>CM074721.1:431058379-436058379 GCA_037306005.1 Rhinophrynus dorsalis
TCTAACCCCACCACAATCTCATACTAAATCTGAGTGTACTAAAAATATGCACACACATTACCAGCCAGTCACGCTCCTCCTATAGTCCTGCCCCATTTCTTTTCATTGGATTCTGGCCCTTTTTAAGAGCAGGGATCCTACCCTGCATTTCCCGATTATTTTGGGGGCTTCCTGTGATAGTGTTTGAGATTGAGTACTGTTATCCTGACTCTGACTGCGTTTGATTTTATTTTTCATTTGTTCCCTGGGACTTCGTTTATACTGCCTGCTTCCCCAGATGAGACTTGGCATGTTTACTGGATGCATCTCTCTCAACGCTAATTGTGGCCTTGGCTGCCTGCATCTTACCACCACAGCCACTACTGGGTCTACCCGCTGCAGTGTTCCATCACATCGCAGTAGCAGTGCCCGCCTACAGAGTTCATCTTTCCCCTGAATCTGTTTAGTTATTGGGCATTGCTCCAGCTGTCACCAGCAGCCTTGCTGTATTCACCTAACTTTGATACTGCTCATCTCAGTCATATCCCACTTGGCACTATTGCCTTCAGCAGTCTCCGGCAGATTACACTACCTTCACTTCTTGACACTGTACTGAGACGTCTTATCCTGATCTCATTCCTTAACGTCTGCTAGCCTCCAGTGACACTGACGCACTCTGGCAGTGTTCTTCTTCTTAGCTATCCCCAGAACAGCTTTTGCAGTTATTGCTGCATCCATTTCATTAATTGAAGCTTTACTGGTTGTAGCCCGCTTAGATTTACAGCCTCCAGTAGCCCACAGAGGCTTTTGCCACATTATCCCAGCTGACCCCTTGGTGGTCTCAGCCCACTGACCCCTCTGGCCTCTTTAGGTCATCAGCAGCTACTGTGCATTGTATTGGTATGCACTTATAGTGGACCTAGCCTACCTGAATTGTGCCTTTAGCAGCCTCCTGAGGGTAGCCGTGTCCCTGGTGGGTACTGCCTTTTGAGGTTGTGGCCTGCTTGGTTCTACAGTCTCCTGCAGCCCTCAGCTGGTTTTGCCTTCTGCACTGCTAAGAGTGTCTGGAAGCAGTCTCCTAAGGCTATCCATTTCCCTTGTGGGTGCTGCCTTTAGCGGTCATGGCCCACTTGGTTTACTGTCTCCTGCAGCACCCAGTAGCTTTTGCTTCTTGCCTCCCGTACTGCTAAGAGTGGCTTTAGCATTCTGTGGTTAGCCGGGTATCTGGTGGGTACTGCCCTTAGTGGTTGTGGCCCACTTGGCTCTTCGATCTCCTGCACCTCTCTTTTACGGTCGTAGGCCACTTGGCATTAGATTCCAGCTACCTTCTGAGACTAGCGTTGCACTTATTAGGAACATAGTCTTGCAGTCCTAGCCCTTTTGATTCAGCCTTCAGCAGTGGGTGCAGTCTTTTAGCGGTCATGGCCTACATGGCACTTTGGCCTCCAGCAGCTCTTACTACAACCTTTGCTGCCTTTCATCTGGTGATTTTAGCCCACCCTCTATTTGTTCTGGCTTTTGCTGATACCACTTTCAGTATTCTTTTTGTTGGTTACCTACAGGCATTTCAGTACATGCTTCTCTGCCCTTGGGGTCCTATATATATATATATATATATATATATATATATATACACATATATATTATACTAGCAATGTGGGACAGCATTGCCCGTCATGTTATGACCGATGATTCACACTGATAAACACAGACATATGCAACATACAGTGAGTGTCAGAAATATGCAAAAGACATGCATACACACATACACACTGGAGATGCACACATGTACACACACACATGCAACTATCACGGTAGCGTGCTGTTTGCGTCTGCAGCAACATTATTACTTCCTGGTTTCGCTGTCTCTTTCTTATTCGCCGCTGCTACGTAACTCCGCCAGGGCCAGCCTTCTTATACCCTGCCATGTCGTTACGAAGATGCCCTTTCGTGGTGTTCCTTACCTGACGTTGGTTCCTGTATGCTCCTTCCGTGTATGACTTGGCCTGTTTGACTTTGTTCCGGTTTTCCGTTGCTGACTGATCCTGCTGAAGAACCCACTCTGTTGCTGACCGATCTGGCTGAAGAACCCGCTCCGTTGCTGACTGATCCGGCTGAGAACTCGCTCCATTGCTGACTAATCTGGCTGACTACCCGCTACGCTGCTGACCGCTTCTGGCTGACTACCCGCTACGCTGCCAACCGCTTCTGGCTGACTACCTGCTCCATTGCTGCCTAGTACCGGTTATTTTCTTCCCTCCTAGGTCTGAGCACCCACTCTGTACCGCTGGGTTGCAGACTGTGCCTGGCTGAACCCTTAGCTTCCCCTCTGGTTGCGTCTGTTGTCAGTGCGCTGCGTAGCACGTTCTTTGCTTGCTGACCTAAGGCTGAGCGTACTGCTGTAGCCGCTTACACTGGTTAACCGCCGCAGGCGGTGTGCACATTCGGGGTACCGGCTCAGTACTGTCAATTGTTGGCTGTGTTACTCTCATTCGTCTCGTGTCCATTCTCGTTACCTAGCTGGGCTCACTCCTGGTAGGGAGTCGCAGACCTTTCCTGAGCGTTTCCATTAGACCCTGAATCTGTTTTGTGCCTCTAGTCTGGGTCAGTGCTCTGTTGCGTTCTGATGTAGCCTTTGGCTCAGGAGCCAGCTGTTGCACGATATTCTACTCTACTGCGCTGGATACTTGTTGCCACTCTGTTGCGCTGCCGTGGTCCACCCCTAGTGTTCTAGGGTTTATCTTACCAGTGAAGGTTGCCTCAATCCTATTTCCTACCCTAGTGGCTAGGGTCAGAGTCACCTCTATCGTGGGTTCAGTGTCTCCCAGGCGTCTGGGACAGTTGCCAGTCCATACACTTAGGTCTCCGTGTCCTAGTTACTGCTGCCGGTCCCTGAGTTGTCAGACTCCTTTCACCCTGGTCATTGGGGGTCTAGCTTCCTACTTTCTCGGGTTGCCAAGGCGTGGGTTCAGTTTGGTCAATGGTGCCTCCAGTTGGCTTTGTCCAGTTCAGAATCTTCTCCTGTCTACTACTATCAGTTTAGACTTATTGCACATTGGTGTTCTGTTGTATGAAACTGTGTGCCATTTAATGTATGCTCCTCACCATCAATAAAGCCCTTTAAGGATCAGAGAACATCACTTCACAACGTGTTGCCATCCCCACTGTGGTCCTGAAACGGTGAAATCAATGGTATTTGTTATTTCCTTTACTTTGGGGCAGAATTGCAGTATTATGCCTCCGTGTGTTTGGCACGTAGAAGTGGAAAGCAGAAAATAAAAGATTATGTGAGAGAGAGAGACTTATACCAGCATGTTAAGCCATAGAGTGCCATGCAGTATACAGTGGTCAGAGTTAATCCTTTGAGTGCTGGAAAGGCATGCAGTGCATTGTGGTGCAATGAATTAGTTACCTCTCTGGCACTCAAAGGGTTAAATAGAGTGCTGTTATTGTATAAAGAAGTTGTCACAATTACATAAATAGATTAATTGCCCTACAATACTGGCCCTGGTACATTCTTCTCCCCACAATGTACCTCACAATGTCTGAATCCAGTGCAGGAGGAAGAAGCTGCTGTTGAATCTGAGTGAAAAGGCTGAGCCTAGGGGCTGGCAGGGGTATTGGCCATGGAGAGGACATGCTGGGCGTCTGAGAGTTGAGGAAAGAACAGGGCATCCACTGTCCATGTAAAAAAAAAAAATGTGAAAAAAAAAAAAAAAAAGGCTCCAAACAACCTCAACAGTCACACCGGAAAAAGTCAAGAGTATTTAATGTTTTAAAGGTATAGTAATATTTCTATTAAATTTTATCTGAATCTTCTTATTATTTTATGTAACATGTACTGCTACATTTAATTACTTAGAGTGTTGTAGTTAAAACTCTATTCAAGCCAAAAGGATCCCCCATCGCCCCTTCTGGCCACCTTCCATTAGATGTGGCATCCGGTCATGAGACTGGATGGATGCAGCGAGGGACATTCTTCATTCAGTAACTATATTGAACCCTTTGATAAAGGAGGGCAGGATTTTCCTTTCGCTTGCTGAAGTTTGTCCCTTTCCTATGCTCCATCCGGACCAGACTGAGAGACAGGTAAAGAGGCGGGGGGATCCTCACGACTTGAATATCATTTTAAGTACAACACTATACGTAATGAAATACAGTGCTACATGTAAAAGAAAATATAAAGAAGACTCAGCGCTAAACTTTAATAGAAGTATTACTATCCCTTTAACCCTTTGAGTGGCCAAGGGTTTGTCAACACATTCCAAAGCAATGTATTGCATACCCCTCTGGCACTCCAAGGGTTAATCGTTTTAGTAGAATAGGCGTCCAACATCCCTTCTTCACTTGTTCATTACTTCCCTGCAAGTTAAGAGTGGATAAGGGTTTAAACATATTGACACCTCTTTGTGTAGCTCGATTCAAATGTTGTCGTCGCCAGAAAAAACTGGCGATGCTGCTTTTAACGTCAACTGAGCAATGCAAATGTTCCACTAGTAACAAGCGACGCCAGTACTGAAACACACGTCGCCCGTCGCCAGAACAGCAAGATCTCACCCATAGAGGATAATGTACAAGCGACGCCAAAAGCTATTCAAATGTTGGAGTTAGGGCTAATGCGCGTTAAATTGCAACATTTCTCTCCAGAAATCCAACGCCTATTTTTTTGGGAGAACAGCACACCCCACAGAGTAAAAAAACCACCGTTGCCAGTTCTGAACAGCATTCTCTGTGCTTTTCCCTACCCAGCTACTAGGGGAACACAGAGATGGCTTTCAGAACCATGGACAGCTTTGAATACCATAGGGATGTGCACTGCTCACCCTGTGGCATTCAAAGGGTTACAATCAATAAAACTAGTACACCAAGCACTACACAATGCCCCCTTCCACACACCCCCTTAGTATGTCACATATATTGCATATATGTGACATACTAACCCCATCCACATCCACCTCATGGACTTCCATGTAGTGGACAAATCTGTCTTTTATTCCACAATTAACCCTTTGAGTACCAGAGACGTAGGAAAGCATTGCTTAGCATGTTTCCTAGCCCTCTGGTACCCAAAGGGTTAATAGGCAAGGTATGCCTGTATGTGTGTGAGTGGGTGTGTTTTATACATTTTACTATCTGAATACTATTATTAAACGTATATTGACTTAGATTCATTCATTTGTAATGCCCTACCTCCTGTGTCCCATTGCTATCATTATTTTTGCTCCACTCTCCTTTAAATGGAGAGTGGAGCAAAAACACTAATAACAATGGGACACAGTAAGTAGGACATTACTAACCGTTTGAGTGCCAGAGTGGTACGCAACGCATTGTAAAGCAATGCGTTGCGTACCACTCTGGCACTCAAAGGGTTAAAATACAATTGAGGGTGCAGGCTGCACTCTGACTGCAGCGCTTCCCTTCATTCATAAAAGTGCCATTGCTGCGGGTGGCTGTGAAGCCCGCAGCATAAAAAAGGCTGGGGACAAGAGAGGCATTGGAGGAAGCGGGAGGAGGGGAGAGAGACATCGGACGAAGCGGGTGGCAGGCTTGTATTTGCTGCCCGCTTCATCCAATACCTCTCCTCTCCTCATGCGTTAGCATTGTGCCCACGTGTCGGCATTGTCCCCTGCCTGGCGTCACGCATTCTACAATTCGCCGACGTGTGGGCACAATGCCAATGCGTGAGGAGAGGAGAGGTATCGGAGGAAGCGGGCAGAAAATAGAAGCCTGCCACTCGCTTCCAGGGCACCCCCTGAGGGCACCCGAGAATACCCAAATAAAAATAACATATGGCCAGCATCTGGTACCACTGTGTCAATGGCAATGAGGAGGAATAGTGCTTCAAATGTCCCATACACACAGCTCTCCAAAAATGTGTAAAATCAATATTACCAATCACCAGTGCAGAACATAGCAGCATGGGAAAAGTGATGCACCCTGAGCTGGTGCACATGGGACACCAACATCACATGACACCCTGGTTGGGAACCACCGCCCTACACAGACAAACCATAAGAATCAAGCAACCCCACAGGGACAAGGGGAACACAAAGCAGCACAACATAAGCCATCCCAAAACACCTCTGACCAACAAGTGTTATCACACAACACCACATGCACACCTGCCACTCCAACAACAAATCCAGCTCACGTATGTAACCTCAGCAGTCCATGGAGACAAAACACACACCTGACAGGTACATACCAATTACAACACATCACACCACTAACCACACACACACCAGAAAATCACATGTACCGGCATTCTGAGACAGAGGTAAGCACACAACGCATGCTTACCTCTGTGTGTCTCCTCTTTTTCTGTCTCCCTTGCTATCAACGTAAGGGAGACAGAAGTAGACGGGAGACACCTAGTGGTAAAAAAAAAAAACAGCAGCTGGGGGTATTAACCCCTTCACTGCTGGTGCAGGAGGCTGGCTAAATGCAGGTCAATTTTTGACCTGCAATTATACACTTTTTTTTTTTTTAATTAAAAAAAAACACAACACACTTTAAAAAAAAAAAAAAAAAATATTAAAAAAAAAATATATATATAACTAAACAATATTGCAAGTGTGATTGTTGTGGAGCCATGTAATACACTTATATACACCACCAAATGCCGGGGATAAAAAAGTGTCAAAATAGGGTGGGGAAAAAGGGACATGGGGATTTTCAACCAGGGGGGACAGTGGCCACTTTAAACTGTGCATTTTGTAGGTATGACTGACCGGTCATACTTTTCATGCAGTCCCCATAAAAATGTAACCCTTTGTGGCCAATTGATCCCAAGAGAAAAATCAAAAATGGTGTTTTTTTACTTTTTTTTTACTTTTTTTTTTAATTTTCATAAAGTTAATGGTGGGTTATCTATATAAGTGGGGTATCAAAAGAAAGCCCTATTTTTGCGTAGAAAAACAGTATATAATTTATGGGGGTGGAATAAAAGCCTAAGAGGGAAAACACTGTTGAACAAAGACATAGTCAAAAAGGTCAGAATTGCTCCGGTCCTTAAGGGAAAAGTACCTCAGATTTTCCCGGTCCTTAAGGGGTTAATTGTGATCATGTGGTTGATCTGCTGAGATTTCTAATGTGTTCATGTTGTTTAAGTTCAAGTCACATCATGGAACAACACCCTGATGTTGTTTGGCTTTCAGATGTCTGTGAGTTGAACTCGGACAAACATGTCTGTATGTGGTGTGTGTGTTCACCCCTGCTGTAAAAGCTTGTGACGCCACTCAGCGTGCATGAGTTGTGTTCACTGCATAGCTCTGCAGTGCATTGGAGATAACTCATTACTTGACACCCATGTTAGATGTGTATGAGTTGTGTTCACTGCATAGCTTTGCAATGCATTGGAGACAACTCATTACTTGACACCCATGTTAGATGTGTATGAGTTGTGTTCACTGCATAGCTTTGCAATGCATTGAAGACAACTCTGCCCCTCTAACTGTATCATCTGAATAAAACACAGACATGGACATGTTCTGAAGCAACAACTGCACATTTATTTCCTTTTTTTGGGGGGTGCTTTGGGCGGGGCTGCAGGGGTGGCTTCCTGCACTTGATGCCGTGAGGCCCTAGTGTTTCTGGAGGCTGGGGGTGCCACTGGTGGAGTGCTGGCAGGGGTTGTGGCACTGGAACTGGAGGCCTGGTCTCCAGCCTGTTACTTTCACGGAGCTCAGCAACCACCTGGTCAATTGAAGCTGTCATCCTGTTGGTGTGGGTGACCAGGTGGTTGCTGAGAGTAACTTGATGGGCCTCCAGTGCCCTCATGCTGTCCATGAGGTGGGCCATATGCTGCTCCCAGCTGCTGTATCCTGAGCAGTGGGGATGGCAAGGCATATACCACCTTGCTATCCCCATTCATCAGGATCCATGTGGTGAGCAACACTGAACTATCACACCTTGAGTGACACAAACCCACTGCACGTTCTACACCTAGGCCTCAACAGCAAACACACCAGGACATCTAAACACAGCAATGCACCAATGAGGACCTATGACTACAGAGGCCAATCAATCAATGATGTCGGCAGCAGTAATAACCACACCAAGCACACCAACCAACATGATCTGTGGAACCCAGCAACCCAAACAGCTGGAGGACACACAAACACACCCCAGGACAGCTAAAATCCTAACACACAGCAAACATGTGCATTGTTAGAATGTACTATTGGAGGTTGTTTCTACCTTTTCACATCTTATGCTATGGAGCCTAAGCACTGGTATGTCACGTGTTGTTTAGATCTCAGTGCATTGGCTCCACAGAACAACACAGGGATTGCAGGTGTGATGATACTGCAGTTGTCATGTACACATTGTCACCTCTTTCTGACACCCTAGTGAATGTCCCCCCCATCATGGTTGAGTCTTGTGGATCACATATGTCCTGCAGAGTGGGGATGGCGGGGAATGCCCCCTGGCCATCCCCACTCTGCAGGCTACATATGATGCAGAAAGCTGAACCTTGACTATTCCACTTGGACTAACTACCTACATGTACAGCACCTAGCCCTGACATGCAGTAACAATACAATAGGAAACACACCAATTCCCCTCCTTGCTATTCTCTGGTAACCCTTTGGGTGCCAAGGGACTAGCCAATGTATTGTTGACCAATGCATTACTTATCCCTGTGGCATTCAAGGGGTTGCGTGCTGACCTCTTTGTCACTCTGTGTATGACATTGTGATACACATAACAGTTGGATCTGTGACTGACACATGACAGTGTGCATTGTTTTTGTGCTGTGCATGATGTTGTTTCGGACAGCATGAAGGGGGTTCAACAGGGATTTGACCATTACCATACAGGCTGGATTGGTCATGTATTCTGTCCTTGTTTGACATCCCTCCAAGCTGTGTGGCTGAATTGTGGTGTGGAATGCTGTCCATGTGTTCAGGTGTCACTGTGTTGGCCTCTGTGTCAGGATTTGTGTGATGTGTGTGTGGGCCTTGATGCACTTACCAGTGGACTGGAGGCTACTTTCATCCCCGGTGTCACTCCATCCCGTGATCCCACACACCATGATGGAGGAGATGGTCCTATGCACAGCCTCCTCCCACTGGCTGTATTCCACACGCAGGGGAGGACCACCCCCTGTGCCAGCAGCGTGCAAGGCCTGCTCGCCCATCTTCTTCTTCACCTTTATAATGGTAAACAAAAATGGGAAAAGGGTTAAACTAGATGTATACAGGTCTTTTCTCAACATTGATTACTGTGATACTATGCTACTCTCTTACATTAGCCTTGCAGTCTGTCCACCTTTTGTTTACAGACTCCATAGACCGGCTGTGGCTGGACACTGCATTCACAGCAGCCACAACCTCCTTCCAGGCTGCCTTCCTCTTTGATGACAGGCCAGCTTTAGGCCCCTTGGGGAAAAGGTATCGGTAATGGGCAACCACAGCCTCACAGAGGACCAGGTTTTCCTCCTCTGTGAACCTGAGCTCTCTTGACCTCTCCTCCTCCTCACCCCCAGAGGTTGGTTGAGAGCCCTGGCTGTGGCTCTCCAGCCCTGCCTGCACTGGCCCTGGCTGTGTGTGGTGCAGGTGGACTACCCCTCGTCCCACTCTCTCTGCCCCTGCACTGGATGTGCCTGCTCACTGGTGACTGCCCCTCCGCCTCAGAGATCTCCCTCTCCCTCCCCTACCCTGACCAGGGTTGCCCCCCTGAATCTCCTCCTCCTCTCCTCCTACACTCCCCACCCCTCTCTTCTCTCCTCTCCTCTCCATCCCTCTCACCCACTAACACCCAGGCACTCACTCAGGCCCTCACACACTCACACACTCTCTGTCACTCACTTGCACTCACAGACTCACACTGTCAAAATAAAGATAAAAAGTGTGTGTGTGTTTTACAAAAAAAATGGGCTATGTGTATGTGTGTATGTGTGTTTGGATGCGTGTATTGTATGTTCAAAAGTGTATTGTGTCGCTTTGTGTGCTGCCAAACTCTCCCTCTACCTGTCTGTGTGTGTGCCGCCTAAACTCCCTTTCTCTGAAAACTAACCTCCACTCCTTGGGTCCTGTTATCTAGCTCTTGGGAACTCAATAACAGACAAAGGTGCATAGGTGATTTTGGGTCTATTTATAATTTATTCGACTCAACTTGATACTTTGGGGTGCTGTGATTGGCTGGGACTGGGTCACGCTGGACGTTTCGCGTGTTTGTTTTTTTTGGAGACGTTTATCGCGTTTATTGTGTGTTTGGCATCGACGATGAGGTCAAATATTTGGCGACTCCAGTTTTGTAGTCTTCGTGTGTTTTGTAGGCCGTCGCGTGTTAACTCTTCTGGGTAAGGAAGATTTGAATCTCACGTTACCCAGTCTTGTTTAACTCGCGAAGCCAGTTTTTTACTTCACGCTGATTTTAACGCCAACATTTGAATCGAGCCCTAAATTATTTGCAGCAAGACTAAAGTATTTTATTTACACAGACTAATTTAGAAACACATATATATTGAAGATTACGTATACATTTATGTGACTTTTAATGCTGTGGAGCAATGTGATACACACTACTTACTGTGATCTCCAGAAAAGAGGGACAAAAGGGTAGAAAAGAGGACAGTGAGATTTGGATCTCAAAAAGGGACACTTGGGAGGTATGCCATTACATCAATGTTATATTTTATATCTCCTTTACTTTGGGCCAGAATTCTAGTATTATGCCTGTGTTTGTGTTCAGGTTATGCAAATGCAAAGCAGAAAATAAAAGGATTGTTATACCAGCATGTTAACCCTTTGAGTGCCAGTTAACCCTTTGAGTACAAAGGTATTTCTTTGCAATGTGTTCTGCACCCCTCTGGTACACAAAGGGTTAAGGTATAGAGTGGTATGCAGTATACACTGGTGTGTAATGTTAAATAGCAGGGAAGTGTACTCTTACTTGGGAACTTTGTCTTGTGGAATCCCTGGAGGGGATTCATGTGGTGCTGGTGGGGAGGGATCAGTGAGGCAATTTGAGTTAAAAGGGGTGGGGTTTAATCATGAGTAGGGGCGGAGCTTAACATACAAGTAGAAAAAGTGTTAGAAATAGGCTGGGGAAAGAGGACAAGTGGGAGGGAAATGGAAGTTTACAGTGAGAGAGTTTTGAGGACACTTCTCCTTATGCTGTTGGTCTGTCCTGAGGGGTAAAAGTTGATACACAACCCTGTGGCAGTCAGTGGGTGAAGTGTGTACCTGATTGTGCATGTCCTATGTTTTGCATGGCAAATGTTGACACTCATAAAATAATTGAGCAATGAGGGCCTACCTTAACCCTTTGAGTGCCATTACATTCCCCTGGCGCTGCAGCTTTCCTTCAGTGGCTGTACTACAGGTCCAGCTGAGGCCACTGGGAGTCAGAGTGAGTGAAAGTGTGTGTGTGTGTGTGTATGTATGTGTGTCACAGTATATGTGTGTATTTGTCAGAGAGTGTGTATGTGTGTCAGCCATATTTCTTTTCTGGTTGGGCAGGAAGTTGAGGGAGGGCAAAGCCTGCCCGCTACTGTCTAAATCACACCCCCCATATGTCAAGCATTGGCATTAGGGAGGAGCTTTTTATATCCCCTCCTTACTGCCACCCCTGGGTGTGTGTCTCCTGAGGAGACATAAATTATGTAATGAGGCTTTCTCTTTTGTATTTAATATACTTAGCTAAGAACTTTCTCACTAGTTCACAGCTCTCTGATCCTGGTTAGGGCCCCGGCTCATCTGGGGCTGGACATCTGGCTTCGCGGCCAGCACCTTTATAAAGCTTTGGCCGCAGCAAGGGACTCTGGTGGCTGGCACCATTCCTGAACTATGCTCACTAACCTCCTCATAGGTTAAAAATATATAGCAAACAGTTGAGCGCTCTCCTACAGGGGACAGATAGTACTATGTATGAATAACCGAAAAAGAATGGATATTGCAGCAAGAATCTATAGAACACCACCTATAATAAGAAATATACGTAAAAAAATCTTCGCACTAATCCAATCTCAAAGGTTATACATTCAAAGTGGATAGGACATACAGCATAATTGCACAAATAAAAATAACCAGTAATACAAAAAAACGGAAACCAAAATAAATAATAAGAAACAATAATGACAGTAACAGCACCAAGTGCACAGTAAAAATGTATGAGTGTGCTGTCGAATCTAAACCCACATGCAGCTTGAATAGATATAAAACATAAAATAGGAACAGATACTTAAGTCCCATAAACAACTCGTCCGGAATCGGATCCTCTTCTAAAGATAAGACAGAAATGGAATCCTCAGAACAGCTTAAGTCCCGGAGTGTATCAAGCAAAGGAAAGAGAAGGGACAAATCGTAAAGTAGCAGTCTCCTTCACCAAAGTCTCCCGCACTCGTGTATCTTACTTACTAAATAGTAATAGTATTGGCGGGCATATCAGACTTCTCTACCGATTCTTCAACTCCTTATTATAGAGTCCGTACGTTTAATAGTGTTCTTATCTCCAAAACACACCATGGACCATCCAATAATCGAAAAACAGCTTTATTCTAAAACATATAGTTTAAAATCTTCTTAAACACTTATATCATGGATCACAACCCACACATCCCGTAGTACCTCACCGATGAGACGAATGGAGACCCGCTCCTTCCAAATCACTCTGCGAGGCACAGCGTCTGTCGTCACTGCCGGTATCAATGATTCCGGTTCTAGACAGTTTGAATGGGTAGTCGGTCCACTCTCTGATTAGCTCCGCCCAACGCGTTTCGTAATAGTTACTTCATCAGGGGTGAATCAGAGATTGGATGGTCCCTCATATATATACATTTCCAAAATCATACCTTTAATCAATTACCAATGAAACAATTTAGGTCTATCGCTACATTTAAACCTTTAGGTTGGAGACATTGCAACTTGAAGATCCATTCTGTCTCTTTTCTAGAGACCTTTTGAACAATATTACCCCCCCTCCAATTCTTTGTTACCATCTCAATTGCAGTAAAAGTTAAAAAATTGGGATTACATTCATGAAACTGTTTAAAATGTTCGGATACACTGTGAGGTTTGGACTGAGTTCGTATATTCCACATATGTTCATTGATTCTCACATGCAGAGGTCTAGTAGTGCGACCCACATATTGGAGTCCACACGGGCATTCCAGTAGGTACACTACATTTATACTCTTACATGTAATAAATCCCTGGACATCATATTGTTCCTTAGTCACATTAGATGAGAAATGTTCAACTTTTCTGCCTTTATAGCTGCTCGTCTTGCATGCCTTACATTTACCACATCTAAAAAAAACCTTTTATATCCTGCTTAAAATATCCTACTGCAGGTTTTTTACTAATAAAACTGTGTACTAATCTGTCTCTAATTGTGGGAGCTCTTCTAAATACAACCCGTGGCTTCTCTGGAAGAAGTTTTTTCATATCATCATCTTTAAGCAAGATGGGCCAATATTTTCTAATAATTTTCTTAACCAAATAGTGGTCTTCACTGTAGCCCGTAATAAGGGTGATTTTATTTCTATCCATTTTCAGACATTTTGTATTTCCCTTTTCTGAGTTAATCAAGGAGTTACGTTCCATGGCCATAACAGTATCAATATCCTTTTCTAAACGAACTTTCGGATATTTCTTTATTAAAAAATCTTTCTTGATATCCTCAACTTGGGCCAGGAAAATGTCCTGACTGGAACAATATTGTAATATTGTTCAAAAGGTCTCTAGAAAAGAGACAGAATGGATCTTCAAGTTGCAATGTCTCCAACCTAAAGGTTTAAATGTAGCGATAGACCTAAATTGTTTCATTGGTAATTGATTAAAGGTATGATTTTGGAAATGTATATATATGAGGGACCATCCAATCTCTGATTCACCCCTGATGAAGTAACTATTACGAAACGCGTTGGGCGGAGCTAATCAGAGAGTGGACCGACTACCCATTCAAACTGTCTAGAACCGGAATCATTGATACCGGCAGTGACGACAGACGCTGTGCCTCGCAGAGTGATTTGGAAGGAGCGGGTCTCCATTCGTCTCATCGGTGAGTTACTACGGGATGTGTGGGTTGTGATCCATGATATAAGTGTTTAAGAAGATTTTAAACTATATGTTTTAGAATAAAGCTGTTTTTCGATTATTGGATGGTCCATGGTGTGTTTTGGAGATAAGAACACTATTAAACGTACGGACTCTATAATAAGGAGTTGAAGAATCGGTAGAGAAGTCTGATATGCCCACCAATACTATTACTATTTTGTAAGTAAGATACACGAGTGCGGGAGACTTTGGTGAAGGAGACTGCTACTTTACGATTTGTCCCTTCTCTTTCCTTTGCTTGATACACTCCGGGACTTAAGCTGTTCTGAGGATTCCATTTCTGTCTTATCTTTAGAAGAGGATCCGATTCCGGACGAGTTGTTTATGGGACTTAAGTATCTGTTCCTATTTTATGTTTTATATCTATTCAAGCTGCATGTGGGTTTAGATTCGACAGCACACTCATACATTTTTACTGTGCACTTGGTGCTGTTACTGTCATTATTGTTTCTTATTATTTATTTTGGTTTCCGTTTTTTTGTATTACTGGTTATTTTTATTTGTGCAATTATGCTGTATGTCCTATCCACTTTGAATGTATAACCTTTGAGATTGGATTAGTGCGCAGATTTTTTTACGTATATTCCTCATAGGTTAACCTGGCAGAAAGAAATATCTTATAGATATGGTACTTCTTTACTGATGAATGAGTGAAGACAAAACATTGGTTACAATGCTGAGAGCAAGTAGATAAAGGAATGAGATTATTTATTTATGTATTGAGCCATACATGCTGGACAAAGGGTTAAAATATAAATTAAAAAAGAATGCACGAATGCACAATCATATTTAAAACATTAAACTTTTTCAAATCCTCTGTGATTAGGCATGTCCTTGTCTACACATTTCATCCCTCTGTCCATCAAAAACAGGAAGCCTAACAATGAAAAGTTCTTTTCACCTCCAGAAAAAATAAGAAAGACTCAATAAAAGATTAACCCACGCTGGGCTCTTTACTGTTGTAAACACTCATAAACACTTGAGTCTGCAGGAGATTTTATAAATGCCCTGGAAGACTCAAAATTCTAAAGTATGTTGTGATTGACTGAGCTTCAATGTTTAGTTAATCTTAGCCTAACAGAATAAATGCCACTCTCAGGCTAACAATTTGACAACCTGTGATTGGTGTAAAATGTAATTGGCAGATCTATTCAGTTTGGCCAATCACAGTTTAATTTAGACTTGTCAGCTTCCAGTCATGGCTATAAAATCCACTGCAGACTCAAATGTTCTCAAAAGTGTGCTGGGCAATGGCCCAGTCTAGAATATTGCATTTTTGTCTGTTAATACCCTTTTATAGGAGGGGAAGTTGAAATGAGGAGATGAAGGAGTTTTCAGTTGCATCAGGCCATTTGGGAATATATTTTTTATTATTGCACTTTTGTAATCTATGTTTTAATCCTTTGAGCATCAGAAGGCTTTGCCATCTCAGGCACGCACTATATCCAATATTAATCAGTTTGAAAAATGGTGTTGCATTAATTTTACATCTAAAATGTGTGGTTCCTGTCTACAACAAAATATTATCCCCATCCACACCTTTCCTTATATTTTCCTTACATGAAGGGACTCTGTATGCTGATTAACATCCAACTGACCCTCCAGTGCCAACCAACACAATTTTTGTTGATAGCATGAGGGCTTTTAGCCCTTTATTTCATCCAATTTTTATTTTCTAGTCCTGCTTTCACTTCACTAAATGTAAGATTTCTCCACTGCTGATTCAGAAAGCATAACCTGAAAAGTAGCAGCACTGCCCAGCGATTGGCTTGATAAATACCAGCCTTTGAGAAGCCCTGTCAAGGGAGACAAAGAGGCTCTTAAATTATGGAACTGAATTGAAAGTTAGAAATTATACATTTTAATGATTCAATATATACTTTGGATTTCTTTACTACTTGAACTTGGAACATCTTATATGTTGGCTCTTGGAACTCTAGGGAAATCGCTAAGCACACTGTGAAGAATACATGGCATTAAATCAGATATACAAAAGTACCTTCTGTAATGTCAGAATTTATTAAGTAGTTACTCTCTATATAATTGAAATTATTTTCATTATGTTGCCTTCTATTTAACACAAGCTCTTAAGAAATAATATTATTTTAGAATCCAAAATGAATGTTTTGTGTGAGATATAAAGCATCTCATTATTTATGGCACTGCTGGATACGTCACTTATAGTGGTTTCTTCTTTGTCAAGGGTCGGAATGACTGAGTTTCTTTAAAAATAAACAGTATTTTTGTTCCCATCAATTACGGTTACACAATCATATGATGTTTATAGCCTGTGTAGTGATTGCCACCTAATGGATCGAAATGGTAAATACAATCAACATTTTACAATACTAAGGCTCAAGGGAGGTTTATTATTTTCTTCAAACACAATGTAAGATGTAATGAGAACTGAGAGCTTATTAAATCTAACAATAAAACAGACTAGTTGTTAAGCAGATGCTAGATCATTGATAGGCAACCTGAAACAATACAGCTGTTGAGGACTACAACTCCCATCAACCTCAGCCAGCCATTGGTTGGCTGGAGATGATGGGAATTGTATTGCTCAATTGCTGGAGGGTGTCAGTTTTCCCAGTGCCCACCCCTATGCTAAATGAACCCAAATTATTCAAAGCTAACAAAAGGGTTCCCTGAAGTTCAAGGCATTCCTCCAAATGAATATAAGCAATGAAAAATGGAAAAAGCTTGGGTGAAACAGAGAGGGGAATGCATGAAACAGGTGTGCAGGACACGAGTTGCTCCTGTATTTACTTTAACTTTAACTATGCCCCCTGGAACTCAAAGTATTAATGATGCCACTATAATAGCACCAGCCACATTTAGACTGAGCATTGGTGAATGGTATATCCCAAAATGCCCAGACACCCTAACACTGCCCAGCCAATGGAGTATTTAGAGCAAAGCAGTCATTCCATCATACAAAGAAATTCAAAGAAGCTTTGTACAATGGTGTTAGATGACACAGGATCATTCAGCACACAAAAAAATACTTATTATTTCACTGAATTGTATTTGTACATTCACCACAGTGTATGCATGGTTCTGTGACTACCAATGTGTGCAATACTGAAACTTCTGAACAGTGTCATTTTATTTTCAGTAAAGTTGTTCTTATAATAAGCATCATATTAGCTCTGTACAAGAAAAAACATAAGCCTTGATTCCATTGAAGTTGACATCTTTGTGAAAGTTTCTTTTCTACACATTTCTGCATAGGGAATAAGTTGGATAAATGAATTGATAAGATGGATCAACTGCAGTGTAATCTATGTCCGTATCATACAAAATAAGCATAACTGTAAGATGGTCTTTGTTCCTTAACCCTTTGAGTACTAGAGAGGCCTCTGGCACTCAAAGGGTTAACAGTATATTCCTAAATTACTAGTGGCAATTACAATACAGATTAAGCTATGTATGTACGTATCTTTATTTACATAGCGTCATACATGTACTCAGGTGACCATAGAAGATGACCATATATCCCTTTAAATCAGGGGCTCATAAAAAAACACACACTGCATGGTTGCGCCGATTCCCGTGCCATCCTACCACATTAAATTTTCATAAGTGCCCCTGATTATAGGGATATGTCCAAGGTCACCTTAATTCAGATACATATAACATTAATACTATATAAACCACTTGGGTGCTACAGTGGTGTAGATTTCTATAACAACTGAAGGATTTATTGGATTTTATTCCACAGGCATTTCTTGCAAACCTAGTAAGTTCCATCACTGCAAAAAGTTTGACAATCACTGGTATAACAAAGTGGCTACTGGCTATACAAATTCTACAACATCTTAGGATCCAGGGTGCTTTTAAGGCTTTTTCGAAATGTGACCTGGAAGCTACTTAAGGGAGACAAGCACAGGAAGTCAAAGTAGTTGGAAATGATCATAAGCACTATGTCGGCATCTCCATCTTGGATTTGGTGTTTTCCTCAGGAATCCAGGTCTTCAAGCTTGTGGGCAAGTGTGGATTTTTTATGTATTTCTCAATGACTAGAAACTTTTCACCTCTTTAATTTAATGCTTTTGGCCTTTTCTCTCTAAAAACATTGTGTTTTCCAGGAAGTGAAACGCAATAACAATACAAGCAGCTACAGAGAGAGAGTGCTAGACTATTGTGTTGTGAGTTTATAGCAAAATTGAGGCAGGAGAGACTCATAGTGACTGCTATCACTGTGAGCAAGTGGAATATTAGTAAATGGAGGAGCTTGAAGGACCGTTGTGCATCCAGTGAGCCTGAGGAGGAGGAAGTGACCACTACCAACATGAAAGGGTCTGGATGCACTAATTCACCAGACCCAATGATGGCCAATCCCCCTACATCATCTTTTGGGAAATTTGTGTCACAGGTAGAGGAAGTAGTAATTTGAGCAGGACAGGTCAGCTGTTGACATTTCTGCACCTGCTGCCAGTTCTGTGTCTGCCAGGGTGTCTTGTGATTTTCGGTGGGGGGAGAATATGATGCCAAGTCTCACAGCAGGGGACCCTAAGTCACACTTGCCATCCCCAAGCAGTCCAGCCACTATTACTAGTACTAAGAAAGTCCAACAGCTACAGACTCAGTGTTAGGAGTGAAGGAGGGCGTGCTCATACTGCTAGTGAGGAGGAGGACTCAGGGAAAGAAATTGATGTGGTTGGTGATAGTAGTAACAGTGATGAAGCAGCTGAGATCCTCCTACCGATGCTGAGGTGGTAGAGAAAGTATTGCAGAGCAGCCAGACTAGTGGTCAAGGGAGCACACAACATTCCCCTGACCCTGGGAGACATCTTACCCCCATGGCATTGCCCAGATGGAGCATTATCCTGAAGAAGGCAGACTTGTTGTCTAGCAACAATAATACCATCACCACCATGAGCACAGATCGTTTGCCTCTGCCTGCTGCTTGTGCTGTCAGTTTGCCTTCTTCAGCTCAACAAGAGATGTTAAGTGTGACAGCAGGGGACCCTCTGTTACATTTCTTGCCACCTCCTCCAAACAGCAATACGTCTGTAATAATGCAACAGCAGTAATGAGGGACTGGTGGTGGTGATTGATAATGATAATGGAGAAGCTGGGGTGGAAGAGACATTAATGGTGTTTTTAGCCCAAATCAAGAAGGAATGGGAAACAGGTATGGGGATGGGCATCACCAACACCAACAGCAATGAGCTTTTTGGAATTTATGGCGTTTGCTACTGCTATAATTCCTGCTGCTGCTGACTTGCAAGGGCAGTTGGATGCTACGGGCAGGCTAGTGTGCCACAGACAACAGTGGACACAGTGGGAATGGGGTCCAGTGATGTGGGACTAGAACAGGTTCCACTTGCCAGCTGCAGCTCCTGGCCCTAGTTGCAGTGCTGATTCTGAGGCAGTAGCAGCAAGAGCAGCACCATCATCCTCTGCCCCAGACAGTGGAGGGGAATGTGGAGGAGAAGAAGAAAGAAGCCATTCTTCTCCACCCTCCCTCTTGAAGTCCTGGTTGTGTAACTATTATTAACTTGGAGCAGGCACAATGAAGTCATCAAAACAACAATGTGCACAATTTGTGATAAATGAGCAACAAGGAGAAAGGAGGGAACGCACATTGGCACAACCACCCTGATAACACACATGAAAAACACACACCATGACACTTATGTGAAACATGTTAAAGCCAAGTTCCCACCAAAAAAAAACACTGTTTTTGTACCCCTGACTCTCTCCAAAGGCAACAATAGGAGAGGCAGAAATCAAAGAAGAGAAAGAATGGAGAAACCCAGGCAGAGCCTGGAAGTTCAATGGCGAGGAAAACACCTGGTTTGTCATCACCTTCTTGCTCTATGGTACGGGCACGGGAAGATCATGTAACTACATCATCTGGTGATCCACTTCATTCATCTCCCCCACCACCTGGTAGCCATTCAGTTGATGTCAGGATGTGGCAGCTCATGTCCACCCATTGAATATTGAGTGGTGCGTTGACCACATATAACAGTGTGTTGGAGGATAATCGCAAGCAGGGCATCAAGCGGCATCTAAGGAGATTCAATCCCACAGAATATGCTAAGTTGGTAGCAGGGAGTGTTATTCATTACTATTAAAACTACAAGTTGTCACATGTCCTTAGTGGAGGGTGGGCAAAGGGCAAAGTGACAGCAGCAGTACTTGGTTTCTAGTGGGATGATCCAACATTGGGGCTCTAACCGTCAATGTGTTTGGATAGAGTTATGCTAGGTATATGATGTGAGTGCAGATGTGCCCATTGTTCACAGCCCTTCCCTTATTTACACACACTGTGCACATTGCAGTTGCTGATGAGAGGCACAGTTCCTGCTCTCAAGGGAAAAATGTAAATTCTGGTAACAACACACCCATGATTTTGGAGGAGGGGCAGATGGAGAAGCATTATTGGCCACATTATTCTTTTTTCCACATATACCTGAAGTGTTGGGGTTTAGTTGTGGTGCTGCTACTACCTTAGGTGAATCTCTGGAGCTAGTAGTGGAAAGTGGAACCATGATTATCTATCACTCATGTTACTGCTGTTGTTGATCCCACTCCCTTTGATCTGTCTAATCATCCTGCTGCTTAAAAAACCTAGTAGCAGCAGCAGCAAGAACAAAAGTCACAATTTCCTCAATGACACAGGAGAATTTGACAATGGCCAGTGGCCACTGGCCACCACAACATAACCTGCTGGCCCTAGTAGAGCATTTTTTTTCTCAGGACTTGTTTACAAAAAAAAAAAATGGGAGGGGTCTCATTTAAAAAAGCCTAAGTCCTACAAATCAGTGTTTCCACAGGGCTTTGGCCTAATACAAGTCTAAGTCCTTCAACAAATCAATGTTTCATTAGGACTTGTGCCAAACAAGTCTAAGTTCTACAACAAATCAATGTTTCCTCAGGGCTTCACACACTGGAGAACTACACTGCATGTGCTGGATGTACAGCAGGGGACTAAAGGCCTAAAAGAACCTGAGGATTGCACAATTTTCTGTGTGCAATGCAAATGTTATTTTTAAACTCAATAACAATTTCTTAGGAGCAAAATTAATTTCCATCATATAAAAAACTCAATTATAGTTGCTATTTGATTTGTACTGGTCTTTTAAACAGCATAAATGTACCCCATTTTCTGTAATTGCATCTGGAAGGTTTAACCCATTGGGTGCAAGAGAGGTATCCAAAGCAATGCGTTACAATAGCTCTCTAACCTCTAAGGGTTAATATCAGAGCCTGAAAAGGCTTATACCAGCTACTTTATGTACAGGACTTGTATTTTTCTTGTGTCTAGGGTTGGCACCCAGCCAGTATTTTACCGGCAGGCCGGTAAAACATTGGCTTCTGTCCAATGTTAAGTCTATGGAGGGAATGCCATGGCCAGTATTTTTTTGAAGAAAAGGTGTCAACCCTACTTGTGTCTGCTCTGCCTGGAAGGGTTAATTAATACCAGTTATTTCAGTCTGAACACTTGGCTATAATATGCTTCTATATATATAAACTGTGTATTTTAATGCTGAATGCAGTGTTCTAGTCATAAGTTTGTTTTATTTATGAGGTGTGACTATTTTTAGATACTATTTGATCATACTGAATCATTTTTTGACTGGCAAGAACTAAATTAGCCTGTTTGTGGTGCATTTTAATACATTGCACATTACAATATTTTCCAACCCCTTGCTAGTCTTCATGATTTTTTTATTTATTTTTTGGATGAATGTCATTTTTTAACCCTCCAGTTAGATTTTGTGGGTTCCAGTGCTTTCTTACCATGGGGCAGCAGCATACATTTTTTTAGACATCCACTTATCCAACCTCAAAAATCTGTTTCAGTGATTCCCTTCTCTCATGGGTGTAGATTTTGTTAACCCTTTGAGTGCCAGAGGGGTACACAATACATTGCACAATACAATCTGTATAGTGACAGTGAGTCCTTTTACATTACAAATTATTTATTTTCACGCATTCTGTTCCCTGTCCCAGCTTGCTAAATTAGATAAATAATGCCAATGAATCCCACCCTATTATTTCCTGCCATCTTATATATGTCCCCAGATTGCCTGTGCTTGCAGAGAGGTGGTTAAATGCTAAACTTAAAAGTATTTTGATGTATTATCATGGAAGACATTTAATAGGGAGAAAGGCCTTGTTCCTCTTCACACTGCCTTGCGTTACTCTGGGGACCTGCTACTTGCGTGTTGTTAAACACTACATTTCCCAACCCTGAAATCAAGGATGGGCCAGGAACCCGAAACCACAAATTAAAGTTGAATGTACAGCCTCATATATACCCTTTTCATTATCTTACTGATCCCATGTATCTGTATCTGGACAATGTGGATAATTTGATATTGTGCAGTAAACATCACCAACTTGAGCAAACAAAAATATTATCCAGGTGAGATTCTTAAAATATCTGCATACCAGGGGAACTGGAAGGAATTGGAATGTGATCAGTAAGTAATGCATATTGTAACAGGAACATTATAGCAAACCAGTGTGTGTGAATTACGCAATGTTACTTCTAGAGTTCTTACCCTTTTCCAGCTTTCTACTGTAATTAGTACAGCAGGCAAGAATGAGGTTGGCTGGTGTGCACAAGCTAAAATATTAAAATTCCTCTGATAGAGAATGCTTAAGACTGGATTGCATAATGATAATCTTCTTCCCTTTGGAAAAGATACATCTAAATTTCAGAGGCTGATATTGAGTACAAAAGACATTCATTACTGTCTGTCATGTATAAGGATAATTTTTTTCACACTTGAAAAATATATTTTCCTCCTGTGCTTCATACTAAACAAATCTATATGAAACAAACCTGGAGCAGATGGGGTATACATGAACACACAGTAAGGGGGTATTACATTAGAGCAATTCTGGTCCAAATCAAGTGCACCATGGGGACTAAAAAATGAACACTGATTTAAGAGAAGATTTTAATCCCACGAATGTGGGTTAAAATCCCCATTAAAGGATTCTGTGCATTGGTGCCTTCCAAAACAGGCGTTATACAGGAGTCACTAGAGATGACACTTTCAGAACTCAATGACCACTATTGGAGAAATCTCAAGCAACCAGTATGTCTGGCCAGCAGATTTTGAAATGTGTAGAATTTTCCAATGATACCAACTCATGAAAGCAATCACCCATTCACCCAACACTGAGTCAAAGTGCAAGACAGTGTCTTTATTTCCAGTAGCCTCAGCATGAGCTCTCTTATCAAGATCTCCCAGATGAAGGTTTCTTAACTCCCTATGTTGGGTAAGTACAGGTTCATACAGCATGTGGTTAGTTCCTAATGTGGAATCCTACAGTGCTAATCCCCATTACACGGGTAAAGCTTCCAGGTCAACTGACTTACTCTTGTTTATGTTCAGCTTCACTTTATCTAGCACTGTTCTGCCCAGATACAAGTTGGCCATAATTTAAGGGGCATCAGAAAGGTGTTCTTACAGGTGGCACCATCCTACTAAGGACAAATGCTCCTACAAATAGAGCTAGTTTGAAGTATGACAACTAAAAATCAACAGTGCTCCATGATGTTAAATCTGAATTTATGTTCAAAAATCTTTCCTCATATACCAGAATAATTAGGTATTTACATTTTAGTAAAATACTTTTTTTTCGAAAGCTTTATAGAAATAATTTCATATTACAATACGATAGTAACCATATTCTGACATCAAAAGTCACAGAGTCTGCAAAAGATATGTAAACATCAGAAAGCACTATTAACCAATGTAAATACATAGTCATGAAAAAACTCCACAGTTCAGAAATAAGACTTACAATACCCCTGGTATCAAGCAGGACAGAGTGCAATAGTAGATAATAGCAAAAAAATAAATCTGCAGTGTAAAAAGTGTGAAACAACATGACCAAAGAAATGAGAGACAGTCATATATACCAACTTGAAAGTGGAGTAAACATTCAGTATAAAGAAGGAGAGACAGAGAAAGGAAGAAAACAACAGAAAGAAGGAAAGAAAAGTAAAGAAAGGAGAAACAGAAAAGCAAGATATATAAGGAGACAGAAGGGTGACCACCAGGGATGAGGCACAAACGACCGCACCATAAGTTCATCAGATTGTCAGATAAGATGAAGTGAAATCAACAAGGATACACAGAGACAAAACTAGACTAAGGGGACGCACCATCCCAGGCCAATCATCCAGCCCACATCTCATAGCATAGTCCAGAAGAACCGGTATTCAAGGCATGAGTACTTTCTAATATATATAGACTACGAACAGTTTCCTTCCACTCACTCATCGTTAGGGAGACCTGAGTCCTCCAATACTTAGGTATTAGAGCTCTGGCTACATTTAGCAAGTGACAAAGCAGTGTCTTAGATCGGGAGGACACGAGTGTCACCACTTCTATATCCAACAAAAGAAAAAGGGTGGCCTCTAAAGGCAAAGAAGCAGAAAAGATATGTTCTAAAGCATGTTTGAGATACAACCAGAATTTTTGCATATTAGGACATAGCCACCAAATATGGGTCAAATGTCCAACCTCTTGCAAGCATCTCCAACATCTCGAAGAGGCAGACCTACATATAGAAGCCAACCTGTGAGGCGTTTAATACCACCTCGTAATAAGTTTAAAGTTTGCTTCTTGCCTAGCTGTGTCAGTGGCGGAGTGCAGTAAACGAGCATAAGTGGCAAACCAGATTTCAGTGGGCCAGAATATACCCAACTCTTTATCCCATAGAGCAAAATACCAAGGCTTTCCACCTGAGGAGAGATTCCTCTCCAAAAGTCGATAAATCTTGGAGAGCAAATTAGATCTAAACTTCCCCTCCAGTAAGAGTGATTCAAATGGGGTCAAATCTCGTGGTTCATATCCAATAGTACTTAAAGATACTTTGAAGTGTTGTAATTGATAATATGACCAAATGGCAGAGCTAGGAATATCATAAGTCGAATTAAGAGTCTCCAAAGGCAACAGACCAGTAGAAGGGAAAAGGGAGCCAAGGGTATGAATATTTTTGGAGAACCAAATCTTAAATTGTGAACCCACAGCACCAGCAGGAAAGTCAGGGTGACCATACACTGAAAAACAGGGGGATGGATATGGCGCTACTTGAGTCGGACCTCTAGCAGCAAACCATATCTTCAACAAATGTCCCAGAACAGCATGAGAGCGTATCCCAGGAGGAGTCGAATGAGGCAGAATCCAAAGTAGGTTGTGCGGAGCAAGATCTGTTATGCCGTAAGAGAGTGCAGTGACCCACTCTCGATGGGGCTCATAGAAGCATGTCACCATTTTTTAGATACCACTCGCCAAATATAACAAATGAATGTTCGGCACCTCCAAACCTCCACGTTTTCTCGGTTGATAGAGTCGTTGAGAATCTAATCGCAGAGATTTATTGTAGTAAAATACTTTTTTAAAGCCTTTTCACACACATAGAGCTGCAGAATTAGCTGCACAGCTAGCTTCACAGCATAGTAAGGCCCAACCACTGAAGGCTTACCTTTAGCTGTATCCATGTTAAGTGGATCACATTGAAGATGTTTTTGTTTGGTTTTATTACTTTTTTTAGTTTGGTGTTCCTCAAGGTAGTCAACAGGGAACACCAACAGACCTTGTAATCAAGACACCCCTACATGATCACAGATGAGGAATCTGTAGATCAGTCATTGTGATTCAGTGTGTGCTCAAATATAAGCAGACTAAGTGCTAGCTTAGGGCCCCACTTGGCCAGAGGGCCTGACTGTGCTTACACTGTAATACCACCGCATGTAAACTAAATAGTTTGGCAATGTCTAAAAAATTCTGCCATGCATGCTTCGCACCTTCCCCTGTGAACCAGCTGTCTAACCCACCTTAACACTCTGCAGCCTACTGCCTTCAGTTACAGATGGGTAACAGCGTAAGACACTGCTCATGACATCACAACATGCGGCATCACCAGGGTGCCATCAGGGTGTGAGAGTGGTTGCCTGGTTGCTCCGGAGACCATGTGCTTGCATTTGCTTATAGTAGCACATTCTGGTTTGGAGGTCAGTGATACAAACAGATCAAGAGATGATAAACAGTCCTCTATCCCCACTGAAATCATAATTCAGCACTGAGGAATTAGTTGGTGCTATATAAATAAAGAATAATAAAAAAGAATAATAATGCTATGTGCTGCAGAAGTAAGGGGGGGCCATGGGAATGTTTTGCCTAGAGACACAAAACACCTAGGGGTAGATTTAAAGAGAGCCCTTAGTAAAAATAAGCACTAACTGGTGCGTTAAGTTTCATGTAGCAATTTAAAGATCCGTCTAAAGAACAGCTTGCGGCAGTTTGATAATCTTTACGACCAATACAGTTATATGCATTTAGACACATGGAACAGGATTCCCCAGAGCCATTCAAAGGCTGGCGGTATTGTTAACAGCTAATACACTTAACGGACAAAACCTAAGACCCAGTTCCCTTAGCTGTTAGACACTTAAAGGGCAAAAAAAACAACGGTTACATAGCAAAATACACAAAATGCTTACCACACAAGCATGTAAATTAACCCGTGCAATGCCAAAATAACACAAATCATGGACAGACAACACAAATAAATGGCACACACAATAACAAACAACACCACAGGGACAAGGACCTACCAGAAAACACCAAAACAACATGTCACAGAACAATGGGGGTTATCACACGACACGGACACCTGCAAATACAAAACAAACTCACCTGTGCAACATCACCATGCGATGCACACGCAACCTGCACCCCACAACTTCACACCTGCAAATGGCAGAGACATACCAAGCAAACACACCACATCTTATAACACACACACACCTGCAAACAGGATGCTCATCAAACCTTGTGGACAACACATGAGCAGGACAGTAGTGTTACTAAAGTAGTAATATTTAGTTTCAAAGTACATTTAGTGTTCTCATACAAGTGTTTAATGCATATAGGCAATATACCCAGAAAACACATGTACTTTCTAATGTACTTTGAGACACAATAAAGAGGAACCATCACTATTCAATCTGTGTCTGTATGAAGAAATGTTGGATTACACATTTGTCAATGTGTAAACACACTCAAGGCTAGAGTATCCCCCATACATGGGAAGGCATGACCCACATCACAGGAGTCCACTACTTGTTTGCCAGTGAGTGGACTCTGTGATGTATTCATGCAAACAGATGATGGCAGCGATACACTAATGTGTTTTGGGAGTGATAAAGAGGTGATACAGGGGAAATACTTCCACAGTGATTTCATGTCCACAATTTACGTGTTGCTCAATATAATCAATGTTCTGAGATTGCTTCACTTTGACATATCTCAGTACATGGGCTACATCAACAAACAACCAGACTAAGTGGACAAGTGTTATCACTGGTGAAGTGTATGATAACCTTAAGAAAACAACAACTCAACTTACTGGAGAACCCAATGCTCACTCCAGGATTTCAATGTGTGTGCTACACATTGAAATCCTAGGGTAAACATTGGGTTCCCCAGTAAGTTAGGCCGTGATTCACACTGTTATTGTGCAACTGACTTACTGGAGAACACAATGCTCACCCTAGGATCACAATGTGTAGCACACACACTGAGATCCTAGGGTGAACATCGGGTTCCCTAGTAAGTTAGTTGAACAATAAGAGTTTGAATCCAAGACTATATTGATGCATGTTCCATCTGTCCTGCTTGTTATTTCACTGCTAAGTCACATAGCTGTTTGTTTGGTTATCCCCTTAAACACAACAATTGATGCAGACGAATGTTCAGTGTTGCACCATTTGTTGTGCTAAGGGGTATGTTTTGTTGTTCAAATTCAACACACAACGTCGCCATATAACACTGTTATGTAATATGGCTCCAGGGATGTATTGCCAGTTGAATTTGTACAACGGTGTATGTGTGTGAATCCATGTTGAAACATCCCACAAACATTTTACCTAGGCAGAAGTTGTGTTCACTGCATTGTTTGGCAATGCATTGGAGACAACTCTGCCACCCAATCTATAACCAAATACAAAGCACATCAGACAGGATTCAAAAGCACAATGTTCCTTTATTCAGGGGGAATGGAACATGTTGGGCATTTTATAATTTTTTTTTTTTTTTGGGGGGGGGGCCTTAGACTGTGTAGCAGAAGTGGATGCCCTGGATGATCTCCTGGTCACCCTTTGCCCCCTAGGTGTGGCTTCAGGGGTCACATTGGAGGGGGTGGTGGGTGCAGTGGACCCTTCTGTGGAACACATGTTCTCCCTCTCTGACTGTAAGATCTCCCTGCGGTTCTGCTCTCTTAACTCCACCAGCACCTGTGCAAACATGTCCATCACCCCCTTGTGGAGCTGATGGAGTTCAGTGTTGAATCCTCATGACCTCCGACTCCAGGGTATGGATCCTTGCCTCAATCCTGTTTGTGTTTCTCTGGGATTCCCTACGGCTCCTGGTGATGTTGTCATTAGTCCAGTGGCTTGACCGGAGTAGTCTCCTTTGCAGGGCCATACACTCCGCTTACATCCCCATGGGGCATTCACTTCTGGAGATGGTTGTGCCTGGTGACTCTGCTGCTGCTGTGTCTTCCTCAGCTGTTGCTGTGTCCTCCTCAGCTGCTGCTGTGTCCTCATTAGCTGCTGCTGTGTCCTCCTCAGCTGCTGCTGTGTCCTCCTCAGCTGCTGCTGTGTCCTCCTCAGCTGGTGCTGTGTGTGCTGCAGATGGGTATATGCCCACCACATCAATGGACTCACTGCTGCCCACTGACGTCTGTGCTGGCGGAGGTGGTGGAGTAAACAGGTCCCTCGGCATAGGGTGCTGTGGCTCCCCAGCAGGCCCAGATGTTGGTAGTCGAGTGACCAAGGGTCAAACCTTGGCCACTGGTATGTGCTTGGCCCCCACCTGGGATCATACCTGGGGCCATGCTGGGGAGCCATCCAGAAGGGTGGGTCAATCAGGGACGAGTATGGCCCGTATTGGGTGGTGGCCATATCACCGGGCAGCCATTGCCTCACTGGTGGTGGTGGTGCTGCTGCTGCTGCTGCTGCTGCTGGAGGTTAATAGCTCCTGGAGGTGGTGGGATGCAGCCACCTCTCCTCCTGTTGCATCCAGTCACTGTAATACAGTGGAGCAGGCAGAGGTGGTGCAGCCAGAGGTGGGGCAACCATAGGTGGTGCAGCCAAAGGTGGTGTAGCCAGAGGTGGTGCAGCCAGAGGTGGTGCAGCCAGTTGGGGAGGAGGTGTGGATGTTGGGTACGGTGCCCACTGGCTGGTCCCCTCCTCCATATACTCCTCACTGGGTGGTGAGGTGTCCACCTCCACAGGCTCCTGCTGTGCTGGAGGCACATAAGCTGTGTGGAAAATTGAGATTGTGTGATCAGTAAACCTAGCCATGATGGTGTCAAACTGATATTAATAAATGTGGAAAGGGAAATATATGTTGTAGGGTACTGCCACTGCTGAAGGGTGTTTTATTCGATATGTATCACAACTCAAAGTTGAATTCCTTTGGTGCTACATCCCAATGGCCTGAAATTGTACGTTGGCGCTGTTGCTACATCATCCTATGTGGATTTATGGTCCCTGGACCAAAGCTGTCCAGAGGATGGTATAGCAACATCAGCATTGTACAATTTCAGGCCACTGTGATATTGTCCCTGAAATATTCAACTTTGAGCTGTTATACTTTTGGAATAAAACACCTTTCAGCAGTGGGAATACCCTTGCTGTACTCGGGGAATAAATCCTATAACATATATTTTTCCTTTCACATTTTAGGTATTACCATCCCTTTAACGGGATAGCAATGGTTAATTTCACCTTGATGTAACATTGTGGGCATTATAAGGAGATGGTTAGACAGATATTGCTGTATGTGACAACTGGAGATATCAGTCATTTGACCACATGGATGCTCTTCAGCAGAGCCAAAACTGACCCATTTGGAGATGGATACTTCATTGGAATGGTCCACAGAGTGTGCTTGCAAACCAATTCCAAAGTCAATTCCAAAGATGTATTTATCTCCAAATGGGTCAATTTTGGCTCTGCTGAAGAGCCTCAGTGTGGTCAAATGACAGATATCTCCAGCTGTCACATACAGCAATATCTGTCTAACCATCTCTTAATAATGCCTACAATGTTACATCAAGGTGAAATTAACCAATGCCATCCTGTGCAAGGTACACAGAGGGGAATATGGTCTGATATGTGTGTATATGTACCTTTCATATGGGTACAAACATATCCTTGATAGATATGAACCCAGAGATCCGTTCAGTACATGTGATTGTCTTACTGCCTATATATGTGCACCCATCACAAACTAACTTTCATTGATACCATGAATGAAAACATACCTTGTATATCCTATCTAAGTAAGGTGTAATATACTAGGTATGTGTACTCTGATGATGATATCAATATGAGTTAGTTTGTGATGGGTGCACATATATGGGCAGTACGGCAATCACACATACTGAACTGAACTCTGGGTTTACATCTTGTTGGGACATATTTGTACCCATTTGAAAGGGACATATCCACATACATATCTGACCATTTTTATTTCTTTACATATCTTTTTTTAATTGATCTGCAGTGTGATTCAAGTGGTATTCATCCCTATGTTATCAGTTTATCCCGTACAGTGCAGAATTTTTTCTGATTTGACATGTCACTCTCTGGTTGTCATGATGGTATCCTATGCATTGCATTGTGATGCATGGGATACCACTGTGAATCAGAGATTGATGTACTTTACAGGATCCTGTCCATGAGGTCTGTTCAAGTTGAATCCTGAAGGGCAACAATCAAGCCAGTATTGAAAGATATCTTTGATTGAGGGCTGTTTTTTTTTTCCTGGATCAGCCCATCCATCCTTCTGTGTAAGGCAGCCATACCCAGTCACAGCTATCCATAATTCATGGCCTGTTATTGACCAAACTACAATGGTTCATATTTGTGTACCCATATGTATCCTGCAAATAATGGCTGGTGTACATCCATCCATGGCATCAGAACTCCTGAAGATCCATGTGTGAATCAAATGTGAGATATGTAAATTCAGGTTAGAGTAAATGATTGCATACACAACACCAAGGCAAACTTTTTCACCTTTAGTTATGTGTAATTGTTTTTGGCCTAAGTGTTGCACACACAACCAGTTATTCTCAGAGGCATTTCTTACCCCTCTGGCACTCAAAGGGTTAAGGACCCATGACAGTCCTGGACCGTCATGGCTTGTTATACCCTTTAGGACCCGTTTGGGGAATCCGGAATCGGATACTGAAAAAAAAAAATGGTCCCTGGTCCTTAAGTGAACGCCACGTGTGTGCGCGGATGGTCCTTAAGGGGTTAAAGATTCATTGATAAAGTTTCCCCCTCCCGCCCCTTTTACCTAGTGTAAGCCACCTCCCCTCAGATGTGAAATCTGGTCCACAGACCAGACAGCTCACAGAAATGGACAATCTTCTTACTGTGAGAACAATAAAAGCCTGACCCCCATTAATAGGTTTTTCAGGTTTTTTCCCCTTATGTTAATTGAAGATTGTCCCTCTCTGCAATCCACCTGGACACCACCCTGCTGCTCTGAGCTCAGCAGTGCTACATCAGTAAAAGGGGCGGAGGGGGATATTTTATCATTCAATTACTCTTGAACTACAACTCTGACAGTATTGAAATAACACTCTCCATGACCCAAATACTATGAAGATTAATTGAAGCTGCTTAAAGGGATAGTAATACTTAAAATGTAAAAAAATATTTGTTGTAGGATTTATCCCCCTGAGTAAAACAAGGGTACTCCCACTGCTGAGAGATATTTTATTAAAACATTATAACAGCTCAAACTTGAATTTTTTAGGTGCAATATCACAGTGGCCTGAAAATTTACAGTGGCGCTGTTTCTACACCATTCTATGGACTGCTCTGGTCTTTAGGCCATAAATCTCCATAGGATGGTGTAGCAACAGCGCCACTGTAAATTTTCAGGCCACTGTGATATTGCACGTAAAAAATTCAAGTTTGAGCTGTTATAATTTTTTAATAAAATATCTCTCAGCAGTGGGAGTACCCTTGTTTTATTTGGGGACATAAACCCTATAACATATATTTTTTACATGTTAAATATTACTATCCCTTTAAGTAGGAGACCTAGGGCTGTATTCCTGTTAGTCAGCTGTCAGCAAAACTCCTGGAACAGACTGAAACAAACTGGAATGATGGGAGCTGCCATCTCCAACAGTTTAAGAGCCAAAGGTTGCCTAAATCTGTCCTAGAGGCAATCTAGACACTAGGCTCATTATCAGAACAGTCGCAAAAGTTCTTTCCAGACCTCACCAACAAAATAAAAGTGCAAACATTGTCAGCCATTATTGTGATCCTTTTTAGAGGGAACTAGCAGTTTGGGACGGCGTTGCCCGTCATGTTATGCAGGAAATGTTTCTTTTTTTTTAAATAAATGTTATGATAGTGAATTATAGCGTAGGGTGTACGTGTCAGAAAGGTACACACAGTGATAGACAGAGACACATGCAACACACACATATACACACACATGCACTGACAACACAAACAGTGACACACAGCTGCAAATCAGAACATAAATACATACAGTGTGAGCAGTGTAAGTAACATACCTCCCAACATTTCATATGGCCAAAGTGGGACACTTGTGTTTTCGGTGGTGTTACTGGGGGCGTGGCTGGTGGTGTATTTTAGAGAATTTTTAACCCTTTGAGTGCCAGGGGGTAAGCAATGCATTGCATCCCCTCTGGCATTGAAATGGTTAAGTTACTCTTTCTGTAAGTGAATGATTTAGAAGAAGATGAAAGTATTTTTTTTACACAGACTAATTTAACAGATATATACAGAAGTTTATTCCCACATTACTGTGGGTTTTATTGATGTGGAGCAATCTGATACACTGGTATATACACCACACAATGTGATCTCCTAAATAGAGGAGCAGTGGGATTTGGGTGTCAAACAGGGACTGTCCCTCCTATACTGTATAGTGCCAGTCCTTATACACAGACACATGCAGACTGTATACTATACAGCAGAGGTTCTCAGCCCATGCCCTCAGTGGCCACTAACAGGCCAGGACTTAAGAATTTCACTGCTAGAACACAAGTGTGTTGATCAGAGGCTCAGTCATATTGATTAACTCACCTGTGCTCTTAAAAGGAAATTCTAAAATCCTGGCCTGTTAATAGCCACTGAGGGCACAGATTGAGAACCACTGCTATACAGTGCCAGACCATTGTAGAGAATTTTTAACCCTTTGAGTGCCAGGGGGTAAGCAATGCATTGCATCTCCTCTGGCACTGAAATGGTTAAGTTACTCTTTCTGTAAGTGAATGATTTAGAAGAAGATGAAAGTATTTTTTTACACAGACTAATTTAACAGATATATACAGAAGTTTATACCCACATTACCGTGGGTTTTACTGATGTGGAGCAATCTGATACACTTGTACATTAGGCTGACCAGACCTCACCTTTAACCAGTGACACATATGAAAAATGCATACTGCAGGGCTGCTTTGATTTTGGTGCACTCCTGAAATATGCTTATTTCCTATGTGTCCCCGGTTAAAGGTGAGGTCTGGTCAGCCTACTGTATATACACCACACCGTGTGATCTCCTAAATAGAGGAGCAGAGGGATTTGGGTGTCAAACAGGGACTGTCCCTCCTATACTGTATAGCGCCAGTCCTTATACACAGACTGTATACTATACAATGCCAGACCATATATAAATAGTTTGTCATACATGCTATACAGTGAGCTATGTACAGCATGGAGATGATTGCAGGAACTGGCACCTCTACTTACAGACAGACTGACAAACAACCTGCTCTCTTTCTCTCTCTTTGTGCAATATATAAATACAGTCACATCCATGTCTCTGCCATTTACCAGCTCAGCTGAAGCCTTGCTCTGCACTGCCTGATCACCTCTCTGCCGTTGTTTCCACTTTCTCAGCAAGCCAGTATCCTCCTGCTGATTGTTTAGAAATCAGCTCACTTGTAGTAATTAGCAGAGCTGTGTAGGCTCAAAGACAGGGAATGAAGAAGCTGCATAATACAGATTGGACCATGGCCTTCCAGCTGTAGCTTGAACATTGTTCCCATCATCCTCAGCGTGCGTGTGTGTATATGTGTGTATGTGTCTGCTAGTGTGTGTGTGTGGGAGGGCATGTGCATGTGTCTGTGGTGTAGGAGTGTGTGGCAGCCATTTTTTTTTTCAGCCTTAGATAGTGGTGGGCGGGCTGGATAGTGGGGGCAGGCCAAAAATCACACTCCCACAGAATCACCCAATGGCAGCAGTAATCCTTTTTACTGCCGCCCCTGGGTGTGTTTTGCCAGGCACAAAGTCTTCTTTTATATATATAGATTGTTAAGTATGCAGCCCTCCTTAGAGGGCATCGTTGTGTATGCAATCCTAAACTATATTTGCGTTTGACATATCTGCATTTAAGAGATAGGCCATCTAGTATCTCACTGTGTGGTTGGAGACCATTCCCTGAAGAAAAAAATAATTCTAATAAGAAAATGGAAGAAACTGCATAACTGTAGCTATAAATATGATCTAAGACAGTGGTTCCCAAACATTTTTCTACATCGCTCCTCCCCCTATTCACAAAACCCTGATGCCCACACCTTTTTAGTGAAATAACCCTTTGCACATGTGCTTATATTAGCATTCATTTGCATTTTATTTATTTTGGAATAATGTTTGAAGAAAACAATTCCATGCACATAAATATGTATAAATGGAGCCACTCTCAGTTTAACCCTTTCAGTGCCAGAGGGATACACAATGCCTTGCTTTGAAATATGTTGCTTACCCCCTGGCACTGAAATGGTTAATTCAAGTGACTACAACACCAAACAGCATAAATAAAAAAATATATTAGGTATTGCATTACTTTGTGTAAGACAATAGGCATGCAGCATCAGGAGTATTGATAACCCGCCCCTGTTCAAGCATCACTGATAAACAGGAAAAATTCATAAATTCCATAAAAAGATATATAATATAGTGGCCACACAGCCTACTAGGGTTGCCACCTTTCCTTTAAAAAAATACCGGCCATGGCATTCCCAATATACATTGGAAAGAATCCAAGTTTTTACCGGCCTGCTGGTAAAATACCGGCTGGATGGCAACCCTACAGTCAACACAATTCACAGAGCCAAAGCTGTATCATCAGAGAAAAAAGGGCTATTTTAAAAACATTCACTGTCTGTGATTTACAGCATTTAAAATAAACTGTGTCTTTGGCATCCAATCAAGACCGACAATCCACATGATCAGTAAGTGTCTCATGTGGCATGCAACAAATTATGTATAAAACCCAGCCTAATTTTTCTACACACATTGGAACACAGACAATACAACAAACTGTACCACATTCTGAAGGCTTAAATAGGGACCAACTGAAAAGTGTTTGTCCTGGAATGTAAACAATGACACAAATAATAATAAAGGTTTTATATATATATATATATTCGCAAATACTGTATATGTGTATATATGCATTTACATAGACACACTGCCGCTTTATCAAAGATAATAGCCACATTATTTATTTATATCTTGCGGCGGTTTACTGCGAAGTGCTTAAGAGTGGACCCTGTGGTTTTAAATCTAAATTTATTGAGACATGTTCAAAACTCTCAATCAAGAGTAAAAAACCATAGGCAATCAATAAGTCAACAACCGTACAGCAATGCAGCTGTTGGTATTAAATCTGATTTTTAATATTGATAGAGATTTTGCTGAATCACAGAAGCAGCCACTTTACTTATTTCTTCCTGTGATACAGCTTACTGTACCCAGAGAGAAGTGAAGAGAGGTCAGTTTCCCCATGGGCAGCTCAGTCAGCCTTGTAGGAGTATTCCCGTGCTAACAATGATTTCACTTGAGTGAATGAATTAAGGTTCTATATTATTGTTAAGTGAAGTACTTTATTGCACCATGGGACAAACAAGCACCAAATCACCTGTCCCCAAAGTAGTAGTTAAATTTGTTACAGTAAAAGTAAAAAGAAATTGTTTGAGACCTCTAAAAGCTTAGAGGAATATAAGGGTAGAGGGCAAGAATTGGCACGTGATGCTGATGCTGCTGAGGATGACCTAATGATGACTAATGATGATGATGCAGATCTAGAATATATCCCTCCAGCATTCTTCTCTTGTTCAGATACAGATACAGATGAAGTTGAGAGTGAGGATGATGACATGGCTATAACGTTATCAGAAAGGCAAAGGCTGAATCTTCCACCACTGAAAATAAACACTGTGCCTGTCTATAAACTGTTTGAGAAATCCATTGCAAAGTCTGACCCTGGACAAGCAAAGATGCCAAAAGTACACAGTCATCCTATCAGTCATCATCAGCATCATCGCCTCTTCAAAGTCCAAGTCCCTCTCAGCCACACACACCTGTGCTGAGTACACAGCAGCATCAACAATAACAGCAACACAGGTTATTAACATCCACAATGTTAGATATGACGAGTGTCTCTGCTGCTGCTTCTGTAAGTGCACATTTGACACCTAGTAGTAGTGGCAGTACAATTGCATCAACATCTAGCCCCAGTAGTATTAGTAGCAGCAGCACCTCAGGAATCCCTCAGCATGAAGTCCACACTATGGAGATACTTCACTCAGGATCCTCAAGCTAATCATGTTTCTATCTGTTGTCTGTGCAAAAAGCACGTGAACAGGGGAAAAGCAGGCTCACACCTAGGCACCTCCTCTGAGACTCCACCTAAAGCACAACGACAGGTCTGACCGGAAGACACACTATCAGCAGTCCAAAGATGCCGCAACTAGCAGCAGCAGAAGCACTCTAGAAGTTCCCAGGGTTCTAGGGCAGAAAAAAGAAGTAGTGATGTTATTTATGTGTCAGATATGTGCTACTGCCTACATTCCATATAACACATATGGCTCCTGCTGCAGTGGAGTATGATGACTATGGCTTTGTGTAGATGACAAGAGTCATAGACTGCCTGCACATGCTGCCTCTAATGCCACCACCTCCTCTAGTCATGTTGCTAAAGCAATAAAGTTCCAGGCTTCTTCTGCCATGTCCTGCCAACCCACACTGACTAAGTTCCTGGGAAGAGTCACTTCAGAAAAAAAAGTATGCCTGTGGAATGTCAGGGTTACCAAGATGTTGGACATGCTGCCATATTCTTTCATAGAAAATCAAGGTTTCAGAGAACTGATGTCATGTGTAGTTCCATGCTGGAATATCCCAAGCCGCAGCTATTTTTCCAGGATGGCTGTGCCTGAATTGTACAAGCAGGTGGGTAGTCTGGTGGGCAAAGGGCTGAAAAGTGTGTATGGCAAGAAAATTCACCTGAAAACAGATATGTGGACAAGTGGGCAGAGCACAGACTATATGACTGTGACTGCTCACTGGGTTTTTGTGCTTCTGTTTCTGACAGTGTGATTAAAAGCAGGCAGCAGCAGCAGGATAGCCCATACCATTGTCATGCCACCTTGTGCATGCAGAGTTTTGAGAGACAGTCCCACAAAGCCATAGATGTTTTAAATAAGCTAGAGCAGGTGTTAGAGGAATGGCTTGTACCCTGCTCCTTAAAAGCTGGTTTTGTGTCTGGTGATAATGACTCCAACATAATCGCTGCTTTGAGAATAGGTGGTATGGTTCATGTGCCCTGCTTTGTCCATGTGCTAAATTTAGTTGCGACCAGATTCCTGGCAGATTCCGAAACCCTCAGAGAGATGCTTTCCTACAAATCTGTGCCCATTTTAGTCACTCCTACAGTGCACGCAATGCTCTATAGTCCATACAAGAGCGTAACAACCTGCCCCATCACCAGGTGAAAATGGAGGACCCTACCAGGTGGAATTCCTCCATATACATGCTAGATTTTTTGTATGAACAGAATAAGGCCATTAGCGAGTACAATATGTAAAACTGGAAGGCTTTGGAGGGAGCATCTTTGTCATCTGGTCAATGGCAACTAATGTACAATGTATCTGAGCTGCTGAAACCTTTTGAGGAGGCAACCATGCTGGTGATTCGCATTTGGACAGGAAATAGTGAAATTCTACCACTGATATTTTTATTGCAGAAAAAAATGAGGAGCATGGCTGAGGATTCTTACCATAATGACAACACAGACATGCACCAGCTGATAAATGACATGTTAGGGTGCTTTGAACAAGATCCTCACATACTGTCTACTAAAAGCAATGAGGAATACATTCTTGCCACTTTGCTGGACCCCCACTTCTAACATAAAATTGCAGAATGTCTGCCATAGGACCATCACCAGTTTGTCACAACATGGAGCTGATGCTGATCAGCAGCAACTCTCTGAGGAATCAGATTCTGTGAAAGAATATTGACATATGCTTATTGATCGAGTAGAGGGGTTGCATTGTGGAGGATGAGAGGGAGAAAGTGAGGGCACAAAAAACAGCTAGACAGTATAGTGAAAAGGAAGCATCAAAGCATTTCAACCAGCAGAAGCAGCTACATCATCAACCAGAATATCCCATTCAGAACACAGGACAATTCCTAGGTCTCAGCAGAGGAGGCATAAACTCAACATTGGTGGCGGTGGTGGTGGTGGCACATCTCTTTGGGACTTAGTCCCTGAGTATGGGTTGGTAACTGACACATAGGAAAACCATGTAGCTCCTAGAAGTGGTCCACTGCATGTGAGATGGTTTCTGCATACTTGCACATTACTGGCAAACAAAGCAGTGTGTGGTTGGCCAGCATTGACATGTACTGCAGTGGAAATACTTAGCTGTCCTCTAGCAAGCAATGAGTCTGAAAGGGTTTTCAGTGCAGCTGGTTACATTGTCAATGAAAGCAGGACGCATTCTTCAGTCTTAAAAATGAACCAACATCTCATACCATCTGTGTATCGGGTAGCAGAAACCACACATGACAGAGAAAGCCAGGACAAATATATTATGAGCAGCACAGATAAAGAGGTGGAGGAGGGATGTGAAGAAGGGTTGCCACCATCTACCCATTTGGGACCACTGCTATGACCGAAAAGTAATGTGTGTCAATAATCTGAGGAGGATGGTGATTTGCCACAAACATGGCAATGGTAAAAACTATATACATACAGAAATCACACCATACCAGCCAGTCCCCCACCACTGCCACTACAATACACATTTGCCACATTGTAGGTTGTATTTTACTTTTGTTATTACTTGATATCATCATCATGAATATGTGCCAGTGTCACTTGAGCAGGAAGTTAATGTTGTGGGCAAATGCACTCTGCATGCTAGCACATTTTTCAAGGCATATGTTCCTGTAGGACTCACAACTTTATCTTATTTCTAAACTACAGCCTTCAGAAAAAGTAATATTGCAGTAGGAAATCTAGTACCCATAGGAAATACAGGCAAAAAAAAAATTGTTAAAATAAGCAAAAAGGAGGAAAAATTTGCATTGGTGAAAATGAGAAAACCTTTGTGAAAAAAAGAGAAAAATCGGCTACTTTTATGCAGGAAATTTTTCCCACTTTTTGCCCCCCACCCCTATTCATGATATTGTGGGAAAACCAGCATTCCACTAAACATTTGACCCGCAGATGAACTATATGAGAGAGGCTACTTACAGTTCCTGTTGAAATCTTTCCTGTTGGGTCCTCTGAGGCTTTCAAAGTATCAGCATCACATGGAGCGATATTTACTCAACTCTACCTCACACTTCTCTTTCGCAGATCTCCCTTATGGTCAAGTTTTTTGCTTCTCCTCCTTGCTTGCTGTTGATCACAAAGGAGGGCCACCTTGTTGACGAGGACCTGATTTTGCCTCTCCACTTCAGCCAAGGCTTCTTGGGTTTCCTACATCTTTGCCTAGTCAGGAACCACATATCACTGTGAGCTTTTTTGTAGACATTCTGCAACATTTTGATTTCCTTTCTCGATCCTTTTTCTGCCATTCATAGCTGCTGGTTTAACTTCACCATTGAGGCTATCCCTGGTTGCTTACCCTGAGGTTTCTCAATGTCTGTGTCTGCCTCCTCAGAGTCAGATGATTCACTGGAGAACAGCCTTGCTGCAGCTTCTTCCTTAGCAAGCTTCTGAACACTGGAGAGTGACTGTAACTTTACATTATACATATCCAGTTTGTCCATCAAATCCTTTTCTTGGTGGCATCTCCCTTTGTGACCATTAATATTCCTGCCTTTGAGCAAAGCAGATTCCAATTGCTTGCTAATGGCAGCTCTCTCAGTGCAGACCATGTGCAAGGCATTGCAAAGTTCCTCCAGTAAATACTTTTCCTTCTTTAGTACTAACAGATGATTTTCTTTGGCTTCTTGTTAGGCCCCAGCCTCAAGACATGAAGCCAGGGCCTGGAGTAACAGCTTCAGCTGCCCTCCCTCTCCACAGCCTGAGAAAGCCTCCATGGTGCAAAAGATCAGAGAAAGCTCACTCTGTAACTTGATCCTCCTGCAGTGCACTGGACACACCTATTGAATGTGGCTACCAGTGACATAAGGATGGAGAAGCAAGCAGTGTGCAGGGGAGGGCTGGCAACTTATGGCCCAGGAGGCAAATGCATTCAAGTGGACCATTTCTATATCGTTCAAGCCCACTACTATAGAGCTTACAAGGGAAATTGTTTATGCTACTAGTTTAGCTCCATTTGGATTGTTTCTCTGTGGTGTGATTTGTGTAGCTCCATTTCAATTGTAAGCTCTCTGGTATCACTAGTGTAGCTCCATTTACAGCAGTAATTGGAAGATATAGTGAGGAGCAGTGGCCCACCAGCCCAGACATATGACTGCCCCCCTGCCCCCCAGGCCAGCCCTCCCCTGGCAGTGTGCTTATGAATCTATGGGTACCAGGGGAACAACAGAACAAGACTGGGGTGTCAGACAGTGTATGTGGAGTTCTGTGGCAACCAGTAGTACAAGTCTTGGGAAGCAAACATTGTACAGTATGTATGTTTCAGTGGTTACCATTAGAACAAGGCTGGGGAATCAGGGTATATAAGTGGATCTACAGGTGCCAGTGGACAGTGGAGTAAAGACTGGGGAAACAGACAGTGTATGTATTGTTCTGTGGGTGCCAGTGTGTAATGGAACAAAGCTAGGGATGTCAGACACTGTATCTGTAGTTCTCTGAAAGACTATGGTCAGTTGAACACAGCTGTGGGTGCTAGGCTGTGTATGTGTGATTAAATTGTTATTAAAGAGCTGTGGAACAAGGCTGGAATATCAGACCGTGTATGCGTGGTTCTGAGACTACTAATGGATAGTGGAACAAGCAGGGGAAGGAGACAGTATATGTGTGTCAGAAAACGTGTCCTCCTGATACTGATTGTATATACAATAGATACAATAGAGTGAGAGAGCAATGATGGCAACTTCCCTATCCTCAGATATTCTCCAGCGTTCTGGCTTCAGAAGGAGGACCAGGGAGCCTGGTGCAATATCTCCAATAATAGCAATGATGCTAGTGGGTCTCCAGCATGTTGATTCACAATGCACTGGAGATATCTAGCATTCAGAGGCTTAAAATCCCATATAACTCAATGTGGACATTTAGGAATTATTATTTTTTCCTTATAGTGACTTTCTTCTTATTAACCCTTTGAGTACCAGAGAAGTGTTCAATGTATTTAAAGAGTTAAAGGGATAGTAATACTTAAAATGTAAAAAAAAGATATGTTGTAGGGTTTATCCCCCTGAGTAAAACAAGAGTACTCCCACTGCTGAAAGATGTTTCATTCAAAAGTTATTAATTTTCAAAATTGCATTTTTTAGGTGCAATATCACAGTGGCCTGAAATTGTAGAGTGGTGCTGTTGCTACACTATCCTATGGAGATTTATGGTCCTGAGACCAGAGCTGTCCATAGGATCGTGTAGCAACAGCGCCACTCTACAATTTCAGGCCACTGTGATATTGCACCTAAAAAATTCAACTTTGAAAATTAATAACTTTTGAATGAAACATCTTTCAGCAGTGAGAGTACTCTTGTTTTACTCAGGGGGATAAACCCTACAACATATTTTTTTACATTTGAAGTATTACTATCCCTTTAAACCTCTATGTCTTGGAAACAAGTCTTTGATCAACTAATTCCTTTGTACTGTACATTTTTTGGAAGTGTACATTAAAATGACACTGCTTCTCTTATACTGATCCTTTCTACTTGTTTTTTTTTGGGGGGAGGGGAGTTTATTTTTTTTCCTCATATGCCATGTGTCATGTTAGGAAAACATCCTTTTATCTCCAAACAGAGCTTTTATAACCTAATCATGTGTCACAGCTCTCAAAAGCTAAACCTTAAGGCAAAGCCTCTTTTCCATTTAGACGACAGTGTAAGCTCCAGAGAGCTTGTCACAACGGCTGCTTGTCAGTGTCAAATTTGCATAAAAGAAGCATCGTAATTGAACGTGGCATTCACACTAGAGAATCTTTTCTACAATTATTTGTAGGGTTAAGAGAGAATCACCTATACCAATTAAAAGAACATGGTAAACTGCACAGTTATTAGACTGTAAAGCTTTGAATATTTAATGAATGTGCAGGCTAAATCCTGTGTCTTGAGTATCTATCAGAACCCAGATCATATTTTAGGCAAAAATAATAGTTTTGGGAAGCTGTACAAAAAGCCTAAACCAAGAAATAAGCAGCTTGTTACCTGGGATATATATTATTGTTGATATTAGATTCCAAGGAATAAGGAGAAAAAGAAATCCTAGTACAAATCACAGATTTGAAGAAATCAGTTTGTTGCAATATACTGTAACTAGTTGAAGAGCCCGTTACATGGGCCACAGTGCCACTGCCAGCTGGTCGCGGGGCAGTCATATGCAGTAGAGACTGCCCGCGCCGCAGCTGATACAGAGCTGGATACTCCGAAATGCGCAGTAGAGTCTCTACTGTGCATGACTTTGTCGTTACACGCGTTTTAGCAAATTATTATATAGGATAAGAAATACTGCATATTAGAACATAGTTAAGAATTTAAAAACGCCATTCTTTAAAAACATTACCTGTGGTGATTTGAAATCTTAGAAAAGCAAAGCAAAATTTCTGAGATTGCCATTTCTAATGGGATGTTTTAGTACTTTTTACTATACAGTACTGCCTGTTCCAGATGTTGCAGACAAGAAGGCACCCTAATGCATATAGTATGATCTAATACAGACCTTACAGATTACTGCAACAAGATCATAAACATTTATGAAAGATTGCATTGATGTATTGGTGATTAGTGATCTTCTCCTATTGAAATCTTGGAAAAATAACATCAAGTAGCCATTCTTTACTCACCCCCAGGGCCGGATTTGCCATTAGGCAAAGTAGGCACCTGTCTACAGGTGCATGCCACCGAGGGGCGCCTGCCATTCGGATTTTTTTTTTTTTTTTACATATTCTTTAAAAAAAAAAAAAAAAAAAAAACTAGCCACCTCGCTGGCTGCACCGGCGGCACCCACTCACGTTGCCCCCCCCCACCGTTGTCTATTTCCTACCTCCCCGGAAGGACAGGTCTGTGCCTCCTTTGGCACAGTCCTGTAGGTGCTGAGCTCCATCATCGCCTCTTTAGGAATGCAGAGCGCTGGGAGATGACATCATCTCCCAGAGCTCTGCATTCCTGAATAGGAGACTGCGCGGGGGTGCCATCAGGTACAAGACTGTGCCAAAGGAGGCACATAAGACAGATCTCCTACTGGGGAGGTAGGAAATGGACAATGTGGGGGGGGAGGCAATGTGAGGGCAACATGGAGATGGTGGGGGGGCAATGTGATGGCAATGTGGAGCTGATGGGGGCAACATGGAGCTGATGGGGGCATTGTGATGGCAATGGGGGGCATTGTGAGGGCAATGTGGAGCTGATGGGAGGCATTGTGAGGGCAATGTGGAGCTGATGGGGGGCATTGCGAGGGCAATGTGGAGCTGATTGGGGTCAATGGGAAGGCAATATGGTATATGGAGATGATGGGGGCAGTATGGAGCTGATGGGGGCAATGTGAGGGCAATATGGTATATGGAGATGATGGGGGCAATGTGAGGGCGATATATGAGATGATGGTGGCAAGCTGGAGCTAATGGAGGGCAATGTGGGGATGATGGGGGCAATGTGAGGGCAATATGGAGATGATGGAGGCAACGTGGAGATTAGGAACTTTGTGGAGGTATCCAGTACAGATGGCCCACGGGGGGGGGGGGGGCTTCAAATTTCTGTGCCTACAGGCTCGTGAGATGTAAATCCAGCCCTGCTCACCCCCCTAACATTTCTGCCTTTTCACTAATCCCAAAAAAATTTGAACTTTGTCAGTTCCCCTTGGGGGGTTATATTGCGTATGTGTGGTTCTCGCAATATCAGCGAAGCCTATATCAAGCAGGACATCAGTTCATATAGTTCTGTGGCTGCCACTGCAGTGAGACAAAGCTGGGGGCATTAGTATGTGTGGTTCTATGGCTACTGTGGAACAAGGCTGGTGGGATAGTATGTGTTGTTCTATGTCTACCAGCACAGTCTGGCAAGGCTGCCGGTGAGTAGGTGTGATTCACTGCCTACCATAGGTAAAAGCTGGAGGATCAGTACATGTGCTTTTATGGCTATCAGGGCAGTGGGACAACTGGGGATCATGGCAGAAAAAAGTAAAATAATTGTAAAACTTAATGAAAAAAAAGAAAGCCAGTGAATGAAAAAAAAAAAACGGACCTGGGTGCCTCAGTCTCAGATAAACACCAAGTTAAAAAATTGACATGCGGACTGCATATCAATCACAAAATGCCCTAAAGGATAGGATATGTTTAAAAATTAAATTGGGAACCTCTTCAACCCCCAGCTCCAGAAAAGGTTTGTGTCCACAACAACATACTCACCCACATTAAAGAGCTATGAAAATAAATGTATTTTTAAAAAATCCCTAAAAAAAACCCTCCAAATAGAGGAATAGGATCATGTCCGCGTGATACATGACCTCTTCCTGTCTACTCTAAATGGCTTGAGCTAAGGAAGTGTTTTTCAAAACTGTTGCTACTATAACACAGTAAAAATCTACCACCTGGGAGAGGAATGTTAGGGACCAGAAACCAGACAGACACTAAAATTTAAAACGCAAAACACCTTTATTACAATAACAAAAGCAAACAAAGCAAAATTATGATCCAGAAGTGTAAACCAAAAGACAAGCCGGGGTCAGGAACCAAGACAGGTGCTCAACCAAGCCGGAGTCAGGAATACAGAGATCACCAATGTCAGGAACAAGGCCAGGAGTCAGGAGCCAGAAGGGATATCAAATAAAGCCTGGTCATGCATCAGCAACTCAGGAGAACACTCTTGCAGCCAGAATCAGACACAAGGGAAATCAGGAAGTGAGCCAAGTTGCTTTAAATAATCTGGGAGGGTTGGCTGATAACAGTCAAGTGAGCAACACAGAGAGGTCAGCTGATTCAGCCTGATCCAGGAAAGAGAAGGCAGCAGTAATGGATAGCAGAGCACCAGATTAGCTCAGACAGCAGAATCAAGCAGCAGAGTTAGAGCAGCTCAGGCAAACCTTGACAGTACCCCCCAACACCCCCCACACACAGGTCAGGACCATTTTCATCTGGAAATCGTGCATGGAAAGCACAGAAGAGAAGCCAAGTCTTTAGCGGAAGGGAGTTTTTTGAAAGGTATGCAGTGAATCATCTTAGGAAATCGGTCAATGACCATGAGGATGACTGTGTTACAGTTAGACAAAGGGAGGTCAACTATGAAGTCCATGGCAAGTTGTGACCATGGCTTATCCCCACTGAGTATGGGTTGGAGAAGGCCCAGACCAGACAGGCATCGACAAAGGCAGCAATATCTTTTTTTAAGTTCTGGCCACCAGAAAAGATGGGAAACCGACCAGAGAAGCTAGTTTTTCCCGGATTGCCCTGCTGACTTCATTTTATGGCATGTTGAAAGTACCTTGGTACAGAGGTTAATAGGTACGAAACGGCACCCAGAAGGAGTCTCAGCAGGTGCTACTTAGGCGGCCCGTATTCTGTCCCCAAGTGGAGATGTTATGCTGGTACATGTTGTGGCCAGTACTAGGTCCAGAGGGATAACAGGACTAGGAGGGCTCTCCTCCTTATTGCCCAAGAACTGTCTGGATAGGGCATCAGTCTGGACATTTTTGGTGCCCGGCAGGTACGAGACCACATGATTAAAACGGGACAAAAATAAGGCCTGTCAGACCTGTCTTGGAGTCAAATGCTTAGCTTTGGACAGGTATGTGAGGTTTTTATGATCCATGAGGATTAGGATTGGCACTGAAGTTGCCTAAAGCAAATGTCTCCATACTTTGAGAGCGAGTATTATTGCCAGCAACTCACAGTCACCAATTTTATAGTTGTACTCTGCAGGACTTAGCTTCCTGGAGAAATATCCACACGGGTGCAACTGGCTCTAAGGAATAGGACGGTGAGACAGGAGGGCGTCTACTCCTGTCTCAGACGCATAGACCTCAAGTATGAATGGAAGCTCGGGTTTCGGGTGTGTGAAAAAAATGGTTGCTGCGGCAAAGGCGACTTTTAATGCCTCAAATGCTTTGATGGCTTCTGGAGACCAGTGCAGGGAGTTACCGTCTTTTTTGGTCATGTCGGTAAGGAGTTTTACAATCAAGGAAAAATTGCAGATAAATTTCCTGTACTAATTAGCGAACCAGAGGGAGTGGAGACTTACGGTCGCAGCCGCTCTAGAACAGCCGAGAGTTTCTCAGGGTTCATAGTAAAACCAACCTCTGAAATTACGTACACCAAGAAGGTGACCAGTTTGTGGTGGAACTCACTCTTTTCTAATTTGCAAAATAGATTATTTTCTCTTAATTTTTACAGAACAGGCTACATCGGCATGGTGGCTCTCCATGGAGGCAGAATGGATCAGAATGTCATCTAAATATACCACCACGCATTGTTGGAACATGCCTACTCCCGGTTTTAAACACGGTTTTACATTCGTGGCCCTCCTTCATCCATACCACATTCTACGCCCCTCGCAGGTCGAGCTTAGTGAACACCTTGGACCCATTTAATCAATCGAATAGCTTGGTAGTAAGTGGAATTGCCTCTTTAAGGCCAGCGACTGTGTTGTTGAGGTCTTCCTTGGTAAGGGAGACGGCAGACGAAGATATCTTAAATTGATCCGTTGGTTTCCCCACAATAATGGATATAGTAGATGACCTGAAGGGATTACAATTTTAAGCAGAAGCTGCGACTTACTCTGTGGATGAGTTCTCGTAAAGAGAGTGATCTGGATGTGGTGAGCTGGTAATGGCAGGAAAGGCAGACCTCGTAGTAAAGAAGCGCTTCAGGTCTGATGTAGAGTGACCTTTCTTCTTTTGTTTTCCACCTTATTTGAATCACACTGTGGGGAGTGAGATAACAAATGTTTGGAGTAGAAGGGTCAATTAATATCTCCTTTTGCTGTGGTAAATATACCCTCAGATTCGGAGCTCACAAGCTATGCAACATCACTATAACTGGTTAGGACCCCCCCCCCCATTTTCTTTTTTTAATAAGCTGCCTGAACTAAAATGGTTCTAACTATTAGAGATATGATTTAAAGGCAAGGAACACCATTTTGGAAAGCAGACATTCACTTGCATATAATAAGGATATTTTTACCACTAGGCTGGTATGCTCTGTTCCATTCCATAAAATGTAACGGAAGCTGAGAAGGGACCGTGTCACCTTCCGCCGTCGTTCCGGGGTCTCTCCTTCTTGACGCAAGATAAGCGCCGTCAGATGCACCGGTTGCAGTATGGACGGTCTCTGGAACAGTCGCAGGATAACTGGAGCAGGGGAACGCAGGCAGTAGAGAATGAAGCCTCTACTCCCAGGCTACGAAGAACAGGGAAAGTGTCGCAGGAACAAAGGGTAGCGGTTGCCAAGCCATTCAAGCACTCCGGTGCTCGAATTGAAGGTCCTACTGGAACTAGAAGAAGCAGGGCAGAGTCCACGCCGCCGCCTGACAGTCCACAAATTTGGGTCGCAGGAATCTGGCAGCAGGCGGTCGACGATTCAGGATGCTTGCCGCAGATGGGTATCAGAGTGGACACTTTAGACCATAAGCAATACTCCTTGTTCACATAACTCATTTTATTGACAAAAACCACAGATATTTATACACTGCTGGGTGAAACCAGATACAAAAGGGCGTGATCCAATCATAATACATCAGCCAAAAGGCCAACAACAGATGGTCTTAACAGATACAATGACTCAGACATGATTACATTTCAGATACAAAAGAGTTTGATTGAACAAAGACTTGAGGGCTTGAACTAATTACCACATGGCAGGGGGTCTGACTGCAGTTCACAATGGCTTAATTAACACACAGCAGGGGGTCTAGCTACAGTACACATAGTCAAATGGCTGGAGTGGCTGCAATACGCATTTTAGGCTATGCAAGATATTTGCATGCCTACTGCAGGGTTTTGAGTGACCCAGCTTTGACCTCTTGCCCCCGCCGCTGGTAATCGGTGAGTGTGTAAACCCTCAAACATACTACATACAATAACTAAAAATGTTCTCCATACGTTAAACATAGCATGTGATCCAAAGTCTATGAATTTAAGTCTTTCTCTTAGGAAATAGCTGGCCAGTTTGTATGCCAAGGCACAGCACAGAGTCCAAACAGCAATAAATGTCCATAGTCTTTGGATAAATAGTTTGAGGTCCAGACAAGGGGCTCAAGTAACGGGTAGGATCCGTTACAGGTGGGTTTATAGAAATTTAGTTTTTGTCTTTTTTTACATTTCTACCACTTCAAAGATACAAAAGTCTTTGAAAACTATGGAATTTCCTGTTGTATTGAATACTTTCAACCTGCCGAAGAAAAATGGTACTCCATTGGTATGGGTTGACATACTGAAGGGGGTGCCAGAAACACTAACCAGTAGTCTGCACTAAAATGGTTAGAACCATTAGAGATATGAAGAAAAAATCAGTAAGGCATATATACCATTTTGGATAGAAGACATTCACCCACACCAAGGATTTTCCTGGAAATTTTAGTATCTTATGCCAACCCAAGAAAAATGGTACTCCTTTAGTATTGGGTGTCAGCAGCATGGCTACTGGGGTAGCAGGCAGTATATGTATGCAATTCCAGGAATACAAGAGAAACAAGTGTGTATGCAGGGGTCTGTGGACAGTGGAACCAGGCAGTGGGGAGGTCTGACAGTCTATGTGGGGAATTATGACTTCTAGTGGGCAATAGAATCAGGCTTGGGGGTCTGGCAGTGTATAGGGGGAACTGTAATGGAAACAGGCATGGGGATCAGACAGTGTGCATGTGAGGGGGCTGGTACATCCAGTGGACAGATCATCAGGCTGTGAGGTATCTGTGAGAGTACCAAAGTTGTATCCAATGCACCGACTCTCTGGTACACTTTTTTAATTACGTTATTTTTTATGATTATTATTATTTTATATATTTCTACACTTTGAGTGACAGAGGTATCCATTGCAATTAATTGGATACCTTGTTGACACTCAGACGGTTAAGTTCAAACCTTGCTGGGAGGGCATTTTTTTTTTCCGATGAGGACACTGCATACCTGTTTAACTGACTTATGCAGTGACCACATTTTGCATGTCCAATGTATGGGATAGGCATAGCTGGACCAGCTGGCTAAGCACATATATTGTACTGCCGTGGCACTATAGGAGATAAAGTTCAATATTTAAGGAAGTTATGTGTTTCTTGTTACGGGGAAAAGGAGGATTATTGATGAGGTTTTGGTTAATCTCTGTATAGTTTTTATGGTTTGAGAGATTTAGGATAATAAATCTTCGCTCCCTCCCATTTCTGCTTGACGAGCTGTAAAGCTATCAGAAGCAGTTTCTGGTCAATGGACCAGAAGCAGCTCTTCAGCAGCGCCTATGTAATGATATCTAAAGCTAAATACTTCATTGGAATGGTCTACAACGTGTGCTTGCAAACCAGGCACACATTGTAGACCGTTCCGATGAAGTATTTATTTTTAGATAGCGATATGTTGGCGCAGCTGAAGAGCCGACGTTTGATCCAGGAACCAGAATCTGCTTCTGATGGCTTTACAGCTCATCAAGCAGAAAGGGGAGGAGAAAAGAACTTTACTTTCCTATATCTCTCAAACCAGAACGGTTTGAGAGATACGAATAAGTGCAAGTACTCTCTTTTAATTGTATCTAGCATATAGTTAATACTTTTTTTCTGACATTACTATCCCTTTAAGTTATATTAGAAAATGCATGGACCAATACATAACCCAGTGGGGCTTCATGTGAGTACCCCTCTGGCACTCAAAGGGTTAAAAAATAAAGGAAACGATGCATAAGACTACTACCTGTAAAAGTCCCATTAACCTTAACACTTTGAGTGCCAGAGAGATAGTAAAGCATTGTTCCACAATGCATTGAATACCTCTCTGGCACTCGTAGGGTTAAAGTCAACACGCAGAAGGCTCTGGTGGAAAAAAATAAGAAATAAAACCACATCAGCCTTTGCCTTCACCTTACAGGTAATGTGTTTCCTCGGAGTACGAGTGCCTGATTACTAAACCCGATTGAAAGGTAAAGAGGAGTAATAATAGAGTGGGTAAAGAAAACAACCCTTGAGAGCCTATATGTTATAGTAAAATGTAAAGTATCATCTCAACTAGGTACAAGTGGATCAGTTCTGTAATTTTAGAATTCATATAAAATATAGTTTCACAAGACACCTAACATGTCTTACCAGATGCTTAATTTCATGTTTCATTTTCTGTTTTTTACCCAGTCAGACTATTGGAAAAGCAGGCTAATGATAGCTACAAAATGAAAAAGTTCCCATCCATGTCACATCTGAAAAAATAGGGATAGTTTCTTTGGAGATTTAGCATTAGGCATATGGAGAATTAAAAAAACAAAACGCATTATAGTCTATCATTTTTAAATCTGTTCTAGGGGAATATAATTGTATTTGGCACTTATGATTGAACACCCCTCTTGTTACCAGAACACAGATATATCAGATACTGAGAAAAAAAGAAAGACAGTGTTTGTACTGTTGTACTCACTTGGGAAAATAAAATTTCACCTAAAATCAAAAATATATAATAAGAACACAACAATGAATATCCTAAAATCACAAGACTCCTTTGATGAAATACACTAGACAATAAATGTCCAAAAAAGGAAACTATGATTAGCCAAAGTGCAGTGCTAAAGCAATTAAACACCAACTAAAGATAGTATACATATTTATAGTAGGGCAAATAGTCAGACAATCTGTATTTATTCCAATTGCACACAGCACACAAACAATTAGGCCATACATTATGCCTTTAAAGGGATAGTAATACTTTGTTTTATCTTTATATTATTTTGTATGCATTAAAAAAACATGAAGAACGATATAAGTCTTATCTCTCAAACCTTTATGGTATAAGTGATATTCACAAGCAAAGTTTCCCCTCCCGCCCCTTTAACCTAGTGTAAGCCATCTCTTCTCAGATGTGGAATGCAGTCCATAGACCAGACAGATAACAGAAGGGGACAATCTTCTTCCTATGAGAACAATGAAAGCCCTGCCCCCCTTGACAAGTTTTTCAGGTTTTTCCCTTACCTTAATTGAAGATTGTCCCTCTCTGCAGTCTTCCTGGGCACCTCCCTTCTGATCTGGTTGAACAGTGTTACATCAGTAAAAGGGGCAGGAGGGGGATACTTTGTCATTGAATTACTCTTGAACTACAACTCTGACAGAATTGAAATAACATTCTCCAAAGTCCAAATACTATGATGATTAATTAGATCTGCTTTTATTATGAAACATTACTATCCCTTTAATGCAACCCTTTTGTGCAATGATGTATATGTTGAAGTGAATTTTACCATAAGTCGAAGGACATACTCTGCAGGCAAATCCAGCTTAGAAACCACATTTCATAAGCAAGGAAATGGCATGTATGTACCCTATTCCCTTGTAATAAGTGTGATACATTCCCCCATTCTTTTGCAAGCATTGAAAACATATCTTGCATCCAATGGGTTAAATCACAACACTTTTTCAGAAAACAATGCCACTGCTATTCTCCTAAAAAGATATTTTGTTATAGGCTTTCTGCATGACTGCGAAGGATATCAAAATCTGCTACACAACATCTCTTAATGAATTTTAGAGTTCTAAATCAGGTGAAATAGTTCTTTCATGTAGATAATGGACAGTCTGTACAATGCTAATTCCTCACTAAATCAAATACACTGGAATCAATTTTGTTGGCCCTATGCCTGCTTAAAGGGATAGTAATACTTTGTTTTAACTTTATTTTATTTTGTAGGCATTAAAAAAACATGAAGAATGATATAAGTCTTATCTCTCAAACCTTTATGGTTTAAGAGATATTCACAAACAAAGTATCCCCCCCTGTTCAACCAGATCAGAAGGGAGGTGCCCAGGTAGACTGCAGAGAGGGACAATCTTCAATTAAGATAATGGAAAAAGCTGAAAAACTTGTCAAGGGGGGAAGGGCTTTCATTGTTTTCATACAAAGAAAATTGTCCCCTTGTGTTATCTGTCCTGTCATACAACCTGATCCACATCTGAGAAGAGATGTCTTACACTAGGTAAAAGGGGCGGGGAGGGGAACTTTGCTTGTGAATATCTCCTAAACCATAAAGGATTGAGAGATAAGACTTATATCATTCTTCATGTTTTTTTAATGCCTGCAAAATAAAATAAAGTTAAAATGAAGTATTACTATCCCTTTAATGTCATTTTACTAAGCTATTTACACCAAAATTCCCCCATTAATGCCACTTGATCAAAAGGGAGAACATCGAGGAAGTCTATACCTTGTGTGATGCAATGTAATAAGCCAGGAATTGAGGAAATGATGTTAGCGTACATCATTTATCTGGGCAAGCTATGGGGCTAGTGTACAGGGCTTGCTGGTATTAAAGTTCTAACAATCATGGGTTTTGTCAGCCCCTATGCACTAAAGTTTATTATCATACACTGTCATGCATACCTTGTCTAATAGCCATTGGTGTTAATTGCTAACACCATCGACGCTATACTGACAAATTTGTACATTTTCCCCAGTAAGTGAATCATTAACATAAGTAAACATATGTGAATAGAAAAAAATGGAACTTGATGGTAGACAAGAATTTATTGACCCATCTAGTCTGCCCATTTATCCATCTAGTCAGATCAGACTTATTCTTAGACTAGCTATATATCTCTCTCAGAAGTTCTTAAATTCATTAGTTTTTCAGCCTCAGACACATCTGCTGGGAGGCTATTTTATTTGTCGGTCACCTTTTCAGTAAAATAGTTATTCTTTACATTTCCGCTTATTTTAGCTACCTGAAACTGATTAAATCCCTTAATATATTTGAAGATTTCAGTCACATCATCCCTCTCCTTTCTATCCTTCAAGTTATACATGTTAAGGTTCTGGTATGGTGTCTTAAGGTTATTAAGACCATGCACCATTTTAGTGGTCCTTCTTTGAATAGTCTCTAATTTATTGATGTTGTTCTAGAGTTATCGTCTCCAGAACTGTACACCAAATTGAAGGTGAGATTGAGCTAGTGATCTGTAAATTATCATTAGGACATCTCTTTTTCTGTTGCAATATCTCTTCCTGGACAAGCTTGTACTCTGCTGGATTTCCCCATAGATTCACTATATTGCTTGCCTACCTTTACATCATCAGATTTAACTAGCCCCAAGGTTTATCCTGCTATAGAAATGGCATATCCAAACATATATCACATCTAATAATTTTCATTTAAGAGATTGTGAGAATACAATGATAATACACAAGTTAAATGTACCCTTTATTTAATGAGTTAATTTTCAATACATTGGAGACAATTCACGATTCCAAGGGATAAGGAATAGCTCCCTGTGATGTATTCAGCCTTGAATGGAAAATCATCTTTCTCTGCTAAATATATTGACATCTTTATGTTGCATTTAAAATACAATGTACTGATAGATCTGACAGTAGTAAATATATGCAGAGACATGCATAGAATATGTGGGTTTGCAGTGACATCTAGAGTTTGCAAATGCTTTCTTCTTTATTTACTAGGGGATATTTTACTGTCTCAGAGTCTCACAATGATCCCTAACAATGAATACTAGGTTTTTTCATACTACATTATTAACCTATAGTGTAACTCCCATATGTCACATATTTGAAAATATTGTCAGATTCTAATCTTTGTTTGCCAGCTCCTACATCTACCACAAGAGAGGCAAATGCCTTTGAAAGTCAAATCCAAAGAAACTAGAGAATGATTTGTACAATAAATGTATGCTACCTGGAGAGAGGAAAATTGTCAATGCATCCTTAATAAGTATGCATCATACAACTGTCAAGACCTCTTAGGAACCACTGGTGGTACATTGTACTAAGTGAGAAGTTTTTAAAGTATGAGTCCATTTGATAACTTATTGTTCTTGCTTGATTATGCATAAACAGTTCCACTAGGCAACCAATGCTATGTACCACTGCATGAGACCAGCAGGGCAATATTTAATTACAAGATAAAACAGGGAGTAATGAGTGAAGGCAAAATGGCAATATGTATAACTCAGAGACAAGAGGGAGAGGAATATGATGGCAGAAATTAGTTAGCACGGAGGCACCAGAGGTGCACAGGAAAGTACCTGAAGAGAGGGACATGGGGCAGCAAAAGGAGCACAAGGGGACAGAAGAGAGATAGGTACAACAGAGGGGCATGGCTTAGAGAAACGGGCAGAGAGAAGCAAGAGAGGCGTGTCAGTTATTCAGGGACCAAAGAGAGAAGCAAAAAGAAGCCAAAAAATGCTGCTAAAAGACAAGTAATTATTTCTAAACTACATTGAAATAAACCTCCTAGGCCTCAACAAGGGTGCTGTAACACTTTGAAGTGCCATGGGCACCAGTTTTGGTTGCAACAGGTTTTTATGAAGACTCGATAAAGACTCGATATGAATTCTAAGATACAAATGTATATTTATAAAAATTGTTATTCACATATATTCTCTCTTTTCTCATTCTAATTGTTGTCCTTCATTAAGCCTTTGACAAATGAGCAATTAGATATTAGAGGATACCTGAGAAGCTCAGAAGGTGTGTTAGTTAGCAAGAAGACTAACACTTCATGATGAGTAGCATCATGGCTAGCTATGAGATTGGTAAGTCACTGACTTTTTAGAAATATCAAGAAAAAAAGGTAGAAAGTTATACATACCATTTCAACATACGCTTTAATCTGATATATAAGGAAAAATGTATTACCAAATGTTCACTTTACAAAATCATTTGTCACCGAGCAGGAGAGCTCCAGCTATGTGCAAGGTCCCTTCTCCCAGGCACAGACCAACTCCACATCAATGATGAACCAGGCAGCTTCTTCCCTCCCTCCCACCTCCCCCAGCCCTCTAGAGTAATAAAGGGGAATGGGACAGTGATACATAGAAAAAAGAGTCATATATTTATTCTAGTTAGAACTAAAACAATAGCTGACCCCACATTTCCGTGACCTGCAGGACAAAAATGGAGATAGGCCTCCCCGGCGACAGACCGATCACCCAAAACCATGGCAAACCACCCCCACCATGGGAGACCCATCTTCATCCCACTCTGCTCCACAAAAGAGCACCAGACAACCATCGGCCCGGAACAGAGACCCCACAATTCAACATATAGCGTCTACAGTCCCGCACCAAGGGCATCCCGTACCCCACACCAGTACAGTGGAGGCCCACCCAGCCACAGGGTCCTCTCCTAACAAAAAAGAAAAATAATCATCTATATCATAGCATTTTAAAACTAGCTAAATCCGGTTAGGAGACTTATACATTTCTAGACTAGGCCACTATTGCTCCAATACTGTAATGATGAGTCCAGCCAAAGTATAACAGTCACCAATCACCCCAGGGCAGAACCCCCAGAACAACTGGGGAAGGGGCCTGTGCCAGGAGCACTCCATACATCTGCCCAGGGTGATATAGACTTAAACTGTCAGATAGCCATATTGCTAAAAGAAAAACAAAACAAGCCACAACTCAGTGACAAGAGCTGAATTAACTATTAATTAACCTGAATGAGTATAACATTTGCTGAAGTGTCTCACTGTGTTAGTAACACGGTAATGTCTTGTGATATCGCTGTTGTGATTGAAAGACTCATCCTGGTCCTGAGGTATGGGTAGAAGAAGAATCATCTTCATTTTCAGGAGAAGTGTGGGCAAGCTGGTTTTTAGGGACAGAGCACCATTCCTCTCTGTTCAAAGTCATTAGGGCCCACTGCATCTCTGTAGGTGTCCCCACTCTTTCTCTAGGAAAATTCTTCAGATTTATTTGCAGTGCTTCAGCAAAAGCCCTTATGTTGCCTTTGAATCAAAGAGTGTGAGTAACACCATCTTGCTAAATATGAAGTAATAATGGGAAGCCCCATCTATATTTGATGTTGTTTGCTCTAAGGGCTGAGTTGAGGGGATGCAGGTCCCTGCTCCACTGTGCAGTGAGCGAGGAAAGATCTCCAAACATAAGTAATAAAGAATTTTCAAAGATCAGAGGTTTGAGGTTACAGGCCGCAGAGAACATTTCCTCTTTATCCGGTTATGTGTGGAATTTAACTACAGTGTCTCTAGGTGTGTCTGAGGGAGCCACTTTTGATACAGTCTGTGTGTTTTTTACAGTCCAATTTTAGTAGATTCATCTCTTCTGAAGAGAAAGCAAAATAGGCGTTGTTGATACTATGGAAGAAGGTCGTCTACAGACTCGGATAGCCCTCTAATTCTAAGACTGAACCTGCGGTTTCTGTTTCCTGTGTCGTCTAATTTAATCAGGAGATCAATGTTTTGATGGTGAAGGAATTCCAATTTCTTAGACACATCCATTTTGAAGGAGTGCCAACTCTTGGCTTCTTCCTCCAAAAGCAGTGATTTTGCCACCACAGTGAGTGATGTCAGCCTTAACTCTTTAATTTCTTCTCTAAGGAAGGACTTAGGATCATATAAGATATTCTGGATGCCCTGTTTTGTGGAGGGGTGTCCAATGTATCTGGGGTCTCTGTAGATGGATTTCATGCATCTGCATCCAAACTTATAGAAGGTGGCGTATCTAAAATCGCAGAGTTGCCTCCTGTCACAATCTTGTCACTCGAATCTGGCAGCAGCCTCTTTTGCTTCGTCTGGAAAAAAATGTTGAAGGTCAGGATCACATTTGTGATGCCTATGCAGTGCCATAAGTTGTGGTCCCTGTGGTCAGGGACTTAATAGGTGATACTGAAGAGGGTTTAGTGAGTAAAAACACAAATTAAATGCCTGTAAAAGACCAATTTTCATGGAGTTGAGTTATCACAGAGCCATATGATCTCACACCCAAACCACGCCCCCAGGAGGAACCATTCTTATTACCAGCACGGTTAATTTATATACAACCAGTTGTCCTTCCAGTTGTGTAGCCTTATGATGACTGGCAGCAACATGTTGAATCATTTAGAGAGAAGTGTACGGTCAAATTAGAGATCATTACTCCATGGTGTAAACTATAGGTAGGAAACCCAACCAACATTAAGTCTTGGGTGCACTGTCCTATCCATACAGGTATCACCTCTCACCAGAAGTTTAGGAAAGTCTCCATGATAGTGCAGAGCATTCGTAGTAGTAGTATATGCAGTGCCAAATACCATCAGTAGGACTCACAATCTTTATTATACCTGATAATTTGGCCATACAAACCATTTATAAATTCGGTTCACGTTTGTGTCTGGCTTTATCGCAACCATTTTTAATTATTACTCAATAAAGACTATTTTTTAATATTTCACTCCATTTCTTTGGTCATAACAAGTACTTGACCATCTGGGGTACCAATTTATTGTCAAAGCTTTATTTCCCTGTCTATGGGGACAAGTGTTATTTTGGTATACAATTCTTATTACCTCTGCACTCTTTTGCTTGGTTTAGACTCAAGGCTTTACCCCCTACTCTGTCTGGATAGTGCAATCTAGAATCTTTTATTTCTAGCAATAAATGCCAGTCAGTCAGCACTTAGAGATATGTCTGACATCCTTCCCACATACACATTACTTACCTTCCAGTTAAAAGAGTATAACTGTTTAACCCTTTGAATGCCAGATTGGTTTGCAACGCATTGCGAAGAATGCATTGCGTACCCCTCTGGCACTGAAAGGGTTAAGATGAGAAGAGCAGGGGAGGGCATTTTGTGTGTGTGTGGAGCAGGAGGACATTTGGACATAGAAGAGGCTCAGGTGAGGGTATTTTGTGTGTGTGTGTGTGTGTGTGTGTGTGTGTGTGTGCGCGCGTGTGTATGTGTATGTGTGTGGAGCAGGAGAACACAAAATCATGTTCCCTGTATCTCCAGGACTGGCAATATGGAGGAGATATGAATGTATCCTCCTTACTGTGGCCCCTGTGTCTGAAATGTAGACACACTGATATACCCAGACATATGCAACACACACACACACACAGTGAAACACAGACATGGAACAGACATGCACACAGACACATTCATGCATCACACATACACACACACATGCAACAGACATGAACACATGCATGCAACAGATATGCGCACAGACACACAAACATACAACAGATATGCATACATACACATGCAACAGATATGCACGCACACACTCACACAGTTATAGGACCCCCGTCTCTGTATGTTGCAGCTGTTGCTTGTCCCCTCGATCTGTAGGTTCTGAGTGTAGAGGTGTGGGCTCTGGCAACCCTGGGATTGGTGCTGGTGCTGCACAGTGCTGTGTAGGTAACAATCTTGTATTGAAGTGAACATGTCCAATTTTGAGGGAGTTAGAGGGCAAAAGTAGCCCTTTAAGGACCAGAGGACATTGCTTCACAATGTGTAGCACCCCCCCCCCCCGGTCTTGAAGCCATTGCATACCTCCAAACATTTCAATTGGCCAAGGATGGACACTTTTGTTTTAGGTGGTGTTTATGGGGGGGGGTGGCTGGTGGGCAGGTCATTACTGAGAATTTTTAGGTTATTTCAAGACCTATTGATACCTCATTTTGTAACTGATTAAATTATTACAGCAAGACTAAAGTATTTTATTTACACAGACTAATTTAGAAACACATACATTGAAGATACAAAACACGTATGATTGAATTGCCATGAATTATAGTTGGTTTAATTCACCCACTGGACCCCACAGTCTGAGAGCCATACCATCATTTAAGGACAGGAGGTGTTATATACATTGTCCGTGTGCAGTTTGAGGCCTCTGCCTACTATGTAATTTGAAGGTCCGCAATCAGGATCCATACCCAGAAAACATTGTTGCAAGATGGGAGAGCATTCGTTCATACAAGCATAATTACAACACCACTGCATTGGACTACACCTGCCCGATGTACAGACACAAAAAAGGGCATTTGATGATTGGTATATTATCACGTTGAGGCCACAAGGTGACTACCACTATTCATGGTGAACTTTTTTATTCTTTATTTTTTCACTCATTTTTCCACTGAATTCACTGGTTTTACAAATAGCGATATATAGTGTCTTTATATGTGATTGTACTTTATTATATATGTTTTTATATTCTCTGCAGATATTCTGATATATGTTTTATTATTATATGTATTAAATTTGATATCTTTGCACATATACTAGAGCTCTCCTACTTTCTCCCAGTTACTTTTTGTATTTCTATTTTTCCTGTGCACCATCAGGGTTAGGGATAGTAGCGATAATTTTTTTAGTGTCTTTTATTAGTTGGTTGGATAGGGTTAATGGAATAATATAGGCTCCAGTTTAGGAACACCAGCATTTTCAGCCATTATCACAGTAGCATGTTTGTGTTCTCATCCCGTGGCATGAAGGAACTACACATAAAATATATCTTTAGTTATTCCACTACTGCATGTGTTATGATGTTAATATGCACTCCATGGGACGCATCCAACAAACCCTTAAAGGGATAGTAATACTTAATTTTGTCAGGCAATAATATTGTGCGTATTAAATAAATAAACATATCCATCTATGTATTTTTCACATAATTTCACAGTTTAGGTACAATTGCATTTCTAAGCTAACCCCTCCCGTCCCTTTTATGCACATGACAGCTCAAGCTATCAGACTTGGATTCTGGTCTGCAGACTGGACGGAGCATCTGGAGAACCAAAATAGGAGTGGATACCAAGGAAATCTTTGTGACGGTCTACAAAGTGGGCATGGTTTGAGGCAGTATACCGTCGTCATGAAGATTTCCTTGGTATCCACTACTATTTCAGCTCTCCCAAAACTCTGTCCGATTTGCAGACCAAAATCCAAGTCTGACAAGCGGTGATGTGTATAAAAGGGGCAGGATGGGTAAACTTAAAAATGCAATTGCTCCTAAACTATGAAAGTTATGCAAAAATTACATAGATGGATTTGTTTATTTATTTAGTACATACAATATTATTGCCTGGAAAAATGAAGTATTACTATTACTTTAAGAACGTGGAATATATTTGTGTAATTTTTCCTGGTCAAACATTTTATATTGAAAAATAAAATGTGTATACCTCATGTAGGTTGATTTTTCTACATTTTAAGGCTTGTAAATAGAAAATGTTTGTAGAGAAGATCCTATGAGTTTTTTAAGAGAGCTTGAAAAAGCTCTAATAGCTGAAAGCAACGATTGGTTTGATTTGGTCTCCCTGGAGAATTATTTGAAACATAAAATCTTACCCAGGGGACTAAGACCAACCAAAGATCCATCATTTAATTTAGAGGAGGTGGAGTTATAAACGGAATGGGAGACCGCTTTAGAGGAGCGTTCATTTAAATTAATTAAAATACTTATTAAATACAGGAGGACAGATTAGAGAAACATAGAAACCTAGAATCTGACAGCAAATAAGAACCATTCGGCCCATCTAGTCTGCCCATGTTCCTACTGTAAAAAAAAAAAAAAAAAAAAAAAAACAAACAACTCAAACCTTTTTTGGTCCTTGGTCTTTTCTTACATTAAGGACCGCCTTATGCCTATCCCATGCATGCTTAAATTCTGTCACTGTATTAACTTCTACCACCACTTCTGCTGGTAGGCTATTCCACTTATCTACTACCCTCTCAGTGAAGTAAAACTTTCTTACATTACATCTAAACCTGTGTCCCTCTAGTTTTAGACTATGGCCTCTTGTCCTAATATTTTCACTCCTTTGAAATATACTTCCATCCTGTACTTTGTTGAATCCCTTCATGTATTTGAATGTTTCTATCATATCCCCTCTCTCTCTTCTCTCCTCCAAGCTATACATATTCAGATCATTTAGTCTATCCTGATATTTCTTTTCCTGTAGACCAGTCACCATTTTAGTAGCCCTTCTTTGAATTTTCTCTAGAGTATCTATATCCTTCTGGAGATGGGGTCTCCAGTACTGTACACAATACTCTAGGTGAGGTCTAACTAGAGATCTGTAGAGTGGCATGACTACTTTCCTTTTTCTGCCACTAATGCCCCTAGCTATACAACCCAGTGCCCTGCTTGCATTCCCCACCGCTTTATTACATTGCCTGCTTACCTTTAAGTCATTAGAAATAATTACTCCCAAATCCTTTTCCTCTGTTGTCTCTGACAGCACAGTACCCTTAATAGAATATTTTTCCTTTGGATTGTTATGTCCCAAGTGCATTATTTTACATTTATCAACATTAAACTACATCTGCCACACTCTTGACCATTCTTCTAATTTACCTAAATCATTCACCATTTGGCTTATTCCCCCTGGAATGTCTACCATATTGCAGATCTTTGTATCATCTGCAAAAAGGCATACCTTTCCTTGAAGACCTTTTGCAATATCACTAATAAAAATATTAAAAAGAATGGGCCCCAGTACAGATCCCTGAGGTACTCCACTAGTAACACTGATTTCTTCCGAATATTCTCCATTGACTACCACCTTCTGTCTCCTGTCACTCAGCCATTGCCTTATCCATTTCACTATTTTTACATCTAGACCCAAACACTGCAATTTATTTATGAGTCTTCTATGAGAGACAGTGTCTTGCTCCCCCTTGATCTATTATTTTAGATACCCAGTCAAAAAAATCTATAAGGTTAGTTTGACAAGATCTCCCTGCTGTAAACCCATGCTGTTTGATATCTTGCAAGCCATTCATATTCAGATATTCAACAATTCTTTCCTTTAACATAGTCTCCATTAATTTTCCCACTACTGATGTAAGACTTACTAGTCTGTAGTTACCAGATTCTTCCCTGCTACCTTTTTTGTAAAGCGGTACTACATTTGCTACCTTCCAATCTTCTGGAACTATTCCTGTTGCTAGTGACTGAATAATTCCGTTAAAGGTTTTGCCAGAACACACTTAAGTTCTTTTAATAACTTTGGGTGTATCCCATCTGGACTCATTGATTTATCTGTTTTTACCTTAGAAAGTTGAAGTAGAACTTCTTGCTCTGTAAACATGCATGTTTCCCGTGTATTGCCATTTCTTTTTTCTAACAGAGGTCCCTCCCCTTCATCTTCCGCTGTAAAAACTGAACAGAAGTATTCATCTTTTGTTTTCAGTCTAACTATTCCTTGTTTCGTTTTCCTCCTTTCACTTATATATCTAAATAATGTTTTATCCCCCTTTTTTATTGACTGGGCAATTTTGTCCTCTGTGTGTGCTTTGGCACATCTAATAATACATTTGGCCTCCTTCAGCCTAGTTTTGTACTGATATATATCTTCTTTCTTCTGCGTCTGCTTATATTTCTTAAATGCTTCTTTTTTCTCTTTTACTATATTTGCCACTTCTGCTGAGGACTAATGCAATGTTCTGTTGCATTTAGTAAAACACATTTCAGATAATCCCATTTCTCCTGGACTCCATCTAAAGATCTCCAAGTTGTTAAAGACTGACATAAAAATGTTTCCATTTTAGAAAAATCAGCCTTTCTAAAGTCTAGAACCTTTGTTTTTGTGTGGTGCAACTCAGCCTCTGTCTTTATATTAAACCACACAGAATGATGATCACTGGAGCCCAAACACTCTCCTACAGCTATATCTGATACCAAGTCTCCATTAGTAAATAATAAATCTAGTGTGGCTTCCTTCCTAGTTGGCTCTTCTACTAATAGACTAAGAGCTAATCCTTGTAAAGAATTTAGGATATCTCTACTCCTAGCTGAACCTGCAGCTTGTTTTTTCCCAGTCCACATCTGGAAGATTAAAGTCCCCCATAATTATAACCTCACCTTTCACAGTCATCTTTGTTATTTCCTTGACCAGCAGTTGATCCAACTCCTCTGTTTGTCCTGGGGGTCTATAGATCACACCTATACGAGTGACCATCTTATTCCCATATTCAAACAGTCTCTGTGTTCTCCTCCATACCCTGTATAAGATTGACCTTTAAGCTATTTTTGACTTAAATGGCAACCCCTCCTCCTTTTCTGCCTTTCCTGTCTTTTCTGAATAGAGATTACCCCGGTATTTCTACATCCCAGTCATTTTTATCATTGTACCAGGTCTCGCTAATTCCCACTAAGTCCACCTCTTCCCTAGTTATTTTTGCAATGAGTTCAGGGATCTTATTCCCTAAACTGCGTGCATTTGTACACATGGCTCGAAGTCTACTGTTTTTTTACCTATGTGCCACAGACATACCTTGATCAAATTCATCTGTGCAATGCTGTGGGGGGCAATTGGTTATCTCCTGTATCATTCAATTGGCCCCTCTACTAGTTTAAATACCTGTTAACAAAACTTCTGAATTTCTTGCTGAGAACTTCTGTTCCCTTTTGAGAAAGATGCAAGCCATCCTTTTTGTACAATTCCTTGTTACACCAAATAGGTTTAGCGTGAGAAACAAAGCCAAATCCATGTTTTTGGCCCCACTTCCCTAGCCATGAATTAAAATCTCTTATTCGCTGCATAAGAGAAACTAAACTTCTTTTTCTCCTTTGGTTCCTGTCTCCCCCTTCCCCAATCTTCATCAACTGTAATAATCCCCATGGTGACTGTACCTCCCTCTAAAACAGAAGGGGAGGAAGAAGAAGAGTCTTGTTGACAAACTATAGGCTTTTTGGGTCTCACCCCTGTGTTTCTATATTTGCATAAGAGAAAAATAAGAAGAAGATAAAGGCGTTGGAAAAGAAAATTACTAAATGCAAACTACAAGAGAAACATACGAAATTGCATAATAATAAGATTAAAAAATGAACTGCATTAGAAAAAGATATACAACTAAACAAAAAGAGAAAGTTTTTGAGAGATAAAACTGATTACAAAAATAAAGCATTGTCTTATAATAATAGAAATAAAAATAGATTTACGCATAGATCTTGTTCTAATTATAACCATTACCCCAAAAATGAGAACAACCAGGTATCTAATAGATCTGGGGAGGTATACACTCAAGGGTCCCATAATCAGAATAGATCTAGACTTGGAAATGCACAACCAGTTTGGAGACAACAATCTTGGAGAAACCACCAAGTTTATCATAATAGGTATAATGGGGTCCCATTATAGAGAAAATAACAATAGCAATAATATACCAACTGATAATAATAAATGTAAAAATGCAGTAAATTATGCAAATCCAAATCCTGGGACTGGAAGTGCTAATAAGGAGCAAAAATATAGAAACACAGGGGCGAGACCCAAAAAGCCTATAGTCTGTCAACAAGACTCTTCTTCTTCCTCCCCTTCTGTTTTAGAGGGAGGTACAGAGTCAACCCGGAGATTAATACAGTTGATGAAGATGGGAGGAAGGAGGAGACAGGAACCCAAGGAGAAAAAGAAGTTTAGGTTCAGAAGGGACTGTAGAGGAGGAGGGACAAGTGGAAAAAATGAGCAAGAAGGAATAATTACAGAAGCCAATATTTTAAAAGCTAAGGGTATTTTTAATTTGCGCTCACATACAGAAGTGGTAGTATTAGAAAAGGGATTATCCTTTTCCCAACAAAAAGGTCTTGACAAGATTCAAACTTATATCAATATAAATAAATATATAAGATCCTTCACCCTTAAAAAATATTTTATTAATATGCCGAAGAACCCGTATAGAAATTATTCAGTCAAGGAACAATATAATTTACGATTTCATGAAATGCTTGAAAAAGAGGAGGAGAATGTGACCTTATGGTCACCACTCCATAATAGTAAAAAACCCAGGTCTACATTTTATCCTAGTAATGCACAGGGTGAATATATAAACGTTTTTGGTGAATTAGTATTGAAAGATATGAAGGCATTAAGCGTGAAACAAAAACATCAGTATAAAGTACATAATTTGTCTGTCAAAGAAAGAACAGCCATTAGGGTATTGCAAAAGGAGGAGAGCATTATTATTTGTAAAGCGGACAAGGGAGGGCATTGTGTTATTGGATAGACTGGACTATTTAAAGGAAGCAGATAGACTGCTAGGAGATACACATACATATGAATTGTTAAAAAGTAATCCCACAGGAAGATATAAGGAGATACTGAAAGAACTTATTAATACAGGTTTTATATCAGGAGTCCTAAATAAGGAGGAAAAAGGCTTTTTATATAGGGAACATCCACGTATTCCAATATTCTACTATTTGCCCAGAAGTCATAAAAGTTTGGTTGACCCTACAGGTCATCCAATTATTTCTGGAATAGATTCTCTATCTAGTGGAATATTGGAATACGTGGATGAGTTCTTCCAACCCCTAGTTACGCAACTCCCTTCCTACCTAAAAGGCACATTACAACTTTTGGCCTGACACAGTTGACTTAGGCAAATAAACACACACCACAGGTACAAATAAATTTAACCAGTTTATTGAAATAAGAAATAGGTGTGAACACTTCCTCAACCGTGGGGGAACAGGCGTGAGGACAGTGCCTAGTCCACTACCCAGGAGCTGACACTGAACTGTACCCGGTACTAGTTGTAAATGATAATGTATAGAACCAGACTTGGCTCTAACCAATAGGGAGTTCAGAAACCCGGAACGCAGGAGTCTAGAGAAGGAGTGTACCTGGACAATCCCTGGAGAGGGAATCTGTCAGATGGTAACTTCGGGCAGCTTACAGTACCGGAAAAGCACAAAGCATAGGCAACAGAGCGAAGGGCAGCTTGCAGACTACCGGAGAGGTAACTGCTTGGTAGCACAGTGCGGAGGCAATGGATCGTGAGACAAGCACTTAGATACCGGAAGGTAACTATTTGGTAGTGCAGTACGGAGGCGACAGAGCAAGAGACAACCTGCGATACTACCAGTAAGGTAATAGCTTGATCGCACAGTGCGGAGGTAATGGAAGGACAGGCAACCTGCAACACTACCATTATGGCCGCTGTTGCACTAGACAGATAGAGCAAGCCCTCAGATATCACCTGAGATGAGTGGAAGTCAGACAGGAGCGGGAGACTGCATGGAGCGTAAGTCAGACAAGCCACAGTCAGGAACCGAATCAGGTAGTCAGCCACAGTGCCCGTGATCCTGGTTGCTGTGTGGCGACATTACTACTTCCTTGTTTCTGATGCTGGATTCTTATTGGTCCCTGGACCTGACTCCACTCAGGAACAGCCCTATTATACCCTGTCATGTCGCTATTCGGACGACCTTTCATGGTGTACCTGAACCTAGCGCTAGTTACTGCTGTTTCTCTGTTCGTGTATGACCTGGCCTGCCTGACGACGCTCCTCTGTATCTTGTACTACTGCTGCATCTGTTGCTGACTGGACTGGCTGAGAACCCACATCTGTTGCTGACTGGACTGGCTGAGAACCCGCATCCGTTGCTGACTGGACTGGCTGAGAACCCGCTTACGTTGCTGACAGGACTGGCTGAGAACCCACATCAGTTGCTGACCGGACTGTCTGAGAACCCGCTTACGTTGCTGACTATTGGCTGAGCACCCGCTCCTGTTACCATAGCGTTCATGCTTCTACCCCCTCTGTGGCAGTTGCACATATGGAGTTCCGGTTTCAGTGCTGTCAACAGTCTGGCTGAGTTACTCGTTCTCATTGCTCGTGTGTCCGGTTTAACCACTGTCACTGGCTGTGCTCACTTCTGGTTGAGAGTTATAGGCATATCCACCGGGCGCATTACCACCCCTGTTGAACCTCGCTATTACCCTAGAGTGCTATGGCCGGTTAACTATCTCACCCTGCCTTACCGTACCACTGTGGCCTAAGGGTTCTAGAGCCAGCTATAATGTGGTGGTCCATCTCCTGTACATATCCGTACTACCGGACACCCGTTGCCTTCCGTGGTCTGTTGCCTCCATCTTTCCCTAGCATTCTAGGGTCACTGCTGCCATATCAGTGGACCAGTTGCCTCCTATCTACCCTAGCATACTAGGGTTCCTGCTGCCAGTATCAGTGGGTTAGTTGCCTCCTTACAACCCTAACATTCTAGGGTCCTAGCTGCCAGTATCCGTGGGTCTTGTGCTTCTTTACAACCCTAGCGTTCTAGGGTCCTTGCTGCCAGTATCCGTGGGTCTTGTGCCTCCATACTACCTTAGCGTTCTAGGGTCCTTCTGCCAATATCTGTGGGTGTTGAGCCTCCGTTCGACCCTAGCGTTCTAGGGCTCCTGTTGACCCTACCAGCAGGTCGCTGCCTCCAACTTACCCTAGCGTTCTAGGGTTCCTGCTGTCTGTCTCTCTGTCTGGTATGTTGTGTCGATATACTGTTCCTACCTGACCTGTGAAGTTGTGGGAAGTACCTGTACTGTCTACATCTTGGCCTGTGTGGGTTGGGAAAGTATTCTTTATTGATTGTTGCTTTATTTTCAATAAAGTTCATTTTAACCTCACAAGTACTTGTCTGAGTGTTCTTCAAAACCGTGACACAAGGTCAGATCAGAGCGGGTAGTCGGACAGGCCAGAGTCATACACAGATTGGATAGTCAGACAGAGCCACTGGTCAAAACCAGAGCAAATAGTCAGAAAAAGCCAAGGATCGAGCCAAAGGATAATCGGAAGCCAAGCAAGGGTCAAATGAGCAACACAGTAGTAACGCACAGAAACACCATGAAAGGGCGAATAAGCCCAGTTAGCGGGCAGACTATAAGGCCTCAGCCGGAAGGCGGGGCTCAATCGGCCAATAAACCTGAATGCTACAAAATACCTAGCGCAACGTCACAGACACGTGCCCGTGTATAGCGGTAAGAGGATGCAGCATCAGCCCTAGACCACCGGACAGTGTCACAGGCAAGCAAATATCACGGGTACCGTGACATGGCCCTAATAAATAAGATTGAATGGAAGGATAGTTTTGGGTGTTCAACTTGTGATGTCTAATCGCTTTACACATGTATACCCCATAATTTGGGAATAGACGCCATTCTCAGCTCCCTTTGTACCTCTGGGGTATTACCATCTAATCAATAGAGGTTCATTGTAGACTGTATTGATTTCATTCTGTCTAACAATTATTTTATGTTTGGGGGTGTTACTACCTCCAGAGGATGGGGGTTGCCATGGGATCCATCTTTGTTCCTTCATTTGCTAATATTTATATGGGTAATTGGGATACCACTTCTCTGTATAAAGATAACCCTTTTTTGTAAGTATATAGTGCTATATAAGCAGTATAATGATGATTTGATTTTCATCTGGGATGGATACAGAAATAGTTTTGATGATTTTTTTTGATGATTAATAATAATGAGAAGGGTTTGAAATTTACCAGCAAATTTGACAGAGAGACCACTGAATATTTAGACCTGAAATTATCTTGAGCAGGTAACAGAGTTACCACTACTAATTTTAGAAAAGAGGTGGATGTAAATGGATGCCTGCATTCTAAAAGTGGTCATTTACAGGGTTGGATTCACAATATTCCTTTCGGTCAGCTACAAAGGATAAAGAGAAACTGTACTAGACAGACAGATTTTGAATTGGAAGCAGAAATATTAAAGAAAAAATGTATTGACAAAGATATTAATAATGTATTAATCAAGCTTATTATATAGTTAATAACATTGATAGAAGCAGTTTATTAAAATACTAGCAATGTGGGACGGCGTTGCCCGTCATGTTATGACCGTTGGGCGCACGTGTGTGAAATGCAGACACACTGATAAACACAGACATATGCAACACACAGGCAGACACATACCATACATCCCAAGTGTCCCTCTTTAGGAGGGACAGTCCCTCTTTGAGGGTCGGATCCCTCTGTCCCTCTTTTTAGGAGGTCAGACTGTGTGCAGGGCCGGCTCCACCTATAGGCGAGGTAAGCGCCGGCCTAGGGCGCACACGTACTGGGGGCACGGGCATGCAGCGGAGAAGAGCTGCGCCCGCACACACCACGCCGGGAACCACAACACAATCAGGTCTGTGTTGCTACAGCGCTCCCTCATTGGGTCGGATCTTTAGTAATGCAGAGCGCGCTGGGAGTCATGATCTCCCGCCTCGCTCTGCATTACTGAAGAGAAGACTGCGCGGGAGCTACAGGTATGTGATGGGGGGCAAGTTGGAACTGAAGGGGCATAGTGGAGCTGCTGGGGGCAAGTTGGAGCGGATGGGGGCAAAGTGGAGCTGATGGGGGCAAGCTGGAGCTGTTAGGGGAAAGCTGGAGCTGAGGGGGCATAGTGGACCTGGTGGGGGCAAGTTGGAGCTGGTGGGGGCAAAGTGGAGCTGATGGGGGTAAGTTGGAGCGGATGAGGGTCAAAGTGGAGCTGAGGGGGTAAAGTGGAGCTGAGGGGGGGCAAAGTGGAGCTGAAGGGGGGCAAAGTGGAGCTGGAAGGGGAGGCAAAGTGGAGCTTGAAGGGGAGGCAAAGTGGAGCTGAAGAGGGGCAAAGTGAAGCTTGAAGGGGGGCAAAGTGGAGCTTGAAGGGGGGCAAAGTGGAGCTGGTGGGGGGGCAAGTTAGAGCGGATGGGGGGCAAGTTAGAGCGGATGGGGGGCAAGTTTGAGCGGATGGGGGGCAAAGTGGAGCTGATGGCGGCAAGTTGGAGCTGATGGCAGCAAGTTGGAGCTGCTGGGGGCATAGTGGAGCTGCTGGGGGGCAAAGTGGAGCCGATGGGGGTAAGTTGGTGCTGATAGGGGAAAGTTGCAGCTGAGGGGGCATAGTGGAGCTGGTGGGGGCATAGTGGAGCTGGTGGGGGCAAGTTGGAGGTGGTGGGGGCAAGTTGGAGTGGATGGGGGGCTAAGTGGAGCTGATGGGGGTAAGTTGGAGCGGATGGGGGGCAAAGTGGAGCTGAGGGGGAGTAAAGTGGAGCTGAGGGGGGCACGTTGGAGCGGATGGGGGGCAAAGTGGAGCTGATGGTGGCAAGTTGGAGCTGATGGTGGCAAGTTGGAGCTGCTGGGGGTAAAGTGGAGCTGAGGGGGGGCACATTAGAGCAGATGGGGGCAAAGTGGAGCTGATGGTGGCAATTTAGAGCGGATGGGGGGCAAAGTGGAGCTGATGGTGGTAAGTTGGAGCTGCTGGGGGCATAGTGGAGCTGGTGGGGGGCAAAGTGGAGCCGGTGGGGGCAAGTTGGAATGGATGGGGGCAAAGTGGAGCTGATGGTGGCAATTTGGAGCGGATGGGGGGCAAAGTGGAGCTGATGGTGGCAAGTTGGAGCTGATGGTGGCAAGTTGGAGCTGCTGGGGGTAAAGTGGAGCTGAGGGGGGGCACGTTAGAGCAGATGGGGGCAAAGTGGAGCTGATGGTGGCAATTTAGAGCAGATGGGGGGCAAAGTGGAGCTGATGGTGGTAAGTTGGAGCTTCTGGGGGCATAGTGGAGCTGGTGGGGGGCAAAGTGGAGCCGGTGGGGGTAAGTTGGAATGGATGGGGGGCAAAGTGGAACTGGTGGGGGCAAGTTGGAGTTGATGGGGGACAAAGTGGAGCTGATAGGGGCAAAGTGGAGCTGGTGGGCCAAAGTGAAGCTGATAAGGGGCAAGTTGGAGCTGGTGGGGGGCATCTCTTACAGGCATCTCCAGACCAGGGGCAGACTGGCCCAGGGGGCAGAGAGAGGACAATCATGAAAAGAGGTTGGGTATAAGTAGGCGGGGTATAAAGGGGTGGGACACAAGGGGCGGAGCGAAATGGGCGGCAAAAGTAGGTTTTGCCTAGGGTGGCAAAAATCCTTGCACCAGCCCTGACTGTGTGGTGTGTACTACTTTGCTCTACAGCAATAAAGCAATAAACTTCAGTATATGTGTTTATACATTAGTCTGTGCAAATAAAATACTTTGGTCTTGCACTAAATCATTTATTCAGTTACATAAATCGCCAGTAATAGGTCATGAAATAACCTAAAAATTCTTAGTAATGCCCCGCCCACCAGCCACGCCCCCAACAATATCACCTAAAACTAACGTGTCCCTCTTTGGCCATGTGAAATGTTGGGAGGTATGCACATACACACAGTGAGCGGCAGAGACATGCAAAAGACATGCACACATACAGACACACCGGAGATGCACACATGGACATACATATGTAACAGAGATGTACACACACACACACGCAACATATATGAGCAGAAACACATGCGTGCATGAGTTGTGTACCCCTCTGGCACTCAAATGGTTAATGTATAGAGAGGCATGTCAGAGATAAATAGCAGTGGGAAGTGATTACCTGGGAACTTTGATTTGTGTAGTCCCTAGAGGGGACTGATGTGGTGAGACAAATGGGGCAATCTGGGTTAAAAGTGGGTGGGGCTTAATCGCGAGTAGGGGGTGGGGGTTAACATAAATGTGGAAAAAGTGTTAGTAATAGGCTGGGGAAGGAGGACAAGTGGGAGGGAAATGCAAGTTTACAGTGTGAGGGGGTTGAACACACTCCCTGAGGGGTAAAGCTTGATACACAACCCTGTGGCAGTCAGTGGGTTAAGTGTGAATCTGATGGCTGTCTGTCCTGTGTCTTGCATGGCAAATGATGACAGTGAAGAAATAATTCAGCAGAGGGCCTACCTTAACCCTTTGAGTGCCATTTTGTTCACCTGGTGCTGCACTACAGGTCCTGCTGAGGCCACTGGGAGTCAGGGTGAGTGACTGTGTGTGTGTGTGTGTGTGTGTGTCAGCCATATTTATTTTTGGCTGTGTGTGTGTATGTGGTGCTGTGTGTGTAAGTGGGAGCATGTCTGTTTGGTGCTGTGTGAGTGGGGCATATGTGTGTGTGTGGTGGTCTGTGCGTGTGAGTGGGGCATGTGTGTGTGTTTGGTGCTGTATGAGTGGGGCATGTGTGTTTGTCTGTGGTGTAGGAGCAAATGGCAGCCATATTGTTTTTTTCTGACTTTGATAGTGGTGGGCGGGCTGCATAGTGGGGGTGGGCCAACTCCCTGCATGACTGAATCACCCAATAGGAACAGTAACTCCTCCTTAATACCACCCATGGGTGTGTTTGCCAGGCACACAGAAGTCTTCTTTTATATATATAGATAGAGAAAAGAAAAATCAGAATGCTGAAAGACCTCCAGCTTTCATTACCACATACAATGATTCATCGGCAGATATGTACACTGGCCAATTTTAAGGCACGATTTAATGTTAGCTGAGATCCTGGGACCTAATCCAAATATTATTTTTAAGAAAAATAAAAATCTTAAGAATTTGTTAGCTCCTAGTGATACTACTAAAATAAGATCCAGAAATGAAGGTAATTGGTTAATTCAGTCAACGGGGACTGTTAAATTTGGGAAAACAAATGGTAATACTTGCCCTTTATTACATTTGCAAAATAAAAATACTTTTGCCAGTACTAAAACGGGTAAAATGTATGACATCAAGAGTTTTAGTAACTGTAATAGTAGCTATGTAGATTATTTAATTACTTGTATTTGTAAGTTACAGTACGTGGGTCGAACGAAGAGAAAGTTATAAACAAGAATAGGTGAGCACTTGAGAAATGCGAGGGTAGGACTAGTTTATCCCAACATGTCACGGAGTGTCATGATGGGGAAACTAGTGGACTATGGGTTCAGGCTATTGAACTAATTACAGTTAACCATAGAGGGGGCGAAATACTATTGAAACCATGCCAGCGAGAGATCTACTGGATATATGAGCTACAGACTTTAACCCCCAATGGTATGAATACTGATATCGATTTAGCAGCATTTTTTTAATTAGAGATATGAAGGGTCATTTTAGAGATGCTTGTATTTCCCCTTTCTTCCTATTTTCCTATTTTCTTTTCCCCTATCACACAAATAAGATTTTAGGGTATTTTATTAGATTTTTGACATGTCTTGTCTCCTAATCATTAGGATTCTATTTTAGTATGATTTTATGTTATGAATGATATTATTGTCATTTGATGGTATTGTTGTACACTGTATTGCTTCCATGCTTAGTTTTTAAGTCAGCTTTTAAATTACTATTATATTTCTATTTTTATTGGTAATATTGTTCTATTGGCAATGTTTGCCATCAGTAATGGATATATGTCATTATTTGGTTGTATCTTTGGGTCCATAAATATGGAGGTAGAACATATATAGATCTCTGTTTTCCTCCGTTTTATACATGGATTAATATATATTTGTTTATTATTGCTGATGGGTATCCTTGTCAATTTCTTTGATATCCCTTATATGGAATTATTATACGTATTTTGTTTTACTAATGAACATGGCAAGAATATGGGATTTATCCTTTATTATGTTTCTTTTTACAATATTTTTCTATTCATATGATGTTGAGTGTTTTATATCCTGACTAGTTGAACAGCCCATTACACGGGCCACAGTGCCTCTGGCAGCCGGTCACGGGGCAGTCACACACAGTGGAGACTGCCCGCTCCTCGGCTGATACAGAGCTGGACGCTCCTTCGGAGCGCCCAGCTCTGTATCAGCCGTGGCGCGGGCAGTCTCTACTGAGCATGACTGCCGCACGCACAGCAGTGTCTACTGCGCATGTCGGGCGTTACACACAACTTAGCGAATTATTATATAGGATATTGGGCTTATGTGAGACATAACTTAAATGCAACTCACCAAAACATAGGGCGTGGTCACTGAAGCAGTGCTATGGCGTTGCAATACAGTGACAACATGGACAGACAAGGGTATCAGGAGCACTCACCGTTGCATTGATTGCAAAACCACTCTCAACATTGTAGATACAAACAGAAACAGGTTGTCTGGGCAAATTAAAAAACTCACAACCTTATTGTAACTGATTAAAATTGTCAGGCATGACAATATCTGAGGAAGTGGGACACCAGTACACTTAGGGGTAGATTTAAAGGCAGCCGTTAACCAAAAAAATCACTAACGGGTGCGTTAAGTGACATGTTGCAATTCAAAGATCCGTCTAAAGACCAACTAACGGCAGTTGTAGAATCCTTACGGCCGATACACTTACGTGCATTCAGACGCATGGAAAAACATACCCCAGAGCTATTCAAAGGCTTGCGGTACTGATAACGGCTGAAAAAAAGACACACCTAACGGCTAAAAGTTAAGACCCACTTTTTTTAGCCGTTAGACACTTAACGGCCAAAACAAAACACCCGTTACATAGGAAAAGACACAAAAGGCTTACCGCACAACCATGTAAATGGGAAAATTAACCCGTGCAATGCCAAAACAACACAAAAACATGCACACACAACACAAATCACTATACACACAACAACAACCAACACCACAGGGACAACGACACACTAAAAAACAACAACACAACATGGCACGGAACAATGGGGGTCATCACACAAAGCGGACACCTGCAAATACAAGCTCACCTGGGCAACATCAACACGCCACCTGCACCCCACAACTGCATGTCCGCAAATGGCACACACAGAACAAGCACAACACACCACATCTTATAACACACACACACCTGCAAACACTTACCTGGACAAAAACAACTCACCATTGGTCAGCACTCACCTCATCACCACACCCACACAACGCCCTAGCAAGTACTTAAAGGGACAACTCAACACACTCACTTGTGGCTTGTTTTCCACTCAGGGAGGGAGAGAGAGAGAGAGAGAGAGAGAGAGAGAGGTAGAGAGGTAGAGAGGTAGAGAGAGAGAGAGAGAGACAGATAGAGACAGATAGAGAGAGCAAACAGTATGTTGGGTTACATATTGTTGCGAAGACTGAAGAGAAGGCGTACAAGGGAGAGAGCTAGGGAACATCAGCAACCTCCAAGCATGCCTGATCAACAGCCTTCACCTGTTGCAAGTGAGGAGGCTCTGGCTCAGCAGCCACACAGAAGCCCATCCCCACCTGGAGGGCACAGGATGTATAGACGACCACCAAGGCCCAGGGTATACCGCCCAAGGGTCACCCTCTTTGGAATGACCGATGATGAGGTAATTGATCGCTACAGGTTGAGGCCTGACAGCATCATTGCCTTGTATGAGGTCATCAAGGAGCAGGTGGATCCCATCTACATCTACAACCATGCCCTAACTGGCCTGCAGAAACTACTCTGTGCCATGCACTTCATGGCAAGCGGGGCCTTCCAGTCCACAGAGGGTTACGCATCTGGCATGTCACAGGCCACATTCTCCAGGGTGCTGGCCCAGGTCCTGCCAGCCCTCAAAAGCAAGGCCAGTACCTATATACATTTCCCCACCACCGACATGGACTGGATACAAGTCAAGCAGGCCTTTTACGCCAGGGGAGGCATGCCCAGGGTCATGGGTGCTATAGATTGCACCCATGTCCGAATTAAGGCCCCAGCACGTGACGCACAGATATTCATCAACAGGAAGAACTTTCACTCCATCAACGTGCAGATGGTGTGTGACAGCCAGATGAGGATAATGAATGTCTGTGCAAAGTATCCTGGCAGCTCACATGATTCATACATTCTCCAAAACTCCTCAGTCCACAGAGATTTCGAGAATGGAACTTTTACAGGGGGATGGCTTTTGGGTGAGTTCACAATACAAAATCACATCACATACACAGGCGTACACACAACGCTGCTTAGCATGCTCCTGACCCACAGCTACTACGTCTACCACACAAAACATCATTCACACAACATGTGCTCCCTGTCTCACCATGTCACTCACATTACACAGGTGATGCTGGCTATGGATGCAAGTCCTGGCTACTGACCCCACTGGCCAATCCTCGAACACATGCCCAGGAAAGCTACAACCAGGCTCATGGCAGAACGAGGAATGCCATTGAGCGGACCTTTGGCCTCCTCAAGTCAAGATTCCGATGTCTGGACCACTCGGGGGGAGCACTGCAGTATGCACCTGGAAAGGTGTGCGACATCATTGTGGCGTGCGCAATACTGCACAACATCGCAGTGGACACCAGGCTGCTGGAGCACATCCAGGCCCCCCCCATACAGGAAGTGCCCATGGACATCGGACACGTTGAGGAGACCCTGAGAGGGACACAGATCAGAGACAGGCTCATCACGGAACACTTTACATGTGAGTATAACACAGGCATGCAAACAATCCATGCAAGTCCCCCATCAGTCCTGTGACACTAACCACACTGCACATTTTGTTCTGTCTCACCCCACAGGAACAGTGACACAGCACTGCACTTGCAGCGGACGTGGCAAATTGTGTGTGTGGACTCAAAAACCATCCTCCATTCCACTCTCCACGTTGACATACAGACCCCAAGGATATCACGCACACCCTCAGGAGAAACAAGGTACAACACATAACCCATGTTCATCGCCTTACAGGGCTTGATTGACAGCAGCTAACTTGATTTGCCATGAGCATAGCCAGAGCAACCATGCTAGCCTTGTAGCGAAAGAGTGTTATCCAATGCTATGCATTGGATAATACTCCGTCACATCAGGGGTTAAAGGGCCATTGGACTCAATATGGAACCTGTACTGTGCTACAGCTGAGAAGAGCAGCACAGGGGTGGATGTACAGTGGTATGGGCACACAATGTAGAGGTCATGAGACGTAGATCAGATTACCAGGGACACCATGCTGACCTGTGAGTGTGCAGACATATGTGCCCCCGACATGAATACACACATCAACAAATGTGTCCTAACAGTTCCATGGAACAAATGACATTGGGCTGCCACTGTCACATTAACAGTGGCAGCCCAAATTCATTACTTCCATGGAGCTCTCAGAACACTTGTTGATGTGTGTATCCATGTCAGGGGCACATATCCATAGGGCTGGGGCACATGTCCTTAGTTCTCCACATAATTGGTTACAGATGAGTACACAACACATTGTCAAGCAATGGTTTGTGTACTCACCTGTAACTGTGAAAATTGAGGGGATCAAAAAGACTAAATTGTTGTTGCTTGATGATCAGTTCAAGTCAACTACTCCAAATCCTGTCCTCTTCTTCCACAGGCATCCGTAACATGATCCATCCTTGAACTGAAGTTCTTCTATGTGACTGGATTGATGTCTTGACATCACCTTCATGGAGATCACCCCTTGCTGTTTATGTTGATGTTGTTGGTGATGCAAAGTTTGACCTGAGGTTCACACAAACCTCTACTGGATCATTTTCATATAGACACAGAAAACACTAATTCCTGAGTTTTATAACCTGTACAGTTAGGATGCTCAGCTACAGAGTTGTCAAACCTTGTGGACAACACATGAGCTGGGCAGCAGTGTAACTAAAGTACTATTTTTTTGTTTCAAAGTACATTTAGTGTTCTCATACAGGTGTTCAATGCATATAGGCAATACACAGAAAACACATGTACATCCTAATGTACTTTGAGACACAATAAAGATGAACCATCACCATTCTATCTGTGTCTGTATGAGGATATATTTGAGAACACAGTTGTCAATGCGTTACCACACCCAGGGTAGAGTATCCCCATACATGGAAAGGCATCACCCATATCACAGGACTCCAGCACTTGTTTGCAAGTGAGTGGACTCAGTGATGTATTCACGCTAACAGATGGTGGCAGTGATACACTAATGTGTTGTGGGAGTGATAAAGAGGTGATAAAGGGGACATACTTCCACAGTGAATTCCTGTCCACAGTTAATGTGTTGCTCAATGTTCAGTGATATTGCTCCACTGGGACATATCACAGTACATGACCAAGTGGACAAGTGTTTTCACTGGGGAAGTCTGTTACACCCTTAGAAAAAACAACAAGTCAACTTACTGGAGGCCCCAATGCTCACCCCAGGATATCAATGTGTGTGCTACACATTGAAATCCTAGGTTGAAAACATTGGCTTCCCCAGTCAGTCTGTTGCACAATGAGTGTGTGAATCCAAGACAATATGGATACATGTCCCATTTATCTGTCCTGCTTCTTATCTCACCGCTAAGCCGTTTGTTTGGTTATCCCCTTAACCCTCTGAGTGCCAGAGTGGTACCCAACGCATTTCTTTGCAATGCGTTGCCTACCACTCTGGATATCAAAGGGTTAAACACTACATATGATGTAGATGAATGTTCAATGTTGTACCAAATGTTGGGCTAAGGGGAATGTTTTGTTATGCAAAATCAACACACAACATTGCCATATAACACAGTTGTGTAATATGGCAACAGGGATGTTTTTACAGTTGATTTTGTACAACGATGTGTATGTATGTGAACCCATGTTGTAACATTCCACAAACATCTTACCTAGGCAGGAGTTGTATTCACTGAATTGTTTGGCAATGCATTGGAGACAACTCTGCCACCCAAATCTATGACCAAATTCAAAGCAGATCAGACAGGATTCAAAAGCACAATGTTCCTTTATTCAGGGGAAATTTAACATGTTGGGCATTTTATTTTTTTTTCTTGGGGGGGGGGGGCTTAGACTGTGTGGCAGAAGTGGATAACCTGGATGATCTCCTGGTCACCCTTTGCCCCCTAGGTGTGGCTTCGGGGGTCACATTAGAGGGGGTGGTGGGGGCAGTGGATCCCTCTGTGGAGCGCAGGTTTTCCCTCTCCAAACGTAAGTCCTCCCTGCGGTTCAGCTCTCTCAACTCCACCAGTAGCTGTGCAAGCAGGTCCATCACCCCCGTGTGTAGCTGATGGAGTTGAGTGTTGATCCTCATGACCTCCGACTCCAGGGCATGGATCCTTGCCTCTATCCTGTTAGTGTTTATACGGGATTCCCTACGGCTCCTGGTGATGTTGTCATTGGTGCGGAGGCTTGACCTGAGTAGTCTCCTTTGCAGAGCCATACACTCAGCTTCCATCCCCGTGGGCCGTTCACTGCTGGTGATGCTTGTGCCTGGTGAATCAGCTGCTGCTGTGTCCTCCTCTGCTGGTGCTGTATCCTCCTCTGCTGGTGCTGTATCCTCCTCTGCTGGTGCTGTATCCTCCTCTGCTGGTGCTGTATCCTCCTCTGCTGGTGCTGTGTCCTCCTCTGCTGGTGCTGGTTGTGCTGCAGATGGGTATGTGCCCACCACATCAATTGACCCACTGCTGCCCACCGATGTCTGTGCTGGTGGAGGTGGTGGGGTAAACACGTCCCTTCGCATAGGCTGTTGGGGCTCCCCAAGCAGGCCCAGGTGTTGGTAGTCGAGTGGCCAAGGGTCAAACCTTGGCCACTGGTATGTGCTTGGCCCCCACCTAGGATCATACCTGGGGCCATGCTGGGGAGCCATCCAGGAGGGTAGGTCAATCTGTGGGTATGGCCCGTATTGGGTGGTGGCCACATCACCGGGCAGCCATTGCCTCCCTGGTGGTGGTGGTGCTGCTGCTGCTGCTGGGGGATAATAGCTCCTGGAGGTGGTGGGGGGCATCCAGTCACTGTAATAAGTCGGTGCAGGCAGAGTTGGTGCAGGCAGAGTTGATGCAGGCAGAGTTGGTGCAGGCAGAGTTGGTGCAGGCAGAGTTGGTGCAGGCAGAGTTGGTGCAGGCAGAGTTGATGCAGGCAGAGTTGGTGCAGGCAGAGTTGGTGCAGGCAGAGTTGGTGCAGGCAGAGTTGGTGCATCCAGCTGGCCAAGAGGTGTGGATGTCGTTGGGTACGGTGCCCACTGGCTGGTCCCCTCCTCCAAATACTCCTCACTGGGTGGTGAGGTGGCCTCCTCCATGGGCTCCTGATGTGCTGGAGACACATAACCTGTGTGGAGGATTGAGATTGTGTGATCAGTAAACTTAGCCATGATGGTGTCAAATTGATATTAATACTTGAAATGTGTAAAGGAACATATATGTTGTATGGTGTATCCCCCTGTGTGAAACAACGGTACTCCTACTGGTGATGGGTGTTGTATTCTACATGTATTGCAGCTCAGTGTTGAATTCCTTTGGTGCCACATCCCAGTGGCCTGATATTGTACATTTGCGCTGTTGCCACATCATCCTTTGTGGATATCTGTTCCCTGGACCAAAGCTAGCCAGAGGATGGTCTGGCAACATTGGCATAGTACATTTTCAGGCCACAGTGATATTGTCCCTGGAATATTCAACTTTGAGCTGTTATACTCTTGTGATGAAACACCTTTCAGTAGTGGGGATACCCTTACATTACCCGGTGGATCAATCCTATGACATGTATTTTTCCTTTCACATTTTAGGTATTACTATCTCTTTAACGGGATAGCAATGGTTAATTTCACCTTGATGTAACATTGCAGGCATCATAGAGAGATGTTTAGAAAGATGTTGCTGTATGTGACAGCTGGAGATGTCAGTCATTTGACCACACGGAGGCTCTTCAGCAGACTCCACATTGACCCATTTGGAGATAACTACATCTTTGCCATTGTCTACTAAGTGTTCCTGGTTTGTAAGCACGCTCTGTGGACCATGTCAATGATGGATCCATCTCCAATTGTTTCAATTTTGGGTCTGCTGAAGAGCCTCCGTGTGGTCATATGACTGACATCTCCAGCTGTCACATACAGTAACATCTTTCTAAACATCTCTTTATGATGCCTGCAAGGTTACATCAAGTGAAATTAACCATTGCCATGCCAAGGTACACAGTGAGGAATATGGTCTGATATGTGTGTATATGTACCTTTCATACGGGTACAAACATATCCTTGATAGATATGAACCCAGAGATCTGTTCAGAACATGTGATTGTCTAACTGCCTATATATGTACAGCCATCACAAATGACCTTTCATAGATACAAGTGATACCCATCCAAGTAGGTGTAATATACTGGGTATATGTACTGTGATGATGATATCAATATGAGTTATTTTGTTGAGGGTGCACATATATGGGCAGTTGGACAATCACACGTACTGAACCGAACTCTGGGTTTACATCTTGTTGGGACCTATTTGTACCCATTTGAAAGGGACATATCCACATACAAATCTGGTTGTTTTTCTTTCTGTACATATCTTTTTTGAAGAGATCTGCAGTGTGATTCAAGTAGTATTCATTCCTATGTTATCAGTTCATCCCGTACAGTGCTGGATTTTGTCAGATTAGACATGTCCCTCTCTGGTTGTCATGATGGTATCCTATGCATAGCATTGTGATGCATGGGATACCACCGTGGCAATCAGGGATTGATGTACATTACAGGATTCTGTCCATGAGGTCTGTTCAAGTTGAATCCTGAGGGGCAACAATCAAGCCAGTCTTGAAGGATATCATTGATTGAGGCCTTTTTTTTCCAGGATCAGCCCATCCATCCTTCTGTGTGAGGCAGCCAGACCCGATCATAGATATCCATAATCCCTGGCCTGTTATTGACCAAACCTCAATGGTTCATATTTGGTTCCCATATTTATCCTGCAAATAGTGTCTGGTGTACCATCCATCCATGGCATCAGCACTCCTGAGGATCTATATGTGAATCAAATGTGAGCTATGTAAATTGAAGTTAGAGTAAATGATTGCATACACAACACCAAGGCCAACTTTTTCACCTTTACTTATGTGTGATTGTTTTTGGCGTGTGTGTTGCACATACAAGCATTTATTCTCAGTGGCACTGTGATTTGTGACCTGATCCATCCTGTTGGTGATTCAGTAAGCGGTTAAGTGGACCTGATGAACTGATTATGATGCTGACTTCTCCGCTGACCTCATTTCACCATCTGCAATGTTTTCTATGGAGTCCACACAATGGGGCCTGTGCAGCTTGAATCCTGTTATTGGATGTTCTCCATAGACTAACATTGTAATTGGTAAAGTGAGGGTATGCAAGTGTCAAATTCACTACATCAGCTCTTTTTCACCGCTTAGTGAATGTCCCCTATGTGTCATGTAATTGTTAACCTATCGACATGTGTTTGTTGTCTGGTTAACCCTTTGAGTACCAGAGGGGTTGCCAAAGCATTGTTGATCGATGCATTGATGATCCCTCTGGCACTCATGGGGTTATGTGCTGGATTCCCTGTGTGAACATGGGTAACACTGTGTGACAACAATTGTGATGTTTAACATACAACACTTTACTGAGCATGGTTTGTGTGTATTGTGTGTGATGAGCACAGCAACATGAGGGTTAACCAGGGAGTTGGACAGGTTTTGGCCTTGTTGAACATTGACATTTGTCCTTGTCTTGATCCCTGTTTAAACCCTCAGGGTGCTGTGTTGGTGCAATTGTGTGGTTGAATGAAGAGCAGATGTTGGGATGTGAGTGCTTGTTTGTGATGGGTGTGTGGTTTGGGGTGGTGTGTGGTTTTGGGGTGATGCACTTACCGGTGGTGTGGAGGCTCCTCTCCTCCCCAGTGTCTGATCCTCCAGGGACCCCCTCAATGAGGGTGGACGACAGTGTCTGCCGCAGCCTCTCCTCCCATGCGCTGTAGGTGATGGGGACAGGTGGCCCACCTCCGGTGGCTCTGGCGTGCAGGGCGGCATCCCCCATCTTCCTCTTCACCTGCCTTTTGCAGTCGCCCCATCTCTTCTTGATTGAGTCCACATCCCGTCTGCAGGTGGCCACCGCATTAACTCTGCTGCAGATTTGACTCCAGGCAGCTCTCCTCCTCGCAGACAGGCCAGGGAGTCTGTCCCCCGGGAAGAGGACACTCTCCCTCTCCAGCACAGCCTCCACGAGGGCCGTGTTTTCTTCCTCGGTATATCGGGGATCCCTGAGCCTGTCCCCCTCAGCTCCGGCATGCGAGGAGTCAGACCCGGAGTGTCCTGCCTGCTCTGCCCCTGCCTGTGTGTGGTGGTCCCCAGGCACTACCCCTCGTCCCACTGCAGGATCTGTCCCTCTTCTTCTTAGTGTGCCTGTTCTTGTGGGCCTGGTCCCCCTCCGCCCTGCGTATCTCCCTCTCCCACCCCTGCTCTGCTGAGGGATCCCCTCCTGACCTTCCTCCTCCTCCTCCTCCACTAGTCTCCCCATCCCTCTCTCCTGTCCTCCTCTCCTGGCCATCATTCACCCACTCACACCCAGGCACTCTCACACGCCCTCACAGACACACTCGATCCCACTCACTCTCTGTCACACACTTTCACTCACGGATTCACACTGTAAAAATAAAGTTTAAAATGTGTAAGGTGTGATGAAAAAAAAAAGACTATGTGTATGTATGTGTATGTGTTTGTATGGATGTATGTGCTATGTGCAAAAGTGTGCTATGTGTCTATTTAAATGTAACTCTCTCCTCTCCAAAATCCTTCTACCTTACTCCTCTGTATGCTTCTCTCTCTCTCTCTCTCTCTCTCTCTAAATGCTATCCTCCACTCCTGGGTCCTGTGCTCTAGCTTGCTGAAACTCGAAACACAGACAGGGTGTAACCGTTATTTTGAGGTATATATAGGTGTATTTGGACATTTTTGATACTTTGGGGCCTTGGGATTGGCTGTAGGTTTGAATTTTGTTTGTGCATCTATCAGGGTTGCTAGACAACGGCAGCCGTAATGTAACATTTTGACTTAAGTTGTGTTTTAACGGGTGTTTGGGATGCACGGTGATGCAAAATCAGGTGCGACGCTGGTTTTTGTTTAACGTGTTTTTGTAGTGCCTACGCCCGATAGCTATTCTTGAACGCTTACCTTTGAATCTGCCGTAAAACATGTGTTCTTTGCGGCCGACGTGCCTTTTTTACTTAGCGGATGGTTTAACGGCTGCCTTTAAATCTACCCCTTAGTGCATAATGGCAATCCAAAGTACGTCTGACATGTTTCACATTAGAATCGCTTAATCATAGACTGAGTGCACCAGCAAAAAGGCATGTTTAAAAACCCTCTACAAACATCTGATTGGACACCTAAAAACACAATGGAAAATGCCCTATTCAAAAGTAGAGACCACTCTCTACTTCAGGAAGCATGATTTAGTCATCAGATCTATGCTCAGGAGACATGCATCAGAATGCTTGTTTAACCCACAGTATACCAATACAATGACTTCCACGTAATACACTGATGAGAAATTCTACAAGCTCAAAAACATAAATAAACAACATAACTCGTATGTTAGCCCACATGCAACACATGTAAGCACATACATAGATATATATATAGCTGTACGAAAATGCTGAGGCTCATGGGATAGAGGCACCACCATAGAAAATGGCAAACAGGACAGAGAGGGGGGGAGAGAGGGGGATAAGAGGAGAGGACATATACTCATTGATATACCAATATAAATACAATTGAATTAAATATACTAATAACAAAAATAAAAATACCCGTAAAGAAAAAAAAAAAAAAAAAAAAAAAAAAATATATATATATATATATATATATATATATATATATATATATATATGTATATTTATGGCAAATAAATATATTGAACCAAATATAACTGAGGGTATATCAAAAATGATCATAAAACATCAAAAATATAAAAAATTATGCCCAATATCCCAATCAGCATTGAGACCGGTTGGAACCCTGGTTCCAAGGGTCAGAATCCAATAAGACTCCCGTTCATTCAAGAGTCTGTCTGGATCCCCGCCCCTCCAAGGTAATCCCCACCCCTCCAAGGTAAACATACCCTCTCAATGCCGAGGAAATACAAAAACCCCAAGTTCCCCCCATGGGCATCATGAACATCCCTAGCCACAGCGGAGTCTCAGCCTGATAGACATGTTCCCTGATCCTCTGACGTAAAGGTCTAGCAATCTGCCCCACATACTGTATAGAACAACACTTGCATGTAAAAAAATAAATCACTCCATACGTGGCACAGTTGATATAACTGCCCATATTGTATGTCAATTCATTCAATGAACTCTTAAACGACTTGGCCTGAGACTCATATTGTTATGTCTTACACCTGGTCACAGCACATTTGAAAAAACCCTTGTACATTAGCCAGGTTGGCTTGGGTTTTTGAGACATAAACAAACTAGGTGAAACTAGATTGCCTATGGTAGCTCCTTTTTTGGCCACAAAACTGCATCCGTTCTGTACAATCTTACCTAGGTTCTCATCTGCATTGACTATCGGTAGGTATTTCTTGACTATGTTACAGATAGACCGGTATTGCGGACTGTAAGTGGTAATGAACCTAACCTCATCCTTCAGTCTCCCATTCCTGGTAATCAACAATTTATCCAGCAACACTCTCCTTGGTTTTTGAGCCCCAGATCTTCAGAAGCTGACACAAATCCACCCTCAGTGGAACAGTTCCTGTGTAAACGCAGGAACTGTCCCCTGGGTATATTGTTGATCTGGGAGCGAGGATGGGCAGAGCGGGCATGCAGAAGGCCATATCCCGCAACGGGCTTCCTATGGTTATTAGTAATAATCTGTTCAGTATCGCAATCCCCAGTGAGAGAAAGATCGAGGAAAAAAATGCTGGTCCGTTCATGGACAAAAGTAAAACATAAATTGACCTTATTGTCATTGAGACCAGCCATGAACAGAACAGCTTCCTCATGGCTACCAGACCAAACGAAGATGCGGTCATCAATGTACCTCCGTACCACAAAATATGCTCCCGCTGGGGACCCGCTCCCACCAACCCATGAAATTGTTGGCCAAAGAGGAGGCAAAACTTGCCCCAATAGCGACTCCACATCTCTGGAGGTAGAAAACCCCATCATCCCCAACATCTCACCCATTTGAACTTATATTGTCACTAAACAATGCATCTGTTAATTTTCTTATTATTGTTTCTGACACCTCAACTGAGTAAAATATCAAAAGCATTCAGCCCTCCCACCTGCTCATCAATCTCTATATCTCCATCCCTTTTAAACTCTCCAATGATTTGTTCTCATGAGCTTTTCTGTCACCTCAGCTCTTTTTTATCCATCCATCAAGAAACAGCCCACACCTTCTCACACATGCAAATCCTCCTCTCCTTTTCCTGACTGCAACTCTTCTCATGGCTGCAGGTGACATCTCTCCCAACCCTGGCCCCACCTACATTCCCACCTGTGTCCATCCTAGATTGCGGCCTACCCGCACCTCTTGTGGGGCAGACCCTAGAAATCTGTTAGCTGTTCCCTGCCTCCCCTATCCCTTCCACCCTTCACCTGTGCATTATGGAATGCTCGCTCTCTACTAAACAAACTCCACACTACCCACGACCTATTCCTCTCTAACTCTCTAAACCTATTCTCTATTACTGAAACCTGGCTCTCACATTCTGACTCATCTGCTGAAGCTGCTCTCTCCTATGGTGGCTTATCTTTCTCTCACACTCCTCATCCTGATGGCAAGGGTGGGGGTGTGGGACTTCTTCTCTCTCAGCACTGCCACTCCAGGCCTCTGTCCCTTCCTCCATCAGTCTACTTCACCTCTTTTGACGTGCACACAGTCCAGCTCTTTACCCCTGTCCCTCTCCTGGTAGCCATGATTTACAGGCCTCCAAGGAACCCTTCCTCATTTCTCTCTGAATTTGAAACATGGCTCTCTGTCTTTCTGTCCTCAGACACTCCCACATTACTCCTTGGTGACTTCAACCTACACACTGATGATACATTCTCATCTAGTGCCTCCCGATTTCTCTCACTGACCTTGTCCTTTGGCCTTCAACAGTGGACTGCTGCCAGCACTCACAGGAATGGTCACTGGCTAGATCTAGTTCTCACCAGAAACTGCTCAGTCTCTGACTTCACAATTTCCCCATTTCCACTCTCTGATCATCATCTTATCTTCTTTACACTATCTCACACACCTTCCCCTGCCGTCCCTAAATCACCCTTCCTAACCCGGAACCTACACTCGGTCAAACTACCAGACCTGACATCAACTGTGCAGACTTCCATCTCTTCTCTTTGCCCTACTGCTAATACTACTAACATAGACACTCTGGTCCACGAATATAACACCTCATTAATGTCCTCCTTGGACCTGCATGCTCCCCTTCAACATCAACACTCCCGCCCCAGGAATCCCAGACCCTGGCTAAATTCAACAATCCGCATGCTACGCACCTGCTGTCGAGCTGCAGAACATCTCTGGCGAAAGTCTCATTCTTTTGCCGACTTCCACCATTACAAATTCGTGCTATCCTGTTTTAACACAGCTCTCGCCCAGACTAAACAGTAATACTTCTCCAACATCATCACTACGCACAAATCTAACCCCCATGACCTCTTTAAAATATTTGATTCTCTTCTCAAAGCCCCAACCTTGAACTGCTCCTCCTTCTCCAACACTCCACAGGACTTTGCTAACTTTTTCAAAAATAAGGTACAGTCCATCCAACAAAGGATACCCCCTACATCCTCTCCTCCTATGCCTCTGATTCCTAGTCCACCCCGAGCAACCCTCAGCTCATTCTCCCCTACAACAGAGGAGGAGGTATCTCTTTTACTATCCTCCTCTCCATCCACTACCTGCCCCTCGGATCCCATGCCCTCTCACCTTCTTAAGGATCTTGCAAATACTCTTGCTCCCAGCCTTACTAATATCTTTAACTCCTCTCTCTCTACCAGAACTTTTCCATCCTCATTCAAACATGCAATAGTCAGACCTAAACTCAAAAAGCCATCACTCGATCCCACCTGCCCCTCCTCCCCTTTACATCTAAGATCTTGGAATGCCTTGTATTCTTCCGCTTAATCTCTTTTCTCAATACGAACTCTCTTCTTGACCCTTTACAGTCAGGTTTCCGTTGCAACTACTTATCACGGTCCCCGTGATCCTTTATGTCACTCTCAACTGTGCTGCTCCCAATTGGTTGAGTTGTGTTGGCACGCCCCTGGTTACCTGTTTTATTCTGGCCACTGGCACCTGTCAGGTGCCCTTTCGTGGTGTTTCTGAGCCAGCGTTGCTGTTGCTGCATTCCAGTATTCTGATCTCCTGTGTACCGACTAGGCCTGTACCGACGATGTTCCTGTGTTCCTGTTCTGTGATTGACCCAGCCTGGCTGACTTCCTGCGTGTTGCTGATCTGGCTTGTCTGCGAATCTCCTACAGCATCCGACCTGGCCCGGCTGACGTCCTTCCTCTGTTGCTGATTCGGCTTGTCTGCGAATCTCCTTCGTGTCCTGACCCGACCTGGCTGACGACTGACTCCTGTGCTTGCTCCTGTTCCTGCCGTTCCGGTCGACGGTTCCTGTTGTCACCTAGGCGACATTCCGATAGCTGCAGTGTGTGATTGAGCCTCCGTTTACCATTGCTGAGCCGTATAGTTTAGCTGAGCCTTCCGTCTGCTTGTTGAGTGACGTGCTGAGTCTGTACCATTACTGTGCTGTGTCGCTATTTGGTGCCTAGACACTGGTGTTGCCTCCATCCTACCACTGCCACTCTTACCATCAGTTGCCATAGCCTGTACATTGCCACGTGTGGGCCTCGGTAGTCGGCGGCTCTCCACCTTGACAGAGCAGTGGTTCCGTTACGCCCGTTGCCTATTGGCAAGCAGTGCTGCAACCAGTGGTCTCCGTTACGGCCGTGGGGCTATTGACTCAAGCATTCACGATACTATTGGTCTCCGGTTATGCCAGTGGGGGCTATTCACTCAAGCATTCACAATACTATTGGTCTCCGGTTATGCCCGTGGGGGCTATAGGCTCAAGCAATCATGATACTAGTGGTCTCCGGTTACGCCCGTGGGGGCTATTGGCTCAAGCAATCATGATACTGTTGGTCTCCGGTTACGCCCGTGGGGGCTATTGGCTCAATCAATCACGATACTGTTGGGTTCCGTTACGCCCGTGGGGGCTACCACCTTATCACTCTGCAGCTCCAGTTCTAGTCGCAGCTCTATTCTACAGCTTCACACAGCGGATGGACTTAAGGTGCTATCACCTAGCACATACCGTTATATACATCACCAAGAGCGTGCCTAACACCACATTTGAGACTGATTACTATTGCTATTAACCACTTGTCTCCTGTTATTGCTGCTATATCTTGTGATTTATTCCCTGTTGTACCTGGTATTTCAGTCCATATTCTGCTTATGTCAGTACTGCCCTAGGGGCAGCCTTGTCATTATTTTTTGCTTTAATAAAATTTTATTTTTTTTTATCTAACCCTTGTCTGAGTGTCTGAAAACCGTAACACTACTCCACCGAGACAGCCCTAACAAAAAATGATCTATACACAGCAAGGGACAAAGGACACTTTAGTATACTAATCCTACTAGATCTATCTGCTGCTTTCGACACTGCTGACCATGCACTCCTACTGGACACACTGCATACCCTTGGCATCCGTGACACACCTCTAGAATGGATTTCCACCTATCTCTCTAAACGTACTTTCAGTGTTTCTTTTTCTAACACTTTCTCATCTCCCCTCGAACTCTCAGTAGGTGTACCTCAGGGATCAGTCCTGGGACCATTTCTTTTTTCACTCTACACCCTCTCACTTGTTAACTTCATCTCATCTCTTCGATTTAATTACCATCTGTATGCAGATGACACACTAATCTATCTCTTGGTCCCTGACCTCACTCCAGCTGTGCAGGCTCAAGTCACTCAATGTCTCTCAGCCATTTCATCATGGATGGCCCACCACCACCTTAAACTTAATATGGCTAATACAGAGCTGGTGGTGTTCCCTCCTAAAACCCATCCACCAATCCCCTTCTCCATCACAATAGAAAACTGTGCTATACACTCAGTATCCAAAGCACGCTGTCTTGGGTCATACTTGATTCTAAATTAACCTTCTCCCCCCATATCCAAGCTGTAACTAGAACATGTCGCTTCTTCCTAAAAAATATTGCAAAAATATGTCCTTTCCTCTGCATATCAATGGCTAAAACACTATCTCAGGCACTTGTTCTCTCCAGACTTGACTACTGCAACATTCTACTTTCAGGTCTTCCTGCTTCTCATCTCTCTCCACTTCAATCTGTTATCAATTCAGCCGCAAGAATCACCACATTTGCTCCCAGATACCTTCCATCTCATCTCCTCCTGAAATCCCTCAATTGGCTACCTATAAAGTATCGTATTTCTTACAAGATTCTCCTCCTCTCCTGTCAGTCACTCTGTTCTTCAGCACCCTCTTACATTTCTGCCCTTATCTCCCGCTACACCCCTTCCTGTCCCCTACGGTCTTTTCAAGGGTTCTTCCTGTCCTCTCCCTACACAACTCGAGCCATCTCTCGACTACAAGCTTTCTCACTGGCTGCTCCTCGACTCTGGAATGCCCTCCCCATCACCATTCGCCAATCATCCACAATCATCACTTTCAAGCGTCTCCTCAAAAGCCACCTGCTCAGGGAGGCATCTCAATAGCAATGTCCTCCTTCTGCACACTGACAGTCACAGCAGAATCCTTCTGCACTTCTTTCACCACACCTTGTATCTGCACTTATAATCCTCATCCCACTGTCTCTGTTTGTCATTATGAATTCAGCTTAGATTGTAAGCTCCTTGGGGCAGGGTCCTTTTCCTAGTGTATGATTCCCTTGCTGCACTTTCCCTCAGAAATAATGTAATGATTGTACTTAACCTTAATGCTCTTAACCCAGTTCTGTCGTTTTGTATTATATTATTTCAACTTCTGTTAAGCACTGTGTACATGTATGGCGCTATATAAATAAAGATAGATACATACATACATCAAAAGCGAAAAAATTGTGGCTCAGGAGGTACTCCACAGCCTGGACCAAAAAAAACCAATCAAACTCTCAGAATATCTGGAAAACAACTCAAGCATGTGCTTCATGGATATCAGGGCCAATGCACGAGGAATAGAAAAATATAATGTGGCAACGTCCACTGACAACCACAAACAAGTAGTCTCTACTTTTGAATAGGGCATTTTCCGTTTTGTTTTTAAGTGTTCAATCAGATGTTTGTAGAGGGTTTTTAAAGATGCCTTTTTGCTGGTGCACTTAGTCTATGATTAAAGTGATAGTAATGTTTTACAAAAACAGCAGCTCCAATTAATATTCACAGCAATTGAGCCATAGAGAGTGTTATACTGTGAGAGTTGTAGTTCAAGAGTAATTGAATGATAAAGTTTTCCCCTCCCACCCCTTTTACCTAGTGTAAGCTCCCACTCCTCAGATGTGGAATCCAGTCCATAGACCAGACAGCTCATATCAAGGGTCAATATTCTTACTGTGAGAACAATGAGAACCCTACCACCCTTGACAGGTTTTTCAGCTTTTTCCCTTATCTTAATTGAAGATTGTCCCTCTCTGCAATCTACCTGGACACTCCCTGCTGCTCTGAGGTGAGCAGCGTTATATCAGTAAAAGATACTTTATCATTCAATTACTCTTGAGCTATAACTGCTTTATGAAACATTACTATCCCTTTAAGCGCTTCTAGCGCGAAACATGTCAGACGTGCTTTGGATCGGCATTATGCACTAACGGCTCGATTTAAAGGCAGCCATTAGTAAAAAAAATCACTAACGGGTGCGTTAAGAGTCATGTTGCAATTCAAAGATCCGTCTAAAGAACAGCTAACGGCAGTTTCACAATCCTTACGGCCGATACACTTACGTGCATTCAGACGCATGGAACAACATACCCCAGAGCTATTCAAAGGTTTGCGGTACTGATAACGGCTGAAAAAAGACAAACCTAACGGCTAAAAGTTAAGACTCTCTTTTCTTAGCCGTTAGACACTTAACAGGCAAAACAAAACACCTGTTACATAGGAAAATACACAAAATGCTTACCGCACAACCATGTAAATGGGAAAATTAACCCGTGCAATGCCAAAACAACACAAAAACATGCACACACAGCACAAATAACTCCACACACAACAACACCCAACACCACAGGGACAACGACACACAAAAAAACACCAGCACAGCATGGCACGGAACAATGGGGGTTATCACACAAAGCGGACACCTGCAAATATAAGCTCACCTGGGCAACATCAACATGCGACCTTTACCCCACAACTGCACACCCGCAAATGGCACAAACAGAACAAGCACAACACACTACATCTTATAACACACACACACACCTGCAAACACTTACCTGGACAAAAACAACTCACCATTGGTCAGCACTCACCTCATCACCACACCTACACAACGCCCTAGCAAGTACTTAAAGGGACAACTCAACACACTCACTTGTGGCTTGTTTTCCACTCAGGGAGGGAGAGAGAGAGATAGAGAGAGAGAGATAGATAGAGAGAGATAGAGAGAGAGAGAGAGAGAGAGACAGATAGAGAGAGCAACCAGTATGTTGGGTTACATATTGTTGCGAAGACTGCGGAGAAGGCGTGCAAGGGAGAGAGCTAGGGAACATCAGCAACCTCCAAGCACGCCTCATCAACAGCCTTCACCTATTGCAAGTGAGGAGGCTCTGGCTCAGCAGCCACACAGGAGTCCATCCCCACCTGGAGGGCAGATGATGTATAGACGACCACCAAGGCCCAGGGTATACCGCCCAAGGGTCACCCTCTTTGGAATGACTGATGACGAGGTCATTGATCGCTACAGGTTGAGGCCTGACAGCATCATTGCCTTGTATGAGGTCATCAAGGAGCAGGTGGATCCCATCTACATCCACAACCATGCCCTAACTGGCCTGCAGAAACTACTCTGTGCCATACACTTCATGGCAAGCGGGGCCTTCCAGTCCACTGAGGGTTACGCATCTGGCATGTCACAGGCCACCTGCTGGCCCAGGTCCTGTCAGCCCTCAAAAGCAAGGCCAGTACCTATATACATTTTCCCACCACCGACATGGACTGGATACACGTCAAGCAGGCCTTTTACGCAAGGGGAGGCATGCCCAGGGTCATGGGTGCTATAGATTGCACCCATGTCCGGATTAAGGCCCCAGCACGTGATGCACAGCTATTCATCAACAGGAAGAACTTCCACTCCATCAACGTGCAGATGGTGTGTGACAGCAACATGAGGATCATGAATGTCTGTGCAAAACATCCTGGCAGCTCACATGATGCATACATTCTACAAAACTCCTCAGTCCACAGAGATTTTGAGAATGGAACCTTTACAGGGGGATGGCTAGTGGGTGAGTTCACAAAACAAAATCACACCACATACACAGGCGTACACACCACGCTGCTCAGCATGCACCTGACCCACAGCTACTACGTCCACCACACAAAACATCATTCACACAACATGTGCTCCCTGTCTCACCATGTCACTCACATTACACAGGTGATGCTGGCTATGGATGCAAGTCCTGGCTACTGACCCCTGTGGCCAATCCCCAAACACATGCCCAGGAAAGGTACAACCAGGCTCATGCCAGAATGAGGAATGCCATTGAGCGAACATTTGGGCTCCTCAAGTCAAGATTCCGATGTCTGGACCACTCTGGGGGAGCACTGCAGTATGCACCGGCTAAGGTGTGTGACATCATTGTGGTGTACGCAATACTGCACAACATCGCAGTGGACACCAGGCTGCTGGAGCACATCCCGGACCCCCCCATACAGGAAGTGGCCATGGACATCGGGCATGTGGAGGAGACCATGAGAGGGGCACAGATCAGAGACAGGCTCATCACGGAACACTTCACCTGTGAGTATAACACATGCATGCAAACAATCCATGCAAGTCCCCCATCAGTTCTGTGACACTAACCACACTGCACATTTTGTTCTGTTTCACCCCACAGGAACAGTGACACAGCACTGCACTGGCAGTGGACGTGGAAAATTGTGTGTGTGGACTCAAAAACCATCCTCCATTCCACTCTCCACATTGACATACAGACCCCAAGGATATCACGCACACCCCCAGGAGAAACAAGGTACAACATATTACCCATGTTCATCACCTTACACGGCTTGATTGACAGCAACTAACTGGATATGCCATGATTATAGCCTGAACAACCATGCTAGCCCAGTAGCGAAAGAGTATTATCTAATGATATGCATTGGATAATACTCAGGCACATCAGAGGTTAAAAGGACATTAGACTCAATATGGGACCTATACTGTGCTAGAGCTGAGAAAAGCAGAAGTGGTGGATGTACAGTGGTATTGTCACACAATGTAGAGGTCATGAGATGTAGATCAGATTACCAGAGACTCCATGCTGACCTGTGAGTGTGCAGACATATGTGCCCCTGACATGAATACACACATCAACAAATATGTCCTAACAGTTCCATGGAACAAATGACATTGCGCTGCCACTGTCACTTTCACAGTGGCAGCACAATGTCATTACTTCCATGGAGCTCTCAGAACACTTGTTAATGTGTGTATACATGTCAGGGGCACATATCCATAGGGCTGGTGCACATGTCCTTAGTTCCCCACAGAATTAGTTACAGATGAGTACACAACACATTGTCAAGCAATGGTTTGTGTACTCACCTGTAACTGTGAAAATTGAGGGGATTAAAAAGATTAAATTGTTGTTGCTTGATGATCAGTTCAGGTCTACTGCTCCAAATCCTGTCCTCTTCTCCCACAGGCATCCGTAACATGATCCATCCTTGAACTGAAGATCTTCCATGTGACTGGATTGATGTCTTGACAACACCTTCATGAAGATCACCCCTTGCTGTTTATGGTGATGTTGTTGGTGATGCAAAGTTTGACCTGAGGTTCACACAAACCTCTACTGGAACATTCTCATATAGACACAGAAAACACTAATTCTTGAGTGTTATAACCTGTACAGTTAGGATGTTCAGCTACAGAGTTGTCAAACCTTGTGGACAACAAATGAGCAGGGCAGCAGTGTTACTGAAGTAGTACGATTTAGTTTCAAAGTACATTTAGTGTTCTCATACAGGTGTTCAATGCATATAGGCAATACACACAGAAAACACATGTGCATTCTAATGTACTTTGAGACACAATAAAGATGAACCATCACCATTCTATCTGTGTCTGTAGGAGGATATATTTGAGAACACATTTGTCAATGCGTAACCACACCCAGGGTAGAGTATCCCCCATACATGGAAATGCATCACCCACATCACAGGAGTCCACCACTTGTTTGCCAGTGAGTGGACTCTGTGATGTATCCATGCAAACAGATGATGGTGGCAGTGATGCACCAATGTGTAGTGGGAGTGATAAAGAGGTGATACAGGGGACATACTTCCACAGTGAATACTTGTCCACAGTATCTGTATTGCTCAGTATAATCCATGTTCTGAGATTTTGCTCCGCTTTGACATATCTCAGTACATGGGCTATATCAACGAACAAACAAACTAAGTGGACATGTGTTATCACTGTTGAAGTCTGTTACACCCTTAGGGAAACAGCAACTCAACTTGCTGGAGACCCCAATGCTCACCCCAGGATATCAATGTGTGTGCTACACATTGAAGTCCTAGGTTAAAAACATTGGCTTCCCCAGTAAGTCAGTTGCACAATGAGTGTGTGAATCCAAGACAATATGGATACATATCTGTCCTGCTTGTAATGTCCCTGCTAAGTCACAGAGCTGTTTGTCTGGTTATCCCATTAACCCACTGAGTGCAAGAGTGGTCCCCAACGCATTTCTTTGCAATGCGTTGCCTACCACTCTTGCATTCTAAGGGTTAAACACAACATATGATGTAGACGAATGTTCAATGTTGTACCATTTCTTGTGCTAAGGGGTATGTTTTGTTGTTCAAATTCAACACACAACATCGCCATATAACACAGTGGTGTTATATGGCTCCAGGGATGTATTTCCAATTGAATTTGTACAACGGTGTGTGTGTGTGTGTGTGAATCCATGCTGTAGCATCCCACAAACATTTCACCCAGGCAGAGGTTGTGTTCACTGCATTGTATGGCAATGCATTGGAGACAACCCTGCCAATCAATCCATAACTGAAGACACAACAGATCAGACTGGAATTAAAAAAAAAATGGTTTCTTTATTGAGGGGAAACTTAACAGTTTGGGCCTTTCTTTTTTTCTTCTTTGGGTGGGGGGCCTTAGCCTGGGTGCCAGAGGTGGATGCCCTTGTGGATCTCCTGGTAACCCTCTGCCCCCTAGGTGTTGCTTCAGGGGTAACACTGGAGGGGGTGGTGGTTGCAGTAGACCCCTCGGTGGAACGCAAGTTCGCCCTCTCCATCCTCAGGTTCTCTCTGCGGTTGATCTTCCTTAACTCCACAAGGACCTGTGTCAACATGTCCATGAGACCAGTCCTGAGCTGGTGGAGTAGTGTGTTCCCCCTGGCCACCTCCGACTCCAGGGCTTGGATTCTGGTCTCCAATTGGGCAATGTTCCTCCTGCTCCTGGTGATGTTGCTGTCTGTACTTCTGCTTGACCGGAGTAGTCTTCTTTGAAGGGCCATACACTCCGCCTCCATGCCTGTGAGGCATGCGGTGCTGGAGGTGGATGTGCCCGGTGTCCCTGGTGCTGCTGTTTCCTCTGCTGCTGTTGAGGGTGCTCTTTCCTCCTCTGCTGTTGAGGGTGCTCTTTCCTCCTCTGCTGCTGTTGAGGGTGCTGTGGCTGCTGTTGGAGTGGCTGGTGCAGATGATGGGCATATGCCCACCACATCAAGTGATGCAGAGCTGCCCAAAGATGTGTGTGCTGGTGGAGGTGTGAAAATGTCCCTGGGTAGGGGGCACTGGGGCTCACCAATCAGGCCCAGGTGTGGGTAGTCCAGTGACCAAGGCTCATATGGTGGCCACTGATAGGTGCTGGGACCCCACCTGGGATCATACCTTGGGGCATGTTGTGGAGCCATCCAGGAGGGTGGGTTGATGTGTGAGGAATATGGCCCATATTGGTTGGTGGCCACTGTCCCTGGCAGCCATTGTCTCCCTGGTGGTGGTGGTGCTGCTGATGGAGGGTAGTAGCTGGTGGAGGTGGATGGATATGTCCACCTCTCCTCCTGTGGCATCCAGCCACTGTACTGGGGAGGTGCAGCTTGAAGGGGTGGTGCAGCCTGTGGTGGTGCAGCTTGAAGGGGTGGTGCAGCCTGTGGTGGTACAGCTTGAAGGGGTGGTGCAGCCTGTGGTGGTGCAGCTTGAAGAGGTGCAGTAGGTGGTGGTGCAGCATGTGTTGGAGAGGATGGTGATGGTGGGTAAGGTGACCACCGGCTGGTCCCCTCCTCTGTGTCCTCCTCACTGGGGGGTGACATAGCCTCCTCCACTGTCTCCTGCTGGGCTTGACGGCCGTAAGCTGTGTGGAGGAAGAAGATGTTGTGATTAGTGACCTTAGCCATATGTTTGTGGAGACAGTTATACTTTGATATGTGTTGAAGAAAAATATATGTGTTTGTGTTAATCCCCCTGGGTAAACAAGGGTACTCCCACTGCTGAAAGGTGTTGTTTGAGTTATTACGGGTGAAGGTTTCATTTTGAGGTGCAATATCACAGTGTCCAGAAATAGTACAGTGGGGCTGTTGCTACACCCTCCCATGTAGATATCTGGTCCCTGTACCAGAGCTGTCCATATGATTGTGTAGTAACAGCACCACTGTACAATACCAGGCCACTGGGATATTGCCCCTGACATATCCATGTCTGAGCTGTGATACCTTTTGAATCAACACACCTTTCAGCAGTAGGAATACCATTGTTTAACTGGGGGGGGGGGGATCCAACAACATATATTTGTCTTCACAACTTGTAGGGATGGCTATTCCTCCAGGGGGATGGCAAAGGTTAAGTCCACCTTGATGTCAGATTGTAGACATTGTGGGAACAGATGTTGTTCTCTGTTAGTCCTATCCCTCCTACCCTCATGGTTGTTCAGATATTGCTCTATGTGACAGATGGAGATTTTCAGCAGAGCCCAAATCGCCCCATTTAGAGAACAATACTTAATTGGAATGGTGTACAGGGTGTGCATGGTTTACAAGCACACTCTGTGGACCATTCCAAAGAGGTATTTATCTCGATATGTTGCGACTTTGGCTCTGCTGAAGAGCCTCCGTGTGGTCAAATGATGGATATCTTCACCTGTCACATAGAGCAATATCTGTATAACCATGAATGTTGGAGGGATGGGACTTAGATCAAGACACATCTTTTAACAATGGCAATGATATGACATCATGATGACATTACCCATTGCTATCCCATTACAGTGACACACAAGTAGAAATGGTCATATATGTATGTGGATATGTACCCTTCATATGGATACAGTAATATCCTTCCAAGATGTGATACCAGAGAGCATTTCATTAGGTGTGATTGCCTTACTGGCTATATATGTGCACCCATCCAACAAGACATTGTATTGATATGATGGATATGAACATACCTCGAATATCCCATCTACGTAGAGTGTGATACACTATGTATGTGTATTTGGATGGTAGCAATGTAGGTTGATTTGTGATGGGTGCACATATCTGGCCAGTAAGGCAACCACATCCAGTGAAGTGATCTCTGTGTTCACATCATGTTGGAACATATTTAGTAACATTTGAATCTTAAGGGCAACAATCCAGCCAGTAGTGAGGGATATCTTTGATTGAGGCCTGTTTTTTTGTCTGTGTATGAGCCCATCCATCCTTCTGTGTGAGGCAACCGTACTCAGTCCTAGATATCCATCAGTCATGGCCTGTTGGTGACCAAGGTACAATGTTCGCTATTTGTTTTCCATATGTATCCTGCATAGAGATGCTGTTGTACCATTCATCCATGGCATCAGCACCCCTGTGGATCCATGTGGGAATCAGATATGGGATATGTAATTTCAAGTCAGAGTAAATGATTGCAGCCACAACACCAATGCCAACTTTTTCCAGCTTGAATTCTGTAAAATAGTTTTCGGCCTGTGTGTTGCACCTACAAGCATTTATTCTGTGTGACACTGTGATGTGTGACCTGATGCCCCCTTTTTGTGATTCAGTAAGCGGTGATGTAGAATTGATGAAGTGAACATGATGGTGACTTCTCCAGTGATCTCCTTTCCCCATTTCCAGTGTTTTCCATGGAGTCTGTACAGTGGGACCCTATGAACTTGATTCTTGTTTTGGCATATTCTCCATGGACTAACACTGTTACTGGTGAAGCGAGGGTGTGTGAGGGTTACTTTGTGTCCACCATCTGTTTGTCACCACTTAGTGAATGTCCCCTGTGTAGCATGTGATCGTTGTCCTATTGACTTGTTTGTTGTAAGGTTAACTCCTTGAGTCCCAGAGAGGTTGCCAATGCATTGTTGATCGATGCATTGATGATCCCTCTAGCACTCAAGGGGTTAGGGTGGGGGTGGGGACATGGGTGACATTGTGTGAACAGTGATGATCTATGACAGTCGACATTTTGAACATGATGGTTTGTGTATTGTGTGTAATGAGCACAGCGACAGGAGGGTTGAAGTAGGACTTTGACAGGTTTGTCCCAAGTTGGACGTTGCCATTTGTCCAGGTGTTGTGTCCTTTTTTTAACCCTCATGGTGCTGTGTTGGTGCAGTTGTATGGCTGAGTGATGGACATGTGTTGAGGTGTGACTGTGTGTACAGCTGGTGTTGGTTGCTGTAGTGTGTGGTTATGTAGTGTTGCACTTACCGGTAGTGTGGAGGCTCCTCTCATCCCCAGTCTCAGTTCCTCCCATGACCCCCTCGATCATGGTCAGGGACATGTTCTACCGCACCATCTCCTCCCAGCCGCAGAATGTGATGGGCACAGATGGGCCACCTCCGGTGCCTCGGGCTTGCTTGACCATGTCAGACATCTTGTTCTTGACCACCCTCCGGCAGTCGCCCCATCTCTTCTTCACAGACTCCACGTCCCTCCTGCATGTAGCCACCGCGTTCACCCGGCTGCAGATCTGATTCCAGGCTGCCTTCCTCCTCGCTGCCAGGCCAGGGACCTTTGCCGTCGGGTGGAGAACACTCTGCCTCTCCAGGACAGCTTCTACGAGAGCCGTGTTCTCCTCCTCAGTATATCTGGGATCCCTGATCCTGCCCTCATCAGCTCCGGCATGGGAGGATTCAGAGCCGGAGTGCCCTGCCTGGTCTGACCCTGCCTGTGTGTGGTGGTCCCCAGGAACTACCCCTCGTCCCACTGCAGGTTCTGTCCCTCTTCTTTGTGTGCCTGCTCTTGTGGGCCGGGTCCCCCTCCACCCTGCGGATCTCCCTCTCCCACCCCTGCTCTGCTGAGGGTTCCACTCCTGAGCTTCCTCCTCCTCCACTACTCTCCCCATCCCTCTCTCCTGTCCTCCTCTCCTGGCCATCACTCACCCAGTCACACCCAGGCACTCCCACAGGCCCTCACAGACACACTCGATCCACTCACTCTCTGTCACACACTTTCACTCCCAGATTCACACTGTCAAAATAAAAAGTAAAATGTGTAAGGTGTTATAAAATAAAAGGACTATGTGTATGTATGTGTATGTGTTTGTGTTTGTATGTGTGTATGTAATATGTGCAAAGGTGTGCTATGTGTTGTATTCTGTGCACCTCTCTCCTCTCTCCAAACTGCAAAACTCCTCTACCTCCAATGAACGCGCCTGTCTCCCTCTCTCTAATCACTATCCTCCGCTCCTGGGTCCTGATATCTGGCTCTGAAGAACTCGATAACAGACAGTGTGTGACGGTTATTTTTGGGTATATATAGGTGTATTTGAAGTTATTTGATACATTGGGGCTTTGTGATTGGCTGTGTGTTTGAATTTGTTTTGGCATCAATCATGGTTGCTAGACAACGGCAGCCGTTATGTTAGATGTTGTTTTGAGCGCAGTTATCGTGTGATTTGGCCGCCCATTGTGCATTAACATGAGCGACAACGGCTTTTGTGTTACGTGTTTTTTGTGTGCCTTCGCTCGATAGCTATTCTCGTAGAGTAGCTATTGAATCTGCCGTAACACCTGTATTATTTGCGAGCGATGTGCCTTTTTCACTTAGCGGCTGGTTTAACGGCTGCCTTTAAATCTAGCCCTAAGTGTACTGGTGTCCCACTCCCTCGGATATTGTCATGCCTGACTATTTTAATCTCTTAGATCTTAGATCTCTTTTTTCTTTCTTTAATTTTATACAGACCCATTGATGTTCCTGGATATGGAGTACTGAGTTTCCAGAACGCTGCTACATTATTTCTGTACATTATGTGGTATAGTGGCTTATAAGGTTACTTATGTGGATGAGCTGCACAGATCTCAGGCACTGTTAAACCAGAGGACATTGGATCACCTTGCTACTAAAGACTATAGTTATTAATTACGGTGTATATTAAGGTGTGTTTGTCTCAATTATTGTGTGATCACTGACAATTTGATATTTGTTCAACTTGGTATATTCTAGGTAAATTTATATATTTTTATATAATTCATTTTAGTATTTGATCAGGTGTTTGCGGAGACCAAGTGTTTTTTTTCTTCTTATGTAAATAGAATAGGCCCATTTTATTTTTTTAACTCCATCCATACACCGAGTATATAATATTCCAGGAGCAACTATAATATGAATATGGAAGCTCATACTCCTTCAACCTTTCCAAAAATGTACATTGTAATTATAAGGTTGCAAGGCCAATTCCCAACACATTAACCAATTTACTGACTTTAAAAAAAAAAAAGCATGCAATACTCACTAGGGCCCTTCTTCCCACTCATTTCTATCAGAATCCATAGTCTAGTTTTGGCTGTACGTCTGACTACAGTTTCTCAAACAAGAAAAATGTATATTTTTAAGCAGATTGGTACTCAAAAACTACACAACCAATTTTAATGAAACTTGCAGGATTTGAAGGAATGGCCAATAAAACCTGGGGAAAGATGCGCTAAAGATTGATATGGGCTCAGGATGGCAATGTGCTGGATCTGTGTCAAAGGCACATCATGAATTTGTACTAAAATGTTTTTACCGTCTTATCACACATCCACCACCAATCTGCCCTCATTTACATGAATCCGTCATGCCATCAACAGGTTTATTATTTCCCACAATACATCTACAATGGCTCATTTCCATATGGAAATACAAGTTAATAAGCCATTGTCATATGCATGTGGGTGTGTTTATATGTTAATGTGGCATCCCACATGCACTAAACTCCAATAGCAGCCTCTGCTGTTCACAGTACTCGCATAGGCTACCTAAGGTTGGAGCCAGAGGACAGTAGAGACAGAGGACAGTTTGCTATTTCTACTTACGTGCAGATGTAGAGACAGCAGATGCCCTATGTTTACCCTTTCCGTGTCATATGGATGTGCATTGCATACCCCTGTGATACTGAAAGGAGTAGAAAAGTTGCAGTAAGCTGAAAATGAGAGGCTAGATAGGGGATTCAGTAAGACAGGAATCCACCTACAGAATTTTGCCTGTGAAATTAATAGCTGCCCAGAAAAATATAAGACTTTTTACTAAACAGAATGTATTCATTTTTTTGAAAAAGGTATGCTGGTCGCTGCCCCACTGGCATCCCCTCACATCACCACCTTACGCAATGTGTCTGGCAATGTGAGGGGTTGTAAATTCAACTAGCAGTGCAGGATACACACATTTTCCTACCCTGCCCTTTACCCCTTCACCCTCCACCCACCCTCCCCTTTCACTCAATATCCATTTGCTCTTGTCCCTTTCTCCCCTTCATCCTCTTCCCATCTTCCCTTTCACTACAGGGCAATGCGTTGCAGACCCCCTGTCACTCAAATGGTTAAAGGCCTTTTTCCCCTGCTCTAGCACATCCTGTCAAAAACATAATTCGTATGAGTGGTAGGAAGAAGACAGTTGCATCAGAAGAAGGAACAGAGGTGGGAGGGGGAGCAGTGAAGGGAACTGTGGAAGGGACAATGTTAATGACTGAATGGGTGGAGAGTGAAAAATGGAAGGTGGGAGGAGGACAAAGGGGCAAAAGGGCCAGAGGAAGGGGCATTATTAATGGGGAAATGGGTGGTGAGTGAAAGGAGAGGTTGGGAGTTGGGTGAAGTGGTGAAGGGGAAAAGGGTCGGGATGGGGAATGTGTGTGTGCTACACTACTATGCAAATTCACATCCCCTCACATTACAGACACACTGTGCAAGCTAGTAATGTGAGGGGATGCCAACAGGGCATATTGGTGAACAGCATAGCTTTGTTCATAAAACTATTGCACTAAGTGCAGTGACAAATCTTTTATGTCTCTGTGCAGCTATACGTTTCACAGGCAAACAGTGCCTGAATTCTTCAGGTGGAATTCCTGTCTTACTGAGTCCCCTATCTAGCTTCGCATCTTCAGCTTTTACTACAACTTTCCTGCTCCTTTCAATGCCACAGGAGTATGTAATGCAAATTCCTATGGCACTGAAAGGGTTTGTGTTGCTATTTGTTGTGCTGATGTCTAAGCAGGGTTGTCGAATTACTGGCAATGTGTAAGGGAGGGCATCCATTCCAAATCGCCAGCAGTTAGACAACCCTTAGAATTAATGAGAATATTCCCGGCCCTTGCATCCCTAGTTCTCAGTGCATATAGCAATGACTGTCTCCATTGCCAAGGTGATGTGCTCACCACACACCGCAAGACATATTGCCACAGCATCAACATTTAGTGTATCTCCCCACTGGACTCCAAAAGACATAAATATTAATTTCAATACCGTAATGAAACATTATGAGCAAAATAATAATGTCAAATAACAGAACCTTCTTCAAACCTAACTATGGAAGACCAATTGGGCTTCAATAAATAGGTAATTATATTACCAATGTCACAACAGCTTAGTAATGAGGTAGGAAACATGAAGCTCTTTAGATACTGTAGGATTACAATTCCCACCATCACCAGATCAACTGCCTAGATGGAACATTTGCTCTGGGTGGCACAATCCCTCAGTCAGCTGCAGGTCACAGCCTTTCCCATCTCTTTCTGGAATTGAACCAGGTATGTTATGATTGGGAGGCCTACATCTGAGCCACTAAATGGACTTAGTCCTGCAGGATTCTGTGGCAGCCTGGTGGCAGGCTTCTATTATATTCACTTGGCTTTCTGAATCCTTCCATCTCACATGATCCGTGGTTTAAGTCATCTGCTCTCTGTAAGCAGGCAGCCCACCTCAGCACTCTGGTCTCAGTCTTTTGGCATGTTCCTTGTCTCAATGTTTCTGTTTCATGCAAGAGCTTCTGATATTTGGCCATGGAAATGTTCTGAATTCTGTTTGACTTCTTCTGCCCTAGGCCTTTTGGTGTTTGTCACTCTGCCTGCTTGTTCTCCACCCCTTTCACTCCTGGAAGAAAGCCCTTTAAAGTCTTCCTGTTTCACTCTTCCCACGCCAGTCTTAGTGCTATATTGTATTCCTTGTGAGTCCCTTGTGTTTTGATCCTGCTTTGACTCTGGCTTGTTCCTGACCACTGTTCCCATCTGCTTGATCTTCTGTTATGACCCGGTATGGCTCTCTGACTCAGCTTACCTCTGTGGATCTCCCGGTTTGACCTTTGCTTCTGACACTGACTACACATTGCCGATCATTTATAGGAGAGCTTTCTGCGCTCAACTGGTTGATTTCCAATAGGGCCAGCTGCCATCTATAGGCCTGTTGGATCAATCCGAGTTAGCTGCTTGCAACAGACTGATCTCCTACAGGACCTGCAATCCTCTGACAGCCTGTGGGATTGATCTCAGGAACATACCATGGCAGGTTGATCTCTGACTGGGCCACACTTTTCTTCTACAGCTGGTCAAATAGATCCCAGCCTCAGCTCTGCCAACTCTGGCTGCTGAGTCGAGATGCTACAGTTTGTGGTAACCATTCCTGTGGTTGAAGCCTCCTGCATTCGACTGGTAGTCCATACTCGACTATCGACTCTTCCGACTACTCTAGATTGCCATGTCAGTCCTCAACTGGGAGTTCCATCTGACTCTCAGAGTTTCTACAATTGCTAGTTGATCCTCCACCTAGTGTTTACGTCCAGTCGGTCTTCAACTAGTGAACCTTCTGACTAACTGAGTCTACCTCGACCAGAAGTTGACCTCGACTGTTCACCAACTCCTACCTTTGGTGTTGTCTACTCCAGTTCTGCAAGGGTCCTCAGCATCTCCCATCAACCTCTAGTGTTGCCCTCCAACTACAAACTCTAGCATCTGGGAGATACTTTTTTCAACCAATGTTACAGTGTTGTTTCCTGACCTGCATTGTCAGTCACCTGTCTTTGACCTCTGGACTATCTCTTGCTTTTGAACCCTTGATGCCTGCCTAGACCACTGATTGCCTGACCTTGCTTCTGTCTACTAATTGGGACCTTGTCTTGGACTCTCAGAATTCTGTTCACAGCTGCACAACTTAGTGGCTCAACCTCTGGAAGCAAGCAGATGCTTCTTACAGATTCTGTACCTTTGACTGGTCTTGACCTGGACTGTCTGACCTAGCCTTGTGCCTGAAGAGTTTGCACTTTGCCATGGACTTCGGTATCCAGCCAGTGGCTAATTAAACCCTAGGGCTCAACTCTACGAGGCAAGTGGTCTCACTTCAGTGATACTTCTCCCTGGTCCTAGCCAAGAGACTTGGATTCCTTCATTCTGTCCTAGGGCTTGATTCAGTAACCACTGGTAAAAAAAAAAATAGCCAGCAAAGTAAGCCATCCAATAACCTGTGCTATGAACTGCTAACATGAGATAAATAATTACTATGGACGGTAAAACTTCACCCATTAATCACAAGCGAACAGCTCTACCAAAGAGCAATTGATTTCTGTGTGGTGACTGCCAACGCATGATAAACTGATACATTTACCGGCAGAAATTCTGCACCGACTTTTCTTGGCATACATCACACAACAAAACCAACAAACCCAAGCAGGAAACCAACAGCTCACACAACATTTAGCACAATAACAGCAATAGCAAAATGAACCCTTGGAATGCCAAGGACTACACTGCTAATGTGCACGCCTTTCAAATAAGTCATGGATCACCAACATTTACCCATCAACCACCTGAGAGACAAGGGGTTTACAAATCAAAGTCAAACAATCCTTGCCATGATACCCAGCAAAACAGGGGTTAACACACAATATATATGTCCACACAACACAATATGCACATCTGGCAATCATTAAGCAACCCAAGCCTGCCTGTGCAACATTATTAGCCAATGGAGACCCATGGTGAACCCGACCACTTCACACATGCACCTGACAGGTAAACAGCAATTGCAACAAATACATTCTAACAGAAACAGCCACACTGGCATATAATTACCTGGACAACACACACTGTCCCCTTGATCCTTCTGTAGCTGATGACCACACCTGGATAACACCCCACCAATGTCTTAAAGGAACATCTCATCATCCTCAGTCAAGCCATGTTTACAGTGAGGCCACTCAAAGAGAGATTATGAGCATTATGTTTCTATTGCAATGCTTGTGAAGACATAAGAGAAGGGGGCATGCGTGGGTTAGGGAGCCTCAGGAACCCCCAAGCACACCTGCACATCTTCCACCTGTTGCAACCGTTGATGCTCTAGCTGGAGAGCCAGACAGAAACCTATCTCCAACTAGGGGACCAGGACAGGCAACATCACTTCATCTGCTGCAACTGGATCCCCTACAGCCCCCACAGCTGCCTCAGGGACCTGTGGAATTGTACAGGGAGGACAGATGACAACAAAGACCCAGGCTATTGTGCACAAGGGTCACACTCCATGGAATGATGGACGCTGAAGTGAGAGACCACTACAGTTTGATGTAGCACAGCATTATCAACCTATATGAGATGATCAAGGATGACATAGACCCCATATACACCAAGTCGTGCCCTATCTGTAATGCAGAATCTGCTGTGTGCTGTACATTTTATGGCAAGTGGATCCTTCCAGTCCACAGAGGGATATGCATCTGGGATGTCCCAGGCCACATGTTCCAGGCTGTTGTCTCCCCAGTCATGGGGGTAATAGACCACACACATGTCCACTTAGGAGCTCCTCCACGAGTGACATCTTTGCATCAACCGCAAGTGTTTCCACTCCATCAGTGGACATATGGTGTGTGATGACAGCATGAGCACTCCACCATCTACAGAGACTTTGAGAATGGGACCTTTGCAGGAGGATGGCTGCTGGGTAAACCCCCAATCTACATATCACATCACATACACACACAGGGGCACTCATATGATTAATGAAAACCCAGCATAGCATGGTCATGACACACAAGTAGTATGTCCCCCTTACACAATATCATCCACATAACCATGTGGTCCATGTGTTTCTATATCAATGCGTTTCCACAGGGGATGCTGGATATGGGTGCAAACCATAGCTCCTTACACCAGTCCAGTAGCCACACAAACACTTGCAAAGGACTGTTACAATAAGGCTCACATTAGTACCAGGAATGTGATTGGATGCACCTTTGTCCTGCTCAAAGCCAGATTTCAGTGCCTGGATAACTCAGTGGTAGCTCTGCAATATGCACCAGGCACAATATGCAATATCCTCCTAGATTGTGCCATATTACAAAATATCACAGTCAACACACTTGTAGTGGAGGATCTAGAACCCATGTGGAGGTGCCTGTTCCCCAGCCAGAGGATAAGGAGAACCTGAGAGGGGCAGAGACACGAGAGAGTTTCTTCAGGGACTTCTTTACTTGTAAGTATATTACATGGATCAAACACAATGCATGTATAACCATGATTAGGCATAGGGAATGTGCTCGCACACACACACACACACACACACACACACAATACATCACTCCACAGGGTGACTGAGATTGACATGAGCCTCCAGCCTTAAAATTGCCTGCTTCAACATCACAATGACATAGCTGGCACCATAATGAACACATATACTGACATGCTGATTGAGGCTGCAAATTCAACTGACATCTGAAATTCCATTCAGGAATGATGACATTTCCATGTCAAGGATATCATCCATCCCCCTATGAACGCTGGTACACCCAATTGCCTATGTCCATCATATTTCTGAGGTTAACTAACAGCAAATAATCAGATTTAGAGTTGAACATAGTCATATCAAACATAAAAGTCTTGGAGCATTAGAGGGGTATCCAATGCATTAACATGGAATGCATTGGATACCCATCTGGCATTCCATGTGTTAAAGGGGTAATAGAGGTATTATTAATCTATTGTTTTAATAATATATTTGTGTTGCCTAATGCAGCTGGATAGGAATGGATTTACTGTGTTAGAGTGTTGGTTACTGCGTCGGAGTAATTGGGAGGGAGAGAGGTTGGCAGGACCACCATGCTGACACGTGTGTGTATGTGTGTCACAATGACAATGGCACGGCAACACGTTCTGTTTCATCGGAAATGGTTCATATACTAGGTTATGTATTTCTACAATGCCCCATTCACATATTAATATGTCTGGTTAGCATCTCTATGAGTTATAGAGAAGTATACAATCCATTGCTATGCAATGGGTTGTATACCCATCTGGAATGCAAAAGGTAAAAGGATAATGATGGTTAATCCTTCGTGAACCAGACAGTCATGCAGTGTAGTTTCAACTGTTGTCATTCCTTCCCACAGGCATCCATGGTATGATCCAGCATGGAAAAGAGGAATGTCCAAGTGACCCAGGTGAAACTCTGACTCCACTCCCCTATAGTGCAGCTTTTGCTGATCCCTAGTGCTACTGTTTTTTAAGACCGTATGGCAACATGTCATATGACTGACATGAGTCATATCATGGAACTTGATGAGGGCACATCTGTTCATACACAATGGGAGATAATGGGAGACACTGATATATTGTTATGTGTTTGCCCTGACATAATGTGGCTGCATCAGAGGTCATCCACCTCATGACAAGGAAGTTGTTGAGGACCCTTACAACATCCATATATAGTTCCAATTCAAGGGTCATCATCTGAAATTCACACATGTCCCTTGTGTGGAATCCTGGACAGTCATTATATGCACCTCCTCATAACAGTGGAACTATGAAGGAACGCATCATGAAGATAGTGCAACAGTGATGTTTGAACAGTTGTTCCGATAGAACAACATGTAGAGTTTGCAATGCAACAGGGTTACCCTACGCATATATGTGTGATGCATTGAGTGACCCACGGGTATCCCAGGAATCTCCTAAGGCCCCTCCACCACTCAAAAGCACACTCTTGAACAACCTGCATCCTAGGGAATTCACTCTGGTTGCCTTGAATGATATGTTTGTGTTACAGACATTGTTTATTGTGATTTGTGCATTTGAACAGTGTGATCCCTGTGACACATGCCTGACATGATCGTATGTGAAGGAGGTGTACCCTTGTGTTGGAGTTCTACTGTCCCTGCGTGTTAACAGTGATCCTATGTGTGAATAGAATTAGATTGTGACATGTTTTCCATCAGCTGTTGTTAAACTTCAACTCACATCATGGCCAAACAACAGTTTCCAAATATTTTGCTTTGCTAGGTATATTGTGAGTTGACATTGGATAACAGCTGTTGTGATGTGTGTTTATCAATGTTCCAACACTTTACCATCAACTAAAATGTGCAAGAGTTGTTTTCCATGCAATGCATTGGAGACGTCTATTCCAATGACCTTGCTAGATACCTGAAGAAATCACAGACATGATTGGATCAATAAGTATGTATTTATTTAGTGGAAATATGACAAATGGGGCTTATTTATTTTTTGGGGGGTTGGAAGGTGGTGCAGAGGTGGATGCCCTCACTAACTGTCTGTTTCCTCTTGACTGCCTTGGGGTTGTTGTTGGGGGCACACTAGAGGGGAAGGTGGTTGTAGCTGACCTATCTGTTGAAAGGTGTGCTCTCTTCATCTGCAACCTCTGGAGGCGAATCTGCTCTTGTATTTCTATCAGCATCTGGCCAAACATGTCAATGAGTCTGGTCCCAATGTGGCATAACTCCATGGAGAGGATGGCTTCCTGGGATTCTATAGCAATGAGAGTGACTGTGTTTCTCTACATGTGGCACTGACACCTTCTGGAGTAGCATCTGGCCTTCCTAAGCAGCTTCCTCTGGTTGCTGATATACTCTTCATCCATCCTGATTGTTCTTGTAGCTGTGGCAGAGGATGAGGACGTGGATGTTGTTCTTGGAGGTGCTGGGGATGCCTGTCCTCCCTGGTCTGGCTCTGTCTGTTGACAGTTGGTTTCATCATGGTCTGTATGTGTCTCTGATGCTTGAGCTACTGGTGAGGTGTATGGAGAGCCAGGTATCATGGAGGCAGCAAGTGATGCTTGTGAGGGTGATGGTTGTGCCCCCACCACATCTATTGTCTCCTCACTGAACATTGATGCTTGTTCCCCTGGTTTACTCTGTGCTGGTGGGGTGAATTCTGTGACCGTTTTAGGTTATCGTCACTCACCTATGAGGCCCAGATGTCCATAGTTGAATGGGTCATACCATGGTCACTGGGATCTGATAACTTCGGAGGGAGGGGTCTGTCTTCATGTTCAAGACCTCAGCTAGAGAGGTTTTGCACAGGTGAGCACCTCCTGCAACGAGCTGCCATTTCTTAAACAAGACCTGACATGATAGAAAATAATGTTGGGCACATATGTCTCATGTGTCACATGACTTCCTAAGGATGATGGGTGTCCTACTTCATCAGGAACTGGAGAGCCACATGTTGCTCACTATTGGCCTAATAAACAAATGTATCTGTACTTTCTCCAGCTGTGTCTCTGTGCTCTGCATTTGACCCTGGAGATTTTAATTCAGTCTTGGTTGTATTTGGCTTCTATTCGAGCTCCTTAAGTTGAGTGTTTTCCTTAGAGACATTACATCAACTTGGAACTCATCCACTTAGCTTTTTAGATTCTCATTCCCAGAAGCAAGAATTGCTTGGCTCCCTATCAGTTTGGTCAGCAGTGCTTCTACCTATGAATGATCCTGCCATGGCTGCCAGTGATGCTAGTTGGCCTTTTAATTTTATAGGAAGTTTTGTAGAAATGGGGGGACTTGTAGCTCAGCCAGCTCCTCATAAATGGTGTAGTCTTTCACTTGAAATTTTAAAGTGGGACTGCCACCCTAAGTTAATTTTTTTTAGAGTATTAAAATCTGCCTGCATATTTTACTAGATATTTTCTTGAAAAAAAAAGATATATTTTTGTTTAATAAACTTTAATAAGCAATAATGCACACTGTGGCATTTTATGTAAATTCCTTGCACAGTATGCTTATTTACATTCAAAGCCAAACACATATATATATCTATGCTATAAAAAACGTCCCAGTGTGTAGGCTCTGCTTATACTCATTCATTGCACAGTATGTGGTGTACAGACTCAGTACATAAATTAATTAACATAAAGTGCCACAATGTACCATCAACAAATAAATGTTAATTTCTCAAAAATATTTATATTATAAACAAACGAATAGAACAACATGTAGGCAATTTTTCATAACTAGTTTTTAATACGGTGACAAATCCACTTCAAAATTGCTTGCCAGAGGGGTGTAAAAAGCACGGAACAACCCTCTGGCACTCATAAGGTTAAGTCCCAGAGTCTATCTTAATGCTCCCACTGCAGGTTATTTATAGTTTTTTTTTGTTTTATTTTTGGGGCATTTTTCTTTCAAACTGTGGTCTGGATTCAGTTGTAGGTTATTAATTTATACTTGAGCTAGTTTAAAAGCCTGTGTAAATGGGCCAAGGTTCAGGTAAAGGTAAGTGAAAGTTACCTCATTGCTCCACGTGATGCAGTCTCGCGTCGCCTCAATCAAGCGATGCAATCATGCACAGTAGAGACTGCCCGAAAGCGTTCAGTCTCTACGGCGCATGACAGCTTCTGACAAACATGCTAGCGGATTATTATATAGGATGTTTCTGCATCTTTCACTATAGACTAAGACCAAACTTCATCAAGGTGCAAATGGCTCAATATGCGAGACAATCAGGACATGTCCTTGCACATTAGCTATTCAACTGTCCAGTAATCATCAGATCATGGGCTGGATTCAAATGCAGAAGATAAATGTTACCTCCCTCTTTATAAAAAAAATTCCTATTGAAGTCTATGGGGATACCTGGAGATAAAAGCAGATATAAAATTAGCACCTGCATTTGAATAAAGCCCCATATCTGGCCATTGCTTATTCATCAATAAGTGATGACCAAATAGATCCATCAATTCTAGTTCCATGCAGCTTGAAGCCAGTGAATCCAATAGCAGTTAATTAGGGGGAGACCACACACATAAGCATATATGTTTATGTGTGTGGTCACCCCCCAATTAACTGGCAAAACATTTTTTAGCACTGTTAAACAGGAGTTAAAATGTGAAGTATGTGACGCACGTGTACAGACCAATACAAACTTGGAGAAGGCCACAATACATTGGAAACATTTCTAGCATTAAAAGCATTAATATAAGAACAGTCTGCTTTTAAATATAAGTACCACTTTACTAACACAAATATTTTTCAGGAACACTTATGGCAGACTTAACACTATAAGGATCAGAATGGTGTGCAACACTATTCTTCTCAATAAGTTGCATACCACTGGTCCTTAAAGGGTTAAAACTACTGATCTGAAACAGTCATGACCTAATTGAGAAATGGCTTGCACATATTTTTCTTAAACATGCGCTGAGACATGATCTATACTCTTAAACCTCTGAGTGCCAGAGGGGTATGCAACACATTGCTCTGGCACGCAAAGGGTTAATTTGAGAAACAAGATTTAATGATAAAATGAATATTTAATCTTTAGAAAATTTCATACACAGTGCAAACACTAGAGGGCAATGTAGGCTCATAAAAGAAAAACATAACACAAGAAATGCAAAAGAAATGCAAAAATGATCCAAGACTTGTCCTCTTGCCAACTGCACTGAACAAATGTACATTTCTAAGTTGGCAGTAAGCTTTTTTGGTGCCAGCTGCTAGGACCATGTGATTTTACAAGTGTTGCTTTATGTTTAAAGTGAACCTGTTACTGAAAATGAGATAAAATTTGCCTAAATGTTTGGCTAATTGTTGTTCAAAAGAAGAAAACCTTTTATCATGTGTCCTCTGCAGAGTCCAGTAATCTAATCACATTGTCACTGTATGAGAAGAAGACTCTGTAGAGGAAATAGGAAACCCCTAATGTAGTATGATTTACAAATTTAATAACCATAGTTGATTTAAAACACGAAGGCATGAATGAAATTAATCACCATCAAGCCATTAGCTGCTTACTAGAGCCATCTAGTCTACTTCATTGCCACTTTACAGATATTCTGTATACTGGCCAGGTTAGGAGGTCCTGGGCTGTGGACAGGTGCCAGATTTTTTGGGTGCCAGGTTGTGGCCATCATGCCCACTGACCAGTTCACCGACCCGCCCATCCAACGTGCCGCATTACAAGTTTACAACCCATTAATGTGTAACGTGTTCATTAAACTGATCCACCTTGTCCCATGTATCATGTCTCAGACCAGACCAGTCTTTCCCAAACCCACCTGGCTTCTGAATTTCGGGGACATCATATGTGAGCAAGCAGGAAGCGCACAACATGTAGTGTGAAGAGCCATTAACAACTGCAGCACTGCTACCAACTCCACTTTACAAGGTTGGGATGGCAGGGCCCTGTTAAAGTATTCCAATGACATTGTCCAGCTTATGACTTGGATAAATCAAAACCAGAAATAAAGTGCTAAGAGTTGAGAAGCTATTTAGTTTATGCCTACCTAACTGCAGCCACCCATAAACCTGTTCAGCTATGTATCATTGTTATCTTTTTAATATCCAAAGTCTTAAAACCCACCTTTTATTAGCTCATTGGAAAATGTAACCTTTGTTATTGTGTCTTCTTGTTTGTGGTGTCAAAAGAACATTTTAGAAAAAATACTGCTACTAATGCGACTCGTTTCATTTAAAACTCATTCGTAGTAAATGGTTCTGATACCACCAAGAATGCAAATTCTGTATAATTTTCTAATGCTCTTGTTATAATGAGACAAAGCCTTAAAGGGATAGTAATACCTGCAAATTACTAATCCCCATATTGTAGCTTTGTTAAAAAGAAACTTATTACCCCCAGTGTCATAAGGGTTTGAGAGATGATAGCACTCAAAGTTCCCCCCTCCCTCCCCCTTCCTTGACTGAATGCTGAACGCTGACTGCAAGGGAAGCTGTCGTACTACAGTCTTATGTGCATCAGGAAGCTCTGCAGCTGAGCCGAGATTGTGTTTATAAAAAAAGAAATCTTTCACTGAAACAGTCTTCTACATGTACTTGGTTTGCAAGCACACGGAGAAGACCGTTTTAGTGAAAGATTTCTTTTTTATAAACGCGATCTCGGCAATGCTGTAGAGCCGCCTGATGCAAGTAATACCGGATATCCCTGGAGTCAGCGTTCAGCGTTCAGTCAGGGAAGGAAGGGGAAGGGAGGGGGGGACTTTGAGCTCTAATATCTCTCAAACCATGAGGGTTTGAGAGATGACACTGGGAGCAATAAGTTTCTTTTTAACAAAGCTACAATATGGGGATTAGTAATTTGCAAGTATTACTATCCCTTTAAATAGGGATAAAGTGTATTAGAGACCAAGACAGATCAAAAATGATCAGGCACTTTTCAGATGTAATGAGAAAAGAAGAGACGCAACACTGTATCCCCTGAAGAAGCTGCCAATAGTAGCGCATAGGGCAATTTAGGGTTAAAGTTGATACCACACTGCTCTTCCTTTATCACTACATCTGAAAAAATACTCACTCTTTTTTGCTATAAAGACAATAGAATCAAATATTTATTTAAAATGTAATTGTTTCACTGAATTGGTTACTCCAACCCAGCTTGTACTTGGTTATCCTGATTGTTAGTAGGGGTGTGAAAAGTGAGAAATATATCCTGCATGAATTTTCATGAAAAATGGACGATTTCCCGCTTTTTTTTTGTGACGTTTTCTCCTTTTCACTTATGCAAAATGTTCCTCCTTTTTGCAAATTCCAACAATTTTTTAGCCTATTCCAACAATATTACTTCTTCTGAAGGCTGCAGTATAGAAATAAGTATCTGAAAGTCAAAGCTGGAAGTCCTGCTGCAACTTATGCCTTGAAAAATGTGTTCCTGCTTAAGTGATACTGGCACATATTCATGATGAGAGAGAGAGATAGAAAGCGATAGAAAGAGATAAAAATAAAAAGTACAACCTACAATGTGGCTGATGTGTATGGTAATGGAAACACACAGGAAAATGGGAAAAGGTAAGGATGCACGCTAGTGTAGTATATTTATGAAATAGTAATTGTCCGCCAAATATTACACACCACACGTGTGGGTACTCACAAAAAACTATACTGTCAGATCACAAATGTGATAGGCAGTTATTAGGCCCTTCTGGGTTATAAACCTGACCCGGACTCAGCACACTATATGAAGGGCCGCTCCTCCTCAGGGCCGGACTGGCCCACTGGGATACCGTGAAATTTACCGGTGGGCTGTGCCATCTGGGGCCGGGCTGTGCAGCCACTACACCGGGTGAGCTGCAAAAAAAATATATATATATATATCTTGCTGACCTCCAGTTCTATTTTCTGTAGGTAATGGTTATGGTGGCTCCTGTGCAGTCTTTCGTTTCCAGCGTGAAGCTGAAAACTCTACACTGCCTCCACATGTACTTCCGGGCGTACTGAGGTGACCTCAATGAACCTGGAACGGAAGTAAATGTGGAGACAGTGCAGAGCCATCATATTCAAGCTGAAACAAAGACTGCACAGGACTCAGCATAACCACTACACTCTGGAGATACCAGCTGCATGGTAGGGGTCAATAAATGTTTTGCCCCAGGGCTGCTTTGTATTTCCAGTCCAACTCCTCCTCAGTCCAGTTTCCCCAAAGAGGTATGGAGAACACATCCAAAATAAAACACAAAGAAAAGGGGGAGCCCAGTAGTGTAATACAGCTTAAGAAACAAGATATATAAAGGAAACGGAAATACACTCACATATTTAGATAGTCTGAGTAGTATCCAGAGCTGACTAGAATAGCATGTGGAGAAATTACACGTCCCCACTCAGTATCTCAATCCCAGGATTGTAGGCAGTGCTGTAAAAAGTGCTGTATAAGACAATAACTGAGTTGCTTCAAAGGTCATTGGTTGGTTTTTCAATAAAATGCTAAACACATGTACCCAAAATAGTAGGCAAAGCTAACGTGTTTTGTGCTTACTCCCCTCTTTATCTTTTCAGGCTTTGATAAAGCGGGGAGTACCCGCGAAAAGTGTTAGCCTTGCCTACTATTTTGGATACATGTTTTTGGAATTGTATTGAATAAACCATGCCCATTGTGCATTTGCTGGACATTACTCAACTACGGTGTGTATTTTTACCCTCTACAGTACACAACGGATGAAGTGTGATGTCTTGCCTTTGCCCTCAACAAAATTCTCAGTGTTGCCTGTTGTCTATCAAGTTTGCCTCAATCACGCAGCTCAAGTCAGGCTCCCAGGCAGCTGTCTGTCACCTAATATATTTATTTATTTATTTATTTTTATTCTTTTTTATTTTATTTTTTTTAAGTTGTCCACCCTATCTTATATAATAACGGAAAAACAAAATCGACAACTTCTTTCCCCAAACTTCCCCAGCACAGAGACAATAAAAGCAAGATCAGTAAGCAAATTGGACCTTAGCTGCCTGTGTCTTGCCAGTCTGGCACACCGAATTTTGCGGTATTTGGGGTCAACCTCCTTTTTCCCTTCTTCTTCCCCAGAGCACAGACAGACTCCCCTAATACAGAGAACAAATGTCCTACCTAAAAGATTCCATAAACTAAGCTTCAATTCCCCTTTATTTGCCTATCTTCTCTAGCTCAAAAACATGCTGCTTTCTCCTCTCACAAACACAGAATGGCTTCTGTGAGAGCCTATCACCCTTTTATACACCTGCAGGAAAAGTAGAGAAAACGTTCATGTGGTGGGGAAAAAATTTCTTCTCATTGATTTCAATGCAATGAGATAGGTGAATAAGGCACATGGTTTTATGAAGAATAGATCATGCCAAACTAATCTTTTCAGCTTCTATGAGGAGGTAAGCAGCAACCTTGACAATGGCAAGGCAGTAGATGTAGTATATCTAGACTTTGCAAAGGCATTTGATACAGTACCACACAGAAGGCTGGTGTATAAAATAAGGAAATTGGGGCTAGGAGATAACCTTTGCAATTGGATACAAAACTGGCTGAAGGATAGGGAACAGTGTGTGGTTGTAAATGGAAAATTCTCCAGTACAGTTAAAGTGGAGAGTGGAGTACCTCAGGGTTCAGTATTGGGTCCGCTGCTTTTTAACATGTTTATAAATGACCTGGAAATAGATATAGAAAGTAAAATATCAATATTTGCAGATGATACTAAATTATGCAAAGTCATTAATTCAGAACAGGATATTTTCTCTCTACAGAGGGACTTACATACACTGTCAGATTGGGCAAACATGTGGAATATGAAGTTTAATGTGGGGAAGTGTAAAGTCATGCATTTGGGAGGAAACAATCCCAAGGCTACTTATAAACTTAATGGAATAATTTTAGGTGACTCGTTGCTAGAAAAAGACCTGGGTATCCTTGTCAACTACAAACTTGGAAACAGTGACCAGTGTCAAACAGCAGTAGCAAAGGCAAACAAAGTCCTATCTTGCATAAAAAGAGGTATTGAAGCAAGAGTGGATAACATTATTTTGCCATTATACAAATCATTGGTAAGACCTCACCTTGAGTATGCAGTGCAATTTTGGGCACCGGTTCTGAAAAAGGATATACTAGAACTAGAGAGGGTACAGCGGAGAGCAACAAAATGAATTAAGGGAATGGAGGACTTGACATATGAGGAACGACTAAACAAACTTGGTTTATTTACTCTAGAGAAAAGACGACTAAGAGGAGACCTTATCACATTGTACAAATATATTAGAGGTCAATACAAGGATCTCTGCGGTGAGCTATTTATTCCAAGGCCTGATCAGGTGACCAGGGGACACCCCTTGAGATTAGAGGAAAGGAGGTTTAAACTTCAGCAGAGGAAGGGTTTTTTTACGGTAAGGTCTGTCAAATTGTGGAATTCATTGCCCAGGGAGGTAGTTATGGCAGATACAATGGAAACATTTAAGAGAAGATTAGATACATTTCTTTCAAAAGGGAACATACAGAGTTATACTGTTTATCAGTAGGCTCATCAGGAAGGTCTGATAAAGACTAATTTAATTGGTAGCAGGAAAGCTATAAAATTCTCAGTTACTGAGGTATGAGGCGAAGGTTGAACTTGATGGACTTGTGTCTTTTTTCAACCTAATTTATTACGTTACTATGTTACTGCACTTTTCACTGGAAATTATTCATCAAGCTGGAAGTGCCATTTTTCACAGATTTTTGTTTGAGGAGAACATTTTCGCCCATCCCTAATGGCTAGTACTAACATGGAATTATGAACAATGCACATGCATTGATTTAATAAAGTACTTACACCTTCAATAAAAAAAAAAATCTGTCTGGTTCTCTAATACACTTAATTACCTATTCAATGCTTTGTCTCATTATAACAAGAGCTTAAAAAAATATACAAAATGACTGTTTTTGGTGGAACCCTTTGCTGCTAATGAGTTTTAAATGCAATGACTGCAGTTGGCTACATATCAAGTAAAGGCCACGTATGGATTCTGTATGTGTGTTGTATATATATCCCATTCCTATAACATTTCACCCACCTCTGGAAAATTACCATATTACTGTGAAGAATAAGTCTGAAAATGGACTTGGGCACAAAAGAGGGTGTGGTTAAATGAGGCCAAGGCAGAGCTTAAGGTGCTAGAGAGTGGTGAGCACAGGGAAGCCTGAGATGTAAATCCAAACTTGTCTGGGGGCCTGTATGGGTGTGTGGGTCTGTAACAATTCCTCTGTACACTGGTAATTAGACACATAATCATATTTAATTTTCTGCCAGCCTAGCAATGTTTCACTTTTAGCCATACTACAATGTCTGGCAGCCCAGTCTTGTTGCACAGGACCTCAGGACCAACTAACAGGCCAGGATTTAATGATTTCCTTGTTAGAACACAGGTGAGTTAATCAATGTGAATGAGCCTCTGATCACCACACCTGTGCTCTAGCAGAGATATCCCTAAGTCCTGGCCTGTTAGTGGTCCTGAGGGCAGGAGTTGAGAACCACTGCTCTATGGGATTTGTTGCACCATGGAGCCTTCCCAGTCTGTGGATGGGGATGGCAGCTGGAGTTGCTATCCCATGCCCTGACTTTGTTAACCAAGACTGGGGCCTACCAAACAGAGGCCAAAGAGAAGGATATATTTGTGCTAAAGTAACAGACTTACTGAAGGAGCTTCACAATGCTTTGCACAGTATCTGCACTGAGTGATCTTCCACTATGAAACAACTGCAGTCTGCCCTGCTGGAAGGGAAAGGGGGTATTCCTAAACTTCAAGAGAGATATCACTAAGAAAAATCCTTGATAGAACAACTATAGAAGCATAGTGCCAAGATTTTAGAGCTCTGCAGAGTTCAGTGGCTTGCTATGGAAGAGGATGCAGCAAATCATCTGAATCTAAGGAGCCAGACACAAGCATTGAGATCCCTCAGTGTAAGCTCACAGAAGAAGCCTTAATGGAGGAGTTAAATCAGCAACTGAGGCAGATCTGGATATAATGAAAGAAGAAGAAAAGGGATTGAGAAAGCAAATTAAAAAACTGTAGACTGCCTACAAAAAGGGTCACGTTGAGAACACCACCCAATCCAAAGATGGAAGACACCCAAGAAGCACTGACTGCAGTGGAGAGGCAAAAGCAGGGCCTTGCAGACAAGGTGGACTTCCTCTATGATCAACAGCAAGAAAGGAGGAGAAGCAAACAACTTCTGGAGTATGGAGGAGATTGGTGAAAGTGAAGCATAAGGTAGAACAAATTAAAAACCAAGCACCTGAAGGAGGCATGTACTCCCTCAGACCCTGATACATCAGATGTCCCAGACATCAACAGATTCAGAAATGTTATCAAGTTTTACAGCAGGTCAGGGGATAAGTGAGATGCCTGTTTTTGCACAGTACCATAAACTGATTATTTGTTCCATGTAGTATGGCATAGAGAACAAATAATACATCCTATATAATAATTAGCTAGGATATTTGTCAGAAGTCGTCATGCACAGGAGAAACTGCCTGAACACACAGAATGCTGGGAGCACGGAATGCTGGGAGTACAGAAGGCTGGGAGCACGGAATGCAGGGAGTTCTGTGCTGGGAGCATTATGTGCTTTCAGGCAGTCTCTACATTGCATGATTGCACCGGAGGCAGGACACAGAGCAGGACCGTCCTCTTAACATCACCCAGACCTTGGCCCATGTACATGGGCTTTTACACTAGTCTTATTATAATTTAAACTGGTCATTGAAACTTCTGAATGCTACAGAGGTCTCCAACAAATTACATAGAAATATCTAGAATTCAAGGGGTTAAAGTCCTGTTTAAATCAGTCATTTAAACCAATTAGACTATGACATCAGTCTGAAAGACAATAAATTATGCAAAGAGCTTGCATTATTTTTCACAGAGTATACTCGGAGTATTCAGTATAAGATGACAGTCTATTGATTACTTTATTGTTACTGTGCATCTCAGATTTTAAGTAATCAAAAAATCTGAATGATGATATTCCTTGAAATAGCTTTTATATGTCTGCTTCTTCTATACTTTGCCATAACATTATATTAACAGATACTGCATTACCATTAAATCTGTATAAAACATACAGTGGGCGAATTCCCTCAGGTTATATATGCATTAACGTCAACTCTATTTTTATTAAAGCAGTCAAAAGTTGCATTGCATCCAAAAAGTTGTCTTAAGTAAAACTAGTGCAATTCTGGTAAACCAACAGTATTACTGGAGGAAATAGTTTCCCAAATCTGCATTTAAAAGGAACTTTTAACTATAGTTGCCAGATCATCCCTTTAAATGAGGACACATATGAAAAATGCCTGAGGGAAAGCTCCAGTGGATTATTATTAGGTTGCATTGGTTCCCATGTATCGATGCAGCAGGCATTTTTCATATGTGTCATCTTATAACAATTTGAGTGCCAGAGGAGTATTGCATACCCCTCTGGCACTCAAAGGGTTAAAGGGATGATCTGGCAATTCAATTTAAAGTCTGTTTAACCTGTTTTGCAATGTATTGGAGAAGTCTCCAGTAAGCAAGGGGTTAAAAGACCATGGACATTTTTTATTTATTCTCTATGAGCCACGGTGCCATGGCATTTTGGTGTGTCACGGATATCCACTTAGGGTGTCCATATTTTCTGTTAAGACTGATAAAAAGGTCAATGTTGAGTTTTAAATGTATAGATTGTTATGCACAATATGCTTATTTTGTTATTATGCTTGTGCACCCTGCAGTGGAACATTTACTGTTATACTACCTTCAGATGAATGAAGAATTTAACCATCTTACCTGGCATGGGAGTGATATGGTGAGCCCAATAAGACCTGCCACTGAACTGAACTGAACTGTACATGAAGAGTTGAGACTGAATGGAACTAAATAGAGAACCAGTTCCTAGCATTTTATTGTGCTATACAGCCATATGAAAAGATGACTACTGCACCGCCAGAAAGTTCTACCACCCCTTCTATACCATGGCATCTAACATGCTGGTCATGGGCCAATCACGGCCCGCCTGATCCAAGGGATTGGCCCGCCTGAGATTTTTTTTTTCATTAAATTCTCCACATCAGAATGTCCTGGTTTAAACTGGGAAAAGACCCTACCTCCCTGTCTTTTCTGCTGAAAAATTGGTATTCTATATGAAGCTCCGTGGTATAACTGTTTCCACCTTTTAATCTTCTAAGTGCGAATCTGGACAACCTCGGATCTGGTTCTCCTTTCCTACTTCTCTACCCTCCTCTGTACTTCCTTATCTTTTCTCTTATTCTCAACTTTTTTCTTCTCCATTACTTGACATACTGGTAGAAGGATGTTATTTTTTACCACTGACATCCCACATTTCTTCTGCTATTGCTTTAGATTCAAGGACATTCTAAACTGTTCATTGTTCTCTTGTAACTATTTTGTATTATTGTGTCTTTACAGATTTTTCTTTGTAAAAATCATAGTCTTTGTTTGGTTCATTGATACTGTATGTATTTTGTATGTTCTCCTTCCTATTGTCCTGCTTTTCTCTTTATTGTTTCATATAAATTCAATAAAAACTATTATACACTAAAAAAAAAAAAAAAAGTTTTTTTAAAAACTTAATTAACTAGCACACATGAACTTGTAGGTTGATAGTTCAAGAATAGATGTCTGTTAAATATCAGTATTTTCAGATCTGAAAAATAAAAAAAATAATGCGGCCCTCACGCGTATGGCTTTCTGATCATGTGGTCCACATCTGAAAACTTTGATACTCCTGTTCTATACTATTTATAGATAACTAATACATAACTAGGTACACTTTAGTGCCACTTTAGATCATATACATAATAGAGTTCTATGATTTACATTAGCTAAATCACTGTAACAAGACACAATGTACTGGAGAACTCTCTAGCACTCAAATGTTTACAAGCCCCATTTAACCCCTTATTGATGACGGTGGATTCACAGTTGAGGACAAGAGGCTCAACCAGCACTCATGATCAGTATTGCATTGTAGCTGTGATCACATGTAAGTCTCACCCAGAGAAAGGCTGAAACTGACTACTCCAATCTTGCAGCAGTCAGTCACAGTTTCCCCGGCATGATCACAGCACTCCCTGACCCACGCTGTGATCATGAAGTCCATGACATTCCAGGACCATCACCTGTCCTTAAAGGACAGAAATGGGTGACGGTCCTGGTCAGTCACTCTGCATAAAAGGGTTAAAATATGGTAATTTGAATTTGGTGTCTATGAAGCAGTTGGTTTCCACCAGAATTACTTCACTTTTTTTTCTCTGTGAAAATGGCCCATTACGTAAAATCTCCCACCAATCAACTTCAGAATGTATTCTTCTTTATCAAAGAAAATGACTCCCTCCCACACATCAGAGAAAATTACTCCCTCCCAAACGTTGAAGTGGACCTGTTACCTGCTCTGTTGTTAGACTAATTAAATATTTATTCAAACTGCCTTTACTGTTTGCTTTTTGTTTTTCAGTCAGTTTAACAGTTTTAGAGAATTTGGATTTAGTCATTGTAGAATCTAATCTCCGCAGTGCTCTTTTCTCTGTCTTGGTCAGATAAAGCTCAATCATTATCCAGAATATCCCCTCTCTCTACCTTTTTAAGCTGCTCAAGATGGAGGCTCCCATTGAGAGGAGGACTTGGGAAGCTGACAGGTCCTCTTCAATACCATTTGAGTGCTGGGTGGTGGTGGTGAGCAATGTATCCTGGAGCTGTGATAAAGAGGTGATAAAGTGGAGATGACTTCTCCAGTTTATCACTTCTCCAGTTCCTATGTTATTCTATGGAGTCTATTCAATAAGATATCCACAGTTGAAGAAATCTTAGTGCATAAGCTCCATAGAAGAAGTCATCTCTACTTTATCACCATTTACTGAATATCCTCCAAAGGGTTAAATCCACTAAAGGTACATCAAACCTGCTTTAAAAATATATAGCAGCTCTTTGAATTACTTTCTGGGATTGAGTTTTCATGACTTGATTTGTTATAAATCTTTTTTAAACATTGTTCTTTCTTAAGCAATTATAGAAAAAAGAGAACAGAAATGAGTGATATGTCTTCATATTTTATTTTTTTACATTTCCTATTATGGCAATTTTTAGTTAAGTGCGTACATCACTTTTTGTTTCCTTGGACCTCTCTATGCTTAAAGGATGAGCCATTATTTGACCTGGTTCCTTATATAAGCAGGGGGTAATTATGACTCCTAGTTGTCAATGATTGGCTGAGCTGCTCTAATTCTGCCATTTGATATTGCTGTCTCAGCTAATCTAGAGCTCTGCTATCCATTGCTGCTGCCTGCCCTGTTCTGAATCAGGCTGAATCAGCTGCCCTCTCTGTGATTGCTCACCTGACTGTTATCAGACAATCCTTCCAGGGTATTTAAAGCGGCTTTGCTCACTCTCTGATTGCCCTTGGGTCTGATTCTGGCTCAAGGCTCTACCGGCCTTGCCAATATACCGGGCAAGGCAGCCTGGAGGATGGCACAACAATAGGAATGAGGCCCTACTGGCCTTGCCAATATACCGGGCAAGGCAGCCTGATACAATAACTGAGGAAACAGCCCCACTAGCGCTGTAATGTAGGTAGCATCAGCAATAGATGGTTTTGTGGAGCAAATCGGTATCACATGCAGGACAACCAGGGAGGCCCTACCGGTGCTGTAATGGAAGCTGCTAGCAACCGGTGTGTAAAGGAGCAAACCAGTACCACGTACTGGACAAACACGGAAGCCTTACCGGTGCTATAATGGTGGCAGCTAGCAACCGGTGATATGGAGTAAACCAGTACCACGTACTGGACAACACGGAAGCCCTACCGGTGCTGTAATGGTTTCAGCTAGCAACCGGTGATATGGAGTAAACCAGTACCGCATACTGGACAACACGGAGGCCCTACCAGTGCTGAAATGGTGGCAACAAGCAACCGGTTATATGGAGTAAACCAGTACTGCGTACTGGACAACATGGAGGCCCTACCAGTGCTGTAATGGAGGCAGCTAGCAATTGGTGAATGGAGTAAACCAGTACCGCGTACTGGACAACACGGAGGCCCTACCGGTGCTGTAATGAAGGCAGCTAGCAACCGGTGAATGGAGTAAACCAGTACCGCGTACTGGACAACACGGAAGCCCTACTGGTGCTGTAATGGAGGCAGCTAGCAACCGGTGAATGGAGTAAACCAGTACTGCAGACTGGACAACACGGAAGCCCTACCGGTGCTGTAATGGAGGCAGCTAGCAATTGGTGAATGGAGTAAACCAGTACCGCGTACTGGACAACACGGAGGCCCTACCGGTGCTGTAATGGAGGCAGCTAGCAACCGGTGAATGGAGTAAACCAGTACCGCGTACTGGACAACATGGAAGCCCTACCGGTGTTGTAATGGAGGCAGCTAGCAACCGGTGAATGGAGTAAACCAGTACCGCATACTGGACAACACGGAAGCCCTACCAGTGCTGTAATGGAGGCAGCTAGCAACCGGTGAATGAAGTAAACCAGTACCGCATACTGGACAACACGGAAGCCCTACCGGTGCTGTAATGGAGGCAGCTAGCAACCGGTGAATGGAGTAAACCAGTACCGTGTACTGGACAACACGGAGGCCCTGAGAGACTCAGAAGGCAACCTAAGGAGAATCCAGTAGTCAGAATGTCGCCCAGGCGACCATAGTCACTAGGAGAATGTCAGTCTGGATCCAGGAGCAGGAACGACAGTCAGACCAGAACCGGATACTGGGGCAGTAGCGACAGCCAAACCGGATCAGGAACGGAAGCAGGAACGTCAGCCACACCGGATCAGGAACAGAAGCAGGAAAGGCAGCCAAACTGGATCAGGAACGGAACAGGTACCACTCAGGAGTGATGCTGATGTCTGGGCAGAGACACTGACACTGGCAATAGGTAGAATAAGCGGGCCCATAGACACAGGAACCAAGGGCAGGTGACCACTGACATAGAGACACCACAAAAGGGCAACCAAAGTGTACCTGAGCTCAGTCTATATAGGCAATACTGGGCGGACTAATGACAGGCAGCCAATGGAGAGCTCTTACAACTGACTGACAGCAAAAGCCAGCAATCACGGCACCGTGATAGTGACCCCGGTTTGGCTAAGTACCTGTCTTGGTTCCTGACCCCAGCTTGTCTTTTGGTTTACGCTTCTGGATTATGATTTTGCTTTGTTTGCTTTTGTTATTTTAATAAAGGTGTTTTGCATTTTACATTTTTGTGTCTGTCTGGTTCCTGGTCCCTAACAGTACACAAGGGCCATGAACACAGAAGGCGCAGGCAATCCACAGAATGTTTTTTTCAGGCTGGACCAGGTAGACCAGCACACGGACCAGTCTGCATTAGCCCTCCAGACTTGGTTGCTCCGTACTACGCATCTGACTCCACCACCTCAGCAACCCCTTGCCCAGGCTTCCCCTATAGGGCCCCTATAATGTCGGTATCTATCTGGAGAAGGTACCACAGGCCTTTCCGTCTGATAGGAGTAAGGTGGGGCTTGTGATTTCCTTACTCTCTGACAGGGCCTTGGCATGGGCTAATCCCCTTTAGTAGACATAGAAACCCATTGTATACAATTACCCTGAGTTTGTGGCATCCTTTAAAAGGGTATTTGATGTACCGGCTCGTTCCACTTCGGCTGCCAAGCAACTAATGTCCATCCTGCAGGTACAATGATGGTTTTGGATTATGCCATAGAATTTCATACCCTGGCAGCCGAAGTTTGTTGGAATAATGAGGCTCTCGTGGTTGCTTTTTCTAATGGCCTTTCGGATATGGTTAAAGATGAGATTGCAGCCCAGGACCTCCCCAGAAATTTAGAGGAACTGGTCTCATATTGAATCCTGATTTATTCCCGAATCCGTTAGAGACCTTCCTTTAGGGAGCGCATGAGGAGGCATCCCATCCATTTAGCCCCGAACTTTTCATCCCTGCGCGTGCCTCTCTCTCCTCCTGCACCTCCAAGTCTCGAGACCTCAGGCTATGTAGAGCCCATGCAGCTTGGGTTCACTCACCTTTTGGTGGTAGGAGAGGGCCTTTAGGAGGAGGGAGGGCCTGTACATTTACTGTGATAAGGCAGTGTACCTACTGTGAATTGCCCCACACATCCGGTAAATACCCTGCACCTAAGGCTCTATAGGGGACAGATCTTAGGTGGCATCTCGGTGTCCCCAGCTTTCATTAAGGATAAACCACTAGTCTCTGTTGGGCTGTCTTGGGGCAAGACCATTATTACAGAGGCACTCATTGACTCCTGTGCAGCTGGCCTCTTTATCGACAGTGCCTTCACCCAGAAGCACTCCATTCCATCGCAGCTCCGTACTAGTCCACTTGCCATTGAGTCGATTGATGATAGACCCCTACAGCTGCCGCAGGTCACCCAAGAAAGCGATCCTTTGAGAGTAATCCACTCTCCTCTTTATCTTGTGGTACTGAGTTATTCATGGTTGCACAAACACAATCCCACTTTTGATTGGGAAAGGGCCGAAGTCAGGGCATGGTCACCCAACTGTTCCAAGACATGCCTAGCAAAAGTGGTGAAGATGCTAACCACATCCCCGGTCTCTTCACTACTTGAAGAGTACTGTAACACAGGGCTCAAAATTTCAAGTCCTGAGCTACTAGCCAGGCATGAAAAGTTACTCGCCACCAGTTTTCATGTCTAGCCCCACCCATATTCCTGCCTAAACACAGGGACACCAGGGTGGGAAAGAAGGACAGAGGGATTTTGGTCTAAAAGAGAGACTGTCCCTCTTAAAGAGGGACACTTGGAGTATGGCTAAGCAATGCATTGTGTATCACTGGCATTCAAAGGGTTAACTCTTCACAAGAGGTTCTCATCAATTGTGCATATGTACAGATTAGCATCCTAGGAGTAACTTTCTCATCTATCAGCAAAAGGGCAAACAAAATATACCCAATTACCTTCCAGTTGACAATGGGAAGAAGGTAATTGGGAATACTTTGTTTGCCCTTTTGCTGACTGATGATAAAGTTACTCCTAGGATGCTCAGGGCCGGCCCAAGACATTGTGCTGTCTGGGTCCAAGGATAAAATGCTGCCCACACCAGAACCACACCCATATCGATTATGTTATATAATGGTAATTAATTAAACTTATCAGGAAGTGAGAATTTTATTTACTACACTTAGACTGTTTTTTACTTCTCTTTTCTACATACTTAACCAAGCCCAACCTGAGGGGATTTCGGGAACCAAATAGCAGCAGATATGTCTATACTAGAATTTTGCCTGAGAGACAGGAGCATTACTCTTTATTTGCTACTAGCAATAATGGCACAGCATTGCCCGTGTGATTTAACCCTTTGAGTATCATAGGACTATCCAATGCAATGATTATCATTGTGCTTTGTGTCCCTTTTGTACTGACAGGGTTAAATGTTGAAGTGGAAAAGATGTATCCAATGTATTGCAATGTGTAGGATACATCTCTGGGAATGAAAAGATTGAAAAGTAAACTAAAAAAAGAATGAGATGGTTAGTCCTCTGGCAAATAAACGATTAACCCTTACATGTGTAAGATAAGAGGCATCCTTAAACACACACAGGTCATTTTGAAGGCTGACATTAACCCTTTGAGTGGCAGAGGAGTGAGCAACATGTAGTCTCACCTCTCTGACACTGAATGGGTTAAGTGTGTAAACGCTGTGCTCTCCACCCGCTGCTGCCTCCAGCACATGTTTATCTCAGTCGGTGCCGGGAAAGGAGCTGCATGCTGTCAGATCCAGACTGACTGACTGAGAGGCTCCGGGGGAGAGTAGTAGAGGCAGTAGTAATCCATGAGCAGCATTTACACCCTTAACCCTTTCAGTGCCAGGGGGTTGAGAACGCATTGCAGCGTGGGACTGAAATGGTTAATATAACTGATAAGAAAGCGGAGGTAGAAGGGAGGAGGCATACACACTGACTCTTACTGTTACTTTATGGTGCAACATCATCAGATACATTGGTTTAACCCTTTGAGTCCATACACAATAACTATCTATATACCGGTGTCTGTACTGACAGCCAATAGGTACCTAACAATGTGGAAGTTCCACTCCACAGGAAAACCAGTCATAAAGAAGCCGTCACATGGCTCAGGCTACTTTCCTTCCGATATCTATCAATGCTTTATGTTAACCCTTTGGATGCCAGAGAGGGGTATGATGCACTGCATTGCAATGTGTTAGATACTTTTCTGGCACTCAAAGGGTTACAAGTTACATGCTTGACAAAGTTTCTGTGCACTTTTGCAATTTCACATTACCGTTTAGTGCTATGGTGGGTAACGCAAGGCTCCACCTGATGGCACACTACAGCTCACATCATTCCTTGCCAGACTTGGCTGAGGATGATGGGAACTGTAGTCTAACTTCAAGGGAGGCAGCAGTGGGCATGTTTCTTAAAATGCAGTTCACTATGCTCCTGTATGAGCAGTCAATCTTCCTCCGTTGCCAGAGTTGTAGAAACTGTATACATGCGAGTTTGTGTATGCTGCAGTTATGTGAGCAGTGTACAGAGGTTATGTGTGTGATTAGCAGAAAATTCCAATATGGAGGCTTTACTGCAGCTGCTGTTCTTCCCCTACTACACTCCGTTTGTCTGCTGAGGAGCGGAAGGAGGTTTTAGCTATAGGTATTTTGTGTGTGTATGAGCCGTTCATTTTTTTCCCTATACCTTGTAAGGACGGTGTCGGCGTTCCTTTGAGGAATGAGTAGTATCCTGGATGCTAATGTATTAATGAGCACCCTCCAACCCCCCTCCCCCTCCCAATGAATTGAACAGGCTCTGCTGCGATCAGTCACTAGTTTAACAGCTCAGCAGCATGGTGCGTCTGTCTGCTGCTGGAGACTGTGTAGTGTGTAATTTCCGCTCGCCCTCACTCAATTTCTCCTCACCAAATGCGAGGAGGCGAGTGGAAATTTTGAGCCCTGCTGTAACAGACACCTAAGTCCGTGGATGGACTCAGGCCGTAGTGCCAGGTTTCTCCTTCTTGGGGTCAGCTACAAGCAGGCAGCTCCACCAGTTGATTCAGGCAGGCTTCCTTCCAAGGATGGGGGTCAACATGAGACCCTTGATACCATCCAGCAATAGAGACACAGGACACAGTTCAGGATCAAGAAGAACACACTTTATTGCACAAACTTCAGTTCTTTTATACAGAGTTAATCACATCAAGACAGCAGGCTGAACAAAGCAGTGACAAAGGAGGCATACACAAATACAAAAGTCCAGACATTATCACATTATTTGGACAAAGGGATTGATTAAGTATAAACATTAGGAAAAAGGACTGAGGAACTCGAATACACATTTTCACACAATGGCCAGGGGGTTGGAGCATCTTTGAATATTCCGCTTCAACCCCTGGCCAATCAGGAGCCTGGAACCCGATGACCAATCCTGGCCACTCTGATCATGGCTGACTCAGCAAATCAGAACTGGTAGGCAGGTGGACAACCAACCAATCCGAGGGGAGCCTACTTTTCCCATGCAAAGTCAATGGAGGCCCTTTGACTCGGAAGCCGCTTACTCTCTCATGTAAAGTCTATGGGGCTTGTTGAATAGGTTTCCCCGCATGGCAGCCAGCCTGTGGCCAGTTTATAGTCTGTGTGTTTCAGTCTTTTGGAAAGAGTGAGTGTGCAAACTGTCCTGAACTTCATCTCTTCTCACTGGAACTGATTTATCACGTTGTAGCCAGGCAAAACATACTCCAGTAACAGGTTATGGCCCATTACACCCCCCCCCCCCTTCCAGCGCCCAAGTCCTCTGCTGCTCCGTATAGGAGGACTTGGGGAAAAAGCCATAATCCAATGGGTTTTAGGCATCCTCCTGCTGGGACAACCCATCAGCGTTTCGGTTGTGCTTGCCGGACCAATAATGTACCGTAAAAGTATATGGTTGCAGGGCCAAGCTCCAGCGCAGTAGCCGGCCATTATCCCCTGAAGTTTTGTTTAGCCATACCAACGGGTTATGGTCTGTCAGCACAGTGAATTCCCTCCCGTACAGGTACGGCTGAAATCTCTTGATCGCCCTTACCAGAGCCAGGCACTCCTTCTCAATCGCAGCATATCCTTTCTTTCGATCCACAGCTTGCGGCTTTGAAAGGCTATGGGGTGCTCCTCTCCTGCGGCATCCACCTGGCTCAAAACTACTCCCAATCCGACATCTGAGGCGTCTGTGTGAAGCAGAAAGGGTCGGTTAAAATTGGGAGCAGTGAGAACGGGAGCTTGTCCTAGGGCTGTTTTCAGGGCTTCAAATGCCTGGGCACAGGCAGGGGTCCACGTTACTAAGCGGGACAAGGCTTTCTTTGTTAAGTCCGTCAGGGGTTTAGCCAGGTCACTGTACCGAGGAACGAATCTGCAATAGTAGCCAGCTGTCCCCAGAAATGCTAGGACCTGTTTCTTGGTCTGGGGCTGGGGCCAGTTTACAATGGCTTCTATCTTGGCTGGATTGGGCCGTTGGCACCCACTGCCCACCCAGTGACCCAGGTATTGTACTTCCCCCCATCCTAGCTGGCACTTGTCAGGGCGTATGGTCAGACCAGTCTTATGGATCCTACCCAAAATTGCTTCTATGTGGAGGAGATGTTCCTCCCAGGACTCGCTGTATATTGCTATATCATCCAAGTAGGCACAGGCAAACTCCTGGGCTCCAGTGAGCAGGCGATCCACCAACCTTTGGAAGGTGGCAGAAGCGTTCTTCATCCCGAAAGGCATGACTGTAAATTGGTACAGGCCGAACGGGGTGATGAAGGCTGATTCCTCCTTGTCTCTGGGGCCAACAGAATTTGCCAGTAACCTTTGCTCAGATCTAGGGTGGTAACATAGCGAGCCCCAGCGAGTCTGTCTAGGAGATCATCTACCCAGGGCATGGGATAGGCATCTGTGGCTGTCTTGTCATTACCGCTGGTAGTCCATGCAGAACTGAGTGGTTCTGTCTTTTTTAGGGACCAGGACTACCGGGGAAGCCCAAGGACTGTCTGACTCCTCATTTACCCCTAGATCCTGCATATCCCTAAGCTCTTCTTGGATGTGGGACTTAACCGCCTCGGGCACCCGGTAGGTGGGATGCCAGAGGGGAGCTTGGTCTATGGTTTCTACCTGGTGTTCTGTCAGGGGGTGCGTCCGGGAAAAAGGTAGAATAAATCTGGCCACCTAGCTAGGATGTCCCGTAGTTGTTCCTGCCATTTTGGGGAGAGATGGTCGCCCAAGGGGAGGGAGCTAGGGGTGGCATCCCACAGGGCGCCAGTCAGGAAGTCTGGGATCTCATGCTCCTCCAAGTCGTGGGAGGCTAGGGTACAGACAGCTAGAATGTCTTCAGGATGCTGGTCATAAGGTTTGAGGGCATTAATATGACAGATCCTTCTGTCTTTCAACTGGGGCCCCCAAGCTATGAGATAGGTAGCTTCCCCTTGGTTGTCCACCACCTGATACGGGCCTTCCCAAACTTTTTGCAGCTTGTTCTGCCGGACAGGTTGAAGGGCGAGTAGTTGTTGTCCTACTATAAATTTCTGAACCTAGCCTGCCTGTCAAAATATCTCTTCTGCCTATTTTGGGCGATTTGGAGTTTCTGGCTGGCGATGCCCATCAGAGTCTCCAGGCGATCCCACAATTCTAGGACATAGGTGACAGCAGGAGTTTCTTCTGTATCACACTTCCTCTCCCAGTAGTCACGGAGGATGTTCAGGGGTCCCCGAACTCGTCTCACAAACAATAGTTCAAAGGGAGAGAAGCCTGTGGACTCCTGTGGAACTTCCCGGTACACGAAGAAAAGATGAGGCAGATATTTCCCCCAGTCTCTATGCGAGTCAGTAAAGACCCTCAGCATTTGTTTGAGGGTTCCATTGAACCTCTCACAAAGTCTGTTGGTCTGAGGGTGATAGGCGGTAGTGTGTGCCGCCTTAACCCCACAGAACAGCCAGACTTGTTGTAGCAGCTCGGAGGTAAATTGAGTTCCCCGATCCGACAAAATTTCCTGGGGGAACCCTACCCTGGTAAAAATAGTAACCAGCACGTCAGCTATGGACTCTGATGTCACGATGGACAGGGCAACCGCTTCAGGGTACCGGGTGGCAAAGTCCACCACTGTGAGGATAAATCTTTTCCCTGAGCGGCTACATCTGGCCAAGGGGCCCACAATGTCCACAGCAACATGCTGAAAGGGAACACCAATGATGGGAAGGGGTTGTAAGGGAGCTATATGTCGGTCCCCACGTTTGCCGACCCGCTGACAGATGTCACAGGTTTGGCAGAACGTGTGGAAACTTTTGGAGATCTGGGACCAAAAGAAGGTCTGGGTGAGTCATTGCTCTGTGCGTCTAACCCCAAGGTGCCCGGCAAACGGGACCTCATGAGCCAGAGCCAGTAAGGTGGTTCGGGGACCTGCAGGCACTATCAGCTGTGTTTTGGCAATCTCTACACTACCTCCCGTCGAAACGGTCTGCCTATACAAGAGCCCATTCTCCCAATACACTTTCTCCACACTGGGAACAGGAACCACGCTATCTGCCCACTGCCTGTACCCATTTAACGAGGGATCTGTCTGCAGGGCGTCCCTAAATTTGGCTGGGGGTGACTACTGTAATGCGCTATGTTCAGGACGGGGAGAAGGAGTCAAGTCAGAGGAGCTTACCACTGGTCATCAGGCTTGGGCACGGGTTACAGCCTGGTAATCCTCCATGGGAGTTTCTGGAGCGAAGTGGCTTTCCAGGTGCCCCAAATCGTTCTCCAGCAATACACTGGCAGGTAATCCTAGCATAACTCCTACGATCCGGAAGCCTTGCCCAGATCCCCAATCCAGATGCACACGGGTAGTAGGAAGCTGGTATACTTTCCCCCCGGAACTCTGACTTCCACCGATTGATCTGTACGGTGATGGTGGCGCAGACACCGTGGCTGTACCAATGCAAGCGTGGCCCCTGTATCTCACAATCCCTCTGTCGAGTAGCCATCCACCTTGATCTTTTGGATGTGATGACTCCTGTTATCCGGGAGAGGACCTTGGGCTAGAGCCACATCATGATAATAACCCCAGGGAGTCAAGTCATCAGAGCCCCATAGAATTTCCCGGGGTGAGGGCCAGACATAATCCTCCTCTTCCGTGGTACTGATACAGTTGACGGCCCGGGGTGTCATATGGGTTTGGACGGCGGGTGGTCCCCAAAGGGAGGGCACTGGCTGGGGTCGAGTATTAACCCGGTTCAAAGGACAGTTGGGAAGCAGATGCCCCCACTGATGGCATTGGAAGCACTCAGGTCCCGGGTTAGTCCTGGTTTGTGTAACAGGCGGCCCTCTGGGGGGCCCAGCATGCGTGGGGCGAGGAGTAGAGGTTGGACCCCCAAAGGCACGGGTCCCCGTCATCCCCACAAGTCCATAAACGGTGGCTGCTCATGTTCCCAGGCGCCTGGACTCTTCAAATTTGTCTGCCAGCTCGGCAGCAGCGATAACTGTGCGGGGGTTGTGGCCATACACCCAGTCCCTTACTTATGGGGTAACATGATGAAAAAATTGCTCCAACAGCATTTGTTGGCAACAGTCCTCAACAGTCCGTGCCCCACAACCCTGCAGCCAGTTTTTGCATGCCCTTTCTAAGGTGTACACCCACTCTGTATGGGTATCCTTGGTCTGCCGGCGACTTTCCCGAAATTGCCGTCTGTAGGTGTCCGGGGTGATGGCGTACCTTTGGAGCAATCGCCGCTTGATATCGGCATAGTCTGAGCTCCACTCCTCAGGAATAGCCCTATATGCGCCGGCCTCTCGCCCGGTCAGTTTCCCTGCTAGAATAGGAACCCAGTCCTGGGGTTCCAATCGCACCTGACGGCACTGTCTTTCGAAATCCCAGAGGAACCCATCAATATCCCCAACTGTATCATCAAAAGTTTTAAAAAGTTGATGGGGCAATTTGTAGATATATTCAGCCGGGGTGCTCCGAGACTCACTGGCCGGGCTGTGAAAGTTAGACCGGGTCTGTTCCATTTCTTTCAAGTACTCTTGTTCCACAGCCACAATAGTTCTGGCCACAAAGTCCTGAGGGGGGTTAGGTCCCAAAAAAGCCAGGTGACACACAAATCTCTCCGCTACAATATCCACTCGAGCAGGGTATTCACTATAACCCCTGGGGACTGCGACTGATGACAGCCGGCACTGTAACTGTCCTCTGGTGGTAAATCTGTATGTCTTGCCCGTTCTACAATGTCCTCATCCAAACTCTGCAGCAGTCTCACCAGTTCTGTTTTCTTCAATCCATGAGTCTCTTGTCCTCGTTCCTGCGCCATCTGCTGCAACTCCGCCACCAATTTCTGCCTGTATGCATCGGCTATATTACTGTCTGGTTCCCCGATATCGATTGGATGCCCTCAGTGGACCGAAGGAGAATATCCCATGAACTATTGCTGAAACCGGGGTCCAGCCAGCAGCTATTTTACCCCCTGCTGGGCTTGTTTCAGTTTGATCCGACTGCATCAATTGGACAAAGGGATTGATAAAGTGTAAATACTAGGACAAAGGACTGAGGGACTCGAATACACATTTTCACACAATGACCAGGGGGTTGAAACATTTTTTAATATTCCGCTTCAACTCCTGTCCAATCAGGAGCCTGGAGCCCGATGGCCAATTCTGGCCACTCTGATCATGGCCGGCGCAGCCAATCAGAACTGGTAGGTGGGTAGACAACCGACCAATCCGAGGGGCGCCTACTTTTCCCATGCAAAGTCAACGGAGGCCCTTTAACTCGGACTGGCCAATCAGGAACTCCTGCCTCACCACCCATTTGATTGTACCATTGGATTGCAACCGGGTGCCATACCTCCTAGAGGTCAAGTTTACCCTTTCTGTCATGGAGAATAAGGCCATGGAGGAGTATGTTGTGCATCTGCAAGTCCTCCTCTCCACTGGCCCGGTTTCTTCTTCGTGAAGAAAAAGAGTGGAGAACTGAGACCCTGCATAGATTACAGGGGGCTTCACCGTATCACAGTAAAAATTGCCTACCCAATTCCACTTACTACCAAGCTATTCCATCTATTAAAAGGGTCCAAGGTGTTCACTAAGCTCGACCTGCAAGGGGCATACAATTTGGTATGGATGAAGGAGGGCCACAAATGGAAAACCGCATTTAACACCAGAAGTGGGCATTACGAATACCTCGAAATGCTCTTCGGTTTCTGCAATGCTCCTGCAGTTTTCCAGGAATTCTTAAGTGACATCCTCTGGGACATGCTCCAACAATGTGTGGTGGTAGACGACATTCTGATGCATTCTGCTTCTTTGGAAAGCTACCACGCAGATGTAGCCCGAGTTCTGCAAAAATTATGAGAAAATAATCTATTTTGCAAATTAGAAAAGTGTGCGTTCTGCTGCAAACAAGTCACGTTCTTGAAGTACGTAATTTCAGAGGTCAGTTTCACTATGGACCCTGAGAAACTCTCGGCTGCAACCCATAGGTCTCTGCTCTCTTCAGCGTTTCCTCGGGGTCCCTAATTACTATAGGAAGGAATGGATTGTTAACTCCTCATTTTATATTACCAGTGACTGGGTAACGTAATTCTGTGTGATACATGTGGCAAACCGGAAATAGCCCCGGATCAACACAATTTGGAATTTTAATATTATAATAAAGGTTATTTTTTAACTTAGTACTTTGTCCTTCTTTTTTCCTATTTTACCTCACAGTGAATGGGGATTTTTTAGGTGTGCTAGTTCTGCAGGGTTTCTGTGCTTTCTATTTTTGTATATTATTCAATTATCACCTGTAGCACCCTTCTATTTCCCTTTTTCTCTTGATTAGAGGTTTTAAGTTGGTCCTGTTTTTGGGTGTGCACAGGAGTTTTTTTGTGTTTCTAATAATCAACAGGTAGCTGCTTGCTCATTCTGTGAAAACTCAAGATGTTGGGGAGTGAAAATAGGGATAAATTCCAACTCGCTGGTGCACTCTTGCTGCAGATAAAATTGGGAATAGAGGTTCTGGCCATGAAGACTGATTGTCCCACACCTGTTGAGCCAGGGTAGGGCCAGGAGAGGCGCACAGAGTAGGTGGGATGACTATTCTCAGACATCGAGCAAGCAGGAACTGTAAGGAAAGGAAGCAGGAGATCACCAAAGGTAATAGGAGAAAACAGATAGAGAGCAGGGACTCACTGTCTGGATCAGGAAGTGACATTTGCCTCAACAGGCTAAAGGTAGCTAGGTCTGAAAAGGAGCAGGTGGAATGGAACAGAGACTAGCAATAAGGCATAGTGTGTGTCCTTCAAGGCAGGCTAAGATTTGACAGAACAAGCAGAGAAGGAGATCTGCCAGTGATGGCAAAGCAAACAGCCAAGTCAAAACAGGGCAATTAGCAGGATGATCCATTATGTGATACTAGGGGACAAGCAGGAGGAGAAGACTTTGCTCCATTGTTTGGGATAGGTTTATTGTATTTTTTTTCAGGAAACCATTCCTTGATTATTCTGAAGAGAAATCTATTTTGTCCATAGGTTTATTTGGGTAGAAGAAAAGTCTTCCTGAAAGTACAGACAGCTCCATGCTTGGCTTGTATTTTGGGAGGCTGACAACACAAATGTGTTGTTTTGCAACTGTTGTTGATTCATTTACATGTCCTGCTTTTTTGCCTTACTCTATGTAGTTTATTGATTTTTGTTTTATATGACATACTTGCAGTTTCCAATAGTATAACTGCAATATCTAGTAACTGGACGAGATACTGTTCATGTAAGTGTGTTGAACTTATGTATTTGTATTTGTGTGTTAAATCTCAATAAGATTATTATATAGCCTTTCTGATGTTTTCATACAGAGTCACTATGCACACCGGCTATTGTAGGTTTACAGAGTAGGATGAGGCCTTTAGAGACTTGTGTTGTGCAACTGCAGTGCTGGGAGGGATGTTTGGCAATTTAGGGGTATAGCCATCCTTACATGCACATTTTCTGATTTAAGCCATCTTGATCTGATAACCAACTTCCATTGACTTGTATGGGTGTCTTTGTTTACTTAACACAGAAATTTATACATAACTCAGGAAAATCATGGAAACTACCTTAACTTCATCCAAGGGGTGTAGATTATGGGTAAAGGGAGGTATGAACTTAAGCAAAGGAAAGAGAATGTATGCTTTTTGGAATAACAATGGGGTGTGTGTAACATTGAAGAGGGGCATTATCTCCTCTTCCCACTGCACCAGAGAAATGACTGGAGGATTCAGAAGAATCCTGAAAGTCGTATGAAGCCCCAGGGTCACCAATGGGTTTGGCAGACAGGTGATTATGTCCACATACCATATTACCAGCCTGGATGAATGTAAGATGCCGTCACCTACCAACTTATTGTTCTGCATAATTGAACCACTACTACCTTGTTCCTATTGCCCCAATATCTGGTTATTAACACCCCATCCTTTTCTCCTCTGTCATCCTGTTCCTCCTTCCTGCCATCCTGTTCATTCCCCCTTGCCTTCTTCTCCCAACCTCTCCTGCCAGCCTCTTTTGTCCCATCTTTTCTCACAGGAGGCAAATATAGTTGTTGATTCCTTTATTGGCTAACTAAACAGATTTAGGATGCAAGCTTTCAAGACATTTCAGGTCACTTCCTCAGGCATGCTATACAAATAAATATGAAAACATCTCTCTTATATACAAGTACAGATTGCATTGTTTAGAATGGAAATCAGATAAGGAAGTTCAGTCCAGACTCTGGTTCTTTGATCAGTCAATGGTAGAGACCTGAGATGTCTTGAAAGCTTGCATCCTAAATCTGTTTAGTTAGCCAATAAAGGTATCAAGGACTATATTTGACTCCTGTATTTCTACAGCTAACAGGGTACAAACTCTCATCTGTTATCTTTTCTCACAGACTGTGATCTTGAAATGACTGGAGGGACGGAGCAAAAGAGAATTGCATTATAAGTTAGATACCCTGACCAGTAAAGAGCCACAGGGGTTAACCTGCCCTTGTAAAGATACTCCAGTATATGCAGTAAAAATCAAATGAATATCTCCAGGAAAGACGTGATCAGCAGAAAAAGGACAATGTATAGTCCAAAGAATGTATTCAGCAAAGTAAAAATAATGAAAACATGTCTAGACCAACGCCTTTCTGAATACAGATTATCCTTTCATCATGGTCTCAAAGCCATACTGGTCTGGGTATCTATGACCCATAGTCTATTCAATGTGATTACTGATTCCTACAGACCTTCAAGTCATATATCCCTTTGAGTGCCAGAGGGGTACATATATATTTTAGAAGTGCCATTGTTGTTTTTCGTTTGTTCCTTGCTTTGTTTTTACTGCTTTTTTGAGGAGTACCACCTGAGTAGTTGCTGATTGGAAAAATATCTATGTGGAGGGCAGTGTAATAGCCCCCAAAACCATTTATGCCACTATAGATCACAGTGGCCACTTTCAAATGTGAGTGGAATTGTTACATCTTAACCCTATGAGCACCTCCCTGTCTTCTCTTTCTTTGTTCTAGTACACTAGTGATGACCCAGACCTTACAATTGGAATTGAGACACACAAGTGATACCACAGAGTTTACAACTGAAATGGAGCTACAGTAGTGGTGCCACAACACTTATTCTTATTACCAGGCCTTGAAAATATCAGTAATGTTTATGAGCCACAACAAAAAGTTACAAGCCAGGCTCAGCAGAGTAAAAATGACTAGTTCCTCCAATGTTATGTATATGGAAAAAAAAACACATATTTTGCTGTACTTTCTTAACCCTTTGAGTGCCAGAGGGATAGCCAGCTCATTTCTTTGCAATACGTTAGATATCCCTCTGGCACCCAAAGGGTTAGTCATGACAGGAAAGTGGACTAATGGAGATGTCCAGTCCTGCTTCGTACAATAATTACATAGTTTCTACCACAATAATAATAATAATAATAATAATAATCCTTTATTTATATAGCGCACACAGATTCCGCAGCGCTTTACACTCAATAGGTGACTTATTTGTCTTCCAGCCAGCATAATTGGCCCATTCCATCTCATGTATCAGTTTCTCTGTCTGTCAAACTTTGTTTGAAATACCCTTTGTAAGTACCATGCTGCATATATTTTTGATGATATATAATTGTTAATATGAATATTATTAGTGCCATGAATTAATTGTGCATTGATATTATTAGTGATTAAAAATGCATATTTGTTGATAATAAGCTTATATTACTTATGCGGCCCTTGGTTATGGCCATGCAATAGCCACGGATTTCCTCCCCCACTTCCTAGAAACATGATCGTGGTGTCCTCGTTCAAGTTGATACCCTAGACGTTGGGGATGCCCTGATAGGATTCTGTGTTGCATTGAGAATTATTAGACCCACCAATTTATCCTTTTTTTCCCTCTCTTTCCCTTTTCTCTACTCTATCCCTTCTTATACCTCCTTTTTCTTCTACTGCTCTTACCACATTTTCGTGACTACACCTAACTTCCTCCAGCCCTTTAGACACGCTACACCTCATAGGAACAAAGCAATACATTGGACACAATCCTGGTACTCCTCAGTCTGTTGCAATGATGCAACAAACAATCCACAGCTGTTGTTGACATTCAGTTTACATTAGACTCATCAACATGGAGAACACAGAGGAATTGGATGAGTCTCATGTAAGCTGCGGTTAAAAAACAGCTGATGCACTACCAGTTTGGTAGCTGGACATGGTTCCATGCATAATCAGGTTAGGAAAAACAGGTAACTAGAAGGACAACAATACATAGGTCCCATCTGTCAGAAGGGCAATATGCATGCCAACTATTTGGACACCTACACACAAACACACCTATAGGTCACATCAGGAACCAATCACAGAGCCAGTATTTCCGCAACCCATTCTCAAACTTCCCCAGCAGTGCTTGTATACATGATCTCTTCAGTATGGCATGTGTTGATGTTATCACCACAGACATCTCGTTCATGGGAATGGAACAATGGATGATTCCACAGCATGGGATGAGATCCAGACACATGCACTACTGGGGAGCATTGAGGCCAGGTTGGGGAAACAACACACCAATTCATCACGTGGTTCATGTATCAGGGAAGTGTACAACATGGGACTTGGGGATATTCCATTTCATCTCAAATGAAGACCTAACACTTTGGATGGTAGATTATTCTGAAACACTTTCCATACCATTGAGTTTCAGACATATCTACCATTGAACAGGTTGGAACAGAGGTCAGAACAATGTGGCATGATGGATGTCATCCTTGTAGTGCAGATGGTTGTTTAACCCTCTGAATGCCAGAGGGGTACACAAAGCATTGCAGATCAATGTACAATTTATTCTTCGCACAACATGATATGTTCACAAGCACAGTAGAGGTTTTAATAACACTCAACCAAGAGGACACAGTTTTTCAGGGAATGTGGTTTGAGCAGGTGCAGGACATGAGGTTGTTGCATCTCCCTCCCACTGCAATGGAGAGGTGTGCATACCTTAATTGTGTAGGTATGTGTTTGTGGGCCTTTGCTTTATCCCTTGGGGACCAGAGGTGCGCAACACATTTTTTCCTGATGTTTTGCATGCTACACTCCTTTGGTGTTCAAGAGGTTCTTATGTTGCTGGTAGCAGTGTGGGGCTTAGGGGCAGTTAGCTCCCATTTCTGGAGTGTTTGGCTGTGGTTACAGGGGTTAAATTAGCAGGTCTCCTATTGTTTTTGGCTTAGGGAGCGTGCATGTGTGAATTCTAACCTGCTTTTTTTAGCTAAAGAAGGTTTTTATCAGGCGTTGTGGATTGTACAGCTTCCTTTGGAGGCACAGGAAGTGGTTCCATTTAATGGACGAGATACTTGACCGCATACAATAGAATGCTACTTGCTCGTTGTGTTCCATTTTCTGAATGAGCTTTTTTTGGTTGCCCGTCTTTCATTGGATTTAGCTATTTGTCTCATTCAAAGAGGAATTAACAGGCACTTTGTATAATGCGTATCAGAATATATTTTAGCTGTGTATGTCACTCATGATTTAAAAGAAATTGCACTATGGGTAGGATAGGCTCCCATATACTTTGGCAGACTCGTTACTAGTTGAGCATCTCTTACCATTACTCTGCATAAGTTTTAATAGTTCCGTATGTTGCAGCTGGTTTTACTCAGGATTATTCCAATCTTTCTGCATATGGCCCATTGTGATCTTCTATTTACTGACATGTGAATAAGACATTTTGGTAATGATTAAAAGGTCCTTTTTCATTATTAAATTACCTTTTTAATGCCATGTCTGCAGTACAGTTCTTAGGATTATGGGGAACTGTGAAATATAGAGAAATTTGAAATTTAGCAAATTTTACTCCAAAATGCTAAAGTTATATGCAGGGACTCTAAGGGCTCGATTTAAAGCCAACCGTTAAACCAGCCGCTAAGTGAAAAAGGCACATCGCTCGCAAATAATACAGGAGTTACGGCAGATTCAATAGCTACTCTACGAGAATAGCTATCGAGCGTAGGCACACAAAAAACACGTAACACAAAACCCGTTGTCGCTCATGTTAATGCACAACGGGCGGACAAATCACACGATAACTGAGCTCCAAACAACATGTAACATAACGGCTGCCGTTGTCAAGCAACCCTGATTGATGCCAAAACAAATTCAAACACACATCCAATCCCAAAGGCCCAATGTATCAAATAACTTCAAATACACCTATATATACCCAAAAATAACCGCCACACACTGTCTGTTATCGAGTTCTTCAGAGCCAGATATCAGGACCCAGGAGCGGAGGATAGTCATTAGAGAGAGGGAGAGAGGCGCGTTCATTGGAGGTAGAGGAGTTTTGCAGTTTGGAGAGAGGAGAGAGGTGCACTATATATACACATATCACACTTTTGCACATATTACATACACACATACAAACACAAACACATACACATACATACACATAGTCCTTTTATTTCATAACACCTTACACATATTACTTTTTATTTTGACAGTGTGAATCTGGGAGTGAAAGTGTGTGACAGAGAGTGACTGGATCGAGTGTGTCTGTGAGGGCCTGTGGGAGTGCCTGGGTGTGACTGGGTGAGTGATGTCAAGGAGAGGAGGACAGGAGAGAGGGATGGGGAGAGTAGTGGAGGAGGAGGAAGGTCAGGAGGGGATCCCTCAGCAGAGCAGGGGTGGGAGAGGGAGATCCGCAGGGCGGAGGGGGACCAGGCCCACCAGAGCAGGAACACGCAGGACCGGGACAGAACCTGCAGTGGGACGAGGGGTAGTTCCTGGGGAGCACCCCACACAGGCAGGGTCAGACCAGGCAGGGCACTCCGGCTCTGAATCCTCCCATGCCGGAGCTGATGAGGGCAGGATCAGGGATCCCAGATATAGTGAGGAGGAGAACACGGCTCTTGTGGAAGCTGTCCTGGAGAGGCAGAGTGTTCTCCACCCGACGGCAAAGGTCCCTGGCCTGGCAGCGCGGAGGAAGGCAGCCTGGAACCAGATCTGCAGCCGGGTGAACGCGGTGGCAACATGCAGGCGGGACGTGGAGTCTGTGAAGAAGAGATGGGGCGACTGCCGGAGGGTGGTCAAGAACAAGATGTCTGACATGGCCAAGCAAGCCCGAGGCACCGGAGGTGGCCCATCTGTGCCCATCACATTCTGCGGCTGGGAGGAGATGGTGCGGCAGAACATGTCCCCGACCATGATCGAGGGGGTCGTGGGAGGAACTGACACTGGGGATGAGAGGAGCCTCCACACTACCGGTAAGTGCAACACTACAGAACAACACACTACAGCAACCAACACCAGCTGCACACACACTCACACCTCAACACATGGCCATCACTCAGCCATACAACTGCACCAACACAGCACCATGAGGGTTAAAAAAAGGACACAACACCTGGACAAATGGCAACGTCCAACTTGGGACAAACCTGTCAAAGTCCTACTTCAACCCTCCTGTCGCTGTGCTCATTACACACAATACACAAACCTTCATTTTCAAATTGTCGACTGTAATAGATCATCACTGTTCACACACAATGTCACCCATGTCCCCACCCCCACCCTAACCCCGTGAGTGCTAGAGGGATCATCAATGCATCGATCAACAATGCATTGGCAACCCCTCTGGGACTCAAGGGGTTAACCTGACAACAAACAAGTCAATAGGCCAACGATCACATGCTACACAGGGGACATTCACTAAGCGGTGACAAACACATGGTGGACACAAAGTAACCCTCACACACCCTCACTTCACCAGTACCAGTGTTAGTCCATGGAGAATATGCCAAAACAAGAATCAAGTTCATAGGGTCCCATTGTACAGACTCCATGGAAAACACTGGAAATGGGGAAAGGAGATCACTGGAGAAGTCACCATCATGTTCATGTCATCGGTTCAACATCACCGCTTACTGAATCACAAAAGGGGGCATCAGATCACACATCACAGTGTCACACAGAATAAATGCTTGTAGGTGCAACACACAGGCCGAAAACTATTTTACAGAATTCAAGCAGGAAAAAGTAGGCATTGGTGTTGTGGCTGCAATCATTTCTCTGACTTGAAATGACATATCCCATATCTGATTCCCACATGGATCCACAGGGGTGCTGATGCCATGGATCGATGGTACACCAGCATCTCTATGCAGGATACATATGGGAAACAAATAGCAAACATTGTACCTTGGTCACCAACAGGCCATGACTGATGGATATCTAGGACTGAGTACGGTTGCCTCACACAGAAGGATGGATGGGCTCATACACAGACAAAAAAACAGGCCTCAATCAAAGATATCCCTCACTACTGGCTGGATTGTTGCCCTTAGGATTCAAATGTTACTAAATATGTTCCAACATGATGTGAACACAGAGATCACTTCACTGGATGTGATTGCCTTACTGGCCAGATATGTGCACCCATCACATATCAACCTACATTGCTACCATCCAAATACACATACATAGTATATCACACCCTACGTAGATGGGATATACGAGGTATGTTCATATCCATCATATCAATACAATGTCTTGTTGGATGGGTGCACATATATAGCCAGTAAGGCAATCACACCTAATGAAATGCTCTCTGGCATCACATCTTGGAAGGATATTACTCCATCCATATGAAGGGTACATATCCACATACATATATGACCATTTCTACTTGTGTGTCACTGTAATGGGATAGCAATGGGTAATGTCATCATGATGTCATATCATTGCCATCGTTAACAGATGTGTCTTGATCTAAGTCCCATCCCTCCAACACTCATGGTTATACAGATATTGCTCCATGTGACAGGTGAAGATATCCATCATTTGACCACACGGAGGCTCTTCAGCAGAGCCAAAGTCACAACATATAGAGAGAAATACCTCTTTGGAATGGTCCACAGAGTGTGCTTGTAAATCATGCACACCCTGTACACCATTCCAATTAAGTATTGTTCTCTAAATGGGTTGATTTTGTCTCTGCTGAAAATCCCTCGTGTAGACAAATGACTGAAATCTACATCCGTCACATAGAGCATTATCTGAACAACCATGAGGGTAGGAAGGATAGGACTAACAGAGAACAACATCTGTTCCCACAATGTCTACAATCTGACATCAAGGTGGACTTAACCTTTGCCACCCCCCTGGAGGGATAGCCATCCCTACAAGTTGTGAAGACAAATATATGTTGTTGGATCTCCCCCCCCCCCCCCCCGAGTTAAACAATGGTATTCGTACTGCTGAAAGGTGTGTTGATGCAAAAGGTATCACAGCTCAGACATGGATATGTCAGGGGCAATATCCTAGTGGCCTGATATTGTACAGTGGTGCTGTTACTACACAATCATATGGACAGCTCTGGTACAGGGACCAGATATCTACATGGGAGGGTGTAGCAACAGCCCCACTGTACTATTTCTGGCCACTGTGATATTGCACCTCAAAATGAAACCTTCACCCATAATAACTCAAACACCTTTCAGCAGTGGGAGTACCCTTGTTTACCCAGGGGGATTAACACAAACACATATATTTTTCTTCAACACATATCAAAGTAGAATTGTCTCCACAAACATATGGCAAAGGTCACTAATCACAACATCTTCTTCCTCCACACAGCTTACGGCCGTCAAGCCCAGCAGGAGACAGTGGAGGAGGCTATGTCACCCCCCAGTGAGGAGGACACAGAGGAGGGGACCAGCCGGTGGTCACCTTACCCACCATCACCATCCCCTCCAACACAGGCTGCACCACCCCTTCCAGCTGCACCACCACAGGCTGCACCACCCCTTCCAGCTGCACCACCACAGGCTGCACCACCCCTTCCAGCTGCACCACCACAGGCTGCACCACCCCTTCCAGCTGCACCACCACAGGCTGCACCACCCCTTCCAGCTGCACCACCACAGGCTGCACCACCCTTTCCAGCTGCACCTCCCCAGTACAGTGGCTGGATGCCACAGGAGGAGAGGTGGACACATCCATCCACCTCCACCAGCTACTACCCTCCATCAGCAGCACCACCACCGCCAGGGAGGCAATGGCTGCCAGGGACAGTGGCCAACACCCAATATGGGCCATATGCCTCCCAGATCAACCCACCCTCCTGGATGGCTCCACAGCATGCCCCAAGGTATGATCCAAGGTGGGGTCCCACCACCTATCAGTGGCCACCATATGACCCTTGGCCACTGGACTACACACACCTGGGCCTGATTGGTGAGCCCCAGCGCCCCCTACCCAGGGACATATTCACACCTCCACCATCACACACATCTCTGGGCAGCTCTGCATCACTTGATGTGGTGGGCATATGCCCATCATCTGCACCAGCCACTCCAACAGCAGCCACAGCACCCTCAGCAGCAGCAGAGGAAACAGCACCTCCAGCAGCAGAGGAAACAGCACCTCCAGCAGAGGAGGAAACAGCACCTCCAGCAGAGGAGGAAACAGCACCCTCAGCAGCAGAGGAAGAAACAGCACCCTCAGCAGCAGAGGAAGAAACAGCACCCTCAGCAGCAGAGGAAGAAACAGCACCCTCAGCAGCAGAGGAAGAAACAGCAGCACCAGGGACACCGGGCACATCCACCTCCAGCACCGCACGCCTCACAGGGATGGAGGCGGAGTGTATGGCCCTTCAGAGGAGACTACTCCGGTCGAGCAGGAGTACTGACAGCAATATCACCAGGAGCAGGAGGCAATCCAGGAGGAACATTGTCCAATTGGAGAGCAGGATCCAAGGTTTGGAGTCGGAGGTGTCCAGGGGGAATACACTACTCCAGCAGCTCATGACTGGTGTGATGGACATGTTAACACAGGTCCTTGTGGAGCTGAGGGAGATAAACCGCAGGGAGAACCTGAGGATGGAGAGGGAGAACTTGCGTTCCACTGAGGGGTCTACTGCAACCACCACCCCCTCTAGTGTTACCCCTGAAGCAACACCTAGGGGGCAGAGGGTTACCAGGAGATCCACAAGGGCATCCACCTCTGGCACCCAGGCTAAGGCCCCCCACCCAAAGAAGAAAAAATGAAAGGCCCAACCTGTTAAGTTTCCCCTCAATAAAGAAAACATTTTTTTTTTAATTCCAGTCTGATCTGTTGTGTCTTCAGTTATGGATTGGGTGGCAGGGTTGTCTCCAATGCATTGCCATACAATGCAGTGAACACAACCTCTGCCTATGTGAAATGTTAGTGGGATGCTACAACATGGGTTCACACACACACCGTTGTACAAATTCAACTTGTAATACATCCCTGGAGCCATATTACACCACTGTGTTATATGGCGGTGTTGTGTGTTGAATTTGAACAACAAAACATACCCCTTAGCACAACAAATTGTACAACACTGAACATTTGTCTACATCATGTGCTGTGTTTAACCCTTTGAGTGCCAGAGTGGTAGACAACGCATTGTCAAGAAATGCGTTGGGGACCACTCTTGCACTCAGTGGGTTAATGGGATAACCAGACAAACAGCTCTGTGATTTAGCAGGGACATTATAAGCAGGATAGATAAATGGGACATGTATCCATGTTGTCTTGGATTCACACACTCATTGTGCAACTGACTTACTGAAGAAGCCAATGTTTTTAACCTAGGATTTCAACGTGTAGCACACACATTGATATCCTGGGCTGAGCATTGGGGTCTCCTGTAAGTTGAGTTGCTGTTTCCCTAAGGGTGTAACAGACTTCACCAGTGATAACACATGTCCACTTAGTCTGGTTGTTCGTTAGCCCATGTACTGAGATATGTCAAAGTGGAGCAAAATCTCCGAACATGGATTATACTGAGCAATACAGATACTGTGGACAGGTATTCACTGTGGAAGTATGTCCCCTGTATCACCTCTTCATCACTCCCACAACACATTGGTGCATCACTGCCACCATCATCTGTTTGCATTGATACATCACAGAGTCCAGTCACTGGCAAACAAGTGGTGGACTCCTGTGATGTGGGTGTTGCCTTTCCATGTATGGGGCATACTCTACCCTGGGTGTGGTAACACATTGACATATGTGTTCTCAAATATATCCTCCTACAGACACAGATAGAATGGTGATGGTTCATCTTTATTGTGTCTCAAAGTACATTAGAATGTACATGTGTTTTGTGTGTGTATTGCCTATATGCATTGAACACCTGTATGAGAACACTAAATGTACTTTGAAACTAAATTGTAATACTTCAGTAACACTGCTGCCCTGCTCATGTGTTGTCCATGAGGTTTGACAACTCTGTAGCTGAGCATCCTGACTGTACAGGTTACAACACTCAAGAATTAGTGTTTTCTGTGTCTCTATGAGAATGTTCCAGTAGAGGTTTGTGTGAACCTCAGGTCAAACTTTGCATCACCAACAACATCACCATAAACAGCAAGGGGTGATCTTCATGAAGGTGTTGTCAAGACATCAATCCAGTCACATGGAAGATCTTCAGTTCAAGGATGGATCATGTTACGGATGCCTGCGGGACAAGAGGACAGGATTTGGAGCAGTAGACCTGAACTGATCATCAAGCAACAACAATTTAGTCTTTTTCATCCCCTCAGTTTTCACAGTTACAGGTGAGTGCACAAACCATTGCTTGACAATGTGTTGTGTACTCATCTGTAACCAATTCTGTGGGGAACTAAGGACATGTGCATCAGTCCTAGGGATATGTGCCCCTGACATGTATACACACATTAACAAGTGTTCTGAGAGCTCCATGGAAGTAATGACATTGTGCTGCCACTGTGAAAGTGACAGTGGCAGCCCAATGTCATTTGTTCCATGGAACTGTTAGGACACATTTGTTGATGTGTGTATTCATGTCAGGGGCACATACGTCTGCACACTCACAGGTCTGCATGGAGTCCGTGGTAATCTGATCTACGTCTCATGACCTCTACATTGTGTGCCCATACCACTGTACATCCACCCCTGTGCTGCTCTTCTCAGCTGTAGCACAGTACAGGTCCCATATTGAGTCTGATGTCCCTTCTCATGCAAATCATTAGATAATACTCTTTCACTACTGGGCTAGCATGGTTGTTCAGGCTCTAATCATGGCATATCCAGTTAGTTGCTGTCAATCAAGCCGTGTAAGGTGATGAACATGGGTAATATGTTGTACCTTGTTTCTCCTGAGGGTGTGCGTGATATCCTTGGGGTCTGTATGTCAACGTGGAGAGTGGAATGGAGGATGGTTGCTGAGTCCACACACACAATTTTCCACGTCCACTGCCAGTGCAGTGCTGTGTCACTGTTCCTGTGGGGTGAGACAGAACAAAATGTGCAGTGTGGTTAGTGTCACAGGACTGCTGGGGGACTTGCATGGATTGTTTGCATGCCTGTGTTATACTCACAGGTGAAGTATTCCGTGATGAGCCTGTCTCTGATCTGTGCCCCTCTCATGGTCTCCTCCACATGCCCGATGTCCATGGGCACTTCCTGTATGGGGGGGTCCGGGATGTGCTCCAGCAGCCTGGTGTCCACTGCGATATTGTGCAGTATTGCGCACGCCACAATGATGTCACACACCTTAGCCGGTGCATACTGCAGTGCTCCCCCAGAGTGGTCCAGACATCGGAATCTTGACTTGAGGAGCCCAAATGTCCGCTCAATAGCATTCCTGGTTCTGGCATGAGCCTGGTTGTAGCTTTCCTGGGCATGTGTTTGGGGATTGGCCAGAGGGGTCAGTAGCCAGGACTTGCATCCATAGCCAGCATCACCTGTGTAATGTGAGTGACATGGTGAAACAGGGAGCACATGTTGTGTGAATGATGTTTTGTGTGGTGGACGTAGTAGGTGTGGGTCAGGTGCATGCTGAGCTGAGTGGTGTGTACGCCTGTGTATGTGGTGTGATTTTGTTTTGTGAACTCACCCAGTAGCCATCCCCCTGTAAAGGTTCCATTCTCAAAATCTCTGTGGACTGAGGAGTTTTGTAGAATGTATGCATCATGTGTGCTGCCAGGATATTTTGCACAGACATTCATGATCCTCATGTTGCTGTCACACACCATCTGCACGTTGATGGAGTGGAAGTTCTTCCTGTTGATGAATATCTGTGCGTCACGTGCTGGGGCCTTAATCCGGACATGGGTGCAATCTATAGCACCCATGACCCTGGGCATGCCTCCCTTTGCGTAAAAGGCCTGCTTGACGTGTATCCAGTCCATGTCGGTGGTGGGAAAATGTATATGGGTACTGGCCTTGCTTTTGAGGGCTGGCAGGACCTGGGCCAGCACTCTGGAGAATGTGGCCTGGGACATGCCAGATGCGTAACCCTCAGTGGACTGGAAGGCCCCGCTTGCCATGAAGTGTATGGCACAGAGTAGTTTCTGCAGGCCAGTTAGGGCATGGTTGTGGATGTAGATGGGATCCACCTGCTCCTTGATGACCTCATACAAGGCAATGATGCTGTCAGGCCTCAACCTGTAGCGATCAATGACCTCGTCATCAGCCATTCCAAAGAGTGTGACCCTTGGGCGGTATACCCTGGGCCTTGGTGGTCGTCTATACATCCTGTGCCCTCCAGGTGGGGATGGACTCCTGTGTGGCTGCTGAGCCAGAGCCTCCTCACTTGCAACAGGTGGAGGCTGTTGATGAGGCGTGCTTGGGGTTTGCTGATGTTCCCTAGCTCTCTCCCTTGCACGCCTTCTCCGCAGTCTTCGCAACAATATGTAACCCAACATACTGTTTGCTCTATCTGTCTCTCTCTCTCTCTCTACCTCTCTCTCTCTAGCTCTCTCTCTCTAGCGCGCTCTCTCTCTCTCTCTCCCTCCCTGAGTGGAAAACAAGCCACAAGTGAGTGTGTTGAGTTGTCCCTTTAAGTACTTGCTAGGGCGTTGTGTAGGTGTGGTGATGAGGTGAGTGCTGACCAATGGAGAGTTGTTTGTGTCCAGGTAAGTGTTTGCAGGTGTGTGTGTGTGTGTTATAAGATGTGGTGTGTTGTGCTTGTTCTGTGTGTGCCATTTGCGGGCGTGCAGTTGTGGGGTGCAGGTCGCGTGTTGATGTTGCCCAGGTGAGCTTGTATTTGCAGGGTCCGCTTTGTGTGATGACCCCCATTGTTCCGTGCCATGTTGTGTTGTTGTTTTTTTGTGTGTCATTGTTCCTGTGGTGTTGGTTGTTGTTTTGTGTGTAGTGATTTGTGTTGTGTGTGCATGTTTTTGTGTTGTTTTGGCATTGCACGGGTTAATTTTCCCATTTACATGGTTGTGCGGTAAGCCTTTTGTGTGTTTTCCTCTGTAACGGGTGTTTAGTTTTGGCCGTTAAGTGTCTAACGTGTGTGAGAAGTGGGTCTTAACTTTTAGCCGTTAGGTGTGTCTTTTTTTCAGCCGTTATCAGTACCGCAAGCCTTTGAATAGCTCTGGGGTATGTTGTTCCATGTTGTTCCATGCGTCTGAATGCACGTAAGTGTAGCGGCCGTAGGAATTGTGCAACTGCCGTTAGCTGTTGTTTAGACGGATCTTTGAATTGCAACATGACACTTAACGCACCCGTTAGTGTTTTTTTTGGTTAACGGCTGCCTTTAAATCGAGCCCTAAGGGAGACACTCAAATGGTTAAAACTTTGGATTTGTGTCCCCAGCACTTTTAAGGTTTACTATAATACATTATACATAAATAGAGCAATTTCAGGGGAAAATAACTGCACATTACATATTTGTAAAACGAATCCCTTGCCTCCTATAGATGTCTCTCTGTATTTTTTTGGCAATGCATTGGTGACTGCTCCATCACTCAAGGGGGGAGATTCACCATACCTGGGAACTTCCAATTGAGGTCTGCCCAGAGGGGAGTCCTCTGGTGCACCAGGGGGTGACAATAATGACGCGAAGTGTGTCAAAAGGGGTGGGGCTTGACGCAAGTTGGGAGCGGTAGGGCTTAAAGGTGACACACAGAAGGCTGCGGAAGGAGGAACACCGGGAGAAACAGCAGATGTGGGCAGAGTTTCAATAGAAACTCCCCACATCCGGAGGAATCTGCCTCTACCCCAGAGACCCGGTAAAGCTCTGTCAAAACCGGAGTCTCTGGGGCAGATCAGGAGAGTTCCCAGGCATGAGATTCACTAAGGTGATAAAGGGGAGATGACTTCTCCAGTTTATCACTTCTCCAGTTCCTATGTTATTCTATAGATCCTATGCACTAAGATTGCCAGAATTGAAGAAATCTTAGTGCATAGGCTCCATATAATAATATAGGAATTGGAGTAGTGGTAAACTGGATAATTCATCTCCACTTTATCACCTCTTTATCACTGCTTAGTGAATCTCCCCCAAGGAGTTACAAGTACCCCTTAAATCAAAGGGGATTTGTAAACTATTGTGCAGATGTTTTGCCACAGAATTGCAACACTCTTGTCACTATACATATGCTTTAGAGCAGTGGTTCTCAACCTGTGGGTCGGGACCCCTTAGGGGGTCGAATGACAATTTGCCAGGGGTCACCTAAAACCATCAGATATTTATATTTCGATTCATAACACTAGCAAAATTACAGCGATGAAGGAGCAACGAAAATAATTTTACTGTTAGGGGTGGCCACAACTTGGGAAATTTTATCAAAGGGTCACGGCACAAGAAAGGTTGTGAACCGCTGCTTTACAGTACTTATTCACATAGTCAAAAGCCAAGCAGTTCTGTGCTAACCATCAGCTTGCACCATAAGGAACTAATACAAATTTCTGTAGGTTAAATGTTTTTTGTTTGTTTTTTCAACCATATGGACAATGCTGTGCCAAATTCTTTAGCATTTAAGATTTTAAAATCTCTCATTTAAATCCCTCCTTTACATCAACAGCATCTGTGGGATTAATTTGATTTTTGTCTAAATTAAATTGTTTTTGTTCCTAGAATTGCTCCACTTTTATTTTGTCCCTATGTCCCCATGTGGATTATTCTGTTGCTTCACAACATTCGCTAAAATAAAAGGGACATCCAAACACTCAGATTTAGATTACATTATCTATTTCTAGTTATCTCTCATCACAAATGTGCGCAGCACAACAATGGATTAAACTGGGAGTTTAGACACAAATCCACTGTATTTCCCAGGAGGCTCTCTGTTGAACAAACCCTCCCAAACGCTATGTCCTGGGACTAACTATTGTGCACTGAGCTCAGATGCACCACCTCCCACTGAGAACCTCATGCTCTTTGTAACACTCCCATATATCCTTTCTGATTGGTTATTTATCAATATTCCACGCCTTTCCATCTCAAGGTGTGTAACGATTGGCTGTGCTCCGTGTCACTCGCCTCGTCCCTCTTGCTCTACTGGGAACTAGTTTGTTTGTAGGCTGCTACATTGTATCCACATTACCTGTTCTGGTGGTACCGGATTTTTGGCATGGTGAGAAACAGCGGCCTGAGAGAAACATTACAGGATCTGGTGAGTGAATTACAGCCGCCCCCTCCCGCTGTCCCAAAACGTAGGAGACTGAAGTCAGGATATTTGTTGTGGAGCTTGTTGTTTGTGACAGCTTTGTTTATTGATCACACATATTTGCTTACACTGCACAAATTCCTCCTTGCTTTGACTGCGCCGCTTATTCAGTGCCAGAAAAGTCTTCAGACACATGACACTGCTTTGTTGTTCTTGTGATACAGGAAGGGTTAACTTTGGTACACATGGCAGATGAAGGGTTAAGTTTGGTTCACTTGGCAGTGTGATTAACTGATTCAGTTGACCAAGAGAGGTTTATAAATACCGAGGCTGATGTATTGAGGAGAACAAAACTTCCCATTGCTTTAAATGGGGCTTTTGACTCATTGGCTGCAAGGGTATGAGGACTCAGACTCATTAGGGGTTATGCACTAATTTGTGATAAAGAGGAGATAAAATCGGAGATGACTTCTCCAGTGAGATCACTTCTCCAGATGTTATTCTATGGAGCCTTTACACTAAGAGCTCTCCCACTTGATAGTCTAGTGTGCAGGCACTGTAAAATAACATCATCACACCTTTGTGTATCTCTCCCATTGTTATGAAATGCACTGGAGACCTGAGACCTCTAGTATTTAAGGTGTTACAAGCTATATATATATATATATATATATATATATATATAATATCGCAGGAAACAAACAATTCCCAAATACCTATAGAGTTAAATTTCTCTTAACCCCCTGAATACTAGAGAGATCTTCAAGACATTGCAAACAATATGTTAGATACCTATAGTATTCAAGGGAATAACAGTCCTGTTTAAATGAATGGGAGTTTATATTTGTCCTGTATTGTGTGGATGGTTTGTCCTACTCTAGTATAACACAGGACATCAGACTCACTGGTACTGAATGAATGTTACTAGACCTGTTCCTTGTCTAGCGTTTCATATGTTCAAATGGACAAGTCTTTAGACATTGGCTCAGAAAGCAGGTGTATCATTCACAGTTCTTTTCCGTTTATATAAAAAGCTTTTACAATTTACATCTCAAACCATGATGTTAGTGACTGGGTGTAAATGGGAGGTGCAGCATTTAGATACTAATTACAAACCTTCAACAATTAATATTTGGAAGCTACACAAATTTATAGTCACTAACACACCATTTTCTTTTTAGCTTAATTGAGTATGTTTACTATAGCTTGTAATTATTAGGCTATGTTCTCAATGGCCACATTCAATGTCTGTTAATTAATCACAATGCACTGTGTTCCCCAACTTCCCTGTCTCTGTCACTCTACCCACTCTACCCACCATACTTTCAGAAAGTCAGTCCATGCGCTTGTCAGATATGATTGACTGATGCAATGTAAGCTGTGTAAATGATGTAGATTATATCCCCATTGAGCCTGCTTAATATTCCCTGTTCCACTCATAATGTAGGGAAGTTGCAGCTTTCAAAAACAGACTGTGATTACATGAGGAGAGCATCACCCCTATAATCATGTTGATTGGGGGCGGTGTTTTTTGTTGTTCATGTACTATTACCACTTTGATTTTAATAGTATGTTAATGTAACACATGTAAACTACCCAAGGGTGTAAGGTTATTAGGATATCTCTCCATGGACCCAGATACCCCATTGTGGGGATTACGTCAGTTAATCAATAGTGACTTTGGCCCCTTGTGGGCTAGGCATGGAGTTACTCGCCTCGGACAGCTATACCATGATAATCAGTTGAAATCCTTTTTACAATTACATGACAAATTCCATATACCGCATACTCTCTTTTACTCATACCTATGTCTCAGACACGCTCTTCATTCTCAGTGGGGAGATCGGACCCCGGTGGTCGCTACACCTCCGCTTCTCACCAGGATGATGCTTCTTGAGTCCTCGCGGCCTCTTTCTTTTATCTGTCATTGGCTGGATTCTGGTGTCGGGGGTGAGGAGTTCCCTTCTCGGAACAAATGGGAAATGGATTTGGGTCAATTAGAAGACTGGGAATGGGATATGGCCAAGGCGGGACCTGCGTTGGTGGCCACATCAACTAGACACCAGATGATACAGCTGAATATACTACATCATATTTATTATACGCCGGTTCGGCTGTATAGAATGGGAAATTCCGTCTCTGATTGTTGCCTTCGGTGTGGTGATGTTTGGGGTACGTACTTCCATTTGATCTGGGAATGTCCTGGGGTTGAGAGGTTCTGGTGTACAGTCTTGCGCATTGTGGTCCTGGTCTTGGGGAGACCTGTCCCTGTGACTCCAAAGATCTGTCTTTTATCTATTTTCCCCGATGAGATTGAGGACGTCGCTGACAGATATCTGATGAGTGAGCTCTTGGTGATGTCGAGAAAGGTGGTGGCCTTGCACTGGATATCAAACAGGGTTCCCAATTGCAGGGCATAAGAACTGAAACAATGTCCCACTGTACCTCCCCTTTTTCTCTGCATCAGTGATGTATTGTACAAAGGCAAATGGCTGCGTCTGGAAGGTTGCAACCTGTACAATGATGACTACTGGAAATTCTACAAAATAGAATATAAACTATAGATAATGAAAGACTACACTTTTATTTTAAAAAGGTTAGCTTGGTGTTGATCTGCTCTGTTTAATATATAGAATGCAAGATATGTTTTAAATTCAAGTGAAGAAGTCTGTAGCACACAAGGGGTTAATATCACTGTCAACCCAATGTGCCTTTAGAGGCCTCTCTCTATAATGCATGGAAAAAATAAATGTCAAATGTAACAACAAGAATTTTAACCCTCTGAATACCAGAGAGTTATCCAACACTTTGCAATGCTTTGGATACGTCACTGGCACTCAGAGGGTAATATTTTTGTTCCTTTCCTAGAAAAGCTGTTTATTAGTGACTAGAGCTTGAGATGTTGGAACATTAGGATTATGTAAAAATCAGTATTTCCAAGAAACATTTAACAGATTAAAATTCAGTTTTCTACCACTATTCTATATTGATCCTCTTAAATTCACTCTTTCTGATTTTAATCCATTAGAGATATGCGTTTCAAGATCTGTAATCCAAAATTCATTCAGTTTTAATGATGCAATGTTCCAATTCTTCGCCAATATTATCAATCCTATATAAGCAAATGCAAAGTACATCCAATGATCTTCAGTTTTATTTGGAATTTCTGTGGATGATTTTAACTCCAGGAATTCCTGTCAGTTATGTTTCCCCACTCTTTATTAACCCATTACGGATCAGAGAGGTGTGCAGCTCATTCCAAAACAATGTGTCACATCCTTATGGTTCTTAAACGATTAACTAGATTAAATGAAAATATTGGTCGCAGTAGAAGTCCTGATAATTGAAATGAAATTGTCGACAAAAAATAAGAGACTGGGTCACAGAAGAAAATAAAAATTATGCTTAACCATTTGAGTGCTACAATGGCATGCACCGAATTGCTTCACAATGCAGTGCAGACCCCTTCTGGCACTCAAAGGGTTACAATATACTAGCCAAAGTGGCAGCAAATATGTTCAAAGAAGAAGTGGAGGAGTTCTGGAGCAAACCATTTGCACTGTAGGGGAGAACCAAAAATTCTCATCTGTAGCAAGCAGAAGATTGCAGCCGCACTCTGAATGAGAAAAACAGTGATCAATAAAAAACCTGAAACTTTATTTCTTGATAAAAAACACACATGATCACCAACTGAAACTAGATGGACATCACATAGATAGTGACCCCATACACCACTACTACGTCTTACATGTTTCGTGCCATCAGGCGCTTAATCATAGACCTGGGAGTTTTTAACACTTTGAATGCTATAGAGGTTTCCAACAAACTGAGAAGCAATTTGTTGGTGACTTCTCTAGCATTCAAGGTATTGAATTCCCCATTTAAATCAAATGGTTTGCTCCAGAGCTCCTCCACTTTTCTTTTGAACATATGGCCCTAAATGCGTGAGTCATTGCTTTACTTAGCATCAGCATGGTACTGTATGAAATGTTTACTGTGCCTGGCATGGAATGGTTGGTTACACACGATCATATAGGGTAATGTCACCCTATGTCTTATAGATTACCTATCTGCTGCAGTAGATACCTCAAAAGCGGCAGGGAGGATGATGTGATACAAATAATTGGGGCAAGTGAACTGTACTGTAGGGAGTTGAATACTGGTGTTGTTTTAAATTGGACTTTTAACCCCTTCACCAGGTGAGGTCCCATCAATAGAAATTTTTTGGAGGTGGACTAACCCATGACTGCACCAGTTCTTCTTAATACATCAGCCTCATGGTCACGTGTGTCACCATATAGCTCAATAAACTCATTTGCATATTGCGTTCAGCTGACCTGGAGGTGAAGGAAAAGTCATCAATAATTTATTTGCTAGCTGTACAATATACAAGTAATCTTTTTGTCACCTGAACTCTCTTAAAAGTTCCCTCTCTGTGCACACACTCCTGTAACATGTCTTAATAGGACATGGAAGGGTGGCGCATAGGGCCTTTCTGCTGTAATTCCCATGGGAGGGGGTAGTCCCCTGATTTTGCACAGGATCTTATTCCACACACCCCTATATTTATCTGACTGCCCCTGTTCACTGCTATAGATTTTACCTTGGACAATTACCATCCAGTCTGCTTTATCATTTAGTTCTGATTAGGGATGTGTGACGCTTTGTACCTCAGGAACAGATCTGGTGGAAAATGGGGTCATCTTCCTTCCACAGGAAGGCCCTTTCCTATGACTATTTCCATTCATTGGAAAGGAAATTGTGTGAGTGCTCTGACCTGTATGGGACAACATAAATCTGCAATGTGAATTCTGCACAGCATGGTTTCACCCTAGGCTTTACAGGTACTTTTCTACAGCATTTCTACCTTTTGGGGATTATTGAGGAAGGGAGAAAAATAACTCCCTTCCTGCATAAATTCCAGCGATGAGGAAATGCATACCCCTGTAGATTGCTAGCCCCAATTATGTGGTTTCTTGACTGCACTTTACTCTGAGTTACCCCTGCTTTACATTGGTCTGCATTTACTGTTATGTTTTATCTTCTGTCTTTTCATTGCCAGTTACCTTTTTTCTGTACCCTTCATATTCATCTGAATGGAGTTTCCCTTGTTTCTGGCCTCCTAACTCTGTTTATGAAATGCTTTTCTTTTTCACTCCTCTTGGTGAATTCCCCCTTTCACTTTTAGCCTAATAATATTGCACATCTGGGATAATAAGGACTTCATTACTAGTAAATAAGACTATGCTAGAATCATCACATTTTTCACAGATGACCTCCTCCTTAGATACATATTGTACATATTTTTGCATTTACTATTTGCTAAAGGTACCACAAGACTCCTCTGTTTGGATTAGTTAGGTGTTGTTTAATGAAGACTCAACCCTGGGCTGCAACAGATGGCACTCTAAACATATACTCCCTGCTCCTTTCCCCAACTCCGCACCCTCATCATCCATCTTTCCAGCCCATTACAGCACCAGACACTTCATCCCGTTTCTCACCAGCTTATAGTCTGAATCAGGCATGGGAATATGAGGCCCTCCAGCTGCTGTTGAACTAGAAATACCATCATTCCCTACCAGCTTTTCCTGGTACAAAGGAACTCATGGAACAAGGCTTACCTAGCAGACAGTGTATGTGTGGTTTTGTGACTACCAGTGGAAAAGGGCTGGGCTGGCCCAGTGTAGTGTGGTTCTTGGGTTCCGGTGGAACAAGGCTGGTCGGGAAGACAGTGTGCATGGTTCTGTGGCTACCTGTGAACAGTGGAATATCTATTCCTTTCCCCTGCCTCCTCTTGTACCGGTAATGTGGTGTTTCTTTTACTAGATCAATATAAAATGGGGGCAGAACACTAGCACATACTGTGAAGTGCAAACCAATAAAGGCTATTTAGTGTATGGTGTATGAACATGAAAAAGCAGTAAAACAAATAGCTGTTCCTCAATAGATCAACAATGGTAATTATTCAACTCTACTGAAAATACTTTTTCACACCATTCGTTAAAAAAAAATCTAATTCAACGCAATAAAATAACATTTAACCATGTTACTTCTAGGGATATTTGCAGTACTGTTTATGAACACTTCAAAGTGTTTTCTGACAGGTCTCTTAAAACTTCATCACCCATAATTACAGCCCTGAAAAACAATCAAGCATTCTGGGTACTACTGTACAAATCTCATCCTATCGATTAGACTCTAGAGTAGATGCTCTGTCTCTGTTACAGGCTGTTGGTGTGTGAAAGTGTTTGTGACCTCATCTTTGCTACGTTTTCTATATTTTTTTCTGTCTATACGTATTGTTGACTATGATTCATATAGTAAGAACCATACATTTAGAAAGTACTAGTAAAAGGGGCATGGCATTGCCCATGGGGATTAAGTCCTTTCAATGTTGAGGGGTATTCAACACATTGACAATGGCTTGCCTATATTTGTGGCAGTGAAACCTGTTTTGACTCTCAAACACTTTATGCTGCCACAGACTTACCCAAGCCATTGTCAATCAGTGCTTTGAATACCCCTCAAGCACTGACAGGAGTTAATCTCCATGGGCAACACTGTGGCCCTTTTTTTAGTATAATATATGGGATCCTATAATGGGTAAATATCCCTATCCAATGTGTAAAAAAATCTTATTGATAGTGCCCTTGCTGCTTGTCCTTAGAATTTTTTTATATAATATATAATCCATTAATATGTATTACCACACATGTAAAACAGGGGGTAAATGGGGGTCAGTGCAAAAAGTGCATCTAAGTGTATTACAGAGTATATATGAGACAAACATAAACAGTAAAAAAGATAAGTAGATAATAATGAATGGAAAAAATGGCTATAATGCTACAGGAAGTATAAATTTGCAAATATGTTATAGGTGCGTAGTATATATCTAATAGAAAATGTGTGTGTGTGTATATTAACTTTAGATAGGTCATCATAGGTGTATTAGCGTAGGACTTGCCTGATAGTGAGATACCTTGGCAAGTAGGGTTGCACCGATACCGATACTGGTATCGGTGCCGATACCAGCATTTGCGCGAGTACTCATACTCACGCAAATGCGGCCGATGCCAGCACCGATACCCTGTGTCAGGGTCAGTGCTGCAGAGAGGGAGCCTGGGGAGCTGCTCACAATGCTCCACGGTTGCCTCTCTCCTTCCTGCAGTGTCGGAGCATTGCCACGGGTTACCATGGCAACGCTCCGACTCTGACCTCTGACGGGGCTCGCGAGGAACAGTGAGCACCCGGCAGAGGAGGGTAAGGCAGGCAAAGGGGGATCAATAGAGACAAGATGGAGCATCAAGAGTGGGTGAAGAGGGGGGTCAAGAGGGAGAAAAAGAGGCAAAAGGGACTAAGGGAGAAAAAAAAGAGGAAAATAGAGGAAGGATCAGGAGACAAAAGGAGGGGGGCCAAGAAGAGGCAAAAGGAGGTAGGACCAGGAGGGAGAGAGAGAGAGGGAAAAGGGTGGGATCAAGAGTCAAGGAGGGGGAGAAAGGGGGATCAAAAGGGAGAGAAAAAGCCAAGGCAAAAGGTGGGAATCAAGAGGGGCAGAAGGGGAGAGTCAAGAGGTGGTGTGTGTGTGTCTGTGTGTGTGTGTGTATATATATATATATATATATATATATATATATATATATATATATATATAAATATAAATTAGTCTGTCTGGGGGACTAGAGAACCCTCTAATTTTTTTTGCATCACATGGACATGTTATGGTGAATTGGCACTGTGAGCTATTCTTTCATATATATATATATATATATATATAATGTGTGTGTGTATAGAAGAAAAAGTCACTGGACTGTGAAGTGGAATGTGTCGGATCCTGTTCTAGGGTAGAGTAAATAAGCAGACATATTTGGTATTGATACACTGAGTTATATACCGAGTCACAATCATGTGAGTGGGTCAGAGATGAGCGAGTCTATAAGGTTACAGACAAAATTCCTGTTTGTAGTGAAAGTAAACACAAGACTATATTCTGTGTTCCTATGGTATGATATGTTCTTACTTGAAATTGCTGGTATTTGGTAGAGATGCACCGATACCAATTTTTGAAGACCGAGTACGAGTACCGATACTTTTTTCAAGTATTCACTGATACCAATTACCGATACTTTTTTTGTGGTCATTTGCCATTTTTCCAAGTACCTATATGCTTTAGGTACTTGGAAAACTGGCAAATGACCGCAAAAAAAAAGTATAGGTAATTGGTATCTGTGAGTACTTGAAATATATTATACATACATATATATATTATACATATATATATATATATATATATATATATATATATATATATATATATATATATATATACACACACACACACACCACCTCTTGATTCTCCCCTTTTGACTCTTTCTCCCCTACTTGATTCCCACCTTTTGCTTCATTCTCCCCCTCTTGCGCCCCCTTCTTTTGCCTTGGCTTTCTCTCTGTTTTGATCCCCCTTTCTCCCCCTCCTTGACTCTTAATCCTACCCTTTTGCCTCTCTCTCTCTCCTGATCCCCACTCCTTTTGCCTCTCTGTTGATCCCCCCTCCTTTTGCCTCTTCTTGCCCCCCTCCTTTTGTCTCCTGATCCTTCCTCCTTTTGCCTCTTTCTCCCTCTTCACCCCACTCTCTGCCCCATCTTGCCTCCCTTACCCTCCTCTGCCGGGTGCTCGCTGTTCTCTCGCGAGCCCTGGCAGAAGTCAGTGTCGGAGCGTTGCCATGGTAACCCGCGGCAATGCTCCGACGCTACAGGAGTGAGAGAGGTGACCGGGGAGCATTGTGAGCAGCTCCCAGGGCTCCCTCTCTGCAGCACCGACCCTGACACAGGGTATCGGTGCTGGCATCGGCCTCATTTGCGCGAGTACAAGTACTCGCGCAAATGCTGGTATCGGCACCGATACCGATACTAGTATCGGTATCGGTGCAACCCTAGTATTTGGCCTCAAAATAAGTGGCTGTCAGTTCTCTGGAAGTCTGCTGATGTGCTCCTCTCCTGCAGTCTGTACTATGGTTCTGTTCCACTGCTGATACAGTGAAAGGCTGGCAAATGTCACTCCCTGCTGGGCTGTGATCCTTGTCCCATCAAGGACGTTGATGTAGTGGTGGTGAATTTTGCGCCTTCGTGTGGCGAAGGGGAGCAGATGATCAGGCTTCCTGAAAAGTCACAGTCACTTATTATGAGGCCAGCTTCAAGTGTTTTGAAGTAAGAGCATATCATACCAGAGGGAGACAGAATAAAGTTGCATGTTTACTTTGTCTACAAAGAAGACTGTAACTGACTCTGTTCCCAGTATATGTACTTATTTAGTCCACCACTTCAATCCAGTCCAGTGATCCAGTGATATATTTTTTTTTTCTGTATATGTATGTATATTTCTTTTTATATTACAGTACCAAACGAAACACGGCGTTGACCGGGCAAAAACAAGCAGGGGGATATGCACATGACCAGACCAAAAAAAAACCAAAAATTCCCACCCATAGAAAATAAAATTTCCACTTTTCCCCCACTGCAAATACATTTCCCATGAGAACTTTACCATTTTTTTACCTATGTTTTCTATGACTACAAGATTTTCTGCCACAATACTACTGCTACTGAGGGCTGAATTGGAGAAAATAACAGCTGAAGGTAAACATTCACAGCAACATATGCCTTGGGGAAAAAATGTTAGCAGGATGAGTGCCTTTGCCCCACAATACTAACCTCCTTCTTGTGTAACACTGGCACAGACATCCATGAAAATAACTTTGGCTTGGGACATGCCAGCAGGTTCAATGTATTATCGGTTCTTTAAAGCATTTTACTATTCAACAGGTGTACTTTTGGATTCTTTTTGTGAAAGTTTTGACTCCTTTCTAAGAACTCTGTAAGCGTGGGATGGCCGTACATAATGGAAGAACTGTGTAACTTTACCGATTTTACAGCATGACTTGTGGGGGTGGCTGTGGCATGAGTATACTGTCTGACATTTTCATCTCCAACATAGGTCTTATTTCAAATGAAGGAAATCTTGGCATACTCAGACACATCAACAGAACTTCTTTTATGTGCCCCATAGCCCCTGGAGTTTTTAGGAATGCTTCTTCTGCTAACTGTGGCAGTAGTAAGTGTCTCTCAATCAGACCCATGGTTGTGCTTCAGAAGGGATCTCAATGAAGACGTGCCTAGATGTGCTCCTGCTTTTCCCCCTGCTCACATTCTTCTTATACAAACAATAGATGGCAACATCTTTAGCTTGTGGATAGTGCGTGAAGGATCTCCATACTGTAGATTTCACATACCTGATGGATTCCTGAGTGGCTACTACTACTGGCGTTGGATGTTGCTGCAATTGTACTACTAGCTGTCATAAGAGTTGCACTTGCAACAGCAGCAAAGGCCCTTATCATAGAGAGGGTTGTTAAGAAGAGGAGGATGCAGGAGGGATCGATTCTAGATCAACATCATTGATAATGGTATCCTTTTAAAAGGTAGCACGCAAAAGAGCATGCAACCACATGACACATTAAACATGTCATCATGATAAAAATGGGACATGAGACTCTCGCACTGCATTACAGCACAAGATTTTCATGTCGTGTACTGAACAGTTGCACCCCCTCCCTATCTTAGAGGTAGCTCGCATTCCGATACACACGTACTGCAAATAGCTGTCTGTTGTTCTGTCTCACTGTAACCTCAAGGACAAGGTTATAAAAGGCCATCAAAGCAAAAAGCAAGAAATCTACCACACATTATGACACTGACAGGGTGAAGGGCTGCAGTATCAAGGCTACCATGGCTGGGAGGGAGATGAACGAATATCCTGGTTAAAGCGCTTCGGAGGAAAGATCCAAATCAAGATCTGATACATAAAAGTATAGCAATGGTTTATAAAAATGTTGTACTACATTATAGTAAAATATCTTAGAGTAATTGATGTCAGAATGACTGACTATCATAGTGTAGTAATTTAGGAATTGCTACTTTACTTCTCCTCCCGCCTCTAACTGACATTATCTCGTATCTGTCATCCGGAGCTGACATGGGCTATCAACTTTGCAGCAGTGGTGGAGTTCAGAATTGTCAGTGTCATAATGTGTGGTGCATCTTTTGCTTTTTCCTTTGATGGTCTTTTATAACCTTGTCCTGTCAGACAGCTATTTGCAGTATGTGTGTACAGGAATGCGAGCTACCTCTGAGATAAGGAGGGGAATGCAAAAGTTCAGTACGTGACATGAAAATCATGCGCAGTCATGCATTGTGAGATTCCCATGTCGCCATTTTTATCATGGCAACATGTTTAATGTGCCAAGTGGTCGCACCCTCTTTTGAGTGAGACCTTTTAAAAGTGAACCATCAATAATTAGGTAATCCTCAGCATTGCCCACTGGATCTTCCATACTACTTTTATATTCCTCTATGCTTTTTGGAGTCTCAAATATTTTTTTTACTTCTCACTTTAGAGGGATTTTCAGAACATGTGAACAGATGGAGTGATTTAGGGTACATGTGGGGGAATCGGCACAGTGCAGTGTGGAGACATTCACCTCCAGGACTATAACATTTGAAATATTGCTCATTGTGTAGTATAATGCAGTATGTGTGTGTGGTGTTGGCAATGGGGAACCAGAGTGCTGCTTGCTGCCATGTCCTACTTACAGTATACTCCATGTTCTGTGTCCCTTTTGTTAAAATTTGTTTTATTTACTGTTTCCCGGGTTGCTCAGCTAACAGCTTTGCTGAAACAACAAAGGAATAGTTAAGATGTTAATTGCCTCCTGCTGTGCTTCCTTCATCAACATGGCTTGACAAGAGACATTCTTAGTGGACAGTAAATAACCTCCCCTGATTGGTCAGTTGTGACACCACTGTTCTAAGCCCTAACTTAGATTATTATCTTGATAAGAGTGTCTGGAAAAATAGGCCATTCCAAAATTGTTCATGTGTACCAAAACTGTTCTAATAGTTTGCATTCTAATCTTGATAAGTGTCTGAAGTGTGTTTTACCACTAAAGTCTGTTTTGTTCTACCCATCTTAATACAAGTCTCTGCTGTATTTCTGGAGGAGGCTTGGGCTGGGGATTCTCAGCTCAGCCACTGGAAGAGTGAATTCCCTTGCCTTGCCGGTCTACTGGCATTTGGCCCCTGTAAACCCCACGTGAGGTTGTGCAGCTAAATTCACTGTACCAGGGAGTGCTGTAAGTAAAAATGGGGCCTAAAATTACCACTCCAAGAATGGAGGGGTCTCTCTTAGGCCCCAAAGCAGCGTGCCAATACACATAACAGGTCACGTGTACCAGTGCGTTGGCAAGGATCAAAGAGGTCCTTAAGGGAAAGTAACTTCCCTGGACCGCTGGTCCTTAAGGGGTTAATACTACTGTTGGTGGTGGAACTTTTTATGGAACCTTGACAGACAGCCATCTTTTTTTATTTATTAATTGTCCTTATCTAAAAAAAAAAAATCCTATATAATAATTCACTAGGATGTTTGTCAGAAGCCGTCATGCACAGTAGAGACTGTCTGAACGCACGGAATGCTGGGAGATGTAGGAATGCTGGGATTTCTGTGCTGGGAGCATTCTGTGCTTTCAGGCAGTCTCTACAGTACATGACTGCGTCGGCGGCAGGACGCAGAGCAGGACCGGCCTCTTAACCCTTTGAGTGCCACAGGGGTACGCAACGCATTGCAAATCAATGGTACTCTGGTACTCAAAGGGTTAACATCACCTGGACCTTGGCCTGTGTACACAGGCTTTTACATGAGTATATAAATAAAACACCCCTTGCTTCTTCCCCTCTTAATCTGTAGCTAATGTTTTGAGGATTTCAGCTGCTGCTTTCTCTCTCCCAAAGTACTGCAGTATTATTTATTTATTTTACACTATAGAAGACTGTAGACCTTACTGAATATGCTGGACCCTCTTCTTCTGGCTGCTGAAGTAGTCATTGTCATTGCTAAGTATTCTGCAAGCCAGTGAGAGTGGCTCATCCATCCCCCTGACCACTCCTATCAAAATCGCCGCCCCTGCCAAATGGATGCAGTGAGCACTAACTCTGCCCCCCCCCCCGCAACATGGGGCATGGCTGACGGCAAACCAGAAACTCACGTATGTGTTTATGTGTTTATGTGTATGTATATGTATTAGATAGATGGCTAAAATGCTGCATTGGTAGCATCTGTAGCAACAGTTCAAAGGCATTCAGAGCTAGGAATTATAGGATTATAGTGAACACATCCAAGCCAGGGGCTAAGGCTTATTAACACAAAGGGAATCTGATTGTGAGATAATATGGGAGTAATAGTCCTGAGTTCCAAATTGTTGTCATTGCATATAGTTTGAAGTATAACTACTCATATCAACATTTAGTTGGCATATCTGGTCTCTTCATAGGATTGCACTCCAAGCTTGCTACTTCAGTTCAAATCCATCTGGTCTCCAGCATCGTAAATGGTGAACAAATTGAACTAATATGACACTAGATATAATTAATAACATTAGGAATTACTATGCTAATACATGTGTGGTCTTCCCTGACCTTACCTGCTCCCTTCTATTCGTACAAGTTTGTTTGTGATGCAGTGATCCACTAAGCAACTTGTATGTTTGTTTATTTTTGAATGCAGTCTGTTCTCCAGTGTGCCATTCATACACACATAGGTGAATGGAGTACTAGGAACCGTCTCCATGCACAAACATATATAGCTCCATCCAGAATGGGAGCAGAGAAAGTCAAGGAAGACCATAAAGAGGACTTCACAGCATAGAGTGCTGAGCACTTTGTATGCTGTATAGAACACTATGACTTTGAATGCAGGAAAAGTGTTCTTTAAGTGCATTGTACCTTTATTTTACAGTTACCACCAAATATTTCCTCTGAACTGTTGAAGGCACTAATTTTAATCATAAAATGTACATTTATTAAAATAAGATATATAAAAAGTACCAACTATAGACAGTGTGATGTAATTGCAGAACAAAGTAGAAAATAAAGGTGACTATCACTTTAATTTTGGTACAGGGAACCCTGGAGTTGTGCAGAATTCTATTTGAGAACCAATGCTTTATAGAGTATATTTGCAAAAGTCAGCTTCACTTTTAACCTTTCTCATCGTACTGTTTACAATAGATATAATATGTAGCAAGTAACTTCTGTTTAGCTCAGTGATGAGTGGAACTCTAGGAATGTGCTGTTCTTTGGAACTGAGGGAGGGAATTCTCTGAATCCTTTCATAACCCAGTTTGGATTGAGTTAGGAATCTCTTCTTGCTAAGCTTTAGACAGGAAAGCCCTATGTTTGAGCTTTTGTTGTTTTTTATAATTGCTATTTTGCCTCTTACATGAAACAAGTAATTAGGTGAAATACAGCTAAAGTGGACATATCAACGTAAATAAAATTCAAATATTTGAAAATTTCATTCAAAACTGCCTATGTGTCATGTAAACAAAATTCCAGCCATTTTCTAGTTTAACCCTTTGAGTGCCAGAGGGGTACGCAAGGCATTGCATTGCATTGCAATGCGTTGCATACCCCTCTGGCACTCAATGGGTTAAAAGATATTCACACTTTTATTTTTTGCAAAAGTGAGTGGAAATGTCCTAGTACAGCACAGAGCTTAATTTGCATATTAAACATCACTGAAACCTTCAGTAGCATGTGACACGTTGATGAAAAGGCATCTTTAGCATATGAAATGTCACTGATAAGCTTAATTCGAATATGATGGCTTCAATGCAGGAAGGAATTTTTTTTTGCCCACTTAATTGGAAATGGTTTCAATGGGGTTTTCTTTGCCTTCCTCTGGATCAACAGGGGTAAACAGGCATGGGCTGGACTTTATGGACAAAATACAAAAAAAGTGAGAAGGTGCACACTCTCTTAAGTGTAAATCGTTTTAAAACTCCAGTGATCTTGACACCTTCACTGTAATATTTTACACTGTTATCCTCCTTTGCCGTGCAATGGAACACCTTCGTATTACTCGCCTTTTTAAGAGGCCAGACCTCTAGGTGTGTGCGCTTGTACTGGATAACCCCCAGTAGTGGTGTACTCAGATGTTGCTCCTTACCCTTCTGTTCTGCTCCTGTAGATGGTCCAGCCAGTATTTCCGATATCTCAGGAATCTTGGAAACGTCGCCCTCTATCTAGGGCAGCTTTCTATCTGGGATATAAACCTATCTACTTCTCTGGAGCTAATTGGGGGCAAACAAACAAATGGATGTACTCACATATACATAATGAACTCCAAATATTTATTACAAAGCGATATATCGCCAAAAAATATATTAGAATTACACTTCAGTGTATTGAAATAATATAAATACAACATTGGGTAAAAATAATAGTACTAAAATGCCCAGAGAGAGAGAGGCACCAACAATAAGTGGAACTTGCATTTGGGATTTCTCCAGTCTGTTCAATTCATTCAACATATTGTATATTTAACTCTTTGAGTGCCAGAAGGGTACTCAAAGCAATGCATGCCGTACCCTTCTGGCACTCAAAGGGTTAATATTTTATTGTCCCATTTGTCACATTGTATATACATTAGAGCCCTAGGGAGATAGGGGTAGTGTTGTGGACTTTCTGGACGCATGTCTTTTTTTTTTTTTTCTCCAGCCTTATCAACTAAGGGATAGTAATGTTTCATAATAAAAGCAGCTCTAATTAATCTTCATAGTATTTGGGCCATGGAGAGTGGTGTTCGGTATCGGTGCATCTCTACTGGAAAATATAAAGTAAACCAATGAATTCTCATAAGCTGAAATAGCCTGGATATATGCGTGTGTATATATAGATACTATTGTAAAAGTCCGTGTACACAGGCCAAGGTCCAGGTAATGATAACCCTTTGAGTGTCTCTGACATTCAAAGGGTTAAGAGGCCGGTCCTGCTCTGCCTCCTGCTGCCGATGCAGTCATGCATTGTAGAGATTGCCCGAAAGCACAGAACTCCCAGCATTCTGTGCGTTCGGGCAGTCTCTACTGTGCATGACTGCTTCTGACAAGCATCCTATCAAATTATTATATAGGATGTCTGTGGTTCCCAGGCTTCATTTGGCCGGGGCACCCTGAACAGGTTGGAATTTTGCGGTAAAACCTATGATTTTCATGTGGGTGCAAATTTTACAAAATACAAATTGTATTTTGCTTTTCTGGCATATACTTTATGAAGTAGCTACTGAGCTGATGGTGTGACTTTCTAAATGCCACTATTATAAGTAAAAACTCCCTTCTTATGACTGCCGTTGACTAGATACTGAATGTTAGTAACACCGTGTTTCCTCTGACACTATTTAAAAGAGCAGTTATGCGTGAGTATTTTTGTAGTTGTTAAAGGGACCCTATTGTCTATACAGCTCCTTTAAAATCCCCAACATTGTATTTGGGGGATAAGGTCCCTTGATTCGTAAGAGAAGAGTGCAGGTAAAATAGTTTCCTCAGCCTACTTATAAACCACAAAGAGGGTTCATATATTCTAAGATCTACTCATTTAGAAAATGTTAAATAAATAATAATTTCAAGGAGAGTAGTTGTGCTGTTGTAACAGTATCTTGCAAGAAAGTGGGGTGCTTTTATAGCATTAAAGCCCCATTTAAAGTGATGGAAGTTTAGGAGAATTTTTGTTTGTCCAGTGTAGTGGATTGCTTTTTAATGTTGTACATATGGCCCTAAGTGTTTCTTATTATCATTTAGAGTCCCTGGAATGGAATACCATACCTCTAGATCATTGGTTTCCAGAAGTCCTATATGTGAACATTTATGTCAGGGCATCAAAATTAATTCATTTTTCATTACACACGTCACAGACATGTGTTTTTCTTGGCTACGTTTCAAGACTTACAGAAGGAGTTGTCTAATCTTAAAAAGTTTGGAAACCACTACTCTAACTGCAAAGAAGTAAAGTCAAATGTGTAAAAATTTGTTCTTTGAACTTTAGAAACATTAAAACCAATGTAAGGCCTTTTTATACCTGCTGTCATTGTTGTGGTAATGTACAGGGCCACACATTTTCAGTGAATACATTGAAAGTTGTCTTCTTGCCACAAGTCAAGAGAAAACTTTTTATTTTATCCTCTCTTTCTGAAACTGCTTTCTCACTACACTAGCTGCCTTTTGTTTTCTGTCGGTCCTCTAGTATCAATGGGTTCATCTGGTCTCCAAGTACCTTTGTGGGCCAAGAGACACTTAGGACGATTAATCTGTGGCTAAACCAAATGTAAAATGAACACTGATTCACAACATGTGAAAAGGGGGCAAATGTTTGGAAAACAGCTACACACATGCATTATTAATGTGTGTTTTAAGACCATATGCACGCAGTAAATTCAATTTCCCATTTTATTTTAATGGAGCTTTTTCCTACCTGAATGTTTACCCCATAACTCCTCAATTTTTTTTTTAGTGAATATGACTCTTAGGGTCTTATTCAAGAAGCTATAAAGGAGCAGTTCTGGGGAAAACTAACTGTGCCATAGGAGACAAATATTCTCCAAATGCCCATTGAATTTAATCGTACTTTACATTTCTACAAAGTCCATCAAGAGAACGGACACCTCCTAATAGTAACCTCCAACTTAACCTATGACCAGAAAATCTTAATGGCTTGTATGCATTTTGTCTTTGTTTAAAGGGATAGTAATACTTCGTTTTATTTTGTAGGCATTAAAAAAACATGAAGAACGATGTAAGTCTTATCTCTCAAACCTTTATTGTTTAAGAGATATTCACAAGCAAAGTATCCCCCCCCCCTGTTCAGCCAGATCAGAAGGGAGGTGCCCAGGTAGACTGCAGAGATGGACAATCTTCAATTAAGATAAGTGAAAAAGCTGAAAAACTTGTCAAGGGGGGAAGGGCTTTCATTCTTTTCATACAAAGAAGATTGTCCCCTGCTGTTATCTGTCTGGTCTTACAACCAGATTCACATCTGAGAAGAGATGGCTTACACTAGGAAAAAGGGGCGGGAGGGGGAAACTTTGCTTGTGAATATCTCTTAAACCATAAAGGTTTGAGAGATTAGATTTATATCATTCTTCGTGTTTTTTTAATGCCTACAAAATAAAATAAAGTTAAAACAAAGTATTACTATCCCTTTAAGAGATGGCCAAGAAAGAAACTCTAAAGTCAGTCCAGGATGTGTGCCCTTGGAGGTGGACATGACGGTTGCTGGCAGGTTTTTTTTTTGTTTTTTTTTCCCCACACTGAAGCAGGCAGAGCAAGTAACCCTCCATAATATTACCATATGTAGCGGGCAGCATTTGAGGTCCTGATAACAACAGTCATGTTCACCTCAGAGGACATGATGTCCAAGGCTGATTTAAGATGCTCTGTCTTGAACAAAGGCACAAGGGTAAAATTCACAGGACCATTAAGACTTAATGGCCATAATATGATACATGTGTGGGGTGTTACTTTTAGTTCTCCTTTGACCATAGTCTGGAGCCAGCTCCAAGACTCAGCTGTTTGTTTTTGCAGTGCTCTGGAGAAGTTTTACCACTGGTTGTACTTGAAAGATTGAAGAACATAAAAAAAAAATGGGGTGCCCAATAGTGTAATAACATCAAATGTAAAATAAATAAACAAATACAATATTACTCCAAAAGAGATGGTCAGAGAGAATCTGACTGTAATGGCAGGTGGAGATATTCATCCGTCTCCACTCTGGCAGTCAGGGCACTGGAGTGTGTTGGATGATTTCCCAAGAGATCAAAACACCCTTCTCTCTGATGATCAGATCTTTCTCTTGTAAGTGTTGGTGTGTAAACTGATCAAATATCAAGAAATCGAATACAAAAATGGCTCCAAATTTTTTTTTAAATATAAAATCAGTCCATATTGTGGTCAAATATGTATTATGTCTAACGTGTTTTGCAGTGTAAAACCACTGCTTCTTTGGAGACAAAACTAACAAACCCTACCAGCCAGGAGGAAAAGGAATTGGTAGAATTAATTTATAGCCTCCAGACTGAGACCCTTCCAAGTAAGTCACATCCTGCCTAGATCAAGCCCCCCTCATAGTGGCATTGGCCACCCATGATCCATGAACCCTTCACTTTTTCTCTTTACTTCACACATGAAAAAGCGAAATGCTCTATTAAGTAATGCTGTCTGCATTCTTTTATAAATTCACTGTTAATGTGCATTGAACTTAGAAAAAGTATCCAGTAATGTATACATCCAAAAATAATAGTCCTTGGAAGATTGTGAGACTGTCTGTGGAGGTTGACAACCTTTGTCCAGATTTGCTGTTCTGTTTGCCATGGATTTTTGCATGCTAGTTAATGATTCCTGTAGCAGAAAATTGTATGTGTAGATATGTGCTACCTGATCCTTCATCCCTAGGAGAGACACAGGGAGTACGGAGGAATTACATAAATTTCTCTCCACTTCCATCTGTATGACCTAGCCTCCTTCCCCAGCTAGTCTCGGTGCGGAGATGGAGTGGAGATTTGGACAGGAGTGGCCATGGAGTGATGTTTCCCTGGCCAATCCTATCCAAATCACCTCAAGGACCTGCCCACTATTTTTCATACCTCTTTACGCCTCACTCACTGTGTGCTCACTTAACTTTCTGAGTACAAGAGAGGTATTCAATATATTGCTTCTTCCCCTGGTCACTTCTTTTGCAGATTACTTCCCCCAGCCATCTCTGTATTGAGACTGTGAAATGAGTCTCCTCACTTGTTCCCAAGTGCTCAATCACCCTCTCGTTCATTTCCCCAGTCTCCTCATCCCAGCCCATCTCCCTATAGCACTATGATGCTGTCCTCTGGTAATTCTTCCTCCCACAGTGCGGTGACCTCTTGCTACCTTCAGCTCTCTACCTTCTGCTGTTGTGTGAGCTGGATGGAAAGTATAGGTGATGTTGTGTGTCACTAATTGCTAGAACAGTATTTACCGGCAACCTGGGTCTGCGTAGTACTGGGTGGAGATCTAAAGTCAGCAGAAGGAAGGTGCAGAGCTGCTGTGAGGAGAGGCCTTCAGTAGATCCCAGTACTGAGTGCAGGGCAGTGTGGAGCTGCTAAGACTCCCCTCTTCTGCTCCTCCCCCTCCCTCTCATGCCCGCCTCACCCCCCCGTGTTTTGTCCCACAGAGTGTTATGTTCCCATTCCCTAACAACCTCCCATACTCTGCTCTGTGCTGTCCCATGGACAGCTCATTTTCGTCTCATCTGCCATCCACAACTCTGTTTCCATTCCCTCCCATCCTCCACTACACAATTCCATTGCTGTTCCTTCCCAACCTCCACTACTGTTCCATTGTTATTCCTTCCCATTCTCCCATAGACAACTCAATTAACCCTTCATTCACTCTTGATACACCAGTAGGATTGATGCTCCCACTCATTGACGCTCCATTGCCTGTCATTATCCATGCTGCTTCACACTGAGGCCTCACCTCCCATATGACTGCATATGACCAAATGTGTATGCTTAACTCTGTGCATCTGTATGTGCCTGACTCTGTGTATATGTATAATGTGTGTGTGTGTGTGTGTGTGTGTGTGTGTGTGTATATATATGTGTGTGTGTATGTGTGTATATATATATATATATATATATATATATATATATATATATATAGCCTAAATTCAGGCATAAACTGGTGGAGAATTTAAACGGTGGAGTAGGTTGTTCTCAAATTCCATGAAAAAATGTTGGTCAGATGATATGAAACTATTTGCAATATTAGGAATGCTCATTCATTGCGAACTATTTAAAATGCTAAGCAGTATCCAATAAGAGGTTAGCCAGAGGTGTAAAAGCAGTTCTTGGACTACCGGCAATTTATTCTAAAGCACACATCTCTGCCTGCTATTTGTTATACTCTACAGCAGTTTACCAGATATCAAAGGGCTTAAACATTGGAAGTTGGGAGAAAAACCTCATATTGCCTATGGTCTACCAGCTACACACCTGAAGCCAGGTGAAAAACGGCATATTGTCCATGATCTGCCCACTACACTATATATCTGAGATTTCATCCTGATAAGTAAGCCAAGAGATGTGAGACTCTGCACACAAACAAAAGCAATGTTGCCTATTCTACAGCTAGTCACTGCTCAAGCATCATATTTAGCTCTCTAGTGCCATTACATAGGAGAAATGTAAACATGCATATTAGATTAATCCCACCCAAAATGCCTGTCCAGTTAGAAAATGATGGGCAAGTCCTCTCTGCATGGGAATTAACGGCTAACCACAGTCTTGTTTAGGCCTCATCAGTGAGGTGCAGCTAGTTCCATGGTTGTGGCAAAGGGATTATCCTTCTCTCTTTGGAAGAGACCCCAAGAGTTTTTCATAAACAAGCCAAGAGTAGCAAGATGTTCCTCAGCATGAACAAAAGCAATGTTGCATGTTCTACTGCTAATCACAGTACAAGAGCATCCTGTTTTAGCTCTCTGGTGCTATTATAATAAGAGAAATCAACATATATACAAAAGGGCAGACCAGTTCCAAAATGATGGGCAAGTCCCCTCTGCACAGGAAATACCAGCTAACCTCAGACTTATGTTCGACCTTGTTTGGGACTCGTCAAGTGAGGTGCAGCTGGTTTCCTTAGGCACTGAGAAGTGTACGTCTGGGGTTAGCTGGTATTTTCCGTGCAGAGGGGACTTGCCCATCATATTGGAACTGGACCGCCCTTATGAGTGGGATTGGTCTAACATGTATGTGGACATTTCTCCTCTGTAATGGCACTAGAGAACTAAAGTTTGATGCTCTTGAGCAGTGACTAGCCGTAGAACAGGCACTACTGTTTTTCGTTCACGTTCAGAGCCTCTCATATTCTTTGGTCTGTTCAGCCAGTGAAGGACAGCAAGAGTTAAAGCTAAGAATCGAGAGAGATACATTAAATACATTTACCGGTAAGATTGTTCCGGTGTGGAACTGTACATTTGATACCTGCACTGTTCCACCATTACAGGCTATATACATAATATAATAGATCCTTTGATCCTTTGGAGGTACTATATACATTTTTATATACTGCAGTGTTTCTAGAAACAAGTAGATGGTATCCTCAACATATATGGATTTTTAATTATTATTACTATTGATTTATTTGTGTTTTTTCTATTTTAGACTATGTTTTAATATTTTGTGTTTCATTTAATAAACACTTTTTATTTAATATTCTACATACCTATTGGTATATTTATACACTGTTGTTAGGGTTATATTTTATCTATAGGACTGACACATTCTTCAGTCCATATAGGATAGTAGCATAGCCTTGTTTGTTTCCACGTGTTATTTTTTCACATTCTCTTCCTACTTTTTGATCACTTAGAATAGCAAGGTTTTTTGTGAGAGCTTTCCCATAATTCATACAGTGCTGTGAAAAAGTTTTAGGCAGGTGTGAAAAAATGCTGTAAAGTAAGAATGTTTTGAAAAATAGACATGTTAATTTATATTTATCAATTAACAAATGATCAATTTATGCAAGGTTGGTGAACAGAAGTAAAATCTAAATCAAATTAACATTTGGTGTGACCACCCTTTGCCTTCAAAACAGCATAAATTCTTCTAGTTACACTTGTACACAGTTTTTTTAAGGAACACTGCAGGTAGGTTGTTCCAGACAGAGAACTAACCACAGTTGTTCTGTGGATTTAGGCAGCCTCATTTGATTCTCTCTCTTCATGTAACCCCAGACGGACTCCATTATGTTGAAACTGGGGCTCTGTAGGGTCCATACTATCATTTCCAGGACTCCTTGTTCTTTTGCTGAGGATAGTACTGCAGGATGGTTAAGTATCTGCCTGTACTTCTCAGCATTGAGTATACCATTAATTATGATCAATTTCTGTAGAAATACAGGCCCAAACTTGCAAGGGACCTCCACCATGCTTCACTGTTGCCTGCAGACACTCATTCTTGTACTACACTCCAGCCTTCTGCTACAGCCAGATATTTAAAATTTTGACTCCTCAGACCAGAGCACATGCTGCCATTTTTCTGCACCCCAGTTAATGTGTTTTTGTGTATAGTTGAGTCGCTTGGCCTTGTTTCCACATTGGAGGTATGGCTTTTTGGCCACAAGTCTTCGATGAATACCACTTCTCACCAGACTTCACCAGACAGTAGATGTGTGTACCAGGGTCCCACTGTTTTCTGCCAGTTCTGAGCTGATGGTACTGCTGGACATCTTCCAGTTGTGAAGGGAAGTAAACATAATGTGTCTTACATTTGCTGCACTAAGTTTCCTTGGCCAACCACTGTCTGTGGTCCTCAACGTTGCCGTTTCTTTGTGCTTCCTCAAAAGAGCTTGGACAGCATATCTGGAAATCCCTGTCTGCCTTGAAATTTCTTCATGGGAGACACCTTGCAGATGCAATATAACTACCTTGTTTCTTGTTGCTGTGCCTATTCTAGCCATGGTGTATGACTTCTGACATTAAACTGTCTTCAGCAATCTCACCTTGTTAGATGAGTGTGGCTGTTCTTCACCCAGTTTTATTCCTCCTACACAGCTTTTGCTGTTTCAGTTAATGATTGTGTTTCAACCTATATATTAAATTTATGATCATTAGCACCTGTTTTGATCTAATTATTGAATCATACACCTTACTACATGCATCCAAAATCCCTGACTTTGTACAAGTGTACCTAGAAGTATTGATGCTGTCTTGAAGGTAATGAGTGGTCACACCAAATTATTGATTTGATTTAGATTTTTCTTCTGTTCACTCAATATCATTTTGTTCATTGATAAAAATAAACTAGTAATATGTCTGTCTTTTTAAATCATTCTTAATATACAGAATTTTTTTCACACGTCCTTAAAACTAGCATATTACTGTACGTTTCCAGATTATATCCAGAGTAGTATTTGTAATTCATTGTAGGCATAAGTGCTTTTATTTGAAAAAACAACAGTTAAAGGGTTAGTAATGTTTTAAATGAAGTGAAGCTATGGTCCGTCCTCATACAGTGTACTTCTGCTCTGTAACAATCCTTAAGCTGATATCGCTATATATTCTTAGAAATTATATCCTAAATTGTCCCCCTCATGCCCCTTTTACTCACATCATATGTTCATTCAGTATTAGAAAAAAACCTGCCCTCCTTCGTCAAGGCGGGCAGGATTTTCCTTATATATGATGAATGAAGATTGTCCCACTTTGTGACTTGTGAAGCGACCAGACTTCACGTCTGTGGAGAGGTGGATCAGGGGGACAATTAATAATATAATTTCTAAGAATATATAGAGATGTCAGGCTTTGGAATGTAACTGAGCAGTAGTACACACTATAAGGATGGATCCTAGCTTTACTTCCAACATTACTATCCCTTTAAAGTAACTCTTCTATGCTTGTACATTTTATATTTTTTTTTAGGTTAAACAGAAATTGAAACACATTGGTGGCCATTGTTTTCTGGTTGGAGCATATTGATTTGATTGCAAAAGATTGATTGCACATTTATCTGCCATCAGTTCTTCAAAACACACAAGTAATGGAAGGACAAGCCATACATTAAAACACAAGGCTGGGTTACCGAGTACATTGATTTATCCATGTTTTATGGTGACTGATAGCCTTGTATGTATTATTATTTTCTACAGTGTAAGCACAATATCTAAACTATCAGCTAATTGATATGTATTTTCTGTATGACTTCACTAAGTAAATACTATTGTGGAAATGAAAATCCTATTTTGCTGTAAAGAATTTTCCTCAGAGGAGCCACAGGATGCAATGACCATTATATGAAGCAGTTCTTTTTAGCAACTATTTAATACTTTTTGAAAACCTTAAAGGGATAGTAATACTTCATTTTAACTTTATTTTATTTTGTAGGCATTAAAAAAACATGAAGAATGATATAAGTCTTATCTCTGAAACCTTTATGGTTTAAGAGATATTCACAAACAAAGTATCCCCCCCCTGTTCAACCAAATCAGAAGGGAGGTGCCCAGGTAGACTGCAGAGAGGGACAATCTTCAATTAAGATAAGGGAAAAAGCTGAAAAACTTGTCAAGGGGGGAAGGGCTTTCATTGTTTTCATACAAAGAAAATTGTCCCCTTCTGTTATCTGTCCTGTCATACAACCAGACTCACATCTGAGAAGAGATGGCTTACACTAGGAAAAAGGGGCGGGGAGGGGAACTTTGCTTGTGAATATCTCATAAACCATAAAGGTTTGAGAGATAAGACTTATATCATTCTTCATGTTTTTTTAATGCCTACAAAATAAAATAAAGTTAAAACGAAGTATTACTATCCCTTTAAGTTAATATTCTGACATGGCTCTTATTTCATACACATGTAATGTTATAAAACTGGGTTATGTGGACAATTGGATGTAACTCCATGTTTTTCCCTGAAAATAAAATGTTGCCTCAGGGGTTTCTGTCATCATCTTTTGTACTTGTAGATGTAGCTGTATCTCATTGTAAAATAGAATGCCATTGGGGCATATGTATAAAGATGTTTCATTGTATTAAAAACCTCCCATTTCAATTACCGATACAATGCATTGCTCTGCAATGCATTGTGTACCCCTCTGGCAGTCAAAGGGTTAATAAATGTGTAATCATTTTTATGTTTTTAACTGTTTAAGGACTGGGGGGTGTAGTGCATTTTCAATTTACTCCACAGCCCTGTGGCTTTTAAAGGGTTAATAGGTAAATTCAGTGGACTTCCAGAGTAATTCCAGAACAAGAAATACAAACAGAGAAAAGAAAAAAAAAAACCCTTAAAAACACCAATCCTGCACTAATTTGATACGTAAGGATCATAGTCTCAGGGATGGCATAGAGCGTGAGCTGTGTACCTACTGGCACATCCTATCCTATCCTATCCTATAATATATAAAAGGCCAGATGTATGTTTGTCCGATGCAGTCATGCGCAGTACAGATGCTGGGAGGCCATGTTCACGGGTTTTTACACCAGTCAAAAAGAAAACTTAACCTTTATTGTAAATATAAAATAAAACCTGACAAATTCAAATCAAATTCACTCTGTCTATCTTAGAGTGTAATTACACAAAGATCGCCGTTGGGCTCGTGGTGCAAATGCTGTGCTAATAACTGTAATTAGCTGCTCTTACAGATTGATTTGTGCAATATCTGATAATAACTGATAGTACAGGATAGGTGCTATTAAGGGTATTTCTTTTTGTATTTCGTATACTGAAAATCTTCCCAGCACATTCCTTATCAACCAGGGTACCCTACATATTACAGTAGTGGTGGTGCAACTAATTTCTTTTCGTAATTCTAGAGCAAGCCAACTGCATTATAGATGATGGACTGTGAATTCTGCCTTACCTGAGAATTCCAAGGTAAATGATTTCACAGGTAAGTCAACATTTCTAATTTCCCTGCCATGCATGGCAGCACAAATGAAACGTACAAATATGACGACTTGTTCAGAATACAAGAAATGGAGAAGAAAAAAGCATGATCAGGACCTCAAATGTGGATGCCATTTATGAAACTGTTAAGGGAGGAGGGTATTTTCCCTCCTGACCATGCTTTTTTTCTTCTTTTCTTAAATTCTGTACTGCAGTGGAGAATCCGAGATAAAGCTCTGTAGTGTTATCCACGTTCTGGCCATATATCATTACTATCATACATACCATTTTTTTACCCTTATGGCATATAATGTTCTACATTGCAGATTAAGTTATGGTGGAATAAGAGATAATAGTTGGCTCTCCATATTATCTCAGACTGCTTAGATAATAGTATCTAGAAATAGTGATACATCGGTTAAGTTGGTTTATCTAATATGTAGTAGTAGACTAGTTAAAATAGCAGATTTATGTATCACATTTCATACTCCTGTAATAAGAATACATAGATCAGCGCTTTCAAATTTCCTGGACCAGGCACATATACAACCTATTGCTCAACAAGCGAAAGAGGACTTAGAGACTCTTTGCAGTATAGATGAAGTCTCTCGGGCAATAGATTCTATGGCGCTGGGGAAGAGTCCTGGCCCAGATGGCCTTTCAGTGGCTTATTATCGTCACTTTAAATCATCCCTGTTACCACATATGGTTCGTACTTTTAATTCTATTTTCCTGGGCAATTCTTTTCACCCTCATACTCTAGAAGCCCACATAGTGGTTCTTCCTAAACCAGGTAAAGACCCGTCCCTATGTAGTAATTATCGCCCCATATCTCTTTTGAATGTCGACTTGAAAATTTTTGCGAAACTTCTGGCCAATCGGTTGAAGAAATATATGCCTGACCTCCTACATCCGGACCAGAGCGGTTTCACAGCTCATAGACAGGCATGTCACAATACGGCCACGGTTCTTTCTCTGTCTCAATTTGTGCAACAACATAATCTCCCCACGATCCTGATCTCCACTGATGCCGAAAAGGCCTTTGATAGAGTCCGATGGTCATACATGAGGGCTGTTCTCGAGCGGATAGGACTGGGTCCCATTATGCTCACTGGAATTTTCAGTATGTACTCCAATCCTTCGGTTAGAATATTGGTTAATGGTACTCTATCAACTCCCTTCCCCATTTCCAATGGCACACGCCAGGGCTGCCCCCTTTCACCCCTGATTTTTAATCTCACTCTTGAACCTCTTCTTAACCATATTAGACACAACTCACATGTCCGGGGAATACAAATAAATCACCATACCTTTAAAGTTGCAGCGTTCGCGGATGATGTACTCATATTTCTTACCGAACCTGAATTATCCTTACCCCCTCTCATTGCTCTCCTCGATCTATATTCCTCACTCTCACAGGCAAAGATCAATTATACCAAATCTGAAATTTTGAACCTAAATCTTCCTGAGGACCGAGCCCTTTCTTTGCAATCACAATACCCTTTCTCATGGGCATCAGATTATATTACATACCTTGGTATTCGCATTGCCCCTGATCTTTTGACTCTTCCAGCCCTGAACTTTACCCCGCTAATAACTTCTATAGCCAATAGTCTCAAATCTTGGTCTCTTCCTTGGATCTCCTGGTTTGGAAGAGTTAACATTATTAAAATGATGTTTCTCCCTAAAATCCTTTATCTTTTTAATACTCTCCCTATTCATATTCCAAAGTCGATATTGAATACTGTGCAATCCTTGATATCCTCCTTCATCTGGAACAATAAGCAACCTAGACTCAGCCGGTGCCTCCTATCTCGCCCACTGACAGATGGAGGCTTAAACCTTCCTGATATCCTCATATATTACAATGCCCTTGTTCTTTCTAAGTTATTTGACTTTGTACGGTTCCCAGAACCTAGATGGACGAAATCACTACCAGATCAGCTAGGCAAATTTGATACTATCCAACTTCTCTTGGCCTCACGTTCCATGACTCCTCGTGAAGGCCTTTCTCATATTATACTTGGACATATTATTCAAATATGGGACAAGACTCATAACCATCCACTCATCTCTCCAAGCCCGTCCCCCTTATTGTCCCTTATTGGCAATCCTGAATTTTGCATGGGACTCGATAGTGCCTTTTTCTCTACCTGGAAAGCTAGGGGAGTAGACACCCTAGAAACCCTTGTACCCATACGTCGCTCCATTGTGCCTGATCGTATGACCCTTATTCTGGGAGTTAATCATATTCCCTGGTGGTCTCTACAACAGGTTGTTCATTGGTTATCTTCTCAGGTGCCTCACACCCAACACCTCCGGAAATTATCAAAGTTTGAAGAATCTCTTAAAACTCCCACTATAAACATACGTCCGGTCTCGTTCTGTTATGCACTTCTGAACTCATTGACCTCTGATTCTAAACCACACTTTATCAAACGGTGGGAGTCTGAACTGCAAGAAGAGCTACCCATGACCCAATGGCACTTAATATTCAACAATAACGTCAAATACGCAAGGGACTCTTGGACACGAGAAATGAATTATAAGCTATACACGAGATGGTATATAACACCATTGCGCAAAGCTAAATTCTCTCCTACTTCCTCTCCTCTGTGTTGGCGATGTGCACAAGACCCCGGATCAATGTACCATATTTGGTGGACTTGCTCGAGGATAGTCCCATATTGGATTTTCATACAAAGGACATGATCCCAGATTCTAAATATTGACATACCTTTAGACTCACTACTTCTTCTATTCCTCTCACACTCACATTTCAAAGTTACCAAGCTCACCATTCCTCCCAAGACTAAATATATTCTGTACCCATTAATCAATGCCGCCAAGGCGGTTATCCCGGCGTTTTGGTTGTCTCCCCTTACGCCGCCTGAGTCGGCTTGGATAACGAAAGTAGATTCCCTAGTCGAAATGGAGAAATGTCACTCACTCTCAACACTTACCTTTCAGTCCTTCCAGGATTTATGGGAACCCTGGTATCAATATAGACGGAATGTCTCCCCTCTTTCTCTCTGATATGCCTATGTTTTAGACCTTAATTGAGGCCCCTGGCATTGGCTTAGGAGTTGCACTTAATGCAAATTCTGTTTCGGTAGAATTTTGCCGTTCTTCCTGTGAGACCCTGTGCCGCTGGTCCCATGGTATCGAGTCCGGTGCGATAACCCTCTCTCACCTTTCTTTTTCTTGTCCCCCTTCTCTCTGTCTATCTATATGTGTGTATCTGTATTCATGTCTGTATGTTTGTATTTGCATCCCTTGTTTTGTTTTGTCATGCACTTACCTGTCTCTGAAGCGCTATCATATCTACATGCCCTTATAATATTTTACACTCACCTGGACCCTAAGGGTATTGTCATCTTCTTTGGAACCTACAGGTGAGATACTATCCACTCATTGCTGAGCTTCGTTTAGACAATATATTATTGTTTTCATGCTAATTATTGTCTTCTTGCTAGTTATTCTTTGTAACATTTTTGTTTCATACTTATTCTGATTATACTCGTATGTTATACGCTGTACGATATGTTACGATTTGTTTTTGTATCGCCCTTATCTCTAATAAAAAAAAAAAAAAAAAAATACATAGATTGATTCACACAACTGTATAAGCCAGTAACCATAGTGACAGGACAATTCTAAGTTGGCTATCAATCTATCTAAACTAGTTGAAGCACCTGATCTATTGGACTGCTGTCAATAAAGTGGTCCTACATGAATGAGTATATTGTAATCCTGACAGCAGCAGAAACATTTAGACTTTTCAAAGTTCTAGTATATTTTGTGATATGGCTATTATTTTAACCACTTAATTGTGAGAGGGGTCTCCAAAGCACTGCATCCAAGAGGTTAAATGGTTTGTTTGTGTCTCATGGAGATTTCAAGACTAAGAATTTGATTAAGTATATATAATGCATTGCAGAGATAAGTATGCTAAGCATATTGGCTGTTTCCTATAAACACACAAGTTAACAACCTCAGTCATTAAGACAATCCTACCCATTACTGTACTATAACTATATCTTGGTAATTCTTAGGACTAAAGTTTATCATTGCCTTGGACCTCTCTGTCAGACAACGTGACATTATTATAAGATAGTATTTGAAAGAGTTCACAATATCATCAACACTAAAGTGATCTTGAGCACCTCACTACAGTAAGCACAATTAGCATTATCCTGGAAATATTAATATAATGTATTCCCCATAACAATCTGCATCCTTTATCTATTCTTTGAATTCACTCCTTTTTTTTCTTTAGTTCTCTTTATTCTTACCCATTTTTAATAAACAAAAATTATGTTTTTAATTATATGCTAGTAAGTACCTTAAAACCAGGATTATTAAGTGTGGACTTATTCCCAAACTAGAATGAATTTGAAAGTAGGGTTTATTTTGTATCCTGTCGTAATAACACTCCTCTGTGATATCCTCCTTGATACAATTACAGGCATTTAGTCTTCTGTGGAATCATGAGATTGTGATAATGAAATTCGGAGACCACCTGCATTCCTAGAAGATATATATCTATGGGCCTCCTAATATCTAGTGTATGGGATCTTTCTTCCTTTTCATTCTTAGTGCTTGCACAGAAGGTGGGTAGGAGAAAATCTTGTTATTTGTTAAGGATGATAACACATTGGGTTTAAATGGCGAACCGGAGGCAGGTGCTTGCATCATGTAGGAGGAAGATCACGTAAGCAATGCAAGAGAAGCTGGGCACACAACAAATTATACGAATCTGGCTTGTCAAAATGCATGCATCGTCTGTTCGGAACAATGAGAACCATCTCATTGGATGATCAGATGGAGATCAGATGAATGTAGGGGAAGTTCTAGGCCAGGGAGAAGGACCAGTGTTAAGAAGCGGTGCCCACAGCTGATTGGGTGAAAGATCTCATGGAAACAAGGAGATATTCTATCTCTGGAGTACCCCACTGTTTAGTTGAAAGACTCCATTCTTGCCCTGGAGCATCTTGTGCCAGCTGAGGGATTTGGCTTGACATTTAGAGACCTCTTGATGTGGATTGCTAAGGAGGCCTGGGGTTTTTCTCGTCTCAAGCGCAAATCTTGGAATGTCTTCTTGTTCATCCTTGTCTGTTGCTATATGCTGCAGCAAATATGTTGTCCATTTGAAACTGCACAGCCTTACCTCTGAGGATCTTCCAGTTCTTCATGGTTTTCCAAATGGCAAGTAGCTCAAGGAAATTGAGAGCCTCTCCATCTGTCCAAGAACCCTGTAGAGAAAAAGATTTTTGAGATGGGCTCCCCATCTGGTATCTGTGGTGATGGCTTCTCAGGTAGAGATGTGCCTAGGAAGGCCCTTGTTGAGACTTGGTCTTCTTCAGCTGTAGTATGAAAGATGATCTTATTTAGGGGAAAATGTACTACAAATATGTAATGCTTCTGTTTCAAAAAAGTATGGAGAGGCCTTGTATTATCACCTAGTTTAAGGCATGAATGAGAATTAAAAACCTGTGAAGGTCATAGCTTCTTGACTTCTACTCCAGTGAACTGTTTACACAAAGTGCTGAGCTAAGAACAAGAAGTCATCCATTAAGACTAGAGGAAAGGTGCTTTTGGCTAAAACAAAGGCAGAGATTTCTTTTACAGTAAGGGCAGTAAAGTTATGGAGTTCTTTGTCTTGGGATGCTGTGCTTGCAGATACTGTAACTGATTAAAAAAAGTAATGGATACCTATCTAGTACAGAACAATATTGAAAAAATTGGCTTAAAAGCAGATAGGATATTAATCCAGGGAAATGTTTGACTGCCATTTGAAGTCAGGAAGGAATTTTTCTTACCCAGTTGAGACTTAATTGGAAATGGCTTCGATATTTTTTCTTTTTTTTTTCCATCCTCTGGATCAAGGGGGTGATTTGGCATGGGCTACACTTGATGGACGCATTACTTTTTTTTTTTTTTTTTTTTTTTTTCAGCCTCTTCAAGTATGTTACAAGCTATGTTACTAATGTTATTATCATCTAGTTGTCTAGATAAGAGATCCCATTTTCTTCCTGATGGCTGTGGCCTCCATTAGCATGATCCTAGGGAACATTCTGAGTGCTAACTTAAGTCTGAAGGACTGAGTGGAGAATGGGAACTGCTACTTTCTGTAATGGAGTCTGAAAGTAGTGCATGGAACATCAAGATAGGTGTCCTGTAACCCAACATAAATCCCCAGGGCTAGACCATCCACTGAGGTCTTTACTGTTTCCATTTTGAAGTGTTAGGATTAGATGAACTGATACAGAAAACAAATCTATAATGTCTGAAGCCTGCCTCTAAGGATTTTAGTACTATAAACAGGTAGGAATATGTTCCTTTTCCTTCCTGTCTATGAAATACAGGAATCTGTACTGCCCCACTGCACAAACTGGATATTAATAAAGGAATATGTCTTCTCTCTGGAAAGAAGAGTAGTGTTGTTTAATCAGAAAGTGGGAGTTTGTTACCCTGAAAGTCTATTCAGTAACTTTGAGATTTAGGACTCAAGTATCTGATGTTAACCTCTTCCAAGTTTTGATGAATTTCAGAATTTTGTAAGCCAGTTTGATCAGGTCCCTGCTTCTTGTGGTATCTTTATAGGGTAGACTTCTATCCAGATATCTGTCTCCTGGAGGAGCCTTACCTCTGGAAAATGTGTCATAGTCCTCATTTATCCTTTTAGTTCTGGAGGAAAGTTTCTTCAGTATCAGAGCCTTCTTATTATCTCCTAGCTTCCCAACCATAGTTTCACATTCTCTTCTGAACAGATGCCCTCCCTCAAAAGGCATACTGTATAACCAGTTCTTGGAGACTGTGCTGGCAGACCGTGCCGTAAGCGAAATAGCACTTCTGGCCACAATAGCTAAGGTGGACAGTTTAAAGGGGAACATTCACTTAAAGGGATAGTAATACTTCATTTTAACTTTTATTTTATTTTGTAGGCATTAAAAAAAACACGAAGAATGATATGTCTTATCTCTCAAACCTTTATGGTTTATAAGATATTCACAAGCAAGGTTTCCCCCTCCCGCCCCTTTTACCTAGTGTAAGCAATCTCTTCTCAGATGTGGAATGCAATCTATAGACCAGACAGATAACAGAAGGGGACACTCTTATTCCTATGAAAACAATGAAATCCCTGCCCCCCCTTGACAAGCTTTTCAGGTTTTTCCCTGATCTTAATTGAAGATTGTCCCTCTCTGCAATCTACCTGGGCACCTCCCTTCTGCTGTGGCTGAACAGTGTGACATCCGTAAGAGGGGTGGGAGGGGGACACTTTGTCATTGAATTACTCTGGAACTAAAACTCTGACAGAATTGAAATAACACTCTCCAAAGTCCAAATACTATGATGATTAATTAAAGCTGCTTTTATTATGAAACATTACTATCCCTTTAAAAAAAACGTTCTTGTCGTGGTTTCAGCCACTATAACAAGATTAGCGGCATTAGCGTTAACAACAAGCTCTGTTTACCATGCTACTGAGGTTGCAACCTCATTATAATGGTAAACGGAGCTTGTTGTAACATTAGACCACATAAATGTCTCCACGATGGGAAGCGTGAACGGGCTTCCCTGGGGCAATAGGGAGGGAGGTGGGAAGTCCTGTGGCTTCGTGCCGCACATACAGGGTGCCGCAGACGCGGAAGTGCCACTGTTTAACGCTTTACATCTTCAATACCCGGTAAGCAAAAAAAACTATACTCTTGTTATAGAGGTTGAAACCACTGCAAGAAAGTTTTTGTTAAGTGAATGTTCCCCTTTACCGCTTCCAGGAAAGCATTATAGAATTAGTCCACGACTGTGTTCATGGAAGCCATATTCTTGAGAATGGCTTTTTTCAGTTTCAAAATATTTATTGATAAACAACAAATACAGTGCAGAGATTGATCGTAGGTACATAGATCACAAAAGGTCAAATCAAATAGAACAATATGGAAAACATACATCATAGAATTGCAATGTCTTATTTGTGGAACATTTAGGTTTTAAACTATGAGAAGTGCAGGCCCCATATCATAAATGGGCAGATAAAAAGTGCAGAAATGCAATAAAGAGAGTAGACGTGGAGAATATAATAGTTGTCACGGTGCATGAGGTTAAGATAATAAAGCAAACTTGTAAGATCTTACGAACATAGTGAGAAGGGGGAGGAGGCAAAGGTAGGGTGGAGAGAGAAAGGGAAGAGAGACAGAAAGAGAAGAATGTAGAGGGAGGTGTCCGGCGGTGATCTTTTGAGGCCCAGTCATGGATTGGTAATGTATCTCAGGGGTGCTTCAAAGGCTTTTTGATGGCTCCTTTTACCTTCCTCTTTGTCATCAGAATAGCCTTATTCTTCTTCAAGAAGGATAGCTGTCCTTTTTACCACTTTGGCTTTGGCCAAACTTACTGTCTGTGCAGGCAAAGGTAAAAAGTCTCCCTAGTTCTTCCTGATAGGGCTAGTATATGCTATTCATTCTGAGCAATCTTGGAGATAACCGAGTGTATGGGGAAGGTCTTTGATTTTCTGGTGTAACCTCTCAATAGTAGATGCCTCCTGAAATCTTCTTTGGGATCCCTAATGGTCCTGACCATGCTGATTGCGATTATCAGACCTTCTACTTCTTCAGCTGGAAAGAGATTGGGATCTTTATCTCGCCTACTTCCAATGACAAATCTTTTAGGAAAAAAATCCCCTTTATCCAAAGGGAGGAGGTTCTTTTCATGGAAGAAGATGAGATGGTCAATGCAGGATTAGCAGTTCTGAAATTGTAGAAAATGTACTGCATCTCTCTAACTGGACCCAAGACATGAAGTGGTGCATGGAGGAACTTTGATAATCCATTGGAAACATTGTAGCAGTTGTGGATACATCCTCACAGAAGAGAACTTGGGTAGTGGAGCATTGCAACTTCTACATGTCACCTGCTGAGATCTAAATGACCTGAGCTCCTCCTTGATGTTTCCATGTGAATCTTCACCATCCTACGAATCAAGAGTCAAAAGAATGCCTTGGATGAAACAGCATTAAATGGGCAGACAGATAATTTCAAACAGCTCCTAGTAAATGTTAAGGAAACCAACCTGCAGGTTGTCAAAAATAAAACTGAGATGGATCCTCTGTGCAGGAGAGCAGCAGAACTGAGTCATGGATAGCAGAACACAAACACTGAAGCTGATCTTGTAGCTTTAACTATGGAAGGCTGCTTGAATGAGCTTAGTGACAATGTCTGTAACCAGGTGCAGCTGTACAGGTAGCCAATCAGTAGAAAGTGAGAGTTGCCAAGACGAATGAGCTTGGGTTCAAAATGTCATCTCTTACATATAACTTCAACAAGATGGCAACAGGGTGCATCAAACTATAATAGCTTCCAAGATACGCTTGAAGGCTGTGAGTGTGCAGATCAAAAGAAGTAAATCAGTTGATGGAGGAGTGGACTATAAATCAGTTGGGCAGATAAGAGACTGCACTTCTGTAGCAGGCTGGTCAAGCCACTTGGTGTTCTACAGCAAATTGACTTTTTTAAAAAACAAGTTGCGTACATGAGCTACAGAAGATTTGCTGCCTTCAGGTCATGAACATAATAAGGAGGACAGAATGAAGATGTTATCTTTTGAACCAAGGAGCAAACACTAAATTCAAATTGGCCATTAGCATCTTTTGGCAGTTATAAGATAATAGGTTACTGAAAGTGTTAGTGTTCCTCATCGGTTATGTAGAACGCTCTCTGAGTATGTTCGTGTCCTCTTTGTGCTGTGTTCACCAAGTGGTGGACAGCGTGGAATTCTAGGATGTACTGTTCCTTTGCTCCTAGAGATGAATTATCTATAAACTGAGCACTGAGGCAATGGCTTAAGTCAGCTATAGGGTGGATTAGTCACTTGCATGTCGTGCACCGAAATGTCTGTACACAAGGAGGGGTTTTAGTGAAATTATGTATAGTTGCTCTGCTCCCTCTTTCATATATTGCCCTCTGTGCTTAAATTGCTACATATGTCAGCTCTAGTTATCAAAATTAAAACAAAACTACAAAGTGATCATAAGGGTACAAGGAGTACTTGTTTGTTCAAAGGTTTGTGTTTGCTGATGTTTCTTTTAGTTTCTACAAAAAAGTAAACCACTCCAGGCTTTTAATAGTTTACCATTCTGTTTCAGCAAATACTAGGTATTTGTATGTGTTTGTATGGGCTAAAAAAGGCTACTTTGCCTGCGTTATAGTAGATGAACCGCCTTTCACAAACCCTATATTTTCTATTTGCTAGGAGGATTTCTTACAGGCCATGTAAAGCATTCACTACCCTGCTTAATACCAGTTTGACCTTTTAGGCCAAGAAAAGTTTTCAGACCAGTGGCAGAGCTACATACATATAATGATAAGCTGCTTATGGCATACAGACCATTAAACCTCTTTTTATATAAAATGTTCTGCTTTAGAGTCTTGTTAACTGTTTAGTAAATAGATTTCCCTTTGGCTGCTTCATTTGAAGAGTTGTGAAAAATAGTTCCTTAGCCATTTATTTCTGTAGCGTAAAAAATGTCACCTATTAGATAGGCATCCCTGAAATTCAGAACAGGGACAAATGTTCACTACATATCAGAATTGCGCAAGTAAATATAATCGGAGACCAAGCATTTTCTTAAATAGTTTTGGATCAAGTACCTACATGTAAATCAAAATGTTGTTTAAATAGCATTTAGTGAAAATCTAAGTTATTAAATTATTTTCTTACACATTCCGGTAACTTAGTTTATTGAAGGTACCTAAATGCAATTTTGGTGATTTTTTAAACATGTATGTTGTATTTTTTAATTTAGAAAACTATTTTTAAAAATGTAGATTACACAAACACTTACCTCCCCTACTCACTGGTACTATTCATCAATGCACTGCCCACCTACGCTTTCCCTGAAAGGATTGTGTCAATGAGTAGTGAAGGCAATTTAGGGTCTAAGAGGAAGAGCCTTCATAATTGCCTTAATTTGCATAATCAGTTGGTTTTTGCCATGCTACCCTGGTGGAGAATCACTGTGGAAGGTTCTAGGTTAATTAATTATCAGAGCTGACCAACGATGGATAGGCTAGTGATATAGTGGCCTTGCTAGCCATTGGGTATTATTGGTAGCTAATAACTGGTCCAGGGTAGTGATTATATGTAAGGGCAAGCTAGGGTTCTATGGTATATATTGGGGATAGCAGACAGTGGTTTAGGCTAGGTATTTGCTATTGGGCCATCTGCTGTTGGCTGAGTGATTAGGTGATGGGCTAACATACATGGGTCTAGGTTAGTAATTAGGCATAAGAGCAAGTTGAGGGATCTAGGAAAATTATTATTGGTAGTTGACAGGGGGCTAGGCTAGCTATTTGTTATTAAGCTAGACAGTAAGCTAGAAATTTGATATTAGTAGCACCAATAAGTCTTAGCCTGCAGTTATTTACTAAGTTGGAGGGGTTTATGCTAGTGATACACAAGGTTAGCTGTGGGGTCTAGGCAAGGTATTAGGATCTCTGGGCTGGGATATTGCACATTGATTGGATATTATGGTAGTTGGGCAGAGGATTAGGCTAGTGAATATATAGAAGGCTAGTTGGGAAGGGAATCTAGGTTTACAATTTAGATATTAGACTAACACTGTGATTCTCAACCACAGGGCCTTGGCAGTTAGGTGTGTCACAGACATCCACTTAGACATAACAAAAATGTGGATGTTGAGTTTAAAATGCATTAGAAATATTATGTACAATGTGTTTGCTTGTGGTCTGATTGTGATAAGAATATATATTACTTTGTTTGTGCCCTTCATACCACCCTTGGCAAACCTGTAAAATGTTAGGGGTGCCCAGGAAAATCTAGATTGTGTATTAACGGTGCCCTGAAAATTTTTTTTAGAACATCTAGGCTAACTGTTCTGGAGGTCTAGATTGGTGATCAGATATTAGGCTAGCTGTGCGTGGGTCTAGGCTAGTGATTTAGATATTAGGCTAGTTATTATACTAGGTGGACAGGGATATAGGCTAATGCTTAGATATTGGAGGGGATCTGTACTAGTGTTATTAGTGAGAGCTGGTGATGGGAAAATAAAAATTGGCGTAACTTGGAAACCAAATTATTATTATTGCACCATTTCTTATTAAAAAAAAAAAAAAAAAAAAAGTTTGTGGGTGTTTTGTGTGTGTGTTTAATAAACTTCTCTTATCTAAGTCAATCCTGTTCTCTGTAAGGGAGCGTGGCTGAAAATTGCTGATTTGGTTGATGAGGGGGCCACCAATGCCACTCTGTTTAAATAAAAACTTTAGCCACTGGTTTAGGAGAATGCCTCCTCAACCAAGAGCTAACAAAGCAAAAAGACAGACCTCACGATGTGGCATCAAGACCCCTCCTGATGCCCCCAGCTACTGATCTACAAGCCAATTCAGTTGGGAGATCAATAGAGGTGAGGCTGGGGAGCAAAAGAGATCCTTTGCTTCCATTCTACCAGAAGTACCCAGATAGGAGAGGGAGGGATTGAGAAACCCTCTCACGTCAATGAGGGAAAGCCTCCCTCATTGATATAAAAGTGTTTCCCGATCCTCCCGATCCTGCCCGATCCTCCCGATCCTGCCCACTTCTACCCAGTAGTAGGAGTATGATGGAAGCAGGGGAGCTTTCTTGCATCCTGCGTTACAACTATTGCTCTCCCAGCCAAATTGCCTGGGAAATATGTAACTGGGGGGGGGGGGGGGGGGGGGCATCAGGAGAGCTGACCTTTTAAATACAATTTAACCATTTCAGTTTCAGAGGTATCCAATGCATTGCAGTGCAATGTTTGGATACCTCTGGCACTCAAAGGGTTAAGGAAAAAAAAAAAAAAAAACCTCACTCACAAAACAAACACACAAATAAATAAGGTTCACCAGAAGGGCAAAGCAGAGCCACACACCTGATAGTAAAAATTGCACTGACAAATTACTCAGAATCACAAACTGACTTACACTAACGCTGCATGTTTGTGTGTATGTATCACAAACTGTACACTGACCGGACCTAAAAGTTCATGTCATTTCCTTTTCCAGGTCATTGTTTGGAAAAAGAGGGGCAGGTTTTCTGGACAGAACCTATGGCTTTCCAGGTGGTGTTGGACAACAAATCACATCAATCTCGGCCAGTAATTGGCTGGATGACTGCTATGAAATTTGCAGACCAGCAACAGCTGGAGAGCCACACATTGCTGATTCCTGAATTAATACTCACATAGTGCTTGGTAAAAGGTGGTGCTGTGTTAGACAATAAAGGCTCTTGCTTTTTCTATGGCTAAGTGGCTCTAGGATGGAAGTCAATAAAGGTATCACTTTTACTCTACCAGTCTCCTTACAAAGTGAACAATATCTTCCTCCAGTGCTGATAATATGGACCCAGCATGAATCATGTGCTGGAGCCAATCAAGAGAGTACCTGATTGTAGCTACATTTCCTTCTTCCAGCCTTCATTTTGTCAGTTGTTGGGGCAGAGCTACACATTGCATGGAATGCTGACATGGAGCCAATAAAGACAACATTTAACCTTGTGAGTGGACCAGTCCCCCCTGCACTTCAGTGCCCAAGGTGGTCTGCTAGTTTGCCTATATGATAGGGCAGCCCCTGAAGGGCACAGTTTTGGAGCAATCAACCCAGAGATGGCAATAAGAATTCCCAAATTCCCATAGTTTTAAAATGGGCTTTAACCTCCTTGACTTCTGGAGAGGTCTCCTCCAACACATTGTACTGGAGGCTTCTAGCATTCAACCGGTTAAAAGACCCATGTAAACCCATGGTAATTTGGGGAAATTTTATTTGCCCCATGGTGCAAAGTGAATTGCTTCTCTTTTTCTTTATGCGTAAGGCTTTATATTTCTTCATAGGTCTTTAAACTTACAAAAAGATGTGACGTTTCCCAGGCTCTCAGACCTGACTTGCTGAATTTTGCCGTGTGCAATATTTTACCAATTGTTATGTATGCAGAATGTTTATTGTTGCCATTCTTTTTCTTTTGGTTTTCATGTCACTACTTCATTATCTCTTTAAAAAAATGTTTTGTTTTTTTCTTCTGTCAGCTGTAGATTGTCATCATGTCAGTCACTGTCCATGAAAATCGAAAGTCCCGCACCAGTACTGGATCCATGAACATATCATTATACCATAAACTCTCACACCCGGATTGCGTTTTGAGCCATCTGAATACCATGCGAAAGCAGAAACTATTTACAGATATGACCTTGTGGGCTGGAAACAGATCTTTTCCGTGCCATCGAGTGGTATTGGCTGCATGTAGCCAGTATTTTGAGGCCATGTTTAGCAACGGATTGAGAGAGAGCCTAGATAACACAGTGAATTTTCATGACAGTCTCCACCCTGAAGTTCTGGAACTTTTGCTTGATTTTGCTTACTCTTCAAAACTCATCATTAATGAAGAAAATGCAGAGTCCCTTTTAGAGGCTGGTGACATGCTTCAATTTCATGATATACGAGATGCAGCAGCAGAATTTTTAGAAAAAAATCTTTATCCCTCAAATTGTTTGGGGATGATGATTCTATCAGATGCCCATCAATGTCGAAGATTATATGAGTTGTCATTGAGGATGTGCTTGGTCAACTTTGAAATTGTGCTTAATACTGAAGACTTTAACAGCCTCTCAAAGGATATATTGCTTGACTTGATTTCCAGTGATGAGCTTGAGATTGAGGATGAGCACATTGTTTTTAATGCTATACTCCAATGGGTAAAGTATGACTTGGACAAAAGGAAAGAGTATTTTCCTGAACTGTTAAAAAATATCAGACTGGCTTTGCTCACATTTGAGTCACTCAAGGAAGCTATTGCTTGTGAGGATTTAATAATGATGGATGAAAAAAGCAAACGGATTATGGATGAGGCTATTTGTTGCAAGAAGAAAATTCTTCAGAATGATGGAATTGTTACTAGCCCATGTGCTAAGCCTCGGAAAGCAGGTCATACCTTATTGATTTTGGGTGGGCAAACATTTATGTGTGATAAAATTTACCAAGTCGACCACAAGGCCAAAGAGATTATTCCAAAAGCTGATCTGCCAAGTCCAAGGAAAGAGTTCAGTGCCTGTGCTATTGGTTGTAAAGTCTATGTAACAGGTGGAAGGGGCTCTGAGAATGGAGTGTCCAAAGATGTCTGGGTTTATGATACAGTGCATGAAGAATGGGCAAAGGCAGCCCCTATGCTCATTGCAAGGTTTGGGCATGGTTCTGCTGAGTTGGAAAACTGCCTTTATGTAGTTGGAGGGCATACTGCAGTTGCTGGAATATTCCCTGCTTCTCCTTCTGTCTCATTAAAGCAAGTAGAGAAGTATGATCCTTTAACAAATAAATGGACGATGGTTGCACCATTAAGGGATGGCGTAAGTAATGCAGCTGTGGTCAGTGCCAAGTTAAAGCTTTTTGTCTTTGGAGGCACAAGTATTCATAGAGATCGAGTCACTAAAGTTCAGTGTTATGACCCAGTTGAGAACCGATGGAGTATTAAAGCTGAATGCCCACAACCTTGGAGATATACTGCTGCTGCGGTATTGGGTAGTCAGATTTTTATTATGGGGGGAGATACAGAGTTTACTGCTGCTTCTGCATATCGCTTTGACTGTGAAACAAATCAGTGGACAAGAATTGGTGATATGACTGCTAAACGTATGTCATGTCATGCTTTAGCATCAGGAAATAAACTCTATGTAGTAGGAGGTTACTTTGGGACACAAAGGTGTAAAACGTTAGACTGTTATGATCCAACATCAGACTCTTGGAATAGCATCACAACTGTGCCTTATTCTCTCATACCTACTGCTTTTGTTAGCACCTGGAAGCACTTGCCAGCGTAAGCAGAGTGGTTCAATAGAAGATCACTTTTTGGCTCAAAAAGAGGTAAATGGATCCATAAATTATATACTGTTCAGTCACCCTTTGTTTACCATTTACATTCACCCTTTATTTTGCATAACCTATACTTTACATTCATATATCAAGCTGAAAAAAAACACATAAAAGAACAAAAAGAGCAGCATATACTGCACTCTACTGCAGCTTACAAAGATCATTCATAAGTACCATTTGTTATTGAAAAATGAATGCAGTTTACAATCTAGCGTATTCTAGGCCTTTCTCCCTGGAAAATTCATGTTTGGGCATTTGCCTAAGCTTGTTTATGCTCCCTTTCCCATTGACTAACATTGGGTATGCAAGCCCAAATCTAATGTAAGGAAAATATATAATTTCTGTGGCATTTCCTTGTATTCTTTGACTGACTTATGAGTGAATGCAAACGTGATTTGTTCTTTAATAAATAAGGCCCTTAAAGGGATAGTAATGTTGCAAAATAAATGCAGCTCTAATTATTCTTTATAGTTTTTGGGCCATGTAGAGAGGTATTATCATTTTCTATGATGTATAGTTGCAGAGTAATTGAAATATAAGGTTTCCCCCTCCCGCCCCTTTTACGTATTGTAAGTCACCTCTCCTCAGTTGTGGAATTTGGTCGCTTGACTGGACAGCTCACAGCAAGGGACAATCTTCTTTCTGTGAGCATAAGGAAAACCCTGCCCCTATTGAAGGAGGAGGGCAGATTTTTCCCTTATGCTAACAGAAGATTGTCCATTGCTGCGATCCATCCGGATGGTCTTGCTGTGCATGCAGCTTTACAATAGGTAAAAGGGGTGGGAGGGGGGCACTTTATGATTCAATTACTCTGGAACTACACATTGTGGAGAATAACTCTGCTCTACATGGCCCAAAACCTATAAAGAATAATTGGACATGCATTTATTTTGAAACATTAGTATCCCTTTAACCCCTTAAGGACCATTGCCGTACCAGGACCGTCACAGCGGTCCGGAACTTAAGGACCAGTGACGTTCCTGGTACGGCATGGAGTTCAGGGCTTCCGGCGCGGCTGCACGCCTCTCCAGAAGCGCTGAACCGGAAGTGCAAAAAAAAAAAAAAAAAAGCCATGTGGTCCTCAAGTGCCAGGCCAGCGTGTGCGCGCTGGTCCTTAAGGGGTTAAACTCAAAATGAACAGATTGTGCTGCATTACTTCTCACAGATATTTGGTTTGATTTAAGTGTTCATGACTGTAAAAGTTCAGTTTGAAGGAGAACTATACCAGTAACAATGAGTTTTTCCCCATTGAGTGTCAGGAGGGTACTTAACATGTTATTTTGCAATGTATTACTCACACCCCTCTGGCACTCAAAGGTTTAAATGGACACCGACACCTAAAAATGAAATTGGGATATATCATGTACTTACTGTTAGTATTTGTAAGATGGAGTTTGTATGTTTAGAGCACTAAAATCTAATTGTAAACTTGAATTTTTTAACCCCTTAAAGGGATAGTAATGGTTCATAATAAAAGCAGCTCTAATTAATCATCATAGTATTTGGACTTTGGAGAGTGTTATTTCAGTTCTGTCAGAGTTGTACTTCAAGAGTAATTCAATGACAAAGTATCCCTTCCCGCCCCTTTTACTGATGTAACACTGCTCAGCCAGAGCAGAAGGGAGGTGCCCAGGTAGATTACAGAGAGGGACAATCTTCAATTAAGATAAGGGAAAAACCTGAAAAGCTTGTCAAGGGGGGCAGGGATTTAATTGTTTTCATAGGAATAAGAGTGTCCCCTTCTGTTATCTGTCTGGTCTATGGACTGCATTCCACATCTGAGAAGAGATGGCTTACACTAGGAAAAAGGGGCAGGAGGGGAAACTTTGCATGTGAATATCTCATAAACCATAAAGGTTTGAGATATAAGACTTAGATTGTCCTTCATGTTTTTTTAATGCCTACAAAATAAAATAAAGTTAAAACAAAGTATTACTATCCCTTTAAGGACCGGCTGCGCACGCACGCGGCGGTCACTTAAGGACCACGGAGCATTTTTTTAAAGAATCCGATTCTGGACTTCCCGAATGGCGTGCAGTACCTTCATGGGTCCTTAAGGGGTTAATGCATGTGTACACTAGTCAATATAGACATACTTTGATAGTGCAGAGAATTCTGTTAATGCATTGAGATAGCACCCACTGGTACAGTATCTCAGTCCACTTTAAGACCATGCAGAACAATCACTTCTTAGAATCAACTTTGCTATGGAAATGGGAGCTCTGGGAAAAGCAGAAATAGGAGCCTCTGCAGAACATATAAGAGTACATTTTATGCGCAAAAAAACAATTGGAAAACCTTCGGGACCAGAGGGGTGGGAAAAGCATTGCTTGAAATGCATAGTCTATACCAATGGTTCTCAACCCGTGCCCTCAGTGGCTACTAACAGGCCAGGATTTGAGGATTCCCTTGTTAGAGCACAGGTGAGTTAATCAATATGACTGAACCTCTGATCAACACACTAGTGTTCTAGCAGGGAAATTCCTAAGTCCTGGCCTGGAGGGTTTGTTTATTTTAAGTCTCTTACATACAAAGGTATTCCTCTATATTTTTCCCTGGGGACTGTGGTTCTAGCCAGTACCTTGGCAGTGGCATTTCTCTTGATAGACTGCATGAAAATCCTATATAATAATTTGCTAGAAAGTTTGTAATGACGCAGTCATTTGCAGTAGAGACTGCTGCGCGTGCTTCGGTCATATGCAGTAGAGACTGCCTGTGACGAGGCTGATAAAGAGCGGGGCGCTCGAAAGGAGCGTCCCGCTCTGTATCAGGCGCAGTACGGGCAGTCTCTACTGAGCATGACTGCACTGTGACCGGCTGCCACTGTATCAGCAGCGGCGTGGGCAGTCTCTACTGTGGATGACTACCCCGAGACCGGCTGACAGTGGCACTGTGGCCCGTGTAATGGGCTCTTCAACTAGTGCTTACGTGTTTGTCCAAATTAGTATTATTATTCTTTATTTATATTACGCTTTTTCCACAGAGCTCTTATAAGATATATAAATAAATAATTCAGGCTATTGGTTTGTTGTCTATTGTGATGAGATGTTAATAAATACCCGAAATAGGATTGAGTAGGTAGACAACTGCTAATACAATGAAAAAAGAAAAAAACTAGCTATTTCAGACTGTACAATGTGCTACATCTTAGATAAGTACAAAGAGAAATTTCTCTTATATGAGTAGTTGCACTTAAAGGGATAGTAATGTTTCACAAAAAAGAAAGCACTGATTAATCTTCATAGTATTTGGGCCATAGAAAGTGATATTTCAATACTGTCAGAGTTGTAGTTCAAGAGTAATTGAATGATAACTTATCCCCCGCACTCCCCTTTTACCTAGTGTAAGCCACCTCCCCTCAGATGTGAAATGTGGTCTCTTAAACAGACAGCTCACAACAAGGGACAATCATCTTACTGTGAGCATAAGGAAAACCCTGTCCCTCTTGACAGGTTTTTCCTTATGCTCACTGGAGTTTGTCCCTTTCTGCGATCCATCCAGACAGTCTTGCTGCTCTGAGGTGATCAGTGTTTCATCATTTTGGAACATTACTATCCCTTTAAATGGATTTTGCTTATCTAGATGACTCATCAGCTTTAATTCTGTGCAACTAAATATAATAGTTTAGCAAAAATAATTAGAAATTTCTTTTTTAATCCTGCCACGACAATGTTGTAGGGTTCCTTATATTTGTTAGCAAATTTAAGTTAAATATGAACCCTCTGGTTTGTAGATCTTTTGTTGCAGAATCTGATCATCTTTGTCTGTTAAAAAAATGGTATTAAAAACAAGGGCATAAATCGAGAACACTCTAACAGATTGTGGTTTTCATCGTTACTGAAAATGGTGCCAAAAAGGCATAAGGGGAAGAGAACTGATAATTTGAAGGAAACTTATCTCCTCATTAACCCAATTAATTTAAAATGAAATTACATATGATGTGTAGGAAACATTACAATCTTAGCTGAGACAGCAATCTTTTTCCTGGAAACTAGACACTGAATTTAATTGTGTTTTGGTTTTGTATTGTGTTCATCTGTGAGCTGCAGTGTTTGAACCATGCCATTAATTAACTACTTAAATCATTGCAGCATTAATCCTCTTATAAAGAATTATTTTACAGAAATAATTGATTATAAGACTGTTTCAACCTTATTGCTTGGAGGTAGGGTGTGCTAGCAATGTCTTAGCATAACGTTCGAAAAGAAAAATGTTTCATTTTCTTCAAACCTCTCCTGAATTGTTTAATATCTTGAATCCATAGTAAAATCACAGGTAATGTATCCTCCAGAGTAGTTTTGTTCCTAAAGCATACTCCTGTTACCCTTCATTTTATAACCAGGAATGTTTGCAACATTGCTGAGGGATAATAGGTGGTTCCCAGTGACTCCTTTCTTCTGTTGGTTTCATCCTACAGGATAACATATGCACAAGAGCATAAGTTAACACTCACGTTAGGACCATGAAACTCACATGGGGTATGGGTCATAATGAAAAATATCAGGACACCCCCCACTGCAATCTACCCATCTTATATTTGGTCTTCTTCTTGGGCTTTTAGTACAAAGTGGAATACATTCAAAAATTCATTTTGTCTATCTGCCATCAGGTCTTCTTGTTATGCATCCTGCCTGTTTCCATTATAGGTTCTTTACTCTTTCAATGATGTCCTAGACCTGTGTTTGCTGATGAATACATATACTAGCATGTATGGCATGGCTTCACTTGGGCAGTGAAACCCCTTTCTCTTTTTTGTTTTCCTTTTTCCTCCTTGATTCAGCTGGGAGATATATAGAGGGGATGCAGAAGAGAAACAGCTCTCCTGCTTCTATCCTAGCCCAACTACTGGGTAGGAGTGGGCAGGATCGGGAAATCACCTTTGTTGGTCTCCCACCCAAATAGGCTGGGAGATCTGTAGCTGGGGGCACATCAGGATGGGGCCTGAGGGAGGTTTTGAGGGGAGTAAGTTGGACTTTTGAGAGAGAGAGTCACTCTCTACATCCAATATTAAGCATAGCCAACTGGCATTGTATGTTTGGCTGAGACCCCTTCCCCCTCCTCAGGCAATTTGCAGTGTCAGTTTGGGTGAGAGACGACCCTCATTGTCAGTTTTTGGCTGAGGCTCAGGCAACTCATTTTCTGTTTAGTTGAGGAGGCAGGAGGTTTCACCCTCTTCCGCCTCCTCAGTCAGTCACCAATGGGGAGGTTTGCATAACTCTGCCTCTTCTGGAGGCTGTGCATGGTGCCCGGGACGAACATGAAGGGAGCCAGTCCCTGTCCTTACTTGACTGGGTGTCTGCTAGATGGGACACCACACCAGGAAAGCGCCTAGCCTTTCCCTGTATACCCCCTCCTCTGATTGAGTTACTGCGCATTACAACCAAGCAAAAGAGCCACGATCACCTGTGAGCTCTCTCCTCATCCCTCACATCCCTTCCTGCCGCGCTATACATACAACCAACGTCTACAGTGTAATAAATTCCAGATTTATGCAATAATTCTTAACTATTTTACCCAATTATTCGGCTTTTTCACCTTTGCTCTCACTCCTTAGGAACCGGTGGAATGTGAGGCACGCACACAACTGCTTTCTACAGTCCCTTTACCCATGTCCTTCCGTTTACATTTCTTCACTGACTTTCACATAAGCAAATATAATTTGGCAAAGCTGTTAAAACAATGAGAAACATATTTTTATAGGCCAGAAGCAATATTGATTATGTGCATGCCGGGAGATGTAGATCTAAGCCCCCATCACCAGGGGTACACCATGAAGTCACTGAATCCAGTACTGCTTGGTTCAAGGCTGGTGTGAGCAGCACCATGGGCCGCACTATAGTAGGGTGGGCGACGAGGCTTGATCGGCGTGTGTACAAAGGAAGGGAAACTGCTAATATTTCTTTTGCCCTCAGGGTTCCAATCCACCCCCTTACAGTGTGTGTGACAACTCTGCCCAGAGACAGGACCCGTTACATAACCAGGTCCGGTGTGAGGTGCAGCTGTCTGAGACTCCTCTCTGGGAGGGAAAGGGACTGAATAAAACAAATGCTAAATGGCTGCCTAGGCTTCATGAGAGTTTTACAAATGGTCACCCTGTTATTCTCCAGATCTCGCCGGATTGGACGAGCTAATGTGTATACACCCCTCACACTTCCATCCTGCCGGACTCACCCCAGATTACCCTCCCTGATGCATGTCCTTGCTACTTCACCTGTGGACACACAGGGCACCCTACTATTCCAAGAGCTCCAACTGCATATATGTGCACTCTGGAGGCTATGGTCGCTCGGCCATGTGGTCAGGTACTTGTGTTTGTAATCAGAGTTTGGGGAAGATTTTTGAGGGTGGTGACACTGTGTCCTAAGTGTGAGAAGTTACTTTCCTTGATGGTTTCTGTGGGAGAGTGGTTGGGTGTGCCAGTGCAATTGATGGAATCTACCTTGCCCTTTACTGCCAGGTTCCCTGCTGTACCAAGGGGCACAGTGCTAGAGGGGTCGACTGCCCATGCCTGTGAAGTGAGGCATTGGGGTATAATTTAACCTTTTTATTGCCAGAAGGCTATGCAATTCATTACACATCAATGCATTGCGTACCCCTCTGACAGTCAAAGGGTTAAAAAAATGTATACATTGTGACGTTTCTCACATCTTTTATTATCTCATAAATATGTTTTAATGATACTGATGTCACTTTCCTACATCTTAATAAAATCTTTATTTATTTTTTCTACTTTGCTTCTGGTTATCACTGTAAGAGCTAACAAATACTGCTCATTGTTTCCTCCCCTACCACTTCCCATCTTTCTGATTCTTTGTCCCCCTATCCCACACACATGTCTTCTTTACCCTCCCTATCTCACACACATGTCCTCTTTACCCTCCCTATCCCACACGTCTTCTTTACTCTCCCTATCTCACACACATGTCCTCTTTACCCTCCCTATCCCACACATGTCTTCTTTACTCTCCCTATCTCAGACACATGTCCTCTTTACCCTCCCTATCCCACACATGTCTTCTTTACCCTCCCTATCCCACACACATGTCCTCTTTACCCTCCCTATCCCACACACATGTCCTCTTGACCCTCCCTATCTCACACACATGTCCTCTTTACCCTCCCTATCCCACACACATGTCCTCTTTACTCTCCCTATCCCACACACACGTCCTCTTTACCCTCCCTATCCCACACGTCTTTACCCTCCCTATCCCACACACATGTCTTTTTTACCCTCCCTATCCCACACACACGTCCTCTTTACCCTCCCTATCCCACACACATGTCCTCTTTACCCTCCCTATCCCACACACATGTCCTCTTTACCCTCCCTATCCCACACACGTCCTTTTTGTCTCCTCACACCTTCCCCCTTCACATTAGCCCTCCAGTAACGCAGCTAGGTACATATATATGTATATGTGCTGTGTGTGTGTCTATGTACAATCATATCTTTCTGTATGTATGCATGTGTGCCTATGTATGTGTGTTTGAGTATATGTATGTATGTGTGTGTTTGTATGCAAGCGATAGTGTATGTATGTGTTTGTCTCTATGTATGTATGTATGTATGTATGTATGTATGTATTAGAGATGCACTGATACCAATTTTTAAGACCGAGTACGAGTACCGATACTTTTTTCAAGTACTCACCGATACCAATTACTTTTTTTTGCGGTCATTTGCCAGTTTTCCAAGTGTTTGTGTGTGTGTATGTATGTGTGTGCGTGTATATGTGTGTATATGTATATATATATATATATATATATAAATAAATATACACACACACCACCTCTTGACTCTCCCCTTTTGCCTCTTTCTCCCCCTCTTGATTCCCACCTTTTGCTTCATTCTCCCCCTCTTGCGCCCCCTCCTTTTGCCTTTGCTTTTTCTCTCCCTTTTGATCCCCCTTTCTTCCCCTAATTGACTCTTGATCCCACTCTTTTGCCTCTCTCTCTTCCTCCTGATCCCCCCCTTCGCATCTTCTTGTCCCCCCTCCTTTTGTCTCCTGATCCTTCCTCCTTTTGCCTCTTTTTAATTTTTTCTCCCTTTTGCCTTTTTTTTTCTCCCTCTTGACCCGCCTCTCTGCCTCTTTCTTCACCCCATCTTTCCTCTATTGATCCCCCTTTGCCTGCTTACCCTCCTTTGCCGGATGCTCGCTGTTCTCTTGTGAGCCCTGGCAGAGGTCAGCGTCAGAGCATTGCCATGGTAACCCGAGGCAACGCTCTGACACTGCAGGAGGGAGAGCGACGACCGAGGAGCATTGTGAGCAGCTCCCCGGGCTCCCTCTCTGCAGCACAGACCCGGACACAGGTTATCGGTGCTGGCATCGGCCGCATATGCGCGAGAACGAGTACTCGCGTAAATGTTGGCACAGGCACCGATACCAGTATCGGTGCAACCCTACACCACCTCTTGACTCTCCCATTTTGCCTCTTTCTCCCCCTCTTGATTCCCACCTTTTGCTTCATTCTCCCCCTCGAGCCCCCTCCTTTTGCCTTGGCTTTTTTCTCCCTTTTGATCCCTCTTTCTCCCCCTCCTTGATCCCACCCTTTTGCCTCTTGCTCTCTCTCCCTCCTGGTCCCCCTCTCCTTTTGCCTCTTCTTGGCCCCCCTCCTTTTGCCTCCTTTTTTTTTTTTTTTTTTTCCTCTCTCCTTTAGTCCCTTTTGCCTCTTTTTCTCCCTCTTGACCCCCCTCTCTGTCTCTTTCTTCACCCTCTCTTGATGCTCCATCTTTCCTCTATTGATCCCCCTTTGCCTGCTTACCCTCCTCTGCTGGGTGCTTGCTGTTCTCTTGCGAGCCCCGGCAGAGGTCAGCATCGGAGCATTGCCTGGTAACCCGTGGCAATGCTCCGACGCTGCAGGAGGGAGAGAGGCGACCGGGGAGCATTGTGAGCAGCTCCCCAGGCTCCCTCGCAGCACCGACTCTGACACAGGGTATCGGTGCTGGCATTGGCCGCATTTGCGTGAGTATGAGTACTCGCGCAAATGCCGGTATCGGCATCAGTGCAACCCTAGTATGTATATGTATGTGTGAACTACAACTAACACACCCTTCACAACATACTTGTATCCCACTTCACATAATTACATAGAAAAACAAAACAGGCAATGCCGTCCCACTCTGATAGTGTGTATATCACTTCTCCAGTTCCTGTGTTATTCTATGGTGGAGCCTATGCACTGTTGTAGACAACGCTAGCGTTCAAGGGGTTAAAAGCATAATTTAAAGTTGATGGCAGGTTTTGTTTCTCCCTTATGGAGCAGTTGATTTGCACCAGAATTGCTCCTATTTTCTTTTGTGCCTGTGCCCCATAATTCTGTTTTTCCATCAAAATAATTTTTTATTCCAGGAGGATTGAAAATAAATAAATGGGTTATTTCCATGAAAGTAACAAGTAGTTGTTGGACACATGTGCTTGTCACTCCACAATATGTTAAGCCAGATGTGTTAACTTTGATCTCTTCCTCCACAGATGCTGTTGGATCTCTGAATACTTCGCTCTGCTGGTGTCTAATTCATGAAGGTCTTTGTTAATCATGAGCTAATGATAGGAGTCCACAGTGATTTAATCGCCATTACTATGATGCAAGAGTGACGGAATTAGAAGATGCAAAACAAAGCTGGACTTGAAAACCTGGTTTAAAAGGACATTATCACCTAAAAGCTACTTCAGTAATTATGAAAGAGCTATATATTGATTTAATCATTTTTCAATATACTTAGATTTATAGATTGTTAAATTAAGTAATGTCATGCAGGTACATCCTGTCTTAACACAGCACTACTTTACCCACCCAATGACACATAGCCCTTTTAGTGAAAGGGGATGTGAGTGATGCATTGGTGAGATAATGTAGGGCTAAGACAGGAAGTGCCTGCTTGGCATGCCGTAATTAGCATAATCTATATACTTAAATAACCAACTGGGTCTCTAAATACAAAGTGGCTAATGCATCATTTTTAAATCCCTTTCAACATAATAAAAGTTTCGTATAGGTTCTTAGTGTCCCTCCGACACATTATTTTGGGAGGGGGGTTAGCCTCCTAGTTTTATTCCGAAGATGCAAATCTTAGAACGTGTTTCCTTTTTATAGAAATAAGGTGCTTCTGCTCAGTTCATATTTAAAGAAACAGGTAAGTTGTAGAGATCTTAATGCAGCTGTAGTCAATTTTTTAATGTTCTGTTATTGGTGCTAAGACTCCCATCATCCTCAACAGCCAGCAACTGGGTAGGGATGATGTGAGTTGGACCACCAAAGTTTGGGCACTATAGCAGTCAACTTCCCCTTCCCTAGTTCATAGGCTCCATAAAATAACAGAAAATTTTTCTCATTGATAGTTGATCTCCTATATATTGCACTTTTGCACATTATTCCCCTCTTATCCAGACATGTTCTCTGTTACTCTCTGTAGAAAGATGAGCCTTAGTATGTGACAGTGACAACTCCACTACTTTTTGTAGTAGTTTGAACTGTAAAAACTTTTGAGTTGCTCTTCTTCAGTATTGGGAGTAGTCTTATTATGTTTGGCAGGAAAAGCCATACATTTTCTTCCATAATAAAACTTTACTGATCCTTTAATAAGCAAGGGCTGAGCAACCTGAGGCTCTCCAGGTACTGACGACTATAATTGTCCTTAATACCTGGAGGGCTTGGGGCTGAAAAACAAAAGGCTGACCCGACCTCCCCTTTAACTGGGGACACATAGGAAATAGGCATATTTCAGGACTGCACTGATATTAAACCAGCCCTGCAGTATGTATTTTTCATATGTGTCCCCGGTTAAAGGTGAGGTCTGGTCATGCTATACAATACTGCTTTCAGCAATCCAGTTTACAGGCCATTTCGTACAGTTCAGTGATGCTTTCTTAATATTAAGTACAGGAGCACCTAAACATTTTATAGTTTTATAATAAACTAATAGCATGATCCTATATGGACTGCCAGCACTTATGAAAAGATCTGAGTCACAACCTTTACCTGCAGGTTGCTGGTTGGTAACTAAAATATGCCAAACATTACTTCTCAGAGGTGACTTGCAAGAGTTCTCTTGTACAACCTACTGACTGGTAATGAACACTGAGGCAAATGGAACAGGGGAGGTTTGTATGTTGTTCTATGGAGCCTATTTACCAAGAACTCTCAAATTTGGGAGATCTTAGTGCGGTGGTTCTCAGCTCCGGGCCTCACAGCATAGTTCAGGTGTTAACGAAACCACTGATTAACCCTTTGAGTGCCAGAGGGGTACGGAACGCATTGCTTTGCAATGCGTTCCGTACCCCTCTGGCACTCAAAGGGTTAAGCACAATTGGAGCAATCACACTGACTGAACCACTGATTACTCACCTTGCTAACAGGGAGATCTTGACAACCTGCACTGCTGGTGTGCCCTGACAACTAACATTGAGAAACACTGTACTTTTGCGTAGGCTCCATAGAATAACATAGGAATTGGAAAGTTTATCTCACTGGAAGATATATTGCATTTATCAGACCTTAGTGCATCTCCCTCTGGAACAAACAACTGTGCCTAGGTAAAAAATGAAAAACAAAAAACAATTTAAATGGTGCTTTAACTTCTTGGATGCTATAAGTGCCACTAATTCAATGTCAGGCAATGATTTTGAGATCTATAACATGCAAGTGGTTGAAGAACTATGTAAATCAGTGGGGAACTTAATTTATCCCTATGGTGCTTTTGCTTTGCTCCCACTTTGCTTTTATATAATTTCCTGGGAACTCTCGAGAGCTGCTCTGGAACCTCCAGTTTTCAGGCTTAAAGGGATAGTAATGTTTCATAATAAAAGCATGTAACATTGCTCAGCCAGTGTAGAAGGGAGGTGTCCAGGTAGATTGCACAAAGGGGCAATCTTCAATTAAGAGAAGGGAAAAACCTGAAAAGCTTGTCAAGGGGGGCAGGGCTTTCATTGTTTTCATATAAAGAAGATTGTCCCCTGCTGTTATCTGTGTGGTCTATGGACTGCATTCCACATCTAAGAAGAGATGGCTTACACTAGGTAAAAGGGACGGGAGGGGAAACTTTGCTTGTGAATATCTCTCAAACCATAAAGGTTTGAGAGATAAGACTTATATCATTCTTCATGTTTTTTAATTCCTACAAAATAAAATAAAGTTAAAAGGAAGTATTACTATCCCTTTAAATACCATGGGGGAGATACACTAGGGTGTAATAAAGAGGGTATAAAGTGGAGAAGACTTCTCAAGCGAAATCACTTCTACAGTTCCTACATTATTCTATGGAGCTAGTGCACTAAGATTTCTCCAGGTTTGTAGATTTTGGTGCATAAGCTCCATAGAAATAACATTTTATCACACCTTACTGCATAAACACCCAGGTCTCCTGTTTGCTGAGTTCCCTGGTATCCTCTCACAGACTCCCAGACTGGTCACTCTCACTTCCCTGCACATTTCAAGGCAAACTCTGGTTTTTTCACCACATGATCCCACCCACCTCTGTTAAGCCCCACCCATATTATGACACCAATTGCATAATTTGGTCACTCCTATTTCTATCCATGATAGAACATTTTGTATAATGGCAATTGGGGAGTAAACCAACTTCACTATAGGGGAATTTGACTTAAAATGGATTCAGAACTTTAAAGAGGTTTCCAATATATTACTTTCCAGTGTGTTGGAGACTTTTCTAGTATTTTAATTCAACGTGGTGCCGTTTGTTTGCCTCCAGATTGCTCTGATTTGCATTTTTAAAGTCCTATGTTTCTTCTGAAGGTTTGTGGAAATAGCACAATATGTCTACTTTATAAGGACACTTTGTTTGTTTTTTTGGGGGGGGAGGTGGTTTGGCAATGGAAGTGCTTCTCAATTTAATTCAGTATGTTACATTTCTTTTAGAATTTGTAAATTGTTACACACATGTAACCAATTAATAAAAGGTTCTGTGGTTATTAAAAAGTGGTGATAAAAATGTAATTTTATTGGATGTTCGTTCAGGATTTACTCCTTTGTAGAGGTAGGAGAAAGCTCTTGCCTTGTTCCCACAAGATATTGGCTGAAAACCACGTTGTTGTCCACTTTTTCCCTGGAAAATCTGCTTTAGAACAAGCAATTAAAATCTTTACATTTTTGACCTTTGGCCAAAATTCTTTGCCATATTTTCAGTGGCTAGAAAGTTTCCGCCCATTGATTTTTGCCTTTTTGCAATCAAAATCTGACGTATTCCAGTAAGTGTAACCCAGTAGGAGTGAGGTAGAAGTGTTGTTCAGCTGTGATTATTTTTTCAAAATTGAGGCAGGAGAGGCTCCCTAGTGACTGCTATCACTATGAGAAAGTTTAAAAGTAATAAAAAGAGGAACTGGAAGGATCCTTGTGTGTCTATTGTGTTTGAGGAGGAGGAGGAGGCAGTGAGCACTACAGAACCAGTGCTGGCCAGTCCCACTAAATCATTGCCCAGGGAGGTAGTTATGGCAGATACAATGGATACATTTAAGAGAAGATTAGATACATTTCTTTCAAAAGGGAACATACAGAGTTATAATGTTTATCAGTAGGCTGATCAGGAAGGTCTGATAAAGACTAATTTAATTGGTAGCAGGAAAGCTATAAAATTCTCAGTTACTGAGGTATGAGGCGAAGGTTGAACTTGATGGACTTGTGTCTTTTTTCAACCTAACTTACTATGTTACTATGTATGTTACTATCCCTAGGGGAATTGAATGTCAAGGGAGGAAGAAGAGGGTAGCAATGAGAGCAGGACAGGTCAGCTGACTGTGCCTGCTGCCAGACGTGCTGCATCTGCTGCCAGATGTGCTGTCACTGCTGCCACTAGTGCTGTGCCTGCTCTCAGTGCTGAAGCTGCTGCCAGTGTGCTTATTAATGCTCAGGATGGGGGGGGGGGGGGAGGAGAAGATGCCAAGTGTGAAAGCAGGGGACCCAGTATACAAGAGATTTGACCATGTCCTCCATATTGCCGCCTATGGCTGTGTGTGGAAGACACGCAGGTTTCTTCTTTTATACATAAAGATTTGTTTTGGGAGATATTTTAGTGTTGTTTTAGAACATGTTTCCGTTCCTCAGACGTCGTCTCATCTTTCTTCAAAGAAAAAACAAAAATCTGAGAACAGTCTGTTTTCTGGGAATCTAAAAGTCTGAGCATTTTAATAAAACTAGTAGAAGAGCCCATGTACACAGGCCACAGTGTCAGGCAGTCGCGGTGCAGTCATGCCCAGTAGAGACTGCCAGCACCGCGGCTGATACAGAGCTGGATGAGGTCTGACTTCGGAGTGCCCAGCTCTGTTTCAGCCTCATCACGGGCAGTCTCTACTGCACATGTCTGCGTTGTTACAAACTTTGTAGCAAATTATTATATAGGATATTTTGCCCTTTCTGCATTAAATAGAATTATCATTCAGAGGCGCCAACACAAACTTCAGATTTCATGCTGTGACTCCAATCTTTCTCCAAAGTTTGATTCCAACAGGACTAATATAATCTGCCTCCTGATAATTTTTTTTTTTTTTTAGTTTTTATTAAAGATGAGGCATGACTTTTTTTTTTTTTTTTGAACATTCTAACCCCGACATTCAAATGACAGAAGGAAAGAAGTTTCCTTTCTGGGACGAATATTGACACTTCAATTAAATTGGTGATATAATCTGGAACTTCTAATGATCTTATCACAATGTACAAGTATATGAGAGGTCAATACAGGTATCTATCTCTTGAGCTGTATAATTCTCATTTCTCTGGTTTATGAGGCAAGGGTTTCAACCTAATTTACTATGTTACTATTTACATCCCCCTGGTTGGCAACACATGAGCCCTTTCTGGGAACTCAAGAGGAGGAAGAAGATCCCAGGTATGGTGCGTGTCTTCTGACCTGTGATGAATGTAGAATGAGCTAGGGACAGGCTACCCCGTCCTCACATTACATAAAAATAGTGTTAAAATAATTTAAAAAGGCCTCTCCACTGCTCCATAGAGCAGCTCAGGAAGTAGTTTGGTGGGTGCAAACAATGCATGGAGTGCACTTCAGCCTCTTCACCTCCTCCAGTACTTTGCAGTGCATTCCTTTGACCGCTTCTGTAACCTCACTGGTGTTTCTTCAGATGGTGTACTCTCCCCCTATGTCCCATCACTGAGCAACTGTGCATCTCCTAGCCTGATGTATAGTTACTCTTGATGTCACGTGGAGGGCCAATGCACAAAATTCACTTCAGCCTTCTTTGTTCCCTGAAGAAACAGTCAGACCAACAAATTAAAAGGGTAATCATTTCAATTAGTTTAAATTATATTTAACTTAAAGGGGCAAGAAATACATACTATAAAACCACATTACATGTTATTTTATACTGTGTTTTACTTAGAGGTCAAGGGGTTTGTTTGAACACTCCATTTTAGCATGAAGTGGGGGGTACTGGTGTATGTATTATTTAACTACTTGGATACTAGAGACGTCTCCATTACATCTCAAAGCAATACAATGGAGACCTCTATAAAAATCCAATGGGTTACACTTTGTCCTGGATCCACCAGTAGTTTAAACCATGTCTGCTACATGAATGAAACCTACAGAGGAAAGGCAATAAGTGAATTATTCCTAGGGTATAGTTCCTCTTCAAATGACTGCAAAAAAAAAAAAAAAGTAATTTCTGTATAAAATACACATACATTTTAATCAAAATATTATATATACTTATTCATAAAAATATAGTTTTCCTTTAACCATTTCAGGACCAGAGGGACATGCAACACATTGTTTTGCAGTGTGTTGCATACCTCTCTAGTCCTCAAAGGGTTAAACTCAACCCATTCCACATAATTAGCAATGGAATTTGTGTTTCTCACAGTACTACTCTGCAGTCATTTTAATTAATGGGGACCAGACTTCCCTTTTAAGGCAGGACACTTATAGGAAATAAAGTGCAAGGCTCTACAGGACTTTGCAGTATATATTTTGTATGTGTCCTGCATGAAAGGGGAATTCTAGTCAATGCACTTCGAAGCAAATATTTTACCATAGGGGTATTGAAGTTCAGTCATCGAGGGCTATAAATACACCAGGACATATGGATTTCCCTGAATAAGCAGTGGTTAACTCATTGTGACTGCCACACCTGTGTTGAAGCAGGGGAATCCTTAACTGCTGGCCTGTTTATGGTCCTTGATTGAACTTCGATACCATTGCTTGGCCGTTGTCATGGCTTCTTTCAGTTGAGGACACCTGTGTTGTACTTCATGCTAGTTTATTTAAAAATCCTGTGTTTGTTTTCTGTGGCCTAAAATCTAGTCTTGCCCTCTGTAGGGCTCTCATTTCTGCTTTTGATAGGACTCCTATTACAATAGGAATCTTGTTAAGTGGTTCACAAGTGATATTATTTATTTAGTGACATTGAGGAATGCAGGGACCATGGGGTTAAGCAGCATGCCTATAAGAGGCAGGTTATGCTAAACAAAAACTCCTCCCACTTCCTAGCTGCTAATCCCTCCCCCTGCCCAACTGCCTTCAGTTTTAAAAGAGTGTCCCTCAAGGAGGTCTGGGCAATATTTCTCTAGAGAGAATTAAATAAATAAATAAAATAATAATTATTGAATTATTTGACTTTAATATTTTTCATTTTCCTTGTTTATTGCCATTCGTGTATAGTTTTCTGTGTCATTCCACACAGAGAACTAAACTAAACAGTTCTGCTCTTGCTGGTTTCCCTCTACACAGCCAGGTATTTTAGATTTTGGGAACTATATCAGTAAATGTTCCTTTTTCTAACACACCAATAGCGAGTTTCAGAAATAGACATTATGGCTTCAAGAAAAAAAAAACAGAAAAATACCAATGTTCTGTTCATGAGCAGGGGATCCACAAGCCTTAGCAGGGGATGTCCTAATGATTCCTTGGAATAACAGACTATTGTATGTCTTCCCTCCACTAGCTATGATCCCTAGAATACTCCACAAAATAAAATAAAAGAAGATGCACACCATTCTCAAACCTCCCTTTATGGCCCAGAAGATCCTTGTTTCACTACCTCAGACATGTCATTGACAGAGCCATGGCGTCTACCTCAGATTCCAGACCAATTCTCCACCACAACTTACTCAACCTCGCTTTGATGGCATGGGACTTGAGGTCCAAGTGCTGAAGAACAGAGGCTTCAGTTCTCCAGAAATTCTGATCATGCTCAGGGCTCTCAAACCAGTGTCTGCCAAAATATATTACTGCTTTTGGAGAATCTATTTTCCTTTCTATTCTAGGAAAGATGAAGATCCTTCTTCTTTCCATATACCATCCCTTTAAGAGTTCCTGCAAAGAGGTCTAGATAATGGTTTAGGGTTACCTCACTGAAAGATGAAGCTTCAGCTCTGTTACTTCTCTTGCAGAGAAAATGTTGCTTCTATTTCTGAAATACAAACATTTCTTCAAGGCGTCAAGAGGATAGTTCACCCATAAAGAGATCTCATTCCACTATGGAACTTGAATTTTGCTTCTCGGTGTGATGGATACCCTCTGGCATGAAAGGGTTAATGGACCTGACACAAGATATCAGCATTTTTAAATAGAAGAGCAATGAGTTCTGATCTCATTACATTAACAGAATTAGCTGTGCACAAAAAAAAAAAAAGTCTCTATAGGACAGTTTACATATGCATTAAAATTCTAATTTAGATTTATATATTAGTGATGTAACAGAAAAAAGATATATACATTTTACATATGCATGCTGAAAGTACATGATATTTAATTTTGTATATAGCCCAATTAAATTCAGTTTCTGATGACAGAAGATAAGGGTGGAAACTGAGAAAAGAGTCGATGAGGAAAGAAAGAGGGTGTACCGAGGAAGAGAGGGGGAATATATTGAACAGGGTATTTTTGTTGCAGTTTAAGACTATAAGAAAATATGTTAAAGCATGAAATAAATAAATACAGATTTGGAAGGAAAGAGAAGCCTGGGAGATGCAGAACAGACTTTGCAGCCTGGAAAAACATTACCTAGATTGATATCTGTTAAGAGTGCATTTAATCATTATGGGGCATATTGTTGCCTGTCTTGGAAGAGAGCCAGACGTTCCCAGCAAGCCACTGTCTGGTACACAGACAAATCTTACAGGAGGTATCTAAATAGATATTCCTCTTCCTGCCAAGCCATCAAAATACTCCAAAGGCAGCAAACCAAGCAGGCATAAAATAAAAATGCACAATGGGGTCAGTCTATTGCAGAGGATAACAGCAGTTTTATACAAACGAAAATAAGCAACTGATTCCCATCCAAAATCAATGCAAATTCATGGACTAAAGCTTTACAAAGATTTGAATTTTTACCTATAAACAAAGGTTATTTTTGCCGATCAAAATGTGGTCGTACACAAAAGTGGGGTAAGCTGCAGCAAAAGGCACAAATACAATGTCCCTGAATTCCCATTCATTTAAATGCAGCTTTTAACCCCTTGAATGCTACAGAGTTCTATGCGTTGTGAAGCAATGCATTGGAGTCCCCTCTAGCATTCAAGGGGTTAAAATCTATGGTTAGTTTTATTTGTCCTTTGCATTAGTTTGCATTGATATATAAGGCCTATGGCATATGCTGGATCACTAATAAATACCTAATTTAAAGGATTTACACTTCCCTGTTTCCACTATAAACCCATGGCTGCTAGAAATGACTGCAACACATTGAGAAGCATTGAAGGAATTAATCTATTTTTTTTTCAACACATATTTAGAATTTTTAACCATAAAGTGTGGCTCTGCCCCTTAGTGGACTTGAATTCCTCCTTTGGGGTGAATCTGGTTACCTGTCACTGCCTAAAGTAAGTGAGAGGTGAGTAGAAGGCTGTGACCCTGGACTTTGGCAAGTAGACTGGAGAAAATTCTTGCACACAGATTTGATAACAGAGCCCACTGAGGTGAAAGTGTATTCTGGGCAGAAGCAGCTTTTGCTGTCAGTGATACCAGATGGGAGAGTTAAAATAACTTGGGTGTTCTGCACTAACATGTGATAAAGAGGTGATAAAGTGGAGATCACTTCCCCAGTGATATCACTGCTCTAGTTCCTATGTTATTCTATGGATAAATGTTAGTGCAATGGCTCCATAGAATAACATAGGAATTGGAGAAATGCTATTACTGGAGAAGTCATCTGTGCTTTATCTCCTCTTTATCACATCTTAGTACATAATACCCCTTGTATTCAGCGTAATTCCTTGGGGGGGATATACTAATGTGTGATAAAATGGATAAGACTCCTCCAGTGTTTTAAACTCTCCAATTCATGTGTTATTCTATGGAGCCAGTTCATTAGATCTCTCAAGTAGGAGAGATCTTAGTGCATAGGAGCCATTTAATAACATAAAACTGGAGAAAAGTTATCATTGGAGAAGTCATCTCCACTTTATCACACCTTAGTGTATCTCCCCCTGGTGCGGCTCACTTTTGGAGGCACCCACCCAGCTATCAGCCAGGGCATATCTGAGGTCCCTAGTGCAAGGGGATGCTAAAAACTTAAATCTGAAGAATCATTATGTCACTGGAACAGCTTCGAGTTGGTGGACTCTGTTCAGAAAGAAACCTGGTGAAATAGATTGAAAGACACAAAACCAAATAAGGACAAATGTAGCAATTCTTGAATTCGCTGCTTGATCACAAGTGAGATAATTAATCCCATAATCGCTATTAGTTTGCAAAGCACTGCAACCCCTCTGGTCTTCAATGGGTTAAACTGACTGAACCTGTAGTTAACTCCCCTGTGCTCACATCCCAGAGACATAAAGTATGATGTACTATGACAAACTGGAATCATTTGGGGGTAATCCAACAGCACTACAGGGGCAAATAAAAATACCATTGATTTAAATGGGACTTTTAACCCTTGATTGATAGACAGTCTCCAGTGCATTGAACATAATGTTACTTAGTGTCCCTTTAAAATAATAATAATATAATAACTAGTATTTAAATAGTGCCTTTCTCCCAGTGGGACTCAAAGCGCTTTTAGCGCACGCTCTTGGAATTAACCAAATCAGCAGCTGAATAATAGGTGTTATTATTACCCAATTAATGGTAGTAATTTATCAACCTCAGAAGAATGAAGGGCTGAGCTGACCCTGCCTGGAATCAAACCCGCAACCTTGTGGTTTGAGCAGACTCTGTAGTCAGGGAACTTACCACTGAGCTATCTCAAAACAGCAAACCCCAAGAATCATATTAACCGTTTGAGTGCTAGAGGGGAACAGAATGCATTGCTGTGAAAAGCATTCAGTACCCCTCTGGCACTCAAAGGGTTAACCATATCATATACTCTGCATACCCCTCTGGTCCTTAACCCCTTAAGGACCGGGAAAATCTGAGGTTGTTTTCCCTTAAGGACCGGAGCAATTCTGACCTTTTTGACTATGTCTTTGTTCAACAGTGTTTTCCCTCTTAGGCTTTTATTCCACCCCCATAAATTATATACTGTTTTTTTAAGCACAAACAGGGCTTTCATTTGATACCCTACTTATATGGATAACCCACCATTTACTTTATTAAAATTAAAAAAAATTGTAAAAAAAAAAAACCCACCATTTTTGTTTTTTCTCTTGGGATCAATTGGGCACAGAGGGTTAAATTTTTATGGAGACTGCATGAAAGGTATGACCGGTCAGTCATACCTACAAAATGCACAGTTTAAAGTAGCCACTGTCCCCCATGGGTGAAAATCCCCATGTCCCTTTTTCCCACCCTATTTTGTCACTTTTTTTATCCCTGACATTTGGCGGTGTTTATAAGTGTATTACATGGCTCCACAACAATCACACTTCCAAAATTGTTTAATGAGATTATTATTATTTTTTTAATAAAATAGTTTTGTAAAAAAAAAAAAAAAAAAAAAAAAGAATCATTGTAGGTCAGAAATTGACCTGCATTTATCAAGTCTCTGGCACCAGCAGTGAAGGGGTTAATACCCCCAGCTGCTGTATTTTCGTTTGCCACTAGGTGTCTCCTCTCTACTTCTGTCTCCCTTACTTTGATAGCAAGGGAGACAGAGGCAGACGAGACACGCAGACACAGCATGCTTTCTGTGCTGCCTCTGTCTCTTTATGCCGGTACATGTGATCGCTGCTACGGAGATCACATGAACCGGCACAAGCAAGAAGGTCTGAGACTGAACGCCCCAGTCTCGGAGCGCTCAGTCTCAGCCTGGAATTAATGATAGCAGTGTGCACGGAGGCACGCTGCTATCATTTAAGCCATGACGGTCCTGGTACGTCATTGGTCCTTAAAGCAAATCCAGCCATGATGTACCAGGACCGTCAAGGGTCCTTAAGGGGTTAAAGTAGTCAATATTACCATTCCGCCTCACACGTGTGGTATAATCTAGGAGAGCTCTTATCACTGAGCATGATCAATTTTTAAAAGTCCTTCTTAAAGTGGAACTGTAACTTTGCAACATGATTCGGAACACACTTTCAAAATCACTTATTTATGTTAACCTGTTTCAAACAATAATGAGATATTTAATTTTGTCAGTTTATGCAGATTATCAGTTCTTATTTATTTGTCAGTTTATGCAGATGAGCTAGTACTGGCTGCAAACCAACACTGCTCTTTGGGCCAATCCATTAAGTACTAGATGGATGAGCAAAGCATTGTGTTTCATGCCTCTGGTCCTTAACCCCTTGAGTGCCAGAGGGGTAAGCAATGCATTGGAGACCACTATAGCACTAAAGTCCTTCTCACCTTTAATGCTGTCCACACTGCTACCCCTCCTTAGAGCTCTTCCCTCATCACTGATTATGTTCCTGGCCGCCTCCTTCATTCAGCACACAACACCCTTCTTGTTGCACCGTCCACACCCTCTGCCCTCTCCCATCTCAAACCTTTCTCGCTTTCCGCTCCCAACCTATGGAACTCCATACCCCTCTCCCTACGTCTTGAACAATCCCCCTCTGTCTTTAAGTCTACCCTGAAATCTTATCTTCTAGTGCACTAGGACCATGCACTACCTTTGGCCAAACTCAGCACTTGTACTCACAGCACTTGACACCCTCTTACCCTGTTGTCTGTCTCCTATTACCCATTTAGACTGTAAGATTCGTGGGGCAGGGAACTTTCTCCTATTGTTTCTAAGAATGTGGCACTTATTTTATCCCCTCTTATTTTTTGTAACATACGTCTATTGTAAGGTGCTGCGTACACTGTGTGGCACCATATAAATATATACATACATACATTTCTCCTTTGTGGTGTGGTCGGTTTGCCCTAAAACTGATCCATATTTCTCTTTATTCATAGGCCCTAAAGAGTCTTACTTGGATGAGTAATGCAAATGTATTTATAGAATTTACACTGGGAACTGAACCTCTCTTCATGCTCTGGCTACCCAGGCCCTTGCACTATTTTTCCATGTTACAAAACATTCTCCTCCCATTATGACCAAGCGTCACCCACTACATGGTGCAGTTTGAATAATATGAATCTGGCTAAGGATCTCTAGAATGTTCCACAGGACAAAGCATGTGCTCAAATGCCAAAAATATTAAATGAACCCAAAGGATGCTAGCGAGGTCTCCAATGGATTAAGAAGCAATGAGGTGGAGGCCTCTCTCTGGCATTCAATGGGGACATTCAACATCTGACTAATTATTTATTAGAAACCTGCAGTTCATAAAATATCACATTATTTAAATGTGTAGTAAGCCCTTAGTAAAATTAAAAATACATAAAAAAAATTATATATGTATGTCATGGTCAAAACTAGAATTGCAGCCATTACAGATAATGACACCATATCACTGAAAGTTGAAAATAAAATATATAATACTGGGATTCAGTACATTAAAAGCACAGTGTGTCCAGTATTTCTTGGTTTATTTAAAGCGGAACTTTCACCTTGTATAAAGTCGCCCTCTAATAATTAAGCAAATGGCGACTAGCTTCATAAGAGTTCTATTAGATCTCAGATGTACCTGATTCTGAAGTAATCCTTAATCTTCGGAGACCAGAAGCCAGACATCAGAGCAGACATCTTGTCTTAAAGACATCTCTGCACCTGCAATGTCAGTCCCGGTCTCCTCTAGGAGGCATTGCACTTTGCAGAAAGGCACTGGAAGGGACTGGCGGCACAGGCACACAGACAGCACTAACCTGGCCGTCAGTCTCTGATGATTAAGGATTACTTCAGAATCGGGTACTTCTGAGAGCTAATAGAACTATTATGAAGCTAGTCGCCATATGCGTAATTATTGGAGGGCGACTTTATACAAGGTGAAAGTTCTGCTTTAAACTACACGTAAAATAATTAACTGTGCATTATGTTATAGTTGGGACCAATGTCACATTGTGAGGCGAATTACCTACAGCTCCAGTAAGTTGATGGCCAAAAGGTTTTCCTCTCTGGTCCAAGTGTCTTGTTACCTCTATAAGAAGATTGTCCTTTCCACCTTGTTGACCTGTGATCCGTAGGTCATTTCGGTTTCTGCCTTCATTGACTCTGAGGCTGCAGGCCTCTTCATGGATACCATCTTTGCTGCTCAACACAGGATTCTCCATCGCTATTGCTGGTTCTCTCTTAGGGGCTGGTTTCATTACCCACTCTAACTATTCCAGTTACTCTGCTTGTTGGCTCTTCTCATACCAACACCTTATCCTTTTATCTAATATCTGGCTTTGTTAATCCAGTGAGCTTAGTTTATCTGTTGCTCCAAAAGAACAACCCTGCTATTGACTGGTCCACAGTTTCTTGTATCAGACTCCCCTTTGGTTCCTGAACCTTACCTGGTCTACACTGATGTCTTCAGTAAGAATAATAACAAAACATTCCACTTCATCGGTCATACGATTGCCCCATAGACCTTCTGCCAGGGCAGGGTCTGTCCTTTGTTCATGCCTGAGACTAAGGCCCCAGAGGGCTTATATGACCATCCGCGTCTTGCTGGTGCTGGGATATTTTTTGTAAAGAAGGAGGACAGAGCTCTTCTTCCTTGTGTGGACTACAGGGGTTTAAACAATATTACATGGAGAAATTATTATTTTACCCCTCATTCCCTCCTTCATCAAGCTTGACCTACGAGGTGCCTATAACTGGTCAGGATGAGGGAAGAAGATGAGTGGAAGACTATTTAATTCCAGGTTTGGGCATTATGAATACCTGGTAATCCCATTTGGCCTCTGCCCCTGCAGTACTCCAATGTTTTGTCAACAGTGTCTTCAGGGACCACTTACTATCATTTGTTGTTTTATACCTGGATGACATTTTGGTTTTTCTCTGACCCTCGAGCAGTGTTCATGTAAAACATGTCTTGACTTACCTTAGAAAACTCTCTCTACTTCAAGATCAAAAAACGCGAGTTCTGAAAGACCTCTCTGTCTTTTCTGAGCTACATTATATCTGCTCAAGGATTCCCTATGGCTCCAGGGAAGCTGTCTGCTGTTACTGAATAGTCTCTAACTCTCGGCCTGAAGGCTATGCAGTGGTTTATTGGCTTTTGCCAATTACTACCGCAAGTTCACTATCACTGCCATGACACTTAAAGGGGCTGATCTGCACCACTGGCATCCTGAAGCTTTGCAAGCATTCAAGGCCTTGAAGTCCACTTTTTCCTCTGCCTCATTCTCACATATCTGGATCTGCATGCTCCTTTTGTCTTAGAGGTTGATGCATCCAGGACAGCGAGTGGCAGTATTTGCTTGAAGGATCACCTCATGTGGTCACAATTCTTAACTACTACCAAAACCTTCAGTATCCAGCCTATGCCAAGTATCTAAACTCCCTGCGGGCTTGTTGGGCCTTATTCTTTTCCCATAATAATTTTGTTATCTCTTACAACTCACGTGACAAAGAATGTCAAGGCTGATGCATTATAACGCTTGCATGACTCTTCTAGTGTCTCTCAGCCTATTACTGAGCCTATAGTTCATCCTGCCCAGGTAATATCTTCCTTTCCTCAGCCTTCGTGACCCTTCTTTACCTTCCATTGTGTATTACGTACCAGAGGAGTTTCGTTCTGACATACTCTGTCGGAGTCATTGTTCTGTGATGGCCAGTCATCCCGGTCTCTTCCTCACCTTGGATCTCAACTCTCATTACTTTTGGTGGCCTGAGCCGAAGTCTGATGTCTCTTCATGTCCAGTCTGTGCCCGCATGAAGATACCCCAGATCTCGGCCTGTGGGTCTCTTGCAACCTCTGCCAGTCCCTGTTCTTCCATGAACACGGATCTCCATGGATTTTGTGGTAGATTTGCCCCCTCCAAGGGAAATACAGTCATCTGAGTTATCATTGTTAGGTGTTCCAAAATGGGTAATTTTGGGTCGTTACCTAAGCTTGCTTCCCACTTCTGTACTGTTGGCCGAGCTGTTTAGCCAGGATACCAGACCCCTATGAGTCATGCAGAGGTGGACATGTCAGGTTTAGTCTTTCCTGGCTGCTTTCTTGCCTGCCCAAGAATGTTTTTTTTTTTTTTGGTGGGGGGCAAGCCAGTGCAGCTGGGAGAAGTGGTACCCTGAAAGGATAACCAAACCGGCCCATGTAATGAAAACCACTTAGGCATGACCTGAGGAAATATGGTACTCATTCCCTCACTAGCATGGGTAATAACCTTTTCCAGTTCAGTGCCAAACAATTGTTTGCCTACATAAGGGAAAGAAACCAGAGACTTATTGGATAATTGGTAAGCTGTCCAGCTCTTAAGCTGCAGAGAGCCATGTGTGGCTACTGAAAAGGCTGGTGTCTTACCAGAAACCTATCTGTATCAAAGGACACTTCAGTAATCTAAGAATTGGCTTCAAGGACCTTGGAAAGCAACACCTCTAGGTTATGCTTAACAACATCCCCTTGGATGACATCCTAAAGAGGCGAGTATTATCCCTCCCTATATTAACCCTCCCTTTTATCCTATGCTTTTTTCTTAGGTTAGACGTTTCTATGGTTTGACTTCTTATAGATGATGTTTTGTTAACTCTGATACTGTGAAAATTCATGAAGATATATCTCACCACTATTTCCAGTACATCAAAGAAAGAGGAAGTTGATTTACCTGTTGTAGTTCTTATACACCTTAGTTGAATATGATTAGTTACCTGTTATAAAGGGATGGGTTTACACACCTGGTTCAGTTTTTGTCTTTATTTAAATGTTTACCTTTGCTGCTGAGTACTAAAGAATTGAGTTTATTGCATAATACTCGCCTCCTTGTCTTTAATAAAATCCTGATTTTCCATCATATTACTAGGAAAATCTACGAATTAGCAAGTGGGGTAAAGTGGGTGCAAGGTACAAGGTAACGTGGAAGAGAGTCTCTACCTTGGAAAACTTTTTGACACGTCCTGCCCTCCTGGAGGAGGAGACATTACGCCATAGTTTCTGTGTTCCAAACTGGATAAAAGAGAGAAAGTTACTTAAAGGTATTTCATTTTCTTCTGTGTTGTTCATGGAAAGAAGATGGTTATTGTCTATGCCCTGTAGTTGGTAGGACCATTCATCCCAAATAGGTGCTTCCAGTATGGCTTTCTCAGTTATACTCTTTCCTGAGCTGTGAACAGAACAAAAAACAAATAAAAAGGTGAAGTGAACTGTGGTGGGACTCAGAAGAAAAATCATAATGTTAATGTAATCAAAGTCTACAGGACTTTTCTCCCAAATATGGCTTGTACACACACTCCTGCAAATTCACTTGATAATATTTGATGAATGCTGAAATGTAAGCCCAAGTGTCTGCCTTGAAATATCAGGGGTTGTGGTTGACTTGCATGCCCAGGATGTGGAATGGGCTCTTGAAGAGTGAGCCTTTAATTGGAGGTTCAAGATCAGATCCCTGCTAAGTTAGTGTAAACATTATTTAATCCAGCGAGCTAAGGAAACCTTACATACTGTCTTCCCCTTGAGTTTTCCATAGGAATGTAAAAATAATAAGCCTATGTCTTTAAAGTCCTTCTTACTGGGAAGGCAGTGGGTGAGACAACTTACCATATCCAAGCTATGGGAAAGTTTTTTGAGATTTGTCTTTTTTTTATTAGCAGGATCTCCTTAGCTGCAGATTTAGTCTATGACATAATTAATAATTGATAACTGGAAAAAACATACCCAAATGAGAACACAAAACTGATTTTCAAATTAGTACCTGTGCCTTTAAATATCCTCCACAAATGGAACAGAGACTCAATGGTTAAGTTCCAGAATCCCGGCAAGGAGGAGATAAAGGGGGCATCAATATCCAGGATGCTGCACAGAGTCACTAAGGAATCCAACAGTGCTTGAATAGCAGGGAGGTATGCAGAGGATAATCTCACCGCACATGAACACTTATTTATTTCATTAACCTTCCCATCATGCACTGAATGTGCAGACCCGGGAGGTAATAATGCAGGCATAAGAAAGAGACAGGCAGCACTGAAATAAGGCCGATACGAGTACCAGGAAACCCCCCCTCCAGAAATCGTTTAAGAATCCAACAAAAACCCCATAAAAAAGACACATGGTGTTTACCAACCTCCATCCTCCAACTGGGTAGGACCAAAGTAACTGGGCAAGATGAGCACAAGTCAAATATGTATGCACTGATTGGTCTTACTAGCTAGATGGCAGAGATAAAGCCCATTCTATATGCCATGGAGTGGACATCTGCTCTAAAAGGAGGAGAGAGTCCCGAAATATAGTGTGGAAACAGTCCAGGTACAGAAAGGGTTAAGGAGCCATCTTTGACCCACACAAGTAATAAAGAGAAATAAAATGCATGACAGGGAGAAAAAAGCAGTGGGTGCCAGAATAGCAGGGACATAGGAAAAAGGACCATAATATGAAGAACTTCAGACATATTCAACTGTAAGGCACAGCCTTATGAAGCAAGTCAATCTCTACAGGGAAGGGTCCAGAAATATATCTGTGAACTGGGCAATCCATATCCAAGGAAGCTAGTTAATGGGAGCCAACTAATAGTGGATTATACAGTCGTATATAACTAGGAATAAAATAAAATAAAAAAAGTCTAACTAAGAGAGCAGTGTGCAAACACTGTTTCAGTAGGTCACATTAACTGAAAACTGGGTAGGCAGGGGGTAATTCTAGAGGGAAGAGGGAAGTCTATGCCTCAGAGTCCCTGCCTTTTTTGAAGTGCCTTGCCCTCTAGAGGAGGGGAGATTTACCCCATGGTTCCTGTGTTCCACTCTGGATGAAAGAGAAAATCTCCTGCACAGAGGACTTTATCCAAGATAGGTCCTGAAAACTGCAATGGCATACATATCTTTACCAGCAGCTTGTCTTAAACATTATAGCTAAAGCTTAGATTTGTCTGAAATAGGTAATTTCCTATCACAACCTGCAAATGTTTTTATTTTTCTGGAATGTTTCTTCTTTAGCATGTCAGTGGGAGTTTTTTCTTCAGAGGAAAATAACTTAGGTGCCACAGACATGCTGTATAATACAATAGAATGCTTAACGAACAGATATGAGCCATTCGTACACTTAAAGGAGCAGTAAACTTTTTTTATGAAAACATTTTATAGAGCATTTCCTGCTCAATGAAACAAGGTCACTCCCACCGCTGTCAGGTGTTTTATTCAAAATTTATAGCAGTTTAAATAACCAGGAAGTGAATTTACTGTGTTTACTTCCTGATAGTTCTAACTGACAGGAAGTGACAGGCAGTTTCTATCACATTCTATGGAGAACTGTATGTCTCTGACTTTCCTCTCCATTAGAATCTAATAGGAAATCTAATTAGAATTTGATCACTAGAGGGCACTGCTAATGTAAAAAAACATGGGTTTAATCTTTAATAACTCTGGAAATATAAAGCTCTCGGCAGTGGGAGTACCCTTATTTTAATCAATAGGAAAATCCTTACAATATATATTTTTTCATAAAAAAAAGTTTACTGCTCCTTTAACCAGCAAAACAGCTTGTTAAATCATGTTTTGGCCTTTAAATCCTATTCAGCTTGAACATGCATTTCGCACTGACCACATATACTTTTAGGTGCTAAGGAATGGGAGTAGGTAAGGTAGTCTGGAAACCACAAGCCAGAAGTACAAGAATGCTAAGATCCAAACCAGAGCAAAAGGAACCGCATAGAAGGAACAAAAGGTATGTTTTAATAGACGTATCCGGTCTTTTATCCCATTGCTGCACAGAGCTTAGTGGGTTAGGGAAACAGAGATAACATTACTTTCTGTTGCTACCACCGGACAGGCGGCATCAAGATGCAGTTGTACAAAGGGATCCAAACAATAATCTCTGAATAGATGTCAATAATTATACCAGGTTTGGAAGAAACAATCCTCCTCAGAATAACTAACGAAACTATGAAGGAATAACCTGCTTATGAGATGATTGGTCTTACCAGCTATTCTATTGCCGTAGAGAGAGACACAGAAGGAATATATACTTTATTAAAAAAATTCACTATAAACTTGCATTTTCTGCAGTTTCATGTGATCAAGTGAAAATGCTGTTATTGCCTTCTATGGCAAGCTTATATCTGCAGCATTCAGCTCTCATAGACAGCAATAACAACACTGCCACATGTAAAACATCTTTACTAAAGCATCTCCCATGCATACGAGCACTTTTGTTCTGACAAGTTAATTCTGACAGGGGTTAACGTCTCTTAAAGGGATAGTAATACTTGCAAATTACTAATCCCCATATTGTAGCTTTGTTAAAAGAAACGTATTGCCCCCAGGGTCATCTCTCAAACCCTTATGGTTTGAGAGATGATAGCGCTCAAAGTTCCCTCTCCCTTCCCCTTCCCTGACTGAATGCTGACTGCAGGGGAAGCTGTCGTACGACACTATTATGTGCATCAGGCAGCTTTGCAGCTGAGCTGAGATCGCGTTTATAAAAAATAATTCTTTCACTGAAATGGTCTTCTACGTGTGCTTGGTTTGCAAGCACATGTAGAAGACCATTTTAGTGAAAGATTTCTTTTTTTATAAACGTGATCTCGGCAATGCTGTAGAGCCGTCTGATGCAAGTAATACCGGATATCCCTGCAGTCAGCGTTCAGTCAGGGAAGGGGGAGGGAGAGGGGAACTTTGAGCGCTAATATCTCTCAAATCATAAGGGTTTGAGAGATGACACGGGGGGCAATACATTTCTTTTTAACAAAGCTACAATATGGGGATTAGTAATTTGCAAGTACTACTATCCCTTTAACTTTGAATGCAGGACTGCTTTAACAATAGGTGAAAGTGCTCTAAATTGAGTGACAATAGTATAAGACTCACTTTTGGTGGTAGTGGAAAACAGTTTTAGTTAGTATTATGTGTTGGAGACATCTCTATAACACAAGGAGTTATGTGGGTCCAGTACTTTATTCTTTGGCAATGGATCAACAATGGATGAACCCTTTGTGTGCCTGAGGCGTGTCCATGTCAAACGTATTGCAAAGTAAAGCGTTGGATGCTAACTCTGGTACTCAAAGAGTTAAATTGCCCATAGATAAGGTTATGTCTACTCCTCCACAGCATTCCCAGGACATAACTTGTCTGGTGTACAGCCATCATCTGGCTGCTTACAAAACACTCACACACCGAGATAAAGAATGGTATTTATTTAAAGAAATGTAACTTTACAAGAGTTTAGCAGGTGTATCTAAGGAAGAAAGATAAATTAAAGCTTGTTACAAAGTCACTGGAATAATACATAACAAAATCAATACTTTTACAATTATAACTTGCTTACTTTTTACATAATTACATTAACATAAAATAATTACATTTTTTTTCATTTTTTACAGCCTTTTCAGGGAAAATTCAATAGCATTTAGCATTATTTTATTGTGTGTGTGTGTGTGTGTGTGTGTGTGTGTGTGTGTGTGTGTGTGTGTGTGTGTGTGTGTGTGTGTGTGTGTGTGTGTTTTTTAACGCTTTGAGTGCCAGATGGGTATGTTACCCCTCCAATACTCAATGGATTAACCCTTTGAGTGCCAGAGGGGTGCGCAATGCATTGCAAAGCAATGCGTTACCTACCCGTCTGGCACTCAAAGGGTTAAAGATCTCAGTAATAGCAAAAAAAAAAAAAAATCACCATATATTGGTGCCACTTATCTACTGAGTGGCAATCTGACCCTGCAGAAATTGTTAGACGCATACATGTACCCCACTACATGTATTTATATAGAACCCCAAAACAAAAAGCAGAGGTATACCTTGTGTTATAAACCTCCTGAGCATTTTGTAGATTACTCTAGTGCAGTCCAGGTTAGGAACAAACAAAACATGACACCACACAGCTATTTTATATTATATATATAATTATATATATATAAAAGATAAACCCATTATAGACCAGAGGACTGTGCAACACATTGCACAGCCCTCGTCCTTAAAGGGTTAACACAGACAGGATGAAACAGAATGTCTTCTTTTCTATATTTTCATATTATGATGCTTCATAATGACATGACTGCATCCATAAACATTTAATATTTATATAAAAACTTTGGAAATATAATGCTCCAATTGAGTTGATTATTTTAACCGAAGAAGTGCCAGTCCTTTGTATTTCTCTTACAGAGAACCTGCACTCCAGCTGCAGTCTAGCTTTGAGAGAGATATTGGAAGTTTATTGAGGTTAAAAGCTGCACAAGTTGCAAGGCATTTATAGTGGCAAAAAGTTAACCATTTGACTGCCAGAGGGGTACACAACGCATTGCAAAGCAATGCGTTTGCATGTCCCACTAACACTCAAAGGGTTAAATCAACCAGTTCAAAATTATGAGATCTCCTTTCTACTGCAGTGCATTCAGGATGGAAGGAAGATGCTAAAATAATCCTTTTTATGACCCATAATGCTTTGAAGATGGGCCGGACAAATTGCATTTAAGTTTGGATGTTTCAAAACTTAATTCAAAACAGTTTATGCCTAATATCATCTAAAAGTTCAGCAGATGCATAGAGTAGATTTTGGTACAGCATAGAGATTATCACATGAAACTGCATATGGCATAGCATATGGTACCACACTCAGGGAGCTCCCCATATAGAAATAAAAGTATGCATCTGCTAGTCATTTGGACAACATGATATATAGGCAGATTTAATGAATATGCAAACTTGAATTCAAGGTGACAGCAGCACTTTAAGGAACATCAACACCTAAAATAAACTGAATGAGGTATTTGCTTTTAAATATTTCAGTCTACCATCTGTAAAAATGTGATTAATGTTCGATCCCAATAATCTAATTCTAATAATAATCTAATACATGTATAGACTGGTCAGTGACAACATTTAGTTAAATTTGGCTGGATTATATTGCAGCTGATAAACTTTATTATTAGCTTTAGCTAGCAGATTCCCCTGGACAAGTTATCAACTACAATTTAATCCAGGCCTTTATTTGTCCAGTTTTAACAAGATACTTTAGCTAATTCAGTAGATTTACTATTTTCCATTCAAAAGCAGTTTCTCTCATCTCCGATACATTTACAAACAATACTGAACCAACAGTTCTGAGAGACCTTATCAAGACTGCTATGTTAAAGGTGTGAAGTAATGCTACACAAAGAAGGCCCTAGATTTTGGGCCCCAGGTAACAGTGGTGACTTTTACATATGCTAACATGAAGCACAGGCCATTTATGGATGTATAGAACACTGTTTCATTTTAGGTGTTAATTTTCTTTAGCACAATTTGCTACCATCAAGGAACATCCCATAACTGACCTTTTCTAAACAAAGCTGACTAAAGGTGATGGAAGTTGTAGGCCAAAATTTGGAAAGCTACAGATTGCCCATCTCTGTTCTACACTGAAAATTGCTGCCTGGGTGACTTTAGTAATATACATAAGATTTAAGTCAAAATATATCCTCTGGACAGGAGCAGGACTGCAGATTTCAAAAAAGTGCATTAATTTATTTTGTCAATTTAATGAGAAATCAGAAGACCTATAGAGTATAATGTGTGACTTACAAGTAGCCAAGATACCAGATCTTGTTATGCTCTCCTCTTTATCATGATATAATATTTTTTAATTATATCATGGCTTAAGGAATATATCTATTTCAAATTGTCTGTCTTATAAAAATTAGCTATATACATACAGAAAATAACAGCCAAGTTTGAGAAGCAACATAATAACTACATTAAAAGGTTGGCTTGGTTTATTTCTCTGTTGCCTGACCAGCAGGCAATAGGTCCAGAGTCTGGGTGAAAGAGGAATGTCACGGGCGTCATCCATTTATACTGAAGATGATTTCAGAGTAAAATCTCTGAAAGTTTCCCCAAACCTTAATAAATTGTAACATGAAAACAAAAACAAAATAACAGCCCAGATGGGAGTAAAACTCATTTCTACACTCTAAGTTCTATATTTGCATTGCAGTTTCCTTGCCAGTCAAGGAAAACTTTATTCCTGGAACAGCCCTCTTTTACACAGGGCACATCTGCCACAGTTACTGTGGATAACTGGAAGAGTAGACCATGCTCAACAGAAACGTAAGTGCTTTTTGTTACCTAAGAAAGCAACTTGTTGGGTGAGGTCACAAGCAGCATCAAGTCAAAGAATTCCTTTAAAGCTTCAAGAAAGGTGCTTACCCAACACTATCAGTCTAACACCACATTAGCATCAGGTTTGGATACAACCCTGGTTTATATAGTACGCTCTGCATTTGCACCAATACTCACAGTTGTCTAAGAGAATGAGCCTGTAAACACTGAAGCCGATATGCTAAGGAGAACTAGATTCATTTTGGAATAAACCAACTGCACCATAAGGGAGAACTAAATATGTCCTTATTAATGAAATGCAGTTTCCAACCCCTTGAATGTTAGTGAGGTCTCCAACACATTCATGATGTTAAAAACCCCATTTAAATCAATGGGAATTTTTATGTGACCACATATGGCGCAGTTGATTTGTTCCAGAATTACTCTGATTTTTCGTAGTATATCAGCTTTATGATATAATAACTGGGTCTCAGCATTTAACTTGTTTTTCGTTATACACTTAATACAAAACTCGTTTCACTATCAGTGGTTTGTAATGTTTGGATTTTCAGTTTACCCCTTGACACAGATGAGATAATCCACATTTTACAGCTGACCTTTCTTTGAAACTCAGTGGGATAAAATAGCAATATTTGTCAACTATAATGTAAAAATTATAGCAAAATCACATGTACTGTTTGGACTATAAAAAGCAGCACTAGTTGAAAGCAAATTTACAGTGGCAAGGTCCCTTGATGAAGAAATATCCTATATAATAATTTGCTAAAATGTGCGTAATGCCACAGTCATGCCCAGTAGAGACTGCTGCACGTGCTGCAGTCATGTGCAGTAGATACTGCCAGTGACGAGGCTGATACAGAGCTAGATGCTCCGAAGAAGCGTCCCGCTCTGTATCAGCCGCGGCGTGGGCAGTCTCTACTGAGCATGACTGCACCGCGACCGGCTGGCAGTGGCACTGTGGCTCGTGTAACGGGCTCTTCAACTAGTAAAGAACAATTTGTGCCTTCTGACCTTTGGATTCAGTTACATAAAAAATCCTTCTATATTGTGCATAGACCATTCCAGTGAGAGCTTCTCAACATCAGCAGAAAACAGACAAAAAATAAGATGTTGGAAACTGATGATTGTCTTATGTCCTTCAGAACTGAGCCAAGTTATTAAGAAGGGCATTTGTAAAGTGCGTAGTGGTATCTTACCAGAGGAAACAGTGCACTGAGATGATCCAACAGAGAATGAAATAGGAAACCAAAATGAACCTTTGTGACTCATTTACCTTCTTAATGTTTTATCTGAGTTTTTATCATGGGGAAATTGGGCATAACCTTTATATCAGCATTACTAAGCAGTGGTAAACAAATGGTTATTTAACTGTCCAAAACAAGTCCCATGGAAATTATCTGCAACTACAGCTTGTGTCCAAAAGATATTTTTGGATAATGTACTTAATGGCAATGCATGAATCCTATAGAAACAGCACCATCTAGTAACCACAGTAGAAAACTGCAGTTAAAAAAAAAACCTCCTACAAAAATCATCCGATCATCCATAGAAGAAATTTGACTGCTCCTTTAAGACCCTTTTTACAATGAAGGACTGTTGTTCCTCCATGACTTCAATGGGCCACAATATACTATAACTAGAATAAGTCTTATTACAGAAAAGGGGGTTTAACCAACATGCTCATTTGCAGCAGCACCTTTACAGATAAGACTGATCTGCTAGCTCCGCCTCTCAGTGTCCGCAAAGTCAGATAACAACTAGAGATGTTACTGATAAACGTGCACATAGAACTTTACTAGTCAACAATTGAGAGAAACTTGGGAGACTCTTAAATACAAAGTATAAGTAAAATTGTCCTGCAGTGATTGATACACTCTGCCAATGCCCGATGGTCACTAATTTAAAATCTGGATATGGAGCCAAGATTTCTAAGATGGCTTCATTGTACAAAACAGCCATTCTGGAGAATATTTACCCCTTAAATGTACAGCTCTGCTCAAAAGCTCCAATACCACTTCGTACGTGTGATATGGCTTTCTGACAAGCTCCAAAACCTTCTACTGTAAAAGATATTCTAATTGCTGTAACACTGATATGGGCTACAGTAAACCAGGACTCATACACTCAGTTAGCTGTCATTTCACTATATTCACAATATACTGACGGATCTAGAATACATAAAACTGTGTTTTTTGGTGCTTGTACAACCGCTAGTAAAAATATATTGAAAATCAGTTTGCCGTACACTAGCCTAATTTCAAATTTGAATCCAAAAGACGTTAACCAAACTGAAAGCATGTGAAGAACAAAAGACCCCAAACTGATGACATACAACATTTCTTATCCACTGAAGTCCAAAATGTTCACAAATAACACACAACTGCCAAGGAAATGGCTAATTAAGTGGTTTTCGTATTGCAAATAATTATGTTTAGGGATATATAGGATACAAACAATGACGTCGTCAGGCCACAAGCAGAAGGACACTCATCAGAGAACGAATTTCAGTAAACACCTCAATATTACACCAGTCCTTGAAAGACTTATGTTTACATTACCCTGCAATTAAACATCTGAGCTGTGCAGTCAATAAGAAACCATGCAGGAAATACATGAATTCAGTGACTCCCTCCATCACTGGGTTTATTGTGATGTGAAATTAACCCTTTGAGTGCCAGAGGGGTACGCAACGTATTGCAAAGCAATGTGTTGCGTACCCCTCTGGCACTCAAAGGGTTAAATGATCTTGTTGTATTTGATTCCACATAACACCCAGAGGTTACATTATAACTGGTGCTCCAAGGCAACATTACTGCAGTGAGAAACATTGGTATACATGATGCAAATAATACAAAATACAATAGCTGTTGTATATCCACAAGCAAGCCGCTGATTCCATTCCAATCCATAACTGTCACTTGTTTTATCCACAAATGTTCTCTCACACTTCACTAGAAATCTAATAGAGACAACCAGTGGTAATGTATTACCTGCAATGTAATCTATTCCTAAAATGTAAGAATAGACATTTTGCCAATAGGGGTTAACCACAAGAAAATGAGTCTCCAAGCAAAGATAAATGATGTGCGTTTGTGTGTGTCAGCTATTGCTTTGATCACAAGGCAATCCTAGCCTGAAGTCAGTTACCATTCTGCTCAACGAGTCTATGTTTACGATTCAATGAGTCTCGCATAGAATCCTTGCACTGCCCTCTACTGGCTACTTGCAATATCTTAACTTAGAAATGCCAATACAAAGAATAAGTAATCCATGTTTTGGCACATGCTAAGCGCACATTTAGCACAATATGTAATTTTTTGATCCAAACACAGGCAAAAAAAATTAAATAAATACACAGTTTGTGAATCATCTCCTTATTAGTCACCACAAAGTCAGTAAGTGGTATTTGTATAAGTGGTATTAATAAATATTTAATCTTAGATTAAATCCAGGGATTACAGACAAATGCCACACTGGTGGTGTGATCGGACATCAAATTGCTTTGATTAAGAGTGCTCTGTACAGAACACAACCATAATAACTGGTCAAGCTATAGCAGCTTATGGCCATAATCATAAAGCTAAATAGCTGTAACTCAAGGGCAAATCAACTGTTTCATAACTCACAATTAAACAATAATCAAATTAAATGGTGTTTTGTACCCCGTGAAAGCTAGAGAGGCCTCCAAGGCATAGTTTTCATATCTCTAGCAGAAAAAGAGTTCAAAGCCCACTTAAATCAGTTGGAATTTTCATTCATTCCCTCCGGTGCAGTTGGTTTGATCCAGTATTTAGCTTCCTGTATATAGCCATTAATAGCAAGTATGGATAAATGTTCCATTTTGGATTAGAAACAGATGCTAATATTTTGCAATGAATATCCTTAGGAAAGAGTAATATTATGAAATGTATAGCTGTAGTTTACAGATTCCACTGAAGCACAAACAAGGACTCATCGAGTAAACACCCTATAGTGTCAGGATAGGATCCATTCTTAATATTTCTCTGTTCTTTCTTATCTGAAGTATCTTCTTGTAAGCTTTTTGCACAGGATTGTTGCCGGTATTACAAGACTGGAGAGAACACCTGCAACAACATTTCGTGTTGGAAAAGACACAGTAGGGACAATAACAATTGCAGAGACTATTCCTCTTGTAACACATCCAAGTTTATATTGTCCGACTGCTGAAGTCCAAGTGTGGAATAAGCAAATACAGTAATCCGTGTGTACAGCCTGAATAAAGCAGCTATTCCCCGCCAGAAAATTAGGCAAAACCCTAAAAAAGTGCAGAGCAATCGAAGATACTGCTATTGCTAAAGGACCATGCTGATGAGCGTTGCTGCAACGCTGAGGTTCAGTTGATTCCTACAGATGTCCTGATTAATGCCGTGAATAACCCAAGAGGTTTTGGATAATCAACAGAAGATCTCTTCTTCCTGGACTGCTCCTTCCACACTGTGTGAATCTGAAACAGAAAAACAAACTTAAATTGTGCTTATGCTACAAAAACTGACACTATTCAACAAGAAGGTCCACAAATATCAAACATGTAAAGCCTGGGCACAGCACAGAAAGAGGTCATGTTACTTTGTTACACCAATACAGACAAAGGAAGGTCTGATAAAGACCAACTTATTTGATAGCAGGAAAGCTATGTAATACTCGGCCACTGGAGTATGAGGCAAAGGTTGAACTTGTGTCTTTATTCAACCTAATTTACTATGTTACTATGTAGAAGTGCTGTTTTAAGGATGCAGTGTCATTAAGATACTATTGCACAAAGCCATGATATACAAAGCAGCTAAGTTTGTATTATATATGGAGCTGGCATGCATATAAAGTGCCCTCAGCCTTTCCCCCTTGAATGCTAGGCATGTCTCCATTGCTTTGCTCCACAATTTGTTGAAATGTCTCTAGATCGAATGGGGTTAAATGTAGTGGACAATTCTTTGGCTACAGAATGAAGGTGCTTGTTGTACTTTCAGAATACATACTGTAAAATGTCTAGTATAATGCACACTTTTTTTTTACCCCATTTAACCTTATGTGCAGTGGGGGTGATTATTATACATGAGTAAAATAAAAAAAAATAATCATTGGTTTCCCCCTGATACTTCTCCCTCCCCCTGATCTCAATAATGTATTTTGAGCACTCCACTTTCCCTCTCCCTACCCATATTAGGAGCCTTTGGGGAGGCAGCTGGGAGCTCCATCCATCAGATGGCATGCTTGTTTTCCACTTTCTCAGCTACTCGTCAGTTCCTTGAGGACCTCTGCCATTGGTGAAAATGCACTGGTGCTTTGTCGGAACATTTACGTCCTGACAGAGCACTACAGTAGTTTCAATTGTCGAAGCAATCGCATTGAAACTACAGTAACAACTTGTCAGAAACTTGTCTGTCCTGACAGAGCACCAGTGCACTTTTCCAAATGGCAAAGGTCCTCAAAAGACTGAAGGAACCAGTTGGCAAATGGAAGTATGCCGTCCACTGGACGGAGCTTGCATCTACTTCCTAAGGCGCAGAATGAAGAGTAGATGAGGAAGCAGTCAGCAAATGGAATCATGGCATCCACTGGACAGAGTTCCCATTTGCCTTCTAAGGGGCACATAATACTTATGGGCAGATGAATGAGTATGTAAAGGGAGGTGAAGTGGGGGGGTTCAATATACATTATTGGGTTGGGGAGGGAAGGGGGGGCTTAAAATATACTATTAATGAGGAGGGGGAGGTAGGCAAGGGGGAGAGGATTCAGGATAAACTAGTTTTGTTTGAAGAGGGAGAGAACGGGGGGGGTGCATATTATACAGATGTACTTCATTTTTCCTTAAAACCTTGGGTATAATTTCCACCTGCATATTACACACACAGAAGTATTATACCTAGGATTTTACAATAAATAGGCAGCTGCTCTTCTGGCCAGGCAGACAGACTGTGCTGTATTCAGGAATGCAAAGATTAGTCTTTCTGGAACAAACCAACTGAATTTTAGGGGACATGTAAAAACTTGCCAAATTCCCATTATTTTTAAAGCCCCGAATGCTAGACCCCTCGAGTTCCAGAGAGATAGCCAATGCATTGGATGCGCTTCATAGTGATGAAATGAAACAAAGATTTGGAGATCTCTAGCATTCAAGGAGATAAAATATCCCCATTTAAATCAATGTGAGCTTTAGTTCCCCCAGTATGATGCAATGCCCAGGGACACTTACAGACATAACTTTAGAGGAAGGCAACATATTGAACACTCACCTGTCGTTGGGGAACGTGCACATTTGCCCTTCTTCTTCTTGTCCTTTTTCTCCTTTGGCTTTGACAAGTTGAAGAGGCGATTGGTAGTAGGACCCTCCACTGACTTGTTAGTCTGATTTGTGCCAAGCAGATGAAAGTGGCTTTTTCCTTTCTGCTTGCTATCTGTCCGTAACAAGCTGTCCTTTTTGGGGGAGGCAGACAGTTCTGCCTCTAAGTGCTCCTGTTTTGGCGAGTTAGAACTATACCGTTTTGAAGAGTCTGCACCGATAGGAAGTGAAGGCACCCTGCTAAGTTTATCATGTTGGCAGGAGACCTAGAAAAATAGTAATCAAACACTTAGGTTAAAGAGTCTCCGTTTACACGGCCTGGTCCTAGGTGTAGTCACTTTTTGGAATCTATGTTAATTATACGTTAGCTACCATCCATGGTGTAAATGCCACAGAATTTAATTTAAGATCATATTACTAAATATGACAACACTTTCCTATTAGGCATCTGTGTAAAAAGGCATTCCTTCTTTTTTCCTATCCCTGAAAAATATTTATTTTCTTGCTAAACGTGATAAGCTAATGAGCAATCCTCTTAGTGAAAGGAGTATAAATGACATTTCTCAATCAGAGTTTAACATCTTCAGAGAATAATAAAACATTAACGGAGCAGTAAGCCTTTTTATTAAATGTGTTTTATATAACTGGGCTTTTCCGTTGAGTAAACCAAGTGTATTTCCAGTCCTATTTTTCATTTAAAGTTATTACAGCTTAATCTTTTGAACCCTCTGAGTGGCAGAGAGATATAAAACACATTGTGTTCCAATGTGCTGGATGCTTTTCTGTCACTCAGAGGCTTAACTGGATTGCAATTTTCTCTTCTTGACACTGAGTGGTGCTGTTCATTTCACTTACTATGGGTAACCATAGTCAGTTAATCAAGCTGTCCCTTAGACTGCATTATAAATAAAATAGTTGCCTTTTGGCCACTAGATGGCGATGTTGATTAAAAAAAAAAAAAAAATACCAGCATTGGGCGTACCCTTGTTTTGCACCACAGCAAACGTCCTAAAACACATTATTTCATAATAAAGTTAACTGCTTCTTTAAAGGGATAGTAATACTTCGTTTTAACTTTATTTTATTTTGTAGGCATTAAAAAAACATGAAGAATGATATAAGTCTTATCTCTCAAACCTTTATGGTTTAAGAGATATTCACAAACAAAGTACCCCCCCATTCAACCAGATCAGAAGGAAGGTGCCCAGGTAGACTGCAGAGAGGGACAATCTTCAATTAAGATAATGGAAAAAGCTGAAAAACTTGTCAAGGGGGGAAGGGCTTTCATTGTTTTCATACAAAGAAAATTGTCCCCTTCTGTTATCTGTCCTGTCATACAACCTGATCCACATCTGAGAAGAGATGTCTTACACTAGGTAAAAGGGGCGGGGAGGGGAACTTTGCTTGTGAATATCTCCTAAACCATAAAGGATTGAGAGATAAGACTTATATCATTCTTAATGTTTTTTTAATGCCTACAAAATAAAATAAAGTTAAAACGAAGTATTACTATCCCTTTAAGGTCTGAATGTATTAAAATCACATTTGAAAAAGCAAATGAAAAATAACTGTAATTTTAACTTAACCCTTTAAGGAGCAGAGGGAAATGCAATGTATTGCTTCACAATGTGCTGCACACCTCTGTTCCAAAATGGATTCATGTTTGTTAAAGGAATAGTAACACTTAATATATAAAAAATATTTATATTGTAGTGCTTATCCGCCTCAGTAAAACAAGGATAATCCCACTGCTGAGAGATGTCATTGAGATACTGCACCTAAAAATCAAGTTTCAGCTGAACAAAAACGGAGTAAAACTTTTGAATAAAACACCCCTCAGCAGTATGAGATCCCTTGTTTTACTCAGGATCCCTTAAAAAAAAAAAAAAAAAAAAAATAGTAGCGAGATCAACGTTTTTTTTTTTTTTTTTTTTTTTTTTTTTTGTTTTTTTTTTTTTTTTACAACGGAGTGTAACAGCTGTTCTGAAGTTATAGCAACTATAGTACAGCCTGTTTTGTGAATAAACCCCCACACTTCCTACCCCATTAAAAGGTCCTTCTCCTAAAGTGAGGAAGACTTAAAGAAAATAGGGAAGGGGTCACGCCTCACTCATATGATCAAGCAGGGATAATTACCTTTTAGGAAAAATGGCCTGTGAGTGGGAGAAGCAGAAAGGTCACTACTTCAGCCCACCCCCGGCTATGGTTTGGGGTGATGTGCACAGAGATTTGTTAAAAATAAAAAATCTATAAAACTGAGCGCCAGAGGGGGTGAGCAGAAGCAATGGTAGGAGCATCTGAAGATCAGGAGGAGACCCCTCACACTACCACTATGCCAAGATGAGTAGGGGCAATGTGTGTACTTACCAATAAATCATTTTCTCTTAGTGTGCAAAACAGGAGCAGTGGGGTTAAAGAATTGTCCTACTGGATGGCAAGGCACTTACATAAAAAGAGTTCTATGGAGGTAGTCTCCCTCCCTCCCTCCCTATTTCACTTTAACCTCAGCAGATCTACAAATGTATTAAGGCAGGAAAGTTGTCACCTGAACCAGAGAGCCCAAGGGACACCTCTGCCTGGAAAACACACACCAGTTTCAACAAAAATTCACATGAACCTCAGGTGTCAAGAACCTACCTATTAAACCAAGTAAACAGGCTACTTGAATAAAACAAAAAGGATACCTACACAGGCAGAATGGCCTGTAGGACCATTGTCCAAAACTAGCTTCAGCTGAAGCCAGAACATTAACACAATAGTGTTTAAAAAATTTGTTAAGGAAGTCACCACTTAGCACAGCTGTTATACAGAGGCTTCATTCTTACAAGCCCAGTAAGCACCCACTGCTCAGGTGGAATGAGTCATGATGTTAAAGAACACAGGCTTTTCCTATGGACATAGGTCTGGCGAATAGTCCCCTTCGTTCAAGAAGCCATCACATTGTCCTTCAAAAGGGCCCTCATGAATGACAAGAAGTGATCCTGATGTTTGGAAAGGCTTTGTGTGATAAATGTAATAAATCAAGCACCTATGTCTAAACAGTGAAGCTCCTGCTCCTCTCTATTAGACAGAACTAGACACAGAGAAGGACAAACAATTTCCTGGTTAATTTGACATTCAGAGATAACCGTATGGAGAAACCCTATAGGAGTTTGCAAAACCAACCTATCAGAATGAAACATCAGAAAGAAAGGCTTACTGGACAAAGTCCGAACAGACACACTTGGAAGCAGGAAAGCTGTGTTAAGAACTTAAGGACTGAAGGGAAACAAAACACAAAGGCTCAAAAGGAGACTTCTGAAGCACTCTTAGGACCAACTTCAAGTCCCATGGAGGACTGGGATCCTAAAAGTCTAAGTAGGCAGTTCCCACCCCTTACACAACGATTTGCACTTTTTTTTTTTTTTTTTTTTAAACAAAAGGCACACAGATAGTGCTGAAATCTGGACCTTGATAGAACTTACTTAGACTAGGCCCTTCCTGAAGCCCACTCTGAAGAAAGACCAAAATAGTTGGAAGACTAAAGTGACGTGGCCCAACCCCTGGTTTCTGAACAACTTGTAAAAGGACCAGACACTATAATATGCTTTGGAGGAAACAGGCTATGGACCGTCATCACACCAGTGATGACAGAATTAGAGAATCCTTTCTTCCTCAGAATGCTGACTTCAAGAGCCATGCCGTCAAAGCTAACTTCTCCACCTCTGGGTGACACAGAGGACCCTGAGTCAGTAGGTCTGGAAGGAGTGGAAGATGAAGTGGTTAGACAAGGGGTAGGTTGAGAAGATCAGCGATCCATGTCTGGCAAGGCCAGTCAGGAACAATCGGGATTATATGCATCCACTCCATCCTGATCTTTCTCAACACCCTGGGTACCAAAGGACTAGATGGAAACATATATATGTCAAGAGAAACTACCATGCAATACCCATCACGACCTTGACACAGAGCGAAAGGAAATAAGAGAGAAAACTGCCTGGGAATAAATCTTTTATTTTCAGGCGATTTCCATTCCTGAAGGACCATCTGAGATACAAAGAATGATGGGGAGGGACAAGCACAGAAGCCCATTTGCACCACTTAACCCTTTCAGTGCCGGAGGCTCGGGCCATTTCCTGTACCCTGCAGGCCAGACACATTTTCAGCATTTTTGCTATCCTTCTGTTTACGCTTGATTTCCTCTTGGGATTTTTAGTTAAATATGGAAAACTATATATTGTTTTTTTCAGAACGAATTGAGCTTTCTCATGGTACCTTACATGAACAGAATTTTGCATCGTGCAAAAATCTATGATGTCATAATGACAAAAAAAAGTGAAAATTTACTAATTTTGCTAAAATCACATACTATGTATCAAAAACATTTACCTTGATTGAAAAAGTTTCAATTATTTGAAAAAGCCCTGAGTCCCCCGAGTAAAAAAATACCAAATTTGTATAGTTTTACCTACGTCCATGGCTAGCGTAGAGCCCTAATCACCAGCAGCGCAAAATGACAATTTAACTTTATAAACTAAAATGCGCATTCTAGGGTTTTTGTGGTAAAACTGCCCTAAAACAGTGGAATAACTATATAAAACTATATATTTCTGAAAAGTAGACAACCTGCCGCATCTAATGAGGGGTAACTTACCTTCTTGCCCCAAGCCTGTTGTGCACAAATGCTTCCAGAAGGTGGCACTATAGGAAAAAAATGGCATTTTCTTACGTTTGTGCCCCTTCATCTGTATGGAAATCTGTGAAAACCATGGAATTTCCAACTGTATTCATTAGCTAGTGCTCTTAGGAGAAAAATGACACCTCATTGGTATGAGTTCCCCTACCTTAGTGGGCGCTACAAGTACCAAACTACACCTATTGCAACCACTAATTTTTCTAACATTTTCTCAAACATTACTTGTCTGTACAAAAATGGTTATAACAACTAGAGAAGTGAAGAAAGGTTACACAAACCATACCATTTTGGAAAGAAGACAACCTGCCGCATCTAATGAGGGGTGAATTGCCTTCTTACCCCAAGCCTGTTGTGCCCAAATGCTTCCAGAAGGTGGCACTTTAGGAAAAAAATGGCATTTTCTTACATTTCTGCCCCTTCAAATGTACTGAAATCTGTAAAAACCATGGAATTTCCAGCAGTATCCATTAGCTAGTGCTCTTAGGAAAAAAATGACACCCCATTGGCATGAGTTGACCTACCTCAGGGGGCGCTAGAAGTGCAAAACGACATCTACTACAACTTCTAAGTTTTCTAACATTTTCTCAAACATTACTTGTCTATACAAAAATGGTTATAACAACTACAGAAGTGAAGAAAGGGTACACAAATCATACAATTTTGGAAAGAAGACAACCTACCGCATCTAATGAGGGGTGACTTGCCTTCTTACCCCAAGTCTGGTGTGCACAAATGCTTCCAGAAGGTGGCGCTAATGAAAAAAAAAGGCATTTTCTTACATTTCTGCCCCTTCAAATGTACTGAAATCTGTAAAAACCATGGAATTTCCAGCAGTATCCATTAGCTAGTGCTCTTAGGAGAAAAATGACACCCCATTGGCATGAGCTGACCTACCTCAGGGGGTGCTATAAGTGCAAAACGACACCTACTACAACTTCTAATTTTTCTAACATTTTCTCAAACATTACTTGTCTATACAAAAATGGTTATAACAACTACAGAAGTGAAGAAAGGGTACACAAACCATACCATTTTGGAAAGAAGACAACCTACCGCATCTAATGAGGGGTGACTTGCCTTCTTACCCCAAGTCTGGTGTGCACAAATGCCTCCAGAAGGGGGCACTAATGAAAAAAAAAGGCATTTTCTTACATTTTTGCCCCTTCAAATGTACTGAAATCTGTGAAAACCATTGATTTTTCAAATGTATTCTTTAGCTATGGCTCTTAGGAGAAAAGTGACACCTCATTCGTATGAGTACACATACCTTAGGGGGCGCTACAAGTACAAAACTACACCAACCTCTAATTTTTCTAACATTTTCTCAAACATTACTTCTCTATACAAAAATGGTTATAAGAACTAGAGAAGTGAAGAAAGGGTACACAAACGATACCATTTTGGAAAGAAGACAACCTGCCGCATCTAGTGAGGGGTGACTTGCCTTCTTACCCCAAGCCTGGAGTGCACAAATGCCTCCAGAAGGTGGTGCTAATGAAAAAAAAGGCATTTTCTTACATTTCTGCCCCTTCAAATGTATTGAAATCTGTAAAAACCATGGAATTTACAACTGTATCCATTAGCTATTGCTCTTAGGAGAAAAATGACACCCCATTGGTATGAACTGACCTACCTTAGGGGGCGCTACAAGTACAAAACTACTACTGCTACAACCTCCTGATTTCTCTAACATTTTCTCAAACATTCTTGCGTGTATGAAAATGGTTATAACAGCTATAGAAGTGAAGAAAATGTAGCGAAACCATACCATTTTGGAAAGAAGATAACCTGCCGCATCTAATGAGGGGTCACTTGCCTTTCTACCCCTAAGTTAGTGTGCACAACTATTTCCAGAATGTGGTGCTACAGAAAAAAAAAAAACTTTTTTTTTTTTTTACAAATCAGTCACTTCAAAGATACGAAAATGGTTCAACACCATGGGATTTCCTAGGAGGACCTCCTGCCAGCCTACGATAAATGGTACCCCACTGCTGTGGGATGACATACCATATTGGGTGCCAGGAGTGTAGCTACCAGTTGAACAAGGATGGGGAAGCAAACAGCGTATGTATGATTCTATGGCTATCAGTGGTCAGTCAGTGTACGTGAGGACCTGTGACTGCCAGTGAAACCAGGTGGGGGGAGGGACGAGGGGTCAGGCAGTGTATGTGGGTATATCTACCACTGGGCAGAGCGCAAGTATGGCAGTGGTGGTGGGGGAGGTAAGGTAGTACATATGGGGGATCTGTGACTACCACTGTGCACTGTAAGTCCCCCACATACACTGTTTGATTTCCAGCCTGAATCCAGTGCGTATTGGCACTTGGGTCTACCAGTAGGCAGTGGAACCAGGCTGGGGGGGTCAAACTGTGGGAATGGGACTGCCAGTAGGCTGTGTAACTGGGCTGGTGGGTAGGGTACGGGGGGGGATTGAGTCATTTTGTGTGCATGCCACAGGGATGTCCGATGCATTGCAATGCAATGCAATTGACCCCCTGTCGCACACAGAGGGTTCTTTTAAAAAAAAAAAAAAATTCTTCTTTATTCATAGCTTGTTGGGTGGCCTTAGGGCCCCCCAACAAGCTTTGAATGTAAAGCAATAGTAAAAAAAAAAAGTCCTGTGTGTGCCACAGGAGGGGGTCTAAAATGAACCCCCTCCCCTGTGGCACACAGAGGGTTAATTTTTTTTGTCTGTTTTTTATAGACCTCATTGGGGGGCTTCAGGACCCTTCCTTATGTCCCCCAATGAGGTCTTAGTAAAAAGAAATATGGGCTAAAAGAATTGACCCTGTGAGTGTCACAGGGTTCTCCAGCACATTGCAAAGCAATGTTCTGGGGACCACTGCGGCACTCACAGAGTTAATTTTTTTTAAATTATCAGACCTTGTGGGGGGACATCAGGAATTCTCCTGATGTCCCCCCAACAATCTCTGATTATAAAATACTAAAAAATATTCCTATGTCTGCCACAGGAGGGGGGCTCTGCAATGAACCCCCTCCCCTGTGGCACACACAGGGTTAATTTTTTTTTTTTTTCTATTTTTTATAGACCTCATTGGGGGGCTTCAGGACCCTTCCTTATGTCCCCCAATGAGGTCTTAGTAAAAAAAAATATGGGCTAAGAGAATTGACCCTGTGAGTGTCACAGGGTTCTCCAGCACATTGCAAAGCAATGTGCTGGGGACCACTGTGGCACTCACAGAGTTAATTTTTTTAAATTTTTTTTTTAATTATTATCAGACATTGTGGGGGGACATCAGAAATTCTCCTGATGTCCCCCCAACAATCTCTGATTATAAAATGCTAAAAAATATTCCTATGTCTGCCACAGGAGGGGGGCTCTGCAATGAACCCCCTCCCCTGTGGCACACACAGGGTTAATTTTTTTTTTTTTTCTATTTTTTATAGACCTCATTGGGGGGCTTCAGGACCCTTCCTTATGTCCCCCAATGAGGTCTTAGTAAAAAAAAATATGGGCTAAGAGAATTGACCCTGTGAGTGTCACAGGGTTCTCCAGCACATTGCAAAGCAATGTGCTGGGGACCACTGTGGCACTCACAGAGTTAATTTTTTTAAATTTTTTTTTTAATTATTATCAGACATTGTGGGGGGACATCAGGAATTCTCCTGATGTCCCCCCAACAATCTCTGATTATAAAATACTAAAAAATATTCCTATGTCTGCCACAGGAGGGGGGCTCTGCAATGAACCCCCTCCCCTGTGGCACACACAGGGTTAATTTTTTTTTTTTTCTATTTTTTATAGACCTCATTGGGGGGCTTCAGGACCCTTCCTGAAGCCCCCCAATGAGGTCTCTGCAAAAAAAAATACGGGCTTCAACAATTGACCCTGTGAGTGCCACAGGGATCCCCAGTGCATTGCAAAGCAATGCACTTGGGAACCCTGCAGCACTCACAGGGTTAATTTTTTTATTTGTTTTTTTTTTTATTTTTATTTTTATTTTCAGACCTCGCTGGGGCACATCAGGACCCCTCCTGATGTGCACCCAGTTATTGATCTCCCAGCCGATTGGGCTGGGAGCTCAATATGGCGACAGAAGGAGAGCAAAGGCTCTCCTTCTGTTCACTCCTACCTCCGGTAGGAGTGATCTCCATCGGGGAAAGCCTTGTAACGTCATCGGTGACTATGTCACCGATGACGTTGGGAGGCTTCCCCCGGTCCCGCCCACTCCTACCCGGAAGTTCGGGTAGGAGAGACGGAAGAGGAGAAGCTGCGCTTCTGCTGCGCTTCTCCTCTTCCTTTATTGATCTCCCAGCGCGATCGGCTGGGAGATCAATAACAGGGGAGACATGAGGAGTGATCCTCATGTCCCCCCACGATTGCCCACCTTTTTTTTTTTTTTTAAATGCGGTCACTGCATGCCGGTTATACCGGCTCATGCAGTGACCGCATTTTAGTGGGTACATTGTACGAGCTTGGCACAGCGGGTACAGCTGTCCAAACTCGTACAATGTACCCACTTGGCACTCAAAGGGTTAAAGATATATGGGGATGAACAAGACATTGCCAGGAGACCCTCAAATAGAGAATCCCCAAAAAATAAGGAATGAGTACTTTTCTGCCTGAGAGAGGTTGAAACACGATACTAGGAGGGAGATTCAGCCCCCAGAATAGAGAGTTGAAAAGCAGATGCTTTGTTAGTCGCCAGTTACAGTGAAATTGGAAGAGGCTAGACATAGTAGCTCCCCTCCCCTTCCTCTAACCTGTAGCTTGGTAAAAACATAATGAAAGAATGTAAAATGTAAAATAAAACAAAAGAAAAGTAAAAGACTACCCCAGCAGGTGGGGAGGGGAGACACAGGGCTGACAGAATGAAAAATCAGAGTGCTAACTAGCCAAAACACCACAGACCTCAGAATGCGGCTGCTAGACAGACAGAGGGGCATACTTACAGGACCACCACACTGAGAACTAGAATCCTCTTCAGGCTGCTATATGAAATGAGAGAAAGAGGGAAATAGCTAACTGAACAGGAGAAAGGCATACTTTTGCAGACCCATGTCTGTTAAAAGTCTTCTCCCTGGACAGTTCCGTCAAAGAGGTGCAGGGATAGGAATCAGCCTAATGGGGGACTGAACAAATCCAGAAAATTTAAGAAAACGAAATAAGCTAGCTAAAAAATGTTCTAGCCATCTCCGCTGAGGTTACTATAAAAACTGAGAATGTCTGGTGGGGATAATAGTAGGGCCCATGTCTCCAGAGAGCTTTTTTTATGGAAGAACCCTGCCTTCCTTGAGAGGATACTTTACCCCCCATGGTTCCTGTGCTCCACAAAAGAGATATTGCAATTATGCATATGGTGAAGAACACCAACTGTCGTCTCTAGGCGAGTTGAAAATGTCTTCAAACAACACCCCCCCCAATCATCCATTTCTACAGTGGAATTGTGCTCATGATGTTTTCACATGTATTTGTCGAGACCAAAGATATGGGTTTTTTCAGCTAATTTAACTGATGTCATTAACAGAAAATGAAGAAATTTTAAAGTACACAAGTACTTGTAAAGAGAAAGGCTTTATTTAGACTTTAGTGAAGATTTACTACTTGTGGCTCTTCCATTTTCTGGTGGAATTGGCGCCATTTTATATTTTTTCCATTTATTTGTATTGCTTGCCAGTCATATAGTAACAGTGATACCCTAAAATAGCCACAAAATAAGTTAAACAGACTCTCAAAAAGTTGTTTCTGGAGTGAGGCATCTCCCATTATTGGGAAAACCATTTTTTAACACAAGAATAAAAATAAATGTTTTGTAAGTATTCACTACGCAAGGGGTAGTCAATTGTTGGACACTACAACACCCATCATCTCCAACCTGCAAAAGGCTGGCTGGGGGTGATTGAAGTTGTCGTCACCACAACTGGAGGTCCAACAACTGACTACTCATGCATTACCCCATTAAATGTCTAACTGTCATAACAAGTGATATTACCTGGTTACGGTCTGTTCTCTGAGTTGTTTCTGAAACCCTTTCCATGTCTTTCTTTAGCTGTTCACGTTCCTTTTCCAACTGCTTTTGGGCTGTTCTCAGCCGCTCTAGGTCGAGCTGATATTCTTCTTTCCTGTTCTGAAGCTCGTTTCTCTCCTGCTCAATCTCCTTTATGCTTTTTTTAGCCGACTCTTCTTTTTGTGCAATCTGAGCCTCTCGCTCCACCAGCTCTCTCTCTCTCACTTCCCATTCTCTTTCTCTCTTACGTTTCTCTTCTAGGTGCTGTGCTTGCTGCTTCTGGAGATTTGCCAGTTCCTGTCGCTGCTTTTCCAAACTGCGCTGCTTTTCTTGCTCAATCAAGGAGTTTGGCCTAGAAGAGGTCCGGGTGAGGGCTCTCTCACTCAGAAGCAGCTTCTGGTCCTCAATGTAGGTGTCCTGTTGCAACACCACAGCCTAAAAAAGGTGACAAAGTGTGGCATGAAACTCTGACATGATATAAGTCTTCGGGTCCTATCCATAAATCTGTGTATATACAATGAGGTATCTAAGAGAGGTTATGTACAACTGCCTCCTTACAGACTTTTTTTAAATAAAAGGAAAGATAAAAGAACATACAACTGGATTTACACTTGGCTCAAAATTCAGAGCCTTGCTTTGTTGGGTGAGGCATTACCCCCTCCACACATACAAACATATGTGCATTGGGGGTTAAAATTAGGAATGTGTCAGGGCACTTAAAGGGCTAAGAACCACTGAGGCACCCAGTGGAAATTTGAATGGAGGCTCCCCAACTATAGATATACATTTAGGATCCACTTAGTCTTACTTTTCTTCTTTTACTATTATTAGAAATGGCAGCCATATTTATGAGCAGTGCAATTTATAATGAGAAACCCCGAGTCTGGAGGCCCCTACCAGATGCCATGCATTAAAATACCCCTGATGTGCATGACATTTTAGAGGGAAATTATTCATCTTTTTTCTCTGTGACAGACAATAGACTGGGGGCTGTAGGAAATGATTGTCCACTACTGCAATACAAGATTGCTGGTGGTATATATTTGAGGTGTGTGTGTGTGTGTGTGTTTTGTTTATAATCAAACATTTAAAACTTACTTGCAAAGTGCTAAGAATGTTATGGAGATTGGTAACAGACTGGAGCACTTGCTGCAAAGAAAAAAATGAAATAGGTTATTATCCTGCAATGAATAAATATTAAAGGCAAACATGGGTTGACACTCTTAAAGGGATAGTAATACTTCGTTTTATCTTTATTTTATTTTGTAGGCATTAAAGAAACATGAAGAACAATGTAAGTCTTATCTCTCAAGCCTTTATGGTTTGAGGGATATTTACAAGCAAAGTTTCCCCTCACTGACCAAAACGGTCAAGTCTGCCATCTAGCTGTCAGATTTGGAATCCGGTCCGCGGACCGGCCGTGGCTCTACAGCAGAGCCGAGATTGCAAGATATAAGAAGAACTACTTCATTCGAATAGTCTACAAAGTGTGCCAGATTTGCAAGTACACTTTTTAGACCCTTCCAATGAAATAGTTATTTTTATGTCTTGTGGTCTCGGCTCTGTTGAAGAGCCACTGGTTGATCTACGGACCGGATTCCAAATCTGACAGCTAGATGGCAGACTTGACCTTTTTTGGTCAGTGATGGGAAACGTTCCTTGTGAATATCGCTCAAACCATAAAGGTTTGAGAGATAAGACTTATATCGTTCATGTTTTTTTAATGCCTACAAAATAAAATAAAGATAAAATGAAGTATTACTCCCAGTGAGCATCAGTCACTGTTTGGTTGATGATGATGGCATTTATTATCCAGGAACACTTGAAGGGCCATATGTTGCCCACCCAATTTATAACTAAGAAAATACCTTACCTCACTATTTCTTTTGAACATCAAGTTAGCATTAATCCCCTGCAGAAAAAAAGCAAAATAATAATCAGCAGGATGACAACAATGTAATGCATATGATGGGGTCTATTGATTGTCACTGTCCATTCTCTTGTTAGAGGGAGCATCAACTTTGACAGGTCTGAATGATTGTCAGTTTAAAGGGGAATTACCACCCCGCAAAAACTTTATCTTGATTAAGTCTTCATCTGGCGACTAGCTGCTTAGTAGCGCTAGTCGGCAGAAATATTACCTGGTTTAAAAGAGTTACAATTTATTCAGAGGCTGACAATAGCAGGAAGCATGGACATCTTGCCATAGTGACGTCCGTGCGCCTGGGCTGTCAGTCCCTTTTGCGGGGTGGTAGTTCCCCTTTAAGCAAATAGATAGTACTGACTGGAAGACAGTGGCAAGTGGGATGAAGAGAAATGTGGAATGTTAGTATCATGCCAGCCAGTACTGTCTAATTTCCTGCAAATAAATAAATAATAAATAAATTAAATAATGACATTTAGTTAATTAACAAATATATACACGTGGACAGATCTTTCAAAATCATCTAATTTGTTACAAGGTGTTTGTTCCATCCATTCAGCAATTTTCTGGGCTTTTTACAATGTGCTTCCATCATAACAACAGGCAGTAAACGTTGTAACTCAAGTAAGTAAAAACCTTTATGGCATGTCCTTGGTGCCAAATCCAATACTATTCAAATGTAAACCGCATGTTTTTATCAATGGCGGAATACAGAGACTCCTAGTTTAGACAAATGTTACTCAGTGTTTTCCCTCCAACTTCTGCTGGCTCCTCTAAAGAATAATAAGAACAAACTATGAAAATGAAAAATGTATTGTATTTTTTTATTAGTCCACAATTATTATTATTATAGGGTTTTGCACACTTCTGCTAACTCGCAGTTCAATCCACTATTCGGAAGAGAATTAGTCCACTCTAAAGGTAAACTGAACCCAAACAATAGGTGGCACTTAATTTGTTTAACACAAGGAGTGACCTTGGAAGGAGTCTTACAAAAAAGAAAGTATAAAGACTGTTGTATGAAATTGCACTTATGTAATCTACAGCTAAACTCAGACACTTAAAAGTGCTTAGTGTGTTCTGGTAAATATGGGTGGTGCTTTTCTCTATAGTATTTTTCAGACTGTTGAACTTTATTCTTTAGAAAGAATGTGTAGTATGCTAAAATGGATATCTGGAAATACAGGTACCTGCAGATGCAGCGCTAAAATATATGAATAGATACGTTGTTGTATGAAGGGCTCCTACCTAGGTAAGTCCACATTTTTAACCAATTAAAAGCCATTACTTCTTATAGGTATAGTTCCCTTTTAATTAATGAAATGGTGTCATCCTGTACATTAGATCTATCTGAACACTAACTGGCAGCAAAATGCATTCATCAGGATCTCAGCACCAACTAAATTCACTGGGGTCAAGGGGTCCTCTGAGAACTTTGTCATTGGTTATGGTCAATTTCCCTAGATTAAGCATGTCAAACCGAGGGATGCAAACTCAACAGTGTCCTGTAAGGAGGGCCCCAACATAAACTCTGCAGCACCCCAGCCTTGCTCTACAATCCACTGTAGTCATACAGCTACCCACACACTGTCACCCCAGCCTTGCTCCACCCTCCACTGGAAGTCACACAGCTCCCTTTACACTGTGACACTCCAGCCGATTAATGCTGTTCACTGCTAGTCACAGACTCATACATATACCGTCTGCCACCCCAACCTTGTTCCACTGTCCACTGGTGGTCATATAACTGCATGTACTATGATCTCAGTATTGTTCACTGTCCTTTGGTACTCACAGAATCTTAACTCATGTGTCTAGTCTCAGCAGTTCGCTTCCTGATTGGATGGCTCAACCCTCATGTCATTTTGAGGAGCCACAAAAATCAGCTCAGGCAACAAGGGTATTGAAAACAGAGCCTTCACACTAGTAGAAGAGACTGTGCATAAAGTAATAGGTATATTAGTACACAGGCCAGTAATGGACCTGCATTTAGCAAGCCTCCTGCACTAGCACTGAAGGGGTTAATACCCCCAGCTGCTGTATTTTTTTTTACCACTAGGTGTCTCCCGTCTACTTCTGTCTCCCTTACTTTGATAGCAAGGGAGACAGAGGCAGACGAGACAGGCACAGACAGCATGCTTTGCATGCTGCCTCTGTCTGTCACTATGCCGGTACATGTGATCGCTGCTACTGGCACAGTCTCAGCCTGGAATTAATGATAGCAGCATGCATGGAGGCACGCTGCTATCATTTAAGCCATGACGGTCCTGGACCGTCATGGGTCGTTAAGGATATAACAACCCATGACGGTGCAGGACCGTCATGGGTCCTTAAGGAGAAGTAACACCTCCTAACAATAACTCACCCCGCATGTACCTTACAAAAGCCAGAAAATCCTAATGGCCCCTCTGAATATTTCTCCATGGAAAGTCAGTTCTGAATGGCAAGTCCATTGAGGTGGACATGGCAGTTGCTGGCAGGGCCATAGGAAAGGTTTGCAAAGCATTGCTTTGTACTGTGCTGTGAAACCCTCTAGCTTTTAACTCTTTGGGTGCCTGAGAGAGATCAAATGCAGTGTGTTGGATACATCTCTGGCACACAAAGGGTTAAAGGCATAAGTAGGCTTCTGCAATCTGCCTGCAACAAAGTCTGAAGAAAACTGCCAGTGACTGTCATTTCAGCCTCCATGGACATTATATCCAGGATTGACTGAAATTATTATCCTTCACTCAAAGGGTTAATTTAGGGGAAATATAACAACTGAAGCAGCTGAAAAGGTGAAAAGTAGTTCTTGTATCGTCAACATATCAGTCTTATTGCAAAGCCCTCCTCAGGAACAATACAATACAATAAATGTTTTGTACATATTATTTATTTATATACATATATATATATATATCCTATATAATAATTCGCTAAATCGTGTGTAACGCCGCGACATGCGCAGTAGACAATGCTGTGCGTGCTGCAGTCATGCTCAGTAGAGACTGCCCGCGCCGTGGCTGACACAGAGCTGTATCAGCTGTGGCACGGGCAGTCTCTACTGCGCGTGACTGCCCCGCGACCGGGTGGCTGTGACACTGTGGCCCGTGTAACGGGCTGTTCAACTAGTGTATATATATATATATATATATATATATATATATATATATCCTATATTATAATTCCCTAAGGATATTTGCCAGAAGCTGCCATGCGCAGTAGAGACGGCTGTGCGTGTTGCAGTCATGTACAATACAGACTGCCTGCACTGCGGCTGATAAGTGCGCAGAGAGGACTCGGGTCTGAATTCGGAGCACCCCGCTTCGTACTGCACGTGGAGCGAGCATGTGCAAACAAAGGGAAGATTTTTGAATTGATTACTTCAGTATCCATACTATATGGTTTTAAACACGACACAGAGGAATGCCATGCCGCAAATCAAACATTCACTTTCACACTCAACCCTTGAAGCAAATTGTACAAACTGGCCAAATTTTCACTTAAAAAAAGCTTAGTACATAGCTGCTAGGCAGGCTCAGCGCATAGAAGCTGTTTCTTGCTCTTATTTTAGCTGGGATGAATATAGATTATACCTTTTTCAGAACACTGTCAGATTCTGTTCTCCGCAGATCCTGAAGATCTTCCCCTTCATCTTTTTCTCCACCTGAAGAAATGGAATTAATCAATGCACCAAATAAGTCCCTTTCAAAATATGTTTTGCTCTACTTTATACAATTAAAGTCTTTACTACCCAAAATAATTCCCCACAATTAAGTTTAATTCCAAGTAGCACAGGCCAATGATGTCTCCAACATTTATAGACCTACTTGCCATTGTTACATTGTACATATTAAATCATCATGAAAAAAATATTCTGTATTGCTTTTGTCAGCTGAGTAAAATATTGAAAGAAGTTTCAATCAAAACTTGAATTTTTTTTAATGTTAAAAAATATTTGTGGCTACTCAATTTTATTGTGTGCCTAATCCTACAAACAGCTCTCGTCTATCAATGTCCCCATAAGCTGCAATCCCCATAAGCTGCAATGGCCACAAAATGTTACACTGAAACTCTCTGAACAAAGCGTGTACAAACCATGGGAACATTTCCCCCCCAGCACATATAATTTGCATAATGAGTGTTTCCGATCCCTTTGAACATTTGCCCAATAGGGAAGTGGAAATTTCTTTCTCACAGTGACCATGCAGATGACTAATGGAGTATATGACCCATGGCTTTGGAGTCCATTCTAATGTCAACTAATTGAACTTTAATAAACTAATATTTTAAGCATAGTGATAAATAATGTGTTCAGACACATCTGTATTTTACACAAAACTAAAGTCAAACTTACTTTTGGAAACATTAAGTTGATGACTGTCAAACCCTCCAAACGTTTCTGCTCTTCTGGGAAGGGAGACTGGCCCCACTCCAGCTTCCTGGTCTGTGGGGCTAGGAGCCTGCTGCCCAACATTGCCCCATAAGTGTTTGTTTACCAGGCAATGCAGTGTCTCAACTAAATCACAAACAACAAGAGGTAGGAACAAATTAGAACAGTACAATAAGAACAAAAAGGGTGTACCATTAGCTGAAGTTTGCAAAGGTACTCAAGCCTAACTAATCCTATATAATAATTTGCTAAATGTGTGTTTGTCAGAAGCCGTCACGTGCAGTAGAAATGGCTGCACGTGCTGCAGTCTTCCGCACTACAGACTGCCTGCGCCGTCTGTCTGCTTATTGTGCTGTTGGTTTGCCCCAGAATTGTTCTAATTCATCAGCCTCACTATGTTAAAGGGATAGTAATGTTTCAAAATAAAAGCATCTCCAATTAATCTTCATAGTATTTGGGCCTTGGAGAGTGTTATTTCAATACTGTCAGAGTTGTAGTTCAAGAGTAACTGAATGATAAAGTATCCTCTCCCGCCCCTTTTACTGATGTAACACAGCAACACTGTCCAGATGGACTGCAGAGAGGCACAATCACAGTAAGAAGATTGTCCCTTGCTGTGAGCTGTCTGGTCTTAACCCTTTGAATGCCAGACAGGTATCAAACACATTGCAACGTAATGCATGGATAGCTCTCTTGCACTCAAAAGGTTAAGACCATATTCCACATCTGAGGGGAGGTGGCTTACACTAGGTAAAAGGGACAGGAGGGGAAACTTTATAATTCAATTACTCTTGAACTATAACTTTGACAGTATTGAAATAATACTCTCTATGGCCCAAATACTATGAAGATTAATTGAAGCTGCTTTTATTTTGAAACATTACTATCCCTTTAAGTCCTCGCATACTAGCGTGGAATTCAGTGAAGCTTGATGCAATATTTTGGAGACTTTACAAGCATCCGAAATTGTTAAGGGAATTTATGTGATTGTTAGGGTCCCACACAATATCATTTGGAAGCTAAAAGGCTGCACAATAGCAGACTGAGGACAACCAACCTATAGACATAACTGATTTTAACTCTTTGAGTGGCAGATAGATATGCAATGCTATGCACTGGATTACCCCTCTGGCACACAAAGAGTTAACAAATCACATATAACTAAGTATTTGCTATCTAGTGAGTCAGAAAACACGGAAATAAAGTGATCGTACCTTCTCTCACTGCATCTTTTATTACTGGTTCTCCTTTTGGCGCCTCCTCTGTGTTTGCTCTGAAGATAATTCTACTAGTAACAGACGAGGTGCTGTCTTCGTGCACGTAGCAGTCCGTTAGAGATTGAAAAATCTTCTCTTTTTCTTCCAATAATAATATTATTTGCTTGTCTTTCAAATGAAGTTGATCTGTAATGAGAAAATAAGTGATAGATGTACAGATGTGTAGAACATTTAACTTTCTACTGCCACCATCAGGGTGTTACAGGGAAATAAATTACAAAATTGTGTAAAACTCAATGAGCAGTAAATATGACAGTTTTGAGTGAGCGAGTTTCCAGGATTTACAAACTTTTTTTGCTCATTGCCCAAGAGAGGTACTAACATTAAACTACCAACGTATAATTAAGAATCTTTTGGGCTCTATTTATGATAGGAAGAGGGTATAGCTGGCCATGTTGCCTTTTCCATTATTCTAATGAGATGATTCATACATACCTTAGGGCAATGGTTCCCAAACCTGCAGTCATAAACCACCAGCAAGGTGATTTAATCATAGGATCACTCGTTATATTAACTCACATATGCCAATGCATGAGAAATGTTAAAGATATAACATGTAACAGGTTGGAGACCTCTTCCTTATGGTATACGTGAATGAAAAATAGAATTGATGACTATTGAAATGCTTTTGTGAATCAGTTTAAGCAGGGACATTAAGAGAGAGAAATGCTTATACAGTGTATATGTATGTCTATGTTGGCATCCTGTGAACAGGGGGTAGTAAACATCTGACTCCCCAGCTGTAGGTACTACAACTCCCATCCAGGCACTAGTTGGTTGGGGATGATGGAAACTGTAGTCTTCAACAGCAAGTCAAATCCCTTCTGTAGACTAAAACAGGATATGCCAGACAGAGCCTAGCATTTGTAGATAGCAGATTTTCATAGCATGTGAGCAAGCACACCTGTACTGTATTGAGCAGTCTCTATAGGAATGGTTTCCTATCGAGGGTGCAGTCTCTTTTAACTCACTAGTGCCTTACTCAGAGAGGAAATATCCTAAAGCACATCATACTGGTCCTGCCTGAATAGAATCCGGCCATGAAGTGCCAGGAAATTCCATTCTGAACAAGAGAAGCAGCCAGCCCCAGACTCAAGTTTCGGCCTTGTTGGGCCTCGTCAGTGAGGTGTAGCTAATCTAGGCACTGTAATTAAGGGGTCCACGGGTGGATTCCCGTGTTACCCTTAAAATCGATTGGCATTTGGAAATGTTTGTTTGTCCACAGTGATGGAGTTAGTTTGTTACAGAACTGCTAATCTTTTGTGCATACAAAACTTAGTGTATGGCACCAACTTACCTTTCAGCTCTCTGGCTTTTGTGTCCAGAATTCTCCTTTCTTCTTCTGACTCACTTGGAACACCTTCGTCCTCGTCTTTGTTCCTAAACAACAAATGCAAAAACACAGTCAGCTATGCTCGGAAGCTAAGAGTACAAAAAGTGTGTCTATTGCACAATGCCACATACATTGTATTAATGGTATCCTGGATGGTTTGAATCCAACTGTTCCGCTCCTCCTTAGAACTAGCATGTACTTCTACCATCTCTGGGTCCGATGCTCCCATACTAATCAAGAACAGACCTTTCTCTTCATGCGCCACCTCCCTCACTATCAACCTCCTCAGGGAAATCACTGTAGATTTCTGGTCCTTTGAAATGCAAAAGAAATAACAGACGTTTATTTAACAAACATTCAGTAGTAGGTGAGTGAGTAGTATAAAGTACTTTTATCTGTGGTATACTTTCTTATTTATTGATGCTATGGACAGAACGCAAGAAATGTGCACAATCTCCATTTACAATATATTTTGGTGGCAAAATGATTAGCTCCAAAATGTTACTGAAGTGCACATTTTTTTTTAATTAGCAAACATTTGCACTTTTTTTTTTTTTTTAGTGAATACGTTACAAAAAAGGGGGCATGGCTAAAATGTCTGCCATTTTGTGAGAGGATTAGTGATCGTACCTAATTCAGCCAGACATTTTCATATGTCAGGCTAACTTTGCTGTTAATTTAGGAGCATGTGTTATTCAGCATCAAGGCTTTAGCATGTTTCTTGCATCAAAAAGCGAGCAATCTCAAACAGCACATACATTACGGCTTTCAAAAAATAGCAAATTCTCCACTTTCTTGCATTCCGCCCTATATCTATAGCTGGACAGTAGTAATTCTGTCAACTTGTTTATAGTGTTCCAAAGAACCATAGGTGGAACGGGGTAAGCAAACTGGGGTTAGCCAAGAAGGGATTGAAGGACAGGCTGGAGGCCTTCAATCTAATAGATCCAGCGACATACACTGAAAAGTCTTTGAGGCTGATGTACTAAGAACTGAAGCAATGCTGGGGCAAATCAACTGCGTCATAGAGGACAAATAAAATACCTATTGGTCTAAATGGGGGTTTGCCTGACAGGTCTGCAATTCATTGGAGGCCTCTAGCATTTGAAGGGTTGAAAGTCTCACTTGAACAATGGTAACTTAGGGAATTGTTTTTTTGTCCTCTACTGTGCAATTGATTTGCTCCAGAATTGCATTTTTATTTTATTACATCAGCATAATATTGTATGACTGTGCCTATGTCAGAGTTGTAATGTGTGACATCATGTGCCTGCATGTATGAAGCATGTATGCAGATGTGAGTTTTGTGTCTGCGTGTTTGTTCTTAGTTGGAAACAAGTCATGCGTGGAAAGGAAACAAATATGAAATATGTGTATTCTTGGAGATGACACATTTTAAAGGGGACTCTGTCTGGAGGTCTGACTACCCCTGATATCTAGCATTTCTCATTCAGATTGTTAAAGCCTATGGTCTATTGTGAGGAAGGATGAACTTAACCCTTTAAGGACCAGAGGGGTGTGCACCATACTGTAAAGCATTATGAAGTCCTTCTGTTAACACCTTGGGAATGAGAGACATACATAATGCATTGTGAAGGCAATGTAATAAAATGTCTCTAGGATCCCAGGGGATAAACACATTAAAAGTGATGCATTGCGATAGGTATAGTTTCCAACACCCTTTTAGAACTCAAAGGGTTAAAGTGTTAGGCTATAACTAGACAGCAGTGTCCTTATTTATAATAACTGCCATGTTTGTTAGTTCAATAAAAACAATGTGGATACAATGAGGTCTATCAAAAATATTTCAGTTAAGTGTAAACTAGCCATAGCTGGTTTGAAAAAATACAATTTATCCAATTTAATATTTTGCTTCAAAGGATGTAACCTTTAGAGTGCCAGGATATACGCAACTCATTGCAATGCGTTGCATACCCCTCTGGTACTCAAAGGGTAAAGCATCAAGTTAGTTTCAGTCTTCCTACCAGTCAGTCCTAAGATTGTGCATTTGTTTTTTGTGCTTTTTAATTAACTGGAATAGTTATCCTCATTACTTTTCTTCCTATTTTGTCTTAGGAGATGTCGGACATCATTCTCTTGTCAATGTTAGTATCTATATTCTCTTCAGGCCATATGTTTATCTATAGTACTGTAAATCCAGCCTTATTTACTATTCATTGTTTATGGTTTACTGCATGTTAATTGTAAGATACTGTGCACATCGCGTGAAAAAGAAAAAAGACTGACAAAATCCATATCCAGTGAATAACAACTAACTTCATTCCTCTCATGAATTACCACTGCAAAAGATCCATTTCCCAACTTGGAGATATCAATTCCACTAATCAATATGCATACCATAATGGCTGTTTTATTGTTTTATATACCATATATATATATATATATATATATATATATATATATATATAGAGAGAGAGAGAGAGAGAGAGAGAGAGAGAGAGAGAGAGAGAGAGACTCAGTGGTTGGGTTTACTCTTCTGTGTGTCATAATTATATTATTTTGATTTTTATAACTCTGATATTTATCATTGATTGATGTTATTGCTACATTACAGTAGCTAACAGTCGTCGTGTGTGTCTTGACGTGGCTGAGAAGATACATTTTCATGAATTAAAAGTGAATGATTTCTCACCAGTGATGCAAACACATATTTCTGGTCCTTTTCTTGTAGAAAAACTAAAATATCGGACTGCAGAACGGCCAGGACCTCTAGAACAAAAAAGGGTGGAGGTTTATTAGGAAATTAAATACATCCTCATGGCTTAGTCTTCTATAACCATATGCCTGATTTTTACAAGTCTACACTGAAATGTTCCAATTTATTTCTTGTAAACTCCTGTCCATTTCTTCTGAATAACACTGCTGTATTAGAAGCCACTTGGTTTATTTTTCCATTTGGCTCAGAACAGCATGGATCATGTTCTAGAATGAGACAAATGTTCCCATTTTCTGGTAAACCCTTTAAGAACCGAGAAATGTGCAATCATCCCTCTGGTTCAGAAAGGTTTATAAAGACACTGGTGACTTTAATTGCAATACCCTGAAGATAGGATCATCTGCTGCAAGCCTTTATCTAAATGATGATGATGGCAGCTCTTGATTCATCAGTAGCTCAGATAACTCAATCCCGTACATGCTATTTAAACAGCTACCATATATACTCTAATGTATTGAAGACTTCTCTAGAATCCAGGGGGCTAAAATTACTATTTATTTAAATTTCTATTGGTGTAACTAGACCACCTCAAATCCAAGAGAAAGCCAGATTACCAAGTCTTGTAAAATGTAATGTTGCTGGGACACAAAGATCCAAATGCAGCTCTCTCTAGGGTGGAGGCTATGTAGACTGGGAGAACTGGCTGTTCTTGGCAGTGCAGAGCTTGTGGGCGAGGATGACTAATTCCGGCTATTTCATCTAATTGAAGTCACCATAAACTACATGAGTACAGGTCTATCTTGAGACACTGTAGTCTTTAATAATGCAAAATGTATAAAAGTGCACATTGGAAACATCATTCTACTAATTATGCTGTGAGATGATTTGGTGCCTCTGTCTACAAAGATGGACAACTGTTCAGTCAAGTTCCCCTCTAGCTGTTGATGGGCTATAAATCCATTGGACAGCTGAGGATGATAGAAACTGCTGTACAACAACCATCATCCTCAGCTCCCCAATGGAGAACCTGATGAATATGCACATTTAAACGGTGACACAAGTGAATTAAACACTTCTTTTAACCACATTTTTCTGCGAGTGCTGGCTGTACTTTTTGCTTTGCTGTTTGTATGGGATCTGTTCCAGTCAAATTCAGGACCCAGAGGGACTCTATTAAGTGTGAGTGCTTCCCTTCTCCATTTTGTATTCTATATATTTATATTTTTATTTATTTATTTATTTTTCTTTTTCATTCAGTTCTACTGATATTTGAGGGATAGTCTGCGAAAATCTAACAGACATTACCATTGTTTACAATGGAGAGGACTTGTAATTTTTTTTTTCATCACCTGACTGACTTCAAACCTTATTACTATTTTTCCAGCCCTGCATATGTATGTCATTTTAATTGCATCATAAGACACTGCGAGTCAGGTCTCCGTTACTTCCTGGCACGCAAGGATTTAAATCCAGAGATGGGCAGCCTGAAGCCCTCCAGCTGTTGAGGACTACAATTTCAATCATCCCCGCCCAGCAAACATAAGACCAGGGATGATGGAAATTGCAGTCCTCAACAGCTGGAGGGCTTCAGGCAATCATCAATGGCTTGAAGGCCTCATGCTGTCCTTGGCTGGATTTAAGCCCCCTGGATGCCAGAGAAACCACACTTGAATCCTAGGGTGAGGAAGGTCCTGAAAGTGCCAAATTATAACAATTTGCAATTTTATGTAGAAATCATGTTTTACCTTTTGACCGACCCGTTGTAGACTTCAAGGAGACAAGGCCATCTCGCACCAGTTTCCTTCTCTTCAGGTCCTCCTTTGCAAACATCTGCCCACTCTTCATCCTCTGGATAGATTTGCTGTCCGTCTTATTGTAAATCTCATGAAGGCGCATCTTTTTTTCGTAATTGCGGACTTTGCTGTTTACTGCCGTTATAACATCCTTCACAAGATTTAAGGAATGTGACACGTCCTGATGCTCCACGTCATTTTCTATAAAACAGATTGCATTATTTATTTTATTATCTCTGCCCCTTTGCCTCTGACACCACTTATAAGTGAGTTCAATTAATATGCTAAACACACCAACAGCATTACCAAGACTTGGAAATGTAAACAAGTCCAATGTTCAAAAGAAAAGTGGTGTAATCTGAAGGACACCAACTATACCATAGGGGACAAATGGAAATTACCATTTATTTAAACCCCCTTGTATGCTAGTGAGGTCTCCAACATTATTTTGCAGTTAATTTGCCTCAGAATTACTCCACTGTCTTTTTGAACACAGGCCCCATAATCTAAGTAAAAATCCAGACTCTCAGAAGACAGACAATGGTCTGCACTAAGACACTCACAATAGGCAAACAATCTGAAAAAGAAATCTGATCAACGGATCAGACTGTAATATAAAACTGACCTGATACAGAATAAAACAGAGTCCATTATAATGAAAGTTATATAACTACATCTATCTGCTGAATAAAGGACACACATCTAGGTAAGTCTTTTAACCCCTTAAAGACCAGCAGTTTGTGACACACAGAGGGGTGTGTGCAAAGTTATGTGCTTGTACACACCCCTCTGTGCTAAACAAAGGTCAGACAAATCAAAACCATCCTCTTCCTATATGTTTAGTGTAACTTCATAGAAGATTGGAGAAATTAGCTGTTCCTGTTTTTTATGAACACAAGTACTTAACTCTTTAAGTGCCAGAGGGCATTCAAGGGTTAAATTCTTTGAGGATACAAGAGTAGATGTATGATATGTCAAGTGCAATTGTGGCCATACACGATAAGATAAAAGATAAGAAATTCTCGGCTAAACCGCTTACGCTTTTAGGGACATAGAACATTGACCAATTTCTCAATTATTTAAATGGGGCATATAACCGCTTGAATGTCAGAGAGCTCTCTAACGCACTGTTCTGTAATGAGTTGGAGACCTCTCTAGCATTCAAGGAGTTAAAAAGCCTTTTAAAATCAATGGGGATTTTGTGTGTTCCTAACGGTACAGATGGGTTTCCCCCAGAATGTTTCCAGTTCTTTGTGAATACGAGTCACTTACCTTTAGTATACTGTAATATCCTCTGCAAGAGGACCGGATACTTCGTTATTCTCTGGGTAACCAATAATATACACTCTGGGATTCCCAGCCGCCTCACCACTGTGCTGCTCATTTTTTTCTACAATTAGGATGGAAATAAATAAATAACATTAATTTCAGGAACATAAAAAAATGGATGAGATGGTGTTATTTACAAAATGTAGAAGTGCCAGATACAGTTAGTGTGCTGTACCTTTATGAAAGCCTGAAACCGCTTTTCCTTTGAAAGCAAGTCTTTGAAATAATTCACGGCTTCATTGTGGTGTCCGCAGAATTTGCCATATGTCTTTTTCATTCGCTCTGCATTTTCACCAGAAAACTGGGAGAAAACATCAGCAAGGAATTAAGTAATAAAACCACAATACATTCAAATTTCTCTGGAAAACTATGATAATATACAGTTTTCTACACTGACAACTGAAAATACAATAAAAGAGCCACTGTAACCTGCTTAATGCTCAGAGTTGTGTGACTTTGTTCCAGCTCTCACATTATTGGTGCACATGGTGCTCGTTGACTCAAATAAAGGCAAAACCTTCATCACAGTTGAAATGGTAGGTGTCTTGGTTAGGCCCAGAATAGTCATTTCTGTCATTTAGACAGTGAGAAAGTCATTCCCCTGTCCTGCAGCTTCATATTGATACACATTGAAGCCTCTAGTTATGGCTGCATCCCAGATCCACATGCCACTGCAAGTTATACAATGTGGCTGCATGCAGCTAAAAAATGCACCACTGTCCTGTTTGCCAGTGAAGCCTGTATACAAAGTATCTGACACCACAGACTGGAATATTAGGCAAACCCCACTAATGTATAAGGCTGTTTATGAAGCCATGGCAATGAACATGTGCTCCTGTCACTTAAACCGATAGTAATGTTTCAAAATAAAAGTAGCTCCAATTAATATTCATAGTATTTGGGCCATAGAGAGTGTTATTTCAATACTGAAAGAGTTGTAGTTCAAGAGTAATTGAATGATAAAGTATTCCCTCCCACCCTTTTACTGATGTAACACTACTCACCTCAGAACACAAAGGTGGTGTCCAGATGGCTTGCAGAGAGGGACAATCTTCAATTAACATAAGGGAAAAATCTTACAGGGGGGAAGGTTTTCATTGTTCTCACAGTAAGAATATTGTCCCTGGCTGTGAGCTGTCTGGTAGTAAGACCAAAATCCACATCCGAGGAGTGGTGGCTTACACTAGGTAAAAGGGGCGGGAGGGGGATACTTTATCATTCAATTACTCTTGAACTACAACTCTGACAGTACTGAAATGACACTCTCCATGGCCCACATACTATGAATATTAATTGAAGCTACTTTTATTTTGAAACATTACTATCCCTTTAAGGAGTTTAAACAGAGTTCTGCTGATAAACAATACTCCCAAATACGCAACTAGGGACGTGAGCACTTGTTTTGCTTCAAATTTACTATGCATTTGCAGTATAAACACTTAGTCACTTTCATGTCAACACCTAGCAAATGAAAAATCCTAGTAACTTTTTAACCTGAAGCAGTATAAAAGCAATCTTGTAATATGAACTGCAGTGTTACATAAAATAGGATTATCAAGTGACTATTAAAATGTATTACATTGTTAACAGATATATCAGAGTTGCGACCTACAAAACATGTCAAGCCCACAAATACATTTTATTTAGGAAATTATGAGGTGAATGTACAAATAAAATTCAGCAATAAAATAAAGGCAAAGAATAGCATTTGTGTGCTGCACCTGCTTAATTCCTGTGTACAAAGGTTTTTGCATGATAGTGTGGCTGGCTTTGGGCCACTTACGCCAAAGGTGGGTAAAATGAGAGTATACTGTCTGGGCATTTAAGGGTGTGCCATTCCTCTGATCCCAGTCTGATGCCATGTACTAAAACAAGGAGCAGAGGAAATCGGCTCTAAGTTCTTCATTTTCATTACTCCTGCTATAGGGTTATAAACCCTTTGAGTGCCAGAGGTGTGCGCAATGCATTGCGTACACCTTTGGCACTCAAAGGGTTAATAAAGGTTTGTCCATTTAAGCTGTGTGGCGGGGGAGTTATGTAGTGGTATTACATGATTCTGTATATTAGCAAAATAATACATCAGCACAGCCAACATGAAGCAATTATGGGGCAACCCAGCTGTACTATAGTGAACCATTTAAAATCCATTTTATTTAAATGGGGCTTTAAAAACCTTGGCTGCTAAAGAGGTCTAAAATGCGTTGTCAGAAATGCACTGGAGAGCTTTCTAGTGTCCAAGGGGTTAAAACCCCTATTTAAATCAATTATATTTTTCCTTGTTTCCTATAATGCACTCTGATTGCCCCAGCTCTGTTCCTTTATACATATGTCCAATCTTTTCTTTTGCCATTTAGTGTAGCTGAAAGAAATCTGTGGCAGATGTCTCCCACCTGATTTACTAGGAGATCTCCAATCCTTTTGATGACAAAGTTCTTCTCACTTTTTTCAGCCATGGACTCCTTCTTTCTTTCTAAAATCCTCTGGAAGAACTGACTGTGAATGTTCAGCAAGTCTTCAAGGCATGGGAAGATCTTTTCCACCACATGCTGTTCAAACTGCAGCTCCATCACCATACCACGACTGTACACATCACTCATAATCTTCAGTGTCCTGATGTGGTGCATTTCAGTCTGCATTAACTCTGTGTGGGGACACAAAGGGCACCACGTAAAGACTCACAAAGTAACAATCGAGGTTGCACTCAGCAGAACTAGATCCGGCCAATATGGGACAAAGAAGTCTTTAATGGTGCAAACCAATTGTCCCATAGGAGACAAAAAAAAACTGCCAAACCCCCAACAGTACCATGGTGAACAAGTAAAATCCCCAATGATTTAAATGGAGCTGTAAACCTCTTACATGCTACAGAAGTCTCTAGTGCATTGCTTCGCAACGAGCTAGAGACCCCTCAATCATTCCTAAGCGTAAAAGCTCCATTTAGATCAATACTGATTGCACATGTCCACTACATGCAATTGGTTAGCTTCAAAATAACTAGGTTGTTGTAATTTATAATACATTCTAGTTAACTCTATGAGTGTCAGAAGGGTATGCAACACATTGCTTTGCATACACCCCTGGCACTCAAAGGGTTAAAGAAGAATAAACACCTGCTTATAATACACCCCACTGACCTTACTATGGCTAGAAAATCTGAATGGCCCCAATGGATTTGCATCTTCAATCAGTCCTGGATGTCATGTCAATGAAAGCAGAAATAACAGCTTCTAACAGGACCACAAACTCCCCTTACTGCACATGGTAACATTAACCCTTTATGGACCAGCGGGGAGTGAAGTGTATTGCTCCACAATACTGGACTAGCAGGGAGTAAAGTGTATGAGATCAACATTTTAATTCTAAATAAAAATATATATATATGACTTTAGGCATTAAAAAACAAGAAGTACTTCTGGGGAAAACCAATTGTATTGTATGGAACAAGTAAAAAAAAAATTAAAATCTTCATTGCTAGAGAGACCTCCATCATATTCCAAAGCATTCAAAGGGTTAAAAGACACATTTAAACCACAGGTACAGCTGGACATTTTTTTAGTCCCATAATGCAGTTGGTGTGCCCAAGAACTGCACAGGGCTCATAGGTTGAAGAGCTTTTTCTCACTGCAAATTTTCCTTAAAAAATATGCTTACTGGTCATATAGGTGCAAGCACAAGATGCCTTTTTGTAGTCATTGCTAAGCAACAGTTAAACCTCTCACCATATAGAACATCTTGCCGTTTCACTACATCTTTCTTTTGCTGCCGAAGGAACTTGCTGTCCACCACTTGGCTCCAGGACTCTGCCTCCAGTTGCCTGGAATCCATTTCAAACTCACCCATCAGTTGTCCCTCATTCATATCAGTCCCTGAAAGAGCAAAATTAGTCTGTAAGCCACAATGCGCCAATGGGCTCAAGAATGTTGAAGGATCTACATCAGTGAGGACCAAACTGAAACTTTTTGGCTGTCTAGGACTACAATTCCCATCAGCTGGCTAGGGATGATGAGAATTGTAATCCTGATCAGCTGGGCGGCCTTAGGCCTGATCTATATGCACTAAGCCCTGATCTATATGCACGAAGAACTCACAAAGTAGCAAAACAATGTTTTGATTATTTAAAGGAACAGTAAACTTTAATGGAAAAAACTGTATACTATAGTACTTTTTCTGCTCTATAGAGCAAAACAAGGAAGATTGTTTCTTAATTCTTTAACTGCCAGAGGAGTACACAATGCATTGGGTACCCCTGTGCCACTCAAAGGGTTATGTTATGAAACTCGATCTTACTGGTGTTCAAAGGGCATTTTTTTAAATGAACATTATGGGAGATTTTGAGTCACTGGCCACAGCTCTTTATAACAAGTGATATGAATATCAGCACCTGGGGACCATAACAGAAAATGTTACTTAGTTAAAAAAATAGTCTGGGCTGTAATAACTTTTTAATTAAAACTGAATAAAAAGAGTAGTAATTTGTTATCTTTACATTTTCTTTTTACATTGATACATATATTGATATACTTTTTTTCTGTATACTTGAATCAACTATTTAATTTATTTGCTTTCATCCATTTTCAATGATGAGTGCCCTCTACCTGCAGTCTATAAAAAGAGCCTGCAACTTCCTGTATATGAAAAAGTTCATAAGAGGGTGTGTCTGTGTGTCTCCAGGGATGCATTCAGGACTAAGCTGAGAAAGCCTAGGCCTAGCAGACTAGCAGTGACAGCGCTGGGCATCTTTTCTGCTTTCTGACTCTATCCATTATTCCCAAAATGAACACATCCAAATGGCCTCTCTTCTTTGATCAGATTTTCCATTTTCTTTTAGCCCTTTGGATGCCAGTTATTTTAATATATATAAGAAACCCATGAAGCCTCATCAAAATATTCTTTCCAGTTTCATATTCATGCTTCTACGTCTTTAAAGGAACACTAACACTTAATACGTAAAAAAACATTTATTGCAGGGTTTATCCTCCTGGGTAAAACAAAGGAACTCACACTGCTGAGAGGTGTATTATTCAGACTTGAATTTTTTTTAGGTGCAATACCTCAATGGCCTGAAATTTCAAGTGGCGCTGTTGCTACACCATCCTATGGACAACTCTGGTCAGCTGACCATAAATCTCCAGAGGATGGTGTGGCAACAGTACCACCATAACATTTCAGGCCATTGAGATATTGCGACTAAAAAAAAAATAATTCAGGTTTAAGCTGCAATAACTATTGAATAAAACCTCTAAGTAGTGGGATTGCCCTTGTTTTATTCAGGAGGATAAGGCCTAAAATAAAATTGTTTTTACTATACCTTTAAGGGAAGGATCATGCCCTGTGGAAGGGTCTGGATAGAGTGAGGGTGTGAAAAATTCTGTATAGTGGGGTGTTTACACCTGACATTGTGTGGCTTAGTCTAAATTCACCTATATTTATTTTATATGATACTTTGTAAAAACAGTTTATAGACTTCAGGTAGAGGGTGTTCACATCACTGAAAGTGCAAGAAAATAAACAAATTCACTGATTCGAGGAAAACGTAATTTGAAGGCAGATATCTAGCCCATTCACCTACTTTAAAGTGGAACTACCACCCAATAAGACAATAGCCCCACATAATTGCCCATCTGGCGACTAGCTGCTCAGTAGCGCTAGTCGCCAGAATTATTACCAGATTAAAGAGAAATCGCTATTCTTCCTGGATTGACAGCAGAACGGAGCGCGGACATCTTGTCAGAGTGGCGTCCGCGTGCCTGTGCTGTCAGTCTCAGTCGGGTCTAGGAGGCGTTGCTAGGAGCCGGCCGGCTCCAAAGGGGAGTAATATTGATTTCTCTTTAATCAGGTAATAATTCTGGTGACTAGCGCTACTGAGCAGTTAGTCGCCAGATGGGCAATTATGCAGGGCAATATTTTTATTGGGTGGTAGTTTCGCTTTAAAACCCTCAAACACGATTTGGTCCTTGGTCTTGTCTTATGTTCAGGACAGCCTCATGCCTGTCCCATGCACAACTGAAGGAGCAGAGGGTGGTGCAATGCATTGAGAAGCAATGTCTTGCTTATCCCTCTGGTCCTTAAAGAGATAGTAATGCTTAATATTGAACAATCCTATATAATAATTCACTAAAACGTGTGCAACGCCGCCTCATGTGGCTCTGTATCAGCCACGGCGCAGGCAGTCTCTACTGCGCATGACTGTCCCGTGACCGGGTGGCAGTGGCACTGTGGCCCGTGTAACGGGCTCTTCAACTAGTATTATATATTGCAGGTTTATCTGCTGAGTAAAACATGGTTACTTGCACTACAGGCCGAGGTTTTATTCAAAAGTTATTGCAGGTCAAAGTTGCATTTTTGGGTGCAGTACCTCCATGGTGTGAAACTTTACAATGGCGCTATTGCTAAGACATCCTATGGACATTTATAGAGCTGCGATATCATTTGAATTAATAATCTCTCAGCAGTGGGAGTACCCCAATTGTATAAATCAGGATAAACCCTGAAATATTTGTATTCAATATTAAGCATCACTATCCCTTTACCCTTTCAGTGCCAGAGGGGTATCCAACACATTGCAAAGCAATACATGGACACCCCTCTGGCATGCAAAAGGTTAATGCCCCATAAAAAAGTATTCTTGTTTTATAGAGGTTAAAAAAATAAATTATGTTGCACAAATCCTATCTCTCAATCCTTTATGGTTTGAGAGAGATCCGCCTGTAAAGTTCCTCTTCTCCTGATGTCAGCTGTAAAGTTCCTCTCCTGATGTCAGCTGTAAAGTTGTAAAGTTCCTCTTCTCCTGATGTCAGCTGTAAAGTTCCTTGTCTCCTGATGTCAGCTGTAAAGTTGATAGAAGGAGATCTGTGTTGGCCGACTCGAGGAGGCTCTTCAGCAGAGCCGCAATAGCTTTATTTAAAAAGAACTACTTCATTGGAACGGTCTACAAAGTGTGCTTGCAAACCAGGCACACTTTGTAGATCTTTCCAGTGAAGTAATTATTTTTAAATAACGTGATCTCTGCTCTGCTGCAGAGCCGCCGGCAGGTCGCCAGACCGAGATCTCCTGCTGTCATAACAGCGCTGACGTCAGGAGAAGGGGAGGGAGGGGAAATTTTAAATAAGAATATCTCTCAAACTGTAAAGGTTTGAGAGATAAGATCTGTGCAACATAATTTATTTTTTTAACCTCTATAAAACAAGAATAATTTTTTATGGGACATTAGCGTCCCTTTAAGGAAGAATACATATTGGCCTGTATTCATGTACCGAAACACGGGCAATTCTGAAGCAAACTGTGCCATAGGGCAGACATGAAAATTCCAAATGATTTAATGGAACTTTTAACCCTTTGAGTGCCAGAGGGGTACGGAACTCTCTGACACTCAAAGGGTTAATCCTTTTGATACTAGACAAGTCCCCAGCACATTGCTTCAAAATGCACTGGAGAAGTCGGTAGCATTCAAGAGGTTAAAACCCCCAGTTAAATATTAGGTGCATACAGAATATGGGCAATCTTTTATCTACCCCCATCACTATGGTACAGCTGGTATGCTCCAGAATGGTTAGATTTTGCTTGTGTCAGGCCCATTATAAGGAAGTGCCACACACTATCATCAGGGATATAGGTAGTTAAATGCTTTCTAAAAATAATTCAGATCTGCATGTGAATGCTCCCCATGCAAAGTGTTGCATAACTACAATAAAAAGGCAAATTCAAAATTTTAATAAAACTAAACAATCATTTATGAAGGATTTAATGATCACACTCTTATCTCTCTCTCTATACATGTAGAGTCCAACAATAGTTTTATAGAAAGGAAGGAGTACAGAATGTAGGTGAACCAGCTGGTTAACAAATATCAAACAAGGTCATCATTCATTAGTAGAAGAGGAGGCTCATTTCTTTTAACCGGCAGAGTGCCGGACCATTGTGAATCAATGCATTGATCTCATCTCTGGCACTCAAAGGGTTAAAAGCCGAAATGTCATATCCTAGGCTTGTAGCTTTGTGTTTGCTCAATTATCTTCCAGTTTCACCCAAATCAAGAAAAAGTTAGTGCAGTTTCTCACCTTCATCGATAAGAGACTCCATAGACTCGTTGACTTTAGATATTTTGTGTAGAGAGTCTGTTGACTGAGACAGGTATTTCCAGGTCCCCAAAAGGCTTTCATCACCAACCCTGTAACAAGAAAATACAGAACATGCCTTTATGGCAGTGTAAGCTCAGAACAGTGGCATGCAAGCTGGAAATAAGCAAGGAAACAAACCAACGAGGAACTCCCTTTAGTGACTTATTGCTCAAATTTACATGCCCCTGAAGAAGTAATTTATATATTACAAAATGTGTAGTGCTATATCTATATCTGTTTGTACATCTGTCAAGTGGCATTTTTTGTTTGTTTGTTTTTTTTTAATAAATTTAAACATTTTTATCACATCGGAGGTTTGCTCAACGTTGATTGCCCACAACTTTACTCCCTTAACGGTAGTACTTGTGCGGTAAGTCATAATAACAGCAGGAGACAGTGGCTGGGCTGGGGTCAAACCCAGCCCATGTAAGAGTCAAGGAGGAAGGAAGGCCTCCACAGAATGTGAATAGCCAACTATGTGTAAAATGATTGATGTTACAAGGTATCCATTGGTTGATCAACTGCACTTAGAGGAGGCTGTGATGTTCCTTTTTGCCTCTTTCTCAAGGAAATACAAGGGGCTCCACTGATGAACCAAATGTAACTAATATGGACATATGAAAGAGCGATAAACATGTCCACACTGTGACTTCTATTACTTCTTTTTTGGAATAAACACTCAAATATTTCACCTTCTCAGACTAAAAACAGAATGCAAATGCATGATAGATACTATTCTACAGGATGCTAGAGAGGTTTCTAATGCGTTTCTCAGCTAAGTGCTGCTTATCAAGCCAATGAGGCCAGTTGCTTTATAAAGCAGCAGTTAGCTGTGAAACGCGTTGCAAGTGCCATACTTTAAGTATGTTTTATGAATACATATTTTTTTTATATGGTGGATAAGCGTATACAGCATTTTTTCCTGCATTTCGTGAGTGAAGACTCTGAGTGGGGAGCCGGAGAGCCCGAACAGAGACGAGTACATTTTCTCTGTAAGCCTGAATCACTGCTTCGAGGTGTACACCTGTTTAGCAGCTACTATAAACGTGACTGCTATATATATCATTCTTGTGCTATTATTATTAAGTAATAGGCATATTGGCGCCCCTGTTTCTTTTTGCTTTTTTGCATACTCTGTTGATAAAGCATTGCCATGAGTGCAGCTTCATGCAAGTCCACTGTGATTAGCGATGTGACTAGGACTTGAAACAATGAGGGGCTTCATGGCAGCCAATGCAGCTACCATGCATGCCACTGACACAAGTAACTGAATGTTTGTAATGCTCGTCCCCAACAATCCATTCACTGGCTGGTCTACATGGACAACAGGCAAGAAAATATGTCTGATATGAACATGCACCCCAGCTCTCATAGGCTTAAAGGGGGCGACAAACGCAAAGGTCTAGGGCAATACAAATGTTTGGAAGTGCAGCATTCATATCACTGTGTGAGTAAGCCTTTAGGGTTCCTCAGAATATTATTATCAAGCCAAATGATTCTATCAGTGTCTTAAAACACTGCATTACATAAATGTTTTCTCAATGCACTACCAAAATGGCATCTTCCAAACATACACCTATCAGTATTATTTCCCAATGCTGCTTCACCAAGCTTTCCCTTACAACAAAATTACATTATCATTGGTAGAAACAGACTTTCTGTATGAATTTGTAGAACAGTAAGGAATACTATTTGAATATAACCTGCAGGAAGAACTCACCCTGCAATATTCTGTGATGAGATACTCTTAGAGATGGAAAGAGTTTGTGGTCTCCTATTGCTGAATGGGGCTATAAAGTTGTTTTCATCGGGTGCAACAATTGCAGACCGTGGGCGCTCTTTTGCTTGTGAACCTAAAAGGGAAAATGCATTAAAATAGAAATATTCACAAAGGAAGACGAATGAACAGCTGTACTAGAAATCACATTTTCTAAGTGGGCTTTAGACCATTGCAAAGCAATATGCTGGAGGAGATCTCTCTAACTATCAGGGGTTTAAAATCCCCATTTAAATCAATGTAAAGTTTAATTAGTCTGATATTGTGCAGCTGGTTTTCTCCAGAATTGCTCCTCTCTTCTTTAGTGCATTAGCCCCAGTGCATACAAAACATACATTAGTCCTTTCATTACACAGCTGCCCTGTTGGCAGATCAGTTCACTTGGGACAGACCTGCCAGGGCAGCATTGTGAGTCCTGGAGCAGAGTGGGGGGAGGAAATGTGACCCAAATGCTCCCCCCAGTGTCTCTGTTCTACATTACACGGGGCAGTTTCCTTTCCTGCGCAATGCAATTCCTCATAGACCTGTTGTATCATGCTTGAAAGTTCAACACAAGAGGTTTGTGGGGAATGTCTATATAAACCTGGAGTTTCTGGCTTAGTCACAGACTTCTGGTTTGCTTTCCAGCTAAGAAGAGACGCTTTCAAACAGCTGATAGGAGTCATTTGGAGGCTGTACAGAGCAGCCTCAGAGTACGTCTCCTCCCACTGTAACATGATAACAGCAATGTGCTGCTGCACTCACCTTTGTTTCTCATGATGACTACTGGTAATGAGGAGGTGTCATGAGGCTGAAGTACCTTTTGTTGCTGAAAAGAAAATAATATATCAGCTCGATAACATGGGAAAAGTACAGCACAACAGCAAAGATAATGGTTATAAGAAGTGATTATTGTACCTTTTGGAAGGTAGTGGATACCTAAACTTTAGACTATAATTTAATCTTAACATGACATTCCAATTCATTTGATAATGACAACATATTAACCCTTTGGATGCTGGAGAGGTCTCCAATGCTAAGGAATGTGTTGGAGACCTCTAACATCCAAGGGGTTCCACCACCACAAAAAGTTGAGAACGAATCACAGATATATGCATGACTGGCCAGATTAAGCTTTAAAGGTATAGAAATGCTTAATTTTAAGTTGATTTAATATTGTAGACATTAAAAAAGGGTTAACATCTATGTAAGTCTTATCTCTCAAATCTTTATGGTTTCAGAGATATAACGTGCTAAAGTTACCTTTTGCTGGTTGTTTTACTCAAGTCTGCTATCTAGCTGACAGTTGCAGATTCCAGTCATTTGACCAGACAAAGGCTCTTCAGCAGAGCTGAAATCACGCTATTTAGAAATAAATACTTAATTGGAATGGTCTACAAAGTGTGCCTGCAAACCAGGCACACTTTGTAGACCATTCTAAATGAAGCATTTGTCTTTAGATATTGTTTCAATATCTTTCAATGAAAACAATGAAAGCCCTGCCCCCCCTTGACAAGTTTTTCAGGTTTTTCCCTTATCTTAATTGAAGATTGTTCCTCTCTGCAGTGTACCTGGGCACCTCCCTTCTGATCTGGCTGAACGGTGTGACATCAGTAAAAGGGGCGGGAGGGGGATACTTTGTCATTGAATTACTCCTGAACTACAACTCTGACAGAATTGAAATAACACTCTCCAAAGTCCAAATACTATGATGATTAATTAGAGCTGATTTTATTATGAAACATTACTATCCCTTTAATCAGGTTCTGGTGCCTGCCACTCAAGGTGATATTTATTTACTGTGGGATAACACTCATACCATTCGGATTGGGTTAAAACTACTCCAGAAATGGAATCATATTATCACAAAGCCCAGCTGCTTGATCTCGCTCATGATTTTTCCCTGCCTGGATTCTTTTCTGACTCAGAGGAAAGAAGCTTAAAGGACTATTTATTTTAAATACCTGCCAAAATGATCTTTTTACAATATAAATAATATTATTTTTCCTAGACCCAAAGCCCTATCGGCAACAAGATCTTCTGCTTGAGAACTCACAAACTAAGGTAAGATTAGTTGGTACAAAACACTTTAGTAATAAATAAATAATAAAAAAAGAAGGTCAAGTCAGGAACAACAAACTGCATCAAAGAAGCAAACTAAAATTTTAATTGAGAGAAATTGGGCTTTTAACTTTCTGAATGACATATCTTGTGCACATTGCAAATCAATGTGTTGAAGACCTTCCTAGCATTCAATCTGTTAATGAGCTACTTATGATAACAAACAATACTTGTTGGCGCTCACTCAAACAGATATATTTTAGGGCATCCTGAACATTGGTTGAGTGGAAGATAGAGGTTATGATGCATCAAAAGTGCTCAAACTGAGATAAATGTCTCTGTGTGAATGAGTATTAGGTTGAGTTGCTATGTCAGCTCCTTCACTGGAGTAATGGCTGATGTCAGATGAAGAAGTGGAAGTGGGTAAAAAAATACATAAATACAGTGTGACATTAGTCACACTGTTAATAGTATAAAAAGTTAGACAAATAACCATTTTATGCCTTTAAAAGCCCCCATTAAAATGAATGGGAGATTTGGGAAATGTTTATGTCCCCTATGATTAGGGTTGCCACCTTTTCTTTTAAAAAAAATACCGGCAATGGCATTCCCTCCATAGACTTAACATTGGACAGAAGCCAATTTTTTACCTGCCTGCAAAATAACGGCTGGGTGGTACCCTACCTTTGATACAATTAGCTTGCTCCAGATTTGCACCTCTTTTCTTTGTGCTTATAACACACAGTGGAAGCAAAGGGCATAGCCTCACATTCTGTCACCATTTCTATACTACTCCTTATATTTCCCAATTAGGCCTAGTTGCTAAATACACCAAGTAATACATGTATTTATCTGTGTATTAGTCATTTCCATATGTATCAATGGATTGAGAGTAACTTGAGTTCATTAATTCAGTGGTTCTCAAACTGTGTTCCATACAAGGGGTTCCACAGTACAAATGTTCATAATGGTGCTCTGTATAGAATAAGGCTGGTGTGGGAAACAGTGTATATGTGGAATATAGAAAGTGTAATTGTGGTTTCTTACATTTGTATCAACTAATTTTGCTTTAGGTTTTCTGCTTGAGTGATAGAAAGGTCTCCAAATCATGGCAGAGAAATGTGTTGGTGACCTTTCTAGCATCTAAAACATTAAAGGATGTCAGTTACAGGATTCCATAGAGATTGCAAATGAAACTAAAGGGTTCTACCATAGAAAGAGAATTTACCAATGAGCGAATTGAAGAATATGCCACAGAAGTGTGCACTGTCCATATCTCAGATTTTTACTGTTTTACCCTATGTTAATTAAATGAAGGCAAATATACACAAATATTATATTATTTACTGCATGTTGTATATATAAGTTCTGAGCAAAACATTTCTAGTTAAGTTAGCCAGGGAAATGCTCTTCCACTATTCAAAACAGAAGGTTTTTATCTCTAGCATCAAATCAGTGGGAACCTGGTGAATTTTTATTTGTCCTGTATGGAGCAATTGGTTTGCTCCTCAATTTCTCATATTTTGCTTTCTCTAAAATGTAATACTGGACTGGTATATCACGTGCAACCCATTACAAACCAAGACAACGAGTTGCAGAATTTTGGGGCACACATGGGGGTTAATTTTGTCTACAACAATAATTTCCAGGCCAGAGCTCCTGTCACCTGATGAAGATCCCTCTGCTGTCTGGAAAGAATACCTTTTAAAGTCTGATACTTATCAAGAAACATAAAAGTTGGGACATATAATCCTTTTAAACTTCTCCCACATCTCTCTCTCAGGAAAAAAAATGTGTCTAATGGAAGCCTGATTCCTTTTACTGCATTGGCAGCAGTAGCAGAGATAGAAGCTTTTAACGGGGAAACAATGGCTAACCCACTGAGGGCGAGTGGAATGTGCAATGTATTGCACTGGCACTTGAAGAGTTATATGGGGTACAATAAATATCAGTTCTTACCTTCATTTTGACCTTCGCGCAGGGAGTGTAGCTCTCTCTGCAGCCTTTATGTACAATTGAGTTGCAATCTGGAAATACATGGCAGAAGGTCAATTTACAAGAATGAATTTGTTTCCTGATATTCATAAAGCACACATAAAATAATATTCAGCCAAGAAAATCATTGTCTTCCCAGAAAACAAATACCTTACACATGACAAATACCATTTTCCCCATATACACAACTACTTCTGTATGGTGGACTCGCAGATGGAAATAACAAGGTTATACAGAATATGCAAAAGAGGCTTGTGTTACCAGAACAGCGCAATACGGAGCAGAGGCACATACAAGCAGGGCTTGTGACTGGGGCAACTTGACACAAGAGAGAGCACAAAATATGTAAGTCTTAACCCATTGGGTGCCAGAAGGAAGAGCAATGCATTGCTTGTTCAACCCCTGGAACTCAAAGGGCTAACCACTAGCATGCTAGAGACATGGAGATGTCTCTACTATCCACAGAGTTAATTAACCCTTTAGGGACCAGAGGGGTATGAAAAAACATTGCTTAAAATGTGCTGTCTTTCCCTTGGTCTTTAAAGCGTTAATATTTATATCATGCTTCTAGCTAGCAACTCTAAAATGTAGTTCTTGTGTTAGAGCTCTAAACTTGAAGTTTTAATACACAGATGAAATCTGGCTAATATTAGTAATGTACTGAGATTAGTATGAACTGCTTTTCTATTCAGCAAACCTAATATATCTCAGGCCCATTAACATGCAATAAAAAATAGCAAGATTACTGTTGTAATGGGAGCCCCCCAGAGAGTGTGCATAAGACTGAATTTTAGCCCTCAGAAAAGAAAGAATTTTACATAGACTAGTAAGTAATACAAGGTATGTATAACCCTAGATCATTTCTAGGTGACAGCGCATACTCCTCTGGTAATAAAAGAGAGTCTTTAACAGAATAGGGACATTTTACAATCCTGGAAAAATGTTCATGTCAATTTACATGTCAGAGCAATCCAGTCTACAGGGCCATGTAAATATTATCAAGGTAGTGACATTTCAGAATTTACATGCAAACAACAGTAAATAAAAACATCTAACTGCACTATGGTCGACACCTCCCTAAGCAAGTTCTTGGAAAAGATGCACTAAAGTGTGATAAAGCAGCGATAAAGTAGATAACTTCTCAGGTGTGATAATCTCTCTGGTTCCTATGTCATTCTATGCACTAAGATCCAGTAAAGTGATAATAATGTTTCACAAAAAACGCAGTTCTGATTAATGTTCATAGTATTTGGGCTGCGGAGAGTGTTATTTCAATACTGTCAGAGTTGTAGTTCAAGAGTAAATGGATGATAAAGTATCCCCCTCCCGCCCCTTTTACTGATGTAACACTGCTCACCTCAGAGCAGCAAGACTGTCTGGATGGATTGCAAAGAGGGACAATGTTCAGTGAGCATAAGAAGGGGGGCAGGGTTTTTGTTATACTCATAGTAAAAAGAGTGTCCCTTGCTGCGACCTGTCCAGTCAAGAGACCAGATTCCACATCTGAGGGGATGAGGCTTAGACTAGGTAACAGGGGTGGGAGGGGGATACTTTATCATTCAATTACTCTTGAACTACAACTCTGACAGTATTGAAATAATATTCTCCACGGCCCAAATACTATGATGATTAATTAGAGCTGCTTTTGTTGTGAAACATTACTATCCCTTGAACTCTGAGAGATCTTAGCGGATACACTACATGGAATAAGATAGTAATAGGAGAAGTGATATCACTGGAGAAGTTATCTCTGCTATATCACCACTTTTTCACACTTTAGTGCATCTCTGGCAGCAACTATATAGATTTTTAAAACACAAATTGGAGGGATGATCACAGGGATGCTCACTTAATTGAGGAATTAAATCACTCATTCTCTTGAGTAGCATCATCGCATGTAAATTATTATATAATCAGTGAGTCAGCTATCATACATTCCTCTTTGAACTGTTTGGCTAATTATTACTGAAAAACATGATGGTAAGCTATAATATACAAAATGTATTTAAAAACAAAATTTGCTCTGCCATCTACCACACAATGCCTCTGCTTAAATAATATCAGATTACAACTGCACATATGAAATTAAGACTAAGCCTAGCTTGCTGCTGGGGAGTACATTTCCATTAAAACCATTTGAGTTCCACAGAGCTATCCAATGCATTGCAACATAATGCACTGTATACCTCTGTGGCACTTGAAGGGTTTGGTTAAGTTAATTACATGTCCAAACAGCTCTACATACTTTGGAAACTGGTTATGTTTTATGTAGCAACACAAGAGACCATTATGGAGAAGTTGCAGACATTTTGTAATTGCCAAACTGTGTCCCTCTGCTGATACTGCAATAAAATAAAAGTACAAATACAAAACACTAGTAAAACTCTTCTGCCATAGATGGTTGTCTTCTTGGTTACACGTGCATATTGTTTGAGACTTTAGGGGTGGGTGCCCCTGCAGCTGTTGATAAATTACAAGTGCCATTCTCCCCAACTGGCCATTAGTCTGCTAAAAGGTATGGGATCTGTAGTCCAACAAGACCTGGAAAAATGTTGGTTGCCCATTTCTGTTTTATATCTTATCTGTTTTTACCCTTTGAAAGCCATAATGGTATCCAAATCAATGTTTTGCATACCCCTCTGGCACTCAAAGGGTTGAGGAGGGATGTGTTTTGGAAGCTCTCATCTTGTCTAAGCCTGTTACCTACCAGGAACTATAACTGCATTGTTGGCCCCTCAGGGTCTCTGATTTGGGTGTGCCAAACAGCTGCTCTTAAAATGGAATTATACCCTAGAAATAAGTGGTTCTTAGCCCCTTAACGAACAGCGGTCCTGGGACGTTTGATCTTTGCTGACGTGCCGGTACACGTGACCTGTTGCTTGTATCGGCACGCTGCTTTGGTTGCCTAAAAGAGATCGCTCCAGTCTTGGAGAGGTCAATTTTAGGCCCCATTTTTACTTACAGTACGTCACGTAGTCCTTAAGGGGTTAAAAGGGAAACACCTCCAATTAGCCCTTTGCAATGTGTTGTGTACCCCTCTGGCACTCAAAGGGTTAATAAGCCCCCACTTACCTTAGTATGACCAGAACATCCCAATGGGTCCTATGCATTTTGCCATCATGCCTTTGTTCACAATAGAACATCTTTAATCAATCCTGAGTGTCATGCATATGGAACATTTGCTGGAAGTTTCTTCAAATTGAAGTAGGAACAGTAGAAGTAGCTTCTATTTAACCATTTTTAGGACACATGGGCACACAACATATTGCAAAGCAATGCACTGCACATCCCTCTCCTCCTTAAAGGCAGAGGGTTATTATTAGGAGGTGTTGCTTCTCTTTTAATTTAACTCGAATACTTACCTAGGCAGGTTTTATTAATGCAGCAGTGAGGAATATCAACTTACTATTTTGTTTTGCTGTAGTCTATAACTGGACATGGACATGTTACCACAGAGAATGTCTAAAAGACACTTCAGAATCCACCCATGATGCTAAAGTACCATGGAAACATTTTAAGGCAGTAAAATGTCCATGTTCAGTTACAGAGTACAGCAGCTTTTAACCCCTTGACGACCTTTGACGGTCCTGGCACGTCATGGGTAGATTTGCGTTAAGGACCTATGACATGCCAGCATGGCATTGAATTCAGGGCTCTCGCGCAGATGCACGCTGTTCGGGGAGCCCTGAAACTGAATTGCAAAAAAAAAAAAAAAAAAAAAAGGGACGGTCGCATTTATGTTGGTTGTGAAAAGTTCAATTACTTTTAAAAGCTCTGATTCCTCCGAGTGCAAAAAATACCGAACACATATAGTTTTACATACAAGAATGGCCTGCACAGACTCCTAATTAACAGGTGCAGAAAATGGTATTTTCAACTTTGTAAACTAAAAATACACATTCTGTAGCTTACATAATAAAACTAACCTACAATTTCCAAATAACTATATAAAGACATATTTCCTGAAAGCAGATATGAAGGGTAACTTGCCTTTTTAACCCTATCCTGGTGTGCACAAATGTTTCCAGAATGTGGCGATAAAGGACAAAAATAGTATTTATTTACATTTTCATCCATTCAAATGTAGTGAAATCTTTGTAATATCCTACTATAGCCATTAGCTACGTCTGCTATGAGAAAAATAGCACCCCACTGGTACGAGTTAACATACTGATGGGGATGCCAGAAGTACAAAACTACACCAACATACCAACTACACCAAGAACAATCTCTTTCTCTTTTCTAAAAGGACTTGCCTGTACTAAAATGGATATAACTACATAAAATATGAAAAGGTAGACAAAGCACGCTATTCTGGAAAAAAAGATAACCCACCACATCAAATGAGGGGTCACTTGACTTTTGACCCCTAACCTGATGTGCACAAATGTTTCCAGAAGGTGGTGTTAATGGAAACATTTACATTTGTATCACATAACTTTTAAAAGTATGGACTTTCCTACTACATTTACTACTGCTCGTTCAGGTACAATGGTACACCATTGGTATGGGTTGGCATACCATAGGAGGTGCCAGAAGCCCAAAATCACACCTACCTGTTTTTATTTTTGAAACAGGCTGCCTTCACGAAAATGGTCAGAATTATTAGAGAAAGGAATGAAAGGTATGCACAGCATACCATTTTGTAAAATACTTCACTGCATCAGATTAAGATATTTTTGTCTTTCTAACCCTAGGCTGATATAAACAATTATTTCTACAAAGTGGCGCTATAGGGATTTTAACAATTCCATCACCTCAGAGATACCAAAATCATAAAAAACATGGAATTTCCTACTGTATTCAGTTCTTTCTACCGTCAAAGAAAAATGGTACCCCATTGGTATGGGTCAACATAACAGAGGATCGCAGAGGCACAAAATTACACCTGTGGCTTTTATTTTTTTAAATGTCCTGCCCGCACTAAATATTACAGATACAAAAAGATCAGTAAGGCATACCATTTTCGAAAGTATACATTCACCAACATGAGAGGTCACTTATCTTTTAACCCCTAGACTAGGGTTGCCACCTTTTCTTCAAAAAAATACCAGCCATGGCATTCCCTCCGTAGAGTTAACATTGGGCAGAAGCCAATTTTTTACCAGCCTACCAGTAAAATACCGGCTGGGTGGCAACTGTACCCTAGACTAGTTTTCACAACTATTTCTGGAAAGTGGGGCAACAGGGAAAAGAACATACTTTTTTTTACACTTCAGTCAATTAAAAGATATTAAAAACTTGCAACACCATAGAATTTCCCAGTATAATCAGTCTCTAATGCCAGCCCAAGAAAAACAGTAGTGGGTGCCAGGAGAATGGCTACTAGTGGAACATGTTTAGGGAATAGGTAGTATATGTGCAATTCCACTATTAACAGTGAAAAAGGGCTGGTTGGGGGGGGGGGGAGATTAGAGAGTGTATGTAGAAATGTGTGATTAATAGTTGGCAGTAGAACCAGATGGGGGAAAGGGGGGACAGAAAGTGTATGTTGGGATCTGTGACTTCCAGTGGGCAGTGGAACAAGGCTTTGCAATCTGGCAGTAAATAAATTAATAAAAAGTTTGAAAGTTTAACACTAAGTGTTAAAGCATGAACCATGAAGTAAACCGACTGGAGTGTTCAAGGGGAAGGCCACACGGGAGATTAAGAGGTAGAAGAATCAGACCAAGACTGCCAGAGTGGTGGGCTACTGTACTGTTTTATACAGATGGTGGACAACCTGAGACCCTCCAGCTGCTCAGGACTACAATTTCCTCATCCCCATCCAGATGTTGGGGACTGTAGTCTTGAACAGCTGGAAGGACTCAGGTTGCCCAACCCTGACTGAAATACCTATAAGACATTCAAGAAGCTAAAGGACCCTGATTGTTTAACCCATTGAGTTCCAGAGGGGTAAGCAACGCATTACAGAGCAATGGATTGCGTACCTCTCTGGCATTCAAAGGATTAATCCCAAAACTGCTACATGGAAATAAGTGACTAGATTTGCTCCACAACAATAATAAAAATATAGAATAATAATATCCATGTATATTCCTGTAACCTTGAACACAGCACAAACAGCTCCTAGCGAGTATGTTATTAATAATCTTTAAAGCTGTTAGTCTACACTTCCACGGGAAGGAAATGTTTGTGCAAAAATGTTTCACATATATTCACCATAGGAAATGGCTATTAAAATGTCTTTTTTTTTTTTTTCTTCAGCCTAAGCTCCCTAATGTCTCCAAGCTTGAACTAAATACACCAGTCATGTGTTGGTGATATTAAAACACTATTCCGTAACCCTGGAGAGGCATTTCAAAAATCTTTTCCCTGGGAACCCAAATTACAGACTGCATTAGAGGTCCATAATATTGTGTAATGTCATGCCAGCAAAAACTAATACAACAAAATTAAAATGGTATTTCTACAGCTTAAAAGACATTACCCATACCCTTAATAAACACATTCTTATGAATAAACAGTATTAACATGAGTGAAGCATATAATTTATACTCACACATTTATATATATTCATAATATATATAAAATGTGTAGAAATAAATTTTTTAAGTCAAAACCGTAATATCGACTAATAATAGCTCCACCCCACAAACGCGGACAAACACAAACATTCACATACACACGCAAATACACAAGCATACACACGCAAACACACATGGGAGTGCCCGCACACAAGGACACGTACATACACACACACACACACACACACACACACACACACACACACACACACTTACCTTTCTATGGACAGAAAATCCTATCGTTCTATTATCAGTTCAGACCATGTGTCTTCTTCAAGAGATAACAGTCAGCCCTGGAAGTCATACTCATGTAGGCAGCCATGACAGTCGCTAGCAAGACCACAGAACAGTAATTCTGCCCATTGCACATGGTAATCTTATCAATTTGAGGACAAGAGCCTTGCATTTGGTCCTTAAAGAATTAAGTAAGCCTCATATATTCTAACTGCCAGCAACTGTCATGTCTACCTTCATGGACAAGTCATTCATGACTGACTGAAAATGTTACCTCTTGAACAAAGGCACAAGAACAAAATTCTTAGGGTCAATGTGATTTTCTGGCCATAATGACGTAAGTATGGCAGGGCTTATACATTAGCCTAGGTGCCATGTCCTAGATGCACCTAGGCAAGACAACTTTAGATACCATTAGTTCCACCCAAAACAAACACCCATTCCTCACATGACCACACCCCCAGTCCCATCCACTTTTTCCTAGAACAGAAGATAGGACTATAACAAACTAGAAAACACACACACACACACACACACACACACACACACACACACACACACACACACAAAAAGCTAGAGAGTTTCTCAATGGATACTTCACAATGCATTCTAAACTGCTCTAGCATCCAAGGCGTTAATTAATAGCCTATGAATTGATGCAGGTATATTGAGATTGATCTGGCCACATCCACAATGCAGACTGTACAATAGGAGTGGACATTTCTTATTACAGTTACTAAAACCTTTTCTGTATTTGATATCATTTTATATTTTTTTTTGGGGGGAAAGGGGGGTTCTTGGCTACTGGAAAGCTATGCTCAGTTTGTACTTGTAAGCACTCAACCCTCTGAGTGCCAGAGAGGTGTGCAACGTGTTGCAGTCCAATGCAGTGCACAACCCTCTGGCATTCAAAGGGTTAACCACATTTTGCTGTGAAAACAGGTTAATGAGCACTGTGTCAAAAGTTCTCAGTGTACTAACAAAATAATAAAAAAATGTGATCTGCAGCTAAATCCAAGTTAACAGGAGAATTGCACAACACACACGATCTCCGCATTCCAGGCTGCAGTGGCAGCTCTTATCAGACTGGGAAATGTGTCTTGTTTGTTTGCCAAATTCCAAAAAGCAGCAAACCCATGGTAAAAATTACCCTGGAGAGAGTTAGAGAATTCAAAAATGTACTGTTAAGTGGGGGAATGTATACATCCTACATATTAATTCGCTAGGATGTTTGTCACAATGCAGTCATGCAGAGTAGAGACTGCCTGTGTTCGGGCACTCTCTACTGCACATGATTGCATTGTGTGAGTGTGGTGATGCAAGAATGCATCATATGGAGCAGTGAGGTAGCGTCCAATTAACCCTTTGAGTGCCAGAGGGGCATGCAATGTGTTGCGTACACCTCTGGCACTCAAAGGGGTTAACATTACCCGGACCTTGGTCCGTGTACACGGGCTTTTACACGTGTATATGTATATATATATATAACTATATGATAGATAGATAGATAGATATAGCTAGATAGATAAAATTTATAATATGGGATTGGAATTAAGCAAAGAATAGAAGTAAACAACCAGGGGCCTTATTCATCAATCTAAGAAGATGTAAACTACACTACAGGGTTGAAAAGAAAATGTTGCCAATTGCCATGGATTTATATGACACTTTTTATCCCTTGAATTCTATAGATGCCTCTAACTATGTATGTAGTCCACTTGTGTTCTTTAAAAAGAGAGAGCGTCTCCTATTTAATTTAAAAACATTATATGTATATACTAGTTGAAGAGCCAGTGTACATGAGCCGCAGTGCCACCCAGCAATGGCCGCAGTGCAGTCATGCACAGTAGAGACTGTCCGCTTCGCGGCTGATACGGAGCAGGGCTCTACAAATTCAGAGCGTAGCGTGGGCAGTCTGTAATGCGCATGACTGCAGTGGACACAGCCGTCTCTACTGCGCATGACGGCTTCTGACAAACAATTTAGCGAATTATTATATAGGACATAATTCTAACTGTTTCTCATTTGACTCTGGCAGCGAATCAGGGTTGAGATTTTCACAGGAGTGGGCAAGGAGACTCACCGCTGCAGCGGCCAAGGGGGTCCCTGAACTGCACTGCCCACTTGTACAGGCAACACTGGGTACCATTCGCTAGAATTATACCATATCTATCTATCTATCTATCTATCTATCTATCTATCTATCTATCTATCCCAATACAAATAGACAGCTGCACTCACTAAAGCTAACAACCAATAAATATATATATATATATATATATATATATATATATATATATATATATATATACACACACACACACACATACACACACACAAATATACCTGCACTTGTATTCACCATTGTAAAGTCCTGTGAGTGTGTTTCTTCACCATGGATCAGCATGTATAAAATATTTTATGAGACTAACATGCAAGTCATTGTCATTTCTATCTAGTGAGTGCACATTTTATTATATACTCTATACACCCACACACAATATTCTTAGTAACTACAGGATTGAGGACCTCATCTTTGGCACGTGACCCTTGTGTTTCTTGAAATGTGCAACGTTTGATATTTCACCTTTTTCTGAATTCATCTAGGTCTATCTAGTAAATACAGATGGTATCCTAGTCCTTCTGCCACTTTGTCTAAACCTTGACCTAGTGGCATTAAAAACAACCTCCCTGATGGAAATGTATCACGAGCGGGGAGGAGTGGGAGGGATTTTAGCAGCTGCCATGACCAGGGAAGGAGGGACAGAGTACAAGGTGTCATATGCATAACTAGTGTAAAAGCCCATGTACACGGGCCAAGGTCCGGCTGATGTTAACCCTATGAGTGCCAGAGGGGTACGCAACGCATTGCTTTGCAATGCGTTGCGTACCCCTCTGGCACTCAAAGGGTTAACAGGTCGGTCCTGCCGCCGAAGCAGTCATGCACTGTAGAGACTGCCTGAAAACACAGAATGCTCCCAGCACAGAACTCCCAGCATTCTGTGCGTTCGGGCAGTCTCTACTGCGCATGACAGCTTCTGACAAACATCCTAGTGAATTATTATATAGGATGATGACATGGAGCAATTCTCAGCCAAAACATCTTCAACATGTATGACAAATTGATTTAATCCTTTAAGTGCCTGACGGTTGTGAAATGCGCACACATCTCTGGCACTTTTTGAGTGCCAGAGGGGTACACAAAGCATTGCTTTGCAATGTGCTCTGTGCCCCTCTGGCACTCAGAGGGTTAAAAGGTTAAGGGGGGTTAAACCACTTGGATGCCAGCGAGATCTCCAATGCACTGCGAAGCAATGACCTGAATACCTCTACCATACAGATAGTACACTTTATAAATACTATGCACTTCCCCAGAATTGCTCTATTTCTTTATACATATGCCCCTGTGACTCAGTCTTGCTAAACTATTGTAATTTTTTATTAGAATGAGAGACGATAAAAAAAATAACATCTATCAACTTTAATGTATCCCTTTAACATGCTAGTGTACTTATCTCAGTTTAGTTCTAGATGGCACTGCCCCTTTAATTTACGTATTAGCCACACACCCACAAATGACTAAAGTACCCTGGGGCCTTTGTATCACATGTAAACACACGAGCTGCACTAAACCTAACAGGCGACTTGTTTTGTGTTCTGGAATGGCAAGGGAACCACCCTACACCTCAGTGATCAGGTACAGCATGACGTGCTCACTGAAGTCTGACATAACATGGTTACACCTGTACAGTGTCAGCAGATTACTAACCCTCTTCTGTAGGACTAGAAAGGGGTTAAGTAGAAAGAAGTACAATGTTGCAATATAGATCTGTGAGACATTTATAAAAGTAAATTGGAGAAGTGATGGGGCAAACCTACTGTTCTAGAGGAGAGAGCAAAAATCCTAAAATCTATATTGATTTCAATCATGTTTCAACCCATTGAATGCTAGAGGTGTCTCCAATGCATTGCCAATTTAGGTCTTGTTACACTGAGAGCTTAATTACATATGGTTCCACAACTACAAAGACAACATTGCTGAAGTAAATGTAACAGAAATAAAGGTATCAATATATTGAAAATGATTTATTTTCTGGCCAAAATGATACACAGGCAGTTAGGAATTAAACTTTAAAATATGCAAAAGTATCTTCAAGGTGACAGGCCCATTTTAACCCCTTGAACACTAGAGAGGCCTCCAAAGTACTGTGAAGCATCGTGTTGGAGGGTTCTATTTGAATCAAAGGGAATTTTCAGTTCTCCCCTATGGTGCAGTTTGTTTGCTTTTATACATAAAGCAACATGTAGCTCTCTAGCTGTTATGACTGCAACTGCCATCATCTTCAGCTGGTCAACAGCCCATACATACTATTTATTCTCACTGAACTTAACCCTTTAAGTGCCAGAGTATGCAACACAATGCAGAGAAATGCGATGCATACCTCTCTGGCACTCAAAGAGCTAAAAAAGAACGGTTTCCTTGGAATAACTAGCCTTCAAGTTGTTTAACCCCTTAATGTCCGGCAGTACAGCTGGCAGTTAAGAACCAAGGAGCATATATATAATTTATTTTTTTGTGCATTGCATTCAGGGCTCCTTGAGTGGCGTGCAGCCGCGCGGGGAACCCAGAATTCCATGACCTGCTAGAACCGTCACTGGTCCTTAAGGGAAGTTTATCCATGACGGTCCTGACACGTCATGGGTCCATAAGGGGTTAATGAAACAACTTGCCTAGGCAGGAGTCATTCACACAATAGTCAGCTATATCTGTTTACTGCACTGCATTAAATTCTGCTTTAATCTGTAACTAGACAGATATTTTACTATTCTAGAATGTTTGCATTCCTTCAGGGCTCTCTTCCGTTCTAGCAGGATTCTAAGGAGCCTTGTAAAGAATCTCAGTATGGTAAAATGCTCTGCAATGCACTGAGTTCACCCCTCTGGAATTCAAAGGGTTAAAACTATAACCTTTAACTGCCAAAGGGTTGAGTGACACTTGGTCTCTTTCACAGCAAACACTTAATGGAACATTAATGAGAGTCACAATTGTTATAAAGTTGTATAACCGCTCAGGATTTACTAGACCCAAGCTATACTGGGCAGTTTTACTTCCCATGGGTGATCACATGACTGTACAAGAACGGAAATAAAGGGCTGGTACGATAGCTGCTAATGGGCTCAACAAGATCACAAACCCCACTGATTTAAATGCGCCTTTTAATTCCTTGAATTTCAAGCTTCCGAAAATTTGAGAACATTGCAGTGGACACCTTTGTAACATTCATGGGTTTAAAAGCCCCATTTAACCATTTGCATGCCTGAGAAGTATCCAACATATTGCAACTCAGTGTGTTAGGTACCTCTCTGGCACTCAAAGCATTCATTTGGTGGATGTTTATTTGTTCCAAATGACGCAGTTGGTTCACCCCAGAATTGCTGCTCTTTAGGTTTACTTATGCCCCTTACTTTCAAAAATGTCTCTGCATTGCACACGAATGGTATTATAAACAACTAAGAATCAGTGGAGATGGCAAGGCTCCACAGGGTTAATAGATAGCAGACACAGATGCACATCCATAAATACATGACTTGAGACAAAAGGTACAAAAAGATAGAACTTTTATCATATCACAAAGCAGCTACATACCTCTGGCTTCCATCAGGATCTAGTGGGCTAAGGCTGTTCCAGCAAACTACATTCTATGACTATTATGTATGTTTGTGATAAAGGTTATTTGGTAAACAGAGGGGGAAAAATCTGGAGAAACCTGCCATAAAGCACCTGGAAGGCTCTTTGACAGGAGCTGGGTCACTTAAAGGAATCAGGAGGAACTGGTACTCTGGGCTTTATATAGAAAGCAACAAATGAGCAATTCTGGAGCACACTTACTGCACAAAACAAAATCCCATCTGATTTAAACTGAGATTTTAACCCTTTGAATACTAGAGATGTCTCCAGTACACCACTTTGCAATGCACTGGAGACCTCTCTAGCAAGCTAAAGGTTAAAAGTTTCATTTAAACGGAAAGTTTTATACCCCCCACCCTTGGAAAAGGTGGTTCTCACTCTCCTTTAACGTGCACCTGTCCCTTTAAAGGGATAGTAATACTTCATTTTATCTTTATTTTATTTTGTAGGCATTAAAAAAACATGAAGAATGATATAAGTCTTATCTCTCAAACCTTTATGGTTTAAGAGATATTCACAAGCAAAGTGTCCCCCTCCCGCCCCTTTTACTGGTGTAACACTTCTCAGCCAGGGCAGAAGGGAGGTGCCCAGGTAGACTGCAGAGAGGGACAATCTTCAATTAAGATAAGGGGAAAACCTGAAAAACTTGTCAAGGGGGGCAGGGATTTCATTGTTTTCATAGGAATAAGAGTGTCCCCTTCTGTTATCTGTCCAGTCTATGGACTGTATTCCACATCTAACAAAAGATTGCTTACACTAGGTAAAAGGGGCGGGAGGGGGAAACTTTGCTTGTGAATATCTCATAAACCATAAAGGTTTGAGAGATAAGAGTTATATCATTCTTCATGTTTTTTAATGCCTACAAAATAAAATAAAGTTAAAACGAAGTATTACTATCCCTTTAAGACAAGTTTGTTTTACAGACTTAACATCTGCTTAGTTGCTGTATTCACTATTTTCCTGTAACAAATAGTTTTTTTGGTATATTAATCATCGTGTTTTGATGGCACAGTGTAGCACTTCATGCTAAATACCTGCAAAGAATGCTAATTAGTTATGTGCCAGGTGAAATGTATCTGTTGTTGCGCTATGATAAATGCCCCGTGTGTGCGTGGGCTTTGCCTAGATCCATTCATCGCACAGTGATTTAGGACACTGGCCAGCACAGAAACTGCCAGACGGTGTTATCAACAAATAAAGGTTAATTTCTTTAAAGGGATAGTAATGGTTACAATTAAGTGTATTTAATATTGTAGCCCTTAAGAAAATATTAACAATGATGTAAGTTTCATCTCTCAAACCTTTATGGTATGAGAGATATACCTCGCTAAAGTTACCTTGTGAGAGAAGTCTGCGATCTAGCAGACAGCTGCAGAGGCTCTTCAGCAGAGCCGAAAACGCACAATCTAAACATTAATACTTCATTGGAATGGTCTACAAAGTGTGCTGCTGCTGTCAGTTAGAGTGCTGACTTCTCTCACAAGGTAACTTTAGCGAGGTATAGCTCTCAAACCTTAAAGGTTTGAGAGATAAGACTTACATCATTGTTAATCTTTCTTTAATAGCTACAATATTAAATAAACGTAATTTTAACCATTACTATCCCTTTAAAACTATTTATTACAAATAAATGGCTATATACAATACAGCAGCAGTTTTTCATTTTCTTTAAAATTAACTAAGCTTATCTTATGTCCATTTTCAGCTTCCTGATTACAAGTCTTATTTCCCAAGCTGATTCCTTAGCAGTCTGCCACAGATTGTGGTGAAAATGCAGTAACCTGTATCAGGGTGTTCCCGAATGTATTCTCAAACTGGTTAGTCCTTTGGGATTTCACTACCTGAACAAAGGTGTTTTAGCTGTGATAAAACAGGCACTAATCATATAAATAATCACAATGCCAGGGAGTTGCAGTCCATTGCTAGAGGGCCTCAGGCTACCCACCTGCACTAATGCCTACATTGCTTTCAGTACTGCATTTACATCCCAGACAAAGCACTCTAGGTGCCCTTAGCTCCCCCTACTGCCACTCCCCCATCCCCATCCACTATTTGTAGGTACAGAAAAAACCATTAGCCTATAACAATCAAGCAAAAAAAAAAAAAAAAAAAAAAAAGGCTTTAACCCCTTGGTTGCTAGACAGAGCTCCAACACAATGCTATGTGTTGGAGATCTCTCTAGCATACAAGCGGTTAAGTAATAGCTTGTACAGGGGTATAAAACTGGCACCGGAATATGAGAGTGCACTTTGGCCACACCCACAGTTTAGAATGTGGGTGTGACCAGCACAGCTTATCGCCCTTCAAAAATGTGGAGCTCTAGACAGCTTCCTACTCTGCCTATTGGGAAATTTGGCCATGATTACATTGGATTACAATGATTGCACTGCAATTATCATCAATGGTTTTATCTTACCATAACTCTCAAGTGTCTTTCTTTAGGAGGGACAGACCCTCTTCAACACCTAAACCCTCTGTCCCTCTTTTCCACCCTGGTGCCCCTCTTTTCGGGAAATCAGACTGTGTGGTGTGTATATAAGTGTATCACATTGCTCCACAGCAATAAAACTCACATTAATGTTTGGTTAAACTTCAGTATATGTATTTATATATTAGTCTGTGTAAATAATATTGCTCTAAATCATGTATTCACTTACACAATGAGCTGTCAGTCGGTCATTATTTAATCTAAAAACTCTCACAAAAGTCCCACCCTCCAACCATGCCCTCTGCAACACCACCTTAAACAAAAGTGTCCCTCTTTGTCCATTTGGAATGTTGGGTGTTATGTCTTACAGATTCCTAGTTGAAATCTTTAGGGAAATTTGGAGAGAAGACCAGTGATAAATGTTGGAACTGCAATGAAATACAGCACAAAAATTAACTGGCTTAAAAAAAAACTGCTCAAAAAAAGGTTCGCGAGCAAACTGTATATACATGGTAGATGAACAAATCTGCATTGTTATGCACCAGCATATCTATCCTATATGATGCAGCCCTTAAAAGGTCTTCTGACAGCCCATGACATTTCAAAAACCTATTTACAGTTTATGTACATGAATTTCAATTCAATAAAATAATAATTTACCCCCTCTGGATACAAGAAAGCATCATTTCCAAAAAAATTTATTTACATCAGAGAATGGTCAGTACAACATGTGTGTACTTTTTATTTACCTACAGCATTAAGGAAAAGTAAACCCATATCCTAAACAAACTCTAGGTTTCAGCACTTCCAGTTCCTATGGCTGCAGTCACTGATCCCAGAGAGGAAGTGGAGGAGCCTTCCCCTAAGCCTTAGGGGACCACAGCAGAATCGGCTACGTCCCTTGATGTTAACCCCATAGCTACTGGAGCAAGTTAGTGGTAGACAGGGGTACTTAGCTTACATATTAGTTAGTTTAGCCTCTAAGGGTTTTCTGTTCCTTTAAAGACACACTTGTATTTAAATTCTTCCTGCTCATACATGTGATAGCATGTTGTAATATTTTTGCAGATGTGTATGTAAACGATTCCATAATTTGATACAATGTAAGAGAAGATTGTGTGCGGTGTTATCATATCTCCCAAGTGTCCCTCTTTTTGAACCAAATCCCTCTGTCCCTCTTTCCCACCCTGGTTTCCCTCTTTTTAGGAGATCAGACTGTGTGGTGTGTATATTAGTGTATTAAATTGCTCCACAGAACTAAAACTCATATATATGTTTGTATATACTTCAGTATATGTGTATATAAATTAGTCTGTGTGATTAAAACACTTTGGTCTTGTTCTAAATCATTTATTCAGTTACACAAAGAGGTGTCAATAGGTCACAAAATAACCTAAAAATACTTGGTAATGCCCTACCTACCAGCCACACCCCCAGCTACACCCCCTAAAACACAAGTGTACCTCTTTGGCCATTTGAAATGTTGGGAGGTATGTGTTATCATTATGTTCGGTGAAGCAGTTTCTTTTCAGAAGTCTTACTTTCAGACCAGAAGAACGCTGCTATCTGCCGAGTACACAGCAGGAACAGAGAAAGACAAAGTAAAATTGCTTCCCCAGACTACCGAACACCAGTACATGCAGCGGCATAACTTTACATTAAAGGAATGGAAATACTGTGAGTGTGTGTGTGTGTGTGTGTGTGTGTGTGAAGTATGCCTTTTTGATGATTGATATCACAAAGTACATCTTTTTATAGATTATTAATAATGTTGATTTAACCCTTTGAATGCCAGAGAGGTATCCAGTGCATTGCAATGCGTTGGATACTTATCTGGCACTCAAACAGTTACTAATTGTATTATATCTGTAGTTTCCTGTATAAAGTGATCTCTACAAGTCTGCCCCTAGATCACAACAGTAGGCTGCAATAAAAGGGACCCCAGTTGTTAGCATATTAAAACAGACTGAAACAAACTAGCTAGCATGAGACTAAAACCGAGATCAAACGCAAATACCATAAGAAAACTTTTGTATGAAGCACTCCTATTTAGGTAAATACTTCTGATAAACAAATTAAGAACCACATATTCTAAGGGTTTAGTTCTCCTTTAAAGTGCCCAAAGTGTCTAACTTGCATACCCGTGGAGGTAATGGTATGCGGAGAACCAGTCAGCTGTGCTCAGACATACATCCACAGGATAGACCAGATGTGTCAAAACAACTACAGTCTAACCCCAAGTTAGTCAGTTGCTGGATCTTCAGCCAGTGGCTGGGTGGGAATGGTGAGAGTTGTAGTCCTGAACTGCTAAAGGTAAAGCAATTGACTATCCCTACTGTATACTATCCAGCACTGTAGTAGTATTCCAGTAATCCCATCCTACCTTACTGTGCAGGCATTCCTACTCTCTGAGCTCTCCTTGCACTCTGCCTTATCCATGTGATTTACATGAACTTGTATACTAAGAGTGAAAATAGTTTGGGAGCTACGTCATCATAAAATAGCTGCACCAGCTCTACTGATAAGGAATGACTTCCTTTTCTGTACTGAGTGCCTCCCAGGTACCAGGCAACAACACCTCCTGATAGGGGATTTATTTTTTCCGTGGAGTTGCTTATAGGAATTTATAAATAAAAAAATTAAAATTTTATAAACATGTGTGTATGCAGATTTACCCCTTGGATACCAGAAGTGTCACCAATTAATTACACAAGATGTCTGTAGCATACAAGGAGTTAACCAACACACATTGTTACAAACTGGGATCAACACACCATTTTGAGTGCTATAGGGAGATCCAATGCATTGCTACAAATTGCACTGAACACTCTTCTGGCACTCAGAGGGTTACAGCACGGAATGCTCTGTCTGCCTTCTGTTTGGTATTACTTCCCTGCTTTCATGTTCCCTGACAGAAAGCAACAGATCTAGGTAGCTCATTGTCAGGGACATGAAAGCTTAAGAACAAAGGTGAAGATGAAAAAAAAAATAAAAAGAAAAGGCAATTTTAATGTATAATAACATAATTATGTATAATGTATATAATACAAATAAGGCTTATTAGCCTTAACAACAAAAAAATGTGTTGGAGATGTCTCTGCCATCCATGTTGTTAACCCTTTCAATACCGGGGGGGGGGACGCACCTCTTTAACCCAGAGGGGTATGCAGCACAGTGCGTTGTGTACCCTTCTGGAGAGAGCTATGCAATGCAATGAGTTGGGATATCTCTCTGGCACTCAAAAGGTTAAATCCTTGAACTTTGGGAGATGATGACACTTACTGCCTCTGTAGCTGTGAAACAGATGAAATGATCTGCAGATTCATCAGAACAGTGTCTCCAAACAGCTTACGCTTAAGCACAAGTCTCCTACATTTCTAAGCTCTTTAGCTTCTCCTGTCGTCAGGAAATAGTTAATTGAGGTGGAACAAAGTATGTTGCTATATAAATAGAGAGGAATGCAGCTGATTCCTCAGCAAGCAGCAGAGGGATTTCCGAATGACACTACAGGATTTGTCATTAATATGCAAGAGAGGAATGTGCTTTACATCGGCTACCAGCTACAAAAAATCATTTGCACCGTACATGTCCATGTTGTCTGCCAAATAATGATTATGCTTGAACAAAGAGCCGGTATGGTACATTTAACCCTTTAAAGCAGAACTTTCACCAGCATGACATAGCGCTGCACATGATAACTACATTAGCGATATGCACGTATAATTGCTGCATTAATGAAGAACAGAACCTTTTATGCAGGCAGGCACCGGCAGAGATCTTGCTGTAGGCGTTCTCTGCGCCTGCGCGGTCAGTCCCTTCCAGTGCCTTTTGGCACAAAGGAATTCAACCCACCAATAGCGGAGTTGAAGGGGACGGACAGTGCAGACGCAGAGATGCCGGCTCTGCAAGATGTCTGCGCTGTTCCCCACTGCCTGCCTGCATAAAAGGTTATATTTTTCGTTAATGCATCAGTTATACTTGAAAATAAAATTAAGTGTTTGCATATCGCTAATGTAATTATCATTTGCCGTGCTATGTCATTCTGGTAAAAGTTCCACATAGTTCCAAATATATGTTGTAGGGTTTATGTCCCCGAATAAAACAAGGGTACTCCCACTGCTGAGAGATATTTTATTAAAAAATTATAACAGCTCAAACTTGAATTTTTTTAGGTGCAATATCACAGTGGCCTGAAAATTTACAGTGACGCTGTTGCTACACATCCCATGGACAGCTCTGGTCCCGGGACCATAAATCTCCATAGGATGGTGTAGCAACAGCACCACTGTACAATTTCAGGCCACTGTGATATTGCATCTAAAAAAATTAAAGTTTGAGTTGTTATAATTGTTTAATAAAATATCTCTCAGCAGTGGGAGTACCCTTGTTTTACTCAGGGGGTAAAACCATACAACATATATTTTTTTACATTTTAAGTATTACTATCCCTTTAAGGACAAGAGGGGTGTGAAACGCTTAGTGTTAAGGAAAAAAAAATGGAGAGCTACAGTAGAACTGAAGCATTCATAGCTCCAGCAACAATTCCTCTTTTCCCAGCTCTTCCTAAAAACTTGCACCCTTTATTTTCCACAGCTCTCTTCAAGGAGCTGTTTCACATTCTTTTCCACCAACAGATATCTAACTCTTCTCCCTCCCAAACAAACAGCTCTCTCTCTCTATAGACATAAACAACTCATTCTTCTTAAAGGGATAGTAATACTTAAAATGTAAAAAAAAATATGTTGTAGAGTTTATCCCCCTGAGTAAAACAAGATTACTCCCACTGCTGAAAGGTGTTTCATTCATAAGTTTTTAATTTTCAAAGTTGAATTTTTTAGGTGCAATATCACAGTGGCCTGAAATTGTATAGTGGCGCTGTTGCTACACCATCCTATGGAGATTTATGGTCCCGGGACCAGAGCTGTCCATAGGATTGTGTAGCAACAGCGCCACTGTACAATTTCAGGCCACTGTGATATTGCACCTAAAAAATTCAACTTTGAAAATTAATAACTATTGAATAAAACACCTTTCAGCAGTGGGAGTACTCTTGTTTTACTCAGGGGGATAAACCCTACAACATATTTTTTCTTACATTTTAAGTATTACTATCCCTTTAAAGGTCTTTCACCTTATAGGGATCGTAATGTTTCACAAAAACAGCAACTCCAATTAATCTCCATAGTATTTGAGCCATAGAGAGTGTTATTTCAATACTGTCAGAGTTGTAGTTCAAAAGTAAATGAATGATAAAGTATCCCCCTCCCGCCCCTTTTACTGATGTAACACTGTTTACCTCAGAGCAGCAAGGCTGTCCGGATGGATCAAAGAGAGTGACAATCTTCAGTGAGCATGAGAAAAAAACTGTCAAGGGGGTAAAGGTTTTCCTTATACTCACAGTAAGAAGATTGTCCCTTGCTGTGAGCTGTCTGGTCCCAGCAAAATATTCCACTTCTGAGGGGAGGTGACTTACATTAGGTAAAAGGGGTGGGAAGGGGATACTTTATCATTCAATTACTTTTGAATTACAACTCAGACAGTATTGAAATAACACTCTCCATGGCCCAAATGAAGATTAATAGGAGAAGCTGTTTTTGTGAAACATTACTATCCCTTTAAGCCAAGTTTCATTTTTTTTTTTTTACAGAGAAACAAAATGTGGCAATTATGCACTAGCCATTTTTCTTTAAAATAATTTGAGATAAATTAACCTGTATGGTTCGGTGCCACAGCATGGCACTTTGTGCAAATTCACTGCACAGTGTTTGGGCTCTGCCTAGATTAGCTCACAGCACACTCAGTGTTAATACTGGCCCAGCAAAGTATTCTCTTTAAAAACAACTTATCTTACATTTACAGGTCCACTGTAAAGCTCTAGAGGACTAACTACAGGAGGAGAAGAGGGTGTAGCTGTGATGAGGTCAGGCATCAGAAGGGCCCAAGAAGTTCTAGTTATGCTCCCAGGAGAATATTTTTGTGTTGGGCCCCAAAAATACTTGCACCAGGGCCATTCAATAATTAGTTATGCCACTGTACACCCCATTCCAGAAGCAAGCTCTTAAAGGAATAGTAATGGTTAATTTTAAGTTGATTTAATATTGTAGATATTAAAAAAAGGTTAACATTGATGTAAGTCTTAACTTTCAAATCTTTATGCTTTGAGAGATATAACTTGCTAAAGTTACCTTTTCCTGTCTTTTTTACTCAAGTCTGCCATCTAGCTGACAGCTGCAGATTCTAGTCATTTGATCAGACAGAGGCTCTTCAGCAGAGCTGAAATCACGCTATTTAGAAATAAATACTTCATTGGAACAGTCTACAAAGTGTGCTTGCAAGCCAGGCACACTTTGTAGACTGTTCCAAATTAAGTATTTATCTTTAGATGTCGTTATATCGGCGCTGCTGGAGAGCCACATCTGGTCAAGCAACCAGAATCTGCTTCTGACAGCTTTACAGCTCGTCAAGCCAAAAGGGGAGGGGCCAGATAACTTTATTTTCCTATATCTCTCAAACCATAACAGTTTGAGAGATACAAATAAGTGCAAGTGCTCTCTTTTTATTGTATATACTATATAGTTAATACTTTTTTTCTGACATTACTATCCCTTTAACAGCTGCTAGCTATATCAGCCCAAATAGATGTCTGTCTTCACTTCATTCCGCTGAGGCAAGTGGGAAGCCACATGAAATGAATGGGTTCCACACACTCAGTGTTGTTTACTACCTAGACCATGGACATTAATGTGCTAGAGCAGGTCTACGGTGCTCTGTTTTTGATACATAAAGCCCTATGGGGCATAGGCACAAAATCAAAAGTGGAGCAATTCTTGATCAAAGTAACGTGTGTGCGTGTGTGTGTGTCCTAACCTAAGGCCTTTATTCATTCATCAGCTAAAGACAGACAATTCTCAATCAATCCAACAGGACCATAAAGCAGAACTGAAAATTCTACAAATATCTCTAGCATTCAAATGGTCAACAAACCTCTATCAAAATCAATGAGAATTTTTACCCCTCCCCACCCCTCCTGAAATCCACCTGTTCAGCTTACTGTATTTAGCTTTTTGTATATACTTATGGAAAGATCAAGTTAAAATGCAAAACATGGGATTACTTCTACAAATTATTGTTACCAATGCTGGTTTCTGGGGAGATTTTCAACTGTCTAGTTTATGCCTTTACCCAGGTCAGGGGTAGACAATGTTTGAGACTTCAGCTGTTAGGGACTACAACTTCCATCAGCTGTTCACTGGCTGGGGATGACAGCTGTAGCCCCCAATAGATGAACAGTGAATAGCTGCCTACCCCTGACCGAGTGTATATAAATAATTACATCACATCTACAGGATTTCTGAACTAAAATAGGATCTAATAACTCTGTCTTTATCTGTATATGACTCCTTTTAACCCTGTGAGTGGCAGAGGGGTACACAACACATTTCTCTGCAATGCATTACGTACCCCTCTGGCACACAAAGGGTTAAGAGTATGTTTTGTTTTTCCAGAAACATGAGGCAAACGTCTTACAAGAATGTGTAATGAAGAAATATTCAGTTTCTAACTAGGACACTAATATTATTTAAAAGGATAGTAATGATTCACAAAAACAGCAGCTCCAATTAATCTTCATAGTATTTGGGCCATGGAGAGTGTTATTTCAGTACTGTCAGAGTTGTATTCAAGAGTAATTGAATGATAAAGTTCACTCTCCCACCCCTTTTACCTAGTATAAGCCACCTTCCCTCAGATGCGTCCACAGACCAGACAGCTCACAGCAAGGGACAATCTTCTTACTGTGAGAACAATGAAAGCCCTGCCCCCATTAACAGGTTTTTCCCTTATGTTAATTGAAGATTGTCCCTCTCTGCAATCCACTTGGACACCACCCTGCTGCTCTGTGCTGAGCGGTATTATATCAGTAAAAAGGGGGGGGGGATACTTTATCATTCAATGACTCAAACTACAACTCTGGCAGTATTAAAATAACACTCGCCATGGTCCAAATACTGTGAAGATTAATTGGAACTGCTTTTATTATGAAACATTACTATCCCTTTAAAAATTCCACTGCAGGTTTCTATAACTCTGTAACTACCATTAAAAGATTCACAACAGAAGGTCAGCTTTGGGAACCTTATCTTTGTTGGGCTCAGTTTTGTGGCATGTGACTAGATAACTAAAAATGTACCTGTTTCTCTCTTACCAATTCAGCTGCCAGGAGTTTCCAGTCCTGTTCTCAAGTGCTACTAGCAGGCCGTGTCAGGATTTCCTGAGCGAGGCAGCCAGAGGCTCAGCTATTTAATTAACTAAGCTGTGCTGGAGCCAGGAACCCTAAAGATCTGGCTTGTTAACATATTAGGAAACCCCTGACCAATAGAAGTGTAATCCTTATTTAGAAGTCCTGCAACCCCAGAGGTCCCCAGTACCACAGATCTATAGCTTTACATGTCTGACCAACATAGACATCAAATTACAAAGTGGACAGAAGATTCTTCTCATTTTGCTCAACTCAAACACAATAATTACGTGGTTTAAATGGCCATAATACACCATCCTATATAATAATTTGCTAGAATGTTTGTCAGAAGCTGTCATGCTTAGTAGAGAGTGCCCGAACGCACGGAATGCTGGGAGCATTGATAGCACAGAATGCTGGGAGTTCTGTGCTGGGAGCATTCTGTGCTTTCAGCCAGTCTCTACAGTGCATGACTGCGTTGGCTGCAGGACGCAGAGCACGACCGGCCTCTCTTAACCCTTTGAGTGCCAGATAGGTACACAACGCATTGCAAAGCAATGCGTTGCGTACCCCTCTGGCACTCAAAGGATTAACATCACCCGGACCTTGACCTGTGTACACAGGCTTTTACACTAGTAACATTATAAAAACTATATAAAAGAATACATTTCCTGAAATAAGACACCTGAATGAACCATAAATTAATAAAGCTGGAAATCTCTGACAAACTGAGGTTTTGAAAAATCTCTAGATGCATACATTTGATTAAAATTTATAATAACAAAGATTTTTGTACACAACCTTTATAAAAACAGAAAAAAATGCCAAATATGATGTGCTTCAGTTGATGACTGAAATACAGTGAATGAGAAATTCCAAATGGTAGCAACATTATTACATCTTCAGGGGCTGAGCCTGAGACTAACTTGGAAGTTCAGGTTAGAAACAGAATCTAGAGCTAAACAGGAGGCGTTTCCTGAGTTGCTTGATGCCACCATGGATCATCTCAGAAGCATAAAACAATGATATTATTGGAGGAGGAGTCAACACAGATAGTGCATTTATTTATTAAAAGATCCCACGTTCAACAGGTGGAGAAGAAATAAGTACTCTGACATTGTACCTAAAAAGTATTGGGGAGTGGATGGCTTCAGTTTACTAAACTATTAAAATAAACTATTAACCCTTTGAGCGACAGAGGAGAACAGAATGCATTGCAAAGCAATGCATTCCGTACCCCTCTGTCGCTCAAAGGGTTAACAAAAAATTAAAATACCCTTATCACCCTACCTGTCAAATAGTAAAACCTGATCATGCACTTGTGGGCATAAGTGGTGGTCAGGCAAAAGTGCCAAAACATGAAATTCAAAAGTTAAATCACATTAAGTTTGCTGTGCTAATTTCCCACAATTCATAAACTCTAATGGTTAATTGCTGTGGAGTAAGTTTGCAGCAAACCATATGCATCACAGGGACAAAAGAAAATTCCAACTGAATTAAATAGGGCTTTTAACCACTTGAATGCTGAAGAGGTGTCCCAAGCAATGGAAATATCCCTAGTATTCAAGGGATTAAGAGTCCAATTGAAATCAGTATATGACCCATAGTGTTACATGGTAAAAGAAAACTATTTTTTTTAATTAATGCTCATAAAATAAACATATGGGAGACACCACAAGCAGATACAAACATATCCATGGGTGAATATGAACCAGTTACATAATTGCAGACAAACCCTTTATCTCTTACATAGCTGCTGCATACAATCATCTTATGTTACCACCAAAATCAACATACAACATGGGTGTTTGTGTCACGCAACTAATTGTAATTTCTATGATAATAAAAATATCAGCCCATAATTTGCACGTTTCTCATTTTGATCCTTACTTTGCAGACATACCAAGACTGATGTACTAAGAGGAACTGGAGTAAATTTGAGGCCAATCGATTATATCATAGGTGACAAATGTTCACAGAATACCCCTTGATATAACCCTTTGAGTGCAAAAGGATTGGAGTTAAATGGAGCGTTTATCACATTGAATTCTAGGGGGACCTACAACGAATAACAAAGCAATTTGCTAGAAACCTCTAGCATTCAAGGGGTTAATAGTCCAATTTAAATAAAGGAGGAGTTTTACTTTTTTTCCTCTATATATACAATTGGATTGCCCCAGAATCACTCCAATGTTCATTAATACATTGAAATTACTATGATATACGGCAGGACTGTCCAACTGGTAGCCCCAGATTTAGAGAGTAGGGTGAGCAACCTACAGTGAAGAGCTGTGGTCAGTCAATGGATCATGGCTGCCCACCTTTTTATGTAACTCCTATAATGAAAACAGTAACACAGTACCTCCTACAATGAAAACAGTATACATATAGTAGTGGATTTTCCATCATAGTACAAGAGTATTCCCACTGTTGGTGGACTGGTCACTCAAAAGTTGTTTGAGCATAAAATGTTTGTGGACTTTCTGTCTTAGCATGGTGCTGTTGCTATTGTTGTCTATGGGGAATTCTAGTCAAACCTTTGAATGAAATCTCATAGCATTGGCAGTACTCTTGTATACTACTCAGCTAGGCAATCACCACACATCCCCTTTTTAATAATTTCTACACACAGTGATTTTATAACACTTGTTACACGGCTCTCTAGTTCAGCCTTTGTTAGATCACCTTTGTTGATCCACAGAAAGACAAACTCCATCATTAATTTCCCCATTAACTTACAAGCTACTAAAATGGCAAGTATCAGTACAGCTCAGGGTTTTTTTTAACTATATTTCTTAAGTACCTCAAAAGTAAGACAATCTAGTTAACGTGCTTTGGGGAGGGGAGGAGATTTATAAAACTGCAGTTAAACAGAAAATAAGAAAGTCTCGTAAAAATTGTCACAAAGCAACATAAGGATATGAATAACCATTTAACATCATTTTCTGTAAGTGCTAACTCCAGTCAGTTGACTTCTTTGAAATGTGGAGTAGAAATGGTCTTGCCTAAATAAGAATTGTGTTGCAATATATTTATAAAGAAACTCGCAAACCGCTCTAAGAACAAAGGACGTTTTAGTGATTAAATCTTCATGCCACTTATAACCTCTTCTACATGGAAGCATATAGTGACAGCTATGAATGTGGAAATATATTCTTACTTGCAAATTTTCTGCAGATTTTCTCAGAATATTCTCAGATACACGTATTTATAAACCTGAGTTTACTTCGTTAAAAATATGACCAGGCTTTGTGAATTTTAGCAAAACTTCTTAAACATACACTAAGAAGTCTTTTTTATAGATCTCCTCCATTATTCCTAGTAGAAATAGACTCCCTCATCTTCCAGATTGAGCTAATAAGAAATATAGGAACATTACAGCAGCTGAATGTGGTTATCTACGGAGGTCTCCTAGGCGCAGAAACTGAGGCAAAAAATATGCACAGTGGGCTGTATTTATAAAATCAAATCCTGGTGCAAACCAACTTCAAAGAACAGATAACAATTCCAAAGATTTAAATACAGATTTTAACCCCTTGAATGTTAGAGAAATCTTCAAAGTAATTGTTCCGCAATGTGCTGTAGACCTCACTAGCATTCAAGCAACTAAAATCAAGTTTAATTTATTGTGAATTTTAGGAATCTATATTTGTCCCTTATGCTGCTGTTGGTTTGCCCCAGAATTGCGTCACTTTTATTCATGTGGCCCTGTGTATTATAGTGCAGACCAGTGGTTCACCATCTTTTTTCACTGAACGACCTCTAAAATGAAATCTGGACTTTTCAGGGCAACCTACGCTTTCATAGGTCATTTCTCAAGGACTTAATGAAGGAAAAAACTACATAAATATAGAGTTTTCTCTCAGTCTCACATATTGACAACAAATCCAGTACTGTGCACATTGATTTCCACAAATATACATTACAAACTCAGCTTTAACCCTTTGAGTGTCAGAGGGGTATGCAAAGCATTTTTGTTAAAATCTTCTTAGAGAAAATGGGTCACCCTAAGTTGGTATCGAAAGCACACGAAGGTGTTATGGAACACTGGTTGAGAACCACTGGTGTAGACATTCTGCAAATACTGTAACTGTACCATATGTCTAAAATCTATTTTTTTTTTTTTTTTTTTTTTTTGCGATTCAGGGGTACTTGAGAGGCATGCAGCGACACAAGGACCTCTTCATTCCATGACCTGCCAGGACCGTCACTGGTCCTTAACGCACGTTTATCTATGATGGCACGTCATGGGTCCTTAAGGGGTTAAAATTGGGATGTTGCAATTTTTTGCCTCAGTTTGGCACCAAGGAGACTTTGGGCCCAGTATGACTAGTCAGTCAGCTAGTCATTTCTGACTAAAGTGAAGGGAAACCATTGCACAAATCAGGTGGGTTTGGTCCTAGATGCTTCAGTGCCTTGTATGTCATGTAATGTAACTATGGAGTGCTAATGAGACTTGCAATAAAGGGGAAATAAGATACAGTGTGAGCATTGAGCAACAGTTTCCTTAAGAGGAAACAAAGAGAAAGAAAGCAGAAGAACTAGTACTGGATACCATGTCTATTATAGAACTCAAAAACTCCAAACTCCTCCCATTGGAATCATATCTACCACGGTGGACATATTATTCAGTACTAATTAAAGATTAATTTTAAAGAGGCAAGTCACACAGAACTAATTCATTGGGGCCACTAGGATTTTCTGCCTAGATCAAAGGAACACCAACACCTCAAATGAAATTGAGTTGTATCATTTTACCTATTATGTTCTTCCAGCAAGCACCTGCAAACATTTATTTTATGTTATATCCCTAAAAGCTAATCCTAAACCTGCTTTCTGTAACGCATGTGTAGGTTGAGAGAAAGGCACTAATTCAGTAAATGCATTGAGATTAGTGCCCACTGCTCTTCTATTGAGAAAGGTTGTAACCTAAAGACAATAGGACGCTATCACATATCTCCTTCTTTAGGAGGAACAGGTCCACTTTAGGGTTCATATCACTTTGTTCCTCTTTCCTACTGTCCCTCTTACTAGGAAATCAGAATGTGTAATGTGTATATATATGCATTACACTGCCCTACAGCAAAAAAAAAAAACAAAACAAAAAAAAACTAACATTAACGTTTATTTAACCCCTTAGGGACCCTTGATGTACCAGGACCGTCAAGGGTAAATTTGCTTGAAAGACCCTTGACGGTCCTGGTACGTCACGTACTTTTTACTTACAGTGCTCTACCGGGAGCGCTGTAAGTAAAAATAGGGCATGAAATAGACCGCTCCAAGATCGGAGCGATCTGTTTCAAGCCCCATAGTGACGCGCCGATACACGTGACAGGTCACGTGTACCGGCGCCTCAAAGTGCCCCTATGCGGTCGTTATGGGACGGAAATGTCCCATAACGTCCGGTCCTTAAGGGGTTAAACTTCAGTATATGTATTTAGAAATTTGTCTGCGTAAATAAAATACTTGGGTCTTTTTCAAAATCATGAATTCTATTACATAAATAGCTGTCATAAGGTCATGAAAGAACCTCAGTATTCTCAGTAATGCCTTGACCAGCAGTCACATTCCCAGCTAAAACAAGTTTGTCCTTTACTGAACACTTGAAATACTGGGAAGTGTGTTATCACTTCTGAGGCACCCTATCCTCTAGACTGTAAGCTCTCACGAGCAGGGCCCTCTGAGCCTTCTGTTCTCCACATCTGATTGTACTATTTAATACTTCTGTATGTCTATTTCCAATTGTACAGCGCTGCGGAATAAGCTGGAGCTATGTAAATAAAGAATAATAATAATAATAATATCAAGATTGCTATGGCAATTGTAACCAGGAAGGCCTGGGGCTGCCCCCACAGAACACACGTAAGACTACATTTTAGACCCATGGAAAAAAACATCTATTTAGTGAACTTGCACTTTAAAAAAAGCAGAGCAAAACAAACAGCGATTAGGACTGTGTTTGTCACATTTAATACAGATAGAGGGTAATTCAAAAAATGTGCATTGTTTTTAAGAAAAGTTAGCAATGCTAATAAAATTTTGCATTTCCACTGATAAAAAAAAAAAACAATCACATTGCTTCTAAGAAAATTTAGACATGCTAATAAAATATTTCAAGGCATCTACCGCTGCATGTATATTTCTATGCACAATTTTAGACACGATGCAATTGTTTTAGATCATTAACAAAAATGCAGCTGATGCTAAATGCATTAAAAAATTAAGTGCTTTACCTGTTTGCCCTGAGATTTTAGGCACAATTGCATTAAATGACCCTGTAGAATCTTTACAGATGTTAACATGAAGTACATAGTATGTAAAACTGGAAACCCCAGATAAGAGCTGCTTTAAGCTAAGTGGGAGGTTATTATTAGGAAGTGAGTGTTCCATTACTCATCAATGTTCTGTGAACTCAGAAAAAACCCTCCAGGAAGTGCTGCAAGTATAAGAAGCATAACAGAAAAACAGGGTAACCATGATAATAACAGGTTATAAAGTAGTTCCTTACTGGCACAGATATAGCCGTCTTTATTGGTGAAGTTTTTCGTACAGTTGTAGCAGGTAATGGGACCCACTATAGGTGTAGAGCTAAACAGGTGACCATTTAGGGTCTTCTTATCCTTCTCTTTCTCCTTGGAATCCTTGTCCTTTTCTTTCGTCTTGTCCTTTTCTTTTTCCTTTTCCTGTTTAGCAAGAAATATCAGCCATGAAAAAACATATACAGCCATCTGCATGGTAAATGAATATTCTTAAAATTATAATTTACTTAAAACCTGGTGAATGCTAAAGAGGTGTCTAATTCCCATCATGTAAAGTGTTAAAAATCCCAGTTAAATCAACAAGAATTTTTATTGGTCCGCTACAGTAACAATGGTTTGAGACAGAATCGCTGCAGTTCTTAGTACGTCTTAGCCTTACTGCAGCACCACAGGGGAGTGGTGAAGAGTGGGAGGGGAGTGGTGAAGAGTGGGAGGGTGGGTGGGGAGTGGTGAAGAGTGGGAGGGTGGGTGGGTGGGGAGTGGTGAAGAGTGGGAGGGGAGTGGTGAAGAGTGGGAGGGTGGGTGGGTGGGTGGGTGGGGAGTGGTGAAGAGTGGGAGGGTGGGTGGGTGGGAGGGGAGTGGTGAAGAGTGGGAGGGTGGGTGGGGAGCGGTGAAGATTGGGAGGGTGGGAGGGGAGTGGTGAAGAGTGGGAGGGAGGGTGGAGAGCGGTGAAGAGTGGGAGGGTGGGTGGAGAGCGGTGAAGAGTGGGAGGGTGGGTGGGGAGTGGTGAAGAGTGGGAGGGTGGGTGGAGAGCAGTGAAGAGTGGGAGGGTGGATGGGGAACGGTGAAGAGTTTAGGAGTGGGAGAGAGGAAGAGGTGATACTCCTCTATGATCATCATTGATATTTTTCTAGCCCTGATCATAATATGAACTGATTAAAGATTTGGCCCACTTATGGGACCTTCAGTAAGATAAAGGTCTTATAGGTGGACAGAAATGTTCATTATTTAGCATTGTGGTTTAAACTAAATTAGTATCGTTAAGACCTGCGTGCTCCAAACTATATAGATGTACAGTACTGTGCAAAAGTTTTAGGCAGGTGTGAAAAAATGCTGTAAAGAATGCTTTCAAAAATAGACATGTTAATAGTTTGCATTTATCAATTAACAAATGCATAGTGAGTGAACAGAAGACACATCTAAAACAAATCAAAATTTGGTGTGACCACCCTTTGCCTTCAAAACAGCATCAGTTCTTCTAGGTACACTTGCACCCATTTTGTTAAGGAACTCGGCAAGCAGGTTGTTCCAAACATCTTGGAGAACTAACCACAATTCTACTGTGGATTTAGGCAAAATCAGTTGTTTCTCTCTCTTCAGGTAATACCACGGACTAGATGATGTTACAATAAGGACTCTGTGGGGGCCATACCATTACTCCTTTTTCTTCTTTACTCTGAAGATAGTTCTTAATGACTTTGGCTGTATGTTTTGGGTCATTGTCATGCTGCAGAATAAATCTGGGGCCAATCGGATGCCTCCCTGATGTTATTGCATGATTGATAAGTATTCTCAGCATAGAGAATACCATAAATTCTGACCAAATCCCAAAACCCACTTGGAGAAATGCAGCCCCAAACTTGCTTCACTGTTGCCTGCAGACACTCATTCTTGTACCGCTATCCTGCCCTTCTTCGAACAAACTGCCTTCTGCTACAGTCAAATATTTTGCATTTTGGCTCATCAGTGTTTTCATGCATAGTTGAGTCTCTTGGCCTTGTTTCCACGTTGGAGGTATGGCTTTTTGGCCTCAAGTCTTCCATGAAGGCCACTTTTGACCAGGCTTCTCCAGACAGTGTGTGAACCAGGGTGCCACTGTTTTCTGCCAATTTTGAGCTGATCGCACTGCTAGAAATCTTCCAGTTGTGAAGGGAAGCAAGTATGATGTGTCTTTCATCTTGGCCGACCATTATGTCTATGGTCTTCAGTGTTGCCCGTTTCTTTGTGCTTCTTCAAAAGAGCTTGGACAGCAGATCTGGAAAACCCTGACTGCCATGAAATTTCTGCCTGGGAGAGACCTTGCTGATGCAGTATAGCTACCTGGTGTCTTGCTGCTGTGCTCAGTCTTGCCATGGTGTATGAATTGTGACATTAAACTGTCTTTAGCCACTTCATCTTGTTACGTTAGTTTGGCTGTTCCTCACCCAGTTTTATTCCTCCTGCACAGCTGTTTCTGTTTCAGTTAATGATTGCGTTTCAACCTACATATTTAAACTGATGACCATTAGTACCTGTCTAGTATAATTGTTTAATCATACACTGACTATATGTCTACAAGATCCCTGACTTTGTGCAAATGTATCTAGAAGAATCAATGCTGTTTTGAAAGCAAAGGGTGGTCACACCAAATATTGATTTGATTTAGATTTTTCTTCTTTTTCACTCAATATGCATTTGTTAATTGAGAAATATGAACTATTAAGATGTCTATTTTTGAAAGAATCCTTACTTTAAAGCATTTTTTCACACCTGCCCACTTTTCTGCATTACACACACACTCTCTCTCTCTCTTATATATATATATATATATATATATATATATATATATATATTATATATTATATATATATGTGTGTGAGTGTGTGCATTGCCTGACATATTTCTGTGAAGCAGTAAGTTAAAGATCACTATTGTTAAATGGGTTATTATAGATGGCATGTTGTCCTCTTAAAACACAAGGTACAACTGGTCTACAGATGACACTCTGACACAATTATACTGCTGTGCATTAACCACTTAAGGACCAGAGTGGTAATGAAATGAATTACACCCCCCCCCTTTGGTCCTTAAGGTTCTAAAGGATTTTGAAAATCTGCAATTGAAGTGTTAAACTGAACACTGTAATAAATGTGATTTTTACTCCATAAACCTTTAGAGGTTTTCTGTTGAATGGATTTGAGTACAAGGCAAAAACATCTAAATTAAGAAGCCAGTGCTTGATTTATCAATGTTAGTTTTTATTATATGATTGTAAATCACAAAGTAGGGTCCTGGATGTATTTTACATATTATACACTTATACAGATTTCCCTATGGCCCACATATGCACAAAAAAGTACAGTAAACAATTGTACCATAGTGAACAAATAAAACCTGAAAAAGTCCTATTTCTTTAAAAATAGGGTTTTATCCACCTGAATGTTAGAGAGTTTAGAGACATCCCTAGCATTCAAGGGGTTAAAGCTCTATTTATATGAACAGGAATTTGTGCCAACAAAGCATTCACATCAGAATTCCATGAACTCCGCCTCCCTTCCCCCACTTAAAGGGTCAGATGGACATTCACTGCTTACCTCACCATGTCTGAATGATACGTATTTCACCCTAATTTGCGGCACATCAATAAATTTGCCCCACGGCATGCTGTGCCTCAGAAAAGACCGCAATAAATGAAAAATGGGGGTCCAAAACTGCAGCAGGCTTGCATCGCCACACCAAAGTTCAAGCTATCCTTTGTACGTGTCATGGTTAAATGAAAAAAAAGATTCAATGTTTTCACGGAAGGAAGCTTTAACTAAAGGGAGGCTGTGACTTCTGCTTTCCAAAAGCCACAACACAGCTGACATTTTCTTCATTACAGTAATGTAGGTGGAGTACCTTCTAGAGCAGATTCTAACCTGAAATTATGAGCAACCAATGGAGGAGAGAACCTAGTGCAGATATAGTGTCCACCCACTGATATTACACAAGAACTCATGTCGAAAACAAAAGATGAACAATATTATAGCAAACTGTAGTGTGTATTTGTATCTATAAGGGATTGAGAGTTTAGAGGATTTTTATTGTTCTCCTATGTTGCAGCTGGAATGCTACAAGATTTGCTCATAATTTGCTTTCTGCAGCCATAAGGCCCTGTTCAGGAGATTTTCCATCATCTATGAAAGCAGAGAACTGGGTAGCAAAATGCAAGAGGGAGATAACCCCATGCATCCTCTGCATGGACCTCTTCACTTTTTAATCCCATGTAGATGGAGTATACAGACTTAAAGTGATAGTAATGTTTCACAAAAACAGCAGCTCAAATTAATCTTCATAGTATTTGAGCCATAGACAGTGTTATTTCATTACTGTGAGCTTTGTAGTTCAAGAGTAATTGAATGATAAAGTTTCCCCCTCCCGCCCCTTTTACCTAGTGTAATGGAATATATAGCTGGAGACAATTTGATGCACTGTTAAATTAGTGGAAACAAGTGACGAAGGGGGAGATGTATAAAACTGGACTTATAAAGAAAGTGTCTGTAAAAGTGTCTTAAAGGCATAGTAATGTTTCATATAAAAGCAGCTCCAATTAATCTTCATAGTATTTGGGCCAGGGAGAGTGTAATTTCAGTTCTGTCAGAGTTGTAGTTGTAGAGTAATTGAATGATAAAGTTTCCCCCTCCTGCCCCTTTTACCTAGTGTAAGCCCCTACTCCTCAGATGTGGAATCCAGTCCACAGACCCGACAGCTCACATCAAGGGACAATCTTCTTACTGTGAGAACAATGAAAACCCTGCCCCCGTTGACAGGTTTTTCAGCTTTTTCCCTTATCTTAATTGAAGATTGTCCCTCTCTGCAGTCTACCTGGGCACCTCCCTTCTGATCTGGCTGAACAGTGTTACATCAGTAAAAGGGGTGGGAGGGGGATACTTTATCATTCAATTACTCTTGAACTACAACTCTGACAGAATTGAAATAACACTCTCCAAGGCTCAAATACTATGATTATTAATTAGAGCTGCTTTTAGTATGAAACATTACTATCCCTTTAAAGAAGCAGTCATTCGTTTTTAATATATTGTGAGGATTATCTAGTAAACCAAAGGCACTCCCATTTAAAAAATGAAACTCTTATTTTTTATTGTGTTATTTCTATCACTTACTATGGAGGAAGGTGATAAAGTGGAGCTAACGTCTCCAGTGATATCACTTCTCCAAATTAAATGTTATTCTGTGGAGCCAATTCGCTAGCTTCTCTCCAGTTTTAGACATCTTAGAACATTGGCTCCATAGAAAGACATAGGAACTGGAGAAGTGATGTCACTGGAGAAGTTATCTCCGCATTATCACCTCTTTAACACGATTTAGTGCATAACCCCCAAGTCATTCCACAAAGTGCAGTATGCAAATTAATTAATCAATAAATAACTAAAATAAATAAATCTAATAAATAAAAAGATATTGTGGGTTAGTGGGCTAGTATACCCTTGTTTTCCTCAGCAGGGACAGTTTACTACCCCTTTAAACCCTTTGAGTGGCAGAGGGGTATGCAACGCATTGCTGAGCAATGCGTTGCATACCCCTCTGGTACTCAAAGGGTTAAGTTCAGTTTTCCAGGGGCTGATCCTTTCTGTCTTCACTTGTACTGGAAAAGTCTGAGCATCCACAAAGTTAGAGCAAAACTCTTTGCTTCAAATACATCCTAAAAATATAGGTCCTGTTTTACTGGATGTTTATGTTCTCAACATCTGCAACCAAACACAACATCCAACTCCAATGCAGATTAAGAAAGAAAACAAAAAGAGAACTGGTTTGACTTGCACAATTGCCCTACTGTGTTGTAAGAGAATACACTGAGGACATGTTGGTACGGAACATCCTTCCATGTGTAGGATGTGGGTGATAGACATGAGATGTAGATAGCTGCACATGCACACACTTCACTGCAGAAAGGGCCTAAGCAAATGGGCTATAAAAATTTCTCGTATTTACCAAAATAAAGGGCATTACTTGTGCCAATGGAATATATAGCTGGAGACAATTTGATGCACTGTTAAATTAGTGGAAACAAGTGACGAAGGGGGAGATGTATAAAACTGGACTTATAAAGAAAGTGTCTGTAAAAGTGTCTTAAAGGCATAGTAATGTTTCATAATAAAAGCAGCTCCAATTAATCTTCATAGTATTTGGGCCAGGGAGAGTGTTATTTCAGTTCTGTCAGAGTTGTAGTTTAAGAGTAATTGAATGATAAAGTTTCCCCCTCCCGCCCCTTTTACCTAGTGTAAGCCCCTACTCCTCAGATGTGGAATCCAGTTCATAGACCAGACAGCTCACATCAAGGGTCAATCTTCTTACTGTGAGAACAATGAGTGGGGCAATCTTCAATTAACATAAGGGGAAAAACCTGAAAAACCTGTCAAGGGGGCAGGGTTTTCATTGTTCTAACAGTAAGAAGATTGTCCCTTGCTGTGTGTTGTCTGGTCTGTGGTGAGATGGCTTACACTAGGTAAAAGGGGCGGGAGGGGGAAACTTTATCATTCAATTACTCTTGAACTACAACTCTCACAGTATTAAAATAACACTCTCCATGGCTCAAATACTAGGAAGATTAATTGGAGCTGCTGTTTTTGTGAAACATTGCTATCCATTTAAAGAAACACCAACACCTAAAATGATCTGAGTTATATACACTTACTTAGCCTGTATTTCATGATATCATCTGTTATATGCTCAGTTTGCTTTCTGAGGCCTAAAATATGGCCTTTCATATTTTCTTTTGGTGGAGCCAATACTGATTTTTATCAGGTCTCATTAACATAACTTTAATATGCGTCTCAAAAGTGAGAGTGCTGTATTGTCTGTAAATTGGCCGAGAAAAGGCAACATCCCTTCTGAATAGAAGAGCATCCGTTACTGATCTCAATAAATTACCGCTTTAGCTCATCTCTCATTATTCTCACACACTGATCACATGCGCATTAACCATCTGTGTCCTAGGGGGAATGTAACACATTTCTTTATAAGGCATTGCAACCCCCTCCCCCCGGCACTATAATGGATCGAAAGTTTTTGATTAGATTTTAGGTATCTATCAAATAAATATCTAATTTTTACAGATGCTAGCTAGAAATGCATGGTACTTAAAAATTATATAACCCAATTTCATTTTAGGTATTAATGTTCATTTATTAGAACTGTGCTTTAACCCTTTGTGTGTCCGACAGGTATCCAACATATTGTTGCAATGTGTTGAGTACCCCTCTGGCGCTCAAAGGGTTAAGCAACATTGCTCCATTTCAAGCACCAACACATTGTTTACATTGAAGGACTTGAAATGCTACGAGTAAAGAGAGATAGAGGCTTTATACACATAAAAAGATGACACATTTTTATCAGCCAATTTACACAATTACAATACAAAAGCATCTCTATGGGCCATATGTTCAAAAGAAAAGTGGAGGAGTTCTGGGGCATATCACTTGCATTATGGAGGAGAACTAGTACTTCACACGTTGGTATAAATGGGGATTTCAAACCCTTGAATGCTAAAGAGATCTCCAATGCATTGCTTTACCATGAGACAGAGAACTCTTTAGAACTCAATAGGTTAAAATCTGCACTTAAATAAATTGGAATTTGGAGAATTTTTTGTTCTCCCCTATAGTGCAAATGGTTTGCCCCCAGAACAATTCCACTTTTATTTTGAACATACAGCTCATGTAACGTACAGCTTCTAAATAAAGTTCAGCTGTGTAGGATCCCATTGATGATTACTTACCTTGCTCTTTTTGCCACTTGACATTTTATTCCTGAGGTAGCTGAAAGTACGGCTGACTTTTGTCCCACTTTTTCCCTCCAAGTCTTTCCGAGAGGGACTCGGTGGCAAGTTATTGCAACTTTCCTCAGATATGCTAAAGGTATTTAAAAATAAATAAATAAATAAAATAAAAAAAATAAAAACAAAAATATATATGTTATACTCATTCTGCCCTAAATCACAATTAGAGAGTGTTTAAAAATAATACCCCCCCATAAATAAATGCCTTTATAACTTGAAGTCAAATAACCAACTTAGTTTTTTTTTTTCTTAAAGGGATAGTAATGTTTCATAATAAAAGTAGCCCCAATTAATCTTCATACAGTTGTAGTTCAAGAGTAATTGAATGATAAATATCCCCATCCTGCCCCTTTTACTTATGTAACACTGCTCACGTCAGAGCAGCAAGACTGTCCATATGGATCTCAGAGAGGGACAGTGTTCCATTAGCATAAGGGAAAAACCTGCCAGTGGGGGCAGGGCTTTCATTGTTCTCACAGGAAGAAGAATGTCCCTTGCTGCGACCTGTCTGGTCAAGAGACCAGATTCCACATCTGAATGGAGGTGGCTTACACTAGGTAAAAGGGGCAGGAGGGGGATACTTTATCATTCAATTACTCTTGAACTGCAATTCTTACAGTATTGAAATAACACTATCTATTGGCTGCTTTTTTTGTGAAACATTACTATTCCTTTAAAGGGACAGTAATACTAAATATGTAAAAATATATATATTGTAGTGTTTATCCCCCTGAGTAAAAAAGGGCATTCTCACTGCTGAAAGGTGTTTTATTCAAAAGTTATTACAGCTCAAAGTAGAATTTTGTAGGTGCAATATCACAGTGGCCTGAAATTGTACAGTGGTGCTGTTGTTACACCATTCTATGGACAGCTCTGGTCAGTAGACCATAACTCTCCACAGGATGGTGTAGTAACAGCACCACTGTACAATTTCAGGTCACTGTGATATTGTACCTAAAAATTCAACTTAGTAGAACTAGCTCTGCATTCACAGTCTAACATTGAAAGCTTCTCAAAACATACTCCAATAGCTCCCTGTCAAGGACATCACAGTGTACAAATAAAAATAACAAGGGAAGATGAAAAAAAATATAGGTGATTTGACTTAACATTCTTCCAGTGCATATCATGTAAAGTCATAACGTGGGTTGACTCACTTTAAAGTGTTAGTTATGTCTAAAAAAATCTTTTTTGCATTTAGAAGAGCTGTCAGCAGGAGATCCGTGTCGGTCGACACGCTGGCACTTGAGAAGTGCCGGGATCTCGTTACTTACATGGAATCCCTTCATTGGAATGGTCTAAAACATGTGCCGTTACTTACACGAAATCCCTTCATTGGAATGGTCTAAAACCTGTGCCTAGTGTTCAGGCACACGTTTTAGACCATTCCAATAAATGGATTATGTGTAAGTAACGAGATCACAGCACTTCTCAAGCGCCAGCGTGTCGTCCGACACGGATCTCCTGCTGACAGCTTTACAGCTGTCAGTAGGAGAAATCAAACTTTAAACGCCCATATCTCTTAAACCATAGCGGTTTGAGAGATACGTTTTTTTGCATTTAGATCAGCTTTTTAAGCTCTTCTAAATGCAAAAAAGTTTTTTTTAGACATTACTAACACTTTAAATGAAGCCTACAGCTCCGTGAATTACATAAATGGGAGATTTTATTTGTTCCCTATGGTGTTACTTTCTTATCTCCAGAACTTCTTTAATTCTCAGGATATCAGCCTCATTGAGTCTCAGCTCTATTCTGTGAGATTCACCAACAGGTCACATTTCAAGGATATACTATATTTAACAAAGACAGATCAGTCACAATGACTGAGCCACAGATGGCCCACTTGTGACCTAGCAGGGATGTCCTGAAAACTAGGCTGATATAAGTTTTTTTTTTATTGAAAAACCCACTGGATGATAAAGTAGATGGTCACAGGGAAATTTCTTCTCACATAAAACACAGTGAAAGGCCACATATACTTCTCTTCCTCTTGGAGAAAATTCCCATCAATTTCAACCAGCCATGTGGCTTGTCAGGGATGAGAGGAAATGTAGTCCCTGACAGCTAGAGGGCTAAAAGTTACCTTCCATTAGTCTAGCACAAGATCCCCAGAAGAACTACATGGGATTGAACGTTCTGCAGCTAATATCAAAACAGATACAGACATATAATTATATATATATATAGTGTATTTTGTTTTTTTTTAGAAGACTGGGGGAAGCAATTTTCAAATACACTTAATTCCAGGACATGAAGCTACAGTCTACTGTGTCCTGAATAAAGCAGGAAGTAAAGAGTGCAAAGGAAAATTGCTCCTCCGCTTTCATAAAAAAAACCCAATCCTATGCATTATCTTATATTTTAATTTCTATCAAAGAATGTACACTTCCACAAATACATCTGGGTATCTTAACAAATGCTCCTTCATATAACAGCAAGTTATATTTTAGCCTCAGAGTTCTTTTAACCCCTTAAGCAGGGACGTGCACAGACATTTTGAGGGGCAGGGGCTCAAATTAAAAAAAGGGCACTTCTCATAGTTATTTATTCAAAATATATATTTAAAAAAAGGGCACTAGGGCACTTTGGACAAAAAGGGCAGGTGCTCAAGCCCCCCTTGGTGTCTATGTGTGCACGTGCCTGCCCTTAAGGATTAGACATGTCTTCTGTGCACCATCCACAATGTGGAAGAACCCTACAGTAAAAGTTAAAGGGATAGTAATACTTAATAATTACTAACCCCTGCATTGAAGTCATATTAAAAAGAAATGTATTGCTCCCAGTGTCATCTCTCAAACCTTTAGGGTTTGAGAGATAATCACTCCCCTCTCCCTCCCCCTTCCCCGTAGTCAGCATTCTAGTTAACTGCAGGGAAGCCTGTCATACGACCGTCAGGCGGCTCTGCAGCAGAGCCAAGATTGCGTCAATAAAAAATAAATCTTTCACTGAAATGGTCTTCTATGTGTGCTTGGTTTGCAAGCACACGTAGAAGACCGTTTTAGTGAAAGTTTTTTTTTTATTAGCGCGATCTTGGCTCTGCTGCAGAGTCGTCTGATGGTCGTACAACAGGTTTCCCTGCAGTTAACTAGAACGCTGACTACGGGGAAGGGGGAGGGAGAGGGGAACTTTAGGAGTGATTATCTCTCAAACCTTTATGGTTTGAGAGATAATACCGGGAACAATACATTTCTTTTTAATATGACTTTAATATAGCTATTAGTAATTATTAAGTGTTTCTATCCCTTGAATCAGGCAGAGTGAATGAGGACCAGTGGTGGTGGTGGGGGGGTGAAATGCATTGCGAAGCTATGCATGGCACTCCCCTCTGGTCAGTAAATGGTTAATATTAACATTTGAAGTAAGCAGAGTCTGAGGCCCTGTCAGCAACTGTCTTGTCTGCCTTTCATGAATGGACATCCAGGACTGAATGAAAAGGTAAGGGCAAATTCAGAGGCCATTGGGATTTTTCGCCATTGTAAGGTAAGTGGAAGTTTATTCCTGGAAGGTGTTTTTTTCTGCCAGAGAGGTTAAAAAAAACCACATCTAAAAACTAAAATAACCCAAAAAGAAACAATGCTATGTAAATTTCACTCTGTTTACTGAAAACAAACAGCAGACAGCATAAACACCTGCCTACCTCTGCGCCAGTGAACTGTCTCGAGAGTTTAAAGAACGGGAACCTGAAAGAGTGAGTGACAGCAAATAGTGAAACATAATATAAAAATGACCATGATGCAAAACGCACATTCTATCCACTTGCACTAAAGAAGCCAGTGAATAAGCAGAACAGCTTCAGGGTACTGTAATGCTTTACAGCTGGAGTAGTCAATTTTTGGACCACCAGGTGTTGGGGACTACATCTCCCATCATCCCCATCCAGACAATGGGAGGATGAGGATAATGGAAGTTGTAGTGCCCAACATACTGAGCCTGAACAATAGACTACACATGCAATACACTCAGTGATACATATGTGTGAACTCTTAAGAGCACAGGCCAGGAACCCTACTGCCATGCTGTGCTGGGTGACATAAAAGGGATAGTAATGTTTCACAATAAAAGCAGTTCCAATTAATCTTCATAGTATTTGGGCAGTGGAGAGTGTTATTTCAGTACTGTCAGAGTTGTAGTTCAAGAGTAATTGAATAATTAAGTATCCCCCTCCCGCCCCTTTACTGATGTAACACTGCTCACATCAGAGCAGCAACACTGTCCAGAAGGAACGTAGAGAGAGACAATCTTCAGTGAGCATAAGGAAAACCTGAAAAGGGGCAGGGTTTCCTTATGCTCACAGTAAGAAGATTGTCCCTTGCTGTGAGCTGTCTGGTCTCAAGACCAGATTCCACATCTGAGGGGAGGTGGCTTACACTAGGTAAAAGGGGAGGGAGGGGGATACTTTATCATTCAATTACTCTTGAACTACAACTCTGACATTATTGAAATAACACTCTCTATGTACTCTCTAGTACTATGAAGATTAAATGGAGCTGCTGTTTTTGTGAAACATTACTATCCCTTTAACATTTAGTAGTCTATTAGCACTTTTAAATGCAAGAAGGATTTTGAAGTTTACACCCCTCTTGCACTCAAATTGGAAAATATTCTCTCACGTCATGAAAGGGTTACAAGATTTAGTAGTCTCTGAAAAGAAGTAATTTTCCCAACTAGAAGACTCTCTTTCTTTACCATTAAAGGGGAACTTTCACCCCTTAATAACTAAATCTCCCCTTACTGCTGACCTGGCGACTAGCTGCTTAGTAGCGCTAGTCGCCAGAAATCTTACCCCGTTCTCAAGATTTCGGCGTTTGAAAGGATCAGGAAGCACGGACGTCTCTTCACAGTGACGTCCGTGCGCCTGCGCTGTCAGTCCCTTCTCAGTCCCTGTGCACCGTACGGTGCACAAGGGACTGACAAGGGACTGACAGCGCAGGCGCACGGACGTCACTGTGAAGAGACGTCCGTGCTTCCTGATCCTTTCAAACGCCGAAATCTTGAGAACGGGGTAAGATTTCTGGCGACTAGCGCTACTAAGCAGCTAGTCGCCAGGTCAGCAGTAAGGGGAGATTTAGTTATTAAGGGGTGAAAGTTCCCCTTTAAAAGTCATGGAACTTGCACTGCTGGGGGTATCCATTTTGTACTTACATCTACCTCAAATAAGGTAGCTGTGAGGGCTCCAACTAATCTCTGCTTTCTTGTAAAAATGTCAGTCCTTAACTAAAAGAAATAATGGGGCAGAGGCATTTTTTCCAGCTGCTGTAGACATGATGCAAGTACTGAGCAATGATTGCCATAAAACTGTAGCTACCTCATGCAAAGCAACCACACAGACAAAATGGCTGCTCCCATCATTGTAGTTTTCACAACTTCAAGTCATAAAGAAGTGGACAGGAAGACATATTTGATCATATTCACAGTGGAAAAGTAGAGCAATCAGGGGCAAAAGCCAACTGCGCCATATGGAACAAATAAAAGTTTCTATTCATTTAAATGTAGCATTTAATCGTTGAATGCTACAGGGGTAATCAACATATTGATTAAAAAAAAATAGAAATATTTATGTTGTCCCCTATAGTACAGATACCAGAATTGGTCTCTTTCTACATATGACCCTCTCTCTTTTAAAATCCTCCTAATGGCAGGAAGATGAGCAGAAACCTTGCTCGTAGAATTGATAACCCCTTCAGACATTTATGAGGGGAAGAAACTAAAGGTATGGACAAAATAGGAATACACATTCTACATAAAAACTAAGAGACTTAACTTCAATAAAACTGCGTATGAAACAATACTTCAAACTGATTAAGCAAAATCACAATTCATGCAAAAGCAGGCAAAGCAAAGCACGCAAGTGAATCAGAGAATGATCCATGCAACAATGTGACAGGGATAGTGCTCCATCAAGGGAACATTTACTTACTATCAGACTCGTCATCACTGGACGAGGAACCAATAGAAAAGACATGCTTAGACTTAGGAACAAGTGGAGAGATGTTGAAGGAGAAGGAAATTCGCCTCTTTGGTCGTATCCGGCACTGGGCTGAGAAGTGGGTTAACAGCAGATGTTAGAGCGTGCATATACAGTACAAGCAAGCTAAACATAGAAAGGGAGGCAAGGCACTCTTGTAAGTGCATAAGCAGGGCTGCAGTGTAGACCTCCTGTGTGGTCAGTTGTTTTGGTAAAGGGTGGAGGGGCGGTATGTGAAATAAAGCTAAAAGTTGTAAGTCTCCTCCTATTCATCCTGATGTAGAGGAAACCTTCAGGGTTGGGTGTCCCTTAACCCCTTGATGGCAGAGAGGTCAGCAACATGTTACGAAGCAATGTGTTGGAGCCATTTCTAGATATCAATAGGGTAAGGACACATAATAACTACCTCATGTGTACAATACATCGTTTAGAGACAGGAAGCAGAATTGAGCAGAGCTGATGTTGTTCATCTTACTAATCAATTTGTCAGACTAGCTGAGTGCCAGAGAGGTACCCAATGATCTGGCACTCAAATGGTTAAACATCAAACTTCTGTAAAATACACAATTTGCTTGTTTACGTTGTATGGCTGTGTGAGCTTACGCATGTCTGCATGTAGATCTGTATGCGCATACCTTCCAAGTGTTCCTCTTTAGGAGGGACAGTCCGTCTCTGAGATCCAAATCCCTCTGTCCCTCTTTCCCACCCTGATGTCCCTCTTTTTAAGAGATCAGACTGTGTGGTGTGTATATAATTGTATCTCATTGCTCTACGGTAATAAAAATTGCATTAATTTTGGTGTAAACTTCAGTATATGTGTTTATAAATTAGTCTTTGGTCCTTTTGCTAAATAATTTTTACAGTTACACAAAGCAGTGTCAGTAGGTCGTGATATAATCTGAAAATTATTGATAATGCCCCATCCACTGCAACACCACCTAAAACAAAAGTGTCTCTCTTAGGTCATTTGAAATGTTGGTAGGTATGTGTGTGTGATATGGCAGGGCAAGGGATACACCCACACCCACATAATACCGTATCTGGCATTCTGAAATGGCAAAATGTGGACAAATACTGAACTCACAGAGTCAATTCGCTCATGTCTAGTTGGACAGACTATTAATGGTCTAAAATGTTACTCCACCAATGTTTTTTCTTTCTTTAAACCACCACTCCCCCCCCACACTTCATATTCAGGAGAATTTGATATTTGTTTGTGATGTGTTGTGTTCAATTTTTGCGTACTAACAGTAGTAGCACACTGAGGATAATGACAGACAGGAATAACAGCTTGAGCTGATTCCATTGGCCATGATGTTCTCTCCTAAGGAGTATGCATATTATAAGGGACATGACATGTTTAGAGAAGTCATGAAACAGAAACATTTTTGCCATTTTTAATGTGTTCCCTTTGATCTGTGTGTTCGCCCTTGTAGCTGAAATCTATTCAGGAAGTATTTTGTTCATTAAAAATATGAAACAAAGGATGTACTGAAAAAACTTAAAATAAACCCTGGTGTTGAAAAAGTTTAAAGAGTATTTCAGATTTTAACCCTTAAGCATAAGAGGGGTTCAGAAAGCATTGCAAAGAAATGCAATGCTCACCCCTCTTGGCATAAAGCTGTTAAATTATGCAAGCAGGTATTTCAACACGGCAAGCATGCCACTAATTCTGTTTTCCAGAGCAGGCACATTCTTCCTGAAAAAAGAATGCTACATTGTTGCAAATTCTGGAAACCTGAACAAGTTTAGTCTTTGATGAATAAGAATGTTATTTATAGCTACTGTGGATGAGCTAGTAACATGCATTATGGAGAAACTGTTAGTCCATACACGCTGAGTAAGGTTACAGTAATATAATTAATGCGTCCATTTAAATGACAGATTTCTCATGAGGGGAGAGCCATATAAACTGAGCAACAATTTATGTATTAACCCCTCCCCCAGCAAGAAAATTACAACAAACAATAAAACTGATTTTTATTTTGCCTTGTTAACCCCTTAGAAGCCAGATATATCTTGAAACATCCCTAGCTTCCAAGGGGTTAAGGGTGACTGAGGCTATTAAAATGTATCTGCTACCATGTGACACTGTTACACCGTTACAGTTCTTTAGTAACATCCCAAAAATCATGCAGGTTCAATCACTCACTATCAGTCGATGGCTGGCTGATTGCCATAAGTGACATGGATTTTGTCAAATGAGGCGCAGGAGCAGAACCGAAACCACGGACATGAGATCTTTCACAGTTCTATTGACGAAAGAAAAGTAGGTTACATTTGACAATCCAGAATAATCATAAGATAGAACTGTCAGGACAAATAGGTAATAACATAATTATAACCAGGAAAACTGCTTTGAATTTCTGTTAAGGTGGATCTAGCACTTTAAAACATTTTGCCCGTTAATTAAAAATGAAAATGTTTCCTTTATACTATGTTTTTTTTTTTTAGGATACATTTTCTTTAATATTTTATAAAGACAACCTATCACCTTTTCATTCCCTCTCACAGTGAGAGCTTCCGTCTTGAAGGAATTTGCATGATTAGTAACCTCTTATGGACCATGGGGTATTTAGTATTTTTTTATTTTTATTTGCCTAACCGATTCAGGCGTGCCAGGACAGTCATGGGTCCTTATCACACCTTGGAGCAATGACATTCCTGGCACATTATGGGTCCTTAAGGGGTTAATCCTTTTCAGTTATTCCATCCCTCTTCTTGCAAGGGATAGGCTATAACAGCCAGAAGGTGGCGAAACACCGGTAATTAATTATGCAGGTTTTATCTGACAAAGTCAGAGAACAAAGCACTGCAAAGATTAGACTCCCCAACTACTAAACCAAAAGTATCTACAGTTATTAATCCATTTGAAAAAACAAACAAGATATAGACAGTTTAAATAGATTCATTTAATGAGGACAAAGGAAGGGCAAATATTGATGGAGATTTACTAAAGGCCAAATTATCATTTTACACTTGTAAAGGGGAAAAAAAATACAACAAGCTCCAAAGGGTTTATAATGATATCCACTTTTGCCTTAAAACTTTTACATGTCTCACACTGGTACCAGTTCAGTTTACGTCCATGGGAGATTTGTGCTTTTGTGTTCAAAAGAAACATGGAGTAAAACTCTTGAGCACCCAACTGCACCATATGGGACAAGTAAAAATTCTCATTGATTGAACGGGGGCTTTTAACTGTTGCAGTATTTTAACTGTTGCAGTATTTTAACTGTTGCAGTATTTAGCTGATCATTTTAATTTGCTCTGTTGCCTGTGGTGAAAGGCATGCATTTCAAACAGAGGACTATCGCCTCCTGAGATTGCATGAACACCCAGCATGCAGGAAAGTTGCATTAAGGAAGGACTGCATGTCCATGTGGCCCGACAGAAGATCATTCACATGAACTGAAGGTTGGGATGCTGCTCGTAACCTCCACTGAATGGCCATGTGGGTGCTAGCCAGTGATCTGGCTGAAGTTCAAGTGTGCTGGCCAGAAGATATGGACCTTCCCGCATTCTGGAAAGAGGCGAGTTAACTATTTGGGGCAATGGAACTGTTGATGCGGGGCTGCAACCGGTTTGTTGTCCACATGAAAGAGCCCTTATGGGGATATCTACCTAGGTAAGTGATCTAATTTAACTACTAAAGAGCCACTTATCCACATAGGTATAGTTCTCTTCCAATAGCCTATGTTACTTTCTGGCAGGAAGATAATTTACCAATATGTTTGTATAAATCAGGGAAGCACGTGTATTGTGCTGGTAGATGGGGGTGTGCACACTGCAAAGCAATGTGTTGCACACCCTACTGTTCCTAAAAGGTTAAAAAGGACAAAACAACAGAATTATGAAGACATGAAATACCTTATACAGGGATAATAAGGTCCATAAATGACCATTTTATCCACCAAGTTGTGCCCCAAGAACTATGGGAGTGGAGTTCTCACAGTTCTAACATTCTCCATTGCCCTCCAGTAAGCCTTGCAGTTCTGCAAAACTGGATGACATCAGCACCAGGTGAGTGCTGATGTGAGATTGCTCTCCTTTGTATAAAAGCCCACTGTCAGTGGATTCCCTGACATGGGACTTCTATTGAGGACACCCAGTGTTTCTATAGCACTTGGCGGCGCACAACCTGGTATTTAAAGGGGTCTTGTATGGAACCTATACTGCCCCTTTAATTTAGTGGATGCTTCCCAAGCATGAAAGGGGTTTCCCATATGAGTGCCACATGAGATACAAAGTTTTCTGTGAGCAATACACTGCAGGAGCACAAAAGTTTAAATTAATTGTGAAGAACACATTCTGCTTAATTGAACTACTGTATAAATTGGATGGGAATATTAGGAAGCATTTCACAAGAAAGAGTGTGTTTTAATCCATAACATCCTATATAATAATTCGCTAGAAAGTTTGTAATGACGCAGTCATGCACAGTAGAGACTGCCCATGACGGAGCGTGCAGCTCTGTATCAGCCGCGGTGCAGGCAGTCTCTACTGCTCATGACTGCCCCGCGTCCGGCAGGCAGTGGCACTGTGGCCCGTGTAACGGGCTTTTCAACTACTACTGAATAATTTTAAAAAAAAACTGAGTTACATGCCCACTGATGTATGCAATCTGTTTACCTTATGCTGGAAATTTCTCTTCGCTCTCTGGTCAGACTCCTGCTCCTCTTCAGTAAGGGAAACTAAGGAGCCGCGATCCTCTGTCAGCCTGCGCAAGCCAGCAGAGGAGCCATCGAGAGTAGCAGCTGGATTTTTCTTATTTTCACCATCTCCTGCCAGACCCTCTAAGCTGTAGCTAAAGAAGAAATAAATATGCAATGATTTCCATTGAAGAACAAGTTAAAAGACTAGGTATAAAGAAGAAAGTGGAGCAATTCTGGTATAAGCCAACATCACTGTAGGGGATACATTTAAATTTCCATTGGTTTAAATGGGTTCTTTAATTCAAGCTTGTGTATTTGAAAACTTATACATTTCCAATGCATCATGTTAGTCAAGAGACCGGCAGGGATATAGTTTAGGAGATATTGATACCGTTATTTCTACTGCAGCATCATATGCTAATTTAGGTCTTGCTACACTGAAAGCTTAATTACACATGGTTCCATAATTAAGACATTTCTGAAGTAAACGTAACAGTGTCTCATCACATTTCAGAAATGAAGGTATCAATATATGGAAATTATGTATCTCCCGGCCACGATACACAGGCAATTATGAATTAAACTTTTAAATATGCTAAAATGAACTTCAAGGTGGCAGGCCCATTTTAACCCCTTTGAATGCTAGAGAGGTCTCCAGGGTACTGTGAAGCAAGGTGTTAGAGATCTCTGCAGCATCCAAGGGGTTAAAAAGCCCCATTTAAATCAATGGGAGTTGCCTACGGTGCAATCGGTTTGCCCCAGGATTTCCTCACTTTTGTTTTTGTCGCTAGGAATCAAAAAGCCTTTGTTAAAAAGCAGACACAGTCTGACATTTTGTCGAACAGCAAGCGTGGTTACTGTGGCTACAAAAGCAAGGTAAGCAAAAGGCTGTTAGTTACACAGGAAATTTGCTTCAAACTGGAAATGAATATATTTAATAAAATAAGACAGACATAACTGGAAGTGTGGCCTTCAGCTCGTTTTCGGTCAATTCTTTATTTATGGCAATATATTGAAGAACTATAACTTTTAATCTAGGCGTACTCTGGACAACCTCTTATGTCATTACATTATTCTTTGAGTGCATACTTTGTAAACTCAAATTGCCTTGACTATTTTTTTTTGTTTACTTTTTTATGTCCCTGACAAGGAGATTACTGAACCTGATTCTAGAGAGCTTTCTGTCTGGGCCTGTTAAAGCAGAGAGAGTATAACAATGTTAAAAAGACTGTGAAACAATATAGAAAAGTCTTCCTCTACAGCACACAGAGCACTCATTGCTGCAGGGAGACTGCAGCTTCTGCTTTCACAGTACCTGACTGAAAGCTCTTTGGACACAGATCTAGGGAGCCAAATGCTAGAGATACATCCAGTACATAGTGAAGCCATGCGTTGGAGACATTTTGAGAACCAAAAGGATTTGAGGTTTCTTCTTCTTAATTCAGTGTATTTACCGTGAATCAGCTACTTTATTTCTGTTCTCCCCTCTAATGTCAGCTATGTGAGTGCTCTCTACCTGTAGTGTGGACAATTGTATCTGCTAAGAGACTGATGTACAAAGACCTGTCACAATTCTGGGGCAAACAAACAGGGGACAATTAAAATTGATTTAAATGGAACTTTTGACACAATGAACGTCAGAGAGTTTGCCTGGAAGTGTCTTGGAGACCTCCCTAGCAATCAAATGCTTAAAATCCAGTTTTAAATCAATGGAAATGTGTAGATTTTTTATTTTTCCTATATGTTGCAGTTGGTTTGCTCCAGATCTTACTGCATCAGCCTTTGTGTGAGTGTCTTACTCTCTATTAACTTGGACTAAGAGAGAGAACTGTTCAGGGCTTGGCAAACAAAAGCTCTCCAGTTGTTGTGGACAGCAACTAGTATCATCCTTAGACAATGGTAGGAATCGTAGTCTTTAAGAGCTGGAGGACCTTATATTGTCAAATCACTCAAACAGATGGAAAGACACACAAACACATGATGATTTCCAGATTCAATTGACTCACTCAATCTTAACAGTCTGCAGACAGAGGGCGCTCACATCACTGAAAAAATAGGATTTTAGTCTTACCTGTTAAATCCTTTTCACTTAGTCCATACAGGTCACTGGTACCATGGGATGTGTAGTCCCCTTTAATAGGCAGGAACAATTATGCAAATAATTTGCAAGGGGCGGAGCCTCCCCTCTTACTTAAGCCACCTTCTGGCCAGAGCCACCCATATTGATTTGAGACCCTAAACTGACCCCAGGTAAGCAAAAAGAAAGACTCCTGTGAGCATGCCCGAACGGTCTCCCACTGAATGCCACAGGAGAGCCAAGACTGGTCCCTTGACAGGGTGGGAGACCAGTGACCTGTATGGACTAAGTGAAAAGGATTTAACAGGTAAGACTAAAATCCTATTTTCACTGTCGTCCAATACAGGTCACTGGTACCATGGGATGTACAAACATTGAGCTGATCCAGAGGCGGGAAGTAAGGCAAGGACCAGGCGCAAGGCCCAAGTCACTAGAACTGTTAACCAGTTGATAACATAGCCCAAACTGTAAGTGTCAACGGACACCAACCAAGGGAACAATCCCTGAACTTAACACAGCACACGGAACACGAGCCAACCGAGCTCAACAGTAAGGAAGCACTAAGGATCACAGAGCGGAAGACCTACACAGGCAAGACTGCCTCCAGGACCTTCCTTCCAAAGCTGGCATCAGCCGATGCCAGTACATCAACCCGGTAGTGCTTAGAAAAAGTGTGCACAGAGGACCAAGTGGCCGCTCTGCACAGTTGATCAGCAGAAGCTTGATTCTTGTAGGCCCAGGAGGCCCCAATAGATCTGGTGGAATGGGCAGTCACCCTGAAGGGAACATGCTTATTCCTCAACTTATAGGCTTCACGGATGGTAGCCTTAATCCAAGAGGCAATGGTAACTTTGGAAGCCGGTCTTCCTGCCCTAGGCCCCTCAGGAATGACGAATAGAGCGTCAGACTTCCTGATAGATTCGGTGCGGTGAACATAAAACTTGAGGCAACGCACCACATCCAACAAATGGAGATCTCTTTCCTTGTCAGATGAAGGATTAGGGCAGAAAGAGGGAACCACAATCTCCTGATTGATGTGAAACTCAGACACAACCTTGGGTAAGAATTCCTTGGTAGTGCGAAGCACAGCCTTATCCTTGTGGAACACCAGGTAAGGAGGTTTACAAGACAATGCCTGTAACTCTGCCACCCGGCGTACTGACACAATAGCCAAAAGGAAGGCCATCTTCCAAGTCACAAGACGTAATGGAATGGAAGCCAAGGATTCAAACGGTGGTCGCTGAAGAACACCCAGCACCAAATTGAGATCCCACTGGGGAGCAGGACTCTTGAAGGCAGGTCGAACATGAGTCACACCTTGGAAGAAGACTTTCACATCAGGAAGGATGGCAATCCGTTCCTGGAAAAACACAGACAAGGCAGAGGTCTGAACTTTGAGGGAACTCAGACTGAGCCCCTTGTCTACCCCGTCCTGCAAGAAGGCCAGGACAGTGGGAAGATGGAAGTCAAGAGACAACTGCTTGACAGAGCACCATGTCACGAAAGTTGACCAAATGCGATGATAGATCTTGGAAGACACAGGCTTACGAGCACTGAGCATCGTCGACACCACAGAAGGAGAAAAGCCTTTCTGAGCTAGAATCGAGGATTCAACCGCCATGCCATCAAACGGAGAGAGTGAACATCCTCTTTCCACAGATACCCCTGAAGAAGCAGGTCCGGACGGGCTGGAAGTGGGATTGGATCCTTCACTGACATGGCCATCAATTCCGGAAACCAGGACTGGCGAGGCCAGTTCGGAGCAATCAGGATGACAGGACAACGTTCTCTCTTCAACTTCTGAATAACTCTGATCAATAGAGGAAGAGGGGGGAAGATGTAAGCCAGGGAGAAGTCCCAAGGGATCGACAAGGCATCCACCGCTAGAGCAAGGGAGTCCCTCAGACGGGAGCAAAACACCGGAACCTTCCTGTTGTGTCTGGTAGCCATCAGATCCACCACTGGCATCCCCCACCGTTGAGTGAGCATGTGAAACACCTCTGGGTGAAGAGCCCATTCTCCGCTGTCGACGGTGTGACGACTGAGGAAGTCTGCCATGACGTTGTCCACGCCTGGAATGAGAACTGCAGAGATGACAGGCACGTGATCTTCTGCCCAAGACAAAATATCCTTGACTTCCCACCAGGCGGAACCGCTTCTTGTGCCGCCTTGTCTGTTGATGTAAGCCACCGCCGTGGCGTTGTCGGACTCTACTCTGACTGGAAGACCGGTCAAATGAGACTCCCAGTGCCTCAGGGCCAGCCGGACAGCTCGAAGTTCCAGAACATTGATGGAGAGCATGGATTCCTCCAGACCCCATTTCCCCTGAGCACTGAAGCGACCCCAGACTGCACCCCAGCCCCGAAGGCTGGCATCCGTTGTGACTGTGGTCCAATGAGGAACTAGAAAGGATTTCCCTTTCAAGAGATGAGAGAGATCCAACCACCAGTGCAGACTCGACTCGACATGAGGAGGAAGAGAAACAGACAGATGTTGATGATCTGGATGATTCCTGCACGTCTGGATCACAAATCTCTGAAGATCCCTGGAGTGGGCCATGGCAAATGGTACTGCTTCGATCGTGGAAATGAACTTCCCCACTAAGGACGACAACTTCGGAACTGGAATTTCGTCCATGTCCAGAATCCCAGCCACTCTGACGGCTATCTGGTGAGCCACGTCCTCTGGAAGAAACACCATGCATTGGCGAGTGTCGAACAGGAGACCCAGGAACAGAAGCCTCTGAGAAGGAATCAAGTCCGACTTGTCCAGATTCAGGATCCATCCGTGACGGTTCAGGGTGTGCATGCACCTCTGTGTCACTCTGATCCCATCCTGATGGAGCACCGCTATCAAGGAGCCCAGCACCCGCTGGAAGACTTGAGGAGCTGTAGTCAGTCCAAAGGGGAGCGCTGTAAATTGAAAGTGTCCCCTGTGGCAGGCAATCCTGAGATACTTCCTGCTCTCTGGATGAATAGGGATGTGAAGATAAGCATCCTGAAGGTCCAGGGAGGCAAGAAACTCCCCTGGAGACATTGCTGCAATCACAGAGCGCAGGGACTCCTGGCGGAAGTGGGAAGTCACCACATAGGCATTGAGATCTTTGAGATCCAAGATGGGACGGGCTCCTCCGTCCTTTTTTGGCTACCACAAACAGGTTGGAATAAAATCCTGAACCTGTGTCCCCCTGCGGAACCGCCTCCAGGACCTCTTTGTCCAAGAGATCCTGAATAGCGTCGTCGAACAGACGCCTTTTTGAGGGTTCCTGAGAAGGACGAGTAAAATGGAACCGAAAAGGAGGAAGGGAAGAGAAAGGGATCCTGTATCCCTCTGACACCACCTGAAGAACCCATGGGTCCGCCACTGACTCCTCCCAAGTCCGGCGAAAGATGCGGAGACGACCGCCTACAGCCGGATGCGGACCCGGGTTCGGCGAGTCATGCCGAAGCAGTCTTGGAGGTCTTGGCCTTGGAGGCAACTTTGGGCCTCCAGGACTGTTTGGGCTTGGAGGAGGAGCGCGTAGTGGGAGGACCCGTTTGGGCCGAGGAGCGTGTCTCAGTCTGAAAGGAACGAAAGGACCGATTGCGTTTGGCTGGAAACTTTTTCTTAAAGACTGAGGGTAGAAGAGTACTTTTACCGCCAGTAGCCTCACTGATCATTTCTTTGAGCTCAGAGCCAAAGAGCAAATTCCCCTGAAAGGGCAAGGAAAGCAAGGCTTTCTTAGAGGCTGTATCAGCAGACCAAATTTTCAGCCAAAGAGCGCGTCTAGCCACCACAGAAGAAGTGGAGGCCCTCGCCATCATGCGCACAGCATCAAAAGCAGCATCAGCAACATAGTTCTGAGCTTCAGTGATATTAGCAAGAAGCTGCAACTGTTCAGATACAGGCGCATCCTGGCGAACCGCTTCAGTCAGTCGTTCAGTCCAGGCTGCAATAGCCCTATTAACCCATGCCACAGCAAAGGTGGGGCGCATGGCAGTGCCAATAGAGGCAAAAATAGATTTAAGAGAGAGCTCTAATTTCTTATCCGTCCAGTCCTGCAAGGCAGAGGCATCTGAGACAGCCAAAGCAGTAGATTTGGATAGTCTAGACACAGGAGCATCCACCTTGGGAGGATGAACCCATTTTGCCAGCTCCGCTTCGGGAAAAGGGTAAAGTTTGGCAAACTTTTTGGAGACAGAGGAAGATCTATCAGGATACTTCCATGCCTCAGAAACCAGACGGGCAAGAGTAGGTTTAGTTGGAAAACAAACAACAGGTTTAGATGGCTTTTTCTGAAAAACATCAGTAGGATCATAAGTGGATTCCTGAGTCAGAGGAAGGTTGAGCGTATTCAGAACCGCTCTGATCAGACCCTCAGCCGAAACTTCAGGGTCACACTCATAGGGGTCCCCAATGGACCTGTTAGATTCAATAACAGTACGTTCCTCAGCATCAGAATCCTGTAAAAGTTCTTCTTCAGAAGAATCAGTGATATCAGGAGCTCCCTGTGGCTTAGGCAGGGAGGTCCTGATAGTAGAGGGGGTCTGCCAGACCTGGAGAGCCCCCTGTACCTGAGAGGGAAAGAGTTGAAGCGTGGATCTGAGATCCCTAGTGGCAGCTTTAAACTCCCTCACCCAAGATGGCTCAATAGCGTGGCTGGGAAGCCCAGGGTTGCTATCTTTATCAGTACAATTAGGGCATAGATCCCCCACATTATCGCAATCCAGCCCAATGTGGCAAGAGGAGCAAAACGCCATGGGGGTATAAGACCCCCCAGCCTCCTTAGTCTTGGGTCTAGCCCCTAGCTCCAGTGAAGTAGACATGCTCACAGCGTCAATATACCCCACAAAAAACACTATCACCCAGAAAAGTGTTAAAGATTAAAGTTTCACCCCAGAAAAGGTCTAAAAACGGACTTATCTGGCCAGCGAAGGGTTAATCTGGTGAGGAGAGAGAAGGCTCGGTCCCTGCGTAGTGTACTCGCCTTGGAAAAGTACCACAAAATGGCGGCCGTCATGACAGCCAATCAGAAACAAGCGCGAGCTAAGCGCTCATGGGAAATGTAGTTTTCCCTATGCAAGTACCCCAAACAGTGCCCGAAGCCCCCCTGAGCCCCCTACAGTAATAAAACACCAACCGGATGATAGAGCAGGAGCCTAGCATTAAAATGAGCCTACTCTGAAGTTGCTGTGACAAGCGGTTTCAGAGATATGTCCCAAACTGTGAATTCCCATAGAGAGTAAAGGAGCTCTGCTGCTGAGCGGGAAAAAGCCGCGCTTAAAGGCGCGGAACACCATTTTTAATAAAGTTTAGTAAAACATTAAAAAGTGCCCAAACAAGCATGAAATACATGAGAAACATAAATAAATGAATACCCAATGCTCCAAAACTCAGAGAATAACACAGAAATTGCATAAATAGTGATAATGCAATAAAAACACCCTATGAGTGCTGGAGTGTATTAAAACTCCCAAATACAAGCCCATCAAAGGGACACTGTGGGGACAAGTGGACCTTCAGCACTCAATGGGTGACTCACCTTTCTCGCAGACTTCTGTCTTCAGGTGACCATGATAGGGAGGGAAAGAACCAGAGGTAATTTCCCCAACAGGGGAGCTGCTTAACACAAGCTGTCCCCTCTTCAGGTATAGGTCCACAGAAATCCCTGGAAGCTGCACCAGCCACTTTGAAGAGGGCAATTCACAGCCATGGTCACCCTCCTAATGGTGGTATTCCATATTTGAATAAAAAAATAATAAAACTCTAAGAAGCATAGCTGTTCTCTGCCTGGTGTGCAAGCACACCAGGAACAAATCAATATGGGTGGCTCTGGCCAGAAGGTGGCTTAAGTAAGAGGGGAGGCTCCGCCCCTTGCAAATTATTTGCATAATTGTTCCTGCCTATTAAAGGGGACTACACATCCCATGGTACCAGTGACCTGTATTGGACGACAGTGAAAGGAAAATAAGTGAAATGGCCATATGGGCACCAGGTCTATAGGCTGCTGTGAAGATGTGCATGCTGAATCCTGGATGTTCCCAGCATGTGAAAGTATCCAAATTGCAACATGGTGCGTCAGGTGTGAGAATCGCCCATGTGAATAGTACCACTGGGGGCAATATATTTCAAAAATGCATTTACTGTAACTTTAATAACTGTACACTAAAGCCACATGTTTGACCTAGACCTTAAAGGTAATGTATGAGTCTTGAATGTTAGATTTATTGGCAGCATTGTCTATTTTTTATTTTTTAATCTTCCCAAACTTTGTTGTGCTTTGCGTACAAGTTGACATCTATCTGACATATGCGCAGCCCAGCAAGGCATATGAATCACATAAATCATGCGCAACATGAAGCAGATATATGCAACACAAAGTGATTGACAGGAACCCACAAGACTGCACAATGGTACATCAGAGCTGCATCTCAGTGATGCCCAAGACATGCATTGCAAGGGTCCCCATGCACAGAGACAAAGGACAACGGTGATTATATAACATACACAGACATTTAACTGAAGTTCACAGTAAGACAGAAACATTCTATAGCACATACTATGAGAGGACCTACAAATGGACTTACAACATAAACATTTCTGCCATAGGTATATGTGAAATCATAACTTAATTTCTCATTTCGTCACAACTTAAGGCCATATGCAGAAAAAATGTGAGTAACAATTCTGGACCAGCCAACTGCCTTTCAGGCGGCAAGTAAAAATCCCATTGAATTAAATGCAAAGCAATGTGCTGGAAACCTGTCTAGTGTTCAGGGACTTAAAAATCCCCATTTAAATCAATGGAAATCTTGGGAATTTTAATTTTCAAAATGTCTCTCCTTTACTTTCTGCATACTGCCCTAAGTCTGTAAGTAGGCTTGTTATACGGTTTGTGTTTATCCTTTGAAGGCCAGAGGAAAGTACAAAGCAATGTGCTGACCCTCCCCAGCACACCAAAGGTTAAAACTGATGTGAAAATGTCAATACATACATTTCCGATATTAACTCTTTTGAAGCCAGAGGCATGTGCAAAGAACTACTCCATGGTAGCATACACCTCTGGCCCTCAATTCAATGATGAACAAACATACAAATCCGAAAGAACACACACTCACAGGTTCCTTTCCTGGGTGCAATAAGGAGAGAATTTACTGGAATCAAGGTTTCAATCCTGATAAAGGCCCAAACGAGGACCAGAACACAGATTCCAATAAGTCATCTACTGAGATATATACATATACACATATATACACAAATACATTTTTTTTTACTGATATACAACAACCTATGTTGAAAGTTACAAAAGCCATACAGATTTTTAGCTTGTCATGCTTATACCAGCAAAGCAGTTTTTATCACTAATAGCTTTGGACCAAAGCACAAGAAAAAGCAATTGAACGCAGATCTGATGTGACGCCTCACTGATCTAGCACTTAATACTATACCTTCTATAATTAAAGTCACCACCCATAGAAGTGAAATGTGCATCAGAAGGACACCAGCTCATACTGGGAATAGTAATCAAAGAGAAAGGGGAAAATGTAATGTTAACAGATGATATGGAAAGTAGAAGAAATTATTAGACACTGATAATGTGATGTGACACACAACATTGGTCATTTGTTGGAAAGGGTGATCTTTCGCTTCAAAGGAGGGGTGTAACATAAAAAAGTGACTGCATGCAAAACACACTTAAAATTGCATCCCACTCACTCAGACAGGCAGCATCACAAGTAAACACCCCTTTAGAGCAGCATGCGCAGAATGTCCAGAAGTTTCACTTATTGCATTTCAAATTTCAAATCTTGTTTCTTAAAACAGAAATACCAGTTTGCACTCATTTACACAAAAAAGAATGCAAATTATAATAATGCATATCGGCCTGTGCAAAAGTAGTCATTAACCCCTTAACGGTCCAGGACCGTCATGGGTTGTTTTGCATCATGGAATTCCGGGCTCCATACGCGGCTGCACACTGTTCAGGGAGACTGGAATCAAATGCAAAAAAAAAAAAAAAAAAAAAAAAAAAAAAGCTCCGTGGTCCTTAAGTGATGGCCGCGTGCACGGCTGGTCCTTAAGGGGTTAAAGAGGAATGTCATTTATAAAAATAATGTGTTCAAATATATACAATAAAAGCAAACAAATGATGGGACTGATTGATTCATTGATTTACATTCTTGAGTACATTAAGAAACAGCTAAAAATGATTTTCACTTGCCTGACCTCTAAGAAACTCTGCTTAACCCTTTGAGTGCCAGAGGGGTACGCAACACATTGCAAAGCAATGCGTTGCGTACCCCTCTGGCACTCAAAGGGTTAAAGCGGAACTATCATCAAAGTTACATTTAGCCCCAAATCATAATTATGTTAGAGATATACATATAAATGCTTGTATTTTGCAAACAAGTCCGGCATTACAGAAAATATAACTGGTCTAGCAGGCAGCAGCGGAGCAAAAGCACAGACATCTTGCAGAAACGGCACCTCTGAGTCTGTAATAGGGTGACTACATGTCCCGGAATGCCCGGGACTGTCACTTATTGGGGGTCTGTGTCTCGTGTCACTCCCCACTGGGACAACAAAAAGTCCCGGAATGGAGCAATATGCGCCAGTCCAGCCAGCCAATGAAATATATTTGCTATATGGTCCTCATTGGCTGGCTGAGCCAGCCGACGAAGACCATATAACAAATACATTTCATTGGCTGGCTGGACTGGTACGTGCGAGACAGCTGGGGTGGAGCAGGTATGCTGGTGCGGCAAGCGAGACCCGTGGCTGAGACTCCCACTGGTGCTCCACGCTGACCATCTTTCTGAAGCTGACACAGAGTAAGAGTTCCCCACTGGGAAATCTTACTCTGTGTCAGCCTCAGAAAGATGGTCAGCGCCGGCGGGAGCCTAAGCCGCGGCACTAGGGTGACCACATATCCCGGAATGGCAGAATGGAAAGGTGGTCACCCTAGTCTGTACTGTTCGTCCCCTTCACCTCCATGATTGGTGAGTTGAATGCCTTTGTCCTTAAGGCAATGGAAGGGGACTGACGGTGCAGGTGTAGAGAGTGCCTACAGCAAGATCCCAGCGGGTGCCTGCCTGCCGAAAAAGTTCTATTTCTTACTTATGCCAGACTTATGCTGCAAAATCCAAGTAATTATATACTAATGTCAGGGCTCAAAATTTCCACTCTCCGCTAGCCAATGGCGAGTGAAAATTCAGCCCTGGCGAGTAGAAATTCAGCCCTGGTGGGTATGTTTTGGCTTGCAGTCGCGAGTAACTTTTCAGGTCTGGCTAGTAGCAAAGGACTTAAAATTATAAGCCCTGCTAATGTATTAAGGATTTGGGGCTAAATGTAACTTTGATGATGGTTCCGCTTTAACTAGGTTAGCGCATTGCTTCAATGCAGCGAGACGAGAAACGACACAGTTTATTTACTAATGTTCAGTTATGTGAATGGCATGCTGCCAACTGCAGCAAGGAGTAGCAAGTAAAAATCATTACTTTTAACTACTTATTAGTGTTTTTAAAATCCTGTTATTTGCTTTTTTAATAAAATGACCGTTCCACTTTAAGCCTGAGATGCTGTGAAGGCTGAACTTGACTAAAGTCTCCCCCTTCAATGTGATCAACTAAGGGCCTTATGTTCAAAAGAAAAGCGGAGGAATTCCGGAGCAAACCATCTGTACCATTAGAAATTTTAATTGTCCCTTGGGGAACACTTGGTATGCCCCAGAACCCCTCCAATTGTTTTCTGAACATTAGGTCTTACATTAATATTATTTGCGTTTCCCCCCCCCCTAGGCAATTGGTATTTCAGACTTGCAAATTTTTGTATTTCTTAACCCTTTGAGTGCCAGAGGCTCTAGCACTCAAACGGTTAAATCAAGAGTCAGATTGCACATTAAGCAGAAAAGCCAGCTGCCCACAGCAGTGATTCCCAGCCCCAGTCCTCAGGACACACCAACAGGTCAGGTTTTCCGGATATCCTAATTAAGCACAGACAAGTCATTTACAAAGACTGCACATCTGATACGCTAAAATGAGGAAAAGCTAAAGTGTTGGTGTTTCCGGAGGCCTAGAGTTGAGAAACACTGGCCTATAGCACAGGTCTGGAGAGGCACCTCATTTGTGCTAGCCACACCCACATTCTGTGTACTCGCAGTGTCCCTGCAAACTTATTTACTGGTTGCCCTTTAATCACTTGGAGGCTAGAATGGTCTTAAATGCTCCACAAAGCAATGTGTTGTAGATCTCTGTAGCAACCCAGGTGTTAAAGGGATAGTAATACTTCATTTTAACTTTACTTTATTTTGTAGGCATTAAAAAAACATTAAGAATGATATAAGGCTTATCTCTGAAACCTTTATGGTTTAAGAGATATTCACAAGCAAAGTATCCCCCCCCCCCTGTTCAACCAGATCAGAAGGAAGGTGCCCAGGTAGACTGCAGAGAGGGACAATCTTCAATTAAGATAACGGAAAAAGCTGAAAAACTTGTCAAGGGGGGAAGGGCTTTCATTGTTTTCATACAAAGAAAATTGTCCCCTTCTGTTATCTGTACTGTCATACAACCAGACTCACATCTGAGAAGAGATGGCTTACACTAGGAAAAAGGGGCGGGGAGGGGAACTTTGCTTGTGAATATCTCATAAACCATAAAGGTTTGAGAGATGAGACTTATATCATTCTTCATGTTTTTTTAATGCCTACAAAATAAAATAAAGTTAAAACGAAGTATTACTATCCCTTTAAAGGGATAGTGGATACATATATTGTAGAATGTACCCCCCCACTGCTGAAAGGTGTTTTATTCAAAAGTTATTACAGCTCAAACTGTAATTTTTAGGCGCAATATCACAGTGGCCTGAAATTGTACAGTGACACTGTTGCTACACCATCCTATGGAGGTTTATGGTCAACTGAGCTGCTGCCTTTCAGCAATTTGAACACCCTTGTATTACTCAGGGGGATAAACACTATCTAGATTTTATAAATTTTGTTTGTGGATGCACTCACGATATACAGATGAATGTCTGGGTGCCTTATATAACAATGGATACTGTAGAGAAAATCAGCATTCTCAGGAAGCTTTTTCAGAGCGCAACAAAGTTTTATTGTGAGATCAACATTTCTATTCCAACAGGGATCTTTATCAAGGATTTGATGTTGGGATCGAAACGTTGATCTCTCAATAAAACTTTGTTGCACTCTGAAAAAGCTGATTTTCTCTACAGTATATATATATATATATATATATATATATATATATATATATATATATATATATATAAAACATTAAGTATTACTATACCTTTAAAAGCTTTTTTTGTGCTCATTTGTTATAGGCTAAAGTTAATCTGTGCCAGGGAATAGTGGATGGGACCGGGGGCAGTCTTATGTGAGGAGTGGGGGCTTGGCCATGGGAGGTTAGAGTGACTTGCCTTAGAGGAACCTGAGCTGTAAATCTGGCCCTGCTTAAACCACGCTCTATCTTATTATTATTTAGCGGTAGCTAAATACAGGGAAATAAGGCACAATCACTGGAAAAAAAGAAGCAAATTCTTAGATCCTTTAGGAGTTGAGAACATTTGGCGCATGCCGCCCTTGGTGTATTAATTGCTCAGCTGTTAGAGCCTTGAGGTGATGGACCATAACTACATTAACAGAAAAGAAGCTCAAACAATTTTCTAATTAACACTTTTCATGCGTGTAGATTATCGCTGTTATGTATCTATCAGTATATATGTATCTTTCTAAAGTAATGTATGCACCTATGTATCTAATCTTATGGATGTACATGTTTCTAATTTTTAGTATGTGTGTGTATATATATAAAATCTTATGTATTGTGTATCTAATTGTATGTATGTATCTAATTGTATGTATATAAGCATGTATCTGTACATATCTAAGTTTAAGTACGTACGTATGTATCTAATCTCGGGTAGGTGTGTTTGTATCTAATATTATGAATGTATGTATCACATTTTGTGTCTGTATCTACTCTTATACATGTATATAGATAAAATAATACATACACATGATTATGTATGTAAGATATACATTTACATACATACACACATGCTTGTGTACATATGTATGTACCTATGTAATGTGACTGTGTTTGTATGCCCTTTGTGTATGTATGTATATATCTACTAGTGCGTGTGTATATAGGTATATATCTACTAGTGTGTGTATATATTGATTTGTATAGGACTTTTAACCCCAACCTCAATGCACTGGGGAGCAACGTACTGGTGACCTCTCAAGTATCCAAGTTTGATAAACGCGCCATGTAAATCCTCTCTGTCACATAGGAGCACCTAAAGAAGTCCTGTGAGTACATAGGAGCACCTAAAGAAGTCCTGTGAAGAGTGTATCTCAGTCCTTGGCAGTGCCCATTTATTCATCAAACTAAAGGAGATGTGACTGGTGAAAACCAGCTGCACCATAATGGGGAAAGGAACACTCCAGTGACTTAAATGGGGCTTCTAGACATAAGCACCCAGGAGTCTTATTCCTCATGCTAAAGACTTGCTGGTCTGGGGTCAACCAACTTCACCACAGGGATGACATTACAATTCTGCAATTTCCCTTTGATTTCAATGGAACTTCAAACCTACAATACTAGAGAGGTTTCCAATGAATTGCTTTCAAAGGGTTAAAAGACCTGTTTAATTTGCTGAATATTTATTGCAGACTTACCATGCAGCTGGTTTACTCCAGAACTGCACCTGCATGATGAATAGGATCCAAAATATCAAAATGGCCATTTAACCCTTTGAGTGCCGGGGGTATGCAACTCATTGTAACACAATGCGTTGGATACCTCTCTGACACTCAAAGGGTTAAAAAAAAGAATCACATAGTGGTTCCTTCTATACCCGCTCTTTTACTATCCTATACAATAATTCGCTAAGTGTGTGTTTGTCAGAAGCCGTCATGCTCAGTACAGACTGCCCGCACCGCGGCTGATAACGGAGCGCAGAGAGGACTACTGTCTGAATCTGGAGCGCCCCGCTCCATATCAGCCACGGTGCGGGCAGTCTCTATTGTTCATGACTGCACCGCGGCCATTGCTGGGTGGCACTGTGGCCCATGGACACAGGCTCTTCAACTAGTTATTGCATATTTCCTCAGATACATTTTACAGAGAGGTTCCAGATTCTGGATATGATCCTCATTAAATAAACTATAAATCAAGTGCATTCAGAACGTAACTTAGCAAAATGGTTTCACGTTACCCTATTGCCTTTTATATTTCAGGTCATATTGGGCTAATAATGTCATCTTTCTGGTTAAGTTTAAGTAAAAAACTTGCAGCCAGTTGTTAGTAGGGTGAAGTGTTGTGGCGATTAAAGTGGAACAGTCACCTAACATAAGCTTTACTAATTTCAGAGAGAATTACAAACAGTCTCTGTGTTGTACTAATCATTTGTTTGTAATATAAGTCATTTTTGAAAACTGAACCTTTATTTTTGGAGGCCCAATTTGACCCTTTGCAATAATTAGTTTCTGTGATGGGCCAATATAATCACACACTGTTTTATGAATGAATTTAAGTCCACATGTGGAGGTCATTTCATAGTACAATGTGAGATGTGTTTGGCCTGGTACATAATTAATTAGCATAAAATGCCACCATAATGTAAATGCTGATTTTTTTTTTTACAAAACAAAACATTTTGTTTACATAAAAAGGACATTATAAAACGCAGAGTTTTAACTCTCTGTAAAAACAAACCAAGCTTCTCTTAGGGTGACAGGCCCATGTTAAGTGTGGCAGTGGAAAGATTAGTACTTATGAGAATATAAATGGAGATCGAGTGTTATTTTGATACCTTCTTCTATGAACTGAAGGCTTCTTTACAACATCCCCCAGAACTCGAAATGAACTGAAAATGAATCATGAAGATGATCAGTGCATAGCAGAGGAGAATGCATGGAACACTGTCAGAACGAACAGGTGGAGAATGATAAATATGGACTAGAAAGGGAGGAGACAAAGGGGGACAAGCAAGTACGAAGGCATCAGTATAGTAGTGAGCCACAAACCCCATACTTTATATCTTTGGTCCTCAAGCTGTTGTAGACTATCATCATGGAAGCATCATCAGTAGTAGTAGTTCCCAACACTTGCGGGGGAGATTCACTAAGCGGTGATAAAGAGGTGATAAAGTGGAGATGACTTCAATACCTATGTTATTCTTTGGAACCTATGCAATAAAATTTCAACTTTTGATATCTTAGTGAATAGACTTCATAGGAAAACATAGGAACAGAAGAAGTGATCTCCACTTTATCACCACTTAGTGAATCTCCCCCCTGAAGGTCCAAAAGTTGCTTACCCATGTTGTAGAGCCTCGAATCCTGACTTAGAAACAGTTTATATATGTCAAAAGTAAATCTGAATAAACTTCTAGGAACACAATCTTACAAAGCAATTACTTGTTAGCTTGACAAATATCCAGTATCACATGTAAAGCTGAAAACATTTTAAGTCGATTGGTGTAGAAGTCCTTTGGTCCCATCTGTTCTGTATTAGCTGCAATTGCTATGTACGTGGACTTCATTAGCATCAGAAAATTACTGTGCTGTGGGCTTAGCAATTTTAACACATGATCATTTCTCATCTACTGGGCACAAGTTGACCTTCACATGGGCTTTTCCACTAAATTCTATGTACAATTACAATCCCTTGGGTACAAGAGAAGCCTTGGATGTAGAATGTGGAGCGCTCTATAGCACCTAATGGGTTGAAATCGTCTTTCCGGATGTATATTCATCGGAAGGATACATCAAACAGCCAAATCAAATGAAATTAAACTTGCTTGTTCTTTTAAAGAGATTCACATCTTTAAATAATTAAAATAAAGTGAGATACCAATTTTTATCTGAAGTTAAAGGAAGAGCAACCCTTTATTTTGACTTTAAGTGCATTGCAAGTACATAATATCCTATATAATAATTTGCTAAGTGTGTGTTTGTCAGAAGCCGTCATGCGCATTAGAGATGGCTGCACGCGCTGTAGTCATGCACAGTACAGCACCACGGCTGATAACAGAGCAGGCCGCTCCAAATTCAGACCATTGGTGCGCAGAGAGGACTACGGTCTGAATTCGGAGTGCCCTGCTCCGTATCCGCCGTGGTGCCGGCAGTCTCTAATGTGTATGACTGCACCGTGGCTGTTGCTGGGTGGCACTTGGGCCCATGTACACAGGCTCTTCAACTAGTATACAATTAAATTGCCAATACATTTTATTATTTTTATTTTTCATCTTTAACAATTTAATGTCTGTGACAGTGAGCTTGCTGAAGTTATGTTTCCAGAGAGTTTTATGCACTATCATGTTCCCTGACAAACTACAGACTTTACATATTATACACTTACAAAATGTGTAAAGTCAAAACAAAGGATACTATTCATTTAAAAAATTAATACAATCTGGCATTGCTAATCCCATCTGACACACATTTTTTAAGGTTACCAGCCAGAATCAAAACGTTGCCAGAAAAAAAAATGCAGCTGATGGTGTTAAAAAAAAAATAAAAAAAAAAATAAGAGGTTGTCAACCCTGAAACAGAGGTATTATTTACATTTTAACGTGTAACTGTTAACATGAATTAAAGTTACATATTTGAAAGGGTCATCAAAATTACCTATGACAAATGGCCAGCATATGCACAATTTAGAAGAAATTGATTTTTTTTTTTTTTTGCTCGTTTGATAAATGCAGCGTTATATATTATAATATTCTAAGAGCTTAATAAAGGCTGTTCTGAGGAAGCCTCCTAGCGGAGCCGAAACGTCAACAATAAAATTATTTTTATTTAGAAAGTCCTTATGAGTGCTCATTAGTTGGGGCTTCGTCCCTAACTATACCTCTACATATATATACATACACACATATACACAGAGACACATATATTTGTTTACCTAAGCACAGTATGTGTCTGCATGAACGTGATTTGTGGCACATATTTCCTATTAATTTTTGTTTAACACTAAGCTTGCTTGAGAAGTTGAACAGTAAATTGTGACTTTAGTGTACATTTATGAAACCTTTCTGAAAACCTTTATATTTCACAACATTTCCTTGCTTCATCCATTTCCTGATTTGCAAGTTGGTTTACTTTCAGGAAATTTATAATTTTATGTAGTTATTAACCCTTAAGGACCGGCCGCATGTGGTCAGCACCTAAGGACCACGGACCTTTTTTTTTTTTTTTTTTTTTTCCCCAAATCCGTTTCAGGGCTCCCCAAATGGTGTGCAGCCACATGGGGAGACCTGAATTCAATGACGGTCCTGGCACGTCATGGGTCCTTATGGCTCGCCAACCAATGACGTGCCAGGACCGTCAAGGGTCCTTACGGGGTTAAGCTCTTTTGAGGTACTTTTACCATGTAACTGATGGAATGTGAATTTTTAATTCATAAAGTTGAAAATACCCTTTTGAGCTCCTGTTAATCAGGGGTTAGAGGACTTTTTAAAAAATTTACATTTTCACAACCAGGACAAATATTGATATTAGCAAAATAATTTTTTCGATTTTTTGGATTAATGACATTAAAGCTTTTCACACACTAGAAAATTAACTTCATGTGAGGCAACAAGAATTTGTTCTGAAAATACAATATATAGTTTTCCATATATATGTTATTTAAGGGAAATCATACCTAAACAGATGGATAGCAAAAACATTGAAAATGTGTCCAGTTACAGTGAAAAAATGTATTTCCCATAGCCTAAAACACTGAAAGGGTTAAATGTTTCTACCATATCACACTCTCCACCCTTTATTCCAAACTGTACTTAAGTGGAGTCTATCTTGACACCTGTGAGATGAAGACCCTGCTGCATTTTAGAGCCCTTCTTTAAACTGTCTCCAAATTTATCAATGTCCAGGAAATTCAGTGCCAGAACTGTACACAGTACTTTAGGTGAGGCCCTAGCAGTGCTCTACAGAATGTCATTAGTACTACCCTCTTCATGCAGTGAATGCCTCTTCCTATACATCCAAGAACCAGGGGGGTGATTCACTAAGCGGTGAGAAAGTGAAGATGATTTCTCCAGTTTATCACTTTGCCAATTCCTATGTTATTCTGTGGAGCCTATGCACTAAGATGTCTTCAGCTTTGGAGCGCTTAGTGGATAGGCTCCATAGAACAACATATGAACTGGAGAAGTGATCAAATAAAGGGATAGTAATACTTCGTTTTATCTTTATTTTATTTTGTAGGCATTAAACAAACATGAAGAACGATACACGTCTTTTCTCTCAAACCTTTATGGTGTGAGATATAGTCACAAGCAAAGTTTCCCCCTCCCGTCCCTTTTACCTAGTGTAAGCAATCTCTTCTCAGATGTGGAATCCAGTCCAAAGACCAGACAGATAACAGAAGGGGACAATCTTCTTCCTATCAGAACAATGAAAGCCCTGCCCCCCTTGACAAGTTTTTCAGGTTTTTCCCTAATCTTAATTGAAGATTGTCCCTCTCTGCAGTCTACCTGGGCACCTCCCTTCTGCTCTGGCTGAACAGTGTTACATCAGTAAAAGGGGCAGGAGGGGGAATACTTTGTCATTGAATTACTCTTGAACTACAACTCTGACAGAATTGAAATAACACTCTCCAAAGTCCAAATACTATGATGATTAATTAGAACTGCTTTTATTATGAAACATTACTATCCCTTTAAAGGGATAGTAATGTTTCATAACAAAAGCAGCTCTAATTAATCCTCATAGTATTTGGACTTTGGAGAGTGTTATTTCAATTCTGTCAGAGTTGTAGTTCAGGAGTAATTGAATGATTAAGTACCCCTCCTGCCCCTTTTACTGCTGTAACACTGTTCAGCTTAGAGCAGCAGGGTGTGTCCAGGTAGATTACACAGACGGACAATCTTCAATTAAGATAAGAGAAAAAGCTGAGAAACCTGTCAAGGGGGCAGGGTTTTCATTGTTCTCACAGGAAGAATTTTGACCCTTGATGTGAGCTGTCTGGTCTGTGGACTGGATTCCACATCTGAGGGGAGGTGGCTTACACTAGGTAAAAGGGGCGGAAGGGGGAAACGTCATCATTCAATTACTCTTGAACTACAACTCGGACAGTATTGAAATAAAACTCTCCATGGCTTAAATACTATGAAGATTAATTGGAGATGCTGTTTTTATGAAACATTACTATCACTTTATTAAGCCTTTGTCAGACAGAAAGTAGCATTTTATTCGCTAAGCTCCTCCATGGCCTATCACTTGACTTCTTGATCCCATTTGCTCACGTATTATCAAAAACTTAACTTGACTGTCTTGGACACCTATTAAAATTGCTACTTTCCTGGCACCATTCCTTCAACCCACACCTTTCCACCAAAATTTTTGACCTGACCACCTATTGTCCCTTTTCCTTCTTTCAAGAAAAAAATTCCTGAAATTCTTTATACTCACTTGTTATCTTTCTGCTTCGCCATTGTTATTCTGGTTTTCACTCACTCTTCCGCCTCATGAATAAAAGCCTATACATAGTCCACAACCGCTGGATAGCCACCAACTGACGATCCTTGCAAAAAACTATGCACTTCTCACTTTTGAAATCAGGATGGAACAAGGTGCTTTATATTATTTTTCTTCTCCCTTAACCCTTTCAGTACCACAGGGGTACGCAATGCTGTGCAATGAAATGCATTGCATACCACTGTGGCACTGAAAGGTTTAACTCATTGCCTGCTAGAGATGTCTAACATATTGCAAAGCAATGCGATGGAAACTTCTCTTGTATCCAAAGAGTTTAAACAGCCCCATACCATTCACCTCTGAAAATTCAATAACAATTTATCTTCCCAACTTTTAAAACCTTCCTCCTACAGGAGACAATTTAGTGACCTCTTAACCCTTTGAGTGCCAGAGAGGTATCCAACGCATTGCAACATGTTGTGTGGGAATGAGGACAACTGGACAACAAAGCCATTTTGCTAGTGAGAAGAGACCAATGAAAAGGTCAGTGCATAAGCCTGGAACAACCAGTGCTCCTTATGGAGTGTATAACGAACTGAAGAGTCATTTTGTCTGAGAACTGAAAGGGTTAAATCCTTAAAAGACAAACTTTATACTCTAGAGAACCTTTCAGTGGTGTTATTCCAGATGTAATGATATAATTTTTTTCCACTACCTGAGGCTTTACAATCATGATCTGGAAACACATGGTAATCATTTTTTTTTTTTTTTTTTTTTTTTTTTTTACACAGAAAGTATCATTATGAAAATAGACTTGCCTCATAGTTCTTAAGTAAAAGTAGTAGTGCTTGTATTTCATCACTGGAATAGAATTATAACTAACTATGACATCACACTTTCCACTCACAATAAAATGGATTCTATGTTAAAGGTCTTAAACCCTTAAAGTGTGAAATGTATCAGAATAATTAACTCTGAGTGCCAGAGGGGTACGGAACGCATTGCTATGCTTTCCGTACCACTCTGGCACTCAAAGTGTTACAAACAGTGACTCACAATTTCCATAAATTTATGTTTGAAAGTTGACATTCACATTATTAAAATAAGAAAAAAAGGGGGGCGTGGCCTGATAGCCTATGGAGTCGGACGTGTAGACCCTGAGCTCCGTTCCCTGCTAAGCATCTCTGCAGATTTCTATTGGAAGAGCAAAATTCTTTTCTTTTTTTTTGGGGTAGACTTGCCCCCTCCTGATGAGGGGTAGGAGGAAATCTGCCTCTCAAGCCCCTAAACGATCTACTAACCCGATTTCGGGATACCTGATTCCGGGACCTGTTTCCTCTCCCGCGCTTCCCGCGCTTGGTTTGTGTGACGCATCTACTTCACCTCCGAACGCGCCATCAGTCTCCGCGCTAGCTGTTGTTATGGCTGCACCGAACAACTCCTCTGAGCCTCTCTCTATCCCTCTGGAAGGCCCAATGGACGGTCGCAATATCGCGGCCATTCTGGCAAATTTACCTACGAAAGAAGACATCAGAGGCCTACCGTCTAGAGAGGATCTGCGCTCGCTAATGGACGAGATGAAGGACATGTTGGCTTCAGAGCTCGCTAACATTCGAGCAGAATTTTCACAACTATCGCTCAGAGTTAGCAAACTAGAGGAGGAGAAAGACCATCTGAAAGAGACATCCCAACTTTTACAATGTACTGTCTCTGACCAACGAGACACTATACAACTGCTTACCCTCCGGTTAGATGATCTTGAGAATCGGGGGCGCCGATGTAACATAAGACTGAAGAACCTACCGGAGACTATTCAGACACCTGATTTGAGATCCGTTCTTACACCTTTCTTTGCCAAACTCTTGGATGATCCTCAGATGGGCCCTATAGAGCTGGAACGGATCCATAGGGTGATGAAGGCCAAGGATCCATCCAAACCAAGAGATGTCCTTATCTGCTTTCACCGATATGAACTGAAGGAGCTCATTATGCGGAAGAGCAAGGTTACTACCCCTCTCATGTGTGGTGGTTCTGAAGTTTTCCTTTTCAATGACCTCTCTCCTCATACCCTTGCTCTTAGGCGTTCAGTCAAGTTCCTCACAGACCACCTGAGGAATTTACAGATCAAGTACAGATGGGGGTACCCTTTCCACCTATCAGCTTCCTTCAACGGAAACTCTGCTACCCTCCGCACTACGGACGACACGGTGTCGTTCTGCTCTACCTTGGGGATATCTGTCCCTCAACCTGATCTCCGGCCGGAGACTCCACCGCATCCCAAGGCTCACAAACGCCTGGAATGGTCACCTGAATCACCTGCACAGAAACCCAAGCAACGCCGCATCTTCCACCCTTCAGCTGATGTACCTGCGTATGCTGATTCCCAGACCTGAGCTCCTCTACCTCGGCTGCAGCCTTGGGCCTTATTGCTTGTTTCCTTGACTGGGACTGGGCCACCCCTTTTGAGTCGAGACTGGTTGATCCGTTACCTGATCCCACCTGGACTGAACTTGTTTTGCCTCCACTGCTCTAACGGGTTAGCTGCCCAGCTAGTTTACAACAACCTCCTGCAGGTTTGACTTACACTGTTTATAAGGTATTTCTCATGGGACGCCTTCATACCTTCCTGGGTTCGAGACGATTACTGTTTTGTTGATTGTCGATTGTTTGATTGATGTAACCTCCATTTCTACTTTACTTTAGGACGGGGCTTATCCGTTATTAGACCCAGCTCCTAATGTAAACTGAGCTTGTAATTTTATAAATGTCAATGCTGATTCTGGTTTAAGTGAAGGTTCTGATGCTAATTTAGGGAGGTGTGCACTCTCACCTTAGTTTGTACGATGGATGGTGGTCCTTTGAGAGCCGGGGTATTGTGGAGAGAGCCCATTTTTGTGGTGCTCCGCGATGCTCTGGCACTGGAAGGGCCATTTATCTCATTTGTGCCCAAGCTCAATGTTAAGGTTACCATATTGGTCTTTATCATAGAAACCGCCTCCATTCACCCTTAGTCCTGTTGGACCTCTTAAAGTATAAGTTATATAGCAAGTCCTTACTTTGCTCTAAATGTATAAGTGTTGTCCAGACATTGCATTATATATCTTGTATAGCTGCATTTGTCCTATATCAGACTTTACTTGGGCTTGATGAATAAAACTGTGCTTATGTTTTTAACAGGTACTCTACCTACTCCTGCTTCTTATGTTTACTGATGTCCCTTTCCCTTCTCTGTTTATGTCTTATACTGACACTAAATACTACTGTGTTTAGGCCCCTACCACTTCTTCCTCCATAGTGATTTATCTCACCTCTAACCTCCTGCCCTTGCCCTTTTTACGCTTTCCCATGATAGCTTTTCCCTCTCGGTGCTTAGTGGGGTTCATCCTCCCACTTTCACTTATCCACTGCTAATTGTGCCTTCCCCCAAAGGCCTTACGGCACACTCCGTGCCCTTCCTCTCCCATATCGTACTCTTTATGCATTGCCACGGTTCTTTCTTTTTCTTCTTTCTCTCCCATCTTCTCTTTCCTGTTCTCTACCTTACCGTTCCCCTCTTCTCTCCCCCCTGTCGTCCTCTCCTCTGTGTCCGAAGGGTTGCTTCCAACTGCCATCCTACTTGTCATACATGTCTGATATCACCATAATATCGGTTAATGCCAAGGGACTGAATTCCCCTGAAAAGAGGGCGATGCTGCTGCGTGATTTGAACAAACGAGCGGCAGACATAATTTTGGTCCAGGAAACTCATTTCTCAGCTTCCACGAGACCATCTTTCTCTAACCGCTTCTTTCCCACTACTTACTATGCATCTGCTACTGAAAAGAAGAAGGGGGTCTGTATTCTTTTTCGTGCTTCTGTCTCTTGGACACTTCATGCTATTACTGCGGATCCGGAGGGCAGATATTTGATGGTCACTGGTTTGCTGTGCAACAAACCGGTAGCAATTCTAAATGTGTATTGTCCAAATTCCTCGCAACTCTCATTTCTTTCTAAGACACTATCAGTACTTGACTCTTCTTCTAAAGGTAGACTTATTTTGGGAGGGGACCTTAATATAGCTCTTGATCCTTCCTTAGATTCCTCTTCTGGAAAATCCCCCTTTAAACTATCACAACTTCGTCACCTTAGGAAACAGTTTTCGGATAGACATCTCCTTGATACATGGAGGCTTCTCCATCCGACAGACAAAGATTTCTCCTTCTACTCACACCCTCATTCTACTTACAGTAGGATAGATTACATTTTTATATCTCAATTCCTTCTACCACACCTGAAGTCGGTCTCCATAGACCCAGTCTCATGGACTGATCACTCTTTGGTCACAATGAAGATAACAAACCTATCTACGAACACCCCCTCTAAATCCTGGAGACTAAATGATTTAACCCTGTCCGACCCTTCAGCTCGGGAATTGTTATCTTCCATTATTGCAGAATATTTTAGTATTAATTCTTCCCCTGATGTATCGGCTCCTATTGTGTGGGAAGCGCACAAATGCGTGGTGCGGGGTCACCTGATTAAACTTGGAGCCGTTGCTAAGAAGAAGAAATGGAAGCGAATTGATGACCTTCTGCAGGATATTAGAACCAAAGAGACATGCCATAAACAGTCTTTGTCGCCGCAACTTCTGCAAGATCTCCAGAGTGCTAGACACGAATTGAACACACTTCTTAAAGCAGATGTTCAGAAATCTTTCATGCGTCTCAAATATGAGAAATACATTTCCGGAAATAAAAGTGGTAAGACACTTGCACGATTAATACAGATCAAACGGCGAGCTGTTAGTGTTCATAAAATCGTAGCTTCCCACGGCCCTCCTCTCCGGGATTATCCCCAGATTGCAGAGGCTTTTAGGGCTTTTTATGCGAAATTATATAACTTAGGCTCCCCAACCATTTCTCCCCCGTCAGCTCATTTGGATGCCGTTCGAGATTTTCTGCATCGCGCTAAAGTTCCCTCTTTATCCTCACAAGATGCAGAGTCTATTGACACTCCCATTACAGACCTGGAGCTTGCAGCTGCACTGAAGTCCATGCCTCTTGGAAAAAGCCCTGGCCCTGACGGCTTTTCCCTGCCCTACTACAGAGCTTTTGCTTCTTCTCTGTCCCCTCACCTATTATCCTCTTTCAATGCTGTCTTACAAGGACAACCCTTCCCTGCTCAATCCCTTGAAGCTCATGTCGTCGTTATCCCGAAACCTTCTAAAGATCCCACCCAATGTGGAAATTATCGCCCAATCTCTCTGCTGAATATTGACCTAAAATTGTTCGCGAAGATACTAGCTAACAGACTCCGCGCATTCCTCCCTTATCTTATTCATCCGGATCAGAGTGGATTTGTCCCGGGTCGTGAAGCTAGGCACAATATCTCTACTGTCATTTCCCTCTCTGATCTCGCCCTGTCGAAGGCCATTCCGACGATCTTCTTTTCTTCAGACGCCGAAAAGGCATTCGACAGGGTCAATTGGGACTACATCAGAGAAACACTTATCAACATTGGTTTGGGGCCTTGCATGCTTCGAGGAATTATGAGTTTATATTCTTCACCGTCCGCCAAGGTCTTGGTGAATGGTACGCTATCTTCTTCTTTTCCAATCACGAATGGGACGCGGCAGGGTTGTCCATTGTCCCCGCTTATCTTCATACTCACGCTAGAACCACTCCTGCAGACTGTGAGACTAAATCCGTCGATTACTGGCATTAGAGCTGGTCAGGAACACTTCAAACTGGCGGCTTTCGCTGATGATATTCTCTTTTTTATATCTCACCCCTCCTCTTCTCTCCCTCCCCTACTAGAGACACTTCAGGTTTATTCTAATATTTCTCAAGCACAAATTAATTACAATAAATCAGAGGTTTTAAATCTCAACCTCGATTCACAGACAGTGGAGTTGCTTCGTGAGAAATTTCCTCTCACTTGGTCCAACGACTCTATAAAATATTTAGGCATCCACATTTCTCCTGACCTCTCCTCCATTCCAAAACGAAACCTTCTGCCTTTGATAGACACTATTAAGTCTGATTTATCTTCTTGGAACTCTCTATTTATTTCATGGTTTGGTCGTATTAATGTCATTAAAATGAAGATCCTTCCTAAAGTCTTATATGTCCTCAATGCTTTACCTTTACATGTTCCCAAGTCTTTCCTTGATAAAATCTCTTTCCTCTCCCTGCAATTCATTTGGGCCCATAAGAGACCTAGAATACGCTCTTCTATTCTTACTTCTCCAATCAGTCATGGGGGTCTGAATATCCCTGACTTCCATAAGTATTACACTGCTTCAGTATTAGCAAAAATATTCGACTTTTTATCTACTCCTCCTAGACGATGGACAACCACAGTATCCCATGTTATGGCTGAGGTAGATTTCTTGCAACTGCTCTTCGTCAAGAAAACTTTAATTCCTTCACAATGTAAGGCCCATCTTGTCTTGGGTCATATCTTACGAACTTGGAACAGAACTAACCTTATATTTCAACTTGCCCCCTTTCCTTCCCCGCTTACCTCATTTTTGAGAAACCCCACCTTCACAGCGGACCTTTTGGAATCCCAAAAAACTCAATGGCGGCAAGCGGGCCTACACACACTTGGCTCCCTGTCACGCTATTCCACATTTCTTCCTCTGTCTGTAATTTCAGATTCGATGGACAGACGAGCTGCCCCTTGGTGGCTTGTATTTCAGGTTCGACACTGGTATTTCTCGTTTTGTGACACTGAGACTTTGAATAGGAACCTGACCCTGTTCGAGCAAAAACTTACTGACTTACCTACCTCTTTCAGGCCTCTTTCCTTTTGCTACTCTCTTCTCTTCCGACAGCTTTCCCTGAAACCTTTTTTTCTTAAACGGTGGGAATCTGAACTTAGTTTCTCTCTTGACTTGACTCAATGGTCCCAAATCCTAGTATCTATTTTTAAGTTGTATAGGGATACTAAATCTAGGGAACTTAATTACAAACTCCTTACTGGTTGGTATAGAACCCCATTACTACTCGCCAAATTGTACCCGTCTGTCTCTCCGAACTGCTGGAGATGTCTTCAGCACCATGGGTCTATATCTCATATCTGGTGGTCCTGCCCGCTAATTTCCTCTTTTTGGATGCAGGTGATTTTGTCAATTAACACTACTTTCCAACTTTCGCTTCCTCTGGACCCCCTTCTATGCCTTTTCTCTTACAAAACTCACCTTTCCCTTAATCTTACTTCTCCCCAATGGAAGGCTGTCCTGCAGTTGCTCAATATTGCTAGATCCCTCATTCCATTACATTGGAAACAAACACATGCACCGCATTTGTCCGAATGGTTTTTGGCGGTAGATTCCTACTTGCTGCTAGAAAAACACCATGCCCTTCTTACTAACTCTTTCCATATGTTTACAGTAACTTGGTCTCGTTGGAAGCCGCAAAGCTCCAGCCTCTCGGGGCAACCTGTGGGTACCCCTTAAGGTCATAGATTCTTATTAAGAATTGGTCAGTCACAATTCTCTGTTTTCAGTCCCTTGGCATTCTGACATAGAGCCCTTTCTCTTTCTCCTTCAATGTGCTCAATGGTTGAACCCTTCGGACATTTCCTCTTCGTCCTTCATATTTTTCTCTCTTCTTTTTTATTTTCTTTTTTTTCTCTCTCTTCCCTCTTTATCTTCTGACACACTATAGGTCTTACTCTTTCCTCTGCTTTCCCCTTCTTTCTTTGGTTGTGAGTTGCCGAAGTGGTTTTAGTTTGTTACTTCAATACATTACTTGAACCAAAAATGTTAGGCTCTATTTACCATTGCATATGTTGTTCAAAGAATACTGGTGACTCTATTTGTCATATTGTTAACCAAACTGTTGTACTACTATTTTTCATAACTTGATGTGATGCTTTTCTGCATCGTTTTTCTACTTTGTCATAAAACTTTGATTTTTTCAATAAAATAAACTTGGGAAAAAAAAAAAAAAAAAAAGAAAAAAAGAAAACTATGTGGGGCTGACAGCATTACTAGGCAGTCACTGGCCACAGCTAAGAGCTAACAGACAACCAACCACCCTACCACCCAGCACACTGTACAAATAAGGGTCCTTAGCTGGACTGCCCAATATTGAGTATTCTCACATGAATGTGGCCATTAATGGGATAGTTATACTTAAAACGTAAAAACAAAAGATGACAACGTCAGGCCACTGAAATATTGCATCTAATAAATTTCAATTTTGAGCTGTAATAACTTTTGAATAAAACACCTTCCAGATGTGAGAGTACCCTTGTTTTACTCAGAGAAATAAGCCCTACAACATTTTTGTTTGCATTTTAAGAGTTACTATCCCTTTAAAATAAACTTTCCCAAGAAAAAACACAGAACCCTAAGCTGCACACCAAAACACGCCTGTACCATGGATGAGAACTGTTGCTTTAAATGAGCAGTAATCTCTCACTGGTGGAAGATTTTGTATTTAAAACTTAAGGCAGCTCAAATGTTCTTTTTCATCAAAATGGCTGATAAGCGAGAGTACACCTATAACATTAAATATTGTACTGCTCTATTAATAGCTCAGAGATTCAGGTTGCATTGTTTTACTCACCTCCTGCGGTTTATCTCAGCATCATTGGCGGTATGTTTTGCAGGTTCCCAGCTATGCCTCCTGTAGGGTGAAAGAGAGCGCATGGAGCGTTTTGATCTGGATAGGTGAGGTGAGACTTCCGTGATACTGTCCATCTCTTCCCCTTCCATCTCGGACACCCCAGCGTTCTCACTTTCTCTTTCTTCGACAGATGCGGTCACTGTGCTGCTGCAACTGCTGTCTACACTGTGCCTGTCCTTGTACTTCTTCGTGTTTGAAGTGTGGGGAAGGGAAATATCACTACCATGGGAAGAGTTCCTTTCTAGAGATGTGGTGTCGTCCACAGAGGAGCTAGAGCTGGCTGCGTCACACAGACTCTGCTCCTCCTCAAGCTGGGGAAAGAAATACAATAGATTAACATCCTCAACTCTACACTACGACCCTTATCATACTGCCAACATTGTCACAGCACAGTTACATTTTATCAGTTTACTTCACAATGCGTTGAAGACCTCACTAGTATTAAACAGGTTAAAATTAACATTTAACCCATTGTGTGCCTGAAAAGTAATGTAATGCATTGGATACCCCTCTGGCACTCAAAGGGTTAGATCAATAATCATTTTGGGAATTTATTGTGTTGCTTTTCTTCTTCTTAACTTTGTTTTGTAGTATAGTACAAGCTGAAGTTACACTTCCAGTGACCACAAGTCATGGCAATATTTACAAAGAACAAGTAGCCACTTTAGAAGCTCAGGTTAGAGATCTGGAGAGGCGAGCCGCAACATTGAATTAGATGGTCAGTCTTGAGGCGGGTTAACTGCTCACCGAGCAGAAAGTATTGTACCTAGCAAAAGAAGAACCAGGGGGTGGAGACTGTACAAAAGAGGAGCAGGCAGCTAGATGGGTTACAGTTAGATGTAGGAATAGGCTGGGCACTCATGTGTGTCATCCTAACAGATTTGCTACATTAGGGGATTATGTTGGGAGTGCTGGCACAGGAGCGTCCTTGCTAGATAGCACTGCCCTCTCTAACAACAGCCCTTGGAATTATGGATGTAGGCTGATCTAAAAAGGAGGTGGTAGGGAATTCCATAATTAGGAAGATAGACAGGGTAATCTGTTGCCAGTTTCTCTACAATCAAACAGTTTGCCATCTTCCCATTTGGACATGGAGTAAATTGACTTGATGGTTTCTTGGGAGGAGCTGGGCATGAAACAGCTGTCACAGTGCACATTGTCAGTGAGAGATGGAGGTCCATTAAGAAGGATTTCAGTATTTAGGTCATAAGCTTTTGCAAAGTACCATTAAGGTAGTACTTTATGTACCACTTTCAACACCAGAAAACAATCATTGTTTAGGGAGTTAAATGTGCCGCTAAGATTTGCTGAAAACCAGGATGGGTTTAGTTTTCTAAAGAATTGGGATGGATTATACCTTAGGAAGTATAGGTCTACTGTGCTAGGGTTAGGATGGTGAGAGGGTTGGAGGAGACTTTAACCTATGTGAGAGAGGAGGGTGAACTAGCATGGGATGGTGTAGACAATTTAGAAGATGAAATGGGATTAGAGAATAGGCCTGGGGGTGGAGAGGGGAATATACTAATTCATCACATAGGGAGGTGTCTGTTTTCCAGCCTGATAAAACGCAAATCTAAATGGAAGCCGCCCCATTCTTCAGAGGGATAGAGTTAATAAAATATGCGAGGTTTATGCATGTATGTAACACAAGCCCTAACACCTAGCATGCAAGAAGATATTAATGAAGGGTAGAGTGAAAATGTAGAGGCCCTCTGGATTGACATACACACTGGAGGCATACACAGTAAAACTTTGTTGATGGGCATTTGCTACAAGCCACCTAATATTGAGGTGGGAAAGAAATGTAAATAGCATGGGAGATTTTAAATGCTCTGAAATTGATTAGAAAAATTAGACTTCCAGTACAAGAAAGATAATTAGTTTATAAGTATGCTTAATAACAGATTCATGTTCCAACTAGAAGGAAGCCAGCTAGAAATTAATCTGTGGAGTCTCAAACAATTCTGAACTGGTATGAAATTTGTTACAAGCAACCTTACAAAAAGGTATAACCAAACCATTCAACTTTTTTTACCTTCAATAATAAAAACACACATGGAGTATGGAATATTTTAAAAATGTTCTTGGATAAATACATGCATCTGTATACCATTAGGAAATAAATACAAGAGGAACAAATTTAGACCAGTGTGGCTTAACAAAGAGGTTTGCAGGGAAATGGAGAATAAGAAGAATGCTTTTAAATTTAAGTCAGAAAAATCAGATTATTAAAAAATAAGGAATTCAATATAATTTGCAACAAGGAATTAGGTTACTTAACCCCTTAAGGACTATGTGACGTTCTATGACCTTCACGGTCCTTATACCCTTAAGGACCAGTGACGGTCATAGCACGTCACGTACTTTTTACTTACAGCGCTCTACCGGGAGCGCTATAAGTAAAAACGGGGCCTAAAATGGATCGCTTCAAGATCGGAGCGATTTCTCTTAGGCCTCAAAGCAGCGCGGCGGTATGCATAACAGATCATGTGTACCGGTGGGTTGGCAAGGATCAAAGCGGTCCTTAACCCTTTGAGTGCCAGAGAGGTACCCGACACATTGCAAAGGAATGCGTTGCGTACCCCTCTGGCACTCAAAGGGTTAAGGGAAGGTAACTTCCCTGGACCACTGGTCCTTAAGGGGTTAAAACAGAAAATAAGAAAAGTATTGCAAAATAAAGCAACATTTCTACAAGTATACAAATGGCAAAAAATGTAAGGCTGATACTGGGCCCCCTTAAAACTGATACAGGGGAATTTAGTAAAAATGAAGTAATGGTTAAACACCTTTAATTAATTATTTTCTTTTGAATATACAAAGGAAGCATTTACATGGTTTATTGAGGACAAAGTCCAGAAAGTCTGGAAAATGTTGGGGAATAAAGCACTTGAACCTGATGGTATACACAAAAGAGTTAAGGACCTTAGTTCAGTAATAAAAAGAAGCCATTATACTTAATATTTATGTATTCATGGTCATCAGGCATAGAGTCCCCATGACTAGAGGGAAGCAAATTAAATACCACTGATCAAAGAAGGTGGCAAGATCTAAACCAGGAAATTATTCACCTGTGGGTTTGACCTCCACAATGTTTAAGAAATTAGAATGATTACTAGCCGACAGTATTTAGAAATATGTGATGACCAACAACATTAGTCAGCATGGTTTTATGAAGAAAATATCAAGTTAAACTAATTTATTTGTATTCTACAAAATTACGTAGTATCTTGGATAAGGATATTGCTGTTGATTTAGTATACTTGGATTTTGCTACTGTGCCTCACAACAGGTTTGAGCATAAATTAAAATGTTTGGGCTTGAGACGTGGTATCTGTGCATGAACAAATAACTGGTTAAATGATAAATGAGGCTATAAACTGAACTTTTTCAGTTTGCTATAAAGGTTGTAAGTGGATTGTCACGAGGTTCAGTCATAGGCCTGATGCTTTTTAATGATTCCTGAAGTGGGTATTGAAATGAATGTTGTGGTCTTTTCTGATGACACTAAACTTTGTAAGGAAATACATACAGAGTAGGATGTTTTTTGTCTGCAGAAACATATGGATAAACTAAGTGAATGGGTGGAAAAGTGGCAGACAAAGCTTAATAGAATAAATGTAAGGTTATGAATTTGGGTTGTAAAAACAAACATGCTACATATTCATTAAATGTGGAACTGCTTGAGGAAACCTTGTTAGAGAAAGATTTAGGTGTACCGCTAGACAACAGACCACTGGTTCTTAACTTTCTACATTTAAGGCACCCTTAACCCTTTGAGTGCCAGAGTGGTACGGAATGCATTGCAAAGCCATGCATTCCGTACCACTCTGGCACTCGAAGGGTTAACATAAATTTATAGGGCATCCCTGGCATTTTATAGGTGATTTCACAAGGAGTTAGAGAAGGGTATAAAATATATATGTATAGTTATTCTTCGGTCTCACACTCAGAATGACAACAAAGAGCATTTTGTGCACACTCTCCATAGCTATACATTAGAAATTTAGAATGACAAAAAAGCTAGTTCACAGAAAGGGTTGGACAATCTAAGATGGTATCCACTGCACCCCAATGTGCCACAACATCCTGCTTGACAACCACTGCAATAGAATTCACAGCAGTGTGCGATGTCACTCAGCTGCAGTAAGAGCCAATATAATATCATGTATAAAAAGGGGTATAGATGCACAGAGATTTGCAACAAAACTGATGAGTAGAATGGAGGATCTGAATTATTAAGAGAGTAACCAAACTGGGTATGATATGATTACAATTTACATAAATAGTCATGTTCACTTCAACTATTTACTCAAAGAGCTGAGCAAAAAAACAAAAAGAGGTGATCCATTAATGGGATAGTAATAGATTATTTCCAACACAGCTCAGTTTGTTCATCATAAAGAATAATACTGCCGGCTGCAGCTCTTATTGTCCACAACTGTACAGTTCCAATGTTATTTTATGCAGAAATTGATCCTTCCCACAACTTTTACAGCATTTCAGGTTGAGATCCAACAACGGATCACAAGGAGGGACAATCTTCAGTTAGTATTAGGATATATACCACTGTATACTGACTGAGGAAAGATTGTCCCTCATTCTGATTTGTCCGGTCAAGCAACCGGACTTTAGATCTAAGGGGAGGCGGCATCAAAAAGGGAAAGGGGTGGGAGGGTTAAACGTCTGCATAAAATAACATAATATTGTACAGTTGTGGACAATAAAAACAGCAGCTGACAGTACTATTCCTTATGATGAACAAACTGAACTGCTTTATTACTATGCCTTTAAGACTAGAGGAAAAGTGCTACAGCAAACATAGGAGGCAAATATATTCAAGTTGATACCTTTATTGGCTAACTAAGCAGATTTAGGATGCAAGCTTTCAAGACCTCTCAGGTCTCTTCCTCAGGCATGTTATACAGATAAATCTCTCTCTTAAATACAAGTACACAGTGCATTGTTGAGAATAGAAAGCAGATAAGATCAGCTCAGTTCAGACCCAGATTCTTTGATGAGTCAATGGTAAAGGAGTGTGATGTAAATTTCAGTCATCCTCTGGAAGTGTCAAATGTATTTACACTCTCTGACTCTGCTGTAAAGGCTAATCCAATGTGACAATGTGACAGAAATTCCTTATCACTATTCAGGCCGTTATTTAAAGTATTAAACGGAAGCATTAATTTAACCTCCCATATTTTTCTCTCCCTATGGGTAGGAAACAGCCCTATCAATACAGTAATTTTGAAATATAAATGCACCCTTGCAAGGACACATACCAGTCTTGGACAAATATACTTCACAGACTGAGTACCACCAACACCTGGTGGCCAAAATGTTATATGTTATATATATATATATATATATATATATATATATATATATATATATATATATATATATATTACACACATCACATATTATACTCTGTTTTATATTTTATTGTTATGTATATAGAGTATACTTTAAGCAATATGCCTGTTAACACTAAAAAAATCATTAACACCAGTTCTACTTTATGTAATATCAAAGCAAGTCAGTCCTATTGAGATTGTGGACTCTGAAAAATATGTTACATGGGTAGGCAATCTACTGTGTTCCAGGTATTTCTGGATTATCTCCCACTACCCTTTGCCAGAGGCTGGCTAAGGCTGATGGGAATTTTAGTCCGGCAATAACTGGAAAGCCACACGTTGCCCCACCGTACAGTAATCACCAGGATTCTCGATCCTCTAGTTGAGAAGGAAATAACAGCACACTGCTAATGAAGACAGAAGGCTGAGGCTGCCCAGACCAGGAAGTGACCTCACCCACTACTCATCTGTCTGTGAAACACTGTTGCAATATCTGACTGCAGTTGACAGACTCTTTTTCTCAAGAGAAAACAAGCCACATAATAGCAACACTAGGCTCTTGGAAATAAATACAATATAGCTGAATTCCAAAAAAAAAATTAAATAGAAGAAAGTCAATAGACACCAAAGAAAGGGAACAAGCAACCAGTGTTAAATGAATCTGGTTGCTGCAGCATCCAGGGCTCTGTTGAAAGCTTACATTCAGTATAACACCTGCAATATCCTACTATGGCCATGAATATATAAAGGATATTTACTATTCATTAAGCTTTTTTTCCTGGAAGCTAAACAGGTGCAGTTCTGGAGCAAACCAATTTCTCCACTGAGGACCAATAAAATCCTATAATTGCTACTGATTTAACCCTTTGAGTGCTGGAGACATACCCAATGCTCTGGAACTCAAAGGGTTAAATTGAGTGTTAGAGATGTCTCCAAAACATTGCTGTTCAGTGTGTTTTGAGACCACGCTAGCATTCAATGGGTTAAAAGAACCATATATACCAATGAGAGTTTTTAATATCCCCTATGGAGATGATTTGCCCCATAAATGTACTTAAAGGAGCAGTAAACTTTTTTAATGAAAAAATATATATTGTAGGGATTTTCCTATTGAGTAAAATAAGGGTACTCCCACTGCTGAGAGATTTATATTTCCAGAGTTATTACAGTTTAAACCCATGTTTTTGTTTTGTTTTTTTACATTAGCAGTGCCCTCTAGTGGTCAAATTCTAAATAGATTTCCTGTTAGATTCTAATGGAGAGGAAAGTCAGAAAAGTCAGAGACATACTGTTCTCCATAGAATGTGATAGAAACTGCTGAGTCACTTCCTGTCGGTTAGAACTACCAGGAAGTAAACACAGTAAACTCACTTCCTGATTATTTAAACTGCTATATTTTTTTTAATAAAACATCTGACAGCAGTGGGAGTGACCTTGTTTTATTCAGCGGGAAAAGTTCTATAAAATATGTGTTTTCATAAAAAAAGTTTACTGCTCCTTTAAACTACAGATGACTAACCTGTGAATGCCAGAGGAGTGTGTGCTGCACATTCGTCTGACTCTAATAAGTGCACCATTTTATTTCCTGACGTATGTCTATGGGCACTATGATCATGAGGAAACCAGAGTAACTCTGGGGAAAACCCATTCTGCCCCAAGGGGACAAATACAAATTTCCTACCAATTTAAATGGGTCTTTTAATTCAGAGAATTCTCAAGAAGGATCCAAGCATTGGAGACCACGCTTGCCTTCAATGCCATACCTGGAAACTCTCAGGGTCTCAGTATGAAGGGATCAGTACTTGGTGTGAGAGAGGTCAGTGCTTCCTACTTGATGATCTGCACCAATTCACTGCTTCTTTAGTCTCTAAATTGGTGCAATTTCTACAAGAAAAGCACAGGGAGAAGTCCTGCTTGTATCGTGTGTGTTCAAGCAGCTGCATATTGGTGTATCCTTGACTGAATGGATCAACACTGGATTAGAGCAAGCAGTGACATATTGTCTACAACCTACCCCCTGGGGAACTATCGGGTAATACTTCAGTGATCTTAGGGTCAATGCATGTTTATGCAGATATTTTCAAAGTGTTAAAGGATTAGTAATGCCCGCTTAGAAATTGCTGCTGTATTGTAGATTAAAAATAAATAAATTATCTTGAGCAAGTTCCATAAACCATAAAGGTTTGAGAGATATTCGGAGCTAAAGTTCCCCCCTCCCTCCCCTTGCACTGACGTCAGCCCTCTACTGACAGCAGGAGATCCCGGTCCTGGAACTACCCAGCGGCTCTTCAGCAGAGCCGAAATAGCGATATTTAAAAAGAAATACTTCAATGGAATGGTCTACAAAGTGTGCCTGGTTCGCACTCCAATCAAGTAGTTCTTTTTAGATTACGTTATTTTGGCTCTGCTGAAGAGCCTACTCGAGTCTGCCCACATGGATCTTTGTTAGCTTTACAGCTGACATCACGGAAAGGGGCACTTTAGCTCCAAATATCTCTCAAACCATAAAGGTTTGAGAGATGGGACTTGCTCAAGATACTTTTTTTTTTTTTTTTTTTAATCTACAATATAGCAACAACTTATAAGCAGACATTACTGTCCCTTTAAAATCTCCTTTTTAATCAGTTGCATTATTCATTTAGTCTCTGTGGTGCCGTTAGACTGACCCAGAATTGCCATTATACAAGTCCTACCTGTATAAAAGAGGAATTCGGTGGCAAACCATCTGCACCCTGGGGGACAAACAAAGTTTCCTATTTAATGGGGAGGTCTCCAACTCATTGCTCTGGACACCTTTCTAAAAGCCGCCATTTAAATCAATGGGTATTTTAGAGATTTTCTCTTGCCCCAGAACTGCCTTACTTTTCCTTTACACAGACACAGGCCAGTAGATAAACAAGAGCAATTCCAGAACTACCCAAAAGCACCACATTCTGCAAATGTCCAGAGATTTAAATGGGGCCTTTAACCCCTTGAATATGAGAGAGGTTTCCAATGCCTTGCAGAGAGCTATGTGCTAGAGACTTCTAGCAATCAAGCAGTTAAAATCCCCATTTGAAGCAGTGGGATTCCCCCCACCCCCATTATTTTTGCTAGTAGTCTAAATGTATTTTATTGTTATGTTACAAGATCTCCCTTAAAGGTACAAAGAAAGTGGGAAAATCCAGAAAAATCAATTGTACCAAAGGGGACAACCAAATCCCCAAAATTATGTATAAATGGGGCTTTCAGGCTAGGGGTCTCCAAGTCACTGCAAAATAAACTGGGGGAGACCTCTCTAGCATTCATGGGGTTATTAAAAGTCCTATTTAATCAATGTGAATCCCCCTTTTGGTGCAATTGGTTTGTTCCATAACTGTAACGCTTTAGCTTAACACTATCAGTGCCAGAGGGGTACGCAATGCATTGCTTTGCAATGTGTTGCATACCCCTCTGGCACTCAAAGGGTTAATGAATAAGGACCATAAACACAATTCTAGAATTCTTGGCCAATCTTTTACTCAAACCTCAGCCTGTTGCTAAGACCGTAGAAAGCCTTCTATTTCCAATAAAAATGCAATGCTTGTGATAAACCAGAATCCATGACTAAAAGCAGGCTCTAATTACATGAACTAAACAGTTCACAGTCCAAACATGAGTGTATATTCGGGAAAACCCTGTGTGGCAAGCAGAATAGTGTCCATTCACCATGGCTCAAGCTGTTGCTGTCATGAGGTCAGATTTTAGGGAGGGCATATGTGAGGTCATCAAGTCGAGGAGGGTCTGTGTCTCAGATTCAATAAGAGGGGGAGGGGGAGGATTTCCGGTCATTTGCACAAGATGACATCATCCAGACTGGGCTGTGGTCTTTTCCTACTCAGTGGAAAATGTTTGCTGTCATCCAGCAATGATTTAACAGAAGAAGCATTTGTTCTGTGTACATTGAACAATATCACTTTACATAATCGTATGAGTGGTTTGCCTAGCACATCAGTCCTTGCATGTGGGATTCGATTAAAAAAAAAAGCTTTGTCTGTACTTTTCACTCCTCTGGGAGGAAAATGCAGGCAGGCTTGTGGACATACCTGATGATAAAAATGTACCTCAAGCACAGAGGCTGATTTAAAGGAGAACTAACACCTCTTACTAACAATCCCTCCCAGTTACTTTACCATGGCTACAACCTGCCAAACTGCAGTAGGCACATTGCATAAGCCTACTCATTCATTAATAACCAGTGGGCTCTAAAATGCATTGTCTACCCCGCTTGTCCTTAAAGGGTTAAGATTAACATGTGCAATGGGTAGAGTCTGTTGTCCTGTGGTCTTGCTATCAACTGTAATGTCTGCCTCCACATGACTTTCAGGACTGACTGAAGAGGTTTTCACTTGAACCAAGAAGCAAGGACAACATGCATAGGGGCCACTAGGATAGGGTGACCGCAATTCCATTCTGCAATTAAGGGTCACTCTGGAGGCGAGAGCACCAGAATGTGTGTCCTCAGCTCTAGGGCAGCTATACAGGAAGGATCACTATATATATCACTTGACATCAGTGTACAACCTGCTCTTTGTCTGGTGCACCACAGAGTTCTAAACACTAGAGGGAGAACTGCCCATGGACTGCTATGATAGAAAGTGATGACTATTGTTGGCTACAAGATAATATACTGTACATGATGCCCAAAGCCTTAGACTTGTATTACACTATAAAACAATTGCGCAGCAGCTCTTGTTTGGTGTTGGGATCAAGACTCAGGTCTGTTTCTAGTGTTTAGAGCTCTGTCTGGAAGCCATTTTCTTGTAGCCTTCAGAGGCATCACTTTGTGTTCCTGTAAGCAATAGGCAGTTATCCTTCTAGTGTTTAGAACTCTGTGCTCTGGAGTCTTCATTCCAGGACTTTGTATTGTCCCAGATGGGGGCTGCCCAGGACATGGGACAAACACTTAAAATCCAGGACTGTGCTGGGCAATCAGGGACATGTGGCCACACTACACTAGGATCTTCTACCCATAGCAAATTTGGGGTTGTTATAAAGAGGTGTTAGTTTTTCTTTAAAGGGATAGTAATAGTTTGTTATAAAAAATCTCTAAAATTTTAGATATTAATAAAAGAAATAGAATAAGCTATTCCCATGTCTTAACACTTAATAGTTTTTGCGTTCATAGCATTTAAACTTCCCCCCTCCCTCCCCTTTTTCATACATCAGCGCTCTAGCTGACAGCTGCAGAAAGCGGCCATTAGACAAGACCGAGACTCTTCAGCAGAGCCAAAATAGCGACGTTTATGAAGAAATACTTCATTGGAATGGTCCACAAAGTGTGCCTGGTTTGGAAGCACACTTTGTAGACAGTTCCAATTAAGTAATTCTTCATAAATGTCATGATTTCAGCTCTGCTGAAGAGCCTCTGTCTGGTCAAATGACTGGATTCTGCAGCAGTCAGATAGAGCGCTGACGTATGAGAATATAAAATATTTGGCTTGGCTTTGTCTGTCATGTGTGGGTTCTGCTACTACTACTACTGAAGCTAGATGTTGATGTAATTCTACTGCCACTACTACTAGGTGTCAGAGGTGCAGGACTTACAGCAGCAGACACTCATCATATCTAACACTGTGGATGTTAACCTGTGTTGCTGTTGCTGGGTACTCAAAACAGGTGTGTGTGGCTGAGTGGGACTTGGACTTTGAAGAGGCGATGAGGCTGATGATGACTGATAGGGTGACTGTGTGCTTTTTGACATCTGTTCTTGTCTACGGTCAGACTTGTTTTATAGACATGCACAGTGCTCCTTAAAAGTGGTGGAAGATTCAGCCTTTGACTTTCTGTCAAGCTTATAGCCCTGTCACCATCCTCACTCTCAACTTCATCTGTAACTGAACAAGACAAGGATCCTGGAGGGATATATTATAGATCTGCATCATCATCAGTCATCATTAGGTCATCCTCAGCAGCATCAGAATCACCTGACAATTCTTGCCCTCTACTACCTTTATATTCCTGTAAGCTTCTGGAGGTCTCAAACACTTTCTTTTTACTTTTACTGTAACAAAGTTCCCTACTATGGGTGTTTTGGTGCTTGTTTGTCTCACTATCTGATGTAGCAGACAGTTCAGCTGCTACACCTTCCTCTATTATGCTATTGCCAGCATCATCAACACTTGAATACAACTTGTTGTCGTCTTCAGTGTTCTTCTTATATGGTTCTTTATTTCTACTGGCACTGGTGGTGCTGGACCTAGTTTTTCTGGGACCTTGACAAACTGCATCCTCCCTTGGAGTAGAGGGATCATCATCTTTGACTGAATACGCTGCAGCAACCATCGCTGCAGTTAGTTTTTGGACTACTACTTTATTCTCACGTCCCTGCACTGCTCCACCCCTCCCCCTTCCCCTTGTGCATTTGCTGGACATTACGCAACTACACTGTGTTTTTTTTATTGTACAGTACACAACACAACTGATGCAGCTGTATGATGCCTTGCCTAAGCCCATTCAGCTGTTTGTCACTGTCACCTAATATATTTAGTTTGTTTTTTTTTTTTGTTTTTTTTTTTTTTGTTTTTTTTAAGTTGTACACCCTGTTGTCTTTTCACAATCTGTCCAAAAAAATTATAACTGAAAAACAAAATCAACAACATTTTTCCCCAGACTTCCCCACTCAGCACAGAGATAATAACAGCAAGATCAGCAAGCAAATAGGTCCCTAGCTGCCTGTGTCTTGCCAGTCAGTCACATGGAATTTTGGAGTATTTGAGGTCAACCTCCTTCCTCCCTTCTTATCACCTACAGTGTCCCCTGACTCCCCTAATACAGAGAACAAATGTCCTACCTAAATGACTCCCTAAACTAAGCTTCAATTCCCCTTTATTTGCCTATCTTCTCTAGCTAAAAAACATGCTGCTCTCTCCTCTCACAAACACAGAATGGCTGTAGTGAGAGTCTGACACCCTTTTATATGGCTTCAAAAAACTTTCCCGTGGTGGAGAAATATTTTTCTTCCCATTGATTTCAATGGGCGGACAAGGCGGGAAAAAGAGGAAAAACTGCACTTTTCATGGGAAATTATTCACCAAGTGGAAAGTGCCATTATTCACCGATTTCAGTCTGAGGTGAAAATTTTCACCCATCCCTAGTTTTGAGACATGGGAAGTAGCTTATTCTAATTCTATTATTAATAGCTACAGTTTTAGAGATTTGTATAACAAAGTATTACTGTCCCTTTAAGAAGTAATTATAGGGTGAATCAGCCTCAGCTCTGGGAATAATCACAATTCACAAAATGTAAAGGGAGCTTTTAAACCCTCTAATGCAGGGAACAAATCACTGGCAATTAAAGGGTGGTTAACAGAACATACTGATTAAATTAGGCAATTAGATTAAATGTACTTTCACAATTATATTTTCCTAAAATGATGTAGAACTGGAACATCTCTTACATAGGGGACCAATAACAAATTCACATCTGTTTAAACCATTTGAATCCTAGAAGGTCTGCTAACACATGTGAAGCAATAAGCTGGGAAGCTCTTGAGCATCCAAGGGGTATATATGTTAATTTATAGCAGTGAATTAAATAGTTGTTGCTTTCCCCCATATCAGAAGATCCTGATTTTTTTTATTGTTAATACAGCAGCGGATGCGGCTGGTCTTGTGACATACCATAAACATCTGTATGTCATTGTGTAACAAGCATGCATTGCTCTTACACCTGCCTCAATGACGGCTTACATACTTGCACTGCCAGCCTGGGGAGAACAGAACTGATCCATCATGATACCACTGACAGAAAGACAAAACCTGCCAATCACATTCCTACTCTCACCTCACAGAATGTTACATATCTCCTTTCCTTAGATCTATATGTACTACTGCAACATATATTTATGCATAAAACAAGAGAACAGCCATTCTGTGCCAAATTAACTGCATCATAGGAGACAAATAAAAGTTCCCATTGATTTAAGTGGCGCTAATAATAACCACATGAATGTAAGAGATGTCTCCAATCAGGGCCGGACTGGCCTACTGGGAAAATTCCTGATATGTCGCCGGCACTGAGCTTCCCTGGGGCTGCTGCCTTAAATGACCTCACAACACATGTGACACACTGACATGCCAATCCGCAGCTGCAAAGAGCCTGGACAGCAGCCCGTGAGCAGCAAGAAGATAGATAGATTTGTTTGAAGAAGGACTCAACGGCCGACGGGGCTGGGCCGTGTCCAGTAGTAGTGGACTCAGACTGTCAGTGCTGGTGCAGTGGAGGCAGGCCGGGTGATTCAGAAGAGCACTGCGTGACTGTATCTGCTCACCAGGCCGCCCGCACCTAAGTTAAGCGTCACTGCGTCTGAGAGACAGTGACACACACCCAGGTCAGAGAGTGAGTCTAGATCTGTATGGCGCGATGTAAGTAAAGACACATACATACTGTACATACATTAACAGAAAATAAGACATTATCACTTTTGAGATCAGTATTGTAACTAAAGCCCTAGAAAAGGCAGGTATGGGAGCCCCAGTGTGCATATGCCAGATTTTAGATCCCAATAAACATAAGATATTTTTTGAAAGGTTAAACTTTCCAGCTAGAATAGATTCTCTCTCCAAATGGAGACTCTGCCTATTTTCTCTTCGTATTCCCTCTGCTGGCTTCCCCTAAAGCAGTGAATCACACAATGTTCTCCTTGTCACGTTAAAGGCTCATTAGCTCCCACACATATATATGTCCCTGCATGTCTACTATGCACCACACACAGTGGCCTCCTTTATACACCACTGCCTTGTCTCTTTCTATTCCACACACGCGGAACGCCCTCATAACTTACTGTCTGTCAAATCTACTTCCATCTTCAAATCAATCTCATCTGTTAAAGTGACAATAAATCACCTTTTTGACAACATATTCTGAATGTGCATAATATGCAAAGTCAAATTGTACATACTTTTTTATTAATTTTTCATCTTCACCTATTTTCACACTTTTATGTCTATAACTGTGGGCTCCCAGTATCTCTATTTCTAGAAAGCTTTTTGTCATGGACTGTGAAAACATGATAGAGGTACAATGTAAACCTAATAGTGAAGCAGCACACTGTAGGCTGCATTTAAAAGATTGCTCCATAGAGATCCAGGGAATTTGAGGTCAGGAACAAAACAGTTGTGAAACATAGGGGCAGATGGTAAATAAATAAGTATAGAAATCATATACTTACCAGGTAATTTTCAGGGTTTGACCCTGAGACCCAGAGTTTTGACCCAAATCTTACAGCCACGGGCAACATTCTCAGAATGAGTGTGTGCAGTGTGTCCTACTACATGATCTGCACCAATTAGCTGCTTCATCAGTCTGTGATCAAGCTGTGAGATCTTTAAGGTGATATATGTTTGAGGTCCCTAGAGAACTGCTTCTAGCACCTCTGGGTCACAGCACATATCTACTAGAATCTGTATTCTGGGGAACTTTCAGGGTTACTATTTTAAAGTGATAGTAATGTTTCACAAAAACAGCAGCTACAATTAATCTTCATAGCAACTGAGCCATAGAGAGTGTTATTTCAATACTGTGAGAGTTGTAGTTCAAGAGTAATTGAACAATAAAGTTTCCCCCTCTCGCCCCTTTTACCTAGTGTAAACCCCCACTCCTCAGATGTGGAATCCAGTCCATAGACCAAACAGCTCACATCAAGGGTCAATATTCTACTGTGAGAACAATGAAAACCCTGCCTCTCTTGACAGGTTTTTCAGCTTTTTCCCTTATCTTAATTGAACATTATCCCTCTCTGCAATCTACCTGGACACACCCTGCTGCTCTGAGGTGAACAGTGTTATTTCAGTAGGGAGGGGGATACTTTATCATTCAATTACTCTAGAACTACAACTCTGATAGAATTGAAATAACACTCAAGGCCCAAATACTATGATGATTAATTAGAGCTGCTTTTATTATGAATCATTACTATCCCTTTAAATATATCAGGGTCAGCTGATTTTGAAAGTCCCCAGGTTTGTTTATATATTATTTACTATAGAAGGGTATGCAATGAAATGCTTTGTAATGCATTGAACACCCCTCTGTTCCTTAAAGGGATAGTAATTCTTAAAAATTACTAATCCCTATATTGCAGTCATGTTAAAAGAAATGAATTGCCCCCAGTGTCATCTCTGAAACCTTTATGGTTTGAGAGAAAATCGCTCCTAAAGTTCTCCTCTCACTGGTCCAAAAGTAGGGCACAGTTCTATTGCATCTCCAAACACAAAGTGCATTTTGTTTCTGTATTCCACTGGGGTTTATGTATGAAAGCAGACTGGAGCAATTCTGGAGCAAACAATCTGCAACACAGGGGAGAAATGACCATTCCCAAATTTCCCACTGAGGGTGTGGGAGAGGAAGTATGTGAGAGAGAGAGCACAAAAGAGAGAGAGTGAGAGTGAAAGAGAGAGTGTGAAAGAGAGAGAGAGTGCATGAGTGTGTGTGTGTTTGTGCTTGCAGGGAGTAAAAATGACAGAGGATTATGACTGATCCTTGAGCTTCTGATTACACATTATTGTTTTAGATGTGTTGCTCATAGAATGTAGAAATATAGAAATATATTTACATTTCTCATTGAACAGCATATTCAAGGGCTTATACAATATACAGACAAGACAGACCAGTAACTGTGAGTGAGAAATGAAAAGGCACAAGGTAGAGGGACCCACCTTTGTGAACACCATTTCATCCAGTGCTTCAGCGGACATGTGGGACAAATCGGAGTCACTGGCCGAGTCCCTTTTAATCTTTTGCTGAGATGAGCTCTCTGTAACCAGCGCATCCTCAAAAAAACTGCCACACTCTGCAAAGTAGAAACAGAATCTCATTTGTTTACCAGTCAGGACAGGAGATTTTCTCACATCACATTAACCCTTAGAGTGCCAGCAATGCGTTGCGTACCCCCTCTGGCATTCAAAGGGTTAAATGTAACATTTAGCTTAGATTTGACCTTATAGATGTGTAAACATTCTACTTATGACACAGAAATTATAGGACAAGCCAATTGCAATACAGGGAAGAAATAAAATTTACTACTGATTTAAATTGGCAATTTTAAAGTGGAACTTTCACCCGCTATAAAGTCGCCCTGCAATAATTAAACAGGTAGCGACTAGCTTTATAATATATATGTTACCACTGAAATGTAGCCCATTATAAAGAAACCCTTTATTGTAGGAGACCGGAAGCCAGGCCTCAGCGCAGACATCTTGACTGCACACCTGCACTGTCAGTCCGGTCTCCCTCTAAGAGGCATTGCACTGTGCCATAAGGCACCGGAAGGCACTGATGGAGCACGTGCACAGACTGCACTAACCTGGCCGTCAGTCTCGGAAGATTATGGATTTCTTTATAATGGGGTACATTTCAGAGGTAACGTTTCTATTATGAAGCTACTCACTACCTGCTTAATTATTGCAGGGCGACTTTATAGTGGGTGAAAGTTCCACTTTAAGCCTTTGAATGATTGAGAGAGATCCAGTGTATTGCTTCTCAATGTTTTGGAGACCTCAAGCATTCAAGGGGTTAAAATGACCCATTTAAATCAATAGTAAATGAGTCCCTAAATTACAGCTGAATATCATGTATCAAAGTATTTTACCCCTCGGCCCAATACAATGCAACTCACTGTAGACCTAACTTCAAAGGGTTAACCCTGTGAGTACCAGAGGGGTATGCATTATCTCTGTATGTGTATTCCATGTTGTGCAGCTCTGCGGAAAAAGTTGCTGATAAATGTAATGACGTATGGGCAAACTGTGGCTGTCCAGCTGCTGTTGGAGTACAACTTACATCATCTGAGGATGGGAAATGTAGTTTGACAATAGCAAGAAAGCCACATCCTGTCCACATCGGGACTAAACCCTTGTATACCGACAAGTAGATGCAATCATTCTGGAACTGAGGGAGTTAAAGTGGAACTGTTAGTGTGTAAAGTAACAGAGGATTTCTCATACACACCGACAGCATCACAGCAGCAATTAAACATTTCCCAAGTCTGCACCGATTAAAATTGGGCTTTTAACCCTTTGAGTGCCAGAGGGGTACAGAATGCATTCTGTACCCCTCTGGTACTCAAAGGGTTAACCTCTTGATTGCAGGAGATGTCCAACTTATTGCTAAGCAATAAAGAGGTTAAAAGGCCCATTAAAAACAAAGCTGATATTTGTCTGTTCCCTATGGTTCAGATAGTCTGCCCCAGAATTATTCAAGTTGGCTTTAAACTTATGACCCTATTGATCATAAAAAGCTCTTGATAAATCAGAAAAGTTTAAGCTCTTCCAACACTTTTTTTTTTTCTTTTTATTGAAGTCTGTGAAAGAGGCAGCCAGACACAGCTAGACATATTAACAAAGATAGGCTCAGAGCAGAGGTCTTCCAAGTCACAGGAAAAAAAGTGGCTGAAAATAATCTGCTAGCTGACACTCCCATGGAAAATTCACAAGGAAGCTCCAGAATCGTCATGACAATAATGAGCCATACAGTAAGTGGAAGCAGACATGGAGAGGGACAGGAAAAGGCCTTTATGTGAAGAAAGTAACACACAATACATTTACCAGAATAGTAATCTGGAAAAACGACAGATACAGCGGCAGCTAGAAATAATAAGAGCTACCTAACAGACTTCTGCAGTCAAACTATATATTTAATGCTATAAAATTAACAAAAAGAGCTCTATATCAGTACATGAAACAATCAAAGCATTGCACTATTACATAAAAATGCAGGACATTGCAGCATTACAAAAAAGACTAAGAGAAGAAAAAAAAGTAATGGCAGTAGAACAAGAGTGGGGTGACAGTGTGTGTGGTTCTGTGACTACCAGTGTGACAGTGGAATGAGACTGTGCATCATACTGTGACTACCAGAGGGACAGTGGAACAAGGCTGTGCATCATTCTGCGACTACCAGTGGGACAGTGGAACAAGGCTGTGCATCATTATACGACTACCAGTGGGACAGTGGAACAAGGCTGTGCATCATTCTGCGGCTACCAGTGGGACAGTGGAACAAGGCTGTGCATCATTATACGACTACCAGTGGGACAGTGGAACAAGGCTGTGCATCATTCTGCGGCTACCAGTGGGACACTGGAACAAGGCTGTGCATCATTATACGACTACCAGTGGGACAGTGGAACAAGGCTGTGCATCATTATACGACTACCAGTGGGACAGTGGAACAAGGCTGTGCATCATTATACGACTACCAGTGGGACAGTGGAAGACAGCTTTGCATCAAAGAAACATAGAATCTGACGGCAGATAAGAAACATTCGGCCCATCCAGGGCCGGATTTGCCATTAGGCGAAGTAGGCACCTGCCTACAGGCGCACGCCACCGAGGGGCGCCTGCCATTCGGCTTTTTTTTTTTTTGCTGGCTGCACCCACTCCATGTTGCCCTCACATTGCTGTCCCCCCCCCCCCCCGTTGTCTATTTCCTACCTCCCCAGCAGGACAGGTCTGTGCCTCCTTTGGCACAGTCCTGTAGGTGCTGAGCTCCCTCGTCGCCTCTTTAGGAATGCAGAGCGCTGGGAGAGGACATCATCTCCCAGCGCTCTGCATTCCTGAATAGGAGTCTGTGTGTGAGCTCCATCAGGTACAGGACTGTGCCAAAGGAGGCACAGATGACAGATCTCCTACCAGGGAGGTAGGAAACGGACAATGGGGGGAGGTAGGAAACAGACAGTGGGGGGGGGCAATGTGAGGGCAATGTTGAGCTGATGGGGGCATTGTGAGGGCAATGTGGAGCTGATGGGGGCAATATGGAGCTGATGGGGGCATTGTGAGGGCAATGTGGAGCTGATGGGGGCAATATGGAGCTGATGGGGGGCATTGTGAGGGCAATGTGGAGCTGATGGGGGTCAATGTGAAGGCAATATGGTATATGGAGATGATGGGGGCAGTATGGAGCTGATGAGGGGCATTGTGAGGGCAATGTGGAGCTGATGGGGGCATTGTGAGGGCAATGTGGAGCTGATGGGGGTCAATGTGAGGGCAATATGGTATATGGAGATGAGGGGGGCAATGTGAGGGCGATATATGAGATGATGGTGGCAAGCTGGAGCTAATGGGGGGCAATGTGGCGATGATGGGGGGCAATGTGAGGGGAATATGGAGATGATGGGGGGCAACGTGGAGATTAGGAGCATTGTGAAGGTATCCAGTGCAGATGGCCCACGGGGGGGTTGCTTCAAATTTCTGTGCCTACAGGCTCCTGAGATGTAAATATAGCCCTGGGCCCATCCAGTCTGCCCATTTTCCTACTGTAAAAATCTCAAACTTTCGTTGTCCTTGGCCTTTTCTTATGTTAAGGGCAGCTTTATGCCTATCCCAAGCATGCTTAAATTCTCCTTCTGGTGGGCTAGTCCACTTATCTAGTACCCTCTCAGTGAAGTAAAACTTTCTTACATTACGTCTGAACCCGTGTCCCTCTAGTTTTAGACTATGACATCTTGTCCTAACATTTTTACTCCTTTGAAATGTACTTCCCTCCTGCACTTTGTTGAATCTCTTCATGTATTTGAATGTTTAAATCATATCCCCTGTCTCTCTTCTCTCCTCCAAGCTATACACGTTTGGATCCTTTAGTTTATCCTGATATTTCTTTTCCTGTAAACCAACTGTAAACCAGTCACCATTTTAGTAGCCCTTCTCTCAATTTTCTCTAGAGTATCTATATCCTTCTGGAGATGGGGTCTCCAGTACTGTACACAGGTCTAACTAGAGATATGTAGAGTGGCATGACCACTTCCCTTTTTCTGCTACTAATGCCCCTAGCTATACAACCCAGCACTCTGCTTGCATTCCTTGCTGCTTTATTACATTGCCTGCCTACTTTTAAGTCATTAGAAATAATTAGTCCCAAATCCCTTTCTTCTGTTGTCTCTGACAGTACCCTTAATAGTATAATTTTCCTTTGGATTTTTATGTCCCAAGTGCATTATTTTACATTTATCAACATTAAACTGCAGCTGCCACACTCTTGTCCATTCTTCTAATTTACCTAAATCATTTGTCATTTGATTTATTCCCACTGGAATGTCTACCCTTTGCAGATCTTTGCATCATCTGCAAAAAAGGCATACATTTCCTTGAAGACCTTTTGCAATATCACTAATAAACGTATTAAAAAGAAAGGGCCCCGGTACATATACCCAAAGTACCCCACTAGTAACACTCCTTTCATCTGAAAATTCTCCATTGACTACCACCCTCTGTCTCCTGTCACTCAGCCATTGCCTTATCCATTTAACTATTTTTGCATCCAGACCCAAACACTGCAATTTATTAAAGAGTCATTCTGTGACTACCAGTGGGACAGTGGAAAAAGACTGCTCATCATTCTGCAACTACCAGTGGGACAGTGGAAAAAGACTGCTCATCATTCTGCAACTACCAGTGGGACAGTGGAAAAAGACTGCGCATCATTCTGCAATTACCAGTGGGACAGTGGAACAATTGTGGAAGGAATGGATGCACACTCCAGAGGCTCAAAGGCCTGCACTTGTATTCAGCCTGGAGCAGAATCTCCTGTTTGACCACACATGTACAGATATGTGGGTGGGAAAGCACACTCACAGCAAAGTGTAAATATTTGCCTGAAGGAAGGGCAGCATTGTGCATTGCGTGTGTTCTTCTCATCAATAAAAGATTCAGCGATAGCTGATATATGTTGCACTGTGTTCTCCCTTCCACAAATCTTAACAATTGTGGATCACTTTCTGTGAAGTGTAAGATCTGCAGTGTCATGTGTGACAAATATTGCAGCCACTGTACGTTCTTTGGTGTCATTACGTTCATCCATGTTTTATCAAAGAGCATGTAATCTATACAGAGAAGCAGATTGATAACAACAACAAAATAAACTGTATTTCAAAAAACTTATCTTAAACTCCTGTTTGTGGATTCTGACTTTAGGCTAGTAACTGTCTGTGACTGGCTGCGACACCCTGCATGTCCCCACTGAAGGAACAGCAGGAGTGCGTTTTCACTGCAGCTCACAAGGAAAGATCAGATTTGTGCAGGGTGAGTCAAAATACTTGCTCTGTACCTATAAAATGCCATCATTCATTGGAAGGGCATCCCCCTGCTGCATTACATATAGCATACTCATAACAGGAGGACTATTGCAGATGCCGAGCATGCTCAGTTCATCCAGGCTTTGACTGGAGACTCCTAGAGAATACTGATAATACCTGGTCATTAATATCCGCTGAAGCCTGGACTTTAGGCAGAACATCTACATGCACACACGCACACATTCTATACATCTATATATAAGGGAACTTAAAGGGATAGTAATACTTCGTTTTATCTTTATTTTATTTTGTAGGCATTAAAAAAACATGAAGAACGATATAAGTCTTATCTCTCAAACCTTTATGGTTTAAGAGATATTCACAAGCAAAGTACCCCCCCCTGTTCAGCCAGATCAGAAGGGAGGTGCCCAGGTAAACTGCAGAGAGGGACAATCTTCAATTAAGATAAGGGAAAAAGCTGAAAAACTTGTCAAGGGGGGAAGGGCTTTCATTCTTTTCATACAAAGAAGATTGTCCCCTGCTGTTATCTGTCTAGTCTTACAACCAGATTCACATCTGAGAAGAAATGGCTTACACTAGGAAAAAGGGGCGGGAGGGGAACTTTGCTTGTGAATATCTCTTAAACCATAAAGGTTTGAGAGATAAGCCTTATATCATTCTTCATGTTTTTTTAATACCTACAAAATAAAATAAAGTTAAAACGAAGTATTACTATCCCTTTAAGGGTGTGCATTTTAAGGCTATTTCAGCATGTGTGCGCGCGTGCATTTGTCTGTGTGTATATGTGTGTATGCAATGTGTACAGCTGCAGTGATCCCTTTATATTAATGTGCATGAGCAATATAGGGGATCATGCCCTATCCCAGAGTGAGCATATCTTTGTGATGCACCTAAATTTCATCAAAACAGTCTTATAAATACTGATATTTGTAAACCCCTGAGTGCAGATACATGGCGGAATTTATAAAACACATCAAAGGAATTTTTTTTAGCAATTCTGGGGAAACAACTGTACCACATCTATAATATTTACACACGGATACTAAAGAGAATGCCAACATACTACAAAGCAATGCACTAGAGACCTCTAGCATTGTAGTGGTTAAAACCTGAATTTAAATCAATAAGATATTATATGCAATATGTTGAATAGTTGCCTGGCCCCAGAATCACTCTATCTTTGTCTATATAAATATAACCCATTGTGTCATCACAGACATGCTCAGATAGTCATTCAAGAACAAAATTAGCTTGCTTATATTCCCAAATTCACAAAACTTTATTAGCAACATGGTCCCAAGTACATAGATAACAAGGATGTCTTACCTGTAGACTCTTTAGACTGCTTGGGTTCCAGCAGGTCTGAATGTAAGCAGGGATCTATGGAACAGCAGCTCTCTTTGTTAATCTAGGGAATGAAAAAATAATAATTAAAATCACAATAACTAGTAGAATGAACTCAGATTATAAGGGATTCTTGAATACTGGTCAAACTCCCCAGTTTATACAACCACTTAGCCTATAGTCGATAAGGGCGGAGGTTTGGTGATTATGGATTATAGTGCATATAGGGAGGAAGTACTATCTCAGTTGGGAGTTGTTACTCACTATAAGAAATTGTTGAGAGATGCAACGTTGGGGTACAAATCAGAGAAAGATTCTATTATTCAGCTTGGATTAAATAATAGATGGATTAGCACGCAGGTTAAAAACTTGCTTACCCAAATGCACCCAAAGGTGTCAATTTGTATTTTATCCCAAAGATACATAAATCTCTTGAACACCCACCTAGCAGACCAATTATCTCAGTTAGGGGGTCGTTATGTCAACCTTTGTCACAATTAGTTGACTTTTATTTACAAAGATACATCAAGGGCTTTAGTAGTTATAGAAGGGATTCATCTGACTTTATTTGGCAGCTGCCAGAAAAGACAGGAGATACAGTATTTGCAACTTTTACATAAGAATTATTTTAAGCTTGAAAATATGTTTTATTTGCATCTCCAAGGGAATGCAATGGGGTCCAATATGGCACCCTCATATGCATCAATTTTCATGCAATATTACAAGCAGAAATATTTTTTCCATGAAGCAATATTCTAAATATAATATTTTTTTCAAGTGTTTCATAGACGATATTTTTATGTTGTGGAATGAAAGTATACAGAATTTGAGGGAATTTATAGATTGTTTTAATGTCATAGAGTCAACCATTAGATTTACGCTATCTTTTGATATGAATGAGATATATTTTTTAGACATGACGGTCTATAGAAAGGTAGATAGGATATTTATTAAAATTTATCAAGAGATTACTGATCGAAATACATTACTTCATGCAACAAGCCATCACCCTAGTCCACTTAAAAGAGGCCTCCCATTCTCTCAAATGATAAGGGTGGTTCGTAACACTACAGATAGGAGACAATGTGAGGCAGCTTTATTGAATATGCAAAATAAATTTTTGGACAGGGGATTTAAATATAAGAAAGTCAAGGAAGCAGTTGAAAAATACTCAATTTTGTAGAAAGGATTTACTTGAGAATGGTTCTAAAGTTGAAGATAAAAACAAGCTATTCTTTCAGACACAATATACCAATGTATCACCAGCTGTGAAAAAAAGTGTTTATGAAACATTGGCTCATATTGAGTAGTGACATTTTGCTATAGGAGGGGAAGAAATTTGGGGGGATATGTTGAACAGGGGAGACCCTGTGGAAAAATATGATAGTGCACAAATTTGGTTGTCACACCCTAAGGGAGTTTATCAGTGTAAGGGGTGTACTAACTTTGGTAATATAATGACTGGCAGTATTACAAGCATCCAAGTACTGGAAAAATGATACAGATACAAGACTTTTTGAATTGCGAAAGTCGCTATGTAGTTTATATGATTAAGTGCTCATGCGACTTAATATATGCTGGAAAAACTACTACTATGATAAAAGAAAGAGTGAATAATCATAAATCGGCTATAAAGAAAGCACTAGAAGGAAGATTGGATGCTAAGGAATTTACATGTCAACCTGTAGCGAGACATTTTCAACTAAAGCAACATAAAATTACAGATTTTCGATTTATGCCAATCTTAACTGTTTCCAGGCCAATAAGAGGTGGAGCTCTCCACCGCATGTTATTACAGGAAGAGGCTCGAGTGATCTTTGAATTTAATACCTTGATACCAAATGGACTTAATCATGAATTATCATATTCAAGTTTTCTATGAAAAAATTATTGAATGCTGTTCATTCTGTGTCCTTATAAGGTGGAATTAATGGCAATGACCTCTGGATAGAAGAGGAACGTGAGGAACCTATCTACCCTTATTGGACAACAGCTCCCGGATACACTGGAGGAGAGATATACATGGAAGGAACAGCGTGGCTGATATTTGAGCACTCCTTGTGGAAAACTACAGGAATGGGCTCTAAAAGCCAAATAGAAAGCAATGCGGAAATTCAATAAAAGTCCAAAAATATATTGTATCAACGGTGATACTAAAGAAATTATCAAGCAAATAGGACATGCATGACCTGGATTTTAAGTGTGTTGGATATTAATTTATGGTGCTATATATGACCCCTGAAGTGAAGGTTTTTGAACTACAATTAGAAATAGATCTTGTACCTTTAAGACTATCCCTAACACACGCTTTTGAAGCTGGTGGTTTAATGTAGTAAACACGGACTTGTGCTATCTGCATCTAATATTCAGATGTGTATAGATAATGGTATAATTAATAATAACATTGATGTCTGCTATAATATAAATGATAAAGTGTAACCGATTGCGATATCCTATTGCTTTGCTTTCAGTCGGCAAAGCAGGTTATGGGAGCTTCACCCGTTGCTTAGTGACGAATGATGCATGCTAATGATGACACGCTATACACGGAGTCTCACACGCGGACGCCTAGTTTACAGGTGTTTCTACTTGAGGAGGGAGACAACGAGTGATAGGGTGAGTCTTAATGTGTTTAGAGTATTTAAACTGTTATGTTTTTAGTGTTAAGATGTACATTTGCCCTGACGAAGGTCCCTGTGTAGGACCGAGAACATTTGGCTGGATTCAAAATGTGTCTGAAGAAATAAATTGATTACTTTTGATATAATGACGTGCTGTCTCTAGTTATCATCTGGGATGCCCCAGGCTGAGTATACCAATATTCAATATTAAGGGACGTGCACCTAAATTTCAAATTGGATATTTTATATTTGTAATTTTGTGTGCCACTGTTTCATATATATATATATATATATATATATATATATATATATATATATATATATTTTTTTTACATTTCTTCCACTTAAAATATACTAAAATGTTTGTAATACTTTACTGTAATTGGTATATACTGCCAGTAAGACCAAAAAAAGGTACCTCTCTGGTATGGTTTGACCTTCCGTAGTTAAAGGGATAGTAATGTTTCACAAAAACAGCAGCTCCAATTAATTAGTATTTGAGCCATAGAGAGTGTTATTTCATTACTGTCAAAGTTGTTGTTCAAAAGTAATTGAATGATAAAGTATCCCCCTCCTGCCCCTTTTACCTAGCATAAGCCACCTCCCCTCAGATTTGAAATCAAGGGCTAGATTCTATTACAGGTGCTAATTTTATCTCTGCTTTTATCTCCAGTTTTCTCCATAGACTTCAATAAGAAAATGTTTGCTAAAATGGGTGTTAACATTTAGCACCTGCAATAGAATCTAGCCCCTAGTCCACAAACCAGACAGTTCACAGCAAGGGACCATCTTCTTACTGTGAGAACAATAAAATACCTGCCCTCATTATCAGGTTTTTCCCCTTATGTTAATTGAAGATTGTCCCTCTCTGCAATCCACTTAGACACCACCCAGCTACTCTGAGCTGAACAGTGTTACATCAGTAAAAGGGGAAGGAGGGGAATACTTTACCATTCATTTACACTTGAACTACAACTCTGACAGTATTGAAATAACACTCTCCATAGCCCAAATACTATGAAGATTAATAGGAGCTGCTTTTATTATGAATCATCAGTATCCCTTTAAGCAATTAACTAAACCTTGCATTCTTTTCTAGGTCTACCGGTTTGTAGTAAAAGGGTCAAACCAATTACAGAGGTAGGCAAGGCATATGCTTTTGGAAAGTACACAACTGGGAACATCAAATAAGGGGTCACTTTAAATTTTTACCCCTAGGCTTGTGCACACAAATGTTTCCAGAATGTGGTTCTATGAGGAAAAAATATATTTTCCAACCTTCCCACCACTTCAAAGATTCCATAAAAGAAAAAAAAAACCACTCATGTATCCTGTGGCTGAATACATTTCTCTATCCTTAACTTGCTCTCTTTACAGACCCTTTGTCCCTCACTGTCAATGAAGATGGCAAAAGGGAATTTTGTACATTTCAGATGTGTTTCATCATCACTGTGCATAGACTATACAATGGATACAGCTTAGAGAGATATGCACCATGAATGCAAAGCTTTCACTTACGTCACTAACACAGCTGCAGTGAATAATATACATAGCCTAGACAACCAGCAACCCACCCAGGAGAGGAGTTATATTGAATTCTGGCTCGTTATGCCTACAATTAACCCTATGAGAGACAGAGGGGTACGCAACACATTGTTTTGGGGTACCCAACGTATTGCTTTGCAATGCAAAGTATTGGAACACATTTTACAATTCAGTAAGAAAGAACATAATATTAATGTAAAAGATAGAAGATATAAAAGGGTCATATGTACAACGCCAAAGTGGAGCAGTTCTGTGGAAAACTAACTGCACTACAGGGACAAAACAGAAATGCCCACTGATTTAATTTGAACTGTTAACCCCTTCCATGCTAGAGAGATCTCTAAAGCACTGCTTTGCAATGCCTTAGAGATCTCTCCAACATTCAAGGTGGTCAAAAGCTCCATTTAAATAGATTTTAAGTCCCCTACAGTACAACTGGTTTGCCGCAGAACTGCTTCCCTTTACCTTTGTAAGAACCCATAACATTAAACTGATATGTCCGGGATTTTCCTGGGACACTCCCATATTTTAGATGCTTCTCACTAAGCCCCCCATAAGGGATTCTGCACACAGCCCTATTAAAGGCTCTATGGTGCATGTATGTATGAATAAATATATGGGGGTTTGGGAAGGCAGCACACATAACATTCTGACTATGCAAGGGGAGACTCATCTTAAAAGTTTGACCACCCATGTTCTGATAGTTGGGTCCTGGTGGTTATTACCCTGTAATCCAGCAAAGGCATCACAGCAATCAAATGACAATTCTCCCTGTATTATTAAGAGCATGTTGATGCTCTGGGGAAGGTACAGATTGTGTGCTGATGTCCAGTAACATCAGAAAAGGGTCATGTGATGTCATATGACAGCAGTCACACTTCAGTTGAGGAAAGTAGTACCTACATAATTGCACATACTAGGTTTCTTTTTCTTTTCACGTGCCTGGGGAAGACATTTAATCCTTTGAGTGCCAGAGGGGTATACAACGCATTGCTTTGCAATGTGTTACGTACCCCTCTGGCACTAAAAGGGTTAATTTCCTAGCTTTACATTGGTAAACACAGCAGGAAGAAAGAAAAAGGAAAATGGCTTCCCCAAGAATGCTATATGTTAAAATGTCAAGGGATGAAAGAAGAAAAAAAAAAAAAAAAAAAAAAAAAAAAAGGAAAATAAGTGTGTGGATATGTGCATACTCTAATCAACTGATATGGAAATGAACAATAATACCTAAAAATGAACTGGTGTTATATATACTTAACTGAACTGCTAGCATTGGTAAACATTATCTTTTTGTTTTCTAAGGTCTAAAATCTAGCTTTATATATGTGCCGAGGAAGCAGACATTCCTGCTCCTATTGGTAGGATTTTCTGTGAATGAGCTGAGATATCAGAACAATAGTGGTATTAATTAATTAACTGATTTCAGCTACATGAACAGGACAATTTATATGTGCATTACAAAGTAAGTTTAGGATTGTATTTTAGGGATATAACGTGAGGTTTTAAATACGCTATAGCTGTAAATACATGTTATTTTATGTTATATCAACATATTTAATTTTTTGGTTTTAGTGCTCCTTCAATACTCTACAACGGTCTGTGCTTCAAGAGAAGCAAAACCAGTGAATTTCATGGTGAATCCTAATACACCTCTCATCCACGGCAAGTTTGTGCTCTGCCAGTAAGTTTAACCCCTTAAGGACCAGCGCGATCCCGTGCGGCCGGCACTTGCGGACCACGGGGCATTTTTTTTTTTATTATGGCTTCAGGGAGCCCTGAACTCAATGCCATGCCAGGACCGTCATTGACGGTCCTGGCACGGCAATGGTCCTTAAGGGGTTAAAAACAAATCAAAATGCTCCCAGACTGCACTGCTCCAGGAACGTCTGTGAGTTCCTTAATTCCTTAAAGACTAGTGATCGGGGAAGTTAACTTCTCTTAAGGACCATTTTGAAGTTGGTTGCTCACCGGCACATGTGACTGATGAAGTGTACCAGCGTTCAGAATGGGCGTCTGAGAGAGACCACTCTGGTCTTGGAATTGGCAATTTCAGACACATAACCAGTCATTAAGGTTGTAACAGTGAACTAACACCTGCAAATAATAACCCCCACACACACTTACATTACTATGGCATTAGTATTCCTAAACATATTGCCTTACTCTCTATAATACCTTCAGTAAGTCCTGAAAGTGATTGGAGGCAGACATGACAGTTGCTGGCAGTTGTTTCAAACGATAGCAGATGGAATGCATGAGCCTACTTAAAGTCCAAAAGGATAAGCCATGTGTTGCACACACCTCTGTCTCTTAAAGAGTTAAGATTACCATATACTGCGATTGGTCCTACTACCTAATGTCATGTTTGCCTCCACAGATATGACTTCCAGGACTGATTAAAGAGGCTATCTCTTTAACAAAGGAGCAAGGGAAAATTCATAAGGGCCATTAGGAATTTCTGGCATAGTACGGTAACTGGAGTGAGTGGTTATTATTAGGTTTTAGGTCTCCATTAGCAAATAGTGCACCGCAACCAAGCCTAAGAAATACACATTGTAAACAATGAAATTGTAAATGTAATTAAGCAGATGATGACGTGCATAATGAACTAATTCAATCCTGTAGTTTAGGAGTTGCACTAAGAAGTGTTTGAGCTGCAGTAAATATGTACCCAAGTTCTCCTATTTACAGAGGAAGCCAGCAGGATTGTAACTCAAATCTCTTCAAAATGACCCCGCTTTACCACTCCAATTCTGGAGTAAACCAACTACAGCCTAATGGCCAAATAACAATTACCACTGATTTTAACTGGACTTTAAATCACTCAGAAGTAGGGTTGCCACCTTTTCTTCAAAAAAATACCGGCCAAGGCATTCCCTCCATAGACTTAACATTGGACAGAAGCCAATTTTTTACCGGCCTGCCGGTAAAATACCGGCTGGGTAGCAACCCTACTCAGAAGCTACCTCAATGCTTGGCTTCATGGTGCATTGGAGACCTCTAGCATTTGAGAGGTTTAAAGCCCCATTTAAATGAAGGGAAAGTTTATTTGCCCCTCTGGTACAGTTGATTCACTCCAGTCTTTCTTAGTACATCAGCATCAGAGATTCTAATGAGAGCTCTCAATGAATACCAGACAGACTGTGCTGGAGGCAACCCCATGATCCAAAACAGAAGTGGACATCTAAGGCCCTCCCCAGCTGCAGATGACAACACCACCCTTCATCCCTGGCCAGCCATTGGTTGGCCGAGGATGATGGGAATTGTAGGCCTCAACAGCTGGAGGAACTCTGCTTTGTCACCTCTGATCCCAAAGGGAGAAGGAAAAATTAACCCCTTTGGATATTTGGAATATGAATCTCTAAACTTTCCAGGTTATGAGAATGAGCAGCTCTATAGGCCAAAGTAGTGGAGTGTTGTGCTTGCGCAGTTTCACAGCCTGTTAATGGCAGCTCTTGTCCCCCACCCAAAAACAAAACCAATAAAAGTCTTGACACTCACCATCACCTGATATTTAGCCAAACACTGTATGCAATAGAGTATACTGTGTCAGTGCCATAGTGGGAAGGTGTTGTAGGTACTGGGGTCTTAGTCTAACGTGCACCTATATGAATCTGGCCCACTTTAGCCACTTTAAGAACACTCCTTCATTCATTTAGGTGACAATCATAGGCCTAAGTCATATTGGATAAAACTGTTTATTAGAAGTTCTTTGAGGACTGGCATGATTGATAACCGGCTTTCAAAATAACATCAGAGTTGTCCTACTCTGTCCCAAATACTGCCAGAAAGGTTTCACTGCTCAAAACATAAACTAAAAACGTATTGCACACTCATCTGACCCTCAAAGGGTTAAAAACCTTACGAATGGAACATTCCTTCATTGTTTATGTTGTCCTTGCAACTTTATAGTGATTCATTTTCAATTCCCAATTTTTATTTAAACACCAAGACCAATAATGTTAAGACAGTCTACAGGTTGTGATTACTGACAAGCAGCTCACCACAACTCCTATCACAGCCACAATACAAGTCCAGCTTTCATAGTAAGAGCTACAACAGCACAGCAAGAAATCACTATCTCTGTGCCCCAAGGAAATCAGATTAAATCACATACGACTGAATGTTTGACGAGCACTGTAATACATCTGTCACTATAGTGTAGAAAACTAGAGGCACACGTACACATATACACACACACACAAAACAAAACCCTCTCTTTTTAGACATTAACTAAAAAAAGCACATACAATCTCAAATCAGTAAGGACACCAACACAAGCTGCTGTATAAAAAGACATTTAATAAAAGTATTAATAGATACCATAGCATTGCCTGTCCCCATCATCACACAGTAATCATACAATGGGGCAAATTTTATTCCAAATGTTAACCCCTTCTTAGTTTTTAACCCCTTGCATATCAGAGATGTCCCAAACATAATAGGAAGCGTCCAAGGGCTTGAATATACGTTTAAGGTGGAAAAGAGGAATAAAGCTTGCCTTTTATTTTGAATGCATGCTTTTTAACCCTTTGAGTGCCAGAGGGTTACGCTCTGGCACTCAAAGGTTTAACTCTTTATTGCCCCTTTAAAAATCTCTTAACCACAATATAAAATTAAGAAGAGGCTAAACCTTGCAGGGTCTAAAACGCACTGCTTTTCCATTTTGATTATTCACTATGGTGCATTTGATTTCCTCCAGACTTAGTCCAGTTCTCTTAGCACAGGGGTAACCAATTGGTGTACCTCCAGCTGTTGGGGACTGCAACTCCCATCACCCCCAATGCCTGTCAAAACAACTGACTACCCGTCTTAGAACATCAGCTGCTCAATGTATTAACAAATGTAAACAAAGTACCTTCAAAAGCACCACATCAACAGTCCTGTCGACTTTGGAGATGTCGCACAGACTGTATCGTCTCTTGTGCCTCTCGTACATTATTTCCAAGGGTCGCAGAAAGAGAGAAGAGAGGAATCGATATCCACAAAGTCCAGGTCAGTTTGCTGCACAGCAGAAGCTATACATGAGCAAGGCTGCTACCTCAACCCCCTCCCTCCCCAGATCACAACACCACCACTTGTTTCCTTGACAGGAAAAACATTTCCACATTCAGGATGGGAAGATTGCTTTCCTTGCAACGGTCAGGAAAAAAAAATCAATTATTAGTAACACATCGTAGGGTTATAAGGCAGTGCAGATAAACTGTATCAAAAGGCTAAAACTGCCTTGAAAATCAGTTTTTTGCAGTAGAACCAAGTCTGTGATTTAAGCAGTCCAGTAAAAACCAAGAGCGAAATAAGCACAAGTTATTGTCTAGACATTACTTCAACATATAAAGTTCAAAGACAAAGAAAATAAAAACTAAAATCCAGCCTGTCTTTCCTTCTTATTCACATCCACTAAAAGACAAGCAGGATCCGTTATAGAGAGGAAATCTGAGACTTAGCAGCCAATGCTTCTTCCCCATATTCAGCCTGGGCAATTCTTTTTTTGAATATGTTTTATTTCCAATCACAAGTCAAAGGGGGGAAGCCACTCCCATGTAAGCGTCATTATTTGTCTTTTCCACTCTTCCCTGGCTTCTCCAGAGCTTGACTCATATTCCCACAACTTAAACCAAGTCCTTAAATCCACTTCTTTGTAGGCATGGTAAAAACAAGGGGCTGTTGCTTCCAGAAGATTTTGCTTTTTTACACCTCTCCTTGCTTTTGGCTCTTCTGAGTCTTTGTAAAAATATTTCAGACTAACTTGAGAAAAAAAACAAAAAACAGTAAAGTCTGAGAATAAAATAGCCAGCCTTGAGCCAAGCATTCCCTATATGGGGCAATGAGTGATTCACAGAATGAAAAGAGGAAGCGAACAGACGTTTTCTTGGAAAATGAAAGAAGAAGCATTAATTTAGAACCTGATTTAATACATAGACGGGCCGTAGGTTTAAAACAAACCCCCCCCCCAAAAAAAAATAAAAATAAAATTGCATTATATAGGACAAATATGAATTCACCTTTAAACCCTTTTAATGCCATAGAGGTACCCAACACGTTGCGCTGGGTACCTCTCTTGTACTCAAAGGGTTAAATGAGACTTAACTCCAAGGATGCTAAGGAGGTGTCCCAAACTTTGAGTGCCCGGGGGAAGGGGCGTTAAATACCCCCTGTGGCACTCAAAGTGTTAATCAGTCTATGGGGCTCTATGTTCTAAAGAAAAGGTGAGCAGTTCTGGGGCAAATTTCCAGTGATTTTAACCCACTGAGTGCCAGAGGGGTACGCAACGCATTGCTCTGCAATGCGTTGCGTACTCCTCCGGCACTCAAAGGGTTAAAAAAAGGATTTTAACTGGGGAGGTCTCATATGCATTGATCTGTAATGAGTCAGAGCACTCAAGGGGTTAAAAGCCCCATACAACTGGTGGGAATATGGGGAACGTATATTTGCCAGAGAATGTTCCTCTGTACACAAGGCCCATAGTCTGATTACAATGGCGGCCTGTTCCATAGAGAACAACTGAGTTTTTTTAAACCTTTGAATGGTAAAAAGGTCTCCATTGCATTGCAAAGCTATGCACTGCAGCCCTCTAGCATTCAAGGGGTTAAAGCACCATTTAAATAAATTAGGCTTTGGGAATATTTATTTTTTCCCCAACGGCAGAGTTAGTTTATCTCAGAATTACTCTAGTTTCTTTTGAAGATGAACTCAGTAAAATGGGCAACTTTTTTTTTTCTCTTGTCATTTTTCATGATAGGACTGTGAACGTCTGACCCATTTGCTTCTGTCAATGCTCTCATTCACATCAGCTGGGGCCCATGAAGCTGTACTGCCACATGGCTTCCTGTACGCTAACTGTTCCACCCTCCCCCCTCAGGATCACACACACACCCCACATCCCTCTCATGGGAGAGAAACCTTTCCATAGAGCTTTTTAACTGTACACTCTCTCAGTCTGAGCTAGGATTGTGGAATGGAAAGAGGAGGAAAAAAAACACAATCCTATATATGTACTCACACACAGACTCCCAAATTAATACACTAGCAGAGGAACAGGATTCCAGAACACAGCACTTCTTAAAGGATCCCCATCCCTCTAGTCAAACTCTGTGCTAAAGGATTCCATATTCAAAACAGCGGAGAGCTAATCCATGCTTGCTGAAATTAAATTCCATCCCTGTCGTAAAATACGTTAAATGGGCAGTAAAGGGACAAGGAAGGTTGAGTAAAACAGGGACACTACCACTGAAAAATGTGTTTTATTTCAAAGTTATTGCAGCTCACATGTATATTTTTGGAGTGCAGTACCATGACTAAAATGTTGTTGTAGCCCTGTTGCTACAGAAGTCTATAGACTGCCACGATCAGTTGCCCATAAACCTGCGTAGGATGCTGTAGGAACAGCACCACTGTAAAATAGCTGGTAATGGAAGTATTGCCCACAGAAAAATGCAAGGATGAGCTGCAATGACTTTTGAATATAGCATTTCTCAGCAGTGAGAGAGCCCATGTTTTCACCAGAAGAATCAGCCCTGCAAAATATATTTTGCAACACATTAAAAAAACATGCTGCTCTGGTCCTCAAGGGGTTATGACTCCTTCTCCGCTCTGATACCTGCAGGGCTGGGTAAAGTCAATGATTCACTCTGAGCTTGTGGTAGAGCTGTCCTTGCCACTCAAACTCAATGGGGGCAAATTTGCTTCACCTGAGAGGACAACAATGTTGCTTCCTTTCCCTGAAGCACTAAATGAAGGGCTGACATGTCCCAGCACAGCAGATCACTGAGATCTGCAGGGAGAACAGAGATGGAATGGGAGAGAATTAAGAGATGGGACCTTGGCTTCCAGAGTTGTCAGGCAACCTTTTATCCCAATCCATTACTGCCCATTTAAAGAAACAGTAAACTTTTTAAATGAAAATAGATATTTTAGATAACTTTTCCTGCTAATGGGAGATTTTTCATTCAATCCAAGAGGCAGTTTAATACTTGATCTTACAAAGTAAGTAATAGGAACAGCGCCACCTGGTGACAACAATAGAAAACCTTTGCCAAATGGCCATTATGAAATTTTCCCTTGTGCCTTTTTTTCAAGCAACAACAGGGGGAGATGCACTAGGGTGTGATAAAGAGGTGAGAAATCGGAGACAACTTCTCCAGTGATATCACTTCTCCAGTTCCTGTTATTCTATCGAGCCTATGCACTAAGATTTTTCAAGTGGGAGAGATAGCGCACCGGCTTCACAGAATAATATAGGCCTTAATAATATTCACATAAAGTCTCATACAAGATTTAAGTGAAAAAAACCGACATGGATGTGGACTACAATCCCCATTACCCCTATTCTTTATTCCTATTCTGATTATGGAATAACTAGAACTATAGGTTCTCTCTTCAGAATACCCTTGACAAACAACCTATAAAATATTAGGGGCTCCCTGGGAATCTGTATTAGGGATACCTTAAGCTTAAAATAGAGTGAGAAACACAATTCTACGTAGTCTTTTTTGACCGTACGTTCTTTTGCCGAAAACAAGCCATAAATCATTACAGCAGTATTTCTTCACATGGAAGCACATGCTGTTATTACTACATCCTATATAATAATTTGCTAAGTATGTGTTTGTCAGAAGCCGTCATGCGCAGTAGAGACGGCTGCGGGCAGGGCCGGATTTCCCAATAGGCAGACTAGGCACCTGCCTAGAGCTCCAGATTTTGAGGGGTGCCTCAGTTGTGATAGCCACACCCACATTTTGAATTGTGGGTGGGACCAGAGCAATCTATGTATCCATGCAGTAGCTTATACACCCCTTTACAGGCTATTATTTAACCCCTTGGATGCTAGAGAGCTCTCAAAGGCATTGCGGAGATCTCTCTAGCAACCAAGGGGTTAAAGATTTAATGTCCTTGCTTGTTGTAGGCAAAAGTATGTTCTGTGCCCGGAAACAATGGATGAGACTGGTGGCAAGGTCATATGAGGAGTGGGGTGTGGCCATGGGAGGAGCTAAGGGTGCCTTTCTGCCTTGCCTAAGGGAGCCTGGAGTGCAAATCCGACCCTGGCTGCATGCTCTGCAGTCATGCTCACTACAGACTGATTTGGAACGGGGTGCTCCCAATTCAGACCGTAGTCCTCTCTGCGCACCGAAGGACTACGGTCTGAATTGGGAGTGCCCCGCTTCGTATCAGCCGCGGTGTTCTGTACTGCACATGACTGCACCGCGGTCATTGCTGGGTGGCACTGTGGCCCATGTACATGGGCTCTTCAACTATTTTGAAATAAAAACCAGGGATTTCTTTTCACAGGTAACAGAATCCAGCCCTTAAATGGTGTTTGCTGTGTCAGATCTTGCAGCTTCTAATTACTTGATCCACTAACCCTGATTCCTGTGCTTTAAGCATTTTCTTTGCAGGGTTGTTTGGAAAAAAGAAATTCTAAATCTATAATTATTTGCTGACGCAACAGATTTATTTCCAGAATTATACACACACATTCAATGATTTCCAGATGTTTTCAACAAAATACAAAGGCTTTTCTAACGGTACAGAGGACAAGCAGAAGATTTTATTTAACCCGTGACGTGCCACAGAGGTGCTCACCCAAATGATTCATTATAGAATGGGTCAGTTTGCCTGTCAATTTAGCCCTTGGAGTGCCAGAGAGGTGTGCAACACATTGCAAACCCCTGTGGCACTCAATGGGATAAACAGTGTATAGCCAACCTTTGGCTCTCCCGCTGTGCTCTACATCCCCAACCAGCGAACTGTTACACAATTGTGGGGGCTTTAAATGCCCCATTTAGACCAATGGCAAATTTATTTGCTCCAGTGGTGCAATGGGTTTGCCTCAGAATTGCTCCCGTTCCCCTGATTACATTGGCCTTTGTAAATTCTGTTGTAGTACAAAAAAAAGTGGGAGCTCATCAGTCCGAGCAGCTTGCTTTGTCTGCTTTAAAATGAAGTCCCACATCTCAGACTAACATGTTTGTTTCCTTTCACTAGTCTACCAAAATGTAATTGTTAAACCTTTTGAGTGCAGAGGGGTACACAATGCATTGCAGGGTTAAAGTACAATTGCCATCATCCTTAGCCTGCTAAACAATCTTGATAAAAACAAAACTTTATAATGAGATCAGCCTTGCACAGCACAATTCAATCAATCAAAAAGAAAAAAAAATATTTAATCAAATCTGTAAAGCTCACTGGATCCAACCAAAGAAAGAAGTTTATAAATAAAATGGTTAAAATGAAAAGGCAAAAAGTATAATAAATATGATTGAGGTATGATGCTACATGCCGACAAGTCTTCAAGAACAGGCAAGGCACAAAATAGTACATAGAGTCAAAAGACTCACCACCAGTTTCTAGGTGCTCAAACCGCGTCAGTCCTCCACCACTGACATACATCGCAAATCCAAAACAAAGGTGCGGGAGCACACACAGCTTTCAGCTTTATTAATACGAGGCAAAACCTGATACATGAATATAAATCATAATTTATTGAAAACCTTTAAACTACTTGTAGACATGGGTAGAGTGGGACAAATACATACAGGAAAGTTACACAGAAACGTCATAAGTGTTTCGCCCTATACAATGCTTTATGTGTTTCGCACTCTACAGCACTTATGATTAAGTGTTGTATAATGCAAAATGCATAAGACATTTCTGTGTAACTTTCCTTTATGTGCTTTCCTTATGTGCTTAAGTGTATCAGTTTTGTGGAAAGCCAACTATACCTTAACACTTTGAGTGCCAGAGAAGGATACATCTCTGGCACTCAAAGGGTTAAGGAATAATTGAAAAGTGTCATTGCTTTATAACCTCTTAAATGCTAGAAAAGTCTATTTGGCATTGTGAAGCAATGTGTAGAAGAACTTTATAGTATCCATGGGCTTAAAAGCCCCGTAAAAAACAGTGGAAATATTGTGAATTTGTATTTGATCACTATGGTGCGTCTGATTTGCCCCATCTCTCGCTCTCTGTGCAGACTGGACTTGGATATACTTGATTTATAGAGAGATAGGAACCCTTGCTAGGTCTTGTTCATGCAATTTACCCCAATGTGGTACCATTGTTACTGCACTGGTATTGCCTTTGTGTCTCATGCACTGCTACACCCAGAACGTGGCACACAGTTGAGGCAGGCAGTTTACATCTGCTGGCCAGCCCATGTAGGTGTCAGCATTATCTGGCTGAATGATGCCCACGAGTCATTCTGTGACTGGATTGGTATGAACAGCATCTGTCAATCACGTGTGTACATCCTGCATGGCTCAGGCTGCATGCAAACCTTCACTGCTGCAATTCTACAATGACCATTGCTAGTCACAGAGGAGTTGCAGCAAGCTGCATTCCACTCGCCCATAGCTGTTCAACTGGCACCATGGTAGAATCATGTGAATAGAGCCATACTGGAATGCACACTATTTTAGGCAAATATGCAATGTGACTATGTTCTAGAGCAATGGTTGCCCATGTGTGGTAAAAAATAAATAAATAAATAAAAATCCCAAAACCCTGAAATCATTTTCATGTGTTAAATACAATATAATTTAAGGAAGTATTTTGTGCAGCGGGGACTCTAAAGATCATTTGAGGTTGGAAGGAAAGAGACATGCTATCAGTTCCACTGACGCCCGGTGTGATACAGTAGAAATTAACATAATCGCATCAAACACAAAGTCATTCAGTAAGTTAGAAATACTTTTTATGGATACTAAACTGAGTCTTGATACTATTCATGTTAACCTCTTGAGGACCAGAGAGGTGGACAACTTGTAAAGTAACACATTAAAGAAAGTTCAATATAATAACCAGTTGGGAATTGCCTGGTCCCATTTAACTCCTTGGGTGTCCAACTCTGTAATGAGTTTGCACACCCGTCTAGCTTAAAGACCAATATGCCACACTATGATTAAAATTAGGGGGAGCAATTCTCTTTGCAGAAAAGGGGGCAAATGCAGAGAAGCCTAAACTTTTTACACCTTGAACTGTAAAGTCTGCTGTGAATGTTCGAGTTTTCCTTGGAGGAGAGAACTGGAAAACTATAATTTACCTGTGGCGAGTTTGTAAAGCTTCTCCATGCACACCTCAACTCTGTTTCGACTGCAGAATGTGAATGTCAGTCTTGTTAATGTGTGAGGGTGACTTGTCAGAAACACGCTTATATACCAAGTACTTCTAATGGTGCTGTTGCCAGTGTAGCTCCCTGCCCTCCTGCTTTGCTGTTCCAAGTGCCTCTATTGGACCTGTACCGAAATGCTAGTCACCTGTAGACCTTTCATGTGAGCTGAATTGGAGGCTGCAACCTCCACTGAATGGCAGACCCACAGGGAAGCCAGCCAATAATACTGGATGGCGCTCACATGAGTTGGCAAGTAGGCAGCCTCTTGCGTTACAGAATGTATTACAGAATTTTTTAAGGGACCTGTGACAGTTCTGTTGCCCATCTAAGAGAGTCTTTAAACGCATAGTAATACTTTATTTTAAAGGGATAGTAATAGTAAAGGGATAGAATGCTATAAGTCTTATCTCTCAAACCTTTATGGTTTGAGAGATATTCACAAGCAACGTTTCCCCTCCCGCCCCTTTTACCTAGTGTAAGTCATCTCTTCTCAGATATGGAATCCAGTCCACAGACTAGACAGATAGCTGAAGGGGACAATCTTCGTCCTATGAGAACAATGAAAGCCCTGCCCCCCACCCCCTTGACAAGTTTTTCAGGTTTTTCCCCTGATCTTAATTGAAGATTGTCCCTCTCTGAAATCTACTTGGGCACCTCCCTTCTGCTCTGGCTGAACAGTGTTACATCAGTAAAAGGGGCTGGAGGGGGATACTTTGTCATTGAATTACTCTTGAACTACAAGTCTGAACGTACTGATATAACAGTCTCCAAAGTCCAAATACTATGGTGATTAATTAGAGCCGCTTTTATTATGAAACATTACTATCCCTTTAAGCAGCTTTAATATTGCACATATTAAAAAAATAAAGGCAATGATTTATGTCCCGTTTCTGTAAATCGCCTACTTTTAGAGTAATAATAAGTTTCCCCCTCTTTCCCCTTTTACACACATCTGCGCGCTAGCTGACAGACTGAGATCCTGGTCCAGGGACCGGATGGCTCTTCAACAGAGCTGAAATAGTGTTGTATACAAAGAAATTCCTCATTAGAACAAAGTGTGAACCACATTTTAACCCTTTGAGTGCCAGAGGGGTACACAACACATTGTTTTGTAAAGCATTGCGTATCCCGCGGGCATTCAAAAGGTTAACCCTTTAAGAACCAAATGGTTAAGGGGAGTTCCTACCCAATGTGACCTACTTTACAGAGGATGTGGCTGTGTTTGTCATTACTGTATACAGTACTACACTTCAGTGCAATTGCGGGTCTTCAGCAGTTTTGGAAGTGCAGCTCCCAGCTGAGAATGAAAGTGCAGTTTGGCTGACCTTTCTGTATTTAGTACAAAACTCCTGATTTTTCATAGGTCCCTGAACTCTGTGGCAGAGATATTGTCAATGCAGTGAACACAAAGGGTTATTAACGGGCCAAACCGAGAAACTGTTCTGACAAGAAGCAGAAATCATATTTAGAACACATGCATTATTAAAATCAACGAGGAGAGAGCCAGTCAGGAAATCATTTAAAGTCCCACCATATTGGTTTTTTTTTTTCCATTTTTCCAAATCCCTTTCCGTTTACAGACAGAAAGAAGCGGCCGAAGGACAGAACATTGGCATCATCTAAAAATAGAGGTTTGTGATACCACTGCAGATCCTGTAACCCCTAACTGGAATAAGCTGAGATATTCTATTAGACGCTGACCCTTTAAATAGAAGCCTCATTACCCCTTTGAGTGCCAGAGAGGTATCAGATGCAATGCATTAGATACCTCTCTGGCACTGATAGGGTTAATGAAAAGCAATGTGGGTCGTATTCAGGAAGCTATAGAGGAAATATTCAAAACATCGGCACCCTTGGGAACAAATAACCATACGCGCTGTTCCTACTGATTGAAATGGGGCTTTTAACCGTTTGAGTGACACAGAGGTATGCAACGCATTGCAACACATTAACTCCATGAATGCTAGAGAGGTCTCCAATGCATTGCATCCCTTTGCAACCCTTGAGTGTCAGAGCACTGTACAACACATAGCAGTTTGTTTCACTGTATATGAACTTTTGAGGGTAAGTACTGGTTCCCCGAGTACTATACACTACAACCAATGCACTGATTTAACTCTTAAGGACCAGAGTGGTGTGCGTTGTCTTGCAATGCGCTGTATACCCCTCTGGTCCTCAAGGAGTTAATTAAATGAATTGGCACAACTGTTCCACCATTGACTTTGCAAGTTTTGCCCCAGGCATTTATCTGTATACAGGATGATCACATTTTATAATGCAGTCATGATAGATAGATAGATAGAAAGATAGATAGATATAGTACAAACCAAAATTCCCACTGATTTACATTAATCGTTTACCCAACTGAACGCTAGAGATGTCTGCAATGCATTGCAAAGCTGTGCACTGGAGCATTCAAGGGGTTAATGTCCTAGGTAAATCAATAAGAATTTGTTTTTGCCCTGTGTGGTGCAGTAGGTTTGCTCTGGAATTACCTTCTTTTATTTTGAACATAAAGTCCAATATGATGTCAACATCCAAATAGAACATGCGTGTACAAAAACAAGAACTCCCACAAGTCAAAACTGGTTATCCGCATTTGCCAAGATCTCATCTGGGGAATTACCACTATACAACTGAAAGAAGAAGTGATAAACTGAGCTAATCAAGAATACAACCTTGTCTATGAAATAACTGGGCCTATGAGGTAATTTAGTTGTTTTATTTTTCTGGTTGTACAGCTAGTCATAAGACATCATCTTGAGGTGCATGGAGTAATAATGGAACTGATTAGTAATGGACAAGAATAGCAGAACTATTCACAAATAACAGAGCTTAAAGTTGAAACTGAGTCACAATACTGGTACACAGAGCATACAATTGATGTACAGCAACACTAGTGATACCATAAAGATTATAGTTGAAATGTAGCTACAATAATGATACCATAAAGCTTACAGCTCATATACAGCTGCATTGATGCTACCACAGAGCTTACAACTGAAATGGGGCTACACTAGTAATATGACAGAGCTTACACATGAATAGGAGTAACGCATCCAGTAGGTAGTATACATAGCTACCCTATAAGTAACGAATGCCTGTGCATTACATACATCCATTATATATATGGTACTTATATACTGCAGTATGTATTAAAAACAGCAGAAATTCTACATCTACCATACCCAGTAGGTAATGAATGCCTGTGAATTATATGCATTCATAACCTATAGGTTACTTACACATCATATCTACAATATGTATTACAAGGTGAGCAACACTGGAGCAAACCAACTGCACCACAGGAGATAGGCAAAAAAAAATCCACAAATTCAGCTTTATTTAAAGGAGGCTTTTAAGCTCATGAATGGCATTTAAGGGGTTACAAGCTCATTTAAATCAATGGGACTTTGTATTTGTCCCCTTAATGTACAGTTTGTTTACTCCAGAATGACTTTACTTATACATCAGAAGCAAGAGGGGGAGAAAGACAGTCACAAGGAAGGGTTGAATAGGAGAGGGGGGGAGTTAAGGGGGAAGAGCGTGGAAAGAGACAGGAAGAGAGGCGGGGGAGAGGAAATGGGGGGAAAAGAGGCAAGGGGATAAAGGGGGAGGGGAAGGGGGGCGAGAGGTGGAAACAGGGGGAGAAGAGAAAAGTGAGGAAAGGAGGGGAGTGAAGAGAAGAAAGAGGTGCAAGAGGAAAGAGGAAATGGGAAGAGAAAGGAGAGGAGAGACGAAAGAAAGGATGAGGAAAGAAGGGGGAGAGAGGAGGAAAGAAGGCGGGGGAGGGAAAAGAAGGTATGTAAGCTCATTGGAGCAGAGATTTCTTTCCTAATGTTTACATGACTGTGACACTTATTTTAACTCATTTTATTGTAACTATTGTAAATACTACTATTGTAAGGTGCCGCACACACTGTGTGGCACCATATAAATAAAGATATATATACACACGCGCACATACATAAATATACACACAAAAAAATCAGGCATTGTATGAAGAAAACGTCCTACATCTTTTCCAGCCCCTTCAAAGAGACCTGAAAAGCTGGGATGACCAGTATTCCATGGTTTGGTAAAACACTGTCAGTTTGTACACACCCAGGCCCTAAATCGCTTTCAAAAGCAAATCTTTGATTTTATCTGGATTGGAAATAAACAAGGTGCAAAGGCAATCCTAATGTTCCCCAAAAACAATGATGATCTTCTGGTCCCAAAATCAAATATCCAAAGATAATATTTAGCAACTAGGGTTGCCACCCTGCCGGTATTTTACTGGCAGGCCGGTAAAAAATTGGCTTCTGGCCAATGATAAGTCTATGGAGGGAATGCCATGGCTGGTATTTTCTTGAAGAAAAGGTGGCAGGTATGATCATTGTTTCTTGCCTCTGTTACTAAACTATGGGCTGATATAGAAAATGTGGTCATACCCTTTGCCCTTAGAAGGTATAGATGGTGGATAGATAGAACACAACCCCTACATTACTCTTCCAACTTTACATTTTCAGATAGGAATTGTGAAACAGCTCCCAAAATGGCCCCTTTCCTAGTTTCCTTACCCTCCAGTTTTATTCCTTTATTTAATAATCCCGGTTCACTTCTGGCATAACTGCACATTAATTCACGAAATGGAAAATCTTAAATATTAAAGTAACTGGAGACTATTTTTTTGACAAATCCATCCCAGACTTTGAATTAATTAAATAATATTTTGAATTCCCCTCTAATGCAAATTTGGGTAATCAGAAAGGTCTAATAATAAAAATCTACAGCATTATTTCAGACCGCACTAACATTATCAACCATAAATACATGGTAATCTGGTAAAAAAAAAAAAAAAAAAAAAAATCTGTGAGTGAAGTTCCCAGAGAGAACCTGGCCTTCAGTTTGGTGGAAGGCCTCAAGATCTACGGTCTGCACAAAATCCAAAAAAACATTCACAAAATTATCCATAGGTAGTAATATACCCCACTGAGACTCCATAAATCTTTTTCCATCAGATTGCGTGTTTGTTGGAGTGGTTGATAACAGGTGGGCAACTCCACATCTGATGGACCTGTCCTATTATCCAGGCCCTCTAGATACAGGTAATTGGCCTTATACAATTGGTTTCCACAATTTCCCTGTTACTTAATCCTACTGCCTTTATCCTAAAAGACTGACAGCCTTACTCAGGTAGACACTTCCAAAGCATAACCACATTTGAGGTATATGGGAATACCCAGTTCACATCATCACAGGCAGCTACTTTGCTTAAAGGGATAGGAAACCCCCCCAAAAAAGTTTAAGCCAAATGATAGGAATAATAAAAACATACTTAACGCCCTCATTCCCATCTCTCAAACCGTTATGGTTTGAGAGATGTAATAAAATAAAGACCTCCGCTCTCTCCCCTTTCTGACTGACAAGCTGTAAAGCTGTCAGAGGCAGAAACCGGTCGCCCGACTGATGGCGGCTCTTCAGGAGAGCTGTCATCGGGATATCTAACTATAATTATTTCATCAGTATGGTTTATAATGTGTGCCTGGCTTGCAAGCACACATTAGCGACCATTCTGATTAAGTAAGTAAGCAGGATCTCATGATGTCCGCTATACAGCGGACGCATGAGAAGGGGGAGGGAGCGGAGGTCTTTATTTTCTTACATCTCTCAAACCATAACTGTTTGAGAGATGGGAATGAGGGAGTTAAGTATGTTTTTATTATTCCTAGCATTTGGCTTAAACTTTTTCGGGGGGTTTACTGTCCAGAACTCTTCATAGCAGTGGATGTAATGAATGGAGAGATGGAGACAAAACCCTTTTCCTTTTCTTCCTTGAAACATTTTACTCTGTTCGGAAAGGGGCAACAGTGATGACTGTAGAATTTGGGATGTGGAAGACCCTACTAGCTTCTATTTTGTTTTTTTAAATCACATTTCTGGAGTTTTTCTCCTTGGTAAATGACTATCATTCACTTTTCCCAAATGGGCCAGAAAGTCCACACCTAATGTTTCTCATACTGTTTTGCGGTAGCCTATCATGCAAGTTTTGTCTTACATTAAAACTCAGATTATAGCAATCAACTAAGAGCTTTCCCAGATTGTATTATGAATATAGCTCAACATCATATTACATATTTGATATACATACACACACACACACACACAAAATATACATACACAAATTTTGTGGGGTACCCCGAATCGCAAATCAATTTCTGTCAGGACTACTGTTCCATTTTGACCTTGGAGGGGTCAATGAAATATGATGACAACATTGAATTATGTTGACCATGCAGAATAGAGCAATGGTCCTGATAGATGCCGATTCTCGAAGTGGAGACCTCTCTGGCGTCACCAGTCAAAGATATAAATGCATTTTTTCTTATTTATTTATTTATTTTTTTGGGGGGGTTAGTGTGAAGGATGGGTAGTCATCCCTGATAGCGCCAACTTACTCCAACTTATCCAACACCTATGTCCATGAGCAACACAGGTCAGTGAATCAAACGGTATTAACCAAACTATAAGGGCAGAGAAATCCGCAAGTCCTGTGAAAGTTTCTACACCTTGATATATAACTTGTGTGTACTCTTTCAGCAAAATGGGGATTCTCACTTCCTCCTGTGTCTTATACAGCACTAGTTGAAGAGCCCATGTACACGGGCCACAGTGGCACCCAGCAACGGCCGCGGTGCAGTCATGCACAGCAGAGACTGCCCGCGCTGCGGCTGATAACGGAGCGGGCCACTCTGAATTCAGACCGTAGTTTTCTCTGTGCACTACGGTCTGAATTTGGAGCGGCCCGCTCTGTTATCAGCCGCAGCGCGGGCAGTCTGTACTGCGCACGGATGCAGTGCGTGCACCCAACTGTACTGCGCATGACGGCTACTGACAAACATACATGTAGTGAATTATTATATAGGATATACTACTGACAGGGAAGTAGGAAGTGCAAAGGAAAATAGTTTCCCGCAGCTTGAAGAAAAACAACAAATGCAAAATCATAGACCTTAACCCCTTAAGGACCGGCTCGCGCACGCGCGGCCGGCACTTGCGGACCACTGGGCATTTTTTTTTTTATTTGCGCTTCCGGTTCAGGGCTTCCAGAGAGGCGTGCAGCCGCGACGGGAGCCCTGAACGCCATGCCGTGCCAGGACCGTCATTGGTCCTTAAGTGCCGGACCGCCGTTACGGTCCTGGCACGGCAATGGTCCTTAAGGGGTTAAAGAGGATTATTCCTCTTATTGGTTTATCCCCCTCTTGTAGAAATGGATGGGTTCTAGCAAGCTAAGAAAACAAAGGGAGGTGATTTTCTGGACATGTAGTTAATTATGCATGTTTTGTCAGACATGGCAGGAAACAAATTGTGAGCAATGTGATGTCTACCTCTCTGGCACTCAAACGGTTAAAGCGAAATTCTCTAAAACTATTTAACTGATTGAGAAGCAAAAAGTGTAAGGTATAGGCAACTTGAATAGATACATTTAAGGAGACAAGTCTGTGTAGGGGACAGGTGCAATTTAAAGGGCACCAGCACACAGGTGTCCCTATTGCCTTATTATAAGTAGATATGCATCCTGGGGGTCTCCATGTGCCTGATGGTGAGCCCTGCTGGAACCCTGCAGCCCTTACTTCCCTGGGAGATGAGGCAGCCGTATGAAAGACCACCGCACTACTTTCTCTAAAATAAAAAACAGCGAGCTCACTGATGTACAAAAACTTCCAGGAGTAAGTTTCTACAGTTGTACAGGTCACACAGAAGCCTGTCACATGTCATCATGCAGACGGGGAGTAGAGACGCTGTCAACCAAGAGATGCAGCTGCTGCTTTGGGCAGTAATGGGGTTCCACAAGTCACTCCATCTGGAGTATGGCCCCCCCACCATCCAAAAAAACTAAGATGCTGCAGGATGCATAATAGGGACACCTCTGCTTATAGGTGTTGGTATCCCTTGAACACTTTAAGTGCTAAAGAGTTAAGTTATGTCACGGAAACCTGATTATATATTTGTTCATGTTGTCACCTGCTCTTTGATATAAGCACACTTTGTCTTCTAGCAGAGCCACCACCTTGATTATAATAAGTAGATAAGAGAAGCATGCTCTCAGTGAGCAGTGCAGGATTTTGCATGGTGGTGTGCCATTCTGACTCTCCATGTGATCATGAAGACGTTTCCTGTTTATCAGATTCCATATAAGGTTCAGCAGTTGTCTGAAGATTGAAGATATAGGGAAGTTTGGTTATTGTTGTTGCTGATTTTAACGCTTTGAATGCCAGAGAGACATGAAAGAATCTTTTTTTTTTTTTTTTTTTTTTTTTTTTAGTATGGCAATTTGACGGTGGGTTTAAACATTTTTTCCAACTGTGGATTGAGCAGTTCAGCATTACAGAACACAATGGAGGCCAATTTAAAAGGATAGTTATACTTAATATGTAAAAAAAATATATATTGTAGTATTTATCCCCATGAATAAAAAGGGTACTCTCACTGCTGAAAGGTGTTTTATTCAAAAGTCATTACAGCTCAAAGTTGAATTTTTTAGGTACAGTATCACAATGGCCTGAAATTGTACAGTGGCACTGTTGTTAATCCATCCTATGGACAGATCTGCTCCATAGACCATAAATCTCCATATGATGGTGTAACAACAGCGCCACTGTACAATTTCAGACCACTATGACATTGGACCTAAAAAAATTCGACTTTGAGCTGTAATAACTTTTGAATAAAACACCTTTCAGCAGTGAGGATAAACCAAACAACATTTATTTATTTATTTATTTTTTTTACATTTTAGGTATTACTATTCCTTTAATAAGAATAGGGAGCAATTCCACAGCAAATGATCTACATTATATGGGGACAAAAACTGCCTGCAAATTTCCAATGATTTGAAGCAGAACTTTTACTCAAATTAAAGTGCCCACCCCCCAATCATTATGCACAGACTGACACGCATATCCATACTAGTATTATCTTGAATAAGTCCGGCGTTACTGAGAAATCCAACTCATTCCAAGACGAAGAGTCAGGCATCAGCGCAGACATCTTGCCAAAGAGACATCGGTGTGCCTGTTCTGTCCATCCCGGTCTTCTCTGAAGGAGTTACATTGTACCTTAAGGTACAGGAAGGGACTGATGGCGCAGGCCAGAGATGCCGGTACAGCAAGCTGCCTGCCTGTGTGTCTCAGAACAAGTTTGATTTCTCATTAAAGCTTGACTTATTCAGGATAATACTAGTACTGATATACGTATCGCTATATGCATAATGATGTGGGGGCACTTTAATTTGAGTGAAAGTTCCACTTTAAATGTTGTTTTTAACCCCTTGAATGCTAAAGTGTCTCCAAAGCATTGCGTTGTAAATTTATGGGCATTTGTATCTGTCCCCTGTACAGCAGTCTGCCATTTTAAAGGGATACCTTACAAAAATGATGCTCCGACTGATCCTCCTATAACTGGGGCCATATAACACAGTATTTCCATATTTTCCATTTTGTAGTTCAAGAGTAATTCAAAGCTAAAGGATCCCCCTCCCTCCCCTTTCCCCTATGTCACGCTGCCTCACTAAGCTGTCCGGACAGTGCGCAGAGAGGGACAATCTTCATTGAGCAGAAGGAAATTCCAGCCCTCCTTCTTTAAGTGGGACAGGGTTTTCCTTATAATCTGTGTATGAATATTGACTCTTGCTGCGCGCTGTCTGGTCACATGACCAGATTCTACATATAAGGGGAGGTAAAAGGGGTGGGAGCGGAAACCTTTAACATTGAATTACTTGAACTACCAAACAGAAAATACGGAAATACAGCATTACATGGCCCAGGTAATAGAAGGATCAATCAGAGCTGCATTTTTTTTTTACCCTATGAGTGCTAGAGGGGTACGGAATGCAATGCAAAGCAATGCTTTCCGTATCCCTCTGGTACTCAGAGGGTTAAGGTATTACTATCCCTTTAGTCAGTCTATGTGGTCTTTTGTTGAAAAAGAAATACAAGTAACTGTGAAGCAATCCAACTGCACAGTATGGGACAACCAAAAATTGCCATGGATTTACATGGGGTTTTTAACACCTTGAATGCTACAGGTCTCCAACACAACGTTCTTGCAATGCACTGCAATCCTCCCTAGTGTCAAGGGCTTAAAAATCTCAATGGTAATTTGTATTTGTCCCCAGTGGTATAGACCTCTGGGTCCCTTTTTATTCAGACCTTTCTAGCAATCAGTGGATTAAAATCCTCATTTAAATTGATGGGACTTTTTATTTAACTCATGTGGGATAGACGATTTGTCCCAGGACTGACTACAGCCTGGATCACATTGCAGGTGATAAGATATTACCATACCTGAGAACTTTTTCTACTGGGACCAAATTGTGTGTGGGGGTGGTCTTCATTAACATAGAAGCAATAGGCAGACTAGGCTGGTGAAGGAGGAGAAGTGGGCAGGGAGTGGGAGGACCAGACAGGGAAGGCACGACAGGGAAGGCGCAGCCTCTGCCCCAGAGACCTACCTGGTAACAAGCATCAAAAACCAGAGTCTCCAGGGAAGACCTTTTCAATGAAGAATTTATTTTTCATTAACTCGATCTCGGCTCTGCTACAGAACCTCTGATAGTCCCGAGACCGGATTTCCCTGCTGTCAGCTAGAACGCTGACAGGGGCAAACTTTGTAAGCGGTTATCTCTCAAACCATAAGTTTCTGAGTGATGACACTGGGGGCATTTTTGTTCTTTTTTTTAAGGGCTACAAAATAAAGATTAGTAATATTGAAGTGTTACTATGCCTTTAACACTTATTATCAGCAATGGAATCTAGGCCTAAATCAGCCTCTTTGTTCTTTACAATTTAAAAAAATACAATGCAAGCCCCCCTTGCATTGTGTTGTTGCAATAGACAGCCCCGCTGTATGAATATCAGAAAAGAGTTATTTCTAATGTACAGACAATCCAGTGCAAAAGAGCTACACAAACAAAAGCTTACTGACCACATACAGGCCCATACAATACACACCTTTAATGCTAGTGTTTTGTGTGGACCAAAGCAGTGACCATCCCTCTGGCACGTCAACAAATATAAGTTTCAGCCCACAGCTATTATTGTCTAAGTGTTCTACCCACCAAATAAGAGAGAGCACAGCACTGCACTGTAGAAGTACAATACAAACACTACGGCATATTTAGGAATATGTATACTGTAAATTCATAAGTAGAGTAGGGTTGCTACCCAGCCGGTATTTTACCGGCAGGCCGGTAAAAAATTGGCTTCTGTCCAGTGTTAAGTCTATGAAGGGAATGCCTTGGCCGGTATTTTTTTGAAGAAAAGGTGGAAACCCTAAAGTAGAGTAACCTTAGGGCAATCCAACAAAGCCTGAGGGAACAAATAAGCATTTCCAATGACAAATTAGGATTAAAGGGGCAGTAGTGTCCCATAAAAACTGTTTAGAATTTTGTAGAGATTAAAAAAATAAGCTAAGTGTTACAATTCCTATCTCTCAAAACGCTATGGGTTGAGAGATATCCTCCGTTAAAGTTCCCTCCTCTTCCCATGACGTCAGCTATAAGCTGACAGCAGGAGTTCCTGGTCCAGGGACCAACAAGCGGCACTTCAGCAGAGCTGCAAAAGCGCGATTTAAAAAGAAATACTTCTTTTTGAACGGTCTACAAAGCTTGCCTAATTTGCAAGCACACTTTTTAGACCGTTCCAAAGAAGTAATTCTTTTCAAATCGCGCAATTGCGGCTCTGCTGAAGAGCCTCCTCCTGTTGGCTGACGCGGATCTCCTTCTGTCAGTTTTACAGCTGACATCAGGAGAAGAGGAACTTTAGCGGAGGATATCTCTCAAACCATAGTGGTTTGAGAGATAAGATTTGTGGCATTTAGCTTATTTTTTTAATCTCTACAAAACTCTAAATATTTTTTATGGGACATTACTGTCCCTTTAAGGGCAAGAGGGCTGTACAACACATTGCTTCACAATGTGTTGTATATCCTGCCTGGTGTTTAAAGGGTTAAATTGGCTCATGCACTTTGTATGCTTCCGTTTGTAAAAAGTGCCATCAACTGTATTGTCTGCCTCCGTGGATATGTTAACCATGACTGATTTAACCCTTTCAGCGCTAGAGGGGTACGCAACACATTGCGAAGCAAAAAGTGCAAAACTCATAAGGGCCATTATGACTGGCCATTTTAACATAAGAGTTATTTATTATTGGAAGGTTTTAGTTCTTTTTTAAATTGGGGTTTTGACTCCTTGAATCCTAGAGACATTACCAAAGAATTGTGAGATATTGCTAGCATTCAAGAGGTTAAAAACTTAATTTAACTCAATGTGGATTTGGAGAATTTTTATTTGTTCCCTATGGGTAGTTGTTTTGCTCCAGATTTGCTCCACATTTGTCTACATGTATGGCCCATTTTATTTTATTAGTACTGCACCAACACATGCCTCACCACTGTACCAATGGAGAAAAAGAACTACATCTTTGTGACTTGTAGATACCAACCAATCCAAATGAGGAGGGTTCCAGTTGGAAGACATTGCACTGGCCAATAGTTTACTGTGACCAGGGCTCATCATCATATCACTCATGACAGCTTAGCAATAACCTCATAAAAACACATGTATAAATAGGTTGCATAACCATATTCTATAAACATGAACTAAACATAACTTTAAAAAACCTCATCCAGGATGCAGCTGCTATTCTGCATGCAGAGACCAAATAATGCTACTGGTGAGCCAAAGGTTGTCTATTCCTGTTTTAGACAGAAGCTATGTACATAGTCAAAAATAATCATTACATTGTCTTAAACAAGTGGATGCTACAGACACCTCCAATGCATTATTCTGTCCAACTACAATGGACAATATGCCAGGACTGAGAACTACAGACATCAAGTACTGCTAACAGGGCAGAATACAGGATATCTCTGCTTTAAGACAGTCTATCTGAGGCTCTGTCTCTTTAATTGATCCACCTTTAAATAAAGAGGAATACCCTGGAAACATGTACTCTTGGTGTTACATAACGACCAATATTGCTTCCCATTCTATACACCTTAGGCTACTAATGGCACATTTTGTCTGGCTGAAGATATAAAATCTTATCTTGCTGACAGCCGGGTAGAACGTGGTCTCTCATTCTCTATCTCATATAGTAGATCCAGGAGGCACAAAACTGGTCCAGTGGGTGGTATGTCTGAATGCACCAACCACTTCCTTGCTTATTGTTATGCAGGTCCTGAAAAGACCTAGGATGTAAGTAAAATGCCACCTGCTGGATGATCGTGTGCCTCTTAGATCTAAGATATGCAAGTAGAGGGAGGAAGAGAGCAATCGAGGGAGGGGGAAGAGATGGACATACATACATATACACAGTGCAAATAATGGTTGGCTTATATGTAGACCTCTTTTGGGGGAGGATATTGTCTTACATTCGGGATCTCCCTATATTAAAGTAATACAAAATTATAATGCTGCCAATTTAGAGAGAGAGAAAAAAAAATTAGCTGCATGGTCAGTTTAACATTTTGAAACGTCTGTTCCTGTGGTAGTAGTTTTAGTAAAAAGCCAGAGGATGCATGGTGCAGCCCCCACACAGCTCCTAACATCTGTTTGGTGAGGTCAGAAAACTGACCCCTCAAATGGAACACAACCTGAAAGTATGCTGTTCTCAGGCACACTATGTTGGATGTTCACTCCCCACAAACCTGGGGTGTCAGGCTTTCAAGCCTAGTACTGTGGCTCTAAGGGAACCTGAATTCAGCAGGGCAGAAAAATTAATTTCAAGGCTTAACACTTTGAGCATCATCGGAGGAGGTTGGAACAAGGATTGACAGGCTGCGAGCAGAGTTGTGCCATAGCCTGACCAGAAATTACATCACTGCCTTATTTTTATAACTGAAAATCTGGCTATAGCCTTCATTGAATATATATATTTTTTTATTTTTTTATTTTTTTTAAATCACAGATAACATGTTACCGGTGCAAGAAGAATACATAGAGGACACTTTTATTGAGATGAGAGGTCCCCTTTAAATGCAAAACAAATCTGGAGGAGAGTGTAAATTGCACCACAGAGAACAAATACATTCATGTAAATTGAGCAATGCATTGCAAAACACCTCTCTAGCATTCAAGGGGTTAAGAGGCCCAGTTAAAACAACTGGAATATTTGGAATTTGTTCCCTACAGTGCAGGTGCTTTGTTACATATTGTCCACTGTATCTTCCAAGGCAATACTTCCATATCTGGGAACGTTTATGCACCCAGCCTCAGGGATACCAAGAAGATGTGGGAGTGTCCAGTTGATGAAATTTGTGTTAAAGTGGGTGAGGACAGAATCAGAGTAGGCGGGACTGGTATGAGGGAAGGTGGGTTTTTCCATGAATATGAGCTGGGAGTAAGAGGATGAGGTGGGGTGATCAGGGAACTCACTGAACTATAGAATCAACCTCAGTCCCTGATGACCCGGTAATTAACTCTAAAAACAGGAGTCACAGGTCTAGAGAGCTCCCAGGTATGAATATTCCCAAAGAAAAATTAAAACTCTCACAGGTTGTTGCCTGAGCAAACTATTTGCTGGCATTCTTGGCTGTCGCACAATAACAGCCAAGTCAAGCATATAATCGCTCGGTGAAGGTGTAGCGAGGGGCTCTAAGCACAGGTTCTGTCACGTAACAATGCAGAATTATCCTCTGGAATGCACCTTATCTAATCCACAGTTCCAATAAACAACATGCATTATGTGTACGGTATTCACATTACACAGGGATGAGGTATTATGTTTTCATTACTGACAAAGCACAAAGCAAGCTCACATGTTCCATATAAGACGTGTCTGTGTAATATGAATGATTTTTAGTAAAGATTCCTGCCATATTTGTCTTGGGGAAAAGTAAATGGTTATAGCCCATGATAACTTTATTGGTTCAACTTAAATGCCATGTACTGCATTACCATGTATGCACAAAGAAAGTTGATTAATTCTTGGTCAAACCAGCTCCACCATAGGGAACAAATAAAAACTGCACAAGTCCCCATTGATTTAAATGGGGTAGGGGAAGGATGTTTATGTAGTAAGTTACCTTACTGCTATGTGAATAGAGTTCCCACTTATACTTTAAAGGGATAGTAATGTTTCATAATAAAAGCAGCTCTAATTAATCATCATAGTATTTGGACTTTGGAGAGTGTTATTTCAATTCTGTCAGAAAAACTTGTCAAGGGGGGCAGGGCCTTCATTGTTTTCATAGGAAGAAGATGGTCCCCTGGTGTTAGCTGTCTGGTCTTACAACCAGATTCCACATCTGAGAAGAGATGGCTTACACCAGGTAAAAGGGGCGGGAGGGAAAACTTTGCTTGTGAATATCTCTTAAACCATAAAGGTTTGAGAGATAAGACTTATATCGTTCTTCATGTTTTTTTAATGCCTACAAAATAAAAAAAAGATAAAATGAAGTATTACTATCCCTTTAAGTGCACTGCAGATCTCTGTGATCTGCAGCACTGGTTGATGCCAGTGCTATCAACTCCACGAAGCCCTCTGTCCATGGGCTCCAATGCAGAACAGAGGTGTCTCCCAGCCCAGTCCTACAGATCATAGAGGACTGCAGGGGGAAATAGGAGAGTATTTCAGACTTTTTTACTATGAGAATTACATTCCCATAGATTACATGTAATTTGCCACACTTTTAAAGCCCATTCCGCTGAGCCTCTTCTGCCCTTTTAAGCTCCGGCTTTGTATTTTTTCTTGTATTGTCAAATATGCTCAAAATAAAATCATTTTAAAATATCTGCTTCAGTCCTGGAATGGATTACACAAACATCACAGTAGTAGTAATATATTTAAACAAGAGTAATGTGTCCCAATAATGTTGTGTACTTACAAAGTGCAACATTGTTCTTAGCACCCTATTGTGTGTCTTTCATTCTATTTTTGTAAAAGAAAGTTATTTTAGAATCAGTTATTTTGTTTTTCTGTAAATCCTGGTAACAGGAAACTTATCCCAAACTCCTACAGACACAGTTTCCACTGTCTGTGCCCAGAAAGAGACCAACCAGAGGAAAGATGCAGGGAATAAATGTATTTATAGTTAACACAAAAAAACAACTACTCAGAAGTGCATTCATGCACCACAAAATGTACCCTATTGCACATATAAATTCAAAGCCACCATTTTAAGATTAAAAGCACAGTTTCTGTAAAACCATGGGCAGAGCTGGTCTAATGAGAGAACTGTGTCTGCGTTATTGCCAGCAAACACACTGTACAAGAAAACACCCTTGTAGTATTAGTCAAAAATGACCTTAAAGAGGCAACCATGTTTGACACACTCTACCAGGGCTGGATGACCTGAGGAGTACAATTCCCTTCATACGCCTGGCATGACAGGAGTTGTAGCCCACAACAGCTGGAGGGCCTCAGGCTGCCCAGTTCTGGTCTACACATATAAAATGTTCATCATGAAAGGTGACTTCCTTAGTGATTACCTTTAACTTACCTTTATCTTGGCGCTCTCTCCCAGGAGCAACAGAAATGTAGCACCCCCCACCACCACATTTTTATTGCCCATGGACTTTGTGTTCTCCTGATGACCATGTCACAGGGAGATGTGACTGATAGCTAACCTGTGTGAGAATCAACCAAACTTTCTTGGCTGAAGCCCATTTGGGTCAATAATCCATGGAGGATGCAATGAACATCACAACCTCTAATGCTGCACATGTGAAAGACCTGCTGGCAGGCCCACCATGCAGATCTGCCTGGCTACTTCTTTACTGTGTTCCAGCATAGGATAAAGATATACCCTTCTGGAATTTGGTGCGTTCATGCGAGGCGATAGTATCCTGACATAACCAACACACCACCATTGCTTTGGTGTCTTCCATGTCAAAAGGGCCTTAAAGCCCACAACTAAATTTACATAGTTGAAATTGAAGTTTGCCATTCAAAGATAAACATTACATTTAACAAACTGCTTTTTCTCAATATTGTCTTAAATACACTTGTTTGTCCGGGGATGGGGTTTAGCCAAGTATATTAAAAGCTTCATGCATTTTGCATTTGTTTTTATTTTGCTGTTTAGAGCAATATTTAGATTTCTTAAACCAAATGCCACTAAATGACAAGATGTTTTGTAAAGCTTCCAACTGAGATACCAAGTAAGACTGAGCCCAGGAGCCAAGAAGCATTTATCATTAGTTTGCAAATGTATTATCAACAGCAAAATATTTTTGTTCAATAATCTGCGAAAATCTTTTCACTAAACTATGAAATGTATTAGCAAGCGGCAAAGAAAATAGGATTTCTCTTAGTCTTTACAGGTTACTGGTAACTTTGGGTAGGCGATCAGCCCCTTTAAGTAGGCAGGAAAAATTCTGAAAAGTGACTTCTGGGTGGAGCCTACCTCCTCTCCTTAGCTTGCAGCTAGCCAATCCCCAATCACTAAGATTTGCAGACTAACTATTGACTAGGTAGTAAGAAGGTAAAGGAAGACTCCTGTGAGCATGAACCCGAAAGTACCCCCACGTTCTGCCACAGGAGAGCCAAGCATGGTCCCTTGACAGGGTGGGAGACCAGTAACCTGTATGGACAGAGAAAAGGATTTAACAGGTAAGATTAAAATCCTATTTTCTCTGTCGTCCAATACAGGTTACTGGTAACTTTGGGATGTCCAACCATTAAGTTCCCCAGGGAGGGAAGAAAGGCACGGACCAGGCGTAGGCCCCCAAAGTCACCAGAGCACCAGTGAACCTACAGATCGTAAATAGCTCAACACTAACCGCAAAGTGTCAACGGACACTGAACAGGGTAAAACAAACCCCATGAACTGTTACACAGCACACTGAACTAGAGCCAACAGGGCCCAAAAGTGAAAGAGTACTGAGACAGTAATGAGATCCTAGACAGGCAAGGCCACCTACAGGATCTTCCTCCCAAAACTGGCATCAGCCGAAGCCAACACATCCACACGACACTGTTTAGAAAAAGTGTGCACAGATGACCAAGTGGCCACCTTGCACAACTGAATAGCTGAGGCCTGGTTCTTGAAGGCCCAAGAAGACCCAATAGACCTTACAGAATAAGCCGTGACCCTGAAGGAAACAGGCTTCTTCCGAAGTTCGTAAGCCTTACGACTCGTGGACTTGATCCAAGAAGTGATGGTTACCTTGGAAGCAGGCTTCCCTGCCCTTGGAACCTCAGGAATGACAAAAAGAGTGTCAGACAGTCTCAAGGACTCAATGCGATGCACATAGAACTTGAGACAATGAACAACATCCAACAGATGAAGATCCTTCTCTTTGTCAGAAGTAGGGTTAGGACAGGACGAAGGGACCACAATCTCCTGATTAATATGAAACTCAGACACCACCTTCAGGAGAAACTCTTGTGAGGTGTGAAGCACCGCCTTGTCCTTGTGAAAGGCCAAAAAGGGTGGTCTACAAGACAGGGCATGCAGCTCCGCAACACGGCGAACACAAATAATTCCCAGGAGAAAGGCCATCTTCCGCGTCAGCATACGTAGAGGAATGGTAGCCAAAGACTCAAAAGGAGGGTTCTGAAGCACTCCCAAGACCAGGTTAAGGTCCCACTGAGGAGCAGGAGACTTAAACACTGGACGGGTAGGAGTAACACCCTGGAGGAAAACCTTGACAACAGGAATGATAGCAAGATGTCTCTGAAAGAAGACAGAGAGCTTAGAATTCTGAACCTTAAGAGTACTCAGACTGAGACCTTTATCCACACCATCCTGGGGGAAGGAAAGAACGGTAGGAAGGTCAAAATCCTGAGACAGGTCTGTGTCAGCACACCAAGACAGAAAGGTAGATCAAACACAATGGTAGGCCTTAAAGGAAACAGGCTTACGGGCACTAACCATACTAGCCACTACACCAGAAGAAAATCCCTTCTTCTTCAAAACTGAGGATTCAATCTTCATGCCTTCAAAGCCAGATGATGAATGTCTTCCTTCCAGAGCTAAAACTGTAGAAGAAGATCCGGATGGGGATGGGGGGGGGGGTCGAAGTGGTTCCGCCACTGAGAGGCCCAGAAGCTCTGGAAACCAAGCCTGTCGAGGCCAGTGCAGAGCAATCAGAATGACTGGGCAGCGCTCCAGTAACAGTTTCTGTGGCACCCTGTTCAACAGGGGAACAGGGGGAAAGATGTATACCAGAGGAAATATCCACGGGATCCACAAGGCATACACAGCCAGAGCCAGGGGTCCCGCCCAGCGAGAGAAGAACGTTGGAACCTTCCTGTTGTGTCTGTTTGCAATCAGGTAGATGCAAGGAAGACCCCACTGCTGGATGATGAGGTTGAACACCTCTGCATGTAGCTCCCACTCTCCTCTGTCCACCTTGTGCCAACTGAGGAAGTCTGCCAGAACGGTGGCTACGCCAGGAATATGAACTGCGGAAATGGCAGGGACATACTCCTCTGCCCAAGATAAAATAGCCTTGACCTCTAGCCACGCTACGAGACTTCTAGTGCCTCCTTGCTTGTTGATGTAGGCTACCAACGTGGCGTTGTCCGACTGCACCCTGGCCTGGAGGTGGAAACCCAGGTTCAGCGAGTCATGTAGAAGGAGGTTTGGTAGAAGGAGTGTAGAAGGAGTCCATTGCTGATTAGGCTTGGATGAGGAGCACGGAGCCTGAGGGACCATCTGGGTCGCTTTGCGTGAGTCTGCTTGAAAGGGAAGATAAAGCAGATTCCTTTTGACAGGCGCCTTCTTCCTCAGGACCACTGGCAGGTGAGTACTCTTCCCTCCAGTGGCCTCGCTGATGAGATCCTTGAGCTCAGGCCCAAACAGGGAGTAGCCCTGAAAAGGCAAAGACAGTAGAGCCTTCTTGGAGGCCGTGTCAGCAGACCAGATCTTGAGAAAAAGAGCATGTCTGGCTACCACCAATATGGTAGATGCCCCGGCTACCATACGCACAGCGTCAAACAGGGCAGCAGAGACATAATGCTGAGACTCAGCAATGTTAGCGAGAAGCCGCAACATGGCAGCAGTAGGGGCCCCCTGACAGACAGCTGACTTGAGCTGTTCAGTCCAAACTGCCACAGGCCTATTCACCCATGCTGCAGCAAATGCTGGGCAGAGGGCAGAGCCAGCATTCGCAAAAATAGCCCAGAGAGAGGTCTCAAGCTTCTTATCAGTCCAGGCTTTGAGAGCAGAGGCATCAGCCACAGGCAAGGAAATGGACTTAGAAAGCCTGGAAACAGGGGCATCCAACTTTAGGGGGATGGACCCACTGCATGAGGGCCATTTCAGAGAACGGGTAAAGCTTAGAGAACTTCCTAGACACAGATGGTTTCTTGTCTGGAAACTTCCACTCTTCAGACACCAAGTGTTCAAGGGTGAGGTTAGGTGGAAAACAAGTATGGGGCCTAACAGGCTCCTGAAACACAACAGAGGGGTCAGAAGATGCCTTCTGTACCAAGGGAATGTTCAGGGTGGTCAACACAGCCGTGATCAGGCCCTCAGTCGAGGGAATGGGGTCAGCCTCAAAAGGGTCCCCAAAAAACTGAGATGAAAGAACAGCTGAACAGTCATCATCATCATCATCATCATCATCATCAGAGGAATCAGACACATCAGGTACACCCAGCAGTTTAGGCAGGGAAGATCTGATAGGGGCAGGGGCCTGCCACGAGTGGAAGACCCCCTGTAAAGTGGATGGAAGGAGTTGTAAGGTGGACCGGAGGTCCCTGGTAGTAGCCTTAAACTCTTGCATCCATACCACCTCTAGTGAATGGCTGGAGGCCCCTACAGGGGATTCAGGGGCAGCAGGCAATGCTGAGCAAACATGACCTGAGAATTCTCTAGGTAACTCTGACTGACATAAGGAACAATGAGAATGGGGGACACAGACACCCCAGTATCCTTTGTCTTAGGTTAACCCCAAGGTCTAGTGCAGCAGGCATTCTCACAGAGTTAAATGGTCAAAGTATCAAAACACCCACAAAATAGTGTGTATGATAAATAAATGCACCCAGAAACGCTAAACAAGACTTATCTGGTAGGCAAAGGGTTAAACTGCGGAGGATAGAAGGACAGTCCAAGCCCTGCGTAGGATACTCGATCTGCGAATACACAAAATGGCTGCTGCGATGGGAGCCAATCGGAAACAAGTGTGTGAAGTGAGTGCTCATGGGAAACGTAGTTTCGTTAACGGAGTACTCCAACAGTGCCCAAAGCCCCGAAGCCTCCACAACATGCCAAGAACATTGACCGGATGACAGAGCAAGGGCAAACCCACAAAATGAGCCACCTCTGACCTTGCTATGTGGAGCGGTTGCAGAGATATGTCCCAAACTGTAAAGTACCATAGAAGTGAATGGAGCAATGGCATCTATGCGGTAAACGCACGCCTTAAAGGTGAGGAACATAAAGTTAATGAGGTGAATACCAAAACTAAAACTACTCAAAAGCCCACTAGAATAAAACAGTAGACCCAATAAACACTGGTCCCAGTAGGGAAAGTGTCCAAAGACCCCTCAAAACGTGCTAACCAGCAACAAAAGGGGTAAGTTACCACAGAAACTTGTTCCAAGCACCTCACAGACAGACAGATAAACCCAATGAGTGCATGAGTATGTAATAGGAACTCCAAATGAGACCCCTGTGTGGAGGGGATGCATGGGACATGTGGACCTCAGCACTCAAAGGGTGCTCACCTTTTTCAGCAGGTCTTCTGTCCTCTGGATTACCATATATCAAGAAGAAGCCTCAGTGGCCAACTCCAGGGGAAAGAACTTGCAGCCAAGATTTCCCCCCCCAGGGCTTAGGTCCACAAAAAAACCTGGTAAACTGAGCTATTCACATTTGGGTGATGGGAATTGTCAGTGATGGTAATCCACCTAATGGTGGTATTCCGTATCTAACAGAAAAATAATATAAAAGCTAAAACTATAGCAGAACTGTTCTGTTGCCTTGTGTCTTGACCAAGGAACAAATCTTACTGGATGGAGATTGGCTAGCTGCAAGCTAAAGAGAGGAGGTAGGCTCCACCCAGCAGTCACTTCTCAGAATTGTTCCTGCCTACTTAAAGGGGATGATCGCCTACCCAAAGTTACCAGTAACCTTGGGTATAATATGCACAATTTTGCCCCTCTTCAACTCATGTGAAGTGTGCGTGTGTGTTTGTGTATTATACACAAGGGGAAAAAACCCTGCCAGGCTGTTGGATTGGACTCCGTTTGGGGTGAGAAGGATGAGGGTAAGCTGGGAGAGAATCAGAGAAGCAAGATGACATTTATTTTAGTGAGATGGGGGAAAAAAGGGTGTGTAAATCTTCGGTATAATTTACACCTGTGTATTATACCTGAAGTTTTAGGTTTAGGTAACCTTTAAAAATGTCACAAACAAAAGAGTGTGCCATTACATGGCACATTAACAATGTCGCCATGATTGAATGGGGGACATGAGAATCTTGCCCTGTATAAAAAGCACAAGATTCTCATGTCATTGCATTAAATGTTGCTGCGCCGGGCTCTCTCTCCCTTTCTCCAGTTCTATTGTTATTTTTAGCTGACATCTCCATCTGCAGTCTCTTTACCGCTTGACTGGCCCATTCCTCCAATCTTGTCCCTATGGCCAACTCAGCCTCTCAGGCAGTGGTCACCTCCTTCCTGTCAGGTTTCTGCTACAAAATAAAACAAAAATGAAAATGCTTGAAAATTATTCCTGTCAGGCCTGGCAGAATGGCAGCAAGGAGATGAGAAATTCGGGAAGCAGGAAGGAGGTGACTACTGAGTCGGCCAAAGGGTCAAGAGCGGAGGAATGGGCCAGTCAAGCATTGAAGAGATTGCAGATGGAGATGTCAGCTACTTATAACAACAGAACTGGAGAAGAGGTGAGAAAGCCCAGCGCAGTGACGTTTAATGCAGCAACATGAGAATCTTGCTCTTTTTACGCAGGGCGAGATTCTCATGTCGCCCTTTTAATGACGGCGACATGGTTAATGCACTGTGTACTGGCACGCTCTTTTATTTGCAACAGTTTTAAAGTAAACCAGATACAGGAAGCTCTAAAATAGAAATGCAAAAGCAATGAGATTGACAATCACTCATGAATATCCTCACAAAGCTTTTTATATTAGATCAGAAATCAACAATTAAATTAATTTTGTTTTATTTCTTTCAGACAATCTGCCTAAAAATCTAAGTCATGATTTTTGTTCAAAATTTTAACGGCATGCCAAATATTAAACAAGATCATCAAAAAATGGCAGGTTATATTTCACTCAGGGCACATGCAGTATATCATTTTCTTGAAGAGTACAAGGAGCTGTCACTTACTGTTTGTGTCTTGGGGCTTGTCTGTAATTGTTTTACAAAATCCACCTCATCCTCTGCTTTCCCATCGTGGCTTTCTGCTGAGACACAAAGTTAAACAGTTTTCGTATATGTTAGAGTGTATCAGTGTCAGGCAACATCTGTCTCTCCAGCTGTCAGATTGAACTTCCATTATCTTTAGTCAGTCATTGTCTGGTTTATTATGATGGGAGCTACAGTTCAACAGCAGCTTGAGGCATTGGGGGTACCAGTGATGTGTCAAGCACACTGTGATGGACACCACTCTGGCACTGGGGCGGTTAACCCTTTCAGTGCCAGAGGGGTACGCTGGCACTGAAAGGGTAAAGGATCCCTTCGCATGAGCACCAGTGGATAAACCATTAGTTGAAAAATGCACATGTTCTAATGATCAAGTCACCTCTGCTCATGAGGAGATGCTGAAAACAGTGACTGCTTGGGGAGCTGGAGGGACAGAACTGAGATACAGACCCAGATTTATGAAACTGGAGTTATTCTGGAGTAAACCAACTGCACCATAGGGGACAAATACAAATTCCTATTTTCCCATGCATTTGAATAGAGCATTTTAACCCCTTAAATGCTAGAGATCAAGGGTTAAATCCCAATTTAACCTAACAGGAATTTGTATTGGTCCCTGTGGTGCAGCTGGTTTACTCCAGAATAACTCCAGTACCACAAAAGAAAGGTGGAGCCATTCCGGTACCGTACCGTAGCAGGCAAACAAAACACCATATGGATTTAAACGGAGATTTTAACTCCTTCAATGCTAAAGAGGATTTAAACACACTGCAAAGCAATGCACTGGAGACCTATATGGTATGCAAAGGGTTAAATCTCCTATTTCAGTCAACAGCCATTTGAGGAATATTTATTTGTCCTTTAAGGTGCAGCTAGTTTGCTCCAGAATGACTCCACTTTTCTTTAGTGCATAAGGCCATCTTATAAGACTGCAGGTCCTAACGTAAGTTAATTGGTGTGACTATCACTTTTAATTATATGTATCCCCCCACCCCCATTTTCTTTTCCCCAGACTCCAATGCAAATACAATGCTGAACATACACCTGGCAGAGCAATTTAAATACAATTGCTTACATTTCAATGGCAGAGTCTGGATGTTCACCCGGCAGCCCATGTTTTGATTGATTGCAAACCCTACAGACACCAGTGAATGCCAAGTGTAGCTCAAAGCATCTTCGGCACTAAGATTCTTGTTTTTGAGAGCCTGAATATTGTAACCTTTCCAAAGAAAGCGCCTCACCCTGACCTGTAGCGACTAACAACTCTTGATGTGAAAGTGCTTTTCATCAGACAAGTCTTGTAACCTCCTGTTCAATTAGCACAGTGTTGCTCTGACTTGTATTTGCCCAGTGAATACTGGCAGAAGATCACTACATACCAGGAACCATGAACACTTCAATACAATGGATTTGGAACTTACATCGAGAAAGAATTCATTGTGAGTCATTGTGTACATGGATGGTGCTAGACAAACATACATAGAGCAAAGCTGGGCTTCCACAGGACCACAATGCTAAGGCTGGATATGTTTTTGGGAAAGTATTTAAATGAATGTGTACACCCCCTAATAACTGTGCCCACTTTCTGTCGAAAATAATTCTGATCAGATGGATGCGTGAAAATATTTAATACCTGATCTTTTTTGTCACAGGACTCAAAGACCCCAAACACCTCCCCCTCTTAACGACCAGCCGATCGGCACGTCGAGGTCACTTAAGGACCACGGAGCATTTTTTTTTTTTTTTTTTTTTAATTCCGGTTCCAGACTCCTCGAATGGCGTGCGGCCGCGGGGGGAGCCCGGAATTCCATGACTGTCATAGTACGACATGGGTCGTTAACTCAGATCGACCCATGACGTACTATGACCGTCAAGGGTCGTTAAGGGTTTAAGGTGTGTTTACAAAGTTGGAAGACTTTAGTGGGAGGAGTTTGTAGTCCAGGAGTCAAGCAACAAAGAATCATGTCCACCTCTATGGACATGATATCCAGTACTAATTAAAGATTAATTCCTGAGAAGAAATCCATGCAGAAGGGATTCATAGTAAATACAACATTTTTCTTCTCATATAATCACCAGGTGGTTTTAGTGTTCCTTTTACCCTTTGAGTGCCAGAGGGGTGTGCAACACAAATGTGTTGCGTACTCCTCTAGCACTCAAAGGGTTAACGGCTCTTTCACATGGACGACAAAATTGTAGGAGCCCCCGGCTAGAGTTCTATCTTTGTATTGTAAATTCACTTTTCTCCTGCGTTGCAGGTGATCCTAATGTTGGGGGGGCAGGGGGGCTGCAGTAACCACTTGAGAACCAGCTGAATATTAATGTCTGGCACCCACATGGGTCTGCCATTCATTTGAAGTTGGCTGCATTAGTGTTGCCCTTAAAAAAAAAAAAAAAAAAAAAAAAAAAAGGGCCCAACTCTTTTTGTTGTTGCTGCCAGAGGAACCAGCAGCTGCAGTGCATAATCCCACATTCATTTTCAGGAAATGGTTAAACTGTTGAGAAATAAGACATTACTATAGCATTATAATCAGATGCCATTATCAAAAGAGACTGGTCACAGGTACTGTTTGAGAAGCATGTATATAAACATGTAGCATGATACTGAATGCCATGTCTGCTTGTACAAAGGTCACTTCTGATAACCCAGATTTAGTGGTGATCATGGCCATTCATATGGTATGTGGCTCTCAAGTTGACAAGTTTTAAAAAGGCAATTAATTAATAAGGGGTGATGTATTTTATCAACATGAAGGATTGCTGTAAATCAGCTGTCGTGGCTGTCTGGGAGTCAAGTTAAAGAGCGGTGACGGTCCTGGCACATCACAGAAATTTGTGAACACGTAACATGTATTTGCAAAAAAGTGTTATGTCCTCTAGAGCGCCCCACTCCCAGACCGTGTGGTCCTTAAGGGGTTAAAAACTCAAACTAAAACAATGGAAAATTTTGTGTGTATGTATTGCTGGAAAATTTTGTGTGTATGTATTGCATTAAATGAAAAAAATATGTAATCTGTCTCTCTCAACTTAGTGCTTAACACTCCTGGTCTAGATTTTAACCCTCTATGTGCCAGAGGGAGTACCCTTTGGAACTCAAAGGGTTAAAAGTACAAAAATGTTGTGGCTTATACCGGTTTTTGATCCTGCTAAAATGGCACCAGATTTGAGGCTTGTTTTCTGGATATTTAACCCTTTGCGTGCCAGATAGGGTACACAACACATTGCTTTGCAATGTGTTGTGTATCTCTCTGGCACTCAAACGGTTAATATATGCTTTGCTTGTCAACAACCTGTTTACATTCTTCCAGCAGGTAATTCTTTGTGATACAAAATAGAGCCTTATGTATAACAGCAAACTGGAGTTCACCATTAAAACCCCCAGAATTTCCATTGATTTCAATGGGTCTGTTAACCCTTGCATGCAAGAGGTCTCTTTGCAATGCATTGGACACGTTTGCATTCATAGGGTAAAAAAACTCAATTAAATCAAAGTATTATTTAACTTTTTTCCCCTTTGGTGAAGTTGGTCTTCCCGAGATTTCATCCAGTTTGCTTTAATACAGAAGTCCCATAGAGGGAGATGTATAAAAAGCTTCTTAATGTACATTTAAGAACTGCCACTAATGTCAGGTCTTATTTATAAAAAAGTAAAGTCACGTTTATAAATATGTCTACCTGAGAATATTCTGAGAAAATTCACAGAAAATTCACAATTAAGAATATTTTTTCACACACATACCCATCACTATATATTTCAATTAAGAACAGGTTATACATGACTTTAAAATTGAATCACTAAAACTGCCTTTATTTTTGGAACAATTAGTGAATTCCTTTATAAACACATTGTGCCAAAATGCTTATTTGGACAAGACAATTTCTACTCCAGTTTTAAAAAAAAAAAAAAAAATCGACTGACTGGAGTTAGCACTCCAGTTTTATAAATCTCCCCCATAATGTTTTAACAATGACAAATGATAAATGGAAAGGCATAGACAGTATGTAGTACTTTGTACAGATATAAGCTGTACTGTTTTCCATCTGTCATTTGCCTTTGAATGTCACATGCATTAAAAGTTGTACACATCGGACAGCAGGTGTACAATTAATCTCAGTCTACAAAACAGTAGTCAGACCAGCCAAGCCAGAGAGCCGTAGCGGCAATTATCTCTACCTGGTGTCGACTTTCATCCACTCCTATAAAGAACTGAAATGTCATCCCACCAACTGCTTAACGGATCAGAACCAGGACTTAAAAGAATACAAGCTTTTTTATTCCCTCATGAAAATAAGAAACATGCAATTCCCTAAATCTGAATTGTGTATAGTCATACAAAAATGTTATCATAAACCTCAGTTTTGTCTATGAGGAATTCAGGTTGAATTTTTTTTTTACTTCAAAAGCTTTGGGGATTATGGACTAAGGACCTTATTTTCAAAAGAAAAGTGAAGGAATTCTGGGGTAAACTAATTGATTTAACTGGATCTTTCATTCCCTTTAATGTCTGAGAGGTCTCCAATATATTGTGAATCAAAGTACTGTGAGAATTCAAGGTGTTAAAAGCACCATTTAAAATCAATGGGAACATTAATTTTTCCCCTATGGTAGATTTTGTTCACTGCAGACTGACTTCCCTTTCGTTTCCACTATGCTGAAGAGACCTCTCTAGCATTCAAGTGGTTAAAATACACTTAATTCAGGGAGAATTTCTGCATTTAAGGGATTAAAAATACCCAATTATATTGGGGACTTCTCCCTTTGGTGGAAATGGTTTGCTCCAGAATTATTCCACTTTTTTTTTAACCCAAATGCTAAAATTACCTTATGGGTGCATTCAAAACTGAGCTATAATTACTGCTGTTGTGTACTACTCTGCTAAGCAGTAAGGTTGCTTACCTGAGGCAATCTCTGTGTCAGACAGGCTTGGGCATGCAATCTCCTCCATGTTAATAGACAAATCCAAGCCAGAGTCATCTTCTTTAAGTGCATGACTTACTTCAGAGGAGTCCTGCACATAATCCTCTTTATCCTGAAGTGCATCCGGATTCAGTACTACTGGAGACTGAGAAGAATGTGACAATAATAATGTGGAATCTGTTACAATCCCATCCTCCACAGGTATTAATCCATTGGGACCTTTATGTAAATGCACATTAGCATCTTCTGCTTCACACAAATGATGGTCTGTAGGTGAAAGTAAATCTAGTGTTTCCTCATTTATTTCCTCTTTATTAGGGTCCTGACTCTCAGAAACACTCCCGTCAGAGGAGACGTCACTTTCACTGCTTGTGGATGCAGTATCTGAACTGGAATCACCGTTGAGCAAAGATTCTTCAGCTATGGGGTGAAGAGATGCTCTAGAGACCGTCACAACCTCTGAATCATCCTCATCTTTGTTATACTCAGCTAGAGGTTTCTTGACATCATCTTCGGGCTCCTCCTTTTCAAGACATGACGTTTCAGTACCCAAGATATCATATGGTGTGACTGTCTTAGCAGTTTTATCTCCATTCTCAACCATGATTCCAAAGATTAGCTCATTGGCTGTAATAGCAGAACCCTTTGACTCTGACTGGTTATCTTGAGCTGTACTCCTCTCAAACTCTACACCAAACTTTGTATCAGATTTGTTGCATGGTAGTTTGTTTTCCACATTATCAGCTTCGGCCTTCTCTCTCTGGTTTGAAAGCAACATACTCAAGATTTCATCTTGTGATCCACAGGAATCAGTTTCGCAGAGCATCACATCAAGCTTTCCATCTGTTTTATCTTCTTCACAGGTACTGATCTGCAGCTGTTCACTGTTTTGTTGGCTGGTTGCAGTAACAGCCTCCTGCATTTCAGTGCTTGTATCACTGTGCACAGAATCCTCTGTTAATACTTCCTGGTTTTGCTGACATTCATAATTATTAAACAGAGAGGGAGTGTCAGAGACTTTATTCAACTCTCCTTCAGCATACACTGATATTTCTTTACCTTCCTGCACTGATTCAGCCTGTCCAGAAGGTGGAAGCTCGGTATTCTCATCACAAGTTATCTGTTGCTGTTGTACATGCTCTGAAAGAACAGGTGATGTGGTTTCCAGCTTTCTGATAATATCCTGCAGCACTTCTGCTATACAAGATTCTACATTAAGTTCTGTAAGAGATTGTAGTTCAGATATTGAACTTGCTTCCTCTGTTTTGCATTCTGCTACAGAAACTATACTAAAATCATGGCAAGCAGTCAGAGAGGTGTCTGTCTCTTTATGCTGTTCTTCATTATGACACAGGCATGTTTTCTGCACCTGTGGATTTTCTGTCCAACTGCTATTTGATATTTCAGAATGTGCTGCACTATTTTCATTTTCTTTATTCTCTGTTGAAATAATTGTCTTTAATATATTATCAGTGTCCTGAGAAGTCACAGATATAGGATTTTCCATCTCAGATGTTGTTGGTACTTCCCCTTGTGATTCACACTTAGGACAATCTGTAGTAATTGTGCAATCACTAAAGACAACATTTTCATCTGCAGCTTTTATAACTGCAGGTTCTTTGCAATCCCTGTCAGTTTTCTCATTGGACAAACGCTCACAATGTAATGAATGTGAGGCATCATGTTCTTCTGTTAACTGTGATAGGTTTCCATTCACGTCCACTACTAAACTAAGAAGTCCATCTTCTTGAATGAGATTTAAACTTTCTACTTGGCTTTCCCCATTCATATTACTGTCAAAACATTGTGTTTGGATTTCCTCAGTTATTATATTTTCCAAACATTTGTCGACTTGGCTGTCCTCAGTAATTACTTTTTCCACAATCTCAGATATCCTCTGACAGTCCAATCTGCTATCCTCTGTCTGTGACTCCACTGTAGGATTTAAAGACTGGGGACAGGAACTAAGCTCCTGGTCAGAAGTGATACCACGGTTCTCATCTGAATTAATAGACCGGTTTAACAAAGGTTCCATCTCTCCAGATTGAAGTTCAAGGTTCTCTGTGCCACTCTGTACTTCCATGGTGCTTGCAGTACTAGTACAGTACCCAGACATACTCTGCCCCATGTTCACACTGTCCGCTTTGGTGAGATCACTGGATTTACTTCTCTCTTCTACGACCACAGTGTTTGGAGTTGCTGTCTCTTCAGCGGTTATCATTTCCTGGTTTTTATTATCTCTCACACACAGACTTTCTTGGTCCAAAATAATTCCAGTTGATGTCATTCCAGTTTCCTCATTTGGATTTCCACCAGACAGAAGATTTTCAACAGTGTGCACCTCAGTGGAAGAGCTTTGTGTATGGTCGTTTATTACTGAAACATTCTCTGACTCTACAATAGGCATAGACCCCACCTCTTCCTCTTCAGTTTCTATATCTTTATTTTTACTTTCAAAGGAAAACAGTGCAACTTCCCCACCCACAGTTTCCACCCTATTGTCAGACTCGGTGCAGCGTTCCACCACTCTCTCACTATTGCAGTCATTCTCACTCAGAACCTTTAATGAAAGCTCCTCTGAACAGTCCTTGTTTGCAGGAACCAAGTGTAAAAGTGTTTCTGAGTCAGGACTTTTATCAACAGGATTCTTCTTGGTTTCCTGGTATATGCAGCATAAATCATCTGTCCCCTCTGACACTGCTTGAAGCTCTGACTTTACTCCAGCACCCTGGCAAACAAAAGAAACGGGGGGGGGGGGTGTTAATAAAACAATTCAATGGAAGACAAAAAGAACATTGAGCTTTTAGACAAACTGCTGTAAATATGGAGCAAACCAACAGCACTATAGGAGATAACTAAAAATTCCTAAGATCGTTGATTTAAATGGGTATTCTTATCTGGTGAATGCAAGTCAGATCTCCATCACATTTCCTTTATACATAAGGCACACTGAATCACTATTGGCACACCTTCTACTATGGAATCCTACTATATGATGCATCTTCATGATATTTTAAACTCATTTAACCTATTGTCTGCCAGAGAGGGGTGCAACTCAAAGCAGAGCAATTTATTGCAAACTCCTGGGAGGAGATGCACTCAGGTGTGATAAAAAAGAAGATAATGAGAGTTATTCACTAAGGCGTGAAACAGGTGATAAAGCAGAGATCACTTCTCCAGTTCCTATGTTATTCTATGGAGCCTATGCACTAAGAGTTATCCAGCTTTGTAGATATTAGTGCATAGGTTCTACAGAATAACATAAGAACTCGAGATGTGATAACACTGGAGACATTATATCTGCTTTATCACCTGTTTATCACGCCTTAGTGAATAACCCCAAATGTCTCCTTTTTGATAAACTCCCCAGGTCCTATGCTATTCTATGGAACCTATGCACAAAGATTTATCAAGTTGAAGAGGTTTTGGTGCATAGGCTGCCTAGAATAACACAGAAACTGTAAAGGTTAGCACACTGGAGGCGTTACCTCCTCTACATCATACCTCAGTGCATATCAAAATGGTTAAAACAGCAGTAACACGAAGTGGAACTTCCACCTTGATTCAAGTTTCAAGTATTTGAAAACTGCATTAAAAACTGCTTATATGTGATGGTAGTGTAAAATCCAGAAAATGTACATTTTTTCACACTTCTTATATATGCTAATGTATGCTAATTGCAGTACCAGTGATATTTCCATATGCTAACCTCATCAGTGACATCATATGCTAATGAAGCCTTTTCAGTGAAATGTAATATGCTAATGAAGGTTTCAATTACATTTCATATGATAATGAAGCTCTCTGAAGTACCAGGAAATGTTCACTTTTATTTGTCCAAAAATAAAAGTGTGAATATTTTATAAAATATATATCTGAGGGACTTTTGGTTAATATGTCATATAGGCAGTTTTTAATGCAGTTTTCAAATATACCAACTTGAATTAAGGTGAACGTTCTACTTTAATATGAAAATACATATATTGTAATGATTTTTCTGTTCTGTATAACAAAGCTACTTCCATTACTGGGAGATGCTTCAGTCATAACAAAGGTGCATTTTCGAGAGCCTGAGATGTAGTATTTTTTGGAAGCCAGGTGGCGCTATTGCTATTACTGTGAGTGAAGAGTTGCTGCAGACACAAGCTTTCTATACATGGATGTAGCAACAGTGGCATCTGGCAGCTAAACATCTTGAACTCAAGCTATCAGAGTTGATGCAAGCCAGCTCTGTAATAATGTTTGAAAGAAACATCCCCCTGCATTGGACATGCCCTTGTTAAACAGGAAAAGCACTACGACACATGTGCTTTCATAATTACAGTTTATGCCTCTTTAATCAAGTCCCAGAACATTTGGTTTGCATGTATAAAGAAAAAGTGGAACAATTCTCTGGCAAAACAACTGCACCAAAGAGGACAAACCTATTTCTCTAATTTTCTGTTATTTTAAAGGGGGGCTTTTAACCCCTTCATTCCACAGCAATGTGTGAGACCTCTCTAGCAATTTGTTGGGGAGCTCTCTAGCAGGTTAAAAGCATCATTTAAATCAACTGGTGTTTTTATTTGATCAATATGATACTGTTGTGTTGCACCACTTTGATTAACCCATTGAGTGCCAGAGGGGTACCCAACACATTGTGAAGCAATGATTTGGGTACCCATCTGGCACTCAGTGGGTTAAGTGTGTGTGTGTGTGTGTGTGTATGTATGTAAAATGCCCCAAGCATGCTCACTTCACACTGATTTCCTTGGGAGACTACAGTACCCAATACAGGCAGCTGTGTGGCAGCAATCATGGATTTAAAAAAAAAAAAAAAAAGGAGTATCAAATGAATAATAATAATTATAAAAAAAATGCCCTTATATTTCTCAAAATGGAAAGCAGCCAACTACCGGAACATGAATAGGTGAAATAGAATAAGTATATAATACATGTCAAACTTCAGGAAGGTCTGGGATTCCAAGACACAATATTACTGGAGAAATATGGAATTAATAAGCAGCTGAAAGAGAAATAACTGCTCTGCCTGAATCCAAATCACACTAAGGTGGCCTGAAACACTAATACAATATGTCATAGTACTGGGGTGGGCCCTTATTTTTCCCAGACTGGTGAACATTTTTATTTTACATTAGATTTATATACACATATATCATTTATTTTTCCATATGCCTAGGTGCCAGGACACATGATAGATGACTATGAAAAACTGAACGGCACTCATTAGATCTTTTCAATAATGAGGGCTTAGTTTTTGTAAGGTCGCCATTTATCCTCTAACCTAGGCAAAATGTTGGTATGCAAAGTGCGAATTTAAACATGGGATATGTTGGGAAATGGAGGAGGAAGAATCCAGGATTACAGGAAAAGAAGTTATGGGGGAAACATACAGGTAAATTCACCCATTGGGATAAGATAGACCACTGTTTTTTTGTTTGTTTTTATCTCTCTTTTTACAAGTGATGACATTCATGTCAGATAAAAGCTTGAACAGTCGTCTATATTTCAAACATTCTAATGTTCAGCTTTTCATTTCTGTGACACTCATTAGATAACTTCTGGTCCTAAAGGAAAGCAGTACTGTGAGCTTTCTGTTATGGAATGCTATCTCTTCTTACACACGTTTCCAAATAGGTGTCACCTATACTCATGGCATGTATATCCTTAATTTACACCACGTACGTAGTGCATTTTGAAACTATTATTTTTTTATGAACTTCCAGTTATAACAAGTCCACAAAACTAAACCGAGCCTCTATAGAACTGTCACTGGCCTTCATTCATGCCAACTTTGAAACGGAGATTTAAGCAAGGCACTTATTTATGTGAATAAACATAACATGGCATCCATGGTGACCAAAAGCCCACTCCAGGATCACAAAGGGCCTCCCCCTCTCTAGGTTCGGCCAATGGAGCCACCATCAGATGCCCTCCTAGGCTTCTGGAGACAGGGTAATCTACTGAAGGCGATGCTTATGATTCCTGGACCAGGATATGAGGATGTCCCTCTAAAGCTCCCTCATGTGGGACTGAGAGTAAGGGATAACCTCCAGAGTCAATACCAAGAGGCCTAACACCCTCCTTGATCTTGGCCTACGAACCCTCCAGCGTCTTAGACACATCCTGGAACAGAACATGAATATTCTCCTCTGGGAGAAAGATCTTCCCCTGAAGGGTGGCAAATCTCATGCCCAGGAAGACCAGAACGTGGGAGGAAATTGGATAAGATTTCTGCAGGTTTAAGATCCAGCTGTTAAAACCAGAATGCCTTGGACATGGCGAGCCAAGAGCTCCCTTGAAGGAGCCTTGAAGAGGAAGTCGTCCAGAGATGAACATGGCAGAGCCATTAATTGGGAATGATTGGAACTGAAAGCAACACGCCGGTAGCACTGACTGTCCGGGTGTATCAGGACATGTAAAAATATGCATCCTAGAGGCCCAGGGAGGACAAATACTCCCCACGGCACATCACTGCGATGACGGATTGCAAATACTCCATCTTGAAGAGCACAGCAACTACATACTTGTGGCAATAGAGGTCCAGAACAGGGGAGCAGCCACTATCCTTCTTCGGAACCACAAACAAGTTGGAATCGAAAATTGAAGAATACTCAGGGACTTGGACTGGTACCAGCACCTCTTTTTTCCAGCAGAGAGTTCACATCCTCGTAGAACAGTCTTCCTTTGTCTGGATCCTTTAGAACCTTTGATAAAAAGAACTGATGGGGAGAAAGGAATTTGAAATCTATGTGGTACCCTTCTGATAACACCCACAAAACCCACTGGCACATCACAGAGGATGACCAGGCATCTCAAAAGATGCAGAGACAGCCCCCTACAGGCGACAACGGCCCAGGATTCCTCAAGTCAGACTTAGCCTTTGTAGCTGACCGACTGGGTTGCCGGGTCTGTCTGTGTTTTGTGGCAGGGAGTTTCTGAGAGGTTTGCTGAACTTGTTCACCCCAAACAGCTACAGCATTGTTGATCCAGGCAGAAGCAAAGATCAGTCTCAGTGTCACCAAGGTAGCCACAAAGGAGGCCTTGAGAAGATAATCAAGCCTCTTATCTGCCTGATCCTTAAGGCCCACTGCGTCTTCAAGTAGAAGGGTGGTTTTCTTCGCCATATGTGATACAGGGGGAGTCAACTGCAGTGGGAGAAGCCCACAGTGGCAAAGCCTAAGGTGAAAAGGGGTATAGCTCAACAAAGCACTTGTTAAGGAAAAGCCTCCTATCAGGAATTGTCCACACATCCAGAAGAATTTGATCAAGAGTGTACAAACACAGGAGAAGACTTTCTACGCCACAGGCAGTCTCCTGTGGTGGGATGGTATATAGCTAGAGATGGAAATGTAGGAAGGGGTAGAAGAGAGAAGAGTCTTGAATGTGAGAATCGGTATTTCAGAAGACATTTCGGATTTTAAAGGACAGCCATTGGAGTGATTGGAAGAGGAAGGGGGCAGGGAAAAACCTAGGTGACAGTAAGGTAAAGTGCTGCAGCATTCTGGATGGATTGAAGTATATGAGTTGAGAGGCAGGAAGACCAGAAAGAAGAAGGATACAGTAGTCCATGCGGGATAGAATGAGTGCTTGTGCAAGAATTTTGGCTGTGGAGGAACAGAGGAAGGGGATGATTTTTGCTATGTTATGCAAGAAAAAGTTGAAGGATTTGGCAATAGCATTAATATAAGGAAAGAATGAGAGGGCAGGGTCAGTTATCACCACTAGGCACCATTCTTCTGATTCTGGATTTATGATAGTGCCATTTAATGTCATCTGGAAGGGAACTACTGGGCCAGGTCTAGGTGGAATGAGAAGTAGCTCAATTTTTCACATGCTGAGTTTGAAGTGTCTTTGAGACATCCAGTCTGAGACAGCAATGAGGTGTAGTCTGCACAGAGGTGAGTTAAGAAGTTCACAGTGTTATTGTGTATAGAGAGAATAGAAGCAGTCCTAGAACAGAGCCTTGGGGAACACCGAAAGAGACGTGGCAATGGAGACACTTAAGAATCAGTTAGATACAAAGACAGCCAGTCCAGGGCTGAGACACGGATTCCTAATGAGTAAAAGATTTTGGAGGAGGAGAGCCTGATCGACAGTGTCAAAAGCAGCTGAGAGATAAAGCAGGATAAGTAATGAATAGTGATCTTGCGATTTGGCAATGTGTAGATCATTGACCACACTTGTTAGAGTAGATTCTGTTGAGCAAGCCATGCGAAAGCCAAGCAGGTTGTATGCATTAAAAAAAGTCAAGCAGGCTGGAGTAGGCTAGGCATTCTAAAAGCTTAGAAGGGTGCTTTTTGGAACACCTAACCTGAATCATTCTTACGAGATTACTTTGATAGAGTAGACTGGATTTACTATGTAGCTTCAAATGAGACAATAGTATCCTATTCACTCAGACCTCCAAATTATTGTAAATTTAAGCAAAGCAAGAGAAAGGCAGCCTTTCATTAACCCCTTAAGGACCCATGACGGTCCTGCACCGTCATGGGTTGTTATACCATTAACGACCCATGACAGTCCAGGACCGCTATGGCTTAAATGATAGCAGCGTGCCTCCATGCATGCTGCTATCATTAATTCCAGGCTGAGACTGAGCACTCCGAGACCGGGGAGTTCAGTCTCAGCCCTTCCCGTTTGTGCCAGTTCATGTGATTGCCGTAGCAGCGATCACATGTACCAGCATAGTGACAGACAGAGGCAGCATGCAAAGCATGCTGTCTGTGCCTGTCTCGTCTGCCTCTGTCTCCCTTGCTATCAAAGTAAGGGAGACAGAAGTAGACTGGAGACACCTAGTGGTAAAAAAAAAAAAAAAATACAGCAGCTGGGAGTATTAACCCCTTCACTGCTGGTGCAGGAGGCTGGCTAAATGCAGGTCAATTTTTGACCTGCAGTTATACACTTTAAAAAAAAAACAAAAACAAAAAAAAAAGAAAACACTTTTTTTTTACAAAAAAAAAAAAGTATTTAAAAAAATATATATAATTAAACAATATTGCAAGTGTGAACTTATATACACCACCAAATGCCAGGGATAAGAAAGTGTCAAAATAGGGTGGGAAAAAGGGACATGGGGATTTTCACCTGGGGGGACAGTGGCCACTTTAAACTTCGCATTTTGTAGGTATGACTGACCGGTCATAATTTTCATGCAGTCTCCATACAAATTTAACCCTTTGTGGCCAATTGATCCCAAGAGAAAAATCAAATATGGTGTTTTTTTCACATTTTCATAAAGTAAATGGTGGGTTATCTATATAAGTGGGGTATCAAAAGAAAGCCCTATTTGTGCGTAGAAAAATAGTATATAATTTATGGGGGTGGAATAAAAGACTTAGAGGGAAAACACTGTTGAACAAAGGCATAGTCAAAAAGGTCAGAATTGCTCCGGTCCTTAAAGGGATAGTAATACTTCAGTATTACAAATCCCTATATTAAAGCCCTAGTAAAAAAAAAAAACATATTGCCCCCAGTGTCATCTCTCAAACCTTTATGGTTTGAGAGATGAACGCTTCTAAAGTTGCCCTCTCCCTCCCCCTTCCCCATAGTCAGCATTTTAGCTGACTCAGGGAAATCCGGTCAGAGATCATCAGGCGGCTCTGCAGCAGAGCCGCGATCTTATTAACTAAAAAAAACCTTTCACTAAAACAGTCTTCTATGTGTGCTTGCAAGCCAAGCACACGTAGAAGACCATTTCAGTGAAAGTTTTTTTTTTAGTTAACGCGATCCGGCTGTGATGGAGAGCCGCCTTAAAGTCGTACGACTCTCTTCCCTGGAGGGAGAGGGCAACTTTAGAAGCGTTCATCTCTCAAACGAAAAAGGTTTGAGAGATGACACTGGGGGCAATATGTTTTTTTTAATAGTGTTTTAATATAGGGATTTGTAATACTGAAGTATTACTATCTCTTTAAGGGAAAACAACCTCAGATTTTCCCAGTCCTTAAGGGGTTAAACCCCTTCAATGTTAACATATTAAGTCTTAGAATCCATTTGGTTCAGGGGTGATTTTCTAAAGAGAAAGGTAACAGGTATGACATCAGAGTCATTGTGTCAATCCACAACCCTGGCTCAACTCCCATACCCGCTTCCTAAGTTCTTGCACTCGCTCTACTGAATATCTTTGGAGGAAATCTCACTCACATGCAGATTTTATCTACTTTAAATTTCTGTTGTCCTGCCTACATTCTGCCTTATCAAAGGCTAAACAGGAATACTACACCACATTAATCCACAACAACAAATCTAACTAGGATTGCACAGATACCGATACTGGTATCGGTATCAGTGCCGATACCAGCATTGGACGAGTACTTGTACTCGCGCAAATGCGGCCAATGCCAGCACCGATACCCTGTGCAGGGTCGGTGCTGCAGAGAGGGAGCCCAGGGAGCTGCTCACAATGCTCCCCGGTCGCCTCTCTCCCTCCTGCAGCGGCGGAGCACTGCAGTGGGTTACCATGGCAACGCTCCGGCGCTGACCTCTGCCGGGGCTCGCGAGAGAACAGCGAGCACCCGGCAGAGGAGGGCAAGGCAGGAAAAGGGGGATCAACAGAGGAAGATGGAGCATGAAGAGCGGGTTGTGAAAGAGGCAGGAAGGGGGGTCAAGAGGGAGAAAGAGAGGAAAAAGGAGGAAGGATCAGGAGGCAAAAGGAGGGAGGCCAAGAAGAGGCAAAAGGAGGGGGATCAGGAGGGAGAGAGAGGCAAAAGGGTGGGATCAAGAGTCAAGGAGGGGGACAAAGGGGGATCAAAAGGGAGAGAAAAAGCCAAGGCAAAAGGAGGGAGCTCAACAGAGGGAGAATTAAGTAAAAGGTGGGAATCAAGAGGGGGGAAAAGGCAAAAGGGGAGAATCAAGAGGTGGTGTGTGTATGTAAGTGTGTGTGTGTATATATATTTCAAGTACTCACCGATACTTCCAAGTACCTAAAGTATATATATATATATATATATATATATATATATATATATATATATATATATATATATATATATATATATATATATATGCTTTAGGTACTTAGAAAACTAGCAAATGACCGCAAAAAAAGTATCGGTAATTGGTATCGGTGAGTACTTGAAAAAAGTATCGGTACTCGTACTCGGTCTTAAAAAATTGGTATCGGTTCATCTCTAAATCTAACCCTCTCCGTTTCTTTCTTTGCAGTCTTAACTCCTTGCTCCATCCTTCCACAGCTTCCACTCACCCAACACATTCATCACAAGCTTTTGCTGAGCACTTCAAAGACAAGGTGGAATCTATTCAAAAACAGATTCCTACATTTCCATCTGTGTATGAACTCTCTCCCCCCAATCCCCCCCATCATACTCTGATCATTTTACTCCTATAACAGAAGCAGAAGTTTCTCAGCTTCTCCTATCTACCCACTTCACTACCTACTCCTTGGACCCCTTGCCCTCCCACTTACTCAAACCACTTGCACCAGTACTTACACCTTTATTAACGCACATTTTGAACACCTCTCTCCCCACAGGCACCTTCCCCTCTTCATTCAACAAGCATAAATTACTCAAAAAGTCTAACCTCGACCCCTCCTGTCTCTAACTATTGACCTGTCTCACTTCTACCTCTTACCTCAAAACTCTTAGAACACCTTCCAAATAACCAAATTCCTCAACTCTAACAATCTTTTTATCCTCTGCCTTTGACGCAGTTAACCATTCTCTTCTTGCTCAAATTCTACACAGTCTTGGTTTCCAAAATCAAGCTGCTTCATGGCTCTCCTCCTATCCTTTTTGTGTCTTCTGGCAATAATGCCTCCTCTGCAATCCCTATGTCTGTGGGGGTGCCTCAAGGCTCTGTTCTGGATCCTCTACTTTTCTCACTGTATAGCCTTTCATTGGGTGGCCTTACTAATTCATTTGGCTTCAAGTATCATCTATATTCCGATGATAATCAGATTTACATGTCCACTCCTGATATTTCACCTCGAATCCGTTTACAGATGTCAGATTGCCTCTTAGCCATATCCACCTGGATGGCCTACCATCAGCTGAAGATAAATATGTCAAAAACCGAATTCTCATTTTCCCTCCAGGACCTTGTCCAACAACTATATTCACCATTACAGTTGATGGAAATGACATTGATCCAGTCAGCTTAGCACGCTGCCTTGGGGCCACATTTGATTCCTCTTTTTCCTTTTCCCCTCACATTAACTCCATGGCTAGAACATCTCGCTTCTTCCTCTGCAACATTTCTAAAATCTGCCTGTTCCTCTAACAAAAACCAACAAACTCTTATACATGCCCTCATTCTGTCCCAAATTAGACTACTGCAATGTCCTACTAACTGGCCTCCCTGCTACCCATAATTCCCCTATACAGTCTGTTTTAAACAGGTGAACGAATCACCACAATCTCCCCAAAAATTGAACCAGCTCCATTCTTAGACATCTGACATGGCTCCCTATTCAGCAACGGATCACATACACAGTCCTTCTTACCTTTAAAGGGATAGTAATACTTGAAATGTAAAAAAAAATATGTTGTAGGGTTTATCCCCCTGAGTAAAACAAGAGTACTCCCACTGCTGAAAGGTGTTTCATTCAAAAGTTATTAATTTTCAAAGTTGAATTTTTTAGGTGCAATATCACAGTGGCCTGAAATTGTACAGTGGCGCTGTTGCTACACCATTCTATGGACAGCTCTGGTCAATTGACCATAAATCTCCATAGGTTGGTGTTGCAACAGCTCCACTGTACAATTTCAGGCCACTGTGATATTGCACCTAAAAAATTTAACTTTGAAAATTAATAACTTTTGAATGAAACACCTTTCAGCAGTGGGAGTACTCTTGTTTTACTCAGGGGGATAAACCCTACAACATATATTTTTTTACATTTTAAGTATTACTATCCCTTTAATGCTCTCCTCACTGATACCACTCCTTACATCTCTTCCCCCATCTGCTCTTATGTTTCTGACTACCTCCTTCGCTCTGCGCACAACACCCTTCTTGTTGCACCATCCACACCCTCTGCCTTCTTCCGTCTCAAACGGATTTGAATATCAGCATTTAACATACGTGCTGCCATAATGTAGCAGGAACCAGGAGATATTTTTTTTCCCTTTCAGGACTACTTCAAACACAGTGGATAAGAAGCACTAGGTACCTCATCTGCACTTTTGAAATCATAGTAAGGGAATAACCCCAAAGCTAGCTCCAATCACCCGTGTACAATAACCTACTGACTGAGCCTTGTCCACTTTCCTGTGTATGTCCTATATGAGAGTAGTCCATACAAAAGAATAGAATCTGCTCGACACTGTGAACACTAAATATGCTGTTCAGTGAAACTTTGGAAGTAAACAAAAGTCCCATTTGTTCTGGAACAAGCAGCTCTTTTCAAAAGGTTCTAGTGTGGGAAGCAGACGCAAGCCTTACAGTTAATTTAAATTTACAAGATGGTAACATATTCCCTTCGATCTAATGCATTACCATGAATAGCATAGCATTTAATTCAATATTACTTCTCTGCCCAGCTCTAAGAGACTGATGTACTAAGCACAACTGGAACAATTCTGAGGAGAATCAACTGCATCTTAGTGGACAAAAAAATAAAAATGCCCATTGTATTTAACCCTTTGAATGCTGAAGGGTACGTAACACATTGAAAAGCAATGTGTTGCGTCCCCCTCTGGAACTCAAAGGGTTAACGTCTTGACCGACAGCAAAGTAGCTAATGCTTTAGGGATATTAAATCAATGGTGATATTGTGATTTTGTTGTCCCATTTAGAACAGTTAACTAGTTCTAGAATGACTCCATTATGTCTACATACACCAGCCCCAGCGACTGCCAGAGTGGTGTGTCACCCACTGCAAAGCAAGGCTATGTACAGTTCTCTGGCACTCTAGAGATAAACCAAACATGGCTATTTCTAAGGTGGACAAAAAAAATCAGTGATTCTTATAACAATAGGAATGGAAGAAGGTCACAGAAAATCTAAAAACTATCTGGAAGAAAAACAAAAAAACAACCCACCCCACCATCGGGAATTCAGAATAGCAAAAGGTGTTAAAGGGATAGTAATGTTTCACAGTAAAAGCAGCTTCAATTAATTCATAGTATTTGGGCCATGGAGAGTGTTATTTCAATACTGTCAGAGTTGCAGTTCAAGAGTAATTGAGTAATAAAGTATCCCCTCCCAACCCATTTTCTGATGTAACACTGCTCACCTCAGAGCACCAAGACTGTCCAGATGGATCTCAGAGAGGGAAAATCTTCAGTGAGCATAAGGGAAAAAGCTGAAAAACCTGTCAAGGGGTTAGGGTTTTCATTGTTCTCACAGTAAGAAGATTGTCCCTTGCTGTCAGCTGTCTGGTCTTAAGACCAGATTCCACATCTGAGGAGAGGTCGCTTGCACTAGGTAAAAGGGGCGGGTGGGGGATAATTTATCATTCAATTACTCTTCAACTACCACACAGACAGTATTGAAATAACACTTTCCATGGCCTAAATACTATGAAGAGTAATTGGAGCTGCTGCTTTTGTGAAACATTACTATCCATTTAAAGCACAGTTTGTTGCTAATTTAAATGTCCTTATCTACAAAAGAAGTAGCAGCAGTTCTAGAGCAAGTCAATTGCACCATAAGGGAGATAAAAATTCCCCAAACACCACTGATTTAAATTGGGGCATTTGAAGGGACACTTAAAAGCAAGTTGGATGATTTTGAAACAACTTTCAAAATTATCTGTGTGTTAACCCTTAGAATGCACACAAAGGGTTAAATGAGGAATTGCTAGATTATGCTAACGAAGACATGCCTGCATGTACTTCCTGCCTGAGCCGTACATTACCCTCCCTGCTCTCTGACACATAACCATTACAATGCTAGTGGAGGTGGGCAATGCATGGTTGAGCAGTGTCAGCGAGTGGGGGATGTAATTTGGTTCTAAATCAGGAAGTGCCTACAGGCCATGATATAATTAGCAAAAAATATATATTTTTTTTTATTAGGCGACATTGCCCCTTTAAAATTGCTTTGCAATGCATTGGGGACCTATTTAGTATTCACAGGTTTAAAATCCATATGCATAACAATAGGAGTTTGGGGAATTTTTTATTTCTCCCTCACGGTGCTGTCATTTCCTGCAGAATGACTCCTCTTTTCTTCTGTTCATAAGGTCCACAGTGTTTTGAGCAGAGCTGTGGGAAAATGCAGTTCTGCTCCACGCAGGCCATTTATGATAAATTAGCAGTACAAGCATTCCTTAGGGGTTTATACTTAAAAATCTGACAAAATGCAGCATTCCTAAACTGCAGCCAGAAATAACGAACCTTATCTTGCAAAACAAATGCCAGTACCTGATAAATACATGGATGGTATGTATGTGTTAAGTGGCCAAAGTGGGACTCTTTCCACCATATTCACTATGAAACCAGCAGGACAAAAATTTTGTTTTAGAGATCACCTTTGGCTCTCTATGTCACAAACAGCTGGAGAGTCAGGTTTCCTACACCTATTTTAGATATATGTACCCTCTAGAACACAAGTACGCACAGACAAATACACACCCCCACAGACACCAACCAAAACACATCCCCACAGACACTGACAAAAACACCTCCTCAAAGACACAGGAACAAAAAGACCCCACACACACAAATACACCCTCACAAAGACATTGGAACAAAAAGACCACCCAACACACACACAAATACACTCACAAAGACACAGGAACAAAAAGACACACACACACACATAAATACACCCTCACAAAGACACAGGAACAAAAAGACACACACACACACACACATAAATACACCCTCACAAAGACACAGGGACAAAAAGACACACACACACACACACACATAAATACACCCTCACAAAGACACAGTGACACAAACAGTTCCATATGCACAATGAAAAGTAAACCAATTTTAGGGGAACCATATATAGTATGGGAAACAAACAAAAACACCAGTTGATTTAAATTGGACTTTTTCCTACTTAATACGAATTAATGAAAAAAGAACATTTCAACCAGGCAGGCACCTGCTGGGATCTTGCAAGATGCACTCTCTGAACCTGCACTGTATGTCCCTTCTGGTGCCATATGGCACAGTGGCAGTCAATTCGCCAGTCCTTGAGGTGAAGGGGGACACACAGCGCAGGAGCAGAGATGCTGACTCTGCAAGATGTCTGTTCTGTTCCCCAGTGCCTACCTGGTTAAAAGGTTCTTTTTTTCATTAATGCAGCAATTAGTTTTATTTTCAAGTATAAGTCTGTGGATATTGCTAATGTAACTATCATTTGCAGCGCTATGTTAATCATATCAAAGTTCCACTTTAATGTAGTTTGTGCTGTTTGAAATGGTACAATCATTGAGATCCCTGCAAAAGGCAGCAATGTGACATGAAGACTGAGTATAGAACAAGTGATTGGCAGATAGATCCTACCAAAATGTCATAATATTGTATACAAAGACTATTGCATGCAGTCCATAAGTTCAGCTTGAAATATTCTCTGAAAAAGACAATATACACATACATTAACCCCTTAATGACAGGGTTGTTTTTTTTCCCATTATAGCGAATGACTTCCTGGACTTACCAGGTAAGTCGTCTGTCACTAAGGGGCTAAAAAGCAGATTTAGGATAATATTTTAGGGATGTAACATATTCTTAATTACTTTGCACATATAATAGCTGTAAACAGGTGATATTTAATACCATATCAATTTGTTTTTGGTGTTCATTTAACCCTTTTAGTGCCAGAGGGGTACGCAACGCATTGCTCTGCAATTTGTTGCGTACCCCTCTGCTACTCAGAGGGGTAAGGATCAGAGAATTGTACAACACATTGCATTGCAACACGTCTCTGGTCTTCAAGGGGTTAAAGTGACAGACCTACAGAAGATCTTTAAGCCAAATAAAAGCTAGTTTAAAGTGTAAACAGTATGAAAGCCCCCTGAAAGTACTTATCTGGCATGCAAAGGGTTGAGAGAGAGAGCGAGAGAGAGAGAGAGAGAGAAAGAGAGAGACAGCGAGCCTCTATGCAGTATAAGTAATGGAGGAGTAAGATGGCAGCCAAAAAGGAGCCTAACCGGACACTACACGGGGGGGTAGGAACCCGAGTAGCCTAGCGGAGGTTCAGTAGCTTGAGTGCAATGCTAGGGAGCGGTTCTTGAGTTTGGAGACAGTGTGCCAGGTACTCCCTTGCTGCAGCCGAAGCTGGGTTTAAGTGCTGGTCACGAAACCAGATTGTTCTACCCCAGCTGAGCCGGCATGCATCCCAGATGGGAGTATGCTGGGATCCGTTAAGAACCAGGACCAGGAGATACTAAGAGATAGTCAGCAAGCCGGGTCAGTAGCCTAGGGTTGGGGGGATCTACATATGGTCAGCAAGCCGGGGTCAGTAGCCTAGGGTTGGGGATCTAGGGATGGTCAGCAAGCCAGGTCAGTAGCCTAGAGTTGGAGATGAAAAGGTGGTCAGCAAGCCAGGTCAGTAGCCAGACAGTTCAGGAATCAGGTAATAAGGCAACAGACAAACACTGCAAGCTCATGGAATGGGCAACAATAGTCTGGAGTACTCAGTATAAATACCCTGGGGAGCCAATAGGAATGAGAGGGCTCATCTGAGGGTAAAATCTGATTGGGCAGTATTGCCCAATGGGGGATGGGCAGAGACGTTTTAGTGCAGACGCCGCAGACAGATTACGACAATACTGCACATGTGCAGACCTGTATGCAGCATCGAGGAAGCGAGCCGTAAGAAGAACAAAGAGACAGGCTGATTCCAAGAGCGGCTGTGAGGCAAGAGATCTGTAGGGAATCAAGGCACCTGGCACAACTCCAGAAGCGAGCCACAGTAAATGTGACAGAACCAATCAGAATCCAGCCATGGAGAACACACCACTGGACAGTCAGAACATTGATCAAGCGAAAGAGCATTATCAGAGAAGAAAAAAGTGTCCAACAGCCACAATGTACTAACTGGCACTTAATGGCTTAAATTTGGAGAAGTACAGCAGCCTAAAAACTAAAAGAAATGCCAGCTGCATCCTCTACTGCATATGAATCTGGGTTGAGGCAGGGACTGAGTTAGAGGAGGGACTCTCCTCTAAAAGACTCTGTATTTTTTTAAGTGCCCTGCCCTCCGGAGGGAGCTCAACCCCATGGTTCCTGTGTTCCATATTGGGTGTAAGAGAAATATAGTTTGCATGGGAAAACTAAATAATAAACAACTGAAATCTCATTTAACATGAACACAGCAAGAAAAGAGAAGTATGACTCCATCCTCGAGCCATAAAAGAGAACTGAGTGCATGTAAACATTTCATTAAACGTTTTAGGATTAAAAAAAAAAGTTGATCCTGCTTGTAAATCATGCATACGCATACAAAAATATAAACTAAAAAAAATATTTTTACATGTTATTCAAAAGGCCATAAACTAATCTTAAAGTTCTTGCTTGTGCCATGAAAAGTATTGGAAGTATTGGTGGCTAATGTTCCGAGAGGATAAGTTTAAGTGAATGACCTCCTTGTGAGTTGCGGTCATTGATTACATATTAAATAAATAATAAAACACTATTGAATCATTAAGGTTAAATTGTGCTCTCTGAAATATAACGGTCATTTTCAGGACTTTTAATGGCATATTTATACATTAACCGAATGTTGGTCAAAAACCTTTTATTTGTGGCTGTATTATGCTATTTTCTCTTCTTCTACATATAACTCACCTGACAAAGAGAATGATTTTCCATGTATTTGTTAAGTTCTTCGATGGTGGTTTCCATGTTGATCTGAGCTTCTGTCTGGGATTTTTTAGTCAAAGTGTAAACATTCAGTCCACAGTGATGCTTTACACAGAAGTCGCCAGAATGCTCCACATGTGAAGGCTCACTCAGAATGCCTGACTCTGCCGTTTCCTCTCTGAAACACACAAACAAAATAATGAAAATAAGCATAAACAGTATAAAATGTTTGCAGTTATGGATTTTTTTTGGCCACTTAAGAGAATCTAAATACATTATATCTGCTTGTGATTTAAAGTGGTAGTAAATATAGAATCCTTTTAACTAAAAGTAGTACCCTGACAGCTGTGAGAACCAAGATCCTATTGCATAAAATTAATACTACAGATCTCTGTTGGCTGTATGGATAGAAGACCTCACTTGGGATTCATGGGAGATTTTTCTCCTCTCCATTCAAGCCCATTGATGGCTATCCCCCATATATATGGCTATCCCCCATATTGTACATATTTGTAAAATAATTTAATAGCCCCCAGGTTCATCTCTCAAACCTTTATGGTTTGAGAGATAACCGAAGGCAAAGTTCTCCCCTCCCTCCCCCTACCCTGAAGTCAGTGTTGTACTGACTGCAGGGGAAGTCTGTCGTACGACAGGCTTGCGGCTCTGCAACTGAGCCGAGATCCCGTTAGTGAGAAATAATTATTTCACTGAAACGGTCTTAGATATTTGCTTGGTTTGCATGCACATGTAGAAGACCGGTTCAGTAAAATATTTCTTTGTCACTAACACGATCGCAGCTCTGCTGCAGAGCCGCATGATGAATATCAGACCGGATATCCCTGCAGTCAGCACAATGCTGACTTCAGGGAAGAGGGAGGGAGGGGGAACTTTGCCTTCGGTCAAATGATAAAGGTTTGAGAGATGAACCTGGGGCTATTAAATTATTTTAAAAATATGTACAATATGGGTGATAGTAATAATAAAGTATTACTATCCCTTTAAGTCAAGTCCCAATCTGCCTCTAATATATGAACATGTATTTTGCATAATGCAGTTATGTTTTTAACTGCATTATGCAAAATACACATTCACCTATTAGAGGCAGATAGGGACTTGATTTAAGCTGGGGTGCCTTGACAGAGCAGGCAAACTTTCCATATTCTTGGCCAAAAATATGACACTAAACCACACTGTTCTATTTGTAGAAAGTCAGGTTGCTTGTTTGTAAAATTCAATATAAGATCCAAGACTGGGGCTGCACTCTCTTTCAGAAGAGAGGATACTTAATCAATAGCACTCAAACAATGTTACTGGTCTAAAAAATCCAATTTATTCTGTACCACAATAAAATAAATATAAAATAAAAGTTACAAGTATCCAATAACACATATACAGTAGTGACTCATGTACCACAATAAAATAAAAAACAAAATAAAAGTTACAAGTATCCATTAACACATATACAGCAGTGACTCATGCCAATCTTGCAGTATACTATATAATATTATACCATAGATACAATGTACCCTACTCTTCAGTTTTAATAACAAAATAACCTGTGTGTCACATTATTTTTGAGGCCTAGAGGAAAAGCCAAAGACAACTAACAGGTTACCCAAAAAACAACCGTTCCATCCGAGACAACGCCACTGTGTCTAATCTCACCACTCCACTGAGAACGGAGTGTCTTTCCGATACAGTAATTAATCAGATTTGTAATGGCTGAATCCAAGGAAATGAACCCTAAAATGTCACACAAGCCCTCACACTTTCTGGTTCCTTGGGTTATAATAGTGTTAAACATAGATGCACAAACACTTTATAATTTAAATGTCATCCATATTATATAACATACAGCCAATGTCATTAAGAACTATCTTCAGCATAAAGAACAACAAGGAGTCCTGGAAGTAATGGTATGGCCCCCACAGAGCCCTGATTCCAACATCATCGAGTCTGTCTGGGATTAAACGAAGAGTGAGAAGCAACAGAGGCTGCCTAAATCCACAGTAGAACTGTGGTTAGTTCTCCAAGATGTTTGTAACAACCTACCTGCCGAGTTCCTTAACAGACTGTGTGCAAGTGTACATAGAAGAATTGATGTGGTTTTGAAGGCAAAGGGTGGTCACAACAAATATTGATCTGATTTAGATTTTTCTTCTTCTCACTTTGCATTTTGTTCATTGATAAAAAATAAACTATTAACGTCCATTTCTGAAAGAATTATTTCTTTAAAGCATTTTTTCCATACCTTCCTAAAACGTTGGCACAGTACTGTAAATATGGTAATTGTGAATTTGTTGGTGATAGCAATAAAGAATTTTACAAAGGTAATTGGTTGTTATGACGGAAATGCTAAATCTGGGTTTCTTAAGGTGTCTCATAGTACAGAAGGAATATTTTTAAGGTTTTCTATTGGATAGAATTATTGAAGTAATTAGCAATATTGAAGTGGATTGAAAATATATGCTAAATAGAATTTATGAATTTGTTTTATGAAATTATTATAGGTTTCTCACATTCAAAACTTGACATTTCCTCCACTTTACGTAGTGTACAAATTCTGTTGCACGACTTTTTTTTTTTTTTTTTTTTTTTTTTTTTTTTTTGCCATAGTATATGACAGATTTTCTTTACCTCTGCACAACACTGGCGAATAGTTTGGAGTTGTTTCATACATGATGACATTACTAGTTTTTTTCTTGTATATAGAACATATGTTGTTCATGCATACACTTACTTTTTTTTGTAGCTCAAAGACATTTTTTTTGTTGTTAGCCCGTTGAACATACAGCCCTATGTTTTGATGGTAAACTGGACTACTTCTACCCTCTACATAGGACACATGTAACAGATTATCCATCCCACATGACTTACACAATCAGCGGCCATATAGCTCTAGTTCTTCTTTAATGACCAGAGGAATATGCAATGCAATGTTCCACCACTCTGTTCCTTGAAGGGTTACATACTGTGTATTGAAAGGCCTAGCACCGTTTGAAGTCCACCCTGCACCTGCAAGATTTATTCCTCCTTATCAATTTACTCCACCCCTCTGGTAGAAATTGATAGGCTTTACCAGCCTAAAAATGTGGCTAGAGGTGATTCTGCAGACACTGAGTAATTAATAATGGAGCTTTATCTAACCAAGTCAGAGAACAGAGATCTAAATCAAAAATCTCAAACACAATTAACCTGTTTGGAAAACAAAAAGCACAAGCTTTTGACAGTTTAAAGAGATACATTTAAAGTGATAGTAATGTTTCACATAAACAGCAGCTCCAAATAATCTTCATAGTATATGAGCCATAGAGAGTGTTATATCAATACTGTGAGAGTTGTAGTTCAAGAGTAATTGAATGATAAAGTTTCCCCCTCCTGCCACTTATACCTAGTGTTAGCCCCACTCCTTAGATGTGGAATCCAGTCCACAGACCAGACAGCTCACATCAAGGGTCAATATTCTTACTGTGAGAACAATGAAAACCTTGCCCCCTTGACAGGTTTTTCAACTTTTTCGCTTATCTTAATTGAAGATTGTCCATCTCTGCAATCTACCTGGACACTCCCTGCTGCTCTGAGGAGAGCAGTGTTAAATCAGTAAAAGGGACGGGAGGAGGATACTTTATCATTCAATTACTCCTGAACTACAACTCTGACAGTACTGAAATAACACTCTCCATGGCCCATATACTATGAAGATTAATTGGAGCTGCTTTTATTATGAAATATTACTCCCTCTTTAATGAGCCTATAAGGTGTGTAAATAACAGGTCCACTTTGTTATATCGTAAACAAATAAAGAGAGGGACAATTATGAATCAAACCAGCTGCACACCATAGGGTTGAAATAAAAATAACTAACTTAAATAATGTTTATAATTGGGCATTTGCAGATGTTTGCATTTTTTCCTTACTGGAATTTCCATAAAAATTGGGCTTTATATATGAAAATAGAGGTAAACATCCCCAGTGCAAAACCTTCTCAAGATGTGTTCCTCCACAGAGTTCCGCCATTCCTGCAGAGAGATGACAACCTCTTCGTGCTTGCGTCACAATGCACACAGGCGTACAACACAACACATCATCATGCATGTGGCCACGTATTCATTTGCTCCTACTGGCTATCCAATGGGACTTTCAGAGCGAATCAAAAGGCTGTTTTCTGAAGAACCTCTTCCTGTAGAAGAAAGTTGGCACACCCCTGCTTTTATAACCCTATGAATGCTAGAGGGAGCCAATGCACAGCAAATCACAAGGAGACTCTAAAGCATTCACAAGGTTAACCATTTGAGTGCCAGAGGGGTACGTAATGCATTGCTCTACAATGCGTTTCGTACCCCTCTGGCATTCAAAGGGTTAAAAGACCCACATCGTATGAGGTCCAGTCAGCCGTACTGCTCATACCCCACCCCCAACCCCTCCATGGTAGCCCTTGTGTAAGTAATAAGTACAAAGGAAAGTAAACTTAGTTAATAAGCCTTATTAGGAGTTGATTAGTATAACTTCCCAATCATCCAGTCCTTTCTGATTCCAACAGGAACATTGGATGGGTCAGATATTAAGGAAGGGCATGATCTTTATATCTGTAGGAGTATGAATAGAACACATTAGTTAAAACTACTTAACTACAAAACTCTGTTTATATATATATATATATAGGTCTGAATTAAATTGAGGTTAATACATTTATCAAGGGTTCTAGCCAAATGTTTCTCCATAGACATCAAAGGGAATGTGTTAGCTAAGCCAGTGTTATCACTTATCAACTGAAAAGAAATCTAGACCACTTGGAAGGTATTAGTATGTGCTTTAGGATCATCTGGCAGGAAATTAATTAAAGTTATTAGTGACTAGAAAATAAATAGGATCTTATAATTTGGAGACGTCTGAGCCGAAGATTCCAATAAGCCGGCACTTACACCTGCAAAATGCATCTCATTATATGGACCATGATGTCTTTAGGCCCTATATTGTGCTGAATATGGATGATGATGTCTTAGGGACCTATGCTGACCTGAAAATGAACCATTAAGACCTATGTGAAGCTGAATAGGGATCATTAGAGCCCTGTTTGTGCCATGGACAATGATGTCTTTAAGAAGCAGTAAACTTTTTAATGAATATATATGTTATTGACATTCCTCAAAAAATAGAACTTAACAGAATAACTAATTGGAATTTGACCACTAGAGGGCACTGCTCTATAATTAAAAAAACATTGCGTTAAACTGCAATAACTTTGGAAATATGTATCTCTCAGCAATGGGAGTAGCCTTATTTTACTCATCTGGAAAATACATACAATATATATTTTTCATAAAAAATGTACTGCTCTTTAAGACCCTATGTTGTCCTGAATATGGACCAAGAAAACTTAGGACCCTACGTTGCTCTGAACATGGACCATTAGGACCCTACGTTGCTCTGTACATGGACCAGTAGGACCCAACGTTGCTCTGAACATGGACCAGTAGGACCCTACTTTGCTCTGAACATGGACCAGTAGGACCCTATGTTACATAGTAAATTTTGTAACATAGTAAATTAGGTTGAATAAAGACACAAGTCCATCAAGTTCAACCTTCTCCTCATACCCCAGTACTGAGAATTTTATAGCGTTCCAGTTACCAATTAAGTTAGTCTTTATCAGACAAACTCTGTATGTTACCTTTTGAAAGAAATGTGTCTAATATTCTATTAAATGTATCCATTGTATCTGCCATAACCACCTCCTTGGGCAATGAATTCCACAATTTAAAGGCATAGGAATACTTTGTTTTAACTTTATTTTATTTTGTAGGCATTAAAAAACATGAAGAATTATTTAAATCTTATTTCTCAAACCTTTATGGTTTGAGAGATATTCACAAGCAAAGTTTCCCCCTCCCGCCCCTTTTACCTAGTGTAAGCCATCTCTTCTCAGATGGGGATTTAGTTGTAAGACCAGACAGATAACAGCAGGGGACAATCTTCTTACAGTGAAAACAAAGAAAGCCCTGCCCCCCTGGACAAGCTTTTCAGGTTTTTCCCTTATCTTAATTGAAGATTGTCCCTCTCTGCAATCTTCCTGGGCACCTCCCTTCTGCTCTGGCTGAACAGTGTTACATCAGTAAAAGGGGAGGGAGGGGGACACTTTGTCATTGAATTACTCTTGAACTACAACTCTGACAGAATTGAAATAACACTCTCCAAAGTCCAAATACTATGATGATTAATTAGAGCTGCTTTTATTATGAAACATTACTATCCCTTTAATGTTGTGCAGAACATGGCCCATTAGGACCCTATGATGAACTGAAAATGGACCATCAGGACCCTAGTTTGCTCTGAACATGGGCCATTAGGACCCTATGATGCGCTGAACATGAACCATTAGGACCCTATGTTGCACTGAACATGGACCATTAGGACCCTATGTTGCGCTGAACATGAACCATTAGGACCCTATGTTGCACTGAACATGAACCATTAGGACCCTATGCTGCGCTGAACATGGACCATTAGGACCCTATGTTGCACTGAACATGGACCATTAGGACCCTATGTTGCACTGAACATGGACCATTAGGACCCTATGTTGCGCTGAACATGAATCATTAGGACCCTATGTTGCACTGAACATGAACCATTAGGACCCTATGTTGCACTGAACATGAACCATTAGGACCCTATGCTGCGCTGAACATGGACCATTAGGACCCTATGTTGCGCTGAACATGAATCATTAGGACCCTATGTTGCGCTGAACATGGACCATTAGGACCCTATGCTCAAATGAAAGTGGAGCAATACTGGGCAAACCAGCTGCACCATAAGAGACATATGTAATTTGCTAAAATCCCCTTTGATTTCTATTTACACAGGTCTTTCAATCTTTGGAATGCTAGTGATATCTCCAGTACCATTACCCTGCAATGTGTTGGAACCACCTCTAGAAGTCAAGAAGATAGAATTCTCATTCATATCAATGGGCAGTTTTATTTGTCTCCTATAGTGCACTTGTTTTGCTCCAGAACAACACCTTTTTAGCTTCCTAAATATTGGTCAGGATATATTAACCCTTTGAGTGACAGAGAGGTATCCAATGCATTGCAATGCATTGGATACCACTCTGACACTCAAAGGGTTAACCCCTTGGTTTCATAGGTGTAAGCAACGCATTTCAGAGGAATGTGTTGCATACATCTCTGGCACTCAAAGGGTTAATTATATAAAATAAAATTTAAAAAAACATACATACAAGAAAATGTCACTGTCATACACATCAGTACTTCCTTCTCATTGTATGATGCAAGAATTAACCCCCTGAGCACCAGAAGGGTGTGCAATGCATCCCTTTTACATCCCTATGATCTCCATGGGATTCATTTACCCGTTTTGTAAGGGAAAATAATCATAACGCTGCAAACTACAGTTCTACGCCACCTAAGGTTTTGTCTAGGAACGTATCATTCATACAGTAATCCTGTGTAATTATCTATTTTGGCATTATATTGAAATGTGTCCGTATGTAACAATCTGTTTAGTCTATCGTGGTTCACACTTACTCACTACAGACTGTACGCTTCAACAGTTGTTGATTTATTTATAATCAATTGTTATTATCAGATGTTTAACCCTTTGAGATAAAGGGTTAAGAGAAAAGCCAAGCTGCAATAGAGTAAGACAGATACATGCAAAGCAAACCCTCCCACTGGTACTCAAGGGGTTAAATTACATGGGAATAATAATCACACTGTTGCAAGCAATAATTCTATGCCACTTAATCTGTATTTTGAAAAAGAAACACAGGTCCCTCCCTTAGCAACAATTCATGTTTTCCCTCCCACAGGTTGAGCCGTGCCAGGGTACTATGGAAACAGGTACAAAAACAACATGTGAGGCTTGGGATACTAGACACTCTCCACTCCACAGACTGCAATTATATAAGGACCTAAAATGCTATGATTTGTTTTTTTTCCCCTCAAATTAATATTTGTTTTCATTTAACCCCTTGCATGCTAGAGGTCTCCTACACATTGCTTCACATTGCGTTTGAGACCTCTGTAGCATTTAAGAGATTAAACTAAGTTGGCACAAGCATACAAACTTAATTTGTCAATATAAAAACTATTTTATTCCAGTGGTTGCAATACATTATATTTTTCAGTTTCATCAGTGTATTTATTTAACCCCTTAAAGGCTAAAGAGGTCTCAAGCTCACTGTGAAGCAAGGGCTCAACCTCACAAGAGCCAAAGGAGTGTCTACACATTGCAAAGCAATGTGTGCACACCAGTCTGGTCCTCAAGCACTTAACCCTTTGAGTACCAGAGGGGTATGTCACACATTGCTTTGCAATGTGTTGTATACCCATCTGGCATTCAAAGGGTTATGTTTACACAAGAGTACAAATGTAACCCCTTGGATGCTAGAAAAAGCAGTAGCACAATGATAAGCAATGCGTTGGAGACATCTGTAGCAAGCAAGGGGTTGATTTACTGTATTGTAATGTATTGTATTGTATTGTATATTTTTATTTATATAGCGCCAACCAGTGTACTTGGCTCTTTACAGATTACATTTACTATTGAAGCGGTATAATAAGTGCAGTCATTAAGTGCTTATACAGGCAGTCATACCAAATTCTTTTCCAGGTTTTGTGCAGAAGCCCAACCTAAGGACCAGGGGCCATTTACAGCGACTACACATGGTTGATTTGTGCCCTCAAACAATTTCAATTAAATAACTACAATTGTCCAACTGTGAAACAGAACGATAATTCTTAACCTATGTGTATTAATGGAGAAAACCTTCAGAGCTGTGTGTGTAACTTAATGTACAACAGAAAAAGCACCCGGCTGAACATAGGATACAGCATAATGTGGCTGGAAACCCAGATGTTCAGCTCTGTAGACCAGATCTGTGTCAAAAGGTGCCTAAAAGAATGCATATTTTGTGAGACACAAAAACAGTGTTCTCAACTCCTGTCCTCAGGACCCACTAACAGGCCAGGACTTAGGGATTTCTCTGCTAGAGCACAGGTGTGGTGATCAGAGGCTCATTCATATTGATTAACTCACCTGTGCTCTAACAAGGAAATCATCAAATCCTGGCCTGTTAGTGGGTCCTGAGGACAGGAGTTGAGAACCACTGCACTAAAACATAAAGTCTACATGTCACTCTATGATAACATTTGCTAATTTTAAAGGGGATCTATCACCTCAGTTCAAATATTTGTTAAACATTAGATTACCTAGCCATTAGGTGGAACTCTTGAATTTTTTTTTAATCTTCTGTTGCCGAAAATTAATGTTTAAAGGCAGCACTTCCTTATAGACTGGGGGTACAGTTGTATACCCGCAGTCCGTAACTCTACCTCTGCTCCACTCCCTCTATCCAGCCTCCTCCGATGATGGAGGCTTCTGTCTGTAAGGCGGAGTGGTCTCATTGGCAGAGATCGATATCAAGCCAATGAGATTACTCCAGCCTACAGACAGAAGCCTCCGTCATTGGAAGAGACTGGATAGAGGGAGTGGAGCGGAAGTAGAGTTACAGACTGTGGGTATAGAGCTGTACCCCCAGTCTATACGGAAGTGCTACCTTTTAAACGTTAACTTTTGGAAAAAGACGATAACAAAAAAAATTATTCAAGAATTCCACCTAATGGCTAGGTAATCTAATGTTTAACAAATATTTGTACTGGGTGATAGATCCCCTTTAAATGTAATTTAATATGTCCTATATGGTGTGCAAGCCATATGTTTGTAATCTAAATAATTTATAGAAACTACCCTTTATTTTTGGTGGTGCCCTGTGACACTTCATGCTAATTAGTATCTGTGCTGGACCAATATTACCAAAAACAGGGGGAGATGCACTAAGATGTGATAAAGAGGTGATAAAGTGGAAATAACTTCTAAAGTGTTCTAAACTCTATGCAGCCAATGTACCAAGATTTATCCAGCTTTAGAGATCTCCATACATTGGTTCCACAGAAGAATACTGCAAATGGAGAAGTTACCGCCACACTCTCACCTCTTTATGACACCATAGTGCATAACCCCATTGTGTTATGAATGACTTTAGACAAAGCTACACGCTGGAGTAATCTCTAACAGCACAGCATGGGGAAACAGAAGTAATTAGCATATATAGGAATTAGCATAAGGTGCAACAGTGTGCTAACAACACAAAGATTAATTCAAAATCTATTTATTTTATTGAATAATAGCTAGTATGACAAATTCCAATTTAAATTCCCTGTGGAATAAACTAAACTTGTCTTAGCCTGATAGGTCCACTTTAACATTTATTAGTTCTGTTTAAAAACAATGTGTACTTTATCCAACTAACTAGTGTTGAGCGAGCGTGCTCGGCCGATGCTCGGATCGGCTCGAGCATCGCTCTGCTCGGCACATGGCGGTACTCGTACGAGTACCGCCATGTGCTCGCCCGACATGTTCGGGTGAAGAGGATCTGTGCCGGAAGAGGCACAGATCCGAAGACGCTCCGCTGGACCACCAGGGAATGGAGGTACGGGGGCATTGCGGAGATGAAGGGGGCATTGCGGAGATGAAGGGGGACATTGTGGAAGAGGGGCATAGACTCTATGCCCCTCTTCCACAATGTCCCCCTTCATCTCCGCTATGCCCCTCTTCCACAATGTCCCCCTTCATCTCCGCTATGCCCCTCTTCCACAATGTCCCCCTTCATCTCCTATGCCATAGCGGAGATGAAGGGGGACATTGTGGAAGAGGGGCATAGCGGAGATGAAGGGGGACATTGACCAGGCACCCTCCGCTCATCAGAGCAGGGGGTGCCTGGTTTAATGCTCGAGTGCTCCCATTCATTTGAATGGGGCTCGGGTGCTCGGCCGAGCACTCGAGCATCAGGGGGTGCTCGGTCAGAGCACCCGAGCACCCGAGCATCGGGGTGCTCGCTCATCCCTACAACTAACTGTTTGAGTGCCAGGGAGGTATCCAACACAGGGGTTAACCTGCAACGCATTGCAAAGGAATGTGTTGCGTACCCCTCTCGCACTCAAGGGTTAAATCTAAGGCCAGTACTTAAAATAGCGAACTATGTGGCATGGCAAGTCACAGTGTAGCTAGATAAAAAACAAGATGGGCAATTCGTACAGCTTGGAAAATAGGAGGGAGAAGGCAGAGGATATAAAAAATATTTAAATACATTAAGGGATTTTATACACAGTTTATGGATGAAGTGATTTCAGAAAAAAAAAAGTTACGTGCATAACTACTACTATACAGAAAGGGCGATAGGTTCATGGAACAGCCCCCCCCCCCCCAATAATAACACCTTGACTCCAGATGACCAGCTGAATCCTCACTGCCCTGGTCCTCCAGCATCTGTTCCTAAAAATGAAGGGATTTACTCCAGCGTTAGCCCAGGGAATTAATTATAGACTGATAGGAATATTCACTGCGAGAGCAATTTAAAGCAGAAGTACCACCTCAACTAAAGTCAGCCTGCAATACTTAGGCAGGTGGCGACTAGCTTAATAATCATTATTTTACCTCTCAAAAGTGCACACTATTGCGGGGTGACTTTAGTTGAGGTGGTACTTCCGCTTTAAATGTCAAAATACTTTTTGGGCATCTTTTATCACAGAACTTGTCTACAATACAGAATACCTGGGTCAGTAATCAAGATTTGCTGCATCCTATACTCATTTGTTTTTTGATTTGTTTTTTTGGGGGGTTTTTTTTTGGGGGGGGGGGTAGGAAAAACGTATGAAAATAGAAGTTTGTTATTCTAGTTATGGATTGGATGCAATAGCCGAGAACATGTGAATTTTTCACATCATTACAATATGGTGCAGTATCCAGCTCTTGGCTTCATGTTCTTGGTTTGGCCCTCAAAATAAAAAGTAAGTACTTCACTGTACACTTCACTGTACCATACAACGAAACGAGGAGAGGGAAAACAAAATTACAGCTATGTTCTCTCAATAATGTAATTTGTTTCTTAATGAAACTGCTTAGAGACATCAGACACACCCCAAGAATGGGGGTAACGGTACCACATCCTGCACTGCACAGAATATTACACCACAATAAAAATCTACTAAAATTATTATACTCTACAGTATATGTTGCCAAACTTTGGACCTCCAGCTGTTGGAGATTACAACTCCCAACCTCATTGGCTGGTTGGGTATGATGGGCTTATACCAGGACTGTCCAAGTTCAGTCCTCAAGGGCCACAAACAGGCCAGGATGTAAGGATTTCCCTAATTAAGCACAGGTGAGTCAGTCACAATGAATGATCCACTGATTAACTCACCTGTGCTTTACCGGGGAAATCCTTACATCCTGGTCTGTTGGTTACCATTGAGAACTGAACTTGGACAGCCCTGGTTTATAAAGGGAAGAAATGACTCAAGGTCATGGAAAAGCAAATGCCCAAGACAAATTATTTTTTTTATTGTTTTTATAAATAAATTACACAATGACTGGCTGAAGTTTGAGAGCTTTATCCCACAATTGCCTTGAAACACACAAATGTGCACACCTATTCCCTACAGACAATTACAAAGGGAGGCATTGTATGCTAGATTAGAAAAGCAGATTATTAGTAGGTTTTAAAGCAATGAAAATTATTACTATGCCCGTCAATCTAAAAACATCTGATGCAACTCTTTCTTGCTCATTAAAAGAATACCTCCTAAATACAATCCCATTGCAGCTCACTGCCATCAAGGGGGGGGGGGTTAGGGTTTTTGTTTTTTTTTTACTATTTTGGGGAGGCATAGAACATAGGAACAGACTTAGTAAAACATGACACTTCCCCTTTAAAGCTTATGGCACAAGTACTCCAGAAAAAACAACAACATAGACAATCTGCATTCTTAAAAGGCGGAGGTTGTGACAATTTTAGGACTATCCCTACTTATGCATCTATGTGCTCACCATTTTATCAGTCATTCTAATTAATGCGGTATGTGCTAAATTATACACATCTGCATTATAAAGTGTTCTGTCTTAGTCTTCTAGCAATGCAGTTTAACCCTTTAAGTGGCAGAGGGGTACGCAACACATTGCATACCATTCTGGCACAAAAAGGGTTAAGAAGTGCATGTTGTGCTCCCGGCACTGTGAAGGATGCTCATTTTTTTGGTCTAAAACAAATACATTTTTGATTCTTTGACCTACTGAAGCCTTTATCGATTTGTTTCTAAGGGCCCTATGTTAAAAGAAAGTGGATTCAAATGTTAGCACCAAAATATGTCACCATTCATTTTTCAGAGATAATTACTTTTCAGTCTAGTCAAGATAATGAACGGCAGTTTTAAGAAATGGTCTTAAAAGTGAATGCAGCCAGACAAAAAATAAAAATAAAAAATAGTATGTTCCAAACACAATGGTATTACACCTCCAGTTTTAGACCCAAAATTACTTCAAATATTATGTTGTTAAAATAACTGTATAAATACCACAGTTCCATGTGGATAGCAGCCATATTTTCAAAGAATGATTCGGTCATCTTCTAATAAAGAATTGCTAATACAGTCACATTTCTAAAAATGAAGTTATTCTTTTGAAAACTCCAATCTTAAAATAACTGATGTATTTTCCAAAGAAACCTGGAGTAATTCTAGGGCAAACTAATCTCACTAGAGGGGGGATAGTAAACATTCCATTGATTTAAATGTAATTTAAATGCTACAGAGGCATCTAACACGTTGCAAAGCTATGCATTGAAACATCCATTTAAAGGGGTAGTAATGTTTCATAATAAAAGCAGCTCTAATTAATCATCTTAGTATTTGGACTTTGGAGAGTGTTATTTCAATTCTGTCAGAGTTGTAGTACAAGAGTAATTCAATGACAAAGTATCCCCCTCCCACCCCTTTTACTGATGTAACACTGTTCAGCCAGAGCAGAAGGGAGGTGCCCAGGTATATTGCAGAGAGGGACAATCTTCAATTAAGATAAGGAAAAAAACCTGAAAAACTTGTCAAGGGGGCAGGGTTTTCATTGTTCTCATAGGAAGAAGATTGTCCCCTACTGTTATCTGTCTGGTCTATGGACTGCATTCCACACCTGAGAAGAGATGGCTTACACTAGGTAAAAGGGGCGGGAGGGGAAACTTTTCTTGTGAATATCTCTCAAACCATAAAGGTTTGAGAGATAAGACATATTGTTTTTCATGTTTTTTTAATGCCTACAAAATAAAATAAAGATAAAAAGAAGTATTACTATGCCTTTAAATCAGTGGCAATACTGAGAACTTTTGTTTAGCGTCACAGATGCAGATGGTTTGCTCCTGAACTACTCCACTTGTGAAAACAGAGCCCAAATATAACTTTAGATCAGGCATTTTTTTTTAACATACAGCCCCAAGATTGAGCCCCTAAAGATTCTAGGTTGGCAATGATGGGGGTGATAGCCCTTCAGGACTGAAGACAATGGAACACGCAGGCTTATACTGTGTATTAGTATAAGACAAAGTTCTGGTAAGCAGACTAATACCCATTTTTGAGTCATGAAGGGATATATAACTAATGTTCTGGTTATACTTGATGGACTTCTGTCTTTTTTAAACCTAATTTACTATGTAACTATGTAAGGATACATGTATGTATCTGAGAAACCACCAACGCTGTACATCCCTTTCAAATCAACTCTCTAAGCAACCCTCATAGCAAAGTACTTTAAAGTGGAACTGTCATGTTCCAACTCCCCCCCACCATCACCACTACCAAAAAAAGATTAAAAATGCCCATGAAACATATATAATTGTCTCCGATGCTGAAAAATCTAACCTTATCCCTCTTGGTTAGCAAGAGGAGAGTGCTGCCATCTTGATTACATTTAGTGTGAATAGGAATGCTCTCTCTCCCCACCTTCTATCTTAAACTTGGCAACAAAACTTGAGGGGATAGTAATACTTAAAATGTCAAAAAATATATGGTGTACTGTATATCCCCCTGAGTAAAACAACAGTACTCCCACTGCTGAAAAATGTTTTATTCAAAAGTTATTACAGCTCTAACGTTAATTTTTTAGGTGCAGTATCACTGTGGCCTGAAATTGTACAGTGGTGCTGTTGCTACACCATCCTATGGACAGCTCTGGTCAGTTGACCATAAATCTCCACAGGATGGTGTAGCAACAGCACCACTGTACAATTTCAGGCCACTGAGAAATTACACGTAAAAATTCAAGTTTGAGCTACATTAACTTTTGAATAAAACACTTTTCAGTAGTGGATGTATCCTTGTTTTACTCAGGGGGATAAACCCTACAACATATTTGTCACTATCCCTTTGAAGTGAGCTGTGTGTGTAAGACAAAATACCATCCGCCTGCTTGTAGCAAGTGTGTGTGTGACAGACATGTGACCAGAGGATACCCAGTTGATAATGGATTATAATTTTTATAATGTTCCAAAAGGTAGCAAGGAGTGGGAATTATGGTCAAGAATAGCTGGAGACCCTAAGTGTGCAAACCCTTGAATGGCGTGTCATCGTAATCCAAGTCCAGCAAAATGCTTTCATTGCCTTTACAGCCTGTTATTTTCATGGTCTCTTTCCTGGCATCCATTTCTTTGTTACTTAAGTTCAGATGAACATCTCCACCTTTCTTCCCCCACACGTTCACAAACTTTACTGTATATCACCTCCCTCCTACTGCCAGCCTGTCCGACCACACCACTTACAGAATCACCCTTTCACAAGGAAGAGCATGAATGGGACATTCAAATGACATGAGTTAGACACAGAGAAGGCGCTTGGATTCTCGGTGTCTAACCAGTGGCATTTCTATGATCCAATCATGTGCTGCCTTGTGTAAGGGGAGCAGAAGGCTATTCTGTAAGGGATGTGATCTGACAGGCTGGCAGTAGGAGGGAGGTGATGTGCAGTAAGCTTTGTGAGTGTGCGGGTTGGGGAGGAAGGCAAGTGAAGGCACAAGCACCTTCTCCTTTTGCAGTGGAGGAGTTATAATGCCCTCCACTTTAGCTGCGCTGGAAGTATACAGTGTGGGGCTGTCCTACGGAGAGACAGGGAGGGGTGGCGGGTGGAGTATTTCAGGATGAGGACAGCCTTGCAGAGCAGTGTGGTACAGCTTGTCACAGAACATCACAAGGTACATTTTGAAAAGGCTATTTATTCTACCCTATTGAGGATTAAAAAAAAAAATAATCCAAAAATATATATCCAGTTTAAAAATAACTTGAATAAGATAAAGTTGCTTGGGGGGGGGGGAGTTCCACTGCGTGCTACAGAGGTATCAAAAACATTGTGACATCTTAAGTATGCAAGGAGTTAATCTAGTATAAAGATCAATGTATTAGAATGCTAGTTGCACTTGTATCAACTTTTATCAGTTCTAATTTATTAGCAAACGTTGCTAGTTACTTGCATCTGATAATATTTGTTTTCGTGGTAGATTGTGGAAATCTAACAGAAACGAAGCTGCACTGTTACACTGTCCCAGACTTCCACACGTCGACTAGTAGCACTGAAACAATGGCCTGTAGTTATAAAAGCACTGGGGTTTTCTGGACTAAACCAACGGCACCATAGGGAACAAATAAACATTCCTGTTAAATTAAATTGGACTTTTAACCCCTCGAATGCTAGAGAGGTCTCCAATGCATTGCAAAGCACTCAAGGGGTTAAAAATCTCTATTCAAGTGCATGGAAATTTAGGTATTTTTATTTGCTCCCATGTGGTGTATTTGGTTCACTCCAGAATAACTCTAGTTTTAAAAACATTGGCCAATGAGCCTTACAGATAAAGGCAAAGTGGGGTAATTCTGGATCAAATCAACTGCACCAGGAGGAACCAATAAACATTTCCATTGATTTAAAGGGATAGTAAATATACATTTAATTTTGTTATAAATTAGTTAGCCAAGTCTTCTTTAGAGTAAATGTAATAGATTGTGCTATGTTTATCTACTTACATTTGTGTAGTTCAAAAGATATTAAGTGGAGAAAGATCCCCCGCCTGCCGCTTCTGGCCACCTCCCACTGAATCTACAGTCTGGACCGGAAGGATACAACGAGGGACAATCTTCAGTAAGCAGAGGGAAATCCTGCCCTCCTTAGTCAAGGGGGTAGGGTTTGCCTTATACTTCCTTACTGAAGTGTGTTCCTTGCTTCAGCCGTCCGTTCCCAGGACCAGATTTCAGATTCAGTGGGAGGAGGCCAAAAGGGGCGGGCGGGGGAACTTTCTACACTTAGTATATTTTGAATTACACAGATAAACATAGCACAATCTGTAACATTTACTATAAAGAAGACTCTGTAAACTACTTTATAACAAACATTACTATCCCTTTAAACACATTGCATACTAGATAGGTCTCAAGTGCATTGCTTCACAATAAACTGGAGATCTCTGTCATTCAGTAGGGTTAAAAAGTCCCATTTAAATCGGTGGGAACATGCTATGGTCCCCTATGTTCCAGCTGGTTTACCATAGATTTTCCCGCTTTGCTTTCATAAGGCTCATTGTCTGTAGCTCTAGTTTTGTTCTCATCTGCAAGTACTTAACACTTGTTCTGTGGAACCCCTCGCACTTTGGAACCCGGGGGTGTCATGGATTCCCTGCACCAAAACATATCCTCATACAACATACTGTTAACGCTTGGCAAGTTGTCTCCGCTCCTCTCAGCCTCTTTCCTAGCAGTGTCCTGGGGTGCAGTCTCATGAACAGTGGATCATCCATTATTCTTTAAAAGGTCACTGACAGCTCATAGAGATGAAAGGATTTACCTAAGCAACAATCCCCAGGGATGGATTTAGATCTCAGGCGCTCTATTGACGGAACCCTTTGGCCTCATCCATGGCGGCATTCCTACTCCTAAACTTGACTTCACCATTAGACACTACTACTTTTCACTTGCACAGAAAATAGCCTTGGCCTTTAACACAAAACAAGCAACTTTTAACACTATGTGTGAGGGATGGATCCAATGCACTGCAAAGCAATGCACAGAAGAACTCTATAGCATCCAAGAGGTTAAACAATGTGCAATAAAGAGATGTGCAAGCTGCTAAACCTCAAGTGGGTTTGTGGTGCAAGAACACTGGGAACTCAGTATAAGGGTAAGCAGAGCTGAGACTCAAATATGGTGATACTAGTGTAAAAGCCCATGTACACGGGCCAGCATTCTGTGCGTTCAGGCACTCTCTACTGCGCATGACTGCAAAAGCCTGTGTACACGGGCCAGCATTCTGTGCGTACAGGCAGTCTCTACTGCGCATGACTGCAAAATCCTGTGTACACGGGCCAGCATTCTGTGCGTTCGGGCACTCTCTACTGCGCATGACTGCAAAAGCCTGTGTACACAGGCCAGCATTCTGTGCATTCGGGCACTCTCTACTGCGCATGACTGCAAAAGCCTGTGTACACGGGCCAGCATTCTGTGCGTACAGGCAGTCTCTACTGCGCATGACTGCAAAAGCCTGTGTACACGGACCAGCATTCTGTGCGTACAGGCACTCTCTACTGCGCATGACTGCAAAAGCCTGTGTACACGGGCCAGCATTCTGTGCGTACAGGCACTCTCTACTGTGCATGACTGCAAAAGCCTGTGTACACGGGCCAGCATTCTGTGCGTACAGGCACTCTCTACTGTGCATGACTGCAAAAGCCTGTGTACACGGGCCAGCATTCTGTGCGTACAGGCAGTCTCTACTGCGCATGACTGCAAAAGCCTGTGTACACAGGCCAGCATTCTGTGCGTTCGGGCACTCTCTACTGCGCATGACTGCAAAAGCCTGTGTACACGGGCCAGCATTCTGTGCGTTCGGGCACTCTCTACTGCGCATGACTGCAAAAGCCTGTGTACACGGGCCAGCATTCTGTGCGTACAGGCAGTCTCTACTGCGCATGACTGCAAAAGCCTGTGTACACGGGCCAGCATTCTGTGCGTACAGGCAGTCTCTACTGCGCATGACTGCAAAAGCCTGTGTACACGGGCCAGCATTCTGTGCGTACAGGCAGTCTCTACTGCGCATGACTGCAAAAGCCTGTGTACACGGGCCAGCATTCTGTGCGTACAGGCAGTCTCTACTGCGCATGACTGCAAAAGCCTGTGTACACGGGCCAGCATTCTGTGCATTCGGGCAGTCTCTACTGAGCATGACTACTTCGGACAAACATTCATCTGGCCTAGATAAACAATCTAGAACAATTCTGGAACAAGCCAACTGTACGTTAGAGAGCAAATAAAAATAACAAATGTATTGCTTTTAACCCTCTGAGTGTCAGAGAGGTATCCAAAACAATGCACTGGCTACCTCTATGGTACTCAAAGGGTTAACCCCTTGAATGCAAGGAAATCAATGCACTGGAGACCATTTTAGCAATGAAGGGTTATAACTCCCATTTAAATCAATGGTAATTTTCCTGTATCCCCTACCACCAGTTCTTACTACAATGAGTTTCTTAATTACAATAATTGGAGGATTCCAGTGTAACCCCCAGTTTAACTCCTTGGATTGATGACTTCCAAAGGCGGGGGGGGCATGAGACACATACAAAGCGGTTCAAGCCTTTGTCCTGCACCAGACTTCCATGTCTATTAGTAATGTGAAAGTGTGATTGTGGTGGGTTATTAGGAATGGCACAGTCTGCCATGTTGTTACTTGTGACACTTTTATATCCTGGCTAGCAGAAATGTCTGCAGCAAAAGAAAAATGATGTAGAAAAAATTTGCTTCTTCAAAATGTATTATAAAACAAAATACATTAACAAAAGGTTATACATATGTAGGTAAAAAGGAGGGAAGCATCATCGTTTGGTGTGTGCGGTCAAGACTTTTGGGATCCACTGACTTGAATGATAAAGAGGTCTCAAAATACACTGCAAAACAATGCACTAGCAACCACTCAAACACGCTGCAGGTAAATGACTGGCACTCGGGACAGTTTTAGTCCTGTTTGTTTATATCACGAACACTAACATCTTAAGATGTGAATTGAAGCATTCATATGAATCTAGAACTCTACCATTGGACAACGGTCCTCGAAAAGGACACATGTTATGACAATCTGTCCCATTTCTATCCCATGTTTTGTTTGTATATAGGATTATCAGTCCATGCTAAAGGAATGATTGCATTCTTACTAACTTTATAGAGCGTTCCAGGTGTACTGTGTAGCTCGTAACAGAACACCCAACAGAATCAGACACCTGACGCACCAGCTGAACTCAGCTCTTACATATCACGTGCACATTAACCCTATAACCACCTGTCAAGATTTCCTACTGCAACTTTATATCACGTAACATTCCCAGCTACACAAAATATACAGAATAAACACATCTCCTTGCTCTGACAGAAAAAACAAGAACAGCACACAGAAAGCAAACAGAAACCTTTGCATTTGTCTCTTTTAAAAGAAACAAGAACAATAATTCCAAATCCCCAATTTAGTACAGAGCAAAAGCCATTCAAATTACCTACTCCTGCTAGGAGACCCTCCTTTGCATTATAAGATCTCAAAAGAGAGTCCTGAAAAAAGCTGTGGGTACAATGTAAGAGTCATTTTTATTTATATGAAAGTATTTTATCAGGAAGGATACACTGAGATTGTCTTTCATTTTCAAGTATGTCCTGGGTACACATTTTATCTCTGAAGGACGAAAGGCTAAGTTGACCTTGCTGGGACTAGAACCTGTGACCCTGGGGTTTGAACAGATTCTACAACTGGTGCATTAACCAGCTGAGCTATCTAACCAGCCTAAAATACTGTATTAAATAATTGCATTTTGGTGTTCTTACCTGTTAAATCCTTTTCTCTTTAATTCATATGGAACACAGGTACCATGGGGTTGAGTCCCTCCTCCTGGACAAGGCACATCACAAAAGACAGTGTCTTTGGGGTGAAGACTCCCTCCTCCTACTCTAGCTCAACCCCCCCTTGCCCAATAACTCCCAAAATTCATGTGACCGAAGCCACACAAAAAGGAAGACAAGCAGGGAAGAGATGAAGAAAATCTTTTGAGAGTAAGACCATAAGAGGACTCCTCTGCCCAGGAAAGTCATACCGAAAATGTCCCTCTGTCTGGGTGGGAGACCTGTATTCCATATGCACTAAAGAGAAAATTATTTAACAGGTAAGAACACCAAAATGTTATTATTTAAGACAGTATTTTAGGCTGGTTAGATGGCTCAGCTGGTTAATTCACCAGTTGTAGAATATGTTTATTTAGTGTTTAATATTAAACACACAGATAATACCTCAAATCTATCCAACTAGTGTGAAGGAAGTATAGTGGGCACCTTTCTGCAGACATTTCTTTTAACCCCCGATCAACGCGTTTCGCGCGTGAACACGCTTACTCATAAACGTCTGCATTTAAGGAACCACAGAGTTGAATTTATGTCCACAGACTGAAATTGATCCGTATTTCTAATTTGCTTTTATTTTGGGTTTGAGCGGCAGTCTAATATTGCTACATCATCCACACCTCCACCACCCAGCAACACGACTACTGTGGAAAGGCAGTAACACTAGGGATAGGTTACATGGGTGACTTCACAGAGGTAACATAGTATACAAAGTTGATGAGGATGAAAAACAGCATGCATCTATCAAGTTCAGCCAATGCCATTTCACCTTTGTTGATCCAGAGGAAGGCAAAAAAAAAAAAAAAAAAAAAAAAAGGCAAAAACCAAATATGTATAATTTTACCTGCATGTCCTGAGCAGGCCCCTAATTATTAGGAACACAAAATGGTACTTTCATGCTTATGAAATAAAACGCACATTGGTTACATGATACAAGTACCCTAAAACAGCTCAATAACTGTACAAGGCATATATTTCCAGAAAGTAAATATCCCACTGCATCAAATGAGGGGTCCCTTGCCTTTCTATCCCCCCCCAGCCTGGTGTGCACAGGTGTTTCCAAAAGGTGGTGCTAAAGGAAAAATATTGGCATTTTTTATATTTCCATCACTGAAAATTATGGACTTTCCAACTGTAATCTTTAACTACTGCTCTTGCATGAAAAATAGCACCCCATTGGTATGAATTAACATACTTTAGGAGTACCAGGAGCACAAAACTACATCAAGTGCAAGCTCTAACTTCTCTAACACTTTTCAAATATGACATGTCTGTACTAAAACGGTCCCAAATACAGAAATGAAGGAAAGGTAGGCAAAGCATGCCAGTGAGAGCCCATACCCTCCACAGAACCCAGATTGGGAATCAATAAATTAAAGGGGTGCAATTCTGGAGTAAACCAAATGCACTGTAGTGGACAAATAGAAATCTCACCAATTCAAATGGAGTTAAATTGGACTTTTAGCCCCTAGAGACTTGTTATTCCATGGGTTAAAGAGTCAGGAATTTTCAGTTCTTTCCTATGGTGCAGTTGGCTCCAGGATTGAGACTTGCACTGGACCTCATGTCTCTTGGGGGGCGCTTGTCCTCAGTTCTGTCTTCATTACATTCACCAGTTAGTTTGTGGTTTGTTATTCACATTTGTTGTACACTTTCTCCTCTTTTGTATTTCACCACATTTATTGATGATGTTTTGAGGTAGTGATTTAACTCTTTAAGGGCCAGAGATGAGTGCAATGCATTGCACACACCCCTGTTCCTTAAAGGGTTAAGTATCACTGCATTAGCATTGAAAGGGCAAATGCATCTGTTCTTGCTCTGTGCACATCCATAATGGACGAGGATGAGAAGGGAAATGAGACACGTGCACAAAGTAGAGGAGCAATTCTACAGCAAAACAACAACAACAATTCAGGTGACAAATGAAAGTCTCCAAAATCCACAATTAAATGAATGTTCCTTTTTACTTCTCTCCTATGGTGCAACTGGTTAGCTCTAGAACTGCATCCCTTTTGTTTTGTGCATACAGCCCATGGGCCCTTTCATCTAGTGTAGCATGCCCCCAGCTGGTGACTAGGTTATCCGGGAAAGGCACACGTGTGACATGCTGGACTGGTGTTCAGGACACCTTAGGACATGTAGATTTCCTGTAAAGCTGTGTTTAAAGCTGAACAGGATTACAGCCAATGTAAACAAATGCAGTGCTCTTGCCCCTGTCATTTGCAGCCTCCTCTTTGCAACTAAAAGACAAAAGTTAACCCCTTGGGGACCACATGGGGTATACAAAGAATTCCAATGCAATTTGTTGTACATTTCTCTGGTCCTCAAGGGGTTAAAAATAACAGAAACACTGTTACAGGCATTTATTCATTTATCTAAATGGGGGACATTTTTTGGAAAAAAACTGCACCAAAACATTGGAGACCTCTCTACAATTCAGTGGGTCAAAGTCAGATTTAAACAAATGGGAATTTCCATTTCTCCAGCAAGGTACAGTCTGGCCCAAAACTGGTCCTCTTTACTACACTGAATACGGCACTTAGGGCAGGGATGGGCAATTTCCCACTGAATGATCAGAGTTGTAGTTTGGCAGCAGCTGGAGGGCCTCATGCTGCACACCACTGCCTTATACAGAGGGCAAAATATGTGCAATTCTGTAACATACCAACTGTACCACGAGGGACAAAATTATTCCCAAAGCAATTGGCTTAGAGTTCAGTTAGGCTCGTAACCATCTGAATGCTTCAGTTATCCCAATGCATCACTTCACAATAGCCTGGAGGACTATGTAGCACGCAAGGGTTTAAAGAACCCATTTAAATAAATGGTAATTGAGCCAATATTTTTGATCCCTATGCTGCAGTTGGTTTACTCCAGTTTTCTACAAGCATACGGCCGTAAGTTTGAATGCTAATGAACATTGTTTGTTTCAGGTGATAGCTCCCCTTTAATGAACCCTAATTTATTTCCTGTAAATATTTTCCTTCTAGAACTATCAGAGGAAAGACACAGAGGCTGATGTCCTTGTAATACATTACTTTTGTTTGAAGTAAAAAGTAAAAGAAAATCCATACTCTGCCAACAGGGTCTGAAGTTTCAGGAAGCCCCTTTCCAGTGCCAGACTTAAAGGCGTAGCACCTTCACTATTGCTTATAGATAAAGCTCTTCTCCCACCAGGCTGCTGCAGAAGGAACCTTGACAATCGACAGAGACCTAGTCTCGCTGCAAAGTGCATCAACGTCTCCTGCAATTGCCCATCTGGAAGAGAAGAGAACCAGTGTTATATTACCGGCAAATATAAAAATGTGTTTGTGTTGAGCACCCCTCCAGGCCTCAAAGGGTTTAAATAACACAATTTAGGGCGCTACACATAAAAATGCAAAAGTGAAGCAATTCTATGACAAATCAGCCTGCAACATAGAGGACAAATCAGAATTCCCAGTGATTTAAATTGTGTTTTTAACTCCTTAAATACTAGAAGGAAGGAAATATGCCAAGCATCTGTCACCTGGGTGCAGTTGATTTGTCCCACAACTACTCTACTTATCATTTACACTTAAGGACAATGTGACTCATAACTTTAACGGAACCTTAGTACTAAAACATGAAATAGGTTTATATAACTTTACATATCACTCACCTACAGCTAGCACACACACACACACACACACACAAATTAACTCATGGTACATCCCTAAAATGGACACCTAATCTTGCTTTTTTAAAACACAGGTATCATTGTTTGCACTGTTAGCATTGAGAAGTAAGAGCTTGTCTGTTCATTTAATGTGATTGCTGGCACTGCTCATGTTCAGAAAGGCTGTTCTCTTATCTCAGTCTATGTGCAGATGATACTGGACAATTAATGGGTGCCGTGAAGCCCAGGAAACTATTTTACACAAAATGGCCAATATAACATATAAGTGGAACAAACTAAATTGGCTTGAGGTGACCGGTCCACTTTGAATTTAAAAAGTATAATGTCTCCTGCTCCCCCCATCTTGGTGTGTACACAATCATATGACTACACTGAATTGTCCCGGTTAAGTATTTGGGTCCTCTCGTGTAGTTTTTAAGACTGCACCTGCATCAGCGATGGATTCCTTGTAATGAATATGGAAGTATATATAAGTATATATTTGTTACTGCAAGAAAAGTGCACATAGCACCAACTAATCAGAAACAAAAGAATGGTCCTATGAAAATATATTCCAGAAATGGACAACCTGAGGCCCTCCAGCTCCAATTTACATTCCTGAGTTTCTCTCTGTTACTTGCAGAATGAAGACAGTTGAACTCCCTTTCTAATGTGCTATAAAGGCACAAACTGTTAATGCAGTTTTATATGGGATAAGTGTAGAAATATCAAAATGTACTTGGATTGAGACTGGCACCAGAACCTGTTTGCCCATAAGTCTTGCAACAGTGGGTAAGGGAAGCCCCTAAATCCTCATCCTTGGATTTCCCCATATGCCCCTTAGTGTCAGACATGTCCCTGAGAGAGTATCTAAATCTAAAAAAACTAGATTAAATGTTCCTAGAATAAACTAGAACCCAGAACAAAAACACAAGGAAGCCGCTACACTAAAATCAATTCTAAGTAAAAAAAATAAATAAATAAATAAAGTAAAAGTCCCAAAACCACCAGGGAACACCTGAGGGAGTGGAAAAAAAATAAAGTCATAGTAGAGGGGGAGCAGAAATAAGCCCCCAAAGCACCCAACACACAACCATAACCAAATCAGCAGTGAAACGGATAACTAAAAGAAAAAGACAGCAGCCATCTATTCTTCAGGAGACCTTGAGAGAGAACAGAGCCATACTGAGGGCCATATCATAGCACAGGTACATAGACTGCAAAGGATAGCTCACTACGGGACACAGAGTGGACCAGGGCACTCAAAGGGTTACTCACCAATCTTTCTTCAGGCTACCATCAAAGGCAAGGGAAGAATCTCAGAAAGACTCTGCCATGAGGAACAGATTTGTCATAAAGTCTGCCTCCACAGGGCAAGAAAGGTCCACAGAGCACCTATGGACTGGGCAATCCAACTCCAGGGAAGCCCAGAGATGGTGGCTCATCTAATGGGGGAATATAAAGCCTCCTAACTGGATGACCACTGCACCGCCAACTGCTGGCAGGTTACAAGAACTCTGGGAAATGGGTGGGGGTTTGAGCTGGAGAGGGAGTCTCCACCCAAAGACCGATTAGCTATCAGGGCTGTGAGGCATTCTGAAGTAGTGTCTTACAGTCAGTTTTTCACTTGGACTGAATGTGGGGTAAAACTCTAAGAGAGTGAAACACGACTTAGATAGGAAGGTAAAGGTACTCTCCTATATACTGGATATTGATCCGGAGATCTAATGTAGCTAGTAGTTATTCCTTAAATGGATGGCTACTATGGTTGTATGGTGTGGTTTACCCTGGTCAGATGGGTCAGTCTAGCCTAGGTGAGTAGACCAAGAAATTTTGAAATTACATTGAGTCCTACTCTGACCAGTCGAGTGTGGGTGGTTAATATATTCATAAAAAAATCATTGGACATTTAATAGTAAGCACTTTTCTTGGTTAATTCAGGCAAGTACTGGACCAAAAGACAATGTAAACTGGGGTCAGCTAGTGTTTATCAAGTTAGCCTGGGAAAGTGAAAGGCTACTGCCGCTAGCTGACTATAGCGATTTAAATGAACCTGTCAAGTACTGGTCAAAGAGATAGCTAATGTAAGTCAGGCAGATGATACCTGATACAGTGAGTGCAAAAGAATCAAACAAGTTAAACAGTGATTATCAAGATACAATATGTTTGTTCTATAACACCAATTGGACCCAATTCAATATATATCCCTTCTTAACTCTCTAATATGGGAGCTTTTTAGAACCTTTATTATCTAATCCATAATGGGTTTACTGTGTTTTTAAGTGTATAAGATTTAATAAAAATGTGTTTTTAGTTGTCTCTTATCTGGTTAAGTGAGGACACAAAAGTGCCCCAATTGTAACCGTATTGAACTGGGCTATCCAGTATATCCGTATTTCTTTTCAATAAATTTACCTAAAGTATTTTTTTCCTTTTTTGTAATTAGTAATAGTTGTAGTTGTACGATGCAAAATTTACTTCATGTGAGGCATCATGCAATTCATCAGATCTAAACAGATGAATATAAAACATGCTGAGAACTGAGTCTCCAGGGTCTAAGAAATGGACAATGTCCCCTGCACCAAAAGAGTTATTGTGACACAATTAAGGAGCTATCACAAAGATTAAAAATGTCCCTAACTGGGAATGTCGTGCCAACAAAGGCACATTTGCATTCCAGCCTTGGGATTTTCTTTCCTTTTGTCGGGCCTGCTCACCTGTGTATTTTGAATGGAAGCCAGCTCTGTGGCTGTTCTCCATTTAGCAGCTGGCTGGATATGAGTCATGAGACCACATTCCACTTCCATAGTATCGGCATGAAATAGTTCTTATATGTACCTCCACTCTCTGTTATTTTAGCAGTCTGTATCGAAGGCCAGCTCTGTCTATAATATTACTATATACAACATTAACCCTTTTTTAGGACACATTTGTCTGCTTTTAGAAGTGTTAATGCTGTACTTTATGAAACTGCAAATTCATGATCAGTATGCATAAAAGGTTCTATATGTGGTCATAGTACATCGGAAAAAGTGATGTGACAAGTGTTTTTGAGTCACAGTCTTGCAGTGATTACAACAGTGCAGATCTGAATGACCTGTAACCAAGTCTTTTGGAGTAAGTTTAGTGCTCTATAAGTGAAAAAAGAAAAACAGCTGTGCTTGGATTTGGGAAGAGTAGGGTTAAATAAGTAGCATACTGGCTGTTTGGGGTGGAGCTATAGCAGGAAATGATTTAGAGGAAGTGAAGACACTTCAGTGTTCCTGGGTCTGAACATGTGATAACGCTCACCCTCCCACCTTATTTATAATGTTCATATACATAGAAAGAAGTGACATAAACAAGTTTTGATATGCAACATGGTAAGTGCATTAACCCCTTAATGATTAGCCGTGTGGCCAGCTTTTTTTTTTTTTTTTTTTTTGGCCCAATGGATTCATGGGTCCCCAAATGGTGTGCAGCTGCATGGGGACCCCTGAATTCTATGACGTGCCAGGACCTTCATGGGTCCTTAACTCAAGTTTTTCCATTACGGTACTGGCAAATCATGAGTCCAAAAGGGGTTAAATATGTTACTTACTTAATTGAATTTTAATTCACACTGTAATGTAGCCACTTATGGATAAGCAAAGGGTACCTTGTTTCTGGCTTATGGGACCCTTATGCATTCTTTTTATTTCATCATAATATAGCCTGTTTTATTCTGTGCATTGGCCTCTTAATGCCCAAAGGGAAAGGCAGTCCTTTCAGCCATAGTTCCCCTGAGGTTTCCTCCACTGGGGATTTTCATCTCCTGAGTGCTGAAGGATGACTCTTAGTGAGTCCAGAGGCAGGCCTAATGTGTCTTATAAATGTATGGAATTCAAATTATTGTCACAGCAGGAGGAGGACCTTGCCAGGGAAATGCACGTAAGATCAGTTTGAAGGTTTAAAGAAGGGGGGGGGGGTATCCTCTCTTATAAAAGATGTAATGATTGAGAACGACGCAACTACTGCCTGTGATATTACTGTACATCTTGATCCCCTCTTATCGGTGCAGACCTTGCCTGGGGACAGCAGAAGTAAATATATTGAAAGCAGGATGGCATGCCATAGTAGGGTAATCTTACTGAATGCCGATTATGGAATTTATTCTTAATTTATTTCTAAATGAAAAATAAAAGGCTGTGGTCATTTTATCCATATCTGGTTTTATGTAAAAAGGGAATTTTGATGGGTTGAATGTGCACAGGGTTGAATGTGTGCAGGGTGGAGGGACAACTGAAGATTCTGGAAGTCATGATTTTTCCTGAGCCATGCCACTTTGCCCATACATTAAAACCAGTGATTCACAACAACAGCCATTTGGGCACACCAACAGATTAGGGACAATCCTTCTTAATAGACAGGTGGCTAATCTATGGATCAGACATACTGATTGATTGATTAACCCATACCTAAATAAGGATATCCATATAACCTGACCTTTTATTGTTTTACACCGGAGTTGAGAATCACCGCCTTAAACGAATTGTTCAGCTATATGTCTTTTCAAAGGTCCAAAAAATACAAATTTCATACCTTTTCAGTCAGTAACATTCATATAGCATAACTACACCTCTTGGAAATAGCAATATTAGCTCTTTCTTGTTGGAATTTGTTTAAAACATTTTTAAAAAATATACGATTACATCAGAATTGTTTTACGATACTGCTTACAGTTAACTTAATTACATTTATTTAACATTAACATTGACATTGACCATGTCCACCTTTAGAAAAGTTTTCTTCATTTTAAAACTTTTAAAAACTATATATTGTGCTAGCCACTTGTTTTAACCCCTTAACGACCAGCTGAGCTGTCAACAGTTAATGACCACGGATCTTTTTTTTTTTTGCTGCATCTAATTCAGGGGTCAGATAGGGACTAGTCCTTAAGTGCAGAACCTCTGCGATGGTCCTTGGTCCTTAAGGGGTTAATATAAATAGTTTTTGAAAAATGAACTTACAGTTTGGTGGCATAGTTTATGTACTGGTCCATTACTTCCATAAACTGTGTTATTAATGAATCTAGATAAAGCCCACACACTGGGAACACTTGTAATAATACTGCAAGTGATAAACATTGACTTATACAGAACAAATTAGTATACTGCAATTAGCATGAATTATCACCAACACAAAGGTTGATTTCTCAAAAACTATTTTACAGAAAATTGGCTAGCACAAAATTTAGATATATTTAAATTTTCTGTAAAACTAACAACTTATTTTATGTTAACAGATACACAAATACTCTTTTGACTGAGCGCTGCTTAATGCATAAAACAAATTCCATTATTCCTCAACTAAAAGCATACAGCATGCAAAATTACAACATACATGATACAACCCTTGTACGTTGTAGTACATACCCCAAGTTCAGCATTAGTAGTGATGCTACAGCAGAATTTTACGTAATGAGTTGGGACGGAAGTACAGTATGGGCCTGTCACATAGCAACTTAACAGCCTAGAAGAAATGGCTTTCTTGTTAATTTTTGCCAGGAAGAAGAAAGGACTCAAGTAAAAACACTGCTGCATCACCACCATTGCTAGGCTCAGTGATTGTACTACACAGTAAAAGGGATGCTCTTTGTGTGCGTCTTGTACACTGCACTGGTTTTCCTGCTAAGTAAAACAAGGTTATTCTCACAGGTGGTTGAAGTTTAAAGTGGAACTACCACCTTTAAACAACTTTAGCTTCAATAACTCCCCATCTGGCGTCTAGCTGCTTAGTAGCGCTAGTCGACAGAATTATTACCTTATTTAATAGATTTATCAATTCCTCTGGGACTGACAGGCAGAACGGATCGCAGACATCTTGCCATAATGACATTTGCGCGCCTGCTCCGTCAGTCCCAGCCGGCTCTAGGAGGTGTTGCTAGGAGCTGTTCGGCTCCGGAAGGGACTGACAGAGCAGGCGCGCGGATATCATTATGGCAAGATGTCTGCGATCCATCCTGCCTGTCAGCCCCGGAAGAACTTATAAATCTATTAAACAAGGTAATAATTCTGGCGACTAGCGCTACTAAGCAGCTAATCACCAGATGGTGAGTTATTGAAGCTAAAGTTGTTTAAAGGCGGTAGTTCCGCTTTAAATCAAAATGTATTATGCATCAAACTTTCTTTCTAGAAAGTCGATGTTGTTACTGTTCCTTTAGAAGATTCATCACTAACAATAGCCATCTACAGACTGCCCAAAAGGGTACGCCATGGAATTACAGCAGCAAACAAATGCATGTTTGAACTGTAATAAGTTTTGAATAACGTATCTCCCACCAGTGGAAGAGAGAGAAAACTATAATGTGATACTTTCCCTTGTATTACCCCTCTTGGATGCTAGAGACTTCTCCAGAGAATTAAGATGCAATGCATTGCAGAGGTCTCTAGCATCCAATGGGTTAGGTTAGGAAGCCTCAGAAATTAGATATAAGATACAATAACCCGACCTATGAGAGGAAGAAAGAAGAGAACAGAACTTAGTTATGTAGAGAGGAAAACTTGGGAATTGTGCAAATAAATGCAACACTGATTATCAACTCCTGCTGTGTCCTTGGCTTTCTCTTATTGCAGTCATGTGTAGCAGACTCACAGATGTGAAGTTCAAGGCATCTAGAGATGGGAGCAGTGGCTGTTTAGACAGCTGAACTGGTGTAAACCGACGAATTTGTTTAGAGCGTCTGGTGACAGAACCCACCCACTGGAATTGGGTTTAGTACAAGATACCGGAATAATTCTAAAGATAATGAATTATTTCCCACTGGGCAGATTCGCAGAGCAGGTTCAGTGCTCTATAAATATCCTTACCAGAAAAGCAAAGACGTATATAGCACAGGCAGCCAATCTCCAAAGAATCCTCTCAGTAATTACGTCCCGATCCTTGTGACTCAAGAACCATAAATTAGACTAATCCAATTGGAGAAAGCTTGGATTAAACTTACAAAATCTATCTTCAACACAGTGATAACTAACCTGCTGAATGCTAGAGACATTTCAAATGAATTGCTAAGCAATGCATCTGAGAAGTCTAGCAACCAAGGGGTTAAATTTAGTTCATAGAAAAGTCCTAAGAGAAAGGGTGGGGGATAATTACTTTGAAAAAGAAAATCCACATCTTTTTAGGCTTTAATACAAATGAACTATTCTTCAGAAGGCTGGATGATGTAATGTTACATGCTTCACTTCCTGGTTAGGAAGACAGCAAAAAGTGATAAGTGCAAAAGGGAAGTGCTTCTCCCGGCTTGCTAAAGGTCAATGCATGGGGGGAGATGCTCCAAGGTGTGATACAAAGGTGAGAAAGTGGAGATTACTTCAGTATGATAAACTCTCCAAGACCTATGTTTATGTTGAGCGAATACACTAAGATTTCTTCAGCTGGAGAGATCCAGACTCGTTATACCGTAAAATCTCAGGTACAATATGCACAATTTTACCCCACTTCACCTTATGTGAAGTGGGGGGTTGCGTATTATACACAAGAGTTTTTTACTAAAAAAAAAAAAATAGGGGAAGCAGATATCTTCCCTCCCCCGGTGCTAACCGCTTTGAAAATAAGGCTTACTGTGCGCAAGTGAAATCCCCACTGAAGCGAAGAGAAGAGAAAGCAAAACTACTTCTATGTATATCTTCCCTGTGGGCGGCATGCTTGCACTTGCCATCCGCTTCCTTCAATGGGCTTTCAGGACCTTCCGCCTCCAGCCAATGGTAATGCCCTGTGAGGGCAATACTGTAGGCGGAAGGTCCTGAAAGCCTATTGAAGGAAGCTCTACATAGAAGTTTTGCCTTCTCTTAGCTTCATTGGGGACGTCACTTGCACAAAGTAAGCCTTATTTTTCAAAGCGGATAGTGCCGGGGGAGGGAGGAAAGATCAGCTACCCCTAATACTTTTTTAGTAAGGGGGAAAACAACAAGGGTGCATATTATACATAGGCACTCTTGTTTTCCCCTAAAATCTTAGGCATAATATACACCTGCGTATTATACACATGTGCGTATTATATCTGAGTTCTTTACGGTAACACAAGAACTGGAGTGTTTATCACACTGAACAAGTCACCACCTCTTTATTACCTTTATCTCACCCCCGTGCATAACCCCCTTGGAGACCTTCACATTTATATCTGTGAACATTGTAGCACTCTTTCCATGTATAATCAACACATATATCTGCATTAGTTCTGCTTCTAACATATACTGCAGGACTCCAACAATGCATTGCAATAACTGCAGAACTCAGACTGACAATGTGGACATGTGTACTTTGTTTTATAGAAAATTAAAATCTGCCTTGGCATATTGTGTAAAATAAATCAACTTAATGAAACGGACCTATGTTTTCGTGACACTACATTCAAATTGTAATTTTTTTTTTTTTAAGCGTATTGCCATTCAATAGCTTCAAGTTAAAGTGAATCTATCACCACTTTACAAGTAATGTTCCTTAGGTAGCTTACTTAGCGAATCATTTTAAAACATTATTATTTTATTATTTTTTTATTTTTTTTTAATCGTTATTTGCGCTAAAATTAAGGTTGAAAGTGTGCCTTGCATCCTACTTCCTCGAAAACTGCTCTTGCCGCAATTTGCCGCTTAGCCTCTGCTACCATCACTTTACCCAACATCACCCGATGACGGAGGCGTTCTGTTAGTAAACTGGAGCAATCTCACTGGCAGAGATCGATATCTAGCCTATGAGATTGCTCCAGCTTACTAACAGAACACCTCCGTCATCAGAGGATGCTGGATAGAGTGACGGTAGCAGAGGCTGAGTGGCAAACTGTGGCAAGAGCAGTTTACCCGTAAGTAGGATGCAAGGCACACTTTCAACCTTAATTTTAGCGCACATAACGATTTTAAAAAAATAATAATAATAATAACGTTTTTAACTGATTCACTAAGTAAGCTACCTAAGGAATATAACTTGTAAAGTGGTGATAGATCCACTTTAAACAATCTTATTCCCACAATATTTTTTATATTGAATTTGACCTGAAGTGTGAATCATCAAACTTTGGTTATAAAGATGAAAACAAAAAACAAATGTATATAAAGAAGTGATACTAAACAAATACTTCTCAGTCATTCCTTAGATAAATTTGACAGCTGTGGTTTCTTCCCTTGTGAAAGTCATGTGACTAGTTAAGATGCATGTTGAATTGTGTTTTAAGATATACACCGACAATCTGAAACTTCAGTGCAGTGATTCTCAACTAGGATGCCCTACTGATATACTGCACCTAAAATATTTATGTCTGAGTTGTAATAACTTAAATAAAACACCGTTCAGCAGTGGGAGTACCCTTGTTTTATTCAGTGGGGTAAACCCTACAACTTTTTTTTTTTTTTTACACAAGTATTACTATCCCTATAATTTAATTTCAGAGCAGTTGAAACAGACCCTGCAGATTTTGCAGTCATCCCTTAAAGGGGAACTTTCACCCCGCAATAACTTAACGTTGTCTTATTGCTCACCTGGCGACTAGCTGCTTAGTAGCGCTAGTCGCCAGCAATATTACCAGGTTCAGCTGATATCGGCTTTTTGCCGATGGTGATAGGAGCAATAAGACAACGTTAAGTTATTGCGGGGTGAAAGTTCCCCTTTAAAGTACCTAAGGGTTTAAAACACCAAACACAAGGAAAAATGAAGGCTAAAAAACATGAGAGTAAAGTTGTAGTTGATGCTCATGACACATTAAACAGCTCACAAATGCCTTGTGTACTTGAGTGCTTGGTGGGTTTCCATGACAGCTGAACCCCTGCTGGTCTGGTGACCAGGTTCCCCTCATTTTAATCAGGGGGATAAACCCTACAACATTTTTTTTTTTTTTTTTTTTTAAACACAGATTATTACTGTCCCTTTAAATCAAAATGCAATTGGTGATTCGAGTTAAATGCTCATATTGCTGGGTGAAGTATCAGTTATTTTGTTGTGTGGTTTAATTGGCTTTTGTGAAAACAACCACCCAAAAATACCTTAACCCCTTAAGGACCGGCCGTGCATGTGCATTTTTTTTTTTGCGCAAACAGATTCCAGACTCCCCAAACGGTGTGTAGCCACGCGGGGAGCCCGGAATTCCATGACAGTACAGGACCGTCATGGGTTCTTAAGGGTATAACAACCCATGACGGTCCACAAGAACAAAAGCCAACCGGGCTCAAACAGTTAAAGAACGGTAAGGCATAGGAATGGTCATAAACAGGTAGAACTGCCAAAGCTGGATTCAGCCAAAGTCGGAACATCAACACAATAGTGTTTTGCAAAGGTGTGCAGAGAGGACCAAGTGGCCACCTTGCACAGCTGTTCAGCAGAGGCTGATTCTTGTAGGCCCAGGAGGCCCCAACAGACCTGGTGGAGTATGCTGTAATACGGAAAGGAACTAGTTTCTTTCTGAACTTGTAAGCCTTGCGAATGGTAAACTTAATCCAAGACACAATAATGAATTTGGACACAGCCATACCTGCCCTAGGACCCTCAGGAATGACAAATAAGGCATCGGTCATACGGAAAGTACGGTGCAAATAGAATTTGAGGCAGCTTACCACATCTAACAAGTGGAGATTCCAATCCTTCTCAGATTTTGGTTCAGGACAAAAGAAAGGCACAACAATCTCCTAATTGATGTGAACCTCAGAGACCACCTTAGGAAGGAATTCCTGGGAGGTATGAGGACCCTCGACAAGTCCTGCAACGCAGCAACTCTGCTCACTGAGACCACAGCCAAAAGACAGACAATTTTCCATGTTGGAAGACACAGAGGAATGGTAGCAATGGACGCAAAGGGAGGCTGCTTCAAGACTCCCAACACCAGATTAAGGTCCCACTGGGGAGTGGGACCCCTATAGACAGGGAAAGCATAAGCGACACCCTAGAACACAACCTTGACATCTGGCAAGATGGCGATGCATTTCTGGAAAAAAACAGAGAGCCAAAGTCTGCACCATCCTGCAAAAAGGACAGGACCATAGGGAGATCAAACTTCTGGGAAGACATATCGCTATCTACACACCAAGAATGGAGGACTGACCAAACCCTATGGTAGGCCTTGGAAGAAACAGGATTCCAAGCCTGGAACATAGTGGAGATCACCTCAGGAGAGAAAACTTTCTTCCTCAGGATGGAGGGTTCAACAGCCAAGCCGTCAAAGCCCTGTGCTCCAAATCCTCCTTCCAAAGGTATCCCTGAAGGAGGAGATACAGTCTGAGTGGCAGCGGAATGGATCCCAAATGGAGAGTGCCACAAGTTCTGGGAACCACACCCTGCTGGGCCAATAGACGGCAATCATGGTTACCGCCGGTGTTCCAAAGCACCCTGGGAATTAAAGGAATGGGAGGGAATATTTGGGCCAGATGAAATCTCCATGGGATTGCCCCAAAGTAAACAAAATATCGGAACCTTCCTGTTGTCCTTGGTGGACATTAGGTCCATCTGATGAATTAGCAAGGACGCTGTCTACACCCGGACTGTGAAATGCAGAAATAGCCGGAACCTGAACTGCCCAGGCCAAAATAGATTTGACTTCTGACCAAGCGGGAGAACTACTTGTGCCTCCTTGCTTGTTGATATACACCACAGGCGTGGCATTGTCCGAGTAGACACGGACTGAACAACCCCTCAATCGAAGGGACCAGTGCACCAGAGCATGCCGAATCGCCCTGAATTACAGGGCATTGATGGACTGAAGAGACTTCTCACAGGCCCACCTGCCATGGATCCCCAGGTGACACAGGACTGTGACCCAGCCCCACAGGCCGGCATCCGGCATCAAAAAGACCCAATCCTGGATCACAAAGGGTTTCCCCTTATCCAGGTTGGACCTGTCCAGCCACCAGAGCAGGTCCCACCTGACTCCTGGGGGAAGAGAGACCCTGAAATCCAAGAGGTCCGAGTTCCCATGCCAAGAGCAGATAGTGAATCTCTAGAGATCCCTGGTATGTGTCTTGGAGTATGGACGCCCTGCCACTCGCACGCATCATGAACTTGCGGGCCAGAGCTGAAGGAGACCAAATGCATCCTCTATCAGGAAAACTTTCTCTTTGAGGTACTGAACTTGATTTCGAGGAAGACCAGGTCCTGAGAAGGGATCGGAGCCGACTTCTCCATGCTGAGAACTCACCTATGATGGAGGAAAATCAGAGTACAATCCTAGACGTGTTGGTCCAGGAGGCCCCTTGACAGACCCTTCAGCAGGAGGTCATCCATGTAAGAAGTCACCTGAATACCATGGGTATGAAGGAAGGCAATCATTGCCCCAGAACCCTGGCAAAAACCCGAGGAGCAGATGTAAGCCCAAAGGGTAGAGTGGTGAACTGGAAGTGCCCCAAGTCGCAAGAGAAGCGAAGGTACTTCTGACTGTCCAGATAAATTGTGATGTGCAAGTAAGCATCCTGCAGATCCAGGAATGCCAAGAATTTCCCTGGACACATACCTGCGATAAAGGAGCACAAGGGTTCCATCTTGAAGTGTGCAGTCACCACAAAAGAATAAAGGTCTTTGAGGTCCAAGATAGGACAGTTTCCACCATGCCTCTTGGCCACCACAAAGAGGTTGGAAAAGAAACCTGAACCTCTCTCTTGAGCAGGAACAGAGGTTAGAACTCCCTTGTCCAAGGGAGCCTGAACCACCTCGCGGAAAAGATGTAACTTTTGCTGGCACAGGGGGGGAATTGGACTGAAAGAATCTGTAGTGAGGGAGGGATTTGAAAGCAATCTTGTACCCTTACGAAACCACCTGCAGAACTCACTGGTCTGCCACTGACTCTGCCCAGTCAGTTGAAAAATGGTGCAAGGACCCACCTACAGGCAGATGCGGACCAGGACTGTGCAAGTCATGCAAAGGCAGACATACCAGATATGGGCTTGGCGTTGGCATGCTCAGAGTGCCACTGCTGTCTGGGCTTGGTGATGGGTAGCGGGGTGCGAGCGATCAGCTACACCTCACTGATGAGGCCAAACAAGGCCTAAACATACGTCTGGAGTTGGCTGCTTCTTTTGTTCAGAGAGGAATTGCCTGGCATTTCCTGGCTGGACTCCCGTCTTGGCAGGACCAGTATGATATGCTTTAGGATATTTCCTCACTGTGAAAGGCACTAGTGGGCTAAAAGAGACTGCAACCTGGTTAGGATACCATTTCTAGAGAGTCTGCAAATTTGCATTGTAGGCTCGTTCCTAGTTGAGCTTCTCTGACTTCCACTTTACAAATAGACTGTCAGTGACATATGTCTGAGCCTCAGACATGTTGGCCAGGAGGGCTAAAAGATTCTCCTTAAGGGCACCATTTCTGACCGCCTCAGTAAGTTGTTCCCCCCAGATAGCAATAGCTCTAGTAACCCAAACCGATGCCAGAGTAGGCAGCAGAGCAGCACCAGTGGCAGCAAAGATAGATTTGAGGATAGCCTCAAGTTTCCTATCAGTCATATCCTTAAAAGCAGTAGCGTCAGCCAAGGGCTGAGCTGTAGACTTGGAAAGTCTAGAAATAGGGGGGTCAACTGTAAGAGGTGAAACCCACTGATCCAAAGCTGCCTCTGAAAAGGGGTACAGCTTATTAAATCCCTTAAAAAGAGAAAGTCGCCTGTCCGGAGTCTTCCACTCATCCAGTATAACTAGGTCTACAGTGGGGTTGGGCGGAAACACCGTATAGGACTTCTTAAACCTTTGAAAGATGTCAGAAGAATACTGACCCTCATCAGGGGTATTAGTGACCTGAAGAGTGGTTAAAAACTCCTTAATGAGGTCCTCAGCAGAGGGCGTAGGGTTAGCCTCAAAGGGATCATGCCATGAAGAGGTAGAAGCTCCTTCCTCACATTCCCCTTCCTCGTCTCACCATCAAAAGATTCCTCCTCAGAGTATTCAGTGAGGGCAGGTATACCTGGGGTATTAGGGGCCACAAACCTGATGGTGGTGGGGGCCTCCATAAATGGAGGACCCCCTGGAGGGACAGAGGGAATTGTGCCACAGAGGATCTTAAGTCCTTAACCCATGGTGACTCTTTTTCAATGCTGGAGGGCCCTCTCTCAAATCTGTAAGTTGCAGAGATATGTCCCAAAACAGTTTGTCCCATTGAAGTCTATGGAGCAAGTGTGGCTGCATAGTAAATGCACCTTAAAGGTGCAGTACACCAAAAATGTTCGACGTGATGTAGGGAAAAATGAAGATGGATGATCCCTTTTGGGAAAACCCAAAAAATAAGCCCATAACCAATGAAACCAGCAGGGAAGGGTTTAATTTACATAAATGAAACCATCCAAGCTCCAAAAACCCTGGGATCAAACCAAATAAGATACCCAACATGACTGCTGGAGTTTCATACTCCTAGAAGACCCTTGTATAGAGGGAAAAAGAGGGACAAGTAGACCATGGCACTCAAAAGGTTGCTCACTTTTTTTTACCTGACTTCTTTCTTCAGATTACCATTACAAGAAAGAACCTCAGAGAGACCCAGTCAGGAGAGAGAGAGAGAGAGAGAGAGACATGGGTTACATGATTCTCTCCACAGAGCTGCAAGGGTCTACAACAGCACCTGATAGCTGGACAATCCTTCGGGGGAAGCCAGGAATGATAAGCCACCTAATGGGGACTTCTGACACCCCATATCTAATAGGAAAATAATTAAAAAAAATCTAAAAACTAAGCAGAAAAGATCTCAGCCTCTATCCAGGTTACTGGAACAAGTCTATCTGGGGTGGGGCTAGTGGGATAGCCTGATAAGGAGAAAGGGGAGGCTCTATCCACAACTAGAATTGTTCCAGCCTGCTGTATCAAGGACACCTGCATGGGTAACTTAATCTGTTAAAATTACTTATTCCTATGGTAAAAGTCCCCTTTAAGGAGTAACATGATATGGACAGGACTCCGAAAGCTAACATTTCTAGGGGAGGAAGGCTTGAGAGCACTGTTTCTCCACATCCCCAAAGTAACACAGTAACATTCCTGTTTTGTCTACTATATGTATAGTTTGCAACACATTCACAGCTCTTCTTTATTCTTCTTGAAAGAGCTGTTGCGAAATGTTAAACAAGATCAGAAAATGAAAAAGGAGAAACAAACAGATGTTGTTTTATAATTTAACCTCAGCAGTGGATTATCCTGAGAGAACTCTGACTACAGCCACAAATATGCAGCAACAGACTCCATGGCAGGGCTTCAAGTATGATTAGATTAAAGTATAACTATGACTTTGTACCAACTGGGTAATCTTCAAACAGCTTTTAAAATCCCCTAATTTTATGTTAGCCACATTTTTAACCCCTTTGCGTCTGTTGACATACCCGGACCGTCACGCTGGTCCGGCACTTAAGCACTACCGCGTGGCTGCACTCGCTCCGGAAGCCCAGAACCGGAAGTAATAATAAAAAAAAAAGCCCCGTGGTCACCAAGTGCTGGCCGCGCATGCCAGTCATTAAGGGGTTAAAGCGAAGAATAGCACTGCAAGTGCTTATATGATTCACTTTAGAGACCACTTCAAGGAAGTGCCTTTTAGTATAAATGGTGATATTCTGAGCCTTGAATGTAGTTTTAACAGGAAATTATACCCTAACTGTAGTGTGTACAAAAAAAGGCTTAAAGGTGCCACTATTTTTAAAATCCTTTCCTTGGACACTTTGTATTTTCAAACAAGATCCAACAAAATTATTATTTCCTTTTACCAACATATTTACAGGATATATACCACTGAATTTCCATTTACACATACCTCACTAAGAATAACTGGCTGTATCTGAAGGACTTTCCTAGAGAAGCATCATTCAAACAGCAGTCAGCTATTTTTATTTACTGTTTTGTTTGCATTACTTGGTCTCTTTTAGCCGTTTCAGTCTGATAAAAACTAGGGACCCTTACAAGTCATTCGGGTCTATTGAGGCTGATTATTTGTAGTGAGGAGGTGTGACCCAGTGGCAAACTTGAATAGCGGTCACTACACACAGAAAACTGCAGATATAATGCAACATATAAGTATATACATACATCTGACTGCTCTAAGAAGGATCAGTATCTAGGTAAATTAGTTAAATTAAGAGGAACTTATTCCAAGGGAACAGCTGCCCCTTAACTCCTTGGACCATACAATATTGCATAGCAATGCAATGGAGACGTCTCTACCATCCAATGAGCTTAACTCATTAAAGCTAATAATCTTGTCAATAAATTATTACAGTTAATAGAGCAAGGTGGACATCATCACTCAGAGCTCTAGTTCATCCTTACCTTTTATGCTTGGTTCTGCTCCAAGCATATTCCATCCACTCGGTAATTGAAGATGCCGAAAAGCCAAAGTAATCTTCTCATCCAGAATGGTCACATCCCCAGAAGGTGGCCTTGACTTGTCCAAGAACCTAGCAAATATCAGAGCCTGCTGATTTCCTGCATTGGCAGCTAAAAACTGTGCAGAGTCATAAGCTTCATCCGGGACAAACTCAAAGTCCTCTTCTGCCACCACAAGACAAAAGCCCTTCTTGGAAGCACACAGTAAGACCTTAACTCGCTCACAGCAGTCGTGACCTAAGGAAGAAGAAATAATAATAAGGACAGAATTACCAAAATTGTTCAACTTTAATTCCTAAACATATTATGGATAATGCTTCATTTTCCTTTCTGTAGATAGTGTTTGTGAAATATTACAATATATTTTTATCTGTAATGATGCAGCTTTGACTTTAATCACTTCATTCAATGTTTTCATGCAGCCTCTAAAGTTTATTGATATGATAAAATGCCCTATTTTACACGACCTGGCATGTTACAATACATTGAGGGACATTCACTAAGCAGTGATAAAGTGGAGTTGACTTCTCCATTTTATCACTTCTTCAGTTCCTATGTTATTATATGAAGCCTATTCACTAAGATCTCCAGAGTTAAAGAAATCTTAGTGCATAGGCTCCATAGAATAACATAGGAATTGGAGAAGTAATAAACTGGAGAAGTCATCACCGCTTACACTTACTGAATTTCCCCCATTTTCTTGGTCTGGGTCTTGTGGGATCTGCTTTTCCTTTAAAAAGAATGTACTATAGTGCCAGTGGGCAACAAACATCCCGGGGCATCACAAGGCACTCTGAGTATCTTCCTGCAGCCCCAGACCTATTCTTTGATATAGGGGGAATGGGAGAGAAGTTCCCTCTAAGAAACCACACACAATATTTATACCCCACAAAGAGCAGTACACAGAGTTGTTATTTTGCTCAGAGCATACATACATCCCTTTACATCAGGGGAAGCAAAGTTTCAGGATCCTAGAATTTTGGGGGATAATTTTACATATACATATATATCAATATATCCTTCATTTGGCTTCTAAAATTCCTAGCTTGCTCCGAACACTTCACTTCTGACCAAATCAAAGAAATTGGTGATTTTGTCTACCCTTGCTTTACAGTTTTAAAATTCCACCTTAACCCCTAAAGTGCTAGAGAGGTCTCCAACACATTGGTAAACATTGTGTTGGAGACTTTTCTAGCATCCAAGAGGTTAATCTACCTTTTTCAATCCCTAATTAGTTTTTAGCCATGATGTGTAGCTCTGTGGTGGAATCAAGAATCACACATATGGCACTGGGGTGAATCCTAGCACCAATCTCTCTACTAGACAAAATCTGGCCTAATTAGATTTTGTCAGTTCTTCTAATGTAGGGCCATCAACATATGCCTAGCAGTGATACTGATGATGCAATTATATAGCCCGGTCTAAGGAACCCTATTGTTAATGTCAAATAATAATGCCAATACAGTTACACTAATCATATTTTGATGATTTAGTGAGGCATGATATCATCTGAAAGCGAGCATATCTATCTTATATTTAGCATAACAGACAGAGAACCTGACCTAACCTCAGGTCTGTATTGATACACTTGTTCACAAGACTGCTCTGACACGTAATTTAAAGCAATATTAATATTTAGAATGTAAAAAACAAGGTTATTCCCACTGCTGAAAGGTGTTTTATTCAAAAATTATTACAGATCAAACTTGAATATTTTAGGTGAAGTATTTCAGTTGCCTGAAATTGTACAGTGCGCTGATACTACATTATCCTATGAACAGCTCTGGTCAGTTGACCATAAATCTACATACAATGGTGTAGCAACAGCACCACTGTACAATTTCCGGCCACAGATATTGCAAAAAAATAAAAAAAGATTAAATAATAAAGTTTGAGCTGCAGTAACTTTTTTTTTAATAAAACACCTTGCAGCAGCAGGAGTACCTTTGTTTTAATCAGGGGAATAAACCCTACAACACACATTTTAAGTATTACCATCCCTTTAAGATGTGGGTTTACCACCCACCATAATAATTTGCTATTTCTGGTTACTTGATGAAGAATAAAAAAATAATAATAATATTAAATATAAACTATGATACTATAAACAAAGGAAAAAAGGATTTGTTCTGGGGCATATCAAGTGCACTATAGGGAAACAGACAAACCTCCCATTAGATTTAAATGGGGCCCCACCTACTCTCATTACACAGGAGCTGAGGCATAGTCAGACTGTCAGATGTGACAAGAGAGGCCAGTCCCTAAATCTGGCTATCAATGTGGACTCTCTATCACCTCTTCTTCCTCTTCTCTCTGTAACACGTTAGTCTTGTACTCACCATGGCTGAATAGCTCAGAACGGTGTTAATGTCCTGTGGTGTTACAATTAACTATCATTGTAACATGGTATAACCTTCTGTAACTTCTTTATCATATAAAAAATGCCCCATTTAAACCACTGGCAATTTATAGATTTTCCTATGACATCAGAAAATATTTATAGATTTAGAATTTCTCCGTTTTCCAAAAAACCCAATAAAGAAAAAGCTTCACCCTTTGAGTGCCAGGAAGATATCCAACGAATTGTTTTGAAGTACTTTGTATACCTCACTAGCACTCAAAGATGCACCTGTTATCCTACGTCATATTTCATTTGTTTTACAGAGAATTAAAAACTGCTTAACCCTTAGAATGCAAGAGGGGGTATGCAACGCAATGCGCCGAGCACCCCTCGAGCACTCAAAACGTTGCTATCTTGTTCCAGCCATTTTTATATAAAATAAATTGTTTAGGAAAATTAAAGCCATAACGTGTTGGTGGCACAGTGTGGCAGTGTATGCTAATTTCCTGTACATTATACTAATTAGTTCTGTTGGTGGCCGAAATTCTCAATTGCTGTGCTATTAGAAATGACTGTGGTGTGTGGGTTCCGCCTACATTCATCCATAGAACGGTATGTGTTACACTGGCCAAGCACAAAAATAATTAGTGCAAAGTACCATGCTAGGTTATTAACAAATAGTGGCTTTTTTTTCCTCACAACCTATTTATATTACAAACAAGTGGCTAGCACAACATATAGACAGTTTTTACTGCTCTTTATGAACTAATCTAATAGATCCTCTTTAAAGGGAAAGTTTTGTCTCGTTTTCATAAAATTGAATATTGTAGCAATTAAAAACCTAAACTAAACGCTCCATGGTTTGAGAGATATTAGCCACTAAAGTTTCCCCCTCCCTCCCCTTTCCCTGACATCAGTGATCTAGCTGACTGCTGGGGAATCCGGTCCCGTGACCATTGGAGGCTCTTCAGCAGAGCCGAGATCGAGAGACATAAAAAGAGTTACTTCACTGGAACGGTCTACAAACTGTGCTTGCAAACCAGGCACACTTTGTAGACCGTCAGGAAAAGGGGAGGGGGGTAAACTTTAGTGGCTAATATCTCTCAAACCATGGAGCGTTTAGTTTAGGTCTTTAATAGCTACAATATTCAATTTTATGAAAACGAGACAATACTATCCCTTTAAGGCACATAATGGGCCTGTCGCGCTCCTACTCCCCCACTCCACATATGCATATATACCCCAAGTAGGGGTAAATATCCATTTCATTTGAGTAATTTATCCCCAGGCATAAAATTTACCTCACAGATTATTGTTTGCCATCTTGCTGACATTTAAAATGATTGGCAGAGCTCTCCATCTGAGGAACTGCCAGTCTTCTGTAATCCTGCCCCTTACCTTTCAGGCAGGTTCTACATTCGCAATGCGGTTTTCCCTGTATCTCACACCCAGGCGTTGCTTGTATTGGTGCAGCGCACAATATTCACAACACAACATCCTGCACGGAGTAGTTCAAGCTAGGATGTTTTTGTTGGGAATCAACACTGCTAGGTAAGCAGCCAACCTGGTACTGAAGGGAGCATACACAGAGAGCTGCAGTACAGCTCATCTAATGTCACAAGGTACGGTTTTAAAGATTACATCCCATAAAGTATTGTGTTTAAAAAACAAATAAAAATAACATATAGGCAGTTATAAGAGCTGTACTGAATTAGATCAAGTTTGTTGGGGGGGAAAGAACCACTTTAACCCAGGTTGGCGATTCGTAAAGGGGGAAAACACTTTTCTTAAAAGAAAATACAGAATTGGGGAACTTATACCCAACACTCCTATGCAATGCTTTGGACATTCTTCTAACTTTAAAGCAGAACTATCATGAAAATAACATTGCCCCCCAATACATTACTAACCTAGCTATATGCAAAGCCATACTTCCATAAGGCTGTAAGCATTATTGCAGAAAAACATCATCTTCAGCAGGTACCAGAGGACAACAGCACAGACATCTTGGGGGAAATGTACCTCTGAGTCTGCTCTGTCTGTCCCATTCACTGCCAGCATTCGTGAGTGACGTTCGTTGGTTACCTTACGGTAACGGAAGTTGCTGACGGCACAGGAGCATAGAGATTCTCTAGTAAGCTCTGTGCTGCTGGTTCATGACAAATAAGTTGTTCTTCTCCAATAACGCTTAGTTATTCAGCCTAGTGACAGTATGGCTTTGCGTATCGCTAGGTTAGTAGTAATGTATTGGGGGGCAATGTTATTATCATGATAGTAATTTTTACTATTTTAAAGCAGAACTAACCCTAAGAGTGTAAGACGGATGTGGAACACGTTGCTTTGCAGTGTATTGTGCATCCATCTGGCAATCAAAGGGTTAAACAAATAGGAATTTGTATTTGTTCCCTATAGAGCAGCTGACTTGACCCAGAATCACTCCACTTTTTTCCTTGTGCATATAGCTCATAACAGTCATAGGAACTGGACAAGGAGGTCTATCTGCAGCACTGCTCTGTGTGTTTTCACAGATAGGTGACAATATGCAATTGTCATTACGTCCAACAAGAACGTAATCTTTAATCCAATTAGACTACAGCTGGTGGAATTCACTTCCACTTAAAAGCAAATGAACAACTCATTTCACATTCTCTCACAAACACTTACAGTGTGTGGATAAAATATGAGTAACCAGTGGCTCATCAGATTTTGCTCGACAACAACTCATAGGAGTATATGCACTAAGGTGTGATAAAGTGGAGATAAAGTCTCCATTTATATCACTTCTCCAGTTCCTATGCTATTCTACGGAGCCAATTCACTAACATTTCTCAGGCTTTGGAGATCTTGGTGCACAGGTTGTAGAGATTAACATAGGAATTGGAGAAGTAATTTCACTGGAGAAGTTATCTCCACTTTATTCCCTCTTTATCACGTCTTAGTACATAACCCCCAAAGTATCCTCAAGAATCCAGCTTATGATGATGGGGATGGTAGTTTAACAGTGAAACCGTTACGATCTGCTCAACCCCAGATTCAGATAAAGGATATAAGTACATTTACAAAGAAAATGTTTCAAGTGTGAAATTGATGAACTACACTGATGTGTCAACAAATTTAGTTTAATGAATAATCTGGGGTACAAATTATTGACCTTTGAGTGCTAGAGACTTCTCAACATCACAATGCATCAGACATCGCTGGCACTCAAGAGTATAAAAAACAGGTTTTAGCATCTGATGTTATTACTTTTAGTATCTATCCCCAAACACTCACTACAGAAACATATATGCATTGCACAGCCTTTAAACGTTTCCATGCCAGAGGAGTACACCACAAAAAATTCTGCAATGCATTGTGTTCCCCTCTGGCACTCAAAGGGTCAATATTGTCGTGTGCAACAAGCAGAGTCCTAGGTCTTGTGGTCCTAGCAACTGTCATGTCTGCCTCCATGACTTGACTCCCAGGACTGACTGAAGGAATCATCTGTTACGAGTTGCCAGTTCTCCATTAACATTATGTAATGCTTCAGAAGAATTAGTCAATTGTTGGCCCTCCAGCTGTTGTGAACCACAACTCTTATAATCCCCAGCCAGCCTTATGAACCACTATCCAAACTTTGTTTTGGCAACGGTGTCCTGCTTATGTCATGTGCTTCAGAACAGCAGTGTGAAATATGTCCTGTCGGTGACATTTTAGTCAGTTACCAACAACAGCAAGATGAAACAACTATACACATTGCTTTTCTGAAGGGTCTCACACAGAATGTCATAGTTAAAGGGATAGTAATACTTAAAATGAAAAAAAAAAAATTGTAGGGTTTCCCCCTGAGTAAAACAAAGGCACTTCCACTGCTTGAAGGTGTTTTAATCAAAATGTATTTCAGCTCAAAATCAATTTTTTTTAGGTGCAGTATCAGAGTGGCCTGAAATTGTACAGTGGCACTGTGCTACACCTTGCTAAGGAAATTTATGGTCAGCTGACCAGCTGTACACAGAGTTCCAGTGTACAGTTTCAGGGCACTGAGATACTGTACCTGAAAAATTCAATTTTGAGCTGTAAAAACGTATAACTAAAACACATTTTATCAGTTGGAGTACCCTTGTTTTACTCAGGGAAATAAACATATACACTGCCACACTGTGCCACCAACATGCTATGGCTTTCTGAACTCTCAGAGTCTCATAGTTTAAAATCAGATGCTCTCCAATCTGAGTGGATGACAAACCGGACCTTTGGGCAAAAAATCTGGCCTCATGAGAAAGAGAAAGGGCTTTGCGCTTGACAAATTGAGAATATCCGAGAATCAGGGCCAATGGGGCCAGAAGTGATCTATCCGCTCTCTGTATCCTGATCTTTCTCAACACCCTGGGAATCAGGAGGATTGATGAAAAAAAAAAAAAAAACATGCCAGATGAAATTTCCATGGTATGGACATTGCATCAACTGGAAATGCTAAAGGCTCCTTTAGTATGGCACAGAAGAGATGAACTTTTAGGTTCTCATGGGAAGCCATATGAACCACTGATGGTAATACCCCGCAGTGGACAAACACACTCTGGTTGGGTTCCCAATTCCTGGGATCCAGAAAGTCTGCAAACAAATTTTGCAGTCCTGGCGTGAGAAACGCAGAGATCGCCAGAATGTGAGTTTTGGTCACACACCTTTGCCCAAGCAGACTCGCTTCTGGTTCCTCCTTGGCAATTGATGTATGCAACTGCTGTCACATTGTCTGACTGGACCATCACTGGTGTCCATCAGGAAATAGGACTAATTTAGAAGCTGTAGACAAATGGCCATATTTATGCAGAATATTGATTGGAAGAAGACCCTCCTTTCTGACCTGTGCTGTCAAGAGACCCGGGTTGCCCCCCAGCGAGTCAGGGTGGCATCTGTGAGGCTCACTGCCCACTCTGGTATGACAAACTGACATCCCAGTGTTGGAAGGGACCACTGAAGCAACAAGAGGAGTTTGTAATTTACCTATTGAGACAAAGACATGTGATGAAGCAGATGAGAGGGCTGCCTTGACTAACTCCTAAGGATGTCCAATTGCAATTCCCTCATGTGAAACTGGGCACAGGATACTACTTCCAACACATAAACTAGACAGCCTAACACTCTCATGTACTCTCTCATCATCGGAAATTGCTTGATTCACCTAAAGGGCCAGAGACTGGATTTTGTCTTGTGACAGAAACAGTTGTCCTTGGAGGGTCTTGCCTAAGAATTGATGAACTTCAGAAGGTACCAGAGAGTACTTCCTAAAGTACCCAACTGTGTTGTTCCAGTGTGTGGACAAACTTCTGAATCTGTGAAAGCAGAGTAACATCCAAAGAAGCCTTCATTAAAATGTAATGTAAGGAGTCAATGAGATTCCTTGAATACATATATGATATAGTAGATATCACCTTCGTAAAGATCTTTGGAGCCAGTACACATGGCAATGATGACACAGCCCAGAAACCTAATTCTGAAGAGTGAAGACAGCACAAAGTAGTTCAAGCACTTCAAATATAGAATAGGGTGGCAGCCACTGTCTTTCTTGGAACTGCAAAAAGACGGTGCAGAATCTAGTGAAGCATCCCTGGACTGAAACGGGAACCACACCTGCTTTTCTGCCAGGTAGGATACAGAATCTATAAACAGACATCTAAAAAACCAAATCCTCAGGAACCCTGGACAGAAAGAAACAGTGAGGTAGAATGGGCTTAAAGTCTATACAGTACCCTTCTGAAATTACCCCACAAAGCCCACTGGTCCCTCACTGAAGTCTCTCATGAATCTTGAAAAAAGACAGAGGTGACACCCAACAGGTTTCCATGACACAGAGGCCAGCTATTTTGATACAAATCTTTGCATTAAATGCTACTGTAACCTACTGTTTGTCACCGAGTTATCAACTTAATAAAACACAGGTGGGTATTTTCTCTATATGATTTCTCATTCTGGCTGTTGAAGCCTATTAGTAACATAATTGATGAGATGTGAAATTGCTGTAAAAATGCATCCAAGAAAATCATCCTTTGCCAGGGGGATACAAATGAAAATCCATAAATAACTGCAAATGCATGTAAAAAAATACCAAAATAATACATAAATAGATCTACCTGACTTGTATGAAGGACTCCTATTTATTCAAGTTCCTCTTTCAAACATACGAAGAGGTAACCCTGTTGGTGTGGTTCTCCTTTAATTATCCTATATAATAATTCACTAAGTGTTTGTCAGAAGCCGTCATGAGCAGTAGAGACGGCTGCACGAGCTGCAGTCATGCGCAGTACAGACTGCCAGTGCCGCAGCTGATATGGAGCAGGGCACTCCGAATTCAGACCGTAGTCCTCTCTGCGCACCGCAGAGAGGGTAGTCTGTATTGTACATGACTGCAGTGCGGCCATTGCTGGGTGGCACTGTGGCCCGTGTACACGGGCTCTTCAACTAGTTGCTACATAAGTCATTCCCTTTCACTGTGTACTTTCTTATGTGAACCTAAAATAGAAATGATGTACTCTGTTCATAAAAGCCTAATTGAAATAGCAACAAATGAAAAAGGATTGATAGCAGGATTTAATTAAACATGCTAATTCTGTAGAGACCACACCAATTATACCATTTCAGAGATTTTATAAAGAACAGTGGATTTCAATTAAAAGTTCTCTTTTATTTGCTTCCTTTACGCCAATCGTATAATTAACAATTTATAATTTCAGATAAGAAACTGCAAAGCCAATTAAAAATGTATAGTCTATTATTATGCTCCTTAAAAAAGCCCAGAAGGAAAAAAAAACTTGCACAGATCTGAAATCCAGCAGAGATTATCCACTACAAGGTCATTTAGTCACTACTCACCTGGGGTGATGGTTTCTAAGGTTGCAGAATTTACTTTACGGGTACTTGTTAAATGTTTGAGTGTCGAGCCAGCAAACAGCAGGTAAAAAACAGCATCATCTGCAAGTTCCCTTTCTTCTGTGAGTCGTACAGTTAGGACGCATTCACCCTGAGATACAGATAAGAATGATCATTAACATCCTATGCTTAATTTTCATCATGATTTATAAAGAGCCATAAAAATTCCTCAGTAATGTATATGACCTACATTATATGTACAACTGAGAAACATTACATAAAATTATCAACAATAAATAAACATTGAAACAGAAGGGTAACAACTTTCAACATATCTCATCTGAATAATGTGAATGTCAGCAAACATATTGCCCAGCAGTTCCCAAAAGTTGAAACTTCCATGTATTCTGTACCGAAATCAGGGACGCTGCAGTGTGCTTATTAAAGGGATAGTAATACCTGGAAACAAATGCAGCTTCAATTGATCCACCTATAAAGAGGATCATGTAACGCTTTATTTCAATACTAGTTGAACAACCCGTGTACACAGGCCACAGTGCCAGGCAGCAACAGCCACGATGCAGTCATGCGCAGTAGAGACTGTCCACGCCTGATAAAGAAGCGGGGCGCTCCGAATTCAGACTGTAGTCCTTTGCCCACAGTACTGGCAGTCTCTGCTGCACATGACTGCAGCGCACGCAGCATTCAGTACTGTACATGACAGCTTCTGACAAACATACATTAGCGAATTATTATATAGGAGGATGCTGTGTGTTGTAGTACAAAAGGAATTCAATGCTAAAGGATTTGCCCTCCCTCCCCTTCTACCCACCTCACCCTGCCTCTTTCAGCCAGCCGGATGGAGCTCAGCGAGAGACAGTCTTCACTGAGCATAAGCAAAATCCTGCCCTCCTGCATCAAGGGGGTTAGGTTTTCCTTATACTCTGTGAACAAAGATTTTCCATCGCTGTACACTGTCCAGTCCCACAACCGTATTTCCACATCTAACCCTTTGAGTGCCAGAGGGGTACGGAAAGCAATGCATTCCGTACCCCTCTGGCACTCAAAGGGCTAAAGGGGGTGAGCTTACAGGCTGTAAAAGGTACAGGAGGTGAATCCTTTAGCAGTGAATTTCTTCTGAACTACAAGGAGCATATTATATTATAATTCGCTAAGTTTGTCAGAAGCCATCATGCTCAGTAGAGACGGCTGCGTGCGCTGCAGTCATGCATAGTAAAGACTGCCCGCGCTGCGGCTGATATGGAGCGGGAGCTCTGAATTCAGACCAGAGCACTCTCTGCGCGCAGAAAGGTGCTCAGAGAGGACTGCGATCTGAATTTGGAGCGCCCTGTCCATATCAGCTGCAGCACGGGCAGTCTCCATTGTGCATGACTGCAACGTGCCGTTGCTGAGTGGCACTGTGGCCCATGTACACGGGCTCTTCAACTACTATCAAAATAAAGCGTTTTATGATCCTCTTTATAGAAGGATCAATCTGAGCGGCATTTGTTTCAAAATATTACTATTCCCTTAAGAATAAGATGATCGTCGCCACATTGAACATCCTGACTGGAGCCTTTTCCAGTATGGATATTGTAGCACAGAGATAACAGCATTGTGTTAATGTCACCATATAAACAAGACCCTAAAAGTTTAAACAACATGATAGAAGATATAATGTATGTGCAGCAGGCTGGCAGAAGCTTGTTGTTTGCATCTTGTAACTTACGCAGAGCCTTACATAGTAGAAAACAGCCCCATGACCAGAAAGTCGGCAGTGGCATGGAAAACTGCTTTTCCCATTCTGAACATGTAATTTCAATCATCCTAAATGATCAGTCAGACTTTATTATGGAAAAGACCATATAATATATATTAGACTGATGTTTTGCTCTGAGTGCTCTGTATTTCAGTCAGGACCTGAATACATGAAGTTATCTTGATAAAGGATTATGAGGGAGCCAAAACGTCCATCTAATAAAACAACAATATTTTTTGCATAAGACCTATGCGTCAGACCTCTTTTTCCATATATTAATTTTGGACATAACACAGAGGCATTAATTGCTATTACTTGTCCAGTATCAGAGAGCCCATATATTCTTTATTTATATTATATATATATATATATATATATATAAAACAAAAGGTGAGAGATGCTCAACTAGGCTCATGAGCTAGCAAATTCATGCAAGAAGCTCACTGGGACTGTGTCCTCGTGCCCAGGGTGCAATCTCTTTTAGCTCATCAGTGCCATACACAGATAGGAAATCTTCTGAAGCATATCATACTGGTCCTGCCAAATGACAGTCCAGCCACGAAATGCCAGACAAATCCTCTCTGAACAAGGGAAACAGCTAACCCCAGGCGTACGTTTCGGGCTTCTTGGGCCTCGTCGGTGAGGTGCAGCTGATCCCTCTAGGCACTGTGAGCAAGGGGTCCACGTCTGGATTACCCTCATTACTCTTAGGGTGACCAACCCCAAGAGCAATTTGCATATGTAAAACAAAAGGTGAGAGATGCTCAACTAGGCTCATGAGCTAGTGCATTATCATTGGCTGGAGGTGGAAGGTCCTAAAAGTCCATTGCAGGAAGCGGGCGGCAAATGCAAGCCTGCCGCCCGCCCGCAGGGAAGATGGCACAGAGGTTCACCCAGCTATAGCGCAGCAAAACTAAGTAAGAATTATTTTTAAATTGGGTCGCGCTGTGTGGGGAGGGAGGGAAGGTAGCCGGCAGCAATAAAACATTTTTAACTCCGCAAAGAAAAAACTCTCGTGTATAATATGCACCCCCCACTTCACATAAGGTGAAGTGGGGTAAAATTGTGCGTATTATACCCGAGATTTTACGGTAAAACTATTTTAAACAACCCCAGGTAGATCCATAGTAGTTGGAATAAAGTCTATGACATCAAACCTTTCCAAATATGTGGATCATCACTTGCAAAAACATGTAGTCAACCTACCGGGATACATACGCGACACACAGCATGTACTGGAGATCATGTGGTCAGATGAATATGTTTGGGTGTCGCTTGATGTTATCTCTTTATATACCAACATACAAAATAATTTAGGTATATTAGCTTTAGCCCATTATCTGGATATGGATTCATCTAAAACCATAGAATTCAAAGAATTTCTGCTGAAAAGCGTACCATTCATACTGGAACATAATTTCTTTATCTTTCAGGAAGAGTTTTATCTGCAACAGAGGGGAACAGCCATGGGTACCAAGTTTGCTCCATCCTACGCAAATTTATTCATGGGATATTTTGAACATGAGTATATACGGGGGAACCCAGGGTGGAGGGAGCACTTGGTATAATATGGTCGTTTTATAGATGATGTCCTTCTCATTTGGAGAGTAGAAGTTAAGATGCTAAGTGAGATGATCTCAAATTTAAATAAAAATCATTTAGGTATCCAATTTACATCTAATATACAGACTAATAAAATAGAATTTCTTGACATTATTTTGGAAGGTCATGGCAATGGCAGTATAAATAGTAATATGTATAAAAAATAAGTAGCTATAAACTCATATCTACATGCAGACAGTGCACACTATCACAAAAGGTTACAAAATATAACATTTGGACAATTTCACTGAGCAAGATGAAATTGCGGCAAATAAAAATATTTTGAAGAACAAGGTACCTTAATGAAAAAAGATTTCCAAATGAGAGGCTACAAAGAAGAAATCATAAATAGAGCTTATAGTTGGGCTAAGAGTCTGGATATGAAAAAAATAATTAAAAAGTAAAAAAGAGAAGTAACTTTTTCCAAAACTAGAAATATTAATTTAATAACAACTTACAATTGTCAGAGTAAGAACATAAAACATGTAATAGGTAAAGACTGCAATGTGTAGTTGCAAGATCCAAATTTGGGTGAAATATTACCCAAATGTCCTATCATGACATTTAAGAAAAATAAGAACCTCAGAGCATATATAGCCCCCAGCAGACCTAAAACTTTAGATGAAGATAACATCAAGAAAGATGGAGAGAGTTTGGAAAAGTGTAGAAATTACAGATGCAGAAATAAAAGATGTAAAACATGCCCTTTTATTACAGATGGTCAAATTACTTTTGAAAATGTAGCCAAAGATAAAAAAAATATAAAGTAACACAATATATAAACTGTGAAACTACATTCGTAGTGTACTAAGCTGCAAGTGTGGAGCCCTATATGTAGGAAGAACCACTAGACAATTAAGAACAAGAATAGGGGAACACAAGAGAAAGATACAAAAAAGGAATTTGGACCACGGAGTGCCTAGACACTTCTGTACATGTAAGATAGAAGGCATTAATCATATTCAGGTCATGGGCACTGAGCACATACCAGCAGGGAAACCGAATAGATACACTCTTCTGTGTAAGCAGGAAGCTTACTGGATATACACATTGGGGACATTGGAGAAAGGAGGCCTCCTTTTATCATAATAGAATAATAGCCAATAATATAAGATTATAAAGACATCACTTTAGAGGGATGTTTTATATATTTACATATAAAAGTATTTAATAAGAGAACTTATAGGAAAAATATTAACAAAAACATTTTAAAAAAATGTTTAAACAATAAATAATACAAATAATTAATAAATAGAATAAATATGCACTTAGTAGTAATAAATATAAAAAAATTAAAATAAACATAATAAAATAAATCACAAGTGATACAAAAAAAACACTAAAATTATTATAGTTTTGGGGATAGTGATGATAATATAATCTTAATAGAAGATATATTTTCTAAAATACTTTTAATAAAGATGTATATACATGTAATACTCCTGCATGTGTAGAGATATGTATGTATCGAGTATATGCAAGTGGTATACTTGAAGCCGACTCATCAATACTCCAGAGATAACTATAGATAATAATTCTTTTTAACATAAATTTATGTATAACCTCCATTCCGAAAACCCACTGAAGAGGAAACACATGCAGCGAGGACAATAACACGGAAGTGGGGCATAGAGAATTAGAACTGCATTATGCGCTCCAAAGGTGGAACGCAAGAGAAGAAGATTTGTCACGATCAATGCGATTAGTGAGAGACTACGGAAGTAGAGATGGTTTGGAGACAAGCTGATCCACAGGAAACTTTCTGTAACGAGTATGTTCTATTATAATTTTGTATAAGTGTAGAAGTAGAAACGAGTAGAGTGGATCTGTCCGTTATATTGTTTTAAAAATATACGAGTTATATAATAACGCTTTTAATTTTGTAAAATAAATATAGGCTTACCATTGCCTTACAAGCTCTTTGTGCTTGCATTACTTTATTCTCACATATTACTCCGGTAGGCAACACTGGGCACCAGGATATCAGATTGGGCTTATACCCATAGCTTGATCCAGGAATAGCCCTAAAATAACATTGTTCCAGACATCCAAGAGGTATCAGTGGTCCCAGAGGAGAGAGACGTGAGATAACCGACCTGGGGTTTATTCTAGGAGAGCCATAATGATACAGAGGCGATTTATTTAAGCCTCAAACAAACATGAGTAACATACATTGAGCACCGGGTGATGGTGTTGGCAACAGTCTAGGAATATACAGAGGGTTCTTTTTGCGTTTTTTTTTCCTTTTCATATATTTACAATATAACCTATCAGAATAGTAAAACAGCAATATCAGAACTGATTTTAGTTTAATAGATTAATCACTCATATTTGGAACATATAATAAAATATAATTGCATGACTATACAGCCTCAGGTACATAACTAAGCTCTATTTCATGCTGAATAACCTTTAAACTATAATGTATCTTAAATAGAAAACTATCTGTAGATAGATTTTTCCTCCAAAAGCATTTCATTAAAATAAATGATTTAAATCCAAAAAATCTGATTTAAATAAAAGAAATCAGATTTATATATATATATATTTTTTTTTTAAATCATCAATTTTTATCCATCCTGATTCATGTTCCTTTAAAGTTGCATAAACTGGCAATTCAGGAAATTCAAACAGTCCACTCTTATCCTTAACTCTTTGAGTGCCAGAAGGGTATGCAACGCATTGTTTTGCAATGTGTTGCGTACCTATCTGGCACTCAAAGGGTTAAGAGTTTATAAACCCAAACCTTTAAGCACCACATTGTAAATCAAGGAGTTCATACACCTCTGGTCATTCCAGAGTTAACCCTTTGAGTGCCAGAGGGTTGCACAGCACATTGCTTTGGGGTTAAAGGATGTTCCTTTTTCACTGAACTGTCGCAGTTCATATGGATTAGCCACCTGCTTAGTCTGCATGCATATCCCCAATTAGACTAAAATACATGGAATTACACTAAACAGTTCACAATGGATCTATTACGCATATCAGTAGGCCAAACCTGCTGCTATTAATTTATTCTGAATTGAAAGGTTATTATGAATTTAAATCAGGGGATGGCAATGTGAGGCCCGCCAGCTGCTGCCAGGCTGGCTGTGGATCATGGGAGTCGTAGTCTGGTAGCACCTGGAGGGCCTCATGCTGCCCACCCCTACTTTAGATCAGGGACTGATTCATTAGCATTGCAGCACAAAGGACTATAGTTTATATCTTAACATGACTTCCATTACAACAGAGATAGTAGTGTCTGCTGCAGACCACATGCCGGATTGCTGTATATTTTTACACACACTTGTCTAATCCTGGACAACCATCTGGTATCTTTCAACAAGCTCTTTTGTGAACATCCAGTTAACACGGAACAAGGCAGGCAGAACTATTTAATGGAAAATGTTGATGCTTTAAACAAGTAGTCTTTAACCTCCCCTGTAAAATGAACAATTGCCCCTTGGATGATAACGGTCATGGCTTCCCAATGCAGTGGTGATCTCTCTAGCATCCAAGGAAGTTAGCTCATATTGAAACATTAAATTAATAAGATCAAAGGTTTTTTATTTACATTGACCTAAGAATTCCAAATTAAAGCCACTGTTCATCAAACAGCAAATGGCTGAATGCATATGGGAATCCTATGCTTTATATGCACATTTGCAAACTCATTAATGGTTGGATCATATCTGGTTCTCACTTATTCATCAATAAGAAAATATTGGGTAGATCTGACATGCCTATCCACCAGGTGCATTCTGGCAGATTACATAGCACTGTACACATTACCATACACACAGTTTGCGTATCAGTGTGTATTGTGGTAATGCAGCATATGTTCTTCACACCCTTAGATGAATTCCAGGTATGTATGAAAAATGTTCCTTCCCTTAATAGACTATAAAATGTATGGACTGCATGTGCTCTTTTCAGCAAGCTGTAGGAAACCATTTTCGTTTGCATTCTTCACATGTTGCCGTGTCTAACACAGTACAGTACAGTTTATTGACTAAGAATTCAGGTATGCAATGGAACAGGCTTTTGTTTTGCTTTGTGGGGGTGGTCAAATGCACTCAATACCAGCATTTATTTATTTATTTTTTTAAATAAAGTATATTAGCCCATATGATACCCTAATCCATAGGCGTCCAAGTCTTTTCAGTTGTATGCCACAAGATCAGAAAGCCTTAAGTGTGAGGAACGCATTCATTTTCTACTAATAACAATGGTGAATTGTAGCCTTCCAGCTATTCACATATATGGATGTATTTATGCATTGGCAATAGTTATATTTAACAGACATCTATTCTTGAACTGTATGCTAGTGGCCGGCAGGGAATTAGGTCTTACTGTCCTACTAGTTCACATGTGCTAGTTCATTAATTCAAGTGGGCCTCATGCTGGATGCCCATGCTCTAATCCAGAAAAAAGAATATAAATCATATAGGGCAGTGGTTCCCAATCCTTTCCACTGGGTCATGTATGGACATACTAGAATTATAGACTTTCTTGATGACCCAAGGACTTTGCAGCCATCTATGATGAGTTAAATAATATAAAAATGACCAAAGCGGGAGTTACAGTCCAGGATAAAGTTGGCCGCTTTAGTTCCAGCATATGGTTCTCCATCTTTGGTATTCTGTTTGTGAGTGTTCCAGCTGTTTCTTATATTTTTAAATTCTGGTAATAAAACTGTATTACACTACTCTGCTTTTTTAAACTTTTGAGGACAATTTGTTCTTCTTTATTATCAAGGTTAGATAATAATCAAGATTTTATGTTCTAAATCAGACTTAGCCATCCCTGGTCCTCTTTGAATGAGCACACGTAGAACAAGTAAAGTGACAGAGCCACCTGTGCTCCAGCTGAGATAGCCCAAGAAGGGAGAAATTTGCTAACCAATATTGTCTTTTCTTCTGTATTCCTCCATGGCCTAAAGAATGGGCTTTATCCCCAACCTCCAGCGGGAAGGACTATTCATCGCATAAATAGTCAACTTCCATAAGCCTACACCAGTTACTCATTTGTCCGATTTGTAAGAAAACAAACAGGAAAAAAAAAAAAGGTTGGGTGTGCTGTGGAGGGACACAGAAGAAAAGGAAATATCGGTAAGCAAATGCTTCCCTTTCCCCAATGTTCAACTCCATGGCATAAAGTGAAATATATCATAGTAGTATTCCAGAAGGGTTGTAGAACCATATGATTAAGGCTATAATAACAACAAAGTACAGGAAAAGAACCTTCAGATAGAAAGAGAGGAAAAAGAAGAAGCATACTACCGTCCAGACTGGAACAACTGCCTTCAGAACTTTCCTTACAAATTTTGCCTGTGATGAGGCCTGAACATTCAACTGGTAATGTTTATTGATCGTTGAAATAAACAACACGTGGCTGTCTTGCAAACCTCTTCCGGAGAGGCTGAAGCCTTGCACAGCCAGGATGTAGAAATTGACCTTGTAGTATGTGTCTTAATGCTTACTGGTGGATGTAAGTTTGCTTCTTAACTTGATACATTGCTTGACGCACGTGGTTAGCAAGGTTTTATAAGCTGAAAATTCTCTATTTTCCAAAAAGTGTAGAAATAAGGAGTATGTTTTTCTGAAAAATGTTAGTCTTCTCAAAGTGGTGGATACATCTAACATCTAAACTGTGGAACATTTTTACCTTATCCCTCCCCCCTTGAGTGTGGACAAAATGTTGGTAGCACAGATTCCTGATTAAAATAAAACTGAGTCACTACTGTTCTCCTAAAGGTAGGCTTAGTTCTAAAGACCTGGTCTTGATGGAAAACCATATAAGGAGACTGATATGCAAGGGCTCGTGGCTCACAAATTCTTGTACCAGGCATAACTGCTATCAAGTAAACTGTCTTAGGTTAGGTTCTTTATAGAAATACTAGTTTAAGAGCCCGTGTACACAGGACACAGTGCTGCCCGGCAGCCTCGGCTGATGCCCGCAGTACAGAGTGCCTGAACACACTGCGGCTGATATGGAGCGGGGCACTCCGAATTCGGACCATAGCCCTCTCTGCGCACCTTCCTGGGCACCTTCTGTGCACCTTCCTGCGTACCTTCGCGGTCCCAGGAAAGTGAGCAGAGAGGACTCTGGTCCGAATTCAGTCGCAGCGAGTTCAGACACTCTGTACTGCGCATGACTGCATCGCAGGCAGTCTCTACTGCACATGACTGCAGCGTACACAGTCTCTACTGCACATGACTGCTTCTGACAAACATCCTAGCGAATTATTATATAGGATTATGATTCAGTTCAAGCAAAGAATACCATGACAACTGATTTAGAACAATACTGAAGTCCAGTGGTGCCCCAATCTCCCTTATCCCAAGTATTACTTTCTCAGTGGCCGTTACATTTCTTAACCACGCCATTCTGAGTTAAACAAGGGTCCAGGATTGCAGACAATTGTACTTGGACAGAAGCCGGTCTAAGGCCTAAGTCAAAAACTTCTTGAAGGAAATACAGAATCTTGGCTGCTGAGATTTGTTCTTAAGACAACATAAAACACCATTCAAAATTTTCCACACCACACAAATCACATTATATAAATCCTGGAGGCTGAGGCTTTCCCAGTTTACACTATTTTGTTAGATAACTCTTGAAAGCAGAGACTGCCACTCAGGCTCCATGCCATCTGCTTCAGGAATGCTGGATTTCGGTGTAGAATTTGGCCTTGATTCAGGAGGTACTGGGATAGAGGGAGAGACCAAGGCTGGGTCATAAAAAGTTGTATTAGATCTGAAAACTAAATTCTCCTCAGCCAGTTTGGGGCAATCAACATCACTTCTGCCTTGTCTGTCTGGAGATTCCTTGGTACCTGCATCAGAATGAGTATACCGATGGAAAAGTAGCTCACGGACTTCTTGTTGTCCCTGGATGCCATTAGGTCTACTCTTGGAATTCTTCATTTGCTTACTAGTTGATCAAAGTCGTTCCCAGCTTAGAAAGTTCACTTTGGTGTTCCTTATCCCTGATAGGTGGAGGGCTGAGATTAGCCAGAGATTCTTTTCTGCCCACCCTCATTTCTTTTGTGCATCTCTTTCCAAGGGACTGCTTCTTGAACCTCCTCAGTTTTTTAGGTACACGACTGCTGTCATGTAGTCCGACTTTACGAGGATTTGATTTCCCGCTATGTAGGTCTTGATTCCGCTTAAGCGCTTTCTAATTACCCACAACTCTGGAATATTTATATGAAGAAAGGACTCTGACATGGACCATAATCCCTGTGCTGCCATATTCTTCCAAGTTCCTCCCCATTCCTTTGGGCAGAAGTCTGTAGGAACTATTTTCCAGCATGGATTCTCCAGTGGGTAACCCTGCTGAGGTTATTTTTGCTTAACCACCAACTTAAGTCACTCTTGACTGTCCTTACAAGAGTAATCTTCTGGGATGTGATGCTTGAGTTCTGGTTCCTGAAGCTCAGTAAGTTTTTATGGACTTCTCCAGCTTGGCCCATGGAACAATCTGAATCGTAGAAGTGAGGACTTCTGTCAGTTCTATAAAGTCTTGTGTTGTGTGAGTCTGCCATTTTCTGCATGTTTTGAGTCTGCTTACTAATCTCAATATCTTGTCTTCTGACAAAAATGCAATATTCTGCAAAAATTTACACGGGCTATGCGCGTATGCAATAGAAGACACATGAGCCATTTTAGGTACTTCAATGACACTGTGTGAATATATATAAGCGTAATATCCAATACAGTCAGCATAAATATATAATAATGGGAACTTAACTCAACCGGTAAATATATGTTCACATACATAGGTGTATTCAGTCCCCCATAGATAAACACTGCCACAACAATGCCAATGCAGGAAAGCAGAGGCTGTCCCTCTGATTACATGTACTTGCTGTGATACAGAGCATCTTTTCAGAGCATATGTGCATGCATGTATAGACAAGAGTATATATACTTTACACTCCAGCTTTGATGGACTGTTGAGTGGTAGTTACACAACCACACATATATGTGTGAGACCCCACTGTGTTCCCTTGGTAGTCACACCTGCACACATATATTGTCAATACATTCAGTTTGTTAGTGGCACAAAAAATTCCCAGCCTTGTTGTATGGAGACATGTGTTGTATGCAAACAGTTATTTCCTGTGTACATGTCACATAAATGCCAGAAGTAGAAGCTTCTTATTGGTTCATGATGTGTCTTACTGTCTGTTCTGTTTTCTCCGGGTGTGTTTGTTTCTGCAGTACCCAGTGCCATGGGATCCATGGAGATCTCACTGCAACATCATGCAGTACTATTTTCTTAATATGGCAGGCAGCATATCCTATTTTATTGTGTGCTGTGTGTCATAACGTAGTGGCATTTATATATCTGGTCAGACACAGCAGGATCCTTTTTATTTTGGGCAGGCAACATTCTCAGATCTCCCCGTTTGGTGTACATATTTTGGCAGGGGGAGCTGAGGGATGCCTCTTTGATGGATTTTATGTTGGATTTAAGAGTTTATGTTATACAGAGTTAAAACACACACACACGGGCTAGGCATGCTGAAGTGGCTAGTTGATTGAGTGTCCATGAAGTTAAGTTTGGCTTCACCTAAGGATGGAGACTCCCGAGTCAATGACTATGGCTTTTATAATCTTCATATGAACAACTTGATTAACCATTTGAGTGCCAGAGGGGTGTGCAATGCATGGTAAGGTAATGAGTTGCACACCCCTCTGGCACTCAAAGGGTTAATTCACTTTCATACAATGTGTGTTTCCAATATGTTACTCTGCAACACGTTGTAGACACAGCCAGGCTGCACCTTGGGTCAGTTTGCAACATGGGAAAGCGCCATATAAATCCATAAATGGCAAAGCTGGTAGTCAGGTTCTGTTTCCTGCCCCCCCCATGCCTTTTTAGTGGGTCTGTGTGGGAGTGGTTTTTTCCTCAATAATGTACATTAATCCTATGAGTGTCAGAGAGGTATCCAACGCAAATTGCAAAGCAATTAATTGGATAAGTCTCTGACACTCAAAGGGTTTAAAGTGTAATGAGATGTTTTTATGTTACATAATGTTACCAGCTATACCCGGCATAACATACGCTGTTATAGCATATTTTAAAAGGTTATAAATTAATAACTCATTTTATTTATTTATTCACTGTGCTCAACTGGTGGTTGACCCCTACTGCACTTCCAAACGTTAAGAGAAACTTTACACCACTACGAGTAACGGTTTTAAAAACAGAGGTTTGTCTGTGTGACTGTGTGTGTCTGAGTGAACAAGTGTGTGTGTGATCTTGAGTGAGTGTGTTTGTGTAACACTCTGTGCTCAACTGGTGGTTGACCCCTACTGCACTTCCAAACGTTAAGAGAAACTTTACTCCACTACGAGCAACAGTTTTAAAAACTGAGGTTTGTGTGTGTGTGACCGTGAGTGAATGAGTGTGTGTGACCCTGAGTGAATGAGTGTATGACCCTAAGTGTGTATGACCTTGAGTGAATGCTATGCTATATGCTATATGGGTTTCAAGCAATGTTTTGCATGTGCTGACTACATGTCCCAGAATGCTGTGCTATACGCTTGGGTTTCAAGAGGTGGTTGAGTGTGATGATTGGTCGACGAACATGTCCCAGAATGCTGCGCTATACTCTTGGGTTTCAAGTAGTGGTTGCGTGTGCTGATTAGCTGGTGCTCCAGGACGGCGAATGGAGTGCTATGATTGGCTGGGTATGTTTCCTAAGCGGTCAGTCAGCACACTGGGAATGGAAGCATACCTAAGCATTTTATATATATCGAAGATGGTAGTGTGCACATTATGTAATCTTTGTACATAAAGAGTAAGGTGTTTATGGAAATACGGCTTGTCATATGTTTTCTGATGTCTACGCTTTCCTTGCATGAGAGTGGATGAGCTTACATATTTCCTTACTTGTAAAGGTTAGGATACACAGAGCTTCCCTGTACTCTTTGGAAAGGAGGGAGAAGGTGCAGGTGACACCAGCCGGAGCAGGACACCTGCAGGAATGTGGTGTAGATCCGGGCGGGTGGGTACAGGGAGCAGGCCTGAACCTAGGGGCTAGCGGGGGAGCGGCTGTGTGTGTTTGAATGGTGGATGTGTGTACTTGGGTGTATGGAGTGTCCTTTTCATGCAAACGGAGCTGTAGGGCGGGAAAGTTGTAAAGGGGGGTATTGTTAAGTAGTGAATGTAGGTGAAGGGTAAGTTAATGTTGGTGTTGCATTCAAACATAGGGAGTGTTTTGTTTTGTTTTTTTTTTTGGGGGGTGAGTGGGGCATGTGTGTATTTCTCTTTAGACTGTGCGTGTCGGCCATGTTACTTTGTGCTTCAAACGGAAGTTAAGGGAGGGCTAACTCCTTGCACAGATTATGACAGGAGTGGCCATGTATTGTACCTCCTAGGAAGGCAGTATGGAGGAAATAGGAATCTCTCTTCCTTATTGCCTCCCCTGGGTTTGTTTGTCCGCCCAGGGATGTGCACAGCAGAGACAGAGAATTCTGGCACCTTGCCACCCTTCTCCTTTCATGAATACAGATATTATATATACACAATCCCAGTGATCAAAATTGGACTTTAACCCCTTTAAAGCCAGAGCGGTCTCCAACATATAGGGAAGCAATTCACTGGAGACATTCCTAGAACTGAACCATTAAAAGCTTAATTTACAGGAATGGGAATTTGGGCAATGTGTTAACCTTTTGAGTGCCAGTGGGGTATAGACAAATTATTGAGAAGCAATGTGTTGAATACCCCTCTAGTACTCAAAGGGTTAATACCCTATGGTGCAGTTGGAATGCTCACGATTTGCTCCTTTTTGCGTTCTGCGTAAGCTATTAAAATGATTACAATCGTGCTACTGTATGATGTAATTATACACTGGGTGCTACTATTAACCATGTGAGTTCTGGGGGGGGGCAACATACTACACTTTGTGGAGCTTTGCACTGCTCACCTATCTGGAACTCAAAGGGATCAAAATACAGAAACAAAAGTGCATTTCATGAGATTGGAAACGTATCTTGTAAGTAAAATTATTCTGCTTTGCAATATAGAGGCCTCTCCATTCAGTAGCCCAGTTACATGGCAGGTTGCTTGACTTCTGGTTAATCTCAACTATTTCTATATATATTTCCAAATGACCTCATCTTCTTCACAATCAGGTCCAAGTCTAACCACTTGAGAATCTTCCAGAAGAAGGCAATGAACTGGGTCAGGGGTACAAGGGAAGGGCAAGGTCATTGTGTGTAGTCTGGTAGTATAGTGCGGCTCTCATTAAGAGATAAGCACCACACTCCAAATTTAGACCCATCTTTATCCAATTCAATGAGTGGTAACGAGACCAGGAATCTAAAGACAAGCAATTCTGAAGCAAACCAACAGTACCACAGGGGACAAATACACATTCTACAAATTCCCAATCATTTAACCATTTGCATGCCAGAGGGGTACACAATGCTCTGGGTTAAATGGGAATATCAACCCCTGGACTGACAGAGGGGTCTCCAGCTCTGACTTACAATGGGTTGGGGACCTCACCAGCATTCAGTGGGTTAATAGTCCCACTTAAATCATTGGGATTTTTCAGTTGACCGATAGGTGCAGTTGGTTTGCTCAAGAATGTCAACTCTTCAGATTCCTAAATTTAGGCCTATGTCTGCTTCTTGGTGCATATCCCTTTGACTGCTGAAGGGGTGAGCAATACAGCAGATAAAGCAGGGGTGTAAAAGTTCAGTCCTCAAGAGCTATCACCAGTTCAGGATTTAGGGACTTCCCCAACTGAGCACAAGTACAATAACCAAAATGAATGAGCCACTGATTAACTCACCTGAAGATCGAACTTGCACACTCCTGAGACAGAGGGCTAGATCATAAACCTTTTAAAGGGATAGTAATAATGTCTATTATAAAGTATAATGCTGAGTCTTCTCTATTGTTTTTATAACATGCAGCACTAAGTTTGATAACTTACTGTTCTATAGTTTGAAAGATATTCAATGTAAATGATTTCCCCTCCCGCCCCTTCTAGCCGCCTCCCCTTAGATCTGGAATCCAGTCACAGGACTGGACAGGTGCAGCGAGAGACAAACTTCAGTCCGTAAGTATAAAGAAAACCCTGCCACCCATGACGAAGGAGGGCAGGATTTTATTTTACTTATTGAAGATTGTCCCTCACCGCTCTCCATCCAGACTACTCCCACAGGCAGCATGACGTGTCGAGAAGGGGGGAAGGGGGATCCTTTTACCTTGAATATCTTTTGAACTACAGAACAGTAAGTCCTTAAACTAAGCACTGCATGTTATAAAAGCAATACAGAAGACGCAGAGCTAAATTTTATTATAGACATTATAACTATCCCTTTAAGAACCAGAACAATGCTTTACACACCCCTCTGGTCCTTAAAGTAAACTAACCAGACCTCGTCTTTAACTGGGGACACACAGGAAATAGTCATATTTCAGGACTGCATGGAAAGCAGCTCTGCAGTATGCATTTTTCATGTGTGTCCCCGGTTAAAGGTGAAGTGTGGTCACTCTACCTTAACCACTGAAGGACCAGCCGCGTGGCCGGCACTTAAGAACCACTGGGCATTTTTGTTTTCTTGAATCGGAATCAGGTCCCCGAACGGCATGCAGCTGCATGGGGACCACTGAATTCCACGACGTACATGTCCATCATGGAACATTAACTCACATTTTCCCCCTGGTGTACATGTACATCCATAGTCCTTAAGGTGTTAAAGGGTTATACAAAGTGATACAAAATGTACAAGAACATTTGGAGCAATAGATCTCTAGCATTCAAGGGGTTAAAAGCCACATATAAATCAATACATATTCTGGGAATTTTATTTGTTCTCTGTGGTAAAACTGGCTTATTTGACTTCTGAAAGTAGCCCCATCATGTAGGATGGTGTTTCAGTGTTTATTAAAGGAACATTAACAGACACAAGATCCAAGAAATGGAATATAAATAAATATACATATAAATAAAAATACTTATACTGAAACTAGGGTTGAATCATGCTTAGCCAACCTTTTAGCTTTCCAGATGTTGTTGGAATGCAACTCCCATCATAATCAACTGGACGCTGGCTTTGTATCATAGTCCAACAAAATCTGTAGATCCATAGGTTGCCCACCCAGAGTTAGATATAGCTGGTCAGTGTGAATCATTGGCTGCCATGTTATCCATTGCTAATGTGACCACAAACACAATACATGGTAGAAATGCTGAGAATCTGTATCTGTTCAGCCTCCATATGAAAAACAGAAAACCTCTACAATGTGCAGCTAGTGACCAAAAGGGAACTATATAGGGCATGGTCAGGCAACCTGAGGCCCTCCCGCTGTTGAGGACTACAATTCACATCATCCCTGCAAGTTTGTCTTTTAAGAGCATGAAACTGCTGTGAGGAAAAAAACAAACAAACAAACAAACATATGGCACAATAAAAAATATTAGTCAGGCCTACAGCCAAAAATAGCCTGTTGATTAACATCAAAATTGACAGGGAGAATGGGCCGATAAGTACAGTGAGCATCTTAAAGTTAGTAAATTAGATTACTTGAACTGCATATATTAGTGTTAAAATGACAGAACTTCCCACTGGGGTTGTTTAATAACCATCTGAGTGCCAGGGGATATCCAGCCATTGCTTATCTTACTCTAGAACTGAACCACTTTATGAAAAGTGGTGTAGCTGTGGAACAAAAACAAATACACCAATTTCAACATTTGGAAAAAAAAACAAAAAAACCCACAAAACACCACAACTTTGCAACCCGCTTATGCTTTGCTGATGATATCAGATATGCATACCTCCCAAGTGTCCTTCTTTAGGAGGGACAGTCCCTCTTTTAGACCCAAATCCCTCTGTCTCTCTTTCACATCCTGATGTCCCTCTTTTTTAGAAGATCAGTATGTGTGGTGTGTATATAAGTGTATTACATCGATCCACAGCAATAAATCTCACATTAATGTTTATTTAAACATCAGTATGTGTGTTTATAAATTAGTCTGTGTAAATAAAATACTTTGGTCTTGTTGTAAGTAATTTATTAAGTTACACAAGGAGTTGTCAGTAGGTCATGAAATAGTCTAAAAATTCTCGGTAATGCCCCGCCCACCAGCCACACCCCCTAAAACACAAGTGTCCCTCTTTGGTAATTTGAAATGTTGGGAGGTGTGGATATGACATCATAAGTGACAAAAACAATATTATACTGATGACATCAATTACAGCTACAAAATCAGAAACACTGACACCAATGTTTCAGCCATCGTTTCAGAGTAGGCTTTCCCACTAGAGACTGGAACATTTCTGAGCAACATGAACATTAGTGAGGCCGGACACCAATGTTGGGTGATTAGGCTTGGCTCGAAGTCTGCATTCCAATTTTTCCCAAAGGTGTTCAATATGGTATAGGCCAGTGTGTGGGCTGCACATTGATTAATTCATAGTAGAGTGTGTGGTAATACTGGCACAGAACAGAAACAGTTAAAATAAAGTACCATACTGTGCACCCAACAGATAATACCTTCTCAGGCACAAATGACTAGTACAACATAAAGGCAGTTTTTAAATTAGTTTAAAGTTGCCTAAATTTATCTTAAAGGATTCAAATATACGGTTTTTATATGCGGCACACTGGGTGAACTGGCAACCTCCCATCCTTCTGACTGGTAAGTCTTCAGGATATTTTCCAGCTCTGCACATATCCATAGTTTACTAGCTGCAAACAGCAACATAGCTCTGTGCCAGTGTTTTTAGGCAATACACTCTGCAAATGTTCAACTAACTATGTGTACTTGTTGCTTTGTTTTCCAACCAGAATAGCAAAAGGGAGAAAAGGCAACATGTATAACATTTCCCTTGCACAGAAGTCATGTGGTCCTAGTATGTCACACGTGTATAGCAATCTCAACTTTGTTTTCAAAGAAAATTATTTTCAAGATATGAAATCATAAGGTGTTTTGTGTGGATATTGACCAAGAACACAAAACTATCAAATGTACATTTTGTGACAAGAATATCAATACGTTTTTCTCTCCCTCATAGAGGAATAACTGGGTACCAGAGTTCTAAAACTTGGAAAAGCTAGATTTATTAAGCATATGGTATTAATAATCAGGATAAGAGCTATTTTGCTAGTGCAGGATGCCCACTCTTCCACTACACAGAATGACAGGCAGTCTTTGCTTACAGAGGCATGGAGTCCAGGAGAAATGGGATTATCTGAAATGTGTTTTACTAAACTCAACAGAGCATTGCATTAGGCATGTCAGCAAGAGTAAAAGAAAACCACTGTGGTACTCCACAGAAGTGGCAAATATAGTAAAGGAGAAAAAAGAAGCTAAAAGGTAGCAGGAAAGAGTCTGGTAACTACAGACCAGTAAGTCTTACATAAGTAGTGGAAAAATTAATGGAGACTATGCTAAAGGAAAGAATTGTTGAATATCTGAATTTAAATGGCTCGCAAGATACCAAACAGTATGGGTTTATAGCAGGGAGGTCTTGTCAAACTAACCTCATAGATTTTTTTGACTGTGTAACTAAAATAATAGTTCAAGAGGGGAGCAGTAGATATAGCTTATCTAGATTTCAGTAAAGCATTTCACACTGTCCCTCATAGAAGACTCGTTAATAAATTGCAGTGTTTGGGTCTGGATGCAAAAATAGTTAAATGGATAAGGCAATGGCTGAGTGACAGGATACAGAGGGTGGTAGTCAATAGAGAATATTCGGACGAAAGGAGTGTTACTAGTGGAGTTGCTCAGGGATCTGTACTGGGACCCATTCTTTTTAATATTTTTATTAGTGATATTGCAAAAGGTCTTCAAGGTAAGGTATGCCTTTTTGCGGATGACACAAAGATCTGCAATAGGGTAGACATTCCAGGGGCAATAAATCAAATGACTAACAATTTAGGTAAATTAGAAGAATGGGCAAGAGTGTGGCAGCTGCAGTTTAATGTTGATAAATGTAAAATAATGCACTTGGGACATAAAAATCCAAAGGAAAATGATACTATTAAAGGTACTGTGCTGTCAGAGACAATAGAAGAAAGGGATTTGGGAGTAATTATTTCTAATGACTTAAAAGTAGTCAGGCAATGTAATAAAGCAGCGGGGAATGCAAGCAGAGTGCTGGGTTGTATAGCTAGGGGCATTCGTAGCAGAAAAAGTGAAGTGGTCATGCCACTCTACAGATCTCTAGTTAGACCTCATCTAGAGTATTGTGTACAGTACTTGAGATCTCATCTCCAGAAGGATATAGATACTCTAGAGAAAATTCAGACAAGCTCTACTAAAATAGTGACTGGTTTACAGGAAAATAAATATCAGGATAGACTAAAGGATCTGAACATGTATAGGTTGGAGGAGAGAAGAGAGAGAGGGGATATGAAAGAAACATTCAAATACATGAAGAGATTCAACAAAGTGCAGGAGGGAAGTACATTTCAAAGGAGTAAAAATGTTAGGACAAGAGGCCATAGTCTAAAACTAGAGGGACACAGGTTTAGACGTAATGTAAGAAAGTTTTACTTCACTGAGAAGGTATTTGATAAGTGGAATAGCTTACCAGCAGAAGTGGTAGAAGTTAATACAGAGACAGAATTTAAGCATACATGGAGTAGGCATAAATCTGTCTTAAACATAAGAAATGACCAAGGACCAAAAAAGGTTTGAGGTTTTTACAGTAGGAAAATGGGCAGACTAGATGGGCCGAATGGTTCTTATCTGCCGTCAGATTCTATGTCCCTACTAAGCTGAGGTCTCATGCTCTTATGGTACTCAAATGTTTATACAGACCATTTTGTATTTTGAAAAGAAGGAGAAAAATATCTGATTTTATATTTCTCATACATAACATTACTATCTAGTTAATTTGATGTTTGAAAAAAATATCCCATCACAGACATTCCCTCCCCCTTGAGGACCAGAAGGGTGTGTTTTACAATGCTTTGGGCAACCCTCTTACCCTCAAGGGGTTAATACCTTATCAACTAATTAATCCACTGTACACTATGTTCCTGTCCTGCACTCACCATATCTTTTATTTGGGCTCTGTCTGTAATCTGCTATGCTGGCAAACACTGTTTTTTGAACACCAGCCTTTGGGTAAACATAAGAGATCCCCAGTGTGCTTCAGGGAACATGTCGACTATTAACAAACCTTTTAAACTAGGAGCTAGGATTGACTTTGCAACAAATAGCTCAACTCTAAATTTACCAAAGCACCAATCCAAAAAGGAAGACAAAATGGCAATAACTTACAGGTTATAAAGCATTCCACTGCTCCAACTAAACAATCCAATGAGCTCCAAAGATGCTAACACATTTAGACATATTTGCTAAGAAATATCTGATGCAATATTATATATACACACACACATATTCGCGAATGTTGCATGTTGACTCCAGAGTGCTCCATCTTCCTGTGTGGCAGTGCTTCATGGCCGGAGTGCTCCATCTTCCTGTGTGGCAGTGCTTCATGGCCAGAGTGCTCCATCTTCCTGTGTGGCAGTGCTTCATGGCCAGAGTGCTCCATCTTCCTGTGTGGCAGTGCTTCATGCCCGGAGTGCTCCATCTTCCTGTGTGGCAGTGCTTCATGGCCAGAGTGCTCCATCTTCCTGTGTGGCAGTGCTTCATGGCCAGAGTGTTCCATCTTCCTGTGTGGCAGTGCTTCATGGCCGGAGTGCTCCATCTTCCTGTGTGGCAGTGCTTCATGGCCGGAGTGCTCCATCTTCCTGTGTGGCAGTGCTTCATGGCCGGAGTGCTCCATCTTCCTGTGTGGCAGTGCTTCATGCCCGGAGTGCTCCATCTTCCTGTGTGCCAGTGCTTCATGCCCGGAGTGTTCCATCTTCCTGTGTGGCAGTGCTTCATGCCCGGAGTGCTCCATCTTCCTGTGTGGCAGTGCTTCATGGCCAGAGTGCTCCATCTTCCTGTGTGGCAGTGCTTCATGGCCGGAGTGCTCCATCTTCCTGTGTGCCAGTGCTTCATGGCCGGAGTGCTCCATCTTCCTGTGTGGCAGTGCTTCATGGCCAGAGTGCTCCATCTTCCTGTGTGGCAGTGCTTCATGCCCGGAGTGCTCCATCTTCCTGTGTGGCAGTGCTTCATGCCCGGAGTGCTCCATCTTCCTGTGTGGCAGTGCTTCATGCCCGGAGTGTTCCATCTTCCTGTGTGGCAGTGCTTCATGCCCGGAGTGTTCCATCTTCCTGTGTGGCAGTGCTTCATGCCCGGAGTGCTCCATCTTCCTGTGTGGCAGTGCTTCATGGCCGGAGTGCTCCATCTTCCTGTGTGGCAATGCTTCATGGCCGGACTGCTTCATCTTTCTGTGTGGCAGTGCTTCATGCCCGGAGTGCTCCATCTTCCTGTGTGGCAATGCTTCATGGCCGGAGTGCTCCATCTTCCTGTGTGGCAGTGCTTCATGGCCGGACTGCTTCATCTTTCTGTGTGGTGGTAGTTCATGGCGGAGTGCTCCATCTTCATTTAATGCAGGAGGTGGTAAGGGAGAACACTGCAACTTGATGCAATGATTTTGACTCTGCCCCCAGAGGGGGGCGGACAGCAAAACAGAAGCAGTTATATTTAGGTTGACAACTTTAAATTGATAGATATATAAATAAATATATATATATATCTATCTATCTATCAGAATGTATCCTGCAGAATGTATCCTGTTTAGTAAAACAAGGGTACCCCCACAGCCAAGAGATGTTTTATTCAAAGGTTATTGAAGCTCAAACTTGCATTTCCTTGTGTGCAATACTTACATGGCCAGTGTCAATAATCTTCTATCAACTGAAAATTTCAGACCGTGGAGGTACAGTATCTAAAAGTACCGCATGTAATAGTTTTTAAGTAAAACATATCACATCAGGGGAGAACACTTGTTTTAATTAAAGGGGAACTTTCACCCCTTAATAACTAAAGCTCCCCTTACTGCTGACCTGGCGACTAGCTGCTTAGTAGCGCTAGTCGCCAGAAAACTTACCCCGTTCTCAAGATTTCGCCGTTTGAAAGGATCAGGAAGCACGGACGTCTCTTCACAGTGACGTCCGTGCGCCTGCGCTGTCAGTCCCTTGTCAGTCCCTTGTGCACCGTATGCACCGTACGGTGCACAAGGGACTGACAAGGGACTGACAGCGCAGGCGCACGGACGTCACTGTGAAGAGACGTCCGTGCTTCCTGATCCTTTCAAACGGCGAAATCTTGAGAACGGGGTAAGTTTTCTGGCGACTAGCGCTACTAAGCAGCTAGTCGCCAGGTCAGCAGTAAGGGGAGCTTTAGTTATTAAGGGGTGAAAGTTCCCCTTTAACAGTATCAAGATTTATTTTTGACATTACGCATTACTATCCTTTTAACATAACAGCAGCAACATATCAAATCTATTAAAATATTAATGTGATGCTTTCTAATTCAACATACAAAATATATACTATTTAGACTTATTTCAAGCACATCATTCATTATCTAATCTCTTAAACCAGGAAACATTTCATTTAATAAATAAAAATCATTACATATATCACTCCAAAAACAGAAAATCATATAAAACTGCATCCTTACGTGACCTAAATAAATTAAAATTATAAACCTGCACCTTTCAGATAGCACAACAGCAAATATTGTCGCAGTCATAAAACATTTAAACTGTCAAGTCTCAACTCTAAAGATTAGCTTATCTCTCCTTTCTTGTTATCTAGAAGAGGAATGCGGTTACACTTTAAAAAGTTCAGTTGCACAGTAGTTAGAAGAAAGCAGTTGTCTCTTGTCTAGTCTGACATTTATACAGCATTTCTACTAATAAAATTGAACTTATACTCTGTAAAACTTAAAGGGGAACCATCATATAATTAATAGCCTAACTGAGGCTAAGATAATGGCCTCTTACAGTTGTTTAGGTTGCTCCAAAGCACACCTCCCAAGTGTCCCTCCTTTAGGAGGGACAGACCCTCTTTTAGACCCAAATTCCCCTGTTCCTCTTACCCGCCCTGATGTCCCTCTTTTTGGGAGATCAGACTGTGTGTTGTGTATATAAGTGTATCATATTGCTGTACAGCAATAAAACTCACATTTTTTTTTTGTTTAAATGTCAGTATATGTGTTTATAAATTAGTCTGTGTAAATAAAATACTTTGGTCTTGTTATACATCATATATTAGGTTACACAAGGAGGTATCTATAGGCCATGAAATAGCCTAAAAATTCTCAGTAATGCCTGCCCACCAGCCACGCCCCCCCTCAACACCCCCTAAAACACAAGTGTCCCTCTTTGGCAATTTGAAATGTTGGGAGGTATGCCAAGGGCAAGTTAAATACATGGGCATAGCCAACATTTACTGGGGTCCTCCTGTTTCAGTGGACCACATCTTGTGTTTCCAAATGTCCCAGATTTCAGCAAGGAACCAATTTAATAATAATAATAATAATAATACATTTCCCACAATCAGAAAGAATAGAGACTGAGTGCACAACACACCAGTGTGGCTGTTTTACCACAAACAGTAACTTTCATCTGCCTTCCTTAGTTTCAATAAAGGGATCTAATATGCATTGCGTTGTTTGGAGGGCTCCGTCTGAAATTTCGCCAGAAGCTTCTTAAAGATTCTTAAAACTACCCCATCTCTCACATAAGATAATGCTCTAGATACTGGTAAATCCATATCTACATTTTTCATGCTAAAGCAGAGTTTTTAGAAGGGTGGGAGCATTGTTATGATGCTTAAAGCAATGTGAATACTTAGGTTTTGACATTTCATTACTGGGTATACGGGGACAGAGGCTGATTCGTCAGTGGTGGGGGGTTTCTTCAATCTCTGCCCACTTCTGCTCCTTCCCACATGTTCCTCCCACTTCACACTTTTTTTTGATGCACCAGTTAAGCCCCATCCATTTTTGCTGCAATTCACGTTGATTATATCCCCAAGTGGCACCAGACGGTGTCCCCTCCAGAAGAGAGATTTCCCAAGTATGGCAATGATCAAAAAATTGGCTGGACCAAATGGGTTTCAGTCACTCATCTATAGCCAACATACAGGGCCTCTCCCCGATGCACTCCATTGTGATCTGTTCACTTGCATTCCAAAGGTATACTTGAATTTAGGAATTAGTAACAATCATCAACTGATGACCGTTTAATGTGACAATTTGTTCTTGTTTCCCTCTTGCATCACTGAATTAACACACCAGCCACCTTCAACACTCTGCTAAGGGCCTTATGCAATAGAGAAAGGTGAAAGTCTGGAGCTTACCAACTGCATCATGGGGGACAAATAAAAATGAAGTACCTTGAGGAGAAGTAATAACCTAACTCCTGCTGCATTCAAGTGGAGGAATAAGCAGGTACAAACAGGGACTAAAAGTCACACTCTAGTGTATTTCCTCAAGGAACTGTTATTGGGAGATTTTCCATAAGACTCTCGGCACAAAAGAAAAGGGGACCAATTCTGGAGGAAATAAACTACCACATGGAAAGAAAAAGGTTCAAATTGTGTAATTGGGCTTTTAACCCCTTGAATGAAAGAGAGTTCTCCATCTCTCTACTTTGTAATACACTGGATGCCTCTGTAGCATTCAAGGGGTTAAAAGCACCTTCTAAATCAATTTCAGCTTTGAAAATTTTAGTTTCACCCCTATGGTACAGTTGGTTTGTTCCAGAATTGCCAAACTTTTTAAAGTGGACCTTTCACCCTGTATGATGCTGATTTTTTTTTTTTTTACCACATTTGAAAACTTAATTCAAAACTGCCTATGTGTCATGTTAACCAAAAGTCCAGTAGATGTACAGTTTAGGAGACAGCCACACTTTTAGTCCTGAGGAAAGTGAGACAAAGGCAGTTTTAATAAAGTTCTCCAATATGAAAACCTGAATCAAGGTGACAGGTCCACATTAATTGTTTACTACAGAAATGTCGCCATGTACTGGGCAGCCTGGAAAAAGACACAATATAAATGTTGTATGCTTAAAAACTATGATATTATGATGTTGCAGGTTTAAGTGTGGAGACCGCACAATATCGCCCACATAAGTGTCGAGCAGCGCAGGGAGCCGCTGTCTGGTGGCACTGTCTCACATTGCATAGCGCCAGGGTGAAAATTCAGAGGCATGTCAATGGCAAATTTTCTTTTCCACATCAGTACAATTGTTTTTGATAGTGCTAAGGGCTCAAATACTTATTTCACTCTGTAAAATGCAAATCAATTTATAACTTTTTTGAGATGCATTTTTCTGGATTTTTTCTTATTCTGTCTCTCACTGTTCAAATAAACCTACCATTAAAATTATGGACTGATCATTTATTTGTCAGTGGGCAAACGTACAAAATCAGCAGGGGTTCAAATAATTTTTTGAGAGAGAGTGTGAGTGAGTGAGTGAGTGTGTGTGTGTGTTTTCAACCTGGCGCTGTGCATTGAGAGGGTGTGCCACCAAACAACTGCTCCCTGCACTGCTCGACACTTATGTTGGCGATATTCTGATGTCTCTGTGTTCAATGCTGGCGGCATGCTTGCATTACGATTGGCTGGAGGCGGAAGGTCCTGAAAGCCCATTGATGGGAAGCAGGTGGCCAGCAAATGCAAGCATGCCGCCGGCATTGAAGATTTGCCCAGAGGAAGTTTATTTTAAGCTTCTCTTCTCTTGTCTACAGTACAGCGGGGACCTCAGTGGAGCACAGTAAGCATCATTATGACAGCGGATAGTGCCGGGGGAGGGAGGGAAGGGATCCCCATCATTACAAATTAAATCCCCCAAAAAACTCTCGTGTATAATACGCACCCCCCACTTCAAATAAGGTGAAGTGGGGTAAAATTGTGCATATTGTACCCGAGATTTTACGGTAGCTGCTTAATAGTGCTAGTTGCAAAATTATTACTGCATTATTGAGAATTCCTACTGCTCCCGGGACTGACAGCCAGGAAACAGTGCAGACATCTTTGCATAGTGACGTCTGCGCTGTCAGTCCCAGCCTGCTCTAGGAGGCGTTGCTAGGAGCCATTCAGTATCAAAAGGGACTGACAGCCCTGGGAGCAGTAGGAATTCTCAGTAACGCGGTAATAATTCTGGCGACTAGCAGCATTAAGCAGCTAGTCAACAGAGAGGTAATAATTTGCAGGCAAGTTTAGAAGGGGTGGTAGTTCTGCTTTAAAAGCAATTGAAGTGAGAAGTGTTTCTTTCTCACCTATTGGTGCAGATGGTTTGCTCAATACTTGCACCTCTTCCGATTACTGAAAACAGCCCTAAGTTTCAACAAAATTGCACTACAACATGTACTGTATTCAGCAAGCTAAAAAAGATGCAATGCTGGTGCAAACCAACTGCATCACAAGGGAGAAAAGATAATGCTAAATTATTTGAATGGGGCCTTTAACCCCTTGAAAGCTAGAGAGGACTTCAATCCATTGCAAATCAATGCAATGGAAACCTATCTAGTATTCAAGGGGTTCAAAAGTCCTATTTAAATCAACAAAAATGTTGGTAATGTTATTTGCCACAATGGTGCAGTTGGTTTGAACCAACTCATTAGCTTAGTGAGCACGCTCCATTGTAAGCTGGTGAATAATACTTCTGATCCTGTACTTTCTACCCAATGAAATATTATAGTGGCCGATTTAACTCTCTAGAAATCTAAACACTAATTGACAATCATGCCATTACCATTCCAAAGGAAAATATTCTGTTATTTATTATGTCTAATCTATACCTAAACAGGTCTATCCTTTACGTCAAATCCAACAATTTAAGCAAATGACCAATGTATAAACTCAAACATTGTGTACAAAAATATGGAACAAACTCAGGATTGAAATAAATGATTTTGCAGTAAACTGAACTTACATACAATGGAGCTTGCTGTGGATTAAGTTTCATGACCCAGGTCACTGTAATGCACAAAAGAGAAGACAAAGTGTAATTAACAATACCGAGGCTGGTTACACAGAGTTAACAGATATAGAAAGTGGACTGGAGCAAGTTCTGAAATGTAAAACAATGTTATGGGAACACACTTTTAACCCTTTGAGTGCCAGGGGGTGTGCTCAAAGGGTTAAGTGTCAAGAGCAAGAGTGGGACCTCCCATCTCTTGTGGACTATTGCTCCCTGTGAATTAGTTCACTCAAATAAGTCCTGGATTTCATGTCCATGGAGGCAGACATGACAGTTTCTGGGAAGACCAGAGGACCTCAAACTATGCCCAAAGCGCTGGTAATCTTCTGCAGACACATGCAATTTGCTTGCCTCCATCAACATGACATCCAGGATGGATATAAAAAGTTATCTATTGAACAGATGCACACGGCAACATTCACAGTGGCCACTAGGATTCTCTGACCATAGTACTGTAAATGGAGAGATACTGAGACCCCAAAATTTTCTGGTAGGATCCATAGCTGGGCAGCCAGATTAATAGGTTAGTTCCTGTGGTAACAGGTTTGCCAAACAGGATGAAATGAAAGCTCATTTAAGACAATATTTTATTAACCAGATTCACCACAAGAATACAAAATGTGGTCCTCAAGTCTACCAAAGGGAAGCACATTATGTATTTGGTCTACCAAAGGGGAGCAAATTATGTACTTTATATATGTACAAAAATGTCAACAGAGGGCTGAAAAAAGTAAACGAACCCCATGAATGGTAGAAGGGTCTGCAACGCACCACTGCTCATTGCACTGGAGACCTTTGTAGAATCTAAACAGTTATAAAGGATCAGTTTAAGTATAAATGGGGGATGCACAGAGGCAAAGAAAAGAGGGTGTGTATGTTTTTGGGGATAAATGAGGGTGTGTTTGGTGCGATAAAGGGACATTTTCTCATCTTCCCACTGTTCGAGAGAACAGACTTGATGCCTCAAGAGAAGTCTCAGAGGGCCTCATGCAGCCCAGAGCCATCTGTTGCCAGCTACACAATTTAGGGAACGCACTTCTATTTAGTAGGTGAGCATTCTCAAGATGCAGAGACAACTCACTTCACTCCAATAACACATATATACTTAGCAAACCTGTATTTCTGCTAAGCTGGTGTTAGTTTTATTACAGCTATCGTGTTCTATGTTGGTTTAGTAGAAACTAGTCTGGCTGCACAAACAATCCTTTACCCTCAGTCATTGTGAAATAATTATGTTCCCATTATGTCTAGTACTCCAGATCAATGCGGCTCAACATTCAGGAACAGGTTTGTGGCAAAAAAACACACCAACTAGGACTCAAATACATTTATACTAAAGGACAGAGTTAGAATTTATGAAACTAAGCTGGCTTTTAAATACTTTAATAATGTATGTCAGAGGGGTTTTCAGTGCATGATGGCTGGTACTGAAGATTTATTGTCACTATCAGATTGTGAACTGAAATGGTAGATAGATAAACAGACAGACAGATGAGAAAGATCCACTTGTCTTTATACATATTAATTATGCATTAGGTATTGTTTCCTTTTAAACTCTGGAATGCCAGTCACATCTCTAAACCCACTAAGAATAATGCAAGGAATACATACATCATTTTATAAAACATTTACACTGCAGGTTCACAAGATCAAGAATCTCTTTTTTCACTTCTCGCTGTGGTTTTAAAATGTACATTGCACTTTGTTCCCTGTGTCTTCATTTGATCTGCAGGTCTCTGCTATGATGTAATTGAAACATTTCTGAATGTAAGATTAAAAATCATGCCAAGTGATTGGTTTAGTTCATCTTTCTTAAAGGAGCAGTAAATGTCTGTTACAAAAAAAAAAAAAAAAAAAAATTCTGTTGAACACTAGTTGGTGTTGTTAAAGGGATAGTAATACCTAATATGTAACAAAATATATATTGTAGTGTAAAAATGGGGTACTCTCACTGCTGAAAGGTGTTTTATTCAAAAGTTATTACAGCTCAAAGTTGAATTTTTTAAGTGCAATATCACAGTGGCGCTGTTGTTACACCATCCTATGGACAGCTCTGGTCCGTAGACTATAAATCTCCATAGGATGGTGTAACAACAGCGCCACTGTACAATTTCAGGTCACTGTGATATTGCACCTAAAAAATTCAACTATAAGCTGCAATAACTTTTGAATAAAGCACCTTTCAGTAGTGGGAGTACTCTTGTTTTACTCCGGGGGATAAACCCTATAACATATTTGTTTTTACATTTTTAAGTATTACTATCCCTTTAACAGTTTGAATGAAAATTTAAAAAGTTTGAACTTTATTAACTTTTGAATAAAATAATTCCAGGCAGTACAGAGGAAGTGCTCTTATTTCACTTGACAGGCAATGCCCTATTTCAGTGGTTTCCAGACTTATCCCAGAGGGAGCCTAATAGAACATCTCGATTTTCCTGCTTGTTCAAATGTGAGTTAACACCTTAACCCTCTGAGTGCCAGAGGGGTGTTGCGTAGCCCTCTGGCACTCAAAATGTTAACGATGCATGTATGTCATGGGTGGATGTCCCTAAAGGACCCATAACGTACATGTACGTCATTGATTTCAGGGCTCCCCACACAGCTGCACGCCGCTCGGGGAGCCCTAAATGGGAATTAAAAAAAAAAAAAAAAAAATGCTCCGTGGTCCTTAAGTGTCGGCCGCGTGCCTGCACACCAGTCCTTAAGGGGTTACCATTATGACTGAGCCACTGAATAACTCACCTGAACTTAAGCAGAGAAACAGGGTTAGGAGTCGCTGCCCTACAACATAAAACTAAAGTTTACTGCTTCCCTTTAATGAAAAGTTCACTTAAAGGAACAGTAATGTCCCAGAAAAAATATTTAGCATTTTGTAGTCCTTCAAAAGTTGAATTGAATAAAAAAAAAAACCCTAACTCTCAAACCACTGTGGTTTGAGAGATATTTGCATTCAAAGTTTGACGTTTACAGCTGACAGCAAGATCCCGGTCCGGAGACCAGCAGAAGAGCTGCAATCACATTATTTAACCCTTTGAGTGTCAGAATGGTACGGAACGCATTGGTTTGCAAGCACACTTCATAGACCACATGGTGGATAAAAATCAATGATTTAAAAAAAAAAATCAGATTTTTTTTTTTTTATTTAAATCAAATTTATTTTAATAAAATATTTTTGGAGGAAAAATATATCTAAAGATCGTTTCTTATTTAAGATACATTAGAGTTTAAAGGTTATTCAGCATGAATAGTTATGTACCTGAGGCTGTACAGTCATGCAATTATATTTTATGTTATATTTTATTATATGTTCCAAATATGAGTGATTAATCTGAGAATGTGGACACAGGAACATTTGGGGAGCTTGGATAAGCTTCCATGACACCAAAACTAAGCAGCAGAACTCTCTACCCATATAATCCTGAGAAGTTACATTCATTTGTACTCTCTAAATCAACTAGGTTCTATTCTTCCACTTGTAAATCTGTACCGGGCCAGAGACAAACCCACGATGTTCAGAGAGAGGTTTCTAAAAAGTAAGGACTAAACGTACTTAAATTGAGTTTGCACAAGTATTTACAAGTTTTCCAGCGGAGGATGACAGAAACTATAGTTCTTTAACAGCTGAAGGAAAGTAGGTGTGCCCCTTCCTTAACCACACCTGTTATAGTCATATGTCCAACAGGAGCAATGATTTCTCATTATTGGAGAGCTAAAGTTGGGTGCCTATGATCCAATGGGGCAAAAAAAACACAAGGAATGGTTTTCTGTTCAGCTGTCCAACATCTTCTCTCCCCCTATTCCCCTGTTGAATTGCTTTTCCCTCTTTATTATTGTCTGCATATCTATCTATGTTATTATAATTGATGAAATGCAGACTGCACAATCCAGCCATCATTATTCGAATTACAGTATGCTCTTCATGCATGTTTCAATAAAGTTTACTTTCAATGAGGAAAAAAATAAAAAGAGGAAGAATAAGAAAGTCCAGAACTACATCCATATAAGCCTGGACTTGGATTGATCTAAGAAAGAAGAAAAACTTAGTCCACCTGATTTCACCCAAGTGTAATTAATGCTCAATGTCAGGAGAGCAATGCTTGTACACTGCTTTGGAGCGCAAAAGGGTTAAAGTTGCTTGTGTGAAAGAAGGAAATGAAGAAAAAAAATGTTTTTTCTTGTACTTTGACTTTTAGCAGTTAGGGTAAGGATTAAAGCGGCTACCAATGAGATGACATTGCTTTAATATAATTAAGGCATTACTCCCAAAGTAATCTCGAGAGCATGTGGAGAACAACGTGCTGGTAACAGGGAAATAACTTGTCAGAAGCTACTGAACAACTGGGAAAAAGCCAGCAACTGTAGTAAAAGTATACACCTAGAGAAGATATGTATATATGAACACAATTCACTAAGCTAAGAACATAAGTATGTTAATGGACAAGTAGGGGAGAACACAATGTATGTACACGTAGAAACGCCATTCATGTAATAAGGTATGCACAAAATGTATTAATAAGGAGTGTGATGAACTTTAAGACATCAGTGGAAGGTTTGCACCTTTCTGAGGTAAGTTTCTACAGCAGTTCCTCCCCATGGAAAGTCCCTCAGAGGATGGAGGAAATTCAGGCATCCCCAGTATTAATGCACACACCGATATAAGATATGGTATGTAAACAGTCCATTAATGTAAACAGAGGCAAGATATAGTAGGCACACAGTTCATAAATGTACACAGGGGTAAGATACAATATGTAGACATTAAATTCATATACACAAAGGAACTACAGCATTCAAAATCCATTCATGTACACTTACGGAAGATATGGACGGTTTGCTTTAATGTACACATACAAAAGAACTGTACACAGCTCATGCTTTAATGTACATACAGGAAAGATACATACACAGTTCATTAACCCTTTGAGTGCCAGAAGGGTGAAGGGTGAGCAATGAATTGTTCAGATCGCCAACACTCAAAAGGGTTAATTTACAAATAAGCAAAATATGCATAGTGAAGATATTCATACAGTTGTTAATTTACACACAGGGAATAGTATGCACATAGGCAAGATGTGCACACAGACCATTAATGTACACAAAGTATAGGCATGTAAGCACTTCTTTAACCCTTAAAGCAGAACTACCACCCCTTGTAAACTTTGCCCCAAATAATTACCCATCTGGCGACTGGCTGCTCAATAGTGCTAGTCACTAGAATTATTACAGAGTTATTGAGAATTCCTACTGCTCCCGGACGGACAGCAAGGAAACTGCACAGACATCTTTCCATAGTGACATCTGTGCGCCTGCTCTGTCAGTCCCAGCCTGCTCTAGGAGGCGTTGCAAGGAGCCGTTCAGGACCAAAAGGGACTGACAGCACAGACGCTCAGATGTCACTATGGAAAGATGTCTGCGCGGCTTCCTGGTTGTCCGTCCGGGAGCAGTAGGAATTCTCAATAACCATATAATAAGTCTGGCGACTAGCACTATTGAGCAGCTAGTCACCAGATGGGTAATTATTTGGGGCAGTTATCTAGGGAACTATATGTACACAGTTCTCTAATGTTCACATGAGAACTATATGTACACAGATCTCTAATGTTCACAAGGGAACTATATGTACACAGTTCTCCAATGTTCACATGGGAACTATATGTACACAGTTCTCTAATGTTCACATGAGAACTATATGTACACAGTTCTCTAATGTTCACAAGGGAACTATATGTACACAGTTCTCCAATGTTCACATGGGAACTATATGTACACAGTTCTCTAATGTTCACATGGGAACTATATGTACACAGTTCTCTAATGTTCACATGGGAACACGGAACACAGTTCATTATTAAACACAGGAAAGATATCCACACAGAGCAAAGGGAGGTATCTGACATATTGTGTTGCAATATGTGGAGTTGGATATGGGAGGAGTCACAGAGAGAGAAATAGACTGAGAAGAAGTGGGAGGGGAAAGAAGAAGTGGGAGGGGAAAGAAGAAGTAGGAGGGGAAAGAAGAAGTGGGAGGGGAAAGAAGAAGTAGGAGGGGACAGTGTGAAAGGGGTTTGACCACACACGCATGCGCACGCACGCACACACACACACGCACACGCACGCACGCACGCGCACACACACACAAATTCAGACACTAACAACAACAAATAAGAAATAAAAAACATTTGCAACGGAGGAAATTCTTCACTTTCCACGTCTAGGCACAGTAAAAACAGTTATACAAAATATTTACTTCTACGGGGTGTAAATTCTCATCAGTGTTCTGCTGAATAAACTGTTTAAAATCAAAAACACTCAAGCGTGGAGAATACAGAATAAGTCACTAATGTTTTGTCTGCGCTTAGATTAACCTACAAACATATAAAATGGCAAAAGCAGCTGCAGTGTTTAATTAATGTCAGCTTTTATATTTCTTTTAGAGCTAAGTAAAATAAAGCAGATGGGCTGCACATTTGGAGTTCTACATCAAAATATTATCATCTTTAGATTAACTCACTTCAAAACAGGAATCTATAAAACATGATATTTAGGGTAAAAGTACAAAACAGCAAATGGGTACAAACAAAATGAATGGTGAAATTTAATAAACTACAGAAGTGTGTTTCTGAAATAAACCAATTACACCACAGGAAAAATACAAAACAGCAAAATGTTAGCTTCCTGCTAAAGTACAGTGGCACTTTTAGAAAGATTAATTTAACCCATGAGTGGCAGAGAGGGTGATGTACTTAACTGCTCACCATTCTAGAACTTAAAAAGTTAACCCACAGGTTACTAAGACATCTCCATTGCATTGCTTTGCCATAGGACAAACAATGATGCACTGATATTAATGTGAAGGCAATTTCACCATCCTCTTATCTAATCTATGAAGATTTACAAATCTTGTCTACTTCAGTAGCAGATATTTGAAGATCATGAGGCAACTGCAGTCATTTAGCACTTTAACAAATAGTATATGTGGATTACCAATTAAACACTGCTCACAAATACTAGTACTGTAATGTACTACTACTACCTGTGCCAAAGTGCCCTGCTGGAACTCTGCAGCTTCTGCTTTCCTGCAAGAAAAGGCAGCAATCTGAAAGTCCACATCTCTCCTTTATGCCTGACACCCTCAAATACCGCCATTGATTGTATAGTTGCTGTGACACTATATATCTTATTTTAGTTTCAGTTGCAGAAGATAGGTCTTTTATAGATAGGTGGGAACATATGGTGGGTGAGAATTTGTCTGATCAGGACTGGAGTAACATTTGTGAAGTGCTTAACTAGATGATCCCTGAACATTGGCCTTAGGGAACACCTTTTAGGATGTTCCACGTGACTTACATAGTCCCATCTCGCCTTGCTAAGATGTTCCCGGACAACTCCGACTGTGGGGAGTTTGATTCCTTCTATCATATTTGGTGGAACCGTTATAAGGTTAAAGCTCTGTGGGGAAACGTCTTCTCCTTTTTAATGGATATTCTCAAAAAGCAGATGTTTGATTGTTTGGGAAGCACTGTTGTGTAAAAGATTAGAGGGTATAATGAAATATGAGGATAAGCTAATAATGCACATTTGCCTAGTGGTAAGAATGACCATTGCAAAACACTGGAAATCTTACAATACTCCTTACTCCTTTGTCTGGAGTGTGAAAAAAAATTAAAGATATCTGTCATAGTGAATTTCTATGTTCAATTGAGGAGGATCGCTATGACAGTTTTATCCAGACCTGAAAAATTTGGTTGTAAAGTACATATGGAGCCTCTCAAAAAGCACTTTTCTGTTCTTATTTTCAACTTCAAACACTGAGGACCTCTGTGTTGTATAGGATTCTCTTTGTATGATCATTTCTTTATTGTTTATTCTGTTAATTTTAACATTAATATTTTCTTAAACAAAAAATTATAGTTGCTGTGAGCACATCACCAATAAAACTGGGTGAAAACCCTTTACAATGGTCCATAGGTCACCATGCAGATCAGCTCAGTTACAGTGTAATTTTGTTATGCCAAAATTGTAATAAAGATGCAGCACAGTCAGCTACATGTGCCATGACATTCACCCATTTACATAGTTCCATAAGACACAATGCTAGCTATTTATAGAATGTCTTTATGTGCCTCATATTACAAGGACAAAAACTGCCATGTGTATCTAGTCTAGAATTCACCCATTTGAATAACCCAGTAGAATGCAATGATACCTATTCTGCAAAACTTGTTGCTGAAACTAGTAAACTAGTTGTAAGGACTACAAGGTCTGTTGCACCCCTGTCCCCTCACCAGAATTCAAAGTGCCATATGCATACAACAAAAAAGGAGCAATTATACAGCAAACCAAGAGCAGCAGAGGAGAAAACTAAAAACACCCAATTCTTACATGGCACTCTTCACCCCTTGAATGCTAGAGAGGTCTTCAACCCTTTGAGTGTTGGCACTCAAGGGGTTAATGGACTGTGTGGCAATGAGCTTGATCCTTCTATAGCATTTCAAAGGGCAACAGACTTAATAAAAATACCCAAAGCTGCTCCTGTAACATATTTGGGGGAAAGGGTATAAAAAATCATACCTATGGCTAGCAAAAGACTGGAATGCAACTGTGACATTTGTAGCTCACAGCCATAAGATTCGCTGGTTGCATTCGCAGCCTCCATAGGGCCCTAGTGTCTGCCTCAGAACACCATCACTAAGGTCTGAGAAAGCAGTGAGTTCAGTCCAACAGGACAGAAAAGCAAAGGTTCAGAGTGTTGTAGTTCAGTCTAATTCATTGGGACCACAAGGATCCACAAACTGTAGCCCTGGCTGTATCTATGGGAATTTTGGGAATGCTTACTTGACCTCTGTGTTGCGGGTAGTTTGCCTCAGAGTTTAACCATTTTTACTTTTTGCATTTGGCTCAGAAGGGTTTATAGTAAAAGTTCCCTAAACCAAAATAGTCAGTATGTATCCTGGAGCCATTTCAGAGCATTCATCAGTCCTCATCAGCTGTTCGTCCTTGCTAAATGCACTTCTCACCCACATGACCCTCAGAGCCTGCTCTCCACCCTTTGACCTGTTGCTTCATGTCTTACTAATCCTGGCAACATGTGAAAGTCAGAAGTATGGAAGAAAAGAACTGGACAGAGAAGTAGAGATGAGTGCATAGGAAGCAAAAGATGAAAGGAGAACTGTTTACTAGGAATACTAAAAAAGCTACAGTTTCCTACTGCTGCAATTGACTGGATCAACAACACCCTGTAGTTATATCAATAGAGCCCCAAGCAGCAGTCTGAGCACAGATTACATCAGCGCTACAATAAAGTACAACAGAAAGACCTTGGGTATATTTAAAGGGCTAGCTGCTGTACACAATTATACTCTGTTTAATAGCAGCTTCTGTTGGTACAGACTCCGTTTCTGCCATTACAAGCAGTAATGAAGAGGAGCACATCTGAATGCAGATGTTTTCTGATTGCTTGTTTTAAGTCCTATAACTAGGGATATGTGAAACTTTCTACCGTGTGAAGAGACTTAGCAGAAAATAGAACCTTCCATGGGAACTCCTGGAAGGCACTTTCTGTTCACTTTTTCTACTCAGCAGATTATGGTGTTCACCTCTGAATCAGAACCACTACTTGCCTGGTCCACTGCACTCAAAAGCACTTCTTTCTCCCACTCACTGATAGGCAGTACATGTGGCAGGAGGCACTTACACCTTCCTCTAGACTGTAAGCTCTCATGAGCAGGACCCTCTGATCCTTTTGTTTTCCATGATCCATTTGCATTGTTATCTCTGTTTATCTATTCACTATTGTACAGCTCTGCAGAATAAGTTGGAGCTATATCAAGACTATTAATATGTAAGATGAAGGGCAAGCAAGAACCCAGATGGAGAATGGTAGAATAAAAAGCATGGAATATGGATCAGAAAGGCAATATATTGGAAGTAGATTTGAAATAGATGTGAGTGAAAGTACTTATAACAATTGAAAACCATACCATTCATTTTATTTATATTTCTGTGCATAATACATCTCATCGGAGACGTGCAATACTTCCACCACTGAAAACAGGACCTTCCCAGAGATATTTAGCCAGAAGATCTCTCACAGGGCTGGACATTTCACAGGTATGTTTCACCTACATTTTCTCCCTGCAGGATTTTTTGCAGAATTCAGCAGTAATTCCAGAGAGGAAGAAATGCTAATTATGCACATCTCGAGTGTTGTGGTCATGATAAAAATATAATAATACCAGACGTGAGGCTTCACGTTTCTTATCTAGCCTTCATGAACAATTATCATCCTTTTGCTACTGACAAAGTGTTCCACGTGAGGTTTAGAGGAGCCCTGCTAAAATGATTAGACAATTACAGGTCTGTTTCAAAAGCTTGGCTGCTGTGTACTTTTCAGTAATTGAATTATTCCATCTATAATTTATTTTCTAAGCTCAGTAGAATACAGTTGTAGAGGCCACCTTTCCAGATATGTTTTTCTATTCCTCATTCAATTTTCTTTAAAAACATAAAGTTATAAATGCTAAACAACAAATGAAGAAAACTGAAATGAGAATTGGAAAAATGTTGTTCTTCGATTTTTTTGCAAATGCAAATATTTGTCTTACTCATTTTCAAGTCTGAAAAGTAACTTTTTCTATTCTGATTATCCAAAGATATTTATTGTCAACAGGCTCCATGCCTCACACTTAAATGGTGCTTTTAAAAGCAATGCACTGGATACCTCTCTATTCAAGGGGTTAACCCCATTAAAACAAGGGAATTTTTAGTTGCCCCATGTGGAATGGTGGCATGACCCCACGCTTTAAGGTAGCCATGACAGTTGCTGTCAGAAGGACAGTACACAAACACTGTCCACTGTATAAGGCAATGTGAGTTACAACTTTGGCCCTTAAAGGGCTTAATAGGCTTATTAAAGGAGCAGTAAAACTTTTATGAAAAAAAAAAAAAAAAAAATAAAATAAATAAATATATATATATATATATATATATATATATATATATATATATATATATATATATATATATATATTGTTGGGTGTTTCCTGTTGAGTAAAATAAAGGTACTCCCGCTGCTGAGAGATGTTTATTTCCTTTTAAGCCTGTGGGATTTTTTTACATTAGCAGTGCCCTCTACTGGCCAAATTCCAATTATTTATTCTGTTACATTCTAATTAAGAGGAAAGTCAGTGACATACACGTCTCCATAGATTGTGATACATATTGCCAAGTCACTTCCAGTCAGAACTTTCAGGAAGTAATTGCACAGTAAATTCACATCCTGATTATTTGAATGGTTATATATTTTGAATAATATCTTGTTTTACTCAGAGGGAAAAGCTCTATAACATATAGGCTTTCATAAAACAAAGTTTACTGATTCTTTAACTCTGAATGAGGAGCTAAATTACCACTGGTTCCACAGGGGAAAAGCACACTGGTCCTGAAAGCAAAAACAGAAATTGTTTAGGGTTTTCCAGTAGTTTGCAATGAATTTGAGGCTGAAAAAGTATTTTGCATCAGTACCCTCCGTCACTGGATAAGTCACTGCTCTGACAGCTTCATTTGCATCATATTACACATTCCTCTGATCTTTAAACACCTGAGGACCAGAGATATCATTTACATTAATGACCAGGGACATTTTCACTATTCTGCTTGTTAAACAAGTTTATCCTTTTAACAGTTTAGGGTACCAATGAAAATTATAACTTGGCTGTTTTAGGACAGAATGGTCTTTCTTCTGGTACCTAGTTTGAATATAAATTATATTATTTGGTTTGGATAATTAAAGTTATTACTCTGCCCATTATTGTCTGCAAAACTACTGCAATTGCGGAATTGTATCTCAAAAACTAGACTTCCTGATTACAGATATTGTAGACCGGTCTGCTATGATTTTACACGAAATCCTGTGGAAATAATTAATTTCTCTACTTTTCTTATACTGTAAAATGTAATTATGTAGAGGATATTTTGAATACAAAATGTATCTGTAGAAAAATGTGTTCATCTATGTTTATTGTCCATACTGCTAGCCATCCCTGCTCTACATAATCACTTTGGCCGTGCAGCCTGTGAGTGCGGATTCTTCTTCAGTGGATGAATGAGTTTTGATCACGCACCCAGGATTTTGACACAACTGTCGAGAGTATTGTGTGTGCGTGTGTGTCTGTGTCTGTGTGTGCATGTGTATGTGTCATCTTAATTTCTAAGATTTCTACACTTCTATGTCCCTGACAATAAGCTCTGTTTATAGAGAGTTTTGTGTGAGGGACTATGAAAGCAACTCTAGAGATCCAAAGTGGAAAAAATACAGTGTAATCAACAGCAGACACAAAACATTTATCTGTGCAGGGAGAGTAGAACATTGTATTACACCCAGCTCTGATAGTCTACTTACCAGAAAACAACTCAGTGGGGGAAAAAGAATAAATAATAACAGATGACAGGGAAAAAATATATACAATTTGACTTTACACATTATGCACTTGCAGAATATGTAAAATCAAAATAAAGGGTTATGATCCCCATACATTGTGGATGGCCCTAAGCATCTACTGTCCATGCCTTGTCTTACAAATGCAACTCTACACATCTAAACTGTTAATTCTGACAGAAAACAGGAACATTTAATTATCCCATACATGTACTACAAAATCTAAATGGAAAGACATTGAACCATGAATAGCTGTGATAGTGGAAGATATATGTGTTAGCATTTTAATTTTACAACAGTTTTCTATGTTTAGCGTGAAACCGCTCAATTAAAACTAGAGAAAAAAAGAATTCAAAACCTCCAGCATTCAGTCCTTCAGCTGTTTTGTGGTTTTCACAGATGCAAAGTCAATCAGACTGCAAAATTAAACCCACTGCATCACTACAGAGACTGAGCCAGAAAAGGAACATCTAAAAAGATTTTCTAAAGTCTATTGTATGAAATGCAGAATGATGGAACAGGGTTCCGTCACCAGATCAATGTACCCGGATACCATTTCCAAATGTGTACTTAACAATGTCAATTCATAATTAAATAAATAAAAAAATAAATAAACAGGCCACATTGATCCATTCTGTTATGACTGATGATGAACCAGCATACAAAAATTGGTTAGCAAACATTTATAACTGACTTGTGAACAACTGCAAAATGTTTTGGCAACAATGCAAAAACATTTTCTTGAAGGATATTCATTCAGGAAGCAATAACCCAAAGATCTAGATCAGCGTGGTTCTAATTGCTTAGCATATTCCAGGATGCTGTCAATATGAGAATGAACAGGGCAGATGGGGGATAAGAAAAGTATCTAAGAACCAAATTGTATTTCTAGGTAAATAGAAAGGGAATGGTTCACAACTAAACAGTCTGAAGCAAAATTATTTTGTTAATAGAAGCATTAACTAAAATGCATCTAAATAAGATTTTTAATACTGTGCAGTTAGTTTGTATTAAAATGTTGCCAACAATTCAAGTAGCTAACCAACAGCATCCCGAATCACTGAATAACTATACTATCCTTTACAGACTTCCAAGAACATTTCATGAACTAGTGCAAAACACTAAGAAACCTAAAGTCCATATATTCAAAAGCATTTCAGGGTCCAAAAGCCTCTATTAAGTCAATGAGGATTCTCATTGAATTCAATTTTCTTTTGAAAATATGGCCCTTTAAGTGATTTTAATGGTACATTAATAGAAATGCATATATTAAAAATAGCAGAACTATCCTAATTAGTGATATTTTTGATTGGGCAAATTTATTAAGGGTAGGAAGCAGCCAAGAGCAATAAGATACTGTTGCAATAGTTCCTTATTGGGAAGGGGTGAGGGACCATCTACGACAGAAATTAGGGGTGGATATTCCTTTGGACCCATTACTTTATTTATTTTCTTTTTCCCAACATCACAGTGTATCCATAGGACAGTTACTGGGAGCTGCCCTGTTTCCGCTTTTGAATGAAGCTAAGGCGGTCCTACAGAGTTTATGGAACTCAGTAGTCCCTCCCTTCAGTACAATTATGGACCCAAAGAGTAGAATCCTTTTTATGTATGGAGAAATGCCATGGAATTGCTACTAATACATTACGTCATTTTCATCGTCAAAGAGGACTATGGTTATCCTCGACCAGTCATCCCATACTACTCGTTCTTCTCTCTGCTTACCCCATACTTGCACATCGCCTTACTTAGAGTGGGAGTAGATGACTATTTTGGAGGGAATGATGGGTCACACCCTTGGTGTTTGGTGATATGTTATACTTGATGGTTACTGTGCCTTTTTTTTTTTTTTTTTTATTATTATTTTCTCTTGTTAATCAATATCTTATAGATCCTTTGAGTGCGCTTGGTGTCCTCAACCCTTGAACTTCCATTTAGTCCCTACCCCTATCCTATTTGTGTCTTTACTCCTCGTCCCTTGTCCCTCCTTATGCTAGCCATCTTATTTTTCTTATTCTTCCTTCTTATCATGTCTATCTCTACATTCCTGTCCACTATAAGGTATGTCTTATGGCTCCCTGGTCATATAGGATCTGGTATCTTGAATAGTGTTGAGTCAGATGGATTACGTAGCTTCTCAATGCATTTCTAGCTCGACACACTAATCCAGTTCCAATGTTTTATATGCAAACACATTCCTAAAGCTTGATTGCTTGATACAGGATTGTACAGTGAAATATATGGTATGTACGCTAGCTGTTCTAAGAAGATATGATATGTATGTTATGGCTTGGTCTCACGACAATGTTAACTTAATGGGTTATTATTTGAATTTATAGGTGGATTCTTTGCTTTTCACTGATTGCTTTGCTTGACATCATCTTAGGATGAATGATATCAAATTCATATATATAGCTTTGTATTACCTTTATTCTTCAATAAAGTTTATTAAAAAAAAAAAAAAAAGATACTGTTGCAATTAGTCAGGTCTACAATAAAACTGTACTACTCTGCTTCAGAAGACAAAATGAATGAATGGATATTTACAATTAAAATTGAACTTGGGGCTTTACAGATTAAGGGCTAAGACAACAAGATAACACAAGTACTTTTACAAGATGAAACCATGGGAGTGGGGTTCCTGCTCTACAGCTTACAATCTAAAGCAGAGGAAGCCAACCTTGGGCCTCAAGCAATCTTAATAGTGTTTGTTTTCAGGATTCTCAGCTGAGGCACAAGTGGACTGATTAGTCAGATTAGACTGATCACTTTAAATCACTACACTGTTGGTAGCTTGTGAGGACATGGGTTATGTATCATGGCCAGAAGACGCTTTTGGTTGAAGAACTAGATGCTGATGTCTTGTCTAAGAATAGATTATTAACTCTCACCTTCTCAGGATCAAAATTATTTTTAAATATTTAGAGAAAATTAACTATAGAAGATCAAGAAAGGACTCCCCTCCCCTGAATAAGAGAACCCAAGAAACCATCTCAATGCAGGACTCAAATGTTGTTTTTTCTCTAGGAGGGAATTTCTATGTTCCAAATGGATAAGAGAAAATAATTTATCTGTTACAACACAAAACCCTTTCCAATTCTGGCCCAAACAGCTGGTTGCCCATGAATGGAAGGGACACCAAATACTTCTTGAAATACTGGTCAGCTGACCAGACAAAGCCATGGAGTAAGGCTTACCAGGAAACCTAGTGATGTCAAAGGTCACTTCTGTAAGATATGGTCACTGTACTTGCCTATCTCTCTCTGGCCTTGAACCCGCAACCTTCAGGTTATGGAGCCTGCAACTCCCGTCATTGCCAGCAGAGGACCTATCATCTGCAGGCTGTCCAGTGGCAGTGTATATGTGTGTACCTATGGGCAAAGGAAAAAGGCTGGGGGTGTCAGACAGTGTATATGGGGCTAACACAGAAGGGTGTTGTCCCCCATGCTGCACAACATGTTAAAAATCTGACATACAGTGCCCCCTTCAGCATATTAACCCTCCCTTTGTAATTCAAAATATATAGTGCTCCCATCCAACATACTAACTTTCTCCATTTGTATTTTGACATATAGTCCTCCCATCCAACATTCTTATTGCCTCAGTTTTATTCAACATACACTGCCCTCCTTGTAATGAAATGTCAAAGTGTTTTGAATAAATCGACAAAATCATATTGCCACAGTATCGACTTTTAGTGAATCTAGGCAATCTGACTCTTAACTTAACCTTTCTGTCGTCAAACATGCACCTATTTCCTTGGACGCTGCCGTTTAGCACCTTTTTTAGGTGGTAGTTTATGGCGTAGTTGAATGGAAGAAGCTGAATGGAAGAAGCTTCTATGAGGAAGTAAGCAGCAACCTTACCTTGATAATGGCAAGGCAGTTGATGCAGTATATCTAGACTTTGCAAGGGCAGTTGATACAGTGTCACACAGAAGGCTGGGGTATAAAATAAGGAAATCGGGGCTAGGAGATGACCTTTGCAATTGGATACAAAACTGGTTGAAGGATAGGGAACAGGGTGTGGTTGTAAATGGACAATTCTCCAATACAGTTAAAGTGGAAAGTGGAGTACCTCAGGGTTCAGTATTAGGTCCGCTGATGTTTAACATGTTAATAAATGACCTAGAAATAGATATAGAAAGCAAAATATCAATATTTGCAGATAACACTAAATTATGCAGGATAATTAATTCAGAACAGGATAATTGCTCTCTACAGAGGGATTTATATAAAATGGCAGATTGGGCAAACAAATGGAATATGAAGTTTAATGTGGGGAAGTGTAAAGTCATGCATTTGGGAGGAAATAATCCCAAGGCTACTTATGAACTTAATGGAATCATTTTAGGGGACTCCTTGCTAGAGAAAGACCTGGGTATCCTTGTCAACCACAAACTTGGAAACAGTGACCAGTGTCAAACAGCAATAGCAAAGGTACACAAAATCCTGTCTTGTATAAAAAGAGGTATTGATGCAAGAGTGGATAACATCATTTTGCCATTGTACAAATCTCTGGTAAGACCTCACCTTGAGTATGCAGTACAGTTTTTGGCACGAGTTCTGAAAAAGGATATACTAGAACTAGAGAGGGTAAAGCGAAGAGCAACAAAATTAATCAAGGGAATGGAGGACTTGACCTATGAGGAATGACTAGACAAACTTGGTTTTCTTACTCTGGAAAAAAGACGACTTAGAGGAGACCTTATCACATTGTACAAATATATCAGAGGTCAATACAAGGATCTCTGCGGTGAGCTATTTATTCCAAGGTCTGATGAGGTGACCAGGGGACACCCCTTGAGATTAGAGCAAAGGAGGTATACACTTCAGCAGAGGAAGGGTTTTTACAGTAAGGTCTGTTAAATTGTGGAATTGGGTGGTTATGGCAGATACAATGGATACATTCAAGAGAAGATTAGATACATTTCTTTCAAAAAGATTTATTTGGTAGCAGGATAGCTATACAGTTCTCATGTCACTAGGTGATGAGGCAAAGGTTGAACTTGATGGACTTGTCTCTTTATTAAACCTAATTTACTATGTTACTATGTAAGACAGCGCCGTTTTTGTTAGTACGGTGAAATGTGCTGTCTGTGCCGGTTTTGCTTTACTGTGGCTCAACATCTGAATAGCTGTAAAACCAATGTTTGCAATTTACACGGTGCTGGTTTTCACTGTTTGGCCTGTTTGAATCGAGACCCAAGATAGCTACGACAATGTGAATCCCTGAGCCCTGAAAAAAGCAAGAATGGAGGCCCCACAAAGCATATGTAAGACTAGAGTTTAGACCTCTACGTCCTTCTTTTTTTTCCAGAGGCTAGCTTGGAGTACAGGGTATTTAACTGTGTAAAACAATAGATCATTTTAAGTGGTTAATGTCAATTAGACATTTAGAGGATTGTAAAAAGTGGCAATTCTGAAGTAAAGCTGTATAAACCACCACACATCTCTATTCATTAGTCTACTTAAAAATGCATAATATTTATTAGGTCTCATTTTGCGTTTGTCTTTAAAATGAACCTGTCCTACTTAATGTGATAATTTTAGAGTTAGTCGTACAGAAAGCAAAGCAGACATGAGCAATAAACATGTACAATTCACGTTTCCTTTTCCCCCTGTCTGTAAAAGCAGATGTTTTAGGCTCAGCTTCTCTTACCACTCCTTATCACCACAATCAAGGGTTTTTCCCTCCTCTCAGCCAGTCAAGGTTTGGGCAGCTCAAGTTACACAACATTCTGGAGTGAAGTCACCACTAACCTACAGGAAGTTAACATTTCCACACCTGGAGTTTCCCCCTCCCCACAAAAACTCTATGATAAAACACACAATCTGAAATTATTTTGTGTTACTTTACCCCCCATTTTTCTGTATTTCTCTTCCCTGAATATAAATACATAAATCCATGTGTGTGTTTTGGATGTAGAGTTCTGGATGAGTGTGCCCAGGTCACTGCAAACAAGTTTGTAACTAGACCAATTAATTTTTTGAGAGAAGGAGATTGGGCTGATCTAGGATGTGTGGATATTAAGAAATTCAGTAAAACCCAGCAGTGACAAAGGCCATTGAAAGGAAGCGCTTATGTCACAAAAAGGGTAGCTATTATTAAAATACTTAAGAGGAACTACCACCCCACATCTGGTGACTAGCTACTCAATAGTACCAGTCACCAGAATTATTACCTCCCTAAAGAGAAATTCTGCTGCTCCCGGGACAAACAGCCAGGAAACAGCACAGACAGCTTTTCATAGTGATGGCTGTCAGTCCCAGGATCAGCATAATTTCTCTGTAAGGAGGTAATAATTCTGGCGACTATTGAGCAGCTAGTCGCCAGATGGGTAATTCTTCGGGGGAAACTTTTTGTGGGGCGGTAGTTCTGCTTTGAATATCTCAATTAACAGACTGCAAAAAATGAAGTACACAACAAAGTATATGCAAAATAAAAAACTTTATTCTGCTAGATGGTTTCTTTTTAATGTTTTAGTGGCATTACATTATTCAGAAGTAGGTGGCCCTTGATTCTTTATTCTTTTCTCAATTTTGAAAAAAACTTTCAAAAACCATGTTACAGCAAAGACATAATAGATCTAGGGGGAAAAAAAACAGAAAAAAGTTAAATGGCCATGCTCCAACAAATATGGTTAATATCTAACCCACCTGCAAAATCCTAGGAATAAAGTGTGGTTTCTGTTAGCGAAAAACACCTCAGAGACAGGCAGAAACCTGAGGTTTGGAGGAGGAAGGGCAAATTAAATCTGCAATAAATCTCTGTGAGGTTTCTGCAAGAACATGCTCACTTTGATCAGTGAGCTCTATTATAGATGCTGCTGCGCTCCAATCAAGTAATAATTAACTGCTCCTGGTGAATGCCTTCCCTTATAGCAGTTTCTATCCCTCTAGTCCAGTACTGGGAAGGATATTATATGACAGTGCTTTCCAAACTGTGTGTTGCGACACGTTAATGTGTCGGCTGCAGTGTGTAGGTGTGTCACAGGCAAAGGTGCCGTTTACACAGATAAAACACTACTATTTAATGGTCGCATTTACACAGCAGGAGATTGCTTCCGTGTGCTGCATACAGCTGGAGTGCCACAAAAGATTTGTAACAGCTGGATTGCCTCTGTGGGCTGCCTACATAATATGTATGCAGCACACAGAGACACTCCAGTTACAAATCTTTTGGCTTTTCAGCTGTTAAAATCTTTTGAGATGCCACCTCCTACATACCTCTGCCCTCTCTTTGGGCTGCCAGGCTGGAGTGCCCTGTGCACCGAGACTGCCTGTCACATGGCTGCTGCTTCTGCTTGTGGTGCCGATGAGACAGGAAAGATGAACATTACTTCTAAAATCAGTTATGCCCTCTGTTTAATAATGCGACATGTGAATCTTGCGCTTATATGTAGCGCAACATTCTCATGTCGCCCTTTTAAAAACCACACAACATGCTTAATGCCTTCCGCAGTATGAATGAAAGGTTCTCATGAGATATGTTGTGTCCCCATACATCATCTTATTACAATTTATGTATGTGTCTGTATCTCTTATAAGGGATTATTAGTTTAACCTCCAGTCTGCTACCAAAACTGAATTACTGTGTAACAAAATGATACATGTCTAAAAAGTGTGTCACCAACATGAAAAGTTTGGAAAGCACTGTTATATGAAAGAAATAAGAATTGTCCTTGTGTCTTCCGATTTTAAATGATAGGTGCAATTAACTCCTTTTGGAGATGTCTCTAGCATCCAAGTAGTTAACAGAAAAGCATGGTTTAATTTGCAGGGCCTCTTTGGCCTCAAACTGAAGTGTTTTCTTTTCAAGGCAAAGTCTGGAGTGTGGGAGCAGACGTTGGAGCTTAAAGGGATAGTAATGTTTCAAAATAAAAGCAGCTCCAATGAATCTTCATAGTATTTGGGCCATGGAGAGTATTATTTCAATACTGTCAGAGTTGTAGTTCAAGAGTAATTGAATGATAAAGTATCCCCCTCCCACCCCTTTTACCTAGTGTACACCACCTCCCCTCAGATGTGGAATCTTGTCTTAAGACCAGACAGCTCACAGCAAGGGACAATCTTCTTAATGTGAGAACAATGAAAACCCTGCCCCCCCTTGACAGGTTTTTCCCTTATGCTAATTGAAGATTGTACCTCTCAGAAAGCCATCTGGACACCACCTTTCTGTTCTGAGGTGAGCAGAAAAAATGGACAGGAGGGGGATATTTTATCATTCAATTACTCTTGAACTACAACTCCGACAGAATTGAAATACCACTCTCCATGGCCCAAATACTATGATGATTAATTAGAGCTGCTATTATTTTTAAACATTACTATCCCTTTAAACTAAAAGCAAAACACGAGCAATTTGGAATAAATAAAAATTCCAAGTTGGATTTAAAAGGGGATTTTATCCTTGAATGCTAGTGAGTTATCCAATACATCCCAAACACAATGGGTCTGAGCCCTCTCTAACCTTTAAGGGGTAAACAGTCAATTTAAATCAAGAAGAATTTGGGGATTTTTTTAAATTATACTCTATGGTGCAGTTAGTTTGCGTATATGGCCCTTTACATTTTAGGCAGGACAAGATTTACATCTCAGAAGTGTCTAGACAAAAAAACACTTGCTGCTGCCCATAGCACCACTCACCAGACCAATCCACTGTTGGACATCATAGAAAATACATTTAACCTATAATGTACAAAGAGAAAAAAAGCTCTTAAATGAAACAAACATCACTATGCAAACTGGACATAAAAGAAATATACATAAACTGTCAAATTAACCAGCCACCCAATGCAAGAACCTTAGGATTGAGTTCACTAGGCCCAAAACCATGTTGGTACAACAGCAAGGTTGACATGTACCCAGAGATCTGGGACAAAAAAAATATTTCACTGAAAATGTTGAAATGCTTTATTTGTCCATTTTTGAACTTTCTTGCTTTCAAAAATTAATGAAATGGCAGTTTCAAAATTGTAATTAATGGTGGCTATATTTTTATCCAAGATAAAAGTATGCTATACAAAAGAACAGTGTTGGGAAAAAACTCACCTGTGTTTCCATTTTCTGAGACTTTGTCAGATGAGTACATTGACTTTTCACTGAGTTTGCTGATCACTTTGACTTGTATTTTTTTATTTTGATAACTATTGTATTCACTATATGCACTTTTGAGTGTTCTCTTTTTGTGTATATTACTGAGGGCCCTCTTCCTTTTCTCAGTGTATTTATCTTATGTATTATATTCAAATATTTTTGTACTCTAGGGGGGCAGGTTATTTACTTGATTGCTCGCCTGTATGGATGGCTTTTTCATTTGTTTTTAGGCTTCCTGTTGAATTTTGTATCCTAATAAAGTTTTCTATATTTTTTGATACTTGATTGTGTGCCTTGATTTGAATAGGTTCTCCGTTTACCTTTTGGCCTTCTCTTGCGATTATCTTGCTCTCTCCAAAGGGACAACGAAAGTCAGACCCATACTATTTGTGTCCTTTCGCAAACAAGTATAAACACAGCTACCAGCTCAGATATTTCAGGAAAGGATAGTTTAAAAGGGTGCATGGCATGCTGGGGGAACTGGGGGCTATTACAACACATTCCCTGCTGGGAGGTTGCGATTGGAGATTATCGGTGGTAGCTGTGCACCCCAAATTAAAAATCTGCACCATGGACTGCCACTGGGATGCAATTCCAATTCAGGCACCCAATTGATGACGGTTGGTGCCATCTGTACCACATCCTGACTCAGGAACCTTGTAGCTGCAGCATTGTTTTTCTTCTTTACAATCCCAGAACAATGCCCAGTGCCACTAATCCAGTTCAATATGTCCTCACAGACAAGGTGCTCCATGTACATCCACTTCTCATACATGTCACACAGGGTGTTCTTCTACCTCATATGCTCCTGTATGCTTCTCCATATCCTGGCCCAAAGTTGTCATTATTGATAAAGTTCTCCAATATGAAACCGGAGACATTCCAAGGGGGCCTTAGCTTTGGGCATAGCACACATAATCAGGTCCCAGTAACAACCCTACAAATGCAACCCCTTATTATTATTATTATTCTTTATTTATATATCCACCAAGTCTGATGGAGAGGTAGAATGACAGCTAGAAACCACGTTGGCTGCTACAGGCATATGGACTGAGAATAGGTGAAGCAGAATATATGTTAAAACAATCAGTCTGACAAGCACATACTAAAGAACAGGGTTTGGCAACTTGTGGCTTAGCATCTTTTGTTGGGCTACAACTGCTATCTTTCCCCTTTGACCAAGTGGAACCTGGCATCATACTTTACTTTTTCATATACAATGCAAAAGCTTGTTGCATATAATGGCACAACACTGAATTCATACCAACCAAGTGCCCCCCCGCTCCCTTTTTCCCACCCTGGTGTTCCTGCGTTTTGGAGACCAGACTGTGTGGTGTGTGTATATCAATACATCAATTGCTCCACAGCACATTAATGTTTATGTAAACTTCAGTATATGTGTTATACATTAGTCTGTGTAAAAAATATTGATTTATTCAGACACACAAAGAGGTGTCAATAGGTTAAAACAAATCTGTAATGTCAACACCCCAGCAGAACCACCTAAAACAAGTGTTCCTTGTTTCAAGTGCTATTTGAAATGCTGGCAGGTATGGTAGAGGAGTAACCAACTCCCAGCAGGTATATTGCATGTGTTGGGTACAAGGCTTATGTGTTCCTGTGAAACATTCAGGAAAGCATTTTCCAGGTTGTTTTGTCACAAAAGTTGGCATCCACTATTCTAATTCATAGATTTAAAACATTAAATTGTGGTACATTTTAAAGAGAAAAATAACATAATAATTTGTGCAAAAGTAGAATATATAGAGATGGGTCTATTTTATCACCTCTTCTATGATCATCTAGGAAATATGAGCAGCATGAAGTAGATGGGTCTTCGGCCACTGTTTTCTATTCTTATAGGTAAAACCCCCAGCATGAATTTTAGTCATCTGCTAACCATAAAATCAATCTGATCTTATGGGAGATGGGTGGAGACTTCTCAAGTAGTAGAAAATAAAATGTCTCCTATCAATCAGTTTGAGTATAAGAAAACTGACTCCCTGTGGCTGTTTTGGGGTGTCACTGGAAGCAGACAAGTCCAGTTAATGAATTATGTGGCTTTTACTTGCAAATACTTTCTCTTTGCACAACCTACTATAATGGATGGGTTTGTATGTAACCCAGTAGACTACAGTGACCTATAGGATTCCAGTTTTACACTCACTTGCTTTAACTTGTTCTCCAAGACAGCTACTGAGGTCAGATCTTTGACCCCCGAAACAGCAGTTCAGAGCCACACGATGCAGCCCCTGGCTAATAAGCATGCTTTCTTACCATTAGAAAAAATTCCACTCTTATGTTAGTTCCCTTTTATCATTTTTGCCACTATCCATCAATTATGCTGGCATCTTCAGTCTAAAATAACAACAATTGTAAAATGTGTTATGTAACATTTTACATGGCTTTATCACATGACATTAACACAGATTTACTATTAAGTGTAATTTGTAATTGACAGCTATCAGAAACTTATTTTGGTCACTATGCAAAAGAAATGTGCAGAAAACAGAAGAACATCTCTAGATCATCCATGGACATCCATCTTGATGATGGCAACAGAGTTTATAGGGGGATTGGTGCTTATTTGTAGCAGGAGAGAGGATAACAGCATTAGTATCTAGGACCATAACCACTTTAATGCCACGCATCATATGGAAGTGTATGTGTGACTGTCTATTTATTATAAGCTTATCTGAACCACAGATTTTCGTAAAAGCTCTTATTTGCACTGCAAGGCACACAATTCAATTTGAGAAGTGCAAACACCTTTAGCATACAACCTGCAGAGGAGAAGTGAAATATGAAAAAGAACTTGTAATCCTTGTCACATATAAGGAAAAAATGCTAAGTAAATTATACTGGTTGCATATCTGTTTGAGACCATTCTTTGCATCTCTGCCCTACAGTAGAACCTTTGCTTTCTGTTAGAGTATTACACTTGTAAACACAATTGATAGACTGTAACTTCAGCTATTTAACTGAAACTCCCAAAATTCAAGGTCTGACTGAATCTAATGGGAATTGTAGCACAAAACTGCTGAAGGGGAGGAAATTTCCCATTAGGGAGTTTACAGGTTGTTTTCTGTGCTATGTTTTCTGTGCTGATGTTTTAAACACTTTCTTTGCATCAGTATATTCAAGGGAGCAAGGAATGGTAGAAGAGCCTCCGCAAGTATCAAATAAAACAATACAATTAATAGATATTGGGTTAACTCAAGGAGATGTCATGGGAAGACTGAACAAAATTAAGACCGACAAAGCACCGGGTCCTGATGGTATACATCCAAGGGTTCTTCAGGAACTCAGTGCAGTGTTAGCAAAACCCCTATATTTACTCTTTAAAGATTCTATTACCACAGGCTCAGTGCCACAGGATTGGCGAAGAGCTAACATAGTGCCTCTATTTAAGAAGGGAACTAAAACAGAACCTGGGAATTATAGACCAGTGAGTTTGACCTCTGTAGTGGGAAAACTATTAGAAGGCATAATAAGGGACTATATTCAGGATTACAACACAAAAAATAAGATCATTAGCACAAATCAACATGGTTTTATGAAGAATAGGTCATGCCAAACTAATCTTTTCAGCTTCTATGAGGAGGTAAGCAGCAACCTTGACAATGGCAAGGCAGTAGATGTAGTATATCTAGACTTTGCAAAGGCATTTGATACAGTACCACACAGAAGGCTGGTGTATAAAATAAGGAAATTGGGGCTAGGAGATAACCTTTGCAATTGGATACAAAACTGGTTGAAGGATAGGGAACAGTGTGTGGTTGTAAATGGAAAATTCTCCAGTATAGTTAAAGTGGAGAGTGGAGTACCTTAGGGTTCAGTATTGGGTCCGCTGCTTTTTAACATGTTTATAAATGACCTGGAAATAGATATAGAAAGCAAAATATCAATATTTGCAGATGATACTAAATTATGCAAAGTCATTAATTCAGAACAGGATATTTTCTCTCTACAGAGGGACTTACATACAATGTCAGATTGGGCAAACATGTGGAATATGAAGTTTAATGTGGGGAAGTGTAAAGTCATGCATTTGGGAGGAAACAATCCCAAGGCTACTTATAAACTTAATGGAATAATTTTAGGTGACTCGTTGCTAGAAAAAGACCTGGGTATCCTTGTCAACTACAAACTTGGAAACAGTGACCAGTGTCAAACAGCAGTAGCAAAGGCAAACAAAGTCCTGTCTTGCATAAAAAGAGGTATTGAAGCAAGAGTGGATAACATTATTTTGCCATTATACAAATCATTGGTAAGACCTCACCTTGAGTATGCAGTGCAATTTTGGGCACCGGTTCTGAAAAAGGATATACTAGAACTAGAGAGGGTACAGCGGAGAGCAACAAAATTAATTAAGGGAATGGAGGACTTGACATATGAGGAACGACTAAACAAACTTGGTTTATTTACTCTAGAGAAAAGACGACTAAGAGGAGACCTTATCACATTGTACAAGTATATGAGAGGTCAATACAAGGATCTCTGCGGTGAGCTATTTATTCCAAGGCCTGCTCAGGTGACCAGGGGACACCTCTTGAGATTAGGGGAAAGGAGGTTTAAACTTCAGCAGAGGAAGGGTTTTTTTTACGGTAAGGTCTGTCAAATTGTGGAATTCATTGCCCAGGGAGGTAGTTATGGCAGATACAATGGACACATTTAAGAGAAGATTAGATACATTTCTTTCAAAAGGGAACATACAGAGTTATACTGTTTATCAGTAGGCAGATCAGGAAGGTCTGATAAAGACTAATTTAATTGGTAGCAGGAAAGCTATAAAATTCTTAGTTACTGAGGTATGAAGCGAAGGTTGAACTTGATGGACTTGTGTCTTTTTTCAACCTAATTTACTATGTTACTATGTTACTATGTTAATATGTAATGGCCTCAAAAGTACTGTGCACTAAAATGAAGAGTGACAAAAATGTAAAATATAAAAAACAATAATAATCAAATAGATGCTGTCCTTATCGTTTATAAATGGACATCATTGACAATCATGTTTGTTTTCAACCAAAGCCTACAGTCATGCTGTGTATACCACAAAAGGATAAATATTTAGGGCATTATTTAATAGAACTACACAGACAAAACACAAATAAAAGGAAGATTGAAGGCTTTCACGGTTCTCCACTATTACCTCCCTATTCATACGTTTTTCCATGATTTTTCCACTTTGCATATTTATATGTATTTATTTAAATTAAAGCGGAACTACCACTGCCAACAAACTTGCCCCCCAATAATTCCCCATCCGGTGACTAGCTGCTCAGTAGCGCTAGTCACCAGAATTATTACCATGTTAATGAGAATTATCCATTGCTCCGGGGTTCGCAGGCAGGAAGAAGAGCAGACATCTTTCCATAGAGACATCTGCTCGCCCGTGCTGTCAGTCCCAGTCTGCTCTAGGAGTTGCTAGGAGCAGTTTGGCTCCAAAAGGGACTGACAGCGCAGGAGCGCAAACGTCACTATGGAAAGATGTCTGCGCTCCTTCCTGCTTGTCAGCCCGGGAGCAATGAATAATTCTCATTAACGCGGTAATAATTCTGGTGACTAGCGCTACTGAGCAGCTAGTCGTCAGATGGGGAATTATTGGGGGGGAGTTTGTTAGCGGTGGTAGTTCCACTTTAAGCGCACCCTCATAATATCCCACTTGGATTACTGCAAACTACTTCTGAGTAGTCACTCATATCCCCCCTACAATCTACCCCAAATTCAGTGGCAAGTATCCCCCACACTCTCCCAAAACTGAACCTACAACTTTTGCTTATTAAGCAATGTATTGCGTACAACTTCCGCATTCTTACTTTTAACCCACAGAATTCCAAGATGGTACAAAGCAATTCCTGCTGTACCAAGCCCATATGTTGTGCAGCTGAAATGTGGCCACTGCACAAACTGATATAACTGGTATGCAGTGGCCACATAAAGAAACAAACAATAAATAAATAAATAAAAATGATATTATATTATACTAGTGTAAAAGCCCATGTACATAGGCCAAGCGTTTGGGCAGTGTCTACAGTGCATGACTGCATTGGAGTCTCTACTGCGCATGACTGCATCAGACAAATATACATCTGGCCTTATATATATATATATATATATATATATATATATATATATATATATATATATATATATATATATATATATATATATATATATATTAGTGTACAAGCCCGTGTACACGGGCCAGTCTTCTGTGTGTTCGGGCAGTCTCTACTGCGCCTGACTGCATCGGACAAACATACATTTGGCCTTTTATATTATACTAGTTGAACAGCCCGTTACACGGGCCACAGTGCCTCTGGCAGCCGGTCGCAGGGCAGTCACGCGCAGCAGAGACTGGCCGCGCCGCTGCTGATACAGAGCTGGACGCTCCTTCGGAGCGCCCAGCTCTGTATCAGCCGCGGCGCGGGCAGTCTGTACTGCGCATGACTGCCACACGTGCAGCAGTGTCTACTGCGCATGTCGGGCGTTACACACAACTTAGCGAATTATTATATAGGATGATATATAGATATATAATACAGGGGAGCAGCATGGCTCACATGTTTTCGCTGCTTCACAAGACGAACCCCAACTGACCACAATATAATCTTCCAAACTAGTAGATGAATGAAAATAATATATTCCTTTAAAAGCCCACAAAGCTAAAAATATACTTTAAAAGGAGAAAAATATGGAGCAATGTGCAAACTGAAGACTCCCTAAGAATCTCAACTCGTGTGAAGGTCCCAAACCAAATTTATTCACACAAAAGCTTCCCATATCTAGCAACAGGATCATCATCACTTTGTTCCCCAAGTGCTTGCCCTAGAATTGTGCCACTTCTGCCTTGTGATATTATAAAGATGACTTTTTGCAATATAAATCCAATGAACTGGAATACATCTTTCTAAAAGTTTTATTTACACTGACCCAAAATTAAGAGAAGATAAGTGTTTTTAACAACTTGGATGAGAGACATTTCAAACAAGTTGTACAGGAATGTGCTGGAAATGTTTCAGTCATGAATGGGGGTTAAAAATGTTCATGACCTAAGGGAACAACAATGCAGCATGTTACAGTGACCCATAATTATAAAAGCTAACTGGCGTAAACCAACTGCACCATAGGGAACAAACAAAAAAAAATCCTAAATTCCCATGCACTTGAATATAGTGTTATAAACCCCTGAGTGTTAGAGAGGTCTCCAACGTATTAGCAATGCACTGGAGACCTCTCTAGCATTCAGGGGTTCAAAACCAAATGTAATTTAACAGAGATTTGTATTTGCACCCTATGAAGCAGTTGGTTTACTGCAAAATAACTTGTTTGCTTTTATAAATCTCCCCCAGTGAGTGCTATCCCCCCAGATAGCCCTGGAACCAACCTGGCATACTACACTACAAGCAAGATAGGAGTCCATATCTTCCTTGTTTACTTTCTTGTATCACTAATGTTGTATAAACACTAAGCATACTCAAGAAAGGTGTTTTTTCCCGCAAACCTCCTCCAGTCTTCCTGCTTTTGTGTTCTCCCCGGTTACCATTAGCCCAGTCGGAGCTCTGGTAACCAGTGGACAAAGCAAAAGCAGGAAATGAGGAGGAGGTTTCAGGAAAGAAAATACAAAAGCACTGTCACCTAGTGCAGTATGCCCAGAGGGTGCTCTGGCAATCAGGGGGAAGGCACTTTCTCTGGCACACTGTACTGCTATTTCAAGACCTATTAGGGACCATTGTTTGGGGGGTCTGAATTTTTTTGTGGAGGCTTAAACAAAACAAAATACACCTTAGTATTTTTATCAGCTCATTACAACTGTATAACAAATGACCAACATCACCCTTAGGTAACTAGAATGTCCCAAAACTCACATTGATATAAATGGGCCTTTTAACCTCTGAATGCTAGAGAGGTCTGCATTACATTGTGGTACAACAGAGTCCTTTCTAGCATTCAGGGGTTAAAAGACCCATTTAAATAAATGGAAATATTTGTCCCTTATGGTGGATTTGATCCGGAATTATTCAAGATATTGCAATTAGTTCATCAGGCTCAGTACAACAGACAGCTGTGCAGAATGTAAAGTACTCTAGTAGCGCCAATGACATACAACGATCTGTTATAAGTTCTAGAAGTCTATGTTGCTCTGTGACCAACACCCATAAATTACATAAATAAAATAAATTGTGGTAGGATATAACATGGACAAAAAAAAATCCCAGTTGTGGATCCTTCCCATTCTCTCTCAAACCATCATTGTTTACAAGAAGGAAATGGGGTAGTTTCCTTTTTTCTGAGACAACATTTTCCAAGTCATCCAAGGAAACCACAAAGTATACATCAACAACAGAAGTTCAGACAACATGGGGGTCATCTGAAGTTTGCACTTCCTCTGCATCTCTTAAAGAAACAGTAATTTTTTAATGGCCAAGTAAAACAAGGGTACACCCACTTCTGGGAGATTTTTCATTCAAACATTTTTACAGCTCAAAGTCATGGCCCACATAGCAAAGAAAACGGTATTAAATATTCACCAGGTTGGTCCAGTGGAGAATTCTAACACTTTACTCAGAAATACAATTAGTCATTATAAAATTTTGCACAATGTGCCATCAACACAGTTTTAATGGAAGTTCTAGTCCAACAACATATAGAGAGCCACAGGTTATTTCATCCTGAATTAGACTCACTTTTTATTCTTAAACATAAAGCCTTGAAACAGAGACTAGTAAAATATGGCCCACAGGCTAATCTACCCTTTGGATCTGGCTGGCTGTGCACATATAGTGATGCTGTAGACAGAAATATCACTTATCTCCAGAGGAAGTATGATACATTTTATCACAAAGGACAACTTTGATATAGTCTTCTAGAGCAAAGAGATTCTGTAAAACGTATGGCTATTTTGAAGAGATGTACCCTTAGGCCAAAATAACTGCCCTTGCTGTAGTACTTACTATGATGGGAAAGACGCAATTCATAAACCATCATGCAACATAAAAAACACAAAGAGCACTGGCTGCCAGTGGTGAGGGCCGGTTTTATCTAGAATAATAAAATTTCCATAAATTTGGGACACACCAGTCATGAACTTCATATCATTAAATAAATATTCCCAGGTCCTCCTGGAATTCTGTTTTGTAAGAACAGCAACATTTTTGCATAACTGTGCAGAAACAAGCACTGCAGGCTACACAAACTTTTTCTTCTACGTAACAGGACAGGATTACCAGTCACTTAAATGACGAAGACAGACAGAGAATTTAAAATAACAAACTCTTCGAAAAAGAATTGGAATGTTGCAATGTGTGTTTTACAATATAAAAAAAAGATCCAAATCACTGACAAAGGTTAAATGGTGAGATTCTATTCCATTAACACCCGCGCAGTTCCAGTTTGCATTTTTAGGTAATATATGGCTTCCACCCATATGTGCTGGAAGGTAAAGGTAAGTACGAATTGTGGTCTGGTACACATTAAAATGGCACATAGACAGGTCTCTCCTGCCTTAAAAGAAATCACAACCCTTTAAATATCCTGGATGAAATCTTAATAAAGTGTTTTATTTAATGGAAAAGTCATTTAATGTTGTCTAACAGAATGTGTTACAGTGACCACTGCAGGACAACGGTTTTCCAGTGCAAGTATGCAATAGATAATGTCTATTACCATCTATAAGGGGGTGCTGTCACAGCAGTCCTCATGGCCTCATAGCTATATTATCATTTGAAGCTCCTGTAAAATAAGATCCATTAATCCAGATAAGGAGCTCTACACCCAACAAAGTTCCAGATGAGTACAGTTTACAACTCAGTCCCAACCTGCACTTAATTTGGGGAGTACAATGGGATGGCCAGAACTCAGGGGAGTGTTTGTCTCCTCCCTCCTGGCAAATTAAACCACAAACTCTATTTTGCCACTTAATCTATTCTTCAACTCCTTTCCTCACTCCCACCCCCTACTGGGTCAGTGTTCCGCCCAACACTCCCTCTCACCCCTTGATGTGCGAGTCCACCCTCCTTCTCCCATCCAAATCAATGCACCATCCTTTTCATTGCCTGCTGGGCAAATACTCCCTCCAACCCACTTTCCCAGTTGAGTAAATGCTCCATCCAACCCTCCCTTGCACTCATTACCCAGTTAATGCTCACTCCAGCCCTCTCCTACTCCCAGATGAGTTATAAGTACTCCCTCTTTCCCTTCCAGCAAATCAACAACCATATCTCTCCAATTTTACAAGGTTTGCACATCATGGAGCCAATCTCCATTACCTTCCTACTCCTTAACCCATGCAGAACAACATCCGCTCCAGAGGTATGCTTGCACAAGTGAAAAATTAACTCTCTGACAACCAGAGAAGTGTGCAACAAAGTCCTATACAATGCATTGTGCATTCCTTGTGTCCTCAATGGGGTAAGTATCCATCTACTCACTGAGTATTAGCTTGTGTTTCTGTGACAACCTCTGGACAGTGGACCAAGGTTGGGTGTTAGTGTATACAAGGGTGTGTGCCTACCAGCTGGACAGTGAACAAAGCTACAGTGTGTCAGGCAGTGTGTGTATGTGTTGTTCTGTGGCTACCAGGGGAACAAGGCTGGAATGATGAGAAAAAGTGGCTACAAGTGGACAGTGTAACAAGGCTGGAATGTCCAGAGATTATCTCTTATTAGTACATGAGTCTCACTGCCTAGCACAACAGCCTTGTTCCACTGTCCAATGATAGTTACAAAATCACACGCAATGTGCGTGTGTGTATAATTATATAAAATCATTTTCTGGTTTTTAGATCTTAATTTCCCTTTAAGTGTGACTGCAATGTTTCCTTCAAATAAACAGGAACTTACAAAGACTACAGGTCATTCCAGCTCCTTCTATTTCATTGTTCACTTTTTGGCAAACCCTCACTTCCTTACAGTGTTGCAGCTCTGGTCTGGACAACATTTGGAAGCAGAACCGGCAGCAGAATTAATTAAGTCATTCATCTCAAAAATCTATTTCCCAGGTCTGGACATTCTCATATATTAATTCCCTTCTAGTTTGGCTATTAGGTGAATAAAGATTGTGTTGTAGTTTAAAAAAAAAAAAAAAAAAAAAAAAAAAAAAAAAAAAAAAAAGGTCTATTTTGAATAAATCACAAAGTACATACGATAAAACTCTACAACCCATATTTTTTAAAAATACTAAAACAAACCAGCTGAAATACAGGGGATAGATACAACTTTCCATTGTGTAAATGGAGCTTTTTAACTCCTTTGAATGGTAAAGAGGTCTACAGTGCATTGCAAAGCAGTGACCTGGAGACCTCACTACCATTCAAAGGAATTAAAAAAGCACCATTTAACCCCATCCCGACAATTGACTTACCAGGTACATCCCACAAAAACTGTCACTAGTGACAGAGGATGTACCTGGTAAGTCCCGGAAGTCCAGGTCTCAGTGCGGCTGAATGCCGTTCGGGGACTCAGGAATCATTTTGAGAAAAAAAAAAAAAAATGTTAGCCGGGAGTTAAGGTGACAGCCGCGTACGCACTCGGCTGTCACTAAGGGATTAAATTAATGGGAATTTGAGGAATTTTTATTTCTCCCCTCTTAACCATTTGGTTTGCCCCAAATTTCTCCTGTTTGCCTTTATAGATACAGTCATCTCTAAGGGTCCAATTCAGCAAGCAGAAATAGAGCAATTCTGAGGTACCGTACAGTGCAAAGAATTCCCTTTTACGTAAATGGAGTTTTCAACTCCATGAAAGCTTGAGGTCTCCAACATACTGAGTAGCAAGAGGTTAAAAATACCATTTTGATTAACATTTTGAGTGCCCTGGCACTCAAAGGCTTAATGGAAATTTGGGGCGATTTCCATTTGTCTCAAATGATGTTGGTTTGCTCTAAAATTGCACCTCGTCAGCTTGATGCAAAGATTCTTAACCCACTGAGTGCCAGAGAATTAGCCAACACATTGCAATGCAATGCATGTATACCATTCTGGCACTCAAAGAGTTAAAGGCTTTGTGCAAAAAAGACAAAAATTGAGAAAAAAAAATCATTTGACAGATGAAAGCAGTTCTATATGCACGCACAAAGATTGCATGAACAAGGAAAGTAAAATAAAAATGAAATATAGATCTAGAAATACTGCAGCTATAAACCAATAAGGAACTGGGGGGTCACGTCAGGACAATATTACTGAATAGTAAAAAAAGTAATGACTGACTCATGTGCCTCGGACCTTGTTCTTTGAAAGCACAATAGGTGTTTAAATATTTGGCTTTCTATTTCTAAAAAGGTTTAGACAGTCTCTGCCTTTGATGTCTGTATAAACTGAAGGATTAAGAACAATACAGGGTTATTGTCTGAGAGGCGCGGGTCCTTTCATCATTGTGTGCTTTAAAGAACACAAAAGCTAAAATACTATATTTTCTGTCAAATGTAAGAGCAATTATGTAACATTCACATACATACAGTGAGGCTGATGCATTCAAGAGATAAAAAGCTTTATTTCATTGAAAGGGAATTTGGGGGGGATTTTTATTTACCCCTTCAACTGGGTTGTTGCAGAATTATTTGACTTGTTCTTATTACATCAGCCTGAGCATTTATATAAGATTGCACACCTTGACAGGACTGCAGATTTAAGACACTGCAGGTTTTGTTACAGAGCAGGCTGGGGAAGCCATTTTATTTTTTAACTCTTACTTCATGGTTAAAAAGTTATTATTATTATTCTTTATTTATATAGCGCCAACTAATTCCGTAGTGCTGTGTTGTCTGTTATTGTTAAAGACACTAAAGGAAATGAAGCGTGCAAGAAAACTGCTTCACCGGTACACTAAAAAAAAACAATATTATATCAGACATTCTATCAATATTCTGATGAAATCAGTACTCAAAAGAAAAAATGAAGTGTCTGGGTGCAACTGCAAAAACTTGTATAACGTGTAAACTGGAGTAAAGTTGGCCTAGACACAATAACCTTGCGCCTTGCGTACTGCAAGTACTTGGCAAACTTGCAACGTAATGCTGTCTAAGTAATCAGTAAATTCTCTCTCTCTCTCTCTTCTATATATATATATATATATATATATATATATATATATATGTGCACACACACACACACACATTTTGTTACTTCATAACATCCTTGAAGTGCTTTCTTCTATTGGATTACTTGTGTATTACGCTGATCCATATATATATATATATATATTTTATGATCATCGTTCGGTTTACAATCTGTACCCTTCATCTTGATGAAGGGTACAGATTGTTAAAGGGATAGTAATACTTAAAATGTAAAAAAAAAAAAATATGTTGTAGGGTTTATCCCCCTGAGTAAAACAAGGGTACTCCCACTGCTGAGAGGTGTTTTATTCAAAAGTTATTAATTTTCAAAGTTGAATTTTTTAGGTACAATATCACAGTGGCCTGAAATTGTACAGTGGCACTGTTGCTACACGAGCCTATGGACAGCTCTGGTCCCGGGACCATAAATCTCCATAGGATGGTGTAGCAACAGCGCCACTGTATAATTTCAGGCCACTGTGATATTGCACCTAAAAAATTCAACTTTGAAAATTAATAACTTTTGAATAAAACACCTCTCGGCAGTGGGAGTACCCTTGTTTTACTCAGGGGGATAAACCCTACAACATATTTTTTTTTACATTTTAAGTATTATCCCTTTAACTGAAACATTGATCGAAAAATAAAATTTTGTCACCATTTTTCACACTGGGAGCACATTCTTTTATTGGACTACGTGTGTGTGTGTATAAAATTATTAAGATATATATATACATATATATATATATATATATATATATATATATATACACATACAGATATACACACACACAAACACATACACTTACATAACTTATTTAATAAAAAAAAAATAAATACAGAAAATGATGAGTGTCAAGAAAAAGAAAAAAAACAATAGAAGTAAATGGCATGTCACTTAAAGGGATAGTAATACTTAAGTATTACTAATCCCTATAGTAAAGCCCTAAAAAAAAAAAAAAAAAAAAAAAAAAAAAAAAAAAAACGTATTGCCCCCAGTGTCATCTCTCAAACTTTTATGGTTTGAGAGATGAACGCTTCTAAAGTTGCCCTCTCCCTCCCCCTTCCCCGAAGTCAGCTTTGAAGCTGACTGAAGGGAAATCCGGTCACAGATCATCAGGCGGCTCTGCAGCAGAGCCGCGATCGCGTAAACTAAAAAAAAGCTTTCACTAAAATGGTCTTCTACATGTGCTTGCAAACCAAGCACGCGTAGAAGACCATTTCAGTGAAAGTTTTTTTTTTTTTTTTTTTAGTTAACGCGATCAGGCTGTGCTGGAGAGCCACCTGAAAGTCGTACGACTCTCTTCCCTGCAGTCAGCTAGAATGCTGATTACGGGGAAGGGGGAGAGAGAGGGCAACTTTAGAAGCGTTCATCTCTCAAACCATAAAAGTTTGATAGATGATACTGGGGGCAATACGTTGTTTTTTTTTGTTGGGCTTTACTATAGGGATTAGTAATACTTAAGTATTACTATCCCTTTAATTAATGAAGCTGGTATCAAGGCCCCACATACACCAACAAAGACATTATGAAGACAAGACCTTTGAACAATGCTCTGGGACAGCTGTTGCAAATATAAGTTGTCAACCCTCTCATCCTTATCCCTTTGAGTGCCAGAGGAGTTCGCAAAGCATTGCTTTTTGTACCCCTCTGGCAGTCAAAGGGTTAAAGTGTTCACATGGACCTGTCACCCAAAGGAAAAAAAAAAGTTTAATTTGTTTTCAGATGATTCAAATATGCCTGTATAAGCTTATTAGCTATATCTCTGTAAAATAAATACTTTGGGAAATGAATATTTATATTTTGATGGCCTGGTGTGGCACTTTATGCTAATTCCCTACACAGTATGTGGATTGTCTGTTTAAGGTCAAACCTACCACTCACAGGGCTATTAGAAATGCCCAGAGTGTATGAGCTATCCTTTTAATGTAGCAGATAATCATATTACAACAAGTTGTTTTCTGTTTCTCTTATATCATACTGCATTATTGAGGTAATGATCTCCTGAAATCTCACCATTTCAGAGATTTAAACTATAAATGTGAAGCTGAGACTTAAATCATCTGGTTTGCCTCAGTGGAACACATGTATTTGGAAGCCTAAAACAATGTGTGCCTTCAGATGGAAGGTAGAAAGCAAAAGCCAGGCCTCCTCTATCACTTGTACAGGACAGAGAGCACCAATGCTGATAAAATACAGCACAGAAACCATAAAGAAAGAAGTGGGCACTATTACAGGTGTGGGACAAATATAAACGCTTAACTCTTTTCACTTGTATAAAAGGTTTAATGTAGGAAAATGTCATTTTTTTTGTAGGGAAGGGGTATCTGCTTTCAAAAGATGGCACAATTAATGGTTTGATTTCAATGTATTTTAAGTTATATAATATAACTAGTATGAAAGCCCGTGTACACGGGCTAAAGTGCCATCCAGCGGCCTCAGCTGTTAATAATAATAATAATAATAATAATCCTTTATTTATATAGCGCACACAGATTACGCAGCGCTTTACACTCATATTGGTTCCTGTCCCCATTGGGGCTCACAATCTAAATTCACCTATCAGTATGTTTTTGGAGTGTGGGAGGAAACCGGAGTACCCGGAGGAAACCCACGCAAACACAGTGAGAACATACAAACTCATTGCAGTGCCCCGGAGCCAGGAGCAGAGACAGGTGGCAGGCCGTTTGGAGCACCCCACTCAGGATCAGAGCGTTCAGCCAGTCTCTACTGTGCATGACTGCATCGTTCTGGCAGTCTCTACTGCACGTGACTGCACTGTTCAAGCAGTCTCTACCAGAGGAGGGCTGGCCTGGGGGGCAGGGGGGAAATTGCCCCCTGGGCCGGTCATATGTCTGGGCCAGTGGGCCACTGCCTCACTCAATCTCCCACTTGCTGCTGTAAATGGAGCTATATTAGTAATAGCACAGAGCTTTCAAATGAAATGAAGCTACACATAGCATAAACACACATAGCATAAACCATTTCCCTTGTAAGCTCTATGGTATCATTAGTGCAGCTATACTTAAACTATAAGTTTTGTAGTAGCACTAGTGTAGCTCCATTTCAGTTGTAAGCTAAGTGGTATTACCTTCACAACATTAATGACAATTTAAAAATTAACGAAAGGGGGTGGGCTGGGTCAGTGGGCTCAGACTATAGTAGAAACGGGCCGCTTGATTCTATTTGCCCCCTGGCCTCTATGTTACCAGCCCTCCCCTGGTCTCTACTGTGCATGACTGCATCGTTTCAGCAGTCTCTACTGCGCACGTGCTGTTATGCACACAGCGAGCTTCGCAGCCTAGCAATTGATATTATAAGAAGATGTGGACATGTACATGTAATGTTATATAATCATTTTACAGTGGGTATTAAAACAGAAAAAAACTATAAAACCTTACCTATTTTGCCTTGATATTAAGGAAGAAATATTCATTAATATTCCAAGACCTAAAAGAGAAATACAGAAAATAAATGGAATGTAGAATAAACTATAATCAAATCAGTAGTATTTCTCACACAAATGAAATGTACTGAAAAGTTTTTATTACATTATACCATACTAGTATAAAGGCCCGTGTGCACGGGCCATGGAGCAGTGAGGTAATGGCAGTACGCAGAGCCGGACTGGCCTCTTAACCCTTTGATTGTCAAAGGGGTACGCAATGCATTGCAAAGCAATGAGTTGCATACCCCTCTGGCACTCAAAGGGATAACATTACTCTGACCTGCTCTGCGTACTGTCATTACATCACTGATCCACGTGATTGTGCCGCCTCACTCGCGCAATGCAATCATGCGCAGTAGTGACTGGCCGTACGCGGGCAGTCTCTACTACGCATGACTGCATTGTGACAAACTTTCTGGCCTTTTATTATATAGGAGGATAGTAATGGGGAAAGCAATGTGCTGATCATCCATCTGGCACTCCAATACCCCTATTGCACTCAAAGGGTTAAAGCTCAATCCTAAAACCTGATGGCTTACTCTGGGTAGTAAAGTAGAATGTAGGCCATACCACAGAGGTGAGTCAAGAAAATGGGAGTTGAGAAATATAGAATTTAACAAAAGGGACTGACAGCGCAGGCGCATGGGCGTCACTATGACGAGATGTCCGTGCTTCCTGCTACACTGTGAGCCTCTGAAAAACTGGAAAATCTTTGAAACCAGGTAATGTTTCTGGTGACTAGTGCTACTAGGCAGCTAGTCACCAGATGAAGAATTAATTAATGTAAAGTTATTGCGGGGTGGTAGTTCCCCTTTAAAGTGTCTGAGCAGTGACATTTTTCGTCTACGTCAGAGCTGGGGCTGCGAACCTAGTTGAGCGGCAGCTGATTACTTATGGCTGCTGTACTGTCACACCTACTTGCACTGCCAGTAGGAATGAAGATGCCTGTGAATAAGGTGGGGCAAGAATCAAGGGGTGGACCTTCACAAATAGGGCTGTCATTATAATGTCGATATACCACGAAATGGAAGTAGTGTCAATTAACTAACAGGACACTGAACTTTAAAGGTATAGTAATGTTTCACAAAAACAGTAGCTCCAATTAATCTTCATAGCATTTGAGCCATAGAGAGTGTTATTTCAATACTATCAGAGTTGTAGTTCAAGAGTAATTGAATGATAAAATATCCCCCTCCCGCCACTTTTACCTACTGTAACACTGTTCACCTCATGTGGAATCCGGTTGCTTGACTGAACAGATAACAGCAAGGGACAATCTTCTTTCTGTGAGATCAAAACCCTGCCCCCCTTGACAGGTTTTTCAGCTTTTTCCCTTATCTTAATTGAAGATTGTCCCTCTCTGCAATCTACCTAGGCACCTCCCTGCTGCTCTGAGCTGAGCAGTGTTACGTCAGTAAAAGGGTCAGGAGGGGGATACTTTGTCATTTAATTACTCTTGAACTACAACTCTGACAGAACTGAAATAACACTCTCCAAGGCCCAAAAACAATGATGATTAATTCGAGCTGCTTTTATTATTAAACATTACTATCCCTTTAACACAGGTTAATACTGCAAAGGTTTCAAACACTTTAAGCATTACAAAGTAGACTGACGCCACTCTGGCACTTACATGGTTAAATCAGTGGATATCTGTTCTGGATAGCTAAAAAAATAGTCTTATAGGTGTTGATGAAAGACGTTAGAAGGAAATCAAACTTTAAGTATACACAGGTACCACCCTTTCCATAACAGGAAATATAGTTCCTTCTGTTGGTTAGCAGTGTTAACAGAATATGATACTTAGTAATGAGGCAAATGAGTCAGCACAGCGATCAATGTTATACAGAATAAACAGGTTTTATTTAAAAATCAATATTACATTGACTGATCACAAAGTAAAATCATACACTTCTGCACACCTGAGACCAATGTGCACTTATGTATCTTTGTTTAACCCACTGAATTCTACAGACTTCTTCATAACATTGCATGGCAAGCTGTTAATCTCAAGTGTCCAATGGGTTAACACTTTGGGTGCAAGACAGGTGTACAATGCATTGCACATCAATCTGGCACTCAAAGAGTTCAAAACAAACCAATATGGTCACCTGATGCATTTAGGTTTATGCTTTGTACATTGCGTGGTCAAAACATAAAGCAAATTTAAAAAAATGTACAATGCCAACAGGCCTAGGCCTTATCCACAAAATAAAAGGAGAAAACCAACTTTACTATAGGGGAAAAAATATTGCCCAAACCCCAATGGGGCTTTAACCCCTTCTTTGCTAGACAGGTCTCAAAAGAATTGAGACTTCTCTACCAATCAAGAGGTTAAATGTTACACTTAAATCAATGAAAAAGAGGATTTTAGTCTTACCTGTTAAATCCTTTTCTCTTAGTCCATACAGGTTACTGGTAACTTTGGGTAGGCAAATCGCCCCTTTGATTGTAGGCATGAACAATTCTAGAATTGTATGCAGGGGGTGGAGCCTACCTTCCCTCCTTGGCTGCAGCTAGCCAACCAGCTCCAGAAAGATTTGAGACACTAACTATTGACTAGATATTGGAAGGGAAATAAGACTCCTGTGAGCATGACCCCGAAGGACCCCCAGGTTCTGCCACAGGAGAGCCAAGCATTGTCCCTAGAAAGGTTGGGAGACCAGTAACCTGGTAACCAGGTAAGACTAAAATCCTCTTTTCTCTGTTGTCCAATACAGGTTACTGGTAACTTTGGGATGTCCAACTACTAAGTTTCCCAGAGGTGGGAAATAAGGCAAGGACCAGACGCAAGGCCCCCAAAGTCACCAGAGCAGATATGAACCATCAGATCAGAGATAGCCCAACAAAACAATGAAGTGCCAACGGACACTGAACAGGGGAAACAACACCCCAAACTGTTACACAGCACACTGAACTACAGCCAACAGGGCTCAAAAGTGAAGGAAGCACCAAAAACCGAAGAGGATCCTAGACAGGCAAGACTGCCTCCAGGATCTTCCTCCCAAAGCTGGTGTCAGCCAATGCCAGCATATCAACACTGTAGTGCTTCGAAAAGGTGTGCACAGACGACCAAGTGGCAGCCTTGCACAGCTGATCAGCAGAGGCCTGATTCTTGTAAGCCCAAGAAGCCCCAATAGACCTTGTAGAATGAGCCGTGACCTGAAAGAGGACAGGCTTCCTCCTTCGCTCGTAAGATTTACGAATAGAGAACTGGATCCAAGAAGCATTAGTCACTTTGGATGCAGGTCTTCCTGCCCTGGGACCCTCAGGAATGATGAAGAGCACGTCAGATTGCCTGGTAGACTCAGTGCAATGTACATAAAACTTGAGACAACGCACCACATCCAACAAGTGGAGATCCCTCTCCTTGTCAGAGGTGGGGTCAGGGCAGAAAGAGGGCTCCACAATCTCCTGATTAATGTGGAACTCCGAAACCACCTTCAGAAGAAACTCCTGAGAAGTGTGAAGCACCGCCTTGTCTTTGTGAAACACCAAAAAAGGTGGTTTACAGGACAGAGCATGTAACTCCGCGACACGCCGAACGGACACGATCGCCAGGAGAAAGGCCATTTTCCACGTCAACAGGAGTAGAGGAATAGTAGCCAAGGACTCAGATGGAGGCCACTGAAGAACCCCCAAAACCAAGTTAAGATCCCACAGAGAAGCAAGATTCTTGAAGGCAGGAGGAGTATGAGCAACACCCTGGAAGAAAACCTTGTCATGAGGAAGTATAGCAATGCGCCTCTGAAAGAAAACAGAGAGAGCAGTAGTTTGAACCTTAAGGGAACTCAAACTGAGGACCTTATCCACACCGTCCTGCAAAAAGGCCAGGACCGTAGGTAAATCATGGAAGAAACAGGTTTGCAGGCACTGAGCATAGTAGCCACCACCCCAGAAGAAAAAAAACTTTCTTCAGTATTGAGGATTCAATTTCCAAGCCGTCAAAGCTAGTCGATGAACATCCTCCTTCCACAGGTAACCCTGTAGAAGATGATCCGGACAGTAAGGGAGCTGGAATGGCTCCGCCACTGACAGATCCAGCAACTCCGGAAACCAAGCTTGGCGAGGCCAGTACGGAGCAATCAGAATGACTGGACAGCGTTCCAGTCGCAATTTCCGTAACACCCTGTGCAACATTGGGAGGGGAGGAAAGATATAGGCCAAAGGAAACAACCAAGGAATGGTCATTGCATCCACCGCCAGAGCTAGAGGGTCTCTCCACTGAGCGCAGAACCTTGGAACCTTCCTGTTGTGTCTTGTCACCATCAGGTCGATGTAGGGAAGAGCCCACTTCTGAACAATGAGGTTGAACACATCTGAGTGCAGTTCCCACTCTCCGCTGTCCACTGTGTGTTGACTGAGGAAGTCCGCCATGACGTTGTCTACGCCAGGAACGTGCACTGCGGATATGGCAGGAATGTGTTCTTCTGCCCAGGACAAAATAGCCTTGACCTCTAACCAAGTGGTGAGACTTCTTGTTCCGCCCTGCTTGCTGAGGTAAGCCACGGCCGTGGCGTTGTCGGACTGTATCCGGACTGGACAGTGTTCCAGCTGAGATGTCCAATGACGAAGGGCATGAAATATCGCCGAAGCTCCAACACATTGATGGGAAGGGGAGATTCCTCTGGAGACTACTGACCCTGAGCACTCAGGCAACCCAGGACCGCTCCCCAGCCGGAGAGGCTGGCGTCCGTCATCACCGTGGTCCAGAAGGATACCAAGAAGGACTTGCCCTTCAGCAGATTGGAGAGGTCGAGCCACCACGACAAACTCGGTTCCACATGAAGAGGGAGGGACACTGACATCTTCAGAAGGTCCGTCTGACCCTTGCACACCTGGATCACAAATCTCTGGAGTTCCCTGGTGTACGCCATGGCAAACGGGACTGCTTCTTTGATGGAGATGAATTTCCCCACTAGAGAGGACAGCTTCTTGGCTGGAACTTGATCTTGAGCCAGGACCTCAGAAACCCTGTGGGCGATCTGGTGAGCTACCTCGTCCATGAGAAACACCATGCTCTTCAGGGCATCAAAGAGAAGGCCCAGGATGACCAGACGCTGGAATGGGACAAGATCCGACTTGTTCACGTTGATGACCCACCTGTGATGGGTGAGAGCGTGAATGCACAGCTGAACCTGCGGATGAAGAAGTTCCGCAGAGAGAAGCAGGTCGTCCATGTATAGAGTAACTCTGATGCTGTCCCGGTGGAGGACAGACACTAAGGCTCCCAGGACACGGTTGAAAACTTGAGTAGCTGTAGTCAGACCCAAGGGAAGAACTGAAAAATGAAAGTGCCCTTGGTCGCAGGCAAATCTGAGATACTGTCTGCTCTCTGGATGAATGGCGATGTGTAAATACACGTCCTGAAGATCCAGAGAAGCAAGGAATTCCCCCAGGGACATAGCAGCAATCACCGTCCTTAGAGACTCCTGGTGATAATGAGTCCGGATCACAAAGGAATTGAGATCCTTCAAATCCAAAATAGGGCGACAACCGCCATCCTTTTTGGAGACCACAAAGAGGTTTGAGTAAAAACCCATACTTCTGTCCTGAACTGGAACCGGCTCTAGAACATCCTTGTCCAGAAGAGCCTGAATAGCGCCGTTGAACAGCCGGCGTTTCTCCGTGCCCTGAGGCATACGAGAAGGAAAGAAACGAAAGGGATCCTGTATCCTTCCTGCCACCACCTGTAAAACCCATGGGTCCGACACTGAATCCTCCCAGACGCTGTGGTAGTGACGCAGATCTTCTGTCTTCAGACTACCATGTATTAAGAAGAAGCCTCGGTGGGCAACTCCCAAGGAAAGAGCTTGTAACCAAGATTTCCCCCCCAGGGTTTAAGGTCCACAAAAAGCACCTGGTTACTGAACTAGCCACATCTAAAGTCGTTGTCAGGTATGGTAATCCGCCTAATGGTGGTATTTCATTTCTAACAGAAAAATTTTAAAAAAATCTAAAACTATAGCAGAACTGTTCTCTTGCCTGTATCTTCACCAAGGAACAAATCTTTCTGGAGCTGGTTGGCTAGCTGAAGCCAAAGAGGGAACGTAGGCTCCACCCCCTGCATACAATTCTAGAATTGTTCCTGTCTACAATTAAAGGGGTGGATCACCTACCTAAAGTTACCAATAACCTGTATTGGACGACAGAGAAAACTTTATTTCGTCCCTACACTATAGACGATTTTCTTCAAAATGGTTCATTAGTGGATAAGGCCCTTATGTATAAAAGCAAAGTGGAGCAATTCTGGTGTAAATCAACTACAAAACAGGACAAAAACAATCACATTGATTTAAATTGTGTTTTAACCCGTTGAATGCTGAAGAGGTCTCCAAAGCATTACTTTGTAATGAGCTGGAGACCTCTCTACCATTCAAGGGGTTAAAGACACCTTTTAAATCAATGGTAATGTTGGGCATTGTAATTTTCCTCATGAAGAATGAAGCCACTTTGCCTCCTACATAAATAAGGCCTAGTACCGTCATGTGGATGTTACTGAATCACCAGGCTGAAACATAAAACTCTTATCGTTCAACTGTAAGACAATAGTATAACTTCCATATTTATCATGCTGTATGCAAAAGACCCATTAGATCATTTAATATGCTGAACAGTTTAGTACAGTGGTTCTCAAAGGATTTTTTTTGGTGGCCGCGATAGCAAATTACATGAGTAAATGATGCAATGTGATTAAGACATACAAAAATTACATATAAATATGTGTAACAATAATAAATCTGCATCTTATTACTGGATCAAATGAATGGCACCATGGAAATATGAACATTCTGTACATGTCCATTGTTTTAAAATTGGGTTTTTAACTTCATGAATGTTAGTGAGAACTACAACACATTGCAAAGCAACACATTGTGACCTCATTAGCATTCAAAAGGTTAAAAACTCCTTTTAAATACATGGAAAATATAATTTCCCACTAGAGTGCAGTTGGATTGCTCCAGAATTGCTACTCTTTAGCTTGCTGCATAAGACCCTTTAGCTTGTACCATTGCACACAGGTAGTCATAGAACCACATATTGAGCCCCCCCCCCAGTTTTATACCACTGCACTGGTAACCACAGAACCACAAATACCAAGCCCACCAGTCTTGTTCCCCTCACTAGTAGCCAATGAACCATACATATATTGCCCCCCCACACTACCATCAAACATAAGGACCCCATACTTGTCCCACTACACCAGTAGCCATAGAACCACATATACTGACCCCACAACCTTCTGCCAAAGCACCACACATACTAATCCCCAGGCTCTCTGGTAGCCATTGAACCATAAACATGCACGTATTATTTATATAGCGGCAACAGGTGTACTTAGCACTTTACAGTCCAAATACTGACCCCCACACCACCAAAGTCTTACCGAAGTCATGGAATAACACATGTACATATGCCCCATCACTGTACCACAAAAGCCATAGAACAGCACATACTGACCCCATTACATTGCTGCCATTTGCCATACCCAAAGCAGCATTGCCCCACTGCTGCATGTAGCCAGCTCTGCTTCTCCTTGCACACTGTGCTTTTGTGTGCTGTACCAGTCTGGCACATGTGATGACAGAGCTGCACTAAAGCAGCTGGACTGTATGAGGTAATACCAGATGGGAAGCCTCAACCAGTCAGGATCAGGGCTGAGCAAAATTAAATTCTGTCAGTGGAGCCACCATTTCTGCCTGTGGTGCTGGTCCAGACACCATGACTGCATTTTTCACGGTGGTCGCACATAGCCACTCTGATAGACGCATTAGGGTTCTGTGGCCCCATTTGAGAAACACGGGTTTAGCACAGTGATTTTCTGTAGACTGTCAGGCCTCCCTGAAGTAAAAGAGGCAATTGTTAGTAATGGAGGACATGAGAACAGACATACTCTTTGTCAAGGAGGGCAGGGTTTTCCTTATATGGACAGAGAGAAGATTGTCCCTTGTTGTGATCTATCCAGTCCAATGAATGGTTTTCAGATCTGAGGGAAAGTGACTTACACTCGGGAAAAGGGGCAGGAGGAGAAAACTTAAACATATAATTACAGCATAATTACACAGTTCCGAATAGTGCCAGCAACGAACATAAGTAAAATTAAATGTGACACACAATCTTAGCGAAGGACTGCAAGTAAATGAAATATCTTCAGCCCAAAGTAAAATATTATGGGCCGAGTCTCCCAGGCCTCTGGGACTTTCCACCACAGAATAAGTTACGTACTATTTGCTTTATCAATATTTACTACATACACAGAGAAAGAGATGATAAAAACAACTGTACCACGAGCAGGGATTCCTCATTGATTTTAATGTGGCTTTTAACCCCTTGAATGCTAGATAGGTGTCCAACACACTGAGAAGCAAATCTGTAGAAGAGAGCTATCTGGCATTCCAAGGGTTAAAGCCCTATCTAAATCAATGGGAATTTAGGAGATTTATACTTGTGCTCTGTGGTGCAGTTGGTTTGTTTGTCCCTAAACTGGTCCTCTGTTTTCCTTGTGCATATACACCACTGTATGCCAGAGATGGCTCAAAAGCATTGCAGATGTTTCTAGCATTAAGAGGGTTAAATGAATACTGATGCTAGCATACAACTAGTTCTTATAAGACACAACACAATCAATAAGTGCAGACTGCTCTGACTTAAAGGGATAGTAATGTTTCATAATAAAAGCAGCTCTAATTAATCATCATAGTATTTGGGCCTTGGAGAGTGTTATTTCAATTCTGTCAGAGTTGTAGTTCAAGAGTAATTAAATGACAAAGTATCCCCCTCCCGCCCCTTTTACTGATGTAACACTGTTCAGCCAGAGCAGAAGGGAGGTGCCCAGGTAGATTGCAGAGAGGGACAATCTTCAATTAAGATAAGGGAAGAAGCTGAAAACTTGTCTAGGGGAGCAGGGTTTCCATTGTTCCCATAGAAAGAAGATTGTCCCCTGCTGTTCTGTCTGGTCTATGGACTGCATTCCACATCTGAGGAGATGGGTTACACTAGGTAAAATGGGCAGGAGGGGAACTTTGCTTGTGAATATCTCTCAAAAAATAAAGGTTTGAGAGATAAGACTTGTATCATTCTTCATGTTTTTTTAATGCCTACAAAATAAAAGATAAAACAAAGTATTACTATCCCTTTAATAGCCACCACTCTTGTAAAACACCTTCTTTTGTGCTATTTTACACTACTCACATTTTCAAGAGGCATAGACCAGCCTCGTAGTTGGTAAACACTAGATAACCTCCAGTGCAGGTATCGCCAGATAAACCCCTGAAGTAGTGCAAGCTAGGAAATGCATAGGGGTACTGAGTCTTTTGTTTTTAAGGCCTGTATTGTATTTTATGTTCATGTGCATATTAATTGTCATTATTATCTTTTATTTTTTTTATATTACATACACTTTTTCCATTAGAGGATTTTGACACTTTATATACACCATTGTTGTAGATAATACTCATCTTGTAAAAGGTCTCCTCTCCACATGTCATTAGGTACAGATTATCCCCTACGTCTAGAAGCCGTTTAAAGGGCCAATACTAGTATCAGTAATCTAAACCTACTAATAATAAGGAGAATCCTGAGTGGTATATACATTCCTGAAGGATAGGCACAAAGATAAATGCTGGCGCCAGGGAATTAAAGAGTGGAAAAGGATGAAGCTGCTGAGAAAGATCTGTGGAGATGCCTGCACTGGAGGTTACCCAGTATGAGTCTGGTCTACGCCTCTTGAAAATGTGGGTAGTGCAATATAGCACAAAAGATGGTGCTTTTCAATAGTGGTAACTATTAAATCCAAGCATTCTGCACTTAAATCATATGCGCCCTTTGTGTTTTGTCTTTTATATTTACACTATCATTCAATAGTTTAGGTTCACTTAAAAATGTCCTTGTTTTTGAAAGAATAGCAAATCTTGTCCATTAAAATAACATTGTTAATGATAATGACTATTGTAACTGGAAACAGCTGGTTTTTAATGGAATATCTAAATTTGCTGCAAATAGAGGATTCTTCGATGAAAGCAAAGTTTGAAGGACACAATTATTATTTAAATTAAAAAACATTATTTCTAACTTTGTCAACATCTTGACTGTATTTCCTATTCATTTTGTAACTTATTTGATGTATGTTTTCATGGAAAACAAGGTAATTTCTGAAGTGACCCCAAACTTTTGAAAGGTAATGTATATGAGGATCGGTCTTGCCAACAGTTCTAACTAAGAGGTAGCTACTCATCAGTGAAGAAGTGGATTCAATATGAGAGACATTTGTACTAATAAATGACTGGTAGGAGTAGGTTTGCCATATGATTTGTGGTATTAAGTGCTACAATGATTGGTTTTGTTACTTCTTATAAGAGTGTTTTGACATTCACCACACATATTGTATGCAAAAATATTCATTGCCTGACAGAACATAACCCTCTAAGTGCCAGAGTGTTATCTAACACGCTGCACTGCAAAGAGTAAGAGATTTTATAATTTTCTATACAGAGATATTGTACTTGCTGTTTTTCAATATGACTGGGGAAGCAATTTTCTTGCACTAGTCACTTCCTCCTATGTCTTCAATAAATTAGTAATTAGCAGTGCAAAGGTACATTGCTTCCTCCAACCTGCTATAAACCAGTAGACAAATATATGTCATCCTATATAATACTTCGCCGAAAGTTTGTCACAACGCAGTCATGCTCAGTAGAGACTGCTGAATGTGCTGCAGTTATGTGCATTGGAGATTGCCTGTGACACGGCTGATAAGGAGCTGGGCGTTCCGAATTCAGACCGCGGCCCTCTTTGTGCACCGCTCCGTATCAGCCGCGTCACGGCCAGTCTCTACTGCGCATGACTGCACCTGTTGCCCCTGTACACGGGCTCTTCAATTAGTCTTGTTATAATAAGAAAACCTTTGCATGTACATCTATAAATATAACAGTTTGCTCCTTCAACTGCTTAACCCTTTAAGGGTCCATGACAGTCCTGGCAAGTCATGAGTTGGACATGCAATAATGACCCATGATGTGCCAGGACCATCATGGATTTCAGGGCTCCCCGCGTGGCTGAACGCCATTCGAGAAGCCCTGGTTTGGATAGGATAAAATAAATAAATAAATGTTCTGTGGTCCTTAACTGTCGCCTGCAAGCGGATGGTCCTTAATGGGTTAAGGTCTGTAAGGAGTGCATTGTGCACTCCTCTTGTTCGTAATTGTTTGTAGTAGACCTGTCACTTTAACCCTGTGAGTGCCAGAGGGGTAAGCAACGCATTGCAAAGCAATGTGTTGCGTACCCTTCTAGCACTCACATGGTTAAGAGAAGTGCAGTTAAATTTCAAGTGAATTAAAATTGCCTATATATTGTATTAGCCATTTGTTTGTAACCTAAATAGTTTTGGAATGTAACCTTTATTTACTGGTGGCACTTGGCCCTTAGTTTCTGTGCTGGGCGAATATTACCGCACACTGTGCTATGAGTCCAACACACTGAATACATTTCTAATAACGCAGTATGAGATATGTTTGTCTTTAAACTAAAATAGGATTTTAGTCTTACCTGTTAAATCCTTTTCTCTTAGTTCATATAGCTTACAGGTACCACGGGAAGGCGACAGCTCTTCCCAGTAGGCTGGAACAATTCTTAAAAGAAGTGCAGGGGTGGAGCCTCCCTCTCCTCCATAGCAGGCTACCTAGCCACTCCCCTCTCCATTTAGATTTGTGACAGTAAACCTACTGAGCTAGATAGCAAGAAGAGGAGGAAAACTCCTGGGAGCACGGACCCAATAGGACTCTCATGTCCAGCCACAGGAACCAAGCATGGTCTATTACATTGGGTGGGAGATCTGTAAGCTATATGGAAGAAGAGAAAAGGATTTAACAGGTAAGACTAAAAGGCTATTTTTTCTCTGTCGTCCAATATAGCTTACAGGTACCATGGGGATGTACCAACATTATGTTCCCAGGGAGGGAAAAAAGAAGGAAAGTTGCAAGCACCAGTCCCCATGATACCAGAGCTCCCATGGACTATCCAGGACATGGAACAGCCCAAGCTAACAAAGCGTCAACAGACACTGAATAACTGTAGTACAGCACAGACTGCCTCCAGGACTTTCCTGCCAAAGCTGGCTTTGGTCGAAGCCAGGACATAAACACAGTAGTGTTTGGCAAAAGTGTGCACAGAGGACCAAGTGGCAGTCTTACACAGCCTATCAGCAAAGGCCTGATTCTTGTAGGCCCAGGAGGCCCCAACAGATAGAGAGGAATGTGCTGTGATATGAAAGGGAACAGGTCTCTTCCTGAGTTCATACGCCTTGCAGATAGTGGACTTAAAGGGATAGTAATACTTCGTTTTATCTTTATTTTATTTTGTAGGCATTAAAAAAACATGAAGAACGATATAAGTCTTATCTCTCAAACCTTTATGGTTTGGTAGATATTCACAAGCAAAGTTCCCCTCCCGCCCCTTTTACCTAGTGTAAACCATCTCTTACACTATGATGTGGAATGCAGTCTATAGACCAGACAGATAACAGCAGGGGACAATCGTCTTTCTATGAGAACAATGAAAGCCCTGCTCCCCTTGACAAGTTTTTCAGGTTTCTCCCTTATCTTAATTGATGATTGTCCCTCTCTGCAATCTACCTGGGGCACCTCCCTTCTGCTCTGGCTGAGCAGTGTTACATCAGTAAAAGGGGCGGGAGGGGGATACTTTGTCATTGAATTACTCTTGAACTACAACTCTGAGAGAATTGAAATTACACTCTACAAAGTCCAAATACTATGATGAATAATTAGAGCTGCTTTTATTATGAAACATTACTATCCCTTTAATCAAAGATGCAATTATCACCTTGGACGCCACCTTACCTGCTCTGGGTCCCTCAGGGATGACAAACAGGGCATCAGTCTGATGAACAGACTCAGTGTGGTGCACATAGAACTTAAGGCACCGCACTACATCCAGCAAGTGGAGATCCCTCTCCTTGTCAGATTTAGGGTCAGGACAGAAGGAAGGCACAACAATCTCCTGACTGATGTGGAACTCAGAGACCAACTTAGGAAGAAATTCCTGGGAGGTACAAAGAACAGCCTTATCCTTGTGAAACACCAGGAAAGGTGGTTTACAGGACAAAGCCTGCAACTCAGCAACTCTGTGGACAGAGACTACTGCCAAAACAATAAACATCTTCCACGTCAAAAGATGTAAAAGAATGGTATCCAAGGACTCAAAAGGAGGCTGCTGCAAATCTCCCAAAACAAGATTAAGGTCCCAGTGAGGGGTGGGAGCCTTATAAGCAGGAAAAGCATGAGCAACGAACAGAAACATCAGGTAAAATGCATCTCTGAAAAAGACATAGCGAGCCAAGGTCTGAACTTTCATGGAACTAAGGCAAAGGCCCTTGTTCACTCTGTCCTGCAAAAAAGACAGGATAGCTGGAAGATCAAATTCCTGTGAGGACAGATCCCTGTCTACACTCCAAGCATGGAAGATAAACTAAATCCTATGATAGGCTTTGGAAGAAACTGTTTTTTTAGCCTCCTTGCTTGTTGATGTAAGCCATGGCCTTGGCATTTTCAGACTGGATTCGGTCCGGGCACCCCATCAGATGAGAGGACCAATACTTCAGAGCATGCGAAATTACCCTGAGCTCAAAGATGTTGATGGGAAGAAGGGTGTCCTCTGGAGACCAATGACCCTGAACACTCAGGTGACCAAAAGACAGTGCCCCAACCGAGCAAGCTGGCGTCTGTTGTCACAGTGGTCCAGTACAGAATCACAAATGGCCTCCCTTTTCCCAGGTTGGAGAGGTCCAGCCACCAATGGAGGTCTCTCGCACTTCCGCAGGTAGGGAGACAGGATGATACAGAAGATCCTGATTCCCCTTGCAAACATGGGTCACAAACCTCTGAAATTCTCTGGCAATAGCCATGGCAAATGGCAACACCTCTATGGTGGATATCATTTTCCCACCCAGAGAGGAGAATATCCTCTGGAGCGGATGTCCACAGCAGGACAGAATTCACCTTGGAGGTGAGCTGTTCAATCAAATCCTTCGTCAGATAAACCATAATCTATAGAGCGTTGAACCGGAGGCTGAGGAACAGCAAGTTTTGAGAGGGAACCAGAACAGACTTGTCCATGTTCAGGATCTAACCGTGTTGGAGGGGTATCTGAACCTGGCGGTCCAGAAGATCCCTGGAGGGTGCCTTGAGGAAAAGGTTGTCCATGTGAAGTGTCACCTGAATCCCCTTGGTGTGCAGGAAAGCAATCAATGCACCCAAAACTCGGTTGAACACCTGAGAAACTGTTGTGAGCCTGAAGGGGAGAGCAGTGAACTAGAAGTGTCCCATGTCGCAGGCAAACCTGAGGTACTGCTGACTCGCCGGATGGACAGGAATGTGCAGATACACATCCTGAAGATCCAAGCGTCACAATCGAGGGCTATAGGCCCTGCTGAGACAGTGGGAAGAGTATGGGAGTGAAAGGGTTAACAATACCAGATCCCTGGTTACCTGTTACTATTCCTAGCAACCACCAAATTAACCCCTGCAATCCAATTTGCTGCCGCCACCAAGACTTTATATCTGGGCATCTTAGGTTAGCCCAAACACAACAGAATTACAGTATAAAATCACCTTAATAATCAGACATAGAATTAAACCTTTAGTAACGTGTGCTACCTGAGCTTCCTTCAGAGTAGTGAGTTCATATTAGAGAACAAAGACAAGAGCTAATTAATTGAACATTTCATCTGAAAAAGGCTTCACACAGTGCTGGTTACAAAAATGCAGAAATAAAGGACATACACAAATAAAATCCCTACATACATTCACCAGTATATATATATAGATAGATAGATATAGATATAAGAGCCCTTGTGATAAAAGTTCTCCGTTCCAGTAGTTATAAAGAAATTCCCTGTTTTTTATCCAAAACCCATATTAAATACATTCTACAGTTGCTTCTAAGAGGCCAGACCCCCTGGGTGTTACCTGGGAGGGTCAGGGGTTTGGCCTGACAGTTTACGGCCCACTCAGTCAGACCTGTCAGGTATGTTACTACCGAGGTCTACCTGAAAAGTCATAAGGCTTCCCAAAACATGAAAACCACAGCACACCTCTATAATGTTATAATAATCATATTCCTCATATCTGTGTGGATGTCTAGACACCATACATGCTGGGTCTAACTGGTTGCATGGTGGCTATTCTTGTAACTCATAGCAGGAACACCACCCACTGGCATGTTTGGTACCCACCAAAAGGGTAAAACCTGGGCATTCTGAATATATATTTGTATTGAACCTTTTTACACTATATATACATGTGCTACCTATTTCAGGCTATTTGGGTGTCTCCTGGATAAACCTCCCCCCAGAGCAGATAGTCCAATATATTTTATGACACTCTGTCCTTCTCCAGTGATCTACTCATTCAGTTTCTGGTGATGTTATCTACTCAGCTAATTTTATAGCCTAGGACTGGTGAACTTTGAATAACATACAAATACAAAATAAACAAACAAATTATACAGATCAGAGGCCCTGCAAAGGCCAAATCATGTCTTGGCATGACACGAAGGATGCCAGAAATTCCCCTGGACACATCACTGAGATGACAGAAAGCATGGACTCCATCTTGTACTGAGTCTTGACCACAAACTTGTTGAGCATCTTGAGGTCCAGGATAGGGCGGCAGCCAGCATCCTTCTTGGAGGATGACAAAGAGGTTGGAATAAAAGCCTGAACCTCTTTTCCTGCTATGGAACCCTTCCAGAACCCCCTTGTCCAAGAGGGACTGGACTGCCTCATTGAAAAGCCACAGCTTTTCTTGTCCCTGAGGGGAGCAAGAAGGGAAGAACCTGAAGGGGAGCAGGAATTTGAATGGAATCCCTTAACCTTCAGAAACCCCCTGTAATACCAATTGATCCACAACAGAGTCTGGCTAAACACTCAAAAAGTGATGCAGGCGACCCCCCAATGGCCGTGAACAAGGAGGCTTGGTGGGTTTGGTGGTGATGTGTTTAGACCTCCACTGTTGCTTGGGGGTGGAACGCAGGGCCTGAGGCGCCACCAGGTTCACCCTAAACATTTGCCTTGTTTGGGATGAAAAAGACAATGTCTCTTCGCCTGAGGGTTACATTTGGAACCTGAGGCAACAAAGTGCTCTTGCCCCCAGTAGCCTCACTGATAAGGTTCTTCAATTCAGGGCCAAAAAGAGAGGAACCCTGAAAGGGAAAAGAAATCAGTGATTTCTTAGAGATCAAGTCCACAGACCAGATCTTCAGCTACAGCATATGCCTAGCAGTCACAGAGAAGTCTGAGGCCTTAGCTTCAAGCCGAAGGGTGTCAAAGAGAGCATCGGTAACATAGTGCTGAGCCTCAGAAATGTTGGACAAAAGGTATAAAAGGTCAGCCTTAGGGGCACCCTTCTGGACAGCACAATTTAGTCCAAACAGAAATGGCCCTATTGACCCACGCAGAAGCCAAGGTGGGTCTCATGGATGCACCAATTGCTGTGAAATTAGCCTTCAAAACAGCTTCAAGTTTTCTGTCAGTCAAGTCCTTAAGAGCTGAAGAGTCTGCAACTGCCAAAGCAGTGGACTTAGAAAGCCTGGAAATGGGAGAATTAACCTGAGGAGGAGTAGCCCATTGAGTCAAGGCAGCTTCAGAAAAGGGATACAGCTTAGAGAATCTCTTAGAGCTAGATGCTTGTCAGGAGTCTTCCACTCATCCAGAATAATCTGATCCAGAGTGGGACTAGGCGTAAAAACAGTACAGGACTTCTTGCGCCTTTGAAAGACATCTGAAGTAACCTGAGGCTCTACAGAGGTAGAGGGAATGTTTAAAAAGGTTAAAACTGCCTTAATAAGACCCTCTGCAGAGGGTTCAGGGTCAGCTTCAAAGGGATCATCATGAAACAGAGAAGAATCCGCCTCAGAACACACACCATCCTCAGAATCCTCATCTGAATCCACCAAAGAGGAATCAGATAGATCAGGAATACCAGGCACCTTAGGAGCCACAAACCTGAAGGAAGTGGGGGGTCTCCATGAGTGAAGAACCCCCTGAAGAGAAAGATGAAACTGTGCCAGAGAGAACTTTAAGTCCTTAACCCAAGGTGGCTCTTGATCATGGCTGGAAGGCCCAGGCAGGGACGCAGGCACCACAGCACATGAGAGGCACAAGTGATCAGAGTCGCCTATGGGAAACCCTGACTGGCATGAGGGGCAATATGTGGAGGGGGGGGTCAAAGACGCCCCTGAGTCCTTAACCTTAGGCCTAGCCCCTTGTCCTAGTGGATCCAACATTCTACAGGACTAAAAAGTGCCAATACAGTAAAGGAAGACCCAAAAGGAAGACCCAAATACTGTCACCCAGATTAAATATTTCACCCCAGAAAGCCTAAAATACACTTATCTGGCGAGCGAAGGGTTAACCTGAGGAGAGCTGAGGAGATCAAGACCTGTGTATGATACTCATGTAGTGAGGAAACAAAATGGTGTCTGCAAAGGGAACCAAATCAGAAAATGGCCCGAAAAGCGGGTGTTTATGGGAAATTTAGTTTTCCCAGTACAGAGTACCAAAAGCAGAACTGGATCCCCCCGAACCCCCCAGACACTGAGAATGTCCACCGGATAGTTAGGGAAGGGGAGACAAGAAAATTGAGCAGTCTCTCAACTCAGTAAGTAGAATGGTTGCAGAGATATGTCCCAAAACATCTGTTCCATAGAAATCAATGGAGCATTGCGGTTATGAGGTAAAGTGAGCCCTTAAAGGCACGGAATTAAAAATTAATGTGTAAAATAAAGTGTCTAGAAAGTGCAGAAACACGCATAAAACACCAACAAACATAACAAACAACAGAAATGTGAAAAACGTCCCTCCCAACTAACCAATGCTGGCAGGGTAGGAGTTAATTACCACAAAACAACACAAAAAGCTCCAATGTTCCCCAGAACAGGAATGAATAATACCCAACATGAGTGCAGGAGTTACAATGAACTCCAAGAAAGCCCTTATGTAGAAGGGAACTGTAGGACAAGTGGACCATGGCACTCAAAGGGTTTTTCACCTTTTTTTGTAGGTCTTCTTTCTTCAGATTACCATTGCAAGGAAGAAGCCTCAGAGAGACTCCCTCTGGAGAGAGAGAGACATGGGTTCATGGTTCTCTCCCAGGGCTGGAAAAGGTCCACAACCAGCTCCTGTAACCTGGGCAAATCACCAGGGGAAGCCAGTAATGGTAATCTGCCTAATGGTGTAATTTTGACACCCCATCTCTATCTCTAAAGAAAATAATAAAATAACTAAAAACTAAGCAGAAATGTTCACAACCTATCTACCAGTACAAGGAACAAATCTTAACTGGATAGGGGAGTGGCTAAGAATGCCTGATATAGAGGAGAGGGAGGCTCCAAACCTGCACTTCTTTAAAGAATTGTTCCAGCCTACTGGGAGGAGTTGTCGCCTCCCTATGGTGCCTGTATACTATATTGGGTGACAGAGAAATGAATCAATGTATTGTGCCATACTGCTCCACCGAAACATAAATGTTGACTTTTTAAAAACTATTGCCTTATGAGGGAAGGACTACTGTAACTCCCTTGAGGCCTTCTACAAGCTACTGGTCCTCAAAGGGTTAAACACAACTTGTATCTCGGCATTAGTGTTCATTTAAAAACAGTCTTCAAGCAGAGTGCCACACGGGTGTCAGTGCATTCACCTGCAAAGTGGACCCGTCTCTGGCACCAAACGGGTTCATATTTAGATTTTCAAGTAAACTAAATGAAAGGCACATTTGTGTATCAAGGAAAGAAGATGAACAGAGGGAAAAAAATACTTGCTACTTTGTTATAGAGAAAGCTTCAAAGAGCCAAACCTTTTGCCATGGTTTCAATCACCCCTCTTTCATCTCCCATTACACAGTCCCATTCTATTCATGCTGGTGGGTAGAGTGATCTGAGCTGCTGAATGTAATCTCAAATTACACAAAGTGGCTGCCCTGGTTTAATGGAAAAAGAATGGGTTTTGTACCAATACTAACCGTTAAATGACTACGAGCAGTCATGCTGCTAGGTGAAAGGCAGTGAAGTTAATCTTTCCATTTGCCTAACTGCAGACAGGAACAGAGTGAAAAATAATGCAAATCACATGCAGGAGTGTTTCAAAACCATTTTTTTACCTTTTAATTGCAAGACAAGTAGGCTTCTGTAGTAAGAAGAAATGGAGCAAATGTGAAGAAAATCAACTGCACTGTAAGGCCTAATTAACAAGGCCAATTTTGTTGCAAGATGTTGCAGCAACAGAAAATTCAGGGGACTGGTAGAGTAAAGGTGATACGTTCTTGGCTAACTGAGTAGCTACTCTAAATTAATAAAGGTATCACTTTTACTCTGCAAGTCTCCAGATTTTTCTACAGCTAACACAGTACAATATTTTACCTATACAACAGAAGATTGCCATTGAAAATTACTTTGACTTTTCTAGCCACCCATGTGAACTGTCCCACAGAAAACAATGAGATGTATTCTGTGAAACTTCTTATCAGTGTGAACAAGGCCTTGGGGACAGAAACATGCACATTGATTTAATAGGGGATTTAACTCTCTGAATTCTAGAGACGTCTCCATCCCAGACACGTTGGAGGTCTCTTTAGTCCACTTAAACCAATGAAAGTGTTCAGATTTCCCCTCCATGTGCTACGTTGCAGTTGGTTTGCTACAGGACCACTCCTAGGGGGTTATGTACTACTAATATGAGATAAAGGTGTGATAAAGAGGAGATAAAACACTCCAGTGTGATAAACGCTCCAATTCCTATGTTATTGTATGGAGCCTATGCCCTGAGATCTCACCAACCTGAGAAACTATATGGCATAGGCACCACAGAATAACAGGAACCTGGAGAAGGTATCACCTCTTTATTACACCTTAGTACATCTCCCCAGTGCTCATCTTACATCATCAGCCTCAACATGTTCTAAAACCTCCCAAATGACATCCCTAATGCCTCAACATGTTCTAAAACCTCCCAGATAATATCACTAATGTCTCAACATGTTCTAAAATCTCCCAGATAATGTCACTAATGTCTCAACATGTTCTAAAATCTCCCAGATGACATCCCTAATGCCTCAACATGTTCTAAAACCTCCCAGATGACATCCCTAATGCCTCAGCATGTTCTAAAATCTCCCAGATCCCTAATACCTCAACATGTTCTAAAATCTCCCAGATGACATCCCTAATGCCTCAACATGTTCTAAAACCTCCCAGATGACATCCCTAATACCGCAACATGTTCTAAAACCTCCCAGATGACATCCCTAATGCCTCAACATGTTCTAAAACCTCCCAAATGACATCCCTAATACCTCAACATGTTCTAAAACCTCCCAGATGACATCCCTAATACCGCAACATGTTCTAAAACCTCCCAGATGACATCCCTAATTCCACAACATGTTCTAAAACCTCCCAGATGACATCCCTAATACTGCAACATGTTCTAAAACCTCCCAGATGACATCCCTAATGCCTCAACATGTTTTAAAACCTCCCAGATGACATCCCTAATGCCTCAACATGTTCCAAAACCTCCCAAATGACATCCCTAATACCTCAACATGTTCTAAAACCTCCCAGATGACATCCCTAATTCCACAACATGTTCTAAAACCTCCCAAATGACATCCCTAATGCCTCAACATGTTCTAAAACCTCCCAGATGACATCCCTAATTCCACAACATGTTCTAAAACCTCCCAAATGACATCCCTAATAATACCGCAACATGTTCTAAAACCTCCCAAATGACATCCCTAATGCCTCAACATGTTCTAAAACCTCCCAGATAATATCACTAATGTCTCAACATGTTCTAAAATCTCCCAGATGACATCCCTAATGCCTCAGCATGTTCTAAAATCTCCCAGATGACATCCCTAATGCCTCAACATGTTCTAAAATCTCCCAGATGATATCCCTAATTCCACAACATGTTCTAAAACCTCCCAGATGACATCCCTAATACCGCAACATGTTCTAAAACCTCCCAGATGACATCCCTAATGCCTCAACATGTTCTAAAACCTCCCAAATGACATCCCTAATACCTCAACATGTTCTAAAACCTCCCAGATGACATCCCTAATTCCACAACATGTTCTAAAACCTCCCAAATTACATCCCTAATACCGCAACATGTTCTAAAACCTCCTATTATGACATCCCTAATACCGCAACATGTACCAGCACATCCCAAATACCCCATGTCACATGAATGCATTCTTAACCCCTGGAGGAGCATGGCAAAGCAATACACTGAATACCTTCAAGGGGTTAACAGCTTATGAGAAATACTGCAACACAAACCTTCTCAAAACCAGTAATATTTCAAGGTTTTCAAATAAATTCCTGTTCAAAAGCCCTTCAAAATTATCTCAACCCTTTGAGTGCCAGAGAAAAATCCAACACATTGCAAAGCAATGCGATGGATACCTCTCTGGCATTCAAAGGGTTAAACTTGTCCTTAAGACCCACAAACCAACCAGGGGCCCTATTTTTGATCAAAAGAAAGGAGCAATTGCCCCACAGGGGCAAACTACAATTCACAAAGATGAAAATTTAAAGGGATAGTAATGTCTGCAATAAAGTAGGTCGCTGAGTCTTCTCTATTGTAAATCTAACACTGTGCTATGTTTAACAACTTACTTATATGTTGTTCAAAAGATATTAAAAGCTGAAATGATCCCCCTCCTGCTCCTTCTGGTCACATCACGCTTCCTCTGTGGCCTGGATGGAGAGCATGAGGGACAAACTTCAGTAAGAAAAGGAAAACCAAGGGGGGCAGGGTTATCCTTATACTTGTCCTATACTTACTGACTAAAGATTGTCCCTCGCTGCATCCATCCGATCCCAGGACCGGATTGCAGATTCAGAGTGATGAACAATATCCAAAAAGATGAAAGTGGAGATATTTCTGGAATAAATCATCTCGGAACAAACAAAAACTGCAACTCGTTTAAATGGAGATTTTAACTCCCCTGAACGTTAGAGAGGGTTTGAAATGCATTGAGACCTCTATCGTTCAATGGGTTAAAACTCCCATTAAAATCAGGTCCACGGTGCCCCTTCATACTGCACTGAAGAGTATGTTAACATTTTCTAAATGAATCTTGATAGAAATGATCACAAATGAAAAAATAATCCCATATGTCACCTGGATTGACCCTGCACATGGAAGGAATCAGGGCAATATCACAATACCCATCAAGACATTACAGAATTAGATCACAGGTACAGCAACAAAATCTATTGCCAACAGACAAATGCAGAGCAGCTCCTGTACAGTTTACTGCCAAACTCCATCTGAAAATTGTAATTTCCTGCATTCAACAATGGAATGAGCAGAACATGTGCCATAAAACACTGAAGGATACAATGAGGACCACACAGAGGGGCTGATGTACTAAAGAGGAACTGGAGCAAACCAATTGGACCACAGGGGACAAATAAAAATTCTTATTAACTAAGATAGGGCTTTAGACTAGTAGAATGCTAGAGATCCCTCCAATGCAGTGCTTCAGAAACCTCTCAAGCATCAAATGGGTTTAACTACGTAAAAGTATAGTAATGTTTCACAAAAACAGCTGCTCCAATTAATCTTCATAGTATCTGGGCCAGAGAGAGTGTTATTTCAATACTGTCAGAGTTGTAGTTCAAAAGTAATTGAATGATAAAGTATCCCCCTCCCGCCCCTTTTACCTAGTGTTAGCCACCTCCCCTCAGGTGTGGAATCCGGTCCTGGGACCAGATAGATCTCAGCAAGGGAAAATCTTCTTACTGTGAGCATAAGGAAACTTTGTCCCCTTGACTGGTTTTTCCCTCATGCTCACTGAAGATTGTCCCTCTCTACGATCCAGTCATCCGGACAGTCTTGCAGCTCTGAGGTGAGCAGTGTTACATCAGGGGCGGGAGGTGGATACATTATCATTCAATTACTCTTCAACTACAACTCTGACAGTATTGAAATAACACTCTCCATGGCCCAAATACTATGAAGCAGGGCTGCACTGATACCGATACTGGTATCGGTACCGATACCGGCATTTGCACGAGTACTCGTGCAAATGCGGCCGATGCCAGCACCGATACCCTGCGTCAGGGTCAGTGTTGCAGAGAGGGATCCCGGGCAGCTGCTCACAATGCTCCCCGGTCGCCTCTCTCCCTCCTGCAGTGTCGAAGCATTGCCGCGGGTTACCATGGCAAAGCTCGACGCTGACCTCTGCCAGGGCTCGCCACAGAACAGCGAGCACCCCAGCAGAGGTGGGTAAGGCAGGCAAAGAGGGCTCAATAGAGGGAAGATGGGGCATCAAGAGCAGGTGAAGAGGCAGAGAGGGGGGTCAAGAGGGAGAAAAAGAGGCAATAGGGACTAAGGGAGAAAAAAAAAAAAAAAAAAGAGGCAAAAGGAGGAAGGATCAGGAGACAAAAGGAGGGGGGCCAAGAAGAGCCAAAAGGAGGGGGGGGATCAGGAGGGAGAGAGAGAAAGAGGCAAAAGGGTGGGATCAAGAGTCAAGGAGGGGGAGAAAGGGGGATCAAAAGGGAGAGAAAAAGCCGGGGCTCAAGAGGGGGAGAATGAAGCAAAAGTTGGGAATCAAGAGGGGGAGAAAGAGGCAAAAGGGGAGAATCAAGAGTCAAGAGGTGGTGTGTGTGTATGTATGTTTGTTTGTTTGTGTATGTATATATATATATATATATATATATATATATATATATATATATATATAAAATATATATGCTTTAGGTACTTGGAAAACTGGCAAATGACCGCAAAAAAAAGTATCAGTAATTGGTATCAGTGAGTACTTGAATAAAGTATCGGTACTTGTACTCGGTCTTAAAAAATTGGTATCGGTGCATCTCTACTATGAAGATTAATTGGAGATGCTTTCATTTTGAAATATTACTATCCCTTTAAGGATCTGTATGCCATATATAAATGGCTTTCAGCCATTGTGCTGTTTATATATGGCACCAGCTGAAGCCTTCCTCAGCCTGTCTACATAAGACTGAAGTGCCCTGTGTCATGTCTTATGGCACTAGTGAGATCAAATGTGATGCTCTTGAGCAGTTACTAGCCATAGAACAGGCAACATTGCTTATGTTCGTGCTCAGAACTGCTCATCTCTTGGATTGTTTTTGAAGAACAATTAGGGTCTCTCTCTAAGAGTAAAGGGTAGTCCAGACATGGACTCCTTGCTCTAAGTGCCTAGGGAAATCAGCTACACCTCACGGATGAGGCCCAAACAAGGCCGAAACATATATCTGCGGTTAGCTGGTATTTTCTGTGCAGAGGGGACTTGTGTATCTTTTTTTTTTTTTTAACTGGACCACCATTTTGGGCAGGATTAGTCTAATATGTATGTGGAAAGTTCACCTCCGTAATGGCACTAGAGAGCTTCTAACTATTGGGAACCAAAATAAAGATATCACAAGAAGACCTCTATGTGCACTCTGTGACCTGATGTCACAGATTGAACATATAAAGGGGAGACATGCTTAAGTGAATATTCCAGACTTAAAGGGGGACTTTCACCCACAAGACACTATAGCTTATTTTATTAGTCTACTACAATGGTGTATAGATTGGTGATTTTCTGGTAAAAAAAATTCAAACCTTAAGAGATGTCGCATATAAAATTTTGCATTCATGAAACCACTTTCTGCGGCACACGATTACTTCGGCACAGCTCTGATGGACTTCCCCATGTCCCAGATTCTTCTCCCACCTTCCTCCCAGCTCTCCCGGTAGCACGTTCATGCTCCGCTTCATAGTATATTGGAACAGCAAGCTCCTGTCAATGTACTGAATAAGTAGCCTACAATTCACTGTTTGGCACTCAAAGGGTTAAGGATACCAAACTTTTCCCACTGGAGGCCTCTTAAGAAGAATTTAGTGGGAGGCTTTTGGGCTCCATAACCCTTTGAGTGCCAGAGGAGTGCGCAATGCATTTGGAAGCAATGAATTGTGCAACACACTGGCATTCAAAGGGTTAAAAGTCTTGCCACAAAGGATAATTCGTCTCCAAGAACATAATATCTAATCTAAATGTTCATTTTGAAGAACCAATCCATGGACAACTGATTCATACTGCGCAATAAGATATTCAGCACAGATAAAGATAAGCGGAAATATATCATTTTGAGAACATGTTAGTGTTGCTTTAAATGGAAAGTATTGCATACTGTGGAATCATTATCATTTTCAGCAACTGTCGATCCACTGCTTTCTATCCCAATTGTATTCGTCACTCAGTTTCCATTATGGCATTTCCTTCTGCTGACGTTTCCTGTCCAAGGTAAACATAGTTGTCCACTTCTACTAGTTCTTGTCCACCTGCTGCGATTTTACTTGTTATGGTAAATTTGTTATATATACGTGCACACACATTGCTGGGCTTTGATATTCCCACTGCTAGTAGATGCCTCTTTCAAAAGTCATTACAGCTTAAAGTTGCATTTATTTATTTATTTTGTAATGCTGTACTTCTATGGCTTGCCAGTTTAGGCTATTGCTCCCCTCGGATGATTTTGCCACTGTCAATAATCCTTCCTGGACTACTATTGCAAAAGCACCATATTAAAGTGGCAGTCAACGGAATCATTGCTCCTCTAACCCAAGAAAAGTTTGAATCAAATATCTCCCAGTAGCAGGCGTATTCTTGTTTTACTAATCAGGAAAAGCCATAGTAAATATATTTTTCATGTTCTACGTGATAAATTATCTCTAACAAATACCTCTTTGCCACTTAAAGAGTTAGTACCTTGATAAATTATTATTATTATTATTCTTTATTTATATAGCGCCAACTAATTCCGCAGCGCTGTACAATTGGGGAATAGACATACAGAGGTATTAAATAGTACAATCAGATGTGTAGAACAGGAGGATCAGAGGGCCCTGCTCGTGAGAGCTTACAGTCTAGAGGAAGGTAGGTTTGATACAGAAGGAGTAAGTGCTATTGCGTTTAAGTGCCTCCTGCCACATGAACTGCCAGTCAGTGGGTGGGAGTGAGAAGTGCCATTGAGTGCAGTACTCCGTGCAAGGGGTGAATCTTGGTGATGATGTTTATGGAGGCAGTTGATAGGCCTCCCTGAAGAGGTGAGTCTTCAGGGAGCGTCTGAAGATTTGAAGGCTGGGGGAGAGTCTGATGGGGCGGGGGAGGGAATTCCACAGCTCAGGTGCAGCACGGGAGAAGTCCTGTAGGCGGGAGTGGGAGGATGTGATGAGAGCTGTGGAGAGCAGAAGGTCATGTGCAGAGCGAAGATGGCGGGCGGGAGTATACTTGGAAATGAGAGATGAAATATAGGGGGGTGCAGTGTTAGTGAGGGCTCTATAAGTTAGCACCAGAGTTTTGAATTTTACTCTGTATGCTAACGGGAGCCAGTGTAGGGACTGACAGAGGGGTGTGGTGTTAGAGAAGCGATGAGTGAGGTAGATTAGTCTTGCAGCAGAGTTCATTATGGACTGTAGCGGGGTTAGTCGGGTGAGAGGCAAGCCAATTAGTAAAGAGTTACAGTAGTCAAGACGGGACATGATGAGTGTTTGGATTAGAATTTTGGTAGTGTCTTCTGTGAGAAAGGGTCGGATTCTAGAGATGTTGCGGAGGTGGAGGCGGCATGAGTTGGAGATTGACTGGATGTGAGGAATGAAGGACAGGGCAGAGTCAAATGTGACCCCCAGGCAGCGTGCTGTAGGGGTTGGTGTGATGGAAGTGTTGTTAACGGTGAGGGTAATGTTTGGGATAAGGCTGGTTGTAGATGGAGGGAAGAGAATTAGTTCAGTTTTGCTAAGGTTAAGTTTGAGTTGATGGGAGGACATCCAGGAAGACACAGCAGACAGACAGTCAGACACTCGGGACAGGAGGGAAGGAGAGAGGTCTGGGGAGGAAAGATATATTTGGGTGTCATCAGCATAGAGATGATGGTGAAACCCAAAGGAGTTTATTAGTTTTCCAAGGGAAGCAGTGTAGATTGAGAAGAGCAAGGGTCCCAGTACTGATCCTTGGGGCACACCAACAGACAGTGGGAGGGGTGGGGAAGTGGAGCCGGAGTATGAAACACTGAAGGAGCGGTTGCAGAGATAAGATGAAAACCAGGAGAGTGCAGTGTCGCAGAGGCCTAGGGAGTGGAGGGCTTGGAGGAGGAGTGGGTGATCGACTGTGTCAAATGCGGCTGACAGGTCCAAAAGAATGAGTAGGGAGTAGTGGCCTTTAGACTTGGCTGAGAGCAAGTCATTGGCCACTTTAGTGAGGGCAGTCTCAGTGGAGTGATGAGGGCGGAATCCGGATTGCAAGGGATCTAGCAGGGAATGGGAGCAGAGGAATTTAGTGAGCCGGTTATATGCAAGGCGCTCGAGAAGCTTGGAGGCAAACGGGAGTAGGGAAATTGGCCGGTAATTTGACAATGAGTTTGGGTCCAGGGAGGGTTTTTTTAGGATGGGAGTGATCAGTGCATGTTTGAAAGAGGATGGGAAGGTGCCGGTTGACAAAGAGAGGTTGAATAAGTGAGTAAGGATTGGAGTTAGTAGAGGGGAGAGTTCTTGGGTGAGCTGAGATGGGATTGGGTCGAGAGGGCATGTGGTTAGGTTTGAGCGAGTGAGGAGAAGGGAGACTTCATCCTCAGTGACAGGTGGGAAGGAGCTTAGTGTGTATGTGGGAGAGGCGACAGGGCTGGGCTGGCTGGGTTGGGGTGGTAGTGATGAAATGTCATGTCTGATAGATTCAATCTTGTTCTTGAAGTGGTTGGCGAGATCTTGGGCAGAGAAGTTAGTGGAAGGTGTTTGTGTTGGTGGGTTTAGAAGAGATGTGAAGGTTGAGAAAAGGCGTTTGGGGTTGGAGGAAAGATTAGAAATTAGAGAGGAGAAGAATGACTGTTTAGCCAGGGAGAGGGCAGAGCTATACGAACGGAGAATGAATTTGTAGTGTGTGAAGTCGGCTGTGGAGCGCGATTTCCTCCAGTGCCTTTCAGCAGTGCGTGAGCACCTTTGGAGGTATCGCGTTAGTCTTGTGTGCCAGGGTTGTAGTGGGGTTGTGCGTGGGTGGCGTGGAGTTGCAGGTGCAGCGATGTCAAGGGCTGAAGTGAGAGTGCTGTTGTAGAGAGCAGTAGTTTTGTCTGGGCAAGTAAGTGTGAGGATGGGGTTGAGGATAGGCTGCAGGGAGATGGAAAATTGTTGCTTATCAAGAGAATGTAGATTTCTCCGCATGCGCTTGATTGTGGCGGGGGTGATGGGTTTGCGTGGCATGATGAGGTAACCGGTGAGGAGGTGGTGGTCAGAGAGGGGAAAGGGGACATTAGAGAAGTTGGAGACCGAGCAGAGGTTAGTGAAGATCAAGTCAAGGGAGTGACCATCACTGTGTGTGGGAGAGCTGGTCCACTGCGATAAGCCTAAGGAGGTTGTTAAGGAGAGGAGTTTGAGGGCAGGGGGGGTGTTGTGATTATCTATAGGGATGTTGAAGTCACCCATGATGAGAGTAGGGACATCAGAGGACATGAAGTGAGGGAGCCAGGAGGTGAAGTGATCAAGGAATTGTGCAGTGGGACCAGGTGGCCTGTATATGACAGCGACACGCAGGGGGAGGGGAGAGAAGAGGCGAAGTGTGTGAGCTTCAAATGTAGGGAAGGAAAGAGAGGGAACAGTGGGGAGTACCTGAAATATATGGTTAGGGGGCAGCAGGATGCCTACTCCCCCTCCCTGCCTGTTGCCAGGCCTCGGTGTGTGTGTGAATTGAAGGCCTCCATATGAGAGTGCGGCAGTGGAGGCAGTGTCTGATGATGTGAGCCAAGTTTCAGTGATGGCAAGGAGGTTTAGGGAGTGAGAAATGAACAGATCATGAACAGCTGTTAGTTTGTTACACACAGAGCGGGCGTTCCAGAGACCAAAACAAAAGGGGGGGGAGGAGGTTAGGTGACGGGGTACGGTTATTAGATTGTGAGTGTTGCGTGTGTGAGTGGGTTCTGTGGTCCAAGAGAGAATGGAAGGGGGGCCTGGGTTAGGTGAGATGTCACCTGCAGCAAGTAGGAGGAGAAGGGACAGGGACATAAGGTGAGAGTGAGATTTGAAGCAGTGGGGCTTTTTTGCAGGGGTAGAAGGAGATGGTGGTGATAGGGAGCGGAGGAATGAAAAAAGTTCATGGGAGCAGAGAAGTGGTGAGTGAAGAATTGAGGGTGCAATGTGAATGGCGTGACACTTAATGTGGACACAGGAGGAGGAGAGTCTTATGCAGGTGAGAATGGCGATGACAAAACAAGGAGTTAATTTGCCCATAGTTGGATTAATGAATGGGGCAGTAGAGATGTGCAACAGTCAGTAATCCAGGAGAGTACAGATGACTTGGCAGTCAAGGGTCAATCCACGGAGCAGAGGGTATAGGTGCCAGGGATGGTGAGGAGAGTCAGTAGCAGAACTGCAAAGTACTTGGTGAGGGTAGGAATCAGTGCAGGGTTAAATGAAGTAGTCCAATGATGATCAGGAGAGGCAGAAGTTGTAATGGTTAATGGTGGCTGGAAATCCTGGTTTCTTGCATCAGGTGGTCAGTAGTTTCAGTAGAGGAAGCAAATGTCAGTGCTTGGTGAAAATGACTGTTTCTTCATTCTGAATTCAGCCTGTTTACTTGCCTCTTGTCTTTAGGTGGCACCTATAAAGTTTCGTATTTCTTACAAGATTCTCCTCCTCTCCTGTAAGTCTCTCTGCTCCTCAGCACCCTCTTACATTTCTGCTCTTATCTCCCGCTACACCCCTTCCCGTCCCATACAGTCTTCTCAAGGGTTCTTCCTGTACTCTCCCTACACAACTTGAGCCATCTCTTGACTACAAGCTTTCTCACTGGCTGCTCCTCGACTCTGGAATACCCTCCCCATCACCATACGCCAATCATCCACACTCGTCACTTTCAAGTATCTCCTCAAAACGCACCTGCTCAGGGAGGCATCTCAATAGCAATGTCCTCCTTCTGCACACTGACAGTCACAGCAGAATCCTTCTGCACTTCTTTCACCATATCTTGTATCTGCACTTATAATCCTCCTCCCACTGTCTCTGTTTGTCATCATGAATTCAAGTTAGATTGTAAGCTCCTTGGGGCAGGGTCCTTTTCCCAGTCTAGGATTCCCTTTCTGCACCTTCCCCCACGAATACTGAAATGATTGCACTTAAGCTTAATGCTCTTAACTCAGTTCTGTAGTTTTGCATTATTATATAGTTTCAACTTTTGTTAAGCACTGTGTACATGGCGCTATATAAATAAAGATACATACATACAAAGATACATATTATACGTGCATCACCATGTTTTTGAACTCAAGTGGCCTGTGTAGTTTTTATTTATACTGTGCCCACATTTAGAGGACCCTTCAAAATTATTATACACTACAAATATGGTCTATAGTTGTTATATTGATTCACATGTTATTTTTCTAACAACTGATAAATGTTCGATATTTAGTCAAACAGTAAAAAACATGGGTCCTAGTTAAATGTGTCTCTGCAAAACAGCAATCGAATGCTGGCTTACCACAGGCAAAGGTATGGCCATGCGAGCTGCATTCCAGACTAAGCGAGTAACAGAAAGGCAAGCACTTCTCAAAACGTCAGGGAAAAAACAGAATGTCTAGTGGCCCTGCTCTACCTCTTTTCACAAGTATTTGAAACAACCTCAAGCCATAGATAAAGAATGTAGCAGTGTCTTTTACTACACGCTTGGCCAAGGACCTTCATTCCAGAACAAAGAATGTTGGGATCCTCCAGCTGGTGGAAAAGCAGTTATGTCATGTTTAACTGCTCCAGACTTGGACAAGATTTGGTGGTATTTTATATGCAAACTGTACTTGGTTCTTCTACATACCAGGAATTTGTGCTCAGATATTCTCTGAACTCTAACTGCCACATACCACAGCACGAGATTATTTAAAGTAATTATCACAGGATAGTGCTCCCTTGAAGCTGCATTGTGAGCTCTGGTGGAAATGGGGAGTACAACATGAGTATGAAGGGACAACTCATTTACACATGAAAAATGATTGAATTGCAAGAATGAAGTCTCACAGTTCAGTCTCTTGTCCTGCACAGTGGAGGTCCTACAGACCAAAGATGGGCAAATTACAGCAAGTGAACAGGTTTAAATGAGGTCCTTGGGTCTAGCTTGCTAAATAAAAACAGCAGCTCTGTTATACCTTAAAAAAATATATTTTTTGTCTTCTCTGCAATACATTTTACAACTAAGCACATATGTATACAATGTATTACTCTAACAGTGCAGAAAGAGACAGAAATTATGCACTGCCTGTTCAGAAGTACATGGAAGAGCCAGCCTTAAACATACGCACCCCATTTTTACTTTATATATTCTGCAAGTGCACAATACACAGTGTGAACTTAATTATTATTTTCACCTTTTTTTTTGTTACGCTTTTTCTTCTTCAGTTGACGGCTACTCCTGCTAGTTATTTCTAGGGAGGAACCTTCCTATGACTGTATCTGATCAGAAAAACAGGGATAGTGAAACAATTTACCACAATCCCTGATAAAGACTGGAGAGAGAAAAGTTAAAGATCTCTCTCCGTCCAACTAGATGGTACTCATACAGCTAAATGACACACACACTAGAAGGGTGAACAACACATAGCAAAGCAACTTGTTGCACACCTCTCTGGTGTTTAATGGTTAAAACTTGTTCTACACTACACCTAGTTTAAATAGAAGTAATATATTTTAAACATCTGAGTGTGTCTGTACACCTCTGTGGCTCAAAGGGCAAAATGTGTCCTGTTTTACACCAATATCAATTTATGCAGGAAGCAGTGGACTTGTTCCTCAACTGCTGCTGAGTAAATATATTCATCTCCGAAATGTGAAGGGAGAACCTGCACATTCCCCTGCAAAAGTAAATAAGTTATTCCTTGTGATCCTGGCAGAGGTACAGGACATCCACATAAATAATTGAGGCTCCCTTGTTGCTGGTAATCAGGGATGCATCAGCCCCACTGCTGTACCTCCCACCTCTCCATCTATCTGGAGGTGCTCTGCTCTCACCACTGTACCCAGTGCTATGCTCTGACAGACTGGGTCCATGAGTGGTATGACAATATCATGCTCAGACAATCAGTCTTTCAGATGAGTGCAATGCTGGGCACAGAGATGGGGCCAGAGCACCACAAAAAAGAGGGTGAGCTGTGAGGTATAGCAGAAGGACTGGAGCACCTACAGTTACCAAGAAGTTAGCATCAGCTATTTCTTTATTTTGTGGGTGTCACACACCTCTACTGGAGACACAGGAAATTATTCTTTTGATAAGAGGATTTTAGCCTTACCTGTTAAATCCTTTTCTCTTAGTCCATACAGGTTACTGGTAACTTTGGGTAGGCGATACACCCCTTTAATTAGGCAGGAACAATTCTAGAATTGTATGCAGGGGGTGAAGCCTACCTTCCCTCCTTGGCTGCAGATATCCAACCAGCTCCAGTAAGATTTGAGACACTAACTATTGACTAGATAGTAGAAGGGAAAGAAGACTCCTGTGAACATGACCCCGAAGGACCCCCACAGTGTGCCAAAGGAGAGCCAAGTATGGTCCCTTGACAGGGTGGGAGACCAGTAACTTGTATGGACGAACAGAAAAGGATTTAACAGGTAAGACTAAAATCCTCTTTTCTCTGTCTTCCAATACAGGTTTGGGAAGTCCAACCATTGAGTTTCCCAGAGGCGGGAAATAAGGCAAGGACCAGGCGCAAGTCACCAGAGCAGATATGAACCATCAGATCAGAGATAGCCCAACAAAACAATTGAAGTGTCAAAGGACACTGAACAGGGGTAACACCACCCCAGGAACTGTTACACAGCACAATGAACTAGAGCCAACAGGGCTCAAAAGTGAAGGAAGCACCAAAGAACCGAGAAAGATCCTAGACAGGCAAGACTGCCTCCAGGATCTTCCTCCCAAAACTGGCATCAGCCGATGCCAGCACATCAACACAGTAGAGCTTTGAAAAGGTGTGCACCGACGACCAAGTGCAGCCTTGCACAACTGATCAGCGGAGGCCTGATTCTTGTAAGCCCAAGAAGCCCCAAAAGATCTAGTATAATGAGCCATGACCCGAAAGGGAACAGGCTTCTTCCTTAGCTCGTAAGCCTTACAAATAGTGGACTTGATCCAGGACGCAAGTCACTTTGGATGCAGGTCTTCCTGCCCTGGGACCCTCAGGAATGATGAACAGTGCATCAGATTGCCTGATAGACTCAGTGCGATGGACATAAAACTTGAGACAACGCACCACATCCAACAAGTAGTGATCCCTCTCCTTGTCAGACGTATGGTCAGGGCAGAAAGAAGACACCACAATCTCCTGATTGATGTGGAACTCTGAAGCCACCTTCGGAAGAAGCTCCTGAGAAGTGCGAAGCACTGACTTGTCCTTATGAAACACCAAAAAAGGTGGTTTACATGACCTCCAAAACGAAGGAAATGTTTAGGGTAGTCAAGAGAGCCCTGATCAAGCCCTTAGCTAAGGGCGCAGGATCAGCCTCAAAGGGGTCCCCAAAAAACTGAGAGAAGCACACCGCAGAACATTCCTCAACATCTGAATCCACCAACAGTTCCTCCTTAGAGGAATCGGATAAGTCAGGTACTCCCTGCGGTTTTGGCAGGGAAGATTTAACTGAAGAAGGGGTCTGCCATGAATGGAAGACCCCTGGTAAGTAGAAAGGAAAGAGTTGCAATGTAGACCTGAGGTCCCTTGTAGCAGCCTTGAACTCTTGCACCCAAACTGGCTCTAATGCATGGCTGGAGGTCCCTTGGAGAGACTCAGAGACATCAGAACATGCTGGGCATAAATGACCTGAGAATTCTCTAGGTAACCCTGAATGACATGAGGAGAAATGCGCAATAGGGGACACAGAGACCCCAGCGTCCTTAGTCTTGACTGTGTTTCTGTTTCCCTGATAATGCACAGGTGAGTTAATCCGGAATTCATTCATTTTGATTGGCCCACCTGTGCTCACACAGGGAAATCCCTAACCATTTGAGGGACCAGGACCGTTGGCAGCTCTTGAGGACTGCACTGCCCTGCACTAGAGCATTCTCCAACACACTGCACGGCAATGCACCGGAGATCTCTGTAGCATCCAAGGTGGGTTTACACCTTTGAGCACCAGAGAGGTATCAAACACATTGCAACTCAATAGTTGGATACCTCTCTGGTGCTCAAAGGGTTAAAGGGGTGATACTGTGATCCTAAAAATAAATGTATTGGTAGAACTCCTTGGCTCCGTCAGTAATTAATGTCTTCATTTCTGGGAGCACCACACCTTAATATCTGTCAAAAGCAACATGTTGCTTCCAGTAAATTATAATTGTATATGTGGGAGGTACCTGGCAGCACTGGTACTGAGCAGATTAAACCAGTCAACATTTCTGAGCAGAGGAAGGGTTAAGATGACCGTTCTCATCGTCTGGGGTCATAAATCACAGTGGGCCACACCCAGTGGCTATACAGGAAGTAAATGGTAAAGCGCTTGTAGCTGTATATTTCTGACAGGATAGGGGTACAAGTATACAGACGAACATAGTGCAGTTATTTTACACCAGGATTATACAATATTACATTGATTCAGATGGGACTTTTACCCTGTTTGATGGTAAAGAATTCTCCACCTCACTATTCTGTATGTAAGGAATTAATTTTATAAATATGGTGCTTCTACTTTTATACCAAATTGCACCATATTTCCCTTTACATGAATGAACCATAATATTCTATTCATTCCATGTGAATACTATTATCCAGCATGTCTCCATATGAATACAATTACCCAGAGCTGCATATCTCAAAGTGAATATTATTACATAGCATTGCATATCTCCATATGAACACTATTACCCAGAGTTTCTTATCTCCGTGTCAATATTATTACCCAGAGCTGCATATCTCAAAGTGAATATTATTACCCAGAGTTGCATATCTCCGTGTCAATATTACCCAGAGCTACATACATCCATGGAAATACTATTACCCAACACTGCATATCTCCATGTGAATACTATTACCCAGCATTGCATTTCTCCATGTGAATACTATTACTCAGAGCTGAGTGTCTCCATGTGAATACTATTACTCAGGGCTGCATGTCTCCATGTGAATACTATTACCCAGCACTGCATATCTCCATGTGAATATTATTACCCAACACTGCATATCCCCATGTGAATACTATTACCCAGCACTGCATATCTCCATGTGAATACTATTACTCAGAGCTGTGTGAGCTGCATATCTCCATGTGAATACTATTACCCAGCACTGCATATCCCCATGTGAATACTATTACCCAGCACTGCATATCCTCATGTGAATACTATTACCCAGCACTGCATATCCCCATGTGAATACTATTACCCAGCACTGCATATCTCCATGTGAATACTATTACCCAACACTGCATATCCCCATGTGAATACTATTACCCAACACGGCATATCTCCATGTGAATACTATTACCCAGCACTGCATATCCCCATGTGAATACCATTACCCAACACTGCAAATCTCTATGGGAATACTATTACCTATCACTGCATATCCCCATGTGAATACCATTACCCAACACTGCAAATCTCTATGGGAATACTATTACCCATCACTACATATACCCATGTGAATACCATTACTCGGAGCTGCATATCTTCATGCTGATATTTTATAAAGTGCATTGACAGCCCTCATCACATGGGTGACAACTGCACACAATGTGTGCAGAGTTGATTTTGGCATAATGTAATGCACCATAACACAGCAACAATGGTGCACTAATGCCCTGGGCAAATCCAAGATTCAGCATACCTGATCTGATAGGTAGCCTATGGGCCACAACTCAGACGGTTTACATGGGAAACAGTGGAGGCAGCAGGTTACAAACTCCAATGACTAGACAGTCTACATGGTAATATGCCAATATTATATGGCCAACAAGTCCATGTTGTTCAGCATTATGGTACATCCTGCTCCCTCCCCATGACAGAGGATCAGCATTGAATGCAGGAGATCTGAGGAAAGAAATCAAGGAGGATTGGTCTGCAAGATGCCCATGTGAACAAGGCCAAAGTCACTTAATCCAATTTCTGCAAAGCACTAAAGTATGTAAACAAGACAACTGTAGATAATATAAGAAACTGGGCCACTCAAACGTTAATCTTTTGATTGCAAGATGGGTATGCAATGCATTGTGAAGGATTGCATACCCCTCTGGCACTCAAAGTAACAACATGTGCAATTTAAACATTACAGGTATTCAAGTGTCAGACAGACAGTTTGGAACCCGCATATTCATACTTCCACAATCAGCTGAAAAAAAGTGCCAGAGGGGTGTGCAATGCATTGTTTATTCATCTGGAATTCAAAATGTTATGAGCACACCTGGTTTTTAACACAAATGCAAAGCATGGAAAAAGGGAGTGTCTGATCTCTAACAGACATGACTGCACAATACAGAGTTATCAGAATTACCTGAGCATTGACGTTTTCATTAAAATGCTTCCAAGCCTCATTACGAAGCAGGATCCTCTAAGAACCTGCTGGGAAAGCTACCAATACATAGAAGTAAACAGGCTGATTTAATTACAGACCACTAAAATAAATTTAAAAAGTATATACAAAACAAATTAATATAAAGTAACATAGTTACTGAGATTCAAAGACATCTATTACTTTTAACCAATGACAACATATAAAAAGAGGCTCTGCTAGGTTTCCAAGTACTCAGTCAGTGGGCAAGTCCATTCTTACCGGATTTGTTTGATTATTCATCACATATTAATTTATTTCACCCTTTTGATGGAAGCCAAATTGCTTTGGTTTGCAGAGGTGTGTAGAGTAAGGTACTAATTTAACATGTGAGTAATTAATTTTGCAGGCTGTACCACACAGATACAAGAACTCTGCTACAAAGAGTCCCTAACTACTAAACCAAAAGTCTCTAATACATTGAATAGAAAAAAAAAAACAAAAAACAAAAAAACACAAGGAATAGGCAGTTTAAAAAGATACATTGGGGAAGCTTTGCTAAGAGGTGATAAAGTGGAGATGACTTCTCCAGCTTATCACTTCTCCAATTCCTATGTTATTCTATGGATCCTATTCGCTAAGATCTCCAAAGCTGAAGAAATCTTAGTGCATAGGCTCCATAGCATAATATATGAATTGGAGAAGTGATAAACTGGAGAAGTCATCTCCATTTTATCACTCCTCTATCACCACTTAGTGAATCTCCCACCTGGTTTGAGATGAAAAGCTGAAAGCGGACATATAAATATATACCTTCATATACCTGAGTCAAGATGCAAACAATGATAAATACATACTGTGTGAAAATACCCCCCAGTAACACCTTCGTTATAGACCCAGTACAGTTTATTAGTCATCTCTTTGGAAATATTACTTACTGAATATAACATGTTAATATCTTTATTTTCTTTAAAATCGAACTCTAGTACTAAAGGGCACCAGGAAGGCCACTGTATAAATATGTGAGTACCAATATCCTCGCAGAGGTGATTCAGGCCAGAATGACAGGAAGGAAGACTTCAGAGCTTATACAAAATGCAAAAGAATAACTAATCTAGAGTAAATCAATTGCACCAAAAGGAGAAATATATATTACTATAGATTAAAATGGGGCTTTCAGCACTTTGAATGCTAGCGAGGTCTCCAGCTCATTTCTCATATAATGTGGCCATTCGATCACGAAAGGCAAAAATCTCCATTCACATGTCTACATGTCTATCCACACAATGTTATCCTTTACACTGTCATGTACAAATAAATGTTCCTCTGCCTTTCAGTTACACAGCAGAGCTAGCAGTTCATCCAGGCTAGGCCAGCAGTCAGCACACCTGATCACTCGGGGCAAAACCAGCCAAAGGGGATACAAATGTATTTTTAAAGTCTAGAGAATCAGATGGCTTTGCAACTCATTAATTTGAAAAGTGTTACTCCTCCCTCTAGTCCTCAAAAAGTTAAAATACATGCTATTAAGTGTCAAAATTGAGTGCATCCTGAAGCAGTCTAAAGTTTTCTGGCGTGGCTAGCAACATGTGCCACATGGAGCCCCCCACCTGGAACCCAGCAGCCACTTAAAAGACCACCTATCTCATTTATGAAAAAGGTGGCATGCTTTTGGAAGCACAGCTATTTCTGGGAGGACATCCATAGAGATGCATGCATTCATACATACTCTGGACAGCAGAAGTGCTGCAGAAGGTGGCTCCATTTGCAGTATGGCGGCCCTGAGAAAACTTAAAGGGATAGTAATACTTATAATGTAAAAAAAAGTATGTTGTAGGGTTTATCCCCCTGAGTAAAACAAGGGTACTCTCACTGCTGAGAGATATTTTATTAACAAATTATAACAGTTCAAACTTTAATTTTTTAGGTGCAATATCACAGTGGCCTGAAATTTTACAGTGGGGCTGTTGCTACACCATCCTATGGATTGGTATGGTCTGTAGACCATAATCTCAATAGGATGGTGTAGCAACAGTGCCACTGTATATTTTCAGGCCAATGTGATATTGCACCTAAAAATTCAAGTTTGAACTGTTATAATTTTTTAATAAAATATCTCTCAGCAGTGGGAGTACCCTCGTTTTATTCGGGGACATAAACCCTACAACATATATTTTTTTACATCTTAAGTATTATTATCCCTTTAAGGCAGCTCCACAATGTGTTTTTACTTATTTTAAGGTAAAAAAGACATGCTTTATTAGAAGGTTCAAAGTGAGAATAATTTTAAAGAACATTTTTATTTTTGGATTGTTGTATTTTTAATGCTTTAGGGACCAGAGGAGTATGTAGTATGTCGCTTCACAACGCTTTGTACTCTTCTCTGGTCCTTAAAGGTTTGAATAACTTCCTTTCCAACACCACCTCTCTCTTATGCATCCTCTGTCTTGTATAGCAACTGACCAGCTTCCAATACCCCAAGGTATAAAGTAAGTCTGATTTTAGACTGGATGCTGTAAGCAGGGCTTAAAACTTGAAGTCCTTTGCTACTAGCCAGACCTGAAAAGTTACTCGCCACTGCAAGACATAACATACACACCAGGGCTGCATTTCTACTCGCCATTGGCGAGTGGAAATTTTGAGCCCTGCTGTAAGTACACTGATGTACTACCAGGAACTACAGACTCTTTGCACCACTTTGTTTTAGTACATTAGCTTCAGTGCAATGGCTTTTGTGGCTCCTGTACATATAAAAAGAATTATAAACTTTTTTTTAAAGAAAAATGTATGTCTCTTATCCAAAAGGTACTTACCCTAAATTGTGTTTGTCCTTTCAAATTCCCATTACAGAGAAAACCCTGATGTTGCATTAACACCTTCAGATTCCATAGATAAAAATGCATGTTTATGGAAATGTACTATGGCAGGGCTCTCCAGTTCTTGTGACCTACAACTCCCATTGTTGGCCGGCCAGGGGTGATGTGATTTGTAGTCCAGCAGCTAGAGAGGCTCAGGGTGCCCATCCATGCCATCTCAGGGGAATATGCAGAAAAAAACGAGGAGCAATTCTGGAGCAAGCCAGGCATGCTATAGGGAACAAATAAAAACTCCCAAAATTCCAACTGATTTACACTAGGCTTTTGGCCTCTTGTCGAGAGATTTCCAATGCCTTGTGAAGCAATGAACTGGAGACCTCTGGAGGAAGTAAAGGCTCCATTTTGCTTTGCAATGCATTGGATACACTTCTGGCATTCAAAGTATTAATTCAATGGGAATCTACCCCTCCATATGATGTAGTTAGTTTGCTCCAGGATTCCTAGCCATTTGGCCCCTGCATGAGGCCCTTCGTTACTAAGGAGACCTTGAATATATTGTGAGACCCCTCTAGCACTCCGAGCGTAATAATTAAATTATAATCCATACTTTGGGTGGTCAGTCCTATAGGATGTAAACCAGTGGTGGGCAACATGAGGCCCTCCAGCTATTGCTAAACTACAACCCCAATCAGCCCTGCCAGATGATGGGAGTTGTACTCTGGCAGAAGGTTCACATTGTCACTCATTGTTGTAAACTCTTGCGAGCAAGGCCATCTCTTCTCCTTCTGTTTTCACTGCCGTCTACCCCTTTCAGGACCAGCGAGGTGTGCAACACATCACATTGCACTCCCCTCTGGTCCTTAAAGGCTCAATGTTGATTGTAAATATCCCCATATATTGTAACCCATTGTTCTGTTGTCTTGTTTAACCCTCATACACGGGTATGCAACACATTGAGAAGCAATGTGTTGCATATCCCTCTGGCACTCAAAGGGTTAACTATTGTACAGCTCTGAGTAAACTGTTGGCGCTTTGTAAATAAATGATAATTATAATAACAATAATTGGAATATAGCCACTCAATGACAGGAAAGCCTGTTCTGGTGTTTACCTATGTGTGATGCATTAATTCCCATTATGTAATGCTGTATTTCTGCTCCATAGAGCTTTGTAAACAGATGACACAATACAGCTGTTTACAGACCTGCATTCCTCTTCACTCAGAGCATTAAGGCAACATGAAACTATACATACGCAACATGAAACTATACATACACAACATGAAGTTCAGTGTCATATTTCAATTATATATTTTATTGGCTAGCCAATCATTGTTACTTTATTAGTCTCCCACAATACCCAAAGCTCTTATCAAGAGGTTATCAAGCTGGTCCTCAATAAACATATAACTTGCTATAAGTTACAGATGTCACAGTTTTAACACCCACAAGACAAGCATAACTTCTGGTTGAATTGGTAGCAATTCACGTAGTTCCAAAGTAGACTGTTAACAGATCATATCATAGGAAATACTGGCCTCTCTCCCCCTGAGAATTTGGCTCTTCACCCTGAGACCCTTCTTATTCCCCGCCTCCCCCCTACTTTAATATTGTGCATCCAACCAGAGGCAGCCTGGTAGATCTGTCCAGCAGGTGTTATGTTTGAATTTGCCGACCGCCAACCAGGACAGGTCTTTCAGTGCACAGAGTCTTCACATTGAAGACAAGTCCTGCTAGGACCTGGCAAAGTATGTCAGGAAATGTATGGCATATTCAAACATGCCATCTGCCAGAGGTCTTTTTAAGTTTTATTTATTTATTTAACTTGTGTATAATATGCATCTGCCCACTTCAACTAGTTTGATAAAGGGGAAGAACAAGTGTATTATACCCAAAGTTTTATTGCACATAAGAGAACTAAATATGTTATTTTACATGTATAAGGATTTTTACTGTGAACATTTGAACCTAAGTGTTAAAAGTAATGTTGAAAGTTTGAAACTGGTGAACTGTGCCACAGACTGAGAACATTTGTTCGCAAACTAGAGTGATTCTCTTCAATTTATCTATCATTATTTTGTGAAAATGTTTCAACAGTAATTAATGATACACTAACTGTACCAGTTCAAGTATTGCTAAACAGAGGAGTTATTTTTCTCCATAAAGCAAGTTTAACTTGTTTTTGGGTGACTGGTCCACTATAAATTTTAAAGGACACAGCCAGATGGCATTGCTTGACTATCAATGGTATGGAAAGGACACAGCTCTCTCTTTTGTTTCATATAAAATGTATCAAAGATTTGCCCTCAAACGTTGCCTAGCCAAGTTTGTACTGCAGAAACCTGTTGTGTCTTGAAAAGTCATTGGTGCTAAAGGTTTGGTTCTACATCCAATGACTAGAAACCCCTCTGAGTCAAAGAGCTCTAAAAAGGCAAATATTATGTTTAATCCTGTCTCTACGGGAGTAAAAAGCCTGAAGCTGAACTGTGCTTCCTAAAAACAGCTCCCATACGCCATTGGCTCAGCTGGAACGCAACCCATAAGTATTTAGGTCTCAGTCATAAAATCCTTGGTTGCATGCACATCCTCCACAGACCTGCTATGCTGGACTTTCAAGCATGAAGCAGTGGCTCAATGGGGTCTGTATTGTGCAGGACTGGAAACTGGACTGTTAGACTTGAGTTTTGCAGTTTAGGCCCTTCTTGGGAGACAGACGAAAGACCCATGGGTTACTCTATTAATTAACCTGGTCTCTGATAGCTGACAGTCACCACAACCTCAAGTATTACTTTTTTTTCCAATTCTTAGAATACAACACTAGCACTTCTCTAATTTAAAAAGGCAAGTACTACCTAATATGGAAAAAAATATATATATATTCAATATTAGGTGATAGCCCCGCCTTTAAATAGGTATGATTTTGAAATGTTAAAATGCTTTGATTGACTTTGGAAGAAATGTACCACACTACACTATACACAGTATATTATTTCTATTCAGCTTCCCTATACCGATATGGTAAACAAAACAAAACGTTGGATACATTGCATCTACGGCCTTTAGTCAACACAAAGTTGTATGTAACTAATGGGATACATGTAAAATACTTATTATATCATCCCATCACACACCCTATCAAACACTGGATGAGATGTATTACTTATAGTTTCATGTATTAGCTATATATTTTTTTAGCCACCCCCTTAACCATCTGGATGCTACAGCAGTGTGCACACAATGCATTGCAAAAGCAACATGTTGCACCTCTCCACCCCTTCCCAGTCCTCCAGGGGTTAATTGAGGGGTTATTAACAGACACATACAGGGCCTTTCGCTTTTCTTTTCTTTTGTGTATTTCTGGAGCCAACGAGCTACCGCATAGGAGACTAAACTTTCCATTGGTTTAAAAGGGCTCTTAATTATTTGAGTGCCAGAGAAGTATCTATCAAATTAATTTGCAATGAGTTGTATACCACTCTGGCACTCAAAGGGTTAAACTCTTGAATGCTACAGAGGTCTTCAGGCAAAGAGCTGGAAAACTCTAGCATTCAAGAGGTTAAATGTCTTATTGAAATCAGTGGGACATTTTAGGAATGTTTATTTGTTCTCTGAGATGCTCCTCGTGTTATATTCATAAGCCCACAATGTAAGTGCCTGCATATTTTACATGTGAAGTCTTGTTTTCAAGTTCCCCAGCATTGTTCTTGTTAGCGTACACTAGCCTGGGAATGATGTGGTCATTCATAAGTATTTTTATGAATGACAGAAAGTGAGCAGTGAGGGGCTTGAGAAATGAAAAAGATGGAGAAGTGGGGGATAAAGTAAAGAATAGCAGGGGATTATAAAGAAATGAAACAGAGAGAGATAGGGTAAGAAAATTATATGGCATACATAATGGTCACCTTTTGTGGATCAATGTATATTACACTAACCATGGTGTTGGCATGCTTGATACATTGCCTACTGTGCTTGGGTACAATTGGCTATATTCGTCAAACTAAACAAGTGCAATTCTGAAGCAATCAATATACCATAGGGGAGGACTGAAAATTTCCATTCATTTAAAGAGCTTTTAACTCCTTGAGTGTCTTGGAAACTGGCTCTTCCATTCATTTTTCTACACCTCAATCGGCATAGAAAAAAATATTTTATTCACTTTAATAAGGACTTAAATGCTGATGCACTAAGTAGTAATTGGAGTAATTCTGTGTAAAGCAACTGTACCATATTGGCCAAACACAAATTGCCCAAATTCCATTGATTTAAAAGGGGATATTAACTCACCGAACAGTAGAGCAGTACTCAATGCATTGCAGTGGGTTCTTTCCAAAACTGCGCCTCATCACATTGATGAAAAAGGCCAGTATATTGATGACTGTTATACTGTGTTATACAGACTAGAAAGCACATACCTGCTGAGGATACTTTCAGCTAACCAGCTTGAATTTCAGCTCTTCCACAATGACATTCCTTGACCCCATAAATGCCAGAGAGATCTCCGGCCCAATGCAATGGTTTCTAGCATTCAAATAATTAAGACAAACAACCAAGCAACACTTCTGATTCTCAAAGTATCTTAGAGCACTAATTAACAATCACGGCTGTGTGCTTTTGTAACAAAATATTTTATCAGGCTGTATGACAGAGAAATCGTTAACCCTTTGAGTGCCAGAGGCGTACGCAATGTGGTGGGTACCCTTCTGGCACTCAAAGGGTTAAAGAGAAAGTATACCTTGTAAAATAAGTTAGGTTTGAATAAATAAAAATAAAGGCATAGTCTTTCATTTGATCATACTTTTTCATCTGCCCCTCTCAGTGGTTCTCAGACTTTTTTTTGTTCAAGGCACCCCTAACATGCAATCGGAAACTTTTGGGGCACTAGTATTTTTAATGTAATTTATAAAGGGCATAATAAAAAGGTACAATTCATAAATATACAGATATTATTAGGTATCACAATCATAGTAATAAAAATAAACATACTGTGCATAACAATTTCCATTTTCTATATTTAAAAGACAATATTCACTTTTTTTTGTCAGTCTTCATAGAAAACATGGGCACCCTAATTTGATGCCCGAGGTACACCAAAATGCCACAGCACCCTGGTTTAGAATCACTGGCCCACCTGAAGTATTCTACTTTTAGGGATTTGGGGAATTTTTTCCTCTGAAGAGGCTGGAACGAAAATATACTCCTAAACTTGAATATTATATGCATTTGTAAAAAAAAAAAAAAAAATTTAAGTTTATAAAACACCACATTGTTGTAGGCGTTTATGTTCCTTTAAAACCCAATTTAAATGAGCAGAAACAACATATTGTAGAGCCTTTCCCACTACTGTCTGATGTTTCTTGGTAGGTTGTTAACATTAACAGTGGCCTTTAATTGTAAGATTTAATTTTGTACTTATTCTGTTGCATTCTGTGATAAAGGTAAGTCACTGACAAAAGTTCTCCACAGATTGTGATGTCACTTCCAGTCAGTCTGAACTTTCAGGAAGTAATCTTTATTAGAGTGTATCCATTCTGAATTATTATAAAAAAGTTTAAATAAAACAACTGCCAGCAGTGGGGGTATCCTTCTTTTACACAGCAAGAAAAAGCCTATAACATATTGGTTTTCATTAGAGGGAAAAAAAAAAAAAAAAAAGTTTACTGTGCCTTTAAGAGCAATTTGAATTTTTTTTTTTTTTTTTTTTTTTTTTTTTTAGCAGTTGGTTTGCCCCAGAATTGCTCCCCATTTAGTGCATAACCCACTATGTTGCAACACTCACAGGTACAAATGTATGTTTTGATACTGTACTTTTTCATTTCCTATTAAATCTTACACAGACAGCAGCAAGAATCAGAGCTTGCATTTTTGTAGTGCAAGATCTGGATGTGTTTGTGCCCATAAATCAAATAACCTGCATATACATAAATATTGTATTGCTCTGTATATTATAAACATTGTATATACATAAACATTGAACATTGCACCAACATATATTTGGTGCATATATAATGTGAAAGTGCATCTACTACATATATGCATTTTACACTTAAGATGTGAAACATTCATGTATGGTATTTGTGTGTTTTTTGATTGAAGCAGGACATGGGGGATCATCTATATGTACAGATCACTGTACCCATTTTGTCATTTTAGTGGATTGCACTGAACTGTACAGCATGCTAATGTTATTCGATTAAAATATATCTGCCTAAAATGACCTTTACTGAGGCAACCATTTGGCTTACAAGAATGCATCAGTGATAGAAATAAGAGTGATCACAAAAGATGTTATCGCAATTGAGGAACAACTTGGAATCGTGCTATAATTGCTTTTAAAAAGCTGTTTAAGCCGGAGTTCTGTTTCTAGCTCTCTCTTTGAAGTTGTGTTTGCTGAAAAGTTTAGTAGTAAAAAGCACCAAAAAAACTGAATTTAGCTAACATAATTGCTCCTCCCAACTACCCTATGTTGATTACTGTTTACAGAAGACAGGACTTTTATGTTGATGAAGCCTAACACATTTTTGAGGTATACTTTCCCTTTAGAAATTTATAGAAGCCACAAAAAGCCAAACTAAAACAATTCAGCCTGGTTTCAGAGTCCATGGGAAAGCATAACCACACAAGGTAAATTAATTATTGTCTACAGTTTAAAGGTCAGTGCTTTCAGGACCAACTCTGAGATATTCTGCCCACAAAGCTCTAACAGCTGAATATTTAGCACAAAGACTTCTAACAGAAAAACTAACACAGTGAGGCTAATGTACTAATAAAAAAAATGCAGCAATTCTGGGGCAAACCAAATGCACCATAGGGAAGGGGAGGACAAACATATAATGAACTTTGGAGCCAGGGAAATGGTGCATGTACATAAATGTATATAAAGTAGTCCAAAAATAAAGAAGCCCTGGCTCCTGGGGGTTTTCCACCCCTGCCTAAGGGACAAATAAATTCACTCAAACTTCCACCGATTTGATGGGGTTTTTAAAACCTTGCTGGAGATCTCCAGCACATTCAGAGGTTTAAAAGCCACATTTAAATGAACTGACATTATTTACCCCTATGGTAACACTAGTTTGCCTCAAAATGTCTTCATTTTTCCCTTAGTACTTCAGCATCAATGTCAGAGTCCGATAAACAAATTATTACACCTTTTGATTGCCAGAGGTATGTGCAATGCATCCAGTAATTGGCCAAACCATGTGGACACCAGCCAATAATATTCTTTGAGTACCAGAGGGGTACACAACACATTGCAAAGCAATCACTTGCTTACCCCTCTGGCACTCAAAGGGTTAAGCTGACACTCATGCAGGCAGGCCATAGACACACCTCCTGCATCAGGATTGGTTGGAAAGCTGCAAGTTCAGAACATGGGTGACATAACTGCTGTATTTCTGTCACCAGTGTCAAAGAGCCCTTAGTCTTCCTTTAACTGCTCTTAAATAGTTACAGGCAATTAATAATGCTGTAGTTTTTAAAAAGAAAAAAAGTATCTTAACACTTTGAACTCTCACTTTTTCACCTTGTTAGAAATCCATTCCTTACTCGAAAATAGCAATTTTTTTGATTCTAGAATTGTTTGGTCAAGTCAGCACTCGAATTCCATAAACTCTGATAGGCAGTAGAATATGACCCTTTGTCAAAAAAGGTTACCAAATGTTAGGGTCAGCTAAGGGAACACAGCTGCTCAAACTGTAAAAGACTGCTATAATATTCATTTATATATTATATACATACACACATACATAAAGGTAAGCTTGTAACTTGGTATTTATCTTCTATTTATAAAACACCAACATATTCCTTATCACTGTAAAAGGGGAGGAAAAAATAAATAAAAATGTGAAATACATGAATATAGAGCTAAAAAGAGATATAAGGCCCTGCTCGCGAGAGCTTATAGTGGGAGTAGACAACCTGAGGTGCTCCATCATCTGAACAGCCAGAGAGCCTCAGGTTGCACATACCTGGTTTTCAATCTAGCTAGCTACTTGGCGGATGTTGTAACATGTAGTTCCTAACAGCTGGAAGTTCAACAATTGAATACTCCTGACACCGAAGATTTATCATATATACATAACATGTGCTACATTTCAGCAGGCAGAATTAATCAGTTTTCTCATATGCTCCTATGCTCCACAAGTCCTGCTTACTTACACCTGGAAGGGAGGAGTACACTGATCAACCTCTTCCCTGAGCCTGGCCAGAAACATCACATATATCATTAAAGGGATAGTAAAGTTTTACAAAAACAGCAGCTCCAATTAATCTTCATAGTATTTAGGCCATGGAGAGTGTTAGTTCAATACTGTCAGAGTTGTAGTTCAAGAGTAATTGAATTATATAGTATCCGCCTCCCACCCCTTTTACCTAGTGTAAGCTGCCTCTCCTCAGATGTGGAATCTGATCCACAGACCAGACAGCGCACAGCAAGGGACAATCTTCTTACTATGAGAATGAAAGCCCAGCCCCCATTTACAGTTAATTATGTTAATTGAAGATTTTCCCTCTCTGAGATCCACCTGGACACCACCTTGCTGCTCCGAGGTGAACAGTGTTACATCAGTAAAAGGTGCTGGAGAAGGATCCTTTATCATTCAATTACTCTTGAACTACAACTCTAACAGTACTGAAATAACACTCTCCATGGCCTAAATACTATGAAGATTAATTGGAGCTGCTTTTATTGTGAAACACTAATATCCCTTTAACACCTTAACGACCGGCCGATCAGCACGGCACGGTCAGTTAAGGACCATGGATAATTTTTTTTTTTTTCGCTCCTTCTGGTTCCGGACTCCCCGAACTGCGTGCAGCCGCGGGGGGATCCCGGTATTCCATGACGGTCATAGTACGTCATGGGTCGTTAACTCAAGTCGACCCATGACGTACTATGACCATCAAGGGTCATTAAGGGGTTAAAGATCTTTTATGCACACCCCTCTTGTGGTTAAATAAATAATGCAAAAATTCACAAAAGCTGACATGTGAAACCCCTATCCACTTAGCTAAAGCTATGGGTAATCTATGATGTCAAATTTACATGTGACCAAAAAACACAATACTGGACACCGATATCTCACTTTTTTACCTTGCTCAAAATTCTTGTTTTAGGTAACAAATGGCAATATTTGGAATCTAGAATTGCTTCATCCCCATCACAATGACTCCCAGCTATCTCTGATTCCACACACCCCTCTCTGAATACTCTTATTATCTAAACTCTGTTCAACTTTTCCTTCTTTCATTAAACTTTACGTTCCCCCTTCTATTATATCATCTCACCTCACACTCCCTATACTATATCTCCCTGCAATTTTTTTGTCTCTTACTAGTGTAAAAGCCCTTGTACACGGGCCAAGATCAGGGTAATGTTATGTGGCCACTACCTCACTGCTCCACCTCAGTCACGCGATGCAATCATGTGCAGTAGAGACTGCCCGAACGCACACAGTCTCTACTGCACATGACGGCTTCTGACAAACATCCTAGCGAATTATTATAAAGGAGGATATGTGAAGCCAAAATCTGAGTGCAAGGTCACGTTTTGTATTCATCACGTTTGTCAAGCCCTGAAATCGTGCTCATTACATTATTTGTACTCATATTGATCATGATTTATAGATGAAAGGAATTCTCTCTAAAAATATTTATCAAAATATATTTATCATTGTTTGTATCTCTATGCAACGGCCAATGTGATTCCTAAGAAATGTTATCGTTATTTACGTTATTCTGCAGTGATCATATTATGCGAGGAGGGGGTGCTGATGGTCGGTCCATATTATGCCCATACGACTGACTAACACACATGTGGCTTGGCCAGTTGCTGGAGGCTGCAATGAGCATTGCATCCTCAAATGTCACTTATGTGAATACTCTACACAGCAGCCCAAATGATGTTATGCAGTTCAGCCATGATGTAACCTGGATGTGCCCAGTGAAGAATGCATCCAAGGTGTAACATGCTGAGTTCCAGGGTTTCACATGAGAATATCTCCTGTTTGACTAGCACCACTGGGGACAATAGGTTTGACTTTAGGGTGATTGGTGCAGTGTTCAAACCTCTACTGTACAGTTGTTCAGTCAATCAATACAGCACATTTTGAGCCTGTCAGACTCCAGCCACAGCAGAGATGTAGATAGCAGAAGTCATGGTGCCCCTGTGCTAGGTCCATATTCTGAAGCTGTATGTGTTGTGGAGAGGGTCAAAAGTCTGATGGTAAACTTTAGCTGGCAACTTTCATTTTCATGAAACTGGGAAACTGGCAGCTACCCAATTATATTGCAAAACAGCATTATATACCTACCTGTAATATAATAAATTCACTAACGATGGAAAAAATGTATTTACAAAATGTCCACTTTTAGAAAACTGAAATATAGAAACAGAAAATGATTTGACCTGCTCCAATACATACTCACAGTTTGGGTAGCTGGACTTAAGGTAGGGGGAATCGTGACTTCTGCTAGCAACATATCAGGAAGTGCTTAAGCCCGGTAACTGCACATAGTACTGTATACAAACTGAAGAGAAGTGATATGGGGAAGTTTGCATTTCCACCTTGCAGTAATTTCCACAAAAAGGGAGATACAGGACAGACAAAGCACAGGTAAATCTTACCTCTGGATGGTGAAGCCTAATGATGCTCTCATGACACATTTCTAAAATTTCCATGTTGATGTCACAACATGCACATACATCAATGCGCACTCGTGTGCACAAACACACTTTTTCACTCCTTTTCACTATATGAAACAGGTCAGAGCAAAGGGACTCCGTGCAGTAATTCAGGAGGCAGAAGGCCCTGTTTTCCATGTAGTCGCCTCGCTCAGCAGAAAGACCCACAGAACCATAGCTAAGAGTGTGTACTAGCACACAGTTAATAGGTGTTAACATACTTTAAGATGCATATACTGCATTTCAGAAGGCTGAAGAAGGTAATTTTCTTAGCACTCTGCACTTAATACCGTTAACCCTTTCAGTGCCATAGTGGTATGTAACACATTGCTTTGCAATGCACTGCATACCCCTCAGGCATTCAAAGGGTTAACAGTAGAGTACAGCCATCTGACCTGGAGGTAGGAAGCACTAAGAAAATAGCTGCACCCTGCAGGCTTACAAAATGATATGTAATAGCAAATTTCTTACATTTTATCAAAGTAATACGCATTTGTAAAAAATACAACATAACATTTCGTATATAACCAAATTCTATTTTAGTATTAGTATAACTTTAATCCCTTGGATATTTGACTTTTCCAGTGCAATGCAAAGAAATGCGTTGGCAAAGTCTCTAGCATTCAAGGGGTTCAAATACAGCTTTCTTCACCCTTACAAGCAAACTGCTATGCCAGAAACACACAACACAATACAGCCCAGTGAAACAAGGTTCATATCCTGTGTGGTGACATTCTACTCCCCAGAAAACATGTCAAATGCAGTGTTAAAAGATCCAAATCGTAGCCTGGGGCCAAGTCACTCAAGTATTTTCCACATCTTATGGTTCACATACAGGCCTTGTTTAGTCTGCGAAGCAGTCTGCTGAAATCATTCTAACATAACGGGCAGCCAATATACAGTACGAGAGATACAAATCCTATAGGCCGGTGTTTTTATTATTGATAGTATTTATTCTTAAAACAAAATTATATGGTGTACATCAGAACATGGGAAAAGCAGAGCAATCTTCTTATATAATAATTGGCTAGGATGTTTGTCAGAAGCAGTCATGCACAGTAGAGACTGACCGAACGCACAGAATGCTGGACGCATTCTGTGCAGCTCATGACTGTGTCGGCAGCAGGACGCAGAGCAGGACCGGCATCTTAACCCTTTGAGTGCCAGAGGGGTACACAACGCATTGCAAAGCGATGCACTGCGTACCCCTCTGCCATTCAAAGGGTTAACATCACCCAGACCTTGGCCCATGTAAATGGGCTTGTACACTAGTAAATAAATTAGCCTGTGCATACTGCAGTCACCTGCTCAATACAGCTTACATTGTGTGAAATGCAACAGTAAATAAATGGTTAAAATGACTGCAATTTAGAGAAAATATGTGAAATATAGTAATTTCAAATTTAGAAAGTGCAAATCTATTGCCAATGTGGCCAGCAGAAACAAAATTGCAACTGTATACATTTTAATAAGTGACCATATCAACTAAAACCAACCACTGATTTTGGAAGAACTTTCAAAATCACCAATATATTGTATTAGCCATTATTATTTAGAAAAGCTAGTTGGGCGTGAGGTGGAGAAGTGTCACTGAGTGGGGAATATAGTGCAGGGCTACGACAGGAAATGCCTGCATGGCATGCCTTAATCCTTTGAGTGGCACTGAAAGGGTTAATCTGCATTATCTATAAAACTATCTATTTTACACTGTCATGTTCTTTACAGGAAGAACTCTGAATTAGCTTTCTGTGTAAGACTGGGAAGGCAGAGAGCTTGCAACAATGTAATGTTTAAAAAACATGAAACCGTGTAGAAAATGCCTGCCTCTAGAGCAGGGATGGGAAGCTTGAGGCCCTCCAATTGTTGCGGACCACAACTCCCATCATCCCCTTCCTAGGAATGAAGGAAGCTGTAGTCTACAACAGATAGAGGGCCTCATGCTGCCCATCCCTTCTCTACAGCATACAGATCAATCAGCACTTCAGGGAGACTGCAACATTAAATAAATAACTCTACTTTCAGTCTAAAACTATCATGAAAAAAGATCCAGGAAGCTGAAAGTCAGTGGCATAATAGTGTAAAAAAATGGAGGAAAAAAAGTATAGACAATAATACTTTATATATTATGCAAAATCAAAAAATAGGTTTATTTACTGACACTTTAAGGGCCACATATTAATAAATATTTCAGTGACCGTAAAGACAAGTATGCCCATAGTTTCAAAATGAGAGAATATACAAGCTTGACATTGCATTTAAGACATCTCTAGCAACAAAAAGGTTAAATATTTAATTGTTTCCTGAATGCTGTCAGTAAAACAGTCAAATAAAATCGTCTCCCATTACAAAACAAATAAATCAAATAAAAGTGTTTACCAATCACAATAATACAGCTTTTGTGCCAATATATTACAACCCCTTGAATGCATGAGGGGTATGCAACTCACTGCCTCTGACATTCAAAGTGTTAACACGATTTGTAAGTATTATTTTTTTTAAGGTGTTGTGGACATAAACTGATCATGGCCAAAACGGAAAGGAATAAGATTGCATGACATTGGATTTTTTTTATTATGCCAATGTTCCTTGTGATAAATGAGAAGGCAAACACATAATCAGATCTTATGACTTGACCAAACACTGTAAGCAGAGAAAATTAAAAGTAGATATCTGGTACAGGCATTACTGTCTATATGACTGTGTACTGTGTCACCCAATATGTCTCATAACCTTGCAATCAACAGGCTGGAGGATTGAATGTTTGTGGTTTTGGGGCAAGAAGAATACTTTTACCAGGCACTCTCAGCACACACTAATCTCTAATTTAGTGGTGGTCATGCCATGATGAAAAAATAAATACATAAATAAATAAATATATATCTCAAGTAGGAAGCTAGTTTTAGAATGATAAAATAAACACTAGTTGATCCCTGCAGCATAAGACGTTAAAGCAGGCCTCAGGAAGGAAGTCCATTGTTGCACTGTGACAACCCTTTCATTACCAATGAGGTCAAAAAAGCATGAACTGCTGACAGCTTTCAGACAGAATGCACCCGATGTGGGTAATATGTAGCAGCTGTTTTACTACAACAAACCTCATCCTTAGACGGCCAATGACGAGAATTGTAGTCCAACAACAGTCAGTTGTAGGGCAGCAGATTGCATACACTTTAATCTTTCAAGCCATATGGCCTAGAACTGAGAAACCTGATGCAGAAAAGCAGATCTATCAGGTTTCTATAAACCCTGCAAGAATCAGGGACGCACAACATTTTGACAGCTCAACTTGTCAAGAGGTTCTGCAACAGCTGCAAGGTTTACTTTGTGACAGTAAATGAACGATGGTAACACAATAAGCAAAATCCCTATCAAACGGATTAAACGGACCAATTATCTTGCCCTTCGGAAAGCAAATGTCTCAGTGTGTATTTTGTGAATAAAATGTTTCAAGTCATTCACAGGGAGCACTAAAAGCATAATTAGGAAAATGTGATGCTATAATACAGAGCAGTTTGACCTTCTGTCACTGAAGGTGTTAAATCGGTGGGAATGACAGCGCATACAGAGTAAGGCAAGGATGGTCAACTGGTGGCTCTCCAGCTGTTGGAGTAAACATAATCGAGTGGCGACCCAAGGCACGCTGAGCATGGTGGGAAATGTAATCCAACAGCTAAAGAGGAATCTTGATGGGAACTGTGGTTATAACAAAAGCTAATACCCGTTTTAAGAAGTTAATTTTAATGAACAGAGCTTACAGCTAGACTGACACAGGGAGAAACCAGAGTTAACCCCTTCCCACTTCAATATCCACTTGCCTCCTGTTATAAGCCATTTCAGGTGATTTGCGCAAAACAAAAGCAGCATAATTCTTTGGCAAACCAACTTCTACGAACAAATAATAATGTTATTTGATTTAAATGGTCTTTAATCCCCATGCATTGTATAGATATTTATGTAGCATTCAAGGAGTTAACGCACCCTTTGAAATCAACTGGGAACTTTCACTTGATGTCTCTAACGCATTCGGTTGAGTCCAGAATTACTCCGCTTTTGTTTTGTGCATATGACTCTTTATCACTCTTCCATGCAGCCTAACAACTGTCCCCATGCACAGTACACGAAGCCCCCTCCCCCACAGTTCCCGGGATCGCTCACCTCCTGCTTTATCCAACAAGTGTGACCGGGGTCCCGAGCATCCCCTGACAGTCCTGCCAGATCCCTCTGCTCACACAAGGCGGACGCACATGTCACTTACTCCCTGCCGGGACCTTCCAGTATCCGCTCGGAACGAGTCACACACAATGGACTCTTAAACACCAGTTGCTACTCTGTATCACTTTCCGCTCCCCACCGCAGCCCGGACAGCACAGGCAGTCCCAACGCGCATGTGCTGTGGATACCAACCTTTCCAGCCCCAACAGGATGCCGCATTCTGATTGGCTAAGACTCCTGCCAGTCTTTCTTTTTACTCGTTGACAGGATGAAGTCAACATAGAACGAGAAAACTTTTAGAAATGCTTTGCCAGATTTGCTTTTGTGATTTTTAACCCTTGAACCGAGAAAATGCGTTGCCCACGCCAATCGTCCTTAAAATGTTAAAGGGGGCTAACACCTAATAACAATAATACAAAAACAATCGTTACTATGGCCAGAAAATCTAAATGGCCCCTATGCATTTTCTCTTTCTTCTCTCTTCAAGAGAACACGTCTCCAGTCAGCCAAAAGATACATTGTGTGTTCATGGAGGCAGACCTGAAAATTGTTCCACAGACATGAAATTCAGAGTTGAAGATGCTATGTTTTGAACAAAGGCACAAACGCAAATTGTATATGATTATGCATGTACCGAAACCCTTCAACTTGTTTTACCTTTCTGTTAACCCCTGGGGACTAGAACGTATCCTTAGCAATGGAGAAGAGATACTTGTCATTACTTATAATGCTGAATTATTATTTAGGAGACACAAAATACAAATTCCATACTAACAAAATAATAGATGTAATGGGCCATTTAGCAGAGATGAAGTGGTGAGTATCCAGAGGCCATAAAGCATACAAAAATATTTTATAAACATGGAACAGGGATATAATTTAATAGTTTAGCAGGATACCTAAGTGTGGTGTTAGATGGCATGCAGAAGTATTCCCTTAGTGGAATTTCCTTGGGTATCACTAATCAGGTGGAGCCTGTGTGGGAGGGCTCCTTGTCCTGGAGGTAGAGGAGCATTGGCTGCAGAGTAGATGCTTCAAGCAAGAGCAGCAACAGATCCCCAGGGGAGGGAGGTCCCACAGCTTGGACCTGCAGGGAAGCACATGGGAGGCCAATTATGGGGGCCTTGTTAGATTGCCTGGTAGGCACAGGTCCCTTACGGGATGAGTGTAAGAGAAGTCCTGCAAAGGAGAGTGATGTTACAGTCACCGAGGCTCCCCAAGTGAAAGGAGACTGTGTGCACAGAAGACCCTGATTTGCAAGACAACATCCAGTTCATTATTGGTAAAGGTGTTATATATATTACTTCACCACTCATCCCTCATGGGGTAATCCTTTTTGTGTGCCAAAAAGGCAAGCAATTCAGTGCCAGCACAAGGTTGTTTTGGGCATGCAAGAAAAAATTCCCCCATTGGATCACCACAATATTGTGAATCCACTGAAGTATGGGTTCTTTTGGTGCTTCCTCTGAGATATAAATATTTGATTACATAGCAAAACAGTTTGTTTTATATAATTTCTTTTTAAAACATGTATTATTTGATTTACATTTCCCCTGTTGTGGTCAAATACAGAGCATGCATGAGGTTACATTAGATGCAATGCAATATTGGACACTATTATGTTGGTAACCCAACCAGCTACACAGAATGTTTATATCTCACATGTCAACAATTGTCTGAGAGTTGGCTATCATAAATCATTTAACTCCAGTAAAAGCCTTAAACATTCCCTTCCTGTGCTTTCATCACAGGAGGGAGACACAAAGGTTTTCTGATCAGAACAATGTATGTGTGAATTGTAATATTCTGAAAGGTGATACAATGGCAGCACAGTATGCATGCATTATCACCAGGGCTAGGTTTATATCTCAGGTGCCCTTACCTCCACCCATGACCACACCCGATGCCTGATACAACCCCAGCCCCATCCACTGTTGCCTATTAAAAAAGCACCAAAAAAAGTTTAACCCATTTTTTGCTAGAGAGATCTCCACTGTCTTGCTTCACAACTGAGTTAAATAATTGCTGATAAATGGATAAATAAACTGGTAAATATTGTGGTTACCATAAGCAAGGAGCAAGTGTCTGGTGAAGGAACATTGAGATTGCACTGGCTGCACCCTATTAATAATGTGGAAGTGGCACTCTAGGCAGCTGCCTATTCTGCCTAATGGGTAATTTGGTCCTGTTTACCACATATGCATCTCCAGCAACATGGTCCCCAAGGCAACTGCCTTCTTTCCTCTCCTTAGTCCTGTTCTTGGAACAGTGATTGGTTCTAAATATTCTGGTCACCCCTGAGGCACTTATATAGTTAAAAGGAAGAGTGTAATATGCTTCACATAACCTTATTTTATACATAGAAGAGCAAAAGGTAAAATGTTTCCTTGTCAGTAGGACGCAGGCAAAAATGTAAGCGTGAAGCAGTATGTTATTACTTAAAAGAATATGTGTGTTTTTGTGGTGAACAGAAGTACCTATAAGGCAGAGATGGGCAAAAGACAGCTCATGCAGCCCTCAGAGGATATAACTGTGGCTCCCACAGGACCATATTCCCCATTAGGCAGAAGGCAACTGCCTAGATCACCAAGTTTTGAGTGGGCCTCAGCTGTGTTGACTACACCCACACTGTGCATATCGTCAGAGCAATCTCAGTGTCCCTGCACCAGTCGTACACCCCTTTACAGGCTGTTATATAAAACCCTGGACACTAGCGAGATCTCCAATGCATTTCAGAGCATTGGGCATCTCTCTAGCAATCAACAGGGTTAAATATTTTTTTCTTTTAGCTTATTATAGGCCAAAGGTATTTTCTGTGCCAGTAAAAAGTGGTTGGGACTGAGAAGTAGGAGTGTGATCATGTACAGAGCAAATAGCACCTAGAGTGCCTTGCTTAGGGGCACCTAGGATGTAAATCCAGCCCATTGTCTTTCTTTTGTCTCAAAGCATATTTCCTTTCACACTCACAATGTTTCTCCTAAAGATATTGGGTGCTGGAGAAGACTCCAGCACATTGCAAAGCAATGTGTTGAAGCCCTTTCTAGCATTCAAGAGGTAAATGTTTTTCAAACAGAACTTTGGTGCATTATGTTCAGCTGTTTGGGAGCACTGAGGGTCCAATATTTGTCCCTTGTGGTGATGAGTCTAATTGCTTGTCACTGATGTAGGGCCTTGTCCATCAGGCTAAAAAGGAGTAATCAGGGAGAAATCAGCTGCGCTAATGGGGTGAAAAATGAACATTCTTATTGCTTAAAGAAATGCATTGGAAGCATATTCAGTATTCAAGAGATTAACCCTTTGAGTGCCAGAGGAGCATCCAACGCATTGCAAAGAAATTTTCTCCAGAACTGCACCCCTTTAGCTTAAATAAGGCCCTCAGTTTGTTAAAGTAACATCCATTCTTGCATTTGCAGATGTGATGTGGCTGCATGCCTACAGCTGATTTACAGATTCATTTGGAGGTTGAGAAAACCTCAATACACATAATAATATTTTATAGTTTGCACAGGGCTTCTTAGAAACCTAGTAATATATGTGATTTTCCTTCTACAGTGCAACATTCCTCGAGAGTAGCAAAAACAACCAAGTAATTTATGACTAGTTTTGCTAGTATAAGTGCCAGTAATATCTCCAAGCCGTTTTTTCTAGTGAGCTTGAGACCTTTCAGGCACCCAGATGGATTACACTTCAAGCCCGTTTTGCAGGGCTGCCATCAGAAATCATGGAGCCCAGTACAAACAGAAAGCCAGCCCCCCCCCCCCAACCCATGCATATCAACCACGCACTGCTCAATCCCTGCCCCAACCAACCCACACACACTGTGTGAGACCCCATTCTTGTTCCACTGTCCCCTAGAAGTCACAAGTCAAAAATACACTATCTGATATCACAAGATAGCTCCCTGTCCCTTGGTAGTTAAAGGGATAGTAATACTTCATTTTAACTTTATTTTATTTTGTAGGCATTAAAAAAACATGAGGAATGATATAAGTCTTATCTCTCAAACCTTTATGGTTTAAGAGATATTCACAAACAAAGTATCCCCCCCCCTGTTCAACCAGATCAGAAGGGAGGTGCCCAGGTAGACTGCAGAGAGGGACAATCTTCAATTAAGATAACGGAAAAAGCTGAAAAACTAGTCAAGGGGGGAAGGGCTTTCATTGTTTTCATACAAAGAAAATTGTCCCCTTCTGTTATTTGTCCTGTCATACAACCTGATCCACATCTGAGAAGAGATGGCTTACACTAGGTAAAAGGGGCGGGGAGGGGAACTTTGCTTGTTAATATCTCTCAAACCATAAAGGATTGAGAGATAAGACTTATATCATTCTTCATGTTTTATTAATGCCTACAAAATAAAATAAAGTTAAAACGAAGTATTACTATCCCTTTAAAGAGCCACACATACACTATCTGTCAGCCAGAGTTTTACCACTGGTAGTCCCAGATCTACACCTACACTGCCCGAGTCCCCAGCTTGGTTCCACTTGGTTCCCCTCCTACTCTGTCTGACCCCCCCCATCTTAGATCCACTGGTAGTCCCAAATCTCCACATACCTCACAGATTTTCACATATGTTTTCTGCCCCCCCTCCCCCGATTGGCTCCACTGGGAGTCACAACTCTTCACATACATTACCTGCCCCTCAGCCTGGTTCCACTGGTAGTCACAGTCTCTGCATATACTGTTTGCTCCTCTGTTTTGTTTCATTGATAGTCAGACCCCAAACACATTGTCTGACCCTCCAGGCTGTTCTACTGGTAGTAACAGTCCCCAGATACACTCTGATCCCCAGCCTGGTTTCAGTTGTAGTCACAGTCCCCACATACACTGTCTGACCCACATTCTGTTTCCACTGGTAGTTACAATCCCCAAATATACTCTGACCCCTGACCTGGTACCACTGGTAGTCACAGCCCCCCCATATAATATCTGCCCCTCAAACACATTGATCACCCCCCAACTTGGCTACACTCATAGTCATGGAGCCCTATATACATTGTCTGACCCCCTGTACATTCTGGTTTTAAGTAGGGAGCAGAGAACTTGAGTATACTGCAGCTGCACTTTCCTTCACTTTTATGTTTTATGCAGCACTATGGTATAGCAGGTCCACAGCCTCCTCCCTCTTACCTGATACTTCTGGTCTGCATGTTGTGGTGCACTCATGTTCTCCTCCCTCCAAAAAAGATAGTGGAGTATGGCTGCTTGGGAACTCCTGTCTCTGTTGTCCCCTAAACAAGTGTATTCTTTTTACCCCCTTATGGCGACCCTGTGTTTTTTGTATCCTTAACATTTAAAAAATTCCCATTGATTTAAATTGACTTTGAATGCTATAGGCCTCCAACATATCGGGAAGCAATGTTTTGTAAACCTCTATAGCATTCAGGGGTTTTAAAGCACTATTTAGCAGCTGGTTTGCCCCAGAACTGCTATTCCTTGCATTAGCCTCACTGTACACATCTCAGTAGGGACTGTACAGATCCAGTAAGATACATATTACCTTACCATGGTCTATCTGTTGCATTATTAAAGCAAGTTAAATGTGGGGAAATCCAGGGGAATTAACTGTAACATACATCAAAGATAAACAATGATTTGAAGCCACTTTTTCTATCATAATTATCAACAAGGCAAGGACAAATCGGAAGAGGGTTTCCAATTACCCAGAAACTCCTTTATATTTCTTTGTCTCTCATTAGATTCTAAGCTATTTAAGCCATTGATGATGCCTGGGCACAGCAGTATAGAGGTGTATTAACCCTTTGAGTGCCAGAGGGTAGAGCAATACATTGTGTACCCCTTTGGCAATCAAAGGGATAACTTCCTAGATGCAAGAGAGGTTTCCATTGCATTGCAAAGCAAAGCATTGACACATCTCCAATATCCAAAGAGTTAAGTAATAACTAGATCTAATTTTCCCTCCTGGTAAAAGTAAGTAGTCATATTTATAGGCCCTAATGCAGCAGTCTAAAATGGAGCAATCCTGGGAAAATGTAACTGCATCATAGGGGCAAATGAATATTCCCTTTGATTGAAATGGGGATTTTAGCCCTTGAATGCATGAGAGGTCTCTAATGCATTGCTGTGCAATGTGTTGGAGACGTCTTGAGCATTCAAGGGGTAAAAAAACCCCAAAAACATTTAAATCAATGGGAATTTGAAAAAGGTAAATTGTTTCTTCTATGATACATATAGCATACCCGCAACATTTCAAATGGACAAAGAGGGTGGTGTTGCTGAGGGCGTGGCTGGCGGTCATTTGACAAATTTGTAGGTTATTTCATGTGTAACTGAATAAATGATTTAGAGCAAGACCAAAGTATTTTATCATTTATAGTCACATATCCTGAAGTTTAAACAAACATTAACGTGAATGTTATTGCTGTAGAGAAATACTTATATACACACCACGCAGTCTGATCTCCTGAAATAGGGACTCAATGGTGAGAAAGAGGGACAGATGGATTTGGGTCTTAAAGAGGGTCTGTCCCTCCTAAAGTAAGACACTTGGGAGGTATGGAGGTGGTTGCCCTGTGATTGCATCTCTTATTGAATAAAGTCACTAGTATGTTCACACAATTTTGACTTTCCGGTGAATTAACTCCATAGGTTGTGCTCACACTTAGGTTCACTCAGGTTTACTTACGTCTACAGTGGCTTAAAGTGATAGTAATGTTTCACAAAAACAGCAGCTCCAATTAATCTTCATAGTATTTGAGCCATAGAGAGTGTTATTTCATTATTGTGAGCATTGTAGTTCAAGAGTAGTTGAATGATAAAGTTTCCCCCTCCCACCCCTTTTACCTAGTGTAAACCCTCACTCCTCAGATGTTGAATCCAGTCCATAGACCAGACAGCTCACATCAAGGGTCAATATTTTTACTGTGAGTACAATGGAAACCCTGCCCCCCTTGACAGGTTTTTCAGCTTTTTCCCTTACCTTAATTGAAGATTGTCCCTCTCTGCAATCTACCTGGACACTCCCTGCTGCTCTAAGCTGAGCAGTGTTACATCAGTAAAAGGGACGGGAGGGGGATAATTTATCATTCAATTACTCTTGAACTACAACTCTGACAGAATTGAAATAACCCTCTCCAAGGCCCAAATACTATGAAGATTAATTGGAGCTGCTTTTATTATGAAACATTACTATCTCTTTAAAACAGTGAGTCTCACAGCCATCTTAACACAATGCCAAGCTTTCACACCTTGCATTATACAACAAGCTGATTGTACTATGTACCCCTGAACATCAAGGAGATGGAAATCCATAAGGTTCCAAACTGTGCTGAATGCCACCCAAATAATGGATACATGTTATCATCTGTTGCATATATGACCATAATTAATTAATTTTGTCTTCTCTGTATTACAGTGTTGTTTCTTTTTATTTTTAAGCTCTCCCACATATTGTTAATTTAAATGAATCTGACACCTAAATGAAATAGGTTGCTATAACTTTAAATATCATGTGCTTACAGCTAGTATATGTAAAAATGAATTATCATATGTCACATCACTAAAATATAATGCTAACTTTTCCCATAAATTGTCTTGCTCAGACAGCATGTATTTAACGGTGTTTGTGCTGTTTGTATTGAGAGATAATTGATCATGATTAGTAAATAAATACAATAGATGTAGCATCCTATTAGAATTAGGATAAAATATAATATAATATAAAACACAGTACAATGTAGATTTTACCAAAAAACATTTATTATAACTTAAAAATAGATATAAATAGCTGCAGATGTAATGAGCATACCTCTATCTAAAATCCTATAAAATAATTCGTTAAAACGTGTGTAACGACGCAGTCATGCACAGTAGAGACTGCTGCTCGTGCTGCAGTCATGCTCAGTAGAGACTGCCCACGCCGCAGCTGTTACAGAAGGAGAGTCCAGCTCTGTATCAGCCGCGGTGAGGGCAGTCTCTACTGTTCATGACTGCCCTGCGACCAGCTGGCAGTTGCACTGTGGCCAGTGTAATGGTCTCTTCAACTAGTATATATACAGATGATAACAAAAAATGAAACCTCCCAAACTACAGATAAATAATCAATATGTAGCTATCACATACACACACAAATGAATGGAAAATGTTAATAAACAAACCTCCTTCTTTTTTTAACACTGAAATCCATAAAAATTACTTCTCAATATAAGTGCATTTTCAGATGGTGAATAAAGAGGAATACAACAATGATTCAACAATGCTTTGGTAATATATTTACTCAAAATTATCAGGTGTTGGCAATTTGTATCAGCCTGGAAAAATGGATGAGTGAGGGGGTGAAGAGAGACAGAGTGAAAAAGTTGATAGTAAATCCTCAAATGCTGAAGTGAAGAACTAAAACAGTGATTCGACAATCAAGGTCCTGATTGATAATCCCTTAAAGCGGAACTCTCATCTTCATAATATTGCCCCCCAATACATTATTAATATAGTGATAGGCAAAAGAATACTTGTATTATGCTGAATAAATCCACGTTATTGAAGTAATCCAGCTTTTTCTGCAGGCATCCAGCGGACAACAGCACAGACATCTTAGAGGAAAGTTACTTCTGAGTCTATGCTGTCTGTCCCATGCACTGCATGGATTGGTGGTGACTTTCGCTGGTTACCTTAAGGTAACAGGTTGCTGTCTGAGCATGCGCACCGAACTTCTCTTGTAAGCTCTGTGCCCTGGATGCCTGCAGAAGAAGCTGGACATATCACTATATTAGTAATGTATTGGGGGGCAATATTATGAAGATGAAAGTTCCACTTTAACTCTATGAGTGCCAGAGGGGTATGGAACAAATTGCGCATGCGCACCAAGCTTCTCTTGTAAGCTTTGTGCCCTGGATGCCTGCAGAAGAAGCTGGATTACTTCAATAATATGGACATATCGCTATATTAGTAATGTATTGGGTGGCAATATTATGAAGATGAAAGTTACACTTTAATTTTGAGTGCCAGAGGGGACCCCTCTAGCACTCAAAGGGTAAATGAAAATATATATTGATGGATGATTAATCTATTTATATATTTATCTATAATTTAATTACACATGTGTCTATCTTGTTTGTAGTTAAAGCCCACTTCTCTTGTATTCCAAAAGACTGCTATGTCTCAGCCCGTTCACAGATAATCCTGAACAATCAATGGGAGCCCTGGAAAAACAAGGAATGTCTGCTTCCTCAGAGTAAATGTAGAGCAAACCAAATGCATAATACAGGAAAAATAAAAATAACCATCAATATTGTTCTTTTAATCCCTTCTCCATCACATTGCATAGCAATGCATTACAAATCACTCTAGCATCCAGTGGTTATAAATCCTAATTTACAGGTAATGCAAAATTGTGAGTGTTATTTGTCTCCAGTGGTGCAACTGTCTTACCACAGAATAACCCAGAATAAATAAGAGGCTCTTGGTCTGTGCTTAGGCAGGTTTTATGGATTTTGGATGCAGAATTAGACAAGACAAAATCTTGCCCCTGACCTGAAGAATTGTAGTGGCACTGCCAATTACAGTCTCAAAACCCCACACCCAAACCACTTCTCAATACCAGAGACAAATCCCATCAACAGCCACAGACTCCACCCATAACATCAACCAACCTCAAACCAACTGACCCTCAAACCTTCAGTTAGTGGCTTTTATGCTCCCTTTCAACTTCCTTTTCTGACACAGCTAGTGCAGATTTAAAGGGTTTGCTGGATACAAAGGGCCCTATTTACATCATTGCAAATTCAGACTGGAGACTGATTTTTGCATTGCTATGCCCTAAAAGAGTACCGTGAAGTTATCTTTTCACTAATCGTATATAATAATTTGCTAAGAATGTTTGTCAGAAGCCATCATGCGCAGTAGAGACAGCTGTGCAAGCTGCAGTCATGCGCAGTAGAGACTGCCCTCACCTCGGCTGATACGGAGCGGGGCGCTCCGCATGACTGCAGCGGTGGCACTGTGGCCCGTGTAAACAGGCTTTTCAACTAGTCTGTGAATAAAATAAAAATCTACCCATGTATTGATGAGCAGATGAACGAATGGGAATGCCAGCATACATTTGTAGAAAATATACATTTAGGAACAAAGGTCCATAGTTATAAAAGCAGTTATCCTGGGGTAACCACCTGCGCCATAGAGGAAAAATAAAAATTCCTAAATTACCATGCGCTTAAGTAGAACTTTTTAACCACTTGAATGCTAGAGAGGTCTCTGCTGCATTGCTTAGAAATGCATTGGAGACTTCTCTAGCATTCAAAGGGTTAAAAGCTCAATTTAATTTAAAGTGTTAGTAATGTCTAAAAAAAACTTTTTTGCATTTAGAAGAGCTCAAAAAGCTGATTTAAATGCAAAAAAACATATCTCTCAAACCGCTATGGTTTAAGAGATACCGGCGTTTGAAGTTTGATTTCTCCTACTGACAGCTGTAAAGCTGTCAGCAGGAGATTCGTGTCGGTCGACACGGAGGCGCTTGAGAAGTGCCGGGATTTCGTTACTTACACGGAATCCCTTCAATGGAATGGTCTAAAACATGTGCCTAGTGTTCAGGCACATGTTTTAGACCATTCCAATAAAGGGATTCGGTCTAAGTAACGAGATCCCGGCACTTCTCAAGCGCCACAGTGTCGACCGACACGAATCTCCTGCTGACAGCTTTACAGCTGTCAGTAGGAGAAATCAAACTTCAAACTCCCGTATCTCTTAAACCATAGCGGTTTGAGAGATACTGTTTTTTGCGTTTAGATCAGCTTTTTGAGCTCTTCTAAATGCAAAAAAGTTTTTTTTAGACATTACTATCACTTTAACATGAATCTTTTGTTTCTCCTGTAGTGCAGGTGGTTTACTTCAGAATAACCCCACTTTTATACATATGGGCCTAAGGACCTTAGTACTCAAGCACAAGAGAGAAGCAATTCTAGAGTAGGCTGACCAGACCTCACCTTTAACCGGGGACACATAGGAAATAGGCATATTTCAGGTGTGCACCAAAATCAAAGCAGCCCTGCAGTATGCATTTTTCATATGTGTCCCCGGTTAAAGGTGAGGTCTGGTCAGCCTATTCTAGAGGGAACTAACTGCATCATAGTGGGAAGATAAAATTCCCATGGAGTTATATGGGCATTTTAACCCTTTGAATGTTTGAGATTTCCCCAGTGCACTCTAGCATTCATGAGATTAACCCTTTAAGAACCTGAGACGTGTCAGGACTGTCACCGTTTTTTCTTCCTGAAGAACTAGTGATGGTCTTAGGACGTCACATATTTTGTCTTTACAGCACTGTCAGACCCCTGTTTGGCGCACCAATACACATCATCAGTCACATGTGCCGGTGCGCTGACAAAGATTAAAGCAGTCCTTAAGGGAAATTAACTTCCCCGGACTGCTCGTCGTTAAGGGGCTAATGTATGACATATACTGGATTTCTAGTTCACACCTCCACTCATCAATACATGAGTAAACTTTTTTATTCACAGATTAGTAAAATACATAATTTTAAAATGATAAATGCCTGGGAATCGTCTGAATTTTCATTCCCCCAATGGTGTAGTTGGTTTGCTCCAGAATTGCATCTCTTTAGTTTGAAAAATAAAGCCCAAAGAATATGACAGCATGTAAGCACTAACTGACACATCTAGGCTCTTCCTTTCCCTCTCTAATTAAAGTAACATGCTTTTTATAAACTCTATATTAATTCTAGAACATTAAAGAGTGTGATATTTCAGTCACACTCTGTAAAGACTGGCATGTAGAAAATATAATTTTCCCTTATTCCTCCCTTTCTATGTTGTCAGTCCTTCAGCATTGAAAGAGCTGAGAGAGCTGATCAACCAGTGGAGCTAGTGTTGCCACGGCAACTTTTCCAGGAGCCCATATAGAGGGATTCACAAGCCTATTCACCACATTCTAAGCCAGTGAAGACAAAACTGTGGCATGTTGCCACCACTGACACTCAGAAGGCTTTATGATGACAGTCGGCAAGGGCTCCAGCTCCTCCCCCTTTGCTGTCTGACATTTTTCCCAGGTGTGGCTGCAGCTTCAGGCACACTGGGAAATGGAGCCTCCCCTCCTTCCTATTATCATGTGATCCCTGGGTGTTCCCTTTCTTCCCATCACAACTCCTTCCTGTTACAAGCCACGTAGAGCCATCCTCTTCTCCTACAGAGGTATGTAGTGTGTGTTGTGGGGGTAGGGTGTGAGAGAATGGGCTGTGGTAAAATGGGTAGGGAGAACCCATTCTACCACAACTGATTCCACTGCTGTTTTACCACCTGAGCATACCTGGCTCAGAGGGACCTGAAGCTTCTATCTCACCTCAAGAGAGAGAGATGAGATAGTTAATTGCCAGGGAGGATCAGATTACCTTGGCTGTCCCATGGCCAATCTAAAATGTACTGTAATACCACTGACACACCTACAGATGGGTCTCCATTGCACCCCCAACAATACTCTCCAAGTCTCTCTTTGTTTTGCTTCCCTCCTCCCTAAATTGTTGTCAAGCAATCACAGAAGCTTACAAATTCTACCTGGGTAGGAGTAACTGCTGTACTCAATTTCCCAATGCAGAGAAGTGGAGAATGACACAGATCGCTATTATCATCCATCCTCTCGATGGCCTTCCTGAAAAAATGCAATCCAAATGTTGGGACAATTGGAGCTGGAGGTAGGTAGGCAGTTTATTTGGGGAAGTTGGTGGTCTTCCATCCAAACAGAGCAGTATGCAGAAGGACTGATTAATTTGGATAGGCAAGGAGCCCAGACACAATCCCCCTGTTGGGCCAGTTTGACTTGGGGGGGGAGTTATTGCTGGGCTTGTTGCCCACTTCATGTGAGGGACAGAAGAAGGGATATGCGCCACTTCAACTGGCCCGCTGTTGACAGATTCAAGTGAGGAGGGGGAGTAGGCACAGGAGGGAGATCTGCAGATTTGCAGTGCAGGATAGAAGTGAGATTGAAGTCCAGTTTATAGTTGGAGGGGGGTACAATGAAACAGTTTTGCCACAGCACAAATTCAAGGGATGATAAGGCTAAAAATATGCGGGCCTTTACTTTGTGCTTAGCTTCCCCCAAGATGGAATTTGTCTTTGCTGCTCATATTAAGCAAGAGACAGAAGAAGGGAACCTGTGTGTGTACACCTACGCAGGTACTTGGCAGTGCAGTCCTCTTTTTTTTCCAAAGCCACGGTTTCATTCAATGTATTAGTGTAAATTAAAATGTTTTAAGCTCCATTAAGTGATACTTTCACGAAACACATAAGGTGGGTAATGCATATGTATTGTCCTTACACCATTTTGTGATGTTGCCTGTATGGCGTAATTTTATTATATATCAAAACATTGATGTTTTAATAACATTTTTGATGACTGACTGTCTATCTCTTGGCGGATCTGATGAGTGGTCCCTTCCTGTTGTCTTCACCTTCCACTGTTTGACTCACATCACGTCCCTACTATTCAAGACCTCTGTCTACACTCTCTCCCCCCCTGCCCTTCCTCACCTTCTCTCCTGTATCCCATTATCACATTCTCCTCTGTCCACCTCCCCTCCTATTATCCTCTTATCCCCTATTTGGACTCACTTGGATTCACACTGCATAATCCTGTGTCTGCCATCACAGGATCACCATCTCCCCTCTTTGCAGTGACTCCTATTATGCTTTTTCCCCAATCCAGTCTCCGTTCCACCAAGTTCAACTTCTCTGTTGTCCATGCTTTGTCCTCGTTTACTTTCCAACATCACAACTGCAACATCATCCTTTTTTGCCTTCTTCCCCATTTCCATACTTTTGCCTATTTGTCCTTCCCACCTCTCCTATTGCCATGGACATAGAACTTTGATTCACACTGCAACATGACAGTTTTCCATAAAGTCTGAAATAAACCGTTCTGTGCTTCAGCTAAATTGAACCTGTGAACACTATGTGTAGCCCTACTGCTCTGTCAGCAAAGGTGAGTAACTGTGTCCTCCTGTCCATTTCAACTTGCTGGTTGCTTTGCGCTCTCTTCACTTCTCACTCACTAGCTTTCCAATAGTTCTTAAACAAGGAATCTTCCACAAGTAAGGCCAGGGGTGAGAGACACTGTTCTGAAAGATGCATGGTGAATAGTGAATACCATTGTGACACAGATGAGCAACTGGGCTACAGTTCCCATCATCTTCAGCTGCTCACATGATGGCCATTTTAGTCCAGCAGCCATTGTAATACAGATGGGCAACTGGTGGCTCCCCCATTTTGGACTACAGTTCCCTTCATTCTCAGCCACCTACATGATGCCCTTTGTAGTCCAGTATATTGAGAACCACATTTTTACTCCACCTTCCCCATAATATCAGGGTTTGTCTGTACTAATTTTGCCTTTATCATGAAGTGTCATACACCTCAGTGGTGACTGATTTTTTTTCTTTCTAAATGTATGTATTTGTGTATCTCTCATAACACCCTCTTCTCATATGTGTGTGTGTGTGTGTGTGTGTGTGTGTATGCGTCTGTAACTATCTATGTGTCTCTCTCTCATGAGCCCCTCTTTTCATAGCTCTGCGTGCATCTGTTCAAGCAGTTCAAGAGTAATTCAATGTCAAAGTCTCCCCCTCCTGCCCCTTTTACTGATGTAACACTGTTCAGCCAAATCAGAAGGGAGGTGCCCAGGTAGATTGCAGAGAGGGACAATCTTCAATTAAGATAAGGAAAAAACCAGAAAAACTTGTCAAGGGGGGCAGGGCTTTCATTGTTCTCATAGGAAGAAGACTGTCCTCTGCTGTTATCTGTCTGGTCTATGGACTGCATTCCACATCTGAGAAGAGATGGCTTACACTAGGTAAAAGGGGTGGGAGGGGAAACTATGCTTGTGAATATCTCTCAAACCATAAAGGTTTGAGAGATAAGACTTATATTGCTCTTCATGTTTTTTTAATGCCTACAAAATAAAATAAAGTTAAAATGAAGTATTACTATCCCTTTAAGTAGTGTGAGGGGGACACTTGTGGCCTTCCAGTTATCTGCCTTCGATCCACCCCTAGCGTTCTAGGGTTTACCATCTGTAAGTGGTGGCCTCGGTCACCCTGGGACCCCTGTCCCTTGGTCAGTGTTACCTCGCTGCCTATTGGGTTCTGTGCCACCCAGGCGTCTGGGTCTCGTGCCAATTACCACCTCCAGGACTACCTGTCACCTTCATTCTTGCTGTCAGTCCTGGGTTGAGTAGCCTGATTTAACCTAGTCCACTAGGGGAAGGTTGCCTGCCTTAGGTACCTCCAGTTCTCAGCATCCTATCTCTGTCATTAGGATTCCAGTCATTGCCTCATTGACTTGCTATACATATGTTTTTTCGTATTGTGGGCCTGAGGCCAATTCCTTGTATGCACTTTACTCAATAAAGTCATTTTTAACTTTACCGGTCTGTCTGAGTGTTCATCAAAAACTGTGACAAAGGGATAGTAATGTTTCATAATAAAAGCAGCTATAATTAATCATCATAGTATTTGGACCTTGGAGAGTGTTATTTCAATTCTGTAGTTCAAGATTAATTCAATGACAAAGTACCCCCCTCCCGCCCCTTTTACTGATGTAACACTGCTCAGCCAGATCACAAGGGAGGTGCCCAGGTAGATTGCAGAGAGGGACAATCTTCAATTAAGATAAGGGAAAAACCTGAAAAACTTGTCAAGGCGGGCAGGGCTTTCATTGTTCTTATAGGAAGAAGATTGTCCCCTGCTGTTATCTATCTGGTCTGTGGACTGGATTCCACATCTGAGAAGAAATGGCTTACACTAGGTAAAAGGGGCGGAAGGAGAAACTTTGCTTGTGAATATCTCTCAAAACATAAAGGTTTGAGAGATAAGACTTATATCGTTCTACATGTTTTTTTGAATGCCTACAAAATAAAATAAAGATCAAACTAAGTATTACTATCCCTTTAACCATCCTCACACAGGCAGACCAATAAGCATCAAGTATAGACTCACTTGCACTACAAGTTATGTGATTTATTTCATCAAACGTTCCTGCAGTTTACTATACATCGGCAAAACCATCACGAATTTTAGAGACCGTATGGCTAATCATTGTTCCAATATCAAGGATGCACTAAGTGGACATAAAATGGACAAACCAGTTGCACGCCACTTTGCAGAGAAGAAGCATTCCATGGCTGATTTGCGCTACATGGTAATAGAGTTCCAACCGAGGAGGTGACAGGGTAAACTATTACTCCAAAAGGAAGAAAGATGGATCTATCATCTAGACACGTTAGCTCCCAGGGGGCTAAATGACAGCGCCCAGTGGACTTTCTTCTTATAACATGCCCCTCAGACTGTTTTTGTTAACTGTATTTGGGCATGATAGTAAACTCTCCCCAATGGTGGTGATGTAGAACTCTTTGTCATACCCATAGTGGAGGGGTCTCTCCAGGTAGTGATGGGCATAGAATCCCGCATAGTGGGGCATTGCCATTAACATCCTACCATTATAGGACGTGACTCCCTCCACTATTAGAACCCCCTGACACCTAAAATCTGCTCTGGATTATATTTCTCACCACATGGAAAGCTGTTAATCAAATAGTGAGTGCGTCCTCTGATTAACACTATGAAACCTGGGCCTACACATTTATATGACATGGCAATTTGGAGTCACTTATCTACTCAGATGCTTCTACACCTGGGTGCCACAATGACTCTATATCATAGGGAGTCATTTAATAGCAGCTAGCCTATGGATGGTACATCTTCCTGCTGTGGGGTTATTATATCATGTCGAAGATCTTCTACTACCCACTGCTCAATTGAGCTAGAATTGATCTGCAGCATTTGACCTTACTTTTGGATCAACATGTAGCATATTGGCTGGTGAATCTGTTGACCAGTTTGGGTTACTGTAAGTGGAATAATGTTGATATGTTTGTCGGCTGGGATACAGGATGACAGTGACTACTTTCATTGTTGTCGGTATGAACATATACTTTAATATCAGACCTGCCATTGCAAATTGCTTGCACAGGTCTCCCGCACATCGCACAGCACAATACACATGTTATCTAGTAGTTCGCTACACTCGAGGGGAGCGGGATGTGCTCGCAGTGATCCATATGATGATCACAATGATCAGTCTCGCCCTTAGACTGTAGAGGGTGAAAGTCTGATGCTGCTGCCATGTGTTTCATCGTGGGACATCGGCGTCTATAAGTGGGAGTGGACCAAGAGGCTGGACTCGTCTCTGATTATGTAATCACTGCATTCACATTCTTTTGCACTAAACTATTGATCTCTTTGAGATCTTTTATTCATGATATCGTGTGGCCTGTTGATATATTTTCTGTAATACCCACTAGTCTCCGTGACCAATGAGGGATGTCCACCTACCACTGCCATGGCTACAGTTTGGTTCCATTTGTTTGCCCAAGCAAGACAGTAGTAGACAAGTTCTAAAATATAATCAATTAACTTAGTTACCAGTACTTTCTGTTTGCTAAATGCAAAAAAATGTATCTCTCAAACCACTATGGTTTGAGAGATACAGGCATTTAAAGTTCGATGTCTCAGCTGTTAAGCTGTCAGCAGGAGAACCTTGTCCGTCGACCGACACGGATCATCGAACTTTAAATGCCTGTATCTCTCAAACCATAGCTGTTTGAGAGATACGTTTTTTTGCATTTAGCTTAACTTTTTAAGCTCTTTTAAATGCAAGAATTTTTTTTTTTTTACATTACTAACCCTTTAAATGCTTATGAGTTGTGCATTTAGATTTTAAGCAGTTTAATGGTTATAGAGATGTTTCATTTAATAGTTGGAGAATCTAATCTCAGCAGAGCTTCATTCTCTAACCCTTCAGTTAAATCATGCATAATTATTTATTCATATGTTCAGATAATCACATCTCCTCTCTGTTAGAACCTATCTGTTTCCATCAGAGGGTTGTAATAAATTGATAAGGATGGAAGTTCACACTGAGGGTTGGTCTTGGAAATGTGATAAGATCTCTTTTAAAGACTATAGAAAATTGTACATCTTAGAAAATAGAATAACAATATACTGTAAAGTAGTCTTTTCATTTTTATGTAGTAGACAAAACTGTTAGAGTGGTAATAAGCAGGGGAAGGCTGGCCTGGGGGGGCAATTGCCCCTAGGCCTGTCACAGGCCTGGGCTGGTATTCCACTGCCTAACTCAGTCTCATTTTTGCTGCTGTAAATGGAGCTACACTAGCGATACTACAGAGCTTACAACTGAAATGGAGACACTAGTAGCATAATTCATTTCCTTTGTAAGCTCTATGTGATTACTAGTGTAGTTTTACTTAAACTGTCTGTAGTTTTCCTTTAAAAGCTCTGTGGTATCACTAGTGTAGTTTTACTTAAATTGTAAGCTCTATGGTATCACTAGTGTAGCTTTCTTTCAATTGTAAGCTTGGTGGTATCAATAGTGTAGCTCCATTTCAGCTATAAGCTCTGTAGTATACCTAGTGTAGCTTTCTTTCAACTGTAAGCTGTGTTGTATCACTAGTGTAGTTCCATTTCAGCTGTAAGCTCTGTAGTATCACTAGTATAGCTTTCTTTCAGTTATAAACTCTGCGTTATCTCTAATATAGATTTCTTTCAGTTATAACCTCCGTGGTATCTCTAGTGTAGCTCCATGTTAGCTGTAAGCTCTGTAGCATCACTATTGTAGCCCATTCCAGTGGTAAATTTTATGGTATGACTTGCCTTACTTCACAACATTAATGACAATTTTAAAATTAACAAAAAGGATGGTCTGGGACAGTGGGCTGGAATGATAATGGAAATGGGCATTTGATTGTATCCCCCCCCAGGCTTCAAGTTGCCAGCCCTCCCCTGGTGGTAAGTCTGCTTTAAATCAATAATGATCACTATTTGTTTGCTTATAGTGCAGTTGGTTACCGCCAAAATTATTTCAGAGGCAAGGTACTCCAAGATTTAATAAGAGGCCAGATTAACAACATTCCATCTTGTCATATGAATTATGTTATTTTGCCATCATATCCCTGTGACTCACTTCAGATATGCCTACATTTCCATGATTTCACCATGCCTTCACCACATTTATGATGTTGAAATGTCTACTTCTACAGTGGCTTATTTGCCTATTGAAATACAGCTTAATGAGATATTGTCATATTCCAGTGAGTGTGTTTAAATGTTAATGTGGGTATTCAGCTCATGCACTAAGCTCCAATAGCAGCCTATGTTATCAGAGTGCACAGTCCCAAATTCACCAAACTAAAATGGCAAAGATGGGATCTTCCCATAGCTTTTGATTATACCATATAGGACAATTTGCTGCCTCTACTGGAGATCAAAGACAGCAGCTACCCTTCCTTAAAGGCAGGGCAGGCTCCACATATAGGCAAGGTAGGCCCTGGCCTAAGGAGCACATCTATGGGGGCGCAGCTGCGCAGAGACAGAACAGAATCGGAGGCACAGTGATAAGTGGGGAAAAAAAAAAGGTTAAGTAAGCCGCTGGTTGTGCCCCACCGTCCAGTATAATCTTACTAGGCGGTATATTCATACTGCAGGCTGCAGCCAATGAGAGAGGAGTGCTTTGACAGAATACTTCTCTCTCATTGGCTGCCTGTGCCATGCGTGTGATGCGGGGCGGAGGCGCTGTTGCATAACAGAGCATGGTGATATGGTCACAGGACCAGAGCGACCAGGGGGGATTCATTCAGAAGTTTGCAACTTAAGGGCAGCAGTAGGCTGGAGGAGTGATCGTGCTGAGTGACTATCGAGGAGGAGGCCTGAATTATATTCCCAGAGCCTGCTGAAGCCGGGGGTTGCAACAGAGATCCGGATCATCCGGCAGAGCACTTTACACTTAAGAGGAGGCGATGCGGAGCACAGGGTGAGTACATAACATTCAATATGCATGCTGTTGCTACAACAAGGGGTTCTGGGGTATATTATGCATCTGTAGTAATCCAGATCTCAAAATATTTTAATTATAGACACAAATGAACAACATATAACAAAATCTTTATTAAATCAATCTGAAATCAATAAATGTATGTATTTAAAATCTATAATAAATCAATTAGAAGTGTGTATTTTTTAAAATAAGTTTTAAGTCAAATATCCACACTGGTTTTAGGGGCTGAGAATTGTGATCAATCAGCTGACACTATTAAGAAAAATTTTAAACAAGTAATAGAAGTTGAATCTCTCAGCTCCTAAAACCAGTGTGGATATTTGACTTAAAATGTATTTTAATAAATACACATTTCTGATTGATTTATTATAGATTTTAAATACATACATTTATTGATTTCAGATTGATTTATTAAAGATTTTGTTATATGTTGTTCATTTGTGTCTATCACTAAAATATTTTGCGATTTGGATCACTACAGATGCATAATATTTCCTGTGAGCAATATCCAGGTTAATAATCTCAAAAGGGAATCTTTAGGAGTGCAACTTAAAGGCAACACTTTGTTATCCTGTCTATGGGGTAAAACATGTCTAGTTGTATCTGATTCTAATATTGGCTTATTAATTACAGTACAGGGATATACACTTATATCATTAAAAGAGGTGGAGCACAAGTGGGCGGGGATAAAGGGGAGGAGCCAAGGGGGCGGAAAAATGAGGCTTTGCCTATGGTGGCAAAAATCCTTTGAATACCATAAGTTAGTCATTGTCAACCACTGTGCCGTGGTACTCTGGTGTGCCTTTGACTTCCACTTAGTGTGCCCCTTGTTTTCCATTCAGATTTTGACAATAGGTGAATGTTGAGTTTTTAATGTATATTTATGGAAATGTTTATGCATAATATTTTTGTTATTTTTATTGTGAGACCTAAGTATAATTATATATTGCATATTTGTATCCTTAATAACATCCTTGACAAATGGCACAAATTGTCAGGGGTGCCCCTAAGTATCTAAATTACATATTAAGGGTGTCCTGAACAAAAAAGGTTGAGAACCATTGCCATAGATATATACAATGCATTGCACACTGCTGTGACTCTCAATCCTCTGCCCTGATGAACAGCTGATTCAAATAGATACAGAACTGGAGGATCAGCTGTTAAAAGGAGCAGCTGATCTGCTGGTTCTGTGTGTATCTGAATCAGCTGTTAAGTGTAGCAGGGGATTGTGCATATAATAACCCATTTAGTATGCAATACATTGCAGAACAATGGCACATGCCAATGACACTTAAACGGTTGAGGGAGGGCTGATGGTGTTCTTGATGTTGACGTATGAAGATGATAGCATCCACTCTACTCCCTCACCTGCCCTTCACAACACATTTCCAGCATTATGCCAATCTCATATTCTAATTATCAGTCTCTTCACTACCCATTGCATACATAGTTTTTAGTGCATATAGTAAAGTGTTTTATATTCTCCATGGCGAATGATGTCCATGCATTGGCAGACACACTTTGCCATTACCTCAAACCTTAGTGAATCTTCCCCACTTCAAATGGCACCTCAGCCTCATTATCTCCATGGAAGCAGACATGATCCTCCAGGATTCCAAATTCCTTACTCTGACATTTTCTAAAGAAGATTGCAGTTGCAGGAGTTTGTGATCTTGGAGTCCTGCAAGATGAGTCATACCTGCATCTGTGGATAAATGGACATGATTAGAGATTAATTTTGGAGATCCTATCGAGATTCGACACAGACTTGATCCAGAGTGGCCATTATGATATTCTTCAGAGTTTGTAATAAGTAGGGGTTATTATTAGGAGGATTAGTGTTCCTTTAGACCAGTAGTTCTCAATCTGTTGGACTTTTATCCCAGGGAGTATTTTGCACACAGTCAGTAGGTCCCTGCCACATGGAGAACCTGTTCACTATTGCTGTGCCAGGCTGTACCTTAGCAACATGCAGCTGATGGTCAGCCCATCCTGTCTGTCCTGCAACTCTATTCTGTGTATAAACCTTAAGTAACTAATATTTGTCTGCTATTGGTTATCTGCATAGGAGAAGAGTAGGTAGGTTGTGCAGCAGTTTGTGGCTTGCAGTGTGCAGCAGGAAGTAGAAAACACAGGATCACAGAGGGGAGAATGTCATTACTAGCTGTATGGGCCCATTATCTGTGTCCCTGTTGTATCTGGTGAATGACAGACTTCCCATTGTTTACTGTTTTATATGTTTGTGACAGAGTGTGTCTGCAGGCATGTGTGTGAGAGCCTATAAGCCTTAAAGGGATAATAATGTTTTACAAAAAAAGCAGCTCCAATTAATCTTCATAGTATTTGTGCCACGAAGAGTGGTATTTCAATGCTGACAAAGTTGTAGTTCAAGAGTAATTGAATGATAAAGTATCCCCCTCCCACCCCTTTTACCTAGTGTAAGCCGCCTCCGCTCAGATGTGGGATCTGGTCCTGGGACCCGACAGCTCACAGAAAGGGCTAATCTTCTTACTGTGAAAATAAGGAAAATCCTGCCCCCCTTGACAAGTTTTTCCTTATGCTCACTGAAGATTATGCCTCTCTGCGATCCATCTGGACATTCTTGCTGCTCAGAACTGAGCAGTGTTATATCATTAAAAGGGGCAGGAGTGGGATACTTTATCATTCAATTACTCTTGAACTACAACTCTGACAGTACTGAAATAAAACTCTCCATGGCCCAAATACTATGAAGATTAATTGGAGCTGCTTTTATTGTGAAACATTACTATCATTTTAAACAGTTTAGTTCAACTGAAAATTAAACCACATATCCCAGTCATTTCTAATACTTTCCCATAATATCAACCCACTACCACCCAGTTAATATTCCTGCATTTTATTTAATCTAATAAAGATGTATGAAACTACCATGAAGAATATATATTGAGTGTTGCTGTAATTAAACTTTTTAGACTTTGAAGGGAACTTTAAGCAAACAATGTTCCTAATGGGTTGTAATGGCTGCCTCCACAAGGCATGAATGCTGATATTTTTGTGGTCTCACACACACCAAAGAAAAAATACACTTACTGGCAGCACAGGATACTTAAAGTCCTGTGTTCCGTTTTATCTAAAGGTTTTAGTTTCCCTCTAACTTCCTTAGCTCAACTTTGTGCTGTTGCTAAGTGAGTGCTGCAAATCCAGAGGAAGCAGAATATTTGCATTTACTTTGTATAAGAATTCAGCAGGATGTGGTGTGTCTTCTAACAAAGTGTATCAAATCTATTTCCTGAACATAGCAGACCTTTAGACATTCCAGAATTAACCCTTTTAGCAATTCTTAATTCTCATTCTTTTCTATGAATATGTTTTAGTGGCAAATAATTGCTTCTAAGAATTTCTCCATCAACAACAGTGAAAGCAAGAACAGGGGGAATATATACTAAAGTGTGATAAAGTGGAGATGCACCCTTCAAGTCCTATGTTATTCTATGGAGTCTGTGCAGTAATACTTCTCCAGTCCCGTAGAATAACATAAATCTTAAAGGGGTCATCACACTGGAGAAGTTATCTCCTCTTTATAACATCTTAGTGCATCTCTTCATTGGAATAATTCAGTTGATTAAAGTGGTGACCTGTAACCCATTGAATGCAAGAAATGTCTACAATGCATTACCCTACAGTGCGTTTGCTGACCTCACTATCATTCAAGGTTTTAAAAGCCTCATTTAATTCAGAGGGACTTTTGGGAATTTCTATATTAACCTCGTGGGGCAGCTGGCTTCCTCCAGTTTCTGCTTTATTCATCATCCTCTTGCTGTAAGAGTTCCGCTTACCTTCTGGAGAGCTGGCCACTAGGGTACTTGGTGAGCGACAGGTCTCCTGTGTTCTACCTCACGGCGAGGGCCGATCTTGTTTCAGACAGACGCCCTGGTGCTCATTTGGGCACCCAGCTCCCTGTGTCTGCTTCCATGCGGTTCCTGCCGTATCTGCAAGCTTTCCTTCTGACCAGCAGAGTGTGGGTGCTCGTCACGGGGATTCCCATAGTGACGTTGCGGCCCGACTCTTAAAGGGACAGTACCTTCCAGGAGTGGAGCAATCAGTATTTAAACTGCTTGGACACCACAACAGTTTTCCTTTCGTGGTGTTCCAGTGCAGTTGTAGTTTGATTGAGCTCCATGTAAGATCCTTGGCTTGTCTTCCTAGATTTCCTGGTGTCCAGTGTTTTGGCTTGTCTGACTACCCGCTTGGTATTGGACCTCCGGCTCTGGCTGACTACCCGCTCTGGTACTGAGAGCTACCACTTCACAGCAAAGTGTGGATTCTGTTAGCATCTTTCATAAAGACAGAACTGATTTTCATCCAGGTCGTGTCATTTTTACTGGCATCAAACAAGACCAGCAGAGCAATACACCATTACATGCCACTGGCAAGGCATTACATGAGCCCAGAAGAGCAAAACACTATAACGTGCTGCCATCAAGGTGTTACACAAAACCAGAAGAGCAATACACTGTTACATGCAATCAGCAAGGCATTATACAAGCCCACAAAAGTGAAACACTATAAAGTGCTGCCATCAAGGTATTACACAAAGCCAGAAGAGCAATACACCATTACATGCCATCAACAAGGCATTACATGAGCCAAGCAAAACACTGTAACATGCTGCCATCAAGGTATTACACAAAACCAGGTGCGCAATACAACATTACATGCCATCACCAGCAAGGCATTATATGAGCACAGCAGAGTGAAACACTATAATATGCTGCCATAAAGGTATTACACAAACCAAAATAAAAACAATGCACCATTACATACCGTCAGCAATTAATTACAACAGTGGTTCTCAGGCTGTGGAACATTAGGGTTCCTAAAATGATTTCAAAGGTTAACCCCAAAACAAATGTAAGTAATGGCAAGCAATGTAACAAGGCTGGAATGAAACATAGTGAATGTTCTTTGACAATCTGTGGCCATGTAATAGACTGAAACATTCTACAGTGCAAATCTGATTACTGTTAGACTTTTCTTATAACAAGCATTAGAGCCTAGCCCCCTCTAGGAAAACAATATTATCAGACACATTTACATTGTATCATATTAGTTTACTTATAATTTACCTATACATTTAATATTGGTACAGTGTTAACTCCTGCATGGGGAAGACCTAGAGTTCAGTTGCCATTTAATTTGAAACAAAATGGTTTCACCACTGCAAAGGTTTGGGATCCACTAGATTAAGCCATTGTATAATTAGATGACCTGGTACTTTTCCATTTTGAAAATCACCCCTGCATAAAAGGACACAGTTTAACCAGTTTATTTTTATTCTGTAGGCCAATGTCATTATACAAGCCTGAGACATTATCATCTATTCATACAGTACTCTCATTGCATTCAGTACTACCTGTTCTTTTAATTGTGTACTGAAACTGCAGATGAATGTACCATATTCAGGTCAAATGGGTGTGTGACACAAAATTAGTGGCTCAGACACGCCCAGACTGGAACTTTACAGTAGTTTGCCACAAATAGCCTGCACATAATTGTTATTCTGCGCAGACCGGGTGTACTATTTGAATATAGATATTTAATCAGTATAATTATCGCAGTACACACCTTAAATGTATTTGAAGAATTATGTAAAGTGATGCTTATAAAAAGACAAACATTAAAATATAGCTCCCTTATTACTCAGCAAGTTGTATGCAATATACTGACAGGAACCCTATCACATATTTCCTTGAATTATGCATTGCTTAAAGGAACATTAACGCTAAAATAAATTTGCTGTTAACTCTTTGAATCCTAGAGACATACCTAGTACAATGAAGCTAATGTACTGATAGGAAATGGATCAAATCCTGAGCAAACCATCTGTACCATAGACACATATAAACATTTCTCAAAGTTCTATTCATTTAAAGGGATAGTATTGCTAGATTTTTACAAAAATTAATATTGTAAACATTAAAACCATGATTAGAAAGAGCTATTTCCCATCTCTCAAACTTTTATAGCATGTAAAATACCTGTTTCCCAGAAGTCTGCAATCTAGCTGAGAAAAGTATAATCTGGTCCAGGGACCATCCTGCGGCTCTTCAACAGAGCCAAAATAGTGCAATGTAGGAAGAAATACTTCACTGGAACAGTCTACAAAATGTACCCGGTTTGCAAGCACACTTTGTAGACCGTTCCAATTAGGTATATCTCCCTACATCTCTCTATTTTGGCTTTGCTGAAGAGCTGCAGGATGGTCCCGGGACCAGACTGGACTTTTCTCAGATGGCAGACTTCTGGGAAACATGAACTTTGCATGCTTCGATCTCTCAAACTATAAAAGTTTGAGAGATGGGAATTAGCTCTTTCTAACCATGGTTTTAATGTCTATAATATTATTTTTTGTCAAAATCTAGCAATACTAGGCCTTTAAATTGGACTTTTAACCCCTTACATGCTGGAAGGATCTCTAATGCATTGTTCTCCCCATATGAATCAATGTTTGTCTTCTTTTATTTTCCCCCTATGGTGCAGTTGGTTTGTGCCATAATTACTCTAGTTTCTTCTAATACCTGTGTTCATCGGTTGCATTGTCCAATGTTGAAGTCCTGGGGGTAGATGCACAAGGACCAAATAAAGGTCTGATAAAAATTAGATAAACTTTCCAGTGTGATAATAAACACTCCAGTTTCTGTGTTCTGTGGAGCCTATCGGGCAAATGTATCAACGTGTAACTATCAAGCGTAAATTGCGCTAAAGGTTGTCTTTGAGAACTCTTGCACCTATTTATGAAATACATTAGGGAATTAAAGATACATTTAGAGATGTGAGAGAGACTTTAGAGACACGTTTCAAAATTAGACTGAGCATCACTTAGAGGTACTGTATGATTATTATTATTATTTAGAAATTTTTATGTGTGACATTTAACCTTTTAAGTGCCAGAGAGGTCTCCACCGTATTGTAACGCAATGCAGTGGACACCTCTCCGGTATTCAAAGGGTTAATAATAAAGTAGAGACACAATGGTCTGGCTCTAAATCGCATATATTTATTATACTTCTCCAACAGCATTACAGTTCTGTAGTTCAAGCGCTATTCAATCTGAAAGGATCCCTCTCCCACCCCTTTCCCTGCATCACTCAGCCTCTCAGTCTGGTCTGGATGGAGTGTGGAGAGGGACAATGTTCAGGAAGCAAAAGGAAAATACTGTCCTCGTTTGTCAAGGAGGACAGGATTTTCCTTCTACTTACTGAGTGAAGATTGTTTCTCGCTGCATCCATCCGGTCCTATGACCGGATTCTAGATCTGATGGGAGCTGGCCAGAAAAGGCGGGAGGGGATCCTTTTGGATTGAATAGCACTTGAACTACAGAACTGTAAGTATTCTTATCCCATTAAGTTAACTAACAAGGACATTTTTACATTGCACTTTATAAAATTCTTAATGAAATGTTAATACATATGACCCTCTGTTTCCAAAGATTTCTGAATTTAGAGAAACCTTCATGTTTAGGCTTCCTAGAATAACATAGGAACTGGAGAGTTTCTAAAGGGGATGTACTAACATGATGCCTTGCTGAATTAGGTGCTGCAGTTCCTGGAAGGCTTGACCTTACTTGGTTGGAGCTTCCTAGCTAGATATTTCCCTGTTTTGTTCCACCATGATATACACAGACAGCAGATATCTGGAGAAAATAGAAGAACTTGATGAGAGCATTTCTGAGCAAAGATATATCAGATTACACTCATAGGAAGAAAAGGTAATTCCTAATTATGACTATCCAATATAGGCCATAAAGAATGCACAAAACTTAGAGAAGACACTGAGGTCATCATTAGAGATGATAGAAAAGATGTTGTACGTTCCTTATTCATACAAAACCTGCTGTTTTACAAGAAATAAAACATGTTTTGCAAAACAGTATTTTTTTGTTGTGTTTCGCATGTTAACCAATCAGATAGCAGTAAAAGTGAGCATGTGATTATCGCGGTGCCCATGATCTTATTCCGTGGTGTTACCTGACTTTCCCCATTTGTGCTCAACAACATGTCTGGTCACTGCATGACTTCCTGTTTGCATACACGAATCACTACAGCGTGCTCGCTATTTTGTAGTCACAGCGTAATTGACTCATCAATGCTCCGCCTCTCCTGTAAGCCTTATATGCGGCCTTCAAACATTGCTTCAGTTCCCTTTCGTGGTGTGTCTGAGCATTTCTTGTATTCCTTGTTGTGACCCATTCTTGGCTGCTGATTCCGATCCTTGTATGACCCTTGGCTCCGTCTGACTATCCGATTTGTGCCTGAACCTCTGGCCTTGTCTGACTACCCGATCAGTGCTAGATCCCTGGCTCCGTCTGACTACCCAATCCATGTATGACCCCTGGCCTGGCTGACTACCTGCTCCATGCTAAGTACTGTGGATCTGTCTGACTACCCATTACTTGTATGACCATGGCTTTGTCTAACTCCGCTTGCGCTATACCTTGGGTCTGGCTCCTTCTCCATGCAGGTCCCTAGGCCTGGTCTTTGCCATCATACTACTCCGGATTCTGTCTGACCGAGAGGCCTTGTATCACTCTGGTCTTACCTTGGATCTCGGCCTGAACCCTAGTGTTCTAGGGTGTGGTGACTGCTGTGTACTGTGGTGTTCTAGGGTATTGTGTCTCTTTGGGCTCTAGCATTCTAGGGCATGGCACTTCAGCTGACCCTAACGTCCTAGTGTGAGATCGGCCACTTGCCACCCTTCTACATCGTGGTGGTACCCAGAACTGTAGGCTAGGTTCTCTGCTGGGTTCCTGGTTGCTGTTTTGGGCTAAGTTCAGTGTCAGCTCCTTGGTAGTGGATTGTAGCACTGTCTCCACTCCTGTCCCCAGGGAAGGTTGGGGAAGTGCTTATTTGCTATTCATTATACTGTATATTTCAAGAAAGTGGTGTTGCAGTGCTACTGGACAAGTGTCTTTTCTTCTATCTCCCCCTACACTTCTCACGCTACCTGCCTCCTCTCTCCCCATCCTCACTACTGGTACTTCCTCTGTCCCCAGGTTCCAAGCTGCCATCCCCTAACTCCACACTGACACCACCACTCTCCCCATGGTCATTACTGCCACTTTCTCCTCCTTTTTCCAGAAACTACCCACTGATGCCATATTCCTTCCCGAGGCTTCATGGTACTGCCTCCTCTCTTTCTCTACTGGTGTACCTGACACCTCATCTCTGCCCTCTTCCCCTGTCCATCTCTCTATGTCCCACCTCCATCATCATTTTTTCGATACTGAGACTGATAGCAACAGTGCCAACTAGTTACAAGAGAGGATTTTCTATTATTGTGTAGTGGAGAGCTTATACTTTTAGACAAATGATCTACAAGAAAAGCAATAGAAACAACACCATTTGCTGGCCACATTGGAAAATTACAAGTCTTCGATTTAATAATTTTTTAATAAACCATCTTCATGCATTGGGAATGACCTTGTTTTACTCTACAGGAAAAGTAATATACGGGAGGGGTACAAATCCTCAAGTATAGCCACTGCCAGTTTCTGCTGCACTATCATAGTACAGAGTGTTAAACAAGGATTATATGAAAGGAATGCCCAAAAATGCCAAAACACTTTCTCAAACCTGTCCCTACTCCTACTAACATTTGCTTTCAATGTATTAGTACATTTAGGGACTAATATTATAGTAAAAATATGCAACTACTTTAAAAGAAAAGAGAAACATTTTTAAATCAGTATTTATGAAGAGCCAGGAAAGCGATTCCTGAAGTAGAGGAGAAGATACCTGGCAGCAAGAAGTTGGATAATTGACAGATAACAGTGGATTAAGATGAGAAGCAGGAGGCCTGGGAAATAAGAAGATGCAATAGTCTAGTCTGGAGAGAGTGGGAGCCTAAATCCAAATATTAGCAGTAGATTTTAGTGGAGGATTTCAGGGAGGAGTATACTAGGATATACTGTGTTTTTGAATCTAGGTGTATGGGGTATTGCAAACTCCACTGAAAAAGGGAACAGGAAGGCAAGGTCTTGGACATGTTGAATGTAAGACGGAGGAGGGTCCTCAGTAACAGAACTGAAGCTAGACTGACACTGTTGCTTTTGTTTGGACTGCGGGCTAGAGGTCAGGGGTGAGACACTTGTTCTACAATCAGTTCTCTATCTGCAAATTGAGAGCAAAGATAAAAAGTTGCTAATAGCCAGGACTGTCATATGTACTGAAAGGGTTACAGTATCAGGTTACAAGTTGGTCTGCACATAGAACAGCCATCTCATCCCTTTATTAATGAAAAATTGATATGACAGGGCTTAATAGCAGCCACTACAAGCCTAGATTGCACAGTGGCCAAACTTTGGCTTTCAAGTTGCCATTGCATTAGAATTGTAGGGAGCTGTAGCTCAAGGGAAGCTGGAGGGACAGAGTGCCCACTCCTGCTCTATACTGATATAGCCATGTAGTATGCATCTTTCATAAGCAGACAGTATTAAAGGGGTACAGTGGCAATTTGGTCTGCATAGCAGTGCACAATAGGAAACAAATATAAATTCCCATAATTTAAATGGGTCTTTAACCCTTTGAGTGCCAGAGGGATGTGCAACACATTGCTCTGCAATGCATCTCATTCCCCTCTGCCACTCAAAAGATTAAACCCTTTGAATGCTAGAGAGGACTGAGGTACATTGCTCTAGATTGCACTGGTTTAATAGCCCCTTTTAACTCCATGTTTATTTGTCGCCTTTTGAAATTAGTTTGCTCCAGAATCACTCCTATTTTATTTGCACATAAGGCCCTTAGTCCTGATATGATTTTTATTCTATTCATGCCAGATCAGAACCATGTATCTTTCTTTGGTGACTCAATACCCTTTATCTGTGGCACTGTACTTTTTTTTTTTAATTACCTCAGCTTCGTACATATGTAAAAAGCTCTGTGTGCCCCAAAATGGCTGCTTTGTGTTGCATGAGTCAAGGGAGCAAGCTTTGTATGTACATGGTGCAGATGAATAAGATGCCAATCTTGGCCATTAACTATTGAAACTGGAGGTAGGGTTGTTTGGACAGGAGGCTTCCTGGATATGATACAGTATTTGATAAAGCACTGATGGAATAAATAACAAAATTGTCAATCAAAGATGATGTTATAGTTATGAGAGACTTTAATATGCCAGATGTGCATTAACATGGTCCTGTTACTTTCACAGCAAGGCATAGGGACATCCTAGGGGCATGCATTACATAGTTGGCTAAAAAGGCAACTTGCAAGAGAACAATACTAGATTTGATAGTCATTAAATGTCAGATGTATCTGTGGGTGCGAACATAGAGAACAGTAATCACCAGTCAGTGTGGTCTAATATAACACCACACAAAAACAAAGGTTTTAGAAAGGCTGATCTTTATCTTATGGGTGGGCATGGAAGTAATTCCTTAGCAAAGAAAAGATTGTTGTTTGGTATGTAAGAAAAATGGGGACTTTAAAACGTTTAATTTTATCTATAACACCATGTTAATCATGTTAGCAGATGTAAAAGAAAAAGAAAACCAGTCTGGTTGTTTGGAGAGGTGGAAGTACTGTAAAAGATAAAATATTTCATATAGGAAATACAGGCAGACTCATTCAATGGGTTAAACAGAAGGTGGCATTAACATGGGCCATGGAGAGTGTTATTTCAGTACTGCCAGAGTTGTAGTTCAAGAGTAATTGAATGATAAAGTATCCCCCTCCCACCCCATTTTCCTAGTGTAAGCCGACTCCCCTCTCATGTGGAATCTGGTCACTTGACTGGACAGGTCGCAGCAAGGGACAATCTTCTTACTGTGAGCAAAAGGAAAACCCTGCCACCCTTTTTCAGGTTTTTCCTTATGCTCACTGAAGATTTTCCCTTGCTGAGATCCATCTGGACAGTCTTGCTGCTCTGAGGTGAGCAGTGTTAAATCAATAAAAGGGGAAGGAGGGGGATTCTTTTTCATTCAATTACTCTTGAACTACAACTCTGACAGTATTGAAATAACCCTCTCCATGGCTCAAATACTATGAAGATAATTGGAGCTGCTATTTTTGTGAAACATTATTATCCCTTTAAAGAAGTAGACACAAGGGGGGGGGGGTATGCACTAATGCGTGATAAAGTGGAAATGACTTCTCCAGTGATATCACTTCTACAGTTCCTATGTTATACAACTGAGCCTAAGATTTCTCCAGCTTTGGGAATCTTAGTGCATAAGCTCTATACAATAACATAGGAACTGGAGAAGTGATATCACTGAAGATGTAATCTCCGCTTTATTACCTCTTTATCACACTTTAGTGCATAACCCCCAAGTTTGTTTACTTATTGGTATTATCAAAACTAATTATCAAAAAGATGTATAGTTTAGAACTTGACTCAAGGATAGTTTACTGGATATGAAATTGAATGAAATACAGACCACAGTTTGTCATAGTTAACCCTTTGCGTACCAGAGAGGTAAGCAACGCATTCCTTTGCAATGCATTGTGTACCCCTTCGGCTGTTCATCACTCAGTGCGTTAATGGAATACATTCAAAAGAAGGGTGAGTTACTAGTTGGTTACTAATCTCCAGGGTCAGTACTTGGTACTGTTCTCTTTAATATTTTAGTGATTCTGTTAATGGTATTCAAGGTAAGGTACACATTTGTCGGATGACACAAAGATCTGTAACAGAGCTGACACAACAGGGGGATATAAGCTTTCACTATTTAGGATAATTAGAGGAATGAAGAAGAGAATGAGATCTAAAGATCAATATGGCAAAGTACAAAAGAATGCATTTTGGGCACAAAAAAGAGAGGTGGAATATAGGCTTAAAATGGAAGTGTCAGTTTATAGCAATTTCGGCAATTTTACAACATGTTTCAAAATGATCTATATGTTGTGATATGATGTCTACCGCTGGAATAGCTGGCAAGTAACTTCCCCAGCTCCCCTGATCTGTCCCCTCTGTGGTCCTCTCCCTCCCATCTCCATCTCAAGGGCAAATGTAAACATTTGCATTCCAATGCATTTTACATCTCTTTGGCTCTCAAAGGGTTAAATGCATTAGAAAATATTTCTCCAAAGTCTCCTCTCCCTATGTATACATGCAACTGTGTCACAGATCTGTCAGGCACAGGGGTTACCTCTTTGCAATGCATTGAGAATGCCTTTGTCACACAAGTTAACAAACCATTTTCCAAACATGCTACAGCAGCCATGTGCAGTGCAGTAAAGTATGGCAACAGTGAAAAGGTTGATAAAAGAAATGGTGGGGAAATCAATACAATGTTATCCCTGGGATTATGGTCCCACTATAATGTTTTTTTGTATTTATGTTTTAAAATTACATCAGATAAATAAAAGGTTACATTCTTTGAGTGATACCTGTGTGCAAACCCCTCTGCCCTCAAACCATTTGAGTTAAATAGTTAAATGCATGAATGAACTTTGAGTATCAAATAAGTGTGCAAATAAAGTTGCACACCTCTTTGGCAATCAAGGTGTTAACTACACTGGGGTGTTTGCAGATACAATTTGATAATGAGTAGGAGGAAGACTTGTGGGTTATACATTAAGGTGTGATAAAGAGGTGATAAAGTGGAGGTAAAGTAGAAGTGACTTCTTGTTGGAGATATCTATAGATATCTAAAGAAATAACAGAAGAAGTGATATAACTGGAGAAGTCATCTCTGCATATCCCCCAGGGTGCTTCTGTAACAATGAAAAGGCAAACTATGCCTAACACATAATCAGGTAATGTTCTATAATATTTATAAAGTTATACTGTGGTATTAGTACACTTATGAGCTTTTTTTTAGAATATGTTTGACCTTGCCTACGTTTTTAAGGTTATAGTTCCACTTTAAAAGCAGAGGATATGGACTTGGAGTTATCATTTCCGATGAACTTGAAGGTAGGTATCATAGTATCCCTAGGAGGCCTAACAATCCTGTGCTTTCTTTTGCTGTGTTGCTCTTGGCTGGTATGGAGGATGGTTACTTCCGCATTGCTGACGTCTATGGAGCGGGTGCTGTTACATGCGCTTGTTTATGGTCCTCCTACTGATTTGCCTAATTGGTTCCCATCTTTGTCTGCTCCTTTATAAACTTCCCTGGGCCTAGGAGTCATTGCCCTTACGTGGAGTTTCTGGTAGTAGCTCTTGCGTTCTCGTTTTGACCTGTGCCTGACCTCCGGCTTGTCTGACTATCCACATCAGTTCTGACCTGTGGCTCTGGCTGTCTATCTCGTTCTGTGTAGACCCCGGCTTATCTGACTACCCACATCGGTTCTGACCTGTGGCCGTGGCTGACTACTCGCTCCTTGTGGCCTTGGCATATCTAACTATCCACATCGGTTCTGAGATGTGGCTCTGGCTAACTATCTCGCTCCGTGTAGACCCGGCTTGTCTGACCTGTAGCTCTGGCTGACTACTCGTTCCTGCACTACCCAGCTTGCCTGGCCATTCTTCTCTGTGTCCCATGGCTCTGGCTTGCTCTCGATCCTTGTTGCCTCCAGTTAGCGAGACCTTGGATGGAGACATGCTATCGAATACTGGTTCTACCTGTATTCACCCAAACCTATTTCCAGTATCCTCTGGTATCTTGCAGTAGTGCAATGCACAGCACAGTGTGCAGTACCGGGTACAAGCCTGAGGCCTAACGTCCAGTGATCTGGGGTTGTGTGGGCAACATTATCTTTACTGTATATCTGTCAGCCCCTGGCGGATTGGCGTCTCTTACCGGTCTTTGCCTTGGGACTTGACCTCTTACCTCCTCCCACCGGTTCCCTCATTGGCTGACTTCAGTTTTTAGGGCATCCAGCCCTTAGCTCGGGCGCCCGATTATTGAGCCTGTTCAGTTGGCGTGGATGTCCTTGTTAGTTGGGTTCGTCTGTCCTCCTGCTGTTCCGGTCTCGCGGGCTTTCTCCGGGTTCGCTGCTCCTTAGTCTCCTTCCCTGGCTGTCTCCTCTCCCTTTCGCCCCGGTTGCCTCGCTGTCTCGTCCTGCGTGTCCCTTCCTGCTCTCTGCCTGGTGCTTCCTTCCGGCCGGTTAGGGTCACCGCCTCCTCCGGCACTCTCTGACGGCGTCTTTTCTCGTCGGGAGCGGCCGGAGAGTTCGAGGTTGGAGCCACTCGGGGAGGCCCTCTCGGACGCTCTCTCTCTCCCCCCTGGCCCAGATATTCTTGGGCCGAGGTTGGGGGTAGGTTGGTGCCCTGTTGCGGTGCTTTCCCCCGTCGTTGGGTTCCATCCTTGTCGGCGGTGTTCTGCCGACGGCCGCCAGGGGGAGCTGGGAAAGGGATCCCCGGCTCATCTCCTCCCCGGGAGACCCTGATTCGGCCTCCTCTCCCATTTGGGGGAGGCGATTTCGGCTGGTTCTTGGGGGGAGTTAGCGGGTCTTCCTGCCTTCCCCTTGGGAATTATTCTTCCTTGGGGAATTGGCAGGGAGTGTGGCTTCCGACCAGTGCTTCCCTCCTCACTGGCCAAGGTTCTTTGTAACCCTTTTGTAGGAGCACTGGTTTTTCTGGGCCTTTGGGTGGACGCCTTCCCTAGGGAGGTAGGTCTTAGCCAGCCTGTCCCGGGGCTCAGTGGCCGCGTTGCTGGTTCCCGGTTCCCCTCTTGCATCCCTGGTTTCGGGGGGAGTGGGACTGGTGGAGTTCCTCCCTCGCATGTGGACCGGGCATTCTGGATCCTGCCACGGGGGCCAGCCATAGTGTGTCTCCGTAGCTTCCCTAGCTTCCATTCCTTGGTGGCTTACTGTCGGTTTCCCTATTTCTCTTGAGGTAAGGCTTCTTGGGTCTCCACTGCCGTGTGGTTCCCCATCAGCCCCTTCCTTCATAGATCAAGGTGGGCCTCCCGCTCCTCGGTAGCTTTCTCACGGCCTCTCCACCTTCGGCTTGCCTCCTGCGCGACCGCGGGTGGATTGGCACATCCTTTCTCCAGCGAGTCGCAGAACTCACCCCCGAACTTCAGGGTCTGGGAACTAGTTGCTTCCCCGGACTCCAGGCGGCCAGTCCGGCCGTGACAATATCATAAATAAAGGTGGTTGTATTTTATTACTGTTGTCTGTCCTTCTTTGCCTGAATACCGTGACAGTACATAAGGGCCATGTGTACTGAAGGTACAGGCAGTCCACCTAATCAGACAGAATTCTGACAGAATTGAAATCACACTCTCCAAGGCCCAAATACTCTGATGATTAATTAGAGCTGCTTTTATTATGAAACATTACTATCACTTTAATATACCATTTTCACTGCAAAATGTACAGTTCTCAGTGAGGTTTATACAATGGCTGACTTTGTACCCAATACTAGCCCATTGTGTTTTCTCACACATTGGCATAATAAGTAGCAGCCGTCATTGAACCTCTGATGGAATGCTACTTAGCTTTTAAAGTTATTATTTGGTATTAAGATTGTATATTTGGTGCAGTCTTACTTGCATGTTACCTGTGGTTTCTGTTTCTGAAAATCCCTTTAAATAACCATCCCTTTAAATTCAAAGTTCATGATGGAAGTTATGAGGAGCAGCCCATGAGAGAATGAGGAGACCTCTGCACAGTGTTGAATTTAAGATCATTGTAGTTTGGGCATTTTAAAGATCCCATCAGCCTAAATTCCAGACTACATTTGGGTTTATGCATTTCTGTCCTCAGACTCTTCTACATTACCCCGTGTTGACTTCAACTTACATATTGATCATCCCTCCTCATGAGGTGCTTCCCACTTTCTTTCTCTGACCTTGTCCTATAGCCTTCAACAGTGGATTGCTGCCAGCACTCACAGGGAAAGCCACTATCTAGACCTAGTATTCACCGGAAACTGTTCGGTTTCTAACTTCACAATTTCCCCATTTCCTTTCTCTGATCATCATTTTATCTCCTTTACACAATCTCACACACCTTCCCCTTCCCCAACCAAAACACCTCTATTCACCAGGAACCTACAATTTGTCAACCTTCCAGACCTAGCATCCACTGTGTAAACTTCCCTAGACCTAGCATCCACTGTGTAAACTTCCCTATCATCACTACTGTACTACTAACCTAGCCTTTCTTGTCCAAGGATATAACAATTCATTACAAACATAAACCATGTGCTCAAGCCCCCTCACATATACCACAACTGGCAGTATATTGTCCGGACTCACCGACCATGCCTGGGTTCTGGGCCAAAGGACGGTCTTCCCACAACTGATGTTTTAAACTCAGTAACATAAACGATCTTGGCCGCACTCCAAGGACTTCAATGGAGAAAACTTCTCATGTGATAAACTTGTAAAATCAAAACTCCTTTATTGATAGAGATTAAAAAAGAACAAATTGTAGCTTGGGGTAACAGTGGTGTAGAGAGACACAGACGGTCCATTCCTCCATCTGTGTCTCGTTACACCACTGTTACCCCAAACTACAATTTGTTCTTTTTTATTCGATATAACAATTCATTAACGTATTCTTTGGAGTAGAATTTTCCTTTACAACTTCGACACTCAAGGCACAGGAATACCAAACCATTGCTGAATTCATCAACCGTTGTTAAGCTGCAGAACATCACTGGCAAAAAATCTCATTCTTTTGAAGACTTTCACCATTATAAATTCATCCTATCTTGTTTTAACACAGCTCTCACCTAGCCTGAACAACACTATGTTTCTAACCTAGTCCATTCATCAAAACATGCCCTTCACATCCTTTCCTTCAGCCCCTGATTCCTAGCACACCTCGAGCAACCCTCAGCTCATTCACCCTGTTACAGAGAAGAAGTACCTCTTTTACTACTCTGCTCTCCACCCACTTCATGAGCCCTGATCCCGTGTCCTTTCACCTTACCAAAGCTCTTGCAGCTACTCTTGTTCCCATCCTCTCTAATATCTTTAATGCCTCTCTTTCTACTGGAACCTTTCTTTCCTCATTCAAACAAGAAACAGTCAAACTTATTCTCAAAAAGCAATCCCTCAACTCCACCTAGCTTTCAAATTATCATCCAGATTCACTCCTTACCTTTGCATATAAGATCGTGGAATGCCTTGTATTCTCATGCCTAATCTCTTTCCTCACTACCAACTCTTTTCTTGACCTGTCAGGTTTCTAACTAATCCACAGAGACAACCCTAGCAAAATGTACTAATGACCTACACATAGCAAAGGACAAAACAGTATACTAATATTACTAGATCTCTTTGCTGCTTTTGGCACGGTTGATCACGCACTCCTACTGGACACAATACATCCCCTTGGCATCTGGGACAATGCCACAGCTCTACAATGGATTGCCTCCTATCTCTCAAACTGGACTTTCAGTACTTTCAGTGTTTATTTTGCTAACTCATTCTATTCTCCCCATGACCTTTCAATGAGTGTACCCCATGGATCAGTCCTGGGACCTCTAACTTGGTGACCTCGTCTCATCTCTTAGCTTTAATTACTATCTGTACACAGATGACTCACACAAATCTACCTCTCTTCCCCTGTGCAAGTCACTCAGTGGCAATTTCAGAACTGGTTATGTTTCCTCCTAAATACCACCCCCAAACTCATTCTCCTTCACAGTTGACAATTATGTCATCCACAGTAACCATGCTGTCTTGGTGTTATACTCAAATCTACCTTGACATTCCCCCATATATCCAAGCTGTCACCAAAACCTGCCACTTCTTCCTGAAAAATATTGCCAAAATATGACCTTTCCATTGTATGCCAAATGCAAAATCCCTTACTCAGGCCTTCATTCTCTCTAGACTAGATCAATGCAACATTCTGCCTCTTATCTTTCTCTGCTTCAGTCTGTTCTCAGTTCAGATGCGAGAATAACTACCCTTGCTCTCAGATACCCTCCATCTCATCTAAAATCCCTCTATTGGCTACCTATTAGGTCTTGTATTTCTTACATCTTTCTTCTCCTCTCCTTTAAGTCATTTTCCTCTTTGGCACTAACATTTCTGCTCTTATCTCCGACTACACCCCTTCCCATCACCTACGTTCTTTCTGTCTTCTCCTTACACAACTTGAGCCAACTCTCATCTGCAATCATTTTTACTGACTGCCCCTTGACTTTAGAATGCCCTCCATATCACCATTCGCCAATTCTCCATACTTCAAGCATCTCCTGAGGCATCTCATTAACACTATTCTCACTGTGTACACTGACAGTCATATCAGAATCATTCTGCACTCCCTTAATTAAAACCACGTACTTGCACTTATGAACATACCTGGGAAATTCCCTTGATCTGCCCTGGAGACTCCAGTTTTTAGAGTAAATTACTGGGTCTCTGGGGACAGAGGCTGATTCCTGGGTGGTGGTGAGTTTCTTCTTAAAGTCTGTCCACTTCTCCTCCATCTCACCATGTTCTACCAACTTCCCAAGTAAATGCAGATAAGCCCCATCCACCCAATTAAGCCCCCCCTCCTTTTATGACATGAATTGTGTCATTTACATTCCTCAGGTCACAGCACATGAGTCATTTCTGGGGGCTAAGAGGATGAAGTTCCTAGGTATGATTATGAGCCTCTCTGTATGTTGTTATGATTACTAATTAGATTGTAAACTCTTTCAGGCAAGAGCCCCTTCCCAATTTATGATTTCTTTTTGGTGCAATTTTTTTGCCCCACTAATTTCTGTAAAGTACTGTGTACATGATATGTATAGTGCTATATGGATAAAGATACACACTGTACATACATAATATGGTCAATGGACAAACTGAATGGAAGATACAACATTACACACACACAAAAAAGAAGTAATTTTGGGGCAAACCACCTGCACTATAAAGGACAAATAAAATGTTCCACTGCTTCTAAATGGGGCCTTTAACCCTTGGCTAACCCATTGAATGTCAGTGAGGTCTCTCATTGCAAAGTAAAGTGTTTGAGATCTTTGTAGAACGCAAAGAGTTAAATCAATGGGAACTTTGAGAATGGTGCAGCTGATTTGCTTAAGAATTACTCCAAATAAGATATAAAAATATCTATTTAGCAAGGTGCTTTTTTGGAGATTTAACCCTTTGAGTGCCAAAGGAGTATTGCTTTGCATTGCATTGTGTGCCCCTCTGGCACTCAAAGGGTTAAGCCCGCTTTCGTGCTAGCAGAGCTACTAAAAGACTTCCTGCCTTTCCCTGCATTCTCTGGTACAAGTCTTGGTTGTTCATTTTAAACTGAAACAATTGAAAAACCTTTTCTACTTTGTCTTTTTAGTTGGCTGACCATGTAACCACGCAACCATGTAATAGAATCCTTCTACCTGCCTGTGAGCATTCTGCATGAAGTCACTGCCTACAAAGGAGGACTCCTTTTTTAGAGAAAGTGGTTATGTTCTCTGTAATTTAGCTCTATATATGAAAACACACTTTCATTTTTGGAAAAAGACAACCCATCTCTATGAATATTTGAGTACCCCACAACAACAACAAAAGGCCCTGCTGAAAGCAAGAGGCAAACAAAATAAAGCAAATCTGGTTTCATATGGAAATACATTTTTAAAAACAAAACACTTAAGTGTAAATAGTATTTCCTACCAATTTACTGTATTATTCATATAACAGGGCCGCATACCAATGGACACTGTTCATCATCACACTATTCACCCTTAAAGGAAAGAGGGGTGCAAAAGCAATATGTTATACACCCCCTTGTTCTTAAAGCTCTAAAGGAACACTAATATATTAACCCTTTGAGTGTCAGAGAGGTTTCCAATGCAATGCAATGTGTTGGCTACCTCTCTGGCACTAGAGATGCCACCCAGCTGGTATTTTACCGTCAGGCCGGTAAAAAATTGGCTTCTGTCCAATGTTAAGTCTAGAAAAGGTGGCAACCCTATCTAGCACTCAAAAGGTTAGTTAAAATGGTTGCTACCTATAAATGTCATGTACTTAGCATACCCCCCAACTGTTCATTTTTAGGATTGACAGGTCCCTCTGTCTTGCCCTGGTGTCCTTCTTTTTAAGACATCAGGGGCTGGATTCAAATGCAGATGCTAATTTTATTTCTCCTTTTATCTCCAGGTATCCCCATAGACTTCAATAGGAAAATGTTTGATAAAACGGAAGGTAACATTTATCTCCTGCAACTGAATCCAGCCCCAGATGGTGTTATGTATGGATCTATGTATATTTGTATTTATATAGCGCCAAAAGGTGCACTTAGCACTTTAAGTTAACATTCAGTATAGAAGGGATACAATAATTGCAGCAGTTAAGTGGTTATACAGACAATTATCATAAAGGGAACACTAGATGGGCATACATTAGGATAGGAGGCCTCTGCCCCGTAGAGCTTACAATCTCAGTATAGGATGGATGACATACAAGCAGGTAGAGGAGAAAGTGCAGTTTGTGACAGCCCTGTATATGAGATAAGGTTTACATGTTATGGTAGTACTGCATTTAAAAGTTGCTCATTTAGCTTGGATTTGAAGGGTTGAGGCTTAGTGAACGCTAGATGGTAGGGAGTTCCAGAGGTAGGGAGCAGCAAGGGAAAAACCCTTTACAAAACATCTGTAGACATTAAAGGAGAAGAGAGTCATCCACCGTGCGTGTATCTATGAGTGTATCACATTGCTCCACAGAAATAAAACTAACATTAATGTTTGTTTAAATTTAAATATATGTGTTTATAAATTAGTCGGTATAAATTAAATACTTTAGCCTAGTTTTAAATATTTTTTTAAAAGAATTTATTTAAGAATTAGCAATTACAAATTACAGTCTTATTGAACAGAAAGATGTATACACTAGAGTATACACTGTGTGCATAATTATTATGTAAGTGAGTATATTGACCATATCATCATTTTTATGCATATTTTCCAACTCCAAGCTGTATAAACTTGAATACTTATTGGATTTAAGCATATCAGGTGATGCGTATTTGTGTAATGAGAGAGGGTGTAGCCTAAGGAGATGAACACCCTATGTCAAGGTGCGCATAATTATTAGGCAGCTTCATTTCCTCAGGCAAAATGGGCAGAAAAAGAGATATTACTGACTCTGAAAAGTCAAAAATTTTAAAAAATCTTTCAGAGGGATGCAGCACTCTTGAAATTGCTAAGATATTGGGACGTGATCACAGTACCATCAAATGTTTTGTTGCAAATAGTCAACAGGGTCGCAAGAAACGTGTTGAGAAAAAAAAGACGCAAATTAACTGCCAGAGATTTGAGAAGAATCAAACATGAAGCTACCAGGAACCCATTATCCTCCAATGCTGTCATATTCCAGAACTGCATCCTACCTGGAGTGTCCAGAAGTACTAGGTGTTCAACGCTCAGAGATATGGCCACGGTAAGGAAGGCTGAAACCCAACCACTACTGAACAAGACACATAAGTTGAAAAGTCAAGACTGGGCCAAGAAATATCTGAAGGTTTTTCAAAGGTTTTATGGACTGATGAGATGAGACTAACTCTTGACGGTCCAGATGGATGAGCCCGTGGCTGGATCAGTAATGGGCACAGAGCTCTACTTATACTCAGATGCCAGCAAGGTGGAGGAGGGGTACTGTTATGGGCTGGTATTATCAAAGATGAGCTAGCTGGACCTTTTCGGGTTGAAGATGGACTCAAACTCAACTCCGAAACCTACTGACAGGTTTTAGAAGACTCTTTCTTCAAGCAGTGGTTCAGGAAAAAGTCTGCATCTTTCAAGAAGACCACGATTTTTATGCAGGACAATGCTCCATTGCATGCATCGAAGTACTTCACTGCGTGGCTAGCCAGTAAAGGCCTTAAGGATGATAAAATAATGACATGGCCCCCTTCCTCACCTGAAGTAAACCCTACTGAGAACTTGTGGGCCCTTCTTAAATGGCAGATTTATGCTGAAGGAAAACAGTACACCTCTCTGAACAGTGTCTGGGAGGCTGTGGTTGGTGCTGCACAAAAAGTTGATCGTCAACAGATCAAGAAACTGACAGACTCCACAAATGGAAGGCTTATGACTATTATTGAACAGAAGGGTGGCTATATTGGTCTCTGATTTTTTTTTTTTGGAAATGTCACAAATGTTTATTTGTAAATTTTGAATTGTTTATTTAGTACTCTCACTTTAATAGATGAAAATAAACATGTAAGATGGGAAAATTATCGTTTTTCATTTAGTTGCATAATAATTCTGCACACTAATAGTTGCCCAATAATTGTGCACACATAGATATTCTACTAAGAAAGCCAAAACCTCACTTTTACTTTCTTAAATATTCAGGTTTAAGGTTTCTTAACATTTTGGATTGACGGAGAGCACTGCAGTTGTTCAATAATAAAATGAATCCTCAAAAATACAACTTGCCTAATAATTGTGCACACAGTGTATATCATACACATACATCACTTCAGAATGACAAAGTTGTAAATAATAACAAGTGGGAGATGCACAAAGGTGGGATAAAGAGGTGATAAAGCGGAGATGACTTCTCCAGTGATCTCACTTCTCCAGTTCCTATGTTATTCTATGGAGCCAATGCACTAAGATTTCTTCAACTCTGGAGATGTTAGTGCATATGATCTATAGAATAACATAGGAACTGGAGAAGTGAGATCACTGGAGAAGTTATTACCACTTTATTACCTCTTTATCAAGCCTTATTGAATAACCCCCAAGGAGTTCTTAGTATGAAAAAAAAAAAGGAAGGTTGGCAACCACCACTGTGACTAAGGACCGTGGTGAACGATTGGCGAAAAAGGTGTATATCTGAATGGAAGGTACTGAGAAGCTAATAAGTTTAAATAACTTTTATTCAGTTACATGAAGAGCTGTCCTTAGCTCATGAAGTAACATAAAAATTCTTGGTAATGACCACCTAGCAGTCGCACGCACACCCCCAACAACATCACCTAAAACAAATATGTCCCTATTTGGCCATTCAAAATGTTGGGAGGTATGACTTAGCTAGCATCTATATAAAATATTTATTTTTGTGTTAATCAGTAAAAATTAGCTTTTTTTAAACGCATGTGTAAACTATACCTTTCAATCACCATTTGGTTAATTTTGTGCTTTGTAGTGAGAGATAAGAGTTAAACTGCTACTGAAATAAGTACCTATTGTATTAACTTATATTTTGAGGTAGCACCCACACTTTATTTTTAAAAGGCTGTAATGTTAGCTCATTCTTTGGTGACATCTGTAGCATTCAAAACCCAATTTAAATCTATGAAAATTTTGGAAACATTTGTTTTTCTCCAGAATTATGCCTCTTTAGCTTATTGAATACAGTAATTGTTTTGTATTTATCTCTCTAGAATTCATGAGGTTGAAACACCCCATTTAAATCAATGGGAATTTGTACTTTTTTCCCCAAATTGCCCCTTTTTAGTTTATTGGATATAACCATTCACATGCCATTAGGTGAGCTAAAATGCCAGTGCAGTGTGCAGTGTGCTCATGGCTTCAACAAGGCATGCTTCACTATGAGGAAGACTCCATGGTGTTCCACCCCTTCACATCACTGATGCATTTGTGGACATTTACTAATCATCATTCTGCTCTATGTGCTCATACGTATTTTTTTCACTTGCACACAACACACCATCAAAACAGGAAGTAAAATATTTGAAAAAACTGCACAAGCGCCAGGAACAGGATGGTGCTCAAATGAAGCACCAGTGATGCTAAGGGAAGAAAACACATTCCTCCCAATCAGTGCCCTGGATATCTGAGAAATGCACATGCTGTGACATATTGCACTATTGTTTCAGGACTTTTTAGGACAGTAAAATACATTCAATCCCTTGGATGTGAGAGTTGTATCCAAAACACTGTGATGACATGCTTTTGAAATGTCTGAAGCAGTCAGGGGGTTAAGAAACAAACTAAAAAATTCAAATAATCAGATTATATCCAAGTATATAAAGTTTTCTCTTTAACTAAAAGCAATACTTGGATATGCTCTGATTATTGGAATTGTGGATTTAATCCTATCCCCTTTAGAAGTACAGTTTTTACAACCAAACTAAATACAGTTAGATAAGGGCAGCATTCAGGAAATTAAAAGGGAGCAATTCTGCTGTAAACCATACCTCCCAATTGTCCCTCTTTAGCAGAGCCGGATCATACATTATGGCAACCTAGGCTACTGCCTAGGGCCCATGGCAATTTGAGAGGCCCTGATTGCAAGTGAAGAGCCACAGAGGGGGCCCTGCTGTTGTTGATGCTAACATTTTGTGTCAGGTGCCCTTTTTGTTGAATGACCAGCATCAACCAGTTGCTCCCACTTCAATTATACCCATAATATTAGCACCTACTAGGAGCACCCAGTGTCAGAAGTAAGCGATGTGGGGCCCCAAACTGGTACCTTGCCTAGGGCCCCATGGAGCCTTAATCCATCTCTGCTCTTTAGGAGAGACAGTCTCTCTTTGAGACCCAAATCCCTCTGTTCCTCTTTTATATCTTTTGTCCATCTTTTCAGGAGATCAGAATGAGTAGTGTGTATCACATTGCTCCACAGCAATACAACTCACATAAATGTGTAGTTAATCTTTAATATATGTGTTTATAAATTAATCTGTGTAAATAAAATACTTTGAGCTTGCTCTAAATAATTTATTCAGTCGCACAAAGAGGAGCCAATAGGTCATGATAGCCTAAAAGTTCTCGGTAATGCCCTGCCCACCAGCCACGCCTCTATAAACACTACCTAAAAAACAAGTGTCCCTCTTTGGCCATTTGAAATGGGAGGTTGTGTAAACTAACTGCATCCAAAGGGTAAAAATTCCCCAAATACCCACTGATCCAAATACGTATTTTAACTCCTAGGAGGTTATGCACTAAGGAGTGATAAAGAGGTGATAAAGTGGAGATAACCTCTCCAGTGATATAACTTCTCCAGTTCCTATGTTATTCTATGGAGCCTATACACTAAGATCTCTCCCACTAGAGAACTCTTGGTGCACAGGCTTTATAAAATAACATAGGAACTGGAGAAGTAATATCACTGGACAAGTCATCTCCGCTTTATCACCTCTTTATCACACCTTAATGTATCTCCCCCTTAAAAGCAAGTTTCCAATGTATTGTTCCATAATGTGTTGGAGACCTCTCATTCAAAGGGTTAACAACTCTGTTCCAATTACTTGGAATTTTCATTTGTTCCCTATGGTGCAGTTGGTTTGCTCCAGCTGATTCTTTTCCTGAATACGCCCATAAGACATATCATATGAACTGGTATATCACAAGGGACCTTATGTACTACTCAGGGGTACAATAACTGCGCTGGGGGTGGGGGTGAAATAAATAGTCTCAGAAGTTCCATTGGTTTACATGGAGCTTTTAACCCCTTGATTGCTGTATAGGCATCTAATGCATCTGCAATGAGTTGGATGCCTCTCTAGCATTTTGGGGGTAAACCCCCATGTAAATCAGTAAGTAGGTTGATTTTTCCCCTCTTGTGCAAGTGACTCCGTTTTCATTTGTACAGCAGACCCGGTATTACCCCAGCAGAGCTCACAGTCTAGTTGGAAGTAGCAGGAGTCACATGAAGGTGACTACTAAAGGGCAGCAGTCTATATAATAGAGAATTTAGGAGCTCTCTGGAATGCTGCTCTGAGCAAGTGCATTTTTAGAAGGGTTTTACAAGTGCGGAGAGAGAGTACTTGATGGGCATTCAAGGGTGGGGAGTTGTAGATATAAGGTGGGGCCAAGGACAAGGGTTACTCACATGAGAGCTCAGTGCAGACATGGGTGAGGGCACGAGAACAAAATAAAGTGGAGCAATTTTGGGGCAAACCAACTGTACCATAGGGGACGAATAAAAATTCAACAAAGTCCCAATGCATTTCTAAAGCATTGAACAACAAATTGGAGACCTCTCTAGCACTCAAGGGGTTAAAGCCATATTTAAACCAATGAGAATCTGGGGAATTTGTATTTGTTCCCTGTGGTGCAGTTGGTTTTCCCCAGAAGTATGCCAGGCTTTTAGTACCTCAGCTGATATACTGAAGATGCTGATGTGCAACTACAGAACAAGCCAAGGACACAAGAGACAAATAACAAACCTATTGCTATAAATGGGGCATTTCATCTCATAGGAGTTTGGGGATTTTTTCTTTATCACTATAATGTAATTGGTATGCTCCAGAACTGAACCACTTCTTCTTTGTACATCAGCCTCAGGATGCAGAAAGAATACCGACCAATGCAGAGTGTAGGCAATTGCTGGGTGGGGATGATGGGAGTTGTAGTCCAGACTCAGGTGGTCCACTCCGGTTGTCTACCATGGGTGTAGATAATACACAGGGTTTTGCATAGTGGGATACAGATTAGAGATACAATGGTGCAAATGTACACCATATGGACTCAGTGTATACTGGGGCTGATAAACTACCTCTCTGGAACTCAAAAGGTTAAATGGGGCTTTTAACCTGTTGAATGCTAACAAGGTCTCCAGCACATTGCTTCACCAACAAGTGCACTGACAGTAAAAAAAACGTTTAAAATTCAAGTTGTTACCCCCCAAAAAAAATTAAAGCGGAACTACCACCGCTAAACAACTTGAGCTTAACCATTTGAGTGCCAGAGGGGTACGCAACACATTGCAAAGCAATGCGTTATGTACCCCTCTGGCACTCAAAGGGTTAAATAATTCTCCATCTGACGACTAGCTGCTCAGTAGCGCTAGTCGCCAGAATTATTACCTTGTTAAAGAGGATTATCCATTCTTCTTGGGCTGACAGGCAGGACAGAGAGCAGACATCTTCTCATAGTGATGTCTGCCCGGCTGTGCTGTCAGTCCCTTTTGGAGCCGGACGGCTCCTAGCAACGCCTCCTAGAGCAGACAGGGACTGGCAGCGCAGACATCACTATGGAAAGATGTCTGCGCTCCGTCCTGCCTGTCAGCCTGACAAGAATGGAGAATCCTTTTTAACAAGGTAATAATTATTTAAGCTCAAGTTGTTTAGCGGTGGTAGTTCTGCTTTAATGGTAAAACACAAACACATACTAGTCTATCTTACATTCTTTACCATTTTGTTCTTTTTTTTTTTACATTAACCTTTTGAGTGCCAGAGGTGTTAGCAACACATCGCTCCGCAATCCACTGCATACCCCTCTGGCACTGAAAGAGTTAAATTAGTGGAATGCAATGCTGTTTGAGTATGTGCCAGAAGGAGGTGTAAAGTATTGCAAAACAATGCGGTGTGCACCACTCTGGCATTCAACAGGTTAAAGTAAACTCAATAGCCAGACTTCCAGGTCCTCTTTAATCACTATGGAAATCATTATGTCCTGTAACAAGCTGTGGGGGAAGCAAGAAGGCTCTTCATTAAAATGTCAGTAAAATGATGTGGCTGTTAGTAAATTTTGTCAATATTGCCAGTAAAAAATGTTTTCAGGGCATGGTAATACTGCCTCAGGGGGTTAATTGCTCCATTCAAATAGACGAGAGTTTTTGTTTGTGCAATTTGTTTATCCCAGAATTGCGTCTGCTCTTCTTAGTAGATCATGATCACTGACGGCCATATATTGTAATATGTGTGTGTATGAATGCAGCTGTGTCCATATGCCCATATAATTGACAGGTGTACAGAATAAGACAGGTGTTGTACTCAGATGGTACTTGGTTACAGATAATGTCCATATTTCACACCCCTTGGATGCAGATTCATCCAAGAGGAGCAGACATAACAAAGCAGCCATTTTGACACGCAAAGAGCTTTATACATAGGTGCAAACTCACATAACAACCACCATTTGCACCTGTAAAGTCTGCTCTGTTGTGTGCATTTGCCTAAGTGAATATCAATTACTGCTAAAAAACATATTGGTTAACTCCTTGAAGATCAGAGAGTGCACAAAAGTTTGAGAAGTAATGTGTTGCTCATCCCTCGGGGTCCTCAAGGGGTTAATAAAGTATGAAAGCATTGCTTTCTCTACTCTTATGTTACAACATTATTCATCTAGGAAGTTACCTAAAAAGTAGTTTATTATGGAAGTGTGTGCACAAAATAGTTCAGACTGAGCTGAAATTGATTACAAAGCACATGTTTATTGGTAGGACTTCAGAGCACCACTTAAGTCAATGCCTGGACTGCAATACACAGTAAAAGATTATCTAACTGTGCCTTGGCATGGCTGCATTTGTTATAGTAAGTCTGGAGCACAGATCTGGCAAAGGCAAAAAAGAAAAATCCCCTCGCCAGGCTACGGAGCCTGCATACTGTCCGTGAAATACAAATCTACCAATTAGGATGATGCCATCAACATTTGAGATATCCAATGAGAGAATCACTGGCAATCTACAGAGTGGATAGCACACTGACATTTGAAGTGATTGTCACCTCTTGTGTCAGGTTACTGACACAGCATATGGCATGTAGACCATTTGTATGCGGGCGGTAGTGAAAATACAACAGTTGAAAATAACATACTTGAGATATACATTAGGTCCACAACAGAACAACATTACTTTGAGCCTGGGGTGTGTGACATGGCTTTGAGACAGGAAGTAAGTGCTGAATACAGGAAGCTAAGGAGGTGCAATTCTTGGGCAAACCAACTGCACAATAGGGGTCAAAAAAGGATTTCCATTTATTTAAATTGGGCTTTTAACTCCAAAAATGCTAGAGGCATCAATGCATTGCTTTGTAATGCACTGGAGACCAATGTAACACTCAAAGAGATAAAAACTACCCTTTAACAAATTATTACCAGATGGTATTATACTCCGTCACAAGATGTTTCTCCATTGTGTTAAAGATGTAGTCTTTCAGTGGGGTCTCCCCTCCACATATAGTGGACATATCCATTTATCATACCCTTTTGAGAGGTTTGCCTATCTCATATGGAAAAAACATTAGACAACAGACACAGAGTTGTCCAGAGGTGAGATCCTTTACAATGCTCCCCACTGTAAAAAAAAATCCTTCTTTTAGCAATGTTCAATTGTGCTAAAGCCCTAATCCCTATTTACTGGAAACATCCTTCCCCTCCAACCTTCGAGGGCTGGGTGGGGAGGGTCAGGGATCAGATATCCCTTATTAGATTGATGCTGATAAGACTGGGCAAGGGCCCTAATCTGGCTCAGACATTTGTCAAAGCCTGGTTTGGTGAACCCGACTCAGATTGATAGTGAGACCCAACAGTGATTGGGGGCCTGAGATCTGGAAACGGTTCTGCTATTTGGTGGGGTGGGGGTGGCGCTGGTGCCAACATCATCAACATCATCATAATCTTCCATCTCATCATTACTCTTTCCTTTTTACCCTCCCCTTTCTTATTCAACTCTCTTCTCCTCTTAAGGGTACATTCTCATTTTCCACTTCTCTATTATCTGGCTCACTTCTCCTTTCTATTATCTTAGTCCACTGGCCTAACATCTCTGACTCATCTAATGGTGGTCTTGAATCATTTTCCTCAGATTACAGGTCAGATCAAAATTGTGGGTAACGATTGGCCTTTGAGAATTTACCATATTATTTTCTGTACGCTAATCTTTTTGCCTCAAATCTTGTACTTTAATTGTATGCCTTTTTTATGTAATTCAACAAAATATCAATTAAAAAATAAAAATGACCCTTTAAAGGGATAGTAATACTTCCAAATTACTAATCCCCATATTGTAGCTATGCTAAAAATACATTTATTGCCACCAGTGTCATCTCTCAAACCCTTATGGTTTGAGAGATAATAGCTCGCAAAGTTCTAGCTGACTGCGGGGATATCTGGTTTTATGTTCATCAGACGGCTCTGCAGCAGAGCTGACATCGCTTTTATAAAAAAGAAATCTTTCACTGAAACAGTGTTCTACATGTGCTTGCAAACCAAGCACAAGTAGAAGACTGTTTCAGTGAAAGATTTCTTTTTTATAAACATGATCTCGACTCTGCTGCAGAGCCATCTGATGAACATAAGACAGTCGTATGACAGCTTCCCTTGCAGTAATCTAGAACGCTGACTTCAGGGAAGGGGGAGGGAAGGGGGAACTTTGTGCGTTATTATCTCTCAAACCATAAGGGGTTGAGAGATGACACTGGGGCAATACATTTCTTTTTTAGCACAGCTACAATATGGGAGTTAGTAATGTGGAAGTATTACTATCCCTTTAAATCAATGGGAATTTTGAGAGCTTTTATGTGTCTCCTGTGGTGAAGTTGGTTTGCTCCAGAATTGTTCATCTGTAGCATCCCGAATACAGCAATATATGTCCCTGTAAAATGACTACACTACTAGATTGTATAAGTGTGCATGTTTAACCCATTGAATTCTAAAGACTCAAGTAACATCCATTTGAGTGCCTGCAGATAGAAAATGCACTGCAAAACTCTTTGGTGCTTAGCTGTTAAAGGAACACCAACAATTCATTTACCTTACTCTGGGCAGACAACCCTAATGGCCACTATGAATCACTGGTTCCCCAAAAATAACTTTTAATTATTACTGGTAATAATGTTTTATTTTACCAGACATTTTCTTTTTCTTTAACTCTGTTTACTTACCTTCCTGTTCTTAACTTTCTGTATGTGACTGAAGATAAGATAAGAATGAGTACACCAGTGAGATGCGTGGTAGCAGAGGAGATCAAGGAAGACAAACTGAGAAGCTGCAAAGCCAAATTGGCATTAACGTAGAGAAGCTCATAACCTATAACCTATTGATCTTAAAAACATGCACATAGAATACTGGATTGAAATAAAATTTTAAAATCAGATACAAAATGTAGGAACAGCAAGATCCAGGGAAAGAGGTCAAAAGCAGGGACTGCCCTTAGAAATCAAGGATAGCTGGCAGGTATGAGAGTGGAATGTCACTAATAAGTTAGAAATGTTTTATTTAAAACAACATATTATGAGATATTTAGCTTTATTTTCTGTCAGTTGTTTGCCTTCATGCTTTTGAAGAAAAAGCAGCATGCTTAGAAACGCGTAGAACATTTTGGCTACATGCACACATCTGTTACATGAATTACAGATACACTTACAGTCCTCAACTTGGGACTGTGGTACCGGCTGCAGGTCTGTTACAACACATTTAAACATTCACATCACATTTAACATAGAATGGTAAGCGGTCAGTCAAAAAGCCGCCTACTTTTTAACATGGACAGCGGGGATTTCTGGATGCCTGACTGCATCTGGGTACTGTGCCCAGGCGTTCCACATACAGGGCCAACCAGCTCTTTTTAGTTCTTGTCTTTGGCTGTAGTAATGGCCGCAGGTCTGTTACACCCTGCTTTACAGACCGGCAGTTCCTTTGCGATGTGAGCATTTATTCTTAGTGTATCTGCTGAGATTATATATCTTGTGGTTTGTGCTCCTTCTTTCTGTTGTTGTTCTCTTTTAACATAAATATAGGTGATTTTGATCGCTCTTTGAAAATCACCAGTTTATTTCTCAGTGACAGTTCCAATTATTCAGATGTTATCAGATCTTTAGCCAAAACCTAATATTAGATAAAAGGGAACCTGAGTGAACGCACACACATTTTTGATGCTTACTTCAATTATTTTTGAAGAAAGTTGTGCAACACCCAGTTCCCTGAGTGAGAAAGTAAGCACCCTCTTAGCTTCAAAACCTGGTTATGCCCCTTTAGCAACAATGACAGCAACCAAGCACTTGTTTTAGGCATTAATAAGTCGCTTACAGAGCCATAGAGGAATTATAGTCCACTCTTACATGCAGAACTACTTTTATTCAGTGACATTTGTTGGTTTTAAAACATAAACTGCTTGTTTCAGGTCCAGCCACAACATCTCAATGGGGTTTACATCTGGACTTTGACTAAGCCATTCCAAAAATTTTAATTTGACGACAGATAAGAACCATTTGGCCCATCTAATCTGTCCATTTTCCTGCTGCAAAAACGTCAAATCTTATTTGGTCCTTGGTCTTGTCTTATGTTCAAGATCAGGACAGCCTTATGCTTATTCCATGCATGATTAAATTCCCTCACTGTATTAACCTCTACCACTTCTGCTGTAGGCTATTCCACTTATCTACCACCCTCTCAATTAAGTAAAACTATCTTACATTATATACAAGCCTCTGTCACTCTAGTTTTAGACTATGACATCTTGTCCTAACATTTTAATTCTTTTGAAATGTACTTCCCTCCTTTACTTTGCTGAATACTTTCATGTATTTTAATATATCAATCATAGCTCCTCCCTCTCTCTTCTCTCCTCCAAGCTATACATGTTTAGATCCTTTAGTGTATGCTGATATTTCTTATCCTGCCATTCTGATGTAGACCTGCTTGTGTGTTTCAGATTGTTGTCTTGCTGCATGACCCAGGTTTGTTTCAGCTTCAGCTCACAGATGGCATGACATTCTCCAGTAGAATTCTCACATGCAAAGCAGCTCCTTCCTGGCTTCTTCGATGATGGCACGACATGCAGATCCTGATGCAGCAAAGCATTTCCAAACCATGACACAGGGCTTGCCTAAATCAGTTAACTGGAGGGGGGGGGAGACAACCTTTTCATACCTTAAAGATTGCATGTTTGATTACCTAGCTTTGCAATGCATTGCAAACCCTTCTGGCACTCAACCAAATACTTTTTCACAGCACTATAAATATTTCCATTTCTTTAAGTAGGGCTTTTAACCACTTTTTGAATCAAACACCTCTCAGCCTTGGGAGTACTATTGGTTTACTCAGGAGGATAAACCCTCCAACCTATATTTTTTACATATTAAATGTTACGGTCCTTTTAATGACTTCTTTAGTCTCTAAATTGGTGCATTTCTGTTATAAAGACAATGGGAGATGTTGTGCTATTGTGTGTGTGTTCAGGCAGGGGTATATCTAAGTTTTACCATGTTAAAGGCTACATGTGGACTGAATGGAGCACCTCTGGTTTAGAGCAAGCACGGACATATAACCTATAATCTACATTATGGGTTTGTTTAACCCCTTAATTATGAGCAGTCAGGGGAAGTGACCTTCCCTTAAGGACTAATTTGATCTATGTCGGCATGCTGGCACACATGACTGATGGCGTGTACTGGCACAACGAACAGTGTTCTGAGAGAGACCGATCTGGACTTGGAGCAGTCAATTTCAGACCCCACTAGTGCTTACAGAACTTCCGCAGGAGCACTGTAAGCACAAAATACATGATGTGCTAGAAAAGTCACCAGGCCTTTCGGGGAAAAAAATGGTGACAGTCCTGACATGTTATCAGTCGTTAAAGGGTTAATGGTCTATATTTCAAAGATCTAAGGAACAGCTCATTTTGAAAGTTCCCGAGTATGCTCATCATTATCCCTTTGAGTTCCAGGGAAGAGCACAATGCATTGCAAAGCGCACACAGGAAAGGTCACTGGCTAGATCTAGTTCTCACCATAAACTGTCCAGTCTCTGACTTCACAATTTCCTCATTTGTGCTCTCTGATCATCATCTTATCTCCTTCACACTCTCTCACACACCTTCCCCTGCCCTCCCTAAATCACCCTTCCTAACCAGGAATCTACACTCTGTCAAACTACCAGACCTGGCATAGACTGTGCAGACATTCCTCTCTTCTCTCTACCCTACTACTATTACTAATATAGACACTCTGGTCCAAGAATACAACACCTAATTAACGTCTTCCTTAGACCTGCATGCTCCCCTCCAATGTCGACACTCCCGCATGCTACACACATGTTTTTCAGCTGCAGAACATCTCTGGCAAAAGTCTCATTCTGTTGCCGACTTCCACCATTATAAATTCATGTTATCCTGTTTTAATACAGCTCTCACCCAGACTAAACAGCACTATTTCTATAACCTCATCACTATCCACAAATCTAACCCACGTGACCTCTTTAAAATCTTTGATTCTCTTCTCAAACCCCCAGCCTTAAACTGGTCCTCCTTCTGCAACACTCCACAGGACTTTGCAGAGTTTTTAAAAAACATGGTACAGTCTATCCAACAAACCATACCCTCTACATCCTCTCCTCCTATGCCCCTGATTCCTAGTCCACCTCGAGCAACCCTCAGCTTGTTCTCCCCTATAACAGTGAAGGAGGTATCTCTTTTACTATCCTCCTCTCCACCCACTACCTGCCCCTCGGATCCCATGCCCTCTCACCCTGTTAAAGCTCTTGCAACTACTCTTGCTCCCAGCCTTACTAATAACTTTAAAGGGATAGTATTACTTCAAAATTACTATCCCTCATATTGTAGCCCTTAATAAACTGAGTTAAATGACACCAGCGGCATCTCTCAGACCTTTATGGTTTAAGAGATAGCCACTTTCAAAGTTTCCTCTCCCCTGCTGTCAGATTCTCCTTCTCTGTCGTAAGTCTCTCTGTTCTTCAGCACCCACTTACATTTCTACTCTTATCTCCCACTACACCCCTTCCTGTCCATTACAGTCTTCTCAAGGGTTCTTCCTGTCCTGTCCCTACGCAACTTGATCCATCTCTTGGCTACAAGCTTTTTCACTGGCTGCCCCTCGACTTTGGAATGCCCTCCCCATCACCATTCGCCAATCATCCACACTCGTCACTTTCAAGCATCTGCTCAAAGCCCATCTGCTCAAGGAGGCATCTCAATAACAATATCCTCCTCTTGCACACTGACAGTCACACCAGAATCCTCCTGCACTTCTTTCACCACACCTTGTACCTGCACTTAAAATCCTCCTCCTACTGTCTCTGTATGTCGTCATGAATTCTAATTAGATTGTAAGCTCCTTTGGACAGGGTCCCTTTCCCAGTGTATGATTCCCTTGCTGCACATCCCCCACAAATAATGAAATGATGACACTTAAGCTTAATGCTCTTAACACAGTTCTATATTTTTGTATTGTATTATTTCAACTTCGGCCAAGTGATGTGTACATGTATGGTGCTATATAAATAAAAATGCACACATACATACATACAAAGCATTAAAAGGGTAATACTGTGATTATGTGCAAGCAATACACTGCAGCATAACTTTTAATTAACCATGGATGGGAACTACTGTTCCATGGAAGTACTGCACCCACAAACTGCAATTCTAAACTAAATTAACTTTGGAATAAAACAGCTCTCAGCAGTGTTAGTACCCTCAGATAAAACCTGTAATAGATATTTTTCATTATTAATCATTACTATCTCTTTAAATCAGGGGGAAATATGGGAATTGGTACATAGCCCCTTTTATGTAGTTGGTTTGGCCAAGAATTACTCCACATTTCTTTTTCCTATTTTTACTCTTCAAAAACACATTATAATATAGTAGGGATTCTCTTGTACTCAAGGATTAAATATTATTCCATTACAGCTGTTTGAATTTTTTAACCCTTTGAGTGCCAGAGGGGTGTTCAATGCATTGCATACCCCCTGGCACTCAAAGGGTTAATCCTTTGGGTACTTGAGATTTTTGCAGCTCATTGCATATCAATACATGAGAGTAATAAGCTAGATTACAGTGCATGGGAGTGTGTCTGTTAGTGAGCAAGTTCTCCCTCTAGTGGTGACTGGTGGATAAACATCTTATAAACAAAACCACTTTTGTCTTCACTGAAAGTAGTTGGCTCACAGCCTTAACCTTTTGAGTGCCAGGTAGGTCATCAATATTTTATAGTACATCAGAACTATTGTTCTGACTCCAGATGAGCTGGCGCTTGTGTCAGCCGAATACATTTTTATGCACTATGCATTAGAATTGCACCATTACCAGTGGGGTGATTAGCACCATTACATGCCCCAAACTGTCAACAAGATCTTGGGCTTTAAAGAAGTATTAACCCCTTAAGGACCCTTGACGGTCCTGGTATGTCATGGTTGGATTTGCTTTAAGGCTCCCCCAATGCGGCTGCATGCTGTTCAGGGAGTCCGGAATTGGATTCTCCAAAAAAAAAAAAAAGGTCCCTGGTCCTTAAGTGACTGCGTGCACGCATGGCCGATCCTTAAGGGGTTAAACATTTACTATGAAAATACCCTCCAGACAAACAAAGACACAAACAAGATTATATGGCTTTTTCTGCTCAATAAAATAATGATAATTCCATTGCTGGGATATGTTTCTGCTGTTTGCTTACACTGGTAGTGTCCCCTGATGTCCAGACAGTGAACATGCAGTTCACCTGGTGTCCAGTCAGTTATTCTCTTTCATTCTTTGGGAGAGGGGAGCCACTAGCTACACTTCTCCATAGAATATGATAATAACAGCTTCATCATGGCCATACCTGGGAACTTTTCAATATAGACTCCCCGGAGAGGGGAGTCCTATGCTACCGCTGGGGAAGATAAATTACACAATGCATGTCAAAAGGGGGCAGGACTTAATCGCCAGTGGGGGTGGGACTTAAAATAACATGTAAATATTGGAAGAATAGGCTGGGGAAGGAGGTAAAGAGGGCAGGGAGTGGGTGGAACTTGATGTGAAGGAGGAGAAATGGGCAGAGTTTTAGTAAAAACTCCCCTCAGAGATAGAATCAACCTCTGTCCCAGAAACTCGGTAATTAACAGCTAAATCCAGAGTGTTCCCAGCTATGATCATAGCATGGCCGTTTGAACTATTCTAACATTGGAATTAATCACCTCCTAGCAGTAAGAGTTCCCTAATCTTACTTCTCAGGAAAAGCCCTGTTTTTTTTAAATAAATGTTTACTACTCCTTTACACATGAGATGTGGGGCTTTAGCCCCTCAGCTAGAACCTAACAACACCATTGTTTGACCCTAATACACTAGGATCTTATTTAGGATATCCTGTCTATCTATTGTCTGGTGAGGAAAGCAGTGGCTACTGGCAGTTTTATGTGAAGCAGAACCCTGCTAAGTAACCTAGCATCAGGAAAGCTATTTTTTTCCCCAAATGTTAAAAAAGCTGAAACAAGTCTATAAACTAAGGCACCACATGATTCTTCTTACATCTGCTCTGCAGCTGTTACTGCAGCCTTTTTAGCTTCTATCAGAGAGTGTGCAGGGTTATGTCGGCTTGGTTGTCAAATAGTTGTGGGAGCTTCTAATTTCTAGAACTGGGTCCCTGCTCAAAATAAACACTAATAAAGGGGAGAGATTAGGGAGAAGACATGAATATATTCACATAACTCATTTTCTGTGCTAGGACAGTAGCTTGCTCTGTGTTTCTGGGCATGCATTAAAGTGTATGATATACTTAGTGCATATGAACACACACTTCACCATCAGTAACACTTTAATGCCAGCAAACTCTGAGCGCCTCCCCTGTACCATGAAAAATGGAAGAGTTACCCCAGTTTCTTCTGTTCCTTGTTTAGCAGCTAGAGTTTAAAAAAGGAGCATAGAAAAGTAATACCCCAAAACGTACATATGCTCCCAAACTACCCTCTGCAACTGGCATTAAAAGAAGAATCTATGGTGAGAAAAAACTAAATAAGTATTAGGAAGGCGTTCTAAGGCTGATTTACAAAGAACGGTTGGATCAAATCAACTGCACCTTGGGGATCAATAAATATTCTTCAAATTCCCATTGATTTAAATGGAGCTTTTAACCTTTTTAATGCAAACCAATGTGTTTAAGGCCTCTCCAGCATTCAAGAGGTTAATCAGTCAATTTAGATCAATGCGAATTTATATTTCCAGTTCTTTTTAGTACACCAGCTTTGATTATATAGTTAAAAACAATCTGAACCTCATGAGAACATGAATTTTTTGTCAACGTGGATTGTCATGCTAAATTCTGTCCTATCCTTGACAGCTGTGAAAACAGCCGCTCACGGAAACTTCAACAATGGCCTTGCCTGCACTGCATCTTGGGAAGTTTCTGCAAATACTGGAGTTTATTAGATTGTGAATGATTTACCTTTTCCTTAACTCTGCTGGTATATAACAATATGATCACTCCATATGTGCTGGTGATGGTGTGATGCAGGCTCAGCCTGCCATGTCCAGCCACTGATAACACAACAATTAATCTTATTATACCTCCATAGCAATCAGAAAATAATGTGAGTGCTGAGTGTTTTTGTGTGTAACACCCCTCTTCAGGAACCCAGTACTACTAGGTAAGACATCCAAGGTGCCATATCTATGGCCACAACCCAAGTCCTTATATGACCCCAGCCCCATCCACTATTGGTTGGCACAGAAAATGCCTATAGCTTATGATCCCCGATACCGCAGAATAGCAAATAGCCAGACTGAGACAGAAACATGGCTCTAATGCAATGGAGCCCAAAGAAAGAGTGATGTTCACAAACATTGATTAAATCAGTAAATGAATATAGTGGGACAAATGCAAAAAGAAAAGATGTGCAATTCTGAAGCAAACCAATAAGGAACATAGCATTTCCCTAAAATCCCATTGATTTCATATAAATCTTATTGTCAGTTAAATATTTACATCTGTTGCATGTTTACCTTTGGGCATTTATAGGTTTAAAGCACCAGTACTTGAGATCATTAACATGTGTAGATGGTGTTAGAGATTGCTAGGCATACTTTGCATTGGTACACAAATGTTATTATAGAGAGTCTGCCAATGGGAGTTTGCCATAGTCTTACCTGTGACTATTAACTTAGGAATGTAACGTTAATTTAGTTATATAGTAGATCACATGATGTAGCACTCCCTTATCATTTTCTTTGATTTCAGTACAACATTTTTTTGTCTTTTTGGGTGCATAGCAACCTATCAGGCATATATGTTGAGATAAGATGGCTCAGTTGGTTAATGCACCAGCTGTAGAATCTGTTCAAGCCGCAAGGTTGCAGGTTCTAGTCCTGGCAAGACCACCTTATGCATTCACTCTTCTAAGGTAGATAATATGAGTCCAGAACATACTTGAAAACAAGCGACAATCTCAGTGTATTTTTGGATTTATTTAGATAATGTAATGAGAGCAGGTATTGGTTACTAAGTAAAAGCTTCTCTTTACTGTACTTCACATTAGCGAACAATGGCCATTGATATAATAGGATCTTAGTGATTTTTGCTGATGTGGATAATTATAAGAGAAACCATCCTATATAATAATTCGCTAGGATGTTTGTCAGAAGCCGTAATGAGCAGTAGAAACTGCCCGAACGCACAGAATGCTGGGAGGTGTAGGAATGCTGGGAGCACAGAATGCTGAGAGGTGTAGGAATTGTGGGAACACAGAATGCTGGGAGGTGTAGGAATGCTGGGAGGTGTAGGAATATTTGGAGCATTCTGTGCTTTCAGGCAGTCTCAACAGTGCATGACAGCATCAGTGGCAGCATGCAGAGCAGGACCAGCATCTTAACATCACCCGGACCTTGGCCCGTCTACACAGGCTTTTACACTAGTATGATATATACCACATATGCAATGCTGCATTTCTGATTATTAAAGTGTTAGTAATGTCCTGCTTTGAAAACTGTATATATGATAATCCAAGCTCAATAAACTATAATCCTATTAATGGGATGGCTCAGAGTTAATTAATTGTGAAGATATTACCAGTTAAAGTTTGCTGGCAAATGAAGCCCGGGTGCCATCTTTAAAAATCCTCTGTTCAAGCGTGTGCTCATATTATGTCTGTCTTGGATGCGCACTCCCGTGAAATACCCGATGGGAGGAGGTAAAGTGCTCCTTGCTGCTGCAAACATCACTGTAAGCTCCAGAGCGAGCGGATGGCTTTCCAAGAAAGAAGACTGAAAAGCCCTTGAGGAAAAGTAGATCTGGCTCTGCAGAGGGGGCGACGCTTCACTGCAGAGGAGGCAGGGTTTCATGTAGCCTGTACTGAAATTTGTGCCTCTAGAGGATCCATCGTGTCAGCCAACACGAACTCGGATCCAACAGACTTAAAGGCGCTTTGATGGAAAGGGTAGGGAGGGGAAGATTTCAGTAACGATTTGCGGACAAACGGTAATGGTACAGACAATGCAAGTAACGCTATACTTAATCAAAAAGTTTAATGAATCAAACTAGGACACATTGTTAGTGGACATTACTAACCCTTTAAGTTATGCATATAATGATTTTGGGCTGTGTTTTAGTTATGGTGGCCTCTGTAATAGGGGGCGCTTTGTTATCTTTATATAATTGTTAGTTGTTAAACTAAAAATGAAAAACATTTTGAAGTGTATGTATGAAACATCACGCTAGGCAAGTTACTTATAATGCTTGTTTATTATTTTAGCTTACCACATTGGTGAAAAGGCATCACATGACTGTTAAGTACCTAAGTCTTGTCCTTCATATCAAGACATCATCAAATGCGATGATGTTACATAGGGCGGGGCAATGTTGTTGGAGAGAAGATTGAATTGTTTGTATAAACTCAATAAAAGTACTCTGCAAGGATATGATGTACCCTTGTGAAAGCCCTATTGCTGGAGGCCGAAACGGTTGCTATTTATCAAAAATTTTCACTTTTAAGATGAGCCAGTTTAATGATAATTGAGTGTACATGTGTCTTGATTTTCTCAGTGTTCTCCCTTGGACTGACTTATTATTTTTTATTAACCTTTAATTTTTGGGAAGCAGGGCTTTAAACCATTTGCTTTAAAAACATCCTTATAAGTTCATCTGAGTCCACTCCATTTACATTGAAGAAGCAGATTTAAGACCCCAGATGCTCATGAGGGATATACAAACTGACAGCTTGTCTATGCATTTTAAGCAAAGCTTCACACATTCTAATGTTTTCGTGGACAAAAGCTCATAAGCCAATCTGGACTACTTTTACATAAATGGAAATGCTTTTTTTTACATTTTTTCACAGAGATGTAAATGCATAAATGTAAAGTATATAATAGCCCACATACTGGGTTGGAGTAGTGTGTAGCACAATCATAATGTCCCTGCCCCAGACCCCTGTTCCTCAAGTATTGTGGCCAGTTTATATATTGCTGGAATGTCCAGTTTATATATTAATTCGACACGTTTATCTACCAGTGGGCATATCCATCTAATGGCTGGCTTATTTAACTCTTTGTTTGCGAAGTAATACATTGGAAATATTTTTAGCATTAAATGATTGAACAATTTTTGCATCTGTAAGTTATAGGCTAAGGGTATTTTCTATTTCAGGCAGTCAGAATGGTGCTAATGTCGTGTTAGCAGTGGAAGTGTGACAGTAGGTGGGTACCCAGGATACGTTGCTTAGGAGGTCTGAGGAGGAAGAGGAGGCCTATATTTGCCCCTGCTAGAACTGTAGCATATTCCTGAAACTTAATACATACATTTATAATAACAATCTAATTAAGAAAATGTAGCTAATGTATTCAAGAGTGCAAAATATAGTGCAACATTTTACTATGTGAGGACACAGAATCACATACTAATTGTAGGTCATTTTTAGTGCAATAAAAATGGAGAAATGCACAGTTAATGACGCCTCAAAATTATAGTAAATTAAGCCACAGTCAACTAGTTTTCTTCAAATTTCTCAGTAGAGTATATTTTAGTAGGTTAAAAACTTAATGTGTGTGAAAAATATAAAATTATGTACAATTCTGTAGCCACACTGGAACCAAATCCTCTGAGTCAACCTAAGTTCTCAGAGAAGTGGAAGGATTCCCCTCACTGGGGAGACTTTCTCACCATGGTGCTAACAGGAATGTATTTACCTTTCCTATTTAATTGCTAGAGAGTTGGGAAACAAATCAGGGAATATTTGATTATCATTTAGGGTGAACGTATCAGGGTCAACCCAGAAGCAGGGTATTCAGATGAAGCAAAGTCGAAGAAGGTAGTCAGATAGCGGGGATGTACCAGTAGTAGGGTAGTCTGACATAGCAGTGTCATACCAGGAGCAGGGTAGTCGGACGTAGCCAGATCATAATAGAAGATCCACGGAGTGAGGTACCAAGTCAAAAGGTAAACAGGGAGGTTACAGGAGAAGCCGGATCAGGAACCAGAGAAAACGAACAATCACAGAAGGCCGGAACTTCTGACTGATAGGTTTGTAGAGCAAATTCCAGCTGAAAGATGGCGCAAGCATTCAAACACTGAGCAACCAATGAATATGTATCAGGATCAGATGATCAGAAAAGTAAGGGAACAGGAAGTGCATGAAAGTATGAGTATATAAACCAAATAAACCAGACCTTTATGACCTAAAAGCCTTATAGGCCAGCCATAACAGCAAAACTCGCTCTACCCTACTAGCCAGAAGTCATAACTAAACATATAACTTATTGACCAACTATTACTGTGAACTCTCCAAAGCCAAAGCCTTACTGATCCACCTAAAATCATTGGGACCCCTACAGTGCTGTTCTAGTTCAATAGCTGACTGCAGGTCAACATTAAAATTGTTAAATCCACATCAAGTGTATTCCAGCATTCCCATGGAGAGGCCAACACCACCATTCTCTAAGTCAATTTGTCTATAAGAGATACCACCAACATAATAAAGACTTTAAACTGAATTCAGTTGAGCTTCTTTCTTGGGATTATTTCCGGAAACACTAAAATAACATTGAGAAAACCATCCTGCTAAGCACCTCCTAGATCTGAAAAAAAGCTCAGTAGAATTAACATAACCTATATCGTTACCTTGCGATAGAGAAAAACAATAACATCTGGGGGGAGAATCACTAAGTGGTGATAAACAGGTGATAAAGAATAAAGTGATAAAGTATCACTCCAGTGATAACACTTCTCCAGTTCCTATTAGTCTATAGAGCCTGTGCACTAAGATCTCCAAAGTTGAAGAAATCCTAGTGCATAGGCTCCATAGAATAACATAGGAAGTGGAGAAGTGATAAACTGAAGAGGTTATCTCCAATTTATCACCTCTCTATCACCACTTAGTGAATCTCCTCCCTGGATATAGAGAGACCCCATTTACTATGCTCCCAACCTGCAAAGAGAGAGAGAGAGAGATCGATCAAATCTTACATTGGAGAGCCAAGGTTGAAAACATTAGTGCCTTAAGATCATAAGATAATGCTAATAGTACATTAAATCTTTGTTAATTATGTATATAAATTTAATACGAACCAGTCATTAAATGGTAACTACTTTTTCTGGACCTTAAAGGGTCAAAGAACCACGTAGAGACTTTTTAATGAGTGAGTAGAAAAGGCGATCTGATACACTGTTCTCCGCCACTAATCATGTATGATAAATCATAAACGCTCATTGGGTATTTATGGATTATTGAGAGTATTTCCTTGTATATTACTCACTAGCCAGGGAAATGCAGTAGATATAAGAAATGTGTTGAGTGGAACTTTGTACTTTCATACAGAATTACACATGTGCAGTTGTATATGAATGTGATTGTGTCTCTATACATAAACACAGGACACAAACACCAGAACCTAGTACAGAACTAGTATGAGGGAGTGGGACCTTTAAACATATTTTTCCAGAGGGCCCTGTATGTTCCAGTCCAGCACTGCATGTAATGTCTGCACTAAGGCCTACATTCAGTAAGATAAAGAGAGGATATTCTCAAGCAAACTAATCACACCATAGGGCACAAATTGAAAATTCCCATTGATTTAAATATGACTTTTAGACCTTTGAATGCTTCACAATGTTTGGAGACCTTGCTAGCATTCAGGAGGTTTAAACAATGGTTCTTAATCTTTGATTTTTAGGGCACCCCTAACACATAATCTACATTTTATGCATCATTTGCCAAGGGCATTATATTATTATAAAAATAGACATTTGAAACTCAACATTCACATTTTTTTCAAAGTCATGATAGGAAACAAGGGGCGCCCTGAGTGGATGTCCTTTGGTGTGACGCGGCACCCTGGTCGAGAATCACTGGGTTAAAATAACAATTTAAATCAGTGGATATGAGGAGAAGTTTCATTTGTCCACTATGATGCAATTGGTGTGCCCCAGAATTGCTCCAAATTAGCACTGAAACAGTGAAATTGCTCATTGGAAGGCCACAGTGCAAACATTTTAGGTATTTTTTCAGATGCATAATTAGAACCTGTTGAACCCTGGAGCAGATGAAGGGCACTTAGATGCTGTGCCGTGGCACAACTGTACCCCCTGTAGTTATGCCCATGCATAACATAAGGCCTGAATAGCAATTTTGGATTGACTTCTCTCTATTCTCTCTCACCTTAATGAATATCTTAAATTACATATTGCACACAGCTTTGGTACACAAAGGGTTATTAAAGTTTAGAATACAAACCAGTTATGTCCCACAGCAGTGACATGCTTTTTTGTAGGCACCCTATAGAAACCCACAATGGATATGTTTTTATTGACAGGAAACTTGAACTTCCCAAAAAACAATGAACCCTTTGAATGTCAGATGAGTTATCTCACCCTTCTGGCACTTAAATATATCATGTAACATACAGGAGGACATTGTGGCATCCGTGTTGTCAGTAAGAGCAGTCAATTGTTGGATCTCCAGCTGTTAGGGACTACATCTCCCATGATACCCAGTGGGAGGGGGGATAGAAGTTGTAGTCTCTTCAATAGTTGCCTACTCCTGTTTTATTGTGTACGGTAGGGGTAGTCATAATATGACCCTCCAGCTATTGGTGGGCACAACTTCAATCATCAACAACTAGCTGTTGGCTTTTTGGGGGTGATAGAGTTGAAGCATCCAATGCAGGGATGAGTAACATAAGGCCCTCAAACTGCTGTCAGACCAAAACCCCCATCATTCTGGTAGGAAATGATGGGAGTTGTAATCTGGAAACAACTGGAGGGCCACACATTGACCATCATTACTACAGCAGCTGGAAAGGCAAATGTAGCCTACCATGATGTACAGTGTGACTCAGATTAACCCAGTATATGTGGCAATGTACCCTTGATAAAATCCCAAAAATGCAAGTTGGATAGAAGAATGTGAGAGACAAATAAAATAAGTGTGGTTTTAATTTATTCACGTGCAGTTCTAGTCATTGTGCAAGTTCACGTCCGCTAGTGGAGTAAACAGCCAACATCTGGAAGGAACCAAAGAGTTGTTTAATAAACCCAGTCCCTGCTGGATGAATGTGCCAGTACAGTATGGAGCAGAGAATGAGTTTTAGCCAGTCAGGAAATAATAGTCATGTACCTTCACTAAATGGGATACAGCCAATCTAGCACTATGAGGCTGTTCTAACAAGGAAAAATGGAGGAAGTCTGGAGAAAACCGAGTATCAGAGAGCACAAATAAACGTTCCCATTTATTTAAATGGGGCTTTTAATTCCTTGAACACAATGTGTTGGAAGTCTCTCTAGCATTCAAGCCATTAACCCCTTAGTGACCGGCCGCGCGTGCACGAGGCCGGCACTTAACGTCTGCCGAACTTTTTTCCCCATTACCTTTAATGACTTCCGGGACATACATGTACGTCCTCCGTCACTAAGTGACAGTTTCTTTGGGACATACATGGACGTCCATTGTTGAGATGGGGTTAAAGGCACCATTTAAATAAATGGACAGTTGGGAATGTTTATTTGCCCTCTGTGGTACAATTGGTTTGCCCCAGGGTTGTACTACTTTTAGTCTGTGCCCATGGCCATACAATCTTTTATTTTATAATACACTGGCTTTCTGTCTATGCGAGATAAAGAAAGAACTTAAGCGAAATGGAGAATACCCACATCACTTACGTTATCATACTCTTTGCCAGTAGTCCTGAAGAACTGCAAGGAAGCGTTGAAGAACTACAAAAGGAAAGCAAAAATGTTGATCTCAAGATGAATATCAACAAAATGCAAGTCATGTTTAACAAATTTACCATACCAAGGAAAATCACAATAGATGGACTAGAACTAGAAGATGTGGACAAGTATGTTTACCTTGGACAGAAAATGTAAACAGATGGAATCACCATGACAGAAATTGAGAGACGAAAAACATTGGGATGGCAAGCATTTGGAAAACTTATTAGTCCTGTATTTATAGCAAATTTACCACTCTGCCTCAAGATAAAGGTTTTTGACCAATGTATCCTCCCAGTCCATACCAGTGGCATAACTATAGTGGTCGCAGCGTTCGCAACTGTGACTGGGCCCATCACTCCAGAGGCACGGCCGCCCCCTGATAGATCATTGCCCGCAACAAAAGTCTTGGCTGGTGGGAAGATCAGACTGATCTCCCCACGGCAAGCTGTAGTCTGTGCCTTCTTTGGCGCATACCTCTATTAGCAGGTCTCTGTCCCCAGCACTCAGGGATGAGGCCTCCCTCCTGACCCAGCAAAGGTAGAAGGTAGACAATTGGGGCCAATGTGGAAGTGGTCAATGGGGGAATTGTGGAGGTGATCAGTGGGGGCATTGCAGAGGTGGTCAGCGGCGACATTGCAGAGATGAACAATAGCAGCATTGCAGAGCTGGACAATGGTGGCATTGTAGAGGTAGACAATGGGCGAAATGTGGAGCAGGCTAATGTGGAGGTGGACAATGGGGGCAATGTGGACAATGGGGGGTAATGTGGAGATGGACAGGGTGGAGGTGGACATTGGGAGCAATGTGGAGGTAGACAATGGGGGCAATATGGTCGGGGGGGCCAATGGCAATTTTCGCATAAGGGCCCAGTGGCTTCTAGTTACGCCTCTGGCCCATACAACAACTTAAGGTTGCAAAGAAAAGTATGGAGCTGCAAATTCTAAGCATAACAAAAAGATAGTGACAAATGTGTGTGTGGATTTGTCAGCAAAGGTATATGATGTAATTGAACAAGTAAAGCACCAGAAAGGTAAATGGGCAGGCCACATAGCAAGAATATCTGATGGTAGATGGACCAAACGAATTTTGGAATGGATTCCACTTGATACCAAATGCCCAAGAATAAGAACAAAGACAAGATGTGTATGTGGATGTGTAGATTAAATTGCCAAATTTGTAGGTACACAGTAGCAACAAAAGGCAACAAAAGGCACAGGATACTTGCTGAGGAGGCCTTCATCCTGTAGTGGCTCGACAATGGCTGAAGATGACGATGAAAAAAAAAAAAAAAAAAAAAAAAAAAAAAAAAAAAAAAATATATATATATATATATATATATATATATATATATATATATATATATATATATATATATATATATTAGATGTTGGGGGTGGAAATATTCATTCTTAATGAATAATACCCAGGTGCACAATCCAAGATTGTAAATGCAAACATCAAAAAGGAGGGCAGCACCGGTGGGTCTTATAAACAGGTCTTTATTGATACAATTATGTAAATGGTCTGGTTGACGTTTTGGTCTTGGGTTCTATTCAGACCGAAATGTCGACCAGACTATTTACTTAAAGGGATAGTAATGTTTCATAATAAAAGCAGCTCTAATTAATCATCATAGTATTTGGACTTTGGAGAGTGTTATTTCAATTCTGTCAGAGTTGTAGTTCAGGAGTAATTCAATGACAAAGTGTCCCCCTCCCGCCCCTTTTACTGATGTCACACTGTTCAGCCACAGCAGAAGGGAGGTGCCCAGGTAGACTGCAGAGAGGGACAATCTTCAATTAAGATAAGGGAAAAACCTGAAAAGCTTGTCAAGGGGGGCAGGGATTTCATTGTTTTCATAGGAATAAGAGTGTCCCCTTCTGTTATCTGTCTGGTCTGTAGACTGCATTCCACATCTGAGAAGAGATTGCTTACACTAGGTAAAAGAGGCAGGAGGGGGAAACTTTGCTTGTGAATATTTCATAAACCATAAAGGTTTGAGAGATAAGACTTATATTATTCTTCATGTTTTTTTAATGCCTACAAAATAAAATAAAGTTAAAATGAAGTATTACTATCCCTTTAACTATATCAATAAAGACCTGCTTATAAGACCTATATTTATATACACATATATCAGTCACACCAGTCTGACACTACCAAACACATCTGCCATGTTCATTGTAGGTTGCAACTTTTTTTTTTAATGCCTGCCCATTCCCGATCTAGCTTATCTAACTTTCCATTTGTCTTGACCCTGGTGGGCTTCTATATCCTTGACCTTCAGATGGACTTCAACTATACTGTTCTCCATCTTCTCAGTCGAGTTCCAGGCCTCAGTGTTCCTGTATAACAACAATGACTATACTGCAGTTGGGTTATTTGTTCAGAATCCTCTTTGATTTCAGTGGGTAGCTGCTGTTTTCTGGGTTTTCATCCAGGGTGCGGACCAGCTCCTCCAGTTGGCACTAATCTGGCATTGTGGCCAGCATCTCTAACTGAGCAATAGTCTGCAGCAATACCACCCAGAGAGCAACCACTGCCAGCAAGCAATGTACTCTAGTCTTCCCTCCCAAGCATCTGGCAGTACACCTATATTGTCTGTTGTATTGTCTGTTGTTGTGCTCTTATTATATTACTTATATCAAATAGCAGTTTGTCCCCTCTTTGTGGGGAATCTACTTCACAGAGTCTAACCTGGCAGCTTACATTGGGCACTTAGTCTGTCAGATTATCACACTCAGGCTTGCCAAACACAAGCCCTGAGAAAATTTGTTTTGCATGACCTAGGCTTGCCATTGCCAAACACGTCAGCTCCTCCACCATCACCCTCACTCTAATCACCACCACCACCAGTTTCTTGCTGCTGTATGGGAGAGGGACTGGTTGGTGATGACACATGTTATAGAGGGTTCCCTGCTGTCACAATTGCCTGGTCCTCAGATGAAGAAGGCACACTAGCAGCAGTAGCAGCAGGCACAGGTAGCTGATGTGTGCCACTGCTCATACTGCTAGCCAGTTCTGTCTTTGTCAACATAATTCCCCATAGAGACAATGCCAGGGAACTAGGAATCACAAAGTGAGTGGGCTCAATTGTGGTGTTGCTGCCTTCTGACTTTCCTTTCCATCTCAGCAGCAGCATCATGGTCCATCCAGCTGGTCCCAGCAACTGCTCCATGGAAGATGGCCTATGGATAGCTAATGATGCAATTTGTGTTTTGCAATGCCATCTCTGTTTTTCAAGCTTTTATCAAATATGTGTTTCATGACCTAATCCTTTCCCATGTTATTGTATACGTGGATGACATCTTGATTTTCTCCTTTGATGTATCACAACATCAAGATAATGCCAGCCTGAAAAGTGTGTTTTCAGAAAAATCCATCTTGGGCTACATTATTTCTGACTAATGTCATGAAATAGATCCTGGTAAGGGTTAGAGATTATCCAGTGGCCCCTGCTTAAGAACCTCAGAGATTCAGATATTCTTGGGATTTACTGATTACTACAGGTGGTTTATCTGCAATTTCTGTAAAATCAAGGCACCCATTACTGCATTAAAAAAGAAGTGCAGAATCTCATGTAACTTGTCCCCTGAAGCCTTGCAGGCATCTGAAAGTTAAAGAGACTTTTTATTCACAAATCGAGGTCGTAGATACTCGACTCCTGACTTTAGACAGTCGAAGTTGAAAGTTATCGACTCCTCGGCGTCCGACTGGTAGTTTAGTGAAGTTTTGAAGGTTACCAACTTTCTGCATCCAACTGGAAGTCTAGTGGTAGTTGGTGGTATTGCAACAGAGTAGCTGGGTTCTGTTCGACTGGCCGTTCTCAAACGGCAAGGCACAGTCAGAGATCTACCTGTTGCAGAGGCTGGGATCCAAGTTACCGACTCTTTGGCATACAACTGGAAGTCTTGTGGTAGTCTGTGGTATTGCAGCAGAGTGGCTGGGATCTATCTGATTGGCCATTATCGTACTGCCAGACTCAGTCGGGGAGAGACCAGGCACGGTTATCCACTAGATATCGCAACCTGAGGCAACCTTCTGCTAAATTAGGGTCATGTTTCATCTGTCCTTTCCACATCTCAGCAGTCATAAGTTATGTCACTTTCAAATTAGACCTGTGTCCCATGTTAAATATCCCTAACTCTTTTCACATTTCTCTCCTTAGAATTATTCCTTACTTCCAACATTCCCTGTTGTGGGTGTCGCAGTGACTATTGGACCTGCACCCATGTGGAATGGATCTGCTGGAGATGATCCTCCAGTGCGGGAAATCCCCTGGGGGAGTAAATTGAATCATGGAGATTTATTGTCCTGGAACCAGAGCTGTCCATAGGATGGTGTAACAACAGTGCCACTGTACAATTTAAGGCCACTGTGATATTGCACCTAAAAAATTCAACTTTGAGCTGTAATAACTTTTGAATAAAACACCTTTCAGCAGTGGGAGTACTCTTGTTTTACATTTTAAGTATTACTATCCCTTTAAATCTCCTGGAGGTATAATAACATAGTAACATAGTTGACTATGGTACTATATTGTCGAACCAATTATGTTGAAGGTATCCAAAGGGCTAAAACAAGAGAACCAATCAGGTTGGATATCGTCACATAAATAGATAAATGACAATGTTAAATAATTTTGAGAACTTTACACAATACTAGGTATTGACACGCTACTTCACAGTAAAGAATTGATTAAAATAATCAATCCCGCATATTTGTGCAAAATATATATAATTTATTTAAGTAAAATATACTATATATAAAGTGTAAACAACAGTGATATAAATGAGTGACCAGCAAGTACAACAAATATAAAGTAACTCAAACCACAATTATCACCATGAGGATTACCAGCAATTAAAGGGCTAAACACACATAAGTATATTCAGAAATATTAAATAACAATAATTGAACTCAGCAGCATAGAAAAGGATAATTGATCATATAATTAATTAAAATACAGTTAGCAGCAGCATATATGAATACCTCTGCCCCAGAAACTGTGTAAACTATGCTAATTGAGGTTTAAGGTAGGTTGTCAGGTGAACAAACTTTAATATTAAAGGGATAGTAATACTTCGTTTTAACTTTATTTTATTTTGTAGGCATTAAAAAAACATGAAGAATGATATAAGTCTTATCTCTCAAACCTTTACGGTTTAAGAGATATTCACAAGCAAAGTTTCTCCCTCCCGCCCCTTTTTCCTAGTGTAAGCCATCTCTTCTCAGATGTGAATCTGGTTGTAAGACCAGACAGATAACAGCAGGGGACAATCTTCTTTGTATGAAAAGAATGAAAGTCCTTCCCCCCTTGACAAGTTTTTCAGCTTTTTCCCTTATCTTAATTGAAGATTGTCCCTTTCTGCAGTCTACCTGGGCACCTCCCTTCTGATTTGGCTGAACGGGGGGGGGGGATACTTTGTTTGTGAATATCTCTTAACCCATAAAGGTTTGAGAGATAAGACTTATATCGTTCTTCATGTTTTTTTAATGCCTACAAAATAAAATAAAGATAAAACAAAGTATTACTATCCCTTTAAGCCAGGTCCTCTGACAATTTCCTTATACCATATATAATAACCAAATTTACAGACTAACTGGAATAAAATCCCAGATTTAAATCACTATAATTTAATTATCTACCGATTTCAAATATTGCATATCTTCTGAATAAACATATAAATTGCATTTAATATAATCAATAATAGATTATACTAAGAATATACTCAGAATCAATCTAATAATATATGTATAGACAGCATACCAAACTTCATGCAACATATATCATATACATGACCATAGCAATCCTATGTGAAACCTGTATGGTACTTTAAGGGTTAAATCACTAGTAAAATATAGGATGCCACAACTAAGATGGCTACTTGTTTTGTTTAGTGAGATGTTGAAAAACTTTTCACTGTACAAAAGTTTACACCCAAAGCACACACAAAGAAATCCAAAGAAACACCTCAAAATAAATAGACAAATAGCAGTTAAAGGGTTAATAAATTAATTCAAAGAATTCCCCAGATCAATATTAGCTATTATAATCTTTCTAGAAAACCAATATATTATTCTAGAAATGCCAAGAATTATATTAACTAATATATAAATTAAGCTATTTCTGGCAAAAGAGAACAATTTACCAATACATTAATGAATTCCGCTTAATTCAGAATTACTACAGCTAATATAGCTTATTATAATTGATCCCAAATGGTTGGTCAGTCCAATTAAGACAAATTATAAGAAAAAATAAGTTTCTTCAACTATATAAAAGAAATATATATTTGATTCTGAATTTTTCAGAATTTAAATAAGGAAAGATATATAGTTACCAGTCCAATTAATGTGGATTTCTTAGGATTTCTTTAGCAGGCAGCCAGGAATTGAAGAGCCAGGAACCAAGAGGAAAAAAACCAGCCAAGACTCAAGAGGAAAGAACCCCTTTTCTCTCTAAACTTGCATATTTATAATATGAAATTCCTCTTACCAAAATCTGATATGATTGGTTAAAGAGCCATCTCATTATGCAGTGACATCAGAATAAATTATGGAAAAATTCCAAAGCACTAGTAATTACCATGCAATCTATAGATGGCGCCATTACTCTACATTAAAATTCACACCTAAAATGATACCTGATCTGGGTTCTGACAAAAATTTGGAATGTGAACCTTGACCCTACGTCACATAAATGTCACCCTACTAGACTTTCCCATAGGGGAGTATGTCTCTGTTATAGACTTTTGAGATTTTCTGATAATATACTAATTCTGCTTGAGATTGTGGTTGTCTGCAATTCTATATCAATCACCATTAAAGTCTTCCAAATATGTCCCCCCTCCATTGAGGAAGAGGCTCATTGTCTCTGTTACATGAGGTAATTTAAACACATTTTAAAACACAGATTTTTAGAGAATTTGGTTTAAAGTAAAAATTAGCCATTTCCTCCCCATCATGGTAATGTATCTGACAATATCTACTGGATATTTAACATACAAGGACATAACAAAAGCAAAGGATACCTTACTCGGATGGAGAGACAGTGTTGAATCACTGTTGTACAGGATCTGTAGTTGGATGGAAGGTAGACAAATTGAACATCATATACCTATACCTACACAGTTCCTCTGGTCGGCTCTAAACTAGTCTTGCAACTAGCACCTTTACTCCAGCCTCAGCCGCATCACAACTGTTGTATGGATAGTCCTCACTAACCAGCTACTCACTCTATACTGCACTCCCTAGCCTCTTGCCTATTGAGGGTCTCCTTAGTTATCCAGAGAGTTTCCTGTCATTTTACTGTTTATCTTGGGTTTATCTGCTGCACCCTTCTCAGTTGGACTCCTATGCCAATGATATCTGAATTCTTTGAACTGCTCAGGGCTGCACTATTTTTTATAAAGTTGCCCTTTATTAGTATCAAGATAGGTGAATAATGGAATATAAGAGTTAGTATATGCTATGGACATTATGAAAATCTGATCATGCCTTTTGGTCTCTGTAATTTCCCAGCCACCTTACAAAACTTCAAGAATGACACCTTCAGGGATAATCTCCTCTCAGATGTGATGGGCTACTTATATGACATCCTAGTCTTCTCTAGATCTATTTCAGCAATGGTTACATGTCAATGTTATACATAGTAACATAGTAACATAGTAATTTAGGTTGAAAAAAGACTTGCGTCCATCTAGTTCAACCCTTTTCCTATTCCTGTTTACCATCGTTGATCCAAAAGAAGGCAAAAAAAACACAACAATACAGCAATTTCAAATTCTGCCCCGAATGGGGGGGGGGAGAATTCCCTTCTGATTCTAAATGGCAATCAGATTTCTCCCTGGATCAACAAGCCCTAAGTAAAATATTAATCCTAATACTAACGTACATAGCCCTCTATGTTATGCTCTTTTAAATAAGTATCCAGGCCCTTTTTAAAGGCGTCTAATGTATTCGATAGCACCACCTCCTCAGGCAGTGAATTCCATACCTTTATTGTCCTTACAGTAAAGAAACCCTTCTGCTGTTGTAGATTAAATCTCCTTTCCTCAAGTCTAAGTGGGTGGCCCCTTGTCCTATGTACTGTTATGTTAATGAACAGGTCTTTGGAGAGCCCTTTGTTTGGGCCCTGAACATATTTATATAGTGTTATCATATCCCCTCTAAGACGCCGTTTCTCTAGTGTATACAAGTTTAACTTTTCTAGCCTTTCCTCATAACTAAAACTTTCCATTCCCCTTACTAGTTTTGTAGCCCTCCTCTGCACTTTCTCTAGTTCCATAATGTCCTTTTTCAGAAAGGGCGCCCAGAATTGAACAGCATATTCTAGGTGGGGTCTTACCATGGACCTGTAAAGAGGCATAATAATATCTTCCTCCCTTGAGTCAATACCCCTTTTAATACATGCCAATATCTTATTGGCCTTTGCAGCTGCCAGCTGGCACTGCGTGCTACTGCTAAGTTTATTGTCTACCATTACTCCCAAATCCTTTTCATTTGTAGATTTCCCCAGGGAAACACCATTTAAACTATATGTTGCATTTTTATTATTATACCCAAAATGCATCACTTTACACTTGTCTATATTGAATCTCATTTGCCATTTGCCTGCCCAGTTACTCAATTTGTCCAAATCCTCTTGTAATGAAGACACATCCAGTTCAGACTTTATTACCTTACTTAATTTTGTGTCATCGGCAAACACTGATACATGACTCCCTATGCCCTCTGGGAGGTCATTAATAAACAAATTAAAAAGAAAAGGACCCAGGACAGATCCCTGAGGTACTCCACTTATCACGTTTATCCAACTGGAGAACTTGTCATTTACTACCATTCTTTGCATTCTATCTTTCAGCCAATTTCTAATCCACACACAAACATTTGGCTGCATTTAAAGAAGGAAAGGTTGCCTTCACCTCTGTGCCTATCCTACAGCATCTGGATACTGACCTCCTATTTATTGTTGCGGTTGATACTTTTGAGTCTGTAGGTGGGGCAATCTTATACCAGAAAGAACCACTTACCAATAAGCTTCATCCCTGTTCCTCTTTTGAAGCAATTTTCATTGCTGAAAAGAACTATTATGTGGGTAACAGGGAGCTTCTTGCAATTAAGTTGGCATTGGAGAAATGGAGACACATACTAGAAGGAACCAAATCCCCAATCTGATGCCATAGTTTATCCAGCAGGGTCATTGTTCTGCTTTGTAGGATCACCCGGATATAAACAATACCACCAATGTTATTGAGAGACTATTTTGGTGAACACACTGTTCATCAATGGTATTGGTTTTATCTGTGCTTATTACATTTGTGTTCTGAGTAAAACCTCACAATCCAGACCTCTGTATCTACTTCTTCCTCTTCTGATTCCATCAATGCCTAGGATACATTTCGCCATGAAATTTCTGGTAGATCTTCCACCCTCTGGAAGCAACACCACAATTCTGATAATGCTGGACCTTTTTTTTTGTGAAGCTCATGTCATCCCTCTACCCAATCTGCCAACCTCTGTGGACCTGGATAAGACCTTTATCAAGGAAATCTACCATTTCTACAGTAGATCTTCTCCGACTGAGGAACTAATTTCAAGTGAAATCTTTGGAAGGGAAGGGAATTGAACTTCTCTTTACTATATTGCCTCCAGAGTAATGGCCAAACCGAGTAAATGAATCACACCATGGAGCTATTCCTATGCTCCTTTATTAATCAACAATACCCTAACTGTCTTGAGCAGCTGACATTTGTAGAATTTGCCTTTAACACTTGGCATCATGAATCTCTACTCCCCTTTTTATGCCCACCTAGGATATAATCCTTGTGTGTTGCCTTTTCCTTATGTAAGCCAGTGTCATGGTTTGCCAAGTACAAATCAGAAGTCAGAAAGGTATAGTAAAAAATAACACTTTATTAAAATGATAAAAACAAGAGTAATCACAGCAAAGGCAATAACAAGTATGAAATAACATGGAGAGCAAGTAGAGGTCCTACTATAGGTCCGCAACTTTAACAGAATTAGGAGTCTACCTAATGGAGAGAGCCTCTACCAGAGACAGGCACATGCTCCTGTAGTCTCTGAATACGGGAAAGCAAGCAGGAGATGCAGCAAGAGAGACAAACTGACTCACGCTTGCAGTCAGTGGGTAGGTCGATAAATCTCCCAGAGGTGGTAGAGAATAGGGAGATAAAACTGATGCAGGCCTGCCGTCAGCCTAATGAAGGAAAACTCCCCTAAGGAACGCAATGGGAAGAAAACCCAGTCTCACTCCGTGAAACAGGAAGGTAAGTCTTAACCAGAGCCACAGGTCCGCACCAGACTGGGTGCCGACTAAGTACACCGAGTAAGCAAGAGAATAGTCAGACAGAGCCACAGGTCAGCACCAGGTTGGATGGTCAGACAAGCCGGGTCATACACAGTTCAGATAGTCAGCCAGAGCCACAGGTCTGCACCAGATTGGGTGTTGACTAAGTACAGGGAGTAAGCAAGAGAATAGTCAGACAGAGCCACAGGTCAGCACCAGGTTGGATGGTCAGACAAGCTGGGTCATACACAGTTCATATAGTCAGCCAGAGCCACAGGTCTGCACCAGATTGGGTGTCCACTATACACAGCGAGTAGGCAAGAGAATAGACAGAGCCACAGGTCAGCACCAGGATGGATTGTCAGACAAGCCGGATCATACACAGTTCAGATAGTCAGCCAGAGACACAGGTCTGCACCAGATTGGGTGTCCGCTATACACAGGGAGTAGGCAAAAGAATAGTCAGACAGAGCCACAGGTCAGCACCAGGATGGATGGACAGACAAGCCAGGTCATACACAGAGCCCAAGGGAAATAGAACTGTATAGAACAACAACGCAAGGGCAACTGAGTTAGCACTCAGTTCCCTTTTAAAGCCCAACCCAGGAAGTAGCTGGGAGGAGGAACTACACCAAGTCATAAAATAGAGCGCTGCGTCATAATGTCGCTTCACGCCCGCAAATGACGCATCTCGCCAGGATGTGTCTGTCTCATGATTCGTGCCTGCATCAATTTGAGAGACAAAATATTTTTGCAAGGGGACATGAATGGCCTATAGCCTCGCCAAGCGTGCCCAGACCTGGGACCATGAGTGACAAATAGGAAGAAGCTGAATCGATGTTTAGACGCATCCAGCTTCGCCGCAGGCTGCAGTGCTGGAACTGAGGTAACTGTAACAGCCAGGCACCACTTCTCCAGTTGATAAGGTGCTGGACTTACCATAGAGCTGCTCTTCCCCTTTGTATAGAAGGACAGCCTCCTGTGTTCATTCAGCCCTGTATAATAGACATCTGTGTGGGCCAATCATTATATAGTACTTGTTCCCAGACAACTGATGTGCATCAAATCAGGAGTGAACTTTCTGGATGGAAAGAGGGGGTCTTCTGTACAGCTCTCCTTCATAGAATTGATCAAGGGCTGTCTGAGACCAATCCCTTGGAGAGTATAGCAGAACAATTGCTGGCTAGGTTGCCCCAGCTCTCTTGCATTGTGGAACATTTGTCACACAGAAGTAGAGGCTGTGGGAGAAGATCCAACCACCACACCTGGATAAGATCTATTCAAACTGACAGACTGCAAAAGACCTGTACTGGGGTTGAGATAGATTCTGGAGCTTCTTATAAATTACAGCAAGCAACTGCAAAAAAAGGTATTATTAACACCCACACACCTTACACCTGGATAGTGCTACCTACACTGTTTAAGGGCCCCAATTAAGTGCACCACCATTCTCCTGGGGATTGTCTGGGTTTGCAGTAGAGGTTGTACTGCTGGAGTGGACATTATCACCTAAATGGTACATTACTAAGTACAAGATGTGAGGTGTACCTCATATTTTCTTAGATAGTAGCTCCAGAAATCCCAGCTAAGTGGAGGCACTGTGTCATCATTCTCGAAAGACCCCCATTCTATCAAGAAAACACAGAGGCTCAGGACTACCTGTTAGTGTCAATATGGAAGTAACCAAACCAAAGACTAACCCTGGATCATGGTTAGTTCAATTGAGGGGTTACACTTCTATTCCTTCCAGTAAGGAAGGACCTGCATTTCTGATAACCTCTGCACTGCTTCAGTTCTTCACAAAAGATAAGATACAAAGGGCATCCCCACTTACATGTCAGGGTTTGGTTATTGCTATCTATCAACATCTTGCATTATGTCAACACTCTTCCAAGGTCCAAATAAGGCTCACGTTTCATCATTTCACACATTAATGCAGTCACATTGGTCTTCAATCTCTGGAAATAATGAGTGTTTTTTCTCTGCTTTTTCTGTTTTGGATGATGAAAATGATTATTTTTTTGTACAGTTTTACCACACGATTTATTTATACCCTGTCAGATGTGCTCCAGCTTTGTTCATGCAGAGGTCATTCTCCTGCTCTTAGTGTGCTATCTTTCCGTATGTCTTTCATGTACTTACACATAGCCTGTCTTGACCTTAATCCTGTTCTTCCTGTCCTGAACATAGGCAGCATTGAGTATGATACAGAGCTTCTTGTCCTGACCTTTGGCTATGTCTATTGACTACAATACAGAACTGCCTGTCCTTTGTTTTGGCTATTATTATTGACTACAAACCTGAGCTGCCTGTCCTGATCTTTGGCTACAGATATTGACTTTGAATCAGAACTGCCTATCCTGGCCTGCTGCTACTACTACAAAGTGGATCCACTGGTTCTGACCCTTGGTTTAGTCCCGAAATCACCTTTAATGCTTCCCTATGCTGTATGGGTGCATCTCATGAACTTATGATCACCAGTGGTATCCATGGGCCTGCTACCTCACTATCTGTTGGTGTGGCTATCCTGCTCCAGTCCTGGCTCAACTGGGTTAGGTTATCTGACCTTGTGGTCAGCCTATTTAACCCAGTGTGTGTGGCCACAGCAAGGATGCCCCAAACACTGTACTGAATTGCTTACCCATCTGGCATTCAAACGTTATATTTTAAAGCTAAAATATATTGAGTAACAATGTCTAGTCTATTACAGGCTCCCCTGTACTGTGATTTTAGGTGGGTTTATGTACTGAAGTCATTTGGGTGTAAAACATGGGCAAACTTAGAGTCAAATATCAATAACACCATCTGTATCATTGAAAAAGGGTGCAATTTTGTGCCAAAGAAAAAGAAATAGAAAAAGCCTAAATTATATCAAATTGTTTTGCTCTTCAATTAGTCTGCTTTTGTTTTCATACATATGCCACCCTTATGAAGCCCCATTTTGCACTCAGGAGACTTACGTACAGGGCTAGGCAACTTGAGGCCCTCTTATTGTTGGCATCTACTAGTCCCATCATCCACAGCCAGCCATTGACTGGCTGAGTATGGTGGGAATTATAGTCCCCACAGCTATAGGATTGTAGGTTGCCAAGACCTGCTTTAGTAGTGAACTCTGCCATTTCTGTGAGACCTGTGCAGATGTACACACTTCTCATCTGCTTCCAAAGAGACATAGAGTTTCCAAGATTCTTGCAAACATCAGGTGAGGTGACAGTCTAATCATCAACATAAGCTCCCAGGTGATAAAGTGGTTAAAGACAAATGTAGGACATGTTATTTTACCCTGCACTGTGGGAAAATGCTGGAGATTTCCTGGTATCATATTGTTCCATGCAACTTCTGTGGTCTGGCTTGACTAGCTATGTGCGCAAGGCTCTGCCTCATGATCACAATGGAAATCAATGGGAGGTACATTACATGAAAGCTGATAACATACCATTATGCAATTCACTAGCGTGGGGATTGTCTTTAATCTCAAAATAGCTGTATGAGTGGAACAACAAAATAAGAGAAGAATGACAAAATTGTACTTAACCTGTTATATAGATTAGCTTTTAGATTCACTATAACTATAATTCTTAATAAGAAGGGGATAAACAGGGCACACTCAAGAAAGAGATGCAAAAAGTATGCAATGAAACTGAGGTAATAATAAGAAAAATTGGGGAAGATGCACTAAGGTGAGATAAAGAGTAGAACACATCTCCAGTGTGACAATCTCTCCAGTTCCTATGTTGTTCTGTGGAACCTATGCACTGAGTCTGTCATCTCTCCAACTTTAGAAACCTTAGTGCGCTGGCTGCTCAGAATACGATAGGAACTAGAGATTTTACTTTCTCTTTTTCACACTCAAGGGCATAACCCTTAAAAGTATTTCTGAAAAAACTAATCATACTTTTGGGGACAAATAAAAATTCCCATTACCAGAAATGTGAATTTTAACCACTTGAATGAACAGGAATCAATGATTTAGAGAGTAGACTTTTGTACAGCAAAGATAATATGTTTCTTATGAATGATTCTGTGACATTTTTTTCTTCTTTTACTCTTTTAGATGAAATTAATGTCATTCACCCATCATTTGGTTAGTCAGAATTTCAGCAAAGATTTTTGTTAATAAACATTTTTTCCCCAGAATCCTTACTAAGTCCCCTGTCTCAGTCATAACACTTAATTTGGAATCAGAAGTCCAGCAGTGTCCTCGATGCCCTTGCACTTTGGCATCTTGTATCTAAAAAGCATTAAAAAGGAAAAAGTACTACCTCACCACCACCTTCACCTCTGCTGCATCTACAATAAATACCCTCCCCCAATTAATCCTGCTGAGGCCATTGGCCAAGCCATAATAAGGGGAAAAGATTAACATTAATTGGTGTTCCATGCCCTGTGTGACCTCACAATCTCAGACGATGGCAGGAAAGGCCATAAAAGCTAATCTATGTTTTTTCCCTCATTTTGGCTCAGACAATGGCCAAGAAGGATTGGGGGAGGTGTTCATTTATTGTAGATGCAGCAGAGGAGACAGTGGAGGCTGGGAGGTAAATGTTTTTGTGCTTTAATGTTTTTTAGATACAAGATGCTGGAGGGCCAGGGTGGTGAGGACAATGCTGCACCTCCGACATCAAGGTATTATACTTGTTGTGAATGTAAGTGTGAGACAATGCATGTGTATTTTACAGCTTACCTTAGTTTCAGCGTCATCTACAGACGCGAGGCTTCAAGCATGCAGCAGGCCTCTGTTTTATGTGTTTTCTTCCTGTATTCTCCTCCTACCTACTTCCTCCTACCTACTTCCTCCCTCTGAGCTGCTGCTCCTACCTACTTCCTGTGGAGGGGTTTAAGAGGCAGACTGAGTCCTGACTCAGTTGCCCTTGCGTTGTTGTGCTTAGCAGTTCTCTTACCTTGGGCTCTGTGTATGACCTGGATAGTCTTCCATCCAACCTGGTGCTGAACTGTGGCTCTGTCTGACTATTCTTTTGCGTATTCCTATTAGTAGACATCTATCACGGTGCCCGTGATTGCATTCAGTGGGTAATTGATTACCCGATCCGGTTCTGTATCCTGGCTACGTCTGACCACTCTGTCTCTGTTACGTTCCATTGCTATTGCTAGCCTCGGCTCCCCAGCCAGCTACTGGATCCTTGTTTGGGCCTTCCCTTACAGCGCTCGCTACCCATTAGCAGTGCTTGCTTGGTCAGTCCGTGTCACTGATCTCCTGTGTTCTGTCCGGTCCCTGTGTTGCCTCACCTAACCTACTGGGTGCCATTTTCTTTGCATAGGTATACCCTAGAAGTAGGGTATAGTTGCACTGTGAGTCACCTGCTTGGTGTGACTAGGGAAGTGCCGTGCAGTGTCCCTCTATCCTGTTGCGAAGGTTACCTAGGGCCATTCGGTTACCTGCCTAGTGAAGGGTTGAGGAAGTGTTGTGCACTGTCCTCACACCTGGCCTCAAGAAGGTGGTGGAGTTAGTCGCTACTGTGTTGCTTCAGAGTTCTGAGAGTCTCGCTCAAGTTGCCTGGGTACTCTACAGTTAGGGTACACAAATGGGTTACCACACTTGCCTAGTGAAGGGTGAAGAAAGTGTGTACTGTTCTTCCCTGGACTCGTGGGAGTGTACTATTTCTTACTGCCATTGTTGTATTTAAAATAAAGTTTATTTTAAATTTTATCTGTACTTCTCAGTGTTGTTATTTCCTAGTCACTCCGTGACAACATCCAACCTGATGCAGACCTGTGGCTCTGGCTGACTACCTGAACTGTGCATGACCTGGCTTGTCTGACTACCCCCTCTGGTGCTGACTTGTGGCTCTGACTACTCTTACTTTTGCTCCATTACCTATCAGACATCCAACCTAGTGCGGACCTGGGGCTCTGTTAGACCAGCTCTGATACTGACTGCAGGCTTGAGTCAGATATCTACTTCCTCTCTGACTGCAGGCTGAGTCAGAGTCCTCTTCTTACTGATGGCAGGCGTGCGTCGGTACATCTTCCACTTCGGATCAAGATCCTGTGTTCCTGTTCCTGACCCAGTTCCTGCTCCTGTTCTGTTCCTGGTTCTAGTAGAGACTACCAGTGGCTGAGGCCTAGTCTGCAGCATTGTAGTCAAGCCTGGCAGCCTATTATTTCTGATAATTGTGCTCGCTGGCTTGTAACCCTCTGCTTGTTACTACTGTATATATTTGCCTACCTACTACTATCAATAAATTGCATTTAATTATACCATACTGACTCCTGAACTTTTCTGGGAACCGTGACAGTGTATGAATGAACGAATTAGAAAAATCTATGTGAAAAAAAGTGTTAAGTGTGTTTCTGAAATTGTTAAAGCGGATCTATCACCCCTATGCAAGTTTGTCTAAAAAGTAAGTAAGTTTATATAGCGACTATCTGGTATACTGTTGTCATTTTTTTTTTTAATTCTTTGTTTGGCCGAAATTAGACGTTTAACGACGATTCTGTGTCTTCCTCCTGGACAGACTGTGGTTACAGCTCTGTACCGCAGTCTGTCACTCTGGCCTCGGCCTCCTCCGATGATGGAGGATTTCTCCTTGTAAGCGGATGCGCTTTCTGGTCAATAAGAGAGTTCCAGCTTACACTGCAAAAAAATAACAATAGTATACCAGCTAGTCGCTATATAAACTTACTTTTTAGACAAACTTGCATAGGGGTGATAGATCCCCTTTAAGTGTCTTAAATGGATAGTAATGTTTCACAAAAACAGCAAAGTATTTGAGCCATACAGAGTGTTATTTCAATACTGTCAGAGTTGTAGTTCAAGAGTAATTGAATGATAAAGTTTCCCCCATCCGTCCCCTTTACCTAGTGTAAGCCACTCAAATGTAGAATCTGGTGCATAGACCAGGCAGCTCACAGTAAGGGACAATCTTCTTACTGTCAGAACAATGAAAGCCCTGCCCCCATTGGCAGGTTTTTCCCTTATGTTAATTGAAGATTGTCCCTTTCTGCAATCCACTTTGACACCACCGTGCTGCTCTGAGCTGAGCAGTGTTACATCAGTAAAAGGGGTGGGAGGGGGATACTTTATCATTCGATTACTTTTGAACTACAACTCTGACAGTATAGAAATAACACTCTCCATGGCTCAAATACTATGAAGATTACTTGGAGCTGCTTTTATTATGAAACATTACTATCCCTTTAATTCAATCTGAACATCGTGAAACAATGCCATTTTTATAAAATTTTGCATTGAAACAAATGCACAAGTCTACTGGAGTGCTCACTATCATTCAAGGAGTTAAACCTCCCATTTAATTAAATGGGGATTTGGGACATTTTTAAATGAGTCTCTTTCTGCCCTTATAGTTGGCAGTTTATTTACACAATTTCATGTGTATATAAACTGACAACTATAATTATATAAACAACCCTGATGAAGGCCTCCTTGGCCAAAACATTGGGTTTCTATTTTAATGTATAATATGATTTTTCATTAAATATCTATGGTAGTAGCTAATCCTTCTGGCTGGGGTGATTGTCAGCATTTTGGTGCTAATCTCCCCTTGGATATACCACATGAAAGTTATATGGCTGCATGGCCAAGTTTCATTGCAACAATTGTCCATTGTCCCCTCTTCCTTGTTAAGAAGGGTGAAGGGGCTGTGGTCAGTGACTATAGTGAATTCCCATACAGATACATAAGGTTGCAGTTTTTTCAAAGACCACAAAATAGCCAAACACTCCTATGGGACAGTGGCATATCCTACTTCCCGGTTCAACAATTTCCTCCTAGGTGTACCATGGGTGGTCCTCTCCAGATCCATATACCTGGATCAAGACTGCTCAAAGTCTGCTCAGGCATCCTTCTGAATTAGAAATCTCTTTGAAAAGGTTGGAGTTGATAGTACCAGAGATAAGGTGAGTGCTGTTTTCCTACGGGTCATGGCTGCTTCACAGGTAGGTGTGCACACCAGGGTATATGGCTGGTTTTTCTTAATCTGGTCAATCATGGGATTGACCAGGATACTAAAGTTGGAAACAAATTTGTGATATTAACTAGCCATCCCTAAGAATACCAGTTACCAACACCTGTTACTTTGCGTGGGGAGTATGCCAGTTCTGTGTGCTTCTAGTTTGCTTGGAGCTGGTTGCACCTTTCTACTGCCCACTCTAGTTCCAAGGTACTGGACCTCAGAAATCCTCATCTGGCACTTGTTGGGGGAGAGTCAATCAAGGTGAATGTTTACAATTCAGCACATCTTCTATATGCTTCAAGTGATATCCCACTTAGCAGTGTGCACTGCTATATAGTTTAGATATTCACATGTAGAGTGTTGCATTCTAACTAGTAGCCAGTCTACCAGGCACTGAAGAATGATGGTTGTTCTTCATCCCAGACAGCATAATGGGGGACATGCATAGGCTGAATTGGTTGATGAATGCAGACTTGAGCTTTGCATGATTTTATAAAATGATCTGTCAGTATGCCTTTCTCATAACAAATGTGGACAAATATTGGGCCCAAGCTACTTGATCCAACAGATCATCTATCCAAGGCATTGGATATAAATCTGTGACAGACGGGTCATTCATCCACTGATACACCACCCAAAATGGGGTTGTAAAACCTTTCTTGGGTACCAGTACAACTTAGGCAGCCTTTGGACTATTCTACCACTGTATGACTCCTAAGGTATCATCTCAAGCTCATCCTTCATGACCTGCTTTACAGAGGCAAGGACCTGATATTAAGGTTGTTGTATAGGCATCACGGTGCCCATGCTCCTTTTGTGACATTCTGTCAGTCTACACTCCTGCTCTTCTCCTATTGGTTATACTGTACTAGTCCCGGCCAGTATGACCTTTATATACTGGGTTCTGGCACCTCTCTAGTGCCCTTTCATGGTGTTCCTGTACCAGTGCTTGTTCCTGATCTCAGTATTCTCAGTGTATCGACCCGGCCTGCCTGACTACTCTGCATCTCGTCTCCTGCCTGTGAACGAACCCGGACTGCCTGACCATTCTACTTCTCCTGCTCCTGTGCACCGACCCGGCTTGGCTGTCGTTCCTGCTCTGTGTACCAACCCGGTTTGTCTGACGTTCCTGCTCCGTATATCGACCCGGCTTGGCTGACGTTCCTGCTCCGGTTGCCTCTGTGTCACCTCGGCGACATTCCTATTGGCTTGTCTTTCGTGACACTCCCAGTTGGTTGCCTCCTCAGGGCGAGTTGCTCAGTTGCTCATTCCGTTCCTGTCACTGCAGTGCTCAGTTGCGCAGTCTCCACTACTGTCACAGCAGTCTCCATTCGCTTAGTCTCCGTTACTGCTCTGGCAGAGTGCAAGTGGCCTAGTTTCCGTTTACTGCTACGGCAGTGTACAAGTGGCCTAGTCTCCGTTACTGCTACGGCAGAGTGCAAGTAGGCTATCTCCGTTTACTGCTATGGCAGAGTGCAAGTGGCTTAGTCTCCTTTTACTGCTATGGCAGTGCCCACATCTCTCAGTCTTCGTTACTGCTAAGGCAGTGATCACGTTGCCTAGTCTCCGTTACTGCTCCAGCAGTGCTCTATGTGGGTCAGTCTCCGTTACTGCTCTGGCAGTTCACGTTTGTCTGCTAACCGATTACTGGGCATTACTCATCTATAAGCTCTCTATCCTAAGTGAGCTCCTTAATAGACCTCTCCTCACATGGGACTGTTTACACTCGCTGAAGGCCATTAACCCATGCAGTACTGAGGATTCCTTTGTATTCTGCCTGACCTGTGTCAGTATATCTTGTTATGGACTCTATGTTTATACTGGACCTGTGTAGGCATATGTAAATGTAACCTGTCTTGTGTCTGTATTATTTTGATAAAATACTACAGGACCTGTGAGGGTTATTGTATTACTGTTTTCTTAATAAAACTGTGTTTTATCTTAAACCACTGTGTTTGTGTGTCAAACAAACTGTTACAGTACGAAAGGGCCATGACCTCAGACAGTAAAGGTGAGGCAAATGCACAGAACATCCATTGGAGGATGGATGTACATGAGCAGTGTTTGGACCAGTTGGCACTGGCCATACAAATTATTCTTGAGCGCACGGTGCATCTCGATAAACTGGTTTAGAGTCCAGTGGTCCCCTCAGTTTCGACACGGGAGACTCAATCCTTGACAGCTGTGGCCTCAGGTAAAGGGTTAACCACTTCTGCTCTGTTACCACTCAGATACGATGGCGAACCCACCTTGTGCAGAGGGTTTATTAATCAGTTGGAAATTTTTCTGGAACTAACCCCTCACGCATTTCCTAATGACCGCAGTAAGGTGGGGTTCATGATATCCCTATTGACGGGCAGAGCCCTGGCGTGGGCCAATTTCCTGTGGGAGGATGCTAAACCATGCACCAGGAACTTTAGGGAGTTTGTACGTACTTTTCGGAGAGTATTTGAAGTTCCTGGTAAAGCTGCCTCTGCTGCCAAACGATTGATGGAGATACAACAGGGCAATCGTACTGTGGGCGATTATGCCATAGAATTCCGTATATTAGCAGCAGAGGTAGGTTGGAACAATGACGTGCTGGTGGCAGCTTTTGCTCAGGGACTTGCTGAGTGTATTAAGGATGAGACGGCAGCTAGAAGTGCCTAATGATTTGGACGAATACATTGATTTCGCCATTCTAATTGATTCTCGTATTCATGAGAGACTCATGGCTAAAGACCGCAGGCTACGACCCAGGAACATTGGGCAAAACAGTTTTTTGGTCCCACTCATGCCTCCCTCGCCTCCCATGCCTCCTGAACGTACACAGGAGACCTGTGAACCAATGCAACTTGGGTTCACCAAACTATCTAAGGAAGAACGGGCACACCGCAGGAGGCAGGGGTTATGTCTGTACTGTGGCAAAGCTGGGCACCTATTACATACTTGTCCTGTACATCCAGGAAACGAATGCACCTAGGGTACTTTGGGGGACAGGCCCTAGGTGATGTTCAGCAGTCCCTAGACCCCATTATGCAGAAACCCACGATCCAGGTGGCATTTTCATGGGCAGAACATTCTGTGGAGGTTCTGGCCCTGGTTGATTCCGGCTTGGCCGGATACTTCATGGACAGTTCATTTGCTGCTTTACATCAGATTCCATTGGTCAGGAGGGAATCTCCCTTGGCCATTGAGGCCATTGATGGCAGACCGTTAGAACCAGCTCAGATAACTATGGAAGCTATTCCGCTATCTATGACTGTTGGGGCCCTCCACACGGAGGAACAGCAGTTTCAGATTATCCATTCTCCTCATCATGCTGTCATTCTGGGGTTCGCATGGTTACATTTGCATAATCCCTAGTTTGACTGGCAGACTTGTGAGATCACGTTTTGGTCCGAGTACTGTATGGAGCATTGTGTGACTCATCCAATTAAGATTTTGTGTACCTCTCCCTCCGTGCCCGCCAAATATCACCAATTCAGTGATGTTTTTAGTAAGGGAGAGGCTAGCATTTTGCCCCAGCATAGGGCATACGATTGCGCTATTGATTTGCCTCCTGGCACTGTGCCTCCTAGGGGCCGCTCATACCCGCTGCCGTGCGGGTAGAATCAAGCCATGGAGGAATACATTGACAATGCCCTTAAAAGAGGGATTATTAGAAAATCTACCTCGCCTGCTTGTGCTGGTTTCTTTTTTGTTAAAAAGAAGAATGGTGAGTTGAGGCCTTGTATCGATTACCGGGGACTGAATAAACTAATGTCCAAGAATGCCTACCCCATACTACTCATTACCGAACTATTCGACAGGTTAAAAGGTTCTTCCATTTTCACTAAATTAGATCTATGGGCTGCCTATAAACTGATCAGAATAAGAGCTGGGGACGAGTGGAAAACGGCAATTAATACCAGATCGGGGCATTATGAATACCTAGTCATGCCGTTTGGCCTTTGTAACGCACCCGCAGTATTCCAAGAATTTATTATTGATATCCTCCGTGATATGCTACAGTCCTGGTAGTAGTCTATCTAGATGATATACTCATACACTCTGCTAACCTGTCTCAACACATCAAGGATGTGCCCGAAGTCTTGCTTCGATTACGCAAGAATAAACTATTTTGTAAAATGGAGAAATGCGTGTTTCACAGGTCCATGGTGCCTTTTTTGGGTTTCGCGATCTCTAAGGATGGTATTGCTATGGACCAGGAGAAACTTGCAGCGGTATTGCAATGGCCATGACCCAAAGGGTTAAAAGCGATTCAGCGCTTTCTTGGGTTTGCTAATTATTACAGGAAATTTATCCGGAACTTTTCCACTATTGTTAAACGTCTGTCTGACCTTGCGCACAAGGGTGCTAATCCATCCCAATGGTATGAAGCAGCTGATCATGCTTTTGAGACATTAAAGTCCGCTTTCGCATCTGCTTCTGTACTGTCCCACCCCAACCCTTCCCTTCCATTCACGTTGGAGGTTGATGCCTCTGAAAATGGGGTAGGGGCAGTACTGTCACAGTGTCCGGTTGCTGGGGGTACTCTGATACCATGTGGGTTCTTCTCAAAAAAACTGTCTAGTGCCCAGAGTCACTATGAAATTGGGGACAGAGAACTTCTGGCTATCATTCTCACTTTGAAAGAATGGCATCACCTGCTAGAGGGTACTAGAACTCCTGTGTTAATTCTAACTGACCACAAAAATTTGACATAGCTCTCGGAAGCTAAGAGATTGTCCTCACGTCAGGCCAGATGGGACTTGTTTCTATCTCGTTTTAACTTTATAGTATCCTACTTGCCGGGCTCCAAGAATGTTAGGGCTGATGCCCTGTCTAGACAATTTGGGCCAGAGATGGAGAAGGATGAGGTCCCCGTACCCATTATTCAGCCTGATCACATCCTGGCTACCCTACGTACTAGTATCACTTCGCCACTGGAGGAGGAGATTCTGGTTACCCAGGCTATGGCACCCCCAAAGTCCCCAGTGGGCAAGTGCTTTGTGGATGAGCCATTTCGTACCTGTTTGCTCGAGACATACCATTCATCTAAAGCTGCTGGGCATATTGGGAGGGATCAATTAATTTAGTCTCTCTCACAAGTATTTTGGTGGCCCTCCCTATGGGCCGACTGCTCCGCATTCACGGCGGCCTGTACCACCTGTGCTCGTGCCAAAACCCCTAGACACCTCCCAGTGGGCTTACTCCAACCAGTACCAAATGGTGAACGACCTTGGTCCCATGTATCCATTGATTTCTTGGGAGAATTGCCTGTGTCCAGGGGTTATTCTTTCATACTTATGGTGGTTGATAGATTTTCTAAGATGGCTCACTTCGTGCCCCTTCCTGGCCTTCCCTCGGCCCAGGAGCTGGCAGTTGTCTTTGCTAAAGAGGTATTCCGTTTGCATGGGGTACCAAGAGTTCTGGTGTCCGACTGTGGGAGCCAATTTGTATCCAGATTTTAGAGAGCATTCTGTAACCAGATGGGCATTCAACTGTCCTTTTCATCTGCCTACCAACCCCAGACCAATGGAGCCGCTGAGGGTGCCAATCATGGATTGGAACAGTTCCTGCTCTGTTTTGTTACCGATCATCACGATAATTGGGCAGACCTGTTGCCTTGGGCAGAGTTTGCCAGGAACTGTGCAGTTAATTCATCGTCTGGGAGCTCCCCGTTTCTCATCAACTACGGGTTCCAGCCTTGTTTGCTCCCAGACTCATTCCAGTCGCAACAGATTCCATCTCTGGATGAGCACATCGAGCAACTCTGCTCCACTTGGGCACAGGTTCAGAGGGCCCTCAGTCAGTTGTTCCAGCGTCATCAGAGCCACGCTAACCGTAGATGGTTGCCAGCGGTTTCCTTTCAGGTTGGGGACAGGGTATGGCTTTCCTCCAGAAACCTCAATTTGCAAGTTCCGTCTAATAAGTTGGCTCCCCGGTTCATTGGTCCCTTCAGGGTGACCCGCAAAATTAACCCTGATTCATATGCCTTGGATCTCCCGGCGTCTATGCGCATTCACAATGTGTTCCATGTATCCTTGCTGAAACCTCTGGTATGCAACCGCTACACTACCACTCCTGTGGTCCCCGGTCCTGTGGAGGGTCAGGGTCAGGAGGAGTACGAGGTCCAAAGTATCATTGATTTACACAGATTTAGAGGAAAATTGCTATATTTGGTCTATTGGAAGGGCTATGGCCCTGAAGAACATTCCTGGGTTGATCAAAATGACCTTCATGCTCCTAGATTGCTGCGCAATTTTCACTCTAAATATCCTCAGAAGCCAGGTCCCTCTTCTAGGAGAGGGGGTCTTTGAGAGGGGGGTACTATCACGGTGTCCGTGCTCCTTTTGTCAGTCTACACTCCTGCTCTACTCCTAATGACTATACTGTGCTAGTCCTGCCCAGTATGGCCTTTATATACTGGGTTCTGGCACCTCTCCGGTGCCCTTTCATGGTGTTCCTGTACCAGTGCTTGTTCCTGATCTCAGTATTCTCAGTGTATCGACCCGACCTGCCTGACTACTCTGCATCTCGTCTCCTGCCTGTGAACCAACCCGGACTGCCTGACCATTCTGCTTCTCCTGCTCCTGTGCACCGACCCGGCTTGGCTGACGTTCCTGCTCCGTGTACCGACCTGGCTTGGCTGTTGTTCCTGCTCCGTGTACCAACCCGGTTTGGCTGGCGTTCCTGCTCTGTGTACCGACCCGGCTTGGCTGACGTTCCTGCTCCAGTTGCCTCTGTGTCACCTCGGCGACATTCCTATTGGCTTGTCTTTCGTGACGCTCCCGGTTGGTTGCCTCCTCAGGGCAAATTGCTCAGTTGCTCATTCTGTTACTGTCATGGCAGTGCTCAGTTGCGCAGTCTCCACTACTGTCACGGCAGTCTCCATTCGCTTAGTCTCTGTTACTGCTCCGGCAGAGTGCAAGTGGCCTAGTCTCCGTTTACTGCTATGGCAGTGTGCAAGTGGCCTAGTCTCCGTTACTGCTCCGGCAGAGTGCAAGTGGCCTAGTTTCTGTTTACTGCTCTGGCAGTGTACAAGTGGACTAGTCTCCATTACTGCTACGGCAGAGTGCAAGTGGGCTATCTCCGTTTACTGCTGCGGCAGAGTGCAAGTGGCTTAGTCCCTGTTTACTGCTACTTCAGAATACAAGTTGCCTGGTCTCCGTTACTGCTACGGCACTGCCCACATCTCTCAGTCTCTGTTACTGCTAAGGCAGTGATCACGTTGCCTAGTCTCCGTTACTGCTCCAGCAGTGCTCTATGTGGCTCAGTCTCTGTTACTGCTCTGGCAGTTCACGTTTGTCTGCTAACCTATTGCTGTACATTACTCATCTATAAGCTCTCTATCCTAAGTGAGCTCCTTAACAGACCTCTCCTCACATGGTACTGTTTACACTCGCTGAAGGCCATTAACCCCTGCAGTACTGATACACTGGGATTCCTTTGTATTCTTCCTGACCTGTGTCAGTATATCTTGTTATGGACTCTATGTTTATACTGGACCTGTGTAGGCATATGCAAATGTAATCTGTCTTGTTTCTGTATTATTTTGATAAAATACTACAGGACCTGTGAGAGTTATTGTATTACTGTTTTCTTAATAAAACTGTGTTTTATCCTAAATCACTGTGTCTGTGTGTCAAATAAACCGTTACAATAGGGATATGTGCAGTAGTGTATACTTGGCGTGTAGTAGGGGAGTCAGTCCAGATTGGATAAAAAGAGCTCTTCCTGAGTCTTCAAAAAAGAGCAGTGCTCCTGCTATTGAAATTCCTCATATCCCTAACCATCCATGTGCTCTTTGTGGCCTCTAGTAGATCCAAGACCCTTGCTCTCAGTATTCTTTGTTCATATTTATATGATTCAGTGACAAAGGTCAGCCCATAATTTGTACCTGACAACATTTTGACCAACCTTCCAGGTGGCAGGAAAGTTGTTATGCAGATTAGCATTGAGCGCCAGCATCTTTTACCCCTTATGGTATCCCTGCCTTGAACTTTTGGTTCATACCAGGCCATCTGATTTTCCTGGGCTGACCAGAGATGCACTTGGGACAGGTTGATTAGTTGTTCTAACTGGTTTCTGAATTTTACAGTCGGTTACTCTGACTAAGGAATAAGGGACTTTTTGAACACACAATAGCTTGAAAGGTTAGAAGCAAATAGACTCCTGTGGAACCTCCCAGTATGCGAGAACGAGGTGCACTAGCTACAGTTCCGACTTGTCCTCGGTTTCTATGAATAGTCTGAGCACCTGCTTATCAGTACTGCTGGCTCAATGTCTAGGAATTTATTGTTATTAATTGGGATACTAATGTTAATTTTGCCATCTCATATTTATGTTGCTAAATTAAGGTTAACGTTTGTTACCAATCAAGTCCTAGCAATTTTTTTACCATTACTGTTTGTGTGACTATTTCTGTTTAAGACCGCTATCCCTGTTATATTATCTAGGAATGTGGTGGGGGATTGTAGAACAACAAATCTCTTTCATTTTGGTGTAGCAGCTATAAAAGGGGACTGTATTACTCAATAAATTGTAAGGTATAACTCTTTGCTCATCTGTATATTTAGCTGGACAGGATTAGGGCTGAGATTGGGAACCTAATCAGGCTATCGGGACAGGCTGTGGATGGCTGGGTTGGTCAGGGTGGTAGAGGTTGGACCCGTTGGGGTAGTCTGTTTTTTGGAAAACAATTTGCTTACCAAGCCTGTATGTGTGGTTCTAGAGATACTGTGGGACAATACTGGTAGTTACTATGTGTGGTTCTGTGGATACTGTGGGACGGTTTACTATCAAAGTGACGCATGTAAAGTTTTGCGTCATAAAATGACACTTCTATTTGGCCGTGTCATTTAAAGTGTCGCAATTAAAGTTATGTGTCTTAAAGTGTCGCAAATTCTACATTTCGCGTCGTTCCGAATGGCGCATTCACCATATCGTGCCTTAAGATGTTGCAGCATTAAGGACGCAATATTGGTGCATTAATGACGCAAATTGGGTGCAATATTGGTGCAAAATGGGTGAATATGGGTGCAATAATGGTGCAATATGGGTGAAATATGGATGCAATATGGGTGCAATAATGGTGCAATATGGGTGCAATATGGATGCAATATGGGTGCAATAGGGGTGCAAAAATGGTGCAATATGGGAGCAATATTGGTGCAATATGGGTGCAATATGGATGCAATATGGGTACAATATTGGTGCAAAATGGTGCAATAATGGTGCAATATGGGTGCAATATTGGTGTAATATGGATGCAATATGGGTGCAATATGGGTGCAATATTGGTGCAATAATGGTGCAATATGGATGCAATATGGGTGCAATATTGGTGCAATAATGGTGCAATATGGATGCAATATGGGTGCAATATTGGTGCAATATGGATGCAATAATGGTGCAATATTGGTGCAATATGAGTGCAATATGGGTGCAATAATGGTGCAATATGGATGCAATATGGGTGCAATAATGACGCAAATTGGGTGCAATATTGGTGCAATAATGGTGCAATATGGATGCAATATGGGTAAAAAATTGGTGCAATATGGATGCAATATTGGTGCAATATGGGTGCAATATTGGTGCAATAATTACACAAATTGGGTGCAATATTGGTGCAATATGGGTGCAGTATTAGTGCAATAATGGTGCAATATGGGTGCAATATTGGTGTAATATTGGTGCAATAATGACACAAATTGGGTGCAATATGGTGCAATATGGGTGAAATAATGGTGCAATATAGATGCAATAGGGGTGCAATTACAAAAAACAGTGCAAGCGCAACAATCTGGAATAACCACTATAGTCCGATAAACAGTCTCGGTGCTCTATGATACTAAAATCCTATAATAAAATCTCTACAGAGGGGCAATCAGATTACCAGATACAGTACCTTATAGCTGAAGAGTCAATGGAGTAATGATCACCGGATCAGTAAATGAAAAATTCATCAAATGTAAATGTATGCACCAGATGATAAGGTTGATAATGATAATGGTAAATGATGATGAAAGGATGAAAATGATGAATGATGAAGATGAAAAGATGAACACGATGTATGATGAAACAATCAATAGATGGATCCTATATTCCTCAAATGCCTGATTGATGCTGCTTATAACTTTTGGTGTCCTTGTACATCCAGGACAGTAATCTGCAATGTGTATCAGCGCAAACAAACACAGGACAAAAGAGAGATAAGATCCAAACTAAGTGTAGTATTTAATAAAAACAATACAAACAAAAAGTACAAAGTTACACTCACATTTTGCCCATCTTGGGCTGTATGCACATAAGAGGCCCCAACCTCTGTCAGCCAACGAACTGTGTCCCTGGTGCTCATCCCATATTTTTACTGGATGGTAGTGCAGTAGGTTCTTAGAATAAGTCCCCGATACAGCTCTAGACGTAAACGGAGGAATGGTCCGAAGGATGGAATAACTGGTAAAATCCCCGTAATAGAAGATCACTGGAACAGATGTCAGGGGTAATAATGCTCTGAGAAATGCTAAAAGGTATCACAACCTCATGGTGTAAGGCCAATGCTGAACTAGTGCTGGCGGGTTGGACCGGTAACAGGACAGTAGTGGGATTCTCACAGGGGGTGTAGGAGGGGCCAATGCAAACAAGTTTACCAATAGAATAACCCAACGCGTATTGTGGATTAATCGCTCCAGTTTATCAGGGGACACAGTTCGTTGGCTGACAGATGTTGGGGCATCTTATGTGCATACAGCCCAAGATGGGCAAAATGTGAGTGTAACTTTGTACTTTTTGTTTGTATTCTTTTTATTAAATACTACACTTAGTTTGGATCTTATCTCTCTTTTGTCCTGTGTTTGTTTGCGCTGATACACATTGCAAATATGGGTGCAATATTGGTGCAATATGGGTGAAATAATGGTGCAATAGTGGTGAAATATGTATGCAATATTGGTTTAATATGGGTGCAATAATGATGCAATAATGGTGCAATATGGGTGCAATATTGGTGCAATAATTACGCAAATTGGGTGCAATATTGGTGCAATATGGGTGCAATATGGATGCAATATGGGTGCAATATGGGTGCAATATTGGTGTAATATGGGTGAAATAATGGTGCAATATGGATGCAATATTGGTGCAATATGGGTGCAATATTGGTGCAATTTGCGTAATTATTGCACCAATATTGCACCCATATTGCATCCATATTGCACCATTATTGCACCCATATTGCATCATTATTGCACCATTATTGCACCCATATTGCTTCCATATTGCACCATTATTGCACCAATATTGCTCCCATATTACACCAATATTGCACCCAATTTGCATAATTAATGCACCAATATTGCGTCCTTAATGCTGCGACTTGTTAAAGCACTATATGGTGAATGCGCCATTCGGAACAATGCAAAATGTAAAAATTGCGACACTTTAATTGACGCGGCCGAATAGATGAACTTTACATGTGTCACTTCAAATGGATACCCTGTGGGACAATGCTAGGAGTCACCATGTGTGGTTTTATGGCTGCCAGTGCAAAGTGTGATTCTATGGATACTGCAGGACAATGCTAGGGATCCTTATGTGTGGTATTGTGACTACCAGTGGAGTGGGACATGGTTTGGGTGAGGGCTCAGTATGTGTCCTTCTATGGCTACCATGAAAAAAAAGCTGGGAGTCAGTATGTGTGGTTCTAAGGCTACCGGTGCACAGGAACACGTGTGTTATGTGTGATGTAGACAAAAGAGGAACATCTTCTGTTTGAGAAGAAATTCCCGTGGAAGACAAAATATGCTACATTTTTCTCACTCCTTTTTTTCGGTAAAAGTTTTCACCATCCCTATCCCTGTGACATCTTCCTCTTTTTATCCACTAGTTGCTTCTTAAAATCAAGTAAATGTTTATTCTTTATTTTTGTACTGCCACCAAATGATACTGAAAAATGTATCTGATGGTTCACTCTGTGTGCTCCAGGAAATCAATAAGCTGTGACTATGATCCATGGAAGAAAGTATACTCACATAATTTGTACCCATCTGTTTCTGCTTATTGCCGAGTTGTATCACCACCATCTTTGCAGCAGACAGTCTGTGATTAACAGAAAACTGAACCTGTCAATGGAACAGCTAAGAACAGCTAGGGAAACATAGGAATAGTGCAGAAGAGTTTTATATCAGATTTTGTATGCCACTAAGTTATATTAATATATATATATATATATATATATATATATATATATATATGAACCCACATTGGAGACCTCTCCAGCATCCGAGGAGGTACATATATTTTTTTTGGCTGACATGCAGGCATATCTTGATAAAGGTCCACTAAGGACCGAAACGTTGACCTAGTCTGTTATCTCTTTATTTGCTAATAATAAAAATTCAAAAGTCCCACGGGTGCTGCCCCAATTCTTTTATTAATACATACTTTTCTTAGGGATTGTGCACCTGGGCACAGTATCATTGTAGAGTGAGTGCTTTCCCAAACCATCACTTCTATATATATATATATATATGAACCCACATTGGAGACCTCTCCAGCATCCGAGGAGGTACATATATTTTTTTTGGCTGACATGCAGGCATATCTTGGCAGCCTAATTGGATGATCTATATAAGACGACCAACAAACAAAAAACAAAAAAATTACTGCTGTCATTGTAACCCTTTGAGTGTCAGAGGGGTACACAATGCATTGTGAAGCAATGTGATTGGTAACTCTCTGGCACACAAAGTGTTAAACAGTAAAACTAAAAAGGAAGTGGGGTTATATACACTTAGAAACCGCAATTTTTTTTTGTTTGTTTTGTTTTAAAAAGGCTTTATTGAGAACAAGAAAAAATGCATACATGTGCATAATGTCAAGAAAGATAAAAAGATAAAGAAAAACATAGTAGTAATATCATGACTACTAAATAACAATCACGATACAAAGACTCTGAGCGGTCGATAATAAAATTACATACAATAGTAGACAAAAGCATGCTTCTGTACATATAGTATTGGAGAAACATGAAGTAATAGCATTGAAGTTGGGAGTGTAGTCAAGCGTCTGTGTTCAGATGCCTTTGAATTATGAGAAATGTCAAGAGGTGGAAGAGTAAGGAAAGAGAAAAAATAAGTGGGGAAGGGGAGGAATGGGGTTGCGGAGATAAGCATATCAAGTGAAAGGTGTCATGACGTGGAGGCCCAGCAACCCAGCAGAGACATAAGGTAAGAGAAAATCAGTGAAACTGTGCCTTTATGGGGGCCGTCAACACTGATCGTCCATTGAAAATGAAAATGGAGGAATATGAGGTCAGTACAGATTAGGATGGAAAGTGAACCATGCATTCCAGCTGTGGGAAAAGGAAGTTGTGGAAGAAGTGTTAAGAGCGTGGCAGTGTTTCATACAGAGAAAATAGTCCATGTGATCTAACCACATGGAAGATGTTGGGGGTACCTTAGATTTTCAAAATAAAGGGACCAGGGATGTAGCTATGAAGATCATGAGAATCAGAGGAAATTTAAGGCCACTAGCCTCTTTAGGGAGGGATGGTGTGGAGAGGTGGAACAGGCAGACAAGAATATCTGTAGGAAGGTATGGTGTATTAGAGTCAAAATGCCTCTCCAGTACAGTGAGATTAAAGGACGTGACCACCAGATATGGAGCAATATGCCCTGTTCAGATAAACACCTCCAGCAAATGCGAAAGGCATTAAGGTAATAGGGCTTGTCACATTGGAGCATAAAACCATCTAGTGAGAATTTTGAAGTTTAATTCTCTAAGCTTCAAGTCTCTCACTATTAGAAGTTTATTTTTGAAAATACTTCAGATTTGAGAAGGACTAAAGTGTACATTTAAGTCTTGTTCCCATTGTACAATGAAATATGGAACGGGGACAGAACATCAGGCTGTAGGAGTCGTCTAGCTGAAGGAGAGGGGTCTGAAAGAAGGGAAATGTTGGATTAAACTTGATTCAAAGGGGGATAGAGGTCTGTGGTGGTAACCATTAGCTAACACAGAGGATAATCAACGTTTGATTTGGATGGAGATGGAGGATGCAGATAGGGAAGACAATGATGTTTCACCAGTGGAAGGTAGTAAGGCGTGAAGTGAATCCATGTTGTGGGCTCTCAAGAATTCGATAGAGGGATTGGAAAATCCAGTGGGAAAAGTCAGATTACAAATGAGAGAGATAAGCGGAGAGGGGGGAGAAGAAAGAATATGTTGTTTGATTACAGTGTACCAAGATTGAAGAATATGACCTAGGATAGGGTGTGAAGCACATGCATTAGAGGGTGGAAGGGTTTAGAACCATAAAACCTGAAAGAGGTCAAGAGGGCCCAGCACAGCTGCTAGAGCGGTGGTATAGTATTTAGGTGAGGGTTTCCTAAAGTCATAAAGCTTCTCTATCACCTCGTCGAGGTAGTATTTGTTAATATCTGGTAGTCCTAAACCACCATGTTTAGGGTGCCTAGAGAGAAGGTCATGATGTAGTCTAGGATATTTGTGAGCTCATACATAGGATGAAATGCAAGAAGTTATGTCAGATAAAAGGGAAGTGGTATGTGTAGTGGGAGAGTGTTAAGAAGATACAAGATTTTCGGTAGGATCATCATTTTAATGATATTAACGCTTCCAAACCAGAAAATGTAAAGTTTGGACCATTGATCAAGATCCGATTTTATGGAGGAGATTTAAGGTCTGAAGTTAAGCACTGGGAGAGATGATATGGAAGGGGAGAGCTGTACACCCAAATACTATAATGAGGATTGCAACCAGAGATGAGACCTGGGGTGTTGGTATAGTGACAGCGAGAATCTCGCATTTAGAGTAATTTATCATCATCTGGGAGTGGGCACAAAAGACATCAAGTTAATTGGTTATAGACGGGAGGGGGGCATGAGGATCAGATACAAAAATAAGATATCGTCAGCATACGTAGCAAGTTTAGACTCCCGACCTTTGACACTGAGGCCTGTGATATTTTGGTTGTGGCATATTAATTTGAGGAAGGGCTCCAGGGCTAGAACGAACAATAAAGGTGAAAAAGGGCAGCCTTGCCTCGACCATCTGAAAGAAGAAAAGAGTCGGAGCACATCCCATTAACTTTGAATTTAGCCAAAGATGAAGAATATAAGCTAAGGATGGTGGATAACCTCTTAGGGCCTAAACCGACATTCTTCAGGACTACTTCTAAGTATGACCATTTAACCCTATTGAACGTTTTCTCAGCATCAGTGGATTGGAGGACAAGGGGGATTTGTTCTGATTTCACGAGGTGAAGTAAGGAGAGCAAGCGCCATGTTCTGACGAGTCTCTCTGCCTGGGATAAAGCCACTTTGATCTGGATGGATCAAATGTGGCAGGTGCAGTCTCAGTCTGTTTGCCAGGATTTTAGCAAAAACTTTTTTTTTAATTTTCTTTATTGAAAGATAAGAATTACAATAGGTAAATAAGTATACAATACAGTAGCATTATTAAAATAAGACAGAATTACAGCAGTGTATAGTCCATAACAAGAAAATAATAATCTGTTGATTTGGGTCGTCCTGAAGGAGGCTGAAAATAAAATATCAGTGAAACAACATTTATATATGGCACGTGCATTAGAAGGTTATGCAAGAGAGAAATCAACAAAATGGCTATGTGGAGCAAACATTTTAAAATCTGCATTCAGCAGGGATATTGTCCTATAGTTGCTACATAGATGTGGGTCTTTACCTGGTTTGTGACTGATTGCTATCAGGGCCTCAAGTGATTGTGAGGGAAAAGATGAACCGTCTAGAATTGCACTAAATGCCTGCTGCATGTAAGGAACTAGTGTTTTAGCAAAGGTGCGATAATACAAGATCGCAAAACCATCGGGGCCAGGACTCTTGCCCAGTTTCATAGACCGGTGGACAGTCTTAAGTTCTGATGATGTCATAGGAGCTTTGAGTGCAAGCACGTTGATCTGTGAGAGGGTAGGGACTTGAGCCGATTCTAAGTAATTTGTCAAGTCAGGGTCTTTCTGAGAAGCCGACCGTCTGTCTTTCTCTACCAGTTTGTATAAGGATTTGTAATACTCGCAGAAAGTAGAGGCAATATCTGGGAAAGTTTTGGAAAGAGTGCCTGACTGTTTGGGAATAGCCATGACCGCACACGTTCTCCTGTGCATTTTTACCAGCGAGGCCAAGAATTTGCCACATTTGTTCTCCTTAACATAATGTCTGTGCTTGGTCCACATATGGCACTTGGATGCATTTTGTTGTAGTAACGTGTTGAGGTTTTTCTTGGCAGAGAGGAGCAGTTCCCTCTCTTCCAAAGTTAGGAAGAAAGAAGGAAAGAATAGATTGAAAGGGATAGTAATGTTTCACACTAAAATCAGTTCCAATTAATCTTCATAGAATTTGGGCTGTGGAGAGTGTTATTTCAACACTGTCAGAGTTGTAGTTCAAGAATAATTCAATGATATCTCCCTCCCGCCCATTTTACTGATGTAACACTACTCACCTCATAGCAGCAAGACTGTCTGGATGGATGTCAGAGAGGGACAATCTTCAGTGAGCATAAGGAAAAAAACTGAAAAGCCTGTCAAGGGGGAGCAGGGTTTTCCTTATGCTCACAGTAAGACGATTGTCCCTTGGTGAGCAGCCCAGTCAAGTGACCAGATTCCACATCTGAGGAGAGGCGGCTTATGCTAGGCAAAAGAGGTGAGAGGGGTATACTTTAATATTAAGTTACTCTTGAACTTCAACTCTGACAGTATTGAAATAACACTCTCCATGGCCCAAGTACTTTGAAGATTAATTGGAGCTGCTGTTTTTGTGAAACATTACTATCCCTTGAAAAAGTGTGTCTGTCTGGTGTCACTTTTCTCATACACTCTAAATTTGATAAAATGTCCCCGGATGACGCACTTGTGTGCTTCCCAGGTGGTAGGTGCTGCTACCTCAGAAGTGGAAATATGGTCAAAATATTCTTCCAAGGTGGTCAGTCCACGAGCTAGGTTCTATCTTAGAGGTTTCAGAGAAACGCAGAAGTTGTTGAGAAACAAAGATATAATCAATCCTGCTGTAGGAATTGTGAGGGGGGGAAACATGTAGTCACGTTCAGTTGGGTGGGAGGTTCGCCAGGTATCTGTCAGTTGGAGGCGAGCTAGGGTGAGCTGAAGATGGTGAAGTTGGGAAAATTTGAAATTAGATTTGCCCAAGGAACAGTCTAAAGTGGGGTCAAGCGCCACATTAAAGTCTCCCCCCAGGATGATGGCTTGGTCTGCCACTTTGTCTAATTCTTTGGAAAGCGGACGAGAAAGGAGATCTGATTAGTGTTAGGTATAGTTGGTTGTTACATAAAAGTCGTTTTAGAATTAGATATTGATCACTGTCATCTGAGAGTTCTTCCAAGAGCGACCAGGATAAAGAAGCACATAGCAAGACTCCAACTCCCCGCTTATCTTTGATTGCCGAAGAGAAGTATGACGTGGGATACTTGCAATTGCGAAATAGGGAAGCAGAGGATGCACAAAAATGCTTTTCTTGAATAAAGACTATATCAGCAGCTAGTTTATCTATGCGTGTAAGAGCTACAAAACGTTTTTCAGGAGAGATTAGACCACGGGCGTTGACAGTCACAATTTTAATCAAGGACATTAGTTAGACATGAGCTGTTGTTTGGCCACAACATCCAGACAGCCTCTGCAATTCGAGGTGAGGAGGAGAGAAGAAAAAAAAAAGAGACAAAGTAAAGAGAGGATAAGAAAAAGTGGGGTGCGTTCAAAGTGTGAATGAGGTAATTGTGAACTAGAAAGTTTTGTGACATAGCGATCCAGAGGAGGAAAGTATACACGAGAAGTGTCCAAAGGGCAGTGGGGGTGTTAGTTTCCTTCATGTCGGGAATACAATGGAAGGGGAGAGTTGGGGAGTCAGGGATCTAGCTAGGAGATATTGTTATGTAGGAACATGACACGTGACCGGAGCGGGTCAAGATGAGGGTCTAGAGAAGCTGAGTTGTCTGGGATGAGACGGTTTCATGAAAAATCACAGGACTTGAATTGCAATCAACCAACCTAGATGTTTCAGTGTGTGTGTGGGGGGGAGGGGTTGCATGGACGAGGGAGGGGTGAGGGCAAGTGGATGGAATAGGGATGACTCGAGGGTCTCAAGGGGAGAGGGGTATAGGATAAGGAATGAAGTAGTGCGTGAATGGCAACAACAGGCAGAGCCTAGTTTGAGGCTAAGCAAATTACAATAAGCGGAGACAGATCTGCAAATAATTGTGTCACAATTAGGGGAGTCAGCACCGAGCATGCAGGACTGCTATCCCTGAGGAGGGTCATGTATAGTATTGCGATAAATAGTCACTATAGACTAAAGTAGCTCTTGCCAAAGAGCCGCACACCTTAAGTCATTGTGGGCTACTCTGTGCATCTGGAGAGTATGAGGCGAAAGGTCAATGTACAACCTAACTTCAGCACCTCAAAACTTTATTTGGGCCCAAGTCTCTGCATTACTGCATTATTGTGTCTTTCAGAGTAAACCTGTGTAAACACACAACCACATCCCTTACATATGTGTTAACATTATCCTTGAGTTTTAGCGCATGATATGCTCTGTCAATCAGAATAGGGACAGGATGATCTTCACCCAAAATTTGCTTGAAAAGTGATGTTCGATCTTCAACCACGATTGTCTATGTCGTCTATACACCATTGTAGCTGTTGAATAAGATCTCATTGCTCTAATACTAATTGTTCTAGGTTGTGAGAGTGTTCCGCAGCCTGGGTCTGAGATTCCCCTAGCTGAGTAACTTGTTGAGTAAGCAGTGACATGTCAGCTTTTGTATGCAGCCATTTCAGAGCGGAGTGTAGATTTCAGCTCTTAGGCATGTGATTTGTAGTCATCTTTTGACATTAGACCAGTCAGAAATTCAGCAAGATCTGCTCATGTCAGGGGGTGAGCCTTGTTGATCCAATTGGTTAGAGTTTGAGACTCCAATGACTCGATGCTCGTTTCCAGTGGAGTTCCTGTTCTCAGGGTTTCCCGCTCTGACTGAGGCAAGGTAGAGGACGCAGAGTGTGATGGCACCCGTGTTACCAGGGATAGTGCATAGTAAGAAAAGTCTTGGTGCCTCCAGCCCTGTTGGATTTGGGTCTTGTACCTATCATTGGGGTGAGAAGAGGCACTCACAGTACTTGAGGATACGTTTGAAGTAGGTGAATCTAAAGCAAACATAAAAATCTAGCTAGCTGATCCCGGAGCTGTCTCAAAAAGCGTCCATCTCCATGCCAGGACAGACCACACCCCCATGTAAGTATTTTTAACTCTTTGAGTGCCAGAGAGGTATACAATGCATTGCATTGCAATGTGTTGGATACCTCTCTGGCACTCAATGCTTTAAAACCTCTGTATTTGTTTTCTGAGGCCTAAAATCTACTCTTACATATGCTCTGAGACAGCAGACATTCCTGCTTTTTCCTGGGCTCCAGAGCTACCATTGATTGTATGGGGTTATCTTTAATGGGCTGAGATAAGACAAGAGCATCTCTCAATACAAGAGCAGTGGTGACTAATCACAGAAAATGAACAGCTTGGCTTTTATCTCTGCATAGCACAAACAGCATGAAATGAAAGCTCTCTGAGGAGGACAAAAGCAGGTCTAGGATTATATTTTAGAGATGTAACATGAATAATGAATTTTTACATATGCTTGCTCTATGTTTAAGTATGATTTTTACTTATGTATGCAAATGTATACTTTTTTCACAACAATATTAGCTTTTCAATGATGCCTCACTTGAAGTAAATGTATAGTGCAACAAGATATGGTTGCAATAAAATTATAAAATTGTGCATTTTTTATCTCAAAGAATTTAGTAGCTAAACTTTCAATTATTTTTGAAGCCCTGAGTCCTCTGAGTGCACGGATACTGATACCAAATAAGTAGTTTCTCTGGCTGGCATGGCCTCAACAGAACCCATCTTAACAGGAGTGTAAAAGAGGCTTTTCAACCTTATCATCTGTAAATGGTATTCTCCACTTAACTCTTATGTACTTTGTTGGTTGCCTCCCTTATTCCCTTAGAAAGCTTTCAAGCAGGGATCCCCACTTCTAGTGACTCATTTTACAAAGCCTTGAATTGTCTAAACCTTTAAATTGTAAAGCAGTGTGTACATTTGATCATCCATTCATTAATACAGACCTGATACATTAAAGGGGAACTTTCACATTGAATACACTTAGTCTCAAATGATACATCAGTTAGAATAATATGTGGATTTGTTTTTTTGTTTTTTTTTACACTGACTTGCTGTGGCTCAGCTCAGTATATTGACACGTGGAGCTTACTGTTACAGTAGATGAGATTCACATGAACACGAAGGGAAGTGTGAACTCACTCTCAGGGAGAGCTGGGAGAAAGGTGGGAGGAGAATTGGTAGTCTGGGAAGTCCTGCACCACCATGCTGCCGTTACCCCTGTGCCACAGAATGAGGAAGTGACCACATGAAGTGTATATATTATACGAAATATCTCTTAAAGCAAGTAAGTGTTAAACAAATCCACATGTTATATTAACATATGAGACTAAGGGCTCGATTCTATTACCAGCGCTAAAAGAAAAACAGGTGATATGTTTTTTTAAGTCAGTTTTTGGCATCCTATTACCCGACTTGTGAAAACAAAATCAGCGGTAATTACATATACCGCCAATCAAATAAAGGTCCATAGGAATCAATTAAAACCAACGTGCAAGTAGTATCCTATTACCCACGCTCAGTATTAGCCCCTGTTTTGTTTATACAAGTTAAGTTGGAAATTCTGAGCCTCAGAGGTTGAGGCGTAGAAGCCATAACGACAGTTTCAAAACCATCGTTGTTCGAACAAAAGCAGTGTAGAATACAATATATAGCATAGAAATCGGACATAAAGTGCCCCCCTTCGACATATTAACCCTCCCCTTTTAAAAGTCGATTACAGTGATTTCCTTTCACCACATTAATTCAACAAATATTGTACTTGACACGTTAACCCCTCTCCCCCTCTAAAATTCAACTTACAGTGCTCCCATGACTTTCTTTCACCATTTATATCCAACATTTTTCTTCTCCTTTTTTTTTTCCACATGCCCTCGAATTTTGTATTGCAAGATTAACCCTATGAGTACCAGGGAGGTAGCAACATATTGCAATGTGTTTGCTACCCCTCGGGCACTCAAAGGGTTAAAAGAATTAGTGGAAACAGTGGAAACAGTTTTTATAGTCCTGTAAGAAATTTATTGTAACATTAAATAGCGGTTATGTAGTGATATAGTAATAAAGCAAATATACATAACATATGTAATCGATATCTGCACAAGTGTTGTTAGAACCTTTAAGTCCTCATATAAAATGATGTATTGAGCTGACCGATTCCTATATGTCTGATATATAATCGAAAGACATACAAGATAGTCTTGAGGTCTTCTGTAGGGATGGGTGAAAGTTGCCGCCGTGTTCCTGAGAGAAATTTCACAAAAACTACATTTTCGTGGAGAAAACACTTTAAAACTAGTGGTTAAAATTTTCGCGTCTTTCGTTCATTGGCCAAAATCTTTTGCCATTTTTCCAATTGCTAAAAAGTTTTTGCCCATTGATTTACATTGCTTTCGCACCTCCGCTATAAAAACGTGATTTTTCGTTGAAGGCAGACACAATAGAAGCAGCTACAGAGTGAGATAGACGTGCTGTGCTGTTCTCTTGTGATATTTAGCAAACATTGAGGCAGGAGAGGCTCATAGTGACTCACTATGAGCAGCAAAAAGAGGAACTGGAAGGACCCTTATCATGTGTCCGCTGAGTCTGAGTCTGAGGAGGAGGAGGAGGAGGAAGTGACTAGCAGTACTCAACCAATGCTGTTCAGTCCCCCTAAATCACCCCAAGGGATCTTGGGGAATTTAATAAGAAGGAAGGGAGAAAAGGGAATGGGAAAGAAGGGAGAAAATGGAAGGAAGGGAGGAAAGGGATGGAAGGGAGAAAAAGGAATGGGAAGGAAGGGAGAAAAGGATAGTGAGAGCATGACAGGTCAGCTGCCTGCTGCAAGACGTGCTGCCCCTGCTGCCAGTGCCACCATTTCTGTACCTGCAGCCACTAGTGTTGTACCTGTTGCCAGACGTGCTGCCCTTGCTGCCAGTGCCACCATTTCTGTAACTGCAGCCACTAGTGTTATACCTGTTGCCAGACGTGCTGCCCTTGCTGCCAGTGCCACCATTTCTGTAACTGCAGCCACTAGTGTTGTACCTGTTGCTAGTACTGAACCTGCTGCCAGTGCTGAACCTGCTGCTAGTACTGAATCTGCTGCCAGTGCTGAACCTGCTGCCACCAATACTTTGCTTGCTGCTAGTGTTTCTTGTAGTACTCGGGGGATGAGGGAGGAGAAAATGATGCCAAGTGTGACAGCAAGGTACCCTAAATCACACTTGCCATTCCCAAGTAGTCCTGCCACAGCTAGTACTACTGCTACTAAGGTCCAGCAGCTTGTTAGCCTTAGGAGTGAAGGAGGGGGTAATCAACAATATCCAGATATTACTAGTGACTGTGAGACTGAGGAGGAAGACTCTGTGGCTGAACTTGATGTGGTTGGTGTTAGTAGTAGTAGTAATGGTGAAGCAGCCTGAGTGGTAGGGGAAACATTTTACAGCATCAAGACCAGAAGTCAAGGGAGCCCACACCATTCTCCTGGTCCTGGGAGTCCTCCCCTTCTCTTCACTACAGTGTCCAGGTGGAACATGAACCTGAAGAGGCCATAACTGGTGTTGGCGGAGGAGAGCAGGCTGATTATTAATACCATCACCACCACTACCAGGAGGAGCACAGATCAGCTGCCTGTGCCTGCTGCTATTTCTGCTAGTGCTAGTATGCCTTCTTCTTCAGGTCAAAAGGCAATGGCAAGTGTGACATTAGGGGACTCTCTGTCACATTGCTCGTCAGCTCCTCCAAGCAGCAGTGAGATGTCTGGAATAGAGCAGCAGCAGCAACAACAGCATGTAGGGACTAGTAGTGGTAGTGGTGATGATGCTGGAGAAGCTGGGGTGGAAAAGACATTGATGGCCTTTTTAGCAGAAACTGAGAAGGAATGGGAGACAGGAATGAGGATGGGCATCACCACCACCACTAGCAAGGACATCTTGGAATTAGAGGAATTTGCAACTGCTCTAATTCCTTCTGATGCTGAGATGCAAGGGCAGCAGGATGCTGAGGAGCAGGTTAGTGTGTCACAGACCACCGTGGACACAGTGGGAATGGGGTCAACAAGCGATGTGGGACTAGGACAGGTTCCACTTGCCAGCAGTAGCAATACTCCTGATCCTAGTTGCAGTGCTGATTCTGAGGCAGTAGCAGCAACAGCAGCAGCAACATTATCCGCTGCCACAGACAATGAAGGGGAATGTGGAGGACAAGAAGAAAGAGGCCATTCTTCTCCACCTTTCTCCTTCGCTCTGAAGTCATCATGGGTGTGGGACTATTTTTCTGTTGGGGCAGGCACAGTACAGTCATCAGCAACAGCACTGTGAACAATTTGTGACAAGTCAGTGAAAAGAGGAAAGGAGGGAACACACCTTGGCACAAGCACCCTCATATCACACATGAAACACAGACACCATGACATTTACTCCAAACATGTTAAAGCCAAACACCCACTACAGAAATCAAGCACCATATTTGCTGTCCCTGACTCAACAGAAAAGCAACAAGAGGTGAGGCAGAGATCAAAAGAGGAGGAGGAGTAGAACAACCCAGACAGAGACTGGAAGTTCCAAGATGAGTGAAACAACTAGCTCACCATCACCTTCTAGGGTAACTACCTCTTCTGCCAATCCTCCTCGTTCATTACCTCCCCCGCCAAATGATAGCCACTCTGTTGATGTTAGGATGTGGCAGTTTGTCTTCCCATTGCACACTGTGTTGTGCACTGACCACACGTGCCAGTGTGGTGGAGGAGAATCACAATCAGTGCATCCTGCAGAATATGCTAAGATGGTGGCAGGGAGGGTTCATCACTAATATTATACTGTCAGCAAGTTGTCATGTGTCCTTAGCGGGTGTGGAGAAGGGATACAGTGACAGTGGCAGTACTTGGTTTTGGGTGTCATGGTGTTTGGATACAGTTGTGCCCCCAGATGTTATTTACTACACACATACTGTGCATATTGCAGTTGCTGAGGAGGCCCACTGATCCTGCTCTCAAGGGAAAAAATATGATGATTTTGGAGGAGGGGCAGGTGGAGAAGATTTAATGGCCAACTTGTTCTTTTCTCCACAAATACTGGGGGCTACTTATTCCACTGCTACTGCCTCAGGCATATCACTGGAGCCAGTTGTGGCAAATGGAACCTTCATCATTCATCTTCCATGTTACTGCTATTGTTGATCCCATTCCTTTTCAGCTGCCTAATCATCCTGCTGCTTAAACAACTCAGCAGCAGCAGTATGGACAGCAGTTGATACTCAGGAGGACATTTGACAGTGGCCACTGGCTTTAGGCCAGTAGAGCATTTTTATTTTTTTCTCAGGGCTTGTGTTTAAAAAAAACAACAAAAAAAAACTAGTCCTACAATTTTTGGGGGGTTTGTTTCTAACAAGCCTGAGTCCTACAAATCAATGTTTCCTTAGTGCTTGTGCCTAACAACCTTAAGTCCTACAAATCAATGTTTCTTCAGTGCTTGGGCCTCTAATATGTCTAAATCTAACAACAAATCAAACAAATCATTCTCTACAAAATACTCTATCAAGTATCAGTCCACCCCAGTGGCAGTTTATGTCAGGGGGTTCCTTTCTCTGTCACTTTAAATACAAATGTCTTATTTTAGATTATTGATTTATTTTTTTATTAACTGTCCCCCCAAGAGCAGTCAAGAAACCCCCCCAAAACAAATTCCCTGTTGAATGATTCATTCATTCACCAACACAGGCACCCTTCTCAGACCCCTTTACACCACCCTTTATACCATGTCTTATGGTTTTTATTTAGGATTTCTTTTTTATTAAGTGCCCCCCAATCCCAGTAAACAACCCCCCAAAAATCATCTGCTGTTCAACTGATTCTTTCCCCACACCCCACCAACACAGGCACCCTCATGCCCCTTTTATTCTGTGCCTTTGGGAAATAAAATATTATTTGTAATGTGTTGTGTGTTCCCATTGATTTCAATGGGCGTAAAAAGCAGAAAAAAACGGAAATTCTGCACTTTTCGCAGGAAATTTTTTGCCACGCGGAAAGTGCCAGTTTTCGTTGATTTCATTTTGAGTTGGAAAGTTTCACCCATCCCTAGCCTTCCTGATGGAATATGTGATGTGCTAATGTCTAATTATGTCAGCAAGTGGGACAAGATGGAGCGAGCCACAATTATATTGGCGATACCGGTCATGTTGAGGAGATTCATATCTCCTATGAGACAGGATATGTTTAATCTTCAAGTAATTATCAACAAAACTCTATTTTATTAGATCAGCTCTTCTAACTTCCATTATCCGTGTGAGCCACCCTTACACTGCCGGTTGCTTGTGAGCCCTAGGCTGTACAAGCCTCAGAGTTCTCACAGCCAGCGTGTGTATGAATGGCTTGCTGCCAAAAGCCAACAATAAGTTCCAACCAGCTCTTGCAACAAAGTATTCTTGAGCACACTGACCAAATACTTTGTTGCAAGAGTTTATTGGAACTTATTGTTAGTTTTTGGCACAAGTGGATGAATTAGTTTATAGTCATGTTTTAATGCTTTTATTTGCTTTGAGAGAAACTGGGACAGTTACAATGAAATTAATTAACTTTGATCATGGTAAGGGGGAGTTCCTGCATGGAGGTGAAGGGAGTTGGATGGATGGAGGGGTGTGATGAGATCAAGGGCTGGCTAAGTGGCATACTAAATACAGAAGGTAAGGCTAAATGAAATAGAGCCTTAGGGAAGAGAGCCAGAGTTGTGGTGCAATTTGGAGCAGTTTTTGTAGGATATAAGTCCTCTCTGTGTGTTATACATATTGCAGGTATGAGAACCTGAAGTCTTGTACTTCTATTAATTTCAAATCGGCCTTTTTACCTGGGCCCACCCACTATGCTTACTCCTGCTCAGCTATTACCTATGATCCTGTCTGCTTCCCTAGACATGCCACTAAGGCCAATATGAAGCAGACACACAGGGCTCAATACTATTACCACCGCTAAAAAACCCAGGTTTTGATTTCTTATTACCAGAGTTGTGAAAACAAAACCAGCAGTAATTATATGCATTGCCAGTTAAAAAAAGCCCATAAGAAACAATTAAACACAACAACTAAAACTATAACATAACAACTAAAAACAATACGCAAGTAGCATACTATAACCTACGGTCATTATTACCGCATGTTTTGTGGTTACATATTCTGTTTGGAATCCTGCACCCCAGAGCTGAGGCGTAGAAGCCACAATGATGGTTTCAAAACTATCGTTGTTCGAACAAAAGCAGTGTATAATACAGCATACATCATAGAAATCTGACATAGAGTGCCCCCTTCGTCATATTAACCCCCCCTTTGAAATTCAACATATAGTGCTCCCATGACCTTCCTTTTCCACTTTAATTCGACAAATATTGCCCCCCTTCCACATATTAACCCCCCTTTGAAATTCGGCATATAGTGCACCCATGACCTTCTTTCTCTTTTTTAATTCAACAAATATTCCTCCCATTCAACATTGTTTACTCTCCTATTTAATTTGACATACCCTCATTGTATATAACCGCTATGAGAACCAGAGAGGTAGCAATGCATTGCAATGTGTTTGCTACCCCTCTGGTACTCAGAGGGTTAATAGGGAAGGTATAAGGCTGCATACCTAGCCTGTATATGTGTAATAAATGTCATTGTATTTTGTATATTTTATTTTATTAAAGAAAATAGTTCAGACCTCAAGGGGGTGGCATCTGGACCCCTCCTGATACCCCCCTAGCATTGATCACCTATCCAGTAGGATAGGTGATCAATGTGGGCGACAATTGCCGGCGTTTTCAATAAAGCTCATATAACATATGTGTGACATAGGTTAGACCTCGAGGGGACATCAGAACCCCTCCTGACACCCCCCTAGCATGGATCACCTATCCAGTAGGATAGATCATCCATGGGGCAACAGTTGCCGGCTTTTTTAATAAAGCGCATATAACCTATGTTTATCATAGATTATATGCACTTTATTTTAATATACAATGATTTTAGACCTCGAGGGAGACATCAGGACCCCTCCTGATATCCTCCTATCATGGATCACCTATTCATGAGAAGCACAATGCTGCTCTTTCATGGATGAATCAATCACCAGGTCATTCAAAAAAACAGGTGATTGATTCAATAATGGAAGTGCAGCAATGCTCTTATCATGAATGAACCCGTTGACAGGGTTCACTACAAGCGTTCTACTGGAGCTGGCTTATACAGCCACTCCAGTAGTAAGAAAGGAAGGCAGAAAATACCTTTCTTGTCACCCCATGGATCACCTATCCTTCTGGATAGGTGATCCATGCTAGGTGGCTATATCAGTAGGGGTTCTGATGACCCCTCGAGGTCTGAAATCATTGTATATGAAAAGAAAGCACATATAACCTATGTTACACATAGGTTATTTGTGCTTTTTTTAAAAAAGCCACTGCTTCAGTTGCTCTAACTACACACTAACTCTCTAGCAAGCCTCCCAAAATGTCCTTGCCTATGGGAACCCCAAGGAGCTGCTTGAATTCTTTAATCAGTTTGCCTTATACTTTAGAAACCAGTCTGATGCTTCAAACACAAAGCCAAAATTACTTGTATTGTTTCCTTCCTCAAAGGACAAGCTGTAGCATGGCTCTCTTCCTTTGATAAACTGTGCCTCTCCCATCCAAATAAATTTAGATACATTAATAGCAGCCTTCCATACAGTACTTAATACCGAGAACAGGAAAGTTGTGCAGAGACTGCTATTCTGGACATTCTGCATTGTGCCTTGGCATATGACACTCTACTTTTTTATTTAGATGATTTATCAGCAAGAATACACTAAGATGTCTCTCTTTTTCAAGTATGTCTTGGAGAACATTTGCATTTACTGAATGGGGAAAAAACACCCTTAAGGTAGTCTCCTGGAAGAGACTCTGTGAGAGATTAAAAGATGAGCTTATTGACCAGGATAGTCCAGAAACATTTGGAGATCCGATTGCTCTCTTTACTACTCTGGATAATCACATCTCAGAGAGATACCAAGATTTAAAGAGTGATTATTCATGCAAGCCCCCTCTGGGCTCTACCACATGGCTAGCACCTAATTTCCAGCAACCTAGTCATTCGTAATCTGAAGCCTCCACCGCATCAATGGAGCTCTGATGCTTACTCACCTCTCCCAAGAAGAGAAGTGCTCTTGGCCTTTGGCTGCCTCACTCTGTTTCTAAACATATGTGCCACTCATGCCCATTACAATCAGGAAACTCCAAGACTAATTGGTTTTGCAGGGAGATTCACTAAGCCTGTGTTCCATGCCTTCAAGCACTCACAACTGCCTGCTGTTGCCTCTGATCCTGGTCAGATGGATCAGTTTCTACCCTGGCTTTTCTTGACTCTGGGGGATTTTTTATAGACGAGTCCTTTGTTAACTTGCATAATATTCTGACTGCCCTCAAGGAACCACATATAAGAATAACAACTGTTAATGGCACTCCATTTTTTGCTCCTCTTTAAATCATTGTCAGAGATCTGCATTAGGAGAAATCTACTTTTGAAGTGATCTCATCACCACAGAGTCCCATCATTCTTCGTACCCAATTGTTAACACTGAAGACTGGGCAGGTGACCTCCTAGAATGGCTTCTGTAAGACTCAGTAGATTAACCAGGGCCGGATTTACATCTCAGGAGCCTGTAGGCACAGAAATCTGAAGCGCCCCCCCATGGGCCATCTCCACTGGATACCTCCACAATGCTCCTAATTTCCACATTGCCCCCCAGCATCTCCATATTAACCCCCATCAGCTCCATATTGCCCCCACCATCTCCACATTGCCCCATCAGCTCCATATTGCCCTCACATTGCCCCCCATCAGCTCCATATTGCCCACCATCAGCTCCATATTACTGTCACATTGCTCCCCATCATCTCCATATTAACCCCACATTGCACCCTCACATTGCCCCAGTGTCAGTTTCCTACCTCTTCCCTGGTGGTCCAGCAACAGAAGTAGTCTGTGCCTCCTCCTTCTGCACAGACCTGTAGCTGCTGGAGCTCTGGCACAGTCTTCTCTTCAGTAATACAGAGCACTGGGAGATAATGTCATCTTCCAGCACTCTGTTTTGCTAAAGAGCCGATGAAGGAGCTCAGCAGCTACAGGTCTGTGCCAAAGAAGGCACAGACCTGTCTTCACGACGCTGGGCGGAGGAGGCTACTCAGGCAAATTAAAAAACAAAAAAAACACTGAACATGATCCTAGTGACAGGCGCCCCTCTGTTGGGTGCACCTGTAGGCAGATGCCTACTCTGCCTAATTATAAATCCAGCCCTGAGATTAACCCTACAGTTGTTGTTGCCTTGCTTTACTCAGAAGAACTTCCTCATGTGCCAGTCCAATACCATAATTTTGTAGATTCCTTTTTTGCAAAAATTCAGCAAAACATTTGTCAGCTCATTAAATCAAATGACTGTGTCATTAATCTGTCAGGTAAACCCCAGGATCCCTGAGGCGCTGCATTGATTATAGAGGTTTAAAAAGCATTATTATGAGGAATAGCTAACTTTCATCTCAGAACTATTTGACCAGTTTTGAGAATATACAGTTAGACCTCCAAGGGGATTTCAATATGATTATTATAGGGGAGGGAGATGAATGGAAAACTGCTTTCAACACTTGTATAGAACACTATGAATGTCTGTTGATGCTGTTTGAGCTCTAGAGAGCTCCTGCAATGTTCCAGTGCTTCACAAATTATACATTCTGTGAGAGTCTTCAGACCTGAATTGTATTGTACCTGAACAATATCCTGTTCTTTTCTGGGACTTTGCAAAACTGTTATCATTTAGCCTTGGTCCTGGAATGCTCACATACTCACTGCTTGTATAATAAACTAGGAAAATGCATGGGGATCATCTGGGTAATATTAGCTTACCTTCCTAAATTACCTTATTCTGAAGAACTAACTCATCTTTTTGTGATTTTTTTCGCCTCTACAGTGTACCCGAGGAAATAATTTCTGACAGAGGCTCTTATTTTGTGTCATGATTCTTGAAGGCCTTCTGCCTACCATCATTAGTCTAATGGTGAGACAGAGGGGTTAAACAGAATCTTGAACAGTTTCTTTTATTTTATTGCACTCAGCAGAAAAATAATTGGATTGGCTTACTCCTTCTGTCAGAGTTTTTGCAGAGCTCCTTGCTGCAAGATTCCCTGGAATGTTGTCCCTTCTTTTCTGCCTAGTGTTGTAATCCCCACAACTTCATTCTGGAGAGACAGCCTTCTGGAATATCTGTGGCTGATGTACAGGCTGTCTCCTTTGTAAATCTATCAGGAGACTGGTTGAGTATAAGTGATTTTTATTGACCAACTGGGTAGCTTTGATTCAAGCTTTCAAGACAACTTAGATCTCTTCTTCAGTCATAATTAGAATGAAAGCTAAACACAAAATACATGACAGGTTATACGTTCATGCAAATTCTTTTTAAATTTAAAGTACACTGCAAGTGAATCTTTTATCAACATTGTCTGTGTAAATAATTCCCTAGACTCCAGTAGATGCATGTCTTTGTAGCTGGACAAGTGGTACAAGTTTTGTTTACTTTTAGATGTGTCAATAGCTCTAGCAAAGATGGCTATGCCTATGGAATGTGCGTGTTAAATCTCCAAGCTCCGGGAGGGTGCACAACTCATTGATAGCAATGTATTGTGCATCAATTTATATTCACAAATCTATGTCAGTGTATCAGAGCCACACTTCTAACTGCTCAATCTCGCATTTGACATGCCTCACTCATCTGCACTGTTTTCTGTAGAGTGATTCGGTTGGTCTCTCGACAACAGACATCAAGCTTTGCTTGCCCTCTGATAAGTTTGGTCCTTGTTGCACAGGACTTTTCTATGTTCTACACAGAGTGTCCCCTAGGTGTACTACACATTGGAAATTCCTCTTAAATATCTCATCTACCTTCCATATCTCTTTGCATAATCCAGTAATGTAACTGATTTGCAATCTCTGCTCTTCTACCTCCTCCTGTGTCCATGGCAAAATTCTTGATATAAACTTCTCTATAGATAACCTTTGGTACCTTATGAACTGTAAAGGTTATGGAGCAGAAGTGTGTCCCTGGGTTGCACTTTCTGATGTTTTTGCTTCATCCCTGAAGAGAGCATTTAATTATGAATTTTCATCTAAGGCATGTTTAGGACTCCAGAGGGTGTCTGTGGAAGGGGGTAGGGTAATATGACAATCCAGTCTGGGGTGCCCTGCTCTGCTATCATTTGCAGCTCTGTCTGTTTACCTGAACAAAATAACTCCATTTACTTCTGGTCAGCTATTACCTATGATCTTACCTTCTATCCTGAACATACACCTGAGGCTTATATGAAGCAATCACACAAGCACTTCAGTGCACATGCATCATTTCTTATTGACTAGCATTCTCTGCTTCTACTGCACTCCTGTATCTATTCCAGGCCAGTACTGCTGCTTGCTGGTTCAGACCCCAAGTCATCAGGTCCCTTTGTAGTCCTTCTCTGCACTGTGGATCAGTCTACTGTCTAGTCAGTCAGCGAGACAGAATGTATGCAGGGAATTCACCCTGCATGCAATAAATACATGTCCATTGCAAGCCAGGGGTGCAGGATCCAGTTATGAGTCATGTGACTCATTTTTTTTTAAAGTATTACCATTTTTTGTTTCTGCAACCTAAAACCAAACTAAGAAAAACCCTCTACCTTCCCTTCCCAAGCCTAATCAACTACCCCAATAAACGCACCCCCTTCTCAGCAGGCTGAGTACCTCCCACACCCCAAGAGCTGTGGAGTTTTATCCTTTTGAGGAGGGAAGCTAGTGGTTCCAGACATGACTAGTATGTTAGTATGTCCTGTATAATCACAGTCCAATTGAACAAATATGTAAACCTTTCAAGGAAGGATGTTATGATCATGGTTATGAAACCAGACATCCTAGATTTTGTGAAATTTCTGAGGAGACTTCATATGTGTGTAGATAGGTTTATAGTGTGATAAACTAATTTTACTCAGCTTATATAATTAAGAACTCTGTCTGAAATCCAAGCCTTAGCCACCACATTTAGTGCCATCAACAACAGCTCTTTAATGAGCACATGATCAGTGATGGGACCCTAATCATCTGGGATTATTGGGAGGATGCAGATCTTAGGTGACAAATATATTGGTCTGTGTAAGGCCAAAGAATCAGAATCAAGTACCTGCTTCTAAAACTCAAGGATCCCCAGGCATTCCCAGATAAGATGTAAAAAGGAACCCTCAGCACCTCCACATCTTAGACACAGATCACCATTAAGTTTTCCCATTGTATAATCTCTCACAGGAGTGTAGTCAACTAAAAATTCTGCAGAACAGGGCTTATTTAGCTATATTCCATTTCCACTCTTCCAAAGCACCCAAATCCTGCTCCCATCTGCTCGTCAACATGGTATCTTTCATGAATGTCTCCCTCCGTAACAGGTTATATATTAATTCATTCTAATATTGGCTGGCAATGGTTTGAGTAATACATGATGTGCTTGCATTACTCCACCCTTTGTCAGCAGTGATCTGGTGTATTAGGTTTCTGGACTGCTAAGTGAGTCAGGCCCATGCAGGGGTTTCTATACCTCATACAATCAGCCTCCTCCCTACTCTTCACTCTGCCTATTGCACTGTAACCCCTCCAAATGGGAATGAGAACAGAAGGAAAAAGTTGATCCATTTCATGACTGTAGAAGGCCAAAGTAACATCCCACACTTTACTCCCTCCCTCTAGCATAGAGTCTAAACATCTGCCCACCGTGAAGACTGTGCCCAGATCCCTGTGTGTTTCACATGCTCCCTATAGGACTTCAGGTTAACCATGACATTCCTAACACAAAGACAGAAAGGCTGCCCATGGAAAAGCCATAGAGGACACTGGAGGCTTCCCTAATACTGCATAATGGACTTGTGTTATAGTAGTTTTCTAGCACATAGGCAGACTCTCTGTAGGCTGCAAGAAATGCAAAGCAATGCTTTAACCCACCCATGGCACTCAAATGGTTATTGGTATTATGGAGTTCTATCCACTAAATGAAAGTCATAGATTCCATTTATATGAAGAAATGTTCTATATTTCAAGAGCAGTATTTATGTCCCTATTTAGGCCATTATCAAGACACACAGCAGAGTGCAGATCCACTATTTATTCTCCCTCCAAAACAGAGGGTCTGGGATGGTGATGTGACAGTGTGACCTCAAGTAATGTATTCATAGAAAACAAACCCAATAACCAGAGGGAGTAGAGATAATTCTGCAATGCAAGATGCTTTGCATCCCAAAGCTGCATTATTTTTTGTGTGTATATATATATATATATATATATATGTATATATATATACACATTTTGTATAGCTTAATATATATTTCTTCTGTGTATTTTTTGGCATCAATTTAACATTACATTGGAATGGGATATAACACATTGAGATATGTGTGTCGTTTTTTGAGCAGGCAATTTTCCTAATACTCCTCACTTCCTGTAATGTCTTCTACTGCAAAGTACAAATTCCTTACCAGGAAATGAAAAGTGCAAAGTAAATTACTTCCTCAAATGTCCTGAAAAACAACACATGTACATGTATCTTAATATGGACCTTTCAGTGTAGTTTGTTTTACGAATAATTAAACATTTTATTTTTTAAACCATTTTTGCAAAATTACCTCTTACATTTTGGTGACGCAATGCATGGCACTTTATTTTAATTTTCTGTTGTGCTATTAGATTCATTAATATCAGAGTATGTGAAAATATTAGCCCAGTACATAATCAAATTACCATAAAGTGCTACACCATGCCACCAATAAATGTAGATTCATTTCCCATAACTATTTAAAATGCCAACAACATTCACAACATAGAGGCAATTTTTAATTCTCTTAAACTTAACTTATCTTAATGTGACAGGTCCACTGTAAGCTCTATCAAGGTTCTGAAACATATTCATATACATCAGAAAATGCTGTAACCTTGTATAGCAACTTGCATATAAACATTAAATGGCAATTATCATATTTACTAATACTGATCCTTTGGGAGCAGTCTTAATAAAAAGCTTGGGGCTGCACTGTACAACCTCTAAAATGGCTCCTATCAGTCATTCAGGTGGTCATGAAATGGACCTCCTCAGCTGGAACTCAAGCTGGAAATATGTGGCTCTTGGTTACAAATGTTGTTGGTTGGAAACACAACCTCCATAACTCTCTTTGTTAGGCTTTTAAGCCAAAAGCAAAAGGGGGTTTATGGGGACTGTGTTGTACAGGTTAACAAGACAAGGCAGCCAAAGTGGGGGCTCTCAGATATCCTTTCTGCCCCCCATAATACACTGGCGTTCACAATATAGCTCTGGACTCATCATCAGGATTGTGCCTATGCGAATATTTGTTACCTTTAATCCCTTAGTGCTAAAGATGTCACCAATGCATTGCAAAGAAATGTGATTTTGTCTTTTGCATCTAATGGGTTAATTTCTATATAACACGGGTGGCTCAGGTCATCATTAAGAAGAGCATGCATGCTGCAGTGCAGACTCCTACTGACTGTGGAGATCCAGCTACTGTATGAGTAATGATATTTCGCAATGCTCTTTCTCTCTTATTCTCCTGTTGCACTTTTTCCCATTAGCTGTGAGAATGGTTGACACCATGGAGTGGGGGCCTGCACATGATTTGTAGTATTTATTTATTTAGGCAGACAATGTATTTGTGCAGGCCACTTTTGAGACTGAAGCTTGAAAGGGAAAGAGGAGGGTGTTTTCCAGTTCTGCTTGGCTCATATTTTGCCTTCTTTTTTCTCTCTCAGCACTTCAGGGCACAAGGCATTTCAAATTTAGAATCTTGTTCCAAAAGGACATTTCATATTGTATCCAATGTACTTTGCTTTAAGCCAAAATCAACAAGCAAATGTTTTTGGAACATTTGGTAAAGGCCCCTTTCCCCCTTTTATTTATATATGAAAAACATGGGGACTGGCTATTTTAAATTGCAGCGCTTATAACATTTCGTAATGCTAAACTATCACATGTAAATATCTGTATGGATCTGGGTGGAGGGGGTTGATAGTGGATAGCTGCAGTGTAATGGACAGTTAACCCTTTTGTGAGATTGGTAAATTGCAGTGTAATGAAGTACAGTTAACCCTTTGAGTGATAGGTAGCTTTCAACGTAAAGAAGATTTGTATCGGTTAAAAAACAAAGTATATGTAAAAGGTGGTGCCATGTTAACTATAAAAAAAAAGTACCACAGTTGAAGGGTTGTGCACCCCTGTGTCACTCGAATAGTTAACCCACACATTCCATAGACTTATCCATCTTTGCTGAAGCCTCTTCTGGAGCCTAGGGAATACATTTTACTGACAATGGTGATAAGAATTTCACTTTCAGTGGAATTTAAATGTAAAAACCATTTTCATGTGAATATAAATAAGTATAACCTGTCATAAGCATTCATTCTAAATACACATGAAGAAGACACCTAAACTGTCTTGGAAGCTTGCATCCAATAAAGGTATGACTTTTACTGTATCAGTCTCCTAATAAATAAAGAACACCTACATGGAGGAAATAGGGGTGGGAAGGTTACTGTTGTGGTGTAAGAGTATTTTTGTACCGGTAAATAAAGCAGCTAAATGGGTGTCAGATATTGGCATGCAACAAAACTTTAACCCATTGTGTGCCAGAGGGGTGCAATTCAGAGCAATGTGTTGCACAACCCTCTGACAAAGGGTTAAACAGATCAATGTCCACCCACACCATGCACTGTGTTTTAGGTGATAATGTAATGGAAAATTAAGTTTGTAACAGAAAAATGGGTCCGTTTGTACTCTGCATCACCAGCATAAATGCTTAACCCCTTTAGTTCCAGAGGGATGGGCAATATATTGCTTCACAATGCACTTCATACCCCTAATCCTCGAGGGAGGTTAGTGGCATTTTCTTCAGATTGTGAGTGGCTGCAAATTCCCTAAATGTTCATTAATTTAAATGGGGATTTTAACCCTAGATGGTGAAGGGGACTCCAATGCATTGCTTTGCAGTGGATTAAAAGCGCCATTTAAATTAATGGGAATACTTATTTCTCTGGTGAAGTTGTTTTGTTCTAGAGATGCAATGTTTTTTCGTTAGTAAATCAGTCTTGGTATGTGACTTTATACATGTACCTTGCCCCAACGTACTCAAATATCCTGGGCGCAAAACCAAAACAAATCTGGGGTAAATAAATTACATTTGTGTCAGAATAAAAGTTCCGAGACAATTGCACCTTATATACCAATAAAAAAATATAATTGATTTTATTTGTGCTTTCTCTGTGATGCATTAGTAGGGCTCTCACAAGTCCTGGTTTACCTTGGTTTTTGGGGGCCTGTCCCAAATGTCCTCTTTAAAGCTGAAAGGGATTATTAAATGTCCTAGATTTCTACCTTGTGGGTACCCTGTGCTGTGATTGACTGTTTGTCAGCCAATCACAGTGCTTAGGAAAAATGTTAGAAGGAAGAGAAGAAATGTTGTATGCATAGATGCGAGAGAAAGAATACACACAGCAGCCAACATCCTAACATAACCATGCACTCAGGTTCAAGGGAAATAGTCTGTGAGTGGATGGACTCAAGCCCACTGGATTATCATCTCCTCAAAGTCTTCACAGGGACTTAAGCAGCCATACATGCCCAGAGGTACCTGTGTATACAGACTGGTACCAAACCAATGTGTCTTTTCACACCCCTCTGATCCTCAAGGTTAAACAAAAAGTCCCTTGTAAGTCCATGGATGTTGCTCATCAGAACAAGAAAGGACAGAAAAAGTTAAGTCTGGTTCCATCTGTATGCACTATATGTAATAGGTCTAATCATCATAAGAATTACATTTAAAAAGGTACCACAGAGATAAGCTGAAAAAACACCATGCAACATTTCCACTATATGTGTAGGAATGTATAATATTTTTATTTTTAAATTTTGGAAGCCCTATGAATAAGAAGTAATTTTTTAACTCAGAAATTCCTCAATTTATATTTTTATACGTTCTGTGCTATATATTGCCCTGCATTTCTCCAAAAAGACTTTAAAGGAACACTAGCACCTAAAAATAAACTGGGGTTATACAATTAAATACCATGTAATTCATGCTAATATCTGCAAAATTTCTCTGTGTTATCAGGGGCCTAAAAATCTAGCATTATAGTTGCTCTGAGGGAGCAGCCATTCCTGCCTTTTGCCAGGCTCCATATACCATAGCAATGTTGAAGTGATTGTCCAGGACTGTCTGTAAGTGGGCTGAGATAAGCTATGTATTTTTGAATATAAGAGAAGGGGACATTAATCTTAGTAAACTAACTGACTTTAGTTCTTGTCTCTAATTACAAATAGACAACAAAACAAAATTAAATAGTTGCTATCTGAATAGGATGGTGTACATACTGGCTAAAAAGCAAGTTTAGTATTACATTTTATGGGTGTAACATGACTATATGAACCCAGGAGCTCTTTACATATGTGGTTCCAGAGATATTTCTGACAGGGACTATGAAACCGTGCTTTCATGGTCAACTGCTACCCAGACAGCTTACCATTAGGACATAAAAGTGTGAAAAATGTAGGTGAAGATGAAAAACAAAGTATAAGCAATTTGATTTTCCATATTATGTAACCTGTAAAGCCAGAATACATGGTTACTAACCCTTTAATGATGGACACGTCTGAAAATATAATTCTGCAGGACTAAAAGAAACCAGTACAAACAGCACAGGCAACATATATCAGTTGCTTTCTGAATATGACTTAAACATGAATAAACCCCTTAATGACTGGCCGCGTGGCACACAGCCAGCAGGTTATATTTTTTTTGTCGCATTGGATTCAGGGGTCCCAGAGTGCCATGCACACATGCGGGGACCCCTGAATTCCATGTGGTGCCAGGACCATCACTGGTCCTTATGGAAAGTTTACCCATGACTGTCCCGGCAAGTCATGTGTCCTTAAGGGGTTAAAAAACAAGTTTAGGAATATATTTAAGGATGTAATATTTGAATAATTTTACATATGTTAGCTGTAACTACATGATGATATTTAAAGATGTATCAGTCTATTTAATTTGTGTTCCTTTATTACATAACCTTCCAGAATGCACTGCATAGTTTCTCATAGGTGCTCTCTGGTATTGTCCTTCAGACTCAGGTATTATTTTCTAGTTAAAGGGTCTCTAGGAAATAAAACCTCCTTTCTGGGAACTAGAGTGTTCAGAAGACTCTATCCGCACCCAAAAATGATTAGCTCCACCAAGTTCATACAGATTTCCAAACCACCAACCACCTATACCCCAGCCAGGAACCCCCCCCCCCGACACAGTTTGAATGACTTGGGCAGGGCAAGTCAGAGGTCAAAGGAACAGTAATACTTCCTTTAAGGTGGCTATAATAGTGTAGGTATTAATTAAATAAACCAATCCATCTTTGTCTTTTTATTATAACTTTTATAGTTTAAGAGTAATCGCTATGTAAAGTTTACCCCTCCCGCCCCTTTATGCTAAGTCAGCTCTCTGTCAGACTTGGATTCTGGTCCACAGACCAGATGGCTCATCTGACGTAGCTTAAAGGGACGGGAGGGGTAAACTTTACATAGCGATTACGCTTAAACTATAAAAGTTATATTAAAAAAGACAAAGATGGATTGGTTAATTTAATGAATACCTGCACTATTATAGCCACCTTACAGGAAGTATTACTATCTCTTTAAAGAGGCCTCGAAAGCATACCTGGAACTCTCAGGGTTTGACTTGGAGACTCGCGGTTTTGACCCAAATCTCAGGGGGAAGATTGAAAATCTCTGGGTGAGACAGTCCAATTCTACCTACTATATGATCTGCAGCAAGTAACCCTTTGAGTGCTAGAGGGGTACTCAATGCATTTAGTACTCAAAGGGTTAACTACTTCTTTAGTCTTTAAATTGGTTCCATTTGTACCAGAATAGCAGATGGAAAAGTCGTGTTTGTCTTTTATGTGTCCAGAGAGTGATATATCTGTTGTTCAAAGTAAGGTTTTCCTTGTAGGCTGACCGGAACACCTCTGGGTTAGACTGACAGGGACACATTATTATTATTCTTTATTTAAATAGCGCCAACTAATTCCACAGTGCTGTACAATAGGGGATGGACATACAGAGGTATTAAATAGTACAACCAGATGTGGAGAACAGAAGGATTAGAGGGCCCTGCTCGTGAGAGCTTACAGTCGCCTATAATCTATGTTCTGGAGGACTTTAAAAGGATAGTATTGCCATATAATAACTAAAGCTAATCCTGCAGGCGGTAAAACGTGAAACTAAAAGCCCCAAGTCCCATCTCTCAAACCTTTATGGTTTGAGAGATATTCGGAACCAAAGCTCCCCCCTCCTTCCCCTGACATCAGCTGTCAAGCTGACTGCAGGGGAATACGGCCCCGGGACCGTCTGAGGCTCTTCAGCACACTTTGTAGACTGTTCCAGTTTAGGATTTCTATTTCAGTAACGCAATCGTGGCTCTGCTGAAGATTGGCTTTAGTTATTATATGGCAATACTATCCCTTTAAGGGATATTTTAACAATCTCAGGGTCAGCTCATTTTATAAGTTCATAGAATGCTCCAAGGGGCGCTGAATGGGATAGTTCTAGACATGTGCCTAATGAGGCAGTTTATAGCTGTGTACTGATGAATCTCTTCCTCTTTAGCTCAAGTACAAGTTGCATTCAAAAGCTACAAATAATAGAACAATACAACACTATGAAGCATATATTGTCAATGTGTCACAAAGCTGCATTGGTAATAAAAATAGTCTTTTATAATGTTTATGCCCAGTTATTAAAGGTAATAGCACTAAACGTTTGAAAATAGGGACCCATTTCACAGTTTGAGAATATTTTCATATACCGTATTACTCACTCTTTGTGAATCATTTTTATTATTTAGTGGAAATGTAGAGAAATTTGTCACTTAGGACAAATAATAACACACAAAGCTGTCACAAATGTAAACATCTAACAGAGCCAGTTCAGCTTTAGCTAAATAACAAATACTTATAAATACTCCATGAAAAACATTGATATACAGTATATAGACATCACATTCTCTAATAAAACTTAAGGATCAAATGAGCACATTTTTGATGACAATTTTTGTGACAAATGGGAAACTTGAGGCCCTCCATCTGTGGAAAAGTATAATTCCTCTCATCCCCAGTCAGCCAACAGCTGGCTGGGGGGATTTGATTCATCCTTTACAGCTGGAAAGCCTCAAGCTGCCCAGTCATGATCTAAATCAGGGGTAGCTAGTATGAGGTCCTAAATCTGTTGCCAGACTACAACTCCCATCATTTTCTGGTGGGGAATGATGGGAGCTGTAGTTTGACAACAGCTGTTCGATCTCAGGTCGAGCACCTCTGATCTAAATGTTTACACTGCATAGTGAAATGCTGAATGCAATTGAATTTAATAATTTAATTTTTTTTTTACGTTTTCCTCCTTTGTGTCATGACAAAATCATCCAAAACATTCATATTAAAGTGAAACCACCTAGTCTTGCTACCTATAAGTATCTTTCAGTATCTGATGCAGAGAAAATGTAAAAAAAAAAAAAAAAAAAAAAAAAAAAAAATAAAAATATATATATATATATATATATATATATATATATATATATATATATATATATATATATATATATATATATATATATAATTTATTTATTTATTTTGCTACAGTGCCTGCCATCTTCTGGAGATCTCCGAGCAGTCTCATTTTGAGATAGCCACATAGCAGGGTTTTTTTGTTTCTTTGTCACTTATTTTGAACCCAATATGAAGACTGGTACAAAATGCAAAACAAATGAAAAAACAAAACAAAAACAATAATAAAGGTTGCCTTCATTTTTTCAAATACTCATTTTTATATGAAGACATACATGTATAGGCTGGATTTTTTGAGACATGATAAGGTGCCAAATGTGGAGCCATGTGCATTTGCTAGCTGAGTGTAGAAACAGTCTCCCTCCACACACGTATTTGTCAATCACTTTATTAAAATGTCAATAAAATTTTGTTGGGAATTCTGGGAAAATTGTCTCTGACATTGTAGAAAGCACTAAAAAACTATTGGCGTCTTCTAAAAGTGCATATTCTGCTGAAAAAAATGATATGTGTGACTTTTATACACAAATGCCACTGAAATTGATGTTCGATTATAATCATCAGCAGCAGCATGGGGGAGTCCATAATGCAGCTGCCGACAGGTTAAATGTATAATATCACTTAATATGGAAAAATATACACTGCAGGATTTCTCCTGCTTAGTAAAAATGTGTACTACCACTGCTGAGACATGTTTTATTATTATTATTATTATTATTATTTATATAGCGCCAACTAATTCTGCAGTGCTGTACAACTGGGATTTTATTGCTGCTCAGAAGTGCAGTACCTCCATGACCTGAAATGTTGTGGTGGCTCTGGTTTTAGAGAACTGTATGGACAACTATTATCAGTAAGTAGAAATAACCCTCTATAGGCTGCTGCACCGACAAATGCAAGTTTGATTTGCAATAACTTTTGGAAAAGAAGAAGCAATCAAAGAAACATCTATCATTATTGGTAGTTTTTTTTGAAGGATAAACAAGGCATTATCTATCTATCTATCTATCTATCTATCTATCTATCTATCTATCTATCTATCTATCTATCTATCTATCTAATCTATCTATTTTACACATTATACAATACTATCAATTTAACTCCTATAAATGATGCATTGGTGCAGTCCAGTTGTCTAGACAGGTGTAATTATGGAGCAAACCAGCTTCACCACAGAGGTGAAATGAAAATTCTCTATGATTTAAATGGAGCTTTTAACCACTTGAATTCTAGAGAGGTCTCCAATGCAATGTATTGTAGACCTCTAAAAACGAATAGTAATTTCAGTGTAAGAAACAGGTTAATGCAGATGTACCTTCCAGTGTCACCAGGGGAATGTACAATTCTGCCTGCACTGCTGCACTTCAGTGAATGTACTAGACTGTGCCATTACTTTAGAGCATAGCAGCGCAAACACTTTGCCATCGTAAAAGCTTTATTGCTAGCTATCCCCAAACCACTCCCCAGGAGCATGTACAGTTATGTCAGTTTGTGCTGTGTCTTCCTAGTACACCTTGTTAACAAGGCACAGAGGACTGTTTTCTCGTAAACCTCCTGCCTTTGGACAGTTGGTTGGGACTGTTGATTTGGAGTGTTCTTCCTATGGATCATTGGAATGGGGATCTATGTCTAGCGACTGTGTATGCTGCCTGTTGAATGAGTTTATATTCTTCTCATAATTAGAAATTCTCTCAAGGGTGCAACAGCAGGATTCCAGAGAGTACATTTCTGCCAGGGCCCTGCATTCAAGGGGGCCTCATCTTTATCAGGGTCCAGTAAGTTCTAATTATGAATCTGTGAAAACAGTTTTGTGTTGGGGCCCAAAAATGATTGCAGCAGGGATCACTAATGGATAATTAAGTCACAGAGGGGGAGATTTATAAACGTGGAGTTAAGAAAAAAATAAGTGTTATAATGACTGTAACAGTGTTAAAATTAAGAACGCCTGTTTAGGAGGGCTGTTCTCGATGTAGTATGTTTTTTTAACAAAAATGGAGTCGTGATCTTTGTAAAAAGTTGCAAAGCAAATTTAGAAAGAAAAGTCGCTATTTGCGACAATTTTGCGTAAGAATTTTCTCCAGAATCTTAACACAAGGTATATGCTGTCCTTAAGCATTCTAGGCGTTAAAATCAGAGTAATGTCATATTTATAAAAAATGTCTTAAATCATTTATATATCAGCCCTGACGTTATCTCCAGTTGCCATGACTTAAGGACCGTTCCTTCAAAAGTGCTCTCAACGTCTTTTATAAATCTCCGCCTCTCTGTTCTCTATTGGTTTTTCTAGTACTCTAACAGGTCTGTGACCTCCCCCTTTCCCATTCTTACTCCCTAACTCTCTCACTTTTCTGCTTTTGATTTTCATTCCTTTCTTTATTGTTTTTGCCTCTGAAAATGTCAATAAACAGATTACATGTAAAAGAAAAACACAAAACACGTTGCAGAGGAACACAACACCCTGAAACGCCCATACACTTCCCTTTGCCCTCTGCTTGGTATAAGCAGCACTAAGGGATGAATTTTAGGCATTAAGGCCCATATTTATAAAAGCAAACTGGAATTATTCTGGAGAAAACCATATGCACCATAGGGGACAAATACAAATTCCTGTTAAATTAAATTGAGCTTTTAACCCTTAGAATGCTAGACAGATCTCCAATGCACTCTGAAGAAATGCATTGGAGACCTTTCTAGCTTTCAAGGGGTTAAAAAAACTCTATTCAAGGGCATGGGAATTTAGGCATTTTTATTTGCCCCCTATGATGTACTTGGTTTACTTTAAAATATATTCAGTTTGCTTTATAAATATGGGCCTAAGACTCTTAACCCTTTGCATGCCAGAACATTGGGTTGCATACCCTGCTGGCTCTCAAAGGGTTAATAAATTGGAGTTAATCCCTTGCAGAAAATTGATTCAAACTCCTGGTTTAGCACATAATCTCATTGGTACCTGATTTTATTATATATGTGCAATGCTGGGTAGCTCTTCTGCCAAACATTAACCCATTTTGTGCCAAAGGGGTGTCCAACACATTGCAAAGATATGAGTTGAACACCCCTCTGGCATGCAAAGGGTTAATGCTATATCATTGCGGGCTACTGCAATGAGAGTTATCAGTGCTGGATGTGTTCAGAGAAGTTCCTTTTTACTTGGAACAGTGAATAAGAATACTCAGCGGTGTCACTGTGGTAGACAGATAATGGGTTCTTGCTGTGCAAAGACCAATGACAAATGTTCTTGGCATGAAATCAAAAATGTCTGAAGGAAATGTCCTAAGCCCATTTAACCTTTTAAATACCAGAAGGGTGAATAGCTCATTGCAAGTCACTGAATTCTCCAACCTCATAGTTTTCTTATTAAAAGGGTAGTATTACATTTTCCTTGGGGGTTGAGCTTATTAACCCATTGAATGCTAGAGGGATCAATGCATTGGAAACCATTCTAAAGTATGACCAGATCTCTATTTTAATGCAGAAGAACACTCATTTGTTTCTGTGCCATCTACACTAGTGTTGAGCGAGCATGCTCGGCCGATGCTCGGATCGGCTCGAGCATCGCTCTGCTCGGCACATGGCGGTACTCGTACGAGTACCGCATGTGCTCGCCCGCCATGTTCGGGTCTCCTCCCCGCACGTTTTGCGGCTGCTGCGCAGCCAATAAACGTGCAGGGAGGCTCTGACATCAGTGTAATGCCAGCAGCCATGTTGGCTGCTGGCATTACACTGATTGGCTGGCCAGAACCCGTGGTCGGGTGCTGTATAGCACCTGACCATCGAGTTCGGCTCAGTCTTAGCCAGGGAGAGCTGAGGATAGGAAGGGAAAGTCAGTGTAGGGAGGAAAAAAAGCAAAATTGTGAAAAAAAAGAACCAAAAGTCCTTTTTAGGACTACTGTGTGTGGGGGCAGCAGGTTATTTTGTGTGGGGGAAAAAAAAAAAAAAAAAAAAAAAAAAAAAATATATTCTGTTTAGTGTGCAAAGTTGCAGATTAGAGCACATTCTGTTTAGTGTGCACAGTTGCAGATTAGAGCACATTCTGTTTAGTGTGCAAAGTTGCAGATTAGAGCACATTCTGTTTAGTGTGCAAAGTTGCAGATTAGAGCACATTCTGTTTAGTGTGCAAAGTTGCAGATTAGAGCACATTCTGTTAAGTCTTCAAACTAAAATATCAAAGTCACATATTCCATTCAGTGTGCGTCGCCGCAGTTTAGCAGCACATTCTGTGTACTGTGCAGAGTTGCAGAATAGGAAGAAATACTGTTAAGTCTTCAAACTAAAATATCAAAGTCACATATTCCATTCAGTGTGCTTCGCCGCAGTTTAGCAGCACATTCTGTGTACTGTGCAGAGTTGCAGAATAGGAAGAAATACTGTTAAGTCTTCAAACTAAAATATCAAAGTCACATATTCCATTCAGTGTGCTTCGCCGCAGTTTAGCAGCACATTCTGTGTACTGTGCAGAGTTGCAGAATAGGAAGAAATACTGTTAAGTCTTCAAACTAAAATATCAAAGTCACATATTCCATTCAGTGTGCTTCGCCGCAGTGTAGCAGCACATTCTGTGTACTCTGCAGAGTTGCAGAATAGGAAGAAATACTGTTAAGTTTTCAAACTCAAATATTAAAGTCACATATTCCATTCTGTGTTCGTCACCGCAGTTTAGCAGCCTATTCTGTGTACTCTGCACAGTTGCAGAATAGGAAGAAATACTGTTAAGTTTTCAAACTCAAATATTAAAGTCACATATTCCATTCAGTGTGTGTCACCGCAGTTTAGCAGCCTATTCTGTGTACTCTGCACAGTTGCAGAATAGGAAGAAATACTGTTAAGTTTTCAAACTCAAATATTAAAGTCACATATTCCATTGAGTGTGTGTCACCGCAGTTTAGCAGCCTATTCTGTGTACTCTGCACAGTTGCGGAATAGGAAGAAATACTGTTAAGTTTTCAAACTCAAATATTAAAGTCACTTATTCCATTCAGTGTGTGTCACCGCAGTTTAGCAGCCTATTCTGTGTACTCTGCACAGTTGCAGAATAGGAAGAAATACTGTTAAGTTTTCAAACTCAAATATTAAAGTCACATATTCCATTCAGTGTGTGTCACCGCAGTTTAGCAGCCTATTCTGTGTACTCTGCACAGTTGCAGAATAGGAAGAAATACTGTTAAGTTTTCAAACTCAAATATTAAAGTCACATATTCCATTCTGTGTTCGTCACCGCAGTTTAGCAGCCTATTCTGTGTACTCTGCACAGTTGCAGAATAGGAAGAAATACTGTTAAGTTTTCAAACTCAAATATTAAAGTCACATATTCCATTCAGTGTGTGTCACCGCAGTTTAGCAGCCTATTCTGTGTACTCTGCACAGTTGCAGAATAGGAAGAAATACTGTTAAGTTTTCAAACTCAAATATTAAAGTCACATATTCCATTCTGTGTTCGTCACCGCAGTTTAGCAGCCTATTCTGTGTACTCTGCACAGTTGCAGAATAGGAAGAAATACTGTTAAGTTTTCAAACTCAAATATTAAAGTCACATATTCCATTCAGTGTGTGTCACCGCAGTTTAGCAGCCTATTCTGTGTACTCTGCACAGTTGCAGAATAGGAAGAAATACTGTTAAGTTTTCAAACTCAAATATTAAAGTCACATATTCCATTGAGTGTGTGTCACCGCAGTTTAGCAGCCTATTCTGTGTACTCTGCACAGTTGCGGAATAGGAAGAAATACTGTTAAGTTTTCAAACTCAAATATTAAAGTCACTTATTCCATTCAGTGTGTGTCACCGCAGTTTAGCAGCCTATTCTGTGTACTCTGCACAGTTGCAGAATAGGAAGAAATACTGTTAAGTTTTCAAACTCAAATATTAAAGTCACATATTCCATTCAGTGTGTGTCACCGCAGTTTAGCAGCCTATTCTGTGTACTCTGCACAGTTGCAGAATAGGAAGAAATACTGTTAAGTTTTCAAACTCAAATATTAAAGTCACATATTCCATTGAGTGTGTGTCACCGCAGTTTAGCAGCCTATTCTGTGTACTCTGCACAGTTGCGGAATAGGAAGAAATACTGTTAAGTTTTCAAACTCAAATATTAAAGTCACTTATTCCATTCAGTGTGTGTCACCGCAGTTTAGCAGCCTATTCTGTGTACTCTGCACAGTTGCAGAATAGGAAGAAATACTGTTAAGTTTTCAAACTCAAATATTAAAGTCACATATTCCATTCAGTGTGTGTCACCGCAGTTTAGCAGCCTATTCTGTGTACTCTGCACAGTTGCAGAATAGGAAGAAATACTGTTAAGTTTTCAAACTCAAATATTAAAGTCACATATTCCATTCTGTGTTCGTCACCGCAGTTTAGCAGCCTATTCTGTGTACTCTGCACAGTTGCAGAATAGGAAGAAATACTGTTAAGTTTTCAAACTCAAATATTAAAGTCACATATTCCATTCAGTGTGTGTCACCGCAGTTTAGCAGCCTATTCTGTGTACTCTGCACAGTTGCAGAATAGGAAGAAATACTGTTAAGTTTTCAAACTCAAATATTAAAGTCACATATTCCATTCAGTGTGTGTCACCGCAGTTTAGCAGCCTATTCTGTGTACTCTGCACAGTTGCAGAATAGGAAGAAATACTGTTAAGTTTTCAAACTCAAATATTAAAGTCACATATTCCATTCTGTGTGTGTCACCGCAGTTTAGCAGCCTATTCTGTGTACTCTGCACAGTTGCAGAATAGGAAGAAATACTGTTAAGTTTTCAAACTCAAATATTAAAGTCACATATTCCATTCTGTGTGTGTCACCGCAGTTTAGCAGCCTATTCTGTGTACTCTGCACAGTTGCAGAATAGGAAGAAATACTGTTAAGTTTTCAAACTCAAATATTAAAGTCACATATTCCATTCTGTGTGTGTCACCGCAGTTTAGCAGCCTATTCTGTGTACTCTGCACAGTTGCAGAATAGGAAGAAATACTGTTAAGTTTTCAAACTCAAATATTAAAGTCACATATTCCATTGAGTGTGTGTCACCGCAGTTTAGCAGCCTATTCTGTGTACTCTGCACAGTTGCGGAATAGGAAGAAATACTGTTAAGTTTTCAAACTCAAATATTAAAGTCACATATTCCGTGTAAGATGAAGAAGGCGGGTAAAAAGGGACGGGGAAGTGGACGTGATCCTGATAGTTCAGGGCGCGGGTCAGGACGCGGAGAAACTGTGCCTGGTGCCAGAGCACAAGAAAGAAAGACATCCACCATACCTAGCTTCATGTCTAATTTTACAGGGCGTCGCAGGACATCACTCTCGAGGTCCGACCACTGCGAACAGGTGGTCGGTTGGATGACAGCTGATACTGCTTCCAGTCGGTTAAGCACCACCCTGTCTTCCACCAAGTCCACTCTCAGTAGCCAAGAGTCTGGTCAACATAATCCTCACTCTGATCATCCTTCCTCCCACCATACACGGTCTGGTCAAAAAAGTGATCCCACACTGGGATATAGTGAGGAGCTCGTCTCATCACCAATCCTTCATTTGACCCTCTCTCCAAGCACGCTTGCAGAGGAACATGACATCTTGTGCCCTGATTCACAACCTCTAGAGGGTACCCAATCACAAGAAGATGACAGATGTGAACGGCATTTAAGGTCAAAGGAAGTAGTGGATGATGATGATGATGATGAGACACAGTTGCCATTAAATCAACCACTATTTCCGTCTCAAGACCTTGTTGAGGAGAATGTTATACAGTTGTCAATGACTGAGTATGTGGTGGGATCAAGACATGAGGAGGATGATCAGAGTGAGGAAGTGGAGGAGGACTTGGTGGACGATGAGGTGACTGACCCCACCTGGGAAGGTGTAGAGCCGAGCGATGACAGCAGTCCTGAGGGTGAGCCATCTGCAGCACCGCAACAGGCTGGAAGAGGCAGTGGTGTGGCTACAGAAAGAAGGCGGACCGCACCAAACCGGCCCGCAAATGTTCCACGGAGCACCCCCTTGCGTAAATCTACCTTGCCAAAGGGTAGGTGTTCCGCGGTATGGCGTTTTTTTAAGGAAAGTGCGGACGACAAAAGAATTGTAGTTTGCAACCTGTGCCACACCAGAATGAGCCGAGGCATGAACACTAGAAACCTCACCACCACCAGCATGATCCGACACATGGCATCCAAGCACCGTAGTAAGTGGGAGGAACGCCTGGATCGCCCATCTGTGTCTGCAGGCCACACCACTGCCTCCTCTTCCCCTGTTTTCGGTGCCGGCCAATCGCCTGTCGAAGGCGCAGGCCCGCATACCTCCCGCCCTGCACCTGTAGCATCTGAAGCACCATCAGCGACCACATCCACTTCCCTGTCCCAGCACAGCGTCCAAATGTCGTTACCCCAGGCATTTGAGCGCAAGAGAAAGTACCCAGGCACCCACCCACAGGCCATAGCACTAACCTCACACCTTTCCAAATTACTGGCCATCGAAATGCTGCCATTTAGGCTTGTGGACACTGAGTCCTTCCGCAGCCTGATGGCAGCAGCTGTCCCTCGGTACGCGGTCCCCAGCCGCCACTACTTTTCCCGGTGTGCCATCCCCGCATTACACCACCATGTGTCCCGTAACATCACCCGTGCCCTGACCAACGCAGTTACTGGGAAGGTCCACTTAACGACTGACACATGGACAAGTGCTTGTGGCCAGGGACGCTACATTTCCCTGACGGCACACTGGGTGAATGTCGTGGAGGCTGGGAGCGACTCGGACCCGGGGATGGCACGGGTGCTACCCACGCCGAGGATTGCGGGCCCTACCTCCATCAGGGTTTCCGCCAGCACCTACGTTATTGGCTCCTCCTCCTCCGTTTCCACCTCCGAATTCTCTACACGCAGTGCCACTCCCCCATCAGCCAGTAGCTGGAAGCAGTGTAGCACTGCAGTGGGGAAGCGTCAACAGGCCGTGCTGAAGCTGATCTGCCTTGGGGACAAACAGCACACGGCCTCAGAGCTGTTGCAGGGGATTAGTCACCAGATCGAGCAGTGGCTCTCGCCACTCAACCTGTAACCAGGCATGGTTGTGTGTGATAATGGGCGTAACTTGGTGGCGGCTTTGGAGCTCGGCAAGCTCACACACGTACCATGCCTAGCACATGTATTTAATTTAGTGGTTCAGCGATTTCTCAAAACCTACCCCAATGTGCATGATCTCTTGACCAAGGTGCGCCGCGTGTGTGCACATTTCCGTAAGTCATCTACAGCTTCGGCCGGCCTGTTGAAGCTGCAGCAGCGCTTACAATTGCCAGCTCACCGGCTGCTGTGTGACGTGAGCATGCGCTGGAACTCCACCTTCCACATGTTGGCCCGGCTTTGTGAGCAGCAGAGGGCAGTAGTGGAGTACCAGCTGTTACACGGTCGTCGCCTCTCCGTTCAACTTCCTCTAATCAGAAGTGAGGAGTGGGAATGGATGTCAGACCTCTGCGAGGTTTTACGCAATTTTGAGGAATCGACACAGATGGTGAGCGGCGATAACGCTATTATCAGTGTAACCATCCCACTTCTGTGTCTACTGAAACGCTCGCTGCTCACAATTAAAACCGACGCTTTGCATGTGGAAGAGGTGGAAATGGGGGAGGAAGAGCTTACACAAGGTGATAGCCAGAGCACCCTCACTTCGTCTTCTCAGCGACAATTGGAGGAGGCGGAGGAGGAGGAGGAGGAGGAGGAGGAAGACACGGTTGCCTCCGCTACAGAGGGTAGCCATGGAACTTTAGTTCCATCTCTTCAGCGTGGGTGGGCAGAAGAGGAGGAAGAGGATGAGGAGATTGAGAGTCATCCTCCTGGTGAGGACAGCGAAATCTTGACTGTTGGTACTCTGGCACACATGGCTGACTTTATGTTAGGCTGCCTTTCCCGTGACCCACGCGTTATACGCATTTTAAACAACACGGATTACTGGGTGTTCACCCTTCTGGACCCCCGCTACAAAGAGAATTTCTCATCTCTCATTCCTCCGGTGGAGAGGACAAGCAAAATGGTGCAATACCAGAAGGTTCTTGTTGAAAAATTGCTCCAAAATTTTCCATCTGACAACGCTGGCGGCAGAGTACGTGCTACCTTGGCCAACCGAGAAGGGGAGAAAAGGGGAGCACACAGCAGTTCCGACAAAGGCAGGGCAACACTCTCCAAGGCGTGGGACACCTTCATGACACCCCGCCAGCACCCTCACCCTGATGCGCAGCCTAGTGTCACAAGGAGGGAAAAGTTTTGGAAGATGGTGAAGGAGTACGTAGCAGACCGTGTCAGCGTCCTCAATGATCCCTCTGTGCCTTACAACTACTGGGTGTCCAAGCTGGACACGTGGTATGAACTGGCACTCTACGCCTTGGAGGTGCTGGCCTGCCCTGCCGCCAGCGTTCTGTCTGAGCGGGTATTTAGTGCTGCTGGTGGCATCATAACAGATAAGCGTATCCGCCTTTCCACCGACAATGCTGATAGGTTGACACTTATAAAAATGAACAAGGCCTGGATTTCCCCTGACTTCTCCACTCCACTGGAGGAAAGCCCCGGGGGAACATAAACTCACTTTATATATGTTATTTACAATGATGGGAATACTCTGTATTCCCATTCACCCCTTCCACCCAAAAAACGGGTATATGGTTGACTCTTAATCTTCTCATCCTCCTCCTCCTCTTCCATATGCCCTGGGATATAATTTTTATATAGGGCCAGCTCACCAGCGGGCCCTGTGATATAATTTTTATATAGGGCCAGCTCACCAGCGGGCCCTGTTTGACAATTTTTATATAGGTCAGCTCACCAGCGGGCCTTCTCATATAATGTTTTATTGGGTCAGCTCTCTAGCGGGCCCTCTCATATAATGTTTTATAGCGTCAGCTCACTAGCGGGCCTTCGCATATAATGTTTAGGATGGTCAGCTCTGCAGCAGACCCTCACCCATAATGTTTTAGATGGTCAGCTCAGCGCACGTTTCCCTCTTAATCATGGCCTCAGTTCAATAAAATCAAGGAAATTTTTGGGAGAATTTGCCTCTGCGCACGTTTCCCTCTTAATCATGGCCCCAGTTCAGAAAATCAAGGAAATTTTTGGGATAATTTGCCTCTGCGCACGTTTCCCTCTTAATCATGGCCCCAGTTCAGAAAATCAAGGAAATTTTTGGGATAATTTGCCTCTGCGCACGTTTCCCTCTTAATCATGGCCTCAGTTCAGAAAATCAAGGAAATTTTTGGGAGAATTTGCCTCTGCGCACGTTTCCCTCTTAATCATGGCCTCACTTCAGAAAATCAAGGAAATTTTTGGGAGAATTTGCAGATGATATACAAGTAAATATACAGCAAATATTGTTTGGTAACAATTTTTCGCCTAAAGTCGTTTTTATTTTCCTCTGTAAAAATGGCGTACTACGGGCGAAAGATCGTTCCCAGCAGCGATGTTGGAGTCCTAGATGCATCCAGACATCCTCCCTATGCTGTCCCTGAACCATTTCTGTGGTGTTTCCATCATTTTCTTCCCTTTTCCTATGGACCAGGCACCCTCCCCTCATCAGAGCAGGGGGTGCCTGGTGTAATGCTCGAGTCCTCCCATTGACTTCAATGGGGCTCGGGTGCTCGGCCGAGCACTCGAGCCTCAGGGGGTGCTCGGTCAGAGCACCCGAACACCCGAGCATTGGGGTGCTCGCTCATCACTAATCTACACTCCATAAGTAGACACTATAATTCTCTGTCCATCCCTCAAACAGAATGACCACAAAAATAATCTGAGAAAATGCACAGGTTCTCATGCTGCCAATATAAACACAAGTTTCATATATGTAGAAGATAAGGTGCTTGGTTACAAGCATTTGTATTTGTTTACTACTAAAAAGTACACACATTGTTAGACAAAAACTGTCAGAAAATTATTTTATTGATTAAATACTTTATCAATGTATCACTAGTAGTGTAGGATGACCACATTTCATTGCTACCATACAGGGACACGGCTAAGATTAGAGAGGCAAAGTAATTCCCCTCAGCTCTAGTGCTGCTGTGTAGGCAGAGTCATGTGACCCAACTCTGGACATCAGTTAGCAACCGCTGCTTTCCACAGATCCCCACAGAGTTGTAATTGACCATTGACTGCTGTGTAGGAAAGTGTTACCTGTTTTCAGGGAGCTTTCTGTCAGGACCTATGAAAACAGTGATAGTAATATAATGTATGAAAGATTCATTATAAAAACTACAGCGTACAGAGCACTGCAAGGATAGTGTTATAGACTATCACCATTCTGCTTTCATGGTTGACTGAATGAAAAGCTCTATGGAAACAGATCCCGACAGTGAAGTGAAGATTAAAAATATAATAAAAAGTATAGGCAATTTAACATTACATATTATGATTTTACAGAATATGCTGTTAAAATAAAAAGTTACTATACCTTTAAAATAAAGGTCTGGTCACTTTAGGTTTGTAGAAGTTTCTGCATAAAAGAAAAAGGTATTTCTTCAGTGTGTATTACAAAATAAATAAAATACAAATGCAAAATAGAAATACTTGTACAAATTATGTTATTTGTTTAAAAATAAAAAAGGAAGGTTGCATCAGGGTTTAGCACAGTGCTGTCCAAGTTCAGTCCTCAAGGGCCACGAACAGACCAGAATGTAAGGATTTCTCTGGCTGAGCACAGGTGGGTCGGTCAAAGAAAATTAGTCACAGAGTTTTTCTTAATAATGTATATCCTTAAAGGTATAGTATCACTTAGTATGAAATAACATATATTTCAATATTTATCCTGCTGGGTAAAGCACAGGTACTCTTACTGCTGAAAGAGTTTTATTGCAGCTCAGACTTGCACTTTCTTGGGTGCAATACCTCCATGGTGCCAGAGACTTATGGTGGCACCATTGCTACAGGAGTATATGGGCATCTATTATCGGTGACCATGACCCCCATAGGCTGCTGGGCCACACAAAGATGAACTGGAAAAACCCTGCTATTCTGCTCACTAGTATCTCAGCCCACCACCTCAGTTCAACTGTGATTTAGAGGTAGGTGTAACAGAACATCAAAAAGCAATCACAGGAGACAGGATACACGAAATAAAGTAAAATGTTAAGAAAATGGTTACCGAGCCTCAAGCCTTAGCATAGATTTAAGCCACAAAACAAAGACTCTACTTGACATCAGGAAGCAAGGCTCAGTTTAGATTTATTGTTGTGGAGTTGTTCCAGTACATTGTATTACCCCTGAAGCAGGCTGAATTCATACAAACATTTTTCAATATAAAAATGTACACTTCTTTTACATTAAAATGTTCAGATTGGCACATTAAAGCCAACAAATAACCAACCTGTACTCAAAGCCAGGTTAAACCTCCATAGGGCACTAGACAAGATACCAAATTGGAGCCCCTCACTGCCAGTTGGCCCTCTCCCACTCTTGCAGCAATCCTTTATCAATTTGCCCCTTTTTCTTGTGAGTAGAGCTATTAGTACCAACTTAATAAAATATAAAATTAATGCTTTAACCTCTTTGATGCCAGAATGGTCATAAAACCATTAGGCACCTCCCTGGCATCCAGTGGGTTAAATATTTAAAAAAAATGTACAACAGGGCTTAGACTGTAAATGGGGATACACTCGTGATACCACAGAGCTTAGAACTGAAATGGGTCTACACTACTGACACCACATAGCTCACAATTGAAATGGGGCTACACAAGTGACACCACAGAGCTCACAATTGAAATGGGGTTACACCACTCACACCACACAGCTTACAAATGAAGTGGGACTACACCACTCATACCACACAGCTTACAGATGAAATGGGGCTACACCACTGATACCACACAGCTTACAAATGAAATGGGGCTACACCACTGATACCACACAGCTTACAAATGAAATGGGACTACACCACTGATACCACACAGCTTACAAATGAAATAGGGCTACACCACTGATACCACACAGCTTACAAATGAAATAGGGCTACACCACTGATACCACACAGCTTACAAATGAAATGGGGATACACCACTGATACCACACAGCTTACAAATGAAATGGGGATACATCACTGATACCACACAGCTTACAAATGAAATGGGACTACACCACTGATACCACACAGCTTACAAATGAAATGGGACTACACCACTGATACCACACAGCTTACAATTGAAATGGGGCTACCAGAGATACCACACAGCTAAAAATTGATGGCAAAAGTAGGAAAGAAAGGACAAAAGGAGAGAACAAAGGAAAGAGGAAGGACAAATTGAGGGAAATCCCTCAATCTGTTTCTCTCTCTTTTTCTGCCCCTAGCCTGTTTTCCCCATTTATCTCCCCCCAGCCTGTTTTCTTCACTTTATCTGTCCTCCTAGTGTTTTACCTTTTTCTCTAGCTCCTCTCACTCTTCTAGGCTTTTCCCCTATCTCACAGTAATCCAATCCTACTATCATTTTCTCTATATTTTTCATAGTTTTTCTCCCAATCCCCTTTCCTACTGCCCCCTCCTACATGCCTACCTTTGCTGGCACAGGAGTGGTTGTCCAGTGGCATGTGGTGTGGAAGAAGGGGTCTGAGTCTTCTTCAACACATCTTCTTTGTGGTCCTTTCTCTGTCCAATAATGCAGAGTGCCGAGAGGTGATGTCATATTCTTGCGCTCTGCATTACTAGAGTGCTGGGGACAGTGAGGGAGATGCATGTAAAAGTCTGTGCCGAAGGACAGACCTCAGCTTGCCAGTGGGGAGATTAGTCTGATCTTCCCACTGGCCAAGCTGTTTTGTTGCAGGGCCAGTTCAGATTTGTATGCCCCCGAACTTGACTGGGCCCTAGGCAGGAGTCTAAGGTGCCTTGCCCATGATCCGGTTCTGCCTGCACTCAAAAACACAATTCCTAGATTTTCCTAGCTTTGTAAAGGAAAGTCAGGATTTTAATAAAGACAAGGAGGTGAGTATTATGCAATAACTCTAATCTTTACTTCTCAGCAGCAAAGCTTAAACATGTTTAACTACAGAAACAGAAGAAAACTTGATAGTCTGATAACCCCACCCTAAATCAGGTAACCAATCATATTCCCCACAGGTGTATAATTATTCATCCATGTAGTTCCTTATCCTCTTTATTTGATGAGAACATAATACTGTGACTGTACTTTAAACAAATTCTGGTACAAAATATCCTGTTCAATCGTCCACATTGTAGAGTGGACCGTGAACAGTCAACCTGATGGAAGATACAAACAACAAAGGGTGGGTTAATGAAAAGGGAGGGATAATACTTGCCTCCATGTCTTTATTAAAATCCTGACTTTCCTTCACAAAGCTAGGAAAATCTAGGGAATTTATGGCAAGACACGGAGGCTCATATTATGCAAGTTCAAAGCTGTTGCATTACAGTATAAGCAGCATGAAGTGGTTTAAAATAAAATGTCTTGAAGGTGGTTTCATTGGACCAGTCTGCGGCTTTGAGGATATCCTCCAATCACCCTCCGGACAATAAGGATTTGGAAGCCATAGCTCTGCATGAGGAATGGGCTCCAAATCTAGTAACATAGTAAGTTAGGTTGAATAAAGACACAACTCCATCAAGTTCAACCTTTGTCCATATCCTAGTGACATGAGAACTGTATAGCTATCCTGCTACCCAATAAGTTAGTCTTTTTCAGACCTTACTGATCTGCCTAATAATAAACAGTATAACCCTGCATGTTCACTTTTGAAGGAAATGTAACTAATCTTCTCTTGAATGTATCCATTGTATCTGCCATAGTATCAATACCCGCAGAAGACATAATCCAGCAAATCCATCTCGCTAGAGTAGCTGAAGACACAGGTAAATAGGGTTTAACAAACAAAATCAATAGTTGGTGGGAGCCCATAGGTCTAATAGAAGATGTAACAGATTCATAGGTTTTTAAACAGAGAACCACACATAACTGTGGGTTTAGGGGAAAATTAGGGTAGAAGATTTCTCTTGGAAACGTACCCCATTGGGTTCGTACGATCTGTTAGTGATATCTAGAGCATGAACATCAGAAACCCTCCTAAACAAAATAAGACAAAGAAGCATAGTAAGCCTGGCTGAAAGTTGTTTAAGAGATAATTCCTCATTAGGTGGCCAAGATTCCAGAAACGTTAATACCAGATTAATATCCTACAGAGTGGAATATTTGGACAATGGAGGTCTAGATATCTGAATTCCTTTCATCAGTTTACAAATCAAAGGGTGTTGGCCTCCTGGAAAACCATCAATAAACTCGTGAGATGCAGATATAGCAGACCTATAACAGTTTATAGTTCTGTAATCTTTACCCTGTTGAAAACAGAAGGATAAGAAATTTAGAATAGAATCTAAATTTGAAGAAAAGGAATCCAAATTCTGTTCCAGACGCCAACATACCCAGACGGACCAGCAGGATCTATAACATGATTTAGTGCCTGGGGCCCATGCCTCTGATATGAGGAATTGAGATGTTTCCGAAAGGTCACGGAGGTTTCATCGACTCCCGATATCAGCCAGGCTAAAAGATGTAATTGATTGTGACATGGAAGGTAATGCGTATTGCCTACCGGTCCAGAAGAAGTTGAGGATATGGAGATAGACATTTCCAGAAGTAGCGGGAACCATGGTTGAGCTGGCCAAAAGGGAGTGACTAATACCAGACTGATCTTTTGCTTCCTGACCTGAAGGATAACTCTGGGTATCATGGTAAATGGTGGGAAGGCGTAATACCCTCGAGTGGGCCAAGTTTGGAGAAATGCGTAGACCGCTAGCGCTTGTAAGCGTTCATTCTTACCTTTAACAGGGAACCTGCTGCCCTAGTGCTCTGTTCAGCAGCCGGTCCCCTTTGGTGTTCCGGATGCTGTTCCTGGGCTGAGCATGTGGGTTCCTGCCGCATTGCTTTGACTCCCTCTGCTGGCTGGCTGAGTCAGGCGTGTGTCACTGGGGATTCCATAGTGATGTATGCGGCTCTTAAAGAGACAGTGCTCCACCTTTCAGAGGTGGAACTTAGAGTATTTTAACTGCCTGGACACTAACTCATTTGCCCTTTCATGGTGTCCAGTGCAGTTGGCTTGTGCTTGTGCTTTACTTAGTTCGTCTGACTACCCGTTCTGGTGCCAACCTTTGGTTTGTCTGACTACCCGCTCTGTGTATGACCCTGGCTTGACTGATATTCCTTTTGGTGTGGACCTGTGGCACTGGTAGACTAACTCCTCTGTGTATGACCTTTGGCCTGGCTGACTATCCATCTTGGTACTGACCTGTGGTTCTGTCCGACTACCCACTCTGTGTATGACCCTGGTTAGTCTGATATCTACCTGGCACGACCTGCGGCTCTGGTTTACGAATTTGCTCCACGTGTGTTCCAATTTGTCTGCTACCTGTGGTTGTCCACTGTGCATCCAGCATACCAACGCTCCAGTGGATAACTGGTTAGGTACTCCTGGTGGCTCTGGCAGACGTCTCCTTGTCTCTGTCCATTTACTGTGGTGATCAGGTGCGAACCTGTAGTGCAGTAGCCTTTCTCAGCAACCTTGTCTGTTCAGGTGTGGACCTGAAGCGCTGTAGCCTTTCTCAGGATCCTTGTCAGTACAGGTGCAGACCTGTAGTGCTGTAGCCTTTCTCAAGATCCTTGTCAGTACAGGTGTGGACCTGAGGCAGATTTTCACCAGCCCGTCTTCTGGGGTTCAGCTCGGTGCCTCTACAGCAGCACTATCCTTCCTGATGCCTGCTATATTGCATTGTGTTCTTGCTGTTGCTGTTCATTCTGTACGTGTATATATTAATAAAGATTGTGTTACCTACAGTACTGGTCCATTTCTCGTCATTAAGTCCGTAACATCGCTTCCAGGTCCGGTCTCCAGCTGAAGAAGGTTTGGGCGCATGCGCATGTTTTCTATAGCTAAGGACGCATATGGGGACAACATATTTGTGTAGTGGTACCTTTGATATTTTCATTTTTGTGACATATGGCAAGTTGATGGGATTCCCCGATACATCACATGGGAATTTTTCTGTGATCGCGCAACATTTTGAGGAACACGTGACTGTCACAGTCATGTGATCTCTCCCTGTCACGTGATCCCTTTTCTTTTTTGTGATTGGATTTTGGAGATTCAGAAACCTGGGGTAACAGCTACCCTTTATCCCCTGATGAAGCCCGATGATGGGCGATATGCGTTGGGAGGTCTGTGTTTAGAGAGGACTCTGCAACTGGGACTCCACTTCTATTATTGTTGATGATGAGTATATTCCTTTTCTTATCATCTACATATTATTTGTTGATAATTATCACCTCAGTTTGGTTATATTTTGTGGTCTGTTCATCTCTGGAAACGGAGACCTTGGATTATCATTTTGTGGTAATTCTTGGTTCGATCCCAGGTTTCACAGTTTGATTGAACAATACTATTAGTATTAACGTGGTGTGGGTGATGTCTTTTGATATTTGTGGGTTCCAGGTAGTGTTCCTCTCTTATACTTGTTTTTAAATGTTTTTATTGCACCTAGCCTTGTGATGTAATGCTTCACTAATAAAATGATTTTGTATGTTTTCATTACTCCTGTATAGAGTGCCTCTTTTGTTAAAGACTCGCTTTTCGTATGATGTGGGTATATCTCTTTCCACACCATCCACTTGTTGTTTACAAAGAAGGTTGGTAGTCGCGTATTCAGTATGGAGGCGAAGAGATCTAGGTGAAAGGGTCCCCAGATTGAATTCAGGATCGAAAAGGTTGACATGTGGAGTGTCCAATCACTGGAATCTGTTAAGTATCTGGAATTCCAGTCCACAATAACGTTGGATAGACCTGGTAAATATTCCACTTGGACCAAGATATTTTTGTCCAGACAAAACTGCCATAGTTCCTTTGCTAGAACTACCAGAGTTTTGGACTTTGTGCCACCTAGATGGTTGATATAGTGTACCACTGATATGTTGTCCATCTTCAACAGAATGCAACAATTTGCCATGTGTTTGGTGAAACTTTTGATGGCAAACGATCCTGCCAATAATTCTAAGCAGTTTATATGCATGTCTAGTTCTGTGGAAGACCATTTCCCGCCGGTGGTGAGGTCTCCACACCGAACTCCCCAACCCAGAGTGCTCAAGTCTGACTCTATTATCAGTCCTGGAGACATTCCAAAGATTGTTCTCCCGTTCCACGCTTCCATGTGGTCTAACCACCATAGAAGTTCCTCCCGAGCATCGGAGGATAAAGGGATTAGATCTGCGTAACCGAGTCCTCGGCGAAGGTGTAAAGTCTTCAGTCTTTGAAGAGTGCGGTAATGGAGAGGAGCCGGAAAGATGACTTGAATAGAGGCAGAATGAAGTCCCACTATTCTTGCTATTGACCGAATGGATATAACGTTTTTCTGTAAGGTGTTTTTGATCTCTCTGAAGATGTTCTTCTACTTGTTCCGAGGGAGATGTAGGGAAGAATTCACTGAATCCACCACAAAACCCAAGAATTCCAGTGTTTCAGTGGGATGAATGATCGATTTTTGCCAGTTTATGAGGAAACCAAGATGAGTTAAAGTGTGAATCGTTAAAGACAGATGTTCCTTGAGAGTATGTACATTTTGAGACATCACCATGTCGTCGCAGTAAATGATTAGACAAACCTGTCTGCTTCGTAGGAAGGAAATGATGGGTTTCATGATTTTTGAGAAACGCCAAGGGGCCGAAGAAAGGTCAAATGGGAAGCAAGTGAACTGCCATGTTATCCCTTTCCAAATGAATCTGAGGAGTGACTGTTGGTGTTGAGCAATAGGAATGGTAAGGTATGCGTCCTTTAGGTCCAGTTTCACCATCCAATCTACGGGCAATAGAAGGTATCTGAGATAATATATGCCCTCCATTTTAAAATGGCAATATAGGACAAAACAATTTAAATCCTTTAGATTTATGACTGGTCGAAGCCCGGGGTCTTTTTTGTGAACCAGGGATATGTTGCTGATAAAGCCTGGTTCTGTCATGGGAGCTTAAGTAATTGCTCCCTTTTCCTGGAGTTTTGAGATCTCTAAATCCACTAGAGAGAAATGCTGTTTTGAAAATTGGATAGAATGTGGGAGTTTTAATTGACGAGGAGTGGAATAAAACTATAAATGGTAACCCTTGACCGTCTGTAGTACCCACTGGTCTGATGTAATTAGACACCAAGCGGGGAAAAAATGGGTGAGTCTTCTACCCACACTTGCCCCCTGTTGTAAAGGAAGTGTACTTACCTGTGAAAGGTCTTGAACTAAGGAATCCCCTAGGGTTCGTGGCTCTTCACACTCGAGGTGGGTAAAAGGTAGGTTGGGCCTTATTATCTTGGTTATAGGTACCCTTTGACGTGAAATGTGGGTCTTGCTGATTCCTATATTGTGTTCTGTAGGAAACAGAGGTTTGGCCGTGAAGTTGACCTCTACCCTTCCCGGCCCTGACAAAAACCCGCTGGTTAAATGCCTTTCTTATTGAGGTTTGGGCCTTATCTAATGCCATGAAAGTATTCACGAACTTTCCCAAGTTTTTAATAAAAGATTCTCGAAAGAGGAGTCCATTGGCCTCAGGTCCAGCTTCAGAAGCTGCCATTTTGGATAATTTAGGGTCTATGCGAAGTAGAATGACCCTTCTGCGTTCCGTGGATAAAACCATATTGGCATTCCCAAGTAAGCAGAATGCCATTTGTATCCAGCCTCTTAAAGTAGTAAGGTCAAAATGTGAGGTGGTGGATAACGCCGCTTCAATCATATTAAAAATCTTAGCTAGAGGGCCAACCAGGTCAAGGAGTTTATCCTGGCACTGTTTGAGTGATCTTTCAACACCCAGTCGTGGGTCTCTGCCAGATTTGGACATATATTGTGTCATTTGGGGATCTAGGGAAGGTGTCTGGCACGTCTTATTAGTAGAGGGCCTGGGACATTCAGATCGCAACTTATTTCTAGCTTTGGAATCCAGAGATTTTTAGATCCAAAAATCGATATATTTAGAGACGTGATCCTTAGGGATCCACTCCGCTGACCTGGGGTGTTTAATTGCACCCAGGTCAAAAAGGGGAAGACCCTGTTTGTCTAGGATTACATTGTCATCCAAGTAATAATTCTCTAAATCTAGATCCCTTTTGTCATAAATAGGAGGAGAATAGTCAGAGTCTGAGGAATGGTCTGAAGACTCCTTGTCAAACTCAGAAGATGAGTCCAGACAGTCGGAATCTGGTTTGGACCTAGTCCTGTTTCTTTTTCTCGGATATCTATCCTCCCGAGAAGAGGTTCTGAGTTGTGGTGATGAACCACATGTCTGGGCACCAGATTTTTTGGGCATTTCAGGGGGAGAACATGAGAGTTCTCTTTCAGTCATAATTTTGACTTTCCTTTTCTTTTTTCCTTCTTTAATAGATTGCAAGTCTCCCTCAATCTGAAACTTATATAAATTGGAGTCCTCCATATTATTTGTCTGTTCAACTACTTGGGTTACACTCTTTTGATTCAAAGCATCCATTAATGATTTTGCAAGAGATTCCATAATTTGTGACATGCAGGAAGAGATGGCGTTGGACACTGTTTTGTTGACAGACATGTCCAAAATTTGTTGCAAATTATTCTTGGATTTGTGAGTCAAGATCGTCTCTTCCTGAGAGTCAGAATTAGAGGAAATAGCATCTTTCCTCAAAAAATGTGAAGGAATTTTATTCCCTTTAAGTGGTATACAGGGAGACATAACATTTTTGTGAGACATCCTAAATATGGGGAATGATACGAAAAGGCTGAAATAAGTACATAAACTATTAAAGAAATACTCAAATATAATAGTTATGAGTGGTGACAATATGCTTAGCAAACGATAAGCAAACAAAGATTTTCACTACAGAGAGTTAATTTGCTGAAGGCAGAGTATCAGGGGCGTCTATCCGCTCCTGCTAGGTAACCAAAAACTGGTACCAATACGAGCAGGAGAGGTGAGCATGCGCAGAGAACAAGCACCCGCACTTGTGCCCAAAACAAAGATGGCCACCGTAAAAGTTTAAGTCAGCTGAAACGGAGCCTATTGACTCTAATGGCAACGAAAGATAGTGAGTAAGAAACTAGAAAGGTAAGCAGTTAAGCTGGAGAGGTCGAAGAGACCTCTGGGGAACAAAAAAGAACAATTAAAATGGAAAGAAGTGCCAATAATGGCTAGGCTATCAAGGGAAAAGCTGACTAAACAAGAAAAGGTTAGGAAGACAAAATAATTTACAGATATACTGCAAGAGTAAACTTATTAGAACAAACATATAAATAGGGTGACAAACACTGTAAATAACGGTAGAAAACAGTACTACAATAATAGAGTCATATTTATGAAATATGCAGATTACATTATACAATATTTTAAAGGTACTGATACAAAATACAGGAACAGTACTCATCTGCTGAGCAGCAAAGAAAGAGGATGAGGAACTACGTGGATGAATAGTTATACACCTGTGGGGAATATGATTGGTTACCTGATTTAGGGTGGAGTTATCAGACTATCAAGTTTTCTTCTATTTCTGTAGTTAAACATGTTTAAGCTTTGCTGCTGAGAAGTAAAGATTAGAGATTTTGCACAATATGAGCCTCCGTGTCTTGCCATAAAATTAACATTCAGCTAAGACAAAATTACACATTTTTGAACAATAGGAAAGCAGGTGTAATTATTACTTAACCCCTTAGATGGTAGTGCATTCCACTTATTTATACTTTTCCCAGAGCCTACCAATGACTTTAATTGGCCCTGAGCATCCTGCATCAATATGGAGATCTGGTAAATTTAATAATATGACAGCAATCACGTCACTAGGGTTGCCACCCAGCTTGTATTTTACCGGCAGGCCGGTAAAAAATTGGCTTCTTTCAAATGTTAAGTCTATGGAGGGAATGCCTTGGCCGGTATTTTTTGAAGGAAAGGTGGCAACCCTACACGTCACCAGATAAAAAAAATAGAGAAAATCTTCACATAACCCACTTCTGAGAACTCTGTAGCAGGAATGGTCAACCTGTGACCCTCCAGCTGGATTGGTATAATCCAGCAGTATAGAGAACAATAAGCTTACTCACCTATGTTACAGATCAGGGCTGTCCAAGTTCAGTCCTCAAGGGCCACCAACAGGCCAGGATGTAAGGATTTCCCTGATTAAACACAGGTGAGTCAGTCAAAATGAATGAGCCACTGATTAACTCATCTGCTTAATCAGGAAAATCCTCACATCCTGGCCTGTTGGTGGCTCTTGAGGACTAAACTTGGACAGCACTGCTACAGATCATCAGGAAGAGTTTTTTTCACATGAGAGGATAAACCATTCACTTACTCCCATTTACCTCCTTCTACCTGATTGCCTGAACAAGGAGTGGGAAACATTTGACTCTCCAGCTGTTTTCACCTTACAATTTTAATAATTCAGGTTTATAAAGTGTGCTCAAATACATGCAATAAGAGTAGAGTAGAGAACAGTGGAGGTGCTTGACTACAAATGTTATAAAAGGTATCGCTGTTTTGATCTACAACTTCCATCATCCTCAGATGGTAACTGATCATCTGAGGATGATGAGATTTGTAGCTCAATAACAGGAAGGCAGCCAGATTATTAAGCCCTGTTTTATAAACTAAAGTGGGATGTACTGAAACATAGATATGATCAGCTTTGCCAGACCAACCATTTAAAAACAAACACATATGAAATATGCATGCAGCAGGGCTACAGTGATTTTTACTGGGCTGCGGCTGTAAAGCAACATGCGTTTTAAAATGTTTAGTTTTAACCCCTTAAGGACCGGAGGTTATGGGACATTTCCGTCCCATAACGTCCGCATAGGGGCACTTTGACAAGCCGGTACACGTGACCTGTCACGTGTATCGGCGCGTCACTATGGGGCTTGAAACAGATCGCTCCGATCTTGGAGCGGTCTATTTCATGCCCTATTTTTACTTACAGCGCTCCCGGTAGAGCGCTGTAAGTAAAAAGTACGTGAAGTACCAGGACCGTCAAGGGTCTTTCGAGCAAATTTACCCTTGACGGTCCTGGTACGTCAAGGGTCCCTAAGGGGTTAAAGGAATGACCTGGCAACCCTAAAAGTACATTACTATCAATGTATTATCTGAACATGGATTCAGGCAGTCCAGAATTTATACACTGGAATGAGATAGCTGCAAAAACCATTACTGCTTCAACCAATCTTGATAGCGTTTGACACCCTGATGAAAGGATAGATTTATCCAGAAACACGTTGGTGTATTTATGTAATTTTTGAATAAACTGGATTTTATTTGATAATCACCTACTTGTGGATCTTTCTCCTTGATTATTTGAAAATTTGGACTATTTGTCGGCAGAGACCGTGAGAGCCTGAACAGAGGCAGGTGGATATCCTCTGATGCCATATACCGGTTATATGATAAATAAATGGTGGACTACGAACTGTGAGTACTAGCATTAAACTGGAAGATTTTTATTGTGTACAATTGAGCGCCCCTACTGTTTCGCTTTTCCCATTACTGCTTCAGCCAGTCTTGACAGGTGGCCACACCAAGGTTCCTGTAATGTAGCAAATGGATTAACAAGTACTCCATCTGTTCAACAGACTGATTATGGATTGCAAATTGAAAAACAAATTACAATAAACCCAGGAGAACAGGCTCTGGCAGCTCCCCCTTCATAGTGGTATGCCTGTTAACCCTTTAAGTGCCAGAGGGGTACGCAATGCATTGCAAAGCAATGCGTTGCGCTACCCCTCTGGCACTCAACGGGTTAACTAACATTTTGAAGACGGGCTGAGTATTCGCATTCAATTGTAAAAAAAGAAACATGCAATATATGACATTGTATATGGTAAATTAAGCCAAAGGGGCCACTGATAGATTGTATCAATCAAATTAACCAGATTGCCATTTTAATATGGAATGTATATTAAATTTCCATTCTGTAGGATTGCACAGGAACTAGTTAATCCTGCAGTGTGTATCACTCATTTGCATCCTGCATTAAAAGGATGATCTGTTAACATTACATGACTTGTTCATCTGCCATGATGTTAACCGCTTGGATTCCTGAGATTATTTCAGCACTTTGGAAATCAATACATTGGAGACCTCTTTAACATTTAAAGTGATTTTCTCACTGCATAACTTTTACTCTCATGGATAGTATCTATTCAAACTGATTATAATTTGTTCTTTTTGCTTTTTAATCAGTGTAATGGTTTTATAGATTTTTGTTTTAGTAGTTAAGGACTCTAACCTCAGCAGTGCTGAGTTCTTTGACCTGTGTTGCACAGCCTGCATAATTACTCTGAAATTGCTTAGCGTTTCCTTTTGAAGCTGCAAGAACATATTCATTTCCACCAGTGGGGCTGATTACATTAATGGGGATGAATTATCATGCAAATTCAATCAAGATGGATGGTATCACTGTGGTGAAGGCTTGAAAAGGCACATATCCTTTTTAAAGGGATAGTAAAATCATGTATAAAATAACAGCTATATTTTAGCTATAATAAAAAGAGATTACTTGATGTTATTCCGACCTCTCAAACATTTATGGTTTGAGAGACATACGAAGATAAAGTTCCCCCTCCCTCCCCTTTCTCATACATCAGCGGTATAGCTGACAGAATGAGATCCTGGTTCTGGGGCCGGCCGGCGGCTCTTCAGCAGAGTCAACATAGATATCTCTAAAAATAAATACTTCAGTGGAACAGTCTTGAAAGTGTGCTTACAAACCAGGCACAATTTGTAGAGCATTCCAATTAAGTATTTATTTTTAGAGATCGCTATGTCAGCTCTGCTGAGGAGCTGCCTTTTGGTCGCCCGACCAGAATCTCCTTCTAACAGGTTTACATCTCATGTCAGGGAGGGGGGAACTTTATCTTCATATATCTCTCAAATCATAAAGGTTTGAGAGATAGGAATAACTTCAAGTAATGTCTTTTTATTATAGCTACAATATAGCTATAACTTTATACATGACTTTTCTATCACTTTAAAGGAATACATTGAACAATACAGCAGTAGTTCATATCTATATAGATTTGCTAGTGTACAAAGGCAAAGTAAAATGAAATTATCAGTTGTAGGGTGAAGATATTTTTCTCTTCTGAGCTAAGTTTACACTGTTGATTTATTTGTTGCACTGAAATGCATATGAAATTGCATGAAAAAAATAGATCACGCATTTTGCAATGTGATTTGAACCACATAAACATCTACTTTTCCTATCATAAAGCTCTCTTCAGATTCAACATTGCAGCTTCAATATTGCACAGTATTTGCAATTGTTGTAATAATTGAGATCAATACAAATCAAATTATCTTGCGATAACAAATGTCAAACCCAAAGTTGCAGTTAAATGCATTGCCTTGTGACATGTTTTGTATTTAACAGCAGTGTGAACAGTCCCATGTGACACATTGATCCCAATTTCATGTTTTTTGATTTTTATAAACATTTGAATAATTGTGATTCTGGCACCAATGGGAACTAAGTTATAGGGTTCTGTACAGTGGAAAAATACTTGAGCAATTCATATGGACCACAGAGGATAAATTAAACATCCTAATGCCCCTTTTGATTTAAATGGGGCTTTTTGAATGCTAGACGTCTCCTATGATTTGTTTCATAATAGATCATCCTAGCATTCAAAGGGTTAAATGCTTTTTTCAATAGGACAATTGTAATTGGTGCAATTGGTTTGCTTATCTTTTTCTTTGTGAAAACAGCCTGTTTGTTATGTGTGAGATGAATACAGACTTCATTGGATTTTAGTAAGTGCATTTAGCTGCAGATACATAACGTAAAAAACAAGATTATAAAAACAACAAAAATGACAGTTGCCACTCACAAGCTCCGCTCTGCCTGGCCCACCAGTGCATGCCTCTGTGAATTGGACTCCAGTACATACTATGCAAACAAAGACATAGTAGCATAGTTAGACATCTGTTTTTCAGACCATCAGGTTAAACCCCTTACCTATCACCCTAGCTGATGCAGTGGAAGGAAAAAAATACAGATGAAACCATTTCCAATTAGCCCCAAGCTGGTAAAACAAATCCTTCATGACTACAAAAGGCAGTTGGATATTTCCCTGGATCAGCATTCTATCTGCTCTGAAATCACCTGTCATAACTCTCAGTACTTCTCTGACAGCAGACACAATGGAAAACAGAAATCAATTCAGAAACACAGTGAGGGGGATAAAAGTCAGATCATAAGACAATTTATTCAGGAGCCATTTTTAAACTTTTGTGACTTCTAATCGACAAAGTTAAAAAAATGACAAAGTTAAAAAAATGACATATTTACATACCAATGTATTTTTTTGTACCAAATTAGAAAACTAAGTAGGTAGTAGTGAGCTCCTGTTGTATGTCAGTGCATTTCTTGCCCTTTCTCATGCTCCCCTTTGCAACTATTGTCTTGTTCCTCAATACCCCTCATTTCCTTGTGTCACTCTTTCACCTGTGTCCTTGTCCTTAGTTCCCATTTTACTTTCCCATGCCACTATTTTGCTTTCCTCTGCATCTCTTTACTTTCTCCTCTTTAACTGTATTACCTCATTGCAGCCATCTTACTTCCCTGAAACCCTCTCTTCCACCCCTCTGCTTTCTTGCCTTCTCATACCCTTCTTTTTTCCTTTGGTATCTCCTGTACCCTTGTATACCTGTTGCTTTGTTTTCCTTTTATCACTTTTGCTCCTGCTTGGCCTTCTCTAGCCTCCGCCATCTTATGTATCTCATTTGCTGCACTTTGTTACACTGATAACCCTCAGGATTAGTACAACATTGCATGGTGATTTTCATAAGCTTTACAACTTAAAGGGAAGGTATGATTACATCAGAGCTTAAAATATGAAGTCCATTGCTACTAGCCAGACCTGAAAAGTTACTCGCCACTGCAAGTCATAACATACCCACCAGGGCTGAATTTCTACTAGCCAGGGCTAAATTTTCACTCGCCATTCGCTAGTGGCGAGTGGAAATTTTGAGCCCTGATTACATTATTCAAAACTACATATACAGATTCTTCCTTGTCCCCAAATTCGATGCTGCCATCTACTGGTCAAGAATATCCAGCAACCAGATGTGCATTTATTATGGAGACCAAAGAAAGAAGCCATTAGTCTGACTCCTCCAGCTGTGCTACTCAATCTATAAGCTGCAGTCACTGAGGCTGGTATCTATATTTTTATTGCTTAATACCCTTAATACACTGGAAGTGATATCCTCATTTAAGGTCTGACCCTGCTGTTTTGGACCTGTTTCAACAGAAACTTGGGAATCTCTCAAGCTCAGCATTTTTCATTATTGCACAACGCAGCGTTATCCAAGGATGCCCTTAGTGATTATGTAGTGCTGATCCCCCTGGATAAAGCACCATCAAAAGAAAGTATCAGTCCTGTATACCAGGACCAGGATCCCTTTAACACGTTGGATGCCAGAGCTGAGGGGCTAATAATATGTTGAATTCTGTAGTCATTTCTCCCAACCTCACTGTTCTGGTGCATGGGGAAAATAGAGCAGAGTCTGGCAGGAGTGGCTTATTGTAGAATAGTACGTATATACTTCCATATATATTTGTGCTTCGCAATGCATTGGAGACCTCTCTAGCACTGATGGAGTTTAAATCCCCATTTAAATCAATTTGAATGTTTTGGAATTATTAATGCTTCCCTACAGTGCAAGTGGTTTGCCCCATACCTCCTCCAATTTTCTTTTGAACTTATAGGGCTTTGAGTATGGGGCCTGTGGATTTAGCCCCCTCAGCCTGTGACTAGCAATTCTCCTGATAAGGAAGACTCCCTTTTCAACCTGTTTGCTTAAGGGACCCTCTCATCTAAAAACAACTCTGGTGATTTTTCAATATCAGCAGTATGTTGTATTAGCTTTTTTTATATGGAAAACTAGTTTTTCAATTATTTAGATTTATAAATTATGCTAATTAAGTCATGCCATGCAGACACTTCCTGTGCTTGCCCTGTATTTCCTCTCCTACTCACTGACACTTTACCCATTCAGTGCTAGGGGAGGAGGGCAATGCATTGCTCAGCAATGTCAGTAAATGGGTGGAGTAATGTAGTACTAAGACAGGAGTGACTGTAGAGAGCAATTTACATTTGGGGGGTGTAAACAACACATTTGATAAGCTGTATCAATTAATAAATTATAGATTGCTTCACCTACATAAATAAAAGTAGAAGGCTGACAAGGTGCCAGAATTCTCCGTCACTGCTACACACCCCCCTTGGCAGACCCAGGGGTTGTAGTAAGGAGGAAATATTCAAATCTCCTCTATACTGATTCAGCAGTACATACGCTGGGGCGTGTGTCAGCCGTCGGATCTATTTTTCGATTTGCACCTACCTGGCCTGGGGCTGTCTCACTCCTCATTGGTCGAGAGCAGGTTTATTTTCTTTTCCTATCTGGTAGTCGGGGCTCGATTATCGAGCTCCGTTCTGGCGGGTTTTGCTCGCTAGGTTTCCTCTTCCCCTGTGACTCCGATTTCGTACCGGCTTCCCAGTTGGTGTAGTTCCCGGGTTCCAGTCTGTGCAGCCTTCTCTCCCTGTCCTTCCATCTGGTGGCTCCCTTTCCCTCCAGGATTTCTGCGGCTCCCGTCTTTCCAGAGTTTCCAGCCTCCAGTTCCCCTGTGTCGATCCTCCTGGTGAGTGCTCTCCAGCTGTTGTGGGTAGCGGGTTGGCTGTGTTCTGGTCTCCTTCTTGGACTGGGTCCCTCCTTTGTACTTTCTCTTGGCCCTGGTGTTTGGGCGCCCGTCTCTCCTCTCTCTCTCCCTCCCAGTGGTTCCTCCTGGTTGCCTGCGACGGGGTTCGGCCGCTCTGTGGTAGGAGAGTTGTTTCTTCCGGCCACGGGCGGTCTGTTTCGCTCCCGCTTCCAGCCGCGGCAGGGAGGTGTGGAGGGCTGGACTGACGGGTGCCAGTGCCCGGTGGGGGACCGGTGTTGCGGGAGGGACTGGCATACAGCACCTGCAGAGGGGCTGGGGGTTGTAGGGTTACTTGCCTGAGGTTTTGTCTTTTGGTGTGGCTGGGGGTGGGTCCCTGCTCTGGTACCTGGGCTCTTGGGGGGCTGGTTCCAGGGGTTGCCTGTGTACTTTGCCTCCTAGGGGTGTCCTCTGTCCTGGTGGGTTCTGGGGGCTATTCTGGGTGGTGGTCCTCAGTTTGAGTATTCTAGGGGGGAGGTTTCTCTTCCTGGGCTGTCAGTCTGTTGAGTCCTTGTGGCTTCTACTCCTCTCCAGCATTGTGGGGGTCTCTCCACCAGGTGCCCTTAGGTCTCTATCCTCAGGCCTATTGGTATCCATTCTGTCTTCACTGAGATCAGTGTTGGGGAATGTCTACACTTTAGGGGTCCCTCCCTTTTTTCCCTAGTGGAGTAGGGACGTTGCCCCGTTGTTGTGTTTTTTCCTGAACCTTCTGTGGTCCTTTCTGGCACTAGTGGCTGTGTGGTTATCCTCTCAGAACGTCTCTGGGGTTCCCGGCTCTGTCGGTCCCTTATCCTGGTCAGGGTCCCAGCTCAACTGGGGTCGGACATCTGGCTTCGCGGCCAGCACCTTTACCACGGCTTTGGCCGCAGCAAAGGGGACCGACGTCTGGCACATCGAACATCGCTCTCTAGCCTCGATCACTAGCATCGTTTGCCCCAGAGTGTGTTACGTCGTGACACAATAATCGGGCCATATTATGGATCCCACAGAGCTTGCTAGAATTTTGGCCAGACAGGATCAGCAAGAACAGATCCTCACATCTCACGAAAGTCATTTACATAGTTTGGAAAGAAAGATGGACGCCATTTTGGAAATGTTGAGAACTATGACCCCTCCAGGTCCTTCGGGGGCAGCCTTACAATCTACTACTGCTTCTTCGGCTCAGCAAACGGGAGGTCTAAGTGAAGCAGCTGCATTCTCCCCTCCTAAAATACCTTTACCAGAGAGATATGATGGCACGCGTCCCGGTGCAGAGGGTTTATTAACCAGTGTCTACTACACTTTTGTACTTATCCTCATAGTTTTGTATCTCAATCAGTTAAAGTCTCATTTATTATTTCGCTTCTGACAGATAAGGCTCTAGCTTGGGCATCACCACTGGTAGAACAGGATTCTCCATTACTTCGAGATTCGGAAGCCTTCCTAAAAACCTTTAGAATGGTGTTTGATGTTCCAGGTCTACAGCAGAGGCATCACTATTGGAGCTACAGCAAAACTCACGTCCTGTTGGCCAATTTGCCATCGAGTTTAGGACTTTGGCATATGAAACAAATTGGAATCAAGAGGCACTAAAGGCAGCATTTTGTAGAGGACTAAATGATCATTTGAAAGATGCTCTTACTTGTCGCGAAATCCCTGACTCCTTGGAAGACTTCATTACAATGTGTTTGGAGTTGGATCAACGCATGATGGAGAGACAAATGGAACGTAATCTACGGGGTCCTAAGAATTCCCCCCCCCCCCCGCCCGATGCTACCAGATGTTGCTGGCCCAGAAGAACCTATGGAGGCAGGGGTCGTGTCTAAATTATCAGAAGCTGAGAAACGGAGATGTCGTTCGTTGGGCCTATGTTTGTATTGTGGCAATAAAGGTCACTTTTTGCGGCAATGTCCTACAAGACCGGGAAACGCCAACACTTAGAGATTGTGGGAGGAAAATCTCTAAGTACAGAAGAATCCTCCTCCTCTAATTTCTCTAGATTAATGGTGCCAGTATCCATACAATGGAATTTGAAGTCTATATCTGTAGACGCATTTATTGATTCCGGGGCAGCAGGGATTTTTATTGACATCAGCTGGGCTATAAAAAATAACATCCCCCTCCAGCCAAAATTATCTCTGCTTCTGGTTTCTTCTATTGATGGTAAACCATTGGGCCCTGGATTCATTCTTCAAGAATCTATTCCAGTAAGTCTTACCACCGGCATTCTGCACACTGAAACTATATCTTTTGATGCCATCTCTGCCCCCAAGACACTCATTATTTTGGGCCTTCCCTGGCTCTGTCTCCATAATCCTACGATTGACTGGAATTCAGGTCAGATTATGTCATGGGGCCATTCTTGCTTTCAGGTTTGCTTAAAAACCATTTCTTCCATTAGAATGGTTTCTAATATATCTAAAGTTTTGAGCAAAGCTATTCCCCCTCCATATCTGGAATATGCAGACGTATTTGCTAAACAACAAGCGGAGACACTTCCTCCGCATAGGAGTTATGATTGTGCTATAAATCTTCAGCCTGGATCTATGCCTCCCAGGGGTCGTGCCTTCCTTTTGTCACCTCCGGAGAACCAAGCCCTGGCAGACTATATTAAGGAACAGTTGGCTAAAGGATTCATTAGACCTTCTTCATCCCCAGCGGGGGCCGGATTCTTTTTTGTTAAAAAAAAGGATGGATCTTTGCGTCCTTGTATTGATTACAGGGGACTTAATAAAGTGACTATTAAGAACAGTTATCCCCTGCCAATCATTGCGGAGTTGTTGGAGCAACTGAAGGGAGCCTGCATTTTTACCCGTTTGGATTTGCATTCTGCCTATAACCTCATTCGGATAAAATCAGGAGATGAGTGGAAAACGGCCTTTAATACGCGTTATGGCCACTATGAATATAGGGTCATGCCATTTGGGCTGTGCAACGCCCCAGCAGTATTTCAGAATTTTATTAATTACATTTTCCGTGATATGTTGCTGACCCAGGTTATTGTTTACCTGGATGATATCTTAATTTATTCTACATCGTTACCTGCACATCAGACCCAGGTTAAATCTGTATTGCAACGCCTATGAGAGAATCATCTTTGTGTGAATCTGGAGAATTTGAGCAATCTCGTTTGGCATTTCTAGGGTATATTGTTTCAGCAGATGGCATAGAAATGGACCCAGCTAAAGTGAAGGCAGTACTACAATGGCCTATTCCGCACGAAATCAAGGCCGTTCAATGCTTTATTGGGTTTGCAAATTATTACAGAAAATTTATTTGTGATTTTTCCAAGATTATTGCTCGCATTACTGCTCTGACTAAATCCACGGCCGATCCTCGCAACTGGCCTCCGGAGGCGCTAACAGCATTTCAAACACTTAAAACAGCATTTACTACAGCACCTATTCTTCATTTTCCTGATCCTGGGAGACAATACATTCTGGAAGTGGACGCTTCCGAGCAAGCAGCAGGGGCAGTGTTGTCACAAAGAGACCCCATATCATTGCAGTTGCATCCCTGTTCATATTTTTCTAAAAAATTCACGGAGGCAGAAAGAAATTATGATGTTGGCAACCGCGAATTATTGGCTATTAAGATGACATTGGAAGAGTGGAGGCATCTTCTGGAAGGTGCGTCTGTCCCCATTTTGATTCTTACGGATCATAAAAATTTGGAATTTTTGGAGAAGGCCAAACGCCTTAATCCCAGACAGGCTTGATGGGCGCTGTTTTTTACGAGATTTGAGTTCACAATTTCATATCGCCCAGGGTCTAAAAATGTCAAAGCGGATGCGTTATCCCAGCAGTTTGAGCCTAGTCCAGCACCTAGTCCGGAACCTATCCTTCCAGCCAACTGTATAGTAGCTTCCTTATCACCAGCCACATTAGAAAAAATCCGACAACTCCAGGGCCCCTTGATCCCTCATCAACCACCTAATACATTTTTTGTCCCTCCACGTTTTCGACTTGAAATCTTGCAATGGTTTCATCAATCCCCGGTTACTGGGCATCCTGGGCCTAGTAAAACTAGGGAGTTGATATCACGGCAATTTTGGTGGCCTTCGCTTCATAACAACGTCAAGGACTTTGTAGCCACCTGTGTGAATTGTACTCATCATAAAACTCCTTGCCAAAGACCAGCTGGTTTCCTGTGTCCTTTGCCCGTGCCAACATCCCCTTGGACTCATGTGGCCATGGATTTTGTGGTAGACTTGCCACCCTCTCAAAGGTGTAATACCATTTTTGTTATTGTGGATCGTTTCTCTAAACAAGCTCATTTTGTTCCGTTGGCAAAGTTGCCATCGGCCCCTGAACTGGCCAACATTTTTCTTAAAGAAATCTTCCGTTTACATGGTGCTCCTTTGCATATTGTATCCGATAGAGGGTCACAGTTTATTTCCCGTTTTTGGCAGGCCTTTTGCTCCCGATTAGGCATTCAGTTACACTTTTCTACAGCTTATCACCCCCACTCTAATGGCCAGACTGAGCGCACCAATCAGACGCTGGAGTTGTTCCTGAGACAATTTATGAATGCTCATCAATCGGATTGGGTGAAACTCTTACCGTTTGCAGAATTTGCTTTTAACAATCGGCAACATGAGTCATTGTTATGCTCCCCATTTTTTGCTGCTTTAGGTTATAATCCCAGGCCTTTTCCCTTAGGGACACCTGAAGGAGTCCCTATGGCTGACAAGGTAGTAGAAAATCTACATTCCTTATGGGTCACGATACATTCTCAACTGACCAGAGTTATACAACATCAAAAAAGAGCGGCTGATAAGAGACGCAGGCCGGCTCCTACTTATCGCAAGGGGGACCAAGTATGGCTGTCTACTAAGAACTTGCGCTTACGTGTGCCTTCAAGTTTGGTCCTCGATTTGTGGGACCATATAGAATTCTTAAACAAATCACTCCTGTCACCTTCCAGTTGGGGATCCCTGTTTCCTGGCATGTTTCGAACAAATTTCATGTGTCCCTTCTTAAACCAGTGGTGCATAATCGTTTTTCCAGAGCTCACCCTCCTCCGCCTCCCGTTTTGGTTCAGAGGGAACCTGAATTTGAAATTCATCGTATCTTGGATTCTCGAAAAATCAGGCGTTCCCTTCAGTACCTGGTAGATTGGAAGGGATATGGACCGGAGGATCGGTCTTGGGTTCTGGCTAGAGACATGCATGCACCTGACCTAATCAAAAAATTTCATCAAGATTACCCCCTTAAACCAGGTCGCCCGGAGGTCTCTTCTTGAAGTGGGGGGTTGTGTCAGCCGTCGGATCTATTTTTCGATTTGCACCTACCTGGCCTGGGGCTGTCTCACTCCTCATTGGTCGAGAGCAGGTTTATTTTCTTTTCCTATCTGGTAGTCGGGGCTCGATTATCGAGCTCCGTTCTGGCGGGTTTTGCTCGCTAGGTTTCCTCTTCCCCTGTGACTCCGATTTCGTACCGGCTTCCCAGTTGGTGTAGTTCCCGGGTTCCAGTCTGTGCAGCCTTCTCTCCCTGTCCTTCCATCTGGTGGCTCCCTTTCCCTCCAGGATTTCTGCGGCTCCCGTCTTTCCAGAGTTTCCAGCCTCCAGTTCCCCTGTGTCGATCCTCCTGGTGAGTGCTCTCCAGCTGTTGTGGGTAGCGGGTTGGCTGTGTTCTGGTCTCCTTCTTGGACTGGGTCCCTCCTTTGTACTTTCTCTTGGCCCTGGTGTTTGGGCGCCCGTCTCTCCTCTCTCTCTCCCTCCCAGTGGTTCCTCCTGGTTGCCTGCGACGGGGTTCGACCGCTCTGTGGTAGGAGAGTTGTTTCTTCCGGCCACGGGCGGTCTGTTTCGCTCCCGCTTCCAGCCGCGGCAGGGAGGTGTGGAGGGCTGGACTGACGGGTGCCAGTGCCCGGTGGGGGACCGGTGTTGCGGGAGGGACTGGCATACAGCACCTGCAGAGGGGCTGGGGGTTGTAGGGTTACTTGCCTGAGGTTTTGTCTTTTGGTGTGGCTGGGGGTGGGTCCCTGCTCTGGTACCTGGGCTCTTGGGGGGCTGGTTCCAGGGGTTGCCTGTGTACTTTGCCTCCTAGGGGTGTCCTCTGTCCTGGTGGGTTCTGGGGGCTATTCTGGGTGGTGGTCCTCAGTTTGAGTATTCTAGGGGGGAGGTTTCTCTTCCTGGGTTGTCAGTCTGTTGAGTCCTTGTGGCTTCTACTCCTCTCCAGCATTGTGGGGGTCTCTCCACCAGGTGCCCTTAGGTCTCTATCCTCAGGCCTATTGGTATCCATTCTGGCTTCACTGAGATCTGTGTTGGGGAATGTCTACACTTTAGGGGTCCCTCCCTTTTTTCCCTAGTGGAGTAGGGACGTTGCCCCGTTGTTGTGTTTTTTCCTGAACCTTCTGTGGTCCTTTCTGGCACTAGTGGCTGTGTGGTTATCCTCTCAGAACGTCTCTGGGGTTCCCGGCTCTGTCGGTCCCTTATCCTGGTCAGGGTCCCAGCTCAACTGGGGTCGGACATCTGGCTTCGCGGCCAGCACCTTTACCACGGCTTTTGCCACAGCAAAGGGGACCGACGTCTGGCACCGCACCCAAACATCGCTCTCTAGCCTCGATCACTAGCATCGTTTGCCCCAGAGTGTGTTACGTCGTGACAGCGTGATTTTGAAAGGAGTGGCCAGGAGTACTTCGGCCCCCTGGCCACTCCTGTCAAAATCTCTGCAAGGAATTGGCCCTCCCTCACTTTCTCCTCTTACAAAAACACAACAAAAAAACCATGGCTGACTCATTCTGCCAGTAACCTTCGCCTCCCTCTCACATCCTCATCCACAGTTTATGTTACCCAATTGTACCATAAACATCCCCGAAACATGAAAAGCAATGCCATTAACACATTCTAAGCTGTTCATGTAATCCTAGAATAAACACAGGACACTTTAGATAATGACATCTTCAGATAATGACATGTCTATTCTCATACCAGGCCTCAGTGCAATAATGTGTGCTTTCTACACTGTGTAGCTCAACTCCCATGTCAAGGATGGGTGGGGAGGGGGCTGGAGGCCCCAAATATGTGTCAGTGGTTCTTTTCAGGTAACAAGCCAAGGTCCCTGTTGCAGCATGTAACCCATAACGACCCCCATTTTGGGTTTTGTCTTTGCCACCTGAATGACCATATACCGTGTCTGCATTCATCTGGCATTACTCCTTAATTACTCCACTGGAAATAATGGCTTAAACTCAGGCTGTTCGATTGAGGTTAACCCCTTGGGTACCAGAGGGTTACCCTTTGAACCTACCCCTCTGGGGTGGCATTGTCCCGCTGCAGCCTTCTACCAGCTCACTTCACCACAGGAGAGGCACAGTGATTATCTGTCACCTGATCCTGCTCAGCCCTCCAGTAGGAGAGAGGCTGCTGGGGCTGAAGAGCTCTGCATTGCTGGGAGAGACAAAGTAGCGGCTGCACCTTGGTAACCAGAAGCCGGAGCCAAAGGCATTGTTGTGTCCTGTGGTTTATCCCTTCCACTAATGCCTGGGGGGGGCACTACTGTTTAACTCTTTTTGTGCAGCTAGGTTGTGTACTGTGTTGCATACATATATTGTCTTTTGAGTGCCAGAGGAGTACACAATGCTTTGCAAAGCACTTAAATGGTTAGTTCTATATTTGCACTTACACTGACAGTCACAAACACAGGCCTAGATTTAAAGGCAGCCGTTAAACCATCCGCTAAGTAAAAAAGGCACGTCGGCCGCAAAGAACACATGTTTTACGGCAGATTCAAAGGTAAGCGTTCAAGAATAGCTATCGGGCGTAGGCACTACAAAAACACGTTAAACAAAAACCAGCGTCGCACCTGATTTTGCATCACCGTGCGTCCCAAACACCCGTTAAAACACAACTTAACTCAAAATGTTACATTACGGCTGCCGTTGTCTAGCAACCCTGATAGATGCACAAACAAAATTCAAACCTACAGCCAATCCCAAGGCCCCAAAGTATCAAAAATGTCCAAATACACCTATATATACCTCAAAATAACGGTTACACCCTGTCTGTGTTTCGAGTTTCAGCAAGCTAGAGCACAGGACCCAGGAGTGGAGGATAGCATTCAGAGAGAGAGAGAGAGAGAGAGAAGCATACAGAGGAGTAAGGTAGAAGGATTTTGGAGAGGAGAGAGTTACATTTAAATAGACACATAGCACACTTTTGCACATAGCACATACATCCATACAAACACATACACATACATACACATAGTCTTTTTTTTTTCATCACACCTTACACATTTTAAACTTTATTTTTACAGTGTGAATCCGTGAGTGAAAGTGTGTGACAGAGAGTGAGTGGGATCGAGTGTGTCTGTGAGGGCGTGTGAGAGTGCCTGGGTGTGACTGGGTGAATGATGGCCAGGAGAGGAGGACAGGAGAGAGGGATGGGGAGACTAGTGGAGGAGGAGGAGGAGGAAGGTCAGGAGGGGATCCCTCAGCAGAGCAGGGGTGGGAGAGGGAGATACGCAGGGCGGAGGGGGACCAGGCCCACAAGAACAGGCACACAAAGAAGAAGAGGGACAGATCCTGCAGTGGGACGAGGGGTAGTGCCTGGGGACCACCACACACAGGCAGGGGCAGAGCAGGCAGGACACTCCGGGTCTGACTCCTCGCATGCCGGAGCTGAGGGGGACAGGGTCAGGGATCCCCGATATACCGAGGAAGAAAACACGGCCCTCGTGGAGGCTGTGCTGGAGAGGGAGAGTGTCCTCTTCCCGGGGGACAGACTCCCTGGCCTGTCTGCGAGGAGGAGAGCTGCCTGGAGTCAAATCTGCAGCAGAGTTAATGCGGTGGCCACCTGCAGACGGGATGTGTACTCAATCAAGAAGAGATGGGGCGACTGCAAAAGGCAGGTGAAGAGGAAGATGGGGGATGCCGCCCTGCACGCCAGAGCCACCGGAGGTGGGCCACCTGTCCCCATCACCTACAGCGCATGGGAGGAGAGGCTGCGGCAGACACTGTCATCCACCCTCATTGAGGGGGTCCCTGGAGGATCAGACACTGGGGAGGAGAGGAGCCTCCACACCACCGGTAAGTGCATCACCCCAAAACCACACACCACCCCAAACCACACACCCATCACAAACAAGCACTCACATCCCAACATCTGCTCTTCATTCAACCACACAATTGCACCAACACAGCACCCTGAGGGTTTAAACAGGGATCAAGACAAGGACAAATGTCAATGTTCAACAAGGCCAAAACCTGTCCAACTCCCTGGTTAACCCTCATGTTGCTGTGCTCATCACACACAATACACACAAACCATGCTCAGTAAAGTGTTGTATGTTAAACATCACAATTGTTGTCACACAGTGTTACCCATGTTCACACAGGGAATCCAGCACATAACCCCATGAGTGCGAGAGGGATCATCAATGCATCGATCAACAATGCTTTGGCAACCCCTCTGGTACTCAAAGGGTTAACCAGACAACAAACACATGTCGATAGGTTAACAATTACATGACACATAGGGGACATTCACTAAGCGGTGAAAAAGAGCTGATGTAGTGAATTTGACACTTGCATACCCTCACTTTACCAATTACAATGTTAGTCTATGGAGAACATCCAATAACAGGATTCAAGCTGCACAGGCCCCATTGTGTGGACTCCATAGAAAACATTGCAGATGGTGAAATGAGGTCAGCGGAGAAGTCAGCATCATAATCAGTTCATCAGGTCCACTTAACCGCTTACTGAATCACCAACAGGATGGATCAGGTCACAAATCACAGTGCCACTGAGAATAAATGCTTGTATGTGCAACACACAGGCCAAAAACAATCACACATAAGTAAAGGTGAAAAAGTTGGCCTTGGTGTTGTGTATGCAATCATTTACTCTAACTTCAATTTACATAGCTCACATTTGATTCACATATAGATCCTCAGGAGTGCTGATGCCATGGATGGATGGTACACCAGACACTATTTGCAGGATAAATATGGGAACCAAATATGAACCATTGAGGTTTGGTCAATAACAGGCCAGGGATTATGGATATCTATGATCGGGTCTGGCTGCCTCACACAGAAGGATGGATGGGCTGATCCAGGAAAAAAAAGGCCTCAATCAATGATATCCTTCAAGACTGGCTTGATTGTTGCCCCTCAGGATTCAACTTGAACAGACCTCATGGACAGAATCCTGTAATGTACATCAATCCCTGATTGCCACGGTGGTATCCCATGCATCACAATGCTATGCATAGGATACCATCATGACAACCAGAGAGGGACATGTCTAATCTGACAAAATCCTGCACTGTACGGGATGAACTGATAACATAGGGATGAATACTACTTGAATCACACTGCAGATCTCTTCAAAAAAGATATGTACAGAAAGAAAAACAACCAGATTTGTATGTGGATATGTCCCTTTCAAATGGGTACAAATAGGTCCCAACAAGATGTAAACCCAGAGTTCGGTTCAGTACGTGTGATTGTCCAACTGCCCATATATGTGCACCCTCAACAAAATAACTCATATTGATATCATCATCACAGTACATATACCCAGTATATTACACCTACTTGGATGGGTATCACTTGTATCTATGAAAGTTCATTTGTGATGGCTGTACATATATAGGCAGTTAGACAATCACATGTTCTGAACAGATCTCTGGGTTCATATCTATCAAGGATATGTTTGTACCCGTATGAAAGGTACATATACACACATATCAGACCATATTCCTCACTGTGTACCTTGGCATGGCAATGGTTAATTTCACTTGATGTAACCTTGCAGGCATCATAAAGAGATGTTTAGAAAGATGTTACTGTATGTGACAGCTGGAGATGTCAGTCATATGACCACACGGAGGCTCTTCAGCAGACCCAAAATTGAAACAATTGGAGATGGATCCATCATTGACATGGTCCACAGAGCGTGCTTACAAACCAGGAACACTTAGTAGACAATGGCAAAGATGTAGTTATCTCCAAATGGGTCAATGTGGAGTCTGCTGAAGAGCCTCCGTGTGGTCAAATGACTGACATCTCCAGCTGTCACATACAGCAACATCTTTCTAAACATCTCTCTATGATGCCTGCAATGTTACATCAAGGTGAAATTAACCATTGCTATCCCGTTAAAGAGATAGTAATACCTAAAATGTGAAAGGAAAAATACATGTCATAGGATTGATCCACCGGGTAATGCAAGGGTATCCCCACTACTGAAAGGTGTTTCATCACAAGAGTATAACAGCTCAAAGTTGAATATTCCAGGGACAATATCACTGTGGCCTGAAAATGTACTATGCCAATGTTGCCAGACCATCCTCTGGCTAGCTTTGGTCCAGGGAACAGATATCCACAAAGGATGATGTGGCAACAGCGCAAATGTACAATTTCAGGCCACTGGGATGTGGCACCAAAGGAATTCAACTCTGAGCTGCAATACATGTAGAATACAACACCCATCACCAGTAGGAGTACCGTTGTTTCACACAGGGGGATACACCATACAACATATATGTTCCTTTACACATTTCAAGTATTAATATCAATTTGACACCATCATGGCTAAGTTTACTGATCACACAATCTCAATCCTCCACACAGGTTATGTGTCTCCAGCACATCAGGAGCCCATGGAGGAGGCCACCTCACCACCCAGTGAGGAGTATTTGGAGGAGGGGACCAGCCAGTGGGCACCGTACCCAACGACATCCACACCTCTTGGCCAGCTGGATGCACCAACTCTGCCTGCACCGACTCTGCCTGCACCGACTCTGCCTGCACCGACTCTGCCTGCACCGACTCTGCCTGCACCGACTCTGCCTGCACCGACTTATTACAGTGACTGGATGCCCCCCACCACCTCCAGGAGCTATTATCCCCCAGCAGCAGCAGCAGCACCACCACCACCAGGGAGACAATGGCTGCCCGGTGATGTGGCCACCACCCAATACGGGCCATACCCACAGATTGACCTACCCTCCTGGATGGCTCCCCAGCATGGCCCCAGGTATGATCCTAGGTGGGGGCCAAGCACATACCAGTGGCCAAGGTTTGACCCTTGGCCACTCGACTACCAACACCTGGGCCTGCTTGGGGAGCCCAACAGCCTATGCGAAGGGACGTGTTTACCCCACCACCTCCACCAGCACAGACATCGGTGGGCAGCAGTGGGTCAATTGATGTGGTGGGCACATACCCATCTGCAGCACAACCAGCACCAGCAGAGGAGGACACAGCAGCAGCAGAGGAGGACACAGCACCAGCAGAGGAGGACACAGCACCAGCAGAGGAGGATACAGCAGCAGCAGAGGAGGATACAGCACCAGCAGAGGAGGATACAGCACCAGCAGAGGAGGACACAGCAGCAGCTGATTCACCAGGCACAAGCATCACCAGCAGTGAACGGCCCACGGGGATGGAAGCTGAGTGTATGGCTCTGCAAAGGAGACTACTCAGGTCAAGCCTCCGCACCAATGACAACATCACCAGGAGCCGTAGGGAATCCCGTATAAACACTAACAGGATAGAGGCAAGGATCCATGCCCTGGAGTCGGAGGTCATGAGGATCAACACTCAACTCCATCAGCTACACACGGGGGTGATGGACCTGCTTGCACAGCTACTGGTGGAGTTGAGAGAGCTGAACCGCAGGGAGGACTTACGTTTGGAGAGGGAAAATCTGCGCTCCACAGAGGGATCCACTGCCCCCACCACTCCCTCTAATGTGACCCCCGAAGCCACACCTAGGGGGCAAAGGGTGACCAGGAGATCATCCAGGTTATCCACTTCTGCCACACAGTCTAAGCCCCCCCCCCAAGAAAAAAAAATAAAATGCCCAACATGTTAAATTTCCCCTGAATAAAGGAACATTGTGCTTTTGAATCCTGTCTGATCTGCTTTGAATTTGGTCATAGATTTGGGTGGCAGAGTTGTCTCCAATGCATTGCCAAACAATTCAGTGAATACAACTCCTGCCTAGGTAAGATGTTTGTGGGATGTTACAACATGGGTTCACATACACATCGTTGTACAAAATCAACTGTAAAAACATCCCTGTTGCCATATTACACAACTGTGTTATATGGCAATGTTGTGTGTTGATTTTGCATAACAAAACATTCCCCTTAGCCCAACATTTGGTACAACATTGAACATTCATCTACATCATATGTAGTGTTTAACCCTTTGATATCCAGAGTGGTAGGCAACGCATTGCAAAGAAATGCGTTGGGTACCACTCTGGCACTCAGAGGGTTAAGGGGATAACCAAACAAACGGCTTAGCGGTGAGATAACAAGCAGGACAGATAAATGGGACATGTATCCATATTGTCTTGGATTCACACACTCATTGTGCAACAGACTGACTGGGGAAGCCAATGTTTTCAACCTAGGATTTCAATGTGTAGCACACACATTGATATCCTGGGGTGAGCATTGGGGCCTCCAGTAAGTTGACTTGTTGTTTTTTCTAAGGGTGTAACAGACTTCCCCAGTGAAAACACTTGTCCACTTGGTCATGTACTGTGATATGTCCCAGTGGAGCAATATCACTGAACATTGATTATACTGAGCAACACATTAACTGTGGACAGGAATTCACTGTGGAAGTATGTCCCCTTTATCACCTCTTTATCACTCCAACAACACATTAGTGTATCACTGCCACCATCTGTTAGCGTGAATACATCACTGAGTCCACTCACTTGCAAACAAGTGGTGGAGTCCTGTGATATGGGTGATGCCTTTCCATGTATGGGGATACTCTACCCTGGGTGTGGTAACGCATTGACAACTGTGTTCTCAAATATATCCTCCTACAGACACAGATAGAATGGTGATGGTTCATCTTTATTGTGTCTCAAAGTACATTAGGATGTACATGTGTTTTCTGTGTATTGCCTATATGCATTGAACACCTGTATGAGAACACTAAATGTACTTTGAAACAAAAAAATAGTACTTTAGTTACACTGCTGCCCAGCTCATGTGTTGTCCACAAGGTTTGACAACTCTGTAGCTGAGCATCCTAACTGTACAGGTTATAAAACTCAGGAATTAGTGTTTTCTGTGTCTATATGAAAATGATCCAGTAGAGGTTTGTGTGAACCTCAGGTCAAACTTTGCATCACCAACAACATCAACATAAACAGCAAGGGGTGATCTCCATGAAGGTGATGTCAAGACATCAATCCAGTCACATAGAAGAACTTCAGTTCAAGGATGGATCATGTTACGGATGCCTGTGGAAGAAGAGGACAGGATTTGGAGTAGTTGACTTGAACTGATCATCAAGCAACAACAATTTAGTCTTTTTGATCCCCTCAATTTTCACAGTTACAGGTGAGTACACAAACCATTGCTTGACAATGTGTTGTGTACTCATCTGTAACCAATTATGTGGAGAACTAAGGACATGTGCCCCAGCCCTATGGATATGTGCCCCTGACATGGATACACACATCAACAAGTGTTCTGAGAGCTCCATGGAAGTAATTAATTTGGGCTGCCACTGTTAATGTGACAGTGGCAGCCCAATGTCATTTGTTCCATGGAACTGTTAGGACACATTTGTTGATGTGTGTATTCATGTCGGGGGCACATATGTCTGCACACTCACAGGTCAGCATGGTGTCCCTGGTAATCTGATCTACGTCTCATGACCTCTACATTGTGTGCCAATACCACTGTACATCCACCCCTGTGCTGCTCTTCTCAGCTGTAGCACAGTACAGGTTCCATATTGAGTCCAATGGCCCTTTAACCCCTGATGTGACGGAGTATTATCCAATGCATAGCATTGGATAACACTCTTTCGCTACAAGGCTAGCATGGTTGCTCTGGCTATGCTCATGGCAAATCAAGTTAGCTGCTGTCAATCAAGCCCTGTAAGGCGATGAACATGGGTTATGTGTTGTACCTTGTTTCTCCTGAGGGTGTGCGTGATATCCTTGGGGTCTGTATGTCAACGTGGAGAGTGGAATGGAGGATGGTTTTTGAGTCCACACACACAATTTGCCACGTCCGCTGCAAGTGCAGTGCTGTGTCACTGTTCCTGTGGGGTGAGACAGAACAAAATGTGCAGTGTGGTTAGTGTCACAGGACTGATGGGGGACTTGCATGGATTGTTTGCATGCCTGTGTTATACTCACATGTAAAGTGTTCCGTGATGAGCCTGTCTCTGATCTGTGTCCCTCTCAGGGTCTCCTCAACGTGTCCGATGTCCATGGGCACTTCCTGTATGGGGGGGGCCTGGATGTGCTCCAGCAGCCTGGTGTCCACTGCGATGTTGTGCAGTATTGCGCACGCCACAATGATGTCGCACACCTTTCCAGGTGCATACTGCAGTGCTCCCCCCGAGTGGTCCAGACATCGGAATCTTGACTTGAGGAGGCCAAAGGTCCGCTCAATGGCATTCCTCGTTCTGCCATGAGCCTGGTTGTAGCTTTCCTGGGCATGTGTTCGAGGATTGGCCAGTGGGGTCAGTAGCCAGGACTTGCATCCATAGCCAGCATCACCTGTGTAATGTGAGTGACATGGTGAGACAGGGAGCACATGTTGTGTGAATGATGTTTTGTGTGGTAGACGTAGTAGCTGTGGGTCAGGAGCATGCTAAGCAGCGTTGTGTGTACGCCTGTGTATGTGATGTGATTTTGTATTGTGAACTCACCCAAAAGCCATCCCCCTGTAAAAGTTCCATTCTCGAAATCTCTGTGGACTGAGGAGTTTTGGAGAATGTATGAATCATGTGAGCTGCCAGGATACTTTGCACAGACATTCATTATCCTCATCTGGCTGTCACACACCATCTGCACGTTGATGGAGTGAAAGTTCTTCCTGTTGATGAATATCTGTGCGTCACGTGCTGGGGCCTTAATTCGGACATGGGTGCAATCTATAGCACCCATGACCCTGGGCATGCCTCCCCTGGCGTAAAAGGCCTGCTTGACTTGTATCCAGTCCATGTCGGTGGTGGGGAAATGTATATAGGTACTGGCCTTGCTTTTGAGGGCTGGCAGGACCTGGGCCAGCACCCTGGAGAATGTGGCCTGTGACATGCCAGATGCGTAACCCTCTGTGGACTGGAAGGCCCCGCTTGCCATGAAGTGCATGGCACAGAGTAGTTTCTGCAGGCCAGTTAGGGCATGGTTGTAGATGTAGATGGGATCCACCTGCTCCTTGATGACCTCATACAAGGCAATGATGCTGTCAGGCCTCAACCTGTAGCGATCAATTACCTCATCATCGGTCATTCCAAAGAGGGTGACCCTTGGGCGGTATACCCTGGGCCTTGGTGGTCGTCTATACATCCTGTGCCCTCCAGGTGGGGATGGGCTCCTGTGTGGCTGCTGAGCCAGAGCCTCCTCACTTGCAACAGGTGGTGGCTGTTGATCAGGCATGCTTGGAGGTTGCTGATGTTCCCTAGCTCTCTCCCTTGCACGCCTTCTCTTCAGTCTTCGCAACAATATGTAACCCAACATACTGTTTGCTCTATCTATCTGTCTCTATCTATCTGTCTCTCTCTCTCTCTCTCTCTCTCTCTCTCTCTCTCTCTCTCTCCCTCCCAGAGTGGAAAACAAGCCACAAGTGAGTGTGTTGAGTTGTCCCTTTAAGTACTTGCTAGGGCGTTGTGTAGGTGTGGTGATGAGGTGAGTGCTGACCAATGGTGAGTTGTTTTTGTCCAGGTAAGTGTTTGCAGGTGTGTGTGTGTTATAAGATGTGGTGTGTTGTGCTTGTTCTGTGTGTGCCATTTGCGGACATGCAGTTGTGGGGTGCAGGTGGCGTGTTGATGTTGCCCAGGTGAGCTTGTATTTGCAGGTGTCCGCTTTGTGTGATGACCCCCATTGTTCCGTGCCATGTTGTGTTGTTGTTTTTTAGTGTGTCGTTGTCCCTGTGGTGTTGGTTGTTGTTGTGTGTATAGTGATTTGTGTTGTGTGTGCATGTTTTTGTGTTGTTTTGGCATTGCACGGGTTAATTTTCCCATTTACATGGTTGTGCGGTAAGCCTTTTGTGTCTTTTCCTATGTAACGGGTGTTTTGTTTTGGCCGTTAAGTGTCTAACGGCTAAAAAAAGTGGGTCTTAACTTTTAGCCGTTAGGTGTGTCTTTTTTTCAGCCGTTATCAGTACCGCAAGCCTTTGAATAGCTCTGGGGTATGTTTTTCCATGCGTCTGAATGCACGTAAGTGTATCGGCCGTAAGGATTGTACAACTGCCGTTAGCTGGTCTTTAGACGGATCTTTGAATTGCAACATGTCACTTAACGCACCCGTTAGTGATTTTTTTTGTTAACGGCTGCCTTTAAATCTAGGCCACAGTCTGATACAGACACACACTGACAGGCAGGAATGCACGAATTATATATATGGAGGGGGTAGCAACACTCATTCAAAGCAAGAGCATGGCCAGGTGCACATTCACACACACACACACACACACACACACACACACTGACGCACAAAATGTATACACTATCAGGGTTACACAGACATTGACAAAAATGCATTCTGACAGCTATACACTGACACACACACACACACACACAAATGCACATGGACACTGAAAGGGCACAAACTGACACACACACACAAATACATACTAACACTGATAGGTGTACAAACTGACAGAAACACACACACAGATGCTATAATTGTGTCTTCTATTGAAAACTCACCACCTGCCTCTCCAGTTCCAGTTAAGTCTCCCAGGCAGGTAGTAGCTGTTAGTGTCTCCTCCACCACTGTTACTCCACTGTCCTCCTCCAATCCCAGTCCCAACATCCCTGCTGCCATCTTTAGATCTACAAGTACCCATGTAAAGGTACATAGAACAAAAAAGCATAGTGAGGTTGCTCCAGCATGTGAAGATGAAGAAAGTGGTACCTCAGTTTCTTCTTCTCCACCACCTTCCATTTCAACTGGCTGAGTCATCCGTCGCTCCAAAGAGTGGGAGCATTTTGTGACACTTGGAGATTGCCAGCTAGCTAAATGTAAATTGTGTGGCAGGGAAGTCAGCCGTGTAAGGGTGTTGGGTCATCTAACCACCTCCACCACAAGTCAGTGTTGATAAGTGTAGAACGTGGCACTACTACATATACCAGTGTCACACTCACCACCAGTAGGCAGGAGAAAGGGCAGGGGGGATCATGCCATATCTGGTCCTAGTAAGAGCAGACAGTCAAAGCCCACCCCAAAATCAATACAAGCCACAATGGAAGATTTTGGTGGGTTTCATTCAAAGGGGATGTGTAGACAGCAGTACTGAAAAATTACAAGCCTCATTGCATAGCTTATAGACGTTGGAGGTGCTACTTTTAATTTGGTGGACGGGGAGCCCTTCCAGCAACTTATGGAGGCTGTTGCACACCAATATAAAATTCCATCAAGCACCACATTTAGTCGAACTATAGTGCCCTCACTATACCGGTCATGCGTTGGGCTTTTGAAGAACCTGCTAGGAAAGGCCGGTAGCCAGTCAGTGCACTTTACCACTGACTTATGGAGTGCTCCAAGTGGCCAGCATGCCTTCCTGTCATTGATGGCGCGTTGGTGGCAGCCCAGTGTGTTGCAAGACACATTATTAACGATACCAACAACAAGTTCAGGTGCAGTAGCCAAGCAGAGGCACCGCTCTTTCCTCCTTCATGCTGAAGTAATGGATCAGGAGCACACCTTAGATAACATTTGCAAAGCACTGCAGAACATAGTGGTGCAGTGGCTAGGGGAACAGGCTGGCACACAGGCACAAATGGGGTTGGTGGTTACTGATAGTGCAGCTAACATGGCAAAGGCTCTCCGGGATGGCAGATTTGTGGGTGTGCGCTGCTCAGCGCATGTCCTGCACCTGGTAGTTAAAGCTGCTCTCGATGATGGCAATAACACTGGAAGGTTGTCAGCACTTCTGGAGTCATGCCAACAAATTGCTGGCCACTTCCATCATAGCATCAAGGATAGCCATCTCCTCAGGGAGGAACAGAAAAAGGCAGACCTCCCAGAGCACTGCCTCAAACAAGATGTTGGGACCAGATGGAACGCCACCTTAGATATGCTAGAGTGTATACTGGAACAGAAAAAGGCAATTTACGCAATGTCATGTCACCATTTCATTGGCAGTAAGAGAACATTAGGCAGGGCTGACTGGGCCCTGATGGAACAGATAGTGACAGTCCTCACACCTTTCCGTGCTTTGACAGAAATTTTAAGCAAAGAGAATGCTAGCCTGGCCGAAACCATTCCCCTCTCCACACACCTCTCCTTAAAAATTGACAATTTCCTTGCCCATAGGGAATGCTTGCCTGGTGCTGAGAGGATGCTGCCCTTCTAATGAGGCTGAAAAAGGAACTGATGGTGCATGGAAGAGTGCATGGACAATTGTCCCGAGTTAATGCTTGCCACAATTTGCGATCCTCGAATCAAAGGCAAGATGGCACTTAGTTCCAATTTTCTCACTGCCTGGAGGGAACAATTGACAGCAGGGGTGCATGCGAGGCAAAGAAAAAACAGAATTCAGTCACAGGAGGTGGGAGACGATTCCACAGATGAGCTGAAGGAGTGTGGTGGTCTTCCGGGACCTATCAGTAGCAGTGCCAGTAGCACTTCATCTTGTTCCAGTGGAGCAGCTGCTGATTTTTATGCTGAGGCAATGGACAGATTATGCTTGAGTTTGAGGTTAAGGCTTACCTTGCCGAACCTTGTTTGCCCTCAAGTACAAATCCCTTGAGTTTCTGGGATAACAAGAAGGCTGTGTGGCCTACTTAGTCCCTGGTAGCCCAGTGTGAGCGGGTATTTTCCATAACAGGAAATATACCTACCCCCTAACACTCTCAATTGGCCCTTAAGTTCATGGAACAAATGACTGTTTTAAAAGTCAACCTGCCAAAGCCAGGTTACCCGGCTCTCATGTTCAATGCAGATTAGAAAAAAAAAAAAAGGACTTCATCTACAATCATCCATAGTACCATAATATGCTGAGTGCTCCAGCTTACCCAGCTCTAGAAGCATGGTAGGTTGGGCAGAGGATACCCCCTGACTTGATGGGACACAGGGGAGAAGTTAAAGTCTACGTTGTTGTCCCACTATACAGGTTGTTCAGTTTTGCTCTATTGTTTTTCATTTCTTCTAAAAAAAAGTCTGTGGTATCTATCCACTGAGTCCTGCCTGTTCCATTGTTCTGCAATTTGCTGCTGGCTACATCTACAGTGTTCCTGTCATCCTGAGTCCTCCCTGCACCAGTCATCCTCGTTTTGTAGTCTCTTCTAAAAAAAAGTCTGCAGTATCTATCTACTGAGTCCTGCCTGCTCCAGTGTTCTGCAGTTTTCTGCTGGCTACGTTTAAAGTGTTCCAGTCATCCTGAGTCTGCCCTGCACCAGTCATCCTTAGTCTTCCTTTTTTCTTAGAATTTCATTTATTTGTTCAATTGTGCTTGTAGCTAGCTAGCTACATCCAAACTTTATCTACTTCATCCATAGTACCATAAGGCTAAAGCTCCACCTTACCCTGTTCCACTATCTTCATTTAGACCTTGGAAATGGTTCCATTTATTTTTATTTATTCAATTTTAGTGTTTTATTGTATATTTTAAAGTATTTTAAATTCGGGCAAATGACTCAGACTATTGTCAAATTTTGTTCGAGTCAAACAGTTCCGGTCCAAAATGCAGATCCTCTGAATAAAAAAAAAACAAAAAAACACTTAATCTGAAATAGAATTTTACCAATTTTTTTGCTATGCACAAGTCTACTGACACACACACTAACACTGAAAGGTGCACAAACTGACACACACAGAAATACACACTAACACAAAGGAACTGGCGCACATACACTAACACTAAAAGGTACAAACACTAACACAGAAAAAAATATACATTAACACTGAAAGGCGCTGTCACACACTGACACACAAATACACACTAACAAACGCCGACACTGAAAGGCACTGTCACACACACACACACACACACACACACACATATATATACACACACAAATGGTTAATCTTATATTTACAGAAACATGCACTGACACTTGTGTTTTAGGTGGAGTTGCTGGGTTGTGGCTGGTGGATGGGGCATTATCAAAAATTTTAGTTTATTTCATGACCTTTTGACACATCTTTGTATAACTGAATAAATGATTTAGAACAAGACCAAAATATATTATGTACACAGACTAATTGCTAAACACATTTACTGTAGGTTAAACCCTTAAGGACCAGTGGACCTGGGATAGTTTTACCCTAAAGGACCTGATAGACTACACTCACATTAAAGTGAAATTGTCATGTTACAACTCAACCCTCCCCCCCAATTGCTTTAAACCCATAAAACCCCCCAACTAATCTCAATAATGTCTGTTCCTATAATAAATAACTACCTTACCTTCCTTCGGCAGCAAGAAGAACCACTACACATTGAAATGTCTTTCCCTTCCTCGTGTCTCTTCTTGACAGGCATCTCCATGCTTCTTTTGCTAGTTTTATAGTATGTAGCAACCATTTTCTTTCAAAACAATTGTGAAAAGGAGAAAAGGTGGGGTTTAAAATTGCAAGAATTAGCTCCACTAATAGCTATTGAATATTAACCTATGGAGTGCCAGAGGGATATCCAGATCATTGCAGCATAATGCGTTGGATACCTCTCTGGAACTCAAAAGGGTTCAAAATGCATGTATTGCTTTTCAAATCGTCCATCTTACTTCTTAAAGGAACACTATCACCTCCTAATAATACTCCCTCTTACCATTCTATGACAACAACATTTTAAGGCCTTTTGTTCAAGAGATAAAATTTTCAGTCAATCCTGGATGTAATTTCCACCGAGGAGGACATTACTCTTACCGACGGAATTCCAGGACACCCTTTTCCTATTGAACTTTTTTTTTTATATTGACATAGGCAATGTCAAAGAGTCAGTGCTGCAAGTGAATAATTGTGTGGGTGTGTAGTCTGTTATCTAGGAGGACTGCCAGTAACATGTATCTGTGAATGACTTCCATGTCTGACTGAAGATGTTATCTCTTCAACCAAGTCACATGGACAAAAATTCATAGTAGCCACTGTCAGATAAGTGGGGGTTATTATTAATTGGTGATAGTGTTCCATTTAGATTATAAAAATTTTGAATTCATACAAACAAAACAGATGTGATTGCCGCAGGCAGTCAGTAATTTCTGTGATTGTGAATATTATGCACACATCATCCTAATCTCCCAAACATATATCACAGGAAATAATTTGTGACAAATCATCTTAACGGGACCTAAGAAGTCATCCAGCATCTGAAAAAGGGCTTTGGATTCATGTGATTAACCCTTAATGATTGGTTATGTTGCTTTAAGGATGGATGATGGTCCTGGCACATCAAGACTTCCTGATCACAAAGTACCTCAGGGCACACTGGGGAGGCTGTAACTGCCTGCTCCAGGATCAGAGCAGTCAGTTTCAGCCTTTGCCTGACAAAGGCAAGGTAAATATACATTTCCTTTGGCACTATTCTCTGCCTCTATCTTGAGGAAGAGAGAAACAGAGAACAGAGCTCCAAAAAGAGCAAAAGGCCTGTATGCTGAGGTTATGGAGGCAGGACTGTTGGAGAGAGAAAGCTTGGACCTTCCTGACCTATTTATACCTCTTTGAGTAGTTTAATAAAAGATGTACAGCAAGATCAAAGTATTTTATTATGTTAATTTTATTTCTGTGGAGGTTTGTGATACACTTATACACACATAGACACCACAAAGTCTGATCTCCAAAAAGGAGGCACTAGAGAGGGAAAGTTAGACATGGGGATTTTTGCCTCAAAGGGACAGTACCCCCTAAAAAGGGGCAATTTGGGACGCATAAACGATCAAGTCCCTATTAAAAATGAAACAACTGAGCATAAATTATCACAGAATTTTTTTTCTTTTTTTATTATTATCAAATGAATGGTGGGTTATACAAATAAACCCGAAATCAAAATTTACCCTTACTTATGATTAAAAAAAATGGTGTATAATTTGAGTGGGTGGACTAAATGAGTTGTCAAAATTGCTCTTGTTCCTCTAGTGTCAAAAAGTCCTGGTCTCTAAGGTGTTAATCCCACTAGTGCCAGATGGAAAAAAAACATGGTGATACTCTATAACATTTATTTTTGTTGGACAGTTCTACATATGATAAAGTATTTTGTTTTTTTGTGGATAAAAGGTGCCAGTACTGAGTACCCCCCACACAAAAGCCTCTATTAATATCTATCTATCTATCTTTCCCTAAAACCCTAGGTTTTCCTCACTATAGTATGCTTTTATGATATAAACACTTGCCTCTAACATCACGGACGTTGCTCTTATATGCTCTACATGTGCCCTTGCCAAAGAGATCCATATAATCATATGGCAATATTTCCCAAATCTAAAATGTTCACCACAGCTTCAGCATTCACTGGGGACTGTGGGAGGGATCAGGATTTCACAAAACTTGTATGCAAGACCTGCCCACAGTAGGAAACAAATACCACCCTTATACAAATAGATTTGAGCTAGCAGGTTATGTTTAGAGAGATTGTCCTGAAAGTGATAAATGAGAGCCTGAAATAGCTTGGTCTGATTTTGTATTAAATAGATATTTGTATCTTCAAGGGATTCTGCTCCCAGGATTATTATCCACCCCTCCATGTCTTAATCCTTCTTGCTGACATGCAGTGGAGATGCTTAACTGTCTCAATTCACACACGCACACATTATGTCTTCTCCTCTCACTTTCTCTGTAAGGCTTTCCTTGCTGAGTAAATCAAAAGGTACACCTACTGCTTGTAGATGCTTCATTTAAAACTGATTGCTTGACATGACTCTTTTTTTCCAGGAGGGGAAACATACAAAACCTCTCCCTAACACTGGATTAACAGTCAAATGATCTCTTTTTGTGGAACTACTTCTATCAATTCTTAGAATTTATCTGGGACAATAGGCTGATTAAGGTTTCATGTCTTCCAGCAAGCTGGACTCATTTTATGGAAGAAATGGGAAACCCCCATTTCATTGTGTCATCCTTTTGATTTTTGTATCCTGGACTCTGGCTGGCTTTGAAATCTCAGCATAGTCCAGAATCCCTCCAATCTTTAGTTGGCTGTTTTGCAGCTGAGACCTGGGGCCAAATAAATTTCAGCAATAGTGTAAAAGTCAACAAGGTTGAGGGTGCAGTGTAGTCCCCTTTTTATAAAGTGATAAAAATGTCCTTTAAAGGGATAGTATTACTTCAAAATTACTATCTCTCATATTGTAGCCCTTAATAAACTGAGTTAAATGACACCAGCGGCATCTCTCAAACCTTTATGGTTTAAGAGATAGCCGCTTTCAAAGTTTCCTCTCCCCTGCTGTCAGCGTTCTGCTGCCAGCAGGGGAATCTGGTCCCGGGACAGGCAGAGGCTCTTAAACAGAGCCAATATCTCGTTATGGAAGGAAAAAATATTCATTGAAACAGTCTTCTACTTGTGCTTGGTTACCAAGCACACGTAGAAGACTGTTTCGATGAATCATTTTTCCTTCCATAACGAGATATCGGCTCTGCTGAAGAGCCTCCGCTTGATTCAGAGACCGGATTCTCCTGCTGGCAGCAAAACGCTGACATCAGGGGAAAGGAAACTTTGAAAGTGGCTATCTCTTAAACCATGAAGGTTTGAGAGATGCCGCTGGTGTCATTTAACTCAGTTTATTAAGGGCTACAATATAAGGGATAGTAATTTTGAAGTAATACTATCCCTTTAAGCACAAAATAGTAGGTTGAACAAGCACATATTGTGATTAATGGAACACTACTCAAATATTGAGTAGTTCTAATTTTCTAAATGTTTTGGTCAAATGATGGGCCTTATTTACTTAATGAAGATGACTTTATTAATATATCTATCTATATATATATATATATATATATATATATATATATATTGCAACAAATGGAAAAACCTCACTCCAGGCACAACATTAATCACTATGGTGGTAGATATGTATCTAATACATTGCTTCTCAATGTGTTGGAGAGGTATCCAGCATTCAAAGGGTAAATAGATGCTTTCTCTGGGCATAATACCCATTCATGACAAGTCCACCATTCAATTTTCTACATGCTATTAACGTTTAGAGTTCTAACAGACCGTTTATTTTGGTGCTTAATAAAATCAACCTCATAGAGCTAACGTGTCTTTGAAGCCCAACATATTGCACTTTCATGTACAGTATATTTATTTTAAATGTGCGGCCACCCAAGATAGTTTATGGTCCTAGCAGTGGAAAGGTTATCCACGTCATTCAGATCTGATAGTGTGCCCTCAATAGGAAGTGAGAGAGGTTGAGAGAGCAGTATGAAGAGTCACAGTTTTCTTCTACCACTGTCAATAAACCGCACCATATACTAAATACCATATACTATCACTTATGTTTTGATAATATTTCAAACTAAGAACAGTTCTACTGTGGAACAACTCCTAGATGCTGAAGCCTTTTGATTTCTATATCCCAGGCTTGTGCCAGCGGTAAGCTGCAGGATGGGTAAGATAAATGGAAAACTGCATAAGTGCAGCCCACGCAGATGGCTTGGTACATGTCTGGGAAGATTTCTAATGTCATGGCCTATAGGCTCCAATGGTGTTGGAGGAGGGATATTCTTAGCAAGAAGAGAGATGTCATATAGACATTTGCAGTTATCTATGTTGACCTTGAATACACTTGTGCATGTTAATTATGTAATCTCTTATACATTGACTGAACTCCTTCAGTCTACACTTGTGAAGTCTACACTTAACCCTATGAATGCCAAATAGGTATCCAAAGCATTACAATACAATGTGTTGGCTACCTCAAAATAAAACCAAAAGTGCAAAACACAAATAACACAGGATTTTATTTACAAGCTATGCACAAGGAGAGTTTCTTGGAACCCAAGGTTTGGGCCTACCCAATACATTATTAGTGCACCATGCAGCCTATTTGCACTGTTAGTAGTAGGTAGATTAGAAACATTATATGTCCCAAGCTAGCAACAAGATGCATAAATCATGGTACACACCTACCACCCTAATTAGCCACACCCAAATAAATGTTCTACTAAAAAAAACACAACTTTTACATTAAAGTGATCTAACTGTGTACATGTGTTTATGAACCATCTCAATAAGTCTAGGCCAATTAGATCATTAGGTTTAGATGATCGGGCAGGTTAAATATTCTGATCCTACTTTATTTTGATTTGTTTGTGTGACCACATATCTGTGCACTAAAGCTGAGAAATCAAGCTGACTCATTCTGGTCTGCATAACACAGATCGATAACATGCAGTCTGATCCCTGAGTGTTTGGATTTTTTTCATGTCAGTACCTGTGTATGTGGGGATGAATAGCAGGCAATCTGGTTTCTAAATGAGTGTTACCAAACTCCGTATATGTCCAGTCTCAAAAATTGTAAACCCACTTCACAAGGAGAATGTGTTAACGTGATTTTGATATTGATTTCTTGCATATAATTCCAAATGCAAGAAACAGAAAGGCACACTGGAAACAAACTGAACCATTTGGGTTAAACATGATAGAACATGTTTAAAGTTACAGTCCTCAATTTTTTTGTATTTAGCTTTTTATTTGTTAGATTTGCATCTGGTGATCAGAATGCACTGTTCTTCCCGGAAGCTGTAACTAATTATAGAATAAAATGAAAAAATACTACAATAAATCATATTTGCACTTTCAATAGCTTCTCATAAAATAGAGAGAAACTTGCAAGAATGAAAAACACATAGTAGCTTGGTCTTCAGGCTCATGCACACTAGGGGAGCTGAAGGTTCACAAAAGCCCTCATGCCACCTTCATGCATAACTAGCATACTATGCAGCCCAATTACTCCACTACTAGCAGGAAGATTAGCACCATGATATTCCCCAAGCTGGATATAAACTCAGGGGCTTTAAGTTTGAGATCTGGGGCTTTAGCCTTCTCAGAGAGTACCTCATAACTCCTCTGGTACTCACCCAGGAGAAGTCAGTCTCTTTGATTAGCTCTCTTGTGCCAATTCCATATGCACATCTGTTTGAGCCCATCATAAGAACATCCCTAAAATGCCAGGCTACATTCCTTTGAATAAAATTATCATCCAACCCCAAATTGTACATGTTTGTCAATGAGATACACCTGATCTCCTTAGGCACAGAGCACAAGGGGTCCACATTTGGAGTATAATTTTCCCCTAGGGAAAAACCAAGAGGATTTAAACAAACAAAACAAGCCAAAAGAGTGAGAACTGCTTATCGAGAATAAACTCTTAATAGAGTGTACTGTGTGGTGCTTCTCACTTCAGAATAGATAATCTTATTTTATAGATTCTTTTTGCCATTCCAGGAGAAAAATTTCCATGTGCATTATCAGTCTGGTCCCACCCCCTAAAGGACAGCTGTAATACTGTAGTATAGTGGTACCATTGAATAGAACAAGCTGTTGAGTGATGTTCATTCTCAGTAAATCTCTGAGTCTTTTGGCTTTGTTGATATTATTAGGATTGCGCCCTAAAGGTGAAGGGAACACCAGATATGAATCTATTGCTCTCTGTGGCCAGGTTTACCAGATATGGCTTGCTGATGACTCCCACAGAGATAAAAATGTAAATCTGGGGTGTGTTGTATTCTTATGCAGAGGATGTTTGCCTAGCATTTTGGGGCTAGATCATCCTTACTGACAGTAACAGACTGACACACATATGAAAATATTCCACTGAAATTGTACAAGAAAATTTAAAAATTAAATTGACTGCTCCTCAATGGGTACAATCTATTAAGTGTGGTTTGTTCACAGTTAGCATCTCTCAGTCTATTGGATTTACCTTTCTTGGCGTGGGAGTCAATATTCAAGGCTGCATGATGAAAATGTGGCTTAAAGTGGAACTACCACCCATTTGAAACTTAGCTCCAAATAATTACCCATCTGGCGTCTAACTGCTAAATAGTGCTAGTCGCCAGAATTATTACCATGTTACTGAGAATGCACGCTGCTCCTGGGACTGACAGCAAGAAACCAGCGCAGACATCTTTCCATAGTGATGCCTGCATGCCTGCTCTGTCAGTCCCAGTCTGCTCTAGGAGGCGTTGCTAGGAGCCATTCGGCTCCAAAAGGGACCGACAGCACAGGCGCGCAGACGTCACTATGGAAAGATGTCTGCGCTGGTTGCTGACAGTCAGTCCTGGGAGCACTGTACATTCTCAGTAAAGCGGTAATAATTCTGGTGACTAGCAGCTAGTCACCAGATGGGTAATTACTTGGGACTAAGTTTCAAATGGGTGGTAATTCCGCTTTAAAGAGGACGTAGAGGGCTAGTGAGGGCTAGTTACTGTCCCAACACTAGGGGAGTGTCATGGTAATCAGGCAAAGAAGGACACACACAGTAATAAAATATATCCACCTTTATTGGATATAGCGATGATAATATCCCACACAACCCCAGACCACCGGATAATAGGGTCCAAACTCCTACCCAGAGCTGGACACTGTGCTCCGCACTGCACTACTGAGAGGTACTGGAGACCAAAGGCAACAGGGAGCGAGAGTTGGACAGAGCTGCGGGACACAGAGCCAGGCAGGCTAGGAGCATAAGAAACGAGTAGTCAGCCAGAGCCACAGGTCAGACAAGCTGGGGATACACTGAGCTATATAGGAGCCAAAGCTGGAGGACAGACAAACCGGGGACTACACAGAGTGAAAGAGCCTAACGGTCAGGCAGGCTAGGAGCATAAGAAACGAGTAGTCAGCCAGAGCCACGGGTCAGAACCGAAGTGGGTAGTCAGACAAGCTGGGGTTAACAAGGAGCGAGTTAGTCAGCCAGAGCCACAGGTCAGAACCCATGTGGGTAGTCAGACAAGCCTGGGTCATACACAGAGCGAGTAAGCCAGCCAGAGCCACAGGTCAGAACCAATGTAGGTAGTCAGACAAGCCGGAGTCATAAACAGAGCGGATTCTCAGATAAGCACAGGTCACAACAGAGCACAAGAGTAACTAACAGGAACACCACATAAGGGCAATGACTCCCAGGCCCTGGGCGGTTTATAAAGGAGCAGAAGGAGGCGGGACCCAATTAGGCTACCCAGAATAGGCCCATAAACAGGCGTCCATGCTAATGCCTGTTACCTGATGTATCAATGAGGAAGTGGCCGGAGGCCATCATGCCAGCCGGTGGCCATACAGAGTTAAGGAAGCACAGGATAGCCCAAGGGAGACTGTGATAGTACCCCCCCTTATGACCTCTTCCCCGCGGAAGAGGACCAGCACTAACTAGAGGTGGTGCGGGAGTGGAATTCACGGACAAGGGCAAGTGCCTGCAGATCTCTCTTAGCGACCCAGGAACGCTCCTCAGGTCCATAGCCTTTCCAGATTGCTTGAGGACAACCAGACTCTCTCTCCCACCCAGAACACTGAAGCTGGTAATCGCCTATGGTCTGCTTGTCGCTTATAGCGCATTGTGGAACTCTGCAGGGATCTCTGAACCCATGCCCATGTGGAACGGAGAGCCCTCAAGTGCTCCTCCAGAGTAGGAATGCTCTGTGCCTCGAATGACTCAGGCAGGAGAGAAGGTTGGAACCCATAATTAATCAGAAAGGGAGAATTCTGAGAGGAGGAATTAACTGCACTATTTCTGGCCAGCTCCACCCACAGTAACGAGTTCGCCCAGTTGTCATGATGGTCAGAAATGAAACAACAGAGAAACTGTTCCAGCGCCTGATTACAACTTTCAGCAGTGCAATTCGACTGAGGGTGGTAAGCTGAGGAGAACAAGAGCTGGATCCCCATCTGACCGGAAAAAGCTCTCCAGAAACATGACACAAACTGGCTCCAGCAATCCAAGACCACAAACCTTGGGTATACTATGGAGACAAACTACCTCCTTCGCAAAGATCTTGGCCAACTCCTTGGAGGAGGGGAATCCCTTAAGCGGCACGAAATGGGCCATCTTCGAAATCTATGCACAATCATAAAAATGACCATGTAACCCTCAAAGCTTGGTAACTCAACCATAAAGTCAATTGACAAGTGAGACTCTGGACGCTCCCCATTTGGAATGGGCTACAGGAGGCCAACTAGCAGCCCATCCATCAAACAAATGGAACATGCTGAAACAAACGCGGAACAGTCTGCCCTCATGCTGGGCCAACAAAAGAGTCTGGACATCGACCATATCTATTGGTCTCTGTCAATATGTCCTGCAGCCTTAGAGGAATGGTATGTCTCCAGAAATCTTGTACTGAGGGATTCGGGCCCAAGACATCTCCCATTAGGTCCTTCCATCTGGGCGGAAGCTTGGGCAGCCAAAATCTCCTTGTCCAGTGGAAATGTAATACTGGTGCATATCGTAACCAAGATGCGGTCGGGAGGAAAAACAGGCACCGGTGGAGACTCCTCCTGAGACTCGGACCCAAATTGTTGAGAGAGAGAGCATCCGCTCTAATATTTTTTGTACCAAGAAGGTAGGAAACCACAAAATTTAACCTTGAAAGGAAGAGGGCACATCTGGCCTGATGTGAAGACAACCTCTTAGCCTCTGATAAATATTTGAGGTTTTTGTGATCTGTCAGTATCAGGATCGGAACCGCTGTGCCTTCCAGCAGATAACGCCATTCTTTGAAGGCCAAGATAATGTTGAGAAATTCCCGATCTCCCGCATCATATAAACTCTTAGCCTTCGACAGTTTTTTTAGAGAAAAAGCCGCATGGCAGCAATGGTTTACCAGGCAGCCACCTTCGGTGTAAATGGCAGGGAGGGGATTGGGTGGGACAGTATTGGGGCCTTTGCAAAGGCAGACTTCAAATCTTCAAAAGCCTGAAGTGCTTCAGGTGCCCAGTCTGAAGGATTAGCTCCCTTCTGAGTCATATCAGTGAATGGTTTCACGACTGAGCAAAAGTTTTGTATAAACTTTCTGTAATATTTAGTGAAGCCCAGGAACTTCTGTATGGATCTTAGCCTTACGGAAAGCAGCCACTGCAAGACAGCAGACAGTTTTTGCGGACCCTTGGCCAGACCAGTGGATGAAATCACGTATCCCAAGAAGGTTACCTGGAATTTGTGGAATTCACATTTCTCTAATTTTCAGAACAACCTGTCCTCTCTTAGCAGTTGTAGAACCCGCGATACATCTGCTCTATGTGTCTCCAAGGTGGGAGAATGGATGAGCATATCATCCAAATATACTACAACACAGCTCTGGAGTAGGTCTCTTAAAACGTAATTAATGAACTCCTGGAAGACAGCGGGAGCATTGCACAATCCGAAAGACATAACCAAATACTCATAGTGCCCGCTCAGAGTGTTAAACGCTGTCTTCTATTCATCACCCTCTTTTATTCATACCAAGTTGTATGTGGCCCTCAAGTAAAGTTTTGTGAAAATTGTCGAACCTATGATACGATCAAATAGCTCTGTGATCAGTGGTATAGGATAAGCGTTCTTTACCATTAGCTTATTTAGGCCCCTGAAATTAATACATGGTCTAAGCTCCCCATCTTTTTTCTTAATGAAAAAGAAGCCTGTGCCCGCAGGGGAGGAAGACTTCCGAACAATGCCCCTAGCTAGGGCGTCTTCCATATAGTGCTCCATGGCCTTGTTCTCGTCCACTGACAAGTGATTAACTTGGCCCCTAGGAGGCCTGGCCCCTGGTACCAGATCAACAGTACAATGGTAGGGCCTGTGTGGCGGCAATGTACTGGCCTCTACCTTATTAAATACCTCTTTGCAGGCCTGATACTCAGCAGGTAACAAGGTAGAGGTACACAATATTCTTGTAGGCTGCTGGAGGCAAGACCTCACACATAGAGATGACCACGACAGGATGTCGCAGTTTGCAAATAAATTCTAGGGTTGTGAGTCTGCACTCATGGAAACCCCAAAATGATGGCATGATGGGGGGAATGTATCACCTGGAACTGTTGTGTATCCACATGGAGTACCCCTACCCTCAGAGACAAGGGATGAGTCTCATTAGTAACTTGTGCCGGCTGTAGAGGTCTGCCATCTAAAGCCTCAATGGCCAACGGAGAGGAGCAAGGCAAAAACAGAATAGAGTGTTTGGCCGTAAAGCCTGCATCAATGAAAAACCCAGTGAGTCCAGTAGTTCCAGAACCACCACAGAAGACTCGGCTCAAGAGAGTATGACTTAAAAAATCAGCTTGTCCATTACTGTCTCTGGGGACTGTGAAATTCCACCCAGGGTCTGTCCCCTACTTGACCCTAGTTACGAGCGTTTTCCCGGTCGAATAGAGCAAGCACTCAACAAATGGTCAGTTTCCCCACAGTATAAGCAAAGTCCCCCTCCTTCTGCGCTGAGCCCTCTCCTCCTCAAAAAGGCATGTAAAGCCTAGCTGCATAGGTTTCCCACCTGTGAGTTCAGAATTAGGAGGTGTGGGAGGTGAGGGAGGACAGGGTTTGCCTGAGAAACTAGGTGCCAACCGTGGTAAAGTTTTACACCCATGTTCTTTGAATGAAGGCCTCTCACGATTCTCGTTTCTAACAGGATGGTGATGAGATCAGCTCCTCCAGATCACCAGGCAGTTCCCGGTCTGCCGTCTCATCCTTAATTGTGTCACACAAGCCCTGGGAGAATGCGGCAACTAGGGCTTCATTGTTCCAACCAACCTCCGCCGCCAAAATGCAAAACTCAATAGCATAGTCCGCTACAGTACGTGTGCCCTGCCGTATTGTCATCAGTCGTTTGGCAGCAGAGGTAATACGCCCAGGCATGTCAAAGACTCTCCGAAATGAGGCTACAAATTCTGTGAAATTGTGGATTATGGGCTTCTATGTCCCACATAGCGGATTCTCCCAGGCCAGTGCCTTGCTGGATAGAAGTATCACTGTGCCCATGATCTTTTTTTCTGTCACTCTCACTTGTGCCACACTCCTATTGGTTGAGCCTGTTTGGCCCGTCCCTGGTGACCTTTTTATACCTGACCATTGGCACCTGTCAGGTGCCCTTTCGTGGTGTTTCTGAGCCAGTATTGCTGTGCTGTGTTCCTTATTCCGGTGTACCGACTTGGCTTGCTTAGACTTCGTTCCTGTGTTCCTGCTCCGTGATTTGACCCGGCCTGGCTGACGTTCCTGCTTATGACCTGATGTGGCTTGTCTGAGAACCTGCTCAGTGATTCGACCCTGCTTGGCTGACGTTCCTGCTTGTGACCTGATCTGGATTGTCTGAGAACCCTGCTCCGTGATTCGACCCGGCCTGGATGACGTTCCTGCTCCGTGACCTGCACCGGTTTCACCAACCCAGACTACGGTTCAGCTTCCTGCTGTCACCGAGGAGACATTCTGGCTTCCTACAGTTAACTGTACTCCTGCTACTGCAGCTGTTAACCCGTGCAGAGCTGAACTCCTGCTAACCGAGCCGTTACCGTGCAGAGCTGTACTCCTCCTACTGAGCCGTTAACCCGTGCAGAGCTGTGCTCCTCCTACTGAGCCGTTTCCCCGTGCAGAGCTGTGCCTCCGGTTCTGAGCCTCCAGTCTGGTACAGAGCGTTGCTACTCTTGCTGAAGCAGTTACATTTCCAGCCACTATTACTGCTGAGCTGGTTCAGTATAGCCTTGTGAGCCAACGGTTCATATCACTCCTTGCAGTATAGCTGGTTTATGTTACCACGCCCGGTGTAGGTGCTAGGGCTTTAGCTGCTACTGTACTAGTCTCTGTTATTACGCCTGTGGGGGCTATAGACTCAAGCTCTTGCAGTCCAGTTGCTTCCATTATCACGCCCGTGGGGGCTTTTGGCTCAAGCTCTTGCAATCCGGTTGTCTCTGTTATCACACCCATGGGGGCTATTGGCTCAAGCTCTTGCAATCCAGTTGCTTCTGTTATCACGCCCGTGGGGGCTATTGGCTCAAGCTCTTGCAATCCAGTTGCTTCCGTTATTACGCCCGTGGGGGCTATTGGCTCAAGCTCTTGCAATCCGGTTGCTTCCGTTATTACGCCCGTGGGGGCTACTGGCTCAAGTTTCAGCAGGCTCTGGGTTGCAGGTTCTTTTTGCTGAACAGTTATCTCCATTTTATGAACTTTAGGTGTTGAATATACTCCACCATTCACTGTCTATTTCCACCCCGGGCGTGCCAAACACCACAACTGAGACGGACTGATTACTGTGTTAATCCTTGTATCTCTGTTCTCAGTATCTGTTATATGCCTGAGCTATTAAGTTATTATCTGTATATTGGTCCTATTTTGCCTCCTTGTATTACTCAGGGCTGCCTACAGAGGGCGATCCTTCCTTTTATTTTTTTTGTTTAATAAAACTGTGTTTTATTTCATCAACTGGTCTGAGTGTCTTGAAAACCGTGACAAGAAGGGAGATCAGGAGACCCACCTTACTTCTCTCAGTAGAGAATGCGTGGGGTACCATCTCTACAAAAATTCCCAGCTGATTAAGGAACCCCCGACACAGCAGGTTCCCCATCATATCTTTGGGGTAGAGAAGTGGAGTCAGACAATCCTCTACTTATGCCCGCCTCAGGGGCAGTGGCCACAACTGGTGCAGGTGCTAGGGAAGCCACCTGTTGCGTAGCAAAGCGGTCTAGGTGAGCCGTGTGATTTACCAGTGTAGCTAAAGACAATTGGTCAATTCTCTGGTCTTGTGAATCCATCCTGGACAGGATGCTCTGATTAGGTGGACTGCCTGTACCTTCATTAGACATGGCCCTTACGCACCGTCACGGTAATCAGGCAAAGAATGACAGACACAGTAATAAAATATAACCACCTTTATTGGAATATACAGTGATAATAATATATAAGATATGGAGATGATAATATCCCACATAACCCCAGACCACCAGATGATAGGACCCAAACTCCTACCCGGAGCTGGACACTGTGCTACGCACTGCACTACTGTGAGGTACCAAAGGCAACAGGGAGCGAGAGTCGGACAGAGCCGCGGGACACAGAGGCTCACTGCCAGTCAGGCTAGGAGTGTACGGAGCAAGTTGTCAGCCAGAGCCACAGGTTGGACAAGCCAGGAATACCCTGAACGAGATAGGAGCCGGAGCCAGAGGACAGACATACTGGGGACTACATGAAGCGAGTGAGTCAGCCAAAGCCACAGGTCAGAACCTATGTGTGTAGTCAGACAAGCTGGGTTTAACAAGGAGTGAGTTAGTCAGCCAGAGCCACAGGTCAGAACCCATGTTGGTAGTCAGACAAGCCGGGGTCATACACGGAGTGAGTAAGTCAGCCAGAGCCACAGGTCAGAACCGATGTGGGTAGTCAGGCAAGCTGGGGTCATATACAGAGCAGATTCTCAGATAAGCACAGGTCACAATGGACCACAAGAGTAACCAACAGGAACACCACGTAACGGCAATGACACCCTGGCCCAGGGAGGTTTATAAAGGAGCAGAAGGAGGAGGGACCCAATTAGGCCACCCAGAATAGGCCCACAAACAGGCGTCCGTGCTAGTGCTTGTTACCTGATGTAGAAATAAGGAAGTGGCCAGAGGTCACTTGTGCCTGCTGGCCAAATAACATCTTTGTGGTCCTGAAGGTGGATTGAACTCCAGCATCACTGGGTGTTATGGATTTAGCTTTACAAAACAATAATGTAGTACATCATATGTATACATTTAAATTCTCTAAACAAATTAAACTTGGCATAGGGTGACCAATCCACTTTAAGTGGTACAAAAGAGGACAATCAGGTTGTACTCCCTATCATCTTCTCAGTGTCAAATGGCACAATTATGTGAACAATAATCTACTGAAAAAATATGTAACACATACCATTGATTGGATTATAGATGTTAATATATTATGCAATGTTTTAATGCCACAAAAAACCTGGACATAGAAGGTAATAAAACTGTCTTTGTTTACAATGGTTCTCTGATGCAGGAGCCATAAAACACACTCCTTTCTTACTGTAGGTTAAATGGGAGTGGAAGAGGTCAAAGTGTGTCCCATTAAAGGAAATTGTATCATGTGTCTTATAAATAGTTTAAAATGTATGAGTCTTTAGAAAGACAGGCTATGTTTTAAGTGCCAGTCATTCACCTGCCTCTTGGAACAAACCTATTGCATATTTATTGAAAATAAAAATATAGGGCTCTTAAATATCTTTCTATTTTGTTTAATGTTCTTACAATCATATTGTTCAGTGCTCACTCACACTGCATCAGTGATATGAGAGGAGGAGAAACATGGACCAGTCCCTTCTTACTCCTTTTATTTCATATCAAGTTAGCATATTGGCTATCGAGGTTTGGCACTTATTCATGATACTTCATTATTGTTTCTGAGAACCTTGGGATAAAAAGTATTTTTAAATGTCTGCCTCAAGGTGATTAGTTTTCTTTAGGCTATCCTTCATTTCATGTATCTTCAAATTTATATTTTCAAATAGGAGTATGAAAATCATTTGGTAGTCAACCCTAATGTTATATCTTGGTAGAGAGGGCCTGGAGTACAGCAGTCTATGTAAGAGGATTAGATTTAAAAAAAAAAAAGGGGGGCAGAGTGAGCTGCCTAAGCAGATGGACGTGCTTTCTGGTCTGGGACCCAAGAAAGATGATGTTTTCTAGGATCTCCAGTACGTGTTTAATCCACACTGCTCCCTGACCACTCCGTGTGGTTCAGTTTTGCCTTAGCGCCTGCATCACTATATTAATGCCTCAGGAGCATCGGAGATTTCTTTGCATGGCACCTAATAATGACATATAAATTACTACTTGTAAGCTAATCTATGTGCTCCTTTTCAGCTCTTTTCATATTGCAGCTTTGTGTTTATATTATGGCCACAATTAGAGTCTTGGCCATTTGCATGTTTCTGGTCCATCTTTTCTTTTTCTTACCCCCCCCCCCTTCAGGACCTCTAGGAGGTCTATGTGAGCTCTTTCAACAGGGTGCAGGGTACCAATCCGTGACACTCTGTCCATGCTATACTTTTTCACTAAGGATGTCTGATATCTTGGAGTACTTTGCATGAGTTTTGTGGTACTTGTAGTGCTACTACCGGTCTCTTTCCTTATTGTATGATTTATTATGCTTATCTTTTTCACTGTTAAGCCCATGTAGTCTGCCTTCGATATGGTTCAGTAATTTGTATACAGTGCTTTATTTCTTTGTGCAATATTATGCAGATTTTTATATTTTTGTTTGTGGTAATTTTATATTCATGTTGTTCTTCATGCTTTGTATGACCACTATTTCTATAAATAAAGCTTTTTGAAACTAAAAGAAAATCAGTCAGAGATTACTACTGAGTTACAGTATAAAAAAAGTATATAGACTTTTCTGATTCCAGAATAAAGGACCCATACCAACATAAAATATTTCTGTTAAAAAAACATGAAGAATCGCTCTAGATTTCCTAGAATAAGCCATTTCATTAATAAAAAAACATCACTGGTGCAAAAGGTGTATGTGTGAGTGTGTGAATAGGTGTGTGTGCGTGGGGGGGGGCAAGGGAATGATATATCAAGTAAAACCTCTACTGGGACTAGTGTTTGAATAAGAACTGGAGTAATTCTAGAGCAAACCAATTACACCATAGAGGAGGAAAAAATATCATGGATTTAAATGGGACTTTTAACCCCCTTGACCACTAGAGAGGTCTCAAAAGCATTGCTTTGCAATGTGTTGGAACCCTTTCTAGCATTCACAGGGTTAAAAGTACTGTTTAAATCAAAGGAATTGTTATCTGTTCGCTATGGTACAGATTTTTTATTCCAACATGAATCCAGGGGGAAATGCATTAACATGATGAAGAGGAGATAGAGTGGAGATGACTTCTCCAGTGACATCCCTTCTCCAAATATTATTTAATGCTATGGAGCCAATGCACTAAGATGTTTCCAGATTGAGAGATATTAGTACATAGGCTCTATAGAATAACATAGAATCTGGAGAAGTGATATCACTGGATAAGTTATATCTGCTTTATCACCTCTTTTCAAGCCTTTGTGCATAACCCCTCAGGTCTTATTTATATCTCAGTTGCCTGTGAATTGTATAGTCAGGAAGAGTGATTCCGATGCATTATGATGAATAGTCATTCTAATGCAAACCAGCTGAGCATAGCTTCTCTGTGGTGGAGACTTCTCCCGTGTTCAAGAAGGTTTGTCCTGCAACCTCAGTAGTATTGTAAACGGAGCCTGCTGTAACGTTAGCCCAAAGAAATACAGCTACGAAGGGGAGTGTGAACGCTCTCCCTGGGGCAGCTGGGAAGTCCTGTGGCATCATGTGGGACATACAAGGTCCCACAAAATGCAGAAGTATCCGATTTTAAAGTCTAAATATCTCCACTAGCAGACAATTGAGAATAAAAAAAATCCCAGCACTAATCTAAGTTTATGTGTTAATACACATGCTCGACATTTGATTTTAGGTGAACCTTCCACTTTAAATGGTTAATTAAAGTTGCATCTTCTCAGTAAACAAGCTCAGTATCATCTGTGAAAATTTCTCTTATAAAAACAAGATTTTTTTTAAAGGTAATAAAGAACAATTTTATGTTTTGTGTTTAAATGAATAGTGAAAATACAAATATTACAAGGTTTATCTTGTTGAGTAAAAACAAAGGTACTCCCACTGCTGTGTGATGATTTCTTCAAAAGTTATTGCAGTTCAAACTTGAATTTGTTCAGGTGCAATACTTCCATGGCTTGAAATTTTACAGGGGAGTTGTTGCTACACAGAGGTGTAACCAGTAGCCACTGGACTCTGGTGCAAAAATTGCCATGGGGCCCTCCCAACAACATTGCCCCCCATTGGCCATCTCCACATTGCCCCCATTGGCCACCTCCACATTTCCCCCATTGGTCATCTCCACATTGCCCCCATTGGCCATCTCCACATTGCCCCCAATGTCCACCTCCACATTCCCCCAATGTCCACATCCACATTGCCCCCAATCATTTGCCCACCTCCACAATGCCCTGATTGATCCCCAGTGTCCATCTCCTACCTCCCTGGTGATCCAGCGGTGTGGCAGGAGAGGTCTGTGCCTCTTTCTGCACAGACCTCTATTAGCAGGTGGAGCTCCCACACAGTCCTCTGTCCAGTAATGCAGAGCGTTGGGAGATGATGTCATCTCCCAGCTCTCTTTATTACTAGAGTGCCGAAGACAGAGAGGGAGCTCATCTGCCGAAGAAGGCACAGACCTCAGCTAGTTGCGGGTGTCAGGCGGAGGGACCCCGATTGTTAGGCCACTGTTGCTACAGCATGCTCAACTGAGAGGAGCTATCCATACACTGCTATAGTAACAGCACTACCATAACATTTCAAGCCATGGAAGTATTGAACTCAAAAATGCCAGTTTGGGCTGCAAGTGGTAGTACCCCTGTTTCACTCAGCAGGATAAACTGTGTGAAAATTCCACATATTAAGTATCATACCTTTAACTACAAATCTGTGATATGACTGGGTTGCCATTACTGTGTGTACCTCTATATCCCAGCACCATTGCTTGAATAATTAAGATCAATCATAACTAAGGCGTGAAAAATTCATGACTAACATTTGACACTGCACTCTTAGCATTTGAAATATCATTCAGCCTCTTCAAATCAATATACTCTGAATAATGTATTAGCAGAAAGCCTAAATTTGCCCTTGCAGTGTTTCACAGTGAAGACTGTGGAAAGCGGATGCTAATTTGATGAATCTTCAAAGATGTTTTTCTATAATGCTGTGTTACTACTTTTACAGGCTCCCTGTGCTCCGTGGTTTGAAATAAAACACATTATCTTGTATATTATAAGAGATACTTATGCTTCCCTCCAGTCAAATGTAAAACCACACCTACTGAATTGATTAATATTATTATCCTTTTTAATTAAGCAGCACATTATTCATTTTACAAAACACAAATGAACAGTGAGGCTTATATACCAAGACTAACTGAGCCAAACTAACTGAACTACAACTAAAAATTCCCCGCAATTTAACCTTTTGAGTGCCAGAGGGGTATGCAATGCATGGCAAAACAATGTGTTGCATACCCCTCTGGCACTCAAAGTGTTAAATGAGGCTTTTAATCCCATGAATGTAATTAAACCATTGAATACCAAACAGGTATGTAATGCATTGCAAAGCAATACACTGAGCACCCCTCTGGCACTCAAATGTTTGTTATGTGAAGTTATTTGTCCCAATCTTTCAGTTGGTTTGCCCTAAAATTGCTGCAATTTATTTAGTGCATCAGCCTCAGTGATCACAATGTACACGTGACAATAACAACTTTATTGGTGTATCTGATTTCACTCTATAAAAGCTTTAGTTCCTTCCCCACTGTAATTTGATGTTAGACCCTTGGCATAATGACACTAGCTATACTAATGCCTGCAAGGATCAGTTGTATATAATCACAATGGAAATCAGTGAGAGCTGTGGATGATCTGATAAAGGAGAACATTACATTATTTATTATATTTACCATAATCATCTGTTACTGGACATATCCATGGCAGCATTCAGACATGGGTTACAGGCTCCCTTTTCAGTTGATAGGACAGAAAATAAATTCAGTACAGAGAGACCAGCCAGGTGACAGGGTGGGATGCAAGAAAGTAGACCATTCGCTATTTTTTGATAGCCATAAATGTATGTGATTTTTGTGATTGCTTACATTTTGATGCAAGAAACATGCTAACACCTTGATACTAAATAGCACATGCTCCTAAGACTAGATCAGCAGTGATGCCCCATTAGAACAAGGCCTCCCTTCCCCCCGCAAAACCCCCTAAAAACAACCTAACACATCCTGACAGACAGAAGGTTATACATATAAGCTGTATCCAGCAATAAAAGAGTTAAAGGGATAGTAATACTTCGTTTTATCTTTATTTTATTTTGTAGGCATTAAAAAAACATGAAGAACGATACAAGTCTTATTTCTCAAACCTTTATGGTTTAAGAGATATTCACAAGCAAAGTATCCCCCCCCCCCCCGTTCAGCCAGATCAGAAGGGAAGTGCCCAGGTAGACTGCAGAGAGGGACAATCTTCAATTAAGATAAGGGAAAAAGCTGAAAAACTTGTCAAGGGGGGAAGGGCTTTCATTGTTTTCATACAAAGAAAACTGTCCCCTTCTGTTATCTGTCTGGTATACAACCAGATTCACATCTGAGAAGAGATGGCTTACACTAGGTAAAAAGGGGCGGGAGGGGGAAACTTTGCTTGTGAATATCTCATAAACCATAAAGGTTTGAGAGATAAGACTTATATCATTCTTCATGTTTTTTTTAATGCCTACAAAATAAAATAAAGTTAAAACGAAGTATTACTATCCCTTTAAGGCATGCTAGCAAAGATATAAGAAAATACTGGAAAACGTTCTTAATAATTGGTACATGTGTGCTTTAATGTAAATAGTTCACTTATCCCATCATATAGTAATAAATCCTTCCATAGATGTGTCTGGCAACAGTAAGAACATCGTATAAGCGTCAAACAAAGCAGAAGAGGCAAAGCTTAGAGCAGTGTACCAGCGAGTTAATAGGCAAGAAGGACAGTATCAACCATTACTGCACAGATATCCTTAATTGATCAGTACTAGATGGAAGCATGAGTTATGAGGAGGAAGGCCGTGTTCTAATGGTGCATCACTGCTGATCTAGTCTTATATGTTTACTATTACATACATATTGATTATAGTTTGATATTTATTAATACATTTTGATACTGCATGTTGAGTGCCTATATAGGTCTGTCTGTTTCTTTTTATTTTTTATATATTGGTTCTATTATGATCTTTATGGCACCCCATGTGTATCACTCATGGTTATACCCTTTTGTGTAATACTGAGAGAGCTTACCATATTACTATTTTTTCTGTATTAACCTCTCCAATATGCTCTAACAAGCCTTTGCCATAATATCCCCGTCAATCTACCACCAGTCCACTCTCATCTCCATGAATCCACCATGCCTTACAAAACAGATCAATGGCACCACGCAAGAGAAATCCAAATGTTCAATATAAGCTCAAATACACAAAAGGCACTCACCAGGTAAACCTCCAACAGCGGTGCAGGTAAGGAGTCCCAATCCTTTGTTACAATGTTGCAAGAAGAAGAAGAGATACCGCACTCGTCGCTATGAGGTTAAAAACAACTTTTATTGAGGTAAATCAAAACAGACACCACATGGAGCTAAACGTCTCACACGTTTCGCACATATGTGCTTAATCATGTCTATGACGTTTAGCTCCATGTGGTGTCTGTTTTGATTTACCTCAATAAAAGTTGTTTTTAACCTCATGGCAATGAGTGCGGTATCTCTTCTTCTTCTCCGTCATGCCTTAGACAGTTTTAAAACATTTATTAACTTAACACAATGACAATGGCTCATTTAGACATGGAAATGCAGGTTATTGAGCCATTGCTGTATTCATGTGGATGTGTCTGTATGTTAATGGGTCACCAAAATCTGAGCAGCCATTGCTGTCGGAGTTCGCAGTCCCAACATTTCTTACCTGAGGTGGGCGATGTTGGGATCTCCCTGTATCTCTTATGGAGAGAGAGCACAGTTTGCTGTCTCTGCTAAAGAGCAGAGACAGCAACTGCCCCCTGTAACCCTTTCATTGCCATAAGGATGTGCATTGTATATCCCTGTGCCAGTGAAAGGGTCTCATACATTTCATGTATTTAAACGTCTGAACAGAGCAACACATGATCTTACTTATTTTGAGTGCAACTGCACTTAATAATAAACCTCATGTGTTGCTCTGTTTCTTGTCTAATCTAATATAGGGGAAGAAGATCAAATAAAGGTTATTTTCCACCAAAAACATATAAAGTAATTATCATAAAAACACTGTCTGACTGAAAGGTAATCTACATCGCAAACCCCCATAATGAGAATACATGTAGCATTTGAGTTAATGAAATGAGCTTAACCCCTTAAGGACCGTGTGATGTGCCAGGACCATCACCGTTTATATCCCTTAAGGGCCGGTGACGGTCCTGGCACGTCACATATGTTTTACTTACAGCGATCCTGCAGAAGCACTGTACATAAAATCAGGATCTGAAATTGACCTCTTCAAGAATGGAGCTGTCTCTCTCAGACCCCTGCTTGGCATGCCAGATCACATAAGAGGTCAAGTGTACTGGCACGTCAGCAAGGATCAAATCAGTCCTTAAGGGAAGGTAGCTTCCCTGTACCGCTGGTCCTTAAGAGGTTAAGGATAAAGGCAGTGTATACATTATAGAGGTCAGGCAGCCTGTCAGCATGATGTTTGCTACTCTGCCTGCAATCTTATACCACTAGTTGTCACCTTTGCCTTTCCTGGCAGAAGTGTTGGAGGTGGCTGTGAGCAAGAGAGAACACTGGGGGCATGTCGACAATTGGACTGGCAAAGTGGCAAACATCATGCTGACAGTATAACTGAACACAATATCAGTTAAGTAGCTGTAAACCCTGAATACGGTTGACACTCATGTGCTTGTCATGTGATTCACACATCATCTGTGTTATTCTCACATCATCTGTGAAACAAGTAATTAATGACTGTGGCATAACTTAGTTCTCGAGTGCACCGGTGGTTTTGTGATCTGCAGTGAGCTTTGTGATACTCCAGTGCCTTATTTTGTCTTCCTCCCCCTTGTGTACTATCACCATTTATCTTTAACATCCGTACCCTATCAGTTTAATTACTTAATTTGTTTTAGCCCCCCCCTTCTCTTTCCTTTCATTCAGGCATTGTTTTAATGTTAATTAATTTACATGTTTTTGTTGAATCACAGCCTTCATTTACTTTTCTTCCTCTACAACAGCTTAGAGAACAGGGCAGCAATCATACTCATTTTGAGAGTGCAATTGCACTTAATAATAGATCTCAGATTTACGATTAAGAGGTTTACACACGTGATTTGCAAGGAAGGTGTGTAACACTGACAAACATTAGCCATTCCCTGAAATAACAGACATATACAACTGAGATAGTGGTGAAGGCTAGTGATGAGCGAGCACCCCAATGCTCGGGTGTTCGGGTGCTCTGACCGAGCACCCCCTGAGGCTCGAGTGCTCGGCCGAGCACCCGAGCCCCATTGAAGTCAATGGGAGGACTCGAGCATTACACCAGGCACCCCCTGCTCTGATGAGGGGAGGGTGCCTGGTCCATAGGAAAAGGGCAGAAAAAGATGGAAACACTACAGAAATGGTTCAGGGACAGCATAGGGAGGATGTCTGGATGCATCTTGGACTCCAACATCGCTGCTGGGAACGATCTTTCGCCCGTAGTACGCCATTTTTACAGACTGACCATAAAACACACAAAAAGGAAAATAAAAACGACTTTAGGCGAAAAATTGTTACCAAACAATATTTGCTGTATATTTACTTGTATATCATCTGCAAATTATCCCAAAAATTTCCTTGATTTTCGGAAGTGAGGCCATGATTAAGAGGGAAACGTGCGCAGAGGCAAATTATCCCAAAAATTTCCTTGATTTTCAGAACTGAGGCCATGATTAAGAGGGAAACGTGCGCAGAGGCAAATTCTCCCAAAAATTTCCTTGATTTTCAGAACTGAGGCCATGATTAAGAGGGAAACGTGCGCAGAGGCAAATTCTCCCAAAAATTTCCTTGATTTTCAGAACTGAGGCCATGATTAAGAGGGAAACGTGCACAGAGGCAAATTCTCCCAAAAATTTCCTTGATTTTCAGAACTGAGGCCATGATTAAGAGGGAAACGTGCACAGAGGCAAATTCTCCCAAAAATTTCCTTGATTTTATTGAACTGAGGCCATGATTAAGAGGGAAACGTGCGCTGAGCTGACCATCTAAAACATTATGGGTGAGGGTCTGCTGCAGAGCTGACCATCCTAAACATTATATGCGAAGGCCCGCTAGTGAGCTGACGCTATAAAACATTATATGAGAGGGCCCGCTAGAGAGCTGACCCAATAAAACATTATATGAGAAGGCCCGCTGGTGAGCTGACCTATATAAAAATTGGCAAACAGGGCCCGCTGGTGAGCTGACCCTATATAAAAATTATATCACAGGGCCCGCTGGTGAGCTGGCCCTATATAAAAATTATATCACAGGGCCCGCTGGTGAGCTGGCCCTATATAAAAATTATAGCACAGGGCATATGGAAGAGGAGGAGGAGGATGAGAAGATTAAGAGTCAACCATATACCCGTTTTTTGGGTGGAAGGGGTGAATGGGAATACAGAGTATTCCCATCATTGTAAATAACATATATAAAGTGAGTTTATGTTCCCCCGGGGCTTTCCTCCAGTGGAGTGGAGAAGTCAGGGGAAATCCAGGCCTTGTTCATTTTTATAAGTGTCAACCTATCAGCATTGTCGGTGGAAAGGCGGATACGCTTATCTGTTATGATGCCACCAGCAGCACTAAATACCCGCTCAGACAGAACGCTGGCGGCAGGGCAGGCCAGCACCTCCAAGGCGTAGAGTGCCAGTTCATACCACGTGTCCAGCTTGGACACCCAGTAGTTGTAAGGCACAGAGGGATCATTGAGGACGCTGACACGGTCTGCTACGTACTCCTTCACCATCTTCCAAAACTTTTCCCTCCTTGTGACACTAGGCTGCGCATCAGGGTGAGGGTGCTGGCGGGGTGTCATGAAGGTGTCCCACGCCTTGGAGAGTGTTGCCCTGCCTTTCTCGGAACTGCTGTGTGCTCCCCTTTTCTCCCCTTCTCGGTTGGCCAAGGTAGCACGTACTCTGCCGCCAGCGTTGTCAGATGGAAAATTTTGGAGCAATTTTTCGACAAGAACCTTCTGGTATTGCAACATTTTGCTTGTCCTCTCCACCGGAGGAATGAGAGATGAGAAATTCTCTTTGTAGCGGGGGTCCAGAAGGGTGAACACCCAGTAATCCGTGTTGTCTAAAATGCGTACAACGCGTGGGTCACGGGAAAGGCAGCCTAACATAAAGTCAGCCATGTGTGCCAGAGTACCAACAGTCAAGATTTCGCTGTCCTCACCAGGAGGATGACTCTCAATATCCTCATCCTCTTCCTCCTCTTCTGCCCACCCACGCTGAAGAGATGGAACTAAAGTTCCATGGCTACCCTCTGTAGCGGAGGCAACCGTGTCTTCCTCCTCCTCCTCCTCCGCCTCCTCCAATTGTCGCTGAGAAGACGAAGTGAGGGTGCTCTGGCTATCACCTTGTGTAAGCTCTTCCTCCCCCATTTCCACCTCTTCCACATGCAAAGCGTCGGTTTTAATTGTGAGCAGCGAGCGTTTCAGTAGACACAGAAGTGGGATGGTTACACTGATAATAGCGTTATCGCCGCTCACCATCTGTGTCGATTCCTCAAAATTGCGTAAAACCTCGCAGAGGTCTGACATCCATTCCCACTCCTCACTTCTGATTACAGGAAGTTGAACGGAGAGGCGACGACCGTGTAACAGCTGGTACTCCACTACTGCCCTCTGCTGCTCACAAAGCCGGGCCAACATGTGGAAGGTGGAGTTCCAGCGCGTGCTCACGTCACACAGCAGCCGGTGAGCTGGCAATTGTAAGCGCTGCTGCAGCTTCAACAGGCCGGCCGAAGCTGTTGATGACTTACGGAAATGTGCACACACGCGGCGCACCTTGGTCAAGAGATCATGCACATTGGGGTAGGTTTTTAGAAATCGCTGCACCACTAAATTAAATACATGCGCTAGGCATGGTACGTGTGTGAGCTTGCCGAGCTCCAAAGCCGCCACCAAGTTACGCCCATTATCACACACAACCATGCCTGGTTGCAGGTTGAGTGGCGAGAGCCACTGCTCGGTCTGGTGACTAATCCCCTGCAACAGCTCTGAGGCCGTGTGCTGTTTGTCCCCAAGGCAGATCAGCTTCAGCACGGCATGTTGACGCTTCCCCACTGCAGTGCTACACTGCTTCCAGCTACTGGCTGATGGGGGAGTGGCGCTGCGTGTAGAGAATTCGGAGGTGGAAACGGAGGAGGAGGAGCCAATAACGTAGGTGCTGGTGGAAACCCTGATGGAGGTAGGGCCCGCAATCCTCGGCGTGGGTAGCACCCGTGCCATCCCAGGGTCCGAGTCGCTCCCAGCCTCCACGACATTCACCCAGTGTACCGTCAGGGAAATGTAGCGTCCCTGGCCACAAGCACTTGTCCATGTGTCAGTCGTTAAGTGGACCTTCCCAGTAACTGCGTTGGTCAGGGCACGGGTGATGTTACGGGACACATGGTGGTGTAATGCGGGGACGGCACACCGGGAAAAGTAGTGGCGGCTGGGGACCGCGTACCGAGGGACAGCTGCTGCCATCAGGCTGCGGAAGGACTCAGTGTCCACAAGCCTAAATGGCAGCATTTCGATGGCCAGTAATTTGGAAAGGTGTGAGGTTAGTGCTATGGCCTGTGGGTGGGTGGCTGGGTATTTTCTCTTGCGCTCAAATGCCTGGGGTAACGACATTTGGACGCTGTGCTGGGACAGGGAAGTGGATGTGGTCGCTGATGGTGCTTCAGATGGTACAGGTGCAGGGCGGGAGGTATGCGGGCCTGCGCCTTCGACAGGCGATTGGCCGGCACCGAAAACAGGGGAAGAGGAGGCAGTGGTGTGGCCTGCAGACACAGATGGGCGATCCAGGCGTTCCTCCCACTTACTACGGTGCTTGGATGCCATGTGTCGGATCATGCTGGTGGTGGTGAGGTTTCTAGTGTTCATGCCTCGGCTCATTCTGGTGTGGCACAGGTTGCAAACTACAATTCTTTTGTCGTCCGCACTTTCCTTAAAAAAACGCCATACCGCGGAACACCTACCCTTTGGCAAGGTAGATTTACGCAAGGGGGTGCTCCGTGGAACATTTGTGGGCCGGTTTGGTGCGGTCCGCCTTCTTTCTGTAGCCACACCACTGCCTCTTCCAGCCTGTTGCGGTGCTGCAGATGGCTCACCCTCAGGACTGCTGACATCGCTCGGCTCTACACCTTCCCAGGTGGGGTCAGTCACCTCATCGTCCACCAAGTCCTCCTCCACTTCCTCACTCTGATCATCCTCCTCAAGTCTTGATCCCACCACATACTCAGTCATTGACAACTGTATAACATTCTCCTCAACAAGGTCTTGAGACGGAAATAGTGGTTGATTTAATGGCAACTGTGTCTCATCATCATCATCATCATCCACTACTTCCTTTGACCTTAAATGCCGTTCACATCTGTCATCTTCTTGTGATTGGGTAGCCTCTAGAGGTTGTGAATCAGGGCACAAGATGTCATGTTCCTCTGCAAGCGTGCTTGGAGAGAGGGTCAAATGAAGGATTGGTGATGAGACGAGCTCCTCACTATATCCCAGTATGGGATCACTTCTTTGACCAGACCGTGTATGGTGGGAGGAAGGATGATCAGAGTGAGGATTATTTTGACCAGACTCTTGGCTACTGAGAGTGGACTTGGTGGAAGACAGGGTGGTGCTTAACCGACTGGAAGCAGTATCAGCTGTCATCCAACCGACCACCTGTTCGCAGTGGTCGGACCTCGAGAGTGATGTCCTGCGACGCCCTGTAAAATTACACATGAAGCTAGGTATGGTGGATGTCTTTCTTTCTTGTGCTCTGGCACCAGGCACAGTTTCTCCGCGTCCTGACCCGCGCCCTGAACTTTCAGGATCACGTCCACTTCCCCGTCCCTTTTTACCCTCCTTCTTCATCTTACACAGAATATGTGACTTTAATATTTGAGTTTGAAAACTTAACAGTATTTCTTCCTATTCTGCAACTGTGCAGAGTACACAGAATAGGCTGCTAAACGGCGGTGAAACACACTGAATGGAATATGTGACTTTAATATTTGAGTTTGAAAACTTAACAGTATTTCTTACTATTCTGCAACTGTGCAGAGTACACAGAATAGGCTGCTAAACGGCGGTGATACACACTGAATGGAATATGTGACTTTAATATTTGAGTTTGAAAACTTAACACTATTTCTTACTATTCTGCAACTCTGCAGAGTACACAGAATAGGCTGCTAAACGGCGGTGATACACACTGAATGGAATATGTGACTTTGATATTTGAGTTTGAAAACTTAACACTATTTCTTACTATTCTGCAACTGTGCAGAGTACACAGAATAGGCTGCTAAACGGCGGTGATACACACTGAATGGAATATGTGACTTTAATATTTGAGTTTGAAAACTTAACAGTATTACTTCCTATTCTGCAACTCTGCACAGTACACAGAATGTGCTGCTAAACTGCGGCGAAGCACACTGAATGGAATATGTGACTTTGATATTTTAGTTTGAAGACTTAACAGTATTTCTTCCTATTCTGCAACTCTGCACAGTACACAGAATGTGCTGCTAAACTGCGGCGACGCACACTGAATGGAATATGTGACTTTGATATTTTAGTTTGAAGACTTAACAGAATGTGCTCTAATCTGCAACTTTGCACACTAAACAGAATGTGCTCTAATCTGCAACTGTGCACACTAAACAGAATGTGCTCTAATCTGCAACTTTTCACACTAAACAGAATATTTTTTTTTTTTTTTTTTTTGTTTTTTTCCCCCCACACAAAATAACCTGCTGCCCCCACACACAGTAGTCCTAAAAAGGACTTTTGGTTCTTTTTTTTCACAATTTTTGTTTTTTTCCTCCCTACACTGCCTTTCCCTTCCTATCCTCAGCTCTCCCTGGCTCAGACTGAGCCGAACTCGCTGGTCAGGTGCTATACAGCACCCGACCACGGGTTCTGGCCAGCCAATCAGTGTAATGCCAGCAGCCAACATGGCTGCTGGCATTACACCGATGTCAGAGCCTCCCTGCACGTTTATTGGCTGCGCAGCAGCCGCAAAACGTGCGGGGAGGAGACCCGAACATGGCGGGCGAGCACATGCGGTACTCGTATGAGTACCGCCATGTGCCGAGCAGAGCGATGCTCGAGCCGATCCGAGCATCGGCCGAGCATGCTCGCTCAACACTAGTGAAGGCCACAGCTGAATTTATTAATTTTTATTAACTCAAATAATTAACCAAACCATCAATCTCAAACTGCAATATTAGTTCTTAGCCCCAGTAGCCTAAGAACCACCTTTAGCTCAAATTACCAGAACAACAATTGATCAGATTGCTCCGCCCTATTGGCCGGGAGCTAATTCATAAAACCTCCTCTTTATTTACACATCAAACCATTTTAGTTCATAACAAGTTTAACAAATTTTAGCTGAAAATGTAAATACCATATAAGAAGCACAACCGCTTTTTTTTTTCCGGGGGGGTTGGCGGGTGCTACACCAGAAGATCAGTGCGAAGGGGTTCTGCTACAGTTGCCTCACATCACTCAACTGCAAAACAAACTCCTTTCCCACTTCTATTATATGACTGGTGCGCTGGGGCACCAGCCAATCATAAGTCATCCCCTTCCCGATTAAAACTCTTTGGGGTAGATTTAAAGGCAGCCGTTAGGGAAAAAAATCACTAACGGGTGCGTTAAGTGACATGTTGCAATTCAAAGATCCGTCTAAAGACCAGCTAACGGCAGTTGTAGAATCCTTACGGCCGATACACTTACGTGCATTCAGACGCATGGAAAAACATACCCCAGAGCTATTCAAAGGCTTGCGGTACTGATAACGGCTGAAAAAAAGACACACCTAACGGCTAAAAGTTAAGACCCACTTTTTTTAGCCGTTAGACACTTAACGGCCAAAACAAAACACCCGTTACATAGGAAAAGACACAAAAGGCTTACCGCACAACCATGTAAATGGGAAAATTAACCCGTGCAATGCCAAAACAACACAAAAACATGGACACACAACACAAATCACTATACACACAACAACAACCAACACCACAGGGACAACGACACACAAAAAAACAACAACACAACATGGCACGGAACAATGGGGGTCATCACACAAAGCGGACACCTGCAAATACAAGCTCACCTGGGCAACATCAACACGCCACCTGCACCCCACAACTGCATGTCCGCAAATGGCACACACAGAACAAGCACAACACACCACATCTTATAACACACACACACCTGCAAACACTTACCTGGACAAAAACAACTCACCATTGGTCAGCACTCACCTCATCACCACACCCACACAACGCCCTAGCAAGTACTTAAAGGGACAACTCAACACACTCACTTGTGGCTTGTTTTCCACTCAGGGAGGGAGAGAGAGAGAGAGAGAGAGAGAGAGAGAGAGAGAGAGAGAGAGAGAGAGAGAGAGAGAGAGAGAGATAGATAGAAAGATAGAGACAGATAGAGAGAACAAACAGTATGTTGGGTTACATATTGTTGCGAAGGCTGCGGAGAAGGCGTGCAAGGGAGAGAGCTGGGGAACATCAGCAACCTCCAAGCATGCCTGATCAACAGCCACCACCTGTTGCAAGTGAGGAGGCTCTGGCTCAGCAGCCACACAGGAGCCCATCCCCACCTGGAGGGCACAGGATGTATAGACGACCACCAAGGCCCAGGGTATACCGCCCAAGGGTCACCCTCTTTGGAATGACCGATGATGAGGTAATTGATCGCTACAGGTTGAGGCCTGACAGCATCATTGCCTTGTATGAGGTCATCAAGGAGCAGGTGGATCCCATCTACATCCACAACCATGCCCTAACTGGCCTGCAGAAACTACTCTGTGCCATGCACTTCATGGCAAGCGGGGCCTTCCAGTCCACAGAGGGTTACGCATCTGGCATGTCACAGGCCACATTCTCCAGGGTGCTGGCCCAGGTCCTGCCAGCCCTCAAAAGCAAGGCCAGTACCTATATACATTTCCCCACCACCGACATGGACTGGATACAAGTCAAGCAGGCCTTTTACGCCAGGGGAGGCATGCCCAGGGTCATGGGTGCTATAGATTGCACCCATGTCCGAATTAAGGCCCCAGCACGTGACGCACAGATATTCATCAACAGGAAGAACTTTCACTCCATCAACGTGCAGATGGTGTGTGACAGCCAGATGAGGATAATGAATGTCTGTGCAAAGTATCCTGGCAGCTCACATGATTCATACGTTCTCCAAAACTCCTCAGTCCACAGACATTTCGAGAATGGAACTTTTACAGGGGGATGGCTTTTGGGTGAGTTCACAATACAAAATCACATCACATACACAGGCGTACACACAACGCTGCTTAGCATGCTCCTGACCCACAGCTACTACGTCTACCACACAAAACATCATTCACACAACATGTGCTCCCTGTCTCACCATGTCACTCACATTACACAGGTGATGCTGGCTATGGATGCAAGTCCTGGCTACTGACCCCACTGGCCAATCCTCGAACACATGCCCAGGAAAGCTACAACCAGGCTCATGGCAGAACGAGGAATGCCATTGAGCGGACCTTTGGCCTCCTCAAGTCAAGATTCCGATGTCTGGACCACTCGGGGGGAGCACTGCAGTATGCACCTGGAAAGGTGTGCGACATCATTGTGGCGTGCGCAATACTGCACAACATCGCAGTGGACACCAGGCTGCTGGAGCACATCCAGGCCCCCCCCATACAGGAAGTGCCCATGGACATCGGACACGTTGAGGAGACCCTGAGAGGGACACAGATCAGAGACAGGCTCATCACGGAACACTTTACATGTGAGTATAACACAGGCATGCAAACAATCCATGCAAGTCCCCCATCAGTCCTGTGACACTAACCACACTGCACATTTTGTTCTGTCTCACCCCACAGGAACAGTGACACAGCACTGCACTTGCAGCGGACGTGGCAAATTGTGTGTGTGGACTCAAAAACCATCCTCCATTCCACTCTCCACGTTGACATACAGACCCCAAGGATATCACGCACACCCTCAGGAGAAACAAGGTACAACACATAACCCATGTTCATCGCCTTACAGGGCTTGATTGACAGCAGCTAACTTGATTTGCCATGAGCATAGCCAGAGCAACCATGCTAGCCTTGTAGCGAAAGAGTGTTATCCAATGCTATGCATTGGATAATACTCCGTCACATCAGGGGTTAAAGGGCCATTGGACTCAATATGGAACCTGTACTGTGCTACAGCTGAGAAGAGCAGCACAGGGGTGGATGTACAGTGGTATGGGCACACAATGTAGAGGTCATGAGACGTAGATCAGATTACCAGGGACACCATGCTGACCTGTGAGTGTGCAGACATATGTGCCCCCGACATGAATACACGCATCAACAAATGTGTCCTAACAGTTCCATGGAACAAATGACATTGGGCTGCCACTGTCACATTAACAGTGGCAGCCCAAATTCATTACTTCCATGGAGCTCTCAGAACACTTGTTGATGTGTGTATCCATGTCAGGGGCACATATCCATAGGGCTGGGGCACATGTCCTTAGTTCTCCACATAATTGGTTACAGATGAGTACACAACACATTGTCAAGCAATGGTTTGTGTACTCACCTGTAACTGTGAAAATTGAGGGGATCAAAAAGACTAAATTGTTGTTGCTTGATGATCAGTTCAAGTCAACTGCTCCAAATCCTGTCCTCTTCTTCCACAGGCATCCGTAACATGATCCATCCTTGAACTGAAGTTCTTCTATGTGACTGGATTGATGTCTTGACATCACCTTCATGGAGATCACCCCTTGCTGTTTATGTTGATGTTGTTGGTGATGCAAAGTTTGACCTGAGGTTCACACAAACCTCTACTGGATCATTTTCATATAGACACAGAAAACACTAATTCCTGAGTTTTATAACCTGTACAGTTAGGATGCTCAGCTACAGAGTTGTCAAACCTTGTGGACAACACATGAGCTGGGCAGCAGTGTAACTAAAGTACTATTTTTTTGTTTCAAAGTACATTTAGTGTTCTCATACAGGTGTTCAATGCATATAGGCAATACACAGAAAACACATGTACATCCTAATGTACTTTGAGACACAATAAAGATGAACCATCACCATTCTATCTGTGTCTGTAGGAGGATATATTTGAGAACACAGTTGTCAATGCGTTACCACACCCAGGGTAGAGTATCCCCATACATGGAAAGGCATCACCCATATCACAGGACTCCACCACTTGTTTGCAAGTGAGTGGACTCAGTGATGTATTCACGCTAACAGATGGTGGCAGTGATACACTAATGTGTTGTGGGAGTGATAAAGAGGTGATAAAGGGGACATACTTCCACAGTGAATTCCTGTCCACAGTTAATGTGTTGCTCAGTATAATCAATGTTCAGTGATATTGCTCCACTGGGACATATCACAGTACATGACCAAGTGGTCAAGTGTTTTCACTGGGGAAGTCTGTTACACCCTTAGAAAAAACAACAAGTCAACTTACTGGAGGCCCCAATGCTCACCCCAGGATATCAATGTGTGTGCTACACATTGAAATCCTAGGTTGAAAACATTGGCTTCCCCAGTCAGTCTGTTGCACAATGAGTGTGTGAATCCAAGACAATATGGATACATGTCCCATTTATCTGTCCTGCTTGTTATCTCACCGCTAAGCCGTTTGTTTGGTTATCCCCTTAACCCTCTGAGTGCCAGAGTGGTACCCAACGCATTTCTTTGCAATGTGTTGCCTACCACTCTGGCTATCAAAGGGTTAAACACAACATATGATGTACATGAATGTTCAATGTTGTACCAAATGTTGGGCTAAGGGGAATGTTTTGTTATGCAAAATCAACACACAACATTGCCATATAACACAGTTGTGTAATATGGCAACAGGGATGTTTTTACAGTTGATTTTGTACAACGATGTGTGTGTGAACCCATGTTGTAACATCCCACAAACATCTTACCTAGGCAGGAGTTGTATTCACTGAATTGTTTGGCAATGCATTGGAGACAACTCTGCCACCCAAATCTATGACCAAATTCAAAGCAGATCAGACAGGATTCAAAAGCACAATGTTCCTTTATTCAGGGGAAATTTAACATGTTGGGCATTTTATTTTTTTTTCTTGGGGGGGGGGCTTAGACTGTGTGGCAGAAGTGGATAACCTGGATGATCTCCTGGTCACCCTTTGCCCCCTAGGTGTGGCTTCGGGGGTCACATTAGAGGGGGTGGTGGGGGCAGTGGATCCCTCTGTGGAGCGCAGGTTTTCCCTCTCCAAACGTAAGTCCTCCCTGCGGTTCAGCTCTCTCAACTCCACCAGTAGCTGTGCAAGCAGGTCCATCACCCCCGTGTGTAGCTGATGGAGTTGAGTGTTGATCCTCATGACCTCCGACTCCAGGGCATGGATCCTTGCCTCTATCCTGTTAGTGTTTATACGGGATTCCCTACGGCTCCTGGTGATGTTGTCATTGGTGCGGAGGCTTGACCTGAGTAGTCTCCTTTGCAGAGCCATACACTCAGCTTCCATCCCCGTGGGCCGTTCACTGCTGGTGATGCTTGTGCCTGGTGAATCAGCTGCTGCTGTGTCCTCCTCTGCTGGTGCTGTATCCTCCTCTGCTGGTGCTGTGTCCTCCTCTGCTGCTGGTGTGTCCTCCTCTGCTGCTGCTGTGTCCTCCTCTGCTGCTGCTGTGTCCTCCTCTGCTGCTGCTGTGTCCTCCTCTGCTGCTGCTGTGTCCTCCTCTGCTGCTGCTGGTTGTGCTGCAGATGGGTATGTGCCCACCACATCAATTGACCCACTGCTGCCCACCGATGTCTGTGCTGGTGGAGGTGGTGGGGTAAACACGTCCCTTCGCATAGGCTGTTGGGGCTCCCCAAGCAGGCCCAGGTGTTGGTAGTCGAGTGGCCAAGGGTCAAACCTTGGCCACTGGTATGTGCTTGGCCCCCACCTAGGATCATACCTGGGGCCATGCTGGGGAGCCATCCAGGAGGGTAGGTCAATCTGTGGGTATGGCCCGTATTGGGTGGTGGCCACATCACCGGGCAGCCATTGCCTCCCTGGTGGTGGTGGTGCTGCTGCTGCTGCTGGGGGATAATAGCTCCTGGAGGTGGTGGGGGGCATCCAGTCACTGTAATAAGTCGGTGCAGGCAGAGTTGGTGCAGGCAGAGTTGGTGCAGGCAGAGTTGGTGCAGGCAGGGTTGGTGCATCCAGCTGGCCAAGAGGTGTGGATGTCGTCGGGTACGGTGCCCACTGGCTGGTCCCCTCCTCCAAATACTCCTCACTGGGTGGTGAGGTGGCCTCCTCCATGGGCTCCTGATGTGCTGGAGACACATAACCTGTGTGGAGGATTGAGATTGTGTGATCAGTAAACTTAGCCATGATGGTGTCAAATTGATATTAATACTTGAAATGTGTAAAGGAACATATATGTTGTATGGTGTATCCCCCTGTGTGAAACAACGGTACTCCTACTGGTGATGGGTGTTGTATTCTACATGTATTGCAGCTCAGAGTTGAATTCCTTTGGTGCCACATCCCAGTGGCCTGAAATTGTACATTTGCGCTGTTGCCACATCATCCTTTGTGGATATCTGCTCCCTGGACCAAAGCTAGCCAGAGGATGGTCTGGCAACATTGGCATAGTACATTTTCAGGCCACACTGATATTGTCCATGGAATATTCAACTTTGAGCTGTTATACTCTTGTGATGAAACACCTTTCAGTAGTGGGGATACCCTTGCATTACCCGGTGGATCAATCCTATGACATGTATTTTTCCTCTCTTTAACGGGATAGCAATGGTTAATTTCACCTTGATGTAACATTGCAGGCATCATAGAGAGATGTTTAGAAAGATGTTGCTGTATGTGACAGCTGGAGATGTCAGTCATTTGACCACACGGAGGCTCTTCAGCAGACTCCACATTGACCCATTTGGAGATAACTACATCTTTGCCATTGTCTACTAAGTGTTCCTGGTTTGTAAGCACGCTCTGTCGACCATGTCAATGATGGATCCATCTCCAATTGTTTCAATTTTGGGTCTGCTGAAGAGCCTCCGTGTGGTCATATGACTGACATCTCCAGCTGTCACATACAGTAACATCTTTCTAAACATCTCTTTATGATGCCTGCAAGGTTACATCAAGTGAAATTAACCATTGCCATGCCAAGGTACACAGTGAGGAATATGGTCTGATATGTGTGTATATGTACCTTTCATACGGGTACAAACATATCCTTGATAGATATGAACCCAGAGATCTGTTCAGAACATGTTATTGTCTAACTGCCTATATATGTACAGCCATCACAAATGAACTTTCATAGATACAAGTGATACCCATCCAAGTAGGTGTAATATACTGGGTATATGTACTCTGATGATGATATCAATATGAGTTATTTTGTTGAGGGTGCACATATATGGGCAGTTGGACAATCACACGTACTGAACCGAACTCTGGGTTTACATCTTGTTGGGACCTATTTGTACTCATTTGAAAGGGACATATCCACATACAAATCTGGTTGTTTTTCTTTCTGTACATATCTTTTTGGAATAGATCTGCAGTGTGATTCAAGTAGTATTCATCCCTATGTTATCAGTTCATCCCGTACAGTGCTGGATTTTGTCAGATTAGACATGTCCCTCTCTGGTTGTCATGATGGTATCCTATGCATTGCATTGTGATGCATGGGATACCACCGTGGCAATCAGGGATTGATGTACATTACAGGATTCTGTCCATGAGGTCTGTTCAAGTTGAATCCTGAGGGGCAACAATCAAGCCAGTATTGAAGGATATCATTGATTGAGGCCTTTTTTTTCCTGGATCAGCCCATCCATCCTTCTGTGTGAGGCAGCCAGACCCGATCATAGATATCCATAATCCCTGGCCTGTTATTGACCAAACCTCAATGGTTCATATTTGGTTCCCATATGTATCCTGCAAATAGTGTCTGGTGTACCATCCATCCATGGCATCAGCACTCCTGAGGATCTATATGTGAATCAAATGTGAGCTATGTAAATTGAAGTTAGAGTAAATGATTGCATACACAACACCAAGGCCAACTTTTTCACCTTTACTTATGTGTGATTGTTTTTGGCCTGTGTGTTGCACATACAAGCATTTATTCTCTGTGGCACTGTGATTTGTGACCTGATACATCCTGTTGGTGATTCAGTAAGCGGTTAAGTGGACCTGATGAACTGATTATGATGCTGACTTCTCCGCTGACCTCATTTCCCCATCTGCAATGTTTTCTATGGAGTCCACACAATGGGGCCTGTGCAGCTTGAATCCTGTTATTGGATGTTCTCCATAGACTAACATTTTAATTGGTAAAATGAGGGTATGCAAGTGTCAAATTCTCTCCATCAGCTCTTTTTCACCGCTTAGTGAATGTCCCCTATGTGTCATGTAATTGTTAACCTATCGACATGTGTTTGTTGTCTGGTTAACCCTTTGAGTACCAGAGGGGTTGCCAAAGCATTGTTGATCGATGCATTGATGATCCCTCTCGCACTCATGGGGTTATGTGCTGGATTCCCTGTGTGAACATGGGTAACACTGTGTGACAACAATTGTGATGTTTGACATACAACATTTTACTGAGCATGGTTTGTGTGTATTGTGTGTGATGAGCACAGCAACATGAGGGTTAACCAGGGAGTTGGACAGGTTTTGGCCTTGTTGAACATTGACATTTGTCCTTGTCTTGATTCCTGTTTAAACCCTCAGGGTGCTGTGTTGGTGCAATTGTGTGGTTGAATGAAGGGCAGATGTTGGGATGTGAGTGCTTGTTTGTGATGGGTGTGTGGTTTGGGGTGGTGTGTGGTTTTGGGGTGATGCACTTACCGGTGGTGTGGAGGCTCCTCTCCTCCCCAGTGTCTGATCCTCCAGGGACCCCCTCAATGAGGGTAGACGACAGTGTCTGCCGCAGCCTCTTCTCCCTTGCGCTGAAGGTGATGGGGACAGGTGGCCCACCTCCGGTGGCTCGGGCGTGCAGGGCGGCATCCCCCATCTTCCTCTTCACCTGCCTTTTGCAGTCGCCCCATCTCTTCTTTATTGAGTCCACATCCCGTCTGCAGGTGGCCACCGCATTAACTCTGCTGCAGATTTGACTCAAGGCAGCTCTCCTCCTCGCAGACAGGCCAGGGAGTCTGTCCCCCGGGAAGAGGACACTCTCCCTCTCCAGCACAGCCTCCACGAGGGCCGTGTTTTCTTCCTCGGTATATCGGGGATCCCTGAGCCTGTCCCCCTCAGCTCCGGCATGCGAGGAGTCAGACCCGGAGTGTCCTGCCTGCTCTGCCCCTGCCTGTGTGTGGTGGTCCCCAGGCACTACCCCTCGTCCCACTGCAGGATCTGTCCCTCTTCTTCTTAGTGTGCCTGTTCTTGTGGGCCTGGTCCCCCTCCGCCCTGCGTATCTCCCTCTCCCACCCCTGCTCTGCTGAGGGATCCCCTCCTGACCTTCCTCCTCCTCCTCCACTAGTCTCCCCATCCCTCTCTCCTGTCCTCCTCTCCTGGCCATCATTCACCCACTCACACCCAGGCACTCTCACACGCCCTCACAGACACACTCGATCCCACTCACTCTCTGTCACACACTTTCACTCACGGATTCACACTGTAAAAATAAAGTTTAAAATGTGTAAGGTGTGATGAAAAAAAAAAGACTATGTGTATGTATGTGTATGTGTTTGTATGGATGTATGTGCTATGTGCAAAAGTGTGCTATGTGTCTATTTAAATGTAACTCTCTCCTCTCCAAAATCCTTCTACCTTACTCCTCTGTATGCTTCTCTCTCTATCTCTCTCTCTCTCTCTCTAAATGCTATCCTCCACTCCTGGGTCCTGTGCTCTAGCTTGCTGAAACTCGAAACACAGACAGGGTGTAACCGTTATTTTGAGGTATATATAGGTGTATTTGAACATTTTTGATACTTTGGGGCCTTGGGATTGGCTGTAGGTTTGAATTTTGTTTGTGCATCTATCAGGGTTGCTAGACAACGGCAGCCGTAATGTAACATTTTGAGTTAAGTTGTGTTTTAACGGGTGTTTGGGACGCACGGTGATGCAAAATCAGGTGCGACGCTGGTTTTTGTTTAACGTGTTTTTGTAGTGCCTACGTCCGATAGCTATTCTTGAACGCTTACCTTTGAATCTGCCGTACAACATGTGTTCTTTGCGGCCGACGTGCCTTTTTTACTTAGCGGATGGTTTAACGGCTGCCTTTAAATCTAGGCCTACATCTCTTAAAGATACTTTTTTTTTTATTTTACTAATTTAACCCCACCCTTTCTGCAAATCATTATGACCCTATTCTATTTGCCTAGGGGGCCATCCATGAAATTAATAAGACCATTTCACTGCCACAGGGGTGGGGGTAAAGCAAATTCCTATGGCACTAAAAGAATTGCAGGAGGGATGCTGTTTGTGATGCTGAAGTCTGAGAGGGTTTTCTCTGCTCCCTCAGTGGGCAAGCAGGTAAGCAGATAGAGAATTCTCTCAGACTTCAGGGTTGTTGAACTTCTTGTGATATGTAAGGGAGGGCATCCCTTACACATTTCCAGCAGTTAGAGAACCTGCATGCTAATGAGGAAATCCCCCCGATCCCCTTGCATCCCTAATTTTTAGTGCAAATGGTGATGTGTGTCCATCACCAAGGGGATGTGCTTCCCACACATTACACAAATCGCCACAGCACCAAACCATAGTGCATCTCTGCCCTGTTCTTCTGAGGCACCTGAAAGCAAGGGATCCATATCTAGTTTCCCCAAAAACCCTTAGGGAGGCAAAGTCCAAAGTTTATTTTCATATCTAACTTTCGGGTTAGAGATGCATTACAGGGCACAAGCTTGTCAAATACTGTACCATAAGCTATGACTAACCTGCCCAGAGGACAATTGTTTGTAGCGCACAGATCCCACAAAAGTAAAAACATCCAGCAGCACATTACAGTGATCCTGCCCAGAAATTATGATTGTGCCACAAAGTGTGATTCTTTTTGAACACTCCATTTAACCCTTTGAGTACCAGAGAGGTATCCAATGCATTGGGGACATCATATTTCTTCAGTATGGTGCATTTTGTTTGCCCTGGAGTAGCTCTACTTTAACTTTATGCATATGGCCACAATCTTATGGTGCAGCAATAATTGGCGATTTTAAAATACATATCCCAGGGCTGCATGTTAACCAGCCTGTCCATATAGTATGCATTTTGTATAATGATGGCCTTTAAACTAACCAGCTGATAGGGCTGCCATCATGGGCTATCTGTGGGGACAGATGATTTTGTTTTTCTAGGGAGGAGACAGCAGCAGTTTTATAGTACATTTCTGGTGCTACAGCTAAAATCTGTAAAGCATTTTTTTTCCACTAAAGAAACAAAAATTGATTTTTGCAATGACCAATCACGACTCCCTGTCTCCCTGTTTTGAGTGCTGGAGGTGAGGAGACAGGAAATATACAATCCCCATACAAAAGAAATAACTTTCCTGTTGGATTCCTGCAAGAAATAGAACCTTTGCTATTTTGCTTCAGTAACAACCTGAGTTGCTCTATATATTCTGTCTTTTGGCTTTCTCCCTCAGCTCATTTCCTCTCCCTTACTGCTTCCTTTCATCTGTCGAGCTTGCTTTCCCTCACTGTGGAGGCGGTGATGCTATGGGCTGACATATGGCCCTGCTCCGTTTCCAGTGGGCTTCCCCCTGGTATCTCATTAGCATGCTCTACTAGGCAAGTCTGCATCAGTGGAAGAGGGGATCCCGGTGCAATAAACCATGTTCTGGATGAACTGAGCACATCACAGCCCTGCACAACTTCAGGTCACAGGTAGGGACCAGCGTATTATATGTTTGACTATGTCCTTATTACCAGTCAGGCAATTCTTTTTAATTCTGGACAGCAGCAGTGTTAATATTTCCTTGTCATGCTAACGTGTGCAGAATGTAATACCTCCCCAGTACCTACATCTGTTCCTGTGGACTGGATGATATATTGAATTAAATCACTGAAGGTGACATCAAGGTCATTATATTTTTTGTACCTGGTTATCATTTTTTGTAGGAATGGAAGCTTTTTTTACCTCAAAATTCCTTATGTGTCATGTAGACTTTAAAGGTGACCTTGTTTTACAGAGGTAGGAGTACATTTATATAATGATCAATCATGGGTTAAATAGGGATTTAGAGTGATTTTTATAAGGGCATGTGCTTGAAACGCCATAGTCCAGGATATACAGTAATATATTTCACTTTTTAATTGGTAAAGGCACTTTTTAACACTTTGACTACTGGACAAAATGTGAAATATGCTTCATGAATAAACAGATCCATCCCAGTTTAACCCCTTAGATTCTGGAAATGTCTCCAACACACTGCAACTCTAGGATCCTTGGGGTCAACTGATGTTTAAAATGTAATTAATACTTAAAATAAATATACATTTAAAATATTAGAAAATGAAAGATTGCATGTAAATGATGTAAGACAGTACTGTATACGCATCAGATAAAATATAAGGTTTTAAAGTAGGTCAGAAAACAGCAGACTGGGAGGATTATGTGGGTCTTACCTGATGGAAAAGCCTATTTTTACTCCCTTTGCATTAGGCGTTTTTCTGACGATTTCCAAGCTAGCAAGCACAATTTTAATTACCCAGCAATATGTTATCTCAAGGATATACTGATAATTAAAACAAAAAATTACTCTATGCCCATTGGGTAATAGAGAGTTTCCACTTCACTGCTCTAGCATGCAAGGAGTTAAACAGAGAAATAATTTTGTTGATAAAGCAGCCCATTGTTATATAAAGGAAAATATGTCAAATGAATAATATTGAATGGGCTAGAGCAGATGCACTTAAAGCTTTCCTCAAGCCCCTCCCCCTCAACAGATGACAGGTGGTTCTATCATTAGCAAAATATGATCAGCTAGAGTGAATGATCCACTTATTGGACCACCTGTATTCATTAAGAATTGGTTGGAACTTCTTTGGAAGGGGTGATCTATTATTCCTAACAAGTGTAAAAGCCTGTGTACACGGGCCAAGGTCCGGGTAATGTTAACCCTTTGAGTGTCAGAGGGGTATGCAATGCATTGCTTTGCTATGCGTTGCGTACCCCTCTGGCACTCAAAGGGTTAAAAGGCATCTACTGCTACCTCACTTCTCCACGTGATGCAGTCTTGCGTCGCCTCATTCACGCGATGCAATCATGTGCAGTAGAGACTGGCCGAATGTGGGCAGTCTCTACTGCGCATGACTGCATTGTGACAAACATCCTAGTGAATTATTATATAAGGATTTGCTGTTGCTGAAGTGCAACTGCTTACTGAGGATGATGGGAGAAGTAGTTGAATAATCATGAAGGAGCCAGGCTGCCCACATTTAGATTGATATATTTTACTTTGTGTTGTGTTCCACGCTATGTTGTGAAAATAGGTAGGGCCTCATGAAAATGGACAAAGCGGAAAATATATGGCTTCCTGAGGATGAAGGGAGATATAAAATGGCTGGAGGGCCATGATTTGCCAACTCCTGATTGATGGGCTAGAGCAGAGTTAGTCAATTATCAGACCACAGTCTAAATGCAGACTACTATGTCTTTGTCTAGAACCTGGCATTACTATGGTCATATCAGGAAAAGTATTATTGATTGCTAGGACTGCTAACGGGATCTAGACAAAATGTCCACCAACAGACTGGACCATGATCTGAAAATGAATTAACCCTTGTCTGATTAACAACCATATACACTGTCCTGTTAGATTATATATATATATTTATGTTTGCATGAGTTTTATACATGTCTATTAACCCTCTGACTGTCAGAAGGGTACGCAACACAATGCATTGGATACCTATCGCAAAGATTTAAATGCATAGTAACTGTTAATATTGCAGGGATTATCTTGCTGAGTAATACAAGGGTATACCTGTGTCTGAGCAATTTTTTGTTAAAAAAATAACAGTTGAAACCCGCGTGTTTTGAGTGCAGTACCACCATTGCCTGAATTGTTATGATGGAGCAGTTGCTACAATAGTCCATGGACAGCTCTGGTCTGTTCAATATAAGCCTACATTGGATGATGTAGTAACAGCTCCTCTGTAAAATTTCAGGCTGTGACCCAACAATACAAGTCTGAGCTTCAACGACTTATAAATAAAAATACTCAGCAGTGGTAGTACACTTGATTTACTCCGGTGGATAAACTCTGCAAGAGATCTTTTTTTCCCATATTAAGCATTATTATTCCTTTAAATATTAGAGAGGTCTTCAGTGCATTTCTTCACAATATGTTGCAGAGCACTTTTAGTGTTCAAAGGGTTAAGAGCCCTGTTCTAATCAATGGTAATTTGGCACTTTGTTCACTCTGCATTTGGTTTGCCCCAGAATCGCTGCAGTTTTCTTAGTACGTCATCCTACATTACAGTGCAGAACCAGACAGACCCAGCCAAGAGGAGATGAGATAGCAATATATTGCTTTTTGAGTTGGCATCACTAGATTGATATCCCTACAGCTTTCATTTTTGTCCTTTTGTACAGTCAGTTGTTTAGCACACAGGATACTTCAGAATCAGGTAACATACAACACAAGTAATGACACTCATTAAATCAACATCATATTTGTACCAGAAGGCTCTTGAGTGTACTTGTTAATCTGATTAATGTGTTGTGCTGACTCTCCAAGCATCAAAGGGGACTCCATTTTATATTCATTAAGCACTGATGAGAGAAGATTACATATTGATCCCTGGAAAATAAGTACATTTGTTTCAAAGATAAAAAGAAATATTTTTTGGCCCTGTGTTTAACCCTTTGAGTGCCAGTGGGGGTGTCCAAAGCTTTGTGTCGCATTCATCTCAAAGGATTAACCCTTTGACTGACAGAGGAGTACTTGCACAACCATCTGGCACTCAAAGGGTTAAAAGAAAAGTGGAGTAATTATGAAGAAAACCAATCGTTCCAAGGGGTGTAAATAAAAATTCTCATTAATTTAAAATGGGCTTTTAACCGCTTGAACGATGGAGTGCTCTCCACACCTTGTGAATCAAGACGTTGGAGGCCTCTCAGCATTCAAGCTCTTCAAATCCCCTTTTAAAGGGATAATAATGTGTCACAATAAAATCAGCTCCAATTAATCTTCATATTATTTGGGCCATGGAGAGTGTTACTTCAATACTGTCAGAGTTGTAGATCAAGAGCAATTGAATGATAAAGTATCCCCCTCCCATCCCTTTTACTGATGTAACACTGCTCACCTCAGAGCAGCAAGACTGTCCGGAGGGATCGCAGAGAGGGACAATCTTCAGTGAGCATAAGGAAAAACCCAAAAAACCTTTCAAGGGGGCAGGGTTTTCCTTATGTTCACAGTAAGAAGATTGTCCCTTGCTGTGATCTGTCTGGTCCCAGGACCAGATTCCATACCTGAGGGGAGGTGGCTTACACTAGGTAAAAGGGGCAGGAGGTGAATACTTAATAATTCAATTACTCTTGAACTACAATTCTGAAAGTATTGAAATAACACTCTCCATGAAGAGTAATTGGAGCTGCTTTTTTTGTAAAACAAAGGGAAGTTTTATGCGTTCCCTATGTTTGTCTAAGAATTATTCCCATTTTTACTTTTACATAGAACCCATTAAAGTGGACCCTTTACCTTAAGATAAGTTTAGTTGTTAATATTAAAAAGAATTAAAAAAATGCTTATATATTGTACTAACCATGTTTGTAATATAAATTTTCTTTGAGAAATGAGTCTTTATGGGTGGCACATCTTGGTACTTTATGTTAATTAGTTTGTGTGGTGGGCCATTATTACCACACATTGAGCTATGAATGAATGTAGACAGTGTGTACTGAGACCTCTGATCTTGAACATAACTAATTAGCATATTGTGTAGGAAATTAGAATTATGTGCCACACCGTGCTACCGATAAATAAAGGGTCATTTCTAAAACACTTTTTCTTTTACAGAATAATGGCCAGTACAACATATAGGCAGACTTTAATTCTCTGCTAAACAAACTAAACTTGTTTTATGGTGATAGGTGCTTTTTAATAGGAAAGATACATAACAGTAATGCTTAACTGTGTGTGAAAAGGTATGTAATCATTCGTGCATCATCAGATTATGAACTGTTTTTAACCCCTTAACATACCTGGGGACTTTATCCATTTGATCCCCTGGAGAGGGCTCATGTGCTGCGTCCAGGAGATGTAAATAAAGTGATTTGCATTATAAAGGGGTGGGGCTTAATTAGGTGTGCATGGCTTGTTGTCCTTGTGTCATAAAGTGGGTGGGAAGTTAGCAGAACAGGGTGGGAAGGAGGAGAAGTGGGTGGGAAGTGGGCAGAACAGGATGGAAGGAGCAGAAGTGGGTGGGAAGTGGACAGAACAGGGTGGGAAGTAGGAGAAGTGGGTGGAAAATGGGCAGAACAGGGTGGAGAGGAGGGGAAGTGAGCGAGAAGTGGGAAGAACAGGGTGGGAAGAAGGGGAAGTGGGCAGAGTTTCAGAGGAAACTGACCCCTGCCAGATATTCCCCTTAACGAACAGAGGTGCGTTGCACACTCCTCTGGTACTTAAAGAGTTAAGCATATAGGACAAACAATATTTAACTGAACTCTTTACCTTGTGTTTTTTCTGCAATTAGAGAATGGTGCAGTGTGATTTTTTACATTTTTACATTTTTCCCTGATAAGAGCAAATTGTATTCTTTTGACTAGAAGCAAATATTTGGCCAGGTCATAGGTCCCTATGGTAAAAAAGTGGTGCAATGTAGTTCAACGAACTAGATGAATTATAAATGAGAAGTACAAATTCCCTTTTAACTGTTTAATGCTATGGAGGTATCTAGCTCATTGCAGAGCAATAAGTTGGAGGTCTCTTCAGCAGTCACATAATTAAAATATCCACACCTCCCAATTGTTCCTCTTGTTTGTTTAATCTTCAGTATATATGATTAGACTTTGAAAATAAAATACTTCGGTCTAAATATTTTATTCAGTAGGTCATGAAATAACCTAAAAAATAATGGCAATGCCCCATCTGCCAACCACACCCGCAGCAACACCACCTAAAAAAAGTGTCCATCTTTGGCCATTTGAAATGTTGGGAGGTATGAAGGCCCCTTTAAGTTAATGAGTGTTTGGGACTTTTTATTTGCAACCTGTTGGGAAGTTGATTTGACATGGGATTACTCAGCCTGTTTTTGCACATAAGACCTAGCAAACAGAAAAAAACAAACATGTTATCATGCTCAGGTGATTGGAAGAACATTTGGCTGACCTCCTTTGTGCCTTACTTATACATAGGAGTGGAATGTATGATATACCCATGCACTCCCACACCTCATGCCCCTTGGCACAAATGGTGTAAAAAGGAGAACATTTTGCATAAATGGCTTTGTACAGTGGTCTGCAACCTCTTTTTTTATTACTGTCTAATGACACCCCAGTATGAAACTTTCAGGGTAAACTTCTATTTTATAGATCACATTGTCAAATGTGCTACGAAGGGTACAAGTACTTAAATATGTAGTACATAAATATGGCATTATTCTTTGGTCTACAACATTCAGAATTGGAAAAATTTAAAATATTATGCAAATGTTAATTTGAACAGTCATAGGAAAAAATGTAACTTCAAGCTGGAGACCAGGGCTCAATATGTTCAATAAGCTCCTGTGCACAAATCATATGCACATGCATTTGTTATGCCATATTCATGTGGCACGCACATACACAATGCAGTTTGTCACATGGAAGATGTCGATGGTAAGGGCCTTCTTACAGGATTTCCCACAGAGGGTGTAAAGCATATCCCTACTCCTTATAGACACCAGTCTATGAATACAATAGTTAATATAATATAGTGGGGATGTACTGACACAGATCCATGCTAAACCAAGCACTGGAACTGAATTATTAGTGTTACACTTGCCTAACACAAATTTAATATGCAACTTTCATTTAAAATATCCCTCTGTATACTGCTTATGCCAAGGGGGGGGGGGTCACTTAGGAAGTATATGGGCATAATGTTTGTCTGCACCTTTTTAACACTAAGTACTAATAAGGTGCAAAAGAAAATGGCATACATTTACTTCATTTTCCTATACATGCTATAGTGGGCATATTCAGGTCTTGACAATGGTGCATTGTATGTGCTGGTATGCATTAAGGTGTTCAAAGTCTGGTTAAGTAACCTGCAGTACAGCCACATGAGTTGGAGGCTAACACCAAAGGTGCTGCAATGGATGGATTTGTACCTTCCTCGTATATGTACATTTTTCTAGTAAAGTGGGACTATATAAATCATCAATGATTATTGATGTCCTGTCTACATATCATACATTCATTGTACTTGCACTTATGATCCTCCTCCTACTGTCTCTGTATGTTGTCATGATTATTAATCAGATTGTAAGCTTAATGGGGGCGGCAGTTCTCTCCCTCCTCCCACTAATAAAGCAACGATCGCACTTTAGCCTGATGCTCTTAATCCAGTCCTGTATTTGATATTGTACTATTACTATTTCTGTAAAGTGCTGTGTGCATGTATGTCACTATATAATTAAGAAACATACATGCATATTCAAAGTTATCCTTATTGTAACACACAGATTTAAACAGGCATCATACTTATTTTACAGTCTAGCAGTGACTGTTGTTCCGCCCTCGGTCTTGACATTTGATAAGAAGAATTTTGTGTAGCTGCTCTTGTATATAAACAACTGTAGCATTATGCACCTGAGGCCTGAGTCAGCCTGAGCACACAGCATGTTTACCCACAGTCTGCTTCTCTATTCTGTGAATGACAAGGGAGTAGGTGGATAATCACATTTTGATGTTTACATTTGTATTTCATTGTCTACAAATTCAATTAAGTGGATATGTCATAGAATTCTGTCATTAAGCTGATGCCACCTGTACCTGGTGCTTTAAAGGGATAATAATACTTGCAAATTAATAATCCCCATATTTTAGCTTTGTTAAAAAGAAACTTATTGCCCCCAGTGTCATCTCTCAAACCCTTATGGTTTGAGAGATGATAGCACTCAAAGTTCCCCCTCCCTCCCCCTTCCCTGACTGAACGCTGACTGCACGGGAAGCTGTCGTACGACAGTCTTATGTGCATCAGGTGTCTCTGCAGCTGGCCGAGATTGTGTTTATAAAAAAGAATTCTTGGTTTGCAAGCACACATAGAGGACCGTTTTAGTGAAAGATTTCTTTTTTTATAAACGCGATCTCGGCAAAGCTGCAGAGCCTCCTGATGCAAGTAATACCGGATATCCCTGCATTCAACGTTCAGCATTCAGTCAGGGAAGGTGGAGGGAGGGGGGGAACTTTGAGTGCTATCATCTCTCAAATCATAAGGGTTTGAGAGATGACACTGGGGGCAATAAGTTTCTTTTTAACAAAGCTACAATATGGGGATTAGTAATTTGCAAGTATTACTATCCCTTTCATCTTCCATGTCAGATTTAACCTCTTGGATGCTCAAAATGTCTCTATTGCATTGCTTTACAATGCTTTGGAGATGTCTTTAGCATTCAAGGGGTTAAACATCAGAAGATATACAATAGACTGAATGCATATTATTGTTTAGTTAAAGGGGCTCAATGTACAGATGGGTGAAAATTTTCGACTGAAACCAAAATTGGTGAATAACGACACTTTATACTTGGTGAATAATTTCCTGTGAAAAGTGCAGTTTCTCCGCTTTTTTCTACTAGGTCACTGCATTGAAATCAATGGAAACATTAAATTTACTCACAACACATAGCAAATGTTATTTTATTTCCCACAGGCATAGCATAAAAGGGTCTGAGATTGCTTGTGTTGGTGGAGTGTGGGGAAAATCAGTTGAACAGGAATTTTTTGGTGGGTTTATTGACTGTTATTGGGGGGGGGCAGTAAAATAAATAATAAAAAAACAATAAGACATGGTATAAAAGGGTTCTGAGGAGGGTGCCTGAGGAGGGGCTTGCTGCTAGAATCAAAGTAGAACTAGAACCCTATGTGAGTAGGAATTGTAGTTACCATGTATATTGTGTGTAAAAAGCTCAATGGTATCACATAGTAGAGAGCATGGTGGAAATAAAAAGAAGATACACGTGTTTCAAATACCAAGCAGTCTTTGAGCTTCTTTTGAGAATTTTTACACACAATAGACATGGTGGTTACAATTCCTAACCACATAGGGTTCTAGTTGCCAGGGGAATCACAGGGTCAGGGGGATGTTGTGAGCTCCCTTGATTGCTAGTCTGGCTGCTCCACATCACTTCCCCTTCCACCTCAGCATTACCAAGAGGATCTACTGCAGTCATGTTAGTCCTACTCTCTGCTTCACTAACAGAAACAACATATATTTCGGTTTCTGAGTCTTCATCAGTATCTCCCCCTCTCTCACTCCCAACCATAGCTGGGAAATCTCCAGGTTTGCCCCGTAGACTCTGATTTTGACTGTGCATTACGAGGTCTCCAGGGCAGAGTCTTCTGGGAGGTCAGAAGAAAAAGTTCCCAGGTATGCTCCCAACACTCTATCTATAGCTGCTGGATCTTAGTAGTAGTAGTGGTATTGCTTATGGATGGCACGTTTTACAGCAGGGAACCCTAGGTCACACTTGTCATTTCCTCCTGTCCCCCCTCCTGAGAATCACAAGGCATACTAGCAGCACTAGCAGCAGTCACAGACAGCTGACCTGTATTGCTCGCACTGTTACCCTCTTCATCCTCTGCCTGTGACAATATTTTCCTCAAGATCCCTAGGGGTGATGGAGGGGGACTGGCTTTCACTGGGTCTGGGGAATCATCCAGACCCTTCAATGCTGGTAGTGATCACTTTCTCCTCCCCATCAGACTCACTGGATTTTTCTTTGTATTCCAGGTGCTCATAGTGATAGCACACAAAATGAGCCTCTCCTGTCTCAGTTTTGCTAAATAAACAACTGTCTAGAACCCTCTCTCTCTCTCCCTCTCTCTCTCTCCCTCTCTCTCTCTCCCTCTCTCTCTCTCTCGCTCTAGCTGCTTCTATTGTGTTTCACTTCCTGAAAACATAATATTTTTGGTGTGAAAACATGAAGTACATGTAAGTAAAGGGGAGAAAAGTTTGAAGCTATTGGAAAAACAGCAAAACATTTTTGGCAATAGGTGAAAACTGCAGAAATTTTAAGGGCTTTATTTAAAGCAGATTTTCCAATGAAAAAGCAGACAAACACGTGGTTTTTGTTGATTTTTTCATGGGAACACAATGCGACTTTTCGCCCACCCCAGTTAAAGGGGCAATTCAGTAACCTAAATAGATGCAATTTTGGAGCAAAACAACTGAAACATATTCCACATTTCAATTGATTTAAATAGGACTTTTAACCCCTTGAATGCAAGAGTGGTTGACAATGCATTGCTTTGCACATTTAATTCAATGAGAACTATCAGTTTTCCCCTGTGTTTCAGTTGGATTGGTCCAGTATTATATCTTTTTATTTTACTGAATTGCACCTTTAATGTTTATAGTATAGTCCACATAATGGCAGCTATTCCAGCTGAATGGAAGCAGCATGTTTATTTGCTTTATAGTTCAGAAAACTATAAAGCAATAAAGCTGTATTATGAATAATAATATATATTGCATTGCTTTCCCTCCCGAGTAAAACGAGTATGCTGTAAGTCCACTGCTGGGAGTTACATAATTCATAATTGCAGCTCATTCTTGGTTTTAATTAAACTGTGAGCAACATCTCCAAGTGGTGTTCAGAAGGCAGTTTATTTATAATGCACTCCACGCAATAGCTTGGTGTGGGGGGCAGGGGGTGCTCTAAGGTGTGATAAATAAGTGATAATGTCTCCAGTGTGATGAGCTCTTCAGTTCCTGTGTTATTCTATGGAGCTTATGCACCAGGGGTGTAGGACTGCAGCATGTGCAATTGTGCTGTAGCCCCATGGTCCAAAAGGTTTTAGTTATGCACCTGTGACAATAATTTAGTGTTAAGGGGCCCAAAAATCTGCTTGCACCAGACCATTAAATGATTAGTTACTGCATTTCTCTCTGCAAAGACTTCTCCAGCCTCTTTACGACACCTTAGGGGGATTAGGAAAAGAAATAAAGCAAAGCAATGCTCACAGGGTAAAAGTAAATTATATCACAGTAAGACAACAGATATTCCTGAAAAACAAGCACTCCTCTGCTCTGTTCACAATCTGCATGATTCATTAGCCTGTAGTGTTATTTGCTAATAATCCATATGAGAACTAGCAACAATCAGTTAAAATTACAATTCAATCAAAAATACATTAGAATAATTTATTTTTGTTCTTCGGTGTAACAAGTGGTATTTGTTTCCCTAATTCACATAACAGACTACGGACTTCCTTTATTTAGTAGTCTGGCCAGCCAGTTATCTGCCCCAGCAACATAGTGATATAGTAACATAGCAATATAGATTGCACAGCACCACATGCATTTTTTTAATAATTCTTCTTCATTTTCATTTTTAAAGTAGATGTGTCACCGATTTATAACATAACCTAAATAGTTAGGCTACATATTGAATACTTCTAAAACATTATACATTTTTTTTTGTTTTATTTGTTGTAAATGTAACTCTGCCTTTGCTCTCCTCCCTCCTCCGATGATGGAGGCTTCTGTCTGTAAGCTGGAGCGGTCTCATTGCCTAGATATCGATCTCTGCCAATGAGACCACTCAAGCTTACAGACAGAAGCCTCTGTCATCGGTGGAGGGAGAAGAGCAGAGGCAGATCAACGGACTGCGGTTCTAGAGCAGGTAACCACATTCTATGCAGAAAACAGCAAATAAAACTTAAAGAAATATTAATAACGTTTTAGAAGTATTTGATATGTATATGTTATAAATAGGTGACACATCCACTTTAATATCAAGTGTTGCGATAAATCTAGGTTTAATCTGGTTTTCTCTAAAATGTTCCAAGTGGGATTATTGGAGGCATGTAAGAGGCGCTGCAGACAAGTGCTTGTGTTTCAGGGATACCTGTTCTCTTAGGGCTCGATTCCATTCCCCCCGAAGCCAAAAAAAATCCCAACAGTATTTTGTTAAGCACAGTAAGCAAATCAGTTACCTGCACTATAAAAATATGGGTTAAAAAAAAGCATTTTGGGCGTTAAATTTATCGCCCATTTGACCCGATAGAAATACATTACCAAACGTCAGAAGTTGCCATTCAATTGACTACATTAGCAGTAAGATGCGTTAAGGGACACACTTTAACAAATGAAAATCTGCAGACAGGTTTTTGGGCGCAGAGTGCCTTAACACATCTTCAAACTGCTGACACATGAATTGAAAATGAAAACAAGCCAAAAAAAACCCTAAGTGACCAGTGGATGTATTGATGTATTGATATGGGCCCCTAAGCCCCATATTAATACATCCAAAGCAACACAAAAAAGTGTGATATGATAGTTGAATTAAACCTATGAGTACCAGTGAGGTATGCTTACCCCACTGGCACTCACAGTGTTAATCCCACTAAGTTAAACAAATAGCCCCTGAAAAGAAACACTTACCTGTAATCTTGATGTCCAGTGGAGTCTTCAGCACCTTGCTAAGCTACTGTCAGTCTTCTTAGTCAATATTTTCTCTTCTGTCTTCATTCTCTGTTGTCTTCTTTTCTTCTTTCTTCTTCTCTACTATCTTCTTTTCTTCTGTCTTCTTGTCTTCGGTGTTCCAACCATATACCTGTAGAAAGAATAAAAATGAATCATTAAATGTGTGTCCAAAACATAACTTGGATATATGTGCATAGTGTAACCATTTGAGTGCAAGATAAGTGTGCAGTTCACTGAAGGGCAATGTGTTGCGTACCACTTTGGCACTCTAAGGGTTAAGCAATGCATATATTTCTATGGTGAATTGTTGATTTTGCCAAACTAAGAAAATAATTTTCCCATTGTCTTCGCTAATAAAATATTTTCTGATTCAAAGAGGAAAATAAACCTGTCAGTGAAATAATTTCTTTTAGTCATAAAAAACCATCTCTGTGGTATCAGCCGCTGTTGCTGGTGGTGGCAGCAGCAGGAAGAGGGGAAGACATAGCCCCCCTTTTGTACCTCATGGGCCGATGCCCGATCCACTATGTGGGAAATTTGAACAGAGACTGCCTTTTTATATGGCCAGTCTCTGTTCAAAATGAATCCTATCCATTGGCTTAAACACCTCCCAGCCAATCAGCTTTGGCCTGTGAGGTTCAAAAGGTAGGGTCTGTCTTCTCCTCTTCCTGCCCTCACCATCGCTGTCAACATCGGCAGAGAAAGCAAAGAAGGTTTTTCATGGCTACATGAATATTTCGCTAACAAGTTTTTTTTTCTCTATGAATTGGAAATATATTATTATCGAAAACAACGGGAAAATTATTTTCTTCATTTGGCAAAATCAATAATTTCACCTTGGATATATGCATTATGCATTGCTTAACCCTTTGAGTGCCCGAGAGGTACGCAATGCATTTAACTCTGGCACTCAAAGGGTTACACTGTGCACATATGTCCAAGTTATGTTTTGGTCACACATTTAATGATTCCTCTTTTATTCTTTCTACAGGTATATGATTGGAGGACTGAAGACAAATGAAAACAAGAAGACAGAAAAGAAGAAAAGAAGACAGAAGATGGGCGAGAGGGGGAAAAAAAAAGATGGATTATAGAAGATTGAAGAAGAAGACGGACAGTGGATGACAGGTAAGTGCTACACAGACCTGGGTGTTAAGCTAGTGTTAAGGGTAGTATTGTTGCACTTTACTGTTAAGGGTAGTGTAAGGTTAGTGTTTGGAATGGTGACTGTGTTGAGATCATGCTTGGTGGTTGACACTGTGTCAAGTACTGATTGTTAGGTCTTTTCCTTTGATGTTCCCATTACTCACGCTATTTAGCATGAGTTTTGGGAACTAACAACACAGGATGGACATTTGGCCATAAGTCAGATTCTTTGGCCTAGTGTCCATTGTGGTTTAAGTTGGTAGGACAGTTGAATCCCGAGTCACTTGATCATACTATTGTGGACTGTTTACATCTCGCATCTCACATGACGCGAGTTAGGTGAGCTAGGCATGTGAGGCCTTGCTGCGATTTCATTGGCCCCCAGAATATTCAAATATTTGGTCTCGTGAAATGGACCATTATTCCCTGACGAAGCCTGTAGGGCGATACACGTTGGGATGGTCGGTTACTTCGGCTAGGGCTTCCAGCGTCTGCAGTCACATCTAGATGTCCTGTGAAGGCTTATTCCATATACTTTTAAATGATAAATATCTTTTGTTTTTTTCATATATACTTTGCACTTTTCATTCCTTGGTGTGTTCAGCACTTGTACACGTGTGTATTATATTGATACATTTTAGGATAGTAGATGTTATTTAGCACTTATATGGTATACTGAGAGAGTCTTTTCTCTAACACATATTTATATTGTTTAGTCTGTCTGGACTGTCAACATATCATTGTATCATTATTAAATGAGTATTTATAATCTACCTGCTGTTGGGACTTGTTAGTCTTGGGAGCTCTGGCCGGGCTTAATTGTTTTTAAATGTGATCTGTATTTTGTATTTTGTATCTCAATAAACATATATTGCTTTATTACAATTGTTACTTCCTTTTGAGTGCCTCTCTAAAGGAGCTGCTTCTAGTGGTTACAATTGGGGAGGGATTTTCTTTGGGTTCTTTTCCTTCTCTTTTTTGTTTCCTTACTGTTATATTACCCCTACCTGTGAGCACCGCTTTGCTGCATTTCTTCTCCTAATCCCCCCTTTTTGTTTTGTTAGGGATATCCTGGGATTGCGTGTGCCAAAAAACATTTTCTTTTGTCAGTTTCTCTTGGTCATTGCTTGTAGAGACTATTGTTTTCTTGTGCACCTCTTTCTCTGCTTATGGAGGCTTTTCCAACCCATTCACTTAGGCAATACAAATGGGCAGACAAAGCTAAGGACTTTTTTTCATCAGATTCTGCTAATATAGGCAGTAGTGGGGGCATAACATGGGAAAGCACATTTAAATCTTTAAAGGATGCACATTATAGACAAATGAAATCTTGGTGGACTAAGGTAACATACCAAAAATACTTAAAAGACAAGATTATACCAAGAGGCCTGAGAGTACCTATCATACCATCAGACTCAGAATATACAAGGAGGTGGGAAGAATTATGTGGCTGTTACTCTGTCATAGGAAGCAGTCAAGCAGCACCAATGGCCTTTCATATTGCAGTCACATCCTCTCATTGCTCACATCTCCTAGGAAGATTCCCCAAAACACCTCTTATTCTAAACAGTAAAACTTGTTTGTAAAGAGGGAAAACCTCACCAGTGGGCCCGTAATGAGCAGACCGAAACCCAGACCATCAGGGGATCTTATTCCCAGGAGAACACTTGCCTCTTAAAGGGGAAAAAGTACCCAGAAGATTGATTCATCTGGCAACAAAAGCATTATTTACTGTGTAAATAATGAGAAGTCCACCTCCTATTCCTAAACTTACATCCCTGAAAACCCTAATTCCTAGCACTGAAACAGGTTTTTGCTAGGATCATTGGAGGACTCATTATTTAAATGAGAGCTGCTGCTGTTCTAGGTGCTGAAGTCTTTCTGCATCCTCTCTTCTCTCCCCCGCCCCCCCCAACACATCAATACCATTATGCCAGGATGATCTGCTAATATTCAGATTCTCTTAGCCTTCCTTGCATCCCTAATCCTTAGTGCATATGGCGATATGTGTCTGCATTGCCAGGGTGAAGTGCTCGCCATACATCAACAGACACAAATTACCACAACACTGGCTCTCTACCCAGTGTTCTTTAGATAGTGTCTAGGCCAATAGGCTGGAATAGACCTGAATAGATCATAAGGGGTTTTAGTTATTATCAGATTTTAAACAAACACTTGTCAGTGGACTGCAAGAGAGATCAAACAATGAAAAAATAATATATAGAGATACCTGAATATTGTCTGAAGGACACCATAAGTAAGTTCTTTTTTAACCTTTTGAATGCCAGGAGTTGTGCAATGCAGACACTTATTTTTTATTGTTCAGCAATATATTGTCCTACGCTGTTCTAAATCAGAGTTCAGTCGGTTAATGATGGTAATATGCACAATTTAAATGAAGAATTCTGAAGCAAACTATTTGTGGCAAAGAGGATAAAAAATTCCCATTGACTGAAAAGTGGGCTTTTATTCCATTTAACCCTCAGAGTGCCAGAGAGGTATCCAATGTATTGCTTCTCCCCCAATTAAATCAATGGAAATTTGGAGACTTTATTTTCTTCTCCTTTGGTTTAGTTAGTTATCCCATTATTGTTTGTGCATATGACCTATTTATTCTGTGAGTGAAAATCCTATTTGTACTCCATGCAAGTGAAAACATTGATCAATGTGCTTGTTTCTGGCATTAAACCAGAGCTCATATGTAGCTGCTACACTATTAGAAGGGAGGGAACCAAGCTAATGACGTAAAGAGCAACCTGACTACAAAGCAGGAACATGCATGGTGGGTAACCTGAGGGATCTGGATAAAAAACAAATAAGATGTAGTCTATATTTAGTCTATGGCTCTGCTCCAGAGACATAATCCTCTTTCACTGAATTATCTGTCCTACAGATTATATTGTTCTAACTCTTCCCATGTCAGGAAGAGACACTAGAGTAGACCAGCTGTTCAAATAGGAGTTAGGAAAAAGGTAATAGGCCAGGGAGGTTCAATAACTGCCTGTGGATATGTGGTATATTTGTTAACTAGACCATTTAAAAGGGAAGCAATACTTAAGTTAATAAATGATACCCTCTTTATAAAGAAAACATAATTAGTATTTCGATGCTAGTATGCCTGCATTATAGTTGGGAAAACGGTTTAAATATACACATAAATCTCTGTGATTATATTGTTGGTGAACTGGAGAACTGTAGTCAGTCACTGACCTTTCTCTTGCAATGAAATAGAAGTAGAATACCTGTGTGGACACCAAGTGAACTATAGGTGATCTGTCTGGACAATAGGTGGCACCAATGTAAAATGCAAACAAGAAACAGTTTAAATGGTTGTAACTTTGGACCAAAACATCCTGCAGCAATAAGAGTTCCCTTGGCATACTCCTCAGGAAAAGACACTCAAATTATGTGTTTTCATAAGAAAAATGTTTACAATATTTTTAACCCCCCAACACACACACACAAATACACAAACACACACACAGACACACAAACACACACAAACATACACACACACACAGACATACAAACAAACACACACAAACACACACAAACACACAGACATACAAACACACACACAAACACACACAAACACACACACGCACACACAAACACACAGACACACACACAAACACAGACACACAAACACACACAAACACACAGACACACACACAGACACACAAACACACACACACACACACACACACACACAGACATACAAACAAACACACACACAGACACACAAACACACACACACACATAAACAAATACACACAAACACACACATACAGACTCACAAACACACACTCACACACACGTGAATATGAGACATTCATGTGCCTATTGACTCGAGATTTGTGTTTTAATGAAAACTGTTCTATTTAAATATTTAAATTTCCTTTCATAACTTTATTATTGTATTTACTAGTAGTTGCCATCCTTAACCCTCACAGATCCTTAGTAACTAACTGAACAATGGTTTCCATTTAGCTCAGGTCTCTGTGATGTCACAACACTCAGGGGAGATGAAGTGGAGCATGATACTGATATACATTGAAAACAAGTCTGTGAAATTTGAAAACAACAGGAAAGATCTATAAAAAGTGTTCTTGTTCATTTTTGAGAATGGATCCTTAAAATGTCCTTATTTCTTATTATGAGTGTTGGTATTTATAAAGTATTCTAGTTATATTTATAAATGTGGATACAGTAAAGAATAAGAACAGGTCAGACATGGCTTTAAATATTTGGAGTGAATTCTGTCACTAAATTGTTGCAAATAGCGAAATTCTTTTTATAAATACGCTGCTCCACTTTTTACAACTTCCATACTTCATTTTTTTTTAAATGTACTACACGACGTTATGTCCTCCTAAAATGTCCATAATACATTTATAACTACCAGAGTCAATCTTACAGCCATTTTAACTCTTCTTTCCCGTTAACTCCACCTTTATAAATCTACCCCAATGGGCCTTACACAGTAAAGACACGAGAAGCAATTCTGGAGCAATACAATTGCACCACAGGGAAAAACAAAAATCTCCCAAACACCGTCTTTGAGTTAAAGGGGGATTGTAACAGCTTGAATGAAAGAGGTCCCCCAGTCTATAGCTTCTCAATGTGACGGAGACCTTCCCAGTGTTCAATGATTAAATTGCCCATTTAAACCAATGGATGTTTATTTCTTCCCTGTGAAGCAGGTTTGTTCCATGCATAATATGTTAATGAGCTATACATCCAACCCTGGAAGTGTCTTCAAGGCATTGCATTGCAAAGCATTAGACACATCTCTGGCAGAACACCGAGCTTCATACTCATCTGAAACATAAAGGGCGAAGAGGGATTTACTGCAATCCAAGAGGATAAGGATCAGCACTGATAGCAGGGAAACATCTCCATAGATTGCCATCTGCTATAGGGTCACGGTCTCTCACTAATATTCTCCCTCTTTGCCGTCTCTGTTGGGGTCCTAGTCTAAACGCTGAAACATCAGAGAAGCTTACATGATGATCTGCAGACCTTTTCCACAATCACACATCTCTCATTTTGATATCAGTTGAGACTTATGCAAGACTTAGGCACTCTGCATATTGATTCCTAATGTAACAAGCCTCCCCCTTTTTTCTGTTATTAAAAAAAACCCTCTCTGCCATCCACCTCTTACCAGAGCCATCTGTCTGGGTAATTAAACACCTAACAACTGTCGTAGTTGGAGATAGATTATAATGCAGAGGAACTGAGTATACTAGGAATTCCCTTAGTGTTGAAAGATTTTAGTTTGAACCTATTGAAATTTTAAAAACTATATATTTTTCCTATATTACTATATTCTGGAAATAAATGATAACACCAGGATAGGGGGAGACAGGCAAATAACCCCTTATTTAATGTGGCAGGTTGTCTAATTTCCAAAATGGCATGCTCTGTGTGACTTTCCTTTTGTGTAGTTGTTACAAGTATTTTAGTAAAGGTATATTTGAAAAATTAGAGATTGCAGTTGGCATAGTTTCATGCTTCTGGCTCCCCCTACAGTATGCCAGCTCATACAAATGGTACCATTTTTCTTAGAAGAGCAGTAGCTAATAATTAAAGTAGAAAATGTCATGGCTTTCTAAGCTATAATATTTGAATGAGCAGAAATATAAAATATCTCATTTTTTCTTTAGCTCTATCTTCTGGAAACATTTATGCACATACTGTATATTAACCCATACAAACGGTATACCATTTTTATTAGACTGGTAGCAGACACAGAATACAGTAGTAAAAGGTCAGTAGCTGACTAATTAATGTAGTAGGACATACCACAGTCTTCAAAGATGTCAGTACATTCAACAGGGTGGAAATGTGAAAAAAAACAACTATATTTTCATTTTCCATCACAGAAATGCAATTAACCCCTCATTTGATGCAGTGAGTTATCTTCTTTCCAAAATTGTATGCTTTGCAAACATTTTCTTCACATCTGTAGATGTTACAACCATTTTAGTACAGGCAAATTGTGTTTGAAAAACTTGAAAAAAAGAGAGATTTGTAGATGTGTAGTTTTGTGCTTCTAAGACACCTTACATTATGTCAGATCATATCAATGGTATGCCATTTTTCTTCATAAGACCAGTAGCTAATGAATACAGTAAGAAGTTCCATTGTTTAAAATATTCCAGTATATTATATATATATATTGAAGGGGGAGGGGGTAATGTAAAAAAGCCTATTTAGCTCCACCTTCTGGAAATATTTTTTCCACACCACATGAGGGTTAGAAAGGCATGTGACCTCTCATTTGATGCAGTTGGATATCTGGAAACGTATTCTTTTTATGTCATGGTGTAATTATGCATTCAAACCATGTTTAGTGCAATTTGGTTATCACTATTGAACACTATTGAAAGGAAGAATTGTTTCATATCTAATTACATGCAAGATCCACTGCAACATGGCTTTACAACTGGAAGATCTTGCAAATCTGGTTGAATTTTTCAATTATGTTACTCAAGTGATGGAGAAGGGTGGAGCAGTAGATGTAGCACATTTGGATTTTAGTAAAGCTTTACTGTTAAGGGTGGGAGAAAAGTGAGAAAAATTTTCCTCATGACTTTTCGTGGAAAACAAGCAATTTTTCTCTTTTGTCACAAAAGTTTTCTCCTTTTCTCCAATGCAAAGTTTACTTCCTTTTCGTCTATTACAGCAATTTTTTTTACTATTCCAACACATTTTTTCCCTATTCTAATACATTTTTTGCCTGTTCAACACATTTTTCTCCTATTCCAACCCATTTTTCTCCTATGTTTCCTATGGTGCAACATTTTCCAGGACAATATTACTTTTTCTGAGGGCTGTAGTTGTGAAATAAGTAGCTGGAAGTCAAAGTTGTGAGTCCTACAGCAACATATACCTTGAAAAATGTTTTAGCATGCAGATTACATTTGTCCTTTGCCTACAACACTTAATTCCAGCTTAAGTAACACTGGCACAGATCCATGAAATTAAAGTACAACCTACAATGTTGCAGATGTGTATGGTAGTTGTGGTAGCAGACTTGCATGGTGTGATTGATGGGACCTTGACAGACTACATCCATCCTGGGAGGAGAGAGATCATCATCATTTATTGCACATGCTGCAGCAACCATTGCTGCAGTCAGTTTTTGAACTACCAATTTACTCGCATTTTCCTGCACTGCCCCACCTTTCTCCCTCCAAGTGTGTATTTGCCAGACATTACTCAACTACTGTTTGTGTTTTTACTCTCTACAGTACACAACTGATGGAATGTGACGTCTCCTTGGCCCTCAAGAAAATTCTCAATGTCGTCTGCTGTCTATCAAGTCTACCTCAGTCACAGAGCTCACGTCAGGCTCCCAGTTAGCTGTCTAATATATTTATTTGTTTAATTATTTATGTATTTTTTAAGTTGTCCACCCTATCTTATCACAGTTAGTCCAAAAAAATATATACCAAAAAACAAAATTAACAACTGCTTTCCCCAGACTTCCCCATCACAGTGACATTAAAAGCAAAATCAGCAAGCAATATGGACCCCAGCTGCCTGTGTCTTGCTAGCCAGTCACACCAAACTTTGGGGTATTTGGGGTCAACCTCCTTCCTCCCTTCTTGTGCCCCCGAGTACCTCAAGACTCCCATAATACAGAAAACAAATGTCCTACCTTAAATAATCCCTAAACTAAGCTTCAATTCCCCTTTGCCTATGTTATCTATGTTATTGCTTAAAAACATGCCGCTTTCTTCTCTCACAGGCATAGAATGACATGCTGTGAGAGCATGACACCCTTGTATATGGCTGTAGAAAAGTAGAGAAAACTTTCATGTAGTGGAGAAAATTTTTTGTTCCCATTGATTTCAATGCCATGAGCTAGTCGAAAAAAGCATGAAAATTGTACTTTTCGTGGGAAATTTTTCACCAAGAGGAAAGTGCAATTTTTTTGCGAACTTTGGTTTGAGGCAAAAGTTTTCATCCATTCTTATTTAATATACTGCATAGGAAACTAATTCGGAAGATGCATAGTTTTGGACTGGACTTAGAGGTAGTTGACTGGACAAATAATTGGCTGAAGGACAGGAAACAGCATGCCACTGTCACAGTTATCCTCTTCTTCTGAGTTTCTTTCCCTCTTTTGAACTCATGATACCATCCCATCTATGTCATGACTGTAATATGAACTACCCTCCTCACCTTCGATACATTCAAAAAGGTCTCTCCAGGTGGCATACATTACATCTCTCCTGGCTGGAAAGGGCCCACACCATCAAGATGATGATTCTGCCGTGCTTCCTGTACTTGTTCCAAACTCTCCCGGTCAAATTACCAAATTCTTTTTTTACTTCTTTCTGCTTTCTTTGGAGTTGTCATAGACATAGGCTGAGAGCTGAAATGTTACACAAACATAAGACACAAGGAGGTTTTGGAATTCCAAACCTAAAACGATACTACCATGCGGCAGTTCTGATGTTACTTCCAGACTGGTACCATAATAGAGAACATAAACTTTGGGTGTGAGTGGAGATGTCAATCATTAACTCTTTTGATCCACTTGGGGAATCCCTTCGTCCATACATTGGTAGAAATGGATCCTATTCTGGATAACATCTTTTCAGTGTGGTCCTCCTTGACCAAACACGGAAATTTGTATGTTTACCGTCTCCCTTCTCCCAGGTGTTTTTAGACTGACCTACCTCTCACTCCCTCTTGGCTTCTTAATTCCTGCATTGGATTACTCGCTCTGATTTTCAACTTCGAAACTTATGAGATGAGAGGGGGGTCTTAGCTTTTACTGAAATCTGGGATCGGTGCAATTTACCACCTGGGGAGATTTGGAGATATCTGTATAGCAAAGTTTTTTTTGATTGACTGGTTTCTTTCATCCACATCCAAATTTGAACGTCTGCTTCTTTCATCAACTAGAACTCGAGATGGGCTCTTAAGTAAGATATACGCTATCCTCTCTGACTTTAAACTTTTATGAAAACCATCTTATGCCATGGCCTGGGAATAGGAACTGGGCAATAATCTACCTCCCAAAGACTGCAGAATAATTTGGAGGGCTACTATCACAGTGCCTGTGATCCTCTCCTGTCACTCTCGCTTGTGGTGTATGCTGATTTGCTATACTGGTTTGGCCCGCCCCTGGTGACCTTTTTATGCCTGGCCGTGACACCTGTCTGGTGCCCTTTCGTGGTGTTTCAGAGCCAGTGTTGCTGTTGCTGAGTTCCTGTGTTCTGGTTTCCCGTGTACCGAATTGGCCAGTCTTGACTACATTCCTGTGTTCCTGCTCGTGATTGACCCGGCTTGTCTGAGAACCCGCTCCGTGATCCGACCTGGCTTGGCTGACGTTCCTGTTCGTGATTGACCCAGCTTGTCTGAGTACCCTCTCCGTGATCCGACCCGGCTTGGCTGACTTCCTGCTACGTGACCAGTAACGGACTTCTCCGGTGACCTGCTAGTTCCTGCTCTCTTCCCCGGTTGTCGCCGTAGCGACATTCTGACTTCCCCCACTGCCGCTGACCAGCCTGGCCATGTGACCTGCTCCTGTCCGGTGTTGCTTGCTCCTAGTGCTGAGTATTGCTTGATTGCAGAGCTGTGCTGCTGTTCAAAGAGCCTCCGTATTTCTTACAGAGCTATAGTACTTCGCTGAGCCACCGATCCATAAAGCTGCATTTTAACCCTAGCTGTGCCGCATTACCATTTGCTGAGCCTCCTCTCTCAGGTTTAGAGCCTAGCCTCTTTGCACTTCATCTGCTGAGTCGGCCGCTTATGCTCTGGTTGGTCGGTGGCTCATTCTACTTAATTGCAGAGTAGTGCTGTTCGGTAACGATTCCGATTGGGTGCCATTTGGCTCTGGCTCATACGTTAACGCATTTGGGGCTGAAGGCACTAGCTAATACCGTTAAGGGTGGAAGGCTATTGGCTTCTCCGTTGCAGAATATGATGGTCCGTTGTTACGCCCGTTGGGGCTATTGGCTCAAAGCTCTTGCAGGTTGATTTAGGTATACGCCTGTGGGGTCTATTGGCTCACAACCTCTGGTCTCCGTATGTATGCCCGTGGGGGCTATTAGCAGCTCTTGCAGTTCAGGCTGTACCGTGGTGACGCCTGTGGGGGCTAACTACTCAAGCACTTGCAGATTCAGTCATATCCTTGGTTACGCCCATGGGGGCTATTCTGGGTACTGTTCTGCTGATATTACCTCTGGTCACACAGGGCCTAGCGGCATTCCCTCTCAGTACTCTAAGTGTAATTCCAGCTACACTTACTTCACCCAATTAACACCTTGGGCGTGCCAAACTCCACAACAGAGACTGTCCATCTATGCTTTTAACCCTTATATGTGTCTCTACTATGTGCCTGTCTTGAGACAGTATATGTGATACTCTTATTCTGTATACTGGGCCTGTGGGGGCATATCTGTCATTATTTTGCTATTATTCTGTGTTGCCTGTAGAGGGCGATCGTTTGCCTTAATTTTCTTTTAATAAAACTGTGTTTTATTTTACCACTGGTCTGAGTGTCTGAAAAACCTTTACAACTACATACTGCTCATCTATTTCCACTCATATGGTGGAGATGAATGATAAACGTTTGTTTCTCTGGTATTTCACTCCATCCGGACTTCATGTGATGACACCTTCCCCAGCCCCATTTGTTGGCGGTGCTCACGACACAAAGGCATGCTTCTACATATCTGTTGGATGTGTCCCTTGATCAAAACATTCTGGTCACAATGCTTATCACATATCAAACAATTTCTAGATATCTTTTTTCACGGGACCCATGGCAAATCCTTCTGTTCAGAGACTTGCCTTTCTCCTGTCCCACCCAAAAAATGTTTCTATTTGCTATGCTTAAAGGGATAGTAATACTTAAAATGTAAAAAAAAATATGTTGTAGGGTTTATCCCCCTGAGTAAAACAAGGGTATTCCCACTGCTGAAAGGTGTTTCATTCAAAAGTTATTAATTTTCAAAGTTGAATTTTTTAGGTGCAATATCACAGTGGCCTGAAATTGTACAGTGGCGCTGTTGCTACACCATCCTATGGAGATTTATGGTCCCGGGACCAGAGTTGTCCATAGGATCGTGTAGCAACAGCGCCACTGTACAATTTCAGGCCACTGTGATATTACACCTAAAAAATTCAACTTTGAAAATTAATAACTTTTGAATGAAACACCTTTCAGCAGTGGGAGTACCATTGTTTTACTCAGGGGGATAAACCCTATAACATATTGTTTTTTACATTTTAAGTATTACTATCCCTTTAATGCTCTGATCACACTGAGGTTGAAAGATACTTTCCCTCCTTCCCTCAGAGCCTGGATAGACAAAGTTGAAGAACAGATCCTTTTCGTCAGGGTGGTATGGTTAACTAAAGGACATGACCCACCTTTGACTCATCTACAAAATAGATGGTTTGACCTGCGAGATGTTGGTTTGCGGCACTGATGATATGTAAGACCACATTCAATCTAGACCCAATCTGCTGGTCATGGGTTTCCACCTCCTGGTCTACACTTTCTTCTTTTCCACAGGTAGCTTGACTTTTAACATGTGGATGTTGTTCATCCCTCCCAACCTACCTTCCAACTCCCTTTATCCTCCCTCTCTTTTTTCTGTCTTTATTCTGTCTTAAAATTACAGTTTGAATTCAGAACCTGATGTCCTAGTCTGCCGCTGTTAGATTGTATATGTTGGCATTATCTCTTTGTTCTCCACTTGTATTACTTACTTGTTTTATACTTCATTGTAATCTGGATATATTGCTTGCAGTACATATAACTATATGTCACAGCCTGTTTTTGAACCAAATAAAAACGTATATACAAAAAAAACCCCAACAACATATATATATTATTTTCCATATATAAATAGAATGTTACCTATGGGAATGTTCGTAAACAGAGGGATAGCAAAAATGCCGTAAATGTTTCCGGCCTCCAGGATCTAAGAAATAGCCCATGTTCCTGGCACTAAAAGGATTAAGAGATTTTACTGTTGAGTAAATCAAGGATCTGTGCACTTCTAGTAGCTTTTTTATGCAGATGAACTGTAGTCAGTGCTCTCCCATGCAGTACAAAATAATACCTGACTAAACACTTGGTGGGTGGGAAGGGTGTTATTATTAAGATATGAAAATCTCCAGTATTATCACTTCTACAGATTCTATATTATTCCATGAAGCCTATGAACTAAGATCTCTCCACCTTGGCATATCGTAGGGTATATGCTCCATAGAATAACACAGGAACTGGAGAATTGCTCTAACTGGAGAAGTTATCTCCACTCTATCAACTCTTTATCACACCTTCCCCCCACCCATATAACTTTAGGGGGAATGACTGGACACCTACGAGTACAGCTAATGTAAGAAAGTCAACAGTTTAATAATACATTTGGTGTAATAATTTTGGAATTACACATCTCACATCAGCAGTACACTTGTATTACAAAAATATGTGTTTTTCATCAAAAAAGATTACTCTTTGGTGAAGCAATGTGCTTCACACCCTTCGGGTCCTTAAGGGATTAAAACCATTTATGCTGAATATATTTTAGATGTGAAGAAAGAGAGATTTACTGAGCTAATTAAACTAGTACACTTGTAATTATAGTCCCAAGGAATGTCAAAACATCAGGCACTTTTGCTTTAAGTAGAATGTGCCTGAAATAGCTAAGAACAGTGTGACTCTTAAACTGTGCCTTCAGAGCCCACATAACTGGCTTGGACTTAAGGATTTCCCTGCTTGAGCACAGGTGGGTTAATGAAATTAATGAAAACCACATATAATGTAGGGCTTTTCCTTCTAAGTAAATATGTCTAATTCCTCAGCTGGTGGAGCTAATGCTATCCCATTCAATGGAGAAATATAGTTAGTAACTTGCCTCTCCCATGGAATGCATTTTAATAACTTTCTGGACATCATGGTTAACTGCAAGTGAACATTCTGTACCAGGGATGGGCAAGATGAAGTCCTCCAGATAATGTCATACTACAGCTCCCATCTGCAGGGAAAGATGGGAGTGACTGCCAAGGATGCAGAGGATACAATTGTGACATGGCCCAATTTCCAAGGGGGCTCACTGGCCCCAGGAATAAATAGGTTCTAATTATGTCCCATTGAGAATATTTTTGTTAGGGGGACTCCAATGACTAATTTCACCACTGATGAGAGTTGTAGACTTGCAGCTGCTGGAGGCCCTCACAGTGCCCACCACTAGTCTGGGTACATGTAAAAATGACCTATGATAACTTTGAAATGGCTCGTCTTGCAGCAGTGGGAGTACCCTTGTTTTACTGGACAAGAAAATACATAAAATATATGTTGTATATTACCCATTTAATTCAGCAGTTCTCAAACAGGGAAATCCAAAAGTCCTGTCTTGTTCTTGGTACCCAAGTGAAAGGGATGAGAACCACCCAACTATAATGTGTCACTGAAAGTTGTAAAAAGAGAATAATTTTGTTACATGCCTAGTTAGTGATCAGAAGCATCACATATTGCCTCTTTAGTGCCACTACAAAGAAATATCTCACATACTTTGGCTTTCTTTGTGCCACACATTTATCCCTTGAAAAAAAATACAGTGTTTTGTAAATAAGGCTATCAAATTTCCATAAAACATTCTTGATGCAGAAATAATTCTCTTTTCTTCTTTGAACTGACTGTCTTGTATACATTTTTTTTACTTTGTGTTCTCAGATGAACTACTTCCTGATACTGCAAAATGACCGCTGGGTTTCAGAAATCCATTTATGCTGTTAGTGTAAGTGATCAGATAATGGAATATGTGCTGTAGTTTGTTATATATTGGGAGGAAGCATCTGTCAGCTATGATATTTATTTATCAGGGATGATACTCTTGAAAGAACAACCCAATGAAAAATATGTACTGAACAAAACTGGAATGATTATGGAGCAAACCAAATGTACCAGAGGACAAATAAGAATTCCCCACATTCCCATTGATTTAAATGGGCTTTCAGGTCTGGATTTCCCAGTAGGCAAAGTAGGTAACTGCCTATAACTTCATATTTTGAGTGGCTCCTAAGCTGTGCTGACAACACCCACATTCTGAATTGTGGGTGTAGCCAGAGCAGTGTCCCTCGGTGTCCCTTCACCAGTTTTATATTCCTTTGCAGAATGTCAGGTTATTATTTAACCCCTTGGATGCTACAGAAATCTCCAGCAATTTGTTGTGTGCACTTATAATACTCCTCCTAGTGTGTCTGTTTGTCAATATGAATTCAGCCTAGATTGTAAGCTCCTTGGGGCAGGGTCCCTTTCCTAGTGTATGATTCCCTTGCTGCACTTTCCCTCACAAATAATGTAATGATTGTACTTAACCTTAATGCTCTTAACCCCAGTTCATTTTTGTATTGTATTATTTCAACTTCTGTTAAGCGCTGTGTACATGTATGGCGCTATATAAATAAAGATACATACATACATACATAATCATCTGGCACTCAAAGAGTTAAAGCTATTTTTTTTTTGTACTTCCTTGTTGTGGGTGAAGGGTATTTTCTGTACCAGGCAACATTAGATGAGACTGGGGGTGTGGTCATGGGTGGAGCTATGGGCACCTGGAGTGCTTTACCTAGGAGAGCCTGGGATGTAGATCCGGCCAACTCTCTCATCCTTAATGGTTTAGTAAGAAGAACAAAAGAATTATGAGGATCAGTAAGCTCTTACGTATGGAATCTGAATTACACATTTTGTTTGTGAGTACAGAAAACTGGTTGTAACTTTGGAATTTAGTTTTCAGTCCAAGCAAATTTAATCCAAAACCTTATGTAATATTAGCAGCTAAATACACATAAAGGGCCTTATACACAAAGAAAAAGATGGACAATTCTGGATGGAACCTACTGCACCATAGGAAACAAACAAATAAAATGGCTCTTTTAACTCCCCTGAATGCTAGGAATCTCCAATACATTGCAAAACAAATCCACAATTTAAACCAATGCACATGTTTTCAGGGCCTGATTTACTTCACAGACAACCCAAGGCAAGGCACTCTAGGTACCCTTAGCTCTGCCACGTCCCCATTCTTCACATGACCACTCCCTCAGTCCAAATCACTATTTCCCGGCACAGAAAATATCCTTGGCCTATAACAAGCAAGGATAAAAAATGCTTTAACCCCTTGATTGCTAGAACGGTCTGCAGTGCTTTCTGGAACATCCAAGGGCTTAAATAATAGCGGTACATCTCATGAACATGAATGTGTGTGTGGCCAGTGTAGCTCAGACACCCTTCAGATTCTGGTGTTCTATCTAGGCAGTTGTCTACTCTGTGTCTGTGTGTTTTTATTTCTACCAGAGTGATACAGTTGCTTTCTCCAGAATCGATTCTCTTTTCTTGTGTACATAAGGCCCTCTATCTTATTTATGACATAAAAAGTGACAAGCAGTTCTGTAATTTTTACTGATTTGTTTAACATTTCCAGCAGCATCTTCTTTGGGTATAAGCCAAAATGTAGCCATTTCACTGATAGCAACCTTCCAGTACTCTACCTTATGCCTTAACAAGAGAAAATGAATAATTCTGGCACAAACCAGCATTATCATTTGGGACAAACAGAAATTCCCAATGATTTGAATAGAGATTTTAAATCTTGGAATGCTAGAGAAGTCAACAAGGCATTCAAAAAATTAAAAGCACCACTAGCTTTAAATCAAAGGGCATTTTTATTTCCTCCATGGTGGTCAGGCAGCACACAAAGGACTCGTTCCAATAGACCCTGTCCCACCAAAAAAAAAAAAAACAGCCAAAGATAGCACAATAAGCTATCCAATTACCTGTGCTGTGAAAAACTACCGCATGATAAAATGCACACATTTTGAACCAACTGGACAAAATTAAAAAGATTGTAAATTTCCAATTCAATTCCATGCCTTGGGCAGTAACATACATTATTGGACCCATTTTATCGTCAAAAATCCGCACCTACTTTTTTTGGCATAAAGTCCCCTAACGCATGTTTTAAACTGCAGATGCTGGAATTGATGGGAAAACCCCCCCTGAAAAACCCTGTGACCCTGAGCCCCATATCAATACACACAAATTACTGAAAAAATGTGTTTAGTGTTAGAAAAATTAGCCCTATGAGTGCCATTGGGATATGCAACGCATTTCAGAGCGTTGCATACCCCACTGTCACTCAAAGGGCTACTTCCCCTAAACTTGACAAAATCCCCTGAAAATAAATACTCACCTGTAATCCTCATGTACAGTGGGGTCTTCAGCACCCTGGCCATCCAGTGTAAGTCTTCTTCTTTAATCTTCTATCTTATGTTTCTTCTTTCTTCTCATCTTTATTCTTTTTATCTTCTGTCTTCTCTTCTTCAGCCTTGTCCCAAATATAATGACACTGTAATAAAAAAAAGTCCAAATTATAAATTCCCCCCAAAGATACGCAACAAAGATATGCAGGTTTTTACCATTTGAGTGCCGGAGAGGTATGCAACACATTGCAGAGCAATGCCTTGCGTATACCTCTTACATTCCAAGAGTGAATTATATACGGGCATCTCAAGAGTTAAAAGAAGTATGATGGCATTCCAAGAGTTACTTGTAAATCACCACTACTGGCATGGATACCTTTCAGGCCATTGCCTGAGACAATCTCTGGAAAATTTGAACAGAGACTGGCATTTATATGGCTAGTCTCTGTGCAAAATGGTTTCCATGCTACAATTGGCTGGGATGTAGGGTTACGCCCCTCCCAGCTACTCAGCTTCTAGTGGGTTTCGTCATAGTCCCAGTAAAAGCTACTTTGCTGGGAGGTGCTTAAGTACACATCCCAGCCAATTGTAATGTGGGAACCATTTTGAATAGAGACTAGCCATATAAAAGCCAGTTCAAAATATCTACATAAAGGCTCAGGCAATGGCCTGAGAGGTATCCTTGGGTGGGGGGAATTTTTGCTCTGCATTTCTGCCACAGCATACAATTAACTCTTGGAATACAATCATACATCTGTTAACTCTTAAAATGCCAGCATATAATTAACTCTTGCTTACCCCTCCGGCTCTCAAGCAGTTAAGGCCTGTATATCTTTGTTACACATTTTTTGGGGGGCATCTATAATTTGGACTTTTTTTTCAGTCATAGTGCCATTATATTTGCAACAAGAATGAAGAAGAGAAGACAAAAGATAAGAAGAAAGAAGAAGATGGAAGATATAAGAAAAAGCCTGACAGTGGATGATAGGTAAGTGTTACAGCTCTGAGTAATGGGTGTTAGGATAGTGTTAGGGCTAGCATTATTTTACTTTATTGATAGCGGTTGTAAGGTTAGTGTTTTGGGAGGGTGACTGTGTTTTAGCTCATGCTCAATGTTTGACTGTGTGTATTTAGCATGAGTTTTGGGAACTAAAAACACACCTCGGACATTGGGTTTTAAGTCAGTTTCTGTGGCCCAATGTTTGTTGTGGTTTCTGTTGGCAGGGCAAATGGATACCTATGGTAACACATGTGTGTGCCTCCCAGGATCCATTTTTGCCCTAATGACCGGTTAACCAGCAACAATTGGATCAAGTCCAAAGAGTCTCATCTCCGAAAGTAGGACAGAAAAATGTTACTAGAATCTCACACACTTTAACCCTTTGTGTTTTCCTGTCAAATCCAGACAGGTTCACGAGTGCTTATTCATTCTGTTTGTTAGTTTTCTTTGGAACCCCACTGGGCAACCCTGTTAGCCTTTTGTATGTGTGTCATCAGGGGTTTTATCTAAAAGGGGTCTTGTGTTCCTTTGCCAGTCCCCCAGAAGGGTTCTGTACATGGGTATTTGTGGCAGTTGTCAATCAAGATGCTTTCAAAATGGAAAACATCAGATCCATGGTGAACATACTACAGATAAATAATTGGATGAAGACTTTAGATCTTTGGAAGGATTACCTGCCAACAGCATGTGCGGGTGTCCATCAGAGGCAAATTCTGCGTGTGCTGTTTTTAGTCTGCAGCTCTATCACTTGGTCTCTACATGATACCAAGGATAAATAGGAAGATTATGATCATAGTGGCAGTGTAACGGTTTGTTTGACACACAGACACAGTGGTTTAGGATAAAATACAGTTTTATTGAAAAAACACAGCAATAAAATAACCTTCACAGGTCCTGTAGTATATCAGCAGAATAGTACAGACACACAACAGGTTATAGATACATATGCCTTCACAGGTCCAGCATAAACATAACGTCCACAACAGTCTATACTGACACAGGTCAGGCAGATATGGTGGATTCCCAGAAGCAAGGTCTTGCATGGGTTAATAATCATCAGAGTGTAAACAGTCCCATGTGCAGAGAGGTCTGTGATGGGGCTCTCTGTATATAGACATCTGTAGAACTTGTAACGCCCAAAACCAGATAAGCAGAATTAGCGTGAACTGCCTTGGCAACACTGGGAACCGAGACACATGAGGTATTGCCGTAGCAATAACGGAGACAACTCTAGCACTCTGCTGAAGTATACCAGAGGCAACCGGTGGCTCACCTGCCGGAGCAGTAGCAGAGACAGACTTTTGCACAAAGCAGAGGCAGTAACGAAGACTAGGCTCATGGTAAACTGCCGTAGCAGTAACAGAGACAACACTTGTACTCTGCAGCAGTATAACCGGAGGCAACCAGTGGCTCAAAAGCTGGAGCAGTAACGGAGGAAGACACTTGCACTGAGCAGAGGCAGAAACGGAGGCTAGGCCCAAGGTAAACTGCTGTAGCAGTAACGGAGACAAACTATCACGGTGCCCGTGCTTTTTTCTGTCACTCTCTGTGTGTTGCACTCCCATTGGCTGAGCTTAGTTTGGCCCGCCCAGTATGGCCTTCTTATACCGGGCCTCTGGCACCTGTCAGGTGCCCTTTCGTGGTGTTCCTGTACCAGTGCTACTGTGTTACTGTGTTCCTGCTTTCCTGTGTACCGACTTGGCCCGTTCGACTATTCCTTCTGGTTCCTGCTCCGTGATTCGACCCGGCCTGGCTGACGTTCCTGCTCCGTGACCTGACCCGGCTTGTCTGACGTTCCTGCTCCGTGATTCAACATGGCCTGGCTGACGTTCCTGCTCCGTGACCTGACCCGGTTTGTCTGACGTTCCTGCGCTGAGATCCGGCCCAGCTATTCTGCTTCTGTTCTCCGCGACATTCTTACTTCCGCTTAGTTGGCCTAGCAGACTGAGTATCTCTAATGCCTCCGTTACTGCCGAGCCTTCCGTTAACTCTTGCAGAGCACTGTTGCCTCCTTTACCACTGAGCCTTCCGTTAACACTTTCAGAGCACTGTTGCCTCCGTTAACACTGAGCCTTCCGTTAACTCTTGCAGAGCACTGTTGCCTCCTATTACCACTGAGCCTTCCGTTATTTCCGCAGAGCTATTGTTGCCTCCGATTACCACTCCGGCAGTAGCCGTGGTTGCATTCCGTTAGCTCTTGCTGTGTATGGTTGCTTACTCTACAGCACCGGCAGGTTGCCATTGGCTCAATATTCAAGCTCTTGCAGAGTATCGTGCCTCCGTTACTGCACCGGTCGGGTGCTATTGGCTCAAGTCCACCAGCTCTTGCAGAGTACAGTGTCTCCGCTACAGCACCGGTCGGGTGCCATTGGCTCAAGTCCACCAGCTCTTGCAGAGTACCGTGCTTCCGTTACAGCACCGATTGGGTGTCCGTGGCTCAAGTCTGTTCAAGCTCTATCAGAGTATTGTGGCCTCCGTTACTGCTACAGCAGAGGGTATAAGTCTCAGTCCTGCTTTGCAGACTTAGGTGCTTCCACATCTCACACCACAGTCTCTTGATAACCATTACCATCATACTGGGCATTGCCAAACACACCACATCAGAGACTGATTATTATCTATGAACTTTAACCCATGCTGTGCTGAAGTTGCCTTGTTATGCCTGACCTGTGACAGTATCTAACTTTCTTCCCATTGTATACTGGGCCTGTGTGGGCATATGTCCATGATTTATATTTTCCTGTCTATTCCACTGTGATACAATAGCCCGCTGTGGGTATTCTCATTGTGTCTTTTAATAAAACTGTGTTTTATTCTAACCTACTATGTCTGAGTGTCGTACAAACCGTTACACAACCCTTGCACTCTGCAGCAGTTTAATCAGAGGAAACCAGTGACACAACTGCCGGAGCAGTAACGGAGGTAGACACTTGCACTGAGCAGAGGCAGTAATGGAGACTAGGCCCAAGGTAAACTGCCATAGCAGTAACGGAGACAACACTTGCACTCTGCAACAGTATAACCGGAGGCAACCGGTAGCTCAACTGCCGGAGCAGTAAAGGAGGCAGACACTTGCACTGAGCAGAGGCAGTAATGGAGACTGGCCGCTGATACTCTTCAGGAGGAATGAACCCAATTGCCAGACAGTCAGAATGTCGCCTAGGCGACAAAGCACAGGAACGCCAACCAAGCCAGGTAGGATCATGGAGCAGGAACGTCAACCAAGCTGGGTCGTGTCACAGAGCAGGAACGTCAGCTAAGCCGGGTCGGATCACGGAGCAGGAACGTCAGGCAATCTGAGTCAGTACACAGTGGCAGTAGACAATATGCAGAGTAGTCAGGCAGGCCAAGTCGGTACACTGGGAATCACTGAGCAGAAATAAGCACTGGCACAGAAACACCATGAAAGGGCACCGGAGGGGTGCCCATAGCCCAGTATATAAATGTCATACTGGGCGGCACTAACACACGGTAGCCAATGGGAGCAAGACACAGGCTAGACTGACAGAAAACAAAACAAAAAGATCACGGGCACCGTGATAGGCAGCCTATCTTTGGGTTCAAGGTCTAGGTATTGTTTCCTACCTTAATGACTAGCTTGTGTACAGGTAATATTTTTCCTTCAGTCTCTAGGATGGCTGGATAATGTGTCAGGGACACATTAACATTTTTCTGTTTATAATTACGGATTCCTCAATGGGGAGAACATATTTTCCCCTATAGAAGAGACAGATAAGCATCTCTTTTGGCTTGGAGACAATCCCCTGCCTGAATAATTGTAATAGTGATCCTTGCTCTTTGAACCAGTAGATTGCTGCCTCCCCGCAATTCACAAACTTGTTGTCATTGTGGAAAAGGACCAATATTTATGAACGTCTTCTTTATTCAAACTAGCACTCATCCAAATGTGAGAAAATGTGTCTGGTGTACTGTCATTCAAGAGCACCTAGACCATGCATTCAAACTACCAAGAACTCCTCACAGTGTGCAGAGCTTCCTGCGGTTCAGTGAAGATCAGATCAGATAACAAAATAGTGGTAGTCTACCCATCCAGACAAGGAGGAAGGAAGAGCAGTTTTCTTCTTCACTTATGCAGAAGGATTCTCCCGTGGGAAGAGACCAACCTGCAAGCCTTAACCACAGTTCCTATCAAGATAACAGACAGATTAAGCAGAAAAATGCTACAACCAGAATAATGGAGTCTCATGCAAGGAACCTTCAATACCCACTCAGTTATGTTGAAACTCCCACAAACCAATCTTATGAAACCAGGGTAAATGCTAAAGTATACAGGTTCTTTTCTCAATATCCACAGTACAAACTAGAAGCAGCAGACACACTTCTGCAGAATTGTTTTTTCTAAGTGGGAAACATGTTTTCTTGTTTGAGACTTCTTCAGGCTGTTCTGAAGAAAATAATTTAGGACAAGTCTATGGTAATACTGTAACCTAGAAGATCTTTTTTTTCTCCATGGTGAAGAATGATGTGCACAAGGACTTGTCCTACACCACCAATCATTCAGGCTTCATTCAACTGCATGATTTCTGAGTGTGACATTTTCAGAAACCAAGGGTATCTCTGGATGTCATTGATCTACTATTTAAATCCAGGAAGGCTAGCTCAGTTACAGCTTACACACATATCTGGAAGACATCTTGTTATTGTTGCATCAAAAACATGCACTAAGTGTGATAAAGAGACAATAAAGAGGAGATGACTTCTCCAGTGATATCACGTCTTCAGTTCCTATGTTTTCCTATGGAGCCAATGAACTAAGATTTCACCAGCTTTGGAGATCTTAGTGCATAGGCTCTATAGAATAACATAGGAAGTGGAGAAGTGCTAACATTTTCTATCTGATGACTTTTCAAAAGGTATGTGGCACAGTCCCAACAAAAACCAATGTTTACTATCTACGGTGTCCCATGACTCTATTTTGCTGACTACCTTATTGCCCCGTTCTTTGTCAAGTCCACGGGGCTCGATTTAAAGCCAACCGTTAAACCAGCCGCTAAGTGAAAAAGGCACATCGCTCGCAAATAATACAGGAGTTACGGCAGATTCAATAGCTACTCTACGAGAATAGCTATCGAGCGTAGGCACACAAAAAACACGTAACACAAAACCCGTTGTCGCTCATGTTAATGCACAACGGGCGGACAAATCACACGATAACTGAGCTCCAAACAACATGTAACATAACGGCTGCCGTTGTCAAGCAACCCTGATTGATGCCAAAACAAATTCAAACACACATCCAATCCCAAAGGCCCAATGTATCAAATAACTTCAAATACACCTATATATACCCAAAAATAACCGCCACACACTGTCTGTTATCGAGTTCTTCAGAGCCAGATATCAGGACCCAGGAGCGGAGGATAGTCATTAGAGAGAGGGAGAGAGGCGCGTTCATTGGAGGTAGAGGAGTTTTGCAGTTTGGAGAGAGGAGAGAGGTGCACTATATATACACATATCACACTTTTGCACATATTACATACACACATACAAACACAAACACATACACATACATACACATAGTCCTTTTATTTCATAACACCTTACACATATTACTTTTTATTTTGACAGTGTGAATCTGGGAGTGAAAGTGTGTGACAGAGAGTGACTGGATCGAGTGTGTCTGTGAGGGCCTGTGGGAGTGCCTGGGTGTGACTGGGTGAGTGATGTCAAGGAGAGGAGGACAGGAGAGAGGGATGGGGAGAGTAGTGGAGGAGGAGGAAGGTCAGGAGGGGATCCCTCAGCAGAGCAGGGGTGGGAGAGGGAGATCCGCAGGGCGGAGGGGGACCAGGCCCACCAGAGCAGGAACACGCAGGACAGGGACAGAACCTGCAGTGGGACGAGGGGTAGTTCCTGGGGAGCACCCCACACAGGCAGGGTCAGACCAGGCAGGGCACTCCGGCTCTGAATCCTCCCATGCCGGAGCTGATGAGGGCAGGATCAGGGATCCCAGATATAGTGAGGAGGAGAACACGGCTCTTGTGGAAGCTGTCCTGGAGAGGCAGAGTGTTCTCCACCCGACGGCAAAGGTCCCTGGCCTGGCAGCGCGGAGGAAGGCAGCCTGGAACCAGATCTGCAGCCGGGTGAACGCGGTGGCAACATGCAGGCGGGACGTGGAGTCTGTGAAGAAGAGATGGGGCGACTGCCGGAGGGTGGTCAAGAACAAGATGTCTGACATGGCCAAGCAAGCCCGAGGCACCGGAGGTGGCCCATCTGTGCCCATCACATTCTGCGGCTGGGAGGAGATGGTGCGGCAGAACATGTCCCCGACCATGATCGAGGGGGTCGTGGGAGGAACTGACACTGGGGATGAGAGGAGCCTCCACACTACCGGTAAGTGCAACACCACAGAACAACACACTACAGCAACCAACACCAGCTGCACACACACTCACACCTCAACACATGGCCATCACTCAGCCATACAACTGCACCAACACAGCACCATGAGGGTTAAAAAAAGGACACAACACCTGGACAAATGGCAACGTCCAACTTGGGACAAACCTGTCAAAGTCCTACTTCAACCCTCCTGTCGCTGTGCTCATTACACACAATACACAAACCTTCATTTTCAAATTGTCGACTGTAATAGATCATCACTGTTCACACACAATGTCACCCATGTCCCCACCCCCACCCTAACCCCGTGAGTGCTAGAGGGATCATCAATGCATCGATCAACAATGCATTGGCAACCCCTCTGGGACTCAAGGGGTTAACCTGACAACAAACAAGTCAATAGGCCAACGATCACATGCTACACAGGGGACATTCACTAAGCGGTGACAAACACATGGTGGACACAAAGTAACCCTCACACACCCTCACTTCACCAGTACCAGTGTTAGTCCATGGAGAATATGCCAAAACAAGAATCAAGTTCATAGGGTCCCATTGTACAGACTCCATGGAAAACACTGGAAATGGGGAAAGGAGATCACTGGAGAAGTCACCATCATGTTCATGTCATCGGTTCAACATCACCGCTTACTGAATCACAAAAGGGGGCATCAGATCACACATCACAGTGTCACACAGAATAAATGCTTGTAGGTGCAACACACAGGCCGAAAACTATTTTACAGAATTCAAGCAGGAAAAAGTAGGCATTGGTGTTGTGGCTGCAATCATTTCTCTGACTTGAAATGACATATCCCATATCTGATTCCCACATGGATCCACAGGGGTGCTGATGCCATGGATCGATGGTACACCAGCATCTCTATGCAGGATACATATGGGAAACAAATAGCAAACATTGTACCTTGGTCACCAACAGGCCATGACTGATGGATATCTAGGACTGAGTACGGTTGCCTCACACAGAAGGATGGATGGGCTCATACACAGACAAAAAAACAGGCCTCAATCAAAGATATCCCTCACTACTGGCTGGATTGTTGCCCTTAGGATTCAAATGTTACTAAATATGTTCCAACATGATGTGAACACAGAGATCACTTCACTGGATGTGATTGCCTTACTGGCCAGATATGTGCACCCATCACATATCAACCTACATTGCTACCATCCAAATACACATACATAGTATATCACACCCTACGTAGATGGGATATACGAGGTATGTTCATATCCATCATATCAATACAATGTCTTGTTGGATGGGTGCACATATATAGCCAGTAAGGCAATCACACCTAATGAAATGCTCTCTGGCATCACATCTTGGAAGGATATTACTCCATCCATATGAAGGGTACATATCCACATACATATATGACCATTTCTACTTGTGTGTCACTGTAATGGGATAGCAATGGGTAATGTCATCATGATGTCATATCATTGCCATCGTTAACAGATGTGTCTTGATCTAAGTCCCATCCCTCCAACACTCATGGTTATACAGATATTGCTCCATGTGACAGGTGAAGATATCCATCATTTGACCACACGGAGGCTCTTCAGCAGAGCCAAAGTCACAACATATAGAGAGAAATACCTCTTTGGAATGGTCCACAGAGTGTGCTTGTAAATCATGCACACCCTGTACACCATTCCAATTAAGTATTGTTCTCTAAATGGGTTGATTTTGTCTCTGCTGAAAATCCCTCGTGTAGACAAATGACTGAAATCTACATCCGTCACATAGAGCATTATCTGAACAACCATGAGGGTAGGAAGGATAGGACTAACAGAGAACAACATCTGTTCCCACAATGTCTACAATCTGACATCAAGGTGGACTTAACCTTTGCCACCCCCCTGGAGGGATAGCCATCCCTACAAGTTGTGAAGACAAATATATGTTGTTGGATCTCCCCCCCCCCCCCGAGTTAAACAATGGTATTCGTACTGCTGAAAGGTGTGTTGATGCAAAAGGTATCACAGCTCAGACATGGATATGTCAGGGGCAATATCCTAGTGGCCTGATATTGTACAGTGGTGCTGTTACTACACAATCATATGGACAGCTCTGGTACAGGGACCAGATATCTACATGGGAGGGTGTAGCAACAGCCCCACTGTACTATTTCTGGCCACTGTGATATTGCACCTCAAAATGAAACCTTCACCCATAATAACTCAAACACCTTTCAGCAGTGGGAGTACCCTTGTTTACCCAGGGGGATTAACACAAACACATATATTTTTCTTCAACACATATCAAAGTAGAATTGTCTCCACAAACATATGGCAAAGGTCACTAATCACAACATCTTCTTCCTCCACACAGCTTACGGCCGTCAAGCCCAGCAGGAGACAGTGGAGGAGGCTATGTCACCCCCCAGTGAGGAGGACACAGAGGAGGGGACCAGCCGGTGGTCACCTTACCCACCATCACCATCCCCTCCAACACAGGCTGCACCACCCCTTCCAGCTGCACCACCACAGGCTGCACCACCCCTTCCAGCTGCACCACCACAGGCTGCACCACCCCTTCCAGCTGCACCACCACAGGCTGCACCACCCTTTCCAGCTGCACCTCCCCAGTACAGTGGCTGGATGCCACAGGAGGAGAGGTGGACACATCCATCCACCTCCACCAGCTACTACCCTCCATCAGCAGCACCACCACCGCCAGGGAGGCAATGGCTGCCAGGGACAGTGGCCAACACCCAATATGGGCCATATGCCTCCCAGATCAACCCACCCTCCTGGATGGCTCCACAGCATGCCCCAAGGTATGATCCAAGGTGGGGTCCCACCACCTATCAGTGGCCACCATATGACCCTTGGCCACTGGACTACACACACCTGGGCCTGATTGGTGAGCCCCAGCGCCCCCTACCCAGGGACATATTCACACCTCCACCAGCACACACATCTCTGGGCAGCTCTGCATCACTTGATGTGGTGGGCATATGCCCATCATCTGCACCAGCCACTCCAACAGCAGCCACAGCACCCTCAGCAGCAGCAGAGGATACAGCACCTCCAGCAGCAGAGGAAACAGCACCTCCAGCAGCAGAGGAAACAGCACCTCCAGCAGAGGAGGAAACAGCACCTCCAGCAGAGGAGGAAACAGCACCTCCAGCAGAGGAGGAAACAGCACCTCCAGCAGAGGAGGAAACAGCACCTCCAGCAGAGGAGGAAACAGCACCCTCAGCAGCAGAGGAAGAAACAGCACCCTCAGCAGCAGAGGAAGAAACAGCACCCTCAGCAGCAGAGGAAGAAACAGCACCCTCAGCAGCAGAGGAAGAAACAGCACCCTCAGCAGCAGAGGAAGAAACAGCAGCACCAGGGACACCGGGCACATCCACCTCCAGCACCGCACGCCTCACAGGGATGGAGGCGGAGTGTATGGCCCTTCAGAGGAGACTACTCCGGTCGAGCAGGAGTACTGACAGCAATATCACCAGGAGCAGGAGGCAATCCAGGAGGAACATTGTCCAATTGGAGAGCAGGATCCAAGGTTTGGAGTCGGAGGTGTCCAGGGGGAATACACTACTCCAGCAGCTCAGGACTGGTGTGATGGACATGTTAACACAGGTCCTTGTGGAGCTGAGGGAGATAAACCGCAGGGAGAACCTGAGGATGGAGAGGGAGAACTTGCGTTCCACTGAGGGGTCTACTGCAACCACCACCCCCTCTAGTGTTACCCCTGAAGCAACACCTAGGGGGCAGAGGGTTACCAGGAGATCCACAAGGGCATCCACCTCTGGCACCCAGGCTAAGGCCCCCCACCCAAAGAAGAAAAAATGAAAGGCCCAACCTGTTAAGTTTCCCCTCAATAAAGAAAACATTTTTTTTTTAATTCCAGTCTGATCTGTTGTGTCTTCAGTTATGGATTGGGTGGCAGGGTTGTCTCCAATGCATTGCCATACAATGCAGTGAACACAACCTCTGCCTATGTGAAATGTTAGTGGGATGCTACAACATGGGTTCACACACACACCGTTGTACAAATTCAACTTGTAATACATCCCTGGAGCCATATTACACCACTGTGTTATATGGCGGTGTTGTGTGTTGAATTTGAACAACAAAACATACCCCTTAGCACAACAAATTGTACAACACTGAACATTTGTCTACATCATGTGCTGTGTTTAACCCTTTGAGTGCCAGAGTGGTAGACAACGCATTGTCAAGAAATGCGTTGGGGACCACTCTTGCACTCAGTGGGTTAATGGGATAACCAGACAAACAGCTCTGTGATTTAGCAGGGACATTATAAGCAGGATAGATAAATGGGACATGTATCCATGTTGTCTTGGATTCACACACTCATTGTGCAACTGACTTACTGAAGAAGCCAATGTTTTTAACCTAGGATTTCAACGTGTAGCACACACATTGATATCCTGGGCTGAGCATTGGGGTCTCCTGTAAGTTGAGTTGCTGTTTCCCTAAGGGTGTAACAGACTTCACCAGTGATAACACATGTCCACTTAGTCTGGTTGTTCGTTAGCCCATGTACTGAGATATGTCAAAGTGGAGCAAAATCTCCGAACATGGATTATACTGAGCAATACAGATACTGTGGACAGGTATTCACTGTGGAAGTATGTCCCCTGTATCACCTCTTCATCACTCCCACAACACATTGGTGCATCACTGCCACCATCATCTGTTTGCATTGATACATCACAGAGTCCAGTCACTGGCAAACAAGTGGTGGACTCCTGTGATGTGGGTGTTGCCTTTCCATGTATGGGGCATACTCTACCCTGGGTGTGGTAACACATTGACATATGTGTCCTCAAATATATCCTCCTACAGACACAGATAGAATGGTGATGGTTCATCTTTATTGTGTCTCAAAGTACATTAGAATGTACATGTGTTTTGTGTGTGTATTGCCTATATGCATTGAACACCTGTATGAGAACACTAAATGTACTTTGAAACTAAATTGTAATACTTCAGTAACACTGCTGCCCTGCTCATGTGTTGTCCATGAGGTTTGACAACTCTGTAGCTGAGCATCCTGACTGTACAGGTTACAACACTCAAGAATTAGTGTTTTCTGTGTCTCTATGAGAATGTTCCAGTAGAGGTTTGTGTGAACCTCAGGTCAAACTTTGCATCACCAACAACATCACCATAAACAGCAAGGGGTGATCTTCATGAAGGTGTTGTCAAGACATCAATCCAGTCACATGGAAGATCTTCAGTTCAAGGATGGATCATGTTACGGATGCCTGCGGGACAAGAGGACAGGATTTGGAGCAGTAGACCTGAACTGATCATCAAGCAACAACAATTTAGTCTTTTTCATCCCCTCAGTTTTCACAGTTACAGGTGAGTGCACAAACCATTGCTTGACAATGTGTTGTGTACTCATCTGTAACCAATTCTGTGGGGAACTAAGGACATGTGCATCAGTCCTAGGGATATGTGCCCCTGACATGTATACACACATTAACAAGTGTTCTGAGAGCTCCATGGAAGTAATGACATTGTGCTGCCACTGTGAAAGTGACAGTGGCAGCCCAATGTCATTTGTTCCATGGAACTGTTAGGACACATTTGTTGATGTGTGTATTCATGTCAGGGGCACATACGTCTGCACACTCACAGGTCTGCATGGAGTCCGTGGTAATCTGATCTACGTCTCATGACCTCTACATTGTGTGCCCATACCACTGTACATCCACCCCTGTGCTGCTCTTCTCAGCTGTAGCACAGTACAGGTCCCATATTGAGTCTGATGTCCCTTCTCATGCAAATCATTAGATAATACTCTTTCACTACTGGGCTAGCATGGTTGTTCAGGCTCTAATCATGGCATATCCAGTTAGTTGCTGTCAATCAAGCCGTGTAAGGTGATGAACATGGGTAATATGTTGTACCTTGTTTCTCCTGAGGGTGTGCGTGATATCCTTGGGGTCTGTATGTCAACGTGGAGAGTGGAATGGAGGATGGTTGCTGAGTCCACACACACAATTTTCCACGTCCACTGCCAGTGCAGTGCTGTGTCACTGTTCCTGTGGGGTGAGACAGAACAAAATGTGCAGTGTGGTTAGTGTCACAGGACTGCTGGGGGACTTGCATGGATTGTTTGCATGCCTGTGTTATACTCACAGGTGAAGTATTCCGTGATGAGCCTGTCTCTGATCTGTGCCCCTCTCATGGTCTCCTCCACATGCCCGATGTCCATGGGCACTTCCTGTATGGGGGGGTCCGGGATGTGCTCCAGCAGCCTGGTGTCCACTGCGATATTGTGCAGTATTGCGCACGCCACAATGATGTCACACACCTTAGCCGGTGCATACTGCAGTGCTCCCCCAGAGTGGTCCAGACATCGGAATCTTGACTTGAGGAGCCCAAATGTCCGCTCAATAGCATTCCTGGTTCTGGCATGAGCCTGGTTGTAGCTTTCCTGGGCATGTGTTTGGGGATTGGCCAGAGGGGTCAGTAGCCAGGACTTGCATCCATAGCCAGCATCACCTGTGTAATGTGAGTGACATGGTGAAACAGGGAGCACATGTTGTGTGAATGATGTTTTGTGTGGTGGACGTAGTAGGTGTGGGTCAGGTGCATGCTGAGCTGAGTGGTGTGTACGCCTGTGTATGTGGTGTGATTTTGTTTTGTGAACTCACCCAGTAGCCATCCCCCTGTAAAGGTTCCATTCTCAAAATCTCTGTGGACTGAGGAGTTTTGTAGAATGTATGCATCATGTGTGCTGCCAGGATATTTTGCACAGACATTCATGATCCTCATGTTGCTGTCACACACCATCTGCACGTTGATGGAGTGGAAGTTCTTCCTGTTGATGAATATCTGTGCGTCACGTGCTGGGGCCTTAATCCGGACATGGGTGCAATCTATAGCACCCATGACCCTGGGCATGCCTCCCTTTGCGTAAAAGGCCTGCTTGACGTGTATCCAGTCCATGTCGGTGGTGGGAAAATGTATATGGGTACTGGCCTTGATTTTGAGGGCTGGCAGGACCTGGGCCAGCACTCTGGAGAATGTGGCCTGGGACATGCCAGATGCGTAACCCTCAGTGGACTGGAAGGCCCCGCTTGCCATGAAGTGTATGGCACAGAGTAGTTTCTGCAGGCCAGTTAGGGCATGGTTGTGGATGTAGATGGGATCCACCTGCTCCTTGATGACCTCATACAAGGCAATGATGCTGTCAGGCCTCAACCTGTAGCGATCAATGACCTCGTCATCAGCCATTCCAAAGAGTGTGACCCTTGGGCGGTATACCCTGGGCCTTGGTGGTCGTCTATACATCCTGTGCCCTCCAGGTGGGGATGGACTCCTGTGTGGCTGCTGAGCCAGAGCCTCCTCACTTGCAACAGGTGGAGGCTGTTGATGAGGCGTGCTTGGGGTTTGCTGATGTTCCCTAGCTCTCTCCCTTGCACGCCTTCTCCGCAGTCTTCGCAACAATATGTAACCCAACATACTGTTTGCTCTATCTGTCTCTCTCTCTCTCTCTACCTCTCTCTCTCTAGCTCTCTCTCTCTAGCGCTCTCTCTCTCTCTCTCCCTCCCTGAGTGGAAAACAAGCCACAAGTGAGTGTGTTGAGTTGTCCCTTTAAGTACTTGCTAGGGCGTTGTGTAGGTGTGGTGATGAGGTGAGTGCTGACCAATGGAGAGTTGTTTGTGTCCAGGTAAGTGTTTGCAGGTGTGTGTGTGTGTGTTATAAGATGTGGTGTGTTGTGCTTGTTCTGTGTGTGCCATTTGCGGGCGTGCAGTTGTGGGGTGCAGGTCGCGTGTTGATGTTGCCCAGGTGAGCTTGTATTTGCAGGGTCCGCTTTGTGTGATGACCCCCATTGTTCCGTGCCATGTTGTGTTGTTGTTTTTTTGTGTGTCATTGTTCCTGTGGTGTTGGTTGTTGTTTTGTGTGTAGTGATTTGTGTTGTGTGTGCATGTTTTTGTGTTGTTTTGGCATTGCACGGGTTAATTTTCCCATTTACATGGTTGTGCGGTAAGCCTTTTGTGTGTTTTCCTCTGTAACGGGTGTTTAGTTTTGGCCGTTAAGTGTCTAACGTGTGTGAGAAGTGGGTCTTAACTTTTAGCCGTTAGGTGTGTCTTTTTTTCAGCCGTTATCAGTACCGCAAGCCTTTGAATAGCTCTGGGGTATGTTGTTCCATGTTGTTCCATGCGTCTGAATGCACGTAAGTGTAGCGGCCGTAGGAATTGTGCAACTGCCGTTAGCTGTTGTTTAGACGGATCTTTGAATTGCAACATGACACTTAACGCACCCGTTAGTGTTTTTTTTGGTTAACGGCTGCCTTTAAATCGAGCCCACAGAGTTTGAGACCAAATTTCCCTCCTTCCTTTCCTCATTGGATCCTCAACCTGTTTCTTAGGGATTTACTTAAAGAGTCTGTTGAGTCCATCTGCAGTTGTAGCTTGAAAATGTTATCACTGTTCATCTAGTATCCTTAACATCTGCCAGAAGAGAGAGCAAACTTCAGGATCCCCCAATATTTTATAGTCAAGCAACTCTCTATCTCTGTTTGGTTACCCCTGGATTATGCTTTCAAAGTGAAATCTTTTTCTCCAGTATATTGCTCTCAAAATCCAAGTAAAATATTATCCACACTGTTATCTAGACAGAACCAGCTCTTTCTGGAAATCCACAATTCTGTTTGTAAATTTCAATGTCTCTGTGGAAAGGGATGAAAGCTTGTATAGCTACTGTCTTGAGATAGGTCTGATCTGCTGTTTCAGAAGTCTACACGGTTCAATTAAAATCTCCACAAAACTATTAAAAGTACATTACACCAGATGCTTCAGATCCTTTAGCTAGCCCCATCTATCCAGCACTTTACCACCCACCAATCCTTGGTGCCCTAACAAAGTCCCTACCTAAGTCATCCCCCCTTTATCCTAGCATCGCTCTTGTCCAGGGGGATTCTTAATATATTTTTAAAGTCTATTGTAATCAAGACTTTAATTTATGCAAATGTATTAAAACAGGTGCTTTAGAGCAGGAAAAGGGTAAAATTCATATCCTGGCTTTTCCAATTAAATCCTTGAGGACTAGAGGGGGTGTGTAATGCAACAACCCTTTGGTACTTGAAGGGTTAAGTCATTTAAAAAGCCTCACATTTCTGAAGCAGAAATTGTCTAATTGACAGATGATATAACAGTAGAAATCTGAAATAGATGCAATGCAATTGCTGCCTGGAGATGATGGGAATTATAGTTTTCAACTGCTGGAGGGCCCTAGGGTACCAAACCATGCTTTAGAATTTAGGTTCTGGAGAGCAGGGTGCTCACTGTCATTTGTTTTGATCAGTTTTGTATGATTGAATATTCACCTTTCTACCATTTTGTTTAGCTCTGCAGAGTACGTTGGTACATAATAAAAGAATAACAATAATAATAATAATAATTGTTCTGCTGGTATCATGCAAAATTTAATGAAAAAAGGTACTGGGTCATTAGCCTGGCATGAATAATTAATTGAAAACTGGCCCTGAGCTAGATAAAATTACATAACTCTCAACATTTCAAATATTCAAAAAGAGGGACAATTTTGTTTTAGGTGGTGTTGCTAGGGGTGTGGCTGTTGGGCGGGGCATTGCCAAAAAGTTTTAGGTTGTTTCATGACCTATTGACACCTTTTTGTGTAACTGAATAAATGATTTACAGCAAGAACAAAGTATTTTATTTACATGGGCTACTTTATAAACATACTAGCAATGTGGGACAGCATTGCCCATCATGATATGACCTTTGGGTGTACATGTCTGGAATGTAGACACACTAATAAACACAGACATATGCAACACACAGGCAGACACATGCTCTCAGTGAGCTGCAGAAACTTGCAAAAGACATGCGCTTGCACACATGCACACACCACAGATGCACACATATGTAACAGAGATGTATAAACACGCAACAGACATGTGCACATACACACTCGCGCAACAGACATGCCCACAAACAGGCAACAGAAAAAAACACACACACCTGCAACAGACATACAGACACAGAGAGAGACACTGACACAGTGATAGCCTCCCTCGTGTGTGTAGAGGTTCCGGCTCTTGCTGGTCCCCCGGATCTGTAGGTTCTGAGTGTAGAAGTGTGGACTGTGGCCACTCTGGGATTAGTGAAGAAGCTTTACAGTGCTGTTTAGGTAACAATGTTGTATTGAAGGGAATATCTGCAGTATATCTGCAGTATTCAGAGAGTTAGAAGGCAAATGTAGCCCTCTAAGGACCAGAGGACATCGCTTCAAAATGTGTTGAAATCCCCCCTGTGGTCTTGAAACCATTAAATCAATCTTATTTGTTCTTTCCTTTACTTTGGGGCAGAATTACAGGCTTATGTGTGTTTGTGTGTAGAATTGGAAAGCAGAAAAGGAGATTATGTGAAAAAGACTTATACCAGCAAAACCAGAATGTTAAGCCATAGAATGCCATGCAGTATACAGTGGTGTGTCATGTCAGAGTGAACCCTTTGAGTGCTGGAAAGACATCCAATGCATTGTGGTGCAATGCATTATTTACCCCTCTGCACTCAGAGGGTTAAAGAGAGTGATTTTAATTTAATGTATAAAGAAGCTATAACAACGTCATAAACAATGTAGATTCAGACTGGCGCCGGTAGAGTTGAGACACTCTTCTCCCCATGATGTGCCACGCAATGTCTGGATCCAGTGCGGGGGGAAGAATCCGCTGTTGAGACTGAGGGAGCAGGCATGAGCCTAGGGGCTGGCGTGGTAACGGTCGTAGAGAGGACGTGCTGGTCATCTGAGAGTTGAGGAAAGACGGGGGATCTTGGGCATCCACTGTCAAACTCAAAAAGAAAATAAGTAAAAAAAGGCTCCAAAACCCCCCAACATGGTCACACACTGGAAAAAGTCAAGAATCTATAAGGTTTTAACTCTTCGAATGACAGAGGGTTTCTGAAAAGTCTCAATGCATTGCGTACCCCTCTGGCACTCCAAGGGTTAACCGTTTGAGTTGCAAAGGCATCTGACATCCCTCCCTCCCTTGTACATTCCTTCCCTGCAAGTCAAAATCTTTGAGTGCCAGAATAGTTTACAACATATTGCAAAGGAATGCATTGCGTTCCCGTCTGCACTGAAAGGGTTAACAGAAGTGCGGATGTGTGTGTGTGTGGAGCAGGAGGACATTTGGGCATAGAAGAGGCACAGATGAAGGTGTTTTTTTTTTTGTGTGTGTTGGCCATGTTCTTTGGTGTTAAGGCGGATGTAGAGGGAGGGCAAAGTCCTTTCAGAGATTTTGACTGCTCCTGTCAAAATAATATGCCCCCCGTATCTCCAGAACTGGCAGTATGGAGGAGGTATGAGTATATTCTTCTTACTGCCGCCCCTGTGGGATGGCGTTGCCTGTCATGTTATGATCATTGGAAGTATGTGTCAGAAATATACATACACTGATACACCCAGACATATGCAACACACAGGCAGACACATACACACAGTGAGACACACATGGAACAGACATGCACACAGACACACCCATGCATGAGACATATACACACATGCAACAGATATGCACGTATTCATGCAACAGATATGCACGCACACACACACACACACATATACACACACACACAGTGTGTAGGATCTTTACAGTGCTGTGTATGTAACAATCTTGTATTGAAGCGAAAATGTCCAGTATTAAGAGAGTTAGAAGGTAAATGTAGCCCTCTAAATACCAGAGGACAATGCTTCACAATGTGTAGCACCCCCATCCCTGGTGTTGAACCCATTACATCAATGCTATTTTTTATTTCTCCTTTGCTTCGGCCAAAATTGCAGAATTATGTCTGTGTGTGTGTATGTGTGTTTGGGTTGTGCAAATGGAAAGCAGAAAATAAAAGAGTCGTTATACCAGCATGTTAACCCTTTGATTGCCAGAGGGGTTTGCAACTCATTTCTTTGCAATGCATTGATCACCCCACTGGCACTCAAAGGGTTAAGGTATAGAGTGACATGTAGTATACAATGGTGTGTCATGTCAGAGTTAAAAAGGAGAGGGAAATTTATTCATGCCTGGGAACTTTGCTTAGTGGAGTCCCTGGAGGGAACTCCTGTGGTGCTGCTGGGGGGAAATCAATGAGGCAATTTCGATTTAAAAAGGGGTGGGCTTAATCATGAGTGGGGGTGGGGCTTCACAGACATGTGAAAAAGTGGTAGGAATAGGCTGGGGAAGGAGGGAAATGGAAGTTTACAGTGGGAGCGTTTTGATGACACTTCCCCCAGTGCTGCACGTCTGTCCTGCGGGGCAACAGTGATACAAAACCCTGTGGCAGTCAGTGGGTTAAGTCTGATCTGTGATGGCTGTCTTGCATGGCAAATGTTGAAACCCATGAAATAATTGAGCAATGAGGGCCCTGTGTGTGTCTCCTGAAGAGGCTTTCTCTTTTATATACTGTATATGGATATACTGAAGTAATGTGAGTTTTATTGCTGTGTAGCAATATGATACAGTTATACACACGTCACACAGTTTTATCTCCTAAAAAGAGGGACACCAGGGTGTGAAAGAGAAATGTGGGTCTCAAAGATGGACTGTCCCTTCTAAAGAGGGACACTTGTGAGGTATGAAACTATGGACCTTATTATTCAAGTTAAATTTGGAGATAACCAACTGCACCATGGGGGACAAAAGAGAGTTTCTCAAATAGCTATCTAGTTTAAATGGGGCATTTAACTCCCTGAACACTAGAGAGGTCTCCGTAGAATTGCTTTGCTTTGGAGAGTTCTCTAGCAATTGGTAAGTTAAAAATCACTATTTAAATAACTGGAAATTTTAATTTCCTCCCTATTGTGCAGCTGGTTTGCTTCAGAATTGCACCTTTTTAGCAAGATAAATAAGGTGTTATGTACTGATAAAAAAGGTGCTATGAGAAATGTTCACCACAGCCAGCCTTTTGTTTTAATATTACCTCTCAGCTCTGCTCTGTGTGTTGTCCACCATCAATTTCCTCTTTAACTTAAAAGTCATCACATCTGTCATGTTAGTATTCCTCATCCACCCCCTCCCTCCATCTGCTCCTCTAGTCCCTGCCTCCCCTGAGTCTCGGTGCTTGTTTTGTATGTGTGTGTGTTATAGTGCCTGATGGACTCTTCCATTCCTGGTATCACACTGCTGTCTGGATATACTATTGCAGTGGGATGATCGGCTTGGATCTCAGAGCTTGTGCGCTTAATCTCTTGCTTGTGATTGCTCAGGGCACGGCAGCCCTCTGAAGGACCTTTACCAATGGCACCTGAGAAATAAAGGGTGGATGGCTGTCTGGCAACTGTGGAATTCCTCATTCCTCGATCTGGTAGGAGATGCCTCACTGTCTGTCCCTCTCCCTGTACCCCTGTCTCTTTTATTTCAGGAGTGGGCACAGGATTCTCTGTGGATAGTTTGACTGACTGTACAATACAGCACTCTGTGTTTGGCAATTCTCAGTAATTTGTTGGATGACATTGTTTGCAGTGAGAAAGAGATGTACTGTTACTAACAAAAGAGAATACGCTGAATCAGAGGGATCCTTTTATACCTTTCATAGACATAATGCAGCTGATGTAGCAAGTCTTTGGCAAACCAACTTCATTATAGGGGACAAATATAAATTCCCCAGATTCTCATGAATTTAAATGGGGTTTTAACCCCTTGAATACTAGAGAGATTTCCAAAGAAGCAATGCATTGGAGAGCCCTCTACCATTCGAGGGAATATAAGCCTCATTTAAATCAATGGGAATGTTTATTTCTCCCCTATGGTACATAGTTTGCTCTTCTTATGTATATATTTACCTCAGAGGAAATAGTAGAGTGTTTTTGTAAATATGAGCAAGTATCTGTGCAGTAACTATTGATTAAACATTCAAAACATTCCCATTGATTTAAATGGGGATTTTAATCCCTTGAATGCTAGAGAGGTCTCCAACGCATTGCAAAGCAATGCATTGGAGACCTCTTTAGCATTCAGTGGGTTAAAATGCCCAGTTAAATAAATGAGAATTTTTAGTTCTCCCCTAGAGTGCAGATGGTTTGCTCCAGAAGTCTTCCACTTTTCTTTTGGACATACGGCTCAAGAAGAGCAGAATGCAGTTTTTCTCCGCTGCTCCTTCAGATGACTATTTACTATGCTTTCTAAGCCACTTGCACTAAGAGGAGGGCCACGTCGAAGTGCAAGGGTGTTCTATGGAGCTCTGTTCCTCTGTTTTCACTATGTACTAAGAGTACAGGGGTAACTGGAGTGAAATGAGTGAGTTTGTGTGTATGTGCCTTAGGGGATGTATTCAGGGCTTTCTTGTATTAAAGTCTAAACAATATTGGTGGGATGCAAGAAACATGCGCATGCACTGAAGGCATAGATAATGCACATGTTCTAATCCAGGAAGCCATATATTGAACGCTTCTTGAATTGTGCATAAAAAATTAGCTTTCCGACAACACAGACGTATAAAATCGTTTGCAATAGCACTTCATGCATTAGGCGCATTCTCTATTCCACTCATACAGATTTATTAATCTTGACAGATCCCACAAAAAATACATGCAGCTGTTCGCTAATCTTGATTTTTCATGCGCAGTTCAGCATAATCATGGTCAAACTTATTTGCTAGTGGTTTTCACATTGGAAATAGCGGCATTGGAAATCCTACACCCCACCGTAAGCATAGCTGGGAACTCTCTGGGTTTGACTGTGCATTACCGGGTCTCCATAGCAGAGTCTGGTTCTGTGGGATGTGGACAGTTTCTTAAGAAATGCTGCCCATTTGTGCCCCTTACCTATCTTTCCCCCTACTCCCACCCACTTCTCCTCTTTCCCCAGGTCTATATTTTTTACAAGTTTCTGAAGCCCTGCCCCCAGTTGTGATTAAGCCCCTCCCCCATTTGTCTCCCTCAACAGTGCCACAGGCCACACCCTCCAGGGAGGCCAGAAGAAAACGTTCCCAGGTATGGCCATAAGTGTGTGCGTTGGTATTGGTACATACCTCAGATATGTAAAAATAGATTTTGACTGCAGAAAATAACCCTCTGGTCCATACAGTCTGCCCATTTACTATATAATTAAGATACACAATTTGATATACTTCTCATAGTGGACTTATGTCTATGTGTGAATTCCCTAACAGTATCTGTCTCAACCACCTCTGCTGGAAGGATGTTCCATGAGTCTATAACACTTTCTGTAAAGTAGTCTTTATCCACAGGCACATTCTTTTTCAGCTTACGTACGTGCGCTGGAAGACTTGCACATTCCTCTCATAGTGAGTTTAACGCGCTAAGAAGTGGAGAGGGTCTAGGGCAAACCAACTGCACAATAGGGGACAAAAAAGTTCCCCAAATCCCCTTTGATTTATATGGTGCTTTTAACCCTTTGAGTGTCAGAGAGGTTTCCAACCCACTGCCTTGCAATAGGTTGGATAACCTTCTGACACTCAAAGAGTTAATCCCTTGAATGCTAGAGAGGTCTCCAATGCATTGTGAATACCCATAATTCAGTGGGTTAAAAGGCCTATTTAAATAAAATGGGATTATTTAAATTTTCACCTTTGGTCAGCGGAGTTGCTAGGTTCTCAAAAGACTGGGTTCTTTAACCAAAAGACTCATGACTCAGGCCAGTCTACTATATTACTAGTGCACCATACAGCCAAATTTCACCATTATGTTAAAGGAGGTTGTCATCATTACATTCCTCAAGCTGGCAATAAGATCCAAGTCTTTAAGCATGAGATCTGATTTAGCCCCTTTAAAGGGATAGTAATACTTAAAATGTAAAAAAAAAATATGCTGTAGAGTTTATCCCCCTGAGTAAAACAAGAGTACTCCCACTGCTGAAAGGTGTTTCATTCAAAAGTTATTAATTTTCAAAGTTGAATTTTTTAGGTGCAATATCACAGTGGCCTGAAATTGTACAGTGTACAGACAGCTCTGGTCCCAGGACCAAAAATCTCCATATGATGGTGTAGCAACAGCGCCACTGTACAATTTCAGGCCACTGTGATATTGCACCTAAAAAATTCAACTTTGAAAATTAATACCTTTTGAATGAAACACCTTTCAGCAGTGGGAGTACTCTTGTTTTACTCAGGGGGATAAACCCTACAACATATTTTTTTTACATTTTAAGTATTACTATCCCTTTAAAAGAGTATCTAGCCACATGCTTGTCTATGGTGAAGCTGGTTTGCCCCAGAATTGCTTTAGTTCTTTATCATCATTGAGAAATAAAGAGTGTTTTGTGCCTCTGACTGAGCAGGTATCACTGCACTGAAGCATTCCCTTGCTAAGCAGGATATCAGTAAGCCTGCATGCTTTCTATGATCCATGTGTATACTAGTACAATAGAACATCTCTGGAGCAAACCATTTACACCACAGGGGACAAACAAAATGTCCCATTGATTTAAACTGTGATTTTAGTCCTCTGAATGCTAGGGAGGTCTCCAAAACCAAGTATTGCGGGATTATAAAAGCTCCATTTAACCCTATGAGTGCCAGAGGGGTACGCAACACATTGCACAGCAATGTGTTGCGTACCCCTCTGGCACTCAATGGGTTAAAATCAATGGGAACGGAGTGGATTTTTATTTCTCCCCTGTGAGGCAGTTGGGTTGCTGCAGAGATGCTCCACTGCGCTTTTATACATTTGTCTCATTCACCTTGACAAAATATAGTCATTTTTATTTCTCGTCCAAACAGTAATTATGACATGCTGAGTTCCTATACGAAATAAAAATAATGATTTATTTGGAATATTGACACATATTTGCTGTTTCAACAACACCTCATTTTCCATTTATTTAATTGGGTCAGGGGCATGAAATATTAATAATAATTTTCCTTTTCAGTGCGTGGGATGTTTGAGCAAGGGACTGAAAGGAAGAGAGGTTCAGGGAGAGTCGTTTATCAGACATACAAGGGAGGAAGACATACAGTTTGCAGTGGCATTGAAGGACTTTCTTAACCTCATAGATGCTGCAGTTCTTTAAAAGGACATACTTGTGATTTTATATAAATAACTACACAAAAAAATAGGTGCAAGACTGTCAGAAGCAAGATATATTTGTATTATAAAAACTGACACAATTAAATGTACAAATGCATCAATTAACCATGCTTGCTCGTACCTGTTCAATTCACTCACTCACTAAATACCAATCACTTACTCACTCACTTTATATCCATTAAGACTCACCTACATTTTCACAAGGTGCATAAAATATAATGCAAATGATATACTAAGTTGAAGTGGAGAAATTGTGGAACAAACCAAATGCACCACAGGGAAAAAAAATCCCCCTATTCCCATTTATTTTAGTCCTTTGTATTCCAGTGCATTGCTTTACAATATGCTAGACACCTCTATAGAGGGGTTAAAACACCAATTTAAATCAAAGGATATTTTATGTATCCCTTATGGAGCAGCTGGTTTGGTATGCAAGGAGAGGAGGATAGACTTTGATCACTCTCACATGGGGTTGCCCTAAAGCTGGTGATGTCTTAGAGAAGGCAAGTGGGAGTGCAGAGAGGATATGGTAGACTTTAGTACCAAGAACAGTACCAACACTCCCTTATAACATACACAATCCTCTGACCCATTTGACAGCTGCTTCAAATACACACAGGAGCAGCACATCAGCTAATACGTGTAACAGCTGATCTGCCTGTTCTGTGTTAATCTGAACTGGCTGATCAACTGTTTCATGTAATCAGCCGACTATTCTCTGATTGGCTGATTCATGTCAACGTAAGACTCCTCAAGGAAGTCCATATGACATTCAAAAGGTTAAGGGAGGGCAGCTGCTTTCTCTGACTCCAATTAAGACAGAAAACTACCCTGCACAGAAAAATAGGGGAAGGTCCCAAATTTGGGACTGTGAACTCCAACAGCATATCTAGCTATTGGAGCTTAGGGGATATGGCGAATAGCCACATTAACATATACACAAACCCACAGCAATATGACAATGGATAATTAAGCTGCATTTCAATATGTAGTAGACACTTCAACATCATAAATCTGGCAAAGGCATGGCGATGCTGGCATATTTGAGGCATATTCACAGGGATATGATAGCTAAGATATCTTAGTACATATGACAAGATAGAATTGTTGCAAATACTTCACAATGTCACCAACCTGGACCCTTATCGAACCTTACTGCATCTCCCCTCAGTTTGTCTTACGGCATTTTAGGGTGCAATGTTGAAAAGGTTGTCAAGAAGAAATAAACATTAAGTTGTGGGTTGGTGGTTAAACGAGGATCATATTTTCAGAAGAATATTGTCACTTTTGAAAATATCATAAACAGAGCTGATTTTCAGCCATGTTATTCCAAATCGGCAACTGTATCTTTTGTCAGTGTACATTTGTTTGGCACTTTGTCTCCCTAGTATTCCAATAGCTGGCATATATATAGTTTTCCCCACCTGCATGGCATGTGTAGACCCATAATTAACAGTAGCACACAAGGATATTTTTCTGGTTTATGAAATAAGATGCACATTCCATTAGTAAAACTACACTAAAAGAGCTCAATAATTTTTAAAGCATATATTTACTTAAAATAGATTAACTTAAATATCCAAAAAATACTGGTTTCTTTCTACACCAAATTATAAAATGTATGAAATATAAATTTGAAATATCTCCTAAGCACACTAATACCCAATATGTATAGATGGACAAATTGTGTGTTCTTCTCTGAGGTCACAAATTAACAGTGCATAACATAATTTCAACTGACATTTTCATGGAGATAAACAAAGTATACTAAACATAGTTTGAAAGAGTAATTACCCCAAAACATAAAAATTAACCTCAAAATAGATAAGAAATCAGGGGTCACTTGCCTTTCTTCCCCTAGCATGGTGTGCATAAATGTTTAGAAAAGTTGGTGTTAAGGAGAAAAAGCATTTTTTTACATTTCAGTTCCTTCAAAGGTACTGACATCTTTCAAAACTATTTCCTACTGTATTCATTATTTGCTACTACAAGAAAAAATGACACACCATTTTTATGAGATGACAAATGTAGGGGATGCCAGAAACACAAAACTACAATAATTAAAATCTCATTATTTTTTTACATATTTTCAGATATGACTTACCTGTAATAAAATGGTTGTGACAACTACTGAAGTGAAGAAAAGGTAGACTTAGCATACTCTCTGGAAAGAAGATAACCCACCGAATAAAATGAGAAATGATTTGACTTTCTACCCCTAGCTTGGTATGCACAAATGTGTCCAGATGATGCTGCTAAAGAAAAAAATAGGCATTTTTTTACATTTTCTCCCCTTCATTGAAACCTAAATATTTGAAAACAATTTCCTACTGTATTCATTAGCTACTATTCTTTCAAGAAAAACTGCAACCCATTGGTGTGAGCAATCTCTCATTTTTCTTGCATTTTTCAACTATGACATGCTTGAACTAAAATGGTTGTAACAACTACAGAAATAAAAAAGGCAGACAAACCATTCCTTTTTGAAAAGTAGATAAACAGCCATATCCATAGAGTGGTCACCTGAATTTCTACCCTTTGACTAGTGTGAAAAACTGTTTCCAGAATATTGTGCTTTTTTACACTTCAGTCACTTCACAGACACTAAAACTTTTCAACACCATGGAATTTACTTCTATACTAGTGCAAAGCCACGCCTAACTGTTTCCTTTTTTAAATTGGCTGGCAGCAATAAAATGGGCATAACCATTAGTTATGTGAAAGAAAACAATTAAATAGTATTTTGAAAACTAGACATTCATCCATATTAACCCTTTAAGTGCCAGAGGGGTGCACAACCATGGATTGCAAAGCAATGTGTTGCACATCCCTCTGGCACTGAATGAAAAGGTGGTTTGCCTTTCTACTATAAGCTGATTTAGACAAATATTTCCAAAAATTGTCACTACTGGAAAAAATGCTATATTTTTTTCAATTCTATCACTCCAAATACACTAAAATATCTGAGAACAATGGAATGTTCTACTCTATTCTGGATCCATTACCATCCAGAGAACAATATCACTTTTCTACTTTGTGAAATGACATGTCTTCATTAAAATGCTCGTAACCATTAAAGATGTAAAGAAGTCATTTTGGAAAGTAGACATTCACCCACATCAAATAAGGGGTAACATATTTTACCCCTAGGATGGTGTTCACAAATGTTTCCAGATGGAGGTGGTATGGGATAAAATAGAGCTATTTTACATTTCTACCTTTAAAAGATACTGACATAGAATAAGGGATGCCCATAGCATGACTACCAGTGGAACAAGGCTGAGGAGGAAGACAGTGTTATGAGTGGTTCAATGGCAACCAGCAGCACTAGGCTGGGGAAGCAGACAGTGTGTGTGCTTCTATATGACTACCAATCAAACAAGGCTGGGGTGTCATACAGCATATGTGTGGTTATGTGACTAACAGTGGACATCGGAACTACTCTGATGAGTTAAACAGTATTGTTCTTCTTTGGCTACCAATGGGACAAAGCTGGGAAGAAGATAGTGCTGTGTGGTTCTCTGGCTACCAGTGGAACAAGGCTAGGGAAGCAGACTGTGTTTTGTTGTTATTTGGCTACCAGTGGGACAGTTGAACAAGTCTTGTGCAGCAGCCAGTGTATGTATAGTTCTATTACTACCAATCAGAGAGTTGATCAAGGCTGGGGAAGCAGGCAGTATAAGTGTAGTCGTATGGCTAGCAGTGGGCAGATAAATAATGCTTGGATGTAAAACAATTTATTAGTAATCTATAAATACAACTAGACAATGGAACAATGCAGGGGAATCAGACAATGATTAAGTTTTTGTGTGCCAGATTGGCGTCCAATGCACTGAGAAGTGAAGGAAGGAAGGAAGGCAGTGAGTGCCTTTTGGATCATATCATTGATTGTCTATTATGATCTAATAGATGATGAACACCAGGAGCGGCTTAATACAAGGTCTGATTTGAGGTTTAAAACAATAATTTGGGAGGGATTGTGGCAAAAGAGTGCCTGTCGAATGTATGCTAAACTTCATTGGCCTAGTGGGATCACCTTTCTGTGGACATAAGGTGTATGGCCTAGACAAACAAAGAGACAGCAAAACTGAATGAAAAAACTATGTAATAGTTGAGAATTGAAGAACCATAGCGTTGATATTTTTTAGGTAAAATTTGTTCCCAAGAATTTGTGAACATCACATCACTAAAACATACATTTATTCAAAGTTTTAACCTCTTCTTATTTTCAACCCCTTGGATCTCCACAGCTCTGCAAAGCATTATTTTGGATATGTCACTTCCATTGAGAGAAAGAGATTATTTTAAAATGTGGCAATACAGTTATAACACATGCTTTATAACTACTACTGTTATCAGGTTTATATAAACGCTAGCAAATTCAGCTGTGGTGTACAATAAGGATGAATAACTTCTAGAACTAATTATTGTCCCTTTAGGCAAAGTCACATGGGAAAATTTTTTGTAGTAGTGTTTGATTCAACGGAATCACATGAAAAAAAGGAGACTTGATTTTACTACATTTTACATGGAATTACCTAAAAATAAATACTTCATCGGAACAGTCTACAACATGTGCCTGGTTTGCAAACACACGTTGTAGACCATTCCGATGAAGTATTTATCTTTTCGTATTGTTATATCGGCACTGCTGAAGAGCCACGTCTGATCAAGCGACCAGAATCTGCTTCTGACAGATTGACAGCTCGGCAAGCAGAAAGGGGAGGGAGCGGAGAACTTTATTTTCCTATATCTCTCAAACCATAATGGTTTGAGAGATACAAATAAATGCAAGTACTCTCTTTTAATTACCATATAGTTAATACTTTTTTTCTAACATTACTGTCCCTTTAAGTTTTGGAGATCTTAGTGCATAGGCTCCATAGAATAACATAGGAACTGGAGAAATGATAAACTTGAGAAGTTATCTCTACTTTATCACCTGTTTGTAACACCTTAGTGAATAACCCCCTCTGTGTTCAGGATGTTATTCTGAAAATCAAATTAAACAAAAATGTACACTACATCCATACTGCAACATAATATCAACCCATTGATAGATACTTTCTATAGTTGTTAGTATCCACCTAGTTTCTCTCAGCTGTTTAAATGGGAAAAGAACTCCATGTTGGTAGACATTCAGTACTTTAGTAGCCACTTAGAAAATTGAGATGTCTCACCGTCATTAGATCCAAGGGATTCATTTGATGGTTTAACCCCCTGGATGCTACAGGAATCTCTCAAGCATTGCTTCACAATGCTTTGTAAAATGTGCTTGTGTCTAAAGGTTTAGGTCAGGGTAGTCAATTGTTGACCTTCAGCTGTTGGAAACTACAACTCACATCTTCCCCATCTACCTTGGCTGGATGGAAAAGTTAGGAGCTGCAGTACCCAACAGCTGGAAATCTAACAATTCACCACTATTGGTTAAAGGTAATAATTTCTCGCCACACTTTATGCAAATTCTCTGCACAGTATGCTAAATAGTTTTGTTCAAAGGAAAACTTATTGCTCACTAAACTATTAGACATGTCATCAGTGTGTGGGCTCTACCTGATTCCTTCAGAGCACAGTGTGTGGTAATATTGGCCTGTGTAATAATGAATAATCATAAAGTACCACATTGTGTCACCAAAGATAAATGTTCATTTCTCAAGAACTATATTTCAAGAAATGAGTAATGCAACATACAGGCATTTTTTTGTGAATTCATGCTATAGTAAATGTCCCCTTTTGTTGACTGTAGTGATTAGAGGCAATACACAATAACTCTGAGAGGATGATGCATACTGAAAAGTCAAGGAGCAATTCTGGAACAAACCAACTGCATCATAGCGGACAAATACAACTCTCCATTGATTTAAATGTGATGGGACTTTTAACCCCTTGAATGTTAGAGAGATCTCCAGAATATTGCAAAGCTATGCACTGGAGACCTATTAAACAGACAAGAGGTTAACATTGCCATTTAAAGCAATAAGAATTTGCAGAAATTTTATTTTACCCTATAGTGCAGTTGGTCTGATCCAGAATCGCTCCAGTTTCTCTTAGTACATCAGCCAAGAATGTCATATTCAAGGATTTATGTGATCTGATGTTCATTCAATTTGCAGCTTAATTGTGAGGTGTAACTTTAGGCAGATGCTACATTTTGATACGGTTCATTAAATATCTCCTTCCAGCTAAGGAAGATGCAAGTTATATTAAAACATATCGACAGCGAGACATTTTATTTTGTATCATACATAAGAAATACTGACGTTGCTTAATTGCTCTCCATGCCCTTTTGAAACTTTAATTGTTGCTTCCTGGCGTGGAGAAAGAGCTATTACATCCCTAATTGTCATCAAAGAGACTTGTTAACACTTAGCTGTAGAATGTGCTTGGAAAAAGATTGACTCCCTGAGTTTTGACAGTGTAAGACATCAATGTAAAATTATAGAGTTCTCAAGATTTGGATTTTGCACAGGAGCAATCAATTCTACAACAAACACTGACATCATCATGCAGCTCCTGCATCCTGAATTATTCATTGTGCATAAAGCTAAGTACTTTCTTTCCTCCTTGTGGTAGAGCGAGTGCAATTAGGTCAGATAAGCAGAGCATATTTTCTCAACCAGATGCACATCAGTGCTTCATCTGGACTTCACATAACATTCAAAAGTCATGCTTCTCAATCTAGTTTCTTTTTGCCCCTTGATTCTCTCCAGAATACAATGGGTTAAGGAGTTTTTTTCAAAAGATTACAATTTACTTGGAGATCCATGATACATGCTAATTAATCCCAGCAATAAATTAGTTTTCTGATTTTTCTAGTCTCTTTGGAACTGATTGTAACATAGTTGATGAGGCTGAAAAAAGACATGCATCCATCAAGCCCAGCCCATGCCTATTGATCCAGAGGAAGACAAAAAAAAAAACCCTCTGTAGCCATTTCCAATTTAGCCCCAAGTGGGTAAAAAAATCCTTCCTAACTCCAAATGGAAATCAGAAATTTCCCTGGATCAACAATCTATCTGCATTGAAGCCATCTGTCATAATTTTCAATATTGTTCTGTGCTAGATAGGCATCCATTGCTTTTTTTGAAAGCTTTGCATTATCTGCATTTCAACATCCCCGGCAAAGAATTCCACAGCTTTACTGCCCTTAAAGAATCCCTGCCTTTGTTTTAGTCAAAATAGCCTTTCCTCTAGTCTTTATGGATGACCTCTTGTTCTTAGCTCAGCTCCTTGCGTGAATAATTAATTGGGTAGTTCTTTGTATTGACCTTGAATGTATTTGTAAATGGTAATCATATCATAATGTAAAGAATCCCAGTTTGGCTAGTCTCTCTTTATAGCTCAGATCCTCCAATCCCTTTTTCAGTTTTGTTGTATGTCTCTGTACCCTTTCCAGTTCAACAATGTCTTTTTTAAGAACTGGCACCCAAAATTGTACTCAATATTCTAGATGAGGTCTAACCAAATATTTAAACAAAGGTAGGATAATATTAGCATCCCTTGCATCTATACCTCTTTTTATACAGGCTAGTACCCTATTTGCTCTTGCAGCAGCTGAGTAACTGCACACTGCTGTGCAGTATTTTGTCTATCAGTACTCCTAAATCTTTCTCTAATGAGGATTCCCCAAGTTGCTTCCTATTTAGAGTATATGTAGCAAGTTTATTTCTACAGCCCAAATGCATAACCTTACATTTATTTACATAAAATGTTATCTGCCACTTTTCTGCCCATTCACTCAGTTTATCTAAATCCTTCTGCAGAGAAAAAACATCCAGCTCTGTATGTATTTCCTTGCACAACTTAGTGTCATCAGCAAAGATTGAGACTCTACTTCCAATCCCCACTTCCAGATCATTAATAAACAACGCATTGGGTCCAGGACTGAACCTTGGGGCACCAAACTTACAAATTTAGACTTGAAAAAGTTCCATTTACTACAACTCTCTGCCATCTATCATTTAACCAGTTCTCAACTAAGCTAAAGAGGAGTATTTCTGAAGTAAGCCAACCACGCCATAGAGGAGGAGGCTAGACCGACATGTCTCTAGAAATATAAATAATGGACTGAGAATTTAAGCATACTTAGTAAGCAGAGCAGATTTTGAAAATATTCCCAGGATTTTACAAGATTACTTTTGCTTCTGGATACACTAATAAATGGGTAGAGTATATTAAACAACTGCTGTCAATAAAAGATACTGCTGTAAGTGTGTTTTTCAGGTGAGGCTAAGCTTTTCCACATCTTCATTATCCTCTTCCTATGAGTGCTGTATTGTATAGCCCCAAAGTAGCCTCTGTCAAAAGTTTGATAGGTAGTAGCTTAGTTATCCATCCTAATAAACGGAAAACTCTCAACAAACAGAATCTTGAACTGCTGTCCTCTTACAGACAAATTTGCCATAAGAGAAGCAGAAGTGATAGGGAAAACCAACATGCAGGATTAGTCCAGGAAGACAGGCGAAGGTCCCAAAATGGTGACATCGGGCAATCTTGGCACCTGATATTTCCTATTAAAAGACATCAAAAGTAGCAAATAAGCTTATGGCCACAATTCCAATCTTAAATGGATAAAATATATTAGGTCCTCAATTAAAAAATTAAACATTAAGGAAACCAAAATAATTCATCTATGGCAATAAAAACATTCAATTGTTGTCTATAGCTGCTAAATATCTATCAGGATTTAAGCCAGTGGTAGCAATTGATGGCTTAACCTCATATTGTTAGCTTTACTGTTCAAAGGATATATTTCAGACTTATAAACTTTAATCTTATCTACCCTTGTCTTATTAAAGACAACTTATCTCTAATAATACTCAAGCTGCTATTAACCCTTTGAGTGCCAGAGAGGAATCTGATGCATTGTCTAATACATTATACACCCCTCAGAGTGACTGCACGGTAATCTCTCAGCGTTTCTATCTCTGCACTCTAGCACTATTCTTCAGCATCTTTTTAATCACTGTGCCAGTTCTTGTTAGAGTCTAGGTCATCATAGCCAGGCAACGTGACACCCAAATTGTAGTTGCTGGGATGAAATCTACATCTTTCTTTGTTTAATGAAGCACCAGACAAGCCTGTCCCCATTCCCACTCTTTTTTCAATCTTCCAGTTGAACCACTTGCCTCTGGTCTCTTTCAGAGGTCTTCAGACATGTGTTCATACAGTATGCCGCTTCTAGTAATTGGCTGCAACTCAGCTCTTCCAGACATTTTGAAATTATTTTCTCAATTACCACCTCTTCTGAGTATAAATTAAGCATTACAAAACTGAAGCATTACGATAACCTTACAAACCCTGCACTTCAAATCAGTGCTAGATAATCTAGGTCTTGCATTCTCTATTAAAGGTATAGTAATGTTTCATAATAAAAGCAGCTCTAATTAATCATCATAGTATTTGGACTTTGGAGAGTGTTATTTCAATTCTGTTAGAGTTGTAGTTCAAAAGTAATTCAATGACAAAGTATCCCCCTCCCGCTCCTTTTACTGATGTAACACTGTTCAGCCAGAGCAGAAGGGAGGTGCCCAGGTACACTGCAGAGAGGGACAATCTTCAATTAAGATAAGGGAAAAACCTGAAAAACTTGTCAAGGGGGGCAATGCTTTCATTGTTATCATAGGAAGAAGATTGTCCCCTTCTGTTATCTGTCTGGTCTGTGGACTGGATTCCACATCTGAGAAGAGATGGCTTACACTAGGTAAAAGGGGGGGGGACTTTGCTTGTGAATATCTCTCAAACCATCAAGGTTTGAGAGACAAGACATATCGTTCTTCATGTTTTTTTAATGCCTACAAAATAAAATAAAGATAAAACAAAGTATTATTATCCCTTTAAGCATCTCACTATTTAAATACCTACTCAATTAGTCAAAAAATTAAAGAAAAACCTTAATAAATGGCAAAAACTGTATGTATCCCTATATGGCTGTATTAATCTTATTAAAATGATTTCCTTCTCAAGACTATCTTATCTGCTACTAAATCCACTTTTTCATTTGAAAAATGACACAGTTTAGGAAATTAATATAATTTTACCAAAATCCATGTGGGAATAACAAATGGCCAAGAACTCCTCTCATCAGATTGCATTTTGCATTGTTCAAAGGTTATTGCACATTGCCTCATCTATGAAATTTGAATCTAGCCTGTGTCATAAAATACACACTAGATTGGATTTGCTAAAACGATATCCTTATGGACTTGGCTATAGTATGACAAGCTGCCAAGGAATCTATTTCTCCTCTTTGTTTACAGTACTGGAGAGACATTGCCCCATTCCAGTACATCTAACATTATATACTGAGATAAAATTAAAGCATGACAAACCCTCCGAAATAACTATAAAATCCACTGCTACCTATCACAAATAATCCTATCTTGGGATGGGCAAAAAGTCCTGTTTTTTCCCCACAGGAATTTATTGTGGAAAAATGCAAACTTGACACTTTTTCAGTGGAAATTCCTGTCCATCAAAAACCCATAACATTGCCATCATCCCCCAACCCCAATACATTTCCATGATAACTTTTCTGTTTTCCACCTCTGCTTCCTGTGATAATTTATGATGCAATACGGGGAAGGGGGGACTCAGTGTGTGGGTCTGTGGTCACCAGTGTAGAGGGACAAGGTCAGTATGTGTGGATCTACCAGTACCTTGGTGAAAGACTGGTGACAGTATGTGTCGATATATAGTTATGAGTACAGTGGGACAAATTTGTGGGTCAGTATGTATGTCCACCTCACTCCAATAAAATGACTACCAGTACAGCTGGATAGACTGTGGGTCAGTATGTGTGGTTCTATAGCTATCAGTGCAGTGGGAATAGACTGGGGGTCACTATGTGTAATTATATATCTATGATTGCATTGGGACAAGGCTGAGGGGTCAGTACATGTAGTTCTATGGCTACTGTGGGACAAGGATGGGGGTTTAGTTTGTGTGGTTCTATGGCTACCAGTGTAGTGAGAAAAGGATGGGGGTCAGTATGTGTGGTTCTTTGGCCACCAGTATGCTAAGGCTGAGGAGTCACTATGTGTGGTTCTTTGGCTAATGTGGGTCAAAGTTGGGTGGTCAGGATGGTTAGTTCTATGGCTACCAGTGCATTGTGATAAGACTGGGAGTCAGTATGTGTGGTTCCTTTGGCCGTCAGTGCAACAAGGTTGATATGTCAATTTGTGTGGCTCTGTGGCTACCATGAGACAAGGCTGGAAAATTAATATGTGTGATTCCATAGTGTGCCAGTGCAGTTGCACAAGACTGGGGAGCAAACATAAGAAACCGAATAAACATTTCACTTAGGGTTGCACCAGCTGTCCAATGCATTGCTTCCTAATGCTTTTGGAGATGTCTCAAGCAGCTAAGGGGCTAATCGGATCCTAATACTTATTTTGAAAAATAATATCTGACATATACAGATTTTTTTTTATTATTAGCAGTAATATAGAACAAGAACATTTGTCCTAGTCAGACAGCACAGGTAAGTTTAAAGACTACTGAAAAGAGCTTCAATCAACTAAACTTTATTCACTTATGTAACAAGACAGGATGCCAGATTACATTTAAAAACAATACTGATATATGAATGGTACCAGTCTGAATACATTATTTACCAATATGTTTTTAGATTGTGGAGCAGTATATTAGAGACCTTTCTAGCATTCAGAGTTAAGAGACACATTTAATGTCAACCAGAACTGAAGGATAATTTGTTAATTTAACAGATTATTTGAACAAATGTACAGAAAGACACAGTGGTGTTTTCAAATGTGCATATAAAGTGCCATCACTTAATATATTATAAAATGTACTCACAGAAAATGATCCACTGGTTGGAATGAATAACATCCAGTATAGACATCAGGGGTACAACTGATTTTTTCTTTTACCCGAGGCCTCCTAATGCCGACCAAATCGGAAAGAGGATTTGTTCATTGAAGAGCTTAATTGAGGAAAAGCTCTTTTTACCAAAGAAAATCCGTAAGTTATCCTCCAACAACTGAATGAATGTGAAAGTTGTTTCTTTCCTTTTTAATGTCAAGTTAAACTAACTTAAAAAAAAGGACACTAATTAGAGTGACATGTATTGTCATGTTGAGCTAGTAGCAAATGTAGCTGCTTCTTGCTTCACAGAAGTCTTTGCAAATCCGGCATTTATTAGCAAGCAAGGCTTGGCAGGGATTGCTGGAACTCAAATCTCTTCCTAAATTTGAAACTGCCAGATTACCTCAAGTGACAAGACTACAGCAGTTCTGCAAGGGCCCCTGACCGACATTTAGGGGAATGTATTAATTTGTCAGTACAGGTCATTTTCTGCACTTATACAAAGACATATAAGTCATGCTCTTGAATGTACTAGTGAATATGATCGATTTAGTGCATACCAACATACACTACAAAATTATTAAAACTTTAATGGGAATAAACCCTGAATACCTACCCTATAGCATGCACAGGGAAATGGAGTCAAGTTACATTAGCTTCCTCTGTGCTTTGTTTGTACATAGCATTTAATGATAATCAAGAAAATGAACACCCATGCACTTCCTCACTGTCCTCCCCTTATCACAAATGGCATGTAGAGTGCACATTTCCGCTGAAGTTCCAGCAATAAGCTATTGATTCCAGTGCCTGTTTTATACCGAAATCACATTAGTACTTTCCCTTAACCCCTTAAGGACTGGGAAAATCTGAAGTTGTTTTCCCTTAAGGACCGGAGCAATTCTGACCTTTTTGACTATGCCTTTGTTCAAAAGTGTTTTCCCTCTAAGTCTTTTATTCCACCCCCATAAATTATATACTGTTTTTTTAAGAACAAATAGGGCTTTCTTTTGATACCCCACATATATGGATAACCCACCATTTACTTTATGAAAATTGAAAAAAAAAATGTAAAAAAAAAGTAAAAAAAACACCATTTTTTATTTTTCTCTTGGGATCAATTGGCCACAAAGGGTACATTTTTATGGAGACTGCATGAAAAGTATGACCGGTCAGTCATACCTACAAAATGAGTAGTTTAAAGTGGCCACTGTCCCTCCTGGATGAAAATCCCCATGTCCCTTTTTCCCACCCTATTTTGACACTTTTTTATCCCTGATATTTGGTGGTTTATATAAGTGTATTACATGGCTCCACAACAATCATACTTTCAATATTTAATGTTTAATTAAATGTTTGTTTTTTTATTAATTTTTTTTGTAAAAAAAAAGTGTGTTGTGTTTTTTTAAAAAAAAGTATATAATTGCAGGTCAAAAATTGACCTGCATTTAGCCAGCCTCCTGCAGCAGCAGTGAAGGGGTTAATACCCCCAGCTGCTGTATTTTTTTTACCACTAGATGTCTCCTCTCTACTTCTCTCTCCCTTACTTGATAGCAAGGGAGACAGAGGTAGACGAGACACTCAGAGTCAGCATGCTTTGCATGTTGCCTCTGTTTGTCAGAATGCTGGTACATGTGATCGCTGCTGCGGCGATCACGTGAACTGGCACAAGCAAAAAGGACTGAGACTGAACGTCCCGGTCTCGGAGCACTCAGTCTTAGCCTGGAATTAATGATAGCAGCGTGCACAGAGGCACGCTGCTATCATTTAAGCCATGACGGACCTGGACTGTCATGGGTCCTTAAGGGGTTAATGCAGCACTATAGCAGTAGCCATAACCTGGGTGTTATGAATGTGTGTTTAAGGTACTGTGGCACTTTGGTGTGCTGTGGGTACTAGCTTAGTGTGCCATATCACTTTGGTGTGCTGTGGGTACTAGCATAAGGTGCTGTGACACTTTGGTATCCTGTGAGTACTGGATAAGAGTGCTGGTGGCACTTTTGTGTGCTGTGGGTACTAGCATAGGATGCTGTGGCACTTTGGTTTGCGGTGAGTATTAGCATAGGGTGCCATGGCATTTTGGTGTCCTGTAGCTACTAGATTTGAGTGTTGTGGCATTTTGGTGTGTTGTGGCACTTAAAGGGCTAGATTTAAATGTTCGTGTTAAACCAACCTCTAAGTAAAAAAGGCACATCGGCCGCAAATAACACATGATTTACCTCAGATTTAAAAGTAAGTGTAGGAGAATAGCTAACGAATGTAGGCACAACAAAAACACGTAACACAAAAACCTGCATCGCACCTGTTTTCGCATCACCGTGCATCCCAAACACACGTTAAAACACAACTTAAGTCAAAATGTAACAGTACGGCAGCCGTTGGCTAGCAACCCTGATAGATGCACCAACAAAATTAAAACCTACAGCCAATCCCAAGGCCCCAAAGTAGCAAAAATGTTCAAATACATCTATATATACCCCAAAAATAACCATCACACCCTGTCTGTGTTTTGAGTTTTGGCGAGCTAGATCACAGGACCCAGGAGTGGAGGATAGCCATTATAGCGAGGGAGAAAGGAGCTTACATTGGAGCTAGAAGGAGTTGTTTGGAGTTTGGAGAGAGGTGCACTAATCGGACACATATCATACTTTTGCACATATTACATACACTGTACACATTTTTTAAACTTTTTTTGACAGTGTGAATCTGTGAGTTAAAGAGTGTGACAGAGAGTGAGTGGATCGAGTGTGTCTGTGAGGGCCTGTGGGAGTGCCTGGGTGTGAGTGGGTGAGTGATGGCAAGGAAAGGTGGACAGTAGAGAGGGATGGGGAGAGTAGTGGAGGAAGGTCAGGAGGGCAGCCCTAAGCAGAGCAGGGGTGGGAGAGGGAGATCTGCAGGGAGGAGGGGGACCCGGACAAGAGCAGGCACACAAAGGAGAGAGTCAGCTGTGTCAGTGGGATGAGGGGTACCTGTCAAGGAGCACCCTACACAGTTAGGGGTAGAGCAGGCAGGACACTCTGGTTCCAAATCCTCGCAGACCGGAGCTGAGGGGGACGGGATCAGGGATCACCTGTATACCGAGGAGGAGAACACGGTTCTCATGGAGGCTGTCCAGGAGATAGAGAGAGTGTCCTCCACCCGAGGAAAAGGTCCCTGGCCTGTCAACGAGGAGGAAGGCAGTCTGGAACCAGATCTGCAGCTGGGTGAACGCGGTGGCTCCATGCAGATGGAACATGGAGTCCATCAAGAAGCTATGGGCTGACTGCCGGAGGGTGGTCAAGAACAAACTCTCCGAAATCGCCAAGCACGTCCGTGGTACTGGAGGTGGCCCACCTGTCCCGATCACTTTCTGCGGGTGGGAGGAGATGGTGTGGCAGAATATGTCCCCTACACTAATCGAGGAGGTCCCTGGAAGATCAAACACTGGGGATGATAGGAGACTCCACACTACCGGTAAGTGCATCATCACATAACCACATCAACCAACACAACTATCACACAGTCACACCTCAACACATGCCCATCATTCATCCACACAACTGCACCAACACAGCTCCCTGAGGCTTAAAAACAGGCCACAATACAAGGACAAATGGCAAGGTTCAACCAGGCCCAAACCTGTCCAAGTCCCAGTTCAACCCTCATGTTGCTGTGCTGATCACACACAATACACACAAACCATGCTCTACAAAGTGTTGTATGATAAACATCATTACACTTCATAGACAATGTCACCCATGTACCCACAGGGAAGTCAGCACATAACCCCTTGAGTGCTAGAGGGATCATCAATGCATCGCTCAACAATGCTTAGACAACCCCTCCGGTACTCAAAGGGTTAACCAGACAACAAACACAAGTCGATAGGCTAACGATTACATGCCACACAGGGGACATTCACTAAGTGGTGAAAAAGAGATGATGGAGAGAAATTTACACTTACATCCCCTCACTTGTTAGTCTATGGAGAATATTCAATAACATGAATCAAGTTGCAAAGGTCCCATTGTATAGATTCCATAGAAAACATTGCAAATGGGGAAATGAGATTACTGGAGAAGTCAGCATCATGTTTAGTTCACCAGGTCTACTTCACCTCTTACTGAATCACAAAAAGGATGGAGCAGGTCACAAATCACAGTGCCACTGAGAAAAACTGGTTATATGTGCTGCACATAGGTCTAAAACAACTCCACAACATTAAAGGTGAAAACGTAGGCCTTGGTGGTGTGCAATGCAATCATTTACTCTAACTTGAAATTATATACCTCACATTTGCTTCAGACATGGATCCTCAGGACTGCTGATGCCATGGATGGATGGTACACCAGCCACTATTTTCAGGATACATATGTGAACCACATATGAACCATTGTAGTTTGGTCATCAACAGGCCATGAGTTAGGAATGTCTATGATTGACTATGGCTGCCTCACTCAGAAGGATGGATGTGCTCATCCAGGAAAAAAAACCACAGGCCTCAAACAGTGTGCTTGCAAATCAGGCAAACTTTGTAGACCGTTCCAAAGAAGTATTCATCTCTGAATGGGGACATTTTGGCTCTGCTGAAGAGCTACCGTGTGGTCAAATGACTGAAATCTCCAGCTGTCACATAGAGCAATATCTGTCTAACCATGAGGGTAGGAGGGATATGACTAACATGGATCCACATCTTTTTACAATGCATACAATATTACATCAAGGTGAAATTAACCATTGCCATCCCGTCAAAGGGATAGTAATACCTAAAATGTGAAAAGAAAAATATACTTTGTAAGGTTTATCCTCAGAGTAAAACAAGGGTATTCCCACTGCTGAAAGGTGTTTTATTCAAATCATATCACAGTTCAAAGCTGAATAGTTCAGGGGCAATATCACAGTGACCTGAAATTGTACAATGACAAAGTTGCTAGACCATCCTATGGACAGCTCGGGTTCTGGGACCATAAATCCCCATAGGATGATGTAGCAACAGCGCCAATGTACAATTTCAGGCCACTGGGATGTGACACCAAAGGAATTCAACTCTAAGCTGTGATACTTTTCAAATAAAACACCCTTCAGCAGTGGGAGTACCCTTGTTTCACTCAGGGGGTTAAACCCTACAACATATATTTCCCTTTCCACATATCAAGTGTTAATATCCCTTTCATCCTATCATGGCTACGTTTACGAATCACACAATCTCAATTCTCCACACAGCTTATGGGCCTCCAGCACAGCATGAGCCCATGGAGGAGCCTACCTCACCACCCAGTGAGGAGAATACGGAGGAGTGGACCAGCCAGTGGATACCATACCCAACATCCACACCTCCTACCCAACTGGCTGCACCACCACTGGCTGCCCAACAACTGGCTGCACCACCTCTGGCTAACCAACAACTGGCTGTACCACCCCATTACAGTGCATGGATGCAACAGGAGGAGAGGTGGATGCATCCCACCACCTCCAGGAGCTACTACCCTCCAGCAGCAGCAGCACCACCAGGGAGGCAATGGCTGCCCGGGAATGTGGCCACCACCCGATATGGCCCATATTCGTCCCAGATGGACCTACCCTCCTGGATGGCTCCCCAGCATGGCCCCAGGTATGATTCCAGGTGGGGGCCAAGCACCTACCAGTGGCCAAGGTATGACCGGTAAGTGCATCCTCATCAACCAACACAACCATCACACAGTCACACCTCAACACATGCCCATCATTCATCCACACAACTGCACCAACACAGCTCCCTGAGGCTTAAAAAAAGGACACAATACACAGCACGAGCTGAGACACTAGCTGAGTACACAACACCAGCTGAGGATGCAGCAGCAGAGTCACCGGGCACAATCATCTCCAGCAGTGAAGGCCCCACGGGGATGGAGTCAGAGTGTATGGCCCTACAAAGGAGACTACTCCGGTCAAGCCACAGCACAAATGAAAACATCACAAGGAGCCGGAGGGAATCCCAAAGTAACACCAACAGGATTGAGGCTAGGATCCATGCCCTGGAGTTGGAGGTCACAAGGATCAACCCTCAACTCCATCAGCTCCACACAGGGATGATGGACATGTTTGCACAGGTGCTGGTGGAGATGAGAGAGCAGAATCGCAGGGAAAACCTGCAAGTAGAGAGGGAGAACCTTTGTTCTACAGAGGGGTCCACTGCACCCACCACTCCCTCCAGTGTGAACCCAGAAGCCACACCTAGGGGGCAAAGGGTGGCCAGGCAAACAGCCAGGGCATCCACCTCTGGCACCCAGTCTAAGGTCCCCCCCCAAAAGAAGAAATAAAATGCCCCACTTGTTCTCTTCCCCCTGAATAAAAGAACATTGTGCTTTTGAATCCTGTCTGATCTGTTATGTATTTAGTTATAGATTGGGTGGCAGAGTTGTCTCCAATGCATTGCCAAACAATGCAGTGAACAAAACCTCTGACTAGGTAAAATGTTTGTGGTATGTTACAACATGGGTTCACACACACACACACCTTTGTCCAAATTCAACTGGCAATCCATCCCCAGAGACATATAACACAACAGTAATGGGTTGAATTTGAACAACAAAACATACCCCTTAGCACAACAACTGAACATTTGTTTGTATCAATTGTTGTGTTCAAGGGCTTAACCAAACAAACAGCTATTTTACTTAGCAGAGAACTAACAAGCAGGACAGATGGGACATGTAGGATTTCAATGTGTAGCACACACATTGAAATCCAGGGGTGAGCATTGAGTTCTCCAGGAAGTTGTGTTGTTGTTTTTCTAGGTTGTAACAGACTTCACCAGTGATAACACTTGTCCAATAGTCTGGTTGTTTGTTGATGTAGCCCATGTACTGAGATATGTCAAACTAAAGCAATCTCAGAACATTGATTATATTGAGCAACACAGAAACCTTGGAAATCACTGTGGAAGTATGTCCCCTGTATCACCTCTTTATCACTCCCAAAACACATTAGTGTATCACTGCCATCATCTGTTTGCATGAATACATCACAGAGTCCACTCACTGGCAAACAAGTAGTGGACTCCTGTGATGTGGGTCATGCCTTCCCATGTATGGGGGGATACTCTAGCCTTGAGTGTGGTTATGCATTGACATTCGTCAGCTCCAAAGATGGTGACCCTTGGGTGGTATACCCTGGGCCTTCCTCTGCTGCTTCAGGGGTCTCTTTGTCAGCTGGGGAGCATCCTGTTGCTGCAGCTGTGCATCTGCAGGCAGGTGCTGTCCTCCAGGTGGGGATGCCAGATCCTCTTCACATGCAACAGGTGAAGGCTGTTGATCAGGTGTGCCTGGGGCTTGCTGGTGTTCTCTAGCTCTCGCCCTTGCACACCTTCTCCACAGTCTTCTCATCAATAAGTATCCCAACATACTTATTCTCTCTCTGTCTCTCTCTATCTCTCTCTCTCTGAGTGGAAAACAAGTCACAAGTGAGTGTGGTGAGCTCTCCCTTTAAGTACCTGGTATGGCATTGTGTAGGTGTGGTGATGAGGTGAGTGCTGACCAATGGTAAGGTGTTTGTTGTCTGGGTAAGTGTTTGCAGGTGTGTCGGTGTTTTATACTGTGGTGTGTTCTGATTGCTGTGTCTGTGTCAGTTGCGGATGTGAAGTTGCGGGGTGCAGGTTGCATCTGGATAGTGTGGTGATGTTGCACAGGTCAGCATGTTTTGTATTTGCAGGTGTCTGTGTTGTGTGATAACCCGCATTGTTCCGTGCCCTTTGGGGGATCCTTGACCCTGTGGTGTTACTTGTTGTTGTGTGTGAGAGTGATTTGGCACGGGTTAATTTTTCCATTTACATGCTTGTGCGGTAAGCATTTTGTGTGTTTTCCTATGTAATGGGTGTTTTGTTTTAACTGTTATGTGTCTAACGACTAAGAAAAGTGGATCTTCACTTTTGTCCATTAAGTGTATCTTTTTTTCTGCCGTTAGCAGTACCGCACTCCTTTAAATGGCTCTGGGGAATCTTGTTCTATGCGTCTCAATACACGTCAGTCTATCGGCTGTAAGGATTTGTGAACTGTTGTTGGCTGTTCTTAAAACAGACCTTTAAATGGCTTACAACACGCTAACGCACCCGTTAGTGCTTTTTTTTTGCTAACGGCTGCCTTTAAATCTACCCCCAAGTGTCCTGTGGGAATTAGCTTTGAGTGATGTGGCATTTTGGTGTGCTGTGGGCACTAGCATACCACATTACCAGATTGTAGTGATCTTACTGCACTGTCAAAGGAGGGATTAACCTCCAAGTAAAATAACACATACACAAATCTTCTGCAACCACCAACCACCCCATCTATAGGAATGGTTAAACACAATGTTACTGGATTTCAGTGTCTTTCTGCTTTTGTAACAGAGGAGTTAGCCATCCAAAACAGAATGAACCCTAGTCCTCATAAAAATTCACCAACACAAATAAAATAAATAAAAACAAAAGCCCTAATAAAAAAAAGCTGTTGCTATATTTTCTGCTGATGAAAAAGATAAATAAAGTTAACCCACTCCCCAGTCCTGCCTGTGGAACTGGCTGGGAGGAGGGGGTTACCCAAGGTACCCAACATGCCCTGGAGTAACCTGCCCTATCAATTAATTACAGTGAGGAGAAGGAGTTACTCATGCATGATATATGACCCCTTCCTCTGTTCTCTGATTGACTTGAGGAACTGTTCATGTATCAGACATGTGTAACTCATTTGCCTCATCCATGATTGGCTGAGCTGTGAGGTTACACAAGGGCATGTTCTCATTACATAATCCAAATTCAACAGAAAATATGTAAACATGGATTTTTTTCTCATAGTGGCATGTGAATTCTCACTTTATTATTATACTTTTCATTGGCAGTGAATGCAGTGGTGAATGTTCAGTTTATTTTGTAGTCTCACTTCTGTAGCCCCATTGCAATTGTAAATTCTGTGGTACATTTCAATATATTTAACCCCATGGATGGCAGGGAGGTGCCGTATTTATAGCAATGCTCTCTGGCATCCGAGGGGTTAAATCAAACATTTTGTGTGTTTGTCTTTTATTAAGTTGGTACTAACCACAAGAACAATGGATAAACTGAAAGGTTTGTTGCAGGGATGGGGAGCAATTAGGATCCTGCGAATGGCCCTGTGGAGTCTTAATACAGCTCTGTTATCTACCAGTGCTCTCAAGTCTTTCCCTAAGATGGATTCCCTAATTCCAGTTAGTGTATGTGATGTGCTTAATACTACAAACCAAATGCACCGCCTTATGGGCTGTATGATCAAAAGAGGAGTTCTAGAGCAAACCATTTGCACTACAGGGGAGGCTTAAATGCCCCAAAATTCCCATTAACCCTTCGAGTACCAGAGGGGTATGCAACGCATTGCAAAGCAATGCGTTGCCTAACCCTCTGACACTCAAAAGGTTAAAGGGGAACATTCACATGAAAAAAATATTGATCATGGGTTTTAATCAATAAAACAAGATTAGCTCTGTTTTTTTTTTTTTTTTTTTTTAAACTTAACTACGAGTGGAGATATGAAGCCTTCAAATGGGGCACTTCCGTGTTCTGCGGCACCCTGTATGTGCCGCATGCCACCGCAGGACTTCCCATCTGCCCCAGGGAGTGTGTTCACGCTTCCCTTCATAGCTGTATTTTTGTGGGCTAACGTTACAGCAGGCTCCGTTTACAATGCTACTAAAGCTGCAATAAATGAAGTTTGCTGTAACGTTAGCCCACAGAAATACAGCTATGAAGAGTACTGTGAACGTGCTCCCTGGGGCAGCTGGGAAGTCCTGCTGCACATACAGGGTGCAGCAGAATGCGGAAGCGCCTGATTTGAAGGCTTCATATCTCCACTCGTAGGTAAGTTAAAAATAAACAAACCCAGCGTTAATCTTGTTTTATTGATTAATACTAGTGATGAGCGAGCACCCCAATGCTCGGGTGTTCGGGTGCTCTGACCGAGCGCCCCCGGAGGCTCGAGTGCTCGGCCGAGCACCCGAGCCCCATTGAAGTCAATGGGAGGACTCGAGCATTACACCAGGCACCCCCTGCTCTGATGAGGGGAGGGTGCCTGGTCCATAGGAAAAGGGCAGAAAATGATGGAAACACCACAGAAATGGTTCAGGGACAGCATAGGGAGGATGTCTGGATGCATCTTGGACTCCAACATCGCTGCTGGGAACGATCTTTCGCCCGTAGTACGACATTTTTACAGACTGACCGTAAAACACACAAAAAGGAAGATAAAAACAACTTTAGGCGAAAAATTGTTACCAAACAGTATTTGCTGTATATTTACTTGTATATCATCTGCAAATTCTCCCAAAAATTTCCTCGATTTTTCTGAACTGAGGCCATGATTAAGAGGGAAACGTGCGCAGAGGCAAATTCTCCCAAAAATTTCCTCGATTTTTCTGAACTGAGGCCATGATTAAGAGGGAAACGTGCGCAGAGGCAAATTCTCCCAAAAATGTCCTTGATTTTTCTGAACTGAGGCCATGATTAAGAGGGAAACGTGCGCAAAGGCAAATTCTCTCAAAAATTTCCTCGATTTTTCTGAACTGGGGCCATGATTAAGAGGGAAACGTGCGCTGAGCCGACCATCTAAAACATTATGGGTGAGGGTCTGCTGCGGAGCTGACCATCCTAAACATTATATGCGAAGGCCCGCTAGTGAGCTGACGCTATAAAACATTATATGAGAGGGCCCGCTAGAGAGCTGACCCAATAAAACATTATATGAGAAGGCCCGCTGGTGAGCTGACCTATACAAAAATTGTCAAACTGCGCCCGCTGGTGAGCTGGCCCTATATAAAAATTATATCACTGGGCCAGCTGGTGAGCTGGCCCTATATAAAAATTATATCACTGGGCATATGGAAGAGAGTCAACCATATACCCGTTTTTTGGGTGGAAGGGGTGAATGGGAATACAGAGTATTCCCATCATTGTAAATAACATATATAAAGTGAGTTTATGTTCCCCCGGGGCTTTCCTCCAGTGGAGTGGAGAAGTCAGGGGAAATCCAGGCCTTGTTCATTTTTATAAGTGTCAACCTATCAGCATTTTCGGTGGAAAGGCGGATACGCTTATCTGTTATGATGCCACCAGCAGCACTAAATACCCGCTCAGACAGAACGCTGGCGGCAGGGCAGGCCAGCACCTCCAAGGCGTAGAGTGCCAGTTCATACCACGTGTCCAGCTTGGACACCCAGTAGTTGTAAGGCACAGAGGGATCATTGAGGACGCTGACACGGTCTGCTACGTACTCCTTCACCATCTTCCAAAACTTTTCCCTCCTTGTGACACTAGGCTGCGCATCAGGGTGAGGGTGCTGGTGGGGTGTCATGAAGGTGTCCCACGCCTTGGAGAGTGTTGCCCTGCCTTTGTCGGAACTGCTGTGTGCTCCCCTTTTCTCCCCTTCTCGGTTGGCCAAGGTAGCACGTACTCTGCCGCCAGTGTTGTCAGATGGAAAATTTTGGAGCAATTTTTCGACAAGAACCTTCTGGTATTGCACCATTTTGCTTGTCCTCTCCACCGGAGGAATGAGAGATGAGAAATTCTCTTTGTAGCGGGGGTCCAGAAGGGTGAACACCCAGTAATCCGTGTTGTCTAAAATGCGTATAACGCGTGGGTCACGGGAAAGGCAGCCTAACATAAAGTCAGCCATGTGTGCCAGAGTACCAACAGGCAAGATTTCGCTGTCCTCACCAGGAGGATGACTCTCAATCTCCTCATCCTCTTCCTCCTCTTCTGCCCACCCACGCTGAAGAGATGGAACTAAAGTTCCATGGCTACCCTCTGTAGCGGAGGCAACCGTGTCTTCCTCCTCCTCCTCTGCCTCCTCCAATTGTCGCTGAGAAGACGAAGTGAGGGTGCTCTGGCTATCACCTTGTGTAAGCTCTTCCTCCCGCATTTCCACCTCTTCCACATGCAAAGCGTCGGTTTTAATTGTGAGCAGCGAGCGTTTCAGTAGACACAGAAGTGGGATGGTTACACTGATAATAGCGTTATCGCCGCTCACCATCTGTGTCGATTCCTCAAAATTGCGTAAAACCTCACAGAGGTCTGACATCCATTCCCACTCCTCACTTCTGATTACAGGAAGTTGAACGGAGAGGCGACGACCGTGTAACAGCTGGTACTCCACTACTGCCCTCTGCTGCTCACAAAGCCGGGCCAACATGTGGAAGGTGGAGTTCCAGCGCGTGCTCACGTCACACAGCAGCCGGTGAGCTGGCAATTGTAAGCGCTGCTGCAGCTTCAACAGTCCGGCTGAAGCTGTTGATGACTTACGGAAATGTGCACACACGCGGCGCACCTTGGTCAAGAGATCATGCAAATTGGGGTAGGTTTTTAGAAATCGCTGAACCACTAAATTAAATACATGCGCTAGGCATGGTACGTGTGTGAGCTTGCCGAGCTCCAAAGCCGCCACCAAGTTACGCCCATTATCACACACAACCATGCCTGGTTGCAGGTTGAGTGGCGAGAGCCACTGCTCGGTCTGGTGACTAATCCCCTGCAACAGCTCTGAGGCCGTGTGCTGTTTGTCCCCAAGGCAGATCATCTTCAGCACGGCCTGTTGACGCTTCCCCACTGCAGTGCTACACTGCTTCCAGCTACCGGCTGATGGGTGAGTGGCGCTGCGCGCAGAGAATTCGGAGGTGGAAACGGAGGAGGAGGAGCCAATAACGTAGGTGCTGGCGGAAACCCTGATGGAGGTAGGGCCCGCAATCCTCGGCGTGGGTAGCACCTGTGCCATCCCAGGGTCCGAGTCGCTCCCAGACTCCACGACATTCACCCAGTGTGCCGTCAGGGAAATGTAGCGTCCCTGGCCACAAGCACTTGTCCATGTGTCAGTCGTTAAGTGGACCTTCCCAGTAACTGCGTTGGTCAGGGCACGGGTGATGTTACGGGACACATGGTGGTGTAAGGCGGGGACGGCACACCGGGAAAAGTAGTGGCGGCTGGGGACTGCGTACCGAGGGACAGCTGCTGCCATCAGGCTGCGGAAGGACTCAGTCTCCACAAGCCTAAATGGCAGCATTTCGATGGCCAGTAATTTGGAAAGGTGTGAGGTTAGTGCTATGGCCTGTGGGTGGGTGGCTGGGTATTTTCGCTTGCGCTCAAATGCCTGGGGTAACGACATTTGGACGCTGTGCTGGGACAGGGAAGTGGATGTGGTCGCTGATGGTGCTTCAGATGGTACAGGTGCAGGGCGGGAGGTATGCGGGCCTGCGCCTTCGACAGGTGATTGGCCGGCACCGAAAACAGGGGAAGAGGAGGCAGTGGTGTGGCCTGCAGACACAGATTGGCGATCCGTGCGTTCCTCCCACTTATTACGGTGCTTGGATGCCATGTGTCGGATCATGCTGGTGGTGGTGAGGTTTCTAGTGTTCATGCCTCGGCTCATTCTGGTGTTGCACAGGTTGCAAACTACAATTCTTTTGTCGTCCGCACTTTCCTTAAAAAAACGCCATACCGCGGAACACCTACCCCTTGGCAAGGGAGATTTACGCAAGGGGGTGCTCCGTGGAACATTTGCGGGCCGGTTTGGTGCGGTCCGCCTTCTTTCTGTAGCCACACCACTGCCTCTTCCAGCCTGTTGCGGTGCTGCAGATGGCTCACCCTCAGGACTGCTGTCATCGCTCGGCTCTACACCTTCCCAGGTGGGGTCAGTCACCTCATCGTCCACCAAGTCCTCCTCCACTTCCTCACTCTGATCATCCTCCTCATGTCTTGATCCCACCACATACTCAGTCATTGACAACTGTATATCATCCTCCTCATCAAGGTCTTGAGACAGTAATAGTGGTTGATTTAATGGCAACTGTGTCTCATCATCATCCACTTCCTTTGACCTTAAATGCCGTTCACCTCTGTCATCTTCTTGTGATTGGGTACCCTCTAGAGGTTGTGAATCAGGGCACAAGATGTCATGTTCCTCTGCAAGCGTGCTTGGAGAGAGGTTCAAATTAAGGATTGGTGATGAGATGAGCTCCTCACTATATCCCAGTGTGGGATCACTTCTTTGACCAGATCCTCTATGGTGGGAGGAAGGATGATCAGGGTGAGGATTATGTTGACCAGACTCTTGGCTACTGAGAGTGGACTTGGTGGAAGACAGGGTGGTGCTTAACCGACTGGAAGCAGTATCAGCTGACATCCAACCGACCACCTGTTCGCAGTGGTTGGACCTCGAGAGTGATGTCCTGAGACGCCCTGTAAACTGAGACATGAAGCTAGGTATGGTGGATGTCTTTCTGTCTTGTGCTCTGGCACCAGGCACAGTTTCTATGCGTCCTGACCCGCGCCCTGAACTATCAGGATCACGTCCACTTCCCCGTCCCTTTTTACCCGCCTTCTTCATATTACACGGAATATGTGCTGCAAATCTGCAACTTTGCACAGTAAACAGAATGTTCTTCTTAACTGCGGCTACGCACAGTGAATGGAATATGTGACTTTGATATTTTACAGTTTGCACAGTTAACAGAATGTTCTCCTAATATGCAACTTTGCACAGTAAACAGAATGTTCTTCTTAACTGCGGCTACGCACAGTGAATGGAATATGTGACTTTGATATTTTACAGTTTGCACAGTTAACAGAATGTTCTCCTAATATGCAACTTTGCACAGTAAACAGAATGTTCTTCTTAACTGCGGCTACGCACAGTGAATGGAATATGTGACTTTGATATTTTACAGTTTGAACACTTAACAGAATGTTCTCCTAATCTGAAACTTTGCACAGTAAACAGAATGTTCTTCTTAACTGCGGCTACGCACAGTGAATGGAATATGTGACTTTGATATTTTATACTTTTTTGAACACTTAACAGAATGTTCTCCTAATCTGAAACTTTGCACAGTAAACAGAATGTTCTTCTTAGCTGCGGCTACGCACAGTGAATGGAATATGTGACTTTGATATTTTATACTTTTTTGAACACTTAACAGAATGTTCTCCTAATCTGAAACTTTGCACAGTAAACAGAATGTTCTTATTAACTGCGGCTACGCACAGTGAATGGAATATGTGACTGTGATATTTTACAGTTTGAACACTTAACAGAATGTTCTCCTAATCTGAAACTTTGCACAGTAAACAGAATGTTCTTCTTAACTGCGGCTACGCACAGTGAATGGAATATGTGACTTTGATATTTTACAGTTTGAACACTTAACAGAATGTTCTCCTAATCTGAAACTTTGCACACTAAAAAGAATGTGCTGCTAATCTGCAACTTTGCACACTGAACAGAATGTTCTCTAATCTGCAACTTTGCACACTAAAAAGAATGTGCTGCTAATCTGCAACTTTGCACACTGAACAGAATGTGCTCTAATCTGCAACTTTGCACACTAAACAGAATGTGCTGCTAATCTGCGGCTAGGCACAGTGAACAGAATATGTGAAGTTTTTTTTTTTATATCTCTGCCCCCCCACACAAAATAAACTGCTGCCCCCACACACAGTAGTCCTAAAAAGGACTTTTGGGTCTTTTTTTTTTTTTAAATAGCTTTTCTTCTCCCTACACTGACTTTCCCTTCCTATCCTCATCTCTCCCTGGCTAAGACTGAGCCGAACTCGCTGGTCAGGTGCTATACAGCACCCGATCACGGGTTCTGGCCAGCCAATCAGTGTAATGCCAGCAGCCAACATGGCTGCTGGCATTACACTGATGTCAGAGCCTCCCTGCACGTTTATTGGCTGCGCAGCAGCCGCGAAACGTGAGGTGAGGAGACCCGAACATGGCGGGCGAGCACATGCGGTACTCGTATGAGTACCGCCATGTGCTGAGCAGAGCGATGCTCGAGCCGAACCGAGCTTCGGCCAAGCATGCTCGCTCATCACTAATTAATACCCATGGTCAAATTTTTTTTAATGTGAATCTTCCCCTTTAAATTCTACTATCCTTTTGCACATACAGCCCGTATACATTTACTTCTATTAAACCTCATCTGACACATCATTCATACACTCAGTTTATCCAATTATTTCTGCATCACTCATTTGTGTGTTTAATTAAATGTGGATTGGTGTTTTCAGTAAAGATCATAAGATTATATTAATCAAACTAAAGAGGTGCTTTTTCAGAGCAAATTAACTGCAACATTGGGGTAGATAAAAATTCTCATTGATATAAATTGGGAGTTTACCCCCTTGAAAGCTAGAGAGATCACCATCTGATTGCTTTGAAAGGCATTTAAGGAGTTAAATCAACTGGAATTTGGGGAATTTGTATTTGCCCCCTCTGGGTCAGCTGATTTTCTCCAGAATAGCTCCAAATTTAAGTGCGTCAGCTTAACTGTGTTTTGTTCTGCTTCTGAGTTTTGAAGGTCTATAAGATGAGTTTTTGCCTTGAGCTATGATTTTTATTGAAAAGAAACCTGATCAGTCAAGATAAAGAGGTGTTCTTTTCAGAAGCTAGACTCAGAAATGCTATTGTATAAAAAATTTGTAACAAGCAAAAAACAAAATCTTTTTTGTGTCTATTTTTGACTGAGTGTGAATTTTGTTAAAAGCTTAAAGGATCACGATTATGTCAGTAGTGTTTTCTTAGCTCCCAGAACAGCAGACCTGATGATGAAACTGAGACTACCACTGGTGGTTCAGCAGGAGAGCTGACTGTGAGTCAGAAGTGACCACTGTTTTTCTACTAATATGCCATAGACTATGAACATCCAGTCTCCCAATTTAGAGTTACATGGGGGCTAACCTGATCCTAGCAGTTTATGGGGACTGTGCATGCAACACACTGAAGTTTTTCTGTGTGCACAAATTTGTGGTAGCTCAGAAGCTCAACTTTTAGACCCCCAAATAGCTGACAGAAGCTGTTTTGGTGCTACTCATTGCAGTGCAGGGCTTTTCATAAGTCTTTTCTTATAGGTGAAGATTTGGTAAAACACAATAATTTCCCTATAAGCAATGTTTGCATACCCCTCTGGCATTCAAATTGTTAAAAGCCCCATTTGGCTTCCCTGGTTCACTCACTCTTTGGCCTGCCCATTTCCATGGCTCATCTTCCTGTGGCAAATAGGACTACTCACTGCATGTTCTCTCTTTCTTCTTTTACAATATCTGTGTCAGTGTGTTACTTGAAGTTACTTTTAGGACCAGAGGCACTTGCAAAGCATTGCAAAGCAATGTTATCCACACCTCTGTTTCTTAAAAGGTTAAGAATCCATCCTTATACACTAAAAGCACTCATTCAGACCCTATCTATCGGGCTGGTGGCAATGTTTCACTTTGTGGCTCACTTCATCTACTGGTTTTAAGAACCTGCCAGATCCTAGATTTTATTTGAACAACCAAATGTGACATCTGGTTGTAGAATAACTTTGATGCACATACCTGGCCTCTCATGAAAGATAAGCAATGAAGCATGCAACAAATTCAAGCATGCCACCTGTTCTGGAGGTAGTGGGAAAAAAAGGAAGGGTGGGGGAATAATGTACGATACCACAGAGCCTGCAATTGAATCGGAACTATCCAAATGATACCATAGAGTTTTCCATTTAAATGGGGCTACAAAAGTGATACAGTAGAGCTTACAATTGAAATGAAGCAACATAACTGGTTTAACAGAGCTTACAGTTGAATTGGGACTACTCAAGTGATAACACTGAGCTTACAATTGATACTTCGCTACACTAGCATTGTAGCTCCATTTCAGTAGTAAGATTTGTGTTATCACTAGTTCAGGTCAATTTCAGTTGTGAGCTCTATGATAACATGGCAGCGCTCCATTTCATTTGTGATTTCTGTGCTATTACTAGAATAGATCCTTTGATTTTAAGCTCTGTGGTATCACTTGTGCAGTTCCATTTCAATTGTGATCTCTGTGGCATCAGTTGTGTTTATCCATTCCAATTGTAATCTCTATGGTATCATTTGTGTTGCTCGATTTCTGTTGTAATCTCTGTGGTATCTCTTTTGTTGCTCCATTTAAATTGTAAGATTTGTGGTATTACTAGTGTAGGGGCATTTCAATTCTAAGCTCTGTGATATCACTAAAGGAGCTCCATTTTAATTGTAAGTTCTGTTGTATCACTAGTGTAGCTATATTTCAACTTAAACTCTATGGTATTTATGGATGTAACTCGCCTGATCAGATGAGCTGCTCTGTGGGTTCTTGCCCTGGATTCTCTGGGTCAGGCAGGAGGCAGCAACAGATGGCTACCCCTCCCTGGTAGACCAGAGGAGCTAGAGACTATAGCTGCAGGAGCCACACACCAGTTAACAAGGAGGCAAGTGAATTTGCTCTTGCCTTGGCTGGGGTTTCCAGCAAAATCCACTCTAGAAAAACTGCTGAAATTTATATTACAGAAGGTAGAACAGAACTCAAATTATTTTCAGTAAACATTGACTTTTACACACTCCCAGCTGGCATCCTTGTGTACATATTCAAATAAGGCTTGGGACAGTGTTGACACATTGTCCAGTCAGGGAGAGCCCCATGAGACCAATCACAGTTCTTCAGTCTTCAATCAGAGCCCCCTTCGCAATCCAGGAAAAAGCCCTTGAAAGATAATTGTTCTCTTAACAGGAGTCAATCAGTATTTCTTTGTTGTCTCTCCACAGGGGGCTTTCTGTACCAAGTCCTAGAAGTAACTGATAATTTTAGGTATGAAAATACTATGTACATAGAATTCACAGCAAAATAAAGAACAGAAGTATATAATACAGGGAGACACAACAAATTATAACACTTAACAAGGGGACATAGTAAGAGGGAAATTGCAGCAGAGAACAGAGTGCTGGGCATAACTGTTATTTACTGGACACTTTGGTTCTCCATTCCCAGCAGAATATACACAATTTACATTACAGTACCACACACCATTACATTATATTACATCATATACAACAAAATGAGCCATGCTTCAAATGTTTTAGCCCTGGAGAATGTTGATACCACTTCTTCCAACTTAAAAAAACACAGGGGACTACAATGTTTAGCAATAGGGAACACTAGGGATTCACTTCTCCACAGTATTACAATTGAAATGGAGCTTCACAAGTGATAGCACAGAGCTCATAGTTGAAATGGAGCTACACTAATATTGTAGCTCTATTTAAATTGTAAGCTCTGTGGAATGATAGTTAAAATTAAGCTACACAAAGGATTCCACCTAGCTTAAGTTTAAATGGAGATACACTGGTATTCCATTTCAATTGTAAGCTCTGTGTTATCCCTTGCCTTACTTCGCAACATTAATGCAAATTAAAAAATTAGCTTAAGTGGGTGGGCTGGAGTGATAACCTGGGCAGGGCATAATTATGGCTGGGTAAAGGAGACCCATGACCTCCATTTACCAGGGGGCTTTAGATGCTGTCAGTTTGCCCCTGGTGGGAATTGTTGCATATGCACCCCTCCTTAGATGGAAGTGTTGAGTATGTGATTCTCAACTACATTTGAATTTGACATAACTGTAATCCATTTAATCATCTTATTGTCGGAACATTTTGGAAAGGAAGGAAGAATGTCCTAAAGCCGTTGTCCTTCAGCGATTTTCTTTGAAGCTGTTTTTTTCCTTTCCTAAGTGCCAAGGCATGACTTCGTGATTCCAGTTTATATTTAGTTCCTGGAAGGGAGGATGTCATAGACCTGGTCCATCAGGGAATTCCTTTGAATGAGGATTTTAGTAGTACTAGGGATTCTTTATTTGGTTTATTGCCATTATGGATAATTTTCATCTATTTTGATCTTCTATTCAGACCAAACTGCTTGAACATCCATTGGCCAAAATGTTTTCATATTCTCAGTCTCTCAGTCTTCTGATGGTCAGCTGTATGCCTCTCGCACAAATATATTATTATTTGTCTTTTTTTCCTATACTTTTCTGAGGCTGCTGTACTAAAAACTGGACTAATATTGGGCAATCCTGCTGCACAATAGGTGCAAATACATTTTTATGTTGATTTTAATTTTGCTTTTAACCCCCTTCAAAATGTCCTATAAACCTCTCTAGCATTCGGTGAGTTAAAAGCCTCATCTTAAATCAGTAAAAATTTTGCAATAGAATTATTCCACATCTTCTTATCATCAGCTGCCCTTGGTTCCAATGTGGGTATACCATACAATGCCAATCCGAAGAGCACTTTGTGCCAATACCAATACAGTTTCTTAAATTTAAATAAACAGCTAAACTTGTAAAACAATATTTATTGCTCTATTTGGGAAGTAGAGAGTCTATCTGTCTTTCTATTTATCTATAGATATATATTGCATAGTATTTGCATGTGCATGAATCTACTGTTTTACATTTCATGTCTAGTTTTAGATGAAATTTACTCACAATGGACAATTACTTTAACAGGATGAATGAGATTAAGGAAAAAAACATTCTCCAGTAACACAAACATTTTCACATATTCAGATAATGAAATGTTAGTGTTCATCTACAAGCTGCAAACAAGTTTTATGGCCAGATGACCATAAGGTTGCCACCCAGCCGGTATTTTACCGGCAGGCCGGTAAAATATTGGCTTCTTTCCAATGTTAAGTCTATGGAGGGAATGCCTTGACCGGTATTTTTTTTTAAGAAAAGGTGGCAACCCTAGATGACCATTATAGCAGTACAGTAATCCAATGTAAAATTATCCTTGCAGCACTGGGTACTCTGTATACTAAATTTTTTAGATTATATCTTTTTTACATTGTATTTTTCCCTGTTTTCACTGGAAACTCACAAGCAGGATGAATGAACTCAATGTCAGGGATATAAAAAATTGAAAAAAAACCCCAAAAACTGAAGATGGAAAAAAGTATAGGCAATATGACTTTACTTATTATTGCACATATTGAATATACAAAGTCAAAATTAAAGGTTACTTTCCTTCTCAGCATACCATATACATGAAAAATACTAAACTCACTTTTTTTCACTGTTCAGCTTCATACATCAAAAACAATGGTTTGTGCTCATCAGTTGCTACAACATCAACTGGTATGTACTAAACCTATTTCCATATAATTGTAATTGATTTCAGAGACCAGCTGCTCTCATTAGTTCCTGATTGGAGCACTAATTGGAATGCAATGCTTGCTAAGCATAGACAAGACTACTGAGCACCAATATCACTAACTACCAAGTGCAGTTTTACATCCTTGAAGACATAAAGTGCAATTCAGGAGCATAACAAATGCATCATAGTGGCCCAAATTCTCACTGATTTAAGTGTGGCTTTTAACCCTTTGAGTGGTACGTTGCAATGCGTTGCGTACCCCTCTGGCACTCAAAGGGTTAATTTTAGCAAGGTCTTCAATGCATTGCAAAATAATGCATTGGAGATTTCTGAAGCATTCCAGGGGTTAAATGTCCCATATTACTTTTTGAGTGCCGCAACACATTGCACACCTCTCTGGCACTCAAAGGGTTACATTAAAAGGAGTTTTCATTTCTCACCTATAATGTAGTTGGTTTGCTCCAGAACTGCTCCTCATCTGTGTAATTAACCCTTGGTCTTCCAAAGACCATTTTTTTTAAATTCACGATAAAGTATTTCCATCAACCCTTTATAAATGTGAATTCATATATCTGGAAAATCGCTTGCCCTTGAGTGTAAGGGAAATGTTCAATGAATTGAGAAGCAATGGAGACATATTTAACCTCCAGAGAGGTTAAAAAAAAAACCCTTCTTAACCTCTTCTTAACCTTTTGCGTGCCAGATGGGTATGGAATGCATTGCAAATGCGTTCCATACCCCTCTGGCATTCAAAGGATTAAAATGAAGAAGAGTTTTACACTTGGAATAAAATTCCCCAGCTAATGACTAATGGATGGCCCTGGTGAAAACAACATGTAACAGTATAGGATAGAAAGCAAGAATTGGTGGGCCCATTGTTGTGCATAGCTACGCAAAGTGGATCTATGATATTGCCCTGCGAGGACCTTGCGTTCCTCACAGGGCATTACCATTGGCTTAAAGGAAGAGGTCCTGACAGGGCATTGCTGGAAGCGGGTGGCAAATGCTAGCATGTTATCTGCTGTGACCCTGTCAGGCTATTGGATTGGACCCCATTGGGGGTGAGAAGGATGAGGGTAAGCAGAGAGGGAATCAGAGCGGTAAGGTGACATTTATTTTAGTGAGACGGGGCTTATCATACATAGGCACTCTTGTTTTCCATTAAATTCTAGGGTATAATTTACACCTGCATATTATACATAGAGGTGTATTATACTTGAGATTTTTCTTTAACTGCTCAGCAATGCGTTGTGTACCCCTCTGGCGCTCAAAGGGTTAATAAAGTGGAAGTGAGTCCCTGCTTGAAAGTTTACAATCCAAAATGTGTATAAGCATTCCAAGACATGAGTCGCTGACCTTAGTGCTCCTTGTAGAAGAAAAATAGCACAGGGCCAGGCACGTGTTCAGTTCACTTCATTCTAAAGAGGGATAGCACCTTTTATTCCTTACTAGTGTAAAAGCCCGTGTACACGGGCCAAGGGCCGGGTGATAGTAACCCTGTGACTGCCAGAGGGTTACGTAACGCATTGCTTTGCAATGCATTGGATACCCCTCTGGCACTCAAAGGGTTAGTTGGCCGGTCCTGCTCTGCGTCCTGCTGCTGACGCAGTCATGCACTGTAGAGACTGCCCGAAAGCACAGAATGCTCCCAGCCCAGAACTCCCAGCATTCCTACACCTACCAGCATTTCTACACCTCCCGGCATTCTGTGCGTTTGGGAAGTCTCTACTGCACATGATGGCTTCTGACAAACATCGTAGCGAATTACTATATAGGACATGCAAGACATGTCCACTGCATTTCAAAGCAATGTGTTTGAGACATATTTCTAGCATCCAAAGGGTTTACTCCAGAATGAAATATAGCTGTGTGCTGCTCAGAAAATACCTTTGCTATGAAAAAGATTCAGCTCTTTCACCAAGAACTGCATTGTACACCTATCTGTCACTCAGAGGGTTATATCCTGAAATGTTGTAGATAATGCTATAAAATGAACAATTTCATATCTCAACTGTATGCAATGGATTTTATTGTTATCTAGGGAGATGAATATCAAGTGTTTAAATAGGTGAACGACTCTCTCCTATTCTAAGCACGTACATTGCTGCCTTGCAAAAATGTAGATGTCTTTAAAGAATTCCCTTATGTCATTAAGTTCCTGGAGAAGGAGTTGGAGTCTGACGCCTGTTTTCAAAATTGCCTCCAATAAGATATTTTTTATTTATGTTTTCATTCTTCTCACTTGCAGCCAGGGTTATCTATAAGCTAGTACCTTACCTTATGAAGTATACTGTAAATCAGTGTAATGAGGTATGTGAAAGAGCCCAAAAAGCAATATTCTTTATTTATTCACTTACTTGTCACAGTGAATTTATTGATAGCATCTGCTATAAAATCAGCAAATCTGGAGGCACAAAATACATAATGTATGTGTGTGATAAAAGAATTAGAAATCATAAATCATCTATGTTATATCTGTGTATCTATGTTTCACATCTCTCTCCTCTGGTGTATATCAATCTGCCTTTAATCATATACTCATCACTCTCATCTAAAAAAACCCCCTGTTGACTCAGCTTTTGTCTCACGATTCTCTTAACCCCTTAACGACCAGCGGTCGCGGGGTGAGTGGTCCTTTAAGGACCAGACAGAGAATTTCGGCGTGCCGCCCCACGTGACTGATCACGTGGGGCGGCACGCCGAACTGAGGGACTGAAAGAGATCGCTCCGGGTCTTGGAGCAATCAAATTCAGTCCCCGGTATTACTCACCGCGCTCCTGCAGGAGCGCGGTGAGTAATAGTACGTGACGTACCAGGACTGTCACTGGTCCTTAAGTGCCGGACCAGCGTGACGGTCCGGGTACGTCACCGGACTCTAAGGGGTTAAACATCTCTTCTTTCTTTGTACCTTTCTTTAGCCATCTAATCTACACCCAAGGGACTCATTTTCTCACCTGCACCTCTTATCTTCATACTCTGCATCAGAGAAGGCAACCTGAGTCCCTCCATCTGTTTAGAACTACAACTCAGATCATCCTGGGAGTTGTAGTTCCTTACAGCTGGAGGGCCTCAGGTAGCCTATCCACTCCCTGCAATCTGGATTCAGTTTCCAAAACTTTACAGAGTGCACACTCACTAAATTTGTTAAGTGTTTACTTAAGAACAGTAGACCACCCACTTCTCCTTCAGTCCGTTCATACCAGGGGAGGGCTGGCAACTTGTAGCCTGGGGGGAAAATACAATCAAGTGGCCCATTTCTATTATTGTTCGAGCCCACTGTTCCAGCCCACCCCCCTTTTCTTAGTTTTAAAATTGTAATTAATGTTGCAAAGTAAGGTAAGTGATACCATAGAGCTTACAGTTGAAATGGGGCTACAGTATTGATACTACAGCACTTATAATGTAAATAAAGAACATTAGTGATACTATAGAGCTTACAAGGGAAATGGGTTACGTTACAGTGTAGTTTCATTTGGATTGTAGCTGTGTAGTATCACTTGTGTAGCTCCATTTACAGCAGCAAGTGGGAGGCTGTGGCAGTGGCCCACCAGCCCACACATGTGACCAGCCCAGGGGGCAATTGCCCCCCTGCCCCCCAGGCCAGGCCTCCCCGCTCCATACATTTTACACTCCTCTCTTAGTTCGCATTCTGTTTACTTAGTGTCTCTTTATCTGGCACCATTTCCTCTACTGCCGCTTTCATCTGGTATGCCACAAGGTTTTCTTCCTGGACCTCTAATGTCTTCTATTCTCCCTAAATGTCCTTTCTTAGCAGTCTATTCAGTTCAGTTGCTTTTCAGTACTGTCGATTTGCTCATGATTATCTCCAACAGTGTTTGGCAGTCTCTACCTGAATGTCTTCTTGAACTTCTCTTTGGATGTATCTTTATTTATATAGCGCCATACATGTACACAGCGCTTAACAGAAGTCGAAATAATACAATACAAAAACGACAGAACTGGGTTAAGAGCATTAAGGTTAAGTACAATCATTACATTACTTGTGAGGGAAAGTGCAGCAAGGGAATCATACACTAGGAAAGGGACCCTGCCCCAAGGAGCTTACAATCTAGGGCTCTTTGGCTCTGCCTCCAAATCCCTACATTAAATTTAATGCAGTTGCCCTGATTTTAATTAAACTTTTAACCCCTTGAATATTAGAGAGGTCCACAACGTATTGAAAAGCAATGCATGAAAACCTCTAAAACCTCTATAGCATTTAAGGGGTTAAAAGCCCAATTTAATTGCCCATCCTTTCACTCACCCCATCCTTTTCTATTGTTTATCTCTTAAATGTAAGACCTTAAATAAAGATGATAAAAAGTTCTCCATTTTTAGCTCAACTGATATGTCCCCTGGCCTACACAAGTCAATCCTAATATTGTTATTTTCCTACTACTAACTAACTGATGCTTCCAAGTCTCTTTCTCTGGCTCTATTCCCTCTATTCTCCATCTGTCAGTTAGTGTCTCCAAAGGTTTTTTTACAGCTCACTGCTCTCTCTGCAAATCTCTTAACTGGGAAGCTAATACACTCTTTTGCATTTCAACATATATGACCACAGGGACTGATTTACAACTCTGGTTCCACTAGGCAAGGCACTCTTGGCATCCATAGCACCTCCCTATTGAGAAATCTGGTCTTGTATGACCTTTACATACCTGACACTCAAATCTACCTCTACTGTTATGACTTTTTTCCTAATTGCCCTTTTCATGTCACCACCCTGTTTAGCCACCATTTCTTTCTGGATATCCAGAATTCCCAAGTCAGAGAGGAAAGGAAGGGACGTATGTCAGTGGGAATAGAAGCATATCAGGGGGAGGTTTGGCTTTTGTAATTGGGAGAATGGGATGGAGTTTTAAGTTGATTAGGCAGAGAACGGGTGAATTCCAACTTACCTAGGAATTCCTTTTCATTGTCAGTCCCAGGGCAGCGCACCCATATAGAGACCCCTCCCTCAAAGACAGGAAAAAGCGCAGATAATTCTCAATGCCTGCCCTATAAAAGGGTCCCTACTTCTTCATCTACCATTGCAGAAAAAAGCCAGGATTCTAGATCAGATAAGTCTGGGTGAGCAATCTGTGTTCTGCCCTGGTACAGATAAGAAAAAGGAATTCACAAGTAAGTCCAAATCCACCCTTTCCATGTCCCTAACAGCACACATATAGAGATATAACAAAGATTTAAAGTTCATGCATCAAGATCCCACAGCTCAGAAAATTGTTCAAAGGAGGATTCTTTAGCCTTGAGGAGATCCATATGGAAATGCTTGCAGACCCTCCTTCAGTTTGTTGCCCTGTAAATTTGGTCCACGGAAACCTCTACCCTTTCTGCCCATGATGTCAGCATGGCCCATTTAAAACGAGCTTTAAATAAGTAATTAGTAATGAAGAAAGTAATGAAGAAAGGGTAGAGACGTCCTTAATCCAAACAATGGATCGTTTGCATGCTCACTTTTCTGCCAGGAAAGTGACTGTTTAAATATATCTGTAGACATCTCTTGAAACATCTAGTGTGTTGAGGAAATGTTTATTATCCAAGTCCGGGTCAGGGTGGACGGTTGGCAAGACTTTTTGAGAGGGATGGGATGAAAGAGAGTGTCATCAGATACCTCTTCATACTTCTCAGAGACTAAATCCTCACTAGGAAGCCTGTCCTCCACATCTGACCTTGGCCTGGTCAAATGTGAGCTGAATTTCTGAACAAAACCAAGACATAAAAAAGGACCCACAAATTTTCCCTTGGTATATATCAGCCAGAGGTTGGTCACAAGATATATATGCCTCAGCAGTGTCACCCAAGGTCAACCTAGGCCTAAAAGGCAGAGGTAAAGAAGGCCAGCAGAGCACCCTCAGTCAACAGGTAGCTCCAGGTAGAATGCAAGAGGAGGAATCAGAATATACATACATTATATATATATATATATATATATATATATATATATATATATATATATATATATCCTAGCAATATTGTTGCCCATGCGGATAATAAAACAAATAAATAAAAACAAAATTCCTATGATAAAGTTAACTGTTGGAGTAAGTCTGAATAGTAGATGTAATTATTTATAAAATAGTTTACGGTTAGATACTATGAGATACGGTGAGATGCTAAATTCAGTGGTACAATTAATGAAATAAATCAGGAGTAGTTGTCTAGTGAAGGAATACTATGAATACGCTGGCCATAATCACAAAGTACACCTGCAGCTTCCCTCAAAACTAGGGAACACTAGGGGCAGCAGGCCACTCTGCCTCATGGGAAATCTGGCACTCTCTGATACTCAACTCCCTTTTGTCTATTAACATACCAGGGAACGCTCTAGCTCTGCCCCAGAGACTCCAGATTTCAAACCTAATTACCAGGTGTCCACTGACAAAGTCTGATTCTCTGTCTCTCTAAGTAATCTTGCCCATGCCCAGTCCTGTTTCATCCACTTACATCGATTCCACCCACTTTCTTGACCATTTCAGGGAAAACGCTACCTTTCCACCTCCCAATCCCACCCACGCCGATTAAACCCCACATTATGCTGCAAACTGTGTCATTTGGACACTCCCATCCCATCACTTCTTAATACTACAGAGGGAAAGGAGCTTGAAGTTTAACAGGTTATGTTTAATACAACAACAAGAAAAAGAAGGCACTTCTGGTGCAATATTGTCTTGAATGTTATACTCACAAAATGAGCGATCAGCCAAACACTTATGTATTTATTGATATCTACTTCAGGGGATTTTCTTACAACACTGTCCCCCCTGCCGTGTGAATTGACTCTGGGCTGCTCTTCCTCTCAATGCAAATAGGATGTAGACATATGGAAAAGAACAAATAAGAAGGTGCCCAATAGAGCCTGTTATCCCAATATCAACAGAGTATAAGATAGTAAATAGTTATACTCACAAGATCAGTAGTTGTTTGGGGGCTTATACCCATGAACAACCAAACATGCTTGCTGAGATATTATAATATTATAAGATTTTAGCAATCTTATTGTTTTTAAGATTGTGATTATTTTTTATATATTTATATTTTTTAATACTTTTGTTACATCTGTATAATACATTTTTGGACTGACGACTACAGCACTCCTTTGGACTCCTTCCACACATTAGGATACCTGAGAAGAGACAGGTTAATATCTCTGCAAGCGTGTTTGGTTGTTCCTGGGTATAAGCCCCCAAACAACTACTTTTCTTGTGAGTATAACTATTTACTATCTTATGCTCTATTGATATTGGGATAATAGGCACTACTGGGCTGCATCTTGTTTGTTCTTTTCCATGCTTAATACAACACCCATTAATACTGAACTTTATTGCCTTTTTTATTTATTATTTTCCCATTGGGTAGCATTGTGTCTTGACACTTAACTATTAACCCTAGTGAGGGTCAGAGGGGTGTGCAGGAATGCATTGGACATCACTCTGACCCTTAAAATATTAAATGATAACAGTGGTAGTAGTAGTAGTATAATTCTTCTTCTTCTTATTATTATTATTATTATTATTAACAATGGAACAAAATTGTAAAAACATTGGTTTTACATCTTAAGGTTTATTAGCCACTGCCATTGTACTGCTAACAAACTAATACTTTGTCTGTAAATATGCCACTTCTGCAGTTTCCTTTCATTATCTATAGCTACAGTGAAGCATATTTTCCATTGATTACATAAAAAGTGAATAGTGGATAATTCCATTGTGTAATGCAAAAGAAGATTGCCTTACTATTTTTATTAACGTCTCTTATTTTCCATTTTAGGATGCACATTGAAATATTTAAATGTAGTCTTTCCAGCTTTCTGAAATCAAACAGCAGAGATTTTAGAGGAATTAAATAATTTATGAAGGGTCAGAAATAGCAGATACTGTAGCATCCTCCACTCCAATGTATCTTATTGACAGGTAGATAGTTATAGTTTTCCTCCTCTGACAGACCTTCTGCATGCCTTGACCACTGCAATGCAAAGCACTTCTGTCTTCCATCCACTGACCTGGCAGTCGTTGTGGCTGGATACACATAATACCTATAGTACGTTAACCCCCTGAGTGCCAGAGAGATATCCAATGCAAGGCAGAACAATGCGTTGGATATCTCTCTTGCAACCATAGGGCTAAGGATTACTTTTAAATTAAAATAACTTTGGTTATAGCAAAAAAAGCTTTCAGAGTCGCATGTTTCAGTAGCCATTTTATATTTAGAAACTTACTTTTGAGTTATTTAGACTTATAAGGTATGCTAATTAAGGTATGCCATGCAGACTTATATAGAAAGTTGCTTTGCTCATGGGACCCATATTTTCACACTCTAACCTGATCTTAGTGAAATCCCCCTATTTCATTTGATGTGATTTTGTCCCTTTGTTTTAATTTTTTTCTTCACGCTCACTAACTACTCCATTGCCTGTGGGGCTTATTGAAGACGCCATGGCAGCAGAACAGTTAAGGGGATGGTAAAGTCCCAGAAAAAATATTTTGCATGTTGTAGTTCTTAAAAAGTTGAACAAAGTGCAAAAAACCGTATCTCTCAACCGCTATGGTTTGAGAGATATCTGCATTTAAAGTTTTATGTTTCCTGCTGTCAGCTGTAAAGCTGTCAGCAGGAGATCTTTTTCAGCCGACACGGAGGCTCTGCAGCAGAGCTGCAATCGCATTATTTACAACGAAAGACTTCATTGGAATGGTGTATAAAGTGTGCTTGCAAACCAGGCACACTTTTTAGACCATTCCAATGAAGTCATTCGTTGTAAATAACGCGATTGTGGCTCTGTTGTAGAGACTCTGTGTCGGCCAACACGGATCTCCTGCTGACAGCTTTACAGCTGACAGCAGGAAACATAAAACTTTAAATGCAGATATCTCTCTACAGCAGAGCCACAATCGCGTTATATGTATTACTTGCAGTGTGGGATGGCGGTGCCCATCTTTATTTTTTTTGGCAGAGCATTTCCACAGACACATATGTATATTTGTACACACACACTGACACATAAAGTAAGTGGCAGTTATCCATAGGGCATGGCTCTCTTTCAATAGCAGTGAGGAATGGGGTTTTGGCAGGATGTGGAAAGTTAGTGCCTGTATTGAAAGAGCGAGAATGTTATCTGGTATTGTGGTGACTGTCCAGGGTGTTCTGCTTTTGACCAGAGCCTTACAGTGTGTGGGGCAAAATAGAGATGGTGCTTTGCACTGCGAGCATTGTGTGTTAGCTGTGGTAGATTCACCGTACTGTGATGTCCTAATATACTACAATATATGGGGCAACATGGTGTGCACTGTGGGGAGGTTTTTTGGCTGTCAATAAGGATACAGAAACCAAGGCTTTCTCCATGTGAGACTGGCACATATTTATGTTTGCACTTGATTGTAGACATCTTGTAATGGTGGTGCAATACTCCTGTCAAAATCACGCCCAGCTGTATGTCCTGCTTAGGGTGAATGGAGGAGATAAACATATCTCCCTTTTGCTTCCACCCCAGGGTGAGTGTGGCACATCCTGAGAATTTGTGGTAAATTGACCACGCTCTCCTTTATAGTATAGAAAAGAAGATAAATATTTAACAGAAGTCGTGTTTTTTTTTTTTTAATTTAAATCTTGAGTATGAAATATAGCAATGCTCTTTCAGGGGAGTGGCTGTGAAATAGATATATAGTATTTGGCTTATTGTACAGACAATATAATTATAGTTTTTGCATGTGTTTCATATTGTTGAAGGGGTGTTTTTTTGGTTTTTCAATTTTTTTTTTTTTAAATGCAACACAAATTACTGCATATGAATATGTTTTTGTGAGTGAACTGAAGCACGGCAAATATTGAAATGGAGATGTTATGTTGTAAGTGATTCAAAATAAACGTGGATTGTAAGGGGTGTGGTTGTCTGCATGCAGCTTCAGCACTTTGTAGTATGTAGCTCCCATTAAACATATGGGTTATGTGTTGCATTTGTACTAAATTGTAAAAAGAGCATTGGTGACGGACACTAACATTTTGAGTGGCATACATGTATATAATAGGTTTGCGTAATGCGTTGTAAATGTTTATATGACTTAAAGGGTAAAGGTGAAGTGTACTACAGTATATTTGCTGAAGGAGGCCAAAGCGTAATATGTATAATGTAAATAAGGCCAAACAGATGACGAAGATGTTCGTAATGAAAAATGTGTTGGAGACTGAATGGTACTCATCTTGTTATATGCATTACAATAGTCTAACATGACATGTAAATGTGAGGTAATGGGTTTAGTAGTTGTGATTGAAAGACTTCTGAAACATATGTATGCATTATGAAATGCTTTCACACAAACGTAGTACATATAAAATGTAGACAGGGCGTTAATGGAAACATAGAATATGAGAAAGTTAAGAATGTATGTTGTAATGGTGGTAGTATGAATTAGAAACACAATGGCGTGTCATGTATGAAACTGTAATTTTTGATGAATGCTACTTGTACAGGTGTGTGGTTGTGTTGTTAGTGTGAAATCTGTAACGATACATAAGGTAATACATAGTTGTAGAAAATAAAGTGAATACTGTAATACATGTGGTGTTTGTAAACTGAGCTTAAAGGGATAGTAATTATTCGTTTTAACTTTATTTTATTTTGTAGGTATTAAAAAAATATGAAGAATGATATGTCTTATCTCTCAAACCTTTATGGTTTAAGAGATATTCACAAGCAAAGTTTCCCCTCCAGCCCCTTTTACCTAGTGTAAGCCATCTCTTCTCAGATGTGGAATCTAGTTGTAAGACCAGACAGATAACAGCAGGGGGCAATCTTCTTACAATGAAAACAATGAAAGCCCTGCCCCCCTTGACAAGCTTTTCAGGTTTTTCCCTTATCTTAATTGAAGATTGTCCCTCTCTGCAGTTTACCTGGGCACCTCTCTTCTGATCTGGCTGAACAGTGTTGATCTACAACTCTGACAGAATTGAAATAACACTCTCCAAAGTCCAAATACTATGATGATTAATTAGAGCTGCTTTTATTATGAAACATTACTATCCCTTTAAGTTGTGTTATGCATACATAATTGTCTTCTTGTTTATAAGTGTCAGTTGATGACTTACCTCATATGTATCAGAGGTGAATAGGTTAAGTGTTGCAAGAGTCAGGGAATAATTCATAAAGCATAAGGCCTTCAAACAGACATACTCACCTCCATGCTGGTGACCCATTGAGTCCCTGATAAGGCAGCATGTTGATCCATTCAGCAGGCGGTATGTGTTCCTTTGCCGCTCGCTTTCTCCACTGCTGCTCTCCAATGCAACAAGATTGGACAACTGGAAATTGGCTGAGTGCTCTGTGATGATTTTCACAGGGCAGTAATGTACTTTAAATGCAGAGTGTGTGCCTTGAAAGTTAAAGGTTCTGAGAGGTGTTTTCAGCAGTTTGTAATGTGCCGAGGATGTTGGAGAGCAGTGCATCAGTAGAAGTGGGCGGCAAAGGAAAGCATGCCGCCTGCTGAATGATCCCCAATCTGCCTACCAGTTTTTAGGTTTTCCTTTTGTGATTTAGCAGTCCCTCTGTGTCTCTGGATTTTAACATTATTCCCTTTTTTTTGGCATTATATTTTGTTTTGGGAGGGGATATGGGGGGAGTCTTTTGTTTCTTGAGTTTGGTCTTTTTTATTTACAGATGACTTTGGTATATTTATATATGTGTATTTACAATTTTTATTACATTTTTCTATTTTCATGAATATTTTCTAGGTGTACTGATTTAAAGGCTGAGTGCACTATTAGTCCATAACTTTTTTCTTTTTTGCTGTATATGTGTTAGTATCCTAGATCATAATTGTGCTGTAAAAACAGTACAAATATTTTAAAAACTGGAAGAATCAAATTAAAGTTCAGAATGACATGTGTTAGCTTGTTATCTTGTTTTTATATCACATGTACCACTAATTATGTATTTTTTGTTTTCTCAGAACTCAACCTCAGCAAGATGAATCATAAAAGCATTCCTTTCTTTCACTGCTAAACCAATTCACTGATTTTCTTCCTATCTGTGGAACACAATTTTAAGATATTTACAAGGAACAAATCAGACAACAGATATCCAATGACACTTTAAAAAGGACTATTTCAATTCTTTCATAACTATTTATTTAAATATTCCACAAAAAGCATATAGTCTGTACCATAATTAAAAAAAATGGATGATGGTTACAGAAACAACTCACATCTTTATCAAGGGGCTAGAGATATTGCCAGAGAGGTAAAGAGACAGACTAGTAACCAAGCCATGGATGATTATTCTAGGTATCAAGACAACACCTATGGTGGATACTCAACAAATGATAGTTACTACCACAGTGGAGATCATGCCAATCAAGATGAAGATGCTCAAAGTGATGCCACAGAAGGTCATGATGAAGATGATGAAATATATGAAGGGGAATATCAGGGTATTCCACACCCGGATGATATAAGGGCACAACATAAAAACACAGCCATAAAAAATGAATTTAAAGACCAATCTGACCTTATTGCAGAAAGGATGGAGGATGAGGAACAATTGGCCTACCAATATGAGAACATCATTCAAGAATGTGGGCATGGACGATTCCAGTGGACACTCTTCTTTGTTTTGGGGCTTGCATTAATGGCTGATGGGGTGGAAGTATTTGTTGTGGGATTTGTCCTTCCCAGTGCTGAAAAAGATATGTGTTTATCACGCTCAAACAAAGGAATGTTGGGTATGTATAGAAGCAACACTTACTGTGTGCATGAGATAAGATTCAAAATGGATTTGACAAGATAAAAAAACTTTGATCTTATTACAAATTTTAAAGATAACTTGTAATCCAAATTTAGCATAATTCCTGTTCTAAAATCCTATTAGTATTACGTCAAAGAGAAACATTACCCTATGAAAAAAGTGGCTATTTATTTGTTTGACAGAAGAACTTATCTAGACAGGTGTCCATCAAACAGTAACCTGTTATTTCTACTTTCTGTTTTTATTATTATTGATCTTTGTTTTTGTTGACTGCTATTTGTTTCAGTTATAAAAACGTATGTCCCTTATGAGTCATTCATGCATATTGAACCCATTGTTTGCTGTGAGATGATGTGACCTAGAGCAGACCTCACTAGGTAACACTGCTTACTGGAAACTAAAGATAGAATGCTAAAATAGGTAGATTCACTTGATTGCTGTATGAATGACACCTATCTAAGTAAATGTGTTAAATAAATAAGAAGCCACATATTTATCAGTATAGTTCCCCTTTATGCTGGCATACTTTGATCCTCACACCTGTTTTAACCCTTTGGATGCCAGAGATGTCTCCAGTACATTCTGAAGGAATGTGTTGGAGACATCTCTAACATCTATGTGTTTATTAAAAAAGCATTAAACGTGTTCCCCTGCTGAGTAAAAGTATGGCGCTGTAGCCAATAGGGGCATTTTTAATTCATTCAGCACAATCTTTGTATTTATTTATTTTTGCACTAACCATTTGACTGCCAGAGAGGTATCTAATGCATTGGATACCTGTCTGGCTACAAATGGTTACAATTTAATTTTCTAGTAACTAGTTCGTGCTGTTCCTATCTCTTACTGTGGAGAACAATAGTCAATGACTCAAGCTCAACCACAGAGACCATGATCACCAGTTGGCTCTTTTACTTAAAAAGGGACAGATAGATAGATAGATAGATTCAGGTATATAGATACACATATAAAACGTGTGTTTGTGAGCTGCAATAACTTTTAGATGAAACATCTCCTATCAATGGGAGTACTCTCCTTTTACTCGACAAGGAAAACAATATATCATGCATTGCTTGTGCATTGCAATGCTTTGGATACCCCTCTGGCACTCAAAAGGTTAACTCCCTGAATGCAAGAATAACTAAATGTTATAGACCTTTCTCTGCTGAGTAGAACAAGGGCATTCCCACAGATATCAGTTGTTTCACACAAAAGTTATAACAGTTCAAACAATCAGGAAGTGAATTTACTGTAACAGATTAGCTAATTGGCATAGCTGGGAACTCTCCTGTTTTGCCCCGGAGACTCTGGTTTTGACTCTGCATTACCGGGTCTTTGGGGCAGAGTCTGATTCTCAGGATGTGGAAGTTTCTGATGAAACTCTGCCCACTTGTGCTCCTTCCCACCCAGTTCCTCCCACTCCCACCCTCTTTTCCTCTATTTTGCCTGTTTTTTTCATGTTTTACAGGTCCTGCCCCCATTCACAATTAAGCCCTGTCCCTTTTATGATGCAAATCTTGTAATTTCTCTCCCCTCTGGGGAGATCAGACCAAGAAGTTCCTAGATATGCTAATTGGAATCTGACCCTAGAGGGCACTGATAATGTAAAAAAAACACAGGTTTAAACTGTAATAACTCTGGAAATATGCATCTCTTAGATGCGGGACTACCCTTATTTTACTTAACAGGAATAGCCCTTCTGTATATGTATTCATTACAAATGTTTACTGTTCCTTTAAAGGGCATCTGTGCTCTCCTTCTCAGTTTGCCTTATGGATGTGTGAGGGAGTACTCTGAATTCTGGTGATTTTACCTTACACCACCCCATTGCTTCCTGTTTTCTTTTCTGTCCCCTTTACCACTTCCTCACTACCCATTTGCCTCTCAAGTGGAAGGGGTGGAGAGATGTGGACCCTTCCCACTACCTTCTGTCTAGTTCAAGGGATAGTAATACTTCGTTTTATCTTTATTTTATTTTGTAGGTATTAAAAAAAACATGAAGAATGATATAAGTCTTATCTCTCAAACCTTTATGGTTTAAGAGCTATTCACAAGCAAAGTTCCCCTCCCCGCCCCTTTTACCTAGTGTAAGCCATCTCTTCTCAGATGTGAATCTGGTTGTAAGACCAGACAGATAACAGAAGAGGACATTCTTCTTACAATGAAAACAATGAAGGCCCTTCCCCCCTTGACAAGTTTTTCAGCTTTTTCCCTTATCTTAATTGAAGATTGTCCCTCTCTGCAGTCTACCTGGGCATCTCCCTTCTGATCTGACTGAACGGGGGGGGGGGGGATACATAGAAACATAGAAACATAGAATTTGACGGCAGATAAGAACCATTCGGCCCATCTAGTCTGCCCAATTTCCTACTGTGTAAAAAAAAAAAAAAAAACTCAAACCTTTTTTGGTCCTTGGTCTTTTCTTATGTTAAGGACCGCCTTATGCCTATCCCATGCATGCTTAAATTCTGTCACTGTATTGACATCTACCACTTCTGCTGGTAGGCTATTCCACTTGTCTACTACCCTCTCAGTGAAGTAAAACTTTCTTACATTACATCTAAACCTGTGTCCCTCTACTTTTAGACTATGGCCTCTTGTCCTAACGATAGATACTTTGCTTGTGAATATCTCTTAAACCATAAAGGTTTGAGAGATAAGACTTATATCGTTCTTCATGTTTTTTTAATGCCTACGAAATAAAATAAAGATAAAACAAAGTATTACTATCTCTTTCAGTATGCTCAGCTGATACCCTTACTATCTGGGGAAGTTACGCATTATGGAATGCAGAAATATTATTTCAGGACTTTTTTGGGCTTTATGTATGTAGACAAAGTGGTGTAATTCTGAGGGAAACAAACGGTACCACAGGGAACAGAAAGACATTTCATAGTTTTAAATAGGGCCTTTTTAACCCCTTGAATCCCAGATCCGTCTACAGCATATTGTAAAGCAACATGCTGAGAACTATCTAGCAGTTAAGGGGTTAAAACCCTTGTGTAAATCATTAGGAACTTTGGGAATGTTTATTTAAGCCATGCACTGCAGTTGGTTTCCTACAGAATGCTCTGCTGTGCCTTTATTTATAGGTCCCTTTAAATCTTTGTTTACAGGAAATAACTGAAAACACTGAAGATGTGATGATTGTTAGCTCTCTACATGTAGCCACCATGTAACCACCATACTGACAATGTTTCGGATAAGATACTGACTGATACTATTTGCAGTTTGCATATGAGATACCATCACAGTAATCATAGGCTAAACTACCATTGGGTAAGCAGGTGCATAGCACCTGGGCCCAGACAACTTCAGAAGCCCATTTAAAATGCTGACAATAGAAATGATGGATTTCTAGTCATTTGCAGTGAATTGTGGGTGTATCATTTTCTTATTTTACACAGTATGGGCTGGATTCTATAACTGGTGCTAATTTTATCACTGCTTTTATCGCCAGTTTTCCCCATAGACTTCAATAGGAAAATCCTATATAATAATTTGCTAGGATGTTTGTCAGAAGCCGTCATGAGCAGTAGAGACTGCCTGTGCTGCAGTCATGCACAGTACAGCGTGCCCGGACCCACTCTGTACTGTGCAAGACTGCAACACAGCCAGTGAGCAGAGAGGCTCAGGGCACCAGCCAAGGCTGCTGGGTGGCACTGTGGCCTGTGTACATGGGATTTTTAACTAGCATTTGATAAAACGGGTATTAAAGAAGCAGTAAACTTTTATTCATGAAAACACATATTTTATAGAGCATTTCCTGCTGAATAAAACAAGGTCACTACCATCGCTGTCAGATGTTTTATTCAACATTTCTAACAGTTCAAATAATCAGGAAGTGAATTTACTGTGTTTACTTCCTGATAGATGTAACTGACAGGAAGTGACAGGCAGTTTCTTTCACATTCTATAGAGAACTTTATGTCTCTGACTTTTCTGACTTTCCTCTCCATTAGAATCTAACAGGAAAACTAATTAGAATTTGACCACTAGATGGCACTGCTAATGTAAAAAAAAACATGGGTTTAAACTCTAACAACTCTGGAAATATAAATCCCTCAGCAGTGGGAGTAGCCTTATCTTACTCAATAGGAAAATCCCTACAATATATATTTTTTCATAAAAAAGTTTACTGCTCCTGCAATAGAATCTAGCCCCAGGATCTTTAATCGCTAGGTCAACCACTGACAGTAATTGTCTTTTATTTCCTACCTTGTTCATTTTTATACACATCAAACAATGTCTAATTATAGACAATGTAACAGGTATCTTGGATATGAGCAGTAAAAACAGGTATCTTGGATTAGTGTAGTAAAAACTGGCTTATTTCATCTTAATGCAGTGTTTTTCTGTGTTATGTATTGTTGTTTTAACAATATCACAGTTGTTAGAGTTCAGCAAATTGTTCGCTCTCAGGCTATTTTGTTTTATAGATGCGAAACCTGAAAAAAAAATTGCACATTAAGAATTTTTCTCCATTTAACCCTTTGAATGCCAGAGCGGTGCGAAAAGCATTGCATAGCAATGTGTTGCACACCAATTTGGCATTCAAAGGGTTAAATTATTGCATGTCAGTCCTGGCCCTACTTTGAACTTAGAAATAAAATATTCCCTGTCCCACCACCTGGTGCTGAGCTAAGGAAATCTGATCCTGTCTGTGAGATGTTTAATAAGTCAGTGACTTTTGATTAATGCAATGAATTCTCTGACTATAATTTCAAAGAAAAATATTGATTTATAGAATTGAACATAATATAAAAGCTAATGTACTTAAACTAAAACCTAGTCATCAGAAATTATAGCAGAATGTGATTTCTTAATAAAAGCTAACATAGTCTTAGATTACATTTGAGCCAGATTGGACATTGGGATCAAAATACCAATAAAAACACTGTTTAGGAGTATTTTTGATTTAAGTCCTTACATTATGCCAGTTCAAAATTTTCAGGAGCAGATTCTGAGTCTGATCAGCTACCAATCAAACCACATAGAACAACACCTGATTTGGAACAATAGCCATTACCCTTAAAGGGATAGTAATGTTTCACAAAAACAGCAGCTCCAATTAACCCCTTAGCGACCGGCAGTCCTGGGACGTTTCCGACGCGCCGGTACACGTGACCTGTTGCGTGTGTCGGCGCGTCACTTTGGGGCCTGATAGAGATCGCTATGATCTTGGAGCGGTCAATTTCAGGCCCTATTTTTACTTACAGCGCTCCCGGTAGAACGCTGTAAGTAAAAAGTATGTGACGTACTATGACCGTCATTGGTCCTTCAGTATTTCAAGGACCGTGACTGTCATAGTATGTCACATGTCGTTAAGGGGTTAATCTTCATAGTATTTGGGCCATGGAGAGGGTTATATCAATACTGTCAGAGTTGTAGTTCAAGAGTAATTGAAGGATAAAGTTTCCTCCTCCTGCCCCTTTTACCTAGTGTAAGCCATCTCTTCTCAGATGTGGAATCTGGTTGTAAGACCAGACAGATAACAGCAGGGGACAATCTTCTTCCTATGAGAACAATGAAATCCCTGCCCCCCTTGACAAGTTTTTCAGGTTTTTCCCTTATCTTAATTGAAGATTGTCCCTCTCTGCAATCTACCTGGGCACCTCCCTTCTGATCTGGCTGAGCAGTTTACATCAGTTAAAGGGGCGGGAGGGGGAGACTTTGTCATTGAATTACTCTTGAACTGCAACTCTGACAGAACTGAAATAATACTCTCCAAGGTCCAAATACTATGATGATTAATTAGAGCTGCTTTTATTATGAAACATTACTATCCCTTTAAGCTGACTGACATTTCCAATGTTACTTCAGCTCCCAATTTGACATTTTCTGCTTCAAAAACTTTAGGATGTTGATGTAACTGGATTACGCTGATTGGAGAGACAAATTTGACATTTTGCATGTCTCAAATAACTGTGCATGTATGGAAGCCTTGATTATGCATGTAAATTATGCCCTGATTGCAACCCAACTTGATTTTTAATGTTTTTCAACCTCTATGGTGAACTAATTTATAATAGTTGCATTAGTCTAGTTTCAGTAAAACAAAGACATGAGTACTGATTTTTTTAAGACAAGCTTTTGAGAGATAAGCTCTCTTCCCCAGATCAGCAATACTGAATAGCAAAGTCTGTTCAATCGCATATCCTGTTCTAAACAAAGCAGACTTTTATGGTGAAATATTTAACACTTTACCAAAATGTACCATAGTACTGACCTGGCTCTCCAGAGAGGTCAAAGTAAAACTTAGAAACCTCCATTCTAGCCACCTGCTGTGCTCATCTGTAGGCCTTTGACTATCTGTCATCTATTAACTAGCTTTATCATATATTGACACCCACTAGCTTTTGTATTTAACCATTCAGATCTCTACACATGAACATCTGAGCAATAACTGTATCTGCTTGTGGACACATGCATAAAAAGTGTTAAATCACCTAGTTAATCACTGATGCACCTCATTAAGGTTTGAGTTTCAATTACAATTGCTGAATTTCAAAGTTCAGACTATTCAGAGAGTATCCAGCTTTCCTTTAGGTCTTGACATGATTTATACAGGTGTTTTTGTGGGAAGTCACCATATTAAGAAGTAAAATTTACTGTTCTCCTGGCAATTGATAATTGATAGACTTTTGTCTTTGGAAAAGGCCCCTGAATCAAAACAATCAGTCACTGTGATACAATTTTAGCTTGACAGTAATAGACAAATGTAAGTTTAGTTTTCATCATGTTGCTAGACAAACATAAACAATTTAAGAGTTTATTAAACCCTTGGGTGCTATACAGGTGTTCGATGCATTGCTCTGCTATATATTGGAGGTCCTAGCATCTGAGGCAGAGTTTCTCAATTGTTTTTCACACAAGGCACCAGAACCAAGCTTGGAATGTTGTGGTCACCCTTCACATTCTATAGGGCGTAAGAAAATAGCTTAACCCCTTAAGGACCCATGACGGTCCTGGACTGTCATGGGTTGTTATCCCATTAAGGACCCATGACGGACCAGGACCGTCATGGCTTAAATGATAGCAGCATGCCTCCGTGCACGCTGCTATCATTAATTCCAGGCTGAGACTGAGCGCTCCGAGACTGGGGCATTCAGTCTCAGCCCTTCTTGCTTGTGTCGGTTCATGTGATGGCAGTAGCAGCTATCACATGTACCGGCATAGTGAGAGACAGAGGCAGCACAGAAAGCATGCTGTCTCTGCGTGTCTCTTCTACCTCTGTCTCCCTTGCTATCAAAGTAAGGGAGACAGACGTAGAGAGGAGACACCTAGTGGCAAATGAAAGTACAGCAGCTGGGGGTATTAACCCCTTCACTGATGGTGCCAAAGGCTTGCTAAAGGCAGGTCAATTTCTGACCTGCAATGATACTTTTTTTTTTTTTTTTTTTTTTTTACAAAAAGATATTTTATTTAAAAAAAAAAAATCTCATTAAACAGTTTTGGAAGTGTGATTGTTGTGGAGCTATGTAATACACTTATACACACCGCCAAATGTCACGTATAAAAAAGTGTCATGAATAGGGTGGGAAAGAGGGACATGGGGATTTTCACCCATGGCGGGGACAGTGGCCACTTTAAACTGCACATTTTGTAGGTATGACTGACTGGTCATACCTTTCATGCAGTTACCATAAAAATGTAACCCTTTGTGCCCAATTGATCCCAAGAGAAAAACACAAAAATGTGTTTTTTTTTTTTACCTTTTTTTACTTTTTTTTTTAATTTTAATAAAGTAAATGGTGGGTTATCCATATAAGTAGGGTATCAAATGAAAGCCCTATTTGTGCTTAAAAAAACAGTATATAATTTATGAGGGTGGAATAAAAACCTAAGAGGGAAAACACTGTTGAACAAAGACATAGTCCGGTCCTTAAGGGAAAATGACCTCAGATTTTCCTGGTCCTTAAGGGGTTAAAGAAAATAGCAATACATATATGTATTTGTTTATAATGAAAAGTTTGGGCACCCCTGGCCAAATTATTTGTTCTGTTTATTTTCTAAGTGAAAAGAAGTTAATACAACCTCTGCAGCAATCAAATGTAAATTTGACATATTCCTGCAAACTTTAATGCACAATTAATATTTATTTCCTGAATTTAACAAATTGAAAATAATAAAACAAAAATATTGCATGTGTAAAAGTTTGGGCACCCTTCCAGTTGATCTACTAGTGTTATTTTTTTGTAAGGTCTCAGAGCTTAATTTACTTCTTAGGCCTTAATCTAAGTTAGGTGATGAGAATTCCAGAGCTTAATAAATTCCCTGACTCTTCTAACCTCTCAGGGGGTTGTGCTTACATTCAACAACCATGGGCTCCTCTAAGCAGCTGACTGAGGATCCGTAAATAAGGATAACTGACTTTTACTAAGCAGGGGAAGGCTATAAAAAGATATCTAAATGCTTCCTGCTTGCAGTTTCCACTGTCAAAATGTGATTAAGAAATTGAAGTTAAGGGGAACTGTTGAAGTGAAGACAAGATCCGCAAGACAAATAAAAATCTCTGACTGAATTGATCAATGACTGGTTAGGAATGCAAAGGAAACACTCATCACTGCATACGATACACGCGGCGGAACTTCTTTACGAACTCATAAAAGTTCAGCATGCAGGGTTTGGCACTCTCCCACAAGGGGTTTGCCCAAGCCAGAGCTTTGCCTGTTAGTAGCGATATCATGAAACCGACCTTGCTTCGGTCGTTAGGAAAAGCCTGGGGCGTTAATTCCAAATAGATCTCTAGCTGGTTAATAAAACCCCTGCACAGAGAAGGCTCGCCATCATATCGCAATGGTAACGGCGCCGCAGCCGTTAAGCCTTTGACACACGTGGGAGGAGCTAGAGGCGGATTGTCCGGTGTCAAGACTGGGGGGACCACCGGATTCGGATTAGGCTTGTCTAGGTGTACCGTATGCTCAAGTAGGGTTTGTAGAGCCAGTGCCAACTGATCTAGGCGCTGCTCATGGACATCCATTCTCCAGTGGATGTTTTGTGCGTTACTTTCACCCTTACTGTCTGAGGTCATGGCCCTTTCGTACTGTTACGGTTTGTTAGACACTCAGACCAGTAGGTAAAATAAATCAATCTTTTATTGAAAGAAATAAAATGAAAAGGATCGCCCTCTACAGTTGACTGCAACAATTGCAAGCTATTACACAGTACATATAACTTTAATACAATATTCAAAAGGCACCCAACATAGGTACAGAGGATAGGGAATAGGACCCTAAAGGGTGTATGAAAACAGTTAGTCAATCTCAGCTGTGGGGTTTGGCACACCCGTGTGGTGTCTAGATAAACTGAGCAAGTGTGCAAAGCACAGAGTTCATATGAAGATGAGTAGAAGATGTTCAGTGACCAATATAAGTTATAGCAGCACAGTAACCCACGATAGCCCCCACGGGCGTTTGTGAATAGACCAGAGAGCCTGCAAGTGCGAGAGTATGTAGCCCCCACGGGCATGATCGAGACTAGCCGAGATGCAAAGCTGGCGTGTTAGCCCCCACGGGCGTATCACTGAGGACCACTGTAAGCACAACACGAGCCAAGAGCCCCCGCGGGCGTTTACCTACAGTTTGAGCAAGAGCTTGGAGCCTAACCTTGCCACCAATAGCCGCACCGGACACCTCCGTCGTTAACCGTGAGAACTAAAACGCCCAAACGGCCTTCCGGGATTTACTACTCTGCAAATATAACCGGGAGTCGCCGTCCAAGTAGCGGCCAACTCAGCAGCAGTAGAATTACAAGGCAACGGTTCTATATTGAGCAAGGAGGTCCGGTCAGTGAGGAGCGGCAGTGCAAGGGTTAATAGGTACGTTTGAATCTCCCAGGCTCGGTATGGTAGCTTAGCTCTGCAACGTGTAAAGGCTCGGTACGAGAGGCACAGCTTCTGCAAGTCGGCAAGGAACTCTGCACAGATGGATGGGTTACCCAGGAGGGTAATGGTCACACTAGCTTGGCACAGCAATGCAGGATTCAGAATGTTGCGGCGGCGACAACCAGCCAGGCAGCCGGGAAGGACTTGAAGCGGGAAGTCAGTCAGCTGGGCCGTAGCACGTAGAGGATTCACAGACAAGCCGGGTCGTAGCACGTAGCGGATTCTCAGACAAGCCGGGTCGTAGCACGTAGAAGATTCTCAGACAGGCCGGGTCGTAGCACAAAGAAGATTCTCAGACAAGCCGGGTCATACACGATCAGGAACACTGGAGAGTAGTCAGAACAGGCCAAAGTCGGTACACAGGAATCCGGATACAGGAACACAGCAACAGCAAGTCTGGCTCAGAAACACCACGAAAGGGCATCTGACAGATGTAAGCGTCAGGTATAAAAAGGTCACCAAAGGGCGGGCCAAACCAACCGAGCAAATCACCATCTGCCACAGATGAGAGTGACAGACAGATCACAGGCACTGTGATAGTAAGTTTAGCTGGTGCAGGAGTAGTGGTGCAACAGTCTACTGTGCAGTGTTGCTTGCAGAAACATGATCTGCATGGAACAGTCATCAAATGACATGCAATCTTATCACTAAAGTCAACATCTCAAGTACGAGATACAATACTTTGATAAACTGGAGGCAGTTTGTCCCTTCTGGTTCCTGACTTCTGGCTTGTTCCTGACATCACTGATTTCCGTATTCCTGACCACAGCTTGGCTGAGTACCTGTCCTGGTTCCTGACCCCGGCTTGTCTTTTGGTTTATGCTTTTGGATCATGATTTTACTTTGTTAGCTTTAATAAAGGTGTTTTGCACTTTTCATTTTTGTGTCTATCTGGTTCCTGGTCCCTAACAGGTGGATCACCAGAAGATATACTTACTTTTGGAGGAAAACAGAGCTTTCCTCCACCCATGGGAATTTCCTCAGGAAAATCCTTCCCAAGGATCTCTTCTACATGGAGGAAAGGAGCATATGAGTGTATGTCTGTGTTTGTGTGCATGTACAGGATGATGTGTATGTATAAATGACAGAGAAAGATTGGTGGCACTCCAAATCAAACTCTGGAGACAGTTTTATTCAATGCGGATTTTCCCATGAAAAAGAGGACAACAACTTTGTTTTTTAGTATTTTTTTGCGGGAACGCAGGACCTTTCACCCAACCCCAGATGACATGCAAGTATGCATGCTGCAGGAATGTTAGATCTCATGGTGGGAAACACAGAACTCTATGTGGAAACACTAGAATTTACTTAATACAGGAAAGTTTCTTCTGAATTTCAGTGATAAGGATAAAAATAGCTTCCTTTCTGTACAAATTCCCACAACGAGGAACTGAACACTTCTGCACGTGACTAGGCCTCTATATTAATTAATGTCTTATTGTGCCCACATACATTAGTATAAATGAAGCTGCATTGTATCACCCTTGCCCTGTTTGATGTAGTTGTTCAATGAAAGATGACAGAAAGCTTAATTGTTTGTTGCTGTGATTACCAGAGTAGTCTTTAATTTTGTATCTCAGTTAAATCTCCTGTGTGTCAGAGCTTTGGCTGTCTCTACTGCCAGGCAAGAAAAAAAGAAACTAATTTATCAGCTTCCAGATGGTAATGCTGAAAGTTTTTGTGCAGCCAGGTACACCCTGTCAAAACACATCTCTGAAATGTAAGTCACATGTTGGCAGCTTCCAGCTAACAATGTGTCAGTGCTAGAACTGCTCCACAGTCGAATGCTGTGTAGGCTGAGTCAGTGCTCTCTTGAGAATTTCTCTAATGTGCTTTCAGTCAGACCACCTCTGCCTGCTTGTTTGCTCAACAAGGTTACACACTAATGGAGATGGCTAAAATTAGCCTTGACCCACAAATTAGGGAGCTTGAAGAGCATAAACCGCTTGGTGTCCTGTATATGCAGTCAGCAATTTTTTTCATATTTAAAATCAATCTGCAGGTCTCCCCGATGTCCTTCCTTCTTAGTGGAAGTCAATGAGGCTAATAAACACACTAAGAAGACCTGGAGCTACTCTGGGGTAAAACAACTACACCATAGGGGGCAAATAAACATCCCTAACATTCCCATTTATTTAGATGGGGTGATTATCTCCTTGAGTGAGTTCTTCGGTATCTGCCTTTAATTGATCAGTTATTATTATCATTTATTTATTGGGATACAGCTCTTCATTCAGAACTGTATAATGGGATGACAGAAACGAACTAGATATAATGAGGGTTTGGCTCAGAAAAGATTGCAGTCTAAAGGTTATGGAGTACGTATGGACATGAAGAATTCAAATGCATCTGAGAATAAATATTAATAAGTTCAGGGGGTCCCTGCAGTGTGTTTGGTGAGTGAGACTTAACCCTTTGAGTGCCAGAGTGGTACAGAATGCATTGCAAAGCAATGTATTCTGTACCACTCTGGCAATCAAAGGGTTAATAGGTGAAAAGATGGTAGGATCAGTGAGATATTCCCAAACAGGTGAATCATTTAAGCTGGAGAATATGAGGCCCTGAATAAGTGAGTATTTAGGGAGCTATAGAGAGTCTGGAGACTTGAAGAAAGCCTAATGGGATATGGTACTAAGTTCCACAGGTGGGGAGCAGCACAGGCAAAGGCAAGTAGGCTTGAGTGTGAACAGGGACATTGAGTAATTGTAGATCATTAGTGGAACTAAGGGAGTTAGAGGGAGACTTTTTGAGTGATGGATGATAAGTACAGTAGAGTAAAATCATTCAGTGCTTTAAGTGAGACAGTGAGCTTGCACTACTTCTAGTAGTGACTAGGAGCCAATGTAAAGATTTGCAGTGTGGGGCAGCTGAAAATACCAGTTAAGAGAGAAAGATATCTCATGAGAAAGATAACTTCTCATGAATTCATCTTCCTGGTATTGCTATATGTGGAAGTTCATTGTACCCAGCTTCCAAACATTGCATGCTCTGTTTTTAAACTACTGCACATTATAAAGCTTTGTGGAGATAACAACAACCCTCTGGTTCTTAAAGGGGAACTTTGCTCAAAAAATAAGTGTCTGTGTTCAACAGAAGAATTTGCCTAAGTATGTGCCCTTCATACAGCAGTCAGGCATAGGTATATTCAGTTTTTACAATGCATGTTTTGTTGTGTGTAGCTGATTATCAATATTTGTCTATCTTGAATACACTTAAATGAATCTAAAGGGCCAAGGGTGGGTTTTTTCTCAATGGCCAATCTCATTTGTACTGATTAATTCCCTTGTTTAAAGGCTGCATGAAACACACCTTTCCAAGTCATTCTATTAAGAAGGTTAAGATTATTCCTAGGGCATTGTTCCTCTTTAAGCCTTTAAAGAGTAGAGGAATGTGCAACTCTTTGTGCCCCTTTGGTGCTTAACGGAGTAAAGATAATAGTAAATCAACTAGGACATGTCTAGGCAACCTTTGACTCTCCAGCTATTAGCACCAGAACTCCTACCACCCCCAACCAACCAATAGCTGGTTGAAGATGATGGAAGTTGTAGTCCTCAGAAGCCAGAGAGCCAAATATTTACTACTCCTGAAGTAGAAAGCTAATTAAGTGGATTGTAAAACATGGCACTTCAAGCACTTGCAAACACAACTCACAGGCACTAGACAGAAATCAAAAGATTAGCAATGTGGAGCAAGCCATCAACATTTTGGGGAGAGGGATCAAAATTCCAATTGATTTAAATGGGGCTTTTAACACCTTAAACAGTATTTAAGTCTCCAGTGTGTTGCTTGGTGATACATTGGAGAACTATCTATGCTACTTGTACTGTGTACTACAATTGGCTTTCTCTAGAATGGCTCTAGTTTACATACCAGAATATGGCCCTAGCAGGCCTTTCTAATAAAAATATTGCAACATAAGAACGGTATGAATCATCTGTTGCGTTTGTTGTATTAACCTATTAGTGCCAGTACTTTAACTGCATATAAGTAAGCAAATGTACACAACAAAGATGCCAGTGGCCATTGTTCTTCCATCATCATGTAAACAGCCTGATTTGTACAGTGGCTTCTTCCTACCTCTTCAGCCAATCATTGCATTGTTTCCCTCTAGACCAACCTGTATTAATAGTTGAGGAAAGTAAAATAGTGTGATGTGTGGCTGAAGGGGCAGAAAAATGCCACTGTGCAGTCTGTGTGGTTAGACAATGCAAAGAAAGGAGCAATGTACTGCATCTTTTATTTTTAAAGTACTGGAACTATTGGTTAATAAATAAAGAATAACAAATAATTTGTGTCATGGTTTTATTGTGCTATGTTATTTAATAGATATGATAGAGTTTATGAAGTGATACAGGCATGATCTGGAGCTTAAGCTACTTAATTTACTTGCTTAGAGCAGCCTTCCCCCAGCCAGACTCGGAGGTCAGTTTATAAGAGGGTGATAGGAGCTTTTTTTGAAGTGGGATGCACATTGCAGCCCAAGAGTTTTAGCTTGCTCCCAAGGAACAGATCTCATTTAACATAGCATTTTCCCTTGAAAACTGTACTTCATAATACATCATTTTATTAGTAAGAAATGTGTCTTACTGTGTAGATGGAACTGCATTTTATGTAATTCTCCTTCATATTTGAACATTCTTGCAGGATTAATAGTATACCTTGGAATGATGCTTGGTGCATTTGTGTGGGGAGGACTGGCAGATAAACTGGGAAGGAAGAAATGTCTCCTCATCTCCCTAGCTATCAATGCTGCCTTTTCATTCATCTCCTCCTTTGTGCAGGGATATGGATTGTTCCTTTTCTGCCGCCTTATTTCTGGGTTTGGGTGAGTATTGCTTCATTTTGGCCAACTCACATTGAGACTGATATCCAAGGAGGAACTGGAGGATCTCTGGGACAAATCAACTGTACAACAGGAGACAAATACAAATTCCTCTTGATTTAAATTGGGCTTTAACCCCCTTGAATGCTAGAAAGGTCTCCAACGCATTCAAGAAGCAATGTGTTTGTGACACCTAGCATTCAAGAGGTTCAATGACCCATTTAAATGAACTGGAATTTGTTATGTTTTTTTTCCCTATAGTACATCAGCCCCAACAATAAAAATATATATTTACTTTTAACTAAACTACTGTGTTGTTCTTCAAGATCAATCTCATTAAAGCAATTCAAAGCTGTTAGGGTTTGTCACTGCTTTGGTTCTAGAGATGTCTCTTACTCATTACACTGAAGACGTCTCTAGCATGTAATGTGTTATTAAAGCAGTTATGCAGATCAGATTCTGATATAACCTCTTAAAAATAACCGTTCCAATTGCTTTCAAATAGCATTAACATGAGAAAGCAACTATATCTGCTAGATTGCCAGTAACACTAAAATACAACTTGTCAACATAGAAACATTGGAGGGAAAGTATGAATCTGCAGGGCAACTCATTTCTGTGCTTTATAGAAATAAACTGGTCCTTATAATACTATAGTAGTATAACAGCAAACTTGCCACACTGCAGATCTTATGTAATCCTATATAATAATTCGCTAGAAAGTTTGTAACGATGCAGTCATGCGCAGTCTGTGACTAGGCTGATACAGAGCGGGGTGCTCCGAAGGAGCGTCCAGCTCTATATCAGCCATGGGGCGGGCACTCTCTACTGAGCATGACTGCACCGCGACCGGCTGGCACTGTATCAGCAGCAGTGTGGGCAGTCTCAACTGTGCATGACTGCCCAGCAACCGGCTGGCAGTGGCACTGTGGCCCGTGTAACGGGCTCTTCAAGTAGTATAAACATAAACAAACAATTTAATGGGAAAGAGACAGGTGCTAAGACATGAAGCATCAATCTGTGTCTACCCCATAAAAAGACCAGTTCTGTGTTTCCAGTATAAACAAATAGGCAATATACAACGGTTCTAAAATATAAACCTTAATTAAAGGGTCAGTAGTGTCTCATAACTTTTTTATAGTTTTGTAGATGTTACAAAATTAAACTATATGCTACAAATCCTCTCTCTCAAACTGCTATGGTTTGAGAGATATTTGCTTTCAGAGTTCCCCTTCTCCCTCCCCTTCTCCTGATGTCAGCACTGTGCTGACAGTAGGAGATCCAGGTCCAGGGACCAACTGGCAACTCTGCAGCAGAGCCGAAGTTGCGTAATAGGAAAATAATTACTTCACTGAAAAGGTCTACAAAGTGTGCCTGGTTTGCAAGCACACTTTTTAGACCGTTCCAATGAAGTAATTATTTTAAAATAACTAGATTTCGGCTCTGCTGAAGAGTCTCCTCAAGTTGTACGACTCAAATCTCCTGCTGTCAGATTTACAGCTGACATCAGGAGAAGGGGAGGGAGGGGGGAACTTTGAAAGTGAATATCTCTCAAACCACAGCAGTTTGAGAGATAAGATTTGTAGCATATAGTTTAATGGTGTATCATCTACAAAACTATAACAATTTTTATGGGACATTACTGTCCCTTTAATTATGTTTTAGAAGATATTTTAAAAAGTTAGGGGTTGATAAGAAAACCTGACTCTAAAAAAAGAAAGTCTCTATTAAAATCAAAAATAGCACCGTAGCCCTGAGTAGTTAATTTTAGTAGAGAACAAATATGATATTATTGTACTGGGTATGCTGAACAAATTACAGAAGCCAAATCAAGTTCCTCAAAAATACTCTACTGCAGAGTCTAAGATAGCAAATTATTGTATATTGTATTTATTTCATAAATACACACTACTGTTGTCCACACACTAAACAATCCAAACTAATAATATGTATTTAATATATAAACCTCAAGTCAATATCCTCAAGAGACAAAAAAAAGATGTGAAAATCTGTATTTTAAGCAACGGTGATAGAGTCAAATGTAACATATTAATATCATGTTTTAAAATTCAGCTTATTCCTAATGTAAGCAAATCATAATAACAACCATGAATAATGATTTTGTGAATCCATGCAGACCCTGAATATAGTAAAATAATTATTCAATATAGGAAAGAAATCACAAGCATGTTGTTTCAATCAGTTACCTAGTATTCAAGGGAAATGATCAAATACCATGGCACCTGATTACAAAGAGTATATTGTAATAAGTAGACCATTCACTACTACTGATTAGTAACAGATGAGAGTCGGTACAGTGTTAGCAGTAGAAATACAGGAGGCCAGTATAGTCAAATTGATCCCTTTATTGGCTAACTAAGCATATTTAGGATGTAAGCTTTCAAGACCTCTTAGGTCTCCTCCTCAGACATGTTATCCAGATAAATATGAAAAAATGTAATGTGTACATGTATATAAGAGAGATGTTTTCATATTTATCTGGATAACATGCCTGAGGAAGAGACCTAAGAGGTCTTAAATGCTTGCATCCTAAATATACTTAGTTAGCATCCTAAATATGCTTCGTTAGCCAATAAAGGTATCAACTTTGCCTAATAATCAGTAGTCATTCTCTATCACATAGGTGTGCGTTATAATGGACACTACAAATAAACGTGTCTTGCATCCAACTAAACAGTTATTACATACATGTAGCTGCTTTACTTACAAGTGAACAAGCAAATTGTGTATACCATTACTGAGCCATACAAGCGGTAAGTCAATTCATGATAGTGAGTACAATAATAACATATTTGTACTCTACTGCAGTTAGAGATTCAGGGCTATAATGTGTTTTTAATTTTAATAGTGACTTTGTTTTTTCCAAGTCAGGTTTTATTGACAAACCCTGACTTTTTATGGGCAATATATATTATCTTTTAAAACATCTGAACCAGATTGACACTTTGGGCCCAATTTGGACATTTCCACTTAGGTGTGTACTCACTTTTGTTGCCAAGGTTTAGACATTAATGGCTGTGTGTTGAGTTATTTTGAGGGGGACAGCAAATTTACACTGTTATTCAGGCTGTACACTCACTACTTTACATTGTAGCAGAGTGCCATTTCTTCAGTGTTGTCCCATGAAAGATAAAATAAAAATATTTACAAAAATGTGAGGGGTGTATTCACTTATGTGAGATACTGTAACTAATAAAGGTTTATATTTTAGAACCGTCATATATTGCTCATTTGATTATACCAGTAACACTAAACTGTCCTTTTTTATGGTTTAGACACGGATTTAACCTTCAATTCTTAGCATATGTCTTTCTCATTAAATTCTTTATGTTTTCTTTTTTCTGTTTGGCATAAAAATCATGCAATTCCAGGTTATGTACAAGCACGTATAATTTCATTCATGCCCAATTTCACACTCACTCTATTAATGTTAAGACTTTAATGCAAGCAAGCCCTGAAGGAAAGTAAACTAATTCAAAACCAAGTTTCTTTATGTCTTGCTAATACATAGAGTTAAACAAATAATCTAGAATCACCCCACAATGCCCATACTCTCTCACTGCCCTCTCCTTGGTGCAAAAGCCATAAATAGGAGAATTTCCAGTATAGATAGTATATAGGCGTGATGCTGGAGCTGCACCACAAAATCAGTTCCAGGAAATATATAGTTATATTATGAGATAGATAGATAGATAGATAGATAGATAGATACATAGTAAGTAGAGATCAAGCTCCCAATGTGAGATAACTATTGGCTTAAATAATGTAATAATTTATGTAATTATTATCCTAAGTGATTTGAAACAAGCCCCTCAAGGCTGTGCTCAAATTTTTTCTGGAGTAAAATCACATGAATAGTAAAACATTGTCTGCATCATCACCTGTTTATTTTTTTGTTGCAGTATTGGGGGTTCACTCCCCATCGTATTTGCCTATTTCTCAGAATTCTTATCTCGTGAGAAGAGAGGGGAGCACTTGAGCTGGCTTTGCATGTTTTGGATGATTGGGGCAATCTATGCATCAGCAATGGCTTGGAGCATCATTCCACACTATGGTGAGACATAGCCGAACCCTGGCTGTGACACTAACCTGTGTACTGCTTGAACGTGATAATGTTGGTCATCAGACTATAAACTTGACTTAATGAACTATATTTGTTTTACAAATCTCAAAATATACCAAACTCTCTTACTGTAACGCTCATGCATGTGATTGGTAAATAACCTTGCATACTTACTGTATAGTAATTTTCAACATGAACATGTCTTGCTTCTCAGTCTATGGCACAAATATGCTGACAATAGCAGGATTTATTGTATTAAATGTACAAAATGACTGAGATTGTTATAGTCGAGTAGATAACTATCGTGAATGTATTTGTTAAGTGTATCTTATATCTAATCATAATTATTATCTTGAGCAAAATATTAATGATGATATGCTAAGAAGAGATGAGTATTAATTGTAGTAGCAGTATAAGTCCAGTTTCATTAATACAAACATTTTCAAAGCTCCCATTGTTTGAAACAGGGTGGTCAACCCCTTGAATGCTAAACAGGGCTCCAGCACATTGCTTCCCAATGCCCTTGAGTTCCTCTAATTCTTCTTAATGCAAAGATATTAGTAATTTGGTATTTGATGATAACTTTTCATTTGGACTAACAGTTTATACTTTAAACAAGCTTTGAAGAGATCAACTATTTTCCTTAGCTCAAGCAGTGCAATGCTTGACCTATGGAAAAGAGTTGATCTCTTGCAAAATGTTTTTTTTAAATATGAACTGTTATTTAAAATAAAAAAAGGTATCACCAAGTACCAAAGTAATCACATGTTTGCATAAAGAAGAACTGAGGGAACTCAGGATCATGGAGAAACAATGCGTTGGAGACCTGACAGCATTCAAGGTGTTGACCAAAAAATGGGAGATCCGGAAAATCTTATTCTACCATAAGGTGCATTTCATCTGCTCCCGAATTCTTCTTTACTTGTGTAAAGACCTAAGGAAAATCCAGTACATCATCAACATGCTGGTGTGACTGTGGCCTTCTTGTGTTTTATATATATTTACAAATCCACATTCATCATACATTACATACCAATGGCTACATTTCTGGAATCCTGTATCAAGTGCAGTTTATCTTTTTGTGGTTTGGATGTGTCATCAACAGTGTTTCCAATGAGCTGCATGACTCTCCTGCTCTAAGTGATTAACCCCTTAAGGACTAGCAGTCCAGGGAAATTACCTTCCCTTAAGGACAACTTTGATCCCTTCTGATGAGCCGGTACACGTGACCTGTTAAGAGTACCGGTGCGTCGATGGTGTCAATTTCAGACCTAGTTTTTACTTACAGTGTTCCCAGAGGAGATGTGATGTGCTATGGCTATCTCCAGTCCTTAAGGGTATAAACCATGTGATGGCCATAGTACATCACGTGGTCCTTAAGGAGATAAGAGCCCTATGCACCAACAAAATGGGGTTCAGTTCTGGAATAAGTCAACTGTACCATAGAGAGCAAATAACATTTTCCCGAAAATCCCATTAATTTAATCCATTGAGTGTCAGAGAGTTATCCAACACATTGCATTGCAATATTTTAATTACCTCTCTTGCACTCAATGAGTTAAACTGGACTTTTAATTGTCTGAATGCTAGAGAAGTCTCCAGTGCATTGATTTCCCAATGTGTTGAAGATATCTCTAGTAAATAAGGGTGTTAAAAGTCCCATTTAAATCCACTGACATTTTACTTGTCCTCTGTGGTGCAGTTGGTTTACTCCATAATTCTCCACTCAGTAATTTTTCAGCCCTTGTGAAACATATTGAAATTGGTTATCACAATTACAGCTAAATAATTATTAATCTACTAGTTTTAAAGCCCGTGTACACGGGCCAGCACTGGCGGCACAGCAGTCATGCACAGTACTCTCTGCCCGAACGTGCTGCGGCTAATACAGAGCGGGGTGCTCCAAATTCAGACCGTATTCCTCTCTGCACACCTTCCTGGGACCAAGCACCCCGCTCCAGGGGCGGACTGACAGGACCCAGGGCCCCTGGTCCAAAAAGAGGTCTGGGCCCCCTGCGGAAATGACATCATTGGCACCTGCCCATGGCATCATAAGCCCCACCCCATTACATCATAAGCCCCATCCCATGACATCATTGACCCCACCTCATGACATGCGTATATAAGAATAATAAAAAAAAAATAACCTTACACTGCTGGCTAGCTTCTTGCCTGTTGGCTGGAGGCTGCTAGGCAACTGGGTAGATAGCTTGAGGGTGGCTGGCTGGCCTGAGGACTGGCTGGTCTGGTGGCTGTGCCTGTAGCGAATAATGGTCCATATATAATTTGCAAAAGTGTGGTGGCCTAGGGGGTACTAAATGGCCTGGGGAGGTACTCCAATACCTCCCAGGCCATCCATTAACCCCCAGTACATTAAATACCCCTCCAGTTACCCCCTCCAGGCCATCCAGTTACACCCCCAGCCATCCAGTTATCTCCCCCCAGGCCATCCAGTAGCCCCCCAGGACATCCATTACCTCTACCAGACCATCCAGACCAGTATCCCCAGCAGGCCATCCAGTACCCCCCCAGGCCATCCAGTACTACTGGCTTACTGTACTGGGCCTGGCGTACTTGTACTGCCTTGTGTGAGTGGCGGGTCTTCTGTCAGTGTCTGACTGTGGTCAGATTTCTGGGTCCTCCTGGTGAGGTGAGTCCAGTAGTCCTTACTGTTGGACGCGTGTCCTCCTTGGCGGGCTATACATTCACTAACATGATGTCCCCTGTGGCAGGCTCCAAGTGCTGCTGATTCTCACTGAGTCCCACACTGCCCACCCCATCATCATGCGCAAGCTGCACAGACTACATGGTCGAACAGGCATGCGCAGAGCAGTGGAAGAGGCACACAAAAGCACTTGCTGCCAGCCAGAGGCGTAAGTAGAAGCCACCGGGCCCTGGTGCAAGAATTGCCATGGGTCCTCCCCCAGCCACATTGGCCCCCTCAACCCTATTGGCCACCTCCACATTGCCCCCCAATCTCCAAATTGCCCCTTCATCTCCACAATGCCTCTTCATCTCCGCAATGCCCCTTCCATAATGCCCCTTCATCGCCACTTTGCCCCTTCCACAATGCCCCCTTCATCTCCACATTGCCCCCATCTCCACATTGCCCCTTCATCTCCACATTGCCCCTTCCACAATGCCCAAATCCTCACATTGCCCCTTCCAAAATTCCCCCTTCATCTCCACATTGCCTCTGGCTTCCACAATGCCCCCTTCATCTCCACATTGCCCCTGGCTTCCACAATGCCCCTTCATCTCCACATTGCCCCCTTCATCTCCACAATGCCCCTTCCACAATGCCCCCTTCATCTCCACATTCCTCCTTCCACAATGCCCCCTTCAGCTCCACAATGCCCCTTCCAAAATGCCCCCTTCATCTCCACATTTCCCCTTCCACAATGCCCCCTTCATCTCCACATTTCCCCTTCCACAATGCCCCCTTCATCTCCACATTGCACCTTCATCTCCACATTGCCCCTTCCACAATGCCCCCATCTCCACATTGCCCCTTCATCTCCACAATACCCCCATCTCCACATCGCCCCTTCATCTCCACAATACCCCCATCTTCAAACTGCTCCTTCCACAATACCCCTACCTCCAGTCCCTAGTGGTCTAGCAGTGTGGCTTGACAGATCTGTGCCTCCTTTGGCACAGATCTCTAGAGCTGAAGCTAGTAATGCAGAGACTGGGAGATTATGTCATCTCCCAGCGCTCTGTATTACTAGAACGGAGCGCCGGCGCGCCAGCTAAGCTACAGACGGGCCCCTTAGAGCCAGGCAGGCAAGCGGACACGCTACACTAAAATTATAATTGCTGGTGGCAACGGGCCCCCTTCGGTCCCGGGCCCTCGGTCCATGACCGAATGCCCGTATGGTTAGTCCGCCCCTGCCCCGCTCTGTATCAGCCGTGGTGCGGGCAGTCTGTATTGCTCATGACTGCAGCATGCGCAGCTGTCTCTACTGCGCATAACAGCTTCTGACGAACATCCTTAGCAAATTATAATATAGGATATATATATATTGCTTACTAATAATCTGCCCTTTAAGCAATAAAATTTGTTTTTTTTTCAGGCTGGGGATTCAGCATGGGGACACACTACCATTTCCACAGCTGGAGGGTGTTTGTGGTAATATGTGTCCTGCCATGTATATCTTCCATCATTGCTCTAAAGTTTATGCCAGAAAGTCCTCGCTTCTTACTGGAGGTAAAGTGATTGTTTGTTGCCTGTTTTTTTAATGTCTACAAAATAAAATAAAGATAAAATGAAGTATTACTATCCCTTTAAGGCTGCTGCATGATCATTAACTGTTATTTTATTAAGATCTCATAATTAGGATTTTTATTTATATGTACATCTAGATTTCTATATCTCTGTATTTATATATATACATATACTTTCATACCTGGGAACATTACAGATCTGCCCTGAAGTCTCTGTTTTTCATAGTTAACCTTTTTGAGTCCCTGAGTGGTATCCAATGCATTGAAACATAATGCAATGAATACCTTTCTGGCACTCAAATGGTTAATCAGTGGGGTTTCTGAGACAGTGAATGATTGTCAAGTTTGGTGAATTCGCTATTAAATCCACCTACTCCCTGCCCAATTACACCTACCTCCCCACCTGTTCTGCCCACTTCCTGACTATTTTCAGGAAAACACCATCTTCTCTCCTCCCAACCCTGCCCTTTCCAAATAACTCCACATCCTCATTATGATGTGAATTGCATCATTTTGGCATTCCCACCCCTGGCCTTTCTTGGAACTCCAGGGACTAGGGACAAGAAGGTTGCCAGGTATGTATACATGGGCTTGATGTGCTTCTTAAAGCTTATGGCCATTTCATTTTCTTATAGACAGCACAGGAGTCACTTTGTACCACTGCAGTTAATATAAAATTCCTACCCTATTGTTTAGAACTACGATATTACCACTTTTTTAGTGTTTAATGTTTGCTCCTAAAGGTACATTTTTTTTAGAACTGAACATTAAGCATTGTGAATGTGCACTGTTCCAATCAATAGCATTCTTTTGGGTCAGAGGTTCTTTTCTGTGGCTGAAACTTTTAGTCTGAAATGCAATTCCTATGGAAAAATAACAATCAATCCTTTTAGCCCATTGGTTACTAGAGTTAAGCAATGCACTGGAGTCATCTCTCTAGCTTCCAGGAGATAAACATGGTATTAATATGTTATTTATTAGTATGCTAGTTAGCACTTTTATATTAACTCCTTGGAAACTAGAGACATCTCCAATAAATTGCTTCAAAAATCATCAGAGACTTGTATTAGCACCAAGAGGCAAAAGTGGAACTGTCACTTTGCAATAAATACACGATTTTGAAAGGGCTTTCAAAAGATGCTTATTAGATGTTTAGCTATTTTTTTTTTCAGTTTATGCAAATGAGCTAATACAGACTGACAGATGGTTTTGGGGGTATTGTGTAATGTTGATATCTCAAAGGCATGCCAGGCAGTACTGTCTGCTTTGCATAAACTAACTATAAATAAAGGTATTTTGAAATCTTTTTTCAAAATCACTTGTTTGTTACAAAGTGACAGTTCCACTTTAAGTATTAATTATTAGGCTAAGATTTTATTAGAGAAGACTAGGTTAGTGTTTATCACATGAGGAACCTAGTAGAAACACAGTTTCACTGTTTGAAATGCTTCAGTTTTCCTCTCATCCACTTACAAAACCACACATATACTGACTGCCATGCTACTCTCTTGTTCCTCCATTCACCATTACTTAGATGCGTTCTGTGGAATCCCTTGTACTTCAAGTTAAAAAAAAACAGTAGGTCATCTTCTTACATTTACTCACATTCTGAGACCCGTCAACATCACTTCACACAGAGACCACAAAATCTTCACCAACTAATCAAATGGACAGTAATATGACCTGCATGAAATAGATGAAAGCAGCATACACAATATCTAAGTGCAGTACAAGGTTTCATATGTTCATACACCTACCCTACATTTTCACACATTGGTAGGTCAGCTGCTCACATTTATCAAAAGAAACATCAGGTCAGGGAAGTACAGGAATCCCGGAACAGACTCTAGATCCAAACACCACTATGAACACAGTCAACAGAACTCTCTCCACCTGGATGTTTTTGGCATATAGAAAGTTCACCTCAGTAGTGCACAAGATAAGGTGCTTGATAGATCAGCTTGCAGCTAGATTTCTGGTCACAGACTGCCCTCATCTTGCAGCATGACCATAAATTTCACTAGAGTGGTACTTCATAAATGAGCATAAATGAGGTGCTGCCATTGCAAGAGTCATAAACTATCCTTACAATGTCATCAAATGTTTGATTAATGTGAACTATTATATGAGTTATAGAAATCATTTAATGGGGGATACACCAAATTCAGGATTAATTTCAGTTTTCAGGCAAGATCATGTCTCTTTTGTTATGATTCAGATAAAATCAAAATCGGGTGAGATGTATAAAAGTTAGAAAATATGTATTAAAAAGAGGGATGGAACATTGTTTTGTAATAACTCCAAAATAATACAGGTTCACTTTGTTCTCGTGTACAGATGGGTAAACACGATGAAGCCTGGATGATACTGAAGAACATTCATGATACTAACATGAGAGCAAAAGGGGAACCAGAAAAAGTTTTTACAGTAAGTTTCCTAACTATTGATAGACTAGTTGAAGAGCCCGTTACACGGGCCACAGTGGCACTGCCAGCCATTCGCTGGGCAGTCATGCACAGTAGAGACTGCCCACACTGCGGCTGATATAGTGGCAGCCGGCCGCGGTGCAGTCATGCTCAGTAGAGAGACTGCCCATCCCGTGGCTGATACAGAGCGGGAAGCTCCTTCGGAGCGCCCTGCTCTGTATCAGTCTCATCACGGCCAGTCTCTACTGTGCATGACTGCGTCGTTACACAGGTTTTAGCGAACTATTATATAGGATGATAGATGATAGATAATAGATAGAGAGATAGATAGATTGACATAGATTAGCCCCATGAGGACCAGAGCGGGGTGTGCAGTGCAGTATGTTACCCCTCTGGTACCTATCACCTTGAATTTTTTTTTGCATATTTGAAAATGGCATTCAAAATTGCCTATGCGTCATGTTAACCAAAAGCCCATACACTTTTATTTCTGGGAAAAGTGAATATGAAAATGTCCTGGTACTGCCCAGAGCTTCATTATCTTATGAAACTCACTTAAAATGCTCAATTAGCGTATGGAACGTTACTGAAAATCTTAATTAGCATAATAAAAGTCACTGGTACCACACGGGTACCACAATTATCATACATTCGCATACATATGAAGTGTGAATATTTCCTTTACTGTACATTAGCTGGTCTTTTGGCTAACATGGAACATAGGCAGTTTTTAAATATGCAAATTTCACTCAAGATGATAGATCCACTTTAAAGATTATTTAAATGGTGAATGCAAGAATGACCTTTGTGTTTCATATTGATAGAGTGACCTTATGAGATTGGCTTTCCATCAGAGGACTGTATGAAATTTACAGCCAGCACTATAATATTAGGCTTTAATGATTTAATCTGTCTCTTTCCCAGGTTTCCCACATTAAGACACCAAAACAACTAGATGAATTTATTGAAATTCAGAGTTCAACTGGGACATGGTTTCAGCGGTGGTTTGTTCGGGTCATGACTGTTGTAAAGCAGGTACAGAATAACAACTATATTGAAGAGCTCTATTACAAACACAGTACACAAGCCGAATAAAGATGTAGAAGAGCATGGCATAGTGATGTATATGGTCTTAGCAGGGCAATAAGCTATAGTTAAGGTTGAATTCTAGAAATAAATCTACCAATTCACTTCATGCTAGGGGTACCATTGAGGGGCCCAGATGCCTTTCTGGAACAAAGGGAAGATTTGGAAGGAGCACTGGATATGCTTCAACTAAAGGAACTGTGAGTGGGGAATCCAAGAAAAGGGCCCTCTTCTTTTGGGAAGAGATATTTAGTTACAGAACCAGGCTCAATCTAGCTATCAATTCTAACCAAACAAATTACTACTATCTATAAAAGTACACAAGTTAATAGTATTCTATGTACCCAGTAGACAAGGTATTGTTTTCTGCATTAACAACAGTGGCACCCAGACTTGCGATCTCTGCATTCTGTATAGACCTCTGTACTGTGGGGGTCCACGACCTGGCAAAATGCAGAGCAGGAGGAAAGGGAGTTTTCTCTCTAGACCTGGGAGCCAAGGGCCCATCACAGTCCCCAAATGAGAGGTTTCATCACATAACCCTCCCTGTTAGCAAAAGGCATCATTCTAAAGTTATGAAGTGGAGAAGGATCCCCTGCCTGTCCCTTCTGCCTACCTCACTGCTGCAGCTCTCTGAGGTCTGGATGGATGCGGCGAGGGACAAACTTCAGTAAGCAAAGGGAAATCCTGCCCTCCTTCTTCAAGCAGGGGCAGGATTGCCCTTATACTTACTTACTGAAGTTTGTCCCTAGCCTAGCCATTCAGTGGGAGGCGGTCAGAAGGGGCGGGTGGGGGATCCTTCTCCACTTCATAACTTTAGAACTACAAAAAAGTAAGAGTTTTTAAACTGAGCAAAGCGTTTCTTATAATCTAAAGAAGACTTGGCAATATAGTTGTGCTTAGACATTACAATCCCTTTAACCCCTTAATGACTCATGACGGTCCAGGACCATCATGGGTAGATTCCCGTTATGGACCCATGACGGTTCTGGACTGTCATGGGTTAAATTATAGCAGCGCACCTCCGTGCACGCTACTATCATTCAACCCAGACTGAGACTGAGCCCCTGTCAGTTGTGCTGGCAGCAGCAATCACATGTACCGGCATTCTGAATGAATGAGGCAGTATGCATTACATACTGCCTCTGTGTCTCCTCTCTGCCTCTCTGTCCCTTACGATCAAAGTAAGGGACAGAGAAGTAGAGAGGAGACACCTAGTAGAAAACAAATGCAGCAGCTGGGGGTATTAACCACTTCACTGCTGGTGCAGGAGGCTGGCTGGATGCAGATCAATTTCTGACCTGCTAAATACACTTTTTTTTTTTTTTTTTTTTAAACACAAAACAATTTTGTTTTACAAAAAAAAAATGTACATGTCATTAAACAATATTGGGAGTCTGATTGTTGTGGACCCATGTAATACATTTATACACACCGCCAATGCTCATCAATAAAAAAGTGGCAAATTAAGGTGGTAAAAAGGGACATGGGAATTTTCACCCGGGGGGCAGTGCCCACTTAAAACTGCACATTTTGTAGGTATGACTGACTGGTCATACCTTTCATGCAGTCTCCATACAAATTTAACTCATTGTGCACAAAGATCACAAGAGAAAAAAAATGGTGTTTTTTAAATTTTTTTTAACTGTTATCTTTTTTTTTTTTAAATATATTTTATTATCAGATCGCTCCATACAAATCACAAATACAGAGAAATACATATAAAATCATTCAGATACAGGAAACATATACAGGTATATGTAACAATGAAAAGAAAATAAACAGATCAATAGATTGTACAGAGCCAACCTGAGGTTTTATTGTTATGTAAAACCAAATCCCCCAAAAGAACTAACCTAACTTAACTTCTGTTAAACTGCCCTACCACTAGTGTTGAGCGAGCATGCTCGGCCGATGCTCGGATCGGCTCGAGCATCGCTCTGCTCGGCACATGGCGGTACTCGTACGAGTACCGCATGTGCTCGCCCGCCATGTTCGGGTCTCCTCCCCGCACGTTTTGCGGCTGCTGCGCAGCCAATAAACGTGCAGGGAGGCTCTGACATCGGTGTAATGCCAGCAGCCATGTTGGCTGCTGGCATTACACTGATTGGCTGGCCAGAACCCGTGGTCAGGTGCTGTATAGCACCTGACCATCGAGTTCGGCTCAGTCTGAGCCAGGGAGAGCTGAGGATAGGAAGGGAAAGGCAGTGTAGGGAGGAAAAAAAAAATTGTGACAAAAAAAAACCAAAAGTCCTTTTTAGGACTACTGTGTGTGGGGGCAGCAGGTTATTTTGTGTGGGGGGAAAAAAACAAAAAAAAAAAAAAAAAAAATATTCTGTTTAGTGTGAAAAGTTGCAGATTAGAGCACATTCTGTTTAGTGTGCACAGTTGCAGATTAGAGCACATTCTGTTTAGTGTGCAAAGTTGCAGATTAGAGCACATTCTGTTTAGTGTGCAAAGTTGCAGATTAGAGCACATTCTGTTTAGTGTGCAAAGTTGCAGATTAGAGCACATTCTGTTAAGTCTTCAAACTAAAATATCAAAGTCACGTATTCCATTCAGTGTGCGTCGCCGCAGTTTAGCAGCACATTCTGAGTACTGTGCAGAGTTGCAGAATAGGAAGAAATACTGTTAAGTCTTCAAACTAAAATATCAAAGTCACATATTCCATTCAGTGTGCTTCGCCGCAGTTTAGCAGCACATTCTGTGTACTGTGCAGAGTTGCAGAATAGGAAGAAATACTGTTAAGTCTTCAAACTAAAATATCAAAGTCACATATTCCATTCAGTGTGCTTCGCCGCAGTTTAGCAGCCTATTCTGTGTACTGTGCAGAGTTGCAGAATAGGAAGAAATACTGTTAAGTCTTCAAACTAAAATATCAAAGTCACATATTCCATTCAGTGTGTTTCACCGCAGTTTAGCAGCCTATTCTGTGTACTCTGTACAGTTGCAGAATAATAAGAAATACTGTTAAGTTTTCAAACTCAAATATTAAAGTCACATATTCCATTCAGTGTGTTTCACCGCCGTTTAACAGCCTATTCTGTGTACTCTGTACAGTTGCAGAATAATAAGAAATACTGTTAAGTTTTCAAACTCAAATATTAAAGTCACATATTCCATTCAGTGTGTTTCACCGCCGTTTAACAGCCTATTCTGTGTACTCTGTACAGTTGCAGAATAATAAGAAATACTGTTAAGTTTTCAAACTCAAATATTAAAGTCACATATTCCATTCAGTGTGTTTCACCGCCGTTTAACAGCCTATTCTGTGTACTCTGTACAGTTGCAGAATAATAAGAAATACTGTTAAGTTTTCAAACTCAAATATTAAAGTCACATATTCCATTCAGTGTGTTTCACCGCTGTTTAACAGCCTATTCTGTGTACTCTGTACAGTTGCAGAATAATAAGAAATACTGTTAAGTTTTCAAACTCAAATATTAAAGTCACATATTCCATTCAGTGTGTTTCACCGCCGTTTAACAGCCTATTCTGTGTACTCTGCAGAGTTGCAGAATAATAAGAAATACTGTTAAGTTTTCAAACTCAAATATTAAAGTCACATATTCCATTCAGTGTGTTTCACCGCCGTTTAACAGCCTATTCTGTGTACTCTGCAGAGTTGCAGAATAATAAGAAATACTGTTAAGTTTTCAAACTCAAATATTAAAGTCACATATTCCATTCAGTGTGTTTCACCGCCGTTTAACAGCCTATTCTGTGTACTCTGCAGAGTTGCAGAATAATAAGAAATACTGTTAAGTTTTCAAACTCAAATATTAAAGTCACATATTCCATTCAGTGTGTTTCACCGCCGTTTAACAGCCTATTCTGTGTACTCTGTACAGTTGCAGAATAATAAGAAATACTGTTAAGTTTTCAAACTCAAATATTAAAGTCACATATTCCATTCAGTGTGTTTCACCGCCGTTTAACAGCCTATTCTGTGTACTCTGCAGAGTTGCAGAATAATAAGAAATACTGTTAAGTTTTCAAACTCAAATATTAAAGTCACATATTCCATTCAGTGTGTTTCACCGCCGTTTAACAGCCTATTCTGTGTACTCTGCAGAGTTGCAGAATAATAAGAAATACTGTTAAGTTTTCAAACTCAAATATTAAAGTCACATATTCCATTCAGTGTGTTTCACCGCCGTTTAACAGCCTATTCTGTGTACTCTGTACAGTTGCAGAATAATAAGAAATACTGTTAAGTTTTCAAACTCAAATATTAAAGTCACATATTCCATTCAGTGTGTTTCACCGCCGTTTAACAGCCTATTCTGTGTACTCTGCAGAGTTGCAGAATAATAAGAAATACTGTTAAGTTTTCAAACTCAAATATTAAAGTCACATATTCCATTCAGTGTGTTTCACCACCGTTTAACAGCCTATTCTGTGTACTCTGCAGAGTTGCAGAATAATAAGAAATACTGTTAAGTTTTCAAACTCAAATATTAAAGTCACATATTCCATTCAGTGTGTTTCACCGCCGTTTAACAGCCTATTCTGTGTACTCTGCAGAGTTGCAGAATAATAAGAAATACTGTTAAGTTTTCAAACTCAAATATTAAAGTCACATATTCCATTCAGTGTGTTTCACCGCCGTTTAACAGCCTATTCTGTGTACTCTGCAGAGTTGCAGAATAATAAGAAATACTGTTAAGTTTTCAAACTCAAATATTAAAGTCACATATTCCATTCAGTGTGTTTCACCGCCGTTTAACAGCCTATTCTGTGTACTCTGCAGAGTTGCAGAATAATAAGAAATACTGTTAAGTTTTCAAACTCAAATATTAAAGTCACATATTCCATTCAGTGTGTTTCACCGCCGTTTAACAGCCTATTCTGTGTACTCTGTACAGTTGCAGAATAATAAGAAATACTGTTAAGTTTTCAAACTCAAATATTAAAGTCACATATTCCATTCAGTGTGTTTCACCGCCGTTTAACAGCCTATTCTGTGTACTCTGTACAGTTGCAGAATAATAAGAAATACTGTTAAGTTTTCAAACTCAAATATTAAAGTCACATATTCCATTCAGTGTGTTTCACCGCCGTTTAACAGCCTATTCTGTGTACTCTGTACAGTTGCAGAATAATAAGAAATACTGTTAAGTTTTCAAACTCAAATATTAAAGTCACATATTCCATTCAGTGTGTTTCACCGCCGTTTAACAGCCTATTCTGTGTACTCTGTACAGTTGCAGAATAATAAGAAATACTGTTAAGTTTTCAAACTCAAATATTAAAGTCACATATTCTGTGTAAGATGAAGAAGGCGGGTAAAAAGGGACGGGGAAGTGGACGTGATCCTGAAAGTTCAGGGCGCGGGTCAGGACGCGGAGAAACTGTGCCTGGTGCCAGAGCACAAGAAAGAAAGACATCCACCATACCTAGCTTCATGTGTAATTTTACAGGGCGTCGCAGGACATCACTCTCGAGGTCCGACCACTGCGAACAGGTGGTCGGTTGGATGACAGCTGATACTGCTTCCAGTCGGTTAAGCACCACCCTGTCTTCCACCAAGTCCACTCTCAGTAGCCAAGAGTCTGGTCAACATAATCCTCACTCTGATCATCCTTCCTCCCACCATACACGGTCTGGTCAAAGAAGTGATCCCACACTGGGATATAGTGAGGAGCTCGTCTCATCACCAATCCTTCATTTGACCCTCTCTCCAAGCACGCTTGCAGAGGAACATGACATCTTGTGCCCTGATTCACAACCTCTAGAGGCTACCCAATCTCAAGAAGATGACAGATGTGAACGGCATTTAAGGTCAAAGGAAGTAGTGGATGATGATGATGATGATGAGACACAGTTGCCATTAAATCAACCACTATTTCCGTCTCAAGACCTTGTTGAGGAGAATGTTATACAGTTGTCAATGACTGAGTATGTGGTGGGATCAAGACTTGAGGAGGATGATCAGAGTGAGGAAGTGGAGGAGGACTTGGTGGACGATGAGGTGACTGACCCCACCTGGGAAGGTGTAGAGCCGAGCGATGACAGCAGTCCTGAGGGTGAGCCATCTGCAGCACCGCAACAGGCTGGAAGAGGCAGTGGTGTGGCTACAGAAAGAAGGCGGACCGCACCAAACCGGCCCGCAAATGTTCCACGGAGCACCCCCTTGCGTAAATCTACCTTGCCAAGGGGTAGGTGTTCCGCGGTATGGCGTTTTTTTAAGGAAAGTGCGGACGACAAAAGAATTGTAGTTTGCAACCTGTGCCACACCAGAATGAGCCGAGGCATGAACACTAGAAACCTCACCACCACCAGCATGATCCGACACATGGCATCCAAGCACCGTAGTAAGTGGGAGGAACGCCTGGATCGCCCATCTGTGTCTGCAGGCCACACCACTGCCTCCTCTTCCCCTGTTTTCGGTGCCGGCCAATCACCTGTCGAAGGCGCAGGCCCGCATACCTCCCGCCCTGCACCTGTAGCATCTGAAGCACCATCAGCGACCACATCCACTTCCCTGTCCCAGCACAGCGTCCAAATGTCGTTACCCCAGGCATTTGAGCGCAAGAGAAAGTACCCAGCCACCCACCCACAGGCCATAGCACTAACCTCACACCTTTCAAAATTACTGGCCATCGAAATGCTGCCATTTAGGCTTGTGGACACTGAGTCCTTCCGCAGCCTGATGGCAGCAGCTGTCCCTCGGTACGCGGTCCCCAGCCGCCACTACTTTTCCCGGTGTGCCATCCCCGCATTACACCACCATGTGTCCCGTAACATCACCCGTGCCCTGACCAACGCAGTTACTGGGAAGGTCCACTTAACGACTGACACATGGACAAGTGCTTGTGGCCAGGGACGCTACATTTCCCTGACGGCACACTGGGTGAATGTCGTGGAGGCTGGGAGCGACTCGGACCCTGGGATGGCACGGGTGCTACCCACGCCGAGGATTGCGGGCCCTACCTCCATCAGGGTTTCCACCAGCACCTACGTTATTGGCTCCTCCTCCTCCGTTTCCACCTCCGAATTCTCTACACACACCGCCACTCCCCCATCAGCCAGTAGCTGGAAGCAGTGTAGCACTGCAGTGGGGAAGCGTCAACAGGCCGTGCTGAAGCTGATCTGCCTTGGGGACAAACAGCACACGGCCTCAGAGCTGTTGCAGGGGATTAGTCACCAGACCGAGCAGTGGCTCTCGCCACTCAACCTGCAAGCAGGCATGGTTGTGTGTGATAATGGGCGTAACTTGGTGGCGGCTTTGGAGCTCGGCAAGCTCACACACGTACCATGCCTAGCGCATGTATTTAATTTAGTGGTGCAGCGATTTCTAAAAACCTACCCCAATGTGCATGATCTCTTGACCAAGGTGCGCCGCGTGTGTGCACATTTCCGTAAGTCATCAACAGCTTCAGCCGGCCTGTTGAAGCTGCAGCAGCGCTTACAATTGCCAGCTCACCGGCTGCTGTGTGACGTGAGCACGCGCTGGAACTCCACCTTCCACATGTTGGCCCGGCTTTGTGAGCAGCAGAGGGCAGTAGTGGAGTACCAGCTGTTACACGGTCGTCGCCTCTCCGTTCAACTTCCTGTAATCAGAAGTGAGGAGTGGGAATGGATGTCAGACCTCTGCGAGGTTTTACGCAATTTTGAGGAATCGACACAGATGGTGAGCGGCGATAACGCTATTATCAGTGTAACCATCCCACTTCTGTGTCTACTGAAACGCTCGCTGCTCACAATTAAAACCGACGCTTTGCATGTGGAAGAGGTGGAAATGGGGGAGGAAGAGCTTACACAAGGTGATAGCCAGAGCACCCTCACTTCGTCTTCTCAGCGACAATTGGAGGAGGCGGAGGAGGAGGAGGAGGAGGAGGAGGAAGACACGGTTGCCTCCGATACAGAGGGTAGCCATGGAACTTTAGTTCCATCTCTTCAGCGTGGGTGGGCAGAAGAGGAGGAAGAGGATGAGGAGATTGAGAGTCATCCTCCTGGTGAGGACAGCGAAATCTTGACTGTTGGTACTCTGGCACACATGGCTGACTTTATGTTAGGCTGCCTTTCCCGTGACCCACGCGTTGTACGCATTTTAGACAACACGGATTACTGGGTGTTCACCCTTCTGGACCCCCGCTACAAAGAGAATTTCTCATCTCTCATTCCTCCGGTGGAGAGGACAAGCAAAATGTTGCAATACCAGAAGGTTCTTGTCGAAAAATTGCTCCAAAATTTTCCATCTGACAACGCTGGCGGCAGAGTACGTGCTACCTTGGCCAACCGAGAAGGGGAGAAAAGGGGAGCACACAGCAGTTCCGAGAAAGGCAGGGCAACACTCTCCAAGGCGTGGGACACCTTCATGACACCCCGCCAGCACCCTCACCCTGATGCGCAGCCTAGTGTCACAAGGAGGGAAAAGTTTTGGAAGATGGTGAAGGAGTACGTAGCAGACCGTGTCAGCGTCCTCAATGATCCCTCTGTGCCTTACAACTACTGGGTGTCCAAGCTGGACACGTGGTATGAACTGGCACTCTACGCCTTGGAGGTGCTGGCCTGCCCTGCCGCCAGCGTTCTGTCTGAGCGGGTATTTAGTGCTGCTGGTGGCATCATAACAGATAAGCGTATCCGCCTTTCCACCGACAATGCTGATAGGTTGACACTTATAAAAATGAACAAGGCCTGGATTTCCCCTGACTTCTCCACTCCACTGGAGGAAAGCCCCGGGGGAACATAAACTCACTTTATATATGTTATTTACAATGATGGGAATACTCTGTATTCCCATTCACCCCTTCCACCCAAAAAACGGGTATATGGTTGACTCTTAATCTTCTCATCCTCCTCCTCCTCTTCCATATGCCCTGGGATAAAATTTTTATATAGGGCCAGCTCACCAGCGTGCCCTGGGATATAATTTTTATATAGGGCCAGCTCACCAGCGGGCCCTGTGATATAATTTTTATATAGGGCCAGCTCACCAGCGGGCCCTGTTTGACAATTTTTATATAGGTCAGCTCACCAGCGGGCCTTCTCATATAATGTTTTATTGGGTCAGCTCTCTAGCGGGCCCTCTCATATAATGTTTTATAGCGTCAGCTCACTAGCGGGCCTTCGCATATAATGTTTAGGATGGTCAGCTCTGCAGCAGACCCTCACCCATAATGTTTTAGATGGTCAGCTCAGCGCACGTTTCCATCTTAATCATGGCCTCAGTTCTGAAAATCAAGGAAATTTTTGGGAGAATTTGCCTCTGCGCACGTTTCCCTCTTAATCATGGCCTCAGTTCTGAAAATCAAGGAAATTTTTGGGAGAATTTGCCTCTGCGCACGTTTCCCTCTTAATCATGGCCTCAGTTCTGAAAATCAAGGAAATTTTTGGGATAATTTGGCTCTGCGCACGTTTCCCTCTTAATCATGGCCTCAGTTCTGAAAATCAAGGAAATTTTTGGGAGAATTTGCAGATGATATACAAGTAAATATACAGCAAATATTGTTTGGTAACAATTTTTCGCCTAAAGTCGTTTTTATTTTCCTTTTTGTGTGTTTTATGGTCAGTCTGTAAAAATGGCGTACTACGGGCGAAAGATCGTTCCCAGCAGCGATGTTGGAGTCCAAGGTGCATCCAGACATCCTCCCTATGCTGTCCCTGAACCATTTCTGTAGTGTTTCCATCTTTTTCTGCCCTTTTCCTATGGACCAGGCACCCTCCCCTCATCAGAGCAGGGGGTGCCTGGTGTAATGCTCGAGTCCTCCCATTGACTTCAATGGGGCTCGGATGCTCGGCCGAGCACTCGAGCCTCAGGGGGTGCTCGGTCAGAGCACCCGAACATCCGAGCATTGGGGTGCTCGCTCATCACTACCTACCACATCTCCGAGTCCTCTCTCCCCTGAGCCCGCCCGCCATCCAGCAAAGCTGCAGGATCTCAATAAATGCTGGGCTCAAACATAGCGTCGCACATCAACCACGCCACATAGCCACGCACGCAACCTGCCAGCATGACCCAAATCATTCACTGCCGTCAAGATGTACAGCATCAAGTGCCAGATGAGCATCAGCACTATGCGTCCACCAGTTTTGCCAACGTCCCCATATCTTGTCAAACTTGTTTGGATTGCCCTGATGCAAGTAAACCAACCTATAGTGTGGAATGCACTGTAGAACTAAGTTAATCCACACCCTGCAGCTGGGAGCCCCGTTTGACATCCAGTTCATGGCCACCACCTTTCTTGCCAACGCCAAGAGCTCTCTTAGCAGGGATCTGTTGGCTGCATCCTCAATCTCATCAGGGAAGATAGACAATAAACAAGTTTCGGAGTCACAGGAACAGGTTTCCCCAGCACCAGGACCACAACATGCATGACATCTTTCCAGAATCACCCAACCGCAGGACATTCCCAGATCATATGAAGGTATGTGCCCGGAACATTATCACACCGAAGACAGCTGTCAGTACCAGAATTCCACATTCTATGCAGTCTGGCCTGCGTATAATAAATTCGATGTAGGATATTCAACTGTATCATCTGGTGTCTAGTCGACGTTGCCACCATTGCTGGTCCTGCCTTGGCCATATCCCATTCCCAGTCCTCTAACGGACCCACATCCATTTCCCATTTATTCCGGGAAGGTAACTCCTGACATCCCACATGAGATTCCACCCATTGATAAATGAAGGAAAGAGGTCTCGAAGGCTCCAGAAGCAGCAATCTGGCAAGAAGCGGGAAGGTAGAGATCATCGGAGTCCGATCACCCCACTGAGCACTAAGGGCATGTCTAACACACAAATATGAATAAAAAAGAGTATTTGGTATATGGTATTCATCATGTAATTGTGCAAAAGACTTCAGCCGATTATCCTGGTACAACTGACCAAGATTAGTAATCCCGAATCTGGCCCACAAGGGGCCAAAGTCGCAATTAGAAAAGTGATGTAGCCCCGCAGCGCCCCACAAGGAGGCATCAGGATCCAATGCAACATGTCTCAACAGTCTCTTCACCTACACCCATGCCTCGTATATGGCTGCCGCCAGCTGAGTTCGAATTTTAAAAACCGCAGGGCCTCCGTGCAAGAACTGAGACAGCACATAGGCAGGCCGCAACAATAATGTATCAATCTTAGTAGTCTGGTATCGGGGCTGGGAAGAAACAAAATCCAACGCATATCGGCATTGCTTCGCTAAATAGTACCTATAGAAATTGGGCAAAGCAATTCCCCCCTCACGTTTAGATCTCATGAGAGTAGTCAGCCTGATCCTAGCCTGACCCCCTCGCCATAGAAAATGTAAGACAATTTTATCTATTTGTCGGAAATATTTTTTAGGTATAGGGACCGCCGTATTTTGAAAGATATACAGAAATTTGGGCAAAAAATCATTTTAATAAGATTCGATCTACCGATAACATTCAAAGGCAGGTGAAGCCATGCAGTTGTTTTGTCTTGAAAGTACTGAATATTGGGTATCAAATTTTAACCGTTATATTTAATTTTACTATAATAAATGGTGGGCTATCCATATAAGTGTGGTATCAAAAGAAAGCCCTATTTGTGCATAAGAAAAAACGGTATATCATTTTCATGGGTTAAATAAAGGGATTAGAGAGAAAACACTGTTGAACAAAGACATAGTCAAAAAAAGTCAGAATTGCCCTGGTGAAATCCACCTCAGATTTTCCCAGTCCATAAGGGATTAATAAACAGTGAACTGTATGTTGCTGCAGAAGGCTTAGTATGATAAACCACATGGAAAATAAAACAGAAAAAATTACAATAGAAAATAATTTACTTGTTGTTATGACATGCTTCCAGAGAGCACTTACATGACTGGCCACTAAGCAGAGAAAATAGCCATTGAGTTTCCATTGCTTGTCACTCCTATCAAGAACTACTACATACAGCTACCATGTGCTGTAAGATTATACATCTCTCTATACAAAAATCTATGTGTTTATGGCTCGCTGCCAGGGGGCGAAGGTCCTGGCCTCCTTAACCAACCACCACTTAACCACTTTCATGCTACTTACTGTGCTGAGGAGGAGGCTGGGGGTGAAGCCCCCTGCCTCATCAACCAAGTACCCCATTCTGCTTACATGCCATTACCATAAAACAAAAATCAGACCTTGTGGTGGGACATCGGGACTCCTCCTGATGCCCCCCAGCTACTGATTTCCCAGCTGATTCAGACATGACATCTAGGATAGATTGAAGATGTTATATCTTTAACAAAGGCCCAAGCGCAAAATTCTTAGGTGCCATAAGAATGTTCTGGTCATAGTAAAGTAAGTTGAGGGGTTATTATTAAGCGATGTTAATTCTCCTTTAATCCCTTAAGGACGGCCGATCGCACATGCGGCGATCACTTAAGGACCACGGACCTTTTTTTTTTTTTTCCACATCCTCTTCCAGGCTCCCCAAACGGTGTGCAGCCGCCTGGGAGCCCGGAATTCCATGACGGTCTAGGACCATCATGGGTCCTTAACCCCTAAAGGACAAGCCATGCATGGCGTGCAGCTGCGCGGGGAGCTCGTAATTCCATGACGTACATGATTGCCCTTGGTCCTTTAGGGACCGCAACCTCATGACGTACATGTACGTCATGCGTCATTAAGGGGTTAACGGGATTCTACCCATGACGGTCCTAAGGGGTTAAAGGATTATCCTTCTGTATCCTAGAGTCTGTAATGTATGGTAAATTAATGCATTTCAGATGGCTTTAGCATCCATGTGATTACATTGTTTGTCCATATCTGCACTGTAGGACTGTGCATATTGATTCTAGGTGTTGAAGTACTTATAACATTCTCATTTTGTTCCAGGTATGGGAGAATATGTTGTTCTGCTTTTCCGGACAGTTTAGAAAGAACACTGTATTTTTGACTGTGGTCTGGTTTACAATGTCATTAAGGTAAAGTTCTCGATTCTTCTTGTTAACCCTTTCAGTGCCAGAGGGGTACGCAAAGCTTTACAGAGCAAGTGATGCGTACCCCTCTGGCACTGAAAGGGTTAATGAGGCAGATGTAATAAGAAAGTGGTATATTTCTGGAGAAAAACAATTATAAGATATGGAGCAAATAAACATTCCCCTTGATTTAAATGGGCCTTTTAACCCTTTGAGCGCCAGAGGGGTACACAATGCATTGCTTTGCAATGCATGGCATACCCCTCTGGAACTCAAAGGGTTAAAAAATGTTTTAAATGGGGTTTTAACCCCTTGAATGCTAGAGCAATGCATTGGAGACCTCTCTAGCATTCAAGGGGTGAAAACCCCATTTAAAGCAAGGGGACATTTTTTATTTTTTATTTATTCCCTATGGTGCCCTTGGTTTGCCCCAGAATTGCACCTCTTTTACTTGGCACATCAGCCTCACTAAGTTACATTCAATATAACCAGAGCTACTGTTTGTAGAGTTCTAATCGTTTGCCCTCTCCTGCAGTTACTACGGTCTTACCGTCTGGTTCCCTGACACAATCCGTTACCTTCAAGATGAAGCCTATGCAAGTAGGGTGAAGAGATTCAAGAATGAAGATGTGAGGAATTTCATATTCAACTTCACCCTAGAAAACCAAATACACGAAGATGGAGAGTACTTCAATGATAAGTAAGTAGATTTGTATCCTGGGACAAAATTGTCCAAACCAGCCCATGAAGGACATTCATTTACTAGAATTCTAGTGTTAGACTATAGAAGGTTTTTTTGTGGAGGCAAATGACACCAGTAAATAGTGTGTTGTGCATTCTGGTGCTACCTACGCAGCAGATAGTTGTAACTATTTATTTAGTCAGCTGTTAAAGGGATAGTAACCTTTTATTTTATTTTTATATATTTACAAGTATATAATACATACAGTCAAAATGCCTAAACTTTTTTTTTTAAATGTTACCTATTTTTTTCCCACTTTTAAATCTCTATCTGACGGTAAGCTCCATGGATTTCTATTTGAAGAGTTTTCTGGTCCGTAGACCATCAAATCAGGAACGAATACAATGTTACACCCTCAGCCCGCAATGCTCTGAATGCTATTTTGTCTACATTGTATCTTTTTACATTGTATCAGTCAGGCACGTGTACATATGGACACCAAGGAGGGCTTGAGCACCTGCCCTTTTTGTCCAAAGTGCCCTCTTGCCCTTTAAAAAAAAAAAAAATTAATTATGAGAAGTGCCCTTTTTTTCATTTGAACCCCTGGCCCCCAAAATGTCTGTGCATATCCCTGTTATCAGTAGATCTGCTTTCATGTTACTTGGCAAACAGCTCTCTGAAAACACATTGGGGGCGGGGTGCTTTGTCAAGGACATACGTTGAAAAAATAAATATGTTGCACTGGAAAGAAAAATATTGAAAACTATAGACAAGCTGGCTTCACTTCTTACGCACTTGCAGAATATGTGAAGTCAAAATAAAGGGTTATTGTTCCTTTAACCCTTTGAGTGACAGAGGAGTATCCAACCTAATTGCTTCGCAGTGAGTTTGGATGCCCTCTGGCAATCAAAGTGTTCAAGGCTGAGGGTAAATTTGTTTGGTGTTTGCAGCCGAACTGCATAAAGCAGTGATTATCAACATTTGTCCTCTGGATACAACAATGGGTCAGTTTTTAAGGATACCCCTGCTTGATCAGAGGTGAGAAATCAGAGGCTGAGTCTTTGTGATTAATCTGTAGATATTCATAAAACTTGAGCTGATCGTGAGTGCTAAGGATTTGAGTTTAGAATCACTGGTATAGCAGTAAGGGACATTAATTATATTTTGCACTTGAAAAATTACGATTTCAATAATTATTATAATTAAAGCACTCTATATACTATTAGGCAGCAAACACTAGCCTGGATTCCACTGCAATGATAACTTTATCAAGGGATTTAGCTACAAGGTCCTCTATAGATTTATATACTAAAACACTTGTCAACTGCAATGAAATCTAGGCCACTGTTTGAGGAATTTAGGCTCCTGCAAGTAACTCCACTACTTGCACTTGGGAGCATGCACTAGTGCATATGATCACTTTAGTGCATACAAGGCCGAATGCCTCCCCTATAAGGAAATTAAGTAAGGAAATGTTGTGGTTTTATTCAAGGTGCAGAGGAATAAAATCACCAATTAAATCCCACATCTTCTCCTTGCCACAGGTGAAGTGAAGAGGATACTTTTTGTAGTAATGGGCTTAGTAACTTAAGAAAGAAACCAGTCTTATTATTACTCAGTTATATTAGTACATCCCTCTTTTGTGCCTTGTAATCATATCTCAAAGATTGATAGTAGCTACTTAGAACAAAACATTCCTTCAAAATGACTTATAAAAGCAAGATTAATATGTTTAGGCTCTTTTACATGGGTAACAGAACTTTAACAGATCCCTGCTTCAGTTCCGTTGCCCATTGCGAACTTACCTTTCTCCTGTATTACCCCTCTGCTCCTGTCACAGGTGTGTGTGGCTAATGTCAGAGCCACATGAGTGCCGGATGAATATTCTTGACTAATACCCATGTGTGTTAGCCTTTCACTGTAGGTTGTGATGAGCATCATACCATACAACATTATCTGTGTGAAAGGTCTGCATTTAGCTAAATAGGCCACCATGCAGATCTACTTAACTGCATCTTTACTGATTTTCTGTGTGAGCACAGTAAAGGAACATGTTGTTGACTTTAGGGCATTCATGGGGTCAGCAGTCACCCATATATAAGGTACAGCATTGTATCTTTCACCATAGTCAACCAATTCAGCATTGCTACATTGATGTACACCATGTGAAAAGGGCCTTCATCAAGAAGGGAGGTGGCAATAATTCACTAACAAAAGTGCAAGCAGAATGTGTAATTCAGCTGCATATATTAAAGGGACATGAACACATAAAAATCAAATTGGGTTGTATAATTTTAAATGCATTTCCAGCTAGCATCTGTAAAAATATGTTATTTTATTTTAGATCCCTAAAATCTAATTCCTAAACTTGCATTTTCAGTTCAGGTGTAGACTGCACTTTTCAGACACCATTTGGTGTAATGAGAAATATGAGCTAATTTAGTTGTTTTAGTCCTTAGAAAACAAAGTGAAGTTTTATAGAATGAAGCATAAAGTAGAAGGCACTTAAGTGTAAATATCCCCTGTTCATTTAAGGTGTGATTGTTCCTTTAGACAAAATATTTTACTATTAAAAGAATGAAGAGATACTGCACAACACGCAGGTAATTATGCAAGATGTTTTAAAGTAACAGTTCCACTCTAATGTAGGAGAACTATATACCATATCCCAATAAATATATATATATATATAGTTAGTTTAGACGCAGTATTGTATCTGCAGTTGCCTGTGTTTACTGAACTGCATTTCAATATGCTCAAATGCCCTCAAAATAGACATGACAGACCCTAGAGAAAAGAAGTCATATCCATATTGTTTTTAACCTCTTAAGGGCCAGCGGTCCTGGGACGTTTCCGTCCCTTAAGGACCGCTTTGATCTTTGCTGACGTGCCGGTACATGTGACCTGTTGCGTGTATCAGCACGCCACTTTGAGGCCTGAAAGAGATCCCTCTTGGAGAGGTAAATTTTAGGCCCCATTTTTACTTACAGCTCTCCCGGAGGAGCGATGTACGTAAAAAGTACATGACGTACTTAAGGACTATGACGGTCATAGTACGTTATGTAGTCCTTAAGGGGTTAAAGTCTACTATTTTAATATTTTTAGGATTATTTTCTTATTTTAGAAAATAATCAGGGTAAATGGACTAATAAATAATACTGTTAATGAAAAGATACTACAAATGTAATCTGCCAACAAGACCTGCAGCAACATAATGCTTTAATTCATTATAAAGAATCACTTAAAAGGACAGCATATACTAGAAAGTTAAGATTTTTTTTCTGAAGAGTATGATGACTTGACTAAATTAATTAAAAAATAAAACTTCTAAAACTGAACTAAGCATTGGTGTATTCCTGAATGGTTGGGTGAGTTGGGCTCTCATCCTCCTGAATCTGAATTATTTTCGAAAACCTTCATCCCTGTACAGACCTTTTACTCTGCGTGTGCTCAGTTAATGCACCTGTATCAAGAGTAATGGCCCATCTAATCTCAAATGAACTGGAACATTGTTAGTCGATGGACCCATCATTTCATATGAAGCAGCTAAAACAATTTCACTCTACTAACAATTTCCCGAGTCCATTGAGACTCATTCAGGCTAAGTGTCCTGCAGAGGCATTTTCCTGAGTGAAATGCCTGTCAGATTACACAGATGGAGTACATGGGTTGAGAAAGTAGGAAAAATGTACTTGCTCAAACCTTGTAGTCATATTGGACACAAATCGGCTTCATGAATCTATGCTTAGAAACGTTTAATTTCTGAGTTACTAAAAATGTCACATATTATTGAAATATGGAAGTACTATGGATTTTTTCCAGTTAGTTTAATTGCTTATGTAATTTCATACTTAAGCTGAAAATAGGAGTTGACATAAACATTAAGCGGAGTTTTTATGTTATTTTAATTTACTTGCAATATTCAAAGTTGTATTGGTTTTCTTCAGTAATAGGTATACATTTTGCATTTCCTCCTCTGTATTCGTTTAACCACACTGCCACCTGGTGGAAATTAGTGATTAACATTTTCTCTGTTGATAAAACTTGCTAATCCTGGCGGCAGAGACATCAAGTACAAAGGAAACAGCAGGGAATGAAATATGCTACTCCTGTTGGTTATTAGATACGAGTGTAAGCTCTTAGCTCTCTTTTACCTGTCTATGCAGGTTGTAAAATAGAAAAATAATATTTATTCACAGGTAGTACAACACATTTTTAAGGTTAAACCATAGGTTAGCATAACAGACTGGTAATTAAAAACTTAACTTGAGGCAGAAAATTTATATTTTGTGTAGATTAGAAAGCTCAATATTTTGGTTGTACATTTAATTACAACTGTTTCTGTCATTAAAATGTGGTAAGAATTTTAGAAAACCACCTGCACCATAAGGGGTAAATGAAAATGACAACTGATTTAAATGGGCCTTTTAACCCCTTGAATATTAGAGAGTTCCCCAACACATTGTGTAGCAGTGATTTGGAGACCTCTCTAGCTTTCAAGCGGTTAAAAGATCCTTTACATTTAGTGGGGATTTGGGTTGCTCCAGAATTGCACCTCCTTAGATTCCAAAATTGACATTTCAGTCTTTTCATTTTGCAACGTAACATAGGAAATTAGGTTGAAAAAAGTCCATCAAGTTCAACCTTTGCCTCATAACCCAGAGAAATGAGAATTATATATGCTTTTTTGCTGCCAGATATGTTAATCTTTATCTGAACTTCCTGTTTTGCCTACTATACACAGTATAACCCTGTAATACATACCTGGGAACTTGACAGGCAAGGCTACCCAGAGGACAGCCCTGCCAGCGCTGACCGGGGAGTGAAATTACACGATTTGTGTCATAAAAGGGGCTGGGCTTAGTTGAGGGGGGGTGAAACAAAAAAATTTTAGAAAAAGGGCAAAATATATGTGGAATGAGGGTAAGAGGGTGGGGAGTGGGAGGAACCTGGGAGGGATGGAGACCAAGTGGGCAGAGTATCTACTGAAACTCTGCCCACCCGGAGATTGAGAGACTGCCCCGGAGACCCGTTAATTCACTGTGAAATCCGGAGTCTCTGAGGCAAAACCGGAGAGTTCCTAGGTATGCCTGTATGTTCCCTCTTGAAAGAAATGTATTTAATCTTCTTTTAAATGTATCCATTGTATCTGCCATTATCACATCCTTGGGCAAGGAATTCCACAATAGCCCTTACTGTAAAAAAAATTTGTCTGCTGAAGCTGAGGCCTCCTTTCCTCTAATCTTAAGAGGTTGCCCCTGGTTATTTGATCAGGCCTTGGAATGAATAGCTCACCAGAGAGATCCGTGATCTCTCATATACTTGTACATTGTGATAAGATCTCTTCTTAGTCGTCTTTTCTCTACAGTAAATACACCAAATTTGTTTAGACGTTCTTCAAGTCTTCCATTACCTTGATTAATTGTGGTGCTCTTCACTGTGTTCTCTTCAGTTCTAGTATATCCTTTTTCAGAAATGGTGCCAAAGCTGCACTGCATATTCAAGGTGAGGTCTTACCAACAAACTGTCGCAAAGTTATGTTATACACTCTTGCTTTAATACCCCTTTTTATGCATGACAGGAATTTATTTGCTTTTGCTACTGCAACATACTGGTCTGCGTTCACATTCCTGGTTACAGAGTACCCTATCTACACTCTTAGTTACTACCACCTGCCTTGGTTGTTGCCTACTCTACATCCCAACTAGAAGGAGGTCTGCTCCCCTGGAATTCTCCCTCTCCAGTATTTCCAAATCTGAGCTATCCTCATCAACATCTTCATACAATCTTGCATCTTTTAACCCTTTAAGACCCAGGAAAATCTGAGGTGGATTGCACTTAAGGACTAGAGCAATTCTGACCTTTTTGATTATGTCTTTATTTAACAGTGTTTTCCCTCTAAGTCTTTAATTCCATCGACATAAATTATATACCATTTATTTACGCACAAGCAGGGCTGTCTTCTTTACTTATATGGATAACCCACCATTTATTTTATTAAAATTAAAGAAAATGGTTAAAAAAATGTAAAAAAAAAAAAAAATCATAATTCATACCTACAAAATAGGCAGTTTTAAGTGGGCACTGTCCCTCTGGGGTGAAAATCCCCATGCCCCTTTTTCCCTCCCTATTTTCACACTTTTTGTTTGATCAGACTTTGTGGTAGGTATAAGTGTATTAAATTGCTCCACAACAATAAAAGTGGCATTAACTTTTATTTAAACTCCAGCATAAATGTTTATAAATTAAACTGTAAATAAAATAGATTGAGCTTGCTAATTTTATTTATAACATTTACAGACTGCTATCAGTAGGTCATTAAAGGATCTATATTTATCCAAGCCCCAGCTCCACTGCTGAAGGGGTTAATGCACCCAACTCTGGCCTGTATTTCTCCCTGTGTGTGTGTCTGCTCTCTGCTTCTCTCTCCCTTACTATAATAGTAAGGAAGGGAGAGGCAGAGAGCAGTCACAAAGGGAATGTGTAAAACTCATTGCCTTTTTGAGTGAAAATGCAGGTACATGTGATCGTTCCTGGAGCAATCATGTGTACCGACAGAAGAGAGAAGGCCTGAGACTGAGAGCTCTTGTCCTGGAACGCTCAGTTTCAACCTGTAAAGCATGATAGCAGCGTGCACTGAGATGTGCTGCTATCATTTAACTCATGACGTGCCAGGACCGTCATGGGTCCTTATGCGAAGTTTACCCATGACTGTCCTGGCATGTCATGGGTCATTAAGGGGTTGAGTTAAACTGTTAGCTATGTTTCAATGTTATTATTAAAAAACAAAAACAAAACAAAAAAAACACGCACCCTCTTAGATCAGAATACCACTTTTAGGCACTCTTACCTGTAGATCAAATCCCCACCTGCGTGCATCATAACACCTACCAGTACCAGTCAGGGATGGATTTACATCCCAGGTGCACCTGGACCAGGCAATTTAGGTGCCTTTAGCTCCACCCACAGACACTCCTCCCATTAATTACATGGCCCCACCCCTAGTACCATACCTTTTTTGCTAGAACAAAAAATACCCTTGGCCTATAACAAAGGGCAAAAAAGAACAGCTGTAATCCCTTGGTTGCTGGAGAAATGTCCAACGTATTGAGAAGCATCCAAGGAGTTAAATAATAGAATATAAGGGAATATAAAATGTTGGCCACACCCACAATTCAGAATGTAGGTGTGGCCAGCACAGGTGAGGCACCATAAAAAATGTGGAACTCTTGGCAGTTGCCTACTGGGAAATCTGGCCCTGGTGCAATAGCTCTGCATGACTTTATTCTCACCGGTGAATCAATAAGTACTGATGTACCCATTCTTAGCTGCTGTAATAAGTTATAGATAAGAAAGAAAAATTATTATTATTCTTTATTTATATAGCTCCAACTAATGATGGACAATAACCACAGCTTTATCACATACAGTATTACAATTACTGCATCAGGTAGCAGTACAAAGCAAAGTCTGCTTTCTCTGCTGCTTGAATAGTAAAACCACTGACAGAGCACTAAAGGAAACATATAAAACATTGCCAAATTCCAAGTTATTTAAATGGAGCTTTGAACTCCTTGAATGGTAGACAGGCAATGCACTGGAGACCTGTCTATCATTCAAGAGGTTCAAAGCTCCATTTAAATCAGTGGGGATTTGAATAAGCTGGTTTGTCCAATAATTATTTCTCATTTATTTTATACAGCAGCCCCTTCCCCATACATTGTTTCTAGTGTACCATGTTAAGTTTGTGTCCTGCTGCCTGGGGAATACATCGGCTGAGGCATCATGGGATGTTAATTGTCAGGGCTTTTTTGTGGGATCTCAATCCAGCACCTTTTAATTCACAAAATTTCTTTTTCCAGAAAAAGAACCCTGTAAGTACTATTTCTAAAAGCTCATCTCATGACTATGGTATTTAAGTTGAAAAATGGGAAATAAAGAGATAAAATATGATTTTTTTAACAACATTGTTTTTATGCTACATCTGCCTAATGCCAATGTACTAAACTACTTATACCAAAATGTGTCCTCTCTATGCAGCTTGCACAAATGGGAGGACAGGGGGAAAGTGGACAGGAATTCCAAGACATTCCTTTCTTCTGTACCATATTTAATGCTATGTATTAATAATTTGCATTAGTTCATTTTCTTGTGCAAACTATTGGTGAGGCATTTGGGACTTAAAGTCTTGTGTGCCTGATAATTTACTACAGCAATCTTACACTCTAGTTAGTAGAGTCTAGTACATACCTTGAGGTGCAGCCGCATATTATCTAAACCTATGTCCAAGAGCAGAAAATTACATTTCTTACATTCACTCCAAACTTTAAATGCTTATATAGTTTCAGTTTCACTGAAATCTGGTAATTTTGATAATACAATTTTTTTTTCAAACACACATATTTTCAGAAGGACAAGATTCTATAATTAAATGTTAGGAAAGCATTCACCCTGATATAGTGTACATATATTCTTTCAGTTACTGTGTGTAAACATGTGTGTGTTTTGGTGTTCTTTTATAGTTTAGTTTTAACACTGAAATGTTCTTATTAGATTCTACAAGATGAAGCTAAAGTATGTCACATTTGAGGACTCACTCTTTGATGAATGTTACTTTGAAGACGTGACATCCAGTGGAACGATATTTAAAAATTGCACAATAAAAGACACAGTTTTCTATAACACAGGTAACGAATAACCCATCAGTTAATTATTTCCAGTCTTTAAAGGGATAGTAATACTTTGTTTTATCTTTATTTTATTTTGTAGGCATTAAAAAAACATGAAGAATGATATAAGTCTTATCTCTCAAACCTTTATGGTTTGAGAGATATTCACAAGCAAAGTTTCCCCTCCCGCCCCTTTTACCTAGTGTAAGCCATCTCTTCTCAGATGTGGAATGCATTCCATAGACCAGACAGATAACAGCAGGGGACAATCTTCTTCTTATGAGAACAATGAAAGCCCTGCCCCCCTTGACAAATTTTTCAGGTTTTTCCCTTATCTTAATTGAAGATTGTCCCTCTCTGCAATCTACCTGGGCACCTCCCTTCTGCTCTGGCTGAGCAATGTTACATCAGTAAAAGGGGCGGGAGGGGGATACTTTGTCATTGAATTAGTATTGAACTACAACCCTGACAGAATTGAAATAACACTCTCCAAATACTATGATGATTATTTAGAGCTGCTTTTATTATGAAACATTACTATCTCTCGAAGACCAATAATTAAAGCCCACTTCAAGTGGATGATATATAAATGCAGCAGTGGATTCAAAAATCCTCTTACAATTGTATTTTATAGACTTAACTATGGGCCTTATTCAGAAATCTAAAATGGAGCAATTATGGAGCAAATCAACTGTACCAATGGAGACAAATGATAATTCCCCAAAATAACATTTGTTTAAATGAGGCTTTAACTTCTCCTTTACCAGAAAGGTCTCCAACACATTGCCTCATAATATGTTGAGACCTCTCTATCATTCAAGGTGCAGTTGGTTTGCCTCAGAATTACACCTTTCAGCTTTCTTAACAAGGTCTGAAGTTTCAGCTTGGAATATGACAACTTAGCATGTGGGAAATAAAATGAAATATGAATACTTAATTACTTGTGACATTGTTTTCATGCAGACCTCTACAAGCACAAATTCATTGACTGCAGAATTATAAACAGTTCATTCTATGATCAGAAAGAAGGATGTCACATGGACTTTGAAGAAGATAATGACTTCCTAATCTACTTGGTCAGTTTCCTGGGAAGTTTATCCGTGTTACCAGGAAACATTATCTCAGCTCTTCTCATGGACAAAATTGGAAGGATAAGGATGATTGGTGAGTTTTGAGAGTTACTGGTGTTTATAAAATGTTCTGTGTAATGGAAGACACATATTTCATGGGGATTCATTATACACAGATTGGTAAGACTAGTCAAACTATTCAAAGCATTACTTTAACAATACAACATTGCCTCATAATATACTGCACACCCATCTGTAAGAGGTTATATATATATCTATATAATAGCATTAACCCTATTAATGCCAGATATTTCTACAACTGCACGTTATGAAGCAATGTGTGGAGACATATTTAGCATCAGAGGTGTGAACAATATGCATTAAACATATAACAATGCTTTCAGGGCAAGATTTACATTGCAGGCTCCCCTAAGCAAGGTACTCTGGGCACCCTTAGCTCCACCCATGGCCACATCCCACTCCTCACATGACCACTCCACCAGTATCATCCACTGTTTCCTTCCACAGGATATACCTTTGGCATACAACAAGCAAGGACATAAAAGCTTTAGCCCTTTGGTTGCTAGAGAGATCTTCAATGCATTGATCTGTAATATGTTGGAGATCTCACTAGCATCCAAGGGGTTAAATAATAGCCTGTTTGGGGGTGTATAGACTACTGCATGGATACAGAGATTGCTCAGGCCCGACCAACAATTCAGATTGTGGGAGTGGCCAGCACAGCTGAGGCACCCCTCAAAATTTGGAGCTCTAGGCAGGTGCCTAGTCTGCCTATTGGGAAATCCGGCCCTGAATGATTTACTGGATTAGTAGAAATGCACATTCTAACATGTTTATGCCACATAGTTTTTTTCTATAAGCATTTCTACCTGAATCAATATGTGTAAAAATGGTGTATGATTCTGATATTCCTTCTCCTTGTAGCCGGGTCAATGCTGATCTCTGCAGTTTGCTGCTTCTTCCTGTTTTTTGGTAACAGCGAGTCAGCCATGATAGGCTGGCAGTGTCTATTCTGTGGCACCAGTATTGCTGCTTGGAATGCTCTAGATGTTATCACAGTTGAACTCTATCCTACAAATAAAAGGTAACATTATCAGTTTATCATCTATATGTTTACTGTTGTGTCTTAATTTATTTTTTACCTTATTTTGGATAGGTGGTAATCAAAACAACATATGTAGTCTTATTTTTCTTGATTGCTTAATTAGTGATATTCTCCATCATATATATGTTCTGTAGTTACAAAAGTCACATACAGATACATTAATATTGTTTGTTTTAAGACGTAGAAGGAAAAAAAAATCAGAATCTAAATTTCCCTACAAAATACCAGCATGTCTAGTAGTGCAGAACATCCTATTTAATATCACTAGGATGTGTGTCAGAAGCCATCATACGCAGTGTGCAGTAGAGACTGCTGCGCGTGCTGCAGTCATGCGCAGTAGAGACTGCAGTCTCTGCAGTCATGCACAGTACTGACTGCCTGAAAGCACCACTGCTGATACAGAGTGGGGCGCTCCTAATTCAGACCGGAGTCCTCTCTGAGCACCTTCCTGGGACAGCTTGGTCCCAGGACGGTGTGCAGAGAGGACTACGGTCTGAATTTGGAGCTCCCCACTCTGTATCAATGTGTTCAGGCAGTCAGTAATGAGCATGACTGCAGCGTCGCCAATGAGAAGAGAGGCTCTGGCCACAAGCCGAGGTTTCTGGGTGACACTGTGGCCGGTGTACACGGGCTTTAAAACTAGTGTATTATTATTTGTGAAGTGTGATGTATTCTGAAGCACTATACGACTAGAGTCGCACATTGCAACATAACCTGCTCTTCAGAGCATACAATCTATAGGTATAAGGTGAATTCATGAAATACAAGGTAAGGGTAGTTGCCACAGCAGTTTAACAAATGGATCCTGATAATTGGATAGAATAAGAATAGAACATGGGCAAGCTGCAAGTTTAGTCTCATGAGAGGTGTGGGGGAGTTTGAAGAAGATTTTTGGTTCAAATGAGATTGAGTGGAGATGCCAGAAAGGGTGATGGACCAGTTGCAAGCCTGGCCACAGATGAGACTGAGTGATGTTCAGAGGTTGGTTCCCCAGAAGATGTAACATTTTTTTTAGGGAGTATGAATGTTAAAAAAACAAAGTGAGATTCTCAGGGAACATAGTTGTGAGCTTGAAGTTCAGATGCAGCTCTCAGGAAGATTTGAATGTGTGAGTCTGTGGAGGATAATTATGAGTGGAAGAGAGCAGTATCTTATAATTATAGAGCAAGAGTATTATTAGGACAGTTCTTAGAAATAATGGCATAGAGGATAGGGAAATAGATTTTTGAAGGACCTGATAGGATTTTACAATTATTTCTGGAAGTGCAGAGCCTGATAGAAAAGCAGCAGGCATTGGGTGACTTGTGAGCATTAAGGATAGATTACAGCAGAGACAGATGACCTTGGGAGGGAAATATCATTAGTAAGGCATTGTAACAGAAAGGGATTTGATAACGGAGTGAATTCAATTTGTTGTGTTTTTCTTGGGTGTGACAAAATGTTTGCTTAGTTGTTTTTCAGATGAAAGTGATATGCATTGAGTTTTTAAATATGCTGGATAAAGCAGTGTACTCCAAGGCTATCCCTAAGAAGTGGGTTTAGTTAACTATTTGAGATCAGTTTTTGAGATTTATAGATGTTAGTAGGTCCATAGAGATAAAGCAGATAGATACCTGGTGAGATGAAATTGTAAAGTGATATGCAGTTAATGTTGCAAAAGAGAAAGGAGTTTGATGTCCCTGCTGTTTAATTTTGTACTCCCTATATTAATACTTTCAAATTACTCTTTCCAGAGCCACAGCCTTTGGAATCTTGAATGGTCTTTGCAAGCTGGCTGCCATCTTTGGAAACTCCATCTTTGCTTCTTTTGTTGGAATAACAAAGGTAGTTCCTATTCTTCTTGCATCCACTGCCCTTGTAGGTGGAGGTCTCATATCTCTTCGACTGCCTGAGACTCGAGAAATGGTCCTCATGTGAACCACAGAAATGGACTTAGACATGCACTTCTGATACCTCTCAATAAAATATTTAGAGTGGTTGAAGAATATCCATTGATGAAGAAGAGCCAAAAGATCCACTTGAGCAACCATAACTCATACAAGACCTTACAGGACAAGCAGAATTTGAGTGGATCATATCCCATACAATTTCTCCATAATGTGTTGTGTTCCCCAAAATAAACTATTGGCAAAAAATAAAATAGCAAATATATATGTTCATATATTGCTATAAGATATCACACAATATAAAAAGTTCTCCTTTATATCAACATTTTATTATCATGAGCTTAAGCTGGAAGATAGCTTTTAGAACATATAAAGCATAAGTGTCTGGATGATTGGATTTTAGCAGCTCTCAAACATATAAAGCCTTCTGAATAGTTTACTTTCAATAACTGAGTTTTATCGGGACAATCATTGCTCCTTTGTGGATATGCTTTGGCATTTGGAAACTATGTTTTGCTATATAATGTATAACAGCAGGAAACAATTTAGCATAACACTAGTTTGCTTGAAAATGATCATGCTGTACTTTGATGTCATGATGAGATGAGTAAAGCTTCTCTACTGAGAACAGAGGTCCACGTTATAAAGGAAAACATCGCTATTAATATTCAGTTGTACTACTCATATAACCTTATCTCTCTTCAAACACTCTTTGTATATACGTGCTGTAGAAATCTGCAGCTGATTTAAACTATAGCCTGACAAAGAAGCACATTGTTTTAATGAAATTCCTAATATGTTTGAACACTTCAAAATATATAAATTTCCTACACAATAGTGATAAAGAACCATGAAAGCATTGTTTAATATAGAAGGAGTTAAGGAGAACTATACCCTAGGTATAAATGGCTAATAACTTACCTATTTAGGTGCCGTCATATATCCATCAAATATACCTGTTTAGTTTTTGCAGTGTGTCTGAATTTTCCTGTAAATAATGATGCTCGGATCATATCTAGTGCAATCTCATTCAATAGTGAGTGAGTGCCAATTAATCCACCATTCCCATCCACCAGGATTAGGCTGATTAGCCTCACACATGAACATACATTGAATATGTGCATATGTAAGTGTAAAGAGAGAATGGAAGCATTTACTCCATATGTTTCTTGTATTTACCCTGCCTTGCTGACAAAAGACAGTGAAAAATTATCAGTTATTGATAAATGAATGAATGAATGTGTTTATTTATATAGCGCCACAAATGTATGCAGAGCTTTACAATGTAAGGGTACAGACAATCAGGGCTACAAGTGCTTTACAGACTGAAACACTGGGTGGGAGGTCCCTGCCCGAAAGCTTACAATCTAAATATCTGAAGGCATCTGTCAATGATAGTGGAGATGAAGAGCATGTTGGGTATGTGGATTTTCCTACACTTCTATGAATTCCAACCTTAATTATAAACAGAAACAATTAGGAATGGACTACAAGAGAGATCAAAAGGAACTAACGTGTTTAGAGCTATAACTGACTGCTGTTTGAAGGACAGCAACCTAGGTAAGACCTGTTAATCAAATTAATAGCCGGTGATTCCTAAGGAAAGTTTCCCTTTAAAGGGGAACTCTTCCCTAGGATTAAGTGGCTCTTGCTTTGTTTAGCATGTCTTACCTAGGTAGAAATCATTCAAACAGCTGTTTTGGCATTTCTTTTATTCCACTGTAGAATGTTTAAAAAGTGTTAACATGAGTCCCTTACTATCCATTTAGAACAGTGGTTCTCAACTAGGAATTTCTCTGCTAGAGCACAGGTGTGGTGATCAGAGGCTCATTCACACTGATTCACTCACCTGTGCTCTAACAAGGAAATCATCAAATCCTGGCCTGTTAATGGGTCTTGAGGACAGGAGTTGAGAACCACTGATTGAGAACTATGCAAGCCCATTGTTTGGAGGGGCAACACATCTGGCATTCAAGGGAGACCATCTGCTCCAGGGCCCAATAGATTTTAGTTATACCCCTAAGCAAATATTTTTGAGTTTAGGACCCAAGGCCCCCAAAAAATATTTGCACTCACTCCTCCAATGACTAGCTATCCCAGTTTGTGTGATGTAGCAAAAGACTTGAACAGAGTTCACTAAATACAGGAAACTGCACATATAATGCAAAATATAAATGGATAGGTATGATTAATATATCTATGAAGGTCACCCACGTAAGTAAGTTAACCCTTTGACTGCCAGATGGGTACGCAACGCCTTGCAGAGCAATGTGTTGCGCACCCCCGGCCCTCAAAGGGTTAATCTGTTAAACAAACTAAGACCTACTTATATTATATTATATTAGAAGCAGCAGTGGCTCTTATCTATGTTTATAACCACTTAGTTTTTATTTCTATTAATATTTTTCTATGGGTTTTGAACCAGAGCAAGTAATCACATTAATTTTAGTTTGAGATTTCACTTGGTTCTTTAGATATTAATTTTGTTAGGTGCTGCTGAGCTGATATTGATTGAAATGAATATGCCTGCCTTCAAGTGGAAGTTTTAATCCCCTGGGTGTTTGGGAGCACAGTTGTAGTTGGAGTGTATGTTAGCGTCCTATCAACAGAAACATTTCCGATTTAAATGTCACACAGAAATGTAAATATAATATCTCAGCTACCAGCATTTTTCCAAGAGTGGTTTCATTGATTTCCATTCTATAACAAATACATGACCTTAATCATGTAATGGTGCAATTCTGGAGCAAACCAACAGCAGCGTAGGTTTAAAATAAAAATTCTACAAATTCTCATTGATTTATCTGGACTAATCCTTTGAGTTCCAGTGGGGTGTGCATATTGCTTCGTAATGCATTGCACACACTCTGCCACTTAAAGGGTTAACTCCCTGATTACATTGCTTTATAATGTGCTGGCAATCTCTCTACTATTCAAGGGACTCAAAACCCCATTTAACACCTTAAGGACCCATGACGGTCCTGCCATCTCATGGGTCCAACGTGTGATAAGGACCCATGATGTGCCAGGACCGTAATGGATTTCAGAGCTCCCCACTTGACTCCATGCTGTTCGGGGAGTCCTGAATTGGATAATAAAAAAAAAATGCTTTGTGGTCTGTAAGTGACGACCACGTCCTTAAAAGGATATTAATGTTTCACAAAAACAGCAGCTCCAATTAATCTTCATAGTATATTAGCCATAGAGAGTGTTATATCAATACTGTCAGACTTGTAGCTCAAGAGTAATTGAATGATAAAGATCCCCCTCCTGCTCCTTTTACCTAGTGTAAGCCACCTCCCCTCAGATGTGGAATCTGGTCCACAGACCTGACAGCTCACAGCAAGGAACAATGGGGGTGATGTGTAAAAAGCCTTCTTAGTGTATTCTTAAGAGTTGTCACTAAAATTCACAAAGCCTGGTCATATTTATAAAGAAATAAAGTCATGTTTATAAATATGTCTATCTGAGAATATTCTGTGAATATTCTGTGAATATTTGTACCTACGAATATATATTTGCACACAGCAGTATTATATACTCCAATAAGAACAGGTTTTACCTGGCGTTATGATTTAATCCCTAAAACTGGAGTTATTTTTGGCGCAATTAGTGAATTTCTTTATAAATACACTGGGACACAATTATTATTTGGCCAAGACCATTTCTACTCCACTTTTCAAAAAAGTCAACTAACTGAAATTAGCGCTTAGCAAAATGTCGTTAGATGTTTATACATATACTTATGTCACTTTGAGACACTTTCACAGACACTTTACTCCAGTTTTACACATCTCCCTCAATCTTCTTACTCTGAGAACAATGAAAACCCTGCCCCCTTGACAGGTTTTTAGTTATGTTAATTGAAGATTGTGCCTCTCTGCAATCCACTTGGACACCACCTTGCTGCTCTGAGATGAGCGGTGTTACATCAGTAAAAGGGATGGGAGGGGGTTACTTTATCATTCAATTACTCTTGAACTACAACTCTGACAGAATTGAAATAACACTCTCCATGGCCCAAATACCGTGAAGATTAATTGGAGCTGCTTTTATTATGAAACATTACTATCCCTTTAAGGGGTTAAATCAATGGGTAATTACATTTTCCCCTATGCTGCAGTTGATTTGCTCCAGAATATAACCTGTTGAATACTGTCCACAAAGTTTGAACATGCAATGAATGTTGCAGTAGGGTACATTTTCTGAAATAAGAATACATCAAAACACTCTATTATCAAAGAAAACAGCATGATCATTTTTTGGTGAAAAAAATGTTTACCCACGATCCCTTTTTATGCAGTAAAGCAATACAATGTATAACTCTGTGGTCCTTAACCCTTTGAGTGCCAGAGGGGTATGCAACACATTGCAAAGCAATACGTTGCGTAACCTCTGGCACTAAAAGGGTTAAAGCGTTAGAGATATGACCAATGTTCTTTTGTTAACACTGTCATTTTCAGAAGGAACAGCCAATGTTCATCTAGTCCCTTTAATCATCATTAGAGTTAAGCACAAAAATATCTATCCAGGAACACTGCCTGATTATTACCTTTGCTTTTCCAATTTCACTGCCAAAAGTCAAGCAGAGAAAAGGCCCCATTACATTTTTGGGCTACATTTTCACAAATATTTTTCTTCCCTTTTTTGTAAAATAACAAAGTGTAAACAATGTGCAGAAAAAAAAAATAAATAAGTTATTCTTAAATCAACATTCACTCTTCCAAACTACATTGAACAAGTTATGGTAAAGGGCTGATACGAACTATAATCCACTAAAAACTTTTAGCTCAGAAGCAGTGCTGAATCCAGGATCTCCTATTAATATTCTGTGTTGGACTCTGTGTTGAGAATTGGTTTCTTTAACTTTTTAACTCCTTAAGGACCAGGTGACATGCTATGGCAGTCATAGCTTGTCACATACTTTTTACTTGCAGCATTCCTGCAGGAGTGCTGTGAGTAAAATTGGGGTCTGAAACTGACCACTCCAAGCCTGTAGCGGTCTATTTCACACTCCAATGCGGCACCCCAGTACACTCAACAGGTCATGTGTACTGGCATGTCAGCAAGGATCAAAGTGGTCCAATGTGTTGCTCACCCTTCTGCTCCTTAAGGGGTTAATCTCAGCAGCAATGCCCTTACAGATTTCGCATGCAGAATAAACAAGTATTTTTTTTTTTTTGTAAGGGTCACCTGCTAATTAATTTAAAGACATTTTGAAATCTTATTTCTGCATACAATCAGATCTTGGATTTATTGCTATCTATGGTCTATCTCTACTAACGTAACAAAAAAAAAGAAAACAAAAGAAAGCCACAATTTGTGTCTGGGTTTGCATTGATTTACCATGCATTGCATTATGCTTAGAAAAAAATATCCAACTAGCGAAAAAGTAGCAAATTAGTATAATTTCTTATTTTTAGCTTTTATGTCAATCTCAAAATACACTGCTATTTTTCTTGTATTTGCAAGACCATATGAATGCAAATAGATTTTTAATATGCTAAATATATATAAAAATATATATATTTTTTAAAATCCTTTAAGGACTAAGGGGAGTTCAATGCAGTGCTTCAGTATCCACTGCTCACTCCTCTTGTCCTAAATATAAGAACACTTGCTAACTTAAACCTTGCTTCTATTGCAGTTGATTACCTTATTACTGGTTTTCTTTACCAATTTCCCTATATGCTTCAGTTGAAATCTATGAGCTAAAACCAGTGAAAAAATGTCCACATGCAATTCATCCCAACCTAATTTTGCATGTAAAAACACTAGTGTGACCCTAGTAAATGAGAGCCAGTATGTATTGTGGTTCAGTCAGAACATGTCCCATTTCTCTCATTAACGCCATTCAGCTTGGAAACAATTAGATTAATACAATACAATCTATATGACCTTCCATTGCTGAAATTATTTTATTGCCATTTTCACTGTGAATCATTTGTATAATCTGTATTTATCAATTAATGAGTATAACTATCTTCACTTGGTTGTACAATCAGTATCAATATCAATCAGTAGCTTCATCCAACTGTAAGTCCCTTGACAATCAAAAACCCACTAAAATGAATCAACATAACATTTTTATTCTTCCTTTATTAACTTTTAATGAAAAGTTCAATAGGTAATCCTAAAATATATCTTTATGTATATTCTAAAAGGAAGAGATTCTCAAGGAGGGACTCACCTCTACAGCCATCAATATTAAACATGAACTATGCTGTAGGAATAATTGGCTCATAATTTAACACATTAAAATGCCTAGGTAGTTCTTGTTTGTATTGCTGTCAAGTATATCTATCTATATATTTTGTGGATTATAGCTGCAGTTTTCTGTAGAGATCTTTACTGAAGACTGCCTCTTACAACAAGCCATGGGTTTCAATTAAGTTGACTGGTTCTTAAAGGGATAGTAATGTTTCATACTAAAAGCAGCTCTAATTAACCCCTTAATGACCCTTGACGGTCATAGTACGTCAATGGTCGATCTGACTGAATGACCCATTACGTACTATGACCGTCATGGAGTTTCAGGCTCCCCCCGGAACCAGAAAATGAAAAAAAAAAAAAAAATGCTCCGCGGACGTTCAGTCACGTCCCTGTGCAGATTCCCCGGTCGTTAAGGGGTTAATCATCATAGTATTTGGAATTTTGAGAGTGTTATTTCAATTCTGTCAGAGTTGTAGTTCAAGAGTAATTCAGTGATAAAGTATCCCCCTCCCTCGCCTCAGAGCAGAAGGGAGGTGCCCAGGTAGACTGCAGAGAGGGACAATCTTCAATTAAGATAAGGGAAAAACCTGAAACACTTGTCAAGGGGGGCAGGGCTTTCATTGTTCTCATAGGAAGAAGATTGTGCCCTGCTGTTATTTGTCTGGTCTATGGACTGCATTCCACATCTGAGAAGAGATGGCTTACACTAGGTAAAAGAAGGGGGGGGGACTTTGCTTGTGAATATCTCTCAAACCATAAAGGTTTGAGATATAAGACTTATATCGTTCTTCATGTTTTTTTAATGCCTACAAAATAAAATAAAGATAAAACAAAGTATTACTATCCCTTTAATGGACCCTAGTGTTTATCAAATTATAAACAGAAACAACTAGCAGTAGACTAAAACAGACATCAGTGCAATACAGTATATAGATATACCTGACTGCTGTTTGAAGGTAATCTCTCCTGACAAAACAAGTAAGAGGGAATAGCTCTCCTTCAAGTATTCAAAAAACAAACACATCATAATGAAATAAATACATTGTTATATTTTAGGAACAAAAGTGGAGACTCTAAGCATACTCTTATTTATTTGAAAATGTATAAACCTCTTTAATGAAGTTGACAGAATGCATCCTTAACACAACAGTGAAGGGAATAGAATGTTTACCAGCATTACAGCCATATTAGATTAAATAATTTAGGGTAGATGTGTCTTTTAATTCTGACTTCCACACTGTAAGTACCAAACACTGTTGTCTTTATTTATTAATTGTTACTGTACGTAATTAATGCAATATGTGAACTATACACGTATGCTGTATATAATTTGAGGCTTTGTAATGTCTAGCATCTGTGATTCTGTTAAATTATTCAATTATAAATCTTGCTACTTCCTGAAATAAATGGAACATATAATGTATTACCAGACAAGAAGCACTTAGTCCAGATTATTTTCTAATATACATCTGGTTCTCTTTGATCCCTAACTTTATTTCATGGGCTGGATTCCTCTGTTTATTTTAAAGGGACCTTATCCATTATAAACAACTTTAACCACTTAACGACTGCTCGATCCTGGAGTGGGCAGCCATAGAGGACTACTCCATTCTCTGGGACCAGAGTGGCGTGCATGCACTGCCATCCCAGAATTCCATGACATTCCAGGACTAGCACCAGTCCTTAATGTCCACTAGCATCACTAGCGTGATGGTCCTGGCAAGTCATGTAATGATAAGGGGTCAAAATCTCCTATCTGTTCTATTAGCCATTTTATATTCAGAAAACAAACTACTGATTTATTCTGCTTTGTAGGTTATGCTAATTAACGGCATGTCCTGCAAGCACTTCCTGTCTTAGCCCTACATCAACTCCCACATTCACTGACACTGAACCCTTACATTGTTAGGGGAGGCAGGTAGTGCTTTACGGATCAGTGTCAGTGAGTGGGGGAGATAATGTAGGTCTAAGACAGGTAGCCTCTGCATGGTATGCTTTCATTTAAGCTAACAGACCTTCCCTTTAAAAGGGAACACATAGGAAATAGGCATATCTCACAACTGTACTGAAATCAAAGCAGCTCTTCAGTATTCATATTTCATATGTGTCCCTGGTTAAAGGTGAGGTCTGGTCACCCTACTTTAATTAGCAAAACCTACACATATAACTATATCAGAACAAGTTCTATAAGCAACACAACATTTAAGTGATTCTGACAGCTTTTTCTAAAACATCTACCTTGTTCTTTTAGTGATAAGATAATTTAAATGTGTTTTAATTCCTTTATTGTAGAAGGCTCTGCCACATGAGTTGGGTAACCACTACAATCCACCAGTATCCATGAAGAAGCTCACATACAAGTAAGGGAGTTTGTAAGTTTAACCCTTTAAGTGCCAGTGGGGTATACAATGCATTATACAGTGTTGCATACCCTACTGGCACTCATAGGGTTAATCCAGAAACAGTTACACACGTCTCAACAATGAAAATCTTTCCAGCAGTCCTGATGTCCAGCAGGGTTGTGGACGGCTTCTTCTTTTCTTCTGTCTTCTTTTCTTTCTTCTGATCTTCTTTCTTGGCTTAAAATAAAAAAGAAATCCATTATTGCTCTGAAAATCTAGTCCGCATTGAATAGAATTTTTTTAGCTCAGAAGAGAACATGCTTCAAAAATAACATTGACTCTTCCTTCATCAGAGCCATTATAAATTACTTTACCCATTAACAAACTGAAGAGAAACAACAAGATAGTTGTCATCCATGTCACTTACTTACAGTACCAGAGTCTTGTTTATACATATTTCCAGGTATTATAGTTTGATTCATGAGAGCTGTAGGTGTTTGTTAGCAGTGCCGCAATGACTTTTGTATGGATCAAGTAACTGACAGAGGAAATTGGACCAGTGCCTAATCTGACACTGCAGGACTCTGGTCTGAGTGATGGACTGCTGGTAAAAGCATTAACGATAGATTTACAACAGAAGAAGAGTGATAATCATAGAACTGAAACGTGCATCACTCACAAACATCCGTTCTCTTGTCAGCTCTATTCTTTGAACTTACAAAGATTATATGCTTTAAATGTGACTGCCACCATGTGTGAAGGACAAGAGATGAACAGCTACTATTCTCATTAGCAGTTTTATTATGCCAGTAAGAGGTGACTGAATTTTCTGCATGTCCCTGAACAAGTAGCTATAAAAGATTAAAGACACAATGTGGAATATTTAAAGTAATGGATACTTGAGTATTTTCTCAATGCAATGAGTACTTCTCTAGCATCAAACAATTTAAAGAGGAATTAACACCTCCTAATAATAACTCCCCAGTTATAACCTGAAGAACCCAAGGCTCCTCTCTGTATTTTCTCCTTGATTCAAGAATTAAAATCTTCAATGAGTTCTAGATATAATGTCCATGTAGGTGGATATGAACGCTGCTTACAGTACCACTGGACACAAACTCCACCCAGCGCAAGTTGTAGTCATAAACCTCAGCAGGCCTTTGGTCCTCAGTAGGTTGAGTAGACTCATACAATCTGCATGCTTCAGTTTAAAGAACATGCCACCAACTGTTATACCTGTCTCCATATACATGACATCCAGGACTGACTGAAGATATTTTATCTTGAAAAAAGACACAAGGGAAAACATTCATAGGGGCCATTAAGATTTCCTGGCCATAATAAAGTAAGTGGATGGTCATTATTATGTTACTTTCTATATGAGTTGCTCAGCCGATAGATGCTTTCCAGACAATCCTATGGTTATGGCTAAGATAAACATTATGTGCACAATTCTCAAGCAGAGGGCAAAGAGAAAATAGCTTCTGAAATGTTGACCCCAGCTATACTTTGCCTTTATGACACTTTGCATACAGGCAAAGAGAGATAATAATTACTCAAGTGTGTGCAGGTATGATTTCTTTGTAGACAGACGGATAGTTTTAAAAAAAACACACACACACAAAAAATGAGACTGGCAGTGAGAGATACTAGAGACATATATCAGACAATATTTTTAGACTGAGAAAACATTACTCCAAACAATAACAGCTCTGGTATTATTCACAGTCAAAATCTACCATACTTTCATTATCTCCACCAAATATTCTAGGGACAGGGGCAAAGGGAAAAAGAGTATGAGGAGTCCATGAAAATGTTGATGGTGGTAAAAAGAGTAGTACTACAAAAACAGGCTTTGGCCACAGTTGTTGCATTTTCAGACTTCAAAAAACCTAGTAGAATATGAAAGTGGAGAGGAAGCAGATTATGCTGACCCAATTATTGGTGATGATGTTGATTTAGAATAAATCCCACCACTGTCTCATACAGATGAGGTAGGGAGTGTCTGTAAAGAACATTTGAGCAGAGGGAAAGCAGGATCACATCTAGGCACATTGTTATTGAGGCTCTACCTGAAGCACAACCATATGTCTGATTTGCATGTTTGATTGAAACAACTAGCATCAGTAGATACACTCCTAAAAGTTCACAGAGCTCAGGGGCACATAATAATGATGCTTTAGATGTCTCAGAGATTGGGACAACTTTTCTTCAGTTACAGTAACACCCATCTGCCCTTCTGCTGTTGCTGTGCAAAATGCAAAGCACAGCTGCACACCTGCCACCTCCCCTAGTCATGTTGTTAAAACAATGACGTTACACAGTTCTTCATCTGCATGCTGCTAACTCAACATACTGCGTTCCTAGAAGCAATCCAATCCATGCACACACAAGTAATCCTAAAGTATGCCTATGGGATGGCAAAATTGCCTAAATGTTGTCAGTTGACAAGTTGTTAAAAACAGGTTTGGAAGAGCTGTCATCCTGTGTTGCAGCTGGGTGGCATATCCCAAGCTACAGTTATTTTTCAAGGATGGTTGTGCCAGAGTTGTACAAGCAAGTGGTTAGTAAGGAGATGGAAACATCATACAGCAATAAAGATAATCAAGGGTTGAGACTATATGATTGTCACTGCTCACTGGATATCTTTTCCATCAGTGGAAAGCAGAAGCAGCAGGTCATCACCTGTAAAGGAGAATGGCAGCAGGTACCTCATATCAGTGGCATGTAGAGATTAGAAATAATTAAAAAAAAGCTGTGGATGTGTTATATACACTGAAGTAGGTCCTAGACAAATGGCTTTTACCACTCTCCTTGAAAAATTACTTTGACTCTGCTGACATGGCTCCAATGAAATATCTGCCTTGAGAATAACAGGTTTGGTGTAGGTATCCTGCTTCACACATGTCCTAAATCTAATTCTTACTCGATTCCACTTAGAATCTGAAACCCTCAGTGAAAAGGTAAATATTGGCAGCAAAATATGTGCAAAATTCAGCGGCCCTAAGTGCTCTTCATGTATTATAGTCCATACAAGAGAATAAGCACTTGCCCTATCACAAGCTTAACATCAAGAATATTACCAGGTGGAGTTCCAAAATGTACATGCTTGAGAGTTTGTATGAGCTGAACAAGGCCATTAGCGAACATATAAGATTTAATTATAAAGCTTTTGAGGAGACTTCTTTGTCACCTGGTCAGTGGAAGTTAATATGTGACTTATGCAAGCTGCAGAAGTCTGTTGAGGATGTCACCTTACTGGAAGTTGTGCTGGTGCAGGAATCTGTGAGATATTTCCATTAATATATTTAATACAGAAAAAAAAATAAAAGCATGACCATTGATTCTTACAATAACAAAAACAGACACGAGCCCTCTGGTGAATGGCATGTTAGCATACGTTTATCAGGAATCACACATAATCTCCATTAGAAGCAATGAAGAATACATTTTTGCTACATTGCTGGGCACCAGCTTTGAACATACCATTTCTAAATTTGTGCAAAGGTATGAGAAATCGGATTCTATGAAAGAGTAAAAAGAGTTCCTTATAGATCATATAGAAGATTACATTGTGGAGGATGAGAGGGAGAAATGTAAGGGCAAAGAAACTACTAGAAAGCATAATGAAAAGGAAGTAAACAAAGGATTTATATACTCAGCAGTATCTGCAACAACCACATCACAGCTTTTTACAAAATAATTGAGCATCATCACATAAAGTAATTAATGTGTCTAAGGGGTGAAAGTTTAAAATTTGTGGTAAGAGTGGTGGCACTGTCACATCTCTGTGGGACTTGCTTCCAGAATATGGGTTGGTAACTGGTACATATGAACACCAGTTGTCTCCAAGGAGTGGCCCCATGACTTGTGAGATTGTAACAGCATATTGCAGGAAAATTATGTTCTAGGTCAAAATTATGACACACTTGAGTACTTTCAAACAAACGGTGTGTGTGGCCAGCACCTGTACAATACTGTGGAAACCCTTAGTTGTCCACCAGCAAGTGCACAGTCAATGTAAATTCTCAGTACGGCTGGTTATATTGTTAATGACTATGGGGCACACTAATCCAGAAGCAATATAGGTAGACTTACAGTATCTTTTAAAAATGAACTAGCATCAAACACTATATGAGTATCATGTAGCAGAAGAAGAAAAAAACACACAACACAGTTACATCAGCAGGAGGAGAAAGAAGAGGAGAGGAAGGATTTGCACAGTTGCCACCATCAACAAAAGGTTTGATCAATGCAATGAACATTGATTAATGATTCACAAATAATGTGAGGTTGCAATGAAATAATACATGACACTGCAGTTGTTATCAGGTTTATATAGCAAGGCATACCTTAAAAAAATTGTTAGCAGGCAGAAGCAGCAGAACAACAAGACACTACCCCTTCATGTGCATCACAGCAAAAAATGTCCAGTCTCCACAATCTTTCTCCTCTTTCACCTTCCCAGAAATCATGAGTGTCTGTGAATATTTTTCCTTGGAGCAGGGAGGGAGTATGCAGTTATCAACAACTGCAATGCATACAGTGTATGAAAAGGTTGTGAATAGTGGGAAGAATCACATCTTTAATGTCTACTTCCATTAAGCACTTCCAACATAACCATTCTGAGGTTTATGAGGATGTTATACTGTCCTCCAAAAAAACAGTTGTTGTCAGTCACTGTGGCCCCTGTCTCTTCCACAAAATACAAGTAACTGGGTGGCGGTGGTGGATGACTGACACTTGCCATGGGTTATTAACAATCAATACACATAATTAATCCTCCCTGCTTTGAGCCTGGAATATTCTGCAGAGTGGACAATCTGCAGATGCTCCTTATCCCTTGATTTCTACTGGTCTCCACAATATTGCCATGTGTGCTCATTGCGCCATAAAATGTGTACTTTTGATAGACAAACTGTCATATCCAGATATGCAGATTCACTGTCTGCTGGTGGTATTGGCAATGACAGTGGCAGTACTGGGAAAACCCTGAGTATGGCAGGGGGCAAAAGGGATATTATCCCAACTTGAGAACCTAGCACAAGGTGATGACCCAGGTGTTATCATCATTTTCAACATTTCTGGCTTGTAAGAGGCTGCCTCTTGCACATTTGTGTGGGATGTTTGGCCATGTTGTTGTCATCATTGGGAATGCACAAGGGACACTGTGAGAGCAGAATGCAATTTGTTATATACCCCTCTGGCACTCAAAAGGTTAAAAAGACTCAAGTGTGCATCACACTTACACACTAAGAAATTAAGGACTAAAAAAGCCACAGTTGAAGACAATGGTAAAATGTGCTATCTTACCTAAATAGTACAGAAATAATACAGAAATAATACAGATGTCATGACCAGTAATCCAAATGGTATTTAGACTCTCTAAAAATAAGATGGTTAATAAGTTCTAGGTGTCTTTCAGATGGGAAAATAACTGGCCAAAGGTCTTGTAAAGAGCCTGAAAGGTAAAACTTGAAAGAATAAGATTCATACACCCTTAAAGCGGAACTTTCACCTTGTATAAAGTCGCCCTCCAATAATTAAGCATATGGTGACTAGCTTCATAATAGTTCTATTAGATCTCAGAAGTACCCGATTCTAAAATTATTCTTAATCACTGTGAGATAAAGAAAGAGGGGGATAAGGACGTAAAAACCAAGTAATATGATAGAAATATAATGAACAGCAACAGTTGTCAACTGGATCTATACTCCCAAGACCTTATTCATCAAGTTAGAGGGGTGCAGTTCTAGTGGAAACCATCTGCACCACAGCAGGAAATCACAATTTGATTGGTTTAAATGGGGCTTTAATGCCTTCAATGCTAGAGAATGAATGAATAGGCTTATGTATATAGCATCACAAGTGTATACACTGCTTTACATTTAAGGGTTTAGGCAATACAGGGCTACAAGTGCTTCGGAAAGTGAAACACTGGAAGAGGAAGCTTACAATCTAAAGTGGATAAGGGGGCATAGAGAGTAAAAATTGTTAATTGCTGAATAAAGTTCTGGTCATAATAAGAAACACTTAAATAAATTATAACTGCTTTTGGATTCATGAAGAAAGTCAGTGCTTTTATCTTGCTGAAGTTAGCTTGTTCTAGAATTGTACCTCTTTACATGTTGAATAAGGCCAACAGTATGTGGTCCCCAGTGAACTGAATCATCACCAGTAGTAGCACTTACGGGAGATTTATGTTCTCAGCCCCACTCAGTTATTGCAGATAGTGGATCCAGTATTGATGAGAATGTGACAGAGGTCAGCCAGTGACAGAGTCATCCATATATTACTGGCTGATGCCTACATGGTTTGGCAAGCCATTGGAAGTTGCAAAGGGCAATGCAACTTCCAATGTCCCATAGGCCATCATGCCATTAAGGCATGCTGCAGCTTGGATGGATTTGAGCTGAATGTACAAATGGGACCCTTAGCTGCATGGAAGCAGCTAGTATCTTATACATGTTTGGATGTCACAGCTACAAATGTGCACTTTGACCTGGAAGAAACCTTAGCAAGTGGTCTAAAGTAAAACTAAGTTTTTTCAAAAATAAAGCATGATGTATTTAAATTATTAAGGACCAGTTGGGTAGACAATGCATTGTGCACCCCTCTAATGCTTCAGGGGTTAAGAGTGCAATCTGCAGTGAGCAGGTCCTGTGGTCCAGCTAGGAACTATCATGTCCACTTCCATAAAAAGACATACAGAACTGAATGAGGATGTTACCTACTGAACAAAGGCAGAAGAGGACAGTTAAAGGACTCATTTCAGATTTTTGGCCAAAGTAAGGTATTATTAGGATGTGTTCTTCTTTAACCTTTTGAATGCCAGAGAACAAAGCATTGTGTTGTGTTCCCCTCTGTAATTCAAGGGGTTAACTGTTTTGAGCTTATAGATTACCTATGAGGTGCTCTCCCTTTTTTCTTTTCTCCCCTTAGCTACTATTAGCAATATCCTTGCCTGGTGTTATTTCTTCACTCAGTCTCTTGGCAATAAGTTAAATCTACTTTATTTTTATTGACAAATTCACACAATCAATTTCTTTCATATAGTCTGTTAGGAGAAGTATACCTATAGCAATGTGGCTCATCTTGTTCAGCAGAAATATTGCTTAGTCAGGAATTTTTTCATGTAGAGCAGTCTTTATTTATTTATTAGTATCCATTTTTACTTTGTCTCTAGTTCACAAAAGGCTCAGTCTGAGAACTTCTTTAGTGAAAAATACCAAACATGGTTGAAATGCCACTGTCCAGCTATTCAACATAAAATATTTATAATGAAAATAAATAAGAACATAAAGTTTAGATTAGAATACCTCACTGCTGTATAAAGGATTCCTACCTATTCATTTTTAGCTTTCTCGCTTGTTTTTCCTCTCATTGCATTGAAATCAATGGGAAGACTAAATTTCTCCATACCACTTGGCAAGTTTGCCTTCTTTTCCCATAGGCATAGTATAAAGGGGGTGTCAGGTTCCTGCAGTATGCCATTCTGTAAAGCAAAAAGAAGACAGGCTAATAAAGGCTAAGAAAGTGGAGCTGAAGCTTATTTTAGGGAGTCTTGTAAAAAGGGCATTTGTTCTCTGTATTGGGAGAGGGTGGTACTCTGGGGGGATAGGAAGGGAGAAAGGCCGTGATTCATGTTCCTTCCTGATTTGGCTGTTATCTTTATGATAGGAGAGTCTAGGCGTGAGAGAAGGGAGCACAGAAGAATAACCCCAAATACCCCAAAATTCTGTGTGAAAGGCTGGAAAGAAACAGGCAGCTATGATCCAAGTTTGTTTGAGACAATCAAGTACAAAAACACCTGTCCTGAAAGTAGTTGCCCACATTTTGAAAATCCCTCAAAGGGGAAAAGCAAAAACACATTTTTGAGACCTTTAAAACCCTAGAGGAATATTAAAGTAGTGGGTAACAAGCAGTGGGAGATGCTGAGGATGACCTAATGAATGATGATGATGTAGGTCTAGAATATATCCCTCCACCATCCTCCTCTTCTTCAGATACACATAAAGTTGAGAATGAGAGATTTTGATGGCATGGCCAGAAATGCTCAATCTTCCACCGCTGAAAAGGAGCACTGTGTCTGTCTATAAACTGTTTGTGAAAACAATTGGAATGTCTTACCGTAGACAAGCAAAGATGACCAAAAATACAGTCATCCTGTCAGTCATCATCAGCATCATCAATGGCAGTTCCAAATCCAATTCCAACACATCCATACACACACTACTAGTGTTCAGTAACCAGTAACAACATAGGCTCTCAGCATCAACATCCCTGGCTATGATGAGTGCCTCTGCTGCGGTTGGAAGTGCAGCACACACCTAGTAGTAGTACAATTTCACCAACATCTAGCCCCAGCTGACCCTCAGGAACCCTGCAGTCTATGAAGTATACAGTATGGAGACATTTCACTCACAATCCAAAAGCTAAGCATGTTGCTATCTGTTGTCTGTTTAAGCAGCATGTGAGCAGGGGGCAAGCACCTAGGCACCTCCTCAATGAGATCCCTCCTGAAGCAAAACCACAGTTCTGATTGGGAGACACGCCATCAACAGGTCAGAGGTGCCACAACTAGCTGCAGCAGAAGTACTCCTAAACATTACCGGGGCTCTGGGGAAAATAATAGAAGTGCTGTTGAAGTGTCAGAGAGTGTGCCCAAATTTTCTGCTCCTATGACATTTTTTTGTCATTATCCCTTTGAACATATGACCCTTAGTGTCACAACAGTTTTGACATGATTACAAAAGGGATTCAACTTATGTCCTTCTTCAAAGGCCCTAACAGGAGCACTTGCAGAGCACTAGTAGAAGCACTAGTAAAAGCACTAGCAGGACCATAACAATAGAATTAATATTCCATTGTTTTTTAATGCTGAAATATTAAAATGGGAAATTCTATTGTAGGTTTTTTTTGCAAAAATTCAACTGGGAAATTTTTCTGACTTTTTGCCCATTTCTATTCCCCACATATCACCAGACCCACATCACCAAAGCATCAAACCTTAGTGCATTTCCCCCAAGGGATTCCTCACACATTGCATAATATTTCCTACTGTTTATTATGTTTTAGTTCATGTTTACCCATCATCCTCATTTTATTCTTCCATTTATATGTATCATGGATCTGTGTCTTTCTCTGTCTCTCCCCATCCTCCTCTCCCATCTCTGCATTCCAAGTGCAGTTTGCAAACAAGAAATATAATCATCATCATCTTCAGCCATTGTTGATCCACTGCAGGATGAAGGCTTCATCAGCAAGCCTTCAACAGCTTCAGTCCTGTGCCTTTGGTTGCCACTGTGTACCAACAAATTTGGTAATTTCATCTACCTTTCTTGTGTATATATATATATATATATATATATATATATATATATATATATATATCGAAATAACAGAAGAAAGAAAGCACTCACAGGTGAATTGTTGTTTATACCATCAACGTTTTGACAATGGGAACTTCGGTTATCCCATCATTTGCCAATATCTTCATGGCACAATATGAAGCTATGGAAAATATGTATACAGGAAAATACCTGTGCTCTTACGTAAAATATCCGATTCCCTTACATACAGAGATACCAAGATGACAACAAAACATAGGGTTTATAAATAATATAAATAAATGATGTGTAAGGCAAGACTAATGCTCTCTGACAGAGAAATATTAAAGTATCAAAGTGTAGTATAAATTGTCCATAATCTGAACACCTTAGGGTGTATGGTGCCGACGGAACAAAACAATCCGCACCTATAGGTGCATATAAAGTGCAGATTTATATGAGCCGAACTCACCAGACACTACAAGAAAGTAATCAGACACAAGGATAATCTATGAGCCAATGCATAGGTTAAATGCCCCCTTTTTACGCAAGTCAATCACACTATCTCTGAGGATGAGGTGTTAACCTCGAAATGTGTTGGAGGCCCGCCAAGTTCTCTCCCTCAACCTATCCACGAGAAAGACGCTGAGCCAGTGTCATTGGAGAAAGGGATCAAGACAGCAGAGGCCACTTTTGTGAAATTAACACTAACTAAAGACATTCTATACAAGAGGAGAAACAAGTAAGCGCAACTATATAGTGGGGCCGGACGAGAGCAGCATTGTGATCATTGTATTTTACTACACGCAACAATGTTTCCATATTCTCATAAAGCTCCCCAAAGAATGTGCTTTATTAACTAAACTTGTACATTCCAACAATATCAAGCATAACGCAATAGCTTTGGTATTAATTATTTTCCACAAGCACGCTTTATGTAGCATCCAATTCAGGACAACCAGAGCTACTTTATGTTGTACTGAAATTAATATATTTCCATCATGAAACGTATTCCTTAATGGGATATTCATGTGTATTTTTATACTTTTACTGTATTTTTTATTTCCTTTGTGTATAATAAAGACCATTTTATTAAATGCAGAATTGTTATGATCTGTGTTCAATTAAGATTTTACCCATATATATATAAACCTATGATTCAGATTGAATACTATGCTTAGATGTATTTTATTATCTTTTCATCTTTTTCATAAAACACCTCCCATCTGAACTCGAAGCGCTTTATCCATCCTATCACATTATCTGTACAATATGAAGCTACTCATGTACTATCAGAGTACTCAGTAAACATTGTTAGATACTTTTGTTTTATCAATGATGTCTTCATGAGCTGGAGGGGGGATGAGGATACATTGCTATCCTTCTTCTGGAAATGTAACAACATTCCATTTACTATATGATTTACCTCTAAACATAATCGCACCAGTATAAAGTTCCTGGATGTAACTCTGTTCATTCAAGACAACAGGATTAATTCCGCCAAATTCCATAAACCAACAGACAGCAACACCCTACTGCATTATGACAACTTTCACCCTAGACACATGACTAAAAGTTTTCCATACTCCCAGATGATCAGGATTATTAGAAACAACAGTGACAGAAACAGAGCCACTGTCAAAACCTTATAGATAGATTCAGCACGAGAGGTTATCTTCAAGATGAACTGATGCAGCATCTGAAAAGAGCTCCCCACCCAACAGACTCAGAATTCACTACTCTTTTCAAATGACTTGTGTGTTTCCTACCACGTTTTCCACAAGGTCTAACAGTATTGGAACATTTTAGCTCTTGATGATAATTTGCCTGATAGTTTCAAAAGGAAACCTTTATTAAGCTATAAGAGAGGGGCAAACTTGAAAGATCTAATAGTGTTGACGGATCCAGAACATTGTTACAACCAAACCACCACTACATGGCTCAGCAAACCCAAATCGGGGTGTTATAGCTGTCCGAACTGCGTAACTTGTAGGTACATCTTAACGGGTGACCAATTTAGTAATCCACTCTCAGGTGAAAATTTTTAAATCAATTATAGACATCTCCTACACAAGCAGCTTTGTCATCTACAACATCCAGTGTCCACATGAGAAGGTTTACATGGGATTAAAGAAAGGATGGCAAACCATAGAGCCCCCATCACTAAAGCACTAGCAGGACATAAGAGTGACAAGCCTGTGGCCAAACACTGGTATGAGTACAAACATGTATTATCAGCTTTGAAGTGTATGATACTTGACCATATTCCACCACCAAGGAGGGGTGGCAACAGAGAGAGAGAATACTACAGCAACGTGAGACCAAATGGATACATACATTGAATTCTATGTCACTTACTGGACTTAACAAAAAACTCTCCTTCTGCAGTTTTTATTAATTAAAGAAAGTTACTGATGAGTGGGACCTTCAGACCTAGTGGTACCCCTTTGGTTAGGTTGTATCACATACAGATGGGTTACCTATATATTAGATAATTGGGAGTCAATACTGCATATTTCCTTCCTGCTCCACCGGGGGTGGAGGATCTCCTTGTGGTGCTGGATAGAGAGAGAGTGTGGTTTAGTTACTTCCATGGCAGAAGTAGCCCTATCTTTAGAATGTTCAAGGAGTATAAGATATAAAGGATGAAACATCAGTTACCAGTCTGGTGAGTTGGTGGATTATATCTTGGATCACTCCAAGATTTATAGAGTGATCTACAGGATGTTTAATTTGGATCCAGACTGTTGATGGCTCCAGGTTTGGATGATAATTTGGGATAAGACTCTACAACAAGAGGATTAACTTTTTCATCACATACAGGTTATTGGGAATAGAGCATCAAGTAAAGGACATACACTTGTACTTTTTTTACATTGGAAGACTACAGATTGTAAGAACCATCAATATGGGAACAGAGTAGCCCAGGCATCACTGGTGATATAGCCCCTTTTGGGGGACAGTGGGAACTATGAAGCTTGTCAGCTTAATGAGATGTCACTCTCATATCTTTTTCTATATATCATTAATAGGCCTTTGCATACCATATGTATAACCCCAAGCTGGAGTTAGTTTACAGCTCACAGAAAATAATAATCCTGTTTTCTTGGATTGGTTATGATGAGGGAACATGGGTAGGATAAGGAGATTTATATATCAGATAAGTTATATTATTGCAAATTGTCTTACGTGTTGAACTACACAGAACAAGATTTACATTGTATTTCTCCCGTAGTGTGCAGTGCTTTATCTGAATACATTTTGGATTTTGCCCCTAGTGTCTAGTGCTTTATCTGAATACATTTCATCATAGCAGCTATTTGGGATCTCTAGGTTCATGTGTTTGATGATTTTGCTTGTACATTGGACCAGGATGTCCTCAATGTCTGTTCCATTCTCTGTGTAGTAGTATCATGAGCTTAGCAAGGATTCTTGTTTTCTTTCACCTCTGAGTTTTAGATGAGAGCATTCTAGCTTATGGATGCGTGGTGCCGCTGTTCGTCTGCATTGCAGCAGAGTCACGGACAATGGGACCCGATGCATGCACTATTTGCTTAGGTTCTCCTCTTCTCTTTCCTTCTATCATAGTCTACAACACCTTGTATATGGGTCCACTGTTTCTCAGTATACATATAATACAGAGTATTTTACGATCCTTCAGTGGGAGGGAATTTCATATCTCCGATCACCAGGTACACCCTTTGAAGCCTGTAGAGGTAGCCTGCCACCACTACACTAGGTTCCATATGATAGTTGATATAACAGTGATTGCTTCTTTAGCCTCATGTTCTACACTGCTCAATGTGCTACTCAATGTGCTGGCATGCATAGACTACATGGTGCACTTGAATGATAAGGAGTGGGATGTTTAATTGATTTACAGTTGCTCATGTGTTATCTTTATTTCTAATCTGGTGAATATACATTGTAGCGCTGATTTCTCTATAGTCTTCCATGTAATAGACACATTGATTAGATCCTATGTCTGATGATGGTCTCATGCTTTGACATTAGAATATGGAATGCATAATATGCATAATATTTTACTGTAATTTTGATAATTTATATTTTATATGTTTTTTCCTCCCCCCTCCCACGGGTATGATGTAATTTTGGCACCATTTTCTGCACTGGATGTGGTATATACATGGATATTTATCAGTTTATTCTACAAGCAACTTGATGAAGGCCCAGAGTAGGGCTGAAACTTTGATGGAATAAACCATATTTTCAGCTCTACAAAGACATGTGAGTTCTTTTTTTCTTCTGTTATTATGCTGTGCTATGATTATCGTTGAGACTGGCATCCAGGCATATATTTATATTTTGAAGTAAGTGCACACCTTGGGACATTACTATATATATATATATATATATATATATATATATATATATATATATATATACTGAACATAAAAAACTCTCAGTATCTGTATTACCGCTATTTGCCTTAATGACTGCTTAACCCCTTCACGACCACTGATGTGCCAGGACTCTCATGGCAGTCTGACACTTAAGGACCAGTGACAGTCCTGGCATGTCATGGAGTTCAGGGCTCTGGAAGCCCTTAACCGGAAGTAAAAAAAAAAGCCCCATGGTCACCAAGTGCCGGGCGCTCATGCACATGCTGGACCTTAAGGGGTTAAACTCTGTCTGTTTAAACTGGGCTTGAATATGAAGGTGCTGTTCTATTCTGTAATGATGTTAGCTTGATATTCTGGTCTTCTGATAGTGTGGTCGTTTTATGTCTGCCTGGTCTTGCTTTGGATGAAATTTATTTAAGAAAATCATCAGTGTGTATTATACTGCTCCCTTATAAATGTTCAACTTAGCTGCAATTTGGTGTTGGGAAATTTTTTCAGCTCTCAGGGAGAACAACTTATCCACAAATTTCTTCACTAAGCTCCTTCGACATGATTACAAAAGCTATTCAACTGATGTCCTTCTTCAAAGGCCCTAATAGGAGCACTTGAAGATTCAGTAGAAGTACTAGCAGGACCATAGTAATAGAATTAATATTAGGTGTTAATCATTGAAAGACAAATACAACTCACATATGTGCTAGGATCTTACCCTTTGAATGAAATATATAGTATGACAACAGTTTTTGTATAAGCAAATGGTATGTGAAGAGGATATTCATATAAATGGCAATTTGACATAATTTTGATTTAACGAAGAGATAACAAAATTGATAAATGATCAAATAAATCAAAATAAATAAGTTGGTGAACTTAGACTTTTATATATTTATTTCTCATTTTTTTTTCTTTGCCAAAGCAGCACTTAAGTATTAAATATTATTTGTGATGTAATGAAGGGAGCAAATACATTACCTTATCAGAATGAGAAAAAATGTCATAATGTGCATAACCATTTTTATAAACATACATTTGAAAATCAGCATCAATGTTTTTTAAAACATAAGTTTTTTCCAAAGTCTGCAGAGAATGATGGAGGCCCCGGGCCACCAAAGTGTCATGACAGCATGGTAATGATGAAGCAGCAGTGCCTTTAATATTTTTGAGCAATGCGTTGAGTACCCCTCTGGCGCTCAAAGGGTTAAACAGTTATATAAATACTTATGTCATTTTGTTACAGTTTGGCAGACACTTTCTTTATTGTGCCAGGTTTATACATCCCCACTGTGTGCCTACTAAACTGCCCATTTTGTATAAGAATACATCTACGAGTGGAAAGAAATAGTCCTATGTCTGCCTAAAGCCACTTTACTAAGTTAATTAGGCTGAAAATTCTCCCCTTAACAATTCCTTTGCATAGAAAACAGTGTAACTTTGTAGAACAGTCAATTTGTAACAAATAGGTATTTATGGTAGACACACACTATGTACCATATAGTGTGAAGCACAGTGTTTTATATGATAAAAAATGTTCAGTTTTTGTTGAACACCAGTAGAGGGCATGTGGAGCCCAGTCTAACCAGCTGATAATTAGATCCCTTCAAAGCTCCTAGAAAACACCACATTCATACCAGGGTGCATTAAGCCATAGTTTGCAAATTGTTTTTTCATATTTTGTTGAATAAAATTGCTGTTTTTTTGGCTCTTCGTTGTAAATAAATTTGAAAGATAATACAATTTTATTTTTGAAAATGAAACTGCATTTAACATACTAAATTAGGACTTATGTATAAAGATGGAGCAGTTTTGTTCTGGGGTAAACCAATTGCACTATAAGGGACACATAAACATATCCCATATTGCCTTTAATTTAAATCCGGCTTTTTAACTCCTTGAATGCTAAACAGGTCTCCAATGCATTGTCTTGCAATGAGCTGGAGACCTCTGTAGCATTCAAGGATTTAAAAGTTCCATTCAAATCAACTGGAGATTTATGTGTCACTTATAGTGAGGTTGGTTTGCCCCAGAATTGCACTGCTCCATTTGTATACAACATGACCATTGAAATTCTTACAATTGAAATGAACAAAGAAACTTTAACACATAGTGAAATGAAGTGTATCAGCATAGGGCTAGATGTTCAAAAGAAAAGTGGAGGAGTTCTGAGGCAAACCATTTGCACTACAGGGAAGAACTAAAAATTCCAAACATTTCCATTGATCTGAATAGAAATTTTTACCCCTTGAATGCTACAGAGGTCTCCAAAGCATTGCAAACAATGTGTCTGATACCTCTCCAGCATTCAGTCGGTTAAAATACCCATAGAAATCATTTTGAATTTTTAGTTCTCTCCTATAGTGTAAATGCTCCCCCTAGAACTCACCCACTTGTCTTTTCTAACTACAGATTGTAGTGCAGTAGCTACCTGCTGTGCAATGTAACATATTACAACAAAAGCAAGGCAAAGCATACTAAGGCCTTTATGCACAAAACATCATGGGGATCCTAATTATTTAAAGGGGAACAGTCACATACAGAAAATCTTTGAGCATTTGTATAATTACATAGGAAACATTAGGTTATCTCTTTTTTTTTTTTTCTTACTTACTTATTAAGATATTACACTTCAATGTTCTCAACTTCCGCATACTGCGGCACTCTGTAGCTATGGCACGGCTCTTAGGACTTCCCAGTAGCCTGTCATTCTCCTCCCAGCTGCCCCCGGGAGCATGTTCACGCTTCACTTTGTTGTGGTGTGAACGGCTCCTAGAGTTACAGGAAGCGGCGATTAGCATTATACTAAGGTTGCAACTCCATTGGTATAAACAGTAAATGTACAGCAAGGGGTTGCAGCCACCATCCAATGCTCACTTAAGCCAATAAACATAAATATAAATGTACTGATGCTGTACTCGGGCAGCATTAATGGATCTCTGTCTTTATAACTTTTATCACCACTTCTTTACATGGCTTTTATGCAGTGCCAATTACTCCCTTCCTTGTGGTGTATATATATATATATATATATATATATATATATATATATATATATGCTCCAGTAGATTAATACTCTATAATAACTCCAATTTGAGTACAATTCAGCGATCTTCTTATGTAATACCTGTGAGAGACAAATGTAATAGCATTCTTTCACAAATTGTTTACTTCATCACTGGTATTTCACTTATACCACGGTTAAAGTGAAATGAACAAAGCAGAAAATAGTATATATTTATAATCTATCACAACAGATCCAGTAAGTCACAATAGATCCACCATGTGCATGCAGTGGAATAAGCAATCTGCATGGTTGAATCCAGGGCTCTGGTATGACCACCTGGCCTGACAAGTGTCATTGGGATGTCAGGATCCTAGGTCCAAGAAACAAGTACTTCTTGGGGACCACTGTCTACTACAGAAAGTTTGTTCCAAACTAGTTAGTTAGCCCAGGCCTGCCCTGTAATGTTATCTGGCCTCCGGAGTGTGAACAAGCCTTCGGCCATATTAAAACGCACCTCTCTGGAACTGGCCACTATGAACTTTAACAAATTTTTTTGGGGGGTTCATACAGATGCCTTGATGTTTGGACTGGGAGCAATACTTAGCCAAGTAGATGACCAGAGGGATGAACATCTGGTGGCATGCCAGAGTAGGAAGCTCCTGAACCAGGAAGTGGGGCACATCGCCATTTAAGAAGAATGCCTCTCACTGGTCTGGGCACTCCACCAAATGTATATAGCCTGGAATTTACAATCATTACTGACCACAACTCCCTGGTCTGATTGAACCGAGTATCCAGGGACAATGGGAGACACTTGCAGTGGAGTCTGTCTTTAAAGCCCTATAAATTTTCAATCCAATATGGTCCCAGCAAGGCCAATCAAAATTCAGATGGACTTGCCAGCACTGCTTCCACACAAGGTTGACCATTTGCATTCAGACTTTTTGTTTCCTTTGAGCCTCCTTGGCACCACCTCAAGAGAGAGAGAGAGAAAGAGAGAGATCCATGAGTCCCAGGTAGGAAACGTAAAAGAAAGACTATAAAAGACTACATGCCTCCACCATCCCAAGTGTTAAACCTGTCCTCCAGGTGCAGAGTCCTTCTGTTCTCCTCCTCTGTTTTGTGTTCTTCACTGGGTCCTATTTTTATTGCTCCACCAAGGCAGCCCCTTCCATGCTGCCTTCTGCATTACAAGCTTGGAAAGCAAGATGTTTAAAGCACCATTGTTCTTCTGGTGTGTTACTACTAGGGTAATGTGGAATGGTCCTTTATGTTTATTCTCAGAGGCTAGAACAGTCTCCATTTTTGTGAGTTCAGTTATGCAAGGGACATCCAATTTTTTCATTTGGGGGCCACATGATCGTAAATCCATTTGAGTGTGGGACATATTCATTTTTTATTGATGACAATGTGAATAATAGGCCGTCAACTATTAACTCCTTGAGTTTGAGAGAGGTGTGTAACACATTGAAAAGCAATGCTTAGTACCCCCTTCTTGCACTCTGGGGTTTAAAAATACAAAATCAATAAAAAATTCAAACAACAATAATCATACAACATTGAACTGTTACAGGCCTAGAGCTAGTCACTGATCACCATGATGAGAATATTGATTGTATAAAACAAGTATTCTTGAACTGTACAGTAGCAGCAGGTAGGTGGTTAGATTTTACCGGTCTACTAGTTCCTTTTTGCTAGCTTACTTTGTTAAAAATCCAGGAATGGCCTGCACCATGTGATGCTGTGGGCTACTATATAAATGGATTGTGCTCACACTCTACATTACTGGACACCAACACTTCCTTCCTTTGTAGATAGTTTGAAAAATTCCCTCTTCTTTGAATGTGGATACACCACTGCATTTTGAAGAAATGCATTGTGGAATTCCCTAGCATCCTGGGCAGCTGGATAGCTTTTCAGTGCCTTAATCTATACATGAACAATACTATAGACAGTATCTTATTTCTGCATTCTAAATAATGGCTTGTGAGTCCATTCATAATCATACTTTGTCACACAAACACACTGGTTAGGGGTTGTCTTTGACTTACCTCTTCCTCTCACATCATATTAATACTGTTTCCAAATACTTCCTCTTTCTCTGACATATTGACATATTGCTAAGAAAAATGATTTCATTACTCTTCTGCTCAGTTTCTCTGCTTCAGATCTCTTTCCCTTACAATCCAGTTTATATGTTAAATTACTCCCCGCTCTTCTATATGTTAAATTACTCCCCGCTCTTCTCACCTTGTAACCGCCTCTGTTTTTCTGTTAGTTACCTCCTGGTTTACATTCTCTCCCAGAATAAACTGCAGAATATTCTTCATCTCCTTTAAAGAGAAATTATCAAATTTTACTAAGTATGCCAAATGGGAACAAAAAAAAAAGTTGCAATGACTTGTATAGCCCCAGAATGTATCCTTTTAGCAGAAAACTGACCCTTTGGCTAGAACACAACCCAGTCAGACAATCCTGGGTTGCTTTCATATTTCTCATAGACCTTCTGTCCTGCATAATGCAGCACCTTTAGACCCCCATTGTGCTTATCCATGACCCCCCCTTCCAACTTTGGGGCTCACAATTCAGGACCAGTCAGGGCTCACAATTCCCAGGGGGGCAGATCTGTAAATAGAAGACTATTTTATGATAGTTTCTCTTTGTCTTTAAATTTCTCCATATCTTCATATATTACTCATATCTCTCTGCAGCAGATCTACAGCACTTAATGTACAGAATTCAACTAGGTCCATGATTATGTTCACTTTGGATGAAAGTTTCAACACAATAGTACAGCTTTTCACACAGAATGCATAAATTGGATTGACAGCTATGTCTGAAATGCATCCAAGTGCAAAATGAGTTTTGTTAAAATCAACTGACAAGAATGACATGATGCTAAAATTACCTCCTTTGTCAAATATGTCCATTTTAAATACCCATCATTGTAATTATTTTTACACTTAAAGGGACTAAAATGGACCTGCAGAGTAACAAATCACATATAAAGGCATTTTTCTTCTTAGTTTTTTCTAAATCTATTTTGAGTTTTTTGTGCCCTTCTCCCAGATTACAGTTCTGTGGAAACTTAAAGGACAACTATCATGTGAATAGTGCTCAGTCAGCAAATGTGCTCCCCTGGAAGCAGACCTGCTGTTGAAACAAGGTCCAAAGTGTGAGCCCCAGTGGACCAAGATGGGGGAGAGAAATGAGGGTCTTAAATGAAACCTCATCTCCCTTGTTGGAGAAGAAAATTGGCTGCAAGACTGATGTGTCAATCTGTGTCTGACTTGAAATGCAGTGTGGATGGCCTATGTGGTAGTGATGGGCAAAAAGTCCCATTTTTCTTTTGGCAGGAATTTTCATGGACAAAAATGCAATTTGCCACTTATTCCACTGAAATTCAGGGAAAATACATAACTTTTCCACCTTTTCACTGCTGCCAATACATATCTTGAGAGAATGTTTTTTGTTTTCTGTCTATGCTATCTATGGCCATGAGAATTCACACTGCAATAATATAAAAACCTGGACCTTCTCAATGTAATGTGAGTTATAGAGAGAGAGAGAGAAAGAGAGAAAAAGTGAGCTGGAGGGAAACACAGTACACCTGTGTTGTTATTGATGCTTGCTGCACTGTGCAGTGAGTTTGTACATTGTCTAAAATAGCAAGTGGAGGAGTTGGGGGACTGCTGCTGCTGATTAAGTGGAAGAATACACAAGCAGCTGTAGTAGTAGTAAGAATCTGAGCCCAGCATTAGCAGATCGTGCTGCCACTCCTTGACACCCCAATGGCCCTGGAGTTTCTGAAAAAGGAAATCTGTTTTTTTACCCAGGTGGCTTTGCACAACAGTAGCAGCACAGAGCTGCAGCTGCCTGACTCTGACACTGCTGTGTGTGTGTGCGTGTGTGTGTGTGTGTACATGTGTGACAGCAAATGTACCACCTACGCCTATGTCACATTCACCACTACCATCAAGAGAGGAAGAAGAATCTGGTGGCACTGAAGACATGAGTGCTTTCCTTGCTCAGATATGCCACAAGTGGGAGAGAGAGATGGTGGAATGGGTATAACTAGCAGTGTTATTATGTCATGGTAGTTTAGTTGTTCCTGTTGCAAAATCTTTTGGCTCTGAACCTCATGTGTCCTGGCAAGATCAGACAAGTATGTCCACCATTCTGGGTACTAGTTTTAGTAGTGGTAGTGGGAGTAGGATCATCATTCACCACAAACTCTGCTGGTGGAAGTGGAACTAGCCATGATATGGGAAGTGGTGGTGGATATTCCTACTACTAGTACTGAGGGAGCAGTAACTGCAGCCCCACAAGCCACAGCATCCATGGAGAAGGTATGCAGTCATCATAATTTTCTTCCTCCCTCCCTGAAAATATGGGGTGTGGGAATAACTTTCTTTGGGGCAATGTGCATTTGTCCCAACTACAATGTGCACACTTTATAACAAGGATGTGAAAAAGGGGATGGAGGGGTCACACCTTGGTATATTTGCCCTAACAAAGCATTTGCACATAAACATCCTGATGTTTATGTTGAAAATGTTGAATCTTTTCTTCCTCCAAATAAGTGGCTGTCACTATGATGTTTGTCCCTCCCCAATCCCAACAACAAAAATGTGCCCCAAAATCCCACATTAACCCCTTAAGGACCGGAGGTTATGGGACATTTCCGTCCCATAACGACCGCATAGGGGCACTTTGACGCGCTGGTACACGTGACGGCGCGTCACTATGGGGCTTGAAAGAGATCGCTCCGATCTTGGAGCGGTCTATTTCATGCCCTATTTTTACTTACAGCGCTCCCGGTAGAGCGCTGTAAGTAAAAAGTACGTGACGTACTATGACCATCATCGGTCCTTGAGTATACCAAGGAACGTGACGGTCCTGGTACGTCACGGGTCCTTAAGGGGTTAAAGTGCATGTAGAAGGAACCCCCCACCAGCTAAGGTAATAGTATCCCTATTGTCCCTTCTATACCCTTAGGGTACTCCCAGTCACTGATATTGCCAGTACCACCAACACTGATTATGCAGATGTCATAATATGGCAGTATTTTCCACACATTGCACATTGTGTGGTGCAGTGACCACACATGGAAATATGGTGGAGACTAAAAGAATGCAGGGTGCAAGGGAGCATCGGCAGACAGTCCACCCTGTAGAACATCCACTGCTCAATGCAAAGAGTATCAATTATTTTCAATGAGTGGTAATGTTCCATGGCCAATGTAAAGTGTCAGTCACCTTAGCTACCACCACTGGTTAATTGTTATAATTAACCCCTTCAGTGCCAGAGGCTTGGGCCATTTCCTGTACCCTGCAGGCCAGACACTTTTTCAGCATTTTTGCTGTCCTTCTGTTTATGCTTGATTTGCTCTGGGGATTTTTAGTTAAATATGGAAAACTATATAATGTTTTTTTCAGAACGAACTGAGCTTTCTTTTGGTACCTTAAAAGAGAATTTTACATTTTACAAAAAGCTATGATGTCATAATTACAAAAAAAAGTGAAAATTTACTCATTTTGCTAAAATCACATACTATGTATCAAAAACATTTACCTTGATTGAAAAAGTTTCAATTATTTGAAAAAGCCTTGCGTCCCCTGAGTAAAAAAATACCAAATTTGTATAGTTTTACCTACGTCCATGGCTAGTGCAGAGCCCTAATCACCAGCAGCGCAAAATGGCATTTTCAACTTTATAAAATAATATGCGCATTCTAGGGTTTTTGTGGTAAAGCTACCCTAAAACAGTGGAATAACTATATAAAACTATATATTTCTGGAAAGTAGACACCCTGCCGCATCTAATGCGGGGTGACTTGCCTTGTTACCCCAAGCCTGGTGTGCACAAATGCCTCCAGAAGGTGGTGCTAATGAAAAAAAAAGACATTTTCTTACATTTCCGCCCCTTCAAATGTACTGAAATTTGTGAAAACCATGGCATTTCCAACTGTATTCATTAGCTAGAGCTCTTAGGAGAAAAATTACACCCCATTGGTATGATTCGACCTACCTTAGGGGTACCAGAAGCACATAAATACACCTACCTGATTGCTTCCTCAAAAATGGCTGCTTGTACTAAAATGTTCATAACTGTTAGAGACATGAAAGAAAGGTATAAAAGGTATACCATTTTGGAACATAGACATTCTCCCACATTAAATGAGGGGTCACTTGCCTTTCTATCCCTGGCTGAAGTGCAAAATATTTCTAAAAGATGGAGCTATAGGAATAAATACATGTTTTTTTACATTTCCACCACTTTAAAGATACTAAAATCTTTGAAAACCATAACATTTCCTGCTGTATTCAGTACCTGCTACCGACATTAGAAAAATGGTAGCCCATTTGTGTGGGTTAGCATACAAAATGTGGGAGCTAGGAACACGTACGTAAACCTGACACTTTCGTTTATGAAATTATCTACTTGCACTAAAACGGTTATAACCATAATAGATATGCAGGAAAGGTAGAGAAGCAATGCCATTTTGGAAAGAAAACAACCTGCCGCATCTAATGAGGGGTCACTTGCCTTCTTACCCAAAGGCTGGTGTGCACAAATGCTTCCAGAAGGTGGCTCTAATGAAAAAAAAGGCATTTTCATACACTTCTGTCCCTTCAAATGTATGGAACTTTGTGAAAACCATGGAATTTTCAACTGCATTCATTAGCTAGTGCTCTTAGGAGTCAAATGACACCCCATTGGTATGAGTTGACCTACCGTAGGGGGTGCTAGAAGTGCAAAACGACACCTACCACAACCTCTGATATTTCTAATATTTTCTCAAATAATACTTGCCTATACAAAAATGGTTATATCAACTACAGAAGTGAGGAAAGGGTACAGAAACCATGACATTTTGGAAAGAAGATAACCTGACGCATCTAATGAGGCACCACTTACTTTTCTACCCCTAAGTTAGAGTGCACAACTATTTCCAGAATGTGGTGCTACAGAAATTTTTTTTCTTGTTTTTCTTACAAATCAGTCACTTCAAAGATACAGAAATGGTTCAACAGCATGGGATTTCCTAGGAGGACCTCCTGCCAGCCTACAAAAAATGGTGCCCCACTGCCGTGGGTTGACATACCATATTGGGTGCCAGGAACGTGGCTACCGGTGGAACAAGGATGGGGAAGCAAACAGTGTATGTGTGATTCTATTGCTATCAGTGGTCAGTCAGTGTAAGTGAGGACTTGTGTCTGCCAGTGAAACCAGGTCAGGGAAGGGATGAGGGGTCAGGCTAAGTGGGTATATCTACCAGTGGGCAGTGAGCAAGTGTGGCGGTGGTAATTGTGGGGAGGTAAGTGCATATGGTGGATTTGTGGTTACCAGTGTGCACTGTAAGTCCTCTCATACACTGTTTGAGTCCCAGCCTGAATCCAGTGCGTACTGGCACTTGGGTCTACCAGTAGGCAGTGGAATCAGACTGGGGGAATGGGACTGCCAGTAGGCTGTTGAATTAGGCTGGTGGGTAGGTTATGTGGTAAGGGGGGTTGGAGGCATTTTGTGTGCATGCCACAGGGGTGTCCTATGCACTGAAAAGCAATGCACTGGACACCCTGTTGCACACAAAGAGTTAATTTTTTTTTAGCTATTATTTTTTTATTCATAACTCACTGGGGGGCATCAGTACCACTTCTCATGCCCCCCAACGATGTCTGAATAAAAAATAATGGCAAAACAATGTGTGTGCCAAAGGGGGTACAGCACATTGCAAACCATTTGTGCTGGACCCACCTGTAACACATGCAGGTTTTTTGGTGTTTTTTCCAAAAAAATATATATTTTTGTGTAGACCTCATTGGAGGGCATTAGAACTGATGTCCCACAATGAGATCTGAATAAAAAATAATGAGGGGAAAAAAAAAAGAAAAATCCTTTGTCCGCCACAGGGGTATACAATGCATTCCAAAGCAATGCATTGGACCCCCTGTGGCACACAGAGGGTTAATTTTTTTTAATTTTTTTACTATTTTTTATTCATAGCTTGTTGGGGAACATCCGGTCCCCCCAACAAGCTTTGAATACAAAGAAATTCAAACAAAAGTCCTGTGTGTGCCACAGGAGGGGGGGGGGTCTGCATTTGACCCCCCCCCCGTGGCACACACAGGGATAATTTTTCTATTTTTTTTTTTTTTTTTTATATAGACCTCATTGGGGATCTTTTATTTATATATACCTCTCCTGACCCCCCCCAATTAGGTCTTACTTTTAAAAAAGCCCCCCAACAAATTTGACCTTGTGAGTGCCAAAGGGGTCTCCAGAACATTGCTTTGCAATGTGCTGGACGACCCCGCGGCACTCATAGGGTTAAAAAATATATATATTTTTTATTTTATTTTCAGACCTCGTGGGGGGACATCAGGGCACCTTCTGATGTCCCCCAATTATTGATCTCCCAGCCGATTGTGCTGGAAGATCAATCTGGCGACCGCAGGAGAACAAAAGCTCTCCTGCCTTTCACTCCTACCACCGGTAGGAGTGAATCGGGTCAGGGAAACTTCCCTAACGTCATCGGTGAACATGTCACCGATGACGTTAGGAGGTTTCCCCAAGTTCTGCCCACTCCTACCCAGAAGTTAGGGTAGGAGAGGGGAGGACGGAGAAGCTCTGCTTCCCCGTTGGAGATATTGATCTCCCAGCGCGATCGTCTGGGAGATCAAAACCTGGGAGGACATGAGGAGTAATCCTCATGTCCTCCCAAGAGTGCCAGGCTGCATTTCAGCTGAAATACGGCCACTGCCAGCCGGTTATACCGCATTTTAGCTGTACATTGTATGAGCTTGGCACAGCAGGTACAAACTTGTACAATGTACCCACCTGGCACTCTAGGGGTTAAGGACGGGAGAAATGTTTTGCTCAAAAGAGAAATAGGAGAAAAATGGCACTTTCCACCCAGCGCTACATTTTTTTCTAAAAGTGACAATTTTCCTCTTTTTTTACCTAGCTCATTGCATTGAACTCAGAGGAAGACTGAATTTCCCCCACTACATGGCAAGTTTCCCTTCTTTTTCCTTAGGCATAATATAAAACGAGCTTCAGGTTCCCACAGCATGCCATTCTGTGTTTGTGAGAGGAAGAAAAAGCACCATATTTTTGAGTTAGTTAGGATCAGCAAATACATTTAGATTGAAGTGTAATTTATGGAGTCTTGTGGACAGGAAATGTGGTCTTCGTAATAGTGGAGTCTAGGGGACATGAAGGGAGAAAGGATGTTTACCCCAAATACCCCAACATTTAGTGTGACTGGCTTAGAAGAGACAGGCAGCTGTGATCTTAGATTCTTCCTGATTTGGCTGTTATATTTGTCCTAGAGGAGTATTAGGATGTGAGAAGGAAGCACAGGAGGCTCACCCCAAATATACCAACATTTTGTGTGGCCAAGTAGACTCCGGCAGCTGTTATCATTTTGTGATCATTTTTCTTGCATCCTTTTCACTAAACTTTGTAGAACTTTTTTGTGATCCACTGCCTACACAAGCACAGGAGATGACTCATTCATAAAAGCAAGTCTCTGTGCTTGAATGAATGAGCTTCTCAAGCAGCTTTTTGTGAATGATCATTTGTATCCTCTACACAAGAGCTTATTGACAAAAACCAAAGCACTTGTGGTGGGGGGTACAAGTGGAAGGCACTGATCACCTTCCTGGACCTCCTGGTCACCTCATTGAGCACCTATGATACTGGATAGGTGATCAATGGCAGGGGGGCATCAGGAGGGGGTCATGATGCCCCCCCACGAGGTCTGACATTATTTACAGCAAAGAGCATTGGTCTCCTCATTGATCACCTATCCTATTAAGTGAAACTATTATAAAAAGGAGACTTTGTTTTATAATAGTTTCACTTATTGTTATGTTAATTGTGTCACACTTATTCAGTGACCTTCCTCACAACAGTAAAGGAGAGGTTAGTATCACTTCATACTGTAGCATTAAGACATCAAATGGGTTTAGCCATCAAATAGTAGGAGTGAGAGGTCTTTCACACTTAGCACAGCAAGTTATACATTCTTGCACAGGGATCACTATGACACATAAAGAGTCTGCATTTTTCAGTAAAACTGGAGAATAAACAATGCTGAATGGGAGCAATATTATACAAATTAAAATGGAGAAAGAAGGTCATGGGAGAACTCTAAGTCGAATTTTAAAGGGAAATAGTTAAAATTCGGATGTGAACATTTTTTGTCGAATTAAAATGATTAAGAAAAGCACTCTGAGTCGAATTTTGAAGGGGAAGGGTTAAAATGTGGAATGTGAATGATATTTGTCGAATTAAAGTGGTGAAAGAAGGCACTGTAAGTCGATTTTTAAAAGGGGGGGTTAAAATATCGAAGTAGGGCACACTATGTCGGATTTTGATAATGTGGGGAACACATCTAACACTGAACTTGATCTTTCTTTTGTCAAATGTACATCTATTTCCTTGGACTTTGACATTTTGCACTAGTCGAATAAAAGCAGACAGCACCAATTTTTTTAGTACTGAAATGTGCTGTCTACGCCAGTTTTGTTTCATGTGGGTCTGCAATAGAATACTGGCGTAACACTTTTTGAAAAATTCACGTTGCTTGTTTTTTTTGTAACGCTGGTTTTAGCTCTGGTAATAGAATCGAACCCCTGGTGAGCAGAAATAGCAGCAAATACAAAAGAAATCTTCATGACAGCGGTCTACTGCCTCAAACCGTACCCACTTTGTAGACTGTTGACATGAAGATTTCCTTTGAATGCCCTGCTATTTTGGCTCTCCAGACAAGCCGCCCAGTCCGCAGACCAGAATCCAAGTCTGACAGATAAAGCGGTGATGTAGGGGAGAGAGTTTTACAGAAGGATTTGTTATTCTAGTTAATGAGGCATTGTTGAATGTTGGCAAAGGAAGAACTTGATGTCAGCTTATACTCATGCAGAAGTTTTGCAGAAAAAAATTGACAAGTAAGTGGGTTTGGGCAGAATGGCAGGGCCTTTTGATGTTAGTCCAATTGAAGGTTTAGTGGTTTCCCCTGTGGGGGTAGTGCCCAAGAAAGAGGCAGGGAAGTTCAGGTTGATTCAACATTTGTCATATCTGGAAGGAGGGTCAGTAAATTATGCATTACAAGAGGAGGCTTGTAGTGTACAATACCAATCCTTTGGTGCAGCTTTGGAGATAGTGAAGGAGTTGGGCCCAGGGGCCATGTTGGCAAAGGTAGATATAGAGTCAGCATTCAGGTTGTTGCTGCTGAATCCAAAGAGTTTTAAGTACATAGGCTGTTGTGTTAAAGGGAAGGTTTACATGGACAAATGCTTACCTATGGGTTGCACAGTGTCATGCACATATTTTGAGGCACTTAGTTAATTTGTGCATTGGGCGTTGGTGAAGTGGGCAAAAGTGGCCACAGTGGCTCACTATTTGAATGAATTCTTACTGATAGGGAAAACTGGTTCATGTGTTTGTGGGGGATTGCTGGAGGAATTGTTGGCTCTGCTAGGTACGCTGGGGATGCCTGTGGCAGAGGACAAGATAGTATGGCCCTGTTCTAGGCTGTCATATTTGGGTATTGAGATAGATACCATGGAGCAGAAGTGTGGGCTACCAGCAGATAAAGTAGTAAAGGCCAGGCGATTGGTGTGGCAGACCAAGGAGGTGAATAAGCTGGAGCTATGTAAGGTGCAGGAGTTGCTTGGGGTGTTGAACTTTGCTTGCCATGTGATTCCGATGGGCAGGGTGTTTAATAGGAGATTGGAGAGGACAACAGCTGGTGTGGTGAAGAGGCACTTTAAGATTAGAGTGACAAGGCAGTTGAGAGAGGACTTGGAGGTGTCGGACAAGTTTTTGAAGGATTTTAATGGGGTATGTCTGTGGTGGAGCCCTGAGCAGTTCAATGAGGAGTTACAGTTGTTCACTGATGACACGGGGGCAGTTGGTTTGGAGCTTACCTAAATGGAAATTGGTGTGCGCAGCGGTGGCCAGCACAGCAAGGGCTGATGAAGAATATTACTTTTTTTGGAGTTATTCCCTATTGTGTTAGCCTTGGAGCTGTTGTGGCAGAAGCTAGAGAATAGGGATGTGAAGTTCTGGTCTGATAATATGACTGTGGTTCATGCAGTTAACAATCTCTCATTGGGCTCATTACCAGTGATACGTTTGTTGAGGAGGATGGTGCTGGGCTGCATGAGACATAATATACAGTTTAAGGCATTGTATGTACCGGGTGTTGACAATGGAATTGCGGATGCACTATCCAGGGTGCAGATGGGACTTTTTTTACTTTGGTTCCAGGGGCAGCGGAGGCAGGTTTTAAATTTCTCCCTGAACTTTGGCAGTTGGGAGAAGAGATTTAGACCTCTTGATTGAAAAATCACTGTCCCCAAAGTCCTGGCAGGCTTACAATCGTGAATGGCAAGCATGGGTAAGTTTTGGGGGTTGTGCTCAGGGCAGTATGTTAGGGAGGCGTGGTAGATTGTTGGAGTATTTGAAGTTGTTGCATAAGGAGGGGTGGGGGTGCAGGTGGCTCTAGCAACCATAGCATTTTTTCAATGGTCAAGGGAATGGGCGATCCTTCAAAGGTCTTTGCAGTGTTAAGGATAATGAAAGGATGGGGAAGGAGGAGTCAGTCAGGACAAACAAAAGGTAACCTATAACAAGGGACAGGTTGGCCAGGTTTGTGGGTGTATTGGGGGAAGTTTGCAAGGAACAGTTTGAGGTGGTACTGTTTAGGACAGCATTTACTTTAGCTTTTGCAAGGGCATTTAGGTTAGGGGAGTTGGTAGCCCCCTTAGCTAAGGCAAAGGGGCAGGGCCTGCTTAACAACTTTGTGCAATGTGTGAATGAAGTAGTGTTGTGTTGTATTCAATGTTCTAAAATGGATCAGTGGGCAAGGGCCATGTGGTTGTCGAAAATAGCGGTAGGGAGTGTGACATGTCCAGTGGCAGCAGTTAAAGAATATATGGAGGTGAGGCCATTGGGTGGGACTTTGTTTTTGGTGCATGGGGATGGTTTGTCTCTGAGTATGTTCCAGTTTAGGGCAGTCTTGAGGAAGGCACTGGAAAATGCAGGGTTTGACCCTGGTGTGTTTGGGTTACATTCATTCAGGATTGGGGCAGCCACAGAGGGAGCCAGAGCTGGTATGAGCAGTGAGGAAATTAACAAGGTAGGTCATTAAAAATCAGGGGTGTATAAGAAGTACATTAGGCCGGTGGTGGAATGATAGGTAACATATGTTTTATATTTGCAGAACAATGTCGAGCGTCTGTTCTGATTATGGGGCATTCATTTGCACTCGACAGAAAAGAGGGAGGAAGTTACAAGTTATGGTGTACAGCTGGGTTTGTCAAGAGAACACACGAACATCAGGTGGCTGGGGAAGAGAGGATTGAGGCTGAGAGATTGGCCATTGATGATTGAGACTGTGCATGGCCAATTGGGTAAGCAGGACCTTGTCATAATACACACTGGAGGCAATGACTTGACCGATTTGAAATCTTTAGAATTGGTCTTTGCACTGCAGAAGGCGTTTGGAGGGGTGCAGGCAAAATGGCCAGAGGCCACAGTGGTATGGTCCAGCATTGTTCCCAGGGGGGTCAGAAGTGTGGAGAGCATTAAAGCTAAGAAGAAGAACTTTGTAAGTGATATGTTGCTGAATGGAGAACCTTGTCAGATATCCAAAATTGATGTGAGTAGCTTCAGTTTTTGGGGAAAAAATGGGAGACCAGTTTGTAGGACATTTCAATAGTCTAAGCGGGACAGTATGAGGGCATGCACAAGAGTTTTAGCAGTTTTTTGGGAGAGAAATAGGAGAATTTTAGCAATGCTGCAGAGGAAGAAGCTACAAGTTCTAGCCACAAAGTTAATGTTAGGGGAGAAGGAAAGGGAGGAATCAAATATGGCCCCAAGGCAGCACAAGGCAGTATGCTGAGCTGACCAGATAAATGTCAGTTCCATCAACTGTAAAGGTGGAGCTGGGTGTTGGACAAGATCTTGAAGGCAAAATGAGAAGTTTGGTTTTGGACATGTTTATCTTCAGATGATGGTTTGCAGGTCTTTGCAGTGTTAAGGATAATGAAAGGATGGGGAAGGATTAGTCAGTCAGGACAAACAAAAGGTAACCTATAACAAGGGACAGGTTGACCAGGTTTTTGGGTGTATTGGGGGAAGTTTGCAAGGAACAGTTTGAGGTGGTACTGTTTAGGACAGCATTTACTTTAGCTTTTGCAAGGGCATTTAGGTTAGGGGAGTTGGTAGCCCCCTTAGCTAAGGCAGAGGGGCAGGGCCTGCTTAACAACTTTGTGCAATGTGTGAATGAAGTAGTGTTGTGTTGTATTCATCGTTCTAAAATGGATCAGTGGGCAAGGGCCATGTGGTTGTTGAAAATAGCGGTAGGGAGTGTGACATGTCAAGTGGCAGCAGTTAAAGAATATATGGAGGTGAGGCCATTGGGTGGGACTTTGTTTTTGGTGCATGGGGATGGTTTGTCTCTGAGTATGTTCCAGTTTAGGGCAGTCTTGAGGAAGGCACTGGAAAATGCAGGGTTTGACCCTGGTGTGTTTGGGTCACATTCATTCAGGATTGAGGCAGCCACAGAGGGAGCCAGAGCTGGTATGAGCAGTGAGGAAATTAAAAAAAATGAAAAAGTGTAACCTGCGCAATATCCCCTATATGACCACCTGTAGAAAATAAATAGTTGAAAGTAAAAGTAAACAGTGTGAAATAGGTACAGGGTATACAAGACACGCTCTGTATGAGTCAAGAAGAGATGTAATAGACTTAATTTGCTGCTGCTATTTCCAGATGCTCAGATCCATAGATGAGCAAATAGAATAGAGAAAAGATGCAGTATGGGTCAGCGTAATCAAAATAAGAGAACAGAGAAAAAGAAAGAAAAAGAAAAAAATTGTACTAAGTGTAGTATGTATGAGAATAGGGAAAATACACAGTACAAAACAATATTGGATGGAAATAATGGCAGACTAAATGAATAAGGAAACGGCTAATCAACAGATAATGGTAATAAAAACATATATATATAGAATATATGATCCACAAATAATAAGTAAATGATAAGAACAAATGGATAATATGCTCCACATACAATATTGTATAATGTCTCTGTAGATAGATAGTAAGTCCAGGATGCACAAAAGAATAGGCACACCGTATGTAATAATACAAAAAACAATAGTGGTACAGATGTACCCTTACTTGAAAGTGACTTGATAGTGAGCACGTAGCGTGTCAGAAATATCGGGTGCTTGCAGGCTGGAGTAGTCCAGAATCATACATCCAAAGGGCAATAGTGTCCGCCTCCCCGTCCGATATACCGATCCTCCGGATCCTTTGTCCTGTGTAGGTCTATGATGTATTGATCGGGGTAATCCGGCTGATCTCTGGTCCTCTATATCGATGTAATCCGGCTACTCTCTTGTCTCTGTGCAATGTTCAGAGAAAGTATGCACTAGAAGTAATCGCGGCTCTGGCAAAAGTCCAACCGCGATGCATATGAAAGAATGGTGCTTGTGCAATATGCTGGAGCACCAGGAGTTAATAAAGGACAACAAAGTCCATGCGTCCGTTATCTGATAAAGAATATACCGTGATGGAGTCCAGCGGGTATAATCCCGCTAGATGGTCGGGCAATAATGTGACAAAGTAAACAAAAAGTTTGAAGTATCCAACGCGTTGCGGCGCTAAGTTTGCGCCTTTCTGAAGGATCAAACAGAGCATGTCTGTATAGGCAGAATATATCTTAGAAAGCGCCAATCCCGTGTAAGATGTGCAAAGAGATAGTGTAAAAAGTACACGAAATGTGATTGGCTGAAAGAACAAAAAAAAACAAAAAACATATATAGTGATGAGGGAATAAATGTGAATATAATGATAATAAATTTAATAATGAGATAGAGTGTTAATGAAGGTATCTCAAGGAACAAACCAGTGGGAAAGGGAGAGGATATAGGAAAAGGATGTAGATGGTGGATGGGCTACATACACCAAAGGTCCAGCTCCTCATTTAGACCAATGGGAACCATACTATTCATTTTGTATATCCAATAGCTTTCTTTCTGGGCCAGTTTGGTGTATCTATCTCCTCCTCTTTGTTGCGGTGTTATATGATCAATCACTGTTATGCGCAATTTGGTACTGTCCCCATTATGTTCTTCCCAAAAATGTCTCGCCACACTATGTTTCTGATTTTTTCGGATTATATTTCCTCTGTGTTCCAGGAATCTTTCTTTTACTTTTCTAATTGTACGTCCAATGTATTGTTTATTGCATGGACATTCCAAAAGGTATATAGCGTAAGTGGTATTGCAATTATAAAAACCTTTTATTTTATGAATTTCTTTTGTGTAAGCTGAATGGAATTCGGTTCTACGATGTACAGTATGATTACAAGTGATACAGTTAGTGTGGCCACATTTGAAATTTCCGGTTATAGTGGTGCCGTCAATTACGCTCACTATCCCCTTATTTATTGTTTTTTTCTCTGAACGGAGGGCACTTGGTGCCAGATGTTCCTTGAGGTTCCTAGCTTTTTTGAAGATTATTTTGGGATGTTGTGGAAGTTCGGTCTTCAGAAATCTGTCTCCCAATAGAATAGGCCAATGTTTTCTTATGATTCTCTGAATTTTATTACTGGCACTACAATATCGTGTAATGAACGGAACGTTATTAGGGTTATTGGTCATTATATGTTGTTGGGTATTATTCTTTTTCTGCATAAGAAGTTGCTCTCTTGGGATTTTTCTTGTTTTCACCAGTGCAGAGCTAATCACCTTTTCCGAATATCCTTTCTTTCTAAATTTATTTGCAAGATCAGTGGCTTGTTGCTCAAAGGTGTAATCTCTGGTGCAGTTACGCTTTAATCTTTGGAATTGACCGTAGGGAATATTATTCAGCCAGTCTGGATGGTGTGCGCTGGCGGCTTGAATGTAGCTATTAGCATCTACCTCCTTATAGTGGGTCTTACTGACGATTTGATTGTTCTCTATGCTCAAACACAGGTCCAAAAACACGATAGAGTGTTTATTATAGTTGACTGTAAAATTCAAATTCAAGTTGTTATTATTAAGTTTGTCTTCCAGATTAACAAGAGAGTCTTCATCACCTTCCCAAATGAATAGAAGGTCGTCTATGTAACGTGAATAGAGTACGCAGTTTGTTTCACATATTTGTTCCAGATTGTTTTCTTCCCAGAATCCCATGAATAAATTTGCGTAGCTGGGTGCAAACCGCGTACCCATAGCGGTCCCACATATTTGAATATAGTGGGTGCCGTTAAACATGAAATTATTGTGTTCCAAAATGAACTTCATAGCTTCAAAAATGAATTTTTGTTGTTTGTGTGGCATGTTGGTTTTGGTTCCAAGGTAGTAATTAGTAGCTGTGAGACCTTTACTGTGCTCGATCACAGTGTAAAGAGATGTGACATCACATGTCACCCACCAATAGTTGGATTTCCAAGTGATGTCTTGTAGTTTTTGTAGAATATGTGTAGAATCTCTGGTGTATGACGGTAGTTGCTGAACAAGTGGTTGCAGAAAAAAATCAATGAATTGTGATAGGTTACTAGTCAATGAGTTGATACCTGAAATGATAGGGCGACCTGGTGGCTGTATAGGATTTTTATGACGTTTGGGGAGATGGTAATAGATAGGAATGATTGGGTGCTTGACATTGAGAAAATTAAATTCATCTGTATTAAGGATGTTTTCATCAAATGCTTCTTTAATCAAAGTATTGTATTTTCTTTGGAATGTTGCAGTGGGATTTGATTGTAGTTGTTGGTAAAATTTCGGATCTCCTAGAATTCGATCAGCTTCTTTAAGGTAGTCTGTCTTCGACTGGATTACAATCCCTCCACCTTTATTGGCTTCTTTTATGACGATGTTATAATTTTCCATCAGATCTTTTAAGCTTTTCCTTTCTTTAAAGTTCAAATTTCTTTTTAGAGGTTTATTAGTATCAAACATCTGTTGTATATCCTTCATAATCATTTCACTGAAAGCCTCAATGAAGGGACCCTTGGATTGTTGAGGATAGAAGACAGATCTAGGGGTAAAGTGACTATGCTGTACCGAAGGTTGACTGATTTCATCTAGAAGGTTATTAAGATGTAGTTCTACCTGATTGGTCTGTTCTTGTTTAAGATCCCTTAGTATTTGAAGAGTCTCCAAATCATTAGGCGTGGTGATTATAGGAGTCTTCTCAGCTGAATATCCGGAAAAATTTTGTATGCTGAAATGTCTTTTCAATGTCAATTTGCGGATGTATTTATGAACGTCCATAAATAATTCAAATTGATTAGGGGTATTCGTCGGAGCAAATTTGAGACCTTTATTGAGTAGTGATAATTCACTATGAGTCAACAGATGATCTGATAAGTTAAATATTCCTTGACTTATTGTGGATCCTGTAACCTTCTTTTGTTTTGTCTTAATTCCAGCTCGTCTTCCCCTTGTCTTCCTTCCTTTCTCTTTCTTCTTTGCGGTAGTCGATTTTGGTTGGTATGGTATTTCCATTCTTCCCGAACCCATTGATGTAAGGGGACCTGTGGCCGTACCCCTAAAAAAGTAGATGAATTAATATTCTGAGTATTCTTGTTAGGTTGGTTTTGTTTGGGGTGGCGGAGTTTGGGCCTAGTTCCAGTATTATTCCTGGGGCCTGCAGTATATGTAGGTCTATGGTTGACTGATTGTTGGTTGGTATTTAAAGGAACTTCAGGTGTAGTACTTGTATGTATCCGCTCTTCTTTTAAGTTAGACTCTTGTGATGACTTGGTTTTTATATGTTTTTTTTCCTTTAATATGCTGTGAGGCCCTATCCAAATTAGTGATGGTAGATTCCGATTCTAGATGTGATGTTGAAGTATCTCTAGAGTCAATGGTGTGTTTGGTAGTGGCATTCGAAATATCACAGTGTGAAGGGTTTGGTAACGGTATGGGTACAATGTCGCAATTGGTTTCATCAACATTCTCTATATTATTCTTCATCAGTGGCTCAAATCTATTCTGAAGTTCTATTTCAGGAGCTCCATCTATAGTGTGAGGCAGATTTTCTGGATCAATTCTGGTGTATTCCTTATTCTGTTGAATGTGATATTGGTATGAGAGATTCGAAGAATTACCATGTACAATATTTCTAGGCTGTATATGGCCTTCTCTGCGTGCTTTTTTGTGTGTCCAATTCCTCACTTGATTATTTTTGTAATCAACATCGTCTCTTTCAAATTTTCTGTTTTTCCTGTTGACTAGATCTTGTTCGTGTTTCTCCACATTTTGATTAACTGATTCATCAAAAGTTTTAAATTCTGGATGTCCTTTATGATATTCCAATGTATTTTGTAGTGATTTGATTTCACGTTTGATAGAAGCAAGAGTATTTTCTCTATGTGCAATGATATGACGCATAAGGTTAAAGGAGCAGTTATCTAATATGTGTAGCCATTCACCATAAAAAGTATCATTCTCCTGACCAAAGGCAGGTTCCTTGATGATACGTAAACCTCTTGGAATCTGTTGATTATCAATATACTTTTGTAGTGAGATACATTCCCACCAATAGTTCATTTCCTTTTTGAGTAACTTTTCCAAAGAGGAAAATGTCTTCTTAATATCTACCTCATTGTTCTGTATAGTATTATGAAGTGTATTATGTAGAAAAGAAAGTTTGAGTGTATTTCTACGTTCCTCCCTATTAGTGCATGTAAGTGTGGTAGCGCCTGTCATACTCAAAATAGAGAGGATAGTGTGGATACATTATTGCCCGACCATCTAGCGGGATTATACCCGCTGGACTCCATCACGGTATATTCTTTATCAGATAACGGACGCATGGACTTTGTTGTCCTTTATTAACTCCCGGTGCTCCAGCATATTGCACAAGCACCATTCTTTCATACGCATCGCGGTTGGACTTTTGCCAGAGCCGCGATTACTTCTAGTGCATACTTTCTCTGAACATTGCACAGAGACGAGAGAGTAGCCAGATTACATCGATATAGAGGACCAGAGATCAGCCGGATTACCCCGATCAATACATCATAGACCTACACAGGACAAAGGATCCGGAGGATCGGTATATCGGACGGGGAGGCGGACACTATTGCCCTTTGGATGTATGATTCTGGACTACTCCAGCCTGCAAGCACCCGATATTTCTGACACGCTACGTGCTCACTATCAAGTCACTTTCAAGTAAGGGTACATCTGTACCACTATTGTTTTTTGTATTATTACATACGGTGTGCCTATTCTTTTGTGCATCCTGGACTTACTATCTCTCTACAGAGGCATTATACAATATTGTATGTGGAGCATATTATCCATTTGTTCTTATCATTTACTTATTATTTGTGGATCATATATTCTATATATATATGTTTTTATTACCATTATCTGTTGATTAGCCGTTTCCTTATTCATTTAGTGAGGAAATTAACAAGGTAAGTCATTAAAAATCAGGGGTGTATAAGAAGTACATTAGGCCGGTGGTGGAATGATAGGTAACATATGTTTTATATTTGCAGAACAATGTCGAGCGTCTGTTCTGATTATGGGGCATTCATTTGCACTCGACAGAAAAGAGGGAGGAAGTTACAAGTTATGGTGTACAGCTGGGTTTGTCAAGAGAACACACGAACATCAGGTGGCTGGGGAAGAGAGGATTGAGGCTGAGAGATTGGCCATCGATGATTGAGACTGTGTATGGCCAATTGGGTAAGCAGGACCTTGTCATAATACACACTGGAGGCAATGACTTGACCGATTTGAAATCTTTAGACTTGGTCTTTGCACTGCAGAAGGCGTTTGGAGGGTTGCAGGCAAAATGGCCAGATGCCACAGTGGTATGGTCCAGCATTGTTCCCAGGGGGGTCAGAAGTGTGGAGAGCATTAAAGCTAAGAAGAAGAACTTTGTAAGTGATATGTTGCTGAATGGAGAACCTTGTCAGATATCCAAAATTGATGTGAGTAGCTTCAGTTTTTGGGGAAAAAATGGGAGACCAGTTTGTAGGACATTTCAATAGTCTAAGCGGGACAGTATGAGGGCATGCACAAGAGTTTTAGCAGTTTTTTGGGAGAGAAATAGGAGAATTTTAGCAATGCTGCAGAGGAAGAAGCTACAAGTTCTAGCCACAAAGTTAATGTTAGGGGAGAAGGAAAGGGAGGAATCAAATATGGCCCCAAGGCAGCACAAGGCAGTATGCTGAGCTGACCAGATAAATGTCAGTTCCATCAACTGTAAAGGTGGAGCTGGGTGTTGGACAAGATCTTGAAGGCAAAATGAGAAGTTTGGTTTTGGACATGTTTATCTTCAGATGATGGTTTGCAATCAATGAGGATATGGCCAAGGGGATATAATATAATCACAATGATAAAAAGCCTCCCCCTGAAGTAAGTTTGAATTCTGATTCAAAATGTGAAATCCTGTACTTTCTGATGTTTTGAATGACTGAGCCATTGATTGATCTACCTGTGATTACTGGAAGAGACCATGAAAACGTTTACTGTTGGGGGCTGGAGTATTAGTATGTCATAGATCTCAGTTTGGAATTTGCTGCACACCATTTAGAAGGTTAATCATGTTTAATTAACAAGTTGTAACCTTCCATTGAATTTTGGACTGCAATATCCATCATCCTTAGCCAGAAATTGGCTAACTGGGGATGATGGGAGATATAGTTCAACAGCAGATGAATGACATCAGTTCCGCCACCACTAATTTAAATGGTATGACTGTTTACCTGCATTATCTCTTTCTTTCTTTCTTTCTCTTTCTTTCTTTCTTTCTTTCTTTCTTTCTTTCTTTCTTTCTTTCTTTCTTCCAATGGATCTTGTTTGGTATTGGTTATTGTCACATGCATTAATTGTTACAAAAACGTGTGACTATCTGTAATTTTCCCATAACTGACATTTTCTGTTAAGTGTGATAAATGTGCAAGCAAAGACAATTCCGATTTCATTCTTTCATGCCTGGGTTTGAAAATTAGTAGTACCAGCCTGAAACGGGCTGTCAGCTTATAAATTCTTTGATCTGACTTTACATATCCAAAAGTTTGTTCAAGTGAAAATGTCATATTTCCAACTGACTTTAACTATAATTTAAAGTGCTTTACAAAAAAATTGAAAGTGTTCTTCAATTTAAGGGAAATCAATTGTCATATAATTATTTTACAAATTCATACATATCCTTGTTTATGAAAAGCCATGCATTTCTGGAGAAAACCAGCTGCTACATAGGGAACATATACAAATCCTCCACAGTTTTTAATATGGGTTTTAGCATGTCACAGAGCATGTCTCCAACACAATGCACTGAAGAGCTTTCTAGCATTAAGGGGTGGGGATGAATTTATCCATTTACTACACCTATTCATAAGCTTGAAAATCCTGTGTCTGAACGTAGATTTGTGTACAAATACTTATAGTACATACTGGCTGACATATCTGAAGCATAAGCCAAAATTGAGCACAGGCCCTTACTGCTTCTCCTATAGTGGTAGCAGGAAAGTGGAAGAATTTATCTCAGGTTTCCTCTGCAACTTTTTAGTATATGGACGAATGTAGATTTGTGAGGATGGGAAAGAAAAAACTCATATCGGTGACATAGTGGAGGCCACTCCAGCATCTGCTATATAGGGGGACACTGTGTCAAAAGTCTTAATGGATAACCTCTAGCTTTTTGCTCAGCTCTTTGACTACTGTGTTCATTAGAGAGTTCTTTTCATTGACCTTGAAAATATTTGTAAATGGTGTCACTAGGGGTGGGCGAAAAGTGAGAAAAATTTCCCACGTGACGTCGCAAAAACCGGATGATTTTTCTCTTTTTTCGCAAGTTTTCTACTTTCCTCCTATGCAAAATTTTCCTCCTTTTCTCCTATTCCAGCAATTTTTTGCCTATTCCAACACATTATTTTCCTATTTTAACACATTTTTTGTCATTCCAAAACATTTTTCTCCTATTTTTAACATGGTGCAACATTTCTCAGCACAATGTTACTTATTCTGAGGGCTGTAGTAGAGAAATAAGCAACTGGAAGTCAGTGTTGTGAGTCCTGCAGCAACATATACCTATGTAGTGTCCTTTGCCCACAATACTTCCTTCCTGCTTAAGTGACACTGGCACATATTCATGATGATGTTAAGTGATTAAAAAAAATACAACCTACAATGTGGCAGATATGTATGGGAGTGGTTGTGGGGGACTGGCAACCATTGCTGCAGTCAGTTTTTGTACTACCACTTTAATCCCACGTCCCTGCACTGCTCCAGCTTTCCCACTTCCACTTGTGCATTTGCTAGACATTACTCAACTACTGTGCGTGTTTTTACTCTGTACAGTACACAACTGAGAAAGTGTGATGTCTTGCTTTGGCCCTCAACAAAATTCTCAATGTCGTCTGCAGTCTATCAGTCACAGAGCTCCCAGTCACTTGTGTAATATATTTATTTGTTTAATTATTTATTTTTTTTATTAATTAATTTATTTTTTTAAGTTGTCCAACATATCTTTTCACAGTCCCAAAATAAATATATATAACTAGAAAACAAAATCAACAACTTCTTTCCCCAGCACAGAGACAATAAAAGTAAAAGTAAAATCAGCAAGCAATTTGGACCCCAGCTGCCTGTGTCTTGCCAGTCAGTCACACCAAATTTTGTGGTATTTTGGGTCAACATCCTTCCTCCCTTCCTCTGCCCCATTGTGCACCCAGACTCCCTACTACAGAGAACAAATGTCCTACCTAAATGACTCCCTAAAACTAAGTTTCAATTCCCCTTATTTGCCTATCTCCTCTAGCTCAAAATCATGCTACTCTCTCCTCTCACAAACACAGAATGGCTGCTGTGAGAGCCTGACACCCTTTTATATGGCTGTAGAAAAGTTTCATGTGGTGGAGAAAAATGTTTCTACCCTTTCATTTCAATACACCTGGCTATATGAAAAAAGCGGGAAAAAGCTGGAAAAACGCCACTCACAGGAGAATTTTCACCAAGCAGAAAGTGCCATTTTTTGCAGATTTCAGTTTGAAGTGAAACATTTTCTCCCATCCCTAGGTGTCACCCTTTAAATGCCTCATCTCTAATGTAAACAAACTTAGTTTGCCTAGTTACCCTTTATAACTCAGATCGTCCATCCCTTTATTGGTTTTGTTGCATGTCTCTGCACTTTTTCCAGTTCAATAATCAGTTTTTTTAGAACTGGTACCAAAAACTGTATACCATATTGATTTAAATAGGGTTTGATCCCTTGAATACTAGAGAGGTTTACAAATCATTGTTTCACAACACCCTGGAGATATCGCTAACATTCCAGGGGTATGCAAATAGTATAATGGGAATGGTTATTTGTTCAATATTCAATATGATGCATGGAGTTTGTACCAAAATTGTTCCATATATATATATATATATATATATATATATATATATTCTTTTTCTCTCTTTCGTTCTCAAGTTATGAGAGAAAGATAAAGCTGCTGAAATGTTGACACCAACTATGTGTGGAGGCAGACAAGTAAAGAGCAAGAGCTGGAGTTGCTTCTGGTTGCAGGGAATGTGGATGTGTGTGAACCACAGAACCACACATACTGACCCCAACCTTGACCCACTGACTCATACCCTTGTCCCACTGTGCTGGAACTCATAGAACAACACATACTGACCCTCATCTTCCGCCCTTCTCTCTGTAAAAGAAAAGAAACCAAGTATTACCAAGCATGAACGAATACATTCCAGAACCCTTTGAGTGACAGTGGGGTACACAACGCATTGCAAAGCAATGCATTGCGTACCTCACTGGCACTAAAAGGGTTCAATAGTAGTGCGCCCCAAAGATACCCATATGTGCCTCCATGTAATTCCCCAAAGAATACAAATGCCAAGAAATAAAATGATCCACATAGACATTAATCAATGCTATTCCTTAATGCCCAGTATGACACTTAGCTTAGAGATTTGTGTCTCCACCGCTTGGAGCGGCTGTGAGGGCGGCGGCAGCAGAGACACAAATGTCCCACTACGCTCCCATTCAGCTGTATATGGGCCGACGCCTGTAACACACTGAGGGCATTTGAAGCGAGCCTGCCTTTTTATATGGGCAGGCTCACTTCAATTGCCCTCACTGCCATGTGAAGTACATCCCAGCCAATCAGATTCGAGTGGCTGTTCTTGAACATGATTGGCTGGGATGTGAAGAACATATATAAAAGCAGGCTCACTTCAAATGCCCTCAGTGTGTTATGGGCATCGGCCCGTACACAGCTGAATGGGAGCGTCTCTACGCTAAGTGTCATACTGGGCATTAAAGGGATAGTAATACTTCGTTTTATCTTTATTTTATTTTGTAGGCATTAAAAAAACATGAAGAATGATATAAGTCTTATCTCTCAAACCTTTATGGTTTAAGAGATATTCACAAGCAAAGTATCCCCCCCTGTTCAGCCATATCAGAAGGGAGGTGCCCAGGTAGACTGCAGAGAGGGACAATCTTCAATTAAGATAAGGGAAAAAGCTGAAAAACTTGTCAAGGGGGCTTTCATTGTTTTCATTGTAAGAAGACTGTCCCCTGCTGTTATCTGTCTGGTCTTACAACCAGATTCCACATCTGAGAAGAGATGGCTTACACTAGGAAAAAGGGGCGGGAGGGGAAACTTTGCTTGTGAATATCTCTTAAACCATAAAGGTTTGAGAGATAAGACATATATCGTTCTTCATGTTTTTTTAATGCCTACAAAATAAAATAAAGATAAAACTAAGTATTACTATCCCTTTAAGGAATAGCAATGATTTATGTCTATGTGGATCATTTTATTTCTTAGCATTTGTATTCTTTGGGGCATTACATAGAGGCATATATGGGTATCTTTGGGGTGCACTACTATTAAACCCTTTGAGTTCCAGTGAGGTACACAACACTTTGCTTTGCAATGCGTTGCGTACCCCACTGTCACTCAAAGGGTTCTGGAATGTATTCGTTCATGCTTGGTAATACTTGGTTTCTTTTCTTTTACAGAGAGAAGGTGGAAGATGGAAGAAAGAAGACAGAGGTATGAGAAGACAGAAGAGAAGGACGAGCAAGCTGAGGACTCTGCTGGACATCAGGATTAATGGTAAGTGTTTCTTTACTTAGTCGGGTTAACCCTATGTATGCTGGCTGGGTAATTATACCCCATCGGCACTCATAGGGTTACTCCTACTAACTTTGGATGCGTTTTAGGCACTTTGGATGTATTGATGTGGGGCTTAGGGCCCCATATCAATGCATCCACTGTGAACATTGGGTTCGTTTGCCTGTTAACAGCTGCATTAGCTGGCAAAAGATCCGCTAAGAGACTTTATGGCTAACAAACCTGAGTCTTAAGTTTTGTGCAGTAAGTGAGTCCTTTATCGGATTTTTTCAGCTAACTCAGTGCTTTAAATGGCAAAATGGAGTGTTTTTTTTTAACATGGGCCAAAACACATGTTAGTGTAGTGGCCGGAATACTAGATGAACTGCCATTAGTAGTTCATTAGATGGCCCTTTGTATGGCTTCCTACATGTTAAAACACCCGTTGGTGTGTTTTTTTTTAGCTTAATGAATGCCTTTAAATCTACCCCTAAATGCCTTAGCTCTTATCTCTCATTGATAAAAGAAGAAACTAAATTAACCAAATAGTGACTGAATAGAAAAGTGCGTTAAAAAAAAAGTTCATGATGATGTTTTAGGACAGTGGTTCACGATCTGTTTTTTTTTTTTTTTGCTCAAGAGTCAAGACACCTCTACCATGCACGAAATTTTTGGGGAACCTCTAAAATAATATGCCGTTTGTAAAGGGTGCAATGTAGGTTACAAGTGTAAACATTAGGGATGGGCAAAAATTTCTGCTTTAAACTGAAATCGACAAAAAATGGCACTTTACGCTTGGCAAAAAATTTCCTGCGAAAAGTGAAGATTTTCCATTTTTTTCTGCTTTTTTTGCCTAGTTCATTCCATTGAAATCAATGGGAACATAGAAGTTACACAGAACACAAAGCAAATATTATTTTATTTCCACAAGGCATAGTAAAAAAGCGGCATGAGGGTGCCTGTGTTGGTGATGTGTGGGGAAAGAATCAGTTGAACAGGGGATGATGTTTGGGGGGGTTGTTTACTGGGATTGGGGGGGCATGTAATAAAAAAGAAATCCTAAATAAAATAAAATAAAAACCATAAGACATTGTATAAAGGGGTCTGAGGAGGGTGTCTGTGTTGGTAAATGAATGAATCATTTGAACAGGAAATTGGTTTTGGGAGGGGGGTTCTTTACTGCTATTCGGGGAACAGTTAATAAAAAATAAATCAGTAAAATAAAATAAGACATTTGTATGTAAAGTGATAGAGACAGGAACCCCCTGACATAAGCTGCCACTGGGGTGGACTGATACTTGACTTGATAGAGTATTTTGTAGAGGATGATTTGTTTGATGTATTGTTAGAGGTCTTTATTGGACTTAGACTTATTAGACGCCCAAGCCCTGAAGAAACATTGATTTGTAGGGCTTAGGCTTGTTATAAACAAACCCCCCAAATTGTTTATTTTTTTGTAGGACTAGGTTTTTTATTTATTTTTTTTATTTTCAAAACACAAGCCCTCAGAATAAAATAGAAGTGCCCTACTGGCCTAATGCCAGCAGGTCATGTTGGCCAGTGGCCGCTGTCAAATGTCCTCCTGAATCCTGAGTTGCAACTGCTGTTCGTACTGCTGCTGCTGAGTTGTTTAAGCAGCAGGATGATTAGGCAGCCAAAAGGGAATGGGATCAACAATAGCAGTAACATGGAAGATTGATGATGAAGGTTCCACTTGCCACGACTGGCTCCAGTGATGCGCCTGAGGCAGTGGCAGCACAATAAGTAGCCCTAAGTCTATGTGAAGAAAAGAAGAAGTTGGTCATTAAATCTTCTCCACCTGCCCCTCCTCCAAATTCATGGGTGTGTTGTTATTAAAATATATTTTTTCCCTTGAGAGCAGGAACTGTTGCTCTTGTCAGCAAATGCAGTGTTCACAGTGTGTGTGTGTGTGTGGTAAATAACATCTGGGGGCACAACTGTATCCAAACACCTTGACACCCGAAACCAAGTTCTGCCGCTGTCACTGTACCCCTTGTCCAGACCCCGCTAAAGACACATGACAACTTGCTGACAGTTTAATAGTAATTATGAACCCTCCCTGCAAGAATCCTAGCATATTCTGTGGGATGGAATCTCCACAGATGCCACCTCCACCACAGTGGCATGTGTGATCATTGCACCACAGAGTGTGCAATGTGTAGAGATGAACTGCCATATCCTAACATTAACAGAGTGGCTATCATTTGGCAGGGGAGGTAACAATGAATGAGGTGGCTTGGCAGGAGATATACTTGTTACCCTAGAGGAAGAAGGTGATGTTGATGGTGAGTTAGTTGTTTCGCTTGTCATGGAACTTCCAGTGTCTGTCTGGGTTTCTTTATTCTTCCTCCCTTTTGATCTCCACCTTTCTGGAGAGTCAGGGGGTACAGTAACACCGGTGCTAGATTTCTGTAATGGGTGTTTGGCTTTAACACGTTTGACATAAATTTCATGGTGTCTGTGTTTCATGTGTGATATCAGGGAGCTTGTGCCAAGGTGTGTTCCCTCCTTTCCCCTTCTCACTAACTTGTCACAAATTTTGTACTGTACCGTTGTTGATGATGACTGCACTGTGCCTGCTTGTAGGGAAAAACAGTCCCACACCCATGACTTCTGGGGGGAGGAATAGGGAATAGGTGGAGAAGAATGGCCTCTTTCTTCTTCTCCTCCACATTCCCCTTTACTTTCTGTGGAACCTGTTCTAGTCCCTCATCACTTGTTGACCCTATTCTCACTGTGTCCACGGTGGTCTGTGGCTATCACGGTGCCCGTGCTATCGCCAGCGACAATATGACCAGTGCTACTTCCTGATGCCTTTTATTGGCTAACGTGGTTTGGCTCCGCCTAGTGCTAGCCCTTAAATACTGAGCCCTGTCACTTCTGCAGTGCCCTTTTGTGGTGTTCCCGTTGCTAAGCGCTTGTGCCTATATTCATGTGAATCCTGTGTATGACCCGGACTGCCTGACTACTCTGTCTGTATCATTCCTGCTCTGTGTATCGACCCGGCCCTGCTGACATTCCTGCTCTGTGTACCGACCCGGATTGGCTGACGTTCCTGCTCTGTGTACTGAACCAGACTGGCTGACGTTCCTGCTCTGTGTACCGACCCAGTTTGGCTGACGTTCCTGCTCTGTGTATCAACCCAGCCTGGCTGACGTTCCTGCTCTATGTACCGACCTGGTTTTGGTGGACGTTCCTGCTCTGTGTACCAATCAGGCCCGGCTCACTGTTCCATCCGGTAATCTGGTTAGGGGCTGTCCTCCGTTGTCATCTCTGTCTACGGACAGATCCTCTGGTTGCCTCGTTTGCTGCTCCGGCAGCCTTGTTACTGTGACCCGGTCACCGAGTTGTGCCTCGTGATCCTACACCCCGGTATAGTAGACCTATTGTTATGGTTTTTACGACACTCAGACCAAGGTTAAAAATAAAACACAGTTTTATTGAGGTAAAAATAAGGAACAGTGCCCCTGGGGGCCAGAATAGGTAATCACAGGTATAGAAAAGTAATGGGTGTAGTACAGGCCCAATATAGTAGGAGCAAATAGCACTCAATAGAATCAATGAAGGTAAATGGGTGAATGCCCAATAAAAATAATCAGTCTCTGTTGTGGTGATTAGCCAACGCCCGGTGAATATAAACAGTCCCAGTAGTAGTGCAATAGCAAGCGCTAGCAGTGTGACTGAACTGGATCACTACCAGATAGCTGTATTGTAATATGCCCAACAGTATAGCAAGGACTGACTGGAGCTAGAGCAAATACCACCACTTGGGTAACGTGAGTCAAACACACTTCCTGGTGCGGTATGATGGTGCAATACTGTGAGCAATAGGAGACCAGAGCCAAGACACCCTTCCGGTGCCGAAACGGAGCAACACACTGCAAGAGCTAACGGTATGCCCAATAGCACCACGCGGTGCTACAACTTGCGGAAACGAGCACCGTAGTTGGAGATACTGCTCTGCTAGTGTAAACAGATAGGCTCGATGATGGAGGCAACAAGCTCATCAAGTGTTAAATGGCTCAGAATCAAAGGCAGCAAGCTTGGCATGTGTACACAGACAGGCTCGGTAACGGAGGCAACAAGCACAGGAAGTGTTCTCTGACAGGCTCGGTAACGGAGGCAACAGCTCAGCAAGTATTCTCTGACAGGCTCAGTAGTGGAGGCAACAAGCTCTGCAAGTGTAAAGACAGGCTCAATAACGGAGGCCACAGCTCAGCAGAGGAAGCGTGATCAGTCGGTGCAACACTACAAGCACAGTTCAGAATGTCGCCAGGCAAGAGATCAAAATCTCGCAGGAACACTGGAAGCAATCACGGAGCAGGAACGTCAGCCAGAACTGGGTCAATCACGGAGCAGGAACGACAGCCAGAGCTGGGTCAATCACGGAGCAGGAACGTCAGCCAGAACCGGGTCAATCACGGAGCAGGAACGATAGCCAGAGCCGGGTCAATCACAGAGCAGGAACGTCAGCCAGAACCGGGTCAATCACGGAGCAGGAACGTCAGCCAGAGCCGGGTTAATCATGGAGCAGGAACGTCAGCCGGAACCGGGTCAATCACGGAGCAGGAACAGCAGAGTAGTCTGACGGGCCAAGTCGGTACACAGGAACGCAGGAACACAGCAACAATGGCGCTTGAACAGGAACACCACGAAAGGGCACCTGACAGGTGCCATAGGCCCAGTATATAAAGGGACACCCTGGGCGGGCCAATCAAGCTCCGCCAATGGAAGAGCGCCACAACAGAGAGTGACAAGGAGTCACGTGATACCCATACGATTGCACCACGGTACACTTGACCTGTTACTGCTTGCGAGCTGAGGTTGGTCTGTTCCTGGGCGCCTCAGGCTGTCCCTATTCTCTGGCAGTCGACCTCCGGTTTGAGTGTTCGTTAACCCCTTGCGGGTTGGTGCCATTACACATTGGGTCACAGTCAATTGTAGTCTCGGTTTGACATTACTCTGTGCCTACAGTTGCAGTCCTCCACTACTGCTCCGGCAGTCTGCCACTTGTCCAGGGCCTTCGTTTATTCCTGTTGCCTCAGTTGCTATTGTGTCACTCTCTGCGTAGTGAGTGTCCTGTGGGGTTTTGCACTATTAGGGTCTGTCTGTACCTCCTGGCCTAATAGCAACCATTTCTTCACTGTCTCGTTTTGGATTCACACGAACTGTAACCTGACCTGTGGCAGTGTAGTACCTTCGTGTCTCACTGGACCTGTGTGGGTTATTGAATTCTACTGTAACCTGACCTGTGTCAGTATTATATTTGTCTATATATGTACTGGACCCTTGTGGGTTATTGATTTCTACTGTAACCTTACCTGTGTCAGTATCATATTTGTATATATATATATATATATATATATATATATATATATATACTGGACCCGTGAGGGTTATTCTAATTTCTGTGTTTATCAATAAAACTGTGTTTTTACCTAAACCTTCTGTGTCTGAGTGTCCATAAAACCATTACAGTGGTACACTAGCCTGCTCCTTAGCATCTTGTTGCCCTTTCATCTCAGCAGCAGCAGAAATTAGAGCAGTTGCAATTTCTGCAAATTCCAAAAGCTGATTGCTAGTAGTGGTGGTGATGCCCATCCTCATCCCTGTCTTCCATTCCTTCTCAGTTTCTGATAAAAAGGCCATCATTGTCTCTTCCACCCCAGCCTCTCCAACAACACCACCACCACTAGTCCTTACATGATGCTGCTCTATTCCAGACATCTCACTGCTGCTTGGAGGAGGTGACGATTAATGTGACAGAGGTCCCCTGCTGTCACACTTGGCAACATCTTCTCCTCCCCCCCTGAGTACTACAAGAAACACTAGCAACAGGAAAAGTATTGGTGGAAGCAGGTTCAGCTCTGGCAACAGGTACAGTACTGGCGGCAGGTTCAGCACTAGCAGCAGGTACAACACTAGTGGCAGCACATATGGCAGCAGGGACAACACTAGTGGCTGCAGGAACAACAATGGTGGCACTGGCAGCAGGAGCAGCACGTCTTGCAGCAGGCAGAAGCAGCTGACCTATCCTGCTCTCACTAGTACTACCCTTTTCTCCATCCCTTAAATTCCCCAAGATCCCTTTGGGTGAATTAGAGGGACTGGACAGCATTGGTTCAGTACTGCTAGTCACTTCCTCCGCCTCCTCAGACTCAGTGAACACATAAGGGTCCTTCCAGCTCCTCTACTGATTATTTTTCACCCTGCACACAGTGATAGGAGTCACTATGAGCCTTTTCTGCCTCAATTTTTGCAAAATATCACAGTAAAACAGCACAGCACGTCTATCTTGTTCTGTAGCTGCTTCTATTGTGTCTGCCTTCAGCAAAAACGTCATATTTTTATAGCAGAGGTGTGAAAACAATGTAAATCAATGGGCGGAAAATTTATAGCCATTGAAAAAATGGTGAAAGATTTTGGCCAATGGGCAAAAGATGCAAATATTTTAACCGCTAGTTTGAAAAGAGGATTTTCCTGTGAAAAAGCAGATAACAACATGGTTTTCAAGAAATTTCCCACAGGAACATGGCAACAACTTTCGCCCATCCCTAGTAAACATTGTTATTTTAATGTCCGTAGGTCTCCCTAAGTTGAAAGGGCATCCCAAGCATGGGTCCTTACTTTCCATGTGCCTATAGGGAATAAGCTGCATAACTTTGACAAGGTCTACAGAGGCAAAAACGTATGTATATGGTTGTGCTGTTTCTCTTGTGCAGATAGGATTTGCCTGATGTTTCAGAGCTGGACAGCCTGAGGGTGAAACTAACCTGATATGGTTATGGAAATTTCCTCTCGGTAATGGCACACGGGAGTGAAAAATGTGACTTGAGCACCACTTTAAAGGCTGCTTTGCCTTAGAATAACACACTATTTTGTTCATTCTCTGAGTGCTTGTCACATTGTTTGTAGGTCTCCTTAAGTTGGAAGGGCATCCCGGGCATCCCAGGCATGTGCTCTCCCTGTAGATAGAGTGAATCTGCTGCACCACACTGATGAAGCTGAAACATACATCTGTGTTTGTGCTGGTTCTCTTATACAGAGAGGATTTGCTTGATATTTTGCAGCTGAACTGCCTGGAGGTGGGAGAAGTCTAATATGGTTATGGAAATGTGCTCTCTGTAATGCCTTATTGGAATGAGAAATGTGATTTAAGCACCACTGAGAGACTGTGGGAGTCAGTGTACATGGGGATCTGTGTCTACCTGTGGGCAAAGGAACAAGTCTAGGGGCCAGGAAGTGTACATGGGATTCTACCAGTGGTCAAGGGAAAAAGGCTGGGGGGCTGCTGGTAGCCATAAATCCCCATGAATGCTGCCTGGCCCCCAGCCTTGTTCCCTTGGGAGTGCACAACATTATGAAATATGATTCAGAGCTGAAGGGATGATATTGTAGTGCGTGGTGTACTTTTTAACTGTTTGAGTGCCATGGTGGTGTGCAATGAACATCCCTATGGCACTAAAAGGGTTTAAGAATTGATGCCGTTCGTGGTGCTGAAAGAGTTCTCTCCATTCTGTTACTGGCCACATGGACATGGACATGGGACAGCAGAGAGAATGTTGTCAGACTTCAGGATTGTGGTAGTGTTTGTGAGGGAAGGCATCCTTTCCACATTGCCAGCACTTCGACAATCATCCATGCTACTAATTGATTGAAGGCTGTTACTGCATAGAAATGTACAGGGAGATCCCAACTTCGCCAACCTCAGGTAGGCAAAGTTGTGACTGTGAACTCCGACAGAAGAGGCTGCTATTGGAGTTTAGTGAATGTGTTGAAGTGCCATATTAACATATCAACACACCCCCTTGCATACAAAACGGTCTCATTATCTGGCATTTTCATATGGAAATGAGTCATTATGCTTAATTTCCAAATCTAGGGCACCTAATCTATTGAATGATCCAGTTCTGGGTGCATTCCTGGCCATTTGGCATTCATATACGGCTTCAGCAGCTATCCTCCCTCTTCCTTCTCTGGCATCTCCTAAATGTTATGGTCGTTCCACCCCACATACGCTTATCTAAAGATTTTCCCAAATGGACTGATGGCAGGAGTCTATGACTTTATGACTTGTTGGCTGATGGGAAGGTACTTCCTTTCAAATCTATTCGCAAGATGTTGTCTCTCTCTCTCTCCAGGTGAGATGTGGATGTTTCTCTGTATTCGGCACTTTCTGGATCACCCTGGGATTAAGACGGGTTGGTCTCATGCCTGACCGAATTTGAGTCCCTTCTCTTACTCCCTGCTTCACATAAACACTTTCTGGAGTACTGGATGAAATGCATAGAATGCACCTTGGGTATTACATTGTCTAGGGACCCATGACAAATTTTATTTTATAAACAATTACCACGACTACACAACTACAAATGCCTGTTACTCCTAGCATTGTTGGGATTGGCTAAAGCACTGATCTCAGCCCATTGGAGAACTAATGTTCCCCTGAGTATTCTGAGTGGGTGGGCAGAGTGCGAGACAATATTACCTTACTGAGGCTGACATTGCAATTAAGAGGTTACAACCCGAGTAATATTGCAGATTTCTTCCTTTTGCATTTCCAGCCTTGATGTAGAGGCTGGTTGGTACTCCCACGGTGGGGAACACCACCTTCCCACTCACTACTCTTTCTACATTCTCCCCTCCTTCCTGCTATCCTTTTTCTTCCCCTCCTCCTTATCTTTTTTATTATTCTGTCATTCACTTTTTCTTTTTCCTTCTTTTACCCCTTTTTTTCACTGTTCTGTTTCCATACACCCTGTTACACTGAAGATGCTGAGATTAAGATATAACGTTGAGTTACCCTAGCTCTCCTTCGTGATTCTATACTGCTGGGATATAGATATGACAGAGAGAATTCCTGATACTTCTTTTACAATGTCTATGCTATGTAACTCCTTTGTCTTGCTACCTTATAGTCTGCATTTCTCTGTAATGACTACACTTCTACAATAAAATACTTAAAAAAAAGTATCACCTTTCTATCACTCTTGTGAGTTTTTTGCTGAGTCCCATCTACTCTACTGGCTAACAAGGTACCCCCTTTAAAACAAAATGTGCAGAAAGTGCTTTTTGGCTGCTTTTTTTCCAGATGATGATGCATTTGGCTCTAATAAATAAATGTGTTTCGAGCACCACTGAGAGACTACTATGCCTTAGAACAAAACATTTTATTATGTTCATTCTCATGGGTGCTTGTCACAGCATTTGTCTGTCTCCATAAGTTAGAAGGGCATCCCAGGCATGGGCCCTTGCTTTCCATGTTCCTAGAGGGAGTCAGTTGCACCACACTGATGATGACCACATAGTCTGAAACATACATCTGCTGTTGTGCTGTTTATCCCCTGAAGAGAGGATTTGCCTGGCATTTTAGACCTGGACTCTGATTTGGGACCAGTTTTATTTGGGAATAGAAATTCCCTCTCTGTATTGGCAAATTGAAATGAGTAAAATGATCTGAGCACCACTGAGAGCACTCTATGCCTTAGAACAATACACTTTATTTTGTTCACTCTCGGTGGGCACTTATTTGTAATTATTTAAGCTCTCACAATCAGAATCATAAAAATATACACTTTAAACCTTCACATCTTTGTCAGTGTCTTTAGGGAAAAAAAAGGGGAACCCAAGGTCCCCATAGGCCGAAACATATGTCTGTGGTTGTGCTGCTTCTTACGTGCAGAGATGATTTCCCTTATGTTTTGGAACTGGACTGTCTGAGGGCAAGACCAGTCTGATATGGTTATGGAAATTTCCTCTCTGTAATGGCACATGGGAGTGAAAAATGTGACTAGAGCACCGTTGAGAGGTTAACATAAATTAGAACAAAACACATTATTTTGTTCATTCTCGGTTGGTGCTCTTCACATTCTGTTTGTAGTTATCTGAGCTCTCACAATCAGAATAATAAAAACAAACACATTATGTATATCAGTTTCTATAAATATATATTTGAAACCTTCACATATTTGCCAGTGTCTTTTGGAAAAATAGGGTGCAACCTAGGTGGGTTTCCATGGATCACCAAAGTATCATAGAACCCTGGTTGAGAATCACTGTTTTAGAGATTGAATATAAGAAAACTACATTTTACAGATGCTAATAAATGCTAGTTATAGGTATATGAACCAATCTTACTTTTAGATGTTAGTTAGGTATAATATATTGGATGGAGTCAGATTATATGAAAAAAGCATAATAGTTCTTATCTCAAATTTGATTTGTCAGGCCATGTTTGTAATGTAATACATGATCAGTTGTTATGATGATGATGTATATGTGTGTGGTGCTTGAAATTCTAGGGATTAATTAAATGATGTTTCATGAGGGTTGTAACTTTTTATTAGATACAAGCTTTTTTCTTAATTAGTATGTTGCTATGAAAAGAAGAGTGTAGTATGTAAAAATATCTTAAAACATGTCATCATGCTAAAAATGTAGCTTCCTCACCTCCCACTGACAGACACCAAGAGTAAGGAAGAACTTGTGTCAATTTATTTCTGCACATTCTATAAAGTTATCACATTTAACATGTGTCATAACACTTGATAAAAGATTCATTAACATACTCTGCTCAAGTTCTCTGCAATTTTGTCAAAGGTAATATTACAGTACAATTTTCTGATAACTTAAGTGATTTCTATGTAGAGCATAGCTGGGCATCATGTGACTCCCCAGCTGTTCTTGGACTACAACCTGTTTGAATTTAAGGTTACGCATGTGAGTTGCATATATAAGCATGCTACATATACACTAAATGGTAAACTACTTGGGGAATCCTTGTTAAAAAAATATTTAGGAGGGAAGCTAAGATCTTCATAAGCTGTGCTAAATCCCAAGCAGCAGAAAAATAAATGAGTCTGTAAAAAGGGTGAAAACATTTATTTCTGTATATTAGTGAAAAGTAAAGCATAATAAGATTAGGTCATAAAATGGTACATATGTGGAAGGTGATAAGGAAATAACTGCTTATCTAAAATATTATTTCTGATCAGTCTTTACAATAGGTTGCGAATAAGGGAACCCCCCATTAAGAAGGGTAACTGTTATTATTAAACAAGTAGATACTAGTCTGTTTATAGAAGAGGATGTTAGATCAATGTTATCAAAATTGAAAGTGGATGAATCAGTTTGCCTAGATCAGATTCATCCACAAGCGTAAAAGAGCTGTCAGATCCTCTAGCTGAACTTTTTAACCAATCTCTGTTGACAGGAGTGGTTTCAGATGACTGGACAATTGCCAATATTTTACCACTAGATAAAAAAGGCAGTGGTAAAGACTTCAGGCCCGTAATTCTGACATCAGAAGTTGGGAAATTAATGGAAATTCTATAAAAAGTAAGAATTGTTTCATATCCAAAATCTAATGACATGCAATTTCATGGCAGAATGTCTTTACAACAGGGATATCTTGTCAAATACATTTTGTTGAATTTTTGATTGTTACTTCGGTGAGAGACATAGATGGGGTTATAGATGGAGCATATTTGATTCCAGGAAATCTTTTGATACTGTACCACATAGGAAACTGATTCATAAGCTACAGAGTTTGATACTAGACTCAAAGGTAGTTGACTGATTAAATAACTGGCTGAAAGATAGGAAACAGCATGTCATAATCAATGGTATATATTCAGATGAAGGACGGGTTACTAGTGGAGTGCCACAGTGGTCAGTTCTAAGGCCTGTCACCTTCAATATCTTCATTAGTGACATTACTGGTAATATTCAAGGTAAGGTGTGCCTTTTTCCAAAAATCTGCCACAGGGTTGATTTTCCAGTAGAGATAAACTAAATGCATGAGGATTTAGGAATACTACAAGAATGGACAACGGTATGGGAGTTATAATTTAATGCTGAAAAGTGCAAGATAATGTATTTAGGGCACATACACCCAGAGGCGTAATACAGGCTTAGTGTTACTGTGCCAGAGCCGGATCATGGGCAAGGCACCATAGGCGCCTGTCTAGGGCCCTGTGAAGTTGGGAGGCCCAGCCACAACAAAAAAGGGAAAAATTTCCACCAGAATCAATCATGTCTACAAGGGTAACCCCGGGCACTCAAAGGGTTAATACTCAATACAAACTTATGTCTGCTGCTAGCTTCACCTATCAACATGCTGCATGCAGCTTTGAGTCTGCAGGGTGATGCCAGTGTGAGGTCCCATGACCATGGCTTCCCGACCATGTGGGAGCAGGCAAGCTATTTATGATGTTTCTGACCATATTCTAGCCACAGAAAATAGCACTGGAGGTAATTATGATGATAATAGGTCTCCATGGGTTTGTTGGTGCCCAGAATAGTGTTATTGGCATCAAAGTTCTCTATAAGGTGCGCACCTGCTACAGGATTTTTTGTGAACTTGAAAAAGATATGTCCGGCTGGGAGAATGTTTACAAATATGTGTGTGTGTGTGTGTGTGTGTGTGTGTGTATATATATATATATATATATATATATATGCAAAAGGGCAAGCATGACCCACGCTTCTAAAAAATTACTGCTTTCATTTCTGCTTCTTTGTCATATTGCCCATAATTATATTAATAAACACATGATTACTATGTACTCACACTGGGACTGATATACTAAGATAAGTGGTGCAATTCTGGAGAAAACCAACTGCTTCATAGGGAAGGAGAAAATCATACTGGTTAAAATGGGGCTTGTAACCTTTTGAATGCTAGATTGGTCTCTAAAGACCTCTCTAGCTTTCAAAGTGTTAAAAGTCCCATTTAAATGAATGGTAGTTTAAACAGGGTTTATTTTTTTCCCTATGTTGCAGTTGATTTTTTTCAGAATTGTGACGCTTTTGTTAGTACATTAGACCCACTCTGTATCTCTCACATTTTCTCCTTTAGTATAAGATTAAGGTACAGACCCACCTTGTACCCAGAGTCTGCCTCTAGTTCATACCTGGTTGCAGTGTGCTGCTCTGTGCCTTGCACTCCAGGCTTGGAGCTGCTCTCCTCCAAGCTTGCAGAGCTGCTCTTCACGGAGGCATCTTTGTTCACTGGTAGTTGGCTGTGGGTTCTCTGGAAGCTCTGTTTTGGCTGAGGGTAATGGAGCTGCTGTACAGCAGGGTACAGTCTGGTGAGACACTCCTGGTGGCACTGCAGCTGGGGTTCCCTTGTGCTTTACTCCTTCTGCTGTAGCCTCCTCTGTTACTATATATGGTTGCAAGAGGGTACCACATGCCAGACTGCAGGGGAGCATGTGACTGCCATGGATGGAGTGAGGTGCCAGTCTCAGAAGCATCACCCAAACATAGCAGGGACCTCTTTGCCTGAACCCCTCAATGATCTGGGTATGTTATCAATGTAAGATGCCCAGACTATGGGCTGTATTTCATGCTATGTATAGAAGTCGGGGGCATTTTGTTCTACAGTCTTTGTTTGTGATGACAGTTCAATTTTTGTTTCTGCTTGGGATCGCCATGCTGGATTGGCATCCCCTCCAATTGTAGTGCCCCCTGTACAACTGTAGGTACAAATCTGGGTGGTGTTTGCAGAAAGTGAGATGGTATCTGTAAGGTTTGAAATTGTCAGGGGTTTAAAGAGATGCACTTTTTTAATAGTGTCATGAAAAGAAATGTAGCTGAAAAGCAAATCTGGTGTAGATGGCTGTTAGCTCTGAGAGCCAGAATGGTGAGCCACACATTCCAGATCAATGTGTTGATTTTATTGCTGTTAGTCAAAGGGTTAATGAGGGAAATCAATGTACCCATCTGGCTCTCACTGATCAAGGCTTTTTTTTTTTTTTTTTTGCTCGTGCATGCTTACTAAGAAGCAGGAAATAGAGCAAGATGTGTCCATTGAAATAAGTAAGGTCTGTAGTTTAAATGTGGGCACTGGAGTGACGGCAAGCTGCTGAAGCTAGGAGCTCAAGTGTCCTCTGTCTCAAGGCATCATCCTGGTGTGATTCCACAGTGAGACGCATAAGAAGGAAGCCTGCAGAGATGCCCCATGATGCAAACAGGGCGAATAGTTGGCATTGTGTGCATATGTGTCTTCTTCTTCACTCTAACATCTCCCTCCATCTTCTTCCTCTCTCTCCCCTTTTTCAGCTCTCCTTTCATTTTCTTCCTCACACTAGGAACTCTCTCCATTTTCTTCCTCCCTTTCCCCTTTTTCATCTCTCCTTCCATTTTCTTCCTCCAGCATCTTCCATCCTCTTTCCCTCTGGCTTTTGTCCTTCATCTTCTTCCTTCTTCCCCTCTTCTTCCACCCTTTCCTCCTTCCAGCTTCTTCCATCTCTTCCATCTCTTCCACCCTCAATTCAGCTTCTTCTTCCATCTCGCCATCGTCCTTCCTCTACCCTTAAATTTCTTCCCTCTCCAACTTCTTCCTCTATTACTTCATCTTCTTTCTTTCTTTCCACATCCCTCCATTTTTTCTTCCCCCATTTTGTCCTTCCATTTTCCTTTCTTCTCCCCCTTTGGCCTCACTGTGTACCTGAGCCCTTCCTCTCTCCCCTTTCTACTTTCTGCCCCTCTTGGTCCTCCTCTTCCCCTTTCATCCTCTATTTTCCTACTTTTGAAATATAGCTGCATTAGTGATGCTACAGAGCTTACAATTATTTGACAGTCCATTGCTAGTCATATAATTGTAAGCTTTGTGGTATTAATAGTGTAGCTATATTTCAGTTATAATCTATGTAGTATCACTATTTCAGATGTAAGAGTGTATCAGTAGTGTAGCTCCAATTCAATTGTAAATTCTATGGTATCACTATTATCAGTAGTGTAGCACCACTAAGCTATGTGTATCACTATAGTGGCTTAATTTCAATTGTAAGCTCAGTGCATCATTATTATATATACATTTCAATTGTAATCTCTGTGGTATAAGTAATGTAGATCCATTTCAACTGTAAGCTGCCTGGTATCAATAGTGTTGCTCCATTTCAAATGTAAGATCTGTGGTATCATAAATGTATCTGCATTTTAACAGCATGCTCCGTGGTATCAATAGTGTACCCCATTCAATTGTAAGCTCTGTAGTATCACGTGTGTAGCCCTATTTCAGTTTTAAGCTATGTGGTATCACATGTGTAGCCCCATTGCAGTTTTAAGCTATGTGGTATCACTTGTGTAGCACCATTTCAAGTATAAGCTATGTGGTACATTTTTTTTATATATTTAATCCATTGGATGTCAGGGAGGTGCTCAGTGCATTGCTTTGCACCAAGGGGATTAAAGCACTAATTCTGTATTTGATTAAGTTGGTACTAGGACCTCTAACCACAAGAACAAAAATGAGAAAGGCTTGTGACAGGGGTGGTGGGCCCTAATTTGGTATCCTGCCTAGGACCCTATGGAGACTTAATCTGTCTCTGTACTGTGCTGACAAAAACATCAGAGAAAGGGTCTTGGGACATTATTATTTCAGATGACTTGTAGGAAGGCAAGCAATGCAGCTAAGCAGGAATAGAGATGTATTAATGCCACTCTAAAGATCTCTGGTAATACCAAAGAAATGCATTGGAGACCTCTCCCTAGAGTTTAAGGGGTTAAAAAGCTTAAGTGCAATGGAATTTAGGATTTTTTCCCCTATGGTGCAGTTGGTTTACTCCAGAATATCTCCAGTTGTATAAATATGGGCCTATGTTATTATGTTGACACTAGACAGGACTATCTACAAAACCTGCTGATGTTAGTGTGTGGTGTTACCCAGTAATGTATTCTAGTGGACCTGTTGCACTAAAATAAGTTTAGTTTGTTTTAAAAGACTTCAAATCTGCCTATATGTTGTAATAGCAATTTTCTGTAAAATAAATAGCTTTAGAGAAATTATCCTTTATATTTTAAAGGCCTGTGGTGTCATTTAATGCTAAATCCGCGCACAGTATGGTAATTAGTTTTGTTCAAGACCAAATGTATCACTCTCTGTACTATTAGAAATGATGCCAGTTTTAAGCTTTGTCTAGATAAATATTTCTCAGTGTTAGTGTTCGGGAGGGGGGAGTCGGGGCACATCAACAGTTCTGCTTTTTATGATATTGCTGCTTAGTCACAGGTTAGTATTCAGGTGGTTCTGTCACTTTGATTGCACTTTGAAGGTTACCTTGAAAACTTGGTCTGTCTGTGTGTCCTGAGCAACTGGAGCTGAGACTCACTGGTCTAGATTCATTCATAGCACAGTGTAAGGCAATACTAGCCCAGTAAAGAATCCAATTAACATAAAATACCACATTGCTCAACCAGCAAATAATTTCTTAAAAACTATTTCTATTAGAAACAGCACAACATATGGACAAGTTTTACTTACCTTTAAGATTAACTAAACTTAAGGTGGCAGGTCCACTTTATACTTTAACCCTTTGAATGTCAGAGGTGTTACGCAAAGCATTGTTTACCACCTCTTGCACTCAAAGGGTGAACTCCTTAAGGACAAAAGGTTTATGCAATGCATTGATTTGCAATGTTGAAATATATTTTCACATACAAAGCCACTGGACGTTCAGCGGGAGATTCACTAAGTTGTGATAAAGAGGTGATAAAGTGGACATGACTTCTCCAGTTTATCACTTCTCCGTTTCCTATGTTATTCTATGAAGACTATTCACTAAGATCCCCAAAGTTAAATAAACCTTAGTGCATGATCTCCATAGAATAACATAGGAATTGGAGAAGTGATAAACTGGAGAAGCTCTGAAGCCAGTTTCGTTGTCACCTGCAGATTCCCATCTCAAACACATTTGTATTATTTTATTGTATTAACCATTAACCCATTGTGTGCCAGAGAATTATCCAATTCATTGCGCTGCAATTCTTTGGATACCTCTCTGACATGCAAAAGGTTAAGACTTTTTCATGTAACTTATTCCATGAATATACCATAGAATTGTCTTATATTTCCCTCACAAACACAGGATTAATTCTTTAGAGAAACAATAATCTCATGCTTGACCCTTTAAATACATTACAAGACTTCACCTGCTTCTAGCTATTTAAATTCTGCTGCCAGTTTTTAACAGAAAATCCATTTAATCATGGCTGAGTTTTCAGAGTTCTGTTTTACTTGCTTGTTTTCAGATATTTTCATTTTCTTTAGCTTTCAGTCAGGGGGAACTAATCATGTCATTATGGGTAGTTTCAGTCTCAAGATTTTGAAATGTTTAAAGTTTTGCTTATAGCCAGACATATGTGACATATCAAAAATTGTCTAAAATGCTTTTTCATGCCAACATTTAAATCTCACTTGTTTATTAATTTTATCTTCATTGGAAGGGATGATTCATTTACAGCAATAGAACTGAATTGTGATGGGTAACATTTTTCACTAACCCCCAAAAAAGATGAAAAAAAAACACGTTTCCTGGGAATGCCAATGAAAAACTTTAAAATTCTGCTTTTCAGACTCTCTTTTTCTTACCTCACAATTCTCCCTTCCTGTCTTAGTGTAGAATGGTGTTCGGAGAGGGTTGTCAGAGTGCACAAGGAAGAGGAGATAACTAGATGTACGACAGTCTGTAGGACAGCATATAGGGGGAGTGCTGGAGTTGTACAGGTGTTGCCTATGTTCTGCTTATATTACAGGTACTGCATACTAGGTTACTATATGTCACCTAAGTGACTTTGGGGGAGATTTATAAAAGTGTAATTAATCAAAAAGAAGAGTTAAAATGACTATAACATTGTGTAGCATGTTTTTTTAAATGGAGTAAGGATGTTTGGAAAAAGAGGTGCAGCAAATTCATTAAGAAATGTCACAATTTATGACAATTTAGCAACTTTATTGATGCCTACATTCACAATAAGGAATAAGTAAAAAATGAACAAGAACACCTTTTATAAATCTCCCCCATTGGCCCATATTAATAAAAGCAAAGAGCTATTTAATTTAATAGGAGTTTTTATTTGTCCCCCTTGGTGGAGTTGGTTTACCACAGAATAACTCCAGTTTGCTTTATTAAATATGGGTCATTGTCTTTAACTAGACACATTCATAAAAGATGGTGTGATTTAACCCCCCCAAAATAAACACAAAACATTATATGAATTTCTAATTTTGTAAGTCAGGTAGGGATTTTGGTGCTTATTGACTTTGGTTGTCACTTTAGTAGTAAAGACAAATATACAACACACACGATATCCACTAAAGGTGTAAGGAGGAAAGGATTGCCTGGATGTGGTGGCTATATGACATTTACTGCATCTGTGGTTGCAGCAGCTGTTAATAATGAAATTCTTTAATAAGAGCCTGCATATAGGAAATGTGATGCAAAAAGTCATTCCAGATAAAGGTATTAGTAGTAGAAGGAGAGAGACTGATGCTCGTGCCAGAACCTGCTGCTTCTGCTATGCCACCTAATGCTAAAAAAAAATAAAAGGTAAAGGTGATGAGTTATTGATGGTGAGTAGTACTAGTGAAGGACTCAGTGATCCTTTCACTATTTTATTTACTGATATATTTACTGGACAAATGATTGGGGAGCATGGCCATTGATTTTTACAAGACAAGGACATGGGGAAACTGGTAAACAACATGCTATCTTTTGTTCCAGCATGATCACAACACAGTCTGTATTAAAACCAATGAGGAGGAAACTCTTTGTACTTTTTTGGACCCTTGCTTTAATGCCAAACATGGTGAATTTTTGCCAAAGCTTGAGCAGCAGCAGCACTTGGATGATTGCGTCAAGGGATACACAAAAATCCATGTCCAACAGGTGAGAGATTGAATTGTGGAGGAAAAGAGGGCTAAACGTAGGGGCACTAACAGAAATATTGAGAATGAACTAGGCCAAGGAGTTTTACCGTCACCCGCAGACATAATGACACTGACCCCAAAACAGAAAAAAACATATTGTTTCTCAGCAAGGACATTCTGGCATGTGTTGCTCTGGTAGTGGTAATGGTGCCTTGTGTGATGGCACTGGTGGTGAAGAATGGCAACAGGCTGGGCAGTGGGCACATCCCTATGGGATGCACTCCTTGAATATGACAAAATAGAGGACAGTGTATTACAACTATAAAAACAATGCATCCTTCCTATCATTTACCTACAAGGCAGACAACACAGTGTTTTTTAGTTCAGAAGTTTTCATTTTGAAGAGTCTAGGACATGTCTATAAAGCAGTAGCAATGTGGGAGAGGCTAATATTCATTAAAATTAACCAGCATTTAATTCCATTTAATTGTAGCAGTAGAACAGACAGAAATCAATCAGGGAATTGCATGACACTGTTGAGGAGAGGTAAGACCTCTGACTGTTCCAATTATATACTAAGTCATCACTACAACTATACAACCAAAAGTCATATAATAGTTGTGAGTGATTTATACACTTCCTTGTTTTCTCTCTTGACTCACATTAGCTGAAAAAAATGCCAAACAAAATTTAAAGTTAGATATATATTTTGTTTAAATAATAACTTAGATAAGCCAAAGAAATATTGGAGGTTATGCACTAAGGCGTGACAAAGAGGTGATAAAGAGGAGATATCTTCTCCAGTGATATCACTTCTCTAGTTCCTATGTTATTCTATAGAGCCAATGCACTAAGCTCTGCAAAGTTGGAGAAATGTTAGTGCATAGGCCACATAGACTAACATAGAAACCAGAGATGTGATAATGTAGCGATAATTTCTCCAGTGATATCACCTCTTTATCAAGCTTTAGTGCATAACCCCCATTATTTAGAGGTAGAAATGTAAAGAAAAAGAAATTTAAAAAGTAAACATAAACATGCAGCACTGCAGCAGCAAATACATACAAATTAATACAAAATAATTCACCCTTCCTGTTAAGATACATCCATGTTCTTCAGGACATTCTACAGGTGTAGTATAATTCTGCAGAGGAAAAGTAGGTGGCTTATGGGATTCACTAGAATGGATGGAGTACAAAAAAGATTTTTCACATGCAGGGGTCAATAACCCACAAGTAATCTCTCCATTCCATATTTGTGTCACTGTATATCATGGTGCCTTGATTCAGTCTGAGCAACATTTTGACTTCCGGGTCTCCGCTACTCTTATTGGCTCAGTGCTTCAGACTCGCCCAGGGCTGACCTTTATATACTTCCTCCTGTCATTTGGTCTTAGCCCTTTCGTGGTGTTTCTGACCAGACGTCTGTGACCCGCTCCTGTATCCTGCCTGTTCCTGATCTCTGTGTACTGACCCGGCTTGCCTGACTACGCTCCAGTATCCTGCTGTTCCTGATCACTGTGTACTGACCCGGCTTGCATGACAGCGCTCCAGTATCCTGCTTGTTCCTGATCACTGTGTACCGACCCGGCTTGCCTGACGACGCTCCAGTATCCTGCTTGTTCCTGATCGCTGTGTACCGACTCGGCTCATCTGACTATGCTCCAGTATCCTGCTTGCTCCTGATAGCTGTGTACCGACCCTGGCTCTGGCTGATGAGCGTTCTCTGTGTACCGACCGAGGCTCTGGCTGACGACCGCGCTCTGTGTACCAACTCAGGCTTTGGCTGATGACCGCTTTCTGTGTACCGACCCAGGCTTTGGCTTACGACCACTCTCTGTGTAACGATTCAGGTTCTGGCTTACTACCACTCTGTGTACCGATCAAGGCTTTGGCTGACTCCCGCTCTCTGTGTACCGACTCAGGCTTTGGCTGTCTCCCGCTCCGTGTGTACCGATTCAGGTTTTGGCTGTATTCACTCTCTGTGAGTCTGAGCTTGGTGGTGCTGCTCACTGCCAGTGTTGCTTCCAGTTTCAGCATAAGCCTAACCACTGTAGCCTCCGGGTACACTAAGCCTAACCACTGTTGCCTCCGGTTACACTATAAGCCTAACCACTGTTGCCTCCGGTTACACTATAAGCCTAATCACTGTTGCTTCCGGTTACACTATAAGCCTACCACTGTTGCCTCTGGTTACACTTAAGTCGGTCCACGGTTGCCTCCACCTATGCCATCAGCCTCGCCATTGTTGCCTCCTGGCTGCCAGAGTTTTGCCACTGTTGTCTCAGGTTGCACTACCCGTGGCTGTCGGTTGACTTTCGGCAGAACCTTTGATCACTGCTCCAGCTGTCTCCGTATTAGGAGCTATCAGGCAAGGCCGGTTGATACGTTGCCCTGCAGTTTCTGGGACAGTACTGCTCCACTGTCCAGTCCCTGCGCTACAGTCTGTTGCCAATTGTACTTATATTTCTCCTGTGTCTGTATTGTTATTACCTGTATTTATTGCCTGTTCCTATGTCCTGCTTAAACCTGTGATAAGGTCTTTCTATTTTATTATTAATAAATTACTTTTTACCTTATCCAATTGTCTGAGTGTACTGAAACCGTGACACTGTAATATCAGTTGAATGAATAAGCAAATGTTGTGTATGTCTATAAAACAATTTATTCTTGGAAGAACTTGGCAAGTGTGTATCGATGCACTGGTCCAGGCTACAACGCAGCACTGAACACTCTATACGAGTTATCTCCAGTCATGCTATTCAGTGATCACAAACATACTGACCTAAAACCAGTGCAACAAATGAGACTCAGGAAGAGCTGTCTCCACTTCCATATTTCTCCGGGCAAGCAATGGCCGAAACCATAGATGCAGATATGTAAGCTAGTGCACAACCACAGCCATGACAAATTTAGACCTTCAGGGAGCTATGGTTTTTAGATATATAAAATTATTCTCTGTTGTTAAGGTAAACTAGTCTATCATAATTATAAGACTTTTTATACCTGTTTTGAGGTTCAGAGTTGATCAACAAATACATTATTCCTCCTCTTCACACCAAAAAAACAAGGTGGAAAATAAACGTAAGTTCCCCAATAACACATTAAAATAAAAAAAAATCTAAAAAAATATAATCCAAGTACACTTTCCTGTTGGACAGTACACTCTGAATTATTTACAATCTTTTCTTGTGACACCATTTTTGGTCCTAAAAATCAAAATTGAAATATAGTCAACCAATTACATTTTGTTTAACTTCTAGGCAATCAATTGTTGGGATAACTGAAAAACTACCAGCCTGCTTTTTAATACTCCCAGTCTGTGTTTGGCTGAGAGTTACAAAGATGTCATTGACTGAGTTTCAGCCATTCAGAGTTTGCTTCTTGGCAAAATAGAATCACATAGAATAATTACATTTTCAGTTTGCACTACCCAGCAGGAGAGTGCACTTGAATTGTTTATTTCGGCTTCATGTTCTTATCTGTTTTTTTACTGGGTCACTTTTAATAGGAAAAGTTCAGTGGAAGAGTTTAGGGTACTGGGTTCCGACCACAAATAATCATGCCCACCTCCATGGAAATGATACCCAGTATTAATTATAAATTTATATTGGGAAAAGATCCGTGAATAACAGCCAATAGTATTGCTTCATGGAACAAGGCAAGTGCGGTATTATTATTAGGAGGCGTTCATGTTCATTTTAAATATATTTTTTAGGTTATCTATATAATTATATTTTTAGAGAATGAATGTAAAGTATATGGTTTTGATTATTATTTTTTTTTTTGGAAGTCATTTTGTGAAGTCATACCTTACTTCAGAAGAATCCATATTAACTGAAACATCAATGAACAAATATGAACTTGTCCTAAAAAATTATAGCTTTCCTTATGTAAATATAATAAATGTAGCTGTGCTTAACCCATTGCATACTACAGTCATTTCCAGTTCATTGCTTTAAAATGAGTAAAAATTAATTAAATATAAAATGCTGAAATGCTTGCCACTGTAACAATATACAATCACTAAGCGCCTGACATTTTTGCATAATTCTATCCATCTGCACTCCCTTTGCATACTTAGATGTAATCTTAATTAAAAAGAAATTACAATCATTCAGGAGATAACACTGCATTAGTGATGAGCGAGCACCCCAATGCTCGGATGTTCGGGTGCTCTGACCGAGCACCCCCTGAGGCTCGAGTGCTCGGCCGAGCATCCGAGCCCCATTGAAGTCAATGGGAGGACTCGAGCATTACACCAGGCACCCCCTGCTCTGATGAGGGGAGGGTGCCTGGTCCATAGGAAAAGGGCAGAAAAAGATGGAAACACTACAGAAATGGTTCAGGGACAGCATAGGGAGGATGTCTGGATGCACCTTGGACTCCAACATCGCTGCTGGGAACGATCTTTCGCCCGTAGTACGCCATTTTTACAGACTGACCGTAAAACACACAAAAAGGAAAATAAAAACGACTTTAGGCGAAAAATTGTTACCAAACAGTATTTGCTGTATATTTACTTGTATATCATCTGCAAATTCTCCCAAAAATTTCATCGATTTTCTGAAGTGAGGCCATGATTAAGAGGGAAACGTGCGCAGAGGCAAATTCTCCCAAAAATTTCCTTGATTTTCAGAACTGAGGCCATGATTAAGAGGGAAACGTGCGCTGAGCTGACCATCTAAAACATTATGGGTGAGGGTCTGCTGCAGAGCTGACCATCCTAAACATTATATGCGAAGGCCCGCTAGTGAGCTGACGCTATAAAACATTATATGAGAGGGCCCGCTAGAGAGCTGACCCAATAAAACATTATATGAGAAGGCCCGCTGGTGAGCTGACCTATATAAAAATTGGCAAACAGGGCCCGCTGGTGAGCTGGCCCTATATAAAAATTATATCACAGGGCCCGCTGGTGAGCTGGCCCTATATAAAAATTATATCCCAGGGCACGCTGGTGATCTGGCCCTATATAAAAATTATATCCCAGGGCATATGGAAGAGGAGGAGGAGGATGAGAACATTAAGAGTCAACCATATACCCGTTTTTGGGGTGGAAGGGGTGAATGGGAATACAGAGTATTCCCATCATTGTAAATAACATATATAAAGTGAGTTTATGTTCCCCCGGGGCTTTCCTCCAGTGGAGTGGAGAAGTCAGGGGAAATCCAGGCCTTGTTCATTTTTATAAGTGTCAACCTATCAGCATTGTCGGTGGAAAGGCGGATACGCTTATCTGTTATGATGCCACCAGCAGCACTAAATACCCGCTCAGACAGAACGCTGGCGGCAGGGCAGGCCAGCACCTCCAAGGCGTAGAGTGCCAGTTCATACCACGTGTCCAGCTTGGACACCCAGTAGTTGTAAGGCACAGAGGGATCATTGAGGACGCTGACACGGTCTGCTACGTACTCCTTCACCATCTTCCAAAACTTTTCCCTCCTTGTGACACTAGGCTGCGCATCAGGGTGAGGGTGCTGGCGGGGTGTCATGAAGGTGTCCCACGCCTTGGAGAGTGTTGCCCTGCCTTTCTCGGAACTGCTGTGTGCTCCCCTTTTCTCCCCTTCTCGGTTGGCCAAGGTAGCACGTACTCTGCCGCCAGCGTTGTCAGATGGAAAATTTTGGAGCAATTTTTCAACAAGAACCTTCTGGTATTGCACCATTTTGCTTGTCCTCTCCACCGGAGGAATGAGAGATGAGAAATTCTCTTTGTAGCGGGGGTCCAGAAGGGTGAACACCCAGTAATCCGTGTTGTCTAAAATGCGTACAACGCGTGGGTCACGGGAAAGGCAGCCTAACATAAAGTCAGCCATGTGTGCCAGAGTACCAACAGTCAAGATTTCGCTGTCCTCACCAGGAGGATGACTCTCAATATCCTCATCCTCTTCCTCCTCTTCTGCCCACCCACGCTGAAGAGATGGAACTAAAGTTCCATGGCTACCCTCTGTAGCGGAGGCAACCGTGTCTTCCTCCTCCTCCTCCTCCTCCTCCTCCTCCTCCGCCTCCTCCAATTGTCGCTGAGAAGACGAAGTGAGCGTGCTCTGGCTATCACCTTGTGTAAGCTCTTCCTCCCCCATTTCCACCTCTTCCACATGCAAAGCGTCGGTTTTAATTGTGAGCAGCGAGCGTTTCAGTAGACACAGAAGTGGGATGGTTACACTGATAATAGCGTTATCGCCGCTCACCATCTGTGTCGATTCCTCAAAATTGCGTAAAACCTCGCAGAGGTCTGACATCCATTCCCACTCCTCACTTCTGATTACAGGAAGTTGAATGGAGAGGCGACGACCGTGTAACAGCTGGTACTCCACTACTGCCCTCTGCTGCTCACAAAGCCGGGCCAACATGTGGAAGGTGGAGTTCCAGCGCGTGCTCACGTCACACAGCAGCCGGTGAGCTGGCAATTGTAAGCGCTGCTGCAGCTTCAACAGGCCGGCCGAAGCTGTAGATGACTTACGGAAATGTGCACACACGCGGCGCACCTTGGTCAAGAGATCATGCACATTGGGGTAGGTTTTTAGAAATCGCTGCACCACTAAATTAAATACATGCGCTAGGCATGGTACGTGTGTGAGCTTGCCGAGCTCCAAAGCCGCCACCAAGTTACGCCCATTATCACACACAACCATGCCTGGTTGCAGGTTGAGTGGCGAGAGCCACTGCTCGGTCTGGTGACTAATCCCCTGCAACAGCTCTGAGGCCGTGTGCTGTTTGTCCCCAAGGCAGATCAGCTTCAGCACGGCCTGTTGACGCTTCCCCACTGCAGTGCTACACTGCTTCCAGCTACTGGCTGATGGGGGAGTGGCGCTGTGTGTAGAGAATTCGGAGGTGGAAACGGAGGAGGAGGAGCCAATAACATAGGTGCTGGTGGAAACCCTGATGGAGGTAGGGCCCGCAATCCTCGGCGTGGGTAGCACCCGTGCCATCCCAGGGTCCGAGTCGCTCCCAGCCTCCACGACATTCACCCAGTGTGCCGTCAGGGAAATGTAGCGTCCCTGGCCACAAGCACTTGTCCATGTGTCAGTCGTTAAGTGGACCTTCCCAGTAACTGCGTTGGTCAGGGCACGGGTGATGTTACGGGACACATGGTGGTGTAATGCGGGGATGGCACACCGGGAAAAGTAGTGGCGGCTGGGGACGGCGTACCGAGGGACAGCTGCTGCCATCAGGCTGCGGAAGGACTCAGTGTCCACAAGCCTAAATGGCAGCATTTCGATGGCCAGTAATTTTGAAAGGTGTGAGGTTAGTGCTATGGCCTGTGGGTGGGTGGCTGGGTACTTTCTCTTGCGCTCAAATGCCTGGGGTAACGACATTTGGACGCTGTGCTGGGACAGGGAAGTGGATGTGGTCGCTGATGGTGCTTCAGATGGTACAGGTGCAGGGCGGGAGGTATGCGGGCCTGCGCCTTCGACAGGCGATTGGCCGGCACCGAAAACAGGGGAAGAGGAGGCAGTGGTGTGGCCTGCAGACACAGATGGGCGATCCAGGCGTTCCTCCCACTTACTACGGTGCTTGGATGCCATGTGTCGGATCATGCTGGTGGTGGTGAGGTTTCTAGTGTTCATGCCTCGGCTCATTCTGGTGTGGCACAGGTTGCAAACTACAAATCTTTTGTCGTCCGCACTTTCCTTAAAAAAACGCCATACCGCGGAACACCTACCCCTTGGCAAGGTAGATTTACGCAAGGGGGTGCTCCGTGGAACATTTGCGGGCCGGTTTGGTGCGGTCCGCCTTCTTTCTGTAGCCACACCACTGCCTCTTCCAGCCTGTTGCGGTGCTGCAGATGGCTCACCCTCAGGACTGCTGTCATCGCTCGGCTCTACACCTTCCCAGGTGGGGTCAGTCACCTCATCGTCCACCAAGTCCTCCTCCACTTCCTCACTCTGATCATCCTCCTCAAGTCTTGATCCCACCACATACTCGGTCATTGACAACTGTATAACATTCTCCTCAACAAGGTCTTGAGAAGGAAATAGTGGTTGATTTAATGGCAACTGTGTCTCATCATCATCATCATCATCCACTACTTCCTTTGACCTTAAATGCCGTTCACATCTGTCATCTTCTTGTGATTGGGTAGCCTCTAGAGGTTGTGAATCAGGGCACAAGATGTCATGTTCCTCTGCAAGCGTGCTTGGAGAGAGGGTCAAATGAAGGATTGGTGATGAGACGAGCTCATCACTATATCCCAGTGTGGGATCACTTCTTTGACCAGACCGTGTATGGTGGGAGGAAGGATGATCAGAGTGAGGATTATGTTGACCAGACTCTTGGCTACTGAGAGTGGACTTGGTGGAAGACAGGGTGGTGCTTAACTGACTGGAAGCAGTATCAGCTGTCATCCAACCGACCACCTGTTCGCACTGGTCGGACCTCGAGAGTGATGTCCTGCGACGCCCTGTGAAATCAGACATGAAGCTAGGTATGGTGGATGTCTTTCTTTCTTGTGCTCTGGCACCAGGCACAGTTTCTCCGCGTCCTGACCCGCGCCCTGAACTTTCAGGATCACGTCCACTTCCCCGTCCCTTTTTACCCGCCTTCTTCATCTTACACGATATATATGACTTTAATATATATGAGTTTGAAAACTTAACAGTATTTCTTCCTATTCTGCAACTGTGCAGAGTACACAGAATAGGCTGTTAAACGGCGTTGAAACACACTGAATGGAATATGTGACTTTAATATTTGAGTTTGAAAACTTAACAGTATTTCTTCCTATTCTGCAACTGTGCAGAGTACACAGAATAGGCTGCTAAACTGCGGTGACACACACTGAATGGAATAAGTGACTTTAATATTTGAGTTTGAAAACTTAACAGTATTTCTTCCTATTCTGCAACTGTGCAGAGTACACAGAATAGGCTGCTAAACTGCGGTGACACACACTGAATGGAATAAGTGACTTTAATATTTGAGTTTGAAAACTTAACAGTATTTCTTCCTATTCTGCAACTGTGCAGAGTACACAGAATAGGCTGCTAAACTGCGGTGACACACACTGAATGGAATAAGTGACTTTAATATTTGAGTTTGAAAACTTAACAGTATTTCTTCCTATTCTGCAACTGTGCAGAGTACACAGAATAGGCTGTTAAACGGCGGTGAAAGACACTGAATGGAATATGTGACTTTAATATTTGAGTTTGAAAACTTAACAGTATTTCTTCCTATTCTGCAACTGTGCAGAGTACACAGAATAGGCTGCTAAACTGCGGTGACACACACTGAATGGAATAAGTGACTTTAATATTTGAGTTTGAAAACTTAACAGTATTTCTTCCTATTCTGCAACTGTGCAGAGTACACAGAATAGGCTGCTAAACTGCGGTGACACACACTGAATGGAATAAGTGACTTTAATATTTGAGTTTGAAAACTTAACAGTATTTCTTCCTATTCTGCAACTGTGCAGAGTACACAGAATAGGCTGCTAAACTGCGGTGACACACACTGAATGGAATAAGTGACTTTAATATTTGAGTTTGAAAACTTAACAGTATTTCTTCCTATTCTGCAACTGTGCAGAGTACACAGAATAGGCTGTTAAACGGCGGTGAAAGACACTGAATGGAATATGTGACTTTAATATTTGAGTTTGAAAACTTAACAGTATTTCTTCCTATTCTGCAACTGTGCAGAGTACACAGAATAGGCTGCTAAACTGCGGTGACACACACTGAATGGAATAAGTGACTTTAATATTTGAGTTTGAAAACTTAACAGTATTTCTTCCTATTCTGCAACTGTGCAGAGTACACAGAATAGGCTGTTAAACGGCGGTGAAAGACACTGAATGGAATATGTGACTTTAATATTTGAGTTTGAAAACTTAACAGTATTTCTTCCTATTCTGCAACTGTGCAGAGTACACAGAATAGGCTGCTAAACTGCGGTGACACACACTGAATGGAATAAGTGACTTTAATATTTGAGTTTGAAAACTTAACAGTATTTCTTCCTATTCTGCAACTCTGCACAGTACTCAGAATGTGCTGCTAAACTGCGGCGACGCACACTGAATGGAATACGTGACTTTGATATTTTAGTTTGAAACTTAACAGAATGTGCTCTAATCTGCAACTTTGCACACTAAACAGAATGTGCTCTAATCTGCAACTTTGCACACTAAACAGAATGTGCTCTAATCTGCAACTTTGCACACTAAACAGAATGTGCTCTAATCTGCAACTGTGCACACTAAACAGAATGTGCTCTAATCTGCAACTTTGCACACTACACAGAATATATATATTTTTTTTTTTTGTTTTTGTTTTTTTCCCCCCACACCAAATAACCTGCTGCCCCCACACACAGTAGTCCTAAAAAGGACTTTTGGTTCTTTTTTTTTCACAATTTTTGTTTTTTTCCTCCCTACACTGCCTTTCCCTTCCTATCCTCAGCTCTCCCTGGCTCAGACTGAGCCGAACTCGCTGGTCAGGTGCTATACAGCACCTGACCACGGGTTCTGGCCAGCCAATCAGTGTAATGCCAGCAGCCAACATGGCTGCTGGCATTACACCGATGTCAGAGCCTCCCTGCACGTTTATTGGCTGCGCAGCAGGCGCAAAACGTGCGGGGAGGAGACACGAACATGGCGGGCGAGCACATGCGGTACTCGTACGAGTACCGTCATGTGCCGAGCAGAGCGATGCTCGTGCCGATCCGAGCATCGGCCGAGCATGCTCGCTCAACACTACACTGCATATAATTCTAATGTTTCCTCTTCATTTTATAGAGCTTCCCAGAATTTATGAAGGACAGACTGAAATGTTTGATATAATCTTTGAGGACAGGAAGCTAACATTACTGCAGTTCTCATTGTATAGCATGTCAATCTCAAAAAATCTTCTTATCAGCTTTTTAGAAATGTCAAGGTAGCAACTGATGAAATGACAAGCTTGTGGTTTTAAAACTTATTTATGTAGATGATATTGATGAAATGGCTGACTTATGATGAAAATTTAGCTATAGGCTATGATGTCAAGAAAATGATTGAGATTCAGTGTTTGACCAAATATCATTCAATAGAAAGGATAAACAAACAGAATGAAGAGAGAACAGCTGGCTTATTCTCTCCACCATTCACACACAAATATCCTCCATGGAAGTGGATTACTCACACTGATGTTCACAACAGTGCATGAATGTACAACTGCAGAAGGTCATAGAAGGAGCACAACTCTGTCCCTGCTTGTGCGGCCTCTGGTGATCTAACTCTGATGGGTGAATAGAGCAATTCAAATGAAGAATTAAAGTTAACGAATGATAAACTGCATTATTAAAAAAAATTAAATAGCATTTAAGAACTCAGTGCATTTCCTGGCCTACAGATCACCATTACATCACAAGACTACTTGAAAAACCTGTAGGACACTTAGCACCACCCTTATAAACCTAGTATCAGCCCTCCTCTGTAAGAAAACAGTCAATGTCCAATACTCCCAGGACAAAAGGGTTAAAAAAGAAAAAGAAACACTCATAAAATAAACAAATCGCAAAATAGCTGTCCTCATTTCATCAGGTGCTCTTGTATATAGCAGTCTACCAGTCCAGATTTTGGTAAGCACACCCAAAGAAAAAAAACACATTTAAAATTGTTGGAGTACAACCAATTTTGACCAAAATAGCTAAAACAAATACACAAAATATTAGTGCACATCCAAATTTTCATCACCATTAACCCTTTACTCTGCAGCATTGTGCCTGCATATCACTTCTATATTAAAGATGAGGATTTGGTCACATCATATGGTCATATAATGCTACGCTTGCCACCAATGCCAAGGTACCTCATTTTTGGCAAGTACCTAACCTTAATATGCTCTGTCTTATGAGCTTAAACTATCCTGCTTTAGGCATTTACTAACCTTAATTTACTTTATCCTGAGAACTGAGTCTTTGTCAGCTTTACTGTATTTAATTTGCTAGTTTTTTAATAGGGCACTAATAAAAGTACATTTTAATTTCTTTTAATTTATGTTTTCCCCTACTGACCTATACACCTAACTGACCAAACTGTCCCTCAAAAATAGGAATGGGTTTCGTGCTGTTGTAAGATTTTTCTTCTGTCCTTCTTTTTTGTTTTGTTTTTTTAAGTACAGCCGATCTCTGTCCATCTTAGGAATTATTATCTGCTTCTCAAGCCATCAGTGTCATCATCAAGGTCAGTTTTGATATGTGTGGTAGCAGTGGGGATGCTAAATATTTCATAACATATGTAATTTAAGCAAAATATGGCTTATAAATAGTTTTCTAGATTTTTGTAGGGAAGAATTGAATACTCAATCCAGATTTGGGAAATTCGAAACCCTCCAGCTGCTGAGGATAAAAAAAATCCCAGGCCGTCATCCCACATGGGAATCGTAGTTCTCAACAGTTAGAGGGTCTCGAGTTGCCCTGCCTGAAGTAACCCTTTAAATGCTAGAGACTCTGGGCTACATATAAACAAACACAAATATAGACATTCTGAAGCAAACCAACTGAACCATTGGGGACAAATAAAAGCCTCCATTGTTTAAATAGGGTTTTTTGAACTGTTGGAATGTTAGTGAATTCTCTAACACATTGCATTTGGTTTGCCTCATAATGTCTCAACTTTTCTGCTGTGCACGTGATGCTCTTGTTTACAAGTGTTAATATAATTATTGCTTTTGTACTAAATTGTTTTTGATGTACAGTAGCTAGAAAAGTCTCCATGCTATTGAATAGCAGAAAATCACAAACACATCTGTTGTTACCTTAGTATGAAATGCAGTGCATTTTAGAAAAATCGGTACAATTTATTGATGCCTGACAATTCTTCAATAATAAAAACATTATCCTTTGGAAATTGTTGTTTACTTTCTAACAAAAAACCCTGCTAAGATGCCCTTTGGGTGGGATGACAGTTGAAGGTGCTTTGTGAGTCACAGAAAGAAAATAAAACCATATTGAGGACACTGACATCCTAACGCAAACATTTTGCCAGTTGTCAGAAGGTGTAAATTTGAGGGGGTGTGATGAACTTAGCACACCTGACAGAGCATGTGTGTTCCAACGTGGACTCATGTGATAGCAGAAAATGTTAAAGGACACTTAAGCGGTTACAATGTTGGGTTCCAGTATGTTCCTGTTGATTCACATACTGGTAAAAGTCAGTTGCACACCCCTCTGCAATTCATAAATTTAAAGGGGCAGTAGGAAACAAGGGCTTTTCTTAATAAATAAAAAAAAATAATTAAGTGGCTCCACAAATATTCAAAGTGTACACCTAATTTTATCCTCTCCCTGAATTTATCTTTGCTCTGGAAAATCAACTGGGGGGGAGATGCACTAAGGCATGATAAAGAGGTGATAAAGCAGAGATGAATTCTCCTGGGATATCACTTCTCCAGTTCCTATATTATTCTATGGAGTCAATGCACTAAGATTTCTCCAGATTTGGAGATCTTAGTGCATAGGCTCTATATATTAAGAAGAACTGGAGAAGTGATATCTCTAGAGACGTTATCTCCATTTTATCACCCTTTATCATGCCACTTGCCATTTCCTTTATACTTCTCACTGATGATCAGTCTGGTTCACTGAAGGAAATTTGAGAGAACAGTATAAGTTGAGATCATTTGGTGAGTTTTCAGCAGATTACACCAGAAAGTGAAATGTTAGTATGATTGTTTAAATTATATTTTTGTGAGGATAAGAGATGTGAGGACAACAAAAAATGCAGATATTTTTTATTTTCTTTCCTTTGTCATGTGACTGTGACGACTTAAATTCACCCTACGAGTCACTGCCCCAAACAAATACACACACAAGTAAGTAACACACATAGACTTATGGCAGAAGGTAGCATTTTCATAAAGTGTTATATAAATTGTTTAGCTAAGTGGTAGAGAACCCAGTTTAAAGTGGATATAAGCTCTTAGAGATCTCATGGTATGTGAAATTATTAAAACCAATATTTTATCACGTGATGACAGCACTTTTTCACTCAAACAAATGCTATTCTTATCTCATTTGCTGTGTTTTGATGTCAGCAGCCACCAGCTAAGATAGGAAACTCATCTGTGTTTAAGGAATTGCAGGTTGGTTCAGGACTGATGACCCTCCCCCCATGTATGCCAGATCCCATCACAAATGCTCACCCATCTTTGTACCTCTTATTGTTATGTGTCTGTCTGCAGGTAAACTCCACTCCACTTCTCCCTTATGTACGTTAAATATAAACAGACAGACTTGCATATATTTGATTGCAGCATCACTGAATTATTTCAAAGGATGTAGATTGATATTTTCAGAATATACTGTTAAACGTGTTTGTTAGTGTGTTTGCTGTATTATAAGGAAAAATAGTTTGTTGGTCTAGTTCTCAAGAAGGGAGGATATTTATATAGTTTGCTAACCAGGCTCCATGGAATAACATTTTGAATTCGATCATTTTCTTGTCAGTTAAATCTGCTTGGTAGAGAGTAAACAAATTAAGTAGAATTGGTTTTGGATCCCATTGGTCAGGAGTTCCTATTTATACTCTTAATGCCTTTGGTACCCAATTATCAAGTCTGTTTAGTGAGTTCCTATTGATTGCGCTGTTCCAGATCTGACCTTGGCTTGTACTTGACCTCGGCTTGTAATCAACATTTTCCAGCCTCCAGTCCTCACCTTGGCTTGTACTCGACTATCCTCCTAACTACAATCCTGACCTAAGCTTGTGCTAGACCACCCTCCTATCTCCAGTCCTGACATCAGCTTGCTTTCAACATCCTCTGGCCTTCATTCATCTGTGGATCCGCCATTCTCTGTAAGCTCGCAAGGCTGTTCCTTCTGCAGCTCTGTCTCTCCTCTTTGGATTGATTTGTATGTTTGTGTAAGCTCACTAGGACTTCCTTCTGTCAGCGCTGTTCACGCTGATCTTCAGAGGCGATAATTGCCAATCTGTACATTTTCTACAGTCAAACATTTGCCAGTGTATTTCAGAGACTGAATGCCTGTCGAAGATCAACAGTCTGGGTCTATTCACCAGCTATTCATTCGTCAGTATGTGTATGTGTGTGTCAGAGACTGATCAACTGTCAAGAATCTCCATTCAAGGTCTGTTTGGCAGCTACTTTTACACCAGTGTGTGTCAGAGGCTGTCTGCATGTAGAAGATCACCAGTCTAAGTCTGACTGCTAGCTACTCATTCGCCAGTATGTGTCAGAGACTGTGCCAAGAATTAATGCAATATTTGTGCAAAGTTCTTCATCCTGTCATGTGGAATTGCACGGTCACTCCAGTTGTGAAATCATTGTCGTTTGGCTTCAAAGACCATCAAAGGGCCCAGGAGTAACAGCAAATCAGAAGCTTTTCCAGTGTAGATTGAGAATATCAGAGACAATTGAGAGGAAGAGGTACCCACTTTTAGAATAACATGTATGGTTTCTACTCTATTCAAAATCAGTTTTGCAAATGTAGACAATTTGGAACCATATTTCTTGTAATTTTGTACTTTAATGCCAAGTACTATAAACTGTCAATTCTAACTACCGTATTTCACAAACTAAGATGCAAAGGCTTATAAGACACATCCTATTTCTTGGTATTTAAAAATACAAAATGTACCTTTTATACAGGCAAACACACCATACACACATGCACAAACACACATATATACATACACACAAACACATGCACACACATATACACACACATGCACACAGATATACACAAACAAATGCACGTGCACACACACATGCAGATACAGGTGAGCAGGTGAATGTTATATTTGGAGAGGCTTATTAAAAGCCTCTTTCTCTATACATTTTAGACTACCACACATTTATTAACCCTTTGAGTGCAAAAGTGGTTCAAAATGCATTGTTTCACAATTGTTGCACACATCTCTGGGATTCAAAGGGTTAAAGGATTACCAGGTCACCATTTCAATAAGAGATACTGATGTACTTAAAAAGAACACTAATACCTCCTAATAAATCCTCATCTATCATAATAGGAAAACAAAATCCCAGTGGTCACCAAGATCTAATTGTGTGTGGACTGATTCTCTAAAATGAATATACAATTAATACTTTATATCATTTTCATGGGGGAAGATAGTATTCTTTTTCTAGGACTTCGCACAAGATTTTTGAATACTTGGGGTAAATATCATTTGCTCTCTTCCCACTCGCCAGACTCCTTTAGCACCGAGATAACAGCCAGATCAGTAATTAAATTTGATCATGGCTACCTGTATCTGTCTAGACAGTCACACACAATTTTGGGGTATTTGTGGTAAATTTCCTTTGCTCCCTTCAAACAGCCCCAGACACCCCTAACACAGAGCTAACACCCAGATCAAGAAGGAACTTGGATCTCAACTGCCTGTCTCAGTCAACCAAGATTTTGGAATATTTTGGGTCAAACTTCTTTCTCCTGTCAACGTCCACCAGAGACCCCCAGTCTCTGCTAACACAAAGAACACATGTCCTGCCTACAAGACTCCCTAAACTACACTCCAGTTTCCCTAGCTGCAAAATTGTACTACTTTTTCTTTGTCTAACAAACACAGAATTGCATGCTGAGGGAACCTGACACCCCTTTTATACTATCTCTGTGGGAAAAAATGTGGTGAGGAAATTCAGCTTAATATTGATGTCAATGCAATTATCTAGGCGAGAAAAAGTGGAAAATTGTCACTTTTACTGAAAAATTGCCCACTCCAATGTGTCATTTTTCATCTGTTTCTCATCTGAGGCAAAAAGTTTCACCCATCCCTAATCCCAAACCTGCAGCTCCAGCACACTGACTGATAGTAATGTCAATATGCCGTGTGTATTTGCCATACTACTGCAGGATGCAGCTCATTGAGGGCTCCACTGGAAGACATTGGTGAGTAGCAGTGAATGTGTTCATCCTCAAACTGAAATAAAATTGCTGTGCGTCAGGTTGGAATGTACAGTGCTCAGGAAATAGTGGAGCCTCTAAATCTGAACTGGAACATAAGGATTAGCAGTTGATCATGCACATTCTGCTTCTGATGGACTTAAATGAATGCAGGTAAGTTGAATTTAGATTTGTGTTATTTTTCCAGCCTCTATATCTATATACCTATGTAATATATTTATGGTATGTAAATTACCATATGTTTAAGGTTTATATACAAATCATGCATATAGTATTAAATTGCACAGTAGATATTTTCTGTTATAATGAGGCTAATTTATGCTGGCATAAACATCATGTTTTGTGATGTACTAGAAGTAAGCTTTTTTTGAGCCTTTCATTACTTATTGGTGCAACATAAAATTGCATGCATGGAACAGTGGCATAACTAGTCATTGGAGGGCCTTGGTGCAAAAAAATATTCTCTCAAGGGAGTAATTAGAATCTATTTGGTCATGCATCACAACCACACCCTCCAATAGCTTGTAGTTAGGCCTCTGGCCTTGAAACCCGCACATCACTATGCTTAGGAGAAGGGATGGGATGATGAAAATGTTTGTGTTTCTTATTACTTAACATACATTAATATATTATTTTGGAACTCACCAATAGACCTTCTCTACTTAGAACTTCCAGGCATGGGCACAATTCCAGAAAACATAAAGCAGTAATTAACAGCATTCTACTTTATTGCTCTTTCTTCCAAGCAATTGAGCTGTGGCAGCCAATCTAAAACGTTGATCGATTAATTGTTATAAACATTACATTCTTTAAAGGAATGTCAATTTATTTGCTAGTCACATGCAACGTATCTAGAGGGTCTGAACTATTAAACACACTATTGGCACAATGTGGTAAAAGTATCTCCATGGAATGTATTGAATCAGTTCCATCACACACCCAGATTTACGTTCCCTCCCACATATGAGTGCACACACACACAAAGAGTGAATACAGTAAAACATCTAGGCCCGTGGTGAGTGATTTGGATCTAATAAGCCTTTGTAATGTGTTGGAGACGTCTATCATTGAAGGGGTTAAAAGCCCCATTTAAATCAATATCAACGTTTATGTGTCTCCTATGGTTCAGCTGTTGCCCCATAATTATGTTTGCATGTATATTTATTTATATAGCAGGTGTACTTAGCACTTTACAGCTTACATTTTGTATAGAGGGAATACAATAATTGCAGTAATTAAGTGGTTATATAGAGAATCATAAAGGGAACCCTAGATGAGCATATGTTAGAATAGGAGGTCCCTGCCCAGTAGAGCTTACAATCTAAGAAAGCTTATTAAATACTCCACTTTTATTTTATGCAAAGGGTCAGTAGTCAGGATGCAATCATTTATAATGTTAGACAACACTTATCAAACCCCAGAAGACAGATCTGAAATAGCCATAGTTTTGTTTTGTTCTCTCTTAAATATGCAAATGGCCTTTTTCATAGTTTCTTAACAGAATAAATAGGCTATGACTTCTCTGGAATATTTCTCTGCCTTCCCAACCACAGGCTGAAAGCAGACAATGCAGATTACTTTAATAAGTTTCTTCTGAGTCGTGAATATGAGCCGCTTCTCTACAAAGGCAAAGCTGTGGGCTGCATGGTAGAGATAAGGTTTTTTAAAGTGCTTTTAGATGGCAGCAGTTAGAAAACATAATCACAAAGAGCTATTTGATTAAGTCTTCCATTTCCCTGTTAAAATTCATGAGGAGCACTGCTTCGGGCCACCCAAAGCTGTTTTGTGCAAGATAATCAATGTGTATGGTATGTTAAAAATATAAACTGAAGGAGTCATCAACACCACGCAGGGCCATTATTTACAACAACCGTTACTTTGACTGTAAAAGATTTTTACAGTTTCAAGGACAGGTATACAGGGAAAAGACAACAGCACAATTGCATTTTAAGGGAACTAACATGTGGTGGCTGGACACCAACCACACCTATATATGATGCAGAATACTCATCTTTCATTCCGTGCATTGGCTGCCTGGTAAATAGTGAACAAGTTTAAGACTTACTTCCTGATCTTTAAAGCTTAATCAAGATGGTCATTTCCTGAAGGAGCTTCTAGACCAAGGGTGGATACATTTCCTTAAGATGGTCACATTTTGTGCTAGAATTTGTGTGGGGGAGCCATTGTGGTAACTTGCACATGCACAAAGAAAATGGGCATAGGAACCAGGGAGAGGACAAATCTCACCCTCATTTAATTAAAAAAAGGACCAATTGTGGAGTTTAGCAGTGCCAGAACAGCACTTAGCATAGCTGGCAACTTTCTTGAATTGTGGTAAATTCTCGCTTTAGCTTGCTTAATAAGCAGGCTGAAACTGATGTCCATACCTCACATCAGAACTGAGGCAGACAGCACCTTGCCCGATGTCTTCAACCACGTAGTATGACAGTGGCTACATTCCAGTTGGCTAAAGATTTCCCCACTAAATTCTAGCCACCCCTATAACTCTATGACCTAAAAAGACCAGGGTCGAGATGCACTAAGTGGTGATGATATTGTACAAATCATCATATGTACTAAGTATGCACTGGGAGGGGAGAGAACATCCCCCTTTGCATGCAGAGTTGTTAAACTGCTGGTGATGTGTAAGGGATGCTTTCAATTACATATTATAAGCAGTCCAACAGCCCTGATGTCTGAGAGCATTTTCTCTGCTTCCCCACTTGCTCAATCTGAGAGTGAAGAGAATCTGCTGCTACTTCTGCACCACAAATAGCATCTCTAGATGTATAAAGTATCTCTCCCTATGTATGTTCAAAAATACCAATATGAAAATAAAATAAAAAATAGAGATTAATCATTTGAACAGCCATGGGGTACACATCAAGTTGCAAAGACATGGGTTGTGCACCCCACTGGCATTAAAAGGTTTACTCTCTATTTTTGAGTTTATTTTAATTTTGATATTTTGGATTAAATGTATGTATTTGTTCTTTTCTGTATTCAATCATGTATATCTTAGTACTTTTTTTTCTTAGCTGAGACTCTACCACCTCCAGGCTGAGGCTGTTGATGTTGCAACTGTGATCTTTGATAGCAAAGGCTGATATCAGTGCTTAATCTACCTTTAATGCATCTTGGCCCAGCTCCTGTAACCAACTAGAAGTGAGTTATTCGACTTCTACCGCATATATTGTAGCCTGCTTTATACAGAACAAGCTAGACTTTAGTTGGAGAAAGGTCTGTTCCTTTCTAGATATGGGTGAAACTTTTCACGTTTAAAAGAGTAAGAGGGAAAATAATTTAACTTTCATTGAAAAGTGAAAATGTTCTGCTTTTTTGTCTAACTCATTGCATTGAAATCAGTTGGATGACTGAATTTATCCAAATCACTTGACAAGTTCCCCTTATTATCGAAAAGGCATAGTTTAAAAAGCGTGTCAGGTTCCCACAGCATGCTATTTTTGTTTTTGTGACAGGAAGAGAAAACAACACAGTTTTCAGCTAGAGAAGACAGGCTAATAAAGAGGAGTTGAAGCTTAGTTTTAGGCCTAACATTAGTTGTAGGCAGAACATTTGTTATGTATGTATGTATGTATGTATGTATATCTTTATTTATATGGCGCCACACAGTGTATGCAGCGCCTTACAATTGACATATGTTACAATAAATAAGAGGGGATAAAAGATGAGGGAAGAGATGTAAGGAGGGGTAGCAGTGTGGAGGGCATCAAAGGTAAGATAAGGACTTTATAATTGATGCGTTGCTGAATAGGGAGCCGTGATAGATGTCTAAGAATTATGTGAGCAGGTTAAGTTTTTGGAGAGATTGTGGTGATTCGTGCAGCTGAGTTTAAAACAGATTGCATAGGTGAAATATGACTAGCGGGGAGGCCAGTTAGTAGGATATTGCAATAGTCTAAGCAGGACAGAATGAGGCAATGTATAAGAGTTTTAGTAGTTTGTTGGGAGAGGAAAGGGTGGATTTTATCAATGTTGCAGAGAAAGAAGTGAGATGATCTAACCATGGAGTTAATGTGAGGGGGAAAGAAAGAGGGGAATCAAATATGGCCCCAAGGCAGCATGCTGAGATGACCAGATCAATGTCAATTCCATCAACTGTAATGGTGAAGCTAGGTGTTGGGCAAAGTCTTGGAGGGAAAATGAGCAGTTTGGTTTTGGACATGTTAATCTTCAGCTGATGGTGTGCAATCCAGGAGGAAATTTGTAGCTGAATTTGAGGTGAAAGATCAGGAGTGGAGATGTAAATTTGGGTATCATCAGCATATATATAATTGATAAGTTCACACAATGAAAGGATGTAAAGTGAGAAAAGCAGCAGACCCAAAAAGGACCCTTGAGGCACCCCCACAGACAGAGGGACTGTGGAGGAGGTGTTATTGCCAGAGGATACAAAAAAGGAACGTTGTGAGAGATAGGAGGAGAGCCATGAAGCAGCTAGTTTTCGGAAAACAAGATCATGGAGAATTTGAGCAAAAAGAGAATGGTTAACTGTATCAAAGGTATTATTGATATTAAGGGAATCTGGGGCACTCTGGGGAACAGGGAAGGAGAAAGGAGGCTGACCCCATATTGCCCAATATCTTGTGTGACTGACTGGGCAGTCACAGGCAGCTTGCCTGCGTTGAGCTGGCTGTTAGCTGTGTGTTAGAGTAGTCTGATGGTGGTAGTGGTGGTGCTGGGTGGGTGTTGATGGGACCACAGGAGATTTACCACAGATATCCCAACATTTTGTTTTACTGGGAAGACAGAAGCAGCTATCATCCAAATTCCTTTCTGTTGACAGTTCCCAGTGTTAGAGGTGTGTGAAAAGGGAGCAAAGGGAGCCATGATACAAGTATATTTCTGATCTGGCTGTTATATCTGTGCTAGGGAAGTCTGGGGGAAAGAGGCAGTAGAACAGAGAGTGTGTTTTTTGTTGACAGTTATAGGGATAGAGGGACAGTTAGTTATGTTTCATAATAAAAGCAGCTCTAATTAATCATCATAGTATTTGGACTTCGGAGAGTGTTATTTCAATTCTGTCAGAGTTGTAGTTCAAGAGTAATTCAATGACAAAGTATCCCCCTCCCGCCCCTTTTAGTGATGTAACACTGCTCAGCCAGAGCAGAAGGGAAGTGCCCAGGTAGATCGCAGAGAGGGACAATCTTCAATTAAGATAAGGGAAAAACCTGAACAACTTGTCAAGGGGGGCAGGGCTTTCATTGTTCTCATAGGAAGAAGATTGTTATCTGTCTGATCTATGAACTGCATTCCACATCTGAGAAGAGATGGCTTACACTAGGAAAAAGGGGCGGGAGGGGAAACTTTGCTTGTGAATATCTCTCAAACCATAAAGGTTTAAGAGATAAGACTTATATCGTTCTTCATGTTTTTTTAATGCCTACAAAATAAAATAAAGATAAAACAAAGTATTATTATCCCTTTAAGTGATTACATATCTCATTTAAATCAACTGGAATTTTTTGTTGTCTCTATTATGCTATTAGTTTACCCATAATTAGATCTATTTTATCTTTATACCTACATCCCTTAATATCTATAATCACCTGGAATCTTAAGAAATAGAATCTACTTGGGGGATATGAAGATCAACTTAGAAGCTAGTGTCATCTGGTTCTTAGCTCTCAGTATCAGAAGGTGGGATTTCTGGCCTTTATATAAACATATGTGAGCATCTGATCTTCATCTTTCACCTCCAGCTACCCACAAAGACCATCTTCATAGATATGTGACTTGCTCTTTCTCCCTTTATTTTACGTTTCCTTAGAACTGTCACTTGATACCTATATGTTCTCCTTGTTTATAGAAAAACAAGTAAACGTCATGTGACTTTACTGACATTTTAATTGTTTTATTATTAAATGACCTAGCCTAGAATCTGAACAAAGGTTTGGAAGTGTGCTTTGCTTTAAAGGGATAGTAATACTTCATTTTATCTTTATTTTATTTTGTAGGCATTAAAAAAACATGAAGAACGATATAAGTCTTATCTCTCAAACCTTTATGGTTTAAGAGATATTCACAAGCAAAGTTTCCCCTCCCGTCCCTTTTACCTAGTATAAGCCATCTCTTCTCAGATGTGGAATGCAGTCCATAGACCAGACAGATAACAGCAGGTGACAATCTTCTTCCTATGAGAACAATGAAAGCCCTGCCCCCCTTGACAAGTTGTTCAGGTTTTTCCCTTATCTTAATTGAAGATTGTCCCTCTCTGCGATCTACCCGGACACCTCCCTTATGATCTGGCTGAGCAGTGTTACATCAGTAAAAGGGACAGGAGGGGGATACTTTGTCTTTGAATTACTCTTGAACTACAACTGACAGAATTGAAATAACACTCTCCGAAGTCCAAATACTATGATGATTAATTAGAGCTGCTTTTATTGTGAAACATTACTATCCCTTTAAGGAGATTCTCGTTTGGAACCTATGTACCCTCCTTTATGCTGAAAGGAACAATGAGGATTAGGGAATGGCAAAAACTTTTGCCTCAAAGCAAAATTGGTGAAAAATGTCACTTCCGCTTGCCGAATAATTTCTCATGAAAAGTGCCTTTTTCCAGTTTTTTTCACCTAGCTCATTGCATTTAAATAAATGGGAAGAAAACATTTCCCCCCGCCCCATGAAAGTTTTCTGTATTTTTCTACAGGTATATAAAAGGGTGTGAGGCTCTATCAGCATGCCATTCTGTGTTTGTGAGAGGAGAAAGCAGCATATTTTTGAGTTAGAGATGATGGGCAAATAAGAGGAAATTGAAGCTAAGTTTAGGGAGTCTTTTAGGTAGGAATTTTGTTCTTTGTATCAGGGGAGTCTGCTCTGGGGGAGAAGAAGGGAAGGAAGTTGACCCCAAATATCCCAAAATTCAGTGTAGCTGACTGGCAAGACACAGGCAGCTGGGGTCCAATTTGCTTGCTTATTTTGCTTTTATCTTCTCTGTGCTGGGGAAGTCTTTGGAAAGATTTTGTTTCTTAGTGATAAGATAGGGTGGACAACTTAAAAAAAAAAAAAAACAATAACATAAAAATAAAAAATTTAAAAAATGAATACATAAATAATTAAACAAATAAATATATTAGGTCTAATCTTATAAACTATCTATGAATCAGATACTACTTCTTCATGCACTGCAAACTCCTCTGTTCGTTCTCTCTCCTATATATGTTCCCCTCTACTACCCCATGTATAACTGACTACCAAGGCTCAAGATATCAGTTGTTGCTCGCTTATTCCAGTTCACATATGCAACCTTGAGACACATTATGTTTACCGGCTGAGCCTTGGGGGTTCCTGCCTACACTGCGCCCATCTCAATTACTATTGACCGCCCAAATTGAGCTTGCCTGCATTGATCTACAATTGCTCTCCACACTCATAATGGTCAAAAACACATCAAAATATAAAAAGAAGCTAAGTAAATTTGCCAGAAGAGATATGACAGAGGAGGAGGTCACAGCTTTGATGGAGGCCTCCTCCATACTGGCTTCCCCGGCTCAGTCATCGGCCTCTGAGGAGGGGAACTCTAAATCCTAATTGCGGAAATAATGGCGGCAATCGCTATCTGCCAATCGGTCTTAACCACAAAAATTGACACTGTACAAGTGGATCTTAACCTAGTAAGTGCAGACCAACAAAATCTTCGTGAAAGTATTACTGATGTTAAACAATGTATTTCTACGGTCGAAGACACGCTTCCCCCGGTGGTTACCTCGGTGGATGAACTAAAGAATCAAGTATGATCACTACAATCAAAAGTGGATGACCTAGAAAATAGGTCAAGACGCAGTAATATCCGTATACATGGATTGCCGGAGGGTCATGAAGGCCGTGACCCTGAAAAATACATGGAGGCCTGGATGAGGGAACATGTTGGAATGGAGGGTCTCTCAGCATCCTTTACTATTGAGAGGGCTCATCACATACCGGCGGGCCTGAGACTTCCTGGATCTTCCCCTCGCCAGATGATTATCAAACTCCTAAATTACAGGGATCGTGATGCCATACTTCGTATGGCCAGGATAAAGGGCCAAGTACACTTTAAAAATCAGCAAATTTCCTTTTTCCTCGATTTTTCAGCTGAAGTCCATCGTCAAAGACGCAAGTTTGTGGAGGTGAAACGCAGGCTACGGGAAAAAATATCTCCTATTCCATGCTGTTCCCTGCTAGATTGAGAGTTGTTCATGATGGGAATACCATCTTTTTCACATCAGAAATGGAAGCTAGGGAATGGGCGGATGCCCACTAATATCTCTTCATCGCTTCCTGTTATAGATGCTGTGTCCCTGAATTCATTCATTGACTTCTCTGTGCTTGCACTCCCCCTCCTTCCTCTTGGATGTCATAGCCATCGATCCTTGATGCAGTTTGTGGGAGGCTAAGTGATATCTGGACTTGGTCTGCTACTGACGTACTGTTCGAGATTATGCTGAGATCTACGAAACTTGATGTTGCGGCTTCCGTGGAAGTCCTGATGTGGGAGATTCATTTTGGTGCCTGGCTTCGTCCCTGCACTGCAAGCTACCTGTGAGGAGCTGCTCTGCTCTGTCCAGAGTGATGATGATGGTGCTGATGATTCCCACAGCGCTGCTGAGAAAGTTTGCTCACATCTATATAAATGTTCTGCTACTATGGGAGATATTTATCTTTGTTTGAAATGTGGGCGATGTGGGGGTGTGGTGTGGCGGTGTGGGGTGGTATCACGGTGCCCGTGATTGGTGCTGTTCAGTGTCTGTCACTTGCTGAGTATCATGATTGGCTGTCTGTGATTAGCCCTCCTCACACAGCCTTTTTAAACCCAGGCTGAGCACTTTCAGGTTGCCCTTTCGTGGTGTTTCTGACTTCACTCTGCCTGACCTGCTTGTCAGGCTTCTGGGCCTGTTCCTGCTGTTCCTGCTGTACTTGCTGATTCTGTGTTCTGGAGTTTACTCCACTAAACCTGGTTGCGATATACAATGTTGGTCCCAGTGTGCGGATGCTGGTTTACTCCACTAAATCTGGTTGCTATATACATTGTTGGTTCCAGCGTGCGGACGCTGGTTTACTCCACTAAACCTGGTTGCGATATACATTTTTGGTCCCAGCGTGCAGACGCTGGTTTACTCCACTAAACCTGGTTGCAATATACATTGTTGGTCCCAGCGTGCGGACGCTGGTTTACGCCACTAAACCTGGTGGCGATATACAGTGTTGGTCCCAGCGTGCGGATGCCGGTTTACTCCACTAAACCTGGTTGCGATATATATTGTTGGTCCCAGCATGCAGACGCTGGTTTACTCCACTAAACCTGGTTGCTATATACATTGTTGGTCCCAGCGTGCGGACGCTGGTTTACTCCACTAAACTGGTTGCGAGATACATTATTGGCTCCAGCGTGCGGACGCTGGTTTGCTCCACTAATCCTGGTTGCAATATACGTTGTTGGTCCCAACGTGCGGACGCTGGTTTACTCCACTAAACCTTGTTGCGATATACATTGTTGGTTCCAGCGTGAGGTCGCTGGTTTGCTCCATTAAACCTGGTGGCGCTAATATCATTAGTCCCAACGTGCGGACGTTGGTTTGCTCCTGAACATCCAGTACTGTGGTCAGTCACTGTCCACTTCCTTGAAGTTGTCTGAGTATCCCTGGCAATAGACTCCTGCTGAGTAAGACCTCTATACTTATGCTCTATGCTGTCTTAGTCACCTGACAGCTGGTCTACTCGCTCAGGCTGCCCTGCCCGGTATTGGTGAGGCCGGTAGAACCTTGACGATACCATCCTGTAGGTTGCCTCACCCGGTATTGGCAGGGCCGGTAGAGCCTACTCCAGTACTCCTTTGGGCTGCCCTGCCCGGTATTGGTAAGGCCGGTAGAACCTTGTAATTCACCATCTTTAAGGTTGCCTTACCCGGTATTGGCAGGGCCGGTAGAGCCTACATTCAGCATTCCGTGGGGGCTGCCTTGCCCGGTATTGGTAAGGCCGGTAGAACCGGTATATGTCATCTCACGGTTGCCTTACCCGGTATAGGCAAGGCCGGTAGAGCCTGTCATTAAAACTGTCTCTTGGGTTGCCTTGCCCGGTATTTAGGCAAGGCCGGTAGAACCTATTATATGTTATATTACTGTTGTATTGTTATGTATGTTTACCCTACGGGGACTGCCTTTAACTTTTAATAAAGTTAAGTTATTTTACCAAACCTTAAGTCTGAGAGTCTTCAAAACCGTGACAGGCGGTTGGGGTCATCGTTGGGATTCCATATGAGGTGGGGTCCTTTTGGGGGCCCCAGCCGCCCTGCGGCATCTCTCTGCATCCTTGGGGGCGGGGATGATTTTATTACAGGGAAGGATCTGTTATTCATTGTGCTGCTCTGCGCTGGGGGGGATGGTTTTTTACTGGGTATGCAGCAGTACTGTAATGTTATTATGTCTTATTGGTTAAACAATGTTGGGAGATGGTGAAGCAGTCAGCTATGTTCTACTTATATGATATCTGGGATGGGCGGTGTGGGCGGGACCTCATGTGGTTGACTTGATCACTTGTTAACTGATTTATGTGCGTTTGGAGGGAGGGAAGGGAAGGTTGTTTTGGCTGCCAGTCTGTGGGAATGGGTTTGTTATGGGATAAAATCTCAGGTTGGGGGTGATAGAGGTAGGGTGGGGTGTTTGGATAGCGGTCAGGTTAGTAATTAGCTTAGGGTTTCCTCTCTTTTCTGGGTCGGGCGCTCCTCGCCCCCAGCGGTCCCCACCATATGGCCAGGGATATAGCATATAATATTTACATTTGTAATGACAACAGTAAATTGTAAACTCTTGTCATGGAATGTGCGTGGATTAAATGATGCAATGAAACGATCCCTAGTCTTAAACCACATCAAAAAACAAGCTCCAGGGGTGGTCATGCTGCAGGAGACCCATCTCTCTGCAGGCAGAGTTCTGTCTCTTAGAAGTCAATGGGTACAAGGCCACTATCATGCCACATATTATACGTATGCCAGGGGTGTCTCCATTCTTATTACTAAACTAGTTTCATTTGAATTCATTGACCTTAAGTCACCTATTTTTATACAGTGCTCATTGAGTTATCTAACACTATGGACCTCTGCAAGCCTTATTTCGCTAACTAAATCTCTAGGAAATCGCTTTTGGCCCTCTATAGCTCTCTAGCTGCTTATTTCTCCATTTTACTTCCTGGTAATATCAACATGAAAATGTAAGATACACGTAGCAAATGGGAGGGAAGTTTGTACCCATTGAAAGACATAGGCAAAATATTTTTTAGAGTAGGTGAAATTAGTAATTTTAAATGGGTTTGCTATAGGAAAAACGTGTCGCAAAAAAAAGGAAAGAACCACATGGTTTTCATGGCATTTCTCAAGACAGCACAACAGGACCATTCGCCCATTGCTAGTTGGGGTTAACTTCTTTTCAACAAAACATGTAATTTGACCAGGGGTACTCAAACTTTAAAATAACTATTGGTGTAACAGAATGACACCTACTTAAATAAGTCCTGTTAAATAATTCTTATTATTCCTATGTTGACTTCAATAAATGTAAATAATATTAATAATAATAATAAAAATAATAGATCAACAGAAAGATCTCCTAAAGCTTATAATGGACTCATACCCATTCCCCATCTTACAAACCATATTACTTTAAACTAAAAAAGCTATATTGTTGAGTGTAGATTTTCCGTTACACATTATATGCAATGGAAATGATTACAGAAATATCACCGTATACGCAATAAAACTGCATGGGTAATTACACTCTCCATCCTGGAGATGGGCCACAAGAGAGGTGAAAATTAAAGGAAGGAGGAGGAACTTTTTTAATGGGTTTGTGTATAGGACATAAAAATGGTAAGTGTATTCTCTGAACACATTTGTTACGAGTACAATTATTAAGATACTGGATTACATCCTATAGTGTACCGGCTTTTACAGATTTTTCACGTCTTTAGAAAATGAACAGGCTGCATACTATCTAAAACATATACAGTTATTTTGTTTGTAAGCCAGATAGCAAGACTCTGTAAGCCTCGCTCACTGTTCCAAATGCTGAACAGCACAGATGGTGTTACTGCTTGGCAGGAATTTATTTTGTTGACCATGAAATTGTTGAAAAAAAAGTCTAGTTGAGGAATGTGCTCAATAGTCTGATGTTATAATAAAAATTATGCAAGTCTAGAGCAAACTAACTACACCATAAGGGACCAAAATGACTTCCCAAATTCCTTTAATAGTAATTGAGTCTTTTAACCTTTTTAATGCTAGATGGGTAAACCCATTTAAATTAATATAGAATGCATTCCTATGGAGGACATGGTTTGCCCCAAACCAGCATTAGATTTAAGGTATGGGCGAAAAGTGTTAAAAATTTCCTGTGTGATTTTTCGCGAAAACGTTCAGATTTTTCTCTTTTTTCGCGAAGTTTCTCCTTTTCACCTATGCAAAAATGTTATTTTTACACATTTTTCACCTATATTTCCTATAGGTACTACATTTTCCACTGTAATATTACTTCTCCTGATGGCTTTAGTTTAGAAATAAGTTGCTGAAAGTCAAAGTTGTGTGTACTACAGCAACATTTGCCTTGAAAAATGTATTAGCATGGAGTGCATTTGTCCTGCCCACAACACTAACTTCCTTCTAAAGTGACATTGGCACATATTCATGATGATGTCAAGAGATTAAAAAAAAAATCATCCTACAGTGTGGCAGATGTGTACTGTAGTGGTGGAGGATTGGCTTGATGGTGTGATTTGTCTATGTATTTGGTTTTTACTATTGTCAAGTTTACATCATATCTCAATCCCCCTTCTCAGATTATTGACACACATTACTTGTTGCTCAAAGCAGTGGTCCTAAGTGGAGTAGATGATGGAAACCCTTCTTCACATCCCTCCCTCATCTCCTCATCTGTACTGCTGTTAATACATTTGTCCTGGCTTTGTCTGTCATGTGTGGTTTCTGCTACCTGATACTCAGATGGTATGAGATGTTAGTTCATTTTTAAGAATGTTAGTTTCCCAACATTGCTGCTTGATAGCCGTGTCCTGCGGCCATTGACAGTATAACCAGCTGAAAACCCTCTCAGACTCAACACTTGCTGGAGCACAACTGAGGGTTTTCACTGTAGCACGTGTCAATGCTGGCCACACACACTGCTTTGTTTGCCAGTATTCCATGGAGTCATTGTTTCTGCCTAAAAATTAGCTATCCTGCAAGTATGCAGAAACCATCACACATGCAGTGGGACCACTCCTAGGAGCTACATGGTGTTCCTGTGTGTCATTTACCAACCCATACTCAGGGAGCTAGTCCCAAAGAGATGTGCTGCCCCCACTACCACCACCAATGTTGGGTTTTTGCCGCCCCTGCTGAGACCCATAAATTGCCCTGTGTTGCAAATGGGATATTCTGGTTGATGATGTAGCTGCATAAACTGGTTGAAATGCTTTGCTGCCTTCCTTTTCACTATATTGTCTAGATGTTTGTTGTGCCCTCACTTTCTCCCTCTCATCCTCCACAGTGCAACCTCCACTTAATCAATAAGCATGTCTTGATATTCCTTGACAGAATCTGATTCCTCAGAGAGTTGCTGCTGATCATCCTTGTTGTGACAAACTTCTGATGCCCCTTTGGAAGAAATTCTGAAATTTTATGCTTGAAGCAGGGGTCCAGCAAAGTGGCAAGAATGTATTCCTCATTGCTTTTAATTGACACTATGCGAGGATCTTGTTCAAAGCACGCTAACATGTCCTTTACCGGTTGGCCATGTCTGTGTTGTCATTATAGTAAGAATCCTCAGCCATGTTCCTCATTTTTTTCTGCAATAAAAATATCAGTGGTAGAATTTCACTAATTCATGCCCCAATGTGACTTACCAGCTTGGTTGCCTCCTCAATGTGTTTCAGCAGCTCACATACACCGCACATTAGTCACCATTGGCCAGCTGCCATTCCATAGGTATACTTTGGGATTGTTTTTGTGAAGTTTTTGACTACTTCCCAGGAAGTCAGTGTGGGATGGCAGAACATGGCAGAAGAAGCCTGAAACTTTATGGCTTTAATAACATGAATAGAGGGGGTGATGGTGGTAGAGGAAATATGTGTTGGCAATAGTGTTGAGCGAGCATGCTCGGCCGATGCTCGGATCGGCTCGAGCATCGCTCTGCTCGGCACATGGCGGTACTCGTACGAGTACCGCATGTGCTCGCCCGCCATGTTCGGGTCTCCTCCCCGCACGTTTTGCGGCTGCTGCGCAGCCAATAAACGTGCAGGGAGGCTCTGACATCAGTGTAATGCCAGCAGCCATGTTGGCTGCTGGCATTACACTGATTGGCTGGCCAGAACCCGTGGTCGGGTGCTGTATAGCACCTGACCAGCGAGTTCGGCTCAGTCTTAGCCAGGGAGAGATGAGGATAGGAAGGGAAAGTCAGTGTAGGGAGAAAAAAAGCAAATTTGTGAAAAAAAAAGAACCAAAAGTCCTTTTTAGGACTACTGTGTGTGGGGGCAGCAGTTTATTTTGTGTGGGGGGAAAAAAACAAAAAAAAAAAAATAATTTCATATATTCTGTTTAGTGTGCAAAGTTGCAGATTAGAGCACATTCTGTTTAGTGTGCAAAGTTGCAGATTAGAGCACATTCTGTTTAGTGTGCAAAGTTGCAGATTAGAGCACATTCTGTTAAGTCTTCAAACTAAAATATCAAAGTCACATATTCCATTCAGTGTGCGTCACCGCAGTTTAGCAGCCTATTCTGTGTACTCTGCACAGTTGCAGAATAGGAAGAAATACTGTTAAGTCTTCAAACTAAAATATCAAAGTCACATATTCCATTCAGTGTGCTTCGCCGCAGTTTAGCAGCCTATTCTGTGTACATTGCACAGTTGCAGAATAGGAAGAAATACTGTTAAGTCTTCAAACTAAAATATCAAAGTCACATATTCCATTCAGTGTGCTTCGCCGCAGTTTAGCAGCATATTCTGTGTACTCTGCACAGTTGCAGAATAGGAAGAAATACTGTTAAGTCTTCAAACTAAAATATCAAAGTCACATATTCGATTCAGTGTGCTTCGCCGCAGTTTAGCAGCCTATTCTGTGTACTCTGCACAGTTGCAGAATAGGAAGAAATACTGTTAAGTCTTCAAACTAAAATATCAAAGTCACATATTCCATTCAGTGTGCGTCACCGCAGTTTAGCAGCCTATTCTGTGTACTCTGCACAGTTGCAGAATAGGAAGAAATACTGTTAAGTCTTCAAACTAAAATATCAAAGTCACATATTCCATTCAGTGTGCGTCACCGCAGTTTAGCAGCCTATTCTGTGTACTCTGCACAGTTGCAGAATAGGAAGAAATACTGTTAAGTCTTCAAACTAAAATATCAAAGTCACATATTCCATTCAGTGTGCTTCGCCGCAGTTTAGCAGCCTATTCTGTGTACTCTGCACAGTTGCAGAATAGGAAGAAATACTGTTAAGTCTTCAAACTAAAATATCAAAGTCACATATTCCATTCAGTGTGCTTCGCCGCAGTTTAGCAGCCTATTCTGTGTACTCTGCACAGTTGCAGAATAGGAAGAAATACTGTTAAGTCTTCAAACTAAAATATCAAAGTCACATATTCCATTCAGTGTGCGTCACCGCAGTTTAGCAGCCTATTCTGTGTACTCTGCACAGTTGCAGAATAGGAAGAAATACTGTTAAGTCTTCAAACTAAAATATCAAAGTCACATATTCCATTCAGTGTGCATCACCGCAGTTTAGCAGCCTATTCTGTGTACTCTGCACAGTTGCAGAATAGGAAGAAATACTGTTAAGTCTTCAAACTAAAATATCAAAGTCACATATTCCATTCAGTGTGCTTCGCCGCAGTTTAGCAGCCTATTCTGTGTACTCTGCACAGTTGCAGAATAGGAAGAAATACTGTTAAGTCTTCAAACTAAAATATCAAAGTCACATATTCCATTCAGTGTGCGTCACCGCAGTTTAGCAGCCTATTCTGTGTACTCTGCACAGTTGCAGAATAGGAAGAAATACTGTTAAGTCTTCAAACTAAAATATCAAAGTCACATATTCCATTCAGTGTGCGTCACCGCAGTTTAGCAGCATATTCTGTGTACTCTGCACAGTTGCAGAATAGGAAGAAATACTGTTAAGTCTTCAAACTAAAATATCAAAGTCACATATTCCATTCAGTGTGCTTCGCCGCAGTTTAGCAGCATATTCTGTGTACTCTGCACAGTTGCAGAATAGGAAGAAATACTGTTAAGTCTTCAAACTCAAATATCAAAGTCACATATTCCATTCAGTGTGCGTCACCGCAGTTTAGCAGCCTATTCTGTGTACTCTGCACAGTTGCAGAATAGGAAGAAATACTGTTAAGTCTTCAAACTAAAATATCAAAGTCACATATTCCATTCAGTGTGCGTCACCGCAGTTTAGCAGCCTATTCTGTGTACTCTGCACAGTTGCAGAATAGGAAGAAATACTGTTAAGTCTTCAAACTAAAATATCAAAGTCACATATTCCATTCAGTGTGCGTCACCGCAGTTTAGCAGCCTATTCTGTGTACTCTGCACAGTTGCAGAATAGGAAGAAATACTGTTAAGTCTTCAAACTAAAATATCAAAGTCACATATTCCATTCAGTGTGCTTCGCCGCAGTTTAGCAGCCTATTCTGTGTACTCTGCACAGTTGCAGAATAGGAAGAAATACTGTTAAGTCTTCAAACTAAAATATCAAAGTCACATATTCCATTCAGTGTGCTTCGCCGCAGTTTAGCAGCCTATTCTGTGTACTCTGCACAGTTGCAGAATAGGAAGAAATACTGTTAAGTCTTCAAACTAAAATATCAAAGTCACATATTCCATTCAGTGTGCGTCACCGCAGTTTAGCAGCCTATTCTGTGTACTCTGCACAGTTGCAGAATAGGAAGAAATACTGTTAAGTCTTCAAACTAAAATATCAAAGTCACATATTCCATTCAGTGTGCTTCGCCGCAGTTTAGCAGCCTATTCTGTGTACTCTGCACAGTTGCAGAATAGGAAGAAATACTGTTAAGTCTTCAAACTAAAATATCAAAGTCACATATTCCATTCAGTGTGCTTCGCCGTAGTTTAGCAGCCTATTCTGTGTACTCTGCACAGTTGCAGAATAGGAAGAAATACTGTTAAGTCTTCAAACTAAAATATCAAAGTCACATATTCCATTCAGTGTGCGTCACCGCAGTTTAGCAGCCTATTCTGTGTACTCTGCACAGTTGCAGAATAGGAAGAAATACTGTTAAGTCTTCAAACTAAAATATCAGTCACATATTCCATTCAGTGTGCGTCACCGCAGTTTAGCAGCATATTCTGTGTACTCTGCACAGTTGCAGAATAGGAAGAAATACTGTTAAGTCTTCAAACTAAAATATCAAAGTCACATATTCCATTCAGTGTGCTTCGCCGCAGTTTAGCATCATATTCTGTGTACTCTGCACAGTTGCAGAATAGGAAGAAATACTGTTAAGTCTTCAAACTCAAATATCAAAGTCACATATTCCATTCAGTGTGCGTCACCGCAGTTTAGCAGCATATTCTGTGTACTCTGCACAGTTGCAGAATAGGAAGAAATACTGTTAAGTCTTCAAACTAAAATATCAAAGTCACATATTCCATTCAGTGTGCGTCACCGCAGTTTAGCAGCCAATTCTGTGTACTCTGCACAGTTGCAGAATAGGAAGAAATACTGTTAAGTCTTCAAACTAAAATATCAAAGTCACATATTCCATTCAGTGTGCTTCGCCGCAGTTTAGCAGCCTATTCTGTGTACTCTGCACAGTTGCAGAATAGGAAGAAATACTGTTAAGTCTTCAAACTAAAATATCAAAGTCACATATTCCATTCAGTGTGCGTCACCGCAGTTTAGCAGCCTATTCTGTGTACTCTGCACAGTTGCAGAATAGGAAGAAATACTGTTAAGTCTTCAAACTCAAATATCAAAGTCACATATTCCGTGTAAGATGAAGAAGGCGGGTAAAAAGGGACGGGGAAGTGGACGTGATCCTGATAGTTCAGGGCGCGGGTCAGGACGCGGAGAAACTGTGCCTGGTGCCAGAGCACAAGAAAGAAAGACATCCACCATACCTAGCTTAATGTCTCATTTTACAGGGCGTCGCAGGACATCACTCTCGAGGTCCGACCACTGCGAACAGGTGGTCGGTTGGATGTCAGCTGATACTGCTTCCAGTCGGTTAAGCACCACCCTGTCTTCCACCAAGTCCACTCTCAGTAGCCAAGAGTCTGGTCAACATAATCCTCACTCTGATCATCCTTCCTCCCACCATAGACGGTCTGGCCAAAGAAGTGATCCCACACTGGGATATAGTGAGGAGCTCGTCTCATCACCAATCCTTCATTTGACCCTCTCTCCAAGCACGCTTGCAGAGGAACATGACATCTTATGCCCTGATTCACAACCTCTAGAGTGTACCCAATCACAAGAAGATGACAGATGTGAACGGCATTTAAGGTCAAAGGAAGTAGTGGATGATGATGATGATGAGACACAGTTGCCATTAAATCAACCACTATTACTGTCTCAAGACCTTGTTGAGGAGGATGTTATACAGTTGTCAATGACTGAGTATGTGGTGGGATCAAGACATGAGGAGGATGATCAGAGTGAGGAAGTGGAGGAGGACTTGGTGGACGATGAGGTGACTGACCCCACCTGGGAAGGTGTAGAGCCGAGCGATGACAGCAGTCCTGAGGGTGAGCCATCTGCAGCACCGCAACAGGCTGGAAGAGGCAGTGGTGTGGCTACAGAAAGAAGGCGGACCGCACCAAACCGGCCCGCAAATGTTCCACGGAGCACCCCCTTGCGTAAATCTCCCTTGCCAAGGGGTAGGTGTTCCGCGGTATGGCGTTTTTTTAAGGAAAGTGCGGACGACAAAAGAATTGTAGTTTGCAACCTGTGCCACACCAGAATGAGCCGAGGCATGAACACTAGAAACCTCACCACCACCAGCATGATCCGACACATGGCATCCAAGCACCGTAATAAGTGGGAGGAACGCCTGGATCGCCCATCTGTGTCTGCAGGCCACACCACTGCCTCCTCTTCCCCTGTTTTCGGTGCCGGCCAATCGCCTGTCGAAGGCGCAGGACCGCATACCTCCCGCCCTGCACCTGTACCATCTGAAGCACCATCAGCGACCACATCCACTTCCCTGTCCCAGCACAGCGTCCAAATGTCGTTACCCCAGGCATTTGAGCGCAAGCGAAAATACCCAGCCACCCACCCACAGGCCATAGCACTAACCTCACACCTTTCCAAATTACTGGCCATCGAAATGCTGCCATTTAGGCTTGTGGACACTGAGTCCTTCCGCAGCCTGATGGCAGCAGCTGTCCCTCGGTACGCGGTCCCCAGCCGCCACTATTTTTCCCGGTGTGCCATCCCCGCATTACACCACCATGTGTCCCGTAACATCACCCGTGCCCTGACTAACGCAGTTACTGGGAAGGTCCACTTAACGACTGACACATGGACAAGTGCTTGTGGCCAGGGACTCTACATTTCCCTGACGGCACACTGGGTGAATGTCGTGGAGGCTGGGAGCGACTCGGACCCTGGGATGGCACGGGTGCTACCCACGCCGAGGATTGCGGGCCCTACCTCCATCAGGGTTTCCGCCAGCACCTACGTTATTGGCTCCTCCTCCTCCGTTTCCACCTCCGAATTCTCTACACGCAGCGCCACTCCCCCATCAGCCAGTAGCTGGAAGCAGTGTAGCACTGCAGTGGGGAAGCGTCAACAGGCCGTGCTGAAGCTGATCTGCCTTGGGGACAAACAGCACACGGCCTCAGAGCTGTTGCAGGGGATTAGTCACCAGACCGAGCAGTGGCTCTCGCCACTCAACCTGCAACCAGGCATGGTTGTGTGTGATAATGGGCGTAACTTGGTGGCGGCTTTGGAGCTCGGCAAGCTCACACACGTACCATGCCTAGCGCATGTATTTAATTTAGTGGTTCAGCGATTTCTAAAAACCTACCCCAATGTGCATGATCTCTTGACCAAGGTGCGCCGCGTGTGTGCACATTTCCGTAAGTCATCTACAGCTTCGGCCGGCCTGTTGAAGCTGCAGCAGCGCTTACAATTGCCAGCTCACCGGCTGCTGTGTGACGTGAGCATGCGCTGGAACTCCACCTTCCACATGTTGGCCCGGCTTTGTGAGCAGCAGAGGGCAGTAGTGGAGTACCAGCTGTTACACGGTCGTCGCCTCTCCGTTCAACTTCCTGTAATCAGAAGTGAGGAGTGGGAATGGATGTCAGACCTCTGTGAGGTTTTACGCAATTTTGAGGAATCGACACAGATGGTGAGCGGCGATAACGCTATTATCAGTGTAACCATCCCACTTCTGTGTCTACTGAAACGCTCGCTGCTCACAATTAAAACTGACGCTTTGCATGTGGAAGAGGTGGAAATGCGGGAGGAAGAGCTTACACAAGGTGATAGTCAGAGCACCCTCACTTCGTCTTCTCAGCGACAATTGGAGGAGGCGGAGGAGGAGGAGGAGGAGGAGGAAGACACGGTTGCCTCCGCTACAGAGGGTAGCCATGGAACTTTAGTTCCATCTCTTCAGCGTGGGTGGGCAGAAGAGGAGGAAGAGGATGAGGAGATTGAGAGTCATCCTCCTGGTGAGGACAGCGAAATCTTGACTGTTGGTACTCTGGCACACATGGCTGACTTTATGTTAGGCTGCCTTTCCCGTGACCCACGCGTTGTACGCATTTTAGACAACACGGATTACTGGGTGTTCACCCTTCTGGACCCCCGCTACAAAGAGAATTTCTCATCTCTCATTCCTCCGGTGGAGAGGACAAGCAAAATGGTGCAATACCAGATGGTTCTTGTTGAAAAATTGCTCCAAAATTTTCCATCTGACAACGCTGGCGGCAGAGTACGTGCTACCTTGGCCAACCGAGAAGGGGAGAAAAGGGGAGCACACAGCAGTTCCGACAAAGGCAGGGCAACACTCTCCAAGGCGTGGGACACCTTCATGACACCCCGCCAGCACCCTCACCCTGATGCGCAGCCTAGTGTCACAAGGAGGGTAAAGTTTTGGAAGATGGTGAAGGAGTACGTAGCAGACCGTGTCAGCGTCCTCAATGATCCCTCTGTGCCTTACAACTACTGGGTGTCCAAGCTGGACACGTGGTATGAACTGGCACTCTACGCCTTGCAGCTGCTGGCCTGCCCTGCCGCCAGCGTTCTGTCTGAGCGGGTATTTAGTGCTGCTGGTGGCATCATAACAGATAAGCGTATCCGCCTTTCCACCGACAATGCTGATAGGTTGACACTTATAAAAATGAACAAGGCCTGGATTTCCCCTGACTTCTCCACTCCACTAGAGGAAAGCCCCGGGGGAACATAAACTCACTTTATATATGTTATTTACAATGATGGGAATACTCTGTACTCCCATTCACCCCTTCCACCCAAAAAACGGGTATATGGTTGACTCTTAATCTTCTCATCCTCCTCCTCCTCTTCCATATGCCCTGGGATATAATTTTTATATAGGGCCAGCTCACCAGCGGGCCCTGTGATATAATTTTTATATAGGGCCAGCTCACCAGCGGGCCCTGTTTGACAATTTTTATATAGGTCAGCTCACCAGCGGGCCTTCTCATATAATGTTTTATTGGGTCAGCTCTCTAGCGGGCCCTCTCATATAATGTTTTATAGCGTCAGCTCACTAGCGGGCCTTCGCATATAATGTTTAGGATGGGCAGCTCCGCAGCAGACCCTCACCCATAATGTTTTAGATGGTCGGCTCAGCGCACGTTTCCCTCTTAATCATGGCCCCAGTTCAGAAAAATCGAGGAAATTTTTGGGAGAATTTGCCTTTGCGCACGTTTCCCTCTTAATCATGGCCTCAGTTCAGAAAAATCTAGGAAATTTTTGGGAGAATTTGCCTCTGCGCACGTTTCCCTCTTAATCATGGCCTCAGTTCAGAAAAATCGAGGAAATTTTTGGGAGAATTTGCAGATGATATACAAGTAAATATACAGAAAATACTGTTTGGTAACAATTTTTCGCCTAAAGTCGTTTTTATTTTCCTTTTTGTGTGTTTTACGATCAGTCTGTAAAAATGGCGTACTACGGGCGAAAGATCGTTCCCAGCAGCGATGTTGGAGTCCAAGATGCATCCAGACATCCTCCCTATGCTGTCCCTGAACCATTTCTGTGGTGTTTCCATCCTTTTCTGCCCTTTTCCTATGGACCAGGCACCCTCCCCTCATCAGAGCAGGGGGTGCCTGGTGTAATGCTCGAGTCCTCCCATTGACTTCAATGGTGCTCGGGTGCTCGGCCGAGCACTCGAGCCTCCGGGGGCGCTCGGTCAGAGCACCCGAACACCCGAGCATTGGGGTGCTCGCTCATCACTAGTTGGCAATCTATGACTCTTGCCATCTCCTACAGCAAAGCCAGAGTCATCATACTCCTCTGCAGCAGGAATCATAGGTGTTATTTGGAGTGAACTAACTAATGGCACTGACAGTAACACACTCTCTGACACATAAATGACTTCACTACTTCTTTTTTATGCCCTAGATTCCTGGGAACCTTTTAAAGTGCTTCTGCTGCTGCTATTTGTGGTACCTTTGGCCTACTGATAGTGCGTATCCCAGTCAGACCTGTGGTTGTGCTTCAGGTGGGATCTCATAGAGGAGGTGCCTAGGTGTGAGCTTGCTTTCCTCCTGCTCACATGCTTTTTTACACAGACAACAGATAGCAACATGCTTAGCTTGAGGATCCTGAGTGAACTGTCTCCATACTGTGGACTTCATGGACTGAGGGGTTCCCGAGGAGCTGCTGATACTACTACTGGGACTAGATGTTGATGCAATTCTACTGCCACTACTACTAGGTGTCAAATGTGCAGCAGGAGCAGCAGCAGCAGAGGCACATGTCATATCTAACATTGTGGATGTTAATAACCTGTGTTGATGTTGTTGTTGCTTCTGCTGAGTACTCAAAGCAGGTTTGTGTGGCTGAGTGGGACTTGGACTTTGAAGAGGCGATGATGCTGATGATGACTGATAGGGTGACTGTATACTTTTTGACATCTGTTCTTGTCCAGGGTCAGACTTTTCAATGGCTTTCTCAATCAGTTTATAGACTAACTTTATTGCCATGTCATTCTCACTCTCAACTTCATCTGTATCTGAACAAGAGAAGGATGCTGGAGGGATATATTCTAGATCTGCATCATCATCATCAGTCATCATTAGGTCATCCTCAGCAGCATCAGCATCATCTGACAGTTCTTGCCCTCTAATATTCCTCTACGCTTTTAGAGGTCTCAAACAATTTCTTTTGTGTGTTAATACTTTGAGGACAGGTGTTTTGGTGCTTGTTTGTTTCACTACCTGATGCAGCAGGCTGTTAAGCTGCTACACCTTCCTCTATTATGCTATTGCCATCATCATCAACACTTGAATGTGACTTGCTGTCTTCAGTGTTCTTCTTATATGGTTCTTTATTTCTACTGGCACTGGTGGTGCTGGAACATCCTCCTTTGTAGGAGAGGGATCATCATCATTGATTGCACATGCTGCAGCAACCATTGCTGCAGTCAGTTTTTGAACTGCTACTTTACTCTCACATCCCTGCAATGCTCCACCCTTTCCCCTCCCTCTGCCCCTTGTGCGTTTGCTGGACATTACTCAACTATTGTGCTTTTACTCTACACAACACAACTGATCGAGTATGATCTCTTGCCTAAGCCCAGTCAGTTGTCTGTTACTGTCACTTAATATATTTAGTTCTTTATTTCTTTATTCTTTTTTATTTTTTTTTTATTCTTCTTTACTTTTTTGTATTTTTTAAGTTATCAATCCTGTCTTTTTACTGTCACAGTCTGTCCAATAAAAACATTTTAACTGAAAAAAAAAAAAAAAAAAAATCAGCAACTTCTTTCCCCAGACTTCCCCAACCAGCACAGAGACAATAACAGCAAGATTAGCAAGCAAATAGGTCATCGGCTGCCTGAGTCTTGCCAGTCAGTCAATCTGAATTTTGGAGTATTATTTGGGGTCAACCTCCTTCCTCCCTTCTTCTCCCCAGAGTGCCCCACTGATTTTCATAATACAGGGAACAAATATCCTACCTAAAAGATTCCCTAAACTAAACTTCAATTCACCTGTCTTTTCTAGCTCAAACAAGGTGCTGCTTTCTCCTCTCACAAACACAGAATGGCTGCTGTGAGAGCCTGACACCCTTTAATATGGCTGTAGAAAACTTTTGTGTAGTGGAGAAAAATTTTTCTTCCCATTGATTTTAATGAACAATGAGCTAGATGAAAAAAGCGGGAAAAAGTGGTAAAAACTGCTCTTTTCACAAGAAATTTTTCTCCAAGCGGAAAGTGGCATTTTTCGATGATTTCAGTTTGAGGTGAACATTTTCACCCATCCCTATTAGATTTCCTTAGTATGTCTCCCTCACTGTATCTCTCCATATTCTACTTAGCCTCAGATATGGGCAAATTATGTTTTTGTAAAGTGTACACCTATTTCTGTTGATTTGAATATAAATATGTAGTTGTCTCATGTATGAAAATGAATCATCTAAAGAGAGAGTTGGAATACAGGAAAATTAGATTTACTGAATCAAGCTACTTTACTAAGCACTGGAAGAAGTGTTCTACAGTCTATTATCTGAGTGTCCTTAGTGGAACAGTCCCAGGTTCTTGATTTATTAAAGCTATCTCATATCATTTATCTGGTAAGTGGGGTACTGCTTTATGCAGGGGAGGTACTTTATTCCCCCAGTGTTTCTCTTAATGGGGTTTGTGGTTTGTGTTTCTATATATTTTAAACAACAAAACTCAACAACCTATTAAAGGTAAGCCTGATGAGAGGACCAGTGTTATCCTTGCATCTTCCGTCTGGAGATTTATATCTATTTATGCTTTTTTGGGGTGGAAGGACACCACCTTGATCCTTTAAGTACCTGTTCATTTAGATGGGTTTAATTCCACCAAAAGTGTTACTCTCAGAAGCCTTCTTTCTGTTTTATGTATCTGTGCATTAGGATGCAAAGGCGTCAAGTAGGACACCATTTGACACAGCAGCCTACCGAAGTGTAATTAATTTGGCTGGGAATATTTTCTATGTTATTTTTTTTTAATCTATGAATGTTTTATTTATACATGGCGTTTTGTTCATATTTTCAATACACCCGAGGGTAACTGAGAGCACATTGTATTGAATTGAATTCCATGAGTCCACCACTCTTTCAGTGCAGTTGTACCTATGCGCATTACCTGTGATGGTTCTACCCTTTAACTTCATATCATGTCTTTAAAATTACAATTTGCATTAATTTTTTAGTTTTTATTATTTATTTATATACATACTCCATGCATATGAATATCAGTTATTGATCATTCATCACAATATGGACAGTATTGAGGTGGCCACATATATTTTTTTAAATTCTGGGGCACTTATTTGAATTTCATTCCGCAGGACTTCACAGGAATCAGTGAATCCCTGCTATGTGTGTATTTTATAAGTGCTCCTGATTTAAAGGGAATATGTGAAAACCTTAGACCACCATTCACATGAATTTTGATTTTACAATGCATGATTTATTTATTGGTGTTTTATGTCAGGGTGTTTATTGTCTTTATTACATTTGCCTAAAATTGGTTCACATTAAAACCAGAGCCTATAATTTTTTGAGTAATGGATAATCTACTTTTTGACTTTCTGGTGCATTTACTTAGCCTTGCTTAAAAAGTAGCAATTTTATCCCTCTTTCAATTTGATTTTAAGGAAAATGAATAAATGGAACTGATTTTACTCACAGTGCATCATTACTTTATTTTATATTAGGTATCTGAGATCTATTCCTGACAGTTCTTAGATAACAGACTAGTTGATATATTCCACCAGATTATGTACTTTATAATCATACAAAGATTGACTTGGCTGGCTCCTTCATAATCTTTCTGCAACATTTGATATCATGGATGGACCATTAGATTTTTATAGGTAATCTAAAGCATTTTAAGTAACTGGTTGGCAGGTTCAGCTGATTTAAAGCAATACTAACACCTATTTAAAATGGATCACCATTATGTTTAGAAATAAAAATAAATGGAATTAGCCCCAAAATATTTATTATACCTACGTAGTTTATCTAAAACTAGAACATGCTGAAGAATGTAGGAACATGCAATCATAGTGAAATGGTAGGCTTCATGATGTTAAGCCACTTGTGCAGAATAACCCATCCTTGTAAATGTTGACTACTTTTGATAGTCTAGTGACTTGTATAGTGGAAATTTACCTTAAAGATTTGTACCTCAAATGTTTTATGCCATCAAATTTTACATGTAAATGATTAAAAAAAGAAAAAAAAAACAGTAATAGTAATTTGTATTTCTTCATGTTATTTGTTTCACTGGAAAAATTTTTTAAAATGCTATTAGCAGTCTAATGCAAGTATAAGCTAGTCTGTATTGTTCTATGGTGTTACTTCCCTTTTATTCTTTCCTGGAAGATAATAGAGTCCTGAAGATTACACTACTCCGCTCTTATGCCACTCATGCAAAGTGTCACAGGTCTCTAGTCTGTGTCTAGTTCTATATAGGGAAACTGACATACCAAGAAAATTGGAACAAACCAACTGCATCATATCAGAAGAATACAAATTAACTACATTTATATTGATTTAAATAGGGTTTTTAATCCCATGAATGCTAGAAAGGTGTCTTAACAATGAATCGGAGACCTCTAACATTCAAAGTGTTAAAATCACATTGATGGTTCGATCCAAATGTTTGAGATAAAAAAGCCGGTAGGGCAAAATGGATACCGACCGACAAAAAAGAAAATGTCTTGGTCGGTATTCAAATGTCCTACCAGCTTAAAGCGCAACGGACATTAGGGCACAAAACAGGTCTTGTGGCCAAACGTACGTTTTATGCGTTAAGTTCCCAAAACTTCACTAAATAATGTCAGTACTGGTACCTTAACAGTAAAAAAAAGGTAATGATTGTTTCCTGACATACTGCCAAGCACCGATCATTAACGCATATGTCTTACACTTAACTGTCATACACTGTCCTTCTCCTCTTCAATCTTCGCTTCTATCTTCTTTCATCTCTTCAGTCTTTTTCCTTCTTGCTGTAAATATAAAACAAAATTATTAATCAAATGCAGAAACAATAACATTGTTTAATCCTTAGAGTGGCAGAGGGGTACACAACACATTGCAGAGCAATGCGTTGCAGACCTCTCTGGGCTCAAAGGGTTAAACAACATATCAGTGCCCATGAACACTTACACATTCTTCCATTAGCTGATCTGTAAATAAGCCATTATGTCTTACCAAATGTGCCATTGGCTGAGATGCGCTTAAGCACATCCCAGCCAATCAGATTAAAGTAGAGTAGCTCGAATCTGACTGGCTGGGATGCGCGTAAGCACATCTTAGCCAATGGCTGTGAGGGAATTGGATCAAAGACTACCCATATATAAAGGCAGACTCTGTTCACATTCCTTCATTGCAGATTGGGCATAGGCCCAAGAGGAGGGAACCCTGTGGCACACGACACTGTCTCCGCTACCACCACCTCTGCGGCCACACACAGCAGCAGAGACTGGGGACAGGTTTTTTTTTCACTTTTTTTACATTCAGGTTTCTGCGTCTGCTGTTTGAAGAGCAGATAAGGGACTCAAGTTGAATAAAAAGTGGGTCTTAACTTTCCTATGATAACTTGAGTCCCTTATAGGGTTTTCATGGCTAACGCAGACATTTGACTTGATATTTATGGTATTTTCATCATTTTCAGTGGGTGAAAACACCTCATAACTTTATCACACGACAGCTCTTTTATTTGCCGGTATTTTTTCACAGCACAGACATTTGAATAGCTTACTGTGCTTGAAAAAATGCCATCAGTAGAAAAAACAGCCGTCTCCTACATTTGTATCGAGCCCTTAACTCCCTGAACAAGTTTTCTGACAAATGGTCTACCTGGTCTACTGCACCTCAAAATTATTTTGTTATATTCCGATTTGTACACTGCTTTCTACTTTAATAAACTTTTGAAAAAAAAAAAAAAAAAATCACATTTAACCATTTGAGTACCAGAGAGAGGTACCAAGGCATACTTTTCTGGCACTCATAGGGTTAAAGCAATGGAAACTGTATGGTGCAGTTGGTTTGCTCTAGACTTACTCCAGCTCTTCTTGGTACCTAAGCCTGGTGGTGTTCATTCTACACATTAAGAATAATAGTTGATATTGCTAAGGACAGCTTATGCCTTTCAGCGCCAGAGGGGTATGCAATACATTGCTTCACATTGCTGTAAAAAAAGAGAACACAACTAAATAAAAATAAAATGTTTCATAAAGCAAGTTTGTTATGAAGACATATACTACAAAAGACATCGTAAACATGAGTGCCCATTAAGAGTGTTTTCTATCGCATTGCAACCCAATGCATTTAACATGTATGGAACTAAAAGTGTTAAAAAATTAAAAGTGGATTTACATGTAGGACTATTTTCCCCCGACCCCCAGGCAAATATAGAAAGGAGGCAATGTTTTTAATGACTGGCTTGTTGAATTTCCTGGGTTTAGCTCTTTCAGCTTCACAATGCATTGAGTACCCCTCTGGCACTTAAGGGGTATAACAATATATGCATGCATTTTCTCGTTAGAAATTTTATCTTAGCAGTTGCTATAATATGTATTGATTGCTACTTTAGTTGTATTTGTTACTAAATTAATTGCTTGGTGCTATTTTGAAGTAAAACACAGAGCCTGCTCAAGCCACAAGGACATACTTGAAAATGAGAGACAATCTCAATGTATCCTTCCTGGTAAAATACATTCACAAAAAAGAAAAAACACCTATTATTCAGCTGCCAATTTGGTTAATTCAGAGAATGTGCATTGAAAGCGCTTTGAGTCCCACTGGGACAAAGCCACTATATAAATGCTAATTATTATTTTTATTAACCATTTCAGTGCCAGAGGGGTATACAAAGCAATGCAACGTACCCCTCTGGCACTCAAAGGATTACATATTTACACCTTGGATTCTATAGAGGCTTCATTAACATTTCTAGCATCCAAGGGGTTAAATGTGCTTTAACACTATTATTTTGCTCTACAATTAATACATTCCTAATTTAGTACATGCAGTGTTTGTATAAGGTATAAAAACTATATTCATCTAGCTGAAGGCCACCAACTGCACCATAGGGGTCAAGTAAAAATTCCCTGAATCCCCATTGCGTTAAATGTCCATTTTAAATCCATTAATACTACAGTTCTCCAATGATTGTTTTAAATCTGGAAATGCTCCTCATAAGCTTGCTGAATATGACCCTAGGGGTGTGTAGACTACATTCAATTGCATTTCAGCTCATATATAAAACATATACAAGTATAACCTACAACAGAGTTCAGCATCTCCGTGACCAATTTATTGGGTACACTCGTCCATTATAAGTAAATGACTCTGTGGTGAATTCTATGGTGAATGCACAATGGAGATTCCAAACTACATTAAGCACTTGAAATGCTGTTAAGATACTATGCCTGCCTAGTGCCAATTTACTAAGCTACATCTTAATGCCACTTTTGCCAGGAGGAAGGAAATGGGGCAGTCTGTGGGCATTTTCAAGAGTTCTTTTATTTAGTTTCAACTTTGCTTCCATCACAGTGAAATTTCTTGCTCATGCTATGGGTCTGGCATACAGGGATTGCTGGCATTAAAGTCCTATGATGGTAGAGTGTTTCCACAGATATGCATTACAGTGATCATATGCTGTAGTTCTTACCCTAACATCATACTGTTGTTCTAGTGCATTTGTACATTTTCCTCAGTGTGTCATGTCCATACAACTCAATCCTATCCTCTGCTATTGATTCCTTTGCCCCACTCAGGGCCGGTGCAAGGATTTTTGCCACCCTAGGCAAAACCTACTTTTGCCGCCCCTTGGCTCTGCCCCTTGTGTCCCACCCCTTTATACCCCGCCTACTTATACCCCACCTACTTATACCCCACCTCTTTTCTTGCCCCACCAGCTCCACTTTGCCCCCTATCAGCTCCAACTTGCCCCCACCAGCTTCACTTTGCCCCACCAGCTCCAACTTGGCCCCCACTAGCTCCACTTTGCACCATCAACTCCAACTTGCCCCTATCAGTTCCACTTTGCCCCCCATCTGCTCCAACTTGCACCCAGCAGCTCCACTATGCCCTATCAGCTCCAACTTGCCCCCAGCTCCACTTTGCCCCCCATCAGCTCCAACTTGTGCCCAGCAGCTCCACTATGTCCCCTCAGTCTCAACTTGCCCCTATCATCTCCACTTTGCCCCCCATCTGCACCAACTTGTCCCCTCAGCTCCAACTTGCCCCCACCAGCTCCACTTTGTCCCACCAGCTCCATTTTCCCCCCACCAGCTACAACTTTCCCCCACCATCTCCACTTTGCCCCCCATCTGCACCAACTTGCCCCCAGCAGCTCCAACTTGCCCCCCATCACATACCTGTAGCTCCCGCGCCGTCTTCTTTTCAGTAATGCAGAGCACGCCGGGAGATCATGACTCCCAGCGCGCTCTGCATTACTAAAGAGCGACCGCGATGGGGGAGCGCAGTAGCAACACAGACCTGACTGTGTTGCGTTCCGGTGTGGTGGGTGCGGGCGCAGCTCTTCTCCGCTGCATGCCCGTGCCCCCAGTACTTGTGCGCCCTAGGCCATCCCTATCTCGCCTATAGGTGGTGCCGGCCCTGGCCCCACTGTAACTACAACAAAGTCATCAAGTCAATCCATGACCCTGGCTCAACTCCCACACCCGCTTCCTACGTTCTTACACTTGTTCTGCTGAATGCCTTTGGAGGAAATCACGCTCACATGCAGATTTCATCTACTTTAAATTTATGCTGTCCTGTCTGCATTCTGCTTTATCAAAAGCTAAACAAGAATACTACACCATACAAATCCACAACAACAAATCTAACCCGCGCCCGTCTCTTTGCAGTCTTTGATTCCTTGCTCCATCCTGCCACTGCTTCCTCTCACCCCATACATTCACCTCAAGCTTTTGCAGAGCACTTCAAGCACAAGGTGGAATCTATACAAAAACAGACTCATACTATTCAATCTGCCTCCGAACTCTCTCTCCCCAAACCCCCCTCATCATACTTTGATAGTTTCACTCTGATAACAGAGGAAGAAGTTTCTCAGCTTCTCCTATCTACCCACCTCACTACCTGCTCTTTGCACTCCCACTTACTCAAACCACTTGCACCAGTCCTTACACCTATATTAACACACATATTCAACACTTCTCTCTCCACAGGCACCTTCCCTTCTTCCTTCAAACAGGCACAAATTAAACCCCTGCTCAAAAAGACTAACCTTGACCCCTCTTGTCTCTCTATCGACCTGTCTCCCTTCTACCTCTTACCTCAAAACTCTTAGAACGCCTTGTCTTCTCCCAAATAACCACATTCTTCAACTCTGTCTTTTGAACCCTATGCAGTCTGGTTTCTGGTGCGGTCACTCAACTGAGACAGCTCTCTGCAGGTTGGCTAATGATCTCCAGACTGCAAAAGCCAAAGGACAGTTTTCTATGCTTATACTACTAGATTTATCCTCCACCTTTGACACGGTTAACCATTTTCTGCTTGCTCAAATTCTCCACAATCTTGGCTTACGAAATGAAGCTGCTTCATGGCTCTCCTCCTATCTCTCACAACATTCCTTTTTTGTGTCCTCCAGCAATAGCACCTCCTCCACAGTCCCTCTGTCTATGGTGGTGCCTCGAGGCTCCGTTTTGGGTCCTCTGATTTCTTCACTGTACACCCTTTCATTGGGTGAACTTATTAGTTCACTTGGCCTCAAATACCATCTATATGCTGATGACACCCACATTTACATCTCCACTCCTGATCTTTCACCTCAAATCCAACTGCAAATTTTAGACTGCCTTTTGGCCATTTCCTCCTGGATGGCACAACATCAGCTGACGATAAACATGGCCAAAACTGAAATGCTAATTTTCCCACCAAGACCTTGCCCAACACCAAGCTTCACCATTACAGTTGATGGAATTTATATTGATCCGGTCAGCTCAGCACACTTGGGGCCATATTTATTCCTCTCTTTCCTTCTTCCCTCACATTAACTCCGTGGCTAGATCATCTTGCTTGTTTCTCCGCAACATTGCTAAAATCCACCTGTTCCTCTCCCAACAAACTATTAAAACTCTTATACATGCCCTCATTCTGTCCCGCTTAGACTATTGCAATATCCTACTAACTAGCCTCCCTGATACTCATATTTCACCTATGCAATCTGTTTTAAACTCAGCTGCACGAATCACCACACTCTCCCCAAAAACTGAACCTGCCCACATAATTCTCAGACATCTGTCATGGCTCCCGATTCAGCAGCGCATCAATTGCAAAGTCCTTCTTCTTACCTTTAATGCTCTCCATACTGCTACCCCTCCTTACATCTCTTCCCTCATCTCCTCTTATGTTCCTGGCCGCCTTCTTTGCTCAGCACACAACGCACTTCTTGTTGCACCATCCACACCCTCTGCCCTCTCCCATCTCAAACCTATCTCTCTTTCTGCTCCATACCTATGGAACTCCATACCCCTCTCCCTACGTCTTGAAAAATCCCCCTCTGTCTTTAAGTCTACCCTGAAGTCTTATCTTCTGGAGCACTAGGACCATGTACTGCCTTTGGCCAAACTCAGCACTTGTAATCTCAGCACTTGACACCCTCTTTCCCCATTGTCTGTCTCCTTTTACCCATTTAGACTGTAAGCTCCTTGGGGCAGGGACCTCTCTCCCATTGTTTCTATGAATGTCACACTTATTTCATCCCCTCTTATTTATTGTAACATATGTCTATTGTAAGGTGCTGCGTACACTGTGTGGCACCATATAAATAAAGATATACATACATACATACTCAACTACTGTGTGTGTTTTTATTCTCTACAGTACACAACTCATGGTGTGTAATGTCTTGCCTTATCCCTCAACAAAATTATCGGTGTCATCTGCTGTCTCTCAAGTCTGCTTCAGTCACAGAGATCACATAAATTTTTTATTTTAGTTTTTATTAATTTTTTTTAAGTTGTTCATTCTATCTTATCCTGGTCAGTCAAACCCCCCCCCCCCACAAAAACAGATAATTAAAAAATGAAATCAACAATTTCTTTCCCCATTTTTCCCTAGCACAGAGACAATAAAAGCAAGATTGGCAAGCAAATTGGACCTCTGCTGCCTGTGTCGTGCCAGTCAGTCACAATGAATATTGGGTTATTTGGGGTCAACCTCCTTCCTCGTTTTACTCCCTCAGAGGGCCACCAGACTCACCAAATACAAAGAACAAATGTCCATCCTAAAAGAATCCCTAAAGTAAGCTTCAATTCCCCTTTATTCATCTCTAGCTCAAAAACATGCTGCTTACAAACACAGAATGATATGCTGTGAGAGCCTGACACCCTTTTATATGGCTGTAGAAAAGTAGAGAAAACTTTCATGTGGTGGGAAACATTTTTCTTCTCATTGATGTCAATACAGTGAGCTAGAAGAAAAAAGCGGGAAACTGCACTTTTCGCAGAAAATTATTATCCTAGCAGGAAGTGCCAGTTTTCGGCTATTTTGGCTTTTCACCCATCCCTACTCAAGAACCCCTCATTCAATGAAATCTACAGTATTCAGATATTAATTTATTTTCAGAAAAAATCAAGAGCACGGCCAATGATTTTTACAATAACATCAACACAGATATGAAACATCTATGGAATCACATTAGCATTCTTTAAGCATGATCCCCACATAGTGTCCATTAAAAACAATGAGGAATATATTCTAGCTACATTACTGGATCCCCACTTTAAACATAACATTTCTCAATTTGTGCCAAGACGTGGGCAGCAGCATCAAATTCTGTGAAAGCATATAAAGAAATTCATATATATTGACTCTGGCATCTACAAGTAATGCCCCAGCCACACCACCCCACCTGACTATTAATGGCGAGAGAGAGAGGTGCCTTTCTTTATGTGTGTGTGTGTGTGTGTTATAATTACACACAGAACATGGTTACTTTTTTCCTCTCTTCACTTATTTCACTCTCTCACTTTCTCTCTCTCTTCTTCTTGTGATACATTGTGATTGACCTCAAAGCTGATAAAACATATTACACATCTAACTTAAGTGTTGCAGTTTTATAGTAAAACTTTTCAGCAAGAGAAAATGTGACATTTCCATTTTGTACTGCAGAAAAGACATCTTATTTCATGCCTCAGCAGACAGAGCAAGGAGACACACATAGATTTTTCTATTAAATTCTTCATATTACAGAATAGCTTATTAGATTTATCTGTACTCCCTAGGCACTAAGTACAGGGTCACTTTTAAAGCAGAATTGTGTGAATAGCAAAATATTTTACAGGAAAAAAAACTATTTTCACTGTATGAATCATTTTGTCTAAGTTCATACAACATATTATGACATCAAAACATTTCTCATTATCATTTGTGGTACTTTATACATAATATTAAATCTGAAAGTAGGTCATGAAGCAAACACATTAAAGTAAGTCTACTTGGATGAAAATTGCTCTCTACTATATAATGATGGGATTACACATAAAATATGACTGTATTTACCTCTAAACAATAATTATGTAAATATTTTCTGATCTCTCCCCAGTAGGGCATATTTGACTTAGATGTGAAGTATTTTACTTTGATGATAATCACTGGGATACCAGATGTTTCTTATGTCACATTCTTAGCTGGTAGTTAACAGATGTTATTAGCCAACTGACAGACAACAACGAGCTCAGCTGTGAACATTGAAATAAGTTTCTATGCTCACTTCAGGGATAAGTGCTGGCTGATATGTAGCCAATCACAGCTTGTTAAGCTCCCAGACAATCGATGGCTAGGCATAGGTGACCAGACATTGACACAATGCGTTACCTCTTACTCCCAGCCGAATAGCTCAACTGGCATCCCAAAGTGATTTATTTGCTATACTTAACTTGCTCTGTGCGTGTGATACACAAAAAAATCTCCAATAGAGGTTTTTTTAACACTCTGGCTCCCAATGAGTCATTCTAGGATGTCTATCTTTCAATTCATCATCTATAAATATAGTACATTCTCTTTAAGTGTGAAATAGATGGATATATCATGCATTTTATATTGTATTGTCAACAAAGAAATCACATGCTTCAACTTCTGGTTACTTTTTTAATTTTCCATACATTTGATGAGTATTACTTCTTATTCCTTCCTACCAAGAACACAGAACACATTTATATGTGAATAGGAAACAACCCTTTTAGAAAAGAAGGAGGGGAATCTGTTGCTTTAAACAGATAGTAATGTTTCACAAAAAACAACAGCTTCAATTAATCTTCATAGTATTAGGGCCATGGAGAGTGTTATTTCAATACTATTAGAGTTGTAGTTCAAGAGTAATTGAATGATCAATTATCCCCCTCCTGCCTCTTTTACCTAGTGTAAACCACCTCCCCTAAGATGTGGAATCTGGTCCTGGGACCAGACAGCTCACAGCAAGGGACAATCTTCTTACTGTGAGCATAAGGAAAACCCTGACCCCCTTGACAGGTTTTTCAGGTTTTTTATTATGCTCACTGAAGATTGTCCCTCATTGCAATTCATCTGGATAGTCTTGCTGCTTTGAGGTGAGCAGTGGTACATCAGTAAAAGGGTCAGGAAGGGGATACTTTATCACTCAATTACTCTTGATCTACAACTCTGACAGTACTGAAATAACACTCTCCATAGCACAAATATTATGAAGATTAATTGGAGTTGCTTTCATTGTGAAACATTACTATCCCTTTAAGTACTCGGCAATAGATAATAGCAGATGATGTCTATTGTCTATCTAGACATAAGTACAATATTTTTCATTGGCCTAAGATAGTTTAAACTCATATTTTAGCATAGAAAAAAATTACTTCAGTACAATCACAAAAATGATTCTTTAACAAGGGAAAAAATAACAATAGATTTATTTGAAGCTTCGGAACTAATATCATCTCATTAGTGAATTTGCAAAATGTGATTTACTCCCTCAAATCCTGATGTCTCTATATTAAATCAGCAAATCAGCAAAAATAGAAACGTTTAGATTATGCTTAGCTCCTTCAATGCAAGAGAAGTCTCCAGTACACTGTTCTAGCATACAAGGGGTTAAATAGTAATAATTTTCCTCCTTGTTCATGTACAACTCCCTTGTTACCCACAAATGCATATCAGCTCCTAGCAGTGATACTATCCTAAGGTATATCTGCCTTCTTCCGTTTGCTTTTTTTACTCTTATGCTAATCCATTATCTTTGAAGTGCAAAAGAGCTAATTATTAACACGATTAAAAGAGATGGGCATTAGAGAAAGCAGGAAGATAGAGGGGAACGAGTCTATGGAAAAAGAGAATTGTTGGAGTATTAAATGAACACAGACACTTAAAATGGGGTTATATAATTTTATCTATCATATACTTACAGCTAGAATTTCTAAAATGTACTTATTTTATGTTAGATACCTAAAATACTATCCTAAACGTGTATTTTAATTGTTTCAGTGCCAGAGAGGGTGCAACGCATTGCTTTGTAATTCATTTTGAACACCTCTGGCACTCATAGGTGGAGATGCACTAAGTTTTGATAACTAGGTGATAAAGTGGAGATGACTTCTCCAGTGTGATAAAATCTCCAAGTCCCATGTTATTCTATGGAGCAAATGCACTAAGATTTCTCCAACATTAGAGATCTAGGCTCCATAAAATAACATAGGACTTGTTCAGAAAGACTGGTGCATTATCCCAGAGGTGATAAACTGTGCATATAATTTTTATTGTCTTTGCGGATGAAAATAAATGCTGAGTTTCTGCATGCAGAGAAACAAGGTGGTAGAATATTTTATCAAATTCAGAGATTTAATCCTTTGAGTTCCAAGGGAGTATGGAATACATCCGCAAAAAAAAGGGTCCCAAAGGGGCCAAGGACATAATCTGCATGAGTGCACTGTTGGGGGGTCATCAGGACCCTCATAATGCCCCACAACTACTGACTGCTGAGCCAATAGCACTTGGAGATCAGTAAAGGTCACAGTGCAGGGGAGCATCGCTCCCATGCTTCCACCCTACCTGTATTTCCAGGTAGAAGTAGCAAGTAGGCAGTGTCAAGGACAGCCTCCATGACATCAGTGACATTACTGACATATTAATACAAGTAGGGACAGAGGAGATTACTTTTCCTATAACTCTAGTGTCATAGTAGGGCAGTGGTATGCTGTGGTAAGTTTACCACCACTGCAAGGTACCCCAGTATACGTAGTAATACAAAAGGGAAGGGGGAAAGAGAACAAGTGTCCCTGTGTGGGATCAATGGATCAGACAGTCTCCTTCACCAACACCCGGAAGTGTTGACCAGGTGTTGGTATACACCAAGCCCAGCAATCAGGCAACTGAGGGTAAATCACTGCCCTCAGATACAGTATAATCAATGGCTGGTAAGTGTTAGGCTGCTTTAAGTGACTCACTCCCCCTGAGCAGCTTGAATCTTCCAGCAATAGTAGAACACATAAAAGACAACCAGAAAAGAGCACCCAATAGTGTAATATGATACACAAAAATGACAATAATATATAAAACATTGTGAAAATGCACTCACATGTACAGTTGGTCAGAAGGCTGATATCAGTCAATCTGACAACAATGCTTGTGGAGATATTGATTCTGTCTCCACTCGGAAGGCTGGTGATCAGCAACAAAACGGCTCCAGACAGACAGCTGATTTCCAAGTAGCAAAACTTTAGTAAAATAGACTTGCTTGTCTTGTTTCGGGGATAAAGATCCTCAGCCTGTTACATGACTGATGTGTGCTACATTAATATATATATATATTTACTTATTTCTCCAAGTACCCACTTATAATTATAGGCAGTGGTTAGGGTGCTTCATCCCAAAATTAGAATTTCTCATAGGATGGCAGTTCAGATGCCATCTTTCATTCAGAAATCACACTGCACATGGCCAAACTGAGCATGCAGAAAAGGACAAGTAAGATACTCCAGGACTTTGTTTCATCAGGTAGGTGTATATGGTATGTGTGTGTTTGTGCATGTTTACAAAGAGCATGCATGGTGAAGGGAATATGTGTGTATCTATCTGAATTTATGCATGTGCTGGGACAGGAATGTGTGCGTGCATATATGAGTGTCTAATGGTTAAACCCACTGGGAAAAAAAAAAAAAAAAAAATATATATATATATATAGATACATTTTTATTGTGTATTACTCAAGGAGTACATGATGTCAGTAACAGCCAGCCCATTCAGTCTAAGGCACCCTCCAGCTCCTTTATATGTGATAAAGTGACTACGAATCACCATGATCATATCTGATACTTTAAAGTAATCATGCTACCTGAAACCAGTTCCATTAGTTCACGGCAATAAGAGGGGAAGCAGACTGGTGACCTTGCACACAGGATTACTCTGTCATTACCAACATTGAGATCTCTGCACTTCCATTACCATCCCATGGACTATAATAGGTTAAAAGAAGCTGGAACAACAAGCAAACTGTCACTTTTTTTGAGACCTGTACACTTCCATTGCCATCCCAGGGACCATAATAGGAAAAGCTGGCAAAACAAGTACACTGTCACTTTTTTAAAATTATTTTACATTGAAAGTAAAGAAATACAACAAGGAATCAATGGTACAGGAGCATAATTAATAAAGGTAATGAGTACAAATACAAAGTATCATGGTAATACAATATGCAAACTACCAGTAGAAAGCAGAGAGAACATTAAAGAGCTTGAATACAGGAGTCTCCATCAGTGGGGTTCTGAGTGGAAAAGCTAAGGCTGTTGAATCGGATATATGGTAAAGAGTCTGGTGATGGGACTGGAGGAGCTCCAGGTGGGGATAAGCTATTAATGCTGGAAAAGGACAAGACCCAAGAAGGGGCCTTAGAGTGCATAGCCAGGGTAGAGGAGAGTGTGGTCTTGCGAGGAGGTTACTCATTAAGACTGTAGAGGTCTCCCTCAGTTTGGCGTCTCACACACTGTCACCTTTAACAAGGCACCACATGTATTTTATGTGTATAGATAAATCCTGCTGCATAAAGGCACAGGAAAGAGAAACAGGATTTAGTTATCCTTCCAAAAATATGTACTAATTCAGATGCATGTTTTGGTTAGTATACCCAAAGGTGTTTAAATAACAGGAATGTAGTTAAATTGTATTTAAGCATTACTTTCACTTTAAGGATTTGTGTATGCATTTTATTTAGAACATGTCTTACTAGGAAGAATACATTGAGATTTCCCTCATTTTCAAGTATGTCCTGGATTGCATTAAATGCCTCTCAGGCAATCAAAAGGTTTCATGATATATAAATATTTCAGAAGGTTTAACCCTTTTATTGCCAGTGAGTTCTCCAACCCATTGAGTCACAATGCACTGGAGACCTCTAGCATTCAATGTGTTAAAAAGCCCATTTAAAACGTAAGGCATTTGTGGAGGTTCTATTTGTCCTCTATGGTGTAGGTGGTTTTCATAGAATTACTCCAATTGTTCCTAATACACCAGCCTCAGTAAATACATTTTTATTCAGGCTCTGATCATCAAACGCAGGAATCCATCTGCCACTATATGTTTGTGTCTGTGAACAAACAAATTCAGCAATACTGTAGAGATAATCCTGAGGGAGATCAAAATACAACAAGAACAAAGTGCTCTCTGCCATCCAGACAGCCAGTGTACTGCTGGGCAACCATGAAATTATGATACTCAGAGATGTTCTTCCAGCATGACAGCATAATGTGAGCTTTCATATCTTGACCTGCATTGTTAATGAGTTTCAATAAATCAATTATGAATCATAAACACAATTACACTGGGTAATTGTCATGAAAAGTATCATTGAGGGGAATAACAAATGGATTGCAGAGTGTTTGTATTGATATGAGAGTTAAAGATAGTGTCTTTCCAATTACATTAGAGCCAGCAGACATGAAGCAGGTCACTTAACAGAGTGTATCTGTGATCTGATGGATTTGGTGCAACATAAATTATAAAAGAACATTGTGCCACATGTGCCATTTTGGGGTACGATCACGGTTGTAAAAGAAGCAAGAAGAAAGTACTATAGCACACATTCATGTCTAATGCTGTGATTTATTTGCTTATATTTATTCTGGGGATCAAATTGTTGATCTGAGTTTATATAATATTTAAATGGATGTTAGAGCAGAAATAGGCAATTACATTGTTATAACCCTGGCTAATAATATCATACTCTAAAAGTAATGCCCCAGACACCCTAACCCTGCCTGACTAGTAATGGTGAGTGAGATAGGTGTGTGTGTGTGTGTGAGAGGGGGGATGTAGAGTAAGAGAGAGTGAGAAAGAGAAAGAAAGCATGGTACAGGTGTGTTAGTGTAAGACTGTGCATGTGTGTGCCCACACACACGTGTGTGTGTAAGAGAGATAAAAACAGAGCTTGTCAGAAGTGTGTAAGTATAAGACTGTATATGAGTGTTTTGTGTTTATGGGTTTGTAAGAGTAAGAAAGAGAGAGCAAGAGAGACAGACAGAGCATGACAGAGGTATGTTAGACTGTGAGTGTGTGTGTGTTTCTGTGTGTGTGATTATGTGTATGTGTATAAGAGTGAGCATGGCAGAGGTTTGTTAGTGTAAGACTGTGTGTGTGTGTGTGTGTGTGTGTGTGTGTGTGTGTGTGTGTGTGTGTGTAAGAGAGAGAAAGAGTGTGAAAGAGTTGCGAGAAAGAGGTGTGTGAAAAAGATGAATCATTAGTGAAAGATATGTGACTAAGATTGACAGAGGGTTATATTCAGTTACTACACAGAACCTAGTTACTTCTTTCATTCTTCAGTCATCACCACTTTCTCTCTTTCTCTCTCTCTCTCTTTTTCTAGTGAAAGCATAGTGCTTTGTGTTCAAAGCTGATAAAATGTATCACACTTCTTCAGTCGAGAAGGACAATAATGATCTTTCTCTGTGCAGTTCTATAGTAGTATGTGTAGTGTGTCTGCTCAGATGAGGGTAGATAAGATCAATTGTAATTTGCTCATGTATGCTTTAGATTGTTGAAGTGATGCACGTGAAATAGCTTATTCAATCAGCATGTGTTAAGGGTTTCTAGGCTTGACTGATTTGGGATTGCCCTGCAAATAAGGTCATGGTGAACTTGATGATACAACAGTGATACAACAGACCCTTACAGGGATATTATCACCCCAAAAAATGAAAAGTACTCAAATCTATTAGGATTTTTTTTTTCAAGACACCATTAAAAATAGTCTGTTGAGAAGCTCTAAAATCTTTTAAAATAAAAGATAAAATTGGCCAGTTTTGCCCACTTTTTATTAGGTCAGTTAAATAATGATGGAACAATGTGTGTTTATGTTTTATTTATCTGTTTACCTAGAACATGTAATATGGTACCCCATTACTACTTGTATAAACAAAGAGGGTTCAGATGGCCATGCACAGCTGCCTCCACTGTTAATCAATTGGTGGTCCAGAACATATATGACAGTACATGAAAATCTTAAGGAACATGGACTAGTGTATATATGAGAGACCTATTTCAAAGAAGCTGCTTTCTGCCATTAATCACATGTAATAATTTATAAATAAATACCATTGCATATGCATATACATCAGGACTTTCAAAATTATCTGACCCTGAGAGCTTGTAAATATTAACCCTTAAAGTTCCCATAATATAGATTATTTGTGATATGTCTCTGATTGCTATAATCAAGAGGTGATCCAATTAGTCCTCAAGGAGCAATTAATATACAACTTATAGATATCACTGCATGAATAAGACAAGCAGGATTTCCCCCCCTGCCTTCCTCATAACAGTAGTGCCAATTTAAAGACTAAACAAGGAATTAAATGGACCAGAATACATAACATACAATGGCACATGGGAGTGAAACATTTTACATAAGCACCACTGAGAGGCCACATGCCTTAGAAAAAATGCTTTACTTTGTTCATTCTCAGTGGGTGTTTGTCACATTCTTCATTGCAGAATACATAATAGGGGTTCACTTTTACAATGTTGCATGCAAAATAGCGTGCAACTACAGGGTGCAGTCAGCATGTCGCCACGATTAAAAGGATGACATGAGAATCTTGCATTGCAGGACAGCGCAAAATTCTCAAGTCGCACCTTCAAACATCACCTTCAAGTTCCAGCATATTTAGCCATGTAACAGTCTTTGAGGAGGACCACCTTTTCCCATGTTGTTACTATTGATATAACATAGCAGGTTGCACAAATCATCCATCATGTTGCAAAAAGACAAAGAGTGAGAAACAATTGTTTTAGAATATGGATTAATAAAATAAAGGTATAAAATAAGGAATTGTTTATAATTATGGAGTAATTGTGAGCTTACATGGGACTGGAGCGGCTTACTTCAGTACCTCAGAGAAGACATGGTGTCTCAAGTCTGAAGTTACCGGCAGCTGACAGCCCCTCTAGAATCAAGTATACTGTGCAAGTAACATGGGAAAAGGAGGTTCTCCCTGGAGACTGTTGCATGGCTAAGCATTCTGGGACTTGAAGTTAATGTTGAAGGTGCAGCTTGAGAATCTTGCTCTGTCCTGCAATGGGAGATTCTCATGTCGGACTTCTAATTATGGTGACAGCTGACTGCGCTCTGTAGTTGCACGTTATTTTGCATGCAACATTTTAAAATGATACCCAAAATAGGTCACACTGGATTCTCTCACCCTGAGAATTTGGCCCTTCACCCTGAGACTTGGGTCAAAACCCTGAGAGTTCCCATTTGTGTCTATGCACCTTAGAGCACTGGCAGCAGGAGCAGCACTGGCAGCAGGGACAACACTGGCAGCAGGGGCAGCACTGGCAGCAGACACAGGCAGCTGACTTGTTCTGCTCACTGTACTACCCTCTTCTTCCTCTGCCCTTGACAAAAATTCCCCCAAGATCCCTAGGGTTGATATAAGGGGACCTGTCAGCATTGGGTCTGGGGAACCAGGGCATCCAAACCCTTTCATGCTGGTGGTAGTGTTCGCTTTCTCCTCCTCAGACTCACTGGACCATATCAGTTCTTCCAGGTCCTCCTTTTATTGTTATTAAACTTGCTCATAGTGATAGCAGTCACTATGAGACTTTCCTGCATCAAATTTCCTATTAATTCACAACACAACAGCCTAGCACTTCTCTTTCACTCTGTAGCTGCTTGTATTGTGTTTCACTGGAAAATGGCACATTTTTATAGAGAAAAGGCAAAAAACAAGTGATTAAAAAATATATAAATATATAAAAAAATAGCAAGCAATTCTTGCCAAGGGGTGAAAACAGTGAAGATTTTAATCACTTTATTTAAAGCAGATTTTCATGTGAAAAAGCTGAAAAACAAGTGGTTTTTGCATGTTTTTTCTCTGGAACATGACAGGATCTTTCACCCACCCCTAGAGATGAGCAAACAGGATTCTGTTCATTCCAAGTAGGGATCAATGAAAGTTTTCACCTCCACACAGAAATAGGTGAAAAATGTCACTTCCCTCCTAGCGGGAAATTTTATGCGAAAAGTACAATGTTCACGTTTTCTTCGCCTAGCTTATTGTATTAAAATCAATGGAAATACTGAGTTTCTACAAAGCAAATGGCAGTTTATTCTTCTTTTCCTACAGGCATATAAAAGGGTTTCAGGCTTTCACAGCATGCCATTCTGTGTCTGTGAGAGGAGAAAGAAGCACATTTTGAGTTGAAGCGTAGCTTAGGTAATCTTTTAGGTAGGACATTTGTTCTTTGTATTAGGGGAGTATGGGGGAACTCTGGGGATGTGAGAAGGGAAAAAGCGTGGTTGACCTCAAATACCCCAACAATCTGTTTGGCTAATATGATTTTGAAAGACATAGGCAGCTTTGGTCCACATTCCTAATTGATCTTGCTGTTATTATCTATGTGCTGTGGAAGTCTAGGGGAAGAAGTTTTTTTCTTTAGTAATTTTTTTTTGGGGGGAGAATGATAAGATAGGGTGGACAACACAGTTATAAAATAAAATAAAAATATTAAGTGTCATACAGTTGACTGGCACCCAGACATGAGCTTTGTTACTGAGGCAGACTTGATAGATAGCCAACGAGATTGAGTATTTTGTTGACAGCCAAGGCAAGACATCACTCTCCATCAGTTATGTTGTGTACATTAGAGTAAAAACACATGAAGTCCCACAAAAATCATTGGAACAAAGGGGCCTATCCCAAACCATAAAAAACAGTCATGAATCATTATTACTCCTCAACAAATCTTTACAGATGTCAGTCTGCTGTCAGGAAGGCAGAATCATCCTGACATCTGACAAACCCAACGTAATTTATCAGACTGCCTGATGGTGAAGCATGATTTATCATTCCAGAGAACACGTTTCCATGGTTCCAGAGTCCTATGTGGTAAGCTTTACACCAATCTAGCCTATGCTTGGCATTGCTCATGGTGATCTTAGGCTTATGTGCAGCTGCTTGGCCATGTAAACCCATTTTATGAAGCTCTTGACAAACAGTTCTTGTGTTGACACTTCCAGAATCAACGTGGAACTCTGTAGCGAGTGTTGAAACTGAGAACAGATGATTTATTCTCACTAACACTTCCGCACTTGGCAATCCCGTTCTGTGAGTTTAGACAGCTGACCAGGGCAACTTTAGTAGGGAAGAACTGATGAACTAACTTGATGGAAAAGTGGTGACATTGTATGACAGTGCCATGATCAAAGTCACTGTCCTCTGCGGTATGGGATATTATACAACCAGAATTTGTCTATGGAGATTGGATGGTTGTGTGAATTATTTTACAGGAGGCAATTATAGTCAAGTTGTTACCTTTATTGGCTAACTAAGCAGATTTAGGATGCTAGTTTTCAAGACCTCTTAGGTCTTCCCCAGGCATGTTAAGCAATGTGTGTGCTGAAAAAGCAGAATCAACTAAATAGAAGGGGCATACACATAATTGTGGCTATGTAGTATGCATGCCATGCCTTAATTAATGAGATGTATACAATGTATACATTAACAAACAAGTTTTCTAAATTAAAAATGGCTAACATAGTACATCTGCACATGTTAAAGCTCTATCATAATCACCACGTTTGTTTTAGGCACTACTTCCTCTTTAAATCAATTGTAATTTGCAGAAAGTTCAAACCTATGGTGTAGCTGGTTTGTTCCAGAATTACACTTCTTTGGAAAGATGAATAAGGCCCTTGGGGGTGAGGGGTGGGAGATGTAGAATAAAGCAAAATGTGTTCTAAAAGTGAATTTTGGTATTTATAAAGAATTCTATGACAGTTCTTAGAAGTCAACCTTTAGACTTTATTGAACAATGGCATTAGTCTTGCTGTATATTCTGTCGCAGGGAATTTATAAAAAAAAAAAAGTCTAAAATTGCAACAATGTTTCAACAGAATTTTTGCCAGAATTTCAATGCCAAGTATATTCTGGTCTTAAAAAAATGTCCACGAAACATATTGATAGAGTAACAATTTACGCCTTGTTTAAAGCTGTCATTGTTCATTTATAAAGAGCACCTCACTTTACCTACATTAGTGATATTTTAATGACCATCTGAAGAAAGATTTTTTTTTTTTTTATAAATCTCTCACTTAGTTCACTACTACTTCAACCTTTTGGATCTCCCATCGCCAGTTTCCTAATCGACACTGATAGCTCAAAGCATGTCAATGACGTAAAATCTGCACTAATTATCTTCAGTAAGTGTAAAATCCTGTTATTGATGGTTCTGTTTAATTAAAGCTGTTTCCATGCATGATTTCAACTGTTTGGTTTTGCAAGTTAATGTCAAAGTCACACGTACATTGTCATATTCTTTCGATGATTCACTAGGCTATTCACTGGCTGCTGAGATATTATTTCCTGAATTTATTCCTTGTGAAGCAAGCATGAAGAAAAGTGTTGCAACATAATCTTATTTACAAATGATATATGAACATCATTAACTATATAACCCCCCAAAAAATGCAAAAGCAGATTAACAGTAAGGTCAACAGAAAAAGGAGTGAATTACATTGTCACCTTAAAGGAAAACCAACACCTCCTAATAATACCTGCAAATGATAGCAACCCTCCACTTACTTTAATCTGTGAGGAAAATTCTAATCCTCAAAATGAGTCACCTACGAGTGAATTAGTTCCCCAAAATTAATCTTTATATCCTAATGGATTCCATGCCAACTGAAACAGATCTGATCAGTTGTTATTGGACTTCAGTACCCCAAATTCCTCCCCCTGAAGCAGGGGGCTCTAGTGTTTTAGGGCCAATTTCACATGGGCCCCCCTTTACTCTCTTGCCATGACATTACCATCTGATTTTGTTTACATGGGGTGCTACTTTATAAATGCAGCAGGGCCCACTGACCAAGTGTGGACCCTAATCAGCCTCTTAGTCTGATTATATTGTAGCTTCACTACTGCATTGAAGGCTTCTTATGAAGGCTTCAGTGAGAGGAGTGTGGAGTATTTGAGTCCTGCAATAAAGGATCATCTCCACCTCTGAGGACATCATATTTAATAATAAAGGTACATTTTGAGTAGGGATAGACCTAAAGTTTTTTTTCTGCTGAAATTTTAGCAGAAAACCTGCAGTTTCCTGCTTTTTCCCACACATTCAAAATATATAAAATTGCAACCTTTCTACTGCTGTCATTGAATTTATCATGAGATCTTAGCCTTTTCCCATCTTTGCTGCCTGTAGCTGTGATAATTCCCAACACATTGTATAAAAATCCACTGTATAAAACTGTATAAGAATTCTCTCATGCTGTGAGGCTTAGTTGAGACAGACAGAGGTGAAGAAGCAGAGAGAACTGTGGTGAGAAAAGAAAATGTTTTAAGCAATTGTGTAGTCATCTAGCTCCAGTATACCTGTTACTGCTATTAACTTTTCTACTGAAGTGTCAGTGTGTATGTTTATGTGTGTATGTGTGCATTTGTGTGTGTGTGTTTGTGTAATAGTTAGAGGACTACTGCTGATGTGTAGATATCCAGTAGAAGCAGTAGCAGTTCTAGTAGTATTAGTGGTCAGTAGATCCCATCTCATCCTTTATAACTCATCCCCTTGAAAATTAACAGTGGCTAAACCTCTATTGTGAACAAATAAAATGGGCAGCATGTGAGCTGCCAACATTTTGGGATGTCATTCCACATGCATACTTTTGGGTTATTTTTGTGCAGTTTTGACTTATTTTTAAACAAACAAATAATAAAAAAACAACAACCCCCCTGCAATTTGCTGCCTTTTTTAGTGGAAATTTCAGTGCATAAAATGTTGTTTTTTTCATATCCACAAATAATTTCCTACTGGAATTTTGACAGTTTTTGAGTATGTCTGAGACATCTCTTTGGGGTTCAGATTCAATAAGTGCAGTTCTACAGATCCAATGCAGTGGGACAACAAGGCTGGGACTCAGAGGTGAATATTTGTGGTTCTCTGGCTACCAGTGCAGTGGAAAAAGGGTGGGGTTGTCAGTATGCGTGGTTCAATGGCAAGCCATTGGTTTGCGGACAATGTTGGGAGTTGTAGTATGTCAGCAGTTGGAGGGCCTCACACTGTACATTCCTCCAGCTACCAGTGCAGTGGGACAAGGCTGGAAGTGCTAGTATAAAAGGATCTCAGCATGCCACATGTTGTCTGTCTGTGTTTGAGAGTGAGAGAGAAAGGAGAAAACTGTGATTTCCAGTGGAAAGAAATACAATAAAGTGAATTGTTTGTTTGTGGAGGTGTTAGAGTGTTGGAGAGACACTACAAGTTGTTTTCTGGGTGAGGGTATTAAGGAGTGAGTGTTAACCGCTAAAAAAGTGTTAGAGTGAATGAAAGCCTCAAGCAAAATGCCTGAAGTGACATCAAGACAAGTATTGAAAAGGGTTTCAGCTTAACATACTGTATCTGTACCACCCATACATAGCTATTCTCCAATATATCTGCAAGAACTAGAGCAGCAAGGAGGGGTATACTGCACTGGTGCACCGGTGATTGATATTTGTTTTATTATTATAATGTAAACTGTATAGTACAGTAAAAATACCACTGCATCATTTCTTGGGATATAAAGAGAATTGTGACTCTTGTAGTTTACAGGCAAAGAGAGGAGTTAGGTGTTTGTGGTTGTAGGAATGTGGGTGTGTGGCAGACAGGGGCAATTAAAAAATAAATAAAATAAAAAATGATAAAAAAGCTGACTGATAGAGACAGAGACATGCAGGATTTTTAGACATGAGGTAAAATGACTGACATTAACAATGACAGAAAATGACTATTAGTAACATATAACAGATCACACATTAGAGGGGCAAAACAGTATACTATGTATCTCTGCCAGCCATATGGTTTACAATAACAAATTGCTATGTCCACCAAATATGCCATAAGCAGTGGTAAAGGGAAAAGAGTGCAGTTGTGGTTGCAGTAGGTCTTTTAACAAGTGATGATAATGAACATCTTCCTCATGATGAGGATTCCATTAGTAAAACTGAAAGTGATAATTTTCACTACCAGTAGTTCTGCTAGTAGTGCTACAAAGCCTAAAGATGATGATGATGATGATGATGATTTCATTCTAGTGTTGCTGCCACAGCAGAGGAAGAGGATTTAGCAGTGATAGCAATACCTCACTGGCACTTAGTGTTCAAGCTTCTGTAGATTCCTCTCAGGGAAAAAGTGACAATAACATGTTTGAGATAAAGCTACAAGACTATGACTGTTTGGTGAATAGGGTATCTGGCAGGGATGGTGATGTTAAGGAAGCGCATGCTGCTGATAATGATGACCTATTATTAATCATGAGGCTGATGATGATTTCAAATATTTCTCCCTACTGCCCACTCCTTTCTTGTTCAGATGCAGATCCAATAGAGAGTGAGAGTGATGATGAATTGGAAAAACAATTAGCTGAAATGAAATTGATTAGTCTTCTACCAGTGGAAAGGAACAGTAAGCCTGTTTATAAATTGTTTGGGAGATCATACGGAAAGTTTGGTCAAGTAACCAAGATGAAAGAAATACAACCTTGGTCATCATCATCAACATCAATGATTGCAACTTTCAAGCAGGCATACTCATAATATTAAGTAAGCAGCACCACAGGTTCGGAATACCTCCACCCCCAGCTAGGAGTACCTTACTGTCACCTAGGTTTGCCCTGTCACCATCCTCCTCCAAACACCCCAATGGCTGCCTATCAAACTCTAGATATCTTATAAAATACTGTTTCTCCTTTCCAAGACCCTCTACACTCAACATTTCCACTTTGATCTCCCACTACATCCCATACCCACAATTCAATCAGCCATCAACATTCTTCTCTCAGCTCCATTTGTTTCTACAGCTCTCTCTCATATCAAACCCTTTTCCCTCACAGCTTTTTATCTGTGGAATACTCTATCTCTCGGCCTGCGCCAGTGTGCAAGTCTCTTTTAAAATTATACTTCCCCAATAAGTTTTCAACAAGCAACAAGGCACTGACATCATATATTCAAGGCTCTTATAGTTTACTTACTTATTTATGTTCTCCATCTTGACCAGAATGCAAGCACTGTGTTTCTCACTTAACCCTAAGGTACTTTCTAAGTCTGTTTATTATTTAAGATTGTGAGCTTTCAAGCAGTGAACACAGTTCCAGTGTTCCCATCAGCAAGCAGCAGCATTTCACCACCACCACCACAATCATCACCCTCATTCCCTCTATCAGTAGTAGCTGCAGAGTAGCCCATGCCATCAGCATACCACTTTATGTAGCTGTGCATGTAGATTTACATTTTTAAAAGTGAACCAGCCTCTAATACCATTTTAGTAGAAAAAAGCACACAAGAAAGTAATAGCTGCACGGACTAGGAGGAGGATTTGCACATCTGCTACCATCTATGACAGTTAGAAACAATGCTATGAATATTGATGAATGATTGACACATACAATTGCAATGTTATATAAGAATCGTATTACATACTACATATATTTGTTAGTAGGCCTATATAGCAAGGCAAGCCTGTGAAAAAATGCCTGCAGGACTACATGCAAGTAAACCATCACAAAAGACACCCACAAGAGACATTATGGTATTTGCTAATTTAGTTGCTGATGTTGAGTTGTCTGAGCATCAACTGGCACCTCATTAGCCATCATGCCTGTGGGGGTGGTATGACACTGGGATCATAATCCCCACAGACTGTGGTGGAGTAACAACCAGCATCAGTGAGGCATGGTGAAAGTTGTAGTAATAGTTACTACTAGTGCTAGTGCTGGCAGCAGCAGCACCACAAGTCACCACCACTTCACATGCAACCAATCAGAAAATCTCTAATCACCATAATCATTCCCCTCTCTAAATGCTCTGAACTCATGGGTGTGTTAAAATTCTTCCTTGGAGGCAGGGCGATACTGTGCAATAATCAACAACTGAAATGTTCACAGTGTGTGAAATGTTTGTGAATATAGGGAAGAATTGGGATCAAAACTGGCATGGCTGTTCTCATTAAACATATCTCACATAACCACCACCAATGTTAAACTGTCCCCCAATAAACCAGTTGCTACCTGTCACTGTGATTTTGTCCATAACCACATAAAAACTGGTCAATGGGTGGTGGTGGTGAGTTACTGACACTTTCCATAGGTCAAGAAAAACTCCCTGCTATGAGCCTGTTGTCTGGTCAATGGTGAAAAGTATGCTCCCTTATTCCCTGCATTCTCCACATGTGTGGTCAATGCATCACACAACATGCAGTATAAAGAGGCAAATTGTTGTATTCTTACATCTTCAGATTCATTGCCTGTATTACTGGCCATATCAGTGGAATTGCCAGGAAGGACCCATGAGGTTGCTGGAGGAACAACAGCAATGTTATCCCAGCCACTAGCCCTAGAACAGTTGATGATGTTCTTTAAAGGGATAGTAATACTTCGTTTTGACTTTATTTTATTTTGTAGGCATTAAAAAAACATGAAGAACGATATAAGTCTGATCTCTCAAACCTTTATGGTTTATGAGATATTCACAAGCAAAGTTTCCCCTCCCCGCCCCTTTTACCTAGTGTAAGCCATCTCTTCTCAGATGTGAATCAGGTTGTATGACCAGACAGATAACAGAAGGGGACAATTTTCTTTGTATGAAAACAATGAAAGCCCTTCCCCCCTTGACAAGTTTTTCAGCTTTTTCCCTTATCTTAACTGAAGATTGTCCCTCTCTGCAGTCTACCTGGGCACCTCCCTTCTGATCTGGTTGAACAGGGAGGGGATACTTTGTTTGTGAATATCTCTTAAACCATAAAGGTTTGAGAGATAAGACTTATATCATTCTTCATGTGTTTTTAATGCCTACAAAATAAAATAAAGTTAAAACGAAGTATTACTATCCCTTTAGTGATTGCTACCTGCAGTTTTGTCTGATTCTCTGGACTCACCACCTCCATTCATTCTTGCTAATGAATTTCCTGTTCACCTGGACATACTCATAAGGCCTTTCTGTACCAGCTCTTCTACAATAGCTTTGAGTTCTGCCAGCAGTCCTGAACCATTACTAGCAAGTAAGTGCTTATATACACTATGTCTCCTCTCTAGTCCCGGGCTAGTTACCTGTCCTACGTTCTTGGGTACTTTTTACCTATGCCTCTACTTACAGGTCCAGGACTCATGCCTCAGGTTATCAGGTTGGTGCCTAGAATTCCAACACTTCCCAGAGGTCCAACTTCTAGTTGATTCATCTGCTTGACAAGCAGATGGATTTGACAAACAGTATAGCTTAGGACATAGATGATAAGCAGATGCTACACCAATAAATCAATTGCAGTGATTATTTTAGTGTGTAGTCATATTAGAAACTGTGCTAGCCCTAGCCAGTGGCAAAACTTCTGCAGCACAGGTTAAGCAAAGTTGTTAATACAGTTTAAGCCCATATGTAGAATGTGTCCACCAGATCTGTTAACATCCTACTATCAGAACTTTGGGGGGCCCAACACAATGTATATGATTTGTGTGTAAAGTTTGTGAGTAACATTTTATTGCACCTCTGCTAGCCTATTTGACTGCACTGAGAAATCAAAATCTTTCTAGCTCCAGGGTGTGTATGTATATCCAGGACTTATCATTATTATTATTCTTTAGTATATATTCCACAGCAATGAAAAGTGCATATTGTTTCCCAGAATAATGGGATACTTTAGGGGCTCCTCTACAACATTAGAGGGCAAGCATCAGGCGGTGGGATATAAGAATCACATACTGACAGGGGCATTTCCTTTGTTTACTGTAATGGCTCTTTTGTGTCTTGCATTCAAGTTTACTGCAAACAAATGGAGTTGGAAAGAAACTGGAGTTAGAACTGAATTTGGTTTACTTTACCTTAGAGTGATCATTAGAGGACAGTGTAATACTAGCTGAATAGTAATACTAAGCATGAGTGATAACAGGTTAGACAATCTCACTCAGTGCACATCTTGTCACATGTTTGAACACTAAGAAAAATCATTCCAGGGTTAATACAAAGGTAGACTTTGATATCAGCCCAAAAACCCAAAACCCTCCTTCCTACACTAATACTTGAGCCATGAATTAAGCTCCCTGAGCTCCCTCTGCCTACCTGCATTATCGTATGGCACAGGTAGTGTTTCTGAAAACACTATCTAGAGGTCCTTGCCTTTAGCTTCCACCCTAAATTCCTGAAATAATTCTTTAGGGACCGCCATCTTCCTCCTACTTTGTCATTGGTTCCAATATGTACCAAGACAGCTAGATCTCTTACAACCCACCAATCATCTGTCTGCCCTATTACAATATGCTGAACCCGAGCACCCAGGAGACAACATACTGTTTGGCATTCATGTTCCTGGTGGTAGATTATCCTATCTACCCTCCTACTAATAGAGTGCCCTATTACCACCACCAGCCTTGGTTTCCTCCTACTCAGCATCCCATCTAAACTGGAAAGAGGATTGTTCCCCTGACTGCTAGAGGAATAGTCCCTCTCCAGTATTGGCAATTCTAAGCTATCTACATCAACATCTTCACAGAATCTTGCAAATCTGTTGGACTGAGTCAACTCAGAACTGGCCTTCCTTTTCCGCTGCCCAGTACCTCCCCTCCTTACTGTTACCCAGCTGCTCCTCATCTACAACTCCATGCTCTTCACCCATAACCCTAGATACTATATGTTCTGTAGGTTCTAAACTCCTTTCCAGGTTTCCAATGTTACACAATGTTGCAATATTTCTCTCCAGTTCCAATACCTTAGATTCTAAAAATAAAATATTCTCACATCTATGTGTTTGACCTTTTCGCTATAAAAACATTACATATTCTGTGAAGTGAAACACAATAGAATCAGCTACAGAGGTAGATGTGCTGTTCTGTTCTGCTGTGATCTGGAGGCAAAATTAAGGCAGGAGAAGCTCATAGTGACTGCTAACACTATGAAAATGATTAAAAATAATAAAAGGAGGAACTGGAAAGACCCTTATTAGTCCACTAAGTCTGAGTCTGAGGAGGAAGTGAGCACTACAGAAACAATGCTGGCAAGTCACCTTAAACCACCCCTAGGGATCTCTGAGAAATTAATGTCAAAGGAGGATGAAGAGGGTAGTAGTTAAATACTGTGCCTGCTGTCAGACATGCTTCCCCTGCTGCCACCAGTGTTGTGCCTGCTGCCAGCGATGAACCTGCTGCAGCCAGTGCTGAACTTGCCACCAGTGTGTCTTGTAATACTCAGGAGGGGGAAAAGGAGAAGATGATGACAAGTGTGACAGCAGGGGACCCTAAGTCACACTTGCCATGCCCAATCAGTCCCACCAGTACTAGTACTACTATTAAGAATGTCCAGCAGCTTGTTACTTTTAAGAATAAAGGAGGGGGTAATCATAATATTACTAGTTACTTGAAGGAGGAAGACTAAGGGTCTGAAATTGATTTGGCTGTTGTTAGTAGTAGTAACAGTAATGGTGAAGCAGCCAGTGGGACTAGTGTTAGGGGAGTGGCAGGGGAATCATTTGAAAGCATCCAGAGTAGCAGTAAAGGGAGCCCACACCATTTCCCTGACTTTGGGAACCCCCTTCCCCCCATGGCATTGTACAGGGGGAATATTATCCTGAAGAAGTCAGAACTGGTAGCTAGCAGGCGCAGCAATAATACCACCAACATCAGGAGCACAGATCAGCTGCCTGTGCTTGCTGCTAGTGCTTCCAGTCTGCCTTCTTCAGGTCAACAAGAAATGACAAATGTGACATTGCAGTGAGATGTCTGTAATAGAGCAGCAGCACGGAGGGACTGGTGGTGGTGATGATGATTGTGGAGAAGCCTGGGTGGAAGAGACATTGATGGCCTTTTTAGTCCAAACTAAGAGAGAATGTGAGACAGAGATGGGGATAGGTGTCACCACCACACCACCAGTGAGCTTTTGGAATTTGCAACTGCTCTAATTTCTGCTGCTGAGTTGCAAGGGCAGCAGGATGCTGAAAAGCAGGAGAGTGTGCCAAACACCACCGTGGACACAGTGGGAATGGGGTCAACAAGTGATGTGAGACTACTAGGACATGTTTTACTTGCCAGCAGAAATAATCCTGGTTCTAGTTGCAGTGCTGATTCTGAGGTAGTAGCAGCAACATTATCATCTGCCCCAGAGAGTGAAGGGGAATGTGGAGGACAAGAACAAAGAAGCCATTGTTCTCCACCTTTCCCTCCCCCCTGAAGTCCTGGGTGTGGGACTATTTTTCTCTTTGGGGCAGGAACAACATCAACAACAGTTCTGTGCACAATTTATGACAAGTCAGTGAGAAAAGGAAAGGAAGGTACGCGCATTGGCACAAGTGCCCTATTAACACACATGAAACACAGACACCATGACATTTATGTCAAATATGCTAAAGACAAACACCCACCACAGAAATTGAGCAGCACTGTTGCTCTATCCCCCGACAATTCAGAAAGGCAACAAGAGGTGAGGTGGAGATCAAAGAGAAGGATGAATAGAGAAACCCAGGCTGGAAGTTTGATGACAAGCGAAACAACTAGCTAGCCATCACCTTCTTGCTCTAGGGTAAATACATCTTTTGCCAATCCACCTTGTTCATTGTCACCTCCCCTGTCAAATGATAGCCACTCTGTAGATGTTAGGATGTTGCAGTTCGTGTCCACCCATTACACACTGTGTGGTGCACTGATCACACATGGCAGTGTAGTGGAGGAGAATCACAAGCAGGGCATCAAGCAGCATCTGAGGAGATTCCATCCTGCAGAATAAGATAAGCTGGTGGCAGGGCGGGTTCATAATTACTATTAAACTGTCAGCAAGTTGTCATGTGTCCTTAGTGGGATGTGGACAAGGGGCATAGTGACAGCAGCAGTACTTGGTTTCTGATGACCTGGTGTTTGCATAGAGTTGTGGCAGGTGTTATTTACCACACACACTTTGCACATTGCAGTTGCTGATGAGAGGCAGAGTTCCTGCTCTCAAGGGAAACATTTGTATCATAATAACAACAGAGCCATTCTTCTCCACCTGATGGCAGGTAGAGAAGAATTATTGGCCAACTTCTTCTTTTCTCCACATGTACCTAAATTGATGGGGGCTAAGTATGGTGCTGTTACTGCCCCAGTCACATCACTGCAGCTAGTCATGGCAACTGGAACCTTAATCATCCATCATCCATGTTACTGCTTTTGTTGATCCCATTCCCTTTGAGCTGCCTAATCATTCTGCTGCTTAAACAACTCAGCAGCAGCAAGAACAGCAGCCACAAATTCCACAATTATATCAGGGCATTTGACACGAAATGACCTGCTAGCATTAGGCCAGAAGGGCATTTTTTTCCTCACTGTTCAACTGATTCTTTCCCCAGACTCCACCCACCAACACAGGCAGCCTCCTCAGACCCATTTTATACCATGTCTTACGGAGTATTTTTAATTATATTTATTTTAAATTTTTTGATTAACTGCCCCCCAAACCCAGTAAACAAATCCCATCAAAAAACATTCCCTGTTCAACTGATTCTTTCCCCACACTCCACCAACACAGGCACCCTCATGTCTCTTTTATACTATGCCTTTGGGAAATAAAATAATATATGCCATATTGTATGTATATAAAATGTTCCCATTGTTTTCAATGGAATGAGCTATGCACAAAAAGCAGAAAAACAACACTTTTCACGGGAAATTATTCACCAAGCGGGAAGTGCCATTATACTCCGATTTTAGTTTGAGGCAAAAGTTTTTGCCCATCTCTACTAGTGATAACAAATAACATAGACATGGTATCCAATGTTAGGGAAGGTAAACATTTGGGAAACAGTGACCACAACGTGGTTGCATTTGAGATCAGGTTGGCAAAGCAAAACTGTATAGGTTCGACCAAAACTCTTAATTTTAAAAAAAGCTAACTTCAAATTGTTAAGAGCTTCAATACAACACTTAGACTAGGATAAAATATTTAAAGGCAAAAATACTAAGGAAAAATGGTCAGAATTCAAATTTAGGTTGCAGAAACATACCCAACAGTACATACCAGAGGGGAACAAAAGAAGTAGATCTAGTCAATGTGGTTAACTGCAAAGAAAGAAATGACAAGAGGAAAAAAACATTTAAACTATTTAAGTCTGAAGGAACAGAACATTCTTTCTTAAAATACTCGGAATACAACAAAGATTGCAAAAAGGCAATTAGGGTAGAAAAAATAGATAACGAAGCTTGAATTGCAAGGGAGAGCAAGACTAGTGCAAAATCTTTTTTCAAATATATAAATGGCAAAAAAACTTAAGCGGGAGTGCATTGGACCTTTCAGAAATTAGATAAGTGAGTTGATTAGAGATGACAAGGAAAAGACCTATGTTCTAAACACTTTCTTTGCATCAGTATATACAAGGGAACAAGGAATGGTAGAAAAGCCTAATGAAGTAACAAATAAAACAATACAATCATCAAATATTGGGTTAACACAACATTAACAAAATGAAGACCGACAAAGCACCGGGTCCTAATGGTATACATCCAAGGGTTCTTCAGGAACTCAGTGCAGTATTATCAAGACCCCTCTTTTTACTCTTTAAAGATTCTCTCATCATAGGCTCAGTGCCACAAGATTGGCATAGGGCCAATGTAGTGCCTCTATTTAAGAAAGGAACTAAGAGTTTGACCACTGTAGTGGGAAAACTGCTAGAAGGGATAATAAGGGATTATATTCAGGATTACACCACAAAAAAAAACTGATTAATACCAGGAATCAACATGGTTTTATGAAGAATAGATCATGACAAACTAACCTTTTCAGCTTCTATGAGGAAGTAAGCAGCAACCTTGATAATGGCAAGGCAGTTGATGTAGTATATCTAGATTTTTCTAAAACATTTGATACAGTGCCACACAGAAGGCTGGGGTAAAAAAAATAAGGAAATTGGGGCAAAGGGATAACCGTTGCAATTACATAGTAAACTGGTTGAAGGATAGGGAACAGTGTGTGGTTGTAAATGGACAATTCTCCATTACAGTTAAAGTTGAGAGTGGAGTACCATGGGGTTCAGTGTTTTTTAACATGTTCATAAATTATGTGGAAATAGATGTAGAAAGCAAAACATCAATATTTGCAGATGACACTATATTATGCATGGTAATTAATTTAGAACAGGATATTCGTTCTCTACATATAAATTTACATAAAATGGCAGATTGGGAAACCAAATGGAATATGAAGTTTAATGTGGTAAAGTAATGCATCTGGGAAGAGAAAATCCCAATGCTACTTATGAATTCAATGGAATCATTTTACGGGACTCACTGCTAGAGAAAGATGTGGGAATCCTTGTAAACTACAAAACTGGAAGCAGTGACCAGTGTCAAATAGCAGTAGCAAAACCAAAGTCCCTTCTTCCATAAAAAGGGGTATTGAAGCAAGAGTGGATAACATCATTTTGCCATTGTACAAATCATTGGTAAGACTTCACTTCGAACATGCAGTGCAGTTTTGGGCACCAGTTCTGAAGAAGGATATTCTAGAACTGGAGAGAGTACAGCGAAGAGCAACAACATTAATTATGGGAATGGAGGACTTGACATATGAGGAACAACTAGACAGACTTGGTTTATTTAAGAGGAGATGTTATCGCAATGTATAATTATATGAGTGGTCAATACAAGGATCTCTCTGGTGAGCTATTCATTCAAAGGCCTGATCAGATAACCAGGGGACACCCCTTGAGATTAGAGGAAAGGAGGTTTTGACTTCAGCAGATGAAGGGTTTTTTTTACAGTAAGGTCTGTTAAATTATGGAATTCCTTCCCCAAGGATGTGCTTATGGGAGATACAATGGATACATTTAAGAGAAGATTAGATACATTTCTTTCAAAAGGGAACATACAGGTTTATACCCATTGCAAAGCCCCTTGTCTGGAACAGTTTAAATCTGAGTGAAATTCTGTGTGTGAAATGTTTTAACTCATCATGAAACTAAATCTAGTTATCCCCTTTCTTCTCCTACCACTCATCCCCTCCCCTACAAATGTTCATTCTTGCATTTCATTTGAACTAATGAAGATATATAATAACAACATAAGGAACAACTGTTTGGAATCATATTTCTGAAAAATATTACAATTTTAAAACCAAAAGCAATTGTCTGATTGAGTATACAGGGAAATGAGAGTGCCTGTGTGTGTGAGATGGTTATTCAATAGCAAAGATTGTGCTTATGTTTATTTCATTCTTTTTGCACTCCTGTGGATAGTTTTCATTAATTTGCAAGTATGGAGACTCTCAGCCCTGTAGTACAGTTGGTCTGTTCTAGAATAGGTCCAGTTCTTCTTAAGGGCTGGATTCCATCTTAAATGATACATGTTATAACTGGCTAATACTTACAGGCAACTATTGAAGTCTTTTTGGAGGAATTTATAGATAAAACCAGTGTAAACTATGTTACATGCAATGGATTCCAGTCTAAATCAGTTCCCATGTGACAAACCTCCCAGTAACAACCCTTAGTGATGTAGTGAAGAATTAATTCAAAAGTTTAGTAAATTAGTATCAAAAGAATTTGCCACGCATGTATCAAAACAAACAAAAAAAACATGTTTCATTTTTTTCCTTCTTTAAAGGATAGTTAACACTGCCTAATAATAATCCCCCATTTACTTTGATAATAGCCCTTAGGAATTTTGTCCTTGTATCTCTTGTGTCCGAGATAACGTCTTCAGTTAGTCCTGGACATCATGTCTGTGGAGGCATGCTCTTAATGTCCCTTTTCCTTTCTCAGCTTATTGAGTAAAGAGTTCCCAAACTGTTCTTTGTATTGGCTTTGAATATATTTTTATTTACCTTCTTTGATGCCGCTTCTCTAATGTCAACACATTCAGTTTGACTAATATCGCTTCATAACTGCAATATTCCAATAACTTGATCATTGTGTTGCAGGGCTATGTGCTTTTTCCAATTCAATAATGAGGTTTTGAAGATCTGGTGCCCTCGACTATATTTCATATTCTAAAATCTGTCTTGCCAAAGATTTATAGAGAGGCAGAATTATATAATTATCATCGTGTGCCTCTATATCTTTTATACATGATGGTATCCAATTGGCTCTTGCGGCAGCTGACTGGCAGTGCACATTTGTGTGGTCTATTGTCTACTAGTAGTCCCAAACTCTTTTCTAACAAGGACTTGCAGAGTACTTTCCCATTTAGTGTATATGAAGTATAGTGGTTTCTGCAACCCAAATGCATAACCTTAATGCAACTATGTTAACCATTTGTCTATGTTAACACTTTGAATGCTAGAGGGGTATGCAATGAGGTGAGGAGTGTTACATCAGTAAAAGGGGAAGGAGGGGGAATATTTTATCATTCAATAACTCTTGAACTACAATTCTTACCATATTGAAATAACACTCTCCATGGCCCAAATACTATGAAGATTAATTAGGGCTACTTTTATTGTGAAACTTTACTATCCCTTTAAAAGTCTGCTTCTTCCTTCCAATTTCTCTGTGAACCTCAAAGGTATCCAACACATTGCAGCATAATGCCCTGGATACCTTTCTGCCATAAAAGAGTTAAGCCATATTTTTCTTATTTTATTCCATTTGTATTTGTTCCACAGTTGTATGTATTGATGTGTATGTTTATGAAAAAGCATTCTGAACATGCCCCCAACCTTTTATGTATTTTTATTCTTGAAGATTATATGCAATTGAATGCACTGTAATGCTTTAATGAGCATTGGAAAATTAGCCTTTTTAAATTTGAATGTTCTGGTTGCTTGAAACTCTTGGATGCTAGTGAGGTCTAGTGTTGGAGTAATGCATCATTACTACATTTGAACATCTGTTATATACAACTTTGCCAAGCACTCTCATTATCCAATTAAAATAGATACATTTAAGCCTATTCAGACACATTGTTAGGGAGTTATTTTCTTATAGGAAAGGAACACCTTTCCCCTTGATAGCCTGGACAGATGAGCAAGGAGAATCTCTTCCACTTCATTTTGCAACCTATTTAATATATAATTTATTTTTTATTAAAACTTTTGAGTGCCAGATGGGTGACCAAATCGTTAGGTTTGAATGTAATGCTATGGGTAATGATGTCACCAGTGCAGTCCTACTGATTTTAATCTCTAACACAGACACCAGAGGCTGCTCTCCAGGGTGTACACTACAGTGTGTGATCACTGTAGTACAAACCAGAGGACAATCTGCACCATCATTGTCAACAAACACCATATGCCTTCCCTGTAGAATGCACACAGAAATGGTGTTAGTCATTCCATTTTCTCTATGATTTTTTCATTACCCTAAACAAGGAATAGAGGAAAGGAATGCCCGGATTACCCATAGATTGCCCTGTTGCCCTTTCCTTGGTGCATGGTGTACTACAGTGAGGAATTTTTGTAGAAAGTACCTTAGTTAATTGACTTTAAACAGGTATAGGTTCAAACACATAAATAAATGGAGCTTTATCCTTTAAGTAACAGGGAGGTAACACATTGTGTGTCAATGCATTCAATACCTCTCTAACACTCAAAGGTTTAAATCTTAATAATCAGTGTGTCACCATTCTTATCACTGAAACGTAATAAAGCAATAATACTGATCTCCAGGTGTGAACATTTCTTCCTTAACATATCTTCAGTAATGCTTCTTAGAAGCTAAACACTTGAGCTCATAGTTATCATTTATATGGATAGTGTAAGGTCCAATGGCTTTGCTGTTCTAACCACATGCAAATATAATATCTTATAGGGGATACAGAGCAAATATGTATGGTATTGTTTAAAAATACAAATCTTCAAATATTTTGCTGTTGCACTTTTTTCAAAACAAACCTACTGTATTATAATAATACAGTGGAAATTGTTTCATAACATTGTACATTAAATGTATTCCACAGAGGTGATTGTTTTCTTTCAGATCTCTCATTTCAAATCCAGTGCTTGATTCATGGAAATGTACTTAATGACTGCAGTCACTAGAGATGAAATGATACACTTGCAGGTAAATGGAGGCACAGAGAACTAGCTATCTACAGTTCAGTATAGACTGTACGAGTGTCATGCTAACAGGGCAAATAAACAGTAATGATCATGTTCTAATACTGGAGAAATTCTGGCACAAACCAGCTGCATCATAGGGAACACATGGAAATAGCCCACATGAGACTTTTAACCCATTCAGTGCTAGACAGATCTCCACACATCACTTACCCTTTGAGTGCCAGAGGGGTATGCAATGTATTGCAAAGCAATGCGTTGCATATCCCTCTGGCACTCAAAGGGTTACATGAATATGTATGCAATTGGTTTGTTTCAGAATTGGTACTCAAAGGGTTAGCATTCTAGCAAGGATATTTATCTGCCTCTTCACTTCCATTGTGAGAAGTCTTAACATGAAATACTGTTCTGTTACCATCTCTCATTATCCTCAGTTATTACATAAAGAATTTTACATCCTGTGTGTATTAAACAGTAACATGTTATAATCTTGGCACAGCTGATCTGAAGTGAAAACCAATGGGAGCAATTATACACGTCTAATATTAATGGCTAGATGTGTTATTAAGATACAGAGGCTCAGTGTGTGAAGAGACCTGAGTTGGATATTGCGTGAACTAATTCATGTGGTTGTCATAATCTCTGGCAGAATGCCAATGACAGTATGAGCTAAGTCATGGAACATTAAGAATTATGGCAACAAAGGGAGCGGTGAGCACCAACAAGATTATTTATCATATCACTCAGAAGCACCAGTATCACTGCAGGAAAGGACAGTTTCCAACAACTAAGCAAAGCATATAGATCCAATCCTATGTAGTTATTTGTGGTTATTTTTACTATTTTTAAAACAATAAACTATCTATATAGAGATCTGAAGAATAACAAGAAGATAAACTATTGACCTTTTGAGGGCCAGAGACGTGAGCAAGACAGTGATTTTGACAGGTTTTGTAATATTAGTAGGACCAATTATCAAATGGGTGTTTTCTCTGTTTAGACCACCCATGCTATACAGTGCTATATTCCTAATGGAAAGCCAAAAATCTGATAACTTGTCACCGACTAGGGGAGGAAAGCCGCCCAAGCCTGTCCACCTCTTTATTTATAGGCAAAGAAATACACTGTTATAATAATGAGGCAAGCAGGTAGCTGTATTTTTAGAAAAGTACTCATGGACATAATATTGTCCAATTAATCTGTTCCTTTTATGAAAAAAATATTTTAGGGAGTTCCTGCTGAGTAAAACAATGGCACTCACCCTGCTGGCAGATTTTTAAAACTAACAGAGCTCTCTAGTGGCCAGATTTCAGATAGCTAGTCTGTTGCGGTCTATGGAAAAGGAGATGTCAGTGACAACAGTTCTGCACATAATGTTATAGTAATAGCTTTATCACTTCTTGTTAGTCTGAACTATCAGAAAGTAATGAAGCTGTTACTCACTTACTGACAGTTTGAACTATTATAACTTTTGATTAAAACAACTAGCAGCAGTGATAGTATTCTTGTTTTAATCAGCAGGAAAACACCAATAACATATAGGTTTCATTGCTAATGTTTACTGTTTCTTTAAATGAGTGGCAACAATGAAAATACATATTACAAATACATTGCTCTTTACTTGAACCCACGGAAATTTCAACGCTATAGCACAAAAAAATCCTGGGAAACATGCAATATGGTGTTATAAGGATTAAATAAATTATCCATCCTCAATGCTAGAGATGTCTAGCTCATGTGGGTTCCCACATTTGGTGGCTATGCCCTGTTATTATCCCATACTAGAAATGTGTTGTTCAGGAGATCAACAAAGCTCTAAATGTATCCCTACCCAGGTACCCTATTCTTTGTCTTTTCTTCCACATGCAGAATCTCCAACACAAGATCCCTTTCTAACTCCAGCCTTTAGTCCCACTATTGCTTAATTTGGCAAAATCTTTAATCCCCCGTATTGGAAACAGTCTGAACCCCCTCCATTCTCCCTCTGGTTCACCAAAATAAATAACGTATATACCTTTGAGAGTTGACATGCTATCTCCACTTCTATCCTTCCATGTTTCAACCTATTATAATCAAGGTGGCTCCATCCTAACCATAACCCACATCAGATCTTCTCTATCCACCCCTAAAACACTTTTCTTGTCTTAAGGTAATAATGAACACCCCCAACAGTGGCTCAGTTGATGGGGAACATAGGTTGTGTATTAACTTTGGCTAATTATTGTGCAAGGAGCCCTCTCTTCTTTCTGAGATCATACTTCTCTCTTTTTTCCTTCTACTTTCTCTCATTCCCAAACCCACTCATTTCCCTTCATTTCATCCCTTCGTCCTCTTTCACCATAGGTTCTATTTCATTTACACTTTATTGCCTACCTGACCCAGACGTATCTTTGTTTCCTTTAATGTCTTGCTGTGATTATATTATCAGAGACCTCTTCTGGTTAATTATTATGAATATTTGAGGTAAAACAGAGTGTTATTCATATTAAAGGACTTTACTTGGCTGCTATACATAGATCATTTATCATTTACTATTATCTTAACCATGTTGTATTGTCGAGAGATAAGATAAAACACAGTGATAAAAGACCGGCACTGTTTATCTCTAACATAAGATAAATAAACAATATAAATAAATTGAAGATCTTGCACACAATCTAGGTATGACACATTTTTTCGCAGATAACAGAATTGATAAAAGAATCAATTACTCATAATCGTGAAATAATGTATGTAATTTTATTTAAAGCTAAATAAAATATGATATGTAGAACAACAGTAATCTGTGAATTGGGAAACAGAGATATGCAAACTTGACTCAGTAATATATATAAAGCAACAATTGTAGACTAAGATATTTATATATTATGGCATGAGAAAATATAATACTATAGAATATATCAGATAATTGCACAAGTAACACACAAACACTTATAGGGTTAAACTGTATATGAATATAGATATCCAGAGGTATAAGTTAGCAATGTTTGAATCCAGCAGTAGTAAGGGTTAATAATTCCTACAATTTAGACAGTACAGTAGGTGGCAGTGTAACAACACCTGCCCCAACCCGATGTACTAAGGCAATTTAGTGGCAGGGAACTTGTCACTGGAGTTGTGCTCAACAGGACACGGATCAAGTGGCAAACCTTGATAACCATGATGCACAATATTACAAGAATAAACACACAATCTTAAAGACTTAAGGTCCCAGATCTAAATATAGAATTTAACTATATGGCTGCTGGTTTCAATTTATGCATACCTCTGGAGGAGCACATAATAACGAAATACATTTCCTGGTAAAAATATGCATTACCACATTATAATCTTAAACAATAAAAGTAAGGTATGGGTATAGCAATACAATGATAATATATGTGAAATATACCAAAGCATGTGAACCCTAAAATATTATAATGACAAATTCATATCTGCACACATCTATCAGAGCAGGGGGTTAACCAGAGTTATAGGCAGAAGAGATCAACCAAATACACACCCCGAGGTTTTTGTCCCATCAAGATTTTCACAGATGTGACTATCTCAATGATACAACCTACGCTAGATGTCACAAGCAGATAAAACAATATAGAATGGAATCAGCAAAAATACCAAATCCACAATTAAAGACACAGAAAGATTCAGAGCACAGAGAAATAGAGCACAATGGCCCTCTCAGAGTATATTACTGTGAGTTCTCTATGCCCATTTGCATTGATAATAAGTGCACCTCACTGCAACCCGGCCTAGATATTTGTATGAACAACAAACAATTGGCTCTCCAGGTATCAGCTTATTAGCTAATCTGTAATGCCCAATGATCTAAAATTTCTATAAATCTGATCTTTACCCTATATTAATGTGATTTAACTGTATAATTTCCAGAAAGTTATACTAAACTTTACAGTCAAAAGGCTACTGAATTACATTAGTTCTCAGTAGGATGGCTGGTCGAACTGGGAAATAAAAAAAACTAGATAACCCCAGAGTTCACTGTGTATGATAACTTTGGAAGTGTATACAGTGTAAAGATAATAACTAAGTTATACTTTACCAATCATAAATAGGGTGTGGGCTTAGGCACGGCAGCGTACTGTTCAATTTAGGACTCAGGAAGTCAGCAAACCTCAGGAGATCCCTTACCAAGACCCAAAACAATGCTTATATGACTAAAATCCCCCCTTTACAGAAGGATACGCCAATCCTTCTATCATAGGTCCCTTCTCAGAGAATTAGCATATGCAATAATATTTATTTGTAAAATATATATAAAATATATTTGAAACATAAATCTACCATGTCGTTGGTTGTCAATGTAGTACCAGTAAAAGTTAGCATTCCGCAACGTACATAACATAAGAAAAAAATGTATATTTTTCTTTTCTCAAACAATAGAAGCTTTAAAACGTTATCTTTGTGCCCTGAGCTTTTTACTCCAACACATAGTTGCAGTTTAGTTAACATTAACTGGCTAAGGGGAGTCATTTTTATCCTGTTAGATAACAAAGATGTATTCATGAGAAAGTCTAAAATTTCTTTTCCACAAAATATTGTTTAAAGATATAGTACCATATATACAAAGACAAACTGGTTACTGAACAGATTCTTAACCATTTCTATTCAACCAGAGCGGATTCTCTGACAGCATGCACTTTTATTGAAACAATGTATTGTCCTTGAATTTTAAGGATATTTAAATAAAAAATAAATAAATACTTAAATAAAAAAATAATCCAATTCCTACATTATTTTATAGAGCATAGGCACTAAGAGGTCTCAGGAGGTGACATTTTGAAGAAAACTAATTTCACCACAGATCAGAAAGTAACATTTCCAGTTATTTAAATAAAGCCTTTAAACCCTTGAATGCTAGGGAAATCTCTAACACATTGATTTACAATCAATTGGAGATCTCTAGCATTGTAAGCCCTTGTTAATCAAAGGAAATTTTAGAATTATTATGTGCCCCTACAGAGCAGTTGTTTTGCTTGAGAAATGCACATTTTAGCTTATTAGTCACAAAGTAACATAGTAGATAAACTTGAGAAAAAGATATGCATCTATCAAGTTCAACTTTTTCCGTTGATCCATTAGAAGACACAAAGAATCCCCAGTGAAGCCATTTCCAATTATGCCCCAACCAGATAAAAAAAAATATTAACTGCATAGCTCTGTGCCTGCACTGGTGGGAATAGCTGCTCATAGCTGCAGGGGTGTACTTTTTCCCTCTCCCCAACACAGCTACAGCCTCCTTACCCGAATGCGAGGATAAAAGAAAAGATACCTGAGATCTCAATTTCTCAGTTTTCCATGCCGCAGCATACTGGCCCACTCTTGAGCCTCCAACATAACATCACAGCATACTTAAACACTCCACACAACGCACATCTCCCTCAGTCTCCTGCTTCCATACGAGAGATACAGATGTCAACACTCATGGACTCCTCAATATCCAATGGGGACCTCGCTACCATTCTGGCTGATATGACATCCAGAAACAACGTTAAGAGCTTCATGGAGGAGATGAAAACCCTCCTGAAAATGGAATTGGCTTCTGTAATGGCTAATCTGCACAAGCTTAAAAAAAGAGTTGCGTACTTTGAAGAGTCAGGAATGGCTTTTTCATGGTTATAGTCCTGGGGTTCTGGCTGACTTTATGAACCATACCCCTCATATATCTGACATTGTTGATGTAAATGTTCCTCAATTTTGTCATCCTGCATTTTGTTAAACCAATTTATCACCACATTTAGATTAATCCATATGCTGAGATACTGCAGATACCTTCAATACACCTGTACTTTTTTTGGATACTACCCACTTTTAGTTTGCACTTCATAGTACCCTTCCCTCTAAAATCACAACGTCCCTTCATGGCCATTACCCTCCCACCCCTAATGGGTCGGAATCATCCCTTGTCTCTTCACCCTGATGACACTGTATTCTCTCTGCCTCTATAGCACTCTCTCTTCAGTGACATATGTCTCTGACTGCTGACACAGTCCTGCCCCCCAGGCCTGAAGGCACAATCCATTTGCTAATCTTACAAAATCACTCATTGCTTGTAGATCTTCAAAACAAAATAAAGTTCTCTCACATCTTGATACTGAATGTGACGGTAGAGGGATTATGGGGGGTGACTTTAATATTGCCCTTGACCCTACATTGCATTAATCCTTCTTGCAAATCACATCTTAAATTCTCATATCTTCGCAACTTGCAACTTAACCTTGGAGATAGACACTGCTTGACACTTGGAGATCCCTATACCCGCAAGACAGGGACTACACACTTTATTTTTGACCCCACGCAACATATAGAAGAATAGATTACATATTTATTTCACAAATATTACTCCCTTCTCTATTAGAAGAGCATATTAAACTTGCGACAGGGTCAAACCACTCAGCTGTGTCAATAACCATTCGATACCATGAAGAACCCCTTCCTCTAAATGCTGGAGACTTAACAACCTGATTGTGCACTACCCTAAGTCCCTCTCTGACTTTGAGACTAGAAGAATACTTCCTCCTTAATAGGGATGGGCAAAAATGTCCGCCTCAAACTGAAATCGGCAAAAAATGGCACTTTCCGCTTCGTAAAAAAATTTCCTGTGAAAGTGACGATTTTCTGCTTTATACCGCTTTTTTCACCTAGCTCAATCCTTTGAAATCAATGGGAATATTGAAGTTACACACAACACATAGCAAATATTATTTTATTTCCCAAAGGCATAGTATAAAATGGGCATATGGGTGCCTGTGTTGGCGGGTTGTGAGGAAACAATCAGTTGAACAGGGGATGATTTTTTTGAGGGGTTGTTTACTGGGATTGGAGTAAACTCCTAAATACAAATAAAAACCCCTATAAGACATGACATAAAAGGGGTCTGAGGAGGGTGCCTGTATTGGTGAATGAATGAATCATTTGAACAAGGACTTTGATTTAGGGGGGTTCTTGACTGGTATTGCGGGGACAAAAAAAAATCAGTAATATAAAATAAGACATTTGTATGTAAAATGATAGAGACAGGAACTCCCTGACATAAGCTGCCACTGGGGCGGACTGATACTTGACTTGATAGAATATTTTGTAGGGGATGATTTGTTAGATTTGTTGTTAAATGCCCAAGCCCTGATGAAACATTGATTTGTAGGTCTTAGACTTATTAGAGGCACAAACCCTGAGAAAAAATTGATTTGTAGTACTTAGGCTTGTAAGAGGCACAAGCCCTGAGAAAACATTGATTTGTAGGAGTTAGGCTTGTTAGAAATAAATCCCCCAAAAATTGTTTATTTTTTTGAGGTCTATGTTTTTTTTTTTTTTTTAGCACAAGCCCTGAGAAAAAAATAAAAATGCCCTACTGGCCTAGTGCCAGCAGGTGATGTTGGCCAGTGGCCACTGGCCATTGTCAAATGTCCTCCTGAGTCCTGAGTTGCAACTGCTGTTCCTACTGCTGCTGCTGAGTTGTTTAAGCAGTAGACTTGTGCACGGGCAAAATTTTCGGTAAAATTCGAATTCGGCCAAATTTTTTTTTTCTAATTCGGATGATCCTAATTTCGGACCGGGCCTATTCGATTCGAACGAAATTCTGATCCATTCCGAATTATTTGGCCAAATTTAACACGCTGCTATCATTCTTTGCAGACAGGGCGTGCATTTAGAAAAAGATCCATCCCAAAAACGGATATTGTCGTACATTGCCAGTCTGTGCATGTCACCTCTACTCCAGCATGGGATGCCAGTCACAATGCAAACGTCGAACATCGAGAACCCATGCCTGTTATTCAATTTAGCATGTTAGAACATCGAAACCCCATGCCTGTCCTTCAATATAGCATATGCTCGAACATCGAAAACCCATGCCTGTCATTCAATTTAGCATATGCTCGAACATCGAAAACCCATGCCTGTCACATCCTACTCAACATAAGTGGTCGACTCGAACATGGACAAACTACATGTCACATTCTTTGTTAGTACATGGATAAAGATTAAGGTTTCATTTTCTGGTACCAGCCTCCTACCCTACTGTCCCTCTTTAGTACCCAAATTCCTCTCTCTCGTTTTCCTATCCTGATTTCCCCTCATATCAGATAAGTCTATGTGTATATACATTGTAGTGTTTCATACTACATCAAGAATAAACATCAATGATTGTAATGTGATAGATGTAATGTGTTAAAAAGAAAAATTGAGACATTCTGTTGTGACCGAACTGCAACACAGGAGAGAAATAAAAAAAAAAAAATGCTTGACATCTATACAGCATTGTCTTAGTATAGCAATATCACCGTTTTCCGTGAGTGTGCACTACAGGGCTCTACGGTAATTGCTGGGCATTTCCCAACGTCATAATCAGGGGATGATGGGAGTTGTATCCTAACTACTGTTAGGAAACACATAAGTGATGCACATTCATCTCCCACCTAGAAATTATTTACACACGAGGCAACTCCCCCAAGTAATACCTAGCCCTTTTCCAAGTGAAAGGATTTCCAGAAAGGCTTCAGATCTCTTAGTGACTCACCTGTTATTGCCAGTCAGCGGGACCCGGAGAGTAGGAGGGGGTGATGCTATGGCTGCAGATTAAGTCTGGCACGGTGCTCTTAGTTGGTCACTCGTCACAATGTTGAAGCTCAGCCCGGCCAGCACCTTCTGGGTGGAGACACCTCACAGCAATCCTGTTCAGGACACATCATGCACTGTCGTGCACTCATACTAGGGATCCCAAATGTTTAGACTCATTTCGTACAGGGGGTACCCTCCTGTATTTGTAAAACCTCTCTAGGAAATCTGGGATGGTGGACCTATTTACTCAAGTCTTGACTTTAGGTGGGCGATAAACAATACAAAATAGGCATAATGTTTCACTATCACATAATTCACGTCACTGAAGCAGCCAGCAGGCATCGCCACTGAGTGAGCATAGGGCTGTCCGGCTGCTGACAGTCACACTGATGGGACACTCTGCAACACAGAACTGGAGGAAGCGCACAAAATAAACATGCTATGGGACTGCAAATTGCCGCCCCTGTCAAAGTGCCGCCTGGGTCCATGGACCCACTGGGACCCATGTAAGGGCCGGCCCTGTATTCGAACAAATACCTAATATTTTTTTATATTTTGCACAGGAACAAATATCACTCGCTCTTGCAGTGGCAATAACTGGAACTAATGCTGGCTGCATATCTATGCCTAGCCTAATGCTACCTGCCTGCCTACACAACAACTGGACACTCTCTAATCTCTTCTTCTCTCTGAGGTCCAACAACACAATGAGGAAATGCTGGTTGTCTGTCTGTGTGTCTGTGTCATTAGTCCAACCCCCATCATGAAACGAAGAAGGCTATTCGAATACAGACAAAAGAGGGAAGTAGTGCATGAAACGGAGAATGGAATTGGACTAGAGACATGGAGGGGAAATTATGGAGGGAAAGTAATTGAGCGCGCACAGGAGGTACAAAAAAGTCCTGGTCGTAAGTAGTGAAAACTTTTGGAAATTTGTCGATTGCCGAAACTTCCAAAAGTTTAGACGAATTTCGGACCTGGGCTGTTCGGAGTCGGATCATTTTTTCCGAATGACCCTTGAGTTTTGGATTGGCCAAATGTCTCCGAATGACCCCATTTTCGACAAAATCCGAATGTCTCCGAATGAATTCGCACATGTCTATTAAGCAGCAGGATGATTAGACAGCTGACTTGTCACAAATTGTGCACAGTACCATTGATGATGACTGCACTGTGCCTGTCCCAACAAAAAATAGCACCACACCCATGATGACTTCAGGGGGAAGGGAACAGATGGAGAAGAATGGCCTCTTTATTCTTGTCCTCTACATTTCCCCTCATTGTCTGTGTCAGAGGATAATGTTGCCGCTGTTGCTGCTACTGTCTCAGAGTCAGCACTGCAACTAGGACCAGGAGTATTGCTGGTGCTGGCAAGTGGAATCTGTCCTAGTCCCGCATCACTTGTTGACCCCATTCCCACTGTGTTCACGGTGGTCTGTGGCACACTAGCTTTCTCCTCAGCATCCTGCTGCCCTTGCAGAATTAGAAGGAATTAGAGCAGGTGCAAATTCCTCTAATTCCAGAATGTCACTGCTAGTGGTGGTGGTTAAAGCCCATCCGCATCCCTGTCTCCCATTCCTTCTCAGTTTCTGCTAAAAAGGTCATCAATGTCTCTTCCACCCCAGCTTCTCCAGCATCATCATCATCATCACCACCCACTAATCCCTACGTGCTGCTGCTCTATTCCAGACATCTCACTTATGCTTGGAGGAGATGACAAGCAATGTGACAGAGGGTCCCCTAATGTTACAATTGGCATTTCCTTTTGACCTGAAGAAGAAGGCAGACTAGCACTAGCAGAAGTAGCAACAGGCACAGGCAGCTCATCTGTGCTCCTGCTGGTGTTGGTAGTATTAATTCTGAGCCTGCTCTCCTCCCCCAACACTAGTTCTGGCCTCTTCCGGATCATTTTCCACCTGGACACTGTAGTGAATGGAAGGTGAGGAGGACTCCCAGAGCCAGAGGAATGGTGTGGGCTCCCCTGACCGCTAGTCTGGACACTGTCAAATGTTTCCCCTACCACTCCACCTATTTCACCATTACTTCTACTACAAACACCAACCACATCAAGATCAGCTGCAGAGTCTTCCTCCTCAGTCTCACAGTCACTAGTAATATGAGGATATTGTTGCTGATTATTCCCTCCTTCACTCCTAACGCTAACAAGCTGCTGGACCTTAGTAGCAGTAGTACTAGCACTGGCAGGACTGCTTGGGAATGGCAAGTGTGATTTAGGGTCCGTTGCTGTCACACTTGGCATCATCCCCCCTCCTGAGTACTACAAGACTCACTAGCAGCAGGCAAAGTTTTGGTGGCAGCAGGTTGAGCACTGGTAGCAGGTACAGCACTGGTGGCAGCAGGGACAGCACATCTTGCAGCAGGTACAGCAATGATGGTTGCAGGTACAGCACTTGGTGGTAGCAGGGGCAGCATGTTTGGCATCAGGTATACCACTAGTGGCAGTAGGGGCAGCATGTCTGGCAGCAGGTACAGCACTAGTGGCTGCAGGTACATCAATGGTGGCACTGGTAGTAGGGGCAGAATGTCTGGCAGCAGGTACAACACTAGTGGCAGCAGGGACATCACATCTGGCAGTAGGTACAACACTAGTGGTTGTAGGTACAGCAGTGGTGGCACTGACAGCAGGGACAGCACGTCTGGCAGCAGGTAAAACACTAGTGGCAGCAGGGACAGCTAGGGATAGGTGAACATTTTTACCTGAAACTGAAATCTGTGAATAATTGCACTTCCTGCTTGGAGAATAATTTCCCACAAAAAGTGCAGTTTTTTCGCTTTTTACCACGTTTTCCGCCCATTGAAATCAATGGGAAGAAAAATATTTCTCCACCACACTAAAGTTTTCTACAGCCATATAAGAGGCTGTCAGGCTCTAACAGCAGCCATTCTGTGTTTGTGTTTTTGAGCTAGAGGAGATAGACAAATAAAGGGGAATTTAAGCTTAGTTGAGGGAGTCATTTAGGTAGGACATTTGTTCTTTCTATTAGGAGAGTCTGGGGGCTCTCTAGGGGATAAGAAGGGAGGAAGGAGGTTGACCCCAAATACTCCAAAATTCCATGTGACTGACTGGCAAGACACAGGCAGCTAGGGACTTATTTGCTTGCTGATCTTGCTGATATTGTCTCTGTGCTGGGAGGGGAAGTCTGGGAAAAGAAGTTGTTGATTTTGTTTTCAGTTATAATTTTTTTTTTGGACAGACTGTGATAAGACAACAGGGTTATCCTTATAAATAAAAGGAAATAAAAAAGAATAAATAACTAAATATTTTAGGTGACGGTGACAGACAGCTGACTGAGCTTAGACAAGGCATCATACAGCTCCATCAGTTGTGTTGTGTACCGCACAGTAAAAAACACAGTGTAGTTGCATAATGTCCAGCAAACACACAAGGGGAAGGGGGAGGGGTGGAGCAGTGCAGGGACGTGAGAGTAAAGTAGTAGTTCAAAAACTGACTGCAGCAATGGTTGCTGCAGAGTGTGCAATTAATGATGATGATCCCTCTACTCCAAGGGAGGATGCAGTTTGTCAAGGTCCCAGCAAAGCTAGTTCCAGCACCCCAGTGCCAGTAGAAATATAGAACCATATAAGAAGAACTCTGAAGATGTCAACAAGTCGCAATTAAGTGTTGATGATGCTGGCAATAGCATAATAGAGGAAGGTGTAGCAGCTGAACCGCCTGCTGCATCAGACAGTGAGACAACCAAGCCCCAAAGCTCCTGTCCTCAAAGTAGTAGCAAATTTTGTTACAGTAAAAGTAAAAAGAAATTGTTTGAGCCCTCTAAAAACTTAGAGGAATATAAGGGAAGTAGTGGGCAAGAACTGTCAGGTGATGCTGATGCTGCTGAGGATGACCTAATTATGACTGATGATGACAGAGATCTAGAATATACACCTCAAGCATCCTTCTCTTGTTCAGATACAGATGAAGTTGAAAGTGATGATGATGACAGAGCTATAAGGTTAGCAGAAAGTCAAAGGCTGTATCTTCCACCACTTTTATTGAGCACTGTGCCTGTCTATAAAGTGTTTGAGAAAGCCATTGGAAAGTCTGACCGCGGACAAGTACAGATGTCAAAAAGCACACAGTCACCCTAATAGTCATCATCAGCATCATTGCCTCTTCAAAGTCCAAGTCCTACTCAGCCACACACACTTGTTTTGAGTACTCAGCAACAGCAACACAGGTTAACATCCACAGTGTTAGATATGATGAGTACCTCTGGTGCTGCTGCTATAAGTGGTGCACCTTTGACACAGAGCAGTAGTGGCAGTAGAAATACATCAACATCCAGCTCTAGTAGTAGTAGTAGTAGTAGGAGTAGTAGTAGTAGTAGCAGAAACCACACATGACAGACAAAGCCAGGACACATATATTAACAGCAGCACAGATGAGCAGCACGGAGGAGGGATGTGAAGAAGGGTTGCCACCATCTACCCCACTTGGGACCACTGATATGAGTGACAAGTAATGTGTGTCACTAATCTGAGAAGGAGGATAGAGATTTGATGCAAAAATGACAACAGTAAAAACTATACATGCACAAATCACAACCATACCAGCCAGTCCCCCACTACCACCACTACAATACACATCTGCCACATTGAAGGATATATATATGTTTTAAATCTCTTGATATCATCATGAATATGTGCCAGTGTAATTTACAAAGGAAGTTAGTGTTGTGGGCAAAGGACAAATGCATTCGGCATGCTAACATATTTTTCAAGTTGCTGTAGGACTCACAACTTTGACTTTCAGCCACTTATTTCTAAACTTCAGTCCCCAGAAAAAGTAATATTACAGTGGTAAATGTAGTACCTATAGGAAATATAGGTGAAAAATGTGTTAAAATAGGCAAAAAATGTGTTCACATAGGTGGAAAATTTGTTAAAATAGGCGAAAAAAGAAGGACATTTTTGCATAGGCAGAAAGGTGAAATTTTTCACGGGAAACATTGGCACGTTTTCGCAAAAAGTGATGCAGGAAATTTTTCGCACTTTTCATCCACCCCTAGGCACAGCACATCTGGCAGCAGGTATAACACAAGTGGCTGCAGGTACATAAATGGTGACGCTGGCAGCAGGGGCAGGACATCTTGCAGCAGGCACAGGCAGCTGACCTGTTCTGCTCTCACTTTTACTACCCTTTTTCTCCCTCCCTTCCCATTCCCTTTTCTCTCTTCCTTCCCATTAAATTCCTCAAGATCCCTTGGGGTGATTTAGGGGGACTGGACAGCATCGGTTCAGTACTGCTAGTAACTTCCTCCTCCTCCTCTTCAGACTCAGTGGACACATAATAAGGGTCCTTCCAGTTGCTCCTTTTGCTGCTCACAGTGATAGCAGTCACTATGAGCCTCCCCTGCCTCAATTTCGCCAAAATATCACAGCAGAACAGCACAGCACGTCCACCCATTCCCACTCTTTAACACATCTGGAGATGTTTCAGATCCTATTGTCTGGGAAGCAAACAAGAGCGTGATGAGAGGGCACTTCATTAAGTTAAGGGAGACTAAAAGCTGAGAAAACCTTAGACACATCAATGACCTAGACAAGATTAGGCGGCTCACAGTCAGGGAGGGCTCTTGCTGACCTTGTTGCCTCCCGAATGGAACTTACTGCGCTCCTCAAGGGGAACATCACCAAATCCTTTATGTGAAAGAACTACAAAAACTACAGAAAACGGAAACTACTACAAAAATAAACGTGGGAAGACCCTAGCGCATATGCTTCTTGCTCAGAGGAGGTCCACTGTGGTTTCCAAAGTGTCCACACTGCACTGGATTATGACCCAGTGTTACCCCAAGATAGCAGAAGCATTTAAAATGCTTTACTAACAACTATACAATCTCAGCACTCAGTCAACACCCCATCTTAGTATGCTCAACAGTTACCGTCCTTTCTAGAGAAGGCGAACATCCCCAAGCTCTTCCAACTTTGAGTTGGAATCCCCAATAACTGAAGCTGAGGTAATTCAAGCCATAAAAAACTACAGCAGATCTGAAATGCCCTTGCCCATATAGTTTCTCTCTGGTCAACTCCAAAACTTTTCAAACCATTCTTACCCCACAATTGGGGAAATCATTCAAATCAATCATCCCAAACAGGCATTAGTCTGGTCAAGAGGTTAGGCACAACACCACCACTGCTATCTTGCTAACATACTTAGCCACCCAAAGAATATTTCCTCTGTATTCCTCTCAACGGATGCAGAAAAGGCTTTTGACAGGATGGCCTGGCCCTACATCTCAGAGGTCTAACCAACACTGTGTTAGGTACTAATATGACAAACGGGGTTTGACTCCACCGTATCTGCAAGACACCTGGTGACTATAATCCAATATACAGAACAGTACAAGCTAGGGGTGTCCTCTATCTCCACTCCTATTTATACTCTCCTTAGAGCCTTTCCTAAGTATTTTCAGACAAGACCCATCCATTCACGGCATTACATCCAGGAAAGATTTATTTGTTATCTGCATATGCGGGCAACGTTCTTTTCTTTATCTCTAAACCTACAGACTCTCTCCCTTCTTTACTGAAGATCTTAGAAGAATTTTCTCTACTATCACAAATTAACATGAACCTGTCGAAATCTAAAATTCTTAACATCAACTTAGACCCTGCAGAATCCTCCTGAACCATCCAACAGATGTACCAGTTTTGTTGGTCCTCCTCCTTCTCTATTTAATATTTAGGAATCCATATATCACCCAATCTTTCACTCATCCCAGATCTCAATATGTCTCCTCTTACCTGAACAGTTTCTGCAGACTTATCTAAATGGCAATTTCCACATATTTTGTGGTCAAGTAGGATTATTATAATAAAGATGATAATTCTCCCTAGAGAGAATATTATGCCCATACATATCGCAAAAAATTACATATCAGCTCTTCATAGTCAGTTTCTGTCATAAATATGGGCTCACAAAAGATGAGAGTGAGATTCACCATTCTTACCAAATGTATAAAAGACAGAGGACTAGGCTTTCCTGACTTATATAAGTACTATACTGCAGCGACGATAGCTAAGGTGTTTGATTTCACTCCCTTTTCTCCCAAATGGTGGACTAGCACCCTCCAAGTCTTTTTAGGATCTGTGAGAACCGTCCAAATATTCAGTACCTCTTTCACTATGCTTTTTAAAGAGTGCTCAACCAAGTAATTTTTGGTCATATCCAGGTAACATGGCAAGAACTCAACAACTTACTTCACTTCCCCCTCTCCACACCTATCCATTTTAAGTAATCCCGACTTCCCAGCAGGCTTACACTACCCTCATTTTAAACAATGGAGAGAAAGGGATATGAATATGTTAAAAGTTCTAACGACTAACAACATCCCTATCTCCTTTGATTTCATTCGGTAGGCCACACTTATTTTCCCTGGTGGTCTCCTTTTCAAGTACACCACCAGATCTGACACTAGATCACTAGAGACTTCACACAGTTCAGAATAAATCTATCCAAACCCCCCTCACGTTCTAAACCTTCTCTTTCTGCTACTGTCTGAGACACATCTCCTCGTAAACCGTACTTTCTAACTATATGGAAGATGGAACTTGCTATCTGTTTGAACATTTCCTAGTGGTCCTTCATATTTAGACAGAACCACAAATGGACCAGAGACTCAACTACTCGAGAACTTAACTATAAAGTCCTCATGGGCTGATATATGACCCCTAACCATTTATCTAGATTCTCTCACATGATATGTCCTATGTGCTGGCGGTGCCATACACAGATAGGCTCCCTCTCTCATATCTGGAGAACCTGCCCTCTAATAACCCCTTATTGCAACCTTGTCTTACAAGAGATACACAAGATGCTGGGTACCCTGCTGCCCCAGGATCCACTATTATGCCTCTTCACCTGTAAGAAACACCTCCCCTCTGCATCTCTCTTAAGATTTGGTTCACTATCCCACTCCTAGTCAACACTGAAAATTCCTTATTCCATTATTTTGGAAAAAACAATAACTCACTTCAATTTCTCTCTGAATGTCAAAGTTAGAGAACCTATACACCTTAGAAAAATGTCATGTGATATCCATAAACACTTTACCTACATTCTCCCATTTTTGGATTTGGTGGTAATCCTTCCACACCTCCAGCTCCGTCATGCCTTCCACCCCATAACTGTGACCTGCCTGGTTCAGTCCTTTGCATGTTCCCTTCTCATAATTTGCCAGCCCTGAGTATTTTTCCACCCTCTAGCTGTTACCAGGTTCTTATTGCTCCTCCATGCCACTGGGATCCCTCTTCTCTACCCTTTCCCTCCCCCCTCTTGTGTTTTTATCCTCCCTCTCTCTAGACAGTAGTCAAAACTCACTAACCCTTAATATCCTTCCCCCTATCACTTTGCTTACCCTGTATTTTGATAATGTTAACTCTTATACCAGACAAAAGTTGAAAACTTTTTGTTGTATGAATTTATTGCAATTTCAATAATGTCTTTTAAAACAAAATAAATAAATAAATAAATAAATAAATAAATAAAATAAGATAATTAAAAAGCATCTGCAGTATCTGAAAACACAACCTCTCAAGGCAAGGAATTCAACAATCTCAAAAAAAAAAGCCTTGCCTTTTTGTATTTGAGAGTGCCTTTTCTCCAGTTTTAGAAGGATGACCCCTTGTTATTTGCTCAGCTTACTGAGTAGAGTTCACCAGAGACTTCTTTGCATTGGCCTTGAAAATATATGGAAATAGAATTCATATCCCCTCATATATGTCTATTTTCCACAATTGTCTATTTTCTTTTTAAAATCTTCCAATCCCTTTATTAGTTTTGTTGCAAATTTCTCTACTTTTTACAGTTCAATAATGGTCTTTTTAAAGAACAGGTGCCAAAAAATGTATTCCATATTCTAGATGAGGTCTTTAAAAAGAGATGTAATAATTTTTCCTCCTGTGCATCTATACCCTTTGATAATACCCTATTGGTTCTTAGAGCAGCTGTGTGACACTACTCACTGCTGTGAAGTCTATTGTCTATCAGTACTCCCAATTGTTTCTCTAACAAGGTTTCTCCAAGGTAATTGAACATGGCATTGAGGTCTTCCCAGCTAATGCATAGGCTCTATAAATTATATAGAAATGGGTGAATCTATTACATTACATTTCACCCTTATCACACCTGAGTGCAGGGGTAGGTCATCCCCATCATCCCCAACTAACAATTGATACCCCTGCCTTCCTGCATAACTCTATCTTGTGAATCATATAAGGGAGTGCTGGTATAAAATAGGGTTAAGGGTTCTACATACCATGTAGAATAGAAATCTACAGTTTTATATTGCTGGCAAAGAATTGATTAAAATCTGCAAAATGACTGGCTTAAAATCAACTGGCATAAATGTGCCTTTTGATAAATGAGGTCTGCAGCAAATACCGCTCTATGTTCAGATGCTAAATAAAATGAATATTTTAACAGAATAGAAAGTAATGTAAGTACTCCAACTATATGCAGTAATAAATCTAGAACTGCTATAGAACTGTGATGATTTTATTGATCAGATACATTTAAACATAGTTGTGTAGCAGTTGCTTGTTTTATTTGGAATTCGTCAAATGTTTGCAGACTTCCAAAATATGCCAATTAAACAATGTATGTAATAGAAGTGTGTTGTATGTAATAGAAGATCATGGACTGTAATAGATCATTTTAATGAAAATGAGAACTTTCTGTCTAGCAGGGAATGATGTAACTGGAGGGAATCATGTTGCCCACCACTGACACTGAACCAAACATGCTGACCCCACAGCCTTGTCCTGGTAGCAATAGGAATGATCAACAGGAAGCCCTCCAGTTGCTGTTAGACTTCTACTCCCATCGTTTGACTGCACTGGTAGATGTAGAACCACACATACCCCTCCCCCCGAATGGAATTATTGGGCAAAGGTGGAAACTAGCAACATTCTCATGGGACATATCTTGGGATTAGAGAAAAAGAAGAAATGTTATTGGGTTTCCATGCTAGGAAAATTCTTTGTAAAAAGCAACAAATTGCTGATTTTCTGTGACAAAAAATTTGACTTTTTGCTCATCTCTATCTTTAGGAAACTTCTGCATAAGAAGAGGTTAGTGCTCAAATAAGTTACTCCTTCATTTATTTGACCTTATGAGGATCAGATTGATGCACACAGCAAATGTGTTGCACCCCACTCTGATCCTTGAGAGTTAAACATAAACTTGTATGGCAAAAAAATAAAATAAATTCATAGACTGAGGTGAAGCTACTCAATGGCTGAGTGAGTCAGTGGATCATATATAGGGTGACATGCATGAAATTGTGCAATCATAGAAATTACTTTAACAGACATAAAGATTGGTCACTGTAATTGAACGCATTTAAGTGAACTACCATGTGTAAAACAATGAGGTGCTAATTTTACAAGGGTGACAAAAGAAGCCTAGTAAACAAGAGCTGTGTTTTTTTTTTAAATAAATAAAATCAGATCATATAAATATCCCTTTACTTCTGTCTGTAGAAGAAGATTTTTTTTCCTCATTTGATGGGCTGGGCTTCCTTCCTTGTCACTCCTTATCACCACACCCAGGATTTCTCTTCTGTCTCATTCAGACAGTTTGGGGTAGTACGGGTGACACAATGTCCCATAGTGTCACTGTGTGTGTGTGTGTGTGTGTGTCTGTGTATTGCAAACAGATTTTCAGATGTGTTTGTCCAGGACTCTGAAATGGATTGTGGGAGAAAATGATACTAGGCTGATCTAGAATGTGCTAAGTGGCTCAACTATGAATATATGTAAATTCTATGCCTAAGGCATAGCATTGAAAAGAAGAGCAGGGGGGTGTGGCCTGACCTTCATGGCGATGGCAGCATAACTCCTGAGCTCCGGGCTTACCCACGAGTAACTTCTATCTTACCCCGTTTAAAAGCTGTTTATTACGTTCCACAGACATCGCTCACTTTACTCAGCAAATGCGGACGAAAAAAAAAAGTGCCTCCACCTCTTCGGGCACTCTCACGCAGTACTTTCCTACCAGCGTTCCCTCTACAACTTCTGGTCTGACGCCATTGCCGTGCTCGCCGCTAGAAAGGCGCGAAGACACCACGGTGTCACGGTTTTTTTAGGACTCTCAGACCAAATAAGTGAAAATAAAACACACTTTATTAAAGTGAATAAGGCACAAGTACGCCCTCTAGAGGCGGTAGGTAATACACAGATAAATAAACTGCGATATTTACAATGGTAATAGCACAATAGACATAAATGCAAAACAGTATGCACTAGGATGGTATTGACCCCCAAGGAGTTAATGTCCAAATAACAGTCTGTCTCAGATGTGGCGGTTTGACACGCCCTGGATGTTAAAAGGGCTGTGCTGTATAGACAAAGTTCATCAAGTGCTGAAGATAGAGCTGCCTTGCCAAGGTGTTGGATAGTAAGCAGAAAGGGAATCAACTTAGCCCCCACGGGCGTAGTTACAGGAACTGCTTTCGTTTGTGCAAGTGCCAATAGCCCCCACGGGCGTAACGGAAACTGGCCGGCGGTGCAAGAGCTAACAGCCTCCTTAAGTGTAATCGAATGCTGGAATAGGAGAGCAAGAGCCACTAGCCCCCTCGGGCGTAGTAACGGATAAGCCAACGCTGAAGCCTTTCTGCCAACACTCTGTGTCAAATGATATCGTCGGTAGCCAATACCGGAGAGCCTTAAGCGCCCAAACGGCCCAACTATGTGAACACTCTGCAATGGTGGACTAGAGTTGCCGACGGAGAGCGGCCAACTCAGCAGCAGTATCACGGGTAACGAGGCTCGTACAGGAGATAGCGAGAGTGAATTCGAGGCAGCACTGCAAGAGTTAAAATGCACGTTTACTCGAGGCTTCAGCGCTAATGCAAGGCTCTGCAACGAGAGGAAGGCCCACAGCATACACACAACTCTGCACAAAGAATGAGGCACAGCACTAAATCGAGGGAAGCACCAGGCAAGGCAGTCACTCTGAGGTGGGCAGTAGAGACTGGAAATGTCGCGGCGGCGACATCTGAAATGCAGGTCACTGGAACAAGCTGGAAGTCGATCTTCGGAGCAGGAAGTCAGCCGGGCCGGGTCGGAGCACGTAGGAGGCAGTCATACAAGCCGAGTCATACACGAGCAGGAACGTCAGTCTAGCCGGGTCAGGATCCAAGGGTGGTACGCAGACGAGCCGGGTCATACACAAGCAGGTACACTGGAGAATGGTCAGGACAAGCCGAATCGGTACACAGGAACTCAGAATACAGGAACACAGCAACAGCACTACTGGCTCAGGAACACCACGAAAGGGCCTCTGACAGATGTGATAGCCAGGTATAAAAAGGTCATCAGGAGGCGGGTCAAACTCAGTCAGCAAATCAGTGACAGCCACAACTGAGAGTGACAGGAATCACAGGCACTGTGATACACGGACACTCCTCTCAACCTTGTTTCTGCTCCGGTAACTCCGGATAGGAGTGATAATTATCCCGTTATGTCTGAAGGTGATAGACCGCTGACTAGAGAAGACTTGGCGACTCTTTCAGCCACCTTAAGGGATGACTTCAGAGGATTTATGGAGGACTTTAAAACCACTCTACATGCGGAGATGGCGGCGGTCCGCCAAGACATATCTCTACTCATTAATAGAGTGTCCATACTTGAGGAGGAGAGAGTGAAAACAGTGGAGGCTGTCCACAATCTTGATCAAACTCTCCTCCAACAGAGGGAACAACTGCACCATTTGACGCTGAAGATTGCAGACTTAGATAACCGTGGAAGGAGGTGTAATTTGCGGGTGAAGAACTTACCTGAATCTGTACAACCCTCTGATCTCAAGGTGGTACTAACCATTTTTTTGGCCGACTTATTGAGGGACAATGACCCCAACTCAATTTTCACAGAACGCATACATAGGGCTCTGAGGCCCATGGATAACAACTCTCTGTGTGACATTATTCTCTGCTTTCACAGATATGAGGTAAAGGAGCGTATCATGAAGAAAAGTAGAGAATCTGAGTCTCTACATTGTGCTGTAGCTGAAATACAACTTTTCAATGATATTGCAACCTATACGCTTCAGCTCCGAAGAGAAATTCGGCCTCTAACTGACCATCTTCGCAGCCTACAAATTCGTTACAGATGGGGGTTTCCCTTTTCATCACAGCCTCATTGAACGGCAAGACGGCTGCTTTGACATCTCCTAGAGATATCCTCACCTTTTGTGCTACTCTTGGCATCTCTCCTCCGCCAAGTCCAACCAGCCAACCGCCACCAGCATCTAACAGATCAAACAAACGCATGGAATGGTCACCTGGAACCTCTCCTGTTAAGAACCACAAGCAACGCAAGCTGGATCCTGTTGCAATGTCATCCGCCCAGACAGCGGTGGAAACGCCATGGACATGAACTTTCCAGCCTTGGACAGCTACCAAACATGTCTTCTTTCCAGAGGGCCTCTTTAGCCCCTTGTTCGGACTCTGGCTGACCCCTTTTGCCAAGATATACTATTAACTCACGCAAGTACTGCCCTTCAGGGCATTTGTTCCATTTAGCTGGATTTCTTCTCCCTGTATGCCTATCACCATTCAATATCTCTAATGTTATATATTTAACATGGCTGTTTGTAAGTCACGTTTAAAGTTTTTTTTTCATTCATGTCTTTCATGTTACCATGGGCCACTTAGCCCTTCCACTTATTTCCCGCATAGTAGTTTGGGTAATTTCAGCATTGGTACTGATCTGAGTCACTTGGATCTTGTGCCGGTTCGTCCCCCACATAGCTCTATGCTGTTTTTAATACTGCTTATGATTGCTTGTATGGGATTCATTGCTGCCTTACGGGGGGGGGGACCCAATTTAGTTAACTGGGGCTTTGAGCGCATTCGTCTGCGCTATGTTAATAGATATCGCACCACTGGGCTACCCTGCACCTTAACTGGCTCTTGACTTTATATTCTTGTCTGACCTGATAATACTCATACAGCACAAGTCTAGGCAGTGTGGAATTATACTTGTCTCATTTAACTTCAATCACATCATATGCCCTTCGGTGGTGCTGTGTCTCTTCTTGGTGCAGACAAGTGGGCTTGGGCTTCGTGGATATATATATATATATATATATATATATATATATATATATATATATATATATATAATTTTTTTTTCCCTTCACCCTGGCACATTGAACATGGTTTTTGCGGTCTTCTATTACATGTTGTTCTTACTTATTCCTTGGGCCACCTCCCCAATGGTACACATGCCTCACCTGGCTTACTCCAGGAAATATCTCTAATTTGGGTTTAACTCTCTTACCTTTCACTGATTGTACGCTGACGCGTCTCTTGGTTCACGGTGGATCTACAGCCTTAAACCCTTTCATTTCTATCCACTTGTTTGTTTTACTTAGACCCTCCCTTTACTCATCACTACTAGTGATGAGCGAGCACCCCAATGCTCGGGTGTTCGGGTGCTCTGATCGAGCACCCCCGGAGGCTCGAGTGCTCGGCCGAGCACCCGAGCCCCATTGAAGTCAATGGGAGGACTCGAGCATTACACCAGGCACCCCCTGCTCTGATGAGGGGAGGGTACCTGGTCCATAGGAAAAGGGCAGAAAATGATGGAAACACCACAGAAATGGTTCAGGGACAGCATAGGGAGGATGTCTGGATGCATCTTGGACTCCAACATCGCTGCTGGGAACGATCTTTCGCCCGTAGTACGCCATTTTTACAGACTGACCGTAAAACACACAAAAAGGCAGATAAAAACGACTTTAGGCGAAAAATTGTTACCAAACAGTATTTGCTGTATATTTACTTGTATATCATCTGCAAATTCTGCAAAAAATTTCCTTGATTTTTCTGAACTGAGGCCATGATTAAGAGGGAAACGTGCGCAGAGGCAAATTCTCCCAAAAATTTCCTTGATTTTTCTGAACTGGGGCCATGATTAAGAGGGAAACGTGCGCTGAGCCGACCATCTAAAACATTATGGGTGAGGGTCTGCTGCGGAGCTGACCATCCTAAACATTATATGCGAAGGCCCGCTAGTGAGCTGACGCTATAAAACATTATATGAGAGGGCCCGCTAGCGAGCTGACCCAATAAAACATTATATGAGAAGGCCCGCTGGTGAGCTGACCTATACAAAAATTGTCAAACAGGGCCCGCTGGTGAGCTGGCCCTATATAAAAATTATATCACAGGGCCCGCTGGTGAGCTGGCCCTATATAAAAATTATATCACAGGGCATATGGAAGAGGAGGAGGAGGATGAGAAGATTAAGAGTCAACCATATACCCGTTTTTTGGGTGGAAGGGGTGAATGGGAATACAGAGTATTCCCATCATTGTAAATAACATATATAAAGTGAGTTTATGTTCCCCCGGGGCTTTCCTCCAGTGGAGTGGAGAAGTCAGGGGAAATCCAGGCCTTGTTCATTTTTATAAGTGTCAACCTATCAGCATTTTCGGTGGAAAGGCGGATACGCTTATCTTTTATGATGCCACCAGCAGCACTAAATACCCGCTCAGACAGAACGCTGGCGGCAGGGCAGGCCAGCACCTCCAAGGCGTAGAGTGCCAGTTCATACCACATGTCCAGCTTGGACACCCAGTAGTTGTAAGGCACAGAGGGATCATTGAGGACGCTGACACGGTCTGCTACGTACTCCTTCACCATCTTCCAAAACTTTTCCCTCCTTGTGACACTAGGCTGCGCATCAGGGTGAGGGTGCTGGCGGGGTGTCATGAAGGTGTCCCACGCCTTGGAGAGTGTTGCCCTGCCTTTGTCGGAACTGCTGTGTGCTCCCCTTTTCTCCCCTTCTCGGTTGGCCAAGGTAGCACGTACTCTGCCGCCAGCGTTGTCAGATGGAAAATTTTGGAGCAATTTTTCGACAAGAACCTTCTGGTATTGCACCATTTTGCTTGTCCTCTCCACCGGAGGAATGAGAGATGAGAAATTCTCTTTGTAGTGGGGGTCCAGAAGGGTGAACACCCAGTAATCCGTGTTGTCTAAAATGCGTATAACGCGTGGGTCACGGGAAAGGCAGCCTAACATAAAGTCAGCCATGTGTGCCAGAGTACCAACAGGCAAGATTTCGCTGTCCTCACCAGGAGGATGACTCTCAATCTCCTCATCCTCTTCCTCCTCTTCTGCCCACCCACGCTGAAGAGATGGAACTAAAGTTCCATGGCTACCCTCTGTAGCGGAGGCAACCGTGTCTTCCTCCTCCTCCTCCGCCTCCTCCAATTGTCGCTGAGAAGACGAAGTGAGGGTGCTCTGGCTATCACCTTGTGTAAGCTCTTCCTCCCGCATTTCCACCTCTTCCACATGCAAAGCGTCAGTTTTAATTGTGAGCAGCGAGCGTTTCAGTAGACACAGAAGTGGGATGGTTACACTGATAATAGCGTTATCGCCGCTCACCATCTGTGTCGATTCCTCAAAATTGCGTAAAACCTCACAGAGGTCTGACATCCATTCCCACTCCTCACTTCTGATTACAGGAAGTTTAACGGAGAGGCGACGACCGTGTAACAGCTGGTACTCCACTACTGCCCTCTGCTGCTCACAAAGCCGGGCCAACATGTGGAAGGTGGAGTTCCAGCGCGTGCTCACGTCACACAGCAGCCGGTGAGCTGGCAATTGTAAGCGCTGCTGCAGCTTCAACAGGCCGGCTGAAGCTGTAGATGACTTACGGAAATGTGCACACACGCGGCGCACCTTGGTCAAGAGATCATGCAAATTGGGGTAGGTTTTTAGAAATCGCTGAACCACTAAATTAAATACATGCGCTAGGCATGGTACGTGTGTGAGCTTGCCGAGCTCCAAAGCCGCCACCAAGTTACGCCCATTATCACACACAACCATGCCTGGTTGCAGGTTGAGTGGCGAGAGCCACTGCTCGGTCTGGTGACTAATCCCCTGCAACAGCTCTGAGGCCGTGTGCTGTTTGTCCCCAAGGCAGATCAGCTTCAGCACGGCCTGTTGACGCTTCCCCACTGCAGTGCTACACTGCTTCCAGCTACCGGCTGATGGGTGAGTGGCGCTGCGTGCAGAGAATTCGGAGGTGGAAACGGAGGAGGAGGAGCCAATAACGTAGGTGCTGGTGGAAACCCTGATGGAGGTAGGGCCCGCAATCCTCGGCGTGGGTAGCACCTGTGCCATCCCAGGGTCCGAGTCGCTCCCAGCCTCCACGACATTCACCCAGTGTGCCGTCAGGGAAATGTAGCGTCCCTGGCCACAAGCACTTGTCCATGTGTCAGTCGTTAAGTGGACCTTCCCAGTAACTGCGTTGGTCAGGGCACGGGTGATGTTACGGGACACATGGTGGTGTAATGCGGGGATGGCACACCGGGAAAAGTAGTGGAGGCTGGGGACCGCGTACCGAGGGACAGCTGCTGCCATCAGGCTGCGGAAGGACTCAGTCTCCACAAGCCTAAATGGCAGCATTTCGATGGCCAGTAATTTGGAAAGGTGTGAGGTTAGTGCTATGGCCTGTGGGTGGGTGGCTGGGTATTTTCGCTTGCGCTCAAATGCCTGGGGTAACGACATTTGGACGCTGTGCTGGGACAGGGAAGTGGATGTGGTCGCTGATGGTGCTTCAGATGGTACAGGTGCAGGGCGGGAGGTATGCGGGCCTGCGCCTTCGACAGGCGATTGGCCGGCACCGAAAACAGGGGAAGAGGAGGCAGTGGTGTGGCCTGCAGACACAGATGGGCGATCCAGGCGTTCCTCCCACTTATTACGGTGCTTGGATGCCATGTGTCGGATCATGCTGGTGGTGGTAAGGTTGCTAGTGTTCATGCCTCGGCTCATTCTGGTGTGGCACAGGTTGCAAACTACAATTCTTTTGTCGTCCGCACTTTCCTTAAAAAAACGCCATACCGCGGAACACCTACCCCTTGGCAAGGGAGATTTACGCAAGGGGGTGCTCCGTGGAACATTTGCGGGCCGGTTTGGTGCGGTCCACCTTCTTTCTGTAGCCACACCACTGCCTCTTCCAGCCTGTTGCGGTGCTGCAGATGGCTCACCCTCAGGACTGCTGTCATCGCTCGGCTCTCCACCTTCCCAGGTGGGGTCAGTCACCTCATCGTCCACCAAGTCCTCCTCCACTTCCTCACTCTGATCATCCTCCTCATGTCTTGATCCCACCACATACTCAGTTATTGACAACTGTATATCATCCTCCTCATCAAGGTCTTGAGACAGTAATAGTGGTTGATTTAATGGCAACTGTGTCTCATCATCATCATCATCCACTTCCTTTGACCTTAAATGCCGTTCACATCTGTCATCTTCTTGTGATTGGGTACCCTCTAGAGGTTGTGAATCAGGGCACAAGATGTCATGTTCCTCTGCAAGCGTGCTTGGAGAGAGGGTCAAATGAAGGATTGGTGATGAGACGAGCTCCTCACTATATCCCAGTGTGGGATCACTTCTTTGACCAGACCCTCTATGGTGGGAGGAAGGATGATCAGAGTGAGGATTATGTTGACCAGACTCTTGGCTACTGAGAGTGGACTTGGTGGAAGACAGGGTGGTGCTTAACCGACTGGAAGCAGTATCAGCTGACATCCAACCGACCACCTGTTCGCAGTGGTCGGACCTCGAGAGTGATGTCCTGCGACGCCCTGTAAAATGAGACATGAAGCTAGGTATGGTGGATGTCTTTCTGTCTTGTGCTCTGGCACCAGGCGCAGTTTCTACGCGTCCTGACCCGCGCCCTGAACTATCAGGATCACGTCCAGTTCCCCGTCCCTTTTTACCCGCCTTCTTCATATTACACGGAATATGTGCTGCAAATCTGAAACTGTGCACAGTCAACAGAATGTGCTGCTAAACTGCTGCGACGCACAGTGAATGGAATATGTGACTTTGATATTTTACAGTTTGAAGACTTAACAGAATTTTTTCCTATTCTGAAACTGTGCACAGTCAACAGAATGTGCTGCTAAACTGCGGCGACGCACAGTGAATGGAATATGTGACTTTGATATTTTACAGTTTGAAGACTTAACAGAATTTTTTCCTATTCTGAAACTGTGCACAGTCAACAGAATGTGCTGCTAAACTGCGGCGATGCACAGTGAATGGAATATGTGACTTTGATATTTTACAGTTTGAAGACTTAACAGAATTTTTTCCTATTCTGAAACTGTGCACAGTCAACAGAATGTGCTGCTAAACTGCGGCGATGCACAGTGAATGGAATATGTGACTTTGATATTTTACAGTTTGAAGACTTAACAGAATTTTTTCCTATTCTGAAACTGTGCACAGTCAACAGAATGTGCTGCTAAACTGCGGCGACGCACAGTGAATGGAATATGTGACTTTGATATTTTACAGTTTGAAGACTTAACAGAATTTTTTCCTATTCTGAAACTGTGCACAGTCAACAGAATGTGCTGCTAAACTGCGGCGACGCACAGTGAATGGAATATGTGACTTTGATATTTTACAGTTTGAAGACTTAACAGTATTTTTTCCTATTCTGAAACTGTGCACAGTCAACAGAATGTGCTGCTAAACTGCGGCGACGCACAGTGAATGGAATATGTGACTTTGATATTTTACAGTTTGAAGACTTAACAGAATTTTTTCCTATTCTGAAACTGTGTACAGTCAACAGAATGTGCTGCTAAACTGCGGCGACGCACAGTGAATGGAATATGTGACTTTGATATTTTACAGTTTGAAGACTTAACAGAATTTTTTCCTATTCTGAAACTGTGCACAGTACACAGAATGTGTTGCTAAACTGCGGCGACGCACAGTGAATGGAATATGTGACTTTGATATTTTACAGTTTGAAGACTTAACAGTATTTTTTCCTATTCTGAAACTGTGCACAGTACACAGAATGTGCTGCTAAACTGCAGCGACACACAGTGAATGGAATATGTGACTTTGATATTTTACAGTTTGAAGACTTAACAGTATTTTTTCCTATTCTGAAACTGTGCACAGTCAACAGAATGTGCTGCTAAACTGCGGCGACGCACAGTGAATGGAATATGTGACTTTGATATTTTACAGTTTGAAGACTTAACAGTATTTTTTCCTATTCTGAAACTGTGCCTATCAACAGAATGTGCTGCTAAACTGCGGCGACGCACAGTGAATGGAATATGTGACTTTGATATTTTACAGTTTGAAGACTTAACAGAATTTTTTCCTATTCTGAAACTGTGCACAGTCAACAGAATGTGCTGCTAAACTGCGGCGACGCACAGTGAATGGAATATGTGACTTTGATATTTTACAGTTTGAAGACTTAACAGAATTTTTTCCTATTCTGAAACTGTGCACAGTCAACAGAATGTGCTGCTAAACTGCAGCGACGCACAGTGAATGGAATATGTGAGTTTGATATTTTACAGTTTGAAGACTTAACAGTATTTTTTCCTATTCTGAAACTGTGCACAGTACACAGAATGTGCTGCTAAACTGTGGCGACGCACAGTGAATGGAATATGTGACTTTGATATTTTACAGTTTGAAGACTTAACAGAATTTTTTCCTATTCTGAAACTGTGCACAGTCAACAGAATGTGCTGCTAAACTGCGGCGACGCACAGTGAATGGAATATGTGACTTTGATATTTTACAGTTTGAAGACTTAACAGTATTTTTTCCTATTCTGAAACTGTGCACAGTACACAGAATGTGCTGCTAAACTGCGGCGACGCACAGGGAATGGAATATGTGACTTTGATATTTTACAGTTTGAAGACTTAACAGAATGTGCTCTAATCTGCAACTTTGCACACTAAACAGAATGTGCTCTAATCTGCAACTTTGCACACTAAACAGAATGTGCTCTAATCTGCAACTTTGCACACTAAACAGAATGTGCTCTAATCTGCAACTTTGCACGCTAAAAAGAATGTGCTGCTAATCTGCAACTTTGCACACTGAACAGAATGTGCTCTAATCTGCAACTTTGCACACTAAACAGAATGTGCTCTAATCTGCAACTTTGCACACTAAACAGAATATATGAATTTTTTTTTTGTTTGTTTTTTTTCCCCCCACACAAAATAAACTGCTGCCCCCACACACAGTAGTCCTAAAAAGGACTTTTGGGTCTTTTTTTTTACAAATTTGCTTTTCTTCTCCCTACACTGACTTTCCCTTCCTATCCTCATCTCTCCCTGGCTAAGACTGAGCCGAACTCGCTGGTCAGGTGCTATACAGCACCCGACCACGGGTTCTGGCCAGCCAATCAGTGTAATGCCAGCAGCCAACATGGCTGCTGGCATTACACTGATGTCAGAGCCTCCCTGCACGTTTATTGGCTGCGCAGCAGCCGCGAAACGTGCGGGGAGGAGACCCGAACATGGCGGGTGAGCACATGCGGTACTCGTACGAGTACCGCCATGTGCCGAGCAGAGCGATGCTCGAGCCGAACCGAGCATCGGCCGAGCATGCTCGCTCAACACTAATCACTACCTTTATATACCAATAATTGGGCGGTCACCTCCTTTGGTGGGTGATGGCGTGTATTCGCCCTTTATACTTATATTTACCATTAAATGTGCCAGGGGTACCCTTACATACTGTTCCTCTGTTATGTCATAGCTGAACCAATGTTTTTCCATACACCGTTGCTTTCGCTTACTACTCTCAGTGGCAGCGCAATCCCCTCCATCCCTCATACTTTTGCAACCATAACTTCATACACCTACTTCTGTTGAACGTCATACTCCTTCGCACATGCTCCTGACGTCTATACCTCTGCCCGCTTTTCACACTCTTCCAATTGCTTAACCACAACGGGTTTTTCACTTTCACTTTATAGACTCTCTATACTCGTGGGTCTGCCCGGAGGACCCCTCTGTATAGGATGAACTTCGTTGTACAATACTCCCCCATGACATACTGTCACCCTGGTCATACTCTCATCACTAATACACTAGCTCTCCGATTACCTTCCTATAGGACCTGCATTTACTTCTTAGCTACCTTATCGACATGTCTCTCTTCTTCTCTCTCTACTCTCCCTTACCGTTCTCTTCCACCTTCCGCTCTCTCCTTTACCTCCCTCTTCTCTTCTCACTGGATGCCTGGGAGGCGGAGGGTCCCGCGCGGAGACCTCAGCTTCTCGGAATGAAACGCTCCTTAAAGTTAACATCACTCAATGTCAAGGGATTAAATACGTCAGAGAAAAGGTCTCATTGAATTATTGCACTAAAACAAAATCTGACATTGTATATATACAGGAGACACATTTCAAATCCTCGCTCCACCCGTCCCTTTCAAACAGATATTTTACTACCACTTATTTTTCATCAGCTCCTGAAAAAAAGAGAGGGGTAGGCATCCTGATCCGCTCTTCTGTACCATGGCAGCTGATTGACTCGGTCAGCGATAGTGACGGCAGGTATATTTTTTTGAAGGGAATGCTCCATAATAAATTATACACTTTGGCTAACATCTACTCCCCTAATCGTTCTCAAATAGCCTTCCTCACACAAATTTTGGATAAACTTGATTCATGGGCGGCGGGTAACGTCATTATAGGGGGGGACTTCAACATGGCAATGGATCCATCCATGGATTCCTCATCAGGACACTCGCCCTTTAGGATCTCCCATATCAATCGCCTCAAGAGACACCTGGCCCAACTCCATCTCGTGGATGCTTGGAGGATTATCCATCCTTCGGTCAAAGACTACACTTTTTTCTCTGTACCCCACTCCTCCTGCAGCCGAATAGATTGCTTTTTTCATTCCCCAGTTCTAACATCTGCCTCCATTGATCCTGTCGCCTGGACAGATCACTCAGCAATCTCGATAGGGGTAACCTTTCCGGATGTCCCTCAATCACCTAGGGTTTGGCGTCTTAACGAAACTCTTCTCTCTGATCCAACTTCTAACGCTATTATTTCAGAAGCCATGACTGATTACTTTGCACAAAACTCTACTCCGGAAGCCTCCGCTCCCATGGTTTGGGAGGCACATAAATGTGTCATTAGGGGCCTTCTCATTCAAGCGGGTGCTAGGAGGAAAAAGGACAGAGAAAGAGCACTCAACAGGTTGATAGCGAGACTCAGATTGCTTGACTCTAAACATAAATCATCTCTTTCAATGACAGGATTAGGGCGTCTTTTCATAGATCATACATGTGGCGGAAATATCATCGATACCTCAATGACAATAAGTGTGGTAAGAGCTTAGCCAGGTTTGTTAAAATTCGTAGACGGATGACTCACGTCTCTCATATCCGAAGTAAGACCGGTCCCTCGCTCTCTGCATACCCTCAAATAGCTGCAGAATTCCAAGATTTCTATCATTCACTTTATAATCTTCACTCTGTAGGTGACTCCGCCCAGCCCTCTTACGTCTATAGTCTATCATTCTTACACCTTGCTAATGTTAACTCACTTTCCAAGACTATCAGTGACTCCATTGACGTACCTATCTCAGAAAAAGAGGTACTGGAGGTCATATCTTCTCTACCTTTGGACAAAAGCCCCGGTCCGGATGGGTTTTCAGCTCCATATTATAAATCCTTTTCCCCTAAACTTGCCCCTCATATGACTATGGCGTTTAATGCAATCAGAGAGGGTATCTCCTTCCCCCCACAGGCTCTGGAAGCCCATATTGTAGTCCTTCCCGAACCCAATAAGGATCTGTCCCTTTGCAGTAGCTATCGCCCCATCTCGTTGCTGAACCTAGACGTAAAAATTTTTGCTGAAGTCTTGGCCAATCGGATACTTCCATATCTCGTCTGTCTTTTGCATCCCGACCAGAGCGGCTTTGTCCCAGACCGTCAAGCCTATCATAACACAACCACTGTCCTCTCCATGATTCACCTGGTGCGTAAAAGAGGCACTCCTGCCATTCTCCTTAGCACAGATGCTGAAAAAGCATTCGATAGGGTGAACTGGTTATACCTCAGAGCGGTTTTGGAGAATGCAGGCTTTGGTCACTCCATGATACGCTGTATATTAAGCCTGTACTCATCGCCATGTGCGAGGATCAAAGTCAATGGCATCTACTCAGATCCATTTCGGATTTCTAATGGCACAAGACAAGGGTGCCCACTCTCGCCTATTCTTTTTAATTTAACACTAGAACCACTCCTTGCGTTAATTTGATCCGACCCCTCCATTCATGGTCTTGAGGTAGGCAATCATACGCGTAAGATAATGGCTTTTGCGAATGACGTTTTGTTATTCCTTACTGAGCCGGAGATATCTCTGAGATCTATTCTACATTTGCTCGAATTATATTCCTCGGTTTCGGGGGCCCGAATCAACTTGACCAAATCAGAAATTCTAAATATTAAGTTGGATTCTAGACAGGTGGGTAAACTTCAAGGGAAATTTCCCTTTAAATGGGCTGCTTCCTTCATTACATACTTAGGAGTTCGTATCTCACCTTATATATCTGCCTTGCCTGCCGCGAACTTAGAACCTATTTTTAGATCCATCCGGGGCTACTTTGGACGGTGGCACTCCTTGACGCTCTCATGGTTTGGGAGGATCAATGTCGTGAAGATGCTGATTCTCCCCAAAATGTTATACCTATTACAATCTTTACCGATACACTTTCACTCCTCCTTGTTACGTAGGCTTCAGTCGGACGTCAACTCCTTCATTTGGGCCGGGAAAAAACCTAGACTAAGACTTTCTCTCCTGACGAGACCCATGCATTATGGAGGCCTTGGCGCACCAGACTTTCAGCATTATTATCAGGCATCAGCCATCGCTAAATTCTTGGACCTAGCCAAGAATGGTAACCCTTATTGGACACTATCTCTATTAGACAACGCTTCTAGACTAGATTTGCTTCAACTTCTTTGGGTTGATTCTCAGTCCATACCAAAATCTTATTATGATCACCCTGTGCTCGGTCATCTTCTCCGCATTTGGCATGGTTGCAACACAGAACTACAACTTTCCATGTTCCCTTCCCCACTAAAATCCCTAGTGGGCAGTCTAGACTCCCCGAGGGGTCTTCCACTATCGACTTTCGAGGTCTGGAAGCTCAAAAACTTAGATACGCTGGGAGCTCTACGATCTATCTCATTCCCCCTCTCCAAGGACAGCCTTCAGGCGGAACTAGAACCTTACAAATTATCCTGGTGGTCGTATCTCCAGGCTTGACACTGGTTCTTCAAACTCTCCAGTTCAGGCACAGTTGACAGAAATCTTACGACCTTTGAGATGGCGATCTCATCCCCATCTCCGCTCTTTGCGCCCTCTTTCATTTTCATACAAACTATTGAGACCTGTCTCACGTTTTACTAAACCTTACTTTCTTGTTCTGTGGGAAAAGGACCTTCAGGTTTTTCTCGACTTTGAAGTCTGGACTCATGCTTTTATTAACAATCACAAGTACGCCAGATCAACTAGATTAAGGGAAATTAATTTCAAGATCATCTCCAGGTGGTACCTTACCCCGCTCAAATTGGCTAGCATTTACCCTTCTACGTCCCCTCTATGCTGGAGATCTCATAAGGAAGTGGGATCTTTGTTTCACCTCTGGTGGACATGCCCCTTGATATCCACCTATTGGGAAAAGGTTCGCCTTCACCTGAATTCGGTCTTTGGTCTCACTCTGACACTTGATCCGCTACTCTTTCTGTTCTCTATATCACAAGACCCCCAGAGTTCAGTATTACTTCGGAATAAAAAAACTCTGCTTCCCCTCCTTAATGAGGCCAAATCAGTAGTACCATTTTTATGGAAACGAGCCATATCCCCAGAGGTTTCCATGTGGTTTAATAGAGTTGACACAATGTTGTCCATGGAACGATGTCATGCCTTAGCTACTAACTCTATCCCTAGGTTTAACAAATTATGGGACACATGGCGTTCTGAAACTGCTACACAGGATTCCATCATACATCCTTAGGATCCTAGAGAGTTCTGGCCACATTACGTTATATTCATATTATCCTTGGCGTTGAGTGATGTTGATATAATTTTAATCGTGTGTCAGCATCCCTATGCGGCGTCAGGCTCTGCGCGGTCCCCTCCCTCGCAATAGTCCGGTCCCTCTCTTCTTTCTTTTTCTCTTTCTGCTTCTTTACTCCTTGCTCTCCCATCTTCCACATCTCTTTCTCTTTTTCTCCCTCTCTCTCATATAGCCCTTTCTTCTTTTGTAGCCTCATCACCTCTACTACATACATGTCGACACATTGTCACTCTTCTTATCATCATATCTCTGCACCGCACTCTACCGTGGTTTTTTTTTTTATATACACTCTCACTTTTTTTTCTGTTCTTTTACATTTTCTCTTACACTCTCTTCTCCCGTGACATTCACGAAGTATATCATATTTAGGGCCACTTTTGGCTCTCGCTGTGCTGATGTCTACTTTTGGAGCTGTTATCTTTGCAGCTATAAAGCCCGGATTTGCGACTATATAGCGCACATCTGGCTCCATGCCCTTTCTACGCGCTGCTAATAGGCTCTCTCTGTTTTCTTGCTCCGTTCATCACTCTGTTTCTTTTCACAGGATTCACTATGTCATGGACTATTAGACTCTCTCTGGTTGTCGTTATTTCACTCATTTACATATGTTTATGTATCACTGGACTGTGCTACTGTATTTTTTTTTCTCACATTGTTTTGTATACTGCATTCTTCAATAAACTTAAAAAAAAAAAAAAAAAAAGAAAAGAAAAGCAGATATTACCAGAAAGAGTGAGAATAATTAACAAAGTTATTCAATATCTTTTAATGTACACAGAGAAAAATCAGTAACACAGGTATATGCAAAATGTAATGCTTTTTCCAATTATAATGAAAAAATAAAAAGGGAAATAAAATATAATGTAGTACTATTAACTCATGAGCACCAGATGGGTATCCAACATTTTGCAAAGCATTGTGTTTCATACCTCTCTGGCCCTCAAATGGTTAATAAGATAAAACACCGAATAATAAAAATCTCACCTATTCCAGAGACACAACCTGCCTCTGGGTATTACTTCTTGGTCTACCTGGTGGTGCTATGGAGAATGGTGTCTGTGAGGTATCAGACTGTATTTCTAGAACCTGTTTTTCCACAGTTGTACCTCCAAATGTATTACTGGACCAATTCCTATAAAGCCTCCAAGAGATATGATTCCTGCAGTCTTCTGTAAGCAAGAACTTGATGACTCCGATGTGGTAGATAGATTAATGCAGTGCTCTGGTAAGGGGTTAACCCTTTGTCTCACAATTCAGTACTCCCTCTGGTAAATCAATGCATTATATAAAATGTAAATCTGAGTTTATCTCCCCATATATTTGTTGGTTTATATAACCTTTGACACCCATAAAATCCTGTCAATGATTCATGTGCATCAAATATGGAAGCATGAACAGTCTGGTAAAGGTGTCCCATATACCTATAAAAACTAATCAGAAAACCACACATCATCCTTAATATATGCAACTGAGTAAACACAAATGCAAAACTTATTAGAGATGATCAAAAGCAAATTGTGAAATAATATAAATAAAAATCAGTTGATGATATAAGTAAAAAAAAAACTTCAACCTCGTAAATATAACTTTGCATATGTATGTGTACTCAAACAGACTAATAAAGAGAGAAGGAAAATGACACATCGGTGTGCCAGAATTATACGTATGCGTCTTATTTCTTATTAAGGCCATTTGGGTTTACAGTATAGCATATAAATATCCAAAAGGAATTTTGCCTGCATCATTTATCAGATCTCTCGCCCCTCATTTATATTGATGGAAATCAATTCAATACCCACAACTAAATAAATAGAGGATAACAGTAGTATCCTTGTTTTACTGCACTCTTAATATGACTTAATATGTATTCATAATCTGGAAAGATAAATCCATTGGGGTACAATCCCTTCAAATACCTGTTTTTAAAGTGAACTACATCACAAAATTGCAACAAGCAGAAGAGAGGCAGTAACCTAGAAATGGTATTTGGCAAAAAACTGTCTTGAATCCTAACTATATGCCTTTGTATTTGTTACAATAAAAGTATTTACATTTAGATTGATAATTACTGGGTTGTGTGCCTCATTATGTGGTTGTTTTTTTTTCTTCCCCTATTTAATAGTTTCTGTTTTACCTTTGAGTGCACCAGACCATTTGATTTAGATGGCCCAGTTTTATGACTTGCAACACCAAAAAAGAAACACAAAGTGCACACAATCTGAGTGTAGACTGTAACAAATATTCGTTTTATACTTCTTCTAAGCCTTCACCAAGTGAGTTCCTTTCTTGACATACACCTCCTCCACTGTGGGAATCACCTCTGCCTTGACATCGAATTTGGCTAAATATATAAATTATTTTTTACAAAAATATGTAGAAGAATTACCTGCGTATAGTAAAGATACTCAGCACATTTTGGAAAAAATGGCCCATTTTAAATGGCGTGTAGGTGAATGTATATAGGCCACACTAGATGTGGCATCTTTGTATACATCTATACGCCATGATTTGGGGTTAGAGGCTATTGCTTTTTTCTAGATCAAGATTTGAATATGCACATTACACAAAAATAATTTTTGTTGCACTGTATTGAATTTGTTTTGAATCACAATTTTTTTTGAATTTCAGGGAGATTTTTATTTACAGTTACAAGGTACTACCATGGGCGCCAGTTTTGCCCCCGCGTATGCCAATCTATTTATGGAATATTGGGAACATCTAGAGGGATTATCCCAAGGCATGTGCGGGGGCAATCTGGCGTTCTATGGCAGATATACTGATGACATTATTATATTATTATTGGGCGGGATCACAGGATTCACTTGTTAAGTTTATTTTGAAACTGAATTCGAATGATGGAGGAATTCAATTGATGTATAATATTCATCCTACTCAGATTCAATTCCTCGATCTTACACTTTATGTGACAGATACAGGAAAAATAGAGAGTATGATTTACAGGAAGGAAATATCAAGGAATCCCTACATTCAAGCATTGAGTTGTCATCTACCTAAGTGGTTAAAAAATGTCCCGTATGGCCAGTACCACAGGCTCAGAAGGAACTGTAGTCAGTGGAAGGATTTTATGGAAAAGGGATTTAAACTTAAACAAGATTTTTTAGATAGAGGTTATGAGGAAGATGAAATACAAAGAGCTTTTGAAAAAGCTAAAAAATTGGATAGGGATAAGATTTTGGTTCCTAAAAAGAAAGATACTGCTAAATCTTTTGATAGTAAGGTTCCATTTGTGACGCAATATAACACCTTTGCAACAAATGTAAGAAAAAATTTAAATAGGCATTGGCAAATTTTAGAACAAGATCCCCTCTTAAGAGATGTGATAGGAAAAAAACCTACAATGATTTATAAGAGAAATGTGAATAAAAGCTTTTTACCAAAATTAGTTGGGAACTATAAATGTGGTAAATTAAGATGTTTGACATGTAGGAATATGGAGAATAAGGTAGGTACTTTTCAGAGTAATGCAGGAGAGTGTTATAACAGTAATCATTTTATTAATTGTAACACAACCCATGTAGTATATATGATAAGTTGTGGATGTGGAAAAACATACATAGGTCATACAGTGAGGGAATTGAAGAAAAGGATATATGAACATAGAAGAGGTATTTTGGCAAAAGATAAAGAACATAGTGTACCAAGGCATTTTGTTGATTGTGCGATTGGTGCAAAGGAAGGGTTCACGGTTAAAGGAATAGAACATATTCCAGTTTCAGTTCCTAATAGATATTGGCAACTATGCAAAAAAGAGTCCTATTGGATCCATAGATTAAGTACTGTGGCTCCAAGGGGACTTAATGAGGAGATGGATTTGGGAAGTTTCTTGTAAATTTAAGGTTAGGTGATAGGATTAGTTTATTAATAGGATTTTTTTTTTTTGTTATGGGGTAGGTATATATGAGAAGTGGGTAGTGTCTTATAGGAGAATAAGATAAATTGTAGATTTGGTTAGGAAATGTAATAAAGAAGATATGGACATATATTGTTTATAATATAATTGTAGGAATATTGATGTAATTTTTCCTAATGATAAGAATAATAAGAATTGTAACTGTTTGGATTGTTTCTGCAGAGGAGGATGACTAGGTGGGTGGTTGGGGTTTTTTATAATTATTGTTAAGTTGTTTTCCATTGATTTTTTGAGGTAATTTAAAGGAGTGTTGTATCTGATAACCGTTATGTAAGTTGGATATCTGGACTGCGGTGATTCCATAGATTTAAGTCTATATCAAAGGCGAGGGATGGAGGAGCGGGTGCCGATTGGGGGCAAGGTTACTTTCGGATCTTTACGCATGCGCAGTTTATGGCCCTTACGCATGCACACATGGAGATGTTATGATGTGCTGGGACATGGTGGGGCAGCGATGCGCATGTGTGATATGTATACGGAAGTGAAGTGGGTGCCAAGGGGCCGGCGTCATGCATCCGGAACTTGGCCGTATTGAAGACTGAAGGAGACGGAACGTATTATGCCCAGTTAGTTGACGACTACATTTTGGATGTGCCGGTTTACAATATTACTTCCGGGGTAAGAATAGAGACGCAGTATTTGGCACCAAACTGGAGGGCAGACTAAATTATAAATATAAGTAGAATAGAAGAAGTGTATCTTATTGATATACAAGACCCCTGACGAAGCAGTAGAAACTGGGAAATGCGTTGGGTGATTCCACAATAGAGTATTGTTTATAGATATTTTTCTTTTTTAATTCATTTTATATATGCTATTTGCGCAAATATTTTACATTGTTCTATACATTGATGATAATAAATTTACAAGCTTAAGTGCTATATTTAGCCTTGCATTTTATATAGCTCCAACTGCAGAAGAAAGATTTTTTCCCCCTTAAGCTTTGATAGCAGACAGTCCAAGATAGAGGACAAAATGATAACAAATCTGCAAAGGAAAGATCAGGAGGGATTTCTGAGGAGTGGAGACTACATACGGGAGGAGGTGACGCAAGGCTACCCGCATTGGGGGTTGACCAGTGGATGTGAAAATACCAAGAGGCTAGATTGCCTCAGGTTAAGATGAGTGGAATACCTACGCCTAAGAAGAGGTGATTACCATGGTGGAGGAGCTGTAAGTCAAGAAAGGAACTCACTTGGTGAAAGCTTAGAGGAAGGATAAAACAAATGTTTGTTACAGTCTATACTCAGATTGTGTGCGCTTTGTGTTTCTTTTTTGGTGTTGCTGTTCTTTGGGAGTGGACTTTTCTACCAGAAGTCTCTGGAAGCTAGCTGCACTGCTGACAAGACTGTTATAGGAATTCTCTCAGGTTTATTTATGTTATATTTGTTGTATAATATATAATTGTTGTATGTGATTATCTGTATATACATTCATTGACAGAGATACTTCTGTTGTATTTAGCGCTCAAATTGTGGTTTGCAGTTTTATGACTTGACCTGTCCTGGCCCTTCTGTGTTATGATTTATGCTGTTTATGTTTGGTCTTTAGGCCATTCTTCTTTAGGCTTTTTAGCACAGTCTTTACTGTTCTCACTTTTTATGACTAATTTGTGTGTTTAGGTGACATCCATATGGCATTTAACATAGAATATCTTGATATGGGCTGGACTGAAAAGTTGTCCACTGTTTTTCATAGTTATAATGTGCAGACTACATCATCTGTGATACTGAATTATTCGTTTACTGAGATGTGTAATGCATTAATTCGGCTACATTACCAGTTTACCACACTTTGGTGGAATATTCATAGCCTGGAATATTATTTTAAATGTAATTTGATACACAGGGCACTCAGAATTCAGGTTTTACCCTCTTGGGAAGCAGATTCCGAATTTAAGCCCATTGGGAGGCAACACTTAATGTTCTTTTGACCTCATAAAATTGCTTATTGAACATGATCAAACACTTCTAATGGAAATACGAAGAGAGATTACATCTCTTAATACTACATTGTCCCAATTTGATCTCAGTTCATTGGTGTTACCTTTTTACTTACAACTGAAGATTGATAAAAACACAATAATTAATAAAAAACATACATTTGAGAGGGATCATAAGGATTTTGACAATAAACTTGTTTACACTGCTAACAGGCACCAGGTTAAATTCACAAATGTTGAACGTAGAGACACTGTCTCCACTTCACCTGATAATGTTGCACCACTCTCAGAATCAGAATCAGATATCCCTAGTGATAAGAAACACTTGGCATCTGCACCATCTTCTTCTACTTTTTTGGCCTCTAGCCCCGCAAGTGAAGAACGTGAGGTAAACCTCAGGGAATAAAGAGATCGCTTGTAGTGGGGGTACCGGCCACAAAACATCCAATCCAACCAACCCAAACAGTCCCGCAATCAACACAGGAGACATCACAAAACCAAATGAATATCACTGATTTATCTTCACACGTTCTGACCATACGCAAAGGAAACTTCTTCTTCAATAGACCATTACTACCTGGGGACCAAATGTAAATGCATGATACTCTATATCAGGACTTGCTGATGCTGTATCACAGTGCCCGTGATTTGCTGCCTTTCCTGTCAGTTACCTGAATGGCTCTCCATTGGCTGGCTGCTTTCAACCCGCCCAGTATTGACTATTTAGACTGGGCTTGGGCACCCTTTGGTTGCCCTTTCATTGTGTCTCTATGTCGCCTGCACCTGCATTGTGTTCCTGAGCTTCCTGGGCCGTCTACCATCTATGCTCTCCAGTAAACGCCTGAGTTCCTGTCTGACAGCTTCCTCGGTTCCAGCTTCCGTTCCTGATCCGGTTGGGGTTGCTGTTCCTGCTGCTGTTCCTGCTCCGGTTGACTGCCATTGATGGTCCTGGTTCCTGTCCTGTACCGGCTGTGTTCCTGCTTCTGGATGCCGCAAAGTGTCTCCTTCCTCCAGTCACCTTTGGCGACATTGTCATTCACTTTGTTTGTGTACTCCAGTACGTGGGTACTGGTTCGCTCCACGTATACCGGTTGCTTGCTGCGTTCCTTACAGCACCAGTAGAGATTGTGTAACTCCAGTACGCGGGTACTGGTTCACTCCATGTTCACTGGTTGCTTGCTGCGTTCCTTACAGCACCGGTAGAGATTGTGTTACTCCAGTACGTGGGTACTGGTTAGCTCCATGTTAACCGGCTGCTTGCTGCGTTCCTTACAGCACTGGTAGAGATTGTGTTACTCCAGTACGTGGGTACTGGTTCGCTCCATGTTAACCGGCTGCTTGCTGCGTTCCTTACAGCACTGGTAGAGATTGTGTTACTCCAGTATGCGAGTACTGGTTCACTCCACGTTAACCGGCTGCTTGCTGCGTTCCTTACAGCACCGGTAGAGATTGTGTTACTCCAGTACACGGGTACTGGTTCACTCCATGTTAACCGGCTGCTTGCTGAGTTCCTTACAGCACCGGTAGAGATTGTGTTACTCCAGTACGCGGGTACTGGTTCGCTCCATGTTAACCGGCTGCTTGCTGTGTTCCTTACAGCACCGGTAGAGATTGTGTTACTCCAGTACGCGGGTACTGGTTCGCTCCATGTTAACCGGCTGCTTGTGGCATTCCTTACTGCACCGGTAGAGATTGTGTTTCTCCAGTACGCGGGTACTGGTTCGCTCCATGTTAACCGGCTGCTTGCTGCATTCCTTACAGCACCGGTAGAGATTGTGTAACTCCAGTACGCGGGTACTGGTTCGCTCCATGTTAACCAGCTGCTTGCTGCGTTCCTTACAGCACCGGTAGAGATTGTGTACTCCAGTACGCGGGTACTGGTTCGCTCCATTATTGCACTTGGTGTTCTTTACATCTCGATAACCCAGCTGGCCTCTGTCGGTTCATCATAGGCGGCTGGTTAGCTACACCTTATGCCAGTCGCTGAGGCCATCCCTGTCTGTGTTCCAGTACTTGCAGCACCCAGGCTGCCTTGCCCGGTATATTGGTAAGGCTGGTAAAACCTATTCCATCTTGTGCCAGTCTAAGGTTGCCTTACCAGGTATTGGCAAGGCCGGTAGAGCCTCATCCCTCATTGTACCAGTCTCACGGCTGTCTTGCCCAGTATATTGGCAAGGCCGGTAGAGCCTCATTCCTCATTGTGCCAGTCTCAAGACTGCCTTGCTCGGTATATTGGCAAGGCCGGTAGAACCTCATTCCTCGTTGTACCAGTCTCACGGCTGCCTTGCCCGGTATATTAGCAAGGCCGGTAAAGCCTCCACTTTTCAATAAAGTTGTGTTTTTATCTTAACTCTGTGTCTGAGAGTCATAACAAACTGTGACATGCTGTTAGATGAACAGGAATCCATGGAAAATCATGAAAATGTATGAAACACATATTTCTGGCCACCCTCAACGTTCGTCCCACCCATGCTCCTGAGGTCACAGATACCTTCAAATCAGTTTTGGACCACAAACTTTCCGAAGCATTACATCTAGACATCATTACAAAAAAAAATAATTTGATTTACTATGAGTAGACTATCCAGTGATGCCCATCTTCTATGTGTTTCCAAAAGTCCACAAGAACATGAATAATCCACCAGGAAGACCCATGGTTGCAGCTTGTTGGTAATACCATGGGGCTAAATGCGCTCCATCAGCACCAACCTTTTTTTAGGTTGGTGGGAGAAGGAACTGTTTTTTGCAGATGCGATGTACAATTGGACGGATCACGTTCTTGTGTGGTATTGTTTCATTGACTATATATTTTTCCTGTGGCAAGGGTCAGAGACTTCCTGTAAAGAGTTTATTGAGGAAGCCTACTGCAGTTAATTCTTTACTGCACTTCTCCAGTTTTCATCCCTTGCATGTGCAAAGCAATTCCAAAACTGCTTCTTTAGTCAAGCATTTACCCAACATTCTAATGAGTTGTACAATCATTTTCAAGACAGAGGCTATCCAAATTCCTGTTTAAAAAAAGGATTTCAATGGGCCCAAGCCACTAAACATGATATACTGATAAATACAGCACTGGCACATCTTATGTGGAGATAAGGACTTATGACAACATCTGGACGGACGTCCGTCTGTGGTGGCTAGGAGATCTAAGAATCTTTCTGAAATGGTGGTACACAGCTATTTTCATCCATCTACATGTTCTGTTGAGGGAAATAAAATCAATGGAAGTTTTCCCTGCAGTGTTCTTGTGGCCTATTGTATGCGGGGTAGACCACACAGATGTTGAAGACACACATGCAGAATCACTTATACCTGATACAGAATGCATAAAGAGACTCTTAATATTTGTTTGGAGATGATCGTCTTGCCTCTTTTGAATTTCTGTGTCTGAACTTCATATCGATCAACCATCTTTTGATGTTATGCAATACCTCTGTGTGACGATGATGATGATTTACTTCTTTGATTTTGTATTGATATTATATTTATTATTTATGTTATACTTACCCATAATACAAATTTCAGTATATGTATGTCTTATTGATAAGTATATGTATACATTGTTTCTTGCACATTTATCACTTGCACTTTATTTTGCTCTATTAGTGGGTACCTCTCGTATATGTTTCGCTCATATACTTATTTCATTGTAGTAGTTGTCTTGACTTTTTGATACTAATATCACGGGGTCCCGCATGTGTTTTTAAACTGTCTTTCAGTCCTAACTATATACCTTTGTATTTGTTACAATAAAAGTATTTACATTTCTATTGATAATTACTGGGTTGTGTGCCTCATTATTTGGTTGCTTTTTTCCAGAGGGTTTCTCTTCTTTTCCCTCTTTAGTAGTTTCTATTTATGTTTTACCTTTGAGTGCACCAGACCAAACTCAAAGATTTTCCTGCAGTGTCCTTGTGATCTGTTGTATGCGGGGTAGACCACTCAGGTGTACCTGATACAGAATGCATATAGAGACTCCGAATATTTATTCGGAGATGATCGTCTTGCCTCTTTTGAATTTCTGTGTCTGAACTTCATATTGAGCAACCATGTTTTGATGTTATGCAATACCTTTGTGTGAAGATGATGATGATTTTCTTCTTTTATTTTGTTTTGATATTATATTTATTATTTGTTATACTTACCCATAATACAAATTTCAGTATATGTATGTCTTATTGACTCTAATTTATGGTTATTGAATCTCATCCTTTTAATATATTTTTATATATATTTTGTAATGCTAGTTTTTTTGGTTGCCTTATCAGTAATCCTTGATAAGTATATGTATACATTCTTTCTTGCACATTTAGCACTTGCACTTTATTTTGCTCTATTAGTGGGTACCTCTCGTATATGTTTCGCTCATATACTTATTTCATTGTAGTAGTTGTCTTGACTTTTTGATATTGATATCAAGGGGTCCCTCCATGTGTTTTTAAACTGTCTTTCAGTCCTAACTATATACCTTTGTGTTTGTTACAATAAAAGTGTTTACATTTATATTGATAATTACTGGTTTGTGTGCCTCATTATTTGGTTGCTTTTTTCAGAGGGTTTCTCTTCTTTTCCCTCTTTAGTAGTTTCTATTTATGTTTTACCTTTGAGTGCACCAGACCATTTGGTTTAGATGGCCCAATGTTATAACTTGACTTGTGCTGGCCCTTTTGTCTTATGATTTATGCTGTATCTATGTACCATGATTTTTTTTATACAATAAATACATTTTGGTGAATACCATTATTGGGTCAGTGCCTCTCTACTTAATGTTGCAAAATAGAGGATCACCACATTTAGATTCTGTACAGCATCTTAACATAGGGGATTTCATACTTTTTTCCTCTATATCCCTTCTATGTCTCAGAAACTAATTACTCAGTCTTCTGATAGTGCTCCTATGCAGCTTAGTCCACACACTTAGATGCTTTGGTGCACTACAAAAGAAGTACTACAACTAATAAAGTTATTATAGCAAATATTACTCCTCCCTTATCCCTCAAATGATTAGCCCGATGCAGCAAGTGATTACAGGTGATACACCTATTTGACCTACACTTATAGTTACCCTTTAGGACTAAAACTATATTTTGGTGTAATTACCTGGATTGCAGCATTTATTCTTGGATAGCATTTTTTGTTTTCTCTTTTTTGTAGATAATTTAAGGTTTGCTGGAGATGTTGCCTTTCAGCACTGGATCCTATAGAAGTATCAGCCAGTGTATTCCGAACTCATTTTAAACCTTCTGATGTCTACTACTGGATTAGAAATTATTCTCCATCACTAGAACATTCACATACCTTTTATATTTTTGCCAGTGTGTTAAAATATTGTGATACATTATTTTTATTGTAAACATATACATTTTAGACCATTTACTTCTTATATAAAGTTAATTCATCATGACAGATTCTACTTTGATCCAGATGGCACAACATCTAGATGGATACCATTCCGTTACTCTAACCCACATCCACACAAGACAGAGACAAAGCCTGCATCCATCTGGCTCAGAAGGATTCACATGCTGTGGGAGGACACACCAACAGTAAACAGCTTCAGGGACAAGAAGCATCTACCTATATTATAGTGGTACAAGGAGCAATGTCACCATCAGGTAAGGGGCCATCCACAGCCTATATATTGGACACTTTTTGTGCCTGTTGGGAAGTGTTGGATGGAATTCCATCATAGAGGGGACTTCCAGCCTTACTATTACCATACCTCCTGTACAGCTTGTGACTGCTGTTACTAATTATTACTCTACTGTAATTAGAACATAAGGATAATGTTACAGAAAGGTTTATGGAGTGAGCATTATTAGGTGGGTGACTCATTCCTGCTAAGCCTTATAGTAGGGTATTATTCTGTGCCCATTAGAGAGTGCATCTATCTATCTATCTATCTATCTATCTATCTATCTATCTATCTATCAAGCATTTTACTAGGAAGAATACATTGAGTCCTCTCTGGTATTAAAGTATGTCCTGGAATGGTTTTACATTACAAAGTTGCATATTTACAAAATGAGAGAGACAAAATATATATTCATAATAAACAGAAATACATTTTTTATATACAGCTACAAGTTTTGAAATACAAAGAAGCATTACAGATAGAAAGAGGCATTACTGGTTGCTGGGTGTCTGGAGGGTATCACGGTGCCCGTGATTGGTGCTGTTCAGTGTCAGTCACTTGCTGAGTATCATGATTGGCTGTCTGTGATTAGCCCTCCTCACACAGCCTTTTTAAACCCAGGCTGAGCACTTCCAGGTTGCCCTTTCGTGGTGTTTCTGACTCCACTCTGCCTGACCTGCTTGTCAGGCTTCTGGGCCTGTTCCTGCTGTTCCTGCTGTTCCTGCTGTACTTGCTGATCCTGTGTTCCAGTGTTCCTGTATGCTAGTGTTCCTGTGTTCCAGAGTTCCAGTGTTCCTGTGTTCCAGCACCTCGCGGGTTAATCTTACTGAGTTCCTGAATCTCCTGCTCCAGCCGTCGCTCTGGCGACATTGTTCTTCTCGCTGCTGATCATACTTTGTTGTTTACTCCACTAAACCTGGTTGCAATATACATTGTTTGTCCCAGCGTGCGGACGCTGGTTTATGCCACTAAACCTGGTTGCGATATACATTGTTGGTCCCAGCGTGCAGACGCTGGTTTACTCCACTAAACCTGGTTGCAATATACATTGTTGGTCTCAGCGTGCGGACGCTGGTTTACTCCACTAAACCTGGTTGCAATATACATTGTTGGTCCCAGCGTGCGGACGCTGGTTTACTCCACTAAACTTGGTTGCTATATACATTGTTGGTCCCAGCGTGCGGACTCTGGTTTACTCCACTAAACTGGTTGCGCGATACATTATTGGCTCCAGCGTGCGGACGCTGGTTTGCTCCACTAAACCTGGTTGCGATATACATTGTTGGTTCCAGCGTACAGTCGCTGGTTTGCTCCATTAGACCTGGTGGCGCTATTACCATTAGTCCCAACGTGCGGTCGTTGGTTTGCTCCTGAACATCCAGTACTGTGGTCAGTCGCTGTCCACTTCCTTGCAGTTGTCTGAGTATCCCTGGCAATAGACTCCTGCTGAGTAAGACCTCTATACTTATGCTCTATGCTGTCTTAGTCACCTGACAGCTGGTCTACTCGCTCAGGCTGCCCTGCCCGGTATTGGTGAGGCCGGTAGAACCTTGACGATCCCATCCTGTAGGTTGCCTCACCCGGTATTGGCAGGGCCGGTAGAGCCTACTCCAGTACTCCTTTGGGCTGCCCTGCCCGGTATTGGTAAGGCCGGTAGAACCTTGTAATTCACCATCTTTAAGGTTGCCTTACCCGGTATTGGCAGGGTCGGTAGAGCCTACATTCAGCATTCCGTAGGGGCTGCCTTGCCCGGTATTGGTAAGGCCGGTAGAACCGGTATATGTCATTTCACGGTTGCCTTACCCGGTATAGGCAAGGCCGGTAGAGCCTGTCATTAAAACTGTCACTTGGGTTGCCTTGCCCGGTATTTAGGCAAGGCCGGTAGAACCTATTATATGTTATTTTACTGTTGTATTGTTATGTATGTTTACCCTACAGGGACTGCCTTTAACTTTTAATAAAGTTAAGTTATTTTACCAAACCTAAAGTCTGAGAGTCTTCAAATCCGTGACAGTACGAAAGGGCCATGACCTTAGACAGTAAGAGTGACGGTAACGCACAGAATATCCATTGGAGGATGGATACGCTCGAGCAACGTTTGGATCAGCTAGCGGTTGCTATCCAAACTATTCTTGAACGCAGTTTGGTACTTGCTGATAAGTCCGGTTCTAGCCCGGTGGTCTCACCAATTCAGACACCGGAGAATGAGTCTAGCACCCCAGGGACCGCAGTCAAAGGGTTAACGGCTTCTGCACCCTTGCCGCTGAGATATGACGGTGACCCTCAACTATGCAGAGGGTTTATCAATCAACTTGAAATATTTATGGAATTGACGGCACACGCATTTCCTAGTGATCGCAGCAAAGTTGGGTTCATGATATCCCTGCTGACTGGCAGCGCATTGGCGTGGGCTAACCCACTTTGGGAAAACGCTAAACCCTGCACAGAGATTTTGTGCAATCCTTTCGAAGAGTATTTGAGCCTCCTGGTAGAACTACCTCTGCTGCTAAACGTTTCATGGAGATACAACAGGGCAGGCGCACGGTTGGCGATTATGCCATTGAATTCCGCACCTTGGCAGCAGAGGTAGGATGGAATAACGAGGCCCTGTTGGCAGCCTTTGTTCAAGGATTGAGTAACCAGATTAAAGATGAGATCGCAGCAAAAGATTTACCTACTGACCTAGATAATTATATCGAATACATGATTCTAATTGACTCCAGAATACGTGAAAGATTAACCGCCAGAGAGCGACGAGTACGGTTAAAAGATAATGGGTCCAGTAGCATATTTTGCCCACCCAACCCTCCCTCTGCATCCAAACCTAGTGAATCCATACAGGAACCATGTGAACCTATGCAGGTGGGTTTCACTAGGTTAACTAAGGAGCAGAGAAGGTATCGCAAGACACAAGGATTATGTCTGTATTGTGGTAAAAATGGTCACCTGTTAAGATCTTGTCCAGTACGTCCGGGAAACGAACACACCTAGGGTACCTTGGGGGACAGGCACTAGGTGGTGTCCAATCGTCCCCATTGTTGGACACACTTAAACCCACCATACAGGTGGTATTGTCATGGGTACAACGCTCGGTTGAGGTTTTGGCCTTGGTTGATTGTGGTACAGCTGGGTATTTTATGGACAATACCTTTGCTGAATTGCATGGGGTACCACGGATTCAGAGAGAAACCCCTCTTGCTATTGAAGCAATTGATGGCAGACCTTTGGAACCCGCCCAAGTTACTTTTGAAACGATGCCCTTGTCCATGACTATTGGGGCTCTTCACAAGGAAGAGCAGCAGTTCCAATTGATTAATTCTCCTCACCATGCCGTGATTTTGGGCTTTCCTTGGTTACAGTTGCACAACCCACAATTTGATTGGCAGAAATGTGAGATTGCTGCTTGGTCTCAGTTCTGTATGGATAAGTGCGTTATCCATCCTGTTAAGGTCTTGTGCACCTCCCCTTCACTACCTGATGCCTACCAGCAGTTTAGCGACGTTTTCAGTAAGGGAGAGGCTGGCACCCTACCTCAGCACAGACCATACGATTGTCGCATAGAACTGACTCCTGGAGCAATACCACCGAGGGGACGCACGTATCCATTGTCTTGTGAGGAGAACCAAGCTATGGAGGAATACATAGCAGATGCCCTCAGTAGAGGGATCATAAGGAAATCTACTTCTCCGGCCGGTGCCAGGTTCTTTTTTGTTAAGAAAAAAAGTGGCGAACTGCGACCTTGCATAGACTATCGTGGGCTGAATAAGCTGATGGCAAAAAATGCCTACCCAATACCACTCATCACCGAGCTGTTTGATAGACTTAAGGGGTCCTCGATTTTCACCAAATTGGACCTAAGGGCAGCCTACAATTTGATACGTATCAGAGCCGGTGATGAGTGGAAAACTGCCTTCAATACGAGATCGGGGCATTATGAATACCTAGTCATGCCATTTGGTCTATGTAATGCTCCTGCAGTATTTCAAGAACTGATCAATGACGTTCTTTGAGATATGTTACAATCTTGTGTTGTAGTTTATCTTGACGACATACTTATCCACTCCAAAGACCTGTCACAACACATCAAGGATGTGTCTGAAGTCTTGCTGCGCTTAAGAAAAAATAAATTGTTCTGTAAACTGGAGAAATGCGAGTTCCACAAAACCAGTGTACCGTTTCTGGGGTTTATAATTGGCAAAGACGGCATTGCCATGGATAAAGAGAAATTGACGGCAGTCTTACAATGGCCTAAACCCAAGAGCCTCAAAGCCATCCAACGATTTCTGGGCTTCGCCAATTATTACAGGAAGTTTACTAAAAACTTTTCCTCTATCGTGAAACCTCTGTCTGACCTCACGCACAAGGGCGCTAACCCATCCCTCTGGCCGGTGGCTGCTGAAGAGGCCTTTGAGAAGTTGAAGATAGCCTTTGCTGAAGCGCCTGTGTTGTCCCATCCTAATTCAATACTCCCCTTTACTTTGGAAGTTGATGCCTCAGATATTGGGGTCAGGGCGGTGCTCTCTCAGCACCAGGCTAAAGGCGGTACACTCAGACCCTGTGGATTCTTCTCAAAAAAACTGACTAGTGCTCAAAGTCATTACGAGATTGGTGATCGAGAATTACTGGCCATTATCCTCGCTCTCAAAGAATGGCGTCATTTACTTGAAGGCACAAAAAACCCCGTTTTGATTCTAACTGATCACAAGAATCTGACGTATCTTTCTGAGGCCAAGAGATTGTCTTCTCGCCAGGCCAGATGGGCACTGTTTCTATCCCGATTCAATTTCGTTGTATCATACCTGCCGGGATCAAAGAATGTTAGGGCTGATGCTCTGTCTAGACAATTTGAAGCAGAGGTTGACAGAGAAGAGGTACCAGCCCCTATCATTCAACCCGATCGAATATTGGCTACCATACGTACTAGTATTACTTCACCACTAGGGGAGGAGATTTTGGCATCCCAAGCCTCTGCTCCTCATGAGACTCCAGTGGGCAAATGTTTTGTCGCTGAGCCATTCCGTACTCGATTACTTGAGACCTACCACTCCTCTAAGGCTGCGGAACATATTGGTAGGGATCAATTGTTCTGGTCTCTCTCTCAGCTATTTTGGTGGCCTTCTATGAGAGCAGATTGTGCCAATTTTAAGAATGCCTGTGCCACCTGTGCCAAAACCCCTAGACATCTCCCTGTGGGCTTGCTTCAGCCGGTGCCTAATGGTGAACGCCCTTGGTCTCACGTCTCTATCGATTGTATGGGAGAATTGCCCAGGTCTAGAGGGTACTCCTTCATATTGATGGTGGTAGACAGGTTCTCTAAAATGGCACACTTCGTACCCCTCTGTGGCCTTCCTTCGGCCAAGGAACTGGCAATGGTATTCGCTCGAGAAGTATTTCGGTTACATGGAGTACCCAGGGTGCTGGTGTCTGACAGGGGGAGCCAGTTTGTGTCCAGATTCTGGAGGGCATTTTGTGCACAGATGGGCATACAGCTATCATTTTCCTCGGCATATCATCCCCAGACTAATGGGGCCGCTGAGAGGGCCAATCAAGGATTGGAACAGTTTCTGCGATGTTTTGTGACTGACCATCATGATAATTGGGCCGACTTGTTGCCTTGGGCAGAGTTCGCCAGGAACTGCGCAGTTAATTCTTCCTCCGGGAGCTCTCCGTTTTTGATCAATTATGGGTTCCAACCCTGTCTGCTCCCGGATTCCTTTCAATCACAGCAGATTCCAGCTCTGGATGAGCATATAGAGCAACTCCGTTCCACATGGGCACAAGTTCAGAGGGCATTGGGCCAGTCTTTTCAGCGACATCAGCGTCATGCCAATCGCAGAAGGCTTCCAGCGGTTTCCTTCCGAGTCGGGGATAGAGTATGGCTGTCCTCCAAGAATCTAAAGCTCAAGGTCCCATCTAATAAGCTGGCACCTCGGTTCATTGGTCCGTACAAGATCATTCGCAAAATTAACCCTGTTTCCTATGCCTTGGAATTACCTGCTTCTATGCGCATTCATAATGTATTCCATGTGTCTCTCCTTAAACCTCTGGTTTGTAACCGTTATACTACCACACCTGTGAGGCCAGGTCCTGTTGAAGTCGAGGGGCAGGAGGAGTATGAAGTACAAAACATTATTGATTCCCGCAGAGGTAGAGGAGGGGTACAGTATCTGGTGCATTGGAAAGGTTATGGTCCTGAGGATCGTTCCTGGGTTCCAGGCTGAGCACTTCCAGGTTGCCCTTTCGTGGTGTTTCTGACTCCACTCTGCCTGACCTGCTTGTCAGGCTTCTGGGCCTGTTCCTGCTGTTCCTGCTGTTCCTGCTGTACTTGCTGATCCTGTGTTCCAGTGTTCCAGTGTTCCTGTATGCTAGTGTTCCTGTGTTCCAGAGTTCCAGTGTTCCTGTGTTCCAGCACCTCGCGGGTTAATCTTACTGAGTTCCTGAATCTCCTGCTCCAGCCGTCGCTCTGGCGACATTGTTCTTCTTGCTGCTGATCATACTTTGTTGTTTACTCCACTAAACCTGGTTGCAATATACATTGTTTGTCCCAGCGTGCGGACGCTGGTTTACTCCACTAAACCTGGTTGCGATATACATTGTTGGTCCCAGCGTGCGGACGCTGGTTTACTCCACTAAACCTGGTTGCGATATACATTGTTGGTCCCAGCGTGCGGACGCTGGTTTACTCCACTAAGCCTGGTTGCTATATACATTGTTGGTCCCAGCGTGCGGACTCTGGTTTACTCCACTAAACTGGTTGCGCGATACATTATTGGCTCCAGCGTGCGGACGCTGGTTTGCTCCACTAAACCTGGTTGCGATATACATTGTTGGTTCCAGCGTGCGGTCGCTGGTTTGCTCCATTAGCCCTGGTGGCGCTATTACCATTAGTCCCAACGTGCGGACGTTGGTTTGCTCCTTAACATCCAGTACTGTGGTCAGTCGCTGTCCACTTCCTTGCAGTTGTCTGAGTATCCCTGGCAATAGACTCCTGCTGAGTAAGACCTCTATACTTATGCTCTATGCTGTCTTAGTCACCTGACAGCTGGTCTACTCGCTCAGTCTGCCCTGCCCGGTATTGGTGAGGCCGGTAGAACCTTGACGATCCCATCCTGTAGGTTGCCTCACCCGGTATTGGCAGGGCCGGTAGAGCCTACTCCAGTACTCCTTTGGGCTGCCCTGCCCGGTATTGGTAAGGCCGGTAGAACCTTGTAATTCACCATCTTTAAGGTTGCCTTACCCAGTATTGGCAGGGTCGGTAGAGCCTACATTCAACATTCCGTAGGGGCTGCCTTGCCCGGTATTGGTAAGGCCGGTAGAACCGGTATATGTCATTTCACGGTTGCCTTACCCGGTATAGGCAAGGCCGGTAGAGCCTGTCATTAAAACTGTCACTTGGGTTGCCTTGCCCGGTATTTAGGCAAGGCCGGTAGAACCTATTATATGTTATTTTACTGTTGTATTGTTATGTATGTTTACCCTACGGGGACTGCCTTTAACTTTTAATAAAGTTAAGTTATTTTACCAAACCTTAAGTCTGAGAGTCTTCAAATCCGTGACAGAGGGACACTGAAGAGGATCTGGAGAGGAAAAAGTCCAACAACAAGGCCACAAACTGGCAACAAAAGCAGCAAGATTAGCGTAGCTATAACAAGAGTCCCAACAGCACCAGTTTAACCCACAGTTATTGGACTACCCTGGAAAAAGGAATATCTTAGTATGTTATTTGGATCTCTTAATATGTACTGTGAGATAGTGGGAAGTAGCAATGCACATATTCATCAGTGAAGCTCCACTAACATTAGCCTCCAATGCCATTGGCAGCACTTTACGGTATCCACTAGAGCATATGATCTGTGTATTGCATTATGGGGGGGGGGGGACATGACACATTACTTTCTTTAACACCTTAATGATCCTTGACGTACAAGGACTGGCACGCCTGTCCCAGCACTTACGGACCAGTAACGGTCCTGGCACTTCATGGAATTCTGGGATGGCAGAGCAGCTGCATGCCACTCTGCCATCCCAAAATTGAAATTGAAATTAAAAAAATATAGCATTCAAGGGGTTAACATTAATTTTTATTTCCTTATGATGCAGTTGGTATATTCCAGAACAACTCCAGTTTGTTTTTATAAATCTGAGTCATTGATTCCAGTGTCTGCTTTTGCAAAAAAATCATCTTCATATGTTCTCTTCATTGTAGTGAAAACGTACTACATTCTTTACACTGTTTAACTCTTTGAGTGCCAGAGGGGTATCCAACACATGTGATGCAATGAGTTGGATATCCCCTTGTACTTAGAGGATTAATACAAATAACAGATTCCTTTTATCTATAGTGTGGGTATATTGCTCTTGCAAATTAATAATCATTCTTTTTATCATATTTTATTAGTCGTGTCAAAGAAAAAAAAGTAACTTTCCTTTATATTTCTTAGTGAATCATTCACTCTAGTTTGACCCGTTATGATTACAGAATAATATGGTGAAAAGGGGAATACCATGTGGATGTATTAATGTTGGCTCCCAACCCATGTGTTTCACTTTTGATGTCTTAATCTTACATGATAACAGATGAGAGTGGGTACCGTGTTAGCTGTAGAAATACAGGAGGCGAATATATTCAAGTTGATACCTTTATTGGCTAACTAAACAGATTTAGGATGCAAGCTTTCATTTGAGGACGAGACCTGAGAGGTCTTGAAAGCTTGTGTCCTGAATCTGTTTAGTTAGCTAATAAAGGTATCAACTTGAATATATTCGCCTCCTGTTAATGTTACATGGGATCTAAAACTTAACAGGACAGCAGGCTTGGTTACATAATAAAAGCTTCAGTAATGCAGCTCCTGCTTACCATAGATTACATTTATGATCTAAAATATTGAAATTGCTATATTTATGATTGTGCAGACGTACCATTTTGAGACCTTTCAGCCAAACAAAAAGTGCAGGCATTCTGAAGCAAACCATCTGCATCATATGTGATAAATACAATTACCGAATTGTCATTGATTTAACTGCTTGAAAGTTAAAGGGATAGTAATACTTTGATTTAAAAATGTCTAATATTGTAGCTATTAACTATAGAAGTAGAATAAGCTACTTCACATTTCACAACATTTATGAATAAATACTTCATTGGAACAGTCTACAAAGTGTGCCTGGTTTGCAAACACACTTTGTAGACTGTTCCAATGAAGTATTTTTTCATAAATGTCACAATTTCGGCTCTGCTGAAGAGCTTCCACCGGTCCCGGGTCCAGGATCTGCCTCTGTCAGCTAGAGCGCTGATGTATGAAAAAGGGGAGGGGGGACTTTAAATGCTTCGAACTCGCAAACTATAACGTTTTGATAAATGTGAAGTAACTTATTCTACTTCTATAGTAAATAGCTACAATATTAGACATTTTTAAATCAAAGAATTACTAACCCTTTAAAGAGGTCCCCAATGTATTGTTTTACAATGTACTGGAGACCTCTATAGCATTAAATAGATTAAAAACTCCATTTTTATCAATGGTAATTTTTAAAGATGAGCGAGCACCCCGATGCTCGGGTGCTCGGGTGCTCTGACCGAGCACCCCCTGATGCTCGAGTGCTCGGCCGAGCACCCGAGCCCCATTCAAATGAATGGGAGCACTCGAGCATTAAACCAGGCACCCCCTGCTCTGATGAGCGGAGGGTGCCTGGTCAATGTCCCCCTTCATCTCCGCTATGCCCCTCTTCCACAATGTCCCCCTTCATCTCCTATGCCATAGCGGAGATGAAGGGGGACATTGTGGAAGAGGGGCATAGCGGAGATGAAGGGGGACATTGTGGAAGAGGGGCATAGACTCTATGCCCCTCTTCCACAATGTCCCCCTTCATCTCCGCTATGCCCCTCTTCCACAATGTCCCCCTTCATCTCCTCTATGGCATAGGAGATGAAGGGGGACGTTGTGGAAGAGGGGCATAGCGGAGATGAAGGGGCACATTGTGGAAGACGGGCATAGCGGAGATGAAGGGGGACATTGTGGAAGAGGGGCATAGAGTCTATGCCCCTCTTCCATAATGTCCCCCTTCATCTCCGCAATGCCCCCTTCATCTCCGCAATGCCCCCGTACCTCCATTCCCTGGTGGTCCAGCGGAGCGTCTTCGGATCTGTGCCTCTTCCGGCACAGATCCTCTTCACCCGAGCATGTCGGGCGAGCACATGGCGGTACTCGTACGAGTACCGCCATGTGCAGAGCAGAGCGATGCTCGAGCCGATCCGAGCATCGGCCGAGCACGCTCGCTCAACACTAGTAATTTTGACATATGTATTTTCCTATGGGCGTTCCCCAGAATTACTCTAATTTATTTTGAACATAAGACCCTTGTTGTTTCTGTGTGCATTTGAAACCACACTCTTTCTTTAACCCTTTAAATGACCAGAAGGTGTGCAACATATTTCTTCACTATGCATTACGCAACCCCTCTGGTCCTTAACACTTTGAGTCCCAGAGGGGTTTTGCAATATGTTGCATATCACTCTCTGGCACTCAAAGAGTTAACATGCTGTGTGCAAAAGCAGGATGAATTAGCTCTTTGTGCTTTTAACTGTCTCAAGTCCTGGACAATTACTTGTCTTGTATTGTGAGATCACTATCACACCACATGTCAAAGTGTCCACTAACATTCAAGTGAAATGATTATAAGTAACCAAATTGGTAACACATATGCAAGATATATAATTCCCTGCCCAATTACATTTATGGAATGTTGTTTTTACATTTTATAATTTCTTACTGATGTCCTGTGCTCTGTGTTTGAGGTTTCAAGAAGGTTTACCTTCTGTTATATTCAAAAGATTATGGCGCTATAGTCTCAAAGTCTGGTTTAGATTTGACCGATGTGGTTTGTGAAGGACTATTTTTTATTGCAATAGAGTATTAAACTTACAATATAGTGTTTTGCATGTTCACAGCTTTTCAAATGATAATAAAATATGATCTTTCTTTCAGATTTCATGTAAAATAGGCACTAATTATAGTGTGCAAATGATGTCTTCATTTAATAAGGCAATGATCTCTTTGTTCTATTTGTCAAAGGGGAAGACAGTTGGGAATGTGGGTGCATCTGTAGTAATGGTGCAATTATGACAAGCAAATCTTTTTTTTATACATAAAAAGATTGCTTCGTGGTATTGAAATGGAAGTATGAACTGGAGATTTCAATGGTCAGATCATCTGCACGTGGCCACAATACAATTATGCAAGGCATGTGGAATAAATGGGGTGTTAGCCAGTGCAGTCTACTCACCCTCCAACTCAATGTGTGCCCCTGCACAACCTCTGCTTTGCTGCTCTATTGCACAACAGTCTTGCAATGCTTTAAAGAGTAATATGCTCCTTTACCCTCATCAGTGGTGGTCATATTTAATCTCAAGAATTAAATACCCCCATCCAAACCAACTACTTCTGCAAAAATATTTTACTGAGTCAAGAAGTCTTTTTGATTCCATCTCCCATCTTCTTGATTTTATTATAGGACTTTGGTACAAAGCCACAGGGGGCAGATGCACTAAGGTGCTATAAAGAGCTGATAAAGTGCAGATCACTTCTTCAGATCCTATGTTAGGCTATGGAGCCTATGCACTAAGATTTTTCAAGTGGGAGAGATCGTAGTGCATAGGCTCCATAGAATAGTGTTGGAACTGGACAAGTGATATCACTGGAGAAGTCATCTCCTCTTTATCACCTCTTCATCATACCTTAGTGCATCACCCCCATGGTTGTAGTGTACAATGAAGGTGTGCCTAGAGGGGGTGTGCATCAAATTGTAAATCAATACATTGAACATCCATATAGGGTGACATGCTTGAAGGGGTCCTGCATTGTAAGTGAAGCATTCCAAATGAGATTGAACTTAAAACAGGAATATGTAATGTTCTCATTTTTTCCATTTCTCTCTCTCTCTCTCTCTCCCTCTCTCTCACTCTCCCTCTCTCTCTCTATCTCACTTTTCCTCGGGCATGTTTTAATGACTCACATCCTGAATCAACTCCCTGCTTCATCTGTCTCATCTGTTAATTAATTAGCCATTTTCTTGGTATGTTAAATTCTTTTTAACTTTTCCCCCTGCATCCTGTCCTTTGACTGTGGTCTGCATTGGTAAGTTTTACTGCATATAGGTGTAAAAGAGCTTGTTAAAGTGGATCTATCACCTCTTTACATGTTATGTCCAGTAGGTAGATTCCTTAGCGAATAAGTTTAACCCCTTAAGGACCAGAGGTCCCAGGGTGTGTGGTCCTTTAAGGACCAGATAGGGAAGTTCGACGTGCCGCCCCACGTGACTGATCACGTGTGCTGGCATGCCGAACGAGGGACTGAAAGAGATTGCTCTGGTCTTGGAGCGATCAACTTCAGTCCCCGGTATTACTCACCGCGCTCTAGCAGGAGTGTGGTGAGTAAAAGTACATGACGTACCAGGACCGTCACTGGTCCTTAGGCGCTGGACCAGCGTGATGGTCCGGGTACATCATCGGACGCGAAGGGGTTAAAAGATTGTTTGAAAAAAAAGAAACGTTATTTGTGCAAAAAATAAGGTTTAAAATTTGCCCTACATCCTACTTACAGCTAAACTGCTCTTACCGCAGTTTGCCGCTCTGCCTATGCTCTTGTCAATCTCCCCAGCATCCTCCAATGACGGAGGCATTCTGATAGTAAGCTGGAGCAATCTCATTGGCAGAGATCGATATCTAGCCAATGAGATCTCTCCAGCTTACGAACAGAACGCCTCCATCATTGGAGGATGCTGGAAAGTGTGACAAGAGCATAGGCAGAGCGGCAAATTCTGGCAAGAGCAGTTTAGCCAGAAGTAGGATGCAGGGCAAACTTTAAACCTTATTTTTTGCACAAATAACGTTTTTTTTTTTTTTTTTTTTTTTTAAATAACCTTTTAAACTTATTCGCTAACGAATCTACCTACTGGACATAACTTGTAAAGTGGGGATAGATCCACTTTAAGCATCTCTGATCAAACATTTGGTCAGGATTTGTTAATTAGCCAATCCCATCTCATATGAGTAAGATCACTATATAAAGTCCTTAGTCTAATGGTGACTGCCCTTTAAGGGTGACGTGCATTAAGTGGTTCAGCCTTGTAAGTGAAGCATTCCAGTTGAGGTTGGATTTAAAAAAGGACTTGAGTAAGATGTGGGGCAGGAGCTGACCGAGGCAGATCCTGGTTTCGGGACCAGCGGAAGCTCTTCAGCAGAGCCGAAATAGCTACATTTATGAATAAATACTTAATTGGAACGGTCTACAAAGTGTGTTTGCAAACCAGGCACACTTTGTAGACTGTTCCAATTAAGTATTTATTCATAAATGTCGTGAAATGGGAAGTAGCTTATTCTACTTCTATAGTTAAAAGCTACAATATTAGACATTTTTAAATCAAAGTATCACTATCCCTTTAACTTTCAAGCAGTTAAAAGTCTCAGTTGCATCAATGACAATTCGGTAATTGAATGTATCACATATGATGCAGATGGTTTGCTTCAGAATGCCTGCACTTTTTGTTTGTCTGAAAGGCCTCAAAATGGTACGTCTGCACAATCATAAATATAGCAATTTCAATATTTTAGATCATAAATGTAATCTATGGTAAGCAGGAGCTGCATTACTGAAGATTTTATTATGTAACCAAGCCTGCTGTCCTGTTAAGTTTTAGATCCCATGTAACTTTAACAGGAGGCGAATATAGTCAAGTTGATACCTTTATTAGCTAACTAAACAGATTCAGGATGCAAGCTTGCATCCTAAATCTGTTTAGTTAGCCAATAAAGGTATCAACTTAGCCAAACCCATCTCATATGAGTAAAATCACTATATAAAGTCCTTAGTGTAAGGGTGACTGCCCTTTAAGGGTGACGTGCATTAAGTGGTTCAGCCTTGTAAGTGAAGCATTCCAATTGAGGTTGGATTTAAAAAAGCACTTGAGTAAGATGTGGGGCAGAAGTTGGTCAAGAGAAGGGAAGCAGGATCAACTGGAGAAACAACACCTCACAAATCAGTTCTGCAAGGAAGGATCGAAAGCACAGATTTGAATGTGAGAACTCTGCATCCTCTTAAAGTGCCAGCTTCACAATTCAACCCCAGCTTTTGGAGGGTGATAACAACTAAAGCAGACTCTGATCTAGAAACAATACCATACTGAAAAGGTGTCACTGGCCCATTCTTATGTGCTGTAATCCCTCTCTCTACGCTAACAATGCTGAAATATCTTCTATGCTTTATCTGTACATCTGCACTCCTCACTAAAATGTCTGGCTCCTCCTCCTGTCTCTGTTCACGTTTCTCTTTCACTTCTCCCTTCCACATATATATGTGGTCATTAGTTGATACCTTTTCATCTTGTGTGATAGATTCACAAGATGTTTTGCTTTATACAGAGGAGATGCTTAATGGATTATTTCACTTTTCTTAGTACTTTAGCCTCAGAATGAGAGATTTTATGTTAGTGTACGATCATCACAGTATGTCCCTTAGGTCCGCTGCCCCTTTACACACTAGTGGATAGCGTGGAGTTCAGGCCAAAAGCTGTAGAACAATACAAAAGAAGAGAGAAGGGCGCAGGACCCTCTAAGAGCACAAAACTGTATATTGAACAATCCAGTGACCCCCCACTATACAAGGCCACTTACCAGATCCAGATAGATATCTGCATTTGAATGACACGTCTCAATAAATGTACTCCTTTAAATATTCATTTTCCAGAGACTTCGAAGTTCCAATGATATTTATTGAAATTAAAAGATATATGTATTCCAATAAAAAATATATATGCCAATGGTATCTCAAATATAATCACCCAATGCATTTCGTATTTGTAAAAATACTTTGTCAAGGGTAAAAGGTATAAATATATGTAAAAAACATAGTACTCACAAGGATGGCAATTTTGCAGACCTTGTGTTCACTAGACTGATTTTAATGTCTACTCTTTTCCACTATCTGTTCACCACCTTGTAACATTCAGCACTGCTCATACTTCTTCTGCAATCCCCGCCTCCTCTCCCCACTTTACACACAACCTCAAGTCATTCATCCCCATTCCTCTCCAATCCTCCCTCTCATTTTGGAGAGTGTTATTTCAATTCTGTCAGAGTTGTAGTTCCAGAGTAATTCAATGACAAAGTGTCCCCCTCCCTCCCCTTTTACTGATGTCACACTGTTCAGCCTGAGCAGAAGGGAGGTGCCCAGGTAGATTGCAGAGAGGGACAATCTTCAATTAAGATAAGGGAAAAACCTGAAAAGCTTGTCAAGGGGGGCAGGGATTTCATTGTTTTCATAGGAATAAGAGTGTCCCCTTCTGTTATCTGTCCTGTCTATGGACTGCATTCCACATCTGAGAAGAGATTGTTTACAGTAGGTAAAAGGGGAGGCAGGGGGAAACTTTGCTTGTGAATATCTCATAAACCACAAAGGTTTGAGAGATAAGACTTATATCATTCTTCATGTTTTTTTAATGCTTACAAAATAAAATAAAGTTAAAACGAAGTATTACTATCCCTTTAACGCACAAAACTGCTCAGACTATTACAGTCTGGCTTTTGCACGGCTCGCTCCACAGAAACTACTCTCACAAGAGTTGTTAATGATCTACCCATAGCCAAATCGAAAGGTCACTGTTCAATACTCATCCTGTTTGATCTCCCAGCTGCTTTTGACACTGTTAATCATGCTCTCCTCCTCCAAATTCTTCACTCCGTAGGAATCTGTAACTGAGCCCTGAACTGGCTGTCTTCTTATCCAATCTTAACCAATACTTCAGTGTCTCCATTACCACCTTTTTGTCCTTCTCATCCACCCCTCTTTTGGTGTTCCACAAGACTCTTTTCTAGGACCACTTCTATTCTCTCTATATACAATAACACTTGGTGAACTTATTAATTCTTTCAGACTCAAATATCACCTCTATACAGATGACACCCAGCTTTACTTATCTACACCTAAAATTACTCCTGATGTTCAATGTCAAGTCACAGGCTATCTCAGACTGGATGGCTCATAGACAAATCAAACTCACCAACTGAGCTACTCCTCATTCCACCAAGAACTGTCCCAGTAGTGCCTTCCAGGTGACAGTAAATGGCACTACCATAAATTCTTTATTAGAAGCATGGTGTATATGGTTGATAATTGATGCTGCCCTTTTATCCGCTCCTTTTACTAATGCTATAGTAAAACCCTGCTGTTTCTCTTGTGTAACATAGCAAAAATCCTCCCCTTCCTCTGTTCCCCCACAGCCAAAATTCTTACACAAGCATTCATTGTATCCTGCATGGACTACAGTAACCTTCTTCTCTCTGGTCTCCCTGTCTCCCAACTTCAAGCCATCCAGAATGCTGCAGCACAAGTTAACTTACTGTCACATAGGTTTGTCCTTGCCCCCTGCTCCTCCAAATACTATAATGGCTGCCTATCAAACTCTGCAAATATTGTATAAAATACTGCTTCTCTCATACAAGACCCCACTCTCCTCCACTCAGATCTCCTGCTATACCTCATCTCGCCACCTATGACCAGCCAATAACATTCTTCTCTCAGCTCATTTGTGTTTACATATCTCTCTCATATCTTGAACTCTTCAAGTCCCATTTAAAATTACACCTCCTCAACAAGACTTCAACAAGCTAGAAGGCACACATATCCTACATCCAAGGCTCTTATAATTTATTATTTATGTTCACTTATTCCGACCTGAAATCGAGCACTGTATTCCGCACTTAATCCTTATGTTCTCTGTATGTGTTTAATTTTCCTAAGCACTTGTCAACCTGTATTGTCAAAACCCTTACACCGTAAAGCACCCCCTTAAAGTGTTAGTAATATAAAAAAAGGGTTTTTTTGCATTTAGAAGAGCTTAAAAAGCTGAGCTAAATGCAAAAAAACATATCTCTCAAACCGCTATGGTTTAAGAGATACGGGCGTTTAAAGTTCGCTGTTTCCTACTGACAGATGTACAGCTGTCAGCAGGAGATTCCTGTCGGTCGACACGGAGGCGCTTGAGAAGTGCCGAGATCTCGTTACTTACAAGGAATCCCTTCATTGGAATGGTCTAAAACGTATACCTGGTGTTCAGCTTTTTAGCTTTTTAACCTCTTCTAAATGCAAAAAACTTTAAACTTGTGACGCTATATAAATAAACATATTCATAGTCCTCTAGGGGCAGCTTTTTTTGCATTTTTCTCGTCTCTGTACGTGTCACAGAATATTTAGTATATTTACATTTACAAACCTACAGAGATGTTAAACACACAGGGGATGGGAAAGTGGTGCAATTATGGAGCAAACCACTGCACCACTATGAGCAAATAAAGGTTACTATTGCTTTAAACAGGGTTTTTAACCACTTGAATGGTAGAGGCCTCAAACTCTACCTAGCATTCAAATGGTTAAAAGCTCCTTTTAAATCAGTGGGAAGTTTGGGAATGGATATCTGTTCCCTATGGTGTATTGTATCAGAGCAGTTAAAAATGCTATTAGGATTTAAGGGAACAAAAGCTTAGACAATGGAACATTTATCACAGTCTACTGATGTGTGGCTCATTCATAATTCTTTATCCGCTTGACATATTCAATTATACATAAACGTGTTCATTTTACAATAATGTTTTAAACTGTAAATGTGTTGCTAACCATAATGTATGATTGCAGATATTTCTTATGACATAGAGATCATAAGCATGAAAATTCATATCTTGCTTCTATGTAGCACCATAAAGTAAAGAAAAACAGCCATCATAACAAAATAAATTGGGAACATGACCCCTTGGATGTTAGAAACATTGCCAGCACATCATGTGAAATGTTGTGGAGGTGTACCTTATAGCTAAAGGGTTAAAATGCAACACATCTCTGATGAGTTGACATAGAAAGCTCAATTATGCACATTGGAAAATAAATGGAAATCACCCATTATAAGATGGAATGTGAAAACTGATTTTCAGTGACAGCTACAATTTTGGTGTCATCAAGAGTGTTAGCTATTGTTGACAATGACACTTTCACGTTATCAAGTGAAATATTACCATATGCAGTCTCTTAAGCAGAAAAAAAGGTGTTACTATTAAACCTTTGAGTGCCAGAGAGGTATCCAACCTCTTTACATATTCTGTAAGTATATAATATTTAAGATGATATTGTCAAGATTTGTATTTATTTATTTATTTTTATTAACCTTTTTTTATTATACTTCTAGGTTCCTGACAGTAAGCTTCCTGAAACTCTGATTCTAGAAAGCTGTCTGGCCAGTCATCCATGAAACAGGACAGTGATTTTTAATTTCTATATTACACAGTGCCTAGCAGAAAGCTCCCTGGAACCAGATCCATGGATCAAGTCAGTATTCTGACTCACTCCAAGCCCTGCATGTCACTCCATGACACTAAAATAATGAAAGTTAATGCTAGAATTAAATATAGAAACACTACCCTGGGTTTGCCTCTGCAACAAATCATTGTGAAGAAATGAGATGAGACACAGCTCTATCAATCATCAAGTTCACATCTCTCTCTCCTCAAATCAAGCTTTTCCCAGTTTGGTGGCCCAAGGTGAACATCTCCACAGGACTACAATGTTATATTCCAGGTTAGGCATTCATTATGACAGATGCAAGCAAAGATGCATGGAGAGCTGTTCTCAAGGAAGATCCATTCTTCAGAGAAGATCAATTCAGGGCCTGTGGTCTCTTTCAAAAAATGTACTCCTTTCCAACCACAATGAACATTGCCCTGTTCAGGGTGACCATTTCCTTCAAGGTCCAGGTCTGTCAGGTCAGTAAATGGAAGTCAGAAGTGTTTTGAGAAGTGGTCCATGTAAGTGGTGGTCTGTCTTGGAAAAATATAAATTAAACTAATACAAAGTTTTATTAGCCCTAGGAAACACAGCGGGACAATTATCAGAGGGATATTGTTTGTGTGTGGGGGTAAATTATTCCTTTCTGAAGCCCAAACCCTTTCACAGGGGGCTGGGCCTCCCTACATAGAATGCAATAAAAAAGTCTGCTGCAACACCAGAGTTGACTGCAATAATGAATTTATTATGAATCAAAGTTTAGGTACAAGGCAATGTGCCTTCACTGGGGAAAACATGTCCTATGTTTGTCCTGTTTAAGGCAAATTGCACTGTACAGAAATGTTTGATTCACAAAAATTCCCTATTCTATGAAAGTCTGGTGTTGTGGCAGACTTGAAGAGCTTATTGCTGTATAATACTGGTGGTAGTGCTGACACCACCTCTACCAGCAACCAGTATCTTATAGAGATGTACACCAACAAACCACTGAAGCCTCCCTACATAGCCCATATGCCCTACCATTGGGCTTTGTAAATAGGTGGTCTCCGTGCACCTAGACATCAAATATATTTCCTTGTACTTTTTTTTATAGTAGCTGTATTTGCTGTGCCCCATTTTAATTCTGTATACAGTTATTATACAGTTCTATATGAAGGTTTCACCTCCACACAATAAACAGAGTGAGCCCATGAGTCTAATGGGAAGTTAGATCCTTCTCAGGACAATAATATGTCAATGATAAGTTCTAAACTACAGCAAAGTTCAAATGCAAAAACAGCATATAGTTTTAACTGACTGTAGTACAAAAGACATGTTCTCAAAAATGGCCTTCTTTTAACCCTTTAAACACCAAATGGTTATACAGCATATTGTAAAGAAATCGGTTGCAACCACTGGTCCTAACAAGGCTAACCCTTTGAGTGCCAGAGGGGTATGGAATGCATTGCTTTGCAATGCGTTCCGTACCCCTCTGGCACACGAAGGGTTAAACAAATTCAGCAACATATGTACTGGCAGCACTCCGGAACAAATTAAAGTTGTCACATAAAATCAAAAAGCTTTATTCATAGTATTAAAATCATGGACAGCTCATATATCCACAGAGATGGAACAAAAGGATACATTTTAACAATGCAGATATTCCAGCATTGTCTAATGCGTTTCACGCTTCAAACGCACTTACTAATAGACAATGCACTTACTCTGAATAAACAAATTCAGAGTTGCTTGTTTCAAGGCAGTGTTTGTCAGTGTTAGTTTTCAGGAAACTCCAAATGTGAAGGTTTTCTGGTTTTCCCTGCTTAATCCCAGAAGAGTAATTAGTGGTTCAGCCATTGTGATTGACCCATCTGATTTTAATTAGGGATATCTTGAAAACATGACCTGTTGCTGTGTCACAACGACTGGAACTGAGAATCACAGTTTGAGGCTGTATTTCACCTTTAGTACAATATCTAAATTACTATATTGGTCCATAGGTAAATTTGATTTAATAAAAACAAATCTATGGATGAAATCTTTTCTGGGTTTTTGTGATACAGAGATTCGTGCTTAACCACATTCTTACCAAGAGAACACATATTTTTCATATTAGTGTGATGAACAGCTAATGAGTGCATCATCTACTAGTGGGTTACATGAGACGAGAGGGATTATAACATCTGTTCTTCAATATCCTTTACGCTTTCCTAGTTAATGCATTTTAAGAAGACACATATTGCAATGTTAATTTTCTGTGTTTTATGTGTGTTTATTATGCCATATAGTAAACTTAACTTGTTTTTTTTTGTTAACCTCTTGGATGCTAGAGAGGTCTCTAATGAATTTCAAATCTATTCATTAGGGACCTCTCTATCATCCAAAGGGTTAAAGGTATCTTGTATCTCCAAGCATAGAGCACAACATTTTACTTTCAGTCTATTAAAACCAAATAACTATCAATAATTTGCATATCATTTGCTGTATAATATACAGTATAAATCCCAGTTTAAAGAAACACCAACAACTTCGGATGATAACTCCCCCTCATTTACCTAACCCTCTGAGTGCCCTGTATAATGATTCATAGTAGGATTGGAAAGCTCCAGGGGAGAAAACAATAGAGATAGGGGCATAGTCTGAGATAACTATGTTATGAATACTAGAAGAGACCACACACAGCATCAGAAAGTAGTCAATGCGAGAGAAAACCTAATGGGGGTTAGAATAGAAAGTATTTTCCTGCTCTAGTGGATGCAGCGCTTGCCAAGGATCCGCCACCTCCACATGTCGTTTCAGGTAGGAAATAAGGTTTCCAACAGTGGTGGAGTCAGCTGAAGAGCTTGAGCTCCTGTCTAAAAGTGAACATCAGCTAGGGCATTGTGGTCACCCCCAATGATGAGTGGAGGGACATGTTTGACCAGGATTCTTTGGTGAAGTAGAGAAATGAAAGCTGGGTCATAAACGCTAAGGGTGTAAACATTAAGCAGAAGATACGGGGACCCATCAATTACGCACTCCAAAAGTAAGTACCTGCCCTCAGCATCCTCCTCCACTCCCTTGATTTGGTAATTCAAATTATTTTAAAATAAACCACAAAAAGACACACATATGGAGAGAGCTCAAAAGATAAAATAGGAGTATTCAATGAATAATGTAAGTGTAGGATCCTACTTACATGATAGGTCCCCACCGGTCTGCATATGTCCAGAACCAGTGTAAAAGTCAGCAGGGAATAGTGGCCAGTCCTCCCCTCAAAGAGACCTCAACAGATGAATGGCACTGGTAAATCACTCTTGTGAAGAAATAACTGTATATAAACAGACCAATGTAACTAAAAACTGTTTTTATTTAAAAACAAAAAACATATATATAATCTCACATCGTGTGTAGTCCTAACATGTTTCTTGGCCCACTGACCACATCTTCAGAGAAATCTAAAGGTCCGTTATCGACAGACGGGTTAAATAACCCGCTATATGTTAACAGACCATCAGACTGGATAGGTCCAAATACAAAGTATCCAATCCTACACAAAAAAAGTTGTCACAATCGGATTCGGTACACGTCACTCAAATCAAAAGACCAGTTCACCTCCAACTGGGGGAATAAATCAATAGAATCAAGAAACGTGCATCCAAAACTAAAAGACAGCAACTATTAAAAACATCAATTAAACATCTAAACATATATTAACAATTACGTAGTGTTATCCACTGTACTGTAATAAATCACAACACAAGTCAAGAATCAGTAAAAACTATCAGATTCTAAAATCTTATTGGAAATATCCCCATTTGATCAAGAATCCGTCATTCAAGTCAAAGGTCCGTCTGCATGACCAATGAAGCAACCTAACCGAGGGAACTGCACACCCGAAAGAAGAACAATAACAATCAATGTTGTCAATCTACATGTGTAAATATTTAGGCGTGTGCAACAGTGGCTATAAACCTATCAAATAAGAAAACACATGGATATAATTGTCCGAATTTCAGAACGCACATCTATGCAGTACACATGGCTACAATAGGAAATTGTAATAAATAAATAAGGAGTGAAAGAGGTGAATTGAGAAAAAATGTATGTAATACACATGTAGAAAAAGAGAAAATTTAGAGAATAAGTGCAGAATGAAAAGGGATAACATATGTGCTATAAGTTGGGATCTGTGTATATATTATGACCCCCCCAACCTATGTAAAATGTACATACCATGGATCTATATATGAGATCTCATAAAAAATAATGAGATAGACACTATCATAACATATTAGATAAACAAATTAACGAGAACTATCTCCTGAGATGTAAACAAAAATATAATAAAAATGAACTATGCTATGCAGCGGAAGTGAATGAGTATGTGTTAAATAGATGTTGGGTGGTGGGAACGGATAAAATTGGTAGAAAGAACTATAAGTGAACTGTTAGAAATGTAAATGATAAGCAGGATACATATATTAAAAAAAATAATAATAATGAAAATGTGAACTAAATAAGTACTGAATAGGAATAATTCTCCCCCGGTGAATGAGATCTATGTGGTAACACAGACCAAACAACAAATGCATTGTAACATAAAGACCCCTACACATGGGGAATATAATCGGATGGAGGACCCTTTAGAGGGGACTCCTGCGAATACAGATCTACAACGTTTTTTAGGGGTGAGTATACAGAGGGCTATGAGTCCCCTACCCCCTTGGTGGGAACAATTCAAAAAAGCCAACCGCTATTCTGTATTGGGAGGGAACAAACACGGTCTAGAAGAGAATAGATCAAGTTTATCTAAATCTATGATTTTCAATCTCTCTTCCCATCAATTAACCCCACTGGAAATGGAAGTCCTCAACAGAGGTTTAAATTTCTGCCCAATATTTTCTGTTTTCTTTTGGTCATTTTAGAATAAGCTCGCTTTCACTGTTTGCATCTGGATTAGGCCGATGCCAGACATTCCGCCACCCAGCCCCTGAGGAGTTTCCTATGTGAGACGTCAGTTAAGTGGGTTTCTTGGATCATGGCTATCTGGCAGCCCAGGGAATTGAGATGTGAAAGGACCCTAGGGCTTTTTATAGGGCTATGGAGGCCTGCAACATTCCATGAGACTATAGTTAGAGAACATGGACGTAGGCACTATCCACCATGCGTACAATGGTCATGAGTAGAAAGGTAAGTAAAATGCATGTGTATGAAGGAGACTCCCCTCCCAGCAAGAGAAAGACCCCTTAAGAGGAGAGTAGGGAGTACATGTCTTGGACAGTGGACCAAGGGAGGGATAGAGGAGGGGTAGGTAGGGGGGTGAACAAAGGAACAATATAAACAAAAATGAACATATTGTAGTAACAAAGGCATAATAGAATGTCAGTAAATGGCACAGAAATTATCCAAATCACCCTCCCACTCTCCCCCAGGACAAGAAAAAAAACCCATGCAGGCACTGGAGGCATAAAAAAGATCAGGATAACACAAAGCCTCTAAAACTGTAAAAACAAGACAAGCATTGTAACAAGGCACTGAGTATGTGAGTAATACAGAACATCATGATCAAATACAGTGAGGGTAAAATCCACAGAAGGGGTCAGGTTACAGCTGTCAAGGAGGCAACAGGGAGACAAAGTGTTCTGCTTCAGCTGGGGTGTCCAGCCACTGAACCCCATCTTCACAAATAAACTTCAATTTGGCTGGATATAAGAGAGCAAATTTCACCCCTTGTCATGGAGGGTCTTGTAATAAGGAGTGAATGCTTTCCACTTTTGTGATAAATGGACAGAAAAGTTCTGAAAGAATAATAAAGAAGTTTACTTATATCTGTTGAGGTTAAATTTATGGTAGGCCGCAAGTAAGCTGGTCTTGTCGGCAAAATTGAGTAGACGGAATATAACCAGGGTGAGTGTCACGGTTTATTATGACTCTCAGACACAAGTTTTAGGTAAAAAAAATCAATTTTATTGAAATAATAAATGATAACTTAGGATGGCAATAACATACATAATATATATATACAGAATATGGCACAGACAGAAGGCAGACTCTACCGGTCCTGTCAAAATACCGGACAGGACAGTCTTTAGGCTCTACCGGCCTTGCCAATACCGGGTAAGGCAACCTGCAGATGGAATAGCATAACGGTTTACCGGCCTTACCAAATTACCGGGCAAGGCAGCCTCAATAGATACACAACGTAGGCTCTACCGGCCCTGCCAATACCGGGTAAGGCAACCTCAGATGGAATGTGGCAAAAGGTTCTACCGGCCTTACCAATACAGGGCAGGGCAGCCCAGAGATAATAGCAGCAGTCAGATGGAACTGGCAAATTAGCAGAATCGTTAAGCAGCAAGGCTTTGGAGCAAACCAGCGTCCGCACGCTGGAAACAACACTGAATAGTATAGCCGTTAGGCTTAGCGAGCAAACCAGTGACCGCACACTGGAGTAACAAGCGAGAGTATAGCCGCAAGGCTTAGGAGCAAACCAGCGTCCGCACGCTGGGACCAACACAGATTTGTATAGCTGATAGGCTTTGGAGCAAACCAGTGACCGCACACTGGTGTAACAAGCGAGTTTGTATAGCCACAAGGCTTAGGAGCAAACCAGCGTCCGCACGCTGGGACCAACACAGATTTGTATAGCTGAAAGGCTTTGGAGCAAACCAGTGACCGCACACTGGTGTAACAAGTGAGTTTGTAAAGCCGCAAGGCTAGGAGCAAACCAGCGTCCGCACGCTGGGACCAACACAGATTTGTATAGCTGAAAGGCTTTGGAGCAAACCAGTGACCGCACACTGGTGTAACAAGTGAGTTTCTATAGCCGCAAGGCTTAGGAGCAAACCAGCGTCCGCACGCTGGGACCAACACAGATTTGTATAGCTGATAGGCTTTGGAGCAAACCAGTGACCGCACACTGGTGTAACAAGAGAGTTTGTATAGCCGCAAGGCTTGGGAGCAAACCAGCGTCCGCACGCTGGGACCAACACGGAATTGTAGCAATGTCACCAACGCGACCAGGCAGAAGGTCGCCAGGATACTGAAGACAGGTGATGAGATGACAGGAACCAGCAACGATCAGTCAGGTCAGAAAACAGCAGAGAAGATCAGCAGGAACTGCAACACCAGAGACTAGGCCGGAACCAGGACTGGAAGTACTTCAGCATGCAGGAAACACTGGAACAGTAGAGATCAGGAACTCAGGAACACATGAGATCAGGAACTCAGGAACACTGGAACAGAGGCCCAGCTATCACTAGCATAGTGATAGCAAGAAGGTCAGAAACAACACGAAAGGGCACTCAAAGGGTGCCCAATCCAGGTTTAAATAGTCAATAAGAGGCGGGCTATCTGCAGACAGCCAATAGAAGCCCCCTACTGGTGACAGACAAGTAACTGCAGCCAATCACGGGCACCGTGATAGTACCCCCCTTTCAAAGACCCCCTCTCCTAGAATAGGGTTTAGGTTTCTGCGGGTAATTGGCATGAAAGGCCCTAGTTAACCTAGGTGCATGAAGGTCCGTACTATCCACCCATGATCGATCCTCAGGACCATACCCTTTCCAATGTACCAGGTACTGTACCCTTCCTCTAAGCCTACGGGAATCAATAATGCTCTGAACCTCGTACTCCTCCTGGCCCTCGACCTCAACAGGTCCTGGCACCACAGGTGTGGTAGTATAGCGATTGCAAACCAGAGGCTTAAGAAGGGACACATGGAACACATTATGGATACGCATGGATGCAGGTAGGTCTAGTGCATAGGAGACAGGGTTAATTTTGCGAATAACTCTGTATGGACCAATAAACCGAGGAGCCAACTTATTAGACGGAACCTGCAGCTTGAGATTTCTGGAGGAAAGCCATACTCTATCCCCAACCTGAAAGGAAACCGCTGGAAGCCTTCTGCGATTAGCATGGCGCTGATGACGCTGAAATGACTGACCAAGTGCCCTCTGAACTTGTGCCCATGTGGAACGGAGTTGCTCGATATGCTCATCCAGAGCTGGAATCTGTTGCGTCTGAAATGAGTCTGGAAGCAAACAGGGCTGGAACCCATAATTAATCAGAAACGGAGAGCTCCCAGATGAAGAATTGACCGCACAGTTCCTGGCGAACTCTGCCCAAGGCAACAAGTCGGACCAATTATCATGATGGTCAGTAACGAAACAACGGAGAAATTGTTCCAAGCCCTGATTAGCTCGTTCAGCGGCTCCATTGGTCTGGGGATGGTAGGCAGAGGAGAAGGACAGCTGTATGCCCATCTGTTGGCAAAATGCCCTCCAAAATCTAGACACAAACTGGCTCCCCCTGTCAGACACCAGTACCCTAGGCACTCCATGCAACCGGAATACTTCTCTGGCGAACACCATTGCCAATTCCTTCGCTGAAGGAAGACCACGGAGGGGCACGAAATGAGCCATTTTAGAAAACCTGTCCACCACCATGAATATAAAGGAGTACCCCTTCGACATAGGCAACTCTCCCATAAAATCAATGGAAACATGAGACCAGGGGCGTTCGCCATTAGGCACCGGTTGAAGTAAGCCCACAGGGAGATGTCTCGGGGTCTTAGCGCGGGCGCAGGTGGCACAGGCATTCGTAAATGCGGCACAATCGTTTCTCATGGAAGGCCACCAAAATAACTGAGAAAGGGACCATAACAATTGGTCTCTACCAATATGTCCCGCAGCCTTAGAGGAATGGTAGGTTTCGAGCAGCCTAGTACGAAATGATTCAGCGACAAAATATTTGCCCACTGGGGTTTCATGGGGAGCGGACCCCTGAGAGGCCAGGATCTCCTCCCCTAGAGGAGAAGTGATACTCGTGCGTATAGTAGCCAGTATTCTATCAGGTTGGATGATAGGAGCTGGTGCTTCCACTCTGTCACTGTCGGCCTCAAATTGTCTTGACAGTGCATCAGCCCTGATATTTTTTGACCCTGGTAAATACGATACAATGAAATTAAATCGAGACAGGAACAGTGCCCACCTGGCCTGACGAGAGGACAATCTCTTGGCCTCCGAGAGATAGGTCAGATTCTTATGATCTGTTAGGATTAAGACAGGATTCTTAGTACCTTCAAGCAAATGACGCCATTCCTTAAGAGCAAGGATAATGGCCAATAATTCTCTGTCACCTATCTCATAGTGGCTTTGAGTGACAGTCAACTTTTTAGAGAAAAACCCACAAGGTCTGAGAGTTCCACCTTTCTCGTGTCGCTGCGAAAGTACTGCCCCGACCCCAATATCTGAGGCATCAACCTCTAACGTAAATGGAAGTAAAGGATTGGGGTGGGATAACACAGGAGCCGCAGCAAATGCCAGCTTCAAATTCTCAAAGGCTTTCTCAGCAGATACCGGCCAACAAGAAGGATTAGCACCCTTGTGCGTAAGATCGGACAGAGGTTTGACAATGGAAGAAAAGTTCTTAATAAACCTCCTATAATAATTAGCGAAACCCAGGAAACGCTGTATGGCTTTAAGACCCTTGGGTTTTGGCCATTGTAGGACAGCTGACAACTTTTCTTTGTCCATGGCAATGCCATCATTGCCAATTATGAACCCCAAGAATGGCACACTGGTTCTATGAAACTCACATTTTTCCATTTTACAAAATAATTTGTTCTCACGGAGTCGTAGCAATACTGCGGATACATCTTTGATGTGCTGTGCCATGTTTTGGGAGTAAATCAGTATATCGTCGAGGTACACCACAACACATGTCTGTAACATATCTCTCAGAACATCATTTATCAGTTCCTGGAAAACTGCGGGTGCATTACACAGCCCAAAAGGCATTACTAGATACTCGTAGTGCCCAGCTCGAGTATTAAAGGCAGTTTTCCACTCATCACCTGCTCGAATGCGAACCAGATTGTAAGCGGCCCGTAGGTCCAACTTGGTAAATATCGAAGCGCCCTTAAGCCTGTCAAAAAGCTCGGTGATGAGTGGTATTGGGTATGCGTTTTTTGCCATTAGTTTATTCAAGCCCCGGTAGTCAATGCATGGTCTTAATTCGCCATTTTTCTTTTTTACAAAAAAGAACCCAGCCCCAGCTGGAGAGGTAGATTTACGTATGATCCCTCTAGCAAGGGCATCAGAAATGTAATCCTCCATAGCCTTATATTCATCACAAGATAATGGATAAGTGCGTCCTTTCGGAGGTACTGCACCAGGCTGCAATTCAATGCAACAATCATAAGGTCTATGCTGGGGTAGCAAACTAGCCTCTCCTTTGCTAAAAACATCGCCAAACTGTTGGTACACATCCGGCATAGCAGAGGAGGTGCACATGACCTTAATAGGCTGGATGACGCACTTGTCCATACAAAACTGGGACCAAGCAGCAATTTCACACTTTTTCCAATCGAATTGTGGGTTATGTAACTGTAACCACGGAAATCCCAATATCACCGCATGGTGCGGGGAATTAATCAGTTGAAACTGCTGCTCTTCTCTGTGAAGTGCCCCAATAGTCATAGACAATGGCATAGTTTCAAATATAACCTGAGGCGGTTCTAAGGGTCTACCATCAATCGCTTCAATAGTCAAGGGGTTTTCTCTTTCAATGCGTGGAACTCCGTGCAATTCAGCAAAGGTATCATCCATAAAATACCCTGCTGCACCGGAGTCAACCAAGGCCAAAACCTCCACAGAGCGTTGTGCCCAAGACAATACCACCTGTATGGTGGGTTTCATTATGCCCGACACTGGGGACGATTGTACACCACCTAGGGCCTGTCCCCCAAGATACCCTAGGTGTGTGCGTTTCCCGGACGTACCGGACAGGAATTTAGCAAGTGCCCTTTTATACCGCAGTATAAACATAACCCTTGTTGTTTGCGATATAGTCTCTCTGCCTTGGATAGTCTAGTGAAGCCTATTTCCATAGGTTCACTTGTTTCCCGTACTGGTTCACTAGACTTCAATGCCAAGGGAGGGATGGGTGGGCAAAACATGCTACTAGGCTCATTATTTTTTGACCGTAACTTACGATCTCTGGCAATTGATCTCTCACGTATTCTGGAGTCAATTATCATAACATACTCAATGTAATCATCTAGATCAATAGGTAGATCTTTAGCAGCGATTTCGTCTTTAATGTGGTCATTCAGGCCTTGAGAGAAGGCTGCCAATAATGCCTCGTTATTCCAACCTACCTCTGCTGCCAATGTGCGGAATTCGATGGCATAGTCGCCCACTGTACGCCTGCCCTGTTGTATCTCCATAAGGCGTTTGGCAGCAGAGGTGGTTCTACCAGGAGGCTCAAACACTCTTCGAAAGGAACGCACAAATTCACTAAAGTTCTTAGTACAAGGTTTAGCATTCTCCCACAAGGGGTTAGCCCAAGCCAATGCTCTGCCAGTGAGCAGTGATATCGTGAACCCCACTTTACTACGATCATTGGGAAATGCGTGTGCCGTCAATTCCATAAAGATTTCGAGTTGATTGATGAACCCTCTGCAGAGACTAGGGTCACCATCATATCTTAGCGGCAAGGGTGCAGAAGCCGTTAACCCTTTAACAGTACCCCCTAGGGGTCTGGTATCACTTTCCGGTGTCTGACTTGGCGAGACCACCGGGCTAGAGCTAGATTGGGCAGCAGGTACCGTGCGTTCAAGGATCGTTTGAATTGCAACTGCCAACTGATCCAAACGTTGCTCGAGCACATCCATCCTCCAATGGATATTCTGTGCGTTACCTTCACCCTTGCTGTCTGAGGTCATGGCCCTTTCGTACTGTCACGGTTTATTATGACTCTCAGACACAAGTTTTAGGTAAAAAAAATCAATTTTATTGAAATAATAAATGATAACTTAGGATGGCAATAACATACATAATATATATATACAGAATATGGCACAGACAGAAGGCAGACTCTACCGGTCCTGTCAAAATACCGGACAGGACAGTCTTTAGGCTCTACCGGCCTTGCCAATACCGGGTAAGGCAACCTGCAGATGGAATAGCATAACGGTTTACCGGCCTTACCAAATTACCGGGCAAGGCAGCCTCAATAGATACACAACGTAGGCTCTACCGGCCCTGCCAATACCGGGTAAGGCAACCTCAGATGGAATGTGGCAAAAGGTTCTACCGGCCTTACCAATACCGGGCAGGGCAGCCCAGAGATAATAGCAGCAGTCAGATGGAACTGGCAAATTAGCAGAATCGTTAAGCAGCAAGGCTTTGGAGCAAACCAGCGTCCGCACGCTGGAAACAACACTGAATAGTATAGCCGTTAGGCTTAGCGAGCAAACCAGTGACCGCACACTGGAGTAACAAGCGAGAGTATAGCCGCAAGGCTTAGGAGCAAACCAGCGTCCGCACGCTGGGACCAACACAGATTTGTATAGCTGATAGGCTTTGGAGCAAACCAGTGACCGCACACTGGTGTAACAAGCGAGTTTGTATAGCCGCAAGGCTTAGGAGCAAACCAGCGTCCGCACGCTGGGACCAACACAGATTTGTATAGCTGAAAGGCTTTGGAGCAAACCAGTGACCGCACACTGGTGTAACAAGTGAGTTTGTAAAGCCGCAAGGCTAGGAGCAAACCAGCGTCCGCACGCTGGGACCAACACAGATTTGTATAGCTGAAAGGCTTTGGAGCAAACCAGTGACCGCACACTGGTGTAACAAGTGAGTTTCTATAGCCGCAAGGCTTAGGAGCAAACCAGCGTCCGCACGCTGGGACCAACACAGATTTGTATAGCTGATAGGCTTTGGAGCAAACCAGTGACCGCACACTGGTGTAACAAGAGAGTTTGTATAGCCGCAAGGCTTGGGAGCAAACCAGCGTCCGCACGCTGGGACCAACACGGAATTGTAGCAATGTCACCAACGCGACCAGGCAGAAGGTCGCCAGGATACTGAAGACAGGTGATGAGATGACAGGAACCAGCAACGATCAGTCAGGTCAGAAAACAGCAGAGAAGATCAGCAGGAACTGCAACACCAGAGACTAGGCCGGAACCAGGACTGGAAGTACTTCAGCATGCAGGAAACACTGGAACAGTAGAGATCAGGAACTCAGGAACACATGAGATCAGGAACTCAGGAACACTGGAACAGAGGCCCAGCTATCACTAGCATAGTGATAGCAAGAAGGTCAGAAACAACACGAAAGGGCACTCAAAGGGTGCCCAATCCAGGTTTAAATAGTCAATAAGAGGCGGGCTATCTGCAGACAGCCAATAGAAGCCCCCTACTGGTGACAGACAAGTAACTGCAGCCAATCACGGGCACCGTGATAGTGAGGTCTGTTGCCGTCACCGTCCCTCCCTGGGGTGAATCTGTGGGCTTTCTCCACCGCGACCCCCACCCACAGGAAAAGCAATATGCAATTGGTTAGTCAGATTGTGTGAGCTCCTTGGACTTTACTGACTCTGGTAGCCCAATTAGGCATAAGTTGTTGCATCTGCTCCTATTTTCCAGGTTTTCAATATTGTCAAGATATTCCTGTGTGATGGTTTCTAATTTGTCCACTGTAGATTGAAGCTTTAAGACATCACTTTCGCATCCCAATCTGCGATTCTCCACCTCCTCTATCTGATCGGTACGTTTCTTTATTTCTGTCAGAATGTTGTTGGTGGAAGACGAGAGTGTGGATAGTCTGGAGTCAATTAAAGGAGTTAGTACATCTGCAACAGCTTAGGCCATCTCAGAGGACTTAATTGTTTTCCTTCTGTGCCCTAGTAGACTGGGTCTTGCTTGATTTGTTTACAAATCTGTACCTCTTAAGGGGGCGCAGTATGCAGGGAGGCGCTGAGAGAGCCCCAATCATATATATTAAAACACAACAGTGATCAGGAGGTAAACACAAGGAATGTGGAGTCATGGGGGTTACAGCACAGAAAGCTCAGAGGTGAATAGAGTGGTCCGCAAAGGTCATGAGGCAGAGGGTTGCACAATGTCCAGAATCATCAGGGCCCCTAACGTAGAGTCATTTGGTGAGTGAGGTCAGGGATTGAGTAAGGCCAACTATGCATTGAGATGTAGTTGAATCACAGTTGGAGGGAGGGAAGCATATCACAGTAGCAGTAGGTGAGAACGCTACATGGGATGATAATGGTGTGTCCGGCAGGCAAGTGGCAGGGACATTCTCTAGGTATTCATGGAGGAGGAGAGAACTGGCAACCGTCAATCACCTTCAGCAAAGCAAGAGTTTTCCCCAATTCAAAATTCTGTTTTATGGCGGATGAAGGGGGGTGAGAAGTAGAAGCACACCCCCCGTCAACAGCAAAGTGAGATGTGGGGGGATAAGGCAAAGTGGGGAGTGAATCAAGGGGGCAGCCAGCTGTCATAGATGGGCCCCCAATGTGATCATGATCCCGAGGCCAGCTAGGATACAGGGCCTTAGAGGACTGTATGAACCCAATGGGGGGGGGGAACTGTATGTAGGGTGAAAAACAACAAACAGAGGGTGAACTAAGGAGCAAGAGGGGGGAGCGTGTCAGTCACAAACTGTGAGGATGGACCTTTCAGCAACTCTCCAGTTTAGGCCCCTGGTGAGGGTTATTCACCTGTATAATTGGGAAGACTGCAGATTGTAGAGATCTCTTCTTCCAGTGAACTGGCAGTAGTGGAGAGAGTTGCCACTTTTGGCTGCGGTCTAGATGGCAGTTCAGGATCTCAGGACCTCAATTAAGTGGGCTGGGCCAGTGCCAGACGGAGCCCCAGCAGTCCACGAGTGGGACATTGTGTGATGACAAGCAGGTAGGCCCAAGGCATACAGGTCTCAGCCAGGCCCATCCGTGGAAGATTCCAAAGCCCAGCAGCACTACCACCAGACCCGTAAACCACCAGCAGCATCATATCGGTGATCCAGCAGGGAGTGAGGTTAGATTCTGGAGCGAGGCCAAGATGGTGGATCTGAGCACCTCCAGGTCTGGGCCTGGCAAGTGCCACCATGAGGAAGCAAGTGTCCTTTGTAGTGGAAGCGATCCAAGGGATGAGCAGCATGGCACTGGTAACGCGGGTGGGAGAAGGGTGGTGTGACTGTCCCCAATGGGGCTGAAGTATCCCAAAAGGGTTGACTGTGCGTGTCCCCATGCTTCAGGCCCAGAAGGCTTATGTCATGGCGGTCTGTTCAAAGTGGGAAAATCCACCAAGTTTGGACTCCACTTGAAGCTGGTCAGATGAAGAGTTTGCCTAAGGTCAAATCCAGGGGATTTGGGACAATTTGGAGGAAAGATGGCCAAAGATTCAGTGGGCCGCGGAGGAGCAATGGAGAGACACATCCTCTGATGATGATAATGTTTATTTAGAATATATCCATCTATTGTAATCCCCTTTTTCTGAAATGGATGAAGATTTGAGTGAGTGTGATTATCATATGCTGAAGATCAAAAAATAGCTGAAAGGAAAAGTTTCAATTTTCCATCACTGAAAAGGTGCAATATGCTTGTTTATAAACTCTTTGATATATCAAATAGAAAGTCTGACTCTGGACAAATAAACACATTCCTAAAAATACACAGTCATCACTTACATCATCATGACAAGGATAATCATAATCACCAGTAATATATATGAATGTTTCTTCAGCTGTTTGAAGTGATGCATCACTGATATTACTTGCAACATCTAGGTCCTGTAGTAGTATTATTTGTAATCCCTCACTCTATGATATTTATAGTATGGAGATAAGAAATTTTCTTCAGTTACAATAGCATGCAGGTCTCTTACTGCAGTTGTGCAATGCAAAGCAAGGCAGAGGATGACTGAGTTAGCTGGAGGAGATGACAAGAGACAGAATATCCACACCCATTGCCATGGCCACCTCTGTCATGACTAGTCATATTGTTGAAGCAACTTGGTTACACAGTTCTTCTTTATGCTGTCAACCCAAACTTACTGGGAAGGGATGGGTGAACACATTTGTCTCAAAATTTGTGAACAATACATTTCTCACCTTCAGCAGTTTTTCCTCTTTGCTTCTCCACATACATACTGCCGCCCCAGCCTTGTTCCACTGTACTGGTAGACACACTTCACTGGTAGCCAGGACTGGATTTACATCTAAGGAGCCTGTAGGCACAGAAATCTGAAGCGAGCCCCCCCCCCCATTGGCCATCTCCACTAGACACATCCACAATGCTCCAAATCTCCACATTACCCCCCATATCCATATTGCCCCTATCAGCTCCATATTGCCCCATCATCTCCAACTTGCCCCCATCAGCTACAACTTGCCCCCATCAGCTACAACTTGCCCTCACATTACCCCCATCAGCTACAACTTGCCCCCAGTATCAATTTCATACCTCCCTGGTGGTCCAGTGGAAGGAGAAGTCTGTCCCTCCTTCTGCCTCAACAGCAGGATCTCACTATGCAGCGGGAAGGGTTGCCAATATATATATATATATATATATATATATATATATATATATAAAATTTGATTCCAATGACAGACGCCCCTCTGTGGGGTGCGCCTGTAGGCAGATGCCTACTATTCCTTGCTGGTAGCCATAGAACCACCCACCTTGGCCCATAGTAGACATTAAAGACCCAATGGACAAGAATCTGCAAACTACTTTTACAGAATAGTCACAGCAAACATGGGACTGGCTAACACAAGAAAAAAGTGTTAAAACAATTGAATGTTGTTAAGGTAGACAAAGCTCCAGGGCCAGATGGTATACACCCACGGGTACTTAAAGAGCTAAGCCAGACCCTGGCCAGACTGTTATATTTGATTTTCAGGGATTCTTTTATTTCAGGTATGGTGCCCATGGATTGGCGTAAAGCAGATGTGGTGCCCATATTTAAAAAGGGATCAAAGTCACAGCCAGGAAATTACAGACCTGTAAGCTTGACATCTGTGGTAGGGAAGCTGTTTGAAGGGTTGCTAAGGGAATATATTCAAGAATTCTGCTGGAACAGGAATATTATTAGCAGGAGTCAACATGGCTTTGTGAAAGACAGGTCTTGTCAAACTAACTTGATCGCATTTTATGAAAAAGTGAGTAATAATATAGATGCGGAAGCGGCGGTTGATGTGATCTATTTAGACTTTGCCAAGGCATTTGATACGGTTCCACACAAGAGGTTACTGTACAAATTGAATGAAATAGGCCTAGGGGAAAATGTTTGTGTGTGGATTGGAAATTGGTTGAAAGATAGAATGCAAAGAGTGGTAGTAAATGGCAAGTTCTCCAGTTGGATAAACGTGATAAGTGGAGTACCTCAGGGATCTGTAGTGGGTCCTCTTCTTTTTAATTTGTTTATTAATGACCTCCCAGAGGGCATAGGGAGCCATGTATCAGTGTTTGCTGATGACACAAAATTAAGTAAGGCAATAAAGTCTGAACTGGATGTGTCTTCATTACAAGAGGATTTGGACAAATTGAGTAACTGGGCGGGCAAATGGCAAATGAGATTCAGTATAGACAAGTGTGAAGTTATGCATTTCGGGTATAATAATAAAAATGCAACATATAGTTTAAATGGCGTTTCTCTGGGGAAATCTACAAATGAAAAGGATTTGGGAGTAATGGAAGACAATAGACTTAGCAGTAGCATGCAGTGCCAGCTGGCAGCTGCAAAGGCCAATAAGATATTGGCATGTATTAAAAGGGGTATTGACTCAAGGGAGGAAGATATTATTATGCCTCTTTACAGGTCCATGGTAAGACCCCACCTAGAATATGCTGTTCAATTCTGGGCGCCCTTTCTGAAAAAGGACATTATGGAACTAGAGAAAGCGCAGAGGAGGGCTACAAAACTAGTAAGGGGAATGGAAAGTTTTAGTTATGAAGAAAGGCTAGAAAAGTTAAACTTGTATACACTTGTCACGGATTTGAAGACTCTCAGACTTAAGGTTTGGTAAAATAACTTAACTTTATTAAAAGTTAAAGGCAGTCCCCGTAGGGTAAACATACATAACAATACAACAGTAATATAACAGATAATAGGTTCTACCGGTCTTGCCTAAATACCGGGCAAGGCAACCCAAGTGACAGTTTTAATGACAGGCTCTACCGGCCTTGCCTATACCGGGTAAGGCAACCGTGAGATGACATATACCGGTTCTACCGGCCTTACCAATACCGGGCAAGGCAGCCCCCACGGAATGCTGAATGTAGGCTCTACCGGCCCTGCCAATACTGGGTAAGGCAACCTTAAAGATGGTGAATTACAAGGTTCTACCGGCCTTACCAATACCGGGCAGGGCAGCCCAAAGGAGTACTGGAGTAGGCTCTACCGGCCCTGCCAATACCGGGTGAGGCAACCTACAGGATGGTATCGTCAAGGTTCTACCGGCCTCACCAATACCGGGCAGGGCAGCCTGAGCGAGTAGACCAGCTGTCAGGTGACTAAGACAGCATAGAGCATAAGTATAGAGGTGTTACTCAGCAGGAGTCTATTGCCAGGGATACTCAGACAACTGCAAGGAAGTGGACAGCGACTGATCACAGTACTGGATGTTCAGGAGCAAACCAACGTCCGCACGTTGGGACTAATGGTAATAGCGCCACCAGGTTTAATGGAGCAAACCAGCGACCGCACTCTGGAACCAACAATGTATCTCGCAACCAGGTTTAGTGGAGTAAACCAGCGTCCGCACGCTGGGACCAACAACGTATATCGCAACCAGGTTTAGTGGAGCAAACCAGCGTCCGCACTCTGGAGCCAATAATGTATCTCGCAACCAGTTTAGTGGAGTAAACCAGCGTCCGCACGCTGGGACCAACAATGTATATAGCAACCAGGTTTAGTGGAGTAAACCAGAGTCCGCACGCTGGGACCAACAACGTATATCGCAACCAGGCTTAGTGGAGCAAACCAGCGTCCGCACGCTGGAGCCAATAATATATCTCGCAACCAGTTTAGTGGAGTAAACCAGCGTCCGCACGCTGGGACAAACAATGTATATAGCAACCAGGTTTAGTGGAGTAAACCAGCGTCCGCATGCTGGGACCAACAATGTATATCGCAACCAGGCTTAGTGGAGTAAACCAGCGTCCGCACGCTGAGACCAACAATGTATATCGCAACCAGGTTTAGTGGAGTAAACCAACAAAGCATGATCAGCAGCGAGATGAACAATGTCGCCAGAGCGACAGCTGGAGCAGGAGATTCAGGAACTCAGTAAGATTAACCCGCTAGGTGCTGGAACACAGGAACACTGGAACTCTGGAACACAGGAACACTAGCACACAGGAACACTGGAACACTGGATCAGCAAGTACAGCAGGAATAGGCCCAGAATCCTGACAAGCAGGTCAGGCAGAGTGGAGTCAGAAACACCACGAAAGGGCAACCTGGAAGTGCTCAGCCTGGGTTTAAAAAGGCTGTGTGAGGAGGGCTAATCACAGACAGCCAATCATGATACTCAGCAAGTGACTGACACTGAACAGCACCAATCACGGGCACCGTGATAGTACCCCCCTTTCAAAGACCCCCTCTCCCAGAGTAGGGTCTAGGCTTCTGAGGATATTTGGCATGAAATATTCGTAGTAACTTGGGTGCATGAAGGTCCTTACTGTCTACCCAGGAACGATCCTCAGGACCATAACCTTTCCAATGCACCAGATACTGTACCCCTCCTCTACCTCTGCTTCAAATTGTCTAGACAGAGCATCAGCCCTAACATTCTTTGATCCCGGCAGGTATGATACAACGAAATTGAATCGGGATAGAAACAGTGCCCATCTGGCCTGGCGAGAAGACAATCTCTTGGCCTCAGAAAGATACGTCAGATTCTTGTGATCAGTTAAAATCAAAACGGGGTTTTTTGTGCCTTCAAGTAAATGACGCCATTCTTTGAGAGTGAGGATAATGGCCAATAATTCTCGATCACCATTCTCGTAATGACTTTGAGCACTAGTCAGTTTTTTTGGAGAAGAATCCACAGGGTCTGAGTGTACCGCTTTTAACCTGTCGCTGAGAGAGCACCGCCCCAACCCCAATATCTGAGGCATCAACTTCCAAAGTAAAGGGGAGTATTGGATTAAGGTGGGACAACACAGTCGCTTCAGCAAAGGCTACCTTCAACTTCTCAAAGGCCTCTTCAGCAGCCACCGACCAGAGGGATGGGTTAGCGCCCTTGTGCGTGAGGTCAGACAGAGGTTTCATGATAGAGGAGAAGTTTTTAATAAACTTCCTGTAATAATTGGCGAAGCCCAGAAATCGTTGGATGGCTTTGAGGCTCTTGGGTTTAGGCCATTGTAAGACTGCCGTCAATTTCTCTTTATCCATGGCAATGCCGTCTTTGCCAATTATAAACCCCAGAAACGGTACACTGGTTTTGTGGAACTCGCATTTCTCCAGTTTACAGAATAATTCATTTTTTCGTAAGCGCAGCAAGACTTCAGACACATCCTTGATGTGTTGTGACAGGTCTTTGGAGTGGATAAGTATGTCGTCAAGATAGACTACAACACAAGATTGTAACATATCTCTAAGAATGTCATTGATCAGTTCTTGAAATACTGCAGGAGCATTACATAGACCAAATGGCATGACTAGGTATTCATAATGCCCAGATCTCGTATTGAAGGCAGTTTTCCACTCATCACCGGCTCTGATACGTATCAAATTGTAGGCTGCCCTTAGGTCCAAATTGGTGAAAATCGAGGACCCCTTAAGTCTATCAAACAGCTCGGTGATGAGTGGAATTGGGTAGGCATTTTTTGCCATCAGCTTATTCAGCCCACGATAGTCTATGCAAGGTCGCAGTTCGCCACTTTTTTTCTTAACAAAAAAGAACCCGGCACCGGCCGGAGAAGTAGATTTCCTTATGATCCCTCTACTGAGGGCATCTGCTATGTATTCCTCCATAGCTTGGTTCTCCTCACAAGACAATGGATACGTGCATCCCCTCGGTGGTACTGCTCCAGGACTCAGTTCTATGCGACAATCGTATGGTCTGTGCTGAGTTAGGGTGCCAGCCTCTCCCTTACTGAAAACGTCGCTAAACTGCTGGTAGGCATCAGGTAGTGAAGGGGAGGTGCACAAGACCTTAACAGGATGGGTAATGCACTTATCCATACAGAACTGAGACCAAGCAACAATCTCACATTTCTGCCAATCAAATTGTGGGTTGTGCAACTGTAACCAAGGAAAGCCCAAAATCACGGCATGGTGAGGAGAATTAATCAATTGGAACTGCTGCTCTTCCTTGTGAAGAGCCTCAATAGTCATGGACAAGGGCATTGTTTCAAAAGTAACTTGGGCAGGTTCCAAAGGTCTGCCATCAATTGCTTCAATAGCAAGAGGGGTTTCTGTCTGAATCCGTGGTACCCCATGCAATTCAGCAAAGGTATTGTCCATAAAATACCCAGCTGCACCAGAATCAACCAAGGCCAAAACCTCAGCCGAGCATTGTGCCCATGACAATACCACCTGTATGGTGGGTTTAAGTGTGTCCAACAATGGGGATGATTGGACACCACCTAGGGCCTGTCCCCCAAGGTACCCTAGGTGTGTTCGTTTCCCGGACGTACCGGACAAGATCTTAACAGGTGACCATCTTTACCGCAGTACAGACATAATCCTTGTGTCTTGCGATACCTTCTCTGCTCCTTAGTTAACCTAGTGAAACCCACCTGCATAGGTTCACTTGGTTCTGAAATAGGTTCACTAGGTTTGGATGCAGAGGGAGGGTTGGGTGGGCAAAATATGCTACTGGACCCATTATTCTTTAACCGTACTCGTCGCTCTCTGGAGGTTAATCTTTCACGTATTCTGGAGTCAATTAGAATCACGTATTCGATATAATCATCTAGGTCAGTAGGTAAATCTTTTGCTGCAATCTCATCTTTAATCTGGTCACTCAATCCTTGAGCAAAGGCTGCCAACAGGGCCTCATTATTCCACCCTACCTCTGCTGCCAAGGTGCGGAATTCAATGGCATAATCGCCAACCGTGCGCCTGCCCTGTTGTATCTCCATGAGACGTTTAGCAGCAGAGGTAGTTCTACCAGGAGGCTCAAATACTCTCCGAAAGGATTGCACAAAATCACAGAAATTCTTTGTGCAAGGTTTAGCGTTTTCCCAAAGTGGGTTGGCCCAGGCCAATGCTCTGCCAGTCAGCAGGGATATCATGAACCCAACCTTGCTGCGATCACTAGGAAATGTGTGTGCCGTCAATTCCATAAATATTTTGAGTTGATTAATAAACCCTCTGCATAATTGAGGGTCCCCGTCATATCTCAGCGGCAAGGGTGCAGAAGCCATTAACCCTTTGACTGCGGCCCCTGAGGGCTTAGACTCAGTTTCCGGTGTCGTAATTGGCGGGACCACCGGGTTAGCACCGGACTTATCCTCAAGTACCGTGCGTTCAGGAATAGTTTGGATAGCAACCGCTAGCTGATCCAAACTTTGCTCGTGCATATCCATCCTCCAATGGATATTCTGTGCGTTACCGTCACTCTTAGTGTCTGAAGTCATGGCCCTTTCGTACTGTCACGGATTTGAAGACTCTCAGACTTAATGTTTGGTAAAATAACTTAACTTTATTAAAAGTTAAAGGCAGTCCCCGTAGGGTAAACATACATATCAATACAATAGTAATATAACAGATAATAGGTTCTACCGGTCTTGCCTAAATACCGGGCAAGGCAACCCAAGTGACAGTTTTAATGAAAGGCTCTACCGGCCTTGCCTATACCGGGTAAGGCAACCGTGAGATGACATATACCGGTTCTACCGGCCTTACCAATACCGGGCAAGGGAGCCCCCACGGAATGCTGAATGTAGGCTCTACCGGCCCTGCCAATACGGGGTAAGGCAACCTTAAAGATGGTGAATTACAAGGTTCTACCGGCCTTACCAATACCGGGCAGGGCAGCCCAAAGGAGTACTGGAGTAGGCTCTACCGGCCCTGCCAATACCGGGTGAGGCAACCTACAGGATGGTATCGTCAAGGTTCTACCGGCCTCACCAATACCGGGCAGGGCAGCCTGAGCGAGTAGACCAGCTGTCAGGTGACTAAGACAGCATAGAGCATAAGTATAGAGGTCTTACTCAGCAGGAGTCTATTGCCAGGGGTACTCAGACAACTGCAAGGAAGTGGACAGCGACTGATCACAGTACTGGATGTTCAGGAGCAAACCAACGTCCGCACGTTGGGACTAATGGTAATAGCGCCACCAGGTTTAATGGAGCAAACCAGCAACCGCACGCTGGAACCAACAATGTATCTCGCAACCAGGTTTAGTGGAGTAAACCAGCATCCGCACACTGGGACCAACAACGTATATCGCAACCAGGTTTAGTGGAGCAAACCAGCGTCCTCACTCTGGAGCCAATAATGTATCTCGCAACCAGTTTAGTGGAGTAAACCAACGTCCGCATGCTGGGACCAACAATGTATATAGCAACCAGGTTTAGTGGAGTAAACCAGCGTCCGCACGCTGGGACCAACAATGTATATCGCAACCAGGCTTAGTGGAGCAAACCAGCGTCCGCACGCTGGAGCCAATAATGTATCTCGCAACCAGTTTAGTGGAGTAAACCAGCGTCTGCACGCTGGGACCAACAATGTATATCGCAACCAGGCTTAGTGGAGTAAACCAGCGTCCGCACGCTGAGACTAACAATGTATATTGCAACCAGGTTTAGTGGAGTAAACCAGCGTCCGCACGCTGAGACCAACAATGTATATCGCAACCAGGTTTAGTGGAGTAAACCAACAAAGCATGATCAGCAGCGAGATGAACAATGTCGCCAGAGTGACGGCTGGAGCAGGATATTCAGGAACTCAGTAAGATTAACCCGCAAGGTGCTGGAACACAGGAACACTGGAACTCTGGAACACAGGAATACTGGAACACTGGAACACTGGATCAACAAGTACAGCAGGAATAGGCCCAGAAGCCTGACAAGCAGGTCAGGCAGAGTGGAGTCAGAAACACCACGAAAGGGCAACCTGGAAGTGCTCAGCCTGGGTTTAAAAAGGCTGTGTGAGGAGGGCTAATCACAGACAGCCAATTATGATACTCAGCAAGTGACTGACACTGAACAGCACCAATCACGGGCACCGTGATAACACTAGAGAAACGGCGTCTTAGAGGGGATATGATAACACTATATAAATATGTTCAGGGCCCATACAAAGGGCTCTCCAAAGACCTGTTCATTAACAGAACAGTACATAGGACAAGGGGCCACCCGCTTAGACTTGAGGAAAGGAGATTTAATCTACAACAGAGGAAGGGTTTCTTTACTGTAAGGACAATAAAGGTATGGAATTCACTGCCTGAGGATGTGGTGCTATCGAATACATTAGACACCTTTAAAAAGGGCCTGGATACTTATTTAAAAGAGCATAACATAGAGGGCTATGTATGTTAGTATTGGGATTAATATTTACTTCGGGCTTGTTGATCCAAGGAGAAATCTGATTGCCATTTGGAATCAAGAGGGAATTTTCCCCTCCCCCATTCAAGGCAGAATTTGAAATTGCTGTATTGAGGGTGTTTTTTTTGCCTTCTTTTGGATCAACAATGGTAAACAGGAATAGGAAAAGGGTTGAACTAGATGGACGCAAGTCTTTTTTTCAACCTAAATTACTATGTTACTATGTATATACTGACTAGGGATGGGTGAAAACTCTAAGGAAATGTTTTACATTTTCCCATGAGGAAGTCTACCCACAGGAAAGTATTTTATTTTTCAAACATTTTTGCTAATAATTGAAGTCTTCTCACAGAAAAGTTTGATGTTTTCTGCTTACTTTAGTCTATGGCATGGAACTTTCCCCTTTGCTGAACACTGTTCAGGGTTCCATAGAACCATATAAGTGAATTTAAAGAGACAGAAAGAGAGAGAGAAATTATGAGCAGGCTTATATAACACTACAAACCTTGAAAGAAATTACAAGCAGACTTGCTCAGCAAGATAATCCTTTAAAAACAATTGGTGAAAGCCAGGAGAAGTCAGTAATATGTTAACACCATTGGTGTGAACCAGGAAAATAAACCAACTATCTAGTACACTTTGGTGTTTGTTGTAAATTAGTTTCTGCTGCTCTGTAGTCTGAGCATCATATATCATAGCAGCATCTGTAGCAGCACAGCAGCAGCACACCAAACTTCTTCAGGCACAGTCAATGTGTAGTATTTCTTCTCCTCCCATTCCCCTAAAATCATGGTTGTTGGAAATGTTCCTCTGGGGGAAAAGGGAGGTATTATGCAGTTAATGTCAAAAATGTGCACAGTGTAAGAAAACAACCATTGTGAAGAGGGTCCGGGACTGGGTCACACAGGTGGTACATCATCACTAATAAAGCTCATCCAAATTACCAACATCAACCTCAAAGTGCTGCTGGTTTTGTGAAACTGTCCCCCAAGAAATCTAGTGTTGTCAGGCACTGACTGTGGCCCTTGTCCATCCCACAACCTATAATCCAGTCCACTGACAGTGGGTAGGTGACAGGCTTATTCCACACTTAATAAAAATAGTGTATCCTTCCCATCTATCATGGAATATTCAGCAGGATCTGCCATCTGTAGATGCACCCTCATACACTTCATTCTATTAATCTCCACATTGTTGCCATGTGTGGTCATACTACATTCAGTAGTAATGGGGATGGGGGGGAGTACTAATGGGTTTGGGGGGGCAGAAATGATACCCTCCAATCTCCATCTGTCACCTCCAGGAATACTCTCATGCTTGCCCCACTATCAATAACACCCTGCAGGTTGTCATCACCAGCCAGCAGCAATACTTGCCTAGCCAGGCTGTCTGTATGCCTCTGGGCTTGAACACTTGCTGCTGCTTGTTGTGGAACAATCCTCATCTTCCATCACCCCTCCAATTTCTCATTTTGGCCATAATGCTTTACAATTAAGTTTTTCAATCTCGCTCTGTCTGTCTGTCTCTCTTTAAATTCACCTGTATGGCACTATAGTCCTCTGAAAACCGTGTAAGTCTGCTCATATTTTTGTTCAAGGATTGCACTGCTATGTAAGCTGTTACAAACAAATAATTATACTTAAGGCTTTCATTGTTATAATGAAGCCTGTAAACCATTGTTGTCAATGAATCATTAAATCCTAAATTGTAGATGTGTAGAAGAAACAAAAAATGGAGGATCTCCTATAGTGTGTTATCCAATATACACTTTATTGTTGCAAACATATAATCAAAATACAGTCACAATATATTGTTGCTGACTGTCAAGCTTATACCAACCATCAACCACAAAAGTTTTCAGGGTACTTTACCCTTCCCTGCATGGGTGCCGTTCCTCCTGTCCTGTCAGAGTCTTGCAGACCATTGTTGACCAAATATGTGATAATGCCACAGAAATAAATTCAAATTAAATAAAAAATAAAAACATATATAAAAATAAAAAAGGTTTGCAGCCGTATTAAAAAAATACGAGTTTATTAAAAACAAATAAACAGGCCCAATGGTAATGGTACATGTTTCGCAGTACTAGACTGCTTCATCAGCCAATAAAGCCCGTAATGAGAATTCAAAAGAAAAAGAAAAATGGCTACAAACACATCTCTTTTATAACTTATGTTTCCATCTTATTGGTACAGTCAAATAAATCCCATTGGCATGAGTAGTTCCAAGGTGGAACCAGATTCAATAGAAACAAAAACATCAACTCTGGCATTGCTGGTACTAATATACACATCGGAATCATATGCTTGGTAACCTGCATAAAAAACTAACATACTATTTAGACCAAATAACACATCAACATTTTCAAATCATTCACACATTAGAACTATGTCCTGACAATTGGTAAAACATTAACCCCCCCATATGAAAAAATGAATAGGGCAAATCTGCAAAATCAAAACTATAATCTCAAATTAAAAATATGATTGCAACCTCCATCAAAACAGCAGAACCATAAGTTCAAAAAAGTTATTGTGGGAAGTTAATTTACATTAGTCAAAAGGTGAAAATGTTAATAGATTATCTATCAACAGGAATTTTTGTGACAAAGATATTTATTTTCCCACTTAAATTCCCACCAAAAGAAAATGGAAGTTTTACTCATGCCTCCTGGGAAGCTTTGGAATTCTTTGAGCCCAATATAAAGGAGATGTCGAAACTGAAACTAAAGAATAAGGTCCACCTCCAGACAGTTAAGGTGACAATGATCCAACAGAATTATGACAGGCGTCTCAGTATTTTCACACATGTAACACCACTCCTCATCAAGATTGTGAGACGTTCCTGGTTGCCCGAATTTTACCATTATTAATGGAGCATTTGTATAGAACTCCTCCAGCTTCCTCCTCTGAAGCAGCAGCCACATCAGTTATGAAAGCTCCCTGAGGGACAGATGAAATGAAGGAGCTATTCAATTTTTTAAATCCTCAAAATGGTCCAACTTGGTGAAGATTGTTGCCCTGTCAAATGGGTAAAAATGCACAGCGATGAGTGATAGAGGTTAGCTGTCCTAGTTAATAATTTATTCACACCACAATAGTCAATGCATGGTCCTAATGAGCCTTAATGAGCAAGAGATCAATGGGGCTGTTGTATGGTCTGTGAGGAGTCCAGAACAAGAGCTGTTATGTGAGATGTATTTAAGAATGGAGGTTTGGACTCTATCTATCTTCTAATCTATCTATCTATCTATCTATCTATCTATCTATCTATCTATCTATCCTCTATTTATCATTACAATTTTTGTGCATGATTTTGCTTTGTTACTTATGGAACATTAAAACCTCATAATAATAGCCTCCAAATATGTTAGTTTGGGCAAAAAATCCTAATGGGAATTTTCTCTCAAAAGTTAATTTTTAATTAGTAATGAATACCATGATCAGGAAATATACTACAAAATATTTGTTTTAATTAAAACATTTACTACTAATTTAGAGAATGGGAATGGTGGAGAAAGGCATGGATTTGGCTGACCCATATAGTGCATCAGTGTTCTTTAGCCTCTGACTCATCCAGTTAGGTGCATGGGCATTACATTTTTTCCCAGTACCTTTTTGGTTAGATTTTTTTTTCTTACATTCACAATCTTATTATGAATTGAAACTCTTCCTTACGTCCACAGATATTTCTATTTTCTTGTCTTAACTAACCCACTTGTGCTATCAACAGATGTACTGTACTACTGCACAAGCAGAGATATTACCAAGAAACCAGGGCTGTTGAGTTTTGTAGCACAGAGCAAGCAGAAACCACGAAGCCTTGGCTGATTTTTCTATTCAAATAGCAGCGCTAAACAGGAAGACTATTTAGTAACATGTCTAATTTCAATGCATAACAAGGAGCTATGAATGTAGCAGAATACACAATAGAAACAGCATGGACACAATAGTTGCAAGCAATGGTTTGGGCAAATATGTGTATCTGTCAGTTCAATGTTTGTATGCATATTTTTTTTTTGTGTTTACTCTAGCCTAGGTGATATGTTTGTGCCTTTGTTTACATATGCTCTTTTTGTGTCCTTTTATTTGTCCTGATTTTATGCTTTCTGAACTTCACTTGCAAAGCAATTTTTTTTTGTTTATCTGGTATTTGTGCATGATAAACTATAAACTGCTGTTTGCGCATTCAGCTGCAACAGATTTTGGCTATGGAATTACAAATCAAAGCATACAGTAAAATGTCTGTGCATTATTTAAAACCCTTTGAGAGACAGAGATATCCAATGCTTCTCATTTTGATTTAGGTGCATACCTTTCTGCCATTCAAAAGCTTAATGGGGAGATGTAGAGAATCCACAGGAGATAGCCTCCAAAGGTAACAGATATACTTAGGGGTAGGCTCTAGTGCATATTATTGCTTTGGTACTAGCAAGTTCCATATGCCTTCCCCATAGCATGTGAAAGAAAATGGAGGAAAGTTTCACCTATGCCTTCTTTGATACCTTGCATAGAAAAGAACACTGAAAAATGTTCATAAACTTCCCTCCCATCAAAACAATGTTGGGGGGGGGTCAGTGAAGTCTTTAATAAACTGGCATTAGGCAGGTATAGGGCTAGAAATCAGTCCAGCTTCTGGATTACAGTAGAATCATATTTTTAGACTTTAGTGATAGTAACTTAGTGCAAATTATTCTTACATTTTAGGTAAGTGTGTGTTGTTAATGACAACATTCATAGAATTATGGCAAGGTAAATCTGATGCCAATATTTGAATAATCATTTCAAATTTGGTAAAGCCTTATAGTTTAAGCCTATGTCTTATGCGCTAAGCTATCTATATCAAAAATGCTACTGCCAAGAGTACATTGCAGCACTGTATAGACGTTTGGGTTATTTGTTTCCTCTTCACATTGTAATAGCAATGAGCAAAGAAAATTGTTGTAACATTGCTCCATTTTCTTGTCCATTTTATAGGGGACACTTTCGTAGCTTCTGAATTCTACGGGTCAGTACATCATCAAAGGTACTAATAAAATAATGATCCCCTATGAGAAATATTTTGGGCAGGATGGAGTTTTTGAATTTGCTAGTTTTACGTTTATATCTGCTGCAACAATGAATAAATTAATATGTTATTTTATCATCATAACCCTTGTTTTACTGAAAGAAAAAGTAGAGGTGCCTAGTGTATGAGCGAGAGATAATAGTGGCTTCCACCAATGCACTACAATACTGAATACAATATATAGACCCACTACACAGAGGTCAAATAAGCATATCAGAGATTCACATTGCCCTCTTTCACTGATCTTTTTGGTATATAGGGTGGATGCTGCTCTCCAAACAGAAGTAATCCAAACATCTGTCACAAAACAGAGAATAAAGCAAGAGAATGAAGCAGAACCAACCAGAGCTTCTTCTACACATATATACATCCACATATGTACATATGTATATATATATATATTTATTGAGATTTTGGAACAATGTTTTCTGTGCCTCCCCCTTGTTTTACAGTGTTGTTGTATGTGTACCTGCTTTTCACTTGTTTTATCTTTTACCCTGCAAATGTCCCCTTGGGTTACAGCACAAAGGTGACTCTTACTGAGGTTGATGAACTAAGGCAAAGAAGCAGTTCTGCTGCAAAACAACTGCACTATAGAGAATAAACCCCTTTTCTCTTTCATCTGTTGTGGAACAGAGAAACATGAGTTAAGTAGCTACCACTAGGAGTAGCACTTGCAATCCAAAGCTGTCTAGTGAAGGAGACTCCCTCCCAGATCCACTTAACTCCCACCCAGCAGGGGTAGCCGTTAGTTTTAGTGTTCCTCAGGATAGACAAGGCTAATTTATTTTCTTTAGATTTAATTTTGTTTTTCATTCATTTTCTCATTTAACCTATGGGGGGTTCATTCCCCCATATTGCCAGCTACTTATATTTATTCATTCCTCTTGCAGGCAGAGAAGATCTGGAAACAGACTGTTTCACTGGACAGTATTCTGTAATGCCTGCCAAGTTGATGGCCAAACCCATGGAAAGCCACTCTCCAGACCAATTTTCAGAGGAGCCAGATGACCCATGTTTCAAGAGTATGCCCTATCCCTTTGTCCGTGTATCTGTCTGTTGGACATAACCTGAGGTCTCTTTGTTGTACACGGCTTCTATCCTTTAACTTTTCATTTCTACTAACTGTTTACTTTTATTTTTTGTTACTTGTCCCTCTGAGGGCCATAGTGATGTGAACCACATTGCTCTGCAATGTGCTGCACATGCCTGTGGCCCTCAACGGGTTCAACTTTATTGGGGATTGGCACCTTTAAGACTTGTTGCTTATGGCCACAATCTTGCCTATGCAGCATTAGATTTTTCTCATTTGCCACCACCCCACATGGGCTCTAAACCACAGGGATGGCTTAATCAGTTCTAGGCTCCCCCTTACATGTTGGGGACCTCCAAATTTAAACTTTTTTTATTACAATAACTTGCTTCTTTGGAGGTTGTGTCTTATAGGAACTTGGGGAAACCCAACACCACAGGAAATGCCTCAGTTTCTTCTGCAGTTGTCAAATGATTGTCCGTTAGGCCAGTCTCCCTAAGGGTCAGCCAAGCCAGCTATGCTCTGGTGTTGTGGCTCCTACTCAGTTCACTCAAGGGCCCAATCACTCTGATCAGGAGCCATCATGGTTCAGACTCTTATTTACTCTAATACAGATTTTCACTCCCTGACCTGTATACCCACATATATCCAATGGATCCTGTATAAGTTAGCTCAGAAGCCCCCTTTTCCTCCAGGAAGAGGGTCCATTCTCTGGTGGAGAGTGATCCTTTACCCTATTGGTAAGCCAGGTGATGAAGATGTGGATGATTCTTCTATCATCCCAGGGGATTCCCTTGAGACAGAACCCAGGAGTTCTGTGGAAAACTATATTCTAGTGGTGTTACAGACTTTCCAAATCTCTGAAACCCCCACAAGGCTGTCCAACCCAGCCATTTTTTAAAAGGCACAGAAGGGATGCTATTCACTTCCCCTCTTATTACTCTGTTGATCAGGTAACCTTTGTGGAATGGAAGTCATAGAATAGGGCAGTCCTTCCATATAAGCTTTTTATCCTTTTTTCACAGCTGCATTGCAGCTGTGGGCTTCTCCTCCTGTGGTTTATCCCCCAACTAGGGGAGATCCAGGGGAGATCTTGTTCATATGACCTCCATGATTCTCACCTCTAATGTGAAGCACTAGATTTTGTTACGTTTCTTGGTAAGATGCCTGAGCTCTTTTGTAGCAGCACATCTTACCCTATGGCTTACCCTAAGAAGTCCATTATTTCCTTGCTATTCTTGTACAGGCAACTGTGGCCCTGAACTGGATAAGGTCATTAGAGATGTTTATGTAAAGGAGTCCTCAAGATTCTGTGAGGGCTATTCAGTTCCTAGAAGTGGTTCAAGCCTTGGAAGACATGCAGGTCTTGATTTCAAGAAAAATTCCCGGGGATCTATTCCAACTTCTTCATAGTCCCCAAGAAAGATAGGAGGTGTCACCTAGACATAATACATTTCAAGCATCATTTTAATATGTCAAGATTGAAGATGGCATGTATGCATTCTGTCAGTTCTGATGTGTCCAGGTGAGTTTTTGGCTTCTCTGTATAGAAGGGAAGTGTGCAGCATTAGAAAATCCTCCACTTTGCATTTCAGGGTCAACATTTCCAATTTGCAGCCCTTCCCTTTGGTCTGGCCACCACTTTCTCACAAAAATGATGGCCACATTGTCTAACCACTGTTTTGGAACAAGAGGCTGTATGCCCAATTTCACATGTGTACCCTGCAGCTGAACATTCTGTGAAATTGGTCCAGACAGCTGTGTTATCTCTCACTCTTGTACCAGATGAAGGTGTATCTGCACTGGTGGCTTCAGGAAACCCACCTGACATTGGGCTCCTAATGAACTGGTCCATAGTAACTATGGATGTCAGTCTGTCTGATTTGTGAGGTCACCTTCAGTTCAGGTAGCGCAGGGCCTCTGGTTCAGCCATGAGAGCCAAATATTGAGCAACATGCTGAAACTCTGATTCATCTGGCTCTTCAGCATTGGTCACAGTAGCTTCACTGTGTCCTTGTTCAGATTCAGTCCAACAGTGTGACAGTGGTGATGTATGTCAACCACAAAGTGGGACCAGAAGCATGGTTGTGTGGTCCAAGGTTTGTCTTATTCTCTTCTTGGCAGAAACTCATGTTCCAGCCCTATAAGTCATTCACATTTGGAGGGTAAGAGATTGTTAGAGTAAAATGTATATGTTTACTGGCTAACTGAGTTGGATTAGAGTTCAAACTTTCAGAATGTACAGCAGATAATCATACTCATTCATTAATGTGAGAAATGTAAATTACTTTGGGTTCCACTGAAGGTGAGAATCTCATCATTATCTCTACCTAAATTGCTCTATAGACTTCAATAGAGGCATGTATTTATAGTTTGCAATAAATGCTATCTTCCATGAAGAGTGGTCAAGTGGTCCCTGTTGATGTGTTAATTGCTCCAGTAAATGTGTGGAGAGTTTGTAATTTGCCACCAAAATCATACTGTACAAGTCTTCTGCTTTATCCAAGTCTAACACAGTACCACTTTTTTACCTATTCTCAGGGTAGACAATGTGGCAGCGGTCTTTCTCAGGCGTTAACTCCTGGACCCCAGGAAATGGGAACTAAAGAAGTCTGTTTTTGATTCTATTACTCAAAGGTGAGGTCTGTCAGTGGTGGACCTCATGGCCTCTTGGACAAACTACAAGGTCCATCTGTTTTGCTCCATGTCCTGGGATCCTCTGCCCTTGGCAGTGGATGTAATGGTTATTCTGTTGTATTTCCCTTTAGGATATATATTTCCTCCTCTTCCTCTGATTCCCAGAGTTCTGAGTATGGACCAGGTACTTATAATCCTGATTGTACCTTATTGGCCTCATAGAGCTTGGTTCTCAGATTTGATCAACATATCAATAGATAGGCCATGGTGTCTTCTTCCTCTTACAAATAGGGCCTTCTGTGTCATCCAGTCATGAAAAGGCTTGTTTTGATGAAGTTGATCTTGAAACGGATATCCTGAGGACGAAGGGTTCCTCTTAGCAAGTAATCATGACTATTCTTAATGCACATAACCTGATTTCATCTAAGGCTTATCATCTGGTCTGGTCCAATTTCTTTAAGTAGTGGAAAGAATATGGCTTACATCTTGGTCCTTTTCATCTTTTCTGATGTTGTCCTGTTCCCAGGACAGTCTCCGCAAGGGACTTCATTATAGTTGTATAAAGGTCCAAACCTTTGCCATGTCAGTTCTTTTTCAGAAACAGATTGTTCTTTTGCAAAATGTTCAGACTTTCTTGAAAGGGGTGGCTTGTGCCTGTCTTGTCTTTACAGATTCCACACCTCCATGGCATCTAAATCTGGTTCTTGGGGAACTTCAGAGGGATCCTTTTGAACCACTGGCTTCTGTTTCTTAGTTGCTTCAACCTAAAGACTGCATTCCTTCTAGTGACTGTGTCGGCCTAGTAAATGGACAAATTATTGGCTTTGTCTTGTAGAGACCCCTTTCGAACTTTTCATATAGATAAGGTTGTACTGTGCATTCAGTTTAGATTTCTCCCTAATATGATTTCTGATTTGCATATTAATCAGGAGATTGTACTTCCTTCTCTTTGTTCTACCCTGTCTAGTAGAAGATAACAGGACCTTCACTGCCTGGACATAGTCCTGTGTCTTAAAGGGATAGTAATGTTTCATAATAAAAGCAGCTTTAATTAATCATCATAGTATTTGGGCCTTGGAGAGTGTTGTTTCAATTCTGTCAGCGTTGTAGTTCAAGAGTAACTGAATGATAACGTATCCTCCTCCTGCCCCTTTTACTGATGTAACACTGCTCAGCTTAGAGCAGCAGGGTGTGTCCAGGTAAACTGCAGAGAGGGACAATCTTCAATTAAGATAAGGGAAAAAGCTGAAAAACCTGTCAAGGGGGGCAGGCTTTCATTGTTCTCGCAGTAAGAAGATTGTTCCTTGTTGTGAGCTGTCTGGTCTATGGACCAGATCCCACATCTGAGGAGAGGGGGCTTACACTAGGTAAAAGGGGCGGGAGGGGGAAATGTTATCATTCAATTACTTTTGAACTACAACTCTGACAGTACTGAAATAACATTCTCTATGACTCAAATACTATTAAGATTAATTGGAGCTGCTGTTTTTGGGAATCATTACTATCCCTTTCAATACTACATTTATGGCACTGAACCCTTTGAAATTGGATATGCTTTTTGTTATTCCTGAGGGACCTCATGCAGGCCAAGCACCATCTAGGGTGACAGTGGCCTCTTGGATCAAGGCAATCATTCACAGGGCCTATGTCTTTATAAAGAGAACAGTCCCTTTTCAGGTAAGAGCTCATTATATCCAGATAGTAGTTTCTATCTAGGTGCTTTTTTACTTATTTTCAACTTCCTTTTCTTCTGTTACTTATTTTATATGTAGTAGTGTCAATTGATACTGGAGGTTCATGGTTGTCTCTGGTTTGTCTCTGTTGAAAATGGTTTTATTGTCGGGATATTGTGGGAGTTTTTCTCCCACCTCCCTTGAATTATGTTTGAAATTATGGTTACTTTTTTATATACCCATGTTTCATTTGTTCCACAGTGTACAAGAGAGAAAAAGGAATTTTTGTACTCACAGATAAATCCTTTTCTCTTAGTTTCAGTGCAAAACAGGACATCCCTTCCCGAAAAAAAATATAGTTTGAGTTCTAAGAAGATAAGTCTATCTGGTTCCCTGACATGATGACTGCCTTGCAGTCTTCTTTTTTTTTTTCTTACACCTTTGCTATATGTAAAACTAATGGCTGCTTCTACTTGTCAGGGGTTAAGTAGAGCTGGGAGGAGTCTCCTTCTCCAGAGAGCTTTGATTTGCAAGTGCCCTGCTTCTTAGTGGCAGTAACGTAACTCCATGGTTGTTGTGTTCCACAAGAACTAAGAGAAAATTATTTATTGGTAAGTATACAAACAATCCCATTTTAACTCCTTCAATGCTAGAAAAGTCTTCAGTGTAATTTTAGTAATATGTTGGAGACCACTCTAGCATTCAAGGTCCCAATGGATTTTAAAAATAAAAGTGCATTTTTAGTTAATGTTTACTAATATAGTCCCCAGTATTAGATACCGTAACATTCTGGGTTAGAAACATTTTAATATCAATGTGATACTTGGTTCTAAAAATAATAATTCGGATTGTTTCATTAACCAGAAAGGTGTGTAATGCTACAGATTTCCAGTGCGGTACACACCATTCTGATCCTTAAAGGGAAGATTCAAACACTCTCCCTGTTTAAGTTTAACCATTTAAGTGCCAGACATGTCTCCAACGCATCACACATCCAATGGAGACCTCTCTTCGCACTCCAAGGGTTAAACAAACCTGACAGTCCACAGACATGTCATCCAGGACAATCTCATAAACAAAGTCACCATGGCATACATTAGTATTTTCTGCCTTTAGTAACGTAAGAGGGTGTTAGTATGTGTTACTTCTCCTTTAAAGGGTTAAAATTATGAGGTACACCTGGTTATTGTTCTTTACTCACTCAATGCGAAAGAGATCTCCATGTATGTCTTCGCTATGTGTTGGGGACTTCTCTTGCACCCATGGGGTTAAATGTGTCATTTTAGCATAAAGATGTGGATAAATATCCTCTTTAATCAAAATGCTTTTTAGCACATAACAAAAAGGTTATATTTTCTGCCTGAGAAAGCTTTTAAAATTACCATAATGTTTTTTCACCCATTTCACAAATTCTCATTATTGAAATTATTACGTATACTTTAAATGACATTTTACAACCAAACTGTTACTGTGAAACAATTGTATTCATGTTGATTCCATTAACCCTTTGAGTGCCGGGGGGTGTACAATGCATTGCATAGGGTTGCAAAGGATTAGATGAATTCTATGCAGATAGAGATGTGGCAGATACAGTTTGCAAAACCATTTACAAATTCTTAACTGCTTCATTGCCAGAACAGAGTAACAAACATGAGCACAAAGAGGATGATATACAGAAAAGAACTGTAACAATTGTGTGGCAAAGTAACTACACCATAAGGAACATATAACAGTTCCTATTGAATTAAATTTGGTTTTTATCCACTTGTAAGCTAGAGAGGTCTCCAGTGCATTGCTTCCCAGAGTGCAGCTGGTTTCCTCCAAAATGTCTCCCCTCCTTCTTAGCCTCACTCTTCTTTTCTCATCAGTCCATTTCCACACATATATTCCTTGCTCCATAAAATCATGAGAGACTCAGAACATTAAAGAATTTCATATAATTACTACTGATCTTGATAGCCACCCAAAAAAATGTTCATTTACCAGATTAGGGTTGTACTGTGTTAGGAGAATTTTGAATTGAACCTCTCCAGGAACATCACGGTTAACAATTTAATCGGCTGCCTGAACTTGATGTCACATCAAATAAGTTACCTTTCAGACCTCAGGCATAGCTATTTCTACAGAAGGTAATAACTCTCGGTGTCAGCTAAACTACACATTCCAATTTAAAGCACACTCACTTGGCATTTGGTTTGTTTTATTTTTTTCTCACTCTGGCTTCACTTTAAAAAATATTTGTCTTCAGTACTGATCTAAGAAATTAAACTATGGTATTTAGTTAAAGGGATAGTAATGTTTCATAATAAAAGCAGCTCTAATTAATCATCATAGTATTTGGACTTTGGAGAGTGTTATTTCAATTCTGTCAGAGCTGTAGTTCAAGAGTAATTAAATGACAAAGTGTCCCCCTCCCGCCCCTTTTACTGATGTAACACTTTTCAGCCAGAGCAGAAGGGAGGTGCCCAGGTAGACTGCAGAGAGGGACAATCTTCAATTAAGATAAGGGAAAAACCTGAAAAGCTTGTCAAGGGGGGCAGGGCTTTCATTGTTTTCACTGTAAGAAGATTGTCCCCTGCTGTTATCTGTCTGGTCTTACAACCAGATTCCCCATCTGAGAAGAGATGGCTTACACTAGGAAAAAGGGGCGGGAGGGGAAACTTTGCTTGTGAATATCTCTTAAACCATAAAGGTTTGAGAGATAAGACTTATGTCATTCTTCATATTTTTTAATGGCTACAAAATAAAATAAAGTTAAAATGAAGTATTACTATCCCTTTAAGCTACATATGAGTGCGATACAATAAACAAGTGGATTTAACCATTTTACTTAGTCGTACATAAAAAACAACTACATGTCCTATACAAGTTTGTCTAATATTATTGATATAAATATACAGGTAAGAGAACATTTGGGAAACAGTGAACATATTGTGGTACCCTTTGAAATTTGTCATGAAAAAACAGATAAATCGGAGCAGTCACCCATCTATGTTCTTGCCTCAGTGGGAGGAACCATCTTCAGAGAATTTGCATGATTGCAATTTTATGCAAATTAATTTGTATTGTATTATTCAGCAGGGATTGGCAAATTGAAGGGAGGGCACTATGAAATGTCAGTATGTGGTTGTAATTCCAGCCAGTACAGTCTAATGTACATATAGGGACATAAATAAAAGTGAATGTCTCAAACTATTGCTTTAAATAAAACATGGCTAACATAAATCTAGATGACCTGAGAGGTTATCAAAATCATTGTTGGTATAAAGTAATGGTCTCACTTTAAAAAGAGATTAGCTAGAATAATTTTTAAAAGGCTGATTGCATGAAAAGCAACATTAGAGAGCATTAACTATGAAGTACTTTGAAAATTGTTCAAAAGGCTTTTGGAAAAACATTAATTAAAAAAAAAACACGTGTACGGAAATAAATAGAAAAAATTGTCTGTTAAAAGGTAAACAACCCACTTACATTCTAGGCAAATAAAGCTATAAAGAGAAATACCTTCAGCGCCATGCTTTCATACAGCAGAGAAAACACCAGAGTAAGTAAAAATAACAGACTGCTTTAATATACTTAAAGGGATAGTAATACTTTGTTTTAACTTTATTTTATTTTGTAGGCATTAAAATAACATGAAGAATTATATAAGTCTTGTCTCTCAAACCTTTATGGTTTGAGAGATATTCACAAGCAAAGTTTCCCCTCCTGCCTCTTTTACCTAGTGTAAGCCATCTCTTCTCAGATGTGGAATGCAGTCCATAGACCAGACAGTTAACAACAGGGGACAATATTCTTCCTATCAGAACAATGAAATTCCTGCCCCCCTTGACAAGCTTTTCAGGTTTTTCCCTTATCTTAGTTGAAGATTGTCCCTCTCTGCGATCTACCTGGGCACCTCCCTTCTGCTCTGGCTGAGCAGTGTTACATCAGTAAAAGGGGCATGAGGGGGACACTTTGTCATTGAATTACTCTTGAACTACAACTCTGACAGAATTGAAATAACACTCTCCAAAGTCCAAATACTATGATGATTAAGTAGAGCTGCTTTTATTATGAAACATTACTATCCCTTTAAGGACACATATACAACTTAAAATAATATCCCAAATGTATATTTTATGATGTTATGCACAGTATTCACCTGATAGTAGATTACAACTGCAGATAAGTGAGAAAAACCCTCCTAAACATGTACAGAAACCAAAATAGATTAGATTAAAAAAAATGACATCTTCAACAAAAATAATATCTAAATAATAAAATATAAAATCCTAAAATATATAGAGCATATAAATAGATTAAATAGTAAATAAAGAGTCCAGCTGGCTATAAATCTTTTACCTAATGATTATTCTAGGAGCCAGCTGAGTTACTTGATTTTGGCCAGTAATTAAATTTTTAATACCAGTAAAAGAAAAAAGAAGAGATATGTGGCCACAAAGTTTAATGTGGTACCATAGTAACATACATAGTAACACAGTAAATTAGGTTGAAAGAAGACACAGATTCACCAAGTTGAACCTTTGCCTCATAACCCAGAGAAATGGGAACTGTATAGTTTTCCTGCTGCCAGATAAGTTAGTGTTTCTCAGACCTTCCTGTTTTGCCTAATAATATACAGTATAACCTTGTATGTTCCCTTTTGAAAGAAATGTATCTAATATTCTCTTAAATGTATCCATCGTATCTGCCATAATCACTAGGGATGGGCAAACATTTTTGCCTGAAATTGAAATTGGCGAATAATGGCACTTTCCTCTTGGAGTATAATTTCCCACAAAAAGTGCAGTTTTTCCACTTTTCCCCTCCTTTTTCACCCATTGAAATCAACGGGAAGAAAAATTTTTGTCCACCACACGTAAGTGTTCTACAGCCATATAAAAGTGTTCCAGGCTCTTGCAGCATGCTGTTCTGTATTTGTGAGATGAGAGAGCAGCACCTTTTTTGAGCTAAAGATAGGGAAATTGAAAGTTTAGTTTAGGGAATCTTTTAGGTGGGACATTTGTTCCCTGTATTAGGAGAGTCAGTGGGGCACTTTGGGGAGAAGAAGGGAGGAAGGAGGTTGACCCCAAATAATACCCCAAAATTCCGATTGACTGACTGGCAAGTCACAGGCAGTTAGGGACCTATTTGCTTGCTTATCTTGCTGTTATTGTCTCTCTGCTGGTTGGGGAACTATGGGGAAAGAAGTTGCTGATTTTGTTTTTCAGTTTTACTTTTTAGGACAGATTGTGATAAGACAACAGGGTGGACAACTTACAAAAAAAAAAAAAAAGGAATAAAAAACTAAATATATTAGGTGACAGTGACAGACAGCTGACTGGGCTTAGGAAAGGCATCATACAGCTCCATCAGCTGTGTTGTGTATCGTAGAGTAAAAAAACACAGTGTAGTTGAGTAATGTGCAGCAAACGCACAAGGGTGAGTGTGGAGGGGTAGAGCATTGCAGGGATGTGAGAGTAAAGTTGTAGTTCAAAAACTGACTGCAGCAACGGTTGCTGCTGCGTGTGCAATCAATGATGATGATCCCTCTATTCCAAGGCTCCAAGGGAAGATGCAGTTTGTCAAGGTCCCAGCAAAATTAGTTCCAGGCAGTTCTCACAGCAGCCATTCTGTGATTGTGAGAGGAGAGAGAAGCATGTTTTTGAGCTAGAGAAGATAAGGAAATAATTGAAGCTTAGTTTTAGGGAGTAATCTAGGTAGGACATTTGATCTCTGTAGTGGAGACACAGTGGGGAGAAGAAGAGAGGAAGGAGGTTGACCCAAAATACCCCAAAATTTGGTGTGACTAGCAAGACACAGGTAGCTGGGGTCCAAACTGCTTGCTGATTTTACTTTTATTGTCTCTGCGCTGGGGAAGTCTGGAGAAAGTTTTTTAGTTATATATATATATATTTTGGGGGGTCTAACTTTGAAAAGATATGGTGGACAACTTACAAAAAAAATAAATAAATAAAAAAAAAATAAAAAATGTAAATAATTAAACAAATAAATATATTAGACAGCTGACTGGGACAGATGTGATAGACAGCGGACATTGAGAATTTTGTTAAGGGCCAAGGCAGGACATCAGTTGTGTACCGTAGAGAGCAAAAACACACACAGTAGTTGAGTAATGTCTAGTAAATGCACAAGAGGAAGGGGGAAAGGCAGAGCAGTGCAGGGACTTGGGAGCAAAGTAGTAATTCAAAAACTGACTGCAGCAATTTTTGCTGTAGCATGTGAAATAAATGATGATGATCCCTCTCTCCTGAGGTGGATGCAGCTTGTCAAGGTCCCACCAATTACATCACGCCAGTCCCCCACCACCACTATCATACACACCTGCCACAGTGTAGGTTGTACTATATTTTTTTTAATCACTCAACATCATCATGAATACATGCCAGTGTCACTTAAGCAGGAAGTAAGTGTTGTGGGCAAAGGACAAAGGCACCCTGCATGCTAGCACAATTTTCAAGGTATATGTTGCTGTAGGACTCACAACTTTGACTTCAAGCTACTTATTTCTCCACTTCAGCCCTCAGAAGAAGTAATATTGTGCTGGGGAATATACACCATCTTAAACATAGGAAAAAAAGTGTTGGAATAGGAAAAAATGTGTTGGAATAGGAGAAAAATGTGTTAGAATAGGAGAATAATTATCACAGTGTACCTGTATCTGTGCTGCCAGTTACCCTTGTGCTTCTGCTCAGCTCTATCTGGTAGTCACAGGTGCAGACGTGCGTTGCTGTCTCAGGATGCTGCAATTGTTTATAAGCATTAGTGATGAGCGAGCGTGCTCGGCCGATGCTCGGATCGGCTCGAGCATCGCTCTGCTCGGCACATGGCGGTACTCGTCGAGTACCGCCATGTGCTCGCCCGACATGTTCGGGTGAAGGGGATCTGTGCCGGAAGAGGCACAGATCCGAAGACGCTCCGCTGGACCACCAGGGACTGGAGGTACGGGGGCATTGCGGAGATGAAGGGGGCATTGCGGAGATGAAGGGGGACATTGTGGAAGAGGGGCATAGACTCTATGCCCCTCTTCCACAATGTCCCCCTTCATCTCCGCTATGCCCCTCTTCCACAATGTCCCCCTTCATCTCCGCTATGCCCCTCTTCCACAATGTCCCCCTTCATCTCCTATGCCATAGAGGAGATGAAGGGGGACATTGTGGAAGAGGGGCATAGCGGAGATAAAGGGGGACATTGTGGAAGAGGGGCATAGAGTCTATGCCCCTCTTCCACAATGTCCCCCTTCATCTCCGCTATGCCCCTCTTCCACAATGTCCCCCTTCATCTCCTCTATGGCATAGGAGATGAAGGGGGACATTGTGGAAGAGGGGCATAGCGGAGATGAAGGGGGACATTGACCAGGCACCCTCCGCTCATCAGAGCAGGGGGTGCCTGGTTTAATGCTCGAGTGCTCCCATGCTTTTCAATGGGGCTCGGGTGCTCGGCCGAGCACTCGAGCCTCAGGGGGTGCTCGGTCAGAGCACCCGAGCACCCGAGCATCGGGGTGCTCGCTCATCATTAATAAGCATGTATTTGATCTGCCTAATTGATTCCCGCCTTTGTGTGTGCCTATTTAAACTTCCTGGGGCCTAGTATTAGTTGCCCTTATGTGGTGTTTCTGTTAGTACTCGTTATTTTTACGCCATCTCGTTGCGATCCTTGCTTGGCTTCCAATTTGATCCCCGGCTTGTCTGACTATCCACATCAGTTCTGACGTGTGGCTCTGGCTGACTACTTGCTCCGTGTATGACCCCGGCTTGTCTGACTATCCACACTGGTTCTGACCTGTGGCTCTGGCTGACTACTCGCTCCGTGTATGACCCTGGTTTGTCTGACTACCCACTCTGGTTCTGAACTGTGGCTCTGGCTGACTACTTGCTCCGTGTTACCTAGGCTGGTCTGGCTATTCGCATTAGCGGTAATGTGGCTTGTGCTGTCCCCTCTGCGAGTGCCACTGTCTGAAATGAGTACCGTGCGGTAGTACATATGTACCGCTGGGCGCTTGGTCCTACCAGGCAGATAGAACCATAGGCGAGGTTCTTCATTTCACTATCCTACTCCGATTAGTGCAGGCCTCTGCCCAGTGTCATTCGGGGTAGTGGACTGTGGTCTGTCCATTCACTAGTTCTGGTGATAAGCTGGGGAATTGCTTATTATATGTGTATTATCAGTAAAGGTGGTTTTATCTGAATTTACCTGTGTCTGACCTTCTTTGTATTGTGTACCTTGACAATAATGTATTGGAATGTATGAAAATTTTGCTAGAATAGGGGAAAAGGATGAAAATTTTACATAGGAGAAAAAAGAAAACTTTCATGAAAAAGCAAAAAAATCATCTGTTTTTCACAAAAAGTCATGCAGGAAACTTTTCTTACTTTTTGCCCACCCCTAATAACCATATCCTTGGGCAAGGAATAATTTAACAGACCTTAATGTAAAATAAAACCTTCCTCTGCTTAAGTCGAAACCTCTTTCCCTCTAATCTCAAGGGGTGTCCCCTGGGTATTTGATCAGAACTTGAAATGAATAACTCACCATAGAGATCCTTGTATTGACCACTCATATACTTGTACATTGCAATAAGATCTCCTCTTAGTCATCTTATTCCACAATGGTGTTATTAGTTAATTGGGTTGAAAACAGGTCATGTATAGCACTATATCACCAAAAACTCCATGGCATATACACATGAAGAAAGAGAGGATGGGCAAACAAGTAGGGCTTAATGCAAGTAATTTGGAGCACAATTTTACTACCACCAAAACATTCATGCACATCTACTGCTCCTTTCCCATTACCCCTGTGTATAGCACCATTGCTGGACATAATGAAAGAAGTGTTTTTACTGTAAAGTACACAACAGAACTGATAGCTTATGGAATTATGTTTTGCCCATATGAAAAAATAAGGTATGTCTGTAGTATCTGTCAGTCTCAGTAATAGCTTAGGTCAAGGAATCTCCCACCTGTCTCTGACACCTATCATCATAATCCTTTTTAATAAGCTATTGTTGTTTGTTACTGTCTACAAATAAATCACACTCCCTGCAACCACAAGCAACTCCAACTTGCCCTCTTTGCCTGTCTGTCTGCCTCTACACCTAGCTATGTTAAAATGTCAGCAGCTTTCTCTCTCCAATGCCACTGCAGTCTTAATTGTTACACTACAGTACAAGATGATAATAGGCATATTAATTTTAGAATCAGCAGTTTGCAATAAATTGCTACACTGCACACCTCAGTATATGCTTGTCCATTTTGTTCTTGTGGTTGTAGCATAAATTTGTGTAATTACACATAAAATGTCAAGTTTTACATATCTGTCTCTTGGATGTATGATGCACTTTTATCTGTCTGCAAATTATATATGTTACTCACTCAGTCTCAGTAGAGGCTCAGTCAGCTCAGGTAGGAACTTGCATCACATGCCTTTCTGACTGTTACTCTCTATTACTTTTCAGTCAAAAATATATATATTTTTTATTTGTTATATCTCTAGTTTCTAACTTCACAACTCTCCAGAGAGTAACTTGTCTAACATCAGGACTCCTAAAAAGCAATTCCAGCTCTCCTCTCTGTCTGTCATCTCTAGCATTAAAATGTAGTTGTTTTTCTCTCCATAGACTGACAACATGCAGGAAACTGATAACCCTTTTATATTAGCATCACAGGAATACACAGGGAAATTTTCCACAAGGGTGAAATACAATATTCAAATTCATTTCAATGCAATGAACAAGAAGAAAAAAAAAACAGGAAAATGACATTTTTTTTGTGAAAGTATTTTACCAGGAAGAATACATTGAGATTGTCGCTCATTTTCAAGTATGTCCTGAACTCATTTTATCTACCTTAGAAAGGTGAAAGGCTGAGCTGACCTTGCCAGGACTAGAACCTGTGACCTTACAGTCTGAGCAGATTCTACAGCTGGTGCCTTAACCAACTGAGCCATCTCTTCCATTGGAACTTTTCCATTTGGAAAGAAGTGCAGTTTTTTTTGCATTTTTCACTTTAGAGGTAAAAATGTTTTACTCTTCCCTACTTCCTACCTGCCCAGCTCTGTGCCTGTGTAGTCCTGCACCTCAGCTCTCTCTATTTGAAAGTACAGCAGTAGCCTGGGAAGATGTAAGATTTATTGGGAAGAAGAACAGCACATTTTTGCTGGTCATTTGTAAAGGTTATTGTAGAATCCCCAAAATATTACCTAACTGCTTTTCTTCTGTTTTTTTCCAGGCTTATTTTGACCTTTTCCAATTTTGTTTTTTATATTTTTTACTTGATGTAAAGGGCAGCTCATAATTTGTTAAAAAAACAGACATGTCGCATGTTTAAAACATGCAAGCCGCATGTGGCCTTCTGTATGCTAACATGTGTCCCTCTGTAGATAGAAACCTTTTAAATTCCCTGTGACCATAATCATTCCCCACCCTCCTTTCTCAACTTAGAGTGTCAACCTGTTTAATTTTTCTAGCTTTTGACCAGATTTCACTGGACCTAAAACACAGACAGAATCACTTAGCAGTTGCTGGAACGATTCACGGACAAAGTATTATGATAATGGCTAGATTTTACTTGGCTAAAGGACCTTTGTTGATTTAACTAGGGATGGGCAAAAGGTTCCATTGTGTTCCTATGAGTAATGCCATGAAAATGATGTGTTTTCAGGTGTATGTTTTTTGCTAGAAAATCCACCCTCAGCAAATTCCTTTAAATGTCTCCATTTCCAGCATGAAGAAAAGCATTTGATGGCCCTGCGATCTTTTGAATGTATGAATTCTGATAGTAATACAGGAGACGTACTTTGACATAGATGCCTTCACCAAATTCTCTAGTAAAAATACCCTTCTACTTACTTTTCTTCTGCTACAGAGAAAAAGAGAGGGGTGGCTATTCTCTTTAAGGCCTCCATCCCGTGGAAGCGCCTCTCCTCACATTTATATCCAGAGGGAGATTTCTCCTTCTGCATGTTATATTATTTAATAAACCCTACACAATATTGAATCTTCGCTGCCCAAACTCTTGTCAAATCTCATACCTCTTAAATACATTCCGTAATCTGGAGCACTTATTTACAAGTAAGCTAATTGTGGGTGAAGAACTAAATATAGCCATAGAACCACAGATATATACTTCAACTGGTAAACCTTTCTTCAAGTATACACATCTTAAAACATTATGCACTTCCCTCTCTGATTTTCAGCACAATGACGCTTGGAATCTCCTCCATCCCTCAAACTGAATTTATACGTTTTTCTGTTCTACTCATGCTACTTGCAGCAGAATAGATTATATCTTTATTTCACAATGCTTGCATCATCATTTTCAATTCTCTTCTATAGACACTATCTCTTGGTCTGATCATGATGCTGTCTCTGTTTTTCTATCCCTTCCTGACACACCGGTTAGCTTGGCTTCCTGGCGACTCAATGACTGTGTCCTTCAAGATCCAGCAACAGTCTCCTCCCTTCAACCTGATCATGACAAGTATTTTTGCCTTAATTCTACTGAAGATATCTCAGATCTGATAGTTTGTGCGGGCATGGCTTATTAAGGCAGGAGTGATTAAGAAGCAGATTAAATGGAAGAAAGTGGATGATTTACTCAATAAAATTCACCTCTTTGATACTACACACAAGAGGTCCCTGTCCTCTACTGATTTGATGGTTCTTAACAGTCTTAAAGATCAACGCAACACCTTGTTATGCCAAGATGCTGTTAGGTCACACATGTGGATAAATGTGGCAGCTCTCTATCTCGTTTAATTCGTCGGCTGAGGAGTGCCAACTTAGTTACTTTAATTAGATCCCTGGACTGAATCACTAACAATATATTCCCTTCTATTTCTGACTCCTTCAGAGATTTTTATTCCTCTTTGTATAATTTAGATCTGCAAAGCCTCTTTTCCCCTTGTATTTGGAAGGATAGGTTGAATTTATTCTTACAGAAGACCAAACTTCCCTCTCTTTCCAACCTGGATGCCACCTCGATGGAATGCCCCATAACACCCTCTGAGATTTCACAGGTCCTTCGGTCTATGGCTCTGGGTAATAGCCCTGGAGCGGGTGGCTTCCAGTTGATATATTACAGGAAGTTTCAGGTTTCCTTACTCCCCCCAAATGTTGAAATCTTTCAAATCAATCCTTGGAGGACATTCCTTTCCCCTGCAAGCTTTGGACATTGTGGTTATACCTAAGCGAGGGAAAAATGCAACCTTATGATCCAGTTATAGTCCAATTTCTCTAACAAACGTGGATGTCAAAATATTTGCCAAGATTCTAGCTTCTCACCTCTTAAAATTAATTCCTACCTTATTACATATTGACCAATGTGGCTTTTGTACCTAGTCGTGAAGCAAGACACAACACGATGGCGGCTATCTCCATTATTGACTTGGCTTCCTCTAAAAGGATTCCATCAATCTTCCTCTCTACAGATGCAGAGAAAGCATTTGAGAGTTGATTGGGGATATATGTTTGAGATTCTTCAACACTTTGGTTTAGGTTCGAACATGCTTTCAGGCATTACGGGCCTATATACCTCTCCATCAGCAAAGGTTTTGGTTAACGGGTTCATATTGGACTCCTTTAAGATCACTAATGACACTAGACAAGGGTGTCCCCTCTCTCCCTTACTCTTTGCCCTGACTCTTGAACCCCTGTTGAGTGTCATTCAGAATTCCCTGGACATTTCAGCGTCAAATCCGGTAACAGTACATTCAGTTGCTGCCTGCACTGATGATGTACTAGATTTCATCACTTGCCCTGAGATTTCTCTACCTCACATGATATCTGCATTTGAGGAATATTGCTATTTATCTCAGGAATATTTAGGCATTCTTCTCTCTCCTGATCTTGTATCTCTCCCTGCTATTAATTTATCCCCTCTGCTGGGCTTTATATTGGAAGACCTAGACAAGTGGAACCATCTCCCAATATCCTGAACTGGACAGAGCAATCTTATCAAAATGATTGTATTTCCAAAATTCCTGTATCTCTTTAATGCTATGCCTATTTAGATCCCCCCCAACATTCTCCATTCCCTTCATCGTTTATTTGTATGAGGAAAGCTCCTCGCTTGACAAGCACTATTCTCACCTTTAGACCTAACGTTATTGGTTTAAATCTTCCAAGTGTTGAAAGATATTATTTTGGCTGTGGCCAATCTTTTCTATTTCATCTCCTTCCCAAAATATAGATGGCTTAGCACCCTTTCTGACCAACTGGGATTGTGGGATCCTCTACAGATCTGCTACCTCCCACCATTCTTCTGTTTGGTTAACTCACATAATACTGAAGCACGTGCTTATTCAATGGCTAATGGACAATACAAATGACCACCTGGCTCCACCAACCTGTCCGTTGATATCTGTGATGGGTAATCAGGAATTCCCAGTGGGCGTCTCCCATCCCATCTTCTTGAGGACTTTGGCCTTAGCAGACTGATTTTCTTCTTTGGACATCCTTTCCTCTCTTCTTAATAACATTCACATATCTTCCACTTAGGTCCCTTACTGTTTTTGAACAAAATTTGCTTAAGCCATCTACTACCCTCCTCTCAGTTTCCTTTTGTTATTCACTCATCTCCAACTTTATTCCTGCAATCGAATACTACTTTCTTAGACTTTGGGAAAAGGAACTGGGGGTTGAACTGGAGATTGACACCTGGCACCACATATTTCATAATTTGTGGCTTTCTGCATGTGACTCCAAAACAAAATAAATTAATTATAGATTTAAAAAGAGATGGTACATGACACCCCAAAGATTGACTAGATTCTCTACCTCAGCTTCGATGTTATTTTGGAGATGTCAACAAAAGATTGGTTCTATGTATCATATCTGGTAGTCCTGCCCCCTTATCTCCCCATATTGGTCTCAAGTAGTTCGAAGCATTAACTCCTCCCTACATACTGTCTTACGTTTGGATCCGCTCCCTTGTCTGTTCTTGTACAGATCAAATGATCTTCATCTACGTGATATTAACCATTGGTCCTGCATTTCCACTCTTCTTGAGATGGCTAAGTATCACAGTGCACGTGATTCTGGTGCTTTTGCTGGCTTGTTCCTTGTGATTGCTTGGTGGCAGCCTGGCAGGTGACTACTTCCTGGTTACTCATGCGTCATTCTGAGCGCTCGCTATTTTTATAGTTCCACCTTGATTTGTACTCTGCTGCCTAGAGAGGCCTTATATGCTGTGTCCTATCAGCTGCGCACTGTACCCACACCTGACCCTGGGAAGGTTGGGGAAGTATCTACAGTCAACTATTCTTGTGATTTATTCTTAATAAAGTGGAAATTATTTTATGTACCTGTCTGAGTCGTTATTTGCAAGTCTCCCGTGAAACTAAGTCTCTTATTCCTCTTCTCTGGAGAACACAATCTCCTCCTACTTTTCACTCCTGGCTCCTATCTTCCAATAGAAGATCTTCATATGAAAACCACAAATACTTCCTCAGCATATTATTCCAAATGGCTCTTATGGATGGAGAGAAACACTTCTCAACTTTCTCAATCTGTGTCTTAAAGTTGCAACTTTGCTCTTTTCTGCAGACACTAATGAGGTCCTTGTGTTCGGTCAGACAACCTGTTCTGTTCACTTTAGGATTTTGGCGTCCCATATTAAAAAGAAAAGGAGGAGCTGGCAGGACCGTGGTGTGTCCACTGATTTGGAGGAGGAGGAAATGACCACTAGCAGCATGGAAAGGTCTGAGAGCCACGATTCCGCAGACCCAGTGATACCCTGTCCCCTTACATTGTCCCTTGGGATCTAGAGTTAAATAGTGTCACCTTCAGCATAGGCACAGGAAAGAGTGGGTAGCAATGTGATCAGGGAGTTCAGCTGCATGTGCCTGCTGCTACTGTTGCCAGAGTGCCTTGTGATAGTCAGGAGGAGAAGGAAGAGATAATATCAAGTGACAGTCACACTTGTCATCCTCAAGCAGACCCCCTACTAGGGAAGGGTGAAAATTTTCACCTCAAACTGAAATTGGTGAATAATGGCACTTCCCGCTTGTTGAATAATTTCCAGCAAAGAAGTGTTTTTTTTGCTTTTTTCGCCTAGCTCATTCCATTGAAATCAATGAGATCATTGAATTTATACACAACACATAGCAAATATTATTTTATTTCCCAAAGGCATAGTATAAAAGGGGTCTGAGGGTGCCTGTGTGTTGGTGTAATGTGGGAAAAAAATCAGTTGAACAGGGAAATTTTGGGGGCGGTTTGTTTACTGGGATTGGGGGGTAGATAATACAAAATAAATCCTAAATACAAATAAAAAAGGGTATAAAAGGGGTCTGAGGTGGGTGCCTGTGTTGGTGTGTGGAGTCTGGGGAATGAATCAGTTGAACAGTGAATTTGTTTTGTGGGAGTTTCTTGACTGGTATTGAGGGATAGCTGATAAAAAAAAATAAGAAATTTGTATGTAAAGTGATAGAGACAGAAACACCCTGACATAAGCTGCCATTGGGTTGACTGATACTTGTTGTGATACAGTATTTTGTAAAAGATGATTTGTTGGATTTGTTGTTAGAGGCACAAGCCCTAAGGAAACATTGATTTGTAGGACTTAGGCTTGTTAGAAACAAACTCCCAAAAATTGTTTATTTTTTGTAGGACTATATATTTTTTTATTTTATTTTATTTTTTTTTTCAAAGCACAAGCCATGAGAAACAAAAATGTCCTACTGGCCAAGCCAGCAGGTCATGTTGGCCACTGGCCATTGTTAAATTTCCTCCTGAGTCCATTTTGCGGAATTTGCAACTGCTGTTCTTGCTGCTGCTGCTGAGTTGTTTAAGGAACAGAATGATTAGGCAGCTGAAAGGAAATGGCATCAACAACAGCAGTAACATGACGGATGGATGATGAAGGTTCCACTTGCCACAGCTAACGCCAGTGATGCATCTGAGGCAGTAGCAGCACAATAAGTAGCCCCCAGTATATGTGGAGGAAAGAAGAAGTTGGCCAATAATTCTTCTTCACCTGCCCCTCCTCCAAAATCATGGGTGTGTTGTTATTAGAATAGAAATGTTTCCCTTGAGACCAGGAACTGTGCCTCTCATCGGCAATTTCAATGTGCACAGTCTGTGTGTGGTAAATAACGTCTGGGAGCACAACTATATCCAAACACCATGACACCAGAACCCAAATACTGCCGCTGTCACTATATCCCTTGTCCAGACCCCGTTAAGGATAGATAACAACTTGCTGACAGCTTATAGTAATGATGAACCCTCCCTGCCAGTATCTTAGCATATTCTGCTGTATGGAATCTCCCCAGATGGTGCTGGTATTGATTCTCCTCCACCACACTGGCATGTGTGGTCAGTGCACCACACAGTGTGTAATGGGTAGAGATGAACTGCCACATCCTAACAGATCAACAATCAACAGAGTGGCTATCATTTGGTGGGGGGAGGTAATGAACGAGGTGGATTGGCAGAAGATGTAGTTACCCTAAAAGGTGATGGCAAGCTAGTTGTTTATCTGGTCTTGGAACTTCCAGTCTCTGCCTGGGTTGTTCTATTCCTCCTCCTCTTTGATCTCTGCCTCTCCTCTTGTTGCCTTTCTGGAGAGTCAGGGACAGCAAAAGCGGTGCTTGATTTCTGTGGTGGGTGTTTGTCTTTAACATGTTTGACGTAAATGTCATGGTGTCTGTGTTTCATGTGTGATATCAGGGCACTTGTGCCAAGGTGATTTCTCTCCTTTACTCTTTTCACTGACCTGGGCACAGTGCCATTGCTGATGACTGCACTGTGCCTGCCCCAACAGAAATATAGTCCCAAATCCATGATGACTTAAGGGGGAAGGGAACAGATGGAGAAGAACGGCCTCTTTCTTCTTGTCCTCCACATTCCCCTTTATTGTCTGTGGCAGCGGATAGTGCTGTTGCTGTTGCCACTACTGCCTCAGATTCAGCACTGCAACTAGGATCAGGAGTATTGAGCCTTCTCATTAACACCCTGCTGCCCTTGCATCCCAGCATCAGAAGGAATTGCAAATTCCTCTAATTCCAAAATGTCATTGCTAGTGGTGGTGGTGATGCCCATCCTCATTTATGTCTCCCATTCCTTCTCAGTTTCTGCTAAAAAGGCCATCAATGTCTCTTCCACCCCAGCTTCTCCAGCATCGCCACCCCCAATAGTCCCTATGGGCTGGTGCTCTATTCAGACATCTCACTGCTGCTTGCAGGAGGTGATGAGCAATGTGACAGAGGGTCCCCTAATGTTACACTTGCCATTTCCTTTTGACCTGAAGAAGAAGGCAGACTAACAGCAGTAGCAGCAGGTACAGGCAGCTGATCTGTGTTCCTGCTGGTGGTGGTGGTATTAATTCTGAGCCTGCTCTCCTCCCATTAAACCAGTTCTGGCCTCTCTAGGATCATGTTCCACCTGGACACTGTAGTGAAGGGAAGGGGAGGATTTCCAGTCCCAGGGTCAGAGGAATGGTGTGGGCTCCCTCAATCACTAGTCTGGATGCTGTCAAATGTTTCCCCTACCACTCCAGCTGCTTCACCATTACTGCTACTACTACTAACACCAAGCACATTAAGTTCAGCTGCAGAGTTTTCCTCCTCAGTCTCAAAGTCACTAGTAATATGAGGATATTGTTCATTACCCCCTCCTTCATTCCTAACGCTAACAAGCTGCTGGACCTTAGTAGCAGTAGTACTAGCACTGGCAGGACCGCTTGGGAATGGCAGGTGTGATTTAGGATCCCTTGCTGTCACACTTGGCATAATTTTCTCCTTCCCCCCTTAGTACTACAAGAAAAACTAGCAGCAGGCAAAGTATTGGTGGCAGCAGGTTCAGCACTGGCAGCAGGTTCAGCACTGGCAGAAGGTACAGTGCTGGTGTCAGCATGGGCAGCACATCTGGCAGCAGGTACAACACTAGTGGCTGCAGTTACAGCAATGGTGGCACTGGCAGCAGGGGCAGCACATCTGGCAACAGTTACAACACTAGTGGCTGCAGGTACAGAAATGGTGGCACTGGCAGCAGGGGGAGCACTTCTGGTAGCAGGTACAACACTAGTGGCTGCAGGTACAGCAATGGTGGCACTGGCAGCAGGGGCAGCACATCTGACTGCAGTATCACAGTATCCCTAGACAGCCTAGCACTCCTGTGCTTCCTACCTCTGTATGGCCACCGGCCACTTCCTCATTCTGACATCAGGTAACAGGCACTAGCACAGATGCCTGTTTTTGGGCCTATTCTGAGTGTCCTAATTGGATCCTGCCTCCTTCTGCTCCTTTATGATCATCCTTGGGGCTAGGAGCCATTGCCCTTACATGATGTTTCAGCTCAGTACTCTTTGCGCTCCGTTGGGACCTGTGTCTGAGAACTCGCTCTGTGTATGACCTCGGCTTGTCTGACTACCCACATCAGTTTCGACCTGTGGCTCTGGGTGACTAACTCGCTCTGTGTTGACCCCGACTTGCCTGACCAGTGGCCCTGGCTACTACTTGCTCATTGAAGTCCCTGGTTTGCCTTACCTCGCGCTGAGTAGTCCCTTTGTTTGTCTCCTGTGGCTCTGGCTACTACTCACTCTGTGTATTCCCGGTTTGTCTGACCTTTGGCTCTGGCTGCCTACTTGCTCCCTACAATACTGGCCTGCCTGACCTGTAGTCTCAGTGCTTCGTGACTCTGGTCTTCCAATTGCAGACCTAAGGGGTGACTGACACATATACCATTCATACTGTTGTCCCACTCTATCCGCTCCCCTAGTCTCAGTTACTTGTGGTAGTGCAGTGCACAGCACAGTATGCAGCTCCGATGGGGCCTTGGGTCCTATCAGCCTGTGTCTGGGGTTATATGTGGGTCCATGCCATTATTGTTGTATGTATTTAATAAAGGTGGTTATATATTTTCTTTGTGTCTGTCCTTCTTTGTCTGAATACTGTGACAAGCAGCTACAACACTAGTGGCTGCAGGTACAGCAGTAGTGGCACTGGCAGCAGGGGCAGCATGTCTGGCAGCAGGTACAACATTAGTGGCTGCAGATACAGCAGTGGTGGCACTGGCAGCAGGGGCAGCATGTCTGGCAGCAGGTACAACATTAGTGGCTGCAGATACAGCAGTGGTGGCACTGGCAGCAGTGGCATCACGTGTTGCAGCAGACCTGTCCTGCTCTCACTAGTACTACCCTTTTCTCCCTCCATTCCCATTCCCTTTTATCCGTTCCTTCCCTTTTCTCCCTTCCTTCCTATTCCCTTTTCTCCCTCCCTTCTCGTTAAATTCCACCAAATCCCTTGGGGTGATTTAGTGTACTGCTAGTCACTTCCTCCTCCTCCTCAGACTCAGACTCAGTGGACACATAATAAGGGTCCTTCCAGTTCCTCCTTTTATTAGTTTTAAACCTGCTCATAGTGATAGTGGTCACTATGAGCCTTTCCTGCCTCAATTTTGACAAAATATCACAGCAGAACAGCACAGCAGGTCTATCTCACTCTGTAGCTGCTTCTATTGTGTCTGCCTTCTGCGAAAACGTCACGATTTTATAGCGGAAATGCAAAAACCATGTACAAATCAATGGGTGGAAAATTTATATCCACTGAAAAAATGTTGAAAGATTTTGGCCAATGGGCGAAAGATGTGAAAATTTTAAGCGCTAGTTTTAAAGCAGATTTTCATGCAAAAAAGCAGATAACAACGTGGTTTTTGCAAAATTTCTCGTGAGAACACGGCAACAACTTTCACCCATCCCTAATCCTAACGTCAACAGTGTGGCTATCATTTGGCAGGGTAGGTAACGATGAACGAGGTGGACTGGCAGAAGATGTAGTTGTTACCCTAGAGGAAGAAGGTGATGGTGATGGTGAGCTAGTTGTTTCGCTTGTCATGGAACTTCCAGTCTCTGTCTGGCTTTCTTTATTCTTGTTCCACTTTGATCCCCACCTCGCCTCTTGTTGCCTTTCTGGAGAGTCAGGGGGTATAGTAACAGCGGTGCTAGATTTCTATAATGGGTGTTTGGATTTGACATGTTTGACATAAATGTCATGGTGTCTGTGTTTCAGGTGTGATATCAGTTGTGCAAAGGTGTGTTCCCTCCTTTCCCCTTCTCAATGACTTGTCACAAATTGTGCACAGTGCTGTTGGAGATGACTGCACAGTGTCTTCCCCAAGAAAAAAATAGTCCCACACCCATGACTTCAGCGGATAGGGAACATGTGGAGAAGAATGGCCTCTTTCTTCGTGTCTTCCACATTCCCCTTCACTGTCTGTGGATGATGTTGCTGCTGTTGCTGCTACTTCCTCAGAATCAGCATTGCAACTAAGACCAGGACTTGGAGTATTGCTGATTCTAGCAAGTGGAACTTGTCCTAGGCCCACATCACTTGTTGATCCCATTCCCACTGTGTCCACGGTGGTCTGTGGCACACTAGCTTGCTCCTCAGCATCCTGCTGCCCTTGCAACTCAGCAGTAGAATGAATTAGAGCAGTTGCAAATTCCAAAAGCTCATTGCTAGTGATGGTGGTGATGCCCATCCTCATCCCTGTCTCCCATTCCTTCTCAGTTTCTGCTAAAAAGGCCTGGAGTGTCTCTTCAACCGCAGACATCTCACTGCTGGTTGGAGGAGGTGACGAGCAATGTGACAGAGGGTCCCCTAATGTCACACTTGTCATTTCTTGGTGATGTGAAAAAGGCAGACTAGCAGCAGTAGCAGCAGGCACAGGAAGAGGATCTGTTCTCCTGCTGGTGGTGGTGGTATTATTATTTCTCCGCCTGCTCTCACCCAACAGTTCTGGCCTCTTCAGGATTATGTTCCACTTGGACACTGTAGTGAAGGGAAGGGGACTCCCAGGGCCAGAGAAATGGTGTGGGCTCCCTTGACCTCTACACTGGATGTTGTCAAATGCTTCCCCTACCACTCCCCTAACACTAGTCTCACCAATTGCTTCACCATTACTGTTACTACTACTACTAACATCAAACACATAAAGTTCAGCCCCAGATTCTTCCTCTTCACAGTCACTAGTAATATGATGATTAACCCCTTCTTCACTCCTAACACTAACAAGCTCCTGGACATTCTTAGTAGTAATAGTATTAGCACTGGCAGCACTGCTTGGGGACGGCAAGTGTGAGTTAGGGTCCCCCGCTTTCACACTTGGCATCACCTTTTCCTCCCCCCTCTCCTGAGTATTACAAGACACACTAGCAACAGGTTCAGCACTGGTGGCAACAGGTTTAGCACTGGCAGCAGGCACAGCACTTGTGGCAGAAGGGGCAGTACATCTGACAGTAGGCACAGTTATTGGTGGCAGCTGGTTCAGCACTGACAGCAGGCACAGCACTGTTGGAAGCAGAGGCAGCACATCTGACAGCAGGCACAGTACTGGTGGCAGCAGGTTCAGCACTGACAGAAGGCACAACACTGTTGGAAGCAGGGGCAGCATGTCTGGCAGCAGGCACAGTACTGGTGGCAGCAGGTTCAGCACTGACAGCAGGCACAACACTGGAGGCAGCAGGGGCAGCACTGGCAGCAGGCACAGCACTGGTGGTAGCAGGGGCGAAAACCACGTATATCAATGGGTGGAAACCTTCTAGTCATTGAAAAAAATGGAGAAGAATTTTGTCCAATGGGTGAAAAACGTGAAGATTTTAATCGTAGGTTTTAAAGCAGATTTTCCCCAAAAAAAGTGGACAACTAAGTGGTTTTCTTGGAATTTCTCATGGGAACATGGTGAGAGCTTTCACCCACCCCTACCCCCCTACAACCACACAGCAGCTAGAGAGTGGTGGGGATGAGGGTGTGGGTGCTGATGATGGTGATTGTGAAGCATCTGGTGGGATTAGCTTTAATGTTGATCCTCCTAATGCTGAGGTGGAAGTAGAAGTGATGAGCAGTCAGACTACCGGTCAAGGGAGCCCACAACATCCCCCTTACCCTGTGATTCCAATTCCCCAGCATTGTTACTCTGAGACATGATGATAAAGAAGGCAGAATTGGCTAACAGTATTAGTATCAGCACACATCAGCTGCCTGTGCCTGCTGCTAGTGCTGCCATGGTGTCTTCTTTACCTGAAGAAGAGACAGCAAGTGTGACAGTAGGGGACCCTCTGTTCCATTTTTCATCATCGCCAACCAGTCCAACTCTCATAAAGCAGGAGCAGCAAGGGCCTGGTGGTGGTGATGAGAGTGTTGTTGATGGTGGAGCATCTGGGGTGGAGGAGAGATTGAGGGCCTTTTTAGCTGAAATCAAAAAGGGATGGGAGACAGATATGCAAATAGAGATGGGCATCACCACCTCTACCAGCTGTGACATTGCTGAGTTTGCTGCTACTGTAATTCCTGCTACTGCTGAGTTGCATGGGCCAGATGTTGATCTGTATCAGCAGGGTGATGACAAACAGGCTATTGTGCCACAGACCACCATGGCCACAGTGGGAATGGGTTCCAGCGATAGTGATACAGGTCTAGGACAGGTTTCACTTGTCAGTGCCACACATAATGTTGGAACCAATTTCTAGTGCTGATTCTGATGGAGCAGCTGCAGAATCCTCTGCCCCAGCCAGTGAAGGAGATTGTGAAGAAGAAGGAAGAGGCCATTCTTCTCTATCTGTCTCCTCCCTGAAGTCATAGGTGTGGGACTATTTTTCTCTTGGGGCAGACACAGTAGAGTCATCACAACCACTCTGTGCAATATGTGTGATAAATTCAATCAAGAAGCAAATAATTAGTGGCTCCAGGATCCAGCTGGGTCCAACTGGATCCTGGAGCTGCTAATTGCTTACTTCTTTAATTTATCTACTTTCCATAAAGCTGAGCTCAGTTTCGAGTATGGACAGTAATGGAGGCCTGATTTCAAGTGACACCTTGTATCAATTGTGAAATTAAGAAGTGTGGTCACATTAATATCTCCTTACAAATTAACAGTAGTGTGTATAAAGGGCTGGACAAGGTCGTTGTTTGAAAGAAATGGAAAAAATAATAGAGGGCAACACAGGGGTTAAGGAAAGTAGAAGTTTATACCCCATTGATGATACAGCCAAGAGACTTCTGAATCTCAATAAATTGTTTATTGAAAATAATGATGGAAATAAAAAAAGACTTCATGGAGTTGACATATGTATTTTATGAATTAGAAAATATTATGATAAAAAAAAAAAAAACATGATGAGAGAGTAGACAAACAGTACAAAATAAATGCTTGGATCTAGTAATATCAGTATGAATATAAATGGCACAAAGATATGTATAGACTAATATATTTATTCTAAACAAGAATATATATAAGAAAAATGAATATATATAAGAAAAATGAATAAAAATAAAAAGTCCCAAGGAATACTCAAACTGTGCAAAAATTGAGAATAGAGAGAAGTGCTTACAGTTATAGCACGGAACGCATCAGAATTTTATACTATTTTTATTACATTTTGTACCAGAAAGAGACTTTATTATTTTAGTCCCTACGAGGATAGTGGGATACTGTGCAGCTTTTGACGTTATTAAGTGTGCTCCTCTAGAGGCACAAAGCCTACAATCATTAAAAGGAAAGGAGCAACACCTATTATCTAATCAGTCTACATCATCTGAAGGGATCAGTATACCTGACAACAGAAAGAAAGAACTTACAAGGACTTCACTAGCACACGCTCACAAGTTGGGGGGAACAGAGATACCTGCCCATGTGAAAGGAGTGGAGGGGGAACATAGCCGAGAGGAACGCAAACCCGGCAAATACACATATTGGATACCGGGATATATAACTACCTGCTCCACCTTTATTTAATAAGTGCAGTAATAATAATATAGCCCACACAGAACCCCAGACAAATGTAAATAGGACCCAAGGTCCCTCCGGGGCTGCACACTGTGCTGTGCACTGCACTACTCCAGATCTCGAGACTAGGGAAGTGGCTCAAGTGGGACAACAGAAGAAATCTCCTCACCCAGCATAGATGTAATACTGGCATGTACCGTAGCCAGGATGCGGATGTGGTTAGGCACCGGAGGAGACTCCTCCAGGGACTCAGCCCCAAATTTTCGAGAGAGAGCATCTGCTCTAATATTTTTGGTGCCAGGCAGGTAAGAAAGCACAAAATTAAACCTTGAAAGGAATAAGACCCATCTGGCCTGATGTGAAGACAACCTCGTTGCCTCAGACAAGTATCTGAGGTTCTTGTGATATGTCAATATCAGGATAGGCACCGTAGTACCCTCCAACAGATATTGCCATTCTTTCAGGGCACGGATGATGGTGAGTAACTTCCGGTCGCCTACATCATATAAACTCTCAGTCTTAGACAGATTTTTAGAGAAGAAACCATATGGAAGCAATGGTATCCTAGGGCCCGCCAGCTGGCTCTGAAGCGTCGACCTTCAGGGTGAAAGGAAGGGTGGGATTTGGGTGGAACAATATCGGAGCTTTGGCAAAAGCCGACTTCAACTCCTCAAATGCCTGGAAGGCCTCAGCTGACTAGTCTGAAGGATAAGTGTCACAGACACCAGAGTAAATAATACACATGACATAGGAACAGTGAAGTTTAACCAGTTTATTAAGATAAGCAAGAATAAGCACTTCCCCAACTTAGTAAGAACAGGCGTGAGGACAGTGCCGAGTCCACTACCCAAGGATTGACACTGAACTGTAACCGGTTCTCAGTAGCCTATAGAGATAGATGGGTGCAGAACCAGGCTTGGTTCTATACCTATCAAATGGAAACCTGGAATGCCAGGAAACCTGATCACTGGAGCGACAGCTATACTCCCAGACACGAAACAGGCAGACAGATGTCTCGAAGTAGTGTCTCTACCACAGAGTGGTAGGAGGAGTGAGAAAGAGAGTAACTAGTACTTCGAAAGAGTCATGGAACCGGTCTACTAGATAGGCAAATTGCGGAGGCAAGAGTGTGGAACGTAGCCAGCCGCAACACCAGTAAGTATGTGAAGGCAGTACTACACGTACCGTACAGAGTGGAGGGTTACGCAACAGGCCCAGGAGGTAACGGATACAGTGGCACAGGATGGAGGCAACGGAGCAAGAGGCAACCAGCAACTCTACCAAGGAGGTAGCAGTTGCACTACACTGATGGAGGGCTCCCACAACTAGCCCAGACAGATGGTAGCCAGACTGGCGTGAAGGACAGCATAGAGCTTAAGTCAGACAAGCCACAGTCAAGAGCCAAATCGGATAGTCAGCCACAGCCAAGGTCAAAACAGAGTGGGTAGTCGGACAAGCCAGGGTCATACACAGACAAAGCCACAGGATCGATCAGGAGAAAACACGGCAGCCAAGCAAGGTTCAAATGAGAGCAACACTGAAGAAATGCACAGATACACCATGAAAGGGCAACAAGTCCTAGCCTCAATGAGGTTTATAAAGCAGCAGAAGAAGGTGGGACCCAAATAGGCCCAACAGAATAGGCCCATAAACTGGCGTCCATGCCAGTGCCTGTAACATGACTTAGCAATGAGGAAGTGACTGGAGGCCATGCCGGCCTGCGGCCATACAGAGTTAAGAGCACAGGATCGCTTAGACCTCAAAGGGAGACTGTGATGGTACCCCCCCCTTTAACGACCTCTTCCCCACGGAAGAGGAACAGGCTTAAGCGGAAAGCGAGCATGGATCCTGTGGAGCAACACAGGAGCGTGAACATTACCACTCGGTACCCAGGAGTGCTCTTCGGGACCGTACCCCTTCCAATGCAAGAATACTGAAGACGGACTCTGACTTTGTGGGAGGCCAAGATGGACTGCACCTCATACTCCTCATGACCCTCGTCTTGTATAGGACCAGGCAGGACCAGTATAGTAGTGTAGAGATTACAAGTCAAGGGTTTCAGCAGGGAGACATGAAATACATTATGGATGTGCATACCCGGAGGGAGTTCTAGAGCACAAGAGACAGGGTTATTCCTACGAAGGACCCAGTAAGGACTTACAAAACGGGGAGCCAGTTTCCTACAAGGTACCCAGAGACTGAGATTACTAGAGAACAGCCACACCCTTTCCCCCACTTGAAACACCGGAGTCGGCCCGCGACGTCGGTCTGCATGCTTCTTGTAATGCTGAATGGACCTCTGTAGGGATCTCTGAACTTGTACCCAAGTGGAATGGAGCTGCCTAAGATGCTCTTCCAGAGCCGGATTATCATGTGCTTCGAAAGATTCAGGTAGAAGTGCGGGCTGGAACCCGTAATTGATCAGGAACGGAGAGTTCTGAGATCCTTGACTTGTAATCGCTACACTACTGCACAATTCCTGGCAAACCCCATCACGGTAATAAATCTGCCCAGTTCTCTTGATGGTCCGAAATGAAACAGTGGAGAAACTGTTCCAAGACTTGATTGGCTCTCTCAGCAGCACCATTTGATTGGGGGTGGTAGGCAGAGGATAATGACAGTTGTAAGCCCATTTACCCACAGAAAGCTCTACAGAATCGGGAAATAAACTGGCTCCCTCAATCCGAGACCAGTACCTTGGGTACCCCATGGAGCCTAAACACACATGTACATATATGCACATAAACCCATATATACATATAGAATAGTCCACCCACATATATACGCCTGCATGTATAAGAGTATGGGAAAGCATATGTCAGTACGTATACTTAATATGTTAATAATAATATGAAACCTGTCATTATAATGTATGTTAACATGTGGTTATATATGAAGAGTAAGATAATGATAGAGGGGTCATGTGAAACTTTGATAGTGGGATAGGAATCCCAAATCAACATGTAGTCATCTATTCTTGCTGTTAAAAAATATAATAATTCTGGCTTCAAAAGTTTTTCTTTCTTGGGTATTTCTAAAGTTCCCTTTGAGCACTTTGATTTTTAGGTCCTTAATTGAGTGTTCAGACTGGGTAAAATGGTGTCCCACAGGGGTGCAGTAGGATCCTTCTTTGTGATGTTTGATAAAGTGTCTGTGCATATTCATTCTGCCATTTAATTTGTTTTACATTCCACAGAATAGATTTTAGAAGTGAGGCACTTGCAAAAGGACTGTAAAATATATTGCCTTAATATCTCCCGCCTCTTCTTTCACAGAATGTTAAATATTACAATGCCACCTGCAGGAAAATTATTAAATCCATACATATATTTTCTTTAAAAAGAGAAAACTCTCACATAGACTCTATAGAAGAGATCTTAGGTGAATAGCTCAGAAATTTAAAGGGGAACTATACCCTTTGAATATAAAGTACTTAATGTGTTTAACAGAAGGACAAATTTAGTCAGGAGTTATTTATACAGGTGATAGCTGCTTACTGTTTTTTTTTGTAGTCTATATCTAAATGGGGACATTTTACTTCCTTGTGAATGTATACAAGGACCTAGAGAGAAAGCCTCTTCATTGAGAATCATGGGTGAGGCTGGCTAGCGCCATAGATGGAGGCCCTTGTCATGGGTGGAGCTGGCTAGAGCCAGAGAGAGAGAGGCCCTTCATTTAAAATAATGAGTGGGGCTTGCTAGAGCCAGAGAGTGAGAGAGACAAACAGACTGTCTGGGGCTGCCTAGAGTCATAGATAGAAAGCTCTGTCATGGGTATCCTTTGAAAAAGTTGCATGCAAAACAGCGTGTAACATAAAATCACAATAATGAAGTTGCCATGATGAAAAGAGTGGCATGAGAATCTCGCCTTGCATCAAGATCACAAGATTCTCATATCACCCAATTAAATGTTCCTTCAAATGTGGCAAGATTCAAGCTACATCTCAATCACTCACTGATATAAAAACAGTCTCCATACTTAACTTACTTTCTAGATTTACTAGGAGGCTGAAAAGTTCTGCCATGAATGTCAATTAAATTACCTGAATCTAATTGCTGAGTGTTTCTCTTTTCTCTGCATGGTCTGCTCTGCCCTGTTATTCATCAAGCAGAGAAGGGGAGAAAAAGACTGTAGCATCACTCAGCAATCAGATTCAGGTAATTTTATTGACATTCATGGCAGAACTTTTCAGCCTCCTAGTAAATCCACAAAGTAAGTTGAGTTTGGAGACTGTCGGTATGTCAGTGAGTGCTTGAGATGGAGTTCACATCTTACCACAATTGAAGTGTTGTTTATTAGTGTTGAGCGAGCATGCTCGGCCGATGCTCGGATCGGCTCGAGCATCGCTCTGCTCGGCACATGGCGGTACTCGTACGAGTACCGCATGTGCTCGCCCGCCATGTTCGGGTCTCCTCCCCGCACGTTTTGCGGCTGCTGCGCAGCCAATAAACGTGCAGGGAGGCTCTGACATCGGTGTAATGCCAGCAGCCATGTTGGCTGCTGGCATTACACTGATTGGCTGGCCAGAACCCGTGGTCAGGTGCTGTATAGCACCTGACCATCGAGTTCGGCTCAGTCTGAGCCAGGGAGAGCTGAGGATAGGAAGGGAAAGGCAGTGTAGGGAGGAAAAAAACAAAAATTGTGAAAAAAAAAGAACCAAAAGTCCTTTTTAGGACTACTGTGTGTGGGGGCAGCAGGTTATTTGGTGTGGGGGGAAAAAAACAAAAAAAAAAAAAAAAATATATATATATTCTGTTTAGTGTGCAAAGTTGCAGATTAGAGCACATTCTGTTTAGTGTGCACAGTTGCAGATTAGAGCACATTCTGTTTAGTGTGCAAAGTTGCAGATTAGAGCACATTCTGTTTAGTGTGCAAAGTTGCAGATTAGAGCACATTCTGTTTAGTGTGCAAAGTTGCAGATTAGAGCACATTCTGTTAAGTCTTCAAACTAAAATATCAAAGTCACGTATTCCATTCAGTGTGCGTCGCCGCAGTTTAGCAGCACATTCTGAGTACTGTGCAGAGTTGCAGAATAGGAAGAAATACTGTTAAGTCTTCAAACTAAAATATCAAAGTCACATATTCCATTCAGTGTGCTTCGCCGCAGTTTAGCAGCACATTCTGTGTACTGTGCAGAGTTGCAGAATAGGAAGAAATACTGTTAAGTCTTCAAACTCAAATATCAAAGTCACATATTCCATTCAGTGTGCTTCGCCGCAGTTTAGCAGCACATTCTGTGTACTGTGCAGAGTTGCAGAATAGGAAGAAATACTGTTAAGTCTTCAAACTAAAATATCAAAGTCACATATTCCATTCAGTGTGCTTCGCCGCAGTGTAGCAGCACATTCTGTGTACTGTGCAGAGTTGCAGAATAGGAAGAAATACTGTTAAGTCTTCAAACTAAAATATCAAAGTCACATATTCCATTCAGTGTGCTTCGCCGCAGTTTAGCAGCACATTCTGTGTACTGTGCAGAGTTGCAGAATAGGAAGAAATACTGTTAAGTCTTCAAACTAAAATATCAAAGTCACATATTCCATTCAGTGTGCTTCGCCGCAGTTTAGCAGCACATTCTGTGTACTGTGCAGAGTTGCAGAATAGGAAGAAATACTGTTAAGTCTTCAAACTAAAATATCAAAGTCACATATTCCATTCAGTGTGCTTCGCCGCAGTGTAGCAGCACATTCTGTGTACTGTGCAGAGTTGCAGAATAGGAAGAAATACTGTTAAGTCTTCAAACTAAAATATCAAAGTCACATATTCCATTCAGTGTCTTTCACCGCCGTTTAACAGCCTATTCTGTGTACTCTGCAGAGTTGCAGAATTATAAGAAATACTGTTAAGTTTTCAAACTCAAATATTAAAGTCACATATTCCATTCAGTGTCTTTCACCGCCGTTTAACAGCCTATTCTGTGTACTCTGTACAGTTCCAGAATTATAAGAAATACTGTTAAGTTTTCAAACTCAAATATTAAAGTCACATATTCCATTCAGTGTCTTTCACCGCCGTTTAACAGCCTATTCTGTGTACTCTGTACAGTTCCAGAATTATAAGAAATACTGTTAAGTTTTCAAACTCAAATATTAAAGTCACATATTCCATTCAGTGTCTTTCACCGCCGTTTAACAGCCTATTCTGTGTACTCTGTACAGTTCCAGAATTATAAGAAATACTGTTAAGTTTTCAAACTCAAATATTAAAGTCACATATTCCATTCAGTGTCTTTCACCGCCGTTTAACAGCCTATTCTGTGTACTCTGTACAGTTCCAGAATTATAAGAAATACTGTTAATTTTTCAAACTCAAATATTAAAGTCACATATTCCATTCAGTGTCTTTCACCGCCGTTTAACAGCCTATTCTGTGTACTCTGTACAGTTCCAGAATTATAAGAAATACTGTTAAGTTTTCAAACTCAAATATTAAAGTCACATATTCCATTCAGTGTGTTTCAACGCCGTTTAACAGCCTATTCTGTGTACTCTGCAGAGTTGCAGAATTATAAGAAATACTGTTAAGTTTTCAAACTCAAATATTAAAGTCACATATTCCATTCAGTGTCTTTCACCGCCGTTTAACAGCCTATTCTGTGTACTCTGTACAGTTCCAGAATTATAAGAAATACTGTTAAGTTTTCAAACTCAAATATTAAAGTCACATATTCCATTCAGTGTGTTTCAACGCCGTTTAACAGCCTATTCTGTGTACTCTGCAGAGTTGCAGAATAGTAAGAAATACTGTTAAGTTTTCAAACTCAAATATTAAAGTCACATATTCCATTCAGTGTGTGTCACCGCAGTTTAGCAGCCTATTCTGTGTACTCTGCAGAGTTGCAGAATAGTAAGAAATACTGTTAATTTTTCAAACTCAAATATTAAAGTCACATATTCCATTCAGTGTCTTTCACCGCCGTTTAACAGCCTATTCTGTGTACTCTGTACAGTTCCAGAATTATAAGAAATACTGTTAAGTTTTCAAACTCAAATATTAAAGTCACATATTCCATTCAGTGTGTTTCAACGCCGTTTAACAGCCTATTCTGTGTACTCTGCAGAGTTGCAGAATTATAAGAAATACTGTTAAGTTTTCAAACTCAAATATTAAAGTCACATATTCCATTCAGTGTCTTTCACCGCCGTTTAACAGCCTATTCTGTGTACTCTGTACAGTTCCAGAATTATAAGAAATACTGTTAAGTTTTCAAACTCAAATATTAAAGTCACATATTCCATTCAGTGTGTTTCAACGCCGTTTAACAGCCTATTCTGTGTACTCTGCAGAGTTGCAGAATAGTAAGAAATACTGTTAAGTTTTCAAACTCAAATATTAAAGTCACATATTCCATTCAGTGTGTGTCACCGCAGTTTAGCAGCCTATTCTGTGTACTCTGCAGAGTTGCAGAATAGTAAGAAATACTGTTAATTTTTCAAACTCAAATATTAAAGTCACTTATTCCATTCAGTGTGTGTCACCGCAGTTTAGCAGCCTATTCTGTGTACTCTGCAGAGTTGCAGAATAGTAAGAAATACTGTTAAGTTTTCAAACTCATATATATTAAAGTCATATATATCGTGTAAGATGAAGAAGGCGGGTAAAAAGGGACGGGGAAGTGGACGTGATCCTGAAAGTTCAGGGCGCGGGTCAGGACGCGGAGAAACTGTGCCTGGTGCCAGAGCACAAGAAAGAAAGACATCCACCATACCTAGCTTCATGTCTGATTTCACAGGGCGTCGCAGGACATCACTCTCGAGGTCCGACCAGTGCGAACAGGTGGTCGGTTGGATGACAGCTGATACTGCTTCCAGTCGGTTAAGCACCACCCTGTCTTCCACCAAGTCCACTCTCAGTAGCCAAGAGTCTGGTCAACATAATCCTCACTCTGATCATCCTTCCTCCCACCATACACGGTCTGGTCAAAGAAGTGATCCCACACTGGGATATAGTGATGAGCTCGTCTCATCACCAATCCTTCATTTGACCCTCTCTCCAAGCACGCTTGCAGAGGAACATGACATCTTGTGCCCTGATTCACAACCTCTAGAGGCTACCCAATCACAAGAAGATGACAGATGTGAACGGCATTTAAGGTCAAAGGAAGTAGTGGATGATGATGATGATGATGATGAGACACAGTTGCCATTAAATCAACCACTATTTCTGTCTCAAGACCTTGTTGAGGAGAATGTTATACAGTTGTCAATGACTGAGTATGTGGTGGGATCAAGACTTGAGGAGGATGATCAGAGTGAGGAAGTGGAGAAGGACTTGGTGGACGATGAGGTGACTGACCCCACCTGGGAAGGTGTAGAGCCGAGCGATGACAGCAGTCCTGAGGGTGAGCCATCTGCAGCACCGCAACAGGCTGGAAGAGGCAGTGGTGTGGCTACAGAAAGAAGGCGGACCGCACCAAACCGGCCCGCAAATGTTCCACGGAGCACCCCCTTGCGTAAATCTACCTTGCCAAGGGGTAGGTGTTCCGCGGTATGGCGTTTTTTTAAGGAAAGTGCGGACGACAAAAGAATTGTAGTTTGCAACCTGTGCCACACCAGAATGAGCCGAGGCATGAACACTAGAAACCTCACCACCACCAGCATGATCCGACACATGGCATCCAAGCACCGTAGTAAGTGGGAGGAACGCCTGGATCACCCATCTGTGTCTGCAGGCCACACCACTGCCTCCTCTTCCCCTGTTTTCGGTGCCGGCCAATCGCCTGTCGAAGGCGCAGGCCCGCATACCTCCCGCCCTGCACCTGTACCATCTGAAGCACCATCAGCGACCACATCCACTTCCCTGTCCCAGCACAGCGTCCAAATGTCGTTACCCCAGGCATTTGAGCGCAAGAGAAAGTACCCAGCCACCCACCCACAGGCCATAGCACTAACCTCACACCTTTCAAAATTACTGGCCATCGAAATGCTGCCATTTAGGCTTGTGGACACTGAGTCCTTCCGCAGCCTGATGGCAGCAGCTGTCCCTCGGTACGCGGTCCCCAGCCGCCACTACTTTTCCCGGTGTGCCATCCCCGCATTACACCACCATGTGTCCCGTAACATCACCCGTGCCCTGACCAACGCAGTTACTGGGAAGGTCCACTTAACGACTGACACATGGACAAGTGCTTGTGGCCAGGGACGCTACATTTCCCTGACGGCACACTGGGTGAATGTCGTGGAGGCTGGGAGCGACTCGGACCCTGGGATGGCACGGGTGCTACCCACGCCGAGGATTGCGGGCCCTACCTCCATCAGGGTTTCCACCAGCACCTACGTTATTGGCTCCTCCTCCTCCGTTTCCACCTCCGAATTCTCTACACACACCGCCACTCCCCCATCAGCCAGTAGCTGGAAGCAGTGTAGCACTGCAGTGGGGAAGCGTCAACAGGCCGTGCTGAAGCTGATCTGCCTTGGGGACAAACAGCACACGGCCTCAGAGCTGTTGCAGGGGATTAGTCACCAGACCGAGCAGTGGCTCTCGCCACTCAACCTGCAACCAGGCATGGTTGTGTGTGATAATGGGCGTAACTTGGTGGCGGCTTTGGAGCTCGGCAAGCTCACACACGTACCATGCCTAGCGCATGTATTTAATTTAGTGGTGCAGCGATTTCTAAAAACCTACCCCAATGTGCATGATCTCTTGACCAAGGTGCGCCGCGTGTGTGCACATTTCCGTAAGTCATCTACAGCTTCGGCCGGCCTGTTGAAGCTGCAGCAGCGCTTACAATTGCCAGCTCACCGGCTGCTGTGTGACGTGAGCACGCGCTGGAACTCCACCTTCCACATGTTGGCCCGGCTTTGTGAGCAGCAGAGGGCAGTAGTGGAGTACCAGCTGTTACACGGTCGTCGCCTCTCCGTTCAACTTCCTGTAATCAGAAGTGAGGAGTGGGAATGGATGTCAGACCTCTGCGAGGTTTTACGCAATTTTGAGGAATCGACACAGATGGTGAGCGGCGATAACGCTATTATCAGTGTAACCATCCCACTTCTGTGTCTACTGAAACGCTCGCTGCTCACAATTAAAACCGACGCTTTGCATGTGGAAGAGGTGGAAATGGGGGAGGAAGAGCTTACACAAGGTGATAGCCAGAGCACCCTCACTTCGTCTTCTCAGCGACAATTGGAGGAGGCGGAGGAGGAGGAGGAGGAGGAGGAGGAGGAGGAAGACACGGTTGCCTCCGCTACAGAGGGTAGCCATGGAACTTTAGTTCCATCTCTTCAGCGTGGGTGGGCAGAAGAGGAGGAAGAGGATGAGGATATTGAGAGTCAGCCTCCTGGTGAGGACAGCGAAATCTTGACTGTTGGTACTCTGGCACACATGGCTGACTTTATGTTAGGCTGCCTTTCCCGTGACCCACGCGTTGTACGCATTTTAGACAACACGGATTACTGGGTGTTCACCCTTCTGGACCCCCACTACAAAGAGAATTTCTCATCTCTCATTCCTCCGGTGGAGAGGACAAGCAAAATGGTGCAATACCAGAAGGTTCTTGTTGAAAAATTGCTCCAAAATTTTCCATCTGACAACGCTGGCGGCAGAGTACGTGCTACCTTGGCCAACCGAGAAGGGGAGAAAAGGGGAGCACACAGCAGTTCCGACAAAGGCAGGGCAACACTCTCCAAGGCGTGGGACACCTTCATGACACCCCGCCAGCACCCTCACCCTGATGCGCAGCCTAGTGTCACAAGGAGGGAAAAGTTTTGGAAGATGGTGAAGGAGTACGTAGCAGACCGTGTCAGCGTCCTCAATGATCCCTCTGTGCCTTACAACTACTGGGTGTCCAAGCTGGACACGTGGTATGAACTGGCACTCTACGCCTTGGAGGTGCTGGCCTGCCCTGCCGCCAGCGTTCTGTCTGAGCGGGTATTTAGTGCTGCTGGTGGCATCATAACAGATAAGCGTATCCGCCTTTCCACCGACAATGCTGATAGGTTGACACTTATAAAAATGAACAAGGCCTGGATTTCCCCTGACTTCTCCACTCCACTGGAGGAAAGCCCCGGGGGAACATAAACTCACTTTATATATGTTATTTACAATGATGGGAATACTCTGTATTCCCATTCACCCCTTCCACCCCAAAAACGGGTATATGGTTGACTCTTAATGTTCTCATCCTCCTCCTCCTCTTCCATATGCCCTGGGATATAATTTTTATATAGGGCCAGCTCACCAGCGTGCCCTGGGATATAATTTTTATATAGGGCCAGCTCACCAGCGGGCCCTGTGATATAATTTTTATATAGGGCCAGCTCACCAGCGGGCCCTGTTTGCCAATTTTTATATAGGTCAGCTCACCAGCGGGCCTTCTCATATAATGTTTTATTGGGTCAGCTCTCTAGCGGGCCCTCTCATATAATGTTTTATAGCGTCAGCTCACTAGCGGGCCTTCACATATAATGTTTAGGATGGTCAGCTCTGCAGCAGACCCTCACCCATAATGTTTTAGATGGTCAGCTCAGCGCACGTTTCCCTCTTAATCATGGCCTCAGTTCTGAAAATCAAGGAAATTTTTGGGAGAATTTGCCTCTGCGCACGTTTCCCTCTTAATCATGGCCTCAGTTCTGAAAATCAAGGAAATTTTTGGGATAATTTGCCTCTGCGCACGTTTCCCTCTTAATCATGGCCTCAGTTCTGAAAATCAAGGAAATTTTTGGGAGAATTTGCCTCTGCGCACGTTTCCCTCTTAATCATGGCCTCAGTTCTGAAAATCAAGGAAATTTTTGGGATAATTTGCCTCTGCGCACGTTTCCCTCTTAATCATGGCCTCAGTTCTGAAAATCAAGGAAATTTTTGGGATAATTTGCCTCTGCGCACGTTTCCCTCTTAATCATGGCCTCGCTTCAGAAAATCGATGAAATTTTTGGGAGAATTTGCAGATGATATACAAGTAAATATACAGCAAATACTGTTTGGTAACAATTTTTCGCCTAAAGTCGTTTTTATTTTCCTTTTTGTGTGTTTTACGGTCAGTCTGTAAAAATGGCGTACTACGGGCGAAAGATCGTTCCCAGCAGCGATGTTGGAGTCCAAGGTGCATCCAGACATCCTCCCTATGCTGTCCCTGAACCATTTCTGTAGTGTTTCCATCTTTTTCTGCCCTTTTCCTATGGACCAGGCACCCTCCCCTCATCAGAGCAGGGGGTGCCTGGTGTAATGCTCGAGTCCTCCCATTGACTTCAATGGGGCTCGGGTGCTCGGCCGAGCACTCGAGCCTCAGGGGGTGCTCGGTCAGAGCACCCGAACATCCGAGCATTGGGGTGCTCGCTCATCACTATTGTTTATATAGTTGACATGATAATCTCACATTCTTGATGCAGGTCGAGATTCTTATGTAGCCCTTTTCATAGATACATAGTAACATAGTTGATGAGGCTGAAAAAAGACATGTGTCCATCAAGTTCAGCCCATGCCAAAAACACCCGATGATCCAGAGGAAGGCAAAAAAAGCCCTCTGGAGCAATTTCTAAATTAGCTCCAAGTGGGTAAAAGAATTCCTTCCTGACTCCAAATGGCAGTCAGATAGTTCTCTGGATCAACATCCTATCTGCTTTGAAGCCATCTGGCAATTTCATCATGGCAACTTCATTATTGCTTTTTTATCTCACACACTGTTTTGCATGCAACATTTTCAAATTGAACCCCTGTACTGAGTGGGGCTGGTTAGAACCAAAGAGGGTAAACTATCACTTTTTCAAAGGACTTTCTAGATATTTCCCATGGAAATAAAATGTTTCTAAACATTTATAGACTACAACAGTAAAATAAAAAAAATAAAAAAGGGGGATCATGGAAATGTCAGGATAATAAGGGAAGAAGGGGAGTGGGGTTTTGTAAGCTCAAGAAACATAATATTTAAGATGTGTTTTTAAAGAAGCAAATTCATTTGTTCAAAGTTTTTGCATTCATTTTATGATTTCATTTCCATCCAGGACTTCATGTTGTCTTCCCATCCTGGAGTGACAAACTACAGTAATTAGAATCCCATTATTATTAATTCAGTGTGACCTAATAATGTCATGGCCCATGCCTGTCACATTAATCATTAAGTCTTAACTTCTCATGGTTAAAGAGAAAAAATCTGATAGTACTGAACATTTCCCTTTGGACTTGATAAAGACTGCTGGCACCTGCAAAAGCAAACTATAAATTATTCTAATTATACATAAACTCCATTATTGTGTCAGGATTGTTGACATGAGCTCTGACATAGCATCCAGAAGTCATATGCTATAACCATGACTGCTTCATATGACTTAGAGATATGTCATATTCAGATCTTTCATGGCATAACAATTAAGTATTGGTCAAGTGACAGGCAACCAGATTCAGTCCAAGACCCACAATGTGGCCTCAACCCCACCAAAGGGCCACTCATTATGATATTATTCTAAAGAGAAATTTAAAAAGTTTAACTCCTTACATTGCTTCACAAAGTGTTGGAGATGTCTGTAGCTCCCAACGGCAGTTTAAGCATAAATGGAGGTATGCCTTGAGGCAAAATAAAGAAGATGTGATCTTTTTTAGGTATATAATGTGACTATGATGTGGTAGAGAGAAATAATTTGCTCTGTACCAAATAATTCACTAGCCTCAGAAGAAGCCTATGCGGGCTGCCTGAGACCCAAGTGGTAAAGGACAACTAAGAAACCAACAATAAACATGCATTTACAAAGGGTACTTGCATAAAACTGTAGTATATTCAGAGTCATATGCACAAAGAAAAGTGAAACTGGACATTAAGGTGCAAAAATATCCACATTGATTTAAATGGGGTTTTTAAAAGTGTCATTTAAATAAAAAGACATTTTGAGAATTTGTATGTGTTTTCTATCATGCAGGCCTAGGACTGTTCTTCTCTCTTTGTGCATATGGCTCTTAAAAGCTTACTTATGAAACAAAAACAAATGCTTATATATAGAAAGTTTGATAATTTAATTTCAATTTAAAACTGTGACTGATCTTAATTGCAGTCTACAAAGTAAGATATTTGGTCAGTTAATGTTTTTATTCCACCATAAGATTTTTGAGACATCACCCTCTTCCCCTTGGAAAGGATTGTCCTGTCTCCCAACTGATGAAGCTGTAGCTTCCAATGCTAATCCTGTATAGTGAACTGGTAAGTGAGACTTTGCAGTTTTGAAGACATTATTGTAGCTAGTACTCATGGAGCTCTTGAAGTTTATCATTCAGCAGGTTGCGTTGTTGGGTTATCATTGACAACCCCAGTCCGGTGACCATTCTCCCAGAGAAGTCCTTTCCAAGGATAAGGAGGCTACTGTCACAAAATGGGGAGTAGGATAGTAAACTTTTAATAACTTGGTAAATAGTGTGTTTCTAAAAGTGAATAAATGAATATGTTTATTTAGTTTGTTCCACAAGTGTAAGCTGAGCTTTACAATGTGTGTAATGCTAACAACTGTATTAACTAAACTCTTCTCTAAGCATTACTATATCTTTAAAGGAGCAACAAACTTATTTTATGAAAAAGTATGTCACACTGATTTTTCTACTGTGTAATACAAGAGAACCCTACTTTAATTCAAACTTGATTATATCCCATTTTTTCCCTTTTTTTTTTTTACATTAAACTGCAAATGTCTATTGTGGTCACCATGTGGTGTCATTCCCATCAGTCTATATTGAGATCCTTAGTCAATGACTTGAGCTCACCTGCAAAATGCATTTTTTGGCCAACCAGTGGTGCTAACAGTTTGAGCTTTAATAATTTTTTAACTGAGAATCTCCCCACAGTGGGAGTGCATTTGTTATACTCAGCAGGAAAACGCATATAGCTTTTTCTATTCATAACAGGCAGGAACCAACATTCAGGCACTGAATGTGCATATGGGAGCAGATAGGTGCCTAGCTCATGTGGATAGAGCTCAGGCACCTGTCAGCTCCAGCTCGTTGCACCACATTGAAACAATATATATTAAATCCTTTGGAGGGTTGGGGACTTAAAAAGCCCACTACACCTCACAGTATAGCCAATAAAAAAGTTTTATGGACTGGATTTTTCCCTGCCCATTTGCCCCAGGTTCATCAGTTATACTTTGTTTATTTGTAGTTTAACACATTTTTCTCTAATTGCTAGTAAAGTTATAATTATGAGAAAAATAATTCTGATCATCTCTCCTCCTATGACTGGGACCCTCTGTGTAGCAACACATAGTCACAGTAAAAACTACACATCACTCTTTCACAATTTAGCATTGGCAACATATTGAGAAGAAAGGAAACTATGTAACGTTCATTAAACTGAAAAATATTCTGAAATTAAAGAACACCTTTGATCTGTTTCTAGCAAGCTGTGTAGTCTAATAATGATGATTTAAATCCCATATCATTTGCAAACATTATATTTCCTAAGTAACACTGTTATGTTGTTTAATAATCCTCAGTTCCTCTACAACCCAATGCAGGCAGCCATTCCAAAACCTTTATTCATTTTAATCCCCCAGCTGTTACCATGGAAATGATCTGATAAGATATAGACCTTTAGACAGATGGGACTTTGGAGGATCTTGGCCTATATAAATCAGTGAATATTTTTAGTATTAGCATCTGAACAGGCAGAACACAACTACAAATGAAACATAAAGGAAGTAATAGTAAAATGTATGCTTTATTTTAACAGCACAAAGAGGCTAATGTAAATTGTGGGGCACCATAGGGAACAAATAAAAAGTCTCAGTGATTTAAAATGACTTTAAAGTACTTAATGCTAGAGGTCTCTAATACATTGTGAAGCAATGTATTGGCGTCCTCTCGAGCATTCAATGGGTTAAAATCCTTATTTATTATGAATGAATGGAAATTTGCAGAATGTTTGTTATTCAATGTAGTTAGTTTCAACCAGATTTGCTCTAAGATGAGTTTGCACAAATTAGAGATACATGACTGGTATGGATATGGATCAGATAATATGTCCAATGAAAGAAATCCTCCAATTCTTGTGTTATTCTATGGACCCAGTTATCATTTTGGAGAGTTCTTATTACACATTATTCTTAAACTAACAATAAGAGAATTTACCTCACCCAAGAATTTTTTATCACCTTCAAACATCTCTATCTAAATTCTACTTAGTACATCAGCCTCAAAAACCTTAAATGTATATTACCATATATACAAATAAAATGCAATGCATTTCACAACCCTGTTGTCCTTGAAGGGTTAAATAGCACACAATTCTAGCCAGAATTAGTAAACAAAAACAATAATTTTTTGCATAAATCCTAAAATATGTGAAACTTTCTTTTTTTCTAAAAATGGGGACCAGTTGACTCACTGTTTGCTTATGAAAGCACCTTAAAAGAGATATGTGAAACAAATATCATAACTGAGGTTTAAAACAAATAAGAGTTAGAAGTCTCTGTGAACAAAATGGTTAGGTTTTAATGTAAAATAAAAAAAAATAATGAAACCTAAAATAAATGTAAGTGCTTTAAAGGAGAAAGAAACAAATGTTTTTAATGGGAAAACCTGTATGTTTTACAGCTTTTCCCATTTAGTAAAACAATTGTACTCCCTCTGCTGTAATTTATTTTATTCAAAAGTTATAACAGTTGAAATAATCAGGATGCAAATTTACTGTGCATTTACTTCCTGAAAGTTCTTACTGACACCTTGAGCAGTTTCTGTCACATTCTATGGAGATACTTCAATAGGGATCCAAAAGCTAAGCATGTTGCTATCACAACTAGGCACCTCCTAGCATTCAAAGGATTAAAAGTGTTTTTCTAGTCTCACTGATGCTAAAGATGTCACCAACACATCTTTTCACGTCTATTATTTATTTATTTTTTTAAATTATATCTGCACTGTCTAGTACATAATGATCAATATTCAAGTGTACCTCTAGGTCACATCCCCTCAACAAAAAAAGATATCAATACATGAAGGATCAGTTGTTTTTATGAGACTGTAAACATAAACGGTTAACAGAGGACTGAAAGGGAGATCAAATGCTCAAAAAAGTATTGATGTACTTGACTGCTGTGTGAAGTACACTTACATTTGTTCATCATAATTTTAAATAAGTTAAGACCACTTATTCCTCATGTATATTTAAACATTCTTTCCAGGTCTATTGTTCTATTCAGTTAAAGTGATTTTAATCCCATGAATTACATGCAGAAGAGTAGCAATCTTGGAACAAACCAACTAGACCATCAGGACCAAAAAGAAAATTCCAGTGAAGTGGAAATTATGTCACCTGCTATGTGTTAGAGACCTCTCTATCATTAAAAAGAAAGAAACTGGGGGGCATGTCCCGATTGTGATGAAGATGGCAGCATAATTCCAGTGCTCCGACAACCCACGGTCTTTCTTCCCCTTATTCAATGAGGAAATCTGCCTATGCAGCTTTCAGGGGACTTATGAATGGCTAGTAAAGCATGAGGAACAGAAAGAAGAACTCTGCCATTCCTGATACCACTTTAAAATGGTATTTTACTACAGGATCTTTACCCGCGCCTAACTGTGGAGAGCCTTCCCCCTCTGAAAGCGCGACCTCTGTGTTACGCGAACCGAGCCCCATCTTGGAAGCAGACGAAAATGCAACAATGGCGACTGTCCCACCTGCTACACCTCTACCACTTCGTGGTACTGAATTGGAGATTCCGTTATCAAAAGCTAACCTCCTAGAATTTCCTACCTCCCTGAAAGAGGACCTCCGCGGCCTGGTGGAGGAATTAAAGTTGGCATTTAAGTCTGAGGTGGCTACGATTAGAGACGACCTATCGAACCTCAACCAGCGAGTTTTGTTACAGGAGGACTACCACCCCAAGCTTATAGACCACATCAGTACTCTTGAGTATATGATACAATAACAAAAAGATTATATCTGCCATCTTTCGTCCAGGCTCAACGAGCTGGATAATAGGGGGAGGCGATGCAACCTGCGAATACAAAACCTACCTGAAACGGTACAGCCTCAGGACCTGAAAGGGACTCTCATTGCTTTTTTTCGAGAGCTCCTGGGTGATTCATACACTGGTCCGATATATGTTGAACGGATTTACAGAGCACTTAAAGCCAAGGAAAACGTGCCCAGAGATGTGATATTGTGCTTCTTACAATATGAAGTTAAAGATCTCATCATTAAAAAGTGCAGAGACTCTCCCCATCTTCAGTGCGCGGGGGCAGACCTTTCTGTATAACGATATATCTCCTTACACATTGCAACTGAGGAGCGAGATTAAACCTCTAACTGATCATCTCAGATCTCTGCAAATCCGATACCGCTGTGGATTCCCATTTGCCTTACATGCATCCCTGAATGGTAAAACAGCTTCACTATACTCATCAGATGAAGTCGCTACGTTTTGTGCTAATTTGGGCATATCTCTACCGACCCAGATGCCCCATCTGTCAACACCACCTCCCAGCAAATCACACCGCAGATTGGAATAGTCCCCAAGTTCGCCAGCCCAGCAGCCCAAACAACGCAAGCTTGATTCTTCCTCGCCCCAAACCATGCAACAATCGGAGGCGCTAAGAATTTAGTTCTTTTAGAGTTATCACCGGGCGTAAACCCGAATCTTTCTTTTTTACCAAGAGCACATTGCTTATGAACCCTGGAGTGTTTCTGGGGATTGGAACAATTGCCCCTTTATTGAGTAAATCTTGGATCTCTAAATCCACTAAATGTCTTTCCTCTGCTGAAAACTGGTAGGCAGGAGGAGTCTTTATTTGAATTGGATCTGAATAAAACTCTATTTGAAAACCTCTGACAGTTTGAACGATCCATTGATCTGAGGTTATCTGAGACCAATACTGCCACCCAATTTTTCCTGACAGAGAGGGGTAAGGGTAAGGTTACTTACCTGGGAAATTTCTGTGTCGATTTTGTCCTCTAGATGTTCGAGGTCTCCAATTTCTGGACCGTTGTGAGAAAAATGGATAGATACCTCTGGTCTCTATGGGGTATGATTGTCTTCGCAAATATGAGGGGTCAGGATTATCCCTGGTATGTGCTCTAGATGGACCCTGGGATGAACGGCCGGAAAATCGACCCCTGTATTTCCTGGCCTTTCCAAAAACTCTTTGATTAAACACTTTTTTAATGGAACTCTGAGCTTTATCAAGGGCTGTAAAAGTGGTAACATATTTGCCCAATTCTTTTATGAAAGAGTTCCCAAAAAGAAGACCTTCTGCCTCTGGTCCCGCCTCAGAAGACGCCATCTCGGTCAATTTTGGGTCGATCTTCATTAAGATCGCTCTGCGTCTCTCGGTCGATATTGCAGTGTTGGCATTACCTAAGAGGCAGAAGGTCCTCTATATCCATCCTCTAAGGACCGAAGTATCCATTGGACTATTAGTATATACAGAATCCTCTGTTAGTTTGAAAATCTTTGCCAGTGGTCCCACCAGGTCTAGAAGCTTATTGTGGCAATTTTTTAGGGAACAATCTAAGCCCTGTCTCGGATCCTTCCCTGATTTAGATAGGTATTTTGCTAAACAGGGGTCAATAATAGGGGTGTCACAAATATGATTGATTGATGGCCTTGGGCGTTCTGCACGTAATTTATACTTGGCTTTGTTATCCAAGGATTTGCGAAGCCAGCCTTCTATATAATTTGCCACGTGAGTTCATGGAACCCACTCTGATGATCTGGGGTGTTTAATCCCTTCTGGATCAAACATAGGTTGTCCCTTGTCGTCCAGAAAGGAATTAACTTTGGGGGATTTGGCAAATGATTTACTGGTCTCTTTACCTGGTAGGGAGTCAAGATCATAGTCAGGATCAGAAGAATCCGAATTAGAACTAAAAGAGTAATTTAACTCATCCTCTGATGAGGAAGAAAGGCAATAAGAATCTGGTTTTTGGCATAATTTGTGCCTTTTTCCCAGATTGTCCTCCTCCCGGGTTGAGGGTCTTTTTTTGTGGTAGTGAGCCACCAGTCATAATGCTAGGGTTACTAGCGTCAGTATATGTAGACGTGTCAGCGTCATCATTCATAGCATTACAATGCTTCTGTTTAGCTTTCATTTTACCACCCTTATTTGTTTTAGTAAGAGCAGAATCTTGTGGGCAGAATGTGGTGTCAGTCACCTGTAAATTAGGTGTCGAATTTGGGATGAAAGAATTTTTATTAGAGACAGCCTCAGCAATTGTCTTTGCAATTGTTTCAGACATTTGCCCCATACAGGATGAAATAGCCCCAGCTATGGATCTATTCACTGAGGCATCCATTAGTGCCTGTATATGGTTGTCATTCAAGCCCCCAGAGTCATTATGGGCATCTTGAAAAATGGGACTATTAGAAGAAGAGTCCTGTCTTAAAAAATGAGAGGGGAAACCGTTTGGATTTTTGTGGAGTGGAAGGGATGGGAACCTCTTTGTGCGACATGTTAAAGAAAATATATTTATAAATTTATAAATTTTATACTTATATTTATTGAGGGAAAAGGAATGAGAATTCAGAGATAATATAAATGGTAATGAATATTTGTGAGACCTTAAACTTTTGCAGTGTTGTGGAAGGTTTAATAGAATAGGGAATGCATGTGAAATAGTAAACAGACAGTCCTCCGTTGTTCCAGCGCGTCTGACTAGAATTTTCATCTGTCAGACGAAACCGGATGTGAGCGCTTGTATCCACACATGCGCAGAACAGAAATGAAGGCAAAACCTTAACTAAGATGGCTGTCGGCCGCCTGAGGTTAAGAACGGGCTGAATACTCAAAGGGAAACCGAGTAGTGAACAGGTAGCGGTGCACATAGAAACGGAGGCATAGTAAGACAAAACAGGTAACTGGATGAAAATTAAGAGATAAAGCACATATGAGCAAAAGAAACGAAGGGCTTTCTATATCAAATTAGGAGAAATTAAAAAGGAGAAACATTAATATAATTGAAGGGGAGCATAAATCAAAATTAAAGAGTAACGAGTAACTCTGTAAGTGTATTATACAGCGAATTAGTGTATAATGACTAACTAATGACTTTAAGAAAAGCAAAAAAGGGGGGGGAAGGTTGAATCTTAAAGGTCTATATTATAGTTTATTTTGAAGAGCAAGTTGACAGATACTTAACTTCTGCGGAGCAGCAAAGAAAGAGGGAGTTACCTAAGGAATTCTACAATGTATATTAGAAGGATACTACTGATTGGACAGATGGTCTGAGAGGCGTGGCCTCTGTAGAACACATGTGTTTTTCATTATCAATGTTTTACTTGTTTTTTCTCTTCATGCTGCTGTATTGGAGTAGTAAAGATTGACTAAAGCATAATATGAGCCTCCGGTCTTGATAAAATAAAATCCAAATTAATAAGGTATGAAGAACAGCAAGGAATAAGGGGCTTCTCCAAGTCCCCAAACTAGTCAAAAGCCTAAAGTAAAAGCTAAGGCAGAAAAACAAACCTGCACTTTTCCATACAAGTTACTCAAAAACATATATTATACCATAGTGTTAATAAATAAAAAAAAAACAATGATTTTGTGCAAAGTATGTTTAATAAAGGGATAATAATGTTTCAAAATAAAGGCAGCTCCAATTAATCTTCATAGTATTTGGGCCATGGAAAGTGTTATTTCAGTACTGTCAGAGTTGTAGTTCAAGAGTAATTGAATGATATAGTTTCCCCCTTCCACCCCTTTTACTGATGTAACACTGTTCACCTCGAAGCAGCAAGGTGGTGTCCAGTAGATCGCAGAGAGGGACAATCTTCAATTAGCATTAGGAAAAAAAACCTGTCAAGGGGGACAGGGTTTTCATTGTTCTCACAGTAAGAAGATTGTCTCTTGATGTGAGCTGTCTGGTCTGTGGACCAGATTCCAAATCTGAGGGGAGGTGTCTTACACTAGGAATTCTTGTGAGGAAATGCATTGGATTTAAAAGAACCTAGTAAAAAACATAAAAATAATATCTTCATGATCAGGCTAACTGCTTTCAAGCAGGATAAACTGTGAGTAGGTGGAGACCCAAGTGGACTGGAGCACCATCAGTCCTCTTTCATAGGTCTTTCTCACCCAACACTACAAGCCACAGACACAGCATTCCATTTAACTCTTTGAAATCCAAAGGGAGAATCCAATGCATTGCAAAGCAATGTGTTGTATACCCCTCTGTCACTAAAAGGGTTAACTCAGTATGACTTTTTATGAATGTTTATTTGCCCTCTATGGTGCATTGGTTTATTATATTATTGCTTTCTGTCCATCTGACGATTTCTACATATTGCCATATATTTGTCAATTATTATGTAAAATATAATAACCTATCTGACCTTGAAACTCCATGCATGATCTCCTGAATAACTATACCATATATTTCTACTTTACAGTGAAACAATTTAGAAAACTCTAATACTGACAGTGTCAACACTGAAGATACCTGTTTTGTGGGAGTTTGTTACAAGAATGTGTTATGGTTGGCAAGCAAAACCAGGAGTCAGACAGTATAGTTAATATAACCTTTATTATGAGACTAATACCAGCAATGCAATATAAATATATACACTCAGTGGGTGAATGAAAATGCAAGTACTGTATCAGGAATAGCAGTCTCCCAATATCATACCAGATAGGACAGTCAGACGAGCCAAAGTCATACATGGAGCAGGTAGTCAGCCAGAGCCACAGGTTTGCACCAGATAGGATATCCACTAAAGCGATGGAATGCTGGATGCGTAGTGGACAGAGCCCCAGGTCAACACCAGAGTGGTTAGTCAGACAAACTTAGTTCATACACAGAGCGGGTAGTCAGCCAGAGCCACAGGTTTGCATCAGGTAGGATATCCACCGAAGCGATGGTATGCACAGTGGACAGAGCCCCAGGTCAACACCAGAGTGGGTAGTCAGACAAGCCTAGGTCGTACACGGAGCAGGTAGTCAGCCAGAGCCTCAGGTTTGCACCAGAAAGGATATCTGAGTCAAATCGGAATGTACAAGGAGAATCGTCAGGCAGAACCACAGGTCAACACCAGAATGGATGGACAAACAAGTCGGATCATACACAGGAATCAGGAATACAAATAATGAACTGCACAGAACACCAACGTAAGGGTAACTGAGTCAGGAATCACTCTGCCCTTTAAACCCCTCCTCAGGAAGTAGGTAGGAGGAGCAGCTCAGAGGGAGGAAGTAGGTAGGAGGAGACTACATGCCTCAAACACATAAAACAGAGGCCTGCAGATGACGTATCTAGCACTGATGTGTCCAACCGCTCATGGAAATGATGCTGGAGCGTCACAGTAAGCATCTCCAAAAGTGGCAGCTCTACAAGGTACTGTGACAATACCCTCCCTTCAAAGACCCCTACTTATAAAGCCAGCGATTACAGTATACTGCAATGCTTGTCAAAAAGTGTGGCTAAGCTGCACAATCCATTACAGTCCATTACTCATAGGCTTTCAGATGGAAAACTGTTGATGAAAACTCAATTTTTATTGACAAAGTTCATAATCACTGCAAAATCAATGTTTCCTTCCATTGATTTACGTGTTTTTAACCTTTGTGCTATAAAATGTGATGTATTCGAGGAAGCAACACACAATACAAGCAGTTACAGACTGATGTAGACATGGAATGCTGTTCTGCTGTGATCTTTCTGTAAAATTGAGGCAGGAGAGGCTAACATTGACTGCCATCAATATAACGTTTAACAGTAATTAAAGGAGAAACTGGAAGGACCCTTATGTGTCCACTGAGTCTGAGGAGGAAGTGAGCAAAACAGAAGCAATGCTGTCCAGTCCACCTAAATCACCCCTAGCGATCTTGTGGAAATCAATGTCAAGAAAGGAAAAGGGTAGTAGTGAGAGCAGGACAGGTCAGCAGTCTGCACCTGCTGCCAGACGTGCTTCTCCTGCTGCCAGACATGCTGCCCCTGCTAACAGATGTGCTGTGCATGCTGTCAGATGTGCTGCATCTGCTGCCAGATGTGCTGCACCTGCTGTAAGATGTACTGTGCCTGCTATCAGATGTGCTGCCCCTGCTGCCACCAGTGCTGTGCCTGCTGCCACCAGTGCTGAAACTGCTGCCAGTGTGTCTTGTAATACTGAGGAAGGGAGAAGGAGAAGATGATGTCAAGTAACAGCAGGGGACCCTAAGTCACACTTGCCATCCCCAAGCAGTACTGCCAGTGCTACTACTACTAAGGTCCAGCAGCTTGTTAGCGTTATGAGTGAAGTAGGATGTAATCATCATATTACTAGTGACTGTGAGGAGGAAGATGCAGGGGCTGAAATTGATGTGGTTGGTGTTAGTAGTAATAGTAGTAGTAACAGTGATGGTGAAGCAGCCGGTGGGACTAGTGTTAGAAGAGTGGTACGAGAAGCAATTGAGAGCTTCCAGACTAGCGGTTCCCCCCACGTCATTGACCATGTGGAAAATGATCCTGAAGAAAGCAGAATTGTTACCACAACAATAATGCCACCACCATCAGGAGCACAGATTGTCTGTGCCTGCTGCTAGTGCTGCCAGTTTGCTTTCTTCAGGTCAACAAGAAATGGAAAGGTGACATTAGTGGACCCTCTGTCACATTTCTCATCACCTCCTCCAACAAGCAGTGAGATGTCTGTAATAGACCAGCAGCACGGAGGGACTAGTGGGGGTGGTAATGATGGAGAAGCTGGGTTGGTAGAGACATTGATGGCCTTTTTACTCAAAACTGAGAAGGAATGGGAGACAGTGAACTTTTAGAATTTGCAGAGTTTGCTACTGCTCTAATTCCTGCTGCTGCTGAGTTGCAAGGGCAGCAGGATGCTGAGGAGTAGGCTAGTGTGCCACAGACCACTGTGAACACAGTGGGAATGGTGTCCTAGTTGCAGTGCTTGTTCTGAGGCAGTAGAAACAACAGCAGCAACATCATCCACTGCCCCAGCAGTGAAGGGGAATATAGAGGAAAAGAAGAAAGAGGACTTTCTTCTCCACCTGTTCCCTAGTCCCTAAAGTCATGGGTGTGAGACTATTTTTTTCTCTTGGGGAAGGCACAGTGCAGTCATCAACAATGCCACTGTGCACAATTTGTGACAAGTCAGTGAGAAGGGGAAAGGAGGGAACACACCTTGGCACAACCGCCCTGATAACACACATGAAAAACAGACACCATGACATTTATGTCAAACATGTAAAAGCCAAACACCCACCATAGAAATCGAGCACCACTGTTACTGTACCCCCTGACTCTCCATAAAGGCAACAAGAGGTGAGGCAGAGATCAAAGAGGAGGAACAATAGAGAAAACCAGGCAGAGGCTGGGAGTTTGAAGACGATTGAAACAACTAGCTCGCCATCACCTACTTCTTCTATGGTAACTACATCTTCTCCCAATCCACCTCAGTCGTCATTACCTCCCCCACCAAATGAGAGCCACTCTATAAATGTTAGGATGTGGCAGTTCATGTGGTGGACTGACCACACATAGCAGTGTGGTGGATGAGAATTGCAGGCAGGGCATCAAGTGGCATCTGAGGAGAATCCATCCTGCAGAATATGCTAAGCTGGTGGCCAGGGAGGGTTCATCATTACTATTAAACTGTCAGCAAGTTGTTATATATCCTTTGCGGGGTCTGGACAAGGGGTATAGTGACAGTGGCAGTACTTGGTTTCTGGAGTCATGCTGTTTGGATACAGTTGTGCCCCCAGATGTTATTTACCACACACACTGTGCACATTGCAGTTGCTGATGAGAACCACAGTTCCTGCTCTCAAGGGAAGATTTTCTATTTTAGTTACAACAGACCCATGATTTTGGAGGAGGGGCAGATGAAGAAGAATTACTCACCAACTTCTTTTCTCCACATGTACTGGCAGCTACCTATTGTGCTGCTACTGCCACAGGCGCATCACTTGAGCTAGTCATGGCAAGTGGAACCTCATCATCCATCACCCATGTTACTGCTGATGTTGATCCCATTCCCTTTCAGTTGCCTAATCATCCTGCTGCTTATACAACTCAGCAGAAACAGCAGCAGCAAGAACAGCAGTTGCAAATTCTGCATCTAAATCAGGGCATTTTGGCAATGGCCATTGGCCAGTGGCCAACACAACATGACTTGCTGGCACTAGGCCAGTAGGGCATTTTTTTCTCATGGCTTGTGCTTTAAAAAAATAAAAAATAAGAAAAAAACCATAGTCCTGCAAAAAATAAACCATTTTTTGGAGTTTATTTCTAACAAGTCTAATTAATATTTCCTCAGGGCTTGGGCCTCTGATAAGTCTAAGTCATACAAATCAATGTTTCCTAAGGGCTTGGGCCTCTAACAAGAAATCTTACAAATTATCCTCTACAAAATGCTCTGTCATGTCAAGCATCAGTCTAACCCAGTGGCAGTTTACATCGGTGGGTCCCTGTCTCTATCCTGTTACATACAAATTTCTTTTTTTTTAATTTATTTTTTATTAACTGCCCCCAAATACCCATAAAAAACACCCCTAAAAAACATTCCCTGTTCAGCTGATTCTTTCCCCACACTCCACCAACACAGGCACCCTCATGCCCCTTTTATACTATGCTTTTGCAAATAAAATAATATTTACTATGTGTTGTATGTAAATTCAATGTTCCCATTGATTTCAATGGAATGAGCTAGGCGAAAAACATGGAAAAACAGTAATGGGAAATTTTTCGCCAAGCTGGAAGTTCCATTATTCACCAATTTCAGTTTGAGGCGAAAATTTTCACCCATCCCTAGTTGAGATTACCCAGGATATTAGCTTCCATCTGTCACCTGATAACTCTGCCACATAGGTTAAACAGTAATCAAGAAGGAATGTCTAGATAATGTGACTCCTCCAACCATGGCTGGTGGAGTGAAGGCTTGAGTGTGACTGTAGAAATCAAAACTGGTGATCACAGGCCCCCTGTAGTGTGTTGTGCTGCAGCCAGGGCTGTATAAAGATGCTAGCCACAAAGACAGATGAACCCCTTCAGTTGAGCTGAAGAAGGTCCAAGATAACACACCACAGTGAGGAATAACACCACCAGCCCAAGGGAGAGTCTTTCCTATATATAATAGAACAAGAAGAGGACTCAGCAGGAGTAGATCCAGTGGACAGGGTTTTGGTAGAAAGTTGTCAGGATACTTTTGTGGAGCAGACAGGATACACGCAGGAGAAACATGATACCAAGTATAGAGTGCCAGACACTTTGTAGACAGAAGACAAGTATTACTAAATGGAACCCCCAGATATGCTGAAGGACTGCAACTAGAGACAGATAACTAGAATCAGCAAACAGAGAGAGGGATCCAGGTACAGGCCAAGGTTCAGCAACATATATCATAAGCAGAGTAAGCAGGTAGAGGAGATAACCAGGGACAGGCCAAAGTCAGCAACAAGCATCAATAGTAAGGCAAAATTGGCAGGCTGGCACAGGCCAAGGGTCATAACAAAGCTCAGAAGGCAGAATTGGCAGACAGAGAGGCTAATCTGGAAACAGGCAAAGGTCAAGAACACTGTAACAGCAGGCTATAACAGGAATGCTATGCTGGTAAAAAAGATATGACCGTGCGCCGAATGAAGCAGCGCATGACTTAAGAAGGCCCAACCCGGGAGTTTGGTCTGGATATGATGTCACCAAGCAGCATGCTGTGACAAGCAGAAAAAAGGGCAGAAAGCAATGGAGGAACCCACAGGCTGCCCACCCGCAGTAGCGAGCAGCAGAGGGGAATGTGCCACCATCTACTGCTTCCTAATTAGTATCAGTTGGTCTTCAGAGGAATCCCCTGGATCTTCTGTGACCCTTGCTTCCAGATGTGATGGAGCATAAAGATAACATAGAAAACTGTAAAATAACTCTAGGCATCTGTAGATGGAAGTGAGTAGAACCTCAGTGTGGTTAACTTTAAACACAGGGATTTTGTATTTATCTTTTAAAATTAACTGGTGACTCTGAGTGAAAATGAATAAAAAAGAAAGGAAGAGTTGGTAGACTAAATGCTTGTTTTAAGATGTTTTGCTCCAAGTTAGAGCAGTATGCACAATCAGAAATTGTCAGAAAGTTGCAAATTAACAAAAAGAGATCATATGTTAAAAAAAGAAGCTGCGGAATTAATTACTGGTTCGTGTTTTATTTTCAGTAATATATTAAGCAGACGTAGAATTATTTTTCTTGGTGGATATCTATGTATTTTCCTCAACTCAAGTCCTTAGGCACATCAACAGCTCAGGTGTTATGGATATCCCTAATTAAGCACATGTAGTGCAATCAGAATGAATGAGTCACCTATTACTCACCTGTGAACAAGCAGGGATGTTTTGAAACTGTGACCTAAGTGTGTCCCAAGGACTAACTTTGACCTAATATATGAGTTTAACTACATCAATATTGGAAGCACAGTGATCAGAGATTTCCTTATGTACATCATTCTGTAAACAGCACAATACTGGTAGCAGAAAGAGAAGAAAATGATTTGCAGAGAGGTTTTCTGTATACTTAAGTTGTACTCTGAAAACCCTAATAGGATTAACAGGGCTACACAAGTACATGGTTTAATACCAAGATCATTTTGCTATATTTTGTAGTATACATCTGTGCTCCCTTACTGTATGGATGCGATGTTCATCCATGTGGCACCCTTTGTCCAAAAGATACTACGAGATGATGAGGTTATGCGAGTGGATGCATCATATGGCACTGCAAAGTCATCATGGTGCTGGTGACCAGCACTCTTGGACCAGTGGAAATTGTTAGCTGGAACTGTCATATTAACCCTTTGAGTGACAGAGGAGTGTCCAACACATTGCTTTGTTTTGTTTTGCAATGGGTTGGGTACTCCTCTAGCACTCATTGGGTTAAAGAAGACCTGTCACCTTTCCAAATCCTCCTCCTCTCAATGCGAGACTCTTACAAGGATTTGCATGATTATTCACCATTAATTTATTTCACCCATTTGATAGTGTCTGATATCCTGGTTGTAGTGACCTAAAAATGAGGAGAGAGGAGATTTTGTAGACATGTGAATAATTATTTATGCAAGTTTTATCAGACAAGTCAGGGAATAAAGAGTCATTAGGCCCATCTAGACTGCCATTTTTCCTACTGTACAAACCTCAAACATTATTTGGTCCTTTGTCTCGTCTTACGTTCAGGACAGCCTTATGACTATCCCATGTATGCTTAAATTCTGTCACTCTATTAACTAGGGTTGGGTGAAAGGTTCCTTCCTGTTCCTGATTAAAAATCCACAAAAAATACTTTGTTGTCTGCTTTTTCAAGGGAAAATCCACTTTAAAAACAATGATTAATATCTTAATATTTTTCAGCCATTGGCAAAAAGTCTTCATAATTTTTTCAATGGCTAGAAAGTTTCCGTCTATTGATTACTGTGTTTTTCACCTTTTCGCTATAAAAACATGATGTATTCCAGGAACTGACACACAATACAAGCAGCTACAGAGCAAGATGGATGTGCTGTGCTGTTCTGCTATGATCATGAGGCAAAATTGAGGCAGGAGAGGCTCATAGTGTTTAAAACTAATAAAAATGCTGCCACCAGGAGAGGTGGGAGGAACACAATGAGAAGGAGGAGAAGTGGGCAGAGTTTCAGTAAAAACTCCCCACAGCTGGAGAATCAGCCTCTGCCCCAGAGACTCGGTAATTAACAGCTATATCCAAAGTCTCCTGGACAAAACCGGACCATTCCCAGCTATGTGTATAATTACAGTAGTAGTAGAAAGGAGCCTCTACCTGGTCTTAACATTCACAGTCTTGGCTTCAGGATCTTGGGCAGGGAGATGGAGAGCTCTTCCACTCTGTACTCACACTCCCTGATCCAAAAGCCCAGATTCTGGAGCTTAGTAGCCCTTAAAGTCACAGTAACACTTAAAATGTAATGTATATATATATATATATATATATATATATATATATTTTTTTTTTTTTTTGTCCTTAACATATTAAGTGTTGCTATCTCTTTAAAGCCTACAAAGAGCTCCTCTCCTTTCCACTGCTGTCCATTGATGGATACACAGACTGAATGCCTCATTCTTCTGGTCACTTGGTGGGAGTTGTTATTCCACACCCAAAGGGCAAACCAGCTGAACCTCAGGGGAACACACACTTCTAGCATTCTCACTGTTGCATGGAACTCCTAACCCATTGAATAATAGAAATTTGCAATTCATTGGAGAACACTTCAACATTCCAGTGGTTAAAAGTCCCAAATTAATCAATGAAAATTTGTATTTGTCCCCTATGGTGCAGTTGGTTTGCCCCAGAATGACTCTACTTAACCATGCATACGTTTTCTCTCTGATGCTAGTTCATTTTCAGAAGAGTTTACATCAATATTTGAGACAAAATAATGTTGAATGTGCATCAGATGATTAATAATGAAGTTAATTAGCAACAAAGTCTGGAAATATGAAATACTTCAATCGAGCCTTGAGATCATCATGCTTCCCAGTAGCATTATAAATGCAAAAATATCCATTGCTAGTGTTTGGTGATACAGAAATGTATAACTTTCTCTTCATTTCTTGATGAAAGTAAAACCAGATAATTAACCTGATTAATTTGAGGAGCAAAATAAAATCATGAGGAAAACACAACTCTGAACATCTAAAGTTTGAAGAACTCCAACTTCAGCTAAAGTTTAATTAAGTCTGAGCCTTTTAAACCTGGAAATGAATAGCCAAGTGGTACTACTCGGCAATAAAAAAATACATTTGTCTGTGGGCCATATTCAGAAAGATAAGAAGTGCATTTTTTATCTGACATCTGCAGCACAAGTTACAAACAAAGATTTCCTGAATCACCATGGGTTTCACCACAGAATTGCTCCCCTTAAACGTATTGTAAATAGCCCCATGGCCCATATTTATAAAACGTGGCTATTCTGGAGTTAACCAATTGTACCATAGGGAACAAAAAGCACACCTAAATTCCCATGCACTTGAGTAGTGTTTTTTAACCCCCTGAATGCCAGAGAAGTTGCCAATACATTGCTTCACAATACCTTTCTAGCATTCAAGGAGTTAAAAGACAAAATTAATTTAACAGGAATTTTCATTTGTTGTCTAAGGCATGGTTGGTTTATTCCAGAATAACTCTAATTTGTTTTTATAAATATGGGCCGATGTTCTTAACTTTTCGTGTTTCTATGCTGAATGTAATGTCAAAGATGTTTTATTAAGAGAAAAAAAACACAATAAAATAGATGCATTCATCACACTGGAACACACACACTATAAACATTTAAAAGAATATATATATATATATATATAAAAAGTTTTAGGCAGGTGTGAAAAAGTGCTGTAAATTAAGAATGCTTTTAGATATAGACATTTTAATAATATTAGCTTATTTTTATCAATTAACAAAATGCATAGTAAGTGAACAGAAGAAAAATCTAAATCAAATCAATATTTGGTGTGAAAACCCTTTGCCTTCAAAATAGCATAAATTCTTCTAGGTACACTTGCACACAGTTTTTTAATCGCTTAAGGACCTTTGATGGTCATGGGACGTCATGGGTCGGAGTGCCATAAGAATCCATGATGTGCCAGGACAGTTATGGAATTTAGGGCTCTGTTCGGGGAGCCCTGAATCGAATTTGCAAAAAAAAAAAAATAAAGATCTGTTGTCCTTAAGTGCCGGCCCCATGAGTGCACGGCCGGTCCTTAAGGGTAGTTTGTCCCAAACATCTTGGAGAACTAACCACAGTTCTTCTGTGGATTTAGGAAGCCTCAGTTGCTTCTCTCTCTTCATGTAATCCCAGACAGACTTGATGACGTTGAGGTCATGGCTCTGTGGAGGCCATTTCATCACTCCCAGGACTCCTTGTTCTTCTTTATGCTGAAGATAGTTCTTAATTACTTTGGCTGTATGTTTTTGGTCATTGTCATGCTGCAGAATACATTTGGGACCAAGAAGATGCCTCCCTGATGGTATTGCATGTTGGATAAGTATCTGCCTGTACTTCTCAACATGGAGGAGACCTTTAATTCTAACCAGATCCCCAACTCCAAATGCAAATCCAAATGCAGCCCCTAACTTGCAAGGAACCTCCACCATGCTTCACTGTTGCCTTCAGACACTCATTCTTGTACTGCTCTCCAGACCTTCGGCGAAGAAACTGCCTTCTGCTATAGCCAACTATTTTAAAATATGACTCATCAGTCCAGAGCAAATGCTGCCATTTTTCTGCACCCCAGTTCCAGTGTTTTCATGCATAGTTTAGCTGCTTGGCCTTGTTTCCACATTAGAGGTATGAATTTTTGCAACAAGTCATCCTTGAAGACCACGTCTGACCAGACTTCTACGGACAGTAGATGGGTGTACAGGGGTCCCACTGTTTCCTGCCAATTCTGAGCTGACGGGACTGCTGGACATCTTCCAATTGTGAAGGAAGTAAGCATGATGTGCCTTTTATCTGCTGCATTAAGTTCCTTGGCTGACCACTGTGTCTATGGTCCTCAAAATTGGCTGTTTCTTTCTGCTTCCTCAAAAGAACTTGTGCAACACATCTGGAAACTCTTGTATGCCTTGAAATTTCTGTCTGGGAGAGACCTAATGCAGTAAAACTATCTTGTGTCTTGTTGCTATGCTCAGTCTTGCCATGGTGTATATGACTTTTGACATTAAACTGTCTTCCACAACCTCACCCAGTTTTATTCCTCCTACACAGCTGTTTCTCTTTCAGTTAATGATCGTGTTTCAACCTACATATTAAATTAATGATCATAAACACCTGTTTGGTATAATTGTTTAATCATACACCGGACTATATGCCTACAAAATCATTGGCTTGGTTCAAGTGTAAAATGGTATTTTTAGTGGTGCAAAAAATGAAAGGATTAAAAATCTACTCACCACCTTGCTGCCTGACCTGGATAGCCACTCACCCATTCCCCAAAATTCCAAAATTACTCTATGGTCTGGCGCATTTAATGTTGATTATAACAATCTATTTTTAATGAAAATATCAGAAAGATCACAACAATTGTATAAGGAAAAATTGGATATTTATTCCAAGGTGATATATACTTTCAATCTCACTTTCCTTACTGTATCTCTAAGAGGTTTCTGAACCACCCTTACATATTTAAAGGGAAAGCTCCAGAAAAGAAACTTTTAAAACCTTTAAATGAATGATCTACCTATTGTATAATATAATCTGTCCGAATTTCCAAATCTGCCAATCAGATGCAGACACTTTGAACATAATCCCAAAGTTTACTCTAATTTATCCATTCAATGCATGAGACCCACTTCATGCATATCATAGGTGTAAACACTAAATGCAAATAGTATATGGATGTATAATACCCTTACACTAAAGAATAGACTTATATACACCCTACAAACATATAATAAAACATATGATGATGTACTCTCTTAAGAACCCCCACACTTTCCGATCTAATCGATTGATCGTTATGTATAAAAAAATAAGAAATTAAAAAAATATATAAAAAATAAAATAGCAAAAAATGTATCCCTACAGACAGAAAAAAAAATATTTCTGTGTATTCTGTGTTCTCAGCTTCCCAGTTTCCTAGATCAAAGAACTGTACATGTCCATTATTGTAGCTCTCAATCTCTATTCCGTTCTTTCCTACTTGTAAAGATCCTTGATGCCTCCAAATATCTTCACAACAATCCTATAACACACAATGTGTCAAACGTGATTGGTTCCCTGCAACTAGTTTCCTAATGTAATTGATACTAGATATTAAATAGCAACTGGATATATTCTTCAATGTATCAAACATATATAGAATTTATCTTATTCTTTCGTCCATGTAACAGTCTTATATTCGGAACTGTTACTTAAATCTTCACCATTATCCAGGATATTCCACAATCAAAGTCCTGGAATGGCACCAGAGCACTAAACACTAAAAGGAAACCTGCCCATTGCCTGCCTTGACAGAAAGTGATGCCTCTGCTATACTACAAAAAATGTCTTCCAGACACATCTTTAAACACTAGAGAGAGAGAGCTGAGCCTTGGTCCTGACATCACACAGGAGCTACAGTGCAGTATTGTTGTAGTATATTGCTAGTCTAAGGCTTTGGGTGTGAGCTACATTACCTTATAGCCCACTACAGGCATCTCTTTCTGTGACAGAAGCCAATGGGCAGTTCTCCCTCTAGTGTTTAGTGTTGTGCTAGAGAAAGAGCAGGCTGCACACTGATGTCACTGCTGCGTTACTGCACTGGAGCTGAGGACAAGTACTCTGCTTCTCTAGTCTCCACAGTGTCCCTGAATGGCAGAATGGAAATGTGGTTACCCTACTAGGCTGTTGCCTCCCCACTCATATATACCTGCACTTAAGGGTATGCACTAGATAGTGTATGATTACTTTAGAAAATACTGATCCAAACACTCAGCTGTCATTAAGACTTATATGTGAGAGATCTTTAAATGCCTCACCTATAGCATAAAAAGGGAAATTTAGTAATTTTATGACACCTTCCTCTGTACCTTGTTAGTACATAATGTTAAATACGGCTCACAAGAAAGGAATGTCCCAAAATGTCCATGCACTGTCTTCTCCTCATACAAACAGCATACAATGAATCACTTTCAGGGTAAATATATCAGTAAAATAGTATTAGGCAGGAGTAGCAAGTAAAAATCAATTTCCGTGTGCGATTGTATTAGTACATTAATATTTCTGTGTCTATAGACTATAATCAACAAGCATGGCATTTTATATTTACTATTTTTGAAATAGACTATCATGCCTGTTAATATAGATCTTTGTATAGATAGTAAATCCTTGTTTACCCATGTAATATCACACAAGGTTTAAGCATGCATCATCAAGATGAACCCATCATTTTAGAACAGAATAGTGACACAAGATGGAGAATGTGGCTTACTCTCCTCCGACTGCCCTCAATACAGAGGGAAGAAATGTCAGTAATGCTGAGTATGTAGCTTTTAGAAAACCTCTATTAGATTTTACCTTGGTCTAGTATAATCATTGAACAATTGGGAGCATTATCGAATCATGAGTCTTTAAGAATCCAGAAATGATTCCTCTAGTCAATGGGGACTTTATTTCTTCCCTGAAGTGTAGATGGTTTGACCAGAATTGCTCTACTTTTCTTTAAACCCTTTGAGTGCCAGAGTGGTTGCCTTGCAATGCACTGTGCACCCCTATGGTACTGAAAGGGTTCATTGTTGTAAGAACTGCATTTGCTTTAACAGCATATAAGACTGCCCTTTTCAATCCCTAGCTGTTAAATGATTTTGTTAAAATTAGGTGCTACTGTAAGGAAAATAGGAAAAACCATTATGTACAGCGTCCTATTATTTGAGGCCGGCTGAAGGAAAAGCCAGAACATTTCAAAACAAAGTAATATAATAAAGTCAAATGTGATTATATATTAATTGAACAATTAAAGTGTATAAAACATCGTATTGTCTGGAGAACAGTTTTATTTGATTATAAATAGATCTATTTATGCACCAGCAGGCTGGAAAGTGTTTAAAGCAATTTTCCTGAGCAAACTCACCAAAATAATTGTTTAACCCTTTGAGTGCCAGAGGGGTACATAACGCATTGCAGAGCACTCAAAAGGTTAGTGGACACTTACTCAGTAAAGAAGTTTGTTTTCCCAGAGACACTATTAGTGGCTTAATTAGTCAGTAGAGGGCCTCAATGCAATTTTTTTGTGTCATCACCCAAAAAATATTTTCATGGAGGCATAACCAGAATCTATTGGATCCTGAGGAAGATGGAGCCCCATTGGATGCTGGGCCCAGCACAAATGCACCCCTCCCATATTTATTCCCTTGGATAGTTTACTATGGAAGTTAATTATGACTTTATGTTTGTGTCAGACATGATTGAATATATTTTGAGATACATTTATGAAAGATGTGCTGTTACCATGGCCATTGCACTGCTTTACACTTCTCAAGCCAATAGCTGACACTGTATGTATATTTTAATGCATACTCTCTGCTTTCATTAGGACTTCAATGAGAACCAACTGATTGATTCACCTATAGTATACTCAGAAAAATGGCAGAATATTATCAGTTTCTTCTGAGCCTTTTAATTACATATCATTAAGCAAGGTACAGAGGATAGGAGCACCCTGAAACACATGCACTTACCTGCTGCCTTCCCCTTGGATATGACTAGCACTAAGAAATCATATCCATTATATATGTTAGAGTGGAATCATATAAGTACATCCCTCCTAATGAGTCTCTTCTTTTGTTCTTATTTCTCAATTTATAATATATGCTCTCATCTATATTACACAGGTTTGTCATTTTATTGAGAGACCATTCTGATACCATAGCCGGGCAAACTGAGGCCCTCCAGCTGTGGATTACAATGGTATGCTGGGAATGACGGGAGTTCTAGTTCTCCAGAGCAGGAGGGCCTCAGGTTACCCATTTTGCTGTAGCCAAAAATGGTTAAAGTAAGGAGAGAAATGAGAGATGAAATGATTAGAGATTAGAAAGTAAATTATATAAGAATCAAGCAAGATACTTCTGAAAAATGTCCCTGTGTTTGTATATACCTCAATAAAATAGAGTTTGGCTATTTTGAATGTATCTGGAGCACAATTGTTCAAACATGGCTGCCACTACAATGATCAAAATCTGAAATTGTTCTGCATACAGAAAGTACTATGTAAAAGCTTTCCCTATATAACAAGCTGCAGGAGCAGCAAAAGGATAAGATTTCTACTCATTCTGTGTTGCAACGTAGAACATGTAACCCTGCACCACACATCTAGCAAGACCATTATATTGGAAATAAGGTGAATAATGGAGAGGTCATGTTGTCGGCATCGGTGCCTCAGTCCTTCTCGGCGGGCGTTGCTAGGCAACAATGCTAGCATTTGTGCGCTTCCCTACATCATGGTGTAACGTCAGCTGTTTCCCATATATAAAGCAGCAATGCGGCTGAACCGGTGTTCAGTTATTCGAGTCTAACTTAGCATTGTGACCCTGTCTTTCAGCCCTCTATTGCCTCCTTTTGTACCAGACCTTCTGATTGTGCCTTGACTTCTCTCTCTATTGCCTTTACCATGTACCAGACCTCTGCCTGCCTTCACTCTGCACCTTGAGCTGCCTGCCCTGACTTTTGCCAACTTTTACAGGTGCTTTATACATGGTCTTTCAAAGGTCATCTCTCTGATCATGTCTCTTACTAGTAGCAAACACTAGTTCGCCTGGTCAGCCGCAGCCCAAACAGCCATTGCCCATCTGAAGTCCTTGTTCAATTCTGTCCCTATCCTGGCACAAACTGATACATTGAAGGCTTTTTTTGTCTAAGTCTATGCCTCCAACATCTCTTTTGGTGCTGTGTTATCCCAGCAGCTACATCCGATAAACTTCTATTCACAACACCTCACAACAAAGGAAGAAAATTACAATGTTGGGGATAGAGAACTCCTGGCGATCAAAACTGCTCTCAAAGAGGGGGTGCAGTATATCCAGTCACAGTCTACACCTACCACCACAACCTTGAATACCTCCGTGCTGCCAAGAGACTGCATCCTCGACCAGCCCGTTGGGCGCTGTCCTTCACCCGTTTTCTTCTACACGTCACATACCAGACGGGATCCAAGAACCACAAGGCAGATGCACTGTCACTGTGTTTCCCTGCCGTGCCACAGACACCTTTGAACATAGACCCAGTTCTCAGACTGTAACACTTTTTACTCCTGTGCAGCTCTCTTCATGATGACATAAAACGTACCACAGTGGTGGACTCTGATTTTGTTGCTCATAATAACCTAACACTAAAGGAGGGAATACTGTTCCAGCAGCACCAGACCGCTGTCCCTCCTTCTCTACGAACCCAAGTCATACACCTGTGACACAATATTCTCATTTCTGGTCACGGTGGTCCTCATCTAACCCAGGAATTGGTGCAACAGCAGTATTGGTGGCCTGGTATGGCCCGTGAAACCCACTTGTATGTCTCTGCATGTGACACATGTGCCAGGAACAAGGATTGTCATACCAAGACAGCAGGCTTGCTGCGCCCCCTTCCTGTACCCTCTGCACCATGGAAGGACATAGCTTTGGATTCATTGTGGACTTGCCCATCTCACAAAAACACAAGACCATAATACGAAAATGGCTAATCCTCCCAGTCATCAGGGTTCCCACAGCCAAACAAACAGCATCTCTGTTCATCAAGGAGATTTTCCGCCTTCATGGCCTTCTGGTCTCCATAGTATCTGACCGGGGGCCTCAGTTTACCTCCAAGTTTTGGAAGGCGTTTTGCCATACCCTGGGCATGAACCGTACCAACCCACAGATGAACGGACAGACTGAATCAAGTACTGGAACAATATATTCGTTGCTACGTTTCCCACCTGAGAGATGATTGGCTCTCTCTTCTACCGTTGACAAAGTTTGCCTATAATAACCACTTTCATTGTTCCATTAGGACTAGAGATGGGTAAAATCTCTCACCATTTTCCTGTGGGAAAACCGCAGTGTTGTCTGCTTTTTCTTGGAAAAATCCACTTTAAAACTAGCGATTAAAATTTTCAAATTTTTTTCGCCCATTGGCCAAAATTTTTCACCATTTTTTCAATGGCTAGAAATGTTTCACCCATTTATTTACTTTGTTTTCGCCTTTTCGCTATAAAAACATGACATATTAGTACTGGCAGTCTGCCTTCTTTAGGCCATCAAGAAATGATAAGTGTGACATTAGAGGACCCTCTGTCACATTGCTCGTCACTTCCTCCAACCAGCAATGAGCGTTTTGAAATTTGTGGAATTTACAACTGCTCTAATATCTGCTGCTGCTGAGTTGCAAGGGCAGAAGGCTGCTGAGGAGCAGGCTAGTGTACCACAGACCATCGTGGACACAGTGAGAATGGAGTCAACAAGTAATCTGGGACTAGGGAAGGTTCCACTTGCCAGCAGCCACTCATATACCAGACTTGGTGGAGGCTAGTTATGGTGCTGCTACGTCCTAAGGCGCATCACTGGAGCTAGTCATGGCAAGTGGAACCTTCATCATCCACCACCCATTTTACTGCTGTTGTTGATCCCATTCTCTTTCAGCTACCTAATCATCCTGCTGCTTAAACAGCTCAGCAGCAGCAGCAAGAACAGCAGTCACAAATTCTGCATTTACATCAGGGCATTTGACAATGGCCAGTGGCTACTGGCCAACGGTACATCACTTGCTGGCACTAGGCCAGTAGGGAATTTATTTTTTTTAAACAAGAAAGAAGAAGAGGAAATCTCGTTACAGCACCATATCCCTTTCCTATATTGCTGGGACAACGGGACAGCCACAAAAGTCAAATGAGGGGAAAGGAATAAAAAACATAAAATATAAATTTTAATAGTCCATTAAAAAGCTAGCGAATTTAAAAACAAAACTGTAGTCCCAATGTGCAATGAATGCTCACGGCATATATGTGGTATTGGATTACTGTTCTTAACCTCCTTCCTTTCCTAACAAAAGTACGCTAGGAAATAAATTGCAACAATAATTCTTTTTCTCTTAACTATTCAAAATTGCAGATTCTATTGATTCTCCAATATTAATAAATGATTAAGTCCTCCACATTGTCCTGCGTATTCACCCGCAGAGGACAGAATCTGCAGATTGCCTAGACCTGTTCCATCGGTTTATTTCATAGTAAAACAACACCCATGGTAAATAGTATTCAATTAAAACAGGAATCGCAATTCCTACCTGCCTCCTAATATCTAATAGTAGGAACAAAGAGTAGAAAAGAGGCGGCCGCAAAAGGTGATCACCCAAAAAACTAACGAGCTACCAGCTCATATTTCCCAGCGGTCAGTCCACAAAAATCGTTTGGTAAAGGACCCGCTGGGTAGGTGATCGATATAGGCCAAAAAATAATAGAAGAGGAGAGATAAAGGTTAGAAAGTACAGAGTAACAGCTTTGAATCACATTGGTACTGCAAAAATACTGATACACCTAGTCTGTGTTCAGCAACCCGACGATCGTTTCGCCATTACAGCTTCATCACCCCTTGACTTTCATTTGACTTTTGTGGCTGTCCCGTTGTCCCAGCAATATAGGAAAGGGATATGGTGCTGTAACGAGATTTCCTCTTCTTCTTTCTTGTTTATTTCTATATATGTCTCGAGCACAATCCCTGTATTCTTATAGAATATCCTATGATCACATGTAGACAGTGGTGCACCGTATATTTTTCAATTTATTTTTTTTCTCAGGGCTTGTGCTTTCAAAGAAAAAAATCATAGTCCTACAAAAAAAAAAAAAAATTGGCAGGGTTTGTTTCTAAAAAGCCAAAGTCCTACAAATCAATTTTTCCTCAGGGCTTGAGCCTCTAACAACAAATCTAACAGATTATCCTCTACAAAATACTCTATCAAGTGGAAGTTTATGTCAGGGGGTTCCCGTCTATCACTTTACATACAAATTTCATATTTTATTTTATGGATTTATTGTATTTTTATCTGTCTCCCCAATACCAGTCAAGAACCTCCCTAAACAAATTCCCTGTTAAACTCATTCACCAGAGTCCACCTACCAACACAAGTGGCCTCCTCAGACACCCTTTATCCCATGTCTTGTTTTTAGTTGTATTTAGGATTTATTTTTTATTAACTGCTCCGACAATCACAGTAAACAACCCCCCCCAAAAAAAATTCCCTGTTCAACTGATTCTTTCCCCACACCACACCAACCCAGACACCCTCATGCCCCTTTTATACTATGCCTTTGGGAAATAAAATATTATTTGTTATATGTTTTGTGTAACTTAAATGTTCCCATTGATTCCAATGAAATGAGCTAGGCGAAAAAGCAGGAAAAGGTGGAAAATCTGCACTTTTCGCAGGAAATTATTCACCAAGTGGAAAGTGACATTATTTGCCGATTTCAGTTTGAGGCAAAAATGTTCGCACATCCCTGATTAGGGATTCTCCTTTCTATGCTACCTATGGATACCACACCCACTCCGTGGTCTACTCTTGGACTCAGCAGTTCCAGCTGTGAAACAATGGCTTCGGGACCTCTGTTCTTCTCATGTACTCCTATGACAACATCTGCTTTAAGCCCAAAGATCCTTTAAGACCATGCACATGCGCACCATATGCCTGCACCGGGGTACAAATTTGGTAACAAAGTTTGACTGTCTTCCGCCCACCTGAGACTCTCTTGTCCTTCCAGGAAACTGGGTCGACATTTCCTGTGTCCTTTCCCAGGACCTTTTGGTAATCAACCCACTTACTTTTTATTTGTAGCTACCCTCCAGTTGGAAGGTTCGCCCTACCTTCCACACCTCTCAACTCAAGCCGTGGGGGCCTAGTGTTTCCCCTTCACCTATACTTCTCCATCCATCCCCGGTTCTGTTGGGGGACTCAGAGGAGTACGAAGTGGAGGTCATCCTGGACTCCCATGTTCATAGGGACTGCATGGAATACCTTGTGCATTGGCTGGGTTATGATCCTGAGGAGCGTTTCCGGGAACCTCTGTCCAATAGCCATACTCCGACTCTTCTTTGTTTGTTTCATCTTCTTCATCCTGTTCAACACAGTCCTCAGTGCATCCAGCAGCCACTCATCAGGGGGGATCTGTCAGCATCAATGCCCCGGTCCTTCTCGGAGAGGCATTGCTAGGCAACCATGCCAGCGTCTGGCTGAACCGGTGTTCATTTATTCAAGTCTGCCTTAGCGTTGTGACTCTGCCTTTCAGCATTCTATTGCCTCCTCGTGTACCAGACCCTCTAATTGTTCCTTGACTTCTCTCCTGCATCTTGCCTTTACTGTGTACCAGACCTCTGCCTGCCTTGACTCTGCACCTTGAGTTGCCTGCACTGACCTTTGCTGTGGACTTGGACTTTGCATCTGGAGCTGCCTGCCCTGATTTTTGCTGTGGACTTGGACTTTGCATCTGGAGCTGCCTGCCCTGACCTTTGCTGTGGACTTGGACTTTGCATCTGGAGCTGCCTGCCCTGACCTTTGCTGTGGACTTGGACTTTGCATCTGGAGCTTCCTGTCCAGACTTTTGCTGTTTCTCAGTCTTGTGTTCAGCTCCCTGTGGTCTTCAGGTACCCTTAATTTTGTATGCATATGTTAAGGTTTACCCCCATTTTGAAACAATGCACTCAATGGAAACAGAAACATCTCTACTTGCCATGGGGTCAAACATAATCCTCTTTAAAATTATAGAAACCTCTCAGCCAAAGTCTCCCACAAGGTGGAATGAAGCAAAAAAGTGTGTGCATATATGTGCATGCATGTGTGGTACTGTGTGTTTGCATTCATCATGACAAAGGATGAACTAAACATCTGCACTATCTTTCCAATATTGAATGGGAGGATCAGAAAAAAATTACAGGCATGTCTGAATCGATCCAGAAGAAACTATGAAGGGATCAAGAGAAGAGGGACAGGGTGATGTAGGAGCAGAGGAGAAAAAGAAAAGCATGGGACAGCAAGGGGGTGGGAGAGAGAGGAGTCCAATATTATAGATCAAGAGGAGAGGGGGGCAATGGGAGAGAGCAAGAGGCCAGAGATTAAAGGGGAGTGGGAGGGAAAGAGTGAGAGGGAGATGGGCCAGTGTGCTGTAAAGAGACAGAGGCACTAAGAATGTGCTCAGAACATGGGAGAAAGAAGGATAGAGGGAGAAAGGGAGAGAGCAGTGGACAGTAGTAGGGAGAAGGAGGGAAAAACATCCAGCAGACTTGCCAGAAGAAGTTCTTGTTAAGATGACTGCCTAAAATAAGAACTTGCCGTTAGTAATGGGTGAAAAGTCAAAGAAATGTCCTGCAGTGATTGTTAGCAGAAAAATTACTTCCCTCTTTTCTTTTGAAAATTCCCTCCCATAGAAAATACATAAAATGTTCACCTTTTCACCACTGCCAATTCATTTTCCTGCAAGAAATTTGCCATTTATCAACTGTTTTTTTATGACTGTATGATTTCCTGCCAAAATATTACTTCTTCTGAGGGCTGAAGTGGAGACTTCTGAGGGTTAAAGTAGAGAAATAAATAGTTGAAAGTAAAGTCTGAGGGTTCTATAGCAACATATGCCATGAAAAAAATGTCAAAGTCTGAATACCTTTGTCCTTTGCCCACAACACTAACTTCCTGCTTAAAGGGATAGTAATACTTCATTTTAACTTTATTTTATTTTGTAGGCATTAAAAAAACATGAAGAATGATATAAGTCTTATCTCTGAAACCTTTATGGTTTAAGAGATATTCACAAACAAAGTATCCCCCCCCTATTCAACCAAATCAGAAGGGAGATGCCCAGGTAGACTGCAGAGAGGGACAATCTTCAATTAAGATAATGGAAAAAGCTGAAAAACTTATCAAGGGGGGAAGGGCTTTCATTGTTTTCATACAAAGAAAATTGTCCCCTTCTGTTATCTGTACTGTCATACAACCAGACTCACATCTGAGAAGAGATTGTTTACACTAGGTAAAAGGGGCGGGGAGGGGAACTTTGCTTGTGAATATCTCATAAACCATAAAGGTTTGAGCGATAAGACTTATATCATTCTTCATGTTTTTTTAATGCCTACAAAATAAAATAAAGTTAAAACGAAGTGTTACTATCCCTTTAAGTAACATTGGGACAATGATCCTTGAAAAATAACTGTGGCTTGGGATATTTTAGCAGCGTGCAACATCAGTTCTTAAAAGCCTCTGTTTTCAGCAAAAGAAAAGGATTGCACGTCAACTGCTAACAACTTGCCAACTTTACTGTTCCATAGGCATTCCTTTGCATTATTTTTGGCAGGTTTTGTTAACCCATGCCTGAAGAAGGGACCATAGTGTCCTGAAAGCTTGCACTTGTTATGTCCTCATTTAGCCATTAAAAGGTATCACCTTTTACCACTCTTTTGAGTTTTTTGCTACACTGAATCCTATCTACTCCACTGGCTAACACGGTACCATCTTTTCTTCTGGACTTCTTTCTAAGAACCTAGTATGGGATGACAGTACATAGTGGAGGAACTGTGTAACTTTATTCCTTTAATGATATGACTTGTGGAGCTTGTGGAGGTGGTGATAGTATGTGTGGACACTCTATGACTCTTGTCATTACCAAAAATCTGGTCATTCCTCTTTCACTCTACAACAGAAACCCTCATGCATGCTCTTATCCTTTCTTGTCTGGACTACTGTAACTCTTTACTTATTGGTCTTCCTGCTAACCATATTGCTCCTCTCCAATCACTTCTTAATTCTGCCACCAGAATACTCTTCCTCTCCTCCAGAACAGTACTCACCCCACCACTTTTAAAATCACTGTCATGGCTTCCCATAAAGCAGAGTAAAACATTCAAAATCCTCCTCATTACCTTCAAGTCTTTCCATCACTTGTCCCTACCTTATATTTCATCTTTGATATCCCGCCATATTCCTGCACGTTCACTACGCAACATGTATGGTGGACAACTCTTTGCCCCTTTAACCACTATCGTTGTTTTACGACTGACGGCTTTCTCCCTTGCTGCTCACTACCTCTGGAACACCCTACCTGCCAATATTCGCTAAGCCTCAACAACTTTACATCCAAGATAAAAGAGCACCTTTTAAATATAGCAACAGCGTGATATGATAACATTATCTCATAAATCAAAAACTGCCCTTACTCCTCTTCCAGCTCGTATCTGTATGTCACCCATCCTATACATTGATTGTAAGCTCTACGGGGCAGGGACCTCTTATCCTAATATATACTCACCTGTTGTTCCCCTTATGATTGTCTTTATAAGCACTTAGGGCTCGATCCAGATTTTGGCATCGGCAGAAAAAACTGGCGATAGTGGTTTTGTACCGTCAGTATGCAATGCAAATGTTCCCACTAGTAAGAAATAATGGCAGTTCTGAATCACACATCGCCCGTCTCCAAAACATCAAAATCTCACCCTTAGAGGACAATGTAGAAGCAAAGCCAAGAGCCATTCAAATGCTGGAGTTAGGGCTAATGCGAGTTAATTTGCAACATTTTCCTCCAGAAATCTAACACCTATTTTTTTTTGGTGAATATCACACAAGTCAGAGTACAAAACCACCATTGGGGAAAATGAAACAGAGAGTTAGGGATAACATGAGTCTGCGCTTCCCTACCCAGCCAGTAGGGGAACACAGAGATGGCTTTCAGCACCATGGACAGCATTGGATGCCATAGGGATGTGCACTGCTCATCCCTGTGGCATTCAAAGGGTTACAATAAAGAAAACTAGTACACCAAGCACTACACAATGCCCCCCTTCGACATTCCCTCCCTTAGTATGTCCACATATATTGCATATATGCGACATACTAACTCCATCCACATTCACCTCAGGGACTGTCTGATATTCAACACTTAAAGGGATAGTAATACTTCATTTTAACTTTATTTTATTTTGTAGGCATTAAAAAAACATGAAGAATGATATAAGTCTTATCTCTCAAACCTTTATGGTTTAAGAGCTATTCACAAGCAAAGTTTCCCCCTCCCGCCCCTTTTTCTTAGTGTAAGCCATCTCTTCTCAGATGTGAATCTAGTTGTAAGACCAGACAGATAACAGCAGGGGACATTCTTCTTACAATGAAAACAATGAAATCCCTGGCCCCCTTGACAAGTTTTTCAGGTTTTTCCCTTATCTTAATTGAAGATTGTCCCTCTCTGCAGTCTACCTGGGCACCTTCCTTCTGATCTGACTGAACAGGGGGGAGGATACTTTGCTTGTGAATATCTCTTAAACCATAAAGGTTTGAGAGATAAGACTTATATCGTTCTTCATGTTTTTTTAATGCCTCCAAAATAAAATAAAGATAAAATGAAGTATTACTATCCCTTTAACTCTTTGAGTACCAGAGAGGTAGGAAAGCATTGCTTAGCATGTTTCCTACCCCTCTGGTACCCAAAGGGTTAATAGGCAAGGTATGAACTACATATCTTGCCTATATATGTGTGTGTGTGTGTTTTGAACATTTGTTTTAATAAAAAAATATTATTAAACATATACATATTAGACCTCAAGGGGGGTGTCATGACCCCTCATGACACCTCCCTACCATGAGGCCAACAATTGCACTTTAATAACATTAAGCACAAATAAGTTATGTGCAACATAGCTTATATGCTCTTTAATGGTCTATGAAACCATCAGACCTCAAAGGGGGGCACCAGGACCTCTCCTGGTAGCCCCCCTACCATGGATCATCTATCCAAAATGATAGATGATCCAAGGGGTGACCCCAAAGGCATTCACTGCCTTCTTGATGTTGCTGCGGTCCCATCATTCAGTCAGTCACCTGGGGTCAAACCGGGTGACTGATTAAGTGATCAGAGCGCAGGGCTGCTTCCACAATTATATCTTTACTTAGATGTCATTCATTTTTAATGCCCTACCTCCTGTGTCCCACTATTAGTACTTTTGCTCCACTCTCCTTCAAACGGAGAGTGGAGCAAAAGTAGTAATAGCAATAGGACACAGGAGGTAGGACATTATGAATGAATGACATCTAAGTAAAGAAGCAATTGAGGAAGCAGCCTGACCGCAGCGCTCCCTTCACAACATGTCATTCATATACCAAGAAGGCTGGGGACATTGGAGGGGACAGAGGCATTGGAGGAAGCGGGTGGAGGGGAAAGAGACATCGGATGAAGCGGATGGCAAGCTTATATTTGCTGCCCGCTTCCTCCGATACCTCTCTCCCCTCCTCACTCGTCAGCGTTGTCCCCTGCCTGGCATCGCACACTCTACAACTTCGTCCCTCCTGAGTGAGAAGGGATGAAGTTGTAGAATGTGCAATGCCCCCCTTGACCATTCTCTCTACTGTACCTCTGTCAAGTATCTGCTTGTTTCCAGTGTCCAGAACCAGTTATCTTTACCTATTGGACTTAAACTCCTCCACTAGGATACTCATCTGGACAGGTCAGTGCTTGTCCTTGCTATCCAGTATATTTTGGTTCTACTAGTTTGTTCTTGGAGAGCTATGCTATTGTAGCCGACATCCCCTAACTACATACCCTATTCAACATTCCCTAGCCTTCACTCTCCTGTGTGGGAGATAAGATGTTGCCTGTGAGGGGGTTCATTCTGGCCTCACTTCCAGCTCCTCTGGGGTTTGTGATTTGGCTTTGCAGCTGGCACCTTTAGTCAGCCCTAGCTGAAGCCCTTTGCAGACAGCCAACCAACTCCTAGCTCCTCTAGCATTGCTCCCAAACATTACCTCTCCTCTACGTACTCTGTGTTTCCTGTCTAGTATTTGTGAAATTTCCCCTCTAAAAAGTACCTAAGTGCTTCATTGGCTACTTAGGGTTTGTGTGTATGTGTCTGCATGTGTTTGGGTGTATCTGTCTGACACCTCTGTCTTGTCCCACTGTCCTCTTGTAGTCATATACACTGTCTGACAACCCAGTCTTGTTCCACTGACCACTGGTAGTCACAGAACAAAAATCTTTCTAAACCTCTGCAGGTTCCCCTGTTCCCACAAACGCAGGTTACCTCCCCCCAATACATTTCAATGTATCAGAAAGTCTAGCTGTTTCATAATACAATACACTAACTCTAGGGTTTAGCTTCAGAACTGAGGGAAAGCCTGACTTCATTTGGGGATTTTTATATGTCCCCAGTAGTGAAGCTGATTTGCCCCAGAACTGATCCAGTTTTTAGTACATCAGATTTACTGTGGACTAGATTCCATTGCAGTCATTAACTTAATTACAGGCTTTACCTACCATTTTCTGTATCGACTTCAATGGGAACCTGATTTATAAAACCCAATCATAAAACATATCACTTGTAATCTAGCTCTGAGTGTGCAGTGCAAGCCTACATAATTAAGTAGTTTGGGTCAGAAAGCAGCATGGTATAGTAATACGCTTAATGCGTGTGCACAGAAACAACCTTCAGTACAAAACAATTACAATTTTTACATTGAGTACAGATACACTGGAAACAAACAGCACCTGGAGTGTCTGTCCTCAGTTCAGCTGTGATAGTCTACGGGGGAGATTCAACAAGCAGTGATAAAGAAGTGATAAAGTGGAGATAACTTCTCCAATGTCTATGTAATTCTGTGGCGCCTATGCACTAATATTTCTTCAACTTTGGAGATCTTAGTGAATAAGCTCCATAGAATAACATACAAACTGGAGAAGTGATAAACTGGAGAAGTCATCTCCACTTAATCACCTCTTTATCACACCTTAGTGAATAACCTCCAATAGGTTTTGACCTAATGAGTTAAGCTTTGTTGTATACATGGAACCAAAAAAGGGGACATGAAACCACAAAAATACAGAGACTGATGTATTAATCCTTTGAGTGCCAGATGAGCACACAATGCTTTGCAAAGCGATGCGTTGCATGTCCCTCTGTTACTCAAAGTGTTAAGAAGAAATGGAGCATTATTGGAGCAAACCCACTGCACTTTACAGGACAAATAAAAAGTTATTTGATTGTTTTAAAGAGATAGTATTGTGACATTTTAATAAAACGGAATCTTGAAGCTATTAAAAAACTACACTAAATGGCCCAAGTCCTATCTCTCAAACTTTTATGGTTTGAGAGATAATTGCAGCAAAAGTTTTCCCCTCCCTCCCCTTTCCCTAACGTCAGCATCTAGCTGACAGCAGGGGAATCTGGTCCCGGGACCATTGGAGGCTCTTCAGCAGAGCCGAGATCAAGAGACATAAAAAGAATTACTTACCATAAAGGATTGAGAGATAGGACTTGGGTCATTTAGTTTAGTTTTTTAATAGCTTCAAGATTCCATTTTATTAAAATGTCACAATACTGTTCCTTTAAATGTGACTTTTAACTCATTAAATAGTAGAGAGATCTCCACAGAATAGTTTTATATTAAAGGCATTAGAAAAACCCTTTAAATATTTTGTAAATTTTGTTGTCCCTATGGAGCAGTTGGTTTGTTCCAGAACTGATCCAGTCCATTTTAGTACATGTCTTTGCTAGGGTACATCATCAAAGATGAAACGACGTGTGTGACCCCTGGCATACTGCACACACAAATCCCCTAAAGTGTCATTAGCAACCTTAATCATGGGTACATGATATCTTTGACCCCTGACACACTGTGAATGCAAATCCTTTTGAAGTGGCATTATCATCAACCATAACTAGCAGTAAATTATAGATTAACAAGCCAAGGGACATGTTCGATAAACTAAAAAAGGTGCAATTCTAAATTAAACTAATTGCACAATAGGGAAGAAAAGAAAATAACCACATTTTTCATTGATGTAATTGGGGCTTTTAACCCCTTGAATACTAGAGGCCACTAGCAATGCATTGGAGGCCTCTTTAGCATTGAAGGGGTTATACTTTACATTTAAAATTAATGGGAATTGAAATTTCTCTACTTTGATGCAGCTGCTTTGCTCCAGAATTGCTCCACATTAGCTATTATATGGCCATTAAACCTTTGCATGTCAGAGGAGTGTTCAACTCGTTGCTGATCAATGCATTGGATACCTCTCTGTTGCTCAAAGGGTTAAACAGCGGTGAAGTTGGCTTACAGTTTTAGCCAGCAGTAAATAATGTTTGTGACACTCTGAAACGCTGTGCACACAATTCCTTTGAAGTGCTTTTAACAACATAAATCTCTGACTCCTGGTACATTACAAAGGCTTTGAAGTGGGATTAACAACCTTAACTAGCGCTCACATTGGAAGTTAGGGATGTAGCAGAGATTATAATCTATTTCTATAATCTATTTCCTTTATGACTGGATTCTTTTCATTCGTTGCTGTGTATAAATCACCTGTAGGGTATATATGGGGAGAATGCATATCAGTGTGCTCGCTGCAAGTGGATGTCCATGTATTTGTTATCTAGGTCCATAAGTACAAAATAAAAGCGTAATGATTCTGGGTCAAAGCAACCTCACCATAGTAAACACAAATGTAAAAGCTTCCCATTTAATTAAATAAGGCTCTTAACCATTTAACGTTTTAAATGCCAGAGGGGTAGGCAACGTATTACTTTGCAATGCTTTGTATACCCCACTGGCACTCAGTGGGTTTAAAGTCTTCAGTGCATTGCAAAGTAATTTATTAGAGACCAAAGAATGAAAAGCCCAGTTTAACTAAACAGGGGTTTCTATTTGTCCCCTATGCTGCAATTGGTTTCCCCTGAATTGCTACACTTACAGGCCTCCAACTGCAGCTGAAATTTCCGCAATGTTTTGCACACGCCTCTGGTACTCGAAGGGATAAATCAGAGGATTTGAATTTATCCCATATTATGCAGTTTTTTGGCCCCAGAACTACTCCATTTTTGTGCATATGGCACTAACATTTTAGTCTGAATCACAAAATGGTGCTGCCATTGTTTTCCACTCCTAACAGCATGATACATAAGCAGAAAGGGGGCACCATGTAGACTTTCTTTTGAGTTCCATGGTTCTACATCTCAAACTGTGGGGCAAAGCAGTGCATCAAATATATGTAGGACAAAGAAGAAAAAGAGAGAGAGAAAAACGCCAATAGTGCTTTATCCCAATGTAGCAGTTGTTAACATGCAATATATAAATCCACTCACATTTACAATAGGTTGATCCAAAGACGTATGTCAGTGACCAACATTAAACACTTTCAGGGTACTTTCAAATATGCTGCTCTTTGCCATGATCATTGATGGCATTCATCAGGGTACTTTCAAATATGCTGCTCTTTGCCATGATCATTGATGGCATTCATCAATGATTTGGCATGTTTCTCTGCTTTGCTTGTGCAAAGCAGGGAAAATTGTGTAAATTGGTCATTCATAGGAAAAATGTAAGTATACACATAAGCAAAATTGTATACGTGTTTTCACCCCATGCATTGGAATGGGACCTGCCAGCTTGAAGCTAGCAGATCAAATTTGCAGATCTATCTGACCATCGCTTATTGAAGAATAAGCGATGGCTAGATACAATCCATAAATTGCTGAATAGGCATAAGGTTAATACGCAAATAAATCATCTGATTTTCTTGCGCATTAATCCCTTCGCACCCTGATGAATCCCAGCCTAACTGTTAGGAACCAATACCACTGACCATGAACCAGACTTGACTTTAAGAACATCTCCTAAAAGGAGATATAATTCACGTGTACGATCCAGTATATTCATTTCATTGCTCATCTCTCTGTAGTACTTGGAAACATACAATGTGATGGCAGATAAAATTATTATTTTATTATTCTTTATTTATATAGCGCCAACTAATTCTGCAGCACTGTGCAATAGGGAATAGACATACAGAGGTATTAAATAATACAGTCAAATGTGGAGAACAGAAGGATCAGAGGGCCCTGCTCATGAGAGGTCTAGAGGATTGGCCCATCTAGTCTTGCCATTTCCATAACTATTTCACTACTTTGGTGGCGGATACATCTCCAACTAATTGCAAAACAATTCACTGAAAACATCTCTAGCATACATGGGGTTAAAAAAGATAACATTTATTGAATTCTTAGACCATTTTATAGCTATCCAAAGAGTTTTTAAATTAACACTTTTTAGGACCAGAGAGGTGTGCAAGCCCCTTAAAGTTTTGATATATTGCCACCTGCCACTTGCGTTGGGAAGCTATTCGGTTGCTATGTGCTTATGTTTTTATTGACAGACAGGTTAGTGACACATTACAGAATGAGTTTTACAGCATTATCATATACTTTAGTATTATGGTACAAGATATCAATGTAATCAAGAATGTACAGTACATTTTGCCATCACAAATCAACCTGTCTGCGTATTTTCCAATTTGGTAACTGATCTAATGAAAAAAGGTGAATGTACCCTACCTTCTAAAAAAACTACCTCAGCCCTCCAATTCAGGGCACGCTCCCCTCCCCAGGCCCTGTGACACCTATGTCACATTTCACTACTACTCAAAAATGTCAAAATAAAGCTAAAGTCAACCTAATGGGGTATAACACATACTGCTTGCCTGTCCTATATTATTTTAGTGTATGGCCCACATATTTCCAATCATTTTTCCCATATTTGTGTAAATGTATGCATGGATCATCTATGTAATTTAAATAGTTTGTAATAGGGAATATTTTGAGAAATCAAATTGATTTGTTATATTTAGGTGCCCAGGCCGACATCCAACACATGGCCACCACCTTCCCCTCCATAATGAAAAGTTCCCCAGTCAATGATTTATCTGTTATAATAGTAATTTCGTCTGGCAAGAGCAAAAGAATACATAGCTTTGGGGACAGAGGGATCTCCCGCACCAACACATTAGATATAGTCCCAGTCACCTCACGCCAACATTTCCAGACTTCTGGACAGTCCCATATTAAATGAAGGAATGTTTAATTAAATCTTTAGTCTTTTTTGTCTTCAGTCCCCTAATTTTAGATCATGTCTAAGTGTCTCAATGACTGTGTAACAGAGCTTGAAGATTTATCAGGACATAATGGAGGTTATGCACCAAGGTGTGTTAAAGAGGTGATAAAGTGCAGATAACTTCTCTAGTGATATCACTTCTCCATTTCCTATGTTATTCTATGGAGCCTATGCACTAAAATGTCTTCAACTTTAGAGATCTTAGTGCATATGATCTATAGAATAACATAGGAATTGTTGAAGTGATAAACTGGAGAAGTCATCTCAACTTTATCATCATTTTATCACCTCTTTATCACAGTTTACTGAATCTCCCCCAAGAAATGTTAGTGAATTACCTCCATAGAATAACATAGGAATTGGAGAAGTGATATCACTGGAGAAGTCATCTCCACTTTATCGACTCTTTATCATGCCTTAGTGAATAACCCCCCTTGAATCTTAACAAAAGCTTTTTGGATTGTGTATATTGTAGGACATATTTACAAAGAACATGGAACAATATTATGACAGACCAGCTGTACTGTAGGTATAAAGTAAAGATTTAAAAATTATCATGACATAAATTAAGCTTTTAACACCTTGAATGCCAAAGAGGTCGATTTGCAGTTGATTTGTCTCAGAATTACTCTGTTTTTGCCTAAATTAGTGCATCCATTTGTGTGCTAAAATGGCCAAGCCCTTGCATGGGCCACAAAATACTGGCAAACAAAAGAACGTCTAGCAAGCTATTCTACATACCTCAATTTCCACTCCACTGATACAGATTAACCCTTAAGTGCCAGAGTAGTAGGCAGAGCATTGCTCTGCAATGCGTTGCATACCCTTCTGACACTCAAAGGGTTAATGTTCATGGTGATAAGGAATGGCGCTGGTCTTTAATCATATTCATATCAGGGAAGCAGGTAAAACATTGCAATTTGCAACATTCATTGGATTGGGTAATCTTCTCTTATAATAAAGACCCCTGCAACAATGTAACTAGGGGTGGGCTAAAAGTAAGAAAAATTTCCTGCTTGACTTTTCGTGAAAACTGGCAAAAGTTTTCTCCTTTTCACCAATGCAAAATTTTCCTCCTTTTAACCTATTTTCCAAAATGTTTCACCTATCTTTCCTACAGGTACAATATTTTTCACAACATTATTACTTCTTCTGAGGGCTGTAGTGGAGAAATAAGTAGCTGAAAGACATCATCAACACTAGAACGCAACTTGTCATCTTCAGTGTTCATCTAATATGTTTTTATACGGTTCTTTTATTGAACTGACACTGGTGGTCCTGGAAGTTTTGCTGAGACCTTGACAAACTGCATCCTCCCTTGTCCTCGGTCTTGCACGGTGTCACGATGCCTTCCTCTGTTGCCAGCTACTTTAGTAAGAGGTATACCTCTCTGGGACAGGTTTGTATAGTGTCTCCAGAGTGTATAGTGCTTAAGCTATTTGTTTGCCTACATGTTTCTTGACACTGCTAGTCAGTGACCCTGCTTCCAGTCTGCTGTATCTGTACCTCATGTTTGTGCTGTGTATGACCCTGCTTTTTTCTCCTGCTGAATCTGTGCTTATTGCCTCTCTGTGTATGACCTTGCTTGGCCCTGACTACTCTTCTCCTGCTGATTTTGTTCTGCATTGACTCTATGTGTATGATCTTTCCTGGCCCTGATTATTCTACGTCTGTTACAGTGCTGCTTCCAGTTCCATCTGTTCCAGCATCGCCGGACCAAGACTGCACCTCTGACCTCCTCCTGAGATCATTCTGTTGGAGTACTACTTGTCTCTTGCTTCCAACTCTCCTGGTTGAAGTTGAAGTAAGTGTGCCTTATTGTTTACTGTTGGAGCTTAGTATTCACCCTAGGGATAGGGGATGTATAGTTTGCTTATAGGGGGTTTGCCTATAAGGGGGTATCTGGGGGCTCCTTTGTCTCAACTTAAGGGGACCAATCTAGCTTTTCAGCTAGCACCTTTATATGCGTAGGCCACAGCACAATCCCCTATATGTAACCTCCGTACCCTAGCTCCAACCCCAAGCGTCGCTCCCCAACATCTTGCTCTCCTATCCCTTGTTGAAGGAGTCTCATCCTCCTATAAGCACCTCCGCTATCTGTCTCCTGTTTTGTGATGGCATTACCATCTCATTTGTGACATGCACATACCACACATTCTGATCTACTGAAAAGAGACACGTAGTAATATGTTACATAATATAGTTGATAACACTTAGCAGCTGCAATGGAATCTAGGAGACATAAAAAAGAGGCCAATTCTAGTTATGCTCCAGGTTTGTGATACATTCCATACTGACTCCAAAAGCAATCAGATCTCTCCCCAGATCAATATCCAGCCTACATTGCAGCCAACTGTCTTCATTCCCTTTATTGTATGCAGACCAAAATATCTGAAATGTCATTAGCAACTATCTTTTGCAAATATTTCCAATTCGTAGTTAACTCAATTGCCATTTTTTCCAACTTTTTAATAACAAATGTTTTGGTAATATTTGTTATATAAGACGCAACAGTCAGTTCAAAGACATTCTCCTGTTGTCATGGGAACAAGGCATTTCAAGGATAAAATTCCTTTGGTGACTTTTTAGATCACCTGACTCCAACTGACCAATCAAACCACAAGTCCCACTCTAACAGTTTATGTAAGAGCATTTTGTGTATCCTTGTCATGTTTGTTCACCCCAGACAACCTTATGCTACTGCTGCATTTTTGTAACAGAATCCTTATTGATGTAAGTGGCATTTGTAAAATGGAACTCTCTGATCCAGGGGCTCTTGTGACATTATCTAGAATCAAAGTGAAATTCCTTGTTCATATGATACATATTTATTTTATCCTTCTCTTCTGTTATATATCAACCTTAACCCTTTGGGTGATAGTGTCCAAAGCATTGGAGTATAAATGCAATGGACCACTGTCTGATACTATAAGGTTGAACAGTTAATCCAGCTTTATGAACATGATTTTAATTTTTGTTACTTTTTTATATCCATGTTTTTATATCAATCAAATCAGGCTGCAAATGATGATGTAGAATTCAGCTAAGTACTGAAAAGCCGATAACATCTAACATGCGGCTTCAGGCAACATTTTTGGCACTTTGACTGCACTGGAAAAATGAAAAAATTTTTCCACATGTTACTTTATGAATCAACTAGTTGAAGAGCCTGTTACACGGGCCACAGTGCCACTGCCAGCCGGTCACGGGGCAATCATGCTCCTTCGGAGCGTCTAGCTCTGTATCATCTGCAGGGCGGGCAGTCTCTACTGCGCATGACTGCATCGTTACACATGTTTTAGCGAATAATTATATAGGATATTGTTGTCTAATGGAACTGAGACCATAGCATGAAATTTGCAATATACTCTTTCAAATACATTCAAACTAAGAAACGTTCAATGTTCTTAAATAATACAGAAGTATTTTGAGAGAGAGACAGAGTGAGAGAGAATAGCACCCAGGTGCACACTTATATGCTACATACAGCAGTGATGCAAAGCATAGTGCTTATAGGATATTTTATCTTCAATCTGCGGCAGAAAATATATTTTAAATTCACTACTGATGAGGCCTCATAAAATTCCCATGCATGCTATTTTCTGCAGGTCCAAACGATAGTCTTGTTTTTCTTTAATCTAATCTGGGAGATTGCATGAGTCATAGACTATGTACCACCATAGTAAGTTATAGCAAGAGTACCACTTGATGACCAGAATAAAACAATTGCAATATAAATAAAATATTTCAGGTGTAATAACTTTTGAATTTAAAATCTCACAGTAGTAGAAGTACTCAGCAGGAAATCCCTGTAACATAGCCTACCCTTTTACTCCAGGCCTCTAGCAATGAATGAGAGACTGTTTTAGACCAGAAAGGGTAAGTGCAATGGAATGTCAGAATGGATTCCAGCCAGATATATGCAGTCACAGCTTTAGACTCCAGCCTGCAGAATTTGTTGAGGACAATGTCATTAGCTATTTGTGTTTCTTCAGCTGTGCTCTAGTTCCATTTTTAGACACATATTGTCAAACTGCTGGTTATGAGATGTAAAAAAAATACCTATGTTTAGTAGGCCAGGATATTACAGTTAAACAGTTCTGGATGCAGAGCAATGCAAGGACATCTAGGAAAAATATAGAAAATTAACAAGCTAAATCCATGGATACTTTCTGGAGATGTCTATAGCGTATAGAGAAGGGGTGGACAAGCAAAGACCATCAAGGCTGGATTTACATCTGAGGTGCACCTAGGCAAAAACAACTATGATGCCCTTAGATCCACCAATGGACTCATCCCCACTCCTAATCAACTCCCACCCCTTAGCCCTATCCACTGTTGTTTTGTACTGTAAATATTCTAACCCTATAATATACAAGCAGAAGAAAGCTCTTAGCCCCTTGGATGCTATAGAGAGCTCCAACACATTGCAAAGCAATGTTTTGTAGACCTCTCTAACATCTAAGATGTTAAATAATGGCCAGTAAATGGGTCTGTAAACTGGTAAATAAACTGGTCTCCATAAACTAGGAGTACCAGGATTATAGTCACACCACAAATAAGAATGTGGATGTGCCAAGCATAGCAGAGGCAAACCTCAAAAACTGGAACTTTTAGCTGTTTCCTACCTTGCCTAATGAAAAATCTGGCCCTGAAAACCCTTAAACTTTTAAGCACTACAACTCCCATCATCCACAGAAAGCCACTGTTTTGATACCACTCTGCTCTCTCCAAAGCTGAGTAGGCTAATTTGGAGACCTGTACATCATTCAGTGAGGTAAATGATGACCAGTAAATACCTGCTCCTGGTTTATGGCAGCTGGCTTATTTATCAGTTTACATATCATTTACTGGTCATCATTTAATGAGCCAGGAAGCAATGGGTGGAGTTGAGGTGAGATGAATGATAGGTGGGAGTGTAGCCATGAGCAGAGCTAAACTCTGGTATAGTGTCTTCCCTGTGGCTCCTGAGATGTAAATCCACCCTGGCTATCAATCATTCTATCAATATGTGTCATCCAGTGTGACATTCTCTCACATAGTATTAAAGTGGACCTGAAACCTACTCAGCTTTTTGTCTCGTGAAATGTATTTATTCATACTGCCTTTACCTTGTGCTTTTTTGTTTTTCAATCTGTTTAATAGTTTTAGGAATATTTGCTTTAGTAGTTGGGGGATCCAATCTTTGACCTGTCTGATAAAGCCTGCATAATTAATTACATGCTCATAAAAGCATCTAAGGCTGCTAAAATTATATCAGTTTCTACCATATGGGTGGAATACATTATTGAAGAGAAATAATCATACCAATGCTTTCAAGATGGAGGATCCCGTTCGAGGAGGGATTTGGAAAAGGAACATGCCCTCTTTAATCCCTTGGATGATGGAGACTTCTTTAACATTTTCCTACAAAGCATAATGAAAATACATCACTTACTCTGTCCCTTCACAATGAAAACCCTTATACAGCACTTATTCTATACCGCACACATTACTACAGAATTCTTTTTTCAATGTCTGCCTCACAACGCTATACTTTTCAATGTATGCAATACTTATTAACTTAAATGCAGAATGAGGTAGCGCAAGTTACATTGATCTCACTTAGGGTTGTCTCTGCACCTTTTCCAATTTCTCTAATGGTTGGTCATCAAACTCTGTATTAACAACATTTTTTCATTCAAGGCCCTCATCTTCTCTTCCCTTACCTACAAGTCTACCTTGATCTCCCGCTACATCTCATCTCTTTTTTACAATTAACCAAGAAACCTCCCCTAACAGCTCTTTTTTGTATCTATAGCTCTCCATAGAATTAAACAATTTTCCCTCTCACCAATTGGGAGAGAGAGAGCGGAATTTTCCGATGATCAGTGGGGACTCATTCAAATACCTAGGTATCCAGATCTCAGCCAATGCGAACACTTTTATACTGGATAATCTGGATCCTATTATATCGTCATTTAGGGATAAAACTCGAGCGTGGATGAAACTCCCTCTTAACTTATTGGGGAGATCGAACTTGGTTAAAATGATCTTTCTACCCAAGTTTCTGTATGTTTTCCAGGCTGCTCCCATAACTATTCCCAAACGTTATTTTAAAATTATTGACACAATTTTGTCTAACTTCTTAGCGGCTCTTAGGCGTCCGAAATCAGAGGGGGGTATAGCACTTCCGGATTTTTATAAGTATTATTTGGCGGCTCAGGGCCAGTATGCTGTGGCGTACTTAACATCTGAGTCCTCACATATGTTTCCTGTCATTGATGAATCCCTGCTTAGGGATGGATACTCGAGAAATCATATTATACTTTTGGGACCCGAAGTAAGTGTAGAACCCAGTGCAGCTACTAGATCAAGCTGTGCGGGGAAAGCACATTTCCACAACATATAGATGGCTAGACGGGAGGACTGACGTGCGAGATGATCAGTTAAGACGGAAGTGGGAGGCTGACCTGGGTGTATTTGAGGACTGGGAGTGGGAGGAGGCTAAAATGGGCCCTGCGCGGGCCTCCATGTCTAGTAAACATCACTTGATACAACTGAAGATCCTCCATAGGTCTTATTATACGGCGATCCGGCTGTTTAAAATGGGTGGAGCTTCTGATGACTTATGTAAAAGATGCAGATCTCATAGGGGTACTTTTCTTCATACAATTTGGGAATGTCCGCCAGTACAGGAATTTTGGAGGCGGGTGGTGGCCAGGTTGGAGGGAGCCTTGCAACATCCTGTTCCATTGGATCCTAAGGTGTGTATCCTCTCTATCCTTCCGGATGAGATGGCATCTGGCCCTGGGGGGACCATGGTCAGGGAATTATTAGTGATGGCGAGAGGGGTGGTGGCGAAGGCATGGATGGCTGACAGTCCTCCTGGAGTTGAGGTGTGGGTGGGTGTGGTAGCCCATAATCTCCCCTTCTATAAATTAACCTATATGCATAGGGGTTCTCATGGTGGATTCAATAGGATCTGGGGCCGTGGGTGTCGAGTCTTGGTTAGTCCTTGGGGGATTGTCTCCATCGGTGTATTGCTGATGGTTTGAATTGGAGTGGAACTGAGTAAAGTAGTTTCATCCTCCAGAGGGTTCCTCTGGCAATGATGATGAGCCTTTTTTTTAATTTTTTTTATTTTTTTTTCTTCTTTTTGGCTTGTGCTGATTTAATATAGTATGCTTCTGGATGAGATGTGGTGGGTCGCTCCTGGGGGGGCTGGGGGGTGTGATGATGGCCGCTGCAAGGGGTTTAGGTTAAGGGTTAGTTGTGTTGTTAGTAGATTGATTCACTAAAATGTTGGAGGCTCATGGGTCAATTGATATGTGTATATTGACTATATGCTTATTCGATACCTCTGTGACATGATGTTGTTACTAATGTGTGACTGTTTTGTATTGCTCTATTTTGCCTCTAACAATAAAAAACTTTTAAATTAAAAAAAAAAACAATTTTCCCTCTGCTCCCAGCCTGTAGCAGTGTACTCCTGTCACTATCTTCAAGTCAAGCTAAAAAATGCACCTTCTCAATGAAGCCTTAAAGTCTTAAATGCTAGGAAGGTCTCCAATTCATTAGCAATGTTTTGGGAACTTCTCTAGCATCCAAGGAGGTAACAATCTAGATGGCATTCCAACCTCCATAAATCCTAAGCACTTTTCTCTTATGTCGAATGTGGAACACAGTAACCATGAATAAAATCCCCATTTATTTATTAAAAAGGCAGGTCCTCTGAGGCAGAAACTTTCCTCTTCCCTCAAGGTTTACCCTTACCTCCTCAGTTTCAAGTGACCTAGCCTCAAGATAGGGTTTGTTGGCACTGTTCTCTTAGACTTATTTTGATCAGTTCTTTATGATTTTACTTCTTGAGTATAGGTGAGTTAATCAGAGGCTCAGTCATTTAATTAACATGGCCTGTTAAGCACCTATGAGGACAGGGTTACAAACCACTACTCTGGCACATGGATGGGCAAAATGAGGTCCTAAAGCCATAGAGGTCTACAAATCCCATTATCCCCTGCCACAGGAGGGCCTCAGGTTGCTCATCCCTGGTTTTGCATGTCTTGCTTCTTTGTCCAGAAGATTCATGTGACATCCTTATGTTTGAGAGAGAGGTACCACAGGAAAGGGGGTGGGGCTTTGATAGGAGGAAATGTAGTCTTTCCACAGGCTGGTAAGTGATGTCAAGGGGTAATATAGGAATTATTTTAACCCTTTGGGGGTTAGAAGCCTACACAATTTGTTGCATTAACCCCTTGGTGACCAGCCGCGCACGCACGCGGCTGGCACTTAACGCCCGCCAAACTTTTTTTTTTCATACTACTGAACGACTTCCTGGACATGAATGTACATGTACATGTATGTCCTCTGTCACTAAGTGACAGTTTCTGCGGGACATACATGTACGTCCATTGTCGGGATGGGGTTAAGATCTATGAAAGTCTTTGAGTGCTTTGCCTGACAAAGTGTGGATACAATGTGCTGTAGATATCTCTAGCATTCAAGGGGTTAATCTGATTAAAAATACATTTAGTACCACCTGTATTACTTCTGCTACTGGGTAATGCTTAATCAGAATGTTTTATTTTTCTTTTACGCAGTATTTGCATTTACTGATGAGGTAATTGTCTCTGCAGGGCCAGGAATTAAACACTTTACTTATAACTGCCTTGGAAGCTTCCCTTTATTGCAGATTCACACTGGCAATAGAGCTGTTCTACATAAATCATTTTCACTGACAACCAGTTGCTTTTTCTCCTCTGTGTCACTTGATTTAAAGGAACAGTAATATCACACAATAAGGTAGTGAAAATAAGTTTGCAAAAATATGTTTTCAAAAAGTTTACACTTTAACATTACTTATATTATTTTAAAATGTGGGTTTCATGCTTACGCAGTCTAAATCAACAGCCTGTGGAAACAGTGGACATTGATGCTTGGTTAGATACAAGCCTGACAAAGTAAATAGCAGGCTCTTTCTGACCTTATCATACCCAGGGTGCAATCTCTTTTAGCTCATAGGTGTCATACACAGAGAAGAAATATCATGAATCACATCATACTGATCCTGCCAGAAGTGGCAATCCAGCCACAAAGTGCCAGGCACTGACTGGGAGAAACAGCTATGCCAAGACACACATTTTGGCCTTATAAGGCCTCTTCAGTGAGGCACAGATGCTCTTTCTAGGCACTCTTGAGCAACACACAGTTATTGGACTTCATTTATCTACTCATTCAGAGTTAATAATGTCTTGCACACTGGCTAAGCACATAGTACAAATCAGGGATGGGCAACAAGAGGCCCTCCAGTTGTTGCAGACTACAACTCCCATCATCCCTAGTTAGGGGAACAGCTGAAGGCTCCCTACCCCTGGTATAGATAGTTTGACTGGAATTACGGATATTGAACAATTCTGAGGCAAACTAGTTCTAAAGCAAACCAAAAATTCAACAAATAAATGTAATTTGATTTAACTGCCACGTTTAACCCCTTCAATGCTAGAGAGGTTTCCAATGCATTGGTACAGTCTTTGCTCCAAATTTTTTTCCACTTGTAAATACATCTATACAACCTCTGGGTATTTTTGAGATTGCATATCCCCATTTTTTTTATCCCAGGTTTATAGTAAATACTAGCATTTTAGCCCTGTGGGTTGCAGAGCATCCAAATATTTAAGAAAGATATTTTTCACCATGGGTGCAAGTACGAATTCCCCAGGGCAGATCCAATGGAATAAGGCTTTAACAAAAGTGGCCACACTTAATCCTTTGAGTGCCACGAGAGGTATCTAGTGCATTGCAGCGCAATGTATTGGATGCCTTTCCGGCACTCAAAATTTTAAGGGTATGTCCAGCAGAGCAGGACCAGAGTTCTCAGCAGGCAGAGTAGACAACTTCAAAGAGGTCCAAAATTCGAGGGATTAGTTGTTGGTATGACCAGTTTAGTCTCCCTGTCCTTGCACCAGATATATACCCATTTACAGGCAAATATTTAACCTCTTCGATGTTATAGATGCAATGAACTATGGTTATCTCTAGCAATAAAGAGGTCCAAGCTTTTTTGTCTGATTATTACAGGCCAAGGGTAATTTCTGTGCCAGGGAATCTGGATGGGACTGGGGTTGGTACATGTAAGGAATGGGGGTGTGGCTAAGGACACATAGAGTGCCCTGCCTAGGGTCACCTGGGATGTAAATCCAGCCCTGGTTGTTATATTACATCCATACCTCCCAACATTTCAAATGGCCAAAGAGGGACACTTGTGTTTTATTTGGTGTTTCTGAGGACGTGGCTGGTGGGCAGGGAATTTTTAGGTTAATTTGTGACCTATTGGCACCTCTTTTTGTAACTGAATAAATTATTTAGAACAAGACCAAAGTATTTTATTGACACAGATTCAATTACACACATATATACACTGAAGATTAACTAAACATTTATATGAATTTCATTGCTGTGGAGCAATTTGATAGACTAATATATACACCACTCATTCTGATGTCCTAAAAAGAGGGACACCAGGGTAGAAAAGAGGGAGAGGGGGATTTGGGTCTCACAGAGGGACTGTCCCTCCTAAAGAGGGACACTTGGGAGGTATGTACATCTCATTGGTCACTGGCAGCATATCCTCCATGCCAACCCCACAGCATGCATGGGGAAATGGTGTACACATTTCCTTTTCTGTTTGCTTAGTACATTGATCTAAGCATGGAGTAGAGGATTAGACTACCTCATAATATCCACAGACTGCACCCATCTCCTCCCTCTTGGTGCAAATAGTGTGAAGGCGAGAACATCTAGAGTACATAGTTTTGTAAATTCAGCACTGCGGAAAAAATTGGCACCACATAAATAAATAAATAAATAATACATTGATGTTAGGGAGGAGAAAGGAAGGACTTAATATGTATTCCTGTGCATCATTTTGTGGGGAATCAGTTTTGTATACTCACTCCTGTGTATCTGAGACTTTTCTCATATTCAGACAATTAAAGGCACAGAGTACATTAAGGCAAACTTGGGGAATTTGTTGGTAGGCTGCAGAACTGCGCATATTTTTTTTTCAGCATTTGGCCCAATATGTGTTGCAGCTGAAAACATCAGAAGTCAAAAAGCATTATCATTGAAAAACAAGTCATTTGCCGTAAACAGTAATCATTGAGCTGTTAATTACATTACTTAAGACTTATTTGTCTGAGCTTGACAGAAAGAATTATTGTGGTGTTTTACTATGTAATAGAAAGCAATACTCAGCTTTTATTTTACACTGCAGGATCTATTTACAAAATAGGAACCTGACAAAAGCAAAAAGCATTCTGAAAAACAGTGCAGCATCAGCAATTTCTAAGCAGACTTTACAGCTTCATTATTCTCAGTCACAGTGGATTTCACTCTCGCCTATTGTACTTTTCCATTGTGTTTATCATTTGTTGAATATTAAATCAAAATTGGTGCACTTGGTAAGTCATGCAGTTTGTTTTCCTTCTTAACGCTTTGAGTGCCAGAGGGGTATGCAACACACTGCAAAGCAATGCGTTGTGTACCCCCTCTGACACTCAAAGGGTTATTATTATTATTATTTGTTTGTATAGCACCAACTAATTACGCAGTGTTGTACAATTGGAAATAGACATACAAAGGTATTAAATAGTACAATCAGATGTGGAGAATGGAAGGATCAGAGGGCCCTTAATATTTAACCTCATAAAAGCTGAAGATGTATCCAATTCATTGTGAAGCAATGCAATGGAGATGTGGTGGGCAACTTGAGGCTCTCCAGGTGTTGTTGGACTACAATTCCTATCATCTTCAACTGGCCATTGACCAACAAAGAATGATTGGACTTGCAGTTTAACCACAGATGGAGAGCCATATTGTCCACATTGTTGAACTGCTGAGGATGATGGACATTGTAGTTCAACAACAGGTAGAAGACATTTATAAGAAGGGATGTGAGGAACTGTCTGCTATGGGAAGGGATTTGGCCTAAAATATGACATGACCACAAGAATTCCCATGGAAAAAACATTTCTTCTGAAATCTTGGGAAGTATAGAATGAGTGTATGCATGTGTGTGCATGTATGGTTAATGATGCATGCATGCCTGCACTGTGACATCAGCAAAAAACAGAAATGCAGCATAGGAGCGGCAAAACTCAGTCCAAGAACATAAGAACTCCACAAGGGAACAGTTCTCAGTAATGTTTTTCAGTGGGGTTCACCTTCCTAAAGTAACTTTCTCTTGCATTTCCTCCTTTCAACTAAAAGGAAAAATATAAGTATCTTTCCATGGAAATCCTTGTAAGCTTCTGAAAATCCCTAGATATCCCTACCTACAATCCATTGGAAAGTGCTGCAGACAATATAAGGCAGAGGGTGGGAGAATGGGGGAGGATGTAAAGGTGCAATTATAGAGCAAACCATCTGCACCCTAGGTGAAAAATGAAAACTTCCATTGCTTTAAATGAAGCTTTTAGCCCCTTAACTTGTACAGTAATGCACTGAGACCTCACTAGCCTTCATTGGGTTAAAATCTCTATTTAAATCAATAGGAGTTTTCATTTCTCAACTATGGTGTATTGATTTGCTTCAGAATTACATTTCATTAGCTTCTGGAATATAGCCCATATTGACTTGAGGAGGTAGCTGCAGCATGGTACGCACTGTATTTAGAATATACACCAGCCACAGCACAAACAAAGACATCTACATAACTTCAAGCAGTAGTGAACCTAATGAATGGGGGACCTGGTGCAAAATACTGTTTGAATATCCATTTTACTGCAAACTATTTAAAAAACTATTTTAAAAATCACTGAATATTCTTTTTTTTTGGCATTCAATGGGCTGTGAAGTTGGCTGAGCCTGGATTATTTGCACTTGCAGCAACAATAGCGGTTCAGCTTTGACCCTACATCTAATTTAGCCCTTTGAGAGTCAGATGGATGTCTTACACATCACTTCTTAATAAGTTAGAAACTTATTTGACAATCAATTGACTAAATTTAAAGGGGTGAACACATTAAAGAGGTGATTTTGAAAACTTTCAAAATTACTTAAGCTGTTAGAAAGTGATAGGTCAACTCTAATTAACTTATTCTATTATGATTATTAAGTGTGCTACTCTTGTGGTTCATTATAAGGAACAAAAGCAAACTCCTTTTCATTTAAAGCTTTTGATTTTTACAGAGGTCTCCAGTACATTGCTTCTCAATGTATTAGAGACCTATTTAGCATTGGATGGGTTGAAAAGCCCATTCAAAGCAATAGGATTTATTTTGATGGAAATCATGAATCATGATATAGGTAGGCTGGTTTGAGAATGTTTCATTTAGGACAAGAACAATGCTACCACTCATGTAAATATTGTATGTACTTGGGTGCCTTGGCAAATTATATAGAATCAAAACAAGCTCAGCAGTCACAAATATTTCTCTCCAAGTTAATTTATTTTATACACCATGGCATGGCTGAGCACAGCAACAAGACACAAGGTATTTATACAGCATCAGTAAGGTCTTTCCCAGGCAGAAATTTCAAGGCAGACAGGGGATTCCAGATGTGCTGTCCAAGATCTTTTGAAGAAGCATGAAGAAATGGGCAACGCTGAGGAATGTAGAAGCAGTGGTTGGCCAAGGAAACAGTGCAGCAGATGAAAGATACATCATGCTTACTTTCCTTCACAATTGGAAGATGTCCAGCACTGCTATCAGCTCAGAATTGGCAGAAAACTGTGGGATCCTAGTACACCCATCTACTGTCCAGAGAAGTTTGGTCAGAAGTGGTCTTCATGGAAGACTTACAGCCAAAAAGCTATACCTCTGATTTGGAAACACACAAAACGTGCAACAGATGCTCTGGACTGATGAGTCAAAATTTAAATATCTGGCTGTAGCAGAAGGCAGTTTGTTCACAGAAGGCTGGAGAGAGGTACACAAATTAGTGTCTGCAGGCAACATTGAAGCATGGTGAAGGTTCCTTGCATTTCTGCAAATTGAGTTGGAGATTTGGTCCGAATTAATGGTATCATCAGTGCTGAGATGCACAGGCAAATACTTATCCATCATGCAGTACTATCAGGGAGGCATCTGATTGGCCCCAAATTTAACCCCAAACATACAGCCAAAATCATTAAGAACTATCTTCATCATAAAGATGAACAAGGAGTCCTGGAAGTGATGGCATGGCCCCCACAGAGACCCTAATCTCAACATCACCAAGTCTGTCTGGGATTACATGAAGAGAGAAACAACTGAGACTGCCTAAATCTGCAGAAGAAAGGTGGATAGTTCTCCAAAATGTTTGGAACAACCTATCTTTCTCATTCCTTAAAAAGTGTGTACAAGTGTACCTAGAAGAATTGATGCTGTTTTGAAGGAAAATGGTGACCAAACCAAATATTGATTTGATTTACATTTTTTTCGGTTCACTCACTATGCATTTTGTTAATTGATGAATATAAGCTATTAACATGTCTATTTTTGAAAGCATTCTTACTTTACAGCATTTTTTCACACCTGCCTAAAACTTTTGCTCATTACTGTATGTTGAATTAGAACTGTGTTGGGGGGCAGCGTATGTTGAATTGGAATGGTGTGGGGGTGCAGCATATGTCAAATATTAACTATGGGGCAGCATGTTGAATGTACATATTGTGGGGCAACTTGGGATACATAACCATTGTTTGTTAGCCCCACATACATGCCCCAGCCTTATTCCCTTACCCAGGCAGTGCCCATGGGGAATTGTGGTAACCAATACTGCTTAGTGTACTTGTTTAAACACTTTGAGTGCCACAGGGTTGCGCAATACACTCAAAGGATTAAGGGAGTGATTTTGTTAGTGGTGTTGAAAGTATCCTCTCCATTCCCTTACTGGTCAAGTGGGGAAGCAGAGAGAATGCTCTCCGACTTTAGGATTGTCAAATTGCTGGTGATGTGCAGGGGATAGAAGCCCTTCCACACTGACAGCAGTTTAACAATCCTGTATACTAATGGAGGACTTCTCCTCTCCTCCCCTTGCATTACTAAATTTTAGGAGATATGTGTCTACATTGAAAAATCAAAGGGCTTTGAACACGTTGACAAAATCAAATTGCAACAGCATCAACCTTTAGTGCTTCTCCCCTGATGTGTTTGGTACGGACTGTTGTCTACATCATTTTAAATCTGCACAAAATCTATACTCTACGAAACATTTACAAGGCTGAATTGACTTATTACCCCAACAGTGGTAGCTTCACCCACTTCTAGTTTCATATAGATTACTTTTATTTTTAATATTTGTTTAATATTAAGATGTTTAATTTTACATTACATACATTATCAATACTCATCAGATTTATACTGAACAAGAATCAACTAACATATTTAAATCAATTTGTTATATACCAAAAAACTTTTATGCTGACCTAGTATTTGTTTTTAAACAGAAACTATCACTCATATTGTGCCCCCTCTGCAGTACTGTTCTGCTGGAAGTAACCTGAGGAAGATGAGGTTGTATTGTTAACCATGGTGCGTCACCAGGGGAGCATAACGTGGGTCCAAAATGAGATCCCCAGTGTTCTCCAGCTGATTCTGCAAATGGATAAGGACTGCAAAATGTAAAGTCACACAATTCAGAACTATTTGGAACAGGACCTGCAGTCCCCACTGAGTGTAGGGACATGAATTCTATCCCAACCCTAGCAGTTTATGGGGCTTCAAGCAAACTTGGTGAAAGTTATGGCTCCTATCAACCAACATAGTGAGTTTTCTAAAACCCAAAAGGGCTGACAGTAGCACAGATGCACAGAGGAGGACTTACTGTGGTAATGCTAGTCCCACCAGCTGTTTCACCATCACTATTATTATTAACACCAGCCACATCAATTTCAGTCCCTGAGTCTTCCTCCTCTCTAGTAGTATGATCACTCCTTCCCTCACTCCTAACACTCAGTCTGTAGCTGCTGGATCTTCTTAGAAGTAGTAGTAGTAGTAGTAGTAATAGTGGAGGGACTGTTTGGGGATGGCAAGTGTGACTTGTGGTCCCCTGCTTTCTCACTTGGCAGCATCTCCCCCCCACCCTGAGAATCACAAGACATCCTGGCAGGCACATCACTGGCAGCAGGCACAGGTCACTGACCTGTCCTGCTCACACTACAACCCTCTTCTTTCTCTGCCTGTGACACAAATTTCCCGAAGATTTCTAGGGGTGATGTAGGGGGACTGGCCATCATTAGGTCTGGGAAATCAGGGGATCCAGACCCTTAAATGTTGGTAATGGTCACTTCCTCCTCCTCAGATTCACTGGACGCATAACCGTCCTTCCAGTGCCTCCTCTTATTATTATTACAGTTGCTCATAGTGATAGTAGTTACAATGACCCTCTACTGCCTCAATTTTGCAAAACATCACACAGTACAACAGCCTACTGCACTCTCTCTCCGCTGTAGCTGCTTGCATTGTGTTTCACTTCCTGGAAAAGATCATGTTTTTATAGCGAAAAGGTGAAAAACATGTAATTAAAGGGGAAAAGTTTGTAGCCTTTGAAAATTAGGGAACATTTTTTGCCAATGGGCGAAAACAGTGAAGATTTTAATTGCCTTATTTAAATCGGATTTTCCCTTTTGGTACCTTTTGCCAACCCCTACTCTATCACTATAACTGTCCAGACAAGGGGATGGACCCACAATGAAGGAATATTAGACACAAACCTTAGAACCTGGGTATCACGGTGCCCGTGCTTCTGTTGCTGAGCGGCGACATTGTTATTCTCTGCTGCCTTCTGATTGGCTGGTCTTAATTACTAACACTGGGCTTGCCTTTATATACCCTGGGATGTCCTCCCTTAGGTGCCCTTTCGTGGTGTACGAGTTCCTGAGTCTATTCTACGCTTTGCTGATTCGTGTATGACCTGGCCTGCCTGACTACGAGTTTGTTCCATAAGTTCCTGTTGCTACTATCCATTGCTGACCGTATCTGGCTGAGAACGCGCTCCGTTGCTGACTGTATTCTGGCTGAAAACCCGCTCCGTTGCTGACCATATCTGGCTGAGAACCTGCTCTGTTGTTGACCGTGTCTGGCTGAAGAACCCGCTCTATTGCTGACTGGATCTGGATGAAGAACCCATTCCGTTGCTGACCATATCCTGCTGAGTACCCGCTCTGTTGCTGACCGTATCCTGCTGAGAACCCGCTCCGTTGCTGACTGCTGCTGGCTGGAGAACCCGCTCCATTGCTGGCTACATCTGGCTGTGTGTTGCTCCTTGTCTGACCACTTCAGACTGGGACCCGCTCCGTTGTTGACTGTATCTGGCCATTGGACTCGTTCCAGGGCTGACCGCTGGTGGCGCTATTCCTTCCGTTACTATCTCCGGTTAGGTTACCGGCCCCAGTACCAACCGCGTCTGCTCGTGCCCTGGGCGACCCCTAGTGGCCATCGTGATACTGGGCTTTGCATTAGCTGTCGTGGTGCACCACGTGGCGCTGTTTCTTGTCGACCAAAGGCTAAGCTTGGGCTTAAGCTGCTCCTATAACCGCTGCTAGCGGAGTGCACATTCAGAGTACCAGTACAGGTGTTCTTACACTGACTGTGTTACTCTGATCTCTCTCTCTGTGGCCTTCCTACCTGATACGCTGTGCTCATTCCTTCTGGGAGTTTTTCAGTAAGTCTCTGGGCGTTGGCCATTAACCCTGTGGATACCTGGATAGTCCAGGGAAGGGCTTACACTGCTCTCTGCAGTACCTCGAGCTAGAGCTAGCGTTACACATTCCATACTGCAGGTTGTGTGGTCACTGGTTGTATTACAGTTACCTATTGTCGCCTTGATCCATCCCTAGTGTTCTAGGGTCTTTCTCTAGCAGCTAGCTTGGTCTCAGTTACCCTTCCTGAGGGTAGCATGCCACTCCATGGTTGCCCGGTAGTTGGGGACTGAGTCTGGTCCAAAGTTGCCTCGCTGCCATAGAGTCTGGGTCTAAGTTGCCTAGTTGCCATTCCATACAGTCTGGGTCAGAGTTGCCTCGTTGCCATTTCCTTCAGTTTGGGCCAGTGTGGTTTTGCTCCTCAGGGTTTGGTGCCCAGGCTTCTGGGCAGTGCCAGTTCCATTTCACGTGCACCCCCAGTGTACGTTCACCTGGTCAGCTCTCCAACGGGTTGCCCTCGACCTCACTAATCCTCTAAAGAGTCTCTCTTCTAGCTGTTAACCTGCTGTTCCAGTTCACCTATTCTAGTACCGCAGTCTTATTGCTATTGTGTATTTGTATCTCACTGTGTGATTTGCCTTGTGGGCCTCAGGGCCTTATTTCTTGTTTGCTCTCTTTCAATAAAGTCATTTTAACCTTACCATCCTGTCTAAAAACCGTGATAGTACGAAAGGGCCAATGACCTCAGACAAGTCCGGTGAAGATAGTTCGGTCAATATCCATTGGAGAATGGATATGTATGAGCAACGACTGGATCAACTGTCAGTGGCGGTGCAAACTATACTAGAGCGGACCGCACACTTGGACAGATCCGCTTTATCCTTTATCCACCCCGGTTCAGGCACCGACAGTGGCTAACTCGAATGTCTACACGCAGTATAAAGGGCTATCTGCTACAGCGCCATTAACGTTAAGATATGATGGGGAACCTACCCTCTGTAGAGGGTTCCTTAACCAGCTGGAAATTTTTCTCGAATTAGCTCCTCAAGCTTACCCTACGGAGAGAAGCAAGATTGGCTTTATGATATCATTGTTGACTGGCAGGGCTCTAGCCTGGGCAAATCCAATTTTGGAGACAGCTAAGCCCATTACCACCAATTTTGGTGAGTTCGTGAGGGCCTTTCAAAGTGTCTTTGAGATCCCTGAGTGCAATATCTCGGCTGCCAAGCAAATTATGAATATCCGACAGGGCAACCATACAGTCGCAGACTATTCCATTGAATTTCGTACCCTGGCAGCCGAGTTGGGATGGAATGATGAAGCGTTAGTGGCGGCATTTGCTCAAGGGTTGAATGACCGCATTAAGGATGAAATTGCGGCCCGGGAAGTACCTGAATCTCTGGACAAGTACATTGAATTTGTCAAATTGATTGATACTTGGATCAGGGAACGAACACAAAATAGGGACCGTAAACCAAGGTCTCCTACAAGGCAGGGGCACAAGAATATTCTCCCACCCATGCCTCCCTCTCCTCCCATGCCTCCTGGTCAGGTTGAAGCTACTGAACCTATGCAAGTGGGCTTTACTAGACTCACAAAGGAGGAAAGGTCATTTCATCGCAAGAATGGCCTGTGCCTTTACTGTGGGAAGGGAGGTCATTTGTTGCGTAATTGTCCAACGTGGCTGGGAAATGCACACACCTAGGTTTCCTTAGGGGACAGGTCCTAGGTGGTATTCAGCAGTCCCCTGAGGTTGTGCTTTTCAAACCAGTGGTGGATGTGATAATTTCGTCCTCCAACTTATCCATTACTATAACTGCACTAATAGACTATGGAGCAGCGTGATATTTTATGGACCAAGAGTTTGCGGCATTACATAAAATCTCATTGGTTTTATTAGACAATCCGATGCAAATTGAGGCCATTGATGGGCGACCTTTGGTGCCTCCCCAGATCACCCATGCAACTTGCCCCCTCTCTGTGCAGACCGGGGCATTACATTTTGAAACCCTGTCCTTTCAGATTATCCAGTCACCCCATTATGCGGTCATTCTGGGGTTCCCATAGTTAAGAACACATAATCCCAGGATTAACTGGGACTTCTGTGAGATTGTGGCTTGGTCTGAGCATTGTACTAATCACTGTCTGCGTCAACCTAAGAGAATATTCTGTACCTCTCCCTCCCTACCGCCTGAATATTAATCCTTCAGCAATGTGTTTAGTAAGGAAGAGGCTGGCACCTTGCCACCACACAGGGCGTATGACTGTGCCATTGATATTGCGCCAGGTGCTGTCCCTCCTAGGGGCAGAACGTATCCCCTCTCTTGTGAGGACAATGTGGCCATGGAAGAGTATATCTCTGATGCCCTAGAGAGGGGCATCATTCGCAGATCATCCTCGCCTGCGGGGGCTGGATTTTTTTTCGTTAAGAAGAAGTCCGGAGAATTAAGGCCATGTATTGATTATAGGGGCCTTAATAAATTGATGGTTAAGCGTGCCTACCCTATTCCACGCATCACCAAACTGTTTGATTGTCTCAAGGGGGCGACGATTTTCACTAAACTAGATCTTGGCTACGCAGACTGAATCCCCTCTGGAAAAGCCCATGGGCAAATATTTTGTAACTGAACCTTTTCTGGAAAGACTCCTTGAAACATATCATTCTTCACGGCAGCCAATTTATTTCCAGGTTTTGGAAGTCATTCTGCGGCCAAATGGGTATCCAGTTGTCATATTCATCTGCATACCATCCACAGACCAATGGAGCTGCTGAACTCTCTAACCGGGGGCTCGAACAATTTATCCGATGCTTTGTATCCAATCATCATGATGACTGGGCTGAGTTGCTGCCTTGGGCAGGATTTGCGAGAAACTGTGCGATTAATAATTCATCCAGAAGCTCCCCATTTCTTGTCAGTTATGGGTACCAACCATCCTTGTGTGTTTTCACTTTTGGGTTTAGGCTCAATGTCAGGGGGACTGGAGAACCCTCTCATTTCTTGCTGCTATCTATATCTTTCATCTTTATATTTATAAGTTATTTATATTTATTATATGGATATTTCATGATGAGTTAGCGCTGCAAGCTTTCTTCTCTTTTTCTGTTTTTGTACACATCTCCTTCAGCTCACTTTAGCAGCTTCTCATTTTATCCACTTAAATCACACAGAAAAAAACACATTATTACTTTACTTTATTTCACCATTCCTTTCCTTTTCTATCCCACTTGGCCTTTAAGAACCAGGCTGTTTGGCCTGTTCCATTGTGTATAACCCCTGTCTGTTTGGTATCAACCATCCCTCACATGAGTTGTGGGTAAGGTTACAAATGGAATATAGTCCTCTATGTAATCACTCAATTAATGCAGGCCCATAAGGGCCCTGTACCAGGTAAGTCCTTCATCTACATCTTTTTTTATTTTTATTGTATGTCTGCTGTTTTTAATTGCACTACACTGGGACCCACAAATAAGAATAAAAACATCAAAATACCATTTAAAGGGTCCCCTCCGACGCGTTTCAAAATAACATCTTTCTTCAGGGATTTTTAATTTAGATAGTATTTGTAGGTGTATTAGAGTAGGACTTACCATAAAGTGAGATACCTTGGCGTGGTTGGTAAGCTTACACATGGATTGGCCAATTCGTGCGACAAAATTCTCACTTATCTTACTTAGATTTATTAAGGATTATTCTATATGCCCATTACAGGGCACACATTATTCACAGCATATAGAGGAGCGCAGATTTGGTTGTTTGTATGTGTTTTCACTTTGGGGTTTAGGCCCAATGTCAGGGGGACTGGAGAACCCTCTCATTTCTTGCTGCTATCTATATCGTTCGTCTTTATATTTATAAGTTATTTATATTTATTATATGGATATTTCATGATGAGTTAGCGCTGCAAACTTTCTTCTCTTTTTCCATATATATATATATATATATGAGTATTTCCTCCCTCCAGCCACTCAATTTCCCTCCCTTTCCATCTTCCAAAACCTACACTTCCCTCTTTTCCTCAAAACAATATGCCCTGCCAGGATACTCCCTCGCCAGCCAGCAGCTGGAGATGCATATTCTTCCCTCCAACTAAGGAACCACGACTTTCCCTCCTCCACAGAGCTAAGAAGATATTGTAGTGAGTGGAGGGAGAAAGAAACTTACCAGTGACTGGGCCAGGGTCAGCTGAAAGTATGAAATGGGCGTGAGATGGATTGGCTTTCCATTACAGTGGTCCAGTCATGTAGTGGGTAGGGGTGGGTGAAAGTTGTCGCCATATTCCTGTGGGAAATTTTGCCAAAAACCATGTTGTTATCTGCTTTTTCGCAGGAAAATCCGCTTTAAAACTAACGTTTATAATTTTCGCATCTTTCACCCATTGGCCAAAATCTTTCACTATGTTTTCAATGCTAAAAAGTTTTCACCCATTGATTTACATTGTTTTCGCACTTCTGCTATAAAAACGTGATGTTTTTACTGAAGGCAGGCACAATAGAAGCAGCTGCAGAGTGACATAGACGTGCTGTGCTGTTCTGCTGTGATATTTAGCAAAAATTGAGGCAGGAGAGGCTCATAGTGACTCACTATGAGCAGCAAAAAGCATAACTGGAAGGACCCTTATTATGTGTCCACTGAGTCTGAAGAGGAGGAGGAGGAAGTGACTAGCAGTACTCAACCAATGCTGTCCAGTTCCCCTAAATCACCTCAAGGGATCTTGGGGAATTTAATAAGGAGGGAGGGAAAAAAAGGGAATGGGAAGGAAGGGAGAAAAGGATAGTGAGAGCAGGACAGGTCAGCTGCCTGTGCCTGCTGCAAGACGTGCTGCCCCTGCTGCAAGTGCCACCATTTCTGTAACTGCAGCCGCTAATGTTGTACCTGTTGCCAGATGTGCTGCCCCTGCTGCAAGTGCCACCATTTCTGTAACTGCAGCCACTAGTGTTGTACCTGTTGCCAGACATGCTCCCCCTGCTGCCAGTGCCACCATTTCTGTAACTGCAGCCACTAGTCTCGTACCTGTTGCTAGGACTGAACCTTCTGCCAGTGCTGAACCTGCTGCTTGCACTGAATCTGCTGCCAGTGCTCAACCTGCTGCCAGTGCGCAACCTGCCGCCACCAATACTTTGCCTGCTGCTAGTGTTTCTTGTAGTACTCGGGGGTGGAAATGATGCCAAGTGTGACAGCAAGGGACCCTAAATCACACTTGCCATTCCCAAGCAGTCCTGCCAGTGCTAGTACTACTGCTACTAAGGTCCAGCAGCTTGTTAGCGTTAGGAGTGAAGGAGGGGATAATCAGCAACAATATCCTCATATTACTAGTGACTGTGAGACTGAGGAGGAAGACTCTGCAGCTGATCTTTATGTGGTTGGTGTTTGTAATAGTAGCAGTAATGGTGAAATAGGTGGAGGGGTAGGGGAAACATTTGACAGCGTCCAGACTAGCTGTCAGGGGAGCCAACACCATTCCTCTGGCTCTGGGAGTCCTCTTCCCTTCACTACAGTGTCCAAGTTGAACATGATCCTTAAGAGGCCAGAACTGTTGTTGGGGGAGGAAAGGCAGCTGAGAATTAATACCACCACTACCAGCAGGAGCACAGATCAGCTGCCTGTGCCTGCTGCTACTTCTGCTAGTGCTAGTCTGCCTTCTTCTTGAGGTCAAAAGGCAATGGCAAGTGTGACATTAGGGGACCCTCTGTCACATTGCTCATCACCTCCTCCAAGCAGCAGTGAGATGTTTGGAATAGAGCAGCAACAACAGCATGTAGGGACTAGTGGTGGAGGTGGTGGTGATGATGCTGGAGATGCTGGGGTGGAAGAAACATTGATGGCCTTTTTAGCAGAAACTGAGGAGAAATGGGAGACAGGAATGAGGATGGGCATCACCACCACCACTAGCAAGGACATCTTGGAATTAGAGGAATTTGCAACTGCTCTAATTCCTTCTGATGCTTAGATGCAAGGGCAGCAGGATTCTGAGGAGCAGATTAGTGTGCCACGGACCACTGTGGACACAGTGGTAATGGGGTCAACAAGCGAAGCGGGACTAGCACAGGTTCCACTTGCCAGCAGAAACAATACCCCTGATCCTAGTTGCAGTGCTGACTCTGAGGCAGTAGCAGTAACAGCAGCAACATTATCTGCTGCCACAGACAATTAAGGGGAATGTGGAGGACAAGAAGAAACAAGACATTCTTCTCCACCTTTCCTCTTCCCTCTGAAGTCATCATGGGTGTGGGACTATTTTTCTGTTGGGGCAGGCACAGTGCAGTCATCAGCAACGGCATTGTGCACAATTCGTGAAAAGTCAGTGAAAAGAGGAAAGGAGGGAACACACCTTGACACAAGCACCCTCATATCACACATGAAACACAGACACCATGACATTTACTCCAAACATGTTAAAGCCAAACACCCACCACAGAAATCAAGCACCACTTTTGCTGTCCCTGACTCACGAGAAAGGCAACAACAGGCGAGGCAGAGATCAAAGAGAAGGAGAAATAGAACAGCCCAGGCAGGGACTGGAAGTTCCAGGATGAGTGAAACAACTAGCTTGCCATCACCTTCTAGGGTAACTACATCTTCTGCCAATCCTCCTCGCTCATTACCTCCCCTGCCAAATGATAGCGACTCTGTTGATGTTAGGATGTGGCAGTTCATCTCTAACCATTGCACACTGTGTGGTGCACTGACCACACATGCCAATGTGGTGGAGGAGAATCACAATCAGTGCATCAAGCAGCATCTGAGGAGATTCCATCCTGCAGAATATGCTAAGATGGTGGCAGGGAGGGTTCATCATTACTATTAAACTGTCAGCAAGTTGACATATGTCCTTAGCGGGTCTGGAAAAGGGGTACAGTGACAGAGGCAGTACTTGGTTTTGGGTGTAATTGGTGTTTGGACACAGTTGTGCCCTCAGATGTTATTTACCACACACACACCATGCACATTGCAGTTGCTGATGAGAGCCACAGTTCCTGCTCTGAAGCGAAAAAAATATATTCTAATAACAACACACCCATGATTTTGGAGGAGGGGCAGGTGGAAAAGATTTAATGGCCAACTTCTTCTTTTCTCCACATAGACTGGGAGCTACTTATACTGTTGCTACTGCCTCAGGCACATCACTAGAGTCAGTCGTGGCAAGTGGAAGCTTCAGCATCCATCTTCCATGTTACTGTTATTGTAGATCCCATTCCCTTTCAGCTGCCTAATTATCCTGCTGCTTAAACAACTCAGCAGCAGCAGTACGAACAACAGTTGCAGCTCAGTACTCAGGAGGACATTTGACAGTGGCCACTGGCCAACATGACCTGTTGTCATTAAGCCAGTAGGGCATTGTTATTTTTTTCTCAGGGCTTGTGTTTTGAAAAAAAAAAAAAATGAAATGAAAGAAAAAAACTAGTCCTACAAAAAATAAATGATCAATGTTCCTTCAGGGCTTGGGCCTTTAATAAGTCTAAGTCCTACAAAGGCCTCTAACAACAAATCAAACAAATCATCCTCTATAAAATACTCTATCAAGTCAAGTATCAGTCCACCCCAGTGGCAGCTTATGTCAGGAGGTTCCTGTCTCTGTCATTTTAAATACAAATGTCTTATTTCATTGATTTATTTTTTTATTAACTGTCAAGAAACCCCCCAAAACAAATTCCCTGTTCAAATGTAACTTCTATGTTCCAACTGATTTAAATGGGCAGAAAAAAGCAGAAAATTTGCACTTTTCTCAGGAAATTTTTTGCCAAGCAGAAACTGCCATTTTTCTCCAATTTCAGTTTTCAGGCAGAAAGTTTCGCCCATCCCTAGTAGTGGGTATGTTCAACAGAAAAGGTTGTGTTTGAGCAATGAGGTCTTCAAAAGTTTGTGGGTAGTAGAGTTATATAGAAAGGGAACAAGGACGCGTAGAAGTTGGGAAAGCTGTTGATCTGGTCTTTCTCATCAAATTTATGAAAGTATTTGATAGGCTTCCTGAAGGCTAATGGTGGGTCTGGTGGGACAGAAGAAGGAATCCCAGAGCTCATGTGTAGCACAGAAGAAGTCATCCAGGCAGTATTGGGAGGATATAATGAGGTTCAGAAAGAATAATTAATTTCATGGAAGAACATGTCACAAGCGATTTTCATGTGTTCTCCTGGCTGTATTGCTCAAGTGTTAATTCCTTGGGTGCAAGAAAGGTCTCAAATACATTGCAACACAATGCATTTGAAATGTCTCTGGCATTCAAGGGGTTACAATATTAAAAGAAAAGAATATGAATAGCAGATGGAGGATGGTTTTAAATTATATTTCTTCATTTTTAATTCAAGCCTCCTAGAATGAGTCATCAAAGTTATGGCTATTTTGATTGGAGACTTCCAATACATAATGAAACATGAAGCATCCAAAGACTACATGCTTAACATACAGGAATGGTTTGAGCTCATATATCAGCCTCTAATATCAGCAAACACTTCTGCTTTACAACAACAACAAAAAGTTAGCAACCAAACCGTGTAGGTTTTGTTAACAAAAGCTATTTAGACAAATGATGATTATCTCCTTGGATACAAAAGATATCTCCAGCATATTGCATTGCGATGTGCTTGGGACATCAAAAGAGCCAAAAGATCAGGGTAAAAAGTAAATAAAAGGAAACTTAACAATAAGTTCCTATTTATTTAACAGAAGACTCATGAGAGACTATAAGCTGTCATGAACATGGTCCTCTGACCATTTTGTTTCTTTATATTCCATTTGTATTGTTTTACATCTGTGTATGTATATTCTATTCATCTGTCTAAAAAGTATTTAAATATATTTATGTTGGTGGGCATAAAACATTTCCTGTAAATGTGCCTTCCATTCATTAGTTTACTTTAATAAATATTGTTCATAAGCTTGGCTGTTCCTATAAATGAACCCAAAATACTTTGGTGAACATTTTTCATTATTCCAAGTCAGTGAAATGGCTATGAAACTCATCTTACAGTAAATGAAAGTATATTTTAATTGTGGATATAAAATAAATGTAAGCAAGAAGTATAGCTAGAATATTAGTCCGCTGTTTTGATCTGTTAACACTCCAAGCTTTTTCAGCGGTAAGAAGTATCCATAGCTTCAGCTCATAAGCACTCAGAAATCATAATCCTTCCAGGTGAACATTTTTCAAGTCAAAACCAGCTGTATTTTCATGTCACCTGAAAAAGAAACACATGATTTATAGTAGTGTTAAAGAATGTGCTATTTCATATCAAGTACTTATTCATTGACATCAATGGGCTTTTTCTGCTTGTAGGCTTTTTGAATAGGACCCGTCAAAGTACTTTCTGTTTCAAGGCCTGTAACTAATTTGTTTCACAATACACTGGCATTTCAGCTATAAGCAGGTAGTCAGAGTTCTTCAAAATGACTTATTGAATATTCTCAACATGACCCTGGAAGTATCATTGGTATAATGTGCATATGAATTCCAGAACAGGCCCAACTCTGGTGGCATAAGGCAGAATTAAATAAAGGAATAAGATTTATTGCATACCTTCTGATATTTATTAACACTACTAGAAAGCTTTATAATTTTGTTTACAGGTTTTTCCCCATACAGGCTGGCATGTTGGAAATTATTTTATTAATTTCATATTCCAATAAGTAGAGGAACCGATTAGAAATGAGGGCTTGCAGTACCTAGTGATCTCAGATGATTCTGATATGGTATGTAATATACAACAATGGAACAACTGTTATGAGAAACCTTTTAGTAAAAGCAAAGCTATTGTTATCATCTTGTATTTATGAAAAGCCATCTTATTCCCCAGCATTTTACATTAGGAAATAGATATGCAGAGCCTTAAAACAGAACAGACAGAACATAGAATACTAAAGGACCAGGAAATCCTACTCATGAGAGCTTATGGTCCAGTGGAAGGTAGTTTGGGACTAAGTGGTACAGGGTTTATGTGACTCCTGCGTGAACTGCAAGTCAATGGGCGGGAGATGGATTGGCTTTCCAGTGCAGTGGTCTAGTCATGTAGTGGGTCTGTTCAACAGAAAAAGGTTGTGTTTGAACAATGAGGTCTTGAAAGGTTTGCGGGTAGTAGAGTGATGTAGAAAGGGAACAAGGATGCGTAGAAGTTGGGAAAGCTGTTGATCTGGTCTTTCTCATAAAATTTATGAAAGAATTTGATAGGCTTCCCTGAAGAAGTGACTTTTCCAAAGATCTGAAGGCTAATGGTGAGTCTGGTGGGACAGAAGAAGGAATTTCAGAGCTCATGTGTAGCACAGAAGAAGTCATAGAGGCAGTATTGGGAGGATACAGTGATATGCAGAGAGAAGAAGAACCTGGTCAGACTATTTGCAAACAAGAGATGATATGTAGGAGAGTGCAGTGTTAGTGAGGGCTGTGTAAGTTAGTAGGAATATTTTTAATTTGCAAGTGTAAGGTTTGGCAGAGATGTACTGAATAAGAGGATCAATTTTTGAGATAGATTAGTCTGGAGGCAGAGTGCATTAAGGACTGTAGTTAGTCGGCTGAAAAAATAAACAAACCTTTTCCCATGAATTTAAACAAAAAGGAAAAAGTACAGTTTATCACACTTTACTTTTGAGGAGAAAGTTTTCACCTATTCCTAGTGAACACTGAGGAAAATATCTATGAAAAAACTGGTTGAAGAGCCAGGGGGAGGGGGGATATTTTTTGTTCAGTTTTAGTTAGATTAAGTTTTAGATGGTGGGAGGACATCCAGGAAGATGAAGCAGAAAAACAATTAGATACAAGGGGCAGGACAAAGAGATAGGTCTATGGAGGAATGATAAATGTAGGTGTCATTAGCATACAGATGGTGATGGAACCCAAAGTTATAGGTTTTTCCAAGGAAGAGGTGTAGACTGAATAAAGCAAGGGGCTCAGAACAGAACCATGTGCCACTTCAACAGACAGGGGAAGGGCTGAAGGAGTAGAGCCATAATGGGGAAAAAAGGAGCAATTGGAAATGTAGGATAAGAAACAAGAGATGGTGGGGTCACAGAGTCCAAGATAATAGAGGGCTTGATGGATGAGTGGGTGATCCACTGTTTCAAAAGCAGTCAGGAAATCTAAGAGAATGAGCAGAGAGTAGTGACCTTTTGACTTAGCAGAGAACAAGCCACTGTCCACTTTAGTGAGAACAGTTTCAGTGTAATGGTGATTAGAATTTTATTGAAGTAGGTATGGCAATGAATGAGAGTAAAATCATAGTATGGCATGGTTGTAAACAAGATATACCACAAGTTAGCAGGCAAAGTGAAGTAATGAAATGGGCTGCTAGATGCAGAGGGAATGTGGGTCCAGAGAGAGGATTTCTTCGAGATTGGTGTGATTATTCATGCTTGAAGGTGGATTGTCAGATATTGGCTGTCAGAATACTGAACACTGAATAAGTGAGCAAACGTTGATGTTTGTATAGGAAAAAGTTCCTGAATAAGTTGTTATGGAATTGGATTAAGAGGGCATGTGGTTGAGTGTGGGCATTTAAGGGGGAGGGGAAACCTCATCCTCTGTCATGGGTGAAAAGGAATTATGTGTGTAAGAGAGGGGAGAACAGTAAACTGGCAAGATGGGAGTGAAAGTGATGCAGTTTCACATTTGAAAGTTGATATTGCCCTTAAATTAAGTGACAAGATCTTGGACAGAGAAGTTAGTGGGAAGTGGTTATGATGGTGAGCAGGAAAGAGATTTAAAGATTGAGAAAGGGCCTTTGGGATTAGAAGACAGATTAGTATTAGGGAGGAAAAATATGCCTGTTTGACCAAGTAAAGGACAGAGCTGTAGGAATGGATAATTCATTTTCTATGTACAAAGTTTGTAATGGAGCGTAGCTTTCTATAGTGTGTGAGTACTTTTGGAGGCATTCATTTTGTGTCATGTGCAAAGATTGCACTGGGGTTCTGTGGGGGTGGCATAGGGATGCAGGTGTAAACTTGTCTAGGGCTGTTGTAAGATTGCTTTTGTAGAGAGAAGCTGCTTTATCAGGACAGATACATTCAGAAATCAGATAGGTTGGATGTGGAGAATTGTTACAGATCAAGGCCATGAAGATTTCTCATGAAACTCTTGATCATGGCTATAGAGTTGGATTTGCGGGACTTGATGATTTTACAGATTAGTATGTAGTTACCAGAGAGAGAAAAAGAACATTAGAGTGATTAGACACAGAGCAGAGACCTGTGAAGATAAGAACATGGGAGTGGCTGTTCCTGTGTGTGGGAAAATTGGTTCACTGTGAAGCGACCAAAGTTGTTTGTTAAAGAGAAGATTTTGAGGGCACAGGGGGTATTGGTGTTATCTACATATATGCTGACATCCCCCAAAATGAGAGGGAGGATATCAGAGGATATAAGATAAGGGAGTCAGGAAAAATTGGCCAAGGAGCTCATTAGTAGGACTTTACATGACTCTAAAGGACCATACCTGGTTCTTTTCTCTGTATTTCTGGCAGTTGTCCATCATGATAATACTGAACAAAGATGGAGCTCATCATGAACTGTATATTGATCATTGGTCATCCTTTCTGTTTACAAATATTAAGAAGCACTAGCTGCTGGCAGGTCTCTCATAGCCTACCACTGTTCTATATATTCCTACCAAACTATAAATGTAAAATGCACAGATTAACAATAAGAAAATTCCTTGAGGACCAGAAGGATATGCAATGCATTGCTTTGCAATGCATTTCCAACTCCCCTGGCCCTCAAGGGGTTAAAATCAAAGGAATATACATTTTAATGCTAACAATCTGCAAATACATCCCCTGTAATGAGATTAACAACTTTAAACGCCAGTAAATAATGGTTGTGACCCCTGGCATGCTGCACATATAAATCCACTGAATTCACAATGTCTTATGTAAGATTAACAACCTTAAGCATATGAATGCTAGATGGGTGCCCAATTCATTTCTAAGCTTGTGTACATTAGATATGTATATATGCTCATTCATTAGAATTCAAAGAGTAAAGACTATGTGACTGTCACTGCTCAGTGGGTATCTTTTCCATCAGTGGACAGCAGCAACAGCAGGTCACTGCCAGTATTCACTCTGGCACTGTTAAGAGAAGCATGCAGTAGGGTAGCCATTTTATGAATGCAGAGCATTTAGAGACAATACCAACAAGCTTTAAATGCGTTAAACAGACTGTAACAGGTGAATGGATTGCACCTCTCTCCCTGAAAGTTGGCTTAGTGTCTTCTGACAATGGTTGCAATAGCTAGTTTAAGAATAACCAATGTACCTTGCTTCACTCATTTCCTAAGTCTAATTTTTACTTGATCAGAAGAAGCCCAAACCTTGAAAGAAATCTCAAGCAAAATCTATTCAATTTTCTATATTGAGTGCAGTGCATTATATTTCATTACAGTTTCCAAGGAGTGGACCTACTGCATGTGAGATGGTTACAGCATATTTTGTAGGATAAATATGTCCTAGGCCACAATGATGACCCACATGGGTACTGGCAAACAAAGCCTATGTACTGCTGTGGAAACCGTTCATTGCCCATCAGCAAGTGTTCAGTCAGAGTAGGTTTTCAATGCAGTGGTTTATATAGTTAATAACTACAAAACACATCTATCCAGCAGCAGTGTTTGCAAACTTATATTTTTAAAAATAAGCCTGCATCTAATACCATACATGTTGTAGCAGAAGTGAAAAACCTACAAGACAGAGAAGTATACAAAACATGTAGTGGTGATAATAGAACTGAGAAGGAGGAGGGATTTGCACAGCTGCCACCATCTATAACAGTTGTGACCAGTGCTATAATCATCCTATATAATAATTCGCTAGGATGTTTGTCAGAAGCCGTCATGCGCAGTAGAGATAATTTTGATGTGTCCCCCATTTGTGCCAGAGGGATGCAAAACACATTGATTGGCACTCAAAGAGTAAAAACCTGTCCTGTTGATGTGCTCAAAGGACCAGAACAAAGAATCACCAGGGTGGCTGCATTGACTGTCAGAGACTGATATTGAACATACAGTATTAGAGCAATTTTGGAACATTTAATTCCAATGTGTTTGGAACTTTCTAACAATCAAGTGGTCAAAAGCCTAATTTCCTTTAATCATAAGAAATACCCCAAAGCCAAAGGGGCACTATATTCAGATATAAGTATGTATGTGTGTTTGTATGTTTATTGTTTCCTGGATTCCCTTGCTCACCAGCTAAGAAGCCTCAGTTGAATAGTACTCTCTGTAATGTGACACCTTGTATCATAAGCTGGATACCTCCTTTATAGTTCCTTTCTCCCTCAAAATAACACTCCATTAGTATACCAAATCTCCTATTCCCAAACTTCAGCCGAGACTTGATGAAGGGAAGAACTCTCTTTTATTGACTCAAACACACAGCTTATATACACTACAGAGACTCTTATCAAGATCAGCATGCAAACGAATACTTGGGACAGTTTCTATGCTTGACCAATCAGTCACCAGCACCCTTATCAAGATAAGAATGCAGATTAAGACTTGAAATTATACATTCTTAACTGGCTCATCAATAACCTCCTCTGATTGGTCAAGGAAGCACAGCAGGAATCAATTAACATTCCTTAGCACAGACCTGGAGTATAGTGGAAGCAAAGCCCAACCCCCACTATCTCTGCACTCTAGCAATGTATTGGAAGCAACTATGGCTAAGCTCAGTCTATGGTTGTTAGTCTTTTGGGTAGAAATAGTCTGAAGACATGAGATCCCATATCTCTAACACACCAATATCTCCCTTAGTCGCCACAGTTCCGTCACACTCTCCCTTGTTCATTCAATTAATAGAACACAATAGCCTAGTTCACCAATGTGTTTCTATGCCAGGAGGACCATTTCCACAGGATATTAGGCTAAAAAAACTAAAAGAAATCAGCTGCCAAGCCAGGTGGGTATTTATGGAACAAATATAGCAGATTATCCAATAAAAAATGAATACATTTCTCATTGAAAACATCATATCAAATATTGGCGTGGGAGTGGAACCACAAAAAAGAAAGCCGTATTTTGACTAATAATGCAACCTAAATATCCTCCATCCTATATAATAATTTGCTAAAACGTGTGTAACGACAAAGTCATGTTCAGTAGAGACTGCTGCGCGTGCTGCAGTGATGTACAGTAGAGACTGCGCGCCCCGCACAGGCAGTCTCTACAGCGCATCACTACCCCGTGACCGGCTGGCTGTAGCACTGTGACCCGTGTAACGGGCTCTTCAACTAGTATGCTTTAATACCGTACAGTCCATTCTGTTGCATTTATACAGTATGACTACAATTATTGAAGATCATTGGTGAAAGTTTCAATCTGAACATTATTACACTGTGAGGCACCTCTTGTCTTTCTGTTTTCATTTCCATTAATTAGAATTTTGATTTGTCTCCTGTAAGAATCAGCAAAATTAGTTCTTCCTCTTCATATTAACCTGTTAGCAAACAGGTGTTGAGTGGAAATTATATAATTTATTTAAGCATATAAATTATATAACTACTTTATTTTACAAGAATAGGTGTACTAAGCAAAGGTGGTGCAATTCTGAAGCAATGCAACTGTACTATAGGAAACAAATAAATATTCACATGGATTTTAATAGACCTTTCAATCCGTTGCATGCCAGAGAAGTGTTCAGGGTAGTAATGCATTGGGCATGCTCTGGCATTCAAACGGGTTGAGCCCCTGAATACTGGAGACTTCACTAGCATTCAAAGGCTTAAAGGGATAGTAATGTTTCATAATAAAAGCAGCTTTAATTAATCAACATAGTATTTGGACTTTGGAGAGTGTTATTTGAATTCTGTCAGAGTTGAAGTTCAAAAGTAATTCAATGACAAAGTATCCCCCTCCCACCCCTTTTACTGATGTAACACTGCTCAGCCAAAGCAGAAGGGAGGTGCCCAGGTAGACTGCAGAGAGGGACAATCTTCAATTAAGATAAGGGAAAAACCTGAAAAACTTGTCAAGGGGGGCAGGGCTTTCATTGTTCTCACAGTAAGAAGATTGTCCCCTGCTGTTATCTGTCTGGTCTATGGACTGGATTCCACATCTGAGAAGAGGTGGCTTACACTAGGTAAAAGGGGCGGGAGGGGAAACTTTGCTTGTGAATATCTCTCAAAACTTATATGGTTCTTCATGTTTTTTTAATGCCTACAAAATAAAATAAAGATAAAACAAAGTATTACTATCCATTTAAAAGCCCCATTTAAATCATTGAGATTTTTTGGAATTTCTATTTATTGACTATGGCTCGCTTGGCTTGCCCCAGACACCATTTCTTAGTACATCAGCCTCAGGGTTAGGGTAAGTTCACATGGAAAACTTTATGACAGCATTTCTACTGCATGAGAAAAACATGTGTTTGATAACAGTGAGGGAAATGTATAAATAACATTCTTAGTGTATGTTTAAGAACTGTCCCTAAAGTTCAAGTCAGGTCATATTTATAAAGGCATAAAGTCAAGTTTATAAATATGTCTTTCTGAGAATTTTCTAAGAAAATTTGTAAAAATTCACAACTGAGCAGCTCCAATTAATCTTCATAGTATTTGGGTCATGAAGCGTGCTATTTCAATACTGTCAGAGTTGTAGTTCAAGTGTAATTGAATGATAAAGTATCCCCCTCCTGTCCCTTTTACCTAGTGTAAGCCACCTCCTCTCAGATGTGGGATCTGGTCCTGACGGTACCACAAACTTCAACGATCAAGCCGCACACGAGACGTTGAAACATAGCTTGTAGTAAAACCTTCCTTTATTGGTATCCATAAAACATACACATAGTAGTCCATAAACTGAGGAGCAGGGTGAGAAGGTAACAAGACAGAAAACAGAAGCGCTAGATGTCTAACATGTTTCGCGCCAACTTAGCACTTACTCAAAGACGGTACCAGACAGCTCACAGCAATGGATCTTCTTACTGTTAGCATAAGGAAAACCCTCTCCCATTGACAGGTTTTTACTTATGCTCACTGGAGGTTGACCCTCTCTGTGATCCATCCAGACAGTCTTGCTGCTCTGAGGTGAGCAGTGTTACATCAGTAAAATGGGCAGGAGGGAGATAATTTATCATTTGATTATTCTTGATCTACAACTCTGACACTACTGAAATAACACCCTCCATGGCCCAAATACTATGAAGATTAATTTGAGCTGCTTTTATTGTGAAACATTACTATCCCTTTAATCACTAAAACTGCCTTTATTTTCGCCACAATTAGTTAATTTATTTTTCTGGACAAGACCATTTCTAATCCACAGTTCAAAAAAGTTGACTGATTTAGAGAAAATGTCCTTAAACTTTAATACAAATCCTTATGTCGCTTTGAAATAATTTTCCACACTTTCTTTTTAACTCTAGTTTTATACATCAGGTTCATTGGGCCTTATGTATAAAAGTAAAATATAACAATTCTGGAGCAAGCCAACCTCATTTTATGTACACATAAAATGTTCTTTCATTTAAAGGAATACTAATATCTAAAATTAAATGAAGTTATAAACACTTAAATTCTCTGTACTTCATTTTAGACTCTGCATCTATTTGTTTTCTGAGGCTGAAAATCTAATATTATATACACTCTAAGGGAGCAAGAAACTTTTCCATTGCTCCAGAGCTCCCATTGTTTGTTACTGATTTGTTACGGATTATCTGTCAATGAGATAAAGCAAAACAAGAGTAGTAGACATAAATCACAATCAATAAACTGACTTTTAATACAAACACTCCAAACTAGATTAAAGGGTTAGTAACATAGTAACATAGTAAATTAGGTTGAAAAAAGACACAAGTCCATCAAGTTCAACCTTCGCCTCATACCTCAGAACTGAGAATTTTATAGCTTTCCTACTACCAATTAAATTAGTCTTTATCAGACCTTCCTGATCAGCCTACTGATAAACAGTATAACTCGGTATGTTCCCTTTTGAAAGAAATGTATCTAATCTTCTCTTAAATGTATCCATTGTATCTGCCATAACTACCTCCCTGGGCAATAAATTCCACAATTTAACAGACCTTACCATAAAAAAACCCTTCCTCTGCTGAAGTTTAAACCTCATTTCCTCTAATCTCAAGGGGTGTCCCCTGGTCACCTGATCAGGCCTTGGAATAAATAGCTCACAGCAGAGATCCTTGTACTGACCTCTCATATACTTGTACAATGTGATAAGGTCTCCTCTTAGTCATCTTTTCTCTAGAGTAAATAAACCAAGTTTGTTTAGTCGTTCCTCATATGTCAAGTCCTCCATTCCCTTAATTAATTTTGTTTCTCTCCGCTGTACCCTCTCTAGTTCTACTATATCCTTTTTCAGAACAGGTGCCCAAAATTGCACTGCATACTCAAGGTGAGGTCTTACCAATGATTTGTATAATGGCAAAATAATGTTATCCACTCTTGCTTCGATACCTCTTTTTATTCACGACAGGACTTTGCTTGCCTTTGCTACTGCTGTTTGACACTGGTCACTGTTTCCAAGTCTGTAGTTGACAAGGATACCCAGGTCTTTTTCTAGCAATGAGTCACCTAAAATTATTCCATTAAGTTTATAAGTAGCCTTGGGATTGTTTCCTCCCAAATGCATGCCTTTACACTTCCCCACATTAAACTTCATATTCCACATGTTTGCCCAATCTGACATTGTATGTAAGTCCCTCTGTAGAGAGAAAATATCCTCTTCAGAATTAATTACTTTGCATAATTTAGTATCATCTGCAAATATTGATATTTTGCTTTCTACATCTCTTTCCACATAATTTATAAACATGTTAAAAAACACTGAACCCTGAGCTACTCCACTCTCCACTTTAACTGTACTGGAGAGTTTTCCATTTACAACCACACACTGTTCCCTATCCTTCTGCCAGTTTTGAATCCAATTGCAAAGGTTATCTCCTATCCCCAATTTCCCTATTTTATACACCAGCCTTCTGTGTGGCACTGTATCAAATGCCTTTGCAAAGTCTAGATATACTACATCTACTGCCTTGCCATCGTCAAGGTTGCTGCTTACCTGCTCATAGAAGCTGAAAAGATTTGTTTGGCATGATCTATTCTAGATAAAACCATGTTGATTTGTGCTAATGATTTTATTTTTTGTGTTATAATCCTGAATATAGTCCCTTATTATCCCTTCTAACAGTTTTCCCACTACAGAGGTCAAACTCACTGGTCTATAATTCCCAGGTTCTGTTTTAGTTCCCTTCTTAAATAGAGGTGCTATGTTAGCTCTTTGCCAATCCTGTGGCACTGAGCCTGTGGTAATAACATTTTTAAAGAGTAAATATAGGGGTTTTGCTAACACTGCACTAAGTTCCTGAAGAACCCTTGGATGTATACCATCAGGACCCGGTGCTTTGTCAGTCTTAATTTTGTTCAGTCTTCCCATGACATCTTCTTGAGTTAACCCAATATCTATTAATTGTATTGTTTTGTTTGTTACTTGCGGTGGCTCTTCTACCATTCCTTGCTCCCTTGTATATACTGATGCAAAGAAAGTGTTTAAAACATCAGCCTTTTCCTTATCCTCACTAACCAACTCACCCATCTCATTTTTGAATGGTCCAATGCACTCCCTCTTAAGTTTTTTGCTATTTATATATTTGAAAAACTTTTTTGAATTAGTCTTGCTTTCCGCAATTCGAGTTTCATTTTCTATTTTTGCTACCCTAATTGCCTTTTTGCAATCTTTGTTGCACTCCCTGTATTTTAAGAAAGATTGTTCAGTTCCTTCAGACTTAAATAATTTGAATGCGTTTTTTTTCCTTGCCATTTCCTTCTTTACATGTGCAGTTAACCACATTGGCTGTGACTTACTTCTTTTGCATTTGTTCCCCATTGATATATACTGTTGGGTACATTTCTGCAACCTAAATTTGAATTCTGACCATTTTTCCTCAGTATTTTTGCCTTTAAATAAAATATCCCAGTCTATGTGTTGCATTGAAGCCCTTAACAATGTAAAGTTAGCTTTTTTAAAATTAAGAGTTTTGGTTGAACCTATACATTTTTGCTTTGCCAGACTGACTCAAATGTAACCATGTTGTGATCACTGTTTCCCAAATGTTCTCTTACCTTAATATTGGATACCATTTCTGTGTTATTAGTGAGCACTAGGTCCAATACATTGTTATTTCTTGTCGGCGCTTCCACCATTTGTGACATGTAGCTTTCACGAATTGTGTTCAAAAACCTACTACCCTTAGCACTCTGACAGGTCTCATTTTTCCAGTTCATATCAGGATAATTAAAATCTCCCATAATTATAGTATGCCCAAACTGGGCAGCTTTCCTCATTTGCAATAGCAGTTGGGCCTCATCATTGTCATCGATATTTGATGGTTTGTAACATATGCCCACCAACAACTTTTTTTTACCTTTTACACCACACTTAGTCTCGATTTCTACCCACATGGACTCCACAATTTGACCAGTTTCCTCACTAATATCACCTCGCAAAACAAATTAATTATGTCTCTTCTAAACAGGGAATAGCCCTCTATAGTTACAGTCCAGTCATTTGCATCGTTTCACCATGTTTCTGTTATTCCAGTTATGTCCAATTGCTCATTAACCACCAGCAATTCTAGTTCTCCTGTTTTATCTACCATACTTCTTGCATTTGCTAGCATACAATTAATTTTGAAGTCTTTACATATATTAATCCCTACATGCCTTTTTTCTACACCTTCATTTACTAGGAGTTTCTCCCTACTGACTAAATTTTTCCCCACCCTTTCTCCACCCCCCTGGTCATTTACTTGGATCCAGTTCCTATCTTCTCTATCTATCTATACTCACCCCCCTTTCGTAGTTTAAAAGCTCCTCCAAGCTTCCTAGCATTCTCTCCCCTAACACAGAGGCTCCTCTACCATGTAGGTGCAATCCATCTCTTCCATATAGATTGTACCCAAGAGCAAAGTCTGCCCAGTGTTCTAAAAACCCCAAACCCTCCTTCCTACACCATTGCTTGTGCCATGCATTAAGCTCCCTCTGCCCACCTACACTGGCGCATGGCACAGGTAGTATTTCAGAAAATACTACCTTAGAGGTCCTTGCCTTGAGCTTGCACCCTAAAATCCCTGAAATCATTCTTTAGGGACCTCCATCTTCCTCCTACTTTGTCATTGGTTCCAATATGTACCAAGACAGCTGGATCACTTCCAGCCCCTCCCAACAATCTGTCAGCCCTGCCCTCAACATGCCAAACCTGAGCACCCGGGAGACAGCATACTGTTCGGCATTCACGTTCCTGGCGGCAGATTACCCTATCTACCCTCCTAATAATAGAGTCCCCTATTACCACCACCTGCCTTGGTTTCTGCCTGCTCTGCATCCCATCTAGCCTGGAAGGAGGACTGTTCCCCTGGCTGCTAGAGGAATCATCCCTCTCCAGTGTTGCTAATTCTGAGCAATTCTCATCAACATCTTCACACAATCTTGCAAATCTGTTGGACTCAGTCAACTCAGAACTGGCCTTCCTCTTCCTCTGCCCACTACCTCCCCTCCTTACTGTTACCCAGCTGCCTACCTGTCACTCCTCATCTACAACGCCACCCTCTTCACCACTAACCCCACATACTACCTGCTCTGTGAGTTCTAAACTCCTTTCCAGGTTTCAAATGTCTCACAATGTTGCAATATTTCTCTCCAAATCCAATATCTTAGACTCTAAAGAGAAAATATGCTCACACTTGGCACAGCGGTATGACCCCTGAAACGATTGCTCCAAGTGTTCAAACATGTGACAAGATGTGCACTGCATGAGATTGGCTAACCTGCTATCACTCATGCTTGGTTTTACAATTCAAATAGCTTTATATTATCCTCTAATGCTCACTATATGGTAAGTAACCAACCTTAAATGTGAATGCAATAAATCCTTTGAAAGGATAGTCACCTCAGAACTCTGCTGATTTCCAACTCCTGCTTCTATTCTAACTCCAGATTCCTTCTAACTCTTCACTTGGAAGCAGTCGCTTGTAATAGCAGTCTCACAGAGCCAGCTCCACAGAGCTAATGGACTGTATTTATATTAACTAGCAGCCAGGTGAAATCCCTTAGCAATCAGCCCTAATCACACAGGCCAGAGAAAAACCCAGTAAACATTTTTTTTAACTCTTGCAATACCCACAATTTTTTTTTTTTTAAACCTTAACAAAATGCCAATAAAACACCAAACACACTCTTATGTACTTTACCAGATTCCTTCTAACTCTTCACTTGGAACCAGTCACTTGTAATAGCAGTCCCCTGTGTAATCCCCTGTATTTCAATTCCCCTGTTTTTTAATTCCTACACTTACCACACTTCTGCACTTACACACTGATGCAAGATTCACACGTTCAAGTATTCATTATGTATCTGATATTTAAGCCAGGAATCCACCAATTACAAACACAGCAATTAGTCACTCCCACCACACCAAACTTCAATTATTTACTTGTATCACAGCAAAGAGAGGGAAACCCCCCCCCAGAGAGATTTGTTTTTAACCACTCCCTTACCACACTACACCACTCACAATATTCTTATGCTATTTTTCCAGCAAGTATCCAAACTCTGTCTTTCAGGGCACAGGTCACTGATGAACTTACAGAGCTCTCTCACTCCTTGCTATATAAGCCAGGAATCCACCAATTACAAACACAGCAATTAGTCACTCCCACCACACCAGACTTCAATTATTTACTTGTATCACAGCAAAGAGGGAAAACAAAACTCAGAGATTTGTTTTTAACCTCTCCCTTACCACACCACACAATATTCTTATGCTATTATTCCAGCAAGTATCCAATCTCAGTCTTTCAGGGCACAGGGCACTGATGAACTTACAGAGCTCTCTCACTCCTTGCTATATAAGCCAGGAATCCACCAATTACAAACACAGCAATTAGTCACTCCCACCACACCAAACTTCAATTATTTACTTGTATCACAGCAAAGAGAGGGAAAAACCCCCCAGAGAGATTTGTTTTTAACCTCTCCCTTACCACACTACACCACTCACAATATTCTTATGCTATTTTTCCAGCAAGTATCCAAACTTTGTCTTTCAGGGCACAGGTCACTGATGAACTTAGAGAGCTCTCTCACTCCTTGCTATATAAGCCAGTAATGTGTAGTTAAAATTATTTTGCCAACCCACTTCTTTTTTGAAGTGGTTCATGGTTAGAGACTTCTTGTCTTATTCATAATCTGATCTGTCGGCCATTGTTAGACTCATAGATGATATATATTACCCTTAACTTGTACTCACTTCACTTCTTTGTTGAACTTAACACATTTCATTTGTATGAAGTTTTCTTATTTGTGTTTCTTACGTGTATTTTGCTTATTGCCCCTTAGACTGAATGGTCTGTTCATTGTACAGATATTGTTTGTATTGAATTTATTTTGTATGTAATCTTTCTACCAAAGATACTTTGTATTGTAACATTTATTTTCCCAATAATGCTTTTTGAAAATAAAAAAACTCTTCTGTATATTAATAGTAACATATTGCTGTTTAGAGAATAAGATCCCTGAACTCATTGCAATAATAACTAGAGTAGATGTTGACTTAGTGGGGATTACCGAGACCTGGTACAATGAAAAAAATGACTGGGATGTAGAAATACCAAGGTAATTATTAGTGTTGAGCGAGCATGCTCGGCCGATGCTCGGATCGGCTCGAGCATCGCTCTGCTCGGCACATGGCGGTACTCGTACGAGTACCGCCATGTGCTCGCCCGGCATGTTCGGGTGGCGGGGATCTGTGCCGAAGGAGGCACAGATCTGAAGACGCTCCGCTGGACCACCAGGGACTGGAGGTAGGGGGCATTGCGGAGATGAAGGGGGCATTGCGGAGATGAAGGGGGCATAGCGGAGATGAAGGGGGACATTGTGGAAGAGGGGCATAGAGGAGATGAAGGGGGACATTGTGGAAGACGGGCATAGCGGAGATGAAGGGGGACATTGTGGAAGACGGGCATAGCGGAGATGAAGGGGGACATTGTGGAAGAGGGGCATAGAGGAGATGAAGGGGGACATTGTGGAAGACGGGCATAGCGGAGATGAAGGGGGACATTGTGGAAGACGGGCATAGCGGAGATGAAGGGGGACATTATGGAAGAGGGGCATAGAGGAGATGAAGGGGGACATTGTGGAAGACGGGCATAGCGGAGATGAAGGGGGACATTGTGGAAGACGGGCATAGCGGAGATGAAGGGGGACATTGTGGAAGACGGGCATAGCGGAGATGAAGGGGGACATTGTGGAAGACGGGCATAGCGGAGATGAAGGGGGACATTGTGGAAGACGGGCATAGCGGAGATGAAGGGGGACATTGTGGAAGAGGGGCATAGAGGAGATGAAGGGGGACATTGTGGAAGATGGGCATAGCGGAGATGAAGGGGGACATTGTGGAAGACGGGCATAGCGGAGATGAAGGGGGACATTGTGGAAGACGGGCATAGCGGAGATGAAGGGGGACATTGTGGAAGACAGGCATAGCGGAGATGAAGGGGGACATTGCGGAGATGAAGGGGGACATTGCGGAGATGAAGGGGGGCATTGACCAGGCACCCTCCCCTCATCAGAGCAGGGGGTGCCTGGTGTAATGCTCGTGTCGCCCCATTCAATGCAATGGGGCTCGGGTGCTCGGCCGAGCACTCGAGCCTCAGGGGGTGCTCGGTCAGAGCACCCGAGCACCCGAGCATCGGGGTGCTCGCTCAACACTAGTAATTATCTATTTAGAAAAGACAGGAAAGGCAGAAAAGGAGGAAGGGTTGCCATTTATGTCAAAATAGCTTAAAGGTTAATCTTATACAGGTTATGGAGGAGAACACAGAGACTGTTTGGATAACTTTAGAATATGGGAATAAGATGGTCACTCATATAGGTGGAATCTATAGGCCCCCATGACAAGCAGAGGAGCTGGATCAACTACTGGTCAAGGAAGTAACTAAGATGACTGTGAAAAGTGAGGTTATTATTATGGGGGACTTTAATCTTTTTGATGTGGACTGGAAAAACCAAACAGCAGGTTCAGCCAGGAATAGAGAGATCCTAAATTCTTTACAAGGATTAGCTCTTGGTTAATTAGTAGAAGAGCCAACTAAGAAGGAAGCCATACTAGATTTATTATTTACTAATGGAGACTTGGTATCAGATGTAGCTATAGGAGATTGTATGGGCTCCAGTGATCATCAATCTGTGTGGTTTAATAAAAAAGACAGAGGTGGAGTTGTGCCACACAAAAACAAAGGTTCTAGACTTTCGAAAGGCTGATTTTTCTAAAATGGAAACATTTTTATGTCAGTCTTGAACAACTTGGAGATCTATAGATGGAGTCCAGGAGAAAAAAGAAGCATTTAAGAAATATAAGCAGACGCAGAAGGAAGATGATAGGTATAGGTACAAGACTAGGCTGAAGGAGGCCAAATACATTTTTAGATGAGCCAGAGCATACAGAGGAAAAAACAAAGGGGATAAAACATTTTTAGATATATATATATATATAAGTGAAAGGAGGAAAATGAAACAAGGAATAGTTAGACTGAAAACAAAAAATGTAAACTATGTAGATGAGAATAAAGGGCTAGCTGACTGTCTCAATGAATATTTTTTTTCAGTTTTTACAGAGGAAAATGAATGGAAGGGACCTCTGTTAGAAAAAAGAAATAGCAAGACATGGAAAACATGCATGTTTACAGAGGAAGAAGTTCTACTTCAACTTTCTAAGGTAAAAACAGACAAATCAGTGGGACCAGATATAATACACCCAAAGTTATTAAAAGAACTTAAGTGTGTTCTGGCAAAACCTTTAACAGAATTATTCAATCATTTGCTATCGACAGGAGTAGTTGCAGAAGATTGGAAGATAGCAAATGTAGTACCACTTCACAAAAAACGTAGCAGGGAAGAGACTGGTAACTACGGACCAGTAAGTCTTACATCAGTAATGGGAAAATTAATGGAGACTATGCTAAAGAATTGTTGAATATCTCAATTTGAATGGCTTGCAAGATACCAAACAGCATGGGTTTACAGCAGGGAGATCCTGTCAAACCTAACATATTTTTTTTTACTGGTTAACTAAAATAATAGACCAAGGTGGAGCAGTAGATATAGCTTTTCTAGATTTCAGTAAAGCATTTGACACTGTCCCTCATAGAAAACTCATTAATAAATTGCAGTGTTTGGGTCTGGATGCAAAAATAGTTAAATGAGTAAGGCAATGGCTGAGTGACAGGAGATAGATCTGAGCTTGGAGGAGAGAAGAGAGAGGGAATATGATAGAAACATTCAAATACATGAAGGGATTCAACAAAGTGCAGGATGGAAGTATATTTCAAAGGAGTAAAAATGTTAGGACAAGAGGCCATAGTCTAAAAAAAGAGGGACACAGGTTTAGACATAATGTAAGAAAGTTTTACTTCAATGACAGGGTAGTAGGTAAGTGGAATATCCTACCAGCAGATGTGGTAGAAGTTAATACAGTGACAGAATTTAAGCATGCATGGGGTAGGCATAAAGCTGTCCTTAACATAAGAAAAGACCAAGCACCAAAAAAGGTTTGAGGTTTTTACAGTAGGAAAATAGGTAGACTAGATGGGCAGAATGGTTCTTATCTGCCGTCAAATTCTATGTTTCTATGTTTCCTTACTTTTGTGTACCAGGATATACAAGAAGGAAGAGGAGAGACTTTTGGTGCAGTATACTTGGACATGGTTAAAGCAATTTTACCCAAATACAGTAAATATTTAAACTCACATTTAGTGTGTGTCACTGGTCTCCCAAATGACAATATGTGCCTGTAGAGGATATTAATCCTGCCTCCACACAGCTAAAGCTCAATCCCCGATCACGTCAATCCTCAGACCAGGCTTAAAAAACAAACAGAAAAGAAATATATGATGAGAGCTACACTGATACTTAACACATAATATAGGAATAATATGGATGCAATGGTATAGTGTACTCACAGAGGAAATCAGACCAATTTCAAACTTTGGATACCGGTTAAATAAGCCAGCGGGGAAGGTTGGTGCTGGTTCTCCCCACCGATTTGGACAGTTCCATCTCCAGTGGGTGAATTAAACTTTCTCACAGCAGACCAAAATATGATAATCTAAATTTATTAAAAGCATTTAAAATCCCTCAGCATGTTTCATGGTGCTCATCAGGAGGACAAAAAATCAACAAGAATGGTCCACTGAAAGTTACAATATTATTTATATTGGAAGTCAGACTGGACACCTGTCCCAATTGGTGCCATGGGATTCACAAACATATCCAAGCAACACAAATCTGCATGCACCGCACAATTAAAGGGGATTGTGTAAAAGCAAATTTAACCTCATAGGGATTGATAATGTACAACTATTATTAGACAATACAAATCAATACACATGATACAGTTAAAAGGCCTCTATATAGCCAATCAAACTCTATGAGAACAGATAATATGCAGTAAATATTTAAAACATAGAACAATGCTTCTCTACATACACAGCAAAATTGTAAGGTGTATATAAAATGATTTGGCCTCATAAGAACCTTGTGAAAGCTAGTGATGTGTGACTACTATATATGATGTGAAATCAGTGAAAATCCAAAAATCACCTAAACATAAATATATCTAATGATAAAGAAATAAATGTCTGCTCAACCCATCAGGCATCTGGTATGCAACGGTGTAATAATTGGTGTCCCTCGCTATGAATATAAAATCTATATGTAAATTTGTATTGATAACCTCCATAGCTAAGGTACAAGCATAGATTATGAAATAAAAAATAACTCAATGTGAAATAGATTCAAATGTGTATAAATAGGTGTGTATCCTGGGGTCAACCCTTCCCAAGCCCCGCTAGTACCTAGGTTTCCACCAGGAGTTTAGAGTTAGCTTTTTACAGTTAATCAAGGGCATTATGGTAAGGAGAGAACCTGGGTTGGACTGAGCCAGTTATTATACTGGGTAGGGGCAGCACATGATTCCAAAACATTTCATCAGTCCTGCCAGAAAGTAAGGTCAGTCAGCCGGGGCTTTCTTGTCCCTCTGCATTAGCTGCCTATTATAGAGGAGCCTTTCCAGAGGGCAGCTGTAGATCTCATTGGGCCCTTGGCTGATCCCATTTTGCTGGGTAATTATGCCACCCATTAGCTAGAGGCTGTGACTTTATCCTCTATCACTTCCACTAAGGTCACCAAATCTCTCATTACTAAATTCATCCAGTTGACTCTGCAAGAGATTTAGTGCTCGATCCAAATTTTGGAGACGGCTGTTTTTTCTGCCAACGGCATTTTTTCAAGCACAGTAAACTATTCAAATGCCTGTGCTGTGAAAAAATACCAGCAAAGAAAAGAGCCGTCATTAACAGTTGTTTTCATCCATAGAAAATTATGAAAACACCATAAATATAAATTCAAATGTCTGCGGTAGCCATGAAAACCCTATAAGGGACTCAAGTTATCACAGGAAAGTTAAGACCCAGTTTTTTCTGACTTGAGTCCCTTATTGGCTCTTTAAACAGCCGATGCAGAAACGTGAATGAAAAAAGTTAAAATAAACCCCTGAGCCCTCAGTGGATGTATTGATAAGCCCCATATCAATACATCTAAAGTATGAAAAATGTGTCAAACATTAATAGAATTAACCCTATGAGTGCCAGAGGGGTATAATTCATTCATAGGGTTAACCAAACTAAGTAAAAAAAAATATATATATATATATTTGAGCGACTGTGCTTTAAACTGATTGGCTGGAATATGCATAAGCCAATGGCTGTGAGGAAATTGGATCATATATAAGGGAAGTGTCTGCTCAAATTCCCCATTGCGGATTGGGCATCGCCTAAGAGAAGGGTACCCGTGACACACAGTGCTGTCTCTGCTGCCACCTTCTCTGTGGCCGCACACAGCAACTGAGACAGTTAAAAAGCTATGTATAGGACACTGAATTGGGTTACGCCTTGACGGATAACCAGTGGACTCAAGCTATCAAAATCACTATACATTTCTCCAGGAATGCACTTATCTGTGAGTCCAATTTCAAACTATTACATAGATGGTATAGGACTCCCTCCATTCTACATTCTTTTTACCCCACAGTTTCAGAAACTTGCTGGAGGTGTCACAAATCTCCTGGAACGTTTCTTCATATATGGTGTGATTGTCCTGTGTTCTCCCCATTTTGGAACAATGTTTTTGAATATATATCCCGAGTGAAATGTGTTAAGCTTTCTTCTGACCCCTTGATCATATGTTTGAACCTCCTACCAACCCCATTACACTCATCTCATATGAAAACTGAAGTATTCATATTCCGACAGATGCTCAATGTAGCTAAACTATGTAGCCCAGCCTTTGGAAACGCACTTTAGCCCCCACGATTGTGCCCTGGCTGACTAGAGCAAACAAAATTCTAGGCCTAGAAAAGTTGGTAGCCATCAAATCAGTTGTTGATGAATCTTTTGAGGTTATTTGGGACACTTGGAAAACATTTTTCCATAAAACTCTCACACCCGCTTGACCAAATATTACAAGGCTCTTCTTCCCTAGTAAGAGTTGCTGTTCAGTGCAATTGTTGTACCTGCCCCTCCCCCCATCCCCTTATCCTTCCTTTTATCCTGCTTGTCTCCTCACTTCTTCTTTTCTCTCTTTCCAGTTTCCTACCTCTAGTCTACAATATCACCTTCTTAGGCAAAAGGGCATATGATACTTTATACATTATTACGCCCGTCTTCTCTGTCAAATACACCTTCTTGGGAAGATGTGACCTGAGAAGCCATCTCCCTGTACTTAACTCTAGTTATCAAATATGCAGTCAATGTAGTTGTTGCCATGCTTATATGTATACTTCCATGCCTGCCTTTCTGTTGATTGAGTGATATTGTATTCACTGCACTGTTTGTATTGTGACTTATTTTCTTTTTCTTCTTTTCATTGTACTTCTTTTATTCTTAATACAAATTATTGATATTAAAAAAAGCTATGTATAATATTATTATAAATATTTTTTAATTACAAATCTTTGATGCACAATTTAATATTATGATAGCATATGTTTGGACACTTCATGGGGGCATATTTATTTATTCTTGGGCACTCAATATATTGTTTAACCCTGTGGGTCCAGAGAGGTCCGAACCCCTCTGCCACTAAAGGGGTTAAATGATGTATAGTTTATTACTTTCATTAATCCTTTTGTTTTATTTTTACAGCTAAGAAGAAAGAAGACTGAAGAGAAGACAAAAGATAGAAGAATAGACTGAAATGAAGACAGAAGGAGGAGGACAGTGGATGACAGGTAAGTCTGACACAGATTAGTTAATGATCAGTGGTTGGCAGTATGTCAGGCACCGATCTTTAGCTTTTTTAATGTTAAGTTCCCAATACTGCCGTTATTTAGTAGCCTTTTTGGGAACTTAACGCACAAACGGACATTTGGTTACAAGACCATTTTTGACTAACGTCGATTGTGTTTTATGCCGGTTGGACATTTGGAGACTGACCAAGACATTTTTCTTATGTCGGTTGGTATCCATTTTGCCCTACCAGCATTTTTATGTCCTTCATTTGGATCGAGCCCTTAAAGCCACTCTTAAAAGAATGCTGTAGTTTTTCATCAACACAAAAAGGGAGCGAGTGAAATACCAGCTGTGCTTCCAGCTTGCACCAGGAGTCTACCAGGTTTTCAGCATCCTATATAATAATTCGCTAAATCGTGTGTAACGCCGTGACATGCGCAGTAGACACTGCTGCGCGTGCTGCAGTCATGCGCAGTAGAGACTGCCCGCGCCACGGCTGATACAGAGCTGGGTGCTCCGAAGGAGCTGCCAGCTCTGTATCAGCCATGGCGCGGGCAGTCTCTACTGCGCATGACTGCCCCGCGACCGGGTGGCAGTGGAACTGTGGCCAGTGTAACGGGCTGTTCAACTAGTTCTAAATATTTTACAGAAGGAATTTGAGGGGAACCTTGACCCTATTGAGCGAATAATGGGAGGGAGAAATTCCAGACTCCTGGAATGCCATTGCCAATCACTTTTTGTAATTCTATTACCAGCTGGAGCAATTAACCAGCCTGGTGCTGGAAAACCTCTAGTCGGCTCAGGCTAATCAGATGGCCTGGTCCAATTGGAGTGCCCGCACCAGGGAATTTAATGAAGGGCAATGGGTACTGGTTCTTAGAGCAAGTTTCAAGCCACCTTGAATGGGTAATTTCGAGGTGAAACTTAGTGACTTACCTGGTCACACTGGCCTCCAGAAGACAACTCCAGAAGACCCTTCATATAAACACGCTCAAAGCTTACAGTAATAGACGGGTCCTGTTGATGGCTATCTACCATGTACCAGAAGTGGGAGTGGAGCACGGGGAGCTCCCTGTCTTGCTAGCAAATGCCAAAGGGGACAGGTCAATAAAGGAAATGAGTATAAAGTCCCAGTTTTCCACAAGCCAGCAGTGCAAGCTCAAACTTTGCTGAGGAGAAGGCAGAACTGTTCATTACCTTGTCTGGCTAACTACCCTGGCTACTCGTTTTGGGATAAACTTCCTTGAAGAAGACATCTGACCAGATCTCAGCCATCTTAAAAGAAGGTATAAGTGCTGAGATCCAAGAAATGTTAGAACTCTGAGTAATTTACATGTCACAGAGTACATGGTACTCTCTAGAAGTCCTTGTATCCATCAAGGATTGGACCACTTGCTTTGTGTGGACTACCAACACCTGAATGAGTGCACCAACACAGAGGCCTATACAATGTCCCTTCTCACTAGTAGAGATTCTAAAATAGCTTGCCTGGGCACAATATGTGTCCACTTTGGATTTCATCAGAGGTTATTGTCAAATCTCCCTGGATGACCAGGCTTGATCTAAGTTGGAATTCATTACACCATTCAGCCTCTATGAGTTTGTACTGATGCCATTTGGTATAAAAATGCTCTAGGAGAAATCCTGGTGCTTGGTAGATCAGCTGAAGGACTGGTTGCAGTTTTGTACCTTATTTAGATTATAATATATTGTAAAGTGTTACTTTGGAAGAACATCTCAAGCACCTAGAACAGGTTCCCACCAGAATCTAACAGGCTTGACTGACTATCTGGCCTGTCAAATGTCAGGTTAGGATGACAGAAGTGCAGTATCTATGACACCAAGTGGCTTGCAGGAATGTCATACCAGAGCACACTAAGGTTGAAGAAAAGAGAGGGTGGCTGTGACCTTTGAGGAAAAACAGTTCCTGAACTTCATGGGCACTGCCAGGTATTACCACTAGTTTATTCAATTCAGTGCCCAGGTAAAGGGGCTTATGGGCCTTACTACGAAGTCCAAACCCTGTACTTTGATCTAGATGCCCCTCTCCCAGGATGCTTTCTTGGACCTCAAAAATGTCTTGTGAAATGGTGGGTCTGCTGGATTTTGGTGCAATCCTTGAATCAGCTTGTAGTAGCTGGAAGTTGCTAATCCACACAGAGAGCACCTTATTAAGGTGAAGTCCCCAGGGCACCTAGACTTGGTTATCTGTGGCCACTAGGCCATAGCAAAGGAGAATGAATAATGTATTTTATGTGATCTCCTATATATATTCTGTATAATGTAACAAGGGATTTTGTAAGGTACAAACTTTACCTACTGAAATATTATGTCTTTGAGTACTGGATTGAAAAAGTTTGTTTAACTTGTTTTATTGTATGTATAACTGTAAGTGACATGGCTGATTCAGCACCATGGCGAGCTCAGACAAGTCACAAGCCTTGGTTTGGGAGAATCTACATGTAACCAGGAGAAAATAGAAAATAATCCAGGCGTCCTTTTCCAGTCAAAGGAATGATCAAGGGAGAGGCGGCTCTTCTCTTCTTAAATAGTACCATACAATGCAGTTGGTTTGCTCTAGAACTGCTCAAGTTTGCTTTTATACATGAGGCCCACCGGATATTATGTAATTGAGAAGAGATATTGCTGACTCGTTTCCTGTTGGTGGCTAGCCATGAATGGGAGTCACTGGGGGTGTTCTGATTAGTTGGTTTGTATCTGAGCACTATCTCCTGATTGGCTGACATAGAGTTCCAGGGATTCAGATACAAAAGTGACTTCTGTGCCACAACAAAATGTTTGTGTTATTTATGGTTATTGTTGCAGGGTTGGTATTCTCTAGAGATACCCAGACATCCCATGTTTCTGTAACCATGAATAAAGAAAGATTGTACCAGTGAGCTGCCTGATTCCGGTGCCCTGATTGAACCCATGGAGAAGATCCCTAGCTAATGATGGGCCATCTTTTTAAAATTATCATTATATTCTATCTTTTGGCATCATTTACAGTGTATTGGAAACATTAGCACTGCAATGTATAGCACATGACACACTTACCTGCTTGTTCTTCTCCTTTACTCAGGTATGCTATAAGCTCCTTGTGGCAGGGAACTCTTCCTATTGTTTTTTGACTGTGGCACTTAATGTAATTATTGTAACACCTTTTTTATTTATTGTATATTCTCCTTTTGTAAGGCATGTATACAGTTGTAGCCCTGCTAACTGTAGATAATTTCCCTCACAAACTGAACATTTTTTTTGTATTAAGTAAACAAAATCGCAACACAAATGAAGAAAGTTACTTATCAGATTGAGATGGCTTAACTCAAAAAATGAAAAGTTGAGGAAGGCTTCATCTATACATTCTGTAGCAATTATAAATGAAATTAAACTTTCATACATGCATACATGAAAAAGCAACCAAAGCGTATCTTCTTTTTCCATATGATTTCACTATTATGAAACAATTGCCTTTGGGGTTTTTATCTCCCCAGGGATGGAAGGGGGTTAAATCAGGGGTGTATCTACTGGATCCTGAGGAGGTGTATTTACTGGATACTCGGGAGGAATATGAGTCTTCACCCTCATGGTCGGGAGCAATTGTAAATAACAGGCAGCAACCACACATGGACAGCTAACACATTTAGTGACCAAGGGTTGTCCACTGCCTTACTTTGCAAATAGTTAATGAGGAAAAGGGAAGAGGCTCACCAAAATTATTCCTGTCTTACTGGTTGTCAACCACCAAGTGTGCGTGTGATGAGGTCAGCAGTCACCAGTTAGTTACACAGTTACATAGCAGTTTAGGTTGAAAAAAGATTTGCATCCATTAAGTTCAACCCTTTTCTTATTTTTGTTTACTGCTGTTGATACAAAAGAAGGCAAAAAAAACAAAACATAATTTCAGCAATTTCAAATTCTGCCTTGAATGAGGGAAACATTCCTTCTTGACTCCAAATAGCAATCATATTTCTCCTTGGATCAACAAGCCCAAAATAAATATGAATCCAAATACTAACATACATACATTCTGCTCCTTTAAAAATTTATCCAGGCCCTTTTTAAAGGCATCTAATGTATTCGATAGCACCACCTCTTCAGGCTGTGAATTCCATACCTTCATTGTCCTTACCGTAAAGAATCCCTTCCACTGTTGCATACGAAATCTCCTTTCCTCAAGTCTTAGCAGGTGACCCTTTGTCCTTTGTACCATTCTGTTAATGAACAGTTCTTTGGAGAGCCCTTTGTATGGACCCTGAACATATTTATATAATGTTATCATAAAATGCAGTTTCTCTAGTGTGTACATTTTTTAATTTTCTAGCCTTTCTTCATAACTAAAACTTTACATTCCCCTTATTAGTTTTTTAGCCCTCATCCGCACTTTCTCTAGTTCCATAATGTCCTTTTTCAGAAAACGTGCCAGAATTAAATTGCATATTCAAGGTGGGGTCTTACCATGGACCTGTAAAGATGCAGAATAATATATTCCTCCCGTGAGTCAAAACCCCTTTTACTACATGCCAATATCTTATTGGCCTTTGCAGCTATCAGCTGGCACTAAGTACTACTGCTAAGTCTATTGTCTACTATTACTCCCAAATCCTTTTCATTAGTAGATTTCCCCAAAGAAACACCATTTAAACTATATGTTGCATTTTTATTATTATACCCAAAATGCATAATTTAACACTTGTCTACATTGAATCTCATTTGCCATTTGCCTGCCCGGTTACCCAATTTGTCCAAATCTTCTTGTAATGAAGACTCATCCAGTTCAGACTTTACTACCCTACTTAATGTTATTTCATCTGCAAACACTGATACATGGCTCCCTATGCCACTGGAAGATCATTAATAAAAAAATTAAAAATAAGTGGTCCCAGGACAGATTCCTGAGGTACTCCACTTATCACGTTTGTTCAGTTTGTTAGGAACTGGTCTGCCCATTTTCCCTATCACATTGTCTTGTTTCTTGTTAGTACCAGTGACAATATTTGTCTTCTGTGATAAATAAGGTTAATACACACACACACACACACACATATATATATATATATATATATATATATATACACACACTCAGACGATGCTACAGTCACCAATATTAGCTTATATATATATATATATATATATATATATATATATATATATGTTAAGGAAAATAAAGTAATAAATATATGTATACATATTACCCTTATTTATTCTAACCTATTTGAGTATAATAGTTATTTGGGCTGATCTCGTGTGGCTACCATTTTGGATCATTGGTGTGCTTGGGGCACAGAGCGCCGAACTTCGATTAATTTTATTGGTCTTCCGTGATAAATTGGTGCATACATGTTTGCTCTTTTCCGCCTCTATTTAGCACATATTTTACAGAAAAGAGGGCTATCACATGTCTCTTTTAAAATATTGAAAGGATACAGCAGAAATGCTAGGCCATATGTAGATGGACAACCTGGAACAATGATGGGTCAAAATAGCTGCACAATAATTTTATGAAATGAATCTCTTGGATGCTAGAGTTGTCTCTAAAACATTTATTTGCAGCATCAGTGAGTTAGAAGCCCAGTTTCTGTCAGAAGAGACTATTATTTGTTCCTTAGGTTGCAACATAATTGCTCCAATTTTGTTGTAGTACATTGCCTCTGAATGTTTCTACCACTGGTTATCCCTTTTCTTAGTAACACTCTCCCTTGCTATAATTATCCATTTTCATTTAAAACTCTGATCCATGACAGCTGTCTTTCTATGTTAGGAGGCATCCTGAAAACTCCCTATTACATTTACAAATGTGATTCAGCCAACAGTTTCTGAGATTTATCCCAGGAGGAGCTTAAGCAGGTTGCGTGAGATTAATCTCTTTATCATAGAAATTAAACAATATTTGCCTAAGGATATTGCAAAAGGAATCATGTCATATTCAAATTACATTTTAGCGTAAGGCACAAATATTAAGCAAATAGATGTGCTGTTCATCAACTGCAATCTAGGCTATGCAACTCTCATTTATTTTAACTTGTTCATAGGATACATTTCCTTTAACTAGCACTCCTTTTTAAAAGGGGTAATAAAGTGTTAAAATATGTTCCATATGCGGCTCTAGTCTTTAAAGGGATAATATGATTAAATATTTGTTGTAAATTCTGATTTAACTCTTTAAAAACATTTACATAAAAATAAGAAGAGGTTGGATTTTAGCATCAAAAGGGTTAACTTAACACTTTGAATAAAACATACCCCTAATATTGGGCAAAAACAAAAGACTATCAGATCCATTTAATAAAGTAGTGTACATATCAGGAGCATACCTAAAGTACCATGTATATCCATTTAGTAAAATAGCATATACATATGTATTAAAGATTCATGGGAGAATGAGTTGCACAAAGGGCCGTATGTTCAAAGAGATAATGACAAAAATATCAAATGAATGACAAAAATAAGTAATTGTATGCATGAACAACATATTTCCTATAGCGTATAAGACAAAAAACTAGTAATGGCCATTGTGTATAACAAAACTCCAGAATTTCCGGGCAGATGGGCGTGGCAAGGGCGTGGCTAAAAAATTATCTTGCAAAAGACAAAATTTTCTACATTAAGAAAAAAGTGGAGGAAAAATGATGTTCTGAATGCGAGAAACCTATAATAATTGAAGGAAGCACAACACAAGCAGAACTACCATACCTATACACCGACATTTTTGTCTTTCGTTGAGACATTTTTGTCATGACATACAATATTTTTGTCTTTACATACGACAATTTCAGCCAGGAATCGTCCTTCAATGACAAAACTACATATTTCCGAGCACAACCGACACTCTCTGAAAATATTAATGAGCCCAACAGCACTGTGCTTTGACATGCCGATACAAACAACAAAAGCTATTTTGCCTCTTTGAACATATGGCCCAAAGCCTCTTGATGTTTTGTACTCTGTTCTACAGAGAGTGAAGCAATATATACAGTGTGTTGCTAGATGGCTGGAGCAGGATCCTCATGATGACTCAATTATTATGAAAAAACATATAGTAGAGCTTTTCCTGCTGAGTAAAACAAGCAATCTCCTGCTGTTGGTAGTTGGTAGTCACTTTATTCAAAAGTTGTATTAGTTCAAATTGTCATGAAGTGATAGAGTGGTTACTATAACATTCAGGGACTCTCCACTACTTTATAATGGTATTGAATAACTGCAAGGACACAGTGGGTGAAGGAGAAATGCACTAAGGCTTAATAAGGGTCCTGTTTGTGGATATGGTGAATACAACTCAAATTCATCTTTGTATGATGTATGATTCATCTCTGTTGTATGAACTAAGCTATATTTGCCATCTAATTCCTCTAATTATTCTACATGTTTTCATCTTATCCCTCTGATATCACACCACAAATAGGCCTATATCACTATGCCTTTGACATGATTTTGTCAAAATTTGTGTTGTTTAGTGTCTCCTTCATCAACAGCTTTTTTGCACATTGAAATTTGACTTAATGAGTCATTGTCATATCTGTGATGACTTGTTTATATTTATGTATAATTATTCATCATTAGCCTAAGGACTGATAGCTGACAATGCTGTCAGAGCTCACAGAAATAAACTGGACCCCTTGGTAATGGCATACAGTTCTCCATGTTTCAGAGTTCTCTGTATGTTACAGTTGTCAATATTTCCCAGTTCTCTGTATTTCAGTCCCCCATATTTCAAAGCTCTAAACAGAGATGTATTTCAAACTTCCCAATTCAAAAGTGCATTTCAAAGCACTCCATATCTGATTTTGAAGACTGAAAGGGTGAGGTTTATCATAGCACTGTACGGAGAACATTGAAATACAGTGCGATAGAGTAGTTTGATATTAATCAGGCTATTATCCTGACTTCAGACATACCATTGCAACATATCAGGAAACAGTATGCCAACATCATATGGTAATGACCATTGCCTCTACATCTCCCCTTGCATACCCAACTCTTAGCACATATAACAATGTGTGTCTTATAATCCAAGATGAAGTGCTCTCAAAAAATCCACATTATATCAAACATTGTGCATCTCACCACAGGTGAACTGTAGGTGAATGTCCGGGCACCAAATGGTACTTTTAAGATATACTCCCCCACTTTAAACTGTAATAACATTAGAATGTTACTCCCAACAGTGTGATTAAGTTTGCTTTACTAATTATGAAATCCGTGTTTTTTCATAATAAAGATTTACTATTCATATAAGTCACTTCCATACAACCAGATGGATTTTCCATTGGATACAAATTGTTGAGAAATGGATGCTGGGTGTTAAAGGAATTTCCACTGCATGACTCATCATTTGCTTGTGATTAGCGGGTCTATGATTTTGTTCTTTTTTTTTATCTGCCAGCCAATAATAAGACAGACAGGGGATGGGCTCAACACTCACAAGCCATTGATTAGGATTCAGACAGTGGGCATTCCTCCCTCATCCAGAAATCTCCCAGTCTTCTTAGTACAGCAGCCTCAAAGTCTTCAGTGAGATACAATCGCCAAATCCTATGTTATTCTACAGAGTCTAAGTTAATGATTCTCTGCTCCAGTCCTCGGGGCATACCAACAGGTCATATTTTCAAGATATCCCTAATTAATCACAGGTGAATCAATCACAATGACTGAGCCACTAATTGCTCACCTGTGATTAAGCAGGAACAACCTGAAAACTTGCACTGTTGGTGTGCCCGAAGGACTAATGTTGAGAAACACTGGTCTAAGTGCAATGATATCTAAAGTTGCAGAGTGCACAGGCTTCATAGAATAACACAAAAATTGGAGACTTCAGGCCTTATCCACTAAAGAAAAAATTATCAGTTCTGGAGATATTTTATTTAAATACTTGCAACAGAAAAGAAAAAACTTCACAATATATCTTCAATATTATAGAAATAAAGCATACATCAAGACACACAAACAAACACAAAAAAAACCCTGAAAATAACAATACAAACATAAAAAAGACGGAAAAAGACTAAAATATTGGTTACTTATTTAAAACTGTGTGAACCTTTCCAAAAAAATCCAAAAATAACTCAAAATCTAAGGGAGCGTATAAGAAATAGAAAGCCTCAGGATGGATCAGTCTTGATATTTCTCCATAAAGATAGCAAATTAGCTCCCAAAGCTTCCACATCTCACTCAAAATATTGTGCACCACCACTTGACAGGGAAGGACTTTTTGTCCAATAGAAACCTGACACCACGCCATCCACATGAAATAGCGAACTACTGCACAAACTAAAAAAATTGTGCTCAAATCAAACCCACTATATCTCTGAAAATTCCCATAAAGCCACTCAGAGTAACTCAAACCTGAAAGGCAAGGTATTCCTAAGACGCTTGAGACCCTTTTGTAAACCTCTATGTTAAATGGGCATTCAAGTAGAAAGTGGTCCATAGTCTCTACTCTACTGGAACACTCGTCTTGTGGACAACCACGATTATTGATGTTTCTGTACTTGATATTCCCACGAACATAGAGCTTGCCTTGGAAAGATAGCCAGACAATATCCCTGAATTTAAGTGGAACCCTCTTGGAATGTATATTGGCCAAGCCAACTTTGTCTGGGCAATCCCTCAGGGCCAGTGAAACCTGAAAATGAGAGCCCAGAATTCTCCTATCCAAACTACGCCTGGAGAGTGAACTAACCTCAGACATCGTCAGATTACACTGCCTCAAAGCTCTCAAGCCCTGTGCAACATAGGCAGGAAAGTAGAAATGAGGGGCCCGAAAGCACTTTACCGTACCACCTTCTTATCAGGAGAGATCCATTCTCTAAAGATGTGTACCCATCCAGGTGTCTTCTCAAGAAAAAGGCTTCCAAAATTCAACTTAACAAAGGTGTTCACAAAGAACACAATAGGATTGAACAAAGCCAAACCTCCTTCACACTTGGACAGGTAAGTAACATCTCTCCTGATCAGGTTTAGTCTATTTCCCAGGGATATGATTCTGCGTATGGCCCGGATGAAGGGAGACATCCAATTTGAAAATCAGAAAATCTCCATTTTTCCTGACTTCTCACCTGAAGTACAACACCAAAGGCGTATATTCCTCAATGTCAAAAGAAGGCTACATACAAAGAATATAGTGTATTCCATGATGTATCCAGCAAAAGTTAGAGTAATATACAACGGCATCACCAATTTCTTTAACTCTGAGGTGGAGGCAAATTGATGGCTGGACTCTATTTGAAGTCTTTACACCTGGGTTTCTTTGAGCTGAGCAGGACACCTGGATAATGAATGCCACTATGACACTTCCTATGTGCGCCACCCTCCTGTGCTTCAGGGGGCGTATTGGCTGCTCGACTCCCTTCTTGACTTTCGCTGCTCTGAGTCCTATGCGGATACTCACCCTTCACACATAAACTTCTACCTGATAACATCTGAATGATCGATGGTCCCTGCTGACTAGATGAATCCTGTTGTTCTCTCAGTGGAGGCTTCCTGCTGGTGGAGGCCGGAACTGGAGCCTCACGAATTCAGCTTGCTAAGTGCACTTATTATTGCTGCCTATTTATATATGTATATGTCTCCATGCATGTATATCTATGCACCTAATATTTATACATGACTGTGTATGCCAATGTGTATGTAATGTGATGGGAAATGCCAGCTGCTGGGCTGGGGTGTTGCCCGTCTGAGGGAGGGCTGTGAGGGAGCGGGGCTGGTGGCAGTCCAGACGCCTCAGTTTTGCTCTGCGGTGGCTCTCCGTGGGCGATCTGATATTCAAATTGAGTGGGTGGAGGGGGTCCTGGAACTGTATCTTACTCTGTTATGTGCTGACTTTAAAGAATGTTTTGTTCCAGTGGGGTTAATGATGTTGCGGAGCCTTACACGCACATGTCTGCTCGGGTGTGTCCTGCTTGGTTGCCCCGTCCTGTGCACACTTGCCCCGTCCATTCACACTTTTATTGGGTGGGGATGTCTGGCACTGACTCCATCGTTCTCAGTCCCTGGCAACCCTCATGATGTTGCGGGATCTGATGGGGCCTTGAGTAATTGGGGGGGGTTTGATGCTACATATTATCCTTGCTGGGGCCGGGCGGGATGTTGGCATGGGGGAGGTGGTTCTTTAATCTGTGCTGTGTCCTCGCTCTCAGGTGATTTTGCAGGGCTGGGCTTGCTTCTGCTATGTTGAGATCATTTGTTATGTGTACGGGTTTTGGGTCCCCTTTAGGTTGGTGTGAGTGGAGTCCTGTGGGGTGGGTTGGTTTTCATTGAGTGTTAGGGACTTAGATCTTCATCGGGTTGGGGTGGGTGAGGATAGGGTGGGGGTTGGTGTTTCTTGTTTCTTCCACCCCCCCCTTTTTTTCCCTTTCTCCCTCTCCCCCTCCCATCAGGCTTCCTCCTATTCTCAGGGATTTGGATTCCATTACATATTAAACCAATATGTTGAACGATCTCCTTAAATTTATAACCTGGAATGTCAGAGGTGCAAATGATCCAATTAAGATGTCCCTGAAACTTACCTATTTAAGAAAACAAAGGCCAGATATAGTTATGTTGCAGGAAACGCACTTGGTAGGAGGTAAAGTACTGTCTTTGAAAAAATCCTGGATTGACAAACATTACCACTCCACTATCAGTAACTATGCCCGTGGAGTTTCCCTTCTTATACGTCAGGGACTTGAATTTGAATTCTTAGACATACATTTAGACCCAGAAGGGAGATTCATTTTTCTGAATTGTAAGATTCAACTTATATAGTTTATCCTTATGGCCGTCTATATACCTTTCTCACTGCCGGTGTTACACCAGGCTTTGATTTATATGTCAGCCAGGCCTGGACACTCCGTTGTATGTATGGGGGACTTTAACATGACTATTGATCGTGACTTGGATTGAATGGGTCGGACACAGGGAGACACTAAATTGACATTTTGCCTGGCCATCGATATTATCAAGGACATGTCTCTGGTTGACTCCTGGAGGTGTCTGCATCCTGGTCAGAGGGGATACTCTTGCCACTCAGCTTCTTATGGATCACTTTCAGATTTAAACTATGCATTTGTATCATGGGAAATTTGGGATAGGGTTGGAGACTGCAGCTTTTTGCCCCGTGTTGCCTCTGACCATCCACCCCTAGTTCTGACCCTTAGGTTGCATGGCTCTGTTCCACCCACTATTTGGTGGCTTAATGCATTTTGGCTGACTAATGATGGTATTTCAAAACGTCATGGTGCAGATTTTGACTCGTACTTCGACATAAATATTGCATTTGCATCACAGGATCTTGTTTGGGAGGCAGCCAAGGTGTCGGCAAGGGGTTCCCTTATCTCATTGATTACTGCCACAAGAGAAAATAGGGAGAGCAGTTGGAAGTGTTGGAGGAACAGGTTACTACAGCGGAGGTGGAATATGCTTCGGTAGGTGATCCGCACTCTTATAATCTCTTTCTCAAGTCCTTTGCTGCAAATGAGACCCACATGGTGGAAATTAGTGCAAGCAAGCTGTTATATAAGAATCATTCCTTGTTTGAGAATGGGGATAAAACCGGGAAACTCCTCAAAGTGATATCACAAATTTTCTTGAGGCCTATCCCCTTCACGCCAAAAATCTGCATTTTATCTATACTTCCAGATGACTTAAACTGTGGTCCGACAGATAGGCTACTCAGAGAACTTTTGGTTATGGCCAGGAAGGTGGTGGCTATGGCTTGGATGTCTACAGAATTCCCTTCATTTTGCAGGTTCATAAAAACCTTCCACATTATAAGCTCATCTATGCGCATAGGGGATCCTCAGAGAAATTCTATGATATTTGGGAACCGTGGCTTGTGGCTGATTCTGGAGTGTTCTTGTCTACTTAAATTTCAATCTGGGCAATTGAAGCGACCACTGATGCTGTAAACTATGTACCGCACACAGTTGAGGACTCTTCTGCATAGAAGATTTCACATACTTGAAGAGTGCTGTACTTGCTTCTGGTTGGACGGGAGGAGGCTCGAGGGTTCCCCCTTTTTTTTTTTTTTTTCTCGTTGGGGGGGAAGTTGAGTTACTTAGGAATTAAAAAGTTAAAACTTACTTTGACTATGCAGCAGGATAACTGGGTATTTTATTTTATTGTAACTACTACTCTGTGCTATATATTTTGATTCTCTCAATCTAATCCTTTCTGGCTATGTGTATTGTCAATCAATCTTTTATCCAATGTCTGTATTATTGAGCCTGATGTGTCCTCAAAAAAACTTTATTACAAAAAAAAAAAAAAAAAAAAAAAAAAGAAAGTGTACCCACTATCAGAAATCTAAAATTGTTTGGGACCTAAATGGATACCGGTAATCAGAAGATGTCAAACGAAAGATAACAGAGGTTCTAAAGTGATGATGAATAAGAAAGGGGAAAGATGACAACCCATCGAGTGCCATTACAGATCATGTAGGGGTTAGAGAGAGTACCATTTACCATGACCCTAGCTGAGGGATTGGAGTACAGTGCCATGATACCTTGTAACATAGTCAGACCAATCCAATGTTTAGAAGGGTTTCTTGGCGATATGACCAGTTGACTTGGTCAAACGTCTTCTCGGCACCTGTTGATAAGAATATTGAGGACGTTTTCCAGGATTTAGATATAAACCCAGTTGATATAGCGGTGGATGTGTTATGACGTGTCTCTCTGCCAGGTACAAAGCCACATTGGTCCAGGTGTATGAGATTAGGGAGATGAGGCTTCAGGCGATTGGCCAGAACTTTCGCGAAAATCTTCATATCTAGGTTGAGAAGGGAAATTGGGCAGTAGCTGCTACATATATTGGGATCTTTATTAGGTTTCGGGAGGACCACTATATGCTTTGGAAAAGGTGCACTGGAGAGGACCTCATTGAAAGCGAATTGTAGCCGGGGTGTCAAAAGATACTGGAATATTTTATAGTTTTTCAGGGAGAAGCTGTATGGGCCAGGACCCTGCCATAGATTTTAAAGCTGAACCAATTTCCTCTTCTGAGATCAGTTGTTCCAAATATCTTATGGTTTCAGCTGATAGCTTAGGTAACTTAGCATCACCAAGGAAAGACTGGAGAGATCTATGATTAGTAGTGAGGTCTGAAGGGGTTGACCTCAGGAGATTGTATGACTGTATATCATGGTCCCCGTGATTCCCTGTCACTCTTTGTTGTGGTGCTCGTCCATTGGAGGAGGTTGATTGGCCCACCCAGGGTGTCCCTTTATATACTGGGCCTATGGCACCTGTCAGGTGCCCTTTCGTGGTGTTCCTGATCCTGCACCATTGTTGCTGTGTTCCTGCTTTCCTGTATACCAGCTCACCCATCTGACTATTCTGCTCCGTGATTGACCCGGTTCCGGCTGACGTTCCTGCTCCGTGATTGACCCAGTTCAGGCTGACGTTCCTGCTCTGTGATTGACCCGGTTCCGGCTGACGTTCCTGCTTAGTGATTGACCCGGTTCTGGCTGACGTTCCTGCTCAGTGATCGACCCGGTTCCGGCTGATGTTCCTGCTCCATGTTTGACCCGGCATTGACTGATGTTCCTGCTCCGTGATTGTTTCCTGTGATCCTGCGAGATTTCGATCGTCTGCCTGCGACATTCTGAACTGTGCGTGTATTATTGCCCTGACTGATCACGTCTCTGCTGCTGAGCTGTTGCCTCTGTTACCGAGCCAGTCTGACTATACTTGCTGAGCTGTTGCCTCCGTTTCCAAGCCTGTCAGATACACTTGCTGTGCTTGTTGCCTCCGATATTGAGCCTGTCTCTGTACACTTGCCAAGCTTGCTGCCATTCTATCTGAGCCGTTCAACACTTGATGAGCTTGTTGCCTCCTTCACCGAGCCTATCCGTTGACACTAGCAGAGCAGTACTCCAACTACGGTGCTCGTTCCTTGTAGTTGTTGCACCGCGTGGTGCTATTGGGCATACAGTTAGCTCTTGCAGTGTGTTACTCCGTTTCGGCACCGGAAGGGTGTCTTGGCTCTGGTCTCCAATTGCTCACTGTGTTCTACTACCGTATCGTACTAGGCAGTGCGTTGGCTCCCGATATACCGCTTGTGCAGTGTCTCCTCCGTTGCGGCACCCAAGGGGTGCTCTTGGCTCTGGTACCATTGGCACATGCAGTGTCTCCTCCGTTGCCATACCTAAGGGGCGTCCCTGGCTCTGGTTCCATTAGCTCCAGCAGTGGCTCTCCTCCGTTATTGCACCCTAATGGTGTGATTGGCTCTAGCTCTAGTCAGTCCTTGCTGTCCATTGGGCACATAACTATACAGCTATCGGAGAGTGATTCAGTTCAGTCGCATACTGCACCTTCCTATTGCACTACCACTGGGACTGTTTATATCCACTGGGTGTTGGCTTATCACCACCACATAGACTGATCAAATTGCTTTGGGCATTAACCCTTGTTCCTCCATTGATTCTGTTCAGTGCTATTTGCTCCTGCTATATTGGGGCCTGTACTACAGCCATTACTTGTCTATACCTGCTATAACCTGTTCCTTAATTTTACCTCAATAAAACTGTGTTTTATTTTTAACCTTGGTCTGAGTGTCAGAAAACTGTCACACTGTACCGTTTAAATGACTCTGCAATATCTGGATAAGAAACAACAGTGTGACCATCCGGGATGCAAATGCAGGCAACTGCAATAGTTTGCTTACATAATCATATTAACTATGATAATGATTTGCCACACTTATCTCCTGAGATATATCTGTGGTATTTCAGACACATGAATGATTTAATGGCATTATCCTGAAGGAGTGAAGACAATTCATCTCGTGTGGATTTAAGACTTTCCCTGTCAATTTCCGATAATGATGCTCTGTGCTTTGATTCTAAAGAGTGAAGTTTGGTAAGCAGTGAGTCAATTCTTGCCCGCTTAGCCCAGTTTTTTCCTCACCCTAATTTGATTAGATGTCCTCTACTGTTATTATATATATATTTTATCTCTTCTCTCTCTTCTTCCTCTCTTTCTTCTCTACTTAGCGTTCCACTTCTTCCTATCCTCTTTCCCCTCCCCTTCTCCCGCATTCTATACTGAAGCAGTATTGCATTGGCTCAGTCAATAGTTAGGTGAGCATTTTCTCTCAAATTCCTAAGCTATGATAGCTGTTGCCTCATTATCGATTTAATGCCTTTCGAATATACCCTGTAATTTCTCACCTGTAATTTTATAGTGTTATTTATTTTTGTACTGCTATTGTCAATATTTCAATAAAAATGTAAATATAAAAAAAAAATTAGAAGTGGGGGTTTCAATCCCTTGAATGTTAGAGACATCACCATGCATTTTTCAGTAAGGCCTCTATAGCATTCAGCAGGTTAAAAAAAAATGAACTCAATGATTATTTTAATTTCTCCTATGGTGCAGTTGGTTTGCACCTCTTTTCTTTTGTGAATAAAACTCTTGGGAGAGGACTTATAAAAAAACTTAGGGAGAGATTTATAAAAATGGAGTTAATAGTAAAGAAGAGTTAAAATGACTAAGATTGTCTCTGGTATTTATTAAATGTAATAAGGACAGTTCAGGAGAACAATAGCTGTGTAATATGTTTTTTAACAAAATGGATTTATGAAGTTTGTAAAAAGTGGCTCAATGAATTTATAAAGAAATGTCACTATTTGTAACAATTTAGCAACAGAAGTTTCACCAAATATTTAAGGCCATGTCTGACCTGTTCTTATTCTTTACTGTTATAACAAACTAGATTACATAAGTACCAACACTCATAATAAGAAATAAGGACATTTTAAGGATCCGTTCACAAAAACTAGCACTTTTTATAAATCTCCCCTTTAGTACTTCTTTAAGAACTGTAGGTAAAACATGGCAATGGTTGATAACTACATGTCTTATTTACAAATGAGTAAGGGCATTCTTATAAATATGTAGTTAGTAATCTTATATTAATACCTGGAATGCTTAAGAAAATATTATACCTGGTGAGCAGATTCTGGCAAAAATTCTGTTGCAAAATTGTCACAGTTGGTGATCTTTCTTTGTAAATTCTCAGCACCAGAATTTTCCCCAGCTATACCGTGACTTTTGCTGAAACACAACTATGTTGTGTTAAGGCTTTGGAAACTGGCATAAGCTTCTTTTTAAATACCAACTCAAATGTTTTGTCACTTTTAATCAACATTTTTCATAACGCCATTTTATGAGTCTCCCCCTTAGGACCTTAGGGCTCCAGAATTATTCTGGAGCAAACCAACCGTAAAATAGTGGACAAATAAAATCCCAGAAATTTCCACTGATTTAAATAGGATTTTTAAGCCCTTTACTGCTGGAGGTGTCTCCAACACATTGCAGAGCAAACACTGAGTCATACTCCTCAGCAGCAGGAGCAGGAAATCTTAGCACATTCTCTGACACATCAATAGCACTTCTATTATGTACTCCAGAGCCCTGGTAACAATTAGGAGTACTTCTGCTGCTGCTAGTTGTGTTGTGTCTCCCAGCCAGATCTGTGGTTGTGCTTCAGGTGGGATCTGATTGAGGAGGTACTTAGGTGTGTGCCTGCTTTCCTCCTAAGCACATGTGTCTTACACAGACAACAGATAGCAACACGCTTAGCTTTGGGAATGAAATATCTCTATAATGTGGACTTCATAGACTTCAGGGTTCCTAAGGGGCTGCTACTACTAGTACAATTGTGCTACTACTAGGTGTTACAAGTGATGCACTTCAAAGAGCAGCGAAGGCACTTATCATAGCTAAGGTTGTGGATATTGATAACCTGTGATGTTGCCTCTGGTTACTCAACACTAATAGTGTGTGTGTGGCTGAGTGGGGCTTGATGATGTTGATGGTGACTGTCAGGATGCCTGTGCATATTTTGGCATATTTTGCTTGTCCATGATCAGACTTTCCAATTGTTTTCTCAGTTTATAGACATACAGTACTCTTTCTCAGTGGTGAAAAACTGAGCCTTTGCCTTCCAGCTGGCCATGTCATCAACTCTCTCACATCTCTGTCTGAAGTAGAGAGGAGGATGCTGGAGGGATAGATTCTAGATCTAAATCATGATCATCATTGGTAATTAGGTCATCCTCAGCATTGCCTGTTGCTTCTTCTCCTCTACTTTTAAAGGTCTCAATCAATCAATCAATTCATTTTACTTTTCCCTTTGAGGGATTTTCACATTGTTCGCTATTACTTTCAGAACAGGTGTTTTTGTGCTGGTTTGTCTCACTGTCATATGCAGCAGTTGGTCGAGCTGGTCTATCTTCTTGCACTATGGCATCAACACTGGAATATGACTTTTTGTCTTCTTCAGTGTTTTTAGATGGTTTACTAATAGTACTAGTGCTGATGGAACTTTTGGTGGGATTTTGATATACTGCATCCTCCTCAGGAAGAGAGGGATAATCACCATTTACTGCACACACAGCAGCAACAAGGACTATAGTTAGTTTTTAGATTACCATTTTACTCACATTTTCCTGCAATGCTCCTAATCTTTTCACCCTACCCCTACCTTTTGTGCATTTGCTGGACATTACTCAGCTAGTGTGTGTTTTTACTGTAACATATACAATAGAACTGATTGTGTGTCACATTTTGCCTTGGCCCTCTACAAAATACTCTATCTTGTCTAATGTCAAACCGCCTCAGTCAGAGCTCATGTCAGAGTCCCTGTCTTTGTCCCCTATCAAATGTTTGTTATTAACTTTTCCCCCTATCCTTATCACTGACAAAAATAGCACTCCCTGTTCAAATGCTTCTTTCCCCAGACTCCCCTAGCACAGAGATAACAGCCAGATCATTAAGGAACTTGGACCACAGGTGAGTATGTCTACTAGGTCACACAAAAGTTTAGTATATTTGGGGTAAACCTCCTTTGCTCCTTTTTCACAACCTCAGATGCCCCTAGGATAGAGATAACAGCCAGATCAGGAAGGAACTTGGATCATGCCTGCTGTGTCTTCCCAGTCAGTCACACACACAAATATTGGGGCATTTGGGGTCAATCTCCTTTCTCTCATCATGTTCCCCAGATTCACCTAATACAGAGAACAGATTTCCTGCCTGCAAGACTCACTAAACTAAGCTTCAACTATACTTTATTAGCCTGTCTTCTCTAGCTCAAAAATGTGCTGCTTTCTCTTCCTCTCACAAACACAGAATGGCATGTGTTGCAAACCTGACACACTTTTTTATTATGCCTGTGGGAAAAGAAGGGAAGTTTGCCACATGGTGGAGAGAAATTCAGTCTTCCCATTGATTTCAATGCAACGCGCTAGGAGAAAAAGCAAAAAAATGGCACTTTTCATGAAAAATGTACTGCTTGGTGAAAAGTACCATTTTTCTCTAATGAGGAGAAAACTCATCCATCTCAATTGACCAAGCCCAGTACATAGAGTGTTCTCTAAGGCATTGTTGTTGGATACCCTTTCTAGCACTCAAAAGGTTCACTCAGAGACATGGGTTGAACCCACACACCCTTTATTTATAGATGCAATGCCTTGAGTATCAGAGCGGTGTTCCTAGTTATCAGCTTGGCATGACCAGGCTGAAAATCAGCCATGAGTGTACCTTTCATCTGAAGCTTTTCAACAGCTTTGCTATTTCTGGACTAAATGTGTAACAGACCAGTAGATGACAAGCTAGCATGTATCACTGTAGGGCTAAAATAGAAATGACTCATCCTGAGGCTACAAAATAATTGATTAGGAAAGGTTACATTCTTAAATCGCCTTACCTGTAGCTGACATATCAAAGACTTACTAAGTATTCTCAAAGTTTATCATTTTGAAGTTTTGGACAGTCCATAATGCAGGCTCATATTTAACCCTTATAATGCTAGATGTGTCACCATTGCTTTATAAGGGAGAAAACCAACTGTACCCTAAGGGGAAATAAAAACAACAGGAGATGGGAAAAAAAGGAAACCTACCTAACAATCAATCACTTAAAAGCACCATTTAAAGCAATGGGAATTTTAGCAATTTCATTACCCCCATGGTGCAGCTGACATTCTCCAGAATAATTGAGCCCCTATATTGTTAAGAAATGAAAGTTACAGCACAAAATGTAAATTCCATTGATTGTTTTAATTTTCTTTTCCCTAATATAAAGCAGTTCAGGACTGATTCAAATTACTTAATCCTTTGAGTGCCAGATGGGTAGTGAAAGCATTGCAAAGCTCTCAAAGCCAGCTAAACTATTCCATCTCGGTCTTGCCAGAGGTTAGGCCTCTTAAAGGTGCTTATTTATTTAGTGAATCCTAGAGTGACTCACTCTTGCCTCTATTTGAATCTGCATTTTAAGATCTTTCTCTTAGACCATTGAGCACTCAGCCTGATTCAGGCCCTAGCTAAAAAGGTGGTTGGATATCTGACCTTCTAGTTTCTAGCCACGGTACAGGAAAAGTATTGATTCCATACCCAAATTTGTCTCTCTAGCATCATTCTCTAGCCACCTCTTAAAGGACAATAACCTGTGTTATTTTTGCTGCTGCTGGTTACTCAACACAAGTGTGTGGGGGTGTTTGTGTGATTCAGTGGGTCTTGGATTTGGGAGCAACGACGATGGTGATGATTACCAACAGGATGATTGTGTATTTTTAGGCATATTTGCTTGTCCAGGGTCAGACCTTCCAATTGTTTTCTCAAACATTTTATAGACATCAGAGTGATCCTTTTCAGTGGTGGAAGACTGAGTCTTTACTTTTCAGCTAACTTTCTGTCTCTGAACAAAAGGAAGATGCTGGAGGGATATATTCTAGATATACATCATCATCAGTGTGGAATTTTTTTTGGGGGGGACATCTATGACCTGCAAATATGAGCTGGATATTTTTGGGGGGGCATCTATGACCTGCAAATATGACCTGGATATTTTTGGGAGGCATCTATGACCTACAATTATGACTTGGATATTCTTGGGAGGCATCTATGACATGCAATTATGATAATATTTTTTTTTGGCCATCTATGAATTAAACATTTTTGTTTTTTATTAGAGTCACATTGAATAAATAAGAACAAGGAAGATAAGGAGACAACGGAATGAAGAATGAAAATAAGAATATGAAGGAAGACAAATGACTACAGAAGAAGACTGGCAATGGATGACAGGTAAGTGTTACAGCTACGGGGTATGGGTGATAGGATAGTGTTAGGGTTAGTATTGTTTCACTTTATTGGCATTGTTAGGGGTAGCTTAAGATTAGTGTTTGGGAGGTTGGGGGAGGGTGACTGTTTTTAGCTCTCTCTCTCGTTGTTTGACACTGCGTCATTTAACAAGAGTTAGCTAGTTTCCTTTGGTGTTCCAACAACTTATGCTATTTAGCATGTGTTGAGGGAACAAAAAGCGTCATCAAGCATTTGGCTACAACCTGGATTTTGCCCACCAATGCTTGTTCCTGGCCAAACAACAGAATTCGATGGAAGAATAGTGTGTGTGACACCCAGAAATCCTTTGGCCCCTAACAACTGTTCTATTGTGAAGAATAAGTATTGAGCCCCTCATCTGCCATCTAGCAAGTCTGTCTCAGTCACACAGCACATGTCAGGGTTCCAGTCAGCTGTCTGTCACCTTATTTTTATGTATTTATTTTTTTACCCTATCTTATCACTGTCCAAAATATAAAAAAATGCTAACTAAAAAAAAAATCAACAACTTCTTTTCCCATACTTCCCCAGCACAGAGCAGAGATAAGAATAACAAATTGGCTGTAGCTGCCTATGCCTGGACCACAGTTGATTGTATCTTTCAAATCAAATCAGTCAGGCAGAATGTTGAGGTATTTGGATCAACCTCATTTGCTCCCTACTCACCCCCCAGACATCCCCAGCCCAGAGATAACAGCAAGATAAGCAAGGAAATTGCTTGGACTTCAGCTGCCTGTGTTTTTCAAATCAAATCAGTCAGAATGTTGGGGTATTTGGGGTCAACCTTCTTTGCTCCCTTCTTACACCCCAAGACTCCCCCAGGGCACAAATAACAGCCAGATCAGGAAGGAGCTTGGATCACAGCTGCTTGTGTCTTGCCATCAATCACAACAAATTTTGGGGTATTTGGGGTCAACCTACTTTCTCCCTTCTCCCCCCAAGTGCCCCCAGACACCCCTGATGCTGGGAAAAAATGTCATACCTAAAAGACTCCCTAAACTAAGCTTCAACTCCACTTCATTTGCCTATCTTCTGTAGCTCAAAAATGTGCTCCTTTCTCCCCTCACAAACACTGAATAGCATGTTCTTATAGCCTGATACCTTTTTAAATGCATGCAGTAAAAGAATAGAAAACTGCCATGTAGTGGGAAGAAATACAGTCTTCCCATTGATTCAAATGCAATAAGCTAGGCGAAAAAAGCTGGAAAATAGCACTTTACGCTGGAAATTTCCCACTAGGCAGGAAATGCCATTTTTTACCTATTTCAGTGTTGAGGTAAAAACGTATGCCCAACCCCACACACAAAACTGTCAGGTTCAGCCCTTGCTAAATCACCTTTTTTTATCTAGAGGAAGGTAAAAAAAAACTCTATTGAGGCCATTTCCAATTATACTCATATACTCTGCAAGAACATCTTAACCATATAAAGATTAAACCTTCTGGTTTATAAGAATACAGCCATTACTCCAAACTTGAAAAATGTGATTTTGAACACAATTGACTTACCTTTTTGGGTTTTGTTATTTATTCATAGGGCTTGTGATATATCACACTAAGTTGAAGGCTGTTATGAATTGGACTCTACCCCAGGACTTGAAAGCCTTTGCATTTGCCAGTTAGTATTGCCATTATATTTGCTGTATCGCTAAACTCATTGCTCTGGGAATTCAGATGACTTGTAAGGAAGTGAATCATTCTACCATTGCTACTGTCCCAGTTTTCTTGTGCATCCACACCCCTTTTTAACATTTAAACAGCAAATGGAGTATTTTTCTTTCAACATTCCCCAACAAGTTACATCCTCCTTTTTTCTCCTCAAAAACCTTCCTTTGGGGGTGAAAAACTAAGACATAGGGAACCTCAAACTCTTGCATATAAAGTTGGCACTGGAAGGTTGCTGCTATTTGTTGGAAGGAGCAATAATTCCTGTTACAATCTTGACCAGTCTATAATAATTGGGCCAAGACAAAGCCTAAACACACATCAGGTTCATTAGGCCCTGTTAAGATGCTTTAACTTCATGATTTCTTATATTCTCAGACTAAGAATACTAAGGCTGAGGTCTTGTCCAGACAGTTTTAGGAAGTATTTTCCAAAACTCTTTATAATTTTATTTCTTAGAAGACTTACTGTAACCCAATATAAGATTCTCATTGGTTTGGAAGTAGCTCCAGAGATGATGCAAATATCATTGGCCCAACATTCTAAACCACTCCACTGGGAACACCATACTTAGTAGCAAGCCATCCTGGTGTAAAATTCACCAGAATCTAATCTCCCAGGACTTTTGGTGGCCTGACTGAGTTTTCTTCTAGCCATTTTGTGCCCACATGTAGGTATCAAGAACACATCAGGGGTTGTTCACAAAGTTGTGATAAAGCGGAGATGACTTCTCCAGTGATATCACTTCTCCAATTCCTATGTGATTCTATATGTGATCTCCAAAGTTGAAGGAATCTTAGTGATAGGCTCCATAGAATCACATAGGAATTGGAGAAGTGATATCACTGGAGAAGTCATCGCCACTTCATCACCTCTTTATCACCACTTATTGAATCTCCCTCATCTTCTTCAACCCTGTTTTGTGTCTACTCTGTCCTAGGTCCCATTTTGCAATGTTGTTCTATCTCCCTCACAATGTACGGCAGTGATTAATTGCTGTCTTTCATTAGTTAAGCCATCATGCGCTAATATGCAACTTCCTCTGATTTGCATGGGAACCATTTACTCAACAAAGATACTTACAGATAATAATGGACCGCTTAGGGATGCAGCTTTATGATGACAGATTGGTTGATTGTTGATTTATGATGCACTGACATTGTATCCCATTTTCAGGCCACCCTTCGTCTGAAGAGCTCACAGACCAATTTATGAGTGATATTCTGTCTACCTAGGGTTCCAGTCCAAGCCAAAGGTATACAAATTTATTTCCATATTTTGCAGTGCTTTTTGACTTCACTTGGGAATTAACATAGCCAACTCTTCTGTCTATCATCCACAAAAAAAGCTACTGATGAAACAACTGAATTAATCCCTTGAACATTTCTATGTTGCTGTTGTAAACCTTGTTTCCCTTAGTCAAGTTTTTCCATAATGCTCTCCATTTTTTACTGCCTTTGGACTTAACCCACACACCTTAATCTTTAGATCTTGTTCTATGTGGGTTCCAAGACAACGATGATCAAGCTTCTTACTTACTTGAACTTTGGCAGGGTATTTATGCAACATTTCTGTCTTTTTAAGCTTGACAGAAGAGGTCAGCTTATGAACATTGTTCTCTTGCTCCTTTTTTTTTTATAGATTACATTTTTATTAAGAATTGACAAAAGCAGCAATAACAAAATGTAGAAAAGATAGTAGAATACAGAGAGGGTATACAATGGAACACGTACCAGATTAAACATATTGATAAAGCTTAGTGACCAGTTATAAGGTAACGTATATAACAGAAAAGAGAGTGGAAGTGTTATTGACCCTCCCACGTGAAGCGTCAACTCTAATGTTACCTAAGAAGAAAGAGAGAGATGTAAAGGAGAAGATAAGTGATGAAGGAAGAAAGGAGGAAGAGGAAAGGGAGAAGAAGAAGGGGAGGGAGGGAGTGGCTCTGGATCTACACACCCACGCAAAGTCACTGACTGACTGTAGGACCTAATTTCAGAGAATGCCAACGGGTCAGCAAAGGATCCAGAGAGGCAGTATCTCTATTAGCAAGTCTCCACGACATGCGCAGAAATAGTAATTGTTCATCAACCTTATCATACCAGGTCAAGAGATCCGGGGGAGAGGTAGTTCTCCATTGTAGAGGGATGAGAGCTTTAGTAGAATTCAACAGAGCATACAGAAATAATTTCTTACACTTCGTGATAGGAGGAAGGTCCTTGTACAACAGGATTTGCCAGGGATCCCTAGATAGAGATAGATAGTAGATTTTCAATAAGAGGGAGGCAGGATGACCAGAAGGGTGAAATCAGAGGGCAATGCCACCATATATGGGTCAGAGAACCAATATCTGAATGACATCTCTCTTGCTCCTTTTTTTAACCCTGGAGATTTTGTTTTGTTCAGGATAAAAAACATCAAGCATTGGCAGCCTTCAGAAAAACCTGGACCATGTTATATTGGTCCTATCATGATACTTCACATTCTTAATCAGGTTAGTTATAGGTTGAATGGATCTGCCTTTCAATTTGAAAATCTCACATTGTTCATATATCCCTCTTAAAATCCTTTGTACAGAACAATTTCCCTCATCCTCTTGACTTTTTACCTTCTCCTTTAGTCCTTGTGAATGGACACCTAACTATACTTGCATAATAGTAAAGGCTATCATCCTGAGGAACTAACCTGAGTACTAGAATGTTCTCTGGGACTTGTTTGTACTGTATATCTTTATTTATATGGAGATACACAGTGAATGCAGTGCCTTACAATAAATGAATGGGGATAAAGTGTTGCAGTCATAGAAACAATAGGAGAGAGGTCCCTGCCCCAAGGAGCTTGCAGTCTAAATGAGTAATAGGAGACAGACAGCATGGTATGAAGGTTTCAAGTGCTGAGAGTGCCAAAAGGCAGTGCATCTCTAGAACATAGGTTTTTAGGATAGACCTAAAGACAGAGAGGGCTGGTTCTAGATGTAAGGAGGGAGATGTTGAGTTCCATAGGTAAGGAGCTTAAAAGTGAAAAAGGTTTGAGGCAAGAGAGGGCAGAGGGAGTGGATGGTGTAATAAGGGCGGCATTGTTTACCGTGTAAAGGACATGGCTTGGAGCATAAGCAGAAATGAAGGAAGAGATGTAAGGGGGATAGTAGTTTGGAAAGTTTTAAAGGTAAGAAGAAGGACTTTGTAAGTTATATGTTGCTAAATAGGGAACAATGTCAGATGTCTAAGAATTATGTGAGCAGGTTCAGTTTTGGGGGAAAGTTTGTTGATTCATGAGAGGCCAGTTAGAAGGACATTGCAGTAGTCTAAACAGGACAGAATCAGGGCATGCACAAGAGTTTGAGAAACTAATGTATTTTAGCATTTTAGGCACATAGTTAATGTGAGGGGAGAAGAATCAAATATGGCCTCTAGGCAGCATGCTGAACTGACTGAATGTCAACTTTATCAACTAATATGATGATCCGAGTTGTAGGGTGAGATCTTGGAGGGAAAATGAAAAGTTTGGTTTTGAACATGTTTATCTTCATATGTCAGTGGGCCATAAAGGAGGATACAGCCAAGGGGCAGTCTTAAATTTGTAACTGATTTCAAAGTGAAAGATTAGGAGTGGACATATATATTTGGGCAGACAAACAGAAGTGTGAATCTGAGTGTAGTATTTATGAATACAATTAAAATCATAAATTAAACAAATGCTCACTCAGATGATTCCCCATCTTGGGGTAAAGCACATCTGGGTTCCGACCCCCTAATAATCCATGAAAGCTGCCTCTTTAGGTGTCCCAGGTACCTTTTTATTGTTCTCCATGCATAGACTGATGCCTTGCTACAATCAATAGAAAGTTCTTCGGTATAGATGGTAATTCCTCAGCCAATTTTGACTGTTCCAGGAACTGAAACCTAACGCAAGTTCCAGGTAATCTCTCCACACAAATTTCAAGTACTGGGAGTGTAGGATACCCACAGGAGGTGTGGGGTGGGACAATGTGGAGTGAGACAAACACCCAACACTCTCCTTTCCTCCCTCCCTCCTATTTAATTCAATTTCATGTGCCTCTGTGTGAATTTAAAATTATGTTTGCCATGTTTTCAAGTTTATTGAAGAGTTTATGCTGTTTGACCCTGGCCCTCAGACTATGATTCTTGCTGCTTGTCACAACATTTGCTTCTCATTCCTGAACTGAACCTGCCTTCCTCAGCATCAGATAGTTCTGATTCTGTTTCTGACTAATACTTGTCCAAATCTTTTAGAATCCTTCTTTGCTGCTCCACCACTGTACTGGGTCCTCTCTCTACCGATGGGTAGTGAGTTTCTAAGGACAATTACCTTATCAATCACTATCCAAACCAGTTTAGCTCACTCTACAGATCAATATGCAGCTCTCTGGAGCACCCTTTGTGGCCATAACCCTGCATTACATCTTGTTTGCTCTATGCACCATCTTGTGGGCATTCCATGTTGTTACCTTTGTGCCTGCTCTTGACCTTTGAACCAGCTAGTTCCGGATTGGCTTTGGTAGCCTGCTTTAGTGTTGCCTTCCTCCCTTCGGATCCATAATTCTTTTCATGTGTCCTTATTGAAGCCTGTTATACGTAATCGTTTTTTCACCCCTTCTCGTCCCCCTAAACCCGTCATGGTTGATGGTCATCCTGAATTCATCGTTCAAAGGATACTGGAGTCTCGGCGGGTTCGGGGTTCTTTCCAGTACTTGGTCCATTGGAAAGGTTATGGCCCGGAGGAACGTTCTTTGGTTTCTTCCCGTGATCTTCATGCTCCTGCCTTGTTTCGTACCTTTCATCGACATTTCCCCCATAAGCCTGGTCGACCAGGGGTCTCCCGTTGAGGGGGAGGTACTGTTACCTTTGTACCTGCTCTTGACCTTTGAACCAGCTAGTTCCGGATTGGCTTTGGTAGCCTTTTTTAGTAGCTGCCTTCCTGTTTCCGGTTGCCTGATTATTATCTTTTATTGTTTTGGTTCCTGAGTTGCTACACCCCGCTGCTGTTCCTGCTCTGGGCTTGTCTGACCTCTGGATCATCCTGGGTTTCCTGCCAGTTGCCCTTCCACCTCCGACCCGGACGATGTAGTCGTCTTGGGTTTGTTCCTGTGTTTGCCCCCACCGATATTTTGCCTTCTGGAGCCCAGCCACCTCTCCTAGGCGGCTGTATTTTAGGCTCTCGCCGTGCTGGCGCCACGCTCACGAGCCTCCGGTTGGTTCCTCCTGTTTCGGACCCGCTGCTTCAGCCGTCTTAGGCTTGTGCTGTAAGCTTCAGCTTCTTCTGCGGGTGCCTGGTGTTTCCGAGCGCTCGCGTCTTCCGGGGGCCTTTGATCTTGGCCTGCCCGATTGACTGTCTGTCCACCATTTGGTGCTCCGTTCCCTAGCTTCGGGGCCAGGTCCAGTTGTACCAGGTGGGTCCTCCCTGGTAGGTTTCCCTTTTCCTGCCCCGTCAGCCATCGCTTTCGGCGGGGTTAGAGACGCAAGGGCTTGAGCCTGGTTCCCTTTGTTTATCCCTGCAGCTGGTCAGGCTGCTATTCACTTCCCTGATACCCCGTGCAGCCAGTGACATAGGCGGGGGTAGGGTTCTGGGTTGTGACTTGTGGTTGTTAGGGGCAACCTTTTTCTGGGGCTCACAGGAAAGACCCTTTCTTTTAGGGGTCACTGACTCCCTCTTGGTCCTGGGTTGGGCCTGGTGAAGTTTAGCCTGCAGTTCCAGTGCAGCCGCTGGCTACTTTCTCCCGGTTCTTGGGCCTGCCTGTTGGGTCCGAACTGGGAACTACAGCAGATTACAAGTCTGAGGGGTGCCTATCCAGGTCCCGGCCCCGGCTCAACTGGGGTCAGACATCTGGCTTCGCAGCCAGCAACTTTAATCCAGCTACGGCTGCAGCAAGGGCACCCCAATAGGGCTCCTCCGAACTCGAGCCGCAAACCCTATTCATCGCACGCCAGCTTCATTGCTGTAGTTCCCCAGAAGCCTGACTCCACACAAATTGTGGGTGCTATCAGAATAGTTAACACATGTAAAGCAGCCTACAATGAGTTCCACAGGGGATTTTGTTGTTGAAGCTCTCTGCCTTTTATGGTAGCCAGATAGTCTTCACCTGAAAAGTACTAACCTGTGTCAATACTTACCTGTCCTTAGGAGCATGAAAACGCAAGAGTCTCAGGTCACACTATGAAACATTGCAATCTAGTGTCAAGTGTCAGGTCTGCTAATTTCAATGTATACCAGGTACAAGGGGGGTGTTAACCATTTGTATTGTAATAAAAAATGTGACATGCTGGGTGCATCTGCAGTCAGGTCTGCTAGTTCGGATGAAAATTTCAGAGAAAAGTACTTCTAACACCATGTAAAACCAATGTGCAAATTCAGCCTCCATGCTCTGTATCTTAACAACTTACAGTACTTGAATATATGACAGCAGTGTTGATCTCTGCTCCAGGCTCTGTCTCAATCTCTCTCTGTGTGCTCTGCTCTGTCAGTCTGCACACAGAGAGAGAGAGGAAGAAAGAGTTCAGAGCAGCGGTCATCAACACTGCTGTCATTTATTCAAGAACTAAGTTGTTTAGGGTGTGGAAAATTAGTTGAACAAGGAATGTTTTTTTTTGGGGGGGTGCCCTACTGGCCTAGTGCCAGTAGGTCATGTTGTGTTGGCCAATGGGCAAAAAATTCAAAGATTTTCCAGCAGAAAAGCAAACATGGTTTTCGTGGGATTTCTCATGGGGACACAGCGAGAGCTTTCATCCACTCCTAGTTATGGACATAGAAAGGGTTAATGCTATGCTGAGGAGAGGAGACAGATTGCTTTTTATTGCAAGATTTTTCATATTTTTCTCTTCTGAGATGAAAGGTTTTGCTCATCCTTGTTTTCTGCCATTCTGTTATTCCTGTTTAATAAAGGATTGCTTTTATTGTTAGCTCCCCCATGCTGTTTTCTCCACTAACCTTTAAAAACATGCTCTGCTGATAGCTCTTTAGAACCAGGGCTTGCTACGCCTGGTCTATTAAAACATTTATGAAAAAAGTTTGGTTGTGACTATAATCCAGATGAACTTGTGCATATATCTAGATTAATATACAAGTTAAATTGTCAGATTTTATTCAGCATACTAACATTTTTCTTTTAAGAAGTTGGGCAGAATTGTAAAAGGTGCAATAGTTACAACAATTATGCCTACATATTAAAGATACAGTAATGATTACTGTTAAGTTTAAATCTATTCCTTAATACTAGAGTAATGAAGGACCCAAAGACAATTTAGATACCACATGGGTAGAAATACACACAGTACTTACATTGTAAGTACTGTAAGATCGTAGTGTATGCTCACCTGGAGACCAGTTTTTTGCACCAGTTCTTAAAAAAATCTAGAAAATGAGGAGAGCAGAAGAGAAGGATCTAAAAGCACTATCTTCACTTTTCTTGCAATTGCGCAAAGAATACAGTTTCACTTACCAGACCTTGCCTGTCAAGACATGTACAGGGAGGAGTCAGGACGGCAAAGATCTGAAAATTGGCATCGAGGTTGTAGATCCGGCATTAGACCGACAAAAGCTGCCAATAGGAGGTTGTGTGGCCCCGGCGTTTATGGGCACAGAGAAATAGATGGTCTTGTAGGCAAAATTGTATTCTTTGCGAAATTGAAAGAAAAGTGAAGATAGTGCTTTTAGATCTTTATTTCTGCGCTCCTCATTTTCTATATTGTGTTTACCAGTAAGGTGGAAGGTCCCGAAGTTGAGGAAGCAGCACCTGATTAGATCTAGTGTTGAGCGAGCGTGCTCGGCCGATGCTCAGATCGGCTCGAGCATCGCTCTGCTCGGCACATGGCGGTACTCGTCGAGTACCGCCATGTGCTCGCCCGCCATGTTCGGGTGGCGGGGATCTGTGCCGGAAGAGGCACAGATCCGAAGACGCTCCGCTGGACCACCAGGGACTGGAGGTACGGGGGCATTGCGGAGATGAAGGGGGCATTGCGGAGATGAAGGGGGACATTGTGGAAGAGGGGCATAGACTCTATGCCCCTCTTCCACAATGTCCCCCTTCATCTCCGCTATGCCCGTCTTCCACAATGTCCCCCTTCATCTCCGCTATGCCCCTCTTCCACAATGTGCCCCTTCATCTCCGCTATGCCCCTCTTCCACAATGTCCCCCTTCATCTCCTCTATGGCATAGAGGAGATGAAGGGGGACATTGTGGAAGAGGGGCATAGCGGAGATGAAGGGGCACATTGTGGAAGAGGGGCATAGCGGAGATGAAGGGGGACATTGTGGAAGACGGGCATAGCGGAGATGAAGGGGGCATAGCGGAGATGAAGGGGGACATTGCGGAGATGAAGGGGGCATTTGGAGATGAAGGGGGCATAGCGGAGATGAAGGGGGGCATTGACCAGGCACCCTCCCCTCATCAGAGCAGGGGGTGCCTGGTGAAATGCTCGTGTCGCCCCATGCTTTTCAATGGGGGGTGCTCGGTCAGAGCACCCGAGCACCCGAGCATCGGGGTGCTCGCTCAACACTAATTAGATCTATAGAAGTACTTAAAGACTGGACGGACTACTCTTCATCTTATTCATCTTACTCATTCTGTATTATCATACATATTTCTCAATATCTTTCATCATCAGACATCCATTGACAATAGATAAAGGTAAGTGAATTCAAGTCTGTTCATGGTTCTTTATGGTTATCTAAATTGACTCATTTTTTCATCCTTCATATTTTTCATCCATTCATCTCATTGCATTAAGACAGACATATGTGTATTTTATAACCTAGGAGAGTTGTATTTGTATTCTGGATAAATAGATTCAAATTTGAAGACTGATCTTTGGATTTATCCCTATAGTGATTTCCTGGTGGGTCTGCGCCATGCGCAGGGTGTTTGGTTGGTGTTCGTGGAACAGAAATGGATATGTATATTTCCCACATTATGACAAATTTGTAGTTTGTTTTTTCCCTGTCTACTACATTGAAGCTGAAGAAACCATCTAATTGCCAGAACACTGCAAACCATATCCTGGGATCTTTTTAACAGATACAGGGTTTAACATAAATGTTCCCTTCAGGCACAGATAGATGAATATCATGCATTATATTTCAAGGTTGCATTAGTGGCTGTATGTTATCTCATTAAAGACTGTGAATCAGGTAACACATTACATCTAAATACTGATTTCTTGTCTTGCAGAATGAGATGATGTACACTCCAATTATAACTGGCAAGTCTACTTTACAGTTGCTTGGATTTCTCCTAATGACAAATTTTGCCAGCATTCTTTATTCATCACAACACAGCAACCTTTATCTGAGTTTTACAGCAGCTTTTAATATTCTGTGAAACACACATTTGTAAATGCTGCAGAATAAATCAGTTATAATTATGGCCTATACTCCCACATCCCCAATGTATATTTTTTTGGAGAATAGAAATATCAAAACAACTAGCCAATGGAGTTTTTACAGATTTAACCCACTAGAGACCGATCTACCATGCAAAGGTTTCAGAAACATTTCATTATAACAACTGGTAGGAAATTGTAATGTTGTCTTCTACATGAGAATAGTCAATCAGGACACACAGGAGGAAGCCATGAACTAAGGATACCTAGGTCGGGATGCTCTAAAGTTTGTTGAGGGCTCAGGATAGATATGTTGAGTTGGATCTGTGTTGAAGGCACATCACCAGCATGCACTAATGTGTCTTTGCCATCATATCCCCTTCAATACTCGCAGAATCCTACAACATTGTAATGAATCCACCATGCCTTCTACAGGTTTGAGATTTTGGACTGATCACGTCAACAATAGCTCATTTCTATATGGAAATGTGTGTTAATGAGCCATTGTCATATTCATGTGGGTGTTTTTATGTGTTAATGTGGCTGTTTGCCACATGCAGTAAACTCTGATAGCAGCCTCTCCTGTTGCAGTTCACAGTCCCAACATCGCCTATCTGGTGAGGTTGAGATGTCCCTGTAGCTTCCTATGCAGCAACAGCCCTCAACCTGAATCATAAACATATAGTAAGACATGACCTCCATTGCACATAATCAGCAACAGACAACCCTGATGTGTGAGAACAAGCTCCTGCTCAAAGGGGGGGGGGGAGGGTGTATAAAGGATCATCTCGGGCTTCAGCACCAAAAACAGCATCAACTCCCTTAACACATTGAGTGCCGTGGGAATGTGCATTGAACACCCCTGTGGCACTCAAAGGGTTAGAAAAGCACAGTATGTCAATACTCAAACAACTTCTCAGCTGAATTTTATTTATTTCTTAATTGTTTCAGTATTTTTACTATACACACAAATTGTATTAAAAAAATGTAAAACAGAAATTAACAGAAAACATAAGTTAACCCCTTGGCTGGTAGAGATGCCTCTAACTCATTTCTTTGCAATTTGTTGGAGACACTTCTAATACCAAATGGTTAAAAAAAAAGTCTGATTAAAAAAAAAGTCTACAGGGAGGAGTTGTTTCCAAAGGAACCAGTAAAGTGCTAGGCCTTATTCACACTCCACACGTTCACCACTCTGCCACTGCCACCTCTCCTCTGTCCCTTTCACCACCTTCTCTACCCATCTCTCCCTTTGTTATCCACTGTGTTGGCAGAGGAGGTGTGGCAGTCTTGTTATGATTATATGAGATATTGTTATGTTCTTAGTTCAATACATTTTCAAAATATTACTACACTTAAATGTTATTTTCTGTGTAGACCTTACATATTTTACTTTGAAGTTGGTCTACGATACACCTGAGGATCAAGATATATTGGAAACAAGCAGCTGAAGAAACAACAATGTCATTTGAATACCCTTTCTAAGAACATTATTGCTAAGAAAACATATCATTACCCATCTGCCATTATCGGTCATTTCATCATTCATGAAGACTTCATATTACCACCACGAATCATCGCATTCTTTCCATCACTCAACGATCTTCATCTATTCCCACTACTATGAATATATCACAGTGTTTGAATTGTTACAGGCCTATTTTATCAAAGTATTCCAAACTGTATTGTGGTTTCACACACTGGATTTCTGATCCTTTTTTTCCACTTTTATGTCATGAATGTATTTTCTTTATTGTGTTAGGCATTTATTTATTCATGTTTCCAGTCAATAGCTTAATTTTTTTTTTTTAAAGAAATTTTCTGTGTGCAATACAAATAAATATCTTGGGGGGGGGGCAGAGCCAACTTGGATGGATGGGTAAACTTTGCTCTGTGGCAACCCGGGATTTTAACTGGTTTTACTACATCTTTACCCCACTTTAAACCTCAAATTTCTTTTACTAATATTCTCCATGTCCAGCAAGAGAGGGAAGAAGAAGCAATCCCACTTCTCTGGGACCGTTGATATTGCTAAATATCTACCTAAAGTTGGAGACTGTGAGGAGGGAACGTGTGGTGGTGGAAATTCTACCTGGTCTAGTACCAGCCATTCTACTCAGATGCCTGAGACCCACGTTCTTCCACAAACAGATCCCTGTGACCAAGACAGTCGAGTTTCCACCATGTCATCTTATCTTACAAAAGACAATATTCAGCATCTCCCTACTAAAGCTGCTATAAAAGACTTATTGGACAACCTAAAACTCACTATGAAAGAAGAAATGTCAGACTTGTGAAAAGACATCACGCACCTAGTGTCTCGGATACATGACTTAGAAGAATCCCAGATTTCCTTTGCTGAACACCACTCAAATACGGAGCAAATTGTCTCACAACAAGAGGACACTACTCTCTCCATACAGGGCAAACTCGACGATTTAGATAATCGCAGCCAACGGTGTAACATCCGTCTTAAGTATTTGCCAGAATCTGTCCTTCCTAAAGACTTGATTACTTCCCTGCAAATGCTCTTTTCTTCTCTCCTGGGTGAAGGGAATGCCGAGGAGGTGGAGATCAAAAGGGTGCATAGAGCCCTTAGACCTCGCAGTGGTCCCGAAGACAAACCAAAAGACATAATTTGCTGTTTATTAAGGTATCCAGTTAAAGAAAAAATCCTCCGTGCAGCGAGAGCTAAGGAAGAGGTCAAATTTGCAAGCATCATGGTTCAGCTTATCCAGACCTGTCTTTCCACACACTACAACAGCGACAATTCATTAAACCTTTAAAAGATTACCTCTGATCAGTGGGCCTGAGATATTGCTGGGGCTTCACGTTTCTTTTGACATCTCAGAAGATGTGCTGGCTTTCTGCAAACAATGGGAATCCCTGTTCCATCTCTGTTTGACAGGCCAACTGGTAAAACTTCTGCGGAATCTGGAGCTAAGCCTCAGAGAGAGTTCTGGCAGTGGCAGGGCCCTATGACTAAAAACGGCAGAGGGACCAAGATGCTGTTGACCCACACAATCCCACTGGTTCCAATATTTGGCACTCTGGCCCATCCTCTTTGTGAACGTTTTTGGTCAAGATGTTGACTGAACTTTTGCTTCCCTTCCCACTGTGGCTTTGATGCTGTACCTTTTTGCCACCTGGAAGTGTAACGGACAATATACCTCATAGCATATAGTCGGGTACGCTTACTGGTTTAATTATGGTCTTTATGTTCCCTTTGCTAGGGCCTTGTATGGTTAAGACACTGTACTTAATTTAAAAAAAAAAGTTTACTTTAATGTTTGGGACATCTGAGGGTGTGAGTTCTATGTACTGTACCATGGTCTTATTGCTTTACTGACATTTTGTCTCTTCCTCATGTGTGATGCTACGTCCGTTTATGCCTTTTGCTGGTGTAAGAGCATTTCAGTGTGAATCTATACCCTATTTGTAGGTTTTCCTTAACTTTTTGAGACTGGTGGGGTGGGGAAAGAGCACTATACTTCTCTTGGAGCTGATACGGTATCTGCTACCAGATGAATATTTCTGTGATCCGATGTCTTTGTCACACCTTGAGGAGATGAAAGCTTGGGGGCATTTTTAGTCCGGGAGTTAGTAGGTCTTCACGGGGTATGTTCAACTGACATGTTCTCCTGCAGGGGATGGAGGGCTAATCTCTTGGTACATAGGGGATTATATGCTTTAGACCATAACATTGTTTGATTGTCATAATGGCCCAGCCACAAATGTGATGCTAAGTTGGTTTTCACACCCGGGTGGTGTTGGCACATCTTATATTAGTTTCTACCCTATTGGTAGGTCTCTTTCACCTTCATTACGGGTCCCTGGAGCCAGACAACTTGACATGGATCTTACTCTAGCAAAAAGATCACAGCTGCACTCAGACACTACTCCATGATTCTCTTGACATATAAAAAGCAATCTTCTTTATTGTTCAAAAATAAAAACCACAAGTAAATAACAAAAAACAAAACGGTTTAAGGTAGACACACATAGGGGGATCCCATTAATCTAACATGTTTTGAGCTGTATTGTGCTTACTTATAGACTAGATTGTTAACACACACACCTTCTTAACAAAACATCGGTGAAAAGGGTAATTGGTTAAAATCTAAAAGGGAAGTTCCATACAAATTGGAAAACACCTCCCCCTATTCATCATTGCAAACACTTCAATCGAGCAATCATCATCATACAGGCTACATATGTATCAGTATGTGACAAGCCAAAATTCTATGTTCATAAGAGTAGAAATTGTCACCTTGGAAGGGACATAAAGATCCTTAATAGCGTCCTAATACATCTCAAATTGACTGTCACGGATTTGAAGACTCTCAGACTTAAGGTTTGGTAAAAACTTAACTTTATTAAAAGTTAAAGGCAGTCCCCGTAGGGTAAACATACATAACAATACAGCAGTAATAGCAGATATAATAGGTTCTACTGGCCTTGCCTAAATACCGGGCAAGGCAACCCAAGTGACAGTAATAATGACAGGCTCTACCGGCCTTACCAATATCGGGCAAGGCAGCCCAAGGAATGCGGAATGGAGGCTCTGCCGGCCCTGCCAATACCGGGTAAGGCAACCTTAAAGATGGTGAAATACAAGGTTCTACCGGCCTTACCAATACCGGGCAGGGCAGCCCAAAGGAATGCGGAATGGAGGCTCTACCGGCCCTGCCAATACCGGGTAAGGCAACCTTCAAGATGGTGATGTACAAGGTTCTACTGGCCTTACCAACACTGGGCAAGGCAGCCCAAAGGAGTACTGTAGTAGGCTCTACCGGCCCTGCCAATACCAGGTAAGGCAACGTTAAGGATGGTAACGTACAAGGTTCTACCGGCCTTACCAATACCGGGCAGAGCAGCCTGAGCGAGTAGACCAGCTGTCAGATGGCTAAGACAGCAGAGAGCAATAGGAATTATGGTCTTACTCAGCAGAAGTCTATTGCCAGGGATAATCAGACGACTGCATAGGAGTGGACAGCGACCTGTCCAAAGTACTGGATCATTCAGGAGCAAACCAACGTCCGCACGTTGGGACCAACAGTAAATAACGCCACCAGGTTAATGGAGTAAACCAGCGTCCGCACGCTGGGACCAATAATAGATGTCGTCACCAGGTTAATGGAGTAAACCAGCGTCTGCACGCTGGGACCAACAGTAAATGTCGCCACCAAGTTTAATGGAGTAAACCAGCGTCCGCACGTTGGAACCAACAGTGTATCTCGCAACCAGGTTTAATGGAGCAAACCAGCGTCCACACGCTGGAACCAACAATGTATATAGCAACCAAGTTTAGGGGAAAAAAACAGCGTCCGCACGCTGGAACCAACAATGTAATCGCAACCAGGTTTAGTGGAGTAAACCAGCGTCTGCACACTGGAACCAACAATGTATATCGCAACCAGGTTTAGTGGAGTAAACCAGTGCTCGCACGCTGGAACCAACAATGTATATCGCAACCAGGTTTAGTGGAGTAAACCAGCGTCCGCACGCTAGAACCAACAATGTATATCGCAACCAGGTTTTAGTGGAGTAAACCAGCGTCTGCACACTGGAACCAACAATGTAATTGCAACCAGGTTTAGTGGAGTAAACCAGCGTCCGCACGCTGGAGCCAACAATGTATGATCAGCAGCGAGAAGAACAATGCTGCCGGAGCGACGGCTGGAGCAGGAGATTCAGGAACTCAGTAAGATTAACCCGCGAGGTGCTAGAACACAGGAACACTAGAATACAGGCACCCAGTAACACTGGAACACCGGAACACTGGAACACTAGCATACAGGAACACTGGAACACTGGAGCACTGGAACACAGGATCAGCAAGTACAGCAGGAACAGCAGGAACAGGCCCAGAAGCCTGACCAGCAGGTCAGGCAGAGTGAAGTCAGAAACACCACGAAAGGGCAACCTGGAAGTGCTCAGCCTGGGTTTAAAAAGGCTGTGTGAGGAGGGCTAATCACAGACAACCAATCATGATTACTCAGCAATAGTGTTGAGCGAGCACCCCGATGCTCGGGTGCTCGGGTGCTCTGACCGAGCACCGCCGGAGGCTTGAGTGCTCGGCCGAGCACCCAAGCCCCATTGACTTCAATGGGGCGACACGAGCATTACACCAGGCACCCCCTGCTCTGATGAGGGGAGGGTGCCTGGTCAATGCCCCCCTTCATCTCCACAATGTCCCCCTTCCACAATGTCCCCCTTCCACAATGTCCCCCTTCATCTCCGCAATGTCCCCCTTCATCTCCGCAATGCCCCCTTCATCTCCGCAATGCCCCCTTCATCTCCGCAATGCCCCCTTCATCTCCGCAATGTCCCCCTTCCACACTGTCCCCCTTCATCTCCACACTGTCCCCCTTCATCTCCGCAATGCCCCCTTCATCTCCGCAATGTCCCCCTTCCACACTGTCCCCCTTCATCTCCACACTGTCCCCCTTCATCTCCGCAATGCCCCCTTCATCTCTGCAATGTCCCCCTTCCACACTGTCCCCCTTCATCTCCACACTGTCCCCCTTCATTTCCGCAATGTCCCCCTTCCACACTGTCCCCCTTCATCTCCACACTGTCCCCCTTCATCTCCGCAATGCCCCCTTCATCTCCGCAATGCCCCCTACCTCCAGTCCCTGGTGGTCCAGCGGAGCGTCTTCAGATCTGTGCCTCCTTCGGCACAGATCCCCGCCACCCGAACATGGCGGGCGAGCACATGGCGGTACTCGTACGAGTACCGCCATGTGCCGAGCAGAGCGATGCTCGAGCCGATCCGAGCATCGGCCGAGCATGCTCGCTCAACACTACTCAGCAAGTGACAGACACTGAACAGCACGAATCACGGGCACCGTGATAGGCTAATCACAGACAGCCAATCATGATTACTCAGCAAGTGACAGACACTGAACAGCACGAATCACGGGCACTGTGATATTGACACAATATTAACCCCAACAGGGGAAAAAAAACAAAGAATATAGGACACATCCATGTCACAGTCATCAATTGCACATGGCTATAACAATTTCAAACTATAAGGAATCCAAAGAGGGGAAAAGAATAAGCCATACTGGTAAAAACTACCGAAAAGGTAGACATGTTAATACAAAGAATTAATTAATAATACATATAATATGATATAGTCCACTCAAGTCATATTTAACTGACACTGTAGCAGGTTGGTCCTCTTAACCCCCCATGCATCTTATTATGGGGACCCAAACCAGGGCTAACATCAGAGACAGGGTACCAAACACGAAACCCACTAACATGTTACCCCGTGTTGAACAACAAGTGGCGCACCAGCTCACCCCTCATCCTTAAAATATGTGGCTGATGTCCCACTCAGAGTTCATCCCCTGGGGAACCTGGGTTTTTAAATGGAATATCCAATAGGCTTCACGTTTGTTAATCAAGGCTATCATATCCCCGCCTCACCATGGGAGCCTTACCCTTTCAATCCCCTGAAACTCAAAGGATGATAATCTCCCTTTGTGGCATTCCAATATATGTTTTGCCACTGCAGACTCTCTTTTGCCATGCTCAGTCTCATTGATGTGCTCCCTAATATGGTGCTTCAAATGGCGGATGGTATGACCTAGATACTTTTTAAGGCATATCTTACATGTAACCAAGTAGATAACATTCTAAATTGCAATTAATGTAACTAGCACTATTGTACGTACACTTATCCACTATGCTACCAAAGCTACTTGAAGCACAAACATAATGTCAGTACTTGCAAACAGATGCTACACACCTGAAGAAGTCCTTATGCCTCAACCAAGTGGGTGCAGTCTTCTTGCTTAGGAATAAGCTAGGCAAAACTATTTCCTATAGTGGGTACTCTCCTAGCCACAAAGTCACAGCCATTCTGCAATATAGAATCAAGTTTGTTATCCGTGCGTAGGATAGGTAGGTATATCTTAATGGTATTACAAATGGCTCCAAATTGTGAGCTGAAGCTACTAATGAACCTAATATCATGCCTACTGTATCGTTGATACAGGAGAGTTCACAGATGCCTTCTGTTATAGATTCCAGTGATGAACATGCTCTTGCCCTGAAATCACAAAAGTCCCAGGACTTAGGAAAATAAAAAGCCTGTAAGGGCTATGAAAGACCAACAAGAAGAGGCAGTCATGGTGCAGGAGTCAAAAATATAGCCCAAACTTGGAACCAAAATCAAATAAAACCATTAGAGGTTCTTAACTTGTCCAAAATTGTTCTGACACCAGCTCAGATCAGAGTATTAAAAATGGGATTGAACTTTGCACCTGACTGTAACTTTGACTTATTCAATCCGCTGCTTGATATGAATCGGTTTGTTAGGCTGTTAGCTGTCAAGATATTTTCCCTCTCTAAGAATATACGTGGATCTAAGTTGGATTTTTTGCAGACCCCCAGGGTGCCTACCGAGCTCTGTGGGTTACCATCCGGTTTCAGCAATATAAGTGCATTCTATGTTCTCCAGGCTCTTAGAGAGGAGTCCTCTGACTGTTGGTCTGACAATGCCATTCATTCTGTGGAAACTGGCCTACGGCCATCCTCAAGTTTTTTTCCCGGAAACCAGCTTGATTTGTTTCAAAAGATGGTGGAGAGATTTGACAACCCTGAGTGAAAAGACTAAGCATAAATGGGGTCATAATCTCTTTCTATCAGAGAAGGAAGCTTTGGCCCAATTAAAGGAGAATGATTCGTTGGTTATCAAAATGTCGGACAAAGGGGGTTCAGTTGCAGTTCTGAATGCAGAATTTTATAAGAATGAGGCTTTGAAGCTTTGCGCTAATTGAATGGTCCACTGACATACAAGATCTTCAGACTGCACCCCATTTTGTCCTACAGATTGGAACTTTGCCAACTAGTCCAGGAAGGCCTCACTTCAGGTATTTTGTCGAAGAAGGAAACCCTGGCCTTGGTCCAGAGGAGCAGGGTGACTCCCATTCATTGAATTGTATTCCTGATTCCTGTGTATGACCTGGCTTGTCTGTCCATCCATCCTGGTGTTGACCTGTTGCTCTGTCTGACCATTCTCTGTGGGCATTCCGATTTGGCTTAAACATCCTTTCTGGTGCAAACCTGTGCCTCTGGCTGACTACCCACTCCGTGTATGACCTGGCTTGTCTGACTACCCATCCTGGCGTTGACCTGGGGCTCTGTCCACTGCGCATCCAGCATACCAATGCTTCAGTGGATACCCTATCTGGTGCAAACCTGTGGCTCTGGCTGACTACCCACTCCGTGTATGACCTGGCCTGTCTGACTATCCTAGCTGGTGCTGACTACATGCTCTGTCTGTTTCCTATGTGTGTTGGCTCCCGCTCCACAGACATCCCTCCTAGTGCAGACCTGGGGCTCTGTCAGACTCCTATCCTACTGACAGCAGGCCTGACTCAGTAGTCTCCTTGGTTGCATTCATTATTGGAGACATCTCTCCTAGATTGACTGCAGGCTGAGTCAGTGCTAGTCCTTTAGGCGTTTCTCCATATACAGAGACTACAGTGGGCTGAGGCCTAGTCTCTAGCAGTAGAGGTGGATCTTTTGGCAGACTCCTATTTCTTATAGAGTCCTAACCTCTTTGGTCACCCACTGCCTGTTATTTATCTTTTTGCATTACTTTTATTATTACTGTAATAAATGTGACTATACTGTCTGACTCCTTGTCTTGCTTGCTAACCTTAACAACCCATAGGCCCAAATTTTTCACCATTTTTACAATGTTTTCACCTTTTCACTATAAAAACTTGACTTTTTGTGGAAACCAGCTTCAGAGCGACGCAGACATACTGTGCTGTTCTGCTTTGATATTTTGGTAAAATTGAGGCAGGAGAGGCACATAGTGACTACTATCACTATCAGCAGGTTGAAAAATATTCAGTGGAGGAGGTGGAAGGACCCTTATGTGTCCACTGAGTCTGAGGAGGAGGAGGAGGAAGTGAGCACTACTGAACCAATGCTGTCCAGTCCCCCTAAATTACCCTAAGGGATCATGGGGAATTTAATGGGAAGGGAGGGAGAAAAGGGAAGGGATGGAAAAAAGGGAATGGGAAGGGAGAAAAAGGTAGTACTAGTGAGAGCAGGACAGGTCAGATGCCTGTGCCTGCTGCTGGACGTGCTGCCTCTGCTGCCACCATTGCTGCCCCTGTTGAAACCAGTGCTGTGCCTGTGGCTAGTATTAAAGCTGCTGCCACCAGTGCTGAAGCTGCTGCAACCAGTGCTGAAGCTGCTAGTGTGTCTTGTAATACTCAGGAGGGGAGGAAGGAGAAGATTATGCCAAGTGTGACAGCAGGGGACCCTAAGTCACACTTGTCATCCCCAAGCAGTCCCACCACTACTAGTACTACTACTAAGAAGGTCCAGCAGCTTGTTAGTGTTACAAGTGAATGAGGGGGTAATCAATATCCTCATATTACTAGTGACTGTGAGGAGGAAGACTTTGGGGATGAACTTGATGTGCATAGTGTTAGTAGTAGTAACAGTGATGGTAAAGCAGCTGGTGGGACTAGTATTAAGGGAGTGGTAGGGTAAGCATTTGAGAGAGTGAAGACTAGCGGTCAAGGGAGCCCACACCATTCCTCTGGCTCTGGGAGTTCTCCTCACCTTCCCTTCACTACAGTGTCCAGGTGGAACATGATCGTCACCTCCTCCAAGCAGCAGTGAGATATCTGTAATAGAGCAGCAGCAGCAACACATAGGGACTAGTGATGATGATGGTGCAGAAGCTGGGGAGGAAGAGACATTGAGGGCCTTTTTAGCAGAACCTGATAAGGATTGGGAGACAAGGATGGGCATCATCACCACCACTATCAATGACATTTTGGAATTAGAGGAATTTGTAGGAGTATGATCCTTTAATGCTGTAGGTTTTGTTGTTGTGGGTGGCTTTGTTGTCTGGGCATATGTGCTGGCACAGTATGCAGCTGTCACAACCAGGAGCAATGACAACAAAGGCACTGGGAGTACCTGGGAGAAGGAATAGGGAACTCCTCCAACAAGGGACCGCTGAGCAAGAAGCCAGGGAGCGAAGCTAGGGAATGGAGCTAGAGAGTGTTGGTTACCTAGGCCAGTGTTGTGCTGCGGCTGAGTCGCCTGTAGGTGCTGGCAACGAAGCCAGATGTTGTGGTCTCCAGCAGAGAAGCCGCTGGGTAACCCCGGATAACCCCAACCAAGACAAGCTGTACTCAGATGACCCCAGGGAGAATGGTAATCTCCAAACAATAAGTGGTACTCACTCAGGTCTCCTAAGAAGAGGGATCCCTCATGGCGGGAACTGCTGGTGGGACACACCAAGACTGGCAGTGAAGAGGTAGGCACGGTCCTGGGAGATCCACTGGATGCCGGCAAGCTGGAACAAGAAGAGGCAGGGTCAAGAACTGGTCTGGGTCATACACAGGAGTATTAAGGCACAGGGTTCAAGCAGAGGCTAGGTAAAATGCTGGTCTGGGTGATACACAGGAGTACTAAGGCACAGGGTTCAGGCAGAGGCTAGGTCAAAGGCTGGTCTGGGTCATACACAGGAGTACTAAGGCACAGGGTTCAGGCAGAGGCTAGGTCAAAGGCTGGTCTGGGTCATACACAGGAATTCAGGCAACCATGTACTACTGGAAGGCACGAAATAGACGCTATACTAACATGTCTGAACGGAGCAGGAAGCAGGCAGATAAAGTCCCCCAGCCAGAAGGAGCCCTGAGAGTGAAGCTATGATGCCGGCAGGATCATAGAGAGGAGACAGCAAAAGGTCCGCCGTCATACGCATGCGCACCACCAACGGAACTGTGAACATGCGCAGAGAAGCCAGCCCGGAGACCGGTGGAGCGGCAAGGAGCCGTCAGAATGCCCAGGGCAAGGGCAAGGGCGAGCAGGACTTGACATTAGAGAGGTTTCTTGAATTGTCTGGTAACTTTTTCTGTTTTCTTTTCATCCGTGTGTAGTTTCCTGTTGATTAATTGTTGTTGAATCTTTGGTGGTTGTCTAAAGGCCAAAATGGGGGTTTCAGAGAAGATATTTTTCAGATGCTTACCCATACTCCAATACATGTAGGCATATATATGTGGGTGTGCTATGCTATATGTGTATATGGGCTTATGTGCATATATGTACATGCATGTATGCATGTATGTATGTATGTATGTATGTGTTTGTGTATGTATGTGTATGCGTATATATGTGTATATACACACACAATTCTTACAAAAGGTATTTACGACCCTCTGCAAGAAGAGTGTAGATTCTCTTGTCTTATCTGCAGTCATATTGTTTTTTAACCGCAGCACACAGCTAAACTTTTAATTGTATATATCACTGTGAATTCTGTATCATTTTACTCAGAAATGCTTTAGACTTGAGAAAGGGAGGTTCTCCCAAAAGCTTGTCAATCCAAAATTCTGTTAGCCCAATAAAAAAAGGTATTACAAGATACTAAATAATACGGCTACACTCTCCACTCTATATACACATATATACACATACGCATACATACAGGGGCTTATAAATCTAATAACATACATAGACACCCTTACAGAGTTCTGCACCCTCTCTCTTTTTTTTGTCCTTCTATAGTGGGGCATGGGTATTATAGACCTGCAAGAACTCCAAATGAAAATAGTAAATTGCAGAGTCTAGATCAGGTATTACATTTATGCTATACCATAATTTGGGAAAGACTTGGAGATTACGGCCTCGTTTCAATTTGCCCCATCACCAAAAAGAAAACCAGATAGCATTTTTCAAACACATTAAGCCATTCAATTACCTATGCTGTGAAAAAATACTGGCTAAACCCCCCCCCCCCAAAAAAAAAAAGCATGTCGGGAGCTAAAGTTAGCGCCCAGTGGAATCCATTATAACAAGAAACATTTCCCCATTCAATACTATGCTTCAGTCATTAAGATGAGTTATGGGACCCACGCTGACGGGAGAAAATCTGCCAATTTGTTTGGGACAGAGCCCCCTAATGCATGTTTAATCCTGCCAATGCAGGAATTGAAGGGGGAAAAAAAGCCTAAAAAAAACCCCTAAGTGTCCAATACTCAAAAAATGTGTCAAATGTTAGCAGAATTAAGCCTATGAGTGCCAGTGCGGTATGCAACGCATTGCACAACGTTATCTATCCTACTGGAACTCATAGGGTTAATCCAACTAAATTAAAGATATCCCCTGAAAGGAAACATCAGTAATCCTGATGTCCAGCAGGGTCTTCAGCACCCTGGACAGCTACTGTCCATCTTTTTCTGTCATCTTCTAATTTCCTTCTTCTTTCTCTTCATCTGCTGTCTTATCTTGTTCTTTGCAGCAAAGATGTACTCACCTCCCAGCTAATAAACTTCTAGTGGGGGATAATGAAACCTGCTAGAAGCTGATTGGCTGGGAGGTGTGCAAATACACATCCCAGTCAATGGAAGGCTGGAAACCACTTTGAACAGAGACTAGCCATATAAATTCCAACAAGAGGTCAGAGAGGTAAAAGGAGGGGGTTTCACTCTGAATTCCTGCTACCACTGCCAGCAGTAGTGCCAGTAGACTTTATTAACACTTCAGATGCCTGAATAAATTATATATTTTGACTGACAAAATATTTTTTCAATTTGGACTTTAAAAATAAATAGTGAAATGGATTACGAATTGCAGAAAAATCTATTTTTTTTAGCCTTAAATGCCTGTATAAATTTAACCATTTGAGTGTCAGAGAGATACCAACACATTTATATGCAATGTGTTGCATACCCCTCTGGAAGTCAAAGGGTTAATGACTACATATCTTTCAGTCATAATTTTAAAGCATATTTAATGATGCCTTGTTTTCCTCTTTTCAGGTACATCTTTGCTAGAAAGAACAAGATCAGAAGATAAGAAGACTGAAAATGGAGAAAGAAGAATAAAGAAGATAGAAGATAATAGAAGATGGACACATAAGTGCTATACAGCTGTGGGTGTTAGGCTAGTGTTAAGGCTAGTGTTGTTAAGGGTAGTGTAGGGTTAGTGTTTGGGAGTGTTGATGACATGCTCGGTGCTTGACTGTCAAGCACCAATCTTTAGCCCTTTTTTTTTGATGTTCCCATTACTCACATTATTTAGCGTGGTTTTTGGGACCTTAAAACACAATGGACATTTGGCCAAAAGTCAGATTCTTTGGCCCAACGTTCTTTGTGGTATCAGTTGATTGGGCAATTGAATACTGACGGTGACACAGTGGGTGTATGGATCACTATCCATTTTTGCTTTGCTGGCTATTTAGCTGGCCACAGTTGGATTGAGGTCTACATTTCTGAAAATATCTAGTAATTATTACTTTGGGACATAATTTGATTTACTTTATTTTCTGAATGGAGTACACTATGGATTGATAACAAAATATGTTAGTATGCCTGAATCATGGATTCTGCTTGGGCAGCAGGAAAGGATCAATTCCAGAACAGTATGGTTGGATGTTTTTAGATTTATGTAAGTAGGGGAGAATATTAGGTGTGATACATTCAAATCTTAAGCAATTAAGAGAAATACTCGGGTCTAGTTAATTAACATAAAAGTTAAGATCCAGACGGCTTGCTTTCCTTGTTTTGAGTGGCAATATCATTGAAATAGCTCATATGACTATCTGCTGATAAGCTGATTCATATAAATAGAGGACTCACAAGTTAGTCCTGCAGGGTAAGCACTCAAGGGCCACATGTGGTTAACTGGTAATGTTGTTATATTCCTTACATTCCCAGTTTACATTCTCAGTTTCCTATTCCCCTCACATGAGCAATCATATTATAAATCGGACTTGAAATTGCACCAGTATATCTAAATATAAAATGAAAAACCATAACAAGGCTTGCAGGGTGGGAAACAATACACAAGATTACATGACAAAACTCTATACAGGACATAACCTTAGATAAAAATTGTAATAAACCAATATTTAACCTCAAAAAGGACCAGAGGGGTACACAATGCATTACTTTACAATGCATTTTGTACAGCCATCTGGTCCTAAAGGAGTTAAAGGCCAAAATACTGAGTATATCTGAATCTGCAGTTAGTTACACAATAAGAACTTTTATATACACATACATATATATATATATATATATATATATATATATATATATATATATATATATATATATAAAGATGACTTTGGTGAGCCTTTCAAATACATCCAGGAAGTAAAGAGCTATTCAAATCTCCTCTATACTGGTGCTCCCATAGGTCTATATATTGGGGCCTGATTTTCACAGAAGTGGCCAGGCCCTCTTGTGAAAACCTCTGCAAGGGTTTGCAGGTCCTATACACAATACACACGCAAAACACACACAATACATACAACATATCCAATACATACAACACACGCAATACACATACACAATATGCAAACACTATAAACACACACGACACAATACATGTGCACTGTGGGAGAGTTTTGCTTTTTAATGCGTTGCACATGTTTTTGGAGCTAAAAGAGTTAAGCACTGAAAATTAAAAAAGCCAAGTATTAAAAACATTGCCTCAATTCTGGATTCACCTGGATGTCAATGCCTTAGACCCATACCGAATTAGTTAAAAAATTGTACTGACAAAAATGGTCAAATGCACTTGTTTTACTTTCCTACATGTCATGTTCTTCATGTGTTTCTCACATACTGTAAATTACACTCAGTAATGCAAAGGAAGATATCACAGATTACGAACTATAATTTATATAACTTCATATGATGGTTAATTCTTAGAACTGAGAGGAAGGGGTAGGGAACTATTTAACCTTTTGAGAGAGCCATAAGGGTACACAAAGCAATTATTTTTGTATACTCTGGCATTCAAAGGTTTAAAAGTTTGTTTTCATTGTTCGCTATCTGCAGTTGGTGGGGGGAGGGGCTTAACTCTCTGGTGAATGCTTCCGTGGAATATGACCAGAAATAGGAAATGTTGGTAATTTTGAAGGAATTTTCCTTACTACATTCTTAAGATTCCTGTCTCTAAACTAGAAAGGTAAATATTACTCAATCATCCTCCATATCTGACCAGATTCCACACTATACAGGTCTAGCAGACTTCTCAACTAATAAAAATTACATTATCTAATTTTATCATCCAATCCTAATATTTTCTTTCTCAAAATATATTGGAAAGTTGTTCACTATGGACACAGCAAGCATCCTCTGTGAAGCAGCTCCTGTGCAGTCAGATGAGATGATCCACAGTGATACCTCTTACCATATGTCTTAGTTTCAGTATTCTCTACAGTGGTGTTTGAAAAATATCAGCTGTATCACATTTTCTGTAAATTTGTGCAGTCATAGTGAGGTCCAAAAAGGACATAGCTCTAGAATTTTCTTAACTGTAAAAGACCAGATTTGTATTTTTCTTACTAGGTGCAGAAATCTCATTGTTTTGGGATTCAAACATTTTTACAACAGATTGCATTCAGGAGTCATAAAACGTGTAATAGCAATGCCAGCCCAGGACGTCTATACAATTGTATCTCTCTGCAGAAACAATACTGACAATAGAAAATAAATAAATATAATGTGCAATATATTATTTCCAGTACAGTAAACTAAAGTATTTGAATTATGTAAATAACCATTCATACAAGAATACATTTTAAATCTGCATCCATTTGGAATCCAAACATTTTATCACAGAAATTGTTAGCTGTTAGTTTTCCATGTTACTATGGCAACTGTTTTTTACTCCTCATTTTCTTCAAAAATATTTTTCTTTTCTCTAATTGCTTTTTAAAAAACATGCTAATGGTTCATTGTTTTTTGTTAAGAAAGATATTTACAATCAAAGCAGGAAGTCACTAGCCTATACTAAATGGATGAGATATAGTGAAACCGATAAATTGCTTCATGAGGTGAGCAACAACACCCATAATACAGCAGTTTTGCACATAGAAAGTAGACTAGTTAACTTGAATTCAGTTATAATATTTGAAAAGCTTGCTCATATCTGCCTATGCATCATGTTAACTCTTTAAGAACCATAATAACATTTATAAATGTCATGATTTCCTGTGCCTAAATTCACTATAACATTTATAAATGTAATTTGGCACTTTAAATGGACTGGAAGCTCTGTCAGCAGTGACAGCACTCCCAATCCCTATCAGGAAAATCAAATTGGCTGTCAAAACCAGCTAGAGTCGACTGCAAATGAACGAAGCTGACTAATTCAAGGCTCTTGGCGGTAAGATTTTCTCAATGGCCCTAACCTCTTTGTGAACTCCACATTAAAGGGATATTAATGCCAGCATTGAATAGGGTTTATCATCTTTAAAATATGTACTCATTTGTAAAAATTATTTTTTAGGTGCATGAACCCCAAAGTACATAATAAACACGTTTTTCCTATTCATCTGGACAAGTGCGCATGAACATTTGACACTTCTTTGGTAATGTTTGGCATCAATTAGGTAAACAAATAATAAGAGTCCTTTAATCCCTTAAAGGGATAGTAATACTTTATTTTAACTTTATTTTATTTTGTAGGCATTAAAAAAACATGAAGAACGATATAAGTCTTATCTCTCAAACCTTTATGGTTTGAGAGATATTCACAAGCAAAGTTTCCCCCTCCCACCCCTTTTTCCTAGTGTAAGCCACATCTTCTCAGATGTGAATCTGGTTGTAAGACCAGACAGCTAACAGAAGGGGACAATCTTCTTTGTATGAAAACAATGAAATCCCTGCCCCCCTTGACAAGTTTTTCAGCTTTTTCCCTTATCTTAATTGAAGATTGTCCCTCTCTGCAGTCTACCTGGGCACCTTTCTTCTGATCTGGCTGAATGGTGGGGGGATACTTTGCTTGTGAATATCTCTTAAACCATAAAGGTTTGAGAGATAAGACTTATATCGTTCTTCATGTTTTTTTAATGCCTACAAAATAAAATAAAGATAAAACAAAGTATTACTATCCCTTTAAGGACCAGCAGTCCCAGGGTGTGTGGTCCTTTAAGGACCAAATAGCAAAGTTTGACATGCCGGCACACTTGACTGATCACGTGTGCCGGCATGCCGAACTGGGCACTGATGGTGATCGCTCTGGCCTTAGAATGGATAATTTCAGTCCCCGCTACGTGACATGCCAGGACCGTCACTGGTCCTTTAGATAAAAACAGCAGTGACAGCCCTGACACATTAACAGGTTTAAGGAGACAGAGCTGTCAAGCAGTACATGCTCAGGCAGAGGAGTATAGTATAAAAAAAGAAAAAAAAATCCTTGAGCCACGCAGTGTGTGTGGTTCTATGGCTACCAGTGCAGTTGAACAAGGCTAGGAAATCAGTACCTTCAGCTGTTTCTGGATTCCAGCTCCAATCATTTCCTGCCAGATGAAGGTTGACTGGGAATTATGGCAGTTGTAGTCTGGCAGCAGATAGAGGTTCTCAGATTTCCCCTCACTATCTAGGCTACTGTGGGACAAGGCAGGGGATCAGTATGTATGATTTTATATATACCAGTGATGTGGGACAAGGTGGTTTTGTATCTACCACTGCAGTGGGAAAGGGCTGGGTGTCAATTTGTGGTTATGTGGCTACCAATGCACTGGAGGCCAGTATGTGCTGTTCTATAGTTATGGAGGGAAAAAACAGGGGATCAGTATGTGTGGTTCTCTGGTTACTAGTACAGTGGGAGGTAATGGTGAAAAAATGGCACTTTTCTCTGGAATTCCCAAAGAAGGGGAAATGTGCAATTTTACACTTTTCCCCTTTGGGGTGAAACATTTTGCTCATCCCTAGTTCTCAGCCTAATAGTCACTGTTGTTCTGTCAGAATCTGAAACCATCAGAGAAATGTTGAATAGCATTGGCAAAATCTGTGCACAGTTTAGCCTGTAGTGCTCAGTATGGATTATATCCCATACAAGACTGCAACCACAGTTGCAATCAGCTGAAAACAGAGATCTTTGTAGGTGGGAATCTGCATTCTACATGCTAGAACAAGGTTATCATATTGATTAACTGGAAGGCTTTGGAGGGCTCTTATTTATCACCTAGTCAATGGCAGCTTATGTTAGACTTCTGTCAGCTCCTGAAACTTTTAGAGGAGGCCACCTTGTTGGTTAGCTGTGCTGGTGCAGGGATAAGTAAAACTCTTCCACTTATTTATTGCAAAAAAAACAAAACTAGAGAGCATAATGGATGATTCTGTCCAGAACAATCCAGATATGAACTAGTTGGTGACTTATATGTTAGCATGCTTCGAACAGGATCTTAGAATAGTGTCTACTAGTAGTATTGTCACAGCGCTTCCAGTGTGATTAATAAAACAATGACTGCTTTAATGACTGGCTTGTTGTATTTTCAGTGCTTAGCCCTTTCAGGTCCTTAAAGGTGTGTGTGTGTGTGTGAGCTTATTTGATCAACATTGTTCGTAAATTCCCATGCACTTGAACAGAGATTTGTAACCCCTTGAATGCTATAGAGGTCTCCAATGCATTGTTTTGCATTCAAGGAGTTAAACGCACAATGTATTTGTAACAGGAATTTTTATTTGTCCCCTATGGAGCAGTTGCTTTACTCTAGAATAACTTGAGTTTGCTTTGATAAATGCTTTTGAGTCTTATGCGCAAAAGAGGAATTGGGGAGCAAAGCAAGTGCATCATGGGGGAGAAATAAAAAATAACCCAAACACCCCTTGATTTAAATGGGCTTTTAAACATTTGAGTGGCACAGGTCTCGATTTGCAAAGTAATGTGTTAGAGACCTGTAGCATTCAAAGGGTTAATAGTGGCATTTACCCGATCCCTCCAGGAACCTACCCTTCCCATATCCTCCTTCTCTGACTTTCCTTTCTTCTCTTCTCTTCCATTTTTTACTCTTCATCTATTGGGATAGTATCTTTCTGCCCACCCTCCTTAATCCACCCCTCAAAACGGACTAACTCAAGATCTCAACTATGACCATAATCCCCCATAACGTTCCTCAAATCTCCCACTTGTTTAAGTTTAGGTTCAATAAGCAACAATGACCCTTCTAAATCCCTTTTGACCCATTAGGATTGGAGAAGGGCCTGTATGCTCTTTACAAGGTACTTTAAAGCCCAACAATACTCTTGGTATAAATATGGATAGTTCCCCTCTTACTCACCCTTACCCTTATATTGGAACAAAGGGGGGACCATATTCTCTCTCAATCCTGTGGTCTTTCTGAAATTGCTTAATATTACAGTAAACTGTGAATTAAGGATTCATGTTCGAAGAGTTCACATCCTGTATTCATGACTATGTAGTCTCATTTCTGTATTTTTCCTGAAATTTCAATAAAGTTTAAAAAAAAAAAATGGCATTTAAGTTGATGGGAATTTTTGTTCCCTGCTGTGGCATAGTTCAGTGTGCTCCAAAATGGCTGATCTGTTCATTTGTACATAAGGTCCGTTCGGACGAACTAAGGAAGCTGCATGTAAACAACTGTTGAACAAACCAATTGCACCATAGTGGGCTTATATAAAAATTCTACAATTAGCTTTTACTTAAATGGGTGTTTTTTAACACATTTAATGCTGGATATGTTTTCAATGCACTGTGAAGCAATAGGTTTGTGTTCTTTCTAACGTTTAAGGGGTTAACTCTTTGAGTGCCAAAGAGGTATCCAATATATTGCAGTGCAATGCACTGGATACTTTTCTGGCACCCTAAAGGGAAGATTCACTAAGCGGTGATAAAGAGGTGATAAAGTGGTGATGACTTCACCAGTTTATCACTTCTCCTTTTCCCATGTTTTTCTATGGAGTCTATTCACTAGGATTTCCAGAGCTGAAGAAATATTAATGCATAGGCTCCATAGCATAACACAGGAATTAAAGACATGATAACCTGGGGAAGCAATCTCCACTTTATCATCTCTTTATCACCGCTTAGTGATTCTCCCTCGCTGTGTTACAAGTTCCTTTTAATGAATGTTAATTTTTAGTCGTCTCCCTATGATGCAGGTGATTTGTCCCAAATTTGCTCCTGAATACAGGTTTGAGCTTATAATACTTTGAAGTTTAATGGTGCGTAGATACAACTGCATGTGTATTGTGCAGTTACACTTTATGGCAGCAGGATATGCTGCACTGGTACAACATCACAGTTGATGAGCACTGGGACAGCATGCAACATTAAACAGAATGTAAATGAAGCAGCAGGATACGCATACAGTTTACAGACATTGTTGTCCCTCATTTAAGGTCTCTAAGGTACTATATGGTGGTGTGAGTCAGCCAAGTTTTTTTGTTGAAGAGGAAATAGTCAGGGCCACTCCTGTCAAAATCACACCCCAGTGAATATCTCCTCCTTACTGCCGCCCCTGGGTGTGTGTGGATCCACCTAGGGGTGTGTGTGTGTGGCAGAGACAGAATTATGGCACACTGCCAGCCTTCTCCTTTTATTAATATAGATAAAAAAGCAATCAGGAATACATTCTTGCAACTCTGCCATTTTCCAGGCCCCCGCTTTAAATATAAAATGCCTGAATTTGGAGCAAAGCATAGTCTATTTAAGCCAAGTGGTATCAGCATTTCTCTGACAAAATTGTTTCTGTCAAAGCTTATAAAGAAATCCTTATAGATCAAATTTAACATTGAGTTGTGGAGGAGAGAGAGAGAAAACTATGGGAAGCATTGGGAAGTCAGAACAAGAATTATACCCTCAACAGCAACAACAACATCACAAGAAATATACCTGTAGGTTGTTATTAATATTGGAGAAAGCATGAGTTTGTCATTGGGGGTGACAAATGAATACTGAAGGAGAGATCTGGAGGGATTGGCTATAACCGCCACCACCTCAATACTACTGACTGTATGGCGCTAACTTCAAGTTTAGTTCTTGCTGCTGAATTTTTTATTGCTACCACTGATGATTATCATAGGTCATAGCAGCAGCAGAAGCACCAGCAGGCAGAACAGCATACTCATCAGGCTGCTGGTCATGCATCCACCCTGCCAACCATGGATAGTGAGAATAATGGTGAAAAAGATGATGGTGGATTTCCATCTAGTGGTGGTGACATGGGGCAGGCAGTGTGGAAGAAGAATTTTTTCCATTTCCTAATTCTAGAAATAGTACTAGGGAGGCAGCAGCAGGTGAAGCAGCAGCAGCAAGTACAACAGCAACAGCACAAGAAGCCCAATCCTTCTCCACCTTTCCCTGACCTGAAATGGGATTTTTTTTGAGTGGTAGAGAGAAAAGAGGGGTCACACCTTGGCAAATCTGCCCTGATACAGCATTTCAAGCAAAACCAATAGACATGGCACTATAGACATGAACCATCCCACTCCCTTGCCAAAGACATCACATGTTGCAGATGTGATTGAGCCCCTTATTCATTAGCAAGGTCGGAAAAATGCAGGTGAACATCTGGTCCAAGTGACAGCGAGAGATCAAATGAGTGGATTTTTATATGTTGTGAGACAGACAAGGGCCTCAGTCAGTGACTGACAGCACATAATTTAATGTGGCATTTTAATATAACACACACTTTAGGGTTGATGTTAGAAATTCGTCCTTGTTTTATTAGGGATGTGACCCAAGTCCTCTCCCCTCTTCACAATGCTTGCATTCACACTGTGCACATTGCAGTTGTTGAGAACTACTCAGTCTCTCCCTTACCTCAAGGAAATATATCTTAACACAGAAACAGATGTGACATATGATACTCAGATGATTCAGAAGCTGGAACTAAATTTGCAGCAAACACCAATGGTGACTTATGGGGGCACCACTTATGGGGGCACCACTTGCATTGGCTTGGATTCCACAAATTGTATTTAAGGCTTAATTTGCTGTGCAAGCCTGCACTTAATTTTTTCAAGGTTTGCAGTGTTAGGTAAGCGTGCTCATATATATTTATATATCTCTTTCTCTCCTTCCCTCTCTCTTTCTGCCTCTTTAAATTCACCTGTATTGTTTTATGGAACTCTTAACACTGGTCAGCAAAGAGGAAGCTTCAGGTCTTTGATTCCATGATGGTGGGGAATCCCACTTGATAGAGAAATATCAAATATTTCAAGCATTCATAAAAAAATAAAATAAAAAAAAAAATCAGGGAAAAAAAAGACTTGCCTATGGGCTGAATTTCACACTAGAGAACTGGAATTGTTGTCAAAGAATTTCCTACAGGATCTCTAGGCTTAAGCTCTTAGTGAAGACTCTTGAAGGAAATCTAACTCCAAGGGGATCCTATGTTCTTCTGTGCTATCCCCTTTAGAGGAACACCAGCTGTAAAATTTCTTCTAGTCTTAAGGTAGGCTTTTGACATAAAAGGATTTCTGCTTTGAAGAAAGGTACTGATGTCTTTTCCTGATAACTCGTTTTGGAGAATTAGCTTGTCAGCTTCAGTAAGTCTATATTTGTGAACATGTAAAAGTAGGTCTGTTTTGCTGAGAAATCTGTAGGGATTTTCTTGGGAGGTCTGCAGAAAGCTGTAGAACCAGGCTCATTTGCCCAATAAGGCTCAATTAAAACTGTTCTGCTCTAGACTGATCTTGGGATTATAAAAAAGATGAAAAAAATATATCCACTTCTGGATCATGTCATATCAACAAGGGTAATCCATGCAATTAAGAGAGAAAACGAAGGCTGGGAGGGGGGGTCAGTATGTGCCTTTTAATGGCTTCTGGTGCAGTAGGTGAATGTTGGGGGGGTGGGTATGCATGGTTCTCTGGACACCAGTGTAGTGGGACAAGGCTGAGACTCAGTATGTGTGGTTCTATGGCTATCAGTTTGATGTGACAAGGTTGAATGGGTCAATTTTTATTTATATAGTGCCTCAAGTGTAAGCAGAGCTTTACAATTTACGGATTTAGAAAATAGAGGGTTACAAATGTTTTGCCAAGTGAAACACTATATGAGTTCCCTGCCCGTAAGCACACAGTACAAAGTAGTAATGGAAGACATACAGAGTACATAAGGGTCAAGGGCTTCTTTACAGTAAGGGCAGTAAGGCTATGGAATTCTTTGCCTCGGGATGTTGTGCTTGCAGATAATGTAACTGCATTCAAAAAAACAATGGATGCCTATCTAGCACAGAACAATATTGACAGTTATGACAGATGGCTTCAAAGCAAATAGGATATTGAGCCGGGGAACTATTTGACACACACACACACACACACACACACACACACACACACACACACACACACACCTACACTGGAAATTGCTCCAGAGGGCTTTTTTGTTGCCTTCCTCTGGATCAACATGGGCTGGACTTGATGGACGCATGTCTTTTTTCAGCCTTATCTACTATGTTACTATGTTAATACAGTACTAGTATAGGGGACACATATAAAGTAAATAAATTATAAGAGCCTTATAATAGAGCAGCGTTTTACTGTTATGTTCAGTAAAACAATCTGCTGTTTCTCTTGGTCTGAAGAGCCTTTGGTTGACATATCTAAAAAGAGAAAGGGGAAAAAGGACTAGATCAGCAAAAGACCCAAAATGAAACCCAGGAAAGAAAGTCCATGATAATAAAGGGTTAATGCATACAAAAATTACCCACACTTTTTTGAGAGATAGAACAGGGCTAGGCAGGGGTGAGCTGCCACAAACAGACTGGAGGAGAAAGCCTGGAAACACCAGCACTCCTTCATATATATCCAGAGTGAGGGAAAGCCTCTCCATCTTCCCACCCAATTCCTAACAAAGTGACTAGCAAAGTGACTAGCAATACTGAGACTATCACTAAACAGACAGAGTACTCAACACCACAGCTCTGACCAATTCACATGAAGTACACAAGAAAACAACATCCAAGTCACACCTAAGCAAATTCTATAAGGAGCTGAGATCCACTGCTTCAAATGTGCTAAGAGAGGGATAAACAATCCTGGACAGAAGAATGCCTCACTTCTTGGTCCACATATATACAGGAAGCTTATTGTCCAAGTAAATAACCCTGTAAAGGGTATAAACCAAGTCAGCTAGGAGACTCTCAAGGCAGGAGAGAGGGCATGGAAGAAGCCCAAGACTTGCCCTTAGGAAAACCAAAGAGGCAGGGGCTCCCCAGAGTCCCCAGGCAGTTTAACCATGTAGAGGACTTCTGTGTGGCACATAGATCCATATAGGGTCCCATAAAATAACAAATATGAAGCTTTACTCTACCTGACATGGGTAAGGAATACACTGAGGGTCTTAGGGTGGGAGATTTCCTGCCCTGCCTGAGGTAAAGGAGGAGTCATCTCATAGTGTGCTGCAAGGAGACATTAAGGAAAATGTGACTATGGGACTATTATCAAATAAGAGACAGAAGATAACTGTCTCCATAATCATTAATAACAAATCTCTTGAATATGTGTAAATGATAAAAGATATCCCCCTGCACACTAGGCAGGGACATTTACTACACTCCACTATAGATTGACGACATGCACATAAGTAACAAATGATATGCCAATCTAAACTCATGCTGAGCATGAGGAGAAAAAAAAAGAGGCACCAATATTTTTAAGTTGACAAAGATATCATTTTTACCCCATTCTTAAAATCTACTATGTAGGTTTATTTGAAATTTGTAGGACTTTTAGAAATTGGCAGTCAAATAGGCAAATCAATCTTCTTTTCAAACTTAAATATCAGAATGACTGTACTGCCATAATCTCTTGTGAAGCAAAGCAAGTTCCCTCAAGGAAATTTGGAAAAATTTCCCAGCTGGTATCAGCAAAGAAATACAAAAGTGCAAAATGTGAAAAAGAAAAAATTGCAACAGTTTTGAACTTGTAAATCTGGAACATTTAAGGCACCTCTATGCAAAACAAAATAGTTGCCTCCGGCCTTGTCCAAGTTTGCCCTTTACTAGCTTTTCAATGAAGCATCTTCTTCATGAGTATTCCAGTTTTACTCATATGGTTTCATAATAATTGTTAAGTCACAAATCATTTCATAGAAAAAAATAAGAGAATGAATCTATCAATACTTCACACAGAGCAGAATCAAACAAGAAGAATGGCATTACAGGTGGGCCACACTGTCTGCTTCCTCAAGGGCCCATGATATACTTGGGGATTCTATAAGGACACGTTAAATTGAGAACACTCCTGGTTACGCTTTTAGTGAGCATTCCTGCTTTCTCAGAGATGCCACCTCTGACACAGGCTCTGGGAATCTCAAATTCTAACTTGGTAGGTATGGCAAAACTCTTTCAGGACACAAACTGAGAGGATACCTAGATGAGGATATCCATCTTCATCAGACATGGAGGCTACTACAGATACCATTTAAATAATTTACATCATCCTAAACCATAGACTAGGAAGTGGGTTGAGTGGACTCAACAACAAGGCTAACAGGGCCAGGAGTGTTACATGCTGAATACATCTGTTCTGTCTGTAAGTCCAGTGGTTTGTGTGGGAATTATTATTTTTATTAATAAACACCAATTTTTGATATTTTTCCTCTCTTCTTCCACCCGTTTTATTTTAGAATTGCTATTAATATTATCTCACACTCCTCCCCCACCCCCACTTCTCTGTGGTGAAGAGCAGAGGGCGTATCTTAAAACACTCTTGTTCAGTGATTCCCTTTCGGGGTAAAGACTGGAAGGGGATCTCTAGGGTCTAACAACTATATTTTAAAATATATTTTTATGTTTTAGAAGGATGTGTCTCTCTAGCCTCTAGCCTATGGGAGACCCTTAGTTGTTTGGGGGGTCTAGGAGGAATCGTCAGGTATCACAAATGTATTTTATGCCATATTTATTAGGTGTTTACATATCAGTGAAAGTGAAGTTAATATGATTGTCAGTTATGCAGATCACTATTATTTGAATTGCTCAGATATACATTACAAGCCTTAGGACAAAAAAAATCTATAGTGACTCATAAAAGTAAAAAGAAAAAAACGATTATTTGGCTGTGTCTGAATCACTTGAAACATGTTCCTGAACAAAAATACGAAAACTGATAAGCCAAAGTGTTATAAGTCAACCATGTCAGTTCCCACCCCTCCAGTTCACATGACTCATTGGCCAATCTGGATGCTGTTCCATGTGGCCACATAATATGCACACACACTCACATTGCTATGACAGTGCATTCAATAAAAATATTGGATCGGAGTAGAAAACAATTTATACTTGAAAGGGATACTTGCTACCCCTTACAAAACAGTGTCTGATTCTTGCCTCAGTGATTGCACAATCAAAAGATCATACCCTGAGCTGTTCCAAAGTTTTACAGTATGCACCAATCTAAGCACTTCATACCTGTATATTAAATTTGTCTATTGTGTGTTTGATCAGAATTCCTTTCCGTAAAGCGCATTAATTGTTAGAATTGCAAGACAGAAATTCAAAGCTAAATAATTTTTTCTCCACTATGATAAAACTTTAATAAATTGTGATCACAGAGCAAGTTTTAGGGACTGAGGAAAAAAACAAGGTGAACTGGAAGATATTATTGAAAGTACTATTCTAATTTTATGCATTTTATTTTTAGATCATCTCCAGCCATCCATCGTTATGTCTCTGGGTACAATGAATAAGAAATCTTTAACTCTAAAGGAAATGGATTTTCATGAAAATTTATTACATAGAAAGATACACTAACATTAAAGTACAGTGCATGACATAGCTAAATTCTGAAGCAACAAGAACTTTAGTTGCCCATAACCCTCTCTTACCCATCAAATCATAGAAACATAAAGGGTAATGTACACTTCTGCCGGCTCTGAGACACTGGCTTACAAATCATGCAGCTGCATTTTAGGGTATGTATAAGGGTTGATGGCCGCTTTTGTTTTGTTGATGGTTTAAATTCCTGAATGTCACCCATGTAGAATGTACAGGAAAATGGAGTAATGTTATGGCAATGTTCTCTGTTCCTTGTTAGTATATAACAATAAATATATAACTATATATATATATATATATATATATATATATATATATATATATATATATATATATATATATATATATATATATATAAAACAATAAATAAAAATAAGGTGCAGAGAAACCGAATGCCCTGAAAATCCCATATACTTCCCCACTACCCTTCCCTTAGTACAGGCTTACATGGGAGAATTTTCAGAGAAGATAGAGTTAGAACATAGACAATAGGCAGAAATAGAACACAGAAATCAATTCCATTATCTGTTGAGCATGGACTCATGGTAGTAAATCCCCATATAGGATATTAGAGCTCCAAGCAATGAGAAGTAATTGCTACTGCTGTGCAGATGAATACAGCATAGCTGGGAATATTGCATCTCCAGAAGTTTCTGCACTACAATTACCATTATTAATATTATTTTTATTTATATAGCACCAACTAATTCTGCAGCGCTGTACAATTGGGAATATACATACAGAGGTATTAAATAGTACCATCAAATGTGGAGAACACAAGGATCAGAGGGCACTGCTCGTGACAGCTTACAGTCTAGAGGAGGGTAGCTATGACACAGAGGGAGTAAGTGCTATTGGGTTTAAATGCCCCCTGCCACATGAACTGCCAGTCAGTGGGTGGGAGTGAGAAGTTCTGTTGAGTGCAGTGGTCCAGGAAAGGGGTGAATCTTGGTGATAATGTTTATGGAGGCAGTTGACAGGCTTCCCTGGAGAGGTGAGTGTTCAGGGAGCATCTGAAGAGTTGAAGGCTGGGGGAGAGTCTGATGGGGCTGGGGAGGAAGTTCCAGAGTTGAGATGCAGCACGGGAGAAGTCCTGTAGGCAGGAGTGGGAAGATGTGATAAGAGCTGTGGAGAGCAGGTGGTCATGTGCAGAGCGAAGATGGTGAGAGGGAGTGTATTTGTAAATGAGAGATGAAATATAGGGGGGTGCGGTGTTAGTGAGGGCTCTATAATTTAGCACCAGAATTTTGAATTTAATTTTGTATGCTAACAGGAGCCAGTGTAGGGACTGACAGAGGGGTTTAGTGTTAGAGAAGCGATGAGTGAGGTAGATTAGTCTTGCAGCAGAGTTCATTATGGACTGTAGTGGGGTTAGACGGGTGAGAGGAAGGCCAATTAGTAATGAGTTACAGTAGTCAAGATGAGACATGATGACTGTTTGGATTAGAATTTTGGTAGTGTCTTGAGTGAGAAAGGGTTGGATTCTAGAGATGTTGCGGAGGTGGAGGTGGCATGATTTGGAGATTGACTGGATGTGAGGAATGAAGGATAGGGCAGAGTCAAATGTGACCCCCAGGCAGCGTGCTGTAGGGCTTGGTGTGATGGTAGTGATGGTGAGGGTAATATCTGGGGTAAGGCTAGTTGTAGATGGAGGGAAGATAATTAGTTCAGTTTTGCCAAGGTTAGGTTTGAGTTGACAGGAGGACATCCAGGAAGACACATCAGACAGTCAGAATTTCGGAACAGGAGGGAAGGGGAGAGGTCTTGGGAGGAAAGATATATTTGAGTGTCATCAGCATAGAGATGATGGTGAAACCCAAAGGAGTTTATTAGTTTTCCAAGGGACAGAGTGTAGATTGAGAAGAGCAAGGGTCCCAGTACGGATCCTTGAGGCACTCCAACAGACAGTGGGAGGGCTTGGGAAATGGAGCCAGAGTAGGAAACACTGAGGGAGTGGTTGCAGAGATAAGATGAAAATCAAGAGAGTGCAGTGTCAGAGACCTAGAGAGTGGAGGGCTTGGAGGAGGAGTGGGTGATCTACTGTGTCAAAGTTGGCTGAAAGGTCCAAGAGAATGAGTGGGGTCTTTTGACTTGGTGGAGAGCAAGTCATTGGCCACTTTAATGAGGGCAGTCTCAGTAGAGTGATGAGGGTGGAATCCAGATTGCAAGGGATCTAGCAGGGAATGGGAGCAGAGGAATTTAGTGAGCTGGTTAAATCTGAGATGCTCAAGGAGTTTGGAGGCGAATGGGAGTAGAGAAATTGGTTGGTAATTTGACAGTGAGTTTGGGTCCAGGGATGGTTTCTTTAGGATGGGTGTGATTAGTGCATGTTTGAAAGAGTATGGGAAGATGCCGGTTAACAGCGAGAGGTTAGCCATTGGCCAGATGAAGATGATGAAAGTTGTAGTCCAGTAACAGCTGGAGATCTCTGAGGCTTCCACTCACTGGTCTGTGCACTGGTCTGTGCAGAATTGCATAGAAAATTTTATAGATCTTTAATCCTGCTCTTGAAATCCTGGGTTTGTCTCTGAACATTGCTATTAACCTGTGAGTCAAAGTCCCATTTCACATGGATGATACTAGAGATGCTGACTTGGATTTATGATTCATGGTGTAAGGTAACACTCTAAACTATGATGCCTTTCACACTGGAGATCACCTCATGTGATAGCATCAAAGTCCAGAATACTACAACTTTACTACATTACCTGTGGAAAGCAATAAGTTGCAGTAAGGATGGGTGTGATTAGTGCATATTTGAAAGAGGATTGGAAGGTGCGGGTTAACAGCGAGAGGTTAGCCATTGGCCAGATGAAGATGATGAAAGTTGTAGTCCAGTAACAGCTGGAGATCTCTGAGGCCAGATGAAGATGATGCATCACGGTGCCCGTGACTGGTGCTATCCAGTGTCTATAACCTGCAGGGGGCTCCCATTGGCTGCCTGCTGTCAGCCCGCCTCACATTGCCTTTTTAAACTCAGTCCGGGCACCCTCTGGTTGCCCTTTTGTGGTGTCTCTGACAGTATCTTTTCTGTCCTGCCTGCCATGCTGATTGGGCCTGATTTCCTGAGTTCCAGAGTACCAGAGTTCCAGTGTTCCAGTGTTTCAGAGTTCAGAGTTCGTGAGTCTACCTGTTCCTGTGTACCTGCCTGCTTGTCGTTCCAGTCGGTTCCGGTTGTTCTCCGTGGTTGCTGATGTTCCGGTCGCCTGTCAGTTCAGCGGTGCTCGTTCCGGTTGATCCTCTGCCTGGTCTCAGTGGTTCCCTGTCTACAGTCGCTGAGGCGACATTGTTCTCATTTCGCTCCGGCGATATTCCTACTGTAGGCTCCAGCGTGCGGACGCTGGTTTACTCCATTAAACCTGGTGGCCTGTACTATTGTTGGCTCCAGTGTGCGGACGCTGGTTTACTCCATTAAACTTGGTGGTGCATACTACTGTTGGCTCCAGTGTGCGGACGCTGGTTTACTCCATTATACCTGGCGGCTTATATTACTGTTGGTTCCAGCGTGCGGACGCTGGTTTACTCCATTTAACCTGGTGGCTTATACTACTGTTGGTTCCTTTGTGCGGACGCTGGTTTACTCCATTATACCTGGTGGCTTATATTACTGTTGGTTCCAGCGTGCGGACGCTGGTTTACTCCATTAAAACTGGTGACTCATACTACTGTTGGTCCCAGCGTGCGGACGCTGGTTTACTCCATTAAACCTGGTGGCTCATACTACTGTTGGTCCCAGCGTGCGGACGCTGGTTTACTCCATTAACCTTGTACCATTACTCCTGTTGGTTTACTCCAGTATGCCTTGCGGTTCACATTCCTGTCAGTTGGTCCCAGCGTGCGGACGCTGGTTTGCTCCCTGACTGTAGTCAGGTACCGTGAGGTCCGAGTTGCTGTCCAGTCCCTATGCAGTTGTCTTGTAGTTCTCTGGCATGAGACTTCTGCTTGAGTGAGACCGCTTATCCTAGTTGCTACCTCTTCCATCCTACTGTCATTGTCACCTGACAGTCAGTTGGTTCCAGGAAAGTCTCCTCTCTTGGGCTGCCCTGCCCGGTATTGGTAAGGCCGGTAGAACCTATTCACATTGCCATCCTTTAGGTTGCCTTACCCGGTATTGGCAGGGCCGGTAGAGCCTACTCACAGTATTCCCTCAGGCTGCCTTGCCCGGTATTGATAAGGCCGGTAGAACCGGTACGTTACCATCTCACAGTTGCCTTACCCGGTATTAGCAAGGCCAGTAGAGCCTGCTACTGCTATTTTGTCTAGTCGCCTGGGTTGTCTTGCCGGTATTATTGGCAAGGCCGGTAGAACCTATTCATATGGTCATTTGCTTATTTGTATTGTTTGTATGTGTATGATAGCCCTATGGGATTGCCTTAACTTTTCAATAAAGCTATGTTTTTACCTAAACCTTAAGCCTGAGAGTCTTAACTAACCGTAACATGATGAAAGTTGTAGTCCAGTAACAGCTGGAGATCTCTGAGGCTTCCACTTACTGGTCTGTGCACAGACAAATGTATCGTATTTTGGATGCAGAATTGCATAGAAAATTTTATAGATCTTTAATCCCACTCTTGAAATCCTGGGTTTGTCTCTGAACATTGCTATTAACCTGTGAGTCAAAATCCCATTTCACATGGATGATACTAGAGATGCTGACTTGGATTTATGATTCATGGTGTAAGGTAACACTCTAAACTATGATGCCTTTCACATTGGAGATCACCTCATGTGATAGCATCAAAGTCCAGAATGCTACAACTTTACTACATTACCTGTGGAAAGCAATAAGATGCAGTAAGAAATATCTGTGTGACTGTGTATGGGTCTGCAGCAGATCATTCACAGCAGCAGTTTATAAGGTTGTGATGATCATCTCAGTCTCAGCTGAATGGGTGGCCCAAATGGGTGCCAGCCAATATTATTGGCTGGAATTCACTTGTAATAGTAATCTGGCACATCTCTCCAGCATAATGATTGGTTGTGGAACACCAGAAATGTGAGTGAAATACATGGCAACAGCATTGAGCATGTGAAAGAGGCCAAAAGGAAACCTATTTATTTTAGACTTTTCCTGTCCTCCTCAGTGTCCTGCCTCCTTCATACCCCATTCTCCTCTGTGTGATGCTCACTCCCCCTCTAGGCCTGTTCACTATTAGTAAGTAAAGTATATGAGCATTGCTCTCATTTCAGCACTAATTCAAAATACTTCTGATTGTGTAAATCTAATCTTGATTTCTCATTGGTGGAGGTTATTAAGGTCATTATGACACTGTACTATGTTATAAAAGTGAAATAAGAGAAAAACAAGAGTGTATAAATAATCTATCCACTCAGATATGTGTGTGATCAGTGCATACATGTCATTACTGATTCATAGTGTATTCATTTGTTCCTGTGTGTCCAATCTCGATGCACAAAAAAAAAAATGAAAGACAATAGTGTGAACTGATTAGTGGGTTAGTTATGTCATGGTCCACATGGTAACCCTATCACTATGTTAAGAAAGTGAACTAACAGGATAAAATATGAGTGTATATAATGTAAACAACACAGGTAAGCATGTGACCAATGCACTCATCTCATCGGTATTCAAAGTACAAGCCCATCTGAATGCAAACTAAAAAATTGGTCCTCTGCCACATACAAATTATAATTTGACAATGAAATAGTCACAGTAACAAACATGAGCACACAATGTATATATGGCAACTTTTAAAATAAATATTTGCATATTCCAAAGCAAACGAAGTAAAGACTAACCAATCCTTCGCAGCATTACCATAGTTTCCCATTCACCAAAACCCTGAATACAAGCCTTCGCTGTTGCTAGTGATTATTGAGTTAAAACAAAAGATAATGATTTTATCCAAGACACTACTTAGTTGGATAATCACTCAGTAGAATTAAAGTAAGTGCTAACAGCTACAATGGGGCTATATGGCCATAGTAATGCTATATATTTAACTTGTATAAGTGCAGCAAAATTTGAGTGATGATCACTGTCATAGTGTGGTTTTGTGTGGCTGTCTCTGCCTTCATTTGACTTTATCTGTGGGCTGTCACAGCGGACAAACTAAACAATCTGATTAGTTCCCATGATTAAGATAATTAGCATTCTAAAACCTAATGATTGTGTTCTAATGGCAACATATAAGCATAGTCATACTATAAAACCTACTTATTAGGAGATCAAATTACTAGAAAGATATACAAGTAATGGATATACTCTTTGTACAGCTATTTTGCACAAGGCAATAGCAATATCCAGCATACATCTCACCAATAAAATTCCATGTAAATTCCTGATCATAATATTACAATGACCCTCAAATCTGGTTTGAATGCATGTGATGCTCATATATCAGAGAATTGTGAGATAGATTCAGATCTGTAGTAGGGTTAAGAAGATAAATGCCATTACCTTTTTGGCAATGTGTAAATAACATACAAATCAGATGGCAGGGTTAAATGGGACTATAAAATGTGAAATAATCCTTAAATAAAGACATTAATGAATGATCTAGGTACAACAGGGCACTATCGTGGTTCTAAATATTGTAGAAACTATGAAAGAATAAGAGTATAAAAAATCAGTATTACATGATGTCCCAGAACACCACATCACATAAAAATATCTACGTTGTTATTTTTACTAAGTCCCAGGGGATGGATTCTTTTCATCCAATACAGGGCTGTCAGAAAGCCACCAATGGGCCAGGATTAAGGATTTCCCTGATTAAGTACAGGTGAGACAGTCAAAATGAATAAGCCACTGATTAACTCACCTGGGCTTAATCAGAGAAATCATTAAATCTTGGCCTGTTGGTGGCTCAGTCTGCAACACTTCAATCCTTTGGGGTTGGCTCCATGATATTGGAGAAAATTTCTGGCAGCTGGAAATACTACCTTATTTCAGTTGTTAATATTTGGAAACAGTTCTAATATTGGGTACGTTTTCCCCAAGTCTTTTGCATAGTTTACATTTTATCATGGTTACATATTAGAGTTGGTAAGAAAACACTAAACAATAAATGACATGCTCTGTTTGGGAGCTGATAAAATCATTGCACTTGTGAATATGCCTAAATCTATCCACGGTTCCTTTTTTTTACTTCATGAATATATCATTCCTACAGTGTCCACGTGGGAAATAACCATTTACAATTGATCCCCTGGGATCCCCTGGGATCTGAGAATTGAATTCTTGTAATTGAGTCCTTAAATTTCTTCTCTGATATGACAGAACATATATTTATTTGTTTGTATCTATTCCATAGGTTATTAATATATTATATTTTTGGATTAACATCCTTTTATTGATATTTGGACACAATGCATTATTAAAAACTTTTTATTACAGAATGCTTTAAATGGCCACTGGATATTAAATTAAATATAGTTTTGGTTTGCAAGCACACCTAGAAGACCATTTCAGTGAAGAATTTCTTTTTTATTAAGGTGATCTCAACACTGTTGCAGAACCACCAGATGGTTGTATGACAGGATTCCCCTGCAGTCAGCTAGAACTCTGACTTCAGGGAAAGGGGATGAAGGGGGGAACTTTGCGAGTGATTATCTCTCAAACCATAAAGGTTTGAGAGATGACATTGGTGCAATTTGTTTCTTTTTTTTTGCCTACAATATGGAGATTAGTAAATTTTAAGTATTACTATCCCTTTAAGCCTTTGAATGCCCTAGGAATGTGTGTTGTATACCCCTGTGGCACTCAAATACACAGTCATCTCCTCAGTTCTGTGTCATTTTTATGGTCATATTTGAAATGGACTCCCATTATTAAACAAAATTGAATTTAACCCCTTGACTGGTAGAGATGCCATATCTACAATTTAATTATCAGTTGTGCATCCATGGGGATTTGTGGGTGCCAGCAGCCCCCAGCCTTGTTTCCTTACCTCTGGTAGCCATTGATCCCCATGTACATTGCCTGGCACCCAGACTTGTTCCGTTGTGCACTGGTAGCCACAAATTCCCATTTCCCTTATCTAACCGCCAACCCAGCCTTGTTTCCTTGCCTAATGGTAAGTACAAAATCTCCACGGACGGAGCCTGTGCAAATGAACGAGGCTGGGATGTGTAAATCAGTGTGGGGCTAGCACAAGCAATGGCAATCTTCCTCATTGTGATCCACAATGGTGATGTCCGACTGGCTTCCCCACAATGGTGATGTTCAACTGACTTAATGAGAGACGTTGTTACCTAAGGTCCTGCATTACCTGATTCCTGTGTTCTAACCTTGGCTTGTTTCCTGACCTTGTTACCCATCTGCCGATTACAGCGTTTACCTGTTTCTGGCTACTGACTCGACTTCCACACTGATTTATACTGTGGCTCCACATTGCTTGACTCAGACTGACTGTTCTTCCGACTTCAGCATCTCTGACCTTCTCAGCTCCCCCGGGGGTTGGAAGACACCCAATGTCAGTGCTTCCCGACATCTTGTGCCTACCCACTAGTTGCAGCCTTCTTCCTGAATCCTCTGACAATCCCACCTTAGGCCTTCCGACTTGTTGAGGGCATTGTTGGCCGATAACCTACAACTGCCTCCGTGGTTCTGACTTGCTGAGAGTGTGATTGTCGATAGCCTACAGACTTGTCATGGGTGCTGTTGGTCATTAACGTACAACCAACTGTCTTGGAATTTCCAGTTTGTCGAGGGCGTAGGTATTTGAAATCTTCCTGATTCAGGCTTCTCTGCTTCTAGTCCACCGGGAAGTCAGAATCATCCGACCATATCTTCCTGATTCGAGCATCCTCTACCATTGGGACTCCACCAAGACTTCTGCCTTGAATCTAGTCCAGCTCTTCAACTACCTTGAACTCTATTTTCCTTCACTTGCTCTGCTCCTGTGCCTGAACATGGCCTCTTGCATCTCGGATCTGGTTGTCCGAGTACCCAGTGCCTCTAGTCCTCAGCTCTGCTGGGGCTTGGCTTGTGTTCTGTTACTGACTTCAGCCTGAGCCTGTTTCCTCCAGTAGTCAGTCTGGTCATTGCCCAGAGACTATTTTCAGGGCACTCTAGACTGAATCTTCCTCATCACTTAGGGGTACTACTTGATATCTGACATCCAGCTTCCTTGATGATTTTCCTTTAACAGTATATCTGAACCTGCCCCTGTGCAGACTGTAACGGACCGTAGGCCGTTACTGTAACAGTATACCCCCACTGGCCCTAACAATGTCCCCCCCCCAAGAGAATGTCAGCCCTTTGTCCCTTTTATGTCCCCTTAATCTCATCATGGTTGCCTATTTTATTCCTGTTCAGTACTTTGTATGTTTATTGTGATGAAGTTACGATAATACTGTTAACCCTGCATAAAAGAGCTGAGTTCAGCCAGAAATAAAGAGTTACTGTTGGCACTTCAACCGTGTCCTGTGCGCTACTTTGTGGAAGGTATCAAGGGTCTTGTCTTGACCCCCTTTCTGAGGGATTCCTGGATCGTGTGAGAGGGAGCCAGCTACCAAATTGTGACCGGCAACCAGCCTGACAAACCCGCCAGAACGAACGACGTCCATCCGTGGACTTAGGATCTCGTTACACAGACACTCACTGCAGAGGGTTATGTCTTTTTCATGCCATTTGATAGTGTGGTTTTGCATGGGTTTGCTCCTTCATGCAAATAGATTCCACCTTCTGAACAAGACCTGGCCTACAGACTGTCACCTTGCTGTCTGCATGGTCTCTTACTTCACCCCCTTCTCTGTTCTGATGACTTCTTCAATGTTCTAGGTTACAGCTTCTACTCCACCTACTGCTACTCCTGCCTCTCAGGTTCCTGTGACACCATTATCCTCCTATCACGGTGTCCGTGCACACGGCCGCAGGTGGTGACATTATGTTTCCTCATTTCACTGCCTCTCTCTTATTGGCCTGGTATTCCTGACTCCACCCAGGGCTAGCCTTTAAATACTCTGTCATGTCTATACTGAGGCGCCCTTTCATGGTGTACCTGTTCCTGATGTTTGTTCCTGAGTTACTCTGATCATGTATGACCTGGCCTGCCTGATGACGTTCCTGCTCTTCCTGTGTTGCTGTTCCATTGCTGACTGATCTGGCTGAGAACCTGCTCCATTGCTGACTGATCTATCTGAGAACCCACTCCATTGCCAACTGATCTGGCTGAGAACCCGCTCCATTGCTGACTGATCTGGCTGAGAACCCGCTCAGTTGCTGACTGATCTGGCTGAGATCCCGCTCCGTTGCAGACTGTATCTGGCTGAGAACCCACTCCACTGCTGACTGAGCTGGTTGAGAACCAGCTACACTGCTGACCATATCTGGCTGAGAACCCGCTCCGTTGCCATCAGTGCCTGGCTGAACCGCTCCGTTGCCTCTGTCTAGCCAGTGTTACACTCTGTGGCCTTCCAGTTGCGCTTGTCTGTTGTGCGCCGTGTGGAGCTATCATTCTCTTGCCGACCGTAGGCTGGGCATTCGTGCTATAGCCGCTTACTATGACCACCTCAGGCTGTGTGCACACGCGAAGTACCGGTACAGTGCTGTATAGCGCTGACTGAGTTACTCTGATCTCTATCGGTGTCCTCCTCCATAGCATAGCTGGGCTCACTCCCTGTGGGAGTTGCAGTGCTCACTCTGGGCGTTACCTATTGACCCTTTCAGTGCCGAGATCTTCTAGGCAGGGCCAGTGCTCCATTCCCTTCTGCAGTAGCCTTTTGGGGTCAAGAGCCAGTGGCTGCGTTACATCACACTTGTTAGTTAGTTGCCTTCCTGTAGTGTGTCTTGATCCACCCCTAGAGTTCTAGGGTTTGCCTACTATAAGAAGTTGCCTTAGTCTTTCTGTGACCCTAATCCCAGGGTCAGTGTTGCCTCGCTACTACTGGGTTCAGTGCCTCCCAGGCATCTGGGTCTCTTGCCAGTTACCTACTACTGGACTACTAGTCATCTAGAGTCCTGCTGTCAGCTCCTGGGCTGCATAGCCTTTGTTCACCCCTAGTCCACTAGGGTCGGGTTGCCTATGGTCTTACGTGCCTCCAGTCATCAGGGTTCAAGCACAGAACTCAAGCCAGCTGCTGCCGCTATTTCCTGCTATATCTCAAGGGACTGGCTTACTATTGCTATATATATATATATGATCTGTTATTGTGGGCCTGTGGGCCTAACTCCTTGTATGTACTTTATCCTAATAAAGTCATTTTAACCTTACCAATCTGGTCTGAGTGTTCATCAAAAACTGTGACACCTCCTGCTTCAAGTACCAGGGGTTCCTGATTGTCTGTCTGACACCACAGCTCGGGCTCCTGCAGTCATAACGTTCATACCAATTGCTTCTATTGCTAAGCAGGTACCAATAACAGTTAATAGTATTGCCATATGTCCTTTTGCCATTGACTACCAGGCATCAGCTACACCCGCTTCAAATAGTCTGGCTGCTGCCACACCTTCCACCCAGGAATCAGCCTACTCTACTTCCAGCCCTCCTGCTATGCCAACAACCAATGCTTCTATGCTACTGTACCCATCTACGTACCAGTGACTTCAGCTTCCAGTTCTCCTGACGCTGATCCAGACTACAATATCTCCAGTGCCTTGTCTTTCTGCTTCCGTTGCTACACAGGCACCAGTGACTTCAGCTTCCAATGTTCCTAATACTGTTGCTACATAGGGGCCCTCAACCACAGCATCCAGGCCTCCAGCTGACCACACGATCCAACACTTCTGCTACTGTTACCGCTCAGGTGCCAGTAACCCACCCCCGACCCAAGCTGCTACAAAAATTGTCTCATCATCCAGGAAAAAGCTAAAAGAGTTGTTCCACAACACACAAGAGACCAGCACTCTCCCATTCCAGCTTGAGGTTGATCCTGATGTAGATAAGTCATCCTGTGTGGCAACAATTAGTAAGCTGCAGTCCTGTTGCCACATCCCAGAATTACAAATTGCTTATTGTGGTTGTGCCATCTGGTTCTTGGAGTAGCCTACCCTGCTCCAATCTGTGTGTGACTGGAGGCTGCACTTTTAGCCAGAGGCCATGTCATATCAATGTCACTTTGTTGTCTTTGGCCAGACTGGAGTCATTGACCTTGTGGCTGTGGGTCCTCTTCTTCAGCTAAGCCACTAGAGGGACTTGATACAGCAGGATTCTATAACAGTCTGATTCCTAATTCAGCTGTATGTACATGGCCTTCTAGAACTTTCCATCCTTCCTGCCCATGTGCAGACACTCACTATTGGGGGTTCTGTCTTCATATTCAGGCACTTTGTTGTGGTTTTGCATGGTGTGCTCTTCCCTGCCCAGAGACTCCACCTCCTGAACAAGGCCTGCTCTCAGGTAAATCATTAAATCCTTCCACTTTTATTTTAATGAATCATAATTGTCTTTATGTCCATTTATACTATAAGAGTAATGCTATTTACTTTGATGCAGGCAGCATACATGCTCATATATATACTCATAATTGTATATACAACAATTATGCCTTTTAATTATTTTTTAAGCAATCTTACTTAGAAACTGGTAGGCCCAGTTATAAAAACTGCAACGTCAGAAAGACTTTTACAGAGGGGGTTAGCTACCAGGACTTTTACAATATTTTACAGTTAATCTCCAGCAAAGTAAACCCATCAAAAGTTTATAACCATACATATGCATGGGTTAGCCTTGGAAGGTTGAAACATGAATTAGCATTTAGCAGACAGAGGCCTACATCAAGATAAGCCTTGAGAAATGTTTTGTTTCTGGTGGTGGTTGTGGGATGGATCACCGACTACTGCCAAGTGACTTCCCATAGGCCTTGACTCATTACCAATCATTAAACAATATTGATCCTCCCAGCAATGAGTTGCTGGACAGTTTGTAACTATCACTTATACCCTATTAGAATCTACCACATTGCCTTGTGTGGTCAGTGCACTACACAATGTTGCCATAGTCTCACATTTGCTTAATTAGTGTCTGCTGGTGATACAGGCAATGACAATGTCAATGCCAGGGAGGATCCCTAGGGCATTGTGGGATACTTCGGATATTACTACTAGCCCAACATAAGACCCTAAGAGAAGTTGTCATTGTTCTGGGCTATCAAGAGGGTTGGCTAAACAGGCATTTTTGCTTAGGATTGTGGGACATGTTATAGTTGATGGGTATGGACAAGAGGAACAGTGACAGCACTTGATTTCTTAGGGGACAGTTAAAAATTGTCAACATCAGCCTCTTGGTGGTTGTGTTAGTTATGATTCCCACTCTTCACAACCTTTTTGCACACTGTGCACATCAGAGTTGTTAACTGCACAGTTCCTGCACCCAAGGAAAAAAAGCTCACCCCCATGATTTTATGGATGTTGGAAGGAGACTGGACACCTTCTCCATAGATCCACCATAAGTTGTGGTGGCTTGTTTTGCTGCTTTATTAGCCATCACCACCTGTCCCATATCACTACTGGTGCTGGTTCCACTACCACAGTCTGTGGGAATGATGATCCTACTCCTACACCCACATCAATTGGCCATGCTCATGGTAGGCACACCACCCTAAACCTGTGACAATTTGATGCTCAGACAACTCAGCAGGAAGTAATTTACCAAACATGAAAATGCCACTGCTGGTGAAACCTATTCCCATTTAAAATCTTGTATGTTTGAGCTAAGAAATCTCTCATTTTACTGTCATCATTATCATCAGTACCACCACCATTAGACATTTCCTCCTTTCTTGGTGGCGACATAGGTGGTGCTCCTGATGTCTTCCTCACAAACACAGCAAACTTAGGCAGCTGCACCTCTGTGATGCTACACCAAAATGGCACTGCTGGTAATATCTATTCCGATTGAAGATCTCACTTGTTTGAGCTAAGAAAGCTCTCATTTCACTGTCATCATCATCAGTACCATCACTATCAGACTTTTCCTCCAGTCTTGGTGGTGACATTGGTGGTGCTCCTGGATTGACACTCACAGAAACAGCCAACTTAAGCAGATGAACCTGTGATGCTAATGCAACCAGAAACTTAGGGAAAATAAAAAAAATGCCCTTCAGGATATGATTGCAATAGTATTATCAGCGTGTTCTTCACCTACTACCACTACAATTGCTGCTTGTTCTGTTGATTTGTCAATTTCAGCTACAGCACCCTAAAACTCCTTACTCATCTTGAACAGAGTACAACAAGAGAGATCAGCAACACAAGGTGTACTACTACTACTCCATATTTTTGCTGTCTCTTTGTGGGAAATTCTGAGAAAAGGAGAAAAAAAAATGTTTCTATAGAAATTCCTGCAAACAGGAAACAGGACTTTTCCCCCACCCACAGTCACATCATTTTGCATCTTATTTCTACAGTATTACGAACAAATGTTTATGTATATCTGCACATATATAGTGCAGGATTGGGAATCAATTTTAATCTACATAGTCAATGGTCAGTTCTTTCTTTAGTATTTAGAGCTCTATAAGTTTAAGAGGCATGGGCAAGATCCGGGAGCAGAGACTAAGTAGGGCTAATAAAGTGGATGGAATGGGATGGGACATAGAATGTTAGTATGCCGAGTATGGAATACAGAAGTTCTGCAACAAAGGATCTACCACCATGGACAAGGTATTCTGTATGAATTAAATATTAATTTTGGAGACCCGATATACACAGAATTGATATTCCTGCATTAACTGCTTAGATGTTAGCGTCATCTCCAACAGTGACCAATAATATTTTCTGAACAGATTAAAGGAGGTGAATGTATTGTGGCAAGGTCACTTCAGACACGGTCAGGACAGCCAGGAGGTTGTAACTTCAATGCAGTTTATTGTAAACAGCAACAACAAAAGAAAAGTCTCTTTCTACTTTTAGGGTATGCTTCCCCTTTAAGTCAAACATGTTTTTGATTTCAAATAAAAAGTACACAAATAAACAGGCCTACTCCTTTCAGGAGGCTAACTACCAGTTAATGACCCAGCTATTCTGGGTTCCAGTACAAAATAAAGTAAATGAACATGCAGTCTTTTTCAGTTAAGCAGCTTTCTCACCACTCATTGGTTTTAGAGGCAACCAGACAGCTTGTAGGTCTCCCAACACACTATCCCAGTGCAGCCTGACCCCAACCTACTGTTTCAGGTCTACTATATAGGTTTGGGCAAGTTAGTCAGGAGCAGGTTTGCTAGCAAGGGAAAAAAAATATCCATTTAATAGCCAGGATAAACTGCTTGTTGTATCCTCTGGCTGATGTATACATGTTCCTGGTCTCTGTCACAGTATATTAGTAGGGGGTCTATGTGTATTATTTTTCAGTGAATTCTCTGAACCAGGGAAAGTGTATCTGCTCCATGAGACCTAATAATGAAAAACAAAAAATATTTTAGTTATCATCTCTGACTTAGTCTTAATCAAAATTTTCAATCTGATATGATGCCTATATTTAGTGTTTTCCTTATGTTTTCTTATCTATCTATACCCTGACCCCCACTAAATTATTCCCTTTCTTTCTGTAAAGATAAACTGCAAAAATGCAAAAGAAAGAAATTACAGTTTGACAGATATTTTATATGCTGATTATTAATATAATATCAGTAGAATGGTGGTTCATACCAAGCCAATTTGCTGACTCAAGAACTTTAGGAGTATTTCAGAGATTTAAAGCATGACAGATTTGCTCATCTCTAGTTATAATGCAAATTATGTTTTCCATAGAGCTCCCTTTGAATCTCACAAGTGTGAAATAAGAAATTACACTATTTATGGTATTATTTAAATAACAACTATCAACAAAAGTAATTTTCTAAAGAAACCAGCACTTAATAGTGGTCATAATCTGACATCCAAGGTGGAAAGTATATTTAATAACAAGATATTGGAGGTATACAAGAAGAATGCACACAAATTATATGTAGCAGGTATGTAAAAAGAAAAAACTGATAATGGAATATTATAAAAATAATGAAATAAACCTAGTATTTATGAATGCATTTTATACTGAAAGACTTATTCTTAAATACAATATGTAATGTTAAAACAGAATGTGAATCAGTAAATACTGTAGTCTTAATAATTCATCATGACAAAATAATGTTAGCCAGTATTGAAAATAATTGTTCTTAGTGATGGTGAAGTAATTCAATGAAAAGGCATAACCTGTTTGAAATATAAGTACTTAGTTTAATATTGTTTAAATCGAAATGTTTTCAACACTTGAATGAGATGGGATAGAGAACAATAAATAATTAAGTTAAAGAAGATGAATGGTGGATATCAGAATATCCTAGTTGCAGAAACTCACTCATGTCTGGAATTCACAATGCACTTGGCAGCTTGTTCCCAGTGCACCAAGATCCCCTGGTATGTCATAGTCAAAGTTAGAAACAGAGAGATGGAACAGTGCAAAAATAAAAGCAAATAACATCTAAGTGTAGTAAATTTGGTAAGTTAGTGATTATTGTACAGATAAAAATGTGACAACTAAATATATAATAGACAGAAAATAAGAAAGGAAAGAGAGGAATATATATATTAAAACATAATGATGAACTATATCTATAGGACCAAGATTAACAGAAATATGTGTCTATTTAGGAATCCTTCATACAGTAGTCAGGTGTGTGTTTATCTACACTGCATTTTTTAAATTCAACTCTGTATAGCTTTTCAGTATCATAAAATGTTTATGGAGTGATAAAAGACAACATGAGGGCTTTCCTCTGTAGGGTTTTTTTCAGTTAGATTGTTGAAGTCTAGTCTATTTTGAGGAGGGGTGAAGTGAAAGAAAAGTAAAATTGAGCCAACTAAATGCAGGCAATTGCTGATGAAATGCAAAAGGTAAAGACAGTCGCACAATTTGGAACATAGAATGCTCATTGATTAAAATAAGGATTTAATGTCTTGAATGCAAGATAAGTCTCCAACTCTTTGTAAGTAAGGGTTTACAATCCCCATTTAAATTACTTATACTTTTTTTGTCCCCTGTGGTACAGTTTTTGTTTTAAGAAAAAAGAAAAAAAACAGAGTTATTAGCTAGAAAAATGTATAACATTACAATCTGAAAACATGGTAAGATCACAATGCATTCAAACAACATTTTACTATGTGTAAAATAATCCACACCATTATGGTAATGTCAAATATAACATAATCATATACTTTTAGAATAAATGTTCGATCATCATTATTGAGGCTGCAAATAATTCTTGTCTATAAACATTACTCCAGATTGGATGAAAATCCAATGTAGGAGTGGCAAAATAACAAGGTTACAACGTAAACGTCTCACAAGCTCATTTAAATGACAGGCGGAGCATGGATCACATCAACCAGATATGCCCCTTATTCCTGTCTTAAATAAGACAGAAGCAGGGTGTTCAGTAATACATTTAGCCCCACAGAATGCTGCATGTGGTAGCAACAAAACACATAGGACAGTTTATGAGGGGGCTACTAACAGTGTTCCACATATGTTGTCAGAAACTTTGACTTTTGAAACAGGATAGTCTGTTTTCAGAGGGTCTAGTCTTTTCTTCACCCTTTCCCATAGTTTAGTTCTGTATGAATCAACCTAAGACTGATGTGTTCTAGTTGGCGGCGGCTCGCTCGAGCACCACAGTGTGTACCTCAATCATGTCGGCCATCCTTCGGCAAGCAGATTGGCCGCATCCATCCTCTTCGCGGCTCAGCCGCATTCTGTCCCGCAGCTCCAGCTGCTTCACTGTAGATAGCCCGGCCGATGCCGGGCAACGTCTTCGCCCTTTCCCATTGTTTAGTTCTATATGAATCAACCTAAGACTAGGGTTGCCACCTTTTCCTCAAAAAAATACCGGCCTTGGCATTCCCTCCATAGACTTAACATTGGACAGAAGCCAATTTTTTACCGGCCTGCCGGTAAAATACCGGCTGGGTGGCAACCCTACCTAAGACTGATGTGTTATAGTTGGCGGCGGCTCGCTCAAGCACCGCAGTGTGTACCTCAATCATGTCAGCCATCCTTCGGCAAGCAGGTTGGCCGCATCCATCCTCTTCGCGGCTCAGCTGTATTCTGTCCCGCGGCTCCAGCCGCTTCACTGTAGATAGCCTGGCCGATGCCAGGCAATGTCACATATGGGCGCACGTCCAGGGAGACGGACATGCGCTCCATTTAAAGGGGAGGTCACTTAGTCTATGCTCCTCCTCTTCCTGGGGAAGGCATTTAAATACTGCCTGGACACAGGGCTTAGTCGCCCTTTTGTTTGTGTCCAGTGCAGTTCTATGTAGTATATCCTGTGTATTTCCTGGTTTGTCTGACTACCCGTTCTGGTGCTAACCTTTGGCTCTGTCTGCCTCTCTGCTCCGTGTATGACCTTGGCATAGTCTGATAACCATTCTGGTGCAGACCTGCAGCTCTGGCTGACTACCTGCTCCGTGTATGACCCTTGGCCTGTCTGAGTATCCATTCTGGTGCTGACCCGTGGCTCTGTCTGACTATCCACCCTATGTATGAGCCCGGCTTAGTCTGATAAGCATTCTAGTGCGGACCTGTGGCTCTGGCTGACTGCCTGTTGCGTATTGACCCTTGGCTTGTCTGACTATCCATTCTGGTGCCAACCTGTGGCTCTATCTGACTATTCTCTGTGTGGCCTCCCGTTAGTCTGATATCCATTCTGGGGCAGACCTGTGGCTCTGGCAGACTCATTCCTGGTTGCCTTCTGAGCGTCTGGTGTTCCTTCAGGTGCGGACCTGAGGCTCAGATTTCTTTACTCTGGGTTTCGTTGGTCTGTGCAGGTGCAGGCTTGCTGTTGCCTACCATTCCCTATCTTCTCATAAAGGTGTCTATGTACCACACTTAAGCATTCTCCTATCCTCTCTTTGTCACTTGCTCTGTTGTGTGTACTGCTACTGTATATATTGTGTCTTACTTTTCATTGTTTGTTTCAATAAAATTGTGTTACCTATCAGTACCTGTCCAGATCTCATTTGTACGAATGAGTCAGTTTCTGAACTGATTTAGGGAAGGTATACCCAGTGGGGAAACGTTACCTGGGAGGTACTATTAGTGACTGACTCTTAAAACAGAGTCCAGAATCTTTATCTATCCCTATCATTTTAAATCCTTAATTACTTGAAGGTAACAATACTGACAACAGATGGAAATATTGTATTCTCATATACATATTATTTTTTAATATGTAGGGGGAAGGGGCAACCTCTATACATGATTATTTTAATTTAAACAGTTGGGCAGTATAAGTCTTTTTAATACAATTTAGTGTAAAATTTTTGTTTTAGCTTACAGTTAAGATGGAACAGTAACAAAAGTGATTAATCTGTATAATCAATGCTGATCGGATTTCTTTGTGGTGTCTTTCCCCCCTTTTTCTAGATAATCACACAATTACAAATCTGCTGAACAGCTTATTAAATACGCAGTAACTAATACCAGTGCTATATAAGTACAGGGTTTTTTTTTACCAGAATTTCTCCCTTTCTTCTTGGAACATCAACTCTTTTTAATCTACATATCTTTGCTTCGCATTTTCCCTCTGGTTACTCTGCAACCCTTTTTTGATAATTCAGCTATAATGAACTTAAATATATTGTCTGAAATATTTTATTGGAACAAAATCCTGGTTAATAGTGTGTCTAAGTTCTTTTTATAATTAGAAGCCATGAGTTTTGGAGCAGTGAAAATAATGGCAATTATTCAGTTTACAGTTGGATAAACAGAAATTATTGGAGGTAAAGTGGCTAATTGCTCAACTTCCAGTTGAGTGAACATGAAGTACTGGAAGCATGGGATTTGTTTGAGGTCACACAGACATCCAGTGAGAGCTCTAAGGTTTAGACATAAGAGACCTTTCTTTATATTTTGACTGATCCCTACATCAGAGTATCGTCCTGCACCATACAGATGCTAAACTACATGAAAAGTGCATTCTTTGAAAAACAGATACAACAGAAAAATGCATGCTTAATACAAGCAGGGGGGCTGGATTGTTCAATTCAGATCTGTAAAGGGAGACACAAAACAAGACAGAGCATCTCTGTTAATAACATGCAATGTGATAAAACACTGCAACTGAAAACTCATAGGTAGTTGAATCTTTCCATCACTATGTAATGAGCCTATATAGAAAACATACATGCAATTCTAAGGAGTAACAAAGGGCTGTGTTCAATAAGCCAAAGGAAAGAAATTCTGGAGCAAACCAACTGCACTCTGGGGTTGAAATGAAATTTCAGCAAAGTCCCATAATTTACATGGGCCTTTAACCCTCTTGGATGCTAGAAGCAATGCAATGGAAATTTACTACAACTGAAATCAATAGAAGTCTTCTCTGTGGTACAGAACGTTTTCTCCTGAATTTCACCTCTTCAACTTATTGAACATATGCCCCTAAAGGCCTGGTAAAGAGGTGCAATTCTGTAGCAAACCAAGTGCACCAAGGGGTTAAAACAAAAATTCCCATGGATTTAGATGGAATTTTAATCCCTTAGCTGATATAGAAGCAATGCATTGAAGACTTCTCTAGATGGTTAAAACCCAAAATTAAATGAAAAATTGTATATAATTCTTCTGTGTATTGGTTTGTTTCAGATTTGTACCGCTGTAACTTGAATAATGCTCTAAGTGAATTCAGCACCACTCTTTTGAATTCATTGGTTCCAGCTGATAATTTTTATGCATAGCGCCATACATCTTGTCAAAAGTGAACACAAACCACTGGACCTTCCAGCAAGAGCCTGAGAGAGAGAGGATTTTAGCTACTCTGAAAGTCTATAGTGTGTGTGCAAGGGAAACCCTGGGAATCAGCTGCACCTCACTGATAAGGCCCCCTAAAAGCTGGAACTTGTATCTTTTGTTCTTCTGCTTCTTTCATGCACAGAAGTTATGCTAGACATTTTGGTGATGAACTTTCTGTGGACAGGACCAAATAGATGGGAATATGAAAAAGTACTTTCTGCCATGACACATGGGTGTGTAGAATGTGACTTGAGGTTGAGAGGGCACTGTTCCCAAAAATAAACTAATCCCATTTATTAATTCTTAGCATGCACTTGTCATACTTTTTTTGGTTTGGAAGCTCCTGTTTTGTGAGTGGAAGACAAACCAGCAGCAAATGTGCAATATGTACAAGAAATATAAGCACTCATAAAAGTTAATGGGGGCTCATGGGCAAATAATAGCAGTGCTGTACATGTTTCAGAGAGTGGGACATTTTCTTAATTTAGTATAACATCACAGGTTTCTGCTGCTGCTCTGCAAATGTAAAACCCTGAGGAGTATATCAGTGCCCCTACATGCTGCCACTACCTTCACCACCAACTGAGCAGCAATAATTTGCCTGTGGAATGGTAAAGTTGGCATGATGCTCAAATCTTTTGTAGAAAACGGAGGTCTTAAAGAACTGATTTCATATGGTGCACCCCACTGGCATATCCCAAGCCATATTATTTTTCCACGGATGGCTTTGCTGGAGTTGTACATGCAAACTGGTTAGTGTGTGTTGGTCAACGGTCAGGAAATATACAGCAAGAACATTCCCCTGATAACAGATATGTGCACAACTTGACAAAGTACAGAATATATCCAGAATATATAACTGTCTCTGCTCACTTAAGTTCCTTCCCATCAGTAGGCAGCAACAAAATGCAACATCAGGTGCCCTCTAATGTTGCCTTTGGCATTATTATTAAAGCAACAGCAAGTTAGCCCATGCCATTGTCATACCACTTTTTGCATGACAAAGTTTTGAGAGATAGGCACATAAAGATGCAGATGTTTTAAAATAACTACAGCAGGTGGTAGAGGGATTGCTTGTACTCTGCTCCTTAAAAGCTAACTCTGTGCTCTAATGTAATAGCTTTCTGGAGAATAGCTGATATGGTGCATGTAACCTGCTTCATCCATGTTTTAAACTGAGTTGTTATTCAAACTCATAGACAAATTCTAAATATCACACATGTTAGCAGACTGTCACGGTTTGTTTTGACTCTAAGACACAGATTTAAGATAAAAACACAACTTTATTGAAAGTTTAAAGAGAACCCTCGTGGGTTTGGCATACACATATAACAACACGTAATTCGTACAATGCAATAGTGAATAGTGGTACAGTGAGACTGGCACAATATGGAAATAGGTTCTACCGGCCTTACCACTATACCGGGCGAGGCAGCCTGGAGGCTGGCATAACAAAAGAGGAGGCTCTACCGGCCCTGCCAATATACTGGGCAAGGCAACCTTGAGACTGGCACAATGAGAGAGGAGGCTCTACCGGCCCTGCCAATATTCCTGGCAAGGCAGCCTTCAGACTGACACAAAGAGAGAGGAGGCTCTACGGGCCTTACCAATATACCGGGGAAGGCAGCCTTTAGACTGGCAAAATGAGAGAGGAGACTCTACAGGCCTTGCCAATATACTGGGCAAGGCAGCCTCGCTAGACCCAGAGAACTGCAAGTACTGCTGCATAAGCGGAGAAGGCCTCAGTGACTAGAATATTGGTGGAATAAAGCAGTCACCTATACTGAGCACACAGAGGCCTTGCCGGGGCTGTATAGGTGTCAACGAGCACCCGGTAATGATGGAGCAAATCAGTACCCACGTACTGGACCAACTATGACACTGCCGGCGTTAAAGGATACTGAGAGCAACTGTTATATATGGAGCGAACCAGTACCCGCGTACTGGACTACACAAGACTCTACCGGTGCTGTATGGAACACAGCAAGCAACCGGTTATACATGGAGCGAACCAGTACCCGCGTGCTGGATTACACAAGACTCTACCGCTGCTGTATGGAACGCAGCAAGCAACCGGTTATACATGGAGTGAACCAGTACCCGCGTACTGGATTACACAAAACTCTACCAGTGCTGTATGGAATGCAGCAGGCCACCGGTTATACAGGGAGCGAACTAGTTCCCGCGTACTGGATACACAAGACTCTACCGGTGCTGAATGGAACGTAGCAAGCAACCGGTTGTATATGGAGCGAACCAGTACCCGCGTACTGGACTACACAAGTCACTGAATGATAATAATGTCGCCCAAGGTGACATGAAGGAGGAGACATGCGATCCAGGAGCAGGAACACAGCCAGGTCAGGACAGGAAGCAGGAACAGTAACGGCAGCCAACCGGATCAGGAACGGCAGCAGGAACAACAGCCCAAACCGGATCAGGAATGGAGGCAGGAACCAGTACACAGAGGAAGCTGTCAGGCAGGTAAACAGGCAATCTCTGGAGCGTAGTAGAATCAATCAAGGCCCAGGAAGCTCAGGAGAATCAGTGCAGGTGCTAGCGACATAGAGACACCACGAAAGGGCAACCAAAGGGTGCCCAAGCACAGTCTAAATAGGCAATACAGGGCAGGCTGAAGACAGGCAGCCAATGGAGAGCCCAATCAGATAACTGACAGGAAAAGGCAGCAATCACGGGCACCGTGATAGTACCCCCCTCTCAAAGACCCCCCCCTTCTAGAAGAGGGACCTGGTTTCTGTGGGTACTTGGAATGAAAAATTTGTAGTAATTTGGGAGCATGAAGGTCCTTACTGTCCACCCAGGATCGTTCTTCTGGACCATAACCCTTCCAATGTAACAAATACTGCAATTTTCCTCTAAGTCTGCAGGAATCAATGATACTCTGAACTTCATACTCCTCCTGACCTTCAACCTCTATAGACCCGGGCACCACAGGGTTAGTAGTATAACGGTTGCATACAAGAGGTTTGAGGAGAGACACATGGAACACATTATGAATACGCATGGAAGTAGGGATGTCCAAAGCATAGGAGACAGGGTTGAATCACCCTATAAGGACCAATAAACCGAGGAGCCAATTTGTTAGATGGAACTTGTAGTTTGAGGTTTCTGGAGGAAAGCCATACTCTGTCCCCAACCTGGAAGGAAACTGCTGGCAGCTGTCTACGATTGGCATGATGCTGATGGCCCTGGAAAGACTAACTGAGTGCCCTCTGGACCTGTGCCCATGTAGAGCAGAGCTGCTCGATATGCTCATCCAGAGCTGGAATCTGCAGCGACTGGAATTAATCCAGGAGCAAACAAGGCTGGAACCCATAATTGATCAGAAAAGGGGAGCTACCGGATGAAGAATTAACTGCACAGTTCCTGGTGAACTCCACCCAAGGCAACAGGTCAGCCCAGTTATCATGATGGTCAGTAACAAAGCAGCGCAGGAACTGCTCCAGTCCCTGATTGGCACGCTCAGCGGCCCCATTGGTCTGGGGGTGATAGGCAGAGGAAAAGGACAATTGGATGCCCATTTGTTCACAAAATGCTCTCCAAAATATGGACACAAACTGGCTCCCCCAGTCGGACACCAGCACTCTGGGTACTCCATGCAACTGAAATACTTCTTTAGCGAAAACCACTGCTAATTCTTTGGCAGAGGGAAGGCCACGGAGAGGCACGAAATGAGCCATTTTAGAAAACCTGTCCACCACCATAAGTATGAAGGAATACCCTCTAGACACTGGCAACTCTCCCATAAAATCAATGGAAACGTGAGACCATGGACGTTCACCATTAGGCACCGGCTGGAGTAGGCCCACAGGGAGGTGTCTCAGGGTCTTGGCATGGGCACAGGTGGTACAGGCATTAGTAAATGCAGCACAATCTGCCCTCAGGCAGGGCCACCAGAAGACTTGTGAGAGAGACCAAATCAATTGATCTCTACCAATATGCCCCACGGCTTTAAATGAGTGGTATGTCTCAAGCAATCGAGTGCGAAATGGCTCATCGACAAAACACTTGCCCACTGGGGTTTCTGGGGGAGCGGTAGCCTGGGAGGCCAATATCTCTTCCCCCAGTGGTGAAGTGATACTTGTGCGTAGAGAAGCCAATATACGGTCAGGCTGTATTATGGGTGCTGGGACCGCGTCCCTGTCTACTTCAGGCTCAAATTGTCTAGACAGAGCATCAGCCCTAACATTCTTGGACCCAGGCAGGTATGATACAACAAAATTGAATCGAGAGAGGAACAACGCCCATCTGGCCTGGTGAGAGGACAATCTTTTAGCCTCAGAGACATAGGTCAAGTTTTTGTGGTCAGTGAGAATTAATACTGGATTTTTGGTGCCCTCTAATAAATGATGCCATTCTTTCAGGGCGAGAATGATAGCCAGTAGTTCTCTGTCACCTATCTCATAATGACTTTGAGCCACTGACAATTTCTTGGAGAAAAACCCACATGGTTTGAGAGTTCCTCCTTTCACAGGTCGTTGAGAAAGTACTGCCCCAACCCCGATCTCTGAGGCATCAACCTCCAATGTAAACGGGAGAGATGGGTTGGGGTAGGATAACACAGGGGCAGTTGCAAAAGCGGATTTCAACCTCTCAAAAACATCTTCAGCTGCCACCGACCACTGGGAGGGATTAGCACCCTTGTGAGTAAGGTCAGACAATGGTTTAACAATCGTGGAAAAGTTCTTAATAAACTTTCTGTAATAATTAGCGAAACCCAGAAATTGCTGAATTGCTTTTAGGCCCTTAGGCAGAGGCCATTGCAAAACTGCCGCAGGTTTCTCCTGATCCATGGCAATGCCTTCTTTATCAATCACGAACCCCAAGAAGGGCACACTGGATTTATGAAACTCGCATTTTTCCAATTTGCAATACAATTTGTTCTTACGTAGGCTGAGCAACACTTCTGACACATCTTTAATGTGTTGTGACACATTTTCAGAAAGAATGAGTATATCATCCAGGTAGACAACAACGCAGGACTGCAGCATATTCCTGAGAATATCATTAATCAGTTCTTGAAATACTGCGGGTGCATTACAGAGACCAAACGGCATAACTAGGTATTCATATTGCCCGGATCTAGTGTTGCCCTGATCCGAATCAGGTTATAAGCAGCACGTAGGTCCAGTTTAGTAAAGATTGAGGAACCTTTTAACCTGTGAAATAATTCGGTGATGAGTGGTATCGGATAAGCGTTTTTTGACATTAATTTGTTTAGGCCACGGTAATCCATGCACAGTCTCAGTTCGCCATTCTTTTTTTTCACAAAAAAGAATCCAGCCCCAGCTGGAGAGGTGGATTTCCTTATAATCCCTCTCTTGAGGGCATCTGAAATGTATTCCTCCATAGCTTGTTTCTTATCGCAAGACAGTGGATACATGCGTCCCCTAGGGGGCACCACCCCCAGAGGCAAATCAATAGTGCAATCATAGGATCTGTGCTGGGGTAGGGTGCCAGCCTCTCCCTTACTAAACACATCGCTGAATTGTTGATATTCATCAGGCAATGAAGGGGAGGTACATATGATCTTAACCGGGTGGGATACAAAATGCTCCATACAATACTGAGACCAAGCAGAGATTTCACATTTTTGCCAATCAAACTGAGGATTATGAAGCTGCAACCAGGGAAATCCCAGAATGACTGCGTAGTGTGGAGAACTGATAATCTGGAACTGCTGTTCCTCTTTATGAAGCACCCCAACGGTCATAGGTAATGGTATAGTTTCAAAGGTAACCTGTGCAGGTTCTAGAGGTCTGCCGTCAATAGCTTCAGTAGCGAGAGGGGATTCTCTTTCGACCAACGGAATCTTATGCCATTCAGCAAAGGCATTATCCATAAAATATCCAGCTGCTCCGGAGTCAACCAGGGCCAGAACCTCCACCGAGTGGTCTGCCCAAGAGAGTACCACCTGTATGGTGGGTTTCTGTATGATCATACCTGGGGACGGTTGAACACCACCTAGGGCCTGTCCCCCAAGGTACCCTAGGTGTGTTCGTTTCCCGGACATACGGGACAAGATCTTAGCAGGTGCCCAGTTTTGCCACTGTATAAGCACAACCCCTGCCTTCTGCGATGTGCTCTTTACTCCTTGGTTAGTCTGGTGAAGCCTAATTGCATAGGTTCACCTGCTTCCCGTAACTGGTCATTAGGCTTAGGTGCCAAGGGAGGGATGGGTGGGCAAAATGAACTGCTAGATCTGTTATTTTTTTACTGTAACCTACAGTCCTTAGCCATCAATCTCTCACGGATCCGAGTGCCAATTAGGATAACATAACCAATATATTCGTCTAGATCAGTAGGCAACTCTTTAGCTGCGGTTTCATCTTTGATCTGCTCGCTCAAACCTTGAGCAAAGGCTGCCAGCAACGCCTCATTATTCCAACCTACCTCTGCTGCCAAGGTGCGGAATTCAATGGCATAATCGTCAACGGTATGCCTACCCTGTTGTATTTCCATTAGGCTTTTAGCAGCAGAGGCGGTTCTACCAGGGATCTCAAACACTCTCCGAAATAATTGCACAAATTCCCTGAAATTCTTTGTGCAAGGTTTCGCACTATCCCATAAGGGACTGGCCAATGCCAGGGCTCTGCCAGTCAGTAGGGATATCATAAGCCCAACTTTACTGTGATCATTAGGAAAGGCATGCGAGGTTAATTACATAAATATCTCAAGTTGGTTGATAAACCCTCTGCACAGGCTGGATTCGCCATCATATGAGTGGCAAAGGAGCGGAAGCGGTTAACCCTTTGACTGCAACCCCTGAGGGCATAGTATTGTTCTCCGGTGTCGAACCTGGGGGAACACCGGACTCGGGACAGGCTTGTCCGTGAGTACTGTACGTTCAAGAATGGTTTGGATGGCCAATGCTAGCTGATCCAGGCGCTGCTCATGTACATCCATCCTCCAATGGATGTTCTGTGCATTACCCTCACTTTTACAATCTGAGAGTGAGGGCAAGGCAGCCTTTAGACTGGCACAACGAGAGAGGAGACTCTACCGGCCTTGCCAATATACCTGGCAAGGCAGCCTCGCTAGACCCAGAGAACTGCAAGTACTGCTGCATAAGCGGAAAAGGCCTCAGCGACTAGAATATTGGTGGAGTAAACTAGTCGCCTATACTGAGCACAAAGAGGCCTTGCTGGGGCTGTATAGGTGTCAACGAGCACCCGGTAATGATGGAGCAAATCAGTACCCACGTACTGGACCAACTATATTGCCGGTGCTAAAAGGATGCTGAGAGCAACCGGTATATATGGAGCGAACCAGTACCCGCGTATGGATTACACAAGACTCTACTGGTGCTGTATGGAAAGCAGCAAGCAACCGGTTACATGGAGTGAACCAGTACCCGCGTACTGGATTACACAAGACTCTACTGGTGCTGTATGGAACGCAGCAAGCAACCGGTTATATGTGGAGTGAACCAGTACCCGCGTACTGGATTACACAAGACTCTACCGGTGCTGTATGGAACGCAGCAAGCAACCGGTTATACATGGAGCGAACCAGTACCCGCGTACTGGATTACACAAGACTCTATCGGTGCTGTATGGAACGCAGCAAGCAACCGGTTATACATGGAGCGAACCAGTACCCGCGTACTGGATTACACAAAACCTTACCGGTGCTGTATGGAACACAGCAAACACCCGGTTATACATGGAGCGAACCAGTACCCGCGTACTGGATTACACAAGACTCTACCGGTGCTGTATGGAACGCAGCAAGCAACCGGTTATACATGGAGCGAACCAGTACCCGCGTACTGGATTACACAAGACTCTACCGGTGCTGTATGGAACGCAGCAAGCAACCAGTTATACATGGAGCGAACCAGTACCCGCGTACTGGATTACACAAAACTTTACCGGTGCTGTATGGAACACAGCAAACACCCGGTTATACATGGAGCAAACCAGTACCCGCGTACTGGATTACACAAGACTCTACCGGTGCTATATGGAAAGCAGCAAGCAACCGGTTATACATGGAGCAAACCAGTACCCGCGTACTGGATTACACAAAACTCTACCGGTGCTGTATGGAACGCAGCAAGCAACCGGTTATATGTGGAGCGAACCAGTACCCGTGTACTGGATTACACAAGACTCTACCGGTGCTGTATGGAACGCAGCAAGCAACCGGTTATACATGGAGCGAACCAATACCCGCGTACTGGATTACACAAAACTGTACCGGTGCTGTATGGAACGCAGCAGGCCACCGGTTGTACATAGAGTGAACCAGTTCCCATGTACTGGATACACAAGACTCTGCTGGTGCTGAATGGAATGTAGCAAGCAACCGGTTATACAGGGAGTGAACCAGTACCCGCTTATTGGATAATAATGTCGCCCAAGGCGACATGAAGGAGGAGACACTCTGCAAGTGATCCAGGAGCAGGAACACAGCCAGGTCAGGACAGGAATCAGGAACAGTAACAGCAGCCAACCGGATCAGGAACGGCAGCAGGAACAACAGCCCAAACCGGATCAGGAACGGAGGCAGGAACCAGTACACTGAGGAAGCTGTCAAGCAGGTACACAGGCGATCTCTGGAGTGTAGTAGAATCAGTCAAGGCCCAGGAAGCTCAGGAGAATCAGTGCAGGTGCTAGCGACATAGAGACACCACGAAAGGGCAACCAAAGGGTGCCCAAGCCCAGTCTAAATAGGCAATACAAGGCGGGCTGAAGACAGGCAGCCAATGGAGCGCCCAATCAGATAACTGACAGGAAAAGGCAGCAATCACGGGCACCGTGATACAGACCCTACAGTTCTCATAATGCATTATATTGAATAGATGAGAATTACTAACTGCCTGATCCCCAGCTTGAAGTGGAAGTAGACATGTGCAGTTTAAATGTGAAAGCCATATCTTACACAGAACATTGCAAAGGGAAAGCAAGATAGACAGCAGAAAGGGGTGTATGACCAGGGAAATGGTCTTGACAACTTTATTACACACTTAAGACAATGGTCCCTCTAAGTTGTTGTGCACTGAAAATACAATAACACTATGCTATATACTACATGTAGGTATCCAGGACTGTATTTACTAAATGTAAATTTTATGTAAGATGTGTGCCTTGGAAATGGGGTTGTTTGGTCCTGGATGGGGAAAATGCACCTTCCATTAAATCCCTTTAGTAAAGAAAAAAGAGCTAGAGGGTGGGAAAGTAATATCTGTAAATATTACTTTACAGAAAGAGACCTAGACTCATGGAACAGCCTGTAAGCATAGCTGGTACGAGTAAGGAAATGCAGATATGCTCTGGGGCAGACATGAATCTATTCTGAGTAGGAAAATGGGCAGACTGCATAGGCCAGTTAGTATATTGTTTTCTCCTTCCATCTGTCTGTCACATGTAAAGGTATATCATTAATCTCATTGTTTTTATTTTGTGTGGCTTTACTTGGAAGTTTATTTTTTTATTTATTTTATTTAGAAAATGTTTTACCAGAAAGAATACATTGAGATTTCTCTTGTTTTCAATTATCTCCTGGATAGTTTTAAGAAAAGGGTTTTATTTTCACACAGAGAAACTTTATATATAGAGACACATAAACATACAGTCGTGTGAAAAAGAAAGTACACCCTCTTTGAATGTTATGGTTTTACATATCAGAAAATAATAACAATCATCTGTTCCTTAGCAGGTCTAAAAATTAGGTAAATACAACCTCAGATGAACAACAACATATGACATATTATACCGTGTCATGATTTATTTAAAGGGATAGTAATACTTCGTTTTAACTTTATTTTATTTTGTAGGCATTAAAAAAACATGAAGAATGATATAAGTCTTATCTCTCACACCTTTATGGTTTATGAGATATTCACAAGCAAAGTTTCCCCTCCCGCCCCTTTTACCTAGTGTAAGCCATCTCTTCTCAGATGTGGAATGCAGTCCATAAACCAGACAGATAACAGAAGGGGACACTCTTATTCCTATGAAAACAATGAAATCCCTGCCCCCCATTGACAAGCATTTCAGGTTTTTCCCTTATCTTAATTGAAGACTGTCCCTCTCTGCAGTCTACCTGGGTACCTCCCTTCTGCTCTAGCTGAACAGTGTGACATCAGTAAAAGGGGCGGGAGGGGGACACTTTGTCATTGAATTACTCTGAAACTACAACTCGGACAGAATTGAAATAACACTTTCCAAAGTCCAAATACTATGATGATTAATTAGAGCTGCTTTTATTATGAAACATTACTATCCCTTTAACAAAAATAAAGCCAAAATGGAGAAGCCATGTGTGAAGTACACCTTATGATTCAATAGCTTGTAGAACCACCTTTAGCAGCAATAACTTGAAGTAATCATTTTCTGTATGACTTTATCAATCTCTAACATCGTTGTGGAGGAATTTTGGCCCACTTTTCTTTACAATGTTGCTTCACTTCATTGAGGTTTGCGGGCAGTTCTCTTAAGGTACCGCCACAGCATTTCAATTGGGTTGAAGTCTGGACTTTGATTGGGCCAATGCAACAGCTTGATTCTTCTCTTTTTCAGCCATTCTGTTGTAGATTTGCTGTTGTGGTTGGGATCATTGTCCTGTTGCATGACCCAGTTTCGACCAAGCTTTAGTTTGAGTAAAAAAAGCTCTCATTTCACTTTGTCATCATCACTGTAATTGTCACCACCACCCTACTTATCATTGCCACCACCAGACTTTGCTCTTTTCTTGCTGGTGACATAGGTGTTGCTCCTGGTGTCACACTCACCCTCAAAGGCACAGCAGGCTTAGGTAGTTGTAACTCTGCACTACTACTGCACACAGCCACCAGGAGAAAATCAAAAGTTCATCTTTTTTAAAAAAATATGCCCTAGGTCCCTGTAGATATGGTGGCAGTAGTGCTATCTTCTGGTGCTGGGCTTCTCCTCCTCCTCCTCCTCCTACTAGTACTTGTGTTATTCTCATCTGCAATTTCTCGACTTCAGCACTCAGTAGTAGTATTACAGAGGGAGTTTTTGCTGCCATACAAAGCATAGCTGGAATATTCTCATGGCAATTTCATTGGTGGTAGGGAAAAGGTAGTGCTGTTTTTCAAAAGGCTGAGAGAAGTGATTTTCCATTCATATTTTTCTACATCCTACACAATAGAATGTAGCCCATTGATCAAGAAGGGAAGAGTGAAAATTGCTTCCCCCTACATGCTGAAAAACAACACATGCAGTATCAAACATCTCAAGAAGCCTGGGTAGACTAACAGGGGGACACAATGGAGGTCTGAAAAGAAAATCCACCTGTTCCTCTGGAAGAAACTTAACCACAAATCTTTCAGTTCACTCTCCTGACCAGTTTGATACATTGGGTCTATGGGACAGCCCATGCAACACAGGAGTTTGTAAACAACAGCCGCATACTGCGAGACTGTCAAGTGGCTGAGAAGAGTCATCTGGGGCTGCAAATTGCAGTCCCATGCATTTTACATAGAAGAAGACAATAAAATATAATAAAAATGTAATGATTGTCCTTTAAGGACGGTATGCAAAAAGAAAAATTAGTAATTTACCAACAGAATCATAGAGGAGGATATAGACATATTGATATAAATTGGTCTTTTAACTCCTTCATATTAGAGAATTATCAATCACATTGCTTCTCAATGATATAGAGATGTCTCTAGTATTCAATGGAATAACACATGAATTAAAAAGAGGAATGTATTTTTTGTTTTATTGGCTACCTATGGTGCAGTTAGTATACTCCATAATGATTCATCAAGTTCTATAGGGATGTAAAAAATGTAAAATATATGTGCATTTTGCACAATGTGCTCATTTTGAATAACTTAACTGTGGATTCAAAGAAACTTGCACTGTCACATTATTGCGTCATGGAACCAAGCTTAACATCACTTAAACCCCTCAGATGCTAGAGAACTTTATTGTTTTGCTTTGCTGGGAGCCGCAGTAATAGTGAGTTGAATTTCAGCATTAGTGGTTCTTTAAATTATTCATTGTCACTTCTGAATGCATTGTCACATTCCCCTTCAACAACATGTGCTACAGTGCAAAGTTACAAGTGTCGTATGTTATACCAAACATTTACAGGCAAGGCATTGTTTAACATTTTTGCTTCCAGATGGACCTGCACCATGTTGTAGGGCACAGCAGAACTGAGCTAAACTATTACATTGCAACAGGTTAGCAACAATGTTCAAAACAAACTGAACCAATTCTGGCACAAACTTGCTACCCAAACTTATAATGGCATATGTATAAATCATGTATGCATATATTATAATAAAGAGCAGTTTTAAACCTCTCTTTAATTATGTGATACTATAGCTGGGAACTTTTAAAATAAGCCAACACTGAGATCCTTTAAATATTAACCCTTTAAGTTGATTTCAGGTGATAAAAGAACTCCATGGAGGAGTTCTTATCTGTCCTCAAGGACCCCTTAACCTGTTAATGACCCATGACATGCCAAGACCATCATGGGTAAGCTTCCCAGATGGACCCATGATGGTCCTGGCACATCATGAGTTAAATGATAATAGCGCGGCAAGGTGCACACTGTTATAATTCTGCAGATGCTGAAACTGAGTGCTCCAGGACCAGAGCACCAAGTTTCAGTACTTCTCTTTCCTGCCGGTACAAGTGATCACTCCAGGAGCGATCACATGTACCGGCATTTTCATTCACAAAGGCAATGTGTTTCCACATTATCTTTGTGACTGCTCTCTGCCTCTCTTTCCCTTACTATTAAAGTAAGGCAGAGAGAAGCAGAGACCAGACAAACAAAGCAAGAAATTGAGGCCAGTGCTGGTGCTGGGGGAAGGTTTAGTGTAGGTCCCTTTATAACATACTGACACCATTCTGTGTATTTAAAAATTATTTTGAGCAAGATCAGAGGATTATATTTACAAATATAATTCAAAAACACAAATACTGAAGTTAAAGTCAAGTTTAATGTGAGTTTCAGTAATGTAAAAAAGAATTGAAAATCCAGGATGGAAAGAGGGACATGGGGATTTTCGTTCCAGAGGGATAATGCCCACTTAAAACTGCCCATTTTGCTGGTATGCAGTATCCAGAAAAATTTAACCCATTGCACCCAAATGATCACAATAGAAAAAATAAAAATGGTGGGTGTTTTTTACATTTTTTAACAGTTTTCTTTAATTTTAATAAAATAAATGGTAGGATATCCATAGAAGTGTGGTATCAAATGAAAGCCCTACTTGTGCGCCAAAAAATGTTAGATAATTTATGTGGATTGAATAAAAGACTTAGAGGAAAAACACTTTTGAACAAAGACATAGTCAAAAAGGTCAGAATTGCTCCAGTCCTTAAATGCAATCCACCTCAGATTTCCCCGGTCCTTAAGGCGGTTAACATGCTGTAACTTAGAGTTTTCACTTCCCGAACATTCAAAAGAGAAACAGGATATATATCTCTGTCTGTCAGGTAGAAACTGTAGCAATTTAGGGCCTAAATAAGCAGTTATTTGGTGGAGGTGAGATAGTAGTCAACATAGGACTCTATCACCCTAAGAATTTGACCCTTCACCCTGAGACCCTGAGATTTGAGTCAAAACCCTGAGTCTCATGGTAAAACCCTGAGAGTTTCCAGATATGATGATAACCTCTCTCATTTTTAAGAAGATACTGAAAACTATATTTCTAAAAAAAAATTTAAATAAATTAAAGGGGAGCACTACATGTTAAGAGGCAAATAATATTTTTAAAGCCAATATTAATGCTCTTATTCCAACAAAAGCAAGGAAATTAAGGGTAAAAGTTTTAAAAACAGTAACTGTGCTTTAAAGGGATAGTAATGTTTCATAGTAAAAGCAGCTCTAATTAATCATCATAGTATTTGGACTTTGGAGAGTGTTAGTTCAATTCTGTCAGAGTTGTAGTTCCAGAGTAATTCAATGACAAAGTGTACCCCTCCTGTCCCTTTTACTGATGTAACACTGCTCAGCCAGAGCAGAAGGGAGGTGCCTCAGGTAGATTGCAGAGAGGGACAATCTTCAATTAAAATAAGGGAAAAAGCTGAAAAACTTGTCAAGGGGGGCAGGGATTTCATTGTTTTCATAGGAAGTGTGTCCCCTTCTGTTATCTGTGCAGTCTATGGACTGCATTCCACATCTGAGAAGAGATGGCTTACACTAGGTAAAAGGGGTGGGAGGGGGAGACTTTGCTTGTGAATATCTCATAAACCATAAAGGTTTGAGAGATAAGACTTATATCATTCTTCATGTTTTTTTAATGCCTACAAAATAAAATAAAGTTAAAACGAAGTATTACTATCCTTTAAAATAGACATAAAATACTTTCATCACTCCTACCAGAGGGGGGTGAAGAGACATTTATATGAACCTTTTGTATCAAACAGGCAATGTATGGACACATAAAATGGACACTTAAAATGAGGAATATATACTAGAAAAAGTTTTGAAAATACCTATTTAAAATATGGAACTTGAATTATTGTCCCAATGTATCCAAAGCATAAAAAGAAATGTCCAACACAAATTAAAAAATCAACAAAAATGTATTTTTATTTATTGATATTGTCAATGTTATGGAGTAATCAGATGGTGTAATTCCTCCGGTGTTGCACTACAGAAATTGAATAGCGAAGCCAGATACTCAAAACATATAAACGAAAGGAGAAACAATGCTCACACAGATCACAGGGCAGTATGTAAAAACAACCCTTTTTTTTATATATATCATTGAGAAGACTAGGGATGGGTGAAAATTTTCACACGAAAAAAAAGAAAAATAAGGAAAACAGCACTTTTCATATTTTTAAGTAAATCCCTAGTAAAGTGCACTTTTTCTGTTTTTTTTTTCACTGAGACCCCCATCCTTTTTCTACTGCACTAGAACCAGACGTACTGACCCAATTACCACCTATCCCTGCCCTGCTGATTGGTAGCTTGGATGGCCAATGTAAGGCTCTACAGCTGTCTCCAGACTACAGGTCCCAGCAGCTGGATGGTCTCTTGTTGCCAAGACCTCCCATTTTAGTCATAGAATCACACACAATAACCCCTCTCAGGCTTGTTCCATGGTCGCCATTGCCTTACAAATACTGATAATCCAGCCTTGTTTCACAGTAGCCATATAACCACACACAGTGATCTCCCACGGTAGCCACAAAACCACACATATTGACCTCCAGCCTTGTTCCATTGCACTGGTATATCCAGAATCTCAATTACTGAGTCTAACCCACTCCCAGTGGGAAATGGACAGGATAATATTTTGGGGGTTTCTATTTTAAGGAATTTTTGCAGTAAATTGCCAATTTTGTTTGAAAATTCATTGCAGAATTTTTTTTTTTACTTTCACCCATCCCTAGGAAATAATTTATCTAGAATATGGGTACAGTTTAGGGTACACTTAAAAAAATATATAAAATTATATATATATATATATATATATATATATATATATATATATATATAGAATAAATTAAAGAAGGGCAGCACCCGTGGGTCTTTTTCAAAGATAACAGAATTTATTGGTTTGCAAAAAACTTGTCTGGGACCTTTCTCAAGACTTCTTGAGAAAGGTCCCAGACAAGTTTTTTGCAAACCAATAAATTCTGTTATCTTTGAAAAAGACCCACGGGTGCTGCCCTTCTTTAATTTATTCTATACTATAGGTTTGGGATTGTGCACCTGGGCATACATTATCTTTTTAAGGGAGAGTGCATTCCATTCATGAATTTTCTATATATATATATATATATATATATATATATATATATATAATTGAACTGGAGAATGTAATATGTGCAAAAACTGGGACTGGAAAATTTAGTTAAACTGAAAAGACTAACCAAACTAGATTTGTTCACATTAGAGAAAAGGTGACAAAGGGGGTGATATGGTTACAATTTAACCACTTAATGATGAGGGCTTTTTGACACTAGAGTAATTTTGACCTTTTAGTCAGCCTTTGTTCAACTATATTTTTCCTCTAATTCATTTAGTCCACCCACACAAATTATATACCATTTAAGCATAATAAGGGCTTTCTTTGTATACCACATTTAAATTTATAACCCACCATTTCTTTTGATAATAATAAAAAGAAATTAGAAAAAAGTCCACAACTTTTTATAGGTTTTCCTGTGCTCAACTGGTTCATTTTAATAGGAACCAAATCTTCCTTTTTAGGGGGGGTACTGTTCCTCTGAGGTGAAAATCCCTATGTCCCTCTTTCCCTCCCTGGTGTCTCTCTTTTAGGTTGTCAGACCATATGGTGTTTATGTAAGTGTACAACTCACATAATGCTTGTTTACACTTCAGTATATGTGTTATATATTTTTTTTCTGTGTAAATAAAATCCTTTGGTTTTGCTCTACATCATTTATTCAGTAACACAGAACAAGTGGCAGTAGGTCCTCAAGTGACAAAACCTGGGCACCTTTTCTGAAAAAGGACATTATGGAACTAGAGAAAGTGCAGAGGAGGGCTATGAAATTAATAAGGGGAATGGGATGTTTTAATTATGAAGAAAGGCTTGAAAGTGAATCCTGTTCACACTAGAAAAATGGTGTTTTAGAGGGGATATGATAACATTATATAAATATATTCAGGGCCAATACAAAGGGCTCTCCAAAGACCTGTTCATTAACCCCTTGAGTGCCAGAGGGGTATACAACCCCTGTGGCACTCAAAGGGTTAACAGAACAGTACAAAGGACAAGGGGGCACCTGCTTAGACTTGAGGAAAGGAGATTTCCTCTACAACAACAGAAGGGATTCTAAAGGTATGGAACAAGGGACAATAAAGAGGCGACAATAAAGGTATGGAATTCACTGCCTGAGGAGGTGTGCTATCGAATACATTAGATGCCTTTAAAAAGGGCCTGGATACTTTTTTTAAAATAGCAAAACATAGAGGGCTATGGATGCTATTATTGGAATTAATATTTATTTAGTGCTTGTTGCTCCAAGGAGAAATCTGATTGCCATTTGGAATCAAGAACTAATTTTTCCCCCTATTCAAAGCAGAATTTGAAATTGCTGTATTGAGGGGTTTTTTGCCTTCTTTTGGATCAACAGCATTAAACAGCAGTAGGAAAAGGGTTAAACATGATGGATGCAAGTCTTTTTTCAACCTAAACTACTATGTAACTATGTAACTTAGTGATTTATGCCCCCAGAACCTACTTTTAAATTGAGAGTGCCTCCATTTTGGTCATTTCCCCTGTGGGGATGTGTGTTCTCTGCTTCTTTCTTCCTCACGATCACAGTGAGGAAGAGAGAGGTAAATAACTCTGACAAAGGCATTGTATAATGTATACACCAGGGAAAGGCTAAAATTGGCTGCTCCTGTCCTGGAGCAGTCAGTTTCAACTTCCCTGAATTATCACAGCGCACCCTGAGAAACACTGCGATAATGAAAGTCTTAATGTGCCAGGACCATCACCGTCCTTAAAGGACAGAAATGTGTGACCTGCCTATCACACATTAGTGCATCTCACCAAGGGCTCGATTGTATTACCTATGCTAAAACCGGCGTTACTAGTCTACCGGCATAGTTAATTATTTCTCCTTATGGTTAATGTCATTGGGTCTGATAAAGACTATGTTTATTGTGAGGAAGTGTGAATGCAACACAGATATAAAATGGGGCTCATCATATACAGAGTTCATGGTTCTGATGAAGTAGCAGAATAGCTACGAAACGTGTTAGCTTATAAAGCCTATAACATTTGTGATACATATACTGCAATACATTTGCGTTGTATGTATGTCTTAAAATGTTATTTTAAATAATAAATACATTTTAGATATCCACTGATTTATTACTTTTTAGAAACTCACCATATAGGTCTTTTTCTTACTTGCATAGCTCACTAATTCTCCATAATAGGATCACAGGGCTCCTTCTTTAGTCCCCAGGTCTTTAGATTCCTAGTTTTTAGGAACAAGGACCGTGGTCACAGGACGTTTTTGGTGGAAGAGAAAAGAAGGAGTAATCCCACAAGATCTGGAGAGATCTGCACTGGGTGTCAACCATTTATTATAATTAATAAAGTTTCATTTTAACAAGTCTGCACCTTCAGTACACATTTCTTCTCTTTCTTTCTTTCGCTTGCGTAACCCCATGAGTGCCAGAGGGGTAGCAAACACATTGCAATGCGTTGCTACCTTTCTGGTACTCATAGGTTTAATCTTGCAATACAAAGTATTAGGGCATGACGAAAAAAAAAAAGGAGAAGAAAAATGTTGGATTAAAATGGGGAAGAAAGCCCTGGGAGCACTCTAGTCGACTTTTCAAGGGGCGGGGGTTAAAATGTCGGATGTACAATATTCATTGAATTAATATTGTGAAAGAAAGCATTGTAAGTCGGATTTGGAAGGGGAAGGGTTAAAATGTGGAATGTGAACAATATTAGTCAAACTAAAGTGGTAAAAGAAAGCACTGTAGTCGACTTTTAAAAGGAGGAGTTAATATGTAGAAGGGGGGCACTTTATGTCCGATTTCTATGCTGTATACTGTATTCTACACTGCTTTTCTTCGAACAACGATGGTTTTGCAACTGTCGTTATGGCTTCTACACCTCAGCCTCTGAGGCGCAAAATTTCTGACTTAAATGTAACCACAAAACAGGTGCTAACACTGAGCGTGGGTAATAGGATATTAATTACACGTTGTTTTTAGCTGTTACCTATGGGCTTTTTTTTGACTGGCGGGAAGTATAATTACCGCTGATTATGTTTTCACAAGTCGGGTAATAGGATAGCAAAAACTGACTTAAAAAAACCAGCCTGTTTTCTTTTTAGCGCTGGTAATAGAATCGAGCCCAAAGTTGTAATTTTACATTTTACAATTTTAAATATTATATCCCATTTACATTATTTTCCTGTTGGATCTCTATTTCTGATTGTCACAGTTCTGGTAGATGGGATCATAACAGACTCTGCTGGCACTTATTCTTTTCTTTACAGTAACTGTACTTTGTTGGTAGGATTATAGATGACATTAATAACCATTATAAAAAAGAAGTGTTATTTATAAACAACAAATACATTTTTTTTGCTTTTTTATATCCAGTTTCCTTCCCCACATTTACCCCAAGGTCAATACAAGGATCTCTGTGGTGAGCTATTTATTCCAAGGCCTGATCAGGTGACAAAGGGACACCCCTTGAAATTAGAGAAAAGGAGGTTTAAACTTCAGCAGAGGAAGGGTTTTTTTACAGTAAGGTCTGTTAAATTGTGGAATTCATTGCCCAAGAAGGTGGTCATGGCAGATACAATGGATACATTTAAGAGAAGATTAGATACATTTCTTTCAAAAGTGAACATACAGAGTTATATTGTTTATTAGTAGGCAGATCAGGAAGGTCTGATGAAGATTAGCTTATTTGGTAGCAGGAAAGCTATAAAATTACTGGGGTATGAGGAGAAGGTTGAACTTGATGGACTTGTGTCTTTATTCAACCTAATTTAGTATGTTACTATGTATTACCTCCTCCTCCTGTATTTTGTTGATTTAATTATAGTGGTGTTTATTCTTGAATTACATGGCAGATATATTTTGATCAATTTAAGTGAAATTCTTTGATTTTGAAGCAATGAGCTTGATAATTCAAAACACTGATCATATTGGCTATTCTAAAAATATAAAGAAACAAAATGAAGAGGCCCTTGTACATATAGTACTGCTTGAGGGTCACTAGTTGATCATGCAGTGGATTTCATTGATTGTGTACTTGATTAATAAAGATCTAATAGAACACACAAAGGGCTGGATTCAAATGCAGGTGTTAATTTTATCTCTGCTTTTATCTCCAGGGTTCCCCATAGACTTCAGTAGGAAGATTTTTGATAAAAAGGGGGGTAACACTTATCTCCTGCATTTGAATCCAGCCCAAAAATAGGCAATCAATGATGGCATAATCGGTCAGAACCCAAAAAGCTCTTGTAGGTTTAACGTTTATTTTCTACCTGCTGGAGGGTCCATTTGAGTCACTTTACACTTGGATTGAACAATGGGCATTATGTAGAAAGAAAAAGGCTAGAAATTCTGGAGAATTCCAACCCCACCATACAGAGAAATAAATTGTTTCATTGTTTTAGGTGCTGTTAACCCTTTGAGGGCCAGAGGGGTACACAATACATTGCAAAGCAACGCGTTGCATACCACACTGGCACTCAAAGGGTTAACTCTTTGGAGGTAAGGGGGGCCTTAGCAATGCTTTAGAGACCTCTCTAGTATTCAAGGGGTTAAAATATATTTTTGAATTTTATGGGAAATATGGAAATGGTATTGGTCCCATGGAGATCACTTCTCCAGTGATATCACTTATCCACTTCCTGTATTATTCTATAGAGCCTATGCAAAGTTGGATAACTTAAAACATTGGCTCCATAAGGAACTGGACAAGTGATATCACTGGAGACGTTATATCCGCATTATCATTTCTTTATCACACCTTAGTGCATCTCCTCCTATGACTAACTAAGATCTGTACTGCTAATACCACACTGTATGTTCAATTGAAAGTACAGTGTATTCAAGCTGTTGAAACTGCTAAATACCCCTTTAAAAACTCCTTAATTCTTAAGGACCATAAGATTGTGCAAAGCACTGCTTCACAATGAGCTGCAGACCCTTCTGGTGCTTAAAGGTTTAACATATAAAAAATAAATAAATAAAAATAAACAGGTTAGTTCTCTGAATCTCCCCCACCCCTTTAAAGTTTTAGACTATTTCACTCTATTGCACCAGAGCAGATAATCTCAAACCTAATGACATTCTGCAGTATCCACATTTCAGAAGGGCACTGGATTAACCAAAACATGGGATTCATTCTGCTTCAAAAATGAGTGTTTTAACATGTTAAACCCTGTCATCCACTAGAGGTCATCTGTGAGTTCAATCTGTTAATAATAGGAGCAGGCAAATGTGGCCCGCAGCCATTTGCCTAGGAAATACTGTGTGTATGTTATCTGAAGGCTGAGCGACAGCTCTCCCCCTTTCAGAGCCAGCTGCCGGCCCCTTGCAGTAGCTTTCTGCTACTGAGGAAGGTAAAGCTGCAGAAGAAGCAGGCACTGGGGTTGGCTCTTTCTAAGCTCTTGTGATTGCAAAGAGGCAGTCAAAGAGGGAGGAGGAGTGTGAACAGCAACAGCAGCAGCAGCAGATTCAGACCATTAAAACCCAAGGAGACACCAGAGTGTTGTGCCAGCCTGTTTATTCAGTGACAGTGAGACACAGGGTGAAAAGAACAGGACATCTCTACAGGAAGGATGCAGGGCAAAAAAAACAGGAGCTCAAGTGGAAGAAGTGGAGACGTCCAAGGGGATGAGACACAGGGAAAGAAGAAGAAGAAGAAGGCATCCTGCTTTTTAAACATCAAGATCTTCCTGGTTTCTGAGTGTGCTTTGATGCTAGCACAAGGCACTGTTGGAGCTTACCTGGTGAGTCCCATGTAACTTAGCCCAGGACCACTGGTGCATCTAGGCAGCCTGGTGCCCCCAAGCGAGGTCAGGTCAGTGCATTATCTGAGAGCTGCTAGCAGACACTCTCTGTATACCTAATACTTGTCTTCAGGTTACGAAGTGCTGCATAGAGAGAGAAACAGGTGACTTCCCTCTCTAGGTGACATGCCTTTTAACTATTTCTCCTAAGAAGCAAAACTTAGGTCTGCTCTCTGCAAGCAGCAATTCTGGGACAAACCAGGGGAGATATAAAACAAGTTCCCAAATGCCCACTGATTTAAACTGGACGTTTAACCTCTTGAATGCACTGCTTCACAATGCTTTGGAGACCTTCTTAGCATTCAAGAGGTTAAGAAACCCATTTAAATAAATGGAAATGTTCATTTGTCCCCTATGGTGCAGTCGGTTTGCACCAGAATTGCACCTTTTTAGTTTCCTCCATAAAGTCCATAGAGTCTGATGTAATAAGAATTGGTGAAACAATTTTGGGGCAATCCAACTGCGCCTGAGGGACTAATAGCAATATCAAAAATGCCCATTGATTTAAATTGAGTGTATTAACCCGTTGAGTGCCAGAGGGGTACGCAACACATACACTCAAAGGGTTAACTTTGCAATGTGACATACAATGGGTTAAAAGCTCAATTTAAATCAGTGGTATATTTTATATGTCCACTGTGGTGTCGATGGATTGTCCCCAAATTGCTCCAGATCTTCGAAGTTCATCAGCCTCACTGGGTCCAGTGCCAGCGTCCGCCGCAATAGGGAATGTTGCTTACATGTAATTTATATAGAAAATATCTGCAGACCGCTATGCAGTGTTGAAACCCCACTGTACATTTATATGCCTTTTGGCTGTCATTAACTGCTTTGTCAAGACTGCAAGGGGGAGGGGGAGGGTATATATAAAGTAGCTCAGCCTAGCACTGAATGATGGAGTATAACATGGAGGTATTTATAGTACTGTATGGTTAAGCACAGCATGGAATGGGATAGATGAATGCTACTTACAGTGTGTTAGAGCAGGATCACTTTGTGCTGCACAGTAATAGGAGGGACAATATAGGGCCGTATGTACAAGTCAATAGTGGAGCAGTACTGGGGACAACCAACTGCACCATAGAGAACAAATGCAATTCCCCAAATGTGCACTGATTTAAATAGGATTTTTTTTAACCCCTTGAATGCTATAGAGGTGTCCAGTGCATTGAGAAGCAATGCACTAGAGACATTGTTAGCATTCAAAGGGTTAAATGCCCTATACCTTTACATATTTTAAGTCCCATTTAAGTAAAGTGAAAAGCCCCATTTAGATCACATAAAGAAAAAGGCTCCATTTAAATAACTGAGAATTTGTAATTTGTCCACTATGCTGCAGTTGGTTCACCCCAAAATTGCTCTACTTTCTTTGTGCATGTGTCCCATAATAATGCAGCTCTTTTGATTCCCTAGAGCTCAATACGGTTTGCTTCACAATGCAGTGCACATCCCTGCCTCATTTAAAGGGTTAACATAGATACTGGTGGATAAGTTGTAGTTCCCCTTGTCCCATAAGGTTAACTGGTTAATGAGATGTCATGTATGTAGTTAATGTGGAGGTCACATTAGTTCTCATACTAATAAGCGCACGTTTAGTGATAATAGTGCAATGTAATTGAGGTGTCATTCAAAAGTCCCCCTAAAGTTACCTGGAGCATGGAAAGTACTTGACTTGACTTTTGCTGATCATACAGACAGGTTGTAAGCGCAGCCATGGCCACTGAACCTAAACATTTGCAATGCCTCAAAAGATGTAGGTGACATAGTGCATAAAAATCTTAGGGGTGTTTCAGACTTGCTCGTCAAGAGGAAGATACTCTTCAGATGTTCAGATGTTAGGCAGCTGTCACTGTTCAGCAGCCTGCAACTGCAAGACCACTTAGAAAACGCAGTGCTGTTAGAGATGAAAGACACTGCAAGGGTATAATGCAGGGTAATTCCAGACTTCTCTCCGCTCAGCTGACATCAGAAGCAACTACAGTAAGAAAGCTCTGCTAGGAATTTCCTTATTTCAACACCCTTGCTCACAGGACCATGGAACAATATTTCGGATCACAGAGAAATATTTCATCCCCAGTCTTCTAAAAAAATAGTACATATTTGATTTAGGTAATTAGATCAGAGATGGCCAGCCTGAAGTCCTTCAGCTGTCCATTACTGCAATTACAGACATTGCCAACCAGCCATTGGCTGGCTTGGGATGATGGGGATTGTAGTTCTGAACAGCTGGGGGCGTTAGGTTGCCCACCACTGCCTTGGATGCTAGACAGGTCTATCTGTCTGTCACCTGATACTGTTCCTTTCATCTCACTTTCTTAGTGTTCGGATGGATCAAGTCTCACAGAAAATCCTTGTGGTTGCATTATCATGTGTTATCAATCTTTTATGTAATACGACTCTTATTGATCCATTCGCAAGCATACACGGCTAATGATGGTGCACATGCTTATTGCTCCATAAAACACAGCATAATATCATAATGAGAAATCTCCATTATTTTAGTTCTAAAATTAATTATTTAGTCTGAAAGTAAATGCTGCTTATTGTAATAATTGTATTTTCAATAATACTTGCTCATATGGTAAATTAATCTCAGAAACCCATATAGTAGGACACCAGCCTAATGTCAATTTACTACGTCTTTCCTGACACTTGCCCATAGGGGTGGGTAGTGGAACAGTCTGTAGGTGTTTTGGAATGGTCCTTTCTTCTACTTTTCCTTAGGTCTATGCACCATGCTAGGCATAGAGGAATTGGGAATATGGTATACCATTTCCCTCCTTAAACTAAGAGGCTGGCATATGGGGCTTGCTGGAATTGAAGTCCTACTCTGGAGGATTGGTATGCAGTACACTACAGGGATCATATGCTATAATGCACATGCTGAAGTGCCACCACTGGCATTGAAGACTATCATTGCCCTGGCAATTTGTACATTCACCCCACAATGCTATGAATAAATCTGAGCAGAGCACTCACACCTTAGAAGCATTTCTAATAGCATAGCTGCCAGATGTTTGGCTGCATCAGGATTAATTAGCATTCTTTGCAGGGAATTAGCATACTGTGCCACACTATAACACATGATTTATTTTAAAGAATATCTAGTGTAACATATAGGAAGATTTTAACTATCTGTAAAACTAACTAAACTTGCGGCAAATCCACTTTAATACCATGTGAGCCAAACAATTTGCTGAATCTGTTTGATATCAAAATAGTTAAAGTACATTTTCCAGGTTTTTCTTTACTTTTAACACTCTGAGTACCAGAGATGTATCAAACATATTGTAACGCAATGTGTTGTACACCTCACTTACAATCATTGGGTTAAATATAGTGCCAACCCAGTGCTATATCCAAAAGAGCAGTGTGTTTTAAAGACATATTATGTCATGGGTAGCCATTGCCTGGTGGAGATGATGGGAATTGTCTAACAGTTAATTAACCCTGATGTATGTAATAATGCAGGGCTCAGTATAAACTGGGATTCAAATTACTTTATCTACCTCAATAATATCCTATCATCTGCTTCCAAAGAACGTCAAACATGGATGTGACAGATATAATAGAATAAATATTGCAAATGTTAATAAACATTCACACACTATAATGTGAGATAAGGTAGTCAGTAGTAAACAGCTTTTATCAGAATCCTCTGGGCCTTATGCAGAAAGCAAAAGAAGAGCTATTTTGTACCGTACCAGCTGTATCATACCTGACAAAATTTCCCAAAATACCCATTGATTGTAACATGGCTTTTGAACCCTTAAATGGAAGAGGTCACTGATACATTGATTCTCATTCAAGGGAATAAAAGGCCAATTTAAATTGATGAGAAATGTTATCCCACACTATGGCCAAGTTTGATTGCATTAGAATTGCTCATTATTTTCTTTATGAACAAATACCTATATGTTTTAGAGTTTAGCAATAAGTATATAACACATCTCCTATATTACTGGAATCTATAATGAAATCAGATATAAGAACATACCAATTAAGGATTATTTCTAAAATTAAAAGCTGCATCTGATACCATATATTTAAAACAGAAATTTGATATAATTGAGGCATTTTTAGTACAAGTAATTCCAGTGGTTTAGCATTGGTCTGAGATGGCTGGAGCACCAAGGGACATCTGTCTCCAGCAAAAGACTGATTTCAGAGACCTTGCACCAGCTTGGGATTTTCTCTGGTGTTTCAGCTGCTCAAAATCCCTTTTCCTGGCTTTGACAAGAAAAAAAAGTTTATTATCTTTATCTGGTCCATAAAGGGTCCTTAAAGGGCAACAAGTATGTTAGAAAGTCTGATGTTCATTTAATTTATGCTGTTTAGCTGTAAGAGCTGAGCTAAGAATAAGAAATCATCCATTAAGACTAGAAGAAAGGTGCTTTTGTCTAAAACAAAGGCAGGGTTTTTTTACAGTAAGGGTAATAAAGTTATGTAATTATTTGTTTTGGGATACTGTGTTTGCAGATTCTGTAACTAGCACAGATCAATATTGTGGATTATGACATCTGTCTTCAAAGTAGATAGAATGTTGATCCAGGGAAATATCTGACTTCCATTTGAAGTCAGGAAGGATTTTCTTTACCAATTTGGGCTTAATTGGAAATTAATTCAAGGATTTTTTGTTTAGTTTTTTTTTTCCTTCCCCTGGATTAGCAGGGGTGATCTGGCATGGACTGACTTTGATGGTGTAATTTTGCAGCCTCATCAACTATGTCACTATGTTACTAATTATCTTTTAGATGTTAGAGGCATCTCCAGTACATTGTTTTGCACTGTGTTGGATATGTACCTAGCATCCAAAGGATTAAGTAATTTACGAGTGAAAGGAGTGAAATAATTAGTACTTTTTAAAGTAAATTGCACAGTCAATATTTCTTTGCAGTTTCCTTGAAGACAGTTTTGTGCTAAAGAGGCAGAGACCAAACTTAACAACACAGCAAATTGACTGATATACGAAATAGTTCTGGAATAATTCTGGAAAAAACCAACTTCACCATAGGGGACATAAAAAAAATCCCCATTGATTTAAACGGAGAATTTAAAATTCCCATTTAAATCATAAAAATTTGGGAATTTGTATTTATACCACACGATATATTTGGTTTGCTCTGCAATTGCTCCAATTTCTCTGTGCATCCCCCCAAAAGAGACTATAGTAACCATCTGTCACACGTTGGTGCTGTCCGTAGAGGGAATATTTATGAACTAAACACAAAAATGAAACTAGCACCAAAGAGGATTCCTTAGAACTTTTTAGTAAGTAGCGATGGAAAATAACCAAAATATATGGAAACATTTGTACAGTTTTATTAGATAAACATGACAAAGAAGGCAGTGATAAAAAATAATAAGCACACACACACATCAATTAAATACTAGTGCCCATATTTATAAAAGTAAACTAACATAGTAACATAGGGAGAGATTTATAAACATGAGTTAAGCAAAAAGAAGAGTTAAAATGGCTGTAACAGCATCTTCAATAGTTATAAAACTAAGAATACCAGTTTTGGAGGGCTGTATACTATGCAATACGTTAAAAAAAATAAAATAAAAATGGAGTAACCAGTTTGTAAAAAGATGTGCATCAAATTTATAGAGACATGTCACTAGTTCCAACAATTTTATGACAACTTTTTTATCAGAATTTTAACGCCATGTATATGCTGTCATTAAGCATTCTGGTATTAATATCAGATTAATAATGCCGTATTTATAAAAATGCCTTAATAAATTAGAAATCGGTCCTCGCGTTATCTCCATTAGGACAATTCCTTGAAAAGTACAAGGAACATCTTTTATAAATCTCCCTCATAGTAATAGTTCATGAGGCTGAAAAAAGACATGCGTCCATCAAGTCCAGCCCATGCCAGATCAGGCCTGTTGATCTAGAGGAAGGCAAAAAAGAAATAAAACATTGAAGCCATTTCTAATAAAGCCCCAAGTGGGTAAAACAAAATTTCTACTCCAAATGGTGATCAGACAGTTCCCTGGATCATCATCATATCCTATATAATAATTCGCTAGGATGTTTGTCACAATGCAGTCATGCGCAGTAGAGACGGCCCGCGTTCAGTCAGTTTCTACTGTGCATGATTGCATCTCATGAGTGAGTAGGGTTGCCACTCAGCCGGTATTGGCTTCTGTCCAATGTTAAGTCTATGGAGGGAATGCCATGGCCGGTATTTTTTTTAAGAAAAGGTGGCAACCCTATGAGTGAGGCGACGCAATACTGCATTCCGTGGAGCAGTGAGGTAGTGGCCTCTTAACCCTTTGGGTGCCAGAGGGGTATGCAACGCATTACTTACCCTATGGCACTCAAAGGGTTAACATTTCCCAGACCTTGGCCCGTGTACACGGGCTTTTACACTAGTCTGCCATAATTTTCAATCTTGTTCTGTGCTAGATAGGTATCCATAACTTTTTTGAAAGCAATTACAGTATCTGCAAACACAGCATCCTGAGACAAGCAATTCCATAGCTTTACCACCCTTACTGTAGAAAATTCCTGCCTTTGTTTCAGATTAAAGCACCTTTCCTCTAGTCTTAATGGATTACCTCTTGTTCTTAGCTCAGCTCTTTGAATTCATTGGAGAGTTATTTGTATTGATCTTGAATATATTTGTAAATTATAATCATATCACCCTTTAGATGTCTCTTCTCTAATGTAAACAAACCCAGTTTGGCTAGTCTTTCTCTACAATGCTCTCATGACTTTCTTTCACCGTTTAAATTTGACATTTTTCTTCTCCTATTTTTTTCGACATGCCCTCGTATCTTGTATTGCAAGATTAACCCTATGAGTACCAGAGAGGTAGCAACACATTGCAATGTGTTTGCTACCCATCTGGCACTCAAAGGGTTAAAAGAATTAGTGGAAACAGTGCTCCTCAATATTACATAAACCTATATCTTGATTCTAATGAGTAGCCTAAACTCTATTTTATGAGATCAGCTCTCAGTAAATAATAGGGATCTAACTTCCATTATCTTTATGAGCCACCCTTATACTGCTGGTTGCTTGTGAGCCCTGGGCTGTAGAAACCTCAGAGTTCTCAGCCAGTGTGTCTGTATGTATGGCTTGCTGCCAAAAACCAACAATAAATTCCAATCTACCCTTGCAACAAAGTATTCAGTCAGTTTGCTCAAGAATACTTTGTTGCAAGAGTAGATTGGAACTTATTGTCGGCTTTTGGCAGCAAGCCATACATACACACGCTGGTGAACTCTGAGGTTTCTACAGCACAGGGCTCACAAGGGACCAGCAGTGTAAGGGTGGCTCATAAAGATAATGGAAGCTAGGTCCCTATTATTTACTAAGAGCTGATCTCATAAAATAGAGTTAATAGGGTTAATCGTGCAATACAAGATACGAGGGTATGTCAAAAAAAAATAGGAGAAGAAAAATGTTGAATTTAAATGGTGAAAGAAAGTCATGGGAGCACTGTAGTCGAATTTTCAAGGGGGAGGGCTTAAAATGTTTAATGTGAACAATATTAGTCGAATTAAAGTGGTGAAAGAAAGCACTATAAGTCGAATTTTGAAGGGGACGGGTTAAAATGTGGAATGTGAACAATATTAGTCAAATTAAAGTGGTGAAAGAAAATACTGCAAGTCGACTTTTAAAAGGTGGGGGTTAATATGTTGAAAGGGGGCTATCACGGTGCCCGTGATTCTTATGCGACATTCTGACTTCCGGGTTGGTGCTTTGCTGTCTCTTATTGGTGCTAGCTGACTAGCCCCTCCCAGGGCTAGCCTTTATATACGCCCTCCTGGCACTAGGCCGGTGCCCTTTCGTGGTGTTCCTGACCTTACGTTATTCAGTGCTCCTGTTCCGTGTTGATCCGGTTTCTGTCTGACCTTGTTCCTGTTTTGCTCCTGTGTACTGATCCAGGCTTTGGCTGACTACCGCTCTCTGTGTACCGAACCAGGCTTTGGCTGACTACCGCTCTCTGTGTACCGACCCAGGCTTTGGCTGACTACCGCTCTCTGTATACCGATCCAGGCTTTGGTTGACTTCCGCTCTCCGTGTACTGATCCAGGCATTGACTGACTTACGCTATCTTGTTGCCATCGCTATTATTGTCAGTTCTCTCTGATTTGTTGCCTCCGGTTGCGCTACTCTCTGCCTGTGTATCAGTGTGGCCTCCGTTAAGTACACCCAGTCAGTGCTATCCGGTCACTAAGCGGTTACTGTTGCCTTCCCACTATACGCTCAGCCTGTGACTATCTGTGGCCTCCGTTAAGCACACCCAGTCAGTGCTATCCGGTCACTAAGCGGTTACCATTGCCTTCCACTATACGCTCATCCAGTGACCCGGTAGTGCCTCCTCAGTTCCTTGTTGCACCAGATATCAGGCTGCCTTACCCGGTATTCGGTAAGGCTGGTAGAGCCTCTTCAGTTCCTTGTTGCACCAGATATCAGGCTGGCTTACCCGGTATTCGGTAAGGCCGGTAGAGCCTCCTCAGTTCCTTGTTGCACCAGATATCAGGCTGCCTTACCCGGTATTCGGTAAGGCCGGTAGAGCCTCCTCAGTTCCTTGTTGCATTAGATATAAGGCTGCCTTACCCGGTATTCGGTAAGGCCGGTAGAGCCTCCTCAGTTCCTTGTTGCACCAGATATCAGGCTACCTTACCCGGTATTCGGTAAGGCCGGTAGAGCCTCTTCAGTTCCTTGTTGCACCAGATATCAGGCTGCCTTACCCGGTATTCGGTAAGGCGGGTAGAGCCTCACTATTGTATTGCTATTTTGTATGCCCTGTGTCAAACTTTATTACTGCTGTTTGTAGAGTTTGAACCTGTGAGGGGCCTTATGCGCTTTATTTTGCCTAATAAAGCTTTTTTATATTATCCTACTCAATTGTCTGAGTGTTCAATAAAACCGTGACAGTGGCACAGTGTCGGATTTTGTTATGTGGGGAACACATCTAACACTGAACTTTCTGTCGTCAAATGTACGCCTATTTCCTTGGACTTTGACATTTTGTGCATTTTTTGTAGGCGGTAGTCGAAAAAAAGCAGACATCTCCAGTTTTGTTACTACTCTGAAAAGTGCTGTCTACGCCAGTTTTGTTTTACTGTGGTTCTGCAATAGAATACTGATGTTTACAAAATTCATGCTACTTGTTTTTCTTTTAATGCCGGTTTTAGCATGGCTAAAAGAATCGAGCCCTTAGCTGTTAGATACTACAACTCCCATCATTCTCCAAGTCTGATTGGGGATGGTGGAAGTTGTAGGCCCCTGCATTTAGAGTTCTGCTTCACAGCTTCCAGTAATTTTACCAACCCTGTTCACATAAAAGTAGCAACTCACTCTAGATGTTTTGCTACCTTATTTAGACAGGAACCTATTTTAACACTTTGAGTGACAGAGGGGTATCCAGTCCATACCCTTCTGGCACTTAAAGGGTTAAATGACATGCAGAAAACCAGAGGGTTCAACAAGCACTTTTACTTGTAGCGGCTTATACAGCTGATCCAGTAGTAAAGAAGGCATAGAATGCCTTTGGGGTCGCGCCATGGATCATCTATGCTTTTGGATAGATGATCCATGATAGGAGGGCTATCAGGAAGAGTCCTGGTGACCCCCTTATAAAAAGTGCATATAACCTATGGCAAACATAGGTTAAATGCGCTTTAGTTAAAAGGTTGCTACATGGCTCATCTATCCTTTTGGATAGATGATCAATGTTAGTGGGGGTGTCCTGTTGCCCCCCTTGAGGACTGAAATGTTTACATATTACAGTAAAAGCACATATAACCTATGGTACACATAGGTTATATGCACATTATTTAAAAACGGGCAATTGTCACCTGCTTGCATAACCTATCCTAATGTATAGGTTATCCATGCTAGGGGTGGTGTCATGAGGGATCATGATACCCCCCCGAGGTCTGAAGTTTATTTTTAAATAAAATTAAAAATATAATTAAAAAAAAATGTTTACACATATACAGGCAGGGTATGCAGCTGCATACCTTGCTTATTAACCCTATGAGTACCAGAGGGGTAGCAAACACATTGCAATGTGTTGCTGCCTCTCTGGTACTCATAGGGTCTATTATACAATACAAATACAAATAAGGCATGTCTTAAAGGGATAGCAATACTTCATTTTAACTTTATTTTATTTTGTAGGCATTAAAAAAACATGAAGCATGATATCAGTCTTATCTCTGAAACCTTTATGGTTTAAGAGATATTCACAAACAAAGTATCTCCCCCCTGTTCAACCAGATCAGAAGGGAGGTGCCCAGGTAGACTGCAGAGAGGGACAATCTTCAATTAAGATAAGGGAAAAAGCTGAAAAACTTGTCAAGGGGGGAAGGGCTTTCATTGTTTTCATACAAAGAAAATTGTCCCCTTCTGTTATCTGTCCTGTCATACAACCAGACTCACATCTGAGAAGAGATGGCTTACACTAGGTAAAAGGGGCGGGGAGGGGAACTTTGCTTGTGAATATCTCATAAACCATAAAGGTTTGAGAGATAAGACTTATATCATTCTTCATGTTTTTTTAATGCCTACAAAATAAAATAAAGTTAAAACGAAGTGTTACTATCCCTTTAAAAAATAGAAGAACAATGTTGAATTTAAATGGAGAAAAAAGTCATGGGAGGGATGTAAGTCGAATTTTCAAGGGGAAGGGTTAAAATGTTGAATGTGAACAATATTTCTTAAATTAAAGTGGTGAAAGAAAGCACTGTAAATCGAAGGGGGGTTAAAATGTCAAAGGGGGGCACTCTATGTTGGATTTTGATAATGTGGGGCACACATCTAACACTAAACTTGATCTTTCTGTTGTGAAACTTATACCTATTTCCTTGGATTTTGACATTTTGTACGGTTTTTTTTAGGCGGTAGTTGAATAGAAGCAGGCAGCGCCAATTTTGTTAGTACTCTGAAATGTGCTGTCTATGCCAGTTTTGTTTTACTGTGGTTCTGCAATAGAATACTGGCATCACATGTTTGCAAAATACACGTTGCTTGTTTTTCTTGTAATGCCGGTTTTAGCGCGGGTAATAGAATCAAGCCCTTGGTTTGCAAAATGAGCCTTGTGGTGACACCATCAGTTGGTAGTAACGTTGACTTTAAGGGACAGTAATGTTTCACAAAAACAGCAGCTCCAATTAATCTTCATGGTATTTGGGCCATGGAGAGTGTTATGTACATGCTATCAGAGTTGTAGTTCAAGAGTAATTGAATGATAAAATTTCCCCCTACCGCCCCTTTTACCTAGTGTAAGCCATCTCCCCATAGATGTGGAATCTGGCCCTGGGACCAGACAGATCACAACAAGGGACAATCTTCTTACTGTGAGAACAATGAAAGTCCTGCACCCCATGACAAGTTTTTTAGGTTTTTCCCTTATGTTAATTAAAGATTGTCCCTCTCTGCGATCCACCTGGACACCAGCTTGCTGTTCTGAGCTGAATAGTGTTACATCAGTAAAAAGGGAGGGGAATACTTTATCATTCAATTACTCTTGAACTACATCTCTGACAGTATTGAAATAACACTCTTTTACTATGAAGATTCATTGGAGCTGCTTTTATTGTGAAATGTTACTATCCCTTTAAATGGGACTCTTTAGGCATTGAATGCTGGAGAGTTTGCAAAACCAATGCATTTGAAAGCTCTTTAGCATTCAGTGGGTTAACCTTCTCAGTGCCAGAGGGGTAAGCAATGCATTGCTCTGCTCTGTGGGGGCAATGTGGCTATTCGGGGGAAATGTGGAGGCAATGTAGGGGCAATGTGGAAGTAATGCGGGGGCAATGTGGAGGCAATTTGGAGGCAATGTGGGGGGCAATGTGGAGATTGGGGGGCAATGTGGGGCCAATGTGGATATTGGAGTCAATGTGGAGGCAAAGTGGGGGGAATGTGGAGGCAATGTGGGGGCAATGTGGAGGCAATGTGGATATTGGGGGCAATGTGGAGATGGCCAGTGGAGGTGGCCATCAGGGGAGGCAATGTGGTCAGGGGGCTAATGGCAATTTTTGCACCAGGAACCGGTGGCTTCTAGTTACGCCTCTGGGTGAAATGGCCATACAGTGATTGGCCAGCCATCAGATTTCTACTTTCCCTACTACATCTTCAGGCATGTTATACAACAGTTATACTGTTTTTCTCCTGTTCATGTTAATCCTTTGAGTACCAGAGGGGTATACAATGTATTGCTTACAATGTATTGAGTACCCCTCTGGTACTCAAAGGGTTAATTCTGCTTTGTCATAAGTATACAACATTTTGTTTATTGCTATTGTACTAGCATTTTTTTGCACTTTAATATATTTAATTATTGTTCAATGTTTCTCTTTCTTTTTTGACCCTGATTGTTGATGTGTATATGTATATTGCTTATGCAGTAGTGATTACTGATCATTATTTACTAGCATACAGACACTAATAACGCTCATTTATGAGTTATTAATATAGCTGGTATGGAGGCCATTTTTATTGTGATGCACCCACCTAATGCCTATATAATAAACATGTTACTTCAAAGTTTCTCCTCTTTCCTCTGAGTCTTGCTCCTTGCCATATAATAAGAAGGCATAGATGAAATCAGCATATATATTTTCCTTTATCTGGTGTGTGGTATAGTGGTGGTGTTCACAACTCACGTTAGCCTTAATGCTGGAGGTGTGTATTTTGGCATGCATTAAAGCACTGGTATAGATAGACAAAGGTGCAGGGTTTTTATGTCAAAGCATGAGTGCAGAAAATGAGGTGCAGTGGTGAATTCCTCCATTCCCAACAAGGAGGGACGTTAGAGCAGGACATTTGAACTGTGGCATTTTAGTGTGCTTTGGACACAAGTTTAGTCTTCTACAAAGATATGGACAAAAAAAACTAAATGTTGAATTTAAAATTTATATTTATTGAAATTTTAATTCACAGTAATCTCAATTGTGTCATCATCATGGTGAGACCTAGGAAAAACTATATATTCATGTACATGTACTTTTGTGCCCTGGAAATTTCAGATGGCATGTTTGGGGTGTCGAGCAAAAAAAAACAAAACAAAAAAAAAACTATTGTGAACCACTTAACTAGAGGCTTTTAAGCTAATGTCATTGGTGTTTAGGTTTTGTGTGTGTCTGTGTGTGGTATATATTTTGCATACTTGTTGTCTATATCTAATAATTGTTACTTTATATATATACTAGTTGAACAGCCCCTTACACGGGCCACAGTGCCACTGCCACCTGGTCGTGGGGCAGTCACGCCCAGTAGAGACTGCCCGCGCCAAGGCTGATACAGAGCTGGACGCTCCTTCGGAGTGCCCAGCTCTGTATCAGCCACGGCGCGGGCAGTCTCTAATGCGCATGAGTGCATCGCACGCAGCAGTGTCTACTGCATATGTTGCGGCTTTACACACGATTTGGCGAATTATTATATAGGATATATATATATATATATATATATATATATATATACATATTTATATATCCTATATAATAATTTGCTAAATAGTTTGTAACAATGAAGTCATGCTCAGTAGAGACTTACCGTGATGCGGCTGATACAGACTGCCCCGTGACTGGCTGGCCCGTGTACATGGGCTCTTCAACTAGTATATATATGTATATATATATATATATATATATTTATTGAGAGAGAGAATTATAGGATTATAGGACTATAGATGCTGCAAATTAGGTTTGAGAGTGATTAAATAAGCAATGAATTCCTATTATGGAATTTTGTAGATGATGCCCCCACCCTCTGACATCACATTTTAGCACCAATTTTTCTGGTACTGTGTATATAAGACCACCTTGCTGTAAATAACTTTATATTGGCTTAAATTCTGGAGGACTGGTAAACTGGTACCAGATTTCTCACACATATATAAAGTCCACAGGGTGCATGTATACCTGCTGTAAGTACTATATGTATATATATAAAAGAAACGTCAGAACTCAGAATTAACCCTTTGGATGCTGTAGACATCCTCAATGCATTGCTAAGAGGAGCATGAAAGAGGTTAATAAATAACCAAATGAAAGCAATTTTTCAATTACAGAGAGGTATCCAACGCATTGGGGTTAAGTAGCAAGCACTCGAAAATAGGTTTTATAAAAGACAGCACTGCTAGAAAAATAAGAATTGCTGCTTGACTAGGAGTATTATATGATGAACCGTGATAAGTCTGAATAACATAAAGGCAGTAAAACGGACCTATACGTTGGTTTGGAATGGGGAATGACAGTGGAGTAACAAATTAAAATTCCAAAATCCCATATGAATTAAAATAGGCTATTAATCCTATGAATACTAGTGAAGTCTTGAATACATTGCTTTGCAAAGCATTGAAACCCTCCTTAGCTTTCAATGTATTCAAAGCAACAATTAAATCAATGGAAATGTACATTTGTCCTACATATGCAGGTAGATTGTCCCAGAATTGCTCCACTTTTCTTTATAAAAACGTTATTTCCATAAAAATGTTACTGTGTGTGTGTGTGAATAATGTTATATTTTTTTCTCAAGTGCCCCTATGGTGATATAAAACCCATTTTTATAAAAATGTTACCACGTGACACTGATCTCCTTAACTATATAAATATTTCATAAAAACACATAAATATTTAATGTGCCAAGCGTTTTACATATGGCTTTAGGATACTGGATGGCATTAGACTTGACATATTGTTCCTACTTCAGCACCACCATCCCTCACGTTTGTCCAATCAAGTGATAGTGTTTTAGACACATTTACTGTGTACATTGACAGATGCTGAAGGCTTTATCTCAGAACCACGCACTCAGCATTTGTGCATCATCATGGTTTGAAGGGCCAAATTCAATAAGCTAAAGAGGAGATGTTCTTTAGCAAATTAAATGCACCATAGGAGTCAATTACAAATTCCCCAAATTCCCATTGATTTAAAAGGGGTTTTTAAAAGCCCCTATTATACCATTAGAAATGTTGATTTCTCCTCTATGGTGCAGTTGGTTTGCTCCAGGATTGCTCATCTATTGGATATGTAAAGTATGGTTTCGGTTCAACAGTTCTGACATGTCTAGTTTGCAATTTTCAAAAGTATATCTATAGAAACAATTGATTCAGCAAATAAAAGAGGTGCATTTCTGGTACAAAGAAACAAATGTCCCCATAAGGGACAAATGAAAATTCCCTATATCCCCATTGATTTAACCCTTTGATTGCCAGAGAGTTATCAATGTGTTGGATACTTCACTGGCACTCACATGGTTAAATGGCTATTTTAAGCTCTTGAATGTTAGAGATCAGTTCACTATGCATTAGAGTCTTTTCTAGTATTCGAGGGGATAATAGCCCCTTTTAAATCAATATAAATGTTGATTTGTTCCGTATGGTGCAGTCTGTTTGGTCTAGAATTGTACCTCTTGTTGGCCCTCAGAGCCTTGGGATCAAAAGCTTTAGGTTCAGATGGGCTTCTGAGGAAAATCAACTGCCCCGTAGGAGACAAATACCACCTTCCCAAATTTCTACTGATTTAAATGTGACTTTTAATTAAATGAATGATAGTTAGGTCTCCAAAGAATTGCAAACTAATGTAGTGAAATAGCATATTTCCGTGGTTCAGTCTTGAGCTCGGTCATTATTAGGGATGGGTGAAAATTTCCTCCTCATACTTAAATCGGCGAAAAATGGCACTTTCCATTTTGCGAAAAATTTCCCTCGAAAAGTGCAGATTTCAGCTTTTTTTCCGCTTATTCTGCCTAGCTCATTCCATTGAAATCAATGGGAACATTGAAGTTACACACAACATAAAATAAATATTATTTAATTTCCTAAAGGCATAGTATAAAGGGGGCATGAGGCTGCCTGTGTTGGTGGGTTGTGGGGAAAGAATCAGTTGAACAGGGGATGATTTTTGGGGGGTTGTTTACTGGGATTGGGGGGAACTTAATAAAAAAGAAATCCTAAATAAATAAAATAAAATAGAAACCATAAGACATGAGGAGGTGCCTGTGTTGGTGAATGAATGAATCATTTGAACAGGGATTTTGTTTTTTGGGGGGGGGGTTCTTGACTGCTATTGGGGGGACAGTTAATAAAAAATAAATAAAATAAGAAATGTATATTTAAAGTGACAGAGACAGGAACCCCCTGACATAAGCTGCCACTGGGGTGGACTGATACTTGACTTGAAAGAGTATTTTGTAGAGGATGATTTGTTTGATTTATTGTTAGAGGCCTTTGTAGGATTTAGATGTATTAGAGGTCCAAGCCCTGAAGAAACATTGATTTGTAGGACTTAAGCTTGTTTGGCACAAGCCCTAAGGAAACATTGATTTGTAGGTTTTAAGACTGTTTGGCACAAGCCCTAAGGAAACATTGATTTGTAGGACTTAGGCTTGTTAGAAACAAACCCCCCAAAAATTGTTTATTTTTTTGTAGGACTATTTTTTTTTTTCAAAGCACAAGCCCTGAGAAAAAAAATAAAAATACCCTATTGGTCTAGTGCCAGCAGGTCATGTTGGCCAGTAGTCATTGGCCATTGTCAAACGTCCTCCTGAGTCCTGAGTTGCTGTTTGTACTGCTGCTGCTGAGTTGTTTAAGCAGCAGGATAATTAGGCAGCTGAAAGGGAATGGGATCAACAACAGCAGTAACATGGAAGACTGGCTCCAGTGATGCGCCTGAGGCAGTAGCAGAAGAATAAGTAGCACCCAGTATATGTGGAGAAAAGAACAAGTTGGCCATTAAATCTTCTCCACCTGCTCCTCCTCAAAAATCGTCATAGGTGTGTTGTTATTAGAATATGTATTTTTCCCTTGAGAACAGGAACTATGGCTTCCATCAGCAACTGCAATGTGCACAGTAGGTGTGTGGTAAATAACATCGGGGGCACAACTGTATGCAAACACCATGACACCCAGAAACTAAGTACTGCCACTCTCACTGTACCCCTTGTCCAGACCCCACTAAGGACACATGACAACTTGCTGACAGTTTAATAGTAATGATGAACCCTCCCTGCCATAATCCTAGCATATTCTGTTGGATGGAATCTCCTCAGATGCCACCTGATGACCTGGTATCGATTTTCCTCCACCACACTGGCATGAGTGGTCAGTGTACCACACAGTTTGAAATGGGTAGAGATGAATTGCCATATCCTAACATCAGAAGAGTGCCTATCACTTGGTGGGGGAGGTAACGATGAACGAGGTGGATTGACAGGAGATATACTTGTTACCCTAGAGGAAGAAGGTGATATTGATGTCAAGCTAGTTGTTTCTCTCATCACAGAACTTCCAGTGTCTGTCTGGGTTTCTTTATTCTTCCTCCTCTTTGATCTCCACATTTCTGGAGAGTCAGGGGGTACAGTAACAGCGGTGCTAGATTTCTGTAATGGGTGTTTGGCTTTAACATATTTGACATAAATGTCAAGGTGTCTGTGTTTCATGTGTGCTATCAGGGAGCTTGTGCCAAGGTGTGTTCCCTTCTTTCCCCTTCTCACTAACTTTTCACAAATTTTGCACTGTACCATTGCTGATGATGACTGCACTGTGCCTTCTGGAAGAGAATAATAGTCCCACACCCATGACTTCTTGGTGGAGGGATAGGGAACAGCTGGAGATGATTGACCTTTTTCTTCTTCTTCTCCACATTCATCTGCACTTTCTGTGGCAGCGGATAATGTTGCTGCTGTTGCTGCTACTGCCTCAGATTTAGCACTGCAGCTAGGATCAGGAGGAGTATTGCTACTGCTGGCAAGTGGAACCTGTCCTAGTCCCGCATTACTTGTTGACCTCATTCCCACTGTGTCCATGGTGTTCTGCGGCACATTTGCCTTATCCTCAGCACCCTGCTGCCCTTTCATCTCAGCAGCAACAGGAATTAGACCAGTTGCAATTTCCATAAATTCCAAAAGCTGCTAGTGGTGGTGGTGATGCCCATCCTCATCCCTGTCTCCCATTCCTTTTCACTTTCTGATAAAAAGGCCATCAATTTCACTTCCACCCCAGCTTCTCCAACACTACCACCACCACTAGTCCCTACATGATGCTGCTCTATTCCAGACAACTCACTGCTGCTTGGAGGAGGTGAAGAGCAGTGTGACAGAGGGTCCCCTGCTGTCACACTTGGCATCATTTTCTCCCCCCCCCATGAGTACTACAAGAAACACTAGCAGCAGGCAAAGTAGCAGCAGGTTCAGCACTGGAAGCAGGTTTAGCACTGGCAGAAGGTTCAGCACTGGCAGCAGGTTCAACACTAGTGGCAGCACATCTAACAGCAGGTGCAATACTAGTGGCTGCAGGTACAGCAATGGTGGCACTGGCAGCAGGGGCAGCATGTCTAGCAGAAGGCACAGGCAGCTGACCTGTCCTGCTCTCACTAGTACTACCCTTTTCTCTCTCCCTTCCCATTCCCTTTTCTCCCTTCCTTCCCATTAAATTCCCCAGGATCCCTTGGGGTGATTTAGGGGGACTGGACAGCATTGGTACAGTAGTGGTCCCTTCCTCCCCAAACTCAGTGGACACATAATGGTCCTTCCAGCTCCTTCATTGATTATTTTTTACCCTGCTCATAGTGATAGGAGCCACTAAGAGCCTCTCCTGCCTCACTTTTTGCAAAATATCACAAGAGAACAGCACAGCACGTCTATCTCGCTCTGTAGCTGCTTCTATTGTGTCTGCCTTCAACAAAGTTTCTATAGTCACGTTTATATAGAGGAAGTGCAAAAACAAAGTAAATCAATGGGTGGAAACTTTCTAGCCATTGAAAAAATGGCAAAAAAATTTTGGCCAAGGGGCAAAAAATCTGAAAATTTTAACCGCTAGTTTTAAAGCGGATTTTCCCACAAACAAGTGGATAACAACGTGGTTTTCGAGAAATTTCCCACAGGAACACTGTGACAACTTTTACCCACACTTACTACCCTCTACGTTCCTTTTATCATTTTTAGCTCATTGCTGGCAGTTAGACTTGCACTCTTTTTTATCTACCACCTCCCCTCCACATTCCTTTCCCCATTTTCAGCTCATTGCTGGAACATAGACTTGCACACTGGTATATCTACCAGGTTCTTCCTCCCTCCCAGTGATTCTCTCATTCGACAACCTTAGCATGACAGTTCATTCAATATGATCTCTATATGAGCTTATGCATATGCACCTATACCTGTTGTGCTTTCAATAATCTCAGTAAAGCCATTTTTTGAAGCTTTTGTTTAACTTCATTTGTTTTATGCATTTCTACTATACTTTTCTGTTATTACTCTGTATTTTGAGAATTTCATAATAAAGCTTTTTTAAATGGAAAAAAAACTTACATTAATATATGTTTAAACTTCAGTATATATTTATAAATTAATCTGTGTACATAAAAACATTGATGTTGCTCTAAACAATTTATTCAGCTACACAAAAGATGTGTCAATAGCTCATGAAATAAACTAAAATATGTTTTAATGTTGTACCCACCAATCTTGCTCGCAGCAACACTGTCTAAAACAAAAGTGCTCCCTTCTTTGGCCATTTGAATGTATGGGAGGCATGTTTTGTGCCTCACAATTACAGTGAAGAGAAGACAGGCAGAGAACAGTGACAGGCAATGATTATGAACATTGACTTTATCATGAGGCTCCATTTGCATATGTGATCGCTCTAGTGCTGAAGCAGTCTTTTACAGCCTACCTGCAATAATCATCAACTCATGACATGCCCGAACCATCATCCATCCTCAAAGGACAGAATTGTGCATGTCATCCTACATTAAAGGGATAGTAATACTTAAAATGGAAAAAAAATATATGTTGTAGGGTTTATCCCCCTGAGTAAAACAAGTTTACTCCCACTGCTGAGAGATATTTTATTAAAAAATTATAACAGCTCAGACTTGAATTTTTTAGGTGCAATATCACAGTGGCCTTGAAAATATATAGTGGCGCTGTTGCTACACTATCCTATGGAGATTTATGGTTTACAGACCAGAGCAGCCCATAGGATGGTGTAGCAACAGTGCCACTGTAAATTTTCAGGCCACTGTGATATTGCACCTAAAAAATTCAAGTTTGAGCTGTTATAATTTTTTAATAAAATATCTCTCAGCAGTGGGAGTACCCTTGTTTTAGTCAGGGGGATAAACCGTACAACTTATATTTTTTTACATTTTAATTTTTACTATCCCTTTAAGGGGTTGGTCTTCAAGAAATAAAATTATTAATTTGAAGGATTTGCTAAATCTGCTCCTGTGTTTCTTGCCTCTGTCTCCTTTCTCTTATCTAGTCTATTTCTTGAGTATTTTCCAGTAATATTAATAATAGGACATACCTGCAAAGTGAGACCATCTGTGTTATAAACAATGACAATCTGACTAAGCCAGCACAATTAATTAATCAATGAAATAGCAGACATATGTAGTGCAATTAACAAACATATATTCACATGCATACAACAAAAATCGAGCTAGGTAGGGTGATATACTAAGAAGAACTGGATCAACCCAACTACACAAATAGGGGACAAATAAAAAAATACTAGTATGACCATTGGTTTAAATGGTGCTTTTAACACATTATATCTTAGGGAGGTCTCCAATGTATTTAGACACCTCTAGCATTCAAGGGGTTAACATTCCAAATTGAATCTACAATAGAGACAAATAAAATGTTAAATTAACTGTAACTGGGCTTTTGACTTCTTGAATGCTAGAGAGGTGTCCAACGAATGGTCACATAGTTAAAAGATGCAACGGAAATCAAAGCTATGTTTTTCCTTGCCTTATGTTATAGGGATGGTAATTAACACTTGTTCTCATTAAAGGAACAGTGACCCTTAAAATGAAATGTTAATATCAATATATTTTCAGCTAGAGCGTGTAAAGATTAATTATTCAGATGTTGAATCCTTAAAATATGAATCTTACTTTTTAATGCTTGTGTAAACTGCCCTGTTCATAGAGCATATATTTCATTGTGTTAGTGCTGTTTGTAATGAGACAGTAGATAAGGGGTTCACACCTTATAGTACAGTCATTCAAATATTGGTTTCGGTAGTGTGTCCACTTAATATGCAGAAAAATATAGTTACTGGCTGCTCATAAACTGTATACCCTTGCAGGAGCCGACATTGTTGTCCCACATTCTTTACCAGTCTGTGAACTGAAATAATTTTTTTAATGTCAGCTTGGATGCCTTCATAAGGAACTATCACTGATATGCCTTAAAACACCAACTTCTTTTATACTCAATGTGGGAGATATATTTTCCAGTATATCAATTTTGTTTTTATGTAACTATAGTAACCAGGGAGCAGTGTATGACACTTCCCTGTCAGTGCAGCAAAGGATTGCCTAAATTTAGGCACTCCAAGGCACTTATAATGTACCTTACTTAGTTAGCTCCACTAATACCACTGCCACCACTGGTGACAGCTCCTGTTCATATAGCTATTCCTGTAAAACTTGAATTCACCAAGCTCTTCACAACCTTTAGATGCAGTTCCTGCCCATCTAGCTATGCCTGTGCAGCTGAATTTTACCAGCCCTGCTCATCCACTCTCATCACCACCTCTAGTGGCTTCTCAGTTTTTCATAATTCTTCTGAATGACAGTGTGCCAACAGGACAACATTTTATGTCAGAATGCAATCAGCCCACACAGCTCATGAGTGTGTTCATACATGTGTTTGACATCACATTCCCAACTGACTTAGGGCTCAATTCTATTACCTGCGCTAAAACCGGCGTTACAACAAAAACAAGCAGCGTGAATTTTGCAAACATGTGTTACGTCTGTATTCTATTGCAGAATCACAGTAAAACAAAACTGGCATAGACAGCACTTTTCAGAGTAGTAACAAAACTGGCGCTGTCTGCTTTTTTTTGACTACCGCCTACAAAACACGCGCAAAGTGTCAAAGTCCAAGGAAATAGGCGTACATTTGATGACAGAAAGATCAAGTTCAGTGTTAGATGTGTTCTCCACATAACAAAATCCGAGAGAGTGCCACCCTCGACATATTAACCCCTCCTTTTAAAAGTCGACTTGCAGTGCTTTCTTTCACCACATTAATTCAACAAATATTGTTCATAGTCGATAATTTAACTCTTCCACTACCAAATCCGACTTACAGTGCTTTCTTTCACCATATTAATTTGACGAATATTGTACATGCAACATTTTAACCCCCCTCCCCCTTGAAAAGTCGACTACAATGCTCCCATGATTTTCTGTCACCATTTTCATCCAACATTTTTCTTCTCCTATTATATTCAACATGCCCTCATATTTTGTATTGCAAGAGTAACCCTATGAGTACCAGAGTGGTATTTTAATGTGTTTGCTACCCCTCTGTTACTCATAGGGTTAATAGGCAACCTGTATATGTATAAAAAAGGTGTTTGTTTTTATTATATATGTAATTTGTTTGAAAATGTAATTAAATATTTAATTTATGTCTAACAATGATTTTCTTTTTTTAAATTATATATGTAATTTGTATTAAAAAAATACTTCAGACCTCAAGAGGGGTATCATGACCCCTCATGACACCCCCTAGCATGGTGGTGACAATTGACCCCTTTATTAATTATAACCTATAGGTTATATGCTCTTTAATTGCAAAAGTCCAACTCTGAGTCAAATTTGACTGGTATAAGGTCGGCCAGCAGTGGGCCCCACCGGCACTGTAGGTTGTTGTACCACTGTAGGTAGGAGCCCAGAGAATCCACCTGCGCTGCTGTGTCCTCCATGTCTCACTTCGATGCAATGTGAAGAAGGAGAAAATCCCACCACTGCCACCAGTGTAACGAAAGCTGGAAGGACACCGGGTTGTCCTCAGCCGTCGTTTCTGGTCTCTCCTTCTTGAAGGCAGATTACACAGTGTGGTTCCTACCAGTCGAGCAATAAACCCATCTTGATCGAGCATTCAATGTGTCGTAAACTCTGTGTCGGAGTCGGAAGAAGTCTAGGCGAGCAGGAAAAGGTCGAAGGGACTTGAAGCCAGAGTGGGGTCGCAGACCGGAACCACGGGACATAGAGAGTGAGACCTCTACTCCCGGTCGAAGGATAGCTGGAGGATGTCGCAGGAGGAACAGCGCTGTTGAACAGAGTACACGTCAACGCCTCACAGCGTACAAAATCCCAAAGTCCCGACTTGGAATCGGATATGCAGATAGCTGGCAGCAGGCAGTCAACGATACAGGATACTTGGCTCCAATGATCATCAGAGAGGACACTTTAAACCAAAGGAGCATAAAGACAAAAGGACTCTTCTTCTTTGTGTAAAACAACTGACTCTTTATTATGTGCAACCACAGCATATTTATACAGTCAAACTATATTGCAGTACACGTTGCAGACATGACACAGTGGGCGAGTTTCAGAGATAATACAATCATAACACATCAGACAAAGAACCAACAACAAATGGTTCAGTCAACACAATAAGGGAGACGTGATTGCATTATTTCACAAAAGGCTTGACTGGGGTTAACTCTTTGAATGCCAAAGGGGTACGGAATGCATTGCAAAGCAATGCATTCCATACCCTTCTGGCACTCAAAGGGTTAAACAACAGACAGCAAGACTTGAGGGGCGGGAATACACATTCAAGGGACAATGGCCAGGGGTTGAAGCATGTCCTCGACTAACCTGAATATTCCGCTTCAACCCTGGAAAGTCAGTTTGTACAGTTAGTCCATTGTTCATCCAATCCCTGATCTGCCTACTTTTCTGCATGTTAGGTCTATGGAAGACCTTTAAACCTCCTGCTCAGGGATTCGACCAATCCAGCGTCAACTCACTGCCCTCGACTTCCCGTGTTTGACTCGGTAGACAATTCAAGCACCGAGATGGAAGTTTGCTATAGTTGTAATCAAATGTGTAAACTACATGTATTTACCAGCCTGACAGCCTTGTGAGTTCAGTCTCTGTGGCCGTAGCCACTCCGAGAGTCGCCGATGCTCATAACCAAGGTACGATGCCTTACAGTTCTTGACCGCCTGGAATAAGGGCCTGAGGGGTCATACGACCAGACACAAAAGGGTTTCCCATATGACACAATGTCCATAGTTCCTTGTGTCCTGGGCTGATAAGCCTGATGCCCAGACAAGGGCTCCAGTAACTGTAAGAAGATTGTCCCTTGCTGTGAGCTGCCTGGTCCCAGGACCCTATTCCACATCTGAGGGGTGGTGGCTTACACTAGGTAAAAGGGGAGGGAGGGGCATACTTTACCATTCAATTACTCTTAAACTACAACTCTGACAGTACTGAAATAACACTCTCTATAGATCAAATACTATGAAGATTAATTGGAGCTGCTGTTTTTGTGAAGCATTACTATGTCTTTAACTTTAGGACATACTTGAAAATGAGAAAAATCTCATTGTATTCTTCCTGGTAAGAACTCTCTAAATAAATAAATAAATAAATAAAATAAATACATTTGAAGACTGTCACATATAGAAGCATAGGTAAGAACCAACTGGTCTTCCAGTTTCCTATTTTTTCTTTCTATTATAAGTGCACATGCTTACATTATTTACAGAATAGACTCATGTGTACTAGGGATGAGCGAGCACCCCGATGCTCGGGTGCTCGGGTGCTCTGACCGAGCACCCCCTGATGCTCGAGTGCTCGGCCGAGCACCCGAGCCCCATTCAAATGAATGGGAGCACTCGAGCATTAAACCAGGCACCCCCTGCTCTGATGAGCGGAGGATGCCTGGTCAATGTCCCCCTTCATCTCCGCTATGCCCCTCTTCCACAATGTCCCCCTTCATCTCCTATGCCATAGCGGAGATGAAGGGGGACATTGTGGAAGAGGGGCATAGCGGAGATGAAGGGGGACATTGTGGAAGAGGGGCATAGACTCTATGCCCCTCTTCCACAATGTCCCCCTTCATCTCCGCTATGCCCCTCTTCCACAATGTCCCCCTTCATCTCCGCTATGGCATAGGAGATGAAGGGGGACATTGTGGAAGAGGGGCATAGCGGAGATGAAGGGGGACATTGTGGAAGAGGGGCATAGCGGAGATGAAGGGGGACATTGTGGAAGAGGGGCATAGAGTCTATGCCCCTCTTCCACAATGTCCCCCTTCATCTCCGCAATGCCCCCTTCATCTCCGCAATGCCCCCGTACCTCCATTCCCTGGTGGTCCAGCGGAGCGTCTTCGGATCTGTGCCTCTTCCGGCACAGATCCTCTTCACCCGAACATGTCGGGCGAGCACATGGCGGTACTCGTACGAGTACCGCCATGTGCCGAGCAGAGCGATGCTCGAGCCGATCCGAGCATCGGCCGAGCACGCTCGCTCAACACTAATGTGTACCCCAGGCATTTTAGATATATTTGTACCCCGAGCATTTTTAGACATATGTGTACCCCAGTCACTTTTAATACCCTCACCTGCGGGGATGTTATTCAATGCATCTGACACTCTTTTTGTAAAGAACCTAACATACATTTCTCCCACCTTAACTTTAGTTCATATATATTCTTTTTCTGGAATTCGATTTTGGGGAGGAAAAATGCTTCCACCTGAACAATTTGAAGGTTCCTCTTTCTTCTCTTCCAAACTGCATATTAAATTATTTAACCCTTTGAGTGCCAGAGGGGTGTCCAGCACATTGCTTCACAATGCATTGTGCATCCCTTTGGCACTCAAATGATTAAATCTATCCTGATAAGAATGTAAACTGCCTCCAGTGTATTGGTATCCTTCTGATCCCCTGACCACAGAGGTGTAATACATTGTGAGTGCTTAGACTGCTTCCTATCATCAATGCACAAGATATGAACTAATCTGGTCCAGACCACTGAGATGTCCCATAGTGGGAGCAATTTCCAAACTTCACCTTCAGTGCAAAAACACTTTGTTCCAACATTAATATAAGATATCAGTGGAGTGGCATTACTTTATTAGTACTAATCAGGGCCAGATTTACATCCCATGCACTCCAAGGCAAGGCCCTCAGCTCCATCCATGGTCACACATCACAACTCACAAATACCCGCCCCTGTTCCCATCCAGTTTTTCCTAGCACAGAAAATAGCCTTGGCCTATAACAAGCAAGAATGAAAAAAGCTTTAACTCCTTGGTTGCTAGATTGATCTCCAGCGCTTTACTCCGCAATGCTCTGGAGATCTCTATAGCGTCCAAAAGGCTAAATAATAGACAGTAAAGGGATATAGTACTGTTGAAGGGGCATTGAGATTGATCTGGCCACTCCCACTATTTTGAATGTGGGTGTGGCAATCAGAGATGAGGCTCCCCTCACAATCTGGAGCTGTAGGCACATGCCTACTCTGCCTATTGGGAAATCCAACCCTGGTACTAACAAGGTGCATTCAGGTGGAACCCCAGACATTGTGTGCTAGAAATCTATCATGCAGTCACCATGCATATCTTGTTGTACTGCTCTACTAGTTGAAGAGCCCATTACACGGGCCACAGTGCCACTGCCAGCCGGTCACGGGGCAGTCATACAAAGTAGAGACTGCCCACGCTGCGGCTGATACAGTGCCAGCCGGTCGCGGTGCAGTCATGCTCAGTAGAGACTGCCCGCGATGCGGTTGATACAGAAGTCACAGGCAGTCTCTACTACGCATGACTGCAGCACGCGCAGCAGTCTCTACTGCGCATGACTGCGTCATTACACACGTTTTAGCAAATTATTATATAGGATTCTTCTAGAGGACATCCATCACTGAGGCTTCTTTTTAAACAGCTTTCATTTGTATATTTTCAGAATACACTAAACAGATGGCTTAGACTGTTTTTTTTCCCTAACAGAAATGAGTTTTGCATTAGCATAAAATGAAAATAATTCCAACAATGCCTGCTTTGTTTCAGCTGGTCAAAGGACATGACAGAAGGAGCAATTCATGAAAAACACAGTGATTTTATGAGGATCTAATTGTCATGATTGAAACAAAACAACACCAAGCAAATGTGATACAAACTGCCATGCAAAAAACATTGCTGGTCTTTTTAAGATCAGCCGCTTTTATAGTAACTGATACAGAACAGCTGCTTCATTGTGTTTACTGACGTCCCAATATAAAGTATGACATCTCACTTTAAAGAGAGAACTAATACCTTCTAAGAATAACCCCCTCTTAACTTACTATAGCCATAAATCCTAATGGCCCCTATCAATTTTGCCCAAACGATAACATCTTCAGACACTCCTGGATGTCATGTCTGTGTAAGACAGGACAGTTGGCTTTTTTAAACTGAAGCAGGAAGAACGCATGAGCCCACTTAACCCTTTAGGAACCAGAGGTTAAGATTACCATGTGCAATAACCAGTTTGAGGGCTTGTGTTGCCCCTAGCAACTGTCATGTCTGCCTCCATGACCATTTCATCGAGTACTAGTTGAAGATGTTATCTCTTGAACTAAGGCACAAGGGAAAAATGTTTAGTGACCATAGGACTTCCTGGCCATAGTAAAGTGGAAAGTATCAGGAGGTGTTAGTTCTCCTTTAAACATGTTAGTGCCACAGGGCACTCTGACACTTTCTAGCACTTAACATGCTAAGGGCTATATACACAAATTCAAAAGTGGAACAATTCAGGTATATTATAGCTGCCCCATAGGGGAAAGACAACAAGCTCTATAGATTTTACCCTTTGAGTGCCAGAGAGGTATCCAGTGCTTTTTAACCCCTGAATGTTAGTGAGGTTTCCAACACATTATAAAAATCCAGCATGAGTAGATGGACCGGAGAACTGTTTTGATTAAGTTTTTATGTCCTACAGACTTTTTCTTAACACACAAACAGATGTCATGAATATGAGGGATTTGGGAGTCAATGATAACATCTTTTCAAACAACAGAACTGCATGGAAGGTGCTCATGTCATGTGGTGTCAGAAACTCCATGACGAGGAGACTCTTTTAGCATCTGTTGTCAGTAATCTGGGTAGTTCTGTAGATAGGAAGTAAATAGGATGGAGGAAATGGAGGAGAAGTGAACTGCAAGATGTTAGAATAACTAGCTTTTGGGTGGGAGAATGTTCCCTCTAAGGTGAGCAACTAGGTACTGAAAAAATTAACCCTTTGAATGCCAGAGTGGTATGCAATGCATTGCAAATGGTTAAGAGTTATTAAAACTGAGCAGAACTACATTGTGTATATGTCATTCCAATTCCATAAACAGTACTCTTTAACTCCTTCAGTGCTGGATTGAGCAACTTTGCCTGTGAAATGGAATTGATAATTTGGGGTGAACTACAGAAGATGAAGTATAAATATAAGATTAACTCAGCCAGTGCAGGACTCAGGACAGCACAGCCTCAGTAATGGTGATTCATTGCAAACTGGTTCTCTGAGTCACTAGCTTTCGGGGAAATTCAAAGAACCAGAAAACATACCTTATTAAGTGAGATTCATTCTCCTCTACTGTACAGATTGCACCACTATTTTTGCAGCAAATGACCAGAGTCTGAGGCATTCGTGCATAATTTCCAGTAAACAGCGCTGTCAATCCATTAACCACATTCACTAATCATAAAGTTGTACTACACAGATAAAATGTTGTGCTTTACACCAAAGAACAATTGTGGCAAGTAAATGCCTTGTGATTAACCTGTTGAATGATAGAGAGGTCTCTAAAACATCCTCTGTAGCATCCAAGGGTTCAACCGTTTGGATTCTAGTGATGTCTTAAAGGGGAACTACCACCCCACAAAATCTTTATCTTAATTCAGTCCCCATCTGGCGACTAGCTGCTTAGTAGCGCTAGTCGCCAGAATTATTACCTGGTTTAAAAGATTTACCACTTATTCCGAAACTGACAGGAACAGGAAGCACGGACATCTTTCCATAATGACGTCCATGTGCAGGCACACGGATGTCATTTTGGCAAGATGTCCATGCTTCCTGCTACTGTCAGTTTCGGAATAAGTAGTAAATCAGTTAAACCAGGTAATAATTCTGGTGACTAGCGCTACTAAGCAGCTAGTCGCCAGATGGGGACTGAATTAAGATAAAGATTTTGTGGGGTGGTAGTTCCCCTTTAAATGCATTGCTTCTCAATGTGTAGCATACATCCCTAGTATCCAAAGAGTTAACAGATCCTGGTCAATTTCAGTAAGAAAAGCAGAGAGAAACAAAACCTACACTATATAACTCAGTACTGCCAGGTGAACAAATAAATCATTTTTATGTTATCTGTTTCCTACTGTGGATATTGAATTAGATAAAAATCATGGACATTGAACATGACTCATTAAGAACAGAAGTATAAAATCCAAGATACTGTACTGTACTTATCCACTATCATAAAGCAAAATAGCACTTGTGCTCTATATCATTTCTGACACTAAGATGTATAACTTAAAAATATTGAGCGTACTACTTTAAGCAGCACAACAATACGTTAAACCAGAATTAGCTGAGAGAATTATATTAAATTATTAATCATATGCCTATTCTGCATAGCAGTCTGTTTTAGGACATGGAAATAATAGGCAGACTGTTGTTGTTTGTGTATTAGCCCTTCAGGGATCACAACCATTGTATCCTGTAGCAGTGTTACTCATAGAAAGATGGATCGCTGGAAGAGACAGGTGCACAGTATATATCAATCACATGTAACTAGCTAATTCTGTGCAAAAGTCTTGGGCAGGTGTTCCAAACATCCTGGAGAACTAACCACAGTTCTTCTGTGGATTTAGGCAGCCTCAGTTGCTTCTCTTTCTTCATGTAATCCCAGACAGACCCAATGATGTTGAGATCAGGGCTCTGTGGGGGCCATACCATCACTTCCAGGACTCCTTGTTCTTTTTTACATTAAAGATAGTTCTTAATTACTTTGGCGTATATTTGAGGTCATTGCCATGCTGCAGAATACATTTAGGGCCAATCAGATGCCTCCCTGATGGTACTGCATGATGGATAAATATCTGCCTGTAATTCTCAGCATTGAGGATACATTAATTCTGACCAAATCCCCAACTCCACTTGCAGAAATGTAGCCCCAAACTTGAAAGGAACCTCCATGCTTCACTGTTGCCTGCAGACACTCATTCGTGTACCGCACTCCAGCCTTTGGAGAACAAACTGCCTTCTGCTACAGCCAAATATTTTAAATTTTGACTCATCAGTCCAGAGCACCTACTGCCATTTTTCTGCACCACAGTTCCTGTGTTTTCGTGCATAGTTGAGTTGCTTGGCCTTGTTTCCACATCGGAGGTATAGCTTCTTGGCTGTAAGTCTCCCATGAAGACCACTTCTGACCAGACTTCTCCAGACAGTAGATGGGTGTACCAGGGTCCCACTGTTTTCTGCCAGTTATGAGCTGATGGAACTGTTGGACATCTTCTGATTGCGAATGGAAGTAAGCATGATGTGTCTTTCATCTGCTGCACTAAGTTTTCTTATCCGACCACTGTGTCTATGGTCCTCTGTGTTGCCCGTTTCTTTGTGCTTCTTCAAAAGAGCTTGCACAACACATCTGGAAACCCCTGCCTGCCTTGAAATTTCTGCATGGGAGAGACCTTGCTGATGCAGTATAACTACTTTGAGTCTTGTTGCTGTGCTCAGTCTTGCCATAGTGTATAACTTTTGACATTAAACTGTCTTCCGCAACCTCACCTTGTTAGATGAGTTTGTCTGTTCCTCACCCAGTTGTATTCTTCCTATACAGTTGTTTCTGTTTCAGTTAATGATTGAGTTTCAACCTACAAATTAAATTGATGATCATTAGCCCCTGTATGGTATAATTGTTTATTCATACACATGACTATATGCCTACAAAATCCCTGACTTTGTGCAAGTGTACCTAGAAGAACTGATGCTGTTTTGAAGGCAAAGAGTGGTCACACCAAATATTGATTTGGTTTAGACTTTTCTTCTGTTCACTCAATATGCATTTTGTTAATTGATGAATATAAACTATGAACATGCCCATTTTTGAAAGCATTCTTACTTTACAATTATTTTCACGCTTAAAATGTTTGCACATTTCTCTCTCTCTCTCTCTCTCTCTCTCTCTCTATATATATATATATATATATATATATAAAACCATAGAATTTGATGGCAGATAAGAACCATTCAGCCCATCAAGTTTGCCCATTTTCCTACTGCAAAAACCTCAAACCTTATTTGGTCCTTGGTCTTGTCTTATGCTCAGACATAAGCCTATCCCATGCATGCTTAAATTCAGTCACTGTATTGACCTTTACCACTTCTGCTGGTAGGCTATTCCACGTATCTGCCACTCTCTCAGACTCTGTCCTTCTAGTTTTACACTTTGGCCTTTTGTCCTAGCATTTTTACTCCTTTAAAATGTACTTCCCTCCTGCACTTTGTTGAATCCATTCAACATATGTGTGTCCATTTTCTATCAGTAGTCATACCCGTTTTTTTAGTACCTGTTCATTTTTGCTCAGACAGGAAACAATTATGTCTGAATTGATGCTTACACAAAGCACTTCAGTTTGTATTTCCACATTGTATGACCATTTTCCTGCAATCCTGTAGTTTAACCTTTTGAATACCAGAGGGGTGTCCATCGCATTGCTCAGAAATGCTCTGGATACCCCTCTGGCACTCAAAAAAAATGCTTTTAGAACAGTTATTTCAAAAAAATGTGTTTGTAGCTTACAAGAGCAAAAAGTTCCTGATGACACTGAAAGATGTACAGTGTCTATGTCATAAAAAAATTTACAGGAGCAGTAAAGCCTTATTTTATCTGTTATAGTGCTTCCATGCTGAGCAAAACAAGGAATGCTTCATTTAAAAGTTTTTACAGCTCATCCTTTTTTATTTCATGAATACTGTATTTTACCAACAGAGTAAAATAATGTCTAGAAGGCCATTTGATGTCTCTCTCTGTGGGATACTCCAACTCTTCACTGTCAGCAATGTACCTAGTTGGTGAAAATCACCAAAGAAAAAATTAATAAAATTGTGAGGCTGTCCAAAAAAATGACTCCTATAATCAACATTTTTGTGCCATTACTGATTTTTCATCAGGGTGATTGATTAACGGTCCTGTTATGGAGACATTGGGTTTTATTCACTAAGATATGATAAAATGGTAATAATGTGGAAATTAATTCTCCATTATATCACTTATCCAGTTTCTACGTTATTCTATGGAGCCTATGCACTAAGATCTCTCCCACTTGAGACATCTTGGTGCATAGGCTCCATAAAATAACATAGGAATTGAAGAAGTGATATTAGTGGAGAAGTCATGTCCACTTTACCACTGCTTTATGACCCCTTAGTGTATTTGCCCCATTGTGCTCAGAAATTACTGGTTTACACATGTGGTAAAACGTAAATTAGGTACTTCATGCACTTGTGCAATACAACTTGATATCATAATCAAAAAAAGACAAATCAAACCTGCACTGCTCCATACAAAAAAAACAAATGTGAACCCTGTGGAAGGCATATATCATACCAATGTGTTAATTTACTTAATTGAAAATAATGAGGTTTTTGTTGCATAGTTTGGTCAAAATATATTTAAACTTGCTTATCCCGCTGTGGTACCCCATAACAAATAAAATATCTAGTATCCCCCTGGTTTAGACACACTTGCTTTCCAGCATACATCATCCTCAGTGGTTGAGTGAGCAAGGACCAGAACATCAATCCTCTTTCATAGCCCCCCCCCCTCTGTACTGAAAACTACATAAAATATTTTAAACAAACCATAATTAAAGGCAATACCAAGCACAGGCAATCCAATCAAACATCTACTATGCCCCTTTTTTCCAGTGATAAACAATTGTGCATGTTGAAACTTCAAGTGCATTTTAACATTTATTTATAACTGTGAAATTAGGTGAAATGAATCATGGTGAAAAGCAGCAAGAATGAGAAGCAGAAATTGTTTGCAAAAAAAAAAAAAAAGAAAAGAAAAACACAGTGCTAGAGCACCATAATAAACACATGTAATATATACTCTAAAATAAAAGATATGGAGCACAACAAGGAACGAAGGGGATTCTCCGAATCCCCCAAATTTAAGGAGAAACTAGAACAAAAGATAATGTTAGCAATACACCTACTTGGCGAAAACTGCAATTTAAAAAAATCTACCTATCCATATATATATATATATATATATATATATATATATATCAGGGCTTATAATTTTAAGTCCTTTGCTACTAGCCAGACCTGAAAAGTTACTAGCCACAGCAAGCCAAAACATACCAACCAGGGCTGAATTTCTACTCATCTGGGCTAAATTTTCACTCACCATTGGCTAGTGGCGAGTGGAAATTTTGAGCCTTGTATATATATATATATATATATATATATATCGCTCTCTTTCTCCCTGTCGCACTGTCTTTCTATCTTTCTAACCATCAAGCTCTCATTTTATTTGTCACTCAGTCTATCGCTCTCTCTACAGTACTGTATATTGGCTGTTCCAACATAACTATACTCTTTCATTTAATAGCAAGGTATATTTTAACATCATTCTTTCCTTAAGTAACTTAAAAATGCAATAAATGTTTCACTACTTTGTGAGTAGTCATTTATAATTGGATAGCTAAAGTGAACGTAACTGAATGTTTTTATATGTCCTTGAATTTTGTGTAGTGTTATAAAAGCTATGAATATTTGACATCTTTCTGAGCTAATTAAAGGGCAATTAAAAGCAATGTGGCACTGCCACTTTCAGCACTCTAGAGGTCAATAGATCCTTAGCTGTTCATTTAAAGCTAATGGTAGCTGTCAGATGCAGTGATGTGTGAAGCAGTTTGAATGCCACTTGACTTCAGCTAATAAACCACCTGACTTTTTAAAGTGTCATCAGAAGATAGCAATTTGTGCCACTCACAGGTACTCACTCCTGGATGCCAACCCCCTACATGGTAAATACAAGTCTGGGTTCACTAACTGCTGCTTTAACTGGAACAAAACAACTGAAACCATAGGGGACAAATACAAATTTTATTCAGGTAAATAGGGTGTTCGCAATTTAAATCAATGGGAATTTAGAGAATTTGCATTTACCCCTAAAGCATAGTTGATTTCCAACACAATGTATCCCGTTCCTCCGAGTGCAGCAGTCTCTCTGTGTTTAATGGTTTAGTCCTCTTTGAAAAGGGTTATTTATCCCTTGGCTGCTATAGACTGAAATGTAAAGCCAAGGAAATGTTTCCATCATCTAAAGTAGAGCTGGTCAGAACAAGTGATGCAGTCAAAATGAGTTTGCTATTGAGTGATATGTGGGCTATCCCAAAACTTCTATTGACTAGGTCCTATAGGATTGTATTCTGAGACTTCTGTAACCTGCATTTAAACAAGGAAACCTGTTCTGTACTCTTTGTGGTTCTTGGTAAATAGTACTGAGAAGAGCATCACAGCAGTAAAATCAGAAAATGTTATTTAATTATTTCAGTAGTCTATTTATAATCTATATATTTGATCTTGAAAGTGTAAAAAGGCACACTGCACCAGTCAGGGTGTGCCTATTATGGTCTGGTTTCACACAGTGGTTTATTTACATGATCTCTTTTGATTTATTTCAGAAAAAAATAGCAAAGCTCATGTCTACTAGGCTTCCTATATCACCCCTATAAAATCAGTACATTGTTTCTGTCGGACAGGTTCACCTTAAATATGGAAAGTTTTAAAGGGATAGTAATGTTTCATAATAAAAGCAGTGCTAATTAATCTTCATAGTATTTGGACCTTGGAGAGCGTTATTTCAATTCTGTCAGAGTTGTATTTCAAGAGTAATTCAATGACAAAGTGTCCCCCTCTCGCCCCTTTTACTGATGTAACACTGCTCAGCCAGAGCAGAAGGGAGGTGCCCAGGTAGACTGCAGAGAGGGACAATCTTCAATTAAGATAAGGGAAAAACCTGAAAAACTTGTCAAGGGGGGCAGGGCTTTCATTGTTTTCATTGGAAGTAGATTTTCCCCTTCTGTTATCTGTCTTGTCCATGGACTGCATTTCATATCTGAGAAGAGATGGCTTACACTAGGTAAAAGGGACGGGAGGGGAAATTTTGCTTGTGAATATCTCTGAAACCATAAAGGTTTGAGAGATAAGACTTATATTGTTCTTCATGTTTTTTTAATGCCCACAAAATAAAATAAAGATAAAACGAAGTATTACTATCCATTTAAGATATGGCTAACCTTGAAATATTTTGCAATGGAGAAATTTGAAATATACTTCACGTGATAACTTTGAGATACAGATCAGCAGAGAACTGTGACATAGGACAAACTTTACATGTGAGGCACTGTGCTCAAATATAAGTCAACTTAGGAATGCATGGAAACTATGGCAAAATGTATCTTCTATTGCTAGATTTGTTTCTGTGAGTTATGACACTCTCCAGCTATCCACCCTTAGTGCGTAAGGGGAAGTCAATCATAAAACTAGGCATAGAGGATTTTTTTTTAAATGCTTTATTAAGTCAAATTTTAATATGCAACTAATCCACTGACAAAGAAGATGCTGAAATGTGTTAAATATAACAGAGGTATGGAGATGTAGGTTTATTTGTAGGTTATTTGAGGCATAGTCACAGGGATAAGATAAATGGCCTAGACAGTTTAGTGCATATGACAAGATGAATTTAGGACAAATTCACAGTATTACCAAGCAGGACCCTTAGAAGACATTAGTGCATCTCCCCACTAACTTGTGTTCACTGTAGATTTGAGATTCACTGATCTACCATCAATACCTTTAATTGTATTATTTTGGATGCGTTTTTGTAATTAATATATGAGGTCACCATTTTAATGTGTGACGGTAATAAAATATACAAGATACAAGATTGCACTGGTTCTTGTGCAGTCCTGCAGAATGAAAATATAACACTAATCCAGCATTAACCCTTTGACTGCCAGAGAGGTATCCAGTGCATTGCAATGGGATGCACTGGACACCTCTCTGACATTCAAAGGGTTAAAATGTCAACTTTTCCACATTATATAAAAGGAGTACAAATTATAATAAGTTACTCACCCTATGGTACTCAAATGGTTAAATTATTATTTACATTTACTTACAATACATGTAAAATGGGGGAGGGATATTTGCTGATTAATGCCCTTCCATGTTACAGAGAAATATTAAGTAATTTCTGTTGAGTTTCAACTCAATAAAATGTATAATCCACTTATAGTAAATGTGAGTGGGATATTTGTGCAAATTGCATCAAATGAATTTGTTCTCTAGGTACTAAAGGGAGCTTTTAAAATGTAAGAACTCATCTGTCAAGTCTTCCACTGATTATTTTTTACTAGTTTTACAGCCTGTTTACACGGGCCAACACTGGCGGCTCTGCAGTCATGCGCAGTACTGACTGACTGCGTTGCGGCTGATACGGTGGGGCAGTCCAAATTCAGACCATAGTCCCCTCTGCACACCTTGAATTCAGACCGCCCCACTCCGTATCAGCCACGGTGCAGGCAGTCTGTACTGCACATGACTGCAGCGCATGCAGACATCTCTACTGCGCGTGACAGCTTCTGACAAACATCCTTAGCGAATTATAATATAGGATACATCAACATAATTGTAAAGTTTCTTATTATTTCTAGATAAACTTCTTTTAATCCTTGGAGTCACTGAGAGGTGGATAATACCTTACAGGGCAATGCTGTGCTCACCTCCTGGCATATAAGGTTAAGCAGTATTTTCTTTGGGTATAGTCAGAAATATTATGGACAGAAGAATCGATGTATGGCTAATGTGATCAGTACAACATTTTAAAGTGTTAGTAATGTCCCCAAAATAGTTTTAATAAATTTGTAGAGGCTAAAAAAAATCGTATTGCCACAAACCCCATCTCTCAAATTGCTATGGTTTGAGAGATATTGGCAATGAAAGTTCCCCCTTCTCTCCCTTTCTCTTGATGTCAGCTGTAAAGCTGATAGAAGGGTTCCGTGTCGGCCGACAAGATGAGGCTCTTCAGCAGAGCCAAAATCCCGTTATTACTTCATTGGAAAGGTCTACAAAGTGTGCTTGCAAACCAGACACACTTTGTAGACCTTTACAATGAAGTAATTCTTTTGTAATAATGGGATTTCAGCTCTGCTGCAGAGCCGCCGGCTGATCCCCGGACTGGGATCTCCTGCTGTCAGCTATACTCTGACATCAGGAGAAGGAGAAGGAAGGGAGAACTTTGATTGTGAATATTTCTCAAACCGTAAAGGTTTGAGAGATGGGGTTTATTGCAATACAATAATTTTTTTGCCTCTACAAATCTGTTAAAACTTTTTTGGGGACATTACTAACATTTTAATGCAGAATGCTTGTGAAAATTTACCTCAGTAGAACGGATCAGGAATCAATCCAAACCAGCATTAAAAAGGTGATCTGATCACTACCCATAGCTAATTTCTTAGTTAATAAATTTAGGCCAATATATTTTAACAAACAGATAAAGGTGAGCATTGTACTCAAAAGAGTAGTTCTGTGGCAAACCAACTGTATAATAGGGAACAATAAAAATCCCTGTTAAAGTAAATGGGGTTTTTAACTCATGATGGAGGTCGATGTTGTGGCGATATGACTTTGTCAGTGTGTTCAAAGCACTTTGACATTTCGATCTAGACACACAACACCATATGCACTAAAATTTAGGGATGCAAGGGGAGTGGTGGAGGAGGTCTCCATTAGCATACAAGGTTGTTGAACTGCTGTCAGTGTGGAATAGCTGCTCTCCCTCACACATCACCTGCATTATTATAGTCCCGAAGTCTGAAAGCATTCTCTCTGTTGCCCCACTTGATCAGTAGGGGAGTGGAGAAGATCCTTTCAGCACAATGAACAGTATCACTCCCTTAACCCTTTGAATGCCATAGGGATGTTTAGTGCACACCCCGGTGGCACTCAAAGGGTTAAAAAGTACACCAAGCAGTACATAATCACCCCTCTGCTCCGTACCATATTTTATACATGTTGTGCACTCCCAAGAGAACAAAGCAGCGTCCATGGAGATTTGTTGTTACCAGCTACCCTCCAATCTTGTTTCCTTGCCTACTGGTTGCCACAAATCCCCATGGGCACTTCCTGGGTAAGGGAACAAGTTTAAAGGGTATCAAGCAATTTATGTGGGGCTAACACACAATGAAAATGTTTCCCACATTGCCCCACAATATAGAAATCCGACATTCTGTCCCACAATTTAAAAATCCGACATGCTTCCACTATGAACTCTGAAATGATACCCCCCCCAGTAAACTCCGACATGATGCCCCCCCCAGTAAACTCCGACATGATGCCCCCCCCCAGTAAACTCTGACATGCTGACCTCCCCCTATAAACCCCAACATGATGCCCCCTCCATAGTAAACTCCAACATGCTGCAGCATGTCAGAGTTTACTATGGGGGAATCATGTCAGAGTTTACTATGGGGCAATCATGTCAGAGTTTACTATGGGGGAATCATGTCAGAGTTTACTATGGGGGAATCATGTCAGAGTTTACTATGGGGGAATCATGTCAGAGTTTACTATGGGGCAATCATGTCAGAGTTTACTATGGGGGAATCATGTCAGAGTTTACTATGGGGCAATCATGCCAGAGTTTACTATGGGGCAATCATGTCAGAGTTTACTATGGGGCAATCATGTCAGAGTTTACTGTGGGGGAATCATGTCAGAGTTTACTATGGGGGAATCATGTCAGAGTTTACTATGGGGGAATCATGTCAGAGTTTACTATGGGGGAATCATGTCAGAGTTTACTATGGGGCAATCATGTCAGAGTTTACTATGGGGGAATCATGTCAGAGTTTACTATGGGGCAATCATGTCAGAGTTTACTATGGGGGAATCATGTCAGAGTTTACTATGGGGGAATCATGTCAGAGTTTACTATGGGGGAATCATGTCAGAGTTTACTATGGGGGAATCATGTCAGAGTTTACTATGGGGGAATCATGTCAGAGTTTACTATGGGGGAATCATGTCAGAGTTTACTATGGGGCAATCATGACAGAGTTTACTATGGGGGAATCATGTCAGAGTTTACTATGGGGCAATCATGTCAGAGTTTACTATGGGGCAATCATGTCAAAGTTTACTATGGGGCAATCATGCCAGAGTTTACTATGGGGCAATCATGTCAGAGTTTACTATGGGGCAATCATGTCAGAGTTTACTATGGGGGAATCATGTCAGAGTTTACTATGGGGGAATCATGTCAGAGTTTACTATGGGGCAATCATGTCAGAGTTTACTATGGGGGAATCATGTCAGAGTTTACTATGGGGGAATCATGTCAGAGTTTACTATGGGGGAATCATGTCAGAGTTTACTATGGGGCAATCATGTCAGAGTTTACTATGGGGGAATCATGTCAGAGTTTACTATGGGGCAATCATGCCAGAGTTTACTATGGGGCAATCATGTCAGAGTTTACTATGGGGCAATCATGTCAGAGTTTACTGTGGGGGAATCATGTCAGAGTTTACTATGGGGGAATCATGTAAGAGTTTACTATGGGGGAATCATGTCAGAGTTTACTATGGGGGAATCATGTCAGAGTTTACTATGGGGCAATCATGTCAGAGTTTACTATGGGGGAATCATGTCAGAGTTTACTATGGGGGAATCATGTCAGAGTTTAAAGGGGGAGGGCAGCATGTCAGAATTTACTAGGAGGAGGCTTCATGTCAGAGTTTATATGGGTGGAGGGCAGCATGTTGGTGTTTACTGGGGGGGGGGGCATAATGTCAGTGCAATGCACACCCCTATAGCACTCAAAGGGTTAAGGGAGTGATGTTGTTTGTGGTGCTGAAAGGATTCTCTCCACCTCCCTACTGACCAAATGGGACAGCAGAGAGAATGCTTTCAGACTAATCTAGCATTAAGCAATGGGCTAAAGGGGTTAAAGGGAGCCCCAAAGTCATGGTAGCTTTAGACTTGCCCATGTTTTCCTTAGGCTAAGACATAGCCAAGAGACCCCTTATCAGTAATAAGTAGTACTTACACAAAGTCAAAAGTACTTTTCTGACTGCAGAGGGTTAATGTGGCAAATAAGAAGGGAGAGATCATCCTCATGCTTAGCATGTTTACACTAAAAAGGAAGAACATAAATATAGGGTTACCTCTTCTTCCCATGCATTAACGTTGCGGAAAACTGGCTTATGGGTAGTGTAGTTCCCTTTGAGGGAAATGGCACTGCGGTTCTCGAGCCATTGCTCAAGCATGCCCCTAATATCAAGGGGTGGTCCCTTGGGGCACCACTATGTAGTGTACAAATTCGATACCTACTGGAATGCAACAGGTGTCAAGAGATGTCCCATAAACACTTATGTGTACCAATCCATTATGGCTGCCATGATTGCTCATTCTTAAAAGCAATACTTTCACCTTGTGTAAAGTCGCCCTTCAATAATTAAGCATATGGCAACTAGCTTCATAATAGATCTATTAGTTCTCAGAAGTATCCAAATCTAAAGTAATCCTTAATCTTTGGAGACCAGAAGCCAGTCATCAGTGCAGACATCTTGTCTTAGAGATGTCTGCGCACCTGCGCCATCAGTCCCAGTCTCCTCTAAGAGGCATTGCAGTGTGCCATAAGGCAGCAGAAGGGACTGATGGACCAGGCTCGCAGACGGCACTAACCTGGCCATCAGTCTCGGAAGATTAAGGAATACTTTAGAATTGGGTACTTCTGAGATCTAATAGAACTAGTATTAAGCTAGTCGCCATAAGCGTATATTTCAAATACCTTGCAGGAGATTCGTCACCTGAATTGTAGTCTTAAGTGTAGCCGAAGTGGACTTGAAGACAGCAGGTAGATAACCACATGGCAGTGCTTGAGTGATCCCTGAGTGAACTCTCTGGCACTCCATTGTGCATAATACGTAAGTGCATCGCTGGCATGTGCCTCAGGAAGCGCTCCGTATGCAGAATAGATCTTCAAACGGGCGCCTTCTCCTGCAAGGTATTTGAAATATAAGCTGCAATGTATTTGAAGCTGCTTTTTAAATGCCACTCCAAGGGTTAAATGTGCAGAATAGATCTTCAAGCAGGCTCCTTCTCCTGCAAGGTATTTGAAATATACTTTGCTTTTTAAATGCCACTCAAAGGGTTAAATGGTGAGTGCGTCCTTTCAATATGCAACATGAGAATCTCACACTGTCATGCAGCACGATATTCTCATGTCAACTTTTTTATTCAGGCGACATGTTAACTATCTCATTTGGTCACTCTCTTTTGTGTGCGAACTTTCAAAAGGATACCAATGTAGAGAGTGCCAGTCCAGCCAAAGCACCACAGATAGTGGAAATGTGGATGCCACATAAACAGACAGGGAACACACAGGACCTATGCATTCTGAATGAAATAAATCTTGTCCACTGCAATCTTCAGGCTCCTATGTACCATAAAAATATATTTTCTGACCAGCTACATAGAAACTGAGGAGGATAGGGCTGATAATGTAAGACATACTCTAACACACTCAGGTCCCTAAGTCTGTGTTGTGATTCAAACCAACAATGGAGGCCATAGATAAGGAGCCCAACTAATAAGGGATTACACAGCCCCATCCTAGCAGAAAAAGAAAAAAAATAAGAAAGAAACAAAGGATAACTAAGGGAGAATCTTCACTCTGATTCACTTCTTTGAAGGTCACTTTTAAGATTGGTAGGGGTAATGTAAAGCAGGGAAGGAGTCTCTGCCTCTGAGAGCCTTTTAAGCCACATGCCCTCTCTCCCAGCTGGAGGATACTTTACCCACATGGTTTCTGTGTTGCATATAGGAAGAGAAAATACGTATCCTAAAGTGTCAGTGGAAATAAATAAATATGCAAAAACATTATTTAATGCTGTATATCCCTCATCATGGCTTCCAGCTGAAGTGGCAATCTGTACTTTTCCTCTCATCTACTAATAGAAGCCTTAACACTCATTTTGCATGCTACTCTCATGTTAAATGAATGTCATTTTTAACCTGATGTCAGTTCAAAAATAGCCAATTTTATCACATCATCTTGTTAGCCATTGGGCAAATTAAAATAACCCACTATGTATAGCTTGGACATTGATGGGGATAGTGGGCAGAGTGGAGCAGCAACACATCGTAGGGTAAATGATGTACTGCGGGCAGAAGTCTTTAACATGCTCCTGTAATCTTTTTTGCAACTTGTAAATCAATGCCAGCGATCAACAGCCAGTGGACTTAGTGATGAGAATAGTCTCTTGTCCAATGTGTTTCTTGTCTCCTGGACACTTCCTCCTGAGGACTGGAGAGCAGGAAAATGCACAGTATTGAAAGAGTAACTCTTTAGACCAGCTTTCACACCAGATATTTATTGCTTGATATTTGCTGACTTCTCCTCAATACTTTAGGATTTCCATATATGCATGATATTGCTAGTAATATTACCTAGGATAAGTTTTATATATGTTCATGAGTATATATATATGCTATTGTGATTTTATATATATATTTTTTTTTTATTAAAAATATTCTTACTATATATGCATTTTCTATAGGTGTTATAGATCATAGCATTTACAAGGGTATCATATTCAAGGTTGTATTTCTATATAGTTCTCTCCCACTATATTTGTTCTTTTTCAATAGACACAGACTTTTCACACCAGTCATAAGGGATAGCAGCAGCTGTCAGAGGGATCCTCACCTGCTCTGATAAATATATTGTTACATAGTACTGCACCACTGAGCTCCCATTTTTAACCACTTTTAGTTCATATAATTTTTAAAGTTTGAAACCTGCTTTTTTTGTAAACACAAATGAGTCATCAGTCTAGACCAGACATACCTCTTTCCATTCACTCACAACTTGCATTGGTACTTAGTGTGTATTCTTCATATGCTATATGCTATACACTTTTATGCAATCAAATTAGTTTTAACATGGAGGAAATGTGGATCATTGCTTTGTGTCTCTTATTATCATCAAGATATAATTATGGGTTAACAAAAAAGTATCTTAGCCCCAAATTTATACAAATGAATTTTCTTAATACCAATAATATTTATAAAATCAACCAAACGGATACAATAGAGAATATCTAGTATACTGTATATCATATATGCACCCCACCAGAGCCCAAAAAAGAAACTGGCATCACAAAAGTCAAAGATCGCCATACAAAATAAAAATAAGCAAAAATTAAAAAAATGAAAATTGTGGGAAATATCCAAATGTCAAGCAAGCAGAACATATGGGCCCATATCATCAATAGGCATAGTATGCAGTGCACCTTGAGAGCCAGAAACTGCCCTAGAACTTAACAAAAAGTCAGAAATAAAAAAATGAAACTAAGAAAAAATAATAAAGAACCATACTAGATCCACAATGTGCAATAAACAAAATCATAAACATAATAAAAACAAACTACAAATATATAAAGAGAAGTACAACCAGAAATCAATAAATGGAATAATGATATATTGTCCAAACGTGATAACATAAAAAATAAATTATGGTGAAATGATGTTGATGATATTAATGAATGATAAAATCAGAGACGATATGGCAAAAAAATTACAATGTGCCGATACACAACTGTGCTTATAGATAGACCATAATGAGATGAAATGAATGAATAAAAATAAAAATAAACTGAAGGCTTTGAGGTAAGATACTCTTATTCAGGTGTGTGGAAAGGAAATATTCAGATTTCCGGGTCATGCAAGTAAGCAAACAAGGCTTTTCCAAATGGTTATACTCTCTCCTCCAAACAAATTACCATTTAGGGTAGGTAAGCAGGGGTTAGCATAACAACAGGTTTAAAAGGGAGATGGAATAATGGTATGGTTATATAGAAACAAAACTGAATCCTTCGGGGTAGTATATCTGATAGGTCTCACAATCATCACCCCTGTCTTCGCTTGGCCGCTGTCTCCTTGTTTTAGCCCACCTCCACCAGTTTCCTGTGTAAAGAGGTCCTGAAGAGTCAGCTTAGTTGCAGTTCATTCTCCACACTATTATGACATCAAGCAAAGAAATATTTGCTTATTTGATATCTTAAAATGATGGTGAATGGTCTGGTACCATACTGACTCTTAAAGGGATAATAATGTTTTACAATAAAAGCAGCTCCAAGTAATCTTCATAGTATCTGGACCATGGAGAGTGCTATTTCAATAGTATCAGACCTGTAGTTCAAGAGTAATTGAATGATAAAATATCCCCCTCCCACCCCTTTTACTGATGTAACACTGCTCACCTCATAGCAACAATATGGTGTCCAGATAGATCTTAGACAGGGACAATCTTCAATTAGCATAAGGGAAAAACCTGTCAAAGGGGCAGGGTTTTCCCTTACTCACAGTTAGAAGATTGTCCCTTGCTGTGAGCTGTCTGGTCTCAAGACCAGATTCCACATCTGAGGAGAGTTGTCTTACACTAGATAAAAGGGGTGGGAGGGGGATATTTTATCATTCAATTACTCTTGAACTACAGCTCTGACAGTAATGAAATAACGCTCTCTATGTCTCAAATACTATGAAGAGTAATTGGAGCTGCTGTTTCTGTGAAATAGTACTATCCCTTTAAGTACATATTTTCCTCCATTTAAAAGTTCAACTGAGGAGATCAGTTGTTGGACAGCAAGTGAGGGTATGTGCCCTGCAGGCTAAAACAAGGAGACCAGCCAAGTGCTGACATTGGTGGTGGGTGTGATAACTATCGGAAATGCTACAACATTTTTATGCATTGAAAATAAATTAATCTTTAGGTTGGAAACAGAAAACTCACAAGGACTTAAGGAAGAATTGAAATATCCATGTTTTATTGGCTACAATAGTGATAGAAAGGGATTTTTTTCTCCCTCCTTTTTCCCACTGAAATTCTCATGCACCTATTGCATGTATTACGTGGGTGTATTCTCTCTATTGATGTTTCATTTAAGTTTTCATACAGTTTCTGCATGACTAGTGGGAGGCTTGTTTGATCTAGACTGATGACTCGTGTTTACAAAGAAGGCAGTCTACTAGAGCAGTTATGGTTGGGCCCAGTGTTGACTTCTGTAGACACATTGTGGGTTAAATCTATCAGGTGTAGAAAGACGTTCTTTGGACAGAATCAGTTTTGCACCAGTGGAAATGTGTGAGTAGCATGCAAACTGCGCATCAGGCCTTCTGTTAGTATAGGATGGAGCAGTCTACATTGTCATTTCTGTGAGTATCCATGATGGGAAAAATAAAGCATTAATGGGTGTTTATGCACAATTATATTTTGGAACTGACACTTTATGATAAGTATTTTCTTGAAATTGAGCTATTTGAAATATTACTTTCGGCTTGCCCATTTCCTATTTTTATACAACTAGCAAAAGGGGCATGGTGTTGCCCTTTGGAATTAAGTCCTCAAGTAGTTCAGTGGTACTGAAGGCATTCCAGCTCAGAACAAGAAACTTTCAGCTCCACTTGCACACACTCGATCAACAATGTTAAACCTTCCTGGGACCCTTCAGTTGTGTACCTTCTACAGCGTCTGCTGGGCCCCCATGGTATCTCTCCATTCTATACATTCTACCGTGGCAACTTGCTCCCCCCCCAGGAATTGTCAGTTCTATAGCTTCTACAGTGGCAACTTGTGGCCCCCTTTCCCTCCCCTCTGTCATGTATTGCACTGTCCCGCAGTTCAGGGCAGTGTGCATACACTCTTGCACAGCAGCTGACTGTGACTCACACTTAAAGGCTGCAGATAGATGTGACCCACACTCCAACTCCGCAGCTGACTCTCAGCTTTACAATGATGTGGCTGCATCCGCCTCACACCCAACCTCACACTGGAACTACCAGAGGCTTATGGACCCGGCTCTCCCATACAGAGACTTTTGTTTGTCTGTAGTACATACTCTGATGATTTGAATAATTTTTTGTTAACTGCAATTGCATATTTGCTTAGACATAATTTCTTTAAATATGATGAAGTTTTCTATCTCCAGAAAAGGGGCACTTAGATGGGGCAAAGTTTGAGGAGTGCTTCATCTATGGGACCGATAATCATTTTTGTGACCATATAGTAACATACCATCGCTATATTGATGATTTACTCTTTATGTGTTCTGGTACTAGAGATCTCTTTGTCTTGTTTGTCCAGTATTTGAACATGAATGATTTAGGACTAAATTTCACTTCTGGACTTAAGTTGACCTTAAACATACCCTCTATTGAATCCACTGTTTACCATAAACCCTGTGCAGGAAATGCTGTGCTACATGCACGTTCCTGCCATCCAAGGCACACTGTAAGTGGGATAGCCATTAGTCAGTTCCTGAGGGTCTGCAGAAATTTTTCTACTGTTGTTGATTTTGAACTTCAATCTGTGGAACTCAGGAGATGATTTTTGGATATGGGGTATGCCGAGGATCTTTGGGATTTTGCATATAACAAGGCAAAAACTATGGACAGGGTGACACTTATATATAACCAGTCGAAAGGTCGAAATGCAAAAAGGAAAAAATCTTAATTACTAATTGTAGTCTAGAATACAGTCAAATTAGACATATTGTCAAGAAACATATGCCTATTTTATGTGGTGACAATCACTCAGAAATTGGATGTAGGCTTGTCTCTAGGAGAGCTCCAACTTTAGCTAGCTTGTTGTCCCCTAGTTTATACAAACAAACACCGCAACCTGCACCTACTTGGCTACATAAAGTGGGGATGTATAGTTTTGGAGCGTGAGTTTGTTTGGTATGTAAGTTTGTAAATAAACGTTTGGAATTTAAGATTTCAGTCAACGAAAAATCTTTCCGCATGAAACAATATATTAACTGTCGAACAAGATTTGTTGTTTATCTTGTTACATGCTTAAAATGTTCAAAACAATACGTGAGGAAGACTTTATGTCCCTTAAAGGACAGAATAAGAGAACATGTGTTGGCAATTAAACATAAAGACATTACCAAACCCTTGGTATACACAAAACACAAGAGAAGAGGAGAGCTGTACTGCAACTTAAAACCAATATACAGATCGAAATATATGGAGAATTCAATACTCAGTCGGCGTGTATAGCCGGTCACACTCCTAGCAACCGGTCTATAAAGTCAGTGGGGATTTACGGTGCTGGTTCTCCCCGCAACAAAACCCCACAAACCCAATATCTGTAGATGTCCACAATGATATACTGAAAAATCTTCCACAGCAGTCCAGATATAAAAATATAAAATGTTTTATTTTTTATTTAAAAATCAAATAAAATATCCTCGAAACCTCAACATTATTCGTGGCACTCTTGCCACTTCATCAGGTGGAAATACAATGTAACTAAAAATACAACTGGACTGCTTCTGATACACAGATATTTATGCGGGGAATCCAAATAGCAATCTATGCTGACTGGTTAATTGGATTTCAAACAAGCCTATCAGTATTCTTCAAATCAGACTGCCAACTGGATAAACCCGTTCACACATTAATGGACATAGAGCAAAACTAAAAGGAATCCTTAACCCTTAGTGCAACTCCTATTGGGAATTCAAATATACACATATCTATTAACCTCATGTATAAAATATATATCGAAGATGTACATATATGTATATATATATATATATATATATATATATATATATATATACAATCTGCACACTAAATCACTAAATAGATTAAAATATCACAAAAAAACAAAAACAAACAAAAAAAACCTCACCAACTATTCTTATATAAAGAATCTAATATCTTGGATATATAAGAGTATTCTAAACTAAACCCCCATCAATATCTAATATTCACAACATGAAATAAATGTATCCATATGTAGTGGGACAACCTCTACACTCCTATCCCCTATACCTCCATCTAAATACTCAGAACCACAGAAAAATTGGGGGATCTAATACTGTGCCCACCTAAATAATGTAACTAAATAAAAGTGATATGTGAATGTGTTATGTGATCTGTGATAACTACGTGAGAACTGAAAAGCTATAGTGTTACCGAACTCATATAAACTACAAGTCATACTATATTACTCTGTATACACCTACAGCTGACATCAGGAGAAGGGGAGGGAGAGGGGAACTTTAGCAGCGAATATCTCTCAAACCATAAAACTATTTTTATATAATACTTTTCTCCCCATGGGAACTCAAAATGTTTAACACACTGCATAGGAAATATCAGCTGGCTGCAGATGATTAAAGGGTTAGTAATGTCCAATGAAAATGTTATGCAGTGTTGTAGATTTAAAAAAATTAATTATATTCGCTGCTAAAGTTCCTCCTCCCTCCCCTTCTCCTGACTTCAGGGCTTTATTGACAGCAGGAGATCCTGGTCCTAGGACCAGCTGGCGGCTCTTCAGCAGATTTGAGAGATGGAATTTGCTCCACATAATCTATTTTTTTAATATCTACAACACTGCATACAATTTTCAATGGACATTACTAACTGTCACAGTACCTCTGCGGCAGCTGCTCGAGCCGACCGCAGCTTTCATCCGGTGGCTCCGGCCGCATCATCCGTCTGGCAGCTCCAGTTGCATCATTTCTCTGGCTGTGCAGTTCTGGGTTCTACTCATGGCCAGCCGCATTCTGCTTGCAGTGGCTCAGCCGCTTCCTGTGTTCTGGATTCCGGCCTCTTCCTCCCCTGTCCGCGGCGGCTGGATGACGTCATTATGGGCACACGTCCAAGGGCATGGACATGCTCTCCATTTAAAGGGGCAATTGGTCAGATGATGGCTCCTCCTCTTCCTGGGCCAAAGGTTCTTATACTGCCTGGACACAAGGCTCAGTCGCCCTTTCGTGGTGTCCTGTGCAGTTTGGCTTTAGCATTGTGTATTACCTGGCTCTGACTACCCGTTCTGGTGCCGACCTCTGGCTCTGTCTGACTATCCGCCCTCTGTATTATCCCGGCTTAGTCTGATATCCATTCTGGTGTGGACCTGTGGCTCTGGTAGACTACCTCCTCTGTGTATGACCTCTGGCCTAGCTGACTATCAGTTCTGGTGCTGACTTGGGCTCTGTCTGACTATTCGCTCTGTGTATTACCCTGGCTAGTCCGATAACCAATCTGGTGCAGACCTGTGGCTCTGGTTGACGTCCTGGTCTGTGTATGACCTGGCTTGTCTGACTACTCTCTCTGGTGTTACCTGGAACTCTGTCCACTGCGTACACAGCATACCAAAGCATCAGTGGATATTCTTTCTGGTACAGACCAGTGGCTCTGGCAGACTTCTCCTTTGCTACCGTCCAACAACTGGTGCCCTCAGGTACAGACCTGTGGCATAGTTTATTTCCTTTTCTGGGAGCTTTGATTATGCAGGTGCGGACCTGTGGCATAGTTTATTTCTGTTTCTGGGAGCTTTGTCTGTGCAGGTGCAGACCTGTGGTTGCCTATCTCCTCCCTATAGGGGTCCTGTACTATACCACTAGGAAGTAGCTCCGTACTTCCTGACGTTGCTGAGATTATTGTGTGTACTTACTGTTTGCTGAGAATTTCAGTACGTTGTGTATCTTAATAAAATGTGTTACCTAAAGTACTGGTCCAGGTCTTGTTCTTACTAGTGATGATCGAGCACCCCAATGCTCGGGTGTTCGGGTGCTCTGGCCGAGCGCCCCCGGAGTCTCGAGTGCTCGGCCGAGCACCCGAGCCCCATTGAAGTCAATGGGAGGACTCGAGCATTACACCAGGCACCCCCTGCTCTGATGAGGGGAGGGTGCCTGGTTCATAGGAAAAGGTCAGAAAATGATGGAAACACCACAGAAATGGTTCAGGGACAGCATAGGGAGGATGTCTGGATGCATCTTGGACTCCAACGTCGCTGCTGGGAACGATGTTTCGTCCGTAGTACGCCATTTTTACAGACTGACCGTAAAACACACAAAAAGGAAGATAAAAACGATTTTAGGCGAAAAATTGTTACCAAACAGTATTTGCTGTATATTTACTTGAACTATCAGGATCACGTCCACTTTCCCGTCCCTTTTTACCCGCCTTCTTCATATTAAACGGAATATATGCCGGTAATCTGCGGCTAGGCACACGAAACAGAATGTGACGCTAATCTGCGGCTAGGCACACTAAACAATATGTGACGCTAATCTGCGGCTAGGCACACTAAACAATATGTGACGTTAATCTGCGGCTAGGCACACTAAACAATATGTGACGCTAATCTGCGGCTAGGCACACTAAACAATATGTGACGTTAATCTGCGGCTAGGCACACTAAACAATATGTGACGCTAATCTGCGGCTAGGCACACTAAACAATATGTGACGTTAATCTGCGGCTAGGCACACTAAACAATATGTGACGCTAATCTGCGGCTAGGCACAGTGAACGGAATATGTGACGTTAATTTGTGAATTTGCACACTAAACAGAATGTGACAATAATCTATGGCTAGGCACACGTTTAAAATGGCCCTTTTTGTTGCTGCGTTGTAAAATCATTGGCCCTGTGCACCTAACAGAATATGTCAGCTTGTCACTGCACTGTGAAATATTTGTCCCTGTGCACCTAGTACAATGTCACCTTAGAACATGTCCCCCCCCCCACAAAAAAATGAAATTCTGCCACCCCCAAAAAAAATTAAATGCTGCCCCCACACACAACAGTCCTAAAAAGGACTTTTGGGTCTTGAAAGAGTTTCAACAATTTTATTCTCCCTACACTGACTTCCTGTGCATCTAGTATTATATGTCACCTTAAAAATATCCCCCCCACAAAAAAAAGGAAATTGTGCCCCCCCAAACAAAATATAAATGCTGCCCCCACACACAACAGTCCTAAAAAGGACTTTTGGGTCTTGAAAGAGTTTCAACAATTTTATTCTCCCTACACTGACTTCCTGTGCATGTAGTATTATATGTCACCTTAAAAATATCCCCCCCACAAAAAAAAGGAAATTGTGCCCCCCCAAACAAAATATAAATGCTGCCCCCACACACAACAGTCCTAAAAAGGACTTTTGGGTCTTGAAAGAGTTTCAACAATTTTATTCTCCCTACACTGACTTTCCCTGCCTAAGCGCATTTCTCTCTGGCTAAGAATGAGCCGAACTCGTGCGTCGGGTGCTATACAGCACCCGATCACGGGTTCTGGCCAGCCAATCAGTGTAATGCCAGCAGCCAACATGGCTGCTGGCATTACACTGATGTCAGAGCCTCCCCGCACGTTTATTGGCTGCGCAGCAGCCGCGAAACGTGCGGGGAGGAGACCCGAACATGGCGGGCGAGCACATGCGGTACTCGTACGAGTACCGCCATGTGCCGAGCAGAGCGATGCTCGAGCCGAACCGAGCTTCGGCCGAGCATGCTCGCTCATCACTAGTTCTTACCAATTGTGACACTAAACCTGTAATAAAAGAGTGAATAAACCCTTCCTGGGCCAAAACCAATAACCTAGAGAATTGAACACTTAGGGTGAGATGTTCAAAAAGTCGTCATAATGAAAAGATTGCATCATGAGTTGGTGATGGTGATAAAAGAAGGACAATATTTTCAGAAGTAAATTTGTTATGTTTGAAAACGTCATAAAGACTTTAAAATGATGGTAAGAAGATCTTGATGAACATTGCCCTTGAAAATCTCGATGTTAAAAATTTATTTTATTTTGTCTTTAAAGCTACAAATTTTCAAAGAAAACAAAGAATGTTTTTTGTACCAGTTTTCTCTGGTATTGCTTCTCACTCCTGCTAACTGTACTTAAATTTGTCTTCTCCAAGTTTAGACCATTTTTATTTTGTTGAGAACAAATGCCATAAAAAAGTGTTGGTTGAAAGAAAATGTTTTTCTGAAAATACCTTACAATTGGACGGTAGATTAAGCCATGTCCACTTTTAAGATTGTTTTTTCTCTTTGAAGGAGATGGCGGAATTGGATGCAAAAAATGATGGTAACATGTCTGTAAATTGACGGACCAATGCAAAATAACTTATTTATTCTGATTACAGACAATTTCAGCAACCACCACTTTTTGAACATCTCTTCTTTAGTGTATAACCAACTGTGCTGTTGACTGGGTAACAAAGTGAAAGGCGTGCTTGAACCAATGGAAACAGACTGGGGGATTAAATCAATGAAATTTGGACAAACTTTGAAATAGAAATATAGCCAAGCATTGTTTATTATGTTTTAGGTTAAACAATGTGCCAGGTAGGAGTGGATGGGGCCAGAGCAGGAGTGTTGTAAGCATGGAGACCTGGCCATGGGGGGAAAGTGTCACCAAAGGTGCGTTGCTTGGGGCAACTGGTAGGTAAATCCTGTACTACATACAATAGGCTCTTTTACATAAAAGCATGTTTTATTTAAACATCACTGCCACTTTAAAGGAATAAAAAAAAGAATGAGCTCCATGGGAAACAAATCTAGTGGTGGGTGAAAGATCCTATCGTGTTCCCAGCAAAACCACATGGCTGTCCACTTTTTTGCAAGAAAATCTGATTTAAATAAAGAGAAAACGTATTTGTTGTTTTTGCCCATTGCCAAAAATTTTTCACTATTTTTTCAATGACTACAAACTTTTTGCCCATTTACTTACATGTTTTTCACATTATTCGTGACATTTACAGGAAGTGAAACACAATACAAGACACTAGAGAGAGGGGGGGGGTGCTAGGCTGTTGTGCTAGGCAAAATTTGTAAAAATTGTGGTAGCAGAGGGTCATAATGTATGCAGTAACTATGAGCACCTGGAATATTATTATTATTATTATTATTATTTATTTATATAGTGCCAACTTAGTCCACAGTGCTGTACAATAGGAAATAGACAAAAAGAGATATTAAATAGTACAAATCGAATGCGGAGAACAAAAGGATCAGATGGCCCTACTTAGAGAGCTTATAGTCTAGAGGAGGGTTGGACACAGAAGGAGTAAGTGCCATGGGGTGTAAGTGCATATGAATAAAAGGAGGAACTGGAAGGACCGTTATGTGTCCAGTGAGTCTGAGGAGGAGGAAATGACCACTACCAGTTCTGAAGGATCTGGATGCCCTAAGTCCCCAGACCCAGTGATGGCCAGTCCCCCTACATCACCCCTAGGGATCTTGGGGAAATTTGTGTCATGGGCAGAGGAAGAAGAGGGTAGTAGTGTGAGCAGGACAGGTTAGTTCCTTGTGCCTGCTGCCATGTAACACTTGCCATCCCCAAGCAGTCCCACCACTACAACTACTACTAAGATCCAGAAGCACCAGACTCAGAATGTTAGGAGTGAGGAAGGGAATGGTACTAGTAGTGAGGAAGACTGAAATAGAGGTGATTGGTGTTAGTAATAGTAATAGGGAAGCAGCTGGTGGGACTATCATGACAGCAGTAGATCCTGCTGATGCTGAGGTGGTAGTGGAAGTGATACAGAGCAGCCAGACTAGCTGTCAAGGGAGCCCACACCATTCCCCTAACCCCATGAGTCACCTTACCCCCACGGAACTGTCCCTTTGTGGAGTTTACTGGTGCTGTTATTCCTGCTACGGCTGAGTTGCAAGGACAGCAGGATGATGAGGATCAGGCTAGAGTGCCAAAGACCACCATGGCAACAGTAGGAATGGGGTCCAGCAGTAGTGTTCTGGGACTAGGACAGGTTCCCATAGCCATCAGCAATAATCCTGGTCCTAGTTGTAGTGCTGATTCTGAGAGAGTAGCAGCAACATCATTCTCTGCCCCAGCCAGTGAAGGGAAATGTGAAGAAGAAGAAAAGAAGAAGAAAGAGGCCATTCTTCACCTTTCCCCTCACCCCGAGGTCCTAAACGTGGGACTATTTTTCTCTTGGGGCAGCCACAGTGCAGTCATCAGTGAAGGCACTGTGCATAATTTGTGAAAAAGACAGTGAAAAGGGGAAAGGAGGGAAGGCACCTTAGCAAAACGGCACTAATAACACACGTGAAACACAGACACCATGACATTTATATGAAACATGTTAAAGCCAAGCAACAGGAATTAGGCACACCTATTTCTGTACCCCCTGACTCTCCCCAAAGGCAAGAAGAGGTGAAGCATAAATCAAAGAGAAGGAAGAATAGAGAAACCCAACCAGACCCTGAAAGTTTGATTGCAAGCACAACACCTGACTTGCCATCACCTTCTTGATCTAGGATCCGGACATGGGAAGATATAACTACATCTTCTGGTGCTCCTCCTCTTTCATCTTTACCTCCCCCACCAGCTGATAGCCATTCCAGAGATTTTAGGATGTGGCAGTTCCTGTCCACACATTGCACACTGTGTGGTGAGATGACCACGCATGACATTGTGGTGGAGGATAATCTCAACCAGGGCATCAAGTGGCATCTGAGGAGATTCCATACAGCAGAATATGCTAAGCTACTGGCAGGGAGGGTTCATCATTACTATTAAAACTGAAAGTTGTCACATGTCCTTAGCGGGGAGAGGACAAGGGGCATAGTGACAGCAGCAGTACTTGGTTTCTGGTGAGATGATTTCACATTAGGGACCCTAAGTGTCATTGTGTTTGAGTAGAATTGTACCAGTTGTTTGATGTGAGTGCAGTTGTACCCATTTTTCCCAGTCTTTCCCTTATTTACCACACACATTGTACACATTGCAGTTGCTGATAAGAGGCAAAGTTCCTACTCGTAAGGGAAACATTTCTATACCAACAACACAGCCATGCTTTTAGAGGAGGAGAAAGTGGAGAAGCATCATTGGCCAATTTTTTTCTCCACATATACCTGAGGTGGTGGGGGCTAGTTGTGGTGCTTCTACTGCCTCTGGCGTATCACTGGAGCTAGTAGTGGCAAGTGATCATCCATCACCCATATCACTGCTGTTGCTGATCCCATTGCCTTGGAGCTGCCTAATCATCCTGCTGCTTAAACAACTCAGCAGTGGTAGCAAGAACAACAGTTGCAAATTTGAATGACACCAGGTCATTTGCTGCTGGCCACCATAACATGACCTGCTGGCACTAGGTCAGTAGAGTATATATTTTTTTTTTCTCTCAACCAAAACCAGAGGCCTACAAAAAAATTGTGGTGGTGGTGGTGGGGTTGTTTCTAACAAGGCTAAGTCCTACAAATCTTAAAAAAAGATTGGTGATTCTCATGGCTTGTGATACTAACAAGATGAATTGGTAAAAATTATCTCTGATTCCTCAGGGCTTGTGATGTTAACAAGACTAATTGATAAAAAATATATGTGATTCCTCAGGACTTGTGATGTTAAGTCCTACAAAACAAATTTTCCTCAGGGTTTGGGCCTAAAAAGTATATCCTGCAAATCAGTGTTTCCTCAGGGCTTGGGCCTAACACAAGTATAAGTCCTACAAATCAATGTTGCCTCAGGACTTGGGCCTAACAGAAGTCTATGTCCTACAACAAATCAATGTTTTCTTAGAGCTTGTGCCAAACAAGTCTAAGTCCTACAAATCAATATTTCCTCAGGGCTTGGGCCTCTAATAAGTCTAAGTCCTCAAATCAATGTTTCTTCAGGGCTTGGGCCTCTAACAACAAGTTTAAGTCTACAAATCATCTTCTACAAAATACTCTATCCCTTCAAGTATCAGTCTGCCTCAGTCCCTGTCTCTGTCACGTTAAGTACAAATATCTTATTTTATTTCTTTTTTCACTTTATTTATTTATTTATTTATTTTTATTAACTGTCCACCCAATAACAGTCTGCAACCCCCCAAAAAAATTCCTGTTAAACTAATTCTTTTCACAGACTCCACCCACCAACACATGCTGCCTCCTCATACCTATGTTATAACATGTTTTATTTGTTTATGAATTTATTTATTTATTAATTGTCCCTCCAATCCCAGTCAACAAACCCCCCCAAAAAAATTCCATTTTCAACTGATTGTTTCCCCACATTCCACCAACACAGGCACCCTCATACCCCTTTCATACCATGCCTTTGGGAAATAAGGTAACACTTGAAATGTGTTTTGTGTAAATTCAATGTTCTCATTGATTTAAATGCAACAAGCTAGGTGAAGAAAGTGGAAAAATAACACTTTTTGAGGGACTTTATTTGCCAAGTGGAAAGTGCCATTATTTGCCGATTTTGATTTGAGGCAAAATATTCACCCATCCCTAATCCTGAGACAAAATAATTCAATTAGTTTACTACCCTTACTATTAAATATACATGTCTTTGTTTTAGTCAAAAGTGCCTTTCCTCTAGTCTTAATGGATGACTTCTTGTTTTTCCCACTCATCTCTTTGAGTAAATTGTTCCTTGGAGAGCTCTTTGTATGGACCTTAAATATATTTGTAAATGGCAATCATATCACCCCTTAGATGTCCCTTCTCTAAAGTAAACAAACCCAGTCTGGCTAGTCTCTCTTTAAAACTCAGATCCTCCAAACTCTTTATCATTTTTTTTTGCATGTCTTTGCTCTTATTGCAGTTCAATAATGTCCATTTCATTTAATACATATTCTAGATGAGGACTTGCCAAGGATTTAAGTAGAGGCAGAATTATATCTGCATCCCATATATCTATACACCTTTTTGTGCAGGCTAGTACCCTATTTAGAGCCTGCAGCAGCTAAGTGACTATGCATAATGCTGTGAAGTATATTGTCTATCAGTACTCTCTAATGAGCATACCCGAAGTAGTTTCCCATTTAGTGTATATGTAGCATGTTTGTTTCTACAGCCCAAATGCATAATCTTATATTTATTTACAGTAAACCTTGTCTACATTAAATGTCTTCTGCTACTATTCTGCCCATTCACTCAGTTTATCTAAATCCTTCTGAAGAGAAAAAGCACCCTGCACTGTATGCATTTCCTTACATAACTTAGTATCACTGGCAATTTTATGGCATTTCCACGGAGGCTTCATATTATGCAATAAACGCTCTTCACTGCCTCCTAGCAACAAAGACAAACTTTATTTAACATATCAAATAAAGAGACAAAAAACGTGTTAGCAGTCACTATAAGACCTCTATAATAAATTGAGCTGCGAACATTTCCTCTTCCTTTTTCTTTGCTGCTTTCCTAGCAGATAAGTACAATTACTATTTATGCAAACATATTCCTTTGCTCCCATAATACTTTTATGATTATTGTATTTTGTGTTATTGTTAACCTGTTCCTTACCTAGTGCCCTTTGGGTTTCTTCCTGTCTATCCTCTATATAGAGGATTTTGTCGTTGCCTGTCTCCTTTCTTTCTTTTCTGGGACTGAGTTGTTCCTTATTGATCTACTTATTGGTCAGTGCTACACCGCCTCCTAGTTGCGGTGTTTCAGTCTTCTTGTTGGTACCCAGTGCGGCGCGCGGTGTATAATTCTGAACGCGCCGCCAGGACACTTCAGGACTTGGCACAGCGCATGCGCAATGTTTATATTGGCTGCTTGTCAGCCTCCGATGGCGCCATTTTCAATTACGCATTGTTCAGAGCAGTACTCCCCATTTTGACAGGGCTGCTCTGCAACACCTCTTCAGACATTTTATTGTGGTGATATAGTTAAGTGTATTCCTTAACAAAACATATAATTTACCCTATATTTCTCATATTTGGGGATTTTCATCACACTAGTCAGTGGGTTATTATTATTATTACTATTACTATTACTTTTCTGTCACACTCTAAATTGTCTCACCTATTTCAGTATTGTTAACTATTTACCTACCACTATGTCAAACTGTAGCTCTGATTATGAGAGCCCTATGTCCCCAATTTTGGACCAATAAACTGCTGAAGTCTTACAAAACAATATTAATGACCGGAGTCTGGAAGAACCAGGCATCACTGCTAATTACCCCTTACTTCAGACTGAAACTATCCAATTTTAAAAGTTTATGGAATTGTCAATTCAATCCACTATGCAAAAGTTATCAACATCCTTACCGGAGTCTTTTGCATTGACCCTTAAAACACACACCCCTGTAACAGGTAACCTACCATCTAACGCCCCTGTGACCCCTATGGTAGGGACTGACACCCATTTACCTCCAGTAATATCTGGAGAGAACCCTTTGACTCAGGTAGAACCGATTAGCAAAGGGAGGAAATGCCTACGCAAACGACGGGATATTTCAGATTTGGCAGATAGTACCCCAAATAAAATGTTACCATCTACTGATAATCCGCTCCTTTATGGCGATATGGAACCGTGTGTCTCTGGCCCACAAAATCGACCCTCACCTCAAGAGGAAGTATATTTGAGGAAAAAGAGCCTGAGGAGGTTAAAACTAGATTCCTATTGCTCCTCGTCTAACGAGAACTCTTCTGATGAGGACTGGGAATTATCCTCAAGCAAAGGGGAGGACTCTGAAGTGTCCCCACCTAAAAAGAGTAAACTTATTGAGTCAGAGTCTAAGGTTGCTACAGCTAATGAATCTATCCCCATTATTCTAGATGCCATGGGAAATCCCATGTTTGATCCAGAGGGTATTAGACACACCCGTTCATCCGAGTGGACTCCTACCCCCCATATCTCTCAATATTTAGAGTTTTGGATGCGTAAACCTATGAATAGAGCCACTCAAAATAAACTAAGGGCTGAGTGTCCATGCCCCATTATTAAGAACAAGGTGTGCGAAACACCTGAATTGGATACCAAGATGGTAGAGTTCATATCAAAATCTGGCAAGGACCCCAGGAAGGGGCTAGATACAGCTTTGAAGTCCTGCCAGGACAAGCTTTTAGACACCTTGGGGCCACTTACAAAAATATTTGAGCTCTCAGAAACAGCCTTACAAAATAACACCCCTATTGATATACAAGTACTACAGGGCTGGATACAGAGGACCATATGCCTCATAGGTAATGCAAATTCTGCTTTGGCCTCTGAACGGTGAAGAGCAGTTTTGTTACGTATAGATCCAAAATTAGCGGATATGGCTAATTCAGAACCTGGCCCTTCCACAAAAGGACAATTATTTGGGGACTCTTTTATAAAACAGCTAGGGAAATTTGTGGAGTTCGACTCATCATTTACCTAGACGACATTCTAATTATGTCTCAGGATCAAAATCTTCTTCGCACCCACGCAGATTGGTCCATTCAACTACTTACGAACCTGGGTTTCCTGATAAACTGGAAGAAATCCAAGTTGGTACAGTCCCAGAACATGGAATTTCTGGGTTTCATGGTGAACTCTCCAGAGGCATCCCTGAGTCTTCCGGGGGCAAAGTTCGGGCAATTCGCAAAGAGATTCGCTCCATTCTCCGAAGGGAGATGATCTCCTTACACACTCTAGCTCGTGTAGTGGGCCTTTTGTCGGCCTCCATTCAGGCAATTTTTCCTGTTCCTCTCCATTATCGGGCACTTCACCAACTGAAATCGCTTCATCTACTTTGAGGCCTTGGGTACGCCGATTTTATCACCCTTTCTTCCAACGCTCGAGAAGAACTCATTTGGTGGCTCAAACATCTCGAGGCCTGGAATGGCAAAGCCATTTTTGGTATGGTGCCAGATCTCGTCATCGAGTCCCATGCCAGCTTTCTAGGCTGGGGCGCTCGGTTAGGCGGACTTTCTACCGGAGGAAAATGGTCACCGCAAGAAGCGGAATTACACATCAATTGCCTAGATCTACTAGCGGGGTCTTTTGCATTGAAGAGTTTAGCAAAAAACCATGTCAATTGCTGTGTTCTATTAAAGATGGACAACATCTCAGCGGTTCAATATATCAATCTCTTGGGAGGCACGAAGTCCAAACAATTGGCGGAATTAGCCAAAAATTTTTGGCATTTTTGCCTGGACCGCAATGTGACCGTCCTCGCTCAACATGTACCTGGACTTTCCAATGCAGTAGCGGACTGGAATTCCAGATACCTTTCCAACCACAGTGACTGGATGCTACACAGGGAAGTGTTTTCCCTACTACATCGCTTATGGGGACCGTTTCGGATCGACCTTTTTGCGTCCCGTCTGAATCGACAGGTCTCACAATTTTTCAGTTGGAGACCAGATCCAGAAGCTATGGCCACAGACGCATTCCTGCAATCATGGGTTCCAGGAATGAATTATGCATTTCCCCATTTGCGATGATTCCGCAGACCCTCTTATCAATTCGTCGTCAGCAGGCAACGGTGGTTCTGATCACCCCCTTCTGGCCAGTGCAACTGTGGTTCCCTCCTCTTCTGGAGTTATCCACTGACTTTCCACGCCTACTTCCATCTTTTCTTCATCTATTAATAGATCCCTCCGGTGATCCACATGAACTTCTGGCGTCCGGGGACCTTTGCCTTCTGGCCTGGCGGTTATCGAGGGTTCTAACGGATTCGGTGAATTTTCAGAATCAACTCGCTCTCTTCTGGCGGAATCTTGGGCTCCAGGTACCCGGACCATGTATCAATCCGGCTGGTCATTATGGCATAGTTGGTGCCTGGAACGGGATTTGGATCCCATTTCAGCCTCTTTGATTGAAGTAGTCAATTTTCTCTCCCATCTCTTTGATCTGGGTAAAGCGTATCACACTATTAATACCTACCGCTCTGCTATCTCAGCAGGTCATATTCCCATAGATGGTATTCCTGTTGGCCAATCAGCTGTTATTTGTCGACTTATGCGAAGTATCCACTTCACGAGACCTCCTCAGTTGAAATACCAGTCCTTGTGGAACGTAAACGATGTCCTCCGTTTTCTAGAAACTTGGCCACCCAACAACACTTTGTCTTTGAAGCAGTTATCTGCAAAATTAACCATGCTTCTTTGCTTAGTGTCCTTCAAACAAGTCTCAGATGTTAGAGCAGTAGACCTACATTCTAGATCTTTTACACCGCTAGGGGTGCAATTTTGGATATCTCGTTTCACTAAAATGACGATCCGGGTAGTGTCTTATCCTTCTTTCCCTTCTCAACCACAGTTATGTGTCGGTCGATGCTTACAAGAATATGAGAAACGAACTGCTTCCCTTCGTAATTCGAACTGGACTCAGTTGTTGATATCTTTCCGTAAACCTTTCCTTCCAATTTCGGCATCCACCTTAGCCCGATGGGTTAGATAGATTATGTAACTTGCAGGCATTAATGTCACCTTATTCGGAGCACACTCTTCTAGAGGTGCGATGGCATCTATGGCGTTACAATCTGGGGGAAGATTGGAGGATATCCTTAGGGCTGCAGACTGGTCAAGGGAATCTACTTTCAAAGATTTTTATGTAAACCCATTGATCATATTTCAAATAATGTGTTAAATAATCTCCAATATGTTTACTTGTCTAGCTTTTAATTTGCATAATATGAAGCCTCCGTGGAAATGCCATAAAATTCTTGGATTTTCCTAACAATGGTGAAGGAAAGTCAGAATTTTATTAAAGACACGGGGGTGAATATTATCCCTCCCTATTTTACCCTCCTATTCATGTATATTTTCTGTATCCTCTTCAGGTTGAAAGTTTGCTGTACCTTAAGAAGTTCGACTCCTTATTAAGGCACCAGTTGAGACGTTTTGATCTAACATGTTTATTTTCCTATGGACTATCTGGTTCAGTGAATGTTTAATGTTTGTGAAAATAAAGATCCTTATTTGAAAAGATTGACATGCAAGAAAGAGGAAGAGGAAGTGTTCACAGCTCAATATATTATAGAGGTCTTATAGTGATTGGTGGAATATTACTACAACTGCTAACAAGTTTTTTGTCTCTTTAGTTGACATGTTAAATAAAGTTTATCTTTGCTGTTAGGAGGCAGTGAAGAGAGTTTATTGCATAATATTCGCCTCTGTGTCTTTAATAAAATTCTGACTTTCCTTCACCATTGTTAGGAAAATCCAAGAATTATTGAGACATTACTTTCAATTCCTTTTTCTAGATAATTCTAAACAAATTAAAAAGAATTGGGTCTGGGATGGATTCTTTTGGCACCCCAATTACAAATTAAGACTAACTTGAAAATGTTTCATTTACAACAACTCTCTGCCATCTACCATTTAATCAGCTCTTTATCCATGCATAGATATCAACTCTCAAACTGAAGCCTTTTAATGCCTGTTGTAAGACACTGTGTCAAAGGCTTTTGCAAAATCCAAGTATACTACATCAACAGCAATTCCATTATCCAAATTACTCCTTACCCTTTCATAAAATGCAAGTAAATTAGTTTCACATGATCTTCTCTTCATAAAACCATGCTGGCTCCTACTAATTATATTATTGGTTTTCACATAGTTCTGAATATTCTCAGGTAGTAACCCTTCTAATTTCTTACCCACTATTGAAGTCAAGCTCACAGCTCTATACAGTCATGTGGAAAAGAAAGTACACCCTCTTTGAATTCTATGGATATACATATCAGGACATAATAATAATAATCTGTTCCTTAGCAGGTCTAAAATTAGGTAAATACAGCCTCAGTGTGATCACCTCTATAAAATCCAAAGTTTTAGCAGTTTGCTGGTCTGGAGCATTCAGGTGTGTGTTAACACAATGTCAAGGAGGAAAGAGATCAGTAATGATCTTAGAGAAGCAATTGTTGCTGCCCATCAATCTGGGAATGGTTATAAGGTAATTTCCAAACAATTTAAAGTCCATCATTATACAGTGAGAACGATTATTCAAAAGTGGAAAACATTCAAGACAGTTGCCAATCTTTCCAACAGTGGATGTCCCAGCAAATTCATCCCAAGGTCAGAGAGTGCGATGCTTTGAGAAATTGCAAAACACCCAAGAGTTAAATCTCAGACTCTACAGGCCTCACTTAGCATGTTAAATGTTAAAGTTCATGACAGTACAATTAGAAAAACACTGAACAAGTATGGTTTGTTTGAAAGTATTGCCAGGAGAAAGCATCTTCTCTCAAAAAAGAACATGGCAGCATGGCTTAGGTTTGCAAAGTTACATCTGAACAAACCACAAGACTTCTGGAATAATGTCCTTTGGACAGATGAGACCAAAGTGGAGATGTTTGGCCATAATGCACAGTGCCACGTTTGGTGAAAACCAAACACAGCATATTAGCACAAACACCTCATACCAACTGTCAAGCTCAGTGGCGGAGGGGTGATGATTTGGACAAAAATTGAGTCAACCTTTTGTATTTTTTCACTTGAGGGAATTATTCGGTGTGGCACTCCTTCTGTTTCGGTACAGGCTGTCTGCTGACAAGGCTCCGCAATGTGTCAAAGTCCCAACACTGTGGTGCTGATGCTGGCGGACAGCCTGTATCAATGCTGGGGTTTGTTTTCACTTTTTCCCTGTATAAGTTGTCTACTCTTATCTTTATCTTTATTTGCTTTTTTGTTTTTTCATTCTTTATTTTTAATTTTTATTTTAGTTTTTCTTGTACTGTGATGCACTATAACCCCATAGTGTGTGATGTCACTCTCCAGTTTCTGGAGCAGATGCAGCACGAGGTAAGGGTCAGCGTGCAGACCAGACAGGATTGGTAATTGGGAGTAATACACAGGTATTTATTTGTTGTGTTTTTCACTGTCAAGTTACCCTGATGAAGGTGCTTGTATGGAATGAATATGTTTGGTGATTTAGAAACAAAATCATCAGAGTGCTGTCTCTTCTGCTCCAGGCTGAGTACACCTATATATATATATATATATATATATATATATATATATATATATATATATATATATATATATACATATATATATATATATATATATATATATATACATATATATACAGAGAAAGAAAATAACCCAGCACTAGCAATTCTTAAACAAAAATGACCTGATTAAAATGTGATATTGTTCACATTGAAACGTTGATACTTTCCACTACATTTCTCATTTTATTTTAAGACCTGAAAGTAATGGTTTATGTTCTTTTTTCTGGATTATGGACTCCCATGAGTAATAGCACCCAGGTAATTGCCTAAGTTTGGTGATAGTGCTTCCCACTTGGTTACACACACACATATATATAATATGTATATATGTGTGTGTGTGTTGAGAGAGCGAGACAGAGACTAGCACTTATACATTACGAAAATGCAAAAAAAAAATGTGTATCAATATATCTTTTTCTGTCTTGTAGGTCAGTATGCTGACAACTTTGGAAAGGAGATTCAACCTACAGAGCGCAGATGTAGGAGTGATTGCTAGCAGCTTTGAGATTGGAAACTTAGCCCTCATACTGTTTGTTAGCTACTTTGGAGCCAGGGGACACAGACCACGTTTGATAGGTTGTGGGGGTATAGTCATGGCTCTTGGAGCCCTTCTTTCAGCCCTTCCTGAATTTTTGACCCACCAATACAAATATGAACCAGGAGAGCTTCGATGGGGAGCAGAAGGAAGAGATATTTGTTCTCTTAATGGTTCATCAAACGAAGAAGTTCCAGATCCGGATATTATCTGCAGTAACACAGCTACAACCAACATGATGTACTTACTTCTTATTGGAGCCCAGGTCCTGCTAGGGATTGGAGCTACTCCTGTGCAGCCGCTGGGTGTCTCATATATTGATGACCATGTGAGACGGAAAGATTCCTCTCTCTACATAGGTACGGTAAGATACAAAAGGCACTTTTTTAAGATTGTTAACACTTGGAAGCTATTGATTTGTCTAATGCACTGGAGACCTCTCTAATATTGAAGGTATTAAAGGGTCAGTGACACCTAATAATAATCTGACACTTATTATGGCCAGGAAATGATAACGGCCCCTATTGAATTTTTGCCTTGCTCCTTGATTCAAGAGATAACATCAACATTTTCAGTCATTCCTTGTTGTCATATCCATGGAGGAGGTGTTGCTAGCAGGACCGCACTACACAAACTCCATAGCACATATTAATTTTAACCCTTTAAAGGGAAATTAATGGTTCATATTACAAATAGTCACACTGTTGAGCATGTGTAATAGTACTACTGTGCGTTGTTCACATGCTCCAAAATGTGCTAGATACAGTATAATATTATTTTGAAGATGATCCCTCCTGCTCCTTTCCTCAACATAATCCTCTTTGTCCCAGTTCCAACAGCGGATTGCAACTAGGGGCATTCATCACTCAGTATTATGAAAATCCTGCCCTCCTTTGTCAAGGTGGGCAGGTTTTCCTTATACTGAACGAGGGAAGATTGTCCCTAGTTGTGATCTGTCCGGTCAAGGGGCTGGACTTCAGATCTGAGGGAAGGCAGCTCCTGAACAGGGAGAAAGGCAGGAGGGATCATGTTCAACATAACATTACACTGTAACTAGCATGTGAACATTGAACTGCAGTACTTGCACACATGCTCAACATTCTGAGCTATGTGTAATATGAATCCTTTATATCCCTTTAAGGAGCAGAGAGGTGTGCAGTGCATTACTTTGCCATGCATTGCACACCTGCCTGGACCAGGCAGGGTTAATTGGGCTCATGTACTCTGCCTGCTTCAATATGTAAAACTCTCAGAAACAATTCCTCCCCATATACATGAAGTCCAGTACTGATGGAATGTTCTCTCAGGAACAAAGGCGTAAGGGCAGAATTCATAGGGGCCATTAATATTTCCTGTCCATAGTAAGGCAAGTGTGGATTTATTATTAGTAGATCTTGCTTCTTCTTTAACCCCCTAAGGACCCATAATCCTCTGGCACGTCATGGATTTCAGGGCTCCCCACGCGACTTCACGCAGTTCGGGGAGCCCTGCATCAGATTAAAAATGTGTGCGCGTACGGTCTTAAAGTGTTAACCCTTTTAGTGCCAGAGGGGTACGCAATGCATTGCAAAGCACACCCCTCTGGCACTCACAGGGTTAAAGCTATTTTAGCAAAGTTCATGAAAACAGAATATTTCATAGAAAAAAAAGGCTGTAAAATACACTATTCTTTGAAATGTTAAGAAATGGGTCTCACACAGTTTTCCTTGAGGGTTTTGTATATATCACTGTTTTATACTGGAGGTTCGTTCAGAATGTCTAAACTGACAAATATAGTTAAATATCTCAAACTAATGTTTTAAATAAAACAATCCCTAACATAAAAGCTGTCTCAAAACAACTCTTTGTTACAAATTGACAGGTTTATTTTATGTCTGAATAAATCATCATCTTTCAGACACATTTGAATCCTTTTGTGACCATAAGAAATATTATTAATGGTATTATATTTTTGAATAGTAATGGGTGAATAATGTCACTTTCTTGCAATAGCAATTTCCAAGGATTAGAAAAAAACATTTCTGTTTTCTGCAGGAACGAAAATTACACTTCTGTCTATACCAGAGGGTGCATTGGTTTCAATGGGTTTCCATTCCCATTGTGTATGTACACGTCATCATCATGCACACATCAAGGGTTATGCACTAAGGCATGATAATCAGGTGATAAAGGGAAGATGACTTTTCCAGTGATATCACTTCTCCAGTTCCTATGTTATTCTATGAAACCTATGAACTAAGATCTCCAAAGTTGAAGTGCATTGACTCCATAGTATAATATAGGAGAAGTGATATCACTGGAGAAGTCACCTCCTTTTTATCACCTCGTTATCACGATTTAGAGCATTTCCCCATTTTGACACAAATGCGCTAGCACAGAAACACATAGACAAAGATTCACTAAGCGGTGATAAAGAGGTGATAAAGTGGAGATGACTTCTCCAGTTTATCACTTCTCCGGTTCCTATGTTATTCTATAGAGCCTATGCACTAAGATATCCAAAGCTGAAGAAATCTTAGTGCATAGGCTCCTTACAATAATATAAGAACATAAGATGTCATCTCCACTTTATCACCACTTAGTGAAATTCCCCCATACACGCCATCAAGCATGCACATATCTGGCTCAGTCAGAAAGGAGAAGCAGACAGTTTGTTTTCCATGATGAAATGTTTTGCCCATTCTAATATTGAACTCACAACGATACAACTATAAACATATATTTTCTTCTTTTTTGTTTACTGTAGTGGTTTCCAAATCACTAATCATGTTTAAAAATTACAAAGTAAATAAAACAGGTCTTGATGATGAGTCACAAATCAGAAAGGTAAAAAACATTATTTCAATCTTTTTATGAATTGTGAATTTATAAAGTACACCACTTTCCCTTGCTAAGTGTAGAGAGACAGCAATTTGTGTAATTTGGAATTATTAATAAGAATCACTCCCTTTAGAATGAAACAATTAATATGACTGAAAAGGCTTCCAGTAATGCAACAGACGGCTGAACACAAAATAATGTCCACATTTTTTTTTTATATTAAGAGACCAGATCTTCTAGAAGACTCTTAAGAGGCTGATTTATTAAGGAGAATTTAAGTAGTTATGGGGCAGACCAACTGCAAAAAAGTAGACTAAAAACAGATATTGAATTAAAAAGAGATTCAACCCTTTGAATGTTAAAGGGATAGTAATACTTTGTTTTAACTTTATTTGATTTTGTAGGCATTAAAAAAACATGAAGAATGATATAAGTCTTATCTCTGAAACCTTTATGGTTTATGAGATATTCACAAGCAAAGTTTCCCCCTCCCGCCCCTTTTACCTACTGTAAACAATCTCTTCTCAGATGTGGAATGCAGTCCATAGACTGGACAGATAACAGAAGGGGACACTCTTATTCCTATGCAAACAATGAAATCCCTGCCCCCTTGACAAGCTTTTCATGTTTTCCCCTTATCTTAACTGAAGATTGTCCCTCTGCAGTCTACCTGGGCACCTCCCTTCTGCTCTGGCTGAACAGTGTGACATCAGTAAAAGGGGTGGTAGGGGGACGCTTTGTCATTGAATTACTCTCTAACTACAACTCTGACAGAACTGAAATAACACTCTCCAAAGTCCAAATACTATGATGATTGATTAGAGCTGCTTTTATTATGAAACATTACTATCCCTTTAAAGAGGTTGTAACATATTGCATTGCAATGCATTGAAGACCCCTCTGTCATTAACCCCTTAACGACCGGCCGCGCGGCACGTTGCGGTCACTTAAGGGCCACGGAGCATTTTTTTTTGATGTTTCCAGTTCCAGACTCCCCGAATGGCTTGCAGCCGCGGGGGGAGCCCGGAATTCAATGACGGTCATAGTACGTCATGGGTCGTTAACGCAGATCTACTCATGACGTACTATGACCGTCAAGGGTCGTTAAGGGGTTAATGGGGTTAAAAGGCACATGTACTATTTTTTTTTAACTTGCACCCTGAGGTGCAGTTGTTATTATCCAGAACTAATCCAGTTAATTTTATTATATTAGCCACATAATAGTTTTGTATATTGCTCAGATGTTTCACACCCATGGTAGGAAACCTTCTGTGCTACAGCTTTTTTGTGGACTACAGTCAGTGGCTGGCTAGGAAATATGGGAGTTCTAGTTCCTAACAGTTTGAGAGCCAAATGTTGCCTACCATTGATTTCCTCTATTGTAAGGTTTAAAGAGGGTTTTTTTTAACCCTGTTGGATGCTAGAAAGGTCACCAATGCATTGCTTTTCAATACGAGGGACACCTCCTTAGCATCAAAAGTGTTAACAATGAAAATATAACCGTGGTTAAAAATGTAACAGGCTCTTCTGGGACTGCAAAACCAAACATGGATTTTGCAATTTTAGGCAGTGCTTCTCCAATTAATCAAGCAGTAAATTTAGAATGGTTCTTGCATATTAAAGTAATATAATTAGGAGCTTGTTAGTGCAAGTTTGCTCTGTACACACTGTAGCATTATGATGTTACTAATTATATTTACAAAAGCAGACTGAGTGGTAATTTTACTAGTGTGGTGAGTGCCCACATTTAGGAAGCTATGGGAACTAATTCCCATTGCCATAGCATGGAACAAACACTGGATTTTCCCAAATACACAGACTTCAAAATGTATGGCTAGAGAGAAGATGAACTAATACACCATAATCTATGCTAAAAACTCTAGCATATCACAACTTGAAACTGAATTACAACATGATTTCTACAAAGTGGAAAGATGGATAACACAGAACAAACTTTTCTTAAACACAGATAAAACAGTCACAATGATATTTGGCACAAAGCACAAACTGTGTAATCTCGACAATATCCACCTATCCATTGTGACAGAGTCTAATCGTAAATTGGGCCCAGTAGACTCCTACAAATATCTTGGTATGTGGCTTGACCCTAACCTCAATTTTGGTCACCACATTGACAAATTAAGCTCTAAACTTTATCCCAAAATAAGTACACTTTATAGAAACAAATTATGTCTAAGTACCCAGGTGAGAAAACGTATTGTACAACAGATGCTGCTGCCAGTCATAGACTATGGTGACGTAGTATATGCTCCAGCGCCTGAAATCCACCTCAGTAAATTTGACACTCTATATAATTCATTATGCCGCTTTATCCTCCAATGTGACTACACTACCCATCATTGTGACATGCTAAAAGAACTAAATTGGCTAACACTCAAATCTAGACGTGACCTTCATCTTTCTTGCTTAGTACACAACCACTTCTCTGGAAAACTACCACAATACCTAAGCAGTATGCTCACTCCAGCTCTCCATACTAACTATAACCTACGCTCCACTACTAACAACTCACTGCGTATACCACAATACAAGAAAGAAGCAGGAAGATCTGCCTTCTCCTTCAGAGCTCCAAAAATCTGGAACAATCTGCCGGAAATAATCACATCTGCACCCAGTCTAAAATCCTTAAAAGCAAATGTTTCTTTATATCTAAAAACAGTGTGTAACTGTAAATAATCCCATTATTTAATAAGTATGTATATTTCTGTATGTTTGTGTATAATGTCTCACAATCAGTGTAAATATGTAACCTTTTACTGAAAACTATCCAGGACATACTTGAAAATGAGAGGAATCTCAATGTATTCTTCCTGGTAAAACATTTTATAAATAAATAAATAATGCAGGGGTATTCAACTGGTGGATCTCTAGCAGTTGGGAACTACAATTGCTATTGATGGTTGGGGATGATGGGAGGGAGTTGTAGTCTCCAGTAGCTGCAATTGACTACCACTCCTAAACATAAGTGACATAAGATCTCCAGTGAGTAAACTCTCCAAATTGTATCTAAATGTGTATATAACATTCTAACTATATCTGCTTTGATGTATGCCCCACCCAGGGGTGGCAGTGTGGTAGAGATCAGCATCAGGCAGCAAATCAGGGGTGAGATACACAGGGGCTGAGATTTTCACTTCTGTGAAAATCTCTGCAGTGAGATTTAGTGCTGCAGAGGTCTAGCAGGTTGCCAAACAGCACAGTGTGCCCAATCGTACAGGCAACACCGTGCATCATTCGCTAGCATCATTATAAAATCTTTTTAACTTGAAAAAGAAGCTCCATAGAATTATATGGGAAATTGATATTTTATCTCTCTGGAGAATTTTGGCCTTAAGCACAAAAGAAAATAGGAGCAATTCGGGATTAGATATCGGATATAATTATGCTCCTTTTCCCCATAATGGGGTCACATTGCCAGAGAGGGAGATGTAAAGATCCCTCATCACTCCCTGGCTGGGGAGGAATAAATACATATATTTGTGTATTGCACCCAGCCAAACTGTTGTTTGCCTATGTCCTAAAATACCTTTAAGAAGGCATAGTAATTTGGGCTATTGCAGTAGGATCATAACAAAAGTTGATGAATTCTGGGGTAAACCAACTTCACTACAAGGGAGAACTAAAATGTCTTTTGATTTAAATGAGGATTTTAACCACTTCAATGCTAGAGAGATCCCTAACACATTGCTTCACAATGGCCCATATTTATGACATCACATCTTGTTGCACAATCCAAAATTTACTTTAAATGATCACCATCATCCCTTTGATTGAGAGAAAGGTATGCATTTCAGTGCTTAGGACACCCATACCTGGGAACGTCATCCTTCTGTGCTGTTACTAGGGGTTTGTATATGATGCAATTTGCATCATAAAGGAGGTGGGGCTAATGAGATGGGCAGGGTTTGTCATAATTTTGTCATAAAGTGGGCAGGAAGTAGATGGGATGTGGGCAGAACAATGTGGAAGGAGGAGAAGTGGGCAGGTAGTGGGAGGAAGAAATAAGTGATGCACTAACCTAACTGGTAAGTACATGAGGTGTCACAGCAGTGACTGGGTAATGTGCTAGGTAAAGAGTTACTGTTATACAAAAATAAAGAAAAGAAAGAATCTACCTAGTAGCAGCAGAACACCCTCCCAACACCTGGATGAGCAAATATCAGCAGTAAATACCCAAGAAAAGAGTATATATATATCAATGATTAAAACCTAACTTTTATTATATAAAAGAAAAGTAAAAATTAATAGGTTAAAAAAAGTATATTAGTGAATTAAGCTGTGAGTATATATCTCAGTACACAGCTGAACTGGAATAGCATGAATTATATAATAGTATGCAGACCTCAATGCTGAGTGTTTAATCCCCATTCTAAGAACTGAGAAATGACCTAAATAGTTAATAAATAGTTCCCCCCCAGGTAATTATGAGGGTATAATCAAACTGTGGTCATTTAAATGTGGTCTCAATATTATAATAGGAAAGTCACTTCCTATTGGAAGATAAAATATGTGTGCACCCCCCTCTCCAATGCCCTCCTAATATATATTGAAGAAGTGCATTGGGGTAAAGGGTAATCAAACACAACATTGCATATACACCTGAATAGTGAGAGCAGGTGATAGCTTCGACACACTAATTAACAGGCACAGTATGAGGGCCAGATTGGCTCCTCGGAAATCTTAAAGGTGCACGCTTACCTACTGAGGAGACCTCAGGAAAACAGCAGTAATGTCACTGTATTCCGATGTAACCACATATGCGTGCAACCCTAGATACAGTACTGATGTGACTTAGAGATACATTGCAACAGACCGTACTCTATGTTATACTAATGCATACACTTTCTAGTCACAGTGTGACAGAGCTGAAGCATACTCTAACCCCTTCCCAGTTAGAAATCAGGAGGCTAATCTGTCAGTGATGCTAAAGATATTATTATAGTTACTCAAAATATATATTTGGCTCCCAGACCTTAGTTTGGACATCCTGACCTAAATGGGTCTTTTGAATGGTAAAGAGATCTCCAGTGGCAACCCCAATGTGAAGCAAGGTGTTGAGGATTTTTTTTATTTATCCCCTAAAATGCAGTTGGTTTGCTCCAGAATGGCTCCAGTTTTTGTCACTTACATATACCCCCTTGTTTCATTTTTCCATCATGGAAATTGCTGAACACAATCTACAAGCATGAGAACTACATGTGTGTTGTAGCAGAAACATGTTCGCAAGGGATTTGGTCTCATTATTGTCAGACTTGGATAAGATTAAAATTGCATCGCACTGCAGGATCTTGTGATAAAACCCCCTTTGGTATGGTCTGTTGAAATCATGATAGCACAGTGACTTAACTGCGGGTGTGGGGGAGGACAATACTGTAATGACATTGCAATACATTTCACCATGCTCACAGCAGCAAATGGGATAAGGAAAAATTTCCAAATTCACATGCTATCATTTGCTGACCTTCATGGGGAAAGTCATATAAAAATAATCCATTTAACCCACAGGGGAGTGCAAAGTATGAAGGTAGATATGAAGAGCTATAAATTGTACAAGGATGATGAGAACATGTATACACCTATACGGTCCCTCAGCTCCTTGCAGTGAAGAAATAACCCACACATAAACAGCATACTGCCTGGTACATTAACCCCTTAGCGACTTGTGATGTGCCAGGACTGTCGTGCCAATCTGGACGTTAAAGACCAGAGATGGTCCTGGCACCTCATGAAATTCTGGGATGTCAGCATGACTGCACTCGGCTCTGCCATCCCAGAATTCATTATGATGAAAAAAAAAAAATGTGCCATGCTGCTTAACGGCTGTCCCCTGCCAATCTGGCGGTCGTTAAGGGTTTAACACTCTATGCCACATATTTCTAAAATCAAGCTGAAGTAATCTGTGCCACAGGGGACAAATAAACATTTCTAAATTCCTATTCACATGAATAGAGCCTTTTAAACCCTTGAATGCCAGAGAGGTCTTCAATGCATTGCTTTGCAAAGCACTGAAAATATCTTTAGCATTCAAGGGGGTAAAAGCTCAATTTAACAGGACCTTTTATTTGTCCCTTTTTGTACCGTTGGTTAACTCCAGAATAATTCCAATTTGCTTTTATAAATATAGTCCTATGTGTCTTAAGTATGAAAGAAATACGGAGCATTCATTGGTAAGTCAAATGCCATAGGGATCTAAAAAAACTATTCTTACTCATTATAAGTAGTAGATTCATCTCCATGAAATCTGAAAAGCATATGTCCCAACATTTCAAATGGCCAAAGAAGGACATTTTTTTGAGGTGGAGTCGCTTGGGCTGTGGCTGGTGGGCGTGGCATTACTGAGAATTTGTAGGTTATTTAATAACCTATTGACACCTCTTTGTATAACCGAATAAATGATTTAGAGCAAGACCAACGTAATTTATTTATACAGACTCATTATTAAACACATATACTGAAGATAGTAATGCTTAAAATGCAAAAAAAAATTGATGTAGGGTTTATACTCCTGAGTAAAAAAAAGTTACTTCCACCACTGAAAAGTGTTTTATTCAAAAGTTATTACAGCTCAAACTTCAGTGGTCTAAAATTGTACCGTGGTGCTGTTGCTAAACTATTCTATGGAGATTTATTTTCAACTGACCATAGCAGTCCATAGGATGGTGTAGTAACAGCACCACTGTACAATTTCAGGCCATTGTGATATTGTACCTACAAAAAAATACAAGTTTAAGCTGTAATACCTTTTGAATAAAACACTTTTTCAGCAGTGAGAGAATCCTTGATTTTCTGAGTGAGATAAACAGTACAACATATATATTTACATCCCTTTCAACAAACATTAACAGGGGTTTTATTTCTGTGGAGCAATGTGATACACTTATGTACGTTCAACACAGTCTGATCTCCTAAAAATAGGGACACTGGGGGAAAAAGAGGGACAGAGGGATTTGAGTCTCAAACAGGTTCTGTCCCTCCTTTGGAGGGACACTTGGGAGATATGGAAAATGTCTATTGTCAATGTATTGGCAACATATCTAGCATTGAAGAGGATAAAGGCCCCATTTAAGTCAATGGGGATTTGGGGAATGTTTCTTTGTCCCCTTTGATGCAGATGGTTTTCCTCAGAATTGCTTCAGTTTGCTTTTACGGTAAAAGATCAATTTAAATCAATGGGAATGTTTATTTGTCCCCTATGGTGCAGCTGGTTTGCTCTAGTTTGCACATACATAAAGTGCTTTGGAGGAGATGAATGAAAAGCCTTCTTATTCTATGTTTAAAAATTGTCGCTAAAATTCACAACAACAGGTTATAATTATAAAGAAGTAAAGTCAAGTTTATAAATATGACCTGTCGTTGCAAAGTTTAGTGACAATTCTTAAAGTGATAGTAATGGATCATTATAACTAAAGGTTCGAACATTCCGTATAGTTTTTAGTGACACTCTCCACAGCTGGAAATCTTTGTATCACTCTAGTTTTTATGTAATTATATTATAAAAAGTGTAAAAGTCTGTGTACATGGGCCAGAATTCTGTGCGTTCGGGCAGTCTCTACTGTGCATGACTGCATCGGACAAACATACATCTGGCCTTTTTTGTATTATAGGAAGTTTACCCTTAATGACCTTTTCCATATGTCACTCTTCTTCACTGCAGAGCGGCAAGCTTGTCCGGACGGATCGAGACAAAGGACAAGCTTCTTTCAGTGATAGGAAAAACCTGCCCTCCTTCATCAAGGGGACATGGTTTTCCCTACATTTATAGAAAGAAGATTGTCTGTCGCTGAGATCTGTCCGGTCCGAGGCTGCTTAACATTTGGAAAAGGAGTGGGAGGGGTAAACTGTATTATATAATTATGTAGAAACTAGAGAGATATGATCATTTTCAACTGTGGAGAGCATAACTACGAACTATAGGGAAAGATCGAACATTTTGTTATAATGACTCATTACTATCTCATATACTAAGAATGTATTTTTATACATCTCCCACTGTGGGCCTTATGAAGAATGATAGTGTTGAGTACTGGAGCAAAACAACTATAAAATATGGGAATATATACATATTATATTTGGGAATATATATGGTCTACCAAAGGCTTGAAACATTGTCCCTGTTCCTTTGATATACAGAGTAAATCTTTCCATTTTGGTAATGATCCTATGTGTGTGATGCCTTTTGTTTTTCTGTCTACATGTATCAGCAGCACCCAAGTAAATAACCACATGTTAGCATATGTATATTTTATTGCTTTAGAAAGCCAGCATTAACAAGAACATTCTGGACAGGTTTTTTAGACTCTGCTCATAGCAATTTTTGCTTATGCACACCTTGCACTTTTATACTTGTACAGTGTTTTGCACTTAACCTTTATGATCTCACTTTTTCTCCGTTGGAATTCCCAGAGCAGTATCCCACACTCCAAGTGTTCATTCTCTGTAAATGTATTTATTAATCATCTTGAAGTGGGTATTGAAAGTAGACTCTCAGTCTTTGCTGATGACACTAAACTATGTAATGTGATACAGAGCCGGATATTTTTTCACTGCAGAAAGATTTGGATAAACTGAGGTTTAATAGAGATAAATATAACGTTCTTCAATTGGGCTGCAGAAACAAGGATGCTATATATATATACAACAAATGGGAAACTACTTGAGAAGTCCTAGTTAGAGATGGATTTAAGAGTACTGATAGATACTAGACTTCAAAACTTTATGCAGTGTCACTCATTTGCTGTAGTAGCTGATATGGTACTATAATTTCTAAACGGGGCATAGAGTCAAGGAATAGGTATATACTTCAGCTCTTTCATTATCTGTGGTAAAACATCATGTAGAATATGAAGTACAGTTTTGGGCAGTTTTTCTTTAAAAAAAAGGAGATGGTTGAGCTTGAAAAGTACAGAAATGTGCATGAAAACAAAAAGATTGGAAGAATTTAGTTATAAAGTGAAAACAGACAAATGTTATTTGCTTACATTAGAGAAAAGGTGTTGAAAAGGAGACATTATTGATATTCACAAATATATTCAAGCACACACAAATAACACTCTGGGGAATGCGTTATTCAAAGAGCTGAGCAGCAAAAAAACAAAAAACAAACATCCTTTAACCCTTTGAATGCCAGGATAGTACTCAACTCATTGCTAATCAATGCATTACACACCTCTCTGGAACTTCTCTTCAACCAAAACAAAGGTATCTAGAAAGGTAGATATTTTTGGAAAACATTTTAAGTCAGGGCAATATAAAAAGGTGCTGTATGATAGTTGTTACAATGTAGATAGGATGTTGATCCAATGAGGTAGCTGATTTCATTTTCGAGTCAGGAATGGAAATAGCTTACACAAGTGGCTTGCATAAATTGAAAAGAAAAACACAATGCACCCCTATTGTTATGTCACCCCAAAAAAGGAGAAACTTAAAATAGTCAAATCTATTAAAGTTCTTAATCAAGTCCCAAATACTGGATTATTCACAGAAGAAGAAGAGTACATGGCCCATTTTTTATTTGATTAATGTCTGAGATTTGAGTCACTGCAATACATTGTTATCCCTGGAAGCCCCGTTTTTTAAGGCTGTACTCTGTGTAACATTTGGGGCTAGATTCTATTGCAGGTGCTAAATGGTGACATCCATTTTATCAAACATTTTCCTACTGAAGCCTAGGGGGAAAACTGGAGATAAAAGCAGTGATAAAATTAGCACCTGCAACAGAATCCAGGCCTTGGTGAGCAGGGTCCACTATGGGAAATAGTCGTGGCTGATGCTGTTATTGTTTTCTCCTGCCTCTGGTTTGTTTTATTCTGTAAAGATTCTGCTGTTGAACAATTCAAACTCAGCCAAGAGGGGATTCTTGTTACATGGATGCAGAGACATATCAGTGATCAATATCCCTTCTAAATCTCAATTATTTTGAGGCTAAATTTAAAGAATTGCTTCTGTGAGTACCATTACATATAGCTTGTCCATGCTCTCTTCCTCTGTTTGTTTGTTTTTTGCTTCCATAAATGGCTTCCATAAATGGGAACAGCTTATTTTTTTTTGCATTCTCCTTGATCAATAACAATAAGTGTTATGGTACGTTTGTGAATTACAAAAATAAAACATTTGCTTCTATACATATTTTGGTATCTAGAAAACTATAATTGTTTATGTGCCATGTTCTTAAAGGAGCAGTAAACTTTTTTTATGAAAACACATATTTTACACAGCATTTTCTGCTGAATAAAACAAGGTCACTCACATCGCTGTCAGATGTTTTATTCAAAATTTATAGCAGTTTAAATAATCATAAAGTGAATTTACTGTGTTTACTTCCTGGAAGTGACAGGCAGTTACTATCACATTCTATGGAGAACTGCATGTCTCTGACTTTTCTGACTTTCCTCTCCATTAGAATCTAACAGGAAATCTAATTAGAATTTGGCCACTAGATGGCACTGCTAATGTAACAAAATATGGTTTTAAACTGTAATAACTCTGGAAATATAAATCTCTCACCCTTATTTTGCTCAATAGGAAAATCCCTACAATATATATTTTTTCATAAAAAAAGTTTATTGCTCCTTTAAGTATCTAGTCCTGTAGGAACCACCCAGACTATTGGTGTGGTTTGGGAGTGCTTTTCCATTTTTAGGCTAGGTGTTCCTACCAGCTGAATAAGCAGTCTGCTACTCTATGATGCAAGGGAATAACTCATTGTCATATTTTAATTAAACTTCTTGGTACCTAATGTCTGCTATGTGAATAGATAAGTGATTGCAGTGGCACTGACTAAAAACAATGGATAATACATATACACTCTGAAATAATATCCCAATCTAACCCAAAAACATCAGTTGCACTGTATCACTGATATCTCTCCTCACTGATTCTTAAAGTTCTGCCTTAATCTCTCTAGATTTACAATACTGACGTAAACAATTGAAAGCATTAGCCTTCCCCTACAGATCCACTGATTATAAGGGACAGTTGGACTCTGATGGGAATATTGCTCTTTTGTTTATGAGAAAAGTATTCAGTTGACATTATTAACTTATTAACTTAAATAGGGTCCTCTAGTCACGTGAAAAAATATTTTTTTAATACCAGTGCTATTCTACTCAATGCCATGGAAGGTTAATAGGCACAGATAAAAAAAAAAAAAATAATAATAATTTCATTAACCTGACATCTCGGCTTTTGTGCAGGTGGCACAATCATTCACTCAGCCATTTTGTTTGGGCCAGCTGTGCAAACACAGTGATATCAAGTCAGCTCTTTTGGAATGCATTTCACACTCCTAATATAGTGACTGAATATCCTTGCTGAGTTATCTCCACATGCAACCAAATAATTAAAACATGTCAAAGCCATCCAGAGTGTGAATTACATAAAAGATAAATATGTTTTTGGAAGAAAAAAAAGAATGCAGTGTAAATGATGAGGGATTTATAGATTTATGTGATAAAGCCCCGATGAACAGTAGACAGGGGATCTGTTAAAAATTTATATTTAATAACAAGTTGTGATTATATGAATATTCACAGATATAAGTATGACAATCTGCCGCTCTTCCATTTGTTAGTTAATTCATCAGATTGCCTGAAATTTTAGGTTGTCAGCTTTTATGGGGAAAATATTAGTCTTCTTCATGCTGCCATAGACACAAAGCCTATTTTGTACCAGGTCTCCCCACCCCAACCCGAAAAGTCCTTTTTTTAGAAAACCAATTTGCACAGAATATATTTTCAGAACTTTTGCAAACTTAGTTAAGAAAATATGATTTGGCCAAAATATGAATGAATACTGAACTTATAGAATGAATTCCTTTATCTCTACTGAGCGATCAAAATATCTAATACTTATAGTACAATAGATTTCTTAAATTATAGTCAGACTTTTCCAAAAAGCTAATTACTTGTTTATCTCACCAAAAATTCGGTTTGCTGGCTGGACATGTAGCATGGAAGTTAGAAGTGATGACTTGTGAAAGCAGCAAGGAGTGAGTTAAGCAGAGTGTCGAAGAGAAACTGTAAATTATAAAATCTAGAGTTGTAAAGTTTTTCAAATATGTGTATTTTTAAAGTTTGCTAACTAAAACAAGCAACTAGTTTTTAAAGGGATAGTAATACCTAAAATGTAAAAAAAAATATGTTGTAGGATTTATCCCCCTGAGTAAGACAAGAGTACTCCCACTGCTGAAAGATGTTTCATTCAAAAGTTATTAATTTTCAAAGTTGAATTTTTTAGGTGCAATATCACAGTGGCCTGAAATTGTACAGTGGCGCTGTTGCTACACCATCCTATGGAGATTTATGGTCCCGGGACCACAGCTGTCCATAGGATCGTGTAGCAACAGTGCCACTGTACAATTTCAGGCCACTGTGATATTGCACCTAAAAAATTCAACTTTGAAAATTAATAACTTTTGAATGAAACATATTTCAGCAGTGGGAGTACTCTTGTTTTACTCAGGGGGATAAACCCTACAACATACTTTTTTTTACATTTTAGGTATTACTATCCCTTTAAGCATTATGGACCCTTCAAGTCAGGGGTGGGCAGTCTGAGAATAATAAGAGTTGTAGTCCAGGTGAAGAGCCACATTTCGATCATACTTTCCGTTAGCAATAAACCTTAGCAGAAAACACAGCTTTATGGCTTGACCACTTATGTCTAGGCCCATGTTAGACTATTATGCCTCTCTCCTTACAATTAGTAGGTTGTGCTAAAATCTTGATTAAAGGGTCAGTAATGTACCATAAAAAATGGTTATAGTTTTGTAGTAGTTAAAAAATTAAACTATATGCCACAAATCCTATTTGTCAAACCGCTATGGTTTGAGAGATATTCACATTCAAAGTTCCCTCTCTCCCTCCCCTTCTCCTGACTTCCGAGCTGTGCTGCCAGCAGGAGATCCTGGTTGGGGCAAAGCCGAAATTGCGTTATTGGAAAATAATTACTTAATTGGAAAGGTCTACAAAGTGTGTCTGGTTTGCAAGCACACTTTGTAGACCGTTTCAATGAAGTAATTATTTTTTAATAATGCAATTTCAGCTCTGCTGAAGAGCCTTCTCGAATCAGCCAACTTGAATCTCCTGCTGTCAGCTTTACAGCTGACATCAGGAGAAGGGGAGGGAGGGGGGAACTTTGTATGCTAATATCTCTCAAACCATATAGTTTAATGTTTAACCTCTACAAAACTATAACCATTTTTTATGGGACAGTATTGTCACTTTAACTCCTATCAGCATGAGAATGTGTTTTGTAAATTGTTTGATTCGAAAAGGTTTCTACAAGTCCATATCAGTTAACTATTAGTTACTGCATCTACTTTTCATTGTCTTCATCTTGCATGCCAGTTTGGCTTGTTCCTTTTTCCTAAAAAAGACAATCTAAAATGAAACAGATGAAGTTCAGACACATAACTTACAATGTTGCTTGTATTGTATACAACTGCCTCTCCTTACTGTTCTAAGGGCAAAGGATATAAGTTACAACAGATATTTCTTATCTGTTTTCACCATCTGTGTTGCAGTGGGCTGAATTGCATGTCTATTGATGCGAGTGACCTCTTCATAACATTAGTACATTACATTAAGAGGAAGAGTACACTTCAGTTAAAAATGCTGTTCATGTGAACCATAGTCAGTGATTAAAGTCTTATGAGAGATCAAAAGAAGGGACTTCCCTATCAGAATCCATAGCTGATCATATCACAGAGGACCATTCTGCATATGCAAAGGTTCAGTAAGGTGACCTTAGTGACTTGTTATACTCAACAATGAAGTATTAATTGACACCTAGTTTATTGGATTGTTAGTGATATTGAGATGTTGGTTGTTAGCACTGTATTTCCGTAACGTTACTGCATCATGGAGCTACTTAGGAAGCTTTTGCATTGTTGGTAATATAGGACCTGGCAAGAAAAGAAGTTGCCTAACTTTGGAAACAAATCATATGTTTAGACTTCACTATTGAGAAGTTCAGCAAGATATTGCAGTATAATAATTTAAATCAAAACCCAAACTCAGTTTAGTTTCTGAAACTGATATACTAAGAAGAACTAGAGATATTTGGGGGCAGACCAACTATTCCATTGGTATCCGTATAAAATATCCATTACTTTTTATGGGACTTAGGGCTCGATCCAAATGTTGGCATTAAAACCAACGTGAAGAAAAAAACTGCCTTCTCTCGTTAAGCAAGACCAGGTAACGTGAGATTCAAATCTTCCTTACCTAGAAAGCCTAACGAGCGATAACCAACAAAATACACGTTAATCTTAAACCTGCGTCGCATAGAAAATCTTACCTAAAAACACACGATAAAAATGTTACCTAGCACCACAGCCAATCACAGCACTGCAAAGTATCAAGTTCAGTCAGAAAATCCAAAACCCACGTCTCCAGTTCTGAACAGCTTTCTCTGTGCTTCCCTACCCAGCCACTAGGGGAACACAGAGAAGGCTTTCAGCACCATGGACAGCTTTGAATGCCATAGGGATGTGCACTGCTCACCCCTGTGGCATTCAAAGGGTTAAAATCAATAAAAGTAGTACACCAAGCACTACACAATGCCCCCTTCCACATCCCCCCCCTTAGTATGTCACATATATTGCATATATGGGACATACTAACCCCATCCACATCCACCTCATGGACTTCCATGTAGTGGACAAATCTGCCTTTTATTCCACAATTAACCCTTTGAGTACCAGAGAGGTAGGAAAGCATTGCTTAGCATGTTTCCTACCCCTCTGGTACCCAAAGGGTTAATAGGCAACGTATGGACTACATACCTTGCCTATATATATATATGTGTGTGTGTTTGTGTGTGTTTTACACTTTTTTTTAATTAAAATAGTATTATTAGACAGTTTAACTTACATCTCATTCATTGTTAACCCCCTACCTCCTGTGTCCCATTGCTATTAGTACTTTTGCTCCACTCTTCTTCAAACTGAGAGTGGAGCAAAAGTACTAAAAGCAAAGGGACACAGTAAGTATGGCATCATTAATGGTTGAGATCTGAGTTAACCCTTTGAGTGCCAGAGTGGTTCGCAACGCATTGCAAAGCAATGCGTTGAGTACCACTCTGGCACTCAAAGGGTTAACATACAACTGAGGGAGCAGCCTGCACTGTGAATGCAGGGCTTCCCTCAGTTTTAATTATACATTCGTTATTTTTTAATAATGTATTTATTGTTCTTATTTATTTTTTATGATTAATTATTTATTTATTCCCTTGCTGCGGGCGGCTGTGAAGCCCGCAGCATAACAAACCCTGGTGCAGAGAGGCATTGGCGAAAGCGGGAGGAGGGGACAGAGACATTGGAGGAAGCGGGTGGTAGGCTTGTATTTGCTGCCCGCTTCCTCCAATACCTCTCCTCTAGCGGTGGCATTGTGCCAGGCTGCCTGATCGCCTTGTGCAATTCGTCCCTTTGCACAAGGCGTTGTACAACGTACCTCTCTGGTACTCAAAGGGTTAATTGTGGAATAAAAGGCAGATTTGTCCACTACATGGAAGTCCATGAGGTGGATGTGGATGGGGTTAGTATGTCCCATATATGCAATATATGTGACATACTAAGGGGGGGGATGTGGAAGGGGGCATTGTGTAGTGTTGGTGTACTAGTTTTATTGATTTTAACCCTTTGAATGCCACAGGGGTGAGCAGTGCACATCCCTATGGCATTCAAAGCTGTCCATGGTGCTGAAAGCCTTCTCTGTGTTCCCCTAGTGGCTGGGTAGGGAAAAGCACAGAGAATGCTGTTCAGAACTGGAGACGTTGGTTTTCTACTCTTACTTGTGGGCTGTACTCCAAAAAAAATAGGCGTTAGATTTCTGGAGAGAAATGTTGCAATTTAACGCGCGTTAGCCCTAACTCCAACATTTGAATAGCTTTTGGCGTCGTTTGTACATTATCCTCTATGGGTGAGATCTTGCTGTTCTGGCGACAGGCGATGTCTGTTTCAGAACTGGCGTCGCTTGTTTCTAGTAGAACATTTGCATTGCTCAATTGACGTTAAAACCAGCGTCTCCAGTTTTTTCTGGCGACGCCAACATTTGGATCGAGCCCTTAACCCCTTGAATGCATTGCATTGGAGACCTCTAGCATTCAGCGAGTTAAAAGTCCCTTTTAAATCAATGGGGATATTTTTTCCTCTGTGGTACAGATGGTTTGATCAGAATTCCCTCCATTCTATTTGGCAAATCTGCTTCACTGGGGTGAATGTGTGATGAGTAGTTCCATGCTAAATCAGGTAAGGAATCACTGTACATTCACTACACCTGCCAAAAGCCAGTTTACCATGCTACATATGTCTCAAAGCTGGCTCTTTACACAGCTTGCAATCAGGTGGAGAACAAGAGGGCAGTGTGAGGGCATTTTGTGGCAGCCTGTCATTTATTGTGTATTCAGCCTTCATTCTTATTAGTCATAAGGAAAGTACCTAATTTGTCTTGAAAGTTTGCATTCTAGAGTCACTGAGTTAGCAAATAAATGTATCATTTGTACTCTACCAGACTCCATGTATTAACATGACATAGCCAACTTTGGCACTGTACCTTGTCAGTTTACCTGTTTATATTATAGAACGGTATGGGCCTTAGCTGGTATTAAAATCTAATGCCGAAAAATTATTTCTGCCTGTATGCACTACAGTGATAAGTTGTATTGCATATCCCTCAGTGCAGCCACGGGGCTGCCCATATTCTGACTCAGAATATGGGCCTTTGGGACATCTTCAAAGCCTGACTGAGACATTCTGATTCTGTAATTTCTATACAGTAAATCTGCAGTCATCACGTGTCTACTCACTTGATTAGCATTAGCAATGTTACTATTGGAAGTTTTTACTTTTAGCAAAGCCTTAACAGACAAAAAACTGGCACTTTAAGCTAGTGACCACAGCACACCAAAGTGCCATGGTTGAAAACCCCTGCCCTAGGGTTCAGCTGGATTGCCCCAGAACCACTTTAGCTCTCTGAATATGGGCCTTTGGCATTCATCATCAAGCTAAAGAGGAGGTGCTACTGTAGAGTAAACCAAATGCAGCCTTAAGGTTGAAATAAAAATACCACAAATTATTTTATATGGTATTTTTAATCCTTTGGATGCTAGAGAGACCACGCTAGCATTCACGGGTTAAAACATTCATGAACAGGAATTTTTATTTCCTGTATATAAATCCATTGGTATTGGTTTGATCCAGAATATCACCTCTAGATGGATGACTAAGGTCCAATGAGTATTATACTTTAGGGATTTTCTTTAGCTCACACTTGTCTGCATCCATGAAAGCTGGCTTACTTTATTGTATTGGTCAATGGAAATGAATGTGCAGCCCTCTTGTTGGTCTACATGTGTGATCATAGTGATGATAATGGGAGTGGTAATCTTACCACAGTTGTAGGGATGCAGGTTACTCAAATTTAATATAAATTTACAGCTTCAGGGACAGCGCAAACTTTTTATTTTTGTTATTTGCATTTATATTTGGGTTACTACTTGTCTGTATAGAAGTTATCCGATTAATTTTAAAAAATAACCCCTTGGAAGCTAGAGAGGTCTCAAACACAATACTTCAGAATGAATGCTTCCTCCAATTCTCTATTCTTCCCATAGGAGGTTGTAAACACACACAGTCCTAATGATAACTCACTGTTACCTATACACATTAAAAACAACTGCTGCCTATTGGATGCTCACACAGTGCTACACTATGTAAGCTGTCCACAAGCAAAGGTCCCAAGCACCTACAACATGGTACTTAGAGGCCACTCCAGCAGTCTGTCCATATCATGCCTCTCATAATTTTAATGGAGCGCTCTCTTCCCCATTAATATTATAAGAGATATGATTTGGACAGACTGCAGGACTTCAGGAGAATGGGATATGCTGTCATATCAACCATTTCACATAGGACTTACCAATACATTGCTCTGCAATGAATTTGTAACCCTTGTCCACTGAAAGGGTTAAGTGTGAAATAGCTATCCCATTACTATACGGGGCATTGCTTTTTACTCATAATAAATCCTCGTCCCCTACTCCTGCCTAAAGGCTGAATGTTAGTTGTTCCTGAATTTGATGTCATAAAGTATTTCTTATATGGGTATAAATACATTAGTGTCCATGTATAAACATTATTATAGTATCTGTATAGTACTAAGTTCATGTGCAGTGCAATGCACTGGAGACCTTCTGCCATGCCAATCCTGTGTGAGCTGTCTCCAGCATCTAGAAGCCACCTCTGTACACACGACATGACAATCTCCCTCTGTCATGCACTACGAGATGTCGACATTTTTATACAGTCAACAGGGTAAATGGGTTAAAAGGTCACCAGAGCCCAGACAGGCACCAGACCTTCTATACCCATAATAAGCTGAGCTGAGCTGACGGTGACAGTTTGAGTGTTTTTCATAGACCCAGATATTCATATGAGATAAAGTAATTTGGGTGTTTAAATAAAAGTTATTTGTTTTTATAGACTCAGATATTGATATGAGATAAAGTGGTTTTAGCATTTATTGTACTTTAATAAAGGTGAGGTATTAGACAGACGGCCCATTGACAGATAAAATATGCAATACTAAACTAGCCTTATTAATGAGGAACTTTGAATGTTACAATCACTATATCTTTATCGTTGGTTGGTTTACAACTTAGTGGATGGTGGTCAGAATGAAAATAGGGTCACACTCAAAGGGTTATCCAATAAGATAGATTCCATTTCCTATAGTAGGGATTGGAGTCTTATTTTATTACTGGATAACAATTTGAGTGCAGAGTACGAGGAAGTTGTTAGCCAGGGCAGGGAATCCCATCCTTGCCTAACAAGGTCACTGCACTCTGGCACTCAAAGGATCAACCCTTTAAATGTCAGAAGGTTATATGTAGCACTGCAAAACAATGGGTTGCACACCCTGTTGTCACTCAGAGGGTTAAAGTATCATTAAAATGTAACTGTCTGTGCCAGTATCTTTGTTAATTACAGGCTCTGGTGGTTTTGTTCTGTATTGATCACAAGCTCTGATGGTTCAGTTTTCCTATTGCTTGAGTTCTGTGTTTATATAAACATTTATAGATATGTGGGTGTATGTGGGAGCACAGGGACATCGTTATTTATTATTTTTACATATTTTCTTTTTCTGTGTCTTTTATGGACCTTCTTCCTTCATATTGTATATTACATTTCAGATTACTCAATGTATAAGCATGCATCTGGAGCTGCTAAGCGCAAGAGGAAGAGAGACACTAAAAAAGAAATAAAAAAGCAAAGGGCATTTCTGCCATCTTATATGGTGCCGAAACAGTCAGCAGAACCGTCTTCTTCCTCTGAATTGGGTGCTAGTATACCCACAGATGATACACCAGAAAAAGATTCTGTCAGTGAACGTCAGCTGGTTGGCAGTGGCACTCATAAATATCTTTCTCCTGTTTGCCTTGAATAAACTACAGAAGCTTGTATCATGCAGCAGGATCCTTCCCTTGACAGCTGTGCAGAAGTTGTGGTACCTATGAGAAAGCACAACGAACTTTGTTCAATGAGCAGTGAGGCATCAAGAAGGACATATTCTGATGGTATCTGATGTCTTAGTCCAGATCTATTGTGGCAGGTAAACAGAAATGGTGAAACTATTCATCGAGACTGGCTGATATATTCTGTATCAACAGGCAGTGTGTATTGTGTACCATGCAAACTTTACAATAACTTACACCATGCCCTCAATTCAAAGGGATTCAGAGATTGGAAGAATGCAGGAGCATGCTTAAAGGAACATGAAACTTTGGCTGACCACCGTATGAGTGTTTTCAAATTTTCACAGCAAGCAAATCTCCACTGCCGAGTAGACCAGGGTTTTGTACATCAATTTGACAATGAACAAAGATATTGGAGAAAAGTATTAAGACGAGTTGTAGCTGTGATTAAATTCTTAGGGGAGCGTGGTTTACGTTTACGTTGAAGTTACAAATGATTTGGTTCTTTCCAAAATGGTTGCTTCCTTGGATGTCTTGAAATTCTAAGCCAGTTTGATCGATTTCTAGAGGAGCATATTAAAAAATTTGGTGCTGCTGGAAGAGGAAAAACAAGCTACATGTCATCAACAACTGTAAATTAATTTATTGAGCTTATGGGAGATAAAGTTGTAGCCACAACAGTGAAACAGATCAATGATGCAAAATACTTCATTGTGGATTCTACACCTGACATGAATCATACTGACCAGCTAGCAACTGCTGTGCGGTATGTCAACCAGAATGGACCAGTAGAGCAGTTTTTAGGATTTCTACCAATCCACTCACTTACTGGAGAAAGTCTAGAAAAAACTGTATTGTCAGTGCTGTGCAATAAAAATGGATATTTTGAACTGCCGAGGCCAGAGCTATGATAATGTCAGCAACATGTCTGGAAGATGGTCTACAAGCAAGAATTCAGGCCACTAACCCTTTGGCAGATTATGTGCCTTGTGCTGCTCATTCTTTGAATCTAGTTGGAACATGTGCTGCTGAATCCTGCATAGAAGCAGTTTCTGCAGAGTCTTTACACCTTTTTCTCATCCTCAACTCACTGGTGGGAAATCCTAACAAAACAACTTGACAAAAGTTTGGTAACTTACAATTAAACACCTAAGTACCACAAGGTGGGCTGCACATACTGATGCCATCAGAGCATTAAGAAAAGGCTACCAACAGGTACATGAAGCACCTGAAGAGTTGATGACTCTTGTAGAACAACCTAGTGTTCAGCATGAAGCTGAAATTCTGGCAGATGAGCTGTATAATTTCAACACTGCTGTTACGTTTGTTGTGTGGGGAAACATACTGGAATGGCTAAATGCAACAAGAAAGCAGTTACAGAAAATGAGCATTTCTCTTAATGAAGTAGTCACTCTCTACAACTCATTGGTCAACTACATATTGAATATGAGAGATTAATTCTCAGAATTTGAGAATGAAGCCAAATAAATGACTACAGATCAAATGTATCCCAGGGAAGGAAAGCGTGAAAAAAAAATTAAAAAATTCTTTGATGAAGGTCCCAGTGAAGATACAGCTTTTTCAGCAAGAGAAAAATTTATTTTTGAGACATTCTATGTAATTATGTATTCTCTTGATGTGGAACTGAAAAGGAGACACCATTCTTATGAAACTCTTAGTCAGCATTTTGGATTTCTTCATGATGCATCAAAAATAGCTCCAACCGAGTTGCACAGTTTGGCAAACAATCTGCAAAACTTCTATCAAGGTGCTCTTGAAGATAGTTTCCCTGAAGAGTTCATTCAGTTTACCTCTTTAGTACCTCAAACAATAGAAGGGAATCCTATTCGAATGAAAGAGTATATTGTGGAGCATAAACTCCAGGATACTTTCCCTAATGTTGAAACATTACTGCAAATCTTTTTGGTCATACCGGTTTCCAGTGCCACTGGGGAAAGGTCATTTTCTTGTTTAAAAAGAATAAGAAATGAGCGACGAATGACCATGGCCCAGGAGCATCTGAGTGCATTATCAGTGCTTGCTGTGGAAACAGAAATTGTCAGACAGTTGGACTTTGATGACTTAATACCTTTGCTGAGAAAAAATCTCGTAAAGCTAACCTTAAGTGATAATTGTGTTAAAGTAACCATCCTTTTTGCATTGTTTGTTTACCAGGAACAGAGATGCATTATATATTTGCACTGATGACTGAGTTCACTTGTATTTCATCTTAGTTACTGTTGGAATAAAAATGTTTTATGACTTTTGTTCACTTTATAGTTACCATATCCTATTAATCGTTTGAGTACAAAATGGGTAGGCTACATGTTGTAGTTCAGTTCATATGCAATGTGTAGCTCACCCCTAATGCACTTGTGGGGTTACCAGGACCATTGCACTCATTTTGACTGAGTTAACTTGTATTTGTTGTGTTATTTATTGTTTGAATAAAATAATGTTGGGCACTTTATAAAATGTGTAATATAATTTATTTTTGAGTTACAAGAGAAGAAGGTAGAAGGCTGGGATGGGGTCAAGTGCAGCAGGGGTGAATAGAGTTCATGGTATGGGGGGCTACTATCTTGGGGGAAGGGTGGCCCCAAACTGGTACCTTGCCTTGGGTCCCGTGGAGTGTTAATCCGGCACTTCTTTGGCCATTTGAAATGTTGGCAAATATGGCTGGGGAGTGGGCAGGGTTACAAGACACTCACCTGTAGAACCACCCCCTATTCCAGAGACCCAGTCATTAATATGCATGTAATTCAGCTTGTTTGCTACTGGCTTGCTCAATCCTTTCTTTGCCAATGTGTTGAATACACCTCTGACACTCGAAGGGTTAATTTTATTTGTGCATATCTATCCCCCACACACATTAAGAGTAAACTGCAGCTTTGGGTAATAAAGTACTGTCTCCCTGTGCCTGCTAGGTAATGTAGTTACACAATGCATATGATGCCTTGAGGAGTTACTTAGCTTCACCACTGTGTTTCAAAACAAAAAAGTAATACAGAAACTTTACTGATGTTTTGCTTTAGTTTCCAAATAGACATAACTGAGTTTTCTGCCAAACAGCAGCATTTTACCGAACATTCTGAGTATTTTTAAAATGTATACAAGAAAAGGAATATGTTTGTACATAACAGTTTTCTTTGATTGCCATAGAAGGGTGTGAAATATTACTCTGCAATGTTCTGCTTGTCATGTGCATAACTGCCCCATATATAAATACGGGTTACAAACACAAGCATTAGCTCTGTATACTAGTCTCTTCCCTTAGGACTGATTCATAGGAGGATGGTGATTCATAGTAAAAATATGATGTATGAATAAAGGTAGAACAGAAGAATTTGTTATCCAAAACAGAGGCACCAAGTGCAAAAAATAAATATTTCCTTTGATTTAAAAGGGGCGTTTAACCCCTAGGATGCTAGTGATGTCTCCAACACTTTGCTTCACAATTTACTGAATGCTTCTATCACTTCCAAGAGATTAAGTTAATGAATATGTTTTCATTTCTTCCTGACTCCAGATTGCAATAGGATATGTCCCTGGATCAACACCCTATTTGTATTGAAACCAGCTGTCATAATTCACTATATCTTTCTGGACTATAAAAGTATCCACTGCTTTTCTGAAATCATCTAGAGTATCTGCAAATACAGCCTCCAAAGAAAAGAATCCCACAACCGTACTGCCCTTACTGTAAAAAAACCTCTGCCTTGTTTCAGTAGAAAACAAATTTCATTTAGTCTTAATGGATGCCCTTTTGTTTTTTGTTCAGCTTTTTTGAGTAAACAGTTGCTTGAACAGTTCTTTGTACTGACCTTGAATACATTTGTAAATTGTAATCATATTCTCCCTAAGACACCTCTTCTCTAACGTAAATAAACCCAGTTTGACTAGTCTCTTTTTAACTAAAATCAACCTATTCCCCTTATAAGTTTTGCTGTACAGCTCTGTACTTTTTATAGTACAATAATGTATTTTTTAAGAACTGGAGCTCAGAAAGGATGAGGCCATACCAAGGATTTATAAATAGGTTGAATTATGTTCCCATCCTTTGTATCTATACACCCTTTTATACATGATAGTATCCTATTGGTTCTTGCAGTGGCTGAGTGACACTGTACACTGCTGTGAAGTCTTCTGTGTAACAGTACTCCCAAATCTTTCTCTAACAAGGATTTCCTAAGTAGTTTCCCATTTAGTGTGTATGTATCATGTTCTTTCTGCAACCCAAATGCTTAACCTTAAATGTATCTATATTAAACCTCAAATTAATTTATTTTATACAAATATTTTTGTGTGGAAAAAAACCCCTGCTCTGTATGAATTTCCTTACACAGTGCAGTGTCATCAGCAAAGATTGATATGTGACTTTCAATACTCATTTCAACATCATTAAAGTAAAAATATTGGGGGAACTGGATTTCCTGTTTTCTAGTACCTCTGGTATCATGAATTTTACTATGGACTAGAGATGCGAGTGGATTGGGTGTGGATACTGCTCGGGGATCAGAGTTAGACTGACTGTAACTTGCCTACGGCAAGAGTGTTGCTACTCTCTTGAGTCCTATCCCACAACTGTGACCTGGGTAATAGTAAACATTGTTGAACACTGTTGCAAGGGAGCAGCTGCAAGATGTCAACAAGCCCTCTTACTATCATGACTTGCGAATAGTGTACTTGGGAAGACTTCTGTTCTGTTCTTAGGGGTCTGGTCTCTGGGGTGCTTGGGTGGGTCTACTCATCCACACTGGTATTGGGATGGGGAACTGGGTAGTTAGTTTTTGGCAGTTTTGGTTACTTTTCTGCCTCCCTCTAATGGGGAGTGAAGTTTGGATGAAAATATAAAATAGACAGAGCTCATATGTCCCCTTTGCTTGCATTTGAATATAACTGATGTAATAACTGCTAAAATACTTTTCCATTGTATTGCATGTACTTGTGTGCAGATAGTTCTTGTAAATGGAACATATATATATATTGTGCTTAGGATCGATTCCTGAGGCACCCCACTTTCAGCTTTAGACCAACTTTAATAGGTTCCATTTACAAGAACTCTCTGCATACAATAATTTAACCAGCTATCAATCCATGCACATATATCATATAATTTTACTGTGTTATACGTTCATTTTAGATGTGGTTTATTGCTGTTTTTTTCCTTTCAGAATTCCTTGCTCTCAATATAAAAAATTAGTAAAAATTATAACTTTATTGGCTAATCGAGTGACTCTAGGATGCAAGCTTTTAAGACAGCTAGGTTTCTTTTTCAGGCATAATAAGAATGAAGGCTGATTGCACAATATATGACAGTTTGAACACTCCTGCAAATTATTTTAACATTTAAATTCCATGGGCAGAGAATACTCTTATCAGGATTTTCTATATAATTCATTCCTAGGTTCCAGCGTAGTCTTATTGTAGATTAATAGATTTATTACCTTTTTGATGCTCCAGTGAATTTTAGTTTTTAGTCAGAGATCGCTAAGTCTATAGAATGTATGGGTTAACCCTCCAAATGCCAGAAAGGTACACAACCTATTGCTTGCAATGAGCTGTGCAGCCCATTGGCACTCAAAGGGCCCAGAATATTTGAAACCTGGGGGGCTATGCATCAAGGCGTGACAAAGAGATGATAAAGTAGAGACAATTTTTCCAGTGATGTCACTTCTCCAGTTCCTATGTTATTTTTTAGAGGCTCTGCACTAAGCTGTAACATTTTAGTGCATTGGCTAACATAAGAACTGGAGATGTGATATCACTGGAGGTCTTCTCCAATTTATCACCTCTTTATCACACTTTAGTGCATGTCCCCCCCGCGCCCTAGTGTCTTGAAAGCTTGCATCTTAGAGTAATTCAGCCAATAAAAGTATAATTTTACTCTGCTAGGCTCCTACTTTTTCATCCAATATAAATAAGTGATCTAAACTGTAGTTCAATTCCTTTGAAAGCCGTACTACTAATTTGTGATTTCATCAACAGAATACCAACACCCAAAAATAAACTGGTTTACATACACTTGATAACCTTGTACTTCATGCTAGCCTCTGTAAAACATGCTTATTTTGTTTTCTGAGGCCTAAAACCCAGCCTTAAAAGGATAGTAATATCAGAAACAAGTATTAACTATATGGTAGATACAAATAAAAGAGATTACTTGCACTGATTCGTATCTCTCAAACCGTTATGGTTTGATAGGTATATGAAAATAAAGTTCTCCACTCACTCCTCTTTCTTATATGTCAGCTGTATAGCTGACGGCATGAGAACCTGGTTCCTGGACTAGACAGCGGCTCCTCAGCAGCGCCGACATAGCGATACCTAAAAATAAATACTTAATCGGAACAGTCTACAACGTGTGCCTGCATACGTTGTAGACCATTCCGATGAAGTATTTATATTTTTTTTAAAATAGATTTTATTATCAGATTGCTCCATACACATCTCAAAGTACAGAAAAGAACATGTATAATCATTCAAGTACAGCAAAAGTATATAGATATTTGTATCAGTGAAAACAACATATGCATATCAATAGGGAGCACAGAGCCAACCTGAGGGTTTTATTATTATTTTAACCTCCAACAACCCAAACTCCTAAAATCTAACCTAACCTAAAACTCACTATACCCGTTCCCAGATTCCTCTCCTTCCCGAACCCGCAGCATCCCACCCCACCCACCCACCCAAAAGCCAGCAATTTCACGATGTCTCAGCATGGACAGGGTTCATACATAGTGCCCTTTTTTTTTTAATACATATATATATATGTCCCTGGTATAAAGCAAGTTTTCTCCGTAAAGTACATCATCAATTATTAATCGCAGCCATCCATTCAGCAAGCAAATGTGACCTCAATCAAACATCACCAGTAAGATGTACATCATCAGGTGCCACAATAGCATCTGCTCCATTCATCCACCAGTTATGCCATCTACCCCAGATCTTTTCAAACTTATTTGGGTTACCCCGGTGTAAGTAAACCAATTTATAGTGTGGAACGCATTGTAAAACTAGGTTTATCCATACCCTACAATTAGGGACTTTACTCAACATCCATTTCAAAGCCACCACCTTTCTTGTCATCACCAAGAGTTCACTCAATAGAGATCTGTCAGTTGCATCCTCAATCTCATTGGGAAAAATAGACAATAAACAAATCTTTGGAGTCACAGGAACAGGTCTCTCCATCACTAGGGCCACAATACGCATTACTTCTCTCCAGGATACCCTGACTCCAGGACATTCCCAAATCATATGTAAGTATGTGCCCTGAACACATCGAAGGCAATAGTCGGTATCAGAACTCCCCATCCTGTACAGTCTGACTGATGTATAGTAAATTCTGTGTAAAATATTTAGCTGTATCATTTGATGTCTAGTCGACGTTGCCACCAGTGCTGTTCCCGCCTTAGCCAAATCCCACTCCCAATTCTCTAATGGACCTACGTCCATTTCCCATTTGTTCCGTGAAGGGAACTCCTGGTACCCTATGAAAGAAAGTGGTCTTAAAGGCTCAATAAGCATCAGTCTAGCAAGAAGCGGGAATGTAGAAATCATCTGGGCTCGATCACCCCACTGAGCTCGAAGAACATGCCTAATACATAAATATGAGTAGAAAAGACTATGCGGTATATGGTGCTCGTCATGCAATTGTGCAAAGGACTTTAGTTGATTATCCTGATATAACTGTCCAAGATTATTAATCCCAGATCTAGTCCACAAAGGACCAAAGTCACTACCAAGTAGATGGTGTATCCCCGCGGCGCCCCACAAGGGGGTATACAGGTCCATGGCAGTGTATCCCAATAGCTTTTTTAACTCCACTCACGCCTCATGTAGAGTTATTGCCAATGAAGTCCGAATTTTAAAAACCGCGGGGCCTCCATGCAAAAACTGGGGTAGCGTATAAGTAGTCTGTAATAATAATGTATCTATTTGTGTGGTCTGATAGCGAGGTTGGGGAGAAACAAAATCTAACACATATCGCCATTGTGCCGCTAAGTAATACCTATAAAAATTGGGCAAACCAATTCCCCCCTCACGTTTGGGTCTCATGAGAGTAGTTAGCTTGATTCTAGCCCAACCCCCCACCATATAAAATGCGAAATAATTTTGTCTATTTGTTGAAAATATTTTTTAGGAATAGAGACTGGCGTGTTTTGAAAAACATACAAAAATGTAGGTAGAAAAATCATTTTAATAAGATTTGACCTACCAATAACATTTAAGGGTAAATGAAGCCATGCAATAGTTTTGTCATTAAAGTATTGAATATTAGGTAGTAAATTCATCTCCAAAAAGGAGTCCATCGTTGCTGCCACCCTAATCCCCAAGTAAGTACATTTGTCCACATACGAAAGCAGGGTTTCAGTTGGCTGAGATTCTTGTAGATTACTTTCGATCGGAAGCAAAGAGGACTTAGACCAATTTATCTGAAATCCTGAATATGTACCAAAATTGTCCACAAGCTGCAGCGTGGTCTCCAAGGAATTCCCATCATCACCTAAAAAAAGCAGGATGTCATCAGCGTACAATGCAAGTTTTTCCTCTCTACTTCTATACTAAGTCCCCTAATCAATGGGTTTGCACGAATTAGAACAGCCAGGGGTTATAGGGCCAAAGCAAACAGACCGAATGAGAGTGGGCAGCCCTGTCTAGTGCCACGATGTAAGGAGAAGGACTGTGAGCTCAGTCCACCCGTTACCACAGAAGCCTTGGGATTACTATATAAAATGTGTATCCAGCTAATAAAGGACGGGCCAAACCCAAATCCTTGCTGCACGTGCCAAAGATACGGCCATTTGACAAAGTCGAAGGCCTTAGATGCATTGAGGGATGCTATTACTCGAGACCTCAAGGTATCATAAGGGATTTGTAAATGCATAAATAACCTTCTAAGATTATGTGATGTCGATTTATCTGGAATAAATCCAGTTCTTCAAGTACTATAGTTCCCAGCACCAAATTTAATCTGGTATCCAGGATTTTCGCCACAATTTTAGCATCTGTGGTCAGCAAGGAAATGGGTCTGTAAGAATCGCAAATCTCCGGATCCTTACCTGGTTTGGGCAATACAATAATTGAAGCATTATTCATAGAATCTGGGAGATGTCCATCGTCAATAGCAGCATAAAAGGTATTTAATAAATGGGGGGCCAGGATACCCATGAACTTCTTATAAAATTCCACAGGAAGACCATCTACACCTGATGCCTTGCCTGCAGGCAAGCTACGAATAGCCTCCACCACCTCTCTCAAAATAATAGGAGCATCCAGCATTTGTCTATGATGAATGAAAGTTGCAGAAGTTCACATTGATTAATAAAGCTAGAAAGAGCGGGCTAATCGAGATTCATAAAGACGAGAATAGAAGCACTGGAATTACGAATTAATCATCTGTGGATCTAGTACCAGATCACCCCCAGGATCTCGGAGTGAAGAAACCGATGGGGTCCCTTTGTTTTGACGAATAAGATGAGCCATTAGTTTCCCTGCCTTATCCCCATTTTCAAAGACATTCTGTTTCAGGAAAAAAACATGTTGAGCACTTAATTCAGAAAATATTATAGAATATTTTAATGAGCAAGGGACAAAATTATTATAAGAGATCGAATCTCCCTTTTCCACAAACTGCTTTTCCTCCTCAGCAGCCTCAGACTCCAATGTCTCTGTTTCCCTAGTCTTAAGTCTGTTTTGCATAGATATAAGAGATAATAAGGAGCCCCTTGCAGTCACCTTGGCAGCTTCCCAAACAATGCCCTGAGCAGCAGTGTCAACATTATTGGCAAAATATTCACTTAGATCGTCTCTGTGTTTAGACACCAGATGTGTATTAGTCAACCACAAGGGATTGAGCCTCCACACCCTAGGTTTAGGTCTCTGGTCTCGCTGCAATGTCAATAATAGCAGAGAGTGGTCTGAAGCTACCCTGGTCAGAAAACAACAGTCTGTAACCAAATTCAAAGTCAGCTGGTTAGCGAACACATAATCTATTCTAGATAAAGTTTTGTAAGTGGCCGAGTGACATGAGAACTCCCGAAGCTGCGGATGGAGAATCCTCCATACATCTATGAATCCCATGTCACCTATGAGACTGAGGAAGGTATCTTTATGCAATTTGAAGCCAACAGCCGTCCCACCCAACCTGTCCAAATCAGAATTGGTTGCTATATTAAAGTCACCCATACATACTATATGGTGATGTGGTTTGTCAGAAATATATATGAGTATGACTCTAAGGACTGAAGGGTCGAAGGGTGGCGGGATATAAGCATTCAGTAAAACAAATAGAGTTCCCTGTAGTTTACATGTTAACAAGAGGTATCATCCCTATGGATCTGTCTTGAGGTCAATGAGTTCAAATGAAACTAGTTTAGTAATGAGAATGGAGACACCTCTGGCATGATAGTGGCCTTGTATCCATTGCCTTCTAAGAGACAGAACTCTGCTTGCAGCGAGATGGGTCTCCTGCAACATGACCACCCCTGGAGCTTATTTCCTGATATGATTTAAGACTAAGGATAGTTTCACTGCATCATTCAATCCACGCACATTCCATGACAAGAATTTACAATTCAGTATTGACATTACAGACGTAAATATTATATGTTCTATCCCTGGCCATACGGCGGGGCCCGCTGGGGGCGAGGAGCACCTGGCCCAGAAGAGAGAGGAATCCCTAAGCTAACTACTGACCCAACCCCTATCCGAACATCCCACCCCACCTCTATCACCCCCAACCCGACAGAGGTTTTATCCCATAACAAACCCATTCCCGCAGCCTGGCAGCCAAAACAGCCCATCCCTCCCTCTCTCCCTCCCAATACACAAAAAATTATTAATTAGTGATCAAGTCGACCACATGAGGCCCTGCCCACACCGCCCATCCCAGATGCCAGATAAGTAGAGCAGAACTGACCTCTCCATCATCTCCCAACATTATTTAACCAATAAAGCATAATAACAGTACATTACTGCCACATCCAAAAAAAACCAAAAAAACACACAACAGCATCTCCCCCCAGCGTAAATCTGCCAATCGTTAACAAATCTGTCCCCGCAGCAGAACCATCCCCGCCCCAAAGGATGCGAAGAGATGCCTCAGGGCGGCCGAGGCCCACAACAGGACCCCAGTTTATATGGAATCCCAAGGAGGACCCCAACCGCCCAATGCCGCCACACCACACCCCCACATCACCCACATTTCAAGCAGACGTAGACATCTCACATATTAGCAATACATTCATATATATATGAGCAAACTTTCCCAGCAGCACCATGTGGATCAGCAGCACCATCATCATCCCTCTAGGCAGAGCGAAGCAGTTCCCCAAGGGCAGTCCGCAGTTCTGGGACGAATCCAGGCACCAAAGAAGAGGACTCCCCCATATCAGGATTTCCACGGAAGCTACAGCGGCAAGTCTCATATATCTCAGAATTATCTCAAACGGTCTGTTAGGAACAGGGCAAGCTCAGATAACATCTAGTCTCCCACAAACTGCACCAAGAGCCAATGGTCAGTACATCCAAGAGGAAAATGGGGGGAGTGCAAGCACAGAGAGGTCAATAAATGAATTCAGGGACACAGCATCTATAACATGAAGCGATGAAGAGACATTAGTGGGCATCCGCCCATTCCACAGCTTCCGTTTCTGACGTGAAAAAAATGGTATTCCCTTCATGAACAGCTCTCAGTCTAGCAGGAAACAGCATGGAAATATTTTTTTCTCGCAGCCTGCGTTTCACCTCCACAAACTTGCGTCTTTGATGCTGGACTTCAGCTGAAAAATCAGGGTAAAAAGAAATTTGCTGATTTTCAAATCATACTTGGCCCTTTATCCTGACCATATGAAGTATGGCATCACGATCCCTGTAATTTAGAAGTTTGATAATCATCTGGCCAGGGGGAAATCCAGGAGGTCTCGGGCGCGCCGGTATGCGAGGAGCCCTCTCAGTAGTAAAGGATGTTGAGAGACCCTCCGTTACAACATGTTCCCTCGGCCAGGCCTCCGGCAATCCAAGTATACGGATATTACTGTGTCTTGACCTATTTTCTAAGTCATCCACTTTTGATTGTAGTGATCGTACTTGATTTTTTAATTCATCCACCGAGGTAACCACCGGGGGAAGCGTGTCTTCGACCATAGAAATACGTTGTTTAACATCAGTAATACTTTCACAAAGATTTTGTTGGTCTGCTCTTAATAGGTTAAGATCCACTTATACAGTGTGGATTTTGGTAGTCAAGACCGCTTGACAGGTAGCGATTGCTGCCATTATTTCCGCAAACTGGGACTTAGAGTCCCCCTCTTCTTAGCTCAAAGACTGTGTCAGGGAAGCCGGTGTGGATGGGGCCTCCAACAAAGCCGTGACCTCCTCTGCTTCCATAGCTCTTCTCTCTTCTAGCGAATTTACTCAGCTTCTTTTTATATTCTGATGTCTTTTTGACCATAATGAGTGTGGAGAGCAATTATAGATAAGATAAACACAGGCAAGCTCAATTTGGGTGAATAACATTATCCGAGATGGACGTAGTGTAGGCAAGAACCTCCAAAACTTAGCCGTGAGACATAATGTGTCTTAAGGTTACATATCTGAATTGGAATAAGCGAGGAATAATCAAAAACTTGAGCCTTGATATTCAATTATACATGGGGCAGTAGAGGTGAACATATATATAGGAGAGAGAACAAACAGGGGAGTGCGCCGTGTATGAATAAGTAGTATCTGATTCATAGACAGCGTGTAAGATTATTGACCATAGCCTGAGGGTAGTACAGGAACATTAGGTTCTCCAGCTGCTCCTGTATCTCAATTGTAGATCATCATTATAGCAAGGTATGTAACAAGTGGATAGGCTTTAAATTGCACACAGTACTCATCTCAGAACTTCATACATGAGCTGTAGTTAGTGAGGAGCATCCATTGTTTCAGAACTGGTTGTTCAAATATAAACATGGGGTAGAAGAGGGGAACATAAGCAGGAGAGAGAACAAACAGGGGAATCCACAGCACCTGAGAGGGTCAGTCTTATATATGGCCTTTTATATTCTGTACTGTATTCAAAGGGTATGTCAGCAACAATTGGTCCTCCAGCTGTTTCTGCAGTCTCAGCATCAACTGGATATTTAGTAGGAACCCATGCAAAATATATTTGTAGTGTAGTATAGTGGAAATTTGGGAAGAATATTTTCAGCACTTCACCACCTCCAAAGCATCTCAGTCTACACCTTGGAACATCTCAGAGGGAGAGGCCCACGGTATTGCCAAGGTGCATCGGCAGTAGGAAGATTCAGTGGGCTTCCAGGTGGGTTATGTTAGCCTATTGGGTAGGGATAGGGGACACAGGAGAAGAAAACAATAAACAGGAGGGCGCACTAAAGGGGGCAGTGAGGGCACAGGCCAATCATGTAGCACTGGTGCCTGGCAGGAGCACTCACCAAGCGTGGCAATGCTGTGGAATCGGTCTGGTAGAGAGAGATAATTCCCAACCAGAGGAGATGACACCATGTTCCCCAACACTCAGTGCGGGCCTCCAGCCACCTCAAAAACCACCCACAGTTTCCAGCTCTCTCCAGTCTCACCGTCACAGCATCACAACTGCCACACTCCAAGGCCCGATGCAGCGCCTAGCACCGGGTTAGCGCATAGGTAAGTCAAGGGAATATAGCTGAAGCCGGACACATTTCATCCTCCACGGCTCTCCAAACAAGGAGGAGCAAGGCCACTGCGGCCCCCGATTCGGTCCTCAGCTCCGCTTCCAGCACAGCGCGTCACCAGTCGCCTCGACCTCGCACAGGAGACAGCTAGCAAAAAAGTATCATGGGTCTAGATGCCATGTGTCTTGCTCCGGCGTCCACAGCAGTGGAATCCCAAGTTAGCCAGTAACTGATCAGTCACACTCCTCGGATCCAGTGAAGTGACGCGGTGACTCCACAGGGCAGCGCAGCAGTCCAGGACGTGGATGAGCGGACCAGTCCCCGACATGAGGGCACTACGATCCCGGATGGCCGTCAAGTACAATACAGGTATCTCCAGGTAGCTTATAATTAGCGGAGCCAGAAAAGGTAGTTAAAGACCCCAGAATTTCAGGTTCGTAGGCAATGAGATAGGATTTTCTCACTTGGTAGAAGAATCCAAAGAGATGCACGTCTAAACAGTATGGCTGCCAGGCCACGCCTCAAAGTATTTATCTTTAGATATTGTTATGACAGTGCTGCTGAAGAGCTGCGTCTGGTGAAGCGACCAGAATCTGCTTCTGACAGCTTTACAGCTCGTCAAGCAGAAAGGGGAGGGAGCGGAGAACTTTATTTTTCATATATCTCTCAAACCATAAGGGTTTGAAAGATACGAATAAGTGCAAGTAATCTATTTTAATTGTATCTACCATATAGTTAAAACTTTTTTACTATCCTTTTACTATCCATTTAACTTTACTTTGAGGGATCAGCAATTCTTGCATTTTCCATTATTCCAAGTACAAGAGTAATCTTGAATTGATTGTGCAGGATTGTCTGTAAATGGGATGAGTTAACAGAGTAGTAGTCACCAATCACATTTAATAACTATGTAGCTTTTATCTCTCAAGACAAAAAGCAAAAAATGAGATAAAAGCATTCAGTTTCCACATGTATTTGAAAATACATTTTAGCATTATATTTAGGGAGGTAACATGAATTTTTACATATGCTAACTCTGGGTACTGAAATTAAAGTTAAATCATTCTGTCTGATTTTTCTGTGTTAGTGTTTCATCAGTGCTCTATGGGACCATAGTATCATATAATAAACAAACAGCTCTCAAATGCTCCATTTACCTGGGGAAGTTGATTCTCACTCAGAAAACAATTAAAACGATGTACAAACATTGCTGCAGCAATAGGGTGGTGTTGCTTAGATTGCAGTGTGCTGTAAACAGGTTCTCCCCTCACCTGCTGCGTATTGGGCCTTATGCACAGAAGAAAAAAGAAGCAAATCCGGAACAAACCAGCTTCAACATAGGGGGAAATAAAAATCCCCCTTTATTTAAATAGGCCTTTTAACCCCTTGAATGTTAGAGGGATTGCCATTGTATTACATTGATAGATTGGGGAGTTTTTATTTGCTCCAGAACTGCTCCTCTTTCCATTCTTACATAAGGATTATTGTCAGTATAGCTCTTCAACCCTCCTCAAATACCACAATGATCATTTCCTCAGGTGATGTGAAGACTCTGGAGCTATATTTATATAATCTGCTGTACCCTGCTATTCCAGTCATCCGTGGTTGCCAGCTGCCACCACTGTTGACTTGTAGACAAGCATTAGTTACACCAGGGCCATAGCTAGAAATGTATGTATGTACTAGTTGAAGAGCCCGTTACACGAGCCACAGTGCCACTGCCAGCCAGTCGCGGAGCAGTCATGTGCAGTAGAGACTGCCTGTGCCGTGGCCGATACAGAGCTGGATGCTTTGAAGGAGCGTCCAGCTCTGTATCAGCCGCGGAGCGGGCAGTCTCTACTGCACTTGACTGCAGCACATGCAGCAGTCTCTACTGCGTATGACTTTGTCGTTACACACGTTTTATTATATAGGATGTTTTTGCTTATATAGTGCCAACCTATGTATGTGGCACTTTACAGTGTATTTTTAGTATAGAAGGGTACAATAAGTGCAGTAATTTATGGTGCAATGCAGGAAACATGAGCAATCACTATTTCCCGTGTGAAAACCACCAGGGAATAGGTTTGCGCATGATTTTGTTGAATTGCGCATGAAAATTCAAGATTAACGAACGCCTGCGTATATTTATTTTTTGTGGGTGTGTCTAATATTAACGAATCTTTGTGAGTGGAATAGCGAATGCGCCTAATGCAAGAACTGCTACTGCAAATGAATTTATACGTCTGTGTACTGTTGTCATAAAATGGAATTTTTCATGCACAATTCAAGAAGCGTTCGGTATTTAGCTTCCTGGATTAGAATATGTGCAAAATCTATCTGACCACAAAAATGCCTTTATCTGATGCAAAAGTTTCTTGCATCATCCCATTAGTGCTTATAACAAATGTTATTGGCTAATAACTATGTTATCTGGCTTTTGATTGGATCAACACTCTGAGAAAAGTCAATATTAGGAAATAGTGGCTCAGACTATACAGGTTGCCCTGTATGTGTCCTGTGAATGAGTGTTTCAGCCCTATAATGATTATTGTCATGCCTAAACATGTCAGCTGGTAGATATACATTTGCATAATTTGAGGTAGCTGTAGAGACAACAGAATACTACCAGCACTGCAACTCTCACATCTTGTGTTCTAAAGGAAAGGAGTAATTCTGGGGAAAACCCATAGGGGATAAATCTTAAGTACCATTGATTTAAACAGAGATTCTTAACCTATTAAATGCTACAGAGGTCTGTGAAACATTGCTAAACAATGGTTTGGAGACCTCTTTAGCCTTTAATGTACCTTGGTCCATAGTTATAAAACAAACTGGATTTATTATGACATAAACCATTTGCACCATAGGGGACAAATAAAAATTCCTGTTTAATTAAAGTAGGCTTTTAACCCATGCTAGAGAGATCTCAAATTCATTGCTTAGCTTCCCTGGCATTCAAGTGGTAAAAACACTTTATTCAAGTGCATGGGCATTTAAGAATTTGTATTTGTCCCCTATGGAACAGTTGGTTTACTCTAGAGTAAGATGATTTTATACATATGGGCCTTATGTTTAAAAGAACTTCAGAGTAATAAAAATCTACCATAATGGAGGGGGGGGGATAGAAATTTCCACTAATTTAATTGGGGCTTTTCTATAGCATTCAAGCAGTTTTAAAAAAACATTTTGGTCATTGGGAAAATGGGGAATTTCTATTTCCCCTAAAATGCAGTGGCACAATTTGGAGAAAAAAAATCTGTTTATATAGGTTACATTTCATTAACTAGTGCTATGTTGTTATTCCATGATCCGAGATTACATTTTTCATTTAAACCCTTGGATGATATATTAAAGATGCTTTTGGTTTCACAAAGGTTAATAAACCATCTGGGAAAAATGTTCAGATAAGCGTTTTCTAAATTGGCAAGGACAAACTGCTCACTTCTTGTCTTTTTCTGTTATGATCCTTATCATTTCTTTTTACAGCCACAAGTGTATTAAACTCTCCAAGTGTACATATTTTCTGGATATATGGGGATGTTATAATCATCTATTCAGTCATGGGAGAACCCATAATACATTTTACCATGGATTGCAACCCCATCTGGCACTTGAGGGGCTGTATCAGATACATCATCATAGCAGATGCTTAACACCCGCAAGTTTGTCTTACAGAATCCTACAAGTTTGCCATTTCAATAAAGAAGTATTTTGATAGATAAGAATGGATAGCTGTGCCAAAAACGATCTAATCGACTTATGTCTTTGCTAATTATACACATCTGCAGACTTTCTGAATACCCACAGAAGTCTGTATCTGCATCAGGAAAGCATTTTGCACAAATGATCTTCATTCAGTTGGGAACCATTCTCTTTATTATGATACTAGTCTAAAAGCCCGTGTACACGGGCCAAGGTCCGGGTAATGTTAACTCTTTGAGTGCCAGAGGGGTACGCAACGCATTGCTTTGCAATGCGTTGCCTACCCCTCTGGCACTCAAAGGGTTAAGAGGCTGCTACCTCATTGCTCTGCGCGATGCAGTCTTGCACAGTAGAGACTGCCCAAACAAGGGCAGTCTCTACTGCACATGACTACATTGTGACAAACATCCTAGCGAATTATTATATAGGATGATTTTGTTGGTGGAGAGGGAAGCCAAACAACCAAGTAACTCCCAGCTGAACTATCATGTGACACATGGGGAAACATGAAGGACCCCAACTGTTGTTGTACTACAACTTCCATTATCCTCATTTGGCCAATGGCCAGCTGGAGACCACAGACTGCACATCCCATGATCAGAGAGAACAAGTTACAGCTTAGAAGAAGTGGTAAAACTGCAGGACTCCAGTTGTTGTTAGACTACAGTTCCCATTATCTTCAGCCAATCAGTGGCTGGTTGTGGATGTTGGGAACTGTAATTCAAAAACTGATGGAAACCGCAGGTTGCTCATCCTTACATTAGAGGGAATATAAGCCGCGGGATGATCATAAAGTTGATGAAACCATAGTCATGGGGGGTTATGCACTAAGGTGTAATAAAGAGGTGATACAGTGGAGATGACTTCTCTAGTGATATAACTTCTCCAAATTATCTCTAGTGATATAACTTCTCCAATTATTTTGTTATTCTATGGAGCCAATGCAATAAGATGTCTAAATAGGAATCTCAGTGCATTGGCTCTATAGAATAAAATAGGATTTGGAGAAGTGATATTACTAGAGAAATTATCTTTATCATCAGTTTATTACCTGTCTATCACACTTTAATGCATCTCCCCACTGTTCCACCCCTTTTCCACTGATTATTAGTAAGATCATTAATATGTGAGATTGGTGTTGAAAATCAATGTCAATGACTACAAACCATTGAAAGAGAAAGCAGATCAGTAGAGAGGAGAATATATCTAGATCTGTTATAGGCATCACATATCATTGTGGTTTTATCTTTCATTCAGTTAATGTTAGCTAACTCCAATATAGCCAATAGAACTGTAGATGTCATGTTTCCACCAAATGGAGGTTATCATCTCTGTTTTTCTATTGTGTTGATAGAGCTATAATTTTCTTCATTTTATTTGAAATAAAAGTTACAAAAGTAGTGCTTTGAAGTGCATTATTGCTACTAACGGAAAGGTCACCTTTATTCCCTTGAGAGCCAGAGTGGTGTGCAAAGCATTATTTTGCAATTTGTTGCATACCCCTCTAGCATTTAAAAGGTTATGTTGTTCATATCTATTGACCTAAAAATCTCTGCAACTGAAATCATGAAAAGCTGCTGTGACTGGAAGAATGGAAGACTTTAACACAATAAAAGCATTATAAACTGGTAATTCTCTGTACAACATCAATAATAACTGACTTAGAGCTTTGTACAGATAGCTAAAGTAGACCATTTATGGAGCAAACCAACTGCACCATAGGGGTTAAAGCAGAACTTTCACTTAGTATAAAGTCGCCCTCCAATAATTAAACTTCTATTACCTCTCAGAAGTGCCCGATTCTAAAGTAATCCTTAATCTTCGGAGATTGACAGACATGTTAGTGCCATCTGCGCACCTGTGCCGTCAGTCCCTTCCGGTGCCTTATGGCACAGTGCAATGCCTCCTAGAGAAGACTGGGACTGACAGCTCAGGCAAGCACATGTCTCTAAAACAAGATGTCTGTGCTGATGCCTGGCTTCCGGTCTCAGAAGATTAAGGATTTCTTTAGAATCAGGCACTTCTGAGAGGTAATAGAAGTATTATGAAGCTAGTCGCCATTTGTTTAATTATTGGAGGGCGACTTTATATTAAGTGAAAGTTCTGCTTTAAATGAAATTTCCAAAATGTCACATTTATGTTAATGGCATTTTTAAGCCACTGAATGTTGTGAAGCAATGCGTTGGAGACCTCATTAGCATTCAAGGTCTTAAAAGTCCCATTTAGGTCAATGAGAAAATGTATTTGTCCCCTATAGGGCAGCTGACTTGCTACACAACTGCTGCTCTTTAGTTTTCAGTATAAGACTCAAAGGAGTTTGTTCATTAAACCATTTATATAACAGTGCAGTGCAAGTGACCTGGTGTGCTTGATTATCATATTACCATTACTGTCAGTACAACACATATAAAAAAAAAGATATATTTATGCCATGCCTCTCTTTATCCCCCTCCTGCCTCTTTCTCTCCCCCTCCTGACCCTCTTTCTCCTCCTCTTGTCTCTTTCCCCCTTGATTCTTTATCTCTTCTCTGGCATCCTTCTCTCTATCCCTCCTCTTGCATACTTCTCTTTATCTCTCTTTTTGCCTCTCTCTTTCTCCCCCTCTTACCTCTCTCTTTCTCCCCCTCTTACCTCTCTTTCTCCCCATCTTTCTTCTCTCTCTCTCTGCCTCCCTCTTTCTCCTCCTCTTGCCTCTCTTTCTCGCCTTTTTCCTCTCTCTTTCTCCCCCTCTTACCTCTCTTTCTCCCCATCTTTCTTCTCTCTCTCTCTGCCTCCCTCTTTCTCCTCCTCTTGCCTCTCTTTCTCGCCTTTTTCCTCTCTTTTTCTCCCCTTCTTACTTCATTCTCCTCCTCTTGTCTCTTTCTCCCCCTCTTACCTCCATAAGCAATGTGCAGGGTGAAGTGGGGGGTTGTGAGGGAGAGAGCAGATGGCAACGTGGAGGCCTGTGAGGGAGAGAGGAGGCAGGTGGCATCCGAGAGAAAAGCCCCTTCTTTAGATTGCCCTGTGACATTGACATACCTGTTTCACTGCACAGCACTCCGTAGCTTGAATTTCATCAGCTGTTACTCAACTAGTGCTCAGTACTCATGGAGGAGCTGAGCCAGAAAGAAGAGGGGCACAATACCAGCAGACAAGTCAGCACACATATTGTATTTATGTGAATAGAAGGCAGATTATGACAGTGATTGGCAACTTGAAGCACTGAAGCCGTTCAATTCCCATCATCTATTCTAAAACCAATTAATGGCTGACTGCAGATGGTGGGAGTTTTGGTCCTGTAGAGCTAGAGAGCTGCCCACCACAGCTGTTAATGCATACTACATACCAGCCGATCAGTAGTGGTTCCCACTTTCTATTTGCACTTTACATTGCCATTGCCAGGGACAAATGTTTGCTTCCCATGCAACTATAAGTGCTTTTCATCAGGGCATTGTGTACAGTGGGCCAGCAGAGGTGATGTGTACATCAGAGACCTACAGGTCCAATTGCAGAGGCATACTTGGAAGTCATAGAATTGTAAGCACTATGGTATCACTTGTGTAGCTTTATTTCAGTGGTAACACTAGTGTAGCTTTATTTTAATTGTAGACTACTTAGTATTACTGATGTACCTTCATTTCAGTTGTAAACTTTGTGGTATTGCCTGTAGCTCTATTAAAATTGTAAGCTCTGTGTTATCACTAGTGTAGCTCCATTTAAATGTTAAGTTCTGTGGTATCACTAGTCTAGCACCGTTTCAGTGTTAAACTATGTGGTATCATTAGGGTAGCACCATTTCAACTGTAAGCAGTGTGGTATTTCTAGTGTAGCACCCTTTCAGCTGAAAGCTCTGTGGTATTACTAGTGTAGCTCCATTTCAGCTGAAAGCTCTGTGGTATTACTAGTGTAGCTCCATTTCAGCTGAAAGCTCTGTGGTATCACTAGTGTAGCACCATTAAATTGTAAGCTTTGTGGTATCACTTGCCTTGCTTCACTTCATTAATGACAGTTCTAAGACTTGTATTTCATGTGTTTTTAGTCTTAGAAAAAACACAGTTTTGGGATATACCTCAATTCTTTGAATTACTAAAATGACTTGGATCTACATGGGATGTTCTTATCCGATTCTGTCAAGCAAAACTGATACCCTGTGGCTTCAGGATAAACAATATACCTACAATTGGCATATATAATGCAAAATTCTGCTATAAATGGGTTGGGGTCTTGGATCAATGGTTACTTAACCTCCTGATTTTAGTGATAGATAGTATCGGCATATCACAGCCTTCTCCAATGATTGCTAGTTGCAACCCACCATACAAAAACTACCAAGTTACATTAAGGATACTCCAGAGTTGATCAAGGTGATTAAACATGTATCTTTACCTGACAAGGAAGTACTATTAGTGTCCATGGATGTGGGCACTTTGTGTACCATCATCCAGTATGAAGAAGGTATCGATGCAGTGAGACAAACACTCACATAATCTGAAGTATACACTGGCCCTCCAATTGAATTCTTACTATCTCTATGTTTAAAGTGTAACTTTTTTCAGCCGTGTACACGGACCACAGTGCCACCCAGCAACCTCGGCTGGTGGCCGGATCCTGTTGGCTGCGCTGCAGTCATGCCCATTACTGACTGCCCAAACACGCCATGGCTGATAATGGAGCGGGGCACTCCAAATTCAGACCATAGTCCTCTCTGCGCACCTTCCTGGGACCCGCTCCATTATCAGCCACGGCATGGACAGTCTGTAGTGTGCATGACTGCAGTGTGCGCAGCTGTCTCTACTGCGCATGATGACTTCTGACAAACATACTTAGCGAATTATTATATAGGATGTTGTTCATGTTGGCTTACATTTTCTGTGGCACCCGGCTGTTTGCTTTAGCATGAGAGCCAATCTTCTTAAATTATATGTGTGTGTGTATATATATATAAAACTGGGGATGGGATGGAGTCACTCACGCTGAATAAATTAGATGCCCAGGTGCACAATCCTCAAAAAACGAATATTCATGCAAAGGATGGGAGGCAGCACCAGTGGGTCTTATAATAAATAATATTTATTAGGCAAACTGATACATAAAGGGTCAACGTTTCGGTCCTATGAAAGGACCTTTATCAAGACAATTGTTTGTAAGCGAGAGTGTGTATTTATAGACCTCATTGAATATTCCTTGTGGCCTGCGGGAAGATGGTGACATCAGTCTGATCGAGCCGGTATATATATATATACACAGTAATGTGCAAAAGTTTTGGGCAGGTGTGAAAAAATGCTGTAAGGAAGGAATGCTTTCAGAAAAAGACGTTAATAGTTTAATTGTATCAATTAACAAAATGCATAGTGAGTGAAGGAGTAGTGCATCCTATGCAAAATATCCCCACATCCCCTTTTAGTTCAATTGGACATTTAACCCCTTAATTGATTGAGATTTATCCAACCATTTACAAAGAAATGCTTTGGTGTCATTGATTTGCCCAAGGTTTGCATCAGTTCTTCACTTCAGTTTCACTGTGTGCAAGAGCGCTACTGTTGCCATAACAACACAAAATGTTCACTAAACTGTGCAAATAGCTTTTTGTGACTAAGAAGACTAAGGACGAAAATAAAAACACAGCTTGGATGGAAAAGGAATTAATAATGTAATGGTGGACCACTGTGCTGGAAGGTCAAACATGGATAGTTGTTCAAGATAGGAATCATAGGTAGGGAAGGATGCTGCAAGTTGTGAAGGACTTTAAGACTTAAGGATGATGTTTTTTTCAGGGATGGATGAGTTTATGATGGGGTATGTTAGAATTAAAGGGGTTGGAGTGTTAGTTAAAGTATCATGACACAGATGAGATGGGAACAAGTGAGTCTGATGTACTCAGAAGAATTTATGTAAACCAGCTACACGATAGGGGACAAATATAAGTTCCCATTTGTTTAAATGAGGCTTTTAACTCCTGGAATTCTAAATACACAAAGCAATGCATTGTGGGCCAGTCTATCATTTGAGGGGGTTAAATCTCCATTTAAATCAATGGGGATTTTTATTCTTCCCAGTAGCCAGAGTAGGCAGATGCCTACAGCAATACATTTTGAGGGGTGACTCAGTTGTGTCCTAGTTAGGGGGAAAAAATATTTAAAAAATATATATGTGTGTATATATATATATATATATATATATATATATATATATATATATATATGCAGGGCTCAAAATTTCAAGTCCTGAGCTACTAGCCAGTTTCCACGCCTAGCCCCACCCATACCCCCGCCTCTAGTCTCACCCATATCCCCACCTTTAACCCCACCCATCTCAAGTTCTCTTTGATGAAATGAAACTGTTGGTCTATGTTTTATTCATCATATGGCATAGGGGACAAAAACTGTGTAAAATTCCAACTGTTTTAACCCCTGAATGCTAGCAAGGTCTACAACGCATTAGTCTCTCAAGCATTACAGAAGTTAAGTGCTCCATTTAAATAATGTGCATATACTGACACACACATACAGACCCTGGCACAGACATGCATACACTGGCACACACATACAGACCCTGACACATAGATGTGTACACTGGCACACACATACAGACCCTGACACCTAGATGTGTACACTGGCACACACGTTCACACCTTGGCACATACATACATCCTTTTAAAATGTCACATGAAAAATATTGTGCGGCTAACAGCCACATTAACCATGTCGCTGTGTTTAAAATTCAGACATGAGGATTTCACCCTGCATAAAAGCGCGAGGTTCTCATTTCGCCTCTTTAAACATCGCTATTTACTGGCAGCAGTAGAGAAACCTAAGAAAAAAATGTCCATGAGATAAAGCAATATCTTCTGAAACAAAAGGCAGAATGAGCAGCGTACAGTGTATTACACCACAACCTTGCCTGTTTCACACAAGGAGACCTCTACACCTGGAGCCATAACCTCTTCCCTGTCTTGCAGAGCACTGCCTACCTCTATCTCCCCTCTCCACCTAGTTAAAATATCATAAAGTGCTGGCTCTGGAGGACAGGAAAAGTGAATTCAAAAGTGCCCCGGCTCTGAGAGAGAGGGAGAGAGAACCGGGCAGCGCTCTGCAAGATAGAGACTATTCTGACTCAGGAGAAAGCCCCAGACTATACCACATTCACAACCTGCATTGTGCAAAGTTGCCTGCAGGCATAATACTGGGTACAACTCAATAACTGTGCCATTCCAGCCAGCATTCATAGGTCCAGGCTCCCCCACGTTGATGAGAGCCAAGTTGGCCACATAAATATGGAGTTCCCAATTGTTATAGTTAGATTTTAATGTTAATTATTGCTTCTGGGCCATTTTGCAGCCTCTTCTCCACCTGTGAGACTGTTTCTTCCTGCTTAGTCTCAGTACTACAGTTTACTTTTAAATGGTCACAAGCTAAAGAGCATGCAACCAAATTGTGCATTAACTATGTAGCCACAATACAAATGGTGACCTGAGAATCTTACTGTGCATGAAAGTGAAAGATTCTCATATTCTCAGCGCTGCTCTGGCCAGAGAGAGGGAGAGGCAGAGAGAGGTCTGGAGCAGCACTGGATGTGGGCATAAACAAATTGCATTGGAAATAAGCATCTGCAGATGTAATGTAAAGAGGGCTTACATGACATAATTATAAAATATTGCATTAGAGAGCAAACATATGCAGTTAAGACATGGGGAATATGTCTTACAGTCATTCCAGAGCAGCGCTGGATGTGGCCACGGAAAGGGTTAAATACATCCCCCTCACCTCAGTGCACCCGGAAGCAAAAGAAGAGACAGTGAGGAGCAATCGTCTCCACACTGAAAGGGAAGACAGCGTGGGACACAGCATAACTGCTACCTACAGAACATGGAGGTCACAATAAAAGAAAGGACTGGGGCACAGGAGGCTGGGGGCTAGGCTGGAACCAGGACATGCAGCCTACCGGGAAATGTCCTGGAAGGCCAGTCCTGCATTTTGAGTCTGAATTAAATAAGGCAGTCTGACACGCGGTGACATGATGCATGCTAGAGTTTTTGTCATCTTGAGGAGAGCCACTTCAAACTTGTTCTGAGTACAGACTCTCAGTGCAAGTTTGAATGTCGTGCCACTCTGCTGCCCTGCTACTGTATCACCCCTTCACACTTGGGGCTACCCACTGAACGACTCGGGGCTTCAGCCCCCCTAGCAATGCCCCTGCCTAGGACAAGTGCTCCACATTAATGCTGCCAGGCTCAAGCCCTGAGTGGCCTCGTTGAATTATGAGTTGTTGGGCTGGCAGCAAATAGGAGGGAGGCTGCATTGAACATCAGGCTAGTCTTTGCAATCTGCTGAGTTTCTACTCTCCCTCAGTTTCTTATCGCCATATGCGAGGAGGCAAATGGACATTTTCAGCCCTGATATATGAATATGTATATATAATGTATAAGTATATGTATATATATATATATGTATATGTGTGTATATATATATGTGTATATATATATATATATATATATATATATATATATATATATATAAATATACCTGGGATGTGCCCTGTTTATTAGAGTTAATTACCGGGTCTCCAGGGACAGAGGCAGATTCTCTGGCTAGGATGAGTTTCCTGAGTAACTGCTCCAACTTCCCCTCCATTTTCCCTACTTCTGCCCACTGTACATCCATTCTTATAGTGAACCCCATCTTTCCTCCTCTCAATCCAATTAAGCACCACCCATTCACCCACTTTATGAAGCAATTTGTATAATTTAGATTTACCCATTCATTGCCCATGAGTCCTCTCAGGGTGAGGGGCACAAAATAAGAGAATTCCCAGGTATGTGTACCTGAAAACAAGAGAGAACTTAATGCATTCCTCCTACTAAAACATTTTTTTAATATAGTCAAAAAACAGCACATACAATCTTTACAAAGGTGACAGTGATCACAGAAATGCTGACCTATAATAAACACAGCTTATGCTTATGTTTATGCTGTCTTTCTGATATAAACAGCACCAATTTAGAGACTAAGGAAACATTTAATTGGGCCAAATCATAGTGTTGATAATACAAAACTCTTTCTTACCCTGAGAATCTGGCACATCACCCTGAGACCATGAGATTTGGGTCAATTAAAACCCTGGGCCGCAGGGTCAGACCCAGATATGGTCAATGGGTCATAAACTGGTTTATTTGTGGGTGTATTCTATGTTATCTCTATTCATAGTTAATTTCTCGATCTCCTTGAGATACACATTCAATGTTTTGATTTCTTTGGAAAGTGCCTAAAGCTCTTTTCTCATCACAGCAGAAGTCCTCATTAGTATATGTGGTGTTAAGAGGATTATTAACAGAATCTGGGATATTGTCCTCAGGTGTATTTTACCATGGATAACATTCAAGGGAGGACACACGTGGGCTCAGGATTATTATCCAAAGGAATCTCTGTGTGGTTTATATATAAGAAAATAAAAATATTTACATACTAAGAATTGTAAAGATCATGTTTTCCATAGCTAAACCTTGAACTTTCAATTTAAAGGGGCATTATCACCTAAACACAACTTTAGTGATTTTGAAAGAACTTTCAAAATCACCTATATTTGTTTTAGCTACTTTTTATATGGAATTCTTGTTTTGGAGTTATTTAGATGCATAGGTTGGGCTAATTAATGCATTCAATAGCTAACACAACATATAGGGGATTTTGAATACCCTTCAAATTTTAGATCATAGTGTCCCTTTAATGCTTTGGATGCTAGATATATCTTGAGTGCTTTGCAATGCATTGCTGGTGTCTCTAGAACCAAGATGTTAAACCATAACTAAATAATATATATTACATAGCAAATATTCTGAACATTTATGTTCTGACTAAAAGAAAACAAACATTTCTATTGTTATACCTAGGTCGTTAAGCTTCTAAGATAGTAAAAACAATACAAATAGCATATGAGTTACTCCACTTTGGATGGTACGTGCAGAAGCGTAACACAAAATGCAGTGGCCCCCCTACAAACTCGAAGAAGGGTTCCCTTAGCCCCGCCTCTATTAAACCCCACCCCAATTAAACCCCACTTCTATTAAACCCCACTCATAACAATAACTAATAGAAATAAGAGTAACCATTATCCAAATGTTCCTAGCACACATGAAAAATATGTACAGATGTACAATACAATTAATATCCCACACATCCTAAAACAAATTTACACTGACTATATTCAGGACAGGTCATATATATGCTTTTACATGTATATAGAGTGGAGTGCAGTGACAAGGGCATGATGTTTCATGAATTTCATCAATGAGCACATGCTTCTGTTTCAAACTGAAGTTAATATTAACCCTTATTTCAATGACCAGGACAGATTTTATGAATTTCTAAATTAATTTCACCATACTGAGTACACATGGTTACATTTTAAAATGAATTCAATATTATTTACCCCTTAAAGTCAATAGTTCACTTTTAAAATGTCACATGCAAAATAGCGTGCGACTACAGGGAGCAGTCATCATGTCACCTTGATTAAAAGGGCAACATGATAATCTCACATTGCAGGACATTGCAAAATTCTCAAGTCGTGCCTTCAAACGGCACCTTCAAGTCCCATCATCCTTAGTCCCCAATTTACAGAGCTCATCGCTGAACAGCAAATAAATGGAATTAACTAAACTGAAACAACTATGGGACATAAGTAATAAAATCCCGCTTGTACACCTTGCAAATACATGGCAGACCGTGGTCAAAGTTTATACATAGTTACTTAACTGAAGTGCAGATTGTACATGGAACATCATTCAAGCCGTACCGGCCTATTTCTTCCCTTCTGTGAGTGCTCCGTTCCTCCCTGTCATTCTGCACACAGAGAAGAGGAGAGAGAGGCCGGAGCTGCTTACTTGAGTGATGTTCCTTGTACAATCTATTAGCAGATTAAACTTTCACCACTGTCTGCCATGTATCTGCAAGGTCTACAAGCGGGGTTTTAATACGTATGTCCCATGGTTATTTCAGTTTAGTTAGTTCAGTTTATTTGCTGTTTAGCGATGGGCTCTGTAAATCAGGTGCTAAGGATGATGGGAATTGAAGACGCTGTTTGAAGGAGCGACTTGAGAATCTTGTGCTGTCCTGCAATGCGAGATTCTCATGTCACCCTTTTAATCATGGTGACATGATGACTGCTCCCTGTAGTCGCACGCTATTTTGCATGTGACTTTTTAAAAGGATACCAATGTCAATTATATAAGCATGATTTATGTCTTCTTCACTCAGCACACGTGGATAACAATATGTGCTCACTGAACCTAGAATTTCAAAAATAATGAAATTCTAAATTCAGTGAGCATATATGGTTCTAGATTAAATGGAAGTTATTAACCACCTTTCTGATTAACATCTTGAGGCTTACATTATTAATATTAGTCACTGGACCTGAGTTCTTGGATACTATATAAACTTGGTGGAATAAGAGAATTGCTAATCCCTGAAGAAATGCCCAGGATGCATGAAACTCGTTGGATAAACTGTTCCACTACACCAACCTACATGCCCACATGTTGTAGAGCTTAGAACACTGTTCACATATTCCCTCTGCCAGTGTGTTACAAGATTGTTTGGATTTTGGAGCCTGATTGAAAAAGTCTTACACCTGATTGACTGCTCTGCCCTCTTTACACTACTTCGGCGTCCCAGCGCCCCAGAGCTGCATCAGTGGAGTTAGCCCTGGGCTCATACACGGTGAGTGTCATGACACTGTAGCGGTCACCACTAGGGGGCACCCATGAAACAAACCAACAGCTGGGGGGACATGTCACACTCTAAGGAGACGAGAGTATGGACAGAGTGACCATTTGGACAGGAGAGCAAGTCACTTTTTAACAATAGGATTTGTTTATATGTCCTGTTTATATTTCCCTTATGGGGAAATTGGTTTTCTACAAGCTGGCTCCAGTTCCTCTTTGTATGGTACCCTCATTGAAAAATAAATAATTATTCAGCACACTTACGCAGCTGATTTGCATATGTTGACAACTCTGCAGTAACATTACTTATTGTGAACCTGTCCTTCCTGTACAGTAAATATTTTCTTGACAATCAATATAGTAAGTGTGTTCATCTCTGCGCTTTAGTAATTATTGTTCACTGAATTGTATAGAACTACAGTTGGCATTTTTTGATTAAGGGTTCTTTTTTGCCTGCTAAAGTAATGTATGTGATATTTATATATTCAGGAAATGTCAGTTTGACATCTGGTTATTGGAAATAGAAAGTACAAATAAATAAATAAATATCTAACTGAATAGTGTAGTATAAACCCCTTAGATGATGGTGAGGTCTCCAAAATGCTGTGTTGCAACGAGTTGGGACCTGTCTCATGTCTAACAAATTCAGGGGTGGAATGCACAGACCTGCCAGTGCAGCTGCTTTACTGTAGTAAGACGTTAGCCCTCAAATAATACCAATGCCTTCTGGGGCATGTACTTAAGAATATGATTATTTTTGTGCAAAGCAATGTCTTTGTTTATATTGTAGGGCTCTTCCTTTTGAGTAAAATAAGGGTACTCACATGGCTGAGAGATTCAAATTTCCAGAGTTATACAGTATATACTCATGTTTTTTTTTACATTAGCAGTGCCATCTAGTGGTTAGATTCCAATTAGTTATTCTGTTACATTCTATTTAAAGGGATAGTAATACTTCATTTTAACTTTATTTTATTTTGTAGGCATTAAAAAAACATGAAGAATGATATAAGTCTTATCTCTGAAACCTTTATGGTTTAAGAGATATTCACAAACAAAGTATCCCCCCCCTGTTCAACCAGATCAGAAGGGAGATGCCCAGGTAGACTGCAGAGAGGGACAATCTTCAATTAAGATAATGGAAAAAGCTGAAAAACTTGTCAAGGGGGGAAGGGCTTTCATTGTTTTCATACAAAGAAAATTGTCCCCTTCTGTTATCTGTACTGTCATACAACCAGACTCACATCTGAGAAGAGATTGTTTATACTAGGTAAAAGGGGCAGGGAGGGGAACTTTGCTTGTGAATATCTCATAAACCATAAAGGTTTGAGAGATAAGACTTATATCATTCTTCATGTTTTTTTAATGCCTACAAAATAAAATAAAGTTAAAACGAAGTATTACTATCCCTTTAAGGGGAAAGTCACTGGCAAGCAGTTTTCCATTACATGTGATCGAAACTGTTAAGTCATGCTGTCAGTTAGAACTATCAGAAGTAAATGAGCTGTAAAGTCACCTCATGATTATCTGAACTGTTATATCATTTGAATAAAACAACTAATAGCAGTGGCTGTACCCTTGTTTTATGCAGCAGGAAAAGCCCTATAAGTTATGTTTTCATAAAAAGGTTTACTGTTTCTTTAAGTGTGAGAAAGCCCTGAACACCTCACCTACAGCATGGACAGGAAAATGTAGTAAGATCATGCACCTCCTACACCTTGTTTAGTACATGATATGAATACTTTGCATGCCAGAGAGGTATACAGCATACAGGATAGTTTGCCGTCATTCATAGTGTTAAACATGACATAGAAGGACAGAATACCTAGAAACTCTCATATAACAAACTCAGCTTTATAGTTATAACTGCATTAGTATATAGGTAATAGACAGGCACAGCACCTAAATTTGATTCCAAAAACCATTGCACTTGCCTGTGCATATATCAGGGGTGGGCTACTTGCTGCCCTCCAGCTGTTGTTATAATACAACTCCATTCATTCTCAACCTAGAAGAAGGGAATTGTAGTCCAACAACAGAAGTCCTTTGCACAACAGTAAAAATCACTGTTTAAATAAAAATGTGAAAAGTCAGCCTTGATTTTCAAAGTTCAAATTTCACTTTTGGACCCTATAATCCTGTTACAGCAACACAACTACAGTCCTGCATTACTTCTAAATCCGCAATATTTCCATATTCAGTGCTGTTCTGTGCAGGATATGTGTTGTGATGTGTGTAGCTATACACATAAGTACAAAAAGCATCAGTCTCTTGTCCACACAAGGAAAGCCTATGGTTGGAGCAATATTACAAGCTATTAATGGGCTATCATGCTTTTAGCCACAGTAAGAATATCCTGGGATCATGTGTCACGTATTAAAGCTGAACTACCACCTTTAACAAAGATGGCCCCAATAATTCCTCATCTGGCAAGTAGCTGCTCAGTAACGCTAGTCGACAGAATTATTACCTCTTTAATTAGAATTATCTACTGCTCCGGGACTGACAGGCAGGACGGAGCACAGATATCTTTACATAGTGACGTCTGCGCGACTGCGCTGTCAGTCTCTTTTGGAGCCGATCAGCTCCTAGCAACATCTCCTACAGCCAGTTGGGACTGACAGCACAGGCGCACATACGTCACTATGGAAAGATGTCTGCACTCCATCCTGCCTGTCAGCCCCGGAGCTGTGGATAATTTACATTAACAAAGTAATAATTCTGCCAGCTAGCGCTACTGAGCAGCTAGTCACCAGATGAGGAATTATTTGGGGCCACCTTTGTTAAAGGTGGTAGTTCTGCTTTAAAAGGAGTAATAAATAGCAAAGTAGTGTGGGCTATATATGTACATCTTTTCAGGTACTACAAAGCAATGTTAAAACTTGTATAGTATATGATGGTTATTCCTGTTACTACCAGACACTTCAAGACTCAAAGAGGGGTGAAAGTATGAATAGACTTCCACTCTAAAATAAACTCTGTCACTCAAAAGGTTAAGAGGCCGGTCCTGCTCTGCGTCCTCTCCCGACGCAGTCATGCACTGTAGAGACTGCCCGAAAGCACAGAATGCTCCCAGCACAGAACTCCCAGCATTCCGTGCTCCCAGCATTCTGTGCACCCAGAATTCTGTGCTCCCAGCATTCTGTGTTCCCAGCATTCTGTGCGTTTGGACAGTCTCTACTGTGCATCACGGCTTCTGACAAACATCTTAGCGAATTATTATATAGGATAGGCCAATCCCACACCCCCCAACACAATTACACAGGGAAGATGATGTAATAGATGCAGTTGGAGCTTTTCTGGGTTGAATCAACTGCACCACAAGGGGAAAATAGGTATTTTAATCCCTTGAATGCTAACGAGGTTTCCGATGTATTTCTAAGCAATGTGTTAGAGACTGCTCTAGCACTCAAGAGGTTAAAATACCTGGTTAAATAAACGTCAATTTGGGAAATGCTTATTTGTACCTGTGGTTTGCTTCAGAATTTCTTTGTTCTTTGTTGTTCTTAACCCTGTGAGTGCAATGCATGGGTAGCTCTGTGGCACTCAAGTGTTAATACATATGTCTTAAGGTCTATACATAAAAGAATAAAGGCACCATATCCATTTAGTTCACCTGAGAATGTTTTAATTAACACCTTGTATGCTGTGCAATGTGTTAGAGATCTCTCTAGTATTCGAGGGGTTGAAAAGAAATAGTAGCCTTTTAAAAGCTTGGAGGCTAAGTTGGTCACCAATACATTGCTTTGCAATAAACTGAAGACCTCTTAGCATCCAAGGGGTTAACTAAAAGGACATAAACAAATAAAACAGTGTAAATCTAGGCTAGATTATTTTTCTTTTTTAACCCTTTGAGTGCCAGAGGGGTATGCAATGTGTTGCTTTCCTCGCCAGCACTCAAAGGGTTAATAAATCATGCTGTGATTTTATTAACCTTTTGAGTGCCGGAAGGGTGAGCAGAGTTTTGAAAGAGCAAAGGGTTACAGAGTACTTGTCTAGTCATGACATTTTATCACATTATTTGTGTCAGTTGTGAGAAATATGGCACCAGATTATAGAGAATAGTCTGAATCCACCACTGACATTTCCCAGAAGAATAATGTTGCAAAGCAGCATCAAATAATGTGCCGTGGTTTTTCTCCATTAGTCAATTACAGCTTTCCTATTAATCTTGTGGATGGAGCGTTCTCTTGCTTGTCAATAAATGGGATTCCCCTTCTCTCTGGCTCAGATTCAAAATATGTCTTTAACAGACAGTGCAGCTGATGTACTGAGAGGAACTAGAATAATATCAGGGCAAATCAAATGTACCACAGGGAACAAACATCCCTATTTAAATGGCATTTTTAAACCATTAAAAAAAGGCCCTGATGCTTCAAGGAGTTAAAGCTCCATTGATATCAATAAACATTTGTGCATTTTCTGTTTCTCCTCTACAATACAGTTGGTTTGCCCCAGCATTACTTCTGGGCAAGACGCACTAAGGTTTGTCAGTATGGTGAGGAATTGAACCTGAATCCATCTATTGGTATGCTGCAATATGGTGTTCACCAGCTCATCTGTGTGATCAGACCTCAAGTACAGCTATATCCCCATACTTTCACATGTCTTTGCCAGTATCTCCTTCAACAAGGGTCCCTTTGCATATTGAAATACAGCTTTATGAGCCATTGTCATTTTTCACATGGGAGAGCTGAGGGTTACATTATTATCATTGATTTCAATGCAATGAATAAAACACAAAAAGGCAGGAAAAAAACATCAGGAAGGCAGGAAATGCTACTGTTCATGTCTCTCTTTAGTGGCAAATATGTTCTCTCATTCCTACCAATGGTTTTATGTTCCAGATAATAATGATACAGATTCATCAACTCAGCATGACCTGGCTGAGCATCAGTCCTAGATAACTGTCTTGAGGTGCAATTCAATAAGCCGAAGAGTCATAATTCTGGAGTAACCAAACTGTACCATAGGGGAGAAATGAAAAATTCCAATGATTTAAATCGTATTTTTTAGCCCCTTTAATGCTAGAGTGGTCTTCAACATATTGTCCCACGGTGCACTGAATACCTCTTTAGCATTTAAGAGGGTAAAGGCCCTATTTAAATCATTGGGAATTTTGAAAATGTAATTTGTTCCCACTGGTGCAATTGTTCCAGAACTTAGCAACTATTATCGAATTGCACCTATTGTCTGCAGATAGCCATTTCATATAGAGCTACAAGGACAGTCTTTTCACTTACACTCTGACCTTGTGTCTGAGCCACAGGAAGGAGTGCAGACCTATATACAAAGCAGAGCTGCAATAAGCGTTTCATCACCTGGTGCTGGGTTATGGCAGACAACTTTTAGGGCGAGATGTTCAAAAAGTCGTCATAATGAAAAACTTGTCAGATCATTAGTTGGTGGTAAAAGAAGGACAATATTTTCAGAAGTAAATCCGTCCCGTTTGAAAATTCATCTAAGAATTAAGAAGATCTCACTGAACATTGCCGTTAAAAATTCTGATCTTAAAAATTGTCTTTGATTTTGTTGTTGAAACGAAAATTTTCAAAGAAACAAATACTTTTTTTTGTCTTTGAAACAATAAAAGTACTTTAATTTTTCTTCTCAAACTTTAGACCATTTTTATTATGTTGGGAGCAAATGACGAAAAAACAAAACAAAAAAAATAACGTTCAAATGAATATTTTTTCTGAAAATACCTTACATTATGACGGAAGATTAAACCCCACCCACTTTTAATACGGCTTTTTCCCTTTGACGGAGATGGCGGACTTGGATGCAAAAAATGACGTAAACATGTCTGAGAATTGACAGATCATAGTGTAAGAACTTTTTTATTCTGATTACAGACAATTTCAGTTACCACCACTTTCTGAACATCTCGCCCTTAGTGCCTTCATTCTAGTCTAAAGTAGCTGTCACAAGGGCAAAACAACTGCTCCTAAAATCCCCACTTTTTAAAATCCTGAAATGCTATAGAAACATCACAGAGTTAACCCTTTGAGTGCCGGAATGGGGTCCACAATGCCCTATTTAAATCAATGAGACTTGTTGTGTGTGCCTTAGGGTGCAGATGGTTTGCTCAATAATTTCTCTACGTTCTTTGTCCATATGATTTGCACTAGAATAGTCGACTTGTTTATATGGCCCAGTGGACACAAACCAGAGAAATACTGAAAAATATTTTATTATAATGTTAAAAAATATGAGTTACTTCCCTTCTTCCCCCAAACTGAACAATCAATGGGTTATCCTCCTGATGGTCCACTCTTATGTTAAGTTTAACCCTTAGAGTGTGAGACTCTTTCAGATTTTGAAAAATGAAACAATACATGCCAGCCTAGCTAAAAGAGACGTACCTATAAAACGAATATCTGTTAGATGTACCCTAGCCACATTTGGCTGGGTTAGCATTCTAAATACCACATTTTTTTAAACAATAATTCAATCATAATTAGAATATGCTTGTAAAAAATCTGTTTTGATAGAAGTGTAGATGTTTATTTAAAAGAGGGTACTATAATGTTCCAAAAATAACATAATTGATAGAGCGATATGTAAAAAAGGAAAATGTAATAGCAAAAAATATATATTAGTATATAAATAATGTAAAAAGGAAGCCCTAAGGAAATAAAAATAAAAGCCAAAAATTGAAATCAGTATGAGGCCTGGGGTCTACATACCGAATCGTACACTAAGTAAATTTAAGGGACCACTAACCACTAACCAAAAAAAAAAAATTGGTTACTATAACTTTAAATATCATGTACTTAGTTAGTTAGTTAGTTAGTTAGGTGATTTTGATTCATTACTACTGTCCTGAATATGTAGGATGTTATCCTATCTCAGCCCATTCAGAGCTAATCCTGTCCAATAATGGGAGCCCTGGAAAGGCAGAAATGTCCCTCAGAGCATAAGGAAGACTAGATTTTATGCCCCAGAAAACATTTAGGGAAACATTCCAGGTGTTCTCATTAAGTACAGGGTATTTAAGTATATATAATCTCAGTTTATTTTTAAGTGTTAGTGTTCCTTAAAAAAATAGGAGTATAGCATTTGGTGTCCATATACTAATAAAAAAAATGCAAAGAGTCTATTTTGTGTGCATGTGCAAAATATACTTATCCTGCTGCTGTATTCACCCCCTCTAAAAATTAAAAATGTAACCCCACCCCCATCCACAGTTGGGTTATTTTCCCCCCGTGTTCTGTAACAAGCCCTGGAGACACTACATCTCCCAGAAGGTGGTGACACATGCAAAATCTTCTACGTGAGGAAGGGTCACAAACTGCACATACCTGACACCTTCTCCAGATTCCTGATTGGCTGGAAGCTGAGATTACTCCATGATAGGGGCAAGTGTGCTGGGGGGATTTTAGGGATTTTTAAAATAATTTTTTTGTTCTTTAGGTGGGTGATATTGAGGTCTAGGGTACTGGAACTATTGTATAACCGGCTTTCATAAATTGATCTTGCACAAATAAAAGCAGCTGATAGTCAGAAATGTTCTTTCATTTTATTTAAATACCTTTGATAATAGAAACATCTTCAATTCACATAAATGTGTAAAACAAACAGAATATGTGAAGTCAAATGAAATGTTACTATCTCTGTATGCAAAGCCCTATGTTAGTCTTGTGATTACAGTTCATTCTGACCCTGCACATCTTTTCTGATATCTATTCTTGTACTGTATGTTTGATTTATTCCTCAGTGTTCATGAATTACTCTAGGGATAGTTCCTTCTTCTTTCAAACAAATTGCCCTTAAATATGATCCACTTCAGGTATGATTGCTTTGAAGCATATTCAACCTCAACTTGTACAGGCAGCATGACAACAAATTTAGAACCATTTACAATCAGTGTAAAGATTCATCTTAGATTTTTCTGTGTGCTCTTAAAATGTAGCTCTTGATTCTTGTAGGCTTGTTTCACTCAGAGAAGGGATTAGGAAAGTGAAACAATCAAAACCTGGACAAGACAGTGAGACAAATACAAGTGGGATGGAACTGCAAAATTACAAGCATTTAACCCCTACAGGCCCATGTAATATTGTAGGCCAACAATTAACTCAGGGGTCCAGCATCTGTTACATATATGACAACACATGTAAATATTCACATCAAATTTAACATAAAACAGTAGGTAGCCGATCAGAATGCCGCCTACTTTTCAACATAGATGGCGGGGAATTTACCATGCCCAGACGCATTTTTGTTGCTGCCCAGGCACCAGGATCTGGGATTTCCCGTAACAGCCTACGGACTATTACAGTGAGGATACTCTAACACATTGCCTTTCCCTTTGCACAGCAGTATAAAGAGGACACCTTAGTGTTGGATACTCCTCTGACTAAATATCATTGTGAATGAGTGGGGTTTTGCATACCTGAAAAATAGTGGAGAGGAGCATGGTAGTAGATTGCTGAGATGGGGAGTACCTCTGGTATAACACTGGTGTAATACTGTGGGCTGCAGCTAGAGTGGCAATGGATTGGAATTTTCATAGTGATAATTGCCCTTTAATGTGCATTAGACCTAGTTCACGTGAGAAACTGTTGTAAGAGCAAGTTTCAGAAAATAGATATCATTGTTTTCTATGGGGTAATAAATCAATATGGTCATCTTAAGGCAGTGGTTCTCAATCTCGAGGCAACCCTAACACTCAGACTAGAACTTTTGGGGCACCCCTGTTATATCAATGGAATTTATCAAGGGCACAATACATAAATATACAGTTATTATTAGATCTCACAAAAATGAACATTTTGTGTATAACAATTTCAACAAATTTACATTTAAAAATCAATATTCAAATCTTTGTCAAAGTCTTCAGAGAAAATATGGGGCAACCTAAGCTGATGTTTGTGGCACACCAAAGTGCCATGGCACCCTGGTTGAGAATCACTGCCTTAAGGCAAAACAGCATAGATCGTTTTACCAGTTGCATGATTACAGCATTAAACATAAATAACATCATCAGTACTAAGTCTCCTTTTTCTAGATAAACCAAAGAGGTTGTATTATTGATCTGCTGGTTTTATTTAGCAGTGTACAACTTGTGTAATCTCTTTGCTGTGCAGAAAGCCAGGTCAAGGATAATAATCTTCTCCTAATCCACTGTCTAATTTCAGTCTCATTGCTTTTCTATCCTTTTCACTAGCTTTAGCACAGTCACTTGTTTGTGCTGATCATGCTGTGTCATACAGTAGTATATATATATAGATGCTTGAAGCCTTTGGCATGTCTTGCGCACATGGCTTTTTAAAGGAAAGCTAATACCTCTCAATCAATAATAACCACCTTCTTTTCTTAACCCCTTAAGGACCAGCTGCGCATGCATGCGACGGTCACTTAAGGACCACGTTTTTTTTTGTTTAAATCTGATTCCGGACTCCCCGAACAGCGTGCAGCTGCACAGGGAGCCCGGAATTCCATGGCGGTCCAGGACCGTCATGGGTTCTTAAGGTGTTAAAGGTATATAGTAATGGCTGAAAATAAATGCAGCTCAGATTAATCCTCGTATGCAGCGGGCCATGTAGAGCTGCATTTCAATATTCTCTGATTTGTAGATAAACAGTAATTCAGTAATAAAGTATCCCTCTCCTACCCCTTTAACCTCATGTATGCCACCTACCCCCAGATGTGGAATCCAGTCATGTGGCCAAACAGCTCTCAGCAAGGGACAATCTTCATGCACTGAGGTGAGCAGGATTTTTCTTATGCTCACTGAAGATTGTCCCTCGCTGTGATCCATCCGACCGGCTTAGAGAGGTAGCTTTACACAGTAAAAGGGGCAGGAGGGGAATGCTTTATAATTGAATTACTGTTGATCTACAAATTGGAGAATATTGAATTACAGCTCTTCATGGCCCACAGTATATGATGTTTCATTAGAGTTGCATTTAGCTTCAGCCATTAATATCCATTTAATATATCCAGAAAATCCTAATGGCCGCCATTAATTTTTCCATTCTGCTAATAGGACTACAAAACTCAAACTCCAGTCACTGCATATGGTAATCTTAAAGGGATAGTAATGTTTCATAATAAAAGCAGTTTCAATTAACTTTCATAGTATTTGGGACATGGAGAGTAGTATTTCAGTAGTGTTAGAGTTGTAGTTCAAGAGTAATTGAAAGATAAAGTATCCCCCTCACTCCCCATTTACTGATGTAACATTGCTCAGCTCAGAACAGAAAGGTGGTGTCCAGGTGGATTGCAGAGAGGGACAATCTTCAATAAACATAAGGGAAAAACCTGTCAATGGGGGCAGGGCTTTCAATGTTCTCTCAGTAAGAAGATTGTCCCTTGCTGTGAGCTGTCTGGTCTGTGGATCAGATTCCACATCTGAGGGGAGGTGGCTTACACTAGGTAAAAGGGGTGGGAGGGGGATACATTATCATTCAATTACTCTTGAACTATAACTCTGACAGTATTGAAATAACACTATCTATGGCTCAAATACTATGAAGATTAATTGGAGCTGCTGTGTTTGTGAAACATTACTATCCCTTTAAGTAGGGACAATCATTCTACCTACTCCAGTATAAAACAAATGACCAGCATCTCTCTCACCTGAGTCTATGGACATGATATCTAAAACTGACTGAAAACATCTCTTAAGACAAGGAAAAAATGAATATGTATTTCCTGGGGCGGTATTATTAGAAGTTGTTTACCCTTTGTGTTGGATACGTCTCTGGCACTCTAAGAGTAAAATATTCTTTAACCCTTTGAATGCCATAGGGCTAGGCAATGCATTGCAAATCCCTCTGGCACTCAAAGGGTTAACATTTCTCTCAATGGCACTGTATACCACAAATCATTCTGGCAATCAAGAGGTTTAATACAATATTTTAACTCTTTGAGAAACAATGGGATAAGAAACACATTGCATAGCGAAGTTCTATTTAATGGATATTTAAAGTTCTATGCTAAAAGTGTCTGCATTGTTCTGGATTCCAATTATTCATTATAAATATGTAGCTTAAATAATAGCTCAGTAGCTTTGTTGTTGCCATTGGTGTATTGTTGAAGAAAACAGTTTAAAACAATTGTTCTCGCCTTGTGACCTTGTCATGTTAGTTTACGTTCCAGTGCAGCCATCGAGTGAGCAGGAAAGGTTTCAGAAAAACCCCAGAAACTGCAGTTTTTGAGACAGAAATGCAAATCTGAGATATTCAAAGTCATTGACAGTTACGTAAAAAAAAAAAAAAAACAAGCAACAATTCTGTTCCCAAAAATGTAGTTGTTTTAGCCCAGAATTGATTCACTATTCCTTAATAAATAATGTTTCTGCAAGTCATTAGAGAAGTGCCAAGTTCCTGATCGTTAGCTATAATGACATGCAAATTATATTCAGATTTGTATTACATACTTCACAAGTGTCCCTCTTTAGCACCCAAATCCCTCTGTCCCTCTTTCCCACTCTGATGTCCCTCTCTTTAGGAAATCAGAGTGTGTGGTGTGTATATAAGTGTATCTTATTGCTCTGCAGCAATAAAACTCAAATGTCAGTATATGTGTTTATAAATTAGTCTGTGTAAATAAAATACTATGGTCTTGTTATAAGTCATTTATTAGGTTACACAAGGAGCTGTCAAAAGGTCATGAAATAGTCTAAAAATTATCGGTAATGCCCCACCCACCAGCCACACCCCAGCAACACCCCCTAAAACACAGGTGTCCCTCTTTGGCAATTTGAAATGTTGGGAGGTATGGTATTATAATTAATTTATGAAATGCAGACAGATTCTTCAGCACTAAGCAATATAAATTCTTTTTTTTTTTTTTTAGTTTTCTGTCTTCTAGTACAGAGCTGTCCAAGTTCAGTTCTCAAGGGCCACCAACAGGTCAGGCAAGAATTTCCCTGATTAACCCTTTGAGTGCCAGAGGGCTAGGCAAAGCATATTAAAGGGTTAAGCAAAATGAATCAGCCATTGATTAACACACCTGTGCTTTATCAGGGAAATCCTTACATTCTGGCCTGTTTGTGGCCCTTGAGAACACAGAGGGCTATGTACGTTAGTATCGGGATTAATATTTAGTTAGTGCTTGTTGATCCAAGGAAAAATCTGATTGCCATTTTGAATCAAGAAGGAATTTTTCCCCCCATTCAAGGCAGAATTTGAAATTGCTGTATTGAGGGGGTTTTTGCCTTCTTTTGGATCAATAATGGTAAACAGCAATAGGAAAAGGATTTTTCACCTTAAATTACTATGTTACTATGTAACTTGGACAGCCCTGTTCTAGTAGAATGAAATATGTTTTTTTGCTTATAGTAAATTTTTAATTTGAAGATATGATGTAAACAGCTTTGCACAGTTCTAATCAGTGTGATAACAATAATAATAATAATAATAATAATAATAATAATAATAAAAATAAATATGATGATCATGGTCATATATATTATGCAACAATTATAATTTTTGTTTTTGTAATGTTATCTATATCTAATTTACAATTTATTTACAAATACTTTCATGTTTATCCAGTCTTTAATGTTTAACATTTCATAGACACATAGAATGCTGAGGCAGATAAGAAGCAATTAGCCGATCTAGGGGTGGATTCTATTGCAGGTGATAAATGTTATCAACTCTTTTATCAAATATTTTCCTATTGAAATCTATGGGGGAAACTTGGCGATAAAAGCAGTGATAAAATTAACACCTGCAATAGAATCCAGCCCCAAGTCTGCCCATCTCTTTAAATATTTTAAAAGTGCAGATGTTTTTAATACACAGAACAGCCATTTGTCTCTCCTATGAGTTATTCAATTAATTGATTGTTTTAGACCCTACTATTTCTGAAGAGAAGCTATTCTATATATCCATCACCCTTTCCATATAGTAGTTTTTCTATTATTTTCTGATTTATGATCATGTCCTGTTGATGTAGAATTCCTTTTATTCTAAATAAGTCCCTTACTGTATCTGAAAGATTTGATCATATATCAGCTTTCTCCCATCTATCCTCAAAGTTGTACTTTAATGTGCTGGGGAAAGATGCCAGGTTGGACATATTGTGGTTATTTTATTTGCTTTGAATCCATCTCATCATATGTACCAAGATGTCTTTGTCATCATACCATTGCTAACATGTTGCAAATATACCAACATCACCATGCTATGACAATTCTTTCATGATTCTTCAGTTCTTCATGATTCTACAATGGCTCATTTTCTTATGGAAATGCAACTTAATGAGCTATTTTTGTATTCCTATGGTGTCTTTATATGTTAATGAGGCACTAATGCACTAAGCACTGATATCTGTCTGTGGTCAGAGTTCACAGTCCCAACTTTACCAACCTGTGGTTGGTGAAGCTGGGTTTTTCCCATAGTTTGCTATGCGCACACCCCTCTAACATTCAGAGAGTTGTAAGATACACAGTGGGTGTTCTCACGATGATCGTATAAGCTGTTACAGTACAGAGAAGCCGGCCGCTGCACAGCTGATCCATGTAAACAGACTCTCGGACACACTTCACAAGTCAAATGGAGTAGCACCACTGACCTTGTGAAGTGTGTCTGAGTGTCTGTTTACATAAATCAGCTGTATAACTGATAGGAACATTACACAGAGACCCAGTGTGTATCTATAACCCTTTGAAAGCTAGAAGGCATTCAGATGGTTAAACTGAACAGAACCTAGCACTGATCTCAAAGACACTGCACCAGAAACCCCATCCTTCCTCTGAATATGTTCCATTGACTACAAACCCCTGTCTCTGATACTTCAGCTAATACTTTATCAGCCAAATACATTTTCAGGCAGGGCTAAACAAGGTGACTTGCAGATTAATTTTTTACATGGGACAATGTCAAAGGTTTTACAAAAATCCACATTAGCTATATTTACTACTACAACCATTTCAATGATTTTAGTTACATAGTCAAAAAAGCAATAACATGAAGTAAATTCATGCTTACATGGATTATGCAACAATTCTTCCTTTCAAAAGGTTTTCCATTACTTTTCCAACAATTTTTGCCCCAGTATGTAGATACTAGATTCTTCCCTTTAACCCTTTCAGTGCCGGAGGGGTACGCAACGCATTGCAGGGCAATGAATTGCGTACCCCTCAGGCACTGAATGTGTTTAACCTCCTTGTGGAAAGTAACAATGTTTCACAAAAAAAGCAGCTCCAATTAATCTTCATAGTATTTGGGCAATGGAGAGTGTTATTTCAGTACTGTCAGAGTTGTAGTTCAAGAGTAATTGAGCGATAGTGTCCCCCTACCCCCCATTTACCTAGTAAATGTGTAATCTTGTCCCTTGACCAGAGAGGTCTCAGCATGGGACAATCTTCTTACTGTGAACATAAGGAAAACTCAACTGGTTTTTCAGGTTTTTCCTTATGTTCATTGAAGATTGTCCCTCTCTGCGATCCATCCAGGCACTTTTTCTGCTCTGAGATGAGCAGTGTTACATCAGTAAAATGGGTGGGAGGGGGATAATTTATCATCCAATTACTCTTGAACTACAACTCTGGCAGTACTGAAATGATACTCCCCATGGTCCAAATACTATGAAGATTAATTGGAGCTCCCTTTATTGTGAAAAATTACTATACCTTTAGTTACTGTTTTTTGTACCTGTTAAAGGTCATTCTAACAAATCTGCTTTATTGTATGCTACCCACTATTTTATTGCTTTTATTTGGGGATTACTCTACGGGATAGCCTTTAACATACAACGTGCTGTGGGAACCCTCAGGTTTCCTTATTTCTTTGGCTGTAATTCCCCTCAATTCTATTAATAAAGCTGTTTTAAAACAAAAAAAAAGTCCTAACATATTTTAATATGTTTAGATATACTTCAACTGGACCAAAGTGTGTTTTTTCTTTTAATTTAGATAGTTCTTCTAAGTTTGTAAATGCCTGAATTCATTTCCCAACCATTTGAATGTCAGAAAGGAATCCAAAGAATTTGCACTGCAATGATTTGGATCTGTCTCTCTCTGGCACTCAAAGGGTTATTAAGGGTTATTAATTGTTGCTTCTCTAATTATTTTTACCTTACTCTGTCAACTGCAAATTTTGCCTTTATGCATTAGTCCGTAAAGAGTTAATCAGTCCTGATTGTCATTACCATGTTGGTGGTCATTGACCCACTGACTCCAGGACTCAAATGTCACCCACTTAAATATAACCTTTGTTTCTCAAACGGAAGCCACTGAAGAAGTCAGTACAGCTGTGGACAGAATTTGAGGTTCAGCTAATAATTAATATGTTGAACTTAATCACAAGGGCAAAATTCATAGTGTCAAATTTCTGTCCATAGTAAGGTTAGTGTGTGTGTGTGTGTGTGGGGGGGAGGTACTATTAGGATGTGATAGTGTTCCTTTAATATACATTTTTAAATGTCATTTTTATGCGCAAATAAATCAGTTCTGTGAAGCAAGCTGCTGTGCTGTAGCAGTGAAAGGGTACTGCTAACTCCTTCCTTTCTAGCACGTAAACCCAAGATGTAAAATATCATATAGCCAACGTAATCCAAACACCCCATTCCAGATAGCTGCATCTAGTTTATAGTAACTAGATTAATTTCCAATTTATATATTGTTTTAATGTTTAGTGTAAATAACAAAGGGATCTGTTAATTAAAGGAGCAGTATCCTTTTACTTAACTATATATATTCTGCAGGTATTTAATATGTACATTGAAATTGCCTATACTGCTACACTTCTTAATATTTTTTTTCATGTTCATCTATTTTTTTGCACTTATGTCCTTAACAGTATGCTAGATGGATTTGTTTGCAGAGAGCTTTCTGTCAGGAAACACGAAAGCAGGTCTAGTAAGAGAGTGTAAAAAAGAATCAGTGTAAAAAAGAGAACACAGAGCCTTCAGTGCTACAGAGACAATACACCATTGTATTACATTTTGCTTTGACAGTCTGTTGACCAGAAAACTCTATGGAAACTGGGATCCAAGCAGTTCACTGTCAGTGACATAAAAGTGTAAACAAAATTGGACGAATATAAAAAATAAAGAGGAATGGAAAAAAAATCATAGGCGCCAAAGGGGAGGTTACTATTATGAGGTGTTAGTTTTCTTGTAATGGAGTCTGAGATGTAAAACCTGTCTTACCCACAGTGGTGTAACTAGAAGCCACCGGGCCCTGGTGCAAAATTGCCATGCCCCCACCATCACCTCATTGCCCCCCCATTGGCCACCTCCATTGGCCATCTCCACATTGCTCCCATTGGCCACCTCCATATTGCCTGCACATTTTCCTCAATCTCCACATTGCTCCCCAATCCCTACATTACCTCCACATTGCCCCCAATCTCCACATTGCTCCCAATCTCCAGTTTGCCCCCCAATCTCCACATTGCCCCTAAATCTCCTCATTGCCTCCACATTGCCCCCCAATTTCCACATTGCTTCCACATTGCCCCCAACCTCCAAATTGCCCCCAAGCTCCACATTGCTCCCAATCTTTACATTGCCCTATTGACTCCCCCAGTGTCCATCTCCTACCTCCTTGGTGGTCCAGCGGCATGGCAGGAGAGGTCTGTGCTTCCTTCTGCACAGATCTCAGAACCTGGAGCTCCCGCGTGGTCATCTCCTCAGTAATGAAGAGCACTGGGAGATTACCCACACGGGCATGTTAACATATATATATAACACCAGTGCTATTACATGTTAACAATTGTTTAATGGGATACACCTTATCTAAATTATCTTTAAAGTCCAGCATCTTTTTGGGACAGATGGCACATGCTGCACAATGTCCACAGTAATGCCAACCTTTAACCTGTGTTTTGATCCCAAAGGTGCTCTGAACCATTTTTCCTATACTATTTTTCTTATGTATTCTTAAAACAGTTGGAGCCAGAATATTGCGTAAATTTGAATTTTGCCTGCAAATGATGTTAATATGTGATGGAATAACATCTCTCAAAATCTTATCCTCCATTACAATATGCCAATATTTCTCTAGTATATCCCTAATCCGAGGGATAAAACTGGAAAAACTGGTACTAAAACACAAATTATATTCCTTTTTATTTTCATTTTTTTTTCCCATACACAGAAAGATAAAACAACTTAATCTGACCAGTCATTCTTTTCAGAAAAGGAAATGTAATAAATATAGAATTAAAACTGTAGATGAAATAATATGGAACAAACAAGGAAATGAAAATAATCTGCATTATTTTGATTATGGATAAACATCACTTTGGTAATGTGGAGATATGCATCAGTTTTCACGATTTTCTGAGGCGTATATGTCACTTTTAACCCTGCTTGTACAGATGCCGTTTTGTACATAGCAGGCACCTGTACGATTTTAGGGTTCAGGTAGAATTAGATCCAATTATAATTAATTTTCATTTTTTAGATGTAAGAGAATGATTATACGATGTATATAGATTCACAAAGGGTTAACTTTCTATTTGTCAGCTGGAATTCTATGTGGAAGGGTTAAATAGAATATATATGTCTCTTTAACACAGTAACACCTTTCGAGTTATAGAGTCTATCTAATATATTTATTTGTTTAGTATGTGTATTATTTTGTATTTTTAGTTACTTATGTGAGTTTCTAAATACTCTTATATTTTTGGGGAAAATGTAAGTTATATGGATAGCCCTTTAAGGGTGGCTGTTCGTGTCTAGTCTCTTTCTCTCTCTCTCTCTAGACATCTATTTAAGGGTATAGTTTTTGAATACTATTTTAGATGTCTACACCTTATTGAGATGTCAGAGAGTGGAGACTGTTTTGAATGACTATTCCTTTTGGCCCAATGAACATTCCATAGGAAAGTATAGTGTTTGAATACAATTAGGATCAGCCGCAGGACAATTTAAATAGCGTGTATTTTCAGAGACCACATAAAGTTTTTTCCCTGTAAAGCTCGATAAAGTACTTTATTGTGTGAAACACGTTGCATTGGTGGAAATGTTGTCTTTCCTGGCTAGGGGACTGTATGTGGTTTTTTGAAATTGCTATCAAACTACCATGTACCATGTAAGTGAGATTATTCACATAATTTTTAATTTGTTACTTCTTGATATAATCTTTTTTAATATAGCCTTTTTGTCTAATACATTGTTGCAATATTTGTATTACAGTTTGTGACAGTGTTACTCTTCCTGTCATATTTGCTTTATCTTTTTGGAGTGTGTTTTAGATGTATATATTTTTTATATGTGTACAATGAATATATTTGTACCTTTACTGTTTGAGTAGTGGTATACGTTTTATTTATTTTATTACTGTGGTTTCTTTTTTCAATCTAAGTAGCCTCAGGTTAGAACAGACTTCTGCCTGATCTGTATTCAATTTTTATTGATTTAGGTCAGCAGACACTGAGGCAAGGTCAGCGCTTTAGCCATACATTTAGCATGCTATAAAGGTTTATGGTCAACTGACTATAGCTATCCATACACTGCTGTAGCAACTGTACCACTGGAGTCCATGGAAGTACTAAACCCAATAAATGAAAGTTTGTCCTGCAATAACTTTTGAATAAAGCATATAGATTTTTCAGACTTTATCCTGTTGATAAAAACAAGCATAATCATACCAATGAGATTCAAAAGTTAATGCAGCTCAAACTCACATTATCATTTTAACACCTTAGCGACTTGTGACGTGCCAGGACATTCACGCTGGTCCCGATGTTAAGGACTGGTGAAGGTCCTGGCACATCATGGAATTCTTGGATGGTAGCGCAGCTGAACACTTCACTGCCATCCCAGAATGCATTGCAATGGAAAAAAAGAAAAAAAAAAGAGCCATGGTCCTTAATGGCCACCCCTTTAGCATCTTGATTATAAACAAACACAGTTTTTTTTAATTAATAGTCCATGGGATTAGCTGACTACCTCTGTGCTGTTTTGAGGTATCACACACCCTATTTAGCATATCTTGATATTTAGCTATATTTTGCTTGCCTGTCTCTCCTTCTTCTCCTCTACAATAAGATTATGCACCTGAGGCTTCTAAGAAAGATAAAAGGGCAGAATCAGATGGAGAGGGAACACAGTGACTAGAGGGGAGGGGAAAACTGGATGACAGGGCAAGATGGTGGCTTCCTTTCTTCATGACGTATAAGGAAAGACAAGCTGATTTATTTTTTATATACATTGGTGGACAGGAATATTATTGAGAGTGTGTATCTATGTCAGGAAATAAAGCAATTGGGGGGTAGATAGGTGATAAGTTCCCTTTAAATCCATCTTCCATATCATTATATGCTATAATAAATTGACATGCTTCTGGACCTTTGTATCTTATCTGCAAAATTTCAGCATGCAGTTTAGATTCTGATTGGTTCTCTTTTTTTCTGTTAAGCCCTTAGATTTTAGAGAAGTCTTCAAACATTACTTCACAATGCATTGAAGATGTATCTAATACCCAAAAGATTATTAGCAATCTTCAGGTACGTAGTAAAACCAGAACAGTTGAAATTTCATCCTCTTTTCTAACCTTTAACAATGAACTGTGACTATAATTACTCTGTTGTTCCATATTTTGTCCTGGTTCCAAAGTCACATACAATTCTACTAGACTTCTCAGCAAGAGAGCGAAACTGCCAAACAAGGATAATAACATATTTTACACCCAGCAGGTGAATAAGTTCAGCTGCTCTGAAAAAGAAAGGACTAATTAAGGTTAATAGCAATCAGACAGCGTGTAAAGGAGAGTCTCATAACAATAAGATGATTCTCCAAACCATGAGTTACAACTAAAAGGGGGGGGGAGGGGTTCTGTATAGGATGAACTGGTTTGATGAATTCTCAGAGTTATATACTTTAATCTCTTAGGTGCTAAAGATGTATTCAATGAATTGCATTGCCACTCAGTTGCAAGATTTTACATGAAAACAAGGAGGCAACTGAAATGATTGTAGCTGTAAGGCTAGATTTACCCGTGAAAATTGTTTAATACACTAAAATTGCATATAAGAGCACATAAAATGCTGTATGTGATTTAAAGGGGAGAGCTGGCAACTTGTGGCCTGGAGGGCAACTACAATCAAGTGGCATGATTTTACTATCATTCCAGCCCACTGTCCCAGGCCAACCTCTTTTGTTAATTTTAAATTTGCCATTAACCCTTTGAGTGCCAGAGGGGTATGCCACCCATTGCTTCACAATAAGTGGCATACCCCTCTGTCACTGTTGTGAAGTAAGGCAAACAAGACCACAAAGCTTACAATTATAATGGGGTTACACTGGTGAAACTACAAAGCTTACAATTTAAGTAAAGCTACACTAGTGATAATATAGAGCTTACAAGAGAATGAGTTATGCTGCTAGTATAGCTCCATTTCAGTTGTAAGCTCTGTGGTATCACTAGTGTAGCTACATTTGCAGCAACAAGCGGGAGTGGCCCACCAGCCCAGACATACGACTGGTCCGGGGGGCAATTGCCCCCCTGTCCCCCAGGCCAGCCCTCCCCTGGAGATTTATATGTGATTTGCATGTGATTATCATGTGTTTTTCAACAATTCTGTAGTTTTCCTCCCGTAATGCTCCTTTTCATCTTCAACATCACAGCTCCACCATCACACAGTAATCACGTTAACCTCAGATATTTGGCATAATACAGCTGAAATCAATAAAGATTACCAGAAGTTGGGATAATTCACTTACTGACCAAAATTTGCAGCAATATATATTACCTTACATCATGTGTTGCATTTCTCAGCAGTGTCTGTGAACAGTCCCTTACCTCAGGGATTTGTTTCTTGAACATTTTATTTACGTGTTGGAGTCATTTTGATTTAGTCAGCATTATGAATGAGTCCTGAAAGTCACAGATGGAAATGACCCCATAGAAAGCAAGAAATATATGTGTGAAAATTGTAATTGCAACAATGCTCCTGCAACAAAGTCCCCCATGTGAACCATGTCTGAGGCTAGGTTCATACAGATGGCTTGATAGTGCTGCATTTTAATGCTAATCACACTGCCTGTGTTAGGCCTAGTTTATGATACGCATACATACTGACCCCAGCTGCCACAGCATAGGTGAGGGCCTCCAGCTGCTACCAGACTACAACTCCCATCATTTCACACATACTGACCTCTGAGTCCCAGCCTTGTCCCACTGCACTGGTAGCCTTAGAACTACATATACTACTGAGTCTGAAAACCAGCAGGACAGGCGGTAACAAGAACATTTCTATCTGGAATTCTTTTGGGGTTAGCAAAAATGGGGACATACTATAGGGTTTCCATATATGGCTATTTCTGTTTAAAGTGTAACATTGTCAGGGCTCTGTCATGTGCCTCTCTAGTTACCAACATCCCCATAATCAAGGTGAACAGGTATCCAATTAAAGTGTCCCTATCACCTTGAACCTTACTGCAATATGTATTCGTTTGCATATGGCACCAAGTACGAATATCACCTTAACTGTACCTTTGCTGGTCTTTTGGCCAACATGACACATACACAGTTTTAATGAAGTTTTCAAATATGTATTCTTGAATCAAGGTGATAGGTCCACTTTAAAATACAGGAAGCCTATAGAAACACACACAATGATTCCTGTGCAATTTTGCAGACCATTATTTTCACAAGTATCTTACATTTAACCCTTTGAGTGTCAAGGGGTAGGCAAAGCATTGCTTTCCAATGTGTTGGGTACCCAGCTGGCACTCAAAGGGTTAAAGGGATATCTGGTCACCTGGCATCATTTTGGGTGTGTAGGGTAGTGTTAAAAAGGCTGTGCTAATGTTTCCCTTGAGAATTAGCGTTATACGAAACCTGCCTGAAAATATCTCTCAAAAACACTCTGTTTTAGCAAGCTCAATAAAATAACATTATGCTTTTAGGAGTTTTGCAGAAACAATAGAAAATGTAAAGCATTTGTATAGTATTCAGACATAAATCAAATGATAATTTAGGAAAGCAAATGGTGTACTGTAATAACTATAAAATTCAGCAGAATATTTCTATTGCTCAAGGGTCCAAAATGACAGTGAATTGGTCAAATGGGACCAACGTTATTGTTGGTAATGGAAAATACTATCTGATGATCCATTTCCTCTCCTAAGCAGATTCATATTTATTCTGCTTTTGCATCTGTTCTCTCTTATGAATCTGTGTTTAGATTTCCATCTCCCAAATATTATAACAGGAAAAACATTGTACTTGGGGCCTAATGGCACAAAAAGGAAAGCTGAATACAGTCCAAACGGTGGATCTGATCTTCAGTATAGTTGTTAAATTTAGGTATTTAATGTGTGATAATTTCGAGGTTCAAGATTTATCAAGGTCTTATAAATGTGGTATAACTATAGTAAGCCAAATGGACAAAAGAAAAGTAGATTAGTTCAGGAGAAAATGAACTGGGCCATAAGGATAAATAAAAATGTTCATAGATTTAAGTTTGGCTTTTAACGTTGAACTTTCACCTTAATACACGCTTGCATATTTGAAAACTGCATTAAAAAGCTGCCTATTTGTAATGTTAGCCAAAAGACCAGAAAATGTACAGTTAAGGAGATATCCACACTTGTGATCGGATAAATAATTGGATGAAGAACAGGAAACAGCATGTCATAGTCAATGGTATTCAGTCAGAAGGATGGGCTACCAGTAGAGTGTGATGGAAGTCAGTATTAGGGCATTTACTCTTCAATATCTTCATTAGCGATATTACAAGTGGTATGGTGTTCAATGTAAGGTATGTCTTCTTGGAAATGATACAACAAGCTGCAAAAGGGGTTTTCTCACCAGGACAGATAAAATGGAATGCATTGATTTAGCAACACTGAATGAATGGACAAGAGTATGGGATCTAAAGTTTAGTTCTGAAAAGTACAACATAATGCATTTAGGACATAAAAATCCAGAAGTGGAATACATGCTTAATAGTACTGTACTGACAAAAATATCAGACAAAAGGAACTTGGCAGTTATTATTCAGATGATTTGAAAGTAATCAAGCAATTCAGTAAAAGCAGTGGGGAAAGAAAACTGGGTTCTTGGATGTATAAGAAAGGCATTAGTCACAGGAAGAAAATATGTACTAATTTCATTATGCTACGCTATATATCACTGATTAGGCCTCAGTTGCAATATTGTGTACAGTTCTGGAGACCAAATATCCAGAAGGATATTAATACATTGGTGTCAAGGATCGGTATCCAGGTCTCCAAATGTCCGGACCCTAATGTAGCTGGAGGGAGGCACTGGGGAGAATCGCTTCAGAACGTTGACTGTGGCCCCTTGCTGTGGCTAAAGCCGGATTAAGGTGCTGGCCACAAAGCCAGCCGTCCAATCATGGTTTAGCCAAGACCCTGACCAGGGAGCAGATGCACACAGGTGTTGGTCTCAGACAAAGGACCCAGCGAGGATCCCAGATGCAGAACCTCTAAGCTCACACTCAACCGAAAAGGATCTGCCCAAGATAGTAGGCTGACACTGCTTTAGGTAGAGCAATAAGGACTAGCCACTCCAATGTAGCAGGCTGCGAATTCTTATGGTTCGACTATAGGGCAATAGAAACTAGCCCTTTAAATGCAGCAGGCTCGGACTGTTTAAAGTTTGCACAAAACACATAAGGAATATCTCTCACCATACAGTGGTGAATGACATGGAGTAGGACAGCAATGACAGGTGTGAAGGACTTCCATCCAGAGTAAAGCGGAGCACTACCGCCACCAACTGATCGACTAATACTACTATGACTCCTACATCACAAGTACCCAAAGGAATATAGGGCAACAAATTAAAGGTAACAAATCAACAAGGAGGATAAATATACTCACCCCTGCTACGTCTAACACATAGGCTAGGACCACAGCTATAGTAGAGCACCCCTGAACTCTAAGAGATGGGACAACTGAGGGATGAGGCACACCCAGCTTTGACTTGCTCTGCAGGGAAACACACTGTCGAGCTGCATCGGACAGGGGCCTCCTAGGCAGATGCAGAGGACCAAATCAAAGTTAACTAAGGGGTGTATGAAGGAAAATACAATAATAGCACATGGGTCAGAAAAAACAAAGATGTACAAGTAATATAAAGAAAGTCAGGTCTACTCACAAACAAACTTGAATAATCGGGCCAGGAGGTTACAGAGTCCTAAAGCTATAAACTCTGATGACCAATAGGATCTCAGGAGGAGGAGGAAGTGATGCAAGGGGAGACAGAAAAAATAGGTGAAAATGGAAAAACCAGACAGATACAAGCCAGAAGGGGGAACAGGAGAATCCTGACAGAGACAGACCAAAATAGGTCTCCTTTTTATTTCTTCCAATGCTATAAAGAAATCTTTATCACCCAAGGAGTTAAATATGATTGTCACCATTTGCACATCCATTGTCACCATCATTAATATAATATCTGTATTCACTCTATCTTTCTGAATTGTCTATAAATGCATAAAATGTGATAATATGTTCAATCAGTGTTGTGTATGACAAACCTGAATGTAAAGAATATTATGGTATATGGGACAAACCAACTGCACCATAGGGGAGAAATAAACATTCCCAGAATTTTTGCTGATTTAAATGTGGGCTTTAATCCTTAAAGAAACAATAGGTTGGATACACTGAGTATTCAAGGGGTCAAAAAACCTATTTAAATCAATGATTATTTGTATTTCCTCTCTATAGTGCAGTTGGTTAGCCCCTGGAATGCTCCATTTATTATTATTATTATTATTATTATTATTATTATGATTATTAGGTTTATTTACTGAGCCCCAACACATTCTGCAGCTATGTATAAAACAGGGTTGAGAACATAAAATGACATGCAGAGCCTGACTGAGACAAATGGTAGTGAGTAGTGTTGAGCGAGCATGCTCGGCCGATGCTCGGATCGGCACGAGCATCGCTCTGCTCGGCACATGACGGTACTCGTACGAGTACCGCATGTGCTCGCCCGCCATGTTCGTGTCTCCTCCCCGCACGTTTTGCGCCTGCTGCGCAGCCAATAAACGTGCAGGGAGGCTCTGACATCGGTGTAATGCCAGCAGCCATGTTGGCTGCTGGCATTACACTGATTGGCTGGCCAGAACCCGTGGTCAGGTGCTGTATAGCACCTGACCAGCGAGTTCGGCTCAGTCTGAGCCAGGGAGAGCTGAGGATAGGAAGGGAAAGGCAGTGTAGGGAGGAAAAAAACAAAAATTGTGAAAAAAAAAGAACCAAAAGTCCTTTTTAGGACTACTGTGTGTGGGGGCAGCAGGTTATTTGGTGTGGGGGGAAAAAAACAAAAACAAAAAAAAAAAATATATATATTCTGTGTAGTGTGCAAAGTTGCAGATTAGAGCACATTCTGTTTAGTGTGCACAGTTGCAGATTAGAGCACATTCTGTTTAGTGTGCAAAGTTGCAGATTAGAGCACATTCTGTTTAGTGTGCAAAGTTGCAGATTAGAGCACATTCTGTTTAGTGTGCAAAGTTGCAGATTAGAGCACATTCTGTTAAGTTTCAAACTAAAATATCAAAGTCACGTATTCCATTCAGTGTGCGTCGCCGCAGTTTAGCAGCACATTCTGAGTACTGTGCAGAGTTGCAGAATAGGAAGAAATACTGTTAAGTCTTCAAACTAAAATATCAAAGTCACATATTCCATTCAGTGTGCTTCGCCGCAGTTTAGCAGCACATTCTGAGTACTGTGCAGAGTTGCAGAATAGGAAGAAATACTGTTAAGTCTTCAAACTAAAATATCAAAGTCACATATTCCATTCAGTGTGCTTCGCCGCAGTTTAGCAGCACATTCTGTGTACTGTGCAGAGTTGCAGAATAGGAAGAAATACTGTTAAGTCTTCAAACTAAAATATCAAAGTCACATATTCCATTCAGTGTGCTTCGCCGCAGTGTAGCAGCACATTCTGTGTACTGTGCAGAGTTGCAGAATAGGAAGAAATACTGTTAAGTCTTCAAACTAAAATATCAAAGTCACATATTCCATTCAGTGTGCTTCGCCGCAGTGTAGCAGCACATTCTGTGTACTGTGCAGAGTTGCAGAATAGGAAGAAATACTGTTAAGTCTTCAAACTAAAATATCAAAGTCACATATTCCATTCAGTGTGCTTCGCCGCAGTGTAGCAGCACATTCTGTGTACTGTGCAGAGTTGCAGAATAGGAAGAAATACTGTTAAGTTTTTAAAACTAAAATTTAAAAGTCACATATTCCATTCAGTGTGCTTCGCCGCAGTGTAGCAGCACATTCTGTGTACTGTGCAGAGTTGCAGAATAGGAAGAAATACTGTTAAGTTTTTAAAACTAAAATTTAAAAGTCACATATTCCATTCAGTGTGCTTCGCCGCAGTGTAGCAGCACATTCTGTGTACTGTGCAGAGTTGCAGAATAGGAAGAAATACTGTTAAGTCTTCAAACTAAAATATCAAAGTCACATATTCCATTCAGTGTGCTTCGCCGCAGTTTAGCAGCACATTCTGTGTACTGTGCAGAGTTGCAGAATAGGAAGAAATACTGTTAAGTCTTCAAACTAAAATTTAAAAGTCACATATTCCATTCAGTGTGTTTCAACGCCGTTTAACAGCCTATTCTGTGTACTCTGCAGAGTTGCAGAATAGTAAGAAATACTGTTAAGTTTTCAAACTCAAATATTAAAGTCACATATTCCATTCAGTGTGTTTCAACGCCGTTTAACAGCCTATTCTGTGTACTCTGCAGAGTTGCAGAATAGTAAGAAATACTGTTAAGTTTTCAAACTCAAATATTAAAGTCACATATTCCATTCAGTGTCTTTCACCGCCGTTTAACAGCCTATTCTGTGTACTCTGCACAGTTGCAGAATAGGAAGAAATACTGTTAAGTTTTCAAACTCAAATATTAAAGTCACTTATTCCATTCAGTGTGTGTCACCGCAGTTTAGCAGCCTATTCTGTGTACTCTGCACAGTTGCAGAATAGGAAGAAATACTGTTAAGTTTTCAAACTCAAATATTAAAGTCACATATTCCATTCAGTGTCTTTCACCGCCGTTTAACAGCCTATTCTGTGTACTCTGCACAGTTGCAGAATAGGAAGAAATACTGTTAAGTTTTCAAACTCAAATATTAAAGTCACATATTCCATTCAGTGTCTTTCACCGCCGTTTAACAGCCTATTCTGTGTACTCTGCACAGTTGCAGAATAGGAAGAAATACTGTTAAGTTTTCAAACTCAAATATTAAAGTCACTTATTCCATTCAGTGTGTGTCACCGCAGTTTAGCAGCCTATTCTGTGTACTCTGCACAGTTGCAGAATAGGAAGAAATACTGTTAAGTTTTCAAACTCAAATATTAAAGTCACATATTCCATTCAGTGTCTTTCACCGCCGTTTAACAGCCTATTCTGTGTACTCTGCACAGTTGCAGAATAGGAAGAAATACTGTTAAGTTTTCAAACTCAAATATTAAAGTCACTTATTCCATTCAGTGTGTGTCACCGCAGTTTAGCAGCCTATTCTGTGTACTCTGCACAGTTGCAGAATAGGAAGAAATACTGTTAAGTTTTCAAACTCAAATATTAAAGTCACTTATTCCATTCAGTGTGTGTCACCGCAGTTTAGCAGCCTATTCTGTGTACTCTGCACAGTTGCAGAATAGGAAGAAATACTGTTAAGTTTTCAAACTCAAATATTAAAGTCACTTATTCCATTCAGTGTGTGTCACCGCAGTTTAGCAGCCTATTCTGTGTACTCTGCACAGTTGCAGAATAGGAAGAAATACTGTTAAGTTTTCAAACTCAAATATTAAAGTCACATATTCCATTCAGTGTGTTTCAACGCCGTTTAACAGCCTATTCTGTGTACTCTGCACAGTTGCAGAATAGGAAGAAATACTGTTAAGTTTTCAAACTCATATATATTAAAGTCATATATATCGTGTAAGATGAAGAAGGCGGGTAAAAAGGGACGGGGAAGTGGACGTGATCCTGAAAGTTCAGGGCGCGGGTCAGGACGCGGAGAAACTGTGCCTGGTGCCAGAGCACAAGAAAGAAAGACATCCACCATACCTAGCTTCATGTCTGATTTCACAGGGCGTCGCAGGACATCACTCTCGAGGTCCGACCAGTGCGAACAGGTGGTCGGTTGGATGACAGCTGATACTGCTTCCAGTCAGTTAAGCACCACCCTGTCTTCCACCAAGTCCACTCTCAGTAGCCAAGAGTCTGGTCAACATAATCCTCACTCTGATCATCCTTCCTCCCACCATACACGGTCTGGTCAAAGAAGTGATCCCACACTGGGATATAGTGATGAGCTCGTCTCATCACCAATCCTTCATTTGACCCTCTCTCCAAGCACGCTTGCAGAGGAACATGACATCTTGTGCCCTGATTCACAACCTCTAGAGGCTACCCAATCACAAGAAGATGACAGATGTGAACGGCATTTAAGGTCAAAGGAAGTAGTGGATGATGATGATGATGATGAGACACAGTTGCCATTAAATCAACCACTATTTCCTTCTCAAGACCTTGTTGAGGAGAATGTTATACAGTTGTCAATGACCGAGTATGTGGTGGGATCAAGACTTGAGGAGGATGATCAGAGTGAGGAAGTGGAGGAGGACTTGGTGGACGATGAGGTGACTGACCCCACCTGGGAAGGTGTAGAGCCGAGCGATGACAGCAGTCCTGAGGGTGAGCCATCTGCAGCACCGCAACAGGCTGGAAGAGGCAGTGGTGTGGCTACAGAAAGAAGGCGGACCGCACCAAACCGGCCCGCAAATGTTCCACGGAGCACCCCCTTGCGTAAATCTACCTTGCCAAGGGGTAGGTGTTCCGCGGTATGGCGTTTTTTTAAGGAAAGTGCGGACGACAAAAGATTTGTAGTTTGCAACCTGTGCCACACCAGAATGAGCCGAGGCATGAACACTAGAAACCTCACCACCACCAGCATGATCCGACACATGGCATCCAAGCACCGTAGTAAGTGGGAGGAACGCCTGGATCGCCCATCTGTGTCTGCAGGCCACACCACTGCCTCCTCTTCCCCTGTTTTCGGTGCCGGCCAATCGCCTGTCGAAGGCGCAGGCCCGCATACCTCCCGCCCTGCACCTGTACCATCTGAAGCACCATCAGCGACCACATCCACTTCCCTGTCCCAGCACAGCGTCCAAATGTCGTTACCCCAGGCATTTGAGCGCAAGAGAAAGTACCCAGCCACCCACCCACAGGCCATAGCACTAACCTCACACCTTTCAAAATTACTGGCCATCGAAATGCTGCCATTTAGGCTTGTGGACACTGAGTCCTTCCGCAGCCTGATGGCAGCAGCTGTCCCTCGGTACGCCGTCCCCAGCCGCCACTACTTTTCCCGGTGTGCCATCCCCGCATTACACCACCATGTGTCCCGTAACATCACCCGTGCCCTGACCAACGCAGTTACTGGGAAGGTCCACTTAACGACTGACACATGGACAAGTGCTTGTGGCCAGGGACGCTACATTTCCCTGACGGCACACTGGGTGAATGTCGTGGAGGCTGGGAGCGACTCGGACCCTGGGATGGCACGGGTGCTACCCACGCCGAGGATTGCGGGCCCTACCTCCATCAGGGTTTCCACCAGCACCTATGTTATTGGCTCCTCCTCCTCCGTTTCCACCTCCGAATTCTCTACACACAGCGCCACTCCCCCATCAGCCAGTAGCTGGAAGCAGTGTAGCACTGCAGTGGGGAAGCGTCAACAGGCCGTGCTGAAGCTGATCTGCCTTGGGGACAAACAGCACACGGCCTCAGAGCTGTTGCAGGGGATTAGTCACCAGACCGAGCAGTGGCTCTCGCCACTCAACCTGCAACCAGGCATGGTTGTGTGTGATAATGGGCGTAACTTGGTGGCGGCTTTGGAGCTCGGCAAGCTCACACACGTACCATGCCTAGCGCATGTATTTAATTTAGTGGTGCAGCGATTTCTAAAAACCTACCCCAATGTGCATGATCTCTTGACCAAGGTGCGCCGCGTGTGTGCACATTTCCGTAAGTCATCTACAGCTTCGGCCGGCCTGTTGAAGCTGCAGCAGCGCTTACAATTGCCAGCTCACCGGCTGCTGTGTGACGTGAGCACGCGCTGGAACTCCACCTTCCACATGTTGGCCCGGCTTTGTGAGCAGCAGAGGGCAGTAGTGGAGTACCAGCTGTTACACGGTCGTCGCCTCTCCATTCAACTTCCTGTAATCAGAAGTGAGGAGTGGGAATGGATGTCAGACCTCTGCGAGGTTTTACGCAATTTTGAGGAATCGACACAGATGGTGAGCGGCGATAACGCTATTATCAGTGTAACCATCCCACTTCTGTGTCTACTGAAACGCTCGCTGCTCACAATTAAAACCGACGCTTTGCATGTGGAAGAGGTGGAAATGGGGGAGGAAGAGCTTACACAAGGTGATAGCCAGAGCACGCTCACTTCGTCTTCTCAGCGACAATTGGAGGAGGCGGAGGAGGAGGAGGAGGAGGAGGAGGAGGAGGAAGACACGGTTGCCTCCGCTACAGAGGGTAGCCATGGAACTTTAGTTCCATCTCTTCAGCGTGGGTGGGCAGAAGAGGAGGAAGAGGATGAGGATATTGAGAGTCATCCTCCTGGTGAGGACAGCGAAATCTTGACTGTTGGTACTCTGGCACACATGGCTGACTTTATGTTAGGCTGCCTTTCCCGTGACCCACGCGTTGTACGCATTTTAGACAACACGGATTACTGGGTGTTCACCCTTCTGGACCCCCGCTACAAAGAGAATTTCTCATCTCTCATTCCTCCGGTGGAGAGGACAAGCAAAATGGTGCAATACCAGAAGGTTCTTGTTGAAAAATTGCTCCAAAATTTTCCATCTGACAACGCTGGCGGCAGAGTACGTGCTACCTTGGCCAACCGAGAAGGGGAGAAAAGGGGAGCACACAGCAGTTCCGAGAAAGGCAGGGCAACACTCTCCAAGGCGTGGGACACCTTCATGACACCCCGCCAGCACCCTCACCCTGATGCGCAGCCTAGTGTCACAAGGAGGGAAAAGTTTTGGAAGATGGTGAAGGAGTACGTAGCAGACCGTGTCAGCGTCCTCAATGATCCCTCTGTGCCTTACAACTACTGGGTGTCCAAGCTGGACACGTGGTATGAACTGGCACTCTACGCCTTGGAGGTGCTGGCCTGCCCTGCCGCCAGCGTTCTGTCTGAGCGGGTATTTAGTGCTGCTGGTGGCATCATAACAGATAAGCGTATCCGCCTTTCCACCGACAATGCTGATAGGTTGACACTTATAAAAATGAACAAGGCCTGGATTTCCCCTGACTTCTCCACTCCACTGGAGGAAAGCCCCGGGGGAACATAAACTCACTTTATATATGTTATTTACAATGATGGGAATACTCTGTATTCCCATTCACCCCTTCCACCCCAAAAACGGGTATATGGTTGACTCTTAATGTTCTCATCCTCCTCCTCCTCTTCCATATGCCCTGGGATATAATTTTTATATAGGGCCAGATCACCAGCGTGCCCTGGGATATAATTTTTATATAGGGCCAGCTCACCAGCGGGCCCTGTGATATAATTTTTATATAGGGCCAGCTCACCAGCGGGCCCTGTTTGCCAATTTTTATATAGGTCAGCTCACCAGCGGGCCTTCTCATATAATGTTTTATTGGGTCAGCTCTCTAGCGGGCCCTCTCATATAATGTTTTATAGCGTCAGCTCACTAGCGGGCCTTCGCATATAATGTTTAGGATGGTCAGCTCTGCAGCAGACCCTCACCCATAATGTTTTAGATGGTCAGCTCAGCGCACGTTTCCCTCTTAATCATGGCCTCAGTTCTGAAAATCAAGGAAATTTTTGGGAGAATTTGCCTCTGCGCACGTTTCCCTCTTAATCATGGCCTCACTTCAGAAAATCGATGAAATTTTTGGGAGAATTTGCAGATGATATACAAGTAAATATACAGCAAATACTGTTTGGTAACAATTTTTCGCCTAAAGTCGTTTTTATTTTCCTTTTTGTGTGTTTTACGGTCAGTCTGTAAAAATGGCGTACTACGGGCGAAAGATCGTTCCCAGCAGCGATGTTGGAGTCCAAGGTGCATCCAGACATCCTCCCTATGCTGTCCCTGAACCATTTCTGTAGTGTTTCCATCTTTTTCTGCCCTTTTCCTATGGACCAGGCACCCTCCCCTCATCAGAGCAGGGGGTGCCTGGTGTAATGCTCGAGTCCTCCCATTGACTTCAATGGGGCTCGGATGCTCGGCCGAGCACTCGAGCCTCAGGGGGTGCTCGGTCAGAGCACCCGAACATCCGAGCATTGGGGTGCTCGCTCATCACTAGTAGTGAGGGATCTCTTTTCTTTTTTGCAAAAGACCTAGAGTGCTGTATTGATTTCTGTGGGCACTGTGTACTATACACATGCCATTTTTTAATATGAGGATCCTGCAGCTAGAACATTCTTTATGTTTGCCTGCATTCTATGTTTTTTTTACATATCATAACCTATCTATCTATCTATCTATCTATCTATCTATCTATCTATCTATAAATCAGTCTAAATATTGCCACATTTTTCTATAAAGCCATTGAGCAAAATATGAGTTTCATGTGTATATTTATGGAAACTGTTAAGAACAATATTCCTATGCTGTCATTCTGATTGTGAGCCCTAATCATAACTATCTATACACTTGCACCCTTCAGAACACCCTTGACAAATGACCTACAATATGCTAGTGGTGCCTTGAGAATCCAAAACTGTGCAGTAGGGGTGCCTTGGGCAAAAAAAGATTGAGAAACACTGATCTACATGATAAACCAAATGGAAGATAATGTGGAAATGTATAGGTGTTTCAGGGCATGCCAGTCCTCTGTGCACTGGTGAACACTAGGTCAGAGCTGTACGGGTCAATGTTTAACCATCTGACTGCCAGAGGAGCTAGCATTAGTAGCTATTTTGCAGGGAAGAAGATTCAATGAATCCCAGCTCAGTGTATATTAACTACAAATAAATTATTGTTTGCAATACTTACATTTATGTTTTTATATTTTTATTTATGCTAATGTATTTAGTGAATTAGGCATAATGGATATTTTGCAATGCACTTATACAGTATTTATTAAATAGTCCCTTATGTATAAAATGAGCTTAGATGAGATCAAACACAAAATTCTTTATTTTCCTTGTTTCATAAATAGCAGGCATGTTAGTAGTTTGTTCACTTAGAATCTGTGTGAACTGTGCACTGAAGTTTTCTAATGCATCTGTACATAGACCCAGAAGTAGGATCTTGATTAGTGAATATATATATCTATATATATATATATATATATCTATATATAAAAACAAGTAAACACTGGTAGAGAGCTAGTGATAGTAGAATAATCCAAAATACATTTATTTTCTGACAAATACAAACATAGATATATTATTATACAAAAGATATAAAAAAGACACAAAAATTTGCGCTTTTTTGTATATTAGTATTCCCATGTTTGTATTTGTCAGGTAATAAATGTATTTTGGATTATTCTACTACCACTAGCGCTCTCCCAGTGTTTATTTGTTTTTTTGTTCTATTTTTACCCTGTTTGGGATAATAGCGACAGTGTTATATAGTAGATTATTGTGGGGAATATTTGTATATTTTATTTTGCAATAGTATCCAGGCGCCATTTTCCCTCCAAGCTCCATTTTCCAATAATTGGAGTGTTTATTTTGTTGAATATATATATATATATATATATATATATATATATATATATATTATTAACGCAGCCTAAGTAAAAGAACTTAAATATTTAAGTAGAAAAAATGGGCTCCTGTTTCAAACAGGGCATGGGACTGGGACTTCAGAATCAGAGAGGTTCTAGTGATCCCCCATCTCCCCACTACTAGGGCCAGGGTCGGATTTACATCTCAGGCTCCTCTGGGCACAACACCCTCCAGTGCCCTTGGCCCCACCTTTGCTCTGCCCCTACACCATCCTTCCCTTAGCCACACCCCACCTTTAACTGCACCCTCTTATGGACACACCCATTTTTAAATGTTTTATTCTTCTTGGTACTGTGTCAATAAAGGTTATATAGAGTGAGGGCCCAGTGGGGGTGTTATGATTCTCTGGGATTTCCTGTCTTTACCAGGTATTCTGGTTCTCTTATCTGTGTCTTGTTTTCCCCACCTTGTTCTAGCAACACCCTTGTTTGGGTCTATATCAAGCACCGACACCCTTGTGTCAGTGCACAGTCAAAGCGTTCTGCGTATCCAGTCTTTGAAGTTTGTTCCTACAGTGTTTGTTTTTTTTAAAGCTTTATTGAATGATAAATTCACATACAAAAGAGAAAAAAGAGAAAAAGCAGAAGAAAATCAAGCATCAATACATGACTCAATACTATTAATGATAACAGAGGGTAAATCTGAGCATAGTGTTTGAGGCATCAATATAATGAGCTGCATTAGTCTAGACCCTGAATTATAGAGTGTTTCATAAGCAGATATGGTTCATGTGAAACATTTACTTTAAACTACATCATATCTACCGTTCCCCGCTAACATATACTTCTGCAGAACATAAGCATCACTCTATTGTTGATATTCAGACGAGTAAGGAAATTGAAGGCACTAACAGGCCTTGATATTAGTCTAGTCACTTGACAGTAGACTGACTTAACTACAAATCAGTCCAGCTTACACCCATACAGAAAACTACATCCTAACAGCTTATCAATCATTATATATATTACTATAAATCTAGTCAGCAGCCTGATATTTGTAAAAAGAGGAAAGAATGAGGAGACAAAGCTAAGAAAAAAAGCAAAGAAGATCTCAACAATGTGGTCAACTGGCTAAGAGAAGCTGAGAAATGGTAAAACAAGATAGAATGAAAGAAAAAAGAGAAAAACAGAGTAAACGTGGACAGGGAAAAAACCAGGAAAGTCCTGGTCCCTGTCATACCAAGCATGTGTTGTCCAAGACCCAGGTGGATATACATAAACCTACTGGGTGTAGGGCACATAGCTAAGCATCCATTCTGAACAAGAAGTGTGAAATAACTAGCATCACTTGTGAACCAGCAGATCATAAAAATGAGATGCATATAATGAGTCTGTAGCAACTCCGTCAGCCACCTTAGGATACCCCCCCTAATCTGCCTATATAGGAGGACCATCCCAAAGCCCATGGAGGTTAACAAAATAAAGATCTTAGAGAGCAGATAGATACTGCAAGTCTCCTGGACCTACATCTCGGCTCATCAACCCAATGTGCACAGATAACTAACACCCTAAAGCATGGTGGAGGACACTGAGAACAGGAGAGAGAACAGACCCCCTGAGTAAAGTAATTATCCATAACATAAAATAGAAAATGTCTGCCTTATCCACGTAGAAAGTCATGCATAAATTTCAAGTAGGACAAAACATAATTCACTCAGTGGCCCACCCTCCTGGGCCCAAAGAGGGAGACCACCATAGCATTCGAAGGGTTGCAGCAACTATAGGACAGTGAACTAAGTACTTTAGTCTTCAACCAGGCCAAATCAGGGTGAATACAGCAAGATTTAACCGAGCAGGGTCTCCAACAGATGAATTTGCATAAAGGGATGCAAAGAGGGAAGATTACATCCCTAAATCCTCCACAAGCAATGTACGGCATCTCTGAAGGATTTAACTTAGTCCTCTAGCTAGTAGCAAGGCCAGGTAGTGGAATATCAAGGTAGAGACAGAGGACCCTGGGTCCCACGGAAAATCAGCCCACTGGGACATTGTACTGTTCAGCATGGCAGAATCATCCAGACCACTCCACATAGATCCTTCACCAAGACATGGGGAGATAGCCTCTGACATCAACAGCATGTCACTGGTTGCTGCCAACAATGTAGAGTCCAAATGTTCCAGACACTCATAAAAAAAGGAAGCCAGGATAGCCATCCATTTCATCTCCACAGTAACCTCCAGGAGGATAGAAACTTGCAAACCAGGGTTCTTGCATGGACTCTCCATAACATCACTGCTCTCATCTGGATACACGATGGCCGAAGCCTGTGGGTCCAGCACATACTCCGATTATGTGGAATGCCATGTCTGAACTTCCACTTGTTGCTGCAGATCAACTGGGCTCTGAACTCGCAGCCTAGAGTCAGACCCCATGCACACCAACACATCACGCATCATGTTCCGTAGATCCACCATACTTGTTGATTGGAAAATCACATAAAATCGCCACTCGCTATTTGTTATCAGGTCAGACCTGGTCTGGGATGTAGAAATCTAGCCCAAATAAGCATTAGAAAAGCAGCTATTCCATAATAAAAATAGCCATGGCCCGGAGCTAGAGAAAGCATGTCCGTCCTCATAGGCAGCTCACTCTGCCCCCCCTTTACGGTGTTTTGAATCGTCTTTCCTCAACTACATCTCTTGTCTGCTGATTCTGCTATGATTCCTATGTTGGTTTTGATCTCAGACTGTTTTTCGACTATTCTTCTGCCTGCTGATTTTGTACTGTGCTGCTGATTCAGTGTTCGACAGAGGCAGCTATATTTCTGGTAGGATTAATACGTTGATTCCAGACCTGGTGAGTATCTGTCTGTGTCCTGGGTGGTTACCCTGCTATCAGGCTTTGCGGCCTGCACTTCTACCCAGCTCAACCAGGCAAGACCTTCTGGGAGCAACCACCGACTACTGGCACCATTCTCAAACCTGCAAACTCTAGCTCCTGGCTCACTGGGGCCTACCTAGTAAGTATTCCATATTGTCTCCTGTCATTGTATATTGTAATTATATCGAATCAGCAGTCTGCTATTTCTTGTGGTCATTCCCTTCCACAAGGTTCAACCCAATACTGATAAATCAAGCACAGTTGTGAATAAAGAGAGAAAGAAATAATCCTCCTTGCTGCTATACCAAGAACTCATCTATTCTTCAATTTTTTCTCCCTTAGATAGTGAGATTGTTGGGAGTAGGGGAAGAAAAGCTTATAAAATTTAACTTTTAGTTATGAAATTGAATAAAACTGGATAATTAAATAATACATTGTATAAAAGGATTATACCCCCTCAAAATGTGTTCCACTGATCAAAGATTACCACTTTTCATATTATAAGTATTGGTGAATTGGGGCCATCTAGTGACTGACCAACCTTATCAACTGCACAAACAAACAGTATCTTGGTCAGAATCACCTAACTGTAAGCACTGACAATAAATATAGACTTGAATACTTAGTCAGTCTATATTTCTTGTTTGTTACAGTTAGGTGATTCTGACTTGACCGAGATACTATTTGTCTGTGCTGTCGATAAGTTGGTCAGTCACTAGGGGCCCCCAATTCCCCAATACTGATAATAGGACAACAAGTGACAGTCTTTGTTCAGTGGAACATATTTGAAGGGGGTATATTCCCTTTAAACAATTTCTTGTTTAATTCTCAGTTTTATTCAATTTGTTGACTAAAAGTTATGTTTTATAAACTTTTCTTCTCCCACGGGAGATAAAAATAGCTTAGTTCATTCAGTTCATGTTTCAACTCAAGCAACAGCAAGTTAGCCAACTTATAGCATTACATTAATAATTTTATACATGCCTGAGAGGTGAGTGGGGCAGCGGAGCTATTACTTCAAGTTCAACAAAACACATAACATTAAGGGTCAGAATCACAAGTTTTAAAAAGTATGTAAAAGGATTTTCTGTTTAATGTCTAATTTTCCCATTTACAATCCAGCCAGTTTAGACAAGTGTAATTAACATAGATAGATATCTGCATTCATTGCCCAAAGATAGAACTGTTTGTTATAGGGCTGATCACCATAGCAACTATCTCCTTGATTGATGTAGCCCATGTTCAATGCACACACGTGTTAGTCACTGTCACCCATGGTTGTCTGACACTCATGTTTGAGCTTTCTCTTTTTCCAACTACACCATAACCCAGGAACTGGGAGGAGGTTAGGGAGTGAGGAGCAGGCGTAGCTATGACTATGAGCAACTTAGTGAGTCACAAGCAGCGCAGGCACTTGTCAACACCAGGCTGAGCCCTTTGTACCATACATCACACATTTAAAAAACATAAATAAAATAAATAACAACATAAAATACATGGGCTATTGGAAGTGGGCGTGCTGGTCGGTGTGACTGGGCCACTGCCGGCCACCCCAGGAAACTGGGTGCCCTAGGCCAGTGCCTAGTTAGCTTGTTGATAAATATGGCCCTGACTAGGGCTACACTGTTGGAAGGTATAAATCTAAAATGATTGACACAGCCATTGGCTGATAGCTAATAACATGTAGTCGGAAAAATTTCCTGCAGGACTTTTCACAGGAAAACAATTACTGCTTTTTTCAAGAAAATTCTTGCACATTGAATATATATATAAAATGTCCACCTTTTTGTTACTGCCAATAAATTTCCTGTGCGAACATTTTTCGTCTATGTTTTCTATGACTGCAAGATTTCCTGCTGCAATATTGCTTCTTCTGAGGGCTGAAGTAGAGAAATAGTGAAAATAAATGTTGAGTCCTACAGCAACAAATGTCTTTGTCCATTGTTCACAACACTTACTTCCTGCTTAAATAACACAGCACAGCCATCCTTGAAAAATAACTGAGGCTTGGGATATTCCAGCAGGGTGCAACACAAGACATCAGTTCTTTAAAGCCTCTATTTTCAACAAAAGAAAAGGGCAGCATGTCAACTGCCAACATTTTGGCAAGTTTACTATTCCACATGCGTACATTTGCATTATTTTTGTGCAGGTTTTGAATTGTTTCTAAGAACTTAGTGTTGAATGGCAGTACACGGTGGAAGAACCGTGTAACTTTATTGCTTTAACAACATCACTTGTAGAGGTGGTGGGGGTGGGGGTATGTGTGGGCACTCTGATTCTTGTCATCTTCAAAAACAAACTCAAAGTCTTAGTCATCTGTAGCAGGAGCAGAAATTCATGGCACGCCCTCTGACACATCAACAGGTCTTCTATTATGTACCCTAATGCTCTGGGAACTTCTAGAAGTACATCTGCTACTGCTAGTTGTGATACCTCTGACCTGTTGATGGTGTGTCTCCCAGTCAGTCCTGTGGTGGTGATTTAGGTGGGATCTCATTGAGTAGGTGCCTATGTGTGATTGTGCTATACCTCTTCTTTCATGCTTCTTACATAGACAACATATATCAACATGCTTAGTTTTTGGATTGTGAGTGAAGTATTTCTATACTATGCACTTCATAGACTGCAGGGTTCCTGAGAGGCGGCTACTACTAATGGGGCTAGATGTTACTGTAATTGTGCTACTACTACCTGTCATAGGTGCTGCACTTCCAACAGCAGCATAGGCACCCATCATAGCTAAGATTGTGGATATTGATAACCTGTGTTGTTGCTGGTTACTCAACACTAGTTGTGTGTGTTGCCGAGTGGGGCTTGATTATGCTGATGATGACAGAAAGTGTCATTTTTGGCATCTTTGCTTTCCAATTGTAGGCACAGTGCTCTTATTTCAGTAGAGGAAGACTGAGCTTTTGCCTTTTAGCTAAATTTCTGGCCATGTCATCATCTCTCTCACTCTCAACTTCTGTATCTGAAGAAGAGGAGGATACTGGAGGGATATAATCTAGATCTACATTATCATCATCATCAGTAATTAGGTCATCCTCAGCACCACCTGCTGCTTCTTCCACACTACTTTTATATCTTCTAGGCATTTAGAGGTCTCAAAAATTCCTTTTTTTACTTTTCCCTTTATGAGGGATTTTCACAACATTTGCTACTACTTTTTCAAGACAGGTGTTTTTGTGCTTCTTTGTCTCATTTTCAGATGCAGCAGTTGGTTGAGCTGCTACACCCTTTTGCACTATGCCATCAACACTGGAATGTGACTTGTTGTCCTCTTCAGTGGTTTTTACATGGTTTATTAATAGTAATGTTGATCGTAGAACTTTTGATGGGAGGAGAGTAATCATCATTATTTATTGCACCTGCTGCAGAAAGCATGGCTGCAGTCAATTTTTGGACTACCACTTTACTCATCCATCCTTGCACTGCTCCTAATCCTTTCTTCCTCCCCTTGCATGTGCATTTTCCTGGACATTACTCAGTTACTCTAAATTGCACATTACAACTGATTATGTGTGATGTCTTGCCTTGGCCCTCTACAAGATACTCTATCTCATCTAGTATCAGTCTGCCTCAGACATGGCTCATCATGGTACCTGTCTCTGTCAACTATCAATCTTTAAAATGTAATTTTAGTTTTTAATGAACTGCCTGACCTGATCACTGCCAACAACAACAACAACAAACACACACACAACTGCTTTTTTCCCCCGAGTCTCATAGCACAGAGATAACATCCAGATCATGAGAAACTTGAATCACCTCTGCCTGTGTGTCCACAGTCAGTGACACAGAATTTTGGAGTATTTGGGGCAATTTACCATTGTTTCCTTCTCACACCCACAGACTCCCCTACCACAGAGATAACAGCCAGATCAGGAAGAAATGTGGATCACCTCTGGCTGTGTATTCCCAGCCAGTAACACAGAATTTGGGCTTATTTGGGGTAATTTTCCTTTGCCCCCTCTCACATCCCCAGACTCCCCTGGCACAGATAAAACAGCCAAATCAGGAAGGAACTTGTATAGCAGCTGCCTGTATTTACTATATCTATCTATTGCTCCCTTCTCACCCTGCCAGATTCCCATAGGACAGATATAACAGCCAGATAAGAAAGAAACTTGGATCACGGTTGCCTGTGTCTTACTTGTCAGTCACACAGTATTTTGGGGTATTTGGGGGTCAACCTCCTTTCTCCCTTCCTGACCCCAGAATCCACCAGACAGAGAACATATTTCCTGCCTACAAGACTCTCTAAACTAAGCTTCAATTCCACTTTACTAGCCTGTCTTCTTTAGCTCAAAAATGTGCTGCTTTCCCTTCCTCTCACAACACAGAATGGAATGCTGCGGGAACTTGACACCCATTTTATACCATGGCTGCAGCAAAAGAAGAGACATCTGCATGTGGTGGGGAGAAATTTCAATGCAATGCAATGAGCTGACTGAAAAAAGTCCCCCATCCCTAATGACATGTTTTTTTCAACACCTATCCAATGGCTATAAGTATAATATTCAAAGTTTGTTTCCTTTACTCCCAATCTGTGATTCCAGTCAATTTACTATACATGTTGATCAAGGTTAGTCAATTAAACTGCACAACAGGGTCTGCTTCACAGCTAAAACCTTAGAAAATGTCCCTTACTGTTCAATATGGATGTCTTATAGCCAGTATTTTTCTGACAGAATGGTAAAATTACACCAACATCCAATAATAATACACAAACAATGGCAAATTTAGTAATTTTCCAGTACACATGGCAACCCTATAATTCAATAACAAGATAAATATAATAAGCAATTATCTGTACTATCACTGATTAAATGGGAGCATATTGTGTCTATTGTATTCTAATTATATATAGTCTTATAATAAAGTGCTAGAATTGATAACTGAGCATTTGGATATTAGTTGTCTTTTTCCCATAAAAATATTTGAACTAGAAGTATTCTGGATAGATACAATTAGGCTTGTCTTAAAAAATGGTCACAACTTTCAATAAGAAGTTAAATAGACTGTTCTGACTAGTTGTATTGCTTATGCTATGGGTCACTGCACAGTATTCTAGTGTAAAACCATGAGAGACAGAGAACATTTGAAAGTTTTTTTTTTAAAAGTAATTGTCATAGTCTCCTGTGGTCAGGGTTACCAACAATAATTTATTTGCCAGCGGGACATATATATATATATATAGCAAAAAGAGATGACCTTCTACTTTGTATTAAAGGGATAGTAATACTTAAAATGTAAAAAAAAATTTGTTGTAGAGTTTATCCCCCTGAGTAAAACAAGAGTACTCCCACTGTTGAACGGTGTTTCATTCAAAGTTATTAATTTTCAAAGTTGAATTTTTTAGGTGCAATATCACAGTGGCCTGAAATTGTACAGTGGCGCTGTTGCTACACTATCCTATGGAGATTTATGGTCAACTGACCAGAGCTGTCCATAGGATCGTGTAGCAACAGCGCCACTGTACAATTTCAGGCCACTGTGATATTGCACCTAAAAAATTAAACTTTGAAAATTAATAACTTTTGAATGAAACACCTTTCAGCAGTGGGAGTACCTTTGTTTTACTCAGTGGGATAAACTCTACAACATATTTTTTTTACATTTTAAGTATTACTATCCCTTTAACACGATTGTCTGGAGCAGTGGTGGGCAACATGTGCCTCTCAAGTAGGGCTCCCATAAATCCCAGTTATCCCAGGACAGTCTCCTGAATAAAACTGACCAGCATGTCTAAATAACCTTTCAGCTTCATAAAATGGTAGATAGTACTTCAAGGCATTGTGAAGCCATGATTTGGAGACCTCCCTATCATTCAAGAGGTTAAACACACACTTAAATCACTTGAGATGTGTATTTTCCCCTATGGTTCATTTCGATTGGCCCAAAATCGGTAGACCTCTGCTTTATACCTAATTCAGCAATCTAGTACAAACCAAATCCATCATTGAGGATAAATGGAAATTCCTTTTGATAGAAATAGAGCTTTTAACCCTTTGAATGCATGAGCTGTCTGAAGTGCATTGCTTTGCAATGGTTTGGAGACTTCTTTAGCATTCAAGGGGTAAAAAGACCATTTAAATCAATGAGAATTGTGGGATATTTTTTTTTTTCTGCTACAATGCAGTTCTTTTGCCCCAGGACTTCTCTACTTTAGCTTGCTGAATTAGGCCCTTAGGCCCAAGCTTATAAAAACATTATTCTGGAGTAAACCAACTGTACCATAGTGGAAAATACAAATTCCTGTTAAATTCAATTGGGCTTTTAACCCCTTGAATGCTAGAGATGTCTTCAATGCATTGGTTCTCTATAGCATCCAAGTGGTTAAAACGTTCTATTGAATTGAATGGGAATTTAGGAGTTTGCTTTTGTCCCCTGTGATGTGGTTGGTATAAGCCAGAATAACTCAATTTTGTGATTATAAATATGGGCCATAGCGTACAATGTGCTCACTCCTGTGTGCACAGACAGTTCTGAGTTTTGCTTGCTGCCATTTGGATCAACAATATTGATCTGACAAGGGCTGAACTGAATAGTTCTTTAGTTCTTTGATCAAATCCATTAACTATGCACTTACGTATGTATCATTTCAACAAATCACCTTAACTATAATCACTAGGAGAGCATATTTAATAAAAGTATTTAGTAAAAGTGAGGAGGTAGGATGTTATAAGTCAAATAAATGACTACTACCAAATGTTGGGCAGGGGTCGTCCTAGCTGTTGTTAAACTACAACTGCCATTCTCAGTGGGCTAAAATCAAGCTGAGGAGAATGGGTAACATGATCCATCATCCCCTGGAGAGCCACAGGCTCCCCACATTAACTCAATGGGTGGAACAGCGTAGGGGTACAAAATTACCAAATATGATACTACCACTGATGTCAGATACACTGGGCTTTATGTGTCAAGGCAAAGCAATTCATTTTTGGGGCAAATTAACTGTTCTGTAAAGGGAAAATACAATTCCCCTAATTTAATCAAATGTGCTATAGAGAAAAATGCAATTCCCCTAATTTCCATTGATTCCAATAGGGTTTTAACCCCTTAAATACTAGAGAGGTCTCCAAGGGATGTCTTTATGCTGCAGTGGATAAAGTGAAAATGTAGTTCAGTGAGTCATAGTGTGTAGAACAGAAGTAGTCAGACCACCAGCTGATGGAGATTACAACTCCCATCATCACTAACTAGCCATTGATGGAACCGCTTTCTGGCACTCAGACAGTTAACAATCCATCAGAAATGAATTCTGCCTTTGTATAAATAACAAAATCTACAATAATAACCAAATACATTTTATTTTGAAAAAATAGCTTAAGAAAAAACAACCAACCTAGAGAAATTGCCTATCTGCTGCCACACCCTAATTTTGCCATACTAGTGGACTCCCTAGTTTGCCTAGTGCTTGTACCAGCCCTGACCACAACTTCTCAACAGGTTTGTTTAACCCTTTAAGGAACTGTATGCTGTGAAACATCTTGCTTTGTAATGTGTTTCACCACTGTGGTCTTCAAAAAGTTCAACAGTGACAGAAAATAAGGAAACATACTCAACTCTACTACTCTGCAGGGAGAACAGCATATCCGATGTGGGGCTGTTCACAGCTGTAGACCTGCAATCAGTCATAAATACTTTTGTATGGTTCTAAGTGAATGAGAGAGGTGTACATAGCTTTGTAATATGCTTTTGAGTAGGCATAGGGACTTAGAAACGTAGTAACATAGAGTTTGACGGCAGATAATAAGAACCAATCAGCCCATCTAGTCTGCCCATTTTCCTACTGTAAAAACCTCAAACTTTTTTGGTCCTTGGTCATGTCTTATGTTAAGGACATCTTTATGCCTATCCCATGCATGCTTAAATTCCGTCACTGCATTAACTTTTACCACTTCTGCTGGTAGGCTATTCTACCACCCTGTCAGTGAAGTAAAACTTTCTTACACAATCCTCTGTCCCTCTACACTTGTCCTAACATCTTTACTACTTTGAAATATACTTCCCTCCTGAATCCCTTCATGTATTTGAATGTTTCTATCATGTTCTTTCTCTCTTCTCTCCTCCAAGCTATACTTGTTCAGATCCTTTAGTCTATTCTGATATTTCTTATCCTGTAAACAATTCACAATCTTAGCAGCCCTTCCCTGAATTATCTCCAAAGTTTCTGTAGTTTCTGGAGACGGGGTCTCCTATACTGTACACAATACTCTCTAGGTGAGGTCTAACCAGAGATCTGTACCTGATTATTGCAGAACCTCTGTTGTAGAACTCCCCCCCGTATGTCTGTGACTAATAAGTGGAAAATTTTAACATAAACAGGAAAATAGGTTTCAGAAGTCCTTTTTATACAGGCTAAAATGTGTATTATGGACAAAATGCAGCGAAAATGGTCCAATTCTGGGGCAAAGAGGAAAGGATCCCTTACCAATATGCAAGAGGCCAGCAGAAAGAGGTCTTCCCACAGAAACTTCCATGGGAAGTAGACGGCCCTGCTTTCCGTGCCTTCTTCCTCTGATGGAATGCTGTGCACATACTCACAAGGAAATATGACAGTATTTCCCTTTATGTCTGCCATTTGCAGGTCAATAAATAAACCCTAGACTGTGACATTTTAAACAAAATGCATATTTCCTCTTTAATTCTCTGTGTTTATTTTTATTTAGAAAATATTTTACTAGGGAAAACACATTGAGATTTCTCTCATTTTCAAGTATGTCCTGGAGAGCTACGAAAAATTGCAGGTTGCATGCATTGCTTTTATCACTAGTCTTTAAGGAAAAATATTGAAAGGCAATATTATGACAGCTCAAGTAATGCATCCCAGCTCAAGTAATGCTCATAGTTATACCTTAGAATTGTAAAATACATGACATTTTGCCAGCTTCCATTTATATCCTTTAAAAAAACACACAGCAGGTTTCTTTAAGAAGTATTTTTTCCTCAGCACTTCATACTGCCTGTGTAAAAATAAATGATATGTATCTTTAACATTTCTTTAGAACTCAAAGGGTTAATGTCAATGATGATGGTGAGGTCTAACTCTTCCACAGATGCCTATCACTGACAGAATAATGAAATGAGGATGGTTTTTCCATGGAAAAGTAGTGTAATTCTGTTGCAAACCAGCTACACCACAGGGAATATATATAAAAATCCTAAAACTCTCATGGATATAAATAGGGAGTTTATCTCTCTGACTGTGTAGGAAGGCCTCCAGTGAATTGCAATGCAATGTCTTAGAGACCTCTCCAGCATTCAAAGGGTTAAAAGCCAGAGTCAAGTGATTTAGAATATGTATTGTTCCCTATGTGTGAAGATGTTGCTACTATGGTCCTTATGCACAAGAGAAAGGAGGAACAATTCTGTCACTTCACAAACTGAACCATAGGGAGCAAATTGGAAAAATATTTCACCTTATCGTTATTTTCCTTTCCTGATCACGAAGAGGTAGCGTTCACAAACAGGTTAAACATCCATCCTCAGCCGTCAGACAGGAAACAGATCCCAAAGATTATAAATTAAGAGCCCCTCCCTCTGTACAGGTGTCCATGATACCTAGCTGAGGCAGAAGGGAGGGAATCTAGTGAATGCTGCCTCTTTGTGACCAGAAAAGGAAAATAATGGTAAGCTGAAATAATTTTCCAGTTTCCTGGTCCCTTTATCGGCAACGTTTGCAAGCAATGCAGAAGGGATGGCAAAAAAAAAGACCAAACAAGAGGTACTGCTAAGTTGACAACATTTTTTGCGGATTAAGAGCTGCTACTGAGCAGAGGACTCCTCCCCCAAAAGTAGCTGAATTTCTGGAACGGATGTCCAGACAACAAAGGTGGAACTGGACAACCAGACTGCTGCCCTACAGATGTCGTCTGGGGAGACTCTAGCCTCAGGAAGTGGCTACTGCTCTAGAGGAATGGCCCTTGATGCCTTGAAGTACCAGAAGATTCTTGGTCTGGTAAGCCTTAAAGATGCAGGAAATAGTAGATTTTGAAACCGCCAGGCCCTGTCTGTGCCCTGAAGGTATCACGAGCAGCCTTTCTGATTGTCTAAAGGGGAGTATTCTGTCTACAGGCATCTCACAATATCCAGGTTGATCCATTCTGGCTTATACCCTTTGGATATGTCAGGAACAAAAGAGGGTAGACAGATATCCTGAGCCAGATGAAAAAGAAAGACTACCTTAGGAAGAAAATCTGGAACCGGCCTAAGGATAAAACAGTCTTGACTGAACTGTAGGAAAGGTTCCTTTATAGACAGGGCTTGGAGTTTGGAAACTCTTCTTGTGGAGGTTACCACTATCAGGAATGTGATCTTCAAGGAGAGAAAACCCAGAGAGAGACACATCCAGAGGCTCAAAACCCTCTGCAGACAAGATGTTCAAAACTAATAGAAGATCCCATGATAGAGTGAGGTTCCAGACTGAGGGCCACAGTCTTTGAAGAAACAAATGTTCAGGTCATGTCGGGCCCATCTTGTCCCAGTGATGGCAGAGATAGCAGATACTTGGACCTTTAGCGTGCTTGGGCTAAGACCCTGATGAAACCCTTCAGTCAGGAAGTTGAGGATATGGACCAGAGATAGAGTGGTTGGAGATAAGCCCTTCTTCATGGTTCATGCAGAAAAGACTGACCATATTCTGTAACAGGAGTTGAAAGTGGAGATTTTCTGAGATTCAGAAGGAGGGATATAGTTGACTCCACTAAATCTTAATCAGACAAGCTTTGCCGCTCAATTGTCAGGCCACAAGGTGGAGCTTGTTGGGGTCTGGGTGGAAGATTGGGCCTTGAAAAAGGACAACCCTCTGGATAGGTAAAATCCAGGGGTCACAGGCAGAGAGCATCTTGAACTCTGAGAACCAGGGCCTGCAGGGCCAGAAGGGAATAATTGCAATCACCTCCTCTTGGTCCATCTGTATTTTCTGAAGAACTCTGGGATTCAAATAGAATGGTGGGAAGATATAGCTGAACTCCTGATCCCATGGATGGTTGAGTGTTTTGCAATGTGTTCCGTTCCCTGGTGGCACTCAAAAGGTTAATAAATAGGAAATACATAAAGAGTTATAATTTGGTCACAAAGTCAGATTGAGAACAAGAGCAGACTGCAAAATAATTTCCATGAACATGCATTTGAACTTAACATTTTTGTCAAGATCCTCAGAAAATGTGGGGAACCCTAAGCTGGTACCCACGGCACACTAGGCCACGTAACCCTGTCTAAGAACCACTGAGTTCTGTATGAGTGCTATAGTTCATACCAGCAGACATATTCTGCCATCGTAAAGCTTTAACCCTTTGAGTACCAGAGGGGTATGCAACACATTGATTTGCAATGTGTTTCTCTGATACTCAAAGGGTAAATAGCAGCAAGCATTGTACTCCTGCCTATAGCATTACCTGGGAAATTTTTCTTGTGGATTACCCAGAAGGGAGTCCTGTGGTGCCACTGGGGCGAGAACAATGACACAATTTGCTTCAAAAAGGGGTGTGGCTTAATTACAAGTGGGGACAGGGCTTAAAGGGATAGTAATACATCATTATTACTATTCCCCATGTTGTAGCCCTTAAAATTATGAATTCAACGATACCAGCGGTATCTCTCAAACCTTTATGGTTTGAGAGATATTCGCTTTCAAAGTTCCCTCTTTTTGCCTTTCCCCTGACATCAGCATTCTAGCTGAGAGTCAGGGAATCCTCTCGGTGAACAAGCAGCGGCTCTGCAGGAGTCCTGAGATTGCGTTATAGAAACAGAAATTCTTCACTAAAATGGTCTTCTATGTGTGCTTGGTTTGCAAGCACATGGTGAAGACCATTTTAGTGAAGGATTTCTGTTTCTATAACAAGATCTCAGCATTGCTGCAGACCCACCGCCGGTCCCGGGACTGGATTCTCCTTCTCTCAGTTAGAACGCTGACGTTAGGGGAAACACAAAAAGAGGGAACTTTGAAAGCAGATATCTCTCAAACCATAAAGGTTTGAGAGATGCCACTGATATCGTTGAAATCAGAATTTTAAGGGCTACAACATGGGGGATAGTAATAATGAAGTATTACTATCCCTTTATAATATGTGGTCAGAGTAGGAGGAATAGGCTGTAGAAGAAGAAGTGGGTGGGGAGTGGGAGGATCAGACTGGTAAGGAGCAAAAGTGGGCAGAGTTTCATTAAAAACTCCCCATATCCTGCAAATCAGCCTCTGGAACAGTGACCCGGTAATTAGCATCAGAAACCGGGGTCTCCACTGCAAATCTGTAGAGTTCCCAGTTATGTCTATAGTATGCACAAGGAATTTCATTGTGTCAGTGACAAAATTGTCTCCCTATGTTACTACAAGACATAGATTTTGCAGCTAAATAAAGAAATGCTCCAAACACCCACTGATTTTCCCTTTGAGATCCCCTTAGCACAAATGGCATTGACAGGATGTTTTTTTGGTGTACATAGCTTAGTAAATTGGAGTTAGGCAGAGGAGGGTATTTATCAATGATTCCAGTGCCTGATTTAGTTCAGAATTGCCGTTGTACATTCCACACCCAGTGTCTCCATGGTTAATGCATGGAAATGTACAAGAAGCAGGGAAATACTCTTGGAGGGTCCTTTTTGACACATTCCTGTGCCTATTATAGGCAAAATGCACAAAGTGGAAAGATTTTGGGGTAAACTAATTTAACCAAGTTCCCTTTGATTTAAATGGGGTGTTTAGCTCCTTTACTTTTTGCACTGCTGTGGAGACCTCTATAGCATTCAAGGGGATTAAAGGTCCCATTAATGGAAATCTTAATTGGACCCCTATTGAGCAGTTGATTTCATTCATAATTTCTTTGTGCAATAGAGTCACTCTTGTGACATATTTAATGTAAAGGGATCCCCCAAGTACTCAAGGCCTGGGTTAAAGGGATAGTAATGTTTCATAATAAAAGCAGCTCTAATTAACTATCATAGTATTTGGACTTTGGAGAGTGTTATTTCAATTCTGTCAGAGTTGTAGTTCAAGAGTAATTAAATGATAAAGAATCCCATCCCGCCCCTTTTACTGATGTAACACTGTTCAGCCAGATCAGAAGGAAGGTGCCCAGGTAGACTGCAGAGAGGGAAAAACCTGAAAAACTTGTCAAGGGGGCCAGGGTTTTCATTGTTCTCATACAAATAAGATTGTCCCTTTCTGTTATCTGTCTGGTCTATGGACTGGATTCCACATCTGAGAAGAGATGGCTTACACTAGGTAAAAGGGGCGGGAGCGGAAACTTTACTTGTGAATATCTCTCAAACCATAAATGTTTGAGAGATAAGACATATCGTTCTTCATGTTTTTTTTAATGCCTACAAAATAAAATAAAGATAAAACGAAGTATTACTATCCCTTTAAGAAACTGTAAGAGAAGCAAATTTGTATGCTAACCAATGTCAACCGCATCATGGGATGCAAATACAAATTCCCTAAATTATCATTAAATTGGGCTTGAATGCTATAGATTTCTCTAATGCATAAATATACAGAACTGTGAGAATGTATCTGCTTAAGAACAGCTGGGGAGACATTTCATGTAGGGGGAACTTGTCTCCCCCTACACTTGCCTCCTCCATATAAACATAAGGACTTAGCTGGTTGGCCTTGGGACATATGGCTTTGCACCTCCCTTCCCCCCAGAAACATTTTCTGTAGACACCCAGAAGGTAACACTTGTTATAAGATTAATTTAATGATCTAGTTAGCTTTGGCAAGGGGGCACCTAAAATATTCCAGATCATATCTTTAATTCATTGAATGTTAGGGATGTCTTTTATTATAAAAATAGATTTCATACTGCTAGCAACAGCTCCTGTTTCCAGATGGCAATTTTTATTTCTATTGCTCTCTTGAACCTTAAAGGGATAGTAATACTTCATTTTATATTTATTTTATTTTGTAGGCATTAAAAAAAACACGAAGAATGATATAAGTCTTATCTCTCAAACCTTTATGGTTTAAGAGATATTCACAAGCAAAGTTTCCCCTCCCCGCCCCTTTTACCTAATGCAAGCAATCTCTTCTCAGATGTGGAGTGCAGTCCATAGACCAGACAGATAACAGAAGGGGACAAGCTTCTTTCTATTAGAACAATGAAAGCCCTGCCCCCCTTGACAAGTTTTTCAGGTTTTTCCCTTATCTTAATTGAAGATTGTCCCTCTCTGAAATCTACCTGAGCACCTCCCTTCTGCTCTGGCTGAGCAGTGTTACATCAGTAAAAGGGGCGGGATACTTTGTCGTTGAATTACTCTAGAACTACAACGCTGACAGAATTGAAATAACACTCTCCAAAGTCCAAATAATATGAAGATTAATTAGAGCTGCTTTTATTATGAAACATTACTATCCCTTTAAGTCAAAGATCTCCATAGAAAGTGTTAGTAAAAGTACCAGTTGGTGAAAACAATCGGAAAAGGATTTGTAATATATTTTGCATGAAGCATCTCCAAGCAGTATAACTGTATAAATAGATAGATAAAAGTATTGGAGTACTAACAGGACTTTATCTAGTGTTATAAACAGGTTTATTTTCTAGTGGGGATCAGTTAATGTTTCAGCTTTCTATTGGAGTCTTTAGCAAGAGTCTTGATAAAGGCTCCAACTGAGAACTGAAACATTTGCTGATGATTCCTACAGAAAAATAATTCCCACTGTATAAAGTTCTGTGAGTACTCCTATTTTATATCTCTGTACATATTGCTGTTGATGCCCCTGGGTAACAATCCTCTATATAACTACATGCACACGCACACACACGCACACACACATTTGTTTTCATAATACATCTTTATAGTTCCTTTAAGGTGCATTTGCTAACTGCAGAGATATTTTTTCTAGGCATGTCTCTACAATAAAGCCACTAAGGGAGCAAACAAGTTCAACTACCAAGGTTTCTGAGACAGATAAACAGCTGTGTAAGGAATCATTCATTATCATTGCTCAGTTCAGCAAGGCAAGAATCCCAGTGTGTTTGCATTATGATTATTCTCAGAAGACATCGCTTTAATATGATCGGTCCCTGTTGTTTGTTTTATTGTGCATATTTTCTTATCGCTATGCAACAGGTAAATGTGACTGCCTGGCCTTTTATCTGATCATTAGTATGAAATGAAATGATTCTTGACTGTTTTGTTTCACATACAGCTTTACATTAAATGGAGGTGTTTTTGGAGGTACGACAGGTAGGGTATTGTAGAGAATTTTTAGGCAATTTAATGACCTATTGACAGCTCTTTTGTCACTGAGCAGAGCAATACTTTTCACCTCCCTATGAAACTCAAAGAGTTAGGCATAGAGCAAAGAACTGTACTAAAACACTTACACTTTCACACACTTCTACTCATAAATCATGTACAAAAGACAATTTTGGAGTAAGTAGCTTAGTAAATTGACATTACAAAAGTATAACAGCACTTAGAATGGATTCCAGCACCTACTTTAGAACAGAACCATGTTAGCACAAACCCTAATGTGACCAATGTGATGAAATGGCACAATTCTTAACCCTTTGAGTGCCAGAGGGGTATGCAACGCGTTGCATAACCCTCTGGCACCCAAAGGGTTAAGCAAACCAATTACACCATAAATAAAGATTCCAAAATGCTCATTGATTTGAATGTTGATGGTAACCTTTGAGTGCTGGAGAAACCTTTAACACTTGACTAATCAATAGGTTTGAGACCTTTCTAGTATGCAAGGGTTTAAAATCCCAGTTTAAATCTAAAGGGATTGTACAGTTGGAATGTTCCAGAACAGGTCCCAGCACTGATCCCTGAGATACACCAATAGTATCCCATCCTTCCGTTGAATATATTCCATTGACTATGACCCTCTCACTTCAATCATTCAACCAATACTTTATCCAGCCAACATTCCTAAGTCATGAAGCTTGTGGATTAGCTTTTTATGTGGGATAATTTTGAAGGACTTAAGCTGCATCTACTGCCCCATTCTGGTCTATGATTCAAAGTAAAAAAAAAATCTATAATATTTGTGTTCCTGAAGAAAATCCCTACTGACACTGATCTTGCAAACTCAATGATTTCAAAAGGGATTCTGTTAACTTTCTAACAACTTATGGTAGACTCACAGGCCTGCAGTTGCTATTGTTTCCCCTACTTCCCTTGTTTTAAAGTTGGACTACATTAGCAAGCAGTTCTACAGTCATCTGGCACTGTTTCTGTCAACAGTGACTAATTAAAAGGTTCAGATAATGATAAACTCTCTTCATACCTGGATGTGTTATCTGGACCAACCAACTTGTCTACTTTTAATTGAGATAGCACCTTTAAAACCTCCTTCTCAGTAAATCAAATTGATTCCCTTTCCTTAACTTTAATGTTTATTTCTCTTAGCACTGGTTCCCACTTTTCTTAGTCAGCTGTTAAATCTGAGCAAACATATTTATATAAACAGTGTGGTATGGCCTTACCACCCTCCAAATATCAATCTTCTTTTGTATAACAATGCCTCATTTTGTTTCACAAATATACCTAAAGTAAGTTTGTTCACTCTTTTCACTGACTGGGCTATTTTCTCTTCTGCCTGGGCTTTTAAATCTCTAATTATGTACTTAGCCTCCCTCTCTTTATACCTTTATACCTTATAGTCTTCACACAATAGAGTCTGTTTATATGTTTTTATAAGCAATTTTGCTTAACAATGCTTTATTGCCTGTTATTTTTACTAACATGTCTGATAAATGGTATTGGAAAGTATGATTACACCAGCTTTGTTGAGTCTTTAATGCCAACAAGGTCAGAACACCTTTCCTATATCATAAACAGGGAAATGGAGTAAAGTGACCATGCACTCCCACACAGCCTCTCTCTTTTCGCAAGTAGCATTGAGTAGATAATTAATTGCATAAATATCTTAACACATTTCTGTTAATTAGATGGAGAAATAAGAAATGGGTTCCAACACATTTTATAGAGTTAAAGCTTATTAGTACATCACCCCAAATGAGGCTGAAGAAATTGAATATTTCTGTAGAAAATTAACTGCACTATGGGAGACACAGTGTACAAAATTCACATTGATTTAAATGGGGTTTATAAGTCTTGGAATGTAATACAGATCTCCACTGTGGAGTTTCAGAGGTGGGAGATCTCTCTAGCAGTCAATCCCCATTTAAATCAATGGGATTTTTTTTTATTTGACCCAGAATTGCACCACTTCCTATTAATACATGTTGAGTGGAAAGAGCTATAAAGTGCCAAGAAAATGCTTGTGTTCTGGGCAATGAGAATTTTAGGTGATCTGTATCATTGCAAATTTGGTCTGCTTGAATAAATTAGTTTTTAACAAATGACAATGTTTACATGCGTTGGATACCTATCTGAAACACAAATGTTTAAGAAGTATGACTGTTTATCTTAAAAATAATAAAAACTTTCTAATACTGTTAAAACCATTGGCTGCTAAAGACATCGCCAATAAAGAAATGAATTATTGAATAATCTGTTTTTCAAATATTTTATGCCAAATAAATGTGTAGGTTGGTTGTCATCAGGAAGTCATCCAGTGATATGGGATTATATTAGCAAACAGAAAATTATTAAACATCTAAATCTAATCAGAATTTGGTGTGACCACCCTGTCCCTTCAAAACAGCACAAATTCTTCCAGATACACTTGCACACAGTTTGTTAAAGAACTCGGCAGGTAGGTTTTTCCAAACATCTTTGAGAACTAACCACAGTATTTATGTAGATTTAGGCTGCCTCAGTTGCTTCTTTCTCTTTATGTAATCCCAGAGACTCAATGATGTTGAGATCAGGGCTCTGTGGGGACCATACCATCACTTCCATGACTCTTGTTCTTCTTTATGCTGAAGGTAGGTCTTAATGACTTTGGCTGTATGTTTGGGGTTGTTGTCATCCTGCAGAATAAATTTGGGGCCAATCAGATGTCTCCCTGCTGGTATTGCATGATGGATGCCTGTACTTCTCATCACTGACAATACCAATAAGTCTGACCAAATCCCCAACTCCATTTGCAGAAATGCAGCCTCAAACTTGCAAGGAACCTCCACCATGCTTCACTTCAGCCTTCTGCTACAGCCAAATATTTAAAATTTTTACTCATCAGTCCAGAGCACCTGCTGACATTTCTCTGCAATCCAGTTCCTTTGATTTAGTGTATAGTTGAGTCGCTTGGCCTTGTTTTCATGTCAGAGGTATGGCTTTTTAGCCGCAAGTCTTCTATGAAGACCATTTCTGACCAGACTTCTCCAGACAGTAGATGTGTATACTATGATCCTACTGCTTTCTGTCAGTTTTGAGCTGATGGCACTGCTGGACATCTTCTGATTTTGAAGGGAAGTAAGCAAAACGTTTGCTTTCCTGTATATATGTGTGTATGTGTGTGTGTGTATATATATATGTATATATATGTATATATATATATATATATATATATATATATATATATATATATATATGTCTATCTATCCATAAAATAATAAAATATATATAAACACACGTACAAACACAAGTAGGTATGGGAGAAAGTTTATGCCTTAAAAGAGAAACAGGAGAAGGACTTTTCGTCAAGCTGGAAATATTTCATAAAAAGTGCACTTCATTTTTCTTTTTTTTCACCTACCACATTGCATTGAAATCAATGAAAAGAAGGAATTTCTCCCTACCACATGGCAAATTTCTCTTCTTTTCCTACAGGAATAGTATAAAAGGGTGTCAGGTTCTCACATCATACCATTCTGTGTTTGTGAGAGGAAGAGAGGCTATTAAAGTGGAGTTGAAGCTTAGTTTAGGGACTCATGTAGTCAGGAAATCTGTTCTCTATATTAGTGGAGTCTGAAGGACAGGAAGGGAGAAAGGAATTTGACCCCAAATAGCTCAAAATTTGGTTTGACTGACTGGGAAGGTACAGACATTTGTGTCAGGTTCTCATTTCATACCATTCTGTGTCTGTGAGAGGAGGAGAAGCTATTAAAGTGGAGTTGAAGCTTAGTTTAGGAACTCATGTAGTCAGGAAATCTGTTCTCTATATTAGGAGAGTCTGGGGGACAGGAAGGGGGAAAGGAATTTGACCCCAAACAGCTCAAAATTTGATGACTGGGAAAGTACAGACATTTATGTCCCAAGTTTCTTCCTGATCTGGCTGTTATCTATGTCCTATGGAAGTCTGGGGGGTGAGAGAAAGGAGAAAGGGAGGTTTAACCCCAAATTTTTGTTTGACTGAATAGACACAGGCAATCAAGTTTCTTCCTGCTCTGGCTTTTATAACTGTCCCAGGGGAGTCTGTGGGGGGTGAAAAGGGAGCAAAGGTGTTTTACCCCAAATATTCCAAAATTCTGTGTGACTGAATGGCAACACACATGCAGCATTGATCCAAGTTTCTTTCTGCTCTGGCTTTTATATCTGTCCTAGGAGAGTCTGCAGGTGTGAGAAGGGAGCAAATGAGGTTTACCCCACATACCCCAAAATTTTATGTGACCAAGTAAACATAAGCTGCTGTGATTCAAGTTCCTTCCTGATCTCACTGTTATCTCTATGTTCAGGGAGCCTATGGGTGTGAAAAATGGGCCACCAACAGTACAGAATTTAGGGATGGGGATCAGTCAAAATGAATGAGACACTAATTAACTCATCTGTACATAATCAGGGAAATCATTATATTCTTGCCTGTTGGTAGCCCTTGAGGAATGAACTTGGAGATCCCTGGCCTAAAGGAATATAAAAGTAGTGGGGAAGAAATGGTGGGAGATGCTGAGGATGCCCTAATGACTAATGATCCTGATGTAGATCTAGACTATATCCCTCCAGAATCCTTATTTTCTTCAGATACAGATGAATTTGAGAGTGAAAGATATGATAACATGGCCAGAAAATTAGCTGAAAGGTAAAGGCTCAGTCTTCCACCACTGAAAAGGAGCACTGTGCCTGTCTCTAAACTGTTTGAGAAAACAATTGGAAACTCTGGACAAACAAAGATACACAGTCGTTCAGTCAGTCATCGTCAGCATCATCACCGCTTTCAAGTCCAAGTTCCACTCAGTCACACACACTAATAGTGTTGAGTAACCAGCAACAACACAGGTGATCTGCATCCACAACCTTAGCTTTGATAAGTGTCTGCTGCTCTTTGAAGTTCATCACCTGTGACACCTAGTAACACCTGGCCCCAATAGCAGTAGCAGCCTCTCTGGGGCCCCACAGTGTATGAAGTCCATAATATGGAGATACTTCACTCACAATTCAAAAGCTAAACATGTTGCTATCTGTTGTCTGTTTAAGAAGCATATGAGCAGGAGGAAAGCAGGCATACCTAGGCGCCTCCTCGATGAGTTCCCAACTGAACCAAAACCACAGGTTTGACTGGGAGATACACCATCAGGTCAGAGGTGCCACAACTAGCCTCAGCAGAAGTACTCCTAAAAGTTCCTAGGGCCCTGGGGTACATAATAAAAATGTTGTTGAAGTGTCAGAGAATGTGCCAAGATTTTCTTCTCTTGTTGCAGGGAGGATGATTCTGAGTTAGTTTTTGAAAATGACAAGATTCATAGAGTGCCTACACATACCCCCACCATTCCCACAAGTCATGTCATTAAAGCAATAACGTTACACAGCTCTTCTGCTTTGTACCGCCATACCACTCTTACTAAGTTCTTAAAAAGACATCAAAACCTGCACAAAAATAACTGCACTTGTGGAATAGTAAACGTGACAAAATGTTGGGGGTTGAAATGCTGCCCTTTTGTTGAAAACAGAGGCGTTAAAAAACTGATGTGAGGTGTTGTGCCTTGCTGGAATATCCCAATCCACAGTAATTTTTCAAGGAGGGTTGTGCCAGTTACTGGAGCAGGAAGTTAGCTTTGTGGGCAAAGGACAAAGTGGGCGATTTATAAACATGGAGTTAAGCAAAAAGAAGCATTAAAATGGCTGTACCTAGGGTGGGCGAAAAGTGTGAAAAATGTGCAAAAAACTTGCTGATTTTTTGCTTTTTCCGTGAAAGATTTCACCTTTCCTCCTTTTCGGCTATTTTAACAAATTTTTTGCCTATTGTAACACATTTTTCGCCTATATTTCCTATAGGTATTACATTTCCCACTGTAATATTACTTCTTCTAAGGTTTGTAGTTTAGAAATAAGTGTCTGAAAATCAAAGCTGTGAGTCCTACAGCAACATATGCCTTGAAAAATGTGTTAGCATACAGAATGCATTTTTCCTTTGCCCACAATTCTAACTTCCTGCTTAAATGACACTGGCACATGTTCATCATGATGATGTCAAGTTATGAAACATATAAAGTACAACTTACAATGTGGCAGATATGTATTGTAGTGGTGGTGATGGTGGACTGGCTGGTATGGTGTGATTTGTGTATGTATATAATTTTTACTATTGTCATGTTTGCATCAAATCTCTACCATCCTTCTCAGATTATTGACACACATTACTTGTCGATCATAGCAGTGGTCCCAAGTGGGGTAGATGGTGGAAACCTTTTTCAATCCCTCCTCCTTTCTGCTACCTAATACTCAGATGGTATGAGATGTTGGTTCATTTTTAAGAATGTTAATCTCCCAACATTGCAGGGTCAGACTTTCTAATGGTTTTCGCAAACAGTTTATCGACAGGCACAGTACTCCTTAAAAGTGTAGAAAGATTCAGCCTTTGACTTTATGCTAACCTTGTAGCCCTGTTACCATCCTCACTCTGTATCTGAACAACAGAAGAATGCTGGAGGGATATATTCTAGATCTGCTTCATCATCAGTCATCATTACATCATTCTCAGCAGCATCAGCATCACCTGACAGTTCTTGCCCACTACTACCCTTATATTCCTCTAAGCTTTTGGGGGTCTCAAACAATTTCTTTTAAATTTTACTGTAATAAAATTCCCTACTACTTTGAGGATGGGTGTTTTGGTGCTTGTTTGTCTCACTATCTGATGCAGCAGGTGGTTCAGTTTTTACAACTTCCTCTATTATGCTATTGTCAGAATCATCAACACATGAATGCGACTTGTTGTCGTCTTCAGTTTTCTTCTTATATGGTTCTTTATTTCTACTGGCACTGGTGGTGCTGGAACTAGATTTGCTGGGACCTCGACAAACTGCATCCTCCCTTGGAGTAGAGGGATCATCATCATTGATTGCACATGCTGCAGCAACCATTGCTGCAGTCAGTTTTTGAACTACTACTTTACTCTCACATCCCTGCACTGCTCTACCCCTCCTTCTTCCCCTTGTGCATTTTCTGGACATTATTCAACTACACTGTGTTTTTTTACTCTACGGTAGACAACACAACTGATGGAGCTGTATGATGCCTTGCCTAAGCCCAGTCAGCTATCTGTCACTGTCACATAAAATATTTAGTTCATATTCTTTTTTTTCTTTTTTTTTTAAGTTGTCCACCCTGTTGCTTTATCACAGTCTGTCCAAAAAAATTATAACTGAAAAAGAAAATCAACAACTTCTTTCTCCAGACTTCCCCACCCAGCACAGAGACAATAACAGCAAGATCAGAAAGCAAATAGGTCCCTAGCTGCCTTGTCTTGCCAGTCAGTCATATGGAATTTTGGAGTATTTGGGGGTCAACCTACTTCCTCCCTTCTTTTCCCCAGAGTGCCCCACTGACTCTCCTAATACAAGGAAAAATGTCCTACCTAAAAGATTCCCTAAACTAAACTTCAGTTGCCCTGTCTTGTCTAGCTCAAACAAGGTACTGCTCTCTCCTCTCACAAAAATAGAATGGCATACTGTGAGAGACTGAAAACCTTTTATATAGCTGTAGAAAACTTTTGTGTGGTGGAGAAAATGTTTTCTTCCCATTGATTTCAATGGGCGAAAAAGGCGAGACAAAGTGGAAAAACAGCATTTTTCACGTGAAATTATTCACCAAGCAGAAAGTGCTATTATTTGCCAATTTCAGTTTGAGGCTAAAATTTTTGCCCATCCATAGCTATAACAGTGTCTTTGATAGTTATAAAACTAACAATGTCGGTTTAGGAGGATCCACTCCTTTTTCTTGTATATGCATGAGGTAAGGGCTGTTTAGAGGTTAAGACAGAGAACTGTACACAAAACACTAATGTTGAGCGAGCGTGCTCGGCCGATGCTCGGATCGGCTCGAGCATCGCTCTGCTCGGCACATGGCGGTACTCGTACGAGTACCGCCATGTGCTCGCCCGACATGTTCGGGTTGCGGGGATCTGTGCCGGAAGAGGCACAGATCCGAAGACGCTCCGCTGGACCACCAGGGAATGGAGGTACAGGGGCATTGCGGAGATGAAGGGGGCATAGCGGAGATGAAGGGGGACATTGTGGAAGAGGGGCATAGACTCTATGCCCCTCTTCCACAATGTCCCCCTTCATCTCCGCTATGCCCGTCTGTCACAATGTGCCCCTTCATCTCCGCTATGCCCCTCTTCCACAATGTCCCCCTTCATCTCCTCTATGGCATAGAGGAGATGAAGGGGGACATTGTGGAAGAGGGGCATAGCGGAGATGAAGGGGGACATTGACCAGGCACCCTCCGCTCATCAGAGCAGGGGGTGCCTGGTTTGATGCTCGAGTGCTCCCATTCATTTGAATGGGGCTCGGGTGCTCGGCCGAGCACTCGAGCAGCAGGGGGTGCTCGGTCAGAGCACCCGAGCACCCGAGCATCGCGGTGCTCGCTCAACACTACAAAACACCATTTACAAAACTGCCAAATAAGGCTTTGTTGCATTCTATAGAAAATCCACAAAGTGGCTATAGGCCACAAAAGCAGATATTTTCTGATGGCAAAATATGTAGTCATATATTGGCTGAAAACTAGAATCTGATTGCTGAATTGGCTTTGAAAAACAAGCAAATAAATAAACAAACAAACCTAACTTTGCTTTGGAGTGCTTAAAAGTGATTAAAAATGCTCCTCTGGCAGGTGAACCAAAATGGCCCACCTGGTTCGGCACAAGGTCTCTAGGGTTCTTAATCATCCTGCCCACATTCACACATGTTTAACCTGTTCATTTAACCTGTTCATTTATGGATTATAGCAATTTTGCTGCATCAGCAACAGAGAGGTTAACCATCATATTAATCTATAACTGGCAGAAATAAGGAGACTGGGACACCTTCCTTTATCACCTCTAAGGGAGAAGATATGTTATAATAAATGAAATAGGGGTTCACAGTCCTTATAATTATTGATGTGTGCCTATTGAATTGATGTTGGGTTTCAGACAGTTTTGTCAAGTTTGTTATGTATCCCAAGTTTCCTGATCAAGGATGTATAAGGGCCAGAATGTGATGGCCTGAATTGCAAAAAATTATACAAACAATTCTTGAGGCTCATTTGCTGGCCAATTATCTATTTTGATGTACAGAAATTGAATCTAGACCTTAGTTTGAAAAACAAACTTACAAAAACAGTTTGTTCATCTCTAGTCGAGAAGGGGACATAATCAGTGGCGAAAAGTACTGAATAGAGCTGGCTGTTTACTAGTCCCATGTGTTTTGGTTATTTGGTTGAAAGCCTTAAGAATCACCCTTTTGTTGCTGTCATTTCTATACATATATTTTATAGATTACACTATTTCTTTGCATATTTTTTAACTAAATAATTTTGAATAGCAGAGAATGAAAAGTTTAAACTATAAAATATCTGCAAAATATGTTAATTTATAAATAATAAATATAAATAACTGATACTAATAAATAGTGTTGAGCGAGCATGCTCGGCCGATGCTCGGATCGGCTCGAGCATCGCTCTGCTCGGCACATGGCGGTACTCGTACGAGTACCGCATGTGCTCGCCCGCCATGTTCGGGTCTCCTCCCCGCACGTTTCGCGGCTGCTGCGCAGCCAATAAACGTGCAGGGAGGTTCTGACATCAGTGTAATGCCAGCAGCCATGTTGGCTGCTGGCATTACACTGATTGGCTGGCCAGAACCCGTGGTCGGGTGCTGTATAGCACCTGACCAGCGAGTTCGGCTCAGTCTTAGCCAGGGAGAGATGAGGATAGGAAGGGAAAGTCAGTGTAGGGAGAAGACAAGCAAATTTGTTAAAAAAAAGACCCAAAAGTCCTTTTTAGGACTACTGTGTGTGGGGGCAGCAGTTTATTTTGTGTGGGGGGAAAAAAAAAAAAAAAAAAAAATTCATATATTCTGTTTAGTGTGCAAAGTTGCAGATTAGAGCACATTCTGTTTAGTGTGCAAAGTTGCAGATTAGAGCACATTCTGTTTAGTGTGCAAAGTTGCAGATTAGAGCACATTCTGTTTAGTGTGCAAAGTTGCAGATTAGAGCACATTCTGTTTAGTGTGCAAAGTTGCAGATTAGAGCACATTCTGTTAAGTGTTCAAACTGTAAAATATCAAAGTCACATATTCCATTCACTGTGCGTAGCCGCAGTTAAGAAGCAAATTCTGTTTACTGTGCAAAGTTTCAGAATAGGAAAACATTCTGTTAAGTGTTCAAACTGTAAAATATCAAAGTCACATATTCCATTCAGTGAGCGTCGCCGCAGTCTAGCAGCACATTCTGTGTACTGTGCACAGTTGCAGAATAGGAAGAAATACTGTTAAGTCTTCAAACTGTAAAATATCAAAGTCACATATTCCATTCAGTGTGCGTCGCCGCAGTTTAGCAGCACATTCTGTGTACTGTGCACAGTTGCAGAATAGGAAGAAATACTGTTAAGTCTTCAAACTGTAAAATATCAAAGTCACATATTCCATTCAGTGTGCGTCACCGCAGTTTAGCAGCACATTCTGTGTACTGTGCACAGTTGCAGAATAGGAAGAAATACTGTTAAGTCTTCAAACTGTAAAATATCAAAGTCACATATTCCATTCAGTGTGCGTCGCCGCAGTTTAGCAGCACATTCTGTGTACTGTGCACAGTTGCAGAATAGGAAGAAATACTGTTAAGTCTTCAAACTGTAAAATATCAAAGTCACACATTCCATTCAGTGTGCGTCGCCGCAGTTTAGCAGCACATTCTGTGTACTGTGCACAGTTGCAGAATAGGAAGAAATACTGTTAAGTCTTCAAACTGTAAAATATCAAAGTCACATATTCCATTCAGTGTGCGTCGCCGCAGTTTAGCAGCACATTCTGTGTACTGTGTACAGTTGCAGAATAGGAAGAAATACTGTTAAGTCTTCAAACTGTAAAATATCAAAGTCACATATTCCATTCAGTGTGGGTCACCGCAGTCTAGCAGCACATTCTGTGTACTGTGCACAGTTGCAGAATAGGAAGAAATACTGTTAAGTCTTCAAACTGTAAAATATCAAAGTCACATATTCCATTCAGTGTGCGTCGCCGCAGTCTAGCAGCACATTCTGTGTACTGTGCACAGTTGCAGAATAGGAAGAAATACTGTTAAGTCTTCAAACTGTAAAATATCAAAGTCACATATTCCATTCAGTGTGCGTCGCCGCAGTCTAGCAGCACATTCTGTGTACTGTGCACAGTTGCAGAATAGGAAGAAATACTGTTAAGTCTTCAAACTGTAAAATATCAAAGTCACATATTCCATTCAGTGTGCGTCGCCGCAGTTTAGCAGCACATTCTGTGTACTGTGCACAGTTGCAGAATAGGAAGAAATACTGTTAAGTCTTCAAACTGTAAAATATCAAAGTCACATATTCCATTCAGTGTGCGTCGCCGCAGTTTAGCAGCACATTCTGTGTACTGTGCACAGTTGCAGAATAGGAAGAAATACTGTTAAGTCTTCAAACTGTAAAATATCAAAGTCACATATTCCATTCAGTGTGCGTCACCGCAGTTTAGCAGCACATTCTGTGTACTGTGCACAGTTGCAGAATAGGAAGAAATACTGTTAAGTCTTCAAACTGTAAAATATCAAAGTCACATATTCCATTCAGTGTGCGTCGCCGCAGTTTAGCAGCACATTCTGTGTACTGTGTACAGTTGCAGAATAGGAAGAAATACTGTTAAGTCTTCAAACTGTAAAATATCAAAGTCACATATTCCATTCAGTGTGCGTCGCCGCAGTTTAGCAGCACATTCTGTGTACTGTGCACAGTTGCAGAATAGGAAGAAATACTGTTAAGTCTTCAAACTGTAAAATATCAAAGTCACATATTCCATTCAGTGTGCGTCGCCGCAGTTTAGCAGCACATTCTGTGTACTGTGCACAGTTGCAGAATAGGAAGAAATACTGTTAAGTCTTCAAACTGTAAAATATCAAAGTCACATATTCCATTCAGTGTGCGTCGCCGCAGTCTAGCAGCACATTCTGTGTACTGTGCACAGTTGCAGAATAGGAAGAAATACTGTTAAGTCTTCAAACTGTAAAATATCAAAGTCACATATTCCATTCAGTGTGCGTCGCCGCAGTCTAGCAGCACATTCTGTGTACTGTGCACAGTTGCAGAATAGGAAGAAATACTGTTAAGTCTTCAAACTGTAAAATATCAAAGTCACATATTCCATTCAGTGTGCGTCGCCGCAGTCTAGCAGCACATTCTGTGTACTGTGCACAGTTGCAGAATAGGAAGAAATACTGTTAAGTCTTCAAACTGTAAAATATCAAAGTCACATATTCCATTCAGTGTGCGTCGCCGCAGTTTAGCAGCACATTCTGTGTACTGTGCACAGTTGCAGAATAGGAAGAAATACTGTTCAGTCTTCAAACTGTAAAATATCAAAGTCACATATTCCATTCAGTGTGCGTCGCCGCAGTTTAGCAGCACATTCTGTGTACTGTGCACAGTTGCAGAATAGGAAGAAATACTGTTCAGTCTTCAAACTGTAAAATATCAAAGTCACATATTCCATTCAGTGTGCGTCACCGCAGTTTAGCAGCACATTCTGTGTACTGTGCAGAGTTGCAGAATAGGAAGAAATACTGTTAAGTCTTCAAACTGTAAAATATCAAAGTCACATATTCCATTCAGTGTGCGTCAACGCAGTTTAGCAGCACATTCTGTGTACTGTGCACAGTTGCAGAATAGGAAGAAATACTGTTAAGTCTTCAAACTGTAAAATATCAAAGTCACATATTCCATTCAGTGTGCGTCACCGCAGTTTAGCAGCACATTCTGTGTACTGTGCACAGTTGCAGAATAGGAAGAAATACTGTTAAGTCTTCAAACTGTAAAATATCAAAGTCACATATTCCATTCAGTGTGCGTCACCGCAGTTTAGCAGCACATTCTGTGTACTGTGCACAGTTGCAGAATAGGAAGAAATACTGTTAAGTCTTCAAACTGTAAAATATCAAAGTCACATATTCCATTCAGTGTGCGTCGCCGCAGTTTAGCAGCACATTCTGTGTACTGTGCACAGTTGCAGATTTGCAGCACATATTCCGTGTAATATGAAGAAGGCGGGTAAAAAGGGACGGGGAAGTGGACGTGATCCTGATAGTTCAGGGCGCGGGTCAGGACGCGTAGAAACTGTGCCTGGTGCCAGAGCACAAGACAGAAAGACATCCACCATACCTAGCTTCATGTCTCATTTTACAGGGCGTCGCAGGACATCACTCTCGAGGTCCGACCACTGCGAACAGGTGGTCGGTTGGATGTCAGCTGATACTGCTTCCAGTCGGTTAAGCACCACCCTGTCTTCCACCAAGTCCACTCTCAGTAGCCAAGAGTCTGGTCAACATAATCCTCACTCTGATCATCCTTCCTCCCACCATAGACGGTCTGGTCAAAGAAGTGATCCCACACTGGGATATAGTGAGGAGCTCGTCTCATCACCAATCCTTCATTTGACCCTCTCTCCAAGCACGCTTGCAGAGGAACATGACATCTTGTGCCCTGATTCACAACCTCTAGAGGGTACCCAATCACAAGAAGATGACAGATGTGAACGGCATTTAAGGTCAAAGGAAGTAGTGGATGATGATGATGATGAGACACAGTTGCCATTAAATCAACCACTATTACTGTCTCAAGACCTTGTTGAGGAGGATGATATACAGTTGTCAATGACTGAGTATGTGGTGGGATGAAGACATGAGGAGGATGATCAGAGTGAGGAAGTGGAGGAGGACTTGGTGGACGATGAGGTGACTGACCCCACCTGGGAAGGTGTAGAGCCGAGCGATGACAGCAGTCCTGAGGGTGAGCCATCTGCAGCACCGCAACAGGCTGGAAGAGGCAGTGGTGTGGCTACAGAAAGAAGGCGGACCGCACCAAACTGGCCCGCAAATGTTCCACGGAGAACCCCCTTGCGTAAATCTACCTTGCCAAGGGGTAGGTGTTCCGCGGTATGGCGTTTTTTTAAGGAAAGTGCGGACGACAAAAGAATTGTAGTTTGCAACCTGTGCCACACCAGAATGAGCCGAGGCATGAACACTAGAAACCTCACCACCACCAGCATGATCCGACACATGGCATCCAAGCACCGTAATAAGTGGGAGGAATGCCTGGATCGCCCATCTGTGTCTGCAGGCCACACCACTGCCTCCTCTTCCCCTGTTTTCGGTGCCGGCCAATCGCCTGTCGAAGGCGCAGGCCCGCATACCTCCCGCCCTGCACCTGTACCATCTGAAGCACCATCAGCGACCACATCCACTTCCCTGTCCCAGCGCAGCGTCCAAATGTCGTTACCCCAGGCATTTGAGCGCAAGCGAAAATACCCAGCCACCCACCCACAGGCCATAGCACTAACCTCACACCTTTCCAAATTACTGGCCATCGAAATGCTGCCATTTAGGCTTGTGGAGACTGAGTCCTTCCGCAGCCTGATGGCAGCAGCTGTCCCTCGGTACGCGGTCCCCAGCCGCCACTACTTTTCCCGGTGTGCCATCCCCGCATTACACCACCATGTGTCCCGTAAGATCACCCGTGCCCTGACCAACGCAGTTACTGGGAAGGTCCACTTAACGACTGACACATGGACAAGTGCTTGTGGCCAGGGACGCTACATTTCCCTGACGGCACACTGGGTGAATGTCGTCGAGGCTGGGAGCGACTCGGACCCTGGGATGGCACGGGTGCTACCCACGCCGAGGATTGCGGGCCCTACCTCCATCAGGGTTTCCGCCAGCACCTACGTTATTGGCTCCTCCTCCTCTGTTTCCACCTCCGAATTCTCTGCACGCAGCGCCACTCACCCATCAGCCGGTAGCTGGAAGCAGTGTAGCACTGCAGTGGGGAAGCGTCAACAGGCCGTGCTGAAGCTGATCTGCCTTGGGGACAAACAGCACACGGCCTCAGAGCTGTTGCAGGGGATTAATCACCAGACCGAGCAGTGGCTCTCGCCACTCAACCTGCAACCAGGCATGGTTGTGTGTGATAATGGGCGTAACTTGGTGGCGGCTTTGGAGCTCGGCAAGCTCACACACGTACCATGCCTAGCGCATGTATTTAATTTAGTGGTTCAGCGATTTCTAAAAACCTACCCCAATGTGCATGATCTCTTGACCAAGGTGCGCCGGGTGTGTGCACATTTCCGTAAGTCATCTACAGCTTCAGCCGGCCTGTTGAAGCTGCAGCAGCGCTTACAATTGCCAGCTCACCGGCTGCTGTGCGACGTGAGCACGCGCTGGAACTCCACCTTCCACATGTTGGCCCGGCTTTGTGAGCAGCAGAGGGCAGTAGTGGAGTACCAGCTGTTACACGGTCGTCGCCTCTCCGTTCAACTTCCTGTAATCAGAAGTGAGGCGTGGGAATGGATGTCTGACCTCTGTGAGGTTTTACGCAATTTTGAGGAATCGACACAGATGGTGAGCGGCGATAACGCTATTATCAGTGTAACCATCCCACTTCTGTGTCTACTGAAACGCTCGCTGCTCACAATTAAAACCGACGCTTTGCACGTGGAAGAGGTGGAAATGGGGGAGGAAGAGCTTACACAAGGTGATAGCCAGAGCACCCTCACTTCGTCTTCTCAGCGACAATTGGAGGAGGCGGAGGAGGAGGAGGAGGAAGACACGGTTGCCTCCGCTACAGAGGGTAGCCATGGAACTTTAGTTCCATCTCTTCAGCGTGGGTGGGCAGAAGAGGAGGAAGAGGATGAGGGATGAGGAGATTGAGAGTCATCCTCCTGGTGAGGACAGCGAAATCTTGCCTGTTGGTACTCTGGCACACATGGCTGACTTTATGTTAGGCTGCCTTTCCCGTGACCCACGCATTATACGCATTTTAGACAACACGGATTACTGGGTGTTCACCCTTCTGGACCCCCGCTACAAAGAGAATTTCTCATCTCTCATTCCTCCGGTGGAGAGGACAAGCCAAATGGTGCAATACCAGAAGGTTCTTGTTGAAAAATTGCTCCAAAATTTTCCATCTGACAACGCTGGCGGCAGAGTACGTGCTACCTTGGCCAACAGAGAAGGGGAGAAAAGGGGAGCACACAGCAGTTCCGAGAAAGGCAGGGCAACACTCTCCAAGGCGTGGGACACCTTCATGACACCCCGCCAGCACCCTCACCCTGATGCGCAGCCTAGTGTCACAAGGAGGGAAAAGTTTTGGAAGATGGTGAAGGAGTACGTAGCAGACCGTGTCAGCGTCCTCAATGATCCCTCTGTGCCTTACAACTACTGGGTGTCCAAGCTGGACACGTGGTATGAACTGGCACTCTACGCCTTGGAGGTGCTGGCCTGCCCTGCCGCCAGCGTTTTGTCTGAGCGGGTATTTAGTGCTGCTGGTGGCATCATAACAGATAAGCGTATCCGCCTTTCCACCGACAATGCTGATAGGTTGACACTTATAAAAATGAACAAGGCCTGGATTTCCCCTGACTTCTCCACTCCACTGGAGGAAAGCCCCGGGGGAACATAAACTCACTTTATATATGTTATTTACAATGATGGGAATACTCTGTATTCCCATTCACCCCTTCCACCCAAAAAACGGGTATATGGTTGACTCTTAATCTTCTCATCCTCCTCCTACTCTTCCATATGCCCTGTGATATAATTTTTATATAGGGCCAGCTCACCAGCGGGCCCTGTTTGACAATTTTTGTATAGGTCAGCTCACCAGCGGGCCTTCTCATATAATGTTTTATTGGGTCAGCTCTCTAGCGGGCCCTCTCATATAATGTTTTATAGCGTCAGCTCACTAGCGGGCCTTCGCATATAATGTTTAGGATGGTCAGCTCCGCAGCAGACCCTCACCCATAATGTTTTAGATGGTCGGCTCAGAGCACGTTTCCCTCTTAATCATGGCCCCAGTTCAGAAAAATCGAGGAAATTTTTGGGAGAATTTGCCTCTGCGCACGTTTCCCTCTTAATCATGGCCTCAGTTCAGAAAAATCAAGGAAATTTTTGGGAGAATTTGCCTCTGCGCACGTTTCCCTCTTAATCATGGCCTCACTTCAGAAAAATCGAGGACATTTTTGGGAGAATTTGCAGATGATATACAAGTAAATATACAGCAAATACTGTTTGGTAACAATTTTTCGCCTAAAGTCGTTTTTATTTTCCTTTTTGTGTGTTTTACGGTCAGTCTGTAAAAATGGCGTACTACGGGCGAAAGATCGTTCCCAGCAGCGATGTTGGAGTCCAAGATGCATCCAGACATCCTCCCTATGCTGTCCCTGAACCATTTCTGTGGTGTTTCCATCATTTTCTTCCCTTTTCCTATGGACCAGGCACCCTCCCCTCATCAGAGCAGGGGGTGCCTGGTGTAATGCTCGAGTCCTCCCATTGACTTCAATGGGGCTCGGGTGCTCGGCCGAGCACTCGAGCCTCCGGGGGTGCTCGGTCAGAGCACCCGAACACCCGAGCATTGGGGTGCTCGCTCATCACTACTAATAAATAATACTTTTAGTAGTCTTGCTGACAATCATATGCAGCTCTTTTTGTTTGTGATTAAAATGCCATTACATAATGAGACTGAGAAATTAAATAAATCCATCAAGGTCAACCTCTAGCAGGTGAAATGAATTCCCAGGTTGATTTGAGCAGGATGTAGTGGTTAGCAGGTTTGCTGCATTGACAAGGGACACAGATGACCTAGAGATTTATTGATAAGTATCTCCTTCCTAACTGTAGATCTCAAGCTTTGCTTTGGCAGAATTGACTCATTTGTATTGATACTGGAAAAAAACAACACTGATTTAAAATCATGAATAATTCATTTCTAATTTTATTCCAGCTATCAAATCTAATTTACATTCAAACTGTTTGGGTAATTGATTTGATTTTACAAATGTGTGACTACAATTCGTGTATGGAAGCTGTATAGGATGCATTTTGTAATGCATCATTTATTTTTACAGTAAACAGAGATCATACAAGTAAAACCAAAAACAATTCTATCTAATTGATATGAGGGGCAAGAAGGTAACAGACAATTATAAGAAGTTCTAAATAATATAGTGCAGTTGAGATCAAAAGTTTAACCCTTTGAGTGCCAGAGAGGTACAGAACACATTGCAAAGCAATGCATTGCTTAGCCCTCTAGAACTCAAAGGGTTAAGACTGAGCCAGTTTTAAGAACAAAGCTCTCTGCCCAACAAAGTGGTTATATGTAGTGTTGAGCGAGCACCCCGATGCTCGGGTGCTCGGGTGCTCTGACCGAGCACCCCCTGAGGCTCGAGTGCTCGGCCGAGCACCCGAGCCCCATTGGAATGAATGGGGCGACACCAGGCACCCCCTGCTCTGATGAGGGGAGGGTGCCTGGTCAATGCCCCCTTCATCTCCGCTATGCCCCCTTCATCTCCGAATGCCCCCTTCAGCTCCGCAATGTCCCCCTTCAGCTCCGCTATGCCCGTCTTCCACAATGTGCCCCTTCATCTCCGCTATGCCCCTCTTCCACAATGTGCCCCTTCATCTCCGCTATGCCCCTCTTCCACAATGTCCCCCTTCATCTCCTCTATGCCATAGAGGAGATGAAGGGGGACATTGTGGAAGAGGGGCATAGCGGAGATGAAGGGGCACATTGTGGAAGAGGGGCATAGCGGAGATGAAGGGGCACATTGTGGAAGACGGGCATAGCGGAGATGAAGGGGGACATTGTGGAAGAGGGGCATAGAGTCTATGCCCCTCTTCCACAATGTCCCCCTTCATCTCCGCAATGCCCCCTTCATCTCCGCAATGCCCCCGTACCTCCAGTCCCTGGTGGTCCAGCAGAGCGTCTTGTGATCTGTGCCTCTTCCGGCACAGATCCCCGCCACCCAAACATGGCGGGAGAGCACATGGCGGTACTCGACGAGTACCGCCATGTGCCGAGCAGAGCGATGCTCGAGCCGATCCGAGCATCGGCCGAGCACGCTCGCTCATCACTAGTTATATGGAATGCATTTTTCATTTCAGGGGTTTCTCTAGATACATTTTTATCCATGCATGTTTTTGTCTGTTGCTTGTATTTTTAGATGATGCCAATAAATGCTTGCAGCATTTTATCTTCTAAGATTTGATCAAGAAGAATATCTGTATAAAACTAAAATGTTGATTGGCTATAAAAAAAAATATCTAATGGGGGTTATTTCTGACCTTTTATTTTTGCTATAACACTGATATTATTATTTGTTTTGTTATGAAATGGCAACTAAAATGGTGTGTTAAATTAATATGAACCCGTTGAGTGCCCAAGAGGTATCCAGTGCATTGCAATATACCCAAAGGGTTAACCCTCAGTGTCAGGGAGGTATCCAATGCATTGCAATGTATTGCATACTTTTTTGGCACTCAAAGGGTCAACTTACAGACCTCAGATTACAGCATTCCCCCAGGTGTTTTTTTTTTACTAGAGCTGGTGCTGTGAGCTCAATAGATTCAGCTTCTGCAAATTCACGCGCAACTGCACAGCCAGTGGGAACAAGGATGCTGCCAGTGGCGGTTTCAGCTCTTGCATGATGTGGGACAAGATGCTTGTGGCACTACCACCACTGTATGTTTCAATACTGTTATTTGTAGAATTGAAAGTAAGAGAGATTAATAAGAAAAACACTGACCTTTAAATATGTTTTTTCTTTGTTGCCCTTTAACACAAATTTAGTAAAAATAACACTTTTTTCTTATATTGAATTTGTTCCATACTGCACCTCACAGCAGTCACATAACACAAAATGTTGGGGTCCCATGAAAATTCTGCCAATGGGGCCCACCCCCATGCTAGTTCCCTGTAATGATGGCTATCCCCCATCTTTACACCATGCCCACAGTAGTGCACCATTGAATACAAGCTATAGTACATGACACCAGTAAAGCAATAAACCATTACAAGAGACTAGCAGAGCAGCATATGAGACCAGCATTACAATTGGAAATGAGCCAGAGTTGGTCAAGGAGAATATGCAAAAGAGAAATCACCTCAAAAGCCACAATATTCAAGTGCAAAAAACCACCTGTGGGTTATTCACTGAGGTGTGATAAAGAGAAGATAAAGTTGAAATTACTTCCCCAGTGATATCGCTTCTCCAATTTCTATGTATTCTATGGAGCCAATTCAATAACACGTTTTGTAGATCTTAGTTACTAGGCTCCATAGAATAACATAGGAAGTGGATAAGTCATATCACTGGAGAAGTTATCTCCACTTTATCATCTCTTTATCACTCCTTAATTCATAACCCCCAAGTTGTTTTCTGCACTTGGATATTGTAGCTTTTGAGGTGCTTTTCTATAATTTTGCAAATTTTCTTTGGCCGACTTTGGCTCATCTCCAATTGTAATGCTGGTCTCATATAATACTCTGCTAATCTCTTGTAATGGATTTTTGCCTTGCTGGTGTCATGTAGTGTAACTTCTATTCCAGGGTGCGCTAGTGTCGGCACAGTGTAAAGACAGGGGATAGCACTTATTACAGGCAACTAGTAAGGGGATGGGCCCCTTCGACAGAGTTTTCATGGGAGCCCCAACATTTTGTGTTATGTGACTGTTATGAGATGCATTATGGGACAAATTCAATATAAGAAAAAAATGTTATTGTTACTAAATTTGAGGTAAAGGGAAACATGAAAAAACATATTTAAAGGACAGTGTTTTTCTTATTAATCTATCTTACTTTCAGTTCTAGAAATAGCAGTATTAAAACATACAGTGCTGGTAGTGCCCCAAGCTTCTTGTCCCACGTCATACAAGAGCTGAAACTGCCACTGGCAACATCCTTGTTCCCATTGGCTGTGCAGTTCCTCGTAAATTTGCAGAAGCTGCATCTGTTGAGCTCAAAGCACCAGCTCTAGTAAAAAAAAAAGCCTGGTGGGGGGATGCTGAACACTGAGGGTTGTAAGTTAACCCTCTGAGTGCCAGGTAGGTATCCAACGCATTGCAACGCAATGCGTTAAATACCCCCTGGTACTCAAAGGGTTAATCCTTTGGTTATATTGCAATGCATTGGATACGCCTTTGGCACTCAATGGGTTTATATTAATTTAACACACCATTGTATCTGCCATTTCATAATAATACAAATAATAATATCGTTGTAGTAGAAATAAAAGGTCTGCAATACTGAAATGAAAATACAGTAGAGATCTCACTATTCTCCTTTGGGTGTTAAAAAAACACACACACAAAAAAAAGCTTGATTTAAACCCTCTGCAAATACTCAGCTATAACCTCTGTTAACATTTTGAAAGCTCGCAGTAGAGACTTGAAATAAACAGTGGGAATTGCTCAGATATAGTAAGTAATAAGAGAACAGCTGCCTCCACTCTGTCTGAAGGCTTTATGGCTTTCTGGTGTGTAAAATGATTTTAGAAGATCATATACTGAGTCATCTACAGAAGCATTTGAAAGAATATTACTCCTGACAGTGTGACACTTCTATGGCCTAAGTTAGCATTTTGCTCAGAAGCACACAAATGTCAGAACTGAGCAGATTAAAGAGGGGAGTCTTATGGTTCCTGATTTGGCGAGCTAGCAGTTTAGTGGATTGTCTTCAGAGTGCAAAGTGCCTAAAAATCAAACTGCATGAAAAAAAATGTGCAAACTGTAATGGTGGCCCAGATTTATCAACAGTGAGAGTCTATTCGCTGAGAAAAGCTTCTTTAACATCTTGGATGTACTGATGTGTTAGAGACATCTCTGGCACCCAAGGAGTTAAACAAGACAGGTGGTGGTGGTGGGGGGGGTACAGGAGGGCTGGCAACTTGTGCCCTGGTTGGGGGGATACGATCAAGTGGCCCAGTTCTAGTTGTTTGCAATGCTTTGCTTACCCTTCTGGCACTCAGAGGGTTAAAAACACCATTTAAATGATTTTTCCTTTGTCCTTTGTGGTGCATCTGGTTATCACCAGAATGGCATTGGTTTAGCTTACTGAATATGTCCATAGGTACTGTAAGATGAGAGTTGGTACCATGTTAGCAGTAGAAATACAGGAGGCAAATATAGTCAAGTTGATACCTTTATTTGCTAATTAAGTTAGAATGCAAGCTTTCAAGACCTCTGACATCTCTTCCACATGCTGAGGAAGAGACCTAAGAGGTCTTGACAGCTTGTAGCCTAAATCTGTTTAGGTAGTCAATTAAAGTATCAACTTGATTACATTCACCTCCCAAACGTACTTTACTCTTCAAACCATAAATGGAAGTTGTAGATACTGTAGATACTTCTTATATATCTATCAGGACTCATTTTCACTGTACAATAAAATGTACACACAGCCTATACGTTAATTGGTGATACCATTAAATTACCCTTAGTAAGGGCCGTATGTTCAAAAGAAAAGTGGAGGAGTTCTGGGGAAAACCATCTCTACTATAGGAGAGAAAACTAAAAATTCCCCAAAAATTCCCTTTGAATTAAATGGTGATTTTAACCCCTTGAATGCTAAATAGGTCTCCAAAGTAACATTTCTCTAGCATTCAGGGATTTAAAATCACCACTTAAATAAATGGGAATTTTTAGATCTCCCCTATAGCGCAAATGGTTTGCCCTAGAAACCCTCCACTTTTTATTTTAACATATAGCTTTATTAGGATTCATTTCAATTTCTTTATATCAGGGGAGGGCTGGCAACTTATGGCCCAGGAGGCAAATACATTCAAGTGTCCCATTTCTATATCGTTCAAGTCCAGTACTATAGATCTTACAAGGGAAATGGTTTATGCTACTAGTTTAGCTCCATTTGGACTGTTCCTCTGTGGTGTGATTTGTGTAGCTCCATTTCAGTTGTAAGCTCTCTGGTATCACTAGTGTAGCTCCATTTGCAGCAGCAATTGGGAAATTTATTGAGGAGCAGTGGCCCACCAGCCCAGACATATGACCGGCCTATGGGGAAACTGCCCCCCAAGCCAGCCCTCCCCTGCTTTATATTACTCTTAATAAGGTACTTGCTTGTGATCTTTATGTATTCCCATAACCTAATAAAATGGAGGAGATATACTAAGGTGTGATAAAGCAGTTATAAAGTGGAGATAACTTCTCCAGTGAAATCACTTCCCAAATTCATGTTTTATTCTATAGAGCCTATGCACTAAGGTCCCTGAAGTCTTAGAGATCTTAGTGCATAGGCTACATAGACTAACATAGGACTTGGAGAAGTAATATCGCTGGAGAAGTTATTTTCACTTTATAACACCTTAGTACAATGACTTTTAGTTTGTTTGCAGATCTCTTCAATTGAGAATAACGTCTGGATTTATGGTTTTAGTACTCTGCTTTTAGGGTGTTGTGGTTCTTTGTATATGTAGAGCAAGTTTATATACATATATATATAGGAATGTTGTGTTGATTCCATGAAAGTTCAGGAGGCAAGTATGGTTGTTGATACCTTTATTGGCTAACTAAGCAGATTTAGGATGTATGTAGTAAGGAAGATGTCACTATCCAATTGTGCAAGTTTTTTTAGGAGGTTTTTCCATATCCATTTGTGTGTAGTTTCTGGACTGAGTTTTCTTATCTGATTTCCATTTTAAAGTGGGTCACCTATGCACAACAGAGATCGATATCTAGGCAATGAGACCGCTCCAGCTTACAGACAGAAGCCTCCATCATCGGAGGAAGGAGGAAAGCAGAGGCAGAGCGTCGGTCTGCAGTCTATACGGAAGTGGCTGCAGCCCAGACTTTTATAAGTTACATTTAAACCAAACGGAAGCTTAAAATAAAATAATAATAACGTTTTAATGCTATTGGATGTGTCACCTATTTACGGGATGTTGTGCATAGGTGATACATCCACTTTAAACAATGCAATTTGTATATAAGAGAGATGTTTTCATATTTATCTGTATAACATGCCTGAGGAAGAGACCTAAGAGGTCTTGAATACTTGCATCCTAAATCTGCTTAGTTAGCCAATAAAGGTATCAACAACTATATTTGCCTCCTGTATTTCTACTGCTAACACGATACCAACTCTCATCTGTTATCCCCACGGAAGTTAACACTTAAGCTGTTGTACTAAGAGAAAATAGTACAAACCAAGTGCACCATGGTGAAAAAATCCTATTAATTTAAATTGACTTTTAACTCCTTGAAAGCTAGATAGGTCTCCAGTACCTTGCAGAATGCAGTGCAATGCATTGAAGACCCTATTGGCATTCAATTAGTTAAAAGCTTCATTTAACCCTTGCGTGCAAGAGAGGCATTCAAAGCATTCCATTGCAATAAATTTGATACCTCTCTGGAACCCAAAGGTTAAATCAACTGGAATTTTTGGAATTAATTTAAATTAATAGTAATGTATTATGTCTTTTCCTAATAAGGAAAAAAATGATTCTACATTCACTGTTGGGAGGTGCTTCATTCAAACATTATAACAGAACAAACCAGAACACAAACTATAGTTTTCTGTTACTATTGTTGGAGAACTTCTGGTCATTCACTTCATTCTTCATACAAAGCCAAAACAACAGCACCATCTGGTGGTCTGAGCTGTAATAGCTTTTAATTGATACATCTCTGAGCAGTAATAGTTATACTAAATAGGAACAAACCGCACATTATATGTATTTTTCACAATACATCATTAGTGTTCCATTCAAGGGAGCTCTCTGAGCCTGATGATGGATGTTTCATCCATAAAAATATAGGGTTAATATTAAATATAGGGGTTTGTATGTTAAACCCTAGGTTCTCATGTATGTTCTTATATGACTGTGAAAGTCAGAGGTTTATAGCAAGACAAACTTCATCATTCAGTTCATTTCTCTAAGGACAAAAAGCAGATTTGTTCACAGCCTTTAATTTTTATTATTATTTTATTAGTACTTTTAATCTTTTTTATTTTACTTTGTGTGTCCCTATCAGGAGGGAGCTTAAGACTCCCCAATCCTTACCTCCTTATCTAGTGTATTCTATGGCATTAAAAGTAATATTAAATAATATTTTAAAAAAAAATTTGGTGACATGGATTTGCCCCTGCAATTCATTACTTTTCTCCACTACAAGTAAAAAATGGAATACGATGAATCATAGGATCAGTCAGTCAATAGGATGCCTGCTATTCCTTCTGATGCAGCTCTAAGAAAAGGCAATCATGTATCTGAAGCTGTATCTAGAAAAGGAAGAGAGCAGAGTGGAGACAAGGAACAAAGGTCCATATTTATAAAAGCAAACAAGTTATTCTGGAGTAAACTAATTGCAACATAGGGGATGTGTGTGTGTCGATGTCTGGTGAACACAACACTTGGAGATATGCTCTAAGAATTAGTAATGCAATGGGAGGGGAAAAGACTGTGATCAATAGTATATCATCTTAGCATAAATGAGGGGATAGAGCAGATACAATGCACAGAGACTTCAGCACCATGAATAGCACCAGTCCTCACACAACCCTTTGAGAGCCAGTTGGAATGGATGGATAACACATTGCAAATCAAGGAATTATTCACCCCTCTGGCACTCAGTGGGTTAAATGACGAGTGCCTCAGTGATCTTAGCAAGTATCTGAATGTAAGTTTGCACCTCTGATATTATGACGTGTCATGAGATTCCTTGTGAGTGAAAAACATGCACTGTCTGATTAAATTAAAACAAAAGTCAAAGCACAAGCTAAATTTATTTTATATTCTGGACAGTGCTGTCTGATCATGGTCTGCCATTATTAATTAGTGGTTATGGACTTTGGCTGCCACATATACACAGTGTAACTGTGGAATCTCACATATGCAGAGCAGTTTATATGGAGTGTATTCCTAGCAGTACACGTACCATAGTAGTCTGACATACAGACAGTGGGGTATCTGTGTTAAACATGAAACACTCAGATACACAAAAGAGGTATGTTTACAGTGTAACCTCAGCAAACCTCAGCCATTGTGGGATCTGTAGTCTAGCAGCAGTTGGAAGGCTCCCTATGCTCACTCCTGATATCATGTGCCCTTCAGGCCCTCTCAGCAGTAGGCATCCTCATGTCACAGGCCCCAGAACAGCTTTGCTGCCATTATCCCAAACCACCACAGTTCATATAAGAAGCCATGAATTGTGTCCACAGGACCTTTTCCTCCATCCTGATTAGCCCAGTTCCAGTCCTGGCCCCCACTCTAGCCACCCTCACCTCATAATTGTGGGAGCTGCTCTTTCCTGAACTGCCATATGCACAAGAAGAGAAAGGGAATCTTGGAAGCCAAGGACACCGTGCTCAGTGGTGCACAGCTGACTTTGACAGTGTATCTGTGTGATCTTTGGCAATGAGATGTGAGCAGGTGTGACTTTGCCAAGTAGCATAATGGGATTTATGTAGTACACACAGAAATAAACAGTACTAATGCTGGCATTTGTCTGGCGATGTGAGTTACTTCACCAAGCAGCATTGCTGGTATCAGCTCACATCCTCTCACCAATCACTCTGTGTGTTCCATTACTGTGGATGCCACAGGCCTGACATTACTGTTTGGAAGACCTGTGCACAGAGCATTGCTCTCAATATTATTTCACCGGCTGACTCACTGCTGAAATATGAAATAACCTCTCAGCTATCTAGCTGCACAATGTAACCATCCCTGCACCTGAGGTTACAGGGTATATACAAATTCTTTTGTATGGAGTGTAAGCTTTTCAGGTAAGAGACTCATCTCTTCTTGACTTTTTCTCTTCTGTTGCACTTTTCCACCTTATGGGTCTTAGGCAAAAAGTATAACAGGTACAATTTTGAGTAAACCCTGCTGGGGAAGTGGTGGTGGTCAGAATGAAAACCTGCAACGATTGCTGAACTAGACAGTGACATGCAGTGAAAATGACCAAGGGATACTGCTGAATCTATTTTATTCAGATCTCTCACTCTTTTCATAAGAATCCAGATTCCAGTAAATACACAAACTGCTCAATTGGAAACCAGATTCTTATGAAGAGAGAGAGGAACTTGAGACAAAGAAAAGATTCAGCAGCAACCGTAGCTTGTTTTCGCTGTGTGTCACATGCTGACATTTGGAATTTCCCATCCAGAACCAACTACAGATAGTGTGGATGCAGCATGCAATCCGAAGGATAATCAAATATAAGAATGCACATTAATTTGAAATAGAAAAGAAAATATATATATATCTACAATGCTGCCTAAGAAAAATGTCCTCACCACTCAGACCGAAAAGAACAATATATAGAAAGAATATCAAAAGCACTAATGTTTTTAGGAAATGATGATCAGATATACCGAGATATAATACTCTCACCTTTTATTCAAATATTACACGTCAATCTATATTCAAAAATATTGGATTATAAAATAATTGGCTGTAACCACCTAATGGCCCTTACTGTCTTACAGAAAACAGTTAGCGTCCAATATACCAGACATGACAACAGATTTGCATGTATATCCAATATATACGGCATAACGTCACAACAGAAACATGTGACTTAATAAACAGGACATATAAATATCCATACATTTATATATATATATATATATATATATATATATATATATATATATATATATATATATATATTTATATATACAGTTTGTGGTGGATAGAGATGGTACTCGCAAGAAATTTTTGTGAATGTGAAAGCAGGTTTCATTTATTGTATGTGATACAATAAATGTAACCTGCTTTCACGTTGACAAAAAGCTCCTGCGAGTGCCGTCTCTATCCACCACAAACTGTATGTATGTTCTTTTGACTTGAGCACCCAGGCTGGATATATATTGTTCTATATTGCTTCCCAAACACCTACAAGACTATATATATATATATATATATATATATATATATATATATATATATATATATATATATATCCTTTAATCCGTCACACGTTCCAATCCAGACAATATAGAGACAATTAAGGAATACATGTTATATTGTCAACAGTCTGGACATCAAAAACACTTCAAGCTTACCATAGACATGGCAAAAAAGATGGACACAGCCTGAATATATTTAAAATACGATTACAACGGATAGAAAAGGAACTCAGCATATATGCATCACAGACACATCTGTATAAGGTGCAACATGTCTAATTAATATCACTAGATGACTGTTTAATTTGTTCCAACCCTGAAAGGGTCTGTATGAATCACAAACACATCTGTGAAAGGTACAACATTATTAGTTGGTGTTTCTTTTGTAGTGAGCACACAGAATGCACATAATAACAATATCTACTTATGCCTATGCAAACATCCATAAACAATAAAATATTTCAAAAAATAAAAATATAGAAGAGGAGCTTAAAATGCCCAGATATATTCACTGCAGATGAAAAATATCTGGCAAAAACACAGGCTCTATATATCCAAACGGATTGTTTTTTCCGTATATACTATATACCACTTTGTTCTGTTACTTTTTATCGGACACAGCTTTGCCTTTAAATTAACACAATTCGCAAATCCTTGAATATATTTGATATAATGATCCCAAGGTGTAACTCTTCAAATGTGTTTCACATCTATAAGACAATGTTCCACATAGGATCTCAATCTGTGTCTTTTTAACTTTTAATTTGTTGTTATCCTTTATGTTTGCCAAGGCCAATATCAGAAATTCTTACAATATTTATGAGAGTAATACTCTTACACTAGATCGCAACAGTTATTCCCACTATTACATATGAGGGTATGTTGCTTATATCTTAATTTACTATCCCCCAGGTGTGCTTAAACGATTAGGTACAATATTCTGTGTTACCTTAGACCGTAGAGTCGGTAATGACAATAGCTGATTCTTATTTCAGCACTACATGGGTGTTATGGAGTCAGCGTCTAACACACTTATATCACCATTGCACACATTGCCTTCACTGTGGAATAATGATTTCTTTCTTGATCATAATATCTGTATCTTTATCGTTGTCCCTTTCATTTCATGTGTTTGGTTTGTATATATATTTCCTTGATTATCCAATACGTTTCAAAGTTAAAGCTAACTTCTTCATCAGGGGAAAAAAGTTGGATCTACATTTACCTCCATCTTCTCTTCTAAATATACATATATTAAGCTCCTCCTGTCCTCAGTCAACAAAAACAAAACCCTCCTATTTCTGGATATAACTGAAATCTGAAGTGCGGTGGATAATCAAGGAAATATATACACAGACAAAACATATGAAAAGAAACGGACAATGATAAAGATACAGATATTATAATCAAGAAAGAAATCGGTATTCCCCAGTAAAGGTAATGTGTGATATGGCAATATAAGTGTGTTAGATGCCGACTCCATAACACCTGTGCTGAAATAAGAAGACGCTATTGTCATGACTGGCTCTACGGTAACACAGAATACTGTACCTAATCGTTTAAGCACACCTGGGGGATGGTGAATTAAGATATAAGCAACATACCTTCAGATGAAATAGTGGGAATTACTGTTGAGATCTAGTGTAAGAGTAGTACTCTCATAAATATTGTAAGAATATTTGATATAGGCCTTAGCAAATATAAAGGATAACAACAAATTAAAAGTTAAAAAGACCACGGATTGAGACCCTATATGGAACATTGTCTTATCCCTTTCCCTACCCTTTTACCTAGTGTAAGCCACCTCCCCTCAGATGTGGAATCTTGTCCACAGACCAGACAGCTCACAGCAAGGGACAATCTTCTTACTGTGAGAACAATGAAAGCCCTGCCCCATTGACAGGTTTTTCCCTTTTGTTAATTGAAGATTGTCCCTCTCTGCAATCCACTTGGACACCACCCTGCTGCTCTGAACTGAGCGGTATTACATCAGTAAAAGGGGTGCAATGGAGATATTTTATCATTCAATTACTCTTGAACTACAAGTCTGACAATATTGAAATAACACTCTCCATGGCCCAATTACTATAAAGATTCATTGGAGTGGCTTTTATTATGAAACATTACTATCCCTTTAACATCCAAACATTCTAAACATTTCCAACCTTGGTAACATAACAGAGCTCTAGAGTGAATTGGGAGGTAGTTAAATTATTACTAGTCAGCAGTCAGCAGACTGTGCTAAACTCTCCAGAGGAGATTTGAGCAACATAAATTAATGGTATCTATTGACCAACATTTTGTAAATGCAAGAAGAGATGCAGAGAGCTGTCAATATGTTAGAATATATCCTAATGAAAGTATTTCTTCTATTGCTTGTCCCTGGTTTTGTGCCAGTTAAAGGAAATCCCTGCATTGCTTATGATATGTACTGCTGTAACACCTTTTTAACCAGGAGGTACTGAAATGGCTCAGCCTCCCTTTGTGTGGATCCCTATGCTTGTCCCTGGGTGTACATCATTTTTCATTCCCTGCCAGCAACAGGCTTTGCTCAAATACACTCTTCTCTGTTTCCTTTCCTCTTTATGGATCTCTCAATTTGTATGGCCTCTTCCTCATTGTGTTGTGGTACTTTCTGGAGGACAAACTTCATTTCTGCTAAAGGAAATTCTAGTCCTCTCGCACAGGCTGAAATATATCCTATTCTGATCCCACCCATTGGTAACAACCCAGGTTCTACCTCTAACCCAGAGATATACTCAGGCTGGGTACTGGTGAACTTTGCTGGGGGGGAGAGGTTCCATGCTACACTTTATAAGTAAGATGAGTGTTCTAACTACTGACTAATATTAACTAATACTAGGACACTATGCCACATTTTTTGCAGTCTGATCTATTTTCCATCAGCAACTTGACCACTATTAAGTCTGTACACTGATGGAGTTCCCATTAGGCTGAAATGGAAACAGTCTGTGGTATTTAACTGTGGGGGGGGGAGTCAGCCTTGCTCAGTTCCAGAGGCCACGCACCAGATACCCACTTTAGTTAGTTTTATGGTGTACAACGTATTTATTTATTTATATAATTCTGCAACATACAGTCTACATAGCAATTGTTAACATTTAATTAATAGATTGTATAACCATTTACTGGCAAGGTTTATTTGACTTTGTGGATTCTATAACCTAACACTGAGGAGCAATGTTATACATTTGTAACTTCACATGGGTTATGAACATTTTTATATTTGTATTTTTTTGACTAAAGGTATTTTCTGCTTAAGCATCAGAGGTTGGGACTGGAGATATGTTATGTATTGAGTAGAGGTGTATCCATGGGTGGGGCTAGGTAAGCTTAGGGTGCCTTGTGTAGGGGAATCTGAGATCCAGCCCTTTGTCTATAACTAATTTGGAAATCCAAAGAAAGATGTAGTGTTTTTAGACAGGAATTTCTATGCATTTTACTTCTTAGTTGGAATATACGACCAGCACCAATTAGCCAAGAAACAAGCGCTGATTCTGCTACTGTCACCTGCAGGCAATGTCTGAGCAATAAGTGAGACTGAGCTGTAATTAATGGACAAACTTATTATAATGTTATGTATTCATTTCAGAGTGTCTTATAATTCTGTGCACTTTTCTGATTTGAATTAAAGTGACAGATCTGATTAGTCATGCACCTTGGATGCTGACAACAGTGCATCAGTTTTAACAATGAAGTGTCTCAGATTTCTCCTTCGTGCTAAAGGACAGAGTAGGAAGTTACTGACACATTCCATGGTGTTAATTCTGGATATATGATTCATTGCCCTTTGGTTTTCTACAGCAGTGACAGCATAACAGGGGCTTACATGAGGTCCTGGTATTCATATGCTGTCATTGAAAAGTAACTGTGAATGATGTATCTCTTGAATCTTGAACGTCAGCTTGTTAATATGTTGCTCATTAACAAAAAAGAAAACATAACGCTCATGAAAAAACAGTCACATTATCGGCTGTGCTGGTCATGGCAAAATTATTAACCCAGGGGTGTACAAAGCACTGGAGGGGGGTGCAATGATACAGTGCTGCACAAAACTAAGCAAAGGAACTCCAATGTACTAAGAGATTTATGGCAAAAATGTCCTTCTGTACATCACTTGGCCCAATGGGAGGGCAGTAGAAAACTGCATGAGCATTTAAGGGTGTTCATTTCCTCAGCACTTTGTACAAAAAAACACATATTAACGAATAGTAATGTTACTCCATCTTCCTATATGTGTTATAGGGATGTTTAGGGAATTGCTCCTGATCACATGCTCTAATGCATAACTTGATGTGTGGGTAAACAGTCAATTTTCCAGAGCAGAAAATGCATTGGATTTTTTGCATTTTCTTCACTTCTCCAATGCTTGTCTAGTAGGCTGGGGGGGAGGCTAACTACCTAGCCCCTTTACCACCTTGTTTTAGGGTGATGGTCCATGGCAAATAAATGATTAAGTAATCCTTTGCATGGCAGAAGAATGAACTGTGTAAACAACATGTAGAACAACAAAAATGTCATTTTCATGTGCTGAGTACATATGCAGGCTACTAGGGTTACTTCCATTTGTCCATAGCAACTCGAATTCAGTCTCATAACTGCACTCTATAAAGTGTTCAGTGTGACAAATGGGGAGGAATAAAAACACTACTTTATTGACTGTTCTGGGGGACAAAACACAGCAATGAGAACAGCCACAGACCAGAAGCTTCCACATAGAGTGCAATTTATAAAAACAAAGGTGACGGATCAAAAAGTATCACTCTAAAAATTAAAGGTGTCCATAATATCCTCTGTATATAAACAAAGCCAATATACATTATAAATAAATACAATATGTCACACTGTTCTGCAAGCATGTATCAAAGCCCATTATACAGTACAGATAAGTAAGACAAAGATCTACAGACATTTCAAAATCACATTGTGGTGAGAAAAATCCTGTGGCCACCAGGAGAGACACAGATTCCACAACTGTGCACCTTCCACTATCTAAGTAACAACAATGCTTGACAACAAAGCTGTTTGAAACCACAAACATGCATGGATCTCCAATAGTAGGACACATTAATCCCAATTCCTGGTCATCAACGGGGCAAAACACACATGCCAAAAATGAAGTGGGAATAATAATAATAATAATAATAATAATAATAAAACAGGTGTTGTAAATCCACTATAAAGATAATATAAAATGAAAACAAAAAAAGAAAGGGCACACAAATAGTATAATTCAGTAAACAACTGGCATATTTTAGGGACCAGGAACCAGACAGGACACAAAAAGGTAAAATGCAATACACCTTTATTAGTGCAACAAAAATAAAAGCATGAGCCAAGAGCATAAACCAAAAGGCACGCCAGGGTCAGGATGGAATTCAGCCGAGCTGGAGTCAGGAAACCAGAAGTTTGCGATGTCAGGAACAAGCCGAGGGTCAGAAGAACAGAAGTCAGTGAAGTCTGGAACAAGCCAAGTAATCTGGAACACAGCAAACAGGAACGCAGGAAAATCCACAGAAGCCAGCAGCAACAGGTCAGCAAACAAACACAAGGAAGTGAGCCAAGCTGCTATAAGTAGCCTGAGAGGATTGGCTGATAACAGTCAGGTGAGTAATCAGAGAGGTCAGCTGATTCAGCCTGAGCCAGAAAGTCAGATGACAGCAGCAGTGCATAACAGAGCAGTAGATTAGCTTAGACAGCAGAATCAATAGGCAGAAAGGGAGCAGCTCAGCAAAACCATGACACATATAAAGCTTCCAACATCACTACTCACAGTTGTATTGGTCAGGAATTAGGGACATGACAAGTAAGCTAGCAGAGAATAAAAACCCGTCTCTGCTAGGGACTACAGGATATATCCAATCTTCAATACTGTATCACAATAGCGAAGATGTAAAGGAAAAATGGCTCAGGTTATAGAAAAATGTATATTTAATTAGAAAATCAGAGAGTCAAATCTCCAAATCTCTCAAGTAACAACACATTTGGTGTTCTTTGCCACCCATCAGACAAGTAAAGGATTTGGGATTGAATATATAAGCACATGATTTTAAAACAGCAGCTCCATACCAGCATTTTTTCTTCACATCAAGCCATTTCCACTGAGGAATGTTACTCACAAATAGGCTAGGAGACACCATGTTGCCAGTGGAAGCATTATTCCTAGCTGCAAGCTGTCAACCTGGTTTTTAATACACCAGTAATCTTCTCATTCACGTCTGAAATTGGTAACACTGAATTATAGAACACATGGAAGGCTTGGCCTGAATTTGTGGGAGGGTCTGCAGGTTGTCATACATTGTTTCCATTCATACCCTTCCTACAAGTCTTCAGCTGGAAGCCCCGAGCACAGGTGGAAGGCTTGGCCTGAATTTGTGGGAGGGGCTGTGGGCCATCTTAAGAGGGGCAGCAGCCCCTTCCATTGGGAGCATATAGAGTGTTGCTCCCACCTTGGCATCCCAGCCCTCTTTTTTAAATATTGTTATTAGGTCAGCCCTCTAATCAGGCTGTCCCCATTGAATCTTCCCCAGGGTCAAGCATTTGCCTGAGGGGCGCCACATTGTTTCCATTCATATCCTTCCTACAAGTCTTCTGCTGGAAGCCCAGAGCACAAATATTATTTATATTGTTTGCTATAGGTGCTAATAAACCTAACTTACTGAATATTTTTCATAGTATGGCAGACACCTCTTCCGCTATCCTTCAAAAGGTCAGACTTAGAGACACCCAGAACAAATTACTCAAAGAAAAGACGAGATACACTCGTAGCTGTATTACTTTCAACTTCCACATTAGGAAGAGTGACATTCAATTTTATCCCTGAAAAACATATTTTTAATTGAAAGTGAGCTTACAAAGTGATTGACATCAATTATCATTTGGAACAAACTGAAATTATCTGGCAAAAATTCCACACTTTCTACAAAATCGTCAATAGACCTGTTTTTGTCTGGATTAGGATTTTGGATACATTCACTGATTTGGCTCCATGCCTTCCCTTTCTGGTGCTTTTATGGAATGATTCTTCTCTTTGGTTTGTTTCTTTAGACCTTTGATGTTTTTGGTAATGGAAAAAGGGACTCATTTGAATCCCACATGCTAATATCATACAATGAACAACTCCTAGTATAGTTAGAATACTCCATAGATGATTTTAGAACTTCGGTGTCACTTGACTCCAAATCAGAAGCAGAGAAACTGACTCTTCTAAAGTTTGATCTCAAGTACTTCCTAGGAGTACCAAATGATCTCCATTCATACGCAATCTATTCATCATAGTGGTCCTATCTCAAATTGACACGAGGCAAGTGTATGGTCAGAAAGCTAATTATAACATCTCTTTCTGCACAGAATTGGGCTGGTTCATTCTCCCCAAGATGTTGTAACAATTTATGTTCTTGTGATCTGCATGCATTTATTGTTAGGCTGGACCCTCTATGACAGATATATCCATGTCAGAATAAAAAAATGTTCACTCTTCTCATTCCACTTGTAAAATTCAGATTTAACAATATGCTACAAAGTTATCAGCTTCTTGTACTGAACCCTTCTGTATAAGCAAATGATCATCTATGAACCAATGAAATCTAGTCTATATGGGTTATCATCTCCAAAGATGTGTTGCTGTTCCTGCCAACCCATAAAAAGATAGTTTAAATGCTATTCCAGTGTCTGACACACCTACATGTTTCATGACACCATGATGCAGGGACCTTTGGTTCAGGGCCCACGAGTTGTATTGTGGGAAGTAAGCACTATCATGGCAACCCCTGAGGAAGCTCTGTGAATGGGCATGAAACATGTAGGGTAACTATAAAGGAGTGGGAGTGGGGGAGAATATGAGTGGTGTGACCATCACTATGATTTATCTGAACAAAGCTTTTTTTTTTCTTTTAAACATACTCTGCTTATCTGATTGGCTCAAGTTCTCCTCAGCCAGAGTGGTTTAAACCTATGTATATGCAAAACAATATGTTGCATATTCCTCTTGTCCTTAGTGTTAACATATTGATCAACTAATAGTGATTGGAACAATCCTGGAGGAAACTTCCTGCACCATAGCGGATAAGTAAAAATGCCATTGAGTTAAAGGTTTTTTGTTAACCCACTGAATGCTTGCGAGGTCTCCAATGCATTGTTTTACAATGTGCTGAAAACCTCTCTAGTATGCAAGGGGTTAAAATGTGCATTTAAATCATCTGGAAATGCTGTTTGTTTCCCAAATGGTGCAGTTGGTATCACCCAGAGCTTCTTTAATTCCTCTGACAAGATCAGTGTGTTCTGATGAACAATGAATGGCAGCATTTCATACACTGCAAACTGCTATAGCAATGTCTCAGCCAAAGGGGGGAGATGCACTAAGGTTCAATTTTGGGCCAAACTGGTGATAAGATTTCACTTGAGCATGTCATATGCACCATATTTAACATTATATCCCTGTAAATATGCCACAAACAGAGTTATAAGATTCCTGATGCTTCCTGTGTTTCTTTGGGGAATCACCATCATGCATAGTTGGCACATATACAGACATGAAAACATATTTGATTAATCATTCACTATGATATACAATAACAAATAGGGTGCATTGTATTTAGTGTACAATGGAGATGTCTGTAAAGCAACATGCTTGTGCAGCAAAACCCTTTGACCTTTGCTTTTAATTTAAGCAGATAATGCATGTTTTTCAGTCGCCGGGATTCTCATTCATATTAGAACTGAACAATTAAATTCAGGCATTTGTTAAGATCATTTAACCCTGAGGGATGAGGGATGCATTGCTCCGTGATTTGTTACTTATCGTACTAGCACTCAAAGGGAGGAGGGAAGACCTGTTGCTGTTACTGGTGCTGAAGTATCTCTGCATTCTCCTTGTTCTCCCCTTCCCTCCCCAGCACATTAACTCCTTTATAACAGAACTAGTGTAAAAGCCCATGTACACGGGCCAAGGTCAGGGTAATGTTAATACGCCACTACCTCACTGCTCCACACGATCCAGTCTTATGTCTACTCACTCATGCGATGCAATCATGCGCAGTAGAGACTGCCCGAACACGCGCAGTCTCTACTGCGCATAACGGTTTCTGACAAACATCCTTAGCGAATTATAATATAGGATGATATGCTAATGATCACAGTCTCTCCCACACCCCTTGCATCCCTAATACTTAGTGCCTGTTTGTTGTATTTTTCATGTATTTTCCATGGTGAAGTGAACTCACATCGACAGACACATTTTGTCATTGACCTTTAAAGCATCTCCCACCAAAAAGGTGCCAAAAATTTCAGCCATACTGGATGAAAGGAACATATTGAGCCTCCACTCAGAAGAGGCACATATTCTGGTCCAGTTCTCCTGGTTTGCATTGAAATTCAGCAGCCAGAAAACAAGAAAAACAGTACCTGTGATCACAATTAATACTTCACAATGGTGTCATCGGTTAAATCTAATCCATTTCTTTGCATTCCATATCTTCATTCAAAGGAGAAGTAACACCTTTTAACAATACCCCCTTACTGTAGTATTGCTAAAACTTCCTAATGGCCCTTATGAATTTTGCAGTTTGCCTTTGTTCAAGAAATAGCATATTCAATAAATTCTAAATGCAATTTCCATGGAGGCAGGCATGACAGTTGCCAGCAGAACAACTGGACTTCAAATTCACAGGGATTTAGGATTTTCTGGTAAGTGTGGTTATTATTAGGACTAAGAGACTTAAGTGCTCTTTTAAAATGGAACTATCATGTGAATAACATTGTCCCCCAATACTTTACGAACCTAGAGATATGCAAAGTTATATTGTCATTAAGCTCTATAAGTCCACGTTATTGCAAGAAAAAACTTCTTTAGCAGGAACCAGAGTACAGACAGCGTCCCCCCATATTAAAACTGATGCAGAACCAAACACTGTAGTGGACGTTAAGAATTAGCACACAAAAAAGAAAGACATGATATGTCTGTAATATTTGAAAATGTCATTGTTGTGGTGTATCCCGAGATAAAGAGATCCTTAACATGCTTGTAATTCTGTGTTCTGTAATGTATACTCAAATCCAATAAAATAAAATATAATATGAAAATAAGAAGAATCCAGCACCGGCAGCAAAGAAACTGATATCTGCTGGAATAAGGAGAGAGGAATAAATCTGAGCCATAAATCAAGTTATTTCTTTTTTAATATTCAACACTGTCTGGTGTATGAAATGCAATAAAATATGCACAAAATAAGTGAAAATCTAAAAAATATGGTAGAGCTTATAATAAAATACAAGACTCATCCCAGTAACTCAGAATAAAGAGTTAAATATACAAAGGAAATTGTTGGAGATATTTCTAGTACCCAAAAGGGTAAGAGAAGCAATGTCTTTAACATTATGTTAACCCATTGAGTTTCAAAGATGTGTTAGATGCAATGGTACTCCCCTGTGGCACTTAAAGGCTTTAATGCCATTTAACTAATCACCTGTTGGAGCAAATGAATGGTGTTCAGAACAATGGCTCATCCTATATTATAATTCGCTAAGGATGTTTGTCAGAAGCCATCATGCACAGTAGAGACTGTGCGCGTTTGGGCAGTCTCTACTGCGCATAATTGCATCGCATGATTGAGGTGACGCAAGACTGAATCACATGAAGCAGTGAAGTAGTGGCCACTTAACCCTTTGAGTGCCAGAGGGGTACGCAATGCATTGAGTACCCCTCTAGCACTCAAAGGGTTAACACTACCTGGACCTTTTACACTAGTATTTATAAAAACAAACTGGAGTTATTCTGACGTAAACCAACTGCATCATAAGGGGCAATAAAATTCTTAAATGTCCATGCACTTGAATAGAGATTTTTAACTCATTGAGTGGTTTGCAATGCATTGGCAACATATCTAGTACCACTTACAGTACCTGTGCATATAATACATGTTTAGTTACATGATATAGAATGAACATGAGATGTTCCACTCTTGTGCTATGTAAGGTAACTGATAGGGCTGGATTTAGATCCCGGGTGCCGCAAGGCAAAACATGCCACCCATGGCCACACACCCACTACTCACATGACCCCACCCCCAGTTCCACTAACTTTTCCTGACATAGAAAATAATCTTGGCCTATAACATGAAAGAATTAAAAAAATCAATAACCCCTTGGCTGCTAGAGAGACCTCCAATGCAAGGCAAAGCAACCAATATTTTAATATGGATTAGCATACAGTTGTTAAGTTCATGTGAATATTTGTTTGGGGGTCATGGATTGTATATAATAAGGGTTATTGCTTCTGTAGCTAGTCTCTTGGTTCTACTTACTGTTGATTTGACTGCTTAACCTGATGGCTGTGTGGGTCAGTTTTCACAAATGAATTGTGTACAGCTCATTGCTCTGCATATCATTTGACACTCAGAGAATTATTGGTCACAGTCAATTTCAGGAGCAGCTTTGGCTTCACTCAACTGCCCTTCACAGAAGGAAGTTCCACATATACAGAGCAATATACACTGTTAGGCCAATAAGCAATATAGCCATGTGATACATCAAACTATTATTAGTTAATACAAGGTTACTTTCAGGGGCAATTCTAAAGTTTTGGGGATACTATCCCAGGATTTGTTTTTAAAGGGGAATTTTGCCCTAGGAATAAGTACCTCCTATACTTGTTTATTTGGGGTCAACCTCTTTACTCCCTTCTTCACCCCCAGAGTGCACCCTGACTCCCCTAATACAGGGAAGAAATGTCCAACCTAAAAGACTCAACTAAGCTTCAATTCCCCTTTATTTGCCTACCTCCTCTAGCTCAAAGACATGCTGCTCTCTCCTCTCACAAACACAGAATGGCTGCTGTGAGAGCCTAACAGCCTTTTATATGAAAACTGCCATGAGCTGGGCGTAAAAAGCATGAGGACAGCACTTTTTCGCAGGAAATTTTACACCAAGCAGAAAGTGCCATTTTATACCATGTCTTATGTTTTTTTACATATATTTATGTATTTATTATTAACTGTCCTCCCAATCACTGTCATAAACCCCCCCAAAAAAATTCTCTGTTTAACCGATTGTTTCCCCACACCCCACCAACACAGGCACCCTGATGCCCCTTTTATACTATGCCTTTTGGAAACAAAATAACATTTGCTATGTATTGTGTGTAAATTCAGTGTTCCCACTGATTTCAATAGAATGAGCTAGATGAAAAAAGTGGAATAACTGCACTTTTTGGGGGAAATTATTTGCCATGCGGGAAGTGCCATTATTCGCCGATATTGGTTTGAGGCAAACAGTTTCTCCCATCCCTAGTTCTGGAGTATGTAACTGGCGGGAGAAGGAACCTTCCCTAAGTCAAGAATCTATGGTTAAATATGCTAATCGCAGTACTGAAGTGGTACAGTGATGGTTCATATGCTAATTAAGCTACCTGTGATATTATGCTAATTGCGCCTCTAGTGTGTCATGATATGAGCTAATAAAGATTCCTAAAAAATCATGTGTAGCATGACTAGATCACTGATGACTTGTGCACTATGAGCCTGTGGATTAGGAGCACAGAATATGGGTCTGAGAAAATAAAACCTTCGCCCACCAACAGTAGCAGGGTGCCAGAGTGCCGCTGCCATGGTCGTTGGGCCTGTTACCAAATGATTTTTAAAGGAATTAGTCCTTAATCCCACTGAACACTCCCAGTTAATACTTTTTAAGCTCCAACTGGACATAACAGTGCTAACCTTTGCCTCTGTGTGTGGTTAGCTTTGTGTTAGCTCCTTCAGAGACTCACTCTGTATTCTCCTCATCACAGGCAGTCTCTACTGTGCATGACTGCAGCACACGCAGCAGTCTCTACTGCGCATGACTGCGTAGTTACAAATTATTATATAGGATATCATAACAGATAAGCACATTCCCTTTAGTTTATATACACCCAGGAGACTAGTAATGGTGGACCATATTCTGTTGTATTCTTAGCCATGGAATTCATAAACATACCCCAATTTCTCTTCTACCTCCCCGCTGTTTGAGATCTACCCCATAGTAGCAGCAGCTGCATTGTGGGGCCATCAATGGTCCGTCCAGGCTGTCACTTTCCACACTGTTATTATAACCTCATCTCAAGCTGACAATAAGTGTAGATCCTCCTCCCCCCACATCATGATGTTTCTGAGGAAACTCTCATGGTTGGCAATGCATCATAATTTCTTTATTAATCGCTCATACATTCCAGGTTGCAACAATATTGCCTCTGACAATCTATCCCATTTCAGTTTTCAGGTCTTCTTGCACTCTCCTGAATGCAAGGACCTTATCCTGATCTAAATCAATTCACATCATAAGTCAATTCCATCATCAATAAAGCTCTCGCCCCCAGTACCAGAAAATCCCCTAAATAAATGGAGAATTTGTATTTGTCCCCACTAATGAAGTTGGTTTGTCCCACAATTACTCTTCTTAATATATAATGCTCAGTGCATTTATATTTCAAAATATACTCATCTAACAGTTAACCCCTTGGATGCAAGTAAGGTCTCCAAAGCATTGTGAAGCAATGCATTGGACACCTCTCTTGAATCTAAGGTGTTAAACTATATTTCAGCATTGTGAAGTGAGTACTAATTAGATGTATCTAAAACTTTAATGGAAAGCAATTCATATTTTTACTGTCAGCAGTAACTGATATTTAAATACCCCTAACAGATGTCTGGTAAAGAATGGCAACCAATGCGGATTTAAGTAACATGCTATAAATTCTATACCTTATAGCACTTTTATTATATTAGTTTTATAACACTTTTACTAGACCATCTTTTTAGAAACTAGTGCTTAAAACCAGACTATTGGAGTTTTTACCTCCCGCACAGTGATGAGGTCTGAGCAACAGAAGCTAGTAAAATTTGACAGTGATAAGTAGCCACTTTAATTCACAGCCATGGGGTTTTGACAAATGAGTGCAGACTGAGGCAGAATATCATTGCTATAACAATGTTCAGGAAGGTTCTTTCCCCGTTAACCAATTTAAAAATTTAATGAACCTCGTTGCACTTTGTACTTATTCTGCTGCTGAGCTCCCATAGGAATTCCAAGTGCAAATGGTTCCAAACAGGACTTTACATATCTGTAGAGTCGGCACAATTTCCTAATGGAATCTGGCCAAAAAAGTAAAATAAAATAAAAAAAAGAACAGGTGTTATTCCCCTGATATAGCAAGGATGTCTATCTAATTTTCTTTAGAAAGCAATATTACTTATGTTTTATCTGATGCTTGAAAATGTAATTTTCAGTATTTTTAATAGTAAAGCACACTGTAAAGATAGCATTCTTGGAAGGACTTTAAGGAGAAATGTAATTTACTGATAATAACACCCCTCCTGTTTACCTAACTACGGATAGAAGGTCTTAATGGCCTTTATGAATTTTGCCCTTGTCCTCTGTTCAAGTGATAGGATCTTCAATCAGTTCTGGATTTCATGGAGGAAGGCATGATAGTTGTTAGCTGAACCACAGGACAAAAAATGTTGTTCACTTCCAGCAACTGTCATGTCTGCCTCCATGGACATGACATCCAGGAAGAATTGAAGGTCTTATCTCTTGAACAGAGGTAAAAGGGCAAAATTCATAGGGGCTCTTAGGATTTTCAGTCTATAGTATGCTAAATGTGGTGGGAGTAATTATTTGGAGGTGTTACTTCTCCTTTCAGCTGTATAATGTGAGAAAGAAGGTCTGTCTTACATGAAAACATAGCAGCAATTATACATTTTTCAAACATTTATTTTCCTTAACCCTTTAGATGCAAAGTAATTCACTCAAGATGTTTTGAGCATCTGAGGAGACTAATGTACTAAGAAGAACCGGGCCAATAAGATTAGTAAGGCAAAATTACTCTAATTTCTGGGATAGTTTTAATTCAAAAGTTATTACAGTTCATACTTATTTTTTTTAATAACAATCTTAGCAAGGATGCAGTTACCCATTAGCCATTATATATTTTTTTATAATATACTCTTTAAGAGAGCTTGAGTCATAGACTATGATACTCCATAGTACAGAATAGCAACCTGGTGACCCCAATAGAAAATAGCAAAATTAATGTTTAAAAAAATAAGGTTGTGCTGCAATAAGGTTTGAATTATAAATCTGTCAGTAGTGAGATTTACCTTGTTTTACTCAGCAGAAGAATCAGTATAACATATACTTTAAAAAAAAAAAAAATTAAATGCCAAATTTAATATGTTGCGTACCACTCTGGCACTCAAAGGGTTAAGTGTTTGAATGAGAGTACTCCAATGGAATTTGTATTCGTCCTCTGTGGTGTATTTGGTTTTCCCCAGAATTGAGACAGTTCTTAGAAAATCAGTCTGAGGAGTTAATGAGGTGCTGACAAAGGTAGATTGCAAATGAAGAACAAGCATACAACATTGAAATATATGATGGGGTTAGGATGAAATTTTTTATAGTAAGGTTACCCTAAAAAATAAAAATATGTAGAATGATAAAAAAGAAGGAACAACAAATACACTCATACACTAAATCCAAGTATGCAAAAAAGGTATTCCATTGTACAAATAATGAAAATATACAAAAGTACAGAGCAACATGAACACACCCTCATATCTCCCAAGTGTCCATCTTTAGGAGGGACAGTCCCTCTTTGAGATCCAAATCCCTCTGTCTCTCTTCCCAACCTGATGTCCCTCTTTTTAGGAGATCAGCCTGAAAGGTGTGTATATAAGTGTAACACATTGCTCTAAAGCACTAAAACTCACATTACTGTTCGTTTAAGCTTTAGCATATGAGATTATAAATTAGTCATTTATTCAGTTACACAAAGAGGTGTCAGTAGGTCATGAAATAGCCTAAAAATTATCTGTAATGCCCCGACCACCAGCCCCACCCCACTAACACCACCTAAAACACAAGTGTCCCCCATTGGCAATTTGAAATATTGGGAGATATGCACCCTGGGCAGTAATAGACAGGAAAATAAGCTCCACAGAATGAGGCTGATGACTAAGCAGAAATGAAGGAATTTGACTGCAACATAGGGAATAAATACAAATTCTTAGCATCCCCTTTGATTTACAGGGCTCCCACTCATTAACCCCTTAATGATGAGAAGGGTGCACAATGCATTGTTTATTAATGTGTTCTGCAGCCTTCTGGACCTTAAAGGGATAGTATTACTTCAAAATTACTATCCCTCATATTGTAGCCCTTAATAAACTAAGTTAAATGACACTAGCGGCATCTCTCAAACCTTTATGGTTTAAGAGATAGCCGCTTTCAAAGTTTCCTCTCCCCTGCTGTCAGCGTTCTGCTGCCAGCAGGGGAATCCGGTCCCGGGACAGGCAGAGGCTCTTAAACAGAGCCGGTATCTCGTTATGGAAGGAAAAATGATTAATTGAAACAGTCTTATACGTGTGCTTGGTTACCAAGCACACGTAGAAGACTGTTTCAATTAATAATTTTTCCTTCCATAACGAGATATCGGCTCTGCTGAAGAGCCTCCTCTTGATTCAGAGACCGGATTCTCCTGCTGGCAGCAGAACGCTGACAGCAGGGGAGAGGAAACTTTGAAAGCGGCTATCTCTTAAACCATAAAGGTTTGAGAGATGCCGCTGGTGTCATTTAACTCAGTTTATTAAGGGCTACAATATGAGGGATAGTAATTTTGAAGTAATACTATCCCTTTAAGGGGTTAAAATTTTAAAAAAACAATTTAAATCAATGGGATCCCCCCCATTTGTAAATGTTTTTTCCATAATTACTCCAGGGGGAGATTCGCTAAGCAGTGACAAAGAGGTGATAAAGTGGAGATGACTTCTCCAGTTTATCACTTCTCTAATTCCTATGTTATTCTCTGGAGCCAATTCCCTAACATTTCTTAAGTTTTGGAGATCTTAGTGCATATGCTCCATGGAATAATTTAGGAACTGGAGAAGTGATATCACTGGAGAAGTTATCTCCACTTTATCACTTCTTTATCACCTCTTAGTGAATCCCCCCCCCAGTTCTTTTAAGAACCGTTTTATTGACACACTCTGAGCAAAGAAAAGTGTGATGCAATGAGATATGGGGGAAGAGGGAACCAGGAAATTTGGAATAGAGAAATTAGTTTCCATGGAGCCTCATGTTAAAATCATACCATCCTGTCTCTGATCTATCAAATTATAGGTAGATACAGATATCAGATAAAAGTGTTCATAACAATTATTTTATTTTTACTTATACACTATTTAGAGGTTCCAAAGGTGTGCCCCATATATTTTATCCTTACTTATGCATATTACAAATAGTGTTATATAATCAAATAACATACGTAATTGATTAGTGCTCTGATAACCAGAGGCCACTCCTAAAGATTAGAAGAAAGGAGGCTTCAACTTGATCAGAGGAAGAGGTTTATTACCGTAAGGTATGTTAAATTGTGGAACTTCTTGCCAAAGGATGTGGGAATGGCAGATGCAATGGATACATTTAAGAGAAGAGAGATGCATTTATTTCAAGAGGGGGCATTCAGGGTTATACTGTATATTAGTAGGCAAACCAGGAAGTTAAAATTAAGACTAACTGATTTGGCAGCAGGAAAGCTTATATAATTCTCTTTTTTCTTGTGTCTTTTTTCAACCTAATTTACTATGTGTAGTGCACAACATTGAGGTTTTACAGAAAAATTTGAATAGATTTAGTTGATTTATTATTTGAACCATGTCCCCTAAAGCAGAGTTTTTCTAATCTTCTTCACAAATATTCATAAAAGAGAACAATTTAAGGATCTTTTTGACTGACCACATATGTGCCATTTAGTTTTAGACTAGCTCACCAGTACTTAAAGGGATAGTAATACTTCGTTTTAACTTTCTTTTATTTTGTAGGCATTAAAAAATCATGAAGAATTATATAAGTCTTATCTCTCAAACCTTTATGGTTTATGAGATATTCACAAGCAAAGTTTCCCCCTCCCTCCCCTTTTACCTAGTGTAAGCAATCTCTTCTCAGATGTGGAATCCAGTCCATAGACCAGACAGATAACAGCAGGGGACACTCTTATTCCTATGAAAACAATGAAATCCCTGCCCCCCTTGACAAGCTTTTCAGGTTTTTCCCTTATCTTAATTGAAGATTGTCCCTCTCTGCAGTCTACCTGGGCACCTCCCTTCTTCTGTGGCTGAACAGTGTGACATCAGTAAACTACAACTCTGAAAGAATTGAAATAACACTCTCCAAAGTCCAAATACTATGATGATTAATTAGAACTGCTTTTATTATGAAACATTACTATCCCTTTAAGTAGGAATATTCATAACACCTGTGGAGAGATGCACTGAGGTGTGATAAAGAGGTGGTAATGTGGAGATGAATTCACCAGTGATATCAATTCTCCAGTTTGGTTCAAAATGTCACACTCTATTGGACAACCAACTAGAATGTGCATTAAACATGTCGCTGGCATGAAAAAGGGACATGAGAATCTCGCCCGCATCAAAAGGGTGAGATTCTAAGGTCGCTGGCTTAAGCATTGCTCCCATTGCAGACTCACAGTCAGGGGTTCGAGACGACAGAACAGCTTCAGACAATTAGTCTCTTTACAGTTCTCATAAAGTTTGTTGTTGCTCACACCCCCTTCTCCCCATGTTCTAGTACATCATTACAGTTCTGTACGCGTGGCATCTCTCTCTAAACCCTGCTTTCTCCCAATGTTCCAGTACTTCATTACAGTTCTCTGTGTGTGAGCTCTCTATGACAGGGCTCTGTCTGTGCACGCAGCAGGAACACTGCCGGCCTGAGTGCTACTCCGAGCTCTGTCTCCTTTTTTCTGCAGAATGGCAGGGCTCTGGGTGTCTGTGTGTTGAACTAAAATTCCAATCATAGAAAAAGGAATAATTAACTGCACCTTAAGGTGGAACAGGCCGGTAAAGTGACACTTCTCACAATGATTTTTTAAATTTTATTATGAGCCCTGGACAGATGGTGTAATACATGTTATACTGTGAGTCTGCAATGTGAGCAATGTTAAAAGTAATAGTAATGTTTCATAAAAACAGAAGCTCCAATCAATCTGCATAGCCATGAAGAGTGTTATTTCAATACTGTCAGAGCTGTAGTTCAACTCCTGCTTAAAGGAATAGTAATGTTTCAAAATAAAAGGAGCTCCAATTAACCTTCACAGTATTTGGGCCATGGAGAGTGTTATTTCAATACTGTCAGAGTTGTAGTTCAAGTTTAATGATAAAGTATCCCCCTCCCGCTCCTTTTACTGATGTAACACTGCTCACCTCAGAGCAACGAGGTGGTGTCCAGATGGATCCCAGAGAGGGACAATATTCAATTAGCAATCTTCAATTAGCATAAAGGAAAAACCTGAACAACCTGTCATGGGGCAGGGTTTTCAATGTTCTCACAGTAATAAGATTGTCCCTTGTTGTGAGTTGTCTGGTCTTAAGACCAGATTCCACATCTAAGGGGAGGTTGCTTACACTAAGTAAAAGGGGTGAGATACTTTATCATTCAATTACTACAGCTACAACTCTGACACTAGTGAAATAACAATCTCCATGGTCCAAATAGTTTACCTCTCTCTTGCCACCTCCCCTCAGTTGTGGAATCTGGTCCTGAGAGGAACAGTCTTCATCCACAGAGTATAAGGCAAACCCTGCCCCCTTGAAGAACGAGGGAAGGATTTTCCTTATGCTCAGTAAACATTGTCCCTTTCTATGCGCTAGCCAGCTTAGAGAGGCAGCGTGAAGTAGGGGAAAGGAAATGGAGGGGTATCCTTTAGAAGTGAATTGCTCTTGAACTACTACACAAACATTATTGAAATGCAGCACTAAATGGACCTCATACTATGAAGAGTAATCAGTGCTGATGTGTGTAGAAAACATTCCTATCACTTTAATTCATTCCTCCTATTGTTTCTAAGGGTACTATATTCAAAATAAACTGGAGTCATTCTCCATAGAGTCATTGCACCATAGAGCCCAAATACAAGCTCCCCATATTTCGACTGATTTATACTGGACTTTTAACCTTTTAATGACAGAGGTCTCTCTGGTATTCAAGGAGTTAAAAGCCCATGTAAATCAATGGAAGTTTTAATTATGTTTCAATATAAATTTTTATTCACCCATAAGAGAGTACTTAGTTTGCTCTAAAATGTCTTTACTTTTCTTTTGAACCTAAATCTCTAAGAATTCATTGGGGTCTAGTTAATAACCAGTGCTATAGCTGCACAGTGCAAATTATCCATTACACTTGATTTATTATCCTATTACTGCCAGCACTATATTTATGCCATGTTGATATATACATAGCTATAAATATGCAGGGAGACATTATCCCTGCATTGTCGAAAGTTAATACACAGACCTGTATGGTAGCTTCTTCCTGTCCCTTTAGCCAATCATCATGTTTTTCTCTCAGGACAAGGGAAAACAACGCCATGGATGAATATGCAGTACAGGTCTGTGTTTTTAGTGTTTAGACAAAGCAGAGAGAATAGCAACTTCCTGGATCTTGATAGTTAGTTATCTGCATAAATATATCTACATAAAATACTGGCAGTATATTTTTACTGTTACAGTGTTATCTTATTATACAGACCCCCATAGAATTTGATGTACTAAGAAAACGGGCAATTCTGGAGCAAGATAACCATAGGGTACAAATAAAAATTCCAAGCATTCATATTTATTTAAATTGGGCTTTTAACTATCTGAATGTTGGATGTCAGAGTTAAATAGCAAAGCAATTAGCCGGAGGCCTCTCTAGTATTCAATGAGATAAAAGCCAAATATGTATCATTGGGAATTTGTATTTGTCCTGTGCAGTTGAATGTGTATACTAAGCCTCATTGAATCCATGTGTAGCCCAAGAGGTACCAACAGGTTCCACTTATACTGCATGGTGCAATTCACATGCATTTTAACTGTTTTTATGAAAAAATATATTGTATGCTTTTCCTGCCCCATAAATCAAGTTCACTCCCACTGCTGAAAGATGCATATTTCAAGAGTTATTACAACTGCACCATAGGGGGGGAAACATTGAATTAAATGGGGCTTTAATGTAAATCCCTTGAATGTTACAATAGTCTAAAAACACAATTTGTTGGAGACCTCTCTAGTATTCATGGAGTTAAAAACCCCATTTAAATCCCTTTGAATTATACCCTTGTGCTTTGTTCAAGATTTAGCATCTGCAATCAGTCCTGACTGTCTAGTCATGGGGTGGACATTACAGTTGCTGTCAGTTTCTTTCAACTGAGGAAAGCACATGAATAAGTCTCCTTAATCTTTTAAGGACCTGTGGTGTGTCAGCACACTTCTCTTGTCTTTAAAGGGTTAAGTTAAACATGTGCAGTAGGTGGAGTTTGTGTCCTGCTAGCAAATGTTATGTCCGCTATTATGGACATGGTATCCATGACTGACAGAAGATGTTATCTCTTAAACAGAGGCAAAAGGGTGAAATGTATATGGGCCACAAGTATTTTATGGTCATTGTGAGGTAAGTGGGGTTGGCTATTATTAGGAGTTAGTTTTCCTTTAACCCCTTAAGGATGATGGGCGTACATGTACTTCATGGATAGACTGTGCTAAAGGACCCAAGACGTACATGTACATCCTGGAATTCAGGGGTCCCCACACAGCTGCATGCTGCTTGCAGATCCCTGAATCTGTTGCAAAGAAGAAAAAAAGGTCCGTGGTCCTTAAGTGCCGGTCGCACCACCGGTCCTTAAGGGGTTAAAGGAAATAAATTAAAGTCCCAATCAAGCCAATTCCATTCCAAGACCTTTCCAAGTTTTAAATTATACCAGAGTTTCTTACCCCTTACGGACCAGCGGTCCCGGGGTATGTGGTCCTTTAAGTACCAGATAGGGAAGTTTGACATGCCACCCCACGTGACTGATCATGTGTGCCGGCACGCTGAATGAGGGACTGAAAGAGATCGCTCCAGTCTTGGAGAGATCAACTTCAGTCCCCAGTGTTACTCACCGCGCTCCTACAGGAGTGCGTTGAGTAAAAAGTATGTGACGTGCCAGGACCGTCACTGGTCCTTAAGTGCCGGACCAGCGTGACAGTCCGGGTACGTCATCGGATGCAAAGGGGTTAACCTTGGCCCTCAAGTACTTACGGCAGTTTTCTGAAATTTAAAGCTTGAGCACAAATGTGTAATTAGAGGATAATTCACACTGATTAGTTTACCTGTGCACAGGAAGGGAAATCTAAAAACTCTGCACTGTTATAGGGATTTGACTGATTATACTGTAGAACATGGATCTCTCCGAATTCCTAGATTTTGGGGCTATTCCTGCTTTTGCACAGTTAGTTCATTCAAAATTCTTGAGCAATGACTCACTTCTGTGTGAAAGCAGGGATATCCCTAAAATTGCACTGTCTTGGCCTTCTAGGAATCCCATGCTGTAAAACAAAGCTGAATAATGCTTGCTGTATCTAAACATTATATCTGTGGAAATATAGATCCTATAATTTGAAAACATTTTGGTGTACTTATGAATTTTTAGGATTCTTTTTACATAGCAACATAGTTGATGAGGCTGAAAAAGACGTGCTTATCAAGTTCGGTACATGCCATATCAACAAACATTGAAGGAATTTCCAATTAAGCCCCAAGTGTGTAAATAAATTACTTCCAGATGCCAAATGACAGTGAGATATTTTCCTGGATCAACATCCTGTGCACTTATAAACAAACTGTCATAATTCTCAATATTGTTCTGAGCTAGAAATGTATATATTATTTTTTTACAGAAAGTGTTGAAGGGCGAATTGTTGGGGTGAGGAAGAAGCGGTGTGAGGATCTGATAGATGACAAAGTGGAGGCAGGCTTAGGGAGAAGGATTTGATGCTCCACAGAGAAAGAACTGCCAATCAATCTTGACATAATCAAGATGGCAGTGCTCTCCTCCTGCTATGGTTCAAAAAACAGAAAGATTTTCATCATACAAGGAACAATAATTTATATCACTATATATATGTAAATGGTAATCATATCACCACTTCTCTAATGTAAAGAAACACAGTTTGGGTTTTCTCACTTCTTAACTCAGATCCTCTAGTCTCTTTATCAGTTTTGTTGCACATCTCTGCACTTTTTCCAGTTCAATAATCTTTTTTTAACCCCTTAAGGACCCTTGATGGTCCTGGCACATTATGGGTTGGTGAACTATAAGGACCCATGACGTGCCAGGACCATCATGGAATTCAGGGCTCCCCGTGTGTCCTTAAGTGCCGGCCATGTGCGTGAGCGGCCAGTCTTTAGGGGTTAAGAACTGGTGCCACAATATGTACTTCATATTTTAGATGAGGCCTTACCAAGGATTTTTACTACTCAGTCTATCTCAATATATTTTTCCAAACTTCAAACAAAATACCTAATCCTATAAAACAATAAAGATTCTTGAAATTATCCCTGAATTGGATGCTGGCAGAGTCTGATCTCCATAGGATTCATTAGGATTAATTTAAGTTTAATAAATACTTTAACATCTTGAATCAGGAGCCAAGTCCGAGATTCATATTATCCCTATTTGTTTCTTAAATGTTAATTTAAAATAATGTTACACATTACAGTGGCAATACTTTCAAATTACAGACTTATTTTACGTTATTGTGGAAGTCTCAAGAATATTTAACTTCCCATGGCTACTATTTTTTCTACATTAATTCTTCAGACAGTAAAATTGTACTTTTACTAAACAACATGCAAATATGTTCAGTTAGGAAAGCATTTAATCATCCTGCCTTGCTTTCTTTTTATTGCAGTTTAATTGTATTAATGCTTTTGCATTGTGCGGCTTGTGCAAATGTTGTGTTCAAATATTTCACGACACATGCCCAGGCTGTTCTGCATGACCACTATTGTGTGTGCTCTATTATATTACATCAGATTTGGACATGTGGGTTAATTAACTTCATTCCAGGAACCTTACAAATTCATAACTGAGAACAATTTCCTAACATTCAACAATGGTATTCATTTAGTTCCATTGTTAACAGTATGTAGGCTACCTAGCTGAATAATATTATTTTCAAGTTTGCTGTTTTCCTGAAACTTAAATTGTCTGACATTTGCAGTGCAATGTTTACATTTTGAAACCTCCAAACTCCTTTTATATCTGTGTATCTTAAAGTGCCATCAGTCTCTTCTTTGGTTCAAAACTACTTAAAGTGGGAGACCAGCACAGCCCTTGAGATCTTATGATTGAAAAAAATAATCCACTCTATATATCTCACCCTACTTGAAAATGTCATCTTGTGTAAGAAAGTTGAAAGATGTTGCTTCACAGTTCAAGTGATTTATTTAACTGCTACTTATGGGGTTTGTGCTGGATTTAAACTATTTTAAGATTACAGAAACATATGTATCTGAGATTTCACACTTATATTTGTGGAGTCCATAGTAAATGGCATTTTCTTTACACAAACACATGAATTTCTTTCTTTCACAGTATATTATTAAAAGTTGTTGGACCATATACACGAAGAAAAGTAGAGCAGTTCCTTGATAAGCCAGCTACACTTTAAGTTACAAAATAACAATTCACATTGATTTAACCCCTTAAGGACCGTCCGCGCACGCATGGTGCGGTCACTTAAGGACCAGGCACCATTTTTTTTTTCGGAATCGGATTCCGGACTCCCCGAACGGCATGCAGCTGCGTGGGGAGCCAGATTTCCATGACGGTCCAGGACCATCATTGGTTCTTAAGGGTATAATAACCCATGACGATCCAGGACCGTCATGGGTCCTTAAGGGGTTAAATATGGCTTGTAAAGGTGAACTGTACTATAATATTAAGCGGCTCTCATTTTGTTTAACAGTGTAAGTGTCCTAGGTAAGTGTCTTTCACACAGCAGTCTGGTACATGTATTTAATTTAAGGACTGGCTTTCTCTTTTATTGTACACTGCAATTCTTTCTGCATATAGTTTGATAAAGACAGATATCAGAGTATGTCCCTTATGATCCATTCAGATCTGCTAAAGCCTATTGTTTGCAATCAGAAGGTGTGTAGCAGAGAGTTGAATATAAATCACTATAAACAGGAAACTGCAGATATTCTGTAAATAAAAAAATATATATCTTACTGCTGTATGGAAGACACCTACCCAGTAAATTAATCTGGTAAACAAAACAAGAGTCCTTATCACTAGAGTATAATTCTTATTTCAGCATCTGAATGCTAACCATCTCATTGTTTTCCAATAGCTTAGAGGCCTCTCCAGTATTCAAGTTGTTTAACACCTTAACGATGCAGGATGTACATGTACCGCAGGATGTACATGTACCAGGTGGATGTCCCTAAGGGACCCATTATGTACATGTACGTCATTGATTTGAGGGCTCCCCGTGTGGTTGTACTCCATTTGGGGAGCCCTGAATCGGACTGAAAAAAAAGAAAAAATGCTCAATGGTCCTTAAGTGCCAGCCTCTTGCATGCGCTTTGGTCCTTGAGGGGTTAAAGCCTTATTTAAATCAGTGGAAATTATTGGATTTTGTATTTGTTCTCTGAGCTGTTGGTTTGCCTTTTCCACTTTCTTTATGAATATGAACCTTTGCACTTTGTATTTTACTTGGAATCCTATTTTCATGGCCTTCTTACATTTTGTTTTCTTACCTTATATAAAGAAAAACTGTGCAATAAAAATGGTTCTCTACATTGAATAACGAAGAAATGAAAAGTTACTTTGATAATCAATACAACTTGAATGTGCTGGAGAGAACAGACTGATACTAGTTTTTGAGGACAGGTTTGGGAACCCCTCTACTAAGGATTATAAGGAACATATAATAGTAAATACTGTTTCAAAGAAAAAGGAATTTTTTAATATGAAACCATACTCTGAAGAAAGGAAGGCGCAAAAAGCTTCTATAACCTTGGTGTTCAGTCATTTCAGAAGACCTGAAATATGATTCACAATATAAGTGCTTTCTAGAGCACTTTGCTGTCTTAACTAGTGTTGAGCGAGCATGCTCGGCCGATGCTCGGATCGGCTCGAGCATCGCTCTGCTCGGCACATGGCGGTACTCGTACGAGTACCGCCATGTGCTCGCCCGCCATGTTCGGGTGGCAGGGATCTGTGCCGGAGGAGGCACAGATCTTGCAGACGCTCCGCTGGACCACCAGGGACTGGAGGTAGGGGGCATTGCGGAGATGAAGGGGGCATTGCGGAGATGAAGGGGGACATTGTGGAGATGAAGGGGGACATTGTGGAAGGGGGACATTGTGGAAGGGGGGCATTGCGGAGATGAAGGGGGCATTGCGGAGATGAAGGGGGCATTGCGGAGATGAAGGGGGACATTGCGGAGATGAAGGGGGACATTGCGGAGATGAAGGGGGACATTGTGGAAGGGGGACATTGTGGAAGGGGGGCATTGCGGAGATGAAGGGGGCATTGCGGAGATGAAGGGGGACATTGCGGAGATGAAGGGAGCATTGCGGAGATGAAGGGGGACATTGCGGAGATGAAGGGGGACATTGTGGAAGGGGGACATTGTGGAAGAGGGGCATTGTGGAGGTGAAGGGGGGCATTGACCAGGCACCCTCCCCTCATCAGAGCAGGGGGTGCCTGGTGTAATGCTCGTGTCGCCCCACCGCTCCGGCGGTGCTCGGTCAGAGCACCCGAGCACCCGAGCATCGGGGTGCTCGCTCAACACTAGTCTTAACAAATCCAATTGCAGGGAATGTGATGACTTGATGCTTGACCCACTCCTCTTTAAGATATAAAAAAGAACCTTATAACCATGTTATTTACTTCTGTATTCAGTACATACTATCAACCATTGGTAATGGTTTCCATACAGAAAAGGAATACCAGGGGAATAAAGCTACAAAGTGCTACAGATTTGGGCAGAATGTATTCTTGCCAAATAGAATGGCCCTAGCAGCCCTGATAAGATAGGTTAGGAACACATAACTTTGTTTGTAAGAGGAGCATCTCTTCTTTCAAAATAATAGTCCTACTATTAATGGGGGTTTGCACAGCTGTGTCCTTCACATGCTCCAACATATATGGCTTAATTACTAATGTCAGGTTATTTTGCTGACTTTAGGGCACTCATCAGGACCCTTTCCTTTGAAGAGAGAGTTCCCCCCTCTTTTAAAGGAGGCTATGTCGCTATAGGAATTGGACGTGGTTCCATTGTGGCTCTTTCTGACCTCTTCCATGTCCCATCTCCCAGGAAATACCCACAAAGTACTAATAGCTAGTGATCACATCCATATTATTATGAGTGCCATAAATTGAAATAGGCGTATTTTGTCTTTCCAGTGAGGGTGCTTTGATACCTAAGGATCCAGAAGAGAGAGAAAGGGGTTCTTTTAGGGCCACTGAACTCTCAAACATAATTTATTTTATTCATATGATTATGCCAAGTGATCCCTTCATGTGCAGAACATTAAAGGCATATACCCTTATTGGAAAGGGGAGACTCTCTCTTTTCCAGTTGGGGCACATTGGTATGGAAAAGAGGATTTTAGTCTTACCTGTTAAATCCTTTTCTCTTAGTCATATAGATTACAGGTACCATGGGGAGGCGACAGCTCCTCTCAGTAGACTGGAACAATTCTTCAAGAAGTGCAGGGTGGAACCTCCCCCTCCTCCATACAGGCTACCTAGCAACTTCCCAGATAGATTTGAAAACATAAACCTACTGAGCTAGATAGCGAGAGGAGAAAAAACTCCTGTGAGCACGGACCCAATATGACTCTCATGTCCAGCCACAGGAACCAAGCATAGTCTCTTTCACTGGGTGGGAGACCTGTAAGCTATATGGACTAAGAGAAAAGGATTTAACAGGTGAGACTAAAAAAAACAGACTTGCAACGCCATCCCACATTGCTAGGGTGTGTGTGTATATATATATATATATATATATATATATATATATATATTTTTTTTTTTTTTTTTTTTTTTTTTTCTTGAAAAAGGTCCGCGCTTGAGTCGAAGCATTGACATATAATAAAATTTAAGTTATTTAAACTAAGTCCTATGATTGCCTGTGCTTGATATAATTTTCTATGATACAACTCCTGTATATATATATATATATATATATATATATATATATGTAAAATACACATGTAGAAATGAGAAAACACTCACAGGTCTTTTTCCAGGTGGAAAAAAAATGCTGGTTTATTCATTTACATTTCGGCCCTCCTTTGGGCCTTTATCAAGATAAATATCAAGATATCAAGATCTTGAATTAGTTGCTACATTAGGATGATATGTTTTGTTATATTTTGTATTAGTGATTATATGTTTCGGATACATATACATAATGGTCATTTTATTTGGCCATTTAGATGGTTGGGGATTGGGTTAATTTGTTCTGATCTTTTGGTGCTTAACAGGGATTCCGCGTTTCCATCTGCGGTATAACTTTCACCATCCATGGAAACGATCTCAGAAGTATTTAGGGGATCGTATCTAAGTCTGGTGTACAGTTATGTGATATTGATTGTTTTAAACATACTGATGTCATTTTAACTGCTCACATTCAACTGGACAATTACCATTATTTACATAACTGATTGAATCATTGGTTCACAGATTGTCTAATTAAGAACGTCGTTTTTTGGCGCTCTTTTCACGTTTGAATTTTGGATAAGGGTTTTTAAGGAGTAGGCTTGCTACACTGTTGTAATCTTGATAAAGGCTACATTGTTGGCCGAAACATCAATTCCAATAAACATGTAACAGCATTTCACGATTGTATGAAAATCTACGAGTGCCGTCTTTCCTCAGGAACTGTATATATATATATATATATATATATATATATATATATATATATATATATATACCACTGTAGGAAAGTACCAAGCATTCACAGGTCTTTAAAAAAATGAAGATTTCAAAATTGTAGTGGCACCTTTCAGTGCCCAAAACAATTCGCCGCACTGCAGGCTTATTGCTATTTACTAGCAGATAACAAATAAACAAAAAAAGACAAACGAAAGAGTATAGCTTTGGATTACAGCTAATCCCTAGTGTCGCTACGTATACAGAGCCCGTTCAGTGCTATATCCCAAAAACGTCATAGTAGACAGCACTCGTAAAACATAAACTTTAATTGAATATTTAATTAAAAAGAAAAAAGAGAAGTGTACAGTAATTGGCCACCATTGTATAAAGCCTATTAAAAATAGTGTTGTGTAGAGCCTAGAGGACCGAGACCCAGACTTATCAGGTACTCGGTTTCCCAGGTTCCCACATTCACCTCATAAAACCAATATGTATTCAGGGTAATATCTCCTATGGGTTTATACAGTCAGTAATAGATCTCCGTTGTGTGATGGAGTGATTACTTAAACTATCATTTGAGGGCAATCACCATGATGTCAGGCACCGCAGATCGTTTGTATTGAAATGTCCTCGTAGCTGCTGTTAAAATTATCAACGGAACAGTATTAGCGTATCTCTAAATAGTAAACACGTGTGGCTCATTGGCTTCCGGAAAGCTGAATTTCAAAAAGCCGTTAATGCTGGGGGTTCGTGTTAGATTATCACGAGCCTCCTGCTAAACACATAAAATAGTGTTAGTTATAGATCATGGCTTAAAATGAGTCTATGATCCTGAATCGTTTGCAATAAGTGAAGCTATATAACTACTTGCTAGCTAATCCTTTCCTACCGCTAGCTATCAACATATACCAAGTGGCTACGGCTCACACTGTTTATCTATAACCTACAATATTGCTATACTTAAGTAGATGACTAGCTGACCCTATTATAATGCCTACACTTATCGCTCTCCTCTCAGTAGTTATCTGGTCGGCTAGTTCAATAGCGAGACACCTCAGTCATATTTGTCTCCTAAGTTCCGTTAATCGTGCCAATTACTCATAGCGATATGCTCCCATAAATAAACAAGTACTCCCCAGGAGATATGTAGTTCCCCCTTTCCCAAATGCCCAACGCATTTCGCCGTATTAAATCACGGCTTCATCAGGGGCTTATGTGTTACCGAGTGCTCCGATATTCAGGTTTAAATAGTGTGACTTCCTGGGCGGGGAAGAAACAATGTTGCATCGTTAGTTTGATTGGCAGGTCTATCAACCTATGGGAATTGTGACTAAGCAGACGATTCTAAAGCATTTGTGACAATATTACCAATTCTAAACTGTAAATGTATTTACATCACAACTATCACATATTTGTTTAGGTAGAATGAACAAGAAAGCATAAATACATGGATAAATCATTGACATTCAGTTACTAAGCCATCTCTATGATTCAAAGAGAGAAATTTTATTTTCTACTGTATCAAATTAAATAGTTGTTTCCTACTACATTATAAAGAATAGTTACTTATTCATGCCCATGATTTAAACAAAAGGGGCGAAAGTAAAGCCCTCATTCATTCCTCTTGGAGCCCTACTCTTGAGATAATAGATCCATTTTGCCTCTTTTTGAAGCAGTTTCTGATCCATATCACCTCTACGTTGATTCATTTGGACCTTATCAATGCCCAAAAATCTGAAAGCTGTTAAGTCTCCATTATGCATTTGATTAATGTGTTTAGCCACTGGTTTGTCACGTTTGTTTCTCACATCTCCCAGATGTTCTAAGATCCTACGTCTCAGTTCTCTTGATGTTTTACCCACATATTGCTTTCCACATTTACATGTAAGCAGATAGATTACTCCCGATGATTTACAATTAATGAAATGACGAATTTCATAATGTTGATTCGTTTCAGTACTCTGAAAACTTTTACTTTTTGTGGTATATTTACACGCCATACAATTGCCGCATGGAAAAAATCCCTGTATTCCTGTATCAAGCCAGGTTTTCTTTTTGGAAGTCTGATAATGGCTATGTACTAGATGATCTTTCAGATTCATGCTTCTTCTGTAGGTAATTTTGGGTCTAGTCCCCACTATATCCAGAATATCTTTGTCTGTAGTTAGAATATTCCAATGCTGTTTCAGAATATTAGTAATAGCACGATGTTGGCTATTGAATGTTCCAATTAACCGTATCTCTTCTTTCTTATCAGATACCACATTTGATGTTGAATATAGTAACTCATTCCTCTCAGATCCTAAAGCCCTTTGATATGCTAATTTAAGGGTTCTATTAGAATATCCACGTTCTTTAAAGCGCGCTTGTATCTCTTTCGCTTTAATTTTGAAGTCTCCAGTATCACTGCAAATCCTCCGCAGTCTGAGATACTGTCCAATTGGTATACTTCTTTTCAGAGGTATTGGATGAGCACTTTTTGCATGTAAAAGGCTATTTGTGGCAGTATCTTTTCGAAATAAGGTAGTTTGTATTATGTTATTTGGACCTCTTCGGATTTCTATGTCCAAAAATGATAGGGAGGTGGTATCAATGACTGATGTAACTTTAAGATTTATCGTATTGGTATTCAATAGAGCAACAAACTCTTGAAACTCTTCATGTGTGCCAGTCCATATTAGTACCACATCATCGATGAATCTAAGCCATAATGAAATTCTATCCACATATTTGGACAGTTTATCTGTGAAGACAAAATTGTGCTCCCACCAGCATCTATATTGACAAAATTCTTAGACGATTTGTAACAGCGTTGCCCTCTTACATTCGAGACTCCCAGGATGCCTTGAGACACTTTGATGGCATATTTTTGGAAGATGACCATTTTCTGGCGAGCTTGGATATAGAGTCATTATACACTAGTATAATACATGAAATAGGTTTGAAAGCAACACAAACGTTTCTTGCCACCAGAGGAGACCAATATAAAAAACATAGTGACTTTGTGTTACAGTTGCTTGAATATGTCCTTACTCATAACTATTTTCTATTTAATGGAGCCTTTTACCATCAGATCCAAGGTACTGCCATGGGCAGTACCTGTGCTCCCACTTATGCCAATTTATATCTTGGCTGGTGGGAGCACAATTTTGTCTTCACAGATAAACTGTCCAAATATGTGGATAGAATTTCATTATGGCTTAGATTCATCGATGATGTGGTACTAATATGGACTGGCACACATGAAGAGTTTCAAGAGTTTGTTGCTCTATTGAATACCAATACGATAAATCTTAAAGTTACATCAGTCATTGATACCACCTCCCTATCATTTTTGGACATAGAAATCCGAAGAGGTCCAAATAACATAGTACAAACTACCTTATTTCGAAAAGATACTGCCACAAATAGCCTTTTACATGCAAAAAGTGCTCATCCAATACCTCTGAAAAGAAGTATACCAATTGGACAGTATCTCAGACTGCGGAGGATTTGCAGTGATACTGGAGACTTCAAAATTAAAGCGAAAGAGTTACAAGCGCGCTTTAAAGAACGTGGATATTCTAATAGAACCCTTAAATTAGCATATCAAAGGGCTTTAGGATCTGAGAGGAATGAGTTACTATATTCAACATCAAATGTGGTATCTGATAAGAAAGAAGAGATACGGTTAATTGGAACATTCAATAGCCAACATCGTGCTATTACTAATATTCTGAAACAGCATTGGAATATTCTAACTACAGACAAAGATATTCTGGATATAGTGGGGACTAGACCCAAAATTACCTACAGAAGAAGCATGAATCTGAAAGATCATCTAGTACATAGCCATTATCAGACTTCCAAAAAGAAAACCTGGCTTGATACAGGAATACAGGGATTTTTTCCATGCGGCAATTGTATGGCGTGTAAATATACCACAAAAAGTAAAAGTTTTCAGAGTACTGAAACGAATCAACATTATGAAATTCGTCATTTCATTAATTGTAAATCATCGGGAGTAATCTATCTGCTTACATGTAAATGTGGAAAGCAATATGTGGGTAAAACATCAAGAGAACTGAGACGTAGGATCTTAGAACATCTGGGAGATGTGAGAAACAAACGTGACAAACCAGTGGCTAAACACATTAATCAAATGCATAATGGAGACTTAACAGCTTTCAGATTTTTGGGCATTGATAAGGTCCAAATGAATCAACGTAGAGGTGATATGGATCAGAAACTGCTTCAAAAAGAGGCAAAATGGATCTATTATCTCAAGAGTAGGGCTCCAAGAGGAATGAATGAGGGCTTTACTTTCGCCCCTTTTGTTTAAATCATGGGCATGAATAAGTAACTATTCTTTATAATGTAGTAGGAAACAACTATTTAATTTGATACAGTAGAAAATAAAATTTCTCTCTTTGAATCATAGAGATGGCTTAGTAACTGAATGTCAATGATTTATCCATGTATTTATGCTTTCTTGTTCATTCTACCTAAACAAATATGTGATAGTTGTGATGTAAATACATTTACAGTTTAGAATTGGTAATATTGTCACAAATGCTTTAGAATCGTCTGCTTAGTCACAATTCCCATAGGTTGATAGACCTGCCAATCAAACTAACGATGCAACATTGTTTCTTCCCCGCCCAGGAAGTCACACTATTTAAACCTGAATATCGGAGCACTCGGTAACACATAAGCCCCTGATGAAGCCGTGATTTAATACGGCGAAACGCGTTGGGCATTTGGGAAAGGGGGAACTACATATCTCCTGGGGAGTACTTGTTTATTTATGGGAGCATATCGCTATGAGTAATTGGCACGATTAACGGAACTTAGGAGACAAATATGACTGAGGTGTCTCGCTATTGAACTAGCCGACCAGATAACTACTGAGAGGAGAGCGATAAGTGTAGGCATTATAATAGGGTCAGCTAGTCATCTACTTAAGTATAGCAATATTGTAGGTTATAGATAAACAGTGTGAGCCGTAGCCACTTGGTATATGTTGATAGCTAGCGGTAGGAAAGGATTAGCTAGCAAGTAGTTATATAGCTTCACTTATTGCAAACGATTCAGGATCATAGACTCATTTTAAGCCATGATCTATAACTAACACTATTTTATGTGTTTAGCAGGAGGCTCGTGATAATCTAACACGAACCCCCAGCATTAACGGCTTTTTGAAATTCAGCTTTCCGGAAGCCAATGAGCCACACGTGTTTACTATTTAGAGATACGCTAATACTGTTCTGTTGATAATTTTAACAGCAGCTACGAGGACATTTCAATACAAACGATCTGCGGTGCCTGACATCATGGTGATTGCCCTCAAATGATAGTTTAAGTAATCACTCCATCACACAACGGAGATCTATTACTGACTGTATAAACCCATAGGAGATATTACCCTGAATACATATTGGTTTTATGAGGTGAATGTGGGAACCTGGGAAACCGAGTACCTGATAAGTCTGGGTCTCGGTCCTCTAGGCTCTACACAACACTATTTTTAATAGGCTTTATACAATGGTGGCCAATTACTGTACACTTCTCTTTTTTCTTTTTAATTAAATATTCAATTAAAGTTTATGTTTTACGAGTGCTGTCTACTATGACGTTTTTGGGATATAGCACTGAACGGGCTCTGTATACGTAGCGACACTAGGGATTAGCTGTAATCCAAAGCTATACTCTTTCGTTTGTCTTTTTTTGTTTATTTGTTATCTGCTAGTAAATAGCAATAAGCCTGCAGTGCGGCGAATTGTTTTGGGCACTGAAAGGTGCCACTACAATTTTGAAATCTTCTGATTTTTTGAGGTTTAGTCCTCTTTCCAGTGGCATTTTCTCCCTTGTTTAAATTATTGGGATGGCAGGTTTTCTATCAAACCCCCTTGATTTTACGAGATGGCAAAGTGAGGCAGCCACACTATTGAATACTAATACAAATTTACCCACAGTTACTAGTGAGAGTACTAGTCTTTCTACATCATTTCAAGATCTGGGAAAACTTATGAAGAGACAAACAAAAATCTGGTGGGAAATTACGAGTCTCCAGAGTTATGTGGATAATAAAATAATACCAAGAGGACTTAGAAGCCCTCTCATTCCTGCTAGTCATTTGAGTGAGCCTAGTTTCTTAAATAAATGGAATGATATCCTAACAAAGAGCTCTCTGGAATTAATGCAATTGATAATTACGGCGGAACAAGAAGAACTAGTTAAAACTAACTTGGAATTAGAAGACAAAGTAAAAGAGATTAATGTCTGTAAAAATGAAGCTAATTTCGTCAATTTGGAGAAACAGCTAAAAGACGAGATAGATAAATTAGCAAATGATTTGAAAAATCGTAAGTTCAAGAAATATTCCAGAGATAGAAAGGATTTCCAAGAAGGGAAGATATATAGAATCAGGATTAAGACATCTCAAAATGACTCGGATAACTTTGAATCAGCATCAGAATCAGAACAGTCTGACTCAGGAGACCAAGGTACAGGACTAATTGGAAATAGATATAGAAAATACTCAAATAAAAATTCAAGACCCCGAGCCCAAGGCAATACTTTTTTAGGGCAGGGACAGATCCCGAACCAATCACAACCTTACAGCAGACAACCTCACCTCAGGGATCGTACGAAATGGGCATACAAAATGGGCAAACAAAAATAAATACTATAGTTAAGAATTTACAAATTATTAATCTGTCAACTATCAAGCTTGGCAGATCTCATTGTGATCTACTTCAGAAGGGACTAAGTTTTTGCCCAACAGTTAGGTTTAATCCTTTTGAGTGGATTAAAGACATTCATCTTTTTGGTAGGAAAATTTTACTATATAAATTCTTTAAAGAACAAAACAAATATAAAGAAATGACAAATCAAGATAAGGAAGTTCTTATGAACCTTATGGCATTAGAAGAAACAAATATTAATGCGACAGAAATAGCGAAAGGTCCTTTTACTGATTTGAAAAAGAAAAGTAAATTTACACCACCAATGACAGTTTCCCCACAGGTTGAGATGTTTATGGAAATAGTATGTGAGAGTCTGCACCAACTAGAAATACAGAACAGCCTGGGACTACCAAATAATCTGAATTACAAAGAAAGGAAAGCCCTTAAAGAACTAAGGAATAATGACTCCATAATAGTTAAACCATCAGACAAAGGTGGTAACATTGTAATTTTGTCTACTGAATACTATATAGGAGAATGTCAGAGGCTGTTGAATGATCCGAGCTGTTATAAAAGGTTGAAAAATGATCCAACAGAAATATTTAAAGCAAAGTTACGCCCAATATTAGATGAGGCCCTACAGTGTGGAATTATAAATAAGGAAGAATCAGAATATCTGTGGACTGAAAATCCAATGATTTCAACCTTTTACATTATTCCAAAGGTACACAAAAATGCCAATACTCCACCAGGCAGACCCATTGTATCGGGAATAGGGAATTTAACAGAAAAATCAAGCATCTATATTGACAAAATTCTTAGACGATTTGTAACAGCGTTGCCCTCTTACATTCGAGACTCCCAGGATGCCTTGAGACACTTTGATGGCATATTTTTGGAAGATGACCATTTTCTGGCGAGCTTGGATATAGAGTCATTATACACTAGTATAATACATGAAATAGGTTTGAAAGCAACACAAACGTTTCTTGCCACCAGAGGAGACCAATATAAAAAACATAGTGACTTTGTGTTACAGTTGCTTGAATATGTCCTTACTCATAACTATTTTCTATTTAATGGAGCCTTTTACCATCAGATCCAAGGTACTGCCATGGGCAGTACCTGTGCTCCCACTTATGCCAATTTATATCTTGGCTGGTGGGAGCACAATTTTGTCTTCACAGATAAACTGTCCAAATATGTGGATAGAATTTCATTATGGCTTAGATTCATCGATGATGTGGTACTAATATGGACTGGCACACATGAAGAGTTTCAAGAGTTTGTTGCTCTATTGAATACCAATACGATAAATCTTAAAGTTACATCAGTCATTGATACCACCTCCCTATCATTTTTGGACATAGAAATCCGAAGAGGTCCAAATAACATAATACAAACTACCTTATTTCGAAAGATACTGCCACAAATAGCCTTTTACATGCAAAAAGTGCTCATCCAATACCTCTGAAAAGAAGTATACCAATTGGACAGTATCTCAGACTGCGGAGGATTTGCAGTGATACTGGAGACTTCAAAATTAAAGCGAAAGAGTTACAAGCGCGCTTTAAAGAACGTAGATATTCTAATAGAACCCTTAAATTAGCATATCAAAGGGCTTTAGGATCTGAGAGGAATGAGTTACTATATTCAACATCAAATGTGGTATCTGATAAGAAAGAAGAGATACGGTTAATTGGAACATTCAATAGCCAACATCGTGCTATTACTAATATTCTGAAACAGCATTGGAATATTCTAACTACAGACAAAGATATTCTGGATATAGTGGGGACTAGACCCAAAATTACCTACAGAAGAAGCATGAATCTGAAAGATCATCTAGTACATAGCCATTATCAGACTTCCAAAAAGAAAACCTGGCTTGATACAGGAATACAGGGATTTTTTCCATGCGGCAATTGTATGGCGTGTAAATATACCACAAAAAGTAAAAGTTTTCAGAGTACTGAAACGAATCAACATTATGAAATTCGTCATTTCATTAATTGTAAATCATCGGGAGTAATCTATCTGCTTACATGTAAATGTGGAAAGCAATATGTGGGTAAAACATCAAGAGAACTGAGACATAGGATCTTAGAACATCTGGGAGATGTGAGAAACAAACGTGACAAACCAGTGGCTAAACACATTAATCAAATGCATAATGGAGACTTAACAGCTTTCAGATTTTTGGGCATTGATAAGGTCCAAATGAATCAACGTAGAGGTGATATGGATCAGAAACTGCTTCAAAAAGAGGCAAAATGGATCTATTATCTCAAGAGTAGGGCTCCAAGAGGAATGAATGAGGGCTTTACTTTCGCCCCTTTTGTTTAAATCATGGGCATGAATAAGTAACTATTCTTTATAATGTAGTAGGAAACAACTATTTAATTTGATACAGTAGAAAATAAAATTTCTCTCTTTGAATCATAGAGATGGCTTAGTAACTGAATGTCAATGATTTATCCATGTATTTATGCTTTCTTGTTCATTCTACCTAAACAAATATGTGATAGTTGTGATGTAAATACATTTACAGTTTAGAATTGGTAATATTGTCACAAATGCTTTAGAATCGTCTGCTTAGTAACAATTCCCATAGGTTGATAGACCTGCCAATCAAACTAACGATGCAACATTGTTTCTTCCCCGCCCAGGAAGTCACACTATTTAAACCTGAATATCGGAGCACTCGGTAACACATAAGCCCCTGATGAAGCCGTGATTTAATACGGCGAAACGCGTTGGGCATTTGGGAAAGGGGGAACTACATATCTCCTGGGGAGTACTTGTTTATTTATGGGAGCATATCGCTATGAGTAATTGGCACGATTAACGGAACTTAGGAGACAAATATGACTGAGGTGTCTCGCTATTGAACTAGCCGACCAGATAACTACTGAGAGGAGAGCGATAAGTGTAGGCATTATAATAGGGTCAGCTAGTCATCTACTTAAGTATAGCAATATTGTAGGTTATAGATAAACAGTGTGAGCCGTAGCCACTTGGTATATGTTGATAGCTAGCGGTAGGAAAGGATTAGCTAGCAAGTAGTTATATAGCTTCACTTATTGCAAACGATTCAGGATCATAGACTCATTTTAAGCCATGATCTATAACTAACACTATTTTATGTGTTTAGCAGGAGGCTCGTGATAATCTAACACGAACCCCCAGCATTAACGGCTTTTTGAAATTCAGCTTTCCGGAAGCCAATGAGCCACACGTGTTTACTATTTAGAGATACGCTAATACTGTTCCGTTGATAATTTTAACAGCAGCTACGAGGACATTTCAATACAAACGATCTGCGGTGCCTGACATCATGGTGATTGCCCTCAAATGATAGTTTAAGTAATCACTCCATCACACAACGGAGATCTATTACTGACTGTATAAACCCATAGGAGATATTACCCTGAATACATATTGGTTTTATGAGGTGAATGTGGGAACCTGGGAAACCGAGTACCTGATAAGTCTGGGTCTCGGTCCTCTAGGCTCTACACAACACTATTTTTAATAGGCTTTATACAATGGTGGCCAATTACTGTACACTTCTCTTTTTTCTTTTTAATTAAATATTCAATTAAAGTTTATGTTTTACGAGTGCTGTCTACTTTAAAAAAATGGGAATCCATTCACCGCATGTTACTAAAAGTGTACACCAGCATATAAAATATTTGGGACCAAATATACATTTTTATTTTATTTTATATTTTGTGATAGTATACTATCTGAATAAACCTATACTGTTTTTTTACAATTCATATCTTATGTTTTTGTTTATGCTGGGTGAATAGCTCTGGGTGTCTCAGCGGATTTTCTCTCCTTTTCCTCTGGTGGACTTTCAGGGCAGGTAACGTTAGCATACACTTTTAAATATATTCTTTGTATATTTTTTTATATATTGTAGTAGTTACGCTGATAAACTACTATGAGGATATATTTTTTTATGTTTAGGTATCTCCACATATCATGGACACCAAAAGTCAGGATATCGTGTGTTTGTCCACCAATATTGCGGTAGTTCCGACAGCTGAATTTTTATGCGGCAGATGGGACCGCAGGTTGTGTAGCATACGATCCCTCTGATTTTTTTGTGTATCTATTTGGGATATTCACAAATCATATTTGTATATAGTTGCATATATGTTATAGTGGACATTGTAGCGGTGTGCGTGGTACAGTTTTATATATCTGATCCGCATGGACTGGTATTGGCCACAGACCCACCTCTTTTTGTGGCATTTCATTTGCGAGATTACAGTCCTGTGGTAGCATTCACATGTGAGGTTTTTATCGTAGTTGTATCCCTATTCAGAATATACACATTGTATCCAAGGAGGTGTTTAGTTACAATATTGTTTTCAGATATACTTTGAAAACGTTTCTTTTTCTTTAGTGTCCACATTTATCGTTTTGATTGATTTAATATCACAGGGCGCGGGAATATTTAATATTATTTGTATTTGTTTTCATAACACATAAAGTGGTAGTGTTAGTTATATTCTTTTGCTGACTTGTGATTGATTTATATTAGAACTAGTTGAAAAGCCTGTGTACGCGTGCAACAGTGCCACCCAGCAATGGCCGCGGTGCAGTCATGCACGGTAAAGACTGCCCGTGCTGCGGATGATACTGAGCAGGGCTCTCCGAATTCAGACCGTAGTCGGTGCGCAGAGAGGACTCCAGTCTGAATTCGGAGCCCTGCTCCGTCATCAGCTGTGGCGCTGGCAGTCTCTACTGTTCATGACTGCAGGGCGAGCAGCCGTCTCTACAGCGCATGATGGCTTCTGACAAACACACACTTAGCGAATTATTATATAGGATTAGGAGGTAATTTTCATACATTTAGTGTGGCGCATTATGTTTATTATACATATTTTAAGCATCTTAAATACCCTTCACCTGCTAGGTACCAACATCGGAGTCCCATGTGTTAATGACATAATGTTGGTTAGCAGGACGTCATTGGATATCCTACAGTGGCAGAAACCAATCAACATTTCAAGAGTGTTAGGTGAAGAAATAAATAAATTATTTAACTGGATAAGAAAAAACAAATTTATAGTGCTAGTCACAATTTCATGCTTCACATCGATAATGCAATCATAAGAACAAATGTCATATGAACAATTGAGCCCAATAATACCCAAGAAGAGCCCACACTCCTCACAGAGCACAGTGCCCGATTTCAATCCAGTGCGAGAGACTGGCGTATTTCTCACACATTGAATCGCTTGTTGAAGTGTGGTGCTCTCCCACCCACACTTGGTTGAGTGTGTGTAGTCTATGGGCCAGAAAGGGTAAATAGGACCATGGGTCATAATGTTACAGTCACTCAAGGACTCGGGACAACTGTGTGTTGCAACGTTGCTCGGACAGCTAAGTCGAGTGGAGTGATGGTAATGGGCACTAATGTGGGGTTAATATATGAGAAAAACCTTTTATTGTGTGAAACAATTAATTAAGTTAATAAATGCATCACATGCTGAGCAGCTTGTACTTCGCTTAGGATGCTAAAAGATATGTGTGTCAGTGTGTGTGAGTCTCTGTAAGGATATCAGTGTATAAGTATGTGTGTGTGCTTCTATATATGTGTATCAGTGTGACAGAGTGTATTTTCTCTGTATGTGACTCTCCCCCCCTTTGACTCTCTTCCCCTCTTGACTGCTGAGCCCACTTTGACTCTCTCTCTCCCCGTCTGACTCTTGATCCCCTCTTGACTGCTGATCCCCCCTTTGAGCTCTCGCTCCCCCGTCTGTCTTTTGATCCCTTTTTGACTGTTGATCCCCCCTTTTACTCTCTCTCTCCCCCTGTTTGACTCTTGATCCCTCTCCTGACTGCTGATCCCCCCTTTGACTCTCTCTCCCTGTCTGACTCTTGATCCCCTTTTGACTGCTGATCCCCCCTTTGACTCTCTCTCTCTCCCCGTCTATTTATCCCCTCTTGACCCCCCCTTCCACTTACTCCTCCCAGTGCACATCTCTCCCCCAGTGAGTACGTTTAGGTGCTTTCCCTTGGCTGGCTATTTTATTAACCTTTTCAGTGCCAGAGGGGTATGCAACGTATATTTCGGTGCCCTCCCTTGGCTGGCTATTTTTTTAATGTAGCACAGCGATGCCCGTTTCTCTCTCCCCCTCCGCTTCTTCAATCCTGGTCCAGGATTGGAGGAGCGGAGGGGGCAAGAGAAACAGGTATCGCTGTGCTACATTAAAAAAATAGCCAGCCAAGGGAGGACACCGAAATATACATTTTTGTTTTAGTTCGGCAGTATGTGGTGAGCGGCAGCAGCGGGGGCCGATGCGCCCTCAGAGAATGTGCGCCCTAGGCCGGCGCCTACCTCGCCTATAGGTGGCCCCGGCCCTGTACCCAGTGACTCGCAAACCACCCTTTCAGTCAGTCACGTCAGACCTCTGCCAAGCAGTGCTCTGCTGTGTGCCTCTGCCAGCTACCAGTGACTCCTGGTCCTGAATATATGCAGCCACACAAGCTACTCAGAGACATACAACATAGTGCGTGGCTCCGTATTACCACGTTGCCCTGCAATACTTCACAGGTGAGCAGAGACTAATGGGGGGGCGGCCTGGGTGGCGCAGCCTTGCTGAAAACAAGGAAGCTGAATGGTGAGTGCATTGGGCAGGCCTATGGGCGGACCAGTGGGTATCCCAGTCCATTGCCAGGCACCCTTGAAAGTTTGCCGTCCTAGGCAAGTGCCTAGTCTGCCTATCGATAAATCCGGCCCTGTCTCTGAGTTTGAGCTGTCAGTCCCCTTCACCTCCATAACTAGTGAGTTGAATGCCTTGGTACCATAAGGCACCAGAAGGGACTTATGGCTCAGGCATAGAGAACACCTACCGCAAGATCCCTGCCGCTGCCTGCCTGCCTGCCTGCCTTAAAAGTTATATTTTTCACTAATACTGGATTTAATCAGCAAAATACAAGTATGTATATGAATATCGCTATTGTAATTAGGATTTGGGGCTCAATTTAAGTTTGATTATAGTTCCGACTTAAAAAATCTGCCTCTACAGCATACAGATCAAGCAGTGCTGTGGGGACTGCAACGTTGTGTACAAATCTCTACTTTCACAATCCCAGACAGAAAGCTCTCTGGAAACATAAATTCAGTGAAGTCACTTTCAGAGACATAAAAAGTATATAGAAAAAAATAGGTGAAATAAAAAAAATGAATAAAAAGTATAAGAAACTCCATTTTACATAGTATGTACTCTCAGAATATGGTCAAAATAATGTGCAACTGTCCCTGTAAGTAAACAAAGATAACCATGCCAATCAGTGGAATCTGCATATCAGATAGAGATGGCTTAACTCAGAAAATGTGAAGTTAGCCACAGACACATCTGTATCAACTGTTAAGTTGTAGGAGTGGGTGAAATCTCTCGCCATGTTCCCGCAGGAAATTGTTGTTCGCTTTTTCGAGGGAAAATCCGCTTGAAAACTAGTGACTAAAATGTTTGCATTTTTCACCATTTTTTCAATGGCTAGAAAGTTTCCGCCCATTGATTTACGTTGTTTTTGCCTTTTCATTATAAAAACGTGATGTATTTGTGGAAATTACAAACAATAGAAGCAGCTACAGAGAGAGGTAGATGTGCTGTGCTATTCTGCTTTTTTCCAAATTTGAGGCAGGAGACGCTCGTAGTGACTGCTATCACTATGACCTGGTTTAAAAAAATAAATTGAGGAACTGGAAGGACCCTTATGTGTCCACTGAGTCTGAGGAGGAGGAGGAAGTGAGCACTACTGAACCAATGCTGGTCAGTCCCCCTAAATCACCCCAAGGGATCTTGGGGAATTTAATGGGAAGGAAGGAAGAAAATGGAATGCAAAGGGAGGGAGAAAAGGGAATGGAAAGGGAGTGAGAAAAGGGTAGTACTAGATAAAGCAGGACAGATCAGCTGCCTGTGCCTGCTGCTAGACGTGCTACCTCTGCTGCCACCACTGCTAACCTTGCTGCCACTAGTGATGTGCCTGCTGTCAGACGTGCTGCCCCTGTTGAAACCAGTGCTGTGCCTGCTGCCAGTGCTGAACCTGCTGCCACCAATACTGTGCTTGCTGTCAGATGTGCTGCCCCTGTTGCCAGTAGCACCAATGCTGTGCCTGCTGCCAGTGTTGAAGCTGCTGCCACCAGTTCTGAAGCTGCTAGTGTGTCTTGTAATAATCAGAAGGGGGGAAAAGATGATGCCAAGTGTGACAGCAGGGGACCCTAAGTCACACTTACCATCCCCAAGCAGTCCCGCCAGTGATAGTACTACTACTACTATGAAGGTCCAGCAGCTTATTAGTGTTAGGAATGAAGGACTAAGAATACAAGGATACAAGACTTCTCCAGCTCACTGAGAAGAACTGAACTCTGTAACACCCAGTGGGTAAAATACACAAACTAGTAAAGGGTTAGATAAACAGATAAATCACCATGGTAAACAAGGAGAGGGTGCCTTTTTCAGGGGCTTTGCAAATGAGATGGTCACTGCCCCAACTCAATACAATGAAAGTGTTTACATCCTTCAATATTAGGTACCTGTAGGAGGCTGCCTACTCTGTTTAATGGAAAATATGGCCCTGGAACCAGGAAGAGACTCATGTACTAACAAGAAATCGTGTAGGGAAATTTCAGAACATTTCACAATAGGAGGAAATGTAAAAAAAAACAAAAAAAAACCTTTAAATTAAATTGCACTTTTAACCTCTTGAATGCTAGAGAGTTCTCCAAAGCACTGCACAGGTTTTCTTCGTTTGCTCAGGTACCCGTTTCTCACATTTTTGAGGCACCGGTAACATTTTTTATTTTATTGGTTAAATCGTTAACAAATTCTTAAATACACAAGTATTTAAGGGGTTAAATATACAGGTGTTCTAAAATATCACAACAACAAAAGCAAGCAGAGAGTATATAATATTTTCATATATCTATGTTTCAAACTCGACATTCATATTTTTGTTAACCCTTTAAGTGCCAGAGGGGTACGCATTGCTTATAAAGCAATGCTTTGCATACCCCTCTGCCACTCAAAAGGGTTAAAGAGTTCCCCTAAGTAGACTTTTGTGACACTCCAAAGTGCCATGACTTCCTGGTTGACATCCGCGGTGCAGGGGGGGATCAGCTAAGAATATTACAGTTATTTGCCCCACACCATATAATTCTTAAGACATGCGACTCATTACATTTGAGATTCCTATTAATCTTGCTGATCAGCTACTTCAGAATGGTTTGTGAATCTGAGCATATTTTTGTCAAGCACTATGCTAATTTATCTCTATTATATATACTTAACTATTTTTAAGTCTGGGAGACTGGCAAATTAAAGTATCTCTCTTGCATTAGAACAAAACGTTTAGTTCATCAGCTCATTAATTTGTTTTTAAGTTGCTTTGTTTTATAATGAATCACACTTGAACAGAAAACTATGACTAATAATAATCAGGGGAGTTGCTAGGTTCCCAAAAGACATAGGGCTTGGGTTAACCTAATAACCTAATACATTATTAGTGTACTATTACTAGTAGGGAGATTAGTACCATCACATGTCCCAATCTGGCAATCAGGGCTTTAACCCACTAGATGCAATTCATTGAAGATGCCTTTAGCATCCAAGGGGTCCCCCCCCCCTCAGCCAGTACATAGCACCACCCCTTATGGACTGAGGATATTTTGCACCAATAAATGTCACATTTCTTGCTATGGGCTTGGAAGATATGACTAGGCAAACTTTGTTTTTTCAGGAAAGAGTAAGCTTTCATTTAGAACCATATATAAATATATATGCCCTTCTATCTTCCTTATTGTCAGTGGCATAACAATATGGGTCACAGGGGTCACCCAGTGCCATGGACCTCTTGCTGCTGAGCTCTCCCTCGTGGGCACTCTAATATTGCAGAGCGCTGGGAGATGACATCATCTCCCAGTGCTGTGCATTACTGATGAGAAGACAGCGCGGGAGCTCCAGGTCTTAATAGAAGTCTGTGCCTCCTTCATCAAAGACCTCTACTGCCACGCTGCTGGACCACCAGGGCGGTAGGAAATGGACACTGGGAGCAATGTGAAGAGGTGGAGAGTTGGGGACAATGTGAAGAGGAGGACATTGGGGGCAATGTGGAAGGATGAGGGCAATGTGAAGAGGAGGACATTGGGGGCAATGTGGAAGGTTGGGGGCAATGTGAAGAGGAGGACATTGGGGGCAATGTGGAGAGGTGGATATTGGGGGCAATGTGGAGAGGAGGACATTGGGGGCAATCTGGGAAGGTGTACATTGGGGGCAATGTGGAGAGCTGGGGGCAATGTGGTTAGGAGGGCATTTGGGGCAATGTGGAGAGTTGATGGCAATGTGGTGAGCAGGACATTGGGGGCAATGTGGAGATTTGGGGGCACTGTGAAGAGGAGGACATTGGTGGCAACGTGGCACATTGGGGGCAATTTGGAAAGCTGGGGGCAATGTGGTCTGGGGGGGGCATGGATATTTTTGCACCAGGGCCCAGAGACTGCTAGTTATGCCTCTGCTCATTGTGGTCCTTCCGATCACAATCAGTTAAATTGAAAAGTGAGGAAAAACAATCACTGGTTTTACTACAAGCAGTGCAGTTGCAATAAGACCTGGTGTCCTGGGGGTCCCATTATCATTTCATTGCACCCTCCTGCATCCATCAGTACAACCTCTCAGCTTAATTCAAATAAAGTGTGTGCGTCTTGTTAAACTTGTTAAGCTCATAATAGAAGTATTCATCACTCTGATATTGAGTGATGGAGGAAGGAGATGGACATTACTCAGTTTCTCAGCCAAATACCTAGATTGTGCATACAATGTTTATTACTTTACATGAGAAGGGAAGGGAGACATGAAGCATTTCCATTGGTGACACAGACCTGCTCACTCAGGGGAATGCATTTGCCCTATTCTACAGCTCTCCTTACGTTTGCAGGGCTATGGTGTGTTTGAGGGTTTTATCCCACCAAGCAGACAAATGATTTCCTATAAATGATCACAAAATCCAAATGTTCTTGATGGAAAGTGGAGAATGGAAGGGATGTAAGAACGTCTGTCAGTGGATGGTTGTACTGTGATCGGAAAGACTGGGATTGATATTGCTGGTTATAATTGTTGTCACTGGTATGAAAGTCTATTAAATGTTATATATATATATATATATATATATATATATATATATATATATATATATATATATATATATATATTAACAGGGAACCGGCTGCCCTAGTGCTCCATTCGACAGCCGGTCCCCTTTGGCGTTCCGGATGCTGTTCCTGGGCTCCTGCCACATTGCTTTGGCTCCCTCTGCTGGCCGGCTGAGACAGTGTTTCACCTTCCAGGGGTGGAGCTTAGAGTATTTAAACTGCCTGGACACTAACTCATTTGCCCTTTCGTGGTGTCCAGTGCAGTTGGCTTGTGCTTTTGCTTTACTTGGTTCGTCTGACTACCCGTTCTGGTGCCAGCCTTTGGTTTGTCTGACTACCCGCTCTGTGTATGACCCCGGCTTGGCTGATATTCCTTCTGGTGTGGACCTATGGCTGTAAAATAACTCCTCTACGTATGACCTTTGGCCTGGCTGACTGTCCGTCTTGGTACTGACCTGTGTCTCTGTCCAACCACCCGCTCTGTGTATGACCCTGGCTAGTCTGATACCTAGCTGGTATGACCTGCGGCTCTGGTTTATGAATTTTCTCTGTGTGTGTTCCAATTTGTCTGACTACCCACCTTGGTGCTACCTGGGGTTATCCACTGCGCACCCAGCATACCAACGCTCCAGTGGATAACTGGTTGGGTACTCCTGGTGGCTCTGGTAGACATCTCTTTGTCTCTGTCCATTTACTGCGGCGTTCAGGTGCAGACCTGTAGTGCAGTAGCCTTTCTCAGGATCCTTGTCAGTACAGGTGCGGACCTGTAGCAGATCCTCAGGTGCGGACTTGAGGCGGATTTTATCCAGCCTGTCTTCTAGAGTTCAGCTTGGTACCTCCACAGCAGCACTATCCTTCCTGATGCTTTCTATATTGTATTGTGTTCTTGCTGTTGCCGTTCATTCTGTACATGTATATATTAATAAAGATTGTGTTACCTACAGTACTGGTATCACGGTGCCCATGCTATGTGGGTGACATTCTGTCAATCTGGTTCTCAGTTTACTCCTATTGGTTGCAGTGGTATTGGCCCGTCCAGTATTTGTCCTTAAATACTGGGTCCTGTCACTTCGCTGTTGCCCTTTCGTGGTGTTTCTGTACCAGCGCTTGTTCCAGTTCTTGTGTGATCTCAGTGTATGACCCGGATTGCCTGACTACTCTACTGCTTCTGTGTACCAACCCGGCCTGGCTGAAGTACCTGCTCCGTTACCGACTCGGATTGGACTGCTCGCTGCTTCTTATGTCCCCGTTGGGCTTGGCATCCAGGCAGTGTTGCTTCCAGTACACCCATTTACTGCAGTTTGGTTTTGGTTACTCTCCGTGTCTCGCGGGCGACACTCCAGTTTTGAGCCTTATACTGCAGCCTGGTCTCGGTTACTGTCCGTGTCGCGCGGGCGACATTCCAGTGTGTGCATTTCATTCTGTGCCTCTGTATACTAGACCTATACTCCTGCCATCAGCTGAGGTTGGGTTTCATTGGGCGCCTCAGGCTACTTCCACTTCGGCAGTTGACATTGGTCTAAATGTTTATCTATCCCCTCGGGGAAAAGGGCCATTCTCCACCGGTTGTTGGCATTGTAGTCTCCGTTGGGCAACCTCTGGGCATACAGTCTGTCCTCCGCTACTGCTATGGCAACATATAAGATGGCTACGGACCTTTGGTTATTCCTGTGGCATTACTCACTGTTTATACTCTCCATCCCTAGGGAGAGTCTTAAGGGCGTCACTGTGATAGGGTCTGTCAATCTTCCTGGACTATCAGTAACCCGTTCATTGCTGCCTTGTCTGAGAATCACACGTAATACCTGACCTGTGTCAGTACATTGTTATTATTTGCCTGTACAATTACTGGACCCGTGTGGGTATTTATTTCTGTAACCTGTCCTGTGTCAGTACCTCATTGTATATATTACTGGACCCGTGAGGATTATTGCTATTTTACATTGCTCAATAAAACTGTATTTTTACCTAAACTTACTGTCTCTGAGTGTCAAACAAACCATTACAGTTGGTCCATTTCTCGTTATTGAGTCCGGGACACATTCTGTTAAAAGAAAAAAAAAAAGCTGCCTCCCTAGCTAACCGTTTACAAAAAAACCTTGTGATGGAGCTCAACATTGAACTTGCCTTTTTTTTCTTTTATTCATTTCCTTATGGTCTTGCATATTTGTACATATTCTACCCTGTTTCTAATATTATCATTTTGTTTAATTTCTCCAGTTTTTTTCAGTATATCAGCCTCAATGAGACGTGCATTAAGACCAAACTTTAGTAGATCTGGATTTATCAAATTAAAAAAAAAGAATCACATGCACAAAACTCCTATTTCTCTTTATATATGCTGTACTGGTTTTTCTCCAGATTTTCTAAACTTTGGCTCAACACATATATTCCAAGGCATCTGATCGTGGTATCCTACTGAAATGTTGTCCTCTAGTTGGGGACCATCAAAACAGTGAGATCAGACTGTCTCCCGCATGAAAAGGGCAACTTTCTGATACAGAACAAGAAAATAGCGTGCACAAGAACGTCCCATCTTCTACCCTACAACTAAATAAATAAATATAGCCCTCTGTGCCTTAAGATGCCCTCTTCCGAGAGGTATACCTTTAATTGTAAGGCGGGTTTTTTTTTAAATAAAAGGGTTGAGATTTGTGTGTTTTATATACATACTTTTGTCTTGAGAAAGGAAGGAGTATCCATCAGAAACGCATTGACAGTCCACTTATATTTTATTATCGATATATATTATTAATGGTTGGATTATAAACTATACACGGATGATGCATCAATGGGGAATTTTATATGTTTGATTATATCTTGCGAATTGAAGTGCAAACAATGTGAATTACAGAAGTTTTGATAACATCTAAGATAAGAATTTAAAAGGTGTTAAAATCTGGAGATCGCTATGAGTATGGAAATTGCCATATTGATGTAACACTGCTCACCTCTGAACAGCAATACTGTCCGGATGGATCTCAGATAGGGACAATCTTCAGTTAACATAAAGGAAAAACCTGAAAAACATGTCAAGGGGGCCAGGGTTTTCCTTATGTTCATAGTAAGAAGATTGTCCCTTGCTGCAACCTGTCTGGTCAAGAGACCAGATTCCACATCTGAGGGGAGGCGGCTTACACTAGGTAAAAGGGGCTGGAGGGGGATACTTTATCATTCAATTACTCTTGAACTACAACTCTGACAGTATTAAAATAACACTCTCCATGGCCCAGATACTATGAAGACTAATTGAAGCTGCTGTTTTTGTGAAACATTACTATCCCTTTAAGACAGGGGTGGAATTAAGGTCTTAACCTGGGGTCCTGCAGTTCTACTTATGTCCCTGGATCCAATTGATCATCTCACATCTTTTTCAGGATACAATGACTAGCTGAGGCAGTCCTGAGTCTCCTCAATGCAAAAAAGAATAGCGGAGCAATTCTGGCATAAACAAACTGAAAAAGAGGGGTGAAATAAAAATTCCCAACACTTTCTTTGATGAGGATTTTAACCCCTGGAATTCTATAGGTATACAATGCATTGCTTCGCATCCAAGGGCTTAAAAACCCTATTGAAAACAATATCATATTTTTTTGTCCCCTAAGGTGCATCTGGTTTGATCCAGGCTTGCTCCTATTTTCTTTTGTGTGTATTGCCCTTGGAGCTCTTTCATTGCTGACAGTGCTCTCAATTCCATTAGAGGGGATCTATCATCCAAAGAAGCTCAGGCACAGACCTGTCTTCACGGTGCCGGGCGGGGAAGGTGACTCAGGCGAATTAAAAAAAAAAACACATATACAACATGATCCCAGTGGCAGGCCCCCCTACTCAGCCTAATTATAAATCCGGCCCTGTCTATCACCCCATACAAGTTTGTCTAAATAGTTTTGTTGTATAGCAAATATGTTGAAAAGTGTATTCATTTTTTTTTTTTTTTTTAAATGCTTGTTTGCCGAAATTCAAAGAATAAATAATGCCCTTCACCTTCTTCCGGACAGTTATCAGCTCTGCACCACAGTCCATCACACTGCCTCTGCTCCCCTCCAGCCTGTAAGCTGGAGCACTCTCATTGGCCAGAGATCACTCCAGCTTACAGGCAGAAAGCTCCTCCATTAGAGGAGGCTGGATAGAGGGAGGGGAACAGAGGCAGAGTGATGGACTGTGGTGCAGTGCAGGTAACCACAGTCTATGTGGAAGTAGGTGCAGGGTTGTATTTATTCTTTGAATTTCAGCAAACTTTTCAACATATTCTCTATATAACAAAACTTTTTAGACAAAGTTGTATGGGGTGATAGACAGGGCCGGATTTATAATTAGGCTGAGTAGGGGCGCCTGCCACTGGGATCATGTTGTGTGTGTGGTTTTTTTTTTTTTTTTAATTCACCTGAGTCACCTTCCCCGCCCGGCACCGTGAAGACAAGTCTGTGCCGGCACAGACCTGTAGCTTTTGAGCTTCTTTGTCGGCTCTTTAGTAATACAGAGTGCTGGGAGATGAGAGAAGACCGCACAGGAGCAACAGCAGCTACAGGTCTGTGCAGAAGGAGGAGGCACAGACCCCTCCTGCCGCTGGACCAGGAAGAGGTAGGAAATGGACACTGGGGCAATGTGAGGGTGCAATGTGAGGGTAATATGGAGATGATGGGGATCAATGTGATGGCAATATAGAGGTGATGGGGGTAATGTGGAAATGATGGGGGCAATGTGGAGCTGATGGGGCAATGTGGAGCTGATGGGGCAATGTGGAGCTGATGGGGGAAATGTGAGGGCAATATGGAGCTGATGTGGTCAATGTGGAGATGATGGGGCAATGTGAGGGCAATATGGAGCTGATGGGGGAAATGTGGAGATGATGGGGGCAATATGGAGCTTACTGGGGCAATGTCAGGGCAATATGGTATATGGAGATGATGAGGGCAATATGGAGCTGATAGGGGACAATATGAGGGCAATATGTTATATGGAGATGATGGGGGCAATGTGAGGGAAATATGGAGATGATGGGGGCAATGTGGAGGTGATGGGGGCAAGTTGGAGCTGGTTGGGGGCAATGTGGAGCTGATGGGGGCAATGTGGAGATGATGGGGCAATATGGAGTTGATGGGGGCAATGTGAGGGCAATATGGAGATGATGGGGGACAATGTGAAGATTAGGAGCATTGTGGAGGTCTCCAGTGGAGATGGCTCATTGGGGGTAGCTTCAGATTTCTGTGCCTACAGGCTCCTGAGATGTAAATCTGGCCCTGGTGATAAAGCCTCTTTAAACATATTAGGAGGTATATAAACAGCCTTCTGAGTTACCCCTCTGGCATTCAAAGGGTTAAGGCACAAACAAGGAGGCTGGTTATGTGGCCTAATGGGCACTGAAGGGTTAATGATTCCTGAATAGGTCTGTGAAACAAACAGTGGTTTGTTCTGTCAACTTCTCCCAAGGCCTCTGCAATGTATCAGGGCACAAAGAGAAAGTGAAGTTTGATGTCATTTGTACAGGAACATTGGAGCAATTCTGGGGCAGTCCTACAGCATATGAGGCATGTAAAAATAAGTTAAATGGTGATTTATAACCCTTTGAATCCTAGAGAGGTCTCTAACACATTATGAAGCATTGTGTTAGAGACATCTATAGAGCTAAAGGGGATAAAAGAGTTGTAGGCCAATCTACAGTGCTGGGAATGCTCTGGATTTCCCCGGAGACTCCAGTTTTCACTCTGCGTTACTGGGTATCCGGGGCAGTTGCTGAGTCTCTGGATGTAGTGGAGTTTCACCCATTTCTGCACTTTTTAAATCTTTCTTATTACTCCCTGCGACTTCTCCTCCTTTCTCAGCCTATGTTTTCCTATACGATTTAGCTCTGCCCCTTTTTATGCAAATTGCGTCATTTATTTCCCCCTACTGCACCAGAGGACTCCCCTCCGGGGAGAGCAAAGTACAAAGTTCCCAGGTATGCCAATCTTGTTTTCAATGGGTTAAATGTCCCTTTTAAGTCAATGGTCCATTCTATATATTCCCTAGAGTGCAGTTGATTAGTCCCATTACTGAGGACCACAGGGACGTGCAAAGCATTGTGTAGCAATGTATTTCACATCCTTCTGGGCCTCAAGAGGTTAAACATATGACCATGGTTTAATATCAAACATGAACGCTGTCTACTATTTCAGTCTGGTTTCAGTGCTCTCTGGTAAGCTGCTTTGTATTGTGTGCATTTAACCCACTGAGTACCAGAGAGGTTCCTAACTCATTGCTTTGCAATGTGTTGGTTACCTCTTTGGCACTGAGAACAAAGATGATATCAGGGTCATGATATGGTTACAGAGGGCTTTCAGTCCAGTTCAGAGTTGGCATATCCACAAGAGACAGAGGCCTGTTTTGTGTACCAGTTCTATTCAATCACTCGCATTGCCTGCAGCATTGTTCTCACAAGAAACAATGGGCTGAAGAAACAACATATGGTTCATTCTGCCATGTAAACAATCTTATTCAAACTGACATACTGTTCTGTGGTTTTTAATAGACTATAGTATTCAGGTAATTGCAGGGAGTAGTATTTTGTGTTAACCCCTCAGGTGCTTGAGAAGTTGCCATGACATTGCGATATAATGAGATGGAAACCTCTTTAGCATTCCAGAGGTTAAGATGGAGTAGGTAAGTGGTGGGCAACAGGCACTCTGGGGCCTGAACTGGCCCTTGGAGATTTCTGCTGATGGTGGACCCCAGTCTGTTCTCTAGTACAATTGGAAGAAGAGATAATTTAATTATATCACATCAAAATCCCCCCAGCCCACCCAGAATAAGCAACCATCTTCACTCTTGTGCATCAGTGCATACTTTCATTTACACTTACACTGATCAGCCTTAACCCATTGACTGCTTTGTAATGCATTGGAGACCTCTGTTTTCTATTTTATCAACTTCTATTTGGAATTGTTATAATATTTGGTCCTTTGGTAGACTTGAGGGCCACATATTTGGCTCTTGGGTATGAATTTTGTTGTCTATCACTGTTGTAGATGTTTGTCTGTGTATGTATGTATGTATGTGTGTATGTGTGTGTTTGTGATATGGGCAGGTATGTATGCTTGTGTGTATGGATATGTGTGTATGTGTGTTGCTTGTGTGTATGTATACGTGTGCATGTGTGTTTGTGTGTATAGGTGGGTATATGTGCTTGTGTGTATGTATACATGTGTATGTCTGGGGATGTGTGTGCTTGTTTGTATGTATATGTGTGTATGGGTGTATGTGTGCTTGTGTGTATGTATACGTGTGTATGAGTGGGGATGTGTGTGCTTGTTTGTATGTATATGTGTGTATGTGTGTGTGTGCTTGTGTCTATGTATATGTGTGTGTGTGTGTCTGTGTGTCTGTGTGCCCAAAATTATATTTAAATACCAGAGTAAGCAAAGTAAGCAACTTGGGCTCAGATATGACTTTTAATGTATGTAAACACAACTGACATAGCTAATGATCTCCTGTGCAAGGCCTCTCTAGAATACGAGGGGCTAATGCTTAACACTGATATTGCCTTTACCTAATAAACTAAAAGCAGTGCATATTTTTTGTTTTACTATTTTTGTCTGTGTGTGTTACCCCTGGATACTTATATATAAGATATATCTATCTATCTATCTTAGAAAACGCTTTACCTAACATAAAAGATTAGTGCAGTCACAAAGCCATACTCACCTGCTCATAAACTTTTCTCCGGCCATCGATCTTTTGCTTTTTGCTCTCCTGATTTGCTCATTTAGTGAATGCAAGGACCATAAAAAATACCTGTGATTCATGATCTTCAAATCTGTCTCCTCTTCTTTCTCTTCTTTTTAATCCCATATACGTTCACTAGTTCCCCGCCCCAAGGTAACCATCAATTTCAAAATAGACATTTTTGATGGCAGCAAGACGGCAATAAAAAAATAAATCTGAAGCTGCCATCATGCAACCTCGGAGATAAGTCAAAAAGCTCACTGGCTGCACTCCTTCCAGTACAAAGTGCATGATGTGTTAGAAATAATCTTTTGGTTGGTTAAAATTAACTATAGAAATGATTATCATAGACTGTGCTATAAAGAAATAAATCCAGAAGCTGGTAGTGGTACTGCAGATCTTCACCCACAAACCTGACAACTCCCAGGGGTTAGGCCCCAAGGTTTGAAAGGTTATGGAGACTTGCTCAGATGTACTTGATGTAATCAGGAAGCAGAGAGCAGGCATAATCAAACAGAACAGAAGTCATGTAACCAGAGAGCAGAGATTATATGTAGTCAGGCTGGGATGGAGTCAAAAGTGAGGAGCAGGCATAGTCAAACAAAGTAGGGGTCTTATTACCAGACATTGGAGAGCAGTCATAGTCAGGACCAAGCAGGGTTCAGTACACAATCAGGAGCACAATGCAAGGAATTCTAAGTCACTGGAGTAAGGCTTAATGATAATAGCATTTGGTTAAAAGTATTACCTGTTCTATCATTTCCGTTGTGCTCTGAGTGGGATGGTGTGATGACTGAAAATAACTTGTAATATTAGGAAAGGGGGTACAATTCCCTTTACAAATCATAAAGTCCAACTGTTATTCCAAGCATATTTTTCTGACATCATTCCTTGGATGAGTGAAAACACACTTCAATAAATTCCATGTAAAGTGCTGCTGTACCCCAGAACAGTTTCCAGGCCCTTCTGGAAAATTCAAGAACATGCAAAGGAGAAACAAAGATGGAGAACAGTTCAAAAAGCCATCATAAAAAAATGTTAAAAAATGTGGGCTGTGGTAAAAGGAGGAATGTATTTTTAGAAGTAAATAATTTACTTTTGAAAAAGTGTCTTAACCCTTTGAGTGCCAGAGAGGTATCCAATGCATTGCAATGCAATGCATTGGATACCTCTTTGGCACTCAAAGGGTTAAAGCATTAAAAATGGAGGCAAGATAATCTAGATTAATAATGCCCTGAAAGGATATTTTAATGCCAGATTCTTGTGTTTAAAATGTCCAATTTTTCAGAGATAAAAAAAGACTTCAAATGCCTTAAAATAAGACAGAAGATTAAAACACACCCACTTTTAAGACTTCTTTTTCCCTTTGACACAAACTGCAAAACTGAATGAAAACATTATTTGAATACATCTTAGAATGGACAGAACATGGAGTGTTAGTGTAGTAGTATTTATATTACATGTCTATGGAAAGAACACAATTACAATTGAGTAGTTCATGTACCCTTACTCAAAAATAAATGAGACCAACACACAAACTAAAAACAGTGAAGGAAAGGTTAAAAAAAAGAAAAAACATTTAAAAAAAGCCCCCTACCCCACAGGGAGAGGAGGGATATTGTTGAGAATAGTAGATAAAATAGTCAAATAGGAATTACCAAATGTAGTAATGTGTAAATCAATTAAGTGTACTGGATAACAGTGCCAACAGTCATAGATACCCAGTTGGAGATGTGGGGTAGAGATAAAGATGCGTACCAGCAATAGGTTCAGTTGCAAAAGAAGTATGTAAAGCAGTGCATAAACCCATACAGTATAGGTGACATCTTATAATGCACACAAGACTGGACTGGCTTTTCAATGTATATAAGTACAGTGTCCCCAGTAAATAAAGTTGTATGTGTGGTATAGATTTACCCTTAATTTATGAAAGCCAAAATGCCCTCTATGAAGTCTGCTCATATGCCACAATAGCATGTAAGTCTTTGCCTTGGTACTCCTAGTGTTCCCAGTAGTCCTGTATAGTAACAGTTAAGGTCAGTGGTAAACTTAACAAAAACTGAAAAATAATGTATATTTCAGCGTTATACAAAAAGGCCTTTTGAAGGAAGGAGTAATGGGTTAACAACTCACAGTTCTTCTGCAGCAATGTTAGTAAATTAATCCTTGAAAGTCCATGCTAACAAAGTCTACAGGTATCCCAACTTTTTTTGATTACTTACAAGCCCTTACAAGCCCTTTGACCTTATAAAAGCAGTGTTGGAACAGAACATGTTACTGCACCCTTTTAAGCAATTTGTGGACAGTATTGTACTGCAGGAAGTAGTATATTGCTCTCAAATTGGTGAGAAAAAAGGCAATTAACAAAGGAAGACAGACAGACCATTATAACCCTTAAAAGTGTAGGTCTTTTCTTTAGAGAAATTGCAAAGAAACCCAAGGTGTTAGTGAGTTGTCACGGTTTGTTACTGTTTGTAAAAGAACACTCAGACAGTTTGGTAAGGTTAAAAGCTTTATTGAAAATAATGTACAATAACTCCACTCAGGTCCAGATAAGGTCCGTGCCAAGTACTTTCCAAATCTGACGCAGGTCAGGGAAATACTACAAACACTGAAATAGTTAGCAAACAAGTATAGTGATCTTGGACTTGTAGGCAGATTCTCAGCAAGGTACAGGAACAATAATATCCTCAACAGTCCCACAACGCAACAGGCGGCACAGGAGATGGGTGACTGAAGGGCAGTCCCTAGTGGACTAGGGTTCACGTGGGTAACACTGGCAAAACACTGGCAGAGGACTGACCCTAGGAGAGTAGGGTAGACTGAGCCAACAGGGGCAGTAACAGGACCCTAGTATGCTACGGTTAACTGAGGTAACACAGGCAGTACTCTGGCAATGACAAAACCCTAGAGCACTAGGGTTAACGGAGGCAACACGACACAGACTCAGGCATCGACTAGGCCCTAGCATGCTAGGGTTAACGGAGGAAACAGGGCAGTGGTACTTATAGTGACTGAACCCTAGTACACTAGGGTGAGAGGAGGCAACGCAGACTGGACTCAGGCAGTGACGGGACCCTAGCACGCTAGGGTTAACTGAGACAACAGACACCAGATGCCGGTGTTGTAACAACCCTAGGTCACTAGGGTTAACTGAGGCAACACGGGCAACAGTGTGGCATTGGCTAGACCCAGGTATTATAAGGTTATCGAAGGCAACACAGACACTGGTGAGTACAGGGACTCCCACAAGTTCCCGGAGACAGCAGGAGCGGCGAGTGAGCGGGAGATAGGGAGATATGCCCGGATAGTATATGGAGGTAATAGACTAGACCAGTAAGTGATGGAACTAGCAGCACTACCAGGTCGGCACACACAGACTTCACAGCCAGTCAGGAGGACCACCAACACTAGCCCAGCCATATCGGTGTAACAGATAGCCAGCCAGTCCTAGTCAGAAACGGAATCAGATACTCAGCCACGCCGGTTCGGTACACAAGGAGTTAGTCAGCCAGTCCAGTCAGTAATGGAATCAGATACTCAGCCAAGCCAGATTGGTACACAAGGAGTGAGTCAGCCAGTCCAAATCGGTAACAGAATTGGATACTCAGCCAGGCCAGTTCAGTACACAAGGAGTTAGTCAGCCAGTCCAGGTCGGTAATGGAATCGGATACTCAGCCAGGCCAGTTCGGTACACAAGGAGTTAGTCAGCCAGTCCAGTCAGTAATGGAATCAGATACTCAGCCAAGCCAGATTGGTACACAAGGAGTGAGTCAGCCAGTCCAAATCGGTAACAGAATTGGATACTCAGCCAGGCCAGTTCAGTACACAAGGAGTTAGTCAGCCAGTCCAGGTCGGTAATGGAATTGGATACTCAGCCAGGCCAGTTCGGTACACAAGGAGTTAGTCAGCCAGTCCAGGTCAGCAACTGGATCGGATCACAGGAGCGTCAGGCACAAGCGTAGTCTTGAGAGGTCTGGCAGACCCAAAGCCACAATAGAATTAGATGACAAGTTTCTGAGAGCAACTTGCACAGAGTGAGTGTGTAACGGTTTTTCAGACACTCAGACACCAGGTTTGAATAAAACTCTGTTTTATTAAAAAAAATAAAGAACCAAGATCGCCTTCTATAGGCAACACAGTATATAGCGGTAGATAGGCTACATATGCCTTCACAGGACCAGTATACAGAAGCAAGGATAATACATTTACTGTCACAGGACAGGCACAGAATAGCAACTGGTACTCAATGGTTAAATACAAATGAACAGTCAGTCTCTGTTATGGTGTTTGGCACGCCCAAGGTGTAAAAGAGGCAGCAATTGGTGTTAGATGGTGCAACACCTTAAGTCCATCAGGTGTAGAGAGCTGCTAGGCAGTACAGGAACTGAAGCAGAACGCTGCAGAGTAGTTTCAGCAAATAGCTCCCACAGGCATATACCAGAGACAACTTGTACTGCAGGAGCGTGAGCCAATAGCCCCCACGGGCGTAACCACGGAGGTGCCTACACTGCCAGAGCTTGCTGATAGCCCCCACGGGCGTAATAACGGAGACCAACCGTACAGTGATAGCTTGAGCCAATAGCCCCCATGGGCGTGTAACGGAGACAACTTGCACTGCAAGAGCGTGAGCCCATAGCCCCTATGGGCGTAGCAATGGAGACTGGGTACAGCAAGATCTTGAGCAGATAGCCCCCACGGGCGTAGTAACGGAAACCACCTGCGCTGCAAGTGCTTGAGCCAATAGCCCCACCAGGCAGTAATGGAGAGTAACACGGATAGAGCTAGAGCCAATAGCGCCTCCCGCTGGCACGGTAACGAAGACCGACTACTCTGCTTGGTTGACAATGTGAGCCACTGTCTAACTAAGGCAAACAACGCAGGAGTAGCGGATAACTGCAACGGCTCTGCAAGTGTTAAGAAGGCTCAGGTCAGGGAGACAGTAGCACTGCAAGAGTTAACAACAGCACAAGGGTAGAATATGTAGCTCTGCAAGTACAACCGGAGGCTCAGCGTGTGAAGGTATCGCTCTGCAAGTGCCAAAGAAGACTCAGCTATGGAAGCACAGCTCTGCAAATGTAAAAGGAGACTCAGCTCTGGAGACACGGCTCTGCAGGAGTAAATGGTTGCAGTCTCGATCAGCCCAGTCACAAACACAGCGGGAGTCAGAATGTTGCCAGAGCGACATCAGCAGCAGGAAGTCGGAACGGTGGCAAAGGCTGGAGCAAGCCGGTACAGGTCACGGAGCAGGAAGTCAGCCAGGCCGGGTCAGATCACAGAGGAGATTCTCAGACAAGCCAGATAAGTCACGAGCAGGAACGTCAGCCAGGCTGGGTCAGATCACGGAGGAGATTCTCAGACAAGCCAGGTCAGTCACGAGCAGGAACGTCAGCCAGGCCGGGTCAGATCACGGAGCAGGAACACAGGAGCGTAGTCAAAACAAGCCAAATCGGTACACAGGAATCAGGAATGCAGGAACACAGCAACAGCAACACTGGCTCTGGAACACCTCGAAAGGGCACCTCACAGGTGCCAATGGTCAGGTATGAAAAGGTCACCAGGGGCAGGCCAAACAGGCTCAACCAATAGGAGAGGAGCACAAGCGAGAGTGACACAGAGAGAATCACGGGAACCGTGATAGAGTGTCACTCTGAACCAATAATCCTACCACATCATTTTGCAGCACCATGCAATATTCTCTGGTACACACCTAGTTGGTCAGGGGTTCATCCTACAGGCTGTGTCAGAACTACTTTAGAAGAAAAGAACAAGATGGTAGGCTTCAAATCAAGGAATGGCCAGCACAATCTCCAGACTTAAATCCCATTGAGCTGGTAGGAGACCTACACTGAACAGGAAGTCTATTCACCTTTCCTATGGAACATGAGTGCAGGAGGCTAGGATTTAGGAATATCTCGATAGAATATTTTGGCCTGTCATAATGACTTAGCCATGATTAAACAGTGAATGCCCAGAAGTCACTGTAAAGAACAGTGTTGGAGAACTCTCTGGCAACTAAAAGGTTACATGCCTGTGCTGAAACGGAAATATCTATTAATCCTAGCCCGCTGTGGCTTTGCTGTAGAAAGTCACAAACATCAGTCACATTTTGGTTGGTGGGGTGAAATGTCTCATCTGATTTACATTTTCTAGCCTTCCTCTAAATAGATATCCAGATTCTCTTCCTATTTCTTTTTTTCTTCTTTTGGTTGCATGTAATACAAGGGAATTAATGACACTGTTTAACGTGACTTCATTTAAGAGTGAATTAGAGGAACCTATATCAAACATAAGTACATTGTTTTGTAGCTTAAAGGTTTTTTTAATAGATTGACAGGAAGAAAATAGCAACACTGCAATATCAAAACTATCAATTTAACTGCTAAACCAGAGCAAATCTTTGAGAAATTGCTCCCATAATTCAGTGATCTGTTTTCAAATTACTCAACACAGCAGATAACACTGTCATTGTTATTTACACATTAATACAACAGTGCACTCACCTACAGTATGAAGGATTAATCTCCATCTTCATTTCAAACCACATTAAAACAAGCAGCCAATAAATTACTGCTGGAATTGATGCAGTGCCAACACTCACATATGGTGACAGTGGATGGAGTCAGAAACTAACAGCACCAAGGCATATTACACTGTGGGAAAGAGCTGTGCTGTGTGGGAGCAGGTAACAGGGTGGAACCGTTTCTGTCCAGCTTGCACTGGGATGTGAAAGCAATACCTGAACATTGAAGTAATCCCACGCATCCCCATTTGTATCTATCTATTTTTCTATCTAGGGCTTTTTTGTGGGGACATGCAATGTTATGCTATACTGAATTTTTTCTTGTCCTAAAAATGTTATTTCATATTCTAAAATTAATTTACCAGAGATTTATAGTGGTGAAAGTATACTTCTTTCCCTTGAATCTGTACTTATTGTTATCAATGTTAGTACCTTTTTTATTTTTCAGTGACTGGCTGCCATGGTGCACAATTATGTTTGCAATTAATCATAAATCTTATTATTGTTCCATTTACACATATGCTCAGGTTCCTTAAAGTTCACTTTATGTTTTCATGTTTGAAGTTTTTCCAGTTCTGAGTGGTACATATACTGAGGAATATAGGGAAAATGAGATCACAGTCATGAATCTGCAGTACTGAAATGTATGGACATATTAATCAGCCTTCCATTGACTACCCTTCTTCTTTACAACTATACAATTATAGGCTGCATTAAAGGGACTACAGTACATTTTTCCATAGGGTTTTTTAGCAACGCCTATAGATGAATTCATCCCATATTTTAAAGCCCCCCAAACATCTTTAAAATACCCTTTTGTCTTTTCTCACACCGCAATTATAACATCCATCATTCAGTGGAAATAAATGGAACCAGCTGGATTGTAGAGACTTCTGTAAGAACTTGTGAAGCAATGCAATATAAACACTGCTATTATGCAGTACGGTTAGTATCCTTTATATTTCCCCATGACAAGATAGTCATATCCAGGGCATATGCTCTCATATGCCATTATGATGTAGAAATGAAGTCATATGCATTGGGGCTCCAAACAGCAGCAGAAAAAACTGAATTCAGTCCATTCATTGTTTTTTAAATGCTTTCTAGAAGGCATATTATAAATGTATTTCGTAGCATACAAATGATACTTAAAAAATAGTGAATTAAAACAATAAAGTATGTCCCTTGATCCCTCTGTTCCTATAATCCCTACTTGATGTCCTGAGAGGAAGAGCAAAGGCACAAGAGCGCCAATGGACCCATTATAAAAATATAACGTTCTCTGGACCCTCCTTAATTATAGCATCAGGGTTTGGAAGGGCATCGAGGGCATTCAGTCATCCTCACTGACTATATAACAACAATATAATTATCCTCATACCCCCTTCTGCTCCTCATACCTTCTGTTGGCTTATATTTTCTGTAGGTAGGGTTAATGTGGCCAGACTGAGCCCTCCAGTTATACTTAAGGTGGAGCTGATTTCCAGACTCTGTTTTCCTTCCTGATACATCCGAGTTGCACTGAGATTACCTCAGTGCAACACAGAAGTACAGGTAGAGGAACATGGAATCTGAGAATCTGCTTCATGTTCAGTACTACCAAATGTCTAATGAAGGCCACATTAACCCCAACTACAGAAAATTATACTAATAGAAGATATGGGAAGTGGAGGGGGGTGTATGTGGATATCTATAATGATGTTTAATGGTTGCTGGGGCTATTAGAACACCTCAGATACCATCTGTGTTGAGGCCTCTCCAAAAACCCACGGCTAGAATTAAGGAGGGCCAGGGCTCTTTATATTTCTATTTCTATTTATGATCCATGTATATCTTTGTTCTCTCCCCTCAAGTCACAGGGGAAGAAATAAAAAAATAGTATATTTAAGAAAAACATTTTCTAAAACCTGTTTACTGTGGTAGGTGCACTTGTCACCCTTATAAAATGGAAACATAAACACATGGGATACCATTTCTCCAGAAAGCCTGTAGTTATACAGTATATAGAAAAATGTGATATTTCATACTGCACAAAGATTTCTTTATGTGAGATGTGGTCAATGTTTTTTTACTGCTACAGTGTTCTTTTTTGCTGAAAATAATTCAAGCCTAACTTTTTAATGGAAGACGCATGATACCCATGTTTAAATTCACTTTTCTCCTAGATATTATTTATGTAGGAAAGTTATGAATATATTACAATAATGAAAGTAAATTTTTTTATTCCAAAAACTTTACACATGAACACTTATGATCCTTACAGGCTTGTAGAAGCCAAATATTTATTAATCCCTACACATATCTAGTATCTTTTTACCCAGAATGTACATGCTAATACATTGCAATATCAATTAAATGTCTATGACATCACATTCGGGTATATCATACGTAATGTACTCAAGACAGGTACCAATAAAAAGACCAACTTATGTTGAATATATATAATTTGCCCAATTCTGTACAAAGTTATTCAAAGGAAACACTGTGAAACAGATATAAACAGCTAAACAAACAGATGTAAGTGCTAACACTCCAGGAAGTCATTCCACTTTATAAAACAGGCTTGGGCAATATGGACTCCCTGATCTTGATAGGGTCCTCCCTCACCTGGAATAATTGAATGCAGAAGAAAATGAATGCAACCGCACTCCAAACTTAAAACATATAGATGTAAACCTTTGCAATATTGTGAAAAATACACTTTATTAGTAAAGCATAAAAAACATGTAAATATGGGAAGGCAAGGGTGTATTGTAACAGGGATGGGTGGGACAGGGTCCCTAGAACCATCTTAAATGTTTCGCTTCACATCACTTAATCATAGTCTATGATTAAGCGATGTGAGGCGCGAAACAAGCATGATGGTTCTAGGGACCCTGTCCCCCCATCCCTCTATCATTAAGTGATGTGAAGCATAATCATGATACACCCTTGCCTTCTCACGTTTACATGTTTTTTATGCTTCACTAATAAAGTGGAATTTTAATGCTGTTGCAGTGGTTTACACCCATATGTTTTAAGTTTTTGAGTACAGCTGCATTCATTTTCTTCTGCAAACGAATATAAAGAAAATTTCTGAAAAATTTCTTGGGTACACCCTGAAAGGGTATGGAGCATTGTAAGAGGCAGTGGTTATTACTTAGACTCACATAAAGGTCCCTCAGCTCAGCAATGTACCAGAGGATCTAGACTATTCATACCCCTCTATATTCATTGAAGGTCATAAAGATCATCTCTTTGGGTTAAAGTATAAAAAATGTGGGTGTTAAGTAGGGGTAGGCGAAAAGTGTGAAAAATTTCCTGTGCGACTTTTCACAGAAACATGCCGATTTTTCGATTTTCCCGCTAAAATTTTGCCTTTCCGCCTGTGCAAAAATGTCCTCCTTTTTGCCTATTTTAACAAATTTTCCACCTATTTTAACACATTTTTCACCCATTTTAACACATTTTTGCCTATATTTCCTATAGGTACTACATTTCCAACTGTAATATTACTTATTCTGAGGGCTGAAGTTTAGAAATAAATTGCTGAAAGTCAAAGTTATGAGTCCTATAGCAAACTATGGCTTGAAAAATGTGTTAGCATGCAGAATGCATTTGTCCTTTGCCCACAGCACTTTCTTGCTTAAGTGACAATGGCACATATTCATGATGATATCAAGTGATAAAAAAAAATAAAGTACAACCTACAATGTGGCAGATATGTATTGTAGTGGTGGTGATGGGGGACTGGCATGGTGTGATTTGTGTATGTATTTTTACCATTGTCATACTCTATCCTCCTTCTCAGATTATTGACACACATTACTTATCGGTCATAGCAGTAGTCCCATCTGTCCTCCACCTCCTCATCTGTGCTGTTGTTAATATATTTGTCCTGGCTTTGTCATGTGTGGTTTCTGCTACTACTACTACTGGAGCTAGATGTTGATGTAATTCTACTGCCGTTACTACTAGTTGGCACTTACAGCAGCAGCACCAGAGGTACTTGTCATATCTAACTCTGTGGATGTTAACCTGTGTTGCTGCTGCTGTGTACTCAAAACAGATGTATGTGGCTGAGTGGGACTTGTACGTTGTAGAGGCAATGATGCTGAGGATGACTGACAGGGTGACTGTGTGCTTTTTGACATCTGTACTTGTCCAGGGTCAGACCTTCCAATGGCTTTCTCAAACAGATTATAGACAGGCACAGTGCTCCTTAAAAGTGGTATAAGATTCAGCCTTTGACTTTCTGCTAATCTTATAGTTCTGTCACCATCCTCACTCTAAACTTCATCTGTATCTGAACAAGAGAAGGATGCTGGAGGGATATATTCTAGATCTGCATCATCATCAGTCATCATTAGGTCATTCTCAGCAGCATCAGCATCACCTGACAATTCTTGGCCACTATTCTTATATTCCTTTATGCTTTTGGAGGTCTCATACAATTTCTTTTTACTTTTACTGTAACAAAGTTCCCTACTACCTTGAGGATAGGTGTTTTGGTGCTTGTTTTTCTTACTATCTGATGCAGCAGGCGGATCAGCTGCTACACCTTCCTCTATTATGCTTTTGCCAGCATCATCAACACTTGAATGCGACTTGTTGTCGTCTTCAATGTTCTTCTTATATAGTTCTTTATTTCTGCTGGCACTGGTGGTGCTGGAACTAGTTTTGCTGGGACCTTGACAAACTGCATCCTCCCTTGGAGTAGAGGGATCAGCATCATTGATTGCACACGCTGCAGCAACCATTGCTGCAGTCAGTTTTTGAACTACTACTTTACTCTCACGTCCCTGCACTACTCCACCCCTCCCCCTTCCCCTTGTTCATTTGCTGGACATTACGCAACTACACTGTGTTTTTTTTACTGTACGGTACACAACACAACTGATGCAGCTGTATGATGCCTTGCCTAAGCTCAGTCAGCTGTCTGTCACTGTCACCTAAGATAGTTATTGTTTTTATTTTTTTTAAAGTTGTTCACCCTGTTGTCTTATATTATAACTGAAAAACAAAACAAACAATTTCTTTCCCCAGACTTCCCCACCCAGAACAGAGATAATAACAGCAAGATCAGCAAGCAAATAGGTCCCTAGCTGCCTGTGTCTTGCCAGTCAGTCACATGGAATTTTGGAGTATTTGGGGGTCAACCTCCTTCCTCCCTTCTTATCCCCTATAGTGCCCCCAGACTCCCCTAATATAGAGAACAAATGTCCTACCTAAATGACTCCCTAAACTAAACTTCAATTCCCCTTTATTTGTCTATCTCCTCTAGCTAAAAAACATGCTGCTCTCTCCTCTCACAAACACAGAATGGCTGCTGTGAGAGCCTGACACCCTTTTATATGGCTGTAGAAAACTTTTGTGGTATAGAAATATTTTTCTTCCCATTGATTTTAATGGGAAGAAAAAGCGGAATAATTGCACTTTTTGTAGGAAATTATTCGCCACGCGGAAAGTACCATTATTTGCCGATTTCAGTTTGAGGCGAAAATTTTCACCCATCCCTAGTGTTAAGCAAACGTGGATGTCCTTGTACATTTTTGAAGCATTGTTTGCCACATTTTTTTTAATCCTGACCCCGTGCTGATTCCTGACTATTGGTCAGGTATGAACATAATGAGTGGTCTAGAATAATGGAGACTTTATTACATATTTACATTTTTATGTTCACACTAAAACTTCAGAGGCAAACCAACTGCATTTTAGGGGACCAGAAAAAATTCTCCAAATTCCCATTGATTTAAATGTAGCTTTTAACTCTTGATTGCTTGCAACCTCACTAGCATTCAAGGGTTTAAATGTAAATTTTAAATCAATGCCTTTTTTTATTTATCCCCTAGGGTGCACTTAGTTTGCTTCAGAATTGTTCCTCTTTACTCTGTGCATACAGCCTCCATTATATACTGATGTATTGAGCTGTATAAAAGTCTTTACAATGCAGATTACAAAATTGTTGCACACTTTAGTGTGGAGATACCATGTGAATCAACACAATAAAAAGAGCATTAAAAAACCTTTACTTCATGCTTCAAGCATCTGGTTGGCTGAAATAACTGTGATCCCATCACAAAAGACATTGAGCATTCAAGTGAATTATTGCAATATTGTTCCTCATTAATTATCAGCTGCAGGCACTTTGAAACATCTGTCAGAATTGCTTCAACATTCCCTCTGCTTCAGAGACTTCACTAAGGGAGCAGAATAAATCAGCATGAGTCAATGCTTCCATCACACCTGAGTCAGTATATACTCCATGTCAAGTAGGACATATACCATCCAGAATGTTTAGAGGGGATGAGGGAGCTCCAGAAACAGCATATCTGATTTCAGATAATGAGATACCACCAAATGTCTGCAATTTTTTAGTTCTTTTAATTGTCCATCCATCCAGAAGATTGATGGTGAGAAGAACATTTCTCCGGTACATGGGGCCACAGAATAACTGTGTAATCTGTGGCAAAGTTGACCGATAATTTACAGTTAAGTGTTTTGAGGTCAGTGGGGTGCCAAATGTATTGCTTTGCATTCAAAGAATGCATTCAATAGTGCTACCGTGCAGTGATCACACACACACACACACACACACATATATATATATATATATATATATATATATACACACACACATATATCCTATATTATAATTCACTAGGATGTTTGTTAGAAGCTGCCATGCGCACTAGAGAGTTCCCGTGCCACGGCTGATAAGGAGCGGGGCCGTCTGAATTAATACCAGAGTCCTCTCTGTGCACCTTCCTGGGACCTCTTGTGTGTGCACGTGATTGTGTTTGTGTATGCATGTGTGTGTTTGTGTGATTGTGTGTCAGGCTGTGTGTGTATAAATGTCTCACAGGTGTTGGCTACTTCTGCTGCAGGGTAAGGGAGATAGGACGTATTGCAAAAAAATAAAAAAGTGAGCCATGCAAAAAAAAAAATCAGTTAGCCATACAAAAGAAAAATCAGTGAGCCATGCAAAAGAAAAATCAGTGAGCCATGCAAAAGAAAAATCAGTGAGCCATGCAAAAGAAAAATCAGTGAGCCATGCAAAAGAAAAATCAGTGAGCCATGCAAAAGAAAAATCAGTTAGCCATGCAAAAGAAAAATCAGTGAGCCATGCAAAAGAAAAATCAGTTAGCCATGCAAAAGAAAAATCAAACAGTGATCAATGCAAAAGAAAAATCAGTTAGCCATGCAAAAGAAAAATCAAACAGTGATCAATGCAAAAGAAAAATCAAACAGTGATCAATGTAAAAGAAAAATCAAACAGTGATCAATGTAAAAGAAAAATCAAACAGTGATCAATGTAAAAGAAAAATCAAACAGTGAGCCATGCTAGTAAACACCACCTGCACCTTAGGAGAGAAAACAAAATTCCTGTTGATTTAAATGGGGCTTTGAATCACAGAAATGTGTGTATGTATGCATATTTATTTTCTAATAGAATTACACAGAGCTTTACAGAAAGAGAAGTCATAGCATAATTTAAAAATTCAACACAGGAATAACTGCCTTGCATGTCTCACAGTTCATTGGAGACCTCTGTAGCATACATGGGGTTAAACCACCTGTTGAAATCAATTCAAAGGTATATCTGCCTCCTATGGCACAGTTTGTTTTCTTTAGTACTTGAGCATCAATGTTGTTACTGAGATGCCTCATTGACTAGTTGGTTTTCAAAAGCTACTTGAAGGTGGTGAGTGTGGATGAGTGATAAATGGTTATAGTTAGTGTATTGCAAAGCTGTGGGACAGCCAATGAAAAGTATTTTAGCAGAGTGATAGATCTGTGTGAGGTGAGGAATGAACAGAAGGAAACCTTGAGACGAGTGCAGGTAGAGGGAAGAGGTATGGTGAGATAAGAGCAGAATTGTAACAGTATGCAAAGCAAGAAATAAATGTAACCCCTTGAGTGCCAGATAGTATACAAAGCATTGCAAACCAATGCATTGCTTGCCCATCTGGCACTGAAAGGATTAAACCAGAGAATGAGGGTGTTTTTTTATAGCAAATGTAGGACCTTATTGACCTTATCTAATCTTCTTAAACCTTATTTTGAATGCATATGTAGACTCTTCTGTTCAGTCACTGTTTGATTAACCTTTGAGTGCCCAAGGGGTACACAACACATTGCTTTGCAATGCGTTGTGTACCCCTCTGGCACTCAAAGGGTTAAGAGCCCACTGCCTCACTGCTCCACGCCATGCAGTCTTGTGTCACCTCACCAGTCTTGTGACAAACATCCTAGCAAATTATTATATAGATTATTTTATTTTATATATATTTTAGTTATTTATATCTCTGTATCAATCTCTGTGATAGAGCTGTTATTAATTTATATATATTTTTATTATTTACATTATATATAGAGCTCTCTCTAGTGTTTCTTTTATATATATACACATACATATATAAATATATTTAATTTAGGATAGCCGTTAGTCCAGTGGTGTATATACCTTGGCAAACACCCCAGTGTGGGTCGAAACACTGGTTAATAAAGAGCACTGTTTGTGATCATCAACTGAGACCAGTGAGGGCTGTCATCTCTACAAGTTTTCTATACACATATATATACTAGTTTTAAAGCCCGTGTACACGGGCCATAGTGTCACCCAGCAACCTCAGCTGGTGCCTGAAGCCTCTCTTCTAGCCGTGGCGCATTCGGACAGTCAGTACTGCGCATGACTGAAGAGCAGGCAGTCTTTACTGCGCTTGACTTCAAGGTGCGCAGCAGTCTCTACTGCTCATGACGGCCGCTGACAAACATCCTAGCAAATTATTATATAGGATTAGTTTCCACAGCTCTTGGGTCATTTACAGAACATTCTCTACCATAACTTTTGAGACAAGATTACTATGGTAATGGTAGTCAATATGTCCTAGAAATGACTAGAATGGTTGCCTCCATAGACTGTAGTAGACAATTGCCCCCTTTATTAATTAACCCTTTGAGTTCCAGAGGGATACGGAATGCATTGCAAACCAATGCGTTCCATACCCCTATGGAACTCAAAGGGTTAAAGAGCATATAACCTATGTTTCACTTAGGTTATACGCTCTTTAATTAATAAAGGGGGCAATTGTCGCCCCCATGCTAGAGGGTGTCATGAGGGGTCATGATACCCCTCTTGAGGTCTGAAGTACTTTTTTTGATACAAATTACAGATATAATTTAAAAAAAGAAAATCATTGTTACACATAAATTAAATATTTAATTACATTTTCACACAAATTACATATTTAATAAAAACAAACATCTTTTTTAATACATATACAGGTTGCCTATTAACCCTATGAGTACCAGAGGGGTAGCAAACACATTACAATACCTCTCTGGTACTCATAGGGTTAATCTTGCAATACAAAATACGAAGGCATGTTGAATATAATAGGAGAAAAGAAATATGGGAAAAAATGGTGAAAGAAAGTCATGGGAGCACTGTAGTCGACTTTTCAAGGGGGGGGTTAAAATGTCAGATGTACAATATTTGTCAAATTAATATGGTGAAAGAAAGCACTGTAAGTCGGATTTGAAAGGGGAAGGGTTAATTGTCGACAATGAACTATATTTGTCGGATTAATGTGGTGTAAGAAAGCACTGCAAGTTGACTTTTAAAACGGGGGTTAATATGTTGAGGGGGGCACTCTGTCGGATTTTTTTTATGTGGAGAACACATCTAACACTGAACTGATCTTTGTGCTGTCAAATGTACTCCTGTTTCCTTGGACTTCGACATTTTGTGCGTTTTTTGTAGGGGGTAGTCGGAAAAAATCAGACAGCGCCAGTTTTGTTACTACTCTGAAAAGTGCTGTCTACGCCAATTTTGTTTTACGGTGGTTCTGCAATAGAATACCGACGTAACACGTTTGCAAAATTCACGCTACTTGTTTTTCATGTAATGCCGGTTTTAGTGAGGGTAATAGAATCGAGCCCTAAGACTTTTCTAGACTGTAAGTGTAAGAAACACCTGCATGCATACATTCTCACACACCTACACTCACAAACACACTCACATACCTACACTCACAAGCACACATACACAAACACAAAAACGTACACAGCCACACAATATTAGATTCATACATAAAGACACATATAAACACAGACACACACATTCTGACCCACACACTTACATGTGCACACTGACACATGCATACTGACATACACCCACTATACACACTTTTTTAACACAAACATTGTTTATCTTTAGAATATATGAGCAAAAAAATCTTTCTCTAGTTGTGAGATTAAATGAAACATAAGTACTCACAAGCACATCCTATATAATAATTTGTTAAAACGTGTGTAACGATGCAGTCATGTGCAGTAGAGACTGCCTGCGCCATGGCTGATACAGAGGTGGATGCTCCAAAGGAGCGTCCAGCTCTGTATCAGCTGCAGCGCGGGAAGTCTGCGCATGACTGCCCTGTGACCGGCTGACAGTGGCACTGTGGCCCGTGTAACGGGCTCTTCAGCTAGTACACAATAAAACATACATAATGAAAATGTGTGCACACTCACACATACTAGATTAATGAGAAATGTGGGACAAGTCTGGCTTTAAGATTATCCATATTCGAACTATAGTATTCCTTATGTGCCTTCAGGAACTTGATGACTGGTGTTGATCAAGAATAAATTACATTAAAAATGGCATCTAATTTATTTTTCAACTTATTCTTGGTGTCTTGGCTTTGATTTCCAGTACTTGTGTTTCTAGCTGAACAAACTGCTGAATAACAGGGAAGTTTCCTTTAGTTTGTATCGATAGTACTTTGCAGGCCATATTGCAGTATTAATGTCATTTCATGATCATTGTATAAAAATTGCTTATATCTACAAAGATGAAAGGGACCTTTTGACAGGAGATACGGGAGTGTATTGTCAAACGCATCACTAATTGCTGGCACTTCAATAATACCATGTGAATGAATTTACATAAAAGCCTGCAAAACTTTATCAATTATGAAAGATGAGAAAGGATTTTCTGGGCCATTCCAAGATTATGTTAGCTCTTTGACTTCTTATCTTAGAATGCCCTCTAGTGGAAAAACTATGTTATAACATTGTTTAAATATATAGTGTTAATAGTAAAATAGAGAGGTAAATTGATGGAAAAATTCACTTTATATATTAATGAGATAAGTACAATATGAATATCTGCTTATAATTTAAACTTTTTAGTGCCATACAGGTATCTAATGCATTGCATTAGAATGGGTTGGATACTTCTCTGTCATTCAAAGGGTTAAGGGGAACTAGGGGATTGTGCTATTGAAATAATTGACACTTAAATTGTTTAAAGCAAGAAATTGCTTAGGACTTTGTCCTTTATACAGTAGACAGCTTTTGTTTTGGTTTTTTTTTTTGGGGGGGTTATTTATTTATTTTTTTATATCATGAGTCTCAGAGGGCCTTGGATGTCCTTATGATTGTACAAAACCACCAGTGGTGCTTCACTGATGTTAACCTCCAACACCAATGGATGCATACTTCATGTTATGGACTACAGCTGGAGTATTCAATTGCTGGACCTACAACTCCCTTCATCTTCAACCAGCCAACTGCCCTAGGCTTGTGCACAGCAAAAATATTTGTATCATCCAAATTACTAGGTAAAATGTTTGCAGGGAATGCAAACGTGTAATGATTCTGGCCTGGTGATGCAAATCCTCTCCCGGTACCCCCCACAGACACACACACACACACTTCCTGCACCTACAAATCCAGTGACAAGTGACAGAAGAGAACAATGTAATTCTATGGCTGACTGCAGGAAGGCTGAGTGGAAGAAAATTTGTGGTGGGCAGCAGCTCATTTCATTGCAAACAAATGTAACCCTCAACTGAACTCAGACTCTCCTCAGCCAGATACACCTACATTTATGTGTTATATATTTACATTTATCTCAAGTTTGCTTAATCTGTCACTTTCTCTCCCCTCATCCAGTGCTGCTCTCTTCTCTTACCTGGAAAAATATTTTGAGAAACCCTCAAACCCCCACCTGAAATGGTTCGCTATCTTGTAATGCTTGTGTGTGTGTTTTTCCATCTCATTCATCCTAACCTATTCTTTTTCTCTATCTCACCAGTTTTAATCCAAACTAGCTCTATTTCACATTCAAACAAGGACACATTTTATATATTTACATATGTTTAGTCTCCAGCTATTGGGATTATATCTCCTATCATTCTCAGTCAGCTGGTGGTACAAAGATCAAATGCCTTTGCGCAAGTGCAAATAAAAATCTCATGACTGTGATCTGAGAGACAAAATCCTAACTAAAGCCTACTAGGCCCTGAAGTGAAATCTGAGTCTGATGCTCCTCCCCTTCCAACCACATAGTATGGAACAAGCTTGAATAGTGAGCTTCAAAACATATATTTTTAAAAGTCCTTGAACAACTGTGAATAATTCACTGTCACAGACCCAAGGTGCAAGTCACTAACAGAGAATCTCAAGAGAAGACAAAGAGGAAAATACATTTATATACAGTTCTAGGGAGATGCTGCATCATGATTCATAACCCATATGCTGACACTTAACCATCTCAGATCCAATGTCTCTTGGATATTTAATTTTACTAAAATTAATACAGCACTCTATCCACGCCATATGACTTATACTGCAAAACACAAGGCTATGTATTATTACACTTTTACAAAATCTTCCCTGTGCATGCACTTTTTGATATTAATTCAATGAAAGACACTGCATGACTCACTCATAAGTTGGTAACCTCTTCAGTGTCTTTACATTGGGATCTCACCTGAATTTTAAAATGTTCATTCTAATAGCCCTTCAATAGAATTTAATTTGCATGCTTAAACAGATTATGCGATTTTTATGGGCAAATCAAAAATACCACATGATGTAATCCAAAAAACAAAAGGCAATCACTGTCATCTTTAACAGCTTATTACCATACCTCCCAAGTGTCCATCTTTAGGAGGGACAGTCCCTCTTTGAGACTCAAATCTCTCTGTCCCTCTTTTCCACCCTGACATCCCTCTTTGTAGGAGATCAAACTATGTGGTGTGTATATAAATGTATCACATTGTTTCACAGCAACAAACTAATATTAATGTTTGTATGAACTTCAGTATATATGTTTATACATTAGTCTGTGTAAATAAAATACTTCGGTCTTTCTCTAAATAATTTATTCAGTTATACATGGAGGCATCAATAGGTAATGAAATAACGTAAAAATTCTCTATAATACCCTGCCCACCAGCCACACCTCCAGAAACACCACCTAAAATAAAAATGCCCCTCTTTTGCCCCTCAGGTGGAAATTATAAGCAATTAGCAAGACACCCCCAATAAAGGAGTGGTTATGCAGGTGGTGACCACAGACCACTTCTCAGTGCCTATGCTTCCTGTCTGATGTTTTGGTCACTTTTGAATGCTGGCGGTGCTTTCACTCTAGTGGTAGCATGAGACAGAGTCTACAACCCACACAAGTGGCTCAGGTAGTGCAGCTCATCCAGGATGGCACATCAATGCGAGCTGTGGCAAGAAGGTTTGCTGTGTCTGTCAGTGTAGTGTCCAGAGCATGGAGGCACTACCAGGAGACAGGCCAGTACATCAGGAGACGTGGAGGAGGCCGTAGGAGGGCAACAACCCAGCAGCAAGACTGCTATCTCCGCTTTTGTGCAAGGAGGAGCAGGAGGAGCACTGCCAGAGCCCTGCAAAATGACCTCCAGCAGGCCACAAATGTGCATGTGTCCACTCAAACGGTCAGAAACAGACTCCATGAGGGTGGTATAAGGGCCCAACGTCCACAGGTGGGTGTTGTGCTTACAGCCCAACACCGTGCAGGACGTTTGGCATTTGCCAGAGAACACCAAGATTGGCAAATACGCCACTGGTGCCCTGTGCTCTTCACAGATGAAAGCAGGTTCACACTGAGCACATGTGGCAGACGTGACAGAGTCTGGAGACGCCGTGGAGAATGTTCTGCTGCCTGCAACATCCTCCAGCATGACCGGTTTGGGGGTGGGTCAGTAATGGTGTGGGGTGGCATTTCCATGTGCTTGCCAGAGGTAGCCTGACTGCCATTAGGTACCGAGATGAGATCCTCAGACCCCTTGTGATACCATATGCTGGTGCTGTTGGCCCTGGGTTCCTCCTAATGCAAGACAATGCTAGACCTCATGTGGCTGGAGTGTGTCAGCAGTTCCTGCAAGAGGAAGGCATTGATGCTATGGACTGACCCGCCCATTCCCCAGACCTGAATCCGATTGAGCACATCTGGGACATCATGTCTCGCTCCATCCACCAACGCCCCGTTGCACCACAGACTGTCCAGGAGTTGGCGGATGCTTTAGTCCAGGTCTGGGAGGACATCCCTCAGGAGACCATCCGCAACCTCATCAGGAGCATGCCCAGGCATTGTAGGGAGGTCATACGGGCACGTGGAGGCCACACACACTACTGAGCCTCATTTTGACTTGTTTTAAGGACATTACATCAAAGTTGGATCAGCCTGTAGTGTGGTTTTCCATTTTGATTTTGAGTGTGACTCCATATCCAGACCTCCATGAGTTGATAAATTTGATTTCCATTGTGTGATTTTGTTGTCAGTTCATTCATCCAGATCTAGGATGTGTAATCTTAGTGTTCCCTTTATTTTTTGGAGCAGTGTATATATATATATATATATATATATATATATATATATATATATATATTTATTTTTTATTTTTTTTTTTTTTTTTAATGTCCCAGTAGGCAGAGTAGGCAAATGTCTGGGTCTTGTGTTAGTTACATCATTTGTGCTGGACACAGCCATATTTAGAGTTGGGGAGGTCAGTGGGATTCCATTTCTGAGCTCTGGACACCTGGGGGGAGAGGTTTTTTGAACTGATTCGCTGGAGTTAACTCTATATCTGTGTACTAAACTTTTGGATCCTGACATCATGACTAAGCGGTGACACGTGAAAAGCGATGATGTAGCTTTCTCCTCCGGTCATCTGAGGAGGTCTGTTTGTACGAGTATGTGAACGTGAAGTATTTGTCTTTTTTATGACATGAATACAATTTTTTTGTGATTTTATTTTATGGATTAGTGTCTAGTTTAGTGCTATGGATTATTTTATGTTGGAGCTGTGAAGAAGTCCCGGGAGGGTCATTTATCCATTTAGCACAAGCGACACTTTTTCCAGATTTTGGCGTTGGCTAGTGGTTGGATATTCATATCAGGTTTCCTTGAGCCGCCTGAAACTTTTATTTTCTTTACACCTGGGGAGAGAGTCACTTAGAGGTGAGAAACTGTGATAACCTCTCCAGTTCCTATGTTATTCTATGAAGTATATGCACTAAGATTTCTCCAGCATTATAAATTTTAATGCATAGGTTCCATAGAGTATCACAGGAAATAATGAGTTTATAACACTGGAGATGTAATCTCCACATTATCAGCACCTTATGGCACATTATACTTAAACAATATTCTTAAACCATGGAACATTATGCTTAAAGGGATAATAATACTTAAAATGTAAAAAATATATATGTTGTAGGGTTTATCCCCCTGAGTAAAACAAGGATACTCCCACTGCTGAGCGATATTTTATTATCAAACTTAGATTTTTTAGGTGCAATATCACAGTGGCCTGAAAATTTACAGTGGCGCTGTTGCTACACCATCCTACAGACTGCTCTGGTCTGTAGAGCATAAATCTTCATAGGATGGTGTAGCAACAGTGCCACTGTAAATTTTCAGGCCACTGTGAAATTGCACCTAAAAAATTCAAGTTTGAGCTTTTATAATTTTTTAATAAAATATCTCTCAGCAGAGGACTACCCTTGTTTTATTCGGAGACATAAACTCTACAACATATATTTATTTTACATCTTAAGTATTACAATTCCTTTAAACCAAGGTGAGAAACTGTGAGAAACTCTCCAGTTCCTATGTTATTCTATGGAGCATATGCCCTTATATTCCTCCAGCATGATAGATTTTAATGCATAGGTTCCAAAGAGTATCACAGGAAATAATGAGTTTATAACACTGGAGATGAATCTCCACATTATCACCACTTTATGACACATTATGCTTAAACTATGGGTGAGAGAAGCACTAAGATGTGATAACTTCTCCAGTGTGAGAAACTCTACAATTTCTATGTTGTGCAAGGAATTAATAAATTCAAACATTTATTTACAGAGCATGAAAAGTTTATGCAGAGCTTTACAATTTAAAATTTTGAACAATACAGTGACAAGTGCTTAGCAAAATGAAACACTAAGGGAGACATAGAGAGTTAAGAGTTAGGTGAGGAATACAGTTAGGGCACATAAATAAGTAAATTATAAGAGCATTGGATGTATGATATGAGCATTTTCTAGCTTGTTGAAGCCTTGTTGAGGAGGTGTAATTTTAAGGGATAAAAACAAAAAGCTGGTGTGCTCCTACCGGGCTAAATGGTTATGCCAAATGTCAATGAATCAACAATCAGAGAGGGACCCAAATTAAAATACAGAAAAAGTGTCCTGGTATACAGCTTCTTCCACTGGTGTCCTAGGCAGCACCTTCACAAAACTAATGCACAAAAAAGAAAAAGAAAGAAGAGCACAAGAATCTGAGAGTACTTCTGTATATAAGATGTATACAATCTGCTTATATGTATTATAATTATATGTTGTAAGTATAATATATTTAAGCAGATTGTATATATCTTATATGCAGATGTGCTCTCAGATTCTTGCACTGTTTTTTCGTAATTTTAAGGAAGACTTAAGGAAGATAGCATTAATATGAGGTGAGAATGATAGAGACATGTCAATTATCACCCCTAAGCACCATGCTTCTTATACAGAATTTATAATAGTGCCATTTACTGTCACCTGGAAGGGCACAACTGGGCCATGTCTAGGTGGGATGAGGAATAGCTCAGTTTTTGAAATGTTGAGTTTGTGGTACCTATGAGCCATCCAGTCTGAGATAGCCGAGAGGCAATCTATGCCTTTACATTGAACGTCAGGAATCAGTTAAGAAAAGCTGGGAGTTGTCTGCATAGAGGCAATGTTTGAGTCCATTAGTTGATATGTTCACCAAGTGTTATTGTGTATAGAAACAGAACAGAGCTTTGGGGAACACCAACAGAGAGGTTGACAGGAGAGGTGACAATGGAGACACTAGAAGATTGTTAAGTTAGATAGAAAGATAGCCAATTCAGGGCTGAGTTATGGATGCCTAAAGAACAAAGATTTGGGAGGAGAAGAGCATGATCAACAGTGTCAAAAGAACCTGAAAGATCAAATATGATTAACCCTTTCAGTGTCAGAGGGGGTGCAGTACATGGCAAAGACCCAGTGCATGGGACTGGGGTGGGGTAGGTTTAGCAGTTGGGGATTGACCTTGCACATGGCACCTTCTAGCCCTGTTTGCAGTAAACATCACTGCATATTCCCTTGTACAGATTCTCATTTACCCAGGTGCCAATATACTGCTATGCACTAAGGTGAGTAGTAAAGATGAGACTAACTAGTGTTACAAATACATAAATATAGAGTTATTGTTAGACCTCACAACTAAAATAAACACATTGTGCATTGTAATATCCTTAAATATACAGTTGTACATCCACATTTTTGTCAAAGCCTTATAGATAAAATGGGGCACACTAACTGGATGTCCGTGGCACACCAAAGTGCCACGGCACCCTGGTTGAGAAACACTGGCAGAGACTGTTCAAATTTATTTAGGAGCTGTGGAACATATCTCATTGGAGAGTTTATCTCACATTTATCATGCCTTAGTACATAATCCCCTTGTGTGATATACCTGGACAGAATGCACCAATGTTACAGCTAATGATAGTGGAATCTGTGAAAACTCGAATGATATTGCGATATGTCATATCTCTTTTGTTCTGAACAATGTCTGTAGAGTTATTGTCCTTCAGATAACGGATGCTCCAGGCAACTGCACTGTTGACACAGCCTTTTAAAGTTATGAATATGTATGGATTGAAATCAAAAGAGCTTAGCTGGTATGATATTCTAATGATGCCGACGAAAAGCTGCGACTCACAAAGAAAAGTGCATTTTAAGCAGCGGATTTGATGAGTTTACTAATGAACCTTTCACTCTTACTGTGTATGGAAACTTTTAAGGGTCCAGATTTAATTTTGCTGTTGTATTAACTGCTTGAAGACCAGAGGGTTGTGCAATACACTGCGTAAGCAATGCATTACATACCCCAAAGAGTTCAAAATAACTAATTTACATGGAGGTTAAACAGACAATGAAGATGATGTACTAAGAAGAATTGGTTCAACAGTGAAATAAACAAAACTGTACAACAGAGTGCAAATAGAATTTATTGAGATTTAAATCTAGCTTGTACCTCCTGGATTGACAGAGCAGTTTCCAACATATTGCACTTGAATGCTCTGGAGTCCTCACTAGCATTCAAGGCATTAAGGGATCCTTTAAAAAAAAATAGGAATTTAGGAAGTTATTATTTGTCCCATTTATTGCAGTTAGTTTGCTCCAGAATTGCTTAACTTTCTTAGTACATCAGCCTCAACATCTTAAGCATTCTACATTGTATTCAACCTATTTTATCTGACCCTGATATTACATTGAAACCAGAATCTGTATTCCCAACCAGCATCTGATAGAAGATTTCTAAATTCTTGGTTTTCTGGTATTTATAGAAGAAACAACATGATCTGTGCCCATACACAGAAATTATAGCTTTATTACTTCTCAGACATCAAACACAAATTCGTTTAGTTCCTTGAATTAATTCAAGTGGTTAAACAAATGGGGATAGGGCAACCAGACCTCACATTTAAGCAGAGATTTTTGTGAAAACGGCATAATGCAGGGCTGATGAGGAGCTGTGAGGAGCTGTGAGGAGCTGAGTGTTGCAGACACAAGTTTACCATAGATAAATGTAGCAGCAGCAGCAGCACATCCTGAACTCAAGCTATCAAAAAATGCAAATTAGCTATATAATAACATTTGAAAGAAGCATCTCCTGGTGTGACTCAACACAATAGGCTCTACATAATATGGATATATATTTTAATAATTAGGAGTTACTGCACCTTTAAAGTTATGTATGACAACTTTGTAATGTGTTGCATACCCCTCTGGCACTAAAAGGGTTAGTGTTCCTTTAAAACCATCACACTCATTATAAAAGTCCAAATGTAATAAGGTCACGTCAACTGTCTTTAAACCTAGATTAGTCCCTGCTTTTCTGTGGCTCTATTTGTTGTGTATTCTCCCCATTATACTACACATCTGCTTGAAGAAAGACTACATAATAGCTCCATTATTGTTCCTAATTGTCATGTGGTGCTTACCTCACTCTATCTGTCTAAAAGCCTATTTTGGAAATAAGCTTTGCTCATTTCACGGATGGGAGAAAGCTCTCAGATTAAAAAATAAATAAATGTGAGAAGGAGAAAGAAAAAATCACCAGGCAACGTCCCAGAGGTGGTTATCCCAGTTCCAAATACGTAATTAACTAAACAGGTTTGAACAGAATAGACCGAACACAAAGAGGCTGCAAAATAGGTCTGAACATTTGTCCTGTCATTTTATCTAACAAACTGAGGCCAGTGTGCAAAGAACAGGGATGGGCATCTTGAGGGCTTTCAGCTGCAAACTACATCTTCCATCGTTCCCCACAACCAACGGTTGGTGAGGAATGGGGAGGACCTGGAGGGCCTCACATTGTCCACCATAGAAAAATGGAGTTATTTTGAGGTAAGCTAACCTTTCCATTGGGGACAAATAAAATGTATAATTTATTTAAATGGGGGACTTTATCCCCTTTAACCCTTTGTGTGCCAGAGAAGTACGAAATGCATTGCAAAGCAATGTGTTGTGTACCGCTCTGGCACTCAAAAGGTTAATGTTTGTATACCCATTGAAGGTTTGTATGCATCAATGTCGTCTAAATCTGATTCCTGTTTGTATTGCCATTCATATGAGCAAGGCAGGAAAACTGCTGGAGAGATTGCTACTACTTACAAACCAAGGGCTTTACTTTGGAATCTTCTCATGGTCCACCAAATCGGTCCACAAAATAAACTGAGGAAATTTCACAAATCATTTCTCTGCAAAGTAGTAGTAGCCTCTATGAAATGAAAGGTTTTTAATTATTTTTGCAGTAGAAATATTGGTGGATTGTTTTAAAGTGGACCTGTCACCTTGAATTCAAGTTTGCATTTTTGAAAACTACTAGGTTGGCCAACAGAGAAGCAGATGTATTGTTTAGGAGATAATGGGGGAGATTCACTAAGAGGTGATAAAGAAGTAATAAAGTGGAGGTGACTTCTCCAGTTTATCACTTCTCCAATTACTATGTTATTCTATGGACCCTATGCACTATGATCTCCAAAGTTGAAGAAATCTTAGTGCATAGGCTCCATAGAATAACATAGGAACTGGAGAAGTGATAAACTGGAGAAGCCATATCCACTTTATCACCTCTTTATCACCACTTAATGAATCTCCCCCATTGTCTCCTTGAATGCTAAAGATGTATCCAAAGATTTTCTTTGAAATGTGTCAGAGACTTCTCTAACATTCATAGGGTTGATTTGATACTTTAATTTCTGAAAAAGTGAAAGTATTTTCCAGTGCAGTACAGTATTGCTAAATAAGCTTAGAGCTGCACTGAAAACAATATTAGCACACTGAACCGGAGAGCTCACCATACAGTGCTACTCAGAGCTGCATCCAGAATAGTTAAACAGAGAGGTGACATGAAAGGTTTAGGAGTAGCTAGGTCAGGCGTGGGTGGAACTTGTTTATGGAAAAAGGAAGGGGAGAGTGATTGAGATTTCCTGTTCCTGCTTCTGGTTTGTCCATTCACATTGTGTGTCAGTAGTTAGGGAGTGGGGTAGGTATTGTAGTAGTGGTTAGTGTCATTTTCGATGTCAAAGCTAGTATGGGGTGGGGGTCCTCCTTAGCACTTTAAAAGATGGATGGTTATTAGTGTTGAGCGAGCATGCTCGGCCGATGCTCGGATCGGCTCGAGCATCGCTCTGCTCGGCACATGGCGGTACTCGTACGAGTACCGCATGTGCTCGCCCGCCATGTTCGGGTCTCCTCCCCGCACGTTTTGCGGCTGCTGCGCAGCCAATAAACGTGCAGGGAGGCTCTGACATCGGTGTAATGCCAGCAGCCATGTTGGCTGCTGGCATTACACTGATTGGCTGGCCAGAACCCGTGGTCAGGTGCTGTATAGCACCTGACCATCGAGTTCGGCTCAGTCTTAGCCAGGGAGAGCTGAGGATAGGAAGGGAAAGGCAGTGTAGGGAGGAAAAAAACCAAACTTGTGAAAAAAAAGAACCAAAAGTCCTTTTTAGGACTACTGTGTGTGGGGGCAGCAGGTTATTTTGTGTGGGGGGAAAAAAACAAAAAACAAAAAAAAAAAATATTCTGTTTAGTGTGCAAAGTTGCAGATTAGAGCACATTCTGTTTAGTGTGCACAGTTGCAGATTAGAGCACATTCTGTTTAGTGTGCAAAGTTGCAGATTAGAGCACATTCTGTTTAGTGTGCAAAGTTGCAGATTAGAGCACATTCTGTTAAGTCTTCAAACTAAAATATCAAAGTCACATATTTCATTCAGTGTGCGTCGCCGCAGTTTAGCAGCACATTCTGTGTACTGTGCAGAGTTGCAGAATAGGAAGAAATACTGTTAAGTCTTCAAACTAAAATATCAAAGTCACATATTCCATTCAGTGTGCTTCGCCGCAGTTTAGCAGCACATTCTGTGTACTGTGCAGAGTTGCAGAATAGGAAGAAATACTGTTAAGTCTTCAAACTAAAATATCAAAGTCACATATTCCATTCAGTGTGCTTCGCCGCAGTTTAGCAGCACATTCTGTGTACTGTGCAGAGTTGCAGAATAGGAAGAAATACTGTTAAGTCTTCAAACTAAAATATCAAAGTCACATATTCCATTCAGTGTGCTTCGCCGCAGTTTAGCAGCACATTCTGTGTACTGTGCAGAGTTGCAGAATAGGAAGAAATACTGTTAAGTCTTCAAACTAAAATATCAAAGTCACATATTCCATTCAGTGTGCTTCGCCGCAGTTTAGCAGCACATTCTGTGTACTGTGCAGAGTTGCAGAATAGGAAGAAATACTGTTAAGTCTTCAAACTAAAATATCAAAGTCACATATTCCATTCAGTGTGCTTCGCCGCAGTTTAGCAGCACATTCTGTGTAGTGTGCAGAGTTGCAGAATAGTAAGAAATACTGTTAAGTTTTCAAACTCAAATATTAAAGTCACATATTCCATTCAGTGTGTATCACCGCCGTTTAGCAGCCTATTCTGTGTACTCTGCACAGTTGCAGAATAGTAAGAAATAGTGTTAAGTTTTCAAACTCAAATATTAAAGTCACATATTCCATTCAGTGTGTTTCACCGCCGTTTAGCAGCCTATTCTGTGTACTCTGCACAGTTGCAGAATAGTAAGAAATACTGTTAAGTTTTCAAACTCAAATATTAAAGTCACATATTCCATTCAGTGTGTTTCACCGCCGTTTAGCAGCCTATTCTGTGTACTCTGCAGAGTTGCAGAATAGTAAGAAATACTGTTAAGTTTTCAAACTCAAATATTAAAGTCACATATTCCATTCAGTGTGTTTCACCGCCGTTTAGCAGCCTATTCTGTGTACTCTGCAGAGTTGCAGAATAGTAAGAAATACTGTTAAGTTTTCAAACTCAAATATTAAAGTCACATATTCCATTCAGTGTGTTTCACCGCCGTTTAGCAGCCTATTCTGTGTACTCTGCAGAGTTGCAGAATAGTAAGAAATAGTGTTAAGTTTTCAAACTCAAATATTAAAGTCACATATTCCATTCAGTGTGTATCACCGCCGTTTAGCAGCCTATTCTGTGTACTCTGCACAGTTGCAGAATAGTAAGAAATACTGTTAAGTTTTCAAACTCAAATATTAAAGTCACATATTCCATTCAGTGTGTTTCACCGCCGTTTAGCAGCCTATTCTGTGTACTCTGCACAGTTGCAGAATAGTAAGAAATACTGTTAAGTTTTCAAACTCAAATATTAAAGTCACATATTCCATTCAGTGTGTTTCACCGCCGTTTAGCAGCCTATTCTGTGTACTCTGCAGAGTTGCAGAATAGTAAGAAATACTGTTAAGTTTTCAAACTCAAATATTAAAGTCACATATTCCATTCAGTGTGTTTCACCGCCGTTTAGCAGCCTATTCTGTGTACTCTGCAGAGTTGCAGAATAGTAAGAAATACTGTTAAGTTTTCAAACTCAAATATTAAAGTCACATATTCCATTCAGTGTGTATCACCGCCGTTTAGCAGCCTATTCTGTGTACTCTGCAGAGTTGCAGAATAGTAAGAAATACTGTTAAGTTTTCAAACTCAAATATTAAAGTCACATATTCCATTCAGTGTGTTTCACCGCCGTTTAGCAGCCTATTCTGTGTACTCTGCACAGTTGCAGAATAGTAAGAAATACTGTTAAGTTTTCAAACTCAAATATTAAAGTCACATATTCCATTCAGTGTGTTTCACCGCCGTTTAGCAGCCTATTCTGTGTACTCTGCAGAGTTGCAGAATAGTAAGAAATACTGTTAAGTTTTCAAACTCAAATATTAAAGTCACATATTCCATTCAGTGTGTTTCACCGCCGTTTAGCAGCCTATTCTGTGTACTCTGCAGAGTTGCAGAATAGTAAGAAATACTGTTAAGTTTTCAAACTCAAATATTAAAGTCACATATTCCATTCAGTGTGTTTCACCGCCGTTTAGCAGCCTATTCTGTGTACTCTGCAGAGTTGCAGAATAGTAAGAAATACTGTTAAGTTTTCAAACTCAAATATTAAAGTCACATATTCCATTCAGTGTGTTTCACCGCCGTTTAGCAGCCTATTCTGTGTACTCTGCACAGTTGCAGAATAGTAAGAAATAGTGTTAAGTTTTCAAACTCAAATATTAAAGTCACATATTCTGTGTAAGATGAAGAAGGCGGGTAAAAAGGGACGGGGAAGTGGACGTGATCCTGAAAGTTCAGGGCGCGGGTCAGGACGCGGAGAAACTGTGCCTGGTGCCAGAGCACAAGAAAGAAAGACATCCACCATACCTAGCTTCATGTGTAATTTTACAGGGCGTCGCAGGACATCACTCTCGAGGTCCGACCACTGCGAACAGGTGGTCGGTTGGATGACAGCTGATACTGCTTCCAGTCGGTTAAGCACCACCCTGTCTTCCACCAAGTCCACTCTCAGTAGCCAAGAGTCTGGTCAAAATAATCCTCACTCTGATCATCCTTCCTCCCACCATACACGGTCTGGTCAAAGAAGTGATCCCACACTGGGATATAGTGAGGAGCTCGTCTCATCACCAATCCTTCATTTGACCCTCTCTCCAAGCACGCTTGCAGAGGAACATGACATCTTGTGCCCTGATTCACAACCTCTAGAGGCTACCCAATCACAAGAAGATGACAGATGTGAACGGCATTTAAGGTCAAAGGAAGTAGTGGATGATGATGATGATGATGAGACACAGTTGCCATTAAATCAACCACTATTTCCGTCTCAAGACCTTGTTGAGGAGAATGTTATACAGTTGTCAATGACTGAGTATGTGGTGGGATCAAGACTTGAGGAGGATGATCAGAGTGAGGAAGTGGAGGAGGACTTGGTGGACGATGAGGTGACTGACCCCACCTGGGAAGGTGTAGAGCCGAGCGATGACAGCAGTCCTGAGGGTGAGCCATCTGCAGCACCGCAACAGGCTGGAAGAGGCAGTGGTGTGGCTACAGAAAGAAGGCGGACCGCATCAAACCGGCCCGCAAATGTTCCACGGAGCACCCCCTTGCGTAAATCTACCTTGCCAAAGGGTAGGTGTTCCGCGGTATGGCGTTTTTTTAAGGAAAGTGCGGACGACAAAAGAATTGTAGTTTGCAACCTGTGCCACACCAGAATGAGCCGAGGCATGAACACTAGAAACCTCACCACCACCAGCATGATCCGACACATGGCATCCAAGCACCGTAGTAAGTGGGAGGAACGCCTGGATCGCCCATCTGTGTCTGCAGGCCACACCACTGCCTCCTCTTCCCCTGTTTTCGGTGCCGGCCAATCGCCTGTCGAAGGCGCAGGCCCGCATACCTCCCGCCCTGCACCTGTACCATCTGAAGCACCATCAGCGACCACATCCACTTCCCTGTCCCAGCACAGCATCCAAATGTCGTTACCCCAGGCATTTGAGCGCAAGAGAAAGTACCCAGCCACCCACCCACAGGCCATAGCACTAACCTCACACCTTTCAAAATTACTGGCCATCGAAATGCTGCCATTTAGGCTTGTGGACACTGAGTCCTTCCGCAGCCTGATGGCAGCAGCTGTCCCTCGGTACGCGGTCCCCAGCCGCCACTACTTTTCCCGGTGTGCCATCCCCGCATTACACCACCATGTGTCCCGTAACATCACCCGTGCCCTGACCAACGCAGTTACTGGGAAGGTCCACTTAACGACTGACACATGGACAAGTGCTTGTGGCCAGGGACGCTACATTTCCCTGACGGCACACTGGGTGAATGTCGTGGAGGCTGGGAGCGACTCGGACCCTGGGATGGCATGGGTGCTACCCACACCGAGGATTGCGGGCCCTACCTCCATTAGGGTTTCCGCCAGCACCTACGTTATTGGCTCCTCCTCCTCCGTTTCCACCTCCGAATTCTCTAAACGCAGCGCCACTCCCCCATCAGCCAGTAGCTGGAAGCAGTGTAGCACTGCAGTGGGGAAGCGTCAACAGGCCGTGCTGAAGCTGATCTGCCTTGGGGACAAACAGCACACGCATCAGAGCTGTTGCAGGGGATTAGTCACCAGACCGAGCAGTGGCTCTCGCCACTCAACCTGCAACCAGGCATGGTTGTGTGTGATAATGGGCGTAACTTGGTGGCGGCTTTGGAGCTCGGCAAGCTCACACACGTACCATGCCTAGCGCATGTATTTAATTTAGTGGTTCAGCGATTTCTAAAAACCTACCCCAATGTGCATGATCTCTTGACCAAGGTGCGCCGCGTGTGTGCACATTTCCGTAAGTCATCTACAGCTTCGGCCGGCCTGTAGAAGCTGCAGCAGCGCTTACAATTGCCAGCTCACCGGCTGCTGTGTGACGTGAGCACGCGCTGGAACTCCACCTTCCACATGTTGGCCCGGCTTTGTGAGCAGCAGAGGGCAGTAGTGGAGTACCAGCTGTTACACGGTCGTCGCCTCTCCGTTCAACTTCCTGTAATCAGAAGTGAGGAGTGGGAATGGATGTCAGACCTCTGCGAGGTTTTACGCAATTTTGAGGAATCGACACAGATGGTGAGCGGCGATAACGCTATTATCAGTGTAACCATCCCACTTCTGTGTCTACTGAAACGCTCGCTGCTCACAATTAAAACCGACGCTTTGCATGTGGAAGAGGTGGAAATGGGGGAGGAAGAGCTTACACAAGGTGATAGCCAGAGCACCCTCACTTCGTCTTCTCAGCGACAATTGGAGGAGGCGGAGGAGGAGGAGGAGGAGGAGGAGGAGGAAGACACGGTTGCCTCCGCTACAGAGGGTAGCCATGGAACTTTAGTTCCATCTCTTCAGCGTGGGTGGGCAGAAGAGGAGGAAGAGGATGAGGATATTGAGAGTCATCCTCTTGGTGAGGACAGCGAAATCTTGACTGTTGGTACTCTGGCACACATGGCTGACTTTATGTTAGGCTGCCTTTCCCGTGACCCACGCGTTATACGCATTTTAAACAACACGGATTACTGGGTGTTCACCCTTCTGGACCCCCGCTACAAAGAGAATTTCTCATCTCTCATTCCTCCGGTGGAGAGGACAAGCAAAATGGTGCAATACCAGAAGGTTCTTGTTGAAAAATTGCTCCAAAATTTTCCATCTGACAACGCTGGCGGCAGAGTACGTGCTACCTTGGCCAACAGAGAAGGGGAGAAAAGGGGAGCACACAGCAGTTCCGAGAAAGGCAGGGCAACACTCTCCAAGGCGTGGGACACCTTCATGACACCCCGCCAGCACCCTCACCCTGATGCGCAGCCTAGTGTCACAAGGAGGGAAAAGTTTTGGAAGATGGTGAAGGAGTACGTAGCAGACCGTGTCAGCGTCCTCAATGATCCCTCTGTGCCTTACAACTACTGGGTGTCCAAGCTGGACACGTGGTATGAACTGGCACTCTACGCCTTGGAGGTGCTGGCCTGCCCTGCCGCCAGCGTTCTGTCTGAGCGGGTATTTAGTGCTGCTGGTGGCATCATAACAGATAAGCGTATCCGCCTTTCCACCGACAATGCTGATAGGTTGACACTTATAAAAATGAACAAGGCCTGGATTTCCCCTGACTTCTCCACTCCACTGGAGGAAAGCCCCGGGGGAACATAAACTCACTTTATATATGTTATTTACAATGATTTGAATACTCTGTATTCCCATTCACCCCTTCCACCCAAAAAACGGGTATATGGTTGACTCTTAATCTTCTCATCCTCCTCCTCCTCTTCCATATGCCCTGTGCTATAATTTTTATATAGGGCCAGCTCACCAGCGGGCCCTGTGATATAATTTTTATATAGGGCCAGCTCACCAGCGGGCCCTGTTTGACAATTTTTATATAGGTCAGCTCACCAGCGGGCCTTCTCATATAATGTTTTATAGCGTCAGCTCACTAGCGGGCCTTCGCATATAATGTTTAGGATGGTCAGCTCTGCAGCAGACCCTCACCCATAATGTTTTAGATGGTCAGCTCAGCGCACGTTTCCCTCTTAATCATGGCCTCAGTTCAATAAAATCAAGGAAATTTTTGGGAGAATTTGCCTCTGCGCACGTTTCCCTCTTAATCATGGCCTCAATTCTGAAAATCAAGGAAATTTTTGGGAGAATTTGTCTCTGCGCACGTTTCCCTCTTAATCATGGCCTCAGTTCTGAAAATCAAGGAAATTTTTGGGAGAATTTGCCTCTGCGCACGTTTCCCTCTTAATCATGGCCTCAGTTCTGAAAATCAAGGAAATTTTTGGGAGAATTTGCCTCTGCGCACGTTTCCCTCTTAATCATGGCCTCACTTCAGAAAATCAAGGAAATTTTTGGGAGAATTTGCAGATGATATACAAGTAAATATACAGCAAATATTGTTTGGTAACAATTTTTCGCCTAAAGTCGTTTTTATTTTCCTTTTTGTGTGTTTTATGGTCAGTCTGTAAAAATGGCGTACTACGGGCGAAAGATCGTTCCCAGCAGCGATGTTGGAGTCCAAGATGCATCCAGACATCCTCCCTATGCTGTCCCTGAACCATTTCTGTGGTGTTTCCATCCTTTTCTGCCATTTACCTATGGACCAGGCACCCTCCCCTCATCAGAGCAGGGGGTGCCTGGTGTAATGCTCGAGTCCTCCCATTGACTTCAATGGGGCTCGGGTGCTCGGCCGAGCACTCGAGCCTCAGGGGGTGCTCGGTCAGAGCACCCGAACACCCGAGCATTGGGGTGCTCGCTCATCACTAATGGTTATGTCTGTTGTCTTTGAGGGCATAGTGTACAAGGCACATACTGACAGGCTTTTTTCAGGGATACCCACTGAAATGGTTAGGAGAGTCAGTTAGTGGGGTGCCACTCAGCACAGTAATGATAGTGAAAGGAAAATACCAGAAGGTGGAGGTAAAATGGTGCCAGTGAAAAGGATCTATCTAATTCATTTCTAGTGGATAATTTCAAGTTGAGGTTTAGTAACCTAAAGCTGATTATTGCAATGTTGAGGATGAAATGTTACTGATGTTAATGTTAATTATGCTGTAATGTTGATTTATTTATGTAATCTAAAGTAAGGTGTGATTGTACTGTGGAAGTTAATATCCAAGAAAGGATTAAACAAGAGAACCTATTAGGTTGGATACCTTCACATAGATAAATTTAAATATGAGAACTTTACACTATATTAGGTATTGACGCTCTACTCACAGTAACAAATTGATTAAAATAATCAATCCTGCATATCTGTGCAAAAATATATATTTTATTTAGGTAAAATATACTATATATATAAATTGTAAACAACAATGATATAAATGAGTGACCAGCAATTACAAAAGATATACAGTAACTCAAACCACAATTATCACAATTAGCATTACCAGCAATTAAAGGGTTAACCACACATAGGTATATTCAGAGGTATTAGATAACAATACTTGAACTCAGCAGCATAGAAAAGTATAATTGATCTTATAATTAATTAAAATACAGTTGGCAGCAGCATATTTGAATTCCTCTACTCCAGAAACTGTATAAACTATGCTAATTGAGGTTTAAGGTATGTTGTCAGGTGAGTCAACTTTAATATTAAGCCAGGCCCTCTGACAATTTCCTTATACCATATATAATAACCAAATTTAGAGAAACTAACTTTAATAAAATCCCAGACTTAAATCACTATAATTTAATTATCTACCGATTTCAAATATTGTATACCTTCTGAATAAAACATATAACTTGAATTTAATATAGTCAATAATAGATTATCCCAAGAATATACTCAGAATCAATCTAATAATAGATGTCTAGACTGTATACCAAACTTCATTCAACATATATCATACACATGACCATAACAATCCTATGTAAAACCTGTAGAGTACTCTAAGGTTTAATCCAGTAAGTAATATAGGATGCCCAAGATGGTGACTTCTTTTGTCTAGTGTGAGGTTTTAATAAACTTCTCACAGTACAAAATTTTAGACCCAAAACACACACAAAGAAATCCAAAGAAACACCTCAAATTAAAGTCAAATAGCAGTTGAAAGGTTAATAAACTAATTCAAAGAATTCCCCCAGATCAAATATTAGCTACAATAACCTTTCTAGAAACACAATATATTCTCGAAATTTCAATGATTATATTAACTAATTTATATACAAAGATAAACAGATCTTACTGCTATCAATTTTATTATTATCTATCTGGCAAAATATAACAATTTACCAATTAATTAATGAATTCTGCTTAATTCAGAATTACTGTAGCCAATATAGCTTATTATAATTGGTCACAATTGGATGGCCAGTCCAATTATGACAAATTATAAGAAAAATTAAGTTTCTTCAAATATAGAACAAATATATATTTGATTCTGAATTTTGCAGGATTAAAATAAGGAAAGATATAGTTACCAGTCCAATAAGTGTTTCTTAGTATCTCTTTAACAGCCAGCCAGGTACACTTCAGGAAAACAGAACAGGAATTTAAGAGCCAGGAAGCCAAGAGGAAAAAAATCCCCTTCTCTCTCAAAACTTACATATTTATAATGTAAAATTACCCTTATCAGAATCTTCTCTGATTGGATAAAGATCAATTTCATTATGCAGTGACATCGACAGTATTATCTGATTGTATACTCTTAATTCCTAATTTTACTATGACATCACACATATTATGAAACAAATTCCAAGCACTAATAATAACTCTATGTGCTCTCAAGATGGCTCTCTTATTCCACATTAAAATTTTACATATGACACATGGATCTGACTCATATCATCAGATAAGAATGGCCACGGGGTCATTGGACTTGACATAAATATGTCACCCTACTAGACTTTCCCACATGGGAGAATCCCTTATCCTAGGCCTATTGTCTCCAGGAGAGTTATATTTAATCATTGTTATAACATGAGATCATTACACACATCTTAAAAACAGACTTTCAGGGAATTTGGTTTGAAAGAAAAATTAACCATTTCCTTCACATCATGGCAATATCTCTGACATAATCCCCCTTTTTAGCAAAATTTTTCTAACTTGATGTAAGTTCTAAAATATTATTGGTAAAACTGAAAGAGCCTGTTTGTCATCTTCTTCCCATGACTGGGATTGTCCATGAAGTTATCACAGTTCGCTTCAGTCCATCAACTAGATAATGGCACAGGCTTGTTTCCAAAATATGAAATACTTATTGTTCATTTCAATAGATGAAACAATATCTCCAAATAGGAAACCAATAGATCTATTTGGTTGATAGTGAGACGTTGTTTCTAATATGAATAGTTGCTTGGCCTACTCATGGATCTCCTTAGTTTTGGCTTGAGCTAAAAAGGCAAGCATATCAGATTCACAGTTCTAGAGACTGGTGGTGGGAGAAATATCAGTTTCCTCTTGATGGTGACCATGGAAACATGTTAACAAATACTCCTCTGGGATACAAATTCTTCTCTGTTAGGATGGATCCCGGTTCTCTGTTAGGATGGATCCCGGCAACTCTTGCATAACGGTTCTTTATGAAGGCACTGGAATCACACTTGGCTTTGCCCGGAACTCCTGTCACAGAAGAAGGACGATCACATCACAGCTTGGTCTTGGCATCTGTCAACCAACCTCAATCTTTTAATAACTCTTTGGTCTAGAAGAAATGACACATGAGTGATCTCATATTTGAAACAATTGTTGCATGCATACATACATTACAACACAGTTGTGTTTCAACTAGTATCCCTATTATTTGGTAATATTATGATTACTGTACATTTATTTTTGCACTAGTCTGCTTGTGGCCCTCACTAGCCTTAAGCTAAACTATGATAAACTAACAATCTCTGTCTCTGCTCTTCCCCCTTTCACAGAGGAATGGCCCTCAGCTGTATGCTAAAAACAAAACCTTGTTAAAAAGGAAAAATGAAATTAGCATAACAACATTTTGTGAGAATCTGTCACGGTTACCCAGAGAATTTCAGGAGACAGTGCGGTACGGTAAATGCAATTTATTAACAATAGTTGGAAAGAACAAACAATTACAGGAACAAGCAGAGGGTTACCAACCAGCAAGCACTATTATCAGGAATAATAGGCTGCAAAGCTAGACCACACTGCTGGAGACTAGGCCTTAGCCACTGGTAGTCTCAACAGGAACCAGGAGCAGGAGAAGGAACAGTAGCAGGAACCGGAACTCAGGATCTTGAACCAACGAAATTAGTGAACTGACTTACGCGTGCAGTCAGATGCAAGTCTACCAGAGCCCCAGGCCCGCACTATTTTGGGTGTCTTATCACCAGGGGAAAAGACAAAAGAATAGTCAGACAGAGCCACTAGTCAGCACCAGTTCAGGTAGTCAGACAGAGCCAGAAGTCTGCACCAGATTGGATGTCCACTATTAGGGGAGAGGCAAAAGAATAGTCAGACAAAGCCAAAGGTCAGCACTAGATTGGATGGAAGACTAGCCAGGTCATACACGGAGTCCAAGGTACAGAGCTGCTTGAACAACAACGCAAGGGCATCTAGTCAGGCCTCAGTCTGCCTTTTAAACCTCTCCACAGGAAGTAGGAGGAGCAGCTCAGAGGGAGGAAGTAGGAAGTTGGTAGGAGGAGACTACAGTAAGCAAAAAGATAAAACAGAGGCCTGCAACATGCTAGAAGCCTCGCGCCTGAAATTATGCTGAAGTCAGGGTAAGCTGTAACAGAACCATTGAGCAGCAATTCATTTGTTGACGAGATATGTTAGAGTGTTAGTGGGGAACATACACGCCACACAGACAGACAAAAGAGAGAGTGATGTTTCACTGAAACAAAAGAAGACAATAGGGCCCAACATGACAATGTAATTTGCACAATCAATAATACTTATCCATCCGATCATTGAATTATGATCCTTGTTCATTTTCAGCTTCTCCTTCTATGATCTGTAACTGAGATTTAGGGTGACAAGCACGCAGTTGGTTAATTTGAACCCACTTTTCTAAAGTCTCACCATTATTAGGGATGGAAACCTTATAGGCAACTGGAGATAGTTTATCAGTTATGATATATGGCCCTCTCCATGAGGGCAATAATTTCTTCTCTCTTACCTGGTTTCTCACAAAATTGTACAGATACAGTTTACAGTCCCAATCCTTACCTGATTCCTTAAAGGGATAGTAATACTTCATTTTAACTTTATTTTATTTTGTAGGCATTAAAGAAACATGAAGAATTATATAAGTCTTATCTCTGAAACCTTTATGGTTTAAGAGATATTCACAAGCAAAGTCCCCCCCCCCTGTTCAACCAGATCAGAAGGGAGATGCCCAGGTAGACTGCAGAGAGGGACAATCTTCAATTAAGATAATGGAAAAAGCTGAAAAACTTGTCAAGGGGGGAAGGGCTTTCATTGTTTTCATACAAAGAAAAGTGTCCCCTTCTGTTATCTGTCCTGTCATACAACCAGACTCACATCTGAGAAGAGATGGCTTACACTAGGTAAAAGGGGCGGGGAGGGGAACTTTGCTTGTGAATATCTCATAAACCATAAAGGTTTGAGAGATAAGACTTATATCATTCTTCATGTTTTTTTAATGCCTACAAAATAAAATAAAGTTAAAACGAAGTATTACTATCCCTTTAACAAACTTCTTGAGAATATTAACAATGGATTGATTATATCGCTCCACCCCCCCACTTGACGCAGGATGGTAAGCAATGGTAAGCAATATGTCATTTACTTTTTACCCCCAATAGTTTCCGTAGTTTACTCATCATTTCACTGGTGAAATGGCTACCTCTATCAGATTCAGTCTGCTGTGGTAGCCCAAACCTGGAGAACACATGGTTAATTAACAATACAGCAGCAGTTTCTGCCATATTATTGTTCACGGGTAAACATTCAACCCATTTGGTAAACATACTAGTAACAGCATATACTTGTTCCCCCTTGCTGTCCGGGTAACTGGTCCTATAAAATCTATTTGAATATCCGACCACGTTAATGACATCCCCCTCTTCTGTAGTGCTGCACGGTGAGTGGGGCCAGATGGTTGGAATTGGGAACACACCAAACAACCTTGGCAATAGGTTTGTACATCTTTAAGAGGCCAAAATGCATAATCACGGAGATTCTCATAAGTGATTTTGCCTCCACGATGACTTGAAGTAGGTGCATCATGAGCATGTTGGAGCATTAAAGGGATAGTAATGTTTCATAATAAAAACAGCTGTAATTAATCATCAAAGTATTTGGACTTGGAGAGTGTTCAGTTTCAATACTGTCAGAGTTATAGTTCAAGAGTAATTCAATGACAAAGTATCCCCCTCCCACCCCTTTTACTGATGTAACACTGTTCAGCCAGATCAGATGGGAGTTGCCCAGGTAGACTGCAGAGGGGGACAATCTTCAATTAAGATAAGGGAAAAAGCTGAAAAGCTTGTCAAGGGGGGCAGGGCTTTCATTGTTCTGATAGGAAGAATATTGTCCCTTGCTGTTATCTGTCTGGTCTATGGACTGCATTCCACATCTGAGAAGAGATGGCTTACACTAGATGAAAGGGGTGGGAGGGGAAACTTTGCTTGTGAATATCACTCAAACCATAAAGGTTTGAGAGATAAGACTTATGTCGTTCTTCATGTTTTTTTAATGCCTACAATATAAAATAAAGATAAAATGAAGTATAACTATCCCTTTAAACCTCTAAATGCAGTTGGTACAACTCATTGCCGTATTCCATTTTTAGAGGTTCTGATTTACAGACCATCTTGTATATGGAATTGGGCCTTGGATCTCATCAAGATCCTCAAGTCTCCCACACTGTCCTTCACAGAGATTGGGTGGTTGAGGGGGTCTTCTATATATTTATAGAATAGCCCTATGATAGGGTCCCCCTTCTGACTTGTAATCAAGTTCTCACTAGGGTCTCGATTCTATTACCCCGCGCTAAAACCGGCGTTATAAGAAAAACAACTAGTGTGAATTTTGCAAACATATGTTACGTCGGAATTCTATTGCAGAACTACAGTAAAACAAAACTGGCGTAGACAACACTTTTCAGAGTAGTAACAAAACTGGCGCTGTCTGCGTTTTTCCAACTATCACCTACAAAAACCGAGCAAAATGACAAACTCCAAAGAAATAGGCGTACATTTGGTGGCAGAAAGATCAAGTTCAAGGTTTGATGTGTTCTCCACATAACAAAATCTGACAGAGTGCCCCCCCTCGACATACTAAACCCCTCTTTTAAAAGTCGACTTGCAGTGCTTTCTTTCACCACATTAATCCGATAAATATTGTTCATAGTCAACAATTAATCCTTTTCCTTCCAAATCTGACTTACAGTGCTTTCTTTCACCATATTAATTTGACGAATATTGTACATCAGTAATTTTAACCCCCCCCCCTTCCCCTTGAAAAGTCGACTACAGTGCTCCCATGACTTTCTTTCACCATTTTTATCTGACATGTTTCTTCTCCTATTATATTCGACATGCCCTCGTATTTTGTATTGCAAGATTAACCCTATGAGTACCAGAGAGGTATTGTAATATGTCCGCTACACCTCTGGTACTCATAGGGTTAGTAGGCAACCTGTATATGTATAAAAAAAGTGTTTGTTTTTATTATAAATGTAATTTGTGTGAAAATGTAATTAAATATTTAATTTATGTGTAAGAATGATTTTCTTTTTTTAAATTTTATTTGTAATTTGTATTAAAAAAGTACTTCAGACCTCAAGAGGGGTACCCCTCATGACACCCCCCTAGCATGGTGGTGACAATTGCCCCCTTTATTAATTATAGAGCATATAACCTATGTGAAGGGGGCAATTGTCGCCACCATGCTAGTTGTTTTGGATTTGACTATCACTTCCACTTTCTTTCTTTGTGGGTTTAACCCTTCATTGGTCACTTCATGATCAAGTTAACTTTAGTGTGGCCCATCTGTGCCTTTTTGAGCGAGTTTAACACCTGCTTCCTTTAGCTGATTAAATACATAATTAATCTCTGTGATATGCTTTTGGAAGGTAGTACTTTTAATTAGGACATCATCTACTTAGCAGAGAGTCCCCCTAGCTATAGCATCAGGCACAGCCTTGTGCATAAATATGTCAAATTCATGACCTGAGTTGATATAACCAAAAGGCATTCTAACCCAGGTGTATTGTACTCGTCTAAAAGTGAAAGCTAGTTTATATTGGTCTTCCTCACTGACTTTAATGGTCCAGTACCCTTGGGTGCAGTCAATCGCCGTAAAGAGCTTAGAACTAAACACTGATCTATATACGGCACCGGCCAGCCGGACAAATATACACATTTGTTCAGTTGCCTTAAGTCAGCACACAGACACCATTAACCATTGGGTTTAAGGATTCCCAAGATGAGGTTATTATATGAGCTGTGCACTGACTGTACAATGCCCCTCTCATATCCTTATGATTTCTGCCAATGAGTCATAGGACACAAGTGGAAGACAGTACTGTTTGACATATACAGGAGGCAATTTAGGGTTAGTCTGTATGCAGGCAACATGTATGTTTGTTAAACCACAATCATATGAATCTTTGGCAAACAGTTCTTGGAATTCCATGAGGATTTCCCCTAGCTTTTGGCGTTCAGAGTCACCAGAGCACACATCTGCTAAAGAGATTTGCTCCTTTACTAGCTTATTGAACTCTGGAAATGCTTCAGGCCTAACTAACTCATAGGTTTCCTCCAGCTGTGTAGATAAATCACGAGCATTTAATCTTACATTATCCACAGCCTCCTGATATTCTCGGGACTCTTGTTCCTCCATCTGGTGTTCAAATACCAGAGTGGATTCTTCAATCCGACATGTACCTGTATCAGGGCTATATGGGTACACAGATTGATTGGAAAACAGTCCCTCTGGGAGGGAGTAAAACATTTGCTCAACTAGTTGCTCCTCAGACAGATAATTATCAGGCAGTAGTCCAATTACTTGATTCTGAAACACAAATGTATAATATTCTGAATCCAGCGCATAACCAGTTACAGTTGTTCCCTTCTCTAGGGAAGTACTGTGTGGGGTTATGTTATTTACTACAAAGTGGACTGGTGTTCTACGAATACTCACCATAGGGGTGTGTGACACAGAAATTTCTAATTGTTGAATCCGATTTGAGAGGCATATTAATGCATCAGGATTCTCATGGTTCTGACCACTACAAACCTGCAAGGATATGGGAACCTGACTTGCCCCACCAGGTATAGTGACCTCATTAGCTACCTGTAATTCAACTGCATATGGCAACAGCTGACATGACTTCAGGGCTTTTAAGTCATCCTGAATTCCACTGGTGTTCCCTACTAAACTAGTCCACAGGTTGTTATTCACCAGATCAATCTGGACGGCAAAACAATGTATTAAATCGTTGCCTATAATGATCTGGTGTTGGGATTCCTCCACTACAAGAAAAACGTGTTTTGCAGACCTATCACCTATAGATGTAGATAACAGACATCTAGCAACAACGTTATAATTTATAGCATCATCATCTAGGTCATGTACCAAATTATCATATGGCGCCATGTGCTTAATATGGATAGCATCTCTTACCTCCATCAGTAGGCTGTTAGAAATGTAACTGTGCTCCAGTTTCAGATTCGGTTTGGCCTGTTTGATCCTCCCCAAGTCTTGAACCTGTAAGGAAACAAACAACTCACCCCCTGTACTTTCAATGGACGTCAGATATTGAGAATGATTATCTGGATCTGTTGGTTCAGAGGGTGATCTGTGAAGAGATATGGTTAGGACATCGCCTTCTAGCTTCACATTCTGAATCTGTTCTGTTAATGCCTTAATGGAGAGACAAATTCAAACATCTTACCTGCCTGACATATCCTCAAGTCAGCTCTAGGGTATAAAGTGAGAGAGGGAGAGAGGTACAGGATTAGATATATAACCAGGCTGCCCACCAGAGGGGATCGTCTAACAGTCCAATGGACAGCCCAGTTTAAATGCAACCCCTAATATAAGTCCAGATCCTTTTTTTCAGGCTTAAATGCCTGGAAAAACCTTGCCTTATATTTGAAAAAATATGGTTATCTTTCAAGAACATGGAAACAAAACCAGTAGGTTGCATCAAAAGACAGCTGGCAGTTTTTATCATGTTGGTATGTTGATGACAATATCATCTTATTATAAGTACTTGGGATTGATCATTACAAGACTGAGAAGAGTAATCCTCTGTCTGATTATCACTTCAGGCTCATTCAGATCAATGTATATTAAAATGGAAGAATAATCAGTTGCTTAAAATAAATGTTATTTAGGATAGTCAGGATAAGCTTAACCCTGTGGATGCTAGATAGGTCTCCAATGCATTGTGAAGAAATGCTTTGGAGACCTTCTGAGCATCCAAAGGGTTAAAATCAAAACAAAATAGGGGAATAATGAGACTGACCCTACCAGTACAAACAAGACAAGCTCAATATTGAATTTACACATTTCAAGAGACTATTCAGTAGCAATTTCATCTGTGTATTGCTATGTCATTTACAAGCTAGGCAGGGTCTGTGTTAATGTGTTATGTTTTAGAAAGGCAATATATTGTTGTGATTGCTATTATAAGAGTCTGAAAATCCATTAGAAAGAAAAATATGCCAAGCAGGTAACAAATCGGAAACAATGAGGCTGCTAAACTGAAATGAAATGGAGTAAGTGCAAAGAAAAAGATCAATCCTGCACTCTAAATCAATATGTGAATGTGTGCCCTAGCTTAGGCATATATAATAATCATCGCTAAATCTGCAAATAAACATGAGGATTTTTTCCCATTTTGACCAAAGTGGTATAAGCTTGCCACCAACATCAAGGTACCTCATAATTTGCCAAGTACCTACTCTAGCATGCCCATAAAAGTCTGTCTAAAATAAAAACAATAACTTGAGAAAGTTTGGAAACATGTTGATTGGCACTCAAAGGGTTAAGATGAAACTTATATTGAACTGATGGGTCCCAGTGTGTATGCAATTAAAAACACCTATCTTTAACATTAAAAATCTTTTGTATCTTGAGAAAGGAAGGAGTCCCCTATAGAAACATGCAGTGGGACCTTTAAATACACTATACATGCTACTTTGTAGGTCCCACAATTTTCAGAATTAAAAACCCAGACAAAACTGTATTATAAGGCATAAGAGAGAGAGAGAGAAACTTGCCTTAACAACCTCCATGGTCTGCAGTGAGTGCAAACTACCACAAGAGGACTACAAACCTTTCAGAACCTCTTATAAGCCAGAAAATATCACCCCCACAGGCCACTACAGGAACAGCACTAGATACCATGCATGGTATATGCAAGAACAAATAGGCCAAAAACCACCCCTTTAAGAATCTTGTAGTCCTTTTGTGCCAGCATTGGCTCCACTGGATACATCTTCTCCACTAGTCTATGCAATAAGATCTCTCACACTTGAGAATTCTTAGTGCATGGCCTCCATACAACAACATAGGAGTTGGAGAAGTGATAACACTGGAGAAGTCATCTCCAGTGTATCACATCTTTTATCACCTCCTACATCCCCCCCTGCAGTAATCTGTATGGAGACCACATCTCCAGAATGATTTTAAACCTTTGAGTGCCAGAGTGGTACGGAATGCATTGCTTTGCAATTAGTGATGAGCGAGCACCCCAATGCTCGGGTGTTCGGGTGCTCTGACCGAGCACCCCCTGAGGCTCGAGTGCTCGGCCGAGCACCCGAGCCCCATTGAAGTCAATGGGAGGACTCGAGCATTACACCAGGCACCCCCTGCTCTGATGAGGGGAGGGTGCCTGGTCCATAGGAAAAGGGCAGAAAAGGATGGAAACACCACAGAAATGGTTCAGGGACAGCATAGGGAGGATGTCTGGATGCATCTTGGACTCCAACATTGCTGCTGGGAACGATCTTTCGCCCGGAGTACGCCATTTTTACAGACTGACCGTAAAACACACAAAAAGGAAAATAAAAACGACTTTAGGCGAAAAATTGTTACCAAACAATATTTGCTGTATATTTACTTGTATATCATCTGCAAATTCTCCCAAAAATTTCCTCGATTTTTCTGAACTGAGGCCATGATTAAGAGCGAAACGTGCGCAGAGGAAAATTCTCCCAAAAATTTCCTCGATTTTTCTGAACTGAGGCCATGATTAAGAGGGAAACGTGCGCAGAGGCAAATTCTCCCAAAAATTTCCTTGATTTTATTGAACTGAGGCCATGATTAAGAGGGAAACGTGCGCTGAGCCGACCATCTAAAACATTATGGGTGAGGGTCTGCTGCGGAGCTGACCATCCTAAACATTATATGAGAGGGCCCGCTAGAGAGCTGACCCAATAAAACATTATATGAGAAGGCCCGCTGGTGAGCTGACCTATATAAAAATTGTCAAACAGGGCCCGCTGGTGAGCTGGCCCTATATAAAAATTATATCACAGGGCCCGCTGGTGAGCTGGCCCTATATAAAAATTATATCCCAGGGCATATGGAAGAGGAGGAGGAGGATGAGAAGATTAAGAGTCAACCATATACCCGTTTTTTGGGTGGAAGGGGTGAATGGGAATACAGAGTATTCACATCATTGTAAATAACATATATAAAGTGAGTTTATGTTCCCCCGGGGCTTTCCTCCAGTGGAGTGGAGAAGTCAGGGGAAATCCAGGCCTTGTTCATTTTTATAAGTGTCAACCTATCAGCATTGTCGGTGGAAAGGCGGATACGCTTATCTGTTATGATGCCACCAGCAGCACTAAATACCCGCTCAGACAGAACGCTGGCGGCAGGGCAGGCCAGCACCTCCAAGGCGTAGAGTGCCAGTTCATACCACGTGTCCAGCTTGGACACCCAGTAGTTGTAAGGCACAGAGGGATCATTGAGGACGCTGACACGGTCTGCTACGTACTCCTTCACCATCTTCCAAAACTTTTCCCTCCTTGTGACACTAGGCTGCGCATCAGGGTGAGGGTGCTGGCGGGGTGTCATGAAGGTGTCCCACGCCTTGGAGAGTGTTGCCCTGCCTTTCTCGGAACTGCTGTGTGCTCCCCTTTTCTCCCCTTCTCGGTGGGCCAAGGTAGCACGTACTCTGCCGCCAGCGTTGTCAGATGGAAAATTTTGGAGCAATTTTTCAACAAGAACCTTCTGGTATTGCACCATTTTGCTTGTCCTCTCCACCGGAGGAATGAGAGATGAGAAATTCTCTTTGTAGCGGGGGTCCAGAAGGGTGAACACCCAGTAATCCGTGTTGTTTAAAATGCGTATAACGCGTGGGTCACGGGAAAGGCAGCCTAACATAAAGTCAGCCATGTGTGCCAGAGTACCAACAGTCAAGATTTCGCTGTCCTCACCAGGAGGATGACTCTCAATATCCTCATCCTCTTCCTCCTCTTCTGCCCACCCACGCTGAAGAGATGGAACTAAAGTTCCATGGCTACCCTCTGTAGCGGAGGCAACCGTGTCTTCCTCCTCCTCCTCCTCCTCCTCCTCCTCCACCTCCTCCAATTGTCGCTGAGAAGACGAAGTGAGGGTGCTCTGGCTATCACCTTGTGTAAGCTCTTCCTCCTCCATTTCCACCTCTTCCACATGCAAAGCGTCGGTTTTAATTATGAGCAGCGAGCGTTTCAGTAGACACAGAAGTGGGATGGTTACACTGATAATAGCGTTATCGCCGCTCACCATCTGTGTCGATTCCTCAAAATTGCGTAAAACCTCGCAGAGGTCTGACATCCATTCCCACTCCTCACTTCTGATTACAGGAAGTTGAACGGAGAGGCGACGACTGTGTAACAGCTGGTACTCCACTACTGCCCTCTGCTGCTCACAAAGCCGGGCCAACATGTGGAAGGTGGAGTTCCAGCGCGTGCTCACGTCACACAGCAGCCGGTGAGCTGGCAATTGTAAGCGCTGCTGCAGCTTCAACAGGCCGGCCGAAGCTGTAGATGACTTACGGAAATGTGCACACACGCGGCGCACCTTGGTCAAGAGATCATGCACATTGGGGTAGGTTTTTAGAAATCGCTGAACCACTAAATTAAATACATGCGCTAGGCATGGTACGTGTGTGAGCTTGCCGAGCTCCAAAGCCGCCACCAAGTTACGCCCATTATCACACACAACCATGCCTGGTTGCAGGTTGAGTGGCGAGAGCCACTGCTCGGTCTGGTGACTAATCCCCTGCAACAGCTCTGAGGCCGTGTGCTGTTTGTCCCCAAGGCAGATCAGCTTCAGCACGGCCTGTTGACGCTTCCCCACTGCAGTGCTACACTGCTTCCAGCTACTGGCTGATGGGGGAGTGGCGCTGCGTTTAGAGAATTCGGAGGTGGAAACGGAGGAGGAGGAGCCAATAACGTAGGTGCTGGCGGAAACCCTGATGGAGGTAGGGCCCGCAATCCTCGGCGTGGGTAGCACCCGTGCCATCCCAGGGTCCGAGTCGCTCCCAGCCTCCACGACATTCACCCAGTGTGCCGTCAGGGAAATGTAGCGTCCCTGGCCACAAGCACTTGTCCATGTGTCAGTCGTTAAGTGGACCTTCCCAGTAACTGCGTTGGTCAGGGCACGGGTGATGTTACGGGACACATGGTGGTGTAATGCGGGGATGGCACACCGGGAAAAGTAGTGGCGGCTGGGGACCGCGTACCGAGGGACAGCTGCTGCCATCAGGCTGCGGAAGGACTCAGTGTTCACAAGCCTAAATGGCAGCATTTCGATGGCCAGTAATTTTGAAAGGTGTGAGGTTAGTGCTATGGCCTGTGGGTGGGTGGCTGGGTACTTTCTCTTGCGCTCAAATGCCTGGGGTAACGACATTTGGACGCTGTGCTGGGACAGGGAAGTGGATGTGGTCGCTGATGGTGCTTCAGATGGTACAGGTGCAGGGCGGGAGGTATGCGGGCCTGCGCCTTCGACAGGCGATTGGCCGGCACTGAAAACAGGGGAAGAGGAGGCAGTGGTGTGGCCTGCAGACACAGATGGGCGATCCAGGCGTTCCTCCCACTTACTACGGTGCTTGGATGCCATGTGTCGGATCATGCTGGTGGTGGTGAGGTTTCTAGTGTTCATGCCTCGGCTCATTCTGGTGTGGCACAGGTTGCAAACTACAATTCTTTTGTCGTCCGCACTTTCCTTAAAAAAACGCCATACCGCGGAACACCTACCCTTTGGCAAGGTAGATTTACGCAAGGGGGTGCTCCGTGGAACATTTGCGGGCCGGTTTGGTGCGGTCCGCCTTCTTTCTGTAGCCACACCACTGCCTCTTCCAGCCTGTTGCGGTGCTGCAGATGGCTCACCCTCAGGACTGCTGTCATCGCTCGGCTCTACACCTTCCCAGGTGGGGTCAGTCACCTCATCGTCCACCAAGTCCTCCTCCACTTCCTCACTCTGATCATCCTCCTCAAGTCTTGATCCCACCACATACTCAGTCATTGACAACTGTATAACATTCTCCTCAACAAGGTCTTGAGACGGAAATAGTGGTTGATTTAATGGCAACTGTGTCTCATCATCATCATCATCATCCACTACTTCCTTTGACCTTAAATGCCGTTCACATCTGTCATCTTCTTGTGATTGGGTAGCCTCTAGAGGTTGTGAATCAGGGCACAAGATGTCATGTTCCTCTGCAAGCGTGCTTGGAGAGAGGGTCAAATGAAGGATTGGTGATGAGACGAGCTCCTCACTATATCCCAGTGTGGGATCACTTCTTTGACCAGACCGTGTATGGTGGGAGGAAGGATGATCAGAGTGAGGATTATTTTGACCAGACTCTTGGCTACTGAGAGTGGACTTGGTGGAAGACAGGGTGGTGCTTAACCGACTGGAAGCAGTATCAGCTGTCATCCAACCGACCACCTGTTCGCAGTGGTCGGACCTCGAGAGTGATGTCCTGCGACGCCCTGTAAAATTACACATGAAGCTAGGTATGGTGGATGTCTTTCTTTCTTGTGCTCTGGCACCAGGCACAGTTTCTCCGCGTCCTGACCCGCGCCCTCAACTTTCAGGATCACGTCCACTTCCCCGTCCCTTTTTACCCGCCTTCTTCATCTTACACAGAATATGTGACTTTAATATTTGAGTTTGAAAACTTAACAGTATTTCTTACTATTCTGCAACTGTGCAGAGTACACAGAATAGGCTGCTAAACGGCGGTGAAACACACTGAATGGAATATGTGACTTTAATATTTGAGTTTGAAAACTTAACACTATTTCTTACTATTCTGCAACTGTGCAGAGTACACAGAATAGGCTGCTAAACGGCGGTGATACACACTGAATGGAATATGTGACTTTAATATTTGAGTTTGAAAACTTAACAGTATTTCTTACTATTCTGCAACTGTGCAGAGTACACAGAATAGGCTGCTAAACGGCGGTGAAACACACTGAATGGAATATGTGACTTTAATATTTGAGTTTGAAAACTTAACACTATTTCTTACTATTCTGCAACTGTGCAGAGTACACAGAATAGGCTGCTAAACGGCGGTGAAACACACTGAATGGAATATGTGACTTTAATATTTGAGTTTGAAAACTTAACAGTATTTCTTACTATTCTGCAACTGTGCAGAGTACACAGAATAGGCTGCTAAACGGCGGTGATACACACTGAATGGAATATGTGACTTTAATATTTGAGTTTGAAAACTTAACAGTATTTCTTACTATTCTGCAACTGTGCAGAGTACACAGAATAGGCTGCTAAACGGCGGTGAAACACACTGAATGGAATATGTGACTTTAATATTTGAGTTTGAAAACTTAACACTATTTCTTACTATTCTGCAACTGTGCAGAGTACACAGAATAGGCTGCTAAACGGCGGTGATACACACTGAATGGAATATGTGACTTTAATATTTGAGTTTGAAAACTTAACACTATTTCTTACTATTCTGCAACTGTGCAGAGTACACAGAATAGGCTGCTAAACGGCGGTGAAACACACTGAATGGAATATGTGACTTTAATATTTGAGTTTGAAAACTTAACAGTATTTCTTACTATTCTGCAACTGTGCAGAGTACACAGAATAGGCTGCTAAACGGCGGTGATACACACTGAATGGAATATGTGACTTTAATATTTGAGTTTGAAAACTTAACAGTATTTCTTACTATTCTGCAACTGTGCAGAGTACACAGAATAGGCTGCTAAACGGCGGTGAAACACACTGAATGGAATATGTGACTTTAATATTTGAGTTTGAAAACTTAACACTATTTCTTACTATTCTGCAACTGTGCAGAGTACACAGAATAGGCTGCTAAACGGCGGTGATACACACTGAATGGAATATGTGACTTTAATATTTGAGTTTGAAAACTTAACACTATTTCTTACTATTCTGCAACTGTGCAGAGTACACAGAATAGGCTGCTAAACGGCGGTGAAACACACTGAATGGAATATGTGACTTTAATATTTGAGTTTGAAAACTTAACAGTATTTCTTACTATTCTGCAACTGTGCAGAGTACACAGAATAGGCTGCTAAACGGCGGTGATACACACTGAATGGAATATGTGACTTTAATATTTGAGTTTGAAAACTTAACAGTATTTCTTACTATTCTGCAACTCTGCAGAGTACACAGAATAGGCTGCTAAACGGCGGTGAAACACACTGAATGGAATATGTGACTTTAATATTTGAGTTTGAAAACTTAACAGTATTTCTTCCTATTCTGCAACTGTGCAGAGTACACAGAATAGGCTGCTAAACGGCGGTGAAACACACTGAATGGAATATGTGACTTTAATATTTGAGTTTGAAAACTTAACAGTATTTCTTCCTATTCTGCAACTGTGCAGAGTACACAGAATAGGCTGCTAAACGGCGGTGATACACACTGAATGGAATATGTGACTTTAATATTTGAGTTTGAAAACTTAACACTATTTCTTACTATTCTGCAACTGTGCAGAGTACACAGAATAGGCTGCTAAACGGCGGTGAAACACACTGAATGGAATATGTGACTTTAATATTTCAGTTTGAAAACTTAACAGTATTTCTTACTATTCTGCAACTGTGCAGAGTACACAGAATAGGCTGCTAAACGGCGGTGATACACACTGAATGGAATATGTGACTTTAATATTTGAGTTTGAAAACTTAACAGTATTTCTTACTATTCTGCAACTCTGCAGAGTACACAGAATAGGCTGCTAAACGGCGGTGAAACACACTGAATGGAATATGTGACTTTAATATTTGAGTTTGAAAACTTAACAGTATTTCTTCCTATTCTGCAACTCTGCACAGTACACAGAATGTGCTGCTAAACTGCGGCGAAGCACACTGAATGGAATATGTGACTTTGATATTTTAGTTTGAAGACTTAACAGTATTTCTTCCTATTCTGCAACTCTGCACAGTACACAGAATGTGCTGCTAAACTGCGGCGAAGCACACTGAATGGAATATGTGACTTTGATATTTTAGTTTGAAGACTTAACAGTATTTCTTACTATTCTGCAACTCTGCACAGTACACAGAATGTGCTGCTAAACTGCGGCGAAGCACACTGAATGGAATATGTGACTTTGATATTTTAGTTTGAAGACTTAACAGTATTTCTTCCTATTCTGCAACTCTGCACAGTACACAGAATGTGCTGCTAAACTGCGGCGACGCACACTGAATGAAATATGTGACTTTGATATTTTAGTTTGAAGACTTAACAGAATGTGCTCTAATCTGCAACTTTGCACACTAAACAGAATGTGCTCTAATCTGCAACTTTGCACACTAAACATAATGTGCTCTAATCTGCAACTGTGCACACTAAACAGAATGTGCTCTAATCTGCAACTTTGCACACTAAACAGAATATTTTTTTTTTTTTTTTTTTTTTTTTTCCCCCCACACAAAATAACCTGCTGCCCCCACACACAGTAGTCCTAAAAAGGACTTTTGGTTCTTTTTTTTCACAAGTTTGGATTTTTTCCTCCCTACACTGCCTTTCCCTTCCTATCCTCAGCTCTCCCTGGCTAAGACTGAGCCGAACTCGATGGTCAGGTGCTATACAGCACCTGACCACGGGTTCTGGCCAGCCAATCAGTGTAATGCCAGCAGCCAACATGGCTGCTGGCATTACACCAATGTCAGAGCCTCCCTGCACGTTTATTGGCTGCGCAGCAGCCGCAAAACGTGCGGGGAGGAGACCCGAACATGGCGGGCGAGCACATGCGGTACTCGTACGAGTACCGCCATGTGCCGAGCAGAGCGATGCTCGAGCCGATCCGAGCATCGGCCGAGCATGCTCGCTCAACACTATTTGCAATGCATTCCGTACCACTCTGACACTCAAAGGGTTAATAAATTGGAGGCAGTTCAAAGAAGAGACACCAAAATGGTGAATGGTGTTTAGGACATAGAAATCACAAATAACTAAATAAATTTATCCTGAAAGAAAGGAGGGAAAGGGGTTCATTATAGAAAGCTTTTAATGTAATAAGAGATTTAATATAGTTCACAAGGGAAGCATTTTTTCAGAAAAGAGTAACACTAAAACACGAGTTAGAGGATGCAAAATCCAGACATTATGTGCATAAGTGCTACCTTAAATAAACGGTGATAGAATCCTGGAACAACCTCCCAGCAGAGGTGGTAGGGCCTGATAATGTTAGGGAATTCAAAAATACCTTGGACTGATATGTCTTCTCTTACACATATGCACACCATGAATTTTGATTACAGAGGGAAATTTGCAGATTCAATTGGCCAGATGGTTCTTTTCTAGGTGCTCTCTTGGGAGACAGTGTAAGCTTGTATTTTTCTGATATTTTGGCTTTAACTTTTTGTTGACCATGTCACAAGGTGATGCTGTCCCTAATGCTGTCAGCTGGTCTGAAACCAGAGCTCTGCCTAACAAAAGTATCAGTGCCACCTAGTGACCTTTCCTCCTTGACATAAAATGTATGTAGTTTGCTTGTGCTAGTTTTGTGGAGGTCCACACTTCCTGGTCAGGAGGCTGTACTGCACATTGGTAGGTTGAGGATGTTGGGACTAGTGTGCTGATATTATTCCCAGTTCAATTACTTTGTATTCCTAGTTGTAAAAACTGATCTGATCTTTTCCTGAAGGGCTCTCTACATTTTACAGAAAATGGTGTATGTACACAGTGCACACCTGCTTATAACTATAAAAACAGTAGATGGCACCATATATCTCATTACAGAAGGCTGAGTCTGAAAGATGGGCTTTCTGTTCAGAAAATATAAATGCATGATTTTCCTTGCAGTCAATCAATGTATGCAAATCTGTGTATATATTATAATATTTAGCAATGTGCTTTGAGCAACAGTGGTTAACCCGTGCCTTCCCCAACTGTACCTGAACAGACTGAGGATGATGGGAATTGTAGTTAAACAAGTTACATGGCTTCTCCTGACCTGAAGTATCATAAACTACTAAATGCAATAAAATGTTTCTGTAGGTTGTACATACTGAGGCAGATGTACTAAATAAAAACTCCTGTAATATCCATTAATTTAAAGTGGACTTTCAACCTATTGATTGCTAAAGAGGTCTTCACTGCATTATGAAACAATGTATTGGATACTTTATGTATTTATTTGTTCCCTATAATGCATCTGCATTGCTCTAGGACTGCAGCAGTTTTCTTATTGCGATCACCCTCAGTGTTTAATCTTTTGAGTGCCAGAGGGGTACATAATGCTTTGCATACACCACTGCCACTCAAATGGTTAATTCTTTGCTATCAAGCAGATATGTAATACCTCTATAATGTAATTATGTGTAGATGTACATTTGCAACACAGCTCAAAATGACCTGGAATCCCATAGCTTACAATATTTGCACTGCATTCCCAGAATTCCATGCAGCAACAGAAACATGAAGACTGCAGAAAGGGCTTTTTAATGTTTCAGACATGTAAATGTACACATAGGTATACTATATTTTGTAATTTATTTCCTCCCATAACAAATTTTAATCCCTTAATGGCCAGAGAGGTGCATTGCATTGCAAAGCAGTGCGTGGCACACCCCTTTGCTCTTCATGGGGTTAAAGCAGTGTGCAACACACGGCAGAGTGATGTCTAGTACACCCTTCTGGCATCCAAAGTGTTAAAGGAGATGTATCACCTCTATATAATGTAGGCTAAATGGTTAGGTTACATATCAAATATCACTGAAAGTGTAATAATTATTTTTTTAAGCTTTATTTGGTGTAAATTGAAGTTATAAACTCTGGGCTACAGATACTTCCGGATAGACTGCGGTTACCTGCTCTGTAACTGCAGTCCATCGCTCTGCCTATGCACCCCTTCCTCTATTCAGCCTCCTCCCATGACAGAGGCTTTCCACCTGTAAGCTGGAGCACTTTCATTGGTTAGATATCGATCTCTGCCAATGAGACCAATCCAGTTTACAGGGAGAAGCCTCCATCATCGGAGGAGGCTGGATAGAGGGAGGAGAGCAGTGAGCGACGGACTGTGGTTACAGAGCAGGTAACCACAGTCTATGCAGAAGCAGACACAGCCCAGACTTTATAACTTCAATTTACACCAAATAAAGCTTAAAAAATATTACGACACATTTAGTGATATTCGATATATAACCTAACTATTTAGACTAAGTTATATAGATGTGATACATCCCCTTTAAACATACCCTTGCATTAACATTTAAAAAATAGTGCAAACAACTTACCCAGCTATCCATATACTCTTTCAATGGACTTGTTGAAGAGCCCGTGTTCACGGGCCATAGCACCACCCAGCAACAGCCGCGGTGCAGTCATGCACAGTAGTGACTGTCCATGTTGAGGCTGATACAGAGTGGGGTGCTCCTGATTCAGTCCGTAGTCCTCTCTGTGCACCTCGGTGTGCAGAGAGGACTAAGGCCTGAATTCGGAGCGCCCCGCTCCATATCAGCCGCCGCGCTTGCAGTCTGTAGTGTGCATGACTGCAGCGTGTGCGCAGCCATCTCTACTGAGCATGACGGCTTCTGACAAACACACATTTAACAAATTATTATATAGGATAAAGAACACTGACACATATTGCAGTTAACAAAAATGAATTAAGGCTCCATGGTGCCCTAGGCAAGTTAACAGTTTGGGGCCCAACAACTCTTATTTTTGCACAGGGTGCTGCTAGCAGCCATCAACTCTTATTTTTGCACAGGGTGCTGCTAGCAGGTACTGGCATTGTGGCTCTAATGGAAGTGGGTGCAACTGGATGATGCTGGTCTATGAACAAAAAGGGCATCTGACACCAGATGTCAACAGCAGCAACAGCAGGACACCTCTCTGTGACACCATCACTTGCAGCCAGGGTCCCTCATATTTACATGGGCTCTATGAATTAGCCTAGGATGCCATAATGGATGGTCTGGCTCTGGCAGTTCATTCTGTTGCTATTAAATAATGTTAGTACTAGTTTTGCCACTTGGATCTCCCTTGAGATGCACTGGTAGCCTGCATGGATAAGCAGTGCAGTAATGCACTGGGGAACACATTTATTTTGTATATAAAAGTATGGGTAAATAGGAGGGTTTTGTACAAGTCACCCAGACTAGGTACTATTGCTCCAATGGGGTGTGTCACAACAGAGACTTTTATATAGCATTGAATCTTAGTAGAGTAACTTCCAACATAACAGACACCTTTAATCCTCTGGGTGCCAGAGAGGTGTGTGACTCATTGCATAGCAATGTATTGATTACCCCCTCTTAATTGTTACCACCAGTGTCAAAATGGGAGCACAGGAGGCAGCCAGTCAAATGCAGATAATATCATCTATGTGTCATCCCTTCAGTGAGGCTGATGTACAAAGAAATGTGTATAATTCAGGAGCAAACCAACTGAACTATAGGGGAGTTTTCATTTGTTCCCTATGATGCAGTTTGTTTGTTCCAGTGGATTTAAGAGAGGTCTCCAATGCATTCAAGGGGCTTGAAATGAAAGACAAAGGACTGGCTCTACAGTCCAAATATATGTTATACTCACTCACCAGAGATAGACTTTCCTGTAACACAGTGCTCCTCCTAGGACAGAGGCAATAGCTTGCAATATGTTCAGATGTGTGATATGTTTATTTGATATGTGAAATTATATCAATATATGAAGATTTAGATTGTAACTGGTTTTAAAATGTTATATATATTGAGCTGTATTTCACATAGCAAAAAAATGTTGAAAGCTTTTCAGTAGGGCAAGAGCTAGCCTCCTTCATTTCTCTTTATGATGCATTCAAGGTGATAAAAGAATATATACATGTGGAAAAGTGGTTCCTAGTTTGTATAATAAAAGGACTTGGTTAGGAATGTGTCCTTGATACAGCATTAAGGTATATCTGTTTATCGTTTTTATGCATTTGAACTCTGCTGGTGTATGAACAGGAACCTTTATTACTTTGGGAAGATTGCCATGTCCTTTTAGTATTATGGGCAGGACATTGTTTATGGCTAATCTTGTTCAGACAGATGAAGTCTGTTTTGTGTGTATGTAAAATGTTACAAACAGCAACAACAATATATGTATATATATATTTGTCCCCCATTTGCTCTAGGACTGCACACACCTATGGATCTCAGAGTTAAAGCAACATATTAACATCCCCTTGTATTACTATCCTGATTGTCAGAATGTTGCTTTTTGTTTTTCAGGTATCCTGTTTACTATGCTGGTATTTGGACCAGCCTGCGGGTTCATCTTGGGTTCATTCTGTACCAAAATTTATGTGGATGCTTTTCTTACCGACACCAGTAAGTTTTTATTTTAATATAATATAATCTTCTCTCTAGATTGTCATTGATTAACCCCTAAGGTTCCAAAAAGATATCCCTGTTATGTAAATGGATGCATCACTGATCAGAATTCTGTTAACCACCAGCATGTTAGGGTGTCACCAACACGTTGTGAAGCAATGTTTTGGGAAGGTTTCCATTGGAGCAGACTTAGTAAAACATGGTAATTGTCCACTTGGATTCTAGAAAGAAAGTTATGTGTTGTAGACCATCTTAGCATTCCACTCCTGCTAACAGTGATTAGTCAAGCTTATAGCAGCTTTATCATTTAACATCACAAAATTTTATGCTTACACTAATGAGGAGATTCACTAATTGGTGTTAAAGAGGCGATAAAGTGGAGATGGCTTCTCCAGCGATATCACTTCCCCAATTCCTTTGTTATTCTATGCTACCTATGCACTAAGATTTATTAAACTTTGGAGATCTTAGTGCATTGACTCCAAAGAATAACACAGGAACCGGAGAAGTGATATCAGTGGAGAAGTCACTTTATCACCTCACTGCTTAATGAATCTCCCCCAAAGTGCTTCCACCTACAGTAGCTTGATAACATATTGGGTGGAATGTATCAATCTACCAACATAGTTTATTTTCCGCACTGTGACTTTGGGCCGTGTAAGCAAAAGAAAAGAGAAGGAGTTCTGAGGAAAACCATTTACACTATAGGAGAAAACTAAAAATTTCAGTAGATTTAAATGGGGATTTTAATGCTAAAAATTCCAGCTGATTTTAAATGGGGATTGTATGCTAGAGAGAGCACCAACTCATTTCTTCGAAATGTATTCGATATCTCTCTAGCATTCAAGGGGTTAAGATCCCCATTTAAATCAATGGGAATTTTTGAGAATATTTACTTCTTCCTTGTATTGCAAATAGTGTGCCCCAGAACTACTCCACGTTCCGGAACTTCAGTTTATGCCATGTAGCATATGATCTCTGGAGTGTGTAACACATACTCTGCCATTGTGAAACCTTTAACCTTTAATCTTTTGACTACCAGAGGGGGACACAATACATTGCAAAGCAATGTGTTGCATATCCCTCTGGCACTCACATGCTTAATATGAGCGAGTCCAGTATGTGTCTCTCTCCTAAAGCCTACAAAGGGTGATAGAGTAAAGTTACATGATTTTCCTCTAGGCCTTGTAGTACAAATGTAAAACAAAATGTAGAGGAAAGGAAAACAGCAAAATGCTCAGTGGGGAACATTGCCCTCCCCTTGGTGCAAGTGCAGTGAAGGCGAGACATTTTGGAATAAGTATCTTAGTAAACTGAAGTTCAAATCAGATTAGAACTAAGAAATCAAATGTAGTGCATTTCTTCACACAATGCTGAGTTGTCACACCTGCCTTCTCGATCCAAACAGACTGCATTGTGTGCCCAGGATAATTTGGGAGAGTGAGATCCAAACTGATCCATAATGTGTGATAGTCCGTTTCTCCTACTTCAGTGGGCCTTGGGCACCGGCCCTGATTTTGCCTGCAGGTTTTATGTACTCTGTGCTACTCCTCTCTTCTGATATAGGTAAATTAGACATCACCCCTGATGACCCACGATGGATTGGTGCCTGGTGGGCTGGTTTTCTCCTTTGTGGTATTTTACTTTTCTTCTCATCCCTCCTGATGTTTGGATTCCCACAATCCCTATCACGCATGAATCGCTCTGAAGAAAGTGAGCAAACCATGCTGCCTGATCGGGAATATGAAAGACCCAAACCTAGTAATGGTGTCCTGAGACATGCATCAGAGGCAGAGGATGGCACTTCCTGTTTTCAGCAGCTAAGAGGTAACCACCTAAGCAACACAGATATTGAAGGATCAAGGGAGGAATGCAAGAAAGTGGAACATTTGCTATTTTTTTGAAAGCCATAAATGTATGTCCTATTTGTGACTGCTCACATTTTTATGCAATAAACACACTAACGCCTTCATTCTGAATAGTAAATGCTCCTAAACTAATGGCAGAGTTAGTGAATGCACCTAAATTAATGGCAAAGTTAGCCAGACATATGAAAATGTGAATTAATTGCTTTGCTGAATTAGGTGCAATCTCTCACCAAACTGCAGCCATTTTAGACATGCCCACTTTCCTGAACGCATTAAATAAAAAATGCTCAAATGTTTGTTTACTCTGAAAAGAAAACTGCGTAATTCAATAATGTTTTGGTGCTAATCACTTAGCCATCAAAAGTACAATGTAAATAGTGATTGTGCACGTTTCATGCATTCCTCCCCAAGTCTTTATTAGATGTAATTTAGCTAATTTAACTAAGTTAAATGCTAACTAAAAACTCCTAACCCTTTGAGTGCTAGAGTAGCTGCAATGCATTGGATACCTCCCTGTCATACAATAGATTAATAACAAACGCCTCCCTCTCCACTTACCTTACTATTGCCAGATAATCCTTATGGCCACTTTGAAATTATCCTTTGTGACTGATCTTCAATTAACCCTGGATGTCATGTCCATGGAGGCAGACATGACAGTTGCTGGTAGTTTAAAGGTCCCACTGCACGTTTTTATAGTGGACTCCTTCCTTTCTCAAGATACAAATGATTTTTTAATGTTAGATAGGTGTTTTTAATTGCATACACACTGAGCACCCATTAGTTCAATATACATTTCATCTTAAAGGGGCCTTGTTCCAATCAATGTGTTTCCAAACTTTCTCAAGTTATTGTTTTTATTTTAGACAGACTTGTATGGGCATGTTAGAGTAGGTACTTGCCAAATTATGAGGTACCTTGATGTTGGTTGCAAGCTTATACCACTTTGACCAAAATGGGAACAAAATCCTCATGTTTATTTTCAGATTTTGCAATGATTATTATATATGCCTAAGCTAGGGCACACTTTCACTTATTGATATAGAGTGCAGAATTGATCTCTTTCTTTGCATTTCTACCAGAAAGACAGAGGTATATATCCTGCTTCTTTTCTGTATGTTCAGGCAGTGAACACTCAAAGTTACAGCATGTCAAGGGTTCCTTCAGGACAGATAAGAGCACCTCCCTGTTAGAACAAGCAGGGAAATATCACCTGAAATCTAAGTTCTGGGTTTAATATTTCAAAGATCTCGGGGTCAACTCATTTCTAAAGTTCCCAGGTATGTTAAATATATATGTACATAGATACATAGCCTCTGACTTTGCCCCTTAGTAATCTCTTGTACTGACTGAGATGTGAGTGAAAATGACTGAGGTTTAGTTTGATATTTCCTTGTGCTTCTGGTCATACATTAATAGCTGTGGAGTCACACATACAATCTATCATTTCTGTCTCTCTCTGTACTGTTAGAATGATACATTTTGCAACAGAGCACAAGTTCCAATGTTTCATTTTTCCTACAGGGAAAGCCTCAAGTGATATTTTCTCTGTGTATCACCTCTGCTGTGTGTGTATACAGCCAGCCAGACCCAAAGGCCAGATAAAATTACTCATCTCTGCTCTCAGATGTATGACTATTCAGACATTTCAAAACCCAAATATTACAATGAGAACACAAACACTGATGCACACAGACAACAGAAAGTGTATTTAGTTGATTTTGCATGCAGTCTCTAGGTAGTTCAATATGCACAGAAACACTAGAAACGCACAGACACTAAGCAGCACAAAGTAAAATATGAATGCAGACACTAGGTGGTACAATAAGCATAATGATACAAAGAGACTTAGTAGAACAGTAAGTACAATATGTACAGAGACTCTAGGAGGTACAGTAAGCACAAAGAGTACACATAAATTAAATAGCACAGTAAGTACAAAATGCAGACACTCTGTGGTATAACAAGTGTAAAGGAAGTATGTCAACTACCAACATTTTGGCAAATTTACTCTTCCATAGATGTACTTATGCATTATGTATGTGCAAGTATTGACTTCTTTCTAAGAACTTAGTAAGTGTGGGATGGCAGTATATAGTAGAAGGATTGTGTAACTTTATTACTTTAACGCCATCACTTGTGGAGGCGGTGGGGGTGGTGACAGTATTTGTAGGCACTCTATGACTCTTGTCATCTCCTGCAGTAAACCCAGAGTCATCAACTCCTCTGCAGCATGGACCATAAGTGTTATTTGGAATGATCTAACTGTTGTCAGTGGCATACTCTCTGACAGATCAATAACACCACTACTTCTCTTATCTGCCCAAGAGCCCTGGGGACTTTTTGGAGTATTTATGCTGCTGCTAGTTGTGGCACCTGTGACATGTTCATGGTTTGTCTGTGGTTGTGCTTCACATGGGATCTAATTGAGTATGTGCCTAGGTGTGAGCCTGCTTTCCCCCTGCTCAAGTGCTTTTGCACAGACAACAGATATCAATATGCTTAGCTTTTGGATCCTGACTGAAGTATCCCCATACTGTGGACATATTGGACTGCGGGGTTCCTGAGGAGCTGCTACTACTATTACTGGAGCTAACTGTTGATGTAAATCTACTGCTACCACTACAGGTGTCAAAGGTGCAGCACGTCCAGCAGCAGGAGAGGCACTCATCATAGCTAAGGTTGTGGACGTTAATGACCTGTGTTGTTTTTGCTGCTGGTTACACAGCATAAGTGTGTGTGGCTGAGTGGGGTTTGGACTTGGAAGTGGTGGCAATGCTGATGATGATCTTTGCTTGTCCAGAGTCAGAACTTCCAACTGTTTTCTCTTTCACTCTCAATTTCATTTGTATCTGAACAAGAGGAGGAAGTTCTCTGCTACTTTGAGGACAGGTGTTTTGGTGCTTGCTTGTCTCATTGTCAGATGCAGCAGTTTGTTCATCTACTATACCTTCCTCCATTATGCCATCATCAACACTAGAATGGGACTCATTGTCATCTTCAGTGTTCTTCGTGTATATTTTTTTAGTGGAGCTTTTGGTAGGAACTTGACAAACTGCATCCTTCCCGTGAGAAAAGGGATCATCATCATTTATTGCACACGCTGCAGCAACCATGGATGCACTCGGTTTTTGCATTACCACTTTGCTTCCATGTCCCTGCACTGCTTCTCCTCCTATCCCCCAGCCCCTTCAACGTTTGCTGGACATTACTCAACTACTGTATGTGTTTTGACTTTAAAGTACACACCACAACTGATGGAGTGTGATGTCTTGCCTTGGCCCTCAACAAAATACTCAATCTCATCTGCTGTCTATCAAGTCTGCCTCAATCACACAACTCAAGTCATGGTTCCAGTCAGCTGTTTATCACCTTATCTTATAACTATCAAAAAATATAGCAAAACAAATCAACAGCACAGAGATAATAACAACAAGATCAGCAAGGAAGTTAGACCACAACTGCCTGTGTGTTTTAAATCAAATCAGTCAGACAGAATGTTGGGGTATTTGGGGTCAACCTACTTTGCTCATTTCTCACCCCCTCCCCCGACATTTATAACAGAGAGATAATAGCAGGAAGATTAGCAAGAAACTTGAACCGCAGCTGCCTGTCTTTCAAATCAAAAGTCAGAAAGAATATTGGGTTTGGGTATTTGTGGTCAACCTCCTTTGCTCCCTTCTCACCCCCGATATTTATAACACAGAGATAATAGTAACAAGATCAGCAAGGACCTTTGGACCACAGCTGCCTTTGTATTTCAAATCTAATAAGTCAGACAGAATGTTGGGATATTTGGGGTCAACCTCCCTTGCTCCCTTCTCACACTCCAGACTCCTCTAGCACAGAGATAATAACAGCCAGATCAGGAAGGAGCCTGGATCACAGATGTGTGAATCTTGCCAGTCAGACACACCTAATTTTGGGGTCAACCTCCTTTCTCCCTTCTTCTCCCCCAGAGTGTCCCCAGACTCCCATATTACAGAGAACAAACATCCTACCTAAACCTAAAACACTCACTAAATTAAGCATCAACTCCACTTTATTTGCTTATCTTCTCTAGTTCAAAAATGTGCTGCTCTCTACTCTCACAAACACAGAATGGCATGCTATGAGAGCCTGATACCCTTTTATATGATTGCAGGAAAGAAGTGAAAACTGCCATGTGGTGGGGACAAGTACAGTCTTCCAATTAATTTCAATGCAATGAGCTAGGCAAAAAAGTTGAAAAAAGGCAATTTTTGCTAGGCGGGACTATTTCAGTGTTGATGCGAAAATTTTCACCCATCCCTACCTAGCACAAGGAGAACAAACACTAAGTTGCACAGTAAGTACGATATGCACATTGACACTAAGTGGTATAATAAGCACAAGGAGCATACACACACTATGTAGCACACTAAGTATAATAAGTTCAAGGAACACACATATGCACAGAGGCACTAGGTGGGAAAATAAGGACAAGGAGCACACACTAAGCAGCACTGTAGTACAGAATGCAGCTGCTTGGTGATATAATTATTAATAGGCATAAGGACTTAGAGCACAGAGATACTACATAGCATAATAAATACAATATATAGATACTCAGTGGTATAACAAGCACAAGGAGGACACAGGCACTTGGTGGTATAATAAGCACAAGGACAGACATTAGAAAGTGAAAAACATATAATGAACATGTAGACACGCAGTGGTTAATAAGTACAAGAGGCACCAGTGCAATAAGTTCAATAACCATGCAGTTATTAGGATATAAAATAAGTACAATTCATCAGGGAAGCCATACTGGCATTAGCCTCTATCACAGTGGTTGCACTTCAGGGCATGCACTACAGCTATGAGTGCTATAGTTCATACTGGTGGACACAATCTAGCAGTGTAGGAATGCCAGCAAGCCTCACAAGACAGCTCCACAGCATGCCCAGTGAAATGGCATTAAATCATGCCAATTCATCTACATCTTGCTTAATGCATTGACTAGTGCCGAAAATGCCCACCAATTGTCTACCTGCCCAGCCCTTGGTGCAAGCAGCATTAGAGAGGAATTTGGGGCTTATGCGGCTTAGTAAATTGAAGTTAGGCAGATGTAGGGACAGAAAGCTGATTCCAGTGCCTGGTATAATTGTCATGGTACAGTACATTCACACCATTGAGTATACAGACATTAGATGGTAAACTAAAAACAATAAGCATGCAATCACCTGGACAAACAATAAGTGGATGGATGTGGTCTTGCAGTGGGGCCATATGCCCCATAATGTGGTGTAGTAGCCATGCTTGGCATCCATTGCCTTTCTGGTAGTAGTGGTGGTGGTTGGGCCACCCGATATTGGCCTGTGGTGATCGCAGGCATCCCCCTCTCAGCAGACATCTAGTCTGTGGCTGTCATGCTTGGCAGGCTGAACTACATGGTTGGCGGTGGTGGTGGTGATGGAGACGTCCTGCTTGTGGACTCTCCTGGCTCCTCAGGGGGTATGTCAATGTGGGGGGTGTCATATGCCTCCTCCTCCTCCTTACTGTCTTCCTGCTGTGCTGCAGGCATGGATACTGTGTGTGGAAATTACACATTGTGATTATTAACCTGCGCTATGAGAAGAGGGATGCAAGACGATGACATTGACATGTGAATCCCTGAGTGCTAGTATAGTATCCAATGCATTGCATTGCAATGCATGGGATACCAGGCTGGTAATCAATGATTGATGAGATTAACAGGATCCTGTACATTGATGTAAGCAGCCTACAGTAGTTGAGCAATGGTGTTCATTTGTAGAAGAGTGGGAATGGCAAGAAATATCTCCTTGCCATCTCCCACTCTTCAGGATACATATGAGAACCAAAGCTTAACCATCACAGTTCTACTGAGACAAACTGATTGCACGTACAACACATAGGCCTTAAATGCAAAAAAACGAAGGCCTCAAAACACACAAATCCCCCTCCTTGCCAACTCCACTCCTTAGGATACATATGAATGATAATCAAACATTATGTAGGGTTTTTGGTTTTGCTTTGCCTGTATATATTGCTGACATTGTTTCTATTTAGTTGTCATTGTTTTTCAATGGTGCATTAATGCCATGTTGTCAGGTGTCAATATGTTGGGCTGTACTAGGTATGAGGGTTTGTGTGTTGCTTAGTTATAGAATGATGCACTTACCAGTAGTGTGGAGGGTGCTGTCCTTGCCAGTGCCACATCCTCCAGGAACCCCCTCAACAGCCGTTGAAGACAGGTTCTGCCTCAGCATCTCCTCCTAGAGGTTGAAGGTGATGTGGACAGGGGGACCACCTCCAGTGCCTCAGGAGTGCATGGCAACTTCTCCCATCTTGTTCTTCACACACCTCCCCAGGATTTACCCTTCAACCCACTGGCAACGCTGTCCCTGGCCTCTGTATGCTTCTGCTTTCTTAGGTACCACTGCACCAAGCTGGTCTACCTCTCCCACTCCTTCTACTGACTGGGGATGCGCTCCTGACCTTTCTCCTGTCCTGCACCTCTCCCCATCCCTCTATTCTACTCTCCCTGCCATTTCAGACCAATACACACTCAAGCACTCACACAGGCCCTCACAGACACACTTGATCAGACTCACTCTTTGTCATTCCTTTGCACTCACTGAATCATACTGTCAAAATAAATGCTAAAGTTGTGTTATGTGTGTGATGCAAAAAATATATTTGTGTGTATGTGTATATACAACAGACAAGTTATGCTAGTTATTTTTGGGTGTATATATAGGTGTATTTGAATGTAGTTGGTACTTTGGTGTGTTGTGATTGGCTTTGAGTTTGAACTTGTCTTAACAACGTTCAGCATTGCTAGATAACATTGACCATTATTTTTTTCCTTTGAAGTTGACTTATTGTATGTTAATTATTGACTGATTTGGACATACGGTGAGGTCACAAAAGGGCAATGCAGGTTTTTTGGGCCTACGTTCATTAGCCATTCTGATAGACTGCTTATTGAATGCTACATATGTGAGAGATGGGTAACGATTGTTGGACATTTTTGACTTAACGCCAGTTTTACCGTACTTCTTTGAATCGAGGCCTCAGTGTCTCTTTGCTGAATGGTTTGCAACACTGGGTGACTTGTAAACCTTCATTATTAGAATATATCCCAAGACTTGATTGTTTGAACTAAAATATTGCAAAACATTTAAAAATCCATTTCTATAAGTGTAGATTAATTGGTGAGGTGTATTCCAATGAGTCTCACAGAAATCTAGTAATAGAAATACTACATGCAACAACCTTTTTAATACTGTTTGGAAATTTGCTGCCTATTAGAAAGGTGCACCACTGGTGGAACATTTTACTCTGTTTTATTCATATTCACATCTGGTAAGATTGAGGGTTTATTTTCCATGAGTCCATGTATCACTGTGTCTCTGTGCTCTTTTTTTGCAACTCTGAAGTATATGTTGAGCTCTCACTGAGGTTTAAAGTTTGCAGTGAGAATGCACAAAGGACTTGGTAATATAGCAGGATCTGGTCCCCAAAGAATAAAGCAAATAAACAATACAGAAGAAGCAGACATTTGGAGTAAAAGTGCTCTTAGTGTCCAATTTATACTGTTCTAGTTATTTTGACATAAAATAGCTAAAAAGCAAAGTTTGTGACTGATTTATGAAATTTAGTGGTTTGTTTCCTTGAGACTTGGTCATATGCACAAATAATTCTGGAGCAAATAAACTGCACCTCCTTAACATTTGTCTGGATACATTGCTAACATTTAAGGGATTAAAAGCCCATTTAAATCAAAGCTAGTTTAAGGAATATTTTTGTTCCTTGCAGTGAAGTTGGTTTGCCTCAGATTTCCTCAACTTTTCTTTGTGCCTATGGGCCTTAGTGTGGTATGTCTAATTGCCTACCTCCAGCACAAGGATTAGTGCTGTGTGTGGTGACATATTTACAATGCCCCACTGAGCTCTTCTGACAGTTGCATTTGCTGAGCTGTAACACTTCAGGAAGTAACTGAAATTCCAGACCTCCAATAGCACAGCCACATTGAATTAAAGCAAAGCAAGTCTTTTGACTGGTCTGTGACAAAATTGTATGCTACCATCAAGGTATTTTGATTTTTTTTCGTAGCTTCCTTTTAAAGGGGATCTATCATCCCTATACATGCTGGTCTAAAAACTTAGTTTATATAGCGACTAGATGAAATACTATTTTTTTTTTTTTTTTTAAATCATTATTTTGCTTAAATTAAACATGTAAAGATTATCCTGAGCCTGCCTTCCGAACAGACTGTGGGTACAGCTCTGTACCGCAGTCTGTCTCTCTTCCTCTGCTCCCCTCCTAGGAAGGAGGATTTCTGCATGTAAGCTGGAGTGGTCTGATGAGCCAGAGAGAGCTCCAGCTTACATGCAGAATTCCTCCATCATCGGAGAAGGCTAGAGTAGAGGAAGAGAGACAGTCTACGGTGCAGAGCTGGTAACTGAAGTCTGTCCGGAAGTAAGGTGCAGGGTAATCTTTACTCGTTTAATTTTGTCAAAATAGTGATTTTTTTATTATTATTATTATTATTAAAATGGTATTCCATCTAATCACTGTATAAACTAACTTTTTAGACCAACATGTATAGCTGTGATATATCCCCTTTAATGGCACCACACCCTATAAAGAGTGCTGCTAATTCTAAAAATTCCCCTTAATCATCTTCTACTTGCCCTCAAACGTTTTGTAGATTGTATATGGTCTAACAGGTCTATGATTGTCTTGTGCCTGGAACCCCTCCCCCCTCACACACACAGCCACATACACAGCCACTATGATTTCTTCAAGTCAATGAATGCTTACCTTCAGTAGTCATCATTCTTTATTTCCAAATACACTACCACTATCTTTCTACCTTCCACTGATGATCTAAGATTTATCTGTCTTCATGCAATATCCTTACACTTACTCCTACAAGACATTGCTCACACTGCGATCCACATGTGAAAATCACTACCATACTACATTAGATTGCCTTTCTTTCTTCAGACTTTCACAAACAGCTTTAAAAAGCACCTTTTTAGGTTTTTATATGTTGTAACATGAATGACTTCCCTGAGACTAGATCAAAAGCTGGACCTACCGTCTTTCTGCACTAAAACTTTCTTGGAAAACACACTGCTGAGGCCTGCTGGACTCAAAGGGGGAGATTTATAAAAGTGGAGTTAATTGAAAAAGAAGTGTTAAAATGGCTGTAAGATTGTCTCTGGTAGTTATAAAAGTATTAAGGACAGTTTAGGAGGACAATGCAGTGAAGTACTCTTTTAGTAAAATGGGGAAAGGAAGTTTGTAAAAAGTGGCTCAGCGAATTTATAAATAAATGTTGCTATTTGAAACAATTTAGTGACGTTGTTATCAAATATTTAAGGCCATGTCTGACCTGTTCTTGTTCTTTAAGGACACCACATTTATAAATGTATAAAAGCAATGTAACAGTGCTCTGAATACTCAGTAATCCATTTCTTGAACATCAGTAGACATAAGAAAAATATATAAAAAGAAAAAGAGAAAAATCTAAGAGTAATAAGTTTAATACACAATTAGAAAAAAATGACAAATGTGCACTCACTAGATCAATAAAGGTAAAACAGGATCTCGATGTCCCAATGCCCCTAATAGTCACGAAGCCACCCTCTCCTCTGATAGTGTGATCCAGTATGGAAAGTCCTTCAAGTCCACTCTTTGTTCAGATGGATCTCACAGTCCACAATGAGTAGGCCTGATATTTGTAGAAAAGCCGGCAGATCAGGACAGATGCCTATAACACTAGGATTGAAGGGAATGACACTACAGGGAGAGATATACTAGTGGGGGATGTGGGGCCAGGACCAGCACTGTACAGAGTGCACATTTTTGTCAGCTTTCTGCCAACTTCTTCAAGGCTAATATGTAGTAAACAACTGTTTTTATATATTTTTCTTATGTCTACTGATGTTCCTGTAAATGGAACACTGAGTATCCAGAGTGCTACTACATTGTTTTTGTACATTTCGATGGATAGTGGCTTACAAGGCTACTAATGTGGATTAGCTGCAGAGATCTCAGTCACCAGTGAACCAGTGTCATTTTTACTACTTCACAACTGTGAGACTGTATTCACCATTAACGGTGTTATCAAGGTCTGTTTGATCCAAACATTATCTGATTATTGACATTTTATATTTGTCTCATCCTTGTATGTTTACAGCTTATGTATTATATTCTTATTATCTAGACATCTATAGGTATTTTGCACAGACCTATTTGTTTCTTTCAATTTATAAATGTAACTATTATACTCTATAAATACTAAAACTCATAATAAGTGATAAGGACATTTTATGGATATGTTCACAAAAATGAACAAGAACATTTTTATAAATCTCCCCCAAAAAGCCTTCTGTATCAAAGCAAAGTGGAGCAGTTCTGGGTAACCCATCTGTACCAGAGGGTTCCACTACCCACTGCCATTGTGTTAATAATAATAACTTGTATTTATATAGTGCCTTTTTTTCCCAGTGGGACTCAAAGCTCTTTCAGCGCATGCTCTTGGAATTAATCAAATCAGCAGCTGAAATAATAGGTTTTATTATTACCCAATCCATAGTACTCATTTTTCAACCTTGGAAGGATGAAGGGCTGAGTTGACCCTACTGGGATGCAAACCTGAAACCATGATGTTTGAACAGGCTCCATAGTCAGGGAACTTACCACTGAGCTATCTCACTGGCTTGTGTCAGTATGTTTTTTTTGTAATATATATAATTTTACTAAGCATATCAATAAGTGTACACACAGTAAATAAAGAGGGAGCATACAGAATATATAACATCACAAAGTATACAAGAAAGTTAACACTAGTTCCTTAATTAACATATAAAGAAGAGATGGGAAGGGGAGTTAGCAGCAAGCTCAGATGGGGTGTGTGAAGAGGTAGCACAACTTTGTTTTAAGGCTGTGCATTCTCCAGGGTACCACAAATAGGAGCATTTTTTCCTGTAAGATTGCAATCAGCCACTGCATCCTGTAGGATAGATCTGTTCCACTGAGATTGTTTCCAAGAGCTGAATTTAACCAACTGGGTTGAGCAGGCTAGGAAAGCATGATAAGTTATAGCATGACTGGATATGCCCAAGTCTTGTGCTTGCTCAAGTTAGTGGGCCCTCAGCATCGTCCACTGCTTCTTCCCCACTACTTTTAAATTCCTCTTGGCTTTTCAAGTTCTCAGACAATTTCTTTTAACTTTGTCCTTTTGAGGCATTTTCACAATTTGTGCTACTAATTTCAGGACAGTTTTTTGGCTTTTTTGTCTCACTGTCAGATGAAGCAGCTGGTTGGGCTGCTACACCTTCCACTATGCCATCAATAATAGAATGCCAATCATTGTTGTCTTCAGTGTTTTTATGTTTTTAATAGAACTGGTGCTGGAAGTGGTGCCACTTTTGGTGGGAGAGGAGAGGGATGGCCATCTTTATTGCACATGCTGAAGCAACCATGGCTGCAGTCAGTTTTTGGACTACCACTTTACTCATGCATCTCTGCACTGCTCCTACTCCTTTCTCCCTACCCATTGTGCATTTTCTGGACATTACTCAACTATTGTGTGTGTTTTTATTGAAAAATACACAATAAAACTGATTATATGCCTTTGCCCTCTGCAAAATGCTCACGTATCAGTCTGCCAGTTGTAGCTCACGTCAGGGTCTCTCTATCTGTCACGTATCAAATTTTATTTTTTTTTATTGTTTTTTTTTTATTAACTGTTCCCCCTATCCCTATCACTGTGAGCTTAAAACAAAACAACACACTTCCTTTTTAACTGCTTCTTTCCCCAGATTCTACAAACACATAAATAACAGCCAGATCAGGAGGGAACTTGGGTCACAGCCGACTGTGTCTTCCCAGTCAGTCACACAGAATTTTGGGGTAATTCTCATTTGCACTCTTCTCTCACACCCAGACTGTCCTAGCACAAAGATCACAGCCAGATCAGGAAGAAACCTGGATCACAACTACCTGTGATGTTGCTATCAGTCACACAGAATTTTGGGATATTTGGGGTAAATCTCCTTTGTTCCCTTCTCACACTTCCAGACTCCCCCAGCACAGAGATAACAGGCAGATCAGGAGGTAAAGTAATTGAGGATACTAGGTAGAATCAGTCTTTTCATTCTCAGTCATTCTCCTGAACCAGACTTTATAACAGTGTGTAGTGTCACTCAACTGCTGACATAAGTGAAAATACAACAAAACAGATAAGGGATTTTATAAAGAAAGACTGTCTATACTGGGTTTCTTTACATTATAGAATAAATGCCTAAGGGGTATATGATTACAATTTACAAATATAATCAAGGTTAATACAAAGAACTACTTAAAAGAGCTGTGTATAAAAGGGGTCATTCAATAAGACTAAATGAAAGGCACTTTTGACTAATACAAAGGCAGATATTTTACAATAAGGTTAGAAACATTTTGGAAATATTTACCTATGTTACTATAAATCAATATCTGATAATCCTTATGGATTCTAATAACCAAAGGTAACATACACTAGCTGTTTTTCATCTGAACACTAAAATGTCCCTTTCATTTATTACTAATAATTTAATGTTTAATATTCAGAAGAGCTTTTGCATCATACAATGAAGCTGAGATATTCTGGGGGGCAGCCAGCAGGAGGGTACTAAATGGCAATGGTAACCAGCAGGTTAGTGCAAGACTAATAAGCGACTGTCCAGCCATGTCTCCTAATGCTTTTTCATATCTGTCTGACCATAGTGGGAATATGTTTGAATGCTCATTATTCTAATACCCCAAGGATCCAGGGAAGAATATTACTTGATGAAGATAAGGCAGCAGTTTGTAGCAGATACGCTACAATCCTGTAGCAGCCATGTGGGATACCGGATCAAGAGCTATTAACATTTTGTTTTTCTCAAAGTTCCCTGCTTCAGTCACAACATGGAGCCCAACACTGCAATTAAACGACTCAATTTTCTTTCTCTAGGTTAACAAATATAACCAATTCTATCACACAAATCTTCTATATGTATTACTAGATTCTTGTATATTTAGATTGAATGCTTTTTTAAAGCAAAATCATCAGATGATACTTCTTCCTTTTTTATTTGTAACTGAGTTTCGTAACCCCATTAATGCCAGATATGTCTCAGATACAAGCTAAAATGCAAAACTCCTGTGTTAATGGTAATGGATAAAATAAAAAAACTGAATAAAATTAAAAATACATGAATTTCAGTTGCACCTTTGTCTTAGTAAGTATGTATTTAAACTTCCTGTAATATACCTTGTGTTTTTTGTTTTTCAATGAACATAATAATTTTAGAGATTTTTGGTTTAGTAGTTAGGAACTCTAACGTCAGTAGTTCTGAGTTCTGAACTCGTTGACCTGCATGGTATAGCCTAAATAATTAATCACTCTCCTATCCTTAAATTACCTCCATCTTCTTAAATCCTCCTTCTGGTGGGCCTGTCACTGTTCATTTAATAAAAAGAAAAAAAAAAACCATGTACTGCTTTTCCAGAAACAATGAAAGAAGATCTTGCTTTTGAACCTACTCAGAACACATTTGAAGAGGTGCCTAGGTGTGATACTGCTTCCCCTCTGCTCACATGCTCTTACACAGACAACACATATCAACATGGATCATAAGTGAAGTATCTCCATACTGTGGATTTCGTAGACTGCAAGGTTCTTAAGGGGCTGCTGAGGCTAGGTGTTGATGTAATTGTACTATTACTGGGTGTCAAATGCCCTTCTAACAGCAGCAGAGGCTCTCATCATAGCTGTGGTTTCAGATGTTAATAACCTGTTGTTACCTGGATTGGTATAGCCTGTATCGCTGGCTCACCGAAACACTGGATGACACTCAGTGAAGGGTGACTAAGAACTGACTTTATTGTGGAACACACAGGGTTTATATGCACACTTAAACAGGTTATCAGCCCATATTTGAAATATAATAGGGTACAAGTTATTGCCCACAACAAATGGGAAAACAGTGGGGTGAAGTCTGAATACAAAGGAACCAAGTGTGACACACACAGAACTACAGCACTCTGAATTGTATTACATTAACATTTTAATTATGTTAACTACATCAGGGAGAGAGTATAATCACATTAACTGGAACAATACCCTGTCCCTCCCTGGATGCACATCCTGAAGGGAAAAGTTTGAAACAAGTGACAGGACGTAATTCTGTCACACGGCTCCCACTTGTACAATTGTCCAGTAGACACAGCATGACAGGTCAGCTCAGGGCTGTCCAGGGACATCCGTTATTTTCCCTACTCCTTCTGTTGGGATAACCCATCGGCATTGCCATTTTGCTTACTGGGGTGGTAATGAATAGTAAAGTCACATGGCTGTAGTGCCAGGCTCCACCGCAGCAGCCTGGAATTGTCCCCCACTACCCGGTTAAGCCATACCAAAGGGTTGTGATCAGTTAGCAAAGAAAAGGCTCATCCATACAGGTAAGGTTGTAACTTCTTGAGTGCCCAGACGAACGGCAAGCACTCTTTTTCAATAGCCATGTATCTCACCTCCCGAGGTAACAATTTACCGGGTGTTCTCCTCTGTTGTCTCTGACCTAGCTTAGAACAGCCCCTAGTCTAAATATTGAAGCGTCTGTGTGCACAAATCGTTTAGCTGGATCGGAGGCAGCCAGTACTGGGGCATTGGTCATGGCCGTTTTCAGTTGGCAGAAAGCTGACTCATACTCTGGTGACCACAGGACCTGTCTGGGTAAGTTCTTTTTATTCAGGTCTGTGAGGGGTTTGGCCAGGGAGCTGTAATTGGGTACAAATTGTCTGTAGTAACCAGCTGTGCCCAAGAAGGCCATGACTTGGGTTTTGGTTTGTGCTGTGAGCCACTGGGCAACGGCTTCTTTTTTGGCGGGTTCAGGTTTCTGTTTCCTGCATCCTACCCTAGCTATTGTACCTCTGCCATGTCAATATGGCACTTGTCAGGTTTGGAATTTGCCAATAGCATTTGCAGAGGTCTATTGTAGTGAGATAGTTCACCCCAGCAATGCGATCTAACAGCTCATCTATGCGGGGCATAGGATAGGCATCTATCACAGTCATCTCGTTTAACCACCTATAATCTATGCAGAAACATGTGGAGCCATCCCGCTCGGGCACCAGTACTATGGGTGAGGCCAAGGGGCTACCGCAGGGCTCGATGACCCCTAGATGTAGCATTTCCTGATTTCCTCACCTCATACTGTCCCTGACTGCATCTGGGATGTGTGTTATGTTTCAGCGTGGTCTGCCCAGGAGTGTCCACTTGGTGAATGGTCAGGGTAGTATAGCTGGCCATAGAGGAGAACGTGTCACTTCTTTCCTCTAGTAGCTGGAGAGCCTGGGTCCTTTCCTAGGGCCCTAGTTCTTCCCCTAACTGTACTTTGTCTATGGACCCTGTCTGGCTGCCTCCTCTAAAAATGTCCGGTAGCGACAGGTTATCATAATCCTCAGAAGCTGGGGCGCAGATGGCCGTCACTTCCTTGTCCCGTTCCACATACATTTTGAGCATGTTAATGTGAAACTGTCTCCTGATTCGCTCATCCGTACAGGGTGCCACTACGTAGGTGGTATCGCTCACCTGGTCACCTGGTCCACCGGTAGAGCCCTTGCGAAGAAGCCCGCAGTTTGTCTTGTTGGGTTGGTTTTAACACCGAGACCTTTTGCGTGATTTAGAAACTGCAGTCTCTGTCTCACCTGTCGTACCAGACCCACTGGCTACTTTGGGCAGCCTAGAGGTTTCCCGAACCTTACCTGCTAGGTACTTCAGTCGGTCCCCTAGCTCCATCACGTAAGGTAGTACAGGCATTCCTTCCTTCTTGTTTCCCTCTTCCCAGTGTTACCTGATGAGGTCTAGGTGCCCCCCTCACCCACCTCCCATATAGTAGCTCAAACAAGGAAAACCCGGTTGATTCCTGCAGCACCTCTCTGTATGCAAACAAGAACTGTTCCAAATCTCTACTAGTGGTGTTGAACCTCCGAAGCATCTGCTTCAGGGTTCCACTGAACCGCTTGCAGAGACCGTTCATTTGAGGGTGGTAGAGGCAGCACTGATTGTGCTTAATCCCATAGAGCCTGCAAAGTTGGTGCAAAACATTTGCCTTGAACTGCATGCCCTGGTCCAAGATAATCTCTGGGGGAAATTGTCACGGTTTGTTAAGACTCTCAGACGTAAGGTTAGGTAAAAACACAACTTTATTGAAAAGTTTAAGACAATCCCATAGGGTTTTATACAATTACAGACAATACATAGAATAGGCAAATGTCCATAGCAGTAGTAATACAGGTTCTACCGGCCTTGCCAATATACCGGGCAAGGCAACCTGGATGAATACCAATAGGTGGCTCTACCGGCCCTGCCAAATACCGGGCAAGGCAGCCTAACGGAAACCAAAGAATAGGCTCTACCGGCCTTGCCAATATACCGGGCAAGGCAGCCTGATAGAATAGGTGTAGTGGGCTCTACCGGTCTTGCCAATACTGGGTAAGGCAACCTTGTGATGGAATAATAGGAGGTTCTACCGACCTTACCAATATACAGGGCAAGGCAGCCAGACGGAATACCAAGGTAGTGGGCTCTACCGGCCTTACCAATACCGGGTAAGGCAACCTTGATATGGAATAATGAAAGGTTCTACTGGCCTTACCAATATACCGGGAAAGGCAGCCCAAAAGGAAGGTGACAACCACAATGACCTCAGGGACTGTCAGATGGTCAATAGACAGAAGTGACGAATATAAAGGCTACCAGGTCAGTGGTTTCACTAGAGTCTGACACTCAGTATCCGTGTACATCAGAATGGTAGCTGTCTAGGACTGGACAGCGCACTGAGAAGCCTCAAGTGCAGGAGCAAGAGACAAGGAGTAAACCAGTGCCCTTACATTCGGAAACATCAAGCATAATATTGAGTAAACCCACAGGTCATGGAGCAAACCAACGCCCGAGCGTTGGTAACCGACAGACAATAATGTAGCGCTAGGTAGTGGAGCAAACCAGCGACCGCACCCTGGAGGGAGCAGGCTAGTAATAGCAAAGCCGTCAGGTCAAGGAACAAACCAGTGTCCACACACTGGTACCAACAGGCTGATAAGTATAGCCGCAATGCTAATGGAGCGAACCAGCGTCCGCACGCTGGGAACCAACAATATCAAGTATAGGCCGCAAGGCCAAGAACTGAACCAGCGCCTGCACCCTGGGACCAACAAGCTGTAAATGTAGCCGCAAGGCTAATGGAGCAAACCAGCGTCCGCACGCTGGGACCACAGGCTGTGAGCGTAGCCGCAAGTCTAATGGAGCAAATCAGCGTCTGCACGCTGGAACTAGCAGGATAACGAATGTCGCCGAGGCCACTTATGACAATGTTGCCACGGGTGCAGGAACTGGAAGCAGGAGACGAACAGGAACCAGCAGAGATGGACAACCAGTTCAGGAACGGCAAGAGAAGACTGGCAGCAGGAACAGCAACCTCTCACGATGACAACCGGAACCGGACTGGAACTGACACAGCGGGCAGGAACTCAGGAACAGGACACTCAGCAACTCAGGAACACAGCAATAGGCCCAAATAGCAACAGTAGCAAGGTGAAAGAGGCTGCTGTCAGAGACAACATGAAAGGGCAACCAGAGGGTGCCCACACTGAGTTTAAAAAGGCAATGTGAGGCGGGCTGAAGGCAGACAGCCAATGGGAGCCCCCTACAGGTAATACACACATGAATGCAGCAATCACGGGCACCGTGATAGAAATCCCTTGAATTGGGCAAAAAATTTAAAGGCTGAGAAGGAGATATTTTCCTTACCCACCCTACAGCAATCCCGTCTGCTTCCTGGGGGCTCCCCCCAAGTTTTGCAACTACGCCATTCGGACCTGGCGTACTCCTTGGAGTAGGATGGGGTTGACCTCTGCCATCACTTTATCAATAATTTCCCTGGTAGGGTTTTAGTCATACCAGGCCATCTCTACCCTCCTTTCCCTTTGAAAGTCCGACTTGTTGAGGAGCCGGGGCGAGAAGTTACTGGCCAGTTCTCCTTCTATTAACTCGGCTATCAGTACTGCTTTTGGCTTGTTGCAGGCCGATCATCCTTGGACTACCAGCAAGTCTTTAAGGGTGCTATGCTTCAGCCCTTGGTAGCACTGTTCCATCCATGATGTGGGACCTGTGGCGCCGGGTCTCGCAGCTGCCCGCTCCTTCCAGGTAGAGGGGTATAATCCCACCACAGCTACCAGAAGTTATGGAGCTCCGTATGTCTGCTGAGTATCTCTGTTGGATTCCCCTTTCTCTACCTGAATTGGTATCCCTGGAGGGATATAGCTTGTATCGCTGGCTCACTCAAACACTGGATGACATTCAGCAAAGGGTAAATAAGAACTGACTGGCCTCAATCAATGTATTTCTACTTTTCTTTTCACAACATTCTCTACTGCTTTCAGGACAGGTGTTTTGTGCCTGTTCACCTCACTGTCAGATGGGACAGTTGGCTCAGCTGCTACACCTTCTACCATTAACCCAGCACTAGAATACGACTTGTCATCTTCAGTGTTCTTACATGTTTCTTTAACAGTACTTTCACTAGTGGTGGTGGTGGTGGAACTTTTGGTGGGAGTTTGACAAACTGTATCCTCCTCAGGAGGAAAGGGATCATCATCATTTATTGCACATGCTGCAGTGACCATGGCTGCAGTCAGTTTTTGGAATACCACTCTACTCACATGTGCCTGCATTGCACCCACTCCTGTCCCGCTCCTCCCTTATGTGTTTGTAGGACATTACTCAACTACTATCTGTGTGCCTGATGTAGTGTGATGTCTTGCCTTGGCCTTCTACAAATTACTTGATCTTGTCTAATATCAGTCTGCTCAGTTACACAGCTCAGGGCATGGTCACTATCAAATATTAACGTTCCTTTTTTTTTTTACTATCACCCCCTATTCCTATCACTGTTAAAAAGAAAAAAAACATATTAAACTATTTCTTTCCCCAGACTCTCCCAGTACAGAGATAATAACAGCAGCCAAATCAAGAAGGAACTTGGATCACAGCTGCCTGTTTCTTTCTAATCAACCACACAGAATGTTGGGGTATTTGGGATTAACCTCCTTTGCTCCCTTCTCACACCCCCAGACTCCCCAGCACAGAGATAATAACAGCAAGATCAGGAAGGAACTTTTACCACAGCATCCTGTGTCTTCCCGGGCAGTCAAACATACATTTCACTACCCCAGACTCCACTAGAAAGAACTTGGATCACAAGTGGATCTCTGCATCTTTCCAATCAGTCACACAGAATGTTGGGGTATTTGGGGTAAACCTCCTTTGCTCTCTTCTCACACCCCCCAGACACATCTAACGCAGAGATAATAACAGCAAGCTCAGGAAGGAACTTGGACTACAGCTGCCTGTGTCTTTCTAATCAGTCACACAGAATGTTGGGGTATTCAGGATTAACCTACTTTTCTCCCATCTCTCACCCCCAGACTCCCCAGCACAGAGATAATAACAGCAAGATCAGGAAGGAACTTGTACCACAGCATCCTGTGTCTTTCCAATCAGTCAAACAGAATGTTGCTATATTAGGGTAAGCCTCCTTTGCTGCCTTCTCATACCTCCAGACTCGTCCAGCACAGAGATAATAACATTAAGATTAGCAAGGAAATTTCTTGGACCATAGCTACCTGTGTCTTTCCAATCAATCAGACAGAATGTTGTGGTATCTGTGGTAAATCTTCTTTGCTCTCTTCTTCCACCCAAAGACGCGTCTATCACAGATTTATCAGCAAGATCAGGAAGGAACATGAAACACAGCCTCCTTTATCTTTCCTATCAGTCACACAGAATGTTGGGATATTTGGGGTAAACCTCCTTTTCTCCCTTCTCACACCCCAGACTCCCCCAGCACAGAGATAATAACATACAGATCAGGAAAGAACTTGGACCACAGCTGCCTGTGTCTATCTTTTGGATCACCACTACCTGTGTTTTTCTACTCAGTCACAGTACATTTTGGGATATTTGGGGTCAACCTCCTTTCTTCCTTTCTCTCCCAAGAGTGCCCCCAGACTCCACTAATACAGAGAAAAAATATCCTGCATAAAAGACTCCTTAAACTAAGCTTCCACTACACTTTATTAGCATATCTTCTGTAGCTCAAAAATGCTCTGCTTTCTCTTCTTCTCACAAAAACCGGATGACATGATGTGGGAACCTGACACCCCTTTTATACAATGCCTGCAGATAAATAAGGGAAACTTGCCAAGTGGTGGGTAGAAATTCAGTCTTCCCATTGATTTCAATGCAATGAAAAAAGCGGAAAACTTCACTTTTAGTGGAGCGGCAAATTTTTCTCTAAAATTGTTTGTTCTGTTTCCCTTTTGAGGTGAAAACTCACCCATCCCTACTTCTTGTCCATCTGTCTCAGTTACACGGAATATCCTGCCAGCATCTCTATAGTTAAGTTTGAACAAAGGTTATTTGATATTTTTATTTTGGCAATAACTTTTCACTGTAGCGTCAAAATTGGCTGGAATTTTGTTTTTAGATGGATTAACAGTCCCTTCAAACCCTGCATAAACATAAAATGGTTATAGCATACCAAACTGTTAAAAACACAGTTTCTCCCTCTTGGAGCTATTAGAAACTTTAGCCAGACCTACAGGCTAAACTAGACAAAGGATTCTCTTCAAAATGAGAAGGGGTAAGGGCCTCATGGAGTTCTGTGTGCATTTTTAAAATAAATTGGATAAGTAGAATCAGAGATATTACCATTTAGAGTTTAAAAAAAGAGGATCCTTTGCCATAACAAAATTGGTATACATGCAGTAGAGAGCATGTTACTATAGGTAGGGTTATTTAGGTTATGGCAGGCTGCCATCTATTGATGATTGTTGGAACTGGCCTTTAAAGTATTTAAAATCTTAGCCCTCACTCATTCAAAGTGTTACAAGTAAGCAGATATGCTCTCACATACCCCCATCATATGCTACTGCCATTTACGCATCATTTAAATGTTCACTGGTAGTTACTGACTCCAACAAACCCCCAATTAATTAAGAAGGACTTTAACTTGTTCCCTGTAGTGCAATTGGCTTGCTCCAGCATGGCACCACTTTAAGAAAAATGTTACAATTCTGGAACTAACCAACTGCATCAATTTCAAATGGGTTAATTATTGTCCACTTAAGTCAATAGGAATGTTGGCAAAGTTTATTTGCCACCTGTGGTGTCGATGGTTTATACCAGACCTTCTTTACTTTGCCTTCATGCATAAAACCTAATGAGGCTGGGATTGGCTTAGCCAAATACTGTATCAATGGCACAGACCTTCTGTACGTGTGTGGTCCCTTACTAAGTTTCAAGTCCTGGCTCGTCCATGATAAAATGTAATTTTGTGACATTTAATATTCCTAAATAGAAACACAGCAGATGAGTTTTCAGTCCTACATGTAAAAACAGTAGCATGATTTTTCTCTCATGTTTGTGTGAATAGAAAAAGTTAAACCTGTGCATAGAATTACCATCAAAGACTGCAGCCCAAATTAGTAAAATATATACACACTAGGGAATTTTCAAAATGAGAAGGGATGGATGAAAAATTCGGAGAAATTTCCCACAGGAATTATCACAAAAAAAATCCTGATTTATTTAGCAAAAATTCCCACCCATAGAAAATACCTCAAATAGTCTCCTTTTTGCCACTGCCAATAAATTTCCCCCATAGACATCTTTGGCCAATGTTTTCTATGACTGCAAGATTTCCCACAGCAATATTAATTCTTCTGAGGGCTGAAGTGGAGAAATAAAGAGCTGAAAGTAAAAGTTTGAGTCCTACAGCAACATATGCTTTGAGAAAATTGTTAGCAGGCTGAGTAACACTAACTTCCTGCTTCCAACATTTTGGCAAATTTACTATTCCACAGGCATACTTTTGCATTATTTTGCGCAGTTTTCGACATCTTTCTAAGAACTTTGTAAGTGTGAAATAGCAGTACATAGTGGAAGAACTGTGTAACTCTACTGCTTTAATGACATGACTTGTTGAGGTGGTTTATGATGGTCCTGGTAACTGTGGGCACTCTATGACTCATCTCATCTTCAAAAACAAACTTATAGTCATACTCCTCTGCAGTAGGTGAAGAAAACCTTGGCACTCTCTCTCACACATCAACAGAACTTTTATTGTGTACCACAGAGCCCTGGGAATGTTTAGGAGTACTTTTACTACTGTTAGTTGTAGTACCGCTATTGACTGAGTGTCTCCAATCAGGCCTGTGGTTGTGCTTCAGTTGTGCTAGGTGTGAGCCTGCTTTCCTCCTTCTTACATGCTTCTTACACAGAAACCAGATAGCAAAATGCTTATCTTTTGGATTGTGACTGAAGTATCTAAATACTGTTGACTTCATAGGCTGCTAGGTTCCTGACAAGCTGATAATATTATGGGGGCTAGGTGCTGCACTTCCAACAGCAGCAGAGGCATTCATCATAGCTAAGTCTGTGGAACCTGATATTTGTGTTGTTGCTAGTTACTCAACACTATTAGTGTATGTGGCAAAGTGGGACTGCTTGGAAGCTGTGGTGATGCTGAAGATGACTGACAAGATGACTGTGTTTTGTTTTGTTTTTTCCTGTCCTGAGTCAGAATTTTCAATTGTTTTCTCAAAAAGTTTATAGACAGAACAGTGCTCTTTTTCAGTGGTGGAAGACTGAGCCTTTGCCTTTCAGCTAACTTTCTATCCAAGTCATCATCTCTCATACTCTCAACATCATCTGTATCTGAAGAAGAGAAGGATGCTGGAGGGATATATTTTAGATCTACATCATCATCATAAATTAGGTCATCCTCAGCATTGCTCCCCACTTCGTGCCCACTGCTTTTATATTCCTCTAGGCTGTTAGAGGTCTCAAACAATTTCTTTTTACTTTTCCCCTTTGAGGGATTTTTTTTTTTTCAAATAAATTTTATTATCAGATTGCTCCATACACATCTCAAATACAGAAAAATACATGTATAACCATTCAAGTACAGCAAAAGTATATAAGCATTTGTAACAATGAAAAGAACATAAGCATATTAGTAGGGCGCATAGAGTCAACCTGAGGTTTTATTATAATTTTAACCTCCAATTAACTAAACTCCTAAGATCTAAACTAACTTAAATTATACTATACCCCCGGCCCCCGATTCCTCTCTCCCCCGAACCTGCAGGTGCCCCCTCCTGCCCCCCAGCCAGCAGTTTCACGAGATCTCGGCATGCATAGGGATCATACATAATGTTTTTCATCAAATATACATCACAGCCATCCACGCAACAAGTAGGTGTGACCTCAATCAAGCTTCACCAGTAAGATGCACATACTGGTACCTCAGTATCATCTGCTCTATTCTTCCACCAGTTCTGCCATTTACCCCAGATGTTTTCAAATTTATTTCGGTTACCCCGGTGTAGGTAAACCAATTTATAGTGTGGAATGCATTGTAAAACTAGATTTATCCACGCCCGACAATTAGGGACTCTATTTGACATCCAGTTCAAGACCAACCTTCTCGCCATCACCAAGAGTTCACTTAAAAGGGACCTGTCAGTTGCATCCTCAATCTCATCAGGAAAAACAGACAACAAACAAATCTTTTGAGTCACATGAATAGGCCTTCCCAACACCTGGGCCACAATATGCATTACGTCTTTCCAGAACCTCCTGACTCCAGGACAGTCCCAGATCATATGTAAGTATGTGCCCTGAACATTATCACATCGAAGACAACAGTCGGTATTAGAATTTCCCATTCTATACAGTCTGACCGACGTATAATAAATTCCATGTAGAATAGTCTACATTATTAGCAAAATATTCACATAGATCTTCTCTATGTTTAGACACCAAATGTGTGTTGGTCAACCATACGGGACTAAGTCTCCACATCCTAGATCCAGGTCTCTGGTCCCGTTGTAACGACAATAATATCGGGGAGTGGTCGGAAGCTACCCTAGTCAGAAAACAACACTCTGTAACCCATTTCAAAGTTAATTGGTTAGCAAATACATAATCTATCCTACATAAAGTTCTGTAAGTGGCCGAGTGGCAGGAGAACCCCTGAACACGCGGATGAAGAGTCCTCCATACATCTATGAGTCCCATGTCACCCATGAGATTGAGGAAGGCATCTCTATGCAATTTGGAATCCACAGCCGTCCCACCTAATCTGTCCAAGTCAGAATTAGTAGCTATATTAAAGTCTTCCATACATACTATATGGTGATGTGGCTTGTCAGAAATACATATGAGTATATCTCTAAGAACTGAAGGGTCGAAGGGTGGCGGGATATAAAGATTCAGTAAAACAAACAGAATTCCCTGTAATTTACATGTTAAGAAGAGGTATCGTCCCTGTGGATCCATCTTGAGGTCAATAAATTCAAATGAAACTAGTTTAGTAATGAGAATGGAAACACCTCTGGCATATGTAGAACAGGTGGCATTATAATGACCCTGATTCCATTGCCTTCTAAGAGACAGACATCATAAAATATATAAATAGAAACGACCCTTTGAGGGATTTTTGCTTGAACTGCTATACCTTCTTGGACTATGCCATTAACACTGGAATGCTCCTGCTCCTTTCCTACCTTTCCCTCTTGTGCATTTGCTGGATATTATTCAACTACTGTGTGTAAAGTACACAATATAAATGATTGTGGATGATGTCTATCTCATCTAGTATCAGTCAGGGTCCATGTCTCTGTCACCAATCATATTTTTATTTTATTTATTTATTTATTTAGATTAACTGTCCTCCCCCATCCCTATCACTGTCAACAACAAAAATCACACTCCCTCTTCAAGCTCTTCTTTTCCTAGGATCCCTTAGGACAAAGACAGCTGGGGTATTTGGGGTAAACCTCCTTTGGTCCCTTCTCAAACTCCCAGACTCCCCTGACACAGAGATAACAGTCAGATAAGGAAGGAACTTGGATCATAGCTGCCAGTCTACTTGGTCACATAAAATTTGGGGGTATTTGGGGTAAACCTACTTTGTTCCCTTATCACACCCCCAACCCTCCCTGACACAGAGATAACAGCCAGATCAAGAAAGAATGTGGTTCACAGCTGCCTGTGTCTACTCGGGCCACACAAAGTTTTGGGGAAGATCGGGTAAACCTCCTTTGTTCCCTTCTCACACCTCCATTAACAACCAGCTCAGAATGAACTTAGAACACAGCTGCATGTGTATACTTGGTCACACATAATTTTGCCATAACTGAGGTAAACCTCCTTTGCTCCTTTCTCACACCCCCAGGCTACCCTATAAAAAAGATCAGGTAGAAATTTGGATTGCTTTTATATTCCCAGTCAGTCACACAACATTTTGGGGTATTTGGGGTCAACTTCCTTTCTTCTTTCCTGTCCCAGAGTCCAGTCCCCCAGACTCCACTAATATGGTGAACATATTTCCTGCCTATAAGATTCCCTAAACTAAGCTTCAACTTCACTTTATTAGCCTGTTTTCTCTAGTTAAAAATGTGCTGTTTTTATTTCCACTCACAAACACAGAATGACATGTTGTGGGATCCTGACACCCATTTTAGATTATGCCTGCAGGAAAAGAAGGGAAACTTGCTAAATGGTGAGGAGAAATTCAGTCTTCACATTGCAATGCTATGGGCTAGGCATAAAAAGCAAAATACAACAGTTTTCTAGAAAAATTTACTGCGTGGTGAAGAGTGCCATTTTTGTCCTGTTTCTCTTTTGAGTCAAAATATTTTGCCCATCCCTAAAAATGAGTTAACGCTGAGATCCTTGAAATATTAAGCCTTTAACATTCCTCGCAATATAGATTCTAAGCAAACAGTTCATGTTTGCTATAACCAACAGATGTTCCAAACCATCCTCAAGGAATGTTTTATAACACAGAGATATCATTGCTTAAACACATATAGAAGGCAAGCAGGACTTGCCTATCAGCCTTTCTGATAGAAATAGCACCAAGTTAGAGATTTAATAAGCAGACATTTGAAGCAGATTGTGTATTAAATAACATTGGACTCTAATCCTGAGAATCTGGCTCTTCACCCTGACACCTAGAGCTGTGGGTCAAACCCTGAGAGAGCCCAGGTATGTTTATATGCCAGGGTTGTCCCATTTCATTTTTTGAGGACATCTAATAGGTCAGGATTTCAAGTGAACCTGTTACCTTAATATACGTTTTTTATACTAGAATACAGTTTTTACACTTTTAATATGCTTTAAGAAGGTACTGTCCCTCTAATATGATAATCCCTATGTGCTCTTTCCCACCTTTGTGGCCCTCTTTTAGGTGATCAGGCTCACATTAATGTACACAAAGAGGTGTCAACTCAAAGTTTCCTTCACCTCACTTTCCACAGATCAAAATAATAAATTGAAGCCATTTACTGGAAACACATCACTCAGGGCATTTTCATTCAGTATATTTCTACTATGTCAAAATAATAATAATAGTAATAATAATAAAAAAATAATTGTGAGACGCGCACCTACCACACCAACTCTGCAAAAGGGCCAAAGATTGGTGTGGTGCGTGTGCTTCTCACAATTATTTTTATTATTATTATTTTGACTTAGTAGAAATATACTGTATGAAAATGTCTTGAGTGATGTGTTTCCAATAAATGCCTTCAATTTATTATTTTGATCTGTGGAAAGTGAGGTGAAGGATACTTTGAGTTGACACCTTTTTGTGTACATTAATATGAGCCTGATCACCTAAAAGAGGGCCACCAATGTGGAAAAAAGCACATAGGGATTATCATAATAGAGGGCAGTACCCTCTTAAGACCTCCGATAGTCAAGGGAATTAGAGTACAAACAGCTAATACAGACACATCAGCGATGCTTAAGCCCGCAACATGACAATCTCACCCTTTTGATGCAGGTGAGATTGTTGTGTTGCCCTTTTCATTACAGCAACTTGTTCAATGAGCCTTTTACTTGCTCTCCCAATAGTGGATGGCATTTTCAAAGTGAACCCCAACTCAATATGTCATGGTCAGTTTTTCTTTTCTTTTTTTTTTTTTAATCTCTTACCTCACCCGTCCTGCTCCCAATATACAAAAAGCCCCATCTTTTTGCCCATCTTTTAGCACTTAGAGCTCTGTTCTCTGTTTCTCTCTTCCTCATGATCACAGTCAGCAAAAGGGAGGCAAAGAACAGAGACAAAAGCAATGTTTACATATACTTCCTTTGTAATGTGACTTAATGTGACAGCAATCACATGTTCCAAGCCACTTGTGAATGACTGGAACTGACTACTTCAGTCCTGGATGGTCAGTTACAACCTCCCCGCAAAGATAGCAGCATGCTTTAGGAGCTCTGTGATTATTAACCCATGATATGCCAGTACTGTTATCCATCCTCAAATGATGGAATTGTTTGATAGTTCTGGTGTGTTATTAATAGGTTAATTAATTTTAAAGTGAATTTAAAAACTCTTTAGTTGTTTTACTAACAATTTGTTTGCAATATTACTAATTTTTGAGAAAGAGAAATTAATTTATATTTGTTGGTGGAATATTCTGATACTTTATGCTGATTTGTTTTTGTGCTGGGTCAATTTGTACCCCAACTGGACTAATTAGCATGCTTTCCAGGCAAATAACATAAAATGCTTTTTATTTATCAAAATATATTGGTTTATAGCTTAAAAACTAGTTTATGAAACATGGCTAGTACAACATACAAAAAGATTTTACTTCTCTGTAAAATAAACTAATCTTGTCCACAGGTCCTCTTTAAGTTTAAAGTATCCCTGCCAATAGCTAATCAGTGGCTCTATCATTTTGATTGGCTCACCTGTGTTCAAGTGGGAATATCTTTAACCACTTAACGACTGCCCACGTCACTTTTTTTTGCAATAATTTCTGGGATGGCAGAGTTGCATGCGTGACAGTCCTGTCATGTCATGTTATGTTAAGGTGTTAATCCTGTTAATCCTTTAAGGACTGGAACAACATCCTTGTTATATATATATATATATATATATATATATATATATATATATATATATATATATTGCACGTTTTATCTTCCCATTCATGCCTAGTACATATTGCAACTTCCCCATTAATATGAAAGGTATTTAAGTCGGGCGGAAATGTATTAAAATACACCCAGGCAAACACACACCATATACAGGCCAAGCTTATTGCTCCCTCACCAACCCTGGGGTCTTTGCCTCATTTTTCCTGGTGATGCCAAACCTGAAGCCACCTATTAACACGAGCTCTGTTAAATATAAGATTACCAGGTCTTTTTTGGCCACTGGGTGCAAAATTATAGAGATCAACTCATGTCTAACATTAATCCAATATGCAAAAAAGTTACTTTGAAGAAATCTGACCCCTTCTAACCCCAGCATTTTTCATTGTGTCACAATAATACAGTCGTTCTTCATTTGAATAAAGTACATTGGAAAATATATTAAATCTAACTCCTTAATATGCAACATTGGTGCCACAAAGCTTCACCATCTCTTCACTCAGATAAATGTTAAACAGATAGATTATCACATTTAATTCTGTGCAAAATTAGTCCCTACTTATTGAGACAAAGGAGTGCAGGCATACATTAAGATGCCTTCCAGTTCATGCTGTGTTATCATTAAAATAATTAAGATGTTTACTGATGTAGAAAATTTGATATCTGATCCATTAACCAAATTTCCCATTTCAAAGTAATCACTTACAAATTTATGTGCACAATTAGGCTTTGCAGCTTGAAAGGGGTTAAGGTATACAGAGTAGAACAGCATACACCCAGCAGTGAATAGCAGGGATCTTTTAGATGTGGGCAAAATTTCCCAGCAAAGATGTTCAAACCTAATATAAAAGGAAAAGATTAAGAGAAAAAAGGTAGAGCAGTTATTCATATTAAAGCAACACTAATGCATCCTAATAATATATCAACTTAGTTAAATCTGGGAAGACTTGTCCCCCAAAATGTATGTCTAACCTTTTGAGTACCAGATAGGTATCCAATGCATTATGTTGCATAGCCTTCTGGCACGCAAAGGGTTAACTATCGTATCTATGAAGACAAGCAGATTTTTTTTACTGGCAGCCTCTAGGACTTCAAGCTCTTTCTAGTAAAGATCATTAGAATAGAAAACTTAAATAGGAGTTTGGGAGTAACAAATAATCATATCCATCTCAACTGACGTGATTCTCAGTACCAATATCCACTGATGCAAGATTGGTTAAACTGCTTATTAGAGGACCCTAACATTATATTATGCAATATGAACTATTATCTAAGATTTATGGTATATTTCTTTAATTGTGATAACTGTATTGTGTCCAGGCTCCCTGCTTTTAATTTCTGCTGCCTGTCTCTTAATTGCCCTTAAAACAAAAATAAATCAACACTATATATCAAAATGCACTCAACAGGATTCACCCCCAAATAATATAATGTAACACAGGAAAAGCAGTTAAGCCCTGGGTAAAATCTAACTCTTATAGAACAAACAAAATAGACATGTATATTACCGTAGGCGACACAATACCGATTCAATTATTATACAAAGAATGAAGTCCAATGTCTATAATGTATTCCTTCCACAGTCCTTCCAAAATGGTCATACAGTTTAAGAACGGTGGACGTTAGGGTTACAATTCTTTAAAATCTTTTTGATCAATCCTTCTCCTCACTTTTACTGAAGGTCTCCTCACCATAATACAATAAAGATTTATTAAGACTTTTTTTGTCCAGCACAGATTAATCGCTACAGTCCTGTAACCTTCCTCCAAAGGCAGTTCATCAACATACAGTTCCAAACATAGATTACAGTTCCAAACATAGATATAAGTGTGAAAATATCTACTCAAAAGAAAAGTAAGAAGTACGATAAGTCAGTATCTACTCAAAAGAAAAGTAAGAAGTACGATAAGTCAGTAGATTTTTTCACACTTATATCTATGTTCAGAATTGTATGTTAATCAGACTTTAAAAAATTGCCAATGCCACCCTAACGTCCACAGTTCTTAAATTGTATGACCTTTTGGAAGGACTGTGGAAGGAATATAGACAACAATTAATCCTGGATTAATTATAAGTGGACTTCATACTCAAGATTAACAATAAAGACTTGACTTCTAACATTTGCTGGTCTTTTGACTGTCTAAACTGAGATATAGAAGGACTACAGATTCATGAACCTTCTAATCTTTCTACCCTGGGCATGTTGTAGAATTCAAGGATGTTATATATGAATCTAATTCCTCTCATACAACTGGGAACTTTAAGCAAACCCATCTTTATAAGCAATCACTTACAAACATCTTGTGGGCTTTGCTATTTAGGTGCCAAATCTTACTATTTGATTGCTCTACACCCAACCATTGAGCAAATCCCTAAGATTCTCATTTCTACTATTAAGTTTGCTGTTAATTGTTTTTTCCCCCGTTAGTGGACTTAGTTCCATTTTTAGTTTTCACTTATATACTCTCCAAAAATTTAAAGATTTACTTTTAATAATGACTATATTTATATGGGCATTTGATATTGCAGAACTGGTCTTCTTTACAGCACTTAGAATGAGCTTTCTCTACTAGTACAAACTTAACTGAGTTTAACTGTAAATTTCTCCCTTCCTTAGTTATTTCAGACAAGCAGAAAGATAAGTGGCCTGAAATGTACATAGAGGACTATGTTTTCACTGTGCCGGTCCACCAGTACAACTCAGGATGCACATCTGTGATGAGAGTCCTATGCTGATGGATCACAAGTTATTCAGTGATGGCACACTGGCCTAGGAATACAATTCTTTGGCATAGTGATTGTGTGGCACAATGTGGTGGTAATCAAATGGCTGAGTAGAATAGTATGGCTGTGTCAGGCTTGTTATGGTTGGAGAGTAGGAGCAGGGAATGCTATCTCTTGCCAGACAACCTTACCAGGTGATCCACAGAGGGATACAGGTAGAACACCTAGGTAAGAATGACAGCATGGGAGTGCAAGGGTTAAGCAAAGCGTAGTCAGGAACAGTTCAGAAGATCAAGGCAGGCGGCAATCAAGCAGAATCAGTAAAACTAGCCAAGGTCAGGAAACAGGCAAGCAGAGAAGTCCAGAAGGCAAGCAGAATGTCAGGCAATGGGAAATCCAGCAGAGGATCTGAAGAAAAACAAGGAAGGAGGCACTGAGCACTGGAAGCTTAGAGCACACAGGAACCAAAGTTCTGGAACACTGAAGCTAAGTGGACACAGCCTGAGGGGTTTTTATAGTGTGATGGGTTTTCACCCTCCCCTCTGCTGAACAAACCTCTCACTGGATTGGCCAACAGAGGGCTGGGCAACCACAGTACCTGCCTCACTGTTTACCTGGAGGCACACTATTGGTGGACAGTTGATGAGAGAGGCAGGCTTCACCTCCCCTCTACAGGTGTACAACACCATGGTTTGATCTGGGCACCCTGTGGATACCTTCCCTGGAGACTCCTTCAACTTTAGGCCATGGCTTAGGCCTACCGCGCCATCGCGATCGCTACTCGAGGCCGCGGCTTCGGCCTACTCAGCAATTGTGGAGCATCCAGGAAGCCACCAGCAGAGGCGTATGACTGGGACATGGAGGTAGGAGCTAGAGGGGCATGACAGTACCCCCCTCCTACGAGCGACCTCCTGGCGCGTCTAGGTGCCAGACGTTCAGGATGGGCTTGGTGGAATGCCCTAAGGCATGCTGGGGCATGGATATTGGCGACTGGTTGCCAGGATCGCTCCTCAGGTCCATACCCCTTCCAGTGTATTAGATACTCTAGTCTTCCTCGATGTATACGTGAGTCCATGATTTCTTGAACCTCAAATTCTTCTACATTGTTCACCACTATTGGAAGAGGAGGAGTAGGTGGTCTCCTTTGAGTGGTGTCGGGTATCCATCTTTTGAGAAGCGACACATGAAATGTAGGATGGGTGCGCCATGTAGTAGGTAATTGTAAGGAAACTGTAGCAGGGCTAATGATTTTTGTGATGGGGAAAGGCCCCAAGAATTTGGGTCCCAATTTCTTGGTGGGGCAAGACATCTTAACATGGGCTAAGGACAGCCATACTTTATCCCCAACCTGGTATAAGGGGGAAGGTTTATGTTGCCGGTCATCTTGGTTCTTGTAAGACTGTTGTGCCTTTTTTAATGTTTCCTGTAATAGACTAAAACCTTGGTTCAGTAGTTGAAGACGTTCTGTAGCCTGAGGGACCATGGTAGTAACAGGTAGTTGAGGAATATAAGGTGGATGATAACCATAATTGGCCTTGAAGGGGGACATGCCTATAGAACTGTGTAGATGGTCGTTATAAGCAAATTCTGCTGTTGGTAGCAGGGACAACCAGTCATTCTGAAGATGGGTGACGTAACAACGTAGATATTGTTCAAGCGTTTGGTTTGTTCTCTCTGTCTGACCATCAGTTTGAGGATGGTATGCGGATGACAAGAGTCTTTGTATACCCAAACCATGACAAAAGGCAGACTCGGCAGCTGTAGGTAATCCGATAATGGGGACAAAATGTGCCATCTTGGTTAGGCGGTCTACAACCACCATTATAGTGGTGTAACATTGTGATGGTGAGAGTTCCACAATGAAGTCCACAGTTATGTCAGCCCAAGGACTTATTGGTACTGGTAACGGTTGTAGTAACCCAGCGGGTCTTGAATTATTACCTTTGGCTCGCCCACACACATCACATGATTGTATGTATTGTTCAATGTCTTTTTTTATACCAGGCCACCAGAATGACCGTTGTGTGAATTCTGTGGTTTTCTTGACACCTCCATGTCCTGCTAAAGGGTGGTCATGTACCGTATGAAGTACATTGGTACGAACTTCAGGAGGAACAAAAAGAAGAATGTCTTTGTACAGCAGCCCATGTTTTATGGCAAGGCAAGGATATTGACGCAGGTAGGAATCTGCTTGAGAATGGGTCTGCAAAGCTTCTAATAGAGAGGAGTAAGTAGCCAAGAAATGACCAGGTTGGAGGATAGTATCCGTATCTGTATCTGTATGGGGTACATGTAGACAGGACAAGGCATCCGCTTTTCCATTTTGTGATCCTGGTCTATAAGTGATATGCAGGTTGAATCTGCAGAAGAACAGAGCCCATCTGGCTTGTCTAGGACATAGATACTCTAAATTCTTGTGGTCAGTGAACACAATGAATGGAGGGTTAGCCCCCTCCAAGAGGTGATGCCATTCCTCCAATGCCATTCTAATGGCTATTAATTCTCTGTCTCCCACGCTGTAGTTAGTTTCTGCTGGGGATAATCATCTAGAAAAGAAAGACACAGGATGAAGTGTCTCACTTGCTCCTTGTCGTTGTGATAGGATGTCCCCTGCGGCTGTCTCGGAGGCATCAACCTCCATAAAGAATTTTTTTTATGGTCTGACAGTACGAGAAAGGGGGCTGACGTGAACCTCTCTTTAAGTTCATCAAAAGCATGTTGTGCTTGAGGTGACCAGGCAAACGGGACATGTTTCTTGGTTAGCTGGGTTATGGGAGCGATAACTTTAGAGAACCTGTGGATGAATTTTCTGTAGAAATTTGAGAACCCCACAAATTGTTGCACAGTTTTAACAGAAGTAGGAACAGGCCAATCTAAGATGGCTGATACCTTTTTGGGGTCCATTTTGATATTCCCCAGAGTTAATATGAATCTCAAAAATTCAACAGATGTTGTCTCAAACACACATTTTTCTAATTTCGCATAAAGTCCATGTTGCTGAAGCCGAGAAAGGACACGTTTCACATGCTCCCGATGGGTGGTAAGTGATGGTGAGTAGACTAAGATGTCGTCGAGATATACCACTACGAATATGTCCAACATATCTCGAAATACATCGTTGAGGAAGTGTTGAAAGGTGGCAGGGGCATTCCAGAGCTCGAACGGCATGACCTGGTATTCATAGTGGCCATACCGGGATTGGAAAGCCGTATTCCATTCATGTCCTTTTTTACGCATACCAAATTATAGGCTCCTCGTAAGTCCAAATTACTATATATTTGTGCCTCTCTAAGTCGATTAATTAACTCTGAGATTAAGGGCAATGGATATTTGTTTTTGATGGTAACCTTGTTAAGCTCTCTATAGTCCACACAGGGCCGGAGACCTCCATCTTTTTTCCCCACAAAAAATATGCCAGCCCCGGAAGGAGAAGTGGATGGCCTTATGAATCCATTCCTTAGGTTCTCTTCTATATAGTCCTTTAAGGAGCTTAATTCAGGTTCAGAGAGAGGAAATATACAACCAAACGGAATGGGAGCCCAAGGAAGCAAGTCTATAGGACAGTCATATGGACGGTGTGGGGGCAGTTTGTTGGCTTTTTGTTTGCTGAAGACTTAGCTAAAAGCACGGTAGGGTATCGGTATTTCCAATGTCTTAGAAGAAGTTTCATGCAAGGTGGAAACTGTGGTGTGAGAGAGGCAGTGTTCTTTACAGTAGGATGATGCAAAGGTGATTTGTCCTGTGGACCAATTAATGGTGGGATTGTGGGGTTTAAGCCAAGGAAGGCCAAGGATTATGGGAAACAAAGGAGATCATACTAAATTAAAGATAAGCGTCTCCACATGTTTAGCCCCAATGCTCATGGTGAGGGGTACAGTCTCTGTGGTGACAGGTCCGGAGTTAATGTTGCTGCCGTCAATAAGAAGTATCGTGAGGGGTCGTTTCTTTAGTCGTGTAGGTATGTTTAGACTCTGGGCTAATTTATAATCCAAGAAACAGTCACTGGCCCAGGAATCAATGATGACGTCTTGTGGAATCTTGTTATGCGTCCACTGTAAGGAGACAACAAGAGATAAATGAGGAGCAGTTCCACCCAGGAGTGTTGGGTACTGTATTGGATCTGGCTTACCTCTCGCTGCCAATTCAGGACAGAGACGGATTTGGTGACCAGAGCCACCACAATAAAGGCACAGGTTCATTCATCTTCTCCTATTCTTTTTGGTTTCAGTGAGTGGTCCACGAGTAGCACCCAGTTGCATGGGTTCGTCCAAAGTGTTACCTGGAGTCGAGGAAACAGGTAAAGGAGGAGGAGGTGTAGAGGTTAAGCAGAGAGGGAGGTTAGTGGTACGCCTCATACGTCTCTCCCAGTTAGTCTCCGATCTATCTGGGTTACCAGGAAGACTAGATCATCCAGAGAGTCAGGAATGCCAGTCCGAGCTAACTCATCTTTTAAAGAATCCGCAAGGCCCAGGCGGAATTGGTCATGCAAAACAATTTCATTCCATTCCGTTTCTACTGCTACTCACCGGAATTCGGATACATAGTCCTCCACAGGACGGCGCCCCCTGAGGTAGTGATCTCACAGTGGCCTCAGCAGTGATCCTTTTATGGGGATCATCATAAAGGGCACCCATTGCGTGACAGAAGGTTGTCCAGGAGTCTAGAACAGGGCTGTTAGCATGTAGTAGGTGATGGGCCCAGGACAGAGGGGCATCAGTTAGTAGGGATATGGCAGTCCGAACTTTAATAAAGTCTGTGGCATATGTCCTAGGTTTCAGGACGAATAACAGTTCACAGGACGTGATGAATGACCGGTACTTGCTATGATCTCCAGAAAAACAAGCAGGTAGCTTGACATGTGGTTCTGGAGTAGTAGTGGCCCCAATTCCAAGAGATCCCGATTCATTCACTGAGGATGGTTGATACATAGCTGGAGGTTGTACTGGAGCAGGTTGTAATCCCTGGAACTGGGCTTGTTAAGCAGCTTGGTTTTCTTGTATACCTTGTACCGTGTGGGATAATGTAGTGAGTTGCTGAGTCAGTGACGCGATAGCATCAACCATCCCTGTCAGCTCCATAAGGCTTCAGTGTAATGTCAGGCTTGTTATGGTTGGAGCATACGAGCAGGGAATGCTGTCTCTTGCCAGACAACCTTGCCAGGTGATCCACAGAGGGATACAGGTAGAACACCTAGGTAAGAATGACAGCACGGGAGTGCAAGGGTTAAGCAAAGCATAGTCAGGAACAGTTCAGAAGATCAAGGCAGGCGGCAATCAAGCAGAATCGGTAAAACTAACCAAGGTCAGGAAACAGACAAGCAGGGAAGTCCAGAAGGCAAGCAGAAGGTCAGGCAATGGGAAATCCAGCAGAGGGTCTGAAGAAAAACAAGGAAGGAGGCACTGAGCACTGGAAGCTTAGAGCACACAGGAACCAAAGTTCTGGAACACTGAAGCAAAGTGGACACAGCCTGAGGGGTTTTTATAGTGTGATGGGTTTTCACCCCTCCCCTCTGCTGAACTAACCTCTCACTGGATTGGCCAACAGAGGGGTGTGCAACCACAGCACCTTCCTTACTGTTTACCTGGAGGCACACTATTGGTGGACAGTTGATGAGAGAGGCAGGCTTCACCTCCCCTCTACAGGTGTACAACACCATGGTTTGATCTGGGCACCCTGTGGATACCTTCCCTGGAGACTCCTTCAGCTTTAGGCCATGGCTTAGGCCTACCTCGCCAACGTGATCGTGACCACAACTGCAGACAGACGCAGCTACTCGAGGCCGCGGCTTCTGCGTACTCAGTGGTCACGGAGCATCCGGAAGCCCCCAGCAGCGGCGGATGGCTGGGACATGGAGGTAGGAGCTAGAGGGGCATGACAGGTTGTGATCAATTGGCTGAGTCACTGACATAAACAGAGATTGTTTTAGAATTGTTTATTAATTGTTGTGGCAATATAAATGGATGGATCTGTCTGTAGTCTCTTTGTGATGAAAAATGAGGAATAAATAAAAGTCTTATGGTCTTTCCAGTTTTCAGGCTCTCAGAATGTGTAATGTTGTAAGACTAAGTGAGCTGCGGAGTTAGGAAGTTGCAGACATAGCAGGCCTGAGAGAGTGGTGCTTCTGTTATACACAGTATTACACAGTATCACTTACCTAGGTAAGAATCCATCATACAGCAGTCAGTTGTGTCTGTATAATTTCTCTATTTAACAGAAGCACTTAACTAGATAAGAGTCCATCATACAGCAGTCATGTATATCTATATAATTACTGTGTATAACAGAAGCACATACCTAGATAAGAGTCAATCATACAGCAGTCAGGTATATCTATATAATTACTGTCTGTAACAGCAGCACATACTTAGGTAGGAGTCCATCATACAGTAGTCAGGTGTATCTATATAATTACTGTGTGTAACAGAAGGACTTACCTAGGTAGGAGTCCATCATACAACAGTCAGGTATATCTATATAATTACTGTGTGTAGCAGAAGGATTTACCTAGGTAGGAGTCCAACAGCAGTCAGATGTAGCTATATAATTACTGATTGTAATGATTTAACTAGGTGATTAGCCATCATACACATGCACACTAATTATATAGAAATACCTGTCAGCTATATGATAGATACCTACCTAGGTATGTCCTGATTTACACAGTAATTAGACAGATACCTTTAATTTTTGTACTATATTTTAATAACACAGAACTGTCTCAAGTACAATGAGTTAGAACAAAAAAATGGCAAGAGATGAACATAAAATGATTTTCTTCTTAATTCTTTGCATTGCTTTAGAATTACATTAGTAAAAAATTAAAAGTTACATTGTGCGAAGAAAACCTACAACATTATCATTACTTCTGTGAGTGGCGGGCCCGCTGTTTCATTTTGCCATGGGCTCTAGCCCCAGATCTTTTTAGAACCTAGCAACGCCCCTGGGTATTATACTCTGTACGGAAGAGGGGTTGTTTTCACTTTTTTGCTTATCATATCCTTAATGATGATTTGACATTCAGAGGGTAAAATCCTCATCTGCATTTTGGGTATAATAATAAAAATGCCATATATAGTTTAAATGTTGTTTCTTCGGGGAAATCTACTAATGAAAAGGATTTGGGAGTAATGGTAGACAATAGACTTAGCAGTAGCGCACAGTGCCAGCTGGCAGCTGCAAAGGCCAATAAGATATTGGCATGTATTAAAAGGGGTATTGACTCAAGGGAGGAAGATATAATTATACCTCTTTACAGGTCCATGGTAAGTCCCCACCTAGAATATTCTGTTCAATTCTGGGCGCCTTTTATGAAAAAGGACATTATGGAACTAGAAAGAGTGCAGAGGAGGGCTACAAAACTAGTAAGGGGAATTGAACATTTTAGTTCTGAAGAAAGGCTAGAAAAGTTAAACTTGTACACACTAGAGAAATGGTGTCTTAGAGGGGATATGATAACATTATATAAAAATGTTTGGGGCCCATACAAAGGGCTCTCCAAAGACCTGTTCATTAACAGAACAGTGCAAAGGATGAGGGGTCACCCGCTTAGACTTGAGGAAAGGAGATTTCATCTACAACAGTGGATGGGATTCTTTACGGTAAGGACAATGAAGGTATGGAATTCACAGCCTGAGGAGGTGGTGCTATCGAATACAGTAGATGCCTTTAACCCCTTAAGGACCAGCAGTCCCGGGGCATGCCGTCCCTTAAGGACCACATAGGAAACTTTGACGTGCCATCCCACGTGACTGATCAAGTGGGGCAGCACGTCAAATGGGGCACTGGAAGCGATCGCTCCGGTCTTGGAGTGATCAACTTCAGTGCCCGGTATTACTCACCGCACTCCTACAGGAGCGCGGTGAGTAAAAGTACGTGACGTGCCAGGACCGTCACTGGTCCTTAAGTGCCAGACCAGCGTGACGGTCCTGCCACGTCAATGGTACTTAAGGGGTTAATAAGGGCCTGGATACTTTTTTAAAAGAGCAGAACATAGAGGACTATGTATGTTAGTATTGGGATTAATATTTATTTAGTGATTGTTGATCCAAGGAGAAATCTGATTGCCATATGGAATCAAGAAGGATTCCCCCCCCCCCATTCAAACCAGAATTTTAAATTGCTGTATTGAGGGGTTTTTTTTGCCTTCTTTTGGATCAACAGCAGTAAACAGGAATAGCAAAAGGGTTGAACGTGATGAACGCAAGTCTTTTTTCAACCTAAACTACTATGTAACTATGTAGAGCAATTATTTAGCAAACCAAGTGCATTATAGGGAACAAATAAAAATGTACATAGATTTAACCACTTAAGGGCCAGAGTGGTACATAATGCATTGTGAAGAAATGGTCCTTAAGGGGTTAAGTAAGGTTTTTCACTCTGTGAATGTTTGTGATGTCAACAGTGCACTGCAAAGCAATGAACTAGAGAACACTTTAGCATTCAATGGGTTTAAACATTTGAGTGCCAGAGGGGAATTCAACGTATTACAAAGCAATGAGTTGGCTACCCCTCTGGCACTGAAAGGGTTAAATCCCTATATAAATCAGTGGAAATCTAGGAAATTAATTTTTCCCCATGTTACCCTTGGATTAATACATCCGCCTCCCTGTGTTTAAATTTGCACATTTATAAACTGGGTTTTCACTCTTTATTTGTCATGGGTTCATCATACAAATGAGAAATGAAATACATTATTCTATCATAGCAGTACTGACACGGCTTTTCCTGTGTGGATAGAAAAAAAAAAAAAATTAAAAAGACACACAGAGACACGCACTGTATATTCCTGTCATATGTACAGAATGGAGGATGTATACTGATTAGCCATGAATGCCTTGTAAACCAGTGCACAGAATGGAGGATGTATACCAGTGGTTCTCAACCCGTGCCCTCAGTGGCTACTAACAGGCCAGGATTTCAGAATTTCCTTTTAAAAGCACAGGTGAGTTAATCAATATGACTGAGTCTCTGATCAACACACGTGTGTTCTAGCAGGGAAATTCCTAAGTCCCGGCCTGTTAGTGGCCACTGACGGTACGGGTTGAGAACCTCTGTTGTATACTGATTAGCCATGAATGTGTTGCACACCAGTGCACAGAATGGAGGATGTATACTGACTACTCATGAATGTGTTGCACACCAGTGCACAGAATGGAGGATGTATGCTGATTAGCCATGAATGCGTTGCACACCAGTGCACTCCTCATAAGGGTTACTCTTTGAGTGCCAGAGCTGTCTGTGTCTAGAAATTGTAGAAAGTTTTCTACCTTCTTATGTGTATATTTGGAGTTAAGTTGATCTAGATGTGATTGTGTTGTTTGCATTATGTATTTGTATAAAAGTGTGTAAGTGAAAGGGTTGTATTCTGTTAATATAATGTTGAATATTGTTTGTATGTTTTCATATTGGTCAGTGCACTGAACATGAATTTACCATGTAGATTTGTAGTGTAGACCTATATATGCTTATCTCTCTCAATGGGAGTCTAAGTGTGTGTATGCAGAGTATGAGTTAGGGCATTCATAAGTAGTACTTTCCTTGCATAAAGTCCTACATACGCTTATATCTTACAGTGGGAATGTGAGTGCATGTATACACAGGCAGAGATGAGTAAGAGCATTCATAAGTAGTACTTTCCTTGCATAAAGTCCTACATATGCTTATATCTTACAGTGGGAGTGGGAGTGTATGCATACACAGGAAGAGTATGTGTAAGGGCAAGCCATAAGTAGTACTTTCATTCCATAAAGTCCTACACATACTGACAATGGGAGTCTGAGTGTATGTATACACAGGAAGAGTATGTGTGAGGGTATTCATAAGCAAGATTTTCCTTGCAAAAGTCCTACACATGCTTATATCTCAATGTGTTTACCAGCCTAATGTAAACAAAGAAAATACATGTGATCATTTATCTTTGCTCAAAGGTTATTTATGACATCAGATTTTCTGTTCTCCCAGATGTTTTATAAATACTAGACATGTAAGATTCGGTTCGGTTAATTTCGGAATTCTGAAGAATAAGGTGTATTTGGCATCATTCAGACCTTCCGAAAGCCAAGGTCCACCCACAAAAAAAATATCAGAATTTGAAACGGACCTAGTCCGAAATTTCGGTGTAAATTTCGAAAATTCGGATGGCGCTTTCCCGCCTGTAACTATTACAATGTTGCTACGTGCTACTAAAAATAGAAGGCACGGTGCTTTCCCGCCTGAAATGAATACAATGTTGCTACATGATGTTAAAACAGGCGCTTTACAGTTCATGCTAAGTGCAGATATAACCACGTAAGGACACAAGCAGTTTTGCCCTTTTTGCTATGTGTGTGTTCAACCATAATTCCAATATTTCTCATTTATAGCACAAACACATATTATATACCATTTTTTAAAGGGCAGAATGGGCTTTCATTTGATGTGACATATACATATATAATTGTGTAGGGGTTTATAAAATACCCTTTCCTGTCTCATTAGAGATTTAATATTATTATTAATTTAGTTTAATGTATTTTTATTTTTATTTGTTTAATTTTAATTTTTTATTGACTATTTCATATTTTTTTTTTAATTCAGCCAAATAATTAGGGCTATTGCCGAAATTCGGATCCTCCGATTGGGAAAAAAAAAATTTGTCCGAAATCGAATTTTACCAAAAATTTTTGCCGTACACAAGTCTAATAAATACAGCCCTCAATTTAATATACAAGAATTTGGGGAATTTTTCTTTGACCTCTATGGCAAAATCAATTTGACCAGATTACTCAGCCTTGTATTGTGAATATGGCATTTACACTTAATTATAAACACCACTTATCTTAATCTGGGAGAAAATCCTAATAACCTCTATGAATCAAATCTGTGAAGCCAAAATAAATGTTTAATTAGTGTATTATAGAATTATGCCTGCTCCCATGGACTATGTGTAGGACTCTAGAAGCACAAGCTCTTCAAACTGAAATTTTCTTATGGGGTTTTCAGTGGGAGGAGTTTGGGTTCCTGGAGCCTTATAAGAAAGAATAATGTCTGCTCAACAGACATGATATCAAGTACCACTCAAATATTAATTTTGGGTAATCAAAGCACACATAATTAATCCCTAATAGCCACTGGAATTTTCTGCTCACATTGGGGGCTATTATTAGGAGGTATTAGTGTTCTTTTAACCCTTTGAGTGGCAGAGGGTTATGCAATGCATTGCAGAGCAATGCGTTGCGCACCCCTCTGGCACTTAAAGGTTAATCTTTTGTTTTCTGTTTAAATAAAGACAATATAAGCATGTGATAGAAAATCAGGGTGACAACCGGATTAATGGGGCCTCACTTGTTAATAGTATATAAAGTTGTCATTTGAGGAAGTGACAGAGATGTATCCACTATCTTTCAGTAATTCCTAAAGTGACAAAGCATTTGCTCTCGAATCCTGTGTTCACCTGCATCGTTCTTGCTGCTTGCATGGAGATTGCTGTGGTTGCTGGCTTTGCTGCATTCCTGGGAAAATACCTAGAGCAACAGTTCAACCTGACAACATCATCAGCCAATCAACTGTTAGGTGAGATGACTTCACATGCATTCTTTTTTTCCACAGAGTTGGGTTATCCCAGTGTTCTATAGGTTTAATTCATAATATCATTTAAAGCAAAGACAAATCAATATTGTATTGATGGTTTTCGTTCTCTAGAGCAATGCAGTGGACACCACACTGGCACTCAGAGGGTTAAAACCTTCTGAAAACTTCTCTAGCATCCATAGAGTTAAAGACCAAAGAAATTATGCAAGCTATGTCTACAAATCATCTAACATTCTACTGTTAACCGTTCAGATGCTACAGACATTACCAGTACATTGCTTCAATATTCACTGCAAACCAGCTCTCTAGCATACATTGGGTTAATTAGCTTGAACACATTTATTGCTGTACTGTTAAACCTTATTACAATACATGTGAGTTATGTTCTTAGTTATGAATTCTATTAATTTCCGGGGATGCTTTGCTGGGCTTCTTGGCTATTGAAGGAGTTAGTGCAATGCATAACATTATAATATTGATTACTTCTGCTGGTCATACAGAGAGGAACCAAATGCTACAGTATAATAGCTATAAAGAACTACCTTTAGCTAAAAGGCAGAGTACATAAAGGTAAGCTGCTCTCTGTGCTTGGTAAGCTGGCAGACAGCTGGGCAAACAAAACCCATCATGAAATTCAGTGACTATCCAATGAAAATATTGCTGAATATTGTGATGCATCTACAATATCAGCTTTGTTTGTTGGAATTATAGTCAGTTACTGAGTTTGATATATGTATGTTGTATTAAGAGTGGAAAGCCAGTAATTCAAGACTCTATGGTGTGAATGTATGATTACCTGCTCCAGCACAGTTTCAATGGCCAGTAGTCTCCAGTGCCAGTGGCAGCACTTCAAGCTACATGTTACAACATATGAATGCTGTAGTACATATGGCAGACAACATGCCATCACTAGGACTTTGGTACTAGCAAGCCCTTTACACCAGCCCCATATCATGTGCAGGAAAATGGAGTAAAGTTACATCATTCCCTGTGCACCTTTTCTAGTACATAGATAGAAAAGGAATACCCATAGACTGTCCCATTGCCCTCCCCTTATCACAAGTAGCATTAAAGACATAGCAATGATTAGTACTGAAAAAATATATATTGCAGGGCTTATCATGCAGAGTAAAACAAGGGAACTCCCACTGTTGGTAGACGTTTTAGTCAAATGTTATTACAGATCAAACTTGCATTTTTTGGGTGCAGTATTTCCATGGCCTGAAATTTTATGATCGCACTGTAGTTACATCATTCTATGGGTAGCTGTGGTCACCAGACGATAAAACGCCATAGGATTGAGGTCATGGAAGTAATGCATCCAAAAAATGCAAGTTTCAGATACAATAACATTTGAATAAAATATCTCCCAGCAGTAGGAGTACCCTTGCTTTAGTCAACAGGGTAAACCTCGTAATATATACTTTTTTCCAATATCATGCATTTAAAGGAACAGTAAACTCTTTTTATGACATTCCACATGTTATAGAGCTTTTCCTACTGAGTAATGTTATTCAAATGATATAGCAGTTCAAATAATGAGGAAGTGAAATTACAGCACATTTACTTCCTGAAAGTCCCAGCTGACAGAATGACTCAGCAGTCTCACATTCTATGGAGAATAGGGCGACCATAATGAGTAGTTCACTTTCTAGTGTTCAGAGAACTATATTGTCCCAGAAGGGGGCTGCCCAGGACATAGGAGAAATATTTAAAATCCGCAATGATTCTGGGCAATCTAAGACATGTGGTCACCCTAATGGAGAACTGTTTGTCATCTACTATATTCTCAAATACAATGTAACAGAATAAGTCATTGAAATCTGATCGCTAGAGGGTAATGTTAATGTAAAAAAAGTTTGAACTGTAATAACAGTGGGATTAACCTTATTTTATTCAACAGCAAAATATCTTATATTATAATTCACTAGGACGTTTGTCAGAAGCCATCATGCGCACTAAAGACTGCCCGAACTGCATATGACTGCATCGCGTACACTGGTGGCGGCAGCAGTACACAGAGCAGGACCTGCCTCTTAACCCTTTGAGTGCAAAGCAATGCATTACGCACCCCTCTGGCACTCAAAGGGTTAACATCACCTGGACCTTGGCTGGAGTAGCATGCACACTACAGAACCCACCCAGGACCGAGACCGACATCTGAGTTAGCCTGTCTGGTGACAGTATGGCGGGAACAGCTGCTGCAGACAGCCAGTTTATTGGAGCAGGCAGAGAGATAGGAAGACATGGCGGCAGCTATGAGAGCGGTTACAGAAGTTTACCCTTTGAGTGCCAGAGGGGTACCTTGGCCCACGTACATGGGCTTTTGCACTAGTTTACAATATATGTATTTCCGTAGTAAAACTTTCTGCTCCTTTAAGGGGAAAATTTGGGGGATAAGTTACTTAGTAAATTGGAGCATATGCAGGCGTTGGGCTAGAAAATCGATTCTGGTGTCTGATTAAAAGCTGGATCAATTTCATAATTCACATCAGTTATTCCGATGTACTAATCAGAACTGGAATTATTCTGGAGAAAACCAATTCACAAACATCTCCTGATTTAAATGAGGGTTTTGACCGTTTGAATGCTAGTGAGGTATCCAACGCATTTGCAATGCATGGAGTCCTCACTAGCATTCAAGTGATTAAAAGCACATTCTAGTGTAATGTGAATATTTGTCAAAATACAAATAAACAATAGAAAGGCATTTCTAAAAACTCATTCCCATCAACAGAACAAAACAACATATACATAAAGGAACTGCACTTGTATAGTATTAATCCCTTAAAAACCAGTGAAGTGCCAGGACTGTCACTCCACTTTGAACTTTAAGGACCTGTGATGGTCCTGGCACGTCATGAAATTCTGAGATTGTAGCGCTTAGTGTCCCAGAATGCATCTGGCAAAAAAAAGTGCTGTGGTCCTCTATGGCTGCCCACTTCCAGGAGGGTACAGTCTTTAAGGGGTTTAAGGCTTTACAAAAATCATTGCAATACCCACCAATATGCAGGCATTTTACTAAATGCAGAATCAACATAAATTGATTTTCCTCAAATATATATATAATAACAGAAAGAAAAAGCCCCCACAAAGACCCTCAACCTTTCTAGTTAATGGTCTCATATTCTGATAATGTGGAAGTCTTTGTGGGTACTATGTCCTTCTGTACTTTATCTTGTTGAGCAAAATCAATGTTAATTGATTCTGTGTTTTGTAACATGCCTGTACCCAGATGAGTATTACATTTCATGTAAGTCCATTTAGAATGCAGTTTTTTTTGTCAAACCTCTTGCACTCAAAGGGTAAAGTTTTTAAATTTGTAAACTTAAATTCAAGGTGAATGGTCCACTTTAAGACATCCATGTAAATTAAATCTCATGTTTATTACTTTTGCAAATTAAAAATGTCTTATATATGTGAGAATTTGTATAGATTATACAATATTTTTCTACTGAGTAAAATGCAGTATGCCCAATAGTGAGAGATGATTCAGTCAATTGGTATTAGAAAGTACACTCATTTTTAACCCTTTGAGTGCCAGAGGGGTACGCAAAGCATTGCAAAGCAATGCGTTGTGTACACCTCTGGCACGGAAAGAGTTAGAAACCAAAGCACTGGTGCACTGTTACTGTTGCAGTCTAAGTAGAACTCCGGTGTGCAACCATAGACATCAATATAAAATACTGTTGGTGTTGTGAACCTCAAGTGGTAGTGTTGGTGAAAGTATTATTAAAGAAAGAATAGCACCTAAAAAAAGAAATTGACTTATATTTTGTTAAATACCATGTGCTTCAAGTTTGTATCCATAAAATGTAGATATTTTATGTTGGATCCCAAAAATCTAATCCAACGCAATACATTGGATAGCTCTCTGGCACCCAAAGTGTTAATGCATAAGTAGACTGTACTATATAACAGTTTGGTGCAGACCTAATGATGTTATTGAAGTATGTTTAGTACCTACAGCTTTTCAATTCAGAAAGTTTGTTTTGTTACCTTAGTCATATAAAGACTATACTAAAAAATCACATCTTAGATTGCTATGGTAATGGAAGTCATGGAAAAAGCAGGGATGGGAGCCCCCACAGAGCATATATAAGAGCAGACTTCACGTCTCAGAAAATAAATAAGAGTTTTTGCAGACTCTTGCATGGAGAACAAGCTATTTAAATGTATATAACCACAGTTCATTTTTAGGTGTTAGTGTTCCTTTAAAATAACTGCAAGCGCTAATAATCTTTGAGCAAAGCATCTATCATCAGTGGTAGTTCCTCTGTTTTACTCAACTTGAAAAATCCTAGCATATAGTGAAGGTCTGAATGACAATTCAATGTGAAATGCTCATTTTCTTACAACATTTGAATGGAATGATAAAATAAGGTGAATTGTGGAATTTAAGGGGGAAGAGGCACTAAAATGTGATAAAGAGGTGATAGAGTTGAGATAACGTTTCCAGTGCCATCCATTCTCCAGTTCCTATGTTATTCTATGGAGTCAGTGCACTAAGATCTCTCAAGTCAGTGAAATCTTAGTGCATAGGCTCCATAGAATAACACAGAAATTGGAGTAGTGATATAACTGGAGAATTAACATAGTAACATACATAGTAACATAGTAGATAAGGCTGAAAAAAGAAATGCGTCCATCAAGTCCAGCCCATGCCAAAAACACTCCTGTTGATCCAGAGGAAGGCAAAAAAAAAAAGCCCTCTGGAGCCATTTCCAATCTTGTTCCAAGTGTGTGGGGGGGATTATTCCTTCCTGACTCCATTTGCTAGTCAAATAGTTCCCCGGATCAATATCCTATTTGCTTTGAATCTATCTGTCATAATTGTCAATATTGTTCTGTGCTAGATAGGCATCCATTGCTTTTTTTGAATGCATTTGCATTATCTGCAAGCACAACATCCCGAGGCAAACAATTCCATAGCCTTACTGCCCTTACTGTAAAGAATCCCTGCCTTTGTTTGAGTCGAAAGCGCCTTTCCTCTAGTCTTAATGGATGACCTCTTGTTCTTAGCTTAGCTCTTTGCATAAATAATTCATTGGATAGTTCTTTGTATTGACCTTGAATGTATTTGTAAATGGTAATCATATCACCCCTTAGACGTCTCTACTCTAATGTAAACAAACCTAGTTTGGCTAGTCTCTCTTTGTAACTCAGATCCTCCAGTCCCTTTATCAGTTTTGTTGCATGTCTCTGCACCTTTTCCAGTTCAGTAATGTCTTTTTTTAGAACAGGTGCCCAAAATTGTACTCCATATTCTAGATGAGGCCTAACCAAGGATTTATAAAGAGGCAGGATAATATTAGCATCCCTTGCTTCTACACCTCTTTTTATGCAGGCTAGCACTCTCTGCTTTAACTCCACCTTATCACCTCTTTATCGCACTTTAGTGCATTTAGGGTTGGATACTATTGCAGGTGCTAATTTTATCTCTGCTTTTATCTCTAGGTTTCCCCATAGACTTTGATTAGAATTTTTATGATAAAACAGGAGGTAACATTTATCACCTGCAATAGAATCCAGCCTCTAGTCAGTGGCAAGTTAGTTAAACCCAGGTAGACTGGCCTAAATAGATTTGTTAAAAGAAAGACACAATTTCCTCATTATACACTTTATACCATGACAAAAAATCTTTTGAACAGATATAAGTGGAATTTGGCATGGGGATAGATCTTGTAGAGCAGGGTAATAGTACCCCTCCAGTTCTAAAAAAAATAAATACACCAAACACCCATTTCTTTAATTCAGTATTTACAAATAAATAAAAACCTGTCATAAGACTGGAAAAAGACATAAACTGATATTAGCGCAATCTATGTTATTAAGATAGCAACCCCCTTCCACACTAGTACCACAGGCTGAGAAAGACTTTTGTAGAGTATATGATCCTTTCACTTTCCATTTGTTGATTGGTGGTCCTTTTATCAAGTTATTTTGCTTGAAAAATAGTTTATGCATGAACAGTATGTGTATTCATGTAGACAGTGCAGTTTAGTGCAAGCACAGTAAAGACTATGGAATTCTTCTAACATAAAATAGAATATAGGGTATAATTGTGCTGAATATCAGTTCATTCAGTTTGCATAGCTTAACCTGCCAGATTATATTAAAAGAACAAATACAATATGTTAGTTTAAATGTGCTCTATATTAAGGATAGATCTTAAATGGGGGCACAGACAGCCCTAGAGCATACACAGGGATATGGGTTTAAATCATGCTATTTCCTCTAATCCTGTACATTGCCCTAAACAAGGTGTAGAGGAAAGGAACACTCCAAAATGCTCACCTACATATCCAATATCCTCCAATTCGGAGAAAGCAGGGCTGGGTGTGCATAGCTTATAACTTGATGTTAGACAGACATAGGGACAGAACACCCATTCCAGCACATGTTATTACCTGCAGTTGGAATACTACATTCATTCCAATGTGCAGTATATATTTTACATGTTGAGTGCTGAACCATTGTGTTGATTGTAGTGTACGTTGTTGGATAGGACTTTCATGGATTACAGATTGAAAATGAATCACATTTTTTATGGAATAAAGATAGATTGTATAAGATTTCTTTCATTTTCATACACATCTAGTCAAAGGCAATAGATTGTATTTTATTGGGTAAACTCTTTTTGATATATACAATCATATTTTGAAAAACTAAATTTGATGTTGAAAAAAGCATTTTGTTATACTAAAGTATATAACTTATGAAAACTAAATAGTGTAATTAAATGTATTTCAATTGGGACCCTTGGACCCTTTGCAGCTTTGTTGGAGCAATAGACGTTCTATTCCGGCAGAGTGTGGAGACCATCTGATATTGGGACATGTTTTGAATATTTGGCATACACTTAATACCGCTCTACCTTCATCGCCTTCCCCTTTACCATTCAAGTCCATCATCGGTAATCCTGAGTTCCCATCAGGCTTGAATAACTCGTCTCTGCTCCCTTTGAAACAATATTCTCTCTTTATTCAAATGTTTGTATTCCTCTTCTTTCAGATTGATGAATTATAAATTCCTAACGCGCTGGTACATGACACTGCAAAAACTCTTTAGCTTCTTCCCTAATATAGCCTCCACTTGTTGGAGATGTCAGTCAGGTCCAGGTAACATGTTCCATTTATGGTGGGATTGCCCCGCAAAACAACCCTTTTGGGTCACGGTTATTGCTCAAATTTGTCTCATTTTCAATTTGTCTCTCCCTTTAGATCCGCTGATTTGCTTATTCTTACATAAAGATCCCGCCATACCTATAATGGGTAATATTCCCTGGTCCTGTTTAAAACTGCTTCTTAATGCTGCTAAAGCAGTCATTCCCTCCTACTGAGATCTCAGAATACCCCTCCTATTGAGGCATGACAGACTAAAGTTGATCATACCTTGGATATGGAGAAATGTCATGCCATTAATATGGGTTCGGTATCAGACTTTTGTTCTTTATGGGAGGCATGGTTTGCCTATAGAAGAGCACGGGATACTTGAGAACCTTGCATTGAGTGTCCACTCTTGCTATATTATGGTCTTTTCCAAATTTGGGTTGACTTTAATTTTAGGCTTGTGGGGCAGGGAGGTAGGTCACAGGTTACTCACCCCTTTTTTCCTCTTCCTCCTACCCCTCCTCTTCCAATTGCCATATTAACATATACTAGCATTAACACTATACGGTCTACTACCACTCTTCTTCATTTCTTGTTCCACTTCTGTCTAGTAACCTCAGAAATCTGAATATAACAGTACTGGTTATATGGTCTATTGCATATTTTTCTATGGTCTGTGTTCTATGGCTGACTTTGTTTTTTGTGATATTGATAATTGTTCTGATGCTTTTCAGATTTTGTCCATGGTATGTACTTAATTTTGAAAGTTTTTGAAAAAAAAATGTATTTCAATTACTATAAAAGAACTGTCATTATATTTGATGCTAAAATTATGAACCAAAAATATTTCAAATGTTGAATGAATAGCTTTTGAAAACACTGTGGAAACTCAAAGGCTAATCGCTTGTTTAATCTAAATTTAAGGTTCTCACTGAAGAACATAAAAATGCAAACACTTGGCTTTACATATTTCTGAAACGTAAATCTACCATCTGTACCTACCTGTTTGACACATCTCACTTGTAATTGGTTGCTGGCCCGAAGATTTACAGTTAGTAGTTCCTATAATATGTGACAGTTGATTCTATGGATCCCCTCATCCTCCTCATTTGGTGTTGGTGGAGGCCCATCGTGAATTTGTGGTACATCTTAAATTATCAACCGGTATGTGGCACACTACAGTATTTGATTGTTTTGAGGGTTATGGACCCAAGGAATGTGCATTAATTCTGCCTCTGATGTACATATTCTTTCTCCTTGAGCCGTTCATCATGCTAATCCTGATAGACCCATTCACCAGGAGGGCTGCCCTTGAAGTGGGGGATACTGTAATGGTCTTTCTCCTTACCCGTTTATCACAACTCTCTTCTTATTGGTTGTTAGCCCATTAAACACAACACTTCCTGTGAATTCCTTGTCCATTCTACAAGTTTCATTCTGAATTAGTATCACAGTATCCCTAGGAGGCCTAGCGATCCTGTGCTTCCTTTTGCTGCTGTACTGTTAGCCGGCATGGAGGCCGGCTACTTCCGCATTCCTGACATCTACTGGAGCAGGCACTGTTACATGCTCTTGTTTATGGGTCACCTACTGATTTGCCTAATTGTTCCCGTCTTTGTCTGCTCCTATATAAACTTCCCTGGACCTAGGAGTCATTGCCCTTACGTGGTGTTTCTGCTAGTAGTTCTTGCATTCTCGTTGTGACTAGTGATGAGCGAGCACCCCAATGCTCGGGTGTTCGGGTGCTCTGACCGAGCACCCCCTGAGGCTCGAGTGCTCAGCCGAGCACCCGAGCCCCATTGAAGTCAATGGGAGGACTCGAGCATTACACCAGGCACCCCCTGCTCTGATGAGGAGAGGGTGCCTGGTCCATAGGAAAAGGGCAGAAAAGGATGGAAACACCACAGAAATGGTTCAGGGACAGCATAGGGAGGATGTCTGGATGCATCTTGGACTCCAACATCGCTGCTGGGAACGATCTTTCGCCCGTAGTACGCCATTTTTACAGACTGACCGTAAAACACACAAAAAGGAAAATAAAAACGACTTTAGGCGAAAAATTGTTACCAAACAATATTTGCTGTATATTTACTTGTATATCATCGGCAAATTATCCCAAAAATTTCCTTGATTTTCTGAAGTGAGGCCATGATTAAGAGGGAAACGTGCGCAGAGGCAAATTATCCCCAAAATTTCCTTGATTTTCTGAAGTGAGGCCATGATTAAGAGGGAAACGTGCGCAGAGGCAAATTCTCCCAAAAATTTCCTTGATTTTCTGAAGTGAGGCCATGATTAAGAGGGAAACGTGCGCAGAGGCAAATTATCCCAAAAATTTCCTTGATTTTCTGAAGTGAGGCCATGATTAAGAGGGAAACGTGCGCAGAGGCAAATTCTCCCAAAAATTTCCTTGATTTGATTGAACTGAGGCCATGATTAAGAGGGAAACGTGCGCTGAGCTGACCATCTAAAACATTATGGGTGAGGGTCTGCTGCAGAGCTGACCATCCTAAACATTATATGCGAAGGCCCGCTAGTGAGCTGACGCTATAAAACATTATATGCGAAGGCCCGCTAGTGAGCTGACGCTATAAAACATTATATGCGAAGGCCCGCTAGTGAGCTGAAGCTATAAAACATTATATGAGAGGGCCCGCTAGAGAGCTGACCCAATAAAACATTATATGAGAAGGCCCGCTGGTGAGCTGACCTATATAAAAATTGTCAAACAGGGCCCGCTGGTGAGCTGGCCCTATATAAAAATTATATCACAGGGCCCGCTGGTGAGCTGGCCCTATATAAAAATTATATCCCAGGGCATATGGAAGAGGAGGAGGAGGATGAGAAGATTAAGAGTCAACCATATACCCGTTTTTTGGGTGGAAGGGGTGAATGGGAATACAGAGTATTCCCATCATTGTAAATAACATATATAAAGTGAGTTTATGTTCCCCCGGGGCTTTCCTCCAGTGGAGTGGAGAAGTCAGGGGAAATCCAGGCCTTGTTCATTTTTATAAGTGTCAACCTATCAGCATTGTCGGTGGAAAGGCGGATACGCTTATCTGTTATGATGCCACCAGCAGCACTAAATACCCGCTCAGACAGAACGCTGGCGGCAGGGCAGGCCAGCACCTCCAAGGCGTAGAGTGCCAGTTCATACCACGTGTCCAGCTTGGACACCCAGTAGTTGTAAGGCACAGAGGGATCATTGAGGACGCTGACACGGTCTGCTACGTACTCCTTCACCATCTTCCAAAACTTTTCCCTCCTTGTGACACTAGGCTGCGCATCAGGGTGAGGGTGCTGGCGGGGTGTCATGAAGGTGTCCCACGCCTTGGAGAGTGTTGCCCTGCCTTTCTCGGAACTGCTGTGTGCTCCACTTTTCTCCCCTTCTCGGTTGGCCAAGGTAGCACGTACTCTGCCGCCAGCGTTGTCAGATGGAAAATTTTGGAGCAATTTTTCAACAAGAACCTTCTGGTATTGCACCATTTTGCTTGTCCTCTCCACCGGAGGAATGAGAGATGAGAAATTCTCTTTGTAGCGGGGGTCCAGAAGGGTGAACACCCAGTAATCCGTGTTGTCTAAAATGCGTACAACGCGTGGGTCACGGGAAAGGCAGCCTAACATAAAGTCAGCCATGTGTGCCAGAGTACCAACAGTCAAAATTTCGCTGTCCTCACCAGGAGGATGACTCTCAATATCCTCATCCTCTTCCTCCTCTTCTGCCCACCCACGCTGAAGAGATGGAACTAAAGTTCCATGGCTACCCTCTGTAGCGGAGGCAACCGTGTCTTCCTCCTCCTCCTCCTCCTCCTCCTCCGCCTCCTCCAATTGTCGTTGAGAAGACGAAGTGAGGGTGCTCTGGCTATCACCTTGTGTAAGCTCTTCCTCCCCCATTTCCACCTCTTCCACATGCAAAGCGTCGGTTTTAATTGTGAGCAGCGAGCGTTTCAGTAGACACAGAAGTGGGATGGTTACACTGATAATAGCGTTATCGCCGCTCACCATCTGTGTCGATTCCTCAAAATTGCGTAAAACCTCGCAGAGGTCTGACATCCATTCCCACTCCTCACTTCTGATTACAGGAAGTTGAACGGAGAGGCGACGACCGTGTAACAGCTGGTACTCCACTACTGCCCTCTGCTGCTCACAAAGCCGGGCCAACATGTGGAAGGTGGAGTTCCAGCGCGTGCTCACGTCACACAGCAGCCGGTGAGCTGGCAATTGTAAGCGCTGCTGCAGCTTCAACAGGCCGGCTGAAGCTGTAGATGACTTACGGAAATGTGCACACACGCGGCGCACCTTGGTCAAGAGATCATGCACATTGGGGTAGGTTTTTAGAAATCGCTGAACCACTAAATTAAATACATGCGCTAGGCATGGTACGTGTGTGAGCTTGCCGAGCTCCAAAGCCGCCACCAAGTTACGCCCATTATCACACACAACCATGCCTGGTTGCAGGTTGAGTGGCAAGAGCCACTGCTCGGTCTGGTGACTAATCCCCTGCAACAGCTCTGAGGCCGTGTGCTGTTTGTCCCCAAGGCAGATCAGCTTCAGCACGGCCTGTTGACGCTTCCCCACTGCAGTGCTACACTGCTTCCAGCTACTGGCTGATGGGGGAGTGGCGCTGAGTGTAGAGAATTCGGAGGTGGAAACGGAGGAGGAGGAGCCAATAACGTAGGTGCTGGTGGAAACCCTGATGGAGGTAGGGCCCGCAATCCTCGGCGTGGGTAGCACCCGTGCCATCCCAGGGTCCGAGTCGCTCCCAGCCTCCACGACATTCACCCAGTGTGCCGTCAGGGAAATGTAGCGTCCCTGGCCACAAGCACTTGTCCATGTGTCAGTCGTTAAGTGGACCTTCCCAGTAACTGCGTTGGTCAGGGCACGGGTGATGTTACGGGACACATGGTGGTGTAATGCGGGGATGGCACACAGGGAAAAGTAGTGGCGGCTGGGGACCGCGTACCGAGGGACAGCTGCTGCCATCAGGCTGCGGAAGGACTCAGTGTCCACAAGCCTAAATGGCAGCATTTCGATGGCCAGTAATTTGGAAAGGTGTGAGGTTAGTGCTATGGCCTGTGGGTGGGTGGCTGGGTATTTTCTCTTGCGCTCAAATGCCTGGGGTAACGACATTTGGACGCTGTGCTGGGACAGGGAAGTGGATGTGGTCGCTGATGGTGCTTCAGATGGTACAGGTGCAGGGCGGGAGGTATGCGGGCCTGCGCCTTCGACAGGCGATTGGCCGGCACCAAAAACAGGGGAAGAGGAGGCAGTGGTGTGGCCTGCAGACACAGATGGGCGATCCAGGCGTTCCTCCCACTTATTACGGTGCTTGGATGCCATGTGTCGGATCATGCTGGTGGTGGTGAGGTTTCTAGTGTTCATGCCTCGGCTCATTCTGGTGTGGCACAGGTTGCAAACTACAATTCTTTTGTCGTCCGCACTTTCCTTAAAAAAACGCCATACCGCGGAACACCTACCCTTTGGCAAGGTAGATTTACGCAAGGGGGTGCTCCGTGGAACATTTGCGGGCCGGTTTGGTGCGGTCCGCCTTCTTTCTGTAGCCACACCACTGCCTCTTCCAGCCTGTTGCGGTGCTGCAGATGGCTCACCCTCAGGACTGCTGTCATCGCTCGGCTCTACACCTTCCCAGGTGGGGTCAGTCACCTCATCGTCCACCAAGTCCTCCTCCACTTCCTCACTCTGATCATCCTCCTCATGTCTTGATCCCACCACATACTCAGTCATTGACAACTGTATAACATTCTCCTCAACAAGGTCTTGAGACGGAAATAGTGGTTGATTTAATGGCAACTGTGTCTCATCATCATCATCATCATCCACTACTTCCTTTGACCTTAAATGCCGTTCACATCTGTCATCTTCTTGTGATTGGGTACCCTCTAGAGGTTGTGAATCAGGGCACAAGATGTCATGTTCCTCTGCAAGCGTGCTTGGAGAGAGGGTCAAATGAAGGATTGGTGATGAGACGAGCTCCTCACTATATCCCAGTGTGGGATCACTTCTTTGACCAGACCGTGTATGGTGGGAGGAAGGATGATCAGAGTGAGGATTATGTTGACCAGACTCTTGGCTACTGAGAGTGGACTTGGTGGAAGACAGGGTGGTGCTTAACCGACTGGAAGCAGTATCAGCTGACATCCAACCGACCACCTGTTTGCAGTGGTCGGACCTCGAGAGTGATGTCCTGCGACGCCCTGTGAAATGAGACATGAAGCTAGGTATGGTGGATGTCTTTCTTTCTTGTGCTCTGGCACCAGGCACAGTTTCTCCGCGTCCTGACCCGCGCCCTGAACTATCAGGATCACGTCCACTTCCCCGTCCCTTTTTACCCGCCTTCTTCATCTTACACAGAATATGTGACTTTGATATTTGAGTTTGAAAACTTAACAGTATTTCTTCCTATTCTGCAACTGTGCAGAGTACACAGAATAGGCTGCTAAACTGCGGTGACGAACACAGAATGGAATATGTGACTTTAATATTTGAGTTTGAAAACTTAACAGTATTTCTTCCTATTCTGCAACTGTGCAGAGTACACAGAATAGGCTGCTAAACTGCGGTGACGAACACAGAATGGAATATGTGACTTTAATATTTGAGTTTGAAAACTTAACAGTATTTCTTCCTATTCTGCAACTGTGCAGAGTACACAGAATAGGCTGCTAAACTGCGGTGACACACACAGAATGGAATATGTGACTTTAATATTTGAGTTTGAAAACTTAACAGTATTTCTTCCTATTCTGCAACTGTGCAGAGTACACAGAATAGGCTGCTAAACTGCGGTGACGCACACTGAATGGAATATGTGACTTTGATATTTTAGTTTGAAGACTTAACAGTATTTCTTCCTATTCTGCAACTCTGCACAGTACACAGAATGTGCTGCTACACTGCGGTGAAGCACACTGAATGGAATATGTGACTTTAATATTTTAGTTTGAAGACTTAACAGTATTTCTTCCTATTCTGCAACTCTGCACAGTACACAGAATGTGCTGCTACACTGCGGCGAAGCACACTGAATGGAATATGTGACTTTGATATTTTAGTTTGAAGACTTAACAGTATTTCTTCCTATTCTGCAACTCTGCACAGTACACAGAATGTGCTGCTAAACTGCGGCGAAGCACACTGAATGGAATATGTGACTTTGATATTTTAGTTTGAAGACTTAACAGTATTTCTTCCTATTCTGCAACTCTGCACAGTACACAGAATGTGCTGCTAAACTGCGGCGACGCACACTGAATGGAATATGTGACTTTGATATTTTAGTTTGAAGACTTAACAGAATGTGCTCTAATCTGCAACTTTGCACACTAAACAGAATGTGCTCTAATCTGCAACTTTGCACACTAAACAGAATGTGCTCTAATCTGCAACTTTGCACACTAAACAGAATGTGCTCTAATCTGCAACTGTGCACACTAAACAGAATGTGCTCTAATCTGCAACTTTGCACACTAAACAGAATATATATTTTTTTTTTTTTTTTTTTTTTCCCCCCACACAAAATAACCTGCTGCCCCCACACACAGTAGTCCTAAAAAGGACTTTTGGTTCTTTTTTTTCACAATTTTGCTTTTTTTCCTCCCTACACTGACTTTCCCTTCCTATCCTCAGCTCTCCCTGGCTAAGACTGAGCCGAACTCGCTGGTCAGGTGCTATACAGCACCCGACCACGGGTTCTGGCCAGCCAATCAGTGTAATGCCAGCAGCCAACATGGCTGCTGGCATTACACTGATGTCAGAGCCTCCCTGCACGTTTATTGGCTGCGCAGCAGCCGCAAAACGTGCGGGGAGGAGACCCGAACATGGCGGGCGAGCACATGCGGTACTCGTACGAGTACCGCCATGTGCCGAGCAGAGCGATGCTCGAGCCGATCCGAGCATCGGCCGAGCATGCTCGCTCAACACTAGTTATGACCCATGCCTGACCTCCAAATCTGCTCGGTGTATGATCACGGCTTGTCTGACTAACCACATCAGTTCTGACCTGTAGCTCTGGCTGACTAACTCACTCCGTGTTAACCCAGGCTTGTCTAACTACCTACATCGGTTCTGACCTGTGGCTCTGGCTGACTACTCGCTCCATGTAGACTCCGGCTTGTCTGACTAACCACATCGGTTCTGTCCTGTGGCTCTGGCTGACTACTCGCTCCGTGCACTACCCAGCTTGCCTGAACATTCGTATCTGTGTCCCGTGTCTCTGGCTCGCTCTTGCTCCCTGTTGCCTCCAGTTAGCTATACCCTGGGTGGAGACTTGAGCTATCGAGTACTGGTTCTACCAGGTGCTCCATCCGAACCCTTTTCCAGTATCCTATAGTATCGTGCAGTAGTGCAGTGCTAAGCAAAGTGTGCAGCTCCGAGTAGTAGCCTGGGGCCTACCATCCAGTGGTCTGGGGTTGTGTGGGCAACATTATTATTACTGTGTATTATCAATAAAGGTGGTTATATTTTATTACTGTTGTCTGTCCTTCTTTGCCTGAATACCATGACAGTACTAAGGGCCATGTCTACTGAAGGTACAGGCAGTCCACCTAATCAGAGCATCCTGTCCAGGTTGGATTCTCAGGACCAGAGAATAGACCAGTTTTCATTGGCCATGCAGACACTGTGAAATCGCACGTTGCACCTTGATCGCTTTGCTCAGTAACCGGTGGCTTCCCCAGTGCCTGCTCTGGTTGTTGCAACTACCTCTGAGACTGGTATGACTAGCGGGTTGTCTGGCTCTGCTCTCTTACCCCAAAGATATGATGAGGAACCTACACTGTGTCGGGTACAATCTGGTATGAATAAAAGAAGGCCATGAATGCAAGACATTGTTTAACACCTGGAGCGGGCACTATGAATACTTGGTGATGCCCTTCGGACTGTGCAACGCTCCCACTGTCTTCCAGGAACTTATTAATGATGTATTAAGAGATCTACTGCAGAGTTGTTTTGTGGTCTATTTCGACGATATACTCATCCATTCTCCTACTTTGGAGGCACATAGAGCAGATGTAGGCTGGGTCCTCCAACTGCTAAGGGAGAACAATCTGTTCTGCAAGTTGGATAAGTGTGAATTCCATAAATCCCAGGTGACATTCCTAGGGTACATTATCTCATCCTCGGGGCTGGCCATGGATCTGCAAAAACTGTCTGCTGTCTTACAGTGGCTGCTTTCAATGGGATTAAGATCCATACAGATGTTCTTGGGCATCACTAATTACTACAGGAAATTCATACGGAACTTTTCCACAGTAGTCAAACCTCTCATGGACATGACTCAGAAGGGAGCTAATCCTTCAGACTGGGCACCAGAAGCCCTGCAGGCATTTGAGGACTTGAAGTTTGCTTTTGCGAAAGGCCCAATATTGTCCCACTCGAATCCCACCCTGCCATTCACTCTGGAGGTGGACGCCTCGGAGTTGGGCGTAGGTGCTTTGCTGTCCCAGCGCATGGGAAACCATTACTGCTGTGTGGATTTTTCTCTAAGAAATTGTCTAAGACTTAGAGTTTATATGATGTGGACGATTGTGAATTACTCGCCATCATCCTTGCGTTGAAAGAATGATATCTATTGGAGGGGACGACTGTTCCAATCCTAATACTGACAGATCACAAGAACCTCACAGAGTCCCCGGAGGAATGTCCTCTGGTACCTATCATTCCTCACAACCGCATTTTGGCTATTATACGTACTAGTATTAGATCTCCGCTGGGTGAGGAGATTTTGGCTGCTCAGGCTTCCGCCAGAGGGGTATTATTTATAACTATATAAAGACCAGAAGGGCATTGTAAGGACTAGATGGGTGTTATGTATAACTGAATAAGGATCAGTAGGGTGTTGAAAGGTCTAGAGGGGTGTTATTTATAACTGAATAAATATAAATTAAAAACAATGTGTGTTACATTTGCCTGCATGTGCCCCTCCCCCCAAACACACACACAATACAGAGCATACCATTAGTTGATGTGTGGGCTGTGAGTAATAAACAGCTTACTTAATTCCTTTCATTGTCAGAAGGGGAAGTTTTTTTAATTTAAAACTATACGAATGCATAAGGCCATCTAGTGATGTATTTTCATAAATGCTGTAAAAAAACAAAGGTCAATTTCAGCTATAATAAGTTTTCAGTGAAGCAGCAAGAAAAACTTTCAGTGAAGCAGCATGGAAAACGTTACAAGTAACTTTTTAAATGAAAAAATATGTTAAGGCTTTTTCTATTGAGGAAAAGAAGGATACACACTCTATTATTCTTTCTTTCTTTCTTTCTTTCTTTCTTTCTTTCTTTCTTTCTTTCTTTCTTTCATGTTTGTGTAAGCATTTAAAGATATAGTAATGTTTCACAATAAAAACAGCTCCAAATAATCTTCATAGTCAGATTTGTAGTTCAAGAGTAATTGAATGATAAATTATCCCCCTCCCGCCCCTTTTATTGATGTAACACTGCTCACCTCAGAGCAACAAGGTAGTGTCCAGGTGGATCGCAGAAAGGGACAATCTTCAATTAGAATAAGGGAAAAACCTGAAAAAGGGGACAAGGCTTTCCTTATACTCACAGTAAGAAGATTGTTCCTTGCTGTGAGCTGTCTGGTCTCAAGCCAGATTCCACATCTGAGGGGAGGTGGCTTATACTAGGTAAAAGGGGAGGGAGGGGGATACTTTATCATTCAATTACTCTTGAACTACAACTCTGACAGTATTGAAATAACACTCACTATGGCTCAACTACTATGAAGATTAATTGGTGCTGCTGTTTTTGTGAAACATTACTATCCCTGTAATTATTTATTTATTGAATATTACTGTTCCTAACACTTACTATGGAGAACTGACTACCATTTGGAGTAAGGAGGGATTTTGTTTACCCATTTGGGGCTAAATTGGAAATGGCTTCAGGGTTTTTTTTTTTTGCTTTGTTCTGGATCAACAGGGGTGTTTTGGCATGTGCTGGACTTTCATGGACGCATGTCTTTTTTTCAGCCTCGCCAACTATGTTACTTTGTCAACTATGTAGAACAAGCAAACAATCAAAAATTGCAGTTTTCTTATTTAGAAGACAGCTTATAATGTTTATTTTTCTTTAAAAAAAGTTTACTGTTACTTATATACCTTTACAGACATCTCTAAAAGTTTTCTTTTTTCTTTTTGGAAACGGCTATGCATTACTAACTGTACCATGGTTTCTCCTAGGGATGACAGCAATACCATGTGCTTGTCTAGGTATTTTTCTTGGTGGGCTCCTTGTGAAGAAGCTAAGCCTGTCTGCCTTAGGGGCTATCAGAATGGCCATGATGGTAAACCTTGTGTCCACTGCATGTTATGTGTCCTTCCTCTTTCTTGGCTGTGACACTGGTCCTGTGGCTGGAGTGACTGTTCCATATGGAAACACGTAAGTACATTTCATAGTTATTAGTACCAACGTGTATTAAGGAAAAACTATACCTATAGGAATTTTCACATCATGGATGCTAGAGCACCTTCATCACATAATGAAGTAATACATTTATATATGCCCTTAGCAGATGTAAACTGAAAGACTTACCTAGGTAATAGGCTTTCATATAACAGTTAAGTACCGTACATCTATATAATGTTTATATTATCACTATGTTGATCAATGTTCCTTTTCATGAAACACTGATTCACTCATGCACACACATTGATATATTTTTCCTGTGCTTACACAATTAAAACTTGGGGTTGGGCAAGGTACAGCTTTAACTCCATGACCCTCATGTCTTGTTCTCATTGATTACATATTAAAAAACTATCAAAACCCAGAGAGGTTGTGGTCCTCAATAATTAAACACCAGGGATGCTTTGTTGGATCAATATTTTGGCGTTACAGTAAAAGACCTTCCTCCGTGTTTCACTGCAAGAAGAACACTTTTATCGAATAATGCATCTCTTGTGTTTGCTGAGGTCCTGTGAGAGTCTCATTCATTCCTGAATGCATTTTTATCTACCACTGTGCAGTGCAAATTTGAATAGAGACATGAGTACATCTTGATTTTATTTAGAAACCAAAAGAAAGAAGCATTCATGCTTATATAGTCAAAATTTCAGACTGCCGTTCCACTAATCCACTTAATTATATGTTGTGGGGTAAAAAAAATGCACACACGTGCACACCCACACACACATTATATATTATATATATATATATATATATATATATATATATATATATATATATATATATATATATATATATACATATATATATAAATATATATATATATAATGTTATTATAATATATAAATATATATTCAGTACTGTACAAAAGTCTTAGGAAGGTGTCAAAAATGATGTAAATTAAGAAGGCTTTCAAAAATAGACATGTTAATATTTTTTTAGCAATTTACAAAATGATAGTGAGTGAACATAAGAAAAATGAACATGTCTATTTTTGACAACATTCTTACTTTACAGCATTTTTCTAAACTGTCTAAAAGTCTAAAACTTTTGCACAGTAATATATATATATATATATATATATATATGCATAAAGAGACGAAAAACTTACCCACGGTGAATAAGAAAAAAATATAATCAATTACGTATTGCACAAGCAAATAGCAGCAATGTTTTGGTCCTCTCCACGGAACCTTCCTCAAGTTGTGTCTGTTGTGAAATAATTTATAGGTGACTTACCCACCACAAGCAAACATCAGAAACCCCAGGTGTGTAGGTAGAAAACACAGAGAACTAATATCAGATGCTCCAAAGTGACGTGTTATTATTATTAATTATTAATCTTTATTTATATAGCGCCAACAAATTCCGCAGCGCTTTACAGTAGGGAGTAGACATACAGAGGTATTAAATAGTACAATCAAGTGTAGAGAACAGACAGAAGTGAGGAGAGCAGAAGAAGGTGCATGCTTCACAGAGACATCAACACAAAATCCACTGTCTCCATGCTTGCGTTCCAAGCGGTAACCATGGAAAGCATCATATGCTCTGGTACCAAATGAAAGTCCAGTTACCTCAATGTTAATTATGAAGAGTGCTTAAAACATAATTAAAACCATGCAAAAATGAGCATTAATATGATCACCAGTGCTCTATCATGCATAAAAAACGTGTAAAAACACAAAATCCAAAGAGGTATACTAAGAATCTCACATTTCAATCTAGAGATTCAAACGGAGAAGCCGTATTAAACTAACAAGATCTATATTAAATGTCACAGGACAGTCTGCACAGCATAGAAAATAAGCAAAAACCCCAGAGGGGCCACCAAAATTGAAGGCAGAGGCTCAAATCTGCTAGGACGAGCAAGGAACAATCTGTAATTAATAATCTGTCTTGACACACGTTAACAGCAGGTGAACAGCCCCTACTGTCTAAAGACTGTCATTTGTTCCAGTTTGTAAATTCAATCAATTTGAATGGGAGGACGATTTTTTTAAGATGATTAGACTGCTCAACGTCAAAGGATTTTTTGGAGATGCCACTCCTATAACCCCTGACTCTAGACCTACTATTAAATTGAGAAGTAAATTTGAACCACTTTGTACGAATAATTAAAAAATGTATCAATCTTGTACAACATTACATGGATAAGTTTATGAGCAACACCCTTTTAAGAACAATTTATCTAAAGAAGAGAAAGAAGCAATTACTACGATAAGGAATGACACTTTTTTGATTATAAGACCAGCTGACAAGGGAGGTGCTGCAGCAACATCTGGATGAAGGCAATACTTATTTGAATTTACAGAACAATCCCACTTCTACAATAGCACAAATGATCAAGAACATTGTAGATTTGGGAATCTCACAATCATGGATCACCGAGAAGGATGCATATTTTTTAACAGTTTTTTGAATCCTATCTGCCTGATCTTATATGAGTTGCCTAAAATAATCTCTAAGTCTTTAGAGATGTCTCCCATGTGACCCATTGTATCAGCTAGAAATAATCTGTTGCAACTGATCGGCAAATATGTAGATGCTTTTTTTTAAACATCTGTACAAACTACATCAACACTCCTTCATTGATCAAAATGTTAAAATCTATTGAGTTACCTATAACACAGATGTTTTTAGTCACATTAGACATCAAAAGCCTATATACTGTGATACCACACCAACAAGGACTGGAGGCAGTTTAGCAACCGTTACTTTCTTCTACTGTTTACAAAGGGCCACCGATAGAATACCTACTTGTTCTACTTGAATTATGTTTGAGGAACAATTATTTTCTATTTGAAGGCCAATATTATATGCAGCAAACTGGCACTTCAATGGGGGCATCGATGGCACCCTTGTATGCAAATGCTTATATGCATGATTTTGAGAAGACATATATATTGGTCAAATATGTCTTGATATAGACAGGGACAGAGGATGCTTTATTAGCTTGCCATAAGTTCTTGAATGACCTTGACACCCCGATAAAGTTCACCATAGAATATAGCAGCCATCAAATCTGTTTTTTGGATTTAAAAATATCCATTGAAGATGGGAAGTTGGGATATACTCTACATAGAAAAATTACGGACCGTAATACATTATTACATAGCAGTAGTTTCCATCCCATATCTTTGAAAAAGGCTATTCCCAAATCACAGTTACTGAGGGTCAATCTCAACAATTCTAATGAAGATCTAAGAGATAAACAGTAGCTTGAAATGATAGAACGATTCGTCGAATGTGGATATCAAAGAAAAATACCTGAAGATCTGAAGGACGAACTTGTCAGCAAAAATGATCATAATCATATTAGTCTAGACAGTAAGGTTTTTAAACAAGACAGATTTCTACTATCTACTAGGTATACTGTGGGAGCCAGAGATATTAACAAATGTGTTAAGGAAAACTGGATGGTTTTGGAAAAGGATGATACATTACCTTCGATTTTTAAGAAGAAACCCATGATTGGGCATAAGAGAGGATCTAGTCTACGGGACATGCTCATGAATACAGACCCAATCAATAGTTACAAAAAAAGTAATAGTAACATGTGCTTAACTCAAGGTCCACCTGGATGCTACAGATGTGCAGGTTGTACTACCTGCGGATCAATGAGGAAAGCTAAAAAATGTACACATCCACATAACAACAAGAACTACAAGATTAAACACTGGATTACTTGCAAGTCGGATCATGTGATTTACATGATCACATGTCCTTGTGGTCTGAGTTACATAGGGAAGACAGAAAGAACAGGAAGAAAGAGGATGGCTGACCATAGATATGCTATTAATACAGCTTTCCGTGATAATTACACTATCAAACCTGTTGCTAAAAACTATCTAGCCATGAAACATCCTCCAACCAATTTCAGTTTTATAGCCATTGATCATGTAACATCTTTGAGGCTAAATATGGGCTAAATGAAAACAGCGTGTTTTCATGTTTTTTAGCAGACAGATAGATGGTGGTTTTAGGTCTTCTGCCTAAAGGGATCCACACCAGTATGTTGGTTTTGTGGCCCTCTCTGGCCCCTTAGCTTTACATGCTTGCTAGAGAATATATTTGATTCCCTTGGCAGTCTACACAGAATGACAATTGAGATTTTTTATTATTCTTATGTTTTTTATTTTGATTTTTCATTTATTATTATTTTTTATTATTATTACTTGTTATTTTTTATTTTTTTACCTTCTCTTTTTTTAAATTTGTTATTTTTTTGTTTTTTTCTTTTTGTCTGTGCTGTGCACACTGTCCTGTGACATTTAATATAGATATTGTTAGTTTAATAAGGCTTCTCCGTTTGAATCTCACTAGATTGAAATGTGAGATTCTTAGAATACCTCTTTGAATTTTGTGTTTTTACACGTTTATATACATGTTTTTATGCATGATAGAGCACTGGTGATCACATTAATGCTCATTTTTGCATGGTTTTAATTACGTTTTAAGCACTCTTCATAATTAACATTGAGGTCACTGCACTTTTACTCGGTACCAGAGCATATGATGTTTTCCATGGTTACCACTTGGAACGCAAGCATGAAGACCGTGGATTTTGTGTTGATGTCTCTGTGAAGCATGCGCACCGAGTGAACATGTCACTTTGGAGCATCTGATGTTAGTTCTCAGTGTTTTCTAACTACACTCCTGGGGTTTCCAGTGTTTACTTGTGGTGGGTAAGTCACTTATAAATTATTTCACAATAGACACAGCTCTTTTAGCTTGAGGAAGGTCCCGTGGAGAGGTCCAAAATATTGCTGCTATTTGCTTGTGCAATATGTAATTGATTATATTTTTTATTAGTCACCGTGAGTGCATTTTTCTTCTCTTTATGCGGTTATACATGTTTAAACTGCACCCGGAGCCTATATTGTCAGTGGGGCTATGTGAGTGAAAGCACTAAACATACATATATATATATATATATATACACACACACACACACACACACACACAGTATGACTCTTACCTAAAGAAGTGCTTCTGTTAAACAAATTGAATGTGACTTATTAGCTACAATTATGCAATGATATGCTTAAGTTAAAGGGATAGTAATGATTCACAATAAAAGCAGCTCCAAATAATCTTAATAGTATTTGGGCCATGGAGAGTGCTATTTCAATACTGTCAGAGTTGTACTTCAATTGAATGATAAATTATCCCCCTCCCGCCCCTTTTACTGATGTAACGCTGCTCAGCTCAGACCAGCAACGTGGTCCAGGTGGATCATAAAGAGCGACAATCTTCAATTAACACAAGGGAAAAACCTGAAAAACCTTTCAAGGGGAGAAGGGTTTTCATTGTTCTCACAGTAAGAAAATTGTCCCATGCTGTGAGCTATCTGGTTTGTGGACCACATCTGAAGGGAAGTGGCTTACACTAGGTAAAAGGGGGCGGGAGGGGGAAACTTCATCATTCAATTACTCTTCAACTACAACTCTGACAGTATTGAAATAACACTCTCTATGGCTCAAATACTCTGAAGATTAATTGGAGCTGCTGTTTTTGTGAAACATTACTATCCCTTTAAGGTCATGTTTATATAATTAGAAGGGTAAAATAGATGTCCCTTAAAGATTTTATAGTTCTGAGCTTGTATAACACTGTGCCGTGCAGCACAAGCTGTTAACGCAGTCAGCCAATGTTTTAAGACATTCTTCCCAAAAGAAGATGGGTAAAAGTCTCATATTAATTCCACATACATTTACATTAAGATCCTGATAACAGTAGGCTGAACACAGTTTTGTTTGGAACTTGTACTTTATTAGGCTGACCTTGTAAACTGTTCCCTAAAACCTTAGACAATAGAAAGGGGTGGTCAACCAGTGTTATGGCCTTGATGTTCCACTCAGGGATAGTAGGGAGAATGTATGGATAGAATTCCTCACTAAAATAGACGCAATAACCAATTTGTTTTTGTGTTGTGTTTTCCTAACACCTATGCACTATTTACATGAAAAATTCTCTTTTTTGTGCCAAAGGGAATGCAGCGTGAGACTGTAGGGGCATTTTGAGGCACTACTTTTATCTGTGCCTTGTTTCTCCTAATGTAATAAAAGTTGCAGAAAAAATCAGAGAAAAATAATTTTATTTTTCTATGCATGCTATAGAAGTGCATTTGGAGTTTGATCACATTACATTCTTGATGATGACAGAGTGTGTGCACCAGTACTAAAGGGACCATACATAACCATAGCTGAAGGCTTTGCAAGCAACTATATAAGAGCAGGAAATTAGCTGTGTTGATAGGCACATACATCCTCACCCCCAATGTTCCCTTTAATTCAGGAAAGTACAGCTTGAGGACTCCAGTGGATGGGCTACAAATGAACATCATCCTCAGCTGGCCTGCTGAGGATTATGGCAATGGTAGTTAAACAACAGATTGGGTCCTGCAGACTTCTTTTAGTTGTTGCATGATGATTTAGCATGGAGTTGTTTGGTTTATTTGATTCCATCAATCAAAAGGGTGTTCCTTAGCCTCCACCTAGAATTTGCTTGTTTAAAATACTGTTATATGTCTGATTTAATATGCATGCGCAAACTGTAAAGAAAATTCAGAAAAACAAGAAAAAAAAGAATTGTGCTATTATACAGATCCTTCATGAAATATAAGTTTTAAAGAACAATAATATGATATTATGATCAGTATCTGTGTTCCAATGGGATTTAGAGAATTAAAGTGGATATCATACCTGCACAGCTCATAGTCTCATTAATATCTATTTAAGCTGCCTATACCTTTTTTTATGACTTGGTCAAATAAGCATGGGTAATGAATTATTCATGTAATTACTCAGTTAGGGCTGGATTCTATTGCAGGTGCTAATTTTATCAATGCTTTTATCTCCAGATTTCCCCATAGACTTCAATAGGAAAATGATAAAATGGGTGTTAACATTTATCACCTGCAATAGAATCCAGCCATTATTTGGCTGCTAAAATCTATCTGTTGGTACCAGAAGGGTGGAATAAATTGATAATTATGAATAATCACACAATTCCTTTCATAATGGAAGCTCCCAATGAGGAGGTCCTCTTTAAAAAAATCTTAGAAAAAGAATTAAACATAATGTAAAGTAATTTTTTTATTAATACACAAAACTATTTTTAAAGTAATAGGTTCACTTTGTCTGGCTGAAGTTGCCATGTTTAAGCTTCCCATGAAATTTTCCATATTCAGCAGAGACACAGCAGTTTACTAACAGCTGCACTATTGTCAAAATGTTAAGCCGTAGTAATGAACTAAGAATGGGGAAGATTCACTAAGCAGTGATAAAGAGGTGATACAGTGGAGATGACTTCTCCAGTTTATCACTTATCCAGTTCATATCTTATTCTAAAGAGCCTATGTACTAAGATCTCCAAAGTGAAGAAATCTTAGTGAATAGGCTACATAGAATAAAATAGAAACTGGAAAAGTGATAAACCGGAGAAGCTATTTCCACTTTATCACCTCTTTATCACCGCTTAGTAAATCTCTCCCCCCCTTAAGTTCTTTAAAGGACCAATAAACTTTTTTTGTGGAAATAAAATGAATGTTAAATTGATTTTCCTGCTGTGTAAAACAAAGTTGCTCTCAGTGATAGGAGAATTGTATATGAAAAATGATTACACCTCTAATTGTTTAAGTGCCAGAGAGGTATCCAACATACTACAACACAATGCTCTGGATTCCTTCCTGGCACTCAAAAGGTTAAATGATATCCTTAGCAATAGCTCTAACTAGTATCCATAAGTCACATTTTTTAAAAAATAGTCTGTGGGATAGCGTGAGTCGTAAACTAAGGCTCTCCATAGCTTGTGATAAAAACAGAAGCAAATCCTACAGCTTTTTTTTCATAAAAAGCTTACCTTTTCTTTAGATGGAGAAAGTAAATACATGAGTTTTGTTTTTCCTCTGCAGCTCTATTCCTGGGTCCACTCTAGACAGATATTCATCCTGCAATAATGACTGTGAATGCCAGACTGACTCATTCACTCCTGTGTGTGGTGCTGATGGAATCACATATCTGTCTGCTTGCTTTGCTGGCTGCACCAAGATGGTAAGCCTGTGAACTAGGCCTTCACTTATTTCTCAACATAAATATATATAATAACTAAGATTAACATGAATCCACTGTACAACATAAGTAAACTGGAACAGCAATTAAGACTCCAGTTGAAACGAGAGAGATACTGGAATTAGAAATCAGTTTCCTCTGAGTGATATTTATAAACTGATAAATATTTTATTATTTTGGTTCTATATTTTAATTAATATACTTGTTGACTTTCTTTTATCATGTGATTTTACCTTAACAAATTATTTCAGTTCATTAACATTGTTATCTACTTTCTGTCTGTTACTCACAAGTATCTGCAAAATACCATATGAGCTCTGTGGGAGATCTATTAAGGTGGTGCAGACACATATCTGTTACGATTTTTCATGTTAGAAATATGCAATATTCAATGGCAAAACATTTTCATTAAAGTCACAGTTAATTTCTTACTCAGACTCATAAAAGAACATAAAATACAGGTAACATTCTTCCAACTTAACTCCAAGCCCCATGTGCTTTGTTGATTACATCAGAAATTAAATCATAAATTACCTTATCAATGGCATTACTGGTGACATCAAAGATACAAACATATCCTGTATAATGATTCACTAAGTATGTTTGTCAGAAGCCATCATGGGCAGTAGAGACTGCATGCGTTGTGGCTGATAATGGAGCGGGGCGCTCCAAATTCAGACCGTATTCCTCTCTGCATACCTTCCTGGGGAAGATGCACAGAGAGAACACGTAGGACTGTACTCCTCTCTGTGCACCTTCCTGGGACCAAGGGTCTCAGGAACGTGCGTAGAGAGGACTACAGTCTGAATTTGGAGCGCCCCGCTCCATTATCAGCCACGGCGCATTCGGCCAGTCAGTACTGCGCATGACTGCTGCACGGCCAACAGGATCCGCCCACCAGACGAGGTTGCTGGGTGGCACTGTGGCCCGTGTACACAGGCTTTTCAACTAGTTTCTCTATATTTAAGTCATTATTGTAGTTCAAAAGTTATGCAGAGATAAAGATCCCCAGCCTGCCCCTTTCTGTCCGACTCCATCTGGATCTGTAATCGGGTCATGCGACATGACGGCTGCAGCGAGAGCCAAACTTCGGTAAATAAGTATAAGGGAAATCCTGTCCCTCTTGATGAAGGGGGGCCAGGATTTCCTTTTGCATACTGAAGTTTGCCCCTTGCTGCAGCCGTCCAGACCAGACTGAAGCTTCTGCTGTGACGTAGCCAGAAGGGGCGGACAGGGGATCTTTATCATTGTATAACTTTTAAACTACAATAACGTAAGGACTTAAATATAGAGCAATATGTTAGTATTAATATACAGAAGACTCTGTGAACTCATTTTAGCTAAACATTACTATCCCTTCAAGATTTGTATATATTTATATAATTTGCAAAAACATCAATAGGCATATTATTTAACACACAGGAACCAACAACACAAAAAAAAAGCTTACTTATGCCAGTTGCACCAGGCGGAAGGCAGTGTGCGTGAGTGTGGGCAATTCAGGCTTCTGTTCCTATGACCAGGACTGGGGGAGGGGGTTCAGACAGTGTGCATGGGGATCTTTGGCTACCAGTGTGCAAGGGAACAAGGCTGGGGGTCAGCTGGTAGCCACAAATCCCCATGGACACTGCCTGACCCCAAGCCTTGTTCCCTTGGGAGTATATAACATGTATGAAATATGATACAGAGCAGAGGGGGTGATTTTGTACTGCTTGGTGTACATTTTTTAACCTTTTGAGTTCCACAGGGGTGGGCTATTCACATCCCTATGGTACTCAACTGGTTAAGAAAGTGATGCTGTTCATGGTATTGAAAGGATTCTCTCCACTCCCATACTGACCAAATGGGGAAGCAGAGAGAATACTCTTAAATTTCAGAATTGTCATAGTGTTGGTGATGTGTGAAGGGAAGAAATCCCTTCCACATCAACAGCACTTTGACAGTCTTATATGCTAATTGGGAACTTCTCCTCCTCTCTCCTTGCATCCCTAAATTTTAGTGCATATGGCACTGCATGTCTACATCGAAAAGTCAAAGTTCTTTAAACACATCAAGAAAATCATATTGCCACAGCTTCAACCTTTAGTTCATCTCCCCTGAAAATAAACAGACTGCAGTAGGTAATGGGATGTGATAATGATCATGAGATATGGTGGAACTGCAGAGTAGGCATGTATCTGTGTTAGGTTTGAGCTCAATACCAATATTCAGCAAAGTTCTATAAAACTTCATAAAAGTAGCAAAATATTCACTCAGTAGGCTCAATCAGCAATGGCATTGTGCCATTTGTGTGGCATGCATTTAGAGCATGATCAATACATTAATATGATCCTGACCCAGTTGCTCCACACTGCATTCAGAATTTGCCAGGTCAAAGCCTCAATTTGAAAATGAAAGACAGGATTCAATCCAAATATTGCATTTTGCATTTAGACCATTCCAACTGCAAAGTGCTGGTAAAAGGGTTCTAAATAGTATGTTGCAGGTATTTTAAATGCTGAGGAATGTATTAAAGGAAAATGTAGGAGTAAGTGGCTCTTAATTTATTTAACACTGGCATGACAAATTTCAGAAACATGTAACTGCAAGAAGTCCCCTCCTCCCTTTTGGAATGTGGCACCCATTGCAGATCTTTTAAAATAATTCAGTCTGTTTTTGTAGCAATTACATAAACTCAGTATGTCTTTGAAGTTACTGTATAAGGTATTCACTAGGCTCAAGTTGATGGAACCTATCAAATGCAAATGTATCAGTTTTATGCTACAAATGAATTCTACACATCCTATACATGTGAACTTATAGGGAGAGAGTGAGAAGAAGGCCACATGCAAGATGTGATCATGGAGTTTAGAAGGACACAAGGTGACATACCTTGGTAAGTGTCCTTCATACAGCTTGCAACAGAGATCAAATGCAAAATATAAGTATACAGAAACAATTGACTGCTGTCTAAAGGACACATACCTATATGTTTAAGAAATTAACAGCCACTTATTCCTAGGGTATAATACGCCTTTAAGTCATATGCTTATGCACAGCCAGCAATGTATGGCAGCAAACAACACTCATCATTTGACTGCCCTTCAGCTGTTGCCTTAATTGAGCTTAGAATAGAAAATGGAAGAATTCATAATCAATTCAATTGTACACAAACTATTTGAATGAGGCTGTAGATATGCAGCTGCAGTGTCTAAGTTATTAACCATTTACTAGGGGTATGTGGACGTTTCAGTTTTGTCAGTTCAGGAATTTCTGGGGAAAATGGACTATACTCCTTTCCATGAAAATACCACATGGAAAAACTAGCTATGAAACGTACCTCTCTAAGGTACAAAACCTTCCACAGAGGTGTTTCTATGCAGAGTTTCATAGTTATATAACCACTTTTCCATTGTTTTCTTAATGCTTGTCATCACACATACACTCACACGTGCCCTTTCACACAATCAGGCAGAGATGCTCTATGGTGTGATAAAGAGGTGAAAAAGCAAAGATAACTTCTCCAGTGATATCCAAGTCCTGTGTTATCCCATGGAGCCAATGCACTAAGATTTCTCCAACTTTGGAGATGTTAGTACATAGGCTACATATAATAACCTAAGAACTGGAGAAGTGATATCACTCTGCTTCATCACAGCTTTACCAAGCCTTAGTGCATAAGTGCCTCAGTCTTACAATGCCACAGCAGGAAGACATCGGGGGTTATGCACTAAGGCATGGTAAACAGGTGTTAAAGCAGATATAACTTCTCCAGTGATAGCACTTCTCCAGCAAATATGTTATTCCAAAACTGGGGAATTGTTAGTGCATCAGTTCCACAGAGTAACATAGGAATTGGAGAAGTGATATCAATCACTGGAGAAGTCATCTCCACTTTATCATCTCTTTATCACATCTTAGTGCATCTCCACCCCATACCGGAATGGGGCCTTTTAACTGGAAGGCCCCATTTTTCACTAATATTCAGTTTTATAGACTTGTTATATACTTTATTAACCTTTGAGTGCCAGATAGGTATCCAATGCATTGCAGCCCCCTGGCACTCAAAGGGTTAAGCCAGTCAGATGATGCTACATCATTGAAATTTAAGCTGTTAACCCCTTCAATGCTAGCAAAATATTTTGCAATGTGTTACAGATGTCTCCAGTATCCAAGAGGTTACATTTTTTCTTTTAGATGTCTATAGCATACATGGGATTATATTTTCTTAATTTGATGTATATAGCATACATGGGGTTATATTTTCTTATTTAGATGTCTATAGTATCCATGGGATTATATTTTCTTATTTAGATGTCTCCAGCAGCCAAAGTTTTAAATTTTCTTTTTCAGATTGTTATGTCTCTTTAACCCTTTGGTTGTCAGAGTGGGTGTGCAATGCATATGATTCATTATTAGGGTTGACAAGCCACAATTTAAAATAAATCTGCTTTTGCTCTAACTGATCTCCCACTATATGTAATTGTAGCACCAGTTCGAATCATGTCTCTTACTATGACGTAAGATAAGTGCAGTAGTACAGATGGCTCATTTTAAATATAACATTATCCCTACGAAGCAATTTCCTACTTCCCATGTCTCCATATTTTTGAGACAATTACAGACTTGAGAAAAATATGTGCTGAGTCATTGATAATTCTTTAATTTTCTATTCATTAAAGACTCTGTATTCACCAACAGACTATTTGCTGTTATGTCATCTGCACAGTTCTAATGTAGGTATACTTTACTGTTTTCCCATTACTGAACTAATAGCAAAATTATAAAGTGTATAAAATATTGTGCAGAGGCGACATAAATCTGAAAATAAGCCTTACTGTCCTAAGACAGTAGATAGGTTTCCTAAAATGATCCAGACTTACAACCCCTACTTGCTAAAGTTTTCACCATGACTGGATTTCGCATTAGGCCAATTAGTGTAGTGTTGTGAAACATGAATCCCTTCAACAGTTAAGGATTACAATTCCCATCATCCGCAACCAGTCATGAACTAGCTAGGGATGATGGGAGCTGTCAGGGCCCCAGGTTGCTCAGTACAGGATTAGGCAACTGTCTAGCATGTCATTTCAACTGTGTTTGTCAAGCCCACATTCTAAATTGCAGATGTGGCCAGAACAATCCCAATTTCTTTGCACCAGACATTCACTCCTTTTTTAAGGTGGCCTGTTTATTTATCATTTTATATACCACTTTAAAGGACATTGATGCTAGAGGGTAAGGTGTTTTTTGTGCTCATAAGGTTTAGGTTATTGCATGGATGGATAATTGGAGGACTGAGGGTGTAGGATTCCTTGGGTGCCTTGCCTGGGGGGGTGATATGTATATCTGGCCTTGGTAGTTGCTCAATAGAAGAGGAACACTTCTGGTGCAAATCAGCTGCATCATAGGGGGCAAATATTCCCATTTATTTGACTGGGACTTTAAACTCAAGATTTGCCACAGACTTTCTCCATGTTACACATTAAGCCCATATTTTTCAGATACATAGGGTGAGCATTATGGTCTCCTTTCAGCCACAAACTCCAGGCTCACGTGAGCATTCCCCATAGACATGCTATTTTGAGCTTTTAAGCTTGATGAAGCTGGTCTATTGGGATCTGTACTGCACATGAAGGGAAACTGTGAAGTGTAATTCTGAACAGGTACAATTCGGGGAGCATTGGGTGGTCTCCTTTCAGACCTCCATTTTGGTCCCCTGTTGGTACATCAGGGCTGCCTATACATCCCAACAGGTATCTCCCAGGGGAGACGGTCTGCAGGTAGCACAACTATCAAATGATAGCTGCCCTTTAAAACACCTTAGAGAATTTTGGTCAAATGGGAGAAAAAACCTGCTCAGCTCTGCCATAGATAAGTCCCAGTCAGAATGTTAAGTAAAAATGTCTTCATATATATTTTTCAGTGACCAACAGAATTTACTATATACTCCGTTACTGCTGTGTGCATAAAGCAGAATCAGGAGGAATTTTAATTACATGGGAAAATGGGCAGACTGGATGGGCCAGTTTATTCTTATCTCCCGTCAAAATCTATTCTATTTTTCTATGAATTATTAAAGTGAATTGGATTGCTGAATGCTTGATTAAGTGCACACTGTTTGCCCATTCAGGGACTCATTGTATATCATGCTGTTCATCTGGTGAATGGTGAACAATGGGCCGTTGATTTACCACAAGAGATGAGCGAATGTGCCGTGATTCAGTTTGCACATCAATTAGGATATTGGGAAAACTCTGGTTCTATCAAAATCGATTCAGGAAAAAATCTGTGGGCAGGAGAGAAGGGCAGAGAAGGACTGAGAGACAGAGGGGTAAAGTGAGAGACAGAGAAAGAGAGAGAGAGAAGTCATGGCTTGCTCACACAATTGGCCTTTTTCATCAAGCTAAACAGGTGCAATTCTGGAACAAACCAACTGCATCATAGGGGGAAGAGAAATATTCCAATTGATTTTAATAGGACTTTTAAGCCCTTTAATGCCAGGTCTCCAAGTTATTTTTTCACGGTGTATTAGAGACCACCCTCTAGCATTCAATTAGCCCCTTTTAAATGTAATTTTGAAAAGTATTAATTTCAACCCTAAACAGAACTTCACCTGTTTAGCTAGTTGAATAAGGCCCAAAATGAGTTGTAACCCACTCAAGCAGTTCTCCTCTGTTTACTGGAGAATTGATCAGGACAGGAACGTATCTGAAAGCAAAAGAGATGCAATTCTGGACCATACCAACTGTCACAAATGGGGAACATTTAAATTGTACTTGAGTTAAAAAGGGGTTTTAACTCCCTGAATGGTTTCAATGCGTTGGAGGTTTAACCCTTTGAGTGCCAGAGGGGTACGCAACGCATTGCTTTGCAATGTGTTGCATGCTCCTATGGCACTCAAAGGGTTAAGATAGAGAATTAAATCAATGGACTGAAGTATTTTCATTTCATCCCTGTGATTCTTTGGTTTTCTCCAGAACTGTACCTCTTTAGATTGAGTAAGTAATTAAGTAGTAATTAACCCACAGGAGCAGTCTTCCTACCTTCAGTAAAGTAGTGATCTAGGCAGGAGCCTATTCAGAATTACACTGAGCTGATATCTTCTGTTTTCCAGGGCATTGCGTGATTGCTTTTCTGACATTCTGATTCTGGTTAACCCTTTGAATGCCAAAGTGGAATGCAACACATTGCGAAGCAATGCATTGCACACCTCTCTGGCATTCACAGGGTTACAACAGCAAGCAAAAAGAGAAACAAAACACTTGTTTTACAATATGCGTTGTGGGTCTCTAAAACAATTTTATATCAATGCAAAATTCCTTGGGGTTAAATCCCAATTTAAATAAATGGGCATATAAGGGATTTTTATTTGTCACCTATGTTGCAGTTTATTTGCTCCATAATAACTCAACTTCTTTTTAGTACATCAGTCTCTCTGTATTTCTTTAGCTGATGTTCATATATACAATATTTGACATCCTTTTGTTACTAGAGCATAGACAGCCCCCCCAGGAGGCCAAGGGTTGAGCAGCTTTCAAGTGGAGAGTGAGATAGCTGAAGTGATTTGCCAGAAGGTGCTGCAGCCTTTTTCAATTATTGAAAATACTGGAAAGGGAAACTTTGACTTTCTGCTGCCACACTGGTAATTTATTGCCTGAGATTTTGACAATTCCTAGCATCTCAAACAATAATTCTCCAAAACATGTTCCATTTAATCACACCTTTTGGAAGATACAGCTGACAAAACAAACACTAGAGATTGGGCTGCTAGAAACTAATGTTGATAAAGATGAATCTGAGATGTCATTTGGGTGCCAGCAAAGATAGCCTGGAAGTTTACTGTGCAAATAGAAAAGTTACAGGTTACATTGTAAATAATGACCTTCTGATCACATAAACCGCAGTAGCAACTAAACATGGGTTAATTCCATTTGTGTTCTGCAGAGGACTGGGCTGATGTGTTATTCAGTAGAAATGCTGTATCAGGAACTGAATGTTTATTAATTCATTCATTATTTGGGTGGTTCTATAGAAATCATGGGCAGATTTACATCCCAGGCTCCTGTAGCCAAGGCTCTCTAGGTGCACTTAGCTCCACCCATGGTGACACCCCACCTCCTCACTTGACCTTGCCCCCAGTCCCATCTACTGTTTCCTGGTACGAAAAATTCCTTTGGTCTATAACAAGCAAATAGCTTTAAACCTTTGATTGTTAGAGATCTCCAAGGCATTGCTTAAAGGGATAGTAATACTTCATTTTAACTTTATTTTATTTTGTAGGCATTAAAAAAACATGAAGAATGATATAAGTCTTATCTCTGAAACTTTTATGGTTTAAGAGATATTCACAAACAAAGTATCCCCCCCTGTTCAACCAGATCAGAAGGGAGATGCCCAGGTAGACTGCAGAGAGAGACAATCTTCAATTAAGATAATGGAAAAAGCTGAAAAACTTGTCAAGGGGGGAAGGGCTTTCATTGTTTTCATACAAAGAAAATTGTCCCCTTCTGTTATCTGTCCTATCATACAACCAGATTCACATCTGAGAAGAGATGGCTTACACTAGGTAAAAGGGGCGGGGAGGGGAACTTTGCTTGTGAATATCTCATAAACCATAAAGGTTTGAGAGATAAGACTTATATCATTCTTCATGTTTTTTTAATGCCTACAAAATAAAATAAAGTTAAAACGAAGTAATACTATCCCTTTAAATTCTTAAATTATAGTCGGTAAACGTGTGTAAAACTGGTGCAGGGGCATTGAGATTGCTTTGATCATACCTACAATTCAGAAAGTGGGTGTGGACAACACTGTTGAGGCACCTCTCAAAATCTATGCAGTTGCCTACTCTGTCTGTTGGAAAATCTGGTCCTGGTAGAAATCCAGCTATTTATGACTTTTTACATCATTTTGGGGAGTATGTATAAGAAACAAAAAGAGTGTAACAAGCCCACACTGAGGCTAATGTATTGAGTAAAGGGGGTGCAATTCTGGAGCAAACCAACTGCACCATAGAGAACAAATAAAATTGGTACTAAAGATGATGCTGATTTTAACTGACTGAATGTTAACAAGGTCTCCAGTGCATTATGAAGCAATGTGTTAGAGACCTATCTAGCATCTGATCAGCAAAAAACCCAAATGAGGATTTGTGGAATTTGTATTTGTTCCCTAATGTACAGTTGCTGTACTCCAGAATGCACAATAGTTTTTTACACACTGGATAACATTTTTGTGTGTTTGTTTTGAGTCATGCAGTTCTAATTCTTAGTGTATTTCTAATTCTTAAATCTAGCAAGCATGAGTGGTTTACTTGATTAATTAAATAAATAGCTTAAAAAAAAGGTAAAATGAAGAGAGGGAAAGATTTGCCAATTGTGATTGACCAGGCCATAAACTTGAGAGAAGGGGGCGCAGGACACATGACCCAGAGGACAAAGCCGCTTTTACCAAACTCCTCAATAAATATCAGTTTAAGATAACTCAGAAAAAATCTTCATTTTTGTCACTCAAAATTACACTCTCCCGCAACAGACCCAGACAACTGTTTTGTACAGTAGAAAGGCTCTGCAAACCAGCATGCATGCATATACCCACCAACTTATCTCAGGATAAGTGTGAAGAACTTACGATCTTCTTCACAGACAAGATTTCCTCCATCCGAGCCTCCATCATAGCAGGGCAACCAGTTACCCACCAGAACCACTACAGTGGAAGGCCAGATTTCTCGAGTTTATGGTCTACTTTTACAAATGGGGATACAGAGAAAGTTAAAAGAACCATGCAAAAGTTGCGCCCCACTATGTGTGACCCTGTCCCAACTCGTCTTATATCCACATGCACTGAAACACTTGCGTCAGCCCTGGAAACTTCCTGGATCCTCTAAAAGAAGCAGTGGTAAAACCCCTCCTAAAGAAACCTTCATTAGACCCAGACTGCATACCAAATTACTGACCAGTACCCAACCTTCCTTTTCTGGGGAAAATCATTGAAAAAGTAGTGGCAACGCAACTGGAGACCCATAAATCAAGCTAAAACATCTTTGATCCTTTCCAGACAGGTTTCAGATGCTGCCATAGCATGGAAACAGCGCTAGTCCGAGTGCTAAATGATCTCCTTTTGGTGAGATACAAAGGTGATTACTCCATCCTAATCCTCCTGGATCTCTCAGCTGCATTTTACACCATTGACCATGGGATTTTAATAGAGCACTTGCAGCACATCTGTGGTCTGGGAGGCACAGTTCTTAACTGGTTTAAATCTTTCCTCACTGGTAGATCGCAGAGAGTAACATCAGGATCTTGCTCATCGACACCAACAGAATTAGCCTGCGGAGTTCCACAAGGTTCCATCTTGTCCCCATGCTATTCGCAATTTCTTGCTACCACTGGGAGACATCATCAGACGACATGGCCTATGATATCATTGCTACACAGATGAACACAACTCTACTTCTACCTTGCTCCAGATACTAAAGACCCAACATGCCTCATCAACAGTTGCTTAGCAGACCTCACTGAGTGTATGAATGCTAGTTGGCTAAAAGTGAACCCTGACAAAACAGAGTTACTCTTTGTAAGGGGACCCCGGGCAACAAGAATATCTCCGGATCGCCCAACTGGCCTGGAACTTGGAGGCTCTGAACTAATTGCTTCAGCAGAGGCAGAAACATAGCCAGGATCCAACACTTAATTCCACCGGATGATATGCCAACATTAATCCATGCATTTGTGTCTTCTCGTCTAGATTACTGTAATGCACTTTACTTGGGCCTCCCAGAAAAAGAACTCCATCGCCTTAAGACAGTACAATATGCAGCAGCCAGACTACTGACCAATCAAACTCGCTCATGTCACATAACTCCTGTTCTCCACTCCCTGCATTGGCTTCCAATTAAATGACGAACATATTTTAAAATTGGTCTGCTGACCTTCAATGCCTTAAATAATCAAGGCCCACAGCACATGAAAGAGCTCCTGACACCCTATATTCAATCCCACTGACTGCGGCCACCCAACAGATCCCTGCTGTCAGTGCCCAGAATAAAGACATTCAGCCACACTGCCCCAACATTCTGGAAGTCTTTACCATCCTCAATCAGAGAGGCACCAACATTACAGACTTTTAAAAAAGCTAAAGACCCATCTCTTTTATCAAGCATTCAGTCAACTCGTGACCATAAGGAATGCTTACATTTTATGTCTGTTTCTAGATTTGTAAAGCACTTTGAGAAAAGCGCTATAAAAAGCACAAATTATTATTATTATTGTGAAGCATGGTCCCTCAAACCATTAAAAATGCTGATTGTGCATACAAAGCTAGCTTGATTGACCAAAATATTAAACTAAAAAGAGATTAATTCAACAAAAAAGGGCTGATCATGTGGTTGAAATGCTCTCAATCAAATAAAAAAAAAATTCCTTTTTGATCAGTGTAGTCTATATAAATAAATGAAGGCTTTGTGCCTGGCAAAACACACCCAGGGGCAGCAGTAAAGAGGAGTTACTGCTCCCATTGGGTGATTAAATGGGGGTGTGATTTGTGAAAATCATGCATGGAGTTGGCCCGCCCCCACTATCCAGCCCATCCACCAATATACAACTAAAGAAAAACACAATATGGCTGCCACTCGCTCCTACACCACAGACACACACACATATACACAAACCAAATGCACACACATACAGTAGCCCACACCCACATCACACACATACCACTGACCTTGCCACCATGAAGTATTGCACTGTTTTAAATTTGGTTTACTTTTTTAATGCGTCCTTTGGTCCTCTCTCCCTTTCATTGTTATGCTCCTTACTGCCTCCTCTATTAAGCCCTCAGGTGCCTCATTCTCACTCTCATTCTTCTGCTCCTTAGTGCCTCCGCTAAACTCCACAAAAAATTACAGTGCTGCACAACACTGGAGATGATGGGAGTTGTAGTCAGCTGTCATTCTACATGTAGAGAACAAGAGAGAGAGACCCCATATGTAAGTACTACGCCAGCTTCTCTTTCTCCTCTTCTCTGCATGCAGAAGGAGCGGTGACTGCAGTTCCTATCATCATCAGTGTGTGGGACAGCCAAAATAAGGCTCTGCGGGAGCTGCTGCAGGGTGTCATGGTTCCCAGGAATAAACCAGGAGTCAGTACGGTAAAGTAAAACAATCTTTTATTAGAATAAAAACAATAATGCATGTAAACAGATAACACACAGAGGGTGATCAAAGAGGCAAGCCCTGTATCAGAAATAGCAGTCCACCAATAGATCAACCACACTGTCCGAGACTAGGCCTCAGCCCACTGGGGCCTCGAGGTAATTTGGAACGCCCAAAGGACTAGCACTGACTCAGCCTGCAGTCAGTCTAGGAGTCTGATAGAGCCCCAGGCCCGCACTAGGACAGGTATCTGTGGAGTGGAGGAAACTGGCAGAGTCCCCTAGTCAGCACCAGAAAGGATAGTCAGACAAGCCGGGTCATATACAGAGCGGGTAGTTAGCCAGAGCCACAGGTTTTCACCAGATAGGATATCCACTGAAGCATTAGTATGCTGGATGCGCAGTGGACAGAGCCCCAGGTCAACACCAGAGTGGATAGTTAGACAAGTCAGGTCATACACGGAGCGGGTAGTCATCCAGAGCCACAGGTTTGCACCAGAAAGGATGTCTAAGCCAAATCGGAACGCACAGGGAGAATGGTCAGACAGAGCCACAAGTCAACACCAGAATGGATGGACAGACAGGCCAGGTCATACACAGTTCAGGTAGTCAGCCAGAGCCACAGGTCCGCACCAGATTGGGTATCCACTACACATGTTGCACGTGTGCCAATCCATCCTAGGGTTGTGCCTTTGTAACCACGGAATCCCCAGCATAGTGGCGTAATGTGGGGAGTTAATCACCTGAAACTTCAGGGTTTTGGTGTGAAGGGCTCCCACCTTCAGGTTTAACAGAGTGGTCTCCTGCGTAATGTGAGATGGTAGCAGGGGTCTACCATCAATAGCCTCCATGGCCAGTGTAGAAGATCTGGACTGCAATGGAACCTCTGTGAGATGGTAGCAGGGGTCTACCATCAATAGCCTCCACGGCCAGTGGAGAAGATCGGGACTGCAATGGAACCTCTGCAATGAAACCACTACTGCACCCATATTGAGTAGTGCTGGGACAGAGACCGACAAGAGATGCACACCCTCAACATGAGCTTATCAGAAAAATGTTCTGGGGACTGCGATATGCCGCCTAAGATCTGTCCCTGACAGGATCTTGGGTGCGTGCGTTCTCCCAGGCGTACTGGGCAGGACCTCAGCATATGTCCTGGTTTGCAGCAGTATATAGTCCTTCCCTCTTCCTGAAGGCCCTCTCCTCCTTTGAAAGTCGGTTAGCACCTACCTGCATAGCTTCTCCCCCTCAGAGACAAGTCCAGGAGGCATGGGAGGTGAGAGAGGATAGGGTAGACCAGTATTATAAGGGGAAAGCCTGCCCGGAGCCCTCCGCAGGCGCACCTTAAATGAAGTTCGTTCTCTGAGTCTGTTATCTATAAGGATACAGAACAAAATTAACTCATCCAGTACGTTAGGTAAATCACAGTCCGCGATTTCATCCTTTATGGAATCATTAAGCCCCTGGAAGAAAACGGCTTCCAGGGCCTACTTATTCCAGCCTACTTTGGCTACCTGAGAGCGAAACTCAATGGTGTACTCTGCCACAGTACGAGCGCCCTGGCGAATGGTCAATAGGTTCTTGGAAGCTAAGACCACGTGGCCTGGCATGTCAAACACACTTTTGAATAACTTCACAAACTCTGTGAAGTTATGCACAATTGGTTTATCAGTCTCCCATAAAGGATTGGCCCATGCCAATGCCTTGCCCGTGAGGAGAGAGATAAGGAAGCCGACCTTACTGCGTTCAGTAGGAAAGGCATGCGGCACCATCTCCAAATATATGCCAGTTTGGTTGAGGAACCCACGACACATCTCTGGATCTCCCCATACCACTGTGGGGGTTGAGCAGAACCAGACAACCTCTTGATCGTGCCTGCACCGGTGCCGAGGGTGGAGGGGGGAGGCCACCGTTTGTGGGTTTATTCGTTCGACATGCAAAGTACGCTGCAACAAGGTCTGTAAGGCAAAAGTGTAACAGTTTGTTTGACACACAGACACCGTAGGTTTTGGAAAAAACACAATTTTATTGAACAATGATAATAACAATAACCCTCATGGGTCCAGTAATATATATATATACAATATAGTACAGGACAGGACAGGTTATAATGAGGTAGGCCCACATGGGTCCAGTATATGCAGGAAATACAGAGTACAATATACTGACACAGGTCAGGTAGTTCTTGTGTGATTCACAGTTGGACAGCACTGAATGAGTTACTATTAGGCTGAGAGTACTGACAGGCCCTAATAGTGCAAGGCCCTTTAAGAAGCTCAGTCAAAAAGAGAGAGCACAAAATCGAATAATGCCCAAAAGTAATGGAGACCAGAAAAACTGGTGGACTGCAGTAGCAGTAACTGAGATTAAGCAACTTGTGGACTGCCGTAGCAGTAACGGAGACTGAGCAACTCGTGAACTGCCGTAGCAGTAACGGAGACTGAGCAACTTGGACTGCCGTGTCAGTAACGGAACTGAGCAGCTTGTGGACTGCTGTAGCAGTAACGGAGACTGAGCAACTTGGACTGCCGTAGCAGTAACGGAACTGAGCAGCTTGCCCTGAGAGTCACCCAACCGAGGACTGCACGGAAGTGAGGACGCACAGAAATGTCACCTGGGCGACACCGAGGCAACGGAGACCAGACTGCAGCGAACTGTCCAGAGACAGCGAGGATCCTGACACCACCCTAACCGGAGACCGGATAAGGCGTGCAGTAGGGGTACGCAACCAAAGTAGCCCAGCCGGGCCAGAACCACACATAGAGCAGGAACGTCAGCCAATCTGAGTCGGTACACCAAGCAGGAACATCAGCTGGACCGGGTCGGTACACAGAACAGAAACTTCAGCCAATCCGAGTCGGTACACAGAGCGGGAACGTCAACCAATCCAGGTCGGTACACAGGCAGGAACAAGATGCAGAATAGTTAGACAGTCCAGGTTGGTACACAGGCAGGAACAAGATGCAGAGTCGTCTGGCAGGCCAGGTCAGTACACTGAGATCACACGAATAACAGGAACAAGTGTTGGTACGGAAACATCATGAAAGGGCACTGGAGAAGTGCCAGAACCCAGTATTTAAGCACAAATACTGGGAGGGACAATGACAGTGCAGCCAATAGGCGTAGGCAGGAGTGGAAACTGACAGAATGTCACCAAATAGCACAGGCCCCATGATAGTACCCCCCTCTCAAAGACCCCCTCTCGTAGAAGAGGGACCTGGTTTCTGCGGATATTTAGAATGAAAACTGCACAGCAATCTAGAAGCATGAAGATCACTCTGATCAACCCAGGAACACACCTCAGGACCATAGCCCTTCCAATGGACCAGATATTGCAATTTTCCTCTGAATCTACGTGAATCAATGATACTTTGGACTTAGTACTCCTCCTGACCCTGATCTTGCACAGGACCAGGGACCGCAGGAGTGGTAGTGTAACGGTTGCAAATCAGGGGTTTCAGAAGGGATATGTGGAATACATTGTGAATCCGCATGGATGCTGGGAGGTCCAGAGCATACGAAACAGGGTTCATTTTGCAGATCACCTTGAAGGGAAGCCAACTTATTACATGGAACTTGCAAATTGAGGTTTCTGGAGGAAAGCCATACCCTGTCCCCAACCAGGAAGGAGACCGCTGGCAGCCGTCTATGATTAGCGTGGCACTGATAACGCTGGAACGAATTACTGAGGGCCCTCTAAACCTGTGCCCAAGTGGAGCGGAGTTGCTCGATATGCTCGTCCAGAGCAGGAATCTGCTGCGTCTGGAATGAGTCCAGGAGCAAAATGGCTGAAACCCGTAGTTGAAGAGAAACGGGGAGCTCCCGGATGATGAATTAACCGCACAGTTCCTGGTGAACTCTGCCCATGGCAACAGATCAGCCCAATTATCATGATGATCGGACACGAAACAGCTTATGAATTGTTCCAATCCTTGATTGGCAAGTTCAGCGGCTCCATTGGTCTGGGGATGGTAGGCAGACGAAAAGGACAGCTGTATGCCCATCTGGTTACAGAATACTCTCCAAAATCTGGACACAAATTGGCTCCCACGGTCTGACACCAGTACTCTAGGTACCCCGTGCAACAGGAACACTTCTCTCGCAAAGACAACAGCAACTCCTGGGCCGAGGGAAGGCCAGTAAGGGGCACAAAGTGAGCCATCTTAGAAAATCTATCGACCACCATTAGGATGAAAGAGTAACCACTAGACACTGGCAGTTCTCCCAGGAAATCAATAGAAACGTGGGACCAAGGACGCTCGCCATTAGGAACTGGTTGAAGTAACCCCACTGGGAGGTGTCTAGGGGATTTGGCACGAGCACAGGTGGTACAGGCTGCAGTGAATGCGGTGCAGTCTGCCTGTAAGGAAGGTCACCAAAATATGTGTGAAAGAGACCAAATCAATTGATCCCTCCCAATATGCCCAGCAGCCCGAGATGCATGGTAAGTTTCAAGTAAGCGGGTAAGGAATGGCTCATCTACAAAGCACTTGCCTACTGGGGTATCTGGGGGAGCCGCAGCCTGAGTAGCAATTATTTCCTCCCCCAGTGGCGAAGTGATGCTAGTACGTATGGTAGCCGAAATGTGATCAGGCTGAATGATGGGTACGGGAAACTCATCTTTATCCATCTCTGGCCCAAATTGCCTGGACAGGGCATCTGCCCTAATATTCTTGGAGCCGGGCAAGTAGGATACAATAAAATTAAAGTGGGACAGAAACAAGGCCCATCTGGCTTGTCGTGAGGACAATCTCATAGCCTCCGAAAGGTACGTCAGATTTTTGTGGTCTGTCAGGATTAACACAGGAGTCCTAGTACCTTCTAGCAAGTGACGCCATTCTTTAAGAGCAAGAATAATAGCCAGGAGTTCTCTGTCCCCAATCTCATAATGACTCTGGGCACTAGACAGCTTTTTTGAGAAGAACCCACATGGTCTCAGAGCACTCACAGCGAACTGGACGCTGTGACAGTACTGCCCCTACCCCACTCTCAGAGGCATCAAACTCTAACGTAAATGGAAGGGAAGGGTTGGGGTGGGACAGTACAGGAGCGGATGCGAAAGCAGCCTTGAATGTCTCAAAAGCTCGATCAGCTGCCTCAGACCATTGGGAGGGTTTGGCACCCTTATGCGTAAGGTCAGACAGTGGCTTCACAATAGTGGAGAAGTTTCAAATAAACTTCCTATAATAATTAGCAAACCCAAGAAAGCGCTGGATTGCTTTTAACCCTTTGGGTCGTGGCCATTGCAATACTGCTGCAATCTTTTCCTGATCCATAGCAATGCCATCTCTAGAAATGGCGGGACAATGACAGTGCAGCCAATAGGTGTAGGCAGAAGTGGAAACTGACAGAATGTCGCCAAATAGCACGGGCACCGTGATAAAAAGACAATTGATCAATACATTGCTCTTGTGTCTGCATCCTATCCAGGATGCTTTGAAAAGCTGAATTAATATTACCGTCCGTATTCATGGCCCTTGCGTACTGTCACGGTTCTCAGGAATAAACCAGGAGTCAGTACGGTAAAGTAAAACAATCTTATACTAGAATAATAACAGTAATGCACGTAAACAGATAACACACTGAGGGTGCTCAAAGAGGCAAGCACTGTATCAGAAATAGCAGTCTGCCAGTAGATCAACCACACTGTCTGAGACTAGGCCTCAGCCCACTGGAGCCTCAAGGTAATTCGGAACGCCCAAAGGACTAGCACTGACTCAGCCTGCAGTCAGTCTAGGAGTCTAATAGAGCCCCAGGTCTACACTAAGATGGGTGTCTGTGGAGCGGGGACCAACACACGGAGGAAACAGACAGAGCTCCCTAGTCAGCACCAGAAAGGATAGTCAGACAAGCTGGGTCATTCACGGAGCGGGTAGTCAGCCAGAGCCACAGGTTTGCACCAGAATGGACGTCTAAGCCAAATCGGAATGCACAAGGAGAATGGTCAGACAGAGTCACAGGTCAAAACCAGAATGGATGGACAGACTGGCCAGGTCATACACAGTTCAGGTAGTCAGCCAGAGCCAGAGGTCCGCACCAGATTGGGTGTCCACTACACAATGGAAGCAGGCAAAAGAGTAGTTAGAAAGAGCCACAGGTCAGCACCAGAATGGATGGTCAGACAAGCCAGGTCATACACAGAGCCCAAGGGAAACAGAACTGTATTGTACAACAACGCAAGGGCCACTGAGTCAAGACTCAGTCTGCCCTTTAAACCCCTCCTCAGGAAGTAGGTAGGAGGAGCAGCTCAGAGGAGGAAGTAGGTAGGAGGAGACTACAGTAAGAAAACACATAAAACAGAGGCCTGCTGCATGCTTGAAGCCTCACGCCTGCAGATGACGCTGAAACCAAGGTAAGCTGTAACACAGGGTGAGAGATAGGTTAGGTGATCTGAAGATGATGATTTTTTGTTATGAAGTACTCACTTGACACAGTCACTATGTGTTTATGTTTCTATCTGCTATGTAAAACTCTCAGCAGTGTATACCTCTATGCGATTCAATGGTGTCTGTCTTTCCACTGTACGCATTGCCTCTCCATGCTTCAGTTCACTAATATCATAGCTGCCTATTTTTTCCTTGCCTATTTAGCCCCACCCCTGCTTACGGTTAAGCTCTGCCCCTTTTTTGCTGCGAATCACATCATTTTTCTTTCCCCACTGGCACCAGAGGACTCCCCTCCGGGGAGAGTGAAGTACAATGTTCCCAGGTACTAATGTACACGTAGAGGCTGCTATTATTACAATAACTTTTTCCACAATGTCTTTACTGCTTATCTGTAGTGATGAGCGAGCATGCTCGGCCGAAGCTCGGTTCGGCTCGAGCATCGCTCTGCTCGGCACATGGCGGTACTCGTACGAGTACCGCATGTGCTCGCCCGCCATGTTCGGGTCTCCTCCCCGCACGTTTCGCAGCTGCTGCGCAGCCAATAAACGTGAGGGGAGGCTCTGACATCAGTGTAATGCCAGCAGCCATGTTGGCTGCTGGCATTACACTGATTGGCTGGCCAGAACCCGTGATCGGGTGCTGTATAGCACCCGACGCGCGAGTTCGGCTCATTCTTAGCCAGGGAGAGATGCGCTTAGGCAGGGAAAGTCAGTGTAGGGAGAATAAAATTGTTGAAACTCTTTCAAGACCCAAAAGTCCTTTTTAGGACTGTTGTGTGTGGGGGCAGCATTTATATTTTGTTTGGGGGGGCACAATTTCCTTTTTTTTGTGAGGGGGATATTTATAAGGTGACATATAATACTAGATGCACAGGAAGTCAGTGTACGGAGAATAAAATTGTTGAAACTCTTTCAAGACCCAAAAGTCCTTTTTAGGACTGTTGTGTGTGGGGGCAGCATTTAATTTTTTTTGGGGGTGGCAGAATTTCATTTTTTTGTGGGGGGGGGGCATGTTCTAAGGTGACATTGTACTAGGTGCACAGGGACAAATATTTCACAGTGCAGTGACAAGCTGACATATTCTGTTAGGTGCACAGGGCCAATGATTTTACAACGCAGCGACAAAAAGGGCCATTTTAAACGTGTGCCTAGCCATAGATTATTGTCACATTCTGTTTAGTGTGCAAATTCACAAATTAACGTCACATATTCCGTTCACTGTGCCTAGCTGCAGATTAGCGTCACATTCTGTTTCGTGTGCCTAGCCGCAGATTAGCGTCACATTCTGTTTCGTGTGCCTAGCCGCAGATTAGAGTCACATATTGTTTAGTGTGCCTAGCCGCAGATTAACGTCACATATTGTTTAGTGTGCCTAGCCGCAGATTAGCGTCACATATTGTTTAGTGTGCCTAGCCGCAGATTAGCGTCACATTCTGTTTCGTGTGCCTAGCCGCAGATTACCGGCATATATTCCGTTTAATATGAAGAAGGCGGGTAAAAAGGGACGGGGAAGTGGACGTGATCCTGATAGTTCAAGTAAATATACAGCAAATACTGTCTGGTAACAATTTTTCGCCTAAAATCGTTTTTATCTTCCTTTTTGTGTGTTTTACGGTCTGTCTGTAAAAATGGCGTACTACGGGCGAAACATCGTTCCCAGCAGCGACGTTGGAGTCCAAGATGCATCCAGACATCCTCCCTATGCTGTCCCTGAACCATTTCTGTGGTGTTTCCATCATTTTCTGACCTTTTCCTATGAACCAGGCACCCTCCCCTCATCAGAGCAGGGGGTGCCTGGTGTAATGCTCGAGTCCTCCCATTGACTTAAATGGGGCTCGGGTGCTCGGCCGAGCACTCGAGCCTCCGGGGGCGCTCGGCCAGAGCACCCGAACACCCGAGCATCGGGGTGCTCGATCATCACTACTTATCTGCACTGCCTTTATCTTACTCCTTGTCACTAACTTATGTCATGTGTCCCTACCTTAACTGATGGTCTGCTTCTCATGGCCCGTGTCCCTTATGTAGAATAGTAGTGTAACCTGTTGCATTCCACCTATTGTGGAAATTGATGATGCCAATTGGCAATGGGGATTGCAGTCTAAGAACAACTTTCAGGGTTTGTTGTTGTCCACCACTCTCCTAGGACCTAATTTAATTTTCTCTCCTTGCCTCTAATCTTCTTTTTCTCTGCTTTGTCTCTAATCTCTGTCAAAATTTTTTTTTCCTCCAAGCTCTCTCTTCTTGCCTTTAAGCTCCTTTGCTCTTCTTACTTTCAAACTCGCCCTTTCTCAATCTTCTTTTTTTCCCTCCAGAGTCACCCACGTAAGAGGGACCAGAGCCCAACACAGGACCATACATACATTTACACACACACATATATATATACAATCACACATATATACAAACACACATATCAACAAATATACATCCAATAACATGCACACATACTGTCACACACACACACATACTCACACTTACACATATACACATTCACAGACCCTAGGATTGGTTGAAAATGTGCCTATTGTGTAACTGAAGGCAAATCCATATCTAAGTGTGTTTAAATGTGTATTAAAATTATTTTTGTGAATTCAAATATTTGGACCAGTCAGTGAATACAATATATCCACCAGATAAGCTTTATGTGAATTTTGACAACTCTAGTTGTGACAAATCAGTGTCACAAGAATAAAACAGTCACATAGGTCAATATCATTGATACATCAACAGTTAATCTTAAGACTTTGCGTGCACAGTCAGAGGAAATGTATTCAGTCCTTAGCCACTTCTTATTTCTAAGTAGAGATTAAGTAGAGTTTTTAAAAGGTTATTAAGAGTCACAGCATGCCATTTAATTTAAGTACATATATGCTATTTCACTTTGAGTGCCAGAGTGCAATGCAGAACATTGTTTTGTATTGCATTGCATACCCCTTGAGTTGGTGACAAAAAAAACGCTTACCTCTAATTAAAAATTAGAAGAGTTAATACTTTAACCCTTTGAGAACCTGAGGACTGGTCAGTGCATTACTTTGCAAATTATTGGGTCCCCTCTGGACACCAAAAATGTCAAGTAAAAAGCTAAGCTTGGAAATTGAGCATATTTTAACTCTTTGAGCTCCAGAGTGGTAATGAGTTGGCTACCTCTATGGCACTCAGAGGGTTAAATGAATGTGTGTCAGTTGAAGTCCTTCTAGTGACTGAGGAGAGTGTAACTAATTGCTAACAATTAATTTGTACTGAAACCAGTCAGAATCATTTGCTATGCATCAGAGATCCAAATTATTATAAAAAAAATAATTTAAAGGAATAGTAATACTTTGTTTTATCTTTATTTTATTTTGTAGGCATTAAAAAAATCATTAAGAACGATATAAGTCTTATCTCTCAAACCTTTATGGTTTGAGAGATATTCACAAGCAAAGTTTCCCCCTCCCGCCCCTTTTACCTAGAATAAGCAATCTCTTCTCAGATGTGGAATGCAGTCCATAGACCAGACAGATAACAGCAAGGGACAATATTCTTCCTATCAGAACAATGAAATCCCTGCCCCCCTTGACAAGCTTTTCAGCTTTTTCACTTATCTTAATAGAAGATTGTCCCTCTCTGCAGTCTACCTGGGCACCTCCCTTCTGCTCTGGCTGAGCAGTGTTACATCAGTAAAAGGGGCAGGAGGGGGACACTTTGTCATTGAATTACTCTTGAACTATAACTCTGACAGTATTGAAATAATACTCTCCAAAGTTCAAATACTATGATGATTAATTAGAGCTGCTTTTATTATGAAACATTACCATCCCTTTAATGCTTTTTTCTTTCCATCACATTTTTGAAGAGATTCTATGATATAAATTATACAGGGGTTAATTGGTAGATTACTGTACACTGCTTAATTATCATTTGGCAGATCTGCTTGATAAATTGTTCATAAATGCCTTGCAGAGAGAAAAAAAACATTTCATGGATAACCTCTGCTCTATATTTTTCATGTAGAACCTGGCTGGCTGCTCATGTCTTACTTCTGTCCCTGTGGAGAATACCACAGTGGTCCCTGGAAAATGTCCCAGTCCCGGTTGTCAAGAGGCCTTCCTAACATTCCTGTGCGTGATGTGTGTCTGCAGCATGATTGGAGCTATGGCCCAGACTCCATCAGTTATCATCCTCATCAGGTAACATAGAAAAGCTGCTGAAGCGTCCTCTAGTCCCCTTTTGTAGAAGAAAACTGCTAGATTACACAACTGTTTAAATAGGTTGAAAGTTGTCCTCAGAATTATCTGGTAACCCACCCATTGTATCGTTCTTCTGTGTTGTGAATTCTTAAGAGAAACAACAGATAAAGTCAATAAAGTTTTTTTAGTGCTTTGATAACATGTCATTCAGGCTCCTAAATACATTGACTGTGTAGGGGCTTTTGTATAACAATAGTGGGGCAAATCAACTTCACCATGGGGTGCAGGTAATAAATCCCCTAAATTAATGTTGATTTAAATGGGATTTTAACCCCTTGAATACTAGAACTGTCTCCAAAACTGCATGTGTGTCTATGATAGGCAGAAAATAAATACAAAATGCAAAATGGAGGTTAAAACCCTTTGAGTACCAGAGGGGTACGCAACACATTGCTTTACAATGTGTTGCGTACCCCTCTGGCACTCAGAGGGTTAAAACATTTTTAAAGGGGGGAGTACCTCTAACTTGAAACAAATAGTTACAATTAAAAATACCGCTTTGTTAAGTAGGTTTAGACAAACAGCCCATTTGCTTCACTGGAATTTCCGTGGAAAAAACACAATTTTCTTTTTTCACAAAAAGCCGCCTGGATTGATACGTCCAGTGAAATTACCATGAGAACTTTGTATGACCGCGAGAATTCCTGCTGCAGCATTACTATGTCAGAGTGCTGAAATGGAGAAATCCATAGCTAAAAGTAAAGGGATCTCTTCAGCTGGTGTTTTGGCAGGTGGTCACACTATTACAAGAAATGCAATGCAATACTAGAAGGCTGAATCATATTGCAACATAAGCCTTGAAACAAATGTTAGTAGGCTGGCAGAGACCTCTATTTTAAGCTGTTGATGGTGGAGGTTAGTATGCAATTAGAACACCTGCACCAACAGCATATGCTTTTCCTTCTTGTTCTTATGGATGTAGGAATGAGGACGTGTGTGTGTACACAGTGTGTTCAGATGTACCTGTCTTTGTATCTTGAATGTGCAATGTATTAAATCTATCTGTGTAGTATCTGTGTCCTATGGCAACATAAACCTTGTTAGCAGGCTGAAACCTACATCAACATACATAAGACTTGAAATGATTGTTAATAGGCTGAGTCATGTTCACAGCAACATTATTATTGGATAAATTGTTAGCAGGATTGTAGGGCGCTCCATTATAAGGTGGTGAAAGAGCAGGTATGTTCTTACAAGGAATGTTTGTCTTTTGGATCAAAGATGAAGAATCTCCATACTGGAGAGATCATAGACTGTGGTGTTACTGAGGCACTATTACTACTACTACAGTGGGGTAGATATTGCAGTATTATTAGTAGGGTGTGTCATTGGCCTTGCACTTCAAAGTACAGTAGAATCACTCATAACTAGGGTTGTGGATGCTGACATATGTTGCTGCTTAGTCAATACTAGTATCAGGAATAACAGTCTTGCTAGATCAGGAGTTGAAGGCCAATGGCAGGGGACCCATTATCAAGAACTAGGGTCATAGCTAACATTAGATGCTGGAGAGTGATCCTGGGGAGCAATGCTTGAGAGTGAAGTTGACTGGAAATGTATCATTGCTGTGGAACAAGACTAAAAAGTTAAAGTTGTCTGTCACAAGGCAGAATATCTAGTTTCCAATTCATCTGGAAACCACAATAGGATGAGTACAACTGAGAATCAAGTAGCCTGGGAGAATAATCCCTGTCTGATCCATTACTTAGTGATGAATTGTAAAACAGAGATGAGGTCAGGAGGAATCCAGTGTTCATGACAAATGGAACAGATGCGTAGCTGACAAAAAGCCAAATACTTGGGGCAGGCTGCACCAGTTCGTAATCCGGGTACACTGGGTAAATAGGCAGCACTAGATCACATGTCAGGAGACAAGCTGAAGGTCACAACAATAACTTTGTGTTACATACCTACTGAAAGACAAAATCATGGGCAGTGGTGGAGCACCAGCCTCGTGTGTGAGCATGTGCTTGTTCTCCCAGATATACATACCTGGGAACTCTCCGGATTTGCCCCGGAGACTCCGGTTCTGACAGAGATGTACCGGGTCTCCGGGGCAGAGGCTGATTACTCCGGATGTGGGGAGTTTCTATTGAAACTCTACCCACTTACACTCTTTCTCCCGCTGTTCCTCCGTCCCCAGCCTTCTGTGTGACATTTTTAAGCCTTTGAGTGCCAGAGTAGTACGGAATGCATTGCTTTGCAATGCATTCCGTACCACTCTTAAACTCAAAGGGTTAAGCACCCCCCCGCTCGCGTCAAGCCCCGCCCCTTTTTGACACGATTAGCGTCATTTTTGTCACCCCCCTGCTGAACAGAGAACTCCCCTCCGGGTAGCCCTCATCTGGAAGTACCCAGGTATGCAGATATACAGGCCACACACTTGCATATAGGAGCAAATGGCAGCAGTCCAAGCACAATAGCTCTATGGGAGTCTTTTAAAGAGCATGCATGGCATAGTTATTACACATATCTTCTCTCCACTTTGAGCTTTTTAGGACAAATTGTGGGTGAGGATTGGTCTTTCCATTGTTGATTTCCCTGATAAATTTCAGTTCACAAACGTGTGGGGTCAAGAAAGCTGACGCCCAGTCAGAATTTAACATTTTTAATTTGTTTTAATAAATTTCTAATAAAGATTACATTTTAAGATTGTAGTGATACCTCCAATCTAAATAAAGCACAGAACGAGCCTCCTATAAATAATGAGTCTGATAGACTAACTACAATAAAATAGAGGGGTATGATACAGACACATTTGTCTTTTCTTCCTTCTTTTTTCTTTCATTTTTTTGTATAGGGCCAACTGTGACCAGTCATCATAGTATTGATTGTTAGTGTTATTAGTATTATTAAACCTGGTTTGGTCACTGGTTCTGACCATAAGCTTATCATCTGTCCCTTAATCTTGTTGCTGCTTATGCTCACCTTGCCTTTTATAACTGGTTCTGATCAAGGTTCATTTGGATTCAGCAGTACGATTTGGGCCAGATAATACCTATCGCCCTAGGTTACCTTATCAACTCTCAGTCCTACACAAAATTATGCCTGAAGAAGAGACCTAAATTATCTTGAAAGTTTGAATCCTAGAGCCACTCAGCCAATAAAGCTATAATTTTTACTCTATCAGTCTCATGCTTTTTTCTATGGCCAACACGGTACCACCATTTATCTGCTGTACACAACATTATCAGGTTTCTGACTTCCCAGCCTGATGCTGCAGGCAAGGGTACATCTTCAATTGACTCTACTCTCAATGCACCACTCTCCAGCATCTTTTAGTAATTACTCCTCTCGATCCTGCTGATGAGCTCCCTATCACTGGGCTCCAGTATCTAATCTAACACCAGTCTTCACCCAGGCAAGCATTTCTGATATATTTAAATGATATTTAATTCATGGAGTTTGCAGGGATAGCTCAAGCTATAGTCATTTTAATGCAAAACAAATATAGAAGAATAGAATTTGATGACAAATAAGAATTATTTGGCCCATCTAGTCTTCCCATTTTTCCTGCTGTAAAAATCTCAAACCTTATTTGGTCCTTGGTCTTGTCTTTTGTTCAGGACAACCTTATGCCTAGCCCATGCATGCTTAAATTCCATCACTATATTAACTTATACCACTTCTGCTGGTAGGCTATTCCACTTATCTACTACCCTGTCAATGAAGTAAGCCTTTCTGACATTACCGCTAAACCTCTCTCCATCTAGTTTTAGACGTATGGCCTCTTGTTCTAACTTGTTTACTCCTTTGAAATGTACTTCCGTCCTGCATTTTGTTGAATCCCTTCATGTATTTGAATGTTTCTATCATATTCCCTCTCTCTCTTCTCTCCATCAAGCTATACATGTTTAGATATTTATTTTCCTGTAAATCATTCATCACAGACATTCTCTGGATTCTCTCTAGAGTATCAATAGCCTTCTGGAGATGGGGTCTCCAGTACAATACACAATACTCTAGATGAGGTCTAACCAGAGATCTGTAGAGTGGCATGACTACTTCCCCTTTTGTGCTACTGCTACTTCCCCTCCACTTTGTTACATTGCCGCACTGCTTAAAAGTCATCAGAAATAATTACTCCCAAATTAATTTCCTCTGTTGTCTCTGACAGCATAGTACCCTTAATGCTATATTCTGCCTTAGGATTTTTACATCCCAAGTGCATTTACATTTGTCAACATTAAACCACAGCTGCCAAACTCTTGTCCATTCTTCTAATATACCTAAATAATTTGTCATTTGGCTTATTTCCACAGGAATGTCTACCCTGTTGCAGATCTTTGTATCATCTGCAAAAAAAGGTATACGTTTTGCAGTATCACTAATAATATATTAAAAATAATAGATCCCGGTACATGTCCCTGAGGTACCCCACTAGTAACACAACCTTTGTTTGAATATTCTCCATTGACTACAACCCTCTGTCTAATTTCATTCAGCCATTGCCTTATCCTTCAAGTATTTTTACATCCAGACCCAAACACTGCAATTTATTACTGAGTCTTCTATGAGAGACCAGCAGTTGATCTAACCCCTCTGCTTGTCCAGGAGGTCTACAGCTCATACCTATATGAGTGACCATCTTATTCCATACCCTGTATAAGATTAACATTTAAGCTATTGTTGTATAAATGGCAGCCTCTCCTCCTTTTCTGTATTCCTGTCTTTTGTAAATATATAGTACCCTGGTATTACTACATCCCAGTCATTTTTTTCATTTTACCAAGTCTCTGTACACGTCTATTACTAAGTCCACATCTTCACTAGTTATTATTTCAATAAGTTCAGGGATCGTATTCCCTAAACTGCAGGCATTTGTAGATATGGTTTGAAGTCTACTGGTTTTTGATCTATGTGTCATAGTCATACCTTGTTCCTTTAATGCTAGAGAGGGTACATTCTGAGCCTATTACACATAGTTTTGTGTTTCATCTACAGATAACTGGAATTTTGACACTTAGACAATTCATTGAGATCTGATGTACTAAGAAGAACTGACAGAATTCTTAGGCAAACCAATTGCACCACAAGTGACAAATTAAGTAACCCATTTATTTAAATGAGGCTTCTACCCTATGAATACTCGACAGATGTTCACAGCATTGCTGTGGAGGCCACCCTAACATTCAAGCTGTTAAAAGCCCTATTTAACCCTTTGCATGCCAGTGGGGTGTGCAAAGCATTGCACTAAATCTATGAAAAATTGGGATATTTTAATTTGTTCCCTATTGGGCAGTCCATTTACTGAAAAATTGCTTATATAGTATATTAGCCTCACTGTGACATTTATATACATGTATTATGATGAGTTCATGTAATCAGGTTTATGTATAAATATATGTATGTATGTATAAATATAACACCAAATGGATGAAAACAGCCAAACACATTTTGTTTGTGATTACTGAGTGCAATAAAACCTGTTTCCTTTGTTTGACCTTGACAAGACACTGGGAATTTTAGGCACACATTCCATTGTGGTCCTCATTAGGTTATAGGCCTTATATATTATTGAAATATGTCATTTCCACACACATTCACTCCCTCTTTGCCTCCAGAAGTACAAAGCCTATAGGAAGGCGTTAAAATGCAAGGAATGACCTTCCCTTTCTCTGCAACTGCCTGTCACCTATTGAACTAATCTAAATGAACTAGAGAGAGCAGGCTGGTGAATGCTGTGAAAGCATTGCCAAGCAGCTGTTGAATTTGCTGCAAGAAGATTGAAAAGAATTACTAGCCCAGTGGGACACACTGAAAAATAAATGTGCACAAATTCAACGCCCCTAACATGCTGACAGTTACAAAAATGGACAACTTTTATATATTTTTTTAAATGCTAATTCAACATTAAAAATAATGGGGTTATATGAAATATACATTAGTTGGTACTTAATCCAAAGGCATATGATAACTCTTGAAGTGCCAGAGGGGTTGTACGGAACATCTTTCTGGTACTTGAAGGCTTAAGCTATGGGCAGACTGAAATAGAGAGGATAATAGAGATAGAGCAAAGAATAAGGAATAACTAGAACCTACTGTGCCTTTGGGTAAAATCTGTGGGTGCCCTCCTACACACACAAACACACCCACACCAAACACTAACACACATAATCTGAAGCAAGTATGAATAACACTCACTGATACAAACCTTAATCAAATCTCTATCACATCTGGAAGTCCTTCTGACCAGCGGGTGCAGGTTTCTTTTTCATTGAGAAAAAAGATGGGGAACTCAGACCATGCATTGATTTCAGGGGTTTGAACAAATTGATGGTAAAGAACGCCTATCCGATTCCACTGAAGGTTATGAGTGGAAGACAGCGTTTAACACCCGGAGCAGGCAAAATGAATATTTGGTGATGCTGTTCGGACTGTGAAACGCTCCCTCTGTCTTCCAGGAATTCATTAACAATGTTTTGAGAGACCTTCTACAGAGTTGTGTTGTGGTATATTTGGACGATATACTCATCCATTCTCCTACCTTGGAGGCACATAAAGCAGATGTAGCCCAGGTCCTACAACTGCTCAGGGAGAACAAATTGTTCTGCAAGCTAGAAAAATGTGAATTCCACAAATCCCAGATGACATTCCTAGGATACGTTATTTCATCCTCTGGCCTTGCCATGGACCCACAAAAACTGTCTGCCTAAACTTCCTGTAGGGCTAAGGTCCATACAGAGGTTCCTGGGCTTCACCAATTACTAAAGAAAGTTCATACTTTTGCTAAAGCTCCGATATTGTCCCACTCAAATCCCACCCTACATTTCACCCTGGAGGCTGACACCTCAGACTCTGGAGTAGGTGCATTGTTGTCCCAGCGTGCGGGCCCTGAGAAACCATTGCTTCCGTGCAGTTTCTTCTCTAAGAAACTATCGAAGACTGAGAGTTTATACGATGCAGGTGACTAGGAGTTACTCGCCATCATCCTTGCTCTGAAAGAATGGTAATATCTGTTGGAGGCTACTACAGTTCCTATCCTGATACTGACAGATCACAAGAATCTAACATATCTGTCAGAGGCCAAGAGGTTGTCTCCTCGTCAGGCCAGATGGGCCCTATTCCTCTCGAGGTCTGATTTTGTGGTCTCCTACTTCCCTGGTAGTAAAAACATTAGAGCAGATGCTCTTTCTCAAGAATTTGGGGCCGAGTCCCAGGAGGAGTCGCCTCTGGTACCTATTATTCCTCCTAACCGCATCTTGGCTACGATACATACCAGTATTACATCTCCATTGGGAGAGGAGATTTTGGCTGCTCAAGCTTCCGCCCTGGCGGAGAAGCCTAATGTGAAGTGTTTTGTGCCTGAATCCCTCCGTAGCAGACTGCTGGAGATGTACCATTCCTTGACGGCCGCAGAGCACGTTGGTAGAGACCAACTTGATATGGTCCATGACTAGACTCTTTTGGTGGCCCAGCCTAAGGGCAGATTGCTCCGCATTTGTTGCCGCATATTCCACTAGTGCGTGGAATAAGACTCCTAGACATCTTCCGGTTGGTCTCCTGCAACCAATGCCTTATGGGGAACGTCCATGGTCGCACCTATCCATTGACTTTATGGTGGAGTTGCCTGTCTCAGAGGGGTACACAGTCATCTTCATGATTGTGGATAAATTTTCCAAGATGGCCCATTTTGTGCCACTGAGGGGACTCCAAGGAGTTGGTCGAGATCTTTGTCAAGGAGGTGGTCCGCCTCCATGGTATACCCAAAGTGGTGGTCTCCAATTGTGGGAGCCAGTTTTGTCACATTTTTGGAGAGCTTTTTGCGGACAGATGGGTATCCAGCTCTCATTCTCCTCGGCTTACCACCCACAGTCTTATGGTGCAGCAGAGAGATCCAATCAGGTGCTGGAACAATTTGTCCATTGTTTTATCTCCGACCATCATGATAACTGGGCAAACCTGTTACCGTGGGCAGATCTTGCCAGAAATAGTTCAATTCCTCCTCTCGGAACTCACCCTTTCTGATTAACTACGGGTTCCAACCTTCGCTGCTGCTGGAGTCTTTTGAGGCTCAGGATATTCCTGTTCTGGAGGAGCACTTGAGGGTGCTTCGCTCCACATGGGTATGGGTTCAGAGATCCCTTCAGAGTTCCACGTTGCGCTATAAGAGACAAGCAGACCGTAGACGGCTACTGGCTCCAGTGTTCCAGATGGGAGAGAGAGTATGGCTGTCCTCACGCAATCTCCATCTCCAGGTGCCTTGTAAAAAGCTGGCTCCTCGATTTGTGGGCCCCTTTTGGGTTCTCCGTAGGATTAACTCCGTAACCTATGCCCTTGAACTCCCTGCTAATATGCGCATCTCTAATGCTTTCCATGTGTCGTTACTGAAACCATTGGTCTGTAAAAATATACTACTGCTCCTGGCCGTCCCAGACCTGTCCAAGTGGGGGACCATGAGGAGTATAAGGTACACTCGCAGGGTCAGAGGCCAGGTACAATATCTAGTTTATTGGAACGGGTATGGACATGAGGAGCGTTCCTGGGTAGCTAAGAGAGATCTTCATGCACCAGCCCTTCTCCCTGAATTCCACTCCCGCACCTCCTCTAATGCTGGTCCTCTTCCGCGGGGGAGAGGTCCTTAAGGGGGGTACTATCACTGTCTACCTTGGAGGCCTAGTTAGCCTGTGCTTCCTTCCTCTGTGGTGTGTCGGCCGGCATAGTTGCAGCCACCTCTGCATTGCTTCATCATGAAACAGGCACTGGGTAGGATGCCTGTTTATGGGCCTATTCTGTGTGGCCTAACTGGGCCCTGCCTTCTCCTGCTCCTTTATAAACCTCCCTGGGCCTGGGATTCATTGTCCTTGCGTGGTGTTCCTGATAGCTTCTACTTGCTCCGTTGTGAGCCGTGCATGTCTGAGTATTTGCTCTGTGTATGACCCCTGCTTGTCTGACTACCCACATCAGTTCTGACCTGTGGCTCTGGCTGACTACTCGCTCTGTGTATGACTCCAGTTTGCCTGACTACCCACATCGGTTCTGACCTGTGGCTCTGGCTGACTACTCTCTGTGTATGACCCCAGCTTGTCTGACTACCCACATCGGTTTTGACCTGTGGTTCTGGCTGACTACTCACTCTGTGTATGACCCCAGCTTGCCTGACCAGTGGCTACTAACCACTCAATGTAGCCTGCTGTTACCTTCCCTGTGGGCCTGGTTACTTTCGCTCCTTGTAGCCCTCGGCTTGCCTGACCAGTTGCCCTGGCTCCTACTCGCTCAGCATAGTCTCCGGTTGTCTGACAGGTGACCTGGTTACTCTCACTCTGTGTAGTTCCTGGCTTCTCTGACCTGTGACTCTGGCTGCCTACTCACTCCTTACAATACCTGCTTGTCTGACCTGTAGTCTCGAGACCTGGAGTAGTGCAGTCTACAGTACAGTGTGCAGCTCCGGAGGGACCTTGGGTCCTGTTTGTATATGTCTGGGGTTCTGTGCGTGCTCTACCATTATTGCTGTACATTATAAATAAAGGTGGTTATATTTTATCTTTGTGTCTGTCCTTCTTTTGCCTGTGCGCCATGAAAATCTCCAGAGCAAGTTTGAATCACATACTGACACAGACCTGACAAGCAATGCCCCAACGGCAGATCTCAGAAGGTCTTTGCATGATGTTAAACTTTAAAGAAGAAAAACAATTAATATGGATCATCAAGGTGGTGTTGCATAATTATTCATGACCCACATGCTGACAGATAGCACATTTGGTGTTCAAAAGTTTAATGAATTTAAAGGAAGAGGCTCATCACAGTTATTCTTATCTTACTGTCAAGGCAGTCATGTATGATGGTCTCAGAGGCTGTCAGCTAAACTAAGACCCTGGTCTGATTGAGATTGCTGGAGAGTACAGAGATGACAGACCCCTTTGTATGCTAACCCCAGTCACAACTTCATGCTCTGCAACCCTCGTTGCTTGTGTCCCTGAAATATGGACAGACTAAATTAGAGAGAATAGCAGAGAAATGTCACCAAATCTTATGCTTTAGACCAAATCTGAATCTTGAGACAGGCTTTCCCTTTGCTTACTGACGTTTGTCCCTCTCTGCAGCCCTCCGGACCAGACTGCAGATTCAGCAGTGATGTGGAAGAAAGGGGCGGGTGGAGGATCCTTATCTTTGCATAACTTTTAAACTACACAAAACTGAAGACTTAAATATAGCACAATCTCTTTGTTTTTATATAAAGAAGACTCAACTTAATACTTTTAAGTAGGCATTACTAACCCTTTAAATACTGCCAACACCAGTTACACACTTGCATTTGCATTATGAAGCTGGTCGTGACTGATGGTGTGTCCTACATTTGCTCCCCTTATTATTTTATTGCCTCAGCTCACTTAAACAACCCGCTGCCTCTTATTTGTGCTGTTCTGCTGTCCTGTGTTCATCAGGTAACCAAGTTTAAAAAACAAACAAACAAACAAGCAAAGTGTACTCCACAGGCAGCATGCATTGTAAAACAGCATACAAATTCAGGGTTTAACCCCTTAAGGACCAGGAAAATCTGATGTTGTTTTCCCTTAAGGACCAGAGCAATTTTTACTTTTTTGACTATGTCTTTGTTCAACCATATTTTCTATTTAATTCCTTTTGTGCACCCACACAAATTATATACTGTTTTTTTAAGGACAAGTAGGGCTTTCTTTTGATACCACAATTATATGAATACCTCATTGTTTAATTTGATTAAACTAGGAAAAAAAAGAGGAAAAAATGAAAAAAAACAACATTTTGCTTACATTGTTCTATTAGGATTTGCATACTATTAGTTAATGGAAAAAAATACCCCTAAATATATTCATTTGCTTCTCCTGAATATAAGAGTACCCCATATGCCTAGTATTTCAATCCCTTCCTCACATTTACAAGGTAAATATTACAAGATGGCTGCCATTATTTCCAACTTGTAATTTTTCAACAATTGGCATGTGAGCATCATAGCTTAGGTGACGGTGCCAGAACCAAACATGTACCACAAAGGTATATGTTTCTGAAAACATAAGGTAAATAATCAGGAGAATTTTGAAGGTTTTTATGCAGCTATTTTTCCAGAAAAAAAAATTCAAAATTGTGGAAAAATTGTGTTTTTTTGCAGTTTTCACACTTACATTTCAATATTACTGTTGATGTCAAGCACGGGATAGTTGAAAATGTAAAAATATCCATTGTTTAGTGTTCAGCTCCTTCTTCTGAGTACGGCAATACCCCATATGCATAGGTTTCTCAAAGTTTGGGGGAGATACGGGACCCAAATTGGAACATGCGCGTTTCCAGTTTCACAGTTTGAATTTTCACAGCTTGCATCACTGGTGCCATGTCTCATTTGGACCAACCGGAAGATGTCTAGGAGTCTTACGTGTGGGGTTTGCCAATTTGAAAATCAAAAAAGAATTGTATGCTGCAGTTTGCATCATGTAAATGGCAAACTTTTTGTACCATGCCCTACACTTTCTCATGGTGAGGTACGGCTGCATGAGTTGATCACACACATCAACTCCCCACATGTGCTTGTTGTAGTCTCTGATGCAGACTGGCTTTCTTAATACCCCCCTCCTGCCACGAACAGAGACTGCCACAGTTTTGTCCTCATTCATGGTGGAAAGCATGTAGACATCTTTTCTGTCCTTGAACTTAACTGCCAGCAGCTCTTGTTGGTATAAAGCTGAGGACGTCCCGGTTTCAATTTTTTTTTCTACAAGTTCTTTGGGCATGTCCCTGCAATTGCGCCTGACAGTGCCACAGGCCACGGCGTCAAAATAAAAAACTGACTTAAATAAAAGGGGGCTGGTGTAGTAGTTGTCAACATATAAATGATATCCTTTATTTAACAAGGGGTAAATCAGATCCCAAACTATCTTCCCATTTGTTCCCAGAGATTCGGGGCAACCAGGAGGGTCAAGTTGGCTGTTCTTGCCCTCGTAAATTCAAAAAGCCTGGGTATAGCCTGTGGCACTTTCACACAATTTATAAAATTTAATGCCGAATTTGGATCGCTTGGAGGGGATGTATTTTATGTTTTGGGGGGTATATACTTAGGCAAACTTTTCCTGCAAATGATTTATTAGGGGGCGAATTTTGAACAGTCTGTCATACAGGGGGTGTTCTTTTGGGAGGCACAGGGTATTATCACTAAAGTGCATAAAGCGCAAAATCATTTTGTATCTAGTCCTGGTCATTGTTTTGGCGAATATAGGGGTATCATATATGGGGTTTTTACTCCAGTGTGTTCTAATACGTGGTTTTTTAACTATTCCCATTGTCATTGTAAGGGCCCAGAATTTCTTAAATTTTAAAAGGTCTGTGGGTTGCCATATTTCTTGCTTGGAAATGAACACTGATGGGTTGGCAGTAATATGTTGGGCTGCGTATAAATTTGTTTGAGAAACAATTTCCCCCAAAATTTCTTCCCCCAAAAATAAATTAAAAAACTGAACATGGGTAAATCCTTCCACATCCACTTGAATTCCTGGGTTGCCTGTGAATTCAGGAATCTGTGGACATAAATTGGCTGGTGATACCCATTCATCAGCAGGAGTGGCAGTACTTGTGGCAGGTCTTGGGGCAGTACTTGTGGCAGGTCTTGGGGCAGCTCTTGGGGCATTTCTTAGGGCAGATCTTGGGGCAGTTCTTGGGGCTTTTCTTAGGGCAGCTTTTTGGGAATGTCTCTGGGCAGCTCATGGTGCAGTTGCTGGGGCAGCTTTTGGTGCAGTTGTTGGGGCAGCTCTTGGGGGCAGTTGTTGGGGCAGTGCGTCTTTTTTTCACAGAAGGCCCTGCGTCATCACTACTAGAGCTCTCACTCTCAGAAAACTGAGTGATGTCAAAGTCTGACGCAGTGTTTGTGGCTTCTGAGTCAGACACCAAAAAGGAATATGCCTCTTCTAAACTATAACGTCGCTGCATTGTACGCACCTACTCTAAACTAAATAAATGATTAACTTCTATAACTAACTATACCTAACTCTCACCCCAAACGGTCACTATTCCTATGATAATTTTTTTTTTAATATATTTTTTTTTTTTTTCCTATTCTACTCCTAAACCTAAATCTATCACTAAGCCTTACCCTAACACATATATTCCCTGAACCTACCCAACCCAACTACCTATCTAAACTACCTTATAATATAGAATAAAGTTTTTAATAAAAGTTTTTTTTTTTTCCCTACCCTACTCCTAAACTTAAATCTATCCCTAAGCCTTACCCTAACACACGTAGTCCCTGAACCTACCCAACCCAACTATCTATCTAAACTAACTTATAGAATAATTAAAAAAAAAAAAACGTTTTTTGGATTTTTTTATTTTTTTCCATACGCTACCCCTAAACCTAAATCTAACCCTAAACCTACAATACAATATATTGGTGTATATGTTAGTAGAGAAATATGTTTTTTATGATTGCACACCCCTGGTCATTGCTACATGTGGACATTAGGTGTTCTTTGGACTGGTCATCCTGGTGGCTGGACTTGCAGGACTTGTCAACTTTATGCAGGAAAGACTTGTTAGCTGGTTCTTTGCCTTTGTATACCTTGAGAATAAACAAGCGTGTTGTGAGTTAAATACTTCTTCATTCAAACAGTAACAGAAGCAAGGAATCCAGTTTCTTTCCAAAAAAAAGAAAATTTCATTTAAAGGCACAACACAGAGTTTTGAAATTCCTTGCCCAATTTGCCTTAGTCTAGCTGGAGACATAGCCATGGTTCTTGCAGCCATGTGAACAAACTATAGAAGCTTTTTAAGTGTAGTCCATTACTAAACAAAGCAGAGAGATTGAGTAGTTCTTCTCTAGAGTCTTTATTTATAATGTCTTCCTCCAGCTGGGCAAGCCAAAGCTGCATATCTTTTTACATATAGGTGGTTTCCATATTCAGTCTGAAGGAACTAGTCCCAGAATTGTAACATTATTGAAGAGACATTTTGATTTTTGTCCATAGGGTCCTCAAATCCTGACCCTTCTTTAACAGGAATACTGGTTGTCTGGTATAACTGAGCCACATGTAAGCTGACTTCAGGAACTCGGTCCCAAACACTACTGATTTCAAATACCCAGGAAATAAGGCCTTGAGCTTTTTGGAACAGCTCCATTCTTTCTTAATACATGTGACCACTACTTTGTACACTTGGGGAATTTATGATATTTCTTCAATCCAAGGTATAGGTTGCCAGCAGCTGATCTGTACTTATCATCTTCGTTGATGTCTAAGGAAGTGTAGATATTCAGAGCATAAATATACTCAATTGGAAAGATGTATGAATCTTCCTTATGGAGAGATGTATGAACATACCTGGGAACTCTCCGGATTTGCCCCGGAGACTCCGGTTCTGACAGAACTTTACCGGGTCTCCGGGGCAGAGGCTGATTACTCCGGATGTGGAGAGTTTCTATTGAAACTCTGCCACATCCGCTTTTTCTCTTGCTGATACTCAGTCCCCAGCCCTCTGAGTGCCAGAGTGGTAAGGAATGCATTGCTTTGCAATGCATTCCGTACCACTCTGGCACTCAAGGGGTTAAGCCCCCCCACTCGCGACAAGCCCCGCCCCTTTTTGACACGATTAGCGTCATTTTGTCACCCCCTGGTGAACAGAGGACTACCCTCCGGGTAGCCCTCGACTGGAAGTTCCCAGGTATGTGTATGAATCTTCCCTATAACCCTCCTCACATGACTCCTTTGAGTTTGATCTGCTGTCTATGAGGATAGAAAAAGGAGAATGAAGCCTGTGCAGACTTGATGTGTACAGTGCTAATTGTCTCCATATTGTGTATTCCAAATGTATGTCACGCCATGTATATGTGAAAGCAGTGCAAGTCCAGCTTTATTTGATAACTCTTGCCTTAAGAAGGGATGTTAGTGTCCTGAAAGCTTTCACTTTTTATTTTATCAACCATTGAATGGTATCACCTTTACACACACACATATACACACATATATGTACCCTAACAACCAATGTATGCAGTATGCAGCCCTGGACCGTATTTGAGTTTGACATACCTGCTCTAATTGATCTTCTGGAGCCACCAGAGTCCAGGTAACCAGAAGCCAGGCTGAAGTGGAGAACCAAGGGAAGGCCAAAGCCTAACCCCTGACCAGCTGCCCAAATATAAATTCAAGGAGCCTAGAAAACACCTCTGGAGCAGAGTCAAGCACAAACAGACCAGAACAATCAGCCCTGAATTATGTGAATTATGATGTGTGGTATGAAAGTATGTATTCCTCCACCACAAGTTGTGTGTGTGTGATGCCTAGCAAAGGCATCCAACAAAACCATCAGAAAGAGAAGGGAATGGCTAAGGGGAAAGACCCCTTCTGGAACTGCCCACAATAGGAGTGAGTCCAGATAGCCACAGGGGTGCCCAGATGGGTCTCAAAAAAATTGTTAGTACATGGATGTACAACAACCTGTAGCTGCCTCAATAGGACTGGAAACATTGGGGATGTGGAAGGTCCATACTAAAGTTTCCTGTCCTGCCTAGGGCTATGTGGCCTCTCTTAGGTGTGCTACCTGATGACCTTAAAGGAAATAAAAATCTACATTGATGTAAAAGGAGATTGTATTATATTCAGTGCTACAGAGGTCTCCAACAATTGTGGAATGCTGAACAGAAAAATTGTGACAATCAAATGTAAAACAATTGAGATTGATGTATTAAGAATACTTGGAGCAATTCTGAGGTGAACCATCTACTTCTACTTGTCCCTGTGGTGCAACTGGTTTGTCTCAGAATTGCTCCTCTTTTGACTTTGTGTATATTACCCTAGATGCTCAGTCACTCATGAAAGCACAAGTCTATGCTACTGTTTCCATTGCAGAGCAATCCTTTATCTCTCTGTCAGTATTTATCTATCTGCCAGTATACAGCTACTCTTTGCAGCAAGTCAATAGTTAACCCTAATGCATTGCAGCTTGCTGCATAATGCCAGACCAGTATCATTAACTAAGGTCTAGACTGATTTGTTTCCATGTCCCAGGGGAAGACAGATGATTACATGGGCGTTAAGGGATGATATGCTCCCCCATTCAGGCTGGAAGCCTCTGCAAATCTCTTCTTATGAAGAATGGTGTGTACCTGCCCACACTATATTTCAAACCACATTAGCTGTGCTGATTCAATAGAGATTTGCAATGACAAAGCCTTGTCAGTGCTTCAAGCTTTTCCATGCTGACATTTCACTCAGGATTTCAATAGTTTGTATTGGATTCACTGCAATCAGAGTTGGATTTTATTGTTGTTATTATTACAGTACTTACCAATTGTATAATGCTTTGCCATTTAAGACACACAAAGGTGATGGGAGATCATGCATTCTATCTTCAAAAATGTTGATAATGTACATTACAGTAAATTCTCTTTCTGAATGACAGACAACTGCAGGGCTGGATTTATATCCAAGGTGCCCCAGGCAAGGCACTATAGGAACCGTTAGCTCCACCCGTGGCCACACCCCCACTCCTCACATGACCCTTCCCAGTCCCATCCACTATTTCCTGACAGAAAAAATACCCTTGGTTTAGAACAATCATAAACAAAAAAATTAGCTTTAACCCCTTGGTTTCTAGGGAGAAAGCAATGCATAGGAGGTCTCTCTAGCATCCAAGGGGTTAAATAATAGGCTGTAAAGGAGTATAAAATCTGGTTCAAGGACATTGATTGTTGCTAGCACAGCTGAGGTGTCCCACAAAATTTGGAGCTCTAGGCAGTTGCCTATCCTGCCTATTGGTAAATCTGGCACTGGACATAGGGTTAAAAATAGGGATTTCATTTGACTGCACCTTACCATAAAATGTACTCATCTTAAAGCAGAACTTTCACCTTAAATAAACCTGTCTCCTGTTATTAGTGTAGTGTAATGATTTGTAGATTGCAGGGGGTTTTTCTGTAAGTCCGTAGTTTAGGAGAAATTCTCTCTCAAAATTATTCTTCATGTACACACTTCCGCATTCTTGGAACAGAATAACAGAGGCACAGGACTTACCAGTCCTCAAATTATCCTCCCACCTCTCCCAGGGAGCACGTTTACGCTTATCTTCATACTGATGTGTATCATGTCTATCATTACAGCAAGCACCGTTTATCATTACACCGAGCTTGCAAGGGAAGTGTAAATGCACTACCTGGGAGAGGTAGGAGGAGAATTTGACGTACTGCTGTGCCACCGTTACCCTGTACCGCAGAATGCAGAAGTGGGTACATGAAGTATAATTTTGAGAGAAAATTTGTCCTGAACTATATATAAAGAATAAACGTGCTCCCTGGGCGAGGTGCGAGGATAATTTGAGGACTGTGAAGTAGTGTGCCGCTATACCACCATTACCCTGTGCCACAGAAGTGGGTATAAGAAGTGAAATTTTGAGAGCGAATTTCTCCTAAACTATGGACTTGCAGAAAAAAACCCTGCAATCTACAAACTATTACACTACACTAATAATAGGAGACACCCTTTATTAAAGGTGAAAGTTCCGGTTTAAAACCCACAAACACACACACACGCACACATATTATAAATATACTGTATATATACACACAAAGGCACCACACACACACAATCACACACAATTAGAATGTTACACATTTTCTTTGTAAGGAAATAAGCAATTAATTTCTATTTAGTTTCAAGCTCTGAGGGTTACTCTCCCTGTCAACTTCAAAATCTGTGTGTCAAGTGAAACCGAAACTGAAGGGTTAATGTTTCTATGGATTGCACATTCAGTAGGTTAGTACTGGCTAGTAAAAAGTTGCCTGCTCATCCCCTATTCATCTGGGGAAGGATCTGATATGGTAAATAGAGGCAGATGTATAAAAGTGGAGCAAGGCAGAAATGTGCATTAAAATGGCTGTAACAGAGCGTATGTTAGTTATAAACTTAAGAACAACAGTTTAAGAGGACTGAACGCCGTGTAGTACTTTTTTTGTAAAATGGACTAACAATATTTGTAAAAAGTTGACCGGAATATTTATAAAGAAAGGTTTCTATTTGCGACAATTTAGCAACATAATTATTGCCAGAATCTTCACTCCATGTATAGGCTGTCCTTAATCATTCCAGGTGTTAAAATATGCGTAATAATGCCATATTTATAAAATCACTTCTATTCATTTTTAAATCAGAATTGGCGTTATATCCACTTGCCATGCCATAAGGACTGTTGTTTAAAATGTAAAAAAAAACGTTTTTTTATAAATATCCCTCATAGTTTAATTTTAGATACTTTCCCTGAACTTAATGGTTAAATGCATACTCTCAACCATTTTAATAAAAAAAAGTTGGATTTTGAACCATTCATTATTTAATTTAATACAAATCATTGGTAAGACCTCACCTTGAGTTTGCAGTGCAGTTTTGGGCACCAGTTCTGAAAAAGGATATACTAGAACTAGAGAGGGTACAGAGAAGAGCAACAAAATTATTAAGGGAATGGAGGACTTGACGTATGAGGAACAAGTAGACAAACTTGGTTTATTTACTCTAGAGGAAAGACAACTAAGAGGAGACCTTATCACATTGTACAAATATATGAGAGGTCCATACAAGGATCTCTGCAGTGAGCTATTTATTCCAAGCACTGATCAGGTGACCAGGGGACACCCCTTGAGATTAGAGGAAAGGAGGTTTAGACTTCAGCAGAGGAAGGGTTTTTTTACAGTAAGGTCTCTTAAATTGTGGAATTCCTTGCCCAAGGAGGTGGTTATGACAGATACAATGGATACATTTAAGAGAAGATTAGATACATTTCTTTCAAAAGGGAACATACAGAGTTATACTGTTTTTAGTAGGCAGATCAGGAAGGTCTGATAAAGAATAACTTATTTGGTGGCAGGAAAACTGTAAAATTCTCTGTCACTGGGGTATGAGGCGAAGGTTGAACTTGATGGACTTGTGTCTTTATTCAACCTAATTTACTATGTTACTACCGGGGTTTTCAGTAAAGCCACCCACCTGATAAGCCGCCCATAGGCACTTATTTTAGGTGGGCGGCTATATGGGCTCAGATACCTGTACTACCGGTATACAGGCTGCTCAAGTCCCGACTCCAATTCCTCTCACTCTGAGGCAGCTGCCTCGGAATGAGGAGAATTGGAGTGGTACTGTAGGTAATTTTAAAGGGGATCTATCACCCCTATACAACTTATTGTAAATAGCTTTGTTATGCATCTGCCGCTCTGCCGCTCTCTATCCAGCCTCCTCTTTAAGCTATAGTGCTCACATTGGCCAGAAATCAATCTCTGCCAATGAGAGCACTCTAGCTTACAGACAGAAAGCCTTGATCATTGGAAGAGGCTGGATAGAGGCAGGCAGACTGCGGCAAGGATCAGGTATTCCAGTCTGCTGGGAAGTAAGTGATGGGCTGTATTTATTCTTTTAATTTTGGCAAACAAACATTTTTGTTTTACGAATTAATACACTTTTCACTATATTTGATGCATAATAAAACTATTTACACTAAGTTGTATAGGGGTGATAGATCCCCTTTAATGAACAGTACCTTACCTTTGCTGGCCAATAATGTGAAATGTGGCTGCCATTTTTTAGTGTAGCCAAAAACAATGGACTGCCACCTGCAACACATCCTATAGAGTGATATAAGTAACTACCATATTACCGCCCTGGGCTGTTATTCGGTTCATGAACGAAGACCAAAAAAACAAGTTTTTCCATTTAACGGCCCTGGGTGGCTTTACAGAAAACTCCGGTATGATTTGATTTATTTCACTTTTATTATACAGATTGTTAATATAGTCTGACAGTTCAGAGTCACATAGAGTTTGACCTGATATAAACCATGTAGTGCTAGATTTGTGTTTTATGTACCAACCCTTGCAGACTTTGGCTGATCTGCATGCAGCTTGGTGAAGTTTCCAGCTCAGCGACACAAACTTGATGGTTGCATGCAGCTCTCCTTCCAACCCAGAAGCCATTTTGTGGCTGCAAAGTTCCACACTTTTTAATTAAGTCTACTCCCATACATGGAGATGTAGAAAATCATAACCGACGTAAATGGGAACTATTATATTTTACAAAGTCTGCTTCTGTGGGAGCACACTTTGTAAAAAGCCTGGGGGCTGTATTCCTTGGCTGATAGATTAACAGGATACAACACAGATGTTTGAAGCTAATCGAGCCATGTAATGCATCTCCATATACTGCTATGGTCAGGTTAGAAAACCCATCCACAGTAGTCTATCAGGATTGTCAAACCATAAAACTACATGACTGAACTGTGAGACTGGATGTCTTGCAGTTCAAAGTCCACTATAGGATCAACAGTCAAGCACATGGTGTCACTTTTCAGACCTCCATTCTGCTCTTCTTCTGATCTTCCTGGGTAGCAGACATGCAGATAGTTGCCTTCTAAGCAAGGGAACCTGATTGAATTTTAAGTTGGGAGTTGGCTATGCTCATTTGGACCTTAAGCAAATGAAACCCAAGATAGCTCATATTTTGTTACTTTGAAGCTTTGAATACAATGTCATTTTTCTGACTTCCAAAATAGGTGTCCGAAACTAGTAATGGCTAATACTTGCAAATTCAGCCATAATGTTGCAATTAATGTGTTGCTGCTGCATCTAATATGAATACAATTATTTGCATAGGCTGAATTTTAAAAAATTGTGAGCATATAGCTTTATTGGATGAAACAAATATTTTTTTTTTAAATTCATCCACAATTTCACAAATATAACTGGTTACTGAAATCCTAAATATAAAAAAATCAAATAAAACCATTTGAATAATCTCAGACCTTTATACCTGACTATACTTTGAATGACAACAATTCTCTTAAGATTCAATTATGTAGCAGAGTGAAAGAGATCTAGAGAAGTGGTTCTTAAAGAATGTTTATTTTTGGTGGCAGCCAGTGAGTCCACAGCCTGTTCTGGTGACCACACTAAAAATTATATGTACAAATGGTACAGCTTGATTAACACATACAAATATATATATATATTAATACGTGCAGCAACAATAAATATGCATCATATTAACATTAAAGTGCTCCAGAATCCACACTGGATCACAAACTACCCATAAAAGTTTCTTAAAACTTACTAGTTACTTGGATATATATTTAAAATTCCCAGTACACATTCATAACTCCATATCTCCATGTCTCTTCCACTACCCTTCCCCTTGGGGTGATTTAGGGGGACAGGACAGCATTGGTACAGTTGTGGTCCTTTCCTCCTCAGACTCAGTGGACACATAATGGTCCTTCCAGCTCCTCCACTGATTATTTTTTACCCTGCTCATAGTGATAGGAGTCACTATGAGCCTCTCCTGCCTTACTTGTTGCAAAATATCACAAGAGAACAGAATAGCACATCTATCTCGCTCTGTAGCTGCTTTTATTGTGTCTGCCTTCGGCGAAAAAGTCACGTTTTTGTAGCGGAAGTGCGAAAACAACGTAAATCAATGGGCGGAAACTTTATAGGCATTGAAAAAATGGCAAAAAATTTTGGCCAATGGGCGAAAAATGAGAACATTTTAACCGCTAGTTTTAAAGCGGATTTTCCCTCGAAAAAGTGGATAACAACATGGGTTTCGTGAAATTTCCAGCCCCGAACACGTCAACAACATTTGCCTACCCCTACTCTTAAGCTTGATGCATACGACCCATCTTTTTTTTTCCATTGCAGTGTTAAACATGACAGAACCCCACATACTGACCAACCGGCCTTGTGCTACTGCACTGGTAGCCATAGAACCACAGTCTTACCAGCACAGTAGCCATAGGGCCACCCACAGACTCGCTGACCCTGCAGCTTTGTGCCAATAAACTGGTAGCCAATAAACTGACCCCACAAGCCATTTGCACTGCGCTAGTAACAATAGACCCACACATACTGACTCCCCCAGCTATGAGCCACTGTGCTGATAGCAATAGAACCATACATACTGACCCCCCAGCCTTATCCTACTGTAGTCATAGAACCACACATCCTAACCATGAGCCTTGTTCCACTGTAGCAATAGAACCACACATCCTGGCCCACCCAGCCTTGGCCCACTGCAGTGGTAGTCATAGTACCACACAGATCCCCCGCCTTTTCCCACTGCAATAGTAGTCATAGAACTACACATATAGACCTCCCAGCCATGTCTCAAAGTAAGTCATGAAACTACATACATTGATCCCCAGCTTTGTCCCACTGCACTGGTAGGGACAGAACCACACATCCCAATCCTCCCAGTCATACAGTAGCCATGAAACCATACATGCTGACTCCAAGCCGCCTACAGATAGCCAGTGCTAGAGCAGAGATTCTCCCTCCAAATGTTACAAGATAATGGAAAATGTCTCCTCAACACTGCCATAGTACCGTATAAACACCAAAGGTCTCACAATAGCCATAGAACCACTCTCATATTGACCTCAATGCACTGGTAGCCATACCCCAAGCAGCCTTCTACCATTGCCCCTTGAAGCCATAGAACCACACATACTGTTTCACAACATACATTCATGGAACTTGTGCTGATTGAGCTAGATCTTGCCACTGTTATGTATGTGTCTGTATTGTAAATTGGATTATAGTTAGAGGGTTAACTTTGTCTGTCTGAAATTAAACAGTTTTGCACACTCGTTGCACTGAAAGAGTTAACTCTTTAAATGTCATGCAATGCTCAATGTTAGCTAGACCTCTCTAGCACCCAAAGGGTTAAAGATGAGATGACGTTACTACTTGCCTTGATCTTCGTTTCTGTTTCACGCACCACAACGGTGTATTTTATGTTTCTGTCTATCGACTTCCATGTCTGTGATGCAGCTTCACCTTCTGTACACCTGTAGGGAGTACAATCACGTCTAGTTTGCCCATGGTAATTCAGCTCCAGTCTCTGTCTGGTAGCAGTAAGATAAACTCAGATACTTCTAACCTTAATATAAATTATAATGGAAGGCTTAAAAGCAGCCCTGATGTAGTGCAGAGTAGATAACTTCATTTCCCAACCTCCAAATCACTTTTCCTTTGCTAACTGCCCAGCCCACAAAGATTTTGATCTGCTGAAACTCAGCTTAAAAACATTAGATTAAATAGATGTAGCCTAAAAGAAGTGGTTTGGGAAGCTGTAGATGTAGATAAGGGCTGGGGCCTGTGAGGAGAACATGAAGGCACAAGGTGGGATATTCACTAAGCGGTGATAAAGTCATCACTTCTCCATTTTATCACTTCTCCAGTTCCTGTGTTATTCTATAGAGCCTATGCACTAAGATCTCCAAAGATGAAGAAATCTTAGTGCATAGTTTCCATAAAATAACATAGGAACTGGAGAAGTGATAAACTGGAGAAGTCATCTCCACTTTATCACCTCTTTATCACTGCTAAGTGAATCTTCCAAAATATGTTTTGATGTTTATAAGAAATGTGCGTGTTTAGGGCATCCCAAGAAATGTTCAGTTGTCCTCTTGGTTATTATCAATGTCTCTAATGCATTGCAATGCCTTAGACATCTCTAGCACACAAGTGGTTAAAACTGAGGAAATTAAGCGCACCTTACTACTTCAATTCAACCTGTCTTCCATAATCATGTGGAAGGAGCCTGTCTTTTTTCACTGCACTTTTCCTAATTGGAATTTGGAGAATCTTGTAAAAGAGGAGGAAGAGGAGATGTTATTTAATGAAAGACAAGCAATTCTGGAGCAACCCAACTGGACTGTAGGGGAATAATTATGCAAATTCCCTTTGATATAAATGAGCCTTTTAATGCATTGAATTCTAGAGTGGTCTCTAAGGCATTGTGAAGCATTGGGCATAAAAGTCCCATTTAATTCAGTATAGGAATATATTGCCCCAGAATTGGGAGTGCACATTTTTCTGTGTTTGTTTTGTCTTTATGTAGAGTCTGTGGGTGTTGTTAGGGGATGGGCACTGAATGTGGTGAGTAAGATCTGTTGAGGAAAATCCATAAATGTTTCTTAAGACTTACTAGTTACTTGGATATATATTTCATTCCCAGTACACATTCATAACTCTATGTCTCTTCCACTAGCCAAACTCCCATTTCCCCAGCCATATCCCCCTTTCAATATTATAATTCCCCTTGCCAGCATATAACCCCACAGAACAAATGGAATCCTGGCCATAATATAATCCTCTTTTTCCAGCTACAAATCTATTTCTTTGTGTATTGGTTGTGAGGGCAGGGGAAGGGAGAGCCTTGCTAGAGGAGAAGTGTGGGGGGGGACCTGGATGAGGCAGACAGAGATTTGAGAAATGGAGAAAGAGAGACTGTGTGTGTGTGTGTATGTGTGTGTGTGTGTGTGTGTGTGTGTGTGTGTGTGTGTGTGTGATGGTAAATAAGCTTCTGGAGTGGTGAATAGATGATATGTGTGGAGGGGCAGGGATAGAACTATGCCTAGAAAAGTCAGGGAGAGACCTGGCTAGAGTACAGATGGGGGAGTTAGAGACCTGTGGGGAGGAGGGGCAGTTAGGCTGACCCCTTTTGACACCTGCTTGTAATGAGGGGGGTGTGAGAGATGGGAAACATGTGCTATACAAGAATGGGGTGTCAGACAGTGCATATGTGCTTTTGTGACTACCAGTGCAGTGGGACTATGTTATTGTATGTGTGGTTCTGTGACTGCCAGTAGACAGTAGAACAATGCTGAGGTGTCAGGTTGTATATATTAATACATATGCTGAAATAGCTTTACTCGTATTCATTTTTTTCAATGTACTGTAGTTTTTGTGTAAGTGCCTATGATCTGTGGAAATGTAGCTTTTATGCAGATTACTCCCCCCATACACACACACACACACACACACACAGACACATACCTATTCAATGTCTAAGCATCTGTGCAGCTGCTGTAAAATCTATAACCATATCAAGTAAGCAGGGGTGTCCGTAGAAATTTTTCTGGGGGGGGGCAAAGCCATAATATGACCCCCAGGCCTGCCCATCCAGACCCTTTGTTTATATGGAGGGGGTAACTGTAGGAGGGGGCAAGTCCGGATGCCCATGAAAGTAAGGTAGGTTTATTTTTATCAGTGTTCTGAGTAGTTCTGTAGTTTACCAGAAAATTACACCTTATATAATAGATTTTGCAACAATGCAGATAGGTGGAGAAAATTGTACAAATATAACTGAATAAAAGATAGGAATTAGCAACAAAACTGACAAAATAACCTGACTAGGTTGAATACTGATATTGCACAATGTTATATTACAGTTCAATACAACATTAGTTTCCTAATTAAGTTTCCACTTTAAATCTAGGACATTTTTAGAATTTTGATTTGTATGCTATAGTATACTTGGTTTGCTTCATAAATGATTCCGTTCTACTTAGTGTCAGAGTTGGCAATCAAGTATTTCTCATATATCTACTTATGACCAAGTTTAAACCTGGCACAATTGCATTGTGAGATTTTTTAGACATTACTTACATTTTGTGTGTGCTGGTAGAGGCTGTGACATACATGAGAATTATTATTATTATTCTCTGCAACTTGCTGGGTCTTTGAAACCCTGTGCTACCAAACAGTTTTCTTGCAGGTTAAATGTGAGAAATAGCACAAAACAGCTATAGTTCCCAAACATAATGATTTACTTTTTCCTTCCCAATGATACCATTAGCCAAAGTTAACAATGCTACTAAATTTCGGAACTTATTATATAGCTCTAGATATAATTATTTCTCACACATGAGGTGGCTGCAGCTAAAAACCCAATAATGATTTCTGCAGAGGTTATAGCACCACCCTGATTGGCAGCAAAGTGTCACCGAGGGGTCCATTAATTAAAGCAGTGTGATAATAGTCAACATTTTCTTTCATTTTCCTTTCATATTTATTCTCTCTTTTGTTATCTACTTCAGTCTCTGTCTCGCTCAAGTAGAGAAAAATAGATTTTGGAAATCATTTGTTCCCAAACCTTAGGTACCAATATCTACCAGAATCTAACCCTTTAAAGGAACACTGAGACAAAAAAAGCACAGGCTGATGCAACTTTAAATTTAAAATTACGTACTTAAAGGTAGCATGTGTGCAATTTAATTATCATACGTTACATCCCTAAATTTTAATTCTAAATTTGCTTTTTAAAGTGTCAGTAATATCATGTTAATAAAATGCCGTATTTGATGCCCGATGGTAATTAGAGATAATCTCTTGCCTTATTTCTGATTTTCGTTCGCAAAATATGAAGACATTAGCTTATAAAACTGCTAGGGCAAGTGAAGTTCGGCAGCCAACTTTGAAACTCCCATAATCAAGCGCGTTCCTGCCTACCAGTCCTTCTGCTGGCACGCACTCAGCAAATACCCAGTGGGAGGGGGTGAGCAGTTTCCTATGTTACAAGGTTGAGTCCCATGATCCGGCTCTGCAGAACAGCCGACTCGTCACTGCAGAGGGGCTGGCTTTGACATAGGCTGACTGAAGTTTTTGCCTCAATGAGATCCATCAAGTTGTGTGACTCAAAGCCAGATCTGACTCATATACATGTGAGTTGATGAAAAGGGGCGAGAGGGGAAGACTTCAGGAGCCAATTGGTCGCAAACGGTGGAGGTACAGAAAAACACTAAAAAAAAAAAAACGGTGGAGGTGAAAAAAAACACTATATAGTATAAAAAAGTATAATGAATTAAATAATGCATAGTTTTTTTGGGACATTACTATCCCATTAATGCATGTGTATCCTGTTCAGAGAGCATTTATTTAAAATCTGTGCTGTTTGTTTTGAGAAATAAAAGCTAAAGTCAGTTAATTGATAATTGTCCACTGCAATTGCATTTTTATCTTAACTCTGCTCCTAAGACTATAGCTTAGGCCTCTGAAAACAAACAGAGCATTTTTAAAGATGATAGCATGGAATACTGAGTATTTAACTATTTATAACCCAAATTTATAAGTGTTAGTGCTCCTTTAAAGGTAAATAATCCTTATTCTTAAAAATGGCTCTTACTGTGTCAAGCATAAGAACTTGAGCAAGGATCCTTCATGCAGCAGTCATATATCTATTTATTAGTGATGAGCGAGCACCCCAATGCTCGGATGTTCGGGTGCTCTGACCGAGCACCCCCTGAGGCTCGAGTGCTCGGCCGAACACCCGAGCCCCATTGAAGTCAATGGGAGGACTCGAGCATTACACCAGGCACCCCCTGCTCTGATGAGGGGAGGGTGCCTGGTCCATAGGAAAAGGGCAGAAAAAGATGGAAACACTACAGAAATGGTTCAGGGACAGCATAGGGAGGATGTCTGGATGCACCTTGGACTCCAACATCGCTGCTGGGAACGATCTTTCGCCCGTAGTACGCCATTTTTACAGACTGACCGTAAAACACACAAAAAGGAAAATAAAAACGACTTTAGGCGAAAAATTGTTACCAAACAGTATTTGCTGTATATTTACTTGTATATCATCTGCAAATTCTCCCAAAAATTTCATCGATTTTCTGAAGTGAGGCCATGATTAAGAGGGAAACGTGCGCAGAGGCAAATTATCCCAAAAATTTCCTTGATTTTCAGAACTGAGGCCATGATTAAGAGGGAAACGTGCGCAGAGGCAAATTCTCCCAAAAATTTCCTTGATTTTCAGAACTGAGGCCATGATTAAGAGGGAAACGTGCGCTGAGCTGACCATCTAAAACATTATGGGTGAGGGTCTGCTGCAGAGCTGACCATCCTAAACATTATATGCGAAGGCCCGCTAGTGAGCTGACGCTATAAAACATTATATGAGAGGGCCCGCTAGAGAGCTGACCCAATAAAACATTATATGAGAAGGCCCGCTGGTGAGCTGACCTATATAAAAATTGGCAAACAGGGCCCGCTGGTGAGCTGGCCCTATATAAAAATTATATCACAGGGCCCGCTGGTGAGCTGGCCCTATATAAAAATTATATCCCAGGGCACGCTGGTGAGCTGGCCCTATATAAAAATTATATCCCAGGGCATATGGAAGAGGAGGAGGAGGATGAGAACATTAAGAGTCAACCATATACCCGTTTTTGGGGTGGAAGGGGTGAATGGGAATACAGAGTATTCCCATCATTGTAAATAACATATATAAAGTGAGTTTATGTTCCCCCGGGGCTTTCCTCCAGTGGAGTGGAGAAGTCAGGGGAAATCCAGGCCTTGTTCATTTTTATAAGTGTCAACCTATCAGCATTGTCGGTGGAAAGGCGGATACGCTTATCTGTTATGATGCCACCAGCAGCACTAAATACCCGCTCAGACAGAACGCTGGCGGCAGGGCAGGCCAGCACCTCCAAGGCGTAGAGTGCCAGTTCATACCACGTGTCCAGCTTGGACACCCAGTAGTTGTAAGGCACAGAGGGATCATTGAGGACGCTGACACGGTCTGCTACGTACTCCTTCACCATCTTCCAAAACTTTTCCCTCCTTGTGACACTAGGCTGCGCATCAGGGTGAGGGTGCTGGCGGGGTGTCATGAAGGTGTCCCACGCCTTGGAGAGTGTTGCCCTGCCTTTCTCGGAACTGCTGTGTGCTCCCCTTTTCTCCCCTTCTCGGTTGGCCAAGGTAGCACGTACTCTGCCGCCAGCGTTGTCAGATGGAAAATTTTGGAGCAATTTTTCAACAAGAACCTTCTGGTATTGCACCATTTTGCTTGTCCTCTCCACCGGAGGAATGAGAGATGAGAAATTCTCTTTGTAGCGGGGGTCCAGAAGGGTGAACACCCAGTAATCCGTGTTCTCTAAAATGCGTACAACGCGTGGGTCACGGGAAAGGCAGCCTAACATAAAGTCAGCCATGTGTGCCAGAGTACCAACAGTCAAGATTTCGCTGTCCTCACCAGGAGGCTGACTCTCAATATCCTCATCCTCTTCCTCCTCTTCTGCCCACCCACGCTGAAGAGATGGAACTAAAGTTCCATGGCTACCCTCTGTAGCGGAGGCAACCGTGTCTTCCTCCTCCTCCTCCTCCTCCTCCTCCTCCTCCGCCTCCTCCAATTGTCGCTGAGAAGACGAAGTGAGGGTGCTCTGGCTATCACCTTGTGTAAGCTCTTCCTCCCCCATTTCCACCTCTTCCACATGCAAAGCGTCGGTTTTAATTGTGAGCAGCGAGCGTTTCAGTAGACACAGAAGTGGGATGGTTACACTGATAATAGCGTTATCGCCGCTCACCATCTGTGTCGATTCCTCAAAATTGCGTAAAACCTCGCAGAGGTCTGACATCCATTCCCACTCCTCACTTCTGATTACAGGAAGTTGAACGGAGAGGCGACGACCGTGTAACAGCTGGTACTCCACTACTGCCCTCTGCTGCTCACAAAGCCGGGCCAACATGTGGAAGGTGGAGTTCCAGCGCGTGCTCACGTCACACAGCAGCCGGTGAGCTGGCAATTGTAAGCGCTGCTGCAGCTTCAACAGGCCGGCCGAAGCTGTAGATGACTTACGGAAATGTGCACACACGCGGCGCACCTTGGTCAAGAGATCATGCACATTGGGGTAGGTTTTTAGAAATCGCTGCACCACTAAATTAAATACATGCGCTAGGCATGGTACGTGTGTGAGCTTGCCGAGCTCCAAAGCCGCCACCAAGTTACGCCCATTATCACACACAACCATGCCTGCTTGCAGGTTGAGTGGCGAGAGCCACTGCTCGGTCTGGTGACTAATCCCCTGCAACAGCTCTGAGGCCGTGTGCTGTTTGTCCCCAAGGCAGATCAGCTTCAGCACGGCCTGTTGACGCTTCCCCACTGCAGTGCTACACTGCTTCCAGCTACTGGCTGATGGGGGAGTGGCGGTGTGTGTAGAGAATTCGGAGGTGGAAACGGAGGAGGAGGAGCCAATAACGTAGGTGCTGGTGGAAACCCTGATGGAGGTAGGGCCCGCAATCCTCGGCGTGTGTAGCACCCGTGCCATCCCAGGGTCCGAGTCGCTCCCAGCCTCCACGACATTCACCCAGTGTGCCGTCAGGGAAATGTAGCGTCCCTGGCCACAAGCACTTGTCCATGTGTCAGTCGTTAAGTGGACCTTCCCAGTAACTGCGTTGGTCAGGGCACGGGTGATGTTACGGGACACATGGTGGTGTAATGCGGGGATGGCACACCGGGAAAAGTAGTGGCGGCTGGGGACCGCGTACCGAGGGACAGCTGCTGCCATCAGGCTGCGGAAGGACTCAGTGTCCACAAGCCTAAATGGCAGCATTTCGATGGCCAGTAATTTTGAAAGGTGTGAGGTTAGTGCTATGGCCTGTGGGTGGGTGGCTGGGTATTTTCTCTTGCGCTCAAATGCCTGGGGTAACGACATTTGGACGCTGTGCTGGGACAGGGAAGTGGATGTGGTCGCTGATGGTGCTTCAGATGCTACAGGTGCAGGGCGGGAGGTATGCGGGCCTGCGCCTTCGACAGGCGATTGGCCGGCACCGAAAACAGGGGAAGAGGAGGCAGTGGTGTGGCCTGCAGACACAGATGGGCGATCCAGGCGTTCCTCCCACTTACTACGGTGCTTGGATGCCATGTGTCGGATCATGCTGGTGGTGGTGAGGTTTCTAGTGTTCATGCCTCGGCTCATTCTGGTGTGGCACAGGTTGCAAACTACAAATCTTTTGTCGTCCGCACTTTCCTTAAAAAAACGCCATACCGCGGAACACCTACCCCTTGGCAAGGTAGATTTACGCAAGGGGGTGCTCCGTGGAACATTTGCGGGCCGGTTTGGTGCGGTCCGCCTTCTTTCTGTAGCCACACCACTGCCTCTTCCAGCCTGTTGCGGTGCTGCAGATGGCTCACCCTCAGGACTGCTGTCATCGCTCGGCTCTACACCTTCCCAGGTGGGGTCAGTCACCTCATCGTCCACCAAGTCCTCCTCCACTTCCTCACTCTGATCATCCTCCTCAAGTCTTGATCCCACCACATACTCGGTCATTGACAACTGTATAACATTCTCCTCAACAAGGTCTTGAGAAGGAAATAGTGGTTGATTTAATGGCAACTGTGTCTCATCATCATCATCATCATCCACTACTTCCTTTGACCTTAAATGCCGTTCACATCTGTCATCTTCTTGTGATTGGGTAGCCTCTAGAGGTTGTGAATCAGGGCACAAGATGTCATGTTCCTCTGCAAGCGTGCTTGGAGAGAGGGTCAAATGAAGGATTGGTGATGAGACGAGCTCATCACTATATCCCAGTGTGGGATCACTTCTTTGACCAGACCGTGTATGGTGGGAGGAAGGATGATCAGAGTGAGGATTATGTTGACCAGACTCTTGGCTACTGAGAGTGGACTTGGTGGAAGACAGGGTGGTGCTTAACCGACTGGAAGCAGTATCAGCTGTCATCCAACCGACCACCTGTTCGCACTGGTCGGACCTCGAGAGTGATGTCCTGCGACGCCCTGTGAAATCAGACATGAAGCTAGGTATGGTGGATGTCTTTCTTTCTTGTGCTCTGGCACCAGGCACAGTTTCTCCGCGTCCTGACCCGCGCCCTGAACTTTCAGGATCACGTCCACTTCCCCGTCCCTTTTTACCCGCCTTCTTCATCTTACACGATATATATGACTTTAATATATATGAGTTTGAAAACTTAACAGTATTTCTTACTATTCTGCAACTCTGCAGAGTACACAGAATAGGCTGCTAAACGGCGGTGAAACACACTGAATGGAATATGTGACTTTAATATTTGAGTTTGAAAACTTAACAGTATTTCTTACTATTCTGCAACTCTGCAGAGTACACAGAATAGGCTGTTAAACGGCGTTGAAACACACTGAATGGAATATGTGACTTTAATATTTGAGTTTGAAAACTTAACAGTATTTCTTATAATTCTGGAACTGTACAGAGTACACAGAATAGGCTGTTAAACGGCGGTGAAAGACACTGAATGGAATATGTGACTTTAATATTTGAGTTTGAAAACTTAACAGTATTTCTTATAATTCTGGAACTGTACAGAGTACACAGAATAGGCTGTTAAACGGCGGTGAAAGACACTGAATGGAATATGTGACTTTAATATTTGAGTTTGAAAACTTAACAGTATTTCTTATAATTCTGGAACTGTACAGAGTACACAGAATAGGCTGTTAAACGGCGGTGAAAGACACTGAATGGAATATGTGACTTTAATATTTGAGTTTGAAAAATTAACAGTATTTCTTACTATTCTGCAACTCTGCAGAGTACACAGAATAGGCTGTTAAACGGCGTTGAAACACACTGAATGGAATATGTGACTTTAATATTTGAGTTTGAAAACTTAACAGTATTTCTTATAATTCTGGAACTGTACAGAGTACACAGAATAGGCTGTTAAACGGCGGTGAAAGACACTGAATGGAATATGTGACTTTAATATTTGAGTTTGAAAACTTAACAGTATTTCTGACTATTCTGCAACTGTGCAGAGTACACAGAATAGGCTGCTAAACGGCGGTGACACACACTGAATGGAATAAGTGACTTTAATATTTGAGTTTGAAAACTTAACAGTATTTCTTACTATTCTGCAACTCTGCAGAGTACACAGAATAGGCTGCTAAACGGCGGTGACACACACTGAATGGAATAAGTGACTTTAATATTTGAGTTTGAAAAATTAACAGTATTTCTTACTATTCTGCAACTCTGCAGAGTACACAGAATAGGCTGTTAAACGGCGTTGAAACACACTGAATGGAATATGTGACTTTAATATTTGAGTTTGAAAACTTAACAGTATTTCTTATAATTCTGGAACTGTACAGAGTACACAGAATAGGCTGTTAAACGGCGGTGAAAGACACTGAATGGAATATGTGACTTTAATATTTGAGTTTGAAAACTTAACAGTATTTCTTATAATTCTGGAACTGTACAGAGTACACAGAATAGGCTGTTAAACGGCGGTGAAAGACACTGAATGGAATATGTGACTTTAATATTTGAGTTTGAAAAATTAACAGTATTTCTTACTATTCTGCAACTCTGCAGAGTACACAGAATAGGCTGTTAAACGGCGTTGAAACACACTGAATGGAATATGTGACTTTAATATTTGAGTTTGAAAACTTAACAGTATTTCTTATAATTCTGGAACTGTACAGAGTACACAGAATAGGCTGTTAAACGGCGGTGAAAGACACTGAATGGAATATGTGACTTTAATATTTGAGTTTGAAAACTTAACAGTATTTCTTATAATTCTGCAACTGTACAGAGTACACAGAATAGGCTGTTAAACGGCGGTGAAAGACACTGAATGGAATATGTGACTTTGATATTTGAGTTTGAAAAATTAACAGTATTTCTTACTATTCTGCAACTCTGTAGAGTACACAGAATAGGCTGTTAAACGGCGTTGAAACACACTGAATGGAATATGTGACTTTAATATTTGAGTTTGAAAACTTAACAGTATTTCTTCCTATTCTGCAACTCTGCACAGTACACAGAATGTGCTGCTAAACTGCGGCGAAGCACACTGAATGGAATATGTGACTTTGATATTTGAGTTTGAAGACTTAACAGTATTTCTTCCTATTCTGCAACTCTGCACAGTACACAGAATGTGCTGCTACACTGCGGCGAAGCACACTGAATGGAATATGTGACTTTGATATTTTAGTTTGAAGACTTAACAGTATTTCTTCCTATTCTGCAACTCTGCACAGTACACAGAATGTGCTGCTAAACTGCGGCGAAGCACACTGAATGGAATATGTGACTTTGATATTTGAGTTTGAAGACTTAACAGTATTTCTTCCTATTCTGCAACTCTGCACAGTACACAGAATGTGCTGCTAAACTGCGGCGAAGCACACTGAATGGAATATGTGACTTTGATATTTGAGTTTGAAGACTTAACAGTATTTCTTCCTATTCTGCAACTCTGCACAGTACACAGAATGTGCTGCTACACTGCGGCGAAGCACACTGAATGGAATATGTGACTTTGATATTTGAGTTTGAAGACTTAACAGTATTTCTTCCTATTCTGCAACTCTGCACAGTACACAGAATGTGCTGCTAAACTGCGGCGAAGCACACTGAATGGAATATGTGACTTTGATATTTTAGTTTGAAGACTTAACAGTATTTCTTCCTATTCTGCAACTCTGCACAGTACTCAGAATGTGCTGCTAAACTGCGGCGACGCACACTGAATGGAATACGTGACTTTGATATTTTAGTTTGAAGACTTAACAGAATGTGCTCTAATCTGCAACTTTGCACACTAAACAGAATGTGCTCTAATCTGCAACTTTGCACACTAAACAGAATGTGCTCTAATCTGCAACTTTGCACACTAAACAGAATGTGCTCTAATCTGCAACTGTGCACACTAAACAGAATGTGCTCTAATCTGCAACTTTGCACACTAAACAGAATATATATATATTTTTTTTTTTTTTTTTGTTTTTTTCCCCCCACACCAAATAACCTGCTGCCCCCACACACAGTAGTCCTAAAAAGGACTTTTGGTTCTTTTTTTTTCACAATTTTTGTTTTTTTCCTCCCTACACTGCCTTTCCCTTCCTATCCTCAGCTCTCCCTGGCTCAGACTGAGCCGAACTCGCTGGTCAGGTGCTATACAGCACCTGACCACGGGTTCTGGCCAGCCAATCAGTGTAATGCCAGCAGCCAACATGGCTGCTGGCATTACACCGATGTCAGAGCCTCCCTGCACGTTTATTGGCTGCGCAGCAGCCGCAAAACGTGCGGGGAGGAGACCCGAACATGGCGGGCGAGCACATGCGGTACTCGTACGAGTACCGCCATGTGCCGAGCAGAGCGATGCTCGAGCCGATCCGAGCATCGGCCGAGCATGCTCGCTCAACACTACTATTTATGTATTTTTTTGCATAGTATCTGCAAATGTCTATTTTTCTATACACCATGTTTTCTGTACACTGTGTACACCATGTTAAGTCTGTATTTAGATTTCACCTCTAATCACTAAACAAAATACTTTATCAGTCTTAATGACAGAAAACAGCATCCATGATTCCAATGAGAAGTGAAATACTTGTTAAGGTAGTAAGATGACCCAGTTCCATTTGAGACTAAAGCAGAGTTCAAATGCAAAAAATATATATATACTGGGGAGGGGCCTGACTAGAAGCCATACTAAGCAGATGCGTCCCTGCAGCAATTTACAATATTTTTTGCCATCAGGCAAACTTACTTACTTAAACAAATATTTAATTAATCTTCCCTGGTTGTGGACACTTTACACTTCAAGAAAATTACTTTTTGCTGTGTGTCTGGCCTTTAGCTTGGGACTGAGCAAACCTTATGTCCTGTGACCTATGATAGGCCTTACACACCAAAACTCCTGGTTCTAGCCTTTGTTTTAATGCTGAGGCAACAGATTCACTTGACCAAGCCAGTGAAGTTGATTCTGGAGAAGCAGAGGAAGGCCGTTCTTTTCCATGTCTCCCCTCACCGAAATCATGGGTGTGGGAATATATTTCCCTTGGGGCAGGCACAGTACAGTCATCAGCAATGGCACTGTGCACTATGTGCAGTGAAAAAGGGAAAGAGGGGACTTACTTTGGCACGTCATCCCTCATTAAGCACATGCAATATAAACACCCTGATGTTTATGTTAAGCGTGTGAAAGCTAAACCACCAAAAACAATATTGAGAACCATTGTCACTGGGCCCTTTGTCCTTCACCAAGGGCACGAATAACAAAGAAGAAAATCCCACAGGACAATAAGAGAAACCCAGCCTGGAAGTTTGATGATGAGTGTAACCCCTGCATCATCATCGTCTTCTTGTGTTAAGGTCTGGGAAAATGTATCCATTGTCTCTGCCTCAGCATCATTAGGGTCCTCTTCCTCCTCTTTTGGTGTACCACTTTTGCCTATTTTATCCCCTCCACATTCTGATAGTGAGTATGTATCTAAGAGGTTCTGGCAGTTCATGTCCACCCACTACACATTATGTGGTGCACTGACCATACATGACAGTGTAGTGGAGAACAATCACATACAGGGACATATGCAGATCGTCTATTTCACTGAATGCACTAAGCAGGTGGCAGGGAGATTTTTTTATTAAGTCTTTTATCTTGACATCATCTGCCCTTAAAGGGATAGTAATACTTCATTTTTCTTTATTTTATTTTGTAGGCATTAAAAAAACATGACGAACGATATAAGTCTTATTTCTCAAACCTTTATGGTTTGAGAGATATTCACAAGCAAAGTTTCCCCCTCCCGCCCCTTTTACTTAGTGTAAGCCATCTCTTCTCAGATGAGGAATGCAGTCCATACACCAGACAGATAACAGCAAGGGACAATATTCTTCCTATCAGAACAATGAAAGCCCTGCCCCCCTTGACAAGCTTTTCAGCTTTTTCCATTATCTTAATTGAAGATTGTCCCTCTCTGCAGTCTACCTGGGCACCTCCCTTCTGCTCTGGCTGAACAGTGTTACATCAGTAAAAGGGGCGGGAGGGGGACACTTTGTCATTGAATTACTCTTGAACTATAACTCTGACAGTATTGAAATAACACTCTCCAAAGTCCAAATACTATGATGATTAATTAGAGCTGCTTTTATTATGAAACATTACTATCCCTTTAATGGAATAGACAAAGGCCACAGTGACATCAGTACTTGGGTTCTTGGAGGATGGTTTTGCATATCTATCTTAAGCATCAAGGTGTTTGGTTGCAGTTGTGCCTTTTGCTTAATATGAGAGAAGATGTATCAACTGTTGTGTTACCTCATAGTCCTTCCCCTATTTCACAATGTGTCCTTGTGCACATAACAGTTGCTGATGAAAGGTGCAATTCCTACCTGCTCTCAAGGGAAAAGTAGTGTTCCACCATACCCATGATTTGAGAGGAGGTGTAGGAGGAGAAGCATAGTTGGTCAACATCTTCTCTATAGATACACCAGTCCCACTGTCATTGCAGCAGTTGGTTGAACTGTTACATTTTTATTCATTATGCCATCAACACAAGAACGCGACTCTTCATCTTCAGATTTCTTAGATGTTTTATTAATATTACTACTGGTGGTGGTTGAACTTTTTTGTGACTTTGTTAAACAATCTCCTCATCTTCAGGAGGAGAAGGATCACCATCATTTATTGCACCTGCTGAAACAACCATGGCTGCATTCAGTTTTTGGACTACCACTTTACTAACACATCCCTGCACTGCTCCTACTCCTTTCACCCTACCGCTGCCCCTAGGATTTTTGTTGAACATTATTAAACTAGTGTGTATTTTAACAGCGAAGTTCAAACAACAGCTGATTGTGTGCATTGTATTGCCCTTTATAATAAAATACTCTAGCGCCTCTAGTATTTGTCTGCCTGAGTCACAGCTCACGACATGTCCCGGTCTCTGTCACCTATCAGTCAAACTATTTTAATTTTTTTCTTTTTTTTTTAATTGTATTAACTGTCCCTATCACCATCAATAAAAAACACTCCCCATGCAACTGTTTCTTCCCTTTGCTTTTAGCATCAAGAGGATTTCAGCTGCTGCTTTCACTTTTACAAAATGTTACTGCAGTCTTTGTTTTAGTACAAATGACAATAGATCTTACAAAAATATGCTGTGTCCTCTTTCTGTTTGATTGTTGAAGGAGTCAGTGTGTCAGTTGAACTTGCCTGTCTGTTGAGTATCATTCTTCTAAATATTCAGTCAGTTAGTCAGTGACAGAGGGTTAGCCAGCTCAGGAAGGAACTTGAATCATAGCTGTCTGTGTCTTGTCAGTCACCTAAGACTTTGGGATATTTGGAGTAAATCTCCTTTGCTCCCTTCATACAGCCCAGACTCCCTGACTTTAGGGTATTTGGGGGAAATGTCCCTTCTCCTTTCACACACCCAGTCTCCCCTAACACAGTGGGCAGCCAGTGGACGCTATCCTGTATCACAGCTGCCTGTGGTATTTGAGGTAAATGCATACCCCTACACTCTCCTAACACAGAGAACAGCCAGCCGAAACGTTGATCTGTGAATAAACTTTTATTATTTTCTCACATATTTTTAAGTCCTGAGAGTGCTTCTTTCAACCAACTGTCTATATAAATATATAGATAGATAGATAGATCGATAGATAGATAGATAGATAGATAGATAGATAGATAGATAGATAGATATTTTAACATTAAATAGTATGTTTTATTGTAGTTACCATTGAATCTACCACTTCGTATATCGGAGAGATGTAGTCAATGACTCAAGCTTTTCCATAGAGTGAATTATGAATACAAATTGGAAACTAGTTGTTAACAAAATTAAGGTGTAATAACTTTTAAATGGAAAATCTCCCAACTGTTATTTTATTCAGGAGGAAAGCACTATAAGATAAGTTTACTGCTACTTTTATTTTTTTCCCTGAACACAGACAAGTCAGTCAAAATTAATACGCCTCTGAGTAAAATGTCTGTGTTCAAGAAAAGGAATATTTTAAGGCCAAAAATATTAAAAATAAAGCAGTCTTAGTTTAAAGCTGTCTTTTTCTAGATAATCATTGCTACTCCTCAGTCTTGGACCAGAAACATTAAATGAAGCAAGCAGAAAAACCACACTCATCAAGACAGGGAGATGAGGATAAAATCAGCTTTATTGCACCATCAAATTCGGATAACACACAGCAACATGGATCTAACGCATTTCGCAAATATAGTGCTTAATCATAGACCTAATTCAAACAACTAAATATGAATGCTACTAAAGACCACATGGAAGTATCTCATTGATCTCAATTCAATCACAAAAGCAGTTGCAATTCAAAAGGATTGATCAATCATTCTAATATGTGCATGAAATCAGTGTGTCTCAAAAAGCAATTCTCGATACATCAAATTTACACAATAAAAAACAATAAAAACTCATTGCTTACCAATGAAGTTAAGTAAGTTAAATGAAAGTTATATAATTTATGAGTTTTCAATACAAGGCATACACTCTCGTATAAGGCAATTAAAGAAACAGTGTTCAAATTATGCCATACATGAGAATCCATAATGAATGAGAATCACATAATGAGTAACATCAAATTTGCTGTTTCAGTCATTCGGTACTCTAGAACAGAGACTGAAGATCTAATATACTTTTCTCTGAGAGAGTCTTTTAGACTTATCTCCACCTCTTATATTGAGGCTAATTTTTTCAATACCCTGTACAGAGAAAGTATCAAGGCTACAATCGTGTTTTGTACAAAAATGTTCAGCTACACCTGTTTTATAATCTTTACATCTAATGTTGCTCACATGCTCTCTTATTCGTCCTCTTAAAGATCTCATGGTTTTACCCACGCACTGTAATCTGCACATAGAACAGGATACAACATGCATAACATATTTAGTGTCACAATTTATATATTGACTCATATTGTATGTATTTCCATTGGCCATAGATTCTAAAGAACTCAAGTGGGTTACCCATCGATAACAACTGCACCTACAATTTCCACATTTAAAGATTATAAAAGAGGTGTGGCTGAAAATGTTTGTACGAAACACAATTATAGCCTTGATACTTTCTCTGTACAGGGTATTGAAAAATTTGCCTCGAAATAAGAGGTGGAGATAAGTCTAAAAGATTCTCTCAGAGAGAAGTATATTGGATCTTCAGTCTCTGTTCTAGAGTACCGAATGGCTTAAATCATAAATTTGATGTTACTAATGTATAATCAATGTGTGTAATACTTTAGGTCCTTCTTTGCACTTCTTTTGTTAATTTTGATTGGATTCTCACATATGGCATAATTTGAACACTGTTTCTTTAATTGCTTTATACGAGTATATATGCCTTACATTGAAAACTCATAAACTACATAACTTTCTTTTAAGTTACTTAACTTCATTGGTAAGTAATGAGTTTTTTTTATTATTTTTTCTTGTGTAAATTTGATATGTATTGAGAATTGTTTTTTGAGACACATGGATTTCATACACGTTAGATTGATTATTTGATTCATAGGTCAATCCATTTGAATTGCAACAGCTTTTGTGATTGGATTGAGATCAATTGGATACTTCCGTGTGGTCTTTAAACAGCATTCATGTTTATTTGTTTGAATTAGGTCTATGATTAAGCACAATACGTGCAAAACGCGTTAGATCCATGTTGCTGTGTGTCATCCGAATTTGATGGTGAAATAATCTGATTTGATACTGATCTCCCTGTCTTGATGAGTGCGGTTTTTCTGCTTGCTTCATGTATTTTCAAGGACTGGGATCTTCAAACCAGCATTAAGTACAACAGTGAAAAATGGTGGTGAGTATGTTCATCTGTTGTCCTTTGGAATGATTTACAACGTTTATACCAAACAGTGCCATCAATCTATTCTCATACAGAAACATTATAAACATACTGCCCTCAAGCTTCTTCTCTCACTACTGGCCAATGGCTTTCATATTGCTTATGCCGGTAGGTGTAACATCATCCACTCAATGGGAATGATCATTTGTCCTGGTCCTTTAAGCAGTGGTTCTGGGGGGGAGTGAAGCCTGCTGGGAACCTGTACACTGAGGCAGAACTAGCATCAAATAACACTAAAGACTGGACTTATCCTTTAAATTGGAGCCTGTTGTTGGTACTTGATGGCAGCTTTGGGAACCCCTGATAAATAAAATATTTTCTAAAGCACAATTTTCTTTTACTGCTACTCTACTCTTTAGGATTTCTCTCAACCTGAACTGTCTCTGTCTTTACCCCTGGTTATAGCCCTGGTCTGAGTCCTGGTTTTCAACCACTTTGATTTGCCACAGGCATACACTTATTATGACTCTTTTCTATGAAGACTTAGACAAAATGTTAATGCTGAGTTCAATTATATATTCATGATTTTACAGCTACAGTATGTTTGAGTTTGTTATTCTGGTTAAAACTAGCTGTTTATTTTAGAATTTGTTCCCTTCATTACATCCTTGACAAAATTAAAAATGTTAGGGAAGCCCTGAAAATTACAGATTGGATCCCCTGAGACAAGATAGACTGAGAACTAATGCTCTAACTTAATTTTGTGTTCTCCTATACAGAGCAGTGAGTCCTGAACTCAAGTCCTATGCACTGGGGGTTCTCTTCCTCCTGCTTCGCTTGATAGGTGAGTAACTCTTGCACGTCTAGGCTTGGAACAGATAATCTCTATTTAATGTTGTTTCACATATTCTCAGTAATTGTAAAAACCTCACAAGTCAAACATTTCACTATATAATTGACTGAATAAAGGAAAATGATTACTTTGAATGTTATTGCAACTATGATTCATTTCATTTGACCTGTTTTAATGGATTTAATGGTGCCAAAGAAATCTCAAACTGATTTGGCCTCATGTATAAAAACAAATACATGCAATTCAAGGGTAAACCAACTTCACAATAGAGAACAACATAGAACATTCCCCAAATTGTTGTTAATTTAAAGGGGGTTTTAACCTTTGATGCATTGCATTGCAGATGCATAACCCCAGAATGTGGAGTGATTCTTAAGAAATAAACATCACTATAAGCAGCAAATAAAAATTATAGTTGATTTAAATGGGATTTTTAATGGTTTGAGTGCTAGAGAAGTCTTCAATACATCGCTTCAAAATGCGTTGGAGACCATGCTAGCATTCAAGAGGTTAAAATGCAAATTGAGACCAATTAATTTGCAGTAGCCTTATTAGTTCAGTTTTGGTATTTGGAGTAACAGTTTATATTTTAAGACAAGCTTACAAGAGATCATTGTTCAAAATAATGCAGAGTTAGATAAGAATTTAAGATACAAGAGAGAAAGACTGGAGAGGGTGAGAAAGTGGGAATAAAAATATCTGGTCTGGGTAGTAAATAAAGAGCACTTAGCAGTACTGGGTAGTACATAAAGATCACCTAGCAGTACTGGGAAAGTACATAAAGAGCACCTGGAAGTATTAGGTACAGTGCCTTGCAAAAGTATTCACCTCCCTTGACATTTTTCCTATTTTGTTGCATTACAACCTGGAATTAAAATTGATTTTAATTTGGATTTCATGTAATGGACATACATAAAATAGTCCAAATTTGTGAAGTGAAATGAAGAAAATAACTTGTTTTAACAAATTCTTAAAAATAAAAAATGGAAAAGTGGTGTGTGCATATGTATTCACCCCCTTTGCAATGAAGCCCTTAAATAAGATCTCTTGCAAACAATTACCTTCATAAGTCACATAATTAGTTAAATAAAGTCCACCTGTATGCAATCTAAGTGTCACATGATCTGTCACATGACCTCAGTATATATATACACCTGTTCTGAAAGGCCCCAGAGTCTGCAACACCACCAAGCAAGCAGCACCATGAAGATCAAGGAGCTCTCCAAACAGGTCAGGGACAAAATTGTGGAGAAGTACAGATCAGGGTTCGGTTACAGAAAAAAAGAAGCAAACACGTTTTCTGTTCACCAAAAGGCATGTGAGAGACTCCCCAAACATATGAAAGAATTTACAGACAGATGAGAATAAAATTTAGATTTTTGGCCATCAAGGAAAACACAATGTCTGGCGCAAATCCAACACCTCTCATCACCCCGAGAACACCATCCCCACAGTGAACCATAGTGTTGGCAGCATCATGCTGTGGGGATGTTATTCATCATCAGGGACTGGGAAAATGGTCAGAATTGGAATGATAGATGGATCTAATCATAGGGGAACTTGTTTCAGTCTTCCAGAGATCTGAGACTGGGACACAGAGGTTCACCTTCCAGCAGGACAATGATCCTAAGCATACTGCTAAAGCAAAACTCAAGTGGTTTAAGGGAAAATATTTAAATGTCTTGGAATGGCATAGTCAAAGCCCAGACGTCAATCCAATTGAGAATCTGTGGTATGACTTAAAGATTGCTGTACACCAGCGGAACCCATCCAACTTGAAGGAGCTGGAGCAGTTTTGCCTTGAAGAATGGACAACAATCCCAGTGGCTAGATGTGCCAAGCTTATAGAGACGTACCCCAAGAGACTTGCAGCTGTAATTGCTGCAAAAGGTGGCTCTACAAAGTATTGACTTTGGACGGTGAATAGTTATGCATGCTCAAGTTTTCTGTTTTTTTGTCTTATTTCTTATTTGTTTCACAAGAAAAACTATTTTGCATTTTCAAAGTGGTAGGCATGTTGTGTAAATCAAATGATACAGCCCCCCAAAAATTCATTTTAATTCCAGGCTGTATTGCAACAAAATAGGAAAACTGCCAAGGGGGGGTGAATACTTTTGCAAGGCACTGTAGTAAATAAAGAGCACCTAATAGTACTGGGTAGTACATTAAGAGCACCTAGCAGTACTGGGAAAGTAAATAAAGAGCACCTAGATGTATTATGTAGTAAATAAAGACCACCTAGAAGTACTGGATAATAAATAAAGAGCACCTAGCATTACTGGGTAGTACATAAAGAATATCTAGCAGTACTGGGTAGTAGATATAGAGCACTAGCAGTATGAGTAGTATATAAAGGCATCTTAGCAATGGTCTGGATGAACAGCAGAGAGAAGCTGAAGTGGGTGGACAACTACACGAAGGCACTGGTCTGGATGCACAGCAGAGAGAAGCTGAAGTGGGAGGAAAACTACACGGAGGCACTGGTAATAGAAATCTGTGGTATTGAGATAGGCATCCCATGCCATTGTTTATGCTTTTTAAATAGAAACATCATCCTTATTTCAAAAGTCTCTTTAATTTTTTAAATTACATTTAACCCATTAAGGACCAGAGGGGTGTGCAACTCAATGCATTGCACACCCCTCTGATCCTTAAGGGGTTAAGGATCCTGAGTGCAAAATTCTTAAACAGTCTTCTTAAAATTAGTATCCAAAGTACTCATATCTGTGAGTACATTTTAATCAAGGAAGATGTGTTTGGTTCTTATGTTGAAGTTGGTTTATCCTAACATAGGGATTTTGTGCCTGTGCCTCCGGTCACCCTGTATTAGTATGGAGGCCTTCATGTCTATTTATCTATTCCAAACTGGGTCATATTTACCAAAAATTGCATCAATTCTGGGGCAGACAAACCAACGGCACCATAACTACATTTTAACTGGGGCTTTTAGCTCTTGGAATATAGAAAGGTATCCAGTGCATTGGGTAAATTGGGCAGTTGGGCTGAGCCATTACTGCTCCACTTTTGTATTTATACCCATGTTCTGTTGCAGATCGTCAGTGAAGAAATGAATTAAATATAATTGAAATGGGAAAAGAAAATTATAGAAGCAAATATGTCTATGCTACTGAACGTCTGTTTTTGATCTGTTTTTCCAGTGTTCTTTGTATTAATCTGACTTTTTTCATTTTTATAATTGGCAGCAAAATCTTCCATTACATTAAATAAATGTTTTCAAATTCCAAATATTGATTGAAACTGACACATCAAAAAATGAATTTGGAGGTGATACTGTTATCTTATTGTCCTTATGATCTGTGGGGTTTTATAGCCTTGAATAGTTCAGTGGCATTTATAACTGCTTTCATATATTCCATTTGGAATATATTCCACTTATTTCTTTTGTCTGCCAATTTTGTTCTGAAGGTCATGGTAGAACCAGAACAATGTTCAGCTCCAAAGAGCTACATAATCTGCTTGTTGTGGGTGGCTAAATAATTATGCTTATTTTTTTTTCCAGGTTACTAATCTTTTCAGGAACATAAAATTACCAGCAAATATATATACTAACTTTGAATGTGTAAATCTCCAGCTGGCTGAAATCAGATAGAGGATCCTAATCTATGAAACACACATACTTTGTTATACATTAAATGTTTTTTTTGGCCTTAAAATATCACAGAAAGGAGCATGGATCTTTTTTTCCTCCCCTGGTGATTTCATCTTGATAATTGCATATGAAAGATTTTGTAACGTAACTGGAACATATTAAAAATGTAGAAATAATGAGGTTGAAAAAAAGACATGCGGCCATCAAGTTTAACCTTTGCTGCAACATATTATTTCTATTCATCCAGATCAGAGAAAGACAAAACAAATATTAAAAAAAAATGAAGCAATCTCTAGTTGACCCAAGTGGGTAAGAAAACTGCTTCCTAACACCAAAAAACAATCAGATTTTTCTTTGAGCAACATCCTATCAGCATTGTAACCAAATGTCATAATTCACTATATTGTTCTAAGCTAAAAAGGGCATCCTTTTTGAAAGTATCTACAGCCCACACAGCCTCACAAAGCAAATACATCATTTTTCCTTGTTAGAAAAAGAGATAGTTTAATAATGGAAAGGTTTAAGGGGGAAATAAAACCTTGAGACAAGTGTTTTAAAAGCTCTTTTGTCCCATCAGCCTCTAAAATAATAGTGTATCAAGTTGCTTCCTTAAACTTTTAAGTGCCAGATGGGTATCCAATGCATTGCAAAGCAATACACTGGATACTTCTCTGACACTCAAAGGGTTAAACAGTCTGGGCACCAATTAGGCACTTTGCCTCCGATAGTAAGTAGGAAGAAGCATGCAAGGTACATTTCTATTTCATCAGTGATGCAGTTGGAGCAACCATCAAGCATACTGGTGCATTTTTTCACTACTTGGTTATATTTTGTCCTCCTTGTTACAACTACCACAGGCAGAACACTGTTCAGTACTAGGGATGAGCGAGCACCCCGATGCTCGGGTGCTCGGGTGCTCTGACCGAGCACCCCCTGAGGCTCGAGTGCTCGGCCGAGCACCCGAGCCCCATTGAAAAGCATGGGAGCACTCGAGCATTAAACCAGGCACCCCCTGCTCTGATGAGCGGAGGGTGCCTGGTCAATGTCCCCCTTCATCTCCGCTATGCCCCTCTTCCACAATGTCCCCCTTCATCTCCTATGCCATAGAGGAGATGAAGGGGGACATTGTGGAAGAGGGGCATAGCGGAGATGAAGGGGGACATTGTGGAAGAGGGGCATAGACTCTATGCCCCTCTTCCACAATGTCCCCCTTCATCTCCGCTATGCCCCTCTTCCACAATGTCCCCCTTCATCTCCTCTATGGCATAGGAGATGAAGGGGGACATTGTGGAAGAGGGGCATAGCGGAGATGAAGGGGGACATTGTGGAAGACGGGCATAGCGGAGATGAAGGGGGACATTGTGGAAGAGGGGCATAGAGTCTATGCCCCTCTTCCACAATGTCCCCCTTCATCTCCGCAATGCCCCCGTACCTCCAGTCCCTGGTGGTCCAGCGGAGCGTCTTCGGATCTGTGCCTCTTCCGGCACAGATCCCCTTCACCCGAACATGTCGGGCGAGCACATGGCGGTACTCGTACGAGTACCGCCATGTGCCGAGCAGAGCGATGCTCGAGCCGATCCGAGCATCGGCCGAGCACGCTCGCTCAACACTATTCAGTACTTACTGACATTGAATTTGTGGTGAAAGACAGCCCCTTCTTTGCTTCCAAAGCAGCATTCCAAAGCAGTGCCTTGACAACCTGGGAAAGGCTCCTAGCACAGCACATACTTTCTCAGGTTACCCCAGGGCAAAAATGTGAACTGTTTTTAAAATACTATATTGCCTCAAACAAGGACTATTTAAAATGATGCTGAACTATACATACTGGGGTGAATGCATGAATCTGCCAGCACAGCTCCACTGGTGTTAGCTTCTATTGTCAGTGGCTGCACTTCAGGGTGTGTACTACTGTGTAGGTATTCAGTAGTGCATACAGGTGGACACACTCCACCAGCGTGGGTCTTTAATTCCAGCAAGTCTCACACACCTCCCTCATAGTATGCTCAGAGAAATGGCATAAAATCAGGCCTTTTCCACTGTTTTATTTAATACATTGTGTTAATCAAGACTAGAGGAAATGTCTGACTAGAGCACTGGGTTGACTTTGCTCTTGGGAACAATGTTTACGGAAGTGACGGATTGCACATAAATGGTAGGGGAGCCTCCGTGCTAGGGAATAGAATGCTAAGAAGGTTGGAGGATCTTTTAACCCTTTGAGTGCCAGAGTGGTACGCAATGCATTGCAAAGCAATGCGTTGCATACCACTCTGGCACTCAAAGGGTTAAACTAGGAAGGGGGTATATATAGTAAAAAGGAAATAGCTAATGTAGATAGGAACAGGGCAAATTAAGGATCATGCGAGTGATGAAGGAGTGGGGATAAATGTAGCCAATAGGAAGGAACTCCTATTAAATGAGGATGTACAAAAACAGCAAGTAGTGGGTAAAATACATAAAACATCAACAGTATGTTGGTGAATGCAAGAAGTATGGTAGGTAAAATGGGAGGACTAGAATTGCTGGCAGTTAATGAGCATTTTGACATCATTAGTATAACCTAACCATGGTGGAATGATACACATTATTGTGCTGTAAATACAGAGGGCTATTCCCTCTTTAGAAGAGACAGGATTAACAGAAAAGGGGGAGGTGTGAAACCAGATCTAAATCCAATTTTGAGTGGTTGTGAGGAAACTGGTCATCATTTCGGGAAGAAATTGAGGCAAACTGTGCCATACAAGGTAAAAAAAAAAAAAGAGGTGGTGGGTATATGCTAGAAACCACCATATATTGATGAGAATGTTGAGGACCAACTATTATTGCAAATGAGGAAAGCTGGACATCTTAGGCATACTATAATTATGGGAGATTTTAACTATCCTGATATCAACTGGAAACATGAGACCTGTCAGAATGTAAGCAGCTTTATGAGCATCTTAGGGATAGCTACATGTCACTTTTCTGCTTGTTAGCAGTTAATGTTATACGTCATCATGTAATGTATTAAGGTGACACAGAGGAAAACAACACATTTTATGGCCTTTAACACCTGGGATACTAAAGACAACCACAGGACATTGCTTCACAGTGCGAAGATGTCTCTAGCTTCCGGTGGGTTAAGAGTACTCCCATTGCTAAAAGGTGTTTTATTCAAAAGTTATTACAGCTCAAGGCTGAATTTTTTGGTGCAATATCACAGTGGCCTGAAATTGCACAGTGGCACTGTTGCTACACCATCCTATTGAGATTTATGGTCTACTGATCAGAGCTGTACATAGGATGGTGTAACAACAGTGCCACTGTACAATTTCAGGCCACTGTGATATTGCACCTAAAAAATTTAACTTTGAGCTGTAATAACTTTTGAATAAAACACATTTCAGCAGTGAACGTACCCTTTTTTACTCAGAGGGATAAACACTACAATATATATCTTTTTACATATTAAGTATTACTATCCCTTTAAGTCTGTGCTGGGAATTAGTGTTACCAAAACATGGTTCATTTCTTATGTATTTATACAGGAAAGATCTAGTACAACATATGGACAAAATTTAATTAATTGAATTTGGTTGCTGATGAGAAACAATTGGGATACCAAGTTTGCCTATTGTTCTAAGTGTTTAACCCTTCGCAATGTATTGGATACTTCTCTGATCGGAAGAGGGTTAACCATTTGCAGTATGTGGGATTGCAAGTTTTCCACTTTAGCAAAGTGTTTAAGGGAACAGTGTTATACAAGCATATCAAACTCTAATACAGCTGAGTGTGTAAGATATATATATATATATATATATATGTATTAGAAAAAATAATGGCAAAGCGAATTAGTAAATAAAACAGCTAAAAGTAATAAATGAAATATTATACATATATGGGCTATGGCCACAAAAGCCATGCAATACCCCACCAAGAGAGGTACCCAAATGTTACTTTTTCACTGCATAATCGCAGAGGTGTTACATTTGCATAAATATACTGGTGTGGTCAGAGCCAGATCATCCATTATGGCAACCTACGCTACTGCCTAGGGTCCATGGCAATATAAATGACCCTGGCTACAAGTTATGGTGTCACAGACAGAGATTCTGCTGTTGTTGCTGCTAACATCTTGTGTCCAACACCCTTTTTGTTGAAAGAGACCAGTATAATACAATCACTCCCATTTCCATTAGAGACACAATGCCAGTACCTGCTAACAGCATTCTGTGTCAGAAGCAGCGGAATCAAGGGATGTGGGGACCTAAAATGGTACCTTACCTAGGGCCCAATGAAGCCTTAATCTTAATCCATCTCTGGGTGGGGTGTTAAATAACACCCTCTGGCATTCAGATGTTAAAGTGACTGGGGAAGAAACTTATCCATGTAAATAAGACTTTTAACCTCTTCATTCTGGGCTGAAGGTCACTTAAAAAGTGTCTTCCTATGAAGGCCATCATGCTTTTGGCATGCAGTGTTTGCTATTTAATGTATCTCCCCATTGACTTATCTAGGGAGATGTATTTCATATAGCGATTAGGTGGATCTATACACTTTCTGATTATATCTGCAGTTTTCTGTGTATAGCGATCTGTAGTAGGGGTGGGCAAAACCTCTTGCTGTGTTCCCGTGAGAAATTCAGCGAAACCACTTTGTTGTCTGCTTTTTTGCAGTAAAATCTAATTTAAAACCAGCAATTAAAATTTTCACATTTTTTTAACCCATTGGCCAAAATTGTTCGCCATTTTTCAATGACTAGAAAGTTTCCGCCCAAAGATTTATGTGGTTTTCGCCTTTTCACCATAGAAATGTGACATATTTGCATAAGTACACAACAGAAGCAGCTACAGAGCGAGGCAGACATGCTGTTCTATTCTGCTGTAATATTTTGGAAAAACTGAGGCAGGAGAGGCTCATAGTGACTGCTATCACTATGAGCAGGTTTAAAAATAGCAAAAGCAGGAACTGGAAGGACCCTTATGTGTCCACTGAGGCGGAGGAGGAGGAGGAGGAAGTGAGCACAACTGAACCAATACTGTCCAGCCCCCCTAAATCACCCCTAGGGATCTTGGGGAATTTAATGGGAATGGAGGGAAAAAATGGAATGGGAAGGGAGGGAGAAAAGGGTAGTACTAGTGAGATCAGGACAGGTCAGCTGCCTGAGCCTGCTGCTAGACATGCTGCCCCTGCTGCCACCACTGCTGTCACTAGTACTGTGCCTGCTGTCAGACATGCTGCCCTTGTTGCAACTGGTGCTGTGCCTGCTGCCAGTGCTGAGTCTGCTGCCACGAATACTGTACCTGCTGTCAGACATGCTGCCCTTGTTGCAACTGGTGCTGTGCCTGCTGCCAGTGCTGAGCCTGATGCCACCAATACTGTGCCTGTTGTCAGACATGCTGCCCTGCTGCAACCAGTGCTGTGCCTGCCACCAGAGCTGAACCTGCTGCCACCAATATTGTGTATGCTGTCAGACGTGCTGCCCCTGCTGCAACCAGTGCTGTGCCTGCTGCCAGTGCTGAACCTGCAGCTAGTGTGTTTTATAATACTCAGGAGGGGGGAAGGAGAAGATAATGCCAAGTCTGACAGCAGGGGACCCTAAGTCACACTTGCCATCCCTAAGCAGTGCCACCAGTGCTATTACTAACAAGGTCTAGAAGCTTGTTAGTGTTAGGAGTGAAGGAGGGGTAATCATAATCAATATCCGCATATTACTAGTGACTGTAAGGAGGAAGACTGCAGCTGAACTTGATGTGTTTGGTGTTAGTAGTCGTAGCAGTAATGGTAAACCAGCCAGTGGGACTAGTTAGGGGAGTGGTAGGGGAAGCATTTGAGAGCATCCAGACTAGCCGTCAAGGGAGCCCACACCATTCCTCTGGCTATGTGAGTCCTCTCCTTCCCTTCACTACAGTGTCCAAGTGGAATATGATCTTGAAGAGGCCAGAACTGGTGTTGGGGGAGGTCAGGTGCAGAATTAATACCACCAGTACCAGAAAGATCACAGATCAGCTGCCTGTGCCTGCTGCTACCGCTGCCAGTCTGCCTTTTTCAGGTCAAAAAGAAATGACAAGTGTGATATTAGGGGACCCTCTGTCACATTGCTCGTCACCTCCTCCAAGCAGCAGTGAGATGTCTGTAATAGAGCAGCAGCAGCATATAGGGACTAGAGGTGGTGGTGGTGATGATTATGATGGTGGAGAAGTTGGGGTGGAAGAGACATTGATGACCATTTTAGCAGAAACTGAGCATCACTAGCAACAAGCTTTTGGAATTTGCGGAATTTGCAACTGCTCTAATTCCTTCTGCTGTTACAAGGGCAGCAGGATTCTGAGGAGCAAGCTAGTGCGTCACAGACCACCGTGGACACAGTGGGAATGGGGTCAACAAGTGATGCGGGACTAGGACAGGTTCCACTTGCCAGTAGTAGAAATACTTCTGGTCCTAGTTGCAGTACTAATTCTGAGGCAGCATCAGCAACAGCAACATCATCCACTGCCAGCTCAGACTGAGAAGGGAAATGTGGAGGAGAAGAATAAAGAGGCCATTCTTCTCCATCTGTTCCCTATCCCTGAAGTCTTGGGTGTGGGATTATTTTTCTTTTGGGGCAGGCACAGTGCAGTCATCACCAACGGCACTATGTACAATTTATGACAAGTCATTGAGAAGGGGAAAGGAGGGAATGTGCCTTGGCACAACAGCCCTGAGATCACACATGAAAAACAGACACCATGACATTTATGTCAAAAATGTTAAAGACAAACATCCACCACAGAAATCAATCACCGCAGCTACTGTACCCTCTGACTCTCCACAAAGGCGACAAGAGGCAAGGTGGAGATCAAAGAGGAGGAAGAATAGAGAAACCCAGGCAGAGATTGGAAGTTCCACGACAAGCGACTAGCTTGCCATCACCATCACCTTCTTCCTCTAGGGTAACTACATCTTCTGCCAATCCACCTATCACAGCTTACCTTATTTCGAGCGCCATTGCTTCAGTGACGCTCGGCGTCATTCCACGCATCATCTGCAGCTTTGAGGCTTCAGAGTGAAGCAGGCCTCTGTTTTATGCCATGCTTCCTGTAGTCTCACCCCCTACTTCCTGCCTCTGACCCTGCTCCTCTTACCTACTTCCTGAGGAGGGGTTTAAAGGGCAGTCTGAGTCCTGACTCAGTTGCCCTTGCTTTGTTGTACAAAGCAGTTCTGTTACCTTGGGCTCTGTGTATGACCTGGCTTGTCTTCCATGCAATCTGGTGCTGACCTGTGACTCTGTCTGACTATTCTTTTGTCTTATCCTATAGTGGACACCCAATCTGGTGCAGACCTGTGGCTCTGGCTAACTATCTGAACTGTGTATGACCTGGCTTGTCTGACTACCCTCTCTGGTGCTGACCTGTGGCTCTGTCTGACTATACCCTTGTTTGTCCCCTGTACCTAGTAGACACCCAATCTGGTGTGGACCTGGGGTTCTGGCAGACTAGCTCTGATACTGACTGCAGAAGTGAGTCAAGCATACGCTTCCTCATACTGACTGCAGGCGTGAGTCTAGTATACGCTTCCTTATATTGACTGCAGGCGTGAGTCAAGTATACTCTCCATTCTGACTGCAGACATGAGTTAGAATTCTCGCTACTTCAGATCAAGACTTCGAGTTCCTGCTCCTGTTCCTGTTCCAGCTTCCTGGTTCTAGCAGAGACCACCAGTGGCATAGGCCTAGTCTCCAGCAGTGTGGTCAATCTTGGCAGCCTACTATTTCTGATAGCAGTGCTTGCTGGCTTGTGACCCACTGCTTGTTCTTGGTATATTATAATTGTGTACTACCTTACTTATATTTTAATAAATTGCATTTAACTATACCGTACTGACTTCTGAATAACCGTGACACAACCTCATTCATCATTCCCCCCCCCAAATGATAGCCACTCTGTTGATTTTAGGATGTGGCAGTTCGCCCCCACCCATTGCACACTGTGTGGTACACTGACCACACATGCCAGTGTTGTGGAGAAGAATCACAAGTAGGGAATCAAGCTACATCTGAGGAGATTCCATCCAGCAGAAAATACTAAGATGCTGGAAGAGAGGGTTCATCATTACTAATAAAATGTCAGCAAGTTGTCATGTGTCCTTAGCGGGGTCTGGGGCTAGGGTATAGTGACAGAGGCAGTAGTTGGTTTTTTGGAGTCGTGGTGTTTGGATACAGTTGTGCCCCCAGATTTTATTTACCACACACACACAGTGCACATTGCAGTTCCTGCACTTAACACACCCATGATTTTGGAAGAGGTGCAGGTGGAGAAGAATTATTGACCATCTTCTTCTTTTCTCCCCATATACTGGGGGCTACTTATTTTACTGTTACGGCCTCAGACGCATTACTGGAGCTAGTTGTGGCAAGTGGAACCTTCATCATCCATCAACCATGTTACTGCTGTTGTTGATCCCATTCCCTATCAGCTGCCTAATCATCCTGCTGCTTAACCCCTTAAGGACCGGGAAAATCTGAGTTAGATTTGACTTAAGGACCGGAGCAATTTTGACTTTTTTGACTATGTCTTTGTTCAACCATATTTTCTCTTTAATTCCTTTTGTGCACCCACATAAATTATATACTGTTTTTATAAGCACAAGTAGGGCTTTCTTTTGATACCACAATTATATGAATACCTCATTGTTTAATTTGATTAAAATAGAAAAAAAGAGGAAAAAAATTGAAAAAAAACAACATTTTGCTTACATTTTTCTGTCAGGATTTGCATACTATTAGTTAATGAAAAAAAAATACCCCTAAATATTTTCATTTACTTCTCCTGAATATAAGAGTACCCCATATGCCTAGTATTTTAGTCCTTTACTCACATTTACAAGGTAAATATTACAAGATGGCTGCCGTAATTTCCAACTTGTGATTTTTCAACAATTGGCATGTGAGCATCATAGCTTAGCTGACGGTGCCAGAACCAAAAATGTCCCACAAAGGTATATGTTTCTGAAAACTACACAACATAAGGTAAATAATCAGGAGAATTTTGGAGTTTTTCATGCAGCTATTTTTCCAGAAAAAAATTTCAAAATTGTGGTAATATTTTGTTTTTTTGCAGTTTTCACACTTACATTTCAATACTACTGTTGATATCAAGCACATGATAGGTGAAGATTTTTAAAAATGCATTGTTTAGTGTTCAGCTCCTTCTTCTGAGTACGGCAATACCCCATATGCATAGGTTTCTCAAGGTTTGGGAGAGCTACGGGGCCCAAATTGGAACATGCGCGTTTCCAGTTTCACACTTTGAATTTTCACAGCTTGCATCACTGGTGCCATGTCTCATTTGGGGCTGTGTAACAGTGCTCCACTCTAAGATTTCCCCCCAAAAGTATATATTTTTGGAAAGTAGACACCCCAGGCTTTCATTTTATGTATGTTTTCAATTTTTTTACGCAGCCATTTTACCACCAATCGCTCGTAAATCTTGACGTAAGTTAAAAAAACACCGTTTTTCACACTTGCACTTCAATGTTGATGTGAATTTCAAGCACAGGATAGGTGAAGATTTTTAAAAATGCATTGTTTAGTGTTCAGCTCCTTCTTCTGAGTACGGCAATACCCCATATGCATAGGTTATTCAAGGTTTGCGGGAGCTATGGGGCCCAAATTGGAACATGCGCGTTTCCAGTTTCACACTTTGAATTTTCACAGCTTTTATCACTGGTGCCATGTCTCATTTGGGGCTGTGTAACAGTACTCCACTCTAAGATTTCCCCCCAAAAGCGTATATTTTTGGAAAGTAGACACCCCAGGCTTTCATTTTATGTATGTTTTCAATTTTTTTACGCAGCCATTTTACCACCAATCGCTCGTAAATCTTGACGTAAGTTAAAAAAACACCGTTTTTCACACTTGCACTTCAATGTTGATGTGAATTTCAAGCACAGGATAGGTGAAGATTTTTAAAAATGCATTGTTTAGTGTTCAGCTCCTTCTTCTGAGTACGGCAATACCCCATATGCATAGGTTATTCAAGGTTTGCGGGAGCTATGGGGCCCAAATTGGAACATGTGCGTTTCCAGTTTCACACTTTGAATTTTCACAGCTTGTATCACTGGTGCCATGTCTCATTTGGGGCTGTGTAACAGTGCTCCACTCTAAGATTTCCCCCCAAAAGTATATATTTTTGGAAAGTAGACACCCCAGGCTTTCATTTTATGTATGTTTTCAATTTTTTTACGCAGCCATTTTACCACCAATCGCTCGTAAATCTTGACGTAAGTTAAAAAAACACAGTTTTTCACACTTGCACTTCAATGTTGATGTGAATTTCAAGCACAGGATAGGTGAAGATTTTTAAAAATGCATTGTTTAGTGTTCAGATCCTTCTTCTGAGTACGGCAATACCCCATATGCATAGGTTATTCAAGGTTTGCGGGAGCTATGGAGCCCAAATTGGAACATGCGCGTTTCCAGTTTCACACTTTGAATTTTCACAGCTTGTATCACTGGTGCCATGTCTCATTTGGGGCTGTGTAACAGTGCTCCACTCTAAGATTTCCCCCCAAAAGTATATATTTTTGGAAAGTAGACACCCCAGGCTTTCATTTTATGTATGTTTTCAATTTTTTTACGCAGCCATTTTACCACCAATCGCTCGTAAATCTTGACGTAAGTTAAAAAAACACCGTTTTTCACACTTGCACTTCAATGTTGATGTGAATTTCAAGCACAGGATAGGTGAAGATTTTTAAAAATGCATTGTTTAGTGTTCAGATCCTTCTTCTGAGTACGGCAATACCCCATATGCATAGGTTATTCAAGGTTTGCGGGAGCTATGGAGCCCAAATTGGAACATGCGCGTTTCCAGTTTCACACTTTGAATTTTCACAGCTTGTATCACTGGTGCCATGTCTCATTTGGGGCTGTGTAACAGTGCTCCACTCTAAGATTTCCCCCCAAAAGTATATATTTTTGGAAAGTAGACACCCCAGGCTTTCATTTTATGTATGTTTTCAATTTTTTTACGCAGCCATTTTACCACCAATCGCTCGTAAATCTTGACGTAAGTTAAAAAAACACCGTTTTTCACACTTGCACTTCAATGTTGATGTGAATTTCAAGCACAGGATAGGTGAAGATTTTTAAAAATGCATTGTTTAGTGTTCAGCTCCTTCTTCTGAGTACGGCAATACCCCATATGCATAGGTTATTCAAGGTTTGCAGGAGCTATGGGGCCCAAATTGGAACATGCGCGTTTCCAGTTTCACACTTTGAATTTTCACAGCTTGTATCACTGGTGCCATGTCTCATTTGGGGCGGTGTAACCGTGCTCCACTCTAAGATTTCCCCCCAAAAGTATATATTTTTGGAACGTAGACACCCCAGGCTTTCATTTTATGTATGTTTTCAATTTTTTTTACGCAGCCATTTTACCACCAATCGCTCGTAAATCTTGACGTAAGTTAAAAAAACACCGTTTTTCACACTTGCACTTCAATGTTGATGTGAATTTCAAGCACAGGATAGGTGAAGATTTTTAAAAATGCATTGTTTAGTGTTCAGATCCTTCTTCTGAGTACGGCAATACCCCATATGCATAGGTTATTCAAGGTTTGCGGGAGCTATGGAGCCCAAATTGGAACATGCGCGTTTCCAGTTTCACACTTTGAATTTTCACAGCTTGTATCACTGGTGCCATGTCTCATTTGGGGCTGTGTAACAGTGCTCCACTCTAAGATTTCCCCCCAAAAGTATATATTTTTGGAACGTAGACACCCCAGGCTTTCATTTTATGTATGTTTTCAATTTTTTTACGCAGCCATTTTACCACCAATCGCTCGTAAATCTTGACGTAAGTTAAAAAAACACCGTTTTTCACACTTGCACTTCAATGTTGATGTGAATTTCAAGCACAGGATAGGTGAAGATTTTTAAAAATGCATTGTTTAGTGTTCAGATCCTTCTTCTGAGTACGGCAATACCCCATATGCATAGGTTATTCAAGGTTTGCGGGAGCTATGGAGCCCAAATTGGAACATGCGCGTTTCCAGTTTCACACTTTGAATTTTCACAGCTTGTATCACTGGTGTCATGTCTCATTTGGGGCTGTGTAACAGTGCTCCACTCTAAGATTTCCCCCCAAAAGTATATATTTTTGGAACGTAGACACCCCAGGCTTTCATTTTATGTATGTTTTCAATTTTTTTACGCAGCCATTTTACCACCAATCGCTCGTAAATCTTGACGTAAGTTAAAAAAACACCGTTTTTCACACTTGCACTTCAATGTTGATGTGAATTTCAAGCACAGGATAGGTGAAGATTTTTAAAAATGCATTGTTTAGTGTTCAGCTCCTTCTTCTGAGTACGGCAATACCCCATATGCATAGGTTATTCAAGGTTTGCGGGAGCTATGGGGCCCAAATTGGAACATGTGCGTTTCCAGTTTCACACTTTGAATTTTCACAGCTTGTATCACTGGTGCCATGTCTCATTTGGGGCTGTGTAACAGTGCTCCACTCTAAGATTTCCCCCCAAAAGTATATATTTTTGGAAAGTAGACACCCCAGGCTTTCATTTTATGTATGTTTTCAATTTTTTTACGCAGCCATTTTACCACCAATCGCTCGTAAATCTTGACGTAAGTTAAAAAAACACAGTTTTTCACACTTGCACTTCAATGTTGATGTGAATTTCAAGCACAGGATAGGTGAAGATTTTTAAAAATGCATTGTTTAGTGTTCAGCTCCTTCTTCTGAGTACGGCAATACCCCATATGCATAGGTTATTCAAAGTTTGCGGGAGCTATGGAGCCCAAATTGGAACATGCGCGTTTCCAGTTTCACACTTTGAATTTTCACAGCTTGTATCACTGGTGCCATGTCTCATTTGGGGCTGTGTAACAGTGCTCCACTCTAAGATTTCCCCCCAAAAGTATATATTTTTGGAAAGTAGACACCCCAGGCTTTCATTTTATGTATGTTTTCAATTTTTTTACGCAGCCATTTTACCACCAATCGCTCGTAAATCTTGACGTAAGTTAAAAAAACACCGTTTTTCACACTTGCACTTCAATGTTGATGTGAATTTCAAGCACAGGATAGGTGAAGATTTTTAAAAATGCATTGTTTAGTGTTCAGATCCTTCTTCTGAGTACGGCAATACCCCATATGCATAGGTTATTCAAGGTTTGCGGGAGCTATGGAGCCCAAATTGGAACATGCGCGTTTCCAGTTTCACACTTTGAATTTTCACAGCTTGTATCACTGGTGCCATGTCTCATTTGGGGCTGTGTAACAGTGCTCCACTCTAAGATTTCCCCCCAAAAGTATATATTTTTGGAAAGTAGACACCCCAGGCTTTCATTTTATGTATGTTTTCAATTTTTTTACGCAGCCATTTTACCACCAATCGCTCGTAAATCTTGACGTAAGTTAAAAAAACACCGTTTTTCACACTTGCACTTCAATGTTGATGTGAATTTCAAGCACAGGATAGGTGAAGATTTTTAAAAATGCATTGTTTAGTGTTCAGCTCCTTCTTCTGAGTACGGCAATACCCCATATGCATAGGTTATTCAAGGTTTGCAGGAGCTATGGGGCCCAAATTGGAACATGCGCGTTTCCAGTTTCACACTTTGAATTTTCACAGCTTGTATCACTGGTGCCATGTCTCATTTGGGGCGGTGTAACCGTGCTCCACTCTAAGATTTCCCCCCAAAAGTATATATTTTTGGAACGTAGACACCCCAGGCTTTCATTTTATGTATGTTTTCAATTTTTTTTACGCAGCCATTTTACCACCAATCGCTCGTAAATCTTGACGTAAGTTAAAAAAACACCGTTTTTCACACTTGCACTTCAATGTTGATGTGAATTTCAAGCACAGGATAGGTGAAGATTTTTAAAAATGCATTGTTTAGTGTTCAGATCCTTCTTCTGAGTACGGCAATACCCCATATGCATAGGTTATTCAAGGTTTGCGGGAGCTATGGAGCCCAAATTGGAACATGCGCGTTTCCAGTTTCACACTTTGAATTTTCACAGCTTGTATCACTGGTGCCATGTCTCATTTGGGGCTGTGTAACAGTGCTCCACTCTAAGATTTCCCCCCAAAAGTATATATTTTTGGAACGTAGACACCCCAGGCTTTCATTTTATGTATGTTTTCAATTTTTTTACGCAGCCATTTTACCACCAATCGCTCGTAAATCTTGACGTAAGTTAAAAAAACACCGTTTTTCACACTTGCACTTCAATGTTGATGTGAATTTCAAGCACAGGATAGGTGAAGATTTTTAAAAATGCATTGTTTAGTGTTCAGATCCTTCTTCTGAGTACGGCAATACCCCATATGCATAGGTTATTCAAGGTTTGCGGGAGCTATGGAGCCCAAATTGGAACATGCGCGTTTCCAGTTTCACACTTTGAATTTTCACAGCTTGTATCACTGGTGTCATGTCTCATTTGGGGCTGTGTAACAGTGCTCCACTCTAAGATTTCCCCCCAAAAGTATATATTTTTGGAACGTAGACACCCCAGGCTTTCATTTTATGTATGTTTTCAATTTTTTTACGCAGCCATTTTACCACCAATCGCTCGTAAATCTTGACGTAAGTTAAAAAAACACCGTTTTTCACACTTGCACTTCAATGTTGATGTGAATTTCAAGCACAGGATAGGTGAAGATTTTTAAAAATGCATTGTTTAGTGTTCAGATCCTTCTTCTGAGTACGGCAATACCCCATATGCATAGTTTATTCAAGGTTTGCGGGAGCTATGGGGCCCAAATTGGAACATGCGCGTTTCCAGTTTCACACTTTGAATTTTCACAGCTTGTATCACTGGAGCCATGTCTCATTTGGGGCTGTGTAGCAGTGCTCCACTCTAAGATTTCCCCCCAAAAGTATATATTTTTGGAAAGTAGACACCCCAGGCTTTCATTTTATGTATGTTTTCAATTTTTTTACGCAGCCATTTTACCACCAATCGCTCGTAAATCTTGACGTAAGTTAAAAAAACACCGTTTTTCACACTTGCACTTCAATGTTGATGTGAATTTCAAGCACAGGATAGGTGAAGATTTTTAAAAATGCATTGTTTAGTGTTCAGATCCTTCTTCTGAGTACGGCAATACCCCATATGCATAGTTTATTCAAGGTTTGCGGGAGCTATGGGGCCCAAATTGGAACATGCGCGTTTCCAGTTTCACACTTTGAATTTTCACAGCTTGTATCACTGGAGCCATGTCTCATTTGGGGCTGTGTAGCAGTGCTCCACTCTAAGATTTCCCCCCAAAAGTATATATTTTTGGAAAGTAGACACCCCAGGCTTTCATTTTATGTATGTTTTCAATTTTTTTACGCAGCCATTTTACCACCAATCGCTCGTAAATCTTGACGTAAGTTAAAAAAACACCGTTTTTCACACTTGCACTTCAATGTTGATGTGAATTTCAAGCACAGGATAGGTGAAGATTTTTAAAAATGCATTGTTTAGTGTTCAGATCCTTCTTCTGAGTACGGCAATACCCCATATGCATAGTTTATTCAAGGTTTGCGGGAGCTATGGGGCCCAAATTGGAACATGCGCGTTTCCAGTTTCACACTTTGAATTTTCACAGCTTGTATCACTGGAGCCATGTCTCATTTGGGGCTGTGTAGCAGTGCTCCACTCTAAGATTTCCCCCCAAAAGTATATATTTTTGGAAAGTAGACACCCCAGGCTTTCATTTTATGTATGTTTTCAATTTTTTTACGCAGCCATTTTACCACCAATCGCTCGTAAATCTTGACGTAAGTTAAAAAAACACCGTTTTTCACACTTGCACTTCAATGTTGATGTGAATTTCAAGCACAGGATAGGTGAAGATTTTTAAAAATGCATTGTTTAGTGTTCAGATCCTTCTTCTGAGTACGGCAATACCCCATATGCATAGGTTATTCAAGGTTTGCGGGAGCTATGGAGCCCAAATTGGAACATGCGCGTTTCCAGTTTCACACTTTGAATTTTCACAGCTTGTATCACTGGTGCCATGTCTCATTTGGGGCTGTGTAACAGTGCTCCACTCTAAGATTTCCCCCCAAAAGTATATATTTTTGGAAAGTAGACACCCCAGGCTTTCATTTTATGTATGTTTTCAATTTTTTTACGCAGCCATTTTACCACCAATCGCTCGTAAATCTTGACGTAAGTTAAAAAAACACCGTTTTTCACACTTGCACTTCAATGTTGATGTGAATTTCAAGCACAGGATAGGTGAAGATTTTTAAAAATGCATTGTTTAGTGTTCAGCTCCTTCTTCTGAGTACGGCAATACCCCATATGCATAGGTTATTCAAGGTTTGCAGGAGCTATGGGGCCCAAATTGGAACATGCGCGTTTCCAGTTTCACACTTTGAATTTTCACAGCTTGTATCACTGGTGCCATGTCTCATTTGGGGCGGTGTAACCGTGCTCCACTCTAAGATTTCCCCCCAAAAGTATATATTTTTGGAACGTAGACACCCCAGGCTTTCATTTTATGTATGTTTTCAATTTTTTTTACGCAGCCATTTTACCACCAATCGCTCGTAAATCTTGACGTAAGTTAAAAAAACACCGTTTTTCACACTTGCACTTCAATGTTGATGTGAATTTCAAGCACAGGATAGGTGAAGATTTTTAAAAATGCATTGTTTAGTGTTCAGATCCTTCTTCTGAGTACGGCAATACCCCATATGCATAGGTTATTCAAGGTTTGCGGGAGCTATGGAGCCCAAATTGGAACATGCGCGTTTCCAGTTTCACACTTTGAATTTTCACAGCTTGTATCACTGGTGCCATGTCTCATTTGGGGCTGTGTAACAGTGCTCCACACTAAGATTTCCCCCCAAAAGTATATATTTTTGGAAAGTAGACACCCCAGGCTTTCATTTTATGTATGTTTTCAATTTTTTTACGCAGCCATTTTACCACCAATCGCTCGTAAATCTTGACGTAAGTTAAAAAAACACCGTTTTTCACACTTGCACTTCAATGTTGATGTGAATTTCAAGCACAGGATAGGTGAAGATTTTTAAAAATGCATTGTTTAGTGTTCAGCTCCTTCTTCTGAGTACGGCAATACCCCATATGCATAGGTTATTCAAGGTTTGCAGGAGCTATGGGGCCCAAATTGGAACATGCGCGTTTCCAGTTTCACACTTTGAATTTTCACAGCTTGTATCACTGGTGCCATGTCTCATTTGGGGCGGTGTAACCGTGCTCCACTCTAAGATTTCCCCCCAAAAGTATATATTTTTGGAACGTAGACACCCCAGGCTTTCATTTTATGTATGTTTTCAATTTTTTTTACGCAGCCATTTTACCACCAATCGCTCGTAAATCTTGACGTAAGTTAAAAAAACACCGTTTTTCACACTTGCACTTCAATGTTGATGTGAATTTCAAGCACAGGATAGGTGAAGATTTTTAAAAATGCATTGTTTAGTGTTCAGATCCTTCTTCTGAGTACGGCAATACCCCATATGCATAGGTTATTCAAGGTTTGCGGGAGCTATGGAGCCCAAATTGGAACATGCGCGTTTCCAGTTTCACACTTTGAATTTTCACAGCTTGTATCACTGGTGCCATGTCTCATTTGGGGCTGTGTAACAGTGCTCCACTCTAAGATTTCCCCCCAAAAGTATATATTTTTGGAACGTAGACACCCCAGGCTTTCATTTTATGTATGTTTTCAATTTTTTTACGCAGCCATTTTACCACCAATCGCTCGTAAATCTTGACGTAAGTTAAAAAAACACCGTTTTTCACACTTGCACTTCAATGTTGATGTGAATTTCAAGCACAGGATAGGTGAAGATTTTTAAAAATGCATTGTTTAGTGTTCAGATCCTTCTTCTGAGTACGGCAATACCCCATATGCATAGGTTATTCAAGGTTTGCGGGAGCTATGGAGCCCAAATTGGAACATGCGCGTTTCCAGTTTCACACTTTGAATTTTCACAGCTTGTATCACTGGTGTCATGTCTCATTTGGGGCTGTGTAACAGTGCTCCACTCTAAGATTTCCCCCCAAAAGTATATATTTTTGGAACGTAGACACCCCAGGCTTTCATTTTATGTATGTTTTCAATTTTTTTACGCAGCCATTTTACCACCAATCGCTCGTAAATCTTGACGTAAGTTAAAAAAACACCGTTTTTCACACTTGCACTTCAATGTTGATGTGAATTTCAAGCACAGGATAGGTGAAGATTTTTAAAAATGCATTGTTTAGTGTTCAGATCCTTCTTCTGAGTACGGCAATACCCCATATGCATAGTTTATTCAAGGTTTGCGGGAGCTATGGGGCCCAAATTGGAACATGCGCGTTTCCAGTTTCACACTTTGAATTTTCACAGCTTGTATCACTGGAGCCATGTCTCATTTGGGGCTGTGTAGCAGTGCTCCACTCTAAGATTTCCCCCCAAAAGTATATATTTTTGGAAAGTAGACACCCCAGGCTTTCATTTTATGTATGTTTTCAATTTTTTTACGCAGCCATTTTACCACCAATCGCTCGTAAATCTTGACGTAAGTTAAAAAAACACCGTTTTTCACACTTGCACTTCAATGTTGATGTGAATTTCAAGCACATGATAGGTGAAGATTTTTAAAAATGCATTGTTTAGTGTTCAGCTCCTTCTTCTGAGTACAGCAATACCCCATATGCATAGGTTTCTCAAGGTTTGGGGGAGCTACAGGGCCCAATTTTGAACAAATATTGAATTTTCAAGTCCTGCTTAACTGGTGCCATTACTCATTTTGGGCTATGTTCCAGTGCTCCACTTTAGGATTTCCCCCCAAAAGTGTATATTTTTGGAAAGTAGACACCTCCAGCTTTCATTTTAGGTGTGTTTTCAAATTTTTTACGCAGCCATTTTACCACCAATCACTCGTAAATCTTGACGTAAGTTAAAAAAACAGCTTTTTTCACACTTTCACTTCAATGTTGATGTGAATTTCAAGCACATGATAGGTGAAGATTTTTAAAAATGCATTGTTTAGTGTTCAGCTCCTTCTTCTGAGTACAGCAATACCCCATATGCATAGGTTTCTCAAGGTTTGGGGGAGCTACAGGGCCCAATTTTGAACAAATATTGAATTTTCAAGTCCTGCTTAACTGGTGCCATTACTCATTTTGGGCTATGTTCCAATGCTCCACTTTAGGATTTCCCCCCAAAAGTGTTTATTTTTGGAAAGTAGACACCTCCAGCTTTCATTTTAGGTGTGTTTTCAAATTTTTTACACAACCATTTTACCACCACTTTCTCGTAAACTTGACGTAAGTAAAAAAACAGCGTTTTTTACACTCTGCCTTCATTGTTGATGTGAATTTCAAGCACAGAAGAGGTAAAGATTTTATAAACTGCATTGATTAGTGTTCAGCTCCTTCTTCTGAGTACGGCAATACCCCATATGCATAGGTTTCTCAAGGTTTGGGGGAGCTACAGGGCCCAATTTTGAACAAATATTGAATTTTCAAGTCCTGCTTAACTGGTGCCATTACTCATTTTGGGCTATGTTCCAGTGCTCCACTTTAGGATTTCCCCCCAAAAGTGTATATTTTTGGAAAGTAGACACCTCCAGCTTTCATTTTAGGTGTGTTTTCAAATTTTTTACGCAGCCATTTTACCACCAATCACTCGTAAATCTTGACGTAAGTTAAAAAAACAGCTTTTTTCACACTTTCACTTCAATGTTGATGTGAATTTCAAGCACATGATAGGTGAAGATTTTTAAAAATGCATTGTTTAGTGTTCAGCTCCTTCTTCTGAGTACAGCAATACCCCATATGCATAGGTTTCTCAAGGTTTGGGGGAGCTACAGGGCCCAATTTTGAACAAATATTGAATTTTCAAGTCCTGCTTAACTGGTGCCATTACTCATTTTGGGCTATGTTCCAATGCTCCACTTTAGGATTTCCCCCCAAAAGTGTTTATTTTTGGAAAGTAGACACCTCCAGCTTTCATTTTAGGTGTGTTTTCAAATTTTTTACACAACCATTTTACCACCACTTTCTCGTAAACTTGACGTAAGTAAAAAAACAGCGTTTTTTACACTCTGCCTTCATTGTTGATGTGAATTTCAAGCACAGAAGAGGTAAAGATTTTATAAACTGCATTGATTAGTGTTCAGCTCCTTCTTCTGAGTACGGCAATACCCCATATGCATAGCTTTCTCATGGTTTGTGGGAGTTACGGGTCCCAAATTGGAACATGCGCGTTTCCAGGTTCACACTTTGAATCTTCACAGCTTGCGTTACTGGTGCCATTTCTCATTTGGGCTGTGTAACACTGCTCTTTTTTAAGATTTCCCCCCAAAAGTGGATATTTTTTGAAAGTAGACACCCCAGGCTTTCATTTTAGGTGTGTTTTCAAATCTTGCAAACAGCCATTTTACCACCAAGCCTGTGAAAACTTGACGTAAGTAAAAAAATTCAGCATTTTTCACGCTTTGCCTTCAATGTTGATGTGAATTTCAAGCACAGAACAGGTGAATATTTTATAAACTGCATTGATTAGTGTTCAGCTCCTTCTTCTGAGTACGGCAATACCCCATATGCATAGCTTTTTCATGGTTTGTGGGAGTTACGGGTCCCAAATTGGAACATGCGCGTTTCCAGGTTCACACTTTGAATCTTCACAGCTTGCGTTACTGGTGCCATTTCTCATTTGGGCTGTGTAACACTGCTCTTTTTTAAGATTTCCCCCCAAAAGTGGATATTTTTTGAAAGTAGACACCCCAGGCTTTCATTTTAGGTGTGTTTTCAAATCTTGCAAACAGCCATTTTACCACCAAGCCTGTGAAAACTTGACGTAAGTAAAAAAATTCAGCATTTTTCAGCTTTCCCTTCAGTGTTGATGTGAATTTCAAGCACAGAACAGGTGAAGATTTTATAAACTGCATTGATTAGTGTTCGGCTCCTTCTTCTAATTACGGCAATACCCCATATACATAGGTTTGTCGGGGTTTTGGGGGAGCTACTGGGCCCAGTTGGAACATGTTAGTTTCCTTTTACAGACATGCCATTTTTACATCTGGTGCCTTGTCTCATTTCGGTCTGTTTGGCAATGCTGCAATTAATTTTACCCCCAAAAGTATATTTTGTAGAAGAGTAGACAACCCTGGCTTTCATTCTATTTGCATCTTATCAATTTTTTCGCTGCCACTGTATCACCAATCCCTCCCAAAATCTGCAGTAAGGCAGAGAAACACCATTTTTCACATTTCTATTTTAGTGTTGCTCTGGATTTCAATCAGATTATATTTGCAGATTTTTTAAATGCTTTACATTAGTGTTGAGTTACATTGTCTGAGTACGGCAATGCCCCATATGCATAGGTTTGTCAGGGTTTGGGGGAGCTACTAGGCCCAGTAGGGAACATGTGTGTTTCCATTATCAGAGATAAATTTTGATAGTGTTAGATCTAAGGAGGGATGTGTTTTGAAAAATAAAAAACAGGATATTTCAGGGGGAAAAAGTGGCCAAATAATAAAAGAACCTTTACAGCACTACTGCATTGTGCCTGAATGGTATTCCTTGAAACAGTCACCAATGCAGAGGCCAGGTTTGGAAGGGCAATCAGGACAGTAAGTGGTGGTGTCTGTCCGTATTCCCTTTCTGTAGCAAACCCTGCAGCGCTTCTGTGGTTTGTTCTTTTGGGGAGTTGGGGGGATTTTATAAATAAAATGTACTAACCCGGGTCTTGGTGGAATTATTTCAGACGCACCTTGAAATAAAAATATGGAAATAAGTTGTAGCTGGTACTGTAAAAAGCTACATGTTTGATTGGGGTTTGCCAGCTTAAAAAGTAAAAAGGAATTATGTACAGCAGTCTGCATCATATAGATGGCAACTTTTTTATACCATGCCCTACACTTCCTCATTGCGAGGTATGGCTGCATTAGTTGATCACTCAGATCAACTCCCCCCATGTTTTTATTATAGTCCGTGATGCAGACTGGCTTTCTTATTACCACTGTCCTGCCACGAACAGTGACTGCCACAGATCTGTCCTCATGCATTGTAGTGAGCATGTAGACCTCTTTTTTGTCCCTAAACTTCACTGCCAGCAGCTCCTGTTGGCACAAAGATGATGACGTCCCAGTTTTTAATTTGGTATCTATGAGTATTTTGGGAAACTCCCTGCAATTGCGTCTGACAGTGCCACAGGCCACGGTGTCAAAATAAAACAGAGACCTAAATAAAAGGGGGCTGGTGTAATAATTATCAACAAATAATTGATAACCTTTATTTAATAAGGGGTAAATTAAATCCCAAACTATTTTCCCACTTGTTCCCATAAATTCGGGGCACCCAGGAGGATCAAGTTTGCTGTCCTTGCCCTCATAAATTCTAAAAGCCTGGGTGTAGCCTGTGGCACTTTCGCACAATTTATAAAATTTGACACCAAATTTGGATCGCTTTGAGGGGATGTACTGCTTGAACCCTAACCTGCCTTTGTATTTCATTAGGGATTCATCTATACTAATTTCTTTTTGGGGCATATACACTTGGGCAAACTTTTTCTGTAAATGGCTTATTAGGGGACGAATTTTGTATAGTCTATCATACTGGGGGTGTTCTTTTGGGGGGCACAGGGTATTATCGTTAAAATGCATAAAGTGCAAAATGATTTCAAATCTGGACCTGGTCATAGTCTTGGGGAATATAGGGGTATCACATACAGGGTTTTTGCTCCAGTAGGATCGGATACTGGGCTTTTTTATTATACCCATTGCCATTATTAAGGCCCAGAATTGCTTAAATTCTATGAGGTCTATGGGTTTCCATATTTCTTCCTTAACTACAAAAGCTGTAGGGTTGGCGGCAGTATACTGGGCTGCATACAAGTTGGTTTGGGACACAATTTCCCCTAAAAGGTCTTCCCCCAAAAATAAATCAAAAAAATTATCATAGTTAAATCCCTCAAGATCAATTTGAATCCCTGGGGTGCCTGTAAATTCTGGTATTTGTGGGCAAAAATTTATTGGGGATACCCAATCATTATGATCAGGAGTGGCTGGTGTTGGGGCATTTCTTTGGCCAGATCTTTTTGCAGGTGCTGGGGCAATTGCCAGGGCAGCTCTTGGGGCAGCACTTGGGGCATTCCTTTTGGCAGGTATTTTGCAAAGTCTTTTGGCAGATCTTGTGACAGGATTTTTGGCAGATCTTGTGGCAGGATTTGTGGCAGGAATTGTGGCAGGTGCTGGGGCAGGATTTTTGGCAGGTGCTGGGGCAGTTGCCAGGGCAGCTCTTGGGGCAGTGCGTCTTTTTTTGATAGAAGGCCCAGCGTCGTCAGTAGAGCTGCTCTCAGTTTCTGAAAACTGCTCTATTTCAAAATCTGACGCAGTATATGTTGCCTCTGAGTCAGATGCCAAAAAGGCATATGCCTCTTCAACGCTATAAGTGCGCTGCATTTTGCCCACTAAATTTTTTTTTCCTTACTCTAACGCTATCCCTAAACCTAACTCTAACCCTAAAACTTACCCTAACCTACGTATATCTAGAACCTACCTAACCCAAGTAAACTACCTATCTAAACTATACTTATTATATATATATATTTTTTTTTAGTATTTTTTTTTATTTTTTGTTTTTTTTGGTTTTTTTTTGGTTTTTTTTTTTCCCTAAACCTAGATCTGTCCCTAAACCTTTCCCTAACACAAGTCTACACTAAACCTACCCACCTACCTACCTAAACTACCTAAATTATATTTAAATCAATTTTTAATAAAAAAAAAATAAAAAAAAATAAAAAAAAATGTAAAAAAAAATAAAAAAAAAATTCAGAGGATACAAGGGGGATGGGGGGTATCCCACAGATCAGCAGACGCTGATCTGTAGTTTATTGATCACTGTAAAAGTGATCAGATGGGGGGGAACTTGGTGATCACTGTAAAACAGTGATCAAAGGGTTAATTTTCTATTTTAACACAGTTTGCAGGAACACTGGAACGCTGGATCTCAATCTGGCACAATCTCTCTCTGTCTCTCTCCACCTCAGCAGTGTGCAAGATGGAGGGAGACAGAGATATATGACAGGGACAGTATTTACAAATACTGTCCCTGTCAATCAGCATTTGCAACATGTGATTCGCTCATCAAGCGAATCGCATGTTGCAACAAACTTTTTACTGGTTGTTACTAAGTGTCCCGGTATCGGGACACTTAGTAACAAGCAGCCCGCGCTCTCCCATCGCTCCGTGCGGCCGCGATGGGAGAGTTTAACCCTTGACGTACCGGGACCGTCAAGGGTCGTTGAAGCACATTTACCCTTGACGGTCCTGGTACGTCAAGGGTCGCTAAGGGGTTAAACAACTCAGTAGTAGCAGAAAGAACAGCAGTTGCAAATTCTGCATCTATATCAATGCATTTGACAATGGTCAATGCCCACTGGCCAATAGGACATCATCTGCTGGCACTAGGCCAATAGGGCATTTTTTTTCCTTTGGGCTTGTGCTTTAAAAAGGATACAAAAAAAATACTTTTTTTTTCCCTACAAATCAGTGTTTATTCAGGGCTTGTGTCTCTTATAAGTCTAAGTCCTACGAATCAATGTTTCCTCAAGACTTGGGCCTCTAACAACAAATCTAACAAATCATCCTCTACAAAATACTCTATCAAGTCAAGTATCAGTCCATCCCAATGGCAGCTTATATCAGAGGATTCCTGTCTTTATCACTTTACATACAAATTTCTTTTTTTTTTAACTGTCCCCCCAATACCAGTCAAGAACACCCCCCCAAAACAAATTCCCTTTTCAACTGATTAATTCCTCAGACTCCACCCACGAACACAGGCACCCGCCTCAGATTTCTTTTATATCATGTCTTGGAGTTTATTTGTATTTAGGATTTATTTTTTATGAACTGCCCCCCAATCCCAGTAAACAACCCCCCCAAAAAAAATTCCCTGTTCAACTTATTCTTTCCCAACATCCCACCAACACAGGCACCCTCATGCCTCTTTTATACTGTGATATTCATGCTTCTGAGTCTTTAATGGAAGGACAGTGGCCTGCAAAATAGGCCTGATATAGTAAAGCTGGAACAAAGTGTGCATGTACTTGATTAGGCCTAGGGCAACAGAAAGTCTAAATACAGTGCTGGCTAGAGAACAGATTGGGGGCTGAAGGAGAAGCCAGGGCCACTTATTACAAGGACACCTTCTTGTCTTTAGCCCCTGGATAAACATATAGGGCTGGGAGTGTGCAAATGATGAGATTTGCATCATAATGTAGGTGGTGCTTAATTTGGGTGGGAGTTGAAAGGACGAGAGATGGGATTTGCCCCAGAATGAACAGTGAAGTTGACAGAACAGTTCTGGAGTAGGCAGAATAGACAGGAAAGTTGGCAGGTTCCCATTGAACTCAACAAACCAGAGAATCAGTCTCTGGCTTTATCTCTCATGCTTTATCTCCATGGATGTTTTGCATTGTATTTGGAGCCCTTTCTAGCATCCAAGGGCTGAATATATATATATATACTATCAAGTGCATTTGCATTCTAGTAATTTAATATAAAATCATTAGGATACAATTTCAGTTAACCATTAGTAGAAAATGTTATCTGTCACTTCTGCCTTCTTACACTGTCATTCATTATAAGAATTTGTTCCATGAAACACAGTTTGAGAACAACTGGTATCCTACAGCTGGTTCAGTTATAATTAGATATCACTTTACTTGAGGTGTTTTCATTGTGTTAATTTCAGGTGCTAATCTACATAAATATAGTTAAAATACTGAGAAATCTATTGAGAAATACCATAAAACAAAGAACCATACCCCAGTCGGTCATCATATTACCCAGAGAAATCACTCCTTCCATAACATTAACCCTGTGAGTGCCAGAGGGGTACGGAATGCATTGCTTTGCAATGCATTCTGTACCCCTCTGGCACTCAAAGGGTTAAAATCAAGGGGAACTTAAAAATTACATAGAAGAGAAAGACAATTGAAATTAAGATGATCAGCTTTTTCAACAGCAAACACACTGGATTAAATAAAGGATTCCTCAAACATTATCAAAGCTTTACATATTTCCTTCTATTTATTTTGTTTTAGTACATGTTTACCCATGCTCCATGTTTCTCATATTATTTTGAGAAATTATTCATTACTTATCAGTTGGTGCTTTATTTAGCATGGCTTTTAATGTATGTTTCATTTTTTAAACCCATTGTGCTTTTGTCTTGAAAAAGGGAGCATCTCTCTCTAAAGCTTTTCCCTAAAATGTAATGTTAGTCCAATAAAAGGTATTATTACATATTAGTAACATAGTAAATTAGGTTGAATAAAGACACAGGTCCATCAAGTTCAACCTTCGTCTCCTGCCCTAGTGACTGACAATGTTATAGCTTTCCTGCTACCAAATAAGTTAGTCTTTATCAGGCCTTCCTGATCTGCCTACTAAAAAATAGTATGTATGTTCCCTTTTGAAAGAAATTTATCTTCTCTTAAATGTATCCATGGTATCTGCCATAACTACCTCCTTGGGCAAGAATTCCACAATTTATCAGACCTTACTATAAAAAAAACCCTTCCTCTGCTGAAGTCTAAACATCCTTTCCTCTAATCTCAAGGGGTGTCCCCTGGTCACCTGATCAGGCTTTGGAATAAATACCTCACCGCAGAGATCTTTGTATTGACCTCTCATATACTTGTACAATGTGATAAAGTCTCCTCTTAGTCATCTTTTCTCTACAGTAAATAAACCAAGTCTAGTTGTCTAGTTGTTCCTCATATGTCAAGTCCTCCATTCCCTTAATTAACTTTGTTGCTCTTTGCTGTACCCTATCCAGTTCTAGTATATCCTTTTTCAGAACTGGTGCCCAAAACTGCACTGTATACTCAAGGTGAGGTTTTACCAATGATTTGTATAATGGCAAAATAATGTTATCCACTCTTGCTTCAATACCTTTTTTTATGCAAGACAGGATTTTGTTTGACTTTGCTACTGCTGTTTGACACTGGTCACTATTTCCAAGTTTGTAGTTCACAAGGATACCCAGGTCTTTCTCTAGCAATGAGTCCCCTAAAATGATTCCATTAAGTTCATAAGTAGCCTTGGGATTATTTCCTCCCAAATGCATGACTTTACACTTCCCCACATTAAACTTCATATTCCATTTGTTTGCCCAATCTGACATTGTATGTAAATCCCTCTATAGAGACAAAATATCCTGTTCTGAATTAATTACCTTGCATAATTTAGTGTCATCTGCAAATATTGATATCTTGCTTTCTATATCTATTTCCAGATCATTTATAAACATGTTAAAAAGCAGCAGACCTAATACTGAACCCTGAGGTTCTCCACTCTCCACTTTAACTGTATTGGAGAATTTTCCCTTTACAACCACACACTGTTGCCTATCCTTCAACCAATTTTGTATCCAATTGCAAAGGTTATCTCCTAGCCCCAGTTTCCTTATTTTAAACCCCAGCCTTCTATGTGGCACTTTATCAAATGCCTTTGCAAAGTCTAGATACACTATGTCAACTTCCTTGCCATTATCAAAGTTGAGGCTTACTTCCTCATAGAAGCTGAAAAGATTAGTTTGGCATGATCTATTCTTCATAAAACCATGTTGATTTGTGATAATGATCTTAATTTTTTGTGTTGTAATCCTGAATATAGTCCCTTATTATACCTTCTAGCAGTTTTTCCACTACATAGGTCAAACTCACAGGTCTATAATTCCCAGGTTCTGTTTTAGTTTCCTTCTTAAATATAGGCACTACACTGGCTCTTTGCCAATACTGTAGCACTGAGCCTGCGGTGAGAGAATCTTTAAAGAGTAAATATAGGGGTTTTGCTAACACTGCACTAAGTTCCTGAAGAACCCTTGAATGGACACCATCAGGACCTGGTTCTTTGTCAGTCTTAATTTTGTTCTGTCTTCCCATGACATCTTCATGAGTTAACCCAATATCTGATAATTGTATTGTTTTATTTGTTACTTGTTGAGGCTCTTCCACCATTCCTTGCTCCCTTGTATATACTGACGCAAAGAAAGTGTTTAGAACATCAGCCTTTTCCTTATCCTCAATAATCAACTCAGCCATCTCATTTTTGAAAGGTCCAATGCACTCCCTCTTACATTTTTGCTATTTATATATTTGAAAAACTTTTTTGGATTAGTCTTGCTTTCCCTTGTAATTCAAGTTTCATTATCTATTTTTGCTACCCTAATTGCCTTTTTGCGATCTTTGTTGCATTCCTGTATTTTAAGAAAGATTGTTCAGTTTCTTCAGACTTAAATAATTTGAATGCTTTTTTTTTACTTGCCATTTCCTTCTTTACATGTGCAGTTAACCACATTGGCTGTCACTTACTTCTTTTGCATTTGTTCCCCATTGGTAAATACTGTTGGGTACATTTCTCCAACCTAAATTTGAATTCTGACCATTTTTCCTTAGTATTTTTGCCTTTAAATAAAGTATCCTAGTCTATGCATTGCATTGAAGCCCTTAACAATTTGAAGTTAGCTTTTTTAAAATTAAGAGTTTTGGTTGAATCTATACAGTTTTGCTTTGCCAGACTAATCTCAAATGTAACCATGTTGTGATCACTGTGATCATCTTCTCTTACCTTAATATTGGACACCATTTCTTTGTTATTCGTTATCACTAGGTCCATTGCATTGTAATTTCTTGTCAGCACTTCCACCATTTGTGGTGGAAGTATTTTTCTCGAAGTTTTCTCGAAGTATGCTCACAAACCTGCTTCCCTTAGCTCTTTCACAGGTCTCATTTTTCCTTTTGATATCTGGATAATTAAAATCTCCTATAATTATAGTATGCCCAAACTGGGCAGCTTTCCTTATTTGCAATAGCAGTTGGGCCTCAACATTTTTATCAATATTTGGTGGTTTGTAGCATATACCCACCAACACATTTTTTTACCTTTTACACCACATTTAGTCTCAATTTCTACCCACAACAACTACAAAATGTGGTCAGTTTCCTCACTAATATCTCCCCGCAAAACTGGATTTAGCTCTGGTTTCAAATATGAACACACACCTCCCCCTTTTCTTTTAATCCTATCTCTTCTAAACAGGGAATAGCCCTCTATATTTACAACCCAGTCTTGTGCATCATTCCACCATGTTTCTGTTATACCAATTATGTCCAATTACTCATTAACCACCATCAATTCTAGCTCTCCTATTTTATCTGCCATACTTCTTACATTTGCTAGTATACAATTAATTTCGAAGTATTTACATATATTACTCCCAAAATGCCTTTTTTCTACATCTTCCTTTACTATGAGTTCCTCCTTATTGACAACATTTATCCCCACCCTTACTCCACCCTCCTGATCATTTACTTGGACCCGGTTCCTATCTGCTCTATCTACCCCCTTTTTACTATATATACCCCCCTTTCCTAGTTTAATAGCTCCTCAAAGCTTCTTAGCATTCTCTCCCCTAGCACAGAGGCTCCTCTACTATTTAGGTGCAATCCATCACTTCCATATAGATTGTACCCAAGAGCAAAGTCAGCCCAGTGCTCTAAAAATACAAAACCCTCCTTCCTACACCATTGCTTGAGCCATGCGTTAAGCTCCCTGAACTCCCTCTGCCTACCTGCACTGGCGCATGGCACAGGTAGTATTTCAGAAAACACTACCTTAGAGGTCCTTGCCTTGAGCCTGCAACCTAAATCCCTGAAATCATTCTTTAGGGACCTCCATTTTTCTCCTACTTTGTCATTAGTACCAATATGTACCAAGGCAGCTGGATCGCTTCCAGCCCCTCCCAATAATCTGTCAGCCCTGTCCGCAATATGCTGAACCCGAGCACCTGGGAGACAGCATTCAAGTTCCTGGCAGCAGATTACCCTATCTACCCTCCTAATAATATAGTCCACTATTACCACCACCTGCCTTGGTTTCTGCCTACTCTGCATCCCATCTAGCCTGGAAGGAGGACTGTTCCCCTTGCTGCTAGAGGAATTAGCCCTCTCCAGTGTTGCCAATTCTGAGCTATCCTCATCAACATCTTCACACAATCTTGCAAATCTGTTGGACTGAGTCAACTCAGAACTGGCCTTCCTCTTCCTCTGCCCACTACCTCCCCTCCTTACTGTTACCCAGCTGCCTACCTGCCGCTCCTCATCTACAGCTTCACTCTCTTCACCATTAACCCCACATACTACCTGCTCTGTGAGTTCTAAACTCCTTTCCAGGTTTCCAATGTCCCGCAATGTTGCAATATTTCTTTCCAAATCCAATATCTGATTAGGGCTCAAAATTTCCACTCACCACTAGCCAATGGCGAGTGAAAATTCAGCCCTGGTGAGTAGAAATTCAGCCCTGGTGGGTATGTTATGGCTTGCAGTGGTGAGTAACTTTTCAGGTCTGGCTAGTAGCAAGGGACTTCACATTTTAAGCCCTGTTCAATATCTTAGACTCTAAAAAGAAAATATGCTCACATTTGGTACAGTGGTATGACCCCTGGAACAATTGGTCCAAGTGTTCAAACATGTGACAAGATGTGCACTGCGTGAGCTTGGCTAACCTGCTATCACTCATGATTAGTTTTACAATTCAGATAGCTTTATATTATCCTCTAATGCTCACTCTAAGGTAAGTAACCAACTTTAAATGTGAATACTTGAATACTACAAGTCTCCAAATTGTAAAGCAATGAACTAGAATCCTATCCAGCATTCCAGGATTTAAAAACTTAATTTCAATTTACAGAGGTTTTTATTTGTCCCCTATATTACAGTTGGTTTGCTCCAAAATTGCTGTTTTTTTTTAACATGCTGAATATGACCCTTTGTATCCATTTCTATGAGGCAGTTACTTTGTTCCAGCCTTATTCTAGTTCATACCTGTACATCGACCTCAAGAGCCCTTTTCTAACAACTGTTATCAAGATGTTAATTTCCAAATCCATCATTATGCAGAGTTGTTCTGGACTATGGATGTGGAATATCATTTTGGCTGTTTGAGATGTGCGAATCATTTGGAGTGATTTGTAGATTAGGCAAACATTTCATATCTCTGCAAAGTATGTTAAAGTGGATGGGAATTGACACATTGCCATTTTGGCCTTTTCATATTCTGCATTATCCGTTTGATGTGCAATTGCAGATCATTGCTTTTTAAATCTTTAAGGATCAGAGGGTTGTATAAAGTGTTGCAAATTCATTGCACATCCAACTCGTCCTTAACCCATTGAGTGCCATAGGGGATGAATACCCCTCTGGCACTCAACAGGTTAAAGTGTTAACAATCAGCAATAAAGAAGGACGAATGCACAAATACCCCAGTGCAGCTCCACTGTCATTACCCTCCAAACCCAGTGGCTGCACCCCAAGGAATGCTTTAGAGAGTATGATCTCTTTAGTGTATATCACAGACACACTGTCGTCATTAAGACTTTAACGTAATCATGTCCTTCACTTCTGTCTCATAGCACAAGAGGGAACATGGTGAACACATACCATTTCCACTTTTCCTTGTTTAATACATTGTGTTAAAGGGATAGTAATGTTTCACAAAAACAGCAGCTCCAATTATTCCTCATAGTTTTTAAGCCATAGAGAGTGTTATTTCAATACTGTCAGAGTTGTGGTTCAAAAGTACCATCCCTCCCATTCATTTTACCTAGTGTAAGCCACCTCCCCTCAGATGTGGAATCTGGTCTACAGACCAGACAGCTCACAGCAAGGGATAATCTTCTTACTGTGGAAGCCCTGCCCCCATTGACAGGTTTTTCAGGTTTTTCCCTTATGTTAACTGAAGATTGTACCTCTCTCCAATCCACTTGGACACCACCCTGCTGCTCTGAGCTGAGCAGTGTTACATCAGTAAAAGGGGCTGGACGGGGATACTTTATTATTCAATTACTCTTGAACTACAACTCTGACAGTACTGAAATAACACTCTTCATGGCCCTAATACTATAAAGATTAATTGGAGCTGCTTTTATTATGAAACATTACTATCTCTTTAAACAGGGAGTAGCGGGAAGGAACGCCCCAAAAAACCCATACAATGCACCATAGATCTCAGTGCCTGTAGTGTTGCAGGGAGGATTTTCTGAGTAACATTGTTTATAGGCAAGTGTTGGGCTAGACAATCAATTTCAGCACTGTTTGTGGACTGAACTGCTTTCATACATTCACTCCAAGATCTGCTCTGATGTAAATAGGTATACGATTACTATTTACATATTTTTATTTCATAATATTTCAGTTATGCTTATTGTCTGAGGCTGAGAAATGCAAATAAGAATATGTTTCAGCAAAAGTCTATTTTTATATGGAGATCATACACTAGTGTTGGAAATATTGGTTAAATATGACAAGCTGAAGATAAAAGAAGCTGCAGTTCAGCAGTAGGAGAGAGTGACACAAAATCTGCTAATGTCTCTCCTAGACCATTGGCTCCCAATATGGGCCCTTGAGAAACTACTAAACTTTATACATATTTTCTTTTGTAAGAAAACATATATGTCATATGTTTTTCCTGTTGAGTAAAACAAGGTTACTGACACTGCCAGGAGTTGTTCTATTGTAAAATTATAAAAGTTGAAACTATAATGAAGTGAGGAAGCTATTATTATCACTTTCTGTGTGCAAACTTCAGTCAGGACTCGGGAAGTCTGTTTTTATAAATTGTCTAAAAAATTGTTCATGCACCACTGTGTGGAGAAAGAGGTCTTTTCTATACAATTGTATACAATGAACACAGGAGCTTGTACTTCCAGGGGTCAAGTACACGGAAGAAAGCAGCATCACATGGCCAGACAGCAATGCTATGGAGCTTCAGGAATAGTACTCGGAATCACTTAGTCAGCCCATCTAGTGAAAGTAGGGTGCACAATGCATTGCAAAGAAATGCATTTCATACCGTTCTGACACATGAGAGAGAGGTGAGAAAGAGAGAGGCCAGGGGGAGAGAGAGAAGAAGGGGCAGGCAGGGATCAAGTAGCAGAAAGGAAGAGAGAGGCAGGAATGAGAAAAGCAGAAGGTGGCAGAATCAGGGCTGGTGCAAGGATTTTTGCCACCCTAGGCAAAACCTAATTTTGCTGCCCCTTGGCTCCACCCCTTGTATCCTACCCCTTTATGCCCCGCCCTGTATGTGTTTAAGCGTCAGTGTGTTTGTGTGTTCCTATATGTGTATAAGTGTCAGTTTCTGTGTGTGTGTTCTCTATATGTGTATGTGTGTGTCAGTGTGTGTTCCTTGTATGTATATAAGTGTGTCAGTGTGAGTGAGTCTCTGTAAGGATATCAGTGTGTAAGTATGTGTATGTGCTTCTATATATGTGTATCAGTGTGACAGAGTGTATGTTGTCTATATGTGACTCTCCCCCCCTTTGACTCTCTCCCCCTCTTGACTGTTGATACCCCCTTTGACTCTCTCTCCCCTGTCTGACTTTTGATCTCCTTCTTGACTGCTGATCCCCCCTTTGACTCTCTCTCTCTCTCTCTCCCGTCTGACTCTTGATCCACCTTTTGACTGTTGATCCCCCCTTTGACACTTTCTTCCCCGTCTGAATCTTGATCCCCTCTTGACTGTTATTCCCCCCTTTGACTCTCTCTCTCTCCCCATCTGACTCTTGATCCCCTCTTGACTGTTATTCCCCCCTTTGACTCTCTGTCTCCCCGTCTGACTCTTGATCCCCCTTTTGACTGTTATTCCCCCCTTTGACTCTCTCTCTCCCCATCTGATTCTTGATCTCCTCTTGACTGTTATTCCCCCCTTTGACACTGTCTTCCCCTGAATGACTCTTTATCCCCTCTTGACCCCCCTTCCACTTACTCTTCCCGGTGCACGTCTCTCTTTCTCAGTGAATACGTTTCGGTGCCTTCCCTTGGCTGGCTATTTTTTTAATGTAGTACAGCGATGCCCGTTTCTCTCTCCCCCTCTGCTCCTTCAATCCTGGTCCAGGACTGAAGGAGCAGAGGGGGAGAGAGAAACGTGTATTGTTGTGCTACATTAAAAAAATATCCAGCCAAGGGACAGCACCGAAACACACTTTTTTTTTTACTTGGGCAGTAAGTGGTGAGCGGGAGCGGGCCCCGATGTGCCCCCAGAGAATGTGCGCCCTAGGCTGGCACCTACCTCGCCTATAGGTGGCGCCAGCCCTGGGCAGAATTAAAAGCATAAGTCAGGAGTGAGAGGGACAGGGGGTTGAGGGGGATGGCCAGTGAGAGGAACAGAGGGATAAGAGGGAAAGAGGACGGAGTGAGAGGGACAGAGGACAAGTAAGAGGGATGGGGGGAGGAAGAAACAGAGGAGGGGCTGAGAGGGAAAGAGGAGGGGGTGAGATGGACTGGAAGAGGAGGTCAGAGAGAAAGAGGGGGTGAGAGGGACAGTGAGAGGTTGAGAAAAAGAGAGGTGGTGAGAGGGACAGAGGGATGGTGAGAGGGGCAAAGGGAGGATGAAAGGGGTAGCGGGTGGGTGAGAGGAGAAGATAAATATGGGAGAGGTAACATGGGAAATGCAGAGAGTGAAATAGATTGAGGGGAAAGAGCCAGATGGCTTAAGAGGCAGGGGGGAGAATGAGATAGAGAGATGGAGGCAGCAGGGGTGAGAAATGTGAGTGGATAAAGGAAAGAGAAGAAGTGGGTAATGCAAATGAGTGAAAGAGGGTGTACAGAGATGCACTCAAATAAATCTGACCTGTAGGAACTGACTCCTTGAACAAACACCATTGCTTTAGCTGAGGCCAATTAATAGTTCATGTATTTTATGTCCTTTTCAGGACATTTCAGTGAGACTGCAATCCAATGAACTATAGCAGTGGTAGGCAACATGAGCTTTCCAGCTGCTGCCAGCATACAGCTCCCATCATTCCCTGAAGTTCATGTAGACTTTTATCCTGCAGTATAAGAGTACATGGGAGACTCAGATAGGATACCCCACAGAAATGAGAGCTGTCTGCTCTCAGGAATACAATTAAACAATTAAGCTGCTATGTAAAAGTTAGGCCACTGTTTTGCCTCACTGCTAGGCCAGAAGGCCAACAATGCTAGGATAATTCCTTAGCATGGTCAGAGGTCTCAGTCTGTTCATCTAATTATTGTTGGACACAGTTTTATGAGAATAACCAGGTGCAGTGCCCAGGTGTTGTGGATGGAGCTGGATTAGACATTGGGTCTCCGCTGCTGCCAAATAGAGGTCCATTATGTCCTGTTTCCCATCACAGCTTTAGCCCACTGTTAGTCTGTGCAATACATTACTTTGCAATGCCTTGCGAACACATCTGGCACTCAAATGGTTAAAAGATTGAGACATTGAAAAAAAGGTAGATCACACCAAATTTAAAACAAAAACCTCCATGGGCAGAAATGATGTAGATATAGGACCTCTTGTTATACATGCCTGATCTATGGAAAACAAAAGATAATCTAATTGTTGCAGAAATGCAGTAGAGAACATTCAGAGCCATGGCAAAAACTTTGGGTTCTCTCTGCTGAGCATGAGCAATCATTATGTTCTCAGAAATCCTCCTTTTTTAAATTTAAAGGTAATGTCTCCAGTAGCTCTGGTTGATCCAGTACACTTGCTTTAAAAAATCAGTCAGTACTCATCAGGGCCATTCTTCCTGCCAATTGTGGTAACAATCCATCAGCTAGTTTGGGCTGTACTAACTAATGTAGCACCAGGTAGGAAAATGTATTATTTTATGAAAATAACAAAAACTATATAACTAAATTTTATGAAATAATGTTTGAAGGGATTGTCAGTCTAGCCTGGATGCCATAATTTCAGCAAATTTTGCTACTGCAATCAAATGTTAATTGTAAAATAAAAATGTCAAATAACACAGAACCATTGTGCAAACTTAAATATAGGAGCACCACTGGACTTCTGTAACATTTGCAATGAGTTGGCATTTGCCTGTGTATAATAATTTTTATTGTAATTTATTTTTACGATTCTTCACTAAATTAAGCACTGAATTCGATTTTGTATACCTGCCTATCCCCAATTTACTAAGTTGCTTATGCCTAAAATTCTTCCTTTAATGTCACTTGTGCTAAGGGGGGAATCCTTTTGAAATGTCACGCACTAATGGGTGACCAATAAAACAGTTCATTAAAAACGTCGCCTTCTTGAAGTGTCAAGACATCAGAATGTTGCCTGCTGTTAAAGATGTTGCTTAAATTAACCCCCAGTTGGAATCCACATCCATACACCATGTTGACTGAGAGCTGTCTGTACTGGGACTGTAATGCCCCATCGGCATGATTGCAGGGTGATTGCAGGGTTAAGGCATAACCCATAAATGAGTATGCCTCCATCTGTGCCTTAACCCTGTGAGTTCCACAGAGGTCTACCACACATTGCAAAGCTTTGCAGACCCCTAAGGCACTCAAAGTGTAAGTGAGTATGTCTCCATCAGTGACTTAACACTTTGAGTGCAAGAGAGGTCAGCAACAAATTGCAAAGCTTTGCGGACCTCTCTGGCACTCAAAGGGTAATAACTCTTTGTCTCACTCCATATTGACATCTCCTTCAGCCTCAGTGCTCTCCTGTTACCTCTGCCCTTTGCTAGGCTCTTCCTCTGCCCCATGCTCTTCCTCCGCACTTTCTCCCTGTCCCAAGTAGCACTGAGAGGAGACTGAGAGGTGGAAGTGAGAGGAGACTGAGCTCTGTCATCCACATCCCAGACAGATCTCAGTCTCCTCTCAGGTCCGCTTCTCAGCCGCCTCTCAGCACTGCTGGGGGCAGGGAGTAAGTGCGGAGGAAGAACCTGGAGCACAGGAAGAGCCCGGCACGGGGCAGAGGTAACAGGAGAGCACTGCGGCTGGAGGAGTGAGATATGTCAATATGGACTGAGACAAAGAGATATTACCCTTTGAGTGCCAGAGAGGTCCGCAACTCTTTGCAATGCATTGCAGACATCTCTGGCACTCAAAGGGTTAATGCAAAGATGGAGATAAACTCATTTATGGGTTATACCTTAACCCTTTGAGTACCGCATCATAACCCCTGCAATTACTCCGATGGGGCATCACAGTCCCAGTACGGACAGCTATCACTCAACAAAGTGTATGGGTGTGGATTGCAGCTGCGGTTGATTTAAGCATGACTGTGATACCTGCTGAGTTCTGTTTCTCCTTCTATGCATGCCAGACACCAGCTCCCTGCACTGCTGCACATCTTTATTTAACTATTCGACACTTATGCGGGCGACATTCGGATGTCTCAACACTTAAGCCAGCAACATCAGAATGTCGCCCTTTTCAACAAGGTGACATTTTTAATTCACCGTGTTGATGACCACCAAAGAGATGGTGATATTTTAATTGTGAACCCTAAGAGGAGGGTTATAGGAAATTATATAGGCATTTTGGGATGTTCTTTTTCTCTTCATCCTGTTTTACTAGAGATATGAGCAAAGTGCAGAATGAACTGGTATATCTTATTGCCATTTTCAAGCTTATGTTATTGGAGAGGTGTCCAAGGGCTTTTTTGCTCTAATGTCTTATAGACGCTGCAGAGTGTGTATACCAGTATGCACTAAATCAGTCAGATACGGTTGTAAGAGGCTAACACCAGCAGAGCTGCAATGGTGGATTTGTGCATTTTCCCCTATAGGTTTCAACAGTCCAAATATTTCTTTAGAGCCATTTGTCTTTCTTAGATTGTCTTGAAGAAGTAACTAGCAACAGAGGTCAAATGCAAACTAAAAATATAAAGATAAATTGGACTTCTGTATGAAGGACATCTTCCTAAGAAAGTCCTTCTATTAAACACTTAAGTATAATTTATTCCAAGGGTATTCAGTAGATCTTCATTAAGCATTACTGTTTACAGTGCAACTTTGCTACCTCTGGAATAGATGTCCAAAGATATAGAGCATGAGAGAGCAAATTCATTTTTAACTCTTTCAAAAAGGTGTTCAACACATACTGTATGTTGTGCAATGCTCTTCTCTCATCTCTGTTCCTTAACCCCTTAACGACCGGCAGATCGGCGCGGCGACTTGAGTTAAGGACTGCGGAGCATTTTTTTTTCCGGTTCCGGTCTCCCCGAACAGCGTGCAGCCATGGCGGGAGCCCAGAACTCCATGACGGTCAGAGTACGTCATGGGTCGTTCAGTCAGATCGACCCATGACGTACTATGACCGTCAAGGTCGTTAAGGGGTTAAAGGTTAAGAGTAACTAGAAGAAGAAATTCTGGATGTTAGTGTACCACAGTGTACTACTATCAGCTGACATCTGTAGGCCATTCACAATAATTTTTGGCATACATATTAATGTTATTGTAATTTACAGAAATTGCAAATGTGATTTCCTTGTAGTGATTTTCCATTAAAGTATTGTTGCTCTCATGCATTACTTTAGCAGACTAATGCTGATATTTAATAGAAAAAAAGAATACAAATAGCATTAAGATGTTAACAGACCCTACAGTTTCATTTATTACTTATAAGTTATGTTTTCTTCTGTGTGGGTGATGTTGGCAATTACAATAATTGAGCAATAATTTTCAGATGTAGTTCCAAAAGCAAATATGCAAACAGTGATACACAGCAATAGTTACAGAGACTTTAATCTGGTGAATATTACTTTTCTCCAGCACTTACATATTCAGAGTAAATTATTATTAATTTAATTCCCATTATAATTATGCTAATGACTCTGTATAAAATAAACAAGCAATTACATGCCAACTTCTTTTGTTGCCAGATAAGAGATATATTCAAAACCCTAAGTGGTTCTATGCCTTTGAGAGCTCTTGATTCCAAAAGACCAGCTTTAGTAGATCATTATAACATCCCCCAAATCCATGCAGTTTGTGCTGCATTTTCCAGAGCAATTGGGAGAATCCATCAAATATATTTTTGAAGCCAAACTGGTTCCTGTAATCTAAGCTGCTTCACTTTAAGAATCAATGTATGTATCTTTATTTACATAGTGCCATGTATTTGCACAGAGTTTTACAGAAATAGTACAATACAAAAATAATACAGGATAGGAATATGAGCATGAGGTTAAAATGTAATCTTTGAAATATTAGTGAGGAAACATGCATCAAAGAGAATCACTTACTCGTAGGGATGTGCGAAAATTTCCTGAAATCAGCAAAAAATGGTACTTTCCGCTTGGCGAAAAATTTCCTGTGAAAAGTGCCGATTTTCTGTTTTTTTCACCTAGCTCATTCCATTGCAATCAATGGGAACATAGAAGTATACAGTACTTTAATTTTAACCCTTTGAGTTCCTTAGGGGTACACAATGCATTGCTCAGCAATGCCTTTCATACCCCTCTGGTACTCAAAGGGTTAAAGTACCAGTCTACACAGAACTGAGTCACAGAGATCATCAGGAGATTTTCGGCAGGGGTAAATTGGGGCTTATTATCAGGAGGCGTTCCTGTCCCTTTAAAACCCCAGTTAGATGAGTGGGTTTTCATATTTGTTTCCTATGGTGTAAAGGACTTACCCCAGAGTTGATTATCTTTTGTCTTTGTACATATGGCTCCATATGTATTAATGAAAAATCTCTACTGAAATCCAAGGGACAGTTCTTTCTTTGACATATCTATCTATCTATCTATATATATATATATATATATATAGATAGATAGGTATAGATATAGATATATATATAGTGAAATAGTTTTTTGCTCTGAGTTACTAAAATGTTGCCTTGATACATAAAACTAACTCAATGCTACTTAAAGGGATAGTGATACTTCGTTTTAACTTTATTTTATTTTGTAGGCATTAAAAAAACATGAAGAATGATATAAGTCTTATCTCTCAAACCTTTATGGTTTAAGAGATATTCACAAGCAAAGTGTCCCCCTCCCGCCCCTTTTACTGATGTAACACTTTTCAGCCAGGGCAGAAGGGAGCTGCCCAGGTAGACTGCAGAGAGGGACAATCTTCAATTAAGATAAGGGAAAAACCTGAAAAGCTTGTCAAGGGGGGCAGGGATTTCATTGTTTTCATAGGAATAAGAGTGTCCCCTTCTGTTATCTGTCCAGTCTATGGACTGTATTCCACATCTGAGAAGAGATTGTTTACAGTAGGTAAAAGGGGCGGGAAGGGGAAACTTTGCTTGTGAATATCTCATAAACCATAAAGGTTTGAGAGATAAGACTTGTATCATTCTTCATGTTTTTCTAATGCCTACAAAATAAAATAAAGTTAAAATGAAGTATTACTATCCCTTTAAGGATTACAGTGCAATCATGATAGGATACCTTTAACCATTTGAGTGCCAGAGGGTTTTCTTCTGAGAGCTGTAGACATCCACCACTAAGTCTTATTCACAAAAGCAAATATGAGCAATTCTGGAACAACCAAACTGCACAGTAAGAGAGGAAGAAACTTTTCTAAAACTCCAGCTGATTTAAATGGTGAGGTTTAACCCCTTGAATGCTACAGAATGTACTAAATATCCCTCTAGCATTCAACTTGCTGATAATCCAATTTATCTCAACAGGATGTTTGATTTGTCCCCTGAGATGAACTTTGATTGCTCCAAGGATTGCACTTTTTTGTGCATCATGCCCACTTTATAGATTCTGTCACCCAATTCTGTCATATTTTAGAGGTCTGCTCAAACACTACAAAAGTGCAGTTTTTGATAAATGAAACTCCATGAAAGTGCTGAATTAGAAATGAGTGAGGCCGCATCCGAGTCACACAGACTCACAAAATATTAACAAGGCTTGGCAGGTCTTATGCCACGACTAGCTTCTGTATCTGGCAGCCTTCACAATTAGGTCACCTACTTCCAGCTCCACAAATGCACTCTGGGGACCCTCAGATATTTAGCTGATTAGGAGCTGGTTCTATTCTTCTGTTCTTCTCTCTAAATGAATAACAGACTGTGGTCATTTTACTTCAAAGTTGTTTCACTATGGAGTCTTGACAAGTTATCACTAGTTCTTTTTGCAAAGCTGACTTAAAGGAGAAATAATACCTTCTAATAACTACTCCTCACACACACTTACCATACTATGGCCAGAAAACCCTATGACCCCAATTAAATTTGCTCTTGTACTGTACCTTTGTTCAAAAGACTACATCATCAGTCAGTCATGGATGTTTGTCCATAGAGGCAGATATAACAATTGCTGACAGTACCACAGGATCTTAAGCCGTGCACACTGCGCCTGGGAATCTTAACGCATTAAGGACCAGAGGGGTGTGCAACAACACTCCTTTGGTTCTTAAAGAGTTAAGTAGGCAAATGTACTCTGTTTCATCTTAAGAAACTGCCAGCAACCTTCATATCCATACTTAGGAACTCCCCTGATCTGCCCGGAGACTCCGGTTTTAGGACTGAATTACTAGGCCTCATTGGACAGAGGCTGATTCTCTGGCAGTGGTGAGTTTCTTCTCCTTCCCTCCAACTTCTCCTCCTCCCCAGCCTGTTCTGCCCACTTTCCACTCACACCCAGTTAAGCCCCACCCATTTTATGATACAAATCTCATTGTTGATGTCCCCTGTCCAGCAGCACATGAGCTCTCTCACTGGGGGCTCAAAGAGAAGAAGTTCCCAGATATGTTCATATCTACCTTCATGGATGAAGCGACTGTCTTGAATAAATGCACAAGGAAAAAAGTCTTAGGGACCACTAGTAATTTCTGGCACTACTAAGGCAAGCAAGCAGTTATTATTGTATTTTTAGTTAGCAACAGGCATAGTTTGTGGAAACTGTGCTGTTGACATCTGTAAGCATTACATGAGCAAAACAACAGCATGTAGGGATATTTGACAGAGTTAAAACTGGGAAAGGAAATTGTTCTACTTCCATTAAGAATGTGAACTTCCTCTGAGGAGAAAGGACAATGAGTGTACATATGCCTCACCAGCCATCTTATACATCACAATGCTGAGCCACAGGCAGAACAACACTAATAAGCTACTCTGAAATTGGCATTCTAACACAATAGCTGTATTCCTGCAGGGAGCATCTAAAAGCAATCATTGAAAAAGCTTCTTGGAATTGAACCTATTTCCCTTGCATGCCCCTCCAGCAATGAATATGTTAATAAAGCAAGGTCTGATTGATTGAAAGATCGGAGGCATCGTATTGGGATGATTTTCACTCAATGGCAGACAGTTGTCCTCAAAAGCAGAAATACTAGACACAGAGGTTGATGACCTTAGAAAGCGGTGCAGTTCTGGATCAAACAAACTGCAATACAGGGCACAAATGAAAAATTCCCATTGATTTAAATGGAACTTTTAGCAGGTTAAATGCTACTGAGGTCTCCGGTGCATTCCAAAGCAATGTGTTGTAAACCTCTAGTATTCGGCTTGCACGCACGGCCGGCACTTGATGACCACTGAGCTTTTTTTATATATATATATATATAGTACTTCCGGTTCAGGGCTCCCGGTGCGTACTGCAGCCACGCTGGAAGCCCTGAACTCCATGACGTGCCAGGACCGTCACTGGTCCTTAAGTGCCGGACCGCCGTGACAGTCCTGGCATGTCAATGGTCGTGAAGGGGTTAATAATTTAGATGCTGAAAGTGTTCAACACATTACTTCACAATGCATTGGATACCCTTCTGTCACTCACAGGATTTAAATCCCCATTTAAATTAATATGTTGGAGACCTCTCCAGCTTTCCAAATGTTAAAAGACTGATTTAAAGGAAAAGTAATGTTCCAGAAAAAGCAGCTCTGTCAGAGTTGTAGTTCAAGAGTAATTGAATGAAAAAGCATCCTCCTCCCACCCCTTTTACCTAGTGTAAGCCACCTCCCCTCAGATGTGGAATCTGGTCTTCAGACCAGCCAGCTTATGGCAGACTGCTCTGAGGTGATCAGTGTTACATCAATAAAATGGGCAGGAGGGGAATACTTTATCATTCAATTAATTTTGAACTACAACTCTGACAATATTGAAATAACACTCTCCATGGCCCAAATACTATGAAGATTCATTGGAGCTGCTTTAATTATGAAACATTACTATTCCTTTAAATCAATGGGAAGTTTGAGAATGTTTAGTTGTTCTTTGCAGGTCAGTTAGTACACTTCAGAATTGAATAACTTTTCCCTAGCACAGAGTGAAGCTAATGTACCATGAAGAATATTCTAATTGCACCATAGGGGAGAGAAAACAATTCCAAAACGTAGCACTGATTAGGCTTTGGTTAATTGTCCCCTAAGGAGCAGTTGGTTTACCCCATAATTCCCCCAGTTTCTCTTGGTACATCAGCTGCACTCGATTTAAATGGAGACTTTAACCCCTTGAATGCTAGAGAGGTCTCCATAGCATTTCTTTGCAATACTTTGGAGACTACTCTAGCATTCAAGGGGTTTAAAGCGGCGCTTTCAGTACATACTTAGTCGCCATGCATTCATTAAACGCATGGTGACTAGTATTAAAATAGATATTTTACCTTGAAAAAATAGCCCAGTGTAAAGGAATCTTTCCTGTTTGGAGACCAGAACTCAGGCTACAGTGCAGACATCTTGTCCGCTCGCCTGTGCTGTCAGTCCCGGTCTCCATTAAATAGCACTGCAGTGGACCATATGGTTACCGGAAGGGACTGACAGCACAGGCACACGGACCGCACTAACCTGCCCGTCAGTCCCCAAACAGGAACAATTCCTTTACACTGGGCTATTTTTTCAAGGTAAAACATCTATTTCAAATCTAATCACCATGCTTTTAATGAATGCACGGCGACTAAATATGTACTGAAAGTTCCACTTTAAAACCTCATTTAAATTAATGGGAATAATTATTTGTTCCCTAAGATGCAGCTGGTTTGTCCCAGAATTACTTAAATCCTTTATAGTACATTAACGTTAGAATGGATGCCAGAGAGTTCCCCAGTGATTTGCTTTACAATGTGTAGGAGACATCTCTAGCATCCAAGGTGTTAAAAGGCTTAGATAATTATTTCATATCCATCCCATGGTATTTGACACTAGCTTTATTGTGAATATTCACTGATTAGAAAAGTCATCTGTTACATGTCATTAGCCATTTCAGTGTCAAAAAATGATAATATTAAAATATGCCTGCACTTTAATTAACAGCTACAGTGTAAGTGTTTAGTGGAACAAATGTTCTAAAACTGCCAATGCATTTCTCCTCCTGTGTCACACAAATACCTACAAAAAAAGTTGAATCGTGCCTAAAAAAAGGACATTTCTCCCACAAAATTTATATTAACCCAAAGTCTCAAAAGGAGTAGTTTATTAGCTTCGTAGAAGAGAAATGGCATCCGCATTCCCCTATGGCTTGCTTAGTGTATTGATGTAAGCAAAGTATAGAGGAAGCTCCACCCAAAAATGCCCACATACTTTCCCCTTGTCCTCCCCCTGGTGCAAGTGGCATTAGGACATGATTTTATACACGTATAGCTTAGTTCATTGATATTAGGCAGGTGTAGGGAATCAAAATTGATATTCATAGAATTGGTTTTGTATGATCACCCCAGTAAATCACCAGTCCTGTCCCACTTTCTCATTGAGAGAAGCCTTCACCTCCTGTAGCGTACAATATAAATAAGAAATGAACATCAAAAGTGCTATCAATGCCATTTACTAAGTGCATCTGCATTCACAGGTTACCTGTATGTCTATGTTTTGCCCCATAATCCATAATTAGGTAATATTTGGCTCTTCAATTGTTGGGGACTACAAACCCCATCATTCCCAACCAGCCACTTGGAGGTATAGTCCCCAACATCTGGAAAGTCAAAGGTTGCCCATCACTGCTGTAGATTGGCACTGCTATGAGACCAGGCAATAGGACTCATAGAGGAACTGAGTGGTTGCCCTTTTACCTGCTCATTAATAAAATGAGTGTGCAAGTGTATGACCGCTCATTAGTAACATGAGAATGCAACTACATGACCCTTTGAGTGCCAGAGCGGCACGCAATGCATTGCAAAGCAATGCGTTGCGTACCACTCTGGCACTCAAAGGGTTAATAAAATGGGCATGTTTTCTATTGCCTTTTAGTAAATAAACCATAAGGAGCATTATGCACAAAAAAATGTGCATTCCTAGATCAAACCAGCTGCACCATAGAGAATAAAAGTTATCATTGATATAAAGGTCAGTGCTAGAGAAGTTTTCATTGTGAAACAATGTGGTAGAGATCAATTTAAATCAATGGGGATTCTGGAAATGTTTATCCCCCCATGATACAGTTGGTTTGAGCCTCTTTTTTTGTGCATAAGGCTTGATTACCATATGTCCAAATAGCGCAGAGTGTCTAAAGCTGCATGTGTTTTTGTGACCAGCTTTTTGAACCCAATGTATTTTTAGTGCACTGGAAAATAACACATCTGTTGCTAAGTATATGAATGAATTAAGCAAGCTCAGTGTTACTGCCTTTTTGCCCATAGATATTAACCATTTCAGTGCCAGGGTGCACCCCTCTAGCACTGAAAGGGTTAAAGGGTAATTTTCATGTTTTGCTATGTCTGGACTTAGTGTTAGCCTTAGTAAAAAGTCAGGTGATACATTGCGCTGCTACAAACCTGCTCCTGTCCTATCAGCCAAAGCTGACCTCCTGAATTGGCAGGGGGCCTGCATACAACACTGCCATATGTGGCTCAAAGCCATAGACTCTGGGTCCATACAGACACCTGACACTAGATCTCTATGGGAATTGCAGGTCATGGTCCCATGCACTCTGGACTACAAGACTTGAACTCAGCTGGAGAGCACAGGGAATCACTTTTCTGATCCCTCTTTTGTTCTCCATCTGATCCACAGGCAATGTCAGTACAGCTCTGGTTTCCTCTGCAGGTCTTCACTAGGCATGAGAGCTGCCCTTTAAAACCCATATTTATTAATTGCAGTCCACTCCATTCCAAAGCTGATCTATTTGCACATAGTAGGTTCAGCAGAAAACTCTTATTACTTGAAGTTTTCTATAGTTCAAACAGAAAGGGTTGCACAGCATTCTTGTTATTATTATTATTGTTATACTTATATAACAACAACTTATTCTACAACACTGTACAATAGGGAATAGACATACAGAAATATTAAACAGGACAACTGGAACATAGAAAACAAAAGGACCAGAGGACTGCATCTGTGCAGAAGATCATTCTCCACCTAAATCGCTATTTGAAATAAAAAAGACTGGTTAATAAGATTTCCATAAGCTCAGAATAAATAGGCTGATATGCTAAGAACAGAAATTCTGGGGCATACAACTGCCCATAGAGAAACAAAGAAAAACTCCCATTGTTGTAACCCTTTGAATGCCAGAGAGGTAACACGTGTAGGATACCTCTCTGGCACTCATAAGGTTAAATTTGGCTTTTTAGCCCTTGGATGATCTTGCATTCCAGGGGTTGAAATTCCCATTTATATAAATGAGAATTTGGGGAATATTGCTGTCCCCATGGTACAGTTACATTTCTCAGAATTACTCCAGTTCTGATAAGTACATGAGCCTCAATCCATTAACCATTTCATGACAAGCATAGACCGTTGAATGTACAATGGAGAAGGTGTGCTAAAATAAGGTGTTGGAATTGCTGTTAATTACAGACAACTGTCTAAACCAAGCTATGTATGCCAAAAAGCCTCCTCATGGAGAAGGCAATGGGACATTCTGGGGGTATTTTCAGAATCAAAATCCATGCTATATATTAACATGGAGAACACCACATTGTCCCCATCACAGTGACATTTCTGTATGCTATGGGGAAAAATGTCCAGGGCTTGCTGGCATTAAATTCCTATGATGGTGGAATTTGTCTGCCAGTATACACTACAGTGATCATACGGTGTAGTGTACACCTGTAAATGCAGCCACTGACGTTACAGATAAATTCCATGAGGTTACACTGGCATTTATATGTTCACCCCATTGTGCACCACCTCGGATGGCTGTCCACAACTTTAGCACTTTGGATGCTACACAGGCCTTCAGTACATTGCTACATGATGAATTTGAGTCATCTCTTGCATTCAGGAGGTTAAAGTGTGGAACGAAAACCGGGACAACATAAACCACTGCTGAGAACTGTCCATGAAAATCCTGAACAGTTTTTAGGTGTGCTTTTGGTTATTCCCAGGGCTCTATGTCCAAAAAAATCTGGATCAAAACAATATATAAAAATTGCAAAATGTTTTAAAGGGATATTAATACTTCATTTTATCTTTATTTTATTTTGTAGGCATTAAAAAAACATGAAGAACAATATATGCCTTATCTCTCAAACCTTTATGGTTTAAGAGATATTCACAAGCAAAGTATCCCCCCCCTGTTCAGCCAGATCAGAAGGGAGGTGCCCAGGTAGACTGCAGAGAGGGACAATCTTCAATTAAGATAAGGGAAAAAGCTGAAAAACTTGTCAAGGGGGAAGGGCTTCCATTCTTTTCATACAAAGAAGATTGTCCCCTGCTGTTATCTGTCTGGTCTTACAACCAGATTCACATCTGAGAAGAGATGGCTTACACTAGGAAAAAGGGGTGGGAGGGGGAAACTTTGCTTGTGAATATCTCTTAAACCATAAAGGTTTGAGAGATAAGACTTATATCGTTCTTCATGTTTTTTTAATGCCTACAAAATAAAATAAAGATAAAATGAAGTATTACTATCCCTTTAACTGGTGTTTTAATGCTTTAACCCCTTAAGGAATATTGATGTACCCGGACTGTCATGCTGGTCCGGCACTTAAGGACCAGTGACGTTCCTGGTACGTCACTTACTTTTACTCAACTGCAGGAGCACGGTGAGTAATACCGGGGACTGAAGTTGATCGCTCCAAGACCGGAGCAAACTCTTTTAGTCTTCCATTCAGCGTGCTGGCACACATGATCAGTCACGTGGGGCGGCACCTTGAACTTCCCTATCTGGTCCTTAAAGGACCACACACCCTGGGACCTCTGGTCCTTAAATGATAGAGGTTTAGTAATCTCTCTATTACTCGGGGGGGAGGGGAGAGGTACACTAAACTTTGATAAGGGTCCTTTTGATAATATGGTGACAAACTGGACGCAGATCCATACTGTGCTGTGCACTAAGCTGTCTTTGCATTCTGATCCCTGTAATTGCACCTAAAATACACCTACATTTTCATGCTTTCGCCATCAGTTCGCCAGGTTTGCAGTCTCTTTCAGCAGTGGCTCATTTGCATATTGAAATTTGTCTTAATGAGATATTTTCATATTCCCGAGGGTGTATTTATTCAAAACTTACAGATGATATCATAGCTCTGCATTGCTTATATCAATCAGCTGATTGTCAGTTTTGTATACATTACTCAGCTGATCTTTGGCTCTTTAGCAGATGATAGCTTTGTATGTGTTCTGTTCTTTAGTGCTCTGGATTGGGAAATCATTTTCTATTAACCATTGGATTGCCCAAGGGGCACGAAATTATTAACTCAACTCAGTAACACTCAAAGGGTTAAAGGAGGGCTGCTGCTGCTGTTATTGCTACTGAAGTCACCTTACCATGACCAAAACATAGGTAGCTTTATGCCAACATTATACACTAATAAAAAAAGTATCTTCCCCTTCTCTCGCATACTTAATTCTTGGTATATACGGTGAAGTATGTAATATTCTCCATGGAGCGGTGGTCTCTGCACATCGTCATTGATTCAAGCCTTACTGCATCTCCCCCAGTTAGTTAAGATCCCCACTTATATTAATGGGAATATTTTTCATGCTCCCCTATAGTGTAGTGCGTTTGTCCCAGAATCCCTTTAATTTTCTTTTGAACATATAGCCCTTAACCTGTGGACTTCCTTTGTGGCTTTTATTATACAGACTATTATGTTCTTTCTTTTTCAGGGTTTATCCCTCCACCACTGATCTTCGGAGCAGGAATCGATTCAACTTGCCTCTTCTGGAGCACATTTTGTGGAGAGCAGGGAGCCTGCGCGCTATATGACAATGTTGCCTACAGATACTTGTATGTCAGTATTGCTATAACGCTGAAATCTTTAGCATTTATCCTGTATACAACCACATGGCAATGCCTGAGGAAAAACTATAAAAGATACATAAAAAACCACGAGGGAGGACTCAGTACAAGTGAGTTCTTTGCCTCTACTTTGACCCTAGATAATCTGGGGAGAGACTCTGTGTCCCAAAACAAGGCTCATAGGACAAAATTCATCTATAATCTTGAAGACCATGAATGGTGCGAAAATATGGAATCTGTTTTATAGTAGAAGATGGATGGACTAATTCCACTTTGTGAGGATCCTTTTTTTTTTAAAGGAAAAAAAGACATGAGGCTGATTTACTAAGGAGAACTGGAGTAATTCTCGAGTAAACCAACCACACCATAGGGGATAAATGAAAATTGCTATTGATTTAAATGAGGATTCCAACTCCTTTAATGATGGAGATGCTTCCAACAAGCTGACAGTAATTCTTTGGAGAGCTATCTAGAAATCAAGGTGTTAAAAGCCCTATTTAAATTATTGGGAATTTGGGGAATTATATTTTTTTTCCTTATGGTGCTATTGATTTGCTCTAGAACTTCACCACTTTTGCTTAGTAACTGAGTCTATTTCTTTTATTACAACCCTGGAAGGCGCTTGATGTTCTGAAATTCCGAAGGCTGAAGAAAGCAATGTAAGAAGATGTAGGTTGTTGTACCTAGGCCTTCAGTCGCTGATCTTCTAGCAGGATGAGTAGTGCCTCAAGCACCAAAGGTTGTGTCTAATAAAGAGCTCAGCAAACTAACACAGTGGGACAGACGTGGATAAAAAGCCAAACCAAGCTGGCATGATTCCAGTGTGGAAATGAGTAACACTACACAATGCAGCGTTCTGAATGACACAAAAGCAGCCCATTTGCTGAATAATGGCTGACAGCACACTATAAACACTCTTCAAAATCAGCTCTCCCACCGCTATGAATGGCAGAACAGCCCAAGATTGAATAAACCATAATCTATGCTAGATATGAAGAGAACAGAACACTAGTAAATGCTTTTGTTTGTTTTTATTCTTGTTATCAACTGAAATGTAACCCTCTACTACCACAGGGAAATGAAATACAGTTTAGATTGCAGTTAACCTTTTGAGAGTCTGCAAGGTGCGCAACATGAAAGCAGAGGGTTAAATGATCAGTAAAGTTTTATTATGAAAAATTAAACATATTGTAGGGTCTTTCCTAAAACAAAGGTACTCTTTCTGATAGCAGTTGCTTTATTCAGAAGTTATAACAGTCCAAACTGCCATAACGTTTTAGAGCTGTTATTGTTAGATTCTGTAAAGAATTGTAGCCAGTGGCTCGCCTATTCTATACAATACAACAGATCAGGGGGATTTCTGCTCTAAGATTAGATAAAGGTCTGATAAAGAGGAGATAAACTTGACAATTCGTAAACTCTCACATTCCCATGTTATGTTAGAAGCCTTTGCACTAAGGTCTATTAATTTGTAGAGATATTATGCATAGGTCCAATATAATAACAAAGGAATGTGACAATTTATCAAACTGGAGAAGTTATCTCTTCTTCATCACACCTTAGTGCATCTCCCCCAGTTGAACTGCCTGGATACCAGAGGGGTTGTGTAATGAGGCAGTGATTCTCAGCTCCAGTTCTCAGGGCACACCAAAAGGTCAGATGTTTCTGAGATATCCCTACTTAACACAAAGGTGAATTAATCACAATCAGTGAGCTACTGATTACATGCACTGTTAATGTGTCCGGACTGATATTGAGAATCACTGCACTAAGGTGAGATAAAGAGGAAATACATTCTCCAGTGAGAGAAACTTTCCAGTTCCTATATATTTCTATGGAGTCTTTGTACTAATATGCCCTCAGACATCAGAGATATTTAACTCTTTGCGTGCCAGAGGTGTATCCAATGCATTACTGAGCACTCACAGCTTTAAAATAACAAAGGAATCAGAGAGTTTATTACATTAGAGAAGCATTGTGCTGCAACTTCACAGTTTGAACTGTACATCTGAATTAAGTTACTCACAGCAAAAAAAGAACCCTTATTTTTAAAGTGTTAGTAATAGCCAAGAAAAATATTTTGCATTGTGCAGAGCTTAAAAAGTTGAAATGAATGCAAAAAAACATATCTCTCAAACCGCCATGGTTTGAGAGCTATCTGCATTCAAAGTTTGATGTTTCCTGCTGGCAGCTGTAAAGCAGGAGATCCATGTCGGCCGACACAGAGGCTCTGCAGCAGAGCCGCAATCACGTTATTTAAAGCGAATTACTTCATTGGAATGGTCTACAAAGTATGCCTGGTTTGCAAGCACAGTTTTTAGACCATTCCAATGAAGTCATTTACAACTGACAGCAGGAAACATCAAACTTTAAATGCAGATATCTCTTAAACCATAACGGTTTGAGAGATACTGTTTTTTGCATTCAATTCAACATTTTAAGCTCTACACAATGCAAAATATTTTTACTGGTACATTATTAACACTTTAAGGGAGTACCTTTGTTTTTAAGTTCTGGCAGGGTAGGAGTCAGTAAAAATGCCAAATATTAGTAGAAATGCTGACTAAAACACAAAACAAAGACATGAATGTATATTGCATTAATTACCACTTTGTTGTGTGTGTGTGTGTGTGTGTGTGTATTTTTATACTACAAAATTAGTGGAACGCAATGCCATTTGAGTATTTAAAATGAATCTGCAAACTTTCACTTCCCCAAAATTCATCAAAGATCATTCATATTTCTTTGCCTTGCATATGCATACAGTTTGTGTCTGCATGTGGTCTCCCTCACTGACTATAATAGGATGTGCCTGATTAAAGCTGAAGGATGGAATTTGCTGGTCTATCTGGTCATTACTCTTCGATGAAAAAGTGATGGCCAAATACAATCCAGTCATCGCTGAATAGATGAATGTCTAATATGCATGGATATCATCTGATTTAATTGAACATTAACCCTTCGAGTGCCAGAGGGGTACTTTGCGCAACTTCTTGCACTCAAAGGTTTAAACCATTCAATGCTAGAAACTACAGGAAGAGCAGTATGGCGTTTGATAATTAACCATTTGAGTGGCAGAGGGGTACGTAATGCATTGCTATGCAATGAATGTAATTGTTTTCGGTATATTGCCATTTAAAAATGTTTCATGGGTTGGGAATCCTGCTCCATGGGTCTCTGTATAATAACATTTAGTGGTGATTTATCCTTACTTTGGAAGACTGAATACTCACTAAACAGAACGCAGACTGAATAGTAACAATGTATATGAAACCTTTGGATGCTATGGACATTTCAGTATCCTAAAGGTGTCTCTAGCATCTAAGGTGCACTGAAGTAATTTTTTTTGGCATTTGTGAGCCTTATCTATGGATTTAAAGGGCTTTTAATCCTTTGAATGCATGTGAAGCAAAACTTTGGTAATTTATTTATCATTCAAGAGATCAAAAGCCCCAAATTAATGGACGTGTTTTTGTCCCTAATGATACAGTTGTTTTCTTTTGCCCTAGAATTCCTCCAATCATCATAGTGCATTCACATCTTTTGAGTGCTGTACAGCAGAGATTCTCAGCTGCAGTACTTAAATTCCATAACAGTGCAGGTTTAACCAATCTGACTAAATGTTTGTAATTAGTGGATATACAAATCTGATTAGTTAACCTGTGTTAAGGCAGGGAAATTCCTAAAGCCTGCATTGTTATACTGTCACTTGTATAGGATAAATAGGCTTACATTCAGTACTTTAATATATAACACAAGTGAAGTATAAAACAGTTTGATTACCAGAGGGCGCATTGTGCATTGAGGCACATAAGCAGTAGATTAAAACCACACATTGGGGCCAATATATCAAATGGCAGAAACGGCCTTTTAGGTGCTATTTGGATTCACAGTTTTTTGGCTATACACTGAGCAGTAGTGAACTACAGAGCGATTGATGTGCTGATGAATTAAACACTTTAATTGAAAAACATTTTACTTTGAGATTTTACACATGGATATAAATTCTATAAATTAAGATAAGTTATTGCTTATTTCAAAGGCATAAATATGTTTTATTATTAAATCTATAGGGTTTATTCTACTTAGTAAAACAAGGGTACTACCACGGCTGGGAAATAATTCACTGAAAACATATAACAGCTAAAACGTGTTTCTTTTTTTGTCTTTTAATAAAAATAAATATATTAAATTGATCACTAGGTGGTGCTGTTTCATTAATTCCTATGTAGAATTGTAGCAGCTCCAATTAATCTCCATAGTATTTGGGCCATAGAGAGTGTTATTTAAATATTGTCAAAGTTGTAGTTCAAGAGTAATTGAATGATTAAATATCCCCCTCCCACCCCTTTTATCTAGTGTAAGCCACCTCCCCTCAGATGTGGAATCTGGTCTTGAGACCAGACAGCTCACAGAAAGGGATGATTTTCTTACTGTGCATATAAGGAAAACCCTGCCCCCCTTGACAGGTTTTTCAGGTTTGCTAATTGAAGATTGTCCCTCTCTGAGATCCACCTGGCTACCACCTTACTGCTCTGAGGTGAACAGTGTTACATCAGTAAAAAAGGCAGGGGGTACTTTATCATTCAATTAGTCTTGAACTACAACTCTGACAGCATTGAAATACCACTCTCTATGGCCTAAATACTTAGAAGATTAATTGGAGCTGCCGTTTTTGTGAAACATTACTATCCCTTTAAGCTCTTCAACCACTGAAATAAATATACATTATTTTGAGCTTTTGATAATTATTGATTAATGCAGTGGTTCTCAGACATTTTCACTCAATGCACCCCTAACACACAATTTGGAATTTATGGCCACACCTAACGTTCTATTAGTCATTTGTCAAGGATGTTGTAAGAGGTACAAATGCATAAATATAGAGACACGTTTTGGTCTAACAACTGGAATAACAAAAACAAATATAGTTTGCATAATAATATATAGAAATATACATTTGCAACTCAACATTCACATTTTTGTCAAAGTATTTATAGAGAAAAAGGTGCACCCTAAGTAGATGTTTGTTGCACACAAAAGTGCCATGTCACCCTGTTTGAGAACAACTAAACTAGTAAATCTCCTAGAACTGTAAGTACTTTTGTTTTTCTCATCAGGAAATGCAACAAAACATGTATTTTCATTAAAATGCTTTTTGCTTTAAAGGATGAGAGTTTTTTTTACAGAAGAAAACTTAATGTAGGATTTTTTCTGCTGAATAAAGCAAGGGTGCTCACACTGCTGGAAAATACAATGTTCCAAAGTTATTACAGTTTAAACTGTTTTTTTTATTAACAGTGCCATCTGGTGTCAGGCTGTTCACAAACTGTTTACATGTTTTTCAGTTAGGCTATTGCATTCTATGAAAGAGATGAGTCACCGACTGCTGTTGCCCATAGAATAATACTAACAGTTTCATCACTTCCTGACAGTTTCACAGGTTATAACTTTTTAATGAAACAACTTTCAGCAATGGGAGTGCACTAGTTTTATTCAGCAGGAAAAGTTCCATTACATATATTTTTCTTAAAAAAAGTTTAATGCCCCTTTAATCTATGGACCTTACTCACTGAAAAAGGGGTATTCAATCTTTCGACCTATTGTTGTTGGAGAACCACAAACCCTATCATGCTAATGGGAGCTGTAGTAGCAGCCAGTAACTGGGGGTGATTCACTAAAATGTGATAAAGAGGAAATAATTCCTCCAATGTGATAAAAAAGTGATATATTATTCTTTGAGTGTACACACTAACTAGGGCCTAATTCATCAAGTCCAAGTGGAGCAATTCTGAAGCAAGCCCTCTCTACCATGGGGAACAAATGAAAAACAGACAAATTCCCAATGATTTACTGGCAGGCTTAATCCCTTGAATGCTAGAAAGGTACCCAGTGCAATGTGAAGCAAAGCATTGGAGACCTCTCTAGCATTCAAGGGGTTAAAAATCTTCATTTAGATCAGTGGAGATTTTTAGTCATCCCCTGTTATTGCCCTGCTTGAGCTTGATGAATTAAACCCTTGGTACAAAGGCTCCATAGACTTAGTGCAATGTTTCTCATAGGCCTCGGTGCACACAAACACTTCATGTTCTCATAATATTCCTGCTTAATCAAATTTGAGTAATCAGTGGTTCAGTCATTTTTATTGATCTACCTGTGCTTTATTATGAACTTCCTGAATACCTTAAATGTTGATGTGTCATGAGGATTGGAGCTACAAATCACTACTGTAGTGCAAAATCTGATTGGAGGTCCAGAGATTGACCACCCCTGAACTAAAGTGTCTGAATGTTCTCAGGTCTCAAATACTGAATAGATTTCTCACAGTGGAGAGACTTCTCCCCCTGATACCAGAAGATATGTCTGTGTACAATTAAAATGTTGGCATATGGATTGTGCTAAGAATACATCTGTCAGGTCTGTGCTGCTGTAATTTACTTGGTGATAAAGTTGCCATAACTGAAATGTGCTATGTACCAAATTACACACTCACATTTTGGCATCTGAAAGTGGCGCCCAGCATGTGTACCCTTTTTATTTCACTTTGGTTTTTCTTTATTTTAAGAGCAATTTATGTAATCCATCATACCCAAAATGCTCTGATACATACAATAAGCAAGGGTAGTAAATATTTGGACATCTATATATTGAGGACTGCAGTCCCATTATTTCTAACAAGAGTGAGGTCCATATATTGACTAGTTCTGTAACAGGCTATAGAGACAATAATTATGCTTTTGAGTGCAATTGAGAGGGGTATCCAGTGCATTGGGAGCTATGTACTAAGGTGTGATAAAGAGGAGATAACTTCTCCTGAGACATCACTTTTACAGTTCTTGGGGAAGATTCACTAAAGTGTGATAAAGGTATGATAAAGTGGAAATGACTGCTCCAGTGATATCACTTCTCCAGTTCCTATGTTATTGTATAGAGCAAATGTGCATTGGCTCCATAGAATAACATAGGAACTGGAGACGTTATTTTCACTTTATCACCTTTTTATCACTCCTTAGTGCATAACGCCCAACTTCTCCAATATGATTTCCTATGTTATTCTATGGAGTCTATGCACTAAGATATTTCACACTTTATCACCTCTTTACCGTGCCTTAGTGCATTTCTCCTGTTAGTAATCAAGCTTTAGTGCATAAACCCTCTTATGTTATTCTATGGATCCCATGCACTAAGATCTCTTCTATGTTAAAGAGGTGATAAAGTGGAGATGACTTCGCTAATGATATAACTTCTCCAGATCCTGATTTTCAATGGAGCCTATGCACTAAGATCTCCAAAAAGAATAACTTAGAACTTGGAGAAGTGATATCACTGGAGATGTGTTCACCAGTTTATCACCTCTTTATCATTCCATAGTGCATAAATCCCAACTTCTCCACTATAACCTCTCCAGTTCCTATGTTATTCTGTGGAGTCTATGCACTAAGATATTTCACACTTCATCACCTCTTTATCGTGCCCCAGTTAATCTCCTCTGTTATCTCTTCATTACCACCTCTTTATCACACAATAGTGCATCTCCCCCATTCTGTTGCAATGCATTGGATACCTCTCTAGCACTCAAAAGGTTAAACATTTTGTTATTGAAACAAAAAATACTACATTTCTATGTATCGGATGCATCTGTAAAATGTTTTAAGGCAAAAATAACCCAAAATAACCCTTTTATGACTGCACATTAAAATGTATTTCTGAACGTAATTTCAAAAAAAGTGTGATTTTGCATTTTTTAAGCTCTTTGGTACTAGAGGGTTCTGTAAGGATAACATAAAACGCTTATCGTAATTTCCAAAAATGTACACTTATTTGTATTTTTTTATTTACTTTTAAAAAATATGGCTTGACTTTTTTTCTTGTAATTGAAAAAAAAAAAAGTTTTATATGTTTCCAAAGATCATTTTATTTATTTATGTATCTGTTAACTCACATTTCTTATGTGATAACATATCTTTTTAAAAAATATATAAGGTTTATATTTTGTTATGTTTTGTTTTTTTTTTTGTTTGTTTTGTAAATGAGAAAATTCTTATTGGAAGGTATTTTCTAGCATTTTAGAATGCCATTTGATCAGCTTTATAAATGTCACTATATTTAACCCTTTGAGTGCCTTTGAGTGCCAGGCGTTGCATTGCAAACCACTCTGGCACTCTCTGGTTAAAGGGTAAACTAATATGGTATCATTCCATAGTAATATTGGCGAGTAATCAAAAGGAAAACAATTCTAAAAAAAATGTGGTTTAAGAATTTGTATCAGGATCCAGTGTAGAACTGTGAAGCATTCAGTAAGGAAGATGTTACTGCTTGATAGATAAAAACAACCTCATTTGAACTCTCAATCTGAGACATCTGAGCTCATCTAAGTTTAGAACCTAAGAGAATTCTGCCCTATGTTTTCAATGCTAGCAGCGTAACCAACATCATGGATCTCAAAACACACACATCAGATTGGTACAGAATAAATATATAAAATAAGCCTTCTGGCATGTCTGAAAGACAAATTGTAAGCAACTTTCTCAATTTCCATTCTAGAAGAATAAGAAAATTGTTTCTAACTGGTTGAAGATGCACAGTACTACATACAGTTATAAAACATTTCATAGAGCTGGATTTCCCAATAGGAAGGTTAGACAATTGCCTAGAGCTCCACATTTTGAGTGGCACCTCAGGTGTGTTAGCCACACTCACTTTCTATATTGTAGACATTGCCAGAGCAATCTGAATATCCCTGCACTAGTTTACTACCCCTTTACAGGCTATGATTTAACCCCTTGGATGGTAGAGAGATCTCCAAGCAATGCACTGGAGATCTCTCTAGCAAACAAGGGGTTAAAAAAATGTGTCCTATATGCCAAGGGTATTTTCTGTGCTAGGAGATAGTGGATTGGACTGGGGGCAGGGCTATGTAAGGAATATGGGTGTGGCAATGGGTGGAGCTAAGGGTGCCTAAAGTAATTTGCCTAAGTGAGCCTGAGATGTAAATATAGCCCTTCACATTCAGCATTAAATAGATTAGTCTGTTGCATGAGTATAACAGAGACTATAATAGTAATTATGCTAGTTGGAAAAACAACAAGGAATATAATATCCACTGGTTGGATTAACCTCTTGGATGCCAGAGAGTGTTCCAAAGCATTGTGCCACATTGCATTGGAGATGTTATTATTGTCCAAGAGGTTAAAGAGAGAGAGTGTAGAGAAGGCAACTGAAGGAATATTGCATAAGAAGTATCATTCATACTGTTTTTTATCTTTCTTGAAAGGTATGTCTCTTTTCCTTTAAAATAAAGTCCTTCTCATGGACACTCTAAAGCATCTACCTCAGGGTTAGTGGCTTTGTGCCTGTATCTTCTATCTTTTGAATGCTTGAAAGTGCACTTCATCAAACACAAGCTGTGACATATGTGATAAGGACCACATGAGGGTGCTTGGTAGAATGTGCGAGTTGGTGATATCTGACAGGTTACAGCATATCAAATCCACTTCAAAATGTTCTATCCAAGTAGCCACATGTCAGTTGTTCCTTTATGAAGCAATAGCAGAAAAGTGTATTTGCTCATGCAGCATTTAGCAGCTATGGGGAAATGGTAACCAAAATCTCACAAATAAGAGGATAAGCAGTATTTTGTAATGGATAGTAAAGAGTATGGATGTGTATTAACCCTTTGAGGACCAGAGATGTGTGCTCTGGTACACAAAGGTTTAACATTTTGAGTGCCAGATAGGTATCCAATGCATTGCATTGCAATGTGCTGGATACCTCTTTTGTACTCAGAGGGATAAAGGGCATGTTGGACTTCTTTACTCACACTTTAGAAACACTATTGCATCTTCTTTCTTTTAACATTTTCACTAACATTTCCACCAATATCTCTAAATAAGCTCACTAATTATTATATAATGTTATGAATGACAGTTGCTAGAAGAATGTTGTCAAAATCAGCCTTGAAGGAATAGTAACTCTTTATTTTTCTTTTACACATTCTGCAAGTACATATTACGTACAGTAAAAATACCTATGCTTTTTTTAATTGCCTTTTTATTTTACTTGGATCTCAGTTTTCCTGGCTGTTTTCTGGTCAATAGGCCATCAAAGAAGGATGTAATGCAATGCTACAAGCTCCTTGAAAGATTGAATGTGATGTGTGCTTTCTTGTTTACATTATTTCCTTTATACATTGTATTTTTATCCCTGCTGTCATGTTCCCTGCCAGAAAGCTTTCTACAAACAGATCCAGTAAGCTCATTGTCAAGAACATAAAAGTGTAAACAATAAATGAAGAGGAAAAAATAAATACTTGACTGTACATATTATATAATTGCAGTGTATGTAAAACCAAAATAGAGGTTTACTATTCCTTTAATAAGTCAATAAAGGTTGATAAACCACTGCTCTCAAGTAATTCTAACAATATAGATTTTAGAAGGGTAGTAAGTACTTATTATGAAAAAATATATGTTTTTTCCTGCTGAGTAAAATAACGATCCTGTATTAGTAAGCATACATTTTTTTTTACTCAAAAGAAAAAGCCATGACATATGTAAAAATAACAAGTGCTCACTACCGCTTTAAGGATATACGGTAACTGGCTGAGTACAAGGCAACTTGTCTAAATTAAAAGTTCTCAAACAGTGCCCTCAGGGACAGCTAAAAAGCCAGCATTTTAGGATTTCCCATCTTGAGTACAGGTGAGTTAATCAGACTGTCATTTTAATTCATTTACCTGTGATCAAGTAGGACATTCCTCAAGTCCTGGGGGGAGATACTCTAATGTGGTACAATCAATAATGTTGACTTCTCCAGTGACATAAACCTTTCAAGTGCTATGTTATTTTATGGAGCCTATGCACAAAGACCTCTCCAACTTGCAAAATCTTAGTACATAAACATCATAGAATAATACAGGAATTGGAGGGTTCATCACACTGAAGATGTTATCACCTCTTTCATTGACATGAATTAGATGTGTAGGTTAAAAGTCAGTGGCTTATGAGAGAGCAAACAGTATGTTCAGATCAATGAACCCTTTGAGTGCCAGAGGGATAAACAACACATTGCGAAGCAATGCTTTGTGTACCCATTTGGCACTCAAAGGGTTAAGTCTTTATTCTGCTCTGTGCAGAATAAAAAGCCAGCAGGTCCTACAGCTGACAAGAATATTTCAGATATAAATGAAGACAGGAAGAAGAACTAAAGCCTCCTAATAAGAATGTCCACTTTACTTATTAGGGCCAAAAAATTATATTGTCCCCTATGAATTTTGCCCTTATACTTTTGTTCAAGATATAATATTTTCAATCATGTCATGTGCATGGGGGCAGACATAACACTTACTGGCAGGACTACAGAGCCCCAGACTCTGCTAACTGAACATGGTAATCTTAACGCTTTAAGAACCAGGGGGGTGTACAAATCATGGCTTTGCAATGTATAGCACACCACTCTGGATAACATCCATACCTGACTCAAGATGTTATCTCTTCAACAAAGGCAACATTGATTGGGGCCATAAGGATTTTACGGCCATAGTAAGTTAAGTGAGACATTATTATAAGAGGTTTTAGTGATTCTGAGCATCTTGCAACTTCTTTTACAATATTTAATTGTTTCTCATCCCTGTAACCTAATAAAACAAACTGATACACTATAGGGTCAAAATAGAGGGAAAAGAACCAATCAGAATGAATGATCTTATCAAGGGGCAAATATTAATCTCACTCAGCATTTTTTCTAGTAAAAAAAAGGTGCTAATAATAGGGACCTTTTGCAGAAAACAATTGAGCAGTTATAGGGTAAACCTGGCTATGGCACTGTAGGGGATACAAAAATTCCAATGTTCCCATTGATTTAAATGGAGTTTTTAAGCCCTGATTGCTAGAGAGGTCTAATGCATTGCTTTGCAATTTGTTGGAGATGCTTTAACATTCAAGTGGAAAAAACTCAATTTAAATCAACAGGAAGATTCATTTGTTCACAATTTGTTCCTTAAATAAACGTCGGCCATATATTGCTGTCTAGTACCCATGTGGTCATCCAGTCATTGTACAATCATCCATGTTAATGAACTGCATGGCCACCGTGCAGATCAGAATGTTAAAATTTGAATGTCTCATACTGAGCTCTTCTAAGTTGCAGCATTCTGCATTAGGGTTCATTACACAAAGCACCAACTATGGGCAAACTGGTTCACAAGGTAGCCTTTATTGCATTGTGCTAATGTCACCTGTAGGAACATAATCTCAGTATCTCAGTAGTAGGATAATGTGCAATCCAGGAGCAAAATTTCAGAATAGTTCTGGGTTTAGCTAATTATACTCTTAATTCAGTCAAGAAGACAATGTTTTATGCCTTTGGATGCTAGAGAGGATTCCAACCCATTTCAAACATCTTTGGCCCGAAGAATAAGGTTATAATTTAAATCTTTTTTCAAAAATATAGTTAGGAAAATATAGTAACTGTTAAGAAATGTAATTAAAATGAGGCCAATCATGCACATACAATGAGGCTGATGCACTAAGTTGAAATGAAACGATTCTGGGGCATACCAATTACACCATAGTGGATACATATAAATCTCCACTGGTTTAAATTGGTGCTTTTAAAGGGATAGTATGTTTCATAATAAAAGCAGCTCCAATTAATCTTCATAGTATGTGGGCCTTGGAGAGTGTTATTTCAGATCTGTCAGAGTTGTAATTCAAGAGTAATTGAATGATAAAATCTGCCCCTCCCACCCCTTTTACTGATGTAACACTGCTCACCTCAGAGCAGCAAGACTGTCCAGATGAATCGCAGAGAGGGACAATATTCAGTGAGCATAAGGAAAAAACCTGTCAAGGGGGGCAGGGTTCACAGTAAGAAGATTGTCCCTTGCTGTGAGCCATCTGGTCCCAGGACTAAATTCAACATCTGAGGGGAGGTGGCTTACACTAGGTAAAAGGGGCGGGAGGGGGGAAACTTTATCATTCAGTTACTCTTAAACTACAACTCTGACAGTACTGAAATAACACTTTCCATGGCCCAAATACTATGAAGATGAATTGAAGCTGCTGTTTTTGTGAAACATTACTATCCCTTTAAACCCTGTGTAGCTTATAAGTCACTAAAATACATGTTTAAATCAATAAGAATGTTTAATTGGCCCTTATAGTGCATTTGGTCTGCCCCAGAGTTTCTGCAGTTTTATTTAGAACATCATCCCCAGTGTATCCCATTCTGAATTCCACCCACAATGTGTTAAATACTCCAGATATACATTTTTTGCAATTAGCAATACTATTCCATTAACAACCAACAAGGCCTCTGTTATACTCTGATAACTAATGCTTTTTAAACATACTACTTAGAAAAGCACTGTATATTCCATTAACCAAATTACGGGAATAGTATCCATAAGCTAATGGTTTTTAATTAAAAAAGACAAGTTAAACACAGTAGTGAGAAATAAGGCATAATTCTCAATTATCATCCACTAGAAACTGGCTACCTAATTTTTTTTATCTCTTTGAAAATGTTCTGTCTCTCTCTTGATGCTCCATCAAACATATGTGCAGAATTTTCAAACTTAAAAAGGCTAGATAACTGTTCACTGGCTGCTCGAGATATGCGTGGTCATTTTATGCAGATTTTTCATTTTTTTATATAAAAGAAACAAGTGAAGCTTGTGAGATAAAGGTGTAGAATGAAAGTGGAGATATCCTATATAATAATTCTCTAGTATGTTTGTCAGAAGCTGTCATGCTCAGTAGAGACTGCCCGAACGCAGGGAATGCTGGGAGCACAGAATGCCGGGAGTTCTGTGCTTTTGGCCAGTGTCTACAGTGCATGACTGCGTCGGCGGCAGGAAGCAGAGCAGGACCGGCCTCTTAACCCTTTGAAGGGTTAACATCACCCGGACCTTGGCCCGTGTACATGGGCTTTTACACTAGTTATGTCAATAATAGCTGATCAGGTACTGCGTGTAAGGCTCACTGTGGTGTATCCTAAGTAATTGCACTGTATGGGATGCCAAGGGAAAAATAATCTGGCTTTTTTAAATAACTGTACTGACTATATTAATCATGATGTTTGTCATGGGCGGCACAAGGTGACCTACTCTGTGTCATAACAGTTTTGCAGGTAGAAGAGCCAGCAACATATTGCAAATCAATGGGGTTTATGCACTAAAGTGTGATAAAGAGGTGATAAAGCAGAGATTTCGTCTCTATTGATATAATTTCTCCAATCTCTATGTTATTCTATATAACCTGTGCACTAAGATCTCCCCCACTTGTTAAATCTTAGTGCATTGGCTTAATAGAATAACATAGGAATTGGGGAAGTGATGTCACTGGAAAAGTCATCTTCACTTTATCACCTCTTTATTACACCTTGGTGCATCTTCTCAATGAGGTATTGGCCACTTTGGTAGCAAACACGTGTTAACCCTTTGAGCACCAGAGGGACGTCCAACATGTTGGACACCCCCACAATGGCACTCAAAGAGTTAAAAGTAAACCAAATCTTAAAATGAAGTGTGGTTATATGCTTTTCTGTATCCTATAGTTCTAGCCAATATCTGTAAGAGTTATTCTTTTTGAGCAGACCTCCTAAAATCTGATCACAGCATGTCTTGTAGAGGCAGCCAGAGGAGGATTGCAGGGCAATTGCATTTTTATAAACGCAGTTAGAAGTGAAATAGGAGGGGTGAATTTTATGAATACTGTTAAGCTCTTTTGATTTTTAATGGAGAAAAGAGAAACACTGGAATCCTTATTCATCAACCTAAAGGTATATTTCTGGAGCAAATCAACTGTGCCACAAGGCAGAAATAAAATCATGTAAATCCCTTTTATTTAAATGGGTTTTAACCCCCTGAATGCTAGAGAACTCTATAGCATATTACTTTCCAATGTATTACACACCTCCTTTGTATATGGATATCGCTCATGAAAGGATATGTCCTGAAAAGCTTCAAATGCTTTTCAAGTTTTTTTATGTTTTTATTTTAATATATGTTTGAAATAAACCACTTGAAGTGCACTTTTTTGGTTGATCATCATTATACAATAGCTATCCATTGTATACCAGAGGCTCCTGTACAGGGGCAGATTAAACCCTGGTACTTTTTACCAGTTGTTGATCTGTTCAACCAAGGGACTATTCCATGTAAGTATCATTTTATCACAATTTGGATATTATTATAATTCTTATTTGATAATTGTAAATGCTGCCCTGTTCTTCTTTAGTGGTTCTGCTCCAAAAATTGCACCACTTGGTAAACAAAGCCCCATGTGCGTATTGCAGCTCATAAGAATGTCCTCTTCAGCACACTCTGGGCTTTCTAAAAAATGTAGAGCAATAAATAGTGATTATGATATTATTTGTTATATTTAAATGAGCAGTAAACTTCTATTTATGAAAACACATTTTATAGAGCATTTCCTGCTGAATAAAACAAGGTCACTCCCACTGCTGTCAGATGTTTTATTCAAAATTTATAGCAGTTTAAATAATCATGAAGTTAATTTACTGTGTTTACTTCCTGATAGTTCTAACTGACAGGAAGTGACTGGCAGTTTCTATCACACTGTAAACTGTATGTCTCTGACTTTTCTGACTTTCCTCTCCATTAGAATCTAACAGGAAAACTAATTAGAATTTGACCATTAGATGGCACTGCTAATGTAAAAAAACATGGGTTTAAACTGTAATAACTCTGGAAATATAAATCTCTCAGCAGCGAGAGTACACTTATCTTAATAGGAAAATCCCTACAATATATTTTTTTTCATAAAAAAAGTTTACTGCTCCTTTAATAATGATAGAAAACAATTTTGCACCTAAAATGTTTACATAGTTTATAGAAACAAATCATATTGCTAACACATTTGGCATTTCTTCTGAAATATTAGAAATGCTGATAAAATGTGTATTGATTCTAAGAAATTTCAGTACTAATAAAAAAATAACATTTGCAATAAAAAATTAGCATTTCTGATTATAGCAATTCCTACTCTTCTAAGTACAGTTAGCAATGCTAACAAAACGTTTCAAGCATCTGAATTTGCATGTATGTTTCTATGTAAATTGTTTGAGACGCAATGCAAATTTAATCATGAAAAAAGAGCAGCTGGAGCTAAATGCATTAATAAAGTAAAAGCCCTTAAGCTGTGGTTTTCAAGTACAATTTTATTAAAAAGACTCCGGTTGTGTTGAAGTTGACCTTCGTATATGAGTATCAATGTGTACCTGGTGTTTGTCTTTTCTTGTTTGATACGCAGTATGTTTGTGTAGCAATCTGAAGAGATTGAGATTGTGGCTAAAGGTAAGGACCCAAATAAGCTGTGCACTGGGAGCCTGATATTTTGCCTGAAATATATTAAAACATATGTACTAAAACTAACTGAACTATATGGAAGAGATAGATATTACTATTGATTCAAATGGTGTTATTATCCCCAGAATGCTATGGAGATGTCCATTGCAACGGGAAGCAATGCATTGGACACATCTCTATAATTCAAGGGGTTAAAAGCCCCATTTAAATCAATAAAGGCAAAATAAGGCAAAATAACAGGTTTTAATTACATGAGCCCCACTGTGTGGAGACAGAAGTAGCCTCCACAAGCACATGAGTCACTAGACACAGTAGTGTAAAATGTGGGCAACATACTCAGGGAGTAGCAATGAGGTGTAGAATGTAATTTATTTGATTTTTACAAATGTGGTGGCCCTTTTTATTTTCTTTATTTTTAACGTATCAGTACACTTTTTGATAAAAAAATATGTTTTATAGGGGTTTTTCTACGAGTAAAACAAGTGTACTCCCATTGCTGGCAGATTTTTTTTCATTAAAAATGTATTTGTTTTTTTTCCACTAAAATGTAGCTGTTAGCAACCGTGTCAAGTAGTGTCCATACCCCATTTTTATGCAAACTGTGGGATAGCTTCAATCATATTTGATAGTTATCCATGGTTCACTTTCGAAAGGTCACAAGCAAAAGAGCGTGCAACCACTTAACACTTTAACCATGTCGCATGTATAAAAATGGTGACATGAGAATCTCAAGGTGAATGACAGCGCAAGATTGTCATGTTGCCTAGTGAATGGTTGCCTACAATGCTTTTACAGCCTCCCAGCCACTGTATTCCATTTAGGCCTAACAGTTTAGTATTTTTTTACCTTTCTGCCAGGAAGCCTCCTTGTGCAGCTTTATGAACAGGCTAGTATACCAAAACCCAGCGCTCCTGCCTCTCTCTCCACTTCTCTGCGTGCAGAATGAAAGGGAGGATCAGAGCACACAGAGAAGGGGAGAGAGAGGCAGAAGTGGCTCACATATATATTTGTGTAGGGGTTTTGATATACTGGCTTTTCATAAATGGACGAACACAAACAGAGCTAGGAGGTGAAGCGGCTGTATAAGTATCGTAGGCAACCATTCACGCTCTTTTTTTGTGTGACCTTTCAAAAGGATACCATTACCCATAGTGCGTTTCGTAAACATCACCACCTGGTGTTCATAATGGAAAACTGCAGTTTAATCTTTGCAGGTTTCGAAAAAAAAAATATCAGTAGTGGAAGTATCCTTGTTTTTCTCTGCATGATAAACCATATATCAAATATTTTTGTACAAAAAGTACTCTCCTGTAAGAGGTTTAATTAGAGGTTTCTCACTGGGGTGATAAAGTAACAACATATTAGTGTATACTTATTGTAACTCTTTGCCACATTTTTATTGCAATTACTTCTTTACCATTGAGTGCCAGGCTGGTAGGCAACATATTGCTCTGCAATTTGCTGCACACACGTCTGGTACTGAAAGGGTAAAATGAAGAAGAAGAAGCTAGCTCCTGATGTGTTGCCTTAAATAATTTGAAGTTATAGGATAAGGGTGTGTTCACAGAAGCGACTTGGCTATGATCTGTTTTAGTGCATGTCATAACCAGTGCTTACTTACCTTTGATGTCCTGCATTCCCCCAGTGAGTTGCTTGGAAGTATATCACAAAGCCAGCCCACATAGGAGTCAGCCCTGTATTATAGCATACCTCCCAACATTTCAAATTGCCAAAGAGGGACACCTGTTTTAGGCGGTGGTTCTAGGGATGTGGCTGGTGGGTGGGACATTACCGGGAATTTTTAGGTTATTTCAGGACCTATTACCATCTCTTTGTGTAACTGAATAAGTAAATTAGAGCAAGAACAAATTATTTTATTTACACAGGCTACTTTGTAAATATATATATATTCAATTTTAATGTGAGTTTTATTGCTGTGGAACACTTACATACAACCCTCTCAATATGGTGGGAAAGAGGAATAGAAGGATTTAGGTCTCAAAGAGGTATGTTATAGGCTGATGTCCAGGTGTGTCAGCTTGTCACCAGAGGATGGGAATTCTAAAGTCATCAGCTGGAATCATCTCATCTTCTGAGGTGAAAAATCAGTAGTGTGAACAGCACCATTAGGGGTGAGCTATTTCACAAGGGAGCATTTAGTACAGCATTGAAAATCCTAAGCTAAAGCTGCCATATGAACATAGCCTGAACGTGGTCTGAATTTTATTTCTAATGATAACTTTAACACAATTTTTTCTTCAAATTTCCCCAAAGGCTAGAATAGTAATTTAGAAACTAATATGCAGTGATAAAGTTATCCTTGTAATAGAATCTAGCCCAATGTATTTGCAGTACATAATCATAGCTTTCTACACATTTAGAAAACAAAGTTAATTTAAATGCTCCTGCACCAAAGAACAAGCCATTACAGATATTGCTGAGGACTGTGTGATATAAAAAGCATTATATGACCCCATTTTCATTTTGAGGATTTTTGTAATTTTCCTTTAACCCTTTGAGTACCAGAGAGATATGCAAAGCATTGCAAAAACAATGTGTTGGATATCCTTCTGGTAGGCAAAGTGTTACAGGGGTAATACAGGCCACTAAGCGTGATAAAGAGGTGATAATACAGAGATTACTTCACCAGTGACATCATTTCTCTAGTTCCTTTGTTATTCTGTAGAGCCTATGTACTAAGATGTCCAAAGTTGGAGAAATCGTAGTGCATAGGTTTCATAGAATAACAAAGGACTTGGAGAAGTGCTATCACTGGAGAAGTCACTTCCGCTTTATCACATTTTTGTCACACCTTAGTGCATCTCCCTTACTTTGTATGTCCAATTGTTTTCCTTCTTTGTACAAAATGGCTGAACTGAAACACCTCTGGAAATCTTACATTTGGAACTATTATTATTTGATTCTTCTGATTCCATGTAAAGCAATAAACTAAGCAGGACATGAAACTGGGCCAGTTTGTTTTGAGTGTTTTTTTTCATTGCTGCAAAACAATTGTCTTTAATTAGTCTCTTTATGGATATGATCAGCTGTAGATGTGCCAGTTGGATCTGTGTACCAAGCCTCATTCTATTATCTGCATGGAGCAGGTAAGCACATTACTAATCTGTGCATAATGCAAGAAATGTGTTTATCAGGTTCTGCACATCAAACGAATGTTCATTGTTCACAGTATGGTACTACAAAATGTTTTTTTTTTCTGATGGCTACAAAAGCAGCAGTGACTGCTTAACTCCTTTAAAACTAGAGCTGTTTTGCATCTTAACCCTTTGACTGTCAGACTGGTGCCATATACGTTGTAAAGCAATGCATGGAACATAAAAGTGGCACTGAAGAGGTTAAAGACCTGGGGGGTTATTCACTAAGGTGTGCTAAAAAGGTGATAATGTGGCGATAACTTCTCCAGTGATATCACTTCTCCAGTTCCTATGTCATTCTATAGAGTTTATGCACTAAGATCTCCAAAGTGGGAAAAATCTTAGTGCATTAGCTCCTTAGAATAACATAGGGTCTGTAGAAGTGATATCACTGGAGAAGTTATCCTCATGTTATCACCTAAGTCAACTTTAGCATTTTTGATGGGTTTGTTAATCATTTGAGGACCTGAGGGCGTGTGCAAGTGTTGTGAAGTAATTCACTGCATACCTTCCTGGTTCTTAGGAGGCTAAACAAGGTTTCAGCCTTCTTTTGTTTAAAGTGTCTGTGGAAATTATATATTTTTTTCAGGTTACAATAAGCTGTCTTTTGGTACTATATGTAAATATAAGATTTCTAAGTTGTGTAGTTGTGCAGCAATTGGGTAAAAAAATTTTTTCATAATTTTGATACTTACTAGTCACATTTTGCCCTGCTGTGGTAGAATACCCCTAAATAAATTCCACTTGTTCATCCAATTATGGAAACACCTAGTAGCATAACTAGCCATTGCAGGGAGGCCAGAGCAAACATTTTCTTGCCCCCACTCCCATCACACAAATATTTTCACAGAGCCATAATTAGAAACTATTGTATCCTGGAGCAGATGGGCCCCATTGGATGCTGTACCCAAGCACAACTGCACCCTCTGTACCTCCCTGTAGATACGCCCCTGGAAATACACTATAATAGTAATTCTCAATATTAGTCCTCAGGACTAAAGATATTCCTGCTTAATCATAAGTGTGCAATCGGAAGCTCAGTGATTGTGATTAATCCAAATGTGATAATTTGGGATATCCTTAACCCTATGACTGCCAGAGGGCATTGTGTACCCCTCTGGCACTCAGAGGGTTAAAACTTGACTTGTTGCTGTGTTCCGGAGACTGGAGCTGAAAAAATCACTGCCCTATAGATTTAGGTTTTCCTTGTATTTGGCAGCTGAGGGGTAAAAATGATTAAGGAGAAAGTATTTATGTATACATTACTTTTATTACAATGTGTATTCATGAAGGTTGTAGACTGTCAGCAACATCCTAAATATATTAGCGGTGAATGGGTGTGTGTTGGGGGGGCAGGGAGAGAGGTTTAGATTCTAGTGCAGTGGTCCTCAAGCAGAGTGCCGTGGCACCAGTTTAGGGTGCCCCGCATTTTCCATGAAGATTTTGAGAAAAATGTTAGAGACGTTTCTAATGTATACTTATTGAAATTATTATGCACAATATACTCCTGTTTAACATTCTCACTAAGAGCTAAGAATGACTATACATTTATATTTTATTCCCTTCACTAAGCCCTTGAACAATCCTATATAATAATTCACTAGGATGTTTGTCAGAAGCCGTAATGCGCAGTAGAGACTGCCCGAATGCACAGGATGCTGGGAGGTGGAGGAATGCAGGGAGTTCTGTGCCGGGAGCATTCTGTGTTTTCGGACAGTCTCTACAGTGCATGACTGAGTCGGCAGCAGAACTCAGAGCAGGACCGACATCTTAACCCTTTGAGTGCCAGAGGGGTATGCAACGCATTGCAAAGCAAAGCAATCCATTGCGTACCCCTCTGGCATTCAAAGGGTTAACATCACCTGGACCTTGGCCTGTGTACACTGGCGTTTACACTAGTTACCTATAAAATGCTAGGGGTGCCTTGAAAATTCCTAATTGCAGGTCAGGGGTGTCTTGATCAAAGAAACATTGAGAACCACTGTACTAGTGTCAGTTTACTCTAAACCTACTATAAATATCAACAGAATAGCATCATTCATGTGAGAGTACAACAAACAGTGAGGCTCCTGTACTAAAAAGAAATGAAGCAATTCTGGAACAAAACAACAATGCCCCATTTAAATCATTTCAAAGCTGGGAGTTTTTATTTGTCCCATATGGTGCAGCTGGATCGCCCAAGAGTTGCCAAATTACTTTTTTAGTACATCAGCCTTAATGACTTACTTTTATTCTAAGTTGTTTTTTTTATGTTGTTTTTTTTTTTAATTCTCACAATCTGCAGCCTGTCCCTGACTCTCTATCCCTTTGGATGCTAGACACATTAATAATGCATTTACTACAGAATGCATTGGTAACCACGCTAGCATTTGAGGGGTTTAGTAATAAGAGAGAGGATACATGTGGTATTTGAGGAAACATCTCTTAATTTTAAGAGAGAATGAATTATATTATGGAAATTCTGTAGAGCTTCCATAGTTAAGCTTGAAGAAAGCATCTATGTTATTTGACATTTTGTGGCCATAATATTTAATTACTGCAGAAAATAGGCTGAAATTTTGGATTCCAGATCAGATTGGAAGTCTCTTCAAATTTCCTAAAAGTTGGTTTGGTAGTTTCCCAGTACTGAACTGCAAAAAATACAGTTTATTCATTTGGCGCTATGAGAAACTTTATTTAGACTTATAGTTCAACTTAAAAATAAAGATATGAAACAGTGGCAGGCAAGAAAAAAACATCTAAGTGTAGTAATTAATATGATATTTATTAACTCCCTAAGGACCCTTAATGTGCCAGGACCTTCATAATGGTTCCGGTACTTAAAGGGACACTAATGTCCCATAAAAATGTTTTTTTGTTTTGTAGATTAAAAAAAATAAAAAACCTGTGCTGCAAATCCTATCACCTTTACGGGGTGAGAGATATTCGGTCCTAAAGTACCCCCCCCCCCCCCAGTTCTCTTGACATCAGCTTTAAACAGACAGCAGGAGTTCCCGGTATGGGTACGGACAGGCGGCTCTTCAGCAGCACCGCAATAGCATGATTTTAAAATAAATACTTAATTGGAACGGACTACAAATTGTGCTGAGTTCACAAGAACACTTTTTAGACCATTCCAAAGAAGTATTTCTTTTTAAATTGTGCTATTGCAGCTCTGCTGAAGAGCCTCCTTGTGTCGGCCGACACGGATCTCATAATTTATTTTTCTTTAACCTTCAAAACAAAGCAATATTTTTATGGGACATTACTGTCCCTTTAATGAAATGTGACGGTCCTGGCACATCATGGAATTCTGGGATGGCAGAGTGGCTGCACACCGCTCTGTCATCCCAGAATAATATGCACATAAGAAAAAAATAAAGCTCTGTGGTCTTTACAGCAACCACCTCTGTAAGTTCGGAGGTGACAGGAAAGAGCCTGGGAGATGTAGTGGGGGGCATTAGTTGGCCCTCCCTCACTTTTCTCTGTGTCCAATCCATGGCTATACTGTGGGTTTTGACGCCTCCTCCCAGCTGGTAGGTTCAACAACTTTTTTACTTAAACATCTTAAAACATATAAACTTAAATTATATATATATATATATATATATATATATATATATATATATATATAAATGAAGTCTGCTGCGTGTCTGCAACACACACCCAGGGGCAGCAGTAGGAGAAGATATTCAAATCTCCTCCATACTGCCTGTCGAGATACAGGGAGCATGATTTTGAGAGAAGTGGCCACTCCTGTCAAAATCTCTGCAAGTTGTCGGCCTGCCCTTAACTTCTTTCTGGCTGAAAAAAACATGGCCTATTCACTTGGACCCTAATAACACACATAGACACAACACACTCACCTAGACCTTTCCTACAGTCAACAACTGCTACTGTTCTTGATCATGTTTAAAGCTAATATCTCTCAAAAAAAAAGTGTGCAAAGAGGAGAAGAAAGGTGCTGTGGGATGTGTTGGAGACCCCAACAAAAGCTGAAGTAAGACATAATGACACAGAAGTAAGACAACAGGGTAAAAAATGGCTTAACCTTTTGAATGGCACAGGGGTAAGTAAAGTATTGCTTTGCAATGAGTTGTGAACCCCTCTGACCCTCAAATGGTTAATGCTGCTGCACTCCATAAGCCTTTTCCACATTGCACCTACTGCTCGCCTACTCTGTGGGCCTCCTGCTGGCCTGCTCCCTGCTTCTCCTGCCAGACCGCTCTATCAGCCTCCTCATTATATACTCTCCCCACCAGTCTACCCACCCCTTCTGTGTCCCCTTCTCTCTGAGAGCTGGCAATGCTTACTGTAGGCATGGCTGGGACAAGAAAAAGTGATGGAATGAACTCCTATTGCCCTATGCATATCATGGACTTTCCACTTCATCATGGGTAACACATAACCTCATGAATAATCCATGAAATACACTAAGGACCCAATCAGAGAAGAGGCCAAACCAAAAAATGTAGTAGGGCAAACATTTTTAGAACAAGGACCCTGAAGCCCCAAGAGACAGAAAGTACAGACACAAATGCAAAAAAGGAATGAAAAGGTTGGTAAGAGGACAAGAGGTAGAACAGTAAGGGGAAGAAAGGAAGGACAGAGTTAGTACACAAGATCCCAGGGAAGGAGTTAGAAGAAATACAGTAAAGGATTGTATATTCAGCTTGACATACAGAGGTATAGGATGTGATGAAGTAAAAGAGTGGTCTGCCTTTGTCTCCTTTTTCTACTGAAATAAATTTGAAGCATTTATAGATCTACAGAAATATGTTCTCTCGTTGAAGATTAAGCAATTTTTTTCTCTCCAGAAGTAAAGGAGTTGTTTCAAATCACCATAAGCACTCTATAGCAGATCAATATACTAGTAGAAGATTAGAGGCATTGCAGTTTGGTGAAGAAGAAGCCTCAAGTAAGGACATCCCTTTGAATAGTGACTTGAAAAGGAAATCAACCTTTTTTCCAATACAGTCTCGAAGGTGAGTATATTGATATTGATGAACAGTTACTGAATAAGGAATTGGAAGAGATGTGTAGTAAGTGGAAGAGCTTCAAGTAAAATATGTCAGTAAAAGAGGAGGCCTTGAGAATGTTGCAGGAAGATAATAATATCATTATAATACAAACTTATAAAGGAGGTGAAATTGTGTATTGTGTATATGAAGGCAACTAGATGATCACAAAACATATTTGAGGCTTCTGTAAGATCCCATGCAATAATATTAAAAAGAACTTAGAGAGCAAGGGAATCATAAATGAGGAGGACTTCTCACTTATTGTATAAGATTATGCAAAGATGCCTATACTTTATAATCTTCTTAAATTGCATAAGGATATGGATAATCTCCCTGGGAGACCCATAGTTTTGGGTATAGATTCTGTAACATCACACCTTTCAGAATATATTGATTTATTCTGCAACCATTAGTACACATGTTACATAATTCCTTAAAGATACAGTACATGTGATTGGGCTACTTGAAATGATAGAATGGAAAGATGTTTTTTGGATTGTATGTGATGTTTCTTCTCTATACACTTGCATTCCTCGTGACAAAGGAATTTGAAATATTAGACAATTCATGGACAATGATAATGTCATACTGATATTAAAGAGACTTTCTAGAGGAATTTATATGTTTTGTATTATTTAACTTTTACTTCCTCTTGAAAGAAACCTATTCTAAGCAAACTCAAGGAACAGCTATGGGTTATCACTTTGCCCCCACATATGCCAATTTGTATGTGGGGCTGAAGGAGAGAGGCAATAGTGAAAAATAATCATTTTCAAACTCATATTATATATTACAAGCTATATACAGATGACATTCTAATTGTCTGGCAAGGAAATGAAGAACTGGCTAAAGAGTTTGTGAAGGATATGAATGAGAACACTTGGGGTCTAACTTTTACATCAAATACACAAAAGAGTTGTGTAGAAGTTTTAGACATAAATTTGTACTATGAAAATTGGAACGCGTTGGCCAAAACTATAGGAAAAAAGTAGATTCTATTGGTCTTCTCCACTTTAAATGTAGATACCACAAAAATTTGAAACAAAATACACCATATTGGCAGTTACAAAGAGTAAAACATAACTGAACAAAGGATGAAGATTTTGAATTATAGGCTGTGGTGATATCCTATAACATAAAGTGGTAGAATGCTTTGCTCACTGTGAGAGTAACCGCGCATGCGCGGTAGAGACTCTCTACTGTGCATATTTGGTTTTGCACACAGGGAGCTTCACTGTGAGCCATCTGGAGCTCCCTGTTAAGGAGCGGCGCATTCGGCGAGTCTCTACCGCACATGACTGCAGTCATGCTCAGTAGAGACTCGTCAAACGCGATGCCCCGCTCTGGACGGCTCACATCCTGTCTCTGCTCCCTGCTACGGGGCATCAGCCGGGGCCGCTGGGTGCACTTTAGCCCGTGTATATGGGCTTTCATACTAGTATTTGATAAGTTCGAAGAAAAGCAAGCTTATCAGGAGAGACATACATCTAGATCAGGGTTAATAACATAGGGAGAATCAAGAATTACAGGAATGGATTCTGTATTTCACTACTAAATATAATGAATGTTCTAGAAACATCTAATTTATTTGAAGATGTAGTTAAAGTAGTATCCTATTTTGGTCCTATAACAGGGAATACTCCCAGTGTTTCATTTCATAGGAATAAGAATGTGAAACAAATAATAGTGAGTGATACTAAGAAGAAGAAAAGAGGGGAAAAGAAGAAAGATTTTCCACTTATAATATTAGAGATATTTAAGTGTGGAAAGAAAAATTGTTCTACTTGTGGTATTGTTTCTAGAGATAATAACATCTTTAAATCTAGGGTTACTAACAAAGAATATACAATTAATTGGTTAATTGGTTTTTAAATTGTCATTTGTGTTTTGTGGTGTATTTTTGGATGTGTCTGTTTGGACTAGACTATGTAGAAAGAACCACTAAGAAACTGAAAATTAGAATAAGTAAGAATGTTAGGAATATAAAAAATGGTTTTGAGAAGCATAGTGTTTATGTGCATTTCAAGAAGTGTAATAGGTTGGATCCTGGTGGTTTAATAGTCTGGACTATTGTCAAAGTACAGCTAGATAGGATGGGAGGAGACAGCCTGTTATTCTTACACATATTAGAGACCATTTGGATAAAGGAGTCAGCTACTACTTCATCTAAAAGTCTGAATCTAGATATTGATCTGGCAGCCTTTATAGTGTAACAGTGAAATGAATTCATGATATGCTATATATGAGGGTCCTGGCTTCATTTATTGCACTGTTTCCTCCTTCAGTGTATGTATAGGTTTTGGCCTTTTTATTAGATGTGTCATTCATTACAGAATAATGGTTAATTCCCATAGCTTTACACATATTTATATATATTAAGTTTTGTTACATATTTAATTGATATTTTGGACAATATAAATTGTCATATTGTGTATTTTTCACTTTTGGGTAGAGTTTTTGGATAATAATATGAATATGGATTTGTTTATGCATAGGTTGATTTTTTAAAGTTAGACAGATGTTTTAAGTTAAGTAGGGGTTTTTAGGTATAAGTGTATATCTTTTATATTGGGGTTATCTCTACCTGACTAATTGAATATACCATTCTTCCTTGGGATAGTGTGTACTGACTCTATCATTTCTTCCCCTCCCTCTTCTACCTCTTGTTCTCTTACCACCCTTTTTATCCCTTTTTGGTTTTGTGTTCCTACATCCTGTCTCTAGGGGCTGCAGGGTCCTTGTTCTTAAAAATGTTGCCCTACTCTTCAATAAAGCTCTTTTGGAAAAAAAAAATTATGCCCTACTAATTTTTTTTGGTTTAGCTCCTTCTCTAATTGGGTCCTTTATATATTTAATGGATTATTCCTGAGGCTATCTGTAACGCCTGATGAAGTGGAGAGTAGCTCCATGATACACATAGGGTGATAGGATTCCATTCCATCACTCTTCTTGTCCAAGCCATGCTTACAGAGAGTGTTACCCACTCTCAGAGAGAACAGAGGTCTCCGTGGCAGCATCTGTCTAATAGACGGTCTTTATTCTCTATATTCCTTCAATGGTTTACCACTAGTTTTGAGGTTTCTGAGTTACAGCATTCATGTTATATTAGGATTATACAAGATGGGAGATCATATTCTCGCAGAATATCCAGTTTGGGAGGTTTTGCAGTGAGGCATGTAGCTGAAAGAAGCATTCGGTCCAGGATGTTGTGATGTATCCTTTAAAGGGATAGTAATGTTTCATAATAAAAGCAGCTCTAATTAATAATCATAGTATTTGGACTTTGGAGAGTGTTATTTCAATTCTGTCAGAGTTGCAGTTCAAGAGTAATTCAATGACAAAGTATCCCCCTCCCACCCCTTTTACTGATGTAACACTGTTCAGCCAGATCAGAAGGGAGGTGCCCACATAGACTGCAGAGAGGGACAATCTTCAATTAAGATAAGGGAAAAACCTGAAAAACTTGTCAAGGGGGGGCAGGGCTTTCATTGTTCTCATTGGAAGAAGATTTTCCCCTTCTGTTATCTGTTTGGTCTATGGACTGCATTCCACATCTGAGAAGAGATGACTTACACTAGGTAAAAGGGGCGGGAGGGGAAACTTTGCTTGTGAATATCTCTGAAACCATAAAGGTTTGAGAGATAAGACTTATATCGTTCTTCATGTTTTTTTAATTCCTACAAAATAAAATAAAGATAAAACCAAGTATTACTATCTCTTTAAGCAAATATGTATACGTGTAATTGATGTTAACTAGTGTTGAGCGAGCGTGCTCGGCCGATGCTCGGATCGGCTCGAGCATCGCTCTGCTCGGCACATGGCGGTACTCGTCGAGTACCGCCATGTGCTCGCCCGCCATGTTCGGGTGGCGGGGATCTGTGCCGGAAGAGGCACAGATCTGAAGACGCTCCGCTGGACCACCAGGGACTGGAGGTACGGGGGCATTGCGGAGATGAAGGGGGCATTGCGGAGATGAAGGGGGACATTGTGGAAGAGGGGCATAGACTCTATGCCCCTCTTCCACAATGTCCCCCTTCATCTCCGCTATGCCCCTCTTCCACAATGTCCCCCTTCATCTCCTCTATGCCCCTCTTCCACAATGTCCCCCTTCATCTCCGCTATGCCCCTCTTCCACAATGTCCCCCTTCATCTCCTCTATGGCATAGAGGAGATGAAGGGGGACATTGTGGAAGAGGGGCATGGCGGAGATGAAGGGGGACATTGTGGAAGAGGGGCATAGCGGAGATGAAGGGGGACATTGTGGAAGAGGGGCATAGCGGAGATGAAGGGGGCATAGCGGAGATGAAGGGGGACATTGAGGAGATGAAGGGGGCATTCGGAGATGAAGGGGGCATAGCGGAGATGAAGGGGGGCATTGACCAGGCACCCTCCCCTCATCAGAGCAGGGGGTGCCTGGTGTAATGCTCGTGTCGCCCCATTAATTTCAATGGGGCTCGGGTGCTCGGCCGAGCACTCGAGCCTCAGGGGGTGCTCGGTCAGAGCACCCGAGCATCCGAGCATCGGGGTGCTCGCTCAACACTAATGTTAACATAAAAAACAACTATTTTAGATTCTCACTCTCTGCACTTCTCTACAACCAGATACATAGAAACATATGGTTGCCGGCACCTGAAGAGTCAAGCTGGGATTGAGAGTTGTCTTCGTATTTCTTTTAGATATTGTCTGAATCAATTGAGAAACTGAGCATGTAGCTCTTCATCTCATCAACATTATTTCAACTCCATTATATTTTGTTGAAGACTAGAGATGGTCCACATTGCTGCCACCTTAAGGACTCATAAGTGTTGTTCATTATTATTATTTATTGCTTTCTTATTTGTGGTCCTAATATTCTATATATTTTTTAATATTACTGGGTGTGTATTTTAGGATTTAGCAAGATATATATATATATATATATATATATATATATATATATATATATATATAAAATTAGTTATGTACACATCTTTTTGGTTTAGAATAATATCAGGAAGCATTTGTGGGTAGTTCCATTTTATTCCAGCAGTAGTTTGGACTTATTTATTTTTGATTCATTAATATGCGCTTACTAGAAGGTAGAATAAAATGCTTCCATATCAAAATGTCATGGATTTGTGAGCACATTTTGCAATAGTGCATTTAAAATGTTGCTTGCATCAAAATGACTAATTTCAAATGTTGCCTTATTTAAAGGGATAGTAATACTTAAAATGTAAAAAAAATATGTTGTAGGGTTTATCCCCCCGAGTAAAACAAAAGTACTCCCACTGCTGTAAGGTGTTTCATTCAAAAGTTATTAATTTTCAAAGTTGAATTTTTTAGGTGCAATATCGCAGTGGCCTGAAATTGTACAGTGGCACTGTTGCTACACCATCCTATGGAGATTTATGGTCCCGGGACCAGAGCTGTCCATAGGATCGTGTAGCAACAGCGCCACTGTACAATTTCAGGCCACTGTGATATTACACCTAAAAATTTCAATTTTGAAAATTAAGAACTTTTGAATGAAACTCCTTTCAGCAGTGGGAGTACTCTTGTTTTACTCAGGGGGATAAACCCTACAACATATTTTTTTTTTACATTTTAAGTATTACTATCCCTTTAAACAGTGTCTAACATAATGGTACATGTTGCCTTATTTAAAACAACTGTACCCTCAACCTAAGCAACCCTTGCCTAACTACCCTAAAAAAAAATAACCCAAACCAAAGCCACCGCAGAAACTTAAGAATTGTATCCCAAAGTACCCTACCCTAAGTACCCTAAACTAGCTACCCTAAATTAACTATACCCAAAATCCCTATTAATAAAGTGTGTGTAAACTATATTACTGACACATAATCATTTGATGCTCAGTGGTGTAATGTTAAATGCTGTTTTAATAAGGCAACATTTTCAATATAGAAACTGAATGCAGATAAGACCCATTTGGCCCATCTAGGCTTCCATTTTTCCTACTGTATGAACCTCAAACCTTATTTGGTCCTTTATCTTGTATTATGTTCAGGATAGCCTTATGCTTATGCCATACATACTTAAATTCCCTCACTGTATTAACCTCTACCACTTCTACTTGTAAGCTATTCCACTTTCCTATTACACACTCAGTGAAGTAAAACTTTCTTATACATCTAAGCCTCTAGTTTTAGACTATGACCTCTTTTCCTAACATTTCTACCCCTTTGAAATATTCTTCCATCCTGTACTTTATTGAATCCCTTTATGTATTTGAATGTTTCTACGATATTCCCCCCTCTCTCTCTACTGTCTGCCAAGCTATGCATGTTCAGATCATTTAGTATATTCTGATAATTGTAATGCTATAAACCATTCATCATTTTGGTAGCCATTCTATGAATATCTATATCATTCTGGAGATGGGGTCTCCAGTACTGTACACTATACTCTAGGTTAGGTCTAACCAGAGATCTGTAGAATGGAATGACCACTTCCCTCTTTCTGCTACTAATGCCTCTACCGATACAATCCAGCGCCCTGCTTGCATTCCCCAACAGCTTTGAACTTTGCCTGCCTACCTTTAAGCTATATTCTGCCTTTGGATTTTTACAAGGGCATTATTTTACATTTATCAACATTAAACAGCAGCTGCCATGCTCGTGTCCATTATTCTAATTTATTTAAATCATTTGTCATTTGGCATATTCCCCAAAGAATGTCTACCCTGTTGCAGATCTTTGTATCACCAGCAAAAAAGCATACCTTACGTTGAAGACATTTGGCAATATCACTAATAAACATATTAAAAAGAATGGGCCCCAGTACTGATCCCTGAGGTACAAAGCTAATAAAACAATGTGTCCCTGAATATACTCCATTAATAACACTCCTTTGTCTCCTGTCATTCAACCATTGCCTTAGCCATTCAAATATTTTTACATCCAGACTCAAACATTGCAATTTATTAATGAGTCATCTATGAGGGACAGTGTCAAATGCCTTACTGAAATTTAAATAAGCTATATCTATTACTCCCCCCGGACTAATATTTTAGTTATGAGGTTAGTTTGACAAAATCTCCCTGCTGTAAACCTATGTTGTTTGAGATCTTGCAAGCCATTTAAATACACATATTTAGCAATTATTTTCTTTAACATGGTTTCCATTAATTTCTTCATTACTGACATAAGACTTACGATTCTGTAATTGAGGGCTCGATCCAAATGTTGGCGTCGCCAGAAAAAACTGGAGACGCTGGTTTTAACGTCAATTGAGCAATGCAAATGTTCTACTAGAAACAAGCGACACCAGTTCTGAAACAGACATCGCCCGTCGCCAGAACAGCAAGATCTCACCCATAGAGGATAATGTACAAAGGACGCCAAAAGCTATTCAAATGTTGGAGTTAGGGCTAACTCGCGTTAAATTGCAACATTTCTCTCCAGAAATCTAACGCCTATTTTTTTTGGAGTACAGTCCACAAGTAAGAGTAGAAAACCAACGTCTCCAGTTCTGAACAGCATTCTCTGTGCTTTTCCCTACCCAGCCACTAGGGGAACACAGAGAAGGCTTTCAGCACCATGGACAGCTTTGAATGCCATAGGGATGTGCACTGCTCACCCCTGTGGCATTCAAAGGGTTAAAATCAATAAAACTAGTACACCAAGCACTACACAATGCCCCCTTCCACATCCCCCCCTTAGTATGTCACATATATTGCATATATGGGACATACTAACCCCATCCACCTCATGGACTTCCATGTAGTGGACAAATCTGCCTTTTATTCCACAATTAACCCTTTGAGTACCAGAGAGGTAGGAAAGCATTGCTTAGCATGTTTCCTACCCCTCTGGTACCCAAAGGGTTAATAGGCAACGTATGGACTACATACCTTGCCTATATATATATATGTGTGTGTTTGTGTGTGTTTGAAACTTTTTTTTAATTAAAATAGTATTATTAGACAGTTTAACATACATCTCATTCATTGTTAACCCCCTACCTCCTGTGTCCCATTGCTATTAGTACTTTTGCTCCACTCTTCCTCAAACTGAGAGTGGAGCAAAAGTACTAAAAGCAAAGGGACACAGTAAGTATGGCATCATTAATGGTTGAGATCTAAGTTAACCCTTTGGGTGCCAGAGTGGTTCGCAACGCATTGCAAAGCAATGCGTTGAGTACCAATCTGGCACTCAAAGGGTTAACATACAACTGAGGGAGCAGCCTGCACTGTGAATGCAGGGCTTCCCTCAGTTTTAATTATACATTCGTTATTTTGTATTAATTAATTTATTTGTCATTTATTTTTACTTAAAAATCATGTATTTATTTCCTTGCTGCGGGCGGCTGTGAAGCCCGCAGCATAATAAACCCCTGTGCATAGAGGCATTGTCGACAGCGGAGGAGGGGACAGAGACATTGGAGGAAGCGGGTGGTAGGCTTGTACTTGCTGCCCGCTTCCTCCAATACCTCTCCTGTAGCGGTGGCATTGTGCCAGGCTGCCTGATCGCCTTGTGCAATTCGTCCCTTTGCACAAGGCGTTGTACAACTGAGGGAAGCCCTGCATGAGGTGGATGGGGTTAGTATGTCCCATATATGCAATATATGTGACATACTAAGGGGGGGATGTGGAAGGGGGCATTGTGTAGTGCTTGGTGTACTAGTTTTATTGATTTTAACCCTTTGAATGCCACAGGGGTGAGCAGTGCACATCCCTATGGCATTCAAAGCTGTCCATGGTGCTGAAAGCCTTCTCTGTGTTCCCCTAGTGGCTGGGTAGGGAAGCACAGAGAAAGCTATTCAGAACTGGAGACGTGGGTTTTGGATTTTCTGACTGAACTTGATAGTTTGCAGTGCTGTGATTGGCTGTGGTGCTAGGTAACATTTTTATCGTGTGTTTTTAGGTAAGATTTTCTATGCGACGCAGGTTTAAGGTTAACGTGTATTTTGTTGGTTATCGCTCCTTAGGCTTTCTGGGTAAGGAAGATTTGAATCTCACGTTACCTGGTCTTGCTTAAGGAGCGAAGGCAGTTTTTTTCTTCACGTTGGTTTTAACGCCAACATTTGGATCGAGCCCTGACAGACTCTTCCCTGCTACCTTTTTGTGGTACTAGATTTGTGGTACTAGATTTGTTGCCTTCCAGTCTTCTGAAACTTCTTTTGTTGATAGAGACTGATTTAATAATTCTGTTAAAGGATATGCCAGAATGATCTTAAGTTATTTTAAAAACTTCCCATCTACTCCCATTCATTTATCTGATTTTACCTTAGAGAGCTTCTAATTTCTCACTACTTACTTTCTAATAGAAGCCTCTTCCCTTCACCTTACTATGTAAAGTCCGAACATAAGTATTAATTGAGGCAGTGAACTAGACCTTTTTACTCTATACTCTTTGCTCTGTACTCTATACTTTTATATTTTGTTTTCATTCCAACTATTCCTTGTTTAATTTTTCTTTCACTTAGATAACTAAAAATATGTTTTGTTCATGTTATTATTAATGACTGGCAATTTTCTCCCCTATGTCTGCTTTGGCATTGCTTAAATGCTACTTTTTTCTACTTTATTATATTTGCCACTTCTGCAAAGTACCACAATGGTTTACTTTTTCTTTTACACTTGATAACTATTCTAATGAAATGCTCTGTTGCCTTTAATAAAACACATTTCAGATAATCAAGCATTTTACCTGAGCCAGTTTGATGCAAGCAACATTTTAAAAGCACCATAGTGACGACTGTCATTTACTGTTTGCCAATGACGTAGGATACTGAATAAAATGCACCCATCATATATTGTTCTAAAACTCCACTGCAGATTGGACCCTGGTCATATATTTTCTGATTCAATAAAAATGTCACTTGCAGCCCTCCTAAGGGGATATTCTTGCATTCAAAATGTAATGAAAATATACTGAGCTTTAGGTCTCCAGTAGTTTAATTTCTTGCTTTGAGTCCTCACTTAAACTTAAAGTGCTGTAGGGATATGCAAAGCATTGCATAACAATGTTTTACAGCACTCTAGAGCTCCCAGGATCAAATATTTTTAGTAAAACACAATTTAAATATTGCCCTAATAATATATAAATTATTGGTTTCCTCTCCTTCACCCTGCTTCTTTTCTCATGGTGTTATTCTTTCTCCACCATCCTGTCCTTCTATCTCTGCATTCTCTTTCTTCCATCCTCCCCTCTCCATTTCCCTCCATTTATTTTACTACTGCAACTTTTTTCTTTCAGTTTTCCCATTTCTCATGTATACGAGGAAACATTTAAAGAAAGTAGATGTGAGCGTTGAGATATATATGTTAGTTATTTTGTTAATTTGTGTGGATATGCACTATACGCTGAAAGAGGATTCTGTACCGGGTGCCACAGAGATATAACATATATAGAAGAAAGCTGTGCACAGCTTTCTTCTATATCTATATATATAAAAGAATAAGCCTCATTGCATAATTTATGGTACCTTACACACAGAACATAATTTATGTCTCCTCAGAAAACAAACACACATTGAACAGAATGCCTCATTACATAATTTATGTCTCATTAGGAGACACAACTCCTATTGGATGATTGAATGGGGACTTTACTGCTCCCATTGGGTGATTGAATGGGGGCATGTTTATCATACAGGGAGTTGGCCCGCCCCCTCCAGCCCGCCCACCACTATCCAACTGACAAAAAAAATATAACTGCCACTGGCTCCTGAAATAGGGGATATCAGTAACTTCTCCCGGTCCACACACACACTCACTCAGGATCATGACCCCACAAACACACTGTTTCACCTCACACAGATAATTGTAACCCTCCATACACTCTGTTTCAGTGCGAGGGTGTAATGTTCCCATAAAATACAAACTCAGGGATAAACTTTATAGCAACTCTTTTATTTAACTCTTCATCTCTTCAGTCACCTCAATAACTGTCTCAACTGTCACTCCTCCACTTCCTGATTCCCACCCTTTCTCCTTAACCCCTTAAGGACCCTTGACGTACCAGGACCGTCACGGTCCTTGAAATACTCAAGGACCGATGACGGTCATAGTACGTCACGTACTTTTTACTTACAGCGCTCTACCGGGAGCGCTGTAAGTAAAAATAGGGCCTGAAATTGACCGCTCCAAGATCAGAGCGATCTCTATCAGGCCACATAATGACGCATCGATACACGTGACAGGTCACATGTACCGGCGCGTCCAAGTGCTCCTATGCGGTCATTATGGGACGGAAATGTCCCAGGACCACCGGTCCTTAAGGGGTTAAAGGGAGAGAGATGCTTTGCTGTATGTTACAGAGGGCAAGCCTCAAACACCACTTTCTATTTGTTCCCTCAGCATATTGCTATGCTGCCTCAACTGAAGAGCCACCGTGTGTTATATTGCTATGTTACCTCAACTTAACCCTTTGAGTGCCAGAGGGGTACACCAGGGGCGTTTCTAGGTTTCAAAACGATCTGGGGCTAGAGCCCACAGCAAAATTCAACAGAGTGCCTGCCACCAGTGGCAGTGATGATAACGCTATAGTGTGGAGTGAGTTATCCTTACACAACATATATATTTATTTTACTAATCTATATATAATGCAATGCAAAGAGTTAAGAAGTAAGCCATTTTATGTTCAACTCTTGCCATTGTTTTTTGTTCTAACTAACTGAAGTTATTGTGTTGTAAACCAACTGTACCACAGGGAACAAATCAAAATTCCTGTCACATTAAATAGGGGTTTTAACTCCTTGAATGCTAGCGCGGTCATCAATACATTGCAAAGCAATGCATTGGAGACCTCTCTAACTCTATTCAAGTGCAGTGGATTTTAAGAACTTTTATTTGTCCCTTTTGTGCAGTTGGTTTACTCCAGAATAAAACAGGTTGCTTTAATACATATGAGCCATTGATGTAACTGAATAAATTATCAAGGGCAACACCAACGTATTTTATTTACACAGATAATGTATAAACAAATATAACGATCTTTAAGCAAACATTAATGTGAGTTTTATTGCTGTGGAGCAATGTGATACACTTATGTACCCACCACACAGTCTGATGTCCTAAAAGAGGGACACCAGGGTGTGAAAGAGGGACAGAGGGATTTGGGGCTCAAAGAGGGACACTTGAGAGGTATGCTTATACCCAGCATTGTTCCATTGCCCACTGGTAGCCATAGAACCCCTCATACACTGCCTGATAACCTTGTGCTTCTAGCCCCTATTAGCCACACATCCACTGTCTGATACTCCAGTGGTTTGCCACCGGTTGCACCAGGGCCACACATGAACTGATATCTCAGTCTGCTCTACCCCATTCTGCTTTCTGTTTCAGTGTAGACCCATGGGCTCCACACTGCCTCCTCTGGTACTTCAGGTGCATGTTGATGACCTCATCGCAAAGCACCAGGAAGTGCTAGAAGAGCCAGTGTGGAGCGGATGGCTGTGGGCTGAAGCTGAGAACAGAGTAAGGCAGCAGCCTACTGTTCCAAGCTATATATGCCCACAAGTTGCAGAGCAGCAGCCAGCCAGCCAGCCTCAGGATAAACAGCAGGAGGAGTGAATCTGCTGATTATCTGACATTCGGGGCTGCCCACTGACACACTCAGGGCTTCAGCCCCCTTAGCCCACCCCTAGCGATGCCCCTGGCACTCAAAGGGTTAAGTAAGGAGGAGTTACTGCTCCCATTGGGTGATTCAATGGGGAAGTGATTTAAATCATGCAGGGAGTTGGCCTGCCACCCACCACTAAGTAACTAAAAAAGCAAAATGGCTGCCTCTTGCTCTTAGACCACAGACACAAACACATCAGACAAAAAACACACACTCACACACACTCAGTCATACACACTCAGTCATACACACTCAGTCATACACACAATAATTCACACACTCACATTCTCTCACTTACACAATCACACACTCACACTCAATCACACACTCAGTCCCACACACTCACACTCTCTCACACACTCTCACTCTCTCACACACACACTGTCACTCAATCACACACACTCTCACTCAATCACACTCACTCTCACTCAATCACACTCACTTACACACTCTCTCACTCACACTCATACACCCTCACACACTCTCACTCAATCACACACACTCACACACTCACGCAATCACTCACTCTCGTACTCACACCCCGGGATCCAGCACAATCCACCTTCCACCATAGTCTCACTCGCACCCTGGGAGCCAGCACGATCCATCTTCTACCACAGTATTTGCAATTCCCACATGCATTTCAGCTACATGAATGAATGCCACTCACTCACACCCCAGGAGCCAGCACGATCCACATTCCACCATAGTATGTGCAATTACCACATGCATTTCAACTATATGAATGAATGCCACAGTGGAGGCATAAGTACAAACTCATAACAATGACACATAAGTCACCCCCTTATGACTCACTTCTGTGTGTGCATGTGTGTCTCTGTGTGTGCCTGTGTGTTCCTCACTGTGTGTGTTGCATGTCTGTATCACACTCTATGTGTCTGCATGTTGTGCATTGCATGTATGTATGTATATATGACTGTGTCAATCTTTATGCATCTCAGTGAATGCGTGTGCATTTGCGTGTGTGTCTCTGTGTGTGTTTGTCTTGCATATGTGTGTGTGTGCATTAATTCCCTATATATCCTGACGAGCAACGCCGTCCCACATTGCTAGTATATATATATATAGAGAGAGAGAGAGAGAGAGAGAGAAAGAGAGAGAGAGAGAGATCGAGAGAGAGAGAGATCATAAATAAAATCATCTATTACCGTAAAACAAATGTCCCCCCCATGATAGTTTACTACACTCACTGTGGATTAACTGGGTCCAGTTATGTCAGTGCAGGTCTGTTAGGTTAAGGGAAGTCATATAATCCTGCCCACAGATGTACACAAGGTCCCAAGGGGAGTTTCTCCATTATGAGTCTAGCTCCTAAATCTTTGGTCTTCTTCCTAAAATCCAGTTTGTCAAGCCCTGTACTAACATATTTGCTCTCTGTTAGTAGCTTTTGATCTTGGCCTCTTCTGAATTGTCTATGAGTGCTTGTAAATTGCGGTTTTCCCCTTTAAATAATTATTATGTAAGAGGGTTTGCACTTATTGGGTTAAAACATATCCGCTCAACATTTTAGCTCTGTGTTAGTTATAGGCATTTCTCTGTAAGTGGTTTTTGATCTTGGCCTCTTTCAAAATGGAAAGAATTTGCTGATGACACACTACAGTGAAGCTACAGGTTGTGTCCAGTCATGCTGATCCTGTGACAGGAAAATCAGCATGGGTGGACACAACCTGTGGCTGCAGTGCAATCTGTCATCAGTAAATTCACTCACACATTGAAAGAAGCCAAGTTAAAAAAACTGACAGAACAATGCTGAAAACTGACAAGAGCAATATTTCAGAGTGGTAGTTCTTTAACCACGTCATTACTGACACTGTTTCAAGAAAAAAAAAAAAAATACTGACAGAAAGCAAATATGTTAGTGTGCCAGTGGCTTAACCCCCTAATTGCGAAACAAAACTGTGACCGGAAAATCAGTGTGGGTATACAGCTCAGAAGAGGCCAAGTTTAAGGTTTAAAAACTGATAACGAAGCAACTATGTTAGCCCACTGATGGCTTATTTATTGAGTGCCAGTGGTTGTTCACCTCATTGCTTTGAAATGCGTTGAGCACACCACTGGCACACAAAGGATTAATACTGGAGCAGAAGGTTGGATATTCCATTGTCAATGTTTAGAGTGGAGCTCCCTGTGTGCTGGATTTTCCTTCTTTTCAGCTGTCACAAATCAAAGTGCCTCTTTTAATCTTTACCCAAGTCCAAAAACTAAGAACACATTTGAAACCGGCATTGTGATGGTTCACAGCTAGAAAGATGCCAAATCCAGTACCCAGGGAGCTCTACCACTGGCACACTTGTGTTTCTTGTACAGCTTTGGAATTTATTGATATTATATTGTATAATATTATGTTTATGGAATGCAAACATCTACAGGCTGTGGAATAATATATGCATTCTAAAATGTATGCTTCCAGCTGCTTAATTGGTATTAGTAGACCTGTATTATTTGCATCAAATAAGTAACTAATACTGCTGTTTAGTAAGATGACACTCCATCAGAAGCCAAACAATTGACAGAAAGCTGTAAGATGTCTGGTATTTGGAAAAAAATAATATAGGAATTATATGCAACTATCTTTTGTTAAAGTCCCAGTTTGATATGTCATATGATATGTTATCAGTATGTCATTAAGGATACCATTTGTGATGTCATTCTGATATCATCAGCAAAGCACAAGGAAGCATGGAGTTACATTTGAAGAACTTAAGCTGTGTTTCCTGGCTTTGTACATTTGAATGAGAACTTAACTGTGTCTTTAACAAAAGTGTTTTACTATTGAATTCAATTAACCTTTCAGTATAAATCCATTTTCAAAAATGTAGTGACAAATCTCTATCTATCTATCTATCTATCTATCTATCTATCTATCTATCTATCTATCTATCTAATCGATCCATCTATCTAACGATCATCTATCTAATATATACACACATATACACACTGTATGTATATATAGTGGTGTTAAAGAGGTGATAAAGTGGAGATGACTTCTCCATTTTATCACTTCTCCAGTTCCTATGTTATTCTATGTAGCCTATTCACTAAGATCTCCAAAGTTGAAGAAATCTTAGTGCATAGGCTCCTTAAAATAACATAGGGATTGGAGAAGTGATAAACTGGAGAAGTCATCTCCACTTTATCACTTCTCTATCACCGCTTAGTGAATCTCCCCCCATTTCTTTTAGTCTCATTAGAGATAGCAATTTAAATTGCCTATAGCTTTGTTTTTCAATCAATGTATTGATAAACTTTAAATATCATGTACAGCTAGCATATGTAAAAATTAATAATTTATTATGTTCCATTCGTACAATAGAACACATATGTTAACTGTCCTATTCAGAGAGCATGTATTTCAGTTTGTTTGTACTGTTTGTAATGAGAGATGAGCTACGGTCAGTTAAGGAATTGCAATTAGTTCCCACTGCTCCTTTATTCATAAGAGCCATTATTTAAGCCTTTTTAAAGACAATCCTAGATGATCATTACAAGACATCTGTGGAACGTGGAGCACTGGAAAAAGGCAGGAATGTCTGCTACCTCAGATGATATTCAAGACATTTAACAGATGCAAGCATTAAGAACAGGGTATTTAAATGTATATAACTCCTGTTAATATTTAGGTGTTAATGTTCCTTTAACCTCAGCAGAGCTGAGTTCTCTGGCATGTGTGGCACAGTCTGCATAATTCACTACTCTCTGAATTATGCTGACATTTTCTTTCTCCTCCTCACTCATCCTTCTTAGATTGCCAGAAGATATCAGCCTCTAGCAACAGGGTCCAATAAATTAATTTAAAGGAATAATCCTACAAATCCTGTGAAGGTGGATGATTTAGACAGATGAAAGCTATTTTCTAAGTAAGAAATAGAAATTACACTCTCTGGACTTGTGAACAAAGCAAAATACTTATTAAATTAGCTCGACATTTTGGTGGCTTAAACCATCTTCCTTAGGAGACTCATAGGCACACCAGACAAAATGCTACCACCCAACATGCCTCTGATATGTGAAATGTGCAACATCATGGCAACCCAGGTAAGTTGTATCATGTGGTATGGCATTTTGGTTCATGCTGGGTAGCTTGCATATACAGGGCTTCAGGTTCTCTTGAAGGAAGTGCATATGTCTTATAGACAATACAGTCTGCAATCACTGCTTGCTGTATGATAGCTTTTGACTCATCACCTCTACACTGCTCAGTTTCCTTGAAACTGAACTTATTGTTCACTCAGGACAAGAGAGACCATATTCTGTGGCATCCTTTTGAATATTGGTTCTTTATAATAATATCCAATCTTTGTATCTGGATACAAGAATTTAATTGCAACCATATGTGTCTAATTCTAAAGCCAATTGGAAATCAGTCAAAATCCCTTATAGAGATTTTAACCCATTTTGTTCAGTATTTTATAGGATAGATATAATTGTCAAAAACATTTTTTGTTCTATTAGTTTCTCTATAACCTCATGCGCTCTAAAATGCTAAGGTATAACAGTTAATTTTATAAAGTGTACAAATCTACTTAACTGAAAGTATCAAGCACTTATTATTATTATTATACATGTTGTTCCCTTTAATATTCCCAAATCGCATAATAAACTTCCCAAAATGTTAGTATCGGAATATTTAGTTATCTAATATCTACTAGATCCTTTTGTTATTGTTGTTGTTGTCTAGATATACTTCTTAAAAAGATATTAACTAAGGTCAAAATTAAAGTAATATTTAAAGGGATGTGTATGTTAGCTTCATAAGAGACATTAGCTTCCATGATATATATTACCTTCCTGGTGAATCTTAGGATCAGAATTTATCAGTACTCAATGTCTATTAATCAACCCTGTTATGTTTCAAACACCTTCATCAAAAATACATTGAATAAAATACAAAGTTAAGGGGATATTTAAAGAAATATATTCATCAACCTCCAGTGAGATCAAATGAAAGTATGACATCCAACTTTTCATTGTGGGCCTCTGGATGTCAATGTATCGCAAATATAGATCCAATAACGTTCTCTCAGGTACAGTTTGTGGAACCTGAGTCCCTGTGATATTATAGAGGCAATATGGCATGACTTTAGTATTTTATTATGGAATTCTTGGTAATGTGTCACCAAAGGATATTTGGGATCTGATGTAATAATCTCTTTCCCATGTTCCAAAATCTGTTCTTAAGTCTCCTTTTAGTTCTGCCTATATACATGTTGTTACAATGGCAGAAAATTACATTTTATACCTGAACATCTGTTTCAGTTTGTGGCTTTGGGTGAAATAATTTGGAGCAAATGGTTTCACAATAACAGCTGTGTTAAAATCAATGTAGTTTTGAAGAAACTGCAAACTCACATACCATGTGCTTTGTACAAAATGGAGTCCTCTTTAGAACAAAGACACAGAGTTAGGGCCTAGCTAAATGCTCACACTACACAGACACCAGCACAGTCATTGGAAGCAATATGCATTTGCAAACACCCAAAAAGCCAACCCATTGATTATAGGATATACCCAGAGAAGTTTGTTCTAATGACCAATACCACAATGAACACAATAACACCCCAGTACTAGCAATAAGCAATAATATTTATTAACAAACAATAATATTAACAATAGACTGTATATTATCAAATATGTTCTAGCTAAACACCTAATAATATTAACTAGACAATTACCTTGTTACGGTTTTTTAGGACTCTCAGACCAATAAGTGAAAATAAAACACACTTTATTAAAGTGAATAATGCACAAGTACGCCCTCTAGAGGCGGTAGGTAATACACAGATAAAGTAAACTGAGATATTACAAGGGTAATAGCACAATAGACATAAATGCAAAACAGTATGCACTAGGATGATATTGACCCCCAAGGGGTTAATGTCCAAATAACAGTCTGTCTCAGATGTGGAGGTTTGACACGCCCTGGATGTTAAAAAGGCTGTGCTGTATAGACAATGTTCATCAAGTGCTGAGGATCGAGCTGCCTTGCCAAGGTGTTGGATAGTATGCAGAAAGGGAAACAACTTAGCCCCCACGGGCGTAGTTACAGGAACCGCTTTTGTTTGTGCAAGTGCAAATAGCCCCCCCGGGCGTAACGGAAACCGGCCGGCAATGCAAGAGCTAACAGCCTCCTCAGGTGTAATCGAATGCAGTAATAATAAAGCAAGAGCCACTAGCCCCCTTGGGCGTAGTACCGGATAAGCCAACACTGAAGCCTTTCTGCCAACACTCTGTATCAATGATATCGTCGGTAACCAATACCGGAGAGCCTTAATCGCCCAAACGGCCCAAACTATGTGAACACTCTGCAATGGTAGACTAGAGTTGCCGACGGAGAGCGGCCAACTCAGCAGCAGTATCACGGGTAACGAGGCTCGTACAGGAGACAGAGAGAGTGAATTCGAGGCAGCACTGCAAGAGTTAAAATGCACGTTTACTCGGGGCTTCAGCGCTACTGCAAGGCTCTGCACGGAGAGGAAGGCCCACAGAATACACACAGCTCTGCACAAGTAACGAGGCACAGCACTTAATCGAGGGAAGCACCAGGCAAGGCAGTCACACTGACGTGGGCAGCAGAGACTGGAAATGTCGCGGCGGCGACAACTGGAACGCAGGTCACTGGAACAAGCTGGAAGTCGATCTTCGGAGCAGGAAGTCAGCTGGGCCGGGTCGGAGCACGTAGGAGGCAGTCATACAAGCCGGGTCATACACAAGCAGGAACGTCAGTCTAGCCGGGTCAGGATCCAAGGGTGGTACGCAGACGAGCCGGGTCATACACAAGCAGGTACACTGGAGAATGGTCAGGACAAGCCGAATCGGTACACAGGAACTCAGAATACAGGAACACAGCAACAGCACTACTGGCTCAGGAACACCACGAAAGGGCATCTGACATAAGTGATAGCCAGGTATAAAAAGGTCATCAGGAGGCGGGTCAAACTCAGTCAGCAAATCAGTGACATCCACAACTGAGAGTGACAGGAATCACAGGCACTGTGATAGTACCCCCCTCTCAAAGACCCCCTCTCCCAGCCTGAGGTCTGGGTTTCAAAGGATATTTAGAGTGAAAGCTGCGTACTAATCTCGGTGCATGGAGATCTCCCTGATCAACCCAAGAACGTTCTTCAGGGCCATAGCCCTTCCAATGAACCAAATATTGCAGCTTTCCTCTAAATCTCCTGGAATCAATAATACTCTGGACTTCATATTCTTCTTGGCCCTGGACGTCCACCAGCCCAGGAATCACTGGCGTAGTAGTATAACGATTGCACACCAAGGGTTTCAGGAGTGACACATGGAACACATTATGAATGTGCATAGAGGGTGGAAGCTCCAGAGCATAAGAAACCGGATTAATCTTGCGGATAATCTTAAATGGACCAATGAACCGGGGAGCCAGTTTATTGGACGGCACTTGTAAGTTGAGGTTTCTGGATGACAGCCATACCCTGTCCCCAACTTGAAATGAGACCGCTGGAAGGCGTCTGCGATTAGCGTGCCATTGCTGCCGCCTGAAAGACTGACTGAGGGACCTCTGAACCTGTGCCCAAGTGGAACGAAGTCGTGCCAAATGCTCGTCTAAAGCAGGAATCTGCTGCGCCTGAAAGGAGTCTGGGAGCAGACAAGGCTGGAAACCATAATTCACGAGAAACGGGGAGCTCCCGGACGATGAGTTAACCGCACAGTTTCTGGCAAACTCCGCCCATGGCAACAGGTCAGCCCAATTGTCATGATGATCGGTGACAAAGCAGCGCAGGAACTGTTCCAGTCCCTGATTAGCACGCTCAGCGGCCCCATTCGTCTGGGGATGGTAGGCGGAGGAAAACGACAATTGGATGCCCATCTGACCACAAAATGCCCTCCAGAACCTAGAAACGAACTGGCTCCCACAGTCGGAGACAATCACTCTGGGCACTCCGTGCAGACGGAACACCTCTCTGGCAAAAACTATAGCCAATTCCTGAGCCGATGGAAGGCCAGTCAGAGGCACAAAATGTGCCATCTTAGAGAATCTATCGACCACCATAAGAATGAACGTGTAACCTCTAGATGCCGGTAGTTCTCCCAAGAAGTCAATGGATATATGAGACCACGGACGGTCTCCGTTAGGCACCGGTTGCAATAAGCCCACTGGGAGATGCCTAGGGTTTTTGGCATGGGCACAAGTGGTACAAGCTGCCGTAAAAGCGGCTCAGTCAGCTCTCAACGTAGGCCACCAAAACAGTTGCGAGAGGGACCATACTAGTTGGTCCCTACCAATATGCCCAGCCACTTTAGAGGCGTGATAAGTCTCCAACAGACGGACACGGAATGACTCATCTACGAAACACTTCCCCACTGGGGTTTCAGGAGGTGCCCGTGATTGTGATGCCAGTATCTCCTCCCCCAGTGGCGAGGTTATGGTGGTACGAATAGTAGCCAGGATCTGATCTGGCTGAATGATGGGTACCGGGACTTCCTCCCTCTCAGTGTCAGAAGCGAACTGACGTGACAACGCATCAGCCTTGATATTCTTTGAACCAGGAAGATAGGATACTAGGAAATTGAACCGGGACAAAAACAGCGCCCACCTGGCCTGTCGAGAAGACAGTCTTTTGGCTTCAGAGAGATAGGTTAGATTCTTATGGTCAGTAAGAATTAGTACTGGAGTCTGAGTGCCCTCCAAGAGGTGTCGCCACTCCTTTAGTGCCAGTATGATGGCCAACAGTTCCCTGTCGCCAATCTCGTAATGACTCTGGGCGCTGGACAATTTCTTCGAGAAGAACCCACAAGGCATTAAAGTGCCACCTCCCACAGGACGTTGGGAGAGCACCGCCCCAACCCCAACCTCTGAAGCGTCAACCTCCAAAGTAAATGGCAGGGAGGGATTAGGGTGGAACAGTACAGGAGCAGCTGCAAAGGCAGATTTCAGGGTAACAAATGCGTCTTCAGCTGCCTCAGACCACTGAGAGGGAGAAGCGCCCTTATGAGTCAAATCTGACAATGGTTTTACAATCGTGGAAAAGTTCTTGATGAACTTCCTATAATAGTTCGCAAAACCTAGGAATCGTTGAATGGCCTTTAACCGCTTAGGCCAAGGCCATTGCAGAACTGCTGCCAACTTTTCCTGATCCATGGCAATGCCACTTTTGGATATTATGAACCCCAGGAATGGTACTTGAGATGTATGGAATTCGCACTTTTCTAGTTTACAGAATAACTTGTGCTTACGAAGTCGGAGCAAGACTTCTGAGACATCTTTAATGTGTTGGGCAAGGTTAGCAGAGTGAATCAATATATCATCTAGATATACTACCACACAGGACTGGAGCAGGTCACGTAAAATATCGTTAATCAATTCCTGAAATACTGCAGGCGCATTGCATAAGCCGAATGGCATCACCAGATATTCATAATGCCCTGTTCTGGTATTAAACTCCGTTTTCCACTCGTCACCCTCTTTAATTCTGACTAGATTATAGGCGGCTCGCAAATCAAGTTTAGTAAAGATCGAAGAGCCCTTTAATCTGTCGAATAATTCTGTAATAAGTGGAATGGGATAGGCGTTCTTGGGCATCAGCTTATTCAGCCCACGGTAGTCAATGCAAGGCCTGAGTTCCCCATTTTTCTTTTTGACAAAAAAAAATCCGGCACCAGCCGGAGACGTAGATTTACGAATGATTCCCCTCTCCAGGGCATCTGCGATATACTCCTCCATCGCCTTATTTTCCTCACAAGACAGTGGGTAAGTACGTCCCCTGGGAGGCACGGCACCTGGAGGCAAATCAATGGCGCAATTGTACGGCCTATGGTAAGGTAATGAGACTCTGCCCGGTGGGAAAAGGGCAAGTGAAAAGAATTGATCAATTATTGCTTGTTTTATTCACTAATTCAAATGTATTTTCATAGTCAAAAAAGGGAATGCATAATGGAAGGTTGTACTCATTATGCTGCTCTATAACTTGTATCACGATCTGTATAAGGTCTATTGTACAGACCGCTTCTGAAGCCTTCTTGAGTACCTTTTTGAAAACCGTGCAGACCACTGGAAACAGACTTATTGGTTGTAGTTTTTTAGATTCACACCTGTTTCTTTTGATATTCAGGTTGTTTTTCTTATTTTACAGTAGGTGCAAGGGCATGAGCAGTGTCTACGATAGTCTTAATAACTTTTTCATTGTCGGTTGAAATGTGTGTGTCTGGAAGGTTTTGTAGCACACTAAAGCGATTAGACAGTGGTAAATTAATTCTTATGATTTTTCAGTAACTGGCTAGTATCAATCTTCACATTTGTTAATTTTAATCAATTTCTTCCTTTCTTTCTTGCAGACAGTTTTGATTTTTACTCTCACTAGACAGCGGTCAGTTCCAACGTTAAAACGATTGAAAACTGAGCAGTCAGTAAATATTGTTTTATTAAGTCTACTTCACTTGTATTACCATTAGGGCTTTTACATGTCCATTTTCTATGGGTCTTTTTCTTGTAGAATGAGTTAATGATGCACAAATTTTGTTCTTCTGAAAATTTGATCAGTTGATTGTCTCTGTCATCTTTTTTTACAGTTTGATGTGTGCCGATTGATTTTTCACCATTTTTCATCCTACCAATTCTCGCTTGGAAATCTCCCACTATAAATTTTAGTGGTAATTGTCCTGTTTGTAGAGGTATAATAAATCATCATAACATTTTTCAACTTCATCATCACTGTGGCTACTTGTATGGGCATAAACTTGAATGTGTTGAAGAATATAGATACTGTTTAGTCTGATAGCACAGGAGACAATTTTTTCAGAAATGCTTTCTACTTTTTACGTTTGAATCTGTCAATCTTTTGCTAATCAAGAATCCAGTTCCACCGGATCATCCACCATTGTTTCATTTATAGTATAGCCAGTGTCCATCTTCTAATTTGACTAAATCATCTTTTTATGAGTCTCACATAAGCAGATAATGAACAAAAACAATGAACCAACACTAGAGACCTTGTAACTTGCCATGAGGAAAAAGTGAGGAGAAATGAAGCAAAATGGTAATATAAGAAACAGGCTAGAATATGTATGTGCAAGACAATAAGGAAATGAATAAAAAAAGAAACACCTAAGTTCAATGTTGAGCTCAGCAAAAGAACACTGGAAGAAAATCAACAGCTTCTAGATGGCACAACAGTAAAAACTCAACAACAAATGGTAAAACAAGTGGACAATTTTTATTCAGATCTTTATAAGGATGAATGACAACAACTGAATGCAGTGCTAGAGGCTGAAGCTATGCCAGAAATCAATAAAAAATGTCAAAAGCAGCTGGACCTGATTAAGTTATCATTGAACTGTTGAAAGCTGGAGGTCAACCCATATTCAAAACCCTACCTAAACTATTTTCAAAATGCATACTACTCAGCAAAGTGCCCGAAACATGGAAAAATGTACAAGTCATCCCAATGCACAAAAAAGTGGATAAGGTGGATTTAAAAAACTACTGACCAATAAGCCTAATACCAGTGGTCTGCAAGATTTTCACACAGGTACTATCAAGAAGAATGGACACAATACCTAACATGGCACAATATAAAGGAGAAGTAGGCTTCAGGAGCGGTGTCAGTACAATAGACCGTATCTAGAAAGTGCAACAATTTATAAAGCGACTTAATGAATCCAACCATCCATTATGCATAGCCTTGACTGACTAAAAAAGGTCTTTGCCTCAATGAAAAAGCAGTAATTGATGCCCTGATCAACCAAGGAATAGATAGAGCTTACACAAATATCCTCCAATCAATATATGAAAATCCAACTGCATCAATACAGGTCAACAATGATAAAGTCCAGATCAACACAGAGAAAGGTGTCCGACAAAGAGACACAATCTCCCCACAACTATTTTCTGCTTGTTTAGAAGACATTTTTCACAAACTGAACTGGGACCAAAAAGGACTTAAGATCAATGGAGACTACCTACATCACTTACTTGATACTATACTCGTTTCCAGTAGTCCTGAAGAACTGCAAGAATGCATTGAAGAGCTACAACAGGAAAGCAAACATTTTGGTCGGGAGTTGTTCATTATTCTACAGACTGAAGCTATAGGTGAGTTAACCTCTTGAGTGTTTTTTGCTTTGTTTTATATCCACTGTGCTGTGGTGTTTTTCTATCAAGCAACTCATTACATGTGGCACCACGTTTGTAATCTATGTCAAACAATGTGAATGAGGCATTGAAAATGTGGGCCACACCACTAGATCTTTAAGAGATAGATAAAGAGAGCAATGCCATCTTATTTTGAAAAAGTCTCAAGATCACTTGGTTCCAAAACAAATTAAAGCATGTTCTCAGGGAGGACTGAAGAATTTTAGTAATATAATATACCCCTAAAATCTGCTAATAATCTTTCAGTAAGTTATGTAAAAGGGAAGCTTTTTAGATATTCCAATTAAAACTTTATCCCATTGTGATTAAATGAAGAATTAGAAGTTAGCAATGTTCTTCAATAGTATTAGTTCCCCTACAAGTCCCTCAGTAATGTGCAAAAGTTTTAGGCAGGTGTGAAAAAATGCTGTAAAGTAAGAAAGCTTACACAAATGAGGTTAATAGTTAATATATTTATCAAATAACAAAATGCATAGTGAGTGAATAGAAGAAAAATCTAAATCAAATCAATATTAGGCGTGACCACCCTTTGCTTTCAAAACAGCATCAATTCTTCTAGGTACACTTGCACACAGTTTTTGTAGGAACTAAACACAGTTCTTCTGTGGATTTAGGGAGCCTCAGTTGCTTCTCTTTCTTAATGTAATCCCAGACAGACTTGATGATGTTGAAAGCAGGGTTCTGTGGGGGCCAAACCATGATTTCCAGGACTCCTTGTTCTTTGACTTTGGCTGTATGTTTGGGGTAGTTGTCATGCTGCGAATACATTTGGGGCCAATCAGATGCCCTCCCTGATGGTTTTGCATGATGGATAAGTATCTGCATATACTTCTCAGCACTGAGTAAACCATTAATTCTGACCAAATCGCCAACTCCATTTGCAGAAATGCATCCCAAACTTGCAAGTAACCTCCACCATGCTTCACTGTTGCCTGCAGACACATTATTGTACTGGTCTCCAGCTCTTTGGGAAAAAACTGCTTTCTGCTACAGCCAAATATTTCAGGTTTTGAACCATCAGTATACAGGACCTGCTGCTATTTTTCTGCACCCCAGTTTCTGTGTTTTCATACATAGTTAAGTCACATGGCCTTGTTTCTGAGTCAGAGGCATGGCTTTTTTCTGATCAGTCTTCTCCAGACAGTAGATGGGTGTATCAGGGTCCCACTGTTTTATGCCAAGTCTGAACTGATGGCAATGCTGTACATCTTCCTATTTGGAAGGCAAGTAAGCATGATGTGTCTTTCATCTTCGCATTAAATTTCCTTGGTCGACCAATGCATCTATGGTACTCAACACTACCTTTTTATTTGGGCTTCTTCAAAAAAGCTTGGATAGCACATCTGGAAACCCCTTGATGCAGTGTAATTGCCTGATGCAGTATAACTACCTTGAGTATTGTTGCTGTTCTCAGTCTTGCCATGATGTATGGCATGATGTTCTCCAGACAGTAGATGGGTGTACCAGGGTCCCACTGTTTTATGACAAGTCTGAACTGATGGCAATGCAGTACATCTTCCTATTTGGAAGGCAAGCAAGCATGATGTGTCTTTCAGCTTTGCATTAAATTTCCTTGGCCGATCAATTCATCTATGGTACTCAACATTACCTTTTTATTTGTGGGTCTTCAAAAAAGCTTGGATAGCACATCTGGAAACCCCTTGATGCAGTATAACTGCCTGATGCAGTATAACTACCTTGAGTATTGTTGCTGACCTCAGTCTTGCCATGATGTATGACTTTTGACATTAAAATATTCAGTAACCTCACCTTATTAAACAAGTTTGGCTGTTCCTCATCCAGTTTTATTCCTCCTACACAGCTGTTTCTGTTTCAGTTAATGATTGTGTTTCAACCTACATATTAATTTGATGATTATTAGGATCTGTTTGGTATAATTGTTTAATCATACACCTGACTATATGCCTACAAAATCCCTTAATTTGTGCAAGTGTACCTAGAAGAATTGATGCTGTTTTGAAGGCAAAGGGTAGTCACACCAAATATTGATTGATTCAGATTTTTCTTAATTGATAAATGTAAACTATTAACATGACTACTTTTAAAAGCATTCTTACTTTACTGCATTTTTTCACACCTGCCTAAAACTTTTGCACATTACTGTACAAAGTGATAGTTTGGAAAGATACTTCTCCTTTAAATATTTCTCTCTCTCTCTCTCTCTCTCTCTCTCTCACACTCTCTCTCTACATATATATATATATATATATATATATATATATATATATATATATATATATATTTTTTTTTTTTTTTTTTTTTTTTTGGTGTACATTTAATTTTTTGTGTGTTTTATTGTATTTTGTGGCAAATGATTGATCTAGCTATTTATTTCTTATGATAAGTGCTATCTTATGATTTTGACTGCTAGCCTATGTATACTGATATTATAATATATAAGTATATGAGAGTTTAAGACAAGGAACTCTCTGGTGAGCTATTCATTATAAGGCCTGATCAAATAACCTGGGAACACCCCTTGAGATTAGAGAAAAGGAGGTTTCAACTACAGCAGAGGAAAGGGTAAGTAATGTGTGTTAAATTGTGGAATTCCTTACCCAAAGATTTGGTAATTGCAGATGCAATGGATAAATTTAAGAAAATACTAACTTATTTGGTAGCAGGAAAGCTTATATAATTCTAATTTCTCTGGGTTATGAGGCAAAGGTTAAACTTGATGGACTAATGTTTTGTTTCAACATAATTTATATGCTATTATGTATGTTACTTTTCTGCTATTTAGACTAATTTTTCCTCTATTAGGGGGTTCATCTGGTCTTGTCAGAACTCAAGGGACACATGGGCAAATCTAAAGCCAAAGATTCTGGGGTCCTCCAAACCCATTTAACCCATTTCTCCTCATGCCAAACCAAGGTTCCTAAGGAATATTCTGGTACCCTATGTCCATCTTGCACTTTAGCTCCAAGTCCACCTCTGGGGCCCTCATGTGCTGAGAAGGAACCAATTTAGGTTAAGGCTCAAATCTCTTCAGTCTCTTCCATCCCCTCATATATTCAGAAGTTCATAAACTCTTGGTCTGTATGATCTATGTCCCACATTAGTTATTTATAGTGGTCATTCTCATTTTTGGGGGGATTGCTCTGTTGAGGAAGTTGAAACTGATGAGGATATCATAGGGATGTATATGAGGAGAATTGTTGCCCTTTGGCTGAGGAATTTATCAGAACAGTCATGGAAACACTTCAGGTCTCAGAGCCTCTGACTCTGACCCGGCTTGGCCAACGTTTCTGCTCCGTGTTTCTATCCAGCTTGGTTGGCGTTCCTGTGCTATGTAGCCTAGGCAACATTCTGACTGTCTGGAAATTGGGTTATTTCCTTGCGCAAAGTATCAGCGGCCAGTCTCCATTACCACTCCGGCTGTTGAGCCACCGGTTGCCTCCGATTATACTTGTGCAGAGTGCAAGTGTTGTCTCCGTTACTGCTCTGGCAGTTTACCTTGGGCCTAGTTTCCGTTATTGCCTCTGCTCAGAGCAAGTGTCTGCCTCTGTTACCACTCCGGCTATTGAGCCACTGGTTGCCTCCGGTTATACTTGTGCAGAGTGCAAGTGTTGTCTCCGTTACTGCTACGGCAGTTCACCTTCGGCCTAGTCTCCGTTATTGCCTCTGCTCAGAGCAAGTGTCTGCCTCCATTACCACTCTGGCTGTTGAGCCACCGGTTGCCTCCGGTTATACTTGCCCAGAGTGCAAGTGTTGTCTCTGTTACTGCTATGGCAGTACCACACATGTCTCTGTTCCCAGTCTTGCCTAAACAGCTCATGCTAGTTCTGCTTATCTGGCTTTTAGCGTTACGAATTCCACAGCTGTTTATATGCAGGGAGTCCCATCACTGACCTCTCTGCACATGGGACTTTTTACACTCTGAAGTTCTTTAACCCATGCAAGACCTTGCTCCTGGGAAAATCTATAACCTGTCTTGTGTCTATACTATTCTGCTGATATACTACAGGACCTGTGAAGGTTATTTATTTTAATAAAACTGTGTTTTATCCTAAACCACTGTGTCTGTGTGTCAAACAAACCGTTACAGTAGGAAAGGGCCAGAGATGGAGAAGGATGAGGTTTCATTCAGCCTGATCGCATCCTGACCACCCTACGCACTAGTATCACTTCACCACTGGGGGAAGAGATTCTGGCTACCCAGGCTATGGCACCCCCAGAAACCTCAGTGGGTAAGTGTTTTGTGGATGAGCCATTTCGTATACGGTTGCTCGAGACATACCACTCTTCTAAGGCTGCTGGACATATTGGGAGGGATCAATTAATATGGTCTCTCTCACAAGTTTTCTGGTGGCCTTCCCTACGGGCTGACTGCTCCGCTTTTACTGCAGCCTGTACCACCTGTGCCCGTGCCAAGACCCCTAGACACCTCCCATGGGCCTACTTCAACCAGTGCCTAATGGTGAACGTCCTTGGTCCCACGTGTCCATTGATTTCCTGGGAGAGCTGCCAGTGTCTAGGGGTTACTCATTCATTCTTATGGTGGTCGATAGATTCTCTAAGATGGCTCATTTCGTGCCTCTTCCTGGTCTTCCCTCTGCCCAGGAGTTGGCTGTTGCCTTCGCTAAGGAAGTGTTCCAGTTGCATGGGGTACCCAGAGTCCTGGTGTCTGACTATGGGAGCCAATTTGTGTCCAGGTTTTGGAGAGCATTTTGTAACCAGATGGGCATTCAGCTGTCTTTTTAATCTGCCTACCATCCCCAGACCAATGGAGCCGCTGAGCATACCAATCAGGGTTTGGAACAGTTCCTGCACTTTGTCACCGATCATCATGATAATTGGGCAGACCTGTTGCCATGGGCAGAGTTCGTCAGGAACTCTGCGGTTAATTCATTGTGTGGGAGCTCCCCGTTTCTCATCAACTTCGGGTTCCAGCCATGCTTGCTCCCAGACTCATTCCAGTAGCAACAGATTCCAGTTCTGGATGAGCACATCGAGCAGCTCCACTCCACGTGGGCACAGGTTCAGAGGGCCCTCAGTCAGTCGTTACAGCGTCATCAGCACCACACTAACCGTAGAAGGCTGCCAGCGGTCTCATTTCAGGTTGGGGACAGGTTATGGCTCTCCTCCAGAAATCTTAATCTGCAAGTTCTTTCTAATAAGTTGGCTCCCCGGTTCATTGGTCCTTTCAGAGTGATTTGTGAAATTAACCCTGTGTCGTATGCATTGGAGCTCTCAGCATCTATGCACATTCACAGTGTGTTCCATGTATCCTTACTGAAAACTCTGGTATGCAATCGCTATACTACCACTCCTGTGGTGCCCGGTCCTGTGGAGGTTCAGGGCCAGGAAGAGTACGAAAACCAAAGCATAATTGACTCTCACAGATTTAGAGGAAAATTGCAATATTTGGTCCATTGGAAGGGCTATGGCCTGAGGAACGTTCCTGGGTTGATCAGAGAGACCTTCATGCGCAGTTTTCACTCTAAATATCCTCAGAAACCAGGTCCCTCTTCCAGGAGAGGGGGTCTTTGAGGGGAGGGTACTATCACGGTGCCTGTGCTCTTTTTATTTTTTTCTGTCAGTCTAGTATGTGCCTTGCTCCCATTGGCTACCGTGTGTTAGTCCAGCCCAGTATGAGCTTTATATACTGTGCTAGGGGCACCCCTCCCATGCCCTTTCGTGGTGTTCCTGTGCTTGTGCGTATCCCTGCTCAGTGTTTCCCAGTGTACCAACTTGGCCTGCCTGACTACTCTGCATATTGTCTGCTGCCCTTGTGTATCGACCCGGATTGCCTGACTATTCTTCTGACGTTCCTGCTCCGTGATTCGACCCGGCTTGGCTGACGTTCCTGCTCCATGACTCTGACCCGGTTTGGCTGACGTTCCTGCTCCGTGATTCGATCCAGCTTGGCTGACGCTCCTGCTCCATGATCCGACCCGGCTTGGCTGACGTTCCTGCTCTGTGTTTCTACCCGGCTTGGTTGGCGTTCCTGTGCTATGTAGCCTAGGCGACATTCTGACTGTCTGGCAATTCGGTTATTTCCTTGTGCAAAATATCAGCGGCCAGTCTCCGTTACCACTCCGGCTGTTGAGCCACCGGTTGCCTCCGGTTATACTTGTGCAGAGTGCAAGTGTTGTCTCCGTTACTGCTCCGGCAGTTTACCTTGGGCCTAGTCTCCATTATTGCCTCTGCTCAGAGCAAGTGTCTGCCTCCGTTACCACTCTGGCTGTTGAGCCACCGGTTGCCTCCGGTTATACTTGCACAGAGTGAAAGTGTTGTCTCTGTTACTGCTACGGCAGTTCACCTTGGGCCTAGTCTCCATTATTGCCTCTGCTCAGAGCAAGTGTCTGCCTCCGATACCACTCCGGCTGTTGAGCCCCCGGTTGCCTCCGGTTATACTTGCACAGAGTGCAAGTGTTGTCTCCGTTACTGCTACGGCAGTACCTCACGTGTCTCTGTTCCCAGTCTTGCCTAATCAGCTCATGCTAGTTCTGCTTATCTGGCTTTTGGCGTTACGAATTCCACAGCTGTTTATATGCAGGGAGTCCCATCACTGACCTCTCTGCACATGGGACTGTTTACACTCTGAAGTTCTTTAACCCATGCAAGACCTTGCTCCTGGGAATTCATAGACCTTGCTCCTGGGAATCCATAGACCTTGCTCCTGGGAATCCCTCACACTGCCTGACCTGTGTTAGTATAGACTATTGTGGACTTATTGTTTATGCTGGACCTGTGTAGGCCTATGTATCTATAACCTGTCTTGTGTCTGTACTATTCTGCTGATATACTACAGGACCTGTGAAGGTTATTTATTTTAATAAAACTGTGTTTTATCCTAAACCACTGTGTCTGTGTGTCAAACAAACCATTACAGACAGATGCTGTGGCTCTTTAGGATCAAGCAGATAAATGCTTGGATTATCTGTTGAAGTAAATTTTGTGGCCACAGTTGCCACCCTGTGATCCCTATTTGCTACTACCTGGTTTGCTAGAGCTATGGCTATCTGGGGTGAACACTTTCCAGAAGCCATCCAAGGGGATGTTCCCAAAAATTAACTGTTTATGCAGCTTGCCAAAATTCATGAAGCAAATGTATATCTTATGGAAGTGGCCTTTGATGCTGCCAGGTTTCCTGGGCCTCACCTCTCACATACAAAGCAACAGAAAAACTGTCTGAAACCTGGCAGCTAAAGGACACTGTTAAAGTAAAAACCATCAATATAAACTGTATTCACCTGTTTGTTTGATTTTTATTTCATATACTGATCCTTTAAGAGTTTTTATACTCTTTTATGTTATAGGTTAAGTGTATTTTCTGTGTCAGATAACAGTGAATTGGTCTGGTGTGGGATCATGGGAGAAGGGGGGTGTTAAGGGATGGAGCTAAGGGAGACATTGTTTCTTGCCTAGAATGTAAGTCAGGCACAGCATACATACTGCTTATAATAGAAACAGACAGTGTAGCTGACTTACTGGGAAAAGTGGCACAATACTGTAGCAACACATCTCCAAATTCCCCCAAACCCTTTGAGCGGCAGTGCAATGCATTGGCTACTGTCTGGCACTCAAATGATTATATGGGCTTTGTGTTGGAGGCCTGTCTGGCATTTAATCCCTAAGCTGAAGTTAATTTGCCCCAGAATTGCCCCACTTTCTTATTACATTATCCACTCTGTGTGAAGGAAATATGAATAACACTGTGAATACTAGAAAATCAGTTCCACTCCACAGGTGTAGCTATATCTCATTCTTAAAATAACACTTTTATGTGAAATGTAATTTAAAAAGAAGAAAGATAATTAAAATGAGTGTTTTCATGTAATATCGTATTTTTAACAGGATATCCAATAAAGTTCCTGATAGCAATAAAAAAGTATATTGTCTTGCATAATTAACTGTTAACACACTATTTAACATGTTATGATCACTGATTTACAATTTGCAAGTACTGCACAATGGGAACTATTGTATTATGTTGTTTCACTGTGAGGGAAACACAATGGGGGTGATAAAGTGGAGATGATGTCTCCAGTTTAACACTTCTCCAATTCCTATGTTATTCTATGGATCATATGCAATAAGATTTCTTCAGATTTAGAGATCTTAGTGAATAGGTTACATAGAAAAACATAAGAACTGGAGAAGTGATATCACTGGAGAAGTCATCTTCACTTTATCATCTCTTCATCACTGCTTAGTAAATCTCCCCCATTGTTTGGCTGCAGGAAGCAGACACTACATAGGCCTGGCAGCAAGAAGAATGCACTTATCTGTGGAGTCTCACAAATATCTGCAAAGAGTATTTATATTGAATGACTAAAGTGCCAGAGCGATATCCTGTGCAATGTGTTGCATAGTGTTGGATAGCTGTCTGCACTCAAAGTGTTAAATAGTCCCCATTGAGGCTGATTTACTAAGTAGAATTGGTGCAAAGGAATTGCGTTGAAACCTCTTTAGGATTTAAGGGGTTAAAAGCTCCATTTTATTTATTGAGACTTGTGAATGTATCCCCTAGAACCCTCAAATATTATTGAGGTTGATATATTAATAAGTAGTACAGGAGCAAGTCTGGGGGAAACTAGCTACATAAAGGACAAATATAAATTCCCATTGTGGTACATGAGATTTTTAACCCCTGCAATGCTGAAGAAGTCAACAATGAATTGAATTTCAATGCCTTGGAGACCTCTCTAGCATTCGGGGGGGTTTATATAGTAAGGGGTGATAAAGAGGTGATAAAGTGGAGAGGACTTCTCCAGTTATATCAGTTAATCAGTTCATATGTCATTCTATAAAGCCTATGCACTATGATCTCCAAAGTGATATCACTGGAGAAGTACTTTGTCACCTCTTTATCACACCTTAGTGCATTCCCCTTATGGAATCTATTAAAATTTGTAAGTTTGTGTCCCAAACAAAAAGCCTTAAACATCTGCTCAGTCTCAACAATGTTCCCGTTACTCATTACCACCTCTCCGTTGTTATTTGTGTACAAATGTTAGAATGTATAATGTGACAACATCATGATTTTAATAAATCAACTTATTTGCAATGGTCTAAAGCAATTTTATACACATTTAATTTGTATTTAGTAGAGCTAACACATTAATGAAACAACAGCAACTGTACATAAGTTGATTCATTGTTTATATAGGAATAAGTGGATAAGCAAGCTGAAATGTTTCTGAAAGCTCTGTATTGCTTTATAGTAGCTGTGCTACCTGGGATCCAGCTGTCTTTTTTTGTTCACTGCTTAATAGATAAATTGTTGTCCTGATAAAAGGTTCTACACACTTATACTACCTAGAGCATCAAACATTAGAGCAGAAACTAATGTGCACTGCAGAATGCACAAAGGTGACAGAATGTGTGGAAGTAGCTGTACAACCTGTTTGCATAATGAGCTAAGAAGTTCAGTATGGAATAATAACAGTAATGGCTAGGTACACTACCTATTAAAGAGCACAGCAGGCTAGCCAACCTAAACACTTAGCTAACACCACTCCCCTCTAACACCACTTCTCAACATGAAAGTAATTTTGCACTAGCGGCGACTCTTGACAAGCATAAGTGCTGCAATTATAGAACAGAAGAATATAAGTGAAATAGTGCTGCAGTTAACCTTTTGAATGCTAGTATCCAAGGAGTTAAAGCATTTTCCACTAAGTACATAATGATTCAGGGCCATCTTTATCACTTCTGGTAAAACTGACAGCACCATATGAGAAAATACAATTCTCAAAATTCCAATTGATCTTACCCCTTTGAATGCCAGGGATGTATATGGGTTGAATACCTCCCCGGCACTCAAATGGTTAATAGGGCATTCAATACTTTGGCCAAGATGCATTAAGGTTCAATAAAGGCTCAGGATGGCCACGTTCTGTCAGATCTGTGTCAAAGACACAAATGCACTAACATGTCTTCGCCATCATATCCCCCATCAGTCTTCCGTCATCACCATCAGTCTGCCATGCCTTCAACAGGTTTATTAGGTTTGTACTGAACACACTGAAAATGGCTCATTTACATATGGAAATGCAAGATAATGAGACATTTTCATATTAGTGTGGGATGTTCATATGCTAATGTGGCTGATCGCCACATGCGATAAGCTCCGCTATCTGGCTCTGCTGTCAGTGTGTACAATCTCAACATTGCTACCTGTTGTTGGTGTTGTTGTGATCTCCATGTAGAGATTTCTGTAGAGCCAGATAACAGGTTTGCATCTCTGTTAAAGAGGACAGCCTCTGCCCTCCCTTAACACTTTCTGTGCCACAGGAATGTGCAGTGGTAATGAAAGAGTTAAAAGCTGCACTATGAACTTTATTTTTTTATTTCATATTTCTGTAAAAAAATGTAACTCGTAATGAATAAAATAAAAGTTGTAAGAGCAGGGTTCTAATCCTGGTCTTAGGGTCTGTGAAAATAACATTTTACCCATAAGGCTACAGGCAAAACTATTGCCAAGCTTTTGAATTAATAGTATTTTTATGTTTTCGCAGTTTGTGGTACCCAAATAGCCATATAAATTTTTATGAAAATATATACTATCCTATTATTAGAATGTTTTAGTTAAACCTTATGCAAATCTGAAAATATACAATAACCTATTGAATGTACTCATTCCCAAAAGTTGAAATTATATATATATATAAACATCCTGTAGTAGTGAAAAAAGGGAATCTAATGAAAAATTCTATAAAACATAAATAAATGCATAAAAATATGTACACAATAAATAAAAGGTCAAAAACTTCACAAACTGAACATGTGAATCCTATATCACAAATACATAATGGACACACTCCAAGAAAGTAACGTAATCCAGCACTAAAATGTATAATTCCTCAGTCATGTGTTCAAATGAGCCAAGCACCCACATTGTCCTGTGCCTATATTCATCACATCAGGCACCCAGCTTGCAAGCAGCATTATGGGAAAGGTGCTAGTTCCACCTGAGCCCTGGGTTCAAAGCCCACTGTCATAACTTTTTTTTTCCCTTCATTACGCTATATATTTTAAATAACTGACATACTAACAACAAAATTGTTGTTAATAGTGAAGCTTTTAACCCTTTCAGTAACACAGGGATATGTAATGCATATCTCTATGTTACTGAAAGAGTTACAGGAGGGATGCTGTTTGTGGTGCTGGAGTCCGCTTCCCCTGAGGACAAAGGGGAGGAGAGAAAATGCACCCAGACTTCAGGGTTGTTGAATTGCTGGTGATGTGTAAGGGAGGGTATCCCTTCCACAATGCCAGTAGTTCAACAACTCTTCATGCCAATGAGGAGCTTCTCTCCCCTTCCACTTGTATCCCTTATTCTTAGTTCATGTAACTATGTGTCTACATTGCCAGGGTGTTGTGCTCCCCCCACACATCACTAGACACATACCGCCACAGCATTGAATCTTATTGTATTTCCCCTTTTGAATAGTAGAGAGGTTTCTCCCAAGCATTCAAGGGGTTAGAGCTAGGGATGGGTGAAAATTTTTGCCTCAAATTGAAACTGGCGAATAATGGCACTTTCCACTTGGTAAATAATTTCCTGCAAAAAGTGCCGTTTTCCAATTTTTCTTGTCTTTTTTGCCCATAGAAATCAATGGGAAGAAAAATTTTTCTCCACCACACAAAAGTTTTCTACAGCAATATAAAAGGCTGTCAGGCTCTCAAAGTATGCCATTATGTGTTTGTGAGAGAGCAGTACCTTGTTTGAGCTAGAGAAGACAGAGCGAGGAATTGAAGTCTAGTTTAGGGAATCTTTCAGAAGAACATTTGTTCTGTGTAAGTGTGTATTAGGAGAGTCAGTGGGGCACTCTGGGGAGAAGAAGGAAGGAAGGAGGTTGACCCCAAATACTCCAACATTCCATGTGACTGACTGGCAAGACACAGGCAGCTAGGAACCTATTTGCTTGCTGATCTTGCTGTTATTGTCTCCGTGCTGGGTGGAGAAGTCTGGGGAAAGAGGATTTTGTTTTTCACTTATAATTTTTTTGGACAGACTGTGATAAGACAACAGGGTGGACAACTTAAAAAATAAATAAATAAATAAAAAAGAATAAAGAACTAAATATAGTAGGTGACTGGGCTTAGGCAAGGCATCATACAGCTCCATCAGTTGTGTTGTGTACCGCAGAGTAGGGATGGGTGAAAGTTGTTGCCGCGTTCCTGCGAGAAATTTCAAGAAAATCACATTGTTGTCCGCTTTTTCACAGGAAAATCCGCTTTATAACTAGTGATTAAAATGTTCACTTTTTTTGCCCATTTGCCAACATTTTTCGCCATTTTTTTCAATGGCTATAAAGTTTCCACCCATTGATTTACTTTGTTTTCCTATTTCCACTATAAAAAGTGACGTATTTGCGGAAGACAGACACAATAGAAGCAGCTACAGAGTGAGATAGACGTGCTGTGCTGTTATGCTGTGATATTTTGGCAAAAGTGAGGCAGGAGAGGCTTATAGTGACTTCTATCACTATGAGAAGCAAAAGGAGGAACTGTAAGGACCCTTATTATGTGTCCACTGAGTCTGAGGAGGAGGAGGAAGTGACTAGCAGTACTGAACCAATGCTGTCCAGCCCCCCTAAATCACCCCAAGGGATCTTGGGGAATTTAATGGGAAGGGAAGGAGAAAAGGGTAGTACTATTGAGAGCAGGATAGGTCAGCTGCCTGTGCCTGCTGCAAGACTTGCTGCCCCTGCTGCCAGTGCCACCATTGCTGTACCTGCAGCCACTAGTGATGTACCAGCTTCCAGACATGCTGTCCCTGCAGCCACTAGTGTTGTACCTGCTGCCAGATGTTCTGCCCTGCTGCCACTCATGCTGTACCTGCTGCCAGACATGCTGCCCCAGCAGCCACTAGTGCTGTAATGCAGTACCTGCAGCCACCATTGCTGTTCCTGCAACCACCATTTCTATACCTGCTGCCAGATATGCTGCTCCTGCTGCCACCAGCGCTGTACCTGCTGCCAGTGCTGAACCTGCTGCCACCAATACTTTGCCTGCTGCTAGTTTACCTTGTAGTATTCAAGAGGGGAGGGAAGAAAATGATGCCAAGTGTGACAACAAGGGACCCTAAGTCACACTTGCCATCCCCAACCAGTCCTGCCATTGCTAGTACTAGTACTAAGGTCCAGCAGCTTGTTAGCATTAGGAGTGTAAGAGGGGGTAATCAATATCCTCATATTACTAGGAACTGTGAGGAGGAAGACTCTGCAGCTGACCTTGATGTGGTTGGTATTAGTAAAAGTAGTAGCAGTAATGGTGAAGTAGCCGGAGTGGTAGGGGAAACATTTGAGAGCGTCCAGACTAGCTGTCAAGGGAGCCCACACCATTCCTCTGGCTCTGGGAGTCCTCCTCACCTTCCCTTCACTACAGTGTACAGGTGGAACATGATTCTGAAGAGGCCAGAACTGGTGTTGGGGGAAGAGAGCAGGTTCAGAATTAATACCACCACCAGCAGGAGCACACATCAGCTGCCTGTGCCTGCTGCTACTGCTACTAGTTTGCCTTCTTCTTCAGGTCAAAAGGAAATGCCAAATGTGACATTAAGGGACCCTCTGTCACATTGCTCATCACCTCCTCCAAGCAGAGGTGAGATGTCTGGAATTGAACAGCAGCAAGAAAGAACTAGTGTGGGTGGTGATGATGATGCTGGAGAAGCTGGGGTGGAAGAGACATTGATGGCCTTTTTAGCAGAAACTGAGAAGGAATGGGAGACCAGGATGATGATGGGCATCACCACCACCACTTGCAGTGACATTTTAGAATTTGAGGAATGTGCAACTGCTCTAATTCCTTCTGAAGCTGAGTTGCAAGGGCAGCAGGATGCTGAGGAGCAAGCTAGTGTGCCACAGACCACCATGAACTCAGTGGGAATGGGGTCAACAAATGATGCCGGATTAAGACAGGTTCCACTTGCCAGAGCCAGCAATACTCCTGGTACTAGTTGCATTGCTGAATCTGAGGCAGTAGCAGCAATAGCAGCAACATAATCCATTGCCACAGACAATGAAGAGGCATGTGGAGGAGTGGGACTATTTTTCTGTTGGGGCAAACACAGTGCAGTCATCAGCAATGGCACTGTGCACAATTTGTGACAAGTCAGTGAGAAGAGGAAAGGAGGGAACACACCTTGGCACAAGATCCCTGATATCACACATGAAACACAGACACCATGACATTTACGTCAAATATGTTAAAGCCAAACACCAACCTCAAAAATCATCACCGCTTTTGCTGTCTCTGACTCTCCAGAAATGCAACAAGAGGTGAGGTAGAGATCAAAGAGGAGGAGGACTAGAGCAACCCAGGCAGAGACTGGAAATTCCATGACGAGTGAAAAACTAGCTCACCATCACCTTCTAGAGTAAGTACATCTTCTGCCAATCCACTTCATTCATTGCCTCCCTACCAAATGATAGCCACTCTGTTGATGTTAGGATGTGGCAGTTTGTCTCTACCCATTGCACACTGTGTGGTACACTGACCACACATGCCAGTGTGGTAGAGGAGAATCACATCAAGTGACATCTGAGGAGATTCCATCCCACAGAATATGCTAAGATGGTGGCAGGGAGGGTTCATCATTACTATTAAACTGTCAGCAAGTTGTCATGTGTCCTCAGCAGGGTCTGGACAAGGGGTATAGTGACAGCGGCAATACTTGGTTTCGGATGTCATGGTGTTTGGATACAGTTGTGGCCCCAGATGTTATTTACCGCACACACAGTGCACATTGCAGTTGCTGATGAGAGCCACATTCTAATAACAACACACCCATAATTTTGGAGGAGGGGCAGGTGGAGGAGATTTAATGGCCAACTTCTTCTTTTCTCCACATAGATTGTGGACTACTTATTGTGCTGCTACTGCCTCATGTGCATCATTGGAGCCAGTCGTGGCAAGTGTAACCTTCATCTTCCATCTTCCATGTTACTGCTATTGTTGATCCCATTCCCGTTCAGCTGCCTAGTCATCCTGCTGCTTAAGCAACTCAGCAGCAGCAGTAGGAACAGCAGTTGCAACTTAGGAGGACATTGATAGTGGTCACTGGTCAACATGACCTGCTGGCATTATGCCAGTATGGCATTTTTATTTTGTTCTCAGGGCTTGTGCTTTGAAAAAAAAAACAAAAAAACATAGCCCTACAAAAAAATAAACAATATTTGGGGGGGTAGTTTCTAACAAGCCTAAGTCCTACAAATCAATGTTTCCTTAGGGCTTGTGCCAAATTAGTTTAAGTCCTACAAATCAATGTTTCCTCAGGCCTTGGAATGAGCTAGGAGAAAAAAGTGGAAAAAAGCAGAAATTCAGCACTTTTCATGGGAAATTTTTCACCAAGTGAAAAGTGCCATTTTTCGCTGATTTCAGTTTGAGGTGGAAATATTCACTTATCCCTACTATAGAGTAAAAAAAACACAGTGTAGTTGCATAATGTCCAGCAAACGCACAAGGGGAACGGGGAAGGTGGGAGCAGTGCAGGGACAGGAGAGTAAAGTAGCAGTTCAAAAACTGACTGCAGCAATGGCTGCTGCAGCGTGTGCAATCAATAATGATGATCCCTCTACTCCAAAGGAGGATGCAGTTTGTCAAGGTCCCAGCAGAACTAGTTCCAGCACCACCAGTGCCAGTAGAAATAAAGAACCATATAAGAAGAACACTGAAGATGACAAGTCACATTCAAGGGTTGATGATGCTGGCAAAAGCATAATAGAGGAAGGCGTAGCAGCTAAACCACCTGCTGCATCAGATAGTGAGACAAACAAGCACCAAAACACCCATCCTCAAAGTAGTAGGGAAGTTTGTTACAGTAAAAGTAAAAAGAAATTGTTTGAGACCTCCAAAAGCTTAGAGGAATATAAGGGTAGTGGGCAAGAATTGTCAGGAGATGCTGATGCTGCTGAGGATGACCTAATGATGACTGATGATGCAGATCCTTCTCTTGTTCAGAAACAGATGAAGTTGAGAGTGAGGATGATGACATGGCTATAAGGTTAGCAGAAAGTCAAAGGCTGAACCTTCCACCACTTTTAAGGAGCACCGTGCCTGTCTATAAATTGTTTGAGAAAGCCATTTGATAGTCTGACCCTGGATAGGCACATATGTCAAAAAAAGCACACAGTCACCCTATCAGTCATCAAGCAGCAATGTTGGGAGACTAACATTCCTAAAAATGAACCAACATCTCATACCATCTGAGTATCAGGTAGCAGAAATCACGCATGACAGACAAAGACAGGACAGGTATATTAACAGCAGCACAGATGAGGAGGTGGAGGAGGGATGTGAAGAAGGGTTGCCACCATCTACCCCACTTGGGACCACTGCTATGACCGATAAGTAATGTGTGTCAATAATCTGAGAAGGAGGATAGTGTATGACAATGGTAAAAATACATACACAAATCACACCATGCCAGTCCTCCACCACCACCACTACAATCCACATCTGCCACATTGTAGGTTGTACTGTTTTTTATTACTTGACATCATCATGAATATGTGCCAGTGTCACTTAAGTAGGAAGTTAGTGTTGTGGGCAAAGCATTCTGCATGCTAACACATTTTTCAAGGCATATGTTGCTGTTGAACTCACAACTTTGACTTTCAGCCACTTATTTTTAAACTTCAGCCCTCATAAGAAGTAACATTACAGTGGGAAATGTAGTACCTATAGGAAATATAGGCAAAAAAGTGTTAAAATAGGCAAACAATTTGTTAAAATAGGTGAAAAGGAGGACATTTTTGCATAGGCGGGAAGGTGAAAACTTTCACAGATAAAAAGAAAAATTTGCAAGTTTTCGCGAAAAGTCATGCGGAAAATTTATCACATTTTTCACAAACCCCTAGTTAGAGCCACATTTTAAAAAAGTGATATTAATTACAATTACAGTTCAAACTATGGCTTGAGATATCCCCACCGTACACTCATACCATCTTGTCATCAATACTCATCTCATTATCATCTCATGCAATGTAATGCTATTTCAAGGTTCCTTCAATTTTCAATATAGTTTAAGCATATTTATCATGTTACATTTCATTACCATCCCAAGTACTGTTTAACTAACCAAAGGTTTATCCACTTATGTTTTCTTCTCATTTAGAGATGAACATTGAAATACAAGGACTGTTTCTCCATATTGACATGACTTCATTATCTACATAATACCATTAATACCTTGAATGCTGTGTTTACTTGAATCAGATGATTGTCAGATAACTGGCTCACCTAGTTCTGTGAGTAGAAAAGGGCAGAGAAGATGTGATATCTAGCATATCTACCATTATTCATCTTGGAACCCTTTCAGTGTCACAAGGGTGTGTAAGTCACATCCTTATGGCACTGAAAGTATTATGGTGTGAAGCTGTTGTGGTGCTGAAATCTGAGCAGATCCTCTCCACTATCCCAGTAGGAAAATGAGGAAGCAGAGAGGATCGACTTCTGGGTAAGACATCCCATATACATCACCAGTAGTTCAACAACCCTGCATGTTAATTAGGATTGTGGTAACAAGCAGTTGAACAGGGAGTGTGTTTTTTGTTGACAGTGATAGGGACAGGACAGTTAATTAACTAAATGTACAAAAGTTAAAATAAAAAAATTAAACTAGTGACTGAGGCAGACTGATACTAGAAGAGCAATAGTATTTTGTAAAGAGCAAGACCTCAAACACACAATCATTTATGTTGCGTACTTCACCATTAAATAATGTCCAGCAAGCATACTAGCTCAGGGGTAGGACAAAATGAGTGGTAGCAGTGCAGGAACATGTGAGTAAATTGGTTGTCCAATAACTAAAGAAACACAACACAAAATGCAGGGGCCCCCTGCAAACTTCAATGACGTGTTCCATAGCTTGCCTCATTCATAGTAACATAGTAACATAGTAATTTAGGTTGAAAAAAGACTTGTGTCCATCTAGTTCAACCCTTTTCCTATTCCTGTTTACCATCGTTGATCCAAAAGAAGGCAAAAAAACACAACAATACAGCAATTTCAAGTTCTGCCCCGAATGGGGGGGGGGGAGAATTCCCTCCTGACTCCAAGTGGCAATCAGATTTATCCCCGGATCAACAAGCCCTAAGTAAAATATTACTCCTAATACTAACGTATATAGCCCTCTATGTTATGCTCTTTTAAATAAGTATCCAGGCCCTTTTTAAAGGCGTCTAATGTATTCGATAGCACCACCTCCTCAGGCAGTGAATTCCATACCTTTATTTTCCTTACAGTAAAGAAACCCTTCCGCTGTTGTAGATTAAATCTCCTTTCCTCAAGTCTAAGTGGGTGGCCCCTTGTCCTATGTACTGTTCTGTTAATGAACAGGTCTTTGGAGAGCCCTTTGTATGGGCCCTGAACATATTTATATAGTGTTATCATATCCCCTCTAAGACGCCGTTTCTCTAGTGTATACAAGTTTAACTTTTCTAGCCTTTCCTCATAACTAAAACTTTCCATTCCCCTTACTAGTTTTGTAGCCCTCCTCTGCACTCTCTCTAGTTCCATAATGTCCTTTTTCAGAAAGGGCGCCCAGAATTGAACAGCATATTCTAGGTGGGGTCTTACCATGGACCTGTAAAGAGGCATAATAATATTTTCCTTCCTTGAGTCAATACCCCTTTTAATACATGCCAATATCTTATTAGCCTTTGCAGCTGCCAGCTGGCACTGCGTGCTACTGCTAAGTTTATTGTCTACCATTACTCCCAAATCCTTTTCATTTGTAGATTTCCCCAGAGAAGCACCATTTAAACTATATGTTGCATTTTTATTATTATACCCAAAATGCATAACTTTACACTTGTCTATATTGAATCTCATTTGCCATTTGCCTGCCCAGTTACTCAATTTGTCCAAATCCTCTTGTAATGAAGACACATCCAGTTCAGACTTTATTACCTTACTTAATTTTGTGTCATCGGCAAACACTGATACATGGCTCCCTATGCCCTCTGGGAGGTCATTAATAAACAAATTAAAAAGAAGAGGACCCAGGACAGATCCCTGAGGTACTCCACTTATCACCTTTATCCAACTGGAGAACTTGCCATTTACTACCACTCTTTCAATTCTATCTTTCAGCCAATTTCTAATCCACACACAAACATTTTCCTCTAGGCCTATTACATTCAGTTTGTACAGTAACCTCTTGTGTGGAACTGTATCAAATGCCTTGGCAAAGTCTAAATAGATCACATCAACTGCCGCTCCCTCATCTATATTATTACTCACTTTTTCATAAAATGCGATCAAGTTAGTTTGACAAGACCTGTCTTTCACAAAGCCATGTTGACTCCTGCTAATAATATTCCTGTTCCAGCAGAATTCTTGAATATATTCCCTTAGCAACCCATCAAGCAGCTTCCCTACCACAGATGTCAAGCTTACAGATCTGTAATTTCCTGGCTGTGACTTTGATCCCTTTTTAAATATGGGCACCACATCTGCTTTACTCCAATCCATGGGCACCATATCTGAAATAAAAGAATCCCTGAAAATCAAATATAACGGTCTAGCCAGGGCCTGGCTTAGCTCTTTAATACCCCTTAAGGACCTGCGGTCATGGGACATTTCCGTCCCATAATGACCACATAGGGGCACTTGGACGCGCCGGTACACCTGACCTGTCGCGTGTATCGGCGCGTCATTATGGGGCCTGATAGAGATCGCTCCGATCTTGGAGCGGTCAATTTCAGGCCCTATTTTTACTTACAGCGCTCCCGGTAGAGCGCTGTAAGTAAAAAGTACGTGACGTACTATGACCGTCATCGGTCCTTGAGTAGTTCAAGGACCGTGACGGTCCTGGTACGTCAAGGGTCCTTAAGGGGTTAAGTACCCGTGGGTGTATACCATCTGGCCCTGGAGCTTTGTTTACCTTAACACCATTCAATTGTTTTAACACTTTTTCTTGTGTTAGCCAGTCCCATGTTTGCTGTGACTGTACTGTAAAAGTAGTTTGCAGATTCTTGTCCATTGGGTCTTCCTTGGTAAAAACAGAAGAAAAGAAATTATTTAAAATATCTGCCTTCTCTCTGTCCCCCTTGACCATCTCCCCCGTTTCAGATAACAAGGACCCAACATTATCAGACTTTAATTTTTTGCCATTAATGTATTTAAATAATTTTTTTGGGTTGCTCTTGCTCTCCTTAGCAATATTTTTTTCATTCTCTAGTCTAGCTAATTTGATAGCCTTTTTACAGGTTTTGTTGGCATTTTTGTATTCTGAAAATGCCTCTACTGATCCCTCAGCTTTATAATGTTTAAATGCCGCTTTCTTGTTATTTATTTCATGAATTACTTTACTGGTTAGCCACATTGGTTTTAATTTGCTTCTTTTGTACTTGTTTCCAACAGGGATAAATTTAGATGTGTATTTTTGCAATGTTGCTTTGAAGGCATTCCACTTACCTTCTGTGTTTTTTCCTGAAAATATTTTATCCCAGTCAACAAGACCAAGGGATGAATTAAACCTGCTAAAGTTGGCCTTTTTAAAATTCAGTGTTTTGGTGGAACTCATACCAAATTGTTTTTTGAATTAATCTCAAACGATACCATGTTATGGTCACTATTCCCCAAGTGCTCCCTAACTTGGATGTTAGAGATAAGTTCTTCATTGTCAGTTATTACCAGATCCAGACATGCATCCCCTCTGGTTGAGGTCTGCACTAGTTGAGACAAAAAATTGTCATTCAGCAAGTTCAGAAACTTACTACTTTTAGCAGAATTCGCTGTTCCATTTTTCCAGTCTATTTCTGGATAATTAAAATCCCCCATAATTATAGTTCTCCCTATTTGAGAAGCCTTTTCTATTTGCATTAATAGCTGTGATTCTTCAAGGTCACCAATGTTTGGTGGTTTATAACAAATACCCACAAATATTTTCTCGGCAGTTTTACCCCCAGTGACTATTTCAACCCACAGGGATTCCACATGTTCACTACTGTCATCACATTTATCGTCCCGCAAATGAGGCAATAATATTGGTTTGACATACAGACAGACCCCACCACCTCTTTTGTTTGACCTATCTTTTCTAAATAACATGTAGCCCTCCAAATTGATTGACCAATCATGTGTGTCATCCCACCATGTTTCTGTTATGCCTATCAAGTCATAGTTTTCAGTTTCAGCTACCAGCTCCAGTTCCCCTATTTTACCAGTTAAACTTCTGGCATTTGCAAGCATACAATTTATGCCACTGCTATGTTTCATTTGTGATTTAATTTTGATGTGGTTTGTAGGCTTCTCCCTATTATCTGTACTAACCCCACCCCCAGATCCACCCACCTGGTCATTAACTACATCGCCTTCCCTATCTATACTATCTAGCCCAGTATTTATTGGCCCCTCCCCCACTTCCTAGTTTAAAATCTCCTCCAACAGTCTAGTAATCCTCTCCCCAAGCACTCGAGACCCTCTTGCATTCAGGTGCAATCCATCCCTACTATAGAGATTGTACCCCAAAGCAAAATCAGCCCAGTGCTCTAAAAACCCAAAGCCCTCCCTCTTACATCAAGACTTCAGCCATGCATTGAGCTCCCTAATCTCCCGCTGTCTCTCTGGCGTAGCGCATGGCACGGGTAGTATCTCTGAGAATACTACCTTGGAGGCCCAGTTCCTAATCTTACTCCCTAAATCCCTAAAATTGCCTTTTAGGACTCTCCACCTTCCTCTTACTTTGTCATTGGTACCAATATGCACCAAGACAGCTGGATCCTCTCCAGCCCCTCCCAATAATCTGTCCACCCTGTCTGCAACATGCCGAACCCGGGCACCCGGGAGACAGCAAACCATTCGGTTGTTGCGATCAGAGCCACAGATTACCCTATGCCCGGCCTCAGCCAAATTCCACACACATAACAATGAATTAATCAAAATAAGAGTAAGGATGCTTTTAAACTAGTGTACTTTACAAATGGAAGGGATTCTCAATGTTGAAGAAGTTGAAGGGACGACAACATATAAAAATGAACATGTCTGGGGACATATGCACTTAAATATCATGGATGTCATGCTAGACTGAAATGTTTCTACATTTGTTCTCTGTAGTCTAAATCTTGGATGCTAGAGAAGTCTCCAAGGAGCTAATTTAGAAAAGGGTAATTTTACACTAACACTTTCCTATAGACTGGCCTATCAAACCAGTCTATCACCCTTTTCTATAATATCTTTGATTCGGGGGCAGCATAAGAAAAATTCCATCATTTTTTAATAAAGTGCCTATTGGATATAGAGTTTATGACATCTTAATAAATACCAGTAAGCTACATCATGACACGCCGTTTCCCTCTGAAGACAGACATAAGAAAATCCAAGTAGCGACTATGTAGTGGTTAGGCACAATCACCACACCATTAAGTCTGTATTAGAGTCAAAGCCGCATATGTGTGTATATATATACTCTGAATTACTGTATCCAATATTTTGTGATCCCAGTGATACAGACACAAATATGATTACTGTTAATAGCCAATGTCTAATGTCACATATGGCATCCTGCTGGAAAGCAGTGCTCATATTCTGCAGGATGCTTAGTCCTTAGGTGCTTTGTTATGCCTTGCATCCTGTTTGTCTCCTCAACATTATAGTGTGTAGTCATTGCACCTCATAGGGTGCAATGTGTGGACACAAATTGCCATATTCCTGCCTACACAGAATTGCTACCTGAATGGGGGTAATGGCATTAGTGGAGGGATTTGAGACCGAGTGGGAACCCTTTGGACTGGTATGGAAGTTAGTAGGGAGAAGTCACTGGCTGGTGCTGGCTGCAAAGGCTGATGGGGGATTGCTGCTGACTGATGGGGGGTCTCTGCAACCAATTTGGTCTTCTTAGTGAAGGTTTTCTTGTGTCCATGTTTTTGAAGAGGGGTAGCAGGGTCAGTAGCAGCAGCAGTGGCATGGGAGTAGGACTTTTTATTTTTTGGCATAAACTTTAGCATGCCTATATTGCATATGCTTAATCAGTGTAGATGTGACAAGGTGATATCCCTGCTTTCCCCTCTTTACTGTTAGATCAGACATGGTGCATCCAGCACATGATGATCATTGAGCTCTGCCTCTCAGATTCTCCTCCTCGACTGCTGTGACCCCAGTCCCACAACCACATCTTCATGCCCACGGACAGAAATCTGCCCCTGTTTGTACCACTCACATCCAGAACCTGGCACTTCAAATAATCCTGCACCACTTCTTCCTGCCTACTCACAGGATAATCCACTATATCCTCCTGCTGCCCACTCAAAAGAGGATCTCTCCCACTACTGCACCCATCTCCAATTGTACTCTGTCTTCTATATTCTCCCGTCCGCCGCATTCTGTTCCCTCTCTGTGCCACTCCATGATTGTATGGTGTAGAAAGCTTTGAATTGCACTGAAAGACTCTGGAGAATCATCGCTATCTAGGTTGCTTGGTGCACCTGGTGTCACCAACATTAATGGTGCAGGTGGCACTGGCTCGGGCTCCACTGTAGTGCTATTGCTGGTGGAAGCAGAAGCAATGACACTGTTGCTAACAACTGATGCCACTCCTTCTATCTTGGCAATAGAGAGTACACCGATGTAGGCCTGGCTTCCCCCTGCCCCGATAAGGATGATTCCCCTGTTCTTCCAAGTCTTTCTGGTAGACATGATCAAAATATTAGATTAAATAAATAATGACAAAAAATCCATCACATTACACACTTCACTAACCCTTACTACTCTAACACTCATTCACCAAACTTTAATGACCCTCACAACCCTGCCACTAACTGAATTTGAATGGCCTTCACTGCTGTAACATTAATTTGAATGCCCCTCACCACCCAACACTAAATCTGACTTGAATGACCCTCTCTAACTTAACCTTAGGTCACACACACAATTCAGAAATCGCAAATTTCATTTTTATTAGCTCTCTCCACTCCTAAATCACCTCTACTCCTCCCTGATGACTAATAAAACCCACAGTGAAGTGCAGGAAATTCTTGGTTTTTATAGTAGAAGACAATGGGAAATTAAGGGCAACATTTTGCAGCAGGACAAAAACAGGACTTTTCACCCATCCCTAATCACCAGCTGGCATTTCTTCAGCCTATTCACCTGTAGGATCATCCTACTAGTTTATTCTATTAAAGTCACTGTTCCAGTTATTCTTTATTTTATTTTCTGCTAAAATAGTCCCTAATATTTGGGTTTATTTATAAATCATCTGAGAAAGTAGAGTACCAGATGCTCTGTACTAGAATTCTCTCCATTTCACTCAGTGAGATATTTAACAATGAGTGAGCTTCTTTCTTGTATACATGTATGTATGTATGAATGTAAATAGAGGTTTCAATGTGGAAATTCTTACACACTTCATTGAGACAAATATGTGTGCATACACATTTAGGCAATATTGTGCAATATTGGTGCAAATAATAAGGGAACAGTACAAAAATGTAATATTTTGTAATTTGAAACCCCTTGAATGATAGTGGAGACCTGTAGGACATTCCAGTGGTTAGAATACCCATTTTGGGAATGTGTGTTTATGCCCTATGATGAAATTGGTTACGAAATATCAGCACTTTTCTTAATAAATCAATTCACACATTATTTCCACATATACTAACATAGCCAATACAATAGCTTTTTTTGACAGAAAGGAGTCTTGGATCTTTGCGTTCCTTCACTGATAGATAAGAGAGGTTTGCAATTGCTTAATGCTAAATTGAAAAATTGAGTAACCTCCAAAAAATTAACATATTTTCTGCCATGTTTTAAATTCACAATGTAATAATCAGTATTGCATTGTGTTTGATGTAAACAGTTTGGGGTCACTTAGAAATGGCCTTGTTTTTGAAAGAAAATAAAATCTTATCCATTAAAATAACATCAAATGGATCAGAAATAGTGTAGACATTGTAAATGTTGTAAATGACTATTGTAGCTGGAAACGGCTGATTTTTTTATGGAATATCTACACTTGATGCAAACAGATGATTCTTCCATGAAAGCAAAGTTTGAAGGACACAGGTATTATTTAAATTAAAAATCATTATTTCTAATCTTGTCAACATCTTGACTGTATTTCCTATTCATTTTGCAACTTATTTAATGTATGTTTTCATGAAAAACAAGGACATTTCTGAAGCGAACTTTCGAAACGTAGTATATATTAATACTAGTATGGAAGTCCGTATACACGGACTTAAGTGCACCCAGCTGCCCCAGCTGCTGTCCCGGAGCCAGTAGCAGAGACATGACGTGAGCCGTCCAGAGTTGGGCAGCACGTTTGTCGAGTCTCTACTGAGCATGACTGCAGTCAAGGGCAGTAGAGACTCGCTGAATGCGCTGATCCTTAGCGGGGAGCTCCAGACGGCTCGCAGCGAAGCTCTCTGTGTGCGAAACCACACATGCACAGTAGAGACTCTCTACTGCGCATGTGCGGTTACGGCTCACATTGAGCGATGCATTCTACCACTTTATATTATAGGTTTACAATTTTAAATTTAAAATTTTAGCCACCAGGTAGTGCTGTTCTTATCACTTACTACTGGTAGACATAGTCAATAACTACCAAAAATAAGCCTCTTGGACACCAGTTGGAACTGCAGTTTATAAAAAGAGACATTTGAGCTACTATACTATTAGAATGGAAAATCTATCAGCATAGCAGTACCTTATAAAAAACATTAAAACATTTTTTTAAAAATAGGTTGATGCATTTTTGAAGAAAGGTGCTCTATAAGTTGGATATTAAACAGAGCTTTTACAGTCAAGGCTGAAAATGACCTCATTTGCAGGCAGATTTTTTCTCTCTCTCCAGGGAATGATATGATGGGATTTTGTACCACCAAGCTGCTTGACATGCAACTACTTTGATTTGTGACCATGAAGTGCTGGTTTCACATTTAATTTTCCTTCATATTGCAATGGGAAAATCCAAAGATACATTCTAATACAGGCCATTGCTTATACATCATTTGAAAAAACAGATAAAAGGACCGTTTTTCCTACTTGAGAGTAATATTTAACTCATTCTACCCATAACCCCTTAGATTCTAGGGGTTTCACAAATCACTGGAGATATGAAGCAGCCATAGGTTTACATTATCTCCATTAATCAGTGGTCAGTAGATCTGATCTAACTTTTAAGAAAACTAAAAACTAAGAAAAACATTAGGGCAGCTGAGGTGCAAATTATTCAACAGCATCTGAATATAATAAGTAATATTTTTTCATTGTACATTAATGGTCATTACATTTCCTGTTATGTGCCAGACTGTGTTAAACAGCATTCCAGAGACATTATTACCTGCTTTATTTAACTGTATACTTATTCTGATATTGGCATCATATTTGAAGGCATGCAAGCAGGGAAACCAGTGGCAAGCCAAATTCAGTCTAGTCACTGTTTTTATACTTTTTTTTGTATTCTAAGGGCTCAATCCAATTCCCGCTGTTAAAAAAAAATATCACGGACAGTTGTTTTGCAAGCACAGTTAGCCATCCAATAACCTGTGCTGTGAACTATTAATGTGCTGAAAATGACAACGTCCAGCAATATTTATAGCACTGAGAACAATGGAACAGTAGGGATGGGCGAAAATTTTAGCCTCAAACTGAAATCGGCAAATAATGGCACTTCCTGCTTGGTGAATAATTTCCAGCAAAAAGTGCAGTTTTTCCACTTTTTCTTGCCTTTTTCACCTAGCTCATTGTGCATTGAAATCAATGAGATTAAATATTTTTCTCCATCACACAAATTTTTCTACAGCCATATAAAAAGGTGTCAGGCTCTCACAGCATGCCATTCTGTGTTTCTGAGTGGAGAGAGCAGCACCTTGTTTGAGCTAGAGAAGACAGGGGATTTAAAGTTTAGTTTAGGGCATTTATTCCCTGTATTGGGAGAGTCAGTGGGGCACTCTGGGAAGAAGGGAGGAAGGAGATTCACCCCAAATAATACCACAAAATTCAGATTGACTGACTGGCAAGACATAGGCAGCTGGGGACCTATTTGCTTGCTGATCTTGATGTTATTGTCTCTGTGTTGCGTGGGGAAGTCTGGGGAAAGAAGTTGCTGATTTTGCTTTTCAGTTATAAGTTTTTTTTGGACAGACAGTGATAAGAAAACAGTGTGAACAACCTTAAAAAAAAAAAAAAAAAAAAAAAAGAATAAAGAACTAAATATATTAGGTGACAGTGACTGGGCATAGGCATGGCATCATACAGCTCCATCCGTTGTGTACCTTAGAGTAAAAAAAACATAGTGTAGTTGACAGGAAAGAAAAAACCAGGGCGCTCCCTAGTGCAATATGTTTTGCCAGTTGAAGACCTCCACCAACACACCACTATACTCACAATATTCTCAACCACTAATAGTGGTCAGCAAAAACAGATGGGGGACTCAGACTGCCCAAACTCAGTCACTCCAAGTTGTTAGATGGATGCTGTGTCTTCTAGAGACACCCACAGTACTTGCTGGGAACCTTGAAATACAGAGAACAAACTAACAGGGAGTGCGCAAACCACCAACAGATATCTCTATGGCTATCTTCAATCAGTTCTCAACCAGTATTAAACCAATACTCACAATTACTGTGCAAGATAGCTGGTTGTAGGAACAACCAGCCAATTCAAACGGGGTAAACAGAGACTGCCCCGTTTCAGTCGCTTCTCTCAGGAAAAAAGAAAAAGAACAATGGATCCTCTAATAATGTTATCAAATTTATTTAAAAATACAGATTAAAAAAATCTGAAATATAGCTGTAAATATACAATGTCAATACATACAATAGGCTATTAATACCTGATATGATGCATTTCAGGGATTTACCCCTTTTTCAAATATTGCAGGCTTATAACTTATAAAAACATATAATAACAAGTATATCATATGTGGGAAAAAAGGAAATCATCACTCACTCCCATATCACGGACTCCTTAAATGCCCAACTAACCAGTATCCTCTTCCGGATTGCAAATAACAAACCCAGCGAAAAAATGGCATGTCTCATGACTGGGAAGCTATCAGTATACATCCTAAGGCAAAAAGACAAAACCACGAGAGAAGACTATATCACATGACCACAAATCTCACGATCACGACAACCAGAGCTCCAAATGCTTGGAACGCAAATTATCAACCAGAAGAGCAACTAGTTATAAAACTTCCTAGCACTACCGGGAGACCGTGACATAAAGGGAGCGGAGCGAGTCCCATTCCCCAACATAAAGAATAAATACAAGTCACACATATAGAGAATCCCATTGAGAGAAGTACAAAAAGTACAAAAGACATGAACTACACATTCTCAAAGTATGAAAACAGTTAAAAAATAAAAATGATAAACAATGAAGAAACAAAGAAAAATAAATTAAAGTAAAAAAAATGTAAGAATCATTGTAAATAAATAGAATAATAAAATAACTGACGATTACCTTGAGAGGCTACCCTTAAGAGTAAGGAGAGGAATATCCAGATTGGGGTGACACCCAAACGATTAAACTTTGTTACTACGTTCAATTCAGAACATAAAGTAATTGAAGGTGTTTTTAAAAAACACTGGGGTGTCCTGACTCTGGATCCGGCTCTTAGAGATGTTGTGGGGCAATCACTGTCTTTCACCTATAGAAGAGCTAGGACATTGTGAGTATTGGTTTAACACTGCTTGAGAACTGATTGAAGATAGCCATAGAGACATCTGTTGGTAGTTTGCACTCTTCCAGTTCATTTGTTCTACAGTGTAGTTGAGTAATGTCCAGCAAATGCACAAGGGGAAGTGGGGGAGGGGGAGCAGTGCAGGGGCATGAGAGCAAAGTAGTAGTTCAAAAACTGACTGCAGCAATGGTTACTGTAGTGTGTGCAATCAATGATGATGATCCCTCTACTCCAAGGGAGGATGCAGTTAGTCAAGGTCCCAACAAAACTAGTTCCAGCACGAACAGTGCCAATAGAAATAAAGAGTCATATAAGAAGAACACTGAAGGCAGGTGATGCTGCTGCTGCTGAGGATGACCTAATAATGACTGATGATGATGCAGATCTAGAATATATCCCTCCAGCATCCTTCTCTTGTTCAGATACAGATGACGCTCAGAGTGAGGATGATGACAGGGCTATATGGTTAGCAGAAAGTCAAAGGCTGAATCTTCTACCCCTTTTAAGGAGTGCTGTGCCTGTCTATAAACTGTTTGAGAAAGCTATTGGAGAGTCTGACCTAGACTTGTGCATGGGCAAAATTTTCGATTAAATTCGAATTCGGACAAAATTTTTTTTTACTAATTTGGATGATCCTAATTTCGGACCAGGCCTATTCATTTTGAACGAAATTCTGATCCATTCCGAATTATTCGGCCGAATTTAACATGGGTTAAATTATAGCAGTGCGCTTCCGTGCACACTGCTATCATTCTTTGCAGACAGGGTGTGCATTTAGAAAAAGATCCATCCCAAAACGGACATTGTCGTACATTGCCAGTCTGTGCATGTCACCCCTACTTCAGCATGGGATGCCAGTCACAGTGCAAACATCGAACATCGAAATCCCATGCCTGTCCTTCAATATAGCATATGCTCGAACATTGAAAACCCATGCCTGTCATTCAATTTAGCATATGCTCGAACATCAAAAACCCATGCCTGTCACATCATACTCAACATAAGTGGTCGACTCGAACATGGACAAACTACATGTCACATTCTATGTTAGTACATGGGTAAAGATTAAGGTTTCATTTTCTGGTACAAGCCTCCTACCCTACTGTCCCTCTTTAGTATCCAAATTCCTCTCTCTCATTTTTGTATCCTGATTTCCCCTCATATCAGTTAAGTCTATGTGTATATACATTGTAGTGTTTCATACTACATCAAGAATAAACATCAATGATTGTTTAAACTGCAGTATTATTATTATTATTATTATTATTCTTTATTTATATAGCGCCAACTAATTCCGCAGCACTGTACAATTGGGAATAGACATACAGAGGTATTAAATAGTACAATCAGATGTGGAGAACAGGAGGATCAAAGGGCCCTGCTCGTGAGAGCTTACAGTCTAGAGGAAGGTAGGTTTGATACAGAAGGAGTAAGTGCTATTGCGTTTAAGTGCCTCCTGCCACATGAACTGCCAGTCAGTGGGTGGGAGTGAGAAGTGCCGTTGAGTGCAGTAGTCCGTGCAAGGGGTGAATCATGGTGATGATGTTTATGGAGGCAGTTGATAGGCCTCCCTGAAGAGGTGAGTATTCAGGGAGCGTCTGAAGATTTGAAGGCTGGGGGAGAGTCTGATGGGGCGGGGGAGGGAATTCCACAGCTCAGGTGCAGCACGGGAGAAGTCCTGTAGGCGGGAGTGGGAGGATGTGATAAGAGCTGTGGAAAGCAGAAGGTCATGTGCAGAGCGAAGATGGTGGGCGGGAGTATATATGGAAATGAGAGATGAAATATAGGGGGGTGCAGTGTTAGTGAGGGCTCTATAAGTTAGCACCAGAGTTTTGAATTTTACTCTGTATGCTAACGGGAGCCAGTGTAGGGACTGACAGAGGGGTGTGGTGTTAGAGAAGCGATGAGTGAGGTAGATTAGTCTTGCAGCAGAGTTCATTATGGACTGTAGCGGGGTTAGTCGGGTGAGAGGCAGGCCAATTAGTAAAGAGTTACAGTAGTCAAGACGGAACATGATGAGTGTTTGGATTAGAATTTTGGTAGTGTCTTCTGTGAGAAAGGGTCGGATTCTAGAGATGTTGCGGAGGTGGAGGCGGCATGAGTTGGAGATTGACTGGATGTGAGGAATGAAGGATAGGGCAGAGTCAAATGTGACCCCCAGGCAGCGTGCTGTAGGGGTTGGTGTGATGGAAGTGTTGTTAACAGTGAGGGTTATATTTGGGATAAGGCTGGTTGTAGATGGAGGGAAGAGAATTAGTTCAGTTTTGCCAAGGTTAAGTTTGAGTTGATGGGAGGACATCCAGGAAGACACAGCAGACAGACAGTCAGACACTCGGGACAGGAGGGAAGGGGAGAGGTCTGGGGAGGAAAGATATATTTGGGTGTCATCAGCATAGAAATGATGGTGAAACCCAAAGGAGTTTATTAGTTTTCCAAGGGAAGCAGTGTAGATTGAGAGAAGCAAGGGTCCCAGTACTGATCCTTGAGGCACACCAACAGACAGTGGGAGGGGTGGGGAAGTGGAGCCGGAGTAGGAAACACTGAAGGAGCGGTTGCAGAGATAAGATGAAAACCAGGAGAGTGCAGTGTCGCAGAGACCTAGGGAGTGGAGGGCTTGGAGGAGGAGTGGGTGATCAACTGTGTCAAAGGCGGCTGACAGGTCCAAAAGAATGAGTAGGGAGTAGTGGCCTTTTGACTTGGCTGAGAGCAAGTCATTGGCCACTTTAGTGAGGGCAGTCTCAGTGGAGTGATGAGGGCGGAATCCGGATTGCAAGGGATCTAGCAGGGAATGGGAGCAGAGGAATTTAGTGAGCCGGTTATATGCAAGGCGCTCGGGAAGCTTGGAGGCGAACGGGAGTAGGGAAATTGGCCGGTAATTTGACAGTGAGTTTGGGTCCAGGGAGGGTTTTTTTAGGATGGGAGTGATTAGTGCATGTTTGAAAGAGGATGGGAAGGTGCCGGTTGACAAAGAGAGGTTAAATAAGTGAGTAAGGATTGGAGTTAGTAGAGGGGAGAGTTCTTGGGTGAGCTGAGATGGGATTGGGTCGAGAGGGCATGTGGTTAGGTTTGAGCGAGTGAGGAGAAGGGAGACTTCATCCTCAGTGACAGGTGGGAAGGAGCTTAGTGTGTATGTGGGAGAGGCGACAGGGCTGGGCTGGCTGGGTGGGGGTGGTAGTGATTAAATGTCATGTCTGATATATTCAATCTTGTTCGTGAAGTGGTTGGCGAGATCTTGGGCAGAGAAGTTAGTGGAAGGTGTTTGTGTTGGTGGGTTTAGAAGAGATGTGAAGGTTGAGAAAAGGCGTTTGGGGTTAAAGGAAAGATTAGAAATTAGAGAGGAGAAGAATGACTGTTTAGCCAGGGAGAGGGCAGAGCTATATGAACGGAGAATGAATTTGTAGTGTGTGAAGTCAGCTGTGGAGCGCGATTTCCTCCAGTGCCTTTCAGCAGTGCGTGAGCACCTTTGGAGGTATCGCGTTAGTCTTGTGTGCCAGGGTTGTAGTGGGGTTGTGCGTGGGTGGCATGGAGTTGCAGGTGCAGCGATGTCAAGGGCTGAAGTGAGAGTGCTGTTGTAGAGAGCAGTCGTTTTGTCTGGGCAAGTAAGTGTGAGGATGGGGTTGAGAAGAGGCTGCAGGGAGGTGGAAAATTGTTGCTTGTCAAGTGTATGCAGATTTCTCCGCATGCGCTTGATTGTGGCGGGGGCGATGGGTTTGCGTGGTATGATGAGGTTACCGGTGAGGAGGTGGTGGTCAGAGAGGGGAAAGGGGACATTAGAGAAGTTGGAGACCGAGCAGAGGTTAGTGAAGATCAAGTCGAGGGAGTGACCATCACTGTGTGTGGGAGAGCTGGTCCACTGCGATAAGCCTAAGGAGGTTGTTAAGGAGAGGAGTTTGTGTGTCTAAACTAATTTGTGTATTGAAAATACATTAACCCCATCGCGACAAGTGACTTACCAGGTACGTCCCACAAAAACTGTCACTTAGTGACAGAGGACGTACCTAGTAAGTCCCGGAAGTCATTCGCTAGAATGAAGAAGAAGAAAAATCCATTGTTAAGTGCCGGGCACGTGCGCGCACAGTCGGTCATTAAGGGGTTAATCTTGTGCTAAATCATCACCTCACTTAACCCTTCTCAGCGACTGACAGAATTGGAACGAAGAGCCAACTTGCCTTTTATTCGAGGATCGCAAATTGTGGCAAGCATTAACTCGGGACAATTGTCCATGTGCTCTTCCATGCGCCGAGTAAGTTCCTTCTTCAACCTCGTTAGAAGGGCAGCAACATCTGGAAGTATATTATCCTCAGCACCAGGCAAGCATTCCCTATGGGTAAGGAAATCATCCAATTTTAAGGAGAAGTGCGTGAAGAGGGGAATGACTTCTGCCAGACTAGCGTTCTCTTTGCTCAAAAGTTCCGTCAAAGCACGGAAAGGCGTAAGGACTGTCACTACCTGTACCATCAGGGCCCAGTCAGCCCTGCCCAGTGTTCTGTTACTGCCAATGACATTGCATGAATTGCCTTTTTCTGCTCCAGGATACGCTCTAGCATATCTAAGGTGGAGTTCCACCTGATCCCAACATCTTGTTTTAGGCGGTGCTCTAGGAGGTCTGCCTTTTTCTGTTCCTCCCTGAGTAGCTGGCTATTTTTGACGCTCCGATGGAAGTGGCCAGAAATTTGTCGGCACGACTCCAGAAGAGCTGACAACCTTCCAGTGTTACTGCCATCCTCAAGAGCAGCCTTCACTACTAGATGCAGAACATGCGCTGAGCAGTGCACACCCACAAATCTGCCATCCCGGAGAGCCTTGATCATGTTAGCTGCACCATCAGTAACCACAAACCCCATTTGCACCTGTGTGCCTGCCTGCTCCCCTAGCCATTGCGCCACCATGTTCTGCAGTGCTTTGCGAATGTTATCTGAGGTGTGCTGCTGATCCATTACCTCAGCATGGAGGAGGAAAGAGAGGTAACCTGTCTGCCTATACAACTGTGACACTGGCAGTGTGACTCTGAAGATTATTCAGACAAATCACTTGTATTTTGTATGTTTTTAATAAAACCAACACAGGTGACTCTCCCTTGAGGTGGAGAAAAGACACGCTTCCTGCCTATACAGCTGTGACACTGGCAGTGTGACGCTGAACATTATTCAAACAAATAACTTGTATTTTTTATATTTTTAATAAAATCAACACATGTGACTCTCCCTTGTGGTGGCTAAAAGGCACCCTGCCTGCCTATACAACTGTGACATTGGCAGTGTGACACTGAAGATTATTTAAACAAATAACTTGTATTAGGAATAATTTTAATAAAATCAACACATGTGGGTCTCCCTTGTGGTGGCAAAAAGGCACGCTGCCTGCCTATACAACTGTGACACTGGCAGTGTGACGCTGAAGATTATTCAAACAAATAACTTGCATTAGGAATAATTTTAATAAAACCAACACATGTGGGTCTCCCTTGCGGTGGCGAAAAGGCATGCTGCCTGCCTATACAGCTGTGACACTGGCAGTGTGACGCTGAAGATTATTCAAACAAATGACTTGTACTTTTTATATTTTTTTTTTAAGAAACACAGATGGCCCCCTTGCGGTGGCGAAAAAGCACCCTGCCTGCCTATAGAACTGTCAGACTGGTTGATGTGACATTGAAAATTATTCAAACAGTGCCGGCCCAATACATTGTGCTGCCTGGGTCCAAGGATTAAATGCTGCCCCCTCAAAAAAAAAAACAAAAAAAAAAAAACACACCCACCAAAACACACCCACATCCATTATAATGGGGTCTTGTGTCCATAGAGAGATCTTAAGTCACCAGGGTTGTAAACATGCACTCTGATTTACAATATTTCAGCCAGTAAATATGATGGTGGGGTCTTCTGTCCATAGACAGCTTAAGTCACCAGGGGCTGTGAATGTGCTCTCTCTAATTTACAATATACCTGTAGACACCAAACAAGTGTAAGAGCGTAACCGATATTTAGACTAAAAAGCAGTTATGCCCTTACACTTGGTTGGACTTGGTGTCTACAGACATATTGTAAATTAGAGAGAGCACATTTACAGCCCCTGGTGACTTGGGATGGAAGAAAATAGGAAGATGAGGGAAATAATAAGCCATTATCTATCTCAGAACCATAGCGTTCTACCCCTGGGCCCTGGGTGAACTCACTCACGGTCTCAGCTCAGAATTCAGCAGGACAGAGTCACAGCAACAGTCAGATCATGCACGGTCTCACACCACACGCACGGTACGCACCCCAACCAGCCAATGTGGATGGATCATACTGAGTGAGCAAATATGCTTCTCTTTAATTGGCTGGTGGCAGGCTGGTGATGAGATGGTGCGTGTGGGTTGGCTGTGAGGCATAGCACACTCCGAAACTGAGCCTGGTGGTGTATCTGTGTGGACTGACACTGACTATCACATGATTTACATCACTGAAGCAGCCAGCGGGCATCGCCACTGAGTGAGCATAGGGCCACCCAGCTGCTGAGAGTGACAATGATGGGACATACTGAAACACAGACCTGGCGGCTTTGCTACACTAGTAGCCACAGAACAACATCTACACTGTCTGCTCCCAGTATGGTACCACTAGTAGGCAAAGAATGAAACATACATTTTCTGACACCCTAGCCTTGTTCCACTGTCCTCTAGTAGTCACAGAACCACATATACACTGTATAACAGCCACAGCCTTGTTCCACTGCCCCAGTGGTTGCTGTTGAACAGTATTTCTCAACTCTTGTCCTCAGGACCCACTAACAGGCCAGGATTTGATGATTTCTTTGTTAGAGCACAGGTGAGTTAATCAATGTGCATGAGCCTCTGATCACCACACTAGCAGAGAAATCCCTACGTTCTGGCCTGTTAGTGGGTCCTGATGACAGGAGTTGAGAAACACTGCTGTAGAACCTACATGCACTGTTTCCTTAGTGGCATTCTACTGGTAGCCACAGCACCACATATAGACCGTCAGACACCCCACCCTTGTTCCATTAGTAGCCATAGATCGTAATTACATTGTCTGCTTCCCCAGCCTTGTTCCACCTGCAGCGACATCCTGCCAAAAAATAAAATCTTTTCTGTTTTTTGAATGGGATATAGTATATATGATACATTCACTCCAAATAAAATGTATGTATTATCTGTGAAGAATATGTTCATAAAATGGTTTTCACTATTTGACTGTTTAAAAAATGTTTACAGGTTTAATTTTAAGACTCTGGTCACTTTACCATAATGCACACCTGCCAGCTGTCCCTGGTTTTGACTCTCTGGACCCAGCAGGCTCTATTGGTCCCTGACCTTAACATTGAAATGCAATCCAATATTTTCTGTGCTTGTCATCCATAGATGAACAGGTTACAATCTTACCAGTGTTTGCTATTATTATTTAATTATAGGATTAAATAATTACATGTAGTATTATTGTATAGGTAATATCCAACTGTACTATTGTAGCTGTAATGTGTTAAAAAGAAAAATTGAGACATTCTGTTGTGAACGAACTGCAACACAGGAGAGAAATAAAAAAAAATGCTTGACATCTATACTGAAGAGGGGTCCACAGCATTGTCTTAGTATAGCAATATCACCATTTTCCGTGAGTGAGCAATACAGGGCTCTACGGTAATTGCTGGGCATTTCCCAACGTCATAATCAGGGGATGATGGGAGTTGTATTCTAACTACTGTTAGGAAACACATAAGTGATGCACATTCATCTCCCACCTAGAAATTATTTACACACGAGACAACTCCTCCAAGTAATACCTAGCCCCTTTCCAAGTGAAAGGACTTCCAGAAAGCCTTCAGATCTCTTAGTGACTCACCTGTTATTGGCAGTCAGCGGGACCCGGAGAATAGGAGGGGGTGATGCTATGGCTGCAGATTAAGTCTGGCACGCTGCTCTTAGTTGGCCACTCGTCACAATGTTGAAGCTCAGCCCAGCCAGCACCTTCCGGGTGGAGACACCTCACAGCAATCCTGTTCAGGACACATCATGCACTGTCGTGCACTCATACTAGGGATCCCAAATGTTTAGACTCATTTCGTACAGGGGGCACCCTCCTGTATTTGTAAAACCTCTCTTGCAAATCTGGGATGGTAGACCTATTTACTCAAGTCTTGACTTTAGGTGGGCGATAAACAATACAAAATAGGCATAATGTTTGACTATCACATAATTCACGTCACTGAAGCAGCCAGCAGGCATCGCCACTGAGTGAGCATAGGGCTGCCCGGCTGCTCACAGTCACACTGATGGGACACCCTGCAACACAGAACTGGCAGAAGTGCACAAAATAAACATGCTATGGGACGGCAAATTGCCGCCCCTGTCAAAGTGCCGCCTGGGTCCATGGACCCACTGGGACCCATGTAAGGGTCGGCCCTGTATTCGAACAAATACCTAATTTTTTATATTTTGCACAGGAACAAATATTACTCGCTCTTGCAGTGGCAATAACTGGAACTAATGCTGGCTGCCTACCTATGCCTAGCCTAATGCTACCTGCCTGCCTACACAACAACTGGACACTCTCTAATCTCTTCTTCACTCTCTGAGCTCCAACAACGCAATGAGGAAATGCAGGCTGTCTGTCTGTGTGACTGTGTCATTAGTCCAACCCCCATCATGAAACGAAGAAGGCTATTGGAATACAGACAAAAGAGGGTAGTAGTGCATGAAACGGACAATGGAATTGGACTAGAGACATGGAGGGAAAATTATGGAGGGAAAGTAATTGAGCGCGCACAGGAAGTACAAAAAAGTCCTGGTCGAAAGCAGTCAAAACTTTTGGAAATTTGTCGATTGCCGAAACTTCCGAACGTTTCAACGAATTTCGGTCCTGGGCTGTTCGGATCATTTTTTACGAATGACCCTTGAGTTTTGGATTGGCTGAATGTCTCCGAATGACCCCATTTTCGAAAAAATCCGAAGGTCTCCGAATGAATTTGCACAAGTCTAGTCTGACCCTAGACAAGCACAGATGTCAAAAAGCACACAGTCATCCTATCAGTTATCATCAGCATCATCACCTCTTCAATGTCCAAGTCCCACTCAGCCACACACACCTATTTTGAGCACCCAGCAGCAGCAACAGCAACACAGGTTGTAAACATCAATAATGTTAGATATTAAGAGTGCCTCTGCTACTGTAAGTGATGCACCTTTGACAGTGGCAGTAGAATTGCATCAACAACTAGCCCCAGTAGTAGTAGTAGCAGCAGCACCACCTCAGGAACCCCTCATTCCATGAAGTCCACAGTATAAAAAAACTTCACTCAGGATCCTCAATCTGTTGTCTGTGCAAAAAGAATGTGAACAGGGGGAAAGCAGGCTCACACCTAGGCACCTCTTCTATGAGATCCCACCTGAAGCACAACCACAGGTCTGACTGGGAGACTATCACGGTGCCCGTGATTCCTTGTTTTTTATTTTCTGTCAGTTATCCTGTATCAGGTTCTCATTGGTTGCCCTGTGTTTAGCCCGTCCAGTATTGCCTTTATATACTGGGCTCCTGCACCTTATCACTGCCCTTTCATGGTGTTCCTGTGCCAGTTCTTCATTTGTATTAAGGTTTCCAGTGTACCGATTTGGCTTGCCTGACTACTCTCTTGTTCCTGCGCCTGTCTACTGACCCAGACTGCCTGACTACTCTCCTGTGATTGTTCCTGTGTACAGACCCGCCCTGGCTGTCGTTCCTGCTCCTGTGTACCGACCTAGATTGGCTGACGTTCCTGCTCCTGTATCCTGACCCGGCCTGGCTGATGTTCCTGCTCCTGGATCCCGACTTGGGAGTTCCCCGGTTGTGGTACTAGTCGCCTCGGCGACATTCTGACCTCCGGTGCCTTCCTGCTGGCACCTCTGCTTTGCAGGCTTGCCTGGTTCCCATTTACTCAGAGTGCCTCTGGCCTAGTCCTCCGTTCCATACCAGTTGCCAGTGTTGCCTCCGTGAGTGCACTGGTACTCGGCCATTGGCTGCTCTTCTCTGTCTAAACCGGTTGCTGTGTTGCCTCCGTTATTGCACCGGTACATTACCATTGGTTTGCTCCACTCTGCCAAAACCGGTTGCTGTGTTGCCTCTGTTATCGCACCGGTACATTACCATTGGTTTGCTCTACTCTGTCTAAACTGTTTGCTGTGTTGCCTCCGTTATCGCACCGGTACAGTACCATTGGTTTGCTCCACTCTGCCAAAACCGGTTGCTGTGTTGCACCAGTACATTTCCATTGGTTTGCTCCACTCTGCCAAAACCGGTTGCTGTGTTGCCTCCGTTATCGCACCGGTACATTACCATTGGTTTGCTCCTCTCTGTCAATACCAGTTGCACTTGTTGCCTCCGTTATAGCACCGGTACTCTCCCATTGGTTGTGCTCCGCTTTATCATAACCGGTTGCAAGTGTTGCCTCCGTGACTGCACCGGTATTTCACTGGTTCGTTCCACTCTGTTTGATCAGTTGCAAGTGCTGCCTCCGTGTTTACCATTGGTTTGCTCCACTCTGTCCATACCGGTTGCAAATGTTGCCTCCGTTATAGCACCGGTAACACTACTAAAGTCCTCAGTGGCCTAGTGTACTGTGGACTCCTCTGTGGCGTCTTCTGATGCTGTTGATTGCCAGAACATATGGGACTGTTCTTCTTTCCGCTGAACATTAACTCCTGCATTGCTGGAACCTGGAAACCTTATCAGTCGCCTGACCCGTGTCAGCATAAACTGTTTGTCTCCTATATATATGCTGGACCTGTGTGGGCATAATTAACCTGTCGTGTGTCTGTACTATATGTGTTATATTACAGGACCTGTGAGGGTTCTTTATGTACTATTGAATTTAATAAAGCTGTGTTTTTATCTTAACTCTGTGTCTGTGAGTCAAACAAACCGTTACAGTACGAAAGGGCCATGACCTCAGACAACAAGGGTGAGGGTAATGCACAGAACATCCATGGGAGGATGGATGTACATGAGCAGCGCCTTGATCAGTTGGTATTGGTAATACAAACTATTCTCGAGCGAACAGTGCTTCCTGACAAGCCTGTCCCAAGTCTGGTGGTCTCCCCAGTTTCGACACCGGAGAGTTTATCCGTGACTCCTGTGGCCTCAGTCAAAGGGTTAACCGCTTCCGCAGCGTTGCCACTCAGATATGATGGCAAACCCAGTCTACGCAGAGGGTTTATTAACCAACTTGAGATATTTCTAGAATTAACCCCTCATGCCTTTCCAAATATCGCAGTAAAGTGGGGTTTATGATATCCTCACTGACTGGCAGGGCCCTGGCATGGGCCAATCCCTTGTGGGAGAGTGCTAAACCTTGCACCAAGAATTTCAGGGAATTTGTGCAAACCTTTCGGAGAGTATTTGAGATCCCTGGTAGAACCGCCTCTGCTGCTAAACGCCTGATGGAAATACAACAGGGCAATCGGAGAGTGGGCAACTACACCATAGAATTCCACACATTAGCAGCAGAGGTAGGTTGGAACAATAAGGCATTGGTGGCAACCTTTGCAGAAGGTCTGGCCGACCCTATCAAAGATGAGACCGCAGCTAGAGAATTGGCTAATGATTTAGATGAATATATTGATTATGCCATTCTGATTGACACTCGGATCCGTGAGAGACTTGTGGCAAAAGACCGTAGGCTACGGCCTAAAAGTGGTGGGCTCAGTAGTTCATTGTGCCCACCCACCCCTCCCTCATTGCGTAAACCTAATGAACGTATCCAAGAATCCTGTGAACCTATGCAGCTAGGGTTTACCAGGTTAACTAAGGAGGAAAGGGAACACCGCAGGAGGCAGGAGTTATGCTTATACTGCGGCAAGGCTGGGCACATGCTAAGAAACTGTCCTGTATGTCTGGGAAACGAAAGCACCTAGGGTACCTTGGGGGACAGGCCCTAGGTGGTGTTCAACCGTCCCCAGATTCTATCATACAAAAACCCACGATCCAGGTGGTATTCTTGTGGGCAGATCGCTCAGTGGACGTTCTGGCCCTAATTGATTCCGATGCGGCCGGTTACTTTATGGATAGTGCTTTTGCTGAACTGCACAAAATTCCACTGGTTAAAAGGGAATCACCTCTAGCCATTGAGGCCATCGACGGCAGACTATTAGAACCAGCTCAGATCACTTTTGAAACCATACCTCTACCTATGACGATTGGGGTTCTTCACAGGGAAGAACAGCAGTTCCAGATAATTCATTCTCCTCACCATGCAGTCATTCTGGGGTTCCCTTGGTTGCAGTTGCATAACCCTCAGTTTGACAGAATTGTGAGATTACTTCTTGGTCTCAATTTTGTATGGAGCATTGTGTGTCTCACCCGGTTAAGATCCTGTGTGCCTCTCCCTCATTGCCAGTTGAATACCAACAATTCATTGACGTTTTCAGTAAGGGAGAGGCTGGCACCCTGCCTTAGCACAGGTCTTACGATTGTGCCATTGATTTGCCCCCAGAGGTGGTACCCCCTAAGGGACGTACCTATCCACTGTCATGCGATGAAAATCAAGCTATGGAGGAGTACATTGAGGATGCCCTCAAGAGAGGGATCATTAGAAAATCTACCTCGCCTGCTGGTGCTGGGTTCTTTTTTGTTAAGAACGTGTATTGATTCCCGTGGCCTAAATAAGCTAATCCCCAAGAATGCCTATCCGATACCACTCATCACCGAATTATTTGACAGGTTAAAGGGTTTCTCCATCTTTACAAAATTAGACCTACGTACGGCCTATAACCTGATAAGGATAAAAGCTGGGGATGAGTGGAAAACGGCTTTTAATACTAGATCTGGGCATTATGAATATCTAGTTATGCCGTTTGATCTCTGTAACACACCTGCGGTTTTACAAGAATTTATTAATGATATCCTCCGTGATATGCTTCAATCCTGTGTTGTTGTCTACCTTGATGATATACTTATACACTTGGCTAATTTGTCACAACACATCAAGGATGTGTCTGAGGTGTTGCTCAGCTTGTGTAAAAACAAGCTATTTTGTAAAATGGAAAAATGCGAGTTTCACAGATCCAGAGTACCCTTTTTTGGGGTTTGTGATTGCTAAAGAAGGTATTGCTATGGATCAGGAAAAACTCGCGGCAGTACTACAATGGCCACGGCCTAAAGGGTTAAAAGCGATCCAGTGCTTTTTGTGGTTCGCTAATTATTATAGAAAGTTTATTAAGAACTTTTCTACGATTGTTAAACCACTGTCTGACCTCACACAAAAGGGCGCTAATCCTTCCCAATGGTCTGAGGCAGCCGAACAGGCCTTTGAGACACTGAAATCCTCTTTTGCAGCTGCTCCTGTGCTATCCCACCCCAACCCATCTCTTATGCTTGAGGTCGATGCCTCAGAGATTGGGGTGGGGGCAGTACTATCTCAACGCCCGGTGGCAGGGGGCACCCTCAGACCATGTGGGTTTTTCCCTAAGAAGTTGTCAAGCACCCAAAGTCACTATGAGATAGGTGACAGAGAACTACTGGCTATCATTCTCGCTCTGAAAGAATGGCGTCACCTATTGGAAGGTACCAGAAGTCCAGCATTGATCCTGACTGATCACAAAAACCTGACTTATCTTTCAGAAGCTAAAAGATTGTCCACTTGTCAGGCCAGATGGGCCCTGTTTCTTTCCCGATTCAATTTCATTGTATCATATTTGCCGGGTTCCAAGAATGTTAGGGCTGATGCCCCATCTAGACAATTTGAGCCTGAGACTGAAAGGGACGAGGTCCCAGTAGTACCCATTATACAGCCTGACTGCATTTTGGCTACCCTACGTACTAGTATCACTTCACCACTGGGGGGAGAGATTTTGGCCACCCAGGCTACAGCCCCCCCAGAAACCCCAGTGGGCAAGTGTTTTGTTGATGAGCCATTCCGTACTCGATTACTTGAAACATACCACTCATCTAAGGCTGCTGGGCATATCGGTAGGGATCAGTTGATATTGTCTCTCACGAGTTTTCTGGTGGCCCTCTCTGAGGGCTGACTGTTCCGCATTTACCGCAGCCTATGCCACCTGTGCCCATGCCAAGACCCCTAGACACCTCCAGGTGGGCCTACTCCAACCAGTGCCCAATGGTGAACTTCCCTGCTCCCACGTATCCATTGATTTCATGGGAGAGTTGCCAGTATTTAGAGGGTATTCATTCATACTGATAGTGGTTTACAGGTTTTCTAAAATGGCTTATTTTGTGCCCCTCCATGGCCTTCCCTCTGCCCAGGAATTGGCTGTTGTTTTCGCTAAAGAGGTGTTTCGTTTGCATGGGGTACCTAGAGTGCTGGTGTCCGACCGTGGGAGCCAGTTCGTGTCCAGATTTTGGAGACCATTTTGCGAACAGATGGGCATTCAATTGTCCTTTTCCTCTGCCTACCACCCCCAGACCAATGGGGCCGCTGAGCGAGCCAATCAGGGACTAGATATCACTGTTCCCGTGATCTTTCTCTGTCACTCTGTGCTGTGGTGCGCTCCCATTGGCTGAGCTTGTTTGGCCCGCCCAGTATGGTCTTTTTATACTCGGCCTTTGGCACCTGTCAAGTGCCCTTTTTGTGGTGTTCCTGAGCCAGTGTTGCTGTGCAGCTGTGTTCCAGTGTACCGACTTGGCCCATCTGACTACGGTCCTTAGTTCCTGCTCAGTGATTCGACCCGGCCTGGCTGATGTTCCTGCTCAGTGATCTAACCCGGCCTGGCTGACGTTCCTGCTCGGTGACCTGACCCGGCTACGTTGACGACCCTGCCTGTGTTCCTGCTGAGATCCTATTCCAGTGTCGCCTGGGTGACATTCTGACTTCCGCTGTGCTGTTTGCAGGGCTGACAGAGTTGTTGCCTCCTATTACTGGGCCTTCCCGTTTACTCTTGCTGAGCTCTGTTGCCTCCATTACTCTGGGCCTCCGTTAACACTTTCAGAGCGCTGAGCCTTCCGTTTGCACTTCAGAGCACTGTTGCCTCTGTTCACTGAGCCTCCGTTAACACTTGCAGAGCAGTTGCCTCCGTTCACTGAGCCTCCGTTAACACTTGCAGAGCCGTTGCCTCCTTCACTGAGCCTCCATTAACACTTGCAGATCCGTAGCTTCCACTACCCTGAGCCTTCCGCTTACACTTGCAGAGCCTTGTAGTCTCCATTACTAGAGCCTCCTGTTAACACTTGCAGAGCATGGTGGCCTCCGAATTACCCTGCGCATCCGGTTACACTTGTTGGGCGCAGTAGTCTCGTTACGCACCGGTTGGGTGCAATTGGCTCCATACACCTCAGCTCTTGCAGTGTAGTTAGTCTCCGTTACAACACCATAGTGGTGCTATTGGCTCTATACAGCTAAGCTCGTGCAGTGTAGTTGGTCCCCGTTACAGCGCCCGTGGGGGTGCTATTGGCTCTATACAGCTAAGCTCTTGCAGTGTAGTTGGTCTCCGTTACAGCGCCCGTGGGGGTGCTATTGGCTCTATACAGCTAAGTTCTTGCAGTGTAGTTGGTCTCCGTTACAGCTCCCGTGGGGGCTATTGGCTCTATACTCCTCAGCTCTCACAGTGCACTTGCTCTCCGTTTATGCACCGTTGGGTGCTAATGTCTCTAGCTCCTTAAGCTCTTGCAGAGTATTTTGACCTCAGTTCCCTGCTCAGCATAAGCAGTAGTCTCTGTCCTGTTCTATTTACTGGTGTTCTCATCTAGCACCACTATATCGCTCCTTTACCAACTTATGGGCATGTCAAACACACCACAACAGAGACTGATTAGATTTCTATGTACTTTAACCCTTGAGTACCCTGTATGCTAATGTATGCCTGTCCTGTGACAGTATATATTAATTTCCCTGTATACTGGGCCTGCGAGGGCATCTGTACCTTACAGTCTATTTCAGTCATTCTGTATTGATGGCAGTCTTTCTTGTCTTTTAATAAAACTGTGTTTTATTCTAAACTGCTGGTCTGAGTGTCCTACAAAACCATTACACTAGAGCAGTTCCTACTCTGTTTTGTCACAGATCATCATGATAACTGGGCCTACCTGTTGCCATGGGCACAGTTCGCCAGGAACTGTGCGGTTAATTCATCATCCGGGAGCTCCCCATTTCTCATCAACTACGGGTTCTAGCCTTGTTTGCTCCTGGATTCCTTCCAGTCACAACAAATTCCAGCTCTGGACGAGCACATAGAGCAACTCCGCTCCACCTGGGCACAGGTTCAGAGGGCCCTCAGTCAGTCGTTCCAGTGGCATCAGCACCAAGCCAATCGTAGACGGCTGCCAGTGGTCTCCTTCCAGGTTGGGGACAGGGTATGCTTAACCTCCAGAAACCTCAATTTGCAAGTTCCGTCTAACAAACTGGCTCCTCGGTTTATTGGCCCGTTCAGGGTGATCCGTAAAATTAACCCTGTTTCATATGCCTTGGATCTCCCTGTGTCCATGCGCATTCATAATGTGTTCCATGTATCTTTACTGAAAGCTCTGGTATGTAACCGTTACACAACTACTCCTGTGGTTCCCGGTCCGGTAGAGGTAGAGGTTCAGGAGGAGTACGAAGTTCAAAGTATCATTGATTCACACAAATTGCAGTATTTGGTACATTGGAAGGTTTACGGTCCGGAGGAACGTTATTGGGTTGAGCAGAAGGACCTTCATGCTCCCAAATTACTGTGTATTTTTCACTCTAAATATCCTCAGAAGCCAGGTTCCTTTTCAAGGAGGGGGGGTCTTTGAGAGGGGGTTACTATCATGATGCTCGTGATTCCTTGTTTTTTATTTTCTGTCAGTTATCCTGTATCAGGTTCTCATTGGTTGCCCTGTGTTTAGCCGCCCAGTATTGCCTTTATATACTGGGCTCCTGCACCTTATCACTGCCCTTTCATGGTGTTCCTGTGCCAGTTCTTCGTTTGTATTAAGGTTTCCAGTGTACCGATTTGGCTTGCCTGACTACTCTCTTGTTCCTGCGCCTGTGTACCGACCCAGACTGCCTGACTACTCTCCTGTGATTGTTCCTGTGTACAGACCCGCCCTGGCTGTCGTTCCTGCTCCTGTGTACCGACCCAGATTGGCTGACGTTCCTGCTCCTGTATCCTGACCCGGCCTGGCTGATGTTCCTGCTCCTGGATCCCGACTTGGCAGTTCCCCGGTTGTGGTACTAGTCGCCTCGGCGACATTCTGACCTCCGGTGCCTTCCTGCTGGCACCTCTGCTTTGAAGGCTTGCCTGGTTCCCATTTGCTCAGAGTGCCTCTGGCCTAGTCCTCCGTTCCATACCGGTTGCCAGTGTTGCCTCCGTGAGTGATCTGGTACTCTGCCATTGGCTGCTCTTCTCTGTCTAAACCGGTTGCTGTGTTGCCTCCGTTATCGCACCGGTACATTACCATTGGTTTGCTCCACTCTGCCAAAACCGGTTGCTGTGTTGCCTCTGTTATCACACCGGTACATTACCATTGGTTTGCTCTACTCTGTCTAAACCGTTTGCTGTGTTGCCTCTGTTATTGCACCGGTACAGTACCATTGGTTTGCTCCACTCTGCCAAAACCGGTTGCTGTGTTGCACCGGTACATTACCATTGGTTTGCTCCACTCTGCCAAAACCGGTTGCTGTGTTGCCTCCGTTATCGCACTGGTACATTACCATTGGTTTGCTCTACTCTGTGTAAACCGGTTGCTGTGTTGCCTCCGTTATCGCACTGGTACAGTACCATTGGTTTGCTCCACTCTGCCAAAACCGGTTGCTGTGTTGCCTCCGTTATCGCACCGGTACATTACCATTGGTTTGCTCCACTCTGTCAATACCGGTTGCACTTGTTGCCTCCATTATAGCACCGGTACTCTACCATTGGTTGCACTCCACTTTATCATAACCGGTTGCAAGTGTTGCCTCCGTGACTGCACCGGTATTGCACTGGTTCACTCCACTCTGTTTGATCAGTTGCAAGTGCTGCCTTCGTGTTTACCATTGGTTTGCTCCACTCTGTCCATACCGGTTGCAAATGTTGCCTCCGTTATAGCACCAGTAACACTACTAAAGTCCTCAGTGGCCTAGTATACTGTGGACTCCTCTGTGGCGTCTTCTGATGCTGTTGATTGCCAGAACATATGGGACTGTTCTTCTTTCCGCTGAACATTAACTCCTGCATTGCTGGAACCTGGAAACCTTATCAGTCGCCTGACCCGTGTCAGCATAAACTATTTGTCTCCTATATATATGTTGGACCTGTGTGGGCATAATTAGCCTGTTGTGTGTCTGTACTATATGTTTTATTTTACATGACCTGTGAGGGTTCTTTATGTACTATTGAATTTAATAAAGCTGTTTTTTTACCTTAACTCTGTGTCTGTGAGTCAAACAAACCGTTACAGAGACATACTATCTGCAGGCCAAAGATGCAACAACTAGCAGCAGCAGAAGCACTTTAAAAAGGTCCCAGGGCTCTAGGGCAGAAAAAAAGAAGTGAAGTTATTTATGTGTCAGAGAGTGTGCTACTGTCAGTGCCAACAGTTAGTTCAGTCCAAATAACACCTATGCATCACGGTTCCCGTGATTCTGGCTGAGCGACATTCTTACTTCCGGGTTTGCTTGGGCTGCTTCTTATTGGCTCTGGGTCACTATACCAGTGCCCTTTCGAGGTGTTCCTGACCAGGCGTTTGTTGCTGAGTTCCTGTTCCGTGGATGATCCTGTTTCGTCTGACTTTGCTCCTGTCGTCACTGCCCGTATTGTTTATGACCCGGCTTGCCTGACTACGATCCAGTGACCGATTCTGCTACTACCACCCTCTGTGTACCGAACCCGGCTTGGATGAATATCGCTGTCTGTGTACCGATCCTGGCTTGGCTGACTACCGCTCTCTGTGTGCCGATCCAGGCTTTGGCTGACTACCACTCTCTGTGTACCAATTCTGGCTTTGGCTGACTACCGCTCTCTGTGTACGACCCAGGCATTGGCTACTCGCCTAGCATCAGCTTACCACTAGTGCATCTGTTGCCTCGGTCTCGTGTGCGATAGCCATTGCCTTACAGTTGATCTAGCAGGGAATGGGAGCAGAGGAATTTAGTGAGCCGGTTATATGCAAGGCGCTCGGGAAGCTTGGAGGCGAACGGGAGTAGGGAAATTGGCCGGTAATTTGACAGTGAGTTTGGGTCCAGGGAGGGTTTTTTTAGGATGGGAGTGATTAGTGCATGTTTGAAAGAGGATGGGAAGGTGCCGGTTGACAAAGAGAGGTTAAATAAGTGAGTAAGGATTGGAGTTAGTAGAGGGGAGAGTTCTTGGGTGAGCTGAGATGGGATTGGGTCGAGAGGGCATGTGGTTAGGTTTGAGCGAGTGAGGAGAAGGGAGACTTCATCCTCAGTGACAGGTGGGAAGGAGCTTAGTGTGTATGTGGGAGAGGCGACAGGGCTGGGCTGGCTGGGTGGGGGTGGTAGTGATTAAATGTCATGTCTGATATATTCAATCTTGTTCGTGAAGTGGTTGGCGAGATCTTGGGCAGAGAAGTTAGTGGAAGGTGTTTGTGTTGGTGGGTTTAGAAGAGATGTGAAGGTTGAGAAAAGGCGTTTGGGGTTAAAGGAAAGATTAGAAATTAGAGAGGAGAAGAATGACTGTTTAGCCAGGGAGAGGGCAGAGCTATATGAACGGAGAATGAATTTGTAGTGTGTGAAGTCAGCTGTGGAGCGCGATTTCCTCCAGTGCCTTTCAGCAGTGCGTGAGCACCTTTGGAGGTATCGCGTTAGTCTTGTGTGCCAGGGTTGTAGTGGGGTTGTGCGTGGGTGGCATGGAGTTGCAGGTGCAGCGATGTCAAGGGCTGAAGTGAGAGTGCTGTTGTAGAGAGCAGTCGTTTTGTCTGGGCAAGTAAGTGTGAGGATGGGGTTGAGAAGAGGCTGCAGGGAGGTGGAAAATTGTTGCTTGTCAAGTGTATGCAGATTTCTCCGCATGCGCTTGATTGTGGCGGGGGCGATGGGTTTGCGTGGTATGATGAGGTTACCGGTGAGGAGGTGGTGGTCAGAGAGGGGAAAGGGGACATTAGAGAAGTTGGAGACCGAGCAGAGGTTAGTGAAGATCAAGTCGAGGGAGTGACCATCACTGTGTGTGGGAGAGCTGGTCCACTGCGATAAGCCTAAGGAGGTTGTTAAGGAGAGGAGTTTGTGTGTCTAAACTAATTTGTGTATTGAAAATACATTAACCCCATCGCGACAAGTGACTTACCAGGTACGTCCCACAAAAACTGTCACTTAGTGACAGAGGACGTACCTAGTAAGTCCCGGAAGTCATTCGCTAGAATGAAGAAGAAGAAAAATCCATTGTTAAGTGCCGGGCACGTGCGCGCACAGTCGGTCATTAAGGGGTTAATCTTGTGCTAAATCATCACCTCACTTAACCCTTCTCAGCGACTGACAGAATTGGAACGAAGAGCCAACTTGCCTTTTATTCGAGGATCGCAAATTGTGGCAAGCATTAACTCGGGACAATTGTCCATGTGCTCTTCCATGCGCCGAGTAAGTTCCTTCTTCAACCTCGTTAGAAGGGCAGCAACATCTGGAAGTATATTATCCTCAGCACCAGGCAAGCATTCCCTATGGGTAAGGAAATCATCCAATTTTAAGGAGAAGTGCGTGAAGAGGGGAATGACTTCTGCCAGACTAGCGTTCTCTTTGCTCAAAAGTTCCGTCAAAGCACGGAAAGGCGTAAGGACTGTCACTACCTGTACCATCAGGGCCCAGTCAGCCCTGCCCAGTGTTCTGTTACTGCCAATGACATTGCATGAATTGCCTTTTTCTGCTCCAGGATACGCTCTAGCATATCTAAGGTGGAGTTCCACCTGATCCCAACATCTTGTTTTAGGCGGTGCTCTAGGAGGTCTGCCTTTTTCTGTTCCTCCCTGAGTAGCTGGCTATTTTTGACGCTCCGATGGAAGTGGCCAGAAATTTGTCGGCACGACTCCAGAAGAGCTGACAACCTTCCAGTGTTACTGCCATCCTCAAGAGCAGCCTTCACTACTAGATGCAGAACATGCGCTGAGCAGTGCACACCCACAAATCTGCCATCCCGGAGAGCCTTGATCATGTTAGCTGCACCATCAGTAACCACAAACCCCATTTGCACCTGTGTGCCTGCCTGCTCCCCTAGCCATTGCGCCACCATGTTCTGCAGTGCTTTGCGAATGTTATCTGAGGTGTGCTGCTGATCCATTACCTCAGCATGGAGGAGGAAAGAGAGGTAACCTGTCTGCCTATACAACTGTGACACTGGCAGTGTGACTCTGAAGATTATTCAGACAAATCACTTGTATTTTGTATGTTTTTAATAAAACCAACACAGGTGACTCTCCCTTGAGGTGGAGAAAAGACACGCTTCCTGCCTATACAGCTGTGACACTGGCAGTGTGACGCTGAACATTATTCAAACAAATAACTTGTATTTTTTATATTTTTAATAAAATCAACACATGTGACTCTCCCTTGTGGTGGCTAAAAGGCACCCTGCCTGCCTATACAACTGTGACATTGGCAGTGTGACACTGAAGATTATTTAAACAAATAACTTGTATTAGGAATAATTTTAATAAAATCAACACATGTGGGTCTCCCTTGTGGTGGCAAAAAGGCACGCTGCCTGCCTATACAACTGTGACACTGGCAGTGTGACGCTGAAGATTATTCAAACAAATAACTTGCATTAGGAATAATTTTAATAAAACCAACACATGTGGGTCTCCCTTGCGGTGGCGAAAAGGCATGCTGCCTGCCTATACAGCTGTGACACTGGCAGTGTGACGCTGAAGATTATTCAAACAAATGACTTGTACTTTTTATATTTTTTTTTTAAGAAACACAGATGGCCCCCTTGCGGTGGCGAAAAAGCACCCTGCCTGCCTATAGAACTGTCAGACTGGTTGATGTGACATTGAAAATTATTCAAACAGTGCCGGCCCAATACATTGTGCTGCCTGGGTCCAAGGATTAAATGCTGCCCCCTCAAAAAAAAAAACAAAAAAAAAAAAACACACCCACCAAAACACACCCACATCCATTATAATGGGGTCTTGTGTCCATAGAGAGATCTTAAGTCACCAGGGTTGTAAACATGCACTCTGATTTACAATATTTCAGCCAGTAAATATGATGGTGGGGTCTTCTGTCCATAGACAGCTTAAGTCACCAGGGGCTGTGAATGTGCTCTCTCTAATTTACAATATACCTGTAGACACCAAACAAGTGTAAGAGCGTAACCGATATTTAGACTAAAAAGCAGTTATGCCCTTACACTTGGTTGGACTTGGTGTCTACAGACATATTGTAAATTAGAGAGAGCACATTTACAGCCCCTGGTGACTTGGGATGGAAGAAAATAGGAAGATGAGGGAAATAATAAGCCATTATCTATCTCAGAACCATAGCGTTCTACCCCTGGGCCCTGGGTGAACTCACTCACGGTCTCAGCTCAGAATTCAGCAGGACAGAGTCACAGCAACAGTCAGATCATGCACGGTCTCACACCACACGCACGGTACGCACCCCAACCAGCCAATGTGGATGGATCATACTGAGTGAGCAAATATGCTTCTCTTTAATTGGCTGGTGGCAGGCTGGTGATGAGATGGTGCGTGTGGGTTGGCTGTGAGGCATAGCACACTCCGAAACTGAGCCTGGTGGTGTATCTGTGTGGACTGACACTGACTATCACATGATTTACATCACTGAAGCAGCCAGCGGGCATCGCCACTGAGTGAGCATAGGGCCACCCAGCTGCTGAGAGTGACAATGATGGGACATACTGAAACACAGACCTGGCGGCTTTGCTACACTAGTAGCCACAGAACAACATCTACACTGTCTGCTCCCAGTATGGTACCACTAGTAGGCAAAGAATGAAACATACATTTTCTGACACCCTAGCCTTGTTCCACTGTCCTCTAGTAGTCACAGAACCACATATACACTGTATAACAGCCACAGCCTTGTTCCACTGCCCCAGTGGTTGCTGTTGAACAGTATTTCTCAACTCTTGTCCTCAGGACCCACTAACAGGCCAGGATTTGATGATTTCTTTGTTAGAGCACAGGTGAGTTAATCAATGTGCATGAGCCTCTGATCACCACACTAGCAGAGAAATCCCTACGTTCTGGCCTGTTAGTGGGTCCTGATGACAGGAGTTGAGAAACACTGCTGTAGAACCTACATGCACTGTTTCCTTAGTGGCATTCTACTGGTAGCCACAGCACCACATATAGACCGTCAGACACCCCACCCTTGTTCCATTAGTAGCCATAGATCGTAATTACATTGTCTGCTTCCCCAGCCTTGTTCCACCTGCAGCGACATCCTGCCAAAAAATAAAATCTTTTCTGTTTTTTGAATGGGATATAGTATATATGATACATTCACTCCAAATAAAATGTATGTATTATCTGTGAAGAATATGTTCATAAAATGGTTTTCACTATTTGACTGTTTAAAAAATGTTTACAGGTTTAATTTTAAGACTCTGGTCACTTTACCATAATGCACACCTGCCAGCTGTCCCTGGTTTTGACTCTCTGGACCCAGCAGGCTCTATTGGTCCCTGACCTTAACATTGAAATGCAATCCAATATTTTCTGTGCTTGTCATCCATAGATGAACAGGTTACAATCTTACCAGTGTTTGCTATTATTATTTAATTATAGGATTAAATAATTACATGTAGTATTATTGTATAGGTAATATCCAACTGTACTATTGTAGCTGTAATGTGTTAAAAAGAAAAATTGAGACATTCTGTTGTGAACGAACTGCAACACAGGAGAGAAATAAAAAAAAATGCTTGACATCTATACTGAAGAGGGGTCCACAGCATTGTCTTAGTATAGCAATATCACCATTTTCCGTGAGTGTGCAATACAGGGCTCTACGGTAATTGCTGGGCATTTCCCAACGTCATAATCAGGGGATGATGGGAGTTGTATTCTAACTACTGTTAGGAAACACATAAGTGATGCACATTCATCTCCCACCTAGAAATTATTTACACACGAGACAACTCCTCCAAGTAATACCTAGCCCCTTTCCAAGTGAAAGGACTTCCAGAAAGCCTTCAGATCTCTTAGTGACTCACCTGTTATTGGCAGTCAGCGGGACCCGGAGAATAGGAGGGGGTGATGCTATGGCTGCAGATTAAGTCTGGCACGCTGCTCTTAGTTGGCCACTCGTCACAATGTTGAAGCTCAGCCCAGCCAGCACCTTCCGGGTGGAGACACCTCACAGCAATCCTGTTCAGGACACATCATGCACTGTCGTGCACTCATACTAGGGATCCCAAATGTTTAGACTCATTTCGTACAGGGGGCACCCTCCTGTATTTGTAAAACCTCTCTTGCAAATCTGGGATGGTAGACCTATTTACTCAAGTCTTGACTTTAGGTGGGCGATAAACAATACAAAATAGGCATAATGTTTGACTATCACATAATTCACGTCACTGAAGCAGCCAGCAGGCATCGCCACTGAGTGAGCATAGGGCTGCCCGGCTGCTCACAGTCACACTGATGGGACACCCTGCAACACAGAACTGGCAGAAGTGCACAAAATAAACATGCTATGGGACGGCAAATTGCCGCCCCTGTCAAAGTGCCGCCTGGGTCCATGGACCCACTGGGACCCATGTAAGGGTCGGCCCTGTATTCGAACAAATACCTAATTTTTTATATTTTGCACAGGAACAAATATTACTCGCTCTTGCAGTGGCAATAACTGGAACTAATGCTGGCTGCCTACCTATGCCTAGCCTAATGCTACCTGCCTGCCTACACAACAACTGGACACTCTCTAATCTCTTCTTCACTCTCTGAGCTCCAACAACGCAATGAGGAAATGCAGGCTGTCTGTCTGTGTGACTGTGTCATTAGTCCAACCCCCATCATGAAACGAAGAAGGCTATTGGAATACAGACAAAAGAGGGTAGTAGTGCATGAAACGGACAATGGAATTGGACTAGAGACATGGAGGGAAAATTATGGAGGGAAAGTAATTGAGCGCGCACAGGAAGTACAAAAAAGTCCTGGTCGAAAGCAGTCAAAACTTTTGGAAATTTGTCGATTGCCGAAACTTCCGAACGTTTCAACGAATTTCGGTCCTGGGCTGTTCGGATCATTTTTTACGAATGACCCTTGAGTTTTGGATTGGCTGAATGTCTCCGAATGACCCCATTTTCGAAAAAATCCGAAGGTCTCCGAATGAATTTGCACAAGTCTAGTCTGACCCTAGACAAGCACAGATGTCAAAAAGCACACAGTCATCCTATCAGTTATCATCAGCATCATCACCTCTTCAATGTCCAAGTCCCACTCAGCCACACACACCTATTTTGAGCACCCAGCAGCAGCAACAGCAACACAGGTTGTAAACATCAATAATGTTAGATATTAAGAGTGCCTCTGCTACTGTAAGTGATGCACCTTTGACAGTGGCAGTAGAATTGCATCAACAACTAGCCCCAGTAGTAGTAGTAGCAGCAGCACCACCTCAGGAACCCCTCATTCCATGAAGTCCACAGTATAAAAAAACTTCACTCAGGATCCTCAATCTGTTGTCTGTGCAAAAAGAATGTGAACAGGGGGAAAGCAGGCTCACACCTAGGCACCTCTTCTATGAGATCCCACCTGAAGCACAACCACAGGTCTGACTGGGAGACTATCACGGTGCCCGTGATTCCTTGTTTTTTATTTTCTGTCAGTTATCCTGTATCAGGTTCTCATTGGTTGCCCTGTGTTTAGCCCGTCCAGTATTGCCTTTATATACTGGGCTCCTGCACCTTATCACTGCCCTTTCATGGTGTTCCTGTGCCAGTTCTTCATTTGTATTAAGGTTTCCAGTGTACCGATTTGGCTTGCCTGACTACTCTCTTGTTCCTGCGCCTGTCTACTGACCCAGACTGCCTGACTACTCTCCTGTGATTGTTCCTGTGTACAGACCCGCCCTGGCTGTCGTTCCTGCTCCTGTGTACCGACCTAGATTGGCTGACGTTCCTGCTCCTGTATCCTGACCCGGCCTGGCTGATGTTCCTGCTCCTGGATCCCGACTTGGGAGTTCCCCGGTTGTGGTACTAGTCGCCTCGGCGACATTCTGACCTCCGGTGCCTTCCTGCTGGCACCTCTGCTTTGCAGGCTTGCCTGGTTCCCATTTACTCAGAGTGCCTCTGGCCTAGTCCTCCGTTCCATACCAGTTGCCAGTGTTGCCTCCGTGAGTGCACTGGTACTCGGCCATTGGCTGCTCTTCTCTGTCTAAACCGGTTGCTGTGTTGCCTCCGTTATTGCACCGGTACATTACCATTGGTTTGCTCCACTCTGCCAAAACCGGTTGCTGTGTTGCCTCTGTTATCGCACCGGTACATTACCATTGGTTTGCTCTACTCTGTCTAAACTGTTTGCTGTGTTGCCTCCGTTATCGCACCGGTACAGTACCATTGGTTTGCTCCACTCTGCCAAAACCGGTTGCTGTGTTGCACCAGTACATTTCCATTGGTTTGCTCCACTCTGCCAAAACCGGTTGCTGTGTTGCCTCCGTTATCGCACCGGTACATTACCATTGGTTTGCTCCTCTCTGTCAATACCAGTTGCACTTGTTGCCTCCGTTATAGCACCGGTACTCTCCCATTGGTTGTGCTCCGCTTTATCATAACCGGTTGCAAGTGTTGCCTCCGTGACTGCACCGGTATTTCACTGGTTCGTTCCACTCTGTTTGATCAGTTGCAAGTGCTGCCTCCGTGTTTACCATTGGTTTGCTCCACTCTGTCCATACCGGTTGCAAATGTTGCCTCCGTTATAGCACCGGTAACACTACTAAAGTCCTCAGTGGCCTAGTGTACTGTGGACTCCTCTGTGGCGTCTTCTGATGCTGTTGATTGCCAGAACATATGGGACTGTTCTTCTTTCCGCTGAACATTAACTCCTGCATTGCTGGAACCTGGAAACCTTATCAGTCGCCTGACCCGTGTCAGCATAAACTGTTTGTCTCCTATATATATGCTGGACCTGTGTGGGCATAATTAACCTGTCGTGTGTCTGTACTATATGTGTTATATTACAGGACCTGTGAGGGTTCTTTATGTACTATTGAATTTAATAAAGCTGTGTTTTTATCTTAACTCTGTGTCTGTGAGTCAAACAAACCGTTACAGTACGAAAGGGCCATGACCTCAGACAACAAGGGTGAGGGTAATGCACAGAACATCCATGGGAGGATGGATGTACATGAGCAGCGCCTTGATCAGTTGGTATTGGTAATACAAACTATTCTCGAGCGAACAGTGCTTCCTGACAAGCCTGTCCCAAGTCTGGTGGTCTCCCCAGTTTCGACACCGGAGAGTTTATCCGTGACTCCTGTGGCCTCAGTCAAAGGGTTAACCGCTTCCGCAGCGTTGCCACTCAGATATGATGGCAAACCCAGTCTACGCAGAGGGTTTATTAACCAACTTGAGATATTTCTAGAATTAACCCCTCATGCCTTTCCAAATATCGCAGTAAAGTGGGGTTTATGATATCCTCACTGACTGGCAGGGCCCTGGCATGGGCCAATCCCTTGTGGGAGAGTGCTAAACCTTGCACCAAGAATTTCAGGGAATTTGTGCAAACCTTTCGGAGAGTATTTGAGATCCCTGGTAGAACCGCCTCTGCTGCTAAACGCCTGATGGAAATACAACAGGGCAATCGGAGAGTGGGCAACTACACCATAGAATTCCACACATTAGCAGCAGAGGTAGGTTGGAACAATAAGGCATTGGTGGCAACCTTTGCAGAAGGTCTGGCCGACCCTATCAAAGATGAGACCGCAGCTAGAGAATTGGCTAATGATTTAGATGAATATATTGATTATGCCATTCTGATTGACACTCGGATCCGTGAGAGACTTGTGGCAAAAGACCGTAGGCTACGGCCTAAAAGTGGTGGGCTCAGTAGTTCATTGTGCCCACCCACCCCTCCCTCATTGCGTAAACCTAATGAACGTATCCAAGAATCCTGTGAACCTATGCAGCTAGGGTTTACCAGGTTAACTAAGGAGGAAAGGGAACACCGCAGGAGGCAGGAGTTATGCTTATACTGCGGCAAGGCTGGGCACATGCTAAGAAACTGTCCTGTATGTCTGGGAAACGAAAGCACCTAGGGTACCTTGGGGGACAGGCCCTAGGTGGTGTTCAACCGTCCCCAGATTCTATCATACAAAAACCCACGATCCAGGTGGTATTCTTGTGGGCAGATCGCTCAGTGGACGTTCTGGCCCTAATTGATTCCGATGCGGCCGGTTACTTTATGGATAGTGCTTTTGCTGAACTGCACAAAATTCCACTGGTTAAAAGGGAATCACCTCTAGCCATTGAGGCCATCGACGGCAGACTATTAGAACCAGCTCAGATCACTTTTGAAACCATACCTCTACCTATGACGATTGGGGTTCTTCACAGGGAAGAACAGCAGTTCCAGATAATTCATTCTCCTCACCATGCAGTCATTCTGGGGTTCCCTTGGTTGCAGTTGCATAACCCTCAGTTTGACAGAATTGTGAGATTACTTCTTGGTCTCAATTTTGTATGGAGCATTGTGTGTCTCACCCGGTTAAGATCCTGTGTGCCTCTCCCTCATTGCCAGTTGAATACCAACAATTCATTGACGTTTTCAGTAAGGGAGAGGCTGGCACCCTGCCTTAGCACAGGTCTTACGATTGTGCCATTGATTTGCCCCCAGAGGTGGTACCCCCTAAGGGACGTACCTATCCACTGTCATGCGATGAAAATCAAGCTATGGAGGAGTACATTGAGGATGCCCTCAAGAGAGGGATCATTAGAAAATCTACCTCGCCTGCTGGTGCTGGGTTCTTTTTTGTTAAGAACGTGTATTGATTCCCGTGGCCTAAATAAGCTAATCCCCAAGAATGCCTATCCGATACCACTCATCACCGAATTATTTGACAGGTTAAAGGGTTTCTCCATCTTTACAAAATTAGACCTACGTACGGCCTATAACCTGATAAGGATAAAAGCTGGGGATGAGTGGAAAACGGCTTTTAATACTAGATCTGGGCATTATGAATATCTAGTTATGCCGTTTGATCTCTGTAACACACCTGCGGTTTTACAAGAATTTATTAATGATATCCTCCGTGATATGCTTCAATCCTGTGTTGTTGTCTACCTTGATGATATACTTATACACTTGGCTAATTTGTCACAACACATCAAGGATGTGTCTGAGGTGTTGCTCAGCTTGTGTAAAAACAAGCTATTTTGTAAAATGGAAAAATGCGAGTTTCACAGATCCAGAGTACCCTTTTTTGGGGTTTGTGATTGCTAAAGAAGGTATTGCTATGGATCAGGAAAAACTCGCGGCAGTACTACAATGGCCACGGCCTAAAGGGTTAAAAGCGATCCAGTGCTTTTTGTGGTTCGCTAATTATTATAGAAAGTTTATTAAGAACTTTTCTACGATTGTTAAACCACTGTCTGACCTCACACAAAAGGGCGCTAATCCTTCCCAATGGTCTGAGGCAGCCGAACAGGCCTTTGAGACACTGAAATCCTCTTTTGCAGCTGCTCCTGTGCTATCCCACCCCAACCCATCTCTTATGCTTGAGGTCGATGCCTCAGAGATTGGGGTGGGGGCAGTACTATCTCAACGCCCGGTGGCAGGGGGCACCCTCAGACCATGTGGGTTTTTCCCTAAGAAGTTGTCAAGCACCCAAAGTCACTATGAGATAGGTGACAGAGAACTACTGGCTATCATTCTCGCTCTGAAAGAATGGCGTCACCTATTGGAAGGTACCAGAAGTCCAGCATTGATCCTGACTGATCACAAAAACCTGACTTATCTTTCAGAAGCTAAAAGATTGTCCACTTGTCAGGCCAGATGGGCCCTGTTTCTTTCCCGATTCAATTTCATTGTATCATATTTGCCGGGTTCCAAGAATGTTAGGGCTGATGCCCCATCTAGACAATTTGAGCCTGAGACTGAAAGGGACGAGGTCCCAGTAGTACCCATTATACAGCCTGACTGCATTTTGGCTACCCTACGTACTAGTATCACTTCACCACTGGGGGGAGAGATTTTGGCCACCCAGGCTACAGCCCCCCCAGAAACCCCAGTGGGCAAGTGTTTTGTTGATGAGCCATTCCGTACTCGATTACTTGAAACATACCACTCATCTAAGGCTGCTGGGCATATCGGTAGGGATCAGTTGATATTGTCTCTCACGAGTTTTCTGGTGGCCCTCTCTGAGGGCTGACTGTTCCGCATTTACCGCAGCCTATGCCACCTGTGCCCATGCCAAGACCCCTAGACACCTCCAGGTGGGCCTACTCCAACCAGTGCCCAATGGTGAACTTCCCTGCTCCCACGTATCCATTGATTTCATGGGAGAGTTGCCAGTATTTAGAGGGTATTCATTCATACTGATAGTGGTTTACAGGTTTTCTAAAATGGCTTATTTTGTGCCCCTCCATGGCCTTCCCTCTGCCCAGGAATTGGCTGTTGTTTTCGCTAAAGAGGTGTTTCGTTTGCATGGGGTACCTAGAGTGCTGGTGTCCGACCGTGGGAGCCAGTTCGTGTCCAGATTTTGGAGACCATTTTGCGAACAGATGGGCATTCAATTGTCCTTTTCCTCTGCCTACCACCCCCAGACCAATGGGGCCGCTGAGCGAGCCAATCAGGGACTAGATATCACTGTTCCCGTGATCTTTCTCTGTCACTCTGTGCTGTGGTGCGCTCCCATTGGCTGAGCTTGTTTGGCCCGCCCAGTATGGTCTTTTTATACTCGGCCTTTGGCACCTGTCAAGTGCCCTTTTTGTGGTGTTCCTGAGCCAGTGTTGCTGTGCAGCTGTGTTCCAGTGTACCGACTTGGCCCATCTGACTACGGTCCTTAGTTCCTGCTCAGTGATTCGACCCGGCCTGGCTGATGTTCCTGCTCAGTGATCTAACCCGGCCTGGCTGACGTTCCTGCTCGGTGACCTGACCCGGCTACGTTGACGACCCTGCCTGTGTTCCTGCTGAGATCCTATTCCAGTGTCGCCTGGGTGACATTCTGACTTCCGCTGTGCTGTTTGCAGGGCTGACAGAGTTGTTGCCTCCTATTACTGGGCCTTCCCGTTTACTCTTGCTGAGCTCTGTTGCCTCCATTACTCTGGGCCTCCGTTAACACTTTCAGAGCGCTGAGCCTTCCGTTTGCACTTCAGAGCACTGTTGCCTCTGTTCACTGAGCCTCCGTTAACACTTGCAGAGCAGTTGCCTCCGTTCACTGAGCCTCCGTTAACACTTGCAGAGCCGTTGCCTCCTTCACTGAGCCTCCATTAACACTTGCAGATCCGTAGCTTCCACTACCCTGAGCCTTCCGCTTACACTTGCAGAGCCTTGTAGTCTCCATTACTAGAGCCTCCTGTTAACACTTGCAGAGCATGGTGGCCTCCGAATTACCCTGCGCATCCGGTTACACTTGTTGGGCGCAGTAGTCTCGTTACGCACCGGTTGGGTGCAATTGGCTCCATACACCTCAGCTCTTGCAGTGTAGTTAGTCTCCGTTACAACACCATAGTGGTGCTATTGGCTCTATACAGCTAAGCTCGTGCAGTGTAGTTGGTCCCCGTTACAGCGCCCGTGGGGGTGCTATTGGCTCTATACAGCTAAGCTCTTGCAGTGTAGTTGGTCTCCGTTACAGCGCCCGTGGGGGTGCTATTGGCTCTATACAGCTAAGTTCTTGCAGTGTAGTTGGTCTCCGTTACAGCTCCCGTGGGGGCTATTGGCTCTATACTCCTCAGCTCTCACAGTGCACTTGCTCTCCGTTTATGCACCGTTGGGTGCTAATGTCTCTAGCTCCTTAAGCTCTTGCAGAGTATTTTGACCTCAGTTCCCTGCTCAGCATAAGCAGTAGTCTCTGTCCTGTTCTATTTACTGGTGTTCTCATCTAGCACCACTATATCGCTCCTTTACCAACTTATGGGCATGTCAAACACACCACAACAGAGACTGATTAGATTTCTATGTACTTTAACCCTTGAGTACCCTGTATGCTAATGTATGCCTGTCCTGTGACAGTATATATTAATTTCCCTGTATACTGGGCCTGCGAGGGCATCTGTACCTTACAGTCTATTTCAGTCATTCTGTATTGATGGCAGTCTTTCTTGTCTTTTAATAAAACTGTGTTTTATTCTAAACTGCTGGTCTGAGTGTCCTACAAAACCATTACACTAGAGCAGTTCCTACTCTGTTTTGTCACAGATCATCATGATAACTGGGCCTACCTGTTGCCATGGGCACAGTTCGCCAGGAACTGTGCGGTTAATTCATCATCCGGGAGCTCCCCATTTCTCATCAACTACGGGTTCTAGCCTTGTTTGCTCCTGGATTCCTTCCAGTCACAACAAATTCCAGCTCTGGACGAGCACATAGAGCAACTCCGCTCCACCTGGGCACAGGTTCAGAGGGCCCTCAGTCAGTCGTTCCAGTGGCATCAGCACCAAGCCAATCGTAGACGGCTGCCAGTGGTCTCCTTCCAGGTTGGGGACAGGGTATGCTTAACCTCCAGAAACCTCAATTTGCAAGTTCCGTCTAACAAACTGGCTCCTCGGTTTATTGGCCCGTTCAGGGTGATCCGTAAAATTAACCCTGTTTCATATGCCTTGGATCTCCCTGTGTCCATGCGCATTCATAATGTGTTCCATGTATCTTTACTGAAAGCTCTGGTATGCAACCGTTACACAACTACTCCTGTGGTTCCCGGTCCGGTAGAGGTAGAGGTTCAGGAGGAGTACGAAGTTCAAAGTATCATTGATTCACACAAATTGCAGTATTTGGTACATTGGAAGGTTTACGGTCCGGAGGAACGTTATTGGGTTGAGCAGAAGGACCTTCATGCTCCCAAATTACTGTGTATTTTTCACTCTAAATATCCTCAGAAGCCAGGTTCCTTTTCAAGGAGGGGGGGTCTTTGAGAGGGGGTTACTATCATGATGCTCGTGATTCCTTGTTTTTTATTTTCTGTCAGTTATCCTGTATCAGGTTCTCATTGGTTGCCCTGTGTTTAGCCGCCCAGTATTGCCTTTATATACTGGGCTCCTGCACCTTATCACTGCCCTTTCATGGTGTTCCTGTGCCAGTTCTTCGTTTGTATTAAGGTTTCCAGTGTACCGATTTGGCTTGCCTGACTACTCTCTTGTTCCTGCGCCTGTGTACCGACCCAGACTGCCTGACTACACTCCTGTGATTGTTCCTGTGTACAGACCCGCCCTGGCTGTCGTTCCTGCTCCTGTGTACCGACCCAGATTGGCTGACGTTCCTGCTCCTGTATCCTGACCCGGCCTGGCTGATGTTCCTGCTCCTGGATCCCGACTTGGCAGTTCCCCGGTTGTGGTACTAGTCGCCTCGGCGACATTCTGACCTCCGGTGCCTTCCTGCTGGCACCTCTGCTTTGAAGGCTTGCCTGGTTCCCATTTGCTCAGAGTGCCTCTGGCCTAGTCCTCCGTTCCATACCGGTTGCCAGTGTTGCCTCCGTGAGTGATCTGGTACTCTGCCATTGGCTGCTCTTCTCTGTCTAAACCGGTTGCTGTGTTGCCTCCGTTATCGCACCGGTACATTACCATTGGTTTGCTCCACTCTGCCAAAACCGGTTGCTGTGTTGCCTCTGTTATCACACCGGTACATTACCATTGGTTTGCTCTACTCTGTCTAAACCGTTTGCTGTGTTGCCTCCGTTATTGCACCGGTACAGTACCATTGGTTTGCTCCACTCTGCCAAAACCGGTTGCTGTGTTGCACCGGTACATTACCATTGGTTTGCTCCACTCTGCCAAAACCGGTTGCTGTGTTGCCTCCGTTATCGCACTGGTACATTACCATTGGTTTGCTCTACTCTGTGTAAACCGGTTGCTGTGTTGCCTCCGTTATCGCACTGGTACAGTACCATTGGTTTGCTCCACTCTGCCAAAACCGGTTGCTGTGTTGCCTCCGTTATCGCACCGGTACATTACCATTGGTTTGCTCCACTCTGTCAATACCGGTTGCACTTGTTGCCTCCATTATAGCACCGGTACTCTACCATTGGTTGCACTCCACTTTATCATAACCGGTTGCAAGTGTTGCCTCCGTGACTGCACCGGTATTGCACTGGTTCACTCCACTCTGTTTGATCAGTTGCAAGTGCTGCCTTCGTGTTTACCATTGGTTTGCTCCACTCTGTCCATACCGGTTGCAAATGTTGCCTCCGTTATAGCACCAGTAACACTACTAAAGTCCTCAGTGGCCTAGTATACTGTGGACTCCTCTGTGGCGTCTTCTGATGCTGTTGATTGCCAGAACATATGGTACTGTTCTTCTTTCCGCTGAACATTAACTCCTGCATTGCTGGAACCTGGAAACCTTATCAGTCGCCTGACCCGTGTCAGCATAAACTATTTGTCTCCTATATATATGTTGGACCTGTGTGGGCATAATTAGCCTGTTGTGTGTCTGTACTATATGTTTTATTTTACATGACCTGTGAGGGTTCTTTATGTACTATTGAATTTAATAAAGCTGTTTTTTTACCTTAACTCTGTGTCTGTGAGTCAAACAAACCGTTACAGAGACATACTATCTGCAGGCCAAAGATGCAACAACTAGCAGCAGCAGAAGCACTTTAAAAAGGTCCCAGGGCTCTAGGGCAGAAAAAAAGAAGTGAAGTTATTTATGTGTCAGAGAGTGTGCTACTGTCAGTGCCAACAGTTAGTTCAGTCCAAATAACACCTATGCATCACGGTTCCCGTGATTCTGGCTGAGCGACATTCTTACTTCCGGGTTTGCTTGGGCTGCTTCTTATTGGCTCTGGGTCACTATACCAGTGCCCTTTCGAGGTGTTCCTGACCAGGCGTTTGTTGCTGAGTTCCTGTTCCGTGGATGATCCTGTTTCGTCTGACTTTGCTCCTGTCGTCACTGCCCGTATTGTTTATGACCCGGCTTGCCTGACTACGATCCAGTGACCGATTCTGCTACTACCACCCTCTGTGTACCGAACCCGGCTTGGATGAATATCGCTGTCTGTGTACCGATCCTGGCTTGGCTGACTACCGCTCTCTGTGTGCCGATCCAGGCTTTGGCTGACTACCACTCTCTGTGTACCAATTCTGGCTTTGGCTGACTACCGCTCTCTGTGTACGACCCAGGCATTGGCTACTCGCCTAGCATCAGCTTACCACTAGTGCATCTGTTGCCTCGGTCTCGTGTGCGATAGCCATTGCCTTACAGTTGCCTGTCCATCTGCACATAACCATTGCCTCAGGTTGCGCTACCTTACAGCCTGTGCCTTAACGGTCACTAGTGCTTGCACCTCCTGTCAGTCTGCACATATCTGTTGCCTCCGGTTGCGCTCCTATATAGCCTGCACCTCACTGCAGCCTCCGTTTGCACTACTATACAGCCTGTGCCTTAACAGTTGCCTGTCCGTCTGCACATAACCATTGCCTCCGGTTGCGCTACCTTACAGCCTGTGCCTTAACGGTCACTAGTGATTCCACTTCCTGTCAGTCTGCACATATCCGTTGCCTCCGGTTGCACTACCATACAGCCTTGCCTCAGTGGGTACTTGTGGTTGCACGACCTGTTCGTCTGCACCTATCTGTTGTCTCCGGTTGCGTTGCTGTACTGCTGCACTCTCTTTTGCCTCTGGGTGCGTTATACTCAGTCTGCCTACTATCACCTTCGGTTGCGCTCCGTGCAGACTGTGCCTATTCCTGTTGCCTCCGGGCATCTCCTCCGTGTACTGATTTGAGCCGTCATGTGGGCTGCCTTTACCTGGTTACAGGCAAGGCCGGTAGAGCCTATCTTCTCCCTAATCTATTGGGGTGTCTGCCCTGCAGTACTTCCCTCTCCTAGGGCTTCTCCTGACCAGTACTGTTGAGGATTTTCTGCATTTCTGTATTTTGTACATATCTATTGTTATATACCCTGACCTGTGTCAGATTCAAAAGTGCTATTCTCTGTTTGGGTCTGGACCTGTGAAGGGCATTTCTGTTCTTTATTATTTGTTTAATAAAGCTTCATTGTTTTTACCTTACCAAATTGTCTGCTCGTTCATTAAAACCGTTACACTATGGCTCCTAGAAGACAAAAAAGGGGGGGCAGAATGGGGGGCCCCTTGTGTGGTATCTTCAAAATAGTATGAACCTCCACCAAAAACACCGAGTGGTATTATACTCACAGGAGTATTTACTGAGGAATTATATATATAAAAACCACAGAAAACAAAGCTTTATCTTATTAACTCATACAAACTTCCAAACAGGCTGCTTTTTCCCATATCATGTCTCCCTCCACAGACCAGAATGCAAATTCTCAAACAAAAAACACAAAAAGGGTGCCCAATTGTATAGTACATCCAATAATGCTCTCCAAAAAGTGTAATTAGATGTGTATATACTCACACTTTCAGTTGGCTAAAGTATCAGCTCCAGCCTCATGCACATATGGGGATCCTAAACCTGTCCTCATTCAAGTATCTGTAAAAGAAATTGTTGCTCCAGTTGTATTCAAAAAAATATAAATATTAGTAATATATTCAAAAATACATCCAAAGATAAAATTACATATGTGTAGTAAATGGCCTGCTAACTTGTTTCATGACCTCCCCAGTCACTTCTTCTAATCCTCTGACCAAACCGTTTAAAAAGAATACAAACAAACAAACAGAGCAGCACTGAATTCCCAACTTTTAAATACCTTACATCCCATTGGACCCGGAGTCATCACATGACCAACATATACCATATGAAATGCTTAATTTTGATTTGATGTGAATATGGTATATGTTGGTGTGTTGTGATTGGCTGTGATTTTGAACTTGTTTTGACAATGTTTAGTGTCACTAGATAATGTCAACCATTAACTGGTTTCCTTTGCAGCTGATTTAGTGACTTAAAAAGGTGTAAAGCACGTTATAAGGCTACGTGTGTTTGGCCTGTACTCATTGATCATTCTGCTAGAAGGCTTACTCCATAGCTGTGCTACACAGACATGGCTAATGTTTGGTAATGGTTTTTGCCAACAATTTTTACAGTTGCTTTATTGGATTGAGCCCTGAAAGTCTGGAGGTAAACTATTAGGGTTCTATTCAGGAAGCTACTTATGAGCAGGTATGGAGAAAATCATCTGCAACAGGGAGGACAAATTTAAATTCCCCAAATTCCCATTTACTTAAATAAGGCTTTTAACCCCTTGAATCCTAGATAGGTCTCTAACAAATTGAGAACCAATGCAGTGGAGATATCTCTAGAACTAAATAATTAATCCTGAACATAGCCCTAGGTTCCATGGTGTCATGCAAATAACTATGAAAGCACAACATTAATCTTATAGCATCATCAGTTCTTGCTACATCTATTCTAAATTTGGGATATGATACTTCTCTCTGCTATTATCCTTTGTAAAGCCCACCAAAAACATGGAAAACTCATGTTCTCCCTGAATTGTGATGATCTAGGTTTATCTTTGCCCATTACATCCTATCTTCAACACCTCCACATTGTGTAACCTGCGCTATATCTTTCAATTGTACTAACAAAGAGCAAAGAAAACAAAACAAAACTTGCACATCCTGGCGGCTTTTAGGTGTTTTGCTTTCTTTACCTGTGCATCAAGAACATTGTTATTGAAAAAGAAGCATTTGTGGTATTTGTATCAAGACTTTTAAAAAGTGAAACAGGTTAATGAATCAGGGATATGGATGTAAGACACATATCAATTTACAATAACCAGAATCATCACTAAAAAGAGCAATTCCAACTGCCACCTGAATGATGGTGTAACCACCACGTAAACAGAAATTGTGACACATTAAGTGCAAATGTTCCCAGGCATCAGAAAAAACATACTACTTATGCATAAATGCAAGACAACTATGAGGCAACATTAAAAACATGATATGCAGTATTTAGCACATTATATTTTTACTTTTCAATCACACTGATTTTAGAGAGAGTGTATGGCTAGAGGAAAGATCTCTGAAGTTGTGAAAGCTTAAAGGTAAACCTTTTCTGAAGAATATTCAATTAATCCTACTTTACAGGTGGTTAATTCTTTAAAATATGGTTTAACAACCATAAAGTAAGTAAAATCTACTTTGGATCATACCAACAGTGATATGCTATGCACTAACCACCTGCAGCTGCATTACTTAATATAGGAGGTAAATAGTATGTTTAGAAAAGTTATATGATGTTAAACTAAACCTGTTCCAATGGAAACTGTTTTTGAGGTGTAACAGGAACTGCCCTTTATGAAACAATTACTTTGTCTATGAATAATTGGTCCCATAATTGGTCCCCAGGTCTATGGATGGCCTAATGCATGCCTACTGACACAAGAGAAGCCCAAGGCTGCAAGTCTCAAGTCTCTGTCTTACCACTTTCTATTATCTCAAGGTAAGAGCCATTGGAAAACGCTTTTTGGAACCTATCCACCCCATTAAAAATAATCTGCCTGGTCAAGTGGCCAGTGAAATATATAAATCTTTATGACATTTGGTCCATAAAGGATTAAGCTCTGCACGCTGCTAATTAGACAGTGGGGCCTTCAATAATGCTCAAAGTCATTGGTGTTTTTTAACCACTAATTAACCCTTTAACCCCTTAAGGACCGGGAAAATCTGAGTTTGATTTGACTTAAGGACCGGAGCAATTTTGACTTTTTTGACTATGTCTTTGTTCAACCATATTTTCTCTTTAATTCCTTTTGTGCACCCACATAAATTATATACTGTTTTTTTAAGCACAAGTAGGGCTTTCTTTTGATACCACAATTATATGAATACTAGTGATGAGCGAGCATGCTCGGCCGAAGCTCGGTTCGGCTCGAGCATCGCTCTGCTCGGCACATGGCGGTACTCGTACGAGTACCGCATGTGCTCGCCCGCCATGTTCGGGTCTCCTCCCCGCACGTTTCGCGGCTGCTGCGCAGCCAATAAACGTGCAGGGAGGCTCTGACATCAGTGTAATGCCAGCAGCCATGTTGGCTGCTGGCATTACACTGATTGGCTGGCCAGAACCCGTGATCGGGTGCTGTATAGCACCTGACCAGCGAGTTCGGCTCAGTCTTAGCCAGGGAGAGATGAGGATAGGAAGGGAAAGTCAGTGTAGGGAGAAGAAAAGTGTTGTTGAACAAAAAAAAGACCCAAAAGTCCTTTTTAGGACTACTGTGTGTGGGGGCAGCAGTTTATTTTGTTTGGGGGGGCAGAGATTTAAAAAAAAAAAAACGTCACATATTCCGTTCACTGTGCCTAGCCGCAGATTAGGAGCACATTCTGTTTAGTGTGCAAAGTTGCAGATTAGCAGCACATTCTGTTTAGTGTGCAAAGTTGCAGATTAGCAGCACATTCTTTTTAGTGTGCAAAGTTGCAGATTAGCAGCACATTCTGTTTAGTGTGCAAAGTTGCAGATTAGCAGCACATTCTGTTCAGTGTGCAAAGTTGCAGATTAGCAGAACATTCTTTTTAGTGTGCAAAGTTTCAGATTAGCAGCACATTCTGTTTAGTGTGCAAAGTTGCAGATTAGGAGAACATTCTGTTTAGTGTGCAAAGTGTAAAATATCAAAGTCACATATTCCATTCACTGTGTCTAGCCGCAGATAAGCAGCACATTCTGTTTAGTGTGCAAAGTTTCAGATTAGCAGAACATTCTGTTTAGTGTGCAAAGTGTAAAATATAAAAGTCACATATTCCATTCACTGTGCCGAGCCGCAGATAAGCAGCACATTCTGTTTAGTGTGCAAAGTTTCAGATTAGCAGAACATTCTGTTTAGTGTGCAAAGTGTAAAATATAAAAGTCACATATTCCATTCACTGTGCCGAGCCGCAGATAAGCAGCACATTCTGTTTAGTGTGCAAAGTTTCAGATTAGCAGAACATTCTGTTTAGTGTGCAAAGTGTAAAATATCAAAGTCACACATTCCATTCACTGTGCCGAGCCGCAGATAAGCAGCACATTCTGTTTAGTGTGCAAAGTTGCAGATTAGGAGAACATTCTGTTTAGTGTGCAAAGTGTAAAATATCAAAGTCACATATTCCATTCACTGAGTCTAGCAGTAGATAAGCAGCACATTCTGTTTAGTGTGCAAAGTTTCAGATTAGCAGAACATTCTGTTTAGTGTGCAAAGTGTAAAATATAAAAGTCACATATTCCATTCACTGTGCCGAGCCGCAGATAAGCAGCACTTTCTGTTTAGTGTGCAAAGTTTCAGATTAGCAGAACATTCTGTTTAGTGTGCAAAGTGTAAAATATCAAAGTCACATATTCCATTCACTGTGCCGAGCCGCAGATAAGCAGCACATTCTGTTTAGTGTGCAAAGTTGCAGATTAGCAGAACATTCTGTTTAGTGTGCAAAGTGTAAAATATCAAAGTCACATATTCCATTCACTGTGCCTAGCCGCAGATAAGCAGCACATTCTGTTTAGTGTGCAAAGTTGCAGATTTGCAGCACATATTCCGTGTAATATGAAGAAGGCGGGTAAAAAGGGACGGGGAAGTGGACGTGATCATGATAGTTCAGGGCGCGGGTCAGGACGCGTAGAAACTGTGCCTGGTGCCAGAGCACAAGAAAGAAAGACATCCACCATACCTAGCTTCATGTCTCAGTTTACAGGGCGTCGCAGGACATCACTCTCGAGGTCAGACCACTGCAAACAGGTGGTCGGTTGGATTTCAGCTGATACTGCTTCCAGTCGGTTAAGCACCACCCTGTCTTCCACCAAGTCCACTCTCAGTAGCCAAGAGTCTGGTCAACATAATCCTCACCCTGATCATCCTTCCTCCCACCATAGAGGGTCTGGTCAAAGAAGTGATCCCACACTGGGATATAGTGAGGAGCTCGTCTCATCACCAATCCTTAATTTGAACCTCTCTCCAAGCACGCTTGCAGAGGAACATGACATCTTGTGCCCTGATTCACAACCTCTAGAGGGTACCCAATCACAAGAAGATGACAGAGGGGAACGGCATTTAAGGTCAAAGGAAGTGGATGATGATGATGATGACACACAGTTTCCATCAAATCAACCACTTTTACTGTCTCAAGACCTTGATGAGGAGGATGATATACAGTTGTCAATGACTGAGTATGTGGTGGGATCAAGACATGAGGAGGATGATCAGAGTGAGGAAGTGGAGGAGGACTTGGTGGACGATGAGGTGACTGACCCCACCTGGGAAGGTGGAGAGCCGAGCGATGACAGCAGTCCTGAGGGTGAGCCATCTGCAGCACCGCAACAGGCTGGAAGAGGCAGTGGTGTGGCTACAGAAAGAAGGCGGACCGCACCAAACCGGCCCGCAAATGTTCCACGGAGCACCCCCTTGCGTAAATCTCCCTTGCCAAGGGGTAGGTGTTCCGCGGTATGGCGTTTTTTTAAGGAAAGTGCGGACGACAAAAGAATTGTAGTTTGCAACCTGTGCCACACCAGAATGAGCCGAGGCATGAACACTAGAAACCTCACCACCACCAGCATGATCCGACACATGGCATCCAAGCACCGTAATAAGTGGGAGGAACGCCCGGATCGCCAATCTGTGTCTGCAGGCCACACCACTGCCTCCTCTTCCCCTGTTTTCGGTGCCGGCCAATCGCCTGTCGAAGGCGCAGGCCCGCATACCTACCGCCCTGCACCTGTACCATCTGAAGCACCATCAGCGACCACATCCACTTCCCTGTCCCAGCGCAGCGTCCAAATGTCGTTACCCCAGGCATTTGAGCGCAAGCGAAAATACCCAGCCACCCACCCACAGGCCATAGCACTAACCTCACACCTTTCCAAATTACTGGCCATCGAAATGCTGCCATTTAGGCTTGTGGAGACTGAGTCCTTCCGCAGCCTGATGGCAGCAGCTGTCCCACGGTACGCAGTCCCCAGCCGCCACTACTTTTCCCGGTGTGCCATCCCCGCCTTACACCACCATGTGTCCCGTAATATCACCCGTGCCCTGACCAACGCAGTTACTGGGAAGGTCCACTTAACGACTGACACATGGACAAGTGCTTGTGGCCAGGGACACTACATTTCACTGACGGCACACTGGGTGAATGTCGTGGAGGCTGGGAGCGACTCGGACCCTGGGATGGCACAGGTGCTACCCACGCCGAGGATTGCGGGCCCTACCTCCATCAGGGTTTCCGCCAGCACCTACGTTATTGGCTCCTCCTCCTCCGTTTCCACCTCCGAATTCTCTGCGCGCAGCGCCACTCACCCATCAGCCGGTAGCTGGAAGCAGTGTAGCACTGCAGTGGGGAAGCGTCAACAGGCCGTGCTGAAGCTGATCTGCCTTGGGGACAAACAGCACACGGCCTCAGAGCTGTTGCAGGGGATTAGTCACCAGACCGAGCAGTGGCTCTCGCCACTCAACCTGCAACCAGGCATGGTTGTGTGTGATAATGGGCGTAACTTGGTGGCGGCTTTGGAGCTCGGCAAGCTCACACACGTACCATGCCTAGCGCATGTATTTAATTTAGTGGTTCAGCGATTTCTAAAAACCTACCCCAATTTGCATGATCTCTTGACGAAGGTGCGCCGCGTGTGTGCACATTTCCGTAAGTCATCTACAGCTTCAGCCGGCCTGTTGAAGCTGCAGCAGCGCTTACAATTGCCAGCTCACCGGCTGCTGTGTGACGTGAGCACGCGCTGGAACTCCACCTTCCACATGTTGGCCCGGCTTTGTGAGCAGCAGAGGGCAGTAGTGGAGTACCAGCTGTTACACGGTCGTCGCCTCTCCGTTCAACTTCCTGTAATCAGAAGTGAGGAGTGGGAATGGATGTCAGACCTCTGTGAGGTTTTACGCAATTTTGAGGAATCGACACAGATGGTGAGCGGCGATAACGCTATTATCAGTGTAACCATCCCACTTCTGTGTCTACTGAAACGCTCGCTGCTCACAATTAAAACCGACGCTTTGCATGTGGAAGAGGTGGAAATGCGGGAGGAAGAGCTTACACAAGGTGATAGCCAGAGCACCCTCACTTCGTCTTCTCAGCGACAATTGGAGGAGGCGGAGGAGGAGGAGGAGGAGGAGGAAGACACGGTTGCCTCCGCTACAGAGGGTAGCCATGGAACTTTAGTTCCATCTCTTCAGCGTGGGTGGGCAGAAGAGGAGGAAGAGGATGAGGAGATTGAGAGTCATCCTCCTGGTGAGGACAGCAAAATCTTGCCTGTTGGTACTCTGGCACACATGGCTGACTTTATGTTAGGCTGCCTTTCCCGTGACCCACGCGTTACACGCATTTTAGACAACACGGATTACTGGGTGTTGACCCTTCTGGACCCCCGCTACAAAGAGAATTTCTCATCTCTCATTCCTCCGGTGGAGAGGACAAGCAAAATGGTGCAATACCAGAAGGTTCTTGTCGAAAAATTGCTCCAAAATTTTCCATCTGACAACGCTGGCGGCAGAGTACGTGCTACCTTGGCCAACCGAGAAGGGGAGAAAAGGGGAGCACACAGCAGTTCCGACAAAGGCAGGGCAACACTCTCCAAGGCGTGGGACACCTTCATGACACCCCGCCAGCACCCTCACCCTGATGCGCAGCCTAGTGTCACAAGGAGGGAAAAGTTTTGGAAGCTGGTGAAAGAGTACGTAGCAGACCGTGTCAGCGTCCTCAATGATCCCTCTGTGCCTTACAACTACTGGGTGTTCAAGCTGGACACGTGGTATGAACTGGCACTCTACGCCTTGGAGGTGCTGGCCTGCCCTGCCGCCAGCGTTCTGTCTGAGCGGGTATTTAGTGCTGCTGGTGGCATCATAACAGATAAGCGTATCCGCCTTTCCACCGAAAATGCTGATAGGTTGACACTTATAAAAATGAACAAGGCCTGGATTTCCCCTGACTTCTCCACTCCACTGGAGGAAAGCCCCGGGGGAACATAAAGTCACTTTAGATATGTTATTTACAATGATGGGAATACTCTGTATTCCCATTCACCCCTTCCACCCAAAAAATGGGTATATGGTTGACTCTCTTCCATATACCCTGGGATATAATTTTTATATAGGGCCAGCTCACCAGCGGGCCCTGTGATATAATTTTTATATAGGGCCAGCTCACCAGCGGGCGCTGTTTGACAATTTTTGTATAGGTCAGCACACCAGCGGGCCTTCTCATATAATGTTTTATTGGGTCAGCTCTCTAGCGGGCCCTCTCATATAATGTTTTATAGCGTCAGCTCACTAGCGGGCCTTCACATATAATGTTTAGGATGGTCAGCTCCGCAGCAGACCCTCACCCATAATGTTTTAGATGGTCGGCTCAGCGCACGTTTCCCTCTTAATCATGGCCCCAGTTCAGAAAAATCGAGGACATTTTTGGGAGAATTTGACTCTGCGCACGTTTCCCTCTTAATCATGGCCCCAGTTCAGAAAAATCGAGGAAATTTTTTGCAGAATTTGCAGATGATATACAAGTAAATATACAGTAAATACTGTTTGGTAACAATTTTTCGCCTAAAGTCGTTTTTATTTTCCTTTTTGTGTGTTTTACGGTCAGTCTGTAAAAATGGCGTACTACGGGCGAAACATCATTCCCAGCAGCGACGTTGAAGTCCAAGATGCATCCAGACATCCTCCCTATGCTGTCCCTGAACCATTTCTGTGGTGTTTCCATCATTTTCTGCCCTTTTCCTATGGACCAGGCACCCTCCCCTCATCAGAGCAGGGGGTGCCTGGTGTAATGCTCGAGTCCTTCCATTGACTTCAATGGGGCTCGGGTGCTCGGCCGAGCACTCGAGCCTCCGGGGGCACTCGGTCAGAGCACCCGAACACCCGAGCATTGGGGTGCTCGATCATCACTAATGAATACCTCAATGTTTAATTTGATTAAAATAGAAAAAAAGAGGAAAAAAATTGAAAAAAAACAACATTTTGCTTACATTTTTCTGTCAGGATTTGCATACTATTAGTTAATGAAAAAAAAAAACCCTAAATATATTCATTTGCTTCTCCTGAATATAAGAATACCCCATATGTCTAGTATTTTAGTCCTTTACTCACATTTACAAGGTAAATATTACAAGATGGCTGCCGTTATTTCCAACTTGTGATTTCTCAACAATTGGCATGTGAGCATCATAGCTTAGCTGACGGTGCGAGAACCAAAAATGTCCCACAAAGGTATATGTTTCTGAAAACTAGACAACATAAGGTAAATAATCAGGAGAATTTTGGAGTTTTTCATGCAGCTATTTTTCCAGAAACAAATTTCAAAATTGTGGTAATATTTTGTTTTTTTGCAGTTTTCACACTTACATTTCAATACTACTGTTGATATGAAGCACATGATAGGTGAAGATTTTTAAAAATGCATTGTTTAGTGTTCAGCTCCTTCTTCTGAGTACGGCAATACCCCATATGCATAGGTTTCTCAAGGTTTGGGAGAGCTACGGGGCCCAAATTGGAACATGCGCGTTTCCAGTTTCACACTTTGAATTTTCACAGCTTGCATCACTGGTGCCATGTCTCATTTGGGGCTGTGTAACAGTGCTCCACTCTAAGATTTCCCCCCAAAAGTATATATTTTTGGAAAGTAGACACCCCAGGCTTTCATTTTATGTATATTTTCAATTTTTTTACGAAGCCATTTTACCACCAATCGCTCGTAAATCTTGACGTAAGTTAAAAAAACAGCGTTTTTCACACTTGCACTTCAATGTTGATGTGAATTTCAAGCACATGATAGGTGAAGATTTTTAAAAATGCATTGTTTAGTGTTCAGCTCCTTCTTCTGAGTACGGCAATACCCCATATGCATAGCTTTCTCATGGTTTGGGGGAGCTACGGGGGCCAAATTGGAAGATGCGCGTTTCCAGGTTCACACTTTGAATCTTCACAGCTTGCGTTACTGGTGCCATGTCTCATTTGGGGCTGTGTAACAGTGCTCTTTTTTTAAGATTTCCCCCCAAAAGTGTATATTTTTGGAATGTAGACACCCCCAGCTTTCATTTTAGGTGTGTTTTCAAATTTTTTACACAGCCATTTTACCGCCACTTTCTCATAAACTTGACGTAAGTAAAAAAACAGTGTTTTTCACACTTTGCCTTCAATGTTGATGTGAATTTCAAGCACAGAATAGGTGAAGATTTTATAAACTGAATTGATTAGTGTTCAGCTCCTTCTTCTGAGTACGGCAATACCCCATATGCATAGCTTTCTCATGGTTTGGGGGAGCTACGGGGGTCAAATTGGAACATGCGCGTTTCCAGGTTCACACTTTGAATTTTCACAGCTTGCATTACTGGTGCCATGTCTCATTTGGGTCTGTGTAACAGTGCTCTTTTTTAAGATTTCCCCCCAAAAGTGTATATTTTTGGAAAGTAGACACCCCAGGCTCTCGTTTTAGGTGTGTTTTCCAATTTTATACACAGCCATTTTACCACCAATCCCTCGTAAACCATGACGTAAGTAAAAAAAAAAAACATCGTTTTTCACACTTAGGGTTGGCGGCAGTATACTGGGCTGCATACAAATTGGTTTGGGAAACAATTTCACCTAAAATGTCTTCCCCCAAAAACAAATCAAAAAAATGATCATGGGTAAATCCTTCCACATCAATTTGAATCCCTGGGTTGCCTGTGAATTCTGAGATTTGTGGGCATAAATTGATACCCATTCATTAGGATCCGGAGTGGCAGGTGTTGGGGCATTTCTTTGGGCAGGTCTTTTGGCAGATCTTTGGGCAGATCTTTTGGCAGGTGCTGGGGCAGTTGCCAGGGCAGCTGTTGGGGCAGCACTTGGGGCATTTCTTTGGTAGGTCTTTGGGCAGATCTTTTGGCAGGTGCTGGGGCAGTTGCCAGGGCAGCTCTTGGGGCAGCACTTGGGGCATTTCTTTGGGTAGGTATTTTGGTACGTCTTTGGGCAGTTCTTTTGGCAGGTGCTGGGGCAGTTGCCAGAGCAGCTCTTGGGGCAGTGCGTCTTTTCTTGAGAGAAGGCCCAGCGTCATCACTAGAGCTGCTCTCACTTTCTGAAAACTGCGCTATGCCAAAATCTGACGCAGTGTCTGTTGCCTCAGACGCCAAAAAGGCATATGCCTCTTCAACGCTGTACCTGCACTGCATTTTGCCCACTAAAAAAACTTTTTTTTTTTTTTATTTTCTTACGCTATCCCTAAACCTAAATCTAACCCTAAAACTTACCCTAGCCTACGTATATCCTGAACCTACCTAACCCAAATGAACTACCTATCTAAACTGCACTTATTATATATATATATTTTTTTTTTTTTTTTGGGGGGGGGGGTTGGGGTTTTTTTTTTTTTTTTTTTTCTTACGCTATCCCTAAACCTAAATCTAACCCTAAAACTTACCCTAACCTACGTATATCGTGAACCTACCTAACCCAAGTGAACTACCTATCTAAACTGCACTTATTATATCTATATTTTTTTTTTGGGGGGGGGGGTTTGGGGTTTTTTGGGTTTTTTTTTTTCTTACGCGATCCCTAAACCTAAATCTAACCCTAAAAGTTACCCTAACCTACGTATATCCTGAACCTACCTAACCCAATTGAACTACCTATCTAAACGGCGCTTATTATATATTTTTTTTTTTTGGGGGGGGGTTTTGTTTTTTTTTTTTTTTCCCCTAAACCTAAATCTATCCCTAAAACTTTCCCTAACACACGTCTACACTAAACCTACCCAACTTCCTACCAAAATACCTAAACTATATTTACTATAAAAAAAAAATAAAAAAAAATTTTAAAAAAATTTAAAAAAAATTTAAAACATTTTAAAAAAAATCTAAAAAAATTCAAGGGGGATGGGGGGTGTCCCACAGATCAGAAAACACTGATCTGCAGCAAATTGATCACTCCAAGAGTGATCAGATGGGGGGGCACTTATTGATCACTGCAGAACAGTGATCAAAAGGTTAAATTTCTTTATTTAAACTTTTTTTTTACTTTTTTTTTTTACAGTAAGGCAGTAACAGCATGTCTCTCTGTCTCTCTCCACCTCAGCAGTATGCAAGGTGGAGGGAGACAGATTGATCTGACAGGGACAGTATTTACAAATACTGTCCCTGTCATTCAGGTTTTGCAACATGTGATTCGCTTTTGAAGCGAATCGCATGTTGCAACAATGTTTCTGCCGCTTGTTACTAAGTGTCCCGATACTGGGACACTTAGTAACAAGCGGCTTGAACTCTTCCATCGCTCCGTGTGGCCGCGATGGAAGAGTTTAACCCTTGACTTACCAGGACCGTCAAGGGTCGTTGGATCACATTTACCCTTGACGGTCCTGGTACGTCAAGGGTCGCTAAGGGGTTAAGGACTGAAGGAGTATGAAATGCATTGCTTTGCAATGTGTTAATAACTATGAAATGCGTTGCTTTGCAATGTGTTAATAACTTCTGTATGTACAGGTCTGACGCAACACAGAATGGTAAATTATTTTTTGATTCAACGTGTCCAAGCAACTTAATTGTTTTGTAATTCAGTTGTTCTTGGGCTAAGTTTACTTGGGTGACTTTACTATGCTGTGTTTTCGTGCATTTCAAGTCGGTCCTGTCATCATACGTGTGATACTCTGTGTTCCCCTTGTGAGTGTGTTTCATGGGGTGCAGATGGAAGTGTGTCACAAGACTGGCCCACGTGGTTATAAGCCGTATATAATTGACTGATAACAACATGCATTGTGCATATCTTTAGCACTCAAAAAGTTAAAATGCTAGCAAGGAATGATCTATTTTAAATTGGAATTAACACTTCATAGCAGCTTAGGTTAGTTTCAAATAACTTTCAAAATCAGCTATATGTTATAGTAGACACCTTTAATTAGATAACAGTTAATGAGATATTGAATGTAAGTATTCAGAACAGCTGTGTGTCAAATACTAACATTCAATGCTGCTCTCCTTCCCAACTGTCACTCCCTTGTGCTTTTGCTTCCTCCCACAACTTATTAAATAACTAGAGAAAGGTTTTCATGACACCTTTCTACACACAAAAAATTATATGACTAAATTAATTTCTGACACGTTGCTCTACTAGCAAGTCCTCAATAGCTTCCCCCATTCCATGTGTGGGGAAAATGAAGTATAGTTACTCTGTGCCTTGCTTATACATAGCATTAACCATTTGAGGGCCAGATAAGTATCCATCACATTGGGGTTTATGCACTAAGTTGTGATATACAGGTGGTAAAGTGGAGATGGCTTCTTCAGTGAAATCACTTCACCAATTCCTGTATTATTCTACTGAGCCTATGCACTAAGATCTTTCAAATTGGAGAAATCTTATAGTATAGGCTATATAATATTAAATAGGGTTTTGAGAAGTGATTTCATTGGATAAATCATCTCCACATTATTACCTCTCTTAAAGGCTGGAAAGGGTAAAACAGTGTACATTGTGATCTGTCGCTACCAGTGGGAAGGGGAACAAGTCTGGGGGCCAAGCAGTGTCAGTGGGTTTATATGGCTACCAGTGGGGATGGGAACAAGGCTGGGGGGCAAGTAGTAGCTACCTGTCCCCATGCCTTGTTCCCTTGTGAGTGCACAACATGTATTACTGTATATTTCATACAGAGCTAAGGGGATAATTGTGAAGTGCTTGGTATATTTTTTTTTATTTAACTCTTTGAGAGTCACAGGGGTGAGCAACGCACATCCCTATGGCACTCAAAGGGATAAGGGAGTGATGCTGTCCATGGCTCTGAAAGTATCTTCTCCACTCCCCTACTGATCAAGTGGGGAAGCAGAGAGAATGCTCTTTAACTTCAGAATTTTCGTAGTGTTGGTAATGCATGAAGAGAGGAAACCCCCTGCACACTGACAACAGTTCACAACCCTTCCTGCTTGTGATTGATTGAGGGCTGTTACTGCATAGGAAAGTACAGAGAGATCCCAAATTCGCCAGTCTCAGGTAGGCGAAGCTGAGACTGTGAACGCCAACAGCAGAAGCTGCAATGGGAGTTTCGCAAATGTGCAAAAGTGCCACATTAGCATATCAACACGCTCCCTCTTTCAATATCCTTCATTTCGATATGGAAATAAGTAATTATGCTTCATTTCCATATGGAAATAGGCCATTGTCGATGTGATGAGTGAAAATCGTAAACCTGTTGGATGGATGTCTATGTGGGCATATTTTTGTCGGATTTATGGTGATATGATGTTGAAGACACTTTAATGAATACTGTTGTTGTGCCTTTGATGCTGCTCTGACAGGACATCAACATTTTCAGCCCTCTTCGAACTTTAGTGAATCTAGGCCATTGTCTTTCAGCTCAGTGTCTGTTACAGCTTACCTTGGTTTCGGCGTCATCTACAGGCACGAGGCTTCAAGAATGCAGCAGGCCTCTGTTTTATGTGTTTGCTTCCTGTAGTCTCCTCATACCTACTTCCTCCCTCTGAGCTGCTCCTCCTACCTACTTCCTGTGGAGGGGTTTAAAAGTCAGACTGAGTCCTCACTCAGTTGCCCTTGCATTGTTGTTCATAGCAGTTCTATTACCCTGGGCTCTGTGTATGACCTGGCCAGTCTTCCATCCAACCTGTGGCTCTGTCTGACTATTCTTTTGCTTATCCCTATAGTGGACACCCAACCTGGTGCAGACATCTGGCTGATTACCCGAACTGTGTATGACCTGGCTTGTCTGACTACCCCATCTGGTGGGACTTGTGTCTCTGTCTGACTACACTTTTGTTTGTTCCTTGTACCTAGCAGACACCCAACCTAGTGCGGACCTGGGGCTCTGGTAGACCAGCTCTGATACTGACTGCAGGCGAGTCATCTATCTATTTCCCATTCTTACTTCAGGCATGAGTCAGAGTTTGCTCCATTCTGATTGCAGGCGTGAGTCAGATATCGCTCCCTACTGACTGCAGGCTTGAGTCGGTACGCCTGCTACATTGGATCAAGATCCTGTGTTCCTGTTTCTGCTCCTGGCTCCAGCAGAGACTACCAGTGGCTTAAGCCTAGTCTCCAGCAGATTGGTCAGGCTCAGCAGCCTACTATTCCTGATAGCAGAGCTCGCTGGCCTGTAACCATCTGCTTATTCCTGCTGTATATATTGTATATATTTTGCTTACCTTTCGGTTGTCAATAAATTACATTTAACTATACCGTATTGACTCTTGAACTTTTCTGGGAACCATGACAGTGTCCTTCATGAGATCAGCAGAAGAGAATGTGGATCAGTTTTAAGATCTTTGTTCTACTCTCACTGCCCACAATTCAGCCTCAGCTTCCTGTCTGATCTATTAAAGTTGCCCTTAGGATGTATTGAGCAGCATATATTTAAAATGTTATTCCTGTTAAATTTGCTGTAATTGGTGAGAAAACACCATGATCTACTTTAACTGGTTTAATGATTCCACTGCCAATTACAGGGTTTACGTTTTAGATTATGGACCTGACAAAGCCTTTGAAAGATGATCATTTCATTGACACTTTATATCATTTAGTTCTTTTTAGATTTTACCCATTCAGTTTACTAAGCACAAAACTACTTATATATTCCACATTGCACATTTTTCTTAAATTAACACACTTTTCATCTCTTATTTGTAAGGTGTGAAAGTAATAAGCAAGCACAATATAGTATGAAGATCAAAATAAGCACTCATTATAGGCCTTCCAGTAATAGCATAAGAGACAATGGAATTCTCTTCATTAACAGACTTCTAGAATAAGCTTTAATGAGGCAGTTGATTAGGTGCTGGGCCTTGGACACCATGAAATCTGAATTTCACCAGAAAGCTCTCTAGTTTCCTCTTGTACCTGAAATTTTCACTGATTATGATAAACTATTTGAACAGCCCATGTACACAGGCCACAGCGCCAGGCAGCAACGGTTGCAGTACAGTCATGCAGAGTACTGGCTGCCAGCCCCATTGCTGGTAAGGGAGACGGACACTCCGTCTTCAGATCATAGTCCTCTTGAATTCGCTACTCCCCGATCCATTATCAGCCGCGGTGCGGGCAGTCTCTACTGCGCATGAGTGCAGCACGCGCATCCCTCTGTACTGCTCATGACAGCTTCTGACAAACATACATTAGCAAATGATTATATAGGATATTGTAATGTTCTCTAGCCATACATATAAAGTATCAATTTGCTTTCTAAAATGTTTTATCTCTCTTAGCTGGAGCAGGAAGCTAATTAAATGTCGCTCTGAACAACATGCACATTTCAAGCTGTTTGTTAGGAGCCTGTGACCCTTTATGCCCATAATTTGTCTGCCTGCTTGCAAGAGCTGGTAATATTCTAGACCGGAGCCATTGTCAGCATATGGGAGGTCACACCTATTAACACAAGGATGACTTGGTTTGCTCTCAATAAGGCTTTATACAAAACAGTTTAATGCCCATGACCCAACATCATATATACATTGTAATTATTACCCTGATGGGCAATGGCAGAGAATTAACTGTAAAGTTGCATCTAGGCATTAAATCTACAAAAGAAGATAGCACAAGACAAAATGTAGAAGTTGTCAAACTAATTATGTCTAATAGATTAGGTGCTCTCAGAGTCTAAAGACAATAAGAACCAAAAAATAGAGAGACAAAGGGTCTCTCAAAACAGAAGACCAATTAAAGAGGCACACTTGACCACATAAAGTGTAGTAAATATAGGAAAGTCTTTATTAGTCTAAGTTTATATAAAAACTTATCATAAATAGCAAAATGGCTTAATAAAAACAATTAAAAACACAGAGTCTATGAGTTACAAACATGTAGCATTCCGAAAATATAATGACAAATACAAATTAGTAGGTCCTAGGTCAAAATATCAAAAATAAAGCAAGTAAAGGTCCTAATTTGACAGATAAAATAATGCTGACCCTACACATCAGTATTAGAGCATAACACCAATATAAATGAGCCAAAAAGCAGAGTAAGAATAATAAAGCTACAGTCCCATAGGATGGATCAATTAATCCAAACAATAGCAGTACTAGATGGTGTAGGGAAAGAAAGAACCGATACTTATCAGATAACACGAGATATAAGACCGAGGACCATCTAGGCATTAGACATCTGCAGACATTCTTCTTTTATTATATTGTCCAACTCAATTATGTTTGTACTAGATAAAAAGCCTGTGTACACAGGCCTGCATTCTGTGTGTTCAGGTAGTCTCTACTGCGTATTGTTGAAGATATTCAGATATAATAAGGTTAACAGGAGAACCAATTAGGTTGAATATTTTCACATAAATAGATAAATAATAGTATTAAATAAATTTGAGAACTTTACACAATAATAGGTATTGACACGCTACTTCACAGTAAAGAATTGATAAAATGATCAATTACACATATTTGTGCAAAAATATATAATTTATTTCAGTAAAATATGCTAACTATAGAAAAAGTATAAGCAACAATGACCAGCAATTAAATGGTTAACCACACATAGGCATATTCAGAGGTATTGAATAAAAATAATTGAACTCAGCAGCATAGAAAAGGATAATTGATCCTTGCAATTAATTAAAATACAGTTGGCAGCAGTGTATATGAATACCTCTGCCCTAGAAACTGTATAAATTATGCTAATTGAGGTTTAAGGTAGGTTGTCAGGTGAGTCAGCTTTAATTTTAAGCCAGGTCCTCTTACAATTCTCCTTGTGCCATTTGCAATATCAAAATTTTATAAAATCCCAGATTTATTATTATGTCATGATTGGTCTTTGCTGTACTATGTGGCCACTGAACAGAACACTCCAGGAGGGATAAATCAAATGCATGAAGATTTAAGAAAACTAGAGGTATGGATAAAAGTATGAGATCTAAAAATGTATGCTGGAATACAGCCTTAAAGTCACTATACTGACTTAAACATCAGAGCAATGAGAATTGAGTGTTATTATTGCAGATTACTTAAAGATAGGCAAGCAATGCAGTACATCAGAGGGGAAAGCAAGCCATGTTCTTGGTTGGATTAGCAGCAGGAAGAGAATGTTACTAATGCCACTCTCTAGATTGCTGGCAAGTCCTCAACTGGAGTTATATGTATATTTTTGATGACCACATCTCCAGAAGGATATTAATAAACCGGAGGCAGTTCAACTAAGAGCCACAAAAATAGTGCAGGATCTTCATGACACAGGGTACCAGAATAGACCCAAACTTAATATGTATAGCTTGGAAGAAAGGAGAGGTTTGATATGATTTAAGGTGAATACTAGTACAAAAGGTCCTGATCTAAAGGTTGAGGTAGGAAATTCAAAAGTAATTTGTGTAAGTACTACTTTTGCAGAAATGTTGATAGATGCATGGAACAGCTTCCCAGAAGAGATACATACTGTTAGGCATATACATAAATTTATCCTACGAAAAATGTATATTATAACAAAGGGAAATGGGCAGACTGGATGGGTCAGATGTTTCTTTCTGCTTTCACAATCTATGCTTTTATGTTTCATTCCTATCTACAGGAACACCTATGAGTCAAGCTTGTATTACTTGTATTATGGGCTTGTAGTAGCATTGCCTTCAACTGTCAGCACATAATTGTTGGAAAAGATTTCCAGAAGCCATGAACTGTCAGCTTTAAAGTATAGGCCCAAAGCTTTTTTACCATAATATCATATTTCAGTATTGCTTTATTAGGTATATACCGCTCATCCAAATAAATGATCACTCTGTCAGGGACAGTGCCACAAGCTATATAAAAAAGATAGTCAGAGAACAAGTTATAGCATATGTGTGTGTGCCTGAAGTGACTTTGAGTGTAATATGATAGCATCAGATGTGCCAGGGTATGTATCATGGACCCTGCCTCCCTGCTGGGGTGGTCATTCTCAACAGTGTCTAGAGTATATTGTGAATGATCCAGTAATGAGCAAACTTCCTGTTAACAGCAGCCCTGCATCAAGAGTCATCTTGTTGAGAGACAACTTATGAGAGCCACCAGACATGGGCAAGATTCACATAGAGAAACAAGAAGACAAATGATGCCTATAACGCCTTATAAATGTGAGACTATAAACTGGTCTGTAATGGATCTTATCCGTTACTTGGGCCCTTGTCTGGACCTCGAACGTTTTTTCCAAAAACTATGGCCCTGTGTCCTCATTTGACCCTAGATGGGGGCTTTATTATCCTTTGTGTTAGAAGATTTGTACTTTATATATTGTCGAATGTCGTACCTTTAATGTATGTTGAATGTCGTATGTTTCATGTGTATAGCATGTTGTATAGTATGTAATATGTGCGAGGGGTACATGAACACCGAAGCCGGTGGTTCCCCGGTTCCTTTGTTCGAAGCATCCATGCCGCCGCGAACGCGGGAAACTGGAGGCAGTGAGTCGTACGTCGGCACACCAAAGTGTCCTGGGAGTCTGGTTGAGAATCACTGCTTTAGAGACAGTCAATTAATCATTTACTGGCAATATTAAGCTATTTGTATAAGTGCCTGCCTAGCCACAATTTATGTGAATACCAGCTCATTAGACATTGGAGAGATTTGCTTGTGCCATCAGGTTTGAATTGTACTAAACTTGCCCATTCTTCTTGTTTTTTTTTGCTGAAGAATCAAGCAGAGACCATACCATCCAATATGAGGGAACTGCTGATTACGCTCTAGTCTGCATGGAATGCTGCCTGCAAACTCGTGGAGTACATGCCTGGATGACCAGAAGCTATTCTGAGTACCTAAAAAGTCTCAGTAAATTATTGGGTCAGTCTACCTAATAGTTGATCATTCAGTATATAGCATGAACTATATGGTAGTGACACATATCACAGAAAATAAAAGCTTTTAAGGTGGCAGTTTCCCTTTAACTACATGAATGAATAACACATACAGTAGTAGTGGATATTTTAAAATAAAACAAATATCTTGTATAGAGAGCTATAAAATGATGAATAAATAGTCATTTGGGACACAGTGCTTATTTTTAGGCCCCTTGTACAAACAATTTGAACACTTTGACTATAATATGGGTGGTATTTATTTACTGCATCTGTTGAGACTACAGACTACCTTTAAGATGAGCGATCTGTTAATACATTTTTGGTAAGCACTAGAAAATTGTGTGCACAAACAGATCAAACTATAAGAGTGATTTACCTTATATCTCCTAAATAATGCCAGTATAGTCACATATTAAGACTGATGTACTAGGAAGAACAACAACTACTCAGTAGCATACTATCAGCACCATAGAGAAGAAATAAAAATCTTGCAAATTCTGATGATTTAGATTGGCTATTTAACCCCCTGAATGCTAGAGAGGTCTCACATTCAAGGGGTTATAAGTAATTTTTCAGTTGTTGGAGATTTTTATTTTTTCGGCACAATTCCTTAGCCTCAGGTTTTTTCTTATTGCACCAGACTCATTGAGAGCATATGCAGACACATTTTAGCTAACCCATTCAGTAAGCACATATTTTAGCATCTATATCTACATTTTAGTAACTTCATTGGTTTTTACTCTGTGCTGCCCATCGAAAATAGGGTAAATGGGGAAGAGACAGAGTTCGCCTTTTCTGCAGAATCTAAACAATATGATACAAGATTGTTTGGTTAATTTGTCTCAATAGTGTGCACACTGCCACAGGCAAGTAACATGTTATAATCTAAATCTATCCAATAATATAATGCAATCAGCTTCAGCTATAAAATGTAAGTGTCTTTTTGAATGAACATAACAGCCCCAATCTCTTGCTATAGCATTCACACTTTATTTTCCCCTGGGCTCTTTGCAGACATATTTCCAGCTAAGAATATTAACATGATGTAATAAAAGCAGGCAGGTGCCACAAGCAAAATGCTGAAACTAACCAAAAGGAGCTCTTGAATTCCCCTGAAAGAACTGCTTTCCTATCAATGACCTCTGTAGGTGAATTCTGGGATTTTGTGATTCAGAACATCATGTAATAATCATACAGAGCAAATAACCCTAGGTTATATAAGGCTCTAATATGAAGCATATTTCAAAAGATATTCATGTGAGTGAATTTTGGTAAAGCAATATTGAGTTGTATACAATATTGTAAAAGCTGCTTACGATAACCCTATACACTTACTTTAATCTACTCTAGCCAGGTAATTCTCATGATCCCACTGAATTTTGAACATCTGCTTTTGTTCAAGATGTAACATATTTGATTAGTCCTGAATATCCTGTCCATGGAGGAAGACATGACAGCACCACATGGCTCTCTGCTCACTGTTCATTGTAATCTTTAACACCTTTAATGAACAGAAGGGTATGCAATACATTGTTTCTCATCTCTCTGGTCCTTAAAAAAATAGACTCATGCACTCTACTTGATTCAGTTTGAAAAAGTGCCATAAACTGGATTGACATTAAATCTAGGATGGATAGATAATTGTAATCTTTCGAACCAAGCCATAATGTAAAAATTCTTAGGGGCCATTAAGATTTTCTGCCCATAGAAAGGTAACTTGGGAGTTATAGTTAGTAGATGCTATTTCTCCTTTAATCGGAAGTAGAATTTGCAGTAGGCAAAGTATTATCTGATATTCCACTTCAGCTAATGTAATTACCATTTAATATGGCTACCACTATAATAGTCTAACTCACTGGAATAATATAATACCATTAAAATGCTACTATAATATTGTAACTCACTGGAATAATGTAATACCACTATAATATTCTAACTCACTGGAAAAAATGTGGCTTTCACTAAGACATCTCTTTACACAGAGGATAACGATATAAGAATTTGAGTATTTCTAGAGCAATCCAGCTGCACCAGATAGGACAGATAAAATGATCCACAAAATCCCACTAATTTAAATGGAGTTCTTAACCCCCTTAAATATTAGGCAGATCTCCAGCACATTGATTTTCAATGCTTTGGAGACCTTACTAGCATTTATGGGGTGAAAGGCCACATTCAAAAATCAATGACAAAGTTGTTCCCCATTGGTGCAGTTGATTTTCTCTACAATTGTTCCACTTGCTCCACTCTAACAGTTGGGTTATAGTTACACTTGGTTACAATCTTTACAGAAAAGACAGCAAAAGCAAGAAGGGAGGAGGAGTTATTCATGCAAAGGATGAAATAAAGTGTAAATTTGTACAGGGTACTGAGGACAAATTAGAAAGTATATTGCTAATTATTGAAATTAATGAGTGATGTTTGTTTAGATAGGAGTAAATTATAGCCCTTTAAGACAAGATGAAGCATTAGATAAAACAATGATGTATGAAATAACAAAGATGTCACTGAGAGGGGACATAATAAATATGAGAGATTTTAATATGCCAGTCGTGCACTGGTTGGTTCCTGTGGCTGTATCTGCAAGGAGAAGGGACATTCTGCATACCTTGTTAGGGGAATCTCTTATATAGTTGATGATGGTGCCAACTCACAAGAAAATAATACTGGACATGATACTCACAAATACTGATGTAGTGTCAGATGCGTCCCTGGGCAAGAGCCTGGTGACCAGTGATCACCAGTCAGTGTGGTTTAATATACTGGTATTGTATGTGGGTAACCAAATGAAAACAGAGGACTTAGATTTTAAAAGGGCAGATCTATCTCTTAGGGTGAATACATAAATAATTCCTTAGCAAACAGGAGATTGCCTTATGGATTGCAGGGATAGTCGAAACAACTAAGTTATTTTTTTCTGCAACTGAGCTCTGCATCAGACATGTAAATAAAAGTAAAAGAAAAAGAAAAAACAATCTGGTTCTCTATAACAATGGCAGGTGTTGAAAAGGATACACATGTTTATAAGATTAAACAGAGGGAGGCTAAGCATATTATGCCCAATCTAAAGTTGAAGAGAATAGAGCAAAGTCTGTAAAAAAGGTTGAAAAACTTTATGTATCTGAATGGAAAGAGAAGAAAATGAGGCATACAAAGATTAAAGTCAGACAATAGTAGCTATGTGTAAGGAGATAAGTAAACAGCTGACTGTCTAAATATTTTTTTCAGCTCAGTCTGCAAATTAAGTACAAGAATTATTAATGTTAAACAAGAGGGCACTAGTCTTTTCAGTGGATAAGGTGTTATTGATGTTATCAAAATATAGGAGGATAAATAATTTGGTGCCGGTGAGATTCAATAGTGTTAAAAGAGTTTAGGTTTGTGTTTGCAACATTTCTAGCTGTGCTTTTTAATCAATCTCTGTGGCAGGAGTGGTTCAGATGACTGGAAACAGTAACATTACACAAATAGGGCAGTAGAATACCTAAGTCTAACATTAGTAATTGGGAAATTAATGGAAATGCTATTAAATGGAAGAAGTGTTGCACATCTGAATGACAAGCAAGATCCATGTCAGCATGGCTTTACAACAGGTTAATCATGCAAAACAAATCTACTTGAATTTTTCGATTATGTTACTCAAGTAATAGACAGGCTAGTGGCGAGTGGAAATTTTGAGCCCGTTTAAATATGCTAAAGCATTTAATAAAGTTCAGGCATTTTTCAGAAAAAGAGGAATACTAGAACAAGAGGTCATTATCTAACATTTGATGGTGGAAAATTGAGAGATAAAATTCGAAAGCACTCCTTTCTGGAAATGCTGACTCATAACAGCCTCCCAGCAGATGGAGTAGAACAAACACTGTTAAGGAAAAGACACATGCCTGGGACAGAAATAAGTCTATTCTGAGATGTAAGACTGTGTATTTTAAATTAGATAGGTAAATGGGCAAACTCAGTGGGCTAATTGGTTCTTTTCTGCCACAAAATGTTATGTCAATATATCAACCTTGCAGTCTGGAAATTCCAGGGCATCCCAAATGTTTTATTAAGAAATGAGAAATCTGTTACAGTCTGGTTTGCATGTCGATTCATCAGATCACCAGGAAAAACTGAGTTTTGACAAATTAGTTTGGAACAAACCCTGATTATGCATACTGATAAACAGTCCAAATTATGTCAACTAGTTTGAAAGAGCACCCTCCTTCAGCTGGGATCACATTCCTTCTTTTCCAAACTAGTTAGGATTGCTACACAGTGACTGGCCAAGTACTGACACACTCATCCTACTGCTTTGTCAGTGACTTCTCTCTGATCAACTGCTTAGTATTGCAAAGGTGTCTGAATGTTCTGCATCTTGGCTCTGTAACTCTTCTACTATCATCTTCTACCATGTGCTGCATTTGATTGGCTTATACAGAAAATAAGTGTTATCTGTTTCAAATATTTGAATATTAAAAGCAGATTGGGTTGAATGTACAATGGCTATAACAAACCAGCTGTACCATAGGGACAAATAAAAATTGCCCAACTGCCCTATGAGTTGCATGCAGATTTTAACCTGTTGAATGCTTGAGAGGTATCCAAGGCATTGAGAAGCAAAGTAGCAGGCACATGTCTACCATTCAAAGAGTTTAAAGCAGATTTAGCTCAATAACATTATTTTAATTTGACTCCAACTATGCAATTGGTTTGCTTAAGAAATGTTCTTCTTTTCATCATGCAAATGACCTTTAACCCTTTGAATGCCTAAGGGTATGCAACACATTGCTTTGCAAAGTGTTGAGCAGCCTTCTAACATTCAGTGGGTTAATCCATAATTTATGCTATATATTTCTCAGTAGCTGTTGCTTTAGTTGTCACAGCAATACTGCAAATTCTTTTAAAATACTTACTATATCCAATATCCAGTCAAATATTACTGTTATAAATGTAGATTATTTGTGTGCATTCAGGGTTTTCTTGAATTCAATGAATAATTTGAGTGGTATACGGGTAAATAGTCACACATCTCATGGTATTGCATAATAGATAAGGATTAATAGCACAATTCCTTCCCAGGAAATAGACTGGATGCCAGAATTAAAAAGTCTATGTTAAAAAAAAGGAAGCAGGATTAAGCACTCCAAATAACCAGCATGATTCAGAATGAATGCCCAAGCTGATGATTCAGGTCTTTTCAATCTCATCACAAACTACACATACATGAACCTATAATAAACTGTCACATTATCAAGTATTTAAAAAAAAGAAAAGATGTGAAAGAGCAGTGAATAGAAAGTACAGACATTACTTTCAGCTTTCAGTAGGCAAAATAGACTAGCAGCAACTGAATGCTAACAATAGGTAACATGGCAACCAGGTTAATATTTGTATCATTGTATAAAAGGAAGTAGAAAATGCAAAGACAAAGACAAAATGGGAGGGATTTTAAATTAATCAAGCTATCCCTCTTGTACTCTTTTGCCGCTATCAGAACATCAATGCACAATGCTTTAGTAAACCGTTACTGAGAAATGTTTACTACCGCTGAGCATATGACTATGCAATTGGTGGTCAACCTGTGGCCTCAAGTTGCTGTTGGACTACATCATCCTCAGACAGTTGTTGGCTTGCTATAGATAATAGGTGTTGTAGACCAAGAACAATCAGAGGGCTGCAGGATGTCATCTCTCTGGCCAATGCAAAGAAATTGCATTGAGATTAGAATGTTTAATTACACAAAAAGTGAACTAGGCATTGGGCACCTCTTTCTGAAACTCATGGGTTTGTCCCTAAAATTATCTCAAATTACAGCATCTGAAAATATATAAAATTTACATCTTGAAAATAAAGATGAGCTTAAGCAATAGAAGCACAAATTCTGATTAAAACTAGTTTCCCATTACAAAGATAAAAATGTGCAATCTTCCATAGCCTTCAGAACAGACATATGTCTACATTAATGTTGAGCGAGCATGCTCGGCCGATGCTCGGATCGGCTCGAGCATCGCTCTGCTCGGCACACGGCGGTACTCGTACGAGTACCGCATGTGCTCGCCCGCCATGTTCGGGTCTCTTCCCCGCACGTTTTGCGGCTGCTGCGCAGCCAATAAACGTGCAGGGAGGCTCTGACATCGGTGTAATGCCAGCAGCCATGTTAGCTGCTGGCATTACACTGTTTGGCTGGGCAGAACCCTTGGTCGGGTGCTGTATAGCACCTGACCAGCGAGTTCGGCTCAGTCTTAGCCAGGGAGAGATGAGGATAGGAAGGGAAAGTCAGTGTAGGGAGAAAAAAAGCTAAATTGTGAAAAAAAAAGAACCAAAAGTCCTTTTTAGGACAACTGTGTGTGGGGGCAGCAGGTTATTTTGTGTGGGGGGAAAAAAACAAACAAAAAAAAATTTCATATATTCTGTTTAGTGTGCAAAGTTGCAGATTAGAGCACATTCTGTTTAGTGTGCAAAGTTGCAGATTAGAGCACATTCTGTTTAGTGTGCAAAGTTGCAGATTAGAGCACATTCTGTTTAGTGTGCAAAGTTGCAGATTAGAGCACATTCTGTTAAGTCTTCAAACTAAAATATCAAAGTCACATATTCCATTCAGTGTGCGTCGCCGCAGTTTAGCAGCACATTCTGTGTACTGTGCAGAGTTGCAGAATAGGAAGAAATACTGTTAAGTCTTCAAACTAAAATATCAAAGTCACATATTCCATTCAGTGTGCTTCGCCGCAGTTTAGCAGCACATTCTGTGGACTGTGCAGAGTTGCAGAATAGGAAGAAATACTGTTAAGTCTTCAAACTAAAATATCAAAGTCACATATTCCATTCAGTGTGCGTCGCCGCAGTTTAGCAGCACATTCTGTGTACTGTGCAGAGTTGCAGAATAGGAAGAAATACTGTTAAGTTTTCAAACTAAAATATCAAAGTCACATATTCCATTCAGTGTGCGTCACCGCAGTTTAGCAGCACATTCTGTGTACTGTGCACAGTTGCAGAATAGGAAGAAATACTGTTAAGTCTTCAAACTAAAATATCAAAGTCACATATTCCATTCAGTGTGCGTCACCGCAGTTTAGCAGCCTATTCTGTGTACTCTGCACAGTTGCAGAATAGGAAGAAATACTGTTAAGTTTTCAAACTCAAATATTAAAGTCACATATTCCATTCAGTGTGTGTCACCGCAGTTTAGCAGCCTATTCTGTGTACTCTGCACAGTTGCAGAATAGGAAGAAATACTGTTAAGTTTTCAAACTCAAATATTAAAGTCACATATTCCATTCAGTGTGTGTCACCGCAGTTTAGCAGCCTATTCTGTGTACTCTGCACAGTTGCAGAATAGGAAGAAATACTGTTAAGTTTTCAAACTCAAATATTAAAGTCACATATTCCATTCAGTGTGCGTCACCGCAGTTTAGCAGCCTATTCTGTGTACTCTGCACAGTTGCAGAATAGGAAGAAATACTGTTAAGTTTTCAAACTCAAATATTAAAGTCACATATTCCATTCAGTGTGCGTCACCGCAGTTTAGCAGCCTATTCTGTGTACTCTGCACAGTTGCAGAATAGGAAGAAATACTGTTAAGTTTTCAAACTCAAATATTAAAGTCACATATTCCATTCAGTGTGCGTCACCGCAGTTTAGCAGCACATTCTGTGTACTGTGCACAGTTGCAGAATAGGAAGAAATACTGTTAAGTCTTCAAACTAAAATATCAAAGTCACATATTCCATTCAGTGTGCGTCACCGCAGTTTAGCAGCCTATTCTGTGTACTCTGCACAGTTGCAGAATAGGAAGAAATACTGTTAAGTTTTCAAACTCAAATATTAAAGTCACATATTCCATTCAGTGTGTGTCACCGCAGTTTAGCAGCCTATTCTGTGTACTCTGCACAGTTGCAGAATAGGAAGAAATACTGTTAAGTTTTCAAACTCAAATATTAAAGTCACATATTCCATTCAGTGTGTGTCACCGCAGTTTAGCAGCCTATTCTGTGTACTCTGCACAGTTGCAGAATAGGAAGAAATACTGTTAAGTTTTCAAACTCAAATATTAAAGTCACATATTCCATTCAGTGTGCGTCACCGCAGTTTAGCAGCCTATTCTGTGTACTCTGCACAGTTGCAGAATAGGAAGAAATACTGTTAAGTTTTCAAACTCAAATATTAAAGTCACATATTCCATTCAGTGTGCGTCACCGCAGTTTAGCAGCTTATTCTGTGTACTCTGCACAGTTGCAGAATAGGAAGAAATACTGTTAAGTTTTCAAACTCAAATATTAAAGTCACATATTCCATTCAGTGTGTGTCACCGCAGTTTAGCAGCCTATTCTGTGTACTCTGCACAGTTGCAGAATAGGAAGAAATACTGTTAAGTTTTCAAACTCAAATATTAAAGTCACATATTCCATTCAGTGTGCGTCACCGCAGTTTAGCAGCCTATTCTGTGTACTCTGCACAGTTGCAGAATAGGAAGAAATACTGTTAAGTTTTCAAACTCAAATATTAAAGTCACATATTCCATTCAGTGTGTGTCACCGCAGTTTAGCAGCCTATTCTGTGTACTCTGCACAGTTGCAGAATAGGAAGAAATACTGTTAAGTTTTCAAACTCAAATATTAAAGTCACATATTCCATTCAGTGTGCGTCACCGCAGTTTAGCAGCCTATTCTGTGTACTCTGTACAGTTGCAGAATAGGAAGAAATACTGTTAAGTTTTCAAACTCAAATATTAAAGTCACATATTCCATTCAGTGTGCGTCACCGCAGTTTAACAGCCTATTCTGTGTACTCTGCACAGTTGCAGAATAGGAAGAAATACTGTTAAGTTTTCAAACTCAGATATTAAAGTCACATATTCCATTCAGTGTGTGTCACCGCAGTTTAGCAGCCTATTCTGTGTACTCTGCACAGTTGCAGAATAGGAAGAAATACTGTTAAGTTTTCAAACTCAAATATTAAAGTCACATATTCCATTCAGTGTGCGTCACCGCAGTTTAGCAGCCTATTCTGTGTACTCTGCACAGTTGCAGAATAGGAAGAAATACTGTTAAGTTTTCAAACTCAAATATTAAAGTCACATATTCCTTTCAGTGTGCGTCACCGCAGTTTAGCAGCCTATTCTGTGTACTCTGCACAGTTGCAGAATAGGAAGAAATACTGTTAAGTTTTCAAACTCAAATATTAAAGTCACATATTCCATTCAGTGTGTGTCACCGCCGTTTAGCAGCCTATTCTGTGTACTCTGCACAGTTGCAGAATAGGAAGAAATACTGTTAAGTTTTCAAACTCAAATATTAAAGTCACATATTCCATTCAGTGTGCGTCACCGCAGTTTAGCAGCCTATTCTGTGTACTCTGCACAGTTGCAGAATAGGAAGAAATACTGTTAAGTTTTCAAACTCAAATATTAAAGTCACATATTCCATTCAGTGTGTGTCACCGCAGTTTAGCAGCCTATTCTGTGTACTCTGCACAGTTGCAGAATAGGAAGAAATACTGTTAAGTTTTCAAACTCAAATATTAAAGTCACATATTCCGTGTAAGATGAAGAAGGCGGGTAAAAAGGGACGGGGAAGTGGACGTGATCCTGATAGTTCAGGGCGCGGGTCAGGACGCGGAGAAACTGTGCCTGGTGCCAGAGCACAAGAAAGAAAGACATCCACCATACCTAGCTTCATGTCTAATTTTACAGGGCGTCGCAGGACATCACTCTCGAGGTCCGACCACTGCGAACAGGTGGTCGGTTGGATGTCAGCTGATACTGCTTCCAGTCGGTCCACCCTGTCTTCCACCAAGTCCACTCTCAGTAGCCAAGAGTCTGGTCAACATAATCCTCACTCTGATCATCCTTCCTCCCACCATAGACGGTCTGGTCAAAGAAGTGATCCCACACTGGGATATAGTGAGGAGCTCGTCTCATCACCAATCCTTCATTTGACCCTCTCTCCAAGCACGCTTGCAGAGGAACATGACATCTTGTGCCCTGATTCACAACCTCTAGAGGGTACCCAATCACAAGAAGATGACAGATGTGAACGGCATTTAAGGTCAAAGGAAGTAGTGGATGATGATGATGATGATGAGACACAGTTGCCATTAAATCAACCACTATTACTGTCTCAAGACCTTGTTGAGGAGAATGTTATACAGTTGTCAATGACCGAGTATGTGGTGGGATCAAGACATGGGGAGGATGATCAGAGTGAGGAAGTGGAGGAGGACTTGGTGGACGATGAGGTGACTGACCCCACCTGGGAAGGTGTAGAGCCGAGCGATGACAGCAGTCCTGAGGGTGAGCCATCTGCAGCACCGCAACAGGCTGGAAGAGGCAGTGGTGTGGCTACAGAAAGAAGGCGGACCGCACCAAACCGGCCCGCAAATGTTCCACGGAGCACCCCCTTGCGTAAATCTCACTTGCCAAAGGGTAGGTGTTCCGCGGTATGGCGTTTTTTTAAGGAAAGTGCGGACGACAAAAGAATTGTAGTTTGCAACCTGTGCCACACCAGAATGAGCCGAGGCATGAACACTAGAAACCTCACCACCACCAGCATGATCCGACACATGGCATCCAAGCACCGTAGTAAGTGGGAGGAACGCCTGGATCGCCCATCTGTGTCTGCAGGCCACACCACTGCCTCCTCTTCCCCTGTTTTCGGTGCCGGCCAATCGCCTGTCGAAGGCGCAGGCCCGCATACCTCCCGCCCTGCACCTGTACCATCTGAAGCACCATCAGCGACCACATCCACTTCCCTGTCCCAGCACAGCGTCCAAATTTCGTTACCCCAGGCATTTGAGCGCAAGCGAAAATACCCAGCCACCCACCCACAGGCCATAGCACTAACCTCACACCTTTCCAAATTACTGGCCATCGAAATGCTGCCATTTAGGCTTGTGGACACTGAGTCCTTCCGCAGCCTGATGGCAGCAGCTGTCCCTCGGTACGCGGTCCCCAGCCGCCACTACTTTTCCCGGTGTGCCATCCCCGCATTACACCACCATGTGTCCCGTAACATCACCCGTGCCCTGACCAACGCAGTTACTGGGAAGGTCCACTTAACGACTGAAACATGGACAAGTGCTTGTGGCCAGGGACGCTACATTTCCCTGACGGCACACTGGGTGATTGTCGTGGAGTCTGGGAGCGACTCGGACCCTGGGATGGCACGGGTGCTACCCACGCCGAGGATTGCGGGCCCTACCTCCATCAGGGTTTCCGCCAGCACCTACGTTATTGGCTCCTCCTCCTCTGTTTCCACCTCCGAATTCTCTACACGCAGCGCCACTCCCCCATCAGCCAGTAGCTGGAAGCAGTGTAGCACTGCAGTGGGGAAGCGTCAACAGGCCGTGCTGAAGCTGATCTGCCTTGGGGACAAACAGCACACGGCCTCAGAGCTGTTGCAGGGGATTAGTCACCAGACCGAGCAGTGGCTCTCGCCACTCAACCTGCAACCAGGCATGGTTGTGTGTGATAATGGGCGTAACTTGGTGGCGGCTTTCGAGCTCGGCAAGCACACACACGTACCATGCCTAGCGCATGTATTTAATTTAGTGGTTCAGCGATTTCTAAAAACCTACCCCAATGTGCATGATCTCTTGACCAAGGTGCGCCGCGTGTGTGCACATTTCCGTAAGTCATCTACAGCTTCGGCCGGCCTGTTGAAGCTGCAGCAGCGCTTACAATTGCCAGCTCACCGGCTGCTGTGTGACGTGAGCACGCACTGGAACTCCACCTTCCACATGTTGGCCCGGCTTTGTGAGCAGCAGAGGGCAGTAGTGGAGTACCAGCTGTTACACGGTCGTCGCCTCTCCGTTCAACTTCCTGTAATCAGAAGTGAGGAGTGGGAATGGATGTCAGACCTCTGTGAGGTTTTACGCAATTTTGAGGAATCGACACAGATGGTGAGCGGCGATAACGCTATTATCAGTGTAACCATCCCACTTCTGTGTCTACTGAAACGCTCGCTGCTCACAATTAAAACCGACGCTTTGCATGTGGAAGAGGTGGAAATGGGGGAGGAAGAGCTTACACAAGGTGATAGCCAGAGCACCCTCACTTCGTCTTCTCAGCGACAATTGGAGGAGGCGGAGGAGGAGGAGGAGGAGGAAGACACGGTTGCCTCCGCTACAGAGGGTAGCCATGGAACTTTAGTTCCATCTCTTCAGCGTGGGTGGGCAGAAGAGGAGGAAGAGGATGAGGAGATTGAGAGTCATCCTCCTGGTGAGGACAGCGAAATCTTGACTGTTGGTACTCTGGCACACATGGCTGACTTTATGTTAGGCTGCCTTTCCCGTGACCCACGCGTTGTACGCATTTTAGACAACACGGATTACTGGGTGTTCACCCTTCTGGACCCCCGCTACAAAGAGAATTTCTCATCTCTCATTCCTCCGGTGGAGAGGACAAGCAAAATGGTGCAATACCAGAAGGTTCTTGTTGAAAAATTGCTCCAAAATTTTCCATCTGACAACGCTGGCAGCAGAGTACGTGCTACCTTGGCCAACCGAGAAGGGGAGAAAAGGGGAGCACACAGCAGTTCTGACAAAGGCAGGGCAACACTCTCCAAGGCGTGGGACACCTTCATGACACCCCGCCAGCACCCTCACCCTGATGCGCAGCCTAGTGTCACAAGGAGGGAAAAGTTTTGGAAGATGGTGAAGGAGTACGTAGCAGACCGTGTCAGCGTCCTCAATGATCCCTCTGTGCCTTACAACTACTGGGTGTCCAAGCTGGACACATGGTATGAACTGGCACTCTACACCTTGGAGGTGCTGGCCTGCCCTGCCGCCAGCGTTCTGTCTGAGCGGGTATTTAGTGCTGCTGGTGGCATCATAACAGATAAGCGTATCCGCCTTTCCACCGACAATGCTGATAGGTTGACACTTATAAAAATGAACAAGGCCTGGATTTCCCCTGACTTCTCCACTCCACTGGAGGAAAGCCCCGGGGGAACATAAACTCACTTTATATATGTTATTTACAATGATGGGAATACTCTGTATTCCCATTCACCCCTTCCACCCAAAAAACGGGTATATGGTTGACTCTTAATCTTCTCATCCTCCTCCTCCTCTTCCATATGCCCTGTGCTATAATTTTTATATAGGGCCAGCTCACCAGCGGGCCCTGTGATATAATTTTTATATAGGGCCAGCTCACCAGCGGGCGCAGTTTGACAATTTTTATATGGTCAGCTCACCAGCGGGCCTTCTCATATAATGTTTTATTGGGTCAGCTCTCTAGCGGGCCCTCTCATATAATGTTTTATAGCGTCAGCTCACTAGCGGGCCTTCGCATATAATGTTTAGGATGGTCAGCTCCGCAGCAGACCCTCACCCATAATGTTTTAGATGGTCAGCTCAGCGCACGTTTCCCTCTTAATCATGGCCCCAGTTCAGAAAAATCGAGGAAATTTTTGGGAGAATTTGCCTTTGCGCACGTTTCCCTCTTAATCATGGCCTCAGTTCAATAAAATCAAGGAAATTTTTGGGAGAATTTGCCTCTGCGCACGTTTCCCTCTTAATCATGGCCTCACTTCAGAAAATCAAGGAAATTTTTGGGATTATTTGCCTCTGCGCACGTTTCCCTCTTAATCATGGCCTCACTTCAGAAAATCGAGGAAATTTTTGGGAGAATTTGCAGATGATATACAAGTAAATATACAGCAAATATTGTTTGGTAACAATTTTTCGCCTAAAGTCATTTTTATTTTCCTTTTTGTGTGTTTTACGGTCAGTCTGTAAAAATGGCGTACTACGGGCGAAAGATCGTTCCCAGCAGCGATGTTGGAGTCCAAGATGCATCCAGACATCCTCCCTATGCTGTCCCTGAACCATTTCTGTGGTGTTTCCATCATTTTCTGCCCTTTTCCTATGGACCAGACACCCTCCCCTCATCAGAGCAGGGGGTGCCTGGTGTAATGCTCGAGTCCTCCCATTGACTTCAATGGGGCTCGGGTGCTCGGCCGAGCACTCGAGCCTCCGGGGGCGCTCGGTCAGAGCACCCGAACACCCGAGCATTGGGGTGCTCGCTCATCACTAGTCTACATCAGACATTCTTGAATTCCCTTAGTTTTGACTCCTGCCACTACTGCTGGGAGGCTTTTACATGAATCTATAACACTTTACATTATAAAGTAGTACAAAACTTCACAGTATGTTAGAATCTTCCATTCTATAATTTAAAATCATGCATTCTTATTTTTGTACTGCTTTAACAAAAAATAATTTCTTGCCTCTTGAACATGATCATATCTCCTTAATATATTTTAAGGTTTATATTACACCACTTATCTTCCTCCTCTCTTCCAAGTCAAACAGTAATAGTAATATCTTGTCTGTTCTGGGAAGGATTCTCTTGAAAACCCTGTAGCACCGCTTTTTCCCTGTATATTAATGCCCTTCTGGAAATATGTGTGTGGTGGTGGTGGTGGTAGCTCAGCTCATTTCTGCACCTATGCATTAAGATTTTGCTCCTACACTTAGCGGCATGTATGTTTTAGTGCATACTGGTGCTATCTTTAAGACCAAAGGGATAGTAATACTTCGTTTTATCTTTATTTTATTTTGTAGGCATTAAAAAAACATGAAGAACGATATAAGTCTTATCTCTCAAACCTTTATGGTTTGAGAGATATTCACAAGCAAAGTTTCCCCTCCAGCCCCTTTTACCTAGTGTAAGCCATCTCATCTCAGATGTGGAATCCAGTCCATAGACCAGAGAGATAACAGAAGGGGATAATCTTCTTTCTATAAGAACAATGAAAGCCCTGAGTCCTTGACAAGTTTTTCAGGTTTTTCCCTTATCTTAATTGAAGATTGTCCCACTCTGCAATCTACCTGGGCACCTCCCACCTCCCACTGCTGAGCAGTGTTACATCAGTAAAAGGGGCAGGAGGGGGATACTTTGTCATTGAATTACTCTTGAACTACAACTCTGACAGAATTGAAATAACACTCTCCAAATACTATGATGATTAATCAGAGCTGCTTTTATTATGAAACATTACTATCCCTTTAATGAAAAAAAATCACTCCTATAATAACACACTCAGAAACAAGTTGCAAAGCAGAAAGGCCCAAGATGCCCATACATTCCACACTGCCCTCCCCATGAAGCAAGAGGCGCAAATAGGAGGTATTTTGGTACAGATAGCCTAGTACATAGGTGTAAGCCAAAAGCTCAAAAAGACAAACTTGATGTATTACTCTGTAAGGGACAGCCACAGTATTGCCTTCCCACAAAGTTTACACCTAAAGTAATCAATTTCAGATGCTAATGAAATTGAGTCATATTCAGCTTGTCGTGTTATAACAGTATAGTTAGAACTTAACCTTTATTAGTCAATAAAAATTATCTAATTTCAAGTAAAAAATATACAGTGTGACTTAACCCTATCAACACTGTGCTAAAAACAACAAAAACAATAATATCAGGGAAATCTATCCACACTTGATTGTTTTTAGCACAGTGGTAATAGGGTTAAGTCACAATGTATAATTTTTATGTGAAATTAGAATGGCTTAATATTTTAATCTGTGATGCAAACACATTTATACATTAAAACATTGCCAATTTTTGTTTATTCATACATAGGCACAGCACCAATAAAGAGATTCCAGATAATTTTTAATACTGAATAATATTAGTACATATATTATACATTAAACTGTACCCAAATTAACATACTAACATATTAAGATAGTCAAAGAAGTTGAAAAAAGATGTGTCCATCAGGTTCAGCCAATGCCATATCACCCTCTTTGATCCAGAGAAAGGAATAAACAAAAACAACCTCCCACCAAAAAACAAAAAAACACTCTTGGAGCCATTTCCAACTACCCAACTGGGTAAAAAAATCCTTCCTGACTCCAGCAGGCAGTAGGGTATTTCTCGTAATCAAAATCTTATCTGATTTGAAACAAGCTTTCATAATTCCCAATATTGCTGTTGATCTAGAAAGGCTTGAGTTACTTTTTTATGTGTTACAGTATCTGTAAACACAGCAGCCTGAGGCAAAGAATTCTGCAAACTTTACTACCTTTACTTTAAAAAAAAATCTGCATTTGTTTTAGTGGAAAAAGCCTTTCCTGTAATCTTATTGGATGATCTTTTGTCTTTTTCTCAGCTCTTTGAGTTCTTTGAATATCTTGAATATCTATCTTTAAATGGTAACGATATCAACTTGTAGACATCTCTTCTCTATATAATAAACCCAGTTTGGCTAGTCTCTCTTTACAACTCAGATCCTCCAATACTTTAGTTAGTTTTGTTACACCTTTCTGAACTTTTTCTAGTTCAATAATGTATTTTTAAAGAACTGGTGCCCAAAACTATATTCCATGCCCAAGATGAGACCTTATCAGTGACTTATATAGAGGTAGAATTATTCCCATCTCATGGATCTATAAGCCTTATTATACATGGATAGTACCCTATTGGCTCTAGCAGCAGCTGGGTGGCACTGCATACTTCTGGGAAGTCTTTTGCATATCAATACTCTTAAATCTTTCTCTAAAGAGGATTCTCTAAGTACTTTCCCATGTTGTGTATAGGTAACATTTGTTTATGCAGCCCAAATGTATAACCTGATATTTATCTATATTAAACCTCATCTAAATTTTTCTGCCCATTCACTCACTTTTTCTAGCTTACCCTGCTCTGTATGTATTTTCTTAAACAACTTAGTGTCATTAGCAAGGATTGAGACACACTTGCAATGCCCTCCTCCAATTATTTTTAACTTTGTCATTTTTGACAGAGAAAATTATGTGGCTCTTCCTGTTTGTCTGCAGCTTGCCATTTATATATACAGAAGAAAACTGTGTGTTTAAGGCATCAGTAATTGCCTTATCTTCACTGATTAATTCACCTGTTTTAATACTTCCAATATCAACCTTAATTTTTTGGCATTTAAATTCTTGCATAATTGCTTAGGATATTTCTTGATCTCTGAAACAATACTTTTCTCATTTTCCATTTTAGCTACCCTAAATGCTTTTTTACACATTCTATCACATTCTTTATATTTTTTAAATGCTACATCTGAACCTTCTGATTATAACAGTTTAAACGCCTGATTCTTATTCCTCATTTCCATGAACACCTCTTTATTAAGCCACATTAGTCTTAATTTGCTCCTCTTATATGTATTCCCCAGTGGTATATACTGATGTTTACATTTATCTAAGATCATTATGAACAAATGCCATATGTCTTGTGTATATTTATCTTTGAAAATCACATCCCATTGAGTGTCCTTTAATATTGATTTTAGCATTGTAAAATAAGCCATTTTAAAGTTGAATGTTTTGATGAAACCCTTTTAATGGGTTTCTCATAACAAATTCAAATGATATAATATTGTACCTAAATGTTCCCTTGCTTTATACCATTTCAGAATTATTTGACATTACTAGGTCCAAGAAAGTGTAATTTCTAGTTAGCTCCCTTACTAACTGAGGCATAAAAGTGTTTATAAACATGCTTTTTCTATGAGATTTTAAGAACCTGTGACCCTAAAGTTTCTTCAGCTTTTTTATTAACCAACAGAGCTATCCCACCAACAGAAAACGATTTCTCTTTTTTTGAGCTGGGGCTCATAAGGGCACAAATTCTCTATTAGGTAGCCTTCTTTTATGCATTTTCCTATAGGAATGGGGCTGTGTAATCCCCAATTAGGCAGACTCATACCTCTGTCTTCCATTGTCAAGTTGAACCAGAGTATAGTCTGCACAGGATCTGGGTCTGCTAGAGGATGGCTTTCACTATCATCCTGTTTCTGCTTAGCTTGTCTGAACAGGACATGCATATGTACATTGGAGCCTGAAGAATTTAGCAGACAAGGGACTGAATTCTATTAAAGGTGTTAATTTTATCATTGCTTTTATCTCCAGTTTTCCCCATAGACTTCAATAGGAAAATATTTGAAAAAACGGGAGGTAACATTTATCTCCTGCAATAGAATCTGGCCCAAGATCTCTAGTATTCAGAGTGCACAGGTCCTGTGAGTATGTCCCTGTCTATTTGTTTAGCATCCACTTTCATACTGTGGTAAAATCATTTCTTCCTGTCCCTTTACAGTAACTTTCTTCTCTGGTGGGGATTTTACTAAAAGTTACCTCAGTATAGTTACTTTGGCTTTTGGGACTGGGGTGACTTTAAGAACAAACTCCTGGGCTCCTTTCCTGAACAGGAGGCTACATGAGTTCAAGTCCTTTTTCTGCTGTGGAAAATATCCCTTTCTTGTATTAAGGGGTTCTTGAGTTCTAGCATCTGCACAATCTTATTCCCCCCACTCCGGATATGGTGGATTCATTCTTATGAGAAAGAGGAAACAGATGAAGATGATTTTTGATTCCTCATTTACTTCTGTGGGGGGACCCTGCATCACTTGCTGAGGATCACAGCACTGAGTCTTTGACTCAACTTTTTTTTTCCTTAGATACATTCTAAATGTCAAGTGAGGGATGCTGTGCTCCCCCTCCTCCTCAGTCCTTCTACCTCATGGTTCTGAGGAAAGGGAAATCCTCTGTAGCTCTTTCTTATATTCCTCTCTTCTGATGATCTACTGCAGTGGATTATACCCCATCCACCCACCCATCAGTGACCTTTCCGGTTTCTAATCCTTACTAAGCTTACATAACTGCTGGATATGCATGATCAGGCAGATCAGTACCTGGATTCTCTCCTTTCAATGAATTTGTGCAACCTCTGGTGCTAATCTATGACCCCCTTTGTTGCATGAGAGTCTGCAGCCATGGTTGTCTCGGAGGTACAAGTCTCAGAGGCTGTTTTTGTGGACTTGCCGGTACAGGATATTCTGGATGTTTCATTTATTTGTTTATTTAATTTTTAAACATATAAATTAACCACCTGGATCTGTGATTTAACTTCTAACCAGGTAGGGACCTCTTTTTTCCTCCAGTATCTAGCCAGACACACTTTACAAGCGAGAAAGATATTAATAAGTAAAACTTTAACATACTTATTCGCTACAGGGAGAGCAATATGGAAGAGAAAAGTTTGTGAAGAGATGTTGCACTCAGTATCCAAAAGAACAGACATCACTTCCACAATCTTAACCCTCAATGGAAGGATCTTTTCGCATCTCCTCCACAGGTGGTAATGGTGCCCAGCTCTCCCAAGCATCGCCAACATTTATTTGACGAAGTCGACTGAAATTTAGACAAACAAGAAGGTACCTGCATTAACTTATATAATGTACTTCCTGGTATTCTGCTAAGCAGAAAAACAAACTTGAGCAGGGAATGAACAATATAGATCCCTCTCCCATTTCTGATTGCTATTGATTTAACTAAAGGAAGTGCTACTGAAAAAATATGCGTAATATTGGAAATTAACTTATTTAATGAATGTGAATTTATCAAACTATTCCACTCATCTGCTGAAGATATCAGATATCAAATGTATGCCCTGATGCTGCCATTCCACCAGGCTCAAGTCTTCTAAGTAAATAGACATGACCTTAATCAGACTAGACATAGTAATATAGCTAGCTGCTTTCATCATGTCTTTATGTCTATGTATAGTTTTTACAATACTCTTAACTAGTTTTCTAGAAAAGAGTATTGTAAAAACTATACAGACATAAACTAGTTTTCTAGAAATATTGCGTTTCTTACATCAAGAGGGGATGATGCAGAAGAATAGGGAAGGGTCCACATTTCCACATCTTACTTTCTCTAAATTACACCTACCAAGATTCCTATCTCTCTTGGAGTCCTAGACAAAAGAATGAAAAAACATACTCGCTGTATGAAACATCTGGAAATCCCAAGCTTATTGGTCCAAGCCCCTTTTTAATACCTTACCTGAAATTCGGGGAGGGGGGGCTGGGGGCTTGTCTCCCATACATACTCTGATAAAAGAGACTCAATTTGTTTAAAAAAAAATAAGGGGCCCAAGCTGTTATGGCCCTAAAAAGATATATTATTTTCTGCATGATATAAGCATTAACCACATTAATTTGTGCAAACCACAAAACCTCTATCTTTTTCCAACTTAGAATTAATTTTTTTAAATTCACTATCAGATCCTGAAAATTCAATGAAATTTTGTCTGTTTCTGATTTACTTGAGACCACTGTGTACCTTACTTCAGCAGATTCTGATTATCATCTAGGCTTACTGGGAAGGCCTTAGCACTTCCTATCCAGTTCATCATTCCTCTTGGCTAAACCTATGGTCAGTGGATTAGTCTCCCAAGAAGTCCTTCATTTCTCCCCAATTCATGGGCATGCAGTTGTTTGGCCCAGAATCAGAGAAGACTATTTTCCATGCTACTGGGGGCAAAGGTCTATTTTTAGCTCAGGTTACCAAAAAATTCCTTGATGATAGCATTCTCTAACATCTCCAGAGACGGATCACTTAATTTCTTGTTTATAATATCACAAGAAATGATAGTATGCTCCTTTCTCTCTCATTCACAAGTACAGACTGTCAGTCTGCTGAATGCTGACACCCTTTTACACTAACACTGAAGGAATACTCACAGCATTAGAGGGAAATGTAGTTATACCACTGTCTTCAATGCAATACACAGGCGAAAAGAGGAAAATCTGTTCTTTTCAAACAAAATGTCCTCCTCAGTGGAATGAGAAGTTTTTAATCTGTTTTAATTTTGAGTTGGGAAGCTACATCCAACCTCTCCTGCCTGAATATATTCAATTGACTATGACACTTATCCTTTAGACAATTCCTTAGGCATTATTATACAGTAAGATAAATACTAAAGTGAGCCTGTCAAACTAAATAATCATAAAGCTAACACATCATATGGCTACCACATAATATTTATGGTTTTAGTTATCTTTAAAACTAATTTTGGGGTGAAAGATCTACTTTAAGAATCGGGATGGCTGAATTTTTTTGCCTCAACACTGAAATAGATGAAAACTGGCATTTCCCATCTGTTTTTTTTTTCACCTAGCTCACTGCATTAAAATCAGTGGTAAGGCTGAATTTACACATATATTAAACATATAGCAAATTGTATTTTATTAACTATGTAGAACCCCCAATCCTCAGCCATTACCCATGCCTTCTACTTTAGGCATCAGTCCCATCCACTTTAGACCCATCGTTGTACGTCTAACATCAAACACTCTGCAGAGCTCCTTTCCTCTTTAATCCTTTTTTTTGTTTTGGATGTGTGCATTCGTGGACAAGTGAGTCCTTTCATTTTTTTTTTCCTCCTCTCCACCCCTCCTTCCATTCCCTCTACTCACCTTCTCCTAAAATCCTTTTTACCTGTTTTCCACCTTCCAACTAGCAACTTCCTTCTAATTAATCTCTAAGTTTATAAGTGTTTTGGAACTCCCAATGTGTACCTAGCAGAATCAAACTACTATTTGTATCTGCGAACATATATATCATCTGGAATGTACCATGTAGATATACTTTATGTTCTACAATGTAATTGTTTCTGTATGTTTAAATTCTTGCCTCCTTCATCTCTCTGTACTTACCACTTATTTCTCAATAAAGCCTTTAAAAAAAAATATGAGGAAAGAATCAGTTGAACGGGGGTGGCTTTGTTGACTGAGTTTGTGCGGGACAGATAATAAAATAAATAAATAATTAAATAAATACAAATTTGTTAAGTAAATTGACAGACAGGGACCCCCATGAAGACTTATACTTCATGGGATAGAGTATTTTGTAGAGGATGATTTGTATGACTTAGACATGTTGTTAGAGGCCCAAGCTCAGTAGGACTTAGACTTGTTAGGCACAAGCCCTGAGGAAACACTGATTTGTTTGACTCAGACTTGTTTTTAGTAGGGGTGGGCAAAAAGTGAGAAAAATTTCCTCCATGACTTTTCACAAAATTTTCCTCCTTTTCACCTATTTCAGCAAATATTTTGCCTATTCCAACACATTTTCTCCTCTTCCAACACATTTTCCTCCTATGTTTAATATGGTGCAACATTTCCCAGCACAATATTCCTTCTTCTGAGGGCTGTAGTGGAGACATAAGTAGATGGATGTCAAATTTGTGAGTCCTACAGCAACATATACCTTGCAAAATGTGTTAGCATACATTTGTCCTTTTCCCACAATACTTACTTCCTGCTTAAGTGACACTGACACATATTCATGATGGTGTCAAGAGATTAAAGGGATAGTAATACTTAAAATGTAAAAAAAAATATGTTGTAGGGTTTATCCCCCTGAGTAAAACAAGAGTCCTCCCACTGCTGAAAGGTGTTTCATTCAAAAGTTATTAATTTTCAAAGTTGAATTTTTTAGGTGCAATATCACAGTGGCCTGAAATTGTACAGGGGCGCTGTTGCTACACCATCCTATGGAGATTTATGGTCCCGGGACAAGAGCTGTATTACTATCCCTTTAAAAAAAAAGTATAACCCACTATATGGCAGATGTGTATGGTAATGGCGGTGGGGGGGACTGGTGTGGTGTGATTGATGTTTGTATGTATATAGCTATATAGATAGGTATATATAGATATATATAGATTGCTACAGCAGTTTTTACCATTATCATGTTTGTGCCAAATGTAAGCTATTCTTATTCTCAGATTACTGATTCACATTACTTATTGATCATAGCAGTGGTCACAAGTGTGGTAGATGGTAGAAACCCTTCTTCACATCCCTCTGAAGCAGGAGCCACAGGCATTATTTTGAATGAACTGTTGACAGTGGCACACTCTCCAACACACAATAACATCACTAAATCTCTTATCTGCCCCAGAGACTTTTTGGAGTGATTCTGCTGCTGCTACTGACCTGCTGATAGTGTGTCTCCCAGGCAGATCTGTGGTTGTGCTTCAGGTGGGATCTCATAGAGCAGGTGCCTAGGTGTATGTCTGCTTTCCCCCTGCTCATGTGCTTTTTGCACAGACAACAGTTAGCAACATGCTTAGCCTTTGGTTCCAGAGTAAAGTATCTTCATACTGTGGACTTCATGGACTGTGGGGTTCCTGAGGTGCTGCTGCTACTACTGGAGCTAGATGTTGATGCAGTTCTACTGCTGCTACTACTACTAATAGGTGTCAAAGGTGCACACCTCTAACAGTAGCAGAGGTACTCATCAAAGCAAAGGTTGTGGTTGTTAATAACCTGTGTTGCTGTTGTTGCTGCTGCTGGTTACTCAACACAAATGTGTTTGGATGAGTGGGACTTGGACTTGGAAGAAACAATGATGCTGATGATGACTGACAGAATGATTGTGTACTTTTTGCCATCTTTGCTTGTCCAGAGTCAGAGTTTCCAATGCTTTGCCAAACAGTTTATAAACATCCACGGTGCTCCTTTTCAGTGGTGGAAGACTGAGCCTTTGTCTTTTTCCTAACTTTCTGGCTATGTCATCATATCTCTCACTCTCAACTTCATCTGTATCTGAAGAAGAGGAGGATCCACTCCAAGAGGAGAAGGATCATCATCATTTATTGCACATGCTGCAGCAACCATTGCTGCAGTCAGTTTTTGAACTACCACTTTACTTCCAAGTCCCTGTACTGCTCCACCTTTCCTCCTCCCACTTGTGTCTTTGCTAAACATTACTCAACTACTGTTTGTGTTTTTACACTCTACAGTACACAACTGATGGAGAGTGATGTCTTGTCTTGGCCCTCAACAAAATTCTCAATGTCGTCTGCTGTCTATCAATCCTGCTTCAGTCACAGAGCTCACATCAGGCTCCCAGTCAGCTGTCTCATATATTTATTTGTTTAATTAATTATGTTTTTTTTTCCATTTATTTTTTTTTTAAGTTGTCCAAACTATCTTACCACAGTTAGTCAAAAAAAGAAAAAAAAATATATATCTATATATACTAGTTGAAGAGCCTGTGTACACAGGCCACTGTGCCACCCAGCAACGGCCACTGTGCAGTCATGAACAGTAAAGACTGCCCACGCCGCTGCTGATAACGGAGTGGGGCGTTCAAATTCAGACCGTAGCCCTCTCTGTGCACTACGGTCTGAATTCAGAGTTCCCTGCAATTTTGACCCCAGCTGCCTGTGTCTTGCCAGTCAGTCACACCAAGTTTAGGGGTATTTAGGGTCAACCTCCTTCTGTCCTTCTTCTCCTCCAGAGTGCCCCCAGACTCCCCTAACACACAGAACAAATATCCTACCTAAAATATTCCCTAATCTAAGCTTCAATTCCCCTTTATTTACCTATATTCTCTAGCTCAAAAACATGCTGCTCTCTTCTCTCACAAACACAGAATTGCATGCTGTGAGAGCCTGACACCCTTCTATATGCCTGTAGAAAAGTAGAGAAAACTTTTGTGTGGTGGAGAAAATTTTTCTTCCTATTGATTTCAAAGCAATTAGCTAGGAGAAAAAAGCAGGAAAATTGCACTTTTCATCGAAATTTTTTCGCCAAGTGGAAAATGTAATTTTGGTTTGAGGTGAAAGCTTTCACTCATCCCTAGTTGTTAGAGACCCAAGCCCTGAGGAAACATTGATTTGTAGGTGTTAGACTTGTTTGAAACAATCCCTGAGGAAACATTGATTTGTGGGAATATGGGTTGTTAGAGCACAAGCCTTAAGGAATCAGTGATGATTTTATGGACTCAGAATTGTTAGAGACACAAGACCTGAGGACTTAGGCTACTTAGAAAAAATGCACACCCAAAAATTGTTTTCTATAGACCTCTGTGGTATATTTAAAGAACAAGCCCTGAGATAAAAAATGTCCTACTGGCCTAGTGGCAGCAGTTCATGCTATGGTATCCACTGGCCACTGGCAAATGCCACAGTGTCACTCCAGCATTTGCATCTGTTGTTTTTGCTGCTGCTGAGTTGGTTAAGCAGCAGGATGATTAGACAGATCCAAGGGAATGGGATCAACAACTGGAGTGATATAGGTGATGAGGATCATTGTTTCACTCTTTACTAGCTCTAGTGATGCACCTGAGGCAGTAGCAAAACCACAACTAGCCCCCACCACTTCAGGTATATGTGGAGAAAAGAACTTGACCAATAATGCTTCCCCTCCTCCAATTCCTCCAAAATCATGGATGTGTTGGAATACTACTTTTTCCCTTAACACTACAGCAGGAAGGAAATGTGCCTTTCATCAACAACTTCAATGTGTGCAGCATGTATGTGTAGTAAATATGGGAAGGATTGGGAACAATGGATACATCTGCACTCACATGAAACAACTAGCATAACTGAAAGCAAACACCTTGATGCTTAGGTCCGCAATGTCAAATCAATTATCCTTCCAGAAACCAAATACTGCAACTGTCACTATACCCCTTGTCCACTCCACTAAGTACATGTGACAATGTGGTGTCTTAATAATAATGATGAATCCTCCCTGCTCATGCTGATTGAAATACAAGCATATCTTGATATTCCTTGACAGAATCCTATTCCTCAGAGAGTTGCTGCTGATCCTCATGACTCCTCGTTGTGACCAACGCTGATGGACCATTGGCAGAAATTCAGAAATTTTCTGTTTTAAGCGGGGGACCAGTAAAGTGGCAAGAATGTATTCCTCATTGCTTTTAATAGACACTATGCGAGGGTCATGTTCAAAGCACTCTAACATGTAATTTACCAGCTGGTGCATGTCTGTGTCCTCAGACATGCTCCTCATTTTTTTCTGTAATAAAAAAGTGGTATCAGTGGTAGAATTTCACTAATTCCTGCCCCAATGCAAATGACCAGCATGGTTGCCTCCTCAAAGGGTTTCAGCAGCTCAAATACATCGCAAATGATTTGCCTTCCAGTTTTGCATGGCATACTCGCTAATGGCCCTAGTCTGCTCGTACAAATGCTCTAGCATGTACATTGTGGAATTCCACCTGGTAGGGACCTCCATTTTCATCTGGTGATGGGACAGGTTATTACATTCTTGTATGGAATATAGAGCGTCGTGTGCACTGTAGGAGTGACTAAAATGGGCAATAGTAAGTATCTCTCTCTGAGGGTTTCGGATTCTGCCAGAAATCTGGTGACAACTAAATTTAGAACATGGGCAAAGCAGGGCACATGCACCATACCACTTATTCTCAAAACAGCAATTATGTTGGAGCCGTTATCAGCAGACACAAAATCAGCTTTTAAGGAGTGGGGTACAAGCCATTCATTTATAACCTGCTCTAGCTTACTTAAAACATCTACAGCTTTGTGGGACTGTCTCTCAAAACTCTGCATGCCCAAGGTGGCGTGTCAAGGTACCCGGTGCGGAGGTTGCTCGAGCCTACCGCATTTGTCTTCAGCAGCTCCAGCTGCATTTTCCACCTCTCACTGTTGCCTCCATTGAGGCAGGATCCTCGTCATGTTGGCGGCTCAGTGTCACGGTTTGTTAAGACTCTCAGACGCAAGGTTAGGTAAAAACACAACTTTATTGAAACGATTAAGATAATCCCATAGGATTTTAAACACATACATACAATACATAGAATGACCAATGGAAGGATTATAACAATACAGACTCTACCGGTCTTGCCAATATACCAGGTAAGACAGCCTAAGCAGTAAGGAATAAAAGGCTCTACCAGCCTTGCCAAAATACCGGGCAAGGCAGCCTAACGGAAACCCAAGTAGTAGGCTCTACCGGCCTTGCCAATATACCGGGCAAGGCAGCCTAACTCAATGCTTAAAGATTTAGGCTCTACTGGCCTTGCCAATACCGGGTAAGGCAACCTCTGGATGGAATAATGTAAAAGGTTCTACCGGCTTTACCAATATACCGGGCAAGGCAGCCCAAAAGAATACCAATATAGGCTCTACCGACCATGCCAATACCGGGTAAGGCAACCTCAGGATGGAATACGTAAGGTTCTACCGGCCTTACCAATATACCGGGCAAGGCAGCCCAAGGAAGCCGGAATCAATCACAGTGATCTTAATAGCTGTGAGATGGCAATGACAGTCTAATAGTAATCGATAGACTGCAAGATCAGTGGTTTACACTGGTAGTCTGTACACTGTATCACTCATGTAGGACTGGACAGCGCACAGTGAATTATAAGACTACCTGCGTAACGAGACAAGGAAGTAAACCAGCGCCCTCACGTTGGGAACCTTCAAGCAGGACATAGATTAACCCACAGTTCATGGAGCGAACCAACACCCATGCGTTGGTATCCTACAAGCTATAGTGGTAGCTTAGCGGTGGAGCGAACCAGTGTCCGCACACTGGAGACCAACAAACAAAATAGTATAGCCGCAAGGCTTGTGGAGTGAATCAGCGTCCGCACGCTGTGACCAACAGACAATATAGTATAGCCGCAAGGCTTGTGGAGCAAACCAGCGTCCGCACGCTGGGACTAACAGACAGTATAGTATAGCCGCAAGGCTTGTGGAGCAACCCAGCGTCCGCACGCTGGGACTGACAGACTGTATAGTATAGCCGCAAGGCTTATGGAGCGAATCAGCGTCCGCACGCTGTAACCAACAACCAGCATAGTATAGCCACAAGGCTTGTGGAGTGAACCAGCGTCCGCACGCTGGGACTAACAGACAGTATAGTATAGCCGCAAGGCTTGTGGAGCAACCCAGCATCCGCACGCTGGGACTTACAGACAGTATAGTATAGCTGCAAGGCTTATGGAGCGAATCAGCGTCCGCACTCTGTAACCAACAAACAGTATAGTATAGTCGCAAGGCGTGTGGCGCGAACCAATGTCCGCACGCTGGAAACCAACAGAGAATGTCGCCAAAGCGACCGAAGCAGAAAGTCGCCACAGACGCAGGAACCGGGCCAGAAGACGAACAGGAACCAGGAAGGATGATCAACCGGATCAGGAACAGCAACGAAGACAGGCAGCAGGAAACAGCAACCTCTGAAGACTCATCCGGAACCGGCACTGGAACCAGCACTGCAGACAGGAGGCTCAGGAACAGGATGAAATCAGGAACTCAGGAACACAGCAAAAGGCCCAATAAGCTTCTGAGCATGGTGGAAGTGGATGCAATCAGAGACACCATGAAAGCGCAACCAAAGGGTGCCCAGACACAGTTTAAATAGGCAATATGAGGCGGGCTAAAGGCAGACAGTCAATGGGAGCCCCCTACCGGTAATAGACATAGAAATGCAGCAATCACGGGCACCGTGATACTCAGCCACTGCTGGGGTCTGGTGTGGCTTAGCCGCCTCTGTTGCTGGCACTCTGGCAGCGGGTGACGTCACTATTGGGCGCACGTCCAAAGCATTTAAAGAAACAGCGACCTGTTGGCTGCTCCTCCTCTTCCTCCTTTTTTCCCTATTCAAACTGCCTGGACACAGGGCTCCGTTGCCCTTTTGTTGGTGTCCAGTGCAGTTCTTGAATTTGGACTCTGTGTATGATCTGGCTTGTCGGACTAACTGACCTGGTGCTGACCTGTGGCTCTGTCTGATTTCCAGCTCCATGTATGACCCTTGGCTTTGACAGACATCCATTCTGGTGCAGACCTGCGGCTCTGGCTGACTACCCACTCCGTGTGTGACTTCTGGCTTGTCTGACTATCCATTCTGGTGTTGAACTGGGGCTCTGTCCACTGCATATCCAGCATACCAACACTTCAGTGGACAGCCTATCTGGTGCAAACCTGTGGCTCTGGCTGACGACCCACTCCGTGCATGACCCCTGGCTTGTCTGACCACCCAGTCTAGCGCTGACCTCTGGCTCTGTCTAACTTCCTTGAGTGTGGCCTTCCAGTTAGATAACCAATCTGGTGCAGGCTTGTGGCTCTGGCAGACTCTTTCCTGGTGCCTTCCCAGTTGCCGGCTCTCCCAGGTGCGGACCTGGGACTTTGGTTCCCCTCATCTCTGTCTGCCTTCTCCCAGGTGCGGACCAGTGGTATTGCAGACTCTCCTAGTTCCATTGCTGGGATAAAATTATTTAGAGAATCACACGGTAGCAGACTTCTATTCCTGGTAGTTGTCTCTTGATCCATTGTGCACTTCTCTTTAGTTTTGTATATTTATATACTGCCTTGTGATATTTCTGTATTGTTGCTGCCTTAATAAAGTTGGTGTTACCTTGAAGTACTTGTCTTGTGTTTCCTTGCTGGGACCATGACATATGGTCTATCCTGCTGCTGCTGCCTTTTAATCACGCTGCCACAACCAGAAGCATGATTACTGGCTGTCACCTGATGCTGTAAGCCAGTATTGTCCACTTTTGGTGCTGGGAGGGAAACCCAGTGAGCAGTCACAGCCATATAGTCTTGTCCACATATCTGTTGTCAGGTGGATTTACTTGCCTAACTGTTGGCAGTAGCACACTCTCTGACACATAAATAACTTCACTACTTCTTTTTTCTGCCCTAGATCCCTGGGAACATTTTAGAGTGCTTCTGCTGATGATAGTTGCAGCACCTATGGACTGTTGATAGTGTGTCTCACAGTCAGACCTGTGGCTGTGCTTCAGGTGGAATCTCATAGAGGAGGTTCCTAGGTGTGAGCCTGCTTTCCCCCTGCTACTTTCCTCCTGCTCACAGGCTTTTTTCACAGACAACAGATAGCAACATGCTTGGGGGCCATCTGCAGGAGAAGAAGGGAGGAAGGAGGTTGACCCCAAATACCCCAAAATTCAGTGTGACTGACTGGCAAGACACAGGCAGCTGGGGTCCAAATTGCTTGCTGAGTTTGCTTTTATTGGCTCTGTGCTGGGGAAGTCTGGGAAAATAAGTTTTTTGGTAGATGATGGGATGTCTATTCGTGCACTTACCAAAAAAGAAGCTGAGTATATTCTGGTATTACATCCTTGCACCCCAATATTCCACCATCTGCCTAAGGTGCATAAGCTGACTTGTCCCCCGATAGGTAGACCAATTGTGTCGGGAATAGGTTCCCTGAATGAGAATTTGTCACAAGTAATAGATACATATTTGCAACCGTTGGTCTACAAACTTGACAGTTATATTAGAGACACTGGTCATTCATTGACCAAACTATCTAGTCTCCGGGTGAGTCCAGAGTCCCAATGGGGCTCTCTGGATGTGATGTCTCTATACTCTGTAATAACACATAATAAGGGACTACAAGCTATAGTGTTTCATCTGGATACTTATAGTACTTATACTATCGATCTTAAAACTTTATATTGTCAGCAGTACATTATTTGTTTACCCATAATTTTTTTAAATATGATGATACCTTTTACCTCCAGGTTTGTGGTACATCGATGGAGGCTAAATTTGCCCCCTCATATGCCAATTTATATATGGGGTGGCATGAGGAATTGTTTATATATGGGTTCGCTAATCCCTATCGGGAATATATCTCCTCATACTACCGCTATATAGACAATTTGCTAGTGACCTGGATAGGTACAGAAGAACTTTTCTTCACGTTTGTGCAGTATCTGAATCAAAATGACGTTAACCTTAACTTTAAATGCGAGTTTGGGAAGAGCAATATTACATTTTTGGACTTGAAGCTTACCTTGGAAAAAGGTTTGATTAATTCCACTATATATAGGAAACCCAGCTCAGGGTATTCCCTATTACATGCCCGTTCGTGCCATCCCAGACATACGATACAGGGTGTCCCGATCGGGCAATATCTTAGGGTTCGTAGGAATTATTCTGGTGATGCAGACTTTGAATTGGAGGCTTTAGATCTTAAAAATCGTTTCCAGAACAGAGGTTATCCTAAGGAACTTTTACACTCTGCATATAAAAGAGCTAAATCTACAGAGATGTACTGTTATATAAAAAGATCAATATGGTATTAACCGAGCCAGTAAACCTTATGATAATATACCAAAATTTATTACAGATTATAGTGTAGAATATAATCATATAAAACGTATTATTCAGAAATATCTTCCCATTTTATGGGGGATAATCTTCTGAAAACACATCTGGATCAAGGGTGTAAGTTCATTTCTAGAAAGGCTCCTACTTTGGCTAGATCTGTCTCACCCAGTATGTATAGGCACACACCTGGCTCTAAATCCACATGGTTGGATACTAAGGGTATGTTTACCTGTGGGGCAAGGCGATGCTTGGTTTGTGCCTATATACATACTGGTTCTACTTTTTCCAGTACAGTTACAGGCCATAATTATCCTATTAAAGGTTATATAAATTGTCAAACAAGCTTTGTAATCTATCTGATTACATGTCAGAACTGCCAGAGCCAGTACGTGGGCCGTACTACACGACAACTAAGGAAAGGATAAAAGAGCACATCCTGAGTATTAAAAATAAAGACCTAACAAAACCCATAGCAAGACTTTTTTTAGATTGTTCAAACTCCGATTTGAAGTTTTTTCTGTACAAGGGATAGAAAGGGTTTTTCCACATGAAAGAGGAGGGGACTTACAAGTAATATTAGATAAATCAAAAGTTAAATGGATACTATATTTACGAACTAGAAAGCCTTTGGGCATTAATTCGGAATATGACGTTAGTTTATTTGTTCATCAATAGGCTATATTGACATATTTATATTTATATTTATATTGATATCCATATTGGATTTTTTATTACATTATTTACAAGTCTATGCCTTTTAGTAATAAGTATAAGCTTTCATAAATGTGCTAGTTAGAATAAACATGAGTTTCCCCTCCCCCCTCATATAGATAGCTGACTCATGTTAGTGTATAGTGTAAGATTATTATAATATGTCTTTCAATAGATATACATTCGCAAGTTAGAAATGTTTGTTTTTCCTTTACAATTTTTTTTTAGCTTATTTTAGACATGTATTTGTCCACACATGTGATTATGTGTGTATGTTTATGATTGGTGCCTCCATTTTTATGAACGGGATTGTGAACAGACCGGTTCCCCAGTAGTTTACCTACATGTAAAAGTTTTTTGGATTGTAATAGGGTTAAAAAAGGAGTGACCGGCTTGATCACACACCTTTTGTGAGTTCTATCAGATTATATACTCTTGGAGCTCTATATAAAGTGGAGGGTATTGTTACACACGCAGCCTATGACTAAGTGAGGTTACTCATGAAACGCGTTAGACGGGTGTGCTGTGTTTTGGACTTCTAAATATTTTCCTTCAGAGCCAATTATATATAGTTTATTGTTTTTGTACTAATAAAGGTTATTAATTTTTAATTCATTTGGTACTGGCTTGATTGCATAGCAGATCCGTGGAGCACTCCCATCCTGTTGTCTTCCTGTATGTTGAAGCCTTGGCTGAGGCTGTTGGGGGCAGTGCCGGATCTGCGAGGCCGTAGCGCCTGGGTGAGTTTATTATTAATATTATTACCTGATATATTGTATCAGCCTTTGGTTAAATTCTTGTTACATATACGGGGAAATAAGTTGTTGATTTTGTTTTTTATTTATAAGAAAATCAATACCAATAGATATATTAGGTGACAGACAGCTGACTGGGAGCCTGATGTGAGCTCTGAGACTGAGACAGACTCGATAGACAGCAGACGACAATGCACGACATCACACTCTATCAGTTGAGTACTGTAGAGAGTAAGAACACACACAGTAGTTGAGTAATGTCCAGCAAATGCAAAAGGGGAGGGGGAAAGGTAGAGCAGTGCAGGGACATGGAAGTAAAGAGGTAGTTCAATGATTGCTGCAGTGTGTGCAATTAAAGATGATGATCCCTCTCCTCTCAGGGTGGATGCACCCACAAATCACACCACACCAGTCCCCCGCCACAACACCATACACATCTGCCACATTGTAGGTTGTACTTTATTTTTTTTTTTTACATGACATCATCATGAATATGTGCCAGTGTCACTTAAGCAGGAAGTCAGCAAAGGACAAATGCACTCTGCATGCTAACACATTTGTCAAGGTATATGTTGCTGTAGGACTCACAACTTTTACATTCAGCTACTTATTTCTCCACTACAGCACTCAGAAGAAGTAATATTGTGCTGGGAAATGTTGCATCATAGGAAACAGGCAAAAAATGTGTTAGAATAGGAGAAAAATGTGTTGAATAGGAAAAAAATGTGTTGGAATAGGCAAAAAATTTGCTGAAATAAGCTAAAAGGAGGAACATTTTGCACTGGAGAAAAGGAGAAAGCTTTCTTGAAAAAAGAGAAAAATCATCCATTCTTTGTGAGAAGTTATGCAGGAAATGTATCTCACTTTTCGCTCACACCTACTGCTGAGTCACATTTTTCACTCATATGCCATTGCAGAGAAGAACTGACTACTGTTTGAATGGTACCTACCTAGGTAAGTCCTCTTGTTAAACAAAATAAGCAACACTACGGGAATGTGTAAATCCTCCCACACAGAGCATTCACTGTGCCTAGTTGTAGGCTAACAAATGTATCGCCTATACCTGTGTTTATGTATAGATGTTTTAGTATAAACTCCTCCACCTCAAAGCTTTATTGGAAGCAAGCCCTAATACCACCTGTATAGAAGGCTTGGGAAAAAGGAATACTTTTGATCTGATATCCTCTGAAACATGTATTACATGGTATTAAAAATATCACACAGGAAATACATTTTTCAGAATACTAATACACTACCACGCTGCACACTTCTTGACGCAAATTATGCAAAGAGGACATTTTCTCACATAAAAAGTAATTTTGCTAATAGACATGGGCCGGTGCAGTGCACGGAAGTATTCCTTTGTGCTGATTTTTCTTGAATGTTTATTCCATAAATACCCCTCTCTTTTTTTTGAGCTTATGGTTCCCCTTTAATAAACTATGTGTTATTTTTTATTTTGTTTCACACAAAATTGTACAGGTACTTGTGCTTCAGCAATTCTTTTGTTTAATAGTATATGCATATTTGGACTGCTGTGTGTTCATGCTGATATAGGCCTGGATTCCACTGTAATTAATAATGTTAAAAAGAGGAAACTGTGAGATAAAACAACTGATAACCATTTATGTACTGCAATGCAATCTAGGACATGAACTGCATGGACATTTCAATAGAAAAATGGCAAAAAGGTGAATTTTCATTTCAGTATCACAATTTTAATGTTCTAGACAAGGACATTTTTTTTGGGTTGACCAAACAAATTCTACCTACTGCGTGTCCCAGAACCAATATGAAATTGATTCTTGAAAAAAATGCAAGGGAGGACTTGCAACTAATGTCAAAAGGTATTCTTTTCTGGTTCAATTATGATCTCGGAAGAAATGAAATTGTTTCACTGATATGCAATAAAAATCTGTCTAATTTACTTTATATCACATTGGGTAGGTAAAGGCTATCTGCAGATTCCTCTGACATCTCTTTCTGCCTAACATTGCACAAAAGAAAATCAGTAACAATGTGTTTAATACAAAGAAATTGATTCTGATTTTCTAAGAAGAACAGGAGCTATTCTGGGATATGCCAATTACTCTGTAGAGGACACATACAAATCCCCCAGACTCCCACTGATTTAAATTGGGCTTTTATCCCACTCAATGCCACAGACGTCTCTACTATTCAAGGGGTTAAAACACCATTTAATTTGTTGACATTTTTTTATCTCTCCAGTATTCTTCAGTTGGTTTGTTTCAGCATTGATCCATTTCTTCTTAGTACACAACCTCATTCACTTTTTGACAATGATTTGATCGGATTGGGAGACTGAAATCTAATAAACTGTGCTTACTATTCTTATCAGTGCTTTTAGCATCAATATCATTAAGCAACAGAAAATCTATCTTGAATTTATTGGCCTTTCGAAAACTGATTTGTTAGCACTGACCACCATAATCACCTTTGCCAATTATTGCTAATGGCCTGCTTTTAGTTTAAGTTGCTTACCAGAAAAGACGTATGTACAGTACATCTCGCTAATGATGTGTTTCTGCTTTTTTACGTGTACAGTTAGGAAAGTTATGAGAGTTTGTCCTGATGTTCAGTTTGCTTGAAAATTGGAAACTTAAAGATTGTCTAGTTATTGTTTCACATACTGCTTCCAATTTATACATATGAAGTGTATAGACCTACTAGTAATGGCACATAATGTCACATAAACTGGCATACAAGCTTCAAGCTTAATCTGAGCCCCAAATCTTTATTACCATAGCAAGATGTATATACATACTTTTATTTTGCTGCATAAGTCTGGCATTAGTGAGAAATATAACTTTTTAGGCAAGCAGCAGCGGCAGTGATCTTGCTGTAGGTGCTCTCTGCACCTGCACTGTCAGTCCTTCCGGTGTCTTAAAGGGATAGTAATACTTCGTTTTATCTTTATTTTATTTTGTAGGCATTAAAAAAACATGAAGAACGATATAAGTCTTATTTCTCAAACCTTTATGGTTTAAGAGATATTCACAAGCAAAGTATTCCCCCCTGTTCAGTCAGATCAGAAGGGAGGTGCCCAGGTAGACTGCAGAGAGGGACAATCTTCAATTAAGATAAGGGAAAAAGCTGAAAAACTTGTCAAGGGGGAAGGGCTTTCATTGTTTTCACTGTAAGAAGATTGTCCCCTGCTGTTATCTGTCTGGTCTTACAACCAGATTCACATCTGAGAAGAGATGGCTTACACTAGGAAAAAGGGGCGGGAGGGGGAAACTTTGCTTGTGAATATCTCTTAAACCATAAAGGTTTGAGAGATAAGACTTATATCATTCTTCATGTTTTTTAATGCCTACAAAATAAAATAAAGTTAAAACGAAGTATTACTATCCCTTTAAGGTACCAAGGAATTCAACTCACCAATTGTGGAGGTGAAGGGGACGGACAGCATAGACTCAAACATGCCTTCTCTGCAAGATGTCTGCGCTGTTGCCCACTGCTGACTGTCCAGTTATTTTAAAGGGGATTTTAAACAGGATAAGGGATCCCAGTATAATGCAGAGCCAATGGGACCCCTTGATTGCCAAGCATGGTCATTACTGCAGAGGTGCAGTTAGTTTTTCCCAGAACCTCTCTTCTTCTGCTTCCTGAGCACAGCATTATATCCTGTCACATTTAATTATTGTACACATATAAAACCAACTATTTTTAAGGCTATATAGAGCGATATGTTCAAAAAGAGTTAAAGAATACTGGAGCAAACCAATGGAACCGGAGGGGAAAAAATAAAAACTCCACACTGATTTAAAAAAGCTTTTAACCCATTTAATGCTAGAGAAGTCTTGAATGCATTGCTTCATGGAGCACCAAGGTGTTAGAACCAGCATTCAAATAACTGGAAATGCTTAGGTCTGTCTTATGCTGCAGCTGGTTTGCCCTAGTAACCTTCCATTTTTCTTTTGAACATATGGCCCCTTACCCATATCTTGGAACCTTCAAGTTCAAGCTCCCCCAGAGTATCAAGAAAAGATGGAGATGGCAGTGACCAGATGACACAATTTGCTTTGTGATGAGGGAGGGATTTATTCGAGGTTGTTGGAATTGAAAGGTGGAAAGCCAAAATTTGTCTTGAAATGGACAAGGAAGTTGGTTGAAGTGAGCAGGACCAGGCTGGGTGTCAGTGGGGTTATGGGAGAGTTCTCAAGTATGCCTATCATCTAATAACTTCTGTTTAGCACTGCAGGGTTAACAGCAAACATCAAGTACCAGACAAATCATCAACAACACAGTCTCAATGGAGTGACTATTTGAAGTTGCCAGTGGAGCCCCCCCTTAAATTACCCTCTTATCATAAACTATGAATCATTTTTTTTCTTTCATATTTTATTGATGAAAAAAGATTACATTACAGTCGAAGAAGAACCGGTACAAGTCATCAACATGCAAGGAGTACATTGTCAAAAAGATGTTACTTGGAACAGCAGAAATGGTAGCAGTTCAGAGTGGAGTATAATCTAACAAGAACAGAAATTAGACAGTAGAAGATGCATCAGGAATCGAAGGATCCTGAAGGTACATCAGCTGAATGAGGTGCATATACTTAGAATGAGGAGAAAGGTGAAATAGACCAACCCGAACAAACCTCGAGTGAGAGATGTAGGAACCTGTGGAATCATTCTAGGTGGGAAAACAGATTTCCGTGAGAGTGCTAAGGGGAGAGAGAGAGAAAAAAAAAGGCGGGGGCTAAAATACTGAGGAAAGGGTTGGGTGGGGTACGTCGGTGGGTTCCTCGACGATGACCCGGTCCATCTCCAGAGGCAATACCTGGGTGTAAAACAGGCCCAGGAGTAGTATCTATGTGAGCACATATCACAGCCAGGTAGCTCAAACATGAAAGGCCTGTTATTCTGGGGGGAGCTATATGGAGGTAACGGGGTCACACTATTGGGTCATAACTAAGGAAAGTGGAGTGGATGTGTCATGAGCCAGTCTGACCCTTTAGATTTGAATTCCCCCAGTGAGTCCACAGACAACGCATGGCATCTTTCAAGAAATAATTGTGATTCTACTTTTGTGATCCAGCAGTGTAGAAAAGGAGGGTCTTGTTTACCCCAAAACAGATGGATTAGGGATTTCACTGCATTGAGGAGAGTCAGTAAGCAAGACCACTCCGGTCTTTTGGGGAGAGGTAGAGACAGGTGGGCAGGAAAGAAAAGGCACAAAAATGGATCCGTGGGAAGGTGAAGACTGAATGTGAGTTGGACGTGGTCGAGGACCAAAGTCCAGAATGGGATTATAAGGGAGCATTCCCACCAAATGTGGAGTGTGGAGCCTTTGGAGGTTCGGCATCTCCAGCATAGATCAGACTGAGTAGAAGAGAAACGAGCAATGCGAAATGGAGTGAGGTGCCAGCGTGTCATCAATTTATAATTCATTTCCCTGGTCTTAATATCGGGGGATAACTTATTTTGAGAACTAATGATCGTAGACCATTGGGGCATAGAGAGAGTCTGAATCAAGTCTTTATTCCAAGGCAAGAGGTAGTAGGGTCAGGTCAGTGAGTTGTCCAAAATGAGGGAGTAGCAGAAGGATTGAGGGTGTAAAGGTGGGATTATGCAAGAGTGTCTCTAGAGATGAGAGAGGGCGAAGGGTTGTTGAGTCCTGAAGTAAGGAGGTATACCAATGCTGGACTTGGTAAAGTTGCCACCATGGGTCATGTGCAAGATTGAGTTTTTCCTGAAGGAGAGTAATGGGTATGAAGTCAGAGAACTGAGATAAAGCTGAAAGAGTGTTCATGTTCTGGGCACGCCATCTGTCATAAGCTGAGGAGTGGAGTCCAGCTGGGAAGTCTGGATTAACAACTAGGGAGGAAAGTGGGGAGGGATAAGGTGCATGAGAGATGGAGTCATTGAGAATTGTCCCAAGTGTGGAGGATATGGGAGAGGATGGGATGATCAGGAATGTGAAGAGGGGTCGTACACTTGGATGCCAAACACAGCTGTAAGAAGTCCATTTTACCTAAACATGCTCCGAGAGTTCGGGTTCAGTGTTTGGGTGGGTTAGAAGTGAAGTCAAACAGTTTTGCCAAGGAGGCTGCCTTATAGTATCTGTGTATATCTGTCAGGGCCAATCCACCTTTGTGGGTGCTTCTGGAGAGGTGCGTATAGCCTAGCCTCGGCTGTTTGTTAGCCCAGACAAAGGACAGAATTCAAGTCTGAAGTGAGGAGATTAGGCCTTTGGTGATGGAAAGTGGAAAGGCATTAAGAATATATAGTATTCTGGGGAAGACCATCATTTTTACAATGTGAACTCACCCCATCCAGGAAAGGCACAATCTGCCCCAAGGTCATCTGAGACTGCATTCAGAAGGGGAGAGAGGTTAATATGTGGGTGTCACGGTAATCAGGCAAAGAAGGACAGACACAAAGATAAAATATAACCCCCTTTATGTATTGTAACAGCATTAATGGTAGAGCCAACGCAGAACCCCAGACATATGCAAATATGACCCAAGGTCTCTATGGAGCTGCACACTGTGCTGTGCACTGCACTACTCAAGATCTCAAAACTAGGGAGGCAGCTCAAGTGGGACAACAGAAGAATGGTAGAATATGTGTAAGTCACCACTTGATCTCCGAACGGAGGCAACAGAGAGAGAGAGCAGACCAGAGCCAGGAGACACCGAGACTACAGGTCAGGCAAGCAGGTAGTGTAGGGAGCGAGTAGGCAGCCAAAGTCACAGGTTGGACAAGCCGGGGACTACACGGAGCGAGAGTAACCAGGCCACTGGTCAGGCAACAGGAGACTATTCTGAGCGAGTAGGAGCAAGGGCCACTGGTCAGGCAAACCTAGGACTACCAGGAACGTAAGTAACCAGGCCCACAGGAAAGGCAAACAGAGGCTCTACTGAGAGGGTAGTAGCCAGGGCCACTTGTCAGGCAAGCCGGGGTCACATAACCCTACGTCTTGACATAGACAATAGGGGCCGCAGGTGCAATGTCAGAATCAAAAACCTGCCTGAATCTATAGTTCCTCAGAATCTGTTAATGACCCTTTTTGCGTACTTCACTTTCATCCTCAGAGGAACTCTCAAGAAGAAGATATTCTAGCATGAGTCCATCGAGTGCCACGGCCGAGAGAAGATGGCCTTCCCAGGGACATGATCTGCTACTTTCACAGGTTCGACCAGAAAGATAAGATTATGGCCAGAACTAGGGAAGGTAATCTTCCTCCTTGTGCGGGTGCAGCCATCTCCCCTTACCAAGATCTGTCACCCCCAAACTCTTCAACTCCGCAGAGCAGTTAAGCCCCTCACCATGCATCAAGTACAGATGGGGGGTTCCCTTTCTCTCTCTCCACTGCCCACAATGGTGGGACCACCATTTTGAGACATCCTGAGGATATCCCCTCATTCTGTTTGGTGTTGGCCATGTCTTCTCCTCCTCAAAATCCTGTTCCTCCACCTTCAGCAAAGTTACCTCGTCTCCTTGAGTGGTCACTTGGATCCCCATTGTATAAATCCATGCATAGACGAGTTGAGAACTGTAACACTCCTACTGCATCCTCCTCAGACATGCCCTGGGCTGAACTACACACTACTGTGCTTTACCTGCTTTCTTAGTCTGTTACACGGACTTTGACCTCGCTCTTCACGAGTGAAGATCAAACACATTGAAGGCCATTGTATGTTTATGTCTCAGGACAATTGACAATGTTGGATTTCAGGCTGCTAGATCTTTTAGACAATTTATTTGTTCCTTTTCTCCCCCTCATTAAGCCCTTGCCTGTACTCATATCCATAGGGCCTATGCTCTATATCATTATGCCCCCATACATAGGAAGGCCTGTGCATATTGAGCTCTCCCGGATTCCATAACTCCCCTGACTCCTAGCCCCAAACCATATCTAAGGGTCGTAAAGGGGAAAAAAAGTTGTACTGCTCCTGTTCATAGCCTGTAACCTCCTGAACTCTAGCTACCTCAGTGACCTCCATTTCTGGAGAAGCCAGCTCCTCTTACATTATTCTGATCCTGGCAGACCAGATACTCATTCCTCCTAATCACCCCCCCTCTCCTTGATGTCTCAGCCCGACACATTTACCTTTGTGAGAGATACATGTCGACATACAGTTCCTACATGTATATGGAGTCATTACCCCTTCAAAATGTTCTCCACTGTTGCCTACTTGTATTCATAGATTTATATAATGGGAATCCAGGTGACCACTCAAGGCGACGAGGGATCTTCACTGAAGGCGGTGGAAAACAGGATCTTCCAGATATGCAACTCTGTGGGTGAGTTGAGAGAAACCTTTGATTGTGGCTATGTCAGCCTTGATGACCTGCTTAAAGTCGTCAAGCATTGCTTGGATATCACCCTTGGTTGGGAGGCCTGAGAGGAGGGCAGAGAGCTCAACGTGTATCATGGTCAGATCCATGGTGAGTGTATCCAGAACCGCAGTGGACTGATTCATAGAGGGTAGCCGCTGGGGTATAGGTGAATTTGCCGGCAGTGTCAGCAACTGGCTCTTCCCGTCTTTGAGGTAAGTGCACGTCAGCTCCCTGTGAGGAGGGGAGACGAGATGTCCGAGGAGATAAATTACTTCTCAGTTGTAACTCCGGTACCTTTCCGGTTGATGAATCATTATTTTGTATACCTTGCATAAAAAGATAGTAACTTTGAGATTGTTTCACAAACTGAGACAAAATGGCTTCAAAGGTTTGCATTTTGATTATATGTTACACACATAAGGCAAACACTCTGACCGTAGTCTGAATAATTTCATTATTATATTTAAAAATGCAAAATACACAAAATATGGAACACATGCCTTAAAGATTGTTAGCATAAATCCAGCCTGAGGGAACACCTGGCTGTTTTGCTTCTATTCCTATCTTACAATTTCATCATAAACATTGGTCACAATGTTCATAACTTCATCCTAATGAAAAAAATGTTGGATCATGGGTTGGGGGTAAAAGGAAGATGGTATTTTCACTTTGAAAATGTGTTCTAAGGAATTTAAAATGTTTTAATGATTATTGCCCTACAAATTCTGACGTTAAAAATTTATTTAATTTGTTCTTAAAACAACTCATTTTCTTACCAGTTAACACCATACTAGTGCTTCCCACTCCCATCTGCTAATAGTACTTGAAACTTCTTCTCCAAGTTTAAAAAAGCAGAATGAAAACCAAACAGAAGGAGAGCACCCATATCAGTAATAACAGTCACAGGGTGATCACAAATATCAAGAAATTACACTCACATTGAACAGTATGATTGGCCTGTGTCACCCAACAGCTGTCCTAGACTAGAGGCACACAGGGAATTTGTCATGCTGATCTTCCTCATAAATTGACCACACAAGCAGGCACCACTGTATTTCCTTGTGAAGCCTGAACCACAAATAGCAAAAAGGCAGACCAGAATGATAAAAAAAACACTATTTGTTTATAAAAATCATATAAATAATATGTTTAAAACAAACCCAACATGTTTTATGATCCAGCCAGCCATTTCTTCAGGAAGTTACTGAACACAGGCTGGGCAATATGAGAATCATTCTTGGTATTTATAATCACCCTGTAATTCCCAATGTAAGTAGTTGTTCCAGTGTATGACTTGTTTAGAGTGATGGGGCAATTATGATTCCGTTATCCTTGTGGGGGTTAGTGATAATATCCTCTATAGTCACATTCTGTTCAAGCAGCCATATTACAACATTTATAGATTCTTGTTCATTTTGTTTATTTAAACCTCAGACTGATATACTACACTTTGAGTCTCCCCCCCCCCTTTTCTTCATTCTCCAAGCTTAAACCATTTTTATTTTGTCAGAAAAAATGACAGAAATCATTCAAACAAAGGGACAGCTAATAGGAGATTATTTTATTGCAAGTACCTTACATTATAACAGTAAGTTAAACTACACCCACTTCTAAGCTTTTTTTCTTTGACTTAGATGTCAGAATTACCACACCATTTTTAATATCTAGCCCTTTGAGTATTAAATGTTCAGATCATGAAAGGATTGTCACTCTTAAAGGAACTGTAAACTTTTAATAAAAACATAACTTACAGGGCTTTTTTATGAGTTATACAAGTTTCATTCAAAATGTATTACAAATGTGTCACTTGGGGCAAATGGCAACAATGGGATACTTTCCAAGATATTTAGCTTATTATATAGGCAAGAAAAAGTAGCAGTTCCAGTAAATCAATTCCAGCACCCATTTTAGATCTGAATTGTATTAGTTAATATCCCTCTAATATGTATTGATATACCTTCATGTTAGAATTTCATTACACAGCTCATAAATTACGTTACTGCCCACTGCTACATTAAAGTCTACACAATAATACGCAGTCAATGTGGCAGCTTATTTCAAATAGCTGGGAAAACAAAATGGATACCCCAGCACTAGAGCTTTCATACTTTCAAAGCATAATAATGCTTAATACTGAAAAAATATCTCATTCTGGTTTTATCCAGCTGAGTAAAGCAAGGGTACTCCCATTGCTGAGAGATGTTTTATTCAAAAGTTATTACAGCTGGACCTTGCATTTTGGTGGTACAATACCTCCATGGTATTAAATAGTATTGTGGTACTGTTGCTAAAGCAGTCTATGGATGGCTATAACAAAACAAAACCAAAACCAAAAGGAGAGCATTCAACTATGCAAAGGAAATTCTGAAGATTTACATGGATGTCATCAATAAGGGTAATTCTCAGTAATCTTGTTTGATCACCAGACCAGCTAAACTATAACATTTGCTGGTCTGAAAGGCATACGGGGAATGTCAGGCGTTAGTACTCCCCGTTATGCACTAAAGAGCTGGACAACAGCTTTAAACTCCTTCACTTATATTGGAAAAAGTATATATGTGATCAGGTATTATTTAAAAAGTAAGCTATTGAAGAAAAAAAAGATAAAAACATTTTAAAAATTCCCAGCATGTTTCTTGGTCACACCAAACATTTCATCAGGAGATGTTCAACAAATCTGTTCAACAAACTCAACACTTAAGTAACTGATGTGTCCAATTTCAAAGACTCATTGGATTTTATTCATTTGAATTCACCAATCTATGTAGACACATCTTTAACACCAATTTATATAACTGCAACTAAATCCAATAACATGTATTACACATTAAAATATATTAATCAAATCAGAACATATGTTAAAATCTTAATAACTATATGTTGAATCTTATCGTGAATAAATTATAAAAACTAACTCAATTGCATCAAAAGGTAAAGGGAAAGAGTATAATTTTTGTCGGAACATGTCCATAACCAAATGTACAATCTGAACATAAATAATTAATATTGAATGTTTTTAATGAAATGGAAACAAGCCAAAGAAGATAAATGATATCCGAATCTGAACCCCATTTGATTAACCCATCGAGTACTGTAAAGTGCATAATGTACTATGCTTGAGTGCACCAGACATCTCTCAGAGACCCGGTGCACTTGGGGGATAGTTTAGCTGGTCTGATGATCAGACATAAGTGCTGAGATTTATTTACCCTTATTGATTACATCCATGTAACTCTTCAGGATTTCATTTGCATATTTGAATGCACTCTTTGTGTTGTGTTTTGTTTTATTTAATTTATTTGTGGGAATCAGCTGTTGTGAAGCTCTGAGCCAAGCTGACAGCAGTATCTGTATGAGGGCAGTGATAATATCCCTCACAAGCCTGCTTCAAATAGAGACGTATTAGCCTTTTTCCTGTGTTTAACAGAGTTTGAAAACTTTTCCACTTCTTGGGAGTGGGAAAACCTGGAATATGTCTCGAATAATGAAATAGATAAAGCAACGGATCCATCGAAACCGAGATTTTATAAACAACTTGAATTTGCATCGCTATCTCATTCCAAAACTTTTGAATTAGAGGGCAATTCCACCAAATGTGAGTCATTGATCCTATGTCAGATTTATATCTCCAACAAAGAGGGGAAGCATTATCGGTAAAACTGGCTAAACGCTGAGGTGTCATGTACCATCTAGTGATGAGCTTGTAATTCATCTCTTGCATTATCTCATCTCTTGCTAAACTCTTCAGGAGTGAAAAAATTTTAAGCCAGTCCGAAATTTCTAATTCTAAGTTGAGTTCATTTTCCCAATTTCTCAAAAAATAAAATTTCATTTTAGGTGTATTGTGAAGAATGAGTTTATAACTCGTAGTTAATGGGTTAAGGCCTTAAGGTCTATTTTTTAAAACTTTTTCAAATGTTGTCAGAGGCCTATTCAGGGGACCAGTTTGGTGAAGTTCATCAAACCAGTGCTGGATCTGCAAATAGATCCACCATGGAGTCCCAAAATTATCCAGAGATTTATAAAGTTCGCATGACATTATAAAACCTATATCTGTAGATAATGATCTGAATGTATCAAGTGAAGCCTGTTAGTTTTCTTAAAGGGATAATAATACTTAATAATTACTAACCCCTATATTAAAGTCATATTAAAAAGAAATGTAGAAAAAAGAAGAAAGCTCACACAAATTGGCCAATCCGTGTGTAAGCTTACCACGCCAAGGTATCTCACTTTGTGGTAAGTCCTACTTTAATACACCTATAAAGGCCCTATCTAAATTAAAAACAGACATTCTCTGAGGAAAGATGTTATAATAAATGCATCAGTGGGGACCCTTTAAATGGTATTTTTATATTTTTATTTCTTGTGGGTCCCAGTGTAATGCAATTAAAAACAACAGACATATAACAAAACAAAAAAACAAAAATAGGTGAAGAGGGAGAACTTACCCGATACAAAGCCCATGAGGGCCTGCATTGATAAAATACTTACATAGAAAACTATGTTCCATTTATGTCCTTCCCCACAAGTCATGTGAGGAATGGATGATACCAAGCAGGCAAGGGGGATTGCATACTGGAACAGGCCAAAAAGCCTTGTTCTTAAAGGCCAAGTGAAAAAGAAAAAAGAATGGTGAAATGAAATAAAGAATCACGTGTTTTTATATCTTTGTGAGTAAATAGGATAAAATGAGAAGCTGCTTAGTTGCGCTAGTGGAGATATGTGTAAAGCAAAAGCAGAAAAAATAAAATATCCATATCATATTATAAATTAAATATAAGAATAAAGATTAGAAATATAAATAGCAGCAAGGAATGAGAGGGTTCTCCAGTCCTCCTGACATTAGACCTAGACCTAAAGTTGCCTTCTCCCTCCCCCTTCCCCGAAGTCAGCTTTCTAGCTGACTGCAGGGAAGCCTGTCGTACGACCGTCAGGCGGCTCTGCAGCACAGCCAAGATCGTGTTAATAAAAAATAAATCTTTCACTGAAATGGTCTTCTACGTGTGCTTGGTTTGCAAGCACACACAGAAGACCGTTTTAGTGAAAGATTTTTTTTATTAACGCGATCTCGGCTCTGCTGCAGAGCCGCCTGATGATCGTAAGTCCGGATTTCCCTTCAGTCAGCTACAACGCTGACTTCGGGGAAGGGGGAGGTAGAGGGCAACTTTAGGAGCGATTATCTCTCAAACCTTTATGGTTTATGTCACTGGGGGCAATACATTTCTTTTCAATATGACTTTAATATAGAGATTAGTAATTATTAAGTATTACTATTCCTTTAAAGAAAGGATGGGTTGTTCCTACTGTAAAAGTTGGATTTCCTATGATTGACAATAGTGAAGATGGAGCAGGAGCAAGAGAATATGAATCATTTAATAATTGTCATTGGTTATAAAGGTGATCTAGTATGATATGAGATGGAAAATATTTCTTCCTAATGCGTGAAGAGGATAATCCTATTCGAATTGGGTCATAAGGACCAAAAATATCCCTCACTGAGTCTATCCATCGAAGCGGGTTGGGTGAATCACTGGCACCTGGATACTTGTACCATAATATATGGAGAAGGCGTCTGACAGGGTTCCGTTTACTAAAACTCGTGCTGAAGGGTTTTAATACAAGCTAAGTATGGCTCTTAACATGTTTTCTCCTAAACCGATATATCTCAGCACACTCTCCATTTATTTCCAATTCACTTTATCAAATGCCTTCTCCTCATCCTTAGACACAAATACTGTAGGAATGTTTTTATATTTTGCACAGTGTATCAAGGATATTGCTGTAGTAGTGTTGTGATGGGCCTCTTGGCACAGAACAAAACCGCTCTGATCTGGGGCGATTAAGTGAGGGAGCAAAGGTCGAGTCGCTAACATTTTGGAGAAAATCTTTATGTCTATATTCAAAAAGGAGATAGGGAGATAATTGGAGCAGGAAGAGGGATCTTTGCCTTCTTTTGGGATTACTACAATATGTGCCTCTAGAGATTGAGAGGGAAATTTTTCGTTACAGAGAATAGAGTTGAAGGTTTTTAGTAAGTGGGGAATAAGTGAATCTTTACATTTCCAATATTATTGCAGTGAAAAACCATCTGGCCCTGGGCTTTTACCAGCAGCCATAAAGTGTATGGAATCTAGAACTTCCTTGTCAGTGAACAGACATTCAATTGCTCTGGATTGAGATGGGGTAAGTGTGGGAATTCTTGCTTTAGATAGAAAATATTTAATATTATAATTTAATATTATAAATTCTATTGTAATATTCTTTGAAAACATTAGCTATCTGAAGGAAAGTTTTTTTTGATAGTACCATTCCCAGACTGTATATGTGTTGCAGCTGTCTGCCTTCTTTTATGTGGAATGAGTCTCACTAGTGCATGTCCACATTTATTACGAGAGAGATACCTGTGGTATTTTAAGCACATGTGAAATTTAAGAAAATTTTACTTGAGTAACTCATTAAGATCTGTTCGAGTCTTATCAACCTCCTCTAGAACTTGGGGATTTTTAGAGATCTTCTGAGAGGAGGAAAGAACTCTGAGTCTGTGAATGGCATCATCTATTTTTTTCCATTTCAGTTTCTTTTTAGTAGCCCCAGCTTTAAGAAACCTTTCATCACGCATTTATGCGCTTATCAAAGATAGTGTCAGGCACCTTACTGGTAGAATTTTTCCTAAAATAATCCTCCAATTCAAATGTTACATTTTTTAATAACTCGGCATCTTGTAATAAAGTGTAATTAAGTTTCCAATTGAAATGTTTTTCAGTTATTTCAGGAGATGATAAACTGATAGATACTGCGTCATGATCAGACCAAGAGATGCTGTCAATAGAAGCCGATGAGATAGAATGAAGAAGCATCTGAGAAGTAAAAATATAATAAATTTTACTGAATGTAGAGTGGGGAGCTGAATAAAACGTATAGTCTAAGTCTTTAGGATGTAAAGATCTCCATGCATCTATTAGTTGAAAATCAGCTAACCTATTTCTTAATTTCTTAAGATGAGAGAATTTGAAAGCGGACTTCAGTGAAGACGTGTCCATTTGGGGGTCCAGAGCAATATTTAGGTCACCCCCTAATATGATACTACCCTCTGTTTCCAGAGTTAAGGAATCCAGAAGGTGTAAAAGGTAAGATATATAAAGTTTATTGTACAAAAGTCCTTTATGAATAAGGAATCTTCCATCTGGGTCACCTGTACTTTTCAATAATTTCCAAGGAACACTGGCTCTGATAACTATACCTACCCCTCTTTATTTTGCATTGCCAGAATCAAAATATGCATTTGGGAAGGTTTCATTAGAAAATTTATGAGAACTATCAGATTTAAAGTGAGTTTCTTGAATTAATATTATGTCAGAATGAAGATGAGCAAAAGAATTTAAAGCCATAGATCTCTTCTGGGGAGAATTGAGGACTCTCATGTCCAAAGAGGTCACCTTAAGCTTTTACATGTTATGTACTGAGAACATGATACCACCTGGCCAGATGAGTGTGAGATGGGGAAGAAGAGAGAAAAGAAAGGAAAAAGGAATAGGGCAAGAGAGAGTAGCATAGGCGAGATGAGAGATCAGGTCAACAGTGTCTTGTTTGGGTTCGATTAACCCTTCAGAACACAAAAAATAAATAAAAAACAGAAAATAAGTTGATTCCCGGTTTTCCATAAGTAGTGTAAACTAAAAAAACAAAAACAGAGTCAATATAAGGTCAACGTGTGCCTTTGTAGGCTTGGGGTGAGTTGGTATAGTACAGGGAGAGTAGCTGTACTCGAGAAGTTTCCTCAATCGAGTATATAAGAAATTTTATTATTATTCGGTATCTAATGGATAAAATATAAATAAAAAAATAAAAAATAAAAAAATAATAATGTATCATAATAAAAAAAAATTAGAGGTAAAGAAAGTTATAAAGTGTGGTGATATATCTAATAAAAAGGAATATATACATATATATATATATATATATATATATTGTCCTTGAACTCTTTGCAAGATAATTATCTATGAGAGAGACTTAATTAGATCTGGTATCTATACTTCAAGTTGTATCCCACTGAATTTTCATAGACATCGCTCCACAATAAAGGATAAGGGACTGAATGACAATAGCAAATCTCATGTTAGGCATTACTGGTGTGAAAAGACAAAGCATTTAAATATACAGCAATATATTAATTACTGGAGTTATATGAAAAGCATTCTATATATCTAAGGTCTATAGTGTAACTTGCTAAGTAAAACTTAATCCTGACCATTAAAAGAAACCTATGAAATAAGGAATGTAAGATATAATAAACCAAATTAACTAACTTGGTCTTATTGATAACCATGAAGGATAAACAGTTCATGCAAGGGTTACATAAGATGACCGAGTGCAGAGTTTAAGTTAATGAGTGAAGATTGGAAAGGGATTTAAAATAAAACATGTAGTACCTGTTTTCAGGGCTATTCTTCCCCCGATGTAGGGTGTAATTATCACAGAGATATTTAAAAGGGGAATGTTTTGGGGAGACAGTTATTAAACTCTTGTAGCTAACTACTCTTCATTATCCTTCCTAATATGAAGGAACAAATATCTTCCTATAATATCATCGCAAGGATCTGCTATTTGAAGCAAGGTACCTCTGCATATGTGGAGTGAAGCTAAGGTGAAAAAACAACTCCGATGATAGTCAAGTATCTATCAGAAACATAGCTAGATGATAACAAGAGCTTATTTGCATCGATTTATCAGAAATCCTTTGTATCTTTATTATGATTGCTGTTATCCATCAGTAGGAAGTATGCAATGGAACGAGCAATGGAGGAACTATCTCATGGCAATTAAAATAATCTCTTAAACCTCAAAAAACACTGAAATATTGTTATTAGGGTAATCATGAGTGGGTTTACGGGTCCCCCGTGAGTAAAAGTGACTAGATATATGTGTAGCAGTATCCTGCCATTTTGACAGTGACTAAAAGGTTCTAAAGTAAATATGAGCAGCATTGAAGATGGCGTTTAAAAACCTTTAGCAGTTATTGTTTGACATAGAGTTATTGCATAATTTGCATTTGTGTTGTGAATCTGAATAGTAGCAAAAGTAATATCATGTTACCCCTGAATTCGTATTACAGTCATTATGTAAGAGTGTTACCAAAGGTAAATGATTAAAGGACTGTACAAAATTAATAATATCCTCTAATGTACTAATTTGCCAATCTGATATATATATATATATATATATATATATATATATATGTATAGTAAGGTGTAACTAAGGATAATGACCAAATTCATGAAGAAATTACCTCCAATGAAAAAAAGTAATTACCAGTCGGACACTTAACTAATTGATCAGTGAAGAAAATTTCTTTCAAGCAATCATCAGTCTTCTGAATTCTTATTAGACTCTCTACTATTCTTCGGTAGGGTTGATGAAACATATCTTGTGAGAGGGTCTATCTTTAACCCCTTGAGTGCCAGAGGGGTACGCATTGCAAAGTAATGTGTTGCATACCCCTCTGGCACTCAAAGGGTTAAATGAGAAAATCGAAAACATACCTAGATTTCAAGTGGGATAGCTATTGTAAAACGAACAGCATTCACTGCGTCTTTAGTATGATTGCTGCAATTCTTCCTTGTGAAATATGTTGTGAAATTTTAATTGGAAATGACCACAGGGTAAATAATACAATCTCATATATCTTAAAAAACATTAAAATATTGTCATATATATTATGGAGACTTTTCCCTCATGGATGTATGTGTTTCGCTACATACTCGTGGTGCTATTGCTTTGATCTTCTGAATAGCTCCCATAACAATTATGTACGGAACCATAATACAAATTGAAAGTTTAAATAGAAATGTAACCACTTTGTAAGGGTATAACTACAAGGAAAATAGTTAAAGTGATATTATTACTTAAAAAATACTAATTCCTATGTTAGAGCCTTTGAATAAAGATGAAAAATGCCCCCAGCAGCATCTCTCAAACCCTTATGGTTTGAGAGGTAACCGCTTTCAAAGTTCGCCCCTGGCTGACGTCAGCATTCTAGCTTACAGCCTGGGAATCCGGTCCCGGGACCGTCTGCGGCTCTGCAGCAGAGCCGAGATCACATTAACAAAAAATAAATCCTTCACTTAAAAGGTCTTCTACATGTGCTTGCAAACCAAGAACATGTAGAAGACCTTTTTAGTGATAGATTTCTTCTTTATTAATGTAATCTCGGCTCTGCTGCAGAGCCACCGGCTGATCTCAGGAGAGGATTCCCCTGCTGTAAACTAGAATGCTGACGTCATCCAGGGACGAACTTTGAAAGAGGTTATCTCTCAAACCATAAGGGTTTGAGAGATGCTGCTAGGGGCATTTTTCATCTTTATTCAAGGGCTTTAACATAGGGAGTAGTATTTTTTAAGTAATGATATCCCTTTAAAGAACTAAATAAACTGAAAAGTGTCCCGCTTTCTCACTAATCTGTAAGTCTAGTGAATATAAAAGGTGAATCCAAGGATAAAGGGTTAAATGAAGGGGAAAACTACCCCCGTGTTATAAATAAGTAAAGTAATTTCACATGTCTAACAAAGAAAGTCACAATCTGAAATGGACATGGAAAAAACTTGTGAAAACTTCCTATAACCATTTTGATATATATTAATCCAAATATGAAAAGTTAGTTCTTAGAATATAGACAGAAATTGATCTGACGTTTTCTGGATGTGCAAGAGTGACATAATAAGATAGTGGTAGCATTGTGCCATTTTAGCGTTAACTATTATGGTCTGATATGGAAAAGAATCTCGGTCAAAATGGCACTAGAATTTTATGCAGTAGTAGATTTATGCTGCATAAGATTACTATAACCATTGTGTATGTGTGGAAACTTAGAGGAAAGCATAGCATGAAAAAACAAAACATGTAACTTCTGAAATAATAATTAACCCCTTCGCGACACAGGACGTACATGTACATCCTGTGTGGCTGTCACTTAGTGACAGAGGACGTACATGTACGTCCCGGAAATCCGGCTCCCCGCGCGGCTGCACGCCGTTCGGGGACTCCGGATTCTTTTAGAAAAAAAAAAAAAAAGTTAGACGGACGTTAAGTGACGGCCGCGTCTGCACGCGGCCGTCACTAAGGGGTTAATCAGTGAATCAATTGTCAGTAACAGGGAACATCTGAGGGCAGAGGTAGAATTAAAGGGATAGTAATACTTAAGTATTACTAATCCCTATAGCAAAGTACTACTTAAAAAAAACATATTGCCCCCATTGTCATCTCTCAAACCTTTATGGTTTGAGAGATGAACGCTTCTAAAGTTGCCCTCTCCCTCCCCCTTCCCCGTAGTCAGCATTCTAGCTGACTCAGGGAAACCCGGTCAGAGATCATCAGGCGGCTCTGCAACAGAGCCGCGATCGCGTTAACTAAAAAAAAAACTTTCACTAAAACGGTCTTCTACGTGCGCTTGCAAGCCAAGCACACGTAGAAGACCATTTCAGTGAAAGTTTTCTTTTTTAATAACGCGATCCGGCTGTGCTGGAGAGCCACCAGAAAGTTGTACGACTCTCTTCCTTTCAGTCAGCTAGAATGCTGACTACGGGGAAGGGGGAGGGAGAGGGCAACTTTAGAAGCGTTCATCTCTCAAACCATGAAGGTTTGAGAGATGACACTGGGGGCAATATGTTTTTTTTAAGTAGTACTTTGCTATAGTCATTAGTAATACTTAAGTATTACTATCCCTTTAAGTATAGGATGACCCAATGGCAGTTTATATCAACTAATCAGAAGCATTGCTAGACAATCTAAAATGAGTGTTATTAATGAGCTATCCGTCAGTTTACTATAACTTTAGTATAATCACTTCCAGTTTCTCCGAGTCTATTAAGATATCCGCTTTAAAGAATTAGATGAAGTGGATCAGTATGCCTCAACTAGAAATATGATAAAAAAAACTAATTAACAATTGTACAACATAAACATTAGCATACATATTACTATGCTGTATAAGGACACATTACCATCCGAAAAGGAGGGGAAGAAAACTTGATAAACGACGCGGGACTGTTGAAAAAGAACAGTACCGTAAACGTAGACGTAATCAGTTATACAAAACCAATCTTTAAATCCTGAAATGGCCAGTCTTTAGTATGCAAGGGTAAAAGAGAAGCATCTTTCGCAAGTATTGTCAATGGGCCAATATCAAGGTAATAGACTGTAGGTATTCAGTTACTGTTCAGGACCAGGCTTGAGACATAGATGGGGTAGGTTGCTTCTCATGTTCTTGTCTTTTCAATGTTTTCTTAGTAGTAGGTGACCCCAGAGACCATTCTAATCTGCACTGCAATTTTTGTGGAGGGATTGAAGTTGGATTTTGCTCTTGCGGTGGTAAGGTGATCCCCAATGTGGTACAGAATAGAAAAATCTCTTCAGAGCTTTTCAGTGTAAAATAATGCACTTGGGACATAAAAATCCAAAGGAAAAATATACTATTAAGAGTACTGTACTCTCAGAGACAACAGAGGAAAGGGATTTGGAAGTAATTATCTCTAATGACTTAAAGGTAGGCAGGTAATGTAATAAAGCGGTGGGGAATGCAAGCAGGGTAATGGATTGTATAGCTAGGGGCATTAGTAGCAGAAAAAGGGAAGTGGTCATGCCACTCTACAGATGTCTAGTTAGACCTCACCTAGAGTATTGTGTACAGTACTGGAGACCCCATCTTCAGAAGGGTATAGATACTGTAGAGAAAATTCAAAGAAGGGCTACTAAAATGGTGACTGGTTTACAGGAAAAGAAATATCAGGATAGACTAAAGGATATGAAAATGTATAGCTTGGAGGAGAAAAGAGAGAGAGGGGATATGATTGAAACATTCAAATACATGAAGGGTTTCAACAAAGTGCAGGATGGAAGTATATTTCAAAGGAGTAAAAATGTTAGGACAAGAGGCCATAGTCTAAAACTAGAGGGACACAGGTTTATATATAATGTAAGAAAGTTTTACTTCACTGAGAGGGTAGTAGATAAGTGGAATAGTCTACCAGCAGAAGTGGTAGAAGTTAATACAGTGACAGAATTTAAGCATGCATGGGATAGGCATAAGGCTGTCCTTAACGTAAGAAAAGACCAAGAACCAAAAAAGGATTGAGGTTTTTACTGTAGGAAAATGGCCAGACTAGATGGGTTGAAATGGTTCTTATCTGCAGTCAAATTCTATGTTTCTATGTTCTTTCATAGGAAACGAGATAACAGTCTTTCCAATTCCTCCATGTTAACCAGAGTTGTCATGTTGGAGTTTCCTGGTACCTCAGCTGAAGGATCAGCACTTTCCTCAGGATATAACAGCAAAGGATTCTGTTCTAAGGAAAAATCTTCACAGATAATGCTGTTCAATTCACTAGAAAGAGTTACCTCAGGTGCGCTTTTGGAGTGAGGTATGGTAAGAACTTATCCATCCGCAGTTTTTTTGTATTTTCTTCCCCCTTCTTTTCATTTAAATCTATATTGACTGTGTCTAGAGAAGGGAAGAATAGAAAAATTCCACGGAATAAATTGAAAATCCCAATTAAAAATACATATATTAACTCAGTTGAGCAGGAGCTCTCAAGTTAAGCGAGAAGCTCCATTGCCCGATAAAGGACTGATTTTGATTCCTTTATCTCAGCCTTCAGTTCATGTTTGATTCTCCTGGAGTATGGGCTATGGCTGTGTCTGCCATATTAGATTTCAGAGTTCCAGAACACTCCTGCAATACACAATTGAATTTCGGACCTGGGCATATGACACTGAGTGAGGTGACAATGCCATAAAGGTGACCTTCAGGAGAGGGCTGTCCAAATGCCTTAAGGAAGAGCTTACCACTTGTCCAATCGCTGATACACTACAGGATCTTATTGCCCTGTGCTTCCCTCTAACATTGGATTCAAGAGCGCTGGGCTGAGCATGATAGGGACTGCACCCGACACCTGATTTTCAAACCTTCCGTGCATCTTGCCCCCAAGTTCCAGACTCCTGTTACTACCCCTGATTCTCCTAGGGAACCCATGGAGATAGGACTTGTATTTTGGTTTTCCAAAGAAAAGAAAACCAAAAGATGTACCCTATGCCTGTGTCTTTATTGCACGCAGACAGGTCATTTTGCCCATTTATGCTTCAACAAGCCAGGAAATGGCCAGACTTAGGGTCTAGTGAGGGACCCACTTTACGTCTTTTATCTGTTGCCTCAAAAAATCATAGGGGTGTCCTTGAATAATTTTTTGCTGATTCGGGGGCTGTTGGTCTTTTTATGGACACTGACTTTGCTGCTCAACACAATATCCATTCTTTGATTAAGTAAGCTCCTATCCGCAATGTCATCATTGATGGTTCTTTGTTAGGGGCTGGTCTTCTTACTCACTCTACCATTCCATTTACCCTGCAAATAGGTTCTTTAGATGCTGAGGTGCTATCCTTTTACCTTATTTACAGTTCAGTTAATCCGGTATTCCTTGGCTTCATAGGAACAACCCCAATATTGATTGGGCTTCGGGTTCCCTTTCCTTCCTTTGTGTCTCTACGGGTTCTCTGGAAGTTTCCTTATCAGCTCTGGATATCTGGAGTTCAGATTCTCCCTCTTTTCCTGAACCTTATCAAGCCTTTGCAGATGTGTTATGTAAGATCAAAGCTGAGACCTTGCCTCCTCATCGAGCATATGATTGCCCTATAGATCTTCTACAAGGTACTAATCCACCTCAGGGTAGAGTCTATCCTTTGTCCATCACGGAGACTAAGGCTTTTGAGGAATACATCGAGGACAAACTTGGGGCTGGTATTTTCTTGGTCCTGCACTCTTACAGCTTTTCTCCTAGTTTATCTTACACACTTTGAGCATGGCAGAAGAATACAGCTCTGTCTTTTTATTAGTTAAGTCTCATCCATCCTTCATTTTCAAAGCAAGTTTAAGCCCAGCCCCTCTCCTCCTCCATTTCCGATCATACTTCCCACATCTGTTCCATACCCATAATCAAAAGCAAGGCCCATCCCACAATGGGCTTCCTTCTCCACTTTCTTCAGAGTCACTTCTTTCCATATTCTCTTTACCTTTCTCCCACTCATTTTGCTGAATTTTACCCTTCCCCTTAACGACCCATGACGTACATGTACGCTGTTTGAGGAGTTCATGGCCCTTAAGTGCCGGCCACGTGTGTGCACGGCCAGTCCTTAAGGGGTTAAGCTTCAACCATGGCAGATCCAGCTAACCTGGCAGCCTCTGACTTGAAGGCATCATTGGCTGACTTGTTAGCCCAGTGGTTCTCAATCTTTTTTTTTGTTCAAGGCACCGCTAACATGCTTTCTAGTATTTCATGAAGGTGAAAATACATACATAATACATGGTTATTCATATACAACAAGTATTTATGCATAATAATTTACATAAAAATATATTAAAAACTCAGCTTTAACTTTCTTGTCAAAGTCTTTATAGACTTTCCCATATGGAAAGTCAACCTCATAGCCATCTCCACTAAAAAGAAAACATTTAAAAAAAAGGACTCATTATAGATCCCCCACACACACATTTTCCCTAACCCTTAACATTAATTCCCTCATTCCATCAGAAGAATAAACAATGCAATTTTCAAAAATATACGCTATATTTTACATCAGACAATCCAAACAAGACTGTTGGCCCTCTAAAGCAGAGATTTCAGTTGCAATTAAACATCTTACTTTCCACCCTTCACTCCACTCTGGCACTTTCAGGTCATCAGATGGAGCCTATCATACTATTTCTCAGTCAGACCCACCTTCGATTCAAAAAGTAGCCCAAAATTGTTTCTGACACCATTTGTTGGCTCTTTACTAATCACTGCCACTTCCCAACTGCCAAACATTACATAGACAATTTTCTGATTAAAAAACCCTTTTTCACCTCCCCATCTACCCTCACTAAGCTCATCTCACTCTTTCACAACCTCAACATCTTCATCCCAGCTAACAAAACTAGCAGCCCAACAACATCCAACAAATTCTTAGGGGTTACTTTATACTCCTCCAAATCAGAAGTCAGCCTACCCATAGATAAACTACACTGAATCCAATCCCTAATCAGCAATTTTGCCTCAAAATCTTCATGTACCAAGGCTGAGCTCCATTCCCTCCTAGACAATCTCATCTTCTCCAAGTTGGATCCTTTATTTCCCACCTCCTCCTCTCTTCCACCCCAGATTCATTTTCCATTATTTCCCTATACCAACCAGCCAAGTCATACTTGGATATGTGGGCCAAATTCTTTCTGCACTGGTACAGTCATTCCATGTTACCATCCATTCATCCCTCATAATTTTTTCAGACACCTCAGCATCCATAGTTTTGCAGCTATATACCCGAATGATGAGTCCCAAAGCCCTCAACCTCATTTTTTTATCTTCTTTGTCTTCTTTCTTTTAACCCTTTGAGTACCAGAGGGGTACAAAACACATTGCAAAGCAATGCATTGAGTACCCCTCTGGCACTCAAATGGTTAATTATACTCCATTGTGGCAGCAGAAGCCTTCTGTGGCCCATTATGGTCAAGCCAATCATTTACATTCATGACAGACAATCTAGCCACTTCCCATCTACCTCTAAAGGTAGATCCCTCTCTCCACTCGTCATGGAGTTATTGAGAGAATTAACCTGGTTGCCCTTGAATTATACATTCTATATTCACAGTGCCTTCCTTCCAGGTTCCCTCAACCTAGACTTTTGTTTTAAATTGAAGGATTTCTTTATGCTTCAACCACTGACCAACCCTCAGCCTTCATCTCCTCTCTGGTTCCAGGACCTGATTATGCCCTGAACACTCACCTCTGCAAAGCAAACACAATCATTCTCAAATGTTTGCCCCTGAACACTCAATAGGTGTAAGACAAAGGAAGGGCTCCACCAGCACACTCAACTTCCACATCCTTACTCCATTTCAGTTGTCCTAGCATTCTTATTCTTCTGTCACTCAAAGTTTCCCAGTTCATAATCAAATACAATCCCTCAGGCATCCACCACCATATCATCCTACCCCTTCCTCATAAACCCTCCATTCTCTCATCCTACTACATCAAAGCTTTCTTAAAAGATCTGGCCATGCTTCCCCAGCCCCCATTCCACTCATGGCTGTTGTAGACTAACAACTTTCTGACCAATCTTCCTCCACCCCTTCTCTACAAACTACATCTTCTGGCCACAATTCACTTAGCTTTCTTTGCTGTTTCCTCTAAATTTTCTCAATGCCTCAATAAATCTAACCTCATACAGCATCAGGGCACTTTTCAGTCATGGTCTAGTCACCCATATTCCATATAATTCCACACATGACAGATGGTGCCATGTCAACCCCTGAAACTCCTTATTTCCATTTTAGGTGACAATCCAGAGTATATCACACTTTTGCCCTTGGCCAATGGCCCACTGAAAGCTATCACCTTCAAGAAATTCATTCATTTTGTTTCCAAAAATCAAGTACTCACCCATATTATCAAAAATAAGGCAGGTGGCAATGCTCCTGTTTTTCCCATGCATCTCTAATTACAGCATGGCTCTCTCCTCCCGTTCTTGCAAATGTATTTTTCACATTCCTATCTGCCAACCTTGCCAATTGAGCACAAGTAATAAATTAATTATTCCTTCAATTCTTGGCTCCTTTTTTGACCTCTAATCAGGCTTACTGCCTCAATGTCAATCCTTGGTTTTGTATGAACCTAGGCTTAGCCACAAAAAATGTTTTTCTGTAAGATTCAGTTAATTTGTTATTTACCCATTAGTTTGAAAGAAATTTGGATGAAGATTTTCATTAATAATTTAAATTTGTTCTCCTAAATTCTAAGTCCCTCCCAGTTATAATACTTGCCTTAATGTTGGAGGTCCAACAGTGTCCTTGATGTCCTTGTCCTCCAGCATCTTGTCTATCAAAAACACTAAAGAATAAAAAACACCTGATATCCCCGGCCATTGCCTCCACCGGATCTCCAAAAAATTAAAACAAAACAAACCCTTAATCTGACCCCAGCCACTGCTGTTATATGTCATCCCTGTTCAAACTAATTCCAATGCTCCCATTGGCTGGGATTCTGGGGTTACACAGGGCATGGAATGTGGCCTCTAGTAACCTAATCTCCAGCCAGTAAGCATCTAGCTGGAGGGGTCATGGATACAAGTACATGACCTGTCTAACTAGCCAATTATTGGGCTTGACCTCTGACATCAAGGTAAGTGTTATACTTTTTGCGAATGTGTATAAGCGTGCAAGTATGCACGGGAATGAATGAACAAATGAAACAAATGTGTGTGTGTGCACAAACGTGTTAAGTGTGTCATTTGTGTTTCTGGAATTGCATGTTCCGTGACATGCAATTTTTAATTAACTTATGTTTTAATGTTAGTGTCACAAAACATGCAATTTGCATTACATTTAAATATATAATATATAGAAAACAATATATGTGTGTGTGTGTGTGTGTGTGTGTGATTTGGAGCACAAGGCTACAGTCGGAAGGATGTACTCTATAATAACCATGCAAAAACTATCCTAACAAACAGATGTTAAATAAGAGACTAGTAAATCACTCACTCTGCATGGTGTTAATATAGTCAGCTTGATACCTAGTTCCTGCAAAGCTTCAATTCCAAGCTGCTTCCACTGATTTGAGCATCAAAGTAAAATGACCTGTTATCACAAAGTCATAACCACTTCTGAAGGCAGTAAATAAGCATTAGGTTCTATAAATCTTATCTTATCCTATAAATCAGTACCACTTGAATAGAAAAAATCAATCTTCTGTAGATTAATTCCAGTCTCAATACACCTGCTATTTCTATAGAATCAAAACAATATGCCAAAGTCCAAAAGTGGAGGAATTTTGAGGTAAACTATCTTCTCCATAGGAAAATAAAAATGAGCTTTTAACCCCATCACAGCTATCAAGGTGTATAATGCATTGTAAACCCTGCTAGCATTCATGGGGTTAAAGCCCTTTTTAAATCAGTAGAATTTAGAGAATTTGCCCCATGATTGCTTCAATTTATTTGTGACTATGGCCCTCAGAGCTGCTCACAGGGCCAATATACATTTGCAATACATTGTGCAGCCTCTCCCAGATGGACCCTGAGTACCAGACAGATGTAGAAAACATTTATCCATGTTGTGTTGTACACCCCCTTGGCACTCAAAGGGTTAAGCTGTTTTGATAATTAGTCACCACAAACTAAATATTCTTCTCATTAAGGAATTTCATTTGAAAAATTAGAACTCTCCCAAGAGAATTAGACTCGATTTTTCTTTTACTGGATAGGATTTCAATCCCACAGAGAAATAATAGAAGCCTGCATTATCTGGTTGGAGTTCTGAGCCTCGTTTAACATTGAGAGGTGCAGTCATCTAACGCTTCTGAGGAATTCAGAGGAAAGCATAATGAGTATAATGTATGCCAATTTATGTATGTTGAACTAAAAAAATACAACATACAAAGAGCTTTATAAGTGTAGAAAATACATTTAAAGACAGGTGAAATAATTGCAACAAATCTCTGCCTCATAGGTGTTACCTCTAACCTAACAAATGTGAGCAACTCAGCATTGAAAAAAGCAAATAAACGGGACAGGGTTGTGTGTGGTGCATCTGTTCTTCTAATACAACCCTGATTAAGCAGTACCCTTTTACACTTCCCATGTTGGATTGCTCACCATTGATCCACTTAGAGGGAACTCTGTATATGGTCCATCAGTTGCTGGACTAGCTGACTGTCTGATGATTGAAAGTGATGGCAGTTGTAGCCCAACAATTCAAGAAGGGTCACAATTTGTTTATACATAGAATAAATGAGAAAGGCCTATTCATGCTTCCCCAGCCCCCTTCCCACTCATGACTTCTGTAGACTACCAACTTTCTGACTTCCTAATAATGCCTCCTAATAATAAGCCCTCACTTTACTATGGCCAGAAATTCCAAATGGCCTCTATAAATTTTGCCCTTAGGTCTTTGTTCAAACGGTAAGATTTTCCTTCAGTCCTGGATATCATGCACGTGTACACATGACAGTTTCTGGCAGGGCTGCAAGACCTCAGGCTGTGCTCACTGGCCATGACAATCTTCATAATTTAAGGAGCTTTGCTATAAGTTGCATGCCCTCTTGTTCTTAAAGACTTAAGTAGGCTCATGATTCTGCCTCCTTAAGTTTGAAAAACTGTCAGTGATATCATGTCAGCCTCCATGGACATGACATCTAGAACTGATTGATGATGTAATTTCTTAAACAAAAATACAAGGGCAAAATGTATAATGGTCATTAGGATTTTTTGGCCATAGTAAATAAAATGGGGGGATATTATTGGTTCTCCTTTAACCCCTTGAGTACTAGAGTTGCCTCCACTGCATTATGTTGGATTGACCTCTTGAACCAAGGTGTTAAAGTATAATGGGATTTGTAGCAATATGTAACTGTCAAATTGTCAAGTGTAAATGTGAAAATTTTAGTACACCTAGGGTTTGATTCTATTACCAACACTAAAAAAAAACAAAAAAAAAAAAAACACAGGTGTGTTTTTTTAAGTCAGCGGTAATTATACCCACCAACAGTCAAAAAAAGCCCATAGGAAACAACAAAAAACAATGTGCAAGTAGCATTCTATTACCTATGTTCAGTATTACCGCTTGTTTTGTGGTCACATTTTCTGTCGGTAACCCTGTGCCTCAGAGATTGAGACGTAGAAGCCACAACGACGGTTTCAAAACCATCGTTGTTCGAACAAAAGCAGTGGAGAATACAGCATTCAGCATAGAAATCCAACATGGAGTTCCCCCCTTTGACTTATTAACCCCCCCTTTGAAATTCCATTTATAGCGCTTTCTTTCACCATTTTAATTCAACAAATATTGTTCCCATTCGACATTTTAACTTCCCTTTGAAATTCGACTTACAATGGTCCCATGACTTTCTTTCTCCATTTAGATTTGACATTGTTTCTTCTCCAATTTTTTTCCACATGCATTTGCATTGCATGATTAACCTTATGAGTATCAATGATGTAGTAACGCATTGCAATGTCTTTGCTACCCCTCTGGTACTCAGAGGGTTAATAGGCAAGGTATGCGGCTGCTTACATTGCCTGTATGTATGTAATAATATTATTTTTATTATATTTTTAAATGTATGTAAAAAAAAAAGTTCAGACCTCAAGAGGGGGCATCAGCAACCTTCCTGACACCCCCTAGCAATGATCACCTATCCATTAGGATAGGTGATCAATGCAGATGACAGTTGCTGGCATTTTCTGATAAAGACCAAATAACGTATGTGTAACATGTGTTATATGGGCTTTCTTATTATTATTATTGTTTTATTTCTTTAACTATATTGTTCAGACCTTAAGGGGGCATCAGGACCCCTCCTGACACACCCTTAGCATGAATCACCTATCCTTCCAACAGCATACATCTCAAATAAGTTAACAACCTAAGGGGGTTTGTCACATATACAATAATTTTGATTAGTAAGCAACTGGAGTTGTGTAAAACTTTAGAAATGATTTCACTAGATCAGTGCTGAGCAACAGAGACCTCCAGCTACAACTCCCATCTTCCCCAGACAGCCAACAGCTGAACTGGAATGATGGGCAATGTATTCCATCACAGCTGGAGGACCTGAGATTGCTCACCCACCCAGACTAGATATTAGGAAATTCCACATTCAAGCACATACAAGCACACAGTCACACATACATATAATTACTCAAACAAATACCATGTAGCAGTCATCTGCCTGGTTCACACAATAAGTAGGAGTAACCTTCCCCATTTGTAGCTGGAAAAATGTGCAGTGGTGGTGAATGGGAGACAAAGAGAAAAGAATGACAGAACATATTACAAAAACACACAATGTATAAAAAGAAGCAATTGCACCTATGTTGAAATGTGGATCTTTCCTTCATATAAGGACATACCTGAGAACACAGTGAAGGAATTCAGTGCACCACAGTTTTGAAAGTGCATTATGGTGGTAATACCATTTGATAGATTTAGTAGGCAAACCTTTATCTAGGTTGGTGAAGAATAGGTCATGCAGGGGTAGAGACTGGGTAGAATGGATGTGATGTGGATTCAGGGAGTACAAAATCAAATCAAGAAGGGTTTGCTAATCGCAGAGAATTCCCCCACCCTTGGACTCCTTTGCCTCATCAGATCCTAAAGACACAATGCTTTAGGAATAATGAGAATTTTCTGCTGTTGTTCATATGACTATTCCAGAGCTCAGTAACCTTTCAACTTTTGTCTAACTAAAATTCCTATTTGAATTAGCCATTTGCTAACAGGTTGCCTGCCACTGGCATATGTACAGGCATCTGAAATGCATGTTTGTTGCAGAATTACACAAAGCATAACATTCTATTAATACACAATAATTGCACAGGGTTTTTTATTACTTTTTTTTTCTTAAACCTTTTCTGGAAATCCTGGATTTTCCATTAGAGTGACTTAAGTAGAGGCTGGGATTTGTTTTTAACAAGTACACTGTTACAGTATGTGTTTTTCATAATGATCTATTTTTAAATAATTGTGCATGGTATCCCAACCCAAAGGCAGCTTATGTTTAGGATCAATATATATGCAGTAACCTTCTGAAACAGATGTTAATAAATTAGTGATTTAATTATGTAGCAATCCACTTAAGTCTATCTAGTTAGAAAAGTGAATGGACTATTTGCTAATTAATGAACCTGCAGAGCAGGCACCACAGTGCGGAAATGCTACTCAAGCCAATAGAAATACTTCCACTGAAAGCGGAAGGTCAGTATTATACAGCTTTAAAGGGCAACTCCTAATAATCGAATCTCACATACCTTACTATGAAGGTGAAATCCTTATGGCCCCTATGAATTGTGGCCTTATGTCTTTGTTCAACAGATAACAACTTCAATTAATCCCGGATGTCATACCTATGGAGGAAGCCATGATAATTGATGGCAGTATTTTTCAAACTGAAGCAGGCAAAGTGCACGGGCCTGCTTTCCTTCAAAGATATCTTGGGCGTGTAATGCTTCGTAAAGCAATATGTTACACCACCATCTAGTCATTAAAGGATAAAGATTACAATGTATAGAGAGCAAATGTTGAGGTCCTGTTGTTCTGCTAGCAACTGTCATGCCGTCCTCCTCTTCCTCTATGAACATCCAGAACTAATTGAATACATCTCTTGAGTACCTCAAGTGTAAGAACAGTTGATTAACAATATAATGGGCAGGTGATATTCAAGCTCAGTCAATAACCTGGTACGGATGATAGAAGCTGCAGTCCAACAGCAGTTGAATAGCCATAGCTCCCATCACTCAGCTCTAGCTAGTACTTATAACGTCTTTCACATTCAAATGACACAGATAATGATAATAGAATTTGGTTATCCTGAGGACCAGATGGATACTCAATAAATCACATACCCTCAATAGCTTATGATGTTTGTTGTTCAAATCCTGAATTAAAAGTAAAAATGAAAAGGTAAAATATTTTCAACCACTATAATACAATTTAATAAGGTAAAAAAAGTTCTAGAGCACACAGTTGCACTTTAGGGGGGAAATTAAAATGTCCATTGATTTGAATGTTGATTTTTTTAACTCATAAAGGCTAGAGAGGTCTCAGACATATATATTGGGAGACTGGACATTTTTATAGGCTAATAAATATATTCCTCCCTTTCCTGTTACATTATCCCTCTCTTACACCACACTACTTTGTATATGGACTTAATTACATCCTGGGGGAGATTCACTAAGTGGTGATAAAGAGGTGATAAAGTGAAGATGACTTCTCCAGTTCCTATGCTATTCTATAGAGCCTATTCACTAAGAAATATGCCATAGAATAACATAGGAACAGGAGAAGTGAAAAACTAGAGAAGTCATCTCCACTTTATCACCTCTTTATCACCACTTAATGAATCTCCCCCACCCTTACTATAATACTACACTTGGGCAAGCTGTTTTACTTGCCCCATTACACCCAAACCACACTCACCCTCTAGCTTTCCTCTTAATTCCTCCATGATATTATGAGGAAGGATGGGCAAAAATTGTCGCTGTGTTACCACTAGAAATTTAATGAAAACCTTGTTGTTATCCACTTTTTTTGTGGGAAAATCTGCTTTAAAACTAGGAGTTAAGATTTTCACATTTTTCGCCCATTGGCCACATTTTTTCAGTGGCTAGAAAGTTTCCACCCATTGATTTATGTTGTTTTCGCACTTCCGCTATAAAACATGATGTTTTCATTGAAGGCAGACACAGTAGAAGCAGCTACAGAGCGAGATAGATGTGCTGAGTAGTGTTGAGCGAGCATGCTCGGCCGATGCTCGGATCGGCTCGAGCATCGCTCTGCTCGGCACATGGCGGTACTCGTACGAGTACCGCCATGTGCTCGCCCGCCATGTTCGGGTGGCAGGGATCTGTGCTGAAGGAGGCACAGATCTTACAGACGCTCCGCTGGACCACCAGGGACTGGAGGTAGGGGACATGTGGAGATGGAAGGGGGCATTGTGGAGATGAAGGGGGACATTGTGGAGATGAAGGGGGACATTGTGGAAGGGGGACATTGTGGAAGAGGGGCATTGTTGAGATGAAGGGGGGCATTGTGGAGATGAAGGGGGACATTGTGGAGATGAAGGGGGACATTGTGGAAGGGGGACATTGTGGAGATGAAGGGGGACATTGTGGAAGAGGGGCATTGTTGAGATGAAGGGGGACATTGTGGAGATGAAGGGGGACATTGTGGAAGGGGGACATTGTGGAAGGGGGACATTGTGGAAGAGGGGCATTGTGGAGATGAAGGGGGGCATTGACCAGGCACCCTCCCCTCATCAGAGCAGGGGGTGTCTGGTGTAATGCTCGAGTCCTCCCATTGAATTCAATGGGGCTCGGGTGCTCGGCCGAGCACTCGAGCCTCCGGGGGTGCTCGGTCAGAGCACCCGAACACCCGAGCATCGGGGTGCTCGCTCAACACTAGTGCTGAGCTGTTCTCTTGTGATATTTTGCAAAAAGTGAGGCAGGAGAGGCTCATAGTGACTCCTATCACTATGAGCAGGGTAAAAAATAATCAATGGAGAAGATGGAGGGACCCTTATGTGTCCACTGAGTCTGAGTCTGAGGAGGAAGGGACCAGTACTGAACCAATGCTGTCCAGTCCCCCTAAATCACCCTAAGGGATCTTGGGGAATTTAATGGGTAGTGAGGGAGAAAAGGGAATGGGAAGGGAGGGAAAAAAGGGAATGGGAAGGGAGGGAGAAAAGGGTAGTACTAGTGACAGCAGGACAGGTCAGCTGCATGTGCCTGCTGCAAGACTTGCTGCCCCTGCTGCCACTAGTGCTGAACCTGCTGCCAGTGCTAAACCTGCTGCCACCAAGACTTTGCCTACTGCTAGTGTTTTTTGTAATACTCAGGGGGGTAGGAGAAAATTATTCCGTGTGACAGCAGGGGACCCTCTGTCACATTGCTCGTCACCTCCTCCAAGCAGCAGTGAGATTTCTCTAATAGAGCAGCAGTATGCAGGGACTAGTGGTGGTGGTGGTGGTGTTGGAGAAGCTGGGGTGGAAGAGACATTGATGGCCTTTTTATCAGAAACTGAGAAGGAATGGGAGACAGGGATGAGGATGGGCATCACCATCACTACTAGCAGTCAGCTTTTGGAATTTGCGGAAATTGCAACTGCTCTAATCTCTGCTGCTGCTGAGTTGAAAGGGCAGCAGGGTGCTGAGGAGCAGGCTAGTGTGCCACAGACCACCATGGACACAGTGGGAATGGGGTCAACGAGTGATGTGGGACTAGGACAGGTTCCACTCGTCAGCAGTAGTAATCCTCCTGATCCTAGTTGCAGTGCTAAATCTGAGGCAGTAGCAGAAACAGCAGCAACATTATCTGCTGCCACAGAAAGTGAAGGGGAATGTGGAGGACAAGAAGAAATAGGCCGTTCTACTCCACCTGTTCCCTATCCCTCCCCCCAGAAGTCATGGGTGTGGGACTATTATTCTCTTCCAGCAGGCACAGTCCAGTCATCATCAACAATGGTACAGTGCAAAATTTGTGACAATTTAGTAAAAAGGGGAAAGTGAACACACCTTGACACAACCTCCCTGATAACACACATGAAACATAGACACCATGACATATATGTCAAACATGTTAAAGCCAGACACCCATTACAGAAATCTAGCACTGCCGTTACTGTACCCCCTGACTGTCCAGAAAGGCACCAAGAGGCAAGGTGGAGATCAAAGGAGGAAGAATAAAGAAACCCAGAGAGACACTGGAAGTTCCATGATGAGCGAAACAACTACCTCACCATCAACATCACCTTCTTCCGCTAGGGTAACAAGTACATCTTCTGCCATTCCACCTCAATCATCGTTACCTCCCCCGACAAATAATAGCCACTCTGTTAATGTTAAGATATGGCAGTTCTTCTCTACCCATTGCACACTGTGTGGTGTACTGACCACACATGCCAGTGTGGTAGAGTAGAATCGATACCAGATCATCAGGTGGCATCTGAGGAGATTCCATCCCACAGAATATGCTAGGATTCTGGCAGGGAGGGTTCATCATTACTATTAAACTGTCAGCAAGTTGTCATGTGTCCTTAGCGGGTCTGGAAAAGAAGTACAGTGACAGAGGCAGTACTTGGTTTCGGGTGTCATGGTGTTTGGATACAGTTGTGCCTCCAGATGTTATTTACCACACACACACATTGTGCACATTGTAGTTGCTGATGGAAGCCACAGTTCCTGTTCTCAAGGGAAAAATATATATTCTAATAGCGCACCTATGATTTTGGAGGTGGGGCAAGTGGAGAAGATTTAATGGCCAACTTCTTCTTTTCTCCACATATACTGGGGGCTACTTATTCTGCTGCTGCTGTCTCAGACGCATCACTGGAGCCAGTCGTAGCAAGTGGAACCTTCATCAACCATCTTCTATGTTACTGCTATTGTTGATCCCATTCCCTTTTAGCTGCCTAATCATCCTGCTGCTAAAACAACTCAGCAGCAGCAGTACGAACAGCAGCTGCAACTCAGGACTCAGGAGGTCATTTGATAGTGGCCACTGACCAACATGACCTGCTGGCATTAGGCCAGTAGGGCATTTGTATTTTTTTTCTCAGGGCTTTTGTTTTGAAAATAAAATAAATAAATAAAAAAAACTAGTCCTACAAAAAAAATAAAAAATTTTGGGGGGCTTGTTTCTAACAAGCCTAAGTCCTACAAATCAATGTTTCCTCAGGCCTTGGGCCTCTAACAACAAATCTATCAAATCATCCTCTACAAAATACTCTATCAAGTCAAATATCAGTCCACCCCAGTGGCAGCTTATGTCAGGGGCTTCCTGTCTCTGTCACTTTAAATACAAATGTCTTATTCTGTTTTATTGATTTATTTTTTATTAACTGTCCCCCCAATAGCAGTCAAGAAACCCCCCCAAAACAAATTCCCTGTTCAAATGATTAATTCATTCACCAACACAGGTACCCTCCTCAGACCCCTTTATACCATGTCTTATGGTTTTATTTTATTTAGGATTTATTTTCTATTAAGTGCCCCCAATCCCAGTAAACAACCCCCACAAAATAATTCCCTGTTCAACTGATTCTTTCCCCACACCCCACCAACACAGGCACACTCATGCCTCTTTTATACTATGCCCTTGGGAAATAAAATATTTGCTATGTGTTGTGTGCAACTTCTATTTTTCCATTGATTTCAGTGGAATGAGCCATTTTTCGACGATTTCAGTTTGAGGCAGAAATTTTCGCCCATCCCCAGTTATCAGATGATTGTTTCACCCTTCAGTTCTTTATAGAAATTATCCTATTTGTTTCCAACAGTGCACGTATCAAGGATACACTAAGAGGTGTTTACTCACATGAAATCTCTAACCGGCTGTAATCACCCACAATAGGTTTTAGGCATGCAGTGATTTCGGATGCTGGTTCTCCCCTCAACGGAACCTTACAGATGTGCATCAAATCCTGCACCTTTAATTCCAACTTGCAAGGGTGTCAAAAAGCAGCAGACCAGATGAACAGAGTATAACATTTATTTAAAAAATCTAAAAAAACATTAAATACTCGACATGTTTCATGGCAAACATGCCACTTCTTCAGGAGAAATATTTTATTGCACAATTCAACATATTTTATTGGTGGAAATTGTTGTTTTATCACCTGCAGAAAATTTCTCTGAATTTTCACACATGCGTTGGAGACCTCTGTAGAATTCAACGTTTTTAATATTCCTTTTAATAGAGAACTATCACTTTTTAAAAATAACCCCCCACACAATTACTTTACTATGGTCAAAAGTTCTAGTAGCCCTTATGAATTATACCCATGTGTAGAATTGCAAGTTTATCCCTTTAAAAAGGGATACAAAAGAAAAATGCATGCTACAGGATTGCTGTGAAAATTACTGGTTGGAGGTGGTTCCCATGTGGGATTGCAGCATGCAGTTTTCATGAGTCCCTTTTTTAAAGGCATGATCTGGCAACCCTAACCCTTGGTTCAAGAGATAACATCTCCAGTGAATCCTGGGTGCCATGTCCATGGAGGAGAACATTATATTTGCAGGCAGTTTTTTTCAAACTGCAGCAGGCAGAGTATGCAAACCTACTTAAAGGAGCAGTACATTTTTTTTATGAAAACACATATTTTATAGAGCATTTCCTGCTGAATAAAACAACGCTGTCAGATGTTTTATTCAAAATTTATAGCAGTTTAAATAATCAGGAAGTGAATTTACTGTGTTTACTTCCTGATTGTTCTGACAGGAAGTGACAGGCAGTATCTATCACATTCTATGGAAAAGTGTATAAAAGTGTTCTGACTTTCTTCTCCATTAGAATTTAACAGGAAATCTAATTAGAATTTGACCACTAGAGGGCACTGCTAATGGTAGGTATAAACTGTAATAACTCTGGAAATATAAATCTCTCTGCAGCGGGAGTACTCTTATTTTACTGAATAGGAAAATCCCTACAATATATATTTTTTCATAAAAAAAGTTTACTGCTCCTTTAAGACTTGAAAGACCAGAGAGGTGTGCAATGCATAGTAAAGCAATGTGTTGCACACAAGTCTGGTACCTAACCCTTTGAGCTTTGGATACCTTTCTGGCACTCAAACAGTTAAAATGATTGCATGACACAAACCATAGGGCACAATTAAATATTTCCATTGATTTTAAATAGGCTTTTAATCTCATGAATGCTAGGCAGACCTCCAATGCATTGTCAAGTAATACATTAGAAACCACTGTAGCATTAAGGGAGTTAAAGGCCCCTATTAAATCAGAGGGACATTTTAGAATGCTTATTTGTTCCTTATGATGCTCTTGACAGGCACCACAATTGCATGACTTTCTTTTTACATCAGCCTCACTGTTGTGACTATTTTTACATATGCAGAGATTGGTGGATGGTACTCTTGTGCCTGAAGTATATAGAGATGTAGAGGCTGATATTGTTATACAGAACTAAAGAGTCAGCACACTCAAAGGATTCTAAAACAAGCAGTCTGTATTGAATTCTAACATTTTGATCTTTGCTTGGCTCCCAAGAACTCAATACACATTATACAGTGAAAGAATATGCATGCATCCATTACTTAGCGCTCCCTTACATCATACACCCCTTTGATTCTTAAACCTTTGATGGTCAGAGAGGAATCTAACACATTGCAACTCTCTGTGGTATGTAAAAGGTTAAAGGATTACCGGTCACAGTGGTGCTGCAACTATACATTAACATATTTGAGTCAATAAATTGTGAACTTAGCTGTGCTAATAGTTGTGCTACATTAGTAAATACTGGGGGTGAGGATGTACCAATATGATTCTTATCTAAAATTAAAGCTGGAGCTAACTTTGTATTACTGTGCCAGTGTGCCTGCCTAATGCCTATGTAATAAGGTATCTGTGTACTGGTATCCTAGGTATCCTATATAATAATTTGCTAAAGCGTGTGTAACAACGCAGTCATGCTATCACGGTGCCCGTGATCCTTATCTGTCACTCTTGGTTGTGGGCGCTTCCATTGGCTGAGCTTGTTTGGCCCGCCCATTGTGGCCTTTTTATACCTGGCCTATGGCACCTGTCAGGTGCCCTTTCGTGGTGTTCCTGAGCCAGTGTTGCTGTTGCTGTGTTCCAGTATTCCTGCTTCCTGTGTACCGATTTGGCCTGTTTGACGACGCTCCTTGTTTCCTGCTCCGTGATCTGACCAGGCTTGGCTGACGTTCCTGCTTGTGACCTGATCTGGCTTGTCTGAGAATCCTGCTCAGTGATCTGACCCGGCCTGGCTGACGTTCCTGCTTGTGACCTGATCTGGCTTGTCTGAGAATCCTGCTCCGTGATCTGACCCGGCTCTCTGCTGACCCTGCCTCTGTTCCTGCCGCTGCTGCTTGGTGTCGCCTAGGCGACATTCTGACTTCTGCTGTGCTTGTGGCAGGGCTGATCGTGTCATAGCCTCTGTTAACACTTGCAGAGCCAACCCTCTGTTCACTGAGCCTCTGTTATCACTTGCAGAGCTGTTATCTCCATTCCCTGAGCCTCCATTTACACTTGCAGAGCTGTGTCTCCATTCCCTGAGCCTCCGTTAACACTTGCAGAGCTGTTGTCTCCGTTCACTGAGCCTCCAGTAACACTTGCAGGGCTGCTGTCTCCATTCACTGAGCCTCCATTAACACTTGCAGAGCCGTTGCCCTGATCTTCCGCTACACTTGCTGAGCCGGTTACCTTGCAGAGCCTTTGTGATAGGCGGTGGCTCACTCTGTCTATCTTGCAGTGTAGTCGGTCTCCGTTACCGCACCCGAGGGAGGCGCTATTGGCTCTAGCTCTTACAGTGTTTAGGCTCCGTTACAATGCCCGTGGGGGCTATTGGCTAAAGCTCTTGCAGTGATTAGTCTCTGTTGCTACGCCCGTTAGGGCTATTGGCTCTAGTAGCTTTGCTCTTGCAGTGAGATTAGTCTCCGTTAAATGCCCATGGGGGCTATTGGCTCTAGCTCTTGCAGTGTAGTTTGTCTCCCTTGCTACGCCCGTGGGGGCTATTGGCTCTAGCTCTTGCAGTGTGGTTATCTCTGTTGCAACGCCCGTGGGGGCTTGTGGCTCTAGCTCATCTCTGCATAGTATTTAGCCTCAGTTCCTGTTCTGCCTAAGCAGCAATCTCTTTTCAATAGACTGACAGTGTTGTTTCATCTAGCACCACTTGCTGCTCCATTACCACCTTGGGCGTGTCAAACACCACAACAGAGACTGATTGATTTACATGTACTTTAACCATTTAGTACACTTATGCTTCTATGCCTGTCCTGTGACAGTATATGTATATTTATTGCATCTGTATACTGGGCCTGAGAAGGCATCTGTAAGCCACTGTTCTTTCTATTATTCTGTATTGCCTCTATAGGGTAGGTCTTTCTTATTTTATCAATAAAACTGTGTTTTATTCTAACCTGCTGATCTGAGTGTCCTACAAAACCATTACACATGTGCAGTAGAGACTGTTGCACATGCTGCAGTCATGCGCAGTAGAGACTGCCCACACTGCGGCTGATACAGAGCTGGATGTTCTGAAGAAGCATCCAGCTCTGTATCAGCCGCAGTGTGGGCAGTCTCTACTGCGCATGACTGCCACGCAACCAGCTGGCAGTGGCACTGTGGCCCATGTAACAGGCTCTTCAACTAGTCTCAGGATATTTTGTTAGTCTAATCATTTCACACTATGTACTAACAAGGATCAGAGAGAACTGGAGTAAAATTAATACATTTTCCTGCACATGATGTAGGGGAGGCATATAGAACTTGCTAATGTTAAAGTCCTAATGAGGGAAGAGTATATTTCTGTATGTACTAAAGAGATCATATGAACTTGTATATATCCAGAGTGTAGGCCACATTGTTTGTAAGCCAATGTCTATGCACAGAAAATGCTCCGTGCTGGTGGATTCAGACATTCAACCCCATGCGGTGCATAGATGAATCTAGTGCATGACCAGGTATGATGTTCCCATTGCTCAATAACATATCTGTAGTGTACTTGTATATCCTATAATTCTCAGGGAAAAATGATTCATTTATAGACAAAACTACAATGCAGAGCTGCTCATCAGAGGAACAGAGGCTGATACACTAAGATAATGGAACAATTCTGGGGAAAACCTGCTACTCTGTTGAGGACAATTAAATATTTCCATTGATTTAAATTTGGCTATTAACCTCATGATTGCTAGATAGACATCTAAAGCATTGTTTTGTAATGCATTAGAAACCATAACATTCAGTGGGTTAAAGGCCCCTATTAAATCAGAGGGAAATTTGAGAATGCTTATTTGTTCCTTGTGTTGTTCTTGAAGGCTCCACTATTGCATGACTTTCTTAGTACATCAGCCTCACTGTTGTGACTATTTTTACATATGCCGAGATTGGTGGATGGTACTCTTGTGCCTGAAGTATATAGAGATGTAGAGGCTGATATTGTTATAAAGAACAAAAGAGCCAGCACACTCAAAGGATTCTAAAACAAGCAGTCTGTATTGACTTCTAACATTTTGATCTTTGCTTGGCTCTCAAGAACTCAATACAGATTATACAGTGAAAGAATATGCATGCATTCAATACTTAGCGCTTCATACATCATACACCCCTTTGGTTCTTAAACTTTTGAAGGCCAGAGAGGACTCTAACACATTGCAACTCTCTGGTATGCAAAAGGTTAAAGGATTACCTGTCGCAGTAGTGCTGCAACTATACAATAGCATATTTAAGTCAATAAATTATAAACTTAGATTTGATAATAGTTGTGTTACATTAGTAAATACTGAGGGTAAGGATGTACCAATATGATTTTCCTGTAAAGTTAAAGCTGGTACTAATTTTTGAGTACTGTGCCAGTCTATCTGCCTAATGCCATGTAGTAAATAATAAGTATACAGACTCCCTGCTCCACCGCCCGGCTCCGTCACGTACCATTCTTGCTACTCCCTCTGGGCTGCTGCAAGGCTATGGGAAGGAGCCGGGTGGTAGATCAGGGAACCTGTATGGAGCAGGTACTGATAGCCGCAGACTTCACTTCATGCTTCCCTACAAAGAGGGGAAGGAGAGTGAGAGTTCAAAGAGGAACAACTTTACTATTAAGTTTTGAGTGCCAGGGGGTCCACAATACATTGCTTTGCAGACCTCTCTGACACTCAAAGGGTTAAGACACAAATGGAAATTTTTTTTGGCAACATTTTTTGCATGCAAGATCAAAATGTCCCTTGTTTGAATCATGCAACATTCTGATATTGCACGTTTTTTTCAGGCACATTTTTAACGTGCCCTTTTCAAGCTCAACAAATATATGGCGAGATTTCAATATGATACCCTCAAAGCTTGGTCCTCACAAGACTAAGTCACTACAAATCAGTCCCACAAATTATCCTCTACAAAATACTCTATAGTGTCAACTATTAGTCTACCCCAGACACAGCTTACGTCAGAGGGATCCCTATCTATGTCATGTTACATGCCAATTTTTTATGTTATTTATTTATTTTTATTAACTGTCCCCCCAATCCCAGTCAACAAACCCCCCAAAATTCCCTGTTCAACTGATTCTTTTACCAGACTCCACCAATGCAGGCACCCTCAGACCCCTTTTATACCATAACTGTGGGATATACAATAAAATGTGCTATGTGTTGTGTGTAAATTTAGTCTTTTAATGCAATGATCTAGCCAAAAAAATGGAAAAGCTGCACTTTTCACAGGAAATTTCCACACTATATCAGACTACAATAGCTCTAAAAAAATTGGATTTTAAATTCAAAGTGAATTTAAGCACCAATCCATGATCAGTCTGAAGATATAAGAGGTATCCCAAAAATCATCTAGAATACATGTGGACAACTGGCCATTCACCATCCCCTCACCCTGTGATTCCCCTTCCCCTGGCTTTGTGCCTCTGGGACCTAATGAACTGGCTAGGAGCAGTATTGGCATCAGCACAGATCTGCTGCCGGTTTCTGCTGCTAGTGCTGCCAACCTGCCTTCTTCACCTGTAAAGATGACAAGTGTGACAATAGGGGACCCTCTGTCACATTTGTCTTCATCACCAACGAGTGAGACTCTAATAGAGCAGAAGCAGCAAGGTGGGACTGGTGGTAGTGATGAAGGTGATAGTGAGACTCCACCAACGCAGGCACCCTCAGACCCCTTTTATACCATGTCTGTGGGAAATATTATACAATTTGGTATGTTTAGTGTGTAAATTCAGCCTTCCTGGTGATTTCAATACAATGAGCTAGGCGAAAAAAGTGAAAAACTGTAGGAGGAGGTAAGTGCTATTTTTCACCTATTTTGGTTTGAGGCGAAAATTTTCAGCCATCTCTAATAGGCAGTTAGAGTGTTGGAGGTCATGGTGTGAAGGGAGGGATTGTGACTGGTCCTTCCTGAGGTCAGTGAACATGGAAGTTGTTATGTTTGAGGGCATGAATGTGAGTATGCAATGTGTAAATGTAGGAGGTGATACATGTAGTGATTGTGTTAAGTTTGAAGTGTTTGTGCGGTTGGGCATGATGCAAAAGGCAGGGAGTAGGAAGGAAAGTGTTGAAAGGGATTCATTTTGAGGGAAAAGAACCACAAGGAGGGAGAGACAAAGTTTGAAAATGAAGGGAGGGGGAGTGGATGTTTCAAAAAAGGAAGGAGAGGGTGTCAAGTGGGATGAAGTGGCCAAGAGATTTTACTAGGAGTGGCCAGGAGGTCTTTGAGGGGTGTGTCTGGTATGGATGGAGAACTGTAGTCAAGTAACGCACACAAGCACACACAGCAAAAGTGTTGCAAATCTGTGACAAACTAACTAAAATGCTTGACAGCCTAGCACTCAACCCATAATCATTTGTACTTCCTATTGTGCAACAATACACAATAATGAAAAGCTCTACTGGGTAGGGACCTGTTATGCTAATGTATACTCACCTGGTGTTCCCATTATGATTGTTTATATAAGCACTTAAAGGCATATTAGTGTTTCACAAAAAAAGCAGCTCTGATTAATTTTCATAGTATTTGGGTCACGGATAACGTTATTACAATACTGTCCGAGTTGCAGTTCAAGAGCAATTGAATGATAAAGTATCCCCCTCCCGTCCCTTTTACTGATGTAACACTGCACAGCTCAGAGCAGCAAGATTGTCTAGATGGATCTCAGTCTTGTCAAGAGACCAGATTCCACATCTGAGGGGAGGTGGCTTACACTAGGTAAAAGGGACGGGAGGGGGATATTTATCATTCATTTATTCTTGAACTACAACTCTGATAGTATTGAAATAACACTCTCCATGGCCTAAATACTATGAAGATTAATCGGAGCTGCTTTTTTCATGAAACATTACTATCTCTTTAATCACTGCACTTATTGCACCCTTTCTATATTAAATGTAAACTGTAAAGTGCCAAGTACACAGGTTGGCGCTATATAAATAAAAATACACATGAAAATAATGTTTTGAAGATCTCTCTAGCATTCAAGGGGTTAAAAGCTCCATTGGAACAAAGCAAATTTAATTGTGCCCTATGATACAGTTAATTTGCTACAGGATTGCCCCAACTGAGCTTTGTGAATTAGGCTCTAAGAGACCTAACCAGCTGTGTCAAACCAACTGCACCATAGGGATAAAATGTATATCACCATTGATTTAAATGGGATTCTAACTCCTAGAATGCCAGATAAGTCCCCAAAGCATTGCAAGTGTAATGTATTATTTAATAGCATTCTAGGGGTTAATGACCTAATTTGCATGATGTATTTTGATGAATTTTACTTCAGCCATTACTGTGCAGTTGGTTTCTCCCCACTTTTTCATTTACATGTATGTCACAAAGGTGGTGGGGTGGCAGTGTATAAATCTGATTTCATGTTAAACTATAGCTGTAGTCAATGTTTTAGCCGCACACCTGCCTAAGGGCAGTTTACTAAATTATTTACACCAAACATATTTCCTTTAAAGGGATAGTAATGTTTAATTATTGAAGTAAAATCAAGTTTTTTTTATTCTTTTTTATAATGATGTGTATCAAGAAAATTTTATTAAACATTGCCGTTTTTCATTTATAATTTAATAAAGTTTCACCTTCCCACCCCTTCTACTTACTTCTGCAGCCTCCCCTCAGGTCTGGAATCCGGTCCGCGGACCGGACAGGTTGCATCGAGGGACAATCTTTCAGGTTTCAGTACAAGGGAAAGCCTGCTCCCTTGACGAAGGAGGGCAGCTTTTTCCTTATGCTGGAAGAAGATTGTCAGTCATCGCATTCTGTCCAGGCTGACTTGCTGAGACTGCTGAGGTGAGTGGAAGGGGCGGGAGGAGGAAACTTTATTAGACTATAAATTAAAAACTGCAGCATTTAATAATTGTTTCTTGATACACATCTTTATAAAAAAGAAGACTCTATTTTACTTCAATAATTAAACATTACTATCCCTTCAACCCAGTTTGTCTGAAAGTGGGACAGTGGGATAATGTATGTGAGATCTTTCTTCTGCATTTAACCCCTTAACAACCAGCCACAGCAGCATGCAGCCAGAAGTTTAGGACCACGGGACTTTTTTTTGCCAATCAATTCCAGGGTCCTCAAGCAGAGTGCAGCCCCGGAAATCCATGATGTGCCAGGACCGTCACTGGTCCTTAAATGTTGGGACCGTTATGATGGTGCTGGGACATCAAAGGTCGTTAAGGGGTTAATGACATGTAGTGGAACTGTGCTGGTATTTTCATACAATCCTCCCACTATTTCTAATTCCTGCATTTACTTTGATGCAGGCAATTAACCCAACAAAAAAAATTCCTTGGGGGATATATGAGTAGATGTGTAAGTGGCAAGAGGCAAATGGTGTAACAGGGTTGCACAGAGGTGATGTGCATGATTAAGCATATTTGTCTGAGCAAGTGATGATGCATATTAACATAGCTGATGAGTGTAAAAAAGACATGCTTCCATCCTCAGTCCATGTCAGACCCCTTTGATCCAGAGGAAGGAAAAAAAATTAAGCCATTTCCAATTAAGCCCCACGTGGTTTAAAATAAAGAGTGGCTAACATACATAAAAAAATTTCCTTCCTGACTCCAAATGGCATGATGTTTCCTTGGATCAACATCCTATCTGCTGTGAAACCAACTGTAATAATTTTCAATATTGTTTTGAGCTAGGAAGGTTGAAATTGTACAAGCTGTTGAGGTTGTTAAAGTCGCAGGTCCATGCAGTAATTTTGACAAAATCACTGCCTACTTCAAGTTCATGTAGAAATTCTGCTAGGAGTGGCCAGGGGGTCTTTGAGGGGTGTGTCTGGCATGGATAGACAACTGTAGTCAGGTGACACACACACACACACACACAGCAAAAGTGATGCAAATCTGTGTCAAACTTGACAGCCTAGCACTCAATCCATAATCATTAGTACTTCCTATTGTACAACAATGTTTTGAAAGCCTCTCTAGCATTCAAGGGGTTTAAAACTCCATTGGAACAAAGGAAATTTCATTTGCTACAGAATTGTTACAATTTAGCTTTCTGAATTAAGATCTAAGAGACCTAACCAGTTTTGCTGTGTCAAACCAACTGCATCACGGTGATCACGCAAATATCCCGATTGATTTAAATGTAATTTTAACCCCTAGAATGCCAGATAAGTATTATATAGAATACTGTATTTGTCATTTTTTTTATGAAGGTGGTGGGTGCCACCACTAAGAACCCTCCCTTTGTACCCCATAAAAACCTTGATTACAGTGAGTTTGGTCCTCAGCAGTTGCCAATACATAAATAAATATTTATTCATATTCAAAATACTGGGAACATTTACTGTTGCAATGCTGGTACTTTCGGGGGCAGAGCTACAAAGGGTACAGTTGTGTCAGGGGCCAATCATCTGAGGAGTTCAATCAGCCTCAGGGTCCAGTAGGGCCCAATGGTGAACATGATTTTTGTTAGGGGCTGAAAAAATATTTGCACCGGGGCCCTCCAGTGAGTTATTATGCCACTGCTGGTACTAATCTGTTAATTTAAATGTTAACTAGTGCAAGGCAAAAAAGTTGTTAAAATTAGATTTAGGACAAGTCTTTTTTTATTATTCGGAGGATCCAAATTTCGGACGAATTTAAAATACTTTAAAATATAGAATAAGAAATTAAAATTAAATAAATAAAAATAAATTAAACCATTTCCAGGGCCTAAATGAAGACGGTGGAACAGGGTAAGGTGGAGCTTTAGCCTTATGGTACTGTAGATGAAGCATGGATGTAAGAAATTAAAATTAAATAAATAAAAATAAATTAAACCATTTCCAGGGCCTAAATGAAGACGGTGGAACAGGGTAAGGTGGAGCTTTAGCCTTATGGTACTGTAGATGAAGCATGGATGTAGCTATTCGAAGGAAGAAGAATGACTGAGGATGACTGGTGCAGAGCAGACCCGGGATGACAGCAACACTGTAGATGTAGCCAGCAGCAAACTGCAGAACACTTCAGAAGGCAGGACTCGGTAGATAGATATATGACTTTTGTTAGAGTAGACTACAAAACTGAGGATGACTGGTGCAGCGTGGACTCAGGATGACAGCAACACTATAGATATGCTGAGCAGCGCATACCCACAAATCTGCCATCCTGGAGAGCCTTTGTCATGCTAGCATTAGCAACATTGTAGATGTAGCCAGCAAACTGCAGAACACTGGAGCAGGCAGGACTCAATAGATAGATATACAACTTTTGTTAGACTAGACTAAAAGACTGAGGATTACTGGTGCAGGGTGGACTCAGGATGACAGCAACACTGTAGATGTAGCCAGCAGCAAACTGCAGAAGTGGAGAGCATTTTCCCCGATACATGTAGGGTGTAATACTGTTGGTTTCCAGTGCATTAAACAATCTCCTTAGTGTTGGTATTCATTCCCAGTACTGCGGTGTGGCTCCCATTTGTGCAGCAAAGAACCAGAAAAGATCGTGACCAAAACATCATCACTTGGAGATGGACTTCGCACAATACACGCTGTGAGAGAGCGTGTAATTGGATGGTGAAAACAACTGGTTAGAGTGAAATGGAATCTGTCTGGTTGTTTCAGGCAAGAGGGAGATATATGAATGCATAAGTTGGAGATCTTGTAAGTGTTTTTAAAGATTTGCCTGACAATAATAAATATTGATACTGTGTTTTTAGATGGTGCTCTGTTGCACTTTGCTCTAGATGCCTTGGAAACTGTAGAACACTGGAGCAGGTAGGACTAAGCAGATAGATAGATAGATAGATAGATAGATAGATAGATAGATAGATAGATAGACAACTTTTGTTAGCTTAGACTACAAAACTGAGGATGACTAGTGCAGGTCGGACTCGGGATGACAGCAACAGTGTAGATGTAGCCAGCAGCAAACTGCAGAAAACTGAGCAGGCAGGACTCAGTAGATAGATATATGACTTTTGTTGGAGTAGACTACAAAACTGAGGATGACTGGTGCAGGGTTGACTCAGGATGACAGCAACACTATAGATGTAGCCAGCAGCAAACTGCAGAACACTGGAGCAGGCAGGACTCAGTAGATAGATAGATATATGACTTTTGTTAGAGTAAGCTACAAAACTGAGGATCACTGGTGCAGGGATGACTCGGGATGACATCAACATGTAGATGTAGCCAGCAGCAAACTGCAAAACACTGGAGCAGGCAGGACTCAGTAGATAGATATAAGGCTTTTGTTAGAGTAGACTACAAAACTGAGGATGACTGGTGCAGGGCAGACTTGGCATGACAGCAACACTGTAGATATAGCCAGCAGCAAACTGCAGAACACTGGAGCAGGCAGGACTCAGTAGATAGATATATGACTTTTGTTAGAGTAGACTACAAAACTGAGGATGACTGGTGCAGGGTGGACTCAGGATGACAGCAACACTGTAGATATGCTGAGCAGCGCACACCCACAAATCTGCCATCCTAGAGGTCCTTTGTCATGTTAACATTAGCAACACTGTAGATGTAGCCAGAATCAAACTGCAGAACACTGGAACAGGCAGGACTCAGTTTGATACAGCAGACTGTTTTACAAGACTACAAAACTGAGTATGGCTGGTACAGGGCAGACTCAGGATGATAGCAACACTGTAGATGTAGCCAGCAGCAAATTGCAGAACACTGGAGCAGGCAGGACTCAGTACTAGTAGAACTAGACATGGCAGCAGGGATGTTGGGACTGGGATTGGAGGAGGATTGTGGAGTGACAGTGGTGGCGGAGATACTATCAGCTACTACCTGTCTGGGAGACTCAACTGGAACTAGAGAGGAAGGTGTTGAGTTCTCAATAGAAGAGACAATTGTAGCTGGAGAAACAGGAGGAGTACTATGTGTAGAAAGGGAAAAATCAAGCCGTGGGGAAAAACCAAACTCGGTGGAAAAATGAAGCTCAGGAGGCCTTGGTCCATCATATTCTTCTTACACCTCTTGTAGGTTTGGACAGGAAAAAAAAATCACTAGCAGCAGATTTTGGGGAGACCTGCTGAATTGCCTCTTCTGGCTACTGGGAAATGGTAAACAACTATCTCCCTCACCCTCAATAACATTTTTTGGAGACGATATGCTCTCAGTGGCAGTGACAGTGGGGGCAGGAGGAATTTTCTCCAAATATTGCAATATTTCACGTTTGAACAGAGGTGGTGATGTAACTGGTAGTGGCACTAGTCATTGTGCAGGTGGTTCTCGGGGGATCATCACAAAACAACTGATGATGAGAAACAGATGTCAGCTGCTTCATGGTCTCAGAGGAGGACCTGGACCTCATTACCCTGCTAGTAGAGGTAAAACGACCTGCAGTTCCCTTCTTATTTTTGTTTTTGGGTTTGGAGTGCTGCTTCTGAGTCTGACTAGTACTACTGACAGTCACACTGGCTCTATCATTCTGAAAATTATTTACGCAAATCCCTAATATTTTTAAACAGGAACAAAGATGACTTGAGGTGGCAATATGGCACTTCTGCTGGATGCCTGCCTGCCTACACAAATGTTATACTGGCTGTATCACTCTAGAAATTATTTACAGAATCCCTAATATTTTTAAAGTGTTAGTAATGTCCCTAAAAAATGTATAATTGTATAGTGCTTAAAAAGTTTATCTAAAAGCAAAAAACCCTATCTCTCAAGCCGCTGACATGAGGAGGCTTTGCAGCAGAGCCACAATCGCATTATTTAAAATGAATTACGTCACTGGAACGGTCTACAAATTGTGCTTGCAAACCAGGCACACTTTGTAGATCTTTCCAATTAAGTAATTATTTTTAAATAACACAGTTGCGGCTCTGCAGCAGAGCCACCAGTTGGTTCCCCGGATAGGATCCCCTGCAGTCAGTACAGCGCTGATGTCAGGGAAAGGGGAGGGAAGGTCGAACTTTGACAGTGAATATCTCTCAAACCATGGTGAAATAGGGTTTTTTGCATTTAGTTCAACTTTTTAAGAACTACAAAATGATAATATTTTTTTCTGGGACATTTTTGTCCCTTTAAACAGGAACATAGATGACTTACGGTGGCAATATGGCACTTCTGCTGGATGCCTGCCTGTCTGCCTACACAAATGTCACACTGGCTGTGTCATACTGGAAATTATTTACACAAATCACTAATGTTTTTAAACAGGAACAAAGATGACTTGCATGGCAATATGGCACTTCTGCTGAATGCCTGCCTTCCTGTCTATGCAAATATCACACTAGCTGTTTCACTCTGGAAATTATTTACACAAATCCCTAATATTTTAAAACAGGTATAAAGATGGTGGCATTATGGCACTTCTGCTGGATGCCTGTTTGCCTACACAGATGTCACACTGGCTGTGTCACTCTGGAAATTATTTACACAAATCCCTAATATTTTTAAACAGGTATAAAGATGGTGGCATTATGGCACTTCTGCTGGATGCCTGTTTGCCTACACAGATGTCACACTGGCTGTGTCACTCTGGAAATTATTTACACAAATCCCTAATATTTTTAAACAGGAAAAAAGATGACTTGTGACAATAGGGCACTTCTGCTGGATTCCTGCCTGCCTACACAAATGTCACACTGGCTGTGTCACTCTGGAAATTATTTACACAAATTCCTAATGGTTTTAAACAGGAAAAAAGATGACTTGTGACAATAGGGCACTTCTGCTGGATTCCTGCCTGCCTACACAAATGTCACACTGGCTGTGTCACTCTGGAAATTATTTACACAAATTCCTAATAGTTTTAAACAGGAACAAAGATGACTTGCTGTGGCAATATGGAACTTGTGCTGAATGCCGGCCTAAACAACAACTGTCAGTTTGGCTGTGTAACTTAAAAAAAAAACAGCTCCTGACAGTGGTAATAAGGCACTAGACTTGCACTTGATTGTCAATAGACTGGCTATAAGGCACTAGACTGGCTAGTAAAATTGCTTATCTCTGGATACTCTCTCTTTCCTTCTTCATCTTCTGAGCTCCAACAATGGACTAACAGGAAATGCAGGCTGTCTGGGTGTCTGTGTCATTAGTCCAACACCCATCGTGAAACGAAGAAGCTAATTGGACTAGAGAGGACCCCCCATCATAAAATGAAGAAGCTAATTGGACTAGAGGAGAGAAAGTAGCACACGCACATGGGAAGCCATCGTCTGAATTTCTGAAATTTACACCTAAATTTTGGACCAGGGCTGTTCGGATTCGGGTCTTTTAAAGCAAATGACCCTTGCCATTTGGCTGGTCTGAATGATGCCGAATGACCCTTATTCGTCCAAATTTGGACAAACCGATTTGTATAAGTCTAATGTTAACCCCTTGAGGACAAGGTGTATGTCAAGGCCCTCAAAGGATTAATACATTTTACCAAAAATGTCATCATGTAGCTTAATTATAACTGAGATTTTGACTGCTGCTTGATGTTGGTTAACCCCTTGAGGACCAGAGGGCTGTGAAATGTGTTGCTATGCAAATCATTTCACACCCCTCTGGTCCTCAAGGTGTGAATTTGTGTGCAAACTACTACTTTCAGGAATCTCAAAGACAACTATTTCATAAATATATATTCACAATTTGTAAACTATTAAAAAGCAGAAAAAATTCAACAGCTGCAAATGTCAGTTTAAAAAATTAAAAATTGCAATAATTAGTAATTGCCAATTAAATGGGTCCTATCACCAAAAGCAACTTTCAAAATGACTTTTATGTTGCAATAATCATTTTTATTTTACTTTTTAAGTTATTTGTAAATTATGCCCTTTAAGGCATGCTGTGCAGGCACTTCCTGTCTTTGCTCTATATTTTCTCCCTCACTCTCTGACACTGCTCAGCAATACACTGTTCACTGTTCCCCTAGCATTGAAAGGGTTGCGTGTCATTGAGTAGGAGGGGTAACATAAGACAGGAAGTATGTGCATGGAATGCCTTAATTTACATCATCTATACGTCTAAAATAACTCAAAACATGTTTTCTAAATAAAATGTGGTCAATACAACATAAACAATATTTTTCACCAAAGTTGTTTTTAAGTGATTGAGTCCATTGCAAAGCACTGGATACCTCTCTGGCACTTAAAGGGTTAAAACAACTTTTGGAGCATTTAATAGCTTAAACATCCTATATAATAATCCACTAGGTTGTTTGTCAGAAGCCATCATGCGCAGTAGAGACTGCCTGAACATACAGAATGCTGGGAGTTCTGTGCTGGGAGCATTCTGTGCTTTCGTGCAGTCTCTACAGTGCATGACTTCATCGGCGGCAGGACGCAGAGCAGGACCGGCCTCTTAAGCAATGTGTTGCATACCCCTCTGGCACTCAAAGGTTTAAAGTTACCCGGACCTTGGCCCATGTACACGGGCTTTTACACTAATGATTAATAAATGTCATCCACTGTTATGTGAGTTCACATTCAAAATAGTGGGCAATGTCATTTGATTGCATATTTTGGTTTTGTCATCCATACACTATCCAGTCCTTGGAGAGATCATTATCATCTAGGGTGGGGTAGACAGTGGACCTCCAGCTGTTAGGGACAGTCATTGGCTAGTTAGGGATGATGGGAATTGTAGTCCCCAACTGCTGGTGGTCCAACAATTGACATCCCCTTGTCTAGGAGAATATTCCTGACTGGTGTAAGAGCCTGTGTACACGAGCCAAGGTCTGGGTAATGTTAACCCTTTGCGTGCCAGAGGTGGACGCAACGCATTGCTTTGCAATGCATTGCGTACCCATCTGACACTCAAAGGGTTAAGTGGGCACTACCTCACTGCTCCATGTGATGCAGTCTTGCGTCACCTCACTAACGAGATGCAGTCATGCTCAGTAGAGACTGGCTAAACATGCTCAGTCTCTACTGCACATGACGGCTTCTGCCAAACATCCTAGTGAATTATTATATATGATGACAAATGCCTATCAATATTAGTGTATAGTATAGTATTTCTACAGCTGACAGACATTTGGGATAATAAGCAATTCTGTTTTAGAAATATGAATTCCTGAATGCCTAAAATGACTTTCTAAAATGTTCTTCTTGTACTTAGAAAAATATCTGTCACTAATATTTCCATTGAAAATGCTTTTTGCAGGTTTAGTCTATTATATCATAAGCCATCTGTGTCTTTATTACCCTCTTATGCTGTACTAACAAAATGAATTTATCCTGCTGTTAAATTCCCCCTTACTTCATTAATGTTATTTCTTGATGGGATCTGAGTTATTTGCTTGGGGCACTGCATTTAAAAAAGGACAAGTTGAAAAGCAAATGACATTGTCGTTGATGTGAGAAATCAGTATATGGATTGTGTTAATATTAAGACAGATGTTAGAGAGAAAATCAAGCCTGCTATAGTGCTGTTTTCCTTTATTCTGCAGTGTGCAAATGTGATGATTGCATTGTTATACTTATCCTGTACACTTAATCCTTGATCAAATCAGTTCTTTGATGTATATGTGAGTTGTTCTATGAGAAGACTCTATACCATTCAAGTTGTCTTAGCATTTAATGTGAGACATCTTTGACTCCAGTTTAATAGAACAAATTTCAAGCATTCCCTGCAGATTAAAGAGAGGGGGCTATGACCTTGAAATAAAGGAGTCATCACAACTGTCTTTTAGTTAAAAAGCAAGTATTCTGTTTTAATAAGTCTGCTCCTATGGCAGCTAACTTAGGCCCGATTTTCCATTGCAATTGATTAGCTTTTAGGGATATATGTTTGCCGGTTCTGCAATTATATTATGACCGATGCACAGCTATTTTAACCTCAAAAATAGCTTAATGTATTGCCAAGGGCTTTAAGGAAAACACTATGTGGCAGCCATCACATTACATCACAGAAGGACATTTTTCAAATGGATTGTGCACTTGAATTTATTTATTTTTTTATTTGGCAGCTCCAGTGTTTAAAGCAACCTTTTTAAGCAATTTGTCAAAAATGCTTGCAACATTCAATCACAAACTTCCCATTACTTTCAATGGGCTTAGAGGTCTCTTATTTCTCTGTAATGTCTTGCAAACCTCTCCAGTATTCAAGGGCTTAAAATGCACATTGAAAGCCGGATAAAAAATACATAGTAAGAACATACTCTGAATAACTTCTTAAAGGTTTCCATACTTGGGAATAATGCACAAAAAAGATTAAAACAATCGGGTACAACACCTATCTCACAAGCAAAATAAATTAACAGTTGAAGCAATTGCCTCTGAACATATATCATATGCGCCAAAACCATAGGCCAGTCAGAAACCTCAAATGTAAAATAGTCAATGAAGAAAATACTCTTTACTGTTGGTTTCTTCCAGAATTGCTACTCTTTAGCTTTTTGAATAGTCCTTTCCACTGTTTCACTTTCACTTTGTCCCTACCATGCATTGATTTACTATGAAAACAAAATAGCATGGATGTAACAGCATGCATCAGAAAGGAGTGCTTAATATATCACTGGAGTCAAAATGGTGACCTCACAAGGTCACCATTTAAAATGTCACATTACTCTAAACTAATAGAAACTGGCCGATTGTACATAGGGGGCAATACTGAGGTCCTGGAGAACAAAAACACATTCTGGGAAGTTTCCTCTATTCACCTCTCCTTTGAATGGTTCACTGAGGATGCAAACTGCGCATCATTCTGGATGTCATGGCAAAACAAGAAAAGAGTAACAACTGTTAACAAGAAGGCCTATGAGATATGGCACCACAGATGTGATTATTGGCTATTGTCTGGCATCATAACTCACAGTTATACTTGTTGGCAGAACATCCAAAATGATGTACTTTATGCCATCCTCAACAAACTATTCAAGGGAGATGTGAATGGAGGAATCATTTGCCCTAAACTAATAGATTCAAAATAACCTACTAACCTAACCATTACTGGGCACCTACCCAAACATAAGCTTGGTGACATTTTAAAAGGCTCCATTTGTAATGCTTATTTTGAAAGGTGTGACATTATCAAGTCATCGTTTTGATGTACAGCATTTAGGAGGTGACATTGTGTGGGCACATGTTCCTTCTCTCTCTCCTCTCACCCTTACCATTATTTATTGCATTTATCAAGTCATACTCAGGTAATGTTAGTGATAAGAACTGAATGAAGAAAATATTATAGGCCAAATGCACAAAACAACCAACAAAGAATAATTCCATGTTACCATAGAAGAAAACAATAATTTCAAAAATATATTCAGTGGGTTTTTTTGTTCCAATATAGTAGTGCACTGTAATGTGCCTTTCTTTCAGTTATTATAAACATTATGAAGTGGACCTGTTAAAAGTTTAGTTTGTTTTACAAATATTTCAAATCTGTCTAGTTGTACTGGCTATTTTTCTGTGAAATAAATATTTTTGAGAAATTAACTATTATGTGTTGATCACATAATGTAGAACTTTATTCCAATCCCCTACATCTTGATTCACAGCTGCAGTCCTCAGGGTACACCAACAGGTCAGGTTTTCATGATATCCATATTTAAATTATGCAGATTAATCACAATCAGAGAGTTACTAACTGCACATCTGCGATCATGCAGGAATGACTTGAAAACATGCACTACTGGCTTGTCCTGAGGAATAAGACTGAGAATGAGTGCCCTTCAGTATATTCTAATTATACCCCTTTTTGTTCCATTAGAAATGTTCCCAGTGTGTGGGATCTGCTTAGATTAAATCATACCTTAGATAAGAGTGTGGTAATTTTGTCCTAACTCAGAAAAAACTTAGCATACAGTGTCAGACTCTATCACCAACAAATAAACATTTATTTTTCAAAAACTGTGTATTTTACAAGCAAATGGCTAGAACAAATTATAGGGGCCCTATGTGAACAATGACTTTGGTTCCCCCCCATATCCTCATACCCTGTGCCCTTAAACAGCTATACCATTGTCCTTTCAGGTGTCTCTCCTCCTCCACAGGTCTCTCACTGCTAACTCCCAGGAGTCTATAACCCTCAATAGGTCTCCCTTTGCCTTTACAAGGGGCCTATATCCCTCCGTAGGCTACCTGCTGCCCCAGTAAGTGATTTATTTTGGCCTAGGTCTAAAGCAGCAGATAGATAGGGGCAGAAATTGTGTGGCTTTACCTTTTTGTGACTATACCTAAATTCTAATGAGCATGCACTTTTTTAAAAATGCCTTAGGCGTAATAGCCACCTCTTTTCCAATGTGAACATAGCCACAAATGGTGTTTCTTCATAAAGCAAATTTTCCACTTTCAGCACCATGGGTGATAATTCTGTCTTTAAGGGAAGGGGCAGATGAGGCAAGAGTGGAGCAAAATGTTTACAGGTGGTTAATGCACCAAGGCCTGTGGTAGCAGAAAGCCTAAATACATCACTGGTCCCAGTCAACACCAACAGATCACATCTGATACAACACAATAAGGGCCTAGGAAATGCCACTGAGCTGTCACCGTCTCACATTTACATGTATTTGATTTATTTAACCCCTTGTGGACCAGAAGTATATGCAACACATTGCAATGAAGTATGATGTGCATCTCTGTGGTGTTTAAGTAGTTAACCCTGAGAATGCCAGGGGATATTTTTTGCTTTGCAAAGCAATGCATTGTGCACCACTCTGGCACTCAAAGGTTAATGTATTTATTATGTTATTATATTAATTAAATTATATTAATTAATTTAAATTTATAATAATTTTTCATGAAATAAGAGAACTCTGATAATTTTATTCCTTATCTTCTGGAGTTTGGACTTGTTTCAGCCTTGCTTTGGATACAGGGAAAAACCAGGCTATCACACTCTCATGTCTAACATATGACAGTGAGGATGCTTGGTCCATCCTGAATTGCTTACTGTGTTTGGTTTACAGGCAGCTCCAATCACAGCAAGTGACAAAGCAGAATTAGCTGTACATATAAAAAGAACATCTTAGACTCAGCCTTGTTGGAGCCAGCTGATAGAGGTACACTGACCACCATTGACTGAGGAGATGATGATATCCGGATGCTAAAGATGTTGCCAACACATTTCTTTGTAATGTATTGAAGACATCCTTAGCATACAAGCAGGACAGAAATAGATTTGTTCTGTCATTCACAGGCTTACACATCCAAAGTGCAGCAGTGATAACACTGTCTGCTGCAGAGGCTCCACTGAACTCGCATGACAGCTTTTTCTGAGCATCTCCTCTACTTCATTGCCACATGACACTACCTTGATTACCTACATGTAAGGGCCATGTCCTGGAATTGGTCAATCATGTATTATAAGGATTTGCAAGGGTTAATGATTTATATTCTCAGTAAACAAGGTTTGTTAGATAGAGAAGAATCTTTCATCTCTATAAAAACTTTTGGCTGAAGTATTGATAAGAGAATATTCAGCAATTAAGTCACTTCTAGGACCTTCCGAAATAGAGGCAGGTCTGATATCTATAAACCTGTTCTCCCAGTTATGATTTAATTGACTTTCTCATATTTACCATTGATCACTTTGGTGTTAATAAACCTACAAAGGCTTACCACAGTTACATACAGTGACTGCCACAAATCTGGACTATTAACCTGTTCTGTTCCTTACTCACTCAATCAGGAATTGCCCATGAATTAATTTAAGAACCACATTAGAAGTCCAGAACATTTTCAGTCATCTCAGGGCCAGTTTATATACATAAAATTCACCGCAGGACTCAGAATTCTGAGCAGTAGAATACATGTTGGTAAACTTTACCATTGTTCCCTTTTGGGTTGACAAACCTAAAAAGGGCTAATCACAGTAAAATATAGAGACTGACATAAATTTGGACTAATTAACCTGTTCTGTCCCTTACTCATTCAAGCATAAATTGCCCATGAATTAATTTCAGGAAATGATCACTTGTCCAGAACAATTTTTGTCTTCAATGGTCCAGGTGCTGTATATAATAATTCACTGAATGACCCACAGAATTATGAGCAGTTAAATTCAGGTTGACAAACTTCGCTGTTTCTATAATAGCACTTTGTAGAACAGTTTACAATCCCTTAGATGCCACAATTCTATAATTCCTGATCCTTCTAAGTTCAGGAAAATTAATTTACTTACATTGATATAGATAACCTATAATTTATTATTTTTAATTTATTTCTCAATAAAGATTAAGTCTTAACAATAGTTTTTGTTTGCTTTCTCTTGTTTTTTATCCTTCCATGGGTCCCCAAATGTAGGACCCCTATTGTAGGAATACATTCTGGAGTGCTTTGCTCTTCTTGATAGTAGCAAGAAATTTTGTCTGCAGCAATATATAGGCCATATGACATAATGATCCTTTCCTCTATCCACACTCTGGCCAAGATATCCCAGTTTAACAACTTTCTAGTAGAACTGCATAGATGCTCTCCTCCAGACAGATGTCCTCCAAATACATGGGATGCATTCAGCAATCGTTTGGTCAAAAACTTCTAGGTGTTTTCAACCTGATCCTCTGGGGTGAAAATATTTGACTTTATCAGATCAACTCCAGTCTAAGAATAGCTCATTATCTCAACCTTTTAAGGAATAGAGGGTGTTCAAGATATTTCTTCAAAGTGAGATATATGCAAGTAAATAATGTGAACTAGCCTGTGCTTTAATACTATAAAAACTTAGGGGAGAATAAGTATCTACAAAATACGTAGAAGTACAATGACATACAGAAAGCTATCAAAACAAATGGTAGAGAGGGCTCTGTTGGTGAGAGCTTTAATCTCCTTATTTAATCTCATTGGGGTAAATGCACAAATATGTCAGTGCATTTCCACTGGCCTTGACCTCCAACACCAGTGGCTGCATTTCTGGGTATGAACTACAGTGCACATCGGCTGTAGTTCATACAGGAGGATAGTGAATATACTTTACCATTCTTAGGACATGAACACCAGCAAGCCCCATGCAGCTTTCCCATAGCATGAGCAAGAAAATGGCATAAATTCCTTCTGCACCTTGATTCATACATGGTGAAACAACACAAAGTGGCCCATTGCCCACCTCTTAGTGCAAGTGGCATTTAGGAGAATATTTTGAGTGTAAGTTGGTTAAAAATGGTGTTAGGTAGGCAGAGTGCAAATAAACAGATTTCAGCACCTGTTTTTGGTGCAGAACTGTATCTGTACTTTCAGCGCATCTTTGTATCATGTTTTGTATAATGTTAACATGATAACGCTTCTGAATACTTTCTCAAGTACATTAATATTAAAGTACCTGCCATTTTAAGGGGAAATCAGAGTGTTTCCAAAGTATGAAACAGATCAGGTCAGCCTAACTTTTCTTCACTACCATATTCTGCCAACCACACTCGCTTTGATTCACACGAAATAATTAAAGTTTTAGTGCTGTTCTCAGAATTACGCCAGAACTACTGCGACAAGAATTTAGATGAAGGAAGACTCTATCCTTCTAAGGGAATCTTACTGATTCATAATTCCACTAGCAGCATTTTCACAGGGCAGAGTCATAAAAAAGGAAGAGGAGGCTTTTTCTGTTTGCTTCTAATTATGAAAAGGGATTGATCCATATAAATCTATTGATCGTGTTAAAAACAAAACTGCACTGCTCAAGTTTTCTTGTTCTTTTTATATACACATAGCAAGGATAGCATTTTATAAGTAGAAATTATGTGGTAAACCAACTGCACCATAGGGGACAAATAAAAAGTCACATGGATTTAAATGGGAATTTTAACCCCTTGATCTCTAGAAAGGTATCCAATGCATTGAGAAGACCGCTAGTATTCAATAGGTTAACTCTTTGAATGCCAGAGGGGTGCAGAATGCATTGTGAAGCAATGTTTTGAATACCCCCTGGTTCACAGTGGGTTAAATTGATAGAAATTTGAGGGAATTATTATACATCCCCCATAATGCAGTTATTTTGTCCCAGAATTGCACCAATGGGGATTGCTTGGTTTCCAAAAGATCTGAGGCATGTGCTTACCTAATACATTATTAATTTACATGCAGCACGAATGTACCATTGTTAGTAAGAAGATTAGGATCAATACATACCCCAAGCTGGTAAGTCTTACAGCTTTAACCATGAGACCTGGGACTTTATCTCCCTCAGCCATTACCTATCAGCACCCTTGCTCAACAGCATACAGTTCTGTCCCAGATGCATATTTGAGTACTGATCATGTATTCGTTATAATGTCTGTGAAGACAGAATGGAGTGCAAATCAGACTGTACAGACTTGTTAGCAGTCACCACGGTACTTCCAGATGGATACTCACAAAAATAGATGCTAGGCTATTGCATACGCAGATCTCAGCTGTATCATTTAATTGTATATACAGTGAAGGAAAAAATTATTAGATCCCCTGCTGATTTTGTACGTTTGTCCATTGACAAAGAAATGATCAGTCTATAATTTTAACGGTAGGTTTATTTGAACAGTGAGAGACAGAATAACAACAAAAAAATACAGAAAAACACATTTCAAAACAGTTATAAATTGATTTGCATTTTACTGAGTGAAATAGGTATTTGACCCCTTTGTAAGACATGAATTAGTACTTGGTGGCAAAACCCTTGTTGGCAATCACAGAGGTCAGACGTTTCTTGTAGTTGGCCACCTGGTTTGCACACATCTCAGGAAGGATTTTGTCCCACTCCTCTTTGCAGATGCTCTCCAAGTCATTAAGGTTTCGAGGCTGACGTTTGGCAACTAGAACCTTCAGCTCCCTCCACAGATAATCTATGGGATTAAGGTCTAGAGACTGGCTAGGCCACTCCAGGACCTTAATGTGCTTTTTCTTGAGCCACTTCTTTGTTGCCTTGGCCGTGTGTTTTGGGTCATTGTCATGCTGGAATACCCACCCACGACCCATTTTCAAATCCCTGGCTGAGGGAAGGAGGTTCTCACCCAAGATTTGATGGTACATGACCCCACCCATCATCCCTTTGATGCGGTGAAGTTGTCCTGTCCCCTTTGCAGAAAAACACCCCCAAAGCATAATGTTTCCACCTTCATGTTTGAAGGTGGGGATGGTATTCTTGGGGTCATAGGCATCATTCCTCCTCCTCCAAACACGGCTAGTTGAGTTGATGCCAAAGAGCTCGATTTTGGTCTCATCTGACCACAACACTTTCACCCAGTTCTCCTCTGAATCATTCAGTTGTTCATTGGCAAACTTCAGACAGGCCTGTACATGTTCTTTCTTGAGCAGGGGGACCTTGCAGGTGCTGCAGAATTTCAAATCTTCACAACGTAGTGTGTTACCTATTGTTTTCTTGGTGACTATGGTCCCAGCTGCCTTGAGATCATTGACAAGATCCTCCCGTGTAGTTCTGGGCTGATTCCTCACCATTCTCATGATCATTGAAACTCCACGAGGTGACATCTTGCATGGAGCCCCAGACCGAGGAAGATTGACAGTTATTTTGTGTTTCTTCCATTGCGAATAATCGCACCAACTGTTGTCAACTTCTCACCAAGCTGCTTGGCGATGGTCTTATAGTCCATTGCAGCCTTGTGTAGTCTACAATCTTGTCCCTGACATTCCTGGACAGCTCTTTGGTCTTGGCAATGGTGGAGAGTTTGGAATCTGATTGATTGATTGCTTCTGTGGACAGGTTTCTTTTATATAGTTAACAAGCTGAGATTAGAAGCACTCCCTTTAAGAAAGTGCTCCTAATCTCAGCTTGTTACCTGTATAAAAGATACCTGGGAGCCAGAAATCTTGCTGATTGATAGGGGGTCAATACTTATTTCACTCAGTAAAATGCAAGTCAATTTATAACTGTTTTGAAATGCGTTTTTCTGGAGTTTCTTGTTGTTATTCTGTCTCTGAAATAAACCTACCATTAAAATCATACACTGATCATTTCCTTGTCAATGGGCAAACGTACAAAATCAGCAGGGGATCAAACAATATTTTCCCTCACTGTAGATGCCAACCATTATGTGGGCTGTTCCTCTTTATGGGCACGCTTTCCCAACATGGCAGTATATAGAAAACAAAAACAAAAAGTGCACTCAATGGCATAACATCACTAAACAATCAGACAGAAGAAAAGTTGATATTCTCAGTTGATTAGAATTCACTGACATTATGCACATACAGAGATCTTCCCCATCTCAAAGACTGCTGGAAACACCAATCCACGGCTGCTGGCTTCCAAGATAAGATGTTCTTTATTATTAAAAAAAAAAAAACAGCAATTCACAACACACAAATTAAAATAACCCATCTTATGTGTTTCATGACTAACACGCCCCTTTATCAAAGATACGGGTATATAGACCAGTAGCCAATTTTATTTCCAGTATTTAAATCCCTTCAGAGACCTACGTTTGGATAATTACATAAATTGAAGTTACTCTAAAGACTTGGTGAATGGAACATTTCCCTCATTATTCTGCTACATATGCTATCCACTATTCGTTAACCCATCAAGTGCACTACAACTTGGGGAGTCCACTGAACTGGAAACGTAATGAGTACCAGGATCTGATACAGCATTGATACAATTGAATAATATATAAGCATGACCAACAATATGTCAAAAAACAAACAAAAAATAATTAAACAAACAAAATATAAATTAAATATGACTATTATCCAATAATTGTTACCTCACAGAGGCAACATATACAGGACACAGATTAAAGGAATGAAAATGAAAGATTAACCCTCTATATACTGAAAGGTCATTCTGCTAGTATCAAACAATGCAATAATTTTAACTGATAAAAATGCAATGAGTGAGTAATAAAATCCCTGTTATTACAGCTTAAATGCTCAATTAATCCTTAATTAACCAGTCAACAGTGCATCCTGACAATAAGATATTAAACATTAGATTGCCTCCCTTGGGGCATCAGGAATGTCCTTTACACTAAATGGACAATATACCAAACATCCCCGAATATTAAGAGGACTCCATTAAATAAAATGATCATGTCGGTATTCAGACAAACCCCATCCAAACGTTATTGACTTCTCATTGGGTCAGATCAGATCTGTCCAAGTTCAGTACTCAAGGGCCAACAACAGGGCAGGAATTAAGGATTTCTCTGATTAAGCACAGGTGAGTCAATCAAAATTAATGATCCACTGATTAACTCACATGTACTATATAAGGGAAATCCTTATATACTGGCCTGTTGGTGGCCCTTGAGGACTGAACTTGGACAGCCCTGGGTCAGATAATATTAAAAAAAAACTTATCTTAATGAGCTGATAGATATAGTCACAAAACCAAACATAGATGAAAAAAAAGAATATATATGGAATGTAAACTGTTACAAGAGAAGGATATTATCCAGCCACATAAAACAGGAGAAAATCCAAATACAACAACAATAATCAATATACAGATAGCATCTAACAGTCCAATAATCATATAATAGAGGGCCCTAACACTCCAAAAATACTGTTGGTATATTATCACTATACAGTACACATTGATACTTAGTTTAGGATCTTAGATGTAGTTTTTAGTTATACTTATCATTTTTAGACACACTAGCCGTCATAGAGAGACAACTTTATTATTTACTGGCAATGTGAGATGGTGTTGCCCGTCACTGTTTGTCCACTGGTACATACAGACATATTTTTACACTGACACCATATATATGTAAACCATATAATGACTATTTGGGTGCTTGTGTAAGAATGTTTGATTAGCAATATATGAGATGTCTGTTGTGTATAAATGTAAATTACTGTTTTACCTGAAGGAGAGCAATGCATTGGTTTCCTAGTCAAGTGACATGCATTAAATATGTCACCTTTCAAACTTTGGTTAGGTGTATGAGTTAACAAAAGCTTGACAACTTGATGTGTAGTAAGAAAAGCAGGAACAATTAACTCTTTTAGTGCCAGAGGTGGCCAGTGAACATAGATTATCAGCAGTATTTAGTAGGAAACAGCCTCTCCATTATGTGTGGTGGAGGTTGCAGTCCTATCATCATGGAAACACTAGCAGTGAGAAGGCTGTTAAAGTAAACACTGTATCAATGTGAGCTCCGAAAACACCATCAGCTGCTCCAGGTAGGAGTGGTCAGGTTGATGCAATTGTGTGTCTCTCTGTTATTGTGCAAGATGAGAAGCACAGCAGCCAAGGATGCGGCCACAGTGTCTGACAGTCATAGTGTATAGAAGTTGGCCTCCGCTCCACTATGAGTGGCAGAAATTGCAGCCTCTTCCACTGCTGTGCTTGTCATTTTGCAAAATACTAGAGACACAAACAATGGCGTTAACTGGAGCTCTTCTACCTGCAGTAACTGTTGGTGTGGTCGGTAACCAGTGGTTCCTCCTCACGGCTGTGGAGCCTCCACTTGAATTCATTTAGGCTGGTGTGGACCTGCATGCACTTACGGTGTGGCATAGCAGCAGCAGCTGCTCCTTTTCTGGGTGAGTGCTGTAGCCTCCTCTTGTGTTCATTTGAGCAGCCATAATAAGACACACACAATGCCCTCAACAGGAGCTGTCCTACCGGCAGCAGCTGCTCCTGTTGTTGGTGTTGGAGCCTTCTCTTGCATTCTCTTACCCTGCTGAGGCCCTGGATGCACTTACAGTGCTATGGTGCATGCAAGGGCAGAAGAAGGAAGTCGAGGGTGGACCAAGTCCTTGCAGAGATTTTGACAGGAGTGGCCTTCCTATCAAAATCATGCCCCCCTGTTTCTCCTGGACAGGCAGTATGGAAGAGATTTAAATAACCCCCTAACTGCCTCCCCTGGTTGTGTGTGCCAGACATGCAAACTTCTTCTTTGATATATATTGTGTGACAGAGTGCCAGGAATAGTGAAGGAGGGTGTATATATAGTTCCCCAAATCCTGCAGAGTATCTACCCTTATTAGCCCCAGGGAAATGTTGTGTATAGGTAACTTGATGTGCATTGCAAATCTGTGTATTTTGGGTCCCTGAGGTGGAGCATTTGGAGAGAAGGGTGAGCCAGTGCTCCACTCCACAGTTTCATAGTAACTGACATGCTAGGTGAGGAATCTATCCAGGAATTCTATCACTCCCTACTTTCACTCCCCTGCATCTGGTAATTAATGCAGCTAGCAGTCAAATACTTCCCCCTGCTCTGAGACATGCTTTCTTTTGTTTGAGTTCCCAGAGAGGAAGGAATTAACCTCTGAAAGCCTGCAACGTGTGAAGTTTACCTGTGCCTGGTGGACTGGGTTGTTGTATGTTTATTTCTCAAGCTGGTAAACTGACTAGCAGTTCAAATAGAGTCAGGAGATGAAGTGTTAGTTAGTGTTCAGTAGAGCAAGTTATTTGCTTCATTTGACTTGTTTGTGATGCTGCTTGCCACCACTTGGAGACAAATAAACAGGAGAGGACTTATCCTCCTCCTGTGTTTGAAGTGTCTCTACAACCTAGAAGTCTGATCCCAAGACAGAAGGCAAAAAACATTAAATAGTACTTTTGTCACTATATATATTTATTTTATTATTTTTTTCCCAAACATAAACCATCCGCCCTGATTTGGATAACACCCCTGTAAATGATTGAACGGATCTGGTGTAGTGAAAACTTCATAATATTTAATAATAAAAAAAGATTTATGACAATTTAATAAGTGCCTTTCAGGTCAACACGTTTCAAGACACGAAGGCTTCTTCATCAGAATCCAAGAATTGGCAAGAAAAAGAATTATACGAAAAGAATAATAACATCATCTTTGAATAAAACAAAAACAAATTACAACACAATATAAAATATATGTGTGAAAGTTGCTCACACTTATTGCCACCTCCCTTCAGATGTGGGATCCAGTCACTGGGCTGGATACCTCACAGCAAGGGACAATCTTCTTTCTGTGAGCATAAGGAAAACAGTGGCCCCCTTGCAGGTTTTTCCTTATGCTCACTGTTGATTGCCCTTCGATGCGATCCATCCGGATGGTGTTGTTGCTCAGAAATGAGCAGTGTTATGGAGGTGAAATGGGATGGAGGTAGACTCTTTATAATTTATTTACTCTTGAACTATAAATCAGAGAGTATTGTAATAATGCTTTACATGGGCAAAAAACTATAAATAATAATTTATTTTAAAACCTTACTATCCCTTTAAGCACCAGCAGTGAAATTTTAGGATGTCATATTGTTGGGATTTGTACACCCCAGGCTGATGAATTGCACATCCACAGGCTGGCAAGGCCATGCTACCCTTAGTGTCCCAGGCTATATAAACAAAGAGGAAGGGATACAATTTTGGAAAAAACCAACTGCACCATAAGAGAGAAGAAATACATTCCCATTGACTGAAATTAGGCATTTAACTGCTTAAATGATAGAGGTATCTGACACATTGCAAAGCAATGACTTCAAGACTAGTAGTATTCTCGGGCATAAATCCTCCATTTAAATCCACTGGAATCTGGGGAATTGTTGAGCCCCCCCTCCAAATTTTGTAGTTGATTTGCTCCAGAAGTGCTCCTCTTGTGGATAAGAAGCAAAAGGCATTAAGCAGGAGGGAAAGGGAGAAAAATCTGGAGCCAGCCAACTGCACCAAGGGAGGGAGGGATAAAAATTCTGATTTATTTAAATGAGGCTTTTGACCCATTAACCCCTTAAAGGGATAGTAATGTTTCACAAAAACAGCAGCTCCAATTAATCTTCATAGTATTTGGGCCATGGAGAGTATTATTTCAATACTGTCAGAATTGTAGTTCAAGAGTAATTGAATGATAAATTTTACCACTCCCATCCCTTTTACCTAGTGTAAGATGTGGAATCTGGTCCTGGGAGAGCTCACATCAAGGTACAATCTTCTTACTGTGAGCATAAGGAAAACACTGCCCCCCCTTGACAGGTTTTTCATGTTTTTCCTTATGCTAATGGAAGATTGTCCCTCTCTGCGATCCATCTGCTGTCCTGAGGTGAGAAGCATTACATCAGTAAAAGGGGCAGGAGGGAGATACTTTTTCATTCAATTACTCTTGAACTACAACTCTGACAGTATTGAAATAATGATCTCCAGGGCCCAAATACTATGAAGATTAATTGGAGCTGCTTTTATTGTGAAACATTACTATCCGTTTAAGGACCAGTGGTCCCGGGGTGTGTTCTCCTTTAAGGACCAAATAGGAAAGTCTGACACGCTGGTACACGTGACTGATCACATGTGCTGCCATGCCAAACTGATAGTGACTGCTCCTGTCTTGGAGAGGTCGATTTCAGTCCCCGCAGGAGCACTGCAAGTAAAAAAGTGTGACGTCTCAGGACCATCATTGGTCCTTAGCCTTAGGTCTAGCCCTATGTCCCTTAGGATGCAACACCCTGAAGTAGTGTATAAACCAAGTATAAGTCAGTAGTAACGATTCCCCAGACTAATATTTCATTCAAGATAAGCCCAAAAAGTACCTATCTGGCAGGTGAAGGGTTAATCTGGAGAAGGAGAGCAAGGAGAGTCAGCCTCTGTGTAGAATAAGCCAGAGGGAAAGAAGCCCCTGAATTGGGCATTCTGGTAATGTAGTCTTCCCTGTTGCATAGAAACACATACAACTCTGTCCTCGGACCCCCAAGACACTTCAGAATGTGAACCGGATGAAAGAGCATGAGGAAACAAGAAAAATGAGCCCACTCTGACCTTTGTATGACAAACAGTTGCAGAGATATGTCCCTGAGAAGTCCGTGGAGCAAAGATGGCAGCAGCACGGAAGCATCCTTAAAAGATCCATGCACCCAAAAAATGGATAAAACCTAAGGTACTCCAAATTACTCGCTTACCCCAGGGAACATGAGGGGGGATTAAAGAGACAGACCCCTAAAGGGAAAAGCCTAAGTAAAGCCTCCAACCTGGAGAATCCATCAGGGAAGGGATCAACTAGTCCCAATGCAGCCATTCACGCTCCATAACCCAGGGAATTAACAACATTAAAATACACAACATGAGTGCAAGAACCCAAAGGTTCAGAGAGACCCCTGTATGAAGAGGCACAAGTAGGGACAAAGTGGACCAAGGCATGGGCGTCTGGAGGGGGGCAAGGAGGGGCACTTACCTCCCCCAATTACCACCTCCATATAAACAAAGGGGCTGGATGGGCTGGCCTGGGGGTCATATTATGGCTTTGCCCCCCTGGAAAAATTTATACGGACACCCCTAGACCAACGCACTAAAATCTTCATCACCAATCTTCATCTTCTATCTTCAGGTTACCATGCCACACCATATCCACACACTCACCCTACTCCTTGCCCTTTACCACTGCCCCTAGCATATTCAATTTACATGAGAGTATTATTTATTTGTACTTTATAATACACAAGAAAGCTGTAAGCATATGTAATGATTGTATTGTCTGTCTAAAAATCATGTATGATTAAAGTCTCTGTCTCTATGCTAATATCTGACACTGTCACTCTCAGTTGCAGCTCAGGTGAAGGATCTCCTGCCTACAGATCCCCTGCCTGTCTCTGTCATCTATCAGTTACAAGGTATTTTATTTTTGTATTATTTCTTTCTTAAATTGCTCCTATCTGTTAGAGTCATGGTCTATAAATCACACCTACGCCACCTGCAAATACAAGCAATTCTAGTTGCCTTTCTTGCTTGTTTGGCTCTACACACAGCTAGTGTCAAAATTAAAAGCAGGGTATCTTATTCACCCAAGGACTGCAATGTTATTTTTTACTGTACAATAGAGGATAGACCTGTTAGCTTCAGATAAGCAGCTTTCAATTAAGGTTAAAACATACACCACTCCACCTAGTGGTTGCTCTTGTTCTTATGGGAATAGGAGTGAGTATGTAGGTAATGCATTTAATTATTTATTTATTAAACTCTCCTTTCTCCCTGCATCGTTACCTGTCCAGTGAACAGATGGCTACCACAAATACTCCTCTTAAACAACCCAAGCTCCCTTTCTTTTCCTGTCTGCCTCTAGTGTAAGAAATATGGATGCTTTCCAACTCTAAATTCCCTTTTGTACTTAAGAACAATTGGAATAAATAGAGAAAACTCCATGTTGGAGGAAAAGTTATTAGTGATGAGCGAGCACCCCAATGCTCGGGTGTTCGGGTGCTCTGACCGAGCACCCCCTGAGGCTCGAGTGCTCGGCCGAGCACCCGAGCCCCATTGAAGTCAATGGGAGGACTCGAGCATTACACCAGGCACCCCCTGCTCTGATGAGGGGAGGGTGCCTGGTCCATAGGAAAAGGGCAGAAAAGGATGGAAACACCACAGAAATGGTTCAGGGACAGCATAGGGAGGATGTCTGGATGCATCTTGGACTCCAACATCGCTGCTGGGAACGATCTTTCGCCCGTAGTACGCCATTTTTACAGACTGACCATAAAACACACAAAAAGGAAAATAAAAACGACTTTAGGCGAAAAATTGTTACCAAACAATATTTGCTGTATATTTACTTGTATATCATCTGCAAATTCTCCCAAAAATTTCCTTGATTTTCTGAAGTGAGGCCATGATTAAGAGGGAAACGTGCGCAGAGGTAAATTATCCCAAAAATTTCCTTGATTTTCTGAAGTGAGGCCATGATTAAGAGGGAAACGTGCGCAGAGGCAAATTCTCCCAAAAATTTCCTTGATTTTCTGAAGTGAGGCCATGATTAAGAGGGAAACGTGCGCAGAGGCAAATTATCCCAAAAATTTCCTTGATTTTATTGAACTGAGGCCATGATTAAGAGGGAAACGTGCGCTGAGCTGACCATCTAAAACATTATGGGTGAGGGTCTGCTGCAGAGCTGACCATCCTAAACATTATATGCGAAGGCCCGCTAGTGAGCTGACGCTATAAAACATTATATGCGAAGGCCCGCTAGTGAGCTGACGCTATAAAACATTATATGAGAGGGCCCGCTAGAGAGCTGACCCAATAAAACATTATATGAGAAGGCCCGCTGGTGAGCTGACCTATATAAAAATTGGCAAACAGGGCCCGCTGGTGAGCTGGCCCTATATAAAAATTATATCACAGGGCCCGCTGGTGAGCTGGCCCTATATAAAAATTATAGCACAGGGCATATGGAAGAGGAGGAGGAGGATGAGAAGATTAAGAGTCAACCATATACCTGTTTTTTGGGTGGAAGGGGTGAATGGGAATACAGAGTATTCCCATCATTGTAAATAATATATGTAAAGTGAGTTTATGTTCCCCCGGGGCTTTCCTCCAGTGGAGTGGAGAAGTCAGGGGAAATCCAGGCCTTGTTCATTTTTATAAGTGTCAACCTATCAGCATTGTCGGTGGAAAGGCGGATACGCTTATCTGTTATGATGCCACCAGCAGCACTAAATACCCGCTCAGACAGAACGCTGGCGGCAGGGCAGGCCAGCACCTCCAAGGCATAGAGTGACAGTTCATACCACGTGTCCAGCTTGGACACCCAGTAGTTGTAAGGCACAGAGGGATCATTGAGGATGCTGACACGGTCTGCTACGTACTCCTTCACCATCTTACAAAACTTTTCCCTCCTTGTGACACTAGGCTGCGCATCAGGGTGAGGGTGCTGGCGGGGTGTCATGAAGGTGTCCCACGCCTTGGAGAGTGTTGCCCTGCCTTTCTCGGAACTGCTGTGTGCTCCCCTTTTCTCCCCTTCTCGGTTGGCCAAGGTAGCACGTACTCTGCCGCCAGCGTTGTCAGATGGAAAATTTTGGAGCAATTTTTCAACAAGAACCTTCTGGTATTGCACCATTTTGCTTGTCCTCTCCACCGGAGGAATGAGAGATGAGAAATTCTCTTTGTAGCGAGGGTCCAGAAGGGTGAACACCCAGTAATCCGTGTTGTCTAAAATGCGTACAACGCGTGGGTCACGGGAAAGGCAGCCTAACATAAAGTCAGCCATGTGTGCCAGAGTACCAACAGTCAAGATTTCGCTGTCCTCACCAGGAGGATGACTCTCAATATCCTCATCCTCTTCCTCCTCCTCTGCCCACCCACGCTGAAGAGATGGAACTAAAGTTCCATGGCTACCCTCTGTAGCGGAGGCAACCGTGTCTTCCTCCTCCTCCTCCTCCTCCTCCTCCGCCTCCTCCAATTGTCGCTGAGAAGACGAAGTGAGGGTGCTCTGGCTATCACCTTGTGTAAGCTCTTCCTCCCCCATTTCCACCTCTTCCACATGCAAAGCGTCGGTTTTAATTGTGAGCAGCGAGCGTTTCAGTAGACACAGAAGTGGGATGGTTACACTGATAATAGCGTTATCGCCGCTCACCATCTGTGTCGATTCCTCAAAATTGCGTAAAACCTCACAGAGGTCTGACATCCATTCCCACTCCTCACTTCTGATTACAGGAAGTTGAACGGAGAGGCGACAACCGTGTAACAGCTGGTACTCCACTACTGCCCTCTGCTGCTCACAAAGCCGGGCCAACATGTGGAAGGTGGAGTTCCAGCGCGTGCTCACGTCACACAGCAGCCGGTGAGCTGGCAATTGTAAGCGCTGCTGCAGCTTCAACAGGCCGGCCGAAGCTGTAGATGACTTACGGAAATGTGCACACACGCGGCGCACCTTGGTCAAGTGATCATGCACATTGGGGTAGGTTTTTAGAAATCGCTGAACCACTAAATTAAATACATGCGCTAGGCATGGTACGTGTGTGAGCTTGCCGAGCTCCAAAGCCGCCACCAAGTTACGCCCATTATCACACACAACCATGCCTGGTTGCAGGTTGAGTGGCGAGAGCCATTGCTCGGTCTGGTGACTAATCCCCTGCAACAGCTCTGAGGCCGTGTGCTGTTTGTCCCCAAGGCAGATCAGCTTCAGCACGGCCTGTTGACGCTTCCCCACTGCAGTGCTACACTGCTTCCAGCTACTGGCTGATGGGGGAGTGGCGCTGCGTGTAGAGAATTCGGAGGTGGAAACGGAGGAGGAGGAGCCAATAACGTAGGTGCTGGCGGAAACCCTGATGGAGGTAGGGCCCGCAATCCTCGGCATGGGTAGCACCCGTGCCATCCCAGGGTCCGAGTCGCTCCCAGCCTCCACGACATTCACCCAGTGTGCCGTCAGGGAAATGTAGCGTCCCTGGCCACAAGCACTTGTCCATGTGTCAGTCGTTAAGTGGACCTTCCCAGTAACTGCGTTGGTCAGGGCACGGGTGATGTTACGGGACACATGGTGGTGTAATGCGGGGATGGCACACCGGGAAAAGTAGTGGCGGCTGGGGACCGCGTACCGAGGGACAGCTGCTGCCATCAGGCTGCGGAAGGACTCAGTGTCCACAAGCCTAAATGGCAGCATTTCGATGGCCAGTAATTTGGAAAGGTGTGAGGTTAGTGCTATGGCCTGTGGGTGGGTGGCTGGGTATTTTCTCTTGCGCTCAAATGCCTGGGGTAACGACATTTGGACGCTGTGCTGGGACAGGGAAGTGGATGTGGTCGCTGATGGTGCTTCAGATGGTACAGGTGCAGGGCGGGAGGTATGCGGGCCTGCGCCTTCGACAGGCGATTGGCCGGCACCGAAAACAGGGGAAGAGGAGGCAGTGGTGTGGCCTGCAGACACAGATGGGCGATCCAGGCGTTCCTCCCACTTACTACGGTGCTTGGATGCCATGTGTCGGATCATGCTGGTGGTGGTGAGGTTTCTAGTGTTCATGCCTCGGCTCATTCTGGTGTGGCACAGGTTGCAAACTACAATTCTTTTGTCGTCCGCACTTTCCTTAAAAAAACGCCATACCGCGGAACACCTACCCTTTGGCAAGGTAGATTTACGCAAGGGGGTGCTCCGTGGAACATTTGCGGGCCGGTTTGGTGCGGTCCGCCTTCTTTCTGTAGCCACACCACTGCCTCTTCCAGCCTGTTGCGGTGCTGCAGATGGCTCACCCTCAGGACTGCTGTCATCGCTCGGCTCTACACCTTCCCAGGTGGGGTCAGTCACCTCATCGTCCACCAAGTCCTCCTCCACTTCCTCACTCTGATCATCCTCCTCATGTCTTGATCCCACCACATACTCAGTCATTGACAACTGTATAACATTCTCCTCAACAAGGTCTTGAGACGGAAATAGTGGTTGATTTAATGGCAACTGTGTCTCATCATCATCATCATCATCCACTACTTCCTTTGACCTTAAATGCCGTTCACATCTGTCATTTTCTTGTGATTGGGTACCCTCTAGAGGTTGTGAATCAGGGCACAAGATGTCATGTTCCTCTGCAAGCGTGCTTGGAGAGAGGGTCAAATGAAGGATTGGTGATGAGACGAGCTCCTCACTATATCCCAGTGTGGGATCACTTCTTTGACCAGACCGTGTATGGTGGGAGGAAGGATGATCAGAGTGAGGATTATGTTGACCAGACTCTTGGCTACTGAGAGTGGACTTGGTGGAAGACAGGGTGGTGCTTAACCGACTGGAAGCAGTATCAGCTGACATCCAACCGACCACCTGTTCGCAGTGGTCGGACCTCGAGAGTGATGTCCTGCAATGCCCTGTGAAATGAGACATGAAGCTAGGTATGGTGGATGTCTTTCTTTCTTGTGCTCTGGCACCAGGCACAGTTTCTCCGCGTCCTGACCCGCGCCCTGAACTATCAGGATCACGTCCACTTCCCCGTCCCTTTTTACCCGCCTTCTTAATCTTACACGGAATATGTGACTTTAATATTTGAGTTTGAAAACTTAACAGTATTTCTTCCTATTCTGCAACTGTGCAGAGTACACAGAATAGGCTGCTAAACGGCGGTGACACACACTGAATGGAATATGTGACTTTAATATTTGAGTTTGAAGACTTAACAGTATTTCTTCCTATTCTGCAACTGTGCAGAGTACACAGAATAGGCTGCTAAACTGCGGTGACACACACTGAATGGAATATGTGACTTTAATATTTGAGTTTGAAAACTTAACAGTATTGCTTCCTATTCTGCAACTGTGCAGAGTACACAGAATAGGCTGCTAAACGGCGGTGACACACACTGAATGGAATATGTGACTTTAATATTTGAGTTTGAAAACTTAACAGTATTTCTTCCTATTCTGCAACTGTGCAGAGTACACAGAATAGGCTGCTAAACGGCGGTGACACACACTGAATGGAATATGTGACTTTAATATTTGAGTTTGAAAACTTAACAGTATTTCTTCCTATTCTGCAACTGTGCAGAGTACACAGAATAGGCTGCTAAACGGCGGTGACACACACTGAATGGAATATGTGACTTTAATATTTGAGTTTGAAAACTTAACAGTATTTCTTCCTATTCTGCAACTGTGCAGAGTACACAGAATAGGCTGCTAAACGGCGGTGACACACACTGAATGGAATATGTGACTTTAATATTTGAGTTTGAAAACTTAACAGTATTTCTTCCTATTCTGCAACTGTGCAGAGTACACAGAATAGGCTGCTAAACGGCGGTGACACACACTGAATGGAATATGTGACTTTAATATTTGAGTTTGAAAACTTAACAGTATTTCTTCCTATTCTGCAACTGTGCAGAGTACACAGAATAGGCTGCTAAACGGCGGTGACACACACTGAATGGAATATGTGACTTTAATATTTGAGTTTGAAAACTTAACAGTATTTCTTCCTATTCTGCAACTGTGCAGAGTACACAGAATAGGCTGCTAAACGGCGGTGACACACACTGAATGGAATATGTGACTTTAATATTTGAGTTTGAAAACTTAACAGTATTTCTTCCTATTCTGCAACTGTGCAGAGTACACAGAATAGGCTGCTAAACGGCGGTGACACACACTGAATGGAATATGTGACTTTAATATTTGAGTTTGAAAACTTAACAGTATTTCTTCCTATTCTGCAACTGTGCAGAGTACACAGAATAGGCTGCTAAACGGCGGTGACACACACTGAATGGAATATGTGACTTTAATATTTGAGTTTGAAAACTTAACAGTATTTCTTCCTATTCTGCAACTGTGCAGAGTACACAGAATAGGCTGCTAAACGGCGGTGACACACACTGAATGGAATATGTGACTTTAATATTTGAGTTTGAAAACTTAACAGTATTTCTTCCTATTCTGCAACTGTGCAGAGTACACAGAATAGGCTGCTAAACGGCGGTGACACACACTGAATGGAATATGTGACTTTAATATTTGAGTTTGAAAACTTAACAGTATTTCTTCCTATTCTGCAACTGTGCAGAGTACACAGAATAGGCTGCTAAACGGCGGTGACACACACTGAATGGAATATGTGACTTTAATATTTGAGTTTGAAAACTTAACAGTATTTCTTCCTATTCTGCAACTGTGCAGAGTACACAGAATAGGCTGCTAAACGGCGGTGACACACACTGAATGGAATATGTGACTTTAATATTTGAGTTTGAAAACTTAACAGTATTTCTTCCTATTCTGCAACTGTGCAGAGTACACAGAATAGGCTGCTAAACGGCGGTGACACACACTGAATGGAATATGTGACTTTAATATTTGAGTTTGAAAACTTAACAGTATTTCTTCCTATTCTGCAACTGTGCAGAGTACACAGAATAGGCTGCTAAACGGCGGTGACACACACTGAATGGAATATGTGACTTTAATATTTGAGTTTGAAAACTTAACAGTATTTCTTCCTATTCTGCAACTGTGCAGAGTACACAGAATAGGCTGCTAAACGGCGGTGACACACACTGAATGGAATATGTGACTTTAATATTTGAGTTTGAAAACTTAACAGTATTTCTTCCTATTCTGCAACTGTGCAGAGTACACAGAATAGGCTGCTAAACGGCGGTGACACACACTGAATGGAATATGTGACTTTAATATTTGAGTTTGAAAACTTAACAGTATTTCTTCCTATTCTGCAACTGTGCAGAGTACACAGAATAGGCTGCTAAACGGCGGTGACACACACTGAATGGAATATGTGACTTTAATATTTGAGTTTGAAAACTTAACAGTATTTCTTCCTATTCTGCAACTGTGCAGAGTACACAGAATAGGCTGCTAAACGGCGGTGACACACACTGAATGGAATATGTGACTTTAATATTTGAGTTTGAAAACTTAACAGTATTTCTTCCTATTCTGCAACTGTGCAGAGTACACAGAATAGGCTGCTAAACGGCGGTGACACACACTGAATGGAATATGTGACTTTAATATTTGAGTTTGAAAACTTAACAGTATTTCTTCCTATTCTGCAACTGTGCAGAGTACACAGAATAGGCTGCTAAACGGCGGTGACACACACTGAATGGAATATGTGACTTTAATATTTGAGTTTGAAAACTTAACAGTATTTCTTCCTATTCTGCAACTGTGCAGAGTACACAGAATAGGCTGCTAAACGGCGGTGACACACACTGAATGGAATATGTGACTTTAATATTTGAGTTTGAAAACTTAACAGTATTTCTTCCTATTCTGCAACTGTGCAGAGTACACAGAATAGGCTGCTAAACGGCGGTGACACACACTGAATGGAATATGTGACTTTAATATTTGAGTTTGAAAACTTAACAGTATTTCTTCCTATTCTGCAACTGTGCAGAGTACACAGAATAGGCTGCTAAACGGCGGTGACACACACTGAATGGAATATGTGACTTTAATATTTGAGTTTGAAAACTTAACAGTATTTCTTCCTATTCTGCAACTCTGCACAGTACACAGAATGTGCTGCTAAACTGCGGCGAAGCACACTGAATGGAATATGTGACTTTGATATTTTAGTTTGAAGACTTAACAGTATTTCTTCCTATTCTGCAACTCTGCACAGTACACAGAATGTGCTGCTAAACTGCGGCGAAGCAAACTGAATGGAATATGTGACTTTGATATTTTAGTTTGAAGACTTAACAGTATTTCTTCCTATTCTGCAACTCTGCACAGTACACAGAATGTGCTTCTAAACTGCGGCGAAGCAAACTGAATGGAATATGTGACTTTGATATTTTAGTTTGAAGACTTAACAGTATTTCTTCCTATTCTGCAACTCTGCACAGTACACAGAATGTGCTGCTAAACTGCGGCGAAGCAAACTGAATGGAATATGTGACTTTGATATTTTAGTTTGAAGACTTAACAGTATTTCTTCCTATTCTGCAACTCTGCACAGTACACAGAATGTGCTGCTAAACTGCGGCGACGCACACTGAATGGAACATGTGACTTTGATATTTTAGTTTGAAGACTTAACAGTATTTCTTCCAATTCTGCAACTCTGCACAGTACACAGAATGTGCTGCTAAACTGCGGCGACGCACACTGAATGGAATATGTGACTTTGATATTTTAGTTTGAAGACTTAACAGTATTTCTTCCTATTCTGCAACTCTGCACAGTACACAGAATGTGCTGCTAAACTGCGGCGACGCACACTGAATGGAATATGTGACTTTGATATTTTAGTTTGAAGACTTAACAGAATGTGCTCTAATCTGCAACTTTGCACACTAAACTGAATGTGCTCTAATCTGCAACTTTGCACACTAAACAGAATGTGCTCTAATCTGCAACTTTGCACACTAAACAGAATGTGCTCTAATCTGCAACTGTGCACACTAAACAGAATGTGCTCTAATCTGCAACTTTGCACACTAAACAGAATATATATATTTTTTTTTTTTTTTCCCCCCCCACACAAAATAACCTGCTGCCCCCACACACAGTAGTCCTAAAAAGGACTTTTGGTTCTTTTTTTTCACAATTTTGCTTTTTTTCCTCCCTACACTAACTTTCCCTTCCTATCCTCAGCTCTCCCTGGCTAAGACTGAGCCGAACTCGCTGGTCAGGTGCTATACAGCACCCGACCACGGGTTCTGGCCAGCCAATCAGTGTAATGCCAGCAGCCAACATGGCTGCTGGCATTACACCGATGTCAGAGCCTCCCTGCACGTTTATTGGCTGCGCAGCAGCCGCAAAACGTGCGGGGAGGAGACCCGAACATGGCGGGCGAGCACATGCGGTACTCGTACGAGTACCGCCATGTGCCGAGCAGATCGATGCTCGAGCCGATCCGAGCATCGGCCGAGCATGCTCGCTCAACACTAAAAGTTATCATTGATTTCGTTAGAATTGAAAAAGTGGAAATAAATGGAAAATCTCTACTTTTCATGGGAAGGAGGGAAGTGTGATTTTACATGTTCCTGTTTTGATTCTTAAAGTTTCATCCATCCCTAGAGGTCTCTCTGCCTAATGTGTTTAAAACCTGATTTGCCACTTCATCAGAGGACGAGACAGGCTACCTCAGTTTTAGTTTATTGTGGGGGGTTTTGTCTGAAAACCCCTATGAGTATAATAGTGGGCTGTACATTCTATGAACATCTTTATTTGTAAAGCATGAAGAGCTTTACAAATGAGAATAAAATATAAATAGGCACCCAAAACAAAATTATTATATATGCATCCATTGTAGATTCCTAAGGGGAAGAGGGCCCCTACCACAGAGATTTTATAATCTTGCATTTTGTTTTATTAAACAGTCAATATAATACTTACAATACTGTGCCTTTTACATGCTCGTGGATGTGATGGATTCATTTGTTTATGGTTTCTTTTGGGGTTAAACTTGAATCCCATTCACTGCTTTGAAATGTTTATGGTAAATGCCTGCAGGATTTTGTAATAGAAATTGAAAAGCAGATAACCTGGTCCTGTATGAATCATGTACTTTCTGCCACTCAGATCACTTCCCCTGATACCCACTATGCAATCTGATGACCACATCAATGTGCTCATCTTTGTCTGGAAGAAACAGATATGATATTCAGCTATATAAAAAGTCTAGGAAATTACATTCTTTGTTAACCTTTTCTTATTTTAAGTAGAGGACTCTTAAAGGGTCATTAAAGATTTACAACCTATGTATAAATTAACTATTTATTGTCCCTTGACAAACCTTGGCTTTATGCACATTTAAATAACTAGCACTCATAGCCATCAAATTTATTTAAAATTATCTCTCTCTGTTGTTCTCAAATCCTCAGGGAGGCATTATCATTAGAATTTCTCCCCTTGAGCACAGATAAATTCAATGACTTCATAATTTTGATTCACCCACCTGAGCTCGTGCAGGAAAATCACCAGATTCTGGGCTGTCTCTGAGGATAGGCTTGGAACCAATAATCTGTCTAGTACCATAGGCATGAATTGTTGTCTTAAATATGCTGTACTAGTTGAAGAGCCCATTACACGGGCCACAGTGCCACTGCCAGCTGGTCGCGGGGCAGTCATTGCAAGGCATTCCCTCCATAGACTTAACATTGGATAGAAGCCAATTTTTTACTCGCATGCCGGTAAAATACTGGCTGGGTAGCAACCCTAGCAGTGGCTGATGCAGCCGGTCGTGGTGCAGTCATGCTCAGTAGAGACTTCCCACACCACAGCTGATACAGACCGGGACGCTCAAGGGCAGTCTCTACTGCGCATGACTGCAGCATGCGCAGCAGTCTCTACTGCGCATGATTGTGTCGTTACACATGTTTTAGCGAATTATTATATAAGGATAGGGGTATCCACTAATGCTTTTTGTGGTATGCTAGGAGAGAATTGTCATGGCAGTTTTAATAAGTGTTTCACAAGTTTTTGTGCAGTATTGTATATAAGCTGTGAGACATAATAGAAAAGCTTTGCTAAAAGCAAAATCACATAATATCAATGCACATCCACATTTTTCTCAGTATTAACCCTTTATACGAGGAGAGGCTGCTTAAAGCAATAGAAGCTAGTAAAATTTTCAAATATAAAATTACAGCGAAGGTTTTGATAAGCACACTCATTAGACTGGAATTGTCATGGTAATTTGAAGTTACATAGTTACATAGTAGTTTAGGTTGAAAAAAGACTTGCATCCTTCAAGTTCAACACTTTTCCTATTCCTGTTTACTGTTGTTGATTCAAAAAAAGGCAAACCCCCCTCAATACAGCAATTTCAAATTCTGCTTTGAATAGGGGTAAAACATTCCTTTTTGATTCCAAATGTCAATCAGATTTCTCCTTGGATCAACAAGCACTAAATAAATATTAATCACAATATTAACGTACAAAGCCCTCTATGTTCTGCTTTTTCAAAAAAGTATCCAGGCCTTTTTTAAAGGCATCAAGTGGGGCTGACGCTATTCTTAATAACTGAACCTGTCATTTATTAACAGTTTTAACAAACAGAAGTAAACAAATAGTGATTGCGCATGATAGCCTACATAGTAACATAGTTGACGAGGCTGAGAGAAGACATGCGTCCATCAAGTCCAGTCCATGGCTAAACATCCCTGTTGATCCAGAGGAAGGCAAAAAAAAAAACACTAAACCATTTCCAATTAAACCCCAAGTGGGTAAAAAATTCCTTCCTGACTTCAAATGGCAGTCAGATAGCTCTCTGGATCAATAACCTATCTGCATTTAAGCCATCTGTCATAATTCTCAATATTGTCATGTGCTAGATAGGTATCCAGTGCTTTTTTGAAAGTCATTATAGAATCTGCAAGCACAACATCCCAAGGCAAAGCATTCCATAGCTTTACCACCCTTACTATAAAAAACCTGCCTTTGTTTTACTTGAAATCGCCTTTCCTCTAGTCTTAATGGATGACCTATCATTCTTAGTTCAGTTCTTTGCATAAATCATTTGTTGGATAGTTCTTTGTATTGACCTTGAATATATTTGTAAATAGTAATCATATCACCCCTTAGAAATCTCTTCTCTAATTTAAATAAACCCAGTTTGACTAATCTCTCTTTAGAACTCAGATCCTCCAATTCCTTTATCAGTTTTGTTGCACATTTCTGCACTTTTTCCAGTTCAATAATGTATTTTTTAAGAACTGGTCCCCAAAACTCTATTCCATATTCTAGATGAGGCCTAACCAACGATGAGGGACACAACTTGCTTAGGATCACTCTATGTGTACATGTAGGTAAACCTATTTGTGTTTTTATTTATTTATTTTATTTATGGACCATAGAAACGAAACAAATGTTTTGCAAGTGTTTCAGTTCTTGACAAAAAAACACACATTTACGGAACTATTTTACTCATCTCTAACCTTTACTTCCATTGTTTACTTGCACTAAAAAAAAAAAAGCTGAAAAACTGAAATCCTAGAAAAAAAAAAAAACAAAACAAAAAAAAAAACACTCCACTTGGTCTCTCTTTAATTGTATGTATATAACACCCTTTGGGTGCACAGGCTCTGCTTAGTCAATGGGAAAAGATCATGCCCTGAATTGACTGGGTGAGCCTTCTCCACTGGCCTATCGTTTCTGTTTTTGCAAATGCGAAATGAGGAAAGCTGCCCAGCTTGGGATATTATAATTATGGGAGAGTTTAATTATCCAGATACCTACTGGAAAAATTAGACTTGTCAGAGTGCTAGGGGAAGCAGGTTTGTGAGCATGCTTCAAGAAAACTACATGTCACAAATGGTGGAAGAGCTCACAAGAAATAACAATGTATTGGACCTAGTGATAACGAATAACGAAGAAATGGTATCCAATATTAAGGTAAGAGAACATTTGGGAAACAGTGATCACAACATGGTTACATTTGAGATGTAAAACTGTATAGGTTCAACCAAAACTCTTAATTTTAAAAAGCTAACTTCAAACTGTTGAGGGCTTCAAAGCAACACATAGACTGGGATACTTTATTTAAAGGCAAAAATACTGAGGAAAAATGGTCAGAATTCAAATTTAGGTTTCAGAAATGTACCCAACAGTATATACCAATGGGGAACAAATGCAAAAGAAGCAAGTCACAGCCAATGTGGTTAACTGCACATGTAAAGAAGGTAATGGCAAGGAAAAAAAAAGCATTCAAATTATTTAAGTCTGAAGAACTGAACAATCTTTCTTAAAATACAGGAAGTGCAACAAAGATTGCAAAAAGTCAATTAGGGTAGCAAAAATAGATAACGAAACACGAATTGCAAGGGAAAGCAAGACTAATCCTTGTCAACTAAAAACTTGGAAACAGTGACCAGTGTCAAACAGCAGTAGCAAAGGCAAACAAAATCCTGTCTTGCATAAAAAGAGGTATTGAAGCAAGAGTGGATAACATTATTTTGCCATAATACAAATCATTGGTAAGACCTCACCTTGAGTATGCAGTGCAGTTTTGGGCACCAGTTCTGAAAAAGGATATACTAGAACTAGAGAGGGTACAGAGAAGAGCAACAAAATTAATTAAGGGAATGGAGGACTTGACGTATGAGGAACGACTAGACAAACTAGGTTTATTTACTCTAGAGAAAAGAGACCTTATCACATTGTACAAGTATATGAGAGGTCAATACAAGGATCTCCTTGGTGAGCTATTTATTCCAAGGCTTGATCAGATGACCAGGGGACACCCCTTGAGATTAGAGTAAAGGAGGTTTAGACTTCAGCAGAGTAAGGGTTTTTTACAGTAAGGTCCGTTAAATTGTGGAATTCCTTGCCCAAGGAGGTGGTTTTGGCAGATACAATGGATACATTTAAGAGAACATTAGATACATTTGTTTCAAAAGGTAACATACAGAGTTATACTGTTTTTTGTAGGCAGATCAGGAAGGCCTGATAAAGACTAACTTATTTGGTAGCAGGAAAGCTATAAAATTCTCAGTCACTGGGGTAGAAGGCGAAGGTTGAACTTGATGGACTTGTGTCTTTATTCAACCTAATGTACTATGTTACTATGAAAGTGGACTCTATGGATATAGAGAGTGCAGAGTGTTAAAGGATTAAATCACTTGGGTGCAATGGGTTTTCATCTAACAAACTGGAGCAGTTGAGAAAAACTCACACCTCTTCTACATAAATCACAGTATACATCAGAAATCATGTCAAGTGACATGTTTTTTTCTTTCAGGATTCCCATCTGTTCTCCTTTTGCTCAGGCTGTTTCCTATTTACTGCTAGGCAAACCCAGGAGGTACCTAAACTTACCTTGGCCTCCTTTTGCTCTCACTGGATCTCTGGCCCAGAAAGTCCACAGAGGACCTTTGAAGGGAACTCTGTCCTTTGCTCTTTTAATAGATCAGAAAGGCTCCTTTCTTCCTCTGACCAGCTTTCGCTTGGGTTGCACATGCTTCCCTAACTTGCTCTTGATAACTCTGTACTCTCTCTGCTAAAGGGATGTTTAACATATAAAAAAGGTTCAACCAAAATCAATATTGTGTATGCTATAACACTTTATTTGAGTGGCTGATTCCACATATATTTTTACCTGGTAGAGTTCTAAGGAGCAGAGACCTACCCAGTCAATGTAAAGAGTACACCATATATGGGTGAGAGCCAGTTTAAGTGAATATTCTGAGAGCCAGGTTTTAGCCTCTGAAAATTGTGTAATTTGCCTATTTTTGGTGTTGATGAAGGGCTGTTTCAGTATAACATACTACACTTAGCTCCGATTTTCTGTTTCCTATGTGCACTGTTAAACAAGACACCTTTAGCTGTCACTGTAAGAAAGAGACTGTGCTACTTAAATTGCTTTCAAATTTATGAATTAAAGACTATTATTCAATCTCTTGTGTTGTTTATCTTGTAATTTATGATTGGAAAAGTATTAAAACTGTTTTCTACCCCCAGTGAGGTCTCCAAATCATTGCTTTGTTTTATTTTATAATGATAGATTATCTTTTCTTCTTATACTGTTAATGGAAACACCGAAAAACAATGTAAAAATGATGATCACCATGGCCTTATTGCTATCATAGTTGAAGTCTTAACTATCTGACATAGAAAATCAATAGAGAGAAAAAATAATGAAATGATTTATGAAAAAAAAAATGTGCTATAGCTACCAGTATTATGGATAGGCAGAAATGCTGGTTGCAGGAAATAAAGTGAAAAAACTAGGTCCTGTATGAATTATTGCCAGAACTGTGCATTTCTGCATGTGTGCGTCTATGTAAATGTGTATGCATAGTAAGATATATGTTTGAAGATGCAAATAAGTACTGGGAAAGATGGAAACAAGGAGTGGCAATGTTATGAGCATTGAACTAAAGCTTACACCAATAGGTTTCACCTAATTTTCCTTGCCACTGAAACTGAAACAAAAAGGAGAAACATTCAGATTCCAGCCAGAAAGAAAATTAACTATTTTCCTGTTCCAAGCCAGGAGAGTATGCAAATATATAATAGGTTTCTGTAGATTTCTCCTCTTTAAAAGTTTATTAGATTTCACACTGTGATTTATGTTTCACCCTTGAGATAAGTAATTGTTATTTAATTATTCCGTTGTTTAAAACAAATTGAATAGTTGTTGCTAGAGTTGCCCTGTAAGAGCACTTGTTATTGCAGGGGACATCTGGACATGGGAATGTGTATCTGGTGCACATGTTCAAAGTAGCCTGAGCAGATGGTCATGATGGTTTCCCAGCTGTTTCTTTAGGTCTTAAACATGGGGCAGTTATTAAGAGTGAAACTCTCAGCAGAGATCATGCTAGTTATGGGTACTATATAACCATGAAGCATTTCTTTTTTATTCAATCTGTGTTCCTTGATGGCACAGTTTGATTTCTAATCCTTTGAATACAATGCCCTAAGACGTCCCAAGCGTCCATGGGTTAAAACATGTACTATACAAATTGTGCATGGGAAAGGACAGGTATACCCCAATATAACTTAGCCTTGATACTTTAACCCATAGTACAGATGTCTTCATTGCAACCAAGGAGTTAAAACATGTTTAGTGGGTTTTATATTACAAAAATCAGTTGAAAATATTTGGGGATCACATCTGCCATGTTAGCCTACCCGTTTTAGTGCCAGAGAGTTGAGCAGTGTATTGCAGAGCAACGCATTGCTACCAGCTCTGGTACTGAAAAGGTTAAATGTGCTCTAATACCTCATCTATTTTCATTAGTGTAAAAGTGGAGTAATTGTGTAGAAAAGCAATTGAATCACTAGGGACAAATGACTATCCCCTTTGATTTAAGGGAATCTGAAGTATTTTTCTCTTTTTTCACAAAATTTTCCTCCTTTTCACCTATTTTAACAAATGTTTCACCTATATTTCCTATGAGTACAATATTTCCCACTGTAAGTCAATGTTGTGAGCTCTACAGGAACGTTGTTAGTATGCAGAGTGCGTTTTGTCCTTTGCTCCAAAGCTAACTTCCTGCTTAAGTGACACTGGCACATATTCATGATGATGTCAAGTGATAAAAATAAAAAATAAAATACCACCTACAATGTGTCAGATGTATATGGTAGTGGTGGCGGGGGACTGGCATGGTGTGTGAGATATATATATATGTGTGTGTGTGTGTGTGTAAGCACTCATACTTAATGACTCATCTTGAGAAAGGCCAGCTGAGCCTGTCCTGAAACATTGATTATCTTATGGAATAAAATTACTTTTAAATAGGTCCTGTGAGTGCAGAGGTCCTTTCGATCTATAGAGATTCCAACAGTGGCTTTTACTATTGTCATGTTTGTGTCAAATTGCTATCCTCCTTCTCAGATTGACACACATTGTCGTAATGGTAGCAACCCTTCTTCACACTCCTCATCTGTGCTGCTGTTAATATATTTGTCCTGGCTTTCTCTGTCATGTGTGGTTTCTGCTACCTGATACTCATATGGTATGAGATGTTGGCTCATTTTCAAGAATGTTAGTCTCCCAACATTGCTGCTTGAAAGTGGCTTCCTTTTACCAGCTGATGCATGTCTGTGTTGTCATTATGGTAAGATTCCTCAGCCATGGTCCTCATTTATTAATAAAAATATCAGTTGTAGAATTTGACTAATTACTGCCCCAGTGTGACTTACCGAGTCACCAGCATGGTTGCCTCCTCAAAGGGTTTCAGCAGCTCACATACATCCATTAAGCCTTCCAGTTTTGCATGGTGTACCTGCAAATGGCATTCTGCTCGTACAAATGCTCTAGCATGTACAGTGTGGAATTCCACCTGGTAGGGACCACCATCTTCAGCTGGTGATGGGGCAGTTTGTTAAGCTCTTGTATGGAATATAGAGCATTGCACTATAGGAGCAACTAAAATGGGCAGATATTTTGCAGGCAATAGTAAGTATCTCTCTGAGGGTTTCACAGTCATATAGTCTGTTCTTTGCCCCCTTTTCCACATATCTGTTATAAGGTGGATTTTCTTGCCATAAGCACTTTTCAGTCCTTTGCCCACCACACTAACCACCTGCTTGTACAATTCAGGCACATCCATCCTGGAAAAATAACTGCAGCTTGGGATATTCCAGCGTGGCGCTACACATGACATCAGTTCTCTGAAAACTCAGTTTTCTACAAAAGAATACGGCAGCATGTCCATTGTCAACATCTTGGCAACCTTGCCATTCCACAGGCATACTTTAGGATTGTTTTTGTGAAGTGTTTCCCAGGAACTCAGTCAGTGTAGGTTGGCAGGACATGACAGAAGAACCCTGGAACTGTATTGCTTTAACAACATGCTTCTGCTGCTGCTAGTTGTTGCACCTCTGACCTGCTGATAGTCTGTCTCCCAGTCAGATCTGTGGTTGTGTTGCATGTGGTATCTCATAGACGAGGTGCCTAGGTGTGAGCCTGCTTCCCTCTGCTCACTTGCGTTTTGCACAGACAACAGATAGTAACATGTTTAGCTTTAGGATCCTGAGTGAACTATCTCCATACTGTGGACTTCATGGACTGAGGGGTTCCTGAGGTGATGCTACTTGGGCTAGATGTTCATGCAATTCTACTACTACTAGGTGTCAAAGGTGCAGCACTTGCAGCAGCAGCAGAGGAACTCAACATATTTAAAATTGTAGATGCTAATAGCCTATGTTGCTGTTCTTGTTGCTGCTGGGTGCTCAACACAGGTGTGTGTGTGTGTGACTGAGCAGGACTTGGACTTGGAAGAGGGGATGATGCAGATGATGACTGATAGGGTGACTATGTACTTTTTGCCATATTTGCTTGTCCAGCGTCAGACTTTCCAGTGATTTTCTCAAACAGTTTGTAAACAGGCACATTGCTCCTTTTCAGTGGTGGAAGATTCAGTCTTTGCCCTTCTGCTAACTTTATGTCCATGCCATCATCCTCTCTCTCACTCTCAACCTCATCTGTATCTGAACAAGAGAAGGATGCTGGAGGGATTTATATTCTAGATCTGCATCATCAACATCAGTCATCATTAGGTCATCCTCATCATCAGCATCACCTGCCACTTCTTGCCCACTACCCCTATATTCCTCTAAGCTTTTAGAGGTCTCAAACAATTTTGTTACTTGTACTTTCACAAAGTTCACTAATTCTTTCAGGATAGGTGTTTTGGTGCTTTTTTTTTTTCCTCACTATCTGGTGCAGCAGTTGTTCAGCTTGTACACCTTCCTCCATTGTGCTATTGCTATCATCAACACTAGAATGCAACTTGTTGTTGACTTCAGTGTTCTTATGTCTTCTTATATGGTTCTTTTTTTGTATTGGCACTGGTGGTGCTGGAAGTTTTGGTGGGACTTTGACAAACTGCATCTTCCCTTGGAGGAGAGGGATCAACATCATTTATTGCACACGCTGTTGCAACCATTGCTGCAGTCAGTTTTTGAACTACTAATTTACTCTCATGTCCCTGCACTGCTCCACCTTTCCCCCTTCACCTGCCCTGTATGCTTTTGCTGGATATTACTCAACTACCGTGTGTGTTTTACTCAACAGTACACAACATATCTGATGGAGTGTGATGTCTTGTCTTAGCCGAGTCAGTTGTCTGTCACCTAATATTTAGCTGTTTGCTTATTTCGTTATTATTTGTTAATGATTTTATTATCATTATTTTTTTTTGTTGCCCACCCTATCTTATCACAGTCTGTCCAAAAAAAATGTTTAATTGAAAAGCAAAATCAAAAACTTTTTTCCCCAGACTTCCCCAGCACAGAGACAATAATAGCACAATTAGCAAGCAAATTGGTCCCTAGCTGCTTGTGTCTTGCCTGTCAGTCACATGGTATTTTGGGATATTTGGAGTCAACCTCCTTCCTCCCTTCTTCTCCCCAGAGTGCCCCCAGACTCTTCTAATACAGAGAACAAATGTGCTACCTAAAAGACTTCCTAAATTAACTTCAGATTGCCTTTATTTGCCTATGTCTCTAGCTCAAACATACTGCTTTCTCCTCTCACAAACACAGAATGGCATGCTGTGAGAGCCTAACACCCTTGTATATGGCTTATTAAAAGTAGAGAAAACTTTCATGTGGTAGGGAAACATTTTTCTTCCTATTGATTTCAATGAAATGAACTAGCCAAAAAAGCAGAAAAATGGCACTTTTTGCTGGAAATTATTTGGTAAGTGGAATGTGCCATTATTCGTTGATTTTGCATTGAGATGAAAATTTTCACCCATCCCTATATTGAATGTCTCCATAAAATTCTCTGCACAGACATTTGGTGCATTCTTGTCAGAAACTTGTTAAGATGCTGTACATGTAAGCATTTAGCATTATGGAACACTAGGGAGTAGATTTAAAGGGAGCCGCTAGCAAAAAAAAGTTGTATTTAGCAATTTAAAGATCCGTCTAAAGAACAGCTAACGGCAGTATGACAATCCTTGCGGCCGATACACTTATGTGCATTGAGACGCATGGAACAAGAATCCACAGAGTCATTTAAAGGGGAACTACCACCCCGCAATAACTTTAAGTGAATTCAGTCTTCATCTGGCGACTAGCTGCTTAGTAGCGCTAGTCGCCAGAAATATTACCTGGTTCCAAAGATTTTGCAGCCGGCTCCAAAAGGGACAGACAGCGCAGGCGCACGGACGTCACTGTGACGAGATGTCTGTGCTTCCTGCTCCTGAGAGCCTCGGAAAAACTGCAAAAATCTTTGGAACCAGGTAATATTTCTGGCGACTAGCGCTACTAAGTAACTAGTCGCCAGATGAAGACTGAGTTCACGTAAAGTTATTGCAGGGTGGTAGTTCCCCTTTAAAGGCTTGCAGTACAGTTAACGGCTAAAAAAAAGATACACGTAACGGACAAACGTTAAGAGACAGTTTTCTTAGCCAATAGACACTTAACGGGCAAAAAAAACACCCGTTACATAGGAAAACAGACGAAATGCTTACCACACAAGCATGTAAATGGCAAAATTAACCCGTGCAATGCCCAAAGAACACAAAAACATGGACAGACACCAAAAATCACCATCACACACAACAACGCGCAACACCACAGGGATAAGGACCCCCAAAAAAACACCAACACAACATGGCATGGAACAATTCGGGTCATCACACAACACGGACACCTGCCAATACAAAACAAGCTCACCTGTGCAACATCAACACACGATCCAGACGCAACCTGCACCCCACAACTTCACACCCGCAGCTGACACAGACACAGCAATCAGAACACACCACTTCTTAAAACACAGACACACCTGCATACACTTACCTGGCTGAACCGATTCCTGTTCCATTCCAAGTTCCAGCAGAGACTACCAGTGGCTTCGGCCTAGTCTCAGCAGTGAGGTCTATCCTAGACGGCCTACTATTCCTGATAGTAGTGCTAGCTTATCTGTTGAACTACTGCCTATTCCTATTTGTCCACTGTTATACTTTATTCTGTGTCTTGAATAAAGGTTGTTTTATACTATATGTTCTGACTCCTGAGTTATCTGGGTTACCATGAAAACCATATGAGCAGTTCTTCAACTCACATGATGTGGGGACATGATTGTTAGAAATTTTAGTTTGTATTTTCTAAGTAGCTTTACTAACTTTTCAAGATCCAGTTTAGTAGCAATGAGATTCTGATTTTTAGGATACATTTGACATGTATTAGAATAGAAGTTACCCACTGCTGATCTGAGGTAGTTGTTATCTTGGTCCTCTCATTATAACTGAACCAGATATTGTAAGATATTTTAGTATGTGACACACTATCTAGTGTCAAGATTTATATGAATAAGGCCATATGACACTAAAGAACTGTTATTATGGCAGTTATGGAGTCCTATATATATATATATATATATATATATATATATATATATTCCGCTGATTAACATTGTATCAGGAGCCCTCTAATAGCTGGAATTACCATTCTGATCCTTTACAAATAAGAGACTAACTCTGTCTCACATGTGCCGATGATGTCCCAGTGTATATTATTTAGTTCTTGCACTAGTTCCTCTTATAATTAAACCTTACTCATAGATCGAATGTTGAGCGTTCCAATGTCTAAAGACCAAAGGCAACCTAATAGAACCCAGTAACCTCTGCATTTGAGCTGCTTGCAAGCCACCGGGGAATGAGGGCTATTGTTTTTGTTGTAAAGCCACGCTGAGGGACCATAATCTGCCATGCTGGTCAAGTGCAGGTTGGTAGGTTTTTGATCGATTTAGTCTGGTGTCATAGCTTTGATCTGTCCACCTTGGGTATCTCTGTCAGGGATATATGGTCCTGATGGCATAGTTCTTGGCTTCATTGATACACAAAAATACTATCACTACGATAAGACTTCAACCCATCACAGTGATAAATACATGTAAAACAATAAATAAATGAAATAAAATAAAAAAAAATAAAAATAAGCACCATTGCAAATATACCACTCAGAAGTGCTACAATCTATAAGTTATAGTGTGAAATATACCTGGAAAATGCAAAAAGAAGGGAAAGTATATAAAGAGTGCCTCTGTGTAGTTTTACAAATTTATAAGCAAATATAATCTATGCAATAGAAATAGACTAGTCTATATTAATATCATATATAAAAAAATGTAAAAACATGTATAGAATGACAATATTGTTTTAATATTTATGGCTAGCAAGTTGGTCTCCCATCCATATATTGCATATTATAGTAGCAGTCTCCTTTTAGTAAATAGCCGGGAACAAGCATAAATGTAAATACCTCTCCCGTCTTCATTCTTTGATTTGCCAGCCTTTTACTAGCAAAGAAAGCAGACTCATGAGTCATGAACAAAGAAAACTGCCAGAATCTGCTATCTCTCATTGCTACTATTATCTTCAGTTCAAGTGGAGTTGGGAGTAGGAGTGGGCGAAAGTTGTTGCTGTGTTCCCACGAGAAACGCCAAAAACACATTATTGTCCACTTTAGGGCCAATGGCCAACATGACCTGCTGGCACGAGGCCAGTAGGGCATTTTTTTTTCTCATGGCTTGTGCTTTAAATCGGAACTTTCATCTTGCATAAAGTTGTCCTTCAATAATTAAGCATATGGCGACTAGCTTCATAATAGTTTTATTACATCTCAGAAATACCCGAATCTAAAGTAATCCTTAATTTTCGGAGACCAGAAGACAGGCATCAGCGCAGATATCTTGTCTTAGAGACATCTGCGCACCTGCGCTGTCAGTCCTGGTCTCTTATAGGAGGCATTGCATGTCACCTTAAGGTAACCGGAACACTAATTGTGTACTTCTGAGATGTAACAGAACTATTATGAAGCTAGTCACCATATGCTTAATTATTAGAGGGCGACTTTATACAATGTGAAAGTTCCACTTTAAAATAAATAAATAAATAAATAAATAAAAACTTAGTCCTACAAAAAAAAAAAAATAAACAATTGTTGGGGGTTTGTTTCTAACAAGCCTAAGTCCTACAAATCAATGTTTCCTTAGGGCTTGTGCCAAACAAGCTTAAGTCCTACAAATCAATGTTTCTTCAGGGTTTGTGCCTCTAAAAAGTCTAAGTCCTTCGAAGACCCCTAACAACAAATCTAACAAATCATCCTCTACAAAATACTCTTTCAAGTCAAGTATCAGTCCACCCCAGTGGCAGATTATGTCAGGGGGTTCCTGTGTCTATCACTTTAAATACAAATTTCTTATTTTATTTATTTATTTTTTATTAACTCTCCTCCCAGTAGACTTCAAGAAACCCCCTCAAAACAAATTCCCTGTTCAAATGATTCATTCATTCACCAACACAGGTACCCTCCTCAGACCCCTTTATACCATGTCTTATGGTTTCTATTTTATTTTATTTAGGATTTCTTTTTTATTAAGTTCCCCTCAATCCCAGTAAACAACCCCCCCAAAAAATCATCCCCTGTTCAACTGATTCTTTCCCCACACCCCACCAACACAGGCACCCTCATGCCCCTTTTATACTATGACTTTGGGAAATAACATAATATTTGTTATGTGTTATGTGTAAATTCAATGTTCCCATTGAGTTCAATGCAATGAGCTAGGCGAAAAAAGCAGAAAATTGGCACATGTCATGGGAAATTATTTGTAAAGCAGGAAGTGACATTATTTACAGATTTCAGTTTTAGGCAAACATTTTTACCCATCCCTAGTCGGGAAAGATCCACAAGAAGCAAAAAAGTTCAACTTTGCACCTATGTATGTCAAAGAAACAAACATAGAATGACATTCAGTGGGCTTTGAACAAAGAAAAGATGGGAGAGACGAATTTCTCTGCCCGCTACAGTCCCAATGGACAGGAGAGGTATTATAATTTATTCATGTTCCCAGATATTTACTAAACAAAGAGAGCTACTATATTCAGTATATGGATTACCTTACAAGTCATAAAGTTTATAGCGATATTTTAATTCTATACATGTTTTTACATACATATATATAAATCACTTTCTGTGCACCAACAAACTTGGTAATTTCATCAGCCCATCTTTTCTTTTGTCTTCTTCTTTGGCAACAGGTATCATGTGGAATCGATTCCAAAATTCATTGTGTCTATCTACCATCAGGCCTTCTTGCTATGTAACCTTCTTATTTTCATTTTAGGTACTTTACTCTTTCAATGATGTCATAAATCTTTGTTTGCTGATGAATCCATACACACATTTTTCTGTCTCTCTTTCTTATGTTCAAAATTTATGTTCCATACTTCTCTGCGTAATCTTAAGTTTTTGTATGGCTTTGGCATTCAGTGTCCATGCTTCACAGCCAAAGATACTATCAAGAAGAATGGACACAATACTTGATGCTGCAGAACCTAATGAACAATAAGGCTTCAGAAGTGGTTCCAGTCAAATGGACCATATCCAAACAGAACAACAAGTTACAGAGCAACATAATGAATATAATCTTCCATGATGCATAGCCTTCATTGATAAAAAAATGACTTTGACTATGTGAAAAAGCAAACAGTAATCAATGCCCTGATCAGCCAAAGAATAGATAGGTCTTGCATCAATATCTTCTAATCAATATATGAAAATGCAACTGCATTAATACAGGTGAATAATGATAAAGTTCAGATCAACATAGAAAAAAAGCATAACAAATGGAGACACAATTTCCCTAAAACTATTGTCTGCGTGTTTAGAAGAAATTTTATGCAAGCTAAATTGGGTCCAAAAAAGGACTTAAGATCAATGTAGATTACCTACATCACTTACATTTCTCTGATGATATCATACTTTTTGCCAGTAGTCCTGAAGAACTGTAAAATAGCACTAAAGAGCTACAACAGGAGAGCAAAATAGTGTGTGAATAGTATTTTGTGCATAGCGATTTCATATTGCGTTGTGCATTGCGTATGTATTGTGTGTGTATGTATTGTGCATTGAATGTGTGTATATTGTGTGTGTTTTCTGTGCATTGTGTGTGTATTAGGTGTATGCATTGTGTATTGTATGTATTGTGTGTGTATATAGGTTACACAGAGAAGTATGGCGTGTCAAATTTTGAACATAACAAAAAAAGACCAAAGAACTTGAACTTGGATTTGACAGCAAAAAAAAGGTTTATGGCATAAATTACATAATTGAAAGAGTAAATTGTATAAAATGCAAATGGGCAAGTCACATAACAAGAAGGCATGATGGTAGATGGACCATACACATTTTCATTGGATTCCACTTGAAGTTGTTGTAGGTTTGCTGAGAGAGGCTCCATTCAGTTATATATAAAATGTACTCAGCCTGTACTGTAGAGAAGAGACAGAACACTGGAGTCTTGATAGGTGATATTTAATACAGATGCAATACACTACACCCCATGGGTCTTGATCATGGATTACAACTGGGCTCTTTTCTTTGACTTGTTAATGCACCTAGTTCTGACTGGGAGATTGGAATAGATAGAAGGTGAACCCTCTGTGATTATCGACAAGGCTTTATGCCCAGGTGGCCCCTTGGTGTCATATTATAAATGTTGTGTGGAACTGGGTCGTAGTGACCTCTAATAGGACCCAGAGGTGGATGCTTTCAGATTTCCTCAATGCCTTATTCTTCCATTAATGTACTGTTTGCAAGAATTACTTTCTCTTTGTTGCTTCTGCAGTTAATCTTGAAGTGCCAGCTATTCTATTTGCCCAGACACTTCTAAGTGGTTTTGTCTTCAGAGTGATTCAATTCCGTTTAAGCTCTGTGGAGCGCACTGTTACTTCTTTGGTTCTGAATGGACTCATTGTATCCATACTGGAGCCTTTGATTGCTTGGACTCCTTATATCCATTTCTGAATTTGGTTAAGACATGCATAAAATAATTAAGACAATACCTTTATGTTATTATCCTATAGTGTTAATTTTGTGCACCATGTTGACTTACATGTGCTGCGATGTGCTTGTGTCATGATCTGCCTACTCATTTGCTACATTGTTGTATTGATACATGCGTCACTATGTTCCCATACTGGGATGCCTTCAGCCGGCATTTGATGGAGCTGTCTACCTGTGTCACTGAACATTCAACAATATTTTCTAGTCCCCTAGATGCTCTAGTGTTCTTTTATTAATTTCCTTTTTCTCTTCTCCTATTTTTTTCACTTTTATTATTACACTATGATTTATTTGATATATAGAGGTGGTCTTCCACTGTCGCACGTGAGTCTGTCCCCTTGGAGACATCATGACCCGGTCTCCTTTGCAGGCTCTGTACATGGGGCTTGGACTGGTGTGCAACATGGATAACACACAAAGCCTGGAAAGAGTTGTTTGCCTCTTCTCAAAAGTACTGATAAAAATGTGTTAGCAAATTACATCCCTATATTATCTAAATTTTTGGAAAGATATGTCCACGTGCAACTTGGCCCCAATTGACCCCTATAAATATTTTGTTATGTGTCTAGACCCCAACCTCACTTTTGGTTTTCATACTGATAAATTAACATTCACGTTTTATCTGAATGCAGTTACAAATGTATTATAACAGATTTAGTATATCCTTCTACACCAAAAATCCATCTTTGTAAAATGAACAGTCTGTATAATTCACTATCCTGATTTGTTCTCCAGTGTAATTAGTTACACTGTACATCATTGTGATACAGTTTCATAGAAGTAGACTTTGTGTTGTTTGTAAACAGAGTGCCTTCATTAAGATAAGGTTTAGATGTTAACACCTTAATGATCACCCGATCCTGGGGTGGGTGGCAGTTAAGGTCCATGGCAGTTTTTTTCTTAAGTTGCGTAATGAATTCTGGGATATAAGAGAGGTATGCAGCCAAGCTGCCATCCCAGAATTCCCTGATGTGCCAGGCCCATCATGGGTCCTTAATGTTTGGACCAGCGTGACGGTCCTGGCACATCACCGGGCATTAAGGTGTTCATTTATCAATATAAGAACCCAAAGTGTGAATAGGATGACATTTTGGTAGAGTCAACTGAGGCCAAGGTATGAGTTGACTTTGTAAAATATTAATAAACAAGAGTGCTTAATTTCCTCAGTAATACAAATAAAAATATTAATGAGGCTAATGCTCCCCTATCTCATGGAAAATATATAACTATAATTAATGGGACTAACCAATTATAATTATAATTATTATTATATAATAACCCGTGTGTTATATCGGACCATTGGGGACTAAACATATGTAGAGTAAGAAAAAAGAAAAAGGAAAGCACTTCTCTCTATTATATATTTGCTATAATAAAAAATATATATAAACAACTGAATGCAGATATCTTAACAAATAAAAAATCTAATCAATATAAACAAAAATATATATAGAAATGAATAATGACTGTCCTCAATATAGTGAAAATAATAAAAGAATAGGATTACTGCTATACTGGCTCAGTATGAGAGTTCCTCTCCCGTCTTCTGCATGTGGTGTGCAATCACTACATCAAGGAAATATGTAGAATATGTGGTGGTCTGAGGTCCAATCCAGAAAATAATTAGAATATATATTTGCAATATATACGTGTAACTAGAAATATTGCAACAGCTTTGTCCGTGTGGTTAATAAAACAATTTAAAAAAAATCCCATGCAGTTGTATGCATGACTAAATAAACGTAGAATGTTTTATAAAGGAAGTGTCTTACAAAGACAGACACTACAGAAGACATCCTAAATAGGAATAGCCAATATGTCTATTATCCACTGCTTTGTAACCCAATGCATCAGATATGTGTATGGCAGTAATAGGATAAAAACATTATAAGTGGATTTACATGTAGGACTATTTTCCTCTGACATTCAAGTGAATCCAGAAAGGAGACAAGGTTTTTATTGACTGGATTATTGAATTTTTACTGCTTAGCCTGTTCAGCTCCAACATGGTGTACAATGCAGTGCAAAGCACTGCGTTACACAACTCTCTATCAGTGAGTGTGAATGTGTGAGCATGTGTGTGTCTGAGTGAGCGTATGTGAGCGCGAGCATGTGTGAGCGTGTTTTGCATGTAGTGTTTTGCTTTTTCTGTATTGCATTTTGTATAAAGCATTTTGTGCATAGTATTTTTCTGTTTTTCGTACAGCATTTTGCATACAGTGTAAGCATTTTGCGTACTGTGTTTTGCATATAGTGTTTTGAATATATCTTATTGCATAATTCGTATAGCATACTGCATTTTGCCTGTTTTGTATATATCATTTTGTGTATGGTGTTTTCATAGAACATATAGCATGTTGTACGACTTATTGCATAAAGCGTTTTTGTGTACTGTTTTACTTATAGCATTTTGTGTATAGCATAGAGTGTGCACAGTGTTTAGCAAATAGCATTTTGTGTAATGCATTTTGCATATAGCAGTTTGCATATAGCGGTTTGCATGTAACGTTTTGAGTAGTACGTTTTGATTATAACATATACCAGGTTGTGTTTTGCTTTTTGCATCTTGCTTTTTTTGTATTGCATATAGCTTATTGCATATACCATTTTCCAAATAGCATTTTGCATATAGGTTTGAGTATATTGGTTTGTGAATAGTGTTTTGAGCATAGCATTTTCATATTGTGCTGTGCATTGCATATGTATTGTGTATTGAATGTGCATATATTGTGTGTTTTCTGTACATTGTGTGTGTGTATTGTGTGTATGCATTGTGTATTGTATGTATTGTGTGTGTGTGTGTGTGTGTGTGTGTGTGTGTGTGTGTGTGTGTGTGTGTGTGTATAGAAGGCACTTCAATTCCTTGAAGAGATTTTCACAAGAGTGCCGACTCCTGTGAAAATCACACCCCCAACAGTTGGATCAATGAGACAGGCAGTACAGTGGAGATTTGAAGAACTCCTCCTTACTTCTGCCCCTGGGTGTGTTTGCCAGGCACAAAAGTCTTCTTTAATATAGATATATAGATACTTTGAAATCTGAAATAACATAGGTGATCCCCATAGTGAAGGTATCACGGTGCCCGTGTATTGCTGGAGACATTTTGACAGTATTATTTGCTGATACCTTTTTATTGCCTAAGGTGATGTTGCTCCACCCAGTGTTAGCTTTTAAGTACTGAGCCCTGTCACTTCTGCAGGGCCCTTTCGTGATATTCCCGTTGCTTAGTGCTTGCTCTGTATATCGTGTGAATCCTGTGTATGACCCAGACTGCCTGACTACTCTGCCTGATTACGTTCCTGCTCTGTGTACCGATCCGGCCTGGCTGACGTTCCTACTCTATGTACCGACCTGGTTTGGAGGACGTTCCTGCTCTGGGTATCGACCCGGATTGGCTGAGACTCCTGCCCTGTGTATCACTCAGGCCCGGTTCACTGCTCTGTCCAGTTATATGGTTGGGGAATCTTTCCGGTACTCTGTCCAGGTCTTGTATAGACCCTTTTGGTTGCCTCAATTGCTGCTCTAGTCGTTCAGCTATTGCAACCCAATCACGCTATTGTGCCTTGTATCTCCATACCCCAGGGTAGGAGCTACTCCTGGTTGCACACTGTACGCTTGGCTTGTCACTGCTCCCCTACTGAGGTTGGTCTCCTGGGTGCCTCAGTTTGTCTCTACCACCTGGAAGTTGCCACCACGCCTGAGCATTCATTAACCCTTGCGGTCTGGTGTCATTATCCTTGGGTCACAGTTACTGCTGTTTCGGTTTGGGGTTACACCGCACCTCCGGTTGCAGTCACCCAGTGTTGTCCGGTAGTCCGTTATTCATTCAGGGCCTCGCTCACCCATTGTGGCTAAGTCGCTGTTGTATCACTCTCTGCGTAGAGAGTGTTCCTTGTGCCTTCCGCTATTAGGGCCTACCAGCCTCCTGGCCTAATAACACCTTCCTATCGTTGTCTCGCTGATTCACACGAACTGTAACCTGACCTGTGTCAGTAATATATATTTTGTGCTCAGATATATGTACTGGACCCGTGTGGGTTAATGATTCCTCTGTAACCTGTTCTGTGTCAGTATTACGTGTTATCTATATGCTGGACCCGCGAGGGTTACTTTATTCTGTCTGGTTTCAATAAAACTGTGTTTTACCAAACATCCTGCCTCTGAGTGTACTGAAAACCATTACAGAAGGTGATCTTGATAAAACAACATACAGAGGCTGAGAAGTGTCCATAAAGTATCTGAACAGAGATATAATGAGCATGTGGGCTCACAGGTAGTTACAAATACACTCTAAATAATAACAAACAGTATAAAAACTGAGGAACAAGATTATTCTACGCTTTTTGCATCCTTCATCAGGGTAACAAAAGCTGGTTCCAATCCAGCACTGGTTTAAATAACCAACCTTATTCCATTCACCAGTGAGCGTCTACCTCTAATCACTAATAGTGTTGAGCGAGCGTGCTCGGCCGATGCTCGGATCGGCTCGAGCATCGCTCTGCTCGGCACATGGCGGTACTCGTCGAGTACCGCCATGTGCTCTCCCGCCATGTTCGGGTGGCGGGGATCTGTGCCGGAAGAGGCACAGATCAGAAGACGCTCCGCTGGACCACCAGGGACTGGAGGTATGGGGGCATTGCGGAGATGAAGGGGGCATTGCGGAGATGAAGGGGGACATTGTGGAAGAGGGGCATAGACTCTATGCCCCTCTTCCACAATGTCCCCCTTCATCTCCGCTATGCCCCTCTTCCACAATGTCCCCCTTCATCTCCGCTATGCCCCTCTTCCACAATGTCCCCCTTCATCTCCGCTATGCCCCTCTTCCACAATGTCCCCCTTCATCTCCTCTATGCCATAGAGGAGATGAAGGGGGACATTGTGGAAGAGGGGCATAGCGGAGATGAAGGGGTACATTGTGGAAGAGGGGCATAGCGGAGATGAAGGGGGACATTGTGGAAGAGGGGCATAGCGGAGATGAAGGGGGACATTGCGGAGATGAAGGGGGACATTGCGGAGATGAAGGGGGCATTCAGAGATGAAGGGGGCATAGCGGAGATGAAGGGGGGCATTGACCAGGCACCCTCCCCTCATCAGAGCAGGGGGTGCCTGGTGTAATGCTCGTGTCGCCCCATTCATTTGAATGGGGCTCGGGTGCTCGGCCGAGCACTCGAGCCTCAGGGGGTGCTCGGTCAGAGCACCCGAGCACCCGAGCATCGGGGTGCTCGCTCAACACTAATCACTAAGACTAAAGGAGTAGCCGAATAGGCAACAATATTTTACTTTTTAACAATTTAGGTATTGCGGACTTAAAGTAATTTGTACTTTGTATCAAATTCCATTGTGACCATTTTAATACAAAAATTCCCTAATTCCTATTCTATTCTATGAAGCCTATGCACTAAGATATATTAGGCTTGAGAGATGTTAGTACGTATGATCCTTATAATAATAAGAAGAAATGGAGGATTTATCGTACTGGAGAGTTTATCCTCTTTTCACACCTTAAATGGTAGAAAGGTCTCAAAACCATTTCTTCCCTACAGTGCCATTGCTTTACTCCAGAATTACTGTACTGCATATGGTAGATGCTGCAAATGTCAATAAGGGTCCTGATCTAGATTTTGTGGTGAATTTGAACAAAATCCATCACATACACTAAGCTGTCTACTCCATCTTATCCCTGTGATTATACCTTAAATACTCCTACATAACCATGCCTTCATAATTCTTTAGCCTTATTCATGTTTCAATGTTTCATATTCCAATGGCTCACTTGCAATTTAAAGTTTGATTTAATGAGCCATTTTCATATTCCTGATGGGTTTTTTTCATGTCCACATGACTATTAGCTGTATGAACTAAGGCCAAAAGCTGGAGATGCTGTTGGAGGTCACAGGAACAAATTCCCTTCCTGTGGCTGTTGAACAGTGGATTTTGCCACAGCTTTCAATGCAGTACTCATATTATACCACAGAAATCTAAAACTGCTTGGTCAGCTTGAGGAGGTGCATGGCTTAACCATCTGAGTACCAGAGGGGTGTCCAAACCATTGAGTAGGGGTCAAAAGAGTAATAGAAGCAGTAGAAGTAGAAATATGGGTGCTTATGTGCAATGGGTGGAGAGTATTGTATATTGGCACTTTAATTTTATTCAGTGATCCACCATCAGAGTGCATGATTCAGATATGTTCAGATATATACTGGGAGCAAGGCTGAAACAGGAGCTCTGATACCTGATACATGGAATTCCACCACTAATATCTCTTAACTAGGAGAAGTACATCATGTGAACAAATACAGTGAGCTTCTCTAGTATGTTTCCAGCAGGATCTGTGATCTTTCTCCATTGTCCCTTTCACATCTTATTCTTTGCACAATTTGACTCTTTTTTTACCTATTCATACATACTGTCCCCTCCTTTATACCCTCTCTTTCTCCCTTTCACCATCTTGTCCTTTTTATCTCCCCTCTAATTTTCTCCATTTCATAATGTCAGTTTGTGCATGTATGTGTGTGTGTGATTGGGGTATAGGTAACATTAGCCTATTTATTAAACTCATTGCAGACATACCAGACACTTTATTTATTAGTATGGAAGGAGTATTTATTATTTTAGTATTTATTATTTATTAGTATGGAAGGAGTATGAAAGGTTGGGGTAGTGCTTGTGGTGTCTTAGGGAGGGCAAGTTGTGGAGTGTAGCGGATGTGTTTAGACTTCAACACTCAGAATATCACAGCCCTTCCTTAACTCTTTCAGTGACATAGGTGTGTGCATTGCACACCCCCATGGCACTGAAGGGGTTATAACTAGTGTTGAGCGAGCACCCCGATGCTCGGGTGCTCGGGTGCTCTGACCGAGCACCCCCTGAGGCTCGAGTGCTCGGCCGAGCACCCGAGCCCCATTGGAATGAATGGGGCGACACCAGGCACCCCCTGCTCTGATGAGGGGAGGGTGCCTGGTCAATGCCCCCTTCATCTCCGCTATGCCCCCTTCATCTCCGAATGCCCCCTTCAGCTCCGCAATGTCCCCCTTCAGCTCCGCTATGCCCGTCTTCCACAATGTGCCCCTTCATCTCCGCTATGCCCCTCTTCCACAATGTGCCCCTTCATCTCCGCTATGCCCCTCTTCCACAATGTCCCCCTTCATCTCCTCTATGCCATAGAGGAGATGAAGGGGGACATTGTGGAAGAGGGGCATAGCGGAGATGAAGGGGCACATTGTGGAAGAGGGGCATAGCGGAGATGAAGGGGCACATTGTGGAAGACGGGCATAGCGGAGATGAAGGGGGACATTGTGGAAGAGGGGCATAGAGTCTATGCCCCTCTTCCACAATGTCCCCCTTCATCTCCGCTATGCCCCTCTTCCACAATGTGCCCCTTCATCTCCGCTATGCCCCTCTTCCACAATGTCCCCCTTCATCTCCTATGCCATAGAGGAGATGAAGGGGGACATTGTGGAAGAGGGGCATAGCGGAGATGAAGGGGGACATTGTGGAAGAGGGGCATAGACTCTATGCCCCTCTTCCACAATGTCCCCCTTCATCTCCGCTATGCCCCTCTTCCACAATGTCCCCCTTCATCTCCGCTATGGCATAGGAGATGAAGGGGGACATTGTGGAAGAGGGGCATAGCGGAGATGAAGGGGCACATTGTGGAAGAGGGGCATAGCGGAGATGAAGGGGCACATTGTGGAAGACGGGCATAGCGGAGATGAAGGGGGACATTGTGGAAGAGGGGCATAGAGTCTATGCCCCTCTTCCACAATGTCCCCCTTCATCTCCGCAATGCCCCCTTCATCTCCGTAATGCCCCCTTCATCTCCGCAATGCCCCCGTACCTCCAGTCCCTGGTGGTCCAGCGGAGCGTCTTGTGATCTGTGCCTCTTCCGGCACAGATCCCCGCCACCCGAACATGGCGGGAGAGCACATGGCGGTACTCGACGAGTACCGCCATGTGCCGAGCAGAGCGATGCTCGAGCCGATCCGAGCATCGGCCGAGCACGCTCGCTCATCACTAGTTATAACATTAATAATCCATTGACCTACCTTACAGTTCTTACAGAAACTGAAATAATTTTCAGAGAAGCTGTTACCTATAAAAGCACCTCTTCCAGTTCTGTACTAACTGAAACAACTGATCCATGGACTATCTACCTATCAGCTGATTCATGTAAACAGAGGACTTGCTAGGAGCTCCACAAGGCAAACGGTGTGCCTTGCAAGTTCTCTGTTTTATGAATCAGATAATCAGCGTATAGTCCTCCACATATCAGATGTTTCATAAATCTAGAATGATCAGAAAATCTGATATACATAACAGATTCTCTGCCAGTTCTTTCAGCTTCCTTATTATATTTGAACTGGGTCATTTTATTAGTAAAGCTGTAATCTTTCCAGTGCCACAGGGTTGTGCAATAATATGATTTGAAAAGGCTGGCGTAGTTGGGAATGTAAACTCTAACTACATGGGCAGCTATAGGAGATTAGTGAATGTGGTGAAGTCCAACAATAACATATAAACACACCCACAGGAATGAAGCCACCATTCGTTAAGCCGCCATACAATATGCAAATCAGCCTTTTTTCTAAGTAGTCTCTACAAAATCATAAACCTGGGAAAGGCATGGCAAAAAAGCATGATGTTGGCATTGTTGCAGCTTATTTGCAGGGATGTTATAGCAAAGACATCTCATTTAATATGTCACTATCTAACTGAATCAAATATGCCACAATATCACCAGCCTGACCTCTTCTCAAACATTAAGGCATCTCCCACACTGAGTGCAGAGGATGAGCTCAGATTTCAGCAATCAGCCCTTTCTTAACACTTTCAGTGATATAGGTATGTGTGTTGCACACTCCTGTGGCACTGAAAGGGTTATAAAATTAATAATCCTTTTACCTACTTAACAGTTGATATAAAAATGTAAAGAACCCTCAGAATTAATGTTATACATTACTTTATGAAAAGCCACGACAATGATTTTAAAAATTTGAAGCAATGAATGGAAACCTTGCTAGCTCTCAAGGAGTTAAATGCCCCATTCAAATCACTGGGAATTCAGTGAGTTTGTATTTGATACAAAATCACTCCAGTTTTCTTTTAATCATAGGGCCCTATATTGCCACCTTAATTATTTGAGTGTCAGTGGGGTGTGCAACACATTGCAAAGCAACACTGCTCATCCCACTGGCACTCTGGATTATGAAATCTCTACTCAAATGTATTTATTAAAGTAAAAAGAAATTAACACTCTGAATAATATTACCCATGATGACTGTAGTTACTTTCTCATACTTATAGCATGTGTACATAGTTGTTTTGATGTCATATATGTGTAAGTACCAGGAGAAATATTCTATAGGAAGATATTTTAAGATTAGCAGATTTCATAGGTCAGAGCTAGACAATTGCTGGACCTTCAGCTGTCGGGGAGTTCATCTATTATTCCATCATCTATAACCAGCCAAAGGCTATTTTGGGATGATTGGATTTGTAGTTTACAACAACTGACGGACCAACAATTGGCTACACCTGTCATAGGGTCTCAAAGTCTATATCAAGTTTTATTAACAGTGGAGATGCCCATGTTATTATCACATGAAAACAGTGGATTAATCAGTGGTTCAGCCATTCTGAGAAATCCATCTGTGCTAATGATATTTTCCAATGTGGAGGCATAATGATGCAAACCTTTGTAGAGAGGTATATCTATTTACATGTGTTTTACATTGTATTTGCCTTTTCTTAATACTTCTTCACAATGGAAAAAAGACATCAATAGTCTTGATGTCTTGTATGGGTCACTAGGCTGGACCAGATTTTAACTCAATACTAACAGTAGGCTTACCTAGATAGCAGACCTAGCTAGGTAATTCATTGTTTTAAACAAGTCGCTTAGTGGTTGACAATGCTAAACAAACTAAATGTAGCTAAAATTATGTTGTTCCCAAGACAGTAACACTCTATATTACTGGCTTTTCTTAAAGTCAAGCAATTTTAATTGAAAATCAATAAGAATAGATAGAGGAAAGTTTTCTTAAAGGGATAGTAAAGTTCAGATTATCGAGCAGCTCAGATCGTTTCTTAAACTATATAGTCCTGATGTATGACTCTCTCAAAGATCACAACTTGATAATTATGCAGTAATCGTATGATGAATATTACCACTCCCACCCTTTCCCGTTCTGAATCAGCCTCCCCTCAGATCTGAAGTCCAGTCACTTGACTGGACAGATCACAATGAGGGATAATCTTCCCTTTGCACTATAAGGAAAAACCTGCCCTCCTTGACGAAGGACAGGTTTTTCCTATTACTGACAGTAGATTGTCCTTCAATGTGATCTGCTGTCGCATCTGAGCAGAGGCAGCTTTAGAATGGGAAAAGGGGAGGGAGGGGTAATATTCATTGTATGATTACTGCATGACTATCAAGCTGTGATATCTGAGAGAGTCAGACATCAGGACTATATAGTATAAGAAATGACCTGAGCTGCTCAATATTCTACACAGTACTGTCCCTTTAAAATGTGCTCAGATTCATGTATTTTTTTTAAATACTTGCTCTTTAAAAAAGATATGTACTTTCTTCTTTAACATCTTATAAATATTATCGCAGCAAAGTTAGATTAGGTCTGGTGGATTTTTTCTCAGCTGACATTTGGGTCACCATTTCAATCATTCCATTTACATGTTGAAAAAAATCAGTCCTGAACATAGTAATTGCTTTAAAATAGCAGGCCCTAAGCCTGACCTACTCTGCTGCCTGCTTACATTAATCATTGGTGACTTTAGCGCAATTAAATCTGCATAACAATAGGCAATTTTTTGCTCTATACATAATACCAATATTGTGCTTTATTATTTTTGTTCTACCTGGAAGCTCTCATTTTTCAGTACAACTACTTGACTTTAATTTTTTTTTTTTTTTTGGATTGCATAACATTTTTTTGTCAGTAGAATTCTGTAGGAAAGCAATTTGTATCATTTGTGTTTTGCTAAATTCTGCTAGGGAGCCCTTTCATGAAAGGTTTGCAGAGACCTTTCTTTAGTTCTGGCATAATGTTGCTTAGCAACTGCTCCAGCTGGCTACCTTTTTAATTCTTGCATCCCAAATATAATAACATAATCCTAATAAATGTTTTATTGAAACAGGAAATGTCTGTTTAGAGAGATTCCTCAGTGTGGATGTTGGATATCTAGTTGGTCTCAAATCAAATAAACCAGTTTTTATGTATTTAATAGTGAACTAAAATTTTTATAAGTGACCACCTGTAACCACAGAGAATTGCTGTGCAAAATATTAGGGATATGCTCTCCTTTTGCTTTTAATGTGTTGCCTCTTGAAACTTGGACTAGTTGCTTATGATGGATGTAAACTGCAGGGCTGCTTAGGAATCACTGCGGCCTTAGAGTTTGGGAGTGTTGGAGAGTCAAATTATAGAGACTCCTACTCTGCTGGCCAGCTAAGAATCATGAAACCCCCCAAAATTAGAAGAGACAAAGGTTCCTTACCACTGCACTGTTGACCATCTGAGGATTATGGGAGTTTTGGACCAACAACAGGTAGAAAATGTCCCACTGTATCCCTGCAGCGTGCATCTTTCAAGAACATTCACATTAACTCTTGAACCCTTTGAGTGCCAAAGGGGTACGCAACACATTGTTTTGCAATGTATTGCTAACCCCTCTTGCAATCAAAGGGTTAAAGGGATAGTGATTTTTCACAAAACAGCAGCTCCAATTAATCTGCATAGTATTTGGGCCATGGAGAGTGTTATTACAATACTGTCAGAGTTGTAATTCAATAGTAATTGAATGATAAAGTATCCCCCTACCTTCCCTTTTACCTAGTGTAAAACTGCTCACCTCAGATGTGGAATCTGGTCCCGGGACTGGACAGCTCACAGCAAGGGATCTTCTTACTGTGAAAATACGGAAAACCCTGCCCCCCCGACAGGTTTCTCCATATGCTCACTGAAGTTTGTCCCTCTCTGCGATCCATCTGGACAGTCTTGCTGCACTGAGGTGAGCAGTGTTACATCAGTAAAAAAGGGGTGGGAGGGGGATATTTTATCATTCATTTACTCTTGAACTTCAACTCTGACAGTATTGAAATAACAGTTTCCATGGCCCAAATACTATGAAGATTAACTGGAGCTGCTTTTATTGTGAAACATTACTATCACTTTAAGGACAAGAGGCACGCTTATCGCATTGCTTCACAATGTGTTACACACTCACTTGGTCATTAAAAGGTTAAAGACACAATGTAGTAATCATACCTACAAACATTGGCTTACATTTTTTTATTTCATAGTTTTTAAAATACTGATGCTGTATCATGGGTAATCCATATAGTACTGAATGGCAATCATTGTGAGTAGGGATGGGCAAAAAGTGGAATTTCTTCCTCATAGGAGAAATATTTTTCCTGTCTGTGGAGGTTTCCACAGAAAGGAAAATACCACTTGTTACTATGACAGATGGTAAAGCCCATTGATTTCAAAGCGAGTCACCGTCTAGCATGCACACACGTGCAAGCTCACATCATCATTCTCTCACACATGCTCATGTCCTCAGACTCATGAACTTGACCACATGTACGCACACCACATATATACTCATAGATCATCCCTGAGGGAAGATGTCAGAAAAAATAGTCTTACCAAAGGAAATTCTGGGAGAGGAGAACCAGTCCATTTTCCATCTTTTTCTTTCACCGGCAACATTTTTAGCCCATCCTTATTTGTGAGCAAATGCAGTGGATGTGCTCATGTGTATATCTAGTTGCACTACTTCATGGAACATTAATTGTACAATATTGTAATGTGCTCCTCCATCATCTCAATGCTTTGGAGACCTCTTTAGCATTCAAGGTTTCAAAGCACAATTAGATTGTACATTTTTATTTGTCTACAAGAATGCAGATGGTTTGCCTCGATGTGGATACACTTTTTATAGATAAGGAAAAGTTTGTTTTCTATCCTTTGCACATTTCAGGGTCAGTTTACTGTATTTGTCTGATCAAACTCTGGTCAGTGCACTCTCTCCAGGCAGTAATTTCATCCTAGCAAGCAACATAACTGTGTACAAGTGTGTCCATAAATCGAATTGGAATGGTGTATGGTGCAGCACCAAGCCTGTGAAGACTATATAAGAGGAACACTTTTTTTTGCCTTGAGTGATGACACAATCTTGTTAGCCATAAATAGGATGTTTTTTATCACTCGGTTATGATTTATTATCTGTTATAAGGGAAGCAGCTAAATATTCCATAAAGACAGGAGGTAAAAGTAGAAAACTGCTATAAAAAGATATATATATATATATAGAGAGGGGGGGGGGAGAGAACTATAGATATATGGATATATAGGTATCTTTAACTCTGAGTTGAATAAGATGGAAACAGTCCTATAGTTTATAGATGAATCATATAGTAAGAATTTTAAAATGTAACCCCTTGATTGCTAGAGCAGTTTGTAATATATTGCTTCCCAATGCGCTAAATATTTATGTCACCAAATGGGTTAATTGTTGAAGGTGACACATAAGACTGCCTTACTCTGAAAGGTCACGTGGTTGATCATTTGCCATGCTGAGAATATTCTGGACCTCTGTTACAAATTAATTATTCTAAACTATGAGACAAGAAATGATGGGGGTTATGCACTAAGGCTTGATAAACAGGTGATAAAGAGGAGATGGGTTCTTCAATGATATCACTTTTCCATCTCCTATGTTAATCTATGGAGCCTATGCACTAAAATCTCCAAAACTTAATGGGGGAGATTCAATAAGCGGTGATAAAGAGGTGATAAAGTGGAGATGACTTCTCCAGTTTATTGCATCTCCAATTCCTTTGTTATTATATGGAGGCTATGCACTAAGATTTCTTCAACTTTGGAAATCTTAGTGCATAGACTGTATAGAATAACATAGGAACTGGAGAAGTGATATCACTAGAAAAGTCATCTCAACTTTATCACCTCTTTATCACTACTCCCCCAAGAAATATTAGTGAATCGGCTCCATAGGATAACTGGAGAATTGGAGAAGTAATATAACTGGATATATCATCTCTACTTTATCATCTCTTTATCACACCTTAGTGAATAACCCCCAATGAGTCTGCTGAAAAACAACTGGAGGTTTATGTAAGACAGTATGAAAACTTCTACAGTATAATAAACTCTCCTGTTCCACTGCATACAGTGTTATTATGTTGAACCTATGTGTTAACATCTGTGCAACATAAGAGATCTTGGTGCAGAGGGTTCATAGAGATTAGAGTTATATCCATTTTATCACTGCTTTATCACACAGAAGTATATTTTCCTCCTGGAGTAATTCTGGAGCCAACCAACTGCAGCACAGAGGAAAAGGAAGAATCCAAAAAATATCTATTTTTTAAAATGGGGTCTTTAGCCTTTTGAATGCTGTAGAGGTGTCCAATAAATTGCTTTGCAATGAGCTGGCGACCTCACTAGGATTCATTGGGATAAAAGCCCCAATTAAGTAAATGTTAATTTTAATTTGTTTACCTTGATACCGTATTTTTGTCAGAATTGTTCATATTCTTCTTTGTACATTAGCCTCAAAATATCATAGTGCCTGAGGGAAAATAAAAAGTAAAATATTGCTTAATATGGAAAATAAATATACTGTAGAACTTTTTCTGCAGTGTGTCAAGGATACTTACTCTTCAGGGAGATCCTTCATTTAAAAAATTATTACATCTAATACATTTTAATCAATTATATGCATTGCCTGACAATATGTGGTTGTGCTGTTGCTATAACTCTAAGTAGGGCTGTTGTCACTGCTGTTTTACTTTTGAATGAAGCATTTCCAGTGGAGTGTAACAATGTTTTACTGAGCAAGAAAAGCCGAACAAAATATATATTTCACATACTATTTGATACTTTCCCTTTAAAGTTAAAAATAAAACAGCCCACCTTTTTCCACAAAGCCGTATTCTTATAGTTCTCTCCCTTGAATTATGAAAATCAGCTCTTACAAAGAAAGGAAAATAGTTGCACAACAATGCGGAAAGATGACCACACTTGGGTACAAATATCCTCCACTTCTAGAATATAAAAATTCAAAAATAAAAACAACTACACTTAGAACCCACAGTCAGTCATGAAATGTATTCAGTAGATTATCATATACATTTATTAGAACAAAATGTAAGAGTACCAAGTACTAAAACACACACACATACACACGCACATAATCAAATAAACATCATCCCCTTGTATATAGAAAACCTCTGTATTCTACTGTAGACCTGTTAATATATAGCTCCTGAATTGGGAGATTTAAGAATATAAGTAGTCCGGTCACTTTCTTGATGTTAATTGTGAGAGTAATTGAAACTGGTACCTTATGTATGTGCAAAACACTTAATGAAAGTCACAGAAATAACTAGACCAAATTATATATTAAACTCTTATTATACAGAGCTCTATGCATCTCAAATTCACATGTCAGACTTTAGGGTTCTTAATTATACTGTTTCACATATTCATTGTAGTGAATCTTTTCTCTTCATAGTTGCTATTATAGTTATTTGCATGTATGACATCCAAGGTAGACATGGTTGGACAGAATAAGACAATGTCCAGCACAATGATTAGCAATAGCACATTCATTCATCTAAGATGACAGGAGTTCCTGTAATAACAACTACACCATTCGGTGACTTTGTGTGTTATGGATACTGTAGCAAGCTTCATATAATGAGATGAAACATTGGTTGACAAAGAAGTTGTAAATGCAACACTTTGAGTTTGTATATGTTCTATTAATGTAGTGATTCAACTGCAATGTAGAGTGTGTTTACATTATGTTGTTAAGGATGGACTGACAGATAGACACAAGGTATGCAATAGATGTAAATTGGTAATTGCTCCAGATGCCACTGTCATTGTGCTCCTCCTCTGCCTGAAATGGCCTGATGGTGGCCTTGGTGATTCAAATATTACCTGAGCTCTGGTTTATCAACTGCTACTTCAGCACTATTCTTTAAAATAAAATAATCTTTTGTAGAGAAGTTTCTTGGAATATGTCAGTCGTTCTGTGCTTCTGTCGATATTACTGTAAATGTCATCAATCTTCCATTTCAGCACACACTGAACTCATTCACTGGGTCACCTCTTCCAACATATTTTGAAGTTTATCTCTGACTTCTTATGGAATAGAGGTTCTAATGATATGTGATACTGAAATATACTCCTCTCACTCTAAAATGGATATCCACAATATAATAAGGACACTATTTCAAGTAATCAGATTCCTCAATTTACTGTTCTAAATGCATAATGTAAATAGAAATATAAAAAATAGTAATTGTAATATTATTCATTCCAGAAATTCAAATAATTCACACTCAGAATTTAAACAAAAAAAAAAATGCATTGTTTTCATGTTGAAAATCCACTCTCCCTCTTTCCTAGACATTTGTTTAATATAGTCCCCCATATCAATTTTACCCACCAAATAAAATGCAGGAAAGGGCAAATCTTTTATGTTTGATTTGTGACATTACAAAATTGTAATGACAAATAATGACTTTTAAACCTAATTTTAATACGATACACATTTTTTTTTAAACTATCCCTGAGATATTTTTTGGGCAGTCAATGACTGATTTTTAAGCTTACAATGTATTTGGTAAATTATACCTTTGGTGTTACAACTTAGAACATTGTTTATGAAAAAAGTTTGTCCTGCCACATCTGATGAAAATTAGTTGTTTCAATTGATGTGAACTTGTATTTTTTAAAACTAGTGGCTATTTTAATGCCCAAATCTGGTGATTTTGTGAACACTATTTTGTCTGTATTCAGCAATATGTCTAACAATATTTTGTCTCTCAAACATATTTTAGCTCTCAACATCTATTAATTTTACACATAAAAATCCTATAGCCATGGTTATAGTTTGTACTTATAATAATGTCAGGCTTTTTAGTCCCCATTGTTGCATTGTTGGTTAGTAATCTCTTCCTTGATTTTCAATATCTCTAGATTCAATTTGTTCATAGGGTATTTCTTACCTTCTTAACCCTAGTGCTAAGCACAATAGTAAAAACAGTCACATATGTCTTTTTCTGGCACTATGCTGCATGTCTCTAAGTTTATTTCCATGTATTAAATCATCGGTGTCCAACATGCGCCCCACCCCCCCTTGACCCTAGGGTGTGGCCCATCTGAGATTTTTCCCTAAGACATTTTTTACCTAATTAGTTAGCCTGTACGAAATAATATGGTTTAATCCTCTGCTCAGCTCTACAGTAACTGACACTTTAAAGTTCTCCATAATACTTCAGTATGTTAACTGTTCTCATTTACTTGATCAAAAGCTGATGGGTTATAATTCACCACTGTAATCAACAAAAATGAATATGGGCCTCTCAGATTACATGGTCCACTAGTTAAAAAACATGCATACCCTCCAATAAAGCCATTAAAAGACAAAAAAAAAACAACAAAAAAAATGCTGACAGACAAATAAGCAAAAGAAAGGGGTTACCTGAGTACCAAATGACAATATATGTACCTATGCAGCTCAGTGGAAATCAACGTTCACTTAAGTGAACGATCTTTACCTCCTGTTTTTAAAAATATGTCCAAAAATCAACTAAATTACAAATGATTTTAAGAACTGTCAGACTGTGTGTGTCTTACTTTTTTATTGCAGTGTGACAGCTGAAGAGACACTAGACAATGAGATAATCACAGATCTCTTATGACCCCTTGCAGGTTCAGTTTCATCATAGACTATTTTTAGAGAAAGTGTTACCAACAGAAGAACTAAACTAAAATGATTCAGAGTAAGCAGGTAAATGTAAAGATATATAAACCAAGCAGATAAAATAAATCAGTACATGGTACTAAAATATTAGCCTTTTAAATCCAACATTTAATTGAAGTATACCTAATATCTGGATTAATATTGTTTACAAATAACCCCATTTTCAAGAAGATGCATGAGGACCTTCTGAGGGGATACAGACTACATGAATAACCTCCCCAGGTAATCCATTAGATACATCATGGCACCCACAGACAATGCCTTCAACAATGCTTCAGTCTTAGGAGGCACTAGACTCTATACAGAACAGAAAGGTGGAAAAATTATTTGGCAACCCAAACAACAATTGTCATTGAAATAGGGGCATTTAACCCAATGAGTGCTAAAGAGGACTACAGTGCACTGATCTAGCAATCAAAGGATTAAAAGGCCCATTTAAATCTACAGTAGTTTTTATGTGTAACCTACAGTGCAGCTGACTTTCCTAGAATTATTCCACTGCTCACTGTTCCCTCTCTTCCACTCGTCTTCTGTTCCTAGCGGCTAAAGCTCTCCTAATTAGGCTGAGCAGGTCAGGGACAGAACTACTGGTGCCTCATGCTCCTTTGTTGGCTCAGTGTGTGAACTCTTATCACAGTGTTCTCCTTTCTGCTGAGATCAAAAACCTTTCTTAATGCTTCTTCTGCTTGGGGTGATTTGACCTATGAATCTGAAAGTTGCCTTCACTAATATTCCACTGTAGTGGTGGCCCCCATAGGGAAACACAGGACTGAACAACAATGTTGTCAGGAATGTATGGGGGACTACAGCTACATATTTTTTGTTACAATAATAAGCACCCCATATTTATTAACAATTCCAAACTGTAGCAAGATCACATTTTCATTTATTTGCAGATCTGGCATCTAAATGGTTCAATTTATCTTGTTTCTTTCCTAATTTTATCAAATATCCTGGTTGTTTTCACTTTTCAGACACACCATGTTAGGAACACAACAGTATCAATTTATGTATTTATTTATTTGGTTTGTTTATTATATTTCCAGTATAAAGTGTCTCTCTTCATCTCAATTCATGCATAATCTGACAGTTAGGTCAGAACATGGTAAGGTTCAGCCTCACTGTGCATATTTTATTATTCAACAGATGTTTGAAATCTCATTTTAGAGAAGCAGCATGCTAATACTCACTTTTTTTGGGGGGAAGGGAGTGAAGTGGCATATTGCTTTACATATACACTGTTTCGTTAGCCAGTAATCACCGGGGTCATTGTTTTAGCCTTGGACATAGCTATCCTGCTAGCTAGTATGCTGTAGCGATCTCACATGCAGTGATACTACTCCTAGGAATTACACTGTGTATCAGTTACCAACCCATATTCTGTGAGCAAGTCCCATAGAGATGTGCCAATATAACCACAATTGTTAGTTAGTTGACACCCATGAGTCAAATGACTTGCTTTCTGTTATAATGATGACATGATCAGAAATATTTTGGGATGCTCTTGTTGATATTGTTGCTGCTGGAAAAACACCTTTGCAGATTTCATTTTCATTATGCTTTCTACTATTGACTACAAACTATTCTTAAACAAAAACAAAGCAGTCACATGGTATTTGGTACGAATCAAAAACTGTGTAATCTCTGCAATACCCACCTATCCATTGTACATAGTCTATTCGTAACTTGGGCCTGGGGGACTTCTATAAATATCTTGGTATATGACTTGACTTCAACCTCACTTTTGGTCTTCATATTGATAAATTAACATCCAATCTTTATCTCAAAATAGGTGCTCTGTTTAGAGACAAATCGTGTTTAAGACGCCTGGTAAGAAAACTTATTGTATAACAGATGTTAATGCCGGTCATAGACTATGGGTATGTAGTATACCTCCACGAATCCATCTTGCTAAACTTGACACTCTATATAACACATTATGCCGTTTAATCCTTCAATGTAATTACACAACCCATCATTGTGATATGTGTGAAGAACTGAATTGGATAACACTCCAATCTAGACATACCCTTCACCTTTCTAGAAATTTATCAGACTACCTGACCAGTATGCTCATTCCAGCTCTCCATTCAAACTATAATCTCCGCTTCACTGCTAACAACTCACTGAGCATACAACACTACAAGAAAGAAGCCGGTTAGTCTGTCTTCTGAGTATTTAATAAAATGTTTCTCTATTCATGTAAATATGCAACTCTTTAATGTAAACTCTCCAGGACATACTTGAAAACGAGAGAAAACTAATGTATTCTTCCTGGTACAACGTTTTTTTTTTTTTAAATAATAAAAGAATAAGTAAATAAAAAACTCTCCAGGCAGCCATTATCAGCAGACTGTAACCCATCCATCAAGGAACAGGGTACAAGCCATTCTTCTATTTTCTGATCTAGTTTATTTAACACATCTGTGGGTTTCTAGGATTGTATCTCTAAACTCTACACACAAAAAGTGGCATGCTGATGGTATGGGCTAGCCTGCTGCTGTCCTATAATAATACTGCCAGACCCTGAGGCTGTGACCTGATGCTGCAAGCTATTGTTGCACATAGATGGGAGGGAATTAACAGACACATCATATAGTCTGTACTCTGGCCACTTGTCCACATATCCATTGTCAGGTGAATTGTCTTTCTGCATGAGGTTTCCAGCCTTTTGCACACCACAATAACCACCTGCTTGTACAACTGTGGCACAGCCTTCCTTGAAAAATAAATGGCTTGGCATGTGCCAGTAGGGTGCAACACAGAAACATCAATTCTTTAAAATCTCTGTTATCTAAAAAAGAATAAGGCAGAATGTCAGCTGTCAACATCTTGGAAACATTGCCACTTCACAGGCATACTTTAGGATTATAAACACTATCTGAAACCCCAGTCTTGCTCTACTGTCCAATAGTAGTAAAAAACATGCATATACTATCTGACACCCCAGCCTTGTCCCACTGTCTCCTGGAATTCACAGAACCACACATTCACTTTCTGCTTTTCCAGCCTTGTCCCACTGTCTCCTGGAATCCACAGAACCACACATTCACTTTCTGCTTTTCCAGCCTTGTCCCACTGTCTCCTGGAATCCACAGAACCACACATTCACTTTCTGCTTTTGCAGCCTTGTTCCACTGCCCACAAGTATCCACAGAACGACCCCTAAACTGTCTGTTTACCCAGTCTTGACCCACTGTACTCTAGTATCCACAGAACCACCCATTCACTCTGTTTACCCAGTCCTGTTCCACTGTGAATTGGTATCCACAGAACCACCCATACAATGTCTGCTTCCACAGCCTTGTCCTTTTGGTAGAAACAGATCTGCACATACACCATCTGGCACCTATCCCAGCCTTGTCTAACTTTTTCTAGGTAAAAGGTGGTATCCATTTTAGCCATAGAAAAAGCAGGAGATTAACTTCTTTCTAATCATAGTTCTCTCCCTGCCCCACCACACATGCCTCTGTCATTCTTGTCATCCCTCTACAAATCACTTCCCCCCACCACATACACATACATCTTTCTGTCTCCACTTCAAGAGGTCTCTGTCTCCTTCAGCCAGATCTCTCCTCCCATTTCCCCTCTTGCAAAACCCTCCCTTTTACTACCCTCGAAAACCAACAAACAAACAAAAACATTCTAAACCTCTACAGGTTTCCCCTTTCACCACAAACACAGGTGACACCCCCAACAGATCTCACCCACGACAAACAAGTGCCCATCCTTTCAACACCATGCAGTGCACAGACACACATTACATAGAGACAAAAGAAAAAATAACAAGTTAATGCCACATTGTGTAATAAGAGAAAATGGAGCAATTCTGTGGCAAACCAACTGCAACCTAGTGTATAAATATTCTCATTGCTCTAGAATTTAAGGGGTTAAAAGACACATTTAAATCAATGGAAATTTGCAGAATTTCCATCAGCCATGCAGATGCTTTTCCACTGAACTGATTCTTTTGCTTGATGAATAAGGTCCAGTTTGGGGTAAGATGAAAACTGACGTACTCTCCAAAAAAGGTGGCATTTTGCTGAAAACCAAGTATCACATAGACAACAAATAAAAAATATGCATTGCTTTAAATAGAGATTTTTAACCCCTTGAACATGTTGTAAATCTCTCTAGCATTAAAGGTCCCAGATGCCAGAAATTGGACTAATGACAACCCCAGGCTTAGTGTTGGGGGAGATGCTGGACTACAGGGCATTTAAAACATTTCTCTCTGTGGAGGGCCTCACATTGTTGGTCAGATAGCTGCAAGTCTGACATGTTGAGAAATATGCAAGGACATCAATACTTGCATCTATCTGCAATATAGGCAAGAATAGTGTGCACATGAGAATAATTTGTACACCTTGCATAAAAATGTATAATAAAAATAATAATTATTTAAATTAATTTGAGATCATTTAAATATAAAATAAAATGTAATATATATAATAGTAATCAGTGCAAATTAAATCATTAGTGGATACACGGAAAACACACCAATATATCTCGCATATATGACAAAATCATATATTGAGATATAGCTAAAATTGAAATACATTAAATGTATCAAACCGTAAAGAAATCTAAAATTTCCAGCATATATTTATATGTTCAGTCCTTACATATGTATACAGTGGTATTGGTTAGCAATATTTGAAAACACATGGTTAATGCACCATTTAGTTGGTCGCTCAATAGTGGGCAACATTTTGATAGTGAACCGTTAAGGACCACGTAGCATTTTAATTTTTTTGCTCACTGGATTCAGGGGTTCCCAAGAGATGTGCAGCCACAAAAGGACCTTTGAATTTCATGATGTGCTAGGACTATCATTGGTCCTTAAGTGCAGAACTCCTGAGACGGTACTGACACATCATGGGTCCTTACGGGGTTAATGTGGTAGCGCCTTTGTTTTGTGAGATCTGCCCACCATGGCAAAATGTCACCAAACAAACGTTGAAACCCCAGGTTAGATAAATAGAATTGAACTATTTATTTGCTGTTTTCAGCATACATACTCTCTGGATAAAGCACAAAAAATGCAAAAATACATTTCTTAGCAACAGATTAAAATTCCCACAATAATCATATGAATATAATAATTATATCCGCAAAACCATATAAGCTATACAGTTATAAATGCAACATCATATATATTATTATGGTTATTAATGCAACATTTCAGCTATACAAGGAACACCATTGCAAAGGTTAAACAAAATGCAAATCCAAAAGTTTGCTTTGTCTGTCAGAATTTCCACCACGTGGTAGTGGTTATCCCAACAGAAAAAATCAGACATCTCAAAACAATCTACACATACACTGAGATTAGCATACATGAATCACAGTAATCTCTTAAAGGAACCACACATCAATTGAGAAACAACAGGAAACTACCAAGATAGCATTCAGTAATGGTTAACAGTGAATCACCAAAATCACAGAAGCATCAACGAGCATCTCTGACATACAATTGCCATGACATGTCAGTCACATTCCACAGCATCTCTATGTATATTTATACACATACAAGGAAAGCTCTGCATATGTCATTAGCAAACAGTCTAATCTAAGAAGAAACAGAATCAATCCCAAGATTAACTCTTGCAATTCCTAGATAGATCTATACTGCAACACCCTTATCTCACACAATTCTGATATATGGTAAGTAAAATTATCCTGTATAAATTTTAAAGAATATGCTAGCAAGCAAATATTACTTCTGTGTGGCAATTTCCAATTATGTTGGCCAGACTCACTAAGAATGGTCACATGGATTATCCCAGATATATGGGGTGGCAAATAAAACTATCCTGTAGAACATTTAAAGAATATGCTAGCAAGCATATACTGCTTATGTGTGGCAATTCCCAATTAGGTTGGCCAGACCCACAAAGAATGGTCACATGGATTATCCCAGATATATGGGGTGATAATAATTCTTAGAAGTGCTACAGGATTAGTTACAAGAAAACATATAGTTACTAATCCTTAGACTGAGTCTGGATCTGTGTGGTCTGGCAAGTCACTGGCTGTCTGAAAAATACCTTCAAATGTTCAGACAGGCTCAGGAACCAAAACTAAACAGAAACCAGGAAAAAGCCCCTTTTTCACTCTGCACATTGCTTTTATCATAAGCATATTCTTATCTTGGCTCCACCTATGAATCCTTTTGAAATGCTATCCCATAAGAATTAGAATATGGGGTTGAACTAAGTTTTTAGAGAGCCTCTTGATTGATTTAACAGAAGATAATGTTTTCTTAAATTTTAAATTTACCAAACTTTCTAAAAACAAATTGTACACCAGAAGATTGCTCTAAGATACTGTAAATTGCATGGATGAATATTTAAAAGAACATATGCCCAATTATTAATAATTGGCCTTTATGTTCAGAAAAGGGCCCCTAAAAATGCCTCACATTATTCACTCCCCATTCTCACATCCCCTGGGAATGAGCAGTGTGCCTCGCCCAATAGATAACATTTATGAGAACAATATTCATCATGTTTCTAGAGGAAGGGAGTTAAGCTTTATCTTATGTGTCTCCTTGTGGAATTATATTACAATCCAACTCTGAGACCTCTAGGGCTCGATCCAGTTCCAACTGGTAAAACTGGCATTAGGGCAAAAATAAACACAGAACAGCACACACAGTGGTACCATTGGAATTCAATTGCCCTATCGAGAGGAACCAAAATGAGAATTTTTTTCAGTCCCATATCTCACACTAAATAGCTTGAGAAATGGGAAGATCAAAGGAAACCAGCTAATGCACGGTGTTTGACACAGTGTCAAACACTGATAGTGAGCTGCAAACACTGTGACCCTTATAAATATTAACTCTGTTTTTGGCCATACAATACCCTTAATATGAACAATAAAGTGTACCCATACTAGCCCTAACATTAGCCTATCACCCATAACAGGAGTGCTTATCAATAATCCTGACATCTAGTGGAGTCTTCTGCACCTAGTCTTCTGTAATCTTCTATCCTTTATTCTTCATCTGTCATCCTCTTCTTTCCTCTTCATCTTATTTCTTCATCTGTGCTCCTCTTCATTCTTCTTTTTTTTAATATAACATTGAACCTGTGTTTAAGAAATAATGGTTATTAATATAAATCTGTCATTAATGTCACGCTGCCACCACTGCTGCTATCGGTGGCGACAGGAAAAGCCAGCAAAAAACCCTCCTTGTACCTTACAGGCCATTGTCTGATGACAACTTTTGAATAGGGACTGCTTTTTATATGGCTAGTTCCTCTTCAAACTAATTCCCATGCTCCTATTTGCTGGTATGTGGGGTTACTCAGGACACAAACTCGGTGGCAATAGGCCAAAAGGTACAAGAAGGGCGGATTTTTTGCATTTGTTTCCTGCCGCTGCTAGCAGCAGCGGCAGAGTACCTTTAAAGATAAATTTTATTTAATTTTTTTACCGGTAAAACTCTAAGTTTAAAGAAGAAGAATGAAGAGGAGCACAGATGAAGAAAGAAGATGAGGATGACAGATGATGACTGAGAATGATGATAACAGATGATGAAGAAGAAAGAAAAGGATGACAGATGAAGTAGAAGAGAGAAGAAAAGGATAGAAGCTTACAGATGGGGATCTGAAGAAGAAGACCAGGGTGCTGCTGATGTACCTGTACATCAGGATTACAGGTAAGTGTAGTTTTTCATTCTGTGGAATTATTTTTGGGATGATAACCCTTTCAGTGCTAGTGGGATATGCAATGCTGTCTAAAGAAATCAGTTTTTGCTTAACCCCTTAGTAACTGGCCGTGCGCACACGCAGCCATCACTTAATGCCCGGCTAGGAAATTTTTTTTTGCCAAAGTAATCCGTGCATGCAGCTACACGGGGACCCGGACTTCTGGAACGTACATGTACATCCTCTGTCACTAAGTGACAGTTTCTGCGGGACCGTCCATTGTCGGGAAGAGGTTAAACACGAGCTTTTAAAAATAAATATTAAAGCAGACAAAATGGCTTCAGCAGTCCATACTGATTATATGTTTCCCACATAGGGCCACCTCTCTGACAGACTTGACTGCCTTAGGAAATAGAACATTGATCACTAATTTGCCACTGGGTGTTACTGTCACTGTCTGATACATCAGCTGGCCTGTGAAAAGTCAATTTTTTTCTGTAACAATTTTTGTGGAAAACCAGCATTTATCTTGTAAGGCTACCAGTATAGTGGAAAAAGCATAAATATAAGTATATGTGGTTTTGTGGCTACCATGGGACAAGACTGGGAGGTACTTAGTATGCACCTGTCTGTGGTTTACAGTTTATAAAAAAAATTGTATTCAATGTTCTGCATTCATTGCAAAGTCATGAGGGTTGAGCCAGTACAATTACAGAGGAGGTTGGAGTAGACAGGGTCTAAACACCATATTTATGGTGTATGGGCATGAATCACATCTCATTATTTTATTCTCATCCTACAAGCCTGTGATTGAGGGGGGATGACTATTAATTGTATTGAACATCTTATTTCAAATCCAAGAGGCTGGGACAACAGAGTATATTTACCCCAAGCCAGAAGTCAGGGAGACTAGATAAGCATTTATTGTGATCACCATATATTTTATGTATTTCCGTGTACCAAACTGATTAAAAAAAATTCACACTTAGTGCTATTATTAAGTATAGCTAGACCTACAGCCCCAGGTAGCCTATGGATTCTATGCAAAATTAGCAAGAAGAAGGGTACTGTTGTGTATTTAATTTGTAAATATAGACTACCAGAGGCAGGTTTTTTACGTTATTGTAGGTTGCCACCTACTGATAATTGATGGAGGTGTCCTCTGTGGTGTTTACAATCTCATCCCGGCTGTTTGTTTGTTTTACTCCAGTTAAGTCACTGTATGTTAGGATAGTCTCTCCACTTTGGGCTATTAAATGTATATTTCTGAGCTCACAGATCTAGCATGGGATGGGGTGTAAGCACAGCAGGGAATAGGCTATTGTATCACAATCACTGTGTGTACAGATGATTTTAGTGGTATGTAGGTATACATTTTCAAGCTCTCACAAACCTCAACTTACACAACTGCCATCCCAGCTGATTTACACTTCTCAAGTAGCAATCATAAACAGACCCCAACATACATTGTTCTACGGTTAGGGTAGAAGCCACAGTTAAACAACATAACATTTATTTGGTCCCTGTGGGGCATTTGGCTTGCTCCAGAATTGCTCCAATTTAGGAAAAGCGGTGCCATTCTGGAGTAAATAAACTGCACCAATTTGATTATTTAAAAAAAACTATGGAACTTAAATGGCAAAAAAAAGACTTTCAGGTCACAGTTAAGTTCTACTTCTGACATGACTTAAAGGGATAGTAATACTTAAAATGTAAAAAAATATATGCTGTAGGGTTTATCCCCCTGAGTAAAACAAGAGTACTCCCACTGCTGAGTGGTCTTTCATTCAAAAGTTATTAATTTTCAAAGTTGAATTTTTTTAGGTGCAATATCACAGTGGCCTGAAATTGTACAGTGGCGCTGTTGCTACACCATCCTATGGAGATTTATGGTCAACTGACCAGAGTTGTCCATAGGATCGTGTAGCAACAGCGCCACTTACAATTTCAGGCCACTGTGATATTGCATCTAAAAAATTCAACTTTGAAAATTAATAACTTTTGAATAAAACACCTCTCAGCAGTGGGAGTACTCTTGTTTTACTCAGGGGGATAAACCCTACAACATATTTTTTTTTACATTTTAAGTATTACTATCCCTTTAAGACATATTGTCAATGCTGTGTAATGTTGTGCAGTTCTCTTGGGGAGTTATAATTTATAGATATTTTATGTTGTTACTTAGTATTGTTTTGTTATTGGGTGATAAGCTTATGAGGATTGCCAGATAAGTTTGTTGTGGAAGTGTTTGTTCTTCTTGACAGTGTGGGTGTTAAATTGGAAATAACTGTATTTATAGGAGCACTGTATTGGTTTTGGTAAAGAGATGTAGTGTTACAGTAGTAAAAGAGTATGTTGGTCTATTTTTTATTGCTCTTGGTGCAATAACAATGTTGAAAGGATAACTATTTAAGTGTCAGTCTTTCTGGTTTTGTAGATGTAATAGCAAACCACATGGAGGAGTGGAGGTAAGATGAAGGATATAACCCAGGTTTCCTTGCTTGAGTGAGTTTGTTCATTTGGGTGAAAACCTAAGGGGGAATTGTCCCTGCTCTTTGCACATTTGGTGGATACATTGGAAGACAAGACTCCTTCTATATCTATTTCCCCAAGCCCCAAAGCCAAGAAGTCATGGAGAAGGAATTGTTTGAGGACACTTATTACAAATAGCCTCCATCTCTCCATGCACATGGCAGATGTCAGTGGTCAGACCCGAGCATATTTTTTGGCCCACCCTAGTAATATGGCTATATGTGTTAAGCTGACTATTTGAAAAATCTGCCCTGGTTTACTAAGCAGATTCTGGTTCTTTGTCCAGAAGATATATAAGCCAATCTGTCTTATAGCAAAGTTCTGCAAAAATTAACAATAATGACTTACTGGAGGAAAGTAACTAACAGTGACAGTGTAAATTGTACACATGAAACTAGACATTTAAACAGATATTTGTACTGTCCACAGCTTAAAGGAAGAAAAGTCATTTAAATTGTATTGGTACTTGGAGAGCAATTTCTACCTGTGCACACAAGCGTGACTTAGAAATTCTGTGTGATAAAACTGAAATGGCATTTCATCCATTCCAAGGGAAGTCATCTTAAATAACTTTAGTGCAACGACACTCAACCTTTCTTGAACCAGATACAAACATATCATCTGTCAGTTCTAAGGGAAATGATCCTCAATGTTATCATATATTTTGAGCATTTTAAAATCTTTTACTGTAATTTCTATTATATTCATCTTTTGTGATACTACAGGAAATCAGTGGGCATTATTTACATTATTTTATTGCACACAAATCTTGACATCAGATTGTTCCTATTCAAGTGAATTTTGCATGGCATAAACAAATAGGACTGTCTGTTCAGAAGAAAAGAGGAGGCATTCTGGGGCAAACCACTTGAATTATAGGGGAGAACTAAAAATTCCCATTGATTGAAATGAGGACTGTAACCCCTTGAATGCTAGAGAGGTCTCCCACACATTGCTTCACAATGCATTAAAAACCTCTCTAGCATTCAAGGGGTTAAAATTCACATTTAAGTCAATGACAATTTCCCTATAGTGCAAATGGTTTGTCCACAAATCCTCCACTTTTCTTTTGAACATACTGCCCATAGAATATTTTTATAATTCAGTAATATGTTCATTCATCATATTCATTAGCTCTTTGCAATGTGTTCTCATGCCTTAAAGAGGACCCATAACTATAGAAACAAGTGGTTCTTAATTTGTTATGAGAAGCATTTACATAGATAAGTGTCCTTCATAAAGAAGTCAGGTATATCTATTGTACGTGTATATATACAGTGTTTTTGTTTGTAGCTGGATAATGGTATACTGTATTTTACTGTCTGAAAATAATGGCATAGTAACATAGTAAATTAGGTTGAATAAAGACACAAGTCCATCAAGTTCAAACTTCTCCTCATACCCCAGTAACTGAGAATTTTACAGCTTTCCTGCTATCAATTAAATTAGTCTTTATCAGACCTTCCTGGTCAGCCTACTGATAAACAGTATAACTCTGTATGTTCCCTTTTGAAAGAAATGTATCTAATCTTCTTTTAAATGTATCCATTGTATCTACCATAACCACCTCCCTGGGCAATGAATTCCACAATTTAACAGACCTTACCTTAAAAAAAAACCCTTCCTCTGAATGGTTTTGAAGACAATAGGCTAGTCTTTTCTTTGCTGGATGACCTCTTTCAGACTGTTTACTATTTTGAGAGGGTTTGAACTACACCAAGAAGTGAATTAGGACTGGTAAATGCAGATACAAAGGTGTGTTTGAGTTTGTGTGTGTGTTATTCCCATTTAAAGGGATAGTAATACTTCATTTTAACTTTATTTTATTTTGTAGGCATTAAAAAAACATGAAGAATGATATAAGTCTTATCTCTGAAACCTTTATGGTTTAAGAGATATTCACAAACAAAGTATCCCCCCCTGTTCAACCAGATCAGAAGGGAGATGCCCAGGTAGACTGCAGAGAGGGACAATCTTCAATTAAGATAATGGAAAAAGCTGAAAAACTTGTCATGGGGGAAGGGCTTTCATTGTTTTCATACAAAGAAAATTGTCCCCTTCTGTTATCTGTACTGTCATACAACCAGACTCACATCTGAGAAGAGATTGTTTACACTAGGTAAAAGGGGCGGGGAGGGGAACTTTGCTTGTGAATATCTCATAAACCATAAAGGTTTGAGAGATAAGACTTATATCATTCTTCATGTTTTTTTAATGCCTACAAAATAAAATAAAGTTAAAACGAAGTATTACTATCCCTTTAAGGAATGATGAATGATATCTCTCTATGCCCTACACATAAATAAGTGTATCGTATAATTAAATAAGCAATATATTGTTCAGTACATTTTTAGGCAACTAGTGGGCAAAAGGCAGCCTCTGGATATGTGGGGCCAATCTTTCATGACTCCCATCCTATCTTCTAAGAGAAAAGCAATCTATACAGGGTGTACACATTCACAGTGTGGAATGCTGCCTACATAGATGGGACAGTTTGATTAAGCTTAATCACTAGTGATGAGCGAGCATGCTCGGCCGAAGCTCGGTTCGGCTCGAGCATCGCTCTGCTCGGCACATGGCGGTACTCGTACGAGTACCGCATGTGCTCGCCCGCCATGTTCGGGTCTCCTCCCCGCACGTTTCGCGGCTGCTGCGCAGCCAATAAACGTGCAGGGAAGCTCTGACATCAGTGTAATGCCAGCAGCCATGTTGGCTGCTGGCATTACACTGATTGGCTGGCCAGAACCCGTGATCGGGTGCTGTATAGCACCTGACCAGCGAGTTCGGCTCAGTCTTAGCCAGGGAGAGATGAGGATAGGAAGGGAAAGTCAGTGTAGGGAGAAGAAAAGCGATTTAAAAAAAAAAAAGACCCAAAAGTCCTTTTTAGGACTACTGTGTGTGGGGGCAGCAGTTTATTTTGTTTGGGGGGGCAGAGATATAAAAAAAAAAAATTCACATATTCTGTTCACTGTGCCTAGCCGCAGATTAGCAGCACATTCTGTTTAGTGTGCAAAGTTGCAGATTAGAGCACATTCTTATTAGTGTGCAAAGTTTCAGATTAGGAGAACATTCTGTTAAGTGTTCAAACTGTAAAATATCAAAGTCACATATTCCATTCACTGTGCGTAGCCGCAGTTAAGAAGCACATTCTGTTTACTGTGCAAAGTTGCAGATTAGGAGAACATTCTGTTAAGTGTTCAAACTGTAAAATATCAAAGTCACATATTCCATTCACTGTGCGTAGCCGCAGTTAAGAAGCACATTCTGTTTACTGTGCAAAGTTGCAGATTAGGAGAACATTCTGTTAAGTGTTCAAACTGTAAAATATCAAAGTCACATATTCCATTCACTGTGCGTAGCCGCAGTTAAGAAGCACATTCTGTTTACTGTGCAAAGTTGCAGATTAGGAGAACATTCTGTTAAGTGTTCAAACTGTAAAATATCAAAGTCACATATTCCATTCACTGTGCGTAGCCGCAGTTAAGAAGCACATTCTGTTTACTGTGCAAAGTTGCAGATTAGGAGAACATTCTGTTAAGTGTTCAAACTGTAAAATATCAAAGTCACATATTCCATTCACTGTGCGTAGCCGCAGTTAAGAAGCACATTCTGTTTACTGTGCAAAGTTGCAGATTAGGAGAACATTCTGTTAAGTGTTCAAACTGTAAAATATCAAAGTCACATATTCCATTCACTGTGCGTAGCCGCAGTTAAGAAGCACATTCTGTTTACTGTGCAAAGTTGCAGATTAGGAGAACATTCTGTTAAGTGTTCAAACTGTAAAATATCAAAGTCACATATTCCATTCACTGTGCGTAGCCGCAGTTAAGAAGCACATTCTGTTTACTGTGCAAAGTTGCAGATTAGGAGAACATTCTGTTAAGTGTTCAAACTGTAAAATATCAAAGTCACATATTCCATTCACTGTGCGTAGCCGCAGTTAAGAAGCACATTCTGTTTACTGTGCAAAGTTGCAGATTAGGAGAACATTCTGTTAAGTGTTCAAACTGTAAAATATCAAAGTCACATATCCCATTCACTGTGCGTAGCCGCAGTTAAGAAGCACATTCTGTTTACTGTGCAAAGTTGCAGATTAGGAGAACATTCTGTTAAGTGTTCAAACTGTAAAATATCAAAGTCACATATCCCATTCACTGTGCGTAGCCGCAGTTAAGAAGCACATTCTGTTTACTGTGCAAAGTTGCAGATTAGGAGAACATTCTGTTAAGTGTTCAAACTGTAAAATATCAAAGTCACATATCCCATTCACTGTGCGTAGCCGCAGTTAAGAAGCACATTCTGTTTACTGTGCAAAGTTGCAGATTAGGAGAACATTCTGTTAAGTGTTCAAACTGTAAAATATCAAAGTCACATATCCCATTCACTGTGCGTAGCCGCAGTTAAGAAGCACATTCTGTTTACTGTGCAAAGTTGCAGATTAGGAGAACATTCTGTTAAGTGTTCAAACTGTAAAATATCAAAGTCACATATCCCATTCACTGTGCGTAGCCGCAGTTAAGAAGCACATTCTGTTTACTGTGCAAAGTTGCAGATTAGGAGAACATTCTGTTAAGTGTTCAAACTGTAAAATATCAAAGTCACATATCCCATTCACTGTGCGTAGCCGCAGTTAAGAAGCACATTCTGTTTACTGTGCAAAGTTGCAGATTAGGAGAACATTCTGTTAAGTGTTCAAACTGTAAAATATCAAAGTCACATATCCCATTCACTGTGCGTAGCCGCAGTTAAGAAGCACATTCTGTTTACTGTGCAAAGTTGCAGATTAGGAGAACATTCTGTTAAGTGTTCAAACTGTAAAATATCAAAGTCACATATTCCATTCACTGTGCGTAGCCGCAGTTAAGAAGCACATTCTGTTTACTGTGCAAAGTTGCAGATTAGGAGAACATTCTGTTAAGTGTTCAAACTGTAAAATATCAAAGTCACATATTCCATTCACTGTGCGTAGCCGCAGTTAAGAAGCACATTCTGTTTACTGTGCAAAGTTGCAGATTAGGAGAACATTCTGTTAAGTGTTCAAACTGTAAAATTTCAAAGTCACATATCCCATTCACTGTGCGTAGCCGCAGTTAAGAAGCACATTCTGTTTACTGTGCAAAGTTGCAGATTAGGAGAACATTCTGTTAAGTGTTCAAACTGTAAAATATCAAAGTCACATATCCCATTCACTGTGCGTAGCCGCAGTTAAGAAGCACATTCTGTTTACTGTGCAAAGTTGCAGATTAGGAGAACATTCTGTTAAGTGTTCAAACTGTAAAATATCAAAGTCACATATCCCATTCACTGTGCGTAGCCGCAGTTAAGAAGCACATTCTGTTTACTGTGCAAAGTTGCAGATTAGGAGAACATTCTGTTAAGTGTTCAAACTGTAAAATATCAAAGTCACATATCCCATTCACTGTGCGTAGCCGCAGTTAAGAAGCACATTCTGTTTACTGTGCAAAGTTGCAGATTAGGAGAACATTCTGTTAAGTGTTCAAACTGTAAAATATCAAAGTCACATATCCCATTCACTGTGCGTAGCCGCAGTTAAGAAGCACATTCTGTTTACTGTGCAAAGTTGCAGATTAGGAGAACATTCTGTTAAGTGTTCAAACTGTAAAATATCAAAGTCACATATCCCATTCACTGTGCGTAGCCGCAGTTAAGAAGCACATTCTGTTTACTGTGCAAAGTTGCAGATTAGGAGAACATTCTGTTAAGTGTTCAAACTGTAAAATATCAAAGTCACATATCCCATTCACTGTGCGTAGCCGCAGTTAAGAAGCACATTCTGTTTACTGTGCAAAGTTGCAGATTAGGAGAACATTCTGTTAAGTGTTCAAACTGTAAAATATCAAAGTCACATATCCCATTCACTGTGCGTAGCCGCAGTTAAGAAGCACATTCTGTTTACTGTGCAAAGTTGCAGATTAGGAGAACATTCTGTTAAGTGTTCAAACTGTAAAATATCAAAGTCACATATTCCATTCACTGTGCGTAGCCGCAGTTAAGAAGCACATTCTGTTTACTGTGCAAAGTTGCAGATTAGGAGAACATTCTGTTAAGTGTTCAAACTGTAAAATATCAAAGTCACATATTCCATTCACTGTGCGTAGCCGCAGTTAAGAAGCACATTCTGTTTACTGTGCAAAGTTGCAGATTAGGAGAACATTCTGTTAAGTGTTCAAACTGTAAAATATCAAAGTCACATATTCCATTCACTGTGCGTAGCCGCAGTTAAGAAGCACATTCTGTTTACTGTGCAAAGTTGCAGATTAGGAGAACATTCTGTTAAGTGTTCAAACTGTAAAATATCAAAGTCACATATTCCATTCACTGTGCGTAGCCGCAGTTAAGAAGCACATTCTGTTTACTGTGCAAAGTTGCAGATTAGGAGAACATTCTGTTAAGTGTTCAAACTGTAAAATATCAAAGTCACATATTCCATTCACTGTGCGTAGCCGCAGTTAAGAAGCACATTCTGTTTACTGTGCAAAGTTGCAGATTAGGAGAACATTCTGTTAAGTGTTCAAACTGTAAAATATCAAAGTCACATATTCCATTCACTGTGCGTAGCCGCAGTTAAGAAGCACATTCTGTTTACTGTGCAAAGTTGCAGATTAGGAGAACATTCTGTTAAGTGTTCAAACTGTAAAATATCAAAGTCACATATCCCATTCACTGTGCGTAGCCGCAGTTAAGAAGCACATTCTGTTTACTGTGCAAAGTTGCAGATTAGGAGAACATTCTGTTAAGTGTTCAAACTGTAAAATATCAAAGTCACATATCCCATTCACTGTGCGTAGCCGCAGTTAAGAAGCACATTCTGTTTACTGTGCAAAGTTGCAGATTAGGAGAACATTCTGTTAAGTGTTCAAACTGTAAAATATCAAAGTCACATATCCCATTCACTGTGCGTAGCCGCAGTTAAGAAGCACATTCTGTTTACTGTGCAAAGTTGCAGATTAGGAGAACATTCTGTTAAGTGTTCAAACTGTAAAATATCAAAGTCACATATCCCATTCACTGTGCGTAGCCGCAGTTAAGAAGCACATTCTGTTTACTGTGCAAAGTTGCAGATTAGGAGAACATTCTGTTAAGTGTTCAAACTGTAAAATATCAAAGTCACATATCCCATTCACTGTGCGTAGCCGCAGTTAAGAAGCACATTCTGTTTACTGTGCAAAGTTGCAGATTAGGAGAACATTCTGTTAAGTGTTCAAACTGTAAAATATCAAAGTCACATATCCCATTCACTGTGCGTAGCCGCAGTTAAGAAGCACATTCTGTTTACTGTGCAAAGTTGCAGATTAGGAGAACATTCTGTTAAGTGTTCAAACTGTAAAATATCAAAGTCACATATCCCATTCACTGTGCGTAGCCGCAGTTAAGAAGCACATTCTGTTTACTGTGCAAAGTTGCAGATTAGGAGAACATTCTGTTAAGTGTTCAAACTGTAAAATATCAAAGTCACATATCCCATTCACTGTGCGTAGCCGCAGTTAAGAAGCACATTCTGTTTACTGTGCAAAGTTGCAGATTAGGAGAACATTCTGTTAAGTGTTCAAACTGTAAAATATCAAAGTCACATATCCCATTCACTGTGCGTAGCCGCAGTTAAGAAGCACATTCTGTTTACTGTGCAAAGTTGCAGATTAGGAGAACATTCTGTTAAGTGTTCAAACTGTAAAATATCAAAGTCACATATCCCATTCACTGTGCGTAGCCGCAGTTAAGAAGCACATTCTGTTTACTGTGCAAAGTTGCAGATTAGGAGAACATTCTGTTAAGTGTTCAAACTGTAAAATATCAAAGTCACATATTCCATTCACTGTGCGTAGCCGCAGTTAAGAAGCACATTCTGTTTACTGTGCAAAGTTGCAGATTAGGAGAACATTCTGTTAAGTGTTCAAACTGTAAAATATCAAAGTCACATATTCCATTCACTGTGCGTAGCCGCAGTTAAGAAGCACATTCTGTTTACTGTGCAAAGTTGCAGATTAGGAGAACATTCTGTTAAGTGTTCAAACTGTAAAATATCAAAGTCACATATTCCATTCACTGTGCGTAGCCGCAGTTAAGAAGCACATTCTGTTTACTGTGCAAAGTTGCAGATTAGGAGAACATTCTGTTAAGTGTTCAAACTGTAAAATATCAAAGTCACATATTCCATTCACTGTGCGTAGCCGCAGTTAAGAAGCACATTCTGTTTACTGTGCAAAGTTGCAGATTAGGAGAACATTCTGTTAAGTGTTCAAACTGTAAAATATCAAAGTCACATATCCCATTCACTGTGCGTAGCCGCAGTTAAGAAGCACATTCTGTTTACTGTGCAAAGTTGCAGATTAGGAGAACATTCTGTTAAGTGTTCAAACTGTAAAATATCAAAGTCACATATTCCATTCACTGTGCGTAGCCGCAGTTAAGAAGAACATTCTGTTTACTGTGCAAAGTTGCAGATTTGCAGCACATATTCCGTGTAATATGAAGAAGGCGGGTAAAAAGGGACGGGGAAGTGGACGTGATCCTGATAGTTCAGGGCGTGGGTCAGGACGCGTAGAAACTGTGCCTGGTGCCAGAGCACAAGACAGAAAGACATCCACCATACCTAGCTTCATGTCTCAGTTTACAGGGCGTCGCAGGACATCACTCTTGAGGTCCGACCACTGCGAACAGGTGGTCGGTTGGATGTCAGCTGATACTGCTTCCAGTCGGTTAAGCACCACCCTGTCTCCACCAAGTCCACTCTCAGTAGCCAAGAGTCTGGTCAACATAATCCTCACCCTGATCATCCTTCCTCCCACCATAGAGGATCTGGTCAAAGAAGTGATCCCACACTGGGATATAGTGAGGAGCTTGTCTCATCACCAATCCTTAATTTGAACCTCTCTCCAAGCACGCTTGCAGAGGAACATGACATCTTGTGCCCTGATTCACAACCTCTAGAGGGTACCCAATCACAAGAAGATGACAGAGGGGAACGGCATTTAAGGTCAAAGGAAGTGGATGATGATGATGATGAGACACAGTTGCCATTAAATCAACCACTATTACTGTCTCAAGACCTTGATGAGGAGGATGATATACAGTTGTCAATGACTGAGTATGTGGTGGGATCAAGACATGAGGAGGATGATCAGAGTGAGGAAGTGGAGGAGGACTTGGTGGACGATGAGGTGACTGACCCCACCTGGGAAGGAGTAGAGCCGAGCGATGACAGCAGTCCTGAGGGTGAGCCATCTGCAGCACCGCAACAGGCTGGAAGAGGCAGTGGTGAGGCTACAGAAAGAAGGCGGACCGCACCAAACCAGCCCGCAAATGTTCCACGGAGCACCCCCTTGCGTAAATCTCCCTTGCCAAGGGGTAGGTGTTCCGCGGTATGGCGTTTTTTTAAGGAAAGTGCGGACGACAAAAGAATTGTAGTTTGCAACCTTTGCAACACCAGAATGAGCCGAGGCATGAACACTAGAAACCTCACCACCACCAGCATGATCCGACACATGGCATCCAAGCACCGTAATAAGTGGGAGGAACGCCCGGATCGCCAATCTGTGTCTGCAGGCCACACCACTGCCTCCTCTTCCCCTGTTTTCGGTGCCGGCCAATCGCCTGTCGAAGGCGCAGGCCCGCATACCTCCTGCCCTGCACCTGTACCATCTGAAGCACCATCAGCGACCACATCCACTTCCCTGTCCCAGCACAGCGTCCAAATGTCGTTACCCCAGGCATTTGAGCGCAAGCGAAAATACCCAGCCACCCACCCACAGGCCATAGCACTAACCTCACACGTTTCCAAATTACTGGCCATCGAAATGCTGCCATTTAGGCTTGTGGAGACTGAGTCCTTCCGCAGCCTGATGGCAGCAGCTGTCCCTCGGTACGCAGTCCCCAGCCGCCACTACTTTTCCCGGTGTGCCTTCCCCGCATTACACCACCATGTGTCCCGTAACATCACCCGTGCCCTGACCAACGCAGTTACTGGGAAGGTCCACTTAACGACTGACACATGGACAAGTGCTTGTGGCCAGGGACGCTACATTTCCCTGACGGCACACTGGGTGAATGTCGTGGAAGCTGGGAGCGACTCGGACCCTGGGATGGCACGGGTGCTACCCACGCCGAGGATTGCGGGCCCTACCTCCATCAGGGTTTCCGCCAGCACCTACGTTATTGGCTCCTCCTCCTCCGTTTCCACCGCCGAATTCTCTGCGCGCAGCGCCACTCACCCATCAGCCGGTAGCTGGAAGCAGTGTAGCACTGCAGTGGGGAAGCGTCAACAGGCCGTGCTGAAGCTGATCTGCCTTGGGGACAAACAGCACACGGCCTCAGAGCTGTTGCAGGGGATTAGTCACCAGACCGAGCAATGGCTCTCGCCACTCAACCTGCAACCAGGCATGGTTGTGTGTGATAATGGGCGTAACTTGGTGGCGGCTTTGGAGCTCGGCAAGCTCACACACGTACCATGCCTAGCGCATGTATTTAATTTAGTGGTTAAGCGATTTCTAAAAACCTACCCCAATTTGCATGATCTCTTGACGAAGGTGCGCCGCGTGTGTGCACATTTCCGTAAGTCATCTACAGCTTCAGCCGGCCTGTTGAAGCTGCAGCAGCGCTTACAATTGCCAGCTCACCGGCTGCTGTGTGACGTGAGCACGCGCTGGAACTCCACCTTCCACATGTTGGCCCGGCTTTGTGAGCAGCAGAGGGCAGTAGTGGAGTACCAGCTGTTACACGGTCGTCGCCTCTCCGTTCAACTTCCTGTAATCAGAAGTGAGGAGTGGGAATGGATGTCAGACCTCTGTGAGGTTTTACGCAATTTTGAGGAATCGACACAGATGGTGAGCGGCGATAACGCTATTATCAGTGTAACCATCCCACTTCTGTGTCTACTGAAACGCTCGCTGCTCACAATTAAAACTGACGCTTTGCATGTGGAAGAGGTGGAAATGCGGGAGGAAGAGCTTACACAAGGTGATAGCCAGAGTACCCTCACTTTGTTTTCTCAGCGACAATTGGAGGAGGCGGAGGAGGAGGAGGAGGAAGACACGGTTGCCTCCGCTACAGAGGGTAGCCATGGAACTTTAGTTCCATCTCTTCAGCGTGGGTGGGCAGAAGAGGAGGAAGAGGATGAGGAGATTGAGAGTCATCCTCCTGGTGAGGACAGCGAAATCTTGCCTGTTGGTACTCTGGCACACATGGCTGACTTTATGTTAGGCTGCCTTTCCCGTGACCCACGCGTTATACGCATTTTAGACAACACGGATTACTGGGTGTTCACCCTTCTGGACACCCGCTACAAAGAGAATTTCTCATCTCTCATTCCTCCGGTGGAGAGGACAAGCAAAATGGTGCAATACCAGAAGGTTCTTGTCGAAAAATTGCTCCAAAATTTTCCATCTGACAACACTGGCGGCATAGTACGTGCTACCTTGGCCAACCCAGAAGGGGAGAAAAGGGGAGCACACAGCAGTTCCGACAAAGGCAGGGCAACACTCTCCAAGGCGTGGGACACCTTCATGACACCCCGCCAGCACCCTCACCCTGATGCACAGCCTAGTGTCACAAGGAGGGAAAAGTTTTGGAAGATGGTGAAGGAGTACGTAGCAGACCGTGTCAGCGTCCTCAATGATCCCTCTGTGCCTTACAACTACTGGGTGTCCAAGCTGGACACGTGGTATGAACTGGCACTCTACGCCTTGGAGGTGCTGGCCTGCCCTGCCGCCAGTGTTCTGTCTGAGCGGGTATTTAGTGCTGCTGGTGGCATCATAACAGATAAGCGTATCCGCCTTTCCACCGAAAATGCTGATAGGTTGACACTTATAAAAATGAACAAGGCCTGGATTTCCCCTGACTTCTCCACTCCACTGGAGGAAAGCCCCGGGGGAACATAAAGTGACTTTATATATGTTATTTACAATGATGGGAATACTCTGTATTCCCATTCACCCCTTCCACCCAAAAAACGGGTATATGGTTGACTCTCTTCCATATACCCTGGGATATAATTTTTATATAGGGCCAGCTCACCAGCGGGCCCTGTGATATAATTTTTATATAGGGCCAGCTCACCAGCGGGCCCTGTGATATAATTTTTATATAGGGCCAGCTCACCAGCGGGCCCTGTGATATAATTTTTATATAGGGTCAGCTCACCAGCTGGCCTTCTCATATAATGTTTTATTGGGTCAGCTCTCTAGCGGGCCCTCTCATATAATGTTTTATAGCGTCAGCTCACTAGCGGGCCTTCGCATATAATGTTTAGGATGGTCAGCTCCGCAGCAGACCCTCACCCATAATGTTTTAGATGGTCGGCTCAGCTCACGTTTCCCTCTTAATCATGGCCCCAGTTCAGAAAAATCGAGGAAATTTTTGGGAGAATTTGTCTTTGCTCACGTTTCCCTCTTAATCATGGCCTCAGTTCAGAAAAATCAAGGAAATTTTTGGGAGAATTTGCCTCTGCGCACGTTTCCCTCTTAATCATGGCCTCAGTTCAGAAAAATCAAGGAAATTTTTGGGAGAATTTGCAGATGATATACAAGTAAATATACAGCAAATACTGTTTGGTAACAATTTTTCGCCTGAAGTCGTTTTTATCTTCCTTTTTGTGTGTTTTACGGTCAGTCTGTAAAAATGGCGTACTACGGACGAAAGATCGTTTCCAGCAGCGATGTTGGAGTCCAAGATGCATCCAGACATCCTCCCTATGCTGTCCCTGAACCATTTCTGTGGTGTTTCCATCATTTTCTGCCCTTTTCCTATGGACCAGGCACCCTCCCCTCATCAGAGCAGGGGGTGCCTGGTGTAATGCTCGAGTCCTCCCATTGACTTCAATGGGGCTCGGGTGCTCGGCCGAGCACTCGAGCCTCCGGGGGCGCTCGGTCAGAGCACCCGAACACCCGAGCATTGGGGTGCTCGCTCATCACTATTAATCACCTCTTGTGAGGCATGCCGGTATGGCAATGTGAGTAAGAGAAATAGTTAAAAATAAATAAATAAATACATATTTATAATATCTATAAAGTATACAAAATGTGCAAATGAATATTAAAAACCCTCAGCACGTTCTCAGTGACATATCGCCATTTCATCAAGAATAATTTGTAAATATGCTGATGTTTCAATGCACATATTTAAAATGACCAATCGCAACACACATTTCAACTGTGATCCAATAAAAAAACAATTTTTGATATGTCAAACAAACTCATTAAATTGTTAAACTGGTAATATAGAATAAGAACATGATTCAATAAATAATCTTAATTTGGTGTATCTATCACCATGTCTCTCAAATGGGTGGTTAATGAAAATCTCATAAAAAGTAGTGTATCTATTTAATATATTCTTAATGTGTTAGAACATTTGAATCCAATAAAACATCCACCCAAACAGATAACACTATTGAGTATCAGACAAGACTAGATCAAATTAATGATAAGAAAAAAAGAATTCAGCAACACAACATATTCCGTTATGCAGTACCAAAGAGTGAAATGCAAGTATCCATGCAATTTATGGACAAATAAACATGCAACAACCATATCAGTCCTACAAGCCCTTCCTATTGAATGATCAAACATATCTCTTATGCATTAAGACAAGTATAGTACAAATCAATAACCTCTTTGACAATAATTTTCAGTACGCCTTAAGTGCTATCAGTAGGGGGATCTGGGAAGCAATGGGTAGAGGGAAGCTGAGGTGAACCCCAGTTCCTCATAATGTTGGAGTAAGGTATTATACGTGTTTAAAGTGTTAGTTGGAGATATTGAACAGCCTTTTGAATATGGGTGTTCAGAGTCGGCCCTTACATATGTCTCAGTGGGTCCATGGGATCCAGGCAGCACTTTGACAGGGAAGGCAATTTGCTGCCCAAAAACTATGCAGTGTGTCACTCACCCCTATTCTGCCAGCTGGGCCCACAGTCACAGGCTACAAACAGCAATAAGACACACAACACCATTCACCACCAGCCAGTGAGAGTATCTGTATAATGGTATGGTCCTCTCCTCAATGGCTGGCTGGTGTGTGTGTGAGAGACTTCGGGGACAGCGGCTGTACATACTCCAGCTTTGCAACACATGCTGTAAATATTATTGTGAGTGAGAGTGAATTTTTGTTGGAAGAAACAGCACGACTCCCCAGTCGACAATGCAGAATTTTACAGGCAGCTCCTTGAGGTCAGAAAAATTATTTTCCTCAAACTTGTGACCAAGGATCTGGATCTTCTTTGCGTTCACTCATTGTAGAGGAAAAAAAGAAGAAGCTTCCTTATCCAGTTAATGAAATTGCTTCTGATTGCCATTCCAGCCAGTTTTGAGAACAGTGCAATTTGCTACTTGGAGTACAAACTGGTATTGGCCTTTCACACTCGCCTGGGAGACCATGCCTATGAGACCTATTTTACAGATCAGACCTATTATAAATTAATTCATATGGATGGTAGGCTGGATAACCCTGATCACTCTCTAACTGAAGATATTATATTTTCGTAGTCTGTTGCACATTTGTACTAGAATCTAGACTGTAAGTCCGCATTCCTTAAATCGAAATACCCCACTTTAATAAAATAAATGGTATGCTTCAAGGACTGGGTCTCACTGAAACAGGACTGCAAACCATGTATTTATATCCGCTATTACCACCCAAAGAGCAATACATGGAGAGAGGTAAACTCACCTCGGTCAATCAACCCCTTGGATGGGAAGAAACTTTTAGCACTTTCTATTAATTATTTATTTAATTTTCTTTTCACATTTAAAGGGACCTTGCCCTATTACATCAAATGTTACTGGAGCATCCCGCAGCTCCATGAGGGCCTTACCTTAAAGGTACAGGCTCTTTTCATTCTGGATGTGGTGTTGACATCTTATACCCTCATCCAGACTGCTAGGTCAAAAGAAACTATTCCTCTGAGGCCTACATTGCAAGATGGACTGGTAATTTATGCAAGCAAAGGTGCTGAAAGCTTGCGCTTCTAGATTTGGCAAACTAGTAGCAGAGGAAACCCACAGAAAGGGTTACCTGCTTTATGTCCACTCCAGAGTTAGTGAATGTGTAAGAAATTGCATTCTACAAAGGTTACAGGTAAGGCAGTTATTAAGGGGATGCTTTCATGATGCTGCTCCTGCTGTACACTGGGAAGATGATGCCATTCCAATCCCCCTTCATAATGTGGCTCAGTTTCCTCTCGAAATCCCAAACTATCAAGGAAACAGTACTGTGACTTCTGATGATGCATTACAATATATATATATATATGAGTGCACATACAAGTATAATGGGGCATATGTATACAAAAAAAAACAGCAGCTAATTTGGGAAAAACAACTGTAAATTATCGGCCGTAAACACGAGGAGGATAAAACAATCCAGGGAAAAATTAAATGCATCATATGGAACAAATACAATTCCATTTGTTTACACTTTGCATTCTAAAGAGGTTTCCATAGTATTGCAGACCTCTCTAGCATTCAAGAGATTTAAAGTCCTATTTAATTTGATGGTGAATGTTTATCTTCCCATTATAGTTCAGTTGTTTTACTCCCGTAACAGCTGTATGCGCTGAATGCCAAAAAGGAAATGTGGTCACCCTACCCAAGGCACGTTCTTTCGGGCACCAGTAAGCATTTGAGGTGCTGTGTGCACACCGAAAACTGTAATTAGCTTAGCTGCGGTCTGTGGACGTCATTCCCCCACCTCCTATAGCCACCCGAACGCACAATTTGGTTGGCGTGGTTTTGGCGGGGGTGTGGCATTTCATCCTTAGACCCAGGCAGCAAAATGTCTTGGGCCGGCCATATGGGTGTGGAGGAGCCTACAGCAGCTCCAGACAGGTGGTACATTTGAAACTGATATTACTGTACCGGGAGGGGAGACTGCATTTTTCTGTAGTAGCTAAGCAATACGACTATTTAGTCAGCCCAAGAAGTAAAGGAAAGTGGTCAATCATTTAAGTACATTGGGATATATAGTACACTGTTGTCACGGTTTATTATGACTCTCAGACACAAATTTTAGGTAAAAATCAATTTTATTGAAATAATAAATTGATAACGTAGGATGGCAAACACATACATACAGATACATACAGAAAATAACAAGACAGAATGCAAACTCTACCGGTCCTGTCAATATACCGGACAGGACAGTCTGAAGAAGCAGAATGTTAGGCTCTACCGGCCTTGCCAATACCGGGTAAGGCAACCTGCAGATGGAATAGCATAACGGTTCTACCGGCCTTACCAAATTACCGGGCAAGGCAGCCTCAAAAGATTCACAATGTAGGCTCTACCGGCCCTGCCAATACCGGCTAAGGCAACCTCCGATGGAATGTGGCAATAGGTTCTACCGGCCTTGCCAATACCGGGCAGGGCAGCCCAGAGATAGTAGCAGCAGTCAGATGGTAATGGCAAATTGACAGGATCGTAAGCAACCCAGTGTACACACACAGAGATCGACAGGGAGTAGTAAAGCCGCAAGACTTTGGAGCAAACCAGCGTCCGCACGCTGGGACCAATACTGACTTGCATAGCCGATAGGCTTTGGAGCAAACCAGTGACCGCACACTGGTGTAATAAGCGAGTTTGTATAACCGTAAGGCTTTGGAGCAAACCAGCGTCCGCACGCTGGGACCAACACAGGATTGTATAGCCGATAGGCTTTGGAGCAAACCAGTGACCGCACACTGGTGTAACAAGCGAGTTTGTATAGCCGCAAGGCTTTGGAGCAAACCAGCGTCCGCACGCTGGGACCAACACAGGATTGTATCGCCGATAGGCTTTGGAGCAAACCAGTGACCGCACACTGGTGTAACAAGCGAGTTTGTATAGCCGCAAGGCTTTGGAGCAAACCAGCGTCCGCACGCTGGGACCAACACAGGATTGTATAGCCGATAGGCTTTGGAGCAAACCAGTGACCGCACACTGGTGTAACAAGCGAGTATGTATAGCCGCAAGGCTTAGGAGCAAACCAGCGTCCGCACGCTGGGACCAACACAGGATTGTATAGCCGATAGGCCTTGGAGCAAACCAGTGACCGCACACTGGTGTAACAAGCGAGTTTGTATAGCCGCAAGGCTTTGGAGCAAACCAGCGTCCGCACGCTGTGACCAACACAAGATTGTACAGCCGATAGGCTTTGGAGCAGACCAGTGACCACACACTGGAGTAACTAACAATGTCGCCGACGAGACCAGGCAGGAGGTCGCCAGGATACAGGAGACAGGTGATGAGATGACAGGAACCAGCAACGATCAGTCAGGTCAGGAAACAGCAGAGAAGAAGAACCGCAGGAACTGCAACACCAGAGACTAGGCCGGAACCAGGACTGGAACAACTCAGCAGGCAGGAAACACTGGAACAGTAGAGATCAGGAACTCAGGAACACATGAGATCAGGAACTCAGGAACACTGGAACAGAAGCCCATCTATCACTAGCATAGTGATAGCAAGAAGGTCAGAAACAACACGAAAGGGCACCCAAAGGGTGCCCAATCCAGGTTTAAATAGGCAAGGAGAGGCGGGCTATCTGCAGACAGCCAATAGCAGCCCCCTACTGGTGACAGACAAGGAACTGCAGCAATCACGGGCACCGTGATAGTACCCCCCTTTCAAAGACCCCCTCTCCTAGAATAGGGTCTAGGTTTCTGTGGGTAATTTGCATGAAAGGCCCTAGTTAGCCTAGGTGCATGAAGGTCTGTACTATCCACCCATGATCGATCCTCAGGACCATACCCTTTCCAATGTACCAGGTACTGTACCCTTCCTCTAAGCCTATGGGAATCAATAATGCTCTGAACCTCGTACTCCTCCTGGCCCTCCACCTCAACAGGTCCTGGCACCACAGGTGTGGTAGTATAGCGATTGCAAACCAGAGGCTTAAGAAGGGACACATGGAACACATTATGGATACGCATGGATGCAGGTAGGTCTAGTGCATAGGAGACAGGGTTAATTTTACGAATAACTCTGTATGGACCAATAAACCGGGGAGCCAACTTATTAGACGGAACCTGCAGCTTGAGATTTCTGGAGGAAAGCCATACTCTATCCCCAACCTGAAAGGAAACCGCTGGAAGCCTTCTGCGATTAGCATGGCGCTGATGACGCTGAAATGACTGACCAAGTGCCCTCTGAACTTGTGCCCATGTGGAACGGAGTTGCTCGATATGCTCATCCAGAGCTGGAATCTGTTGCGTCTGAAATGAGTCTGGAAGCAAACAGGGCTGGAACCCATAATTAATCAGAAATGGAGAGCTCCCAGATGAAGAATTGACCGCACAGTTCCTGGCGAACTCTGCCCAAGGCAACAAGTCGGACCAATTATCATGATGGTCAGTAACGAAACAACGGAGAAATTGTTCCAAGCCCTGATTAGCTCGTTCAGCGGCTCCATTGGTCTGGGGATGGTAGGCAGAGGAGAAGGACAGCTGTATGCCCATCTGTTGGCAAAATGCCCTCCAAAATCTAGACACAAACTGGCTCCCCCTGTCAGACACCAGTACCCTAGGCACTCCATGCAACCGGAATACTTCTCTGGCGAACACCATTGCTAATTCCTTCGCTGAAGGAAGGCCACGGAGGGGCACGAAATGAGCCATTTTAGAAAACCTGTCCACCACCAAGTACCGCTTGGACATAGGCAATTCTCCCATAAAATCAATGGAAACATGAGACCAGGGGCGTTCGCCATTAGGCACCGGTTGGAGCAAGCCCACTGGGAGATGTCTCGGGGTCTTAGCGCGGGCACAGGTGGCACAGGCATTCGTAAATTCGGCACAATCGTTTCTCATGGAAGGCCACCAAAATAACTGAGAAAGGGACCATAACAATTGGTCTCTACCAATATGTCCCGCAGCCTTAGAGGAATGGTAGGTTTCAAGCAGCCTAGTACGAAATGGTTCAGCGACAAAACATTTGCCCACTGGAGTTTCATGGGGAGCGGACCCCTGAGAGGCCAGGATCTCCTCCCCTAAAGGAGAAGTGATACTCGTGCGTATAGTAGCCAGTATTCTATCAGGTTGAATGATAGGTGCAGGTGCTTCCACTCTGTCACTGTCGGCCTCAAATTGTCTTGACAGTGCATCAGCCCTGATATTCTTTGACCCCGGTAAGTATGATACAATGAAATAAATCGAGACAGGAACAGTGCCCACCTGGCCTGACGGGAGGACAATCTCTTGGCCTCCGAGAGATGTCAGATTTTTATGATCTGTTAGGATTAATACAGGATTCTTAGTACCTTCAAGCAAATGACGCCATTCCTTAAGAGCGAGGATAATGGCCAATAATTCTTTGTCACCTATCTCATAGTGGCTTTGAGTGACAGTCAACTTTTTAGAGAAAAACCCACAAGGTCTGAGAGTTCCACCTTTATCGTGTCGTTGCGAAAGTACTGCCCCGACCCCAATATCTGAGGCATCAACCTCTAACGTAAATGGAACTAGAGGATTGGGGTGGGATAACACAGGAGCCGCAGCAAATGCCAGCTTCAAATTCTCAAAGGCATTCTCAGCAGATACCGGCCAACAAGAAGGATTAGCACCCTTGTGCGTAAGATCGGACAGAGGTTTGACAATGGAAGAAAAGTTCTTAATAAACCTCCTATAATAATTAGCGAAACCCAGGAAACGCTGTATGGCTTTAAGCCCCTTGGGTTTTGGCCATTGTAAGACAGCTGACAACTTATCTTTGTCCATGGCAATGCCATCATTGCCAATTATGAACCCCAAGAATGGCACACTGGTTCTATGAAACTCACATTTTTCCAGTTTACAAAATAATTTGTTCTCACGGAGTCATAGCAATACTGCGGATACATCTTTGATGTGCTGTGCCATGTCTTGAGAGTAAATCAATATATCGTCAAGATAAACCACAACACATGTCTCTAACATATCTCTCAGAACATCGTTTATCAGTTCCTGGAAAACTGCGGGGGCATTACACAGCCCAAATGGCATTACTAGATACTCGTAGTGCCCAGCTCGAGTATTAAAGACAGTCTTCCACTCATCACCTGCTCGAATGCGCACCAGATTGTAAGCAGCCCGTAGGTCCAATTTGGTAAAAATCGAAGCGCCCTTAAGCCTGTCAAAAAGCTCGGTGATGAGTGGTATTGGGTACGCGTTTTTTGCCATTAGTTTATTCAAGCCCCGGTAGTCAATGCATGGTCTTAATTCGCCATTTTTCTTTTTTACGAAAAAGAACCCAGCTGGAGAGGTAGATTTTCGTATGATCCCTCTAGCAAGGGCATCAGAAATGTAATCCTCCATAGCCTTATTTTCCTCACAAGATAATGGATAAGTGCATCCTTTCGGAGGTACTGCCCCAGGCTGCAATTCGATGCAACAATCATAAGGTCTATGCTGGGGTAGCAAACTAGCCTCTCCTTTGCTAAAAACATCGCCAAACTGTTGGTACACATCCGGTATAGCCGAGGAGGTGCACAGGACCTTAATAGGCTGGATGACGCACTTGTCCATACAAAACTGGGACCAAGCAGCAATTTCACACTTTTTCCAATCAAATTGTGGGTTATGTAACTGTAACCACGGAAATCCCAATATTACCGCATGGTGCGGAGAATTAATCAGTTGAAACTGCTGCTCTTCTCTGTGAAGTGCCCCAATAGTCATAGACAGTGGCATAGTTTCAAATATAACCTGAGGCGGTTCTAAGGGTCTGCCATCAATCGCTTCAGTAGTCAAGGGGTTTTCTCTTTCAATGCGTGGAACTCCGTGCAATTCGGCAAAGGTATTATCCATAAAATACCCTGCTGCACCAGAGTCAACCAAGGCCAAAACCTCCACAGAGCGTTGTGCCCAAGATAATACCACCTGTATGGTGGGTTTCATTGTGCCCGACACTAGGGACGATTGTACACCACCTAGGGCCTGTCCCCCGAGGTACCCTAGGTGTGTGCGTTTCCCGGACGTACCGGACAGGAATTTAGCAAATGCCCTTTTTTACCGCAGTATAAACACAACCCTTGTCTTTTGCGATATAGTCTCTCAGCCTTGGTTAGTCTAGTGAAGCCTATTTGCATAGGTTCACTTGTCTCCCGTACAGGTTCACTAGACTTCAATGCCAGGGGAGGGATGGGTGGGCAAAACATGCTACTAGGCTCATTATTCTTTGACCGTATCTTACGATCTCTGGCAATTGATCTCTCATGTATTCTGGAGTCAATTATCATAACATACTCAATGTAGTTATCTAGATCAATAGGTAGATCTTTAGCAGCGATTTCGTCCTTAATTTGGTCATTCAGTCCTTGAGAAAAAGCTGCCAATAATGCCTCGTTATTCCAACCTACCTCTGCTGCCAATGTGCGGAATTCGATGGCGTAGTCGCCTACTGTACGCCTGCCCTGATGTATCTCCATAAGGCGTTTGGCAGCAGAGGTGGTTCTACCAGGAGGCTCAAACACTCTTCGAAAGGATTGCACAAATTCTCTAAAGTTCTTAGTACAAGGTTTAGCATTCTCCCACAAGGGGTTAGCCCAAGCCAAAGCTCTGCCAGTGAGCAAAGATATCGTAAACCCCACTTTACTACTATCATTGGGAAATCTGTGTGCCGTCAATTCCATAAAGATTTCGAGTTGGTTGATGAACCCTCTGCAGAGACTAGGGTCACCATCATATCTTAGCGGCAAGGGTGCAGAAGCCGTTAAGCCTTTAACAGTACCCCCTAGGGGTCTGGTATCACTTTCCGGTGTCTGACTTGGCGAGACCACCGGGCTAGAGCTAGATTTGTCAGCAAGTACCGTGCGTTCAAGGATCGTTTGAATTGCAACTGCCAACTGATCCAAACGTTGCTCGTGCACATCCATCCTCCAATGGATATTCTGTGCATTACCTTCACCTTTGCTGTCTGAGGTCATGGCCCTTTCGTACTGTCACGGTTTATTATGACTCTCAGACACAAATTTTAGGTAAAAATCAATTTTATTGAAATAATAAATTGATAACGTAGGATGGCAAACACATACATACAGATACATACAGAATATAACAAGACAGAATGCAGACTCTACCGGTCCTGTCAATATACCGGACAGGACAGTCTGAAGAAGCAGAATGTTAGGCTCTACCGGCCTTGCCAATACCGGGTAAGGCAACCTGCAGATGGAATAGCATAACGGTTCTACCGGCCTTACCAAATTACCGGGCAAGGCAGCCTCAAAAGATTCACAATGTAGGCTCTACCGGCCCTGCCAATACCGGGTAAGGCAACCTCCGATGGAATGTGGCAAAAGGTTCTACCGGCCTTACCAATACCGGGCAGGGCAGCCCAGAGATAGTAGCAGCAGTCAGATGGTAATGGCAAATTGACAGGATCGTAAGCAACCCAGTGTACACACACAGAGATCGACAGGGAGTAGTAAAGCCGCAAGACTTTGGAGCAAACCAGCGTCCGCACGCTGGGACCAATACTGACTTGTATAGCCGATAGGCTTTGGAGCAAACCAGTGACCGCACACTGGTGTAACAAGCGAGTTTGTATAGCCGCAAGGCTTTGGAGCAAACCAGCGTCCGCACGCTGGGACCAACACAGGATTGTATCGCCGATAGGCTTTGGAGCAAACCAGTGACCACACACTGGTGTAACAAGAGAGTATGTATAGCCGCGAGGCTTAGGAGCAAACCAGCGTCCGCACGCTGGGACCAACACAGGATTGTATAGCCGATAGGCCTTGGAGCAAACCAGTGACCGCACACTGGTGTAACCAGCGAGTTTGTATAGCCGCAAGGCTTTGGAGCAAACCAGCATCCGCACGCTGTGACCAACACAAGATTGTACAGCCGATAGGCTTTGGAGCAAACCAGTGACCGCACACTGGAGTAACTAACAATGTCGCCGACGCGACCGGGCAGGAGGTCGCCAGGATACAGGAGACAGGCGATGAGATGACAGGAACCAGCAACGATCAGTCAGGTCAGGAAACAGCAGAGAAGAAGAACCGCAGGAACTGCAACACCAGAGACTAGGCCGGAACCAGGACTGGAACAACTCAGCAGGCAGGAAACACTGGAACAGTAGAGATCAGGAACTCAGGAACACATGAGATCAGGAACTCAGGAACACTGGAACAGAGGCCCATCTATCACTAGCATAGTGATAGCAAGAAGGTCAGAAACAACACGAAAGGGCACCCAAAGGGTGCCCAATCCAGGTTTAAATAGGCAAGGAGAGGCGGGCTATCTGCAGACAGCCAATAGCAGCCCCCTACTGGTGACAGACAAGGAACTGGAGCAATCACGGGCACCGTGATAACTGTATAGTTTACCCAGTGCACACACTCAACAACCATTAAGACTTTTACACTGGAAAGCACTTTATGCTTGCCTTATGGCATGATGTATATTTATACAATTTCCTAAGCAACTTAGAAAACCCTTTGAGTTCCAGAGAGGTATCCAGTGTACTGCAACCACTGTTGTACTTAATCTGTTGAGAGGGGTATGCTGACAGAGCAGAAGGAAGCTGTTGTAGGAAGTTCTGGGATTAAAGAATGCACAAAGAAAGAGCAAGTAGCTAGATGGGTTACAGTTAGATGTAGCAAAGGTGGGGGCAGAGGAATAGGTAGGGAACTCCTGCATCTACGACCACTAAGCAATTTGCTACAATGAGTGATGATGATGGGGACACTGGCACAGGAATGCCTTTGCTGAAGAGGGCTATTCTCTCTAAAAGCCACCAGGACAACAGCCCTCTAGCATTGATGGTATTCTGAGACTCAGGCAGACCTAGACAGATGGTTGTGTTAGAGGATTCCATTAATAGCAAGACAGACAGGGTAATCTGTCACCAGAATCACTAAAATAGAACAGTTTGCTGTCTCCCGAGTGCTCGGGTTTGACATGTGGCAGATCGGGTTGATAAATTGTTGTGAGGGGCTGGGTATTAACCCTGCTGTCATGGTACATGTTGGTACCAATGACAAAGTCAGTGGAAATGGAGGCACGTTAAGAAGGATTCCAGGTATTTAGTTTATATGCTTAAGCAAAGGACCTCTAAGGTAGTAACAGGAAATTAGGAAGTTAAATATGTGACTGAAGACTTGGTGTAATCTGGATAGGTTTAGGTTCCAGAGCACTGGGTTTTCTTTTCCCTTGGAGGCAATCTCTATAGTAGAGATGGATTGCACCTTAGCACAAAGTTGGCAACAGTACTAAGAGTTAGGATGGTGAAGGGGTTGGAGGAGACTAGAAAGGATGGGCTACTGCAACACAGGATGCGGAAGGTGGTATAATTGAGAAAATGGGATTAGAGAAGGGGCATGGGAGTGGAGAGGTGGAATTGCTAGTTCATCTAATAGGGAGGTGCAAATGTACACCCTGATGAAAGACAAATACATATTACAAAGAATAGAATTTTTAAGAATGTCAATAAAATCAAATGTATGCATATAAATGCTTGTAGTCTGGCTGGTAAGACATGATTGCAGAGCATGAGCAGTATGATCTAATTTGTGTGTCTGAAACCTAGTTAGATGATACATATGACTTGGCAGTCAAGCTAGAGGTTTATTGCCTTTTTAGGAGAGATAAGGTTAATAAAAGGGGAGGTGGTATGCCTATATGTAAAGCATTCCTTAAAGCCTAGTATAAGGGAAGATATAAATGAAGCTTCCGTTGAGAATGTAGAGGCACTGTGAGTTGAAATACACAGTGGGGTCACACAATATTAAAATATGTTAATGTGGATTTGTCACAAGCCACCTAATATTAAACTTGTGCATGACAAAAATTTTCGGTAAAATTCGATGTCGGAATGAATTTTTTTTTTCGGCGACTCTGCAATTCAGATCCGACCTGTTCGACTCGGACAAAAGTCGGCGACAGTCCAAATTATTCAGCGACTTTAAAATACGTTTAAAAATACAATAAATAATGAAAATTAAATGAAGGGAACCATTTCCAGGGTCTAACCTTATGGTACTATGGATGAAGTAGCTAAAGTATGGATGTAGCAATAAGGCACCCTGCCTGCCTACACAATACACATACACAACTGGCTGTATCTGGATGCTGGCTGAAGTGTCACTCTGAAAATTATTCAAACAAATCCCTAATATTTATTTTAATACTTTACACAAGAACAAAGGTGACTCTCCCTTGCGGATGCAATAAGGTACTAGGCCTGCCTATAGAACTGTGAGACTTGTTGATGGGTAACTCTGAAAGTTATTCAAACAAATTCCTACTAGTTTAGTATTTTTAATATTTAACACAGGAACACAGGTGACTCCCTTGCGGTGGTAATAAGGTACTAGGCCTGCCTGCAGAACTGTGAGACTGGCTGAAGTGTCACTCTGGAAATTATTCAAACAAATTCCTACTATTATTTTTAACCCTTTGAATGCCAGAGGGGTAAGGAATGCATTGCCGGCTGCCTGCCTATGCCTAATGCTAACTGCCTGCCTACACAACAACTGGACACTCTCTATCTCCTTCTTCTCTCTCTGAGCTCCAACAACACAATGAGGAAATGCAGGCTGTCTTCCTGGGTGTCTGTGTCATTAGTCCAACCCCCATCATGAAATGAAAAAGCCACTTGGAATAGAGACAAAGCAGGAAAGTAGCGCATGAAAAAGAGAAGTTAATTGGACTAGAGACATGGAGGGAAAGTATGGAGGGAAAGTAATAGAGCCCGGGTAGTAGTCACCAAATTTCCAAAAGTTTTGATGACATTCGCACCACTGCTAGTTGGGTTTGTATTTTTTTGGCGAACGACCCTTGCCTGTCGGAAAGTCTAAATGTTGCCGAATGACCTCTTTTTTGTTTAATTCCTAATGTTGCCAAACCGAATCGCACAAGACTACCTAATATTGGGGACTTTGAGGAAGCCCAACTGTTACTGCAAATGGAAAAGGCTTCCAGGGAAGGAAATGAAGTAATGGGAGATTGGAACTATCCTAAAATTGACTCCCAGAACAACAAAGGAAAATTATTTTTTATGTATGATTAATGACAATTTTATGACCCAAATAATAGAGGCACCAACTAGAAAAGAGGCCTTGCATGACCTAGTGCTCACAAACAATTCGGACATGTTAAACAGTATACTGGTAAAGGAACATTTAGGCAACAGGGACCAGGGAAATATCTGACTGCCATTTGGAGTCAGAAAGGATTTTTTTACCCACATGGGGCTTATTTGGAAGTGACATCAATGGTTTTATTTTTCTTGTCTTCCTCTGGGTCAGTAAGGGTGATTTGGCATGGGCTGGGCTTGATGGACAAATGTCTTTTTTCAGCCTCATCAACTATTGTATTGTATTGTATATTTTATTTATATAGCACCATCCAGTGTACTTGGCACTTTACAGTTTACATTTGATATAGAAGGGGTACGATAAGTGAGGCAATTAAGTGTTTATAAAGACAATCATAAGGGGAACAACAGATGAGTATATTTTAGGATAAAGTGTCTCTGCCCTATAGACCATACAATATAAGTATAGGATGGGTGACATACAGATACAAGCTGGTAGAGGAGGAAGGGCAGTTTTTGACATATGAGATAATGTTTTCATATGCTACTATGTTTCTATGCTATTACATGCGGCCGGCACTTAAGGACCACGGAGCATTTTTTTTTTGTGTGATTCCAATTCAGGGCTCCCCAAGCTCCATGCAGCTACACAGGGAGCCCTGAATTCCATGACATGCCAGGATAGTCACTGGTCCTTTATTGTCGGACAGCCATGAAGGTCCTGGCACAGCATTGGACATTAAGGGGTTAAATGTGTACCGGAAACAAATGCTCCAATATGTCCACATGCTGCCCCGCTGTCTTCCTCTTGGAGAAAATGGCAGTATGGGGAGAACTTGTCCACATACGCATCTTTGTAAAATGGTTTTAGGCAGGTGTAGTGTTACAAAATCAATTCCATCTACTCTTTTGCATGGAATTGTATTCACACATTCACCCTGCGTGTGTGGGAGAGAGACTGTGTGAGAGAGGGAGAGAATATGTGTGAGAGAGAGACCATGAGATTGTGCTAGAATGACAGTGTGAGATTGTGTTAGAGAAACAGTGTGAGAGAAAATGTGAGAGAGACTGTGCATTTGTTTGTGTGAGAGCGTGACTGGGTGATTGTGTGTGACAAAAAGAGAATGAGAGAGAGAGCGAGATTGTAACTGTGTGTAAATATGTGTTTCACTGTGGGCCATATGCACACACAGAGAATGTAATAATTCTGGGAAAAAACTTTCAAAATTAGGAAAGACTACAATTTCTCAAAAATGTCATTGATTTAACTCATTAAATGCTAGAGGTCTCCAACTCATTGTTTTACAATCCATTGGAATCCTCTCTAGCTGGAGACCTGGGGTTAAAAGCCCCATTTAAATCAGTGGGGATGCTTGTTTATTCACTACGGTGCATTTGGTGGTATTAATGGGAGGAAGTTTAGTTTATGTGACTTAGTTAATTAATGTTAGGCAGGAGTAGGTTCAAAAACTCAATTTAGCATGGAATAGCTATTTGTACTTTAACCCCTATATTACCTAAATGTTATAAATAGGAATTTGGGGTATGTATGTCTTTCCTATATGCTATAGTTTATTGACCCCCCAAATTCCTACCATTCATCTTAGCACATCAGCCTTAGCATGTACTGTGTTGCATGCATACATTCCCCTCCGTATGTCCTTGTTATATTCTCTAATAGTTGGTCTCTTTTTCCTGATATGTGCCAAGGGTTGCAAGTGCCCAGATAAGAGGCTGATTTGAATATAGATATATATTTCCGTAGAAGCTAAGGAGCAATTCCCACTTTCAAACTCATTTATCTTCATTACATCTAATTGGATAGTAGGAAGGTAAAGCTATAACAAATAAATATGCATATCAAAGGAGACAAAATTAGTCTATTCTAATATAACCCGGCGTCTCAAAGGAATAATAAAGATTCTAAAATTGAAACAAGAAAATGGAAAATTAGAATAGAATCTAAATAAATCATACTCCCTAAATCTACCAGGACAATAGAAGTGTGTCCATGATGCATTCAAAAATGTATCTTTAATAGTGCAATTCATTGGAAATTACTCTAGCATTCAATGGGTTAACACAATCTTTTTTTTTTATAAATTAGAAAAAAATGAGACGTCAAACAGATTATGGTGTATTGTTTCTATTAATGTCAAATCAGCATATCCAAAGATAATACACTTTCTGGGGCAAACAATTGTACTGTAGAAATACAAATTCCCCTTGATTTAAATGGGGATGTTAACCACTTGCATGCTAGAGAGGTCTTCAGCACATTGTACAGCAATGTATTGGAGACCTCTATAGCATTCAAGGGGTCAGAATACCCATTTAAATCCATGAGGATTTTGGAATTTTTTGTAGTTCATTTGGTTTTCCATAGAAATCCTCCACTTTTCTTTTGAACATACAGCCCTTACATGTTAAAAAGCCTAACGCTGTGCTTTTGTGGTAAAGGAACCCCTTTTGTTTAAAATATCAGTGAAAGCCTAGTGCTTTGCCTTTCTAGTAGCCCTGTGACATTTATTAGAGCAATACCACATTTATTAAAGAGGAACTTTCACCACAAAGTAAATGGTAATCAGTTCCTGTCTCCAAGTTATGTGTACGCCTTTTAAAAAAAATGTGGTATATGTGCATAGTTAGAAGCAAATAAAATGTACATTACATACGTTACCTTGTAGTTCAGTGTGGTACAAGCTTTACTTCACAGCTTTCCATTAGCTACCCTTTTTCTTCAGATCCAGCCCACAATCTTCCCACTAATCGGTATGAGCTGCAGGAGCAGGCTTTTCCTCGCCTATTGACAGCTCCTGGGAGGGAGAGAGCTGCCAATCAAGATTCATATCATCAAGATGGCAGTGCTCTCCCTCTTTCTGCCAGATAAAAATGTAGATATATTTTATACGTGAGTGAGAGGAGAAATGCATTACAACATTATTTTTTTTGTTAAAAGGGTGGGAGAAAGCTGTGGAGGAGGTCCAGGTCATACGTAACAGTTCAGCTTTAAAAAAAAAAATAGGTGTTAACTTTCCTGCGATAACTTGAGTCCCTTATCGCCTGTTCTTGGCTAACTCAGAAAATTTGAATTGCAATTTACTGCGTTTTCATCCTTTTCAATGGATGACAACACCTCTTAACTTTACCTCACGACGGCTCTTATTTTGCCGGTATTTTTTCACAGCACAGACATTTGATTTGCTTACTGTGTTGGAAAAAATGCTGTCGGCAGAAAAAACAGCCGTCTCCAACATTTGGATCAAGGCCTTAAAGGGATAGTAATACTTCATTTTAACTTTATTTTATTTTGTAGGCATTAAAAAAACATGAAGAATGATATAAGTCTTATCTCTGAAACCTTTATGGTTTAAGAGATATTCACAAACAAAGTATCCCCCCCCTGTTCAACCAGATCAGAAGGGAGATGCCCAGGTAGACTGCAGAGAGGGACAATCTTCAATTAAGATAATGGAAAAAGCTGAAAAACCTGTCAAGGGGGGAAGGGCTTTCATTGTTTTCATACAAAGAAAATTGTCCCCTTCTGTTATCTGTACTGTCATACAACCAGACTCACATCTGAGAAGAGATGGCTTACACTAGGTAAAGGGGCGGGGAGGGGAACTTTGCTTGTGAATATCTCATAAACCATAAAGGTTTGAGAGATAAGACTTATATCATTCTTCATGTTTTTTTAATGCCTACAAAATAAAATAAAGTTAAAACGAAGTGTTACTATCCCTTTAATCACTAAAACTGCCTTTATTTTTAGTACAATTAGTGAATTTGTTTATAAGTTTGGTTATAAATATATTTTGTTCTTGTAAGACAATTCTTATTTGGATAAGACCACTTCTACTCCACCTTTCAAAATGTCAACTGACTGGAATCAGCACTTAGTGAAAAAATCATTAATGTTTATACATAGCCTTATAACACTTTGAGACAATTATACAAACACTTTTTTTTTTGGTGGTGACAACATTACTGTTCATCAGTGACCAGGCATCTTATGTCAGTGACTTTGTACATAGACTAAGAAAAAGGTGACCAGGTACCTTTTCATATCTGTAGTTTCCTCTATATGGTGATCTCATTTGAACATTGCCTCTAGGTCACACCTCCTTACAAAGACCAATAGGCTTTCGTAGATGTAAATGATTCCTAGTAGTCAGTATTCTCAGACTTGAACAAAAACAATTATCAGTAGAGTAAAACAGAGATCAAATGCAAAATAAAAGCAGCAAATAGAAATAACTGACTGCTGTTTCAAAGACACCAGCCTAGGTATGTCCTTCTAATAAACAAATTAATATCTATTTATTTCTAAGGCATATTTTCCATTTAACCCTTTAAGGATCAGAGGGGTGTGGAATGCATTTCAAAGCAATGCGCTGCACAGCCTTTGTGTCCTTAACCCCTTAATGACTGGCCGATCGTCGCGGCGACGCGACTGAATGACCGTGGAGCATTTTTTTTTCTTTTTCTGGTTCCGGGCTCCCCCCACAGCTGCTCGCCGTTCGGGGAGTCCGGTCATAGTCCGTCATGGGTCGTTCAGTCAGATCGACCCTTGATGTATAATGACCGTCAAGGGTCATTAAGGGGTTAAAGGATATTTCCCTTCGATACTAAAGGAATCATAAACAAATTGCTTTTTCTATGTGTTAGCATCCAAGGGGTTAAAATAGATGAACATAAATATTTCAATATTAGTAACATAATAACTATAATAAACTATAATAATTTAACAAATTACACTTGCAAACAGTTGTATATATATATGTATATGGCCATTCCAGATAACTATAATTTAAACAGTATACTAGAGCATAACAAAGATCCTGAGACCTGAGAGACCAAATGACTACTGCATAGCTTATGTATCTTCATTCATATATGACGGTGTAAGTATACCTTATTCAGCTAATTGCTATGTATGGTTAACTATTTGAATATATTACCTGCACATCTGATGCCACATTGTATGTAGTAAGCTGCTGTGCATGAAATTGGGTAGGCAGCCATAGGGCAGCTCACTAAAGCATCTTGTCATGTAGAGGCAGGCCAGGCTGTGCAGCTGTTAAACAAATATATACATCCAAACGGTTCAGTATATTTACATATGCACGTACATACATATTTATGCATGCATATAATCCATACATAAATAAATATAGCCAGTGGTACTGATTTAGCTAACACGTGAATTTTCATGCCATCATAATCCTAACACTGCAGGGGGTAAGTTAATTAAATACATAAATAAATAAACTGTCATTTGATCTAAACATATATTCAGCAACCCATCTAACATCCAACACAAATCCTTCCCTATTTCAGTATCATCAAACAGCCAACCCCCAATATATATATATATATATATATATATCCCTGTTGTTACACATTTAAAATATTTAATGGATTAAACTCTAAAGTATAAAGCATAAAGATAGATCTTATAACCCATATCCCATTTATCCATTCACAGTTGGCCCAAGACAGTCCCTATAATATACATTCATTCACGTAAGCATTGTACTAGTAATAAGAAATACCTTGTATCCTTACACTTTGGCTAAGTAACAAGTTTTCACTAATCTCAGACAATTATATGTTACTTGACTGACTGGTCCACTAGGACTGATGCAAAGCCATTGAAGATCTAAGTGCCATATTCATTAAATTAAAGTAAAAGAGGTGCAATTCTGGAGCAAACCAACTGAAATATATATATATATATATATATATATATATATAAATGAATCTCAGTGATTTATACACAACATTCAACATTTTGAATACTAGATAGATCTCCAGAGCATTGTTGAAAGTCCCTTTTAAAGGAGAACAATGCCCTAGGAACAAGTCACTCTTAAAGTGGATCTATTGCCTTCTGTTTATTTTAAATCATCTAAAAGAACACTGTGAGCTGCTGTATGTTGTGATAATGGGTTTCTCTTAGTGATAATGTTATTCTTAATATTGTTCTAAGTTACAAATCTATTACATGTTTTAAAGCATCGACATTATATGCAAACACAGCAACCTGGGGCAAAGTATTCTACAACCTTTCCTTTAGCCCCTTAAGGACCAGCAGTCCCGGGGTGTGTGGTCCTTTAAGGACCAGATAGGAAACTTTGACGTGCCGTCGAGGTCGCTCCGGTCTTGGAGCGATCAACTTCAGTCCATGGTATTACTCCTGTAGGAGCGCAGTGAGTAAAAGTACGGCCCGTACCAGGACCGTCACTGGTCCTTAAGTGCCGGACCAGCGTGACGGTCCTGCCACGTCAATGGTCCTTAAGGGCTTAATCTTATGAATGATTTTTTTGTTTATTGCTCAGCTCTTGAAGTAAATAGTTCTATTGAAAGTCTTTGAATTGGCCTTGAATTAACAGTACTGTGTAAAAGTCTTAGGTAGGTGTGAAAAAATGCTGTAAAGTAAAAATGCTTTCAAAAATAGACATGTTTGTAGTATATTTTTATCAATTAACAAAATACATAGTGAGTGAACAGAAGAAAAATCTAAATCAGATCAATATTTGGTGTGACCACCCTTTGCTTTCAAAACAGCATCAATTTTTTTAGGTACACTTGCACCCATTTTGTTAAGGAACTCAGCAGGTAGGTTGTTCCAAACATCTTGGAGAACTAACCACAGTTCTTCTGTGAATTTAGGCAGCCTCAGTTGCTTCTCTCTCTTCATATAATCCCAAACAGACTAGATGATATTGAGATCAGGGCTCTGTGACGCCCGTACCATTACTTCCAGGACTCCTTGTTCTTCTTTACACTGAAGATATATCTTAATGACTTTGGCTGTTTGTTTGGGGTCATTGTCATGCTGCAGAATAAATTTGTGGCCAATCAGATGACTCCCTAATGGTACTGCATGATGGATAATTATCTGCCTGTACTTCTCAGCACTGAGGAGACCATTAATTCTGAGCACATTTCCAACTCCATTTGCAGAAATGCAGCCCCAAACTTGCAAGGAACCTCCACCATGCTTTACTGTTGCCTACAGAAAGTCATTCTTTAACCACTCTCAAGCTCTTCAGGGAACAAACTGCCTTCTGCTACAGCTAACTAATTGACATTTTGAGTCATCAGTCCAGAGCACTTGCTGCCATTTGTCTGCACCTCAGTTCCTGTGTTTTTGTGCAATTCTGGTTTTTACAAACAGTTTGAATGGGTAGCTCTGAATGAAGTAACTTATTCTAGTATTGAAATATATGGAACTGCCCCAAGGGTTAAAACTGGGAAGACTGATGTATATAAACATTTGTTGTTTGTTTTAAATAGTTTTAACCCCTTAGCGACCCTTGACGTACCAGGACCGTCAAGGGTAAATGTGATTCAACGACCCTTGACGGTCCCGGTACGTCAAGGGTTAAACTCTCCCATCGCAGCCGCACGGAGCGATGGGAGAGCGCGGGCTGCTTGTTACTAAGTGTCCCGATACCGGGACACTTAGTAACAACCAGTAAAAAGTTTGTTGCAACATGCGATTTGCTTGATGAGCGAATCACATGTTGCAAATGCTGATTGACAGGGACAGTATTTGTAAATACTGTCCCTGTCATATATCTCTGTCTCCCTCCATCTTGCACACTGCTGAGGTGGAGAGAGACAGAGAGAGTTCGTGTGACAGTGTGTTCCAGAGTTCCTGCAAAAAAAAAACTGTGTTTAAACTATAAAATTAACCCTTTGATCACTGTTTTACAGTGATCACCAAGTTCCCCCCCATCTGATCACTTTTAGAGTGATCAATAAACTGCAGATCAGCGTCTGCTGATCTGTGGGATACCCCCCATCCCCCTTGTATCCTCTGTATTTTTTTTTGATTTTTTTTAAATTTTTTTTTTATTTTTTTTTATTTTTTTTTTTTATTAAAAATTGATTTAAAATATAATTTAGGTAGTTTAGGTAGGTAGGTGGGTAGGTTTAGTGTAGACTTGTGTTAGGGAAAGGTTTAGGGACAGATCTAGGTTTAGGGAAAAAAAAACCCAAAACAAACCAAAAAAAACCCAAAAAATAAAAAAAAAATAATTAAAAAAAAAATATATATATATATAATAAGTATAGTTTAGATAGGTAGTTTACTTGGGTTAGGTAGGTTCTAGATATACGTAGGTTAGGGTAAGTTTTAGGGTCAGAGTTAGGTTTAGGGATAGCGTTAGAGTAAGAAAAAAAAAATTTAGTGGGCAAAATGCAGCGCAGTTATAGCGTTGAAGAGGCATATGCCTTTTTGGCATCTGACTCAGAGGCAACAGATACTGCGTCAGATTTTGAAATAGAGCAGTTTTCAGAAACTGAGAGCAGCTCTACTGACGACGCTGGGCCTTCTATCAAGAAAAGACGCACTGCCCCAAGAGCTGCCCTGGCAACTGCCCCAGCACCTGCCAAAAATCCTGCCCCAGCACCTGCCACAAATCCTGCCACAAGATCTGCAAAAAGGAATGCCCCAAGTGCTGCCCCAAGAGCTGCCCTGGCAATTGCCCCAGCACCTGCAAAAAGATCTGGCCAAAGAAATGCCCCAACACCAGCCACTCCTGATCATAATGAATGGGTATCCCCAATAAATTTTTGCCCACAAATACCAGAATTTACAGGCACCCCAGGGATTCAAATTGATGTTGAGGGATTTAATTATGATAATTTTTTTGATTTATTTTTGGGGGAAGACATTTTAGGGGAAATTGTGTCCCAAACCAACTTGTATGCAGCCCAGTATACTGCCGCCAACCCTACAGCTTTTGTAGTTAAGGAAGAAATATGGAAACCCATAGACCTCATAGAATTTAAGCAATTCTGGGCCTTAATAATGGCAATGGGTATAATAAAAAAGCCCAGTATCCGATCCTACTGGAGCAAAAACCCTGTATGTGATACCCCTATATTCCCCAAGACTATGACCAGGTCCAGATTTGAAATCATTTTGCACTTTATGCATTTTAACGATAATACCCTGTGCCCCCCAAAAGAACACCCCCAGTATGATAGACTATACAAAATTCGTCCCCTAATAAGCCATTTACAGAAAAAGTTTGCCCAAGTGTATATGCCCCAAAAAGAAATTAGTGTAGATGAATCCCTAATGAAATACAAAGGCAGGTTAGGGTTCAAGCAGTACATCCCCTCAAAGCGATCCAAATTTGGTGTCAAATTTTATAAATTGTGCGAAAGTGCCACAGGCTACACCCAGGCTTTTAGAATTTATGAGGGCAAGGACAGCAAACTTGATCCTCCTGGGTGCCCCGAATTTATGGGAACAAGTGGGAAAATAGTTTGGGATTTAATTTACCCCTTATTAAATAAAGGCTATCAATTATTTGTTGATAATTATTACACCAGCTCCCTTTTATTTAGGTCTCTGTTTTATTTTGACACCGTGGCCTGTGGCACTGTCAGACGCAATTGCAGGGAGTTTCCCAAAACACTCATAGATACCAAATTAAAAACTGGGACGTCCTCATCTTTGTGCCAACAGGAGCTGCTGGCAGTGAAGTTTAGGGACAAAAAAGAGGTCTGCATGCTGACCACAATGCATGAGGACAGATCTGTGGCAGTCACTGTTCGTGGCAGGACAGTGGTAATGAGAAAGCCAGTCTGCATCAGGGAATATAATAAAAACATGGGGGGAGTTGATCTGAGTGATCAACTAATGCAGCCATACCTCGCAATGAGGAAGTGTAGGGCATGGTATAAAAAAGTTGCCATCTATATGATGCAGACTGCTGTACATAATTCATTTTTACTTTTCAAGCTGGCAAACCCCAATCAAAGATGTAGCTTTTTACAGTACCAGCTACAACTTATTTCCATATTTTTATTTCAAGGTGCGTCTGAAATAATTCCACCAAGACCCGGGTTAGTACATTTTATTTATAAAATCCCCCCAACTCCCCAAAAGAACAAACCACAGAAGCGCTGCAGGGTTTGCTACAGAAAGGGAATACGGACAGACACCACCACTTACTGTCCTGATTGCCCTTCCAAACCTGGCCTCTGCATTGGTGACTGTTTCAAGGAATACCATTCAGGCACAATGCAGTAGTGCTGTAAAGGTTCTTTTATTATTTGGCCACTTTTTCCCCCTGAAATATCCTGTTTTTTATTTTTCAAAATACATCCCTCCTTAGATCTAACACTATCAAAATTTATCTCTGATAATGGAAACACACATGTTCCCTACTGGGCCTAGTAGCTCCCCCAAACCCTGACAAACCTATGCATATGGGGCATTGCCGTACTCATACAATGTAACTCACCACTAATGTAAAGCATTTAAAAAAATCTGCAAATATCATCTGATTGAAATCCAGAGCAACACTAAAATAGAAATGTGAAAAATGGTGTTTCTCTGCCTTACTGCAGATTTTGGGAGGGATTGGTGATACAGTGGCAGCGAAAAAATTGATAAGATGCAAATAGAATGAAAGCCAGGGTTGTCTACTCTTCTACAAAATATACTTTTGGGGGTAAAATTAATTGCAGCATTGCCAAACAGACCGAAATGAGACAAGGCACCAGCTGTAAAAATGGCATGTCTGTAAAAGTAAACTAACATGTTCCAACTGGGCCCAGTAGCTCCCCCAAAACCCCGACAAACCTATGTATATGGGGTATTGCCGTAATTAGAAGAAGGAGCCGAACACTAATCAATGCAGTTTATAAAATCTTCACCTGTTCTGTGCTTGAAATTCACATCAACATTGAAGGCAAAGCGTGAAAAATGCTGAATTTTTTTTTACTTACGTCAAGTTTTCACAGGCTTGGTGGTAAAATGGCTGTTTGCAAGATTTGAAAACACACCTAAAATGAAAGCCTGGGGTGTCTACTTTCAAAAAATATACACTTTTGGGGGGAAATCTTAAAAAAGAGCAGTGTTACACAGCCCAAATGAGAAATGGCACCAGTAACGCAAGCTGTGAAGATTCAAAGTGTGAACCTGGAAACGAGCCTGTTCCAATTTGGGACCCGTAGCTCCCACAAACCATGAAAAAGCTATCCATATGGGGTATTTCCGTACTCAGAAGAAGGAGCCGAACACTAATCAATGCAGTTTATAAAATCTTCACCTGTTCTGTGCTTGAAATTCACATCAACATTGAAGGCAAAGTGTGAAAAATGTTGAATTTTTTTACTTACGTCAAGTTTTCACAGGCTTGGTGGTAAAATGGCTGTTTGCAAGATTTGAAAACACACCTAAAATGAAAGCCTGGGGTGTCTACTTTCAAAAAATATACACTTTTGGGGTAAAGTCTTAAAAAAGAGCAGTGTTACACAGCCCAAATGAGAAATGGCACCAGTAACGCAAGCTGTGAAGATTCAAAGTGTGAACCTGGAAACGCGCATGTTCCAATTTGGGACCCGTAACTCCCACAAACCATGAGAAAGCTATGCATATGGGGTATTGCCGTACTCAGAAGAAGGAGCTGAACACTAATCAATGCAGTTTATAAAATCTTCACCTGTTCTGTGCTTGAAATTCACATCAACATTGAAGGCAAAGTGTAAAAAACGCTGTTTTTTTACTTACGTCAAGTTTACGAGAAAGTGGTGGTAAAATGGCTGTGTAAAAAATTTGAAAACACACCTAAAATGAAAGCTGGAGGTGTCTACTTTCCAAAAATATACACTTTTGGGGGGAAATCCTAAAGTGGAGCACTGGAACATAGCCCAAAATGAGTAATGGCACCAGTTAAGCAGGACTTGAAAATTCAATATTTGTTCAAAATTGGGCCCTGTAGCTCCCCCAAACCTTGAGAAACCTATGCATATGGGGTATTGCCGTACTCAGAAGAAGGAGCTGAACACTAAACAATGCATTTTTAAAAATCTTCACCTATCATGTGCTTGAAATTCACATCAACATTGAAGTGAAAGTGTAAAAAACGCTGTTTTTTTAACTTACGTCAAGATTTACGAGTGATTGGTGGTAAAATGGCTGCGTAAAAAATTTGAAAACATACATAAAATGAAAGCCTGGGGTGTCTACTTTCCAAAAATATACACTTTTGGGGGGAAATCTTGGAGTGGAGCACTGTTACACAGCCCCAAATGAGACATGGCACCAGTGATGCAAGCTGTGAAAATTCAAAGTGTGAAACTGGAAACGCGCATGTTCCAATTTGGGCCCCATAGCTCCCGCAAACCTTGAATAACCTATGCATATGGGGTATTGCCGTACTCAGAAGAAGGAGCTGAACACTATACAATGCATTTTTAAAAATCTTCACCTATCATGTGCTTGAAATTCACATCAACATTGAAGTGAACGTGTGAAAAACGCTGTTTTTTTAACTTCCATCAAGATTTACGAGTGATTGGTGGTAAAATGGCTGCGTAAAAAATTTGAAAAAATACATAAAATGAAAGCCTGGGGTGTCTAATTTCCAAAAATATACACTTTTGGGGGGAAATCTTAGAGTGGAGCAATGTTACACAGCCCCAAATGAGACATGGCACCAGTGATGCAAGCTGTGAAAATTCAGAGTGTGAAACTGGAAACGCGCATGTTCCAATTTGGGCCCCATAGCTCCCGCAAACCTTGAATAACCTATGCATATGGGATATTGCCGTACTCAGAAGAAGGAGCTGAACACTATACAATGCATTTTTAAAAATCTTCACCTATCATGTGCTTGAAATTCACATCAACATTGAAGTGAACGTGTGAAAAACGCTGTTTTTTTAACTTCCATCAAGATTTACGAGTGATTGGTGGTAAAATGGCTGCGTAAAAAATTTGAAAACATACATAAAATGAAAGCCTGGGGTGTCTACTTTCCAAAAATATACACTTTTGGGGGGAAATCTTAGAGTGGAGCACTGTTACACAGCCCCAAATGAGACATGGCACCAGTGATGCAAGCTGTGAAAATTCAAAGTGTGAAACTGGAAACGCGCATGTTCCAATTTGGGCCCCATAGCTCCCGCAAACCTTGAATAACCTATGCATATGGGGTATTGCCGTACTCAGAAGAAGGAGCTGAACACTATACAATGCATTTTTAAAAATCTTCACCTATCATGTGCTTGAAATTCACATCAACATTGAAGTGAACGTGTGAAAAACGCTGTTTTTTTAACTTTCATCAAGATTTACGAGTGATTGGTGGTAAAATGGCTGCGTAAAAAATTTGAAAACATACATAAAATGAAAGCCTGGGGTGTCTACTTTCAAAAATATATACTTTTGGGGGGAAATCTTACAGTGGAGCACTGTTACACAGCCCCAAATGAGACATGGCACCAGTGATGCAAGCTGTGAAAATTCAAAGTGTGAAACTGGAAACGCGCATGTTCCAATTTGGGCCCCGTAGCTCTCCCAAACCTTGAGAAACCTATGCATATGGGGTATTGCCGTACTCAGAAGAAGGAGCTGAACACTAAACAATGCATTTTTAAAAATCTTCACCTATCATGTGCTTGAAATTCACATCAACATTGAAGTGCAAGTGTGAAAAACGCTGCTTTTTTAACTTACGTCAAGATTTACGAGTGATTGGTGGTAAAATGGCTGCGTAAAAAAATTGAAAACATACATAAAATGAAAGCCTGGGGTGTCTACTTTCCAAAAATATATACTTTTGGGGGGAAATCTTAGAGTGGAGCACTGTTACACAGCCCCAAATGAGACATGGCACCAGTGATGCAAGCTGTGAAAATTCAAAGTGTGAAACTGGAAACGCGCATGTTCCAATTTGGGCCCCGTAGCTCTCCCAAACCTTGAGAAACCTATGTATATGGGGTATTGCCGTACTCAGAAGAAGGAGCTGAACACTAAACAATGCATTTTTAAAAATCTTCACCTATCATGTGCTTGAAATTCACATCAACATTGAAGTGCAAGTGTGAAAAACGCTGTTTTTTTAACTTACGTCAAGATTTACGAGCGATTGGTGGTAAAATGGCTGCGTAAAAAAATTGAAAACATACATAAAATGAAAGCCTGGGGTGTCTACTTTCCAAAAATATATACTTTTGGGGGGAAATCTTAGAGTGGAGCACTGTTACACAGCCCCAAATGAGACATGGCACCAGTGATGCAAGCTGTGAAAATTCAAAGTGTGAAACTGGAAACGCGCATGTTCCAATTTGGGCCCCGTAGCTCTCCCAAACCTTGAGAAACCTATGCATATGGGGTATTGCCGTACTCAGAAGAAGGAGCTGAACACTAAACAATGCATTTTTAAAAATCTTCACCTATCATGTGCTTGATATCAACAGTAGTATTGAAATGTAAGTGTGAAAACTGCAAAATAACAAAATATTACCACAATTTTGAATTTTTTTTCTGGAAAAATAGCTGCATGAAAAACTCCAAAATTCTCCTGATTATTTACTTTATGTTGTGTAGTTTTCAGAAACATATACCTTTGTGGGACATTTTTGGTTCTGGCACCGTCAGCTAAGCTATGATGCTCACATGCCAATTGTTGAGAAATTACAAGTTGGAAATAATGGCATCCATCTTGTAATATTTACCTTGTAAATGTGAGGAAGTGATTGAAATACTAGGCATATGGGGTATTCTTATATTCAGGAGAAGCAAATGAATATATTTAGGGGTATTTTTTTGTCATAAACTAATTGTATGCAAATCCTGACACGAAAATATAAGCAAAATGTTGTTTTTTTTCAATTTTGTTCCTCTTTTTTTCTATTTTAATCAAATTAAACAATGAGGTATTCATATAATTGTGGTATCAAAAGAAAGCCCTACTTGTGCTTAAAAAAACAGTATATAATTTATGTGGGTGCACAAAACGAATTCAAGAGAAAATATGGTTGAACAAAGACATAGTCAAAAAAGTCAAAATTGCTCCGGTCCTTAAGTCAAATCTAACTCAGATTTTCCCGGTCCTTAAGGGGTTAAATAATTTGGTTCAAATGTTTATTTTGAATTGTTTTAGATTTTTAGAGAAGATTTATTAATAGTTGTTGAGTGAAATAATTTGTAGACATAACTCTGAGTGAGGAGGAGGTAACTGGATATGATATAGGGTTCTTTAAAAGAATGCAATTTGATTGTCCATTTTTTAGGCTGTATTGTATAATGGTGACTACAAGACTTGATGAACAATATAAGCATTATATATATGTGTGTAATTGGAATATTGTAGACATGGGGAAAAAAGGGTTAATTTGGGATAGCTATGCAAATGAGCATTCGGTAATTAGCCTAATTGTTTTAAGGTGGATTAACTGAAACCTGACATCATAGAATTGGTTTATTTAGTTTAATATATTAAAGAGAGCGTGTTGAAAAAAAAAGGTTGGTCCCCCTGAGGAAGTGTAATGGAGCATGAGATGCATTGGGCAAGTGGACTTGTTTTATTGCCGGTATGGTAGCCTCCTAATTCTTACTGAGTTGTTTACTTGAGTTAGTTTGCATATTGGCTGAGATGTTGGTCATCTGTCTGACAAACATATCAGAAGCACTGGAGGAGATGACTGGATTTCTAGCCTCTTTTTAAAAGAGAAAGTTGGTTTCACTTCATTAACTTTTATATATTGTTTAATAAAACTTTTTATAAATATACATGCTATTGATTTAATGCTGCAATGTTAACAACAACTAATCCATTCAGGATCCAACAGTGAGATCCGATATAATAATCTCTGGACAACTGGTGGCTATAACAAGAGTGAGATTGTTGGGAGCAGAAAATTGGCAACTTAAATAGGAACGGAAATACAGAAGAGTGATCCTCATCTGAGAGTACAAGCAGGAGTATAACATCCAAAGGGAAATCCAAATTGCTGATGTGGGAGAGAGCATCAAGTACTTCTTGACATTGAGAGTGGAGTAGAGCTTACTTAAATGTAAGTGGATATTTATACATTATCCAAGTATCTCTGCATAATACCTAATGAACTGCTGCATACTGAAGGTTTAACAACCAACTTTCAAGATAAGTGTTACTATGAACACTTATAAGATTACTACATATGCTTCATTTTGTGTATTAATTAATAAATAGTTAAACTTGTACACACTAGAAAAACAGCGTCTTAGAGGGGATATGATAACACTATATAAATATGTTCAGGGCCCATACAAAGGGCTGTCCAAAGACCTGTTAATTAACAGAACAGTACAAAGGACAAGGGGCCACCCGCTTAGACTTGAGGAAAGGAGATTTAATCTACAACAGAGGAAGGGTTTCTTTACAGTAAGGACAATAAAGGTATGGAATTCACTGCCTGAGGAGGTGGTGCTATTGAATACATTAGATGCCTTTAAAAATGGCCTGGATACTTATTTAAAAGAGCATAACATAGAGGGCTATGTACGTTAGTATTGGGATTAATATTTAGTTAGGGCTTGTTGATCGAAGGAGAAATCTGACTGCCATTTGGAATCAAGAAGAAAATGTATTTATTTTATTTCTAGGCTGGTGGGAGTCTCAATTTGTATTCTCTGACCTGTTTTCTGTTTTTTTTGACCATGTGTTACTTTGGTTACATTACATCAACAACATTTTTACAGTTTGGCAAGGTCCACTTGATTTATGTGAGCAATTTATCTCTAAATTGAATGAGAATGATCTAAATATTCGTTTGACATCACATATTTCATCTTTGGCAGTAGATTTTCTTGATTTATCAATTAAAATCAATGATAAATGTTGTATTCAAACTAGCTTGTTTCGGAAAGAAACTGCTGCTAATTAATGTTTACATTTTTCCAGTGCACACCCAGCCCACGTAAAAAAAGCAATACCGATGGGGCAGTACCTGCGTATTCGCAGAAACTGCTCAACAGAAGAGAATTTTGAATTTTACGCTAGATTTTGTGAACAAGCATATCCAAAGAAGGGCTATCAGCGTGCTAAAACAGACGAGATTTACTTGGGACAGGACAACATGAAATAATATGGACAGGTTTGGTTCTACCAGTTTGTACCTTTAATACACAATGGTCAAGTGTAGTGGGCCTTTTTAAAAAAACATTGGCACATTTTACAAAGTGATGTGGATTTGCAAAAATACATAGCTTCTCAACTGTCTATTATTGCTCGACGTAGTCCTAATCTATCGGATATTCTTGCCCATAGTCATTTTCAACCTTGTAAACAACAAGTCGTGAGTCAACAATGTGTGGGCTCTTACCCTTGTGGCCATTGTTCCATATGTCAGTATATGTTTCCATCTAAAAAAACTTCAGTCCAGTAGTTGGTAGGGATTTGCTTTTTAAACAGTTTGTTAACTGTTGCACCAAAAATTGCATATACGCCATTCATTGCCCTTGCAATCTATTGTATGTGGGACAAACTTCACAACTTCTCAAGTCTCGCCTTCAGAAACATTTATCCCTGATTCGAAATGCAAGACTTGATAAAGAAAAGGGGATTACTTTGACACCTGTAGCCTCTCATTTTATACAGGCACATCAAGGCTTGACTAAGGGAATTACCTTCTATGGATTGGAGAAAATCAAGACACACATTAGGAGAGGTAATACTTCCACACGTCTCTTAAAGAGAGAGACGTGGTGGATTTTTATGCTACAAACATGCCAACCGAAAGGCATGAATGAAGACATGAGTTTTATTAGTTTATTCAAAGATGGGTGGTATTTTGTCCCCAATAGGACGATTAGTCTTTTATGTATGATATTTATAATTATATTACTAATGTGTTTTTTCTCCTCTTAAGCTATATCTAAGTGAACATTTTTCTCAATGGTTGAACGCCCTTTTGTTATGAGTTACATTGGAGTGGATATGTTACTGATTTACCTGGTTGACAGCATAAGTATCAACATCCAGCCATATGAGATATGTATGAAGAGATCATTTACTTGGAAGGCAGAGATATGGATGGCTTCTCTTTGTTTATACTGGTGGTACGAAGATTGCCTCTAAGTGATACCACTGGATCTTCCTTTTTTTTGTGAAATCAAGACTATATCATGTTTACATCAACATTCCCCTGGAGAGGACCCTTCAGGGTTTTCAAGGAGAGTTAAGTGGAGCACTCCAGCATTGGAAAAGGAAACAAAGAGGCATGTACTTTGACTTATTCATGAATTCCGGGACTTGGGAATGTATATACGAATTATTTTTATTTTATTTCTCAAATGTTTATTTATCTTGGGACTATTTTTCTCTCCTTTTTGGACTACTATAATATATTCTGACCTATATTTATGGTGCTGTATATGGGACAATTTGTTAAATTGTTAAATTGATTAATCATTGTACATTACTGACTCACTGCTTTCATGTGTATTGTGGTGTATTGTAATGATGCCAATTTTTTGAATGTCCACATGTTCCAGCATTGTATGATAAGTGTAAGTGGATTCTCTAGGTCAATTTTGGTTTTTTTCTTTCTTCTTTAATGATATCTATTCCCATATGATGCAGTAGAGGATTTGTTTTCTGGATCTCGGGATACATCCTGTGATCCAGTAGTCTCATCAGTCATATGTTCTTGTATTATTATTGGATATTAATAGTACCTCGTTTTAATATTCGGGACACTATTGTGATACCTTGCTTTTTTTCATCTTTGGGACTTGGGTACACCTCCTGGGGGGATTATAAGTGTATTATATAACCTTCATCAAATATAGGCATATATTATTGTAATTGGACTTTAAAGTTATTCCCTACGGTGGTGTATCAGTCTTATTACATTCCCGTTTGATTATGTTGTCCCCTTTTTTTGTTTTATTTATTTTTGCAGTATACCATGAATCTTATCTTGATATGCACCATTTTCGTATTTAATAGGGCACGTCCATATATCTTATTTAGATGAGTAATAATACCTTAACTTGCAATCTCAATCATATATCGATACATTGTATTTTTTACAATCAGTGGTGGGACTTTTTGCTACATCACGTGGGAATTTGGAGATCACGCGATAACTTGAGGAACACTTAACTAGTATAGTTATGTGGTGTTCCTCTTTTTGTATTAAGTTATCTTCATTCTCTTGGCGCGTGCGCATATTTTACATAGATGAGATGTATTTGGCAATTATATTTTAATTGTAATGGTACCTTCAATATTCTTTGATATATTATGGAGCTGATGATTCATGATGGGACTCCCCGATACGTCATATGGGATTTTGGAGATTGCGTGATATTTTGAGGAGCACATGATCAGTATAGTCAGGTGTTTTTTCTCTTTACTGCATGATCTTCATGCTTTCTTTTGATTGGATGTTGGAGATTTAAAAACTCAGAATAACAGCCAAGGTTTATCCCTTGACGAAGGCCGAGAATGAGCGATACGCGTTGGGATGGCTGTGTTTAGAGAGGGCTCTGCGACCGGAATTCTACTTTAATTATTGTTGATGATAAGTATATTTCTATTTATTTTTTTTTTCTTATTATCAGTATGTATTTATATTTATCACCTCATGTTTGCTACATTATTTAGTCTATTCATTCCTGGGAACAGGAATCTTGGATTACCATTATTTGGTGACCCTTTGTTTGATTCCTGTTTCCATGTGTTTATGGGACATTATCACTAGCATAGACAGACATGTGGGTGATATTTTGATATCTGTAGGTTCTGGGTGGTGTACCTCTCTAACATTCATTTTTAATTGTTTTTATGACACCTTGCTTTGTGATGTATCATTTCACCAATAAAATTATTATGTATTTTTTCTGGTGAGCAGTGACCAACTGTTCCAGCCTCCTGCCTGATCCAGAGTATCCAGGACAAGAACCCATGGAGGAGCACTGCTGACTAGTCGAGCCTGTGTGTACGTTGACCTCCATAACTGGCGGTATCTGTGGGATCAGGCAGTACTTGATGATGCAGCAGGACTACAGTCAAGATGTCTACAGCCAACAAAATTGTGGAAGAGATTTGCAGTGGATTTTAATGAGGTGGCCTATCAAAAGACCATCGTTTTTGTCTGGGACATGGTAGCCTGGGAGCAGAAAAGACATCTGAGGGACTCCTAGTCCTGATCAGGTTTGGATCCAGAATAGCCACCCATTTATCTGGAGGCCCTTCTGCACTGACATGCCACCTTGCTATAGAGGTGGTGCAGCATGCTGGGTCTGGATTCCTGTGATGAGTGTCTTTACCAGCTGAAGGATCTATCTCATGTTGAGACAGAGCTAGAAAAAGACTTCTTCACAAACCAGATGCTTGCTTCAGTGGTGGGACTCTACTTGCTTCCTACGCACCCAATGTACTGATGCAGAGGGGTGGCAAAAGGCCTATCCAGGAGGCCAGTGAAAGATTTGTTTCTGCATGATATGAATTTTGGGAAAGACTCGATTGCGCAGGAGGATGAGTTAATGGGAAGATGGCCATAGGAGCTGAAATTTGCACCAGATGCAGTGGGGGAGTCCCCCTGGGTTTGCTGATTGGCTGACAGAAAGATATAAAGTGGGAATACCTCTGCATCTGGAGAGAGCTGAGATGGAGTGTGACCCAGGAGTGTGTAGAGACACCCAGCTATAATATGGTCCTCCAAAATGAGGAGGAATTTCTGTACCAGAGGGAGTGGAAATGGGAGTTGCCCAGATCAGATGGAGAGCAGAGCTACAGGGCATGGTACCTGTGGAGGTGGAGGTACATGGATGGGAGCCCTACTGTGAGGATACCTGTGAAGGTAGAGAGAGGCATCTGGCCATGAGTGTCATGAAACTGGAGAATGGAAGCCAGCAGGATGACACTGGTTCCCAACAGCCACTGGGGCAAGGGATGGAGGATCCAAAAGTCCATGGTCAAACAGAGAAAGATGTCATGGAGAGGGAGGCAGCTACCTGGAAGGGTAGATATGGGGCAGGCAGCCATATGACCCATCAGCCCACTGATGTGCCAGTTGCAGGTGGCACTGCAACAGTGGAGACAGAAGAGGGCAGTGCCAAGGTTCTGGCCTCTCTTGTGACATGCTGAAAGCCTCCTATACAGTGGAGATGGGCGCCAGCCAGGGAGTCTCAGCCCAAATGCTTTTCTTGGATTTATGCGCCACCGGGCTCCAGACACCCATGTTGGAGGATGGCCCAAGGGAAATAGACATACCCAGAGTTTTTGCTCCTGCTGTTTCCCTTGGCCCTCTTAGATGTTGGGGTTGGTCTCCTGCTTCCCAAGCATGAAGCCCACAACTAACAATATTCTGGGCCCCCCAGTTCAGAGCCCAAGTGTCCCTTTTCCCCGAAGGACTACTTTGGCTTCCATTGCTCCTCAAAGCTTTACAATTTGGATGGAGGTGTGGGATCCAGGGAACTTGGCCCAAACGACTGGCAGTTTGGTGCCCTTGGACAAAGGGGGTGGGCCACACCCTGTGTGCTCAGTTCCTATTTCACCAAACTTGTCATTATTCAGGACTGTTGTTCTCAGCAATATAGGCACCTGGGGTTCTAGCAGGACTTGGGGCAACTGTCTTGTTAACCCCAAGTAAGTAAAACTTGTGAGTCTGCAGTGGGCCTGTGGGATACCACCCCTCAGCTCACTTATTTGAGGGAGGGGAGAAGTTGTGAAGAAGCAGGATGTGAACCCCTTGTATCCACTACTGAAAAAGATGTTATTCACTGTGTTAAGTGTCCCCAATGTTATAATCTGGTGAATGGTTTGTGTTTCCATGTGTTATTTACCACTGTACTGTATTTTGCTGTGGGTTCTGTGTACATAGGATTCTAAAGCCTAGAGCTTGTCACAGGAAGCCCCCTGAAGAGCAGCAACAAAGGAACACTAACTGAACCCTTCTGTGAGAGTAGTTGTGTTTCAAGGACTTTTTCCTGCATTGGAGACTAAAATACTGATTAGTGCCCAGGGGATCCTCCTGATTGGACACTGTGTGAGAATTGACCCAAACCTTAATTTCACTAAGTACAAAGGATGCAAGCTAGAAGTGTATAAAACTATGTGAGTCTTCAATAAATAAATAAGTTCTGGTTTACCCTCCACAATACGTGTTTGGGCTGTATTTCTGTAGGGGATTCCTGGAGGGGGGTTGGCTGGTGATCCTCATCCCAACCACTGCAAGAGCTAAATTCACTTGTCTCACTGGTCTACCAGTAAGCAGCAACCATCTGTTCCTGCCTCCTGATCCAGACTATCCAGGACAAGAACCCACAGAGGGGAATCGCTGATTAGACAATCCTGTGTGTAGCTGTTGACCTCCACACACACATTAGTGAATCTACCTCATTGACTTACCTAGGTAGATATCCTTTATACAACAGTCAGGTATCTTTGTCTAAAGTATATATTTTGCATTACAACTACAGTTTCCTGTATGTAGTGATCTTTGTTAACCCTGTTTGTGCCAGAGGGGTGTGCAACACATTAAGTAATTCTTATGCACAAATTATGGACCACCTATTCTTAGGGTAAAGTTCCATTTTTAAATCAATCAGAATGTATTTATTTAGAACATGTTTTGCCAGGAAGAATACATTGAGATTTCTCTCACCACACACACACACACACACACATAAACATATATACATGCTAAAAAATATATACAGTTGTTTTAAGATATAAAGAAGCAATTATTTTTAAAGGTTTATACTGGGAGAAGATATGATTATTTTGTGCAGGTCATTCCAGACTTTTAGAGCTCTGAAGAAGGCTTCTAGGGAATTTGTCCCTTATAATGCATTTGGTTTGCTCCAGATCTACAGCAATTTAGAAGTTTTAGAGTGATAGTTTTTCACAATGCATTGGATATCTCTCTAGCATTCAAAGGGTTAAGGCCTACATTTAAATAAATTAGAATTTGTTACCTATGATACAGTAAGCATTGTTTTCTGTGTTGCTTCAGGCCAGAGTTATACTTGGAGTGTAGAACCTCACCCTGTCATTGTCCTGTCATTTAAATGGGGCTTTTAACCACAGCAATGCTAGAAATGTCACAATATATTGCATTGCAATATTTTGGAGACGTCTGAAGTATTTAAAGGGTTAAACTTGGAATTTGGGGTATTTTCATGTGTCCCCTATGGTGCAGTTTGTGTATTCCTGAATTTCTCATTTTCGGCTTATTGAATATAGCCCTTAGCAACTCTTCTGTTGCACCACTTAGCACATGATTTATTATTTATACTTTTCATTTTGTTTGTAAGATTTTAAAGACACACCACATTAGCTAATATTTTGCAATGTAAATTTGTATATCCAAAAAGACAGTTAGAGATGCAGAGGACATATATGACTACTGAGTATTACTGTAAGATATAACATAATACCATGACTAAAATTATCTTTATCCAGTGATAGTCATATCACAATCACAATGAGGATAAATCACCTTAAATGTAGCTATATAGTACAAGAAATAAAATCCCATTAATCCACATGAGTTTTAATAGTAGATTCAGCCAGTTCCTTCATTGACAGGCCGCATGGAATATTCTGAAAAAAAACGCTGTGGATTTGCATGGAACTGATCACCAAATGTTAACCCTAATGAAGCTTGATGAATCATCTCGAGGGCCAGGGCATCAGATAAGCAGAAAATTAAACACATATAGAAGTACAGTAGTAAACCATCCACTTATTTAATGAAAGCTATACCTGTAGAAATAAATGGCTCTTTAATTTTACCTACATCAGTTGTCCTCAAACGTCCATGGTGATGGAAACATTTTGATTCAAAAGAAATATCCATAGAACTTCAAGCCCTTTAACCCCTTGGTTGAGGAATAGAAATAATAATAATACATAAACAGTCTGTCTTCAGCTCTCTTCCATTACTGGAATGTATTTTGTCTGGAAATCCCTTATAAAGTTTCCGGGAACCCCAAGTTTCAATGGAAAACAATTAGAGAACCACTGATCCAGGACTTCCATAGAGAGAGGAACAATCTGTTCAGTAGGTTAAATTGCTAGTTTCTTAATAATTTTTATATTAATTTTATCAAGAAATCTGTGAAATTATCCTGTAACTTAGATATTCAAATAAAACATGCTTTTCACTTCTCTTTTAAACATGATACAGGTCCCAAATTTTCCCGATATATGATGGATCCCTCAGTGAACTAATAGGCTTGCAGGAAAAGTGATCACATGATGTCAGAAACAAGCAACAGAATGGCTTTCTGTAGAATCCATGTCAGCTGGAGTGTTTACTGGGTAGGTCTTGGAAAGGGCTCCTTTTTATTCTTCTCTCCTAACATTCCCTCTCCAGAGCATGGTCATTCAAAGCTGGTTTGCTGAATTCTGAGCTTCCCAGGTGTTCGAACCATTCTTAAAATCAAGGGGGAATCATCTCTAGTCCTTCATACAGCTGTCAGGTATGCCTTTGTATGATACTTTTACTACAAAGCAACTCTTTTGCAGTCTATAACTGGAGAGAGACAGTTTTCACACTATATTGCTCCCATAAAAATCAGCTTATTCATTCAGGCTAGATGTCTAGTGCTGTTGTGAAGAGATCTACAGATGAGCAAAAATATTTGATGTGGAAAGAAATAGCTGCAAAATGCCCTGTATCAGAAATGTCAGCAAACAGGCTATTTCCACCAATGCATATGTGTGAATGTTTGTTCACCTATTTGTATTTGTGTACATGCATAAATGATGATGTCTGTAAGAATGAAACTTGTATGAAAGAAGATTAATGCAGTTCAAATCATAGGGACTCATAGGTTAACCACCTCATTGGTGTGTGATTCAATAGAGGTGGATAAACCACATCTGGCATCCCTTTCCAAGACTTGGTTTAGATCTGGAGCTAATCAGCCTTTGTCTGAATTAGTGCCTGATTGCAAAGAAGAAAGGAGGGGTAGAACAATGTTTTTCAGATTGGATCTTGTTTGCTCAGCCACCCAGGTTCCGTATTGATCAGGTGCAGGTTTCACTTGAAAAAATATTTTTTAAAAAGACTAAAAATACAGGCTTTTACGCTAACTCATTTCGTGGCTGACATACGCTTTCTCAAAGCTGACAAGCCAAATTTTAAAATAGTAAACACTGCCATCAAACAAACCTACATTTACACTTCATGTTGGTATATCCATTGGTTGGGCTAATCTGTCGATCAACTTTTCTTTAAATTCTTAACCCTTTAAAAGTTTAGGCCGCATCACCATATTAGATCTGGGACATTGGAGTAGTCAACCAAACAGATTTCTGCAGTTGGGTCCAGAGGAATCCAGCAAAAGATCAGGTATAGAGGATCCCGAGGTAGGGGGCATCATCCCCAAAAATTCCAAAGTAGAGATTCCCATGAGTCAAGCTTAAAAGAGGTTGACAGCCAAATGTCAAACATTATCAGTCTTTCCAGTCATGAGTTAACAATGAGTGAGGAAAATGTATTAACAAAAAACATTTTTTGGAGAAGGGTTACCCACATGAATTGATTGGTGATTCCTTTAGGAGAGCCAGGGAGTCGACTGGGACACTTAAAGTAAGATCTGGTGAGAAACAACCCTTTGAATGAACCCCTATGTTGATTACAAAATGTAGTTCTGATAACAGGGACCTCTATAGCTTTTTAAGAAAACATTGGGGTATTTTGTTAAAAGATCTCATTTTAAGGAAGGATAGCACCACCAAACCTTGTGTAATCAATAGTAGGGCGAGGACCCTGAAAAATATAATTAACTCAATTAATAGAAAATCACAAGGAATGAGACAGAGCTTCATTTCTGAAACATTAGTTGGTTACCGTTTGAACTATAATCAAGGTCAGGAGCCAAATGTTGTAAAAGTAGTGCCAAACTTGTGCCATGATAACCGATAAAAGCATTTTATTTCTACTGTTACATCTGAAAGTTTTGTGATAGGGAGTCTGATGAACTGTGAGACTAGTTATGTGATATATTTGTTAACAAACATTTGTGATTTACAATACATTGGGAGGACTACTCAGAAATTCGGGACTAGGATGGGCCAACACAAGAGAAATATTATTCATGGTTTTATGCAACAAAGTGTTTTGAAACATTTCACTAGTCACTACAATAGGGATGTTTCAAGTCTAAGAGCAATGGCAATTGAGTTTGTTCCCCCTCCTCTACAACATATGATAGACTCCAACACTTCACCAATAGAGGCATATTGGATCTTTAGGTTATCTACACTTTCACCTTTAGGTTTAAATGAGATGATAAAAACACCACAATTATGAACATATTTTTTTATTTTTACTTTTATTTTTTATTATTGGGTCTCACATTCACTCATTGGTGATTTAATGTATTATTCTATTCAGTCACTGAAAGCTTAGATATTTTGTTTACAATATTATTGAGTATAATTCAACTAAATAGAGTTAGATTTCAGGTAGTTTCATTTTTACTTACGACATGTTTCTCAGTCCACTGATCAACCCTTTGAGTGCCAGAGTGGTACACAATGCATTGTAATATTATTTGTATTTTTTTATTTTATTATTAAGCATTTTGATTTTCATCTTATATAATTCTAATTATCTTTATTTTTTGTTCATTTTTCATTACTTTTTATTATTTTTCATTATTATTTTTTGTCTTATTATAATCTATGTCAAGTGATATAATGATTATCTGTTGCTTATATAGTGTTATCAGACTGAGTATATACTTTTATGTTTTGAGACTAATGTCAGGTTCCCTTTGGGGTTGTCCATAATCACGAGATCAGACACAATTTGATAAATATATAATTAATTAATTAATTAATTAACTAATGTTAATCTCCCATTATTATTTTTGGATACATGTCTTTAGAGTACAAGCTGGTAAGGTGGTTTGTTTAAAAAGCATGTTTTTTCACATTATGGAAGGTTGTGTCTGATTTTTTTTTGTGTGTGGAACATCTCTAGACGAATCCCAAACTATGTCATTCTGATGGTCCTGGTAGTTGGAATTTGAAGGGGGTGTAAAATTATATATATATATATATATATATATATATATATATATATATATATATATATATATATATATAAAGGTTAGAAATAAGGCAGCACCAGTAGGTCTTTTCGTAGAATAGTTTTTATGCAATTAAAACTTGTCAACGTTTCGGTTCCCACTGGAACCTTTCTCAAGACAATACAACATTAACAGTGAAACACTTTTAAACCCTATAGTTACCCACAATGCCTACCACCCTTGTAAACGTCACTATCGTGCAGTTGGGTTCCCCACCGCACGCAAGTGACGTCACAACCCCCTACACACAATCACCGATAATCAATTTAAAAATAAAACATAGACTATTCAACTCGGGACATTAGTAGGAAAGGAATAACAACATTCGTCTAATCATTCAGCAATTCCACTGTTATGCATATATCGCTGATATTTGGTTTACTTATAATTTCATAAGACTCTCAATGAGTATCTAGCACGAATGTTCGTATTATTACAAAATCTTTGAATTTCAAGCAAATCCTGACCTTCCTATTCCGAGAAGTCCAATCTACTTAGATTAAATAAATGTCTTTAACATCCACAGTATAACACATATTTTTACAAGCAATAATCAAATATAGTTGACGTTGCGTCTACCCGCTAATTCTTAGTAAATGAGTATCCTCCAAGGACCCGATAAGGGTTATGCCTAGTGTTATACACTCAGAACTTGTGGATCGAGATCCTGCACAATTATACTTTATATTCATGCATCATTCTATTTAAATATAATTGTTTATATATAATCGGCAAGTCCAGACACACGTCAATGTTTTCTCATATAAAAATAAAATATTAGCTTCCTAAACAAACTATGGTTGAACAATTCCTTGTAATCAATTTTGTCACAACACTTTGGTGTTATTCCAACTAGTCCAATACCAGTCACCAATCCAGATTCTGAGATGAACAAGAAACCTGTTCATTACCATATATGGTATTGTCTCACAAAGTAGAGCTATTATCCGACATTGTACGAGCGATCCCTATCAACTCATCCCAGTGTCTTCTCCACTGTAGTTTCAGATCATGCGTCCTTCATACAGTACACTACCACTCTGCCGAAGAGAAATATTTGTATATTATGAACCAACTCATCCATATGCCTTTCTTTTTAATTTAGTTACTTCGAATACGCTGGTCCCTGGTATTGTCACTCAGCCTATTATATAGCGATTGTTATAATAGCAACACCCCAACGGGACTCGTATTGGGGATCTATGCCCAATCACTATTGGGTAAGTGACATACCACATCCTTCTATGTTTCATTGCATGCAGCCACACACAGATCGTTAAGATTCCTGGTGCATGCAATATTGAAAAAGTGTTCAATGACAGGTCCCTGGTAATGCAACTCAGCCGATTATGTATTGATTGTTTACTAGCAACACCCAAATGGGACATATATCTGGGATCTATGCCCAATCAATACTGGATGAGTAGCATACCACTTTATTCCAATGCGGCACTTAATAATAGCATGCATAATTCATATGGTCATTTAACCCATGTGGCGATCTGGTGCTTAAACGATGAATCCATCTCTCTTCTCTTCTTATTAGCATTTTGCCACGATCACCACCCCTTGGGTGCATAGGTTCAAAGTCAATGATCATATATTTTAAGTCTGCTAATGAATGTTTAGCTTGTAGAAAATGCTTGGGAATGGGTTTATCAGTCTTATTAGTTGTTAATGCAGTTCTTATAGTGCTCCTATGGTTAGCAATGCGTTCCTTAAACATGGTTGTCGTCTTGTCTATATAATATAGGCTGCAAGGGCATACAATGTAATAAACAACATAATTGCTTGTACAAGTTAACCTATAGTTAATTTTAAACATCTTATTTCTGTGCGGATGTTTAAACTCAGTTCCAACCATCAAGGATCGACAGGTGGTGCAGTTACTTCCACACCGATAGCATCCTAATTTCTCTTTTGGTAGCCAGGTAGAGTACTGTGTTGTATATGACATAATGGGATCAGTTCTCATAAGAATGTCTCTCAAACTTCTGCCTCTTTTATAACTAAATAGAGGCTGTTCCTTAAATATTGAGGGTAAGCTGTTATCTGTAGATAATATATCCCAATGTTGTTTAATTTGTTGTTGGATATTCCTACTTCTGGTTGTGTAAGTGTTAGGAAAAACCAATCTGTTCAGATCTTTTTTATCTTTATTCACCTTTAAGAGTTCCTGTTGGTCCAAATCAACAGCCCTATTTTTAGCTTCAAATAGAATATCATCTCTATAGCCTCTTTGTCTCAGGCGATTAGTCAATTCATCAATTTGTTCATCAGCCAATTTTGGATCAGTATTGTTTCTTTTTATCCTGAGCATCTGTGCAAAGGGAATACTCCTACTGATATGTGAGGGATGAAAACTTTTATAATGTAGAATAGTGTTACAGTCAGTGGGCTTGCGATAATTAGTAGTTCCCAATCTATCACCGTCCCTATATATCATTATGTCAAGGAAATGCACTTGCATAGTATCAAATTCCACAGAGAACCTGACCGTGTTATTTAAACTGTTAAGTTGGTTTAAAAAATTCTCATATTTTTCTTGCGAGTCTGTCCAGATTAAAAACAGGTCATCAATGTATCGATAATAGCACAATAAATGTGCTGAATATTGAGATAAAATATGCTCCTGTTCATAGTGAGCCATAAATAAATTGGCATAAGATGGTGCCACGTTCGAACCCATCGATGTCCCTGTTTTTTGTAAGTAATAATTCTTCTCAAATTTGAAGTAGTTATAAGTGAGGCAGACTTCAAGTAATTGTATGAGAAATTCAATAGGAGGATATGTCGAATTTCGGTCAGAGATCAATACCTCTCTCACTGCCTGTATCCCTTCCTCCAAGGGGATAATCGTGTATAGTGAATGCACATCCATTGTGACCAACAAGCATTGTTGAGGCAAGGTTAATAGTTGGATTTTACTAATGAGATCCGCTGTGTCCCTTATATAGGAATCCATTTTCTTAACTAGAGGTTGTAAATAATAATCCACATACTTAGAGAGTGGCTGTAATAAAGATTTCATTGCAGATACTATTGGTCTCCCTGGGGGATAAGTTAAATTTTTGTGGATTTTGGGTAGAGTATAAATTATAGGGCAAACAGGATAATCAGTTTTCAAAAATTCATACGTTTTCTGCATAATCCAGCCCTGTGCTAGCGCGGTGGCAATGATATTATCTATCATTCTTTTATAGATTCCTGTTGGATCTCTTCTCAATTTTGTGTAGGTATCACTGTCTCCTAACTGGGTGAGAATCTCTTCACTGTAATAGCTGTAGTACATTATAACCACAGCCCCACCTTTGTCTGCTGGTCTTATCACAATGGAGGGATTCTGAGTGAGATCTTTAAGTGCTTTCCTCTCCTGTGATGTTAAATTGTTATAGTTTTTTGGTACTTCTTTGGTCATTTTGCAGTCTTCAGTAACCAATCGCATAAAAGTGGTTATGGATTGGTTAGTATTAATAGGTTCAAAGTTGGATTTGGGAGCAAATTTATCTTTAGTACTAGGTTGATTTTGAAAGTGGTCCCTCAACTTCATCTGTCTCTTAAAGTGATTGAGTTCAATGTCAAATTTAAAGTCATCATAATAGGTAGTTGGTACAAATGATAACCCTTTTCCTAAGAGTGATTTTTCTGAATCTGTCAGTATATGTGAACTTAGGTTAATTATCGTCATTTCTTCCCTGTTGGAGGTTTTGCTGTTATTCTTTTTGTACTTGCTGCTATTCCTTCCTCCTCTCCGGGTCCTAAGTCTTTTTGACTGTTTGTACTCGACCTGGTTCTGACCCCTAAAAAAACTTTATCTGTAGAAGTACTAGGTATGTCAGAATCAGTGCCTGATGAATTCCCTGAAGTGGTATCAACTGTCTGCAAATTAGGTTTCTGGATTCTAATCCTACTACGTTTTCTGAAGGGAGGTTTATCCTGGGTACCTGTTAGCCATCTGTAAACCCTGTTCTGTTTGTAATCAAGGTTGACTTTTTGGACCTTTTGTGTTTTAAATTTATGTAGTTCAGTTTGATATGTGTCAATATCCTTGGCTATCTTATCTATCCAGTCAGTAGTGGTGTCTTGTGTCAGTGTTGGAAGATGATTAGTTTCAAAGGTACTGATGTCTGTTCTTGTGATCTTCAGTTCTTTTGTCACTTCTTCAATAACTAATAACATCAGATCATATGAACACTTGTTAAGTATGCAGCACCACTTTCTGCAAACCACCGGATTAGTTCTACCTATAGTAGGGATGTTGTTAATCCTGAATCCTCTGGGTATATGCTTAGCTCGATAATAATCGGAGAGATACACACCATGCAAGTACAGATCCTTTTCCCTCTTTTTAAGCTTTAAGAGATTATTATAAATATCAGTAGGAGTCTTACCTTCCAGGTACTCGATTGCTGTATCAGAAAATAAAATGGCCGTAGCTTGTTCATCACTAAAAGCATGTGCTTCCTGTGGTTGTTGTAAAATTGTTACACTGGGGGGATCTTCCATCATCCAGTGTCGTTGTTGAGAAAATACAGTGTCCAATGTGTATCGTTAGAGATATAGCAAGTAGAAAATAATTTGGCGGTGCACTTCTACTACTATCATATTCAGAGTTTGTTCATGTAGCAGCACTCGCTTGTACGATGCTTATGCCTAGGTGCACTATCCCAAATGTATAATATAAAGGTTAGAAATAAGGCAGCACCAGTAGGTCTTTTCGTAGAATAGTTTTTATGCAATTAAAACTTGTCAACGTTTCGGTTCCCACTGGAACCTTTCTCAAGACAATACAACATTAACAGTGAAACACTTTTAAACCCTATAGTTACCCACAACGCCTACCACCCTTGTAAACGTCACTATCGTGCAGTTGGGTTCCCCACCGCACGCAAGTGACGTCACAACCCCCTACACACAATCACCGATAATCAATTTAAAAATAAAACATAGACTATTCAACTCGGGACATTAGTAGGAAAGGAATAACAACATTCGTCTAATCATTCAGCAATTCCACTGTTATGCATATATCGCTGATATTTGGTTTACTTATAATTTCATAAGACTCTCAATGGGTATCTAGCACGAATGTTCGTATTATTACAAAATCTTTGAATTTCAAGCAAATCCTGACCTTCCTATTCCGAGAAGTCCAATCTACTTAGATTAAATAAATGTCTTTAACATCCACAGTATAACACATATTTTTACAAGAATTTTTGAAAACTGATTATCCTGTTTGCCCTATAATTTATACTCTACCCAAAATCCACAAAAATTTAACTTATCCCCCAGGGAGACCAATAGTATCTGCAATGAAATCTTTATTACAGCCACTCTCTAAGTATGTGGATTATTATTTACAACCTCTAGTTAAGAAAATGGATTCCTATATAAGGGACACAGCGGATCTCATTAGTAAAATCCAACTATTAACCTTGCCTCAACAATGCTTGTTGGTCACAATGGATGTGCATTCACTATACACGATTATCCCCTTGGAGGAAGGGATACAGGCAGTGAGAGAGGTATTGATCTCTGACCGAAATTCGACATATCCTCCTATTGAATTTCTCATACAATTACTTGAAGTCTGCCTCACTTATAACTACTTCAAATTTGAGAAGAATTATTACTTACAAAAAACAGGGACATCGATGGGTTCGAACGTGGCACCATCTTATGCCAATTTATTTATGGCTCACTATGAACAGGAGCATATTTTATCTCAATATTCAGCACATTTATTGTGCTATTATCGATACATTGATGACCTGTTTTTAATCTGGACAGACTCGCAAGAAAAATATGAGAATTTTTTAAACCAACTTAACAGTTTAAATAACACGGTCAGGTTCTCTGTGGAATTTGATACTATGCAAGTGCATTTCCTTGACATAATGATATATAGGGACGGTGATAGATTGGGAACTACTAATTATCGCAAGCCCACTGACCGTAACACTATTCTACATTATAAAAGTTTTCATCCCTCACATATCAGTAGGAGTATTCCCTTTGCACAGATGCTCAGGATAAAAAGAAACAATACTGATCCAAAATTGGCTGATGAACAAATTGATGAATTGACTAATCGCCTGAGACAAAGAGGCTATAAAGATCATATTCTATTTGAAGCTAAAAATAGGGCTGTTGATTTGGACCAACAGGAACTCTTAAAGGTGAATAGGGATAAAAAAGATCTGAACAGATTGGTTTTTCCTAACACTTACACAACCAGAAGTAGGAATATCCAACAACAAATTAAACAACATTGGGATATATTATCTACAGATAACAGCTTACCCTCAATATTTAAGGAACCGCCTCTATTTAGTTATAAAAGAGGCAGAAGTTTGAGAGACATTCTTATGAGAACTGATCCCATTATGTCATATACAACACAGTACTCTACCTGGCTACCAAAAGAGAAATTTGGATGCTATCGGTGTGGAAGTAACTGCACCACCTGTCGATCCTTGATGGTTGGAACTGAGTTTAAACATCCGCACAGAAATAAGATGTTTAAAATTAACTATAGGTTAACTTGTACAAGCAATTATGTTGTTTATTACATTGTATGCCCTTGCAGCCTATATTATATAGGCAAGACGACAACCATGTTTAAGGAACGCATTGCTAACCATAGGAGCACTATAAGAACTGCATTAACAACTAATAAGACTGATAAACCCATTCCCAAGCATTTTCTACAAGCTAAACATTCATTAGCAGACTTAAAATATATGATCATTGACTTTGAACCTATGCACCCAAGGGGTGGTGATCGTGGCAAAATGCTAATAAGAAGAGAAGAGAGATGGATTCATCGTTTAAGCACCAGATCGCCACATGGGTTAAATGACCATATGAATTATGCATGCTTTTATTAAGTGCCGCATTGGAATAAAGTGGTATGCTACTCATCCAGTATTGATTGGGCATAGATCCCAGATATATGTCCCATTTGGGTGTTGCTAGTAAACAATCAATACATAATCGGCTGAGTTGCATTACCAGGGACCTGTCATTGAACACTTTTTCAATATTGCATGCACCAGGAATCTTAACGATCTGTGTGTGGCTGCATGCAATGAAACATAGAAGGATGGGGTATGTCACTTACCCAATAGTGATTGGGCATAGATCCCCAATACGAGTCCCGTTGGGGTGTTGCTATTATAACAATCACTATATAATAGGCTGAGTGACAATACCAGGGACCAGCGTATTCGAAGTAACTAAATTAAAAAGAAAGGCATATGGATGAGTTGGTTCATAATATACAAATATTTCTCTTCGGCAGAGTGGTAGTGTACTGTATGAAGGACGCATGATCTGAAACTACAGTGGAGAAGACACTGGGATGAGTTGATAGGGATCGCTCGTACAATGTCGGATAATAGCTCTACTTTGTGAGACAATACCATATATGGTAATGAACAGGTTTCTTGTTCATCTCAGAATCTGGATTGGTGACTGGTATTGGACTAGTTGGAATAACACCAAAGTGTTGTGACAAAATTGATTACAAGGAATTGTTCAACCATAGTTTGTTTAGGAAGCTAATATTTTATTTTTATATGAGAAAACATTGACGTGTGTCTGGACTTGCCAATTATATATAAACAATTATATTTAAATAGAATGATGCATGAATATAAAGTATAATTGTGCAGGATCTCGATCCACAAGTTCTGAGTGTATAACACTAGGCATAACCCTTATCGGGTCCTTGGAAGATACTCATTTACTAAGAATTAGCGGGTAGACGCAACGTCAACTATATTTGATTATTGCTTGTAAAAATATGTGTTATACTGTGGATGTTAAAGACATTTATTTAATCTAAGTAGATTGGACTTCTCGGAATAGGAAGGTCAGGATTTGCTTGAAATTCAAAGATTTTGTAATAATACGAACATTCGTGCTAGATACCCATTGAGAGTCTTATGAAATTATAAGTAAACCAAATATCAGCGATATATGCATAACAGTGGAATTGCTGAATGATTAGACGAATGTTGTTATTCCTTTCCTACTAATGTCCCGAGTTGAATAGTCTATGTTTTATTTTTAAATTGATTATCGGTGATTGTGTGTAGGGGGTTGTGACGTCACTTGCGTGCGGTGGGGAACCCAACTGCACGATAGTGACGTTTACAAGGGTGGTAGGCGTTGTGGGTAACTATAGGGTTTAAAAGTGTTTCACTGTTAATGTTGTATTGTCTTGAGAAAGGTTCCAGTGGGAACCGAAACGTTGACAAGTTTTAATTGCATAAAAACTATTCTACGAAAAGACCTACTGGTGCTGCCTTATTTCTAACCTTTATATTATACATTTGGGATAGTGCACCTAGGCATAAGCATCGTACAAGCGAGTGCTGCTACATGAACAAACTCTGTATATATATATATATATATATATATATATATATATATATATATATATATATATAGGGTATACTCCAATTGAAAAAAGCACTCTCAGGACTTTGCTCATAGTGACAACAACGTTTATTACGCAGATCGACGTTTCGGCTACATTACAGTAACCTTCATCAAGGATGCCAAAATTGTGAAAAAAACTCCTTCATATACCCCTAGTGTGTAAACTGGCACCAGAAAGATGCAATGTGAGTGGACATGACATCACACCCAGTGACCATTACGTCAGCGAGTGACATACACATTACCCAATGACAACGTTGCGTGATAAAAACATGAATAAACAAAGTGTTTAAAAATATATTATTCAACTGGTTGCTATTATTAAAAAGGATTAAAGCGCTAACACTAAAGCACTATCCTTTTATGTTTATGAGTGAACGCCGGGTCTAGCGGACATATGCAGCTATAAATACTCACGGGACACCCGTGCATTGCAATTCATGTCGCCCGTTATATATATCCATCCACACATGTGTATACATCTGTCGAATCACTCATAATACATAAAAGCCATGGGGATAGTACATAACATTCTACAATCTGAGTGGTAGAGTTGATATCTGTGCCGATTATCTACTAGTACGATTAGTTGCACCCATATAATCTCAGTCACAGTAAATGCTCAACTCCCCCCTAGGAGTTCAAAAGATAAATAATGGACAATATGAGTGAATAGTACAGATCAATATACTGATAAACAATATACGAACAGATGACCAGAAAAAGAATCATGAAAGAAAAATATTATACCACATCTGGAGCAAATATTCTATCAGGCTATTAAGTGGAATAAATTCTGTATGCAGCACTCTTTCCATCATCTGCCCACATTAAGTAGTAAACATAGGATCAATCAAGGATAACCCGTGAAATTTCAACGCGCCCCCTGTGGACGGTCAATACATGATCTGCTTCAAAAGAGTAACTATGTTGCATTAAATGTATCCATTTCCTTATTAAGTACGTGTTCTCTCTGCACTGTTAACATGGAAAATCGTAGGCATTTAAGAACTAATGGTTATCCCTACGACAAGAGAATACATTCAAAAATTATTTATCAGAAGGACCTTCTGACAATACACACTTACATATTTAAAAGTTCAAATGTGTCATTAATCCAAGAATTGACAAATTAAGTCACAAGACGTAGATATTGAGGAAAAACAGAGGTACACTATCGCAAAGGTCATTTATTCTTTGTATTTTCAAGATATCCATATTTCCATAAGTCATAGATCCCAAGTAAAGATGAAATACCAGAGCCATATCCGGATTTGAGCATGATCTTAACGCTCCTTGTCTTGTGAAGTAAGATATATGCTTGACAGAAGGTCCCATTTACACATATACCCTAACTCCCATTGCGTCTTTCTGGCGCCAGTTTACACACTAGGGGTATATGAAGGAGTTTTTTTCACAATTTTAGCATCCTTGATGAAGGTTACTGCAATGTAGCCAAAACGTCGATCTGCATAATAAACTTTGTCACTATGAGCAAAGTCCTGAGAGTGCTTTTTTCAATTGGAGTATACCCTGCATTTTTTGGCTGAAACTATAGCACCCAGGCAATTGACTTTAGCGGCGTGAGTGCTTCTCAATTGACTTTTGTATATATATATATATATATATGTTTGTTTTTTTCCATGGTTCATTGAGTATCATTGTGAGGTTTTTCTGATGAACGTGGTGTGCCAAATATAATTAGGAGTATTAATAGCATCCTCAATGGGTCAGCACAGATGTAACATCAAGAAAAAAAATTCCCTCTACACAGCGTTTCCAGACATTTTACTGTGGAGATCCCGAGTCTCTGAGAGTCATTCCTATTTATACAGTAACATAGTAGCATAGTAGATGAGGCTGAAAAAAGACATGTATCCATCAAATCCAGCCCATGCCAAAAACACCCCTGTTGATCCAGAGGAAGGCAAAAAAAGCCCTCTGGAGCCATTTCCAATCTAGCCCGAATTGTGTGTGTGGGGGGTGGAGGGAATAATGTATTCCTTCCTGACTCCAATTGATAGTCAAATAGTTCCCCGGATCAATATCTGTCATAGTTTTCAATATTGTCTGTTCTAGATAGGCATCTATTGCTTTTTTGAATACAGTTGCATTATATGCAACCACAACATCCCAAGGCAAAAAATTCCATAGCCTTACTGCCCTTACTGTAAAGAATTCCTGCCTTTGTTTTAGTCAAAAGCTCCTTTCCTCTTAATGGATGACCTTTTGTTCTTAGCTCAGCTCTTTGCAGTAATAATTAATTGGATAGTTCTTTGTATTGACGCTGAATGTATTTGTAAATAGTAATCATATCAACCCTTAGATGTCTCTTCTCTAATGTAAACAAACCCAGTTTGGCTAGTCTCTCTTTATAACTCAATTCCTCCAATACCTTTACCAGTTTTCTTGCACGTCTCTGCACCTTTTCCAGTTCAGTAATGTCTTTTTAAAGAACAGGCACCCAAAATTATACAACATATTCTAGATGAGGCCAAACCAAGGATTTATACAGAGGTAGGATAATTTAGCATCCCTTGCTTCTGCACCTCTTTTTATGCAGGCTACTATTTGCTCTTGCAGCAGCTGAGTGACTCTGCACACTGCTGTGAAGTCTATTGTCTATCAGTAAATATTTCTCTAATGAGGATTCCCCATGTGGTTTCCCATTTAGTGTATATGTTGCAAGTTTGTTTCTACAGCCCAAATGCATAACCTTACATTTATCTACATTAAATGGCATCTGCCACTTTTCTGCCCATTCACTTAGTTTATCTAAATTCTTCTGCAGAGAAAAAACATCCAGCACTGTATGTATTTCCTTACATAGCTTAGTGTCATCAGCAAAGATTGAGATGCTACTTTCAATTCCCACTTCTAGATCATTAATAAACAAATTAAAAAGCATTGGGCCCAGGACTGAACCCTGCGGCACCCCACTTATAACCTTAGACCAATTTGAAAAAGTTCCATTTACAGCAACTCTCTGCCATCTATCATTTAACCAGTTCTCAATCCATGTACAGATAACACCGCCCAAACTGAAGCCTTTTACTTTATGCAGTAACCTGTTGGGAGTTACTGTATCAAAGGCTTTTGCAAAATCCAAGTATATTACATCAACATCAATTTCCCTGTCCAAATTACTTCTTACTGTTTCATAAAATGCAAGTAAATTAGTCTGACATGATCTATTCTTCATGAAACCATGCTGATTCCTACTAATGATATTGTTCGTCTTCACATAGTTCTGAATACTGTCAGTTAATAACCCTTCTAGTATCTTACCCACAATGGAAGTCAAGCTCACAGGCCTATAATTTTCTGGTTTGGATCTTGCTCCTTTTTTTAAACAATGGAACTACATCAGCTTTCTTCCAATCACAGGGCACTATGCCTGATGAAAGTGAATCAATCAATATGAAGTATAATGGTTTTGCTATTACTGAACTAAGTTCCTTAAGTACCCTTGGATGTATACAGTCGAGTGGGTGGGTCCTTCCTCTAATCCCAGTAGACTCCAGCGATTAATCATGAGGGAGTCTTATTGGACTTATAGGTTGGACACGATGCACCCTAGGGGTCTAAATGAAACCACTGAAATGTCATGGTATATTTCACTTGTATGTATTGATCATCTGAGATACGTTGTGCAAGTCATTCATCATTATCATCATTCCACGTTTATAACTTTCATTTTTTTTTTACCTGGCACAAATTATTATTGTGCTCCAATAAATCATGTTCACTTATGTAATCTTAATTTACGCACATTGGATATTCCTTTTTTTTTATCTAATGTTCACATATAGTGTATATAGTATTATGATATTCACATCGTTAATAGCACTATATATGTACATATACAAATTTAGGACAATATTAATATTGTCCTATTATGGGTAAAGGTTAGGTATTTCCATTTAACCATGGGCCAGCAGGCTTGAGAATGTAGCTTTCTCTTTAATATAGATAGTGAGACATGCCACGGATTTCAGTTTTAGCTTTCATTCTGCCCATTTATGTTACCTGGCCTCGGATGGGTTTTTCACACTAAATGACACTCTGATAATTTTTACCTTGACATTCGGGATCTTCTCCATGTTGATACTATTTCTCTTTTGAAGAGCACATTTTCTTGTGTGCGGTCTCTTTTTTTCCCCCTTTAAGATCTATTTATGGCGGACTACTTAAATATTTATAATAAAGCTATACTTATCTCAGTACCATTTTTGGTCACTAGAGGATGTGCCAAAGTCGTGTGGGTGGACAGTGATATTTGGTACGCACGTCCATCTTTTAGCATTCCATCACTTATTTTTATCTCTATTTTAGGAAGATGTTACAAGATATAGATCCTATGGGTTATAGATTCATTATAGATAGTCATGGGTTTATTAGATAATATTTTAAAAGAATCCATCTTTTAATAGTATTTTGGATCGTTAGAGATCAACCATCTTGGAGAGGATTTTCTTATCCCACTTCATTCATGCAAATTTTACCCAAATGATCAGAGCTGACATGTTTGTAAGGTGTTTCACTAACTCGTTGTGTAGTTGGTCCGCACGACCATTTTAGGTGCGTTCCGTCACACATCAGTGTAGTTCTAATTTTGGGTGCGTTCCTTTAAGCATCCGTGCAGTTCCATTACATATTTGGACTGCACGGCCATTCTTGGGTGGGTTTCATCACACATCTGAATGAACTGTATGGCCATGATGAAACGCTTCATCTCATACGGAACATGGGATAATAACATATCACTTGGGTATGATGAGTTTCAGATAATTTGGGATATGAATGGATGCCCCATTGGTTTGCTATGATTGAGGTTTATAGACATATTTAATTTTTCATTTAAAAATAGGGTCTATACACAATTAGATTCCAGGTTATTATGGTCAATAGTGACATTGAGTAACTTCCGGTTTCTAGTAACATTTTAAGACTTCCAGTGTTTTATTAGATCTGTATTTTGATTCACTGCTGTTCATAATTAATACATTAATAATTTTCAACATTTGAATGACTAAATTGAAACAAACTGCAGATTTAGATTTTTATATGGATCTTGGTACTGTTTGGACCAATATTGAGACAATGTGCTAATTATCCAATCAAGAGTGTTGGAGAGGTATTTAAATAATGGATTATTAGGTGCTGCTTTGTGTTCCTTTTTTTTTTGGCTCATGCTAGGTCTGAAGAAATAGTCAAGGGACTACAATACATTAGTTTAGCAAGCATTTGTTCTTAAACATTTTTTTAAACAAATAATTTTATTATAATTTTGTATTGTGAATTGGAAAATTAAAATCTTGATGATCATCAAGCAGCAATTTGTGGACCTCATCACTTCAAATTATGGTTACCTGAATAGAAACAGGACAATCTCACTGTATGCCTAATTTGTTGTAGTTGGGTATATACCCTACCACAACCATCACACTTGTGAGTGTATCTCTCAATTTTTTTATCTATATTGTTAAAAGGATAGCAGGCACTATTAGGTGCCCTCTTTTGTTTTTTTCTGTATATCCTCAATGGGTGTTAAAGTAAAAAGTAAATGCATTTTTTTAATATATAATCCAACACTTCCTAAGTTAATAGAGCTTAAGATGGCAATATTTTTTCAAATTGATTTGTTAGACTTTGGTAGATTTTTTATTCATCCATTTTTATACATTACAGCTTGAACAAGATGTTCCTTTTCTTTTTAAGATGAGGGAGCATTCTTAATTTATTTTACACTTAATCGTGTCAATCTGAATATTTAATAGAGGTTTAATAGTTGTACATTGGGATGTTGCTCTTTTGAGCATTGATGTGTTTCTCCTTTTAGCCAAGGTTTAATGTTTATAGATTCCTTGTCTAATCTGACACCTTGAGTTCTGTTTAAAGGGTTAAGAATTTAGAGAGCAGTTGATTGACAGATTAGTTTGATGCCGCTGGTTTCTTTGATGTTTGGTTATTTTAAAGTCTGGTTTGTCAGCTTTAAGAAAGCGGCATGACAGCTGTGAAACTAGTTAGCAATAAAGCCTGTATTTTTATTCTTTTAATTAATATTTTTTTAAGTGAAACCTCCTCCATGATCAATTTGATGAGCTGAACATCTCTGCATGAAGAAATCGTGAGTTACCTGAATGTTTATATTTCTCTGAAAGTGCAATTTGTCAGATTTCTTTGATATCAAAGGTCTTACCATTAATGAATGTGAGTACATTATCTATATGAGTTACTGTGATCGTGTCTGAACTATATTACACTTTGTTGTATTCTTTTGGATTGTTGTGCCGTTGTGGGAGAGCAAGGTCTTTTGGAGTGAACAGCCAACTGATTCAGAATTCAAAAGACTAAAAACTGTTTATGGGGGCAGTTAAATTCTCCAGCTACCTAGTATTGGGTTAGGTTTAAGCCTTATCTGACACAGCTTGTGAGTACACACCCAGAGTTGTGTGGTGGTGGTTTAGTTTTAGTCCAACTGATGTACACAAGGGGTGCCCCTTGTTTGTTCTCCCTTTTTCTTTGTTGTGTATGAATATATATATTGTTCCTTTACAGAGAACTGTTCTCTATATTTCACCCTCGAATACAGGCTACCTTGCCGTTATTGTTGGAGTTTTCCTGCACATTTGTGTGGGTTAATTACTCCAACAACTAGGGAGAGGCAGAAAGTCCCATTTTATTTCCTGCTGCAATTTTCCTCACAAACTCTTGTGTCTAGAAACCCATACAGTTTTTGCCTTTTCACTAAGCCCAATAAATTTCCTCCAGCACCTCTGAAAGTTCCCAGTGGAATTTCTTTTGGTGGAGAGGGGGCCATTAAAAATTTAGTTTTCCACCAACATTTTCCTTCCCCACAAAGCTTCCATAGAAAGGAGAAACATCTCTCCCAATCTGTGGAAATTAATTCTGTGAGTAAAATGAATGTTCATTCAGGTATATCCTGAAGCCATGCACTGTTGGTAGCTCTTGAGGGCCAGGGTTGGGTATCCCAGATGGAAGCAGGCACACTGGACTGCTGTATGAAGGATTTGTTCAGTATATCTGTTAAACAAAGAACCCTTATTCTTAAAGGTATAGTTTCCTTTTTAATGTTTTTTTTCTAATCTATAGAACATTTGCAATGTAGAATAATAAAAGAGGGAAAAATAGCCAAGTTCTAATATTGGATTACCTGAGTTTTATTGAAGCATAACAGATAACACATTAGTCAAAGATAGATTGGTGTAAAATAAAAAGACCAACACATAAATGCAAGCTTCAGTGGAAGCTCTGCTTCAGGGCCACATACTGTCATTGCTTTCAAACAAGGGAATAAATCATGCAGGTTTAATGAGTGCTGGGTTGGGAGCCATGCAGCCGTGGTGCAGGTATACACTGAGCACCAAGATCAGATAGATTATTCAAAGTCTCCACTTAGCAAACCAAATGAAGTGGCGTCATGAAAAAAGATTTTCATATAACTGTTGCTGTAACATAATAAATAAAGACCTGGATGTTAGCATCCAAAGAATCTAACGGAATGGCATTGTGAATGCACCTTTTCTGTGTGTTGCATGACCTATACAGGTAGCTGACATTCAAATGTATTATTGTATTCTTCACCAAATATAGTGGGGATAATTTTTTTTTTACATTTTAAATTAAAGTCAATTATCACATATTGTCTTTGACCTCAGTTCCCAATAGGTTAAAGTTACAACCCTGGAATAATAAAATAATAAAATGTTTGCATTGGGACCTTCTAATTATTAGTTATGACAGTTATGACTAAATCTGCTTCAGTGGGAACAGTGCTAGTAAAACTTGCAAAGCTGCATGGTACAGCAAACAAAACAGCTCCTGTCAGCCAGGGGGTCAAAAAACTGACCCTCTCAGCTGACATGCAAACCAGAAGTCTGTGGCATTTCCTATAAACTCCTGAGTTGCCTGCACAGTTCTCATAGACTGCTGTGTTAGTCTTTCAAGCCTGATACAGCATGTCTATGGAGACCTGCATCAAAAGGACAGGAAACCGCATGTGTGATGCAGCTTAAAAGTGTATCCCATTAAGATAAGTATAGATCATTTTGAAGAGAATTAAAAAATGACATGTTTGATAACGTCTTTCAAAACTATGCAATTTGCTATGGTGCTCCGTTGCTTCCAGCCCAAGAATACATACTGGATGTTTTGCCAAGAGCACTAACTTACACCTGACAATTTTCTTTTTTGTAAATTGCCTGCCTGCACTAAAATGGTCATAACAATTAACATTATGAAGAAAATGTATAAAAGGCATACCATTCTGCGAAGTAGATATTCACCACATCAAATGAGCGTTTTTTTGCCTTTGTACTCCAAGCTATCGTGTACAAATGTTTCCAGAAGTAGGTACTATAGGAAAAATAGAGATATTTAACTTGTCTCCATTTCTGGAATACTGATTTCTTTGAATATCATAGAATTTCCTACTTTATTTTCCCCTATGGAGTCTTACTTAGTTACATAATAATTTAGGTTGAAAAAAGACTTGCATCCATCAAGTTCAACCCTTTTCCTATTCTTGTTTACCGATGTTGATCCAAATGAAGGCGAAAAATCGATGTACAGCACAAAGCGAGCAGACAACCATGCACAGCAGACTTTAACCTGTCCCATATATATTTTACCCACACCTATATATACGTCATGAAACCATATAAATATGCACTGGGGAAAATGTACACATTTTCCAGTGCAACCCCCACTGGCACAAGTCTTTTACAGAGTATGATCACTATAGTACATTCAGTCAGTTAATCTCCACCGTTCTAGAACTTTAAAGCCAAAAAGTCTTGTATGGCAAACTCATAGCATGTGAAAGTGGTTTAGTACATTGCCAAAGGCTCCAGTGACCTCCCTTTGGGCAAGTGACATGAAGGAGAGGACATTCAGTGTATGTAGCTTAGTAATTTGATGTTAAGCAGGTGTAGAGAACGTAGATCAACCCCAGTGCCTGTATTTGCTTGTAATTCCTGTTGTATATTTGCCCCAATAATGGTAGTGGGAAACTTATACCTAATTAACCATTTAATGACAGCATACATAATATTACAGAGTACCCTTGCACTTTCAGAGAAAGGGAAGGTGGGATAAGGAATTTGTAAGAGCTCCCTTCTCCCTATGTTCAAATGCATTTCTCAAATAACTATGTATGTGATCATAAATGAAACCAGTCATCCATCTTTATTATATTAAGAGTATCCTTTTTGAAAGAAGGGAACCTGAGTTTGTTGGTATCAATGTGGCCAATACAGGAGGACCCTACCCTCCCCATCACATGATTAAAGTGTATTGCCATATAATGTTACAATATTTGCGATTAACCACATTTGAAAAAGGGGACTAACCAAGTCCTAGCAGGAGGGTATGCTGAAAAGCTTGCTCATCACGTTATTAGAAGAGGAGTGGTTAATGGGTGCTTTATTTGCCCCTATGGTTCAGCTGATTTTCTTCATAATTGCTCCACCTTTCTTGGCATGGGACCCTTGAGTTTTCAAAAATAATTCACAATCGAGCACCAACCCATCTTTTCATACATGACCTGTGTTAATTATTAAAGAGGAACTGTCACCATAAAACAACTTACGCAATTTTAAAAATACCTGCTAATAGAGAAACAAGGAAACTTCCATAGCGCCGTTTAGCATAGAATAGGGGCAGCCAAATTTGATCCTCAATGGCCACCATCAGGCCAGGATTTGAGGATTTCTCTGATTAAGCATAGGTGAATTAATTAGTGGCTCATTCATTTTGATGACTCGCCTGTGCTCAGACAGGGAAATCCTTAAATCCTGGACTGTTACTAGATTTTGAGGGCTGAATTTGGACAACCCTGGCATAGGAAATACTTGTCCTCATTTGTAAGCACCTCCGCTCCTGTGTCCTGTGCTTGCAAAAACTCAAAACACAGACAAGTTTGCCAGTTATTTTGGGGTATAGATAGGTGTATTTGAGTGTACATGTTACTTTGGTGTCTTGTGATTGGCTATGAGTTTGACAATGTTTAGCATCACTAGATAAAGTAATTATTTTTTTCCTTTGAAGTTGACGTATCAACAGTTGTTTAGTGACTGACATTTACTCCCGGTGACACACCTTTTGCTACTCAGACATGGCTAACAGTCGGTGGGTTTTTCCTTTAACAGAGGTTTAATCTTGCTTCATTGAATCAAGGCTGCTATCTCCACTTTATCACCTATTTTTCTCAACTTAGTGCATCTCCTCCAGGGTGTTTTTCTCAGTGCAAGACAAGCAGATCAGAGCGAAGACTGAGAGCTGGACCTGAAAGAAGTCTGGGAGCTGTCTGTCTCCTCCACATCCCAGCACAATACAGTGACTGGTAACGCGCTGATTATTCACTGTTTATTCTAGTATGTTGTATATACATTGATCATTGTACTTTACATTGTACTTAACTTTACATTTACCCTTTGAGCACCAGAGAGATATACAACATATTTCTTCTCAATATGTTGCAGACCACTCTGGTAATCAAAGGGTTAAGATAGAGGCTGTGACACTTAACTTTACATTGTACTTAACCTTTAAGCGCCAGAAAGGTATACAACTCACTGCTTTGCAAAGCATTGAGCTCACCTCTGGCACTCAAAGGGTAAAGATGGAGGCTAAACTTAAGCCTGCAACATCAGAATGTCGCCTTTTTGATGTGAGCGACATTCTGATGTCACCCTTTTTAAAGTGGAACTTTCATCTTCTATAAAGTCACCCTCCAATAATTAAGCATATGGCGACTAGCTTCATAATAGTTCTATTAGATCTCAGAAGTACCAGATTTTGAAGTAATCCTTAATCTTCAGAGATTGATGGAGCGGTTAGTGCCATCTGCGCTCCTGCACCATCAGTTTCTTCTGGTGCCTTTCCACATAGTGCAATACCTCTTAGAGGAGACTGGGACTGATAGTGCAGACACGCAGCCGTCTCTAAGACAAGATGTCTGTGCTGATGCCTGGTTTCTGGTCTCCATAGATTAAGGATTACTTCAGAATCAGGTACTTCTGAGAGCTAATAGAACTATTATGAAGCTAGTCACCACATGCTTAATTATTGGAGGGCGATTTATAGAAGTTGAAAGTTCTGCTTTAAGCAGGCAATATTTTGTTGGTCGCCAAATAGTGGGTGACATTTCAATAGGATACCTTTTACACCCAATGATTACCAGGGTGACATCCCATGTATTGCAACACAATGCATTGGATACCATCTTGGAACTCAAGGGTTCACATGTCAATGTCATTGTCTTGCTTCATCTTGTCATAGTTCCGGTGAATAATTATACCATCTAATTTACCCACACAGCATCCATGCCTGCAGAACAGCAGAAGGATGGTGAGAAGGAGACATATGCCTTCTTCCCTAGTGAAACAGCCCCTTAGGAGCCAGTAGAGGGCACAATCAGTAGGTCACCACTACCCAAACCACCCTCTCAGTTCAGCCTGTAACCTATGATTGCTACAGTCTGGAAGTCTCCTGAGAGGTGGATGCCTCTAACCACCCAAGGCCAATATTGGATGGCCCCTCAAGCACTGCTACCACTGGAACGGAACTGGATGTCCAGTACAGTGAGCTCCCCACAATATTGTGCATATGGTCCCACAGATGCCCACCTGGATGCAGCCACAGAATAACCCAGGTATGACCACACACCAAGGTGGGAGGGAAATAGGTGCCAGTGGTCACTGTATGATCCATGGCCATTTGACTATGAGCACCTGGGCCTCATTGGTGAGACACAACTCTCTTAAACCATGAAGGAATTCATATCCCTAGCCCAGCACAGAGTCAACCAAGGGGACAACTGTCTGTTCCAAGTGATAAGTCCATTGATATGGTGGGGGCAAAAGCATCCTCAAAGTCCTCACATGCTGGCCCCCTGACACTTGCCCTGCAACACACCTCACCACTACCAGCAGCTGAAGAACAACCACTAGACCTGCAGGAAGACAATGGGCAACAGGAAGAGGCAAAGGAAAGGAGGAGAGCCATCCTCAGCAGCTCAAACTCCACCATCCACTTGCACATCCAACCCCAACCATGAGGACAGATGAGGAGTACCATAGCATCCAGAGGAGGCAGCTGAGGGAGTCCAGTTGATCCACCAGATAGATGAGGAGGTTGCAGTATGATGTACAGAGGAACACAGCCACCCTACAAGCAATAGAGTCACAGCAAGTCATCCTAATGACTGAAACATGGCAATTTATGACTGAAATGATGCATATGCTTAGCCAGTTGCTGGTGTAAATGAGGGAACGGAATCACATGGAGAGGCTGCAGATGAAGAGGGATCAAATGCAACAAGTTTCCCCTCTATTATGACCCCCACACCATCCCCAAGAACGAATAGTCACTAGACAGTCAATGAGGGCATCCACATCTCAAGACCCTTCCAAAGACACGCCCACAAAATAGAGCCCCATTTGTTATATTTCCCTCCAAAATAAAATTGATCCCAGTTATGTCTGTGAACCTTTCTGGTTTCTAACAGTCAGTGACAGAGATGTCTCCAATGAATTGCAAAGCAATGCAATGAACACAACTCCTACATATATTACTTGGTTGTAAGGTGTTGGAGCATTATTAACCACACACATCACTGTTTCAACTCACAATCCAACTAGCAAATCATATAACATGAATGTGTTGTTTGGCCAGGATGTGAATTGAAGTTGAACAATAGACACTAACCCCTTATCATGCTATGTGCCAGACTGTCCCCATTTAGTCTGAACCATTGTTGTTGTTATTAAGGTGTTAGCCAACCATGCTTTTAATTTCAATTATTCACCAGGATTGATTGGCAAAACCAACATATGATGGGATTCACACTCTGATTAGGAAAAATCCATAACACACCTAATAATTTGAGTTTAATGACTGAAAAAAGGGTTGTGTTTGGCTACAGAACAGAACCATGAAGAAGCCACGAGTTAGGTAAATTCATAGCATTATACAGGGAGAACATTTCCTTGTACCTCTACATTTCAAACTCCAATCATGCTCCCCGTTTAAATGATAGACCCCCTAAATTTAGAGACATACCTTCATAAGTATATTGGATTCATAACTCTTAACTTTTGCTATATGAAGAAATGTCTAATACACCATAAAAATCAACAGACATATTTTTGAGGGTGATAGGGTTCCTTTAATATGTTTATCAATATATTAAAACATAAACATGTTTGTTTTGTACCAAAAAGCATTGAACAATGTTTAAAAGCACCCAAAGGGTATGTTTAAAATATAAAGAGGATACTTAAAAAAACAAGTTCAACTGATTGCACATTCTCCAAGCACTCATGAACTCTGAAGAAGAGCAGTATTACAGTACAGTTTTTTCCTGTTAGATCTTAAACAACTCATACACATACAGTGGATATAAAAAGTCTACACACCCCTGTTAAAATGCCAGGTTCTTGTGATGTTAAAGAATGAAACAAAGATAAATCATGTCAGAGCTTTTTCCACCTTTAATATGACCTATAACGTGAACAATTCAATTGCAAAACAAACTGAAATCATTGAGGGGGAAAAATAAAAAATAAAAAACTCACAATAACCTGGTTGCATAGGTGTGCACACCCTAAACTAATACTTTGTTGAAGCACCTTTTGATTTTATTACAGCAATCAGTCTTTTTGGCTAGGAGTTTATTAGCATGGCACATCTTGATGTGGCAATATTTGCCCACTCTTCTTTGCAAAAGCAATCCAAATCTGTCAGATTGCGAGGACATCTCCTGTGCACAGCCCTCTTCAGATCACCCCACTGATGTTCAATTGGATTCAGGTCTGGGCTCTGACTGGGCCATTCCAAAATGTTAATCTTCTTCTGGTGAGGCCATGCTTTTGTGGATTTGGATGTGTGCTTTGGGTCATTGTTGTGCTGAAAGGTGAACTTCCTCTTCATCTTCAGCTTTCTAATGGACGCCTGAAGGTTTTGCGCCAAAATTGCCTGGTATTTGGAACTGTTCATAATTCCCTCCACTCTGACTAAGGTCCCAGTTCCAGCTGAGGAAAAACGCCCCAAAGTATGATGCTGTCACCACCATGCTTCACTGTGGGTGTGGTGTTCTTTGGGTGATGTGTAGCGTTGTTTTCGTGCCAAACATACCATTTGAAATTATGGCCAAAAAGTTCAACCTTGGTTTCTTCACACCATAACACATTTTCCCACATGCTTCAGCCGGGCTTGGATGTTTTTCTTTGTAAGAAAAGGCTTCCATCTTGCCACCCTACCCTATATCCCATTCATATGAAGAATATGGGAGAATATGGGAGATTGTTGTCACACGTAGCACACAGCCAGTATTTGCCAGAAATTCCTGCAGTTCCTTTAATGTTGCAGTAGGCCTCTTGGAAGCCTCCCTAACCAGTTTTCTTCTTGTCTTCTCATCAATTTTGGAGGGAGGTCCAGTTCTTGGTAATGTCTCTGTTGTGTCTTCACTGTGTTCCATGGTATCTCTAATTCTTTGGAAATTCTTTTGTACCCTTCTCCTGACTGATATCTTTCAACAATGAGATCCCTCTGATGCTTTGAAAGCTCTCTGCGGACCATGGCTTTTGCTCTAAGCAAATGTCAGGAAAATCCTACTAGAACAGCTGAACTTTATTTGTGAGTAATCAGAGTCACTTTAAATGATGGCAGGTATATAATGACTTCTATTTAACATGAGACTGAATGTGATTGGTTAATTCTGAACCCAGCCACATCTTCAGTTATAAGAGGGTGTGCACAGCTATGCAACCAGGTTATTGTGAGTCTTTATTTTTTATTTTCCCCCCTCAATGATTTCAGTTTGTTTTGCAATTGAATTGTTCATGTTATAGGTCACATTAAAGGTGGAAAAAGTTCTGGCACAATTTGTCTTTGTCTCATTCTTTAACATCACAAAACCTGACATTTTAACAAGGGTGTGTAGACTTTATATCCACTGTATACTGTACGTGAAAGGTTTTGCAGAGGCTGCTAACTTAAAGTTTTACATTGAATAAACAGCTGCACTAGGGAACAGCAAGAGGTGTACTTCCTGGAAGTGAAATCAACATTTCACCAGGGTCACATGGACATTGTGAAGCAATGGGTTTTCTACCCCTCTGTAACCCATAGTGTAATAAACGAGGGGATGCTAGCCATCCATATGTATATGTGAATGAGACATTGTAGCAATCCATCATCTCCTATGTGAACCAAGCTCCAGGAAACAGAGGGTGTTTGCTTGCCAATGTTATTGTGCTGCGCACACGCATACACAGGTCAGCAACCTGGCTCCCAAATAGTTACTCTGATGCTGTAGACAACATTAACACAATATATCCATCCTTATTCTGCTCCATTAGGCACTGCACAACTATTGTCCTCATGCTAACTCCAATACCCCTTTAACACCTGGAATACCCGAGTGGTATCCAACGCATTGCATGTCATTGTATATACCTCTCTTGCTCCAAGAGTTCTATAATATGGCTATATTCAACTCAATAAATGTTGCTTGCTGTCAGTTAATGTGACGAATATGATGGACATATGGTGGATGATATCCTTGAAATGGCAATGTCATTATGGCCGAAGTTGAATTCACACCCTCAATAAAACACATCCATGGAATAGCTGCTGCTTGGATTATATACTGTACCAGCTAGGTGGTTGTGACACTCTAGCAGGAAATATCAGTCCTGTGCATGTCAGTCATCCTGTGGCGTGAAACAGATCATTATGTGTTGTGTGAGTGTTTGCACACATTACCCAAGCCTAATCATGGACAAACATTCATTGTGTTTGATTCCTGTATTATACTCATGGGTGACGTGGTCCCTGATGAGCATGGCTCGTATCTCCACCCCTCTCAAAATTTCCTCATCCTCTGTAAGGGGAACAGAGACCTCCACAATGTGCAGTGGCTCAATATAGTCCACTATGTTATGTAGCATGGCACATGCTAGGATGGAGTTTCATGTCATGTCATGTCTGGTGCATATTGCTGAACTCCCCCTGAGTGATCCAGGCACCGGAATCTTGATTTAAGTAGGCTAAAGGTGCTCTCAAGTCACATTCCTTGTTCAGATGTGAGCCTCATTATAGCAGTCCTGTGCATGTGTTTGGGGATTTTGTACTGGTGTGAGGAGCCCAGGTTTGCACCTATACCTGGCATCACCTGTGGAAGGAGAGTGATATCTCAACACAGGGACCACATGTTATATGGATGTGGATGTGTAAGGGGGACGTGCTACTGGTGTGTCATGATCATGTTAAACTGTATTTACATTAGTTGTGTGAGTGCAACTGTGGATTTGGTATGATGTTTGGATTGTTGATTCACCCAAAAGCAATCCTCTTGTATAGGTCCCATTGTCAAAGTACCTGTAGATGGAAGAGTTCTTGAGGATGTAGGAGTCATAACAGCTGCTAGGATAAGAGGCACAAATATGGGTTCTCCTCATGTTAAAATCACACATCATCTGTATGTTGATAGAGTGTAAATTCTTCCTGTCCCCCATGTGTTGGAGCTCTTATGCACACATGTGTGCAGTAGATGGAACCCATGACCCTGGGCATTCCTACCCTTTTGTAGAATTCCTGTTTTACATATGTACACTCCATATCAGTAGAGGGCAAGTGGATGTACCGCCTGGCCTTTCTCTTGATGCCTGCCAACACCTGAAACACTGCCATTGAGTTGCTAGGAAAATGGTGCACTACTAATTGTATGCAGTGTGTACATATACCAAAGGGGATGTGCTGCTCTGTTATAATTCATGAGGCATACAAGAATAGAGAGAGTAAAAAACAGGCATAAGAGCACCAGACCCACTCCTTAATCAAAACAGCAGATGTATTTGGAGAGGGAAGGCAGTAAATTAAAACGTAACCTTTATTACAAGAAAGGTGAATTTCATTAAAGGGATAGTATTGCCAGTTTTCCCCAAACATTAATCTCGTAGGCATTAACAAACAAAACTAAATGTCCCCAGTCCTATCTCTCAAACATTTATGGTTTGAGAGATATTCGGTAGCAAAGTTCCCCCTCCGTCCCCTTTCCCTGATGTCAGCGCTCTAGTTGATTGCAGGGAAATCCGGTCCCTGGACAATATGAGGCTCTTCAGCAGAGCAGAGATTGCATTATTGAAAAATAAATCCTTCACTGGAACAGTCTACAAAGTGTGTTTGCAAACAAAACACACTTTGTAGACCATTCCAGTGAAGGATTTTTTTTTCTCTCTCACGATCTTGGCTCCACTGAAGAGCCTCTGAGAGTCCCGAGACCAGATTCCCCTACAGTCAGCTAGAGTGCTGACATCAGGGAAAGGGAAAGGAGGGGGGAACTTTGGTCCCGAATATCTCTCAAACTATAAACAGACTAGGGGCATTTAGTTTTATTTTTTTAATGTCTACAAGATTAATGTTTGGGAAAAACTGGCAATACTATCCCTTTAATGAAATTTGCCTATCTTGTGAGACTTTTTAAGTCACCTAATAAAGGTTAAGTTTTAATTTACTGCCCTCCCTCGCTAACTGTTAATACTATCCCTTTAAAAATGATATTTAAAAACAAACAGTATAAGCTTATGTGTATCTGGAAACAAACCAAGGTCTAACCTAGATATTATAAGGTTCTTGGTACCATTTTAGCTATGTGATTCAAATAGTGTATAGGAGCAAAATTGTTAGCATGTTGTTAATGATCATCCAATGGCAAATACCAAGTTTGGTAATAGGCAGCCCACTATCGAACATGATTTACCACACTACAATTCTGCTCTTAAATGTGGAATTTGCTATCATCTCTAGGCTTACCATCAGATGATCGTTAATAACACACTAACGATTTTCTGAACACATAGCTAAAAGGGTACCGAGCACCTTACAGTATCTAGGTTAGACCTTGGTTTGTTTCCAGATAGAGCTCTACTAGTATATGGACTCAAATAAATATGATTTAGATTTTTTCTCTACTGTGTTTCACATACACATCAGCTTTTAGTGTTTAAATATAATAAATGTTTCATTTTAATGTGCCCTCCCTCGCTACCTGGGATCTCCATATACAGCTTCCATTTTTGATTAAGTGGTGCGTCTGGTGCTCTTATGCCTGTTTTCTCCTCTTTCTATGTTTGTACATTACCATTGAACATGTGGGCTGGGACATGCCAGATCCAAGTCCCATAAAGTGTATGGCATACAGCAGCTTCTGCAAGCCAGATAGGATATGGTTGGTGCTGAATATGGAGTCAACTTCATCTTTGATCACCTCATATAGGTCGATGATGCTGCGCAATGTCAACCTGTAGCAGTCTTCAGCATCCATCATTCCAAAGATCATGACTCTTATGCAGAATATACTGGGTCTGGATGGTCGTTTGTCATACCTGTGCTGATCCACAGGTCCCTGTGGCAGTTGTGGGAGCTGTGGGTGATCCAGTTGCAGAAGCACAGGTTCTGCTGCCTGGTGTGGTCCTGCAGGTAGAGATGGGCTTCTATATGACTCTCCAGCTGGAGCATCAGCACTTGCAACAGGCATGAACCCTTGCTTTCCATGTTCCTAGATAGAATCAGTTGAACCACGCCCACATAGGCCAAAATGTACATCTGTATTTGTGCTGAATCTCTCGTGCAGTGCGGATTTGCCTAACATTGCAGAACTGGACTGCCTGTGGGTGGGACTAGTCTGATTTGAACATAGAAATGTCCTCTCTGCAATGGCATATGGGAGCGAAAAACTTTACTTGCAGCACCTCTGAGAGGCAACCATGTCTCCTAAAGGTGAAAGATTTTCAGCAGATAAGCTTGGGGTTCCTGGGGCTCCCTAGCCCTCACCTGCCTTCCTTTCTGATGTCTTCACATGAATTTATAGGCAAACATACTGCTTGTAATCTCTGAGAGGTCTCACTATAAACATGCCATGTTTGAGGAAGGTGAGATGTCCCTTTAAGACAGTGGTAGGGTGTTGTCCAGGCATGGTTATCAGGTAGGGAATGACCAATGGGAAGGTGTGTGTTGTACAGGTATGTGTTTTGTGGTGTGGCTGTTGTTTTTCTGATTTGTTGTAGTTGCTGCATGCCTGTCAGATGCATGGTTGATGTTATCAGGTGCACATTGGGTCTCCACTGACTGGTGTTGCACAGGTGAGCTTGGGTCGCTTTAGGATTGAGGCCTGTGCATCTTGTGTTGTGTGTGCATATCTGTTGTTATGTGTTAACTTATGTTGATTCGGGGTATGGTGTGACAGATTGTGTTAGGATGCTTTGTCAACCCGTTGTTCCTGAGGGGTTGATGGGTTATTGTTGGTTGTCTGGGACTTGTTTGTAGTGCATGCACATTTTTTGGGTGATTCAATCGCTTTGCAGGGGTTAATTTTGCCATTGCTGTGATTGTGCCATGTGCTAAGTGTTGTGTGAGCTGTTGGTTCGCTGCTTTCTTTTGTTCAACAGTGTTTTTTAACTCCGTTGTGTGTTGTACTCCAAGAAAAACTGGATGCAGAATTTCAGCTGGTAAATGTATCAGTTTATCATGCATTTGCACTGACCACACAGAACTGAACTGGTCAGAGCTATTCCATTGTTCTCAATGGGAGAATTATTAACAGCCAATGTCATTTTAAAACTGCCATTAACTGTCCATAGAATAGGTAATTGAATGGCTTACTGTGCTTAAAAAACTGCCTTATGCTGTTTTTTTTTCTTTTGCGTAGGGGACAATTGAATCGAGCCAGTGATATCTCTTCTCCAGTCCTTGTGTTATTCTATGGAGCCTATACACTAAGATTTTTCATGTGGGAGACCTGAGTGCAGAGGCTGCATAGAATAACATAAGAACTGGAGGAGCGTTATGATTGGGGATGTTGGGCTCAATTCTATTCCACATGGTATGTTTTAAAACTGGAGATGGTGGATTTGACAGCACAGTTTGCTAGTCTATGAACTGCTCTGTCAAAAAGCACAGCCACGCAAAAACACCAAACTAGCACAAAATTTGTGCCCATTGGACACCATGTAAAACAAGTAGAATTTGGTATTCTGTTCCATGCAGTGGCTTCATCACACCTTAAGGACCGAATTTTATGGTGAAAAAACTGCACCATGAAAAGGAGGCGCAGAGTCCCTAACGTGCGGTGAAAGCTACTGGTGTGTGTTAGAAAACTGGCTTCCAACACACTCTGGTGCTTAAAAACAAAAGTGCCAGTGGGGTATGCAAAACAGTGCATATCATCACATGCCCCACTGGTTCTCACAGGGTTAATCTAACTACAGTTAAACCATCTCCTGAAAAATAAACACTGGCCTGTAATCCTGATGTCCAACAAGGTCCTCAGCACCTTGGGCAGCTACTGACCATCTTCTTTTTTAATCTTCTATCTTCTGTCATCTTTCTTCTCTTCTTTCTTCATTAAAATCTTGTTTTAAAAAATCCAATTAGAGTTCATTGCAAAATAAAATAATGTCCCCAAGAGATGCCACAGTTAACCCTCCAATGCTCAAAAGGGTTAAAATAAGTGTGGCATCCCTTTTCAAAGTAATATGTTGTCCTTGTCTTTTTTTTTTTTAATGCATTCTTATTTTGTCTTGATAAAAAATAATCCAAATTGTTGAGAAATGTCTGCTGCCACCAAAAATGGCTCTGCTGGGGCCGGAAGGCATGCTTATGGTCACAGACCCCCATTCAATACATACCGGGCCATTGTCCAAGTTACAATGAGGGCATTTTGAACAGAGACTGGCTTTTATATGCCAGTCTCTGATCAAAATGATTGACAGTCTCCAATTGGCTGAGACGTGTGCTTATGCACCTCCTTCCCACCACTAGAAGCTGATTGGCTGGGAGGCGCATAAGCACACATCCCAGCCAATTGGAGGCTGTCAATCAGTGTAAACATATAATAACCAGTCTCTGTTCAAAATTCCCTTATTGTGACTTGGGCAATAGTAAGCATTGAAAGGGGGGGTTCTGTGACCATAAGTATGCCTTCTGCCGCCTGCAGAGCCAGCGGCGGCAGCATCTGACATTTCTCAGCAATTTGGATTCTTTTTTATCAAGACAAAACAGAGTGGATTTAAAAAAAAATAAAAAAAAAGCCAAGGACAACATATTAGCTTGAAGAGAGATGCAACACTTCTTTTAAGTGTTTTTTTTTAAGGGATACCACTCTGGCACTCAGAGGATTAACTTTGGCATCTCTAGGGGGCAATATTTTATTTTAACATACAATCTGATTGTATTTTTTTCCTGCAGATTTAAATGAAGGAAGAAAAAGGAAATGAAAAGACAGAAGATTAAATAAGAAGATGGATAGTGGATGACAGGTAAGTGTTAAATTTCTGGGTGTTAGGATAGTGTTATGGCTACTATTATTTAAGAGTCATGTTAGGGATAGTGTAGGGTTAGTGTTTGGTAGGTGTGTTTTGAGCTCTCTTTCATTGTTTGACACTGTCAAACAACGAGAGTTGGCTTTTTTTCATTTCATGTTCCCACAATTCACACTATTTTGTGAAAGTTGTGGGGACAAAAATCAACAACAAGCGTGTGGCCGCAATGTGGGTTTTGGCCACCAATACTGGTTGTTACATGTACAGGGCCAGTTTTAGAATGGCTGGGTTTGTCGCTCTGTGTTTTTCCCCTTGCCAGCTGTTTTACAGGTGGCAATAGAATTGAGCATGTTATCTCCTATTTATAATCTCTTTATTACACCTTGGTGCATAACCCCTCTGTCTCTCTCTCTCTCACTCATTATTAAATGGTCTCTGCAGACAACCCCAGTGAAGTTAACACCTAGTTGACCAAACAGGTGTGCACACTTATCTGTCACTCAAAGGATAAAACATACATTTAGCCATTTGATTCAAATTATTGGAGCGTCAGAGGGGTTTGCCCACACCCAACACTCAAAGAAGTTAACTACTGATATATCTGAACAATTATAAAAGATAAATAGGACAAACATTATAGAATGCATGTGTAGAAGAGGAGGCTTGGGGAGAACTCCTCTCCCACTGCACCAGGTGCTAAATGCATTTAACCCTTTTAGTGCCAAAGAGATATGAAATTTATTTCTATGCAATGCATTGCACACATACATGGAAAGCAAATGGTGAAGGGAGGGAGAAAACCACACTGATAAAATGAGTCAGGGGAAGTCACTTGTGCCAGCTATGCCAGCAGTGCCAGCAGGGGACTGCATAGCACAAAAAAGTTTATAGCTTGAGAACAATTTTAATAAGTAAAACACAACTAACAAAACATATAGGTCATTGTGCAAGATGTTTTAAAATTGCTTAAAGGGATAGTAATACTTAAAATGTAAAAAAAAATATGTTGTAGGGTTTATCCCCCTGGGTAAAACAAGAGTACTCCCACTGCTGAAAGGTGTTTAATTCAAAAGTTATTAATTTTCAAAGTTGAACTTTTTAGGTGCAATATCACAGTGGCCTGAAATTGTACAGTGGCGCTGTTGCTACATGATCCTATGGACAGCTCTGGTCAGTTGACCATAAATCTTCATAGGATGGTGTAGCAACAGCGCCACTGTACAATTTCAGGCCACTGTGATATTGCACCTAAAAAATTCAACTTTGAAAATTAATAACTTTTTAATGAAACACCTTTCAGCAGTGGGAGTGCCCTTGTTTTACTCAGGGGGATAAACTCTACAACATATTTTTTTTTTACATTTTAAGTATTACTAACCCTTTAAATGGTGACCATTTCAGGCTAGTTGTGTAATCTTGATGACGTATTGTGTTAAAAGGGTTCAATGATAATTTCCCTTTAAGTGCTAATGCTTTGCTTTATATTGTAGGTGAGGAACTATATTTTGGCTTCACCTTACCATGTAGTGTTATCTAATTGACAGGACTGACAGCACATTCCTGGTGGAACATGCTGAAGCTGCTAATACGACAACTGTCAACAGGGGACAAGAGCCTGAAGATCTGTTTGAGAAATTACACAGCAGTTCCCTCCTGGGGCCTCACAGGAAAGAAGGAACTATAACCACCATTAAATTGTTTTGTGCAGAAATTCATTTTACTTGAACAGCTCTGAATTCTCCCAGAGTCATGTAATTCATATGATGTCCACACCTCCCCGGGTACTTTTTAATATTGCCATATACAGTAAGTAAACCATGGGACCATATCAGTAAAGATAAATAAGAGCAATTTTGTGGCAGATCACAACTGAATAATAACCCCAAAATTCCCATTGATGAAAATGGAGATTTTAACCAAGTGGTTTTCAGCTATTCTCCCTGGGATCTCATGTAAAAGTGGCCTTTTGGTGGTCTTGAGAGCCACATATGTGGCCCTATGGATGAATTTGGTTGCCTATCACTTTTTAACCCTTTGAATGCCAGATACATCTCCAGCAATGTGTTGGAGATCTTTCTAGCAATGGAAACACCACTGCAAGGTCTATGTTAGAGATGGGTGGACATTTTTGGTCTCAAAATGAAAAAGTAAACAAATGGCACTTACTGCTGAGCTGGACATTTTTGTGAAAAGTGCAGACTTTCTGTTTTTTCCCACACCAGGTGGAAAGTATAAAAGGGATGTCAGGCTCCCCCAGTATATCATTTTGTGTTTGTTAGAGATAGAGAAAGCAGCAGGGTGCTTTCTTTGTTAGGGGAATCTGGGAGATTCTGGGGGAATGTGGAAAGAGAAAAGAGATCCTAAAATCGTGTTTGAGTGAAAAGAGATGATCCAAGTTCTCTCCTGAGCTGGCATAGCCTCTGTTAGTGGAGTCTATGGGAGTGTAAAAGGATAAAAAGGATTTACCCCAAATTCCTCAAAATCTTAATTGGGTAGAGAAAGGCAAGCGAATCACGTTCCTTTATGAGCTATCTGAGCATCTGTCTTAGAGGAGTCTGGGGGAATGTGAAGGGAAAAAAGAGATTGACAGGTAGTGGTCAAAGTTCCTTCCTGAGCTGTCTGAGTTTATGTTTTAGGTGAGTCTAGGAAGTTTGAAGGGAGAAAAGATATTTATCCAAATTACCCTGAAGTTTTATTTGACTGAGAAGAGAGAGGTAGGTAATTCAGGTTCCTTCTTGAGATGGTTGAGCCTCTGTCACTAACAGATATACTTTGCAGACACTCCTAAGACAGTGAAAACTACAAATGACTCCATCCTACAACAGCTGAGGAAGAGGTGTCAGCATATTTAGTAAGGTCTGTACTGTAAAGAAATTAAGACTGCAGTGAAACAAAGAGAGATAGAGAGTGATAGAGAAAGCAGCAGCTGAAATCTTCTTTACTTTACATTACATAGAGGCAAAAAGGGGAATAAACAGTTGCACAATGGGTTTTTTTGAGAGGGTTATAGGGACAGATAATAAAAAGATTACAAAAATGAAAAATAATAAAAAAATAATAGTTTGACTGATAGCTTGCTTATCTCAAATGAGTAATGAACCACATGGAATTTTAAGTGATACAATTGCTTGTAAACTGTTATGTATTCAGGGAGGCAATGTCTAAATACCCATGAAGTTGTGCTTGCTTATTATTAACTGGATAGTCTAGGAATAAACATTTATTTGACAAGGATTAGGCTTGTTTTTTGCACACGTTGCTTATTTTAAAAAATTAGAAACTTGCTATAGTATTGCACACATCCATTGCACTTGTTAAATAGGTTAAGCATTATGGGCAAACTTCCCCTTGAAGAGCAGCTATATAACATTAATGTACCATTGTCCAGGCACATTGTATATGAAGCATAATAACAATCTTCTTCTGCCACATATAGATATCAATGTTTAATTGGTAAAGTTAACCCTGTACTTTGTACACAGGTCACAAGGGAGTCAGACACTCAGTATGGCTGATTCCTAGCTACTGAGTATGGCAGGGATAACCAGGCCATGATCCATTCCAATCACTTCTGATTGCAGGGTCTTTCTCTTTCATGAGGAAAAAAAACACTTTGGCCCACAAATGGATTCTTCACTGGGATAATAAACTGCAACACATTGAAAAAAGCAATGTATTGAGCAATGTGTTGATGCCACCCCTGCACTGGAGGGGGTTAGAGTAAAATTGTATCAAATGCTTTCAAACCCTGTGTCTTGGTTTCTCCTGCCATAGAATATGAATCAATAGTCCTAAAACAAGTTTATTTAAAGTTATATAGAATTAAAATGTCTGGATATCATACCAGCCAGGTTTCAGTAAGATACATAGTTTTTAAGAAATGAGCATTTAGGTTTTGATGGGATACTGTAGCACTTTCTACTAATCCCCTGCACTGTATACTTATTAGTTCTGATTAAATTAAAACTTCTCATTTTCTGTGCTATAAGAAATGACCCAAGTGTGTGGATTCTGCCTAAATTCATTAATAGCACAATGAGGCGAATGTACGCAGTACACCTCACTGGTGTTAACCTCTAATGTTGGTATCTGTACTTCAAGGTATGCTCTCAGGATGTGATTGCTGTAGTGCATACTGGTGGACATATCAGCCATTTTAGGATTTTAATTCCAGCCAGCCCAATACTCCATTCTAATAGTATGCTCATTAAGATGGTGTACATACTCACCATAACATTTATGGAAGGATGGGACACCTTTACTATTTGGTATTGTAACAAAAAGAAAAATAATGAATAAACAATTGCTAGCAATTCAAATTGCCAAATTATGGTGGTGGTGGTGGGGAGGAGGGTAGTTCAAGAGGGGTTGCATAAATCTGCATTCCATAAAATAATGTGGTTTTATTCACATAAACAGAAAACAAAATTATAATGTAATAATAATGAAATTTAAGAAATATATTGCTGGATCTTTAACACTCTTCTTGCTAGATTCTTATGACTCTGAGCCACTTGGATGATTTTGTTCTAGATGGATAGTTACATGTCCAATATAAGTGAAGTATGATACCTGATCTTTCTAAGATGTGGAAGGTGAATGGAAATCATAGCTTAGCAAAGGAGTTTCTTTGCTGGATAAGACTGTCCTCTCTAACAGCCAGGAAAACAGCTCTCCAAGTAATGAAGGGGTCCAGGAGTCAGACAGTCCTGAAAAGATGGTGGATTTAAGGGATTCCATTACTGGGAAGACGGAAATGGTAATCTGTCACCAGGAATGCTAAATAGAACATTTTGCTATCTGCCGGGTGCTTGGGATTGACATGTAGAAGATCAGGTTGATAGATTGTTGGGATGGGTTGGGAATGACCCAGCTGTCATGGTAAATGTTGGTACCAATGGCAAACAAAAAAAAAAAAAGTAAGTCCAGTATGGATGATTTCAGAGATTTAGGTTATAAGCTTAAAGGGATAGTAATACTTAAAATTTAAAAAAATATATGTTGTAGGTTTTATCCCCCTGAGTAAAACAAGGGTACTTCCACTGCTGAGAGAGATTTTATTAAAAAAAATATAATAGTTCAAACTTGAATTTTTTAGGCACAATATCACAGTGGCTCTGGTCTGTAGACCATAAATCTCCATAGGATGGTGTAGCAACAGCACCACTGTAAATTTTAAGGCCACTGTGATATTGCGCTTAAAAAATTCAAGTTTGAACTTTTATAATTTTTTAATAAAATCTCTCTCAGCAGTGGGAGTACACTTGTTTTATTCGGGAACATAAACCCTACAACATATATTTTTTTACATCTTAAGTATTACTATCCCTTTAAGCAAAGGACCTCTAAGGTAGTATTTTCTGAAATACTATCTGTGCCACTTGCTACAACAGATAGACAATAGGAAATTTAGGAGTTAAATGCATGGCTAAAGACTTGGTGTAAGCCGGAGTGGTTTGGGTTCCTAGAGTACTGGGCTGTCTTTTCTCTTGGATTGCACCTTAGCAGAAAGGGATCTACGGTGCACAGGGTTAGAATGGTTAGAGGGTTGAAAGGGACTTTAAACAAGGAAAGTGGTGGTGCTGATACAACACAGGATTTGGAAGGCAGTATAAATGAAGAAATGGTATTAGAGAAGGGGCTGTCAAGGAACCCAAGGAGGAGACAGGAGACAGTATGGTAATTAGAAACACCACCTTTATTGCACAAGTAATATAGTATGTAATTCCATATGCATTCAGGCAGAGATAGAAAACTAAGCAGGAAGCAATAACTACTACCAGAAATAGTAGACTGCACCTGCAATTCTATAGATAGGAGTATGTGCAATAGCACTGATACTGGGGCTAGGACCCAGAAATAGATCACTATGACTTTTGTCAGTATCAAGTGGTAAGAGGCCACCAAGGAATAAATGGACTGACTTAGGCCTACAGTCAGTATCAGGAGATATAGGCAACCGAGGTAGAGAACCAGAGGAAGTCAGCCAGAGCTGAAGGTCAGAACCAAGCAGGTAGTCAGACAAGCCAGAGGTCAGTATCAGAGCGGGTAGTCAGCCAGAGCCGATGGTCAAAACCAAGCATTTAGTCAGACAAGCCAGGGGTCAGTACCAGAGCAGGTAGTCAGCCACAGCCAAAGGTCCAATACCAAGCGGGTAGTCAGACAAGCCACAACTCTGGACATCGGGAAATCTAGGAAGACAAGACAAGGATCATACATAGAGCTCAACCAAACTACAATTACACTGGTACACCATGAAAGGGAAACTGTTGTGGTGTCCAGGCAGTTTAAATACTGATTGCTTCACCCCTGGAAGGTGGAGCAAATTAGGTACTATTCCTTTAAGAGCCAAGGTTGCGATGTCACTATGGGAATCCCCATGATGCGCACCCGCACTCTGACGGCCGGAAGGGAAGCATTCAGACGTGGCATGAACCGCACGGAAGCAGACACAGGGAGCTGGGCAACCGAATGAGCACCAGGACATCTGGCTGAAACAAGACACAAGACTCGGCTTTCACCACAAGGCAGAACACAGGAGACCGGCCGCTCAACAAGTACCCTAGTGGCTGGCTCTCCAGAAGGTAAGCGGAACGCTTACAGGGGCATGGGGGTGGAGAGAGGGGATGGGATAGTTCATATAATAGGAAGATGTCTATGTTACAGCCTGATAAAAAGCAAATATATATTTCAAAGAATGTATTTCTTCAGAATGACAATAACATAAAATGTATGCATGCTCGTAGTCTGGCTGGTAAGATTGGGGAAACTGTAACTGATTGCAGTGTATGCGCAGTATGATCTGCTTGGTGTGTCTGAAACCTGGTTAGATGATACACATGAGTAAGATTAGGAATTGGATTTCCAAGGTAGTATTTTCAGAGATACTACCTGTGCCATGCTCTACACCAGAGAGACAGTGGGAGATCAGAGAGCTTAATGCATGGCTGGATTCTTGGTGTAAGAAGGAGGGCTTTGGGATTTTAGATCACAGGGCTGATATTGCTTTGGGGTACAATCTCTATAGTAGGGATGGAATACAAGAGGGTCTTATGTGCTTGGGGAGAGGATAGCTAGATGGTTGGAGGAGATTTTAAACTAGGAAGGAGCCAATAAATACTGGTCTAAATAGTATAGAAAGGGAAGGTGATGTAGTTAGTACTCAGGTGGGTGGATCTGGGGGCTGGGTTAGTACAGATAATAGGGAGAAGTCTATAAACCACATCAAAAATAAATCACAAATGGAACATGGCAGTGGAATTAATTGTATGCTTGCAAATAGCAGATGTTTAACTGGTAAAATAGGGGAATTGGAGCTGGTAGCTGAAATAGAAAACTATGACTTGATTAGCATAACAGAAACATGTTGGGATGACACACATGATTGGCCAATTAATTTGGAGGGCTACATGTTGTTTAGAAAAGATAGGTCAAGCATAAGAGGTGGTGGGGTCTGTCTGTATATCAAACCAGCATTATTGCCTTGTTTGTGAGAAGATATTTGCAATGACAGTAGTGAACACGTGGAATCCTTGTGGGTTGAAATAGTCAATGGGGTAAAACTGCTCAGAAAGTATTAGTGGGTATTTGTTACAAACCGCCAAACATTGGTGACCTTGAAGAATCACAGCTATTAATGCAAATAGAAAAGGCTTCTCAAACAGGGACAACTATAAATATGGGGGATCTTAATTATCCAGAAAGAGATTGGAAAAATGGAACAACTAATTCTGCTAATAGCAGTAAGCTTCTGAACTTGTTGAATGACAATTATTTGTCTCAAGTAGTACAGATCTCAACCAGAGGGGATGTGTCTCTGAATCTGGTAATAACTAACAATGAAGAGCTTATCTTTAACATCCAAGTAAGGTAGCACTTGGGGAATACTGACCATAACATGGTATTATTTGAGATTAATTCAAAAAAGCAATTTGGTATGGGTTCCACCAAAACACTGAATTTTAAAAAGGCCAACTTTAGCAGGTTTAATGCATCCCTTGGTTTTGTTTACTGGGATAGAATATTTTCTGGAAAAAAAAAAGCAGAAGGTAAGTGGAATGCCTTCAAAATAACATTACAAATATATATATATATATATATATATATATATATATATATATAAATATATATATATATTTAATACGCTTTGGAAACAAATGCAAAAGAACCAAATTAAAACCAATGTGGCTAACCAGTAAAGTAATTCATGAAATAAATAAGAAATTGGCATTTAAACATTATAAAGCTGAGGGATCAGCAGAGGCATTTGCAAAATACAAAGATGCCAACAAAATCTGTAAAAAGGTGATTAAATTAGCTAAATTGGAGACTTTTGGGAGCAATCCCAAAAAATATTTAAATACGTTAATGGCAAAAAATTAAAGTCTGATAATATTGGGTCTTTGTTATCAGAAACAGGTGAAATAGTTAGTAGGGGCAGAGAGAAAGCAGATATTTTAAATAATTTCTTTTCTTCTGTTTTTACCAAGGAAGACCCAATGGACAAGAACCTGCAAACTACTTTTACAGAACAGTCACAGCAAGCACGGGATTGGCTGACACAAGAAAAAGTTTAAAACAATTAAATGGTGTTAAGGCAGACAAAGCCCCAGGGCTGGATGGTATACACCCACGTGTACTTAAAGAGCTAAGCTGAGTCCTGGCCAGACCGTTATTATTTATTTTCAGGGATTCTTTTATTTCAGGTATGGTGCCCACGGATTGGCTTAAAGCAGATGTGGTGCCCATATTTAAAAAGGGATCAAAATCCCAGACAGAAAATTACAGACCTGTAAGCTTGACATTTATGGTAGGGAAACTCTCTGAAGGGTCACTAAGGGAATAAATTCAGGAATTCATCTTGAACAGAAATATCATTAGCAGGTGCCAACATGGCTTTGTGAAAGACAGTTCTTGTCAAACTAACTTGTTTGCATTTTTATGAAAAAGTGAGTAAAAAAATAGATTTGGGTGTGGCAGAACTGGATGTGTCTTCATTACAGGAGGATTTTTGACAAATTATGTAACTGGGTAGGCACATGGCAAATGAGACAAGTGTAAAGTTATGCATTTTGGATATAATAATAAAAATGCAGCATATAGTTTAAATGGTGTTTCTTTATCTACTAATGAAAAGGATTTGGGAGTAAAGGTAGACAATAGACTTAGCAGTAGCGAGCAGTACCAGCTGATGGCTACAAAGACCAATAAGATATTGGCATGTATTAAAAGGGGTATTGACTCACGGAAGGAAGATATTATTTTGCCTTTTTACAGGTCCATGGTAAGACCCCACCTTGAATATTCTGTTCAATTCTGGGTACCTTTTCTAAAACAGGACATTATGGAACTAGAGGAGTGCAGAGGAGGGCTACAAAACTAAAGGGGAATCGAAAGTTTTAGTTATGAAGAGAGGCTAGAAAAGTTAAATATGTACACACTAGAGAAACAGTGTTTTAGAGGGGATATGATAATCTATATATAAAAGAATAAGCCTCATTGCATAATTTACGGTACGTCACACACAGAACATAATTTATGTCTCCTCAGAAAACAAACGCACATTGAACAGAATACCTCATTACATAATTTATGTCTCATTAGGAGACACAACTCCTATTGGGTGATTCAATGGGGACTTTACTGCTCCCATTGGGTGATTCAATGGGGGCATGTTTATCATACATGGAATTGGCCCGCCCCCTCCAGCCCGCCCACCACTATCCAACTGACAAAAAAAATATAGCTGCCTCTCGCTCCTGAAGTAGGGAATATCAATAACGTCTCCTGGTCCACACACACTCTCACTCAGGATCATGACCCCACAAACACACTGTTTCACCTCCCACAGATAATTGTAATCGTCCATACACTCTGTTTCAGTACGAGGGGATAGACTTAATAGCAACTATTTTATTTAACTCTTTTCATCTCTTCAGTCAACCTCACTAACTGTCTGTTTTCAACTGTAACTCCTCTACTTCCTGCTTCCTGATTCCGCCCTTTCTACTTAAAGGGAGAGAGATGCTTTGCTGTATGTTACAGAGGGCAAGCCTCAAACACCACTATCTATTTGTTCCCTCAGCATATTGCTACGCTGCCTCAACTGAAGAGCCACCATGTGTTATATTGCTATGTTACCATAACTTAACTCTTTGATTACCAGAGGGGTAAGCAACGCATTGCAAACAATGCGTTGCGTACCCCTCTGGCACTCAAAGGGTTAAGTAAGAAGGAGTTACTGCTCCTATTGGGTGATTAAATGGGGGAGTGATTTAAATCGTGCAGGGAGTTGGCCCGCCCTCACTATCCAGCCCGCCCACCACTATCCAAGGAACTGAAAAAACAAAATGGCTGACACTCGCTCCTACACCACAGACACAAACACATCAGACAAAAAACACACACACACTCACACACTAAATCACGCACACTCAATCACACACTCACACTCTCTTGCTCACACTTACACACACTCAATCACTCTCACACACACTCAATAAAACATACTCACACTCTCTCACTCACACTCTCTCACTCACACTCTCTCACTCACTGTCATACACACTCACACACACACTCACACATACTCACACTCACTAATACACTCACACACACTCACACACACTCACTAATACACTCACACAATCACTCACTCTCGCACTCACACGCACTCACTCATACACTCACACCCCGGGAGCCAGCACGATCCACCTTCCACCATAGTCTCACTCACACCCCGGGAGCCAGTACGATCCACCTTCCACCATAGTATGTGCAATTACCACATGCATTTCAACTATATGAATGAATGCCACAGTGGATGCATAAGTACAAACACAAACTCATTACAATGACACATAAGTCACCCCTTTATGACTCACTTCAGTGTGTGTGTGTCTCTGTGTGTGCCTGTGTGCTCCTCACTGTGTGTGTTGCATGTCTGTATCATACTCTATGTGTCTGCATGGTGTGTATTGCATGTATGTGTGTATGACTGTGTCACTCTTTATGCATCTCAGTGTATGCATGTGCATTTGCGTGTGTGTCTGTGTGTGTGTTTGTCTTGCATCCGTGTGTGCATTAATTCCATATATATCCTGATGGGCAGCGCCGTCCCACATTGCTAGTATTATATAAATATGTTCAGGGCCCATACAAAGGGCTCTCCAAAGACCTGTTCATTATCAGAACAGTACAAAGGACAAGGGGTCACCCACTAGATTTTGTCTACACCATCAGAAGGGATTCTTTACTGTAAGGACAATAAAGGTATGGAATTCACTGCCCGAGGAGGTGGTGCTATCGAATACATTAGATGCCTTTAGAAAGGGCCTGGATACTTTTTTAAAGGAGCAGAATATAAAAGGCTATGTATGTTAGTATTGGGATTAATATTTACTTTGGTTTGTTGATCCAAGAAGAAATCTGATTGCCATTTAGAATCAAGAACACATTTTTTTCCACCATTCAAAGCAGAATTTGAAATTGCTGTATTGAAGGGGTATTTTTGCATTCTTTTGGATCAACAACGGTAAAGAGGAAAAGGAAAAGGGTTGAACTTGATGGACACAAGTCTTTTTTCAACCTAAACTATTATGTAACTAAGTAACTATGACTGGGTAGTCAATCTAAAGGGTTATTCACTTTTTAGAAGGGATAAGGTTATAAAAGGGGTCATTTGAGGATGTAGAAGCCCCTGGGTAGAAATACACACTGAAGGCATATGTAATAAAAAATATGTTATTCAGAATTTACTACAAGCCACCTAATATTTGAATGTCTGAAGAAGCCCAACTGTTACTGCAAAAGGAAAAGGTTTCTCAGTCAGGAAGTGTAATCATAATGCAAGATTTCATTTACCCTGATATAACTTCCAGCTCAAGAAAGGTTAATGACAATTTCATGTCACAACTACAAGAGGAGCCAACTTGCTGGACCTACTGCTGCAAACAGTTCTGACATGGTAAACAGGTAAGGGAACATTTAGGCAGCAGTCACCACAATATCGTATCCTTTGAAATTTGTTATGATAAATCCATTAGCCAGGGTTTAACCAAAACAATAACATTTTAAAATTAATTTTACAAATGCTAAAATCAATGTTAATGGACACTCAGTGGGATGTAACAGTCAAAGATAGAAGTGCACAAGAAAGATGGAATTTACTTAAAATGTTCTTAGATAAATATACTTGATTCACTTTCATCAAGCATAGTGCCCTGTTATTGAGGGAAAGCTGATGTAGTGCCATTTTTCTAAAAGGGGTTTAATCTAAATCAGGAAATTATGTTTATTTCTCTTCAGAAGGATTGAACACAGAACAATATTGATAATTATGACATTTGGCCATTTTGGAATCAGGAAGGATTTCTAACCCATTTTACCTTCCTCTGGATCAACAGAGGTGATTTGGCATGGGCTGGACTTGATGGATGCATGTCTTTTTTTCATTGTCATCAACTGTGTTACTATGTTACTGTAACGTATGCTATCCGTTACTTGGGCCCTTGTCTGGACCGCGAACAGTTTTCTCAAAGACTATGGCCCTGTGGCCTTATTTCAACTTTGACAGGGGTTTCCACTATCATTATGTTAAAGGATTTATGTCGAATGTTGTACGTTTTGTATATTGTCGAATGTCGAATATCGCATGTTCAATGTCTTGTATAGTATAATGTACAAGGGATACACGAACACCGAAGCCGGTGGTTTCCCGGTTCCTTTGTTCGGGGCATCAATGTCGCCTCAAACGCGGGAAACCGGAGGCAGTGATTGGCCGATGTACGACTCACTGCGCACACTGATTGGCCAGGGTTGAAGCCGCATATTCAAACTAGTGTGTACGTGCTTCAACCCCTGGCCTAGTTCTCAAATGTGTATTCCCTCTAATCAATCCATTGTCTTTGTCCAGACATTAATCAAGCATGTTAACCCTAACCTTGTCAACATTGTGTTCAGTAGCTCATCTGCCATTGGCCCATTTCCCTTAGCTACTATTGGTCCCTTTGTCACCCTCTGCCATTGGTCCATTGTTCCCCGTTACCATTGGTCTTTTGTTCCTTGTGTCATATGCCCATTGTGTCTGATTGGTCCCTGGGCCAAGCCTGCATTAGAATGCCTGGCCCTTCCCATCCCTATTGTGGTATCATGTTGTAACTGTATAAAAGTTGTGAGTTGTGTTCAATAAAGTGTGTTACATTTGGAGTGAACCAGAGTCCTGGAGTCTGTTTGTTCCCATGGTAAAAGTGGCCACTCTGCTGCCCATTTGAACCAGGTTCCTGTACGTTCGTCCGTCTGCTGCCAGGATCCCACTACCGAACTTTGTATCCTGTCAGGCGGCAACGTGGACTGTGCCCTGTGGTTCTCCTGCCTAAAAGCTTCAACCTTCAAGTCGAGCACTGGATTGCTTGAACGGCTGGGGATACAGCCACTCTGGTTCCTGCTACACTTTTCCTGATCCGTTCCTGTGCTCGCTCGACGGTGTTTGAGTGCCGTGACCCCTCCGGTAGCCGCATCCTTCGGAGCAGAGTCGGTCATCCCGAGGTTCGACGCCACTTTGAGTCGACCTCTGGAACGCTGATTTGCTCTACCGGTACATTCTACGGCGCCAGTCCGGCGTCGAGAAGGAGAGACCCGGGAACTACGACGGAAGGTGACCCGGTCTTCATACCACCTTCCGTTACATTGGTGGCTAGCGGTGGGATTTCTCCTTCTTTCATCGTGTGTACCAGTTAAGAGATGGTGGCCAAAGCGCTACTACCGGAGGCCATAGGAGTGTTCGAGATGCGGTACCAGGACATTGGAGATCGATGGGGAACTTTTGTGGGTGACCTAGCCGAAGAGTTTTACTGGGAGATCACCGCCTGCATTAAAGAGGAGCTTCGAGTCCAGGACGGGTACTGGGAATTAATCAAATCCTTCATAAGGAATATGCAGAAGTTATGGTTGGTTTTTTCCCATTTAAATTGCGTCTGGACCTTCAACAACTTGTGTGGATGGCTATGATGGAGGATAATACTTTCGGCCAGCAGTATTAAAGCCGCTACTGGGACATTTGGGAGAAGCGAAAGGCCATGTTCGGGAGCTACTTTCCCCCGCACCTGGAGGGGACCCTGGACCAGTTAGTTAAGGAGGAGTGGAACTTGGAGCTGATGTGTATGGGCTGGATAGAGCAAGCCCAGAGATTCCAAGAGAGGAAGATGAGGACTGGGGGGATTGCCCATCTGAGGAGGACTTAGATGGAGGTGTCCTTGTTCACTCCACACTGGTGAGTGGGAATACGTTCCTCATCAGTGCCCCTGTTGCCCTGCCTGATACCCTTTTTTCCCTGGACTATGGTTTCCCTGAGCTGAGGGGTGGGAAGTCGTTCCCCCTCAGTGAAGAAGATGCCTCGGCATCAGGGGATGGGACGGACATCTCCCCTGAGAGGCCAGTTGCCCCTTTCCCTGTTTTCCCAGCTGCGGTGGACAAGATGCAGGTCCCCACCAGCAGCAATTGTGTGCCCCAACTGATGGGTGGGAACGAGCCCATCAGTCCCCATGAGCCCCTTGCTGTAGTGGGTGTGAGAGAGCCCAGCAGCAGCCCCAAGATATTGCCCCTGGTGGGGGTGGAAGATGTGCTGGGAGCAGAGTCGTGCATGCTCCCCAGGATTACAAGTAATGCCGCCTGGAGGGATGTGACTGCGGTCTCCCTCAAGGCAGAAGAAGGCCCTGTGTGTAATGGCCTACAGGAGGAGGACCCCAGTGGGCTGGGAGAAAGCAGTGCTGATGGCCCTCCTGAAGATATGGACTGTGAACTGATGGGTGGGAGCTCAGTCCCCATCAGCCCTTGTGAATCCCCTGCTGTAGTGGGTGTGAAAGAGCCCACCAGCGGGCCTAAGATGTTGCCCCTGGTGGGGGTGGAAGATGTGCTGGGAGCAGAGCCGTGCATGCTCCCCAGGATTACAAGTAATGCCTCCTGGAGGGATGGGACTGCGGTCTCCCTCCAGGCAGAAGAAAGGCCTGTGTGTGATGGTCTACAGGAGGTGGACCCCAGCGGACTGGAAGAGAATAGTGCTGCTGGACCTCCTGCGGATGTGTCGTATGACCTGATGGGTGGGGAAGAGTGCCTCATCAGTTTCCCTGAGACCCCTGGCCTAGTGAGTGGGGCCACGGTCTTCATTAAGGAGCCTGTTATTACCCCTACTGTGGTGAAGGAGACGCAGGTCCCCACCAGTAGCCCTAGTCTGCCCCCTGTTGTTAGAGCCCTGGAGAAAGGGAAGATGGTGTTCTCCAGGTGCCTGAGTAAAATTGCTGGGAGGTTTGGGAGTGCCTCCCTGCTGAAGAAAAGAAGTGGCCCTGAGGAGAGGCCCTGAACGCCAAGGAGATCAGCCGATTGCCCCTTTGCAGCGCTGATTCCTTGGATATCCACCTCTCTGTGACCCCTGGCTTGGTGGAGGGGAGCGAATCCACCGAGTCCTGTGAACCCTCTGTTGTGGTGTGTAGGAGTGAGCACACCACCCCTTGTTTTGCCCTGACTCTGGTGAAGGGAAGTAAGCTCACCAGCAGCCCACGGAGGTGACCCCCATGGAGATTGTCCTGGAACAAGAGTGTTTACGACTCAGGGACACAAATGTTCTTGGCAGGGGAAGTGGGATTACAAGCTTTCCCAGTGGTCAAGGGAACCCTGAGCTGGTGAGGGAGGAGATAGTCCTCACCAGGGATGTTGCTGGGGCCCCTGAATTTCCTGAGCTCTGCCTGGGGGGTGGGAATGTGTCCCAGAACATTGCCCCAGCCCAGGAGAGTGGGACAAACATCCTCTCCTGTTCCTCTGGGTCAGTGGCCCAACTAAAAGGGGGAGATATGCCTCTCTCCCCACACTCTGATGCACAGAAGCCAGAGACACAATTGCCACAGGAAGATCCCCCTTATAGACTGGCTTTGGACCCTGAGCCCCTGGCCCCAGACCCAGGAACATTGAACCCCAGCTCTGCATGGAGCCTGGCCCAGGGAAGGCCACCCCATTTGTTGAATGCCAAGGCAAACAGGCATCAGTTCCCCTGGCCCAGGATTAAGGACAAAGGGGCTTGCATTTTCTTCCCTGGCCTAGGACAAGGGCCTTGTTCTCTACTGCAAAGGACTACTTCAATCTCTGGCCCAGGACAAGGGGCTCCTCATTTAAGACTGGTCCAGGCCAAGGGCCTTGTTCCTCACTACCAGTGGCCTAGGACCAAGGCCTCCAGACTAATGAACTGTCCAGACAAGTGGCTCACCACCTCCATGCTCTCCTACAGCTCCAAGCCAGCGTTTACTACTGCACCCACTGGCTTGGTACCAAAAGGGGGAGAAGTGTAACGGATGCTATCCGTTACTTGGGCCCTTGTCTGGACCGCAAACAGTTTTCTCAAAGACTATAGCCCTGTGGCCTTATTTGAACTTTGATAGGGGTTTCCACTATCATTATGTTAAAGGATATATGTCAAATGTTGTACGTTTTGTATATTGTCGAATGTCGAATATCGCATGTTCAATGTCTTGTATAGTATAATGTACAAGGGATACACGAACACCGAAGCCGGTGGTTCCCCGGTTCCTTTGTTCGGGGCATCAATGTCGCCTCAAACGCGGGAAACCGGAGGCAGTGAGTCGACGCCTGGATTGGCCGACGTACGACTCACCTCGCACACTGATTGGCCAGGGTTGAAGCCGCATATTCAAACTAGTGTGTACGTGCTTCAACCCCTGGCCTAGTTCTCAAATGTGTATTCCCTCTAATCAATCCATTGTCTTTGTCCAGACATTAATCAAGCATGTTAACCCTAACCTTGTCAACATTGTGTTCAGTAGCTCATCTGCCATTGGCCCGTTTCCCTTAGCTACTATTGGTCCCTTTGTCACCCTCTTCCATTGGTCCATTGTTCCCCGTTACCACTGGTCTTTTGTTCCTTGTGTCATATGCCCATTGTGTCTGATTGGTGCCTGGGCCAAGCCTGCATTAGAATGCCTGGCCCTTCCCATCCCTATTGTGGTATTATGTTGTAACTGTATAAAAGTTGTGAGTTGTGTTCAATAAAGAGTGTTACATTTGGAGTGAACCAGAGTCCTGGAGTCTGTTTGTTCCCATGGTAAAAGTGGCCACTCTGCTGCCCATTCGAACCAGGTTCCTGTACGTTCGTCCGTCTGCTGCCAGGATCCCGCTACCGAACTTTGTATCCTGTCAGGCGGCAACGTGGAATGTGCCCTGTGGTTCTCCTGCCTAAAAGCTTCAACCTTCGAGTCGAGCACTGGATTGCTCAAACGGCTGGGGATACAGCCACTCTGGTTCCTGCTACTCTTTTCCTGATCCGTTCCTGTGCCCGCTTGACGGTGTTTGAGTGCCGTGACTCCTCCGGTAGCCGCATCCTTCGGAGCAGAGTCGTCATCCCGAGGTTCAACGCCACTTTGAATCGACCTCTGGAACGCTGATTTGCTCTACCGGTACATTCAACTGCGCCAGTCCGGCGTCGAGAAGGAGAAACCCGGGAACTATGACGGAAGGCGACCCAGTCTTCATACCACCTTCCGTTACAGTTACTATGATAGATCAGTGAGCTTGACTTCCATAGTCTGTAATATATTAAAAGGGTTACCAACTGACAGTATGGACTATGTGATGATTATCATTTACAAATGTATCAGAGGTCAATGCAAAGAACTCTTCAAGGAACTATTTACTCAAGGACATGAGATAAGAACAAGAGGTCATCCATTAAGACTAGAGGAAAGATGCATTCAACTAAAAAAGGCAGGAATTTTCTACAGTAAGGACAGTAAAGTTTTGGAATCCTTTACCTTGTGATACTGTGCTTGGACATACTGTAACTGCTGTCAGAAAAAGTAATCAATGGCTATCTATTAGTGATGATCGAGCACCCCAATGCTCGGGTGTTCGGGTGCTCTGGCCGAGCACCCCCGGAGGCTCGAGTGCTCGGCCGAGCACCCGAGCCCCATTGAAGTCAATGGGAGGACTCGAGCATTACACCAGGCACCCCCTGCTCTGATGAGGGGAGGGTGCCTGGTCCATAGGAAAAGGGCAGAAAATGATGGAAACACCACAGAAATGGTTCAGGGACAGCATAGGGAGGATGTCTGGATGCATCTTGGACTCCAACGTCGCTGCTGGGAACGATGTTTCGCCCGTAGTACGCCATTTTTACAGACTGACCGTAAAACACACAAAAAGGAAGATAAAAACGACTTTAGGCGAAAAATTGTTACCAAACAGTATTTGCTGTATATTTACTTGTATATCATCTGCAAATTCTGCAAAAAATTTCATCAATTTTTCGGAACTGGGGCCATGATTAAGAGGGAAACGTGCGCAGAGGCAAATTCTGCAAAAAATTTCCTCGATTTTTCGGAACTGGGGCCATGATTAAGAGGGAAACGTGCGCAGAGGCAAATTCTGCAAAAAATGTCCTCGATTTTTCTGAACTGGGGCCATGATTAAGAGGGAAACGTGCGCAGAGGCAAATTCTGCAAAAAATGTCCTCGATTTTTCTGAACTGGGGCCATGATTAAGAGGGAAACGTGCGCTGAGCCGACCATCTAAAACATTATGGGTGAGGGTCTGCTGCGGAGCTGACCATCCTAAACATTATATGCGAAGGCCCGCTAGTGAGCTGACGCTATAAAACATTATATGAGAGGGCCCGCTAGAGAGCTGACCCAATAAAACATTATATGAGAAGGCCCGCTGGTGAGCTGACCTATACAAAAATTGTCAAACAGCGCCCGCTGGTGAGCTGGCCCTATATAAAAATTATATCACAGGGCCCGCTGGTGAGCTGGCCCTATATAAAAATTATATCACAGGGTATATGGAAGAGGAGGAGGAGGATGAGAAGATTAAGAGTCAACCATATACCCATTTTTTGGGTGGAAGGGGTGAATGGGAATACAGAGTATTCCCATCATTGTAAATAACATATCTAAAGTGACTTTATGTTCACCCGGGGCTTTCCTCCAGTGGAGTGGAGAAGTCAGGGGAAATCCAGGCCTTGTTCATTTTTATAAGTGTCAACCTATCAGCATTTTCGGTGGAAAGGCGGATACGCTTATCTGTTATGATGCCACCAGCAGCACTAAATACCCGCTCAGACAGAACGCTGGCGGCAGGGCAGGCCAGCACCTCCAAGGCGTAGAGTGCCAGTTCATACCACGTGTCCAGCTTGGACACCCAGTAGTTGTAAGGCACAGAGGGATCTTTAAGGACGCTGACACGGTCTGCTATGTACTCCTTCACCATCTTCAAAACTTTTCCCTCCTTGTGACACTAGGCTGCGCATCAGGGTGAGGGTGCTAGCGGGGTGTCATGAAGGTGTCCCACGCCTTGGAGAGTGTTGCCCTGCCTTTGTCGGAACTGCTGTGTGCTCCCCTTTTCTCCCCTTCTCGGTTGGCCAAGGTAGCACGTACTCTGCCGCCAGCGTTGTCAGATGGAAAATTTTGGAGCAATTTTTCAACAAGAACCTTCTGGTATTGCACCATTTTGCTTGTCCTCTCCACCGGAGGAATGAGAGATGAGAAATTCTCTTTGTAGCGGGGGTCCAGAAGGGTGAACACCCAGTAATCCGTGTTGTCTAAAATGCGTATAACGCGTGGGTCACGGGAAAGGCAGCCTAACATAAAGTCAGCCATGTGTGCTAGAGTACCAACAGGCAAGATTTCGCTGTCCTCCCCAGGAGGATGACTCTCAATCTCCTCATCCTCTTCCTCCCCTTCTGCCCACCCACGCTGAAGAGATGGAACTAAAGTTCCATGGCTAATCTCTGTAGCGGAGGCAACCGTGTCTTCCTCCTCCTCCTCCTCCTCCTCCGCCTCCTCCAATTGTCGCTGAAAAGATGAAGTGAGGGTGCTCTGGCTATCACCTTGTGTAAGCTCTTCCTCCCACATTTCCACCTCTTCCACATGCAAAGCGTCGGTTTTAATTGTGAGCAGCGAGCGTTTCAGTAGACACAGAAGTGGGATGGTTACACTGATAATAGCGTTATCGCCGCTCACCATCTGTGTCGATTCCTCAAAATTGCGTAAAACCTCACAGAGTTCTGACATCCATTCCCACTCCTCACTTCTGATTACAGGAAGTTGAACGGAGAGGCGACGACCGTGTAACAGCTGGTACTCCACTACTGCCCTCTGCTGCTCACAAAGCCGGGCCAACATGTGGAAGGTGGAGTTCCAGCGCGTGCTCACGTCACACAGCAGCCGGTGAGCTGGCAATTGTAAGCGCTGCTGCAGCTTCAACAGGCCGGCTGAAGCTGTTGATGACTTACGGAAATGTGCACACACGCGGCGCACCTTGGTCAAGAGATCATGCAAATTGGGGTAGGTTTTTAGAAATCGCTGAACCACTAAATTAAATACATGCGCTAGGCATGGTACGTGTGTGAGCTTGCCGAGCTCCAAAGCCGCCACCAAGTTACGCCCATTATCACACACAACCATGCCTGGTTGCAGGTTGAGTGGCGAGAGCCACTGCTCGGTCTGGTGACTAATCCCCTGCAACAGCTCTGAGGCCGTGTGCTGTTTGTCCCCAAGGCAGATCAGCTTCAGCACGGCCTGTTGACGCTTCCCCACTGCAGTGCTACACTGCTTCCAGCTACCGGCTGATGGGTGAGTGGCGCTGCGCGCAGAGAATTCGGAGGTGGAAACGGAGGAGAAGGAGCCAATAACGTAGGTGCTGGCGGAAACCCTGATGGAGGTAGGGCCCGCAATCCTCGGCGTGGGTAGCACCTGTGCCATCCCAGGGTCCGAGTCGCTCCCAGCCTCCACGACATTCACCCAGTGTGCCGTCAGGGAAATGTAGCGTCCCTGGCCGCAAGCACTTGTCCATGTGTCAGTCGTTAAGTGGACCTTCCCAGTAACTGCGTTGGTCAGGGCACGGGTGATGTTACGGGACACATGGTGGTGTAAGGCGGGGACGGCACACCGGGAAAAGTAGTGGCGGCTGGGGACTGCGTACCGAGGGACAGCTGCTGCCATCAGGCTGCGGAAGGACTCAGTCTCCACAAGCCTAAATGGCAGCATTTCGATGGCCAGTAATTTGGAAAGGTGTGAGGTTAGTGCTATGGCCTGTGGGTGGGTGGCTGGGTATTTTCGCTTGCGCTCAAATGCCTGGGGTAACGACATTTGGACGCTGCTCTGGGACAGGGAAGTGGATGTGGTCGCTGATGGTGCTTCAGATGGTACAGGTGTAGGGCGGGAGGTATGCGGGCCTGCGCCTTCGACAGGCGATTGGCCGTCACCGAAAACAGGGGAAGAGGAGGCAGTGGTGTGGCCTGCAGACACAGATTGGCGATCCGGGCGTTCCTCCCACTTATTACGGTGCTTGGATGCCATGTGTCGGATCATGCTGGTGGTGGTGAGGTTTCTAGTGTTTATGCCTCGGCTCATTCTGGTGTGGCACAGGTTGCAAACTACAATTTTTTTGTCGTCCGCACTTTCCTTAAAAAAACGCCATACCGCGGAACACCTAGCCCTTGGCAAGGGAGATTTACGCAAGGGGGTGCTCCGTGGAACATTTGCGGGCCGGTTTGGTGCGGTCCGCCTTCTTTCTTTAGCCACACCACTGCCTCTTCCAGCCTGTTGCGGTGCTGCAGATGGCTCACCCTCAGGACTGCTGTCATCGCTCGGCTCTCCACCTTCCCAGGTGGGGTCAGTCACCTCATCGTCCACCAAGTCCTCCTCCACTTCCTCACTCTGATCATCCTCCTCATTTCTTGATCCCACCACATACTCAGTCATTGACAACTGTGTATCATCCTCCTCATCAAGGTCTTGAGACAGTAATAGTGGTTGATTTGATGGCAACTGTGTCTCATCATCATCATCCACTTCCTTTGACCTTAAATGCCGTTCCCCTCTGTCATCTTCTTGTGATTGGGTACCCTCTAGAGGTTGTGAATCAGGGCACAAGATGTCATGTTCCTCTGCAAGCGTGCTTGGAGAGAGGTTCAAATGAAGGATTGGTGATGAGACGAGCTCCTCACTATATCCCAGTGTGGGATCACTTCTTTGGCCAGACCCTCTATGGTGGGAGGAAGGATGATCAGGGTGAGGATTATGTTGACCAGACTCTTGGCTACTGAGAGTGGACTTGGTGGAAGACAGGGTGGTGCTTAACCGACTGGAAGCAGTATCAGCTGAAATCCAACCGACCACCTGTTCGCAGTGGTCTGACCTCGAGAGTGATGTCCTGCGACGCCCTGTAAACTGAGACATGAAGCTAGGTATGGTGGATGTCTTTCTTTCTTGTGCTCTGGCACCAGGCACAGTTTCTACGCGTCCTGACCCGCGCCCTGAACTATCAGGATCACGTCCACTTCCCCGTCCCTTTTTACCCGCCTTCTTCATATTACACGGAATATGTGCTGCTAATCTGCAACTTTGCACACTAAACAGAATGTGCTCCTAATCTGCGGCTAGGCACAGTGAATGGAATATGTGACTTTTATTTTTTACACTTTGCACACTAAACAGAATGTGCTGCTAATCTGCAACTTTGCACACTAAAAAGAATGTGCTGCTACTCTGCAACTTTGCACACTAAACAGAATGTGCTGCTAATCTGCAACTTTGCACACTAAAAAGAATGTGCTGCTAATCTGCGGCTAGGCACAGTGAACGGAATATGTGACGCTTTTTTTTTTATACTCTGCCCCCCAAAACAAAATATAACTGCTGCCCCCACACACAATAGTCCTAAAAAGGACTTTTGGGTCTTTCTTTATATGTTGTTCAAACACACTTTTCTTCTCCCTACACTGACTTTCCCTTCCTATCCTCATCTCTCCCTGGCTAAGACTGAGCCGAACTCGCTGGTCAGGTGCTATACAGCACCCGATCACGGGTTCTGGCCAGCCAATCAGTGTAATGCCAGCAGCCAACATGGCTGCTGGCATTACACTGATGTCAGAGCCTCCCTGCACGTTTATTGGCTGCGCAGCAGCCGCGAAACGTGCGGGGAGGAGACCCGAACATGGCGGGCGAGCACATGCGGTACTCGTACGAGTACCGCCATGTGCCGAGCAGAGCGATGCTCGAGCCGAACCGAGCTTCGGCCGAGCATGCTCGCTCATCACTACTATCTATCACAGAACAATATTGAGAAATATATATATATATATATATATATATATATATATATATATATATATATATATATATCACAGTTAGCAGATAGGATGTTGATCCAGGGAAAAATCCAACTGCCATTTCGAATCAGGAACTAGTTCCACAAGATGTTCAACAAATCTTCAACTGAACCTAAAAGAACGAAAATAATGTATCTATATAATTACAAGCCAAATCAGTTAATCTTGTCTAATATGAAGATTAATCACTTGTTTTATATACCGTTTTATTAATTAATATTCACTCAACTAATTTTTGCATTTAAATTTTCTTTTTTAAACATACATAACTAACAGAAAAATATAAGTGCCAATGTGGCACATTAAAGGCAAGGATATTGATTTGTTTCTAGTAAGTATATATTCAATAGCGGCTGATGAACCTTTATAGCTTTAGGGGATTTTCTGTATTATAGTGCACTTTCTTTTTCCCTGCAGCTATCTGGATCTGCTTACTTCGTATTCCCCTTATAGTGATATAGCACTTCTCATTGTCTAACATGTTACCTCCATTATTTATTTTAGTTATTCTAATAAATCTATAAAGTTATTTTATATCTACATTTTTTATTTTTTAATAGTTCGAATATACACATTCTCACATATACACTCATTATATGTGCATATATCATACACTTTTTTTTAATATATTTTAACATTTCAATACATATTTTATAATTATATTTATGCCTCACCTTCTGCTACCAATTAGTTTAAAAATGGGACAGCAAAGAAACTTATAATAGTACCTATAATTTTTCTTTTATTACCATTTTTTCATATTGCTACACTTACTATTCTTTCTTTTGTGCTGTTCTTTTTCTCTGTCTTTGATTTGAGGATACATTTTACTACTATTCTATACTGCCAATTGAAATTATTATTACACATCACCAGTATAGTACTGAGAGCCACATGCAGTCACTGCATACCAACCACTTGTTGTCATACTAATTGGATACATGCTGACATTTTAGACTTGAGGAAGGTAGCCCTTCATCTGTTGCTGGACTACGAATCCCATCAGTTTCAGTCAGCTGGAGACCTCCTGATGATGATGGGAGTTGTTGTCCAACAGCAGCTGGAGGACAGCAGGTTGCTTACCCCTGTTTTAGACCCTTTCTGCTTAGTCTGAAGTCTGAATAGTAGACATACCAAAGTAACTATAATAAAACAGAAAGGATATGACATATGGCTGCATTGTGTCTTAGGATGACCATTTCTGTATCTATTTAACACTGCGCCTCTTAAACAGATGTCTCCAGTATGTGCAAAAGCCAGTAAAATCCTTCCTATTGTGGTCAGACCATGTTTGACTCACAGCAGGTTAAATCTTGTTTAATGATGTTTAATCACTCCAGCTGACTGTACATGGAAAAGTCTTTTTGAAGATACCATTCTAGCGATCATATGTCCAAGTGATTCTAGTAATGTCCCTTGATCATTGTAGTAATTAGCATTTGAACAGGGCCATAATTAGTGAGAGAGACTGCTGGCGGTGCATATTCACTGCTACCCATAGAGCCTACATATGTTTCTTTGATTAGTGCATGAATAGGGAAATGATTAAAGAGGTTACTGCCATTTAGTACCCTTTGTAAACGGTGTCTAAATTCAAGGGTTTATTTGCAATTAGGAATACGTAAATGTTTTACAAATTTACTGTTCAACTGCTGTGAGAAGTCTTTCATTGCGCTCAGATTTTGTAAAAAGTAGTTTAATATTAATAATAATAATAAGCTTTATTTATATAGCGCCAACTTATTCCTCAGTGCTTTACAATAGGGGATAGACATATAGAGATATTAAATAGTACAAATCATATGTGGAGAACATAAGGATCAGAGGGCCCTGATCATGAGAGCTTACAGTCTAGAGGAAGGTGGGTAGGACACAGAAGGTGTAAGTGCTGTTGGGTGTAAGTTTCTCCTGCCACTTAAGCTGCCGGTCAGTGGGTGGGGGAGAGAAGTGCTAGTGAGTGCAGTGGTCCAGGGAATGGTTGGTTCTTGGTGATAGTATTTATGGAGGTAGTTGATATGCATCCCTGAAGAGGTGAGTTTTCAGGGAGTGTCTGAAGATCTGAAGGCTGGGGGAGAGTCTGATGGGGCTGGGAAGGGAATTCCAGAGCATGGGTGCAGCACTGGAGAAGTCCTGTAGGCGGAGTGGGAGGATGTAATAAGAGCTGTGGAGAGGAGAAGGTCATGTGCAGAACGAAGATGATGAGTGGGAGTGTATTTGGAAATGAGAGGAGATATAGGTCATTTCTACATTATTTCTTGTGCCTAACAAAAAGGAACTGGTCTATTCCTAATTTCAGTCCAGTTTCTTAATTCAAAGAAAATTTCTGATTATGCCTTTTGTTAAAGGGACCATATCACCTAAACACTAGAAACATTTTTGATCTAAATTAAAATGGCTAATAGAACATATAGGTGATTTTGAATGTGTTTTCAAAATTACCCTCACTGTTTTTCAGTACTTTTATGATATGGCACTTTTAAAAATTCTTTATTTAAAAAATGCATAACTTAATGCTTATAATAATGAGTACGACAAGGATGGGCCCACTGCTAGGAGATATTTAATTCAAAAGTTATTACAGCTCAGTTGTTTTAAAATATTTCACTACAATGTTCTACTGTGTGGTCACCAACTGGAATTGTTTCTACTATTTACCTAATATGGAGTTCCCTGGTCTTTGACTCGAGTTTTCCAATATAGTGCATAATGCATGCCTTCTATTGGTACTGTTGTTAACCCTCTGTGTACTAGAGAGTTACCCAATGTATTATTAACAGTTTAATTAAAGCAAACACAGTTAACATTTATATAATTGAAGGAAAAGTATGGGAGTACCCTATAAAAGCTCCATAAATATATTTTTCATAGAAAAAAATTACGGTTCCTTTAGATGTGTCTGTCTTACAAATATCTTGATTGGTCCAAGCATTTAAAATATATGTGTATGAAGAAGTATGTTCCATTCTTTCATTCTCTGAAATCGTTTACATCCAGTTCACCCCTCTAGCATGGATTGCTGGTAAGGTCATGATCTGCTACTATAACAATAAGGCAAAATGCAATTTTGTTTCTGCTCAGTCAACAGTCTAATATAACTAAAATAACCCACATAATCCTAATAAGATTTATCTGTAAGATGGAGGTCACAGATACACATATCTTCAAAATAAGACAATCTTTTAGACCTTGGATGGTTGCCTAAATAATAATTCCCTATAAGGACTACTGAAGCAATGGCAGCTATTTGCACTATGCTTTTTGTTGGGTGGAGAGGCCTGGAGAGAGGGATAAAATGTAAATAACTTGCTGCTCAGCTAGGATTGTTCTGATAATGACCCCAGTGAGTAGATTACCTATAGAACAGGTGTATCCTACCTTTGGCTCTAAAGCTATTGAAGACTAATACCTCTATTCAACTGAGGCTAAAACAGCTGGTAGGGCAATATTGGTTAATGGCCCATTAGCAAAAAGTGCTAGCGGAGCTATTCAATTGTCCTACGAGCTGAAATCACAAGAACATTGGGCCAAAGAAACTGACTTATAGCCTAATGTCTGTCTGTGTTTTAAGTTCCCAAAACTCACACAAAATAGAATGAGTAATGGGAATATCAAAGGCAAAGGGCTAACAGTCTGTGCCCTACACACTGTGAAGCACTGATCGTGAGCTGAAACACACAGCCGCCCTCCAAAACACTAACCCTAAACTAAATACATCTCTGGCACTCAAAGACAGAACCCCCACTTAGGTACCTCACTGTTCAATGCCTGTTTCAGTGTGAGGGAATTTTGAACAGAGACTGCCTTTTTTATATGGTTCAAAATGTCTCCCATCCATTGACTGGATGTGTGCTTACACACCTCCCAGACAATCAGCTTCTCGCAGGTTCCATAAATCCCCCGCTAGAAGCTGATTGGTAAGCACACACCCCAGCCAATTAATGGGAGACATTTTGAAAAGAGACTGGCTATATAAAAAGGCAGTCTCTGTTCAAAATTCCCTGACACTGGAACAGGAACGATAAGGCACTCACTTTAGCGCATACAATTTAAGACCCAGTTTTTTTTTCTACTAAAGTCCCTTATCAGACCTTTAGTCAGCCGACACAGCTATTAAAAGCCAAAAATACCTAAGTCCCCAGTGGATGTATTGATATAGGGCCCTAAGCCCCCATCAATTCATCCAAAGTGTCTAAAAAGTGTTCAGTGTTAGTAGAATTAACCCTATGAGTGCCAGTGGGGTATAATTACCCCATCAGCACTCATAGGGTTAACCCAACTAAGTAATAAAGCAACATCCCATTACAAGTAATACTGGTCATCTTCTGTCCTTCTTTCTTGTATCTTCTTTTTTATCTTCATCCTTCTTTCTTCTAGATGTAAAAAAAATAATAATAACAATAATAATAATAATAATAAAAGTTTGCTAAAATATCACAGACAAATAATACATAGTTTAATTGCTTGAGTGCCAGAGGGGTATACAATGCATTGCAAAGCAATACGTTTCGGACCTCTCTGGGGCTCAAAGGGTTAAATGATGTATTAGTGCCCGGTTCAATAAAAATATGCCACCATTATATTATGTCCAAGTATGTCCAAGTTTCTCCATTATTATTTGTCACAAAATGCAATCATAAAATACTTAGCTGAATTGTAGCTGTCTCCGCCTCTGTGTGCAGATTCAAGAAGCTGTGCTTTAAACTGATTGGCTGGGATGTGCATAAGCACATCTCAGCCAATGGCTGTGAGGGAATTTGAACAATGACGGCCCATATATAAAGGCAGTCTTTGTTCAAATTCCCTCAGTGTGGAACGTGCATCTGCCCGTGAGGGACAGGATGGGGGGGTTGTGGCACACAGTACTGTTTCCACCGCTGCCTCTGCAGCCACACACAGTGGCGGAGAAAGCTACATTTCAGCTAAGTATTTTATTATTGCATGTTGGGACAAATAATAATGGAACTACTTGGACATAATATAATTGCGGCATATTTCTAGTGAACCGGACACTAATTCATCTTTTAACCCTTTTAGCCCCAGGGAGGTCTGCAACACATTTTTTGTGCTGGGTTGTGCACCCCTCTGGCACTCAAGGGCTTAAATTATGTATTGTCCATGATATTTCAGAAAACTTTTATTGATATTATTATGTTTTGTTACAGCTAGAAGAAATAAGGGTGAAGAGAAGAAAGAAGATACAAGAAAGAAGAAAATACAGAATGAAGACAGAAAGAGACAGACAGTGGATAACAGGTAAGTGTAAGTTAATAATTAATAATAATAATTAATAATAATTAATATAAGTTAATGATCGGTGCTTGGGAGTATGTCAGGCACTGATAGCTTTTTTTACTGTGATATTGCTACTATTTAATGGCGTTTTGGGAATATAATGCACAAAAGGGACATTTGGCCACAAGACTATTTCTGTGGCCTAACATCTATTGTGCTTTTAGCTGATAATGCCTTTAAATACCGATTTAGCATTTTATTATAGTTGCAAACTTATCACGGTTTAGCAGAAATTCAGACATTTTATGTTTAAAGCAGGGGTCCAGCAGTAGCAAGAATGTATTCCTCTTTGCTTTTAATAGACATTATGCAAGGATTCTGCTCAAAGCATGCGAACATATCCTTCACTAGCTGGTGCATGTCTGTGTTGTCATTATAGTAAAAGTCATTAACCATGCTGCTCAGTTATATCTGCAGTAAAATATATAAGTGGGAGAATCTCACTTATTCCTGCCCCTACACTACTGACCTCAGAAGGTTTCAGAAACTCACACACATCACACAATAGTTGTATCTTTGCCCAGGTGACAAAGATGCTCTCTCCAAAGCTTTCCAGTTATGTTTTGTATACTTGCTACTTGCCTTATTCTGCTGGTACAAATGCTCTAGAATGTGCAATGGAGAATTCTACCCTGGTAGGGACCTCCATTTTCAGCTGTTAATGGGAAAGGTTATTTTGCTCCTGTATGGAATATAATGCATTGAAAGCACTGTAGGAGTTGTTAAAATGGGCAATATTCAGCATCTCTCTGAAGGTTTTGAATTCTGTGAATAATCTATTCACAATTAAATTTAGGACATGAACAAAGCAGAGTTCATGCACCAGATCACCTCTTCTGAAGACAACTATTATATTCAGACCATTGTCAGCAACCAGCTTTCAAGGAAATAAGTTCAAGTCATTCTTTTATCACCAGCTCTAGCTTATTTAACACATCTATAGCTCTGTGGGATTGTCTCTCAAAACTTTGCATGCACAAAGTGCAGTGACAATGGTATGGGCTCTCCTGCTGCCAGGACAGGGGCATGATTATTGGCTGTGATCTGACCTTGCAATTTGCAAGGTATTGTTGCCCACTGGTGGTTGAGAAACCCAACGAGCAGTGACAGTCATAGTCTGTACTCCGCCCGCTTGTCCATGTTGTCAGGTGAATTTTCTTTCCATATGAGGTTTCCAGCCCTTTGCCCACCACATTAACCACCTGCTTGTACAATTCTGGAATAACTATCTTTGAAAAATAACTGTGGCTTGGCACATGCTATCATGGACTTAGAATGACTGTTTGGCTATCGAGAAACTGGCAAACTTTTTGTATACCTACATCTAGATTTTCTCTGAACTGCCCTTAAGGATGAAACGCGTTAGAAATCTAAGTCCCAGTATGTGTTCAATAACGCTAAACCAGGAGGAACAGGAATTCTGTGGACTCAACAATATTAGAGACAAAATAAAATCTATAATACTCCTTCAATGGTGAGGGATAACAGCTGACTAAGTTGGAGATGGGAGGAAAAAGAATCCTGCCTGCACCTGTTTAACACAGCGAGACGAGAGCTCACCTGCTGAGAGGCAAGAGGAGAAGAACCCAGCTCGTGTCTATTCATCTATGAGAAGACAGGAGGAGGAGAATCCTGCTTGCTAATATTGACAGTGGAACGGACTCTGGTAAACATATACAATCTATTTGTACCATCTATTTTCCCTTCCTAAAGAAGGGAAATGTTTAAATATGAACTGTATATAAGCAACTGGAGGAAAAGAACCCTGCTGTCACTGTACCTTGCTGTGGTTGCTCAAGCCGCATCCTCTCTAGTGGTTCCAGCCGCAGTCTGTCTGGCAGCTTCAGCCGCATCTAGTTGGAGGTAGAAGCCACGTGTGTTGGCAGCTCTCTCAGGGCTGCTTCTGTGTCAGGTTCTATTGGGCACACGTCCAAGGCTTGGATGTGCTCTCCATTTAAAGGTACAGTGTACCTTTTGAGACTCGTCCTCTTTCTGCCCCTTTTTCTCTTAAACTGTCTGGACACTAGGGTCAGTCTCCCTTGCGTGGTGTCCAGTGCAGTTGGTTTGGTTCTCTGGTACTTTCATAGTTTGTCTGACTACCTGTCCTGGTGCCAACCTTTGGTTTTGTCTGACTACCTGCTCTGTGCATGACCCTGGCTAGGCTGACATTCCCTCTGGTGTGGACCTGCGGCTCTGGTAGACTAACTCCTCCATGTATGACCCTTGGCCTGGCTGACTACCCGTTCTGGTGCTGATCTGTCTCTCTGTCCGAATTCCTGCTCTGTGTATGACCCTGGCTAGTCTGATAACCAATCTGGTGCAGACCTGCGGCTCTGGTTTACGGTTGCGCGATCTCATTCTGGTGTCTGATTACCCACTTGGTGTTATCTGGGGTTGTCCATTGCGCATTCAGCATACCAACTCTTCAGTGGACAACTTACCGGTGCCCATGGTAGCTCTGGCAGACTTCTTCTGATTCCAGTTCCTATCCTGTGCTTCACAGGTGCGGACCTGTAGCAACATTTCCGTTACGTTGTCCATACAGGTGCGGACCTGTAGCCGTTCCCTTCTTGAGTGCCTAGTCTCTGCAGGTGTGGACCTGTAGCACTGTTTCCTCCTCTGGTGCGCTTTGTATACAGGTGCGGACCTGTAGTACGTTCACAGGTGCGGACCTGTGGCGGTCTCTCTACTGGCCTTCCGTACTCCATCTGTACCATTACAGCTGCACTTTCCCTCCTGACTTGTCCATATTGTATGATGTACCTGCTGTATTGTTGTTATTTGCATTGTGTATTAATAAAGATTGTGTTACCTTTAGTACTGGTCCAGTTTCGTTATTGAACCAGTGATAGTACACAAGGGCCATGTCTCCTGACAGTATTGGTAATCCTTCTACCCAAGACCTCCTGGCCAGGATGGTGGTACAAGAGCAGCGCATTGATCAGATCAAGATGGCCTTGCAAACCTTGTTGAACCGTACCACTCACCTTGACCGTCCTGTCGGACAAACGGTGGCCTCTCCTGTTGTGAACCCGGCACCGGCTGCTCCAGCTAACCCTGATGTAGGCATGGTCAGGGGTTTTTCTGGGCACGCTCCTTTGCCTCAGCGTTATGACGGAGACCCAGCACTGTGTCATGGGTTCATAAATCAATTGGGTATTTATATGGAAATGGTCCCTCGGGCGTTTCCCAATGATTGCTGTAGAGTCGGGTTTTTGATTTCTCTACTTTCTGGCAAGGCTTTGGCGTGGGCCAATCCATTGTGGGAAACAGATAAACCCATTATTTATGACTTTCTGGCATTTGTGGACTCCTTCCGCAAAGTCTTTGACATGCCTGGGCGTAAGGTCTCTGCCTCCAAACACCTCATGATGATACGCCAAGGGTCCCGAACGGTAGCAGAGTACGCGATCGAATTCCATACTCTGACAGCGGACGTGGGGTGGAACAACGAGGCACTAGTTGCAGCAATCTCCTTTGCGAGGTGGTCAAAGATGAAATTGCTGTTTGTGACCTACCAAAAGACTTGGATGAGTTGATCTCCTTTACGATACTGATTGACTCCAGGATCAGGGAGAGACCATCCTTTCGGGAGCACCTGCATAGGCCTCTATCTCGTTTGGCTCCTAGTGTTACATACCCACCCATTCCTCCCTCTCCTCCCATGCCTCCTGGACATGATGCTGATGGGAGTGAACCCATGCAGTTGGGGGCAATTCGCCTTTCGGTGGAGGAGAGAGCCTTGCGGCGGAGGGAGGGTCTCTGTTTATATTGTGGTAAACCCAGTCATTTGCTGAGGTCTTGTCCTGTAAGTCCGGGAAACACTCGCACCTAAGATCCTGTCTGGGACAGATCTTGGGTGGCATTTCCCAGTCCCCGGAGTTGCCAAGGGTAGACCCATCCTCGAGTTTATCCTGTACTGGAGCAACTCTTCGACAGTTGCCAATGCCTTACTCGATTCAGGGGCGGCAGGATATTTTATGGACGCTGACTTTGCTGAGAGTCAAGCTATACCTTTGCAACCTCATTCTTCACCCTTGGCTATTGAGGCCATTGATGGGAGGCCCTTACAACCCTCCCATATCATTCAAGAGATGCTTCCATTAACCTTGCGTGTTGGAGCCCTACATACAGAGACCTTACAATTCCAAATAATACACTCGCCTCATTACGCTATAGTCCTGGGGTTTCCTTGGCTTCAGGCACACAACCCCAGGATTGATTGGCACAGTTGCGACATAGTATCATGGGCCCCAAGTTACGCTGATTCCTGTCTCACACGTCCTACAAGACTGATGTGTACTTCTTCCCTATGTTGCCTGAGGAGTACAGCGCTTTCCGCAATGTATTTGACAAGGTCCCATCTGGTGCATTGCCTCCCCACAGGCCCTATGACTGTGTGATCAACCTGATTCTCGGTACTACTCCTCCTAGGGGTCAGGTTTATCCTCTGTCTATGCTAGAGATGAAAGTTATGGAGGAGTATGTGGCCGATGCCCTATCCAGAGGTATAATCCAGAAGTCTGCCTCCCCCACTGGGGCAGGTTTCTTTTTTGTTAAAAAGAAGGACGGGGAACTTCACCCCTGTATTGACTATCATGGGCTGAATAAGCTGGTATCTAAGAATGCCTACCCAATACCGTTGATTACCGAACTTTTTGACAGACTAAAAGGTTCCAAGGTATTTACCAAACTTGACCTAAGGGCTGCATATAATCTTATCCGTATCAAGGAAGGGGATGAGTGGAAGACAATATTTAATACCTGGAGCGGCCACAATGAATATTTAGTGATGCCCTTCGGGCTGTGCAATGCGCCTGCTGTCTTCCAGGAATTCATTAACGATGTCTTAAGGGATCTGCTACAAAGTTCCGTGGTCGTATATCTGAACGACATTTTAGTCCATTCTCCCACTTTGGAGACTCACATTGCCGATGTATCTAATGTCTTACAACTACTGAGAGAAAATGATCTTTACTGTAAACTGAAGAAATGTGAATTCCATAAAATGCTGGTTAACTTCCTGGGCTATGTGATTTCTGTGTCTGGGTTCGCGATGGACCCTCAAAAATTTTCCTCCATTTTACAATGGCCGCGCCCAGTGGGCCTGAAGCCTCTCCAGCATTTCCTAGGCTTCGCGACCTACTACCGAAAATTCATTAAAAAATTCTCCTCTGTAGTCAAGCCACTTACTGACCTAACCGGCTGATGCCTCTAAGTGGTCGTCCAGTGCCATTGAGGCATTCGAAGACCTGAAGGCAGCATTTACCAAGGCTCCAATTCTAGTGCATCCTAACTCTGCCCTACCCTTCACGTTGGAGGTCGATGCATCTGAGGCAGGAGTAGGAGCCCTCCTGTCTCAGCGCTTGGCTCCTGGAGAGGCGCTGCTTCCTTGTGGCTATTTCTCCAAAAAAATATCCAAAGCGGAGCGGTTGTACGATATTGGGGACAGAGAATTACTTGCTATCATCTTGGCATTGAAGGAGTGGTGTCACCTTCTCAAGGGTACCAGTGTGCCGATCCTGATCCTCATGGACCACAAAAACTTGACTTACCTATCTGAGGCCAAAAGATTGTCTGCTCGCCAAGCCAGATGGACACTATTGCTGTCCAGATTCAACTTTGTTGTATCTTATCTCCCTGGTTCCAAGAGCATCAGGGCGGATGCCCTATCTCGCCAACATTGTCCTGACTCTAGAGAAGAATCTCCTCCCTCCCCGATTATTCCAGCTGATCGCATACTTGCTCATATCCGTACTAGTATTACTTCACCATTGGGAGAGGAGATTCTATCGGCTCAGGCATCCACACTGGTGGAGAAACCTAGTGGGAGGTGTTTCGTGCCAGCTCAGCTCCATACCAGATTCTTGGAGACCTATCATACCTCCAGAGCTGCTGGCCATAATGGGCAAGATCAGTTGATATGGTTTATCTCTCATTTATTCTGGTGGCCGAGTTTAAGGAAGGATTGTGCTGCCTTCGTGGCTGCTTGCCAGATCTTTGCTCAAAATAAGTCTTCACGTAGCTTGTCTGTGGGTCTCCTCCAACCCATCCCTAATGGGGAGCGTCCGAGGTCCCATTTGTCCATAGACTTTATGGTGGAACCATCTGGTTATTCTGATGGTATTGGACAGATTTTCCAAAATGGCACACTTTATACATCTTAAGAAGTTGCCTTCTGCTAAGGAGTTGGCTGAGATATTTGCCAGGGAGGTATTCCGCCTACATGGGTTACAGAAAGTGATTGTCTCGGATAGAGGAAGTCAGTTCGTGTCCAGATTCTGGAGATGTTTCTGTGCGCAATTGGGGATACAGCTGGCCTTTTCTTCAGTGTACCACCCGCAACCCAATGGTGCTGCCAAAAGGTCGAACCAAGCCCTTGAACAATTTCTCTGATGCTACATAAATAACCACCACAACAACTGGGCTGCCTTGTCACCCTGGGTGGAGTTTGCCAGAAATTGTGCCATCAATTCCTCATCTCAGTCATCTCCGTTTCTGATAAATTATGGGTTCCAGCCCTCTGCTCTACCTGAGACTTTTGAGGCACAAGCGATTCCGGCTCTGGAGGAGTATTTGCAGGCTCTCCGTTCCTCATGGGTGCAGGTGCAAACTACCCTACGTGGTTCTATGCTAAGGCACAATCGGCAGACTGACTGAAGGCAACTACCTGCACCTACTTTTCAAGTTGGAGACAAGTTATGGCTGTGATCCCGGAATCTCAATCTCCAGGTTCCATGCAGGAAACTGGCTCCTCACTTCATTGGTCCTTTCTGGGTCATTCGGAGAATTAATCCTGTGGCATACGCTCTTGAACTCCCGGCTAATATGCGCATTCACGTGTTTCATGTGTCATTGCTTAAACCACTAATGTGTAACCGGTATAACTCCACCTCTGTTACTCCAGCCCCCATTCGGGTGGGAGACCATGAGGAAAATTAAGTACAGAGCATCCTGGATTCCAGGAGGGTTAGGGAGAGACTACAGTACTTAGTACACTGGAGAGGTTATGGTCCGGAGGAACGCTCCTGGGTCTCATCTGCAGATGTGTATGCCCCCACCCTGATTCTTAGATTTCATTCTTGTTTCCCTGACCGCCCGGTCTTTGAGGGGGGGTAATGTCACAGTACCTTGCAGTGGCTGCTCGAGCCAACCTCGGCGTCCTCCTGCGGCTTCAGCTGGGGTGTTATCGGGTGGCCTCAGCCATGGCATCATCTGGCGGCTCCAGCCGCATCCTCTCTAGCGGCTCCAGCCACAGTCGGACTGGCGGCTTCAGCTGCATCTAGTCGGAGGTAGAAGCTGCGTGTGTTGGCAGCTCGTTCAGGGCTGCTTCTGTGTCAGGTTCTATTGGGCGCAAGTCCAAGGCTTGGACATGCTCTCCATTTAAAGGTACAGTGTACCTTTTGAGAATCCTCCTCTTCCTGCCCCTTCTTCTCTTAAACTGCCTGGACACTAGGGTCAGTCGCCCTTGCGTGGTGTCCAGTGCAGTTGGTTTGGTTCTCTAGTGCTTTCATAGTTTGTCTGACTACCCGTCCTGGTGCCAACCTTTGGTTTTGTCTGACTACCCGCTCTGTGCATGACCCTGGCTAGGCTGACATTCCCTCTGGTGTGGACCTGTGGCTCTGGTAGACTAACTCCTCTGTGTATGACCCTTGGCCTGGCTGACTACCCGTTCTGGTGCTGACCTGTGGCTCTGTCCGACTTCCTGCTCTGTGTATGACCCTGGCTAGTCCGATAACCAATCTGATGCAGACCTGCGGCTCTGGTTTACGGTTGCGCGATCTCATTCTGGTGTCTGATTACCCACTTGGGGTTATCTGTGGTTGTCCACTGCGCATCCAGCATACCAACACTTCAGTGGACAATTTACTGGTGCCCGTGGTGGCTCTGGCAGACTTCTCCTGATTCCAGTTCCTATACTGTGCTTATCTTAATAACTATCCCCTAAGGGTGTCAATAAATGGTATAGTTAATCTATGGTCCATAGTGATTTACCCTGCACATTCTAGACCCTACCATACAATTGGAGCTAAAGATAAAAGAAAGGATCAGCTGGAGGTTCCATTTGTACAAGAGCCTGAGAGACACTGTACTGGGGTGAGAGCCAGTGAATGCGTGATCATCTAGAGGCAGCATATTGCCTCTGAAGAATGTGAGTAGAACTGTTGAAATTTCCACTATTCTGGTGTTGGTGAAGGACTAAAAGTTCATAATATACTATGCTTATATTCAAGTGGAGACTTACGATCTTATTATGGAGATAGTATGTTACAACAAAGATATTTAAGTAATTATACTGAGTGCCACATGGTTATTGGATCCTCTCTTCTTTAAGAAGAACTTAGCACAGTCCTCTGTTCTGTTCTTTAAAATGTTTGTCTTCTACAAGAGAAAAGGTAGCATGTCAACTGCCAACATCTTGGCAACATTTACATTCCTCAGGCATACTTTATTTTTGTGACATTTTTTATTTCTTCCCAAGAACTCAGTAAGTGTGGATTGGTAGTACATGGCAGAAGAACTGTGTAAGTTTATTGCTTTAACAATTTGTGGAGGTGTAAGGTTTCAGAGGTGGCATGTTTGGTAACTCTAAAAATCCTTGTCATCTCTTTTCATACTCTTCTGCAGCAGGAGCCATAGGTATTATTTGAAATGAATGAAATCTTGGAACTTTTAGGAGTACTTCTGCTTTGGAACCTCCAACATGGTGATGGTGTGTCTCCCAGTATAAACCATGGTTGTGTTTCAGGTGGGATGTCAATGAGGTGATGCCTAGGTGTAAGCATGCTTTCCCCTTGCTCATTTGCATCTTACACAGATGGAAGATTGCAACATGTTTAGTTTTTGGACTGTGAATTAAGTGTATCCATACTGTGGAATTCATAGACTGAGGGGTTCATGAGGGGATACCATTACTACTGGGGTTAGATGTTGCAGCAATTGCACTACTACTAGTTGTCAAAGGTGCTACACTTCCAACAGCAGCAGAGGCTCTCATCATAGCTTGGGTTGTGGATGTTGACAGCCTGTGTTGCTGCTGGTCACTCAAAACTAGTGTGTGTGTGAGGGTTGAACATGGAAGCTGTGATGATGCCTGATGCTAATGTGTATTTTTATCCAGCATCAGATTTTCCAATTGATTTCTCAAACAGTTATATCATAAACAGGCACAGCACTTCTTATCTGTGATGGAAAATTGAGCCACTGCCTTTCGGCTAATTTTATGGCCACAGCATCATCTTTCAAACTCTCAACTCGGTATCTTAAGAACAGCTGGATGCTAGAGGATTTTTTTCTAGTTCAACATCATGATCAGTAATTAGGTCATCCTCAGCATCCTCAGCATCCCACCCACTGCTTCTTCCCTTTTTTAACTTTAACTTTTGTTTTTAGTTGTTTTTATATTTTTTTTATTAGCTGTCCCTATCACTGTATCACGGTGCCCATTCTTTTCTTTTTTGAACGGCGACAATATTATTCACTGTCGTTCTCTGGCTGGGTTTAATTGCTACCACTAGGGCTTGCCTTTATATACCCTGGGATGTCCTCCCTTAGGTGCCCTTTCATGGTGTACGAGTTCCTGAGTCTATTCTGCGTTTATGCTGATTCGTGTATGACCTGGCCTGTCTGACTACGAGTTTGTTCCTGAGTTCCTGTTGCTACACTCCGTTGCTGACCGTATCCTGGCTGAGAACCCGCTCCGTTGCTGACTGTATCCTGGCTGAAAACCCGCTCTGTTGCTGACTGTATCCTGGCTGAGAACCCGCTCCGTTGCTAACCGTATCCTGGCTGAGAACACACTCCGTTGCTGACAGTATCCTGGCTGAGAACCCACTCTGTTGCTGATTGTATCCTGGCTGAGAACCTGCTCCATTGCTGAACGTATCCTGGCTGAGAACCCGCTCTGTTGCTGAGGCCTTCTGGCTGAAGAACCCGCTCCGGTGCTGACAGTATCCTGGCTGAGAACCCACTCCATCTCTGACAGTTCCTGACTGAGAACCTGCTCCTTTGCTGGCCGTATCCTGGCTGTATACCCTCTCCGTTGCTGACCGTAATAGGCTGAGCCTCTAGATGACTCCTTGAGGTCACTGGTTTCAAGAGCATTGCAGCTATTTACGGTGTGCACCGCGGGGAGCTGTTTTTGTCGAACTAAGGCTGAGCTTTGCGCTCAAGCTGCTCTACTGCCATCCGGTGGTGCGTACAGTCGAAGTACCGGTATGGTGTTGGACACACCAACTGTGTTACTCTGATCACTCTCTGTGTCTGCCTCCCTAGTAGCTCTGGGCTCATTCCCTATGGGAGTTGCAGTTAATTTGGGCATTGTCATTTAACCCTGTATGTACCTGGGCGCTTCCAGGTATTGGTGCATTACCGTTTCTGACTGCAGGGCCTTGGGCTCAAGAGCTAGCGTTGCATTTCCAGCTTGCAGGTTGAGAGATACTGGTTGCGTTCCTGTACTTACCTATTTTCGATCCACCCCTAGCGTGCTAGGGTTTCTCAGTAGCAGCTGCCTAGGTATCCATTAACCCTTTGTGGGTTGGCCTGCTTCTACATGGTTGCTCCTTGCCAGTGGGCTAGGGCCTTGGTCAGTGTTGCCTCGCTACAGTTGGGTCAGTACCCAGGTGTCTGGGTTGTGCCAGTCTTCTACTGTGGGCTCCTTGCCACTGTAGTCCCCTTGCCATCGCAGGACTGTGTACTCATTTCCTTACCAGTTCTGCCAGTTTTCTGTATTGTCAGTCGACACCAGTTCTTGCCACTTGTCCGTACGGGTTCCAGTTCCCAGGCATCTGGGTCAGTCTGTTCTATTCATGTACCTCCTGTATTGGCACCCTATCTTCTGATTGGGACTGCCCATTACCTCACCAGGCGTGCCAAATACTGCTTAATGTATTGTACGTATCCTACTGTCTTGTGCAAACCTTATTACTATACTCCAGATTTATGTTCCTGTTCTGTTGTAGGTATATAGCCTACACCATTGTATGCACTTTATTCTAATAAAGTTATTTTAACCTTACCGTTCTGTATGAGTGTTCATCTAAAACCGTGACACACTGTCAACAAAAAACAAACAAACACCCCACACTCCCTTAACACTGAGAGAACAGCCAATTGGAAGGAACTTGGGTAACAGATGCCGGTGTCTTCCCAGTCAGTCACACAGAATGGTGTTTTATTTGGGGTAAATCTCCCTTGCTTCCTTCACACGCCCATACGTCCCTAACACAGAGATAACAGTCATATCCGGAAGGAACTTGGCTCACAGCTGCCTGTAGATTCTGAAACTGTCTCTGTTTCAGAGGTTCTGCCAGTGTATAAGGAAGATGATGGTAGGATGCAGCGAATTAGAGATTTTAATTCATGGCTAGGGAAGTGGGGCCAAAAACATGGATTTGGCTTTGTTTCTCACACCAACCTTATTTGGTGTAACAAGGAATTGTACAAAAAAGATGGTTTGCATCTTTCACAAAAGGGAACAAAGGTTCTCAGCATGCAATTCAGAAGTTTTGTTAACAGGTATTTAAACTAGTAGAGGGGGCAATGGAATGATACAGGATACAACCAATTGCCCCCACAGCATTGCACAGATGAATTTGATCAAGGTATGTCTGTGGAACATAGGTCAAAAACCAGTAGACTTTGAGCCATGTGTACAAATGTCCGCAGTTTAGGGAAAAAGATCCCTGAACTCATTGCAATAATAACTAGTGAAGATGTGGGAATTACAGAGACCTGGTATAATGAAAAAAATGACTGGGATATAGAAATACCAGGGTACTCTCTATTTAGAAAAGACAGGAAAGGCAGAAAAGGAGGAGGGGTTGCCATTTATGTCAAAAACAGCTTAAAGGTTAATCTTATACAGGGTATGGAGGACAACACAGAGACTATTTGAATAACTTTAGAATATGTTAATAAGATGGTCACTCGTATAGGTGTGATCTATAGACCCCAAGGACAAACAGAGGAGTTGGATCAACTGCTGGTCAAGGAAGTAACTAAGATGACTGGGGGACTTTAATATTCCTGATGTGGACTGGAAAAACCAAGCAGCAGGTTTAGCCAGGAGAAGAGAAATCCTAAATTCTTTACAAGGATTAGCTCTTAGTCAATTAGTAGAAGAGCCGACTAGGAAGGAAGCCACACTAGATTTATTATTTACTAATGGAGACTTGGTATCAGATGTAGCTGTAGGAGAGTGTTTGGGCTCCAGTGATCATCAATCTGTGTGGTTTAATATAAAGACAGAGGGTTGCACCACACAAAAACTAAGGTTCTAGACTTTAGAAAGGCTGATTTTTCTAAAATGGAAACATTTTATGTCAGTCTTTAAGAACTTGGAGATCTTTAGATGGAGTCCAGGAGAAATGGAATTATCTGAAATGTGTTGAAATGTGAAATGCAACAGAGCATTGCATTAGACATGTCAGCAAAGGTAAAAGAAAAAGAAAACCATTGTGGTTCTCAGCAGAAGTGACAAATATAGTAAAGGAGAAAAAAGAAGCATTTAAGAAATATAAGCAGACGCAGAAGGAAGAAGATAGGTATTGGTACAAGACTAGGCTGAAGGAGGCCAAATGCATTATTAGATGTGCAAAAGCACAGACAGAGGAAAAAATTGCCCAGTCAATAAAAAAGGATGATAAAACATTTTATATATATATATATATATATATATATATATATATATATAAGTGAAAGGAGGAAATGAAACAAGGAATAGCTGACTCTCTCAATTAATATTTCTGTTCAGTTTTTACAGAGGAAGATGAAGGGAAGGGACCTCTGTTAGAAAAACGAAATGGCAAGACATGGTAAACATGCATGTTTACAGAGGAAGAAGTTCTACTTCAACTTTCTAAGGTAAAAACAGATAAATCAATGGGACCAGATGGGATACACCCAAAATTATTAAAAGAACTTAAGTGTGTTCTGGCAAAACCTTTAAAAGAATTATTCAATCAGTCACTAACGACAGGAATAGTTCCAGAAGATTGGAAGTTAGCAAATGGAGTACTGCTTCACAAAAAAAGTATCAGGGAAGAGTCTGGTAACAGACCAGTAAATCTTACATCAGTAGTGGGGAAATAAATGGAGACTATGTTAAAGGAAAGAATTATTGAATATCTGAATTTAAATGGTTTGCAAGATACCAAACAGCATAGGTTTACAGCAGGAAGATCTTGTCAAACTAACTTTATAGATTTTTTTGACTGGGTAACTAAAATAATAGACCAAGGGGGAGCAGTAGATATAGCTTATCTAGATTTCAGTAAAGCATTTGACACTGTCCCTCATAGAAGACTCATTAATAAACTGCAGTGTTTGGGTCTGGATGTAAAAATAGCTAAATGGATAAGGCAATGGCTGAGTGACAGGAGACAGAGGGTGGTAGTTAATGGAGGATATTTGGACGAAAGGAGTGTTACTAGTGGAGTACCTCAGGGATCTGTACTGGGGCCCATTCTTTTTTAATATTTTTATTAGTGATATTGCAAAATGTCTTCAAGGAAAGGTATGCCCTTTTGCAGATGATACCAAGATCTGCATTCCAGGGGGAATATGCCAAATGACAAATGATTTAGGTAAATCAGAAGAATGGACAAGAGTGTGGCATATGCAGTTTAATGTTGATAAATGTAAAATAATGCGCTTGGGACATAAAAACCCAAAGGAAAAATATACTATTATGGGTACTGTGTTGTCAGAGACAACAGAGGAAAGGGATTTGGGAGTATTTATTTCTAATGACTTAAAGGTAGGCAGGCAATGTAATAAAGCAGTGGGGAATGCAAGCAGGGTACTGGGTTGTATAGCTAGGGGCATTAGTAACAGAAAAAGGGAAGTAGTTATGCCACTCTACAGATCTCTAGTTAGACCTCACCTAGAGTATTGTGTACAGTACTGGAGACCCCATCTCCAAAAGGATATAGATACTCTAGAGCAAATTCAAAGAAGAGCTACTAAAATGGTGACTGGTTTACAGGAAAAGAAATATCAGGATAGACTAAAGGATCTGAACATTTATAGCTTGGAGGAGAGAAGAGAGAGAAGAGATATGACTGAAACATTCAAATACATGAAGGGATTCAACAAAGTGCAGGATGGAAGTATATTTCAAAGGGGTAAAAATGTTAGGACAAGAGGCCATAGTCTAAAACTAGAGGGACACAGGTTTACATGTAATGTAAGAAAGTTTTACTTCAATGAGAGGGTAGTTGATAAGTGGAACAGCCTACCAGCAGAAGTGGTAGAAGTTAATACAGTGACAGAATTTAAGCATACATGGAATAGGCATAAGGCTGTCCTTAACGTAAGAAAAGACCAAGGCCCAAAAAAGGTTTGAGGTTTTTACAGTAGGAAAATGGGTAGACTAGATGGGCCGAATGGTTCTTATCTGCTGTGAAATTCTATGTTTCTATGAGTCACACAAACATTTGAGGTAAATCTCCTTTTCTCTCTTCTCACACCCCAAGAATCCCCTAACATCCTGTTACGGTTTATTAGACACTCAGACACAGAAGGTTTGGTAAAACACAGTTTTATTAATAGTGCAATGATAATGTGACCCCGTGGGTACAGTACATACAAATATACAATACTGTCACAGGTCAGGCTACAAAACTGTTTGGGGAAGTGCCTATTTCCTGTATTATTCCTTAATAAAGGGGGTGTTAATATTACTGTACCTGTGTCTTGTCCTCATTTACATTGGTTACCGTGACACTGTCAGAGTTAACAGTGGTTCTGTGGCTAAGAGTGGAACCAGGCTGGGGGGGGGCAGGTCAGACAATCTATTTGGATGTCTGTGGCTACTTGGGCAATGGAAACAGGCTAGGGAGTAACTCAGTGTACGTGGGCATCTTTGGCTACCACTGGACAAGGGAACAAGGCTGGGAGGTCAGACTTTATACATGGGGATCTGTGGCTACCAGTGGACAAGGGAACAAGGCTGGGGGGTATGAGTGTATGGTGGGATCTGTGACTACCAGTGGTCAAGGGAACAAGGTTTAGGGGGGTCAAACAGTGTATGTGGGGCTCTGTGATTACCAGTGGGGCCATCCTGGAGTGACCAAAGGGCATGTGGGACTTTGTGACTAAAAGCAGAACCAGGCTGGGGGAGAAGGGGTGGCAAACAATGTATGGATGCCATGGAGTCAGGATGGGGTGTTGGGATTTTTTTTTTTTTTTTGTATTTTTTTTAGCATATATGTATTTTTATTTTTCTTCAAAGCAGACCTTATGGGGAGCATCTGTTAGGATAGGCTTTTAATGCTGTGACCAGAAAGGCAATAGCTGTCTTCCTGTTACACTCTCTTCCTCAACCTGGAGTTCTATGAATGCCTGGGTTGAGAAAGAAGATCATCAAGACTCACTTACATTATTCAGGTCTTGAAGTGCCTCCCACTCAACATGGGCATGGTAGAATGCCGGGTAGAATAGGAGAATAGAATATAAAGGGAAGGCAGCGATCACCTTCATGGTTTCAGAATTGATTGCCTATCCTATTGGATAATTGATCAGTGCAGGAGGCATCAGGAGGGGTCCATGGGGTCTGATTTTGTTTTTGATCTGCACATACTGAAGGATCAATAGATCCTGCACTATGTCTGATGTTCTTATATGCAGTATGTCTACCTTGCTCATGGAGTGGTCTTGTATATTTTTAATTATTAAAATTTGCCTTGGAGTGTAAGGGAAACTCCTTTTCTACATGCAGGGCAAGTTTATGGATGACAGGTCCCAATTTCTAGTTGCTATGGCAACATGGCACTCTGAATTTGTCAAGTCCTTCCATAAATTTCACTCCAACATTGTTTTATTTTCCCAACCTAACTAGCTCAAAATTGTGCTGCTTTCTATCTTGCTAACAAATACAGAAAACTGACACTCTTTGTTTACTATACCTGCGGGAAAAGAAGGGAAACTTGCCACGTGGTGGGGAAATCCAGTCTTACCATTGATTTCAATGTAATGAACTAAGAGGAAGAAACGGAAAAACTACGCTTTTTGAAAGACAGTACCATTTTCCTCCTGTTTCACTTTTGAGGTGAAAAGATTTGCTCATCACTAGTCCCAGTCTCTGGCACACTAAACCACTTCAGGAATTCACAGATATTTTAATGTTGAGGCAAACTGTTGTCCAGTATCCTTATATGGTCTTTAAAGGAACAATTTCATCTACAACAGTTCTTGAAGTGTACCCATCTGTTCAATCTGGTCCTGCAGCATTTGGCATGCTATTTTGAAACAACATGGGGGGCTTGCTTGGGAGTCACTTTAAAACACATTAGGGGAGCAAAATACCTAGCCTACATCACAGATGATTGTCTGCTTCTTCAGGGATTACTTTTTCACAACCCTTAATCTTATCCCGTGGACTGACTCATTCTCAAGTAAAGTAACATTTTGGCACAAAGTTCCATTATTTACCCAGTGAGTATCACTGGAGCTCGCAATGCACATCCCTATGGCACTGAAAGGGTTGGCGTCTCACTGCATCCTCTCTTCGCCTACTTAATCTACCCATCACATCAATCCCTTTTCTCCAGGATGATATGCTAATTATCACATTCTCTCCCCTTGCATAGCTTTGTCTTAGTGCATATGATAATGTGCGTGTCTCTTGCCAATGCGATGTGCTTGCCACACATCACAAGACGCACATCACCATATCCTTGTTTCTTAGCTCATCTCCCACCAGGATTTCCATTTAGCTCCTCTGTTTTTTTGTTTTTGTTTTTTTTTTTTTATCAGAAAATACAGTATTCCAGTGTGGTGTACTTATACCCTAAGCCCAGTGGTATGCAACAGTTGTCTGTAATATAAATTACAGCTAGAGGCCAAATGTTTCCTACCTCTGCCATAAGCTGTTCAAGTTTACTTTCCTAAAAGTAAGTGGTTAAAAGTTAATCCCATAAGGTGATGTCTCTGGAAATAAATCTTGGAAGAGGACTTGGAAGTTGGTTTGTCTCAAATTTGTTCCTGTTTGGCTTTGTGCATATAGCTTAAAATGCTCATATCCTTGGCAGTTTTTATTATTGATGACTGCAAAGAAAAGCAACTTAAAATATGTGTCCGACAACAGAATATCTGTGTAATACAGGGTGTCATTTTTTTTAAATATACATTGTAATTTTTTTATATACATTGTAATTTTTATACACCTTGTAGTTTGGTCTCAGGGGTGTGAGAGACACTTGGAATTATTTGGTGTTAGTGTTCGGTTATATGTTGATCCAATTATTACACATCTGAGTGCACTGCTATTTTGCCTTTCAATCCAGGCTGTTTACCATGCTCATGAGTTTCATTTAACAAATATATCATATTGAGTATTTTATACTCCCGGGTGTTAATTGTTTCACAATATCTGTGTAATGTAAAGGTGTATTTTTTATATATATTGTTGCTTGTTTTTTGTGGCACGATCGACACTTAGAATTGATTGGTTTTAGAGTTTAACTCTTATATATACAGAGTGTTGATAATCTACCTTTCAACCGGGTTTTTTATTGTGCTCCCAAACTTCAACCAACAAATATTTTATGCATTTAGATTTGATTTATTTAGCAGTATCATTGTGTTATTGTTTTAATCTGCTATTATGGGATCATTTGTTTATCAATAAAACACTATTTGGACTATTGAGGGGTTAACTGTGAGTGGAGCCCATTGATCAAGGGTTAGATTCACCAACTGGGGTTTATACAAAGATTTTAAATTTGTGCAGGCATGCTTGTACCTGTTTGTTTGTTTATACAGTGTAACCACTACCTGCGTTTTTGCTGTGAAACGCGAAAGAGAATATGCAGTGGTGTTATATTTTTTACATTGTTTTAATAAATTTCTTCGAAGATGTTTTTAAGCTTGCCTGATTTAGTTAAACTGTCTGGAGTCTGTGACAATGGTGGAGGAGTAGGAGGAGACCTGAAAACTATCGAACAGAGATGATAACAGCTCAAATGGCTGTATGTAACATAAGTCTACTACACAGCATACAATAAATGTGAGTAGAACTGTTTTATGTTTATCACATGCTGATTTCTGTAGTGATCATGCACTATTGGTGCCCCCCTGTCTTTTCTGTTTTTTTGTATATGTTTCAGCCTCCTTGGAGAGGTTACTGCTGGGGAGAGCAGCCTATATTTGGTCCCAGGAATTAAAGACGCTGTACAGGGGAGAAGCTAAGAGTTCCCGAGCCTGTTATGTTGATTTGTATAATTCCAGCTACTATCTAAGTGAGTATTAGTCCATTGGTGGTGGTGTGGTGTTCTACTGAATAGAGGATATTGCACAAGAGGCACCTTATTTTCTTTGTTTTTCTACATTATCAGGTATTGGCAATCCTGATTTTCCTGACGGATTGCGCAACCCAGCTTTTGGACTCTGGAAGATACATAATCTAGACAACCTTGCCTCTCTTCTTCCACCATCTGGACTTGAAAAGCAAAGTTACTTTTTTTCCGACTCTGGCCACTCCCCACGCGACATGATGGTCATATCTTTAGGTCAAACACTGGGTGTCCTCAACATCAGCTAGGTCTACTCCCACAGACCTCTTACACCATTTGAGAAATGCTTTTACCACCCTTCCTCCATGCTGATATCCCTTTCCTTCTGCTACACTCTCCTGTCGTCATCAACAAACACAACCAAACTTTACTTCTTTAGGCAATGGGAGTCGGAACTCAATATCAGCTTAACCCCTTAAGGACCCTTGATGGTCCTGGCATGTCACGGGTTGGGGAGCGATAAGGACCCATGAAGTGCCAGGACCGTAATGGAATTCAGGGCTCCCTGCACGGCTGCACGCCGTTCAGGGTGTCCTGAATCAAATGCTGGAAAAAAAAAAAATCAAAAAGGGTCCATGGTCCTTAAGTTCCATCCGGGTGCACAATTATATGGTCATTAAGGGGTTAAGTAACGCTCAATGTATTAACTTCACCTCACTCAGACACTCCAAACTCAGACAGCTTAAATTCCGACTGCTCACCTGATGGAATATGACCCCCATGAAATTATCACAGATCTTCCCCCCAAATCTAATCTATGTTGAAGATGCTCTTCCAACCTAGGCACAATGCTGGTCATGTCCTGTCATTGCTAAATTCTGGCATCTGATCCTAGCTTATATCTAAACAATCCTTCAGGTCTCTCCTCCATCAGACCCCCCTGTATTACATTTTCCACCACGCTAAGCTCCCTTTCTCTCATCCCTTTGATTATATAAATTGCAGATTAGGCTAATGCTACTGTTGCAAAAAAAAACTTATCCCCCTCTTCTGGCTATCCCCTGATCACCCCCCCCCCCAAGTCTCCACTTAGATTTTTCACATGGATGCTCTGATCTCATTGGAGTTCTGTCACACCCTTACTACCTCATCCCTTACTTTTTTAGAGAAGACTTGGTCCCCTGGGACTTATTTTCGTTCTTCCTCATTCTCTCACTAATCTAAGCCCACAACTACATCATAGAGGTCATTTCACCCATTTCACACCACATATCCTCTGGCAGTGACAGCTATGATTAGATCACAAATAAATAACGTACCTTTATTTCATTTCCCATCAGGTACACCCCATATGACCAATTACATTGACATTAAACTTTAGCAACCTCACCTTGTTAGCTAAGTGTGACTGTTCCTCACTCAATTTTATTCCTCCTACACAGCTGTTTCAGTTAATGATTGTATTTCAACCTATATTTTAAATAGACGATCATTAGAACCTGTTTGGTATAAAATCCCTGACTTGTACCATGTGTACCAAGTAGAACTGATGTTGTTTTGAAGACAAAGGGTGGTCACACCAAATATTGATTTGATTTAGATTTTTCTTCTGTTCATTCACTATTCATTTTGTTACTTGATGAATATAAACTATTAATATGTATATTTTGAAAGCATTCTTACTTTACAGCATTTTTTCAAACCTGCCTAAAACTTTTGCACATTACTGTATATATGTGTGTGTCAATATACAGTGATGATAACATTTAGTTTTATGGACCCATTTCAAAAGCCCTCTGTGGCCCAAAGAGTATAACATACATGCATGGAATAGAATGTTAATATTGATTGTAAATGATGTTATAATAATTGGAATACATTTTCTCAGGTTGCCATTTTTTTTACATCTTTTACTAAATCCAGCAATTATCACTTTTTTCTTTCTCACTACTTCTTTAAGTACTGATAATATCATTGTTAGGTGTGAAGACTCTTCATACAGTTCTTTGCTCTCTATTTTAATCAGTAGAATGATTTATTTGATAGATTGTTATACTATTACTAGGTGAAAAGAACATGACACTGGAACACGAACACAGCAACAAGAATTCAACACTTCAGTGTCTATTTCCAACATTTCTGTCTCATAACATTTATTTAAACCAACTGGAGGTTTATATTTAAAGACAACTCCAGGCCTACAAATAATACTGTTCAATAAAGCTGAATTTATTTGAGAAACAGTTATTTTGTTAAAATCTAGAAATATATGACAGGTAAAGCATTACTTTTTTTATTTACTCTTCAAAAGATTGCACAGTTTTTTTAAGAAAAATTCCAGTCCCAAAATATAATATCAAGGGGAAAATGGCAGCACTGGGTAAAAAAAAATATCAAGGTCAATTTCAATATCAAAAGATACAATAATACATATGACAGTCCAGGAAGGCAAACAGCTAAACTTATACATGAAAGAGGATCTAAAATGTTATGTGCTTTTAAAGCAGGTATGGGCAACCTTCCTGCCTCTTGCTTTTGAAAACTAGAAATGTTTGAAAGTTGGCATTTGGTCCTCTCAGGAAATATCACAAAGGGAACTATATTTCTTCCAGGTCTTCTGGCAGCACAAAGAGTAGGGCAAGAGAATGATTGAATAAGTCCCCCACCCCTGCTATGCCATCCCCAGTGTTTTCTATGTGCTTTACAGATTTTAAAGGGATAGAATGTTTCACAAAAACAGTAACTCCATAGTATTTAGGCCATGGAGAGTGTTATTTTAATACTGTCAGAGTTGTAGTTCAAGACCAACTGAATGATAAAGTATCCCCCTCCCGCCCCTTTTACATAGTATAAGCCACCTCCCCTCAGATGTGGAATCTGGTCTTGAGACCAGACAGCTCACAGCAAGGGACAATCTTCTTACAGTGATAATAAGGAAAACCCTGCCCCCCTTTGAGAGGTTTTTCAGGTTTTTCCCTTATACTAATTGAAGAGTGTCCCTCTCTGAGATCCATCTGTACACCACACTACAACTCTGACAGTATTGAAATAATGCTCTGCATGGCCCAAATTCTATAGTATACACAGGATACTCATGCACACCTCAAAAAACCAAAAGGATACTACAAAACACAAAATAGGAGCATAGATCCACCTTGGTGCTACAGGGGATACATATAGATAAATTAAGAAAGAGAAGGAAAGAAAAAAAGATAACCCTGCTGAACAAGCACTCAAAAAGGGGTCTGATGCTCCCAATGTGTATATTTCTTTGTTTTAAGAATTGGAGGTTAAGCTGAGAGAATTCTAGAGATTACACAGAGGCAGTATTTGTTTGCTCTAACTAGCTTTGTACCAGTTGAAATATCTTATTTGGTACGAATTTTAGTTAGAACTATATCAGCGTATTAATCTATCATCAATTAATGCTGAATTTGATTATTGTCCTTTTGGAATTCCAATAGGTAGATCGTATGATCATTTATATTGTTTATATCTTTCCTACTTGTGGAGACTACTTATGTGTTTGGGATGATGTATTACCAACACATCAGTTTATTTAGTTTTTAATAAAGGTAAAGTGGCCAGTTGGAATTGTTTGGCTCATTTTTATACTGACATAATAAAAGTTAAGTTTTACTTTTATAGTCCAGATTATAAACACATTGGGAGCATCAGACCTCTTTTTGAGTGCTTGTTCAGCAGGGTTATCTTTTTTTCTTTCCTTCTCTTTCTTATTTTGGCCCAAATACTATGAAGATTGATTGGAGCTGCTTTTATTGTGAAACATTACTATCTCTTTAAACTTACAGCCCATTAGTTTTACTATGTATTTAATTTATTATGCATCTGACTAACAAAAGAATGTGACATGCATTGGGAGACTATATTAAGAGTTGTGATTTTTGGATGATAGTCATGAATGTTGCAAATAAGTCCGGTATCTTCCTGGAGCTACAGCTCACAGAGATAGAAGGTACATATTTAAAAATTGTTAAGAAATAAAGACAAGATGAAGAGTTGGATGTCACAGTCCATTTAGGGACTAATGATTAAGATGAGGTTAGTGTGGTAAAAGATATTTTAATAAACTATATAAAGATCTGCAGCAAGCTACATCCACTGTATCCACTGTGGGTTCTATCAGAGTAGAAGGAAGAGGATGGTAGGATTCAGTGAATTAGAAGTTTGTTTCATAGCTTGGGAAATTGTGCCATGTACAATGATTTGGTTTTGTTTCTCACACAAGCCCTATTTGGTATAAGTTTACAAAAATGAGAATTTGCATCTTTCTCAAAAGGTAGCAGACGTTCTCCATGAGCAGTTCAGTTTTATTAAAGAACAATTAAATTAGTAGAAGGTACAATAAAATGATACAGATTAAATCTGCTTGGCCCCACAGCATTGCACAGATGACAAGGTATATCTGTAAGGCCTACGTAAAAAACAGTAGGTTTTGAACATGTGTACATATGGCATTGTTTACAGAATAAGAACCCTGACTTCTAATAATAACAAGTGAGGATGTGGACTTAGTAGAGATTACTGAGACCTGGTATAATGAAACAAATGACTGGGATTTAGTATTAACAGGGTACTTTCTATATAGAAAAGAAAGGAAAGGTAAAAAAAGGAGGAGGGGTTGTCATTTATTTAGACTGCCTAATGTGGACTGGAAAAAGCAAACAACAGGTTCATCCAGGAATAGAGATATTCTAAATTATTTATAGGAATTAACTCTTATTAGAAAAAAGAAAATGGTGAGGTGCAAGCTGCCCTGTTATATTAATTACTTACTCATTCATAACCTGATCTCAGACACAAGAAGATCAGTTCAGTGCAAGAAAATGAAATGCTAGATGATGATCCTAATACTTAGCCTTTATTAAATGAATAACCATTTGTGAATCACCAGGTACGCTTTACTTAGTAGGGATCCTGATGGGCTGAATGGGATTCTCCATGACTGAGCAGTATACATCCCACAGTTCCTCTGAGTGGGATCATCATGTAAGCCTCCCTGGGTTGAACTGGGTTGAACTGGAGTTTTGGCTTCCCCCTCCCCCACTGGTGGCTAGATGGACAGGAGTACATCTTTTTCTTGCCCCTTTCCATCTTTTCTTTCCTTTTCTTATCTCCTTTGTGTTCTGCTCTTTTGTTCCTTTCTCTTTCTCCTGCTCCTCTTCTCATCCCCTACATCCTGCTCTCCTCCAAATACTTACTATTTATGTCCTTTTTCTGCCAATCCTTCCCCTTCCAGTCATTTACAGTAGCATCCCATTCTCCTTCTTCTTTGAGTATTCCCCTATCCCTGCATACACTAAGATACCCTAAAGCCCTGGGACTTATGGTATCCTTTTGAATGGTCGCACACAGAAGACTGTGCAACCATTCAACTGTTTCAGCAGGTTACCTGCCTAAAAAGCACAATGTGACAATCTGGCAGTGTCTGACAGCGCAAGACTGTCACGTCGTGCTCTCAATGGGCGCATTAAGGGGGGACAATTTTGGATCATCAACATTCCTTTAAGCTTTAGCTTACCAGGTTCTGTGAGAGGGTAAAAGACTGAACAAGCAAAAGAACAGAGAGAGAGAGAGGCACCAGGGTATCCACAAAGCTAATATTAAGCACACAGAGGCAGCTGGAGCGCCTCTGTGTGCTGCATACGGAGGCATTCTGCATGTTACTATGGGCAAATTTCCAGCTGAAATCCAAGTTCTGAGGTGTGGATAACCTGGTGCCTCTCTCTCTCTCTGTACTTATGTCTGTTCAGCCTTTTACCCCCTTGTAGCACATGGTAAGTCTTGTCTGAAATAATATGAAATGTGCTATGTGTTGTGTGTAAATTCAGTCTTCTCATTGATTTTTCAATGCATTGAGCTAGGCAAACATAAACTAACAACCAAATCCTTGTTGGAAGCGACATGTTGTTAATGCTCTAGCAATAGTGAGGTTTTAGTTGCTATACCCTAGGTAGAATTTCAGATCTGTCCCATGTATGCGAGGACAATATCAGCATATTGTCAGAATGGCAGAAGAATATTATACCATAAAAATGATTTACCCCTAACAGAAGAAAAACTAACAGGGGTATTCATTTCCAGGTTCACTCATATTATAAATCAGTCACTTGATTATAAGGACAATAAAGCTATGTTCACAACACAGAAGGCAAATAGCCTGCAATTAAGATCAGACACCCTTATCAGAGGAGTTTATCTAGGAATTTTAGATCCCATTTTTACCCATGTTGCAATGATAAACTGACTTTCTAAATCGAGGAGTACAAATGGCATCCAATTATTTTCATTTAAATAGTTAAGTTGTTTCACTTAATAGTTAAATCTTTTAACTATTATTTGGGCAGATAAACCTCTTTATGTGCCGATACATTAACCAATCTAATACTTATATGAGTTGATTCCTTGTAGCTAACCTAAGGTTAGAGTAGGAAGTATAACATAACTGTGCATTAACTTGTCATGTTTGAGGTGGGTTATGGTTACAATTTTAAACCCACATAATCCAAAAAAATGAGGTCTACTTATATCTGTGTCCAAGTTTCAGGAGTCACAAAGTACAATGCATTTATTGTTTGACCAGGCAAATCAAAATTTTAACCCACATGCCAATTAGTGATGAGCGAGCACCCCAATGCTCGGATGTTCGGGTGCTCTGACCGAGCACCCCCTGAGGCTCGAGTGCTCGGCCGAGCACCCGAGCCCCATTGAAGTCAATGGGAGGACTCGAGCATTACACCAGGCACCCCCTGCTCTGATGAGGGGAGGGTGCCTGGTCCATAGGAAAAGGGCAGAAAAAGATGGAAACACTACAGAAATGGTTCAGGGACAGCATAGGGAGGATGTCTGGATGCACCTTGGACTCCAACATCGCTGCTGGGAACGATCTTTCGCCCGTAGTACGCCATTTTTACAGACTGACCGTAAAACACACAAAAAGGAAAATAAAAACGACTTTAGGCGAAAAATTGTTACCAAACAGTATTTGCTGTATATTTACTTGTATATCATCTGCAAATTCTCCCAAAAATTTCATCGATTTTCTGAAGTGAGGCCATGATTAAGAGGGAAACGTGCGCAGAGGCAAATTATCCCAAAAATTTCCTTGATTTTCAGAACTGAGGCCATGATTAAGAGGGAAACGTGCGCAGAGGCAAATTCTCCCAAAAATTTCCTTGATTTTCAGAACTGAGGCCATGATTAAGAGGGAAACGTGCGCAGAGGCAAATTCTCCCAAAAATTTCCTTGATTTTCAGAACTGAGGCCATGATTAAGAGGGAAACGTGCGCAGAGGCAAATTCTCCCAAAAATTTCCTTGATTTTCAGAACTGAGGCCATGATTAAGAGGGAAACGTGCGCAGAGGCAAATTCTCCCAAAAATTTCCTTGATTTTCAGAACTGAGGCCATGATTAAGAGGGAAACGTGCGCTGAGCTGACCATCTAAAACATTATGGGTGAGGGTCTGCTGCAGAGCTGACCATCCTAAACATTATATGCGAAGGCCCGCTAGTGAGCTGACGCTATAAAACATTATATGAGAGGGCCCGCTAGAGAGCTGACCCAATAAAACATTATATGAGAAGGCCCGCTGGTGAGCTGACCTATATAAAAATTGTCAAACAGGGCCCGCTGGTGAGCTGACCCTATATAAAAATTATATCACAGGGCCCGCTGGTGAGCTGGCCCTATATAAAAATTATAGCACAGGGCATATGGAAGAGGAGGAGGAGGATGAGAAGATTAAGAGTCAACCATATACCCGTTTTTTGGGTGGAAGGGGTGAATGGGAATACAGAGTATTCCCATCATTGTAAATAACATATATAAAGTGAGTTTATGTTCCCCCGGGGCTTTCCTCCAGTGGAGTGGAGAAGTCAGGGGAAATCCAGGCCTTGTTCATTTTTATAAGTGTCAACCTATCAGCATTGTCGGTGGAAAGGCGGATACGCTTATCTGTTATGATGCCACCAGCAGCACTAAATACCCGCTCAGACAGAACGCTGGCGGCAGGGCAGGCCAGCACCTCCAAGGCGTAGAGTGCCAGTTCATACCACGTGTCCAGCTTGGACACCCAGTAGTTGTAAGGCACAGAGGGATCATTGAGGACGCTGACACGGTCTGCTACGTACTCCTTCACCATCTTCCAAAACTTTTCCCTCCTTGTGACACTAGGCTGCGCATCAGGGTGAGGGTGCTGGCGGGGTGTCATGAAGGTGTCCCACGCCTTGGAGAGTGTTGCCCTGCCTTTCTCGGAACTGCTGTGTGCTCCCCTTTTCTCCCCTTCTCTGTTGGCCAAGGTAGCACGTACTCTGCCGCCAGCGTTGTCAGATGGAAAATTTTGGAGCAATTTTTCGACAAGAACCTTCTGGTATTGCACCATTTTGCTTGTCCTCTCCACCGGAGGAATGAGAGATGAGAAATTCTCTTTGTAGCGGGGGTCCAGAAGGGTGAACACCCAGTAATCCGTGTTGTCTAAAATGCGTATAACGCGTGGGTCACGGGAAAGGCAGCCTAACATAAAGTCAGCCATGTGTGCCAGAGTACCAACAGGCAAGATTTCGCTGTCCTCACCAGGAGGATGACTCTCAATCTCCTCATCCTCTTCCTCCTCTTCTGCCCACCCACGCTGAAGAGATGGAACTAAAGTTCCATGGCTACCCTCTGTAGCGGAGGCAACCGTGTCTTCCTCCTCCTCCTCCTCCGCCTCCTCCAATTGTCGCTGAGAAGACGAAGTGAGGGTGCTCTGGCTATCACCTTGTGTAAGCTCTTCCTCCCCCATTTCCACCTCTTTCACATGCAAAGCGTCGGTTTTAATTGTGAGCATCGAGCGTTTCAGTAGACACAGAAGTGGGATGGTTACACTGATAATAGCGTTATCGCCGCTCACCATCTGTGTCGATTCCTCAAAATTGCGTAAAACCTCGCAGAGGTCTGACATCCATTCCCACTCCTCACTTCTGATTACAGGAAGTTGAACGGAGAGGCGACGACCGTGTAACAGCTGGTACTCCACTACTGCCCTCTGCTGCTCACAAAGCCGGGCCAACATGTGGAAGGTGGAGTTCCAGCGCGTGCTCACGTCACACAGCAGCCGGTGAGCTGGCAATTGTAAGCGCTGCTGCAGCTTCAACAGGCCGGCCGAAGCTGTAGATGACTTACGGAAATGTGCACACACGCGGCGCACCTTGGTCAAGAGATCATGCACATTGGGGTAGGTTTTTAGAAATCGCTGCACCACTAAATTAAATACATGCGCTAGGCATGGTACGTGTGTGAGCTTGCCGAGCTCCAAAGCCGCCACCAAGTTACGCCCATTATCACACACAACCATGCCTGGTTGCAGGTTGAGTGGCGAGAGCCACTGCTCGGTCTGGTGACTAATCCCCTGCAACAGCTCTGAGGCCGTGTGCTGTTTGTCCCCAAGGCAGATCAGCTTCAGCACGGCCTGTTGACGCTTCCCCACTGCAGTGCTACACTGCTTCCAGCTACTGGCTGATGGGGGAGTGGCGGTGTGTGTAGAGAATTCGGAGGTGGAAACGGAGGAGGAGGAGCCAATAACGTAGGTGCTGGTGGAAACCCTGATGGAGGTAGGGCCCGCAATCCTCGGCGTGGGTAGCACCCGTGCCATCCCAGGGTCCGAGTCGCTCCCAGCCTCCACGACATTCACCCAGTGTGCCGTCAGGGAAATGTAGCGTCCCTGGCCACAAGCACTTGTCCATGTGTCAGTCGTTAAGTGGACCTTCCCAGTAACTGCGTTGGTCAGGGCACGGGTGATGTTACGGGACACATGGTGGTGTAATGCGGGGATGGCACACCGGGAAAAGTAGTGGCGGCTGGGGACCGCGTACCGAGGGACAGCTGCTGCCATCAGGCTGCGGAAGGACTCAGTGTCCACAAGCCTAAATGGCAGCATTTCGATGGCCAGTAATTTTGAAAGGTGTGAGGTTAGTGCTATGGCCTGTGGGTGGGTGGCTGGGTACTTTCTCTTGCGCTCAAATGCCTGGGGTAACGACATTTGGACGCTGTGCTGGGACAGGGAAGTGGATGTGGTCGCTGATGGTGCTTCAGATGGTACAGGTGCAGGGCGGGAGGTATGCGGGCCTGCGCCTTCGACAGGCGATTGGCCGGCACCGAAAACAGGGGAAGAGGAGGCAGTGGTGTGGCCTGCAGACACAGATGGGCGATCCAGGCGTTCCTCCCACTTACTACGGTGCTTGGATGCCATGTGTCGGATCATGCTGGTGGTGGTGAGGTTTCTAGTGTTCATGCCTCGGCTCATTCTGGTGTGGCACAGGTTGCAAACTACAATTCTTTTGTCGTCCGCACTTTCCTTAAAAAAACGCCATACCGCGGAACACCTACCCCTTGGCAAGGTAGATTTACGCAAGGGGGTGCTCCGTGGAACATTTGCGGGCCGGTTTGGTGCGGTCCGCCTTCTTTCTGTAGCCACACCACTGCCTCTTCCAGCCTGTTGCGGTGCTGCAGATGGCTCACCCTCAGGACTGCTGTCATCGCTCGGCTCTACACCTTCCCAGGTGGGGTCAGTCACCTCATCGTCCACCAAGTCCTCCTCCACTTCCTCACTCTGATCATCCTCCTCAAGTCTTGATCCCACCACATACTCAGTCATTGACAACTGTATAACATTCTCCTCAACAAGGTCTTGAGACGGAAATAGTGGTTGATTTAATGGCAACTGTGTCTCATCATCATCATCATCATCATCCACTACTTCCTTTGACCTTAAATGCCGTTCACATCTGTCATCTTCTTGTGATTGGGTAGCCTCTAGAGGTTGTGAATCAGGGCACAAGATGTCATGTTCCTCTGCAAGCGTGCTTGGAGAGAGGGTCAAATGAAGGATTGGTGATGAGACGAGCTCATCACTATATCCCAGTGTGGGATCACTTCTTTGACCAGACCGTGTATGGTGGGAGGAAGGATGATCAGAGTGAGGATTATGTTGACCAGACTCTTGGCTACTGAGAGTGGACTTGGTGGAAGACAGGGTGGTGCTTAACCGACTGGAAGCAGTATCAGCTGTCATCCAACCGACCACCTGTTCGCACTGGTCGGACCTCGAGAGTGATGTCCTGCGACGCCCTGTGAAATCAGACATGAAGCTAGGTATGGTGGATGTCTTTCTTTCTTGTGCTCTGGCACCAGGCACAGTTTCTCCGCGTCCTGACCCGCGCCCTGAACTTTCAGGATCACGTCCACTTCCCCGTCCCTTTTTACCCGCCTTCTTCATCTTACACGATATATATGACTTTAATATATATGAGTTTGAAAACTTAACAGTATTTCTTACTATTCTGCAACTCTGCAGAGTACACAGAATAGGCTGCTAAACTGCGGTGACACACACTGAATGGAATAAGTGACTTTAATATTTGAGTTTGAAAAATTAACAGTATTTCTTACTATTCTGCAACTCTGCAGAGTACACAGAATAGGCTGCTAAACTGCGGTGACACACACTGAATGGAATATGTGACTTTAATATTTGAGTTTGAAAACTTAACAGTATTTCTTACTATTCTGCAACTGTGCAGAGTACACAGAATAGGCTGCTAAACGGCGGTGATACACACTGAATGGAATATGTGACTTTAATATTTGAGTTTGAAAACTTAACAGTATTTCTTACTATTCTGCAACTCTGCAGAGTACACAGAATAGGCTGCTAAACGGCGGTGACACACACTGAATGGAATATGTGACTTTAATATTTGAGTTTGAAAACTTAACAGTATTTCTTACTATTCTGCAACTGTGCAGAGTACACAGAATAGGCTGCTAAACGGCGGTGAAACACACTGAATGGAATATGTGACTTTAATATTTGAGTTTGAAAACTTAACAGTATTTCTTACTATTCTGCAACTGTTCAGAGTACACAGAATAGGCTGTTAAACGGCGGTGAAAGACACTGAATGGAATATGTGACTTTAATATTTGAGTTTGAAAACTTAACAGTATTTCTTATAATTCTGCAACTGTACAGAGTACACAGAATAGGCTGTTAAACGGCGGTGAAAGACACTGAATGGAATATGTGACTTTAATATTTGAGTTTGAAAAATTAACAGTATTTCTTATAATTCTGGAACTGTACAGAGTACACAGAATAGGCTGTTAAACGGCGTTGAAACACACTGAATGGAATATGTGACTTTAATATTTGAGTTTGAAAACTTAACAGTATTTCTTATAATTCTGGAACTGTACAGAGTACACAGAATAGGCTGTTAAACGGCGGTGAAAGACACTGAATGGAATATGTGACTTTAATATTTGAGTTTGAAAACTTAACAGTATTTCTTATAATTCTGCAACTGTACAGAGTACACAGAATAGGCTGTTAAACGGCGGTGAAAGACACTGAATGGAATATGTGACTTTAATATTTGAGTTTGAAAACTTAACAGTATTTCTTATAATTCTGCAACTCTGCAGAGTACACAGAATAGGCTGTTAAACGGCGGTGAAAGACACTGAATGGAATATGTGACTTTGATATTTTAGTTTGAAGACTTAACAGTATTTCTTCCTATTCTGCAACTCTGCACAGTACACAGAATGTGCTGCTACACTGCGGCGAAGCACACTGAATGGAATATGTGACTTTGATATTTTAGTTTGAAGACTTAACAGTATTTCTTCCTATTCTGCAACTCTGCACAGTACACAGAATGTGCTGCTAAACTGCGGCGAAGCACACTGAATGGAATATGTGACTTTGATATTTTAGTTTGAAGACTTAACAGTATTTCTTCCTATTCTGCAACTCTGCACAGTACACAGAATGTGCTGCTACACTGCGGCGAAGCACACTGAATGGAATATGTGACTTTGATATTTTAGTTTGAAGACTTAACAGTATTTCTTCCTGTTCTGCAACTCTGCACAGTACACAGAATGTGCTGCTACACTGCGGCGAAGCACACTGAATGGAATATGTGACTTTGATATTTTAGTTTGAAGACTTAACAGTATTTCTTCCTATTCTGCAACTCTGCACAGTACACAGAATGTGCTGCTAAACTGCGGCGAAGCACACTGAATGGAATATGTGACTTTGATATTTTAGTTTGAAGACTTAACAGTATTTCTTCCTATTCTGCAACTCTGCACAGTACACAGAATGTGCTGCTACACTGCGGCGAAGCACACTGAATGGAATATGTGACTTTGATATTTTAGTTTGAAGACTTAACAGTATTTCTTCCTATTCTGCAACTCTGCACAGTACACAGAATGTGCTGCTACACTGCGGCGAAGCACACTGAATGGAATATGTGACTTTGATATTTTAGTTTGAAGACTTAACAGTATTTCTTCCTATTCTGCAACTCTGCACAGTACACAGAATGTGCTGCTAAACTGCGGCGAAGCACACTGAATGGAATATGTGACTTTGATATTTGAGTTTGAAGACTTAACAGTATTTCTTCCTATTCTGCAACTCTGCACAGTACACAGAATGTGCTGCTAAACTGCGGCGAAGCACACTGAATGGAATATGTGACTTTGATATTTTAGTTTGAAGACTTAACAGTATTTCTTCCTATTCTGCAACTCTGCACAGTACTCAGAATGTGCTGCTAAACTGCGGCGACGCACACTGAATGGAATACGTGACTTTGATATTTTAGTTTGAAGACTTAACAGAATGTGCTCTAATCTGCAACTTTGCACACTAAACAGAATGTGCTCTAATCTGCAACTTTGCACACTAAACAGAATGTGCTCTAATCTGCAACTTTGCACACTAAACAGAATGTGCTCTAATCTGCAACTGTGCACACTAAACAGAATGTGCTCTAATCTGCAACTTTGCACACTAAACAGAATATATATATTTTTTTTTTTTTTTTTTGTTTTTTTCCCCCCACACCAAATAACCTGCTGCCCCCACACACAGTAGTCCTAAAAAGGACTTTTGGTTCTTTTTTTTTCACAATTTTTGTTTTTTTCCTCCCTACACTGCCTTTCCCTTCCTATCCTCAGCTCTCCCTGGCTCAGACTGAGCCGAACTCGATGGTCAGGTGCTATACAGCACCTGACCACGGGTTCTGGCCAGCCAATCAGTGTAATGCCAGCAGCCAACATGGCTGCTGGCATTACACCGATGTCAGAGCCTCCCTGCACGTTTATTGGCTGCGCAGCAGCCGCAAAACGTGCGGGGAGGAGACCCGAACATGGCGGGCGAGCACATGCGGTACTCGTACGAGTACCGCCATGTGCCGAGCAGAGCGATGCTCGAGCCGATCCGAGCATCGGCCGAGCATGCTCGCTCAACACTAATGCCAATATTTAATTGATAAACGGATGGTCCCTATGCTAGATTCCTCTGTAAGGTACAATTAATATTCTACATTTGAAAGCTAGAGCATAATTACAACCATTTACCAATCAAGTACTGGGGTGCAAGACAGACAAGTTACAGATAAGAAGTATGGATCAATAAGTTTCAATGTATACAGCAGGTTCTTCAGAGGCATATAGTGAAAATGACCATTATCTTAGTGCATTTATTTCTCTTTGTGAGGGTTTGTACAAATTATGTAGTATGCAAGTCACTTTAGTTTTGTAACAGCCCTTGGTATGTAGGACCTCGAGATGAACACTGATAGACTGTAATAGCTAGCCAAGATAATGGAATCAGGATGACATAATTACCCAGGGTTCCTTGGAGCTAATTATTGACATGGGAAAAATTTCTATTAGAGAACACTAACAGAGGTAGAACTCAAACCCTTAGATATACAGGATAAAAAAATCTGATCTTCAGTTTTCACAATTAGAAATATCTCTCAAACTGAATATTGATAAACTGGTCAATGAATTATAAAATAGAATGTTCAAGAAAATAGGAAAGATTTTAAATAGGTAAAATCTTCTTAGGTCAACTAAGGTCTGCTTATACAATTGACAAAGAACCCTAATTTCACTCCATCTATTAATATACTAGTGTAAAAGCCCGTGAAAATGGGCCAAGGTCCGGGTGATGTTAACCCTTTGAGTGCCAGAGGGGTACTCAATGCATTGCGTTCCCCACTGGCACTCAAAGGGATTAGAGGCCGTTCCTGTTCTGTGTCCTGCCTCCGACTTAGTCATACACTGTAGAGACTGCTGAAAGCACAGAATGCCCCCAGTATTCCTACACCTCCCAGCATTCTGTGTGTTAGGGCAGTCTCTACTGTGCATGACGGCTTCTGACAAACATCTTAGCGAATTATTATATAGGATATAATAAATTACCACATGTACAGATATTTGTTGAAAAAGTCACTGAAGTCCTTGAAGCTGAAAGTACTAGGGGTAATCCTGAGCTCATGATAATTAAATCATTTGACAAAGCTGGCAATATAGAGATGAACACTGAATATCATGTACAAGAAAGTCATAGGCAACTAAATAACAGATATTGTTATAACAAACTCACAAAAGATCTGACTGACGAGTTGCAATCTGATTTAAAAGCAATCTTGAACTGAACACTGGGAGAGGGCCTGATTGATAAGAATGAAGTTGAGCCTCTGTTAGTCAAGAATAAAATTATTCCAGTGTTTTAGACATAAAAACATAAATAACTTCCAGGCCACTACAGCAGCCTCTCATAAGCTAGTAGCATATACATAGATAACATCCTTAGACCTTTTGTATACGACCTTTCCACTTATATTAACCCCTTAAGGACTGGCACGCATGTGTGCAGCCGAAACGTAAAGACCACACAGCTATTTTTTTGTGAGATCGTGTTCAGGGCTTCCCGAACGGCATGTGGCCGCACTGAGAGCCCTGAAATCCATGGTGTGCCAGGATCATCATGGGTCCTTATAGCAAGTTCACTCATGACTGTTCTGGCAAGTCATGGGTCCTTAAAGGGATAGTAATGTTTCATAATAAAAGCAGCTTTAATTAATCATCATAGTATTTGGGCCTTAGAGAGTGTTATTTCAGTTCTGTCAGAGTTGTAGTACAACAGTAATTCAATGACAAAGTATTCCCCTCCTGCTTCTTACTGATGTAACACTGCTCAGCCAGAGCAGAAGGGAGGTGCCCAGGTAGACTGCAAAGAGGGACAAGGTTTGAGAGATAAGACTTATATCATTCTTCATGTTATTTTAATGCCTACAAAATAAAATAAAGATAAAACAAAGTATTACTATCCCTTTAAGGGGTTAAAGATTCCCTTGATGCAACTAAGCAACTAGAGGATACACTGTTAGATTAAACACACTATTTTGCATGTTTGGACTTATTATATAATAATATATGCTTTACCATGATGGCATTAAGGTAGTTGAACACTTCTTTAATACCACAGGCATCCAATATCATCCAATATCAATATGGCGTCTTATCAGCAGTCCTGCTGTGTTAACCCCAGCAAACAACACAGCTTTGAATTCAATGTATTAACTGTATTAACTGTTTTAACTGTGAATTCTGTGTCCTTGTGCTCATGCTCAGAAATGCTTTAGACTTGAGAAAGGGAGTTTATCCCGAAAGCTTGTCAATCCATAATTCTGTTAGTCCAATAAAAAAGGTATATATATAAGAAAGTCCTATAGGAAGCACTCACGCTTTGATAAGAAACTTGCCCGGGCGCTGCAAATCAAGCCATTTGCATGTAGAACTGTTCATAAACGAACCCCTCATTAGTTTTAGGTTGACAAAGCTTGTTCAAACTAATCTTTGGTTTTTTACTATTCCAAATTAATTTTGCAAATTTGCTATGGAGAAAAGAGATGTCAGTTGGCAGCAAGAATGGGAGTATTTGCATAACATACAAAATCCTGGGGAAGAAGACGGTTTTTATCAGGTTAATCCTACCAATGAAAGACAAAGGCAAACGCGACCAACCATCAAAGTCATCTGACATTCTAGCAAAGGTGGGGGGGAGTTAGCAGTGTAAATAAGAGTAGGGTCTTTGGTTGAATGGATACCTAAGTATTTGAGGGAGAGGTCAGTAAATTTGAAGGGGCAACTTACAGGCTGTTGCGGGGCTCCATCCTTCAAGGGGAACTACCACCCCGCAATAAATTTACATTAATTAATTCTTCATCTGGGGACTAGCTGCTTAGTAGCGCTAGTCGCCAGAAATATTGCCTGGTTTCAAAGATTTTCCAGTTTTTCGGAGGCTCACAGTAGCAGGAAGCATGGACATCTCGTCATAGTGACGTCTGTGCACCTGCGCTGTCAGTCCCTTTTGGAGCCGGCCGACTCCAAAAGGGACTGACAGTGCAGGCGCACAGACGTTACTATGACGAGATGTTCGTGCTTCCTGCTAATGTGAGCCTACAAAAAACTGGGAAATCTTTGAAACCAGGTAATATTTCTGGCGACTAGCGCTACTAAGCAGCTAGTCGCCAGATGAAGAATTAATTAATGTAAAGTTATTGCGGGGTGGTAGTTCCCCTTTCAACAGCCACAATACCTCTGAATTGTCAAAATTAACTTTAAGTCCCGAGATTGGAAACAATGCTTTGTTTCCTGAGCACCTATTTTAATACAGCTGAAAGATTGCATAGAAGAAAGATGAAGTAATAGCGGGTCCAGAGCTAAGATAAAAAGGAGAGGAGAGAGGGGGCATCCCTGCCTGGTCCCCTATTGGAGTGAGGAAGTGAGGGAGTTAACATTATTTACCGTCAAAACGTTTGAGGAGACTTATAGATAGAATGGATATAAGATGTAAACCGAGACCCGAAGCACTGCGTGTCTAAAACCTGAAAAAGATGTGGCCATGCCACGTTATAAGATACTTTTTCAGCATCTAAATTCACCAACATGCCTTTGAATCATTGGAGTCCCATACTGTCATTAGGGCTGCTATGGCATTTTTGATATTAACAACAGAGTGTCAACCTTTGATAAAGCCCATTTGCATCGAGGAAATTATGCTAGGCATGAATAAGCTCATCCTGTCTGCTACAATTTTGTGAAGTAGTTTATAGTCTGTGTTCAATAATGATATTGGTCTATAAGAGGCTAATAGATGATGATCCCTGTCTACGATTATGAGTGATTTTAATTATCTTATTTACTTTGAAGTACCATATTCAACCAAGTTAATAACAACTTTGAAGTTATTATTTTTATGCTATATATACAAGATACAATTCATATTTTTATTGGTTACTGTGTTTGGTCTCCTGTATAAGGATGGATGAACATTTTCACCTCATAAGACGAACAGTAAATTTTTTGTGAAAAATGCATTTTTTCCCATTTTTCACCTAGGTCATTGCATTGAAATCAATGGGAAGATTGAATTGCTTCCCACAATGTGGCAAATGTCCTTTTTTTTCCTGCAGGCATATTATAAAAGGGTTGTCAGGTTCCCACTGAATGTCACTCTGTGTTTGTGAGAGAAAATGGCAAATTTTTGAGACAGAGAAGATAGGCTAATAAAGTGGAGTTCTCTATATTAGGTGAGTCTGGAAAATTCTGGGGAATAGGTAGGGAGAAAGCAGGTTGACCCAAATACCCCAAAATTCAGTGTCACTGACTAGGAAGACACAGGCAGAAGTTTCTTCCTAATCAGGCTGTAATCTCTGTCCTAGGGAAGACGGGAGGTGTGAGAAGGGAACAAAGGAGGTTTAACCTAAATACAACAACATTCTGTGTGACAGAGTAGACACAGGCAGCTGTGATCCAAGTTCCTTCCTGATCTGGCTGTTATCTCTGTGCCAAGGGAGTCTGGAGGTGTGAGAAAATAGCAAAGGAAAATTACCCCAAATAAATAAAAATGTTATGAGACTGACTGGGAAGACACAGACAGCCATGATCCAAGTTCTTCCTACTCTGGCAGTTATATCTGTCCTAGGGGAGTCTGGGTGTGTCACAGCTTACCTTGGTTCCATGGCTGCTGCTTCAGTGACGCTCAACGTCATTCCACCCATCATCTGTGCAGGCGCGAGGCTTCAGAGTGAAGCAGTCCTCTGTTTTATGCCATGCCTCCTATAGTCTCCTCCTAACTACGTCCTTCCTCTAAGCCTGCTCCTCCTACCTACTTCCTGAGGAGGGGTTTAAAGGGCAGACTGAGTCTTAACTCAGTTGCCCTTGTGTTGTTGTTGTTCTACACAGTTGGGTTTCCTTGAGCTCTGTGTATGACCTGGCTTGTCTGGCCACCCAATCTGGTGCTGACCTGTGGCTCTGTCTGACTACTCTTTTGCCATCGCCATCATGCTGGGGTTTCCGTGGTTGCAGACACACAACCCTAGGATGGATTGGCACACGTTCGACATTTTGGCCTAGTCTCCACAGTGTTATAAATCATGTTTCTCCTGTCCTTTGAGACTGACTAATGCTACTGCTCCAGCATTAACTGAGGAGTATTTACCATTTAAACAGGTGTTTAGTGAAAGTCAGGCCAGGGCCTTACCACCACACAGGCCATATGATTGCTCTCTGGAGCTTATGCCTGGCACATCACCTCCTAGGGGTCGTGTCTATCCCTTGTTGGGAGAAGAGAATAGAGTCATGGAGAAATATGTTTCTGATGTGCTGGCCAGAGGCATCATCCATAAGTCCTCAGTGGCCGGATTTTTTTTTTTGTTAAAAAAAAGGACGGAGAGCTACATCCATGTTCAAGAGTTCATCAACTATGTGCTAAGAGATCTCTTACAGAGCTCTGTTGTGGGGTACTTGGATGACATCCTTATTCACTCTCCCTCATTGGAGACCAATCGGTCGGATGTATCCAAGGTATTGAGCCTATTAAGTAAGAACAACCTGTATTGTAAACTCAAAAAGTGCGAGTTCCACAAGCCACAAGTGACATTTCTGGGGTACATTATTTCTGCTTCTGGGTTTGCTTTGGACCCCCAGAAATTGTCTGTAGTAGTGGAGTGGCCTTGTCCTGTGGGACTCAAAGCGATTAGAGATTTCTGTGGTTCGCAAATTATTACCGGAAATTTATTAAAGATTTCTCCACTATTGTCAAACCTCTGACGGACATGACCTGCAAAGGTGGCAAGAACAATGAGAGGTCCCAGATGGCCATAATGGCTTTCCAAAAAACTGGAGGCAGCATTTGCTTCAGCCCCGATTCTGGTACACCCGAATCCCTCCCTGCTCTTTACCCTGGAGGTGGATGCATCCAAGATTGGAGTGGGCTCCCTATTGTCTCAACGCTCAGCCCCTGGTGAAGCTCTACGCCCGTGTGGCTATTTCTGAAAGAAACAGTCCAAAGCCGAGATGGTGTACCAAATCGGGGACAGAGAATTATTGGCTATTATTTTGGCCCTGAAGGAGTGGTAGCATCTCCTAGAGGGTGCTACTATCACGGTGCCCGTGATTCCTGCATTGCTGTGTCTATCACCTGTAGGGGGCTTCCATTGGCTGTCTGCCTTTAGCCCGCCTCACATTGCCTATTTAATCTGAGTTTGGGCACCCTTTGGTTGCCCTTTCATGGTGTCTCAGACTGCATCCACTTTCATTATGCTACAGAAGCTTGAAGGGCCTTTTGCTGTGTTCCTGGTTTCCTGAGTTCGTCCTGTTCCTGAGACTCCTGCCTGCTGTACGTGTACCAGTGCCTGTTCTGGTTGAAGTCGTCTGAAGTTGCTGTTTCCTGCTGTCAGTCTCCGTTGCCGTTCCTGATCCTGTTGACCGTCTTTGTGCTGGTTCCTGTTCATCTCCTGCGTCCGGTTCCTTCTTCTGTGGCGACTTTGCTCCTTGATCGCTTCGGCGACATTTTCATCTGTTGGTCCCAGCGTGTGGACGCTGGTTTGCTCCACTGCCTAGCGGCCATACACTATTAGTCTGTTGGTCAGCAGCGCACGGTCGCTGGTTCGCTGTTTTGCCTCACGGCTCTATTACACAGCTATCTGTTGGTCCCAGCGTGCGGACGCTGGTTCGCTCCATTGCCTAGCGGCCATACACTATTAGTCTGTTGGTCACCAGCGCGCGGGCGCTTGTTCGCTCCTTTGCCTTACAGCTCTATTACTCAGTTATCTGTTGGTCCCAGCGTGCGGACGCTGGTTTGCTCCACTGCCTTGCAGCTATACACTATTAGTCTGTTGGTTGCCAGCACGCGGGCACTGGTTTGCTCCTTTGCCTTATGGCTCTATTACTCAGTTATCTGTTGGTCCCAGTGTGCGGACGCTGGTTTGCTCCACTGCATTGCAGCTATACACCGGTAGTCTGTTGGTTACCAGCGCGTGGTCCGCTCCACTGCCTTGTGGCTAGCTATTGCTCTTATTCTATGAGTTCCCAGTGCGCTGTCCAGTCCTAGACAGCTAAATTATTCCCTCGGTACTTAGTACTGGAGTGTGCAGACTACCTAGTGTTACCACTGGACCTAGCAACTGTTATCTACCATCTCCACACTGTCATTGTCATCTGACAGTTATTTAGGTCTCTGTGGTTGATATCTTCTCCTTGGGCTGCCTTGCCCGGTATATTGGTAAGGCCGGTAGAACCTGTAATCATTCCATCCTGAGGTTGCCTTACCCGGTATTGGCAAGGCCGGTAGAGCCTACAATTATGGTATTCCCTTAGGCTGCCTTGCCGGTATATAGGCAGGGCCAGTAGAGCCTGAATCACCTTGTTATCTATAGGCTGCCTTGCCCGGTATATTGGCAGGGCCGGTAGAGCCTTTATCTTCCTGACTATCTATAGGCTGCCTTGCCTGGTATATTGGCAGGGCCGGTAGAGCCACCTATTCATTCTTGCCCAGGTTGCCTTGCCCGGTATATTGGCAGGGCCGGTAGAGCCTGTATTGTTAATGTCATTACCTATTTGCCTTTTCTATGTATTATATGTATGTGTATGAAATCCTATGGGATTATCTTAAACTTTTCAATAAAGTTGTGTTTTTATCTAACCTTACGTCTGAGAGTCTTAACAAACCGTGACAACTACCTCTCCGATCCTGATCTTTATGGATCACAAAAATCTAATTTATCTATCGGAAGTGAAATGCTCGTTTTCTAGGCAAGCCAGATGGGCTCTACTCCTTTCCTGATTTAATTTCATGGTCTCCTACCTCCCGGGCTCCAAAAATGTGAAGGCGCACGCGTTGTCTTGCCAGTTCTGCAGCCTTTCCAGAGAGGAGGTTTCAATTATTCCAGCTGATCGGATCCTTGCGACCATACATACATGCATCACTTCTCCCCTGGGAGAGGAGATCCTGGCTGGCCAGGCCTCGGCTCTGGCCGAGAAGCCGGATGGGAAGTGTTTTGTCCCTGCTCATTTATGTATTAAGCTGTTGGAGACATACCATATTTCTAAAATAGCAGGTCACATTGGTCGGGACCAATTGATCTGGTCATTGTCAAGAGTGTTATGGTGACCAAGTCTCAGATCTGATTGTGCTGCCTTTACTGCTGCTTGCACGACCTGTGCACAGAACAAGACTCCTCGACACTTGCCAGTCGGCTTGCTGCAGTCTGTGGCTAATGGGGACTGTCCATGGACTCTTTTATCAATCATTTTTATGGTCGAACTTCCTAGTTCCATGGGCTTCATGGCCATACTTATGATCGTGGATACATTTTAGAAAATGGCATTTCGTGCCTCTCAAGAGCTTGCCATCCGTGTAGGAGTTGGCGTGATATTTGCCAAGGTGGTCTTTCGGTTACACGGCATACCCACGATTATTGTGTCTGATAGAGGAAGCCAATTTGTGTCCCGGTTTTGGAGGTGCTTTTGTGCTCAGATGGGAATTCAACTGGCATTCTCTTCCGCTTACCACCCTCAGTCAAATGGTTCGACAGAAAGGTCAAACCAGGCCTTAGAGCAATTTCTCCTCTGTTATATCTCTGACCACCACGACAATTGGGCTGCCCTGTTGCCCTGGGTGTAGTTTGCCCGGAATTGTGCGGTTAACTCTTCCTCACGGAGTTCGCCATTCCTGATTAATTATGGGTTTCAACCCTCTGAACTTGCACCTCCAGGTTCCATTTATGAAGGGAATATCAGCTATTCTTTATCAGATATACCAGATATCAATCTTCCTGATCCAGTTGTAAACCTTTTGCAGACTAGTTACTCCTTCCGCTGGCCTCCCTGCTCTACACAATAACTAGGTATTTATCTGCCAAAGCATCTTATCCTTCTCTATTCCCTTAATTTTGCCCCTCTTCTACAATCTACACCAGAGGTCTTTAAAGATTGGGAAACTTATCAGCTCTCTTGTACAAGCTGAATCAATCTGATTAAAATGATGCTGCTCCCAAAACTTTTATATGTTTTTAAAACTATTCCTGTTAGGATTGCACTAATTTTGATTGCAGGTGTGAAATCTTGTTACTGCATTTATCTGGGGACATAAGAAACTTTGTCTGGATTCCAACTTGCTACCTAGACACCCATACTGGTTGATTAGGGTTACAGGATTTCTTCAGTTATTGCCTAGCAGCTGCTATTTCCAAGTTCTTTAATTTTTCTCAACCTTTTCCTAGAAGTTGGATTGAATCCATCATGGTTGGGGTAGATCCTGTAGACTCTCTGCAGCTTCTTGAAGGATCGGCCTTTGGTTCTGTAACGGTTTGTTTGAGACACAGTAATAAAATAACCTTCACAGGTCCTGTAGTATATAAGCTGAATAATACAGACACACAACAGGTTATAAATACATTATTGATTAATAAACCCTCTGCACAGGGAGGGTTCACCATCGTATCTGAGTGGTAACGGAGCAGAAGCCATTAACCCTTTAACTGAGGCCACAGCTGCCAAGGACTGACTCTCCGGTGTCAAAAATGGGGGGACCACCGGATTGTGAAATGGTTTATCGAGATGCATCATGCGCTCAAGAACAGTTTGTATGGCCAGTGCCAACTGGTCCAAACACTGCTCATGTACATCCATCCTCCAGTGGATGTTCTGTGTATTTCCCTCACTTTACTGTCTGAGGCCATGGCCCTTTCATAATGTAACGGTTTGTTTGACACACAGACACAGTGGTTTAGGATAAAACACAGTTTTATTGAAATCACAGTAATAAAATAACCTTCACAGGTCCTGTAGTACATAAGCTGAATAATACAGACACACGACAGGTTATATATACATATGCCTATACAGGTCCAGCATAAACATAAAATCCACAACAGTCTATACTGACACAGGTCAGGCAGATTATAATGGATTCCCAGGAGCAAGGTAGTGCATGGGTTAATGGTCTTCTTTGAGTGTAAACAGTCCCATGTGCAGAGAGGTCTGTGATGGGGCTCTCTGCATATAGACAGCTTAAGGATTCGTAACACCCAGAAACAGATAAGCAGAACTAAAGTGAACTGCCTAAGCAACAATGGAAACAGAGTCACATAAGGTACTACCATAGCAGTAACGGAGACCAGACCACTTGCACACTGCCAGAGCAGTAACGGAGGCAGACACTTGCACTTAGCAAAGGCACTAACGGAGACTAGGCCCCAGGCAAACTGCCGTAGCAGTAACAGAGGCAGATACTTGCACTCTGCAGAAGTAGTAACGGAGGCAAACCGGTGACTCACTGCCAGAGAAGTAAAGGAGGCAGACACTTGCACTCTGCAGAGGAAGTAACGGAGACTAGGCCCAAGGTAAACTGCCATAGCCGTAACGGAGGCACACACTTGCACTCTGTAGAAGTAGTAACGGAGGCAAACCGGTGGCTCACTGTCGGAGCAGTAACGGAGGCAGACACTTGCACTTAGCAGAGGCAGTAACAAAGACTAGGCCCAAGGTAAACTGCCGTAGCAGTAACAGAGGCGGACACTTGCACTCTGCAGAGGCAGTAACAGAAGCAAACCGGTAGCTCACTTCCGGAGCAGTAACGGAGGCAGACACTTGCACTCTGTAGAGGCAGTAACAGAAACTAGGCCCAAGGCAAACTGCCGTAGCAGTAACGGAACTGGCCACTGGTACTCTGCAGGAGGAAATATTGACACAATTGCCAGTCAGAATGTCGCCTAGGTGACACAGCACAGGAACGACAACCAAGCCGGGTCGAATCACGGAGCAGGAATGGCAGCCAAGCCGGGTCGGATCACGGAGCAGGAACGTCAGCCAAGCCAGGTCGGATCACGGAGCAGGAATGTCAGCCAAGCCGGGTCGGTACACAGGAGCAGGAATGTCAGCCAAGCCAGGTCGGTACACAGAAGCAGGCGCAGAAGAATAGTCAGGCAATCCGGGTCGGTACACAGGAGCAGAAGACAATATGCAGAGTAGTCAGGCAGGCCAAGTCGGTACACTGGGAATCACTGAGCAGAAACAAGCACTGGTACAGGAACACCACGAAAAGGCACCGGAGGGGTGCCAATAGCCCAGTATATAAAGGTCATACTGGGCGGGAAAAACACACGGTAGCCAATGGGAGCAAAGCACAGAAAAACAACAAAGGAGCATGGGCACCATGATAATACCCCCCTCTCAAAGACCCCCTCTCCTGGAAGAGGGACCTGGTTTCTGAGGATATTTAGAGTGAAAATTTAGCAGAAGTCTCGGGGCATGAAGGTCATTCTGGTCAACCCAGGAACATTCCTCAGGGCCATAGCCCTTCCAATGGACCAAATATTGCAATTTTCCTCTAAATCTGCGTGAATCAATTATGCTTTGGACCTCTTAATCTTCCTGGCCCTGAACCTCCACAGGACCGGGAACCACAGGAGTGGTAGTGTAGCGACTGTATACCAGAGGTTTCAGTAAGGATACATGGAACACATTGTGAATGCGCATAGATGCTGGGAGCTCCAAGGCATATGACACAGGATTAATTTTACAGATCACCCTGAAGGGACCAATGAACCGGGGAGCCAACTTATTAGACGGAACTTGCAAATTAAGGTTTCTGGAGGAGAGCCATACCCTGTCCCCAACCTGAAAGGAGACCGCTGGCAGCCATCTACGGTTAGCGTGTCACTGATGTCGTTGGAACGACTGACTGAGGGCCCTCTGAACCTGTGCCCATGTGGAGCGGAGTTTCTCGATGTGCTCATCCAGAGCTGGAATCTGTTGCGACTGGAATGAGTTCGGGAGCATTAATGGCTGGAACCAGTAGTTCATGAGAAACAGGGAGTTCCCGGATGATGAATTAACCGTACAGTTCCTGGCGAACTCTGCCCAAGGCAACAGGTCTGCCCAATTATCATGATGATCGGTGACAAAACAGTGCAGGAACTGTTCCAATCCCTGATTGGCACGCTCAGCAGCTCCATTGGTGTGGGGATGGTAGGCAGATGAAAAGGACAGTTGAATGCCCATCTGGTTACAGAATGCTCTCCAAAATCTGGACACAAATTGGCTCCCACAGTCAGACACCAGAACTCTATGTACCCCATGCAACCGGAACACCTCCTTAGCAAAGACACAGCCAACTCCTGGGCAGAGGGAAGGCCAGGAAGGGGCACGATATGAGCCATCTTAGAGAATCTATCGACTACCATAAGAATGAATGAGTAACCCCTAGACACTGGCAGTTCTTCCAGGAAATCAATGGATACGTGGGACGTTCACCATTAGGCACTGGTTGGAGTAGGCCCACTGGGAGGTGTCTAGGGGTCTTGGCACAAGCACAGGTGGTACAGGCTGCGGTAAATGCAGAGCAGTCAGCCCGTAGGGAATGTCACCAGAAAACTTGTGAGAGAGGCCACATTAGTTGATCCCTCCCAATATGCCCAGCAGCCTTAGAAGAGTGGTATATTTTGAGCAACCGGGTACGTAGCCTGGGTAGCCAGAATCTCCTCCCCCAGTGGTGAAGTGATCCTAGTGCGTAGTGTGGCCAGGATGCGATCAGGCTGAATGATGGGTATGGGAACCTCATCCTTCTCCATCTCTGGCCCAAATTGTCTAGACAGGGCATCAGCCCTAACATTCTTAGAGCCCGGCAAGTAGGATACTACAAAATTAAAACAAGATAGGAACAGGGCCCACCTGGCTTGACGAGAAGACAATCTTTTAGCCTCCAAGAGATAAGTTAGGTTTTCGTGGTCAGTAAGAATTAGTACAGGAGTTCTGGTGCCTTCCAGCAGGTGGCGCCATTCTTTCCGAGCAAGAATGATAGCCAGGAGTTCTCTGTCGCCAATTTCATAGTGACTCTGAGCACTGGACAGCTTTTTTGAGAAGAACCCACATGGTCTCAGAGCACCCCCAGGCACTGGACCTTGCGATAGTACTGCCCCAACTCCTATTTCAGGAGCATCGACCTCCAACGTGAATGGAAGGGAAGGGTTAGGGTGGGACAGTACCGGAGCAGATGCAAAAGCGGATTTTAATGTCTGAAAAGCATGCTCAGCAGCATCAGACCATTGGGAAGGATTAGCACCATTTTGCGAAAGGTCAGACAGAGGTTTAACAATGGTAGAGAAGTTATGGATAACCTTCCTGTAATAATTAGCAAACCCAAGAAAACGCTGAATTGCTTTTAACCCCTTGGGTCGTGGCCACTGCAAGACTGCTGCGAGTTTCTCCTGGTCCATGGCAATACCATCCTTAGAGATCACGAAACCCAAAAAAGGCACTTTGGACCTGTGAAACTCGCACTTCTCCATTTTACAATATAGCTTATTCTTGCATAAACGAAGCAAGACCTCGAACACATCCTTGATGTGTTGGGACAGATTGGCAGAATGTATTAGTATGTCATCAAGGTAGACTACTACACAGGATTGTAGCAAATCACGGAGGATATTGTTAATAAATTCTTGAAACACAGCGGGTGTGTTACAAAGACCAAATGGCATAACTAGGTATTCATAATGCCCAGATCTGGTATTAAATGCCTTTTTCCACTCATCCTCGCTCTTATTCTGATCAGGTTATAGGCAGCACGTAGGTCTAATTTCATAAAAATGGAAGAACCTTTTAACCTGTCAAATAGCACAGTAATGAGTGGTATGGGGTATGCGTTCTTGGACATAAGTTTATTTAAACCCCGGTAATCAATGCAAGGCCTTAACTCGCCATTCTTCTTTTTCACAAAAAAGAACCCAGCACCAGCAGGTGAGGTAGACTTCCGAATAATCCCTCTATTAAGGGCGTCCTCAATGTATTCCTCCATGGCCCGATTCTCCTTGCACGACATCAGATACGTGCAGCCCCTAGGGGGCACAACCCCAGGGGGCAAATCAATGGTATAATCGTATGCCCTATGCTGGGGCAATGTGCTAGCCTCTCCCTTACTAAAAACGTCACTAAATTGATGGTATTCGGCTGGCATAGAGTGAGAGGCACACAAAATCTTAACAGGATGAGTCACACAATGCTTCATACAGTACTCGTACCAAAATGTGATCTTGCAACTTTGTCAGTCAAACTGGGGATTGTGCAAATGTAACCATGGAAACCCCAGAATGACCGCATGATGAGGAGAATGGATATCTGAAATTGCTGTTCCTCCATGTGGAGGGCCCCAATAGTCATAGAAATCGGAATAGTCTCCATAGTTATCTGAGCTGGTTCTAGCGGTCTGCCATCAATGGCCTCAATGGCTAAGGGAGATTCCCTACTGAGCAACGGAATCTTATGTAACGCAGCAAATTAATTATCCATGAAGTAACCAGCTGTGCCGGAATCAACCAGAGCCAGAACCTCCACTGAGTGTTCTGCCCAAGAAAACACCACCTGGATCGTGGGTTTCTGCATGATCGGGTCTAGGGACTGCTGAACACCACCTAGGGCCTGTCCCCCAAGGTACTGTAGGTGCGTTCGTTTCCCGGACGTACAAGACAAGTACGTAATGATGCCTAGCTTTGCCACAGTATAGACATAACCCCTGCCTCCTGCGGTGTGCCCATTCCTCCTTAGTTAGTTTGGTGAACCCAAGTTGCATAGGTTTACAGGATTCCTGTTTATGATCAGGAGGCATGGGAGGCGAGGGTGGGGTCAAAAAACTGTTATGTCCATTGCTTCTAGGCCTTAACCTACGGTCTTTGGCCATAAGTCTCTCACGAAAAGGAGAATCAATTAGAATGGCATAATCAAAATATTCATAGTAACATAGTAACGTAGTAGATAAGGCTGAAAAAAGACATGCGTCCATCAAGTCCAGCCCATGCCAATAACACCCCTGTTGATCCAGAGGAAGGCAACAAAAAGCCCTCTGGAGCAATTTCCAATGTAGGTGTGTGTGTGTGTGTGTGTGTGTGTGTGTGTGTGTCAAATAGTTCCCCGGCTCAATATCCTATTTGCTTTGAAGCCATCTGTCGTCCAGGTCACTAGGTAATTCTCTAGCTGCCGTTTCGTCCTTAATATGGTCAGCCAGTCCTTAAGCAAAGGCTGCCACCAGCGCCTCATTGTTCCAACCCACCTCTGCTGCCAAAGTACGGAATTCTATGCCATAATCGCCCACAGTACGATTGTCCTGTTGTATCTCCATCAATCGTTTGGCAGCAGAGGCAACTCTACCAGGAACTTCAAATACTCTCTGGAAGGTTCGTACAAACTCCCTGAACTCCCTGGTGCAAGGTTTAGCATTTTCCCACAAGGGATTGGCCCAGCCAGAGCTCTGCCCATTAATAGTGAAATCATGAACCCGACCTTACTGCGATCATTAGGAAAAGCATGAGGGGTTAGTTCCAGAAATATCTCAAATTGATGAATAAACCATCTGCACAGTGCGGGTTCACCATCTGAGTGGTAACGTAGCAGAAGCCATTAACCCTTTAACTGAGGCCACAGCTGCCAAGGACTGACTCTCCGGTGTCAAAAATGGGGGAACCACCGGATTGTGAAATGGTTTATCGAGATGCATCATGCGCTCAAGAATAGTTTGTATGGCCAGTGCCAACTGGTCCAAACACTGCTCATGTACATCCATCCTCCAGTGGATGTTCTGTGTATTTCCCTCACTTTACTGTCTGAGGTCATGGCCCTTTCGTAATGTAACGGTTTGTTTGACACACAGACACAGTGGTTTAGGATAAACACAGTTTTATTGAAATCACAGTAATAAAATAACCTTCACAGGTCCTGTAGTACATAAGCTGAATAATACAGACACACGACAGGTTATATATACATATGCCTACACAGGTCCAGCATAAACATAAAATCCACAACAGTCTATACTGACACAGGTCAGGCAGATTATAATGGATTCCCAGGAGCAAGGTAATGCATGGGTTAATGGTCTTCTTTGAGTGTAAACAGTCCCATGTGCATAGAGGTCTGTGATGGGGCTCTCTGCATATAGACAGCTTAAGGATTCGTAACGTCCAGAAGCAGAAAAGCAGAACTAACGTGAACTGCCTAGGCAACAATGGTAACAGAGTCACATAAGGTACTGCCGTAGCAGTAACGGAGATCAGACCACCTGCAACTGCCAGAGCAGTAACAGAGGCAGACACTTGCACTTAGCAAAGGCACTAACGGAGACTAGGCTCCAGGCAAACTGCCGTAGCAGTAACGGAGGCAGACATTTGCACTCTGCAGAAGTAGTAATGGAGGCAAACCGGTGGCTCACTGCCGGAGAAGTAACGGAGGCAGACACTTGCACTTTGCAGAGGCAGTAACGGAGACTAGGCCCATGGTAAACTGGCGTAGCAGTAATGGAGGCGGACACTTGCACTCTTCAGAGGCAGTAACGGAAGCAAACCGGTAGCTCACTTCCGGAGCAGTAACGGAGGCAGACACTTGCACTCTGCAGAGGCAGTAACGGAAACTAGGCCCAAGGCAAACTGCTGTAGCAGTAACGGAACTAGCCACTGGTACTCTGCAGGAGGAAATGGTGACACAATTGCCAGACAGTCAGAATGTCGCCTAGGCGACACAGCACAGGAACACAGCACAGAATGTCGCCTAGGCGACACAGCACAGGCGACGCAGCACAGCACAGGAATCACGGAGCAGGAACGTCAGCCAAGCTGGGTCAGATCACGGAGCAGGAACATCAGCCAAGCCGGGTCGGATCACGGAGCAGGAAAGTCAGCCACGCCGGCTCGGTACACAGGAGCAGGAACGTCAGCCAAGCCGGGTCGGTACACAGAAGCAGGCGCAGAAGAATAGTCAGGCAATCCGGGTCAGTACACAGGAGCAGAAGACAATATGCAGAGTAGTCAGGCAGGCCAAGTCGGCACACTGGGAATCACTGAGCAGAAACAAGCACTGGCACAGGAACAACATGAAAGGGCACCGGAGGGGTGCCAATAGCCCAGTATATAAAGGTCATACTGGGCAGGACAAACACACGGTAGCCAATGGGAGCAAAGCACAGGATAGACTGACAGAAAAACAACAAAGGAGCACGGGCACCGTGATAGGTTCCCCCCTAATTGTAAGGTCTATCTAGTTCTTAGCCATGTCCTTAACCCCTGGTACTCTGCCAATTCTACATTCCATCTATCTCTTCTCCCTTCTTCATTATCTCCTATCTTTGGGAATCCAGGCTATCCACTTGAATTATCCCCTCCTTCCTTTAATGTCTGGAGAAGGTCTAATGTCCATTCCTTTACAGGAGCTGGTGATACGTTCAGAGTGCATTTCCTCTGAGTCGCTTTTGAATTTAATGGGCATTGATGTGGTACCCTAGTGGCACTTTATGCAAGTTCAATGGTGGATTCAGGGGGAAATTAAAAAAGGCTACAAACAGAGTGCTCTCACTTCGTTTGAACTTTCGCTGTCTCTCCCTGAGCCTCCGAGATGCTTTCTTTCCTTCTGCTGTGGACTTCTCCATAAAACGTCTGCTCTCACCAAACCTTTTTTACTGGGGTGTGAGAAAAGGTATTGGAAGTGGCTCTCACTATTGAGCGACGGGACAAGATTTTTACATTCATGCGAAAATATGTGATGGGTGACAGAATACGTGAGATAAACTATAAGCTTGTATCCCACTGGTACAGAACTCCAACTGAACTTGCAAGAATGTATCCTGGCCAATCAGACCAGCGTGGAGATGTTCTCTTCACTCTGGCTCTATATCATCTGTGGTGGACTTGTCCCTTATTGGCCTCAAGTCCTACAGTACCTTCACTCCTTATTTGAGGTTATGGTACCCAAAGACTCACTCTTTTGTCTTTCACTTGGAAGGAACACAAAGTTCCAGACTTCATCCACAAACTGCCAGATATATTCATGCCTCCCTTAACATGGATAAGTCTCTTATTACATTTGCATGGTGATCTAGTGATCCCCCAACATTTTCTTAATGGATTACCAAAATGAAAAGCCTCTTCGCCTTAGAAAAATGCCATTCCCTGACCACTTGTTCTTTCCCTGAGCTTTCTTTTAACCTGGATCCCCCTGGCTAACCTAACTCCAGGAAGCTTCTCCTCTCTCCTAGACCCCATTAACAATTGTTGCCCTGGCTGAATGATCAGATAGGTCCCTGAATCTTTTTGTCATTGTCCTGCACATGGCCTTATACATGGTCATCCCAGTCGTATTGGGTTCATACATAGTTTTCATTACACTTTTGTTTCCTTAATTCTAGGTCTGTAGATGTCACCTGCTCACCTGACTCTTCACTATATCTAATACTCCAAGGTACTTTGGACCCTTGGGGATAGTGGTGCTACCATGTTTTCTCCATTTTTCTCTTCTTTCTCTCTCCTTCCTTCCCTTTTCCCTTCTTGAGTACTAGTCCACTGCTTCTCTACCCCCCATTTTTTCTTTCTTCCCCTCCTTTCTTGTTATCTGGGAGCTCTCATTTTTTCCTCTTTTTCCTTTGGCCTCACTGAGGTGTCCCTGGAGATGCCTTTGATTAATTATTACTGCTCATGTAACTGGTGCTTAGCCTGTCAGGCTTCCTCCCTGTTCAATGCCGAACAACTCCACAGGTATGTTTACTCCTTTTCTTTCTTTTGTTATTACATTTGTGTGCACTTGCATATGCTAATGTTTCAGTTTTGACTCTGAAAAACTGGTATTATATTTATCTTGTATAATTGACTTCTTGTCTGTCTCTGTCAATGTATTTGAGCTACTATAATACTGTATACTTTTTGTTAAATAAAACATATCTGGGAATTGCTTTTTTCATTAAAATTCCTACAAGAAATTTCATTGACTTTTCACCCATCCCTACTCCTGTATTATATTTCTGTCTATATTGTGGATATAATCCTCAACAGTGTATGCCTTTTTTATTTACTTTAATATCATTAGGTCCAGTTATTTAGCCCAGCAGGGATAAGTACCTTTTCTGAATACCAACTTCACTCCCCAATAGCACCCAAGGGCTTAATACTAGGATATCTTTTGAATATGGTACCTCTTTAGTGAGCTGATGATCTACATAATTTTTAATTAAACATGTCTATGTTATTGTAACATCTTTTTTCATGGGTATCTTTACTCCCTCTATGCTATCTTTCCTATATTGTGTTTCATGGCTTATTTTTTTCTTTGTTTATTTTGCTTTATTTTGCTTTGTTTTATCTGATTGCAATCATTATCTTGTCTCTGTGTTTTAGCCAATCAGTGTTCATTTCAAGGTGTCCTTCACAACCCGGGCTGTTGTTTACTATGTAAATTATATATCCCCCTACACACACACACACAGGGATATAAATGGTGCTATAACCCCCTGACAAAGCTGCTGTGTATAGTAAATGCATTGAGACATGCTGTTCTTATCTGTAACCTAAAACTGTCTAGTAACCCAGTACTTGATGGATAAGAGGTTGGATTGGAATTATGCACAAGTTTTTTAATTGTATCTTACCACTAGGGGTGGGCAAAAAGTGAGAACAATTTCCTGCATGATGTTTTGTGAAAATCAGATGATTTTTTGTTTTTTCGCGAAAGTTTTCTCCTTTTCTCCAATGCAAAATTCTCCTTTTTGGCTATTTCAGCAAATATTTAGTCTATTCCAACATATTTTCTACTACTCTAACACATTTTTCTCCTATTCAATACACTTTTCTCCTATTCCAGCTCATTTTTGTCTATGTAAAGCAAATGTTTATATGGAGATTTGGTGCTCTGCTGGTAAGGCTGACATTAAAGGGAAAAAAGGGGGGAAAAAAAGAAGAGAAAAAATAAAAATAAAAAAGGGAATTAAAAATTTAAAAATTACTTATAATATACCCTTTATTTATACTATATTGTAGATACCAGAATAACTTTCCAGAGATTAACCCTTAAGTACGAGCCACAATTCCAAGACTGATGTGTTTAGTCTACAGACAAAAACTTGAAACTATATATTAGGGAGAGCACTATCCATATGTAATAAATAAAATATTATAAACCCTCCTAAATATCCTCCCCCCTCAATAAGCATTTGGAGATACAAATACAGTGTATCTATATTTATTAATAGTAACACTCAAATCTCTAAAAAAAACTGTGTACCAAAAACGTTACTTAGACACAATAAAACGTAATGGTAAAATACAATATAGAGTTAATAATGGTACCACTATGAAAATACTGAGAATTCCCAACACAATAATATCAATGGTTCCTAGAACCCAAAATAGCACCCGAAAGCTGTAGGTAGCATAAATCTTGTTGGGATAAAGTGATCCCTCTTCCGGCTATAGATGTAAAAAGAGAACCTGTGACTCCTTGCTCTCCCATCCAGTTATCACATGCTCTGTATTCAGGTCCCCCTGGTATGGGACACGTCTCCCCAAGCTGCCAATATGCTTCGTAGAAATGTTCGGACAAGAGGTCATAGTCTAAGACTAGATGATCAGAGGCTTAGATATAATGTAAGAAAGTTTTACTTCACTGAAAGAGTGGTAGATAAGTGAAATAGCCTACTAGAAGAAGTTGGAGAGTTTGATACAGTGAGAGAATTTTAGCATGCATGGGATACGCATAAGGATTTCTTGAACATAAGACAAGCCCAAGGACCAAGTAAGGTTTAAGATATTTACAGTAGGAAAAAAACTAGATGTCATATGATTCTATGTTTCTTAAGGACCACAGCTCCCATCATCCTCAGCCAGCTAATGGCTGGCAAGGAATAATGGGATGTTTAGTCAACAATAGTTGGATGGTTGAATTTATAGTCCTCAACAGCTCCCCTGTATTAGACTCTTAATTGGATAGTAATGTTTCAAAATAAATGCTGCTCCAATTATTCTTTATAGTTTTTGTGCCATGTAGAGCTGTATTATCATTCTCTACGATGTGTAGTTCCAGAGTAATTGAATTGTAAAGTATCCCCTTCCCGTCTCTTTTACCTATTATAAGCCGCCTCCCCTCAGATGTGTAATCTGGTCCTGGGACCTGTCACCTCATAGCGCGGGACAATTGTCTGACTGTGAGCATAAGGAAAGCACTGCCCCCTTGAAGAAGTAGAGCAGGTTTTTCCTTATGTCAAAAGAAGATTGTCCCTTGCTGCGATCCATCCGGACAGTCTTGCTGTTCAGCTTTTCATAGGTAAAAGGGGCAGGAGGAGGACACTGTATGATTCAATCACTCTGGAACTACACATAGTATAAAGAATAATGAGATCTGCATTTATTTTGAAACATTACTATCCCTTTAAGCAGAGTCATTGATAAAGTAAAATATATTTTATTTATTAGCTGCCATATTTACTCCTTTCTTTATAATCTGACTTACCTTCATTAACCCCATACCATCTGTCAGTCCTGGGGTAGGATTACCCATAAGGACCTTGTAGATGTCATTTGGAGAGACAGCACTCTTGACTGATGATGTGTAACAGGTCTCTGGTAGAGTCTGAAACTGACCACTCCAGTCTTGGAGCAGTCAGTATCAGACTCCCCTAGTGATCACAGCTCTCCCACATGAGTCTGTAATCCAAAAACCCATGACATGCCAGGACTATCATCACCAGTTCTTACAACACAGACGATAGAGTTAGTGTGATTGGGGTACAGCATATTTGCCAGTGCAATGTTTTCTTATTGTTATACTTTGTTTACTTGCTGTTAAGCATATGGAATTGTTTTACCTTTTGCAACCCTATTTTGTTTTGATTGTGTTAAAGGGATAGTAATGTTTCATAATAAAGGTAGCTCTAATTGATCATCATAGTATTTGGACTTTGGAGAGTGTTTTTCAATACTGTCAGAGTTGTAGTTCAAGAGTAATTCAATAATAAAGTATCCCCCTCCCGCCCCTTTTACTGATGTAACACTGCTCAGCCAGATCAGAAGGGAGGTGCCCAGGTAGATTGCAGAGAGGGACAATCTTCAAGTTAAGATAAGGGAAAAAACTGAAAAACTTGTCAAGGGGGGCAGGGCCTTCATTGTTCTCATAGGAATAAGACTGTCCCCTGCTGTTATCTGTCTGGTCTATGGACTGCATTCCACATCTGAGAAGAGATTGCTTACACTAGATAAAAGGGGCGGGAGGGGAAACTTTACTTGTGAATATCTCTCAAACTATAAAGATTTGAGAGATAAGACATATCGTTCTTCATGGTTTTTAATGCCTACAAAATAAAATAAAAATAAAATGAAGTATTACTATGCCTTTAAGATATAGTGCTTCAAAAGCTTGTCCTGGATGGCATGGTATAACTACCGAACAATAAGGCTATTGCCAGTCGTCTGCAAGGTTTTCACAAAAGTACTAAAATCAGTCAGGAAGAATGGACACAGTACTTAATCCAGTACAACCTAAAGAATAGTGATGAGCGAGCACCCCAATGCTCGGGTGTTCGGGTGCTCTGACCGAGCGCCCCCGGAGGCTCGAGTGCTCGGCCGAGCACCCGAGCCCCATTGAAGTCAATGGGAGGACTCGAGCATTACACCAGGCACCCCCTGCTCTGATGAGGGGAGGGTGCCTGGTCCATAGGAAAAGGGCAGAAAATGATGGAAACACCACAGAAATGGTTCAGGGACAGCATAGGGAGGATGTCTGGATGCATCTTGGACTCCAACGTCGCTGCTGGGAACGATCTTTCGCCCGTAGTACGCCATTTTTACAGACTGACCGTAAAACACACAAAAAGGAAGATAAAAACGACTTTAGGCGAAAAATTGTTACCAAACAGTATTTGCTGTATATTTACTTGTATATCATCTGCAAATTCTGCAAAAAATTTCATCGATTTTTCGGAACTGAGGCCATGATTAAGAGGGAAACGTGCGCAGAGGCAAATTCTCCCAAAAATTTCCTTGATTTTTCTGAACTGAGGCCATGATTAAGAGGGAAACGTGCGCAAAGGCAAATTCTCCCAAAAATTTCCTTGATTTTTCTGAACTGGGGCCATGATTAAGAGGGAAACGTGCGCTGAGCCGACCATCTAAAACATTATGGGTGAGGGTCTGCTGCGGAGCTGACCATCCTAAACATTATATGCGAAGGCCCGCTAGTGAGCTGACGCTATAAAACATTATATGAGAGGGCCCGCTAGAGAGCTGACCCAATAAAACATTATATGAGAAGGCCCGCTGGTGAGCTGACCTATACAAAAATTGTCAAACTGCGCCCGCTGGTGAGCTGGCCCTATATAAAAATTATATCACTGGGCCCGCTGGTGAGCTGGCCCTATATAAAAATTATATCACTGGGCCCGCTGGTGAGCTGGCCCTATATAAAAATTATATCACAGGGCCCACTGGTGAGCTGGCCCTATATAAAAATTATATCACAGGGTATATGGAAGAGGAGGATGAGAAGATTAAGAGTCAACCATATACCCGTTTTTTGGGTGGAAGGGGTGAATGGGAATACAGAGTATTCCCATCATTGTAAATAACATATATAAAGTGAGTTTATGTTCCCCCGGGGCTTTCCTCCAGTGGAGTGGAGAAGTCAGGGGAAATCCAGGCCTTGTTCATTTTTATAAGTGTCAACCTATCAGCATTTTCGGTGGAAAGGCGGATACGCTTATCTGTTATGATGCCACCAGCAGCACTAAATACCCGCTCAGACAGAACGCTGGCGGCAGGGCAGGCCAGCACCTCCAAGGCGTAGAGTGCCAGTTCATACCACGTGTCCAGCTTGGACACCCAGTAGTTGTAAGGCACAGAGGGATCATTGAGGACGCTGACACGGTCTGCTACGTACTCCTTCACCATCTTCCAAAACTTTTCCCTCCTTGTGACACTAGGCTGCGCATCAGGGTGAGGGTGCTGGCGGGGTGTCATGAAGGTGTCCCACGCCTTGGAGAGTGTTGCCCTGCCTTTGTCGGAACTGCTGTGTGCTCCCCTTTTCTCCCCTTCTCGGTTGGCCAAGGTAGCACGTACTCTGCCGCCAGCGTTGTCAAATGGAAAATTTTGGAGCAATTTTTCAACAAGAACCTTCTGGTATTGCACCATTTTGCTTGTCCTCTCCACCGGAGGAATGAGAGATGAGAAATTCTCTTTGTAGCGGGGGTCCAGAAGGGTGAACACCCAGTAATCCGTGTTGTCTAAAATGCGTATAACGCGTGGGTCACGGGAAAGGCAGCCTAACATAAAGTCAGCCATGTGTGCCAGAGTACCAACAGGCAAGATTTCGCTGTCCTCACCAGTAGGATGACTCTCAATCTCCTCATCCTCTTCCTCCTCTTCTGCCCACCCACGCTGAAGAGATGGAACTAAAGTTCCATGGCTACCCTCTGTAGCGGAGGCAACCGTGTCTTCCTCCTCCTCCTCCTCCTCCTCCTCCGCCTCCTCCAATTGTCGCTGAGAAGACGAAGTGAGGGTGCTCTGGCTATCACCTTGTGTAAGCTCTTCCTCCCGCATTTCCACCTCTTCCACATGCAAAGCGTCAGTTTTAATTGTGAGCAGCGAGCGTTTCAGTAGACACAGAAGTGGGATGGTTACACTGATAATAGCGTTATCGCCGCTCACCATCTGTGTCGATTCCTCAAAATTGCGTAAAACCTCACAGAGGTCTGACATCCATTCCCACTCCTCACTTCTGATTACAGGAAGTTGAACGGAGAGGCGACGACCGTGTAACAGCTGGTACTCCACTACTGCCCTCTGCTGCTCACAAAGCCGGGCCAACATGTGGAAGGTGGAGTTCCAGCGCGTGCTCACGTCACACAGCAGCCGGTGAGCTGGTAATTGTAAGCGCTGCTGCAGCGTCAACAGGCCGGCTGAAGCTGTAGATGACTTACGGAAATGTGCACACACGCGGCGCACCTTCGTCAAGAGATCATGCAAATTGGGGTAGGTTTTTAGAAATCGCTGAACCACTAAATTAAATACATGCGCTAGGCATGGTACGTGTGTGAGCTTGCCGAGCTCCAAAGCCGCCACCAAGTTACGCCCATTATCACACACAACCATGCCTGGTTGCAGGTTGAGTGGCGAGAGCCACTGCTCGGTCTGGTGACTAATCCCCTGCAACAGCTCTGAGGCCGTGTGCTGTTTGTCCCCAAGGCAGATCAGCTTCAGCACGGCCTGTTGACGCTTCCCCACTGCAGTGCTACACTGCTTCCAGCTACCGGCTGATGGGTGAGTGGCGCTGCGCGCAGAGAATTCGGAGGTGGAAACGGAGGAGGAGGAGCCAATAACGTAGGTGCTGGCGGAAACCCTGATGGAGGTAGGGCCCGCAATCCTCGGCGTGGGTAGCACCTGTGCCATCCCAGGGTCCGAGTCGCTCCCAGCCTCCACGACATTCACCCAGTGTGCCGTCAGGGAAATGTAGCGTCCCTGGCCGCAAGCACTTGTCCATGTGTCAGTCGTTAAGTGGACCTTCCCAGTAACTGCGTTGGTCAGGGCACGGGTGATGTTACGGGCCACATGGTGGTGTAAGGCGGGGACGGCACACCGGGAAAAGTAGTGGCAGCTGGGGACTGGGTACCGAGGGACAGCTGCTGCCATCAGGCTGCGGAAGGACTCAGTCTCCACAAGCCTAAATGGCAGCATTTCGATGGCCAGTAATTTGGAAAGGTGTGAGGTTAGTGCTATGGCCTGTGGGAGGGTGGCTGGGTATTTTCGCTTGCGCTCAAATGCCTGGGGTAACGACATTTGGACGCTGCGCTGGGACAGGGAAGTGGATGTGGTCGCTGATGGTGCTTCAGATGGTACAGGTGCAGGGCGGGAGGTATGCGGGCCTGCGCCTTCGACAGGCGATTGGCCGGCACCGAAAACAGGGGAAGAGGAGGCAGTGGTGTGGCCTGCAGACACAGATTGGCGATCCGGGCGTTCCTCCCACTTATTACGGTGCTTGGATGCCATGTGTCGGATCATGCTGGTGGTGGTGAGGTTTCTAGTGTTCATGCCTCGGCTCATTCTGGTGTTGCACAGGTTGCAAACTACAATTCTTTTGTCGTCCGCACTTTCCTTAAAAAAACGCCATACCGCGGAACACCTACCCCTTGGCAAGGGAGATTTACGCAAGGGGGTGCTCCGTGGAACATTTGCGGGCCGGTTTGGTGCGGTCCGCCTTCTTTCTGTAGCCACACCACTGCCTCTTCCAGCCTGTTGCGGTGCTGCAGATGGCTCACCCTCAGGACTGCTGTCATCGCTCGGCTCTACACCTTTCCAGGTGGGGTCAGTCACCTCATCGTCCACCAAGTCCTCCTCCACTTCCTCACTCTGATCATCCTCCTCATGTCTTGATCCCACCACATACTCAGTCATTGACAACTGTATATCATCCTCCTCATCAAGGTCTTGAGACAGTAATAGTGGTTGATTTAATGGCAACTGTGTCTCATCATCATCATCATCCACTTCCTTTGACCTTAAATGCCGTTCACCTCTGTCATCTTCTTGTGATTGGGTACCCTCTAGAGGTTGTGAATCAGGGCACAAGATGTCATGTTCCTCTGCAAGCATGCTTGGAGAGAGGTTCAAATTAAGGATTGGTGATGAGACGAGCTCCTCACTATATCCCAGTGTGGGATCACTTCTTTGACCAGATCCTCTATGGTGGGAGGAAGGATGATCAGAGTGAGGATTATGTTGACCAGACTCTTGGCTACTGAGAGTGGACTTGGTGGAAGACAGGGTGGTGCTTAACCGACTGGAAGCAGTATCAGCTGACATCCAACCGACCACCTGTTCGTAGTGGTCGGACCTCGAGAGTGATGTCCTGCGACGCCCTGTAAACTGAGACATGAAGCTAGGTATGGTGGATGTCTTTCTGTCTTGTGCTCTGGCACCAGGCGCAGTTTCTACGCGTCCTGACCCGCGCCCTGAACTATCAGGATCACGTCCACTTCCCCGTCCCTTTTTACCCGCCTTCTTCATATTACACGGAATATGTGCTGCAAATCTGCAACTTTGCACAGTAAACAGAATGTGCTTCTTAACTGCGGCTACGCACAGTGAATGTAATATGTGACTTTGATATTTTACAGTTTGAACACTTAACAGAATGTTTTCCTATTCTGAAACTTTGCACAGTAAACAGAATGTGCTTCTTAACTGCGGCTATGCACAGTGAATGGAATATGTGACTTTGATATTTTACAGTTTGAACACTTAACAGAATGTTTTCCTATTCTGAAACTTTGCACAGTAAACAGAATGTGCTTCTTAACTGCGGCTACGCACAGTGAATGTAATATGTGACTTTGATATTTTACAGTTTGAACACTTAACAGAATGTTTTCCTATTCTGAAACTTTGCACAGTAAACAGAATTTGCTTCTTAACTGCGGCTACGCACAGTGAATGGAATATGTGACTTTGATATTTTACAGTTTGAACACTTAACAGAATGTTTTCCTATTCTGAAACTTTGCACAGTAAACAGAATGTGCTTCTTAACTGCGGCTACGCACAGTGAATGGAATATGTGACTTTGATATTTTACAGTTTGAACACTTAACAGAATGTTTTCCTATTCTGAAACTTTGCACAGTAAACAGAATTTGCTTCTTAACTGTGGCTACGCACAGTGAATGGAATATGTGACTTTGATATTTTACAGTTTGAACACTTAACAGAATGTTCTCCTATTCTGAAACTTTGCACAGTAAACAGAATTTGCTTCTTAACTGCGGCTACGCACAGTGAATGGAATATGTGACTTTGATATTTTACAGTTTGAACACTTAACAGAATGTTCTCCTATTCTGAAACTTTGCACAGTAAACAGAATTTGCTTCTTAACTGCGGCTACGCACAGTGAATGGAATATGTGACTTTGATATTTTACAGTTTGAACACTTAACAGAATGTTCTCCTATTCTGAAACTTTGCACAGTAAACAGAATGTGCTGCTAATCTGCAACTTTGCACACTAAACAGAATGTGCTCTAATCTGCGGCTAGGCAGAGTGAACAGAATATATGAAGATTTTTTTTTTTATATATCTGCCCCCCCCACACAAAATAAACTGCTGCCCCCACACACAGTAGTCCTAAAAAGGACTTTTGGGTCTTTTTTTTTAACAAACTCGCTTTTCTTCTCCCTACACTGACTTTCCCTTCCTATCCTCATCTCTTCCTGGCTAAGACTGAGCCGAACTCGCTGGTCAGGTGCTATACAGCACCCGATCACGGGTTCTGGCCAGCCAATCAGTGTAATGCCAGCAGCCAACATGGCTGCTGGCATTACACTGATGTCAGAGCCTCCCTGCACGTTTATTGGCTGCGCAGCAGCCGCGAAACGTGCGGGGAGGAGACCCGAACATGGTGGGCGAGCACATGCAGTACTCGTACGAGTACCGCCATGTGCCGAGCAGAGCGATGCTCGAGCCGAACTGAGCTTCGGCCGCGCATGCTCGCTCAACACTACTAAAGAACAAGCAGGCTTCAGAAGTGGTTTTAGTACAATTAAACATATCCAGACAGTGCAGCAAGTTATAGAGTAGCGTAATGAATAAAACGTTCCACTATGCTTAGTCTTCATTGACTATGAAGAGGACTTTGACTCAATCGGTGCCCTGATCAACCAAGGAAAATGTAGAGCTTACATCAATATCCTCCAGTCAATATATGAAAAAGCAACTGCATCAATACAGTCCAACAATGATAAAGTTCAGATCAACTTAGAAAAAGGCATCCGACAAGGAAAAATAATTTCCCCAAAACTATTTTCTGCTTATAACATAGTAACATAGTAACATAGTAATTTAGGTTGAAAAAAGACTTGCGTCCATCTAGTTCAACCCTTTTCCTATTCCCATTTACCATCGTTGATCCAAAAGAAGAGATTTCTCCCTGGATCAACAAGCCCTAACTAAATATTAATCCCAGTACTAAAGTACATAGTCCTCTATGTTATGTTCTTTTAAATAAGTATCCAGGCCCCTTTTAAAGGCATCTAATGTATTTGATAGCACCACCTACTCAGGAAGTGAATCCCATACCTTTATTGTCCTTACTGTAAAGAAACCCTTCCGCTGTTGTAGATTAAATCTCCTTTCCTCAAGTCTAAGCGGGTGGCCCCTTGTCCTGTGTACTGTTCTGTTAATGAACAGGTCTTTGGCGAGCCCTTTATATGGGCCTTGAACATACTTATATAGTGTTATCATATCCCTTCTAAGACGCCGTTTCAATTCCCCTTACTAGTTTTGTAGCCCTCCTCTGCACTCTCTCTAGTTCCATAATGTCCTTTTTCAGAAAGGGCGCCCAGAATTGCACAGCATATTCTAGGTGGGGTCTTACCATGGACCTGTAAAGAGGCATAATTATATCTTCCTCCCTTGAGTCAATACCCCTTTTAATACATGCCAATATCTTATCGGCCTTTGCAGCTGCCAGCTGGCACTGCATGCTACAGCTAAGTCTATTGTCTACCATTACTCCCAAATCCTTTTCATTGGTATATTTCCCCAGAGAAACACCATTTAAACTATATGTTGCATTTTTATTATTATACCCAAAATGCATAACTTTACACTTGTCTATATTGAATCTCATTTGCCATTTGCCTGCCCAGTTACTCAATTTGTCCAAATCCTCTAGTATTGAAGACACATCCAGTTCAGACTTTATTACCCTACTTAATTTTGTGTCATCGGCAAACACTGATACATGGCTCCCTATGCCCTCTGGGAGGTCATTAATAAACAAATTAAAAAGAAGAGGACCCAGAACAGATCCCTGAGGTACTCCACTTATCACTTTTATCCAACTGGAGAACTTGCCATTTACTACCACTCTTTGCATTCTATCTTTCAGCCAATTTCCGATCCACATACAAACATTTTCCCCTAGGTCTATTTCATTCAATTTGTACAGTAACCTCTTGTGCGGAACTGTATCAAATGCCTTGGCATTTGCTGCTCCCTCATCTATATTATTACTCACTTTTTCATAAAATGCGATCAAGTTCATTTGACAAGACCTGTCTTTCACAAAGCCATGTTGGCTATTGCTAATGATATTCCTGTTCCAGCAGAATTCTTGAATATATTCCCTTAGCAACCTTTCAAATAGCTTCCCTACCACAGATGTCAAGCTTACAGGTCTGTAATTTCCTGGCTGTGACTTTGATCCCTTTTTAAATATGGGCACCATATCTGCTTTACGCCAATCCATGGGCAGCATACCTGAAATAAAAGAATCCCTGAAAATCAAATATAACGGTCTGGCCAGGGTCTGGCTTAGCTCTTTAAGTACCCGTGGGTGTATATCATCTGGCCCCGGAGCTTTGTCTACCTTAACACTATTCAATTGTTTTAACACCTTTTCTTGTGTTAGCCAGTCCCATGCTTGCTGTGACTGTTCTGTAAAAGTAGCTTGCAGATTCTTGTCCATTGGGTCTTCCTTGGTAAAAACAGAAGAAAAGAAATTATTTAAAATATCTGCCTTCTCTCTGTCCCCTTTGACCATCTCACCCGTTTCAGATAACAAGGACCCAACATTATCAGACTTTAATTTTTTGCCATTAATGTATTTAAATAATTTTTTTGGGTTGCTTTTGCTCTCCTTAGCAATATTTTTTTCATTCTCCAGTCTAGCTAATTTAATAGCCTTTTTACAGTTTTTGTTGACATTTTTGTATTCTGCAAATGCCTCTGCTGATCCCTCAGCTTTGTAATGTTTAAATGCCGCTTTCTTGTTATTTATTTCATTAATTACTTTACTGGTTAGCCACATTGGCTTTAATTTGCTTCTTTTGTATTTGTTTCCAATAGGGATAAATTTATATGTGTATTTTTGCAATGTTATTTTGAATGCATTCCACTTACCTTCTGTGTTTTTTCCCTGAAAATATTTTATCCCAGTCAACGAGACCAAGGGATGCATTAAATCTGCTAAAGTTGGCCTTTTTAAAATTCAGTGTTTTGGTGGAACCCATACCAAATTGTTTTTTTGAATTAATCTCAAAAGATACCATGTTATGGTCACTATTCCCCAAGTGCTCCCTAACTTGGATGTTAGAGATAAGTTCTTCCTTGTCAGTTATTACCAAATCCAAATCCTGGTTGAGGTCTGCACTAGTTGTGACAAAAAATTGTCATTCAACAAGTTCAGAAACTTGCTGCTTTTAGCAGAATAAGCTGTTCCATTTTTCCAGTCTATTTCTGGATAATTAAAATCCCCCATAATTATAGTTCTCCCTAACAAATTTTTCAGAAACTAAATTGGGACAAAAAATGACTTAAGATAAATGGGGTTTACCTATATCACTTATGTTTTGCAGACAATATCATACTGTTTGCTAGTAGTCCTGTAGAACTTCATGAATACATTGAAGATCTACAACAGGAAAGCAAAGGTTTTGGTGTGAAGATGAATAACAACAAAACTCATGTTTAACAAATTTGCCAGTAGATGACCAAGAACTAGAAGAGGTGGACACATATGTTTACCTAAAATGGAAATGGCAAGATGACCTGACAGTATATAGACCAAATACACTTTTTTATGGATTCAACTCATTTCTAAACACCCAAGAACTTGCTGAGAAGGCCTGCATATGGCAGTGGATCAATAACGGCCTTATGTGAAAAAGAAGAGAGGAGTAATTCTGGGGCAAACCAGGTGCACCATAGGAGATTCATTATCACAAATTTGCTTTTATTTAAATGGGGCTTTTATTCCCATGAATGTTAGAGATGTCTCGAAATCATTCAGGGTATTAAACATCCCATTTAAAATTTGCCTTCTATGGTGCAGTTTGCTTGCCCCAGAATATCACCATAATCAGCTATTTAAATTCGGACTTTTGTAATTGATACATACTTCAGGGCTGAAATGGTTAAAATGCAGTCCACAATAAGCATATTTCATAAACATCCCATCTGAGTATGTGTCCACTGGTCTGGGTACCTCCCAGTCCTTTATTATTCATTGGCCTGCCATTTATCCACATCTATTTTTCAAAGGGGTATTATTTTCTGTGATTTCTTTTTTTTTTTTAAGTATCTGCTTTTGGAGAAGTTAGCGTAACATGTATCAGACATGATTTTACCTTACCTACCATCAAATTGTAGACTACATTAAAAATATGATAGATTAAATTTACTGATATAGTGGAGATGTTGGCTCATCTTTGCTTTAATTTGTTACATGTAATTCAAACCACATAATTGAATTAACAATGTATGTGTGTATATATATATATATATATATATATATATATCCACAAAAACAGCACTCACAGGTCTGTTCATACGATAAAAGAAGCTTTAATTCAGATCAACGTTTCGATCCCTCACACGGGATCTTGATAAAGATCCCGTGTGAGGGATCGAAACGTTGATCTGAATTAAAGCTTCTTTTATCGTATGAACAGACCTGTGAGTGCTGTTTTTGTGGATATATGAAGATTAACTATCTGGCACCCAGGCAATTACTCGGCTTTGTTGAGAGTGCGTTCTTACCTATGAACTTTTATATATATATATATATATATATATATATATATATATATATATATTTATTTATTTATTTATTTATTTATTTATTTATTTTATTAAGGACAGCTTCAAGATGCAGCAAGGAGCAAGACAACATATATATATATATTTATTTATTTATTTATTTTATTAAGGACAGCTTCAAGATGCAGCAAGGAGCAAGACAACATAATTAAGTATTACAATACAATCAGCACAATACCATTCCAGGCATGTATGCAAAGTTACAAAAAATACAGCACATTCGGAGGAGCAGATCAATCATCCCAAAGCTTCCTTGAAGAACTTTTACATTGTGTAAACCAAACCCCCAATTGCAACAAAGGAGAAAAGAAGAACAAAAAAAAGGAAAGAAAAGAAAAAAGGGGGGTCTCTTTCCACCCAAGGAGGCTGCTACCCCCTCAGCACCCCCTGACCACCACCATCCCCAGTGTTGAATCTAAAAAGAGGGATTCATCCAAAAGTGAGATACCCAAATAACATGAAACCTATGCATGGTCCCTCTGTGTGCACATGCTAAATAGTAGTGTGGAAGATTTTGAGAAGCCAGATGCACCCATCCTGCATAGTCTTACTGGGGCAAAGTAAACCTGTGAAGAATTGTCAGCTGAGCACGCAAAGATACCCCATGTGGACTAGACTTGGCCATCGATCACTCCCACTTCTCCATTGCACCCAAGTCCCTCTCCCATCTCTGCCTCAAAGGGAGGTCCCCATGCAGGGTGTGAGCATCTAGCCACCAGTAAATAAAGGCCAACGGTCTGTCCGGAAATTTGGCCAGTGCAGAGGAGAGTAAGGGGAACCGCTAAATAATGGGCACCTTCCCCTTCCCCGGTGTCCAAAGCTCATGGCGTAAACAAAGATACGAATAGAAGAAACAATGAGGGATATATCAAATTCTTTGTGAATCTTCTCAAACAGCTTTGAGCTACCATCAACGTAAATGTTTTCTAACATCGTAATTCTGTATCTAGTATAGATGGATCCAAAGTCCAAGCCATATAGATGTTTTAGGGTTACTTCACCCATAATGGGGTAGACAGATCATGACCCTTCAAGGCCACCACCTCCTGCACCCCCCCCCCAAGTCTTACACACCGCAATGCCATGGTTGTAACAGTAGTACTCACTAATGGACCTATATTCAACATCTGAGACAAACAACAGTTCTCATACAGTGTGGCCTCCTTCAGATCAAGGAACTGCAACTGGGTTTTAAATTTGGACCAGACCAAGGAGTACTGGCATTGTTCCACCAGATAGTATCTTTAAAGGTCAGGCAAAGCAATGCCTCCCTCCAATTTAGACCTACTGTCACGGTTTTAATGAACGCTGAGACAACTTGGTTAAGGTAAAACAATGTAGCTTTATTAAATAAATAATATAGAAAAGAAATGCCCTTCACAGGCCCAGACCCAGATAGAGGATAAGCTCTTCTGGATCTGACATTGGTCAGGGTACAACAGAGACAGGTATGTACAAAATAACAGTAGTGCAGAGTGTAGAACTGGAACAAGAACTGGAACAAAACCTCAGCAGTACTGGCCAGGAGGTGCCCTAGTTGAGGTAAGCACTGCAGGGCAGAAATCCCCAATGGAACAGGGAGACAGTTGAGACTACCAGACTTGCCAAGAAAACCAGGTATAGGCAGCCCACGTGACGGCTCAGATACACTTACTCGGAGGTTATTCCCTTAATCAACTGGAATAGGCACAGGCTGATAGTAGCGCAACCAGAGGCAATCGTGAGGCACAGACAGATCAGACAGCGCAACTGGAGGCAACAGTAATAACAGGCTGAGTATAGCGCAACAGGAGGCAATCATAAGGTACAAGCAGTACAGCAGTGCAACCGGAGGCAACAGGAAGGTACCGGTAGATAGTAGCGCAACCAGAGATAATCGTACGGCACAGGCTGTATAGTAGCGCAACCGGAGGCAACGGAAAGGTGCAGGCTGAAAGGTAGCGCAACCACAAGTGACCTCTAAGGCACAGGCTCAGGCTATATGGAGAGCAACTGGGCAACTGTAGAGCAAATGGCTATAGGACACAAGACCGGAGGCAACAGGGACACTAGCGATAAAGCTAATGCTAAGAGAGTAGCCAATGTAGAAACGGTACTCTAGAGATCGGAGGTAGCCAAGACCTGGATCAGTACACAGAGAGTGGAGTCAGCCAAAGCCTTGATCGGTACACAGAGAGCGGTAGTCAGCCAAAGCCTGGATCGGTATACAGAGAGCGGTAGTCAGCCAAAGCCTGGATCGATACACGGAGAGCAGTAGTCAACGGAATCGGTCATGGGAATCGTAGTCAGGCAAGCCGGGTCGTAAACAAATCGGGCAGCGAAGACAGGAGCAAGGTCAGACGAAACCAGATCATACATGGAACAGGAACACAACAACAAACGTGTGGTCAGGAACACCGCAAAAGGGCACCAGTATAGTGACAGGAGGGCGTATGTAAAGGCAAGCCCTGGGAGGGGTTGAAAACCCAGAGCCAATAAGAAGCAGCCAAGGTAAACCCGGAAGTAAGAATGTCGCTCAGGCAGAAACACGGGCGCCGTGATACCTACGCATCATCGACAGCCTGATCCTAGGTTCTCCCATCCAGGGGAACCGCAAAGTTAACGAGTCTAATTCTTTTTCATAAAGTTAGCCTGTCCTATAATGCTGAGAGGCAAAGTTTGCCAAGCATTGGTCTTATTCTGAAAGTGATTATCCCTGGCAGACACAGTGGGAGAGACTAGGATCCCCAGATAATTATTACGGTGCCCGTGTTCCCTGTGTTGCCTGTCTGTCAGTTTTGGCTGTGCGATTCTCCCATTGGTTGATCTGCAGTTGGCCCGCCCAGTATGGCCTTTATATACTGGGCTCTGGCACCTATCCGGTGCCCTTTCGTGGTGTTCCTGTACCAGTGCCTAATTGAGCTTCGTGGATTCCAGTGTACCGACTTGGCCTCGTTTCGCTACTCTGCTTCTTGTCTCCTGCTCCCATGATTCGACCCGGCCTGGCTGATGTTCCTACTCCGTTATCTGACGTGGCTTGTCTGACATTCCTGCTCCATGATTCGATCCGGCCTGGCTGACGTTCCTGCTCCGTGATCTGACCCAGCTTGTCTGATGTTCCTGCTCAGTGATTCCACCCGGCCTGGCTGATGTTCCTGCTCTGTGTCTCGACCCGGTTCTCCTGTTCCAGTGTTTGCTGTGTCACTTGGGCGACATTCTGACTACCGCTCTGCTTGGGGGCCTAGTGTCCATTACTGCTACAAGCAGTAAGCCATTGGCTGTGTCCTCCGTTAACTCTTGCAGAGCCTCCGTGTTTCCTCCGTTACTGCTACGGCAGTGTGCCATTGGCTGTATCCTCCGTTAACTCTTGCAGAGCCTCCGTGTTGCCTCCGTTACTGCTATGACAGTGTGCCATTGGCTGAGCCCTCCGTTAACTCTTGCAGAGCCTCTGTGTTGCCTCCGTTACTGCTACGGCAGTGTGCCATTGGCTGAACTATCCGTTAAGCTCTTGCAGAGCCTCGGTGTTGCCTCCGTTACTGCTACGGCAATGTGCCATTGGCTGAACTATCCGTAAAGCTCTTGCAGAGTCTCAGTGTTGCCTCCGTTACTGCTACGGCAGTGTGCCATTGGCTGAACTATCTGTTAAGCTCTTGCAGAGTCTCAGTGTTGTCTCCATTACTGCTACAGCAGTGTGCTATTTGCTGAGTCCTCCGTTTAAGCTCTTGCAGAGCATCTGTGTTGCCTCCGTGACTGCTACGGCAGTAATCCTTAGTCTCAGTTACCACTCTGGCAGAGTGCAAGTACTCTGGTCTCCGTTACTGCTTGGCAGTCTCCTACGTTGCGCTATTCTACCATACTGGGCATTGCTAGAGAACTCACCACATACTTCTCTGCACAGAGACTGATTACACCCATTGGAGAACTTTAACCCTTGCTGAACTGTTGCTCTGGGAATACACCCTTTCCTGTCTGACCTGTGTCAGTATAAGACCACTCTGGACTTTCAAGTTATACTGGACCTGTATAGGTATATGTATATATAACCTGTCTTGTGTCTGTATTATTCTGCTGAAGTACTACAGGGCCTGTGAAGGTTATCTTATTATTTACGATTTCAATAAACCTGTGTTTTATCCTAACCCACTGTGGCTGAGTGTTGAACAAACCGTTACAATAATTAAAGGAGTCTGAAATTAACATGTTACTGGCAGACAGATGGTTGACATCCAGCATCTGATCCAGGAGGAATAGGGAAGATTTTGAATAGCTGACGGACAGTCCTGAATAAATCCCCAAAGTATGCACTTTCTCCAATAATGCCATAAAGGATGAGTGAGTGTCACACAAAAAAAGGAGCATGTCATCCACATAGAGAGCGAGCTTCTGAACCTGACCTCCCAGACAAAGACCAATAATGTTTGGATCATCTCATATACGAGAAGCCAAGGTCTCTATCACAAAAGAGAACATCCCTGGCGATAACGGGGAAACCTGCCTATTGCCCTACTCAGGACAAAATACAGGGAAAAGATGCTCCTCGTGCAGACTGGTCCCACAGATCATGGGGACCCTGTAGTCTGATCTGGGTGTAAAATTTTGGTGATAATAGAGTTCAACCAAGTTACCAGAATTTTAGCCAGTATCTTGACATCCATGGTCAGGAGTGTGATAGTACGAAATGACTCACAGAGGGTTACCTCCTTCCCTGGTTTAGGAAGAATTTACAACTGATCATTCAATCAAATTGTTCCTGTAATATTCATGAAATATATTTTTTCATGTTTGAGTACCAATAATAGAGCACAGGGACATGAAGGTCATTTACATATAAAATACAAAGGATGGAAATTACTATATTATTTGAATAGAAGTGAATACCTTTTCCATTATGAGTTATTATAATGCATCTTGTCTATGCCTTTTTTTTTCTCTACTAGTCAAGCTTTCATACCTCATTAAGGTTAATGTTATCACTGTTTTATCACATTAAGATCTCACTCTGTTCTCAACAACACAGACCAGAAAGTCAACACTGCATCTTTACATTGAAACAACAGATTTGTGTTCAATTAAAAAATCATTAAAATGCAAATTAGTTTATTATTATTTTTTGTAATTATTCAATGGCTTTCCCGTCATAAATGACAGTATGAAGAGATGAACTTGCAGAGGGATGTAATAGAAGAAAGATTTTCTTGCAAGAAAAATTAATTTGCAGAAAGCAACTTTCTCGTCAGTTGTCTAGGTGATGATTGTAATATAAGCTTATTTTACATGTTCAAACAATGAGCTCTTGTTTCACAGATCCTGTTTAAAACAAAAACAACTAAGCCTTATCATAACTGGTAGAGAATGAAAAAGTCAGAGTTCATCAAAATCAACCTTTGCATCATCCAGTAACTACTAATCCAGAGAAAGGCCAACAAAATAGGGAGCATTAGTTACTCCTTAAAGGGACAGTAAGGTTTCACAATTAAAGCAGCTCCATTTAATCTTCATAGTATTTGGGCCATGGAGAGTGTTATTCCAATACTGTCAGAGTTATAATTCAAGAGTAATTTAATAACAAAGTATCCCTCTCCTGCTCATTTTACTAATGTAACACTGCTCACCTCAGATCAGCAAGACTGCCCAGATGGATCACAGAGAGGGACCATCTTCAGTGAGCATAAGGAAAAACCTGAAAATCTGTCAAGAGAGGTGGCAGGGTTTTCCTTATGTTCACAGTAAGAAGATTGTCCCTTGCTGTGAGCTGTCTGTTCCCAGGACCAGATTCCACATCTAAGGGGATGTGGCTTGCACTAGGTAAAAGGGGGTGGGAAACTTTATCATTCAATTAGTCTTCACTTACAACTCTGACAGTATTGAAATAACACTCTCCATGGCCCAAATACTATGAAGATTAACTGGAGCTGCTTTTTTGCGAAACATTACTATCCCTTAAAATGGATAGGAATACTTAATATGTAACGTTAAAAAAAAAAAATATATATATATATTTATATATATTGCAATGTTTTTTCCCAAGCAAACTCCCACTGCTGAAATTGGTTTTATTCAAAAAGTTATTACAGCTCAAACTTGAATTATTTAGGTGCAGTGTCACAGTGGCCTGGAATTATACAGTGGCGCTGTTACTGCACCATTCTATGAACTCTGGACAGTTAAATATAAATGCCCATAGGATGGTGTAGCAACAACATCACTGTACAATTTCAGGCCACTGAGATACTGCAGCTAAAAAAATTCAAGTTGGAACTGTAAGATCTTTTTAATAAAATACCTTTCAGCAGTGGATATACCCTTATTTTACTCAGGGCAACAATCTCAACAACATATATATATTTTTTTATGTTTTAAGTATTGTTATCACTTTAATACAAGGGCAGGTGTAACATGTGGCTCTTAGCTATATATATATATATATATATATATATATATATATATATATATATATATATGGAAAAAATAAATTACAGATTTGTAAATGCTGCAATAAAAGAAAATTGGGGACATAAAATGGAACCATCACCTTAAAACAAAGTAAGCAATCTTAGAACATCTTGCAAATAACCTATATGTTGTGTTAGATGTGTTCCATTTATTAAAATGATTCAAGTTATTAGCATTTTTGTGATATGCAGTGTCCTGCTGGTAGAGCGAGCACAAGGGGCTTCCTCTAGCTCATCTGATCCATCTCCACGTGGTCCTCTCCCAAACAACCCAAGTGAAAAGTTTACTTGTTGTGTTCCATGTATTTGTGCAATGCATTGCAAATTTGTTTGGTACTTAACTCCTTACTGACCAGAGTCCTGGGAAGTAACCTTCACTTAAGGACCACTTTGGTCTTTCCGACATGCAGGTACACATGACCAGTGACTCGTATTGGCACGCTGCTCTGGGGACTGAGAGAGACCACACTAGTCTTGGAGTGGTCAATTTCATGCCCCATTTTTACTTACAGCGCTCCTGGAGGAGCGCTGTAAGTAAAACATACATGACGTGCCGTGTGATGGTCATAGCATGGCACATGGGCGTTAAGGGGTTAAAGTGTGAGATGCTTTTAGAAATTGGTCCAGAGGGAGCGGGTTTTCCTGCATCCAGATTTATCAGGCAGAGGGGTTTCCAAGACTCCTATCCCCAAGGGCTTAAAACACACACAAAACTATATATCTGATAAACCCTTTGATTACAAGACAGTGCAACCCATTTTTACCCCTCCGGCACTCTAAGGCTTACAGAGAATCTGAAGATGGGAAATGTTCATATATCTAGCATGACTATCACAATTGCAGTATTACTTAGGGTTGCTAGATTATTCCTTTAAAAAACGCACATTTGAAAAATTCTTGCTGCAGGGATCCAGTGGCTAGTCATTATTTTGTAATGGTTCATAAATATCAATGAGCAGACATTTTTCATATGTGTCGTGGTTAGGGATGGATCCAAGGCAGGGATAAAGGTGTCAGAGGGTGATGTGCCTAAGTAAGGACTCTTGATATGTTAATCCAGGCCTGTTAATATACAAAAAAGGCTAAGGTGAATTGCTACTGACTTGTAGGAGAGAGCACTGGTTTAACCTCCCAGCAGCCATTTTCTGTAAAAGGATAATCATCTTTCATTATGGGAGTAGTGAAAGAGTTAATAAAAGAAGGTGTGGAGAAAATCAATAAAATAATGTTGTATTGGGGATCTTAGTTGTATTATAATTATATTATATAATACATATTGAAATGTCGTATTTATGTTTTATAATTATGTCTGATATAACAAGGGTTAAATATTTTGAGTGCTAGGTGTGTGCAAACCCCTGTGGGTATCGCTATAGGAAAGAAATGTTTTTCTTTTACATTCATACCACTTCATATATACTAAAATCGTTGAAAACGATGGAATTTCCTGTTGTATTCGGGATGACATAACAAAGGGAGTGCCAGAAGCACACAATTACACTTGACACTTTTCTTTTGTGAAATGATCTACCTGTTTTAAAATTGTCATAACCATTACATTTCTGAAGAAAAGTCAGTAAGGTATAACATTTTGGAAAGTAGACATTAACCTGCATCAAATGAAGGGCCACTTGCCATCCCCCCAAGGCTAGTATGCACAACTCTTACAAGAATGTTGTGCTGTAGGAAAGAAACACATTTTTCAGTCACTTCAAAGATACTAAAATCCTTCAACACTATGGGATTTCCTAGTCTATCCAGTACCTAGTGTTAGCCTGAGAAAAATTGTACCATTGGTATGGGTTGACAGGCGCACGGCTACTCTGAGAGAAGGCAGAATATCTTCAGTTCCATTACTACCAGTGGAACAAGTTTGAAGGTGAACCTGTGCATGCATGGTTCTGTGACTAATAGTAGGCAGTGGCTGGGGATGGGTCAGATAGTGCATATGGGGATCTATGACTTTTCAGTGGGTAGTAGAACCTTGCTTTGTGGCCTGACAGTGAATATGGGGATCTGTAGTGGGACCAGGCAGGAGGGTCAGATAGTGTATGTGAGGAGGGAATGGACAGTTGATCAGAGGGGTGGCAGGGGGTATGTGTGAACTCTTCTTTCTGTTGTGTGTACAACATAGTAAAGTACAGCGAGGGGCATGCACAGCAGGATGGGAACCGCATAGCCAGAGGCATCTGCATAAATGTTTCAGGGGTTGGGGGTTAAAGTCATAATATGACCCTCAGGCCAGCCCACCCAGCCACTGTGTTTATTTGGAAGGGGCATATAATGAGCACAGCCTGTACCTATATGACATTCTGCTAAACAGGCTCTGACACCTTTGCTTATGAACAGGCACAACACATCCAGACCACATTGAGGTAAACAACCAATTGCAGCTTAACTCTTCGAGTACCAGAGGGTTGTGCAACGCATTGTTTGTTAAATGTGTTATACAACTGTCTGGTATTCAAATGGTTAAAGGGATAGTAATACTTCGTTTTAACTTGATTTTATTTTGTAGGCATTAAAAAACATGAAGAATGATATAAGTCTTATCTCTCAAACCTTTATGGTTTATGAGATATTCACAAGCAAAGTTTCCCCTTCCCGCCCCTTTTACCTAGTGTAAGCCATCTCTTCTCAGATGTGGAATGCAGTCCATAGACCAGACAGATAACAGAAGGGGACACTCTTATTCCTATGAAAACAATGAAAGCCCTGCCCCCCTTGACAATCTTTTCAGGTTTTTCCCTTATCTTAATTGAAGATTGTCCCTCTCTGCAGTCTACCTGGGCACCTCCTTTCTGCTCTGGCTGAACAGTGTGACATCAGTAAAAGGGGCGGGAGGGGGACACTTTGTAATGGAATTACTCTGGAACTACAACTCTGACAGAATTGAAATAACACTCTCCAAAGTCCAAATACTATGATAATTAATTAGAGCTGCTTTTATTATGAAACATTACTATCCCTTTAAAAAGTAATTATAATGTTTTCTTCCTATTGGAGCAGACATAATAACATTCCCGGGACTGTACTGTGCAGCTTCAGATCTCTCCTATCTGCCATTTGGTGGGGGCAGAACACTGACCCCTTGTCTGTAACACAACCCAGAAGTATGTAGCTCTCAGCCAGAAACCTTACAGGATGCATGCTCAGTCTCCATAGAAACACTATGTTGGGCTTTCAAGCCAGGCACAGAGGAGTTAATGTCAATTTTGCCAGCATAACTCCACTGGTATTAACCTTTAACAACATATGAATGCTATAGTGCAAACCAGCAGACACATTCACCTTTAATAAGCGCTAGCCACTCATTCCAGCTCCATAGCTTAAACATGAAAATAGGTTAAACCCACATTATTTCCTGTGCTCCTTTTTTTAATACATAGCGTTAACCATTCAAATGCTGGAGGGGGAAGAAACACATTGCAAAGAAATGTGTTGCTCAAACCCAAACGGTTAAACAGGGAGTACAGGAAAAGAAAGCCCTGAAATGCCCATAGATTTCCCCATTGCCCTCCCCTTGGTACAAGCAGCCATAAATAGAGGAATATTGGTGTAATCAGCTTAGTAAATTGGTGTTAGACAGGCAAAGGGTCTGGAAAACGATTCCAGCTCCTGATTTAGTGTGGAGTCTCTTTCATACATTCATCCCATAGGATCTACAGGGACTGGGTTGTACAACTACAACTGGACTGCACTGTAAGACTGCAGGACTAGTGTTCTGCTCCCCATTCATTCACAATAAGTCCTGCCTTTAAAGGCAGATCAGCTCCCAAGGAGACAGATCTGCTGATAGGACGCTATTCACGTTAGTTTCCCTCTAAAGACCACATATATTTCATATGCCTTACTAGGTGTTTTAAAAAAAAACGTGATTTCACCCTTTATTATTTTTGGGTACCCACAGGCATCAGCAGAAGTTTTTCCATGTGGGGGGAGAAGCTATAATATGTCCCCCCCCAGGCCAGCCTGCCCAGCCCCTATGTTTATCCCCTCTTGCCTCGCTAGCAGATGCCTATGAGGGTACCCATGGATATGTTTCATGAATTGAATCATGCAAAGGAAAATTGCTTTTCCAAGTTCTTATATTTACAAGTTCAGTCAAGGTACAGAAATGTCTACATATAGCAATAAATATTACAGTTCATGAAAGAGCAGCATGTATTTAAATATTAGTGTTCCATTAATTCATGCCATAAATAGCTTGTTTGCTTGCTTTCATCTAGTAACATTGATTCCAGATGGTACTTATAATTGTAGAGAAAGCTGTACAACTACATTTAACTCCTTGGATGCTAGAGGGGTCTTCCATGTATTGCACAGCAATGTGTTGAAGGTCTCTCTAGCATAAAAAGAGTTAAAACAAGCACTGTAAGCAGATGTGATTTGCCGACAATGAAGCAGGTAAATACAGGCAATCCACAAGTTTTATTTTTAGTAATTGACTTTTATCAGTGGGGTCTCACTTTAAGCTGCTTAATCCTTATCGGTCTGAATATTCCTGGGGCTTTTATATTTTTCTTAGTTCTCTTCTGACACAGTCTCCCACTCTATAGGTCTCTGCTTTTAAGAGTCAGTATGAAAGATCAGAATTTCTTAACAAAGTTTTATCTTAAAGGAGCGTCTGTCACATATTAATAATTTATCCTTTCATTGAAATGCATGTCATGGTCATTCATTTAAGTCTTCTTTGGGGTTCTGAAAAACCAAGCCATTTATAATCAAACAACCAGTTTGATGCAATCTAGTAAAACACTGGGCTGAAAAAAGAGAAGTGTTTATGTTTTTTATTTTTTGTAAAGAGAAAAAACCTTATAATTTGTATTAACCTGCTCATGCCAGAAAAGCATTGAAGAGGAGTGCAACAACAACATGCACTTTAGAACCCTATGAAGCAGTGTGCCATGGCAATTTGTGGCTCCAAAGACAACTAATTAGGGTACCCCTTCTTTCCTATTAGCTTTTCAGTGCCAGTGAGATATGCAACACATACCATACTGGCACTCATGGGGTGAAGACTTTGACAAAAATGCTATTGATTGTGAAATAACTATAGATTTTTAACCTTCATTACGTGCTAGATACATGTTAGGTGTGCCCTGAAAATTGTGAACTGCATGTTGGGGTGCTCTGACCAATAAAAGTTTGAGAACCACTGTTATGAAAGGTAAGGGTTATTTTTTTAATTATAAATAATGGGGTGGCCATACTTATACTTTATCAGATTATATGAACAATATTGCATTTGTGTGTGTATAAACGCAATCTTACCCATATTGAAAGGTATATGCACAATGCTGTCGGCACAACCCATTCAGGAACATCTTCAGTTGAAGGCCTAAAGAAAATGAAATAAAAAGTTGTATACCTTGATTTTTTTAGCCCACATCAAGACCAAATTTGCATCTTTTTGCCCCCAGGCACAGCATTCTAGACATGCGTGGGCATACCCCAACCACAATCCAATGTAGGCTGATATAGAAGGTAATAACCTTAACTATATGATAAAAGCAAAAAAGAAAACTCTTAACCTCTTGGTTGCTACAGTGGTCTCTAATGCATTGCTTTGCAGTTTATTGGGGACCCCATTATCATCCCAGATGTTAAATAATAGTCAGTATAATTATATTTCAACTGGTAAATAAACTGGACAAATGAGTATTTTAACTGGTAATAGATCACCATAAACAAGTAGCAGGAGTGTAACACAAGGGGGCTTGTTTTAAGCTTGCTGGCCACATCCAAGACTTATAATGTGAGAGTGGGCAGCACATCAGAGGTTCCCTTAAGATATGATACAATAGGCACTTGCTTAGTCTATCTATTGGGAAATTGGCCACATCTCTGAAGAGCACACCCAGACACACACATGCACCTTCATTCCCTACTCCTTGGATGCAAATAAGACAATTTAGTGCTTTGTACACAGATGCAAAAGCAGGCACCAACGTGCTAGTAGCGCAGAAATTGCCCCTTATTTGTATATGTAATATACAAATATGGAAATGAAAGTGTTCACTGCACTCTTAAGACAACTGAGTCAACAGATGAATAATCACTGGTAATAGTATAAAATAAGTGTACAAAGTTTATAAATAACAAAAAAATAATTCTTAGATAACCCCAAATGAACGAATAAATACAATATACAGTGGTAAATGTATATATATATATATATAAGGACCTAATAAAAGCAATATCATAAAAAATTCTAATGTATGTTTAAATCAGAAAGGAATATGGAATGTCAAAGTCCACAAATGGTCATAAAGGTTGAATAATGTTATATGTGAGGTAGATGTCAATCTACCTTGGAACGGGAACAGTCAGTGGATGGAATGATAGTCCATAAGAGAGTGGCGTACTAGTAACGTAATGTCAATAGTATGTTTCGTGTATCTTAATTGTAAATGTGTAGTTGCATAAAATATAAATGTTAATACCAGGAAAATTGATGAAACAGTAAGTAATAATGAAAAGTTAGGAGACAGTACATACAGTTTAATGATGCTATAGCCCGGATGAACAGTGAAAACAGGAACTAAATGATGAAAAGAAGAAAGATATTTGATGGGTGGAAGGTCTGTTAGTATATGTGATATGACGTTAGCTGTTTAGTCAGAGTGAATACGTGACAAATATACCAGTTCGGTAAACAAACCTTCCTAATGCATCTCTGTGCTACTGTGAATAGGCCGGGGTCGGCTCAAGCAGCGGAATGTACATGGAAAAGAAAAAAGCAAACAGCGTGCAAGAGATCTAAGTGAAGCATTTATTGAATATACAAATAATAGATAACAGAAATCGGCCAAAAAGTAATTACAAATATATAGCAAAATATAAACCCAAGGAAGGTCTATAGATTATTGGATGAAATAAACATATATGATAGAATAATCCAGTGAGCTCCATCCACTAACTGTACTGATATGCTATTTTGCAAGCATTTAATTATTAGGGGGTGGAGGATCATATTGCTCATATTTGTCCCATCTCCATATCAAGCAGTTATTTATTCTATAAATTCTACCAATAGCATCTGATTGTCCATACCAAGTACACGTTAGTCTCTGCTTACAAGAGATTCCTCTTGGAGCCCCATTTGAGATCCAAATGCCCTGGGCTTCACATACACCTGACTGGCTATAGCTCTCCCTAGCTATTTATTTTATAATTTTATTATATTGTAATTTTATCTTTTTCAAGGTATTATTCTATCATATGTTTATTTCATCCACTAACCTATAGGCCTTCCTTGGGTTTATATTTTGCTATATTTTTTAATTACTTTTTGAAGATTTCTATTATCTACTATTTGTATATTCAGTAAATGCTGCACTGAGATCTTTTGTGTGCTGTTTCCTTTTTTCTTTTTATACTTATATGTGGCTCAGGAAGGCACATAATCTCACTGAAATATATAAAACACATCAAGCATGAGTTGGTACTTTACACATAAAAAGTTCTACCATTCACGGAGAGTCGCCCACTCATCCTATATAATAATTCGCTAAGTTGTGTGTAACGCCCGACATGCGCAGTAGACACTTCTGTGCGTGCGGCAGTCATGCGCAATACAGACTGCCCGCGCTGCGGCTGATACAGAGCTGGGCGCTCCGAAGGAGCGTCCAGCTCTATATCAGCAGAGGCGCGGGCAGTCTCTGCTGCGCGTGACTGCCCCGCGACCAGCTGCCAGAGGCACTATGGCCCGTGTAACGGGCTGTTCAACTAGTATTACTATATGCCACCGTATCTATAAAATCTTTATTCACATTAGAAGAGATGGGCGAAAAGTCAAGAAAATTTCCTGTGGGAATTTTTGTGGAAAAACAAGAATTTCAAGGTTTTTTGTAAAAATGCCTGCCCATCGAATATACATAAAATTTCCTCCTTTTTGCCACTGCCAATACATTTCCAGTGACAACTTTGACACCTATGTTTTCTATGACTGAATCATTTCCCACCCCAATATAATTTTTTTGAGGGCTAAAGTAGAGAGAAAAACAGCTGAAAGTAAATGTTATGCATCTTACAGCATCAAGTGCCTTGAATAAATTGTTAGCAGGCTGAGTGCCTTTGCCCTTTGCCCATAACTCTAACTTCTTGCTTGACTAACACTGGCACAGCCATCCTTGAAAAATACACTGTGACTTGGGATATTCTAGCAGGGTGCAACACATGAGATCAGTTCTTTAAAGCCTCTGTTTTTTAACAAAAAAAAACAGCAACATATCAACCACCAACATTTTGTTAAGTTTACTGTCCCATAGGCATACATTTGCACTATTTTTGTGCAGATTTTGACTTTTTTCTAAAAACATAGTAAGAGTGGGATGGCAGTACATAGTGGAAGAAAGGTTTAACTTTATTGTTTTAACAACATGACTTGTGGAGGTGGAGGGAGTAGTGTCAGTATGCACTGGAACTATATGACTCTTGTCATCTCCAAAAATAAACTCAGAGTCATACTCCTCTGCATTAGGAGCAGAAAATCTCGGCACACTCTTTGACACATCAACAAATCTTCTATTATGTAACCCAGAGCCCCAGGAGCATTTAAGAGTATTTCTGTTGCTGCTAGTTTTGGTACATCTGACCTGTTGTTGGTGTGTATCCAAGTCAAGTGGGAACTAATTGATCACGTTCCAAGGTGTGAGCCTGCTATCCCCCTGCTCACATGTTTCTTACATAAAAAACAGACAGCAACATGCTTAGTTTTTGGATCCTGATTCCTGAGAGAAGTACTGTGAATATCAGAGGCTGTGGGGTTCCAGAGGGGCTGCTACTACTACTCCTAGTGCTAGATGTTGCTGCTATTTGACTACTACCAGGTGTCACAGGTGCTGTACTTCCAACAGCAGCAGAGGCATTCATCATAGCTAAGGTAGTGGACTTTGATAACTTGTGTTGTTACTGCTGATTACCCAACACTAGTAGTGCATGTGGCTAAGTGGGACTGGAAGTGCCATGGATGAGGCAGATGATGACTGATAGGAAGACTGTGTATTTCCTTGACATCTTTACAGTCCAGAGTCAGGCTTTCCAATAGTTTTCTCAAACAGTTTTTAGACAGGCACAGATTTTCTTTTTAGTAGTGGAACACTGAGCATTGGCTTTCAGATAACTTTCTGGCCATGTCATCATCTTTCTCACTCTCAACTTCATCTGTATCTGAAGAAGATGAGGATGGCTGGAGGGGTATATTCTAGATCTACAGCAGTATCATCATTATCATCAGAAATGAGGTCATCATCAGCATAGCCCACTGCTTCTTTTCCACTACTTCTAGACAGAGGTCGCAAACAATTGATTTCTACTTTTCCCCCTTTGAGGGATTTTCACATTTTCTACTACTATCAGGACTGGTGTTTTTGTGCTTGTTTGTCTCACAGTCAGATGTAGCAGTGGGTTCAGCTGCTACACCTGCTTGCAATCTGCCATCAACAATGGAATGTGACTTATCGTCTACAGTGTTTTTAGATGGTTTATTAATAGTATGGATGCTGGTGGTGGTGGAACATTTTGTGGAACTATGACAAAGTACGTTCTCTTTGAGAAGAGAGAGATCACCATAATTTATTGTACAGCAGCAACCATGGTTGAAGACAAGTTTTGGACTACCACTTTACATGCATGTCCATGAATAATCCTAATCCTTTCAGCCTCCCCTACCCCTTGTGTGTTTGCCGGATATTACTCAACAACTGTGTGTGTTTTTACTGTTAATTACACAATACAACTAATTGTATGTGATGCCTTTGCCCTCTACAAAATACTATATCTTGTCTATGTCAGTCATAGCTCACACCAGGGTCTCAGACTCTGTTGTCAACTATCATTTTTTTAACTGTTATTTATTTATTTTTTTCATAAACTGCCTCCATTCCTATCGATGTCACCAACAAAAAACACTCACTGTTCAACTGTTTCTTTCCCCAGAATCCCATAGCACAGAAATAACAGCCAGATCAGGACGAAACTTGGATCACCTCTGCCTGTGTGTTCCCAGACAGTCACATAAAATTTTAGTGTATTTGGGGTAAACCTTCTTTGCTCTCTTTTCACTCCCCTAGACTCCCCTAAGACAAAGATAACCACCAGATCAAGAAGAATCTTGGATCATGCCTGCCTGTGTCTTCCCAGTCAGTCGCACCAATTTATTGGGGTATTTAGAGTCAATCTCCATTCTCCCTTCCTGTCTCCTAGAGTCCCCCAGACTTCCCTAATACAGAGAACAGATTTCCTGCCTAGCTTTTCTTCTCTAGCTCAAAACAGATCTACCTCCCACCAACACAGAATGGTATGCTGTGGGAACTTGACACCTTGCTTGTCTGCCTGTAGGAAAATTAGGGAAACTTGCCATGTGGTGGGGAGAAATTCTTTCTTCCCATTGATCTCAATGCAATGAGCTAAGCGAAAAAAGCACAACAGCGGCACTTTTATCAAAAAATGTACCACTTTGGAAAAAAGTGGCATTTTTCTCCTGCTTATCTTTTGATGTGAAAACTTTCACCTATATATAAATCTTTAAACATTAGTAAAGCAGATACTTTTTCAATGTTTTTCACTATATAGAGCCACAACAATAGTTTCCCAAACCTGTGTTCTACTCAGTTTAGCAAACATATTGGCAATTCTTTGCTTATGAGGCTCAGACACATTGTGACAGATATACTAAGTGTGATGATCTGACCGGAGCGCCCAATGTAAGCTGCCTGAGATGTACCTTGTGGAGGGGAAACCTCAGACTGCTGATTTAATATGTATTTAACACAACAGATGGCAATACATATTTACTCACTCGGTAGGCCCCAGTGAGCAAGGGGCTAGAGTTCACAGGCTTGAGAGCATTGCTAGCAGTTGGTGGCTGTTCTCAGGAAGTCTTGCTGTGGCCTAAGCCATATAGAGGTGCAGGCTGCAAAGTCTGATAGCAGGATGACCACCTAGGACACAGACACCTACTCACCGAGTCAGGAATCAACTTATTTAATCTACTGGTAGTATATAATCGCCTCTGTCAAAAACTGGAACAGCAGAATCAAGGTTCGCAAGTCTTCAGTCTGACGGTAGGTGGAACCAGAGATGGTCGACAGAGTCTAACTTGACTGGATGGTCGACAACATCGAACACAACACACTGGCCACAGGGAATCCCCCGAAGTCGAAGGGAAAGTAGTGAACAATCTGAATCAGTAACAGGCAGTAAGAGACAGTACCTAGGATGAAACAGAAGAATAGTCAAACAAGCCTGGGTCAAAACCAGTCAAGCAGCATAGTACAAAATCAGCATGCAGAAGAGTAGTTGTAAAACAGGCCGAGGTCAAAACCAATTCAGGAAGTCGAAGCAAAATCGGGAGATGAGATGTAGCCAAGGAAAGCCGGGTCTTAACACTTGAAACACTTGGAACAATATAATTCTAGAACGATTTGCTCACGAACCAACACAAGAGTGTCGGTGCTTGATATAGGCCCAAACAAGGACATTACCATAACAAAGTGGGGAAACAAGAAATAAGTAGGAGAACCAGAATACCTGGTAAAAAGGACAGCAAAACACAGAGAACATGACACTAAGAGATTGATCAATTCTGGGGCAAATCATCTTCACAACAGGGGACAAATAAACATGTCAGCTGATTTAAATGGTGCTTTAAACCCTTTGAATGGATGAGACGTCTCCAACATTTTGAGAAGCCATGCACCGCAGACCTGTCTAGCCATCAAGGGATTAAGGCTCCATTTAAATCAATGGGAAGTTTGGAGATGAATGGTTGATCCTATGGTTAAGAAGTTGTTTCTAAAACCAGAACTGTTCCAGTTCTTCTTAGCACATCAGCCGCAGTGTGCACAACTGCTGGTAAAGTAACTATACTATTGCTGATATAATGAATCATGAGTTAGGTTCACTAAGCAGTGATAAAGAATGATAAAGAGGTGATAAAGTAGAGGTGATTTATCCAGTTTATCACTTCTCCAATTCCTTTGGCGCCTATGCACTACAATGTCTTCAACTTTGGAGATCTTAGTGAGTAGGCTATATAGAATAGCACTGGAACTGGAGAAGTCATCTCCACTTTATCACCTCTTTATTACTGCTTAGTGAATCTCCCCCCATGAATTTTAGCACTAAAGTTAATTTTGAGTGTAATGTAAATGTAGGATTATGGTGCTCTAAGTGTTACATTAACAATAACACTGATGAGGTATTGACTCACTGTATTACAGTGACCAAAAGATGAGCAGGACTATAGAACACATAACATGATAAAAGCAATATTTAGGGAAAAATCAATCTGGCAGTTTGGACTATAACCTACAAGGTAATATTTTCAATTAAAAAAGTCTATATAATAATAAATACAATAACTATTGTACAGATGAAGTGATTCCTAAAAAGAAAGGAAGATAAAGAGGCACTTTTCAAATTCCTACAATCATTGTGTGGGCTCAAAATGACCCCATGTTATATTTTGCAAATATGTTCTTTCAGATTTAGTACTTTTGAAAACAGACATACATATTTTTAAATATGTGTTATTAAATGTTTTGATCTTTCCTAGCCATGAAAATATTGTAATAGCGTTATATTGACCCCAGGCAACCAATTATGTTACTTACAGCTTTCAGGAGAAATAATTGATTTTAATAAAAAAAAAAAAGATGCTTAAAAAAACACTAAATATCAATCATTTTACTTGAACAGAAGCTTTCTGATTTACACACACACACACACACATAAAATGTTAATAATAATAATAATGCTCAATATAGTAGGAATAATCCATTGATTAGAAGTACTTTGACAACAAGGAAAAGGGAGACAAGCAAATATTGTATTCTGGTGCTACACCTGCTGTTGTGCTTTTTGATAGATTTACAAGCTGCTCATTTTGAGGTTAACAGGTCTGTCATTTACTGTAGAATTTTGCACTACGGTGCCTGGGAAAGAGAAAGCTGCTAAACTTCTGACTCTAGTTAGTGTATACATAGACTGGTAAAGATTAGGAGATGGAATTGCTTGATTTAAGGAATATTGGTGATAGCCAGTTCTCTAGACAGTTTCCAGGAGTGTGGGTGTGATTTATCAACAGGGCCACTGACAATGACAGTTAAAAAAAACTTTTATCTAACAGGTGACAGACAAGACACTCTCTTTGAGCTGAGACTAACAGTGATTTATACTAGAAACAAAGACATACAATACATCAATAAAAACATTACTCATTACTTAGACAAGAAATATACAAGTATATATTTGTGGTGCTACTGTGATGTTATCCCGTGCAACTAACTGCATATTGCAGATGTGCTGAAGCTAACATTGCTGACATTTACACCTATGCAAATTAGTGGACAACATTCTAAAAAGGGGAAGGGTAAAAAGAAATATTTTCAGACTTTAAAAAAACCTTAAAATACTTACAGGTACATGAAAGTAATGGGGAAAAAGAGAGCTTGGTACTACCAGATAATGTGCTGCTGCTACTGACCTAATTGATGATGTTGATTTAAAATATGTACCTCTACACTTCTCCCCTTCTACTGATAAAGATCAGGTACAGTAATAATATAAAAGGGAAAGGCTCAATCTTTTATCAGTGAATAGGAACAATAAGTCTGTTTTTCATCTCTTTCAAATTTTGGACAAGTAAACATGCCTAAAATACACAATCATCTTTGGTCATCATCATCAACAACAACATCTCTGATTCCAAATCCAATCATCCACCCAGTCACACACACTACTGCTGATTTAGGAGCAATGCAGGTCAACATAAACAACCCTACTACTGATACTACTACTACTAGCACCATTGCACCATTTAGCCCAGGCAGTAGTGATAATGTAATAAGTAATAGTTCCACAGAAACCCCTCAATCTATGAAAGCTACAGTATCAAGTAAGAGTTGCATTTTGCTGGGGGTTATTTTGGGGGGAGTCAGACTCAGTATGTCTGGTTCTGTGGCTGTCAGTGCAGTGGGACATAGTTATAGGTCAGTATGTGTGGTCTATAGTTTCCAGTGCAGTGGGACAAGACTTGTGATTTAGTGTGTGGCAGGCAATGTGAGGCCTTCCAACTCCTACAAGACTACTACTTTCATCATTCCTGAATTAATGGAATTGTATTCTTGCAGCAGCTAGAAGGCCTTGAGTTGCTCATCCCAGTTGTGTGGCTACTATTGCAGTCCAACAAGGCTGGAAGCCAATGTATCAGGTTCTATGGCTATAGTGGTACAGTGATACAAACAATCCACAAACTGCTGCACCATATTGAGAGACATGATATTAATAAAACATCAAATCTTTATTGATTCAAAAAATAAAAGTCATAATAGTACTTATCTATTGAAAAAACTTGTGTCAACGACATCCCTAGTGTCTGGAGGCATAGAACATCAACGCGTTTCGCGTAATAACCGCTTAATCAGGCAACAAAGCATAGCTGACAGGCAACAAATTACCTCTAGCAGGTAGTCTGGAATAGGTGTGTTCCCCTGAAAACAAATCTGTGAAAACCTTGTGGTTGTCCCTTAAAATCATCTGCCTACTGCCAAAATGATTTTGCTATATTTTTTCAATGGCTACAAACTTCCAGTCACTTTACGTACATTTAGATCATGCTTTAGCTCCAAAAACATGATGTTTCCAGGAAGTGAAACACAACACAAGCAGCTAGAGAGATAGAGAGGGTGCTAGGCTATTTTGCAGTGATTTATTTAATGAAATTAAGGCAGCAGAGGCTCAGACTGTTGGCTAACAGGATGAGAATTCATCTGAAAAAAAAGTAGGGGCTGGAAAGATCGTGATGCATCCAGTGAGTCTGAGGAGGAGAAGAAAGTGACAACCACCGGCAAAGAAGGGTCTAGTAGCCCTGATTTCCAGACCCAATGATGCCCAGTCCTCCAAAATTGTCCCTTGGGATCTGGGGAACATTTTTGAGCAAACCAGCAAAAGGCACGTCAAGAACTGCGTAGCAGTGTGAGCAGTACAGGTCAGTTACCTTTGTGTGCTGCTACTGCTGCTAGTGTGTCTTCTGATACTCAGGAGTAGGAGGAAAAGATGATGGCAAGTGTGACAGCAAGGGACCCTAATTCACACTTGCCATCCCCAAGCAGTCCCACTACTACCACATGGCAGCTAGTGAGTGTTGGAGGTGATGGAGGGGGTGATGGTAAAGGTGATAATCTTGAAACAGCTGGTGGTGGGACTTTCATGACAGCAGTAGATCCTCCTCCTGAGGTGGAAGGGGAAGTGAAGCCAAGCAGCCATACTAGCAGTCAAGGTAGCCCACAGCATCCCCCTGACCCTGTGATTCCCCTTCCCTATCATTGTGCCTCTGGGACATGATGCTGAGGAAGGCAGAACTGGCTAGCAGCAGTAATAGTATCAGCACAGATCATCTGCCTGTGCGTGCTGCTAGTGTTTCTGCTCTGCCTTCTACACTGCAAGAGGTGGCAAGTGTGACAGTAGGGGACCATCTGTCACATACCCTTGGGTGTATGTGTAACGGTTTGTTTGACACACAGACACAGTGGTTTAGGATAAAACACAGTTTTATTGAAAACACAGTAATATAATAACCCTCACAGGTCCTGTAGTATTTACACAGAATATTCCAGACACAAGACAGGTTACACATACATATGCCTACACAGGTCCAGTATAACCATAGAGTTCATAACAGAATATACTGACACAGGTCAGGCGGAAAACGAAGGATTCCCAGGGTATCGGTACTGCATGGGTTAATGGTCTTCAGCGAGTGTAAACAGTCCCATGTGAAGAGAGGGCTGTAATGGAGCTCACACAAGATAGAGAGCTTAAGGATAAGTAACGCCCAGTAATAGGTTAGCAGACAAACGTGAACTGCCAGAGTAGCATCAGAAACTGAGCAACATATAACACTGCTGTAGCAGTAACGGAGACCAGGCAACAAGTGTTTTGCCGTAGCAGTAACTGAGACAAGGCCGCTTGCACTCTGCCGTAGCAGTAATGGAGATTAGGCCACTTGCACTCTGCCGTAGCAGTAACGGAGACTAGGCCACTTGCACTCGGCAGGAGCAGTAACGGAGATGAGGCCACTTGCACACTGTCGAGCAGTAACGAAGACTAGGCCACTTGCACTCTGCAGGAGCAGTAACGGAGACACACAACTGAGCACTGCTGTGACAGGAATGGACTGGGCAACTGAGAAACTTGCCCTGAGTTCGCTACCAACCGGGAGCATCACAAATGCCTAACCGATAGGATTAGGTTCGGTACACAGAGCAGGAACTTCAGCCACGCCTGGTCAGTACACAGGAGCAGGAACGTCAGCCAAGCCGGGTCGGTACACAGGAGCAGGCGAAGAGGAATGGTCAGGCAGTCTGGGTCGGTTCACAGGCAGGAGACGAGATGCAGAGTAGTCAGGCAGGCCAGGTCGGTACACTGGGAACAAGCACTGGTACAGGAACACCACAAAAGGGCACCGGAGGGGTGCCAGAACCCAGTTTATAAAGGCCATACTGGGCAGGACAAGCCCAGAATGGCCAATAGGAGTAAAGCACAGTGTAGACTGACAGAATGTTGCAAGGGGAGCACGGGCACAGTGATAGTATGTCTGTAATGTTTATGTAATGTTCTGATCCAAAGTAGGAGTCCAGTAGGCAAGGAGGCCCAAAATCACTTAAGCTGGAGATATAAGAACAAAGTCTCTGGAGCAGAGTAGCCAGCAAGCAGGAAGTCCAGAGGCCAAACCAAGTGTAAGGAAGCCAGAGGTCAGAAAAGTGGTAGAGCAAGCCAAAGGTCAGAAGCTAGGAGTTAAGCCAAGAGTCAAGGATTCAGAAGTAAGGAGAGACAAAAATTCCAGACAGAAATCAGCAACAGAAGATCAGGATAATCAGGAATGCTAGGTCACCAGAACAACTGAAGAAGGAATATCCCATGGTTTAAAAAGGGAGCCAAAGGCAGGAACCTGCGTATTCTGACAAGGATGCATCACGTAAGTAATGCAAAGAACGCTAGGTCGCAGACCAAATGACGCAACTCCTAAGGATCCAATCACGAACATCAACTGACAAAGAGCGTTTTGTACAAGTACTCAAGGAAAACAAGGAAAAGTGACTTCTAAGGGGTGCACTGGAAGTACCAACCCAGAAACGAAGTATGCAATGCAACGGCTTCCACCATAACACAAGGTTAGTACATGACAATACCATCTGGTGCATGTGCTTTATTCACCATAACATTTTTCAGTCCCTTTTGGACTTGGACCTCAGTAAGCCAAATACATGATGGAGGAAATTCTGTGGTTTTGTCTATGTGCCTATAGTCTGTCAATGTTTTTCCTTTGTATATGCAGAAGCATTTAATGTATTTATGGTGTCAGCCATAGCCTTATCTTCACTATTCAATCCAACCATTGCGACTCTCAAAGAGCAGCAGCAGCGAGAGACTGGTGGTGGTGGTGGTGATGAGGGAGATGGTGGAGCAGCTTGGATGGAAGGGACAATAATGGCCCTATTAGCCCAAAGTGAGAAGTAATGGGAGAGAGACATGCAAATGGGGATGGGCATCACTGCCACTACCAGCAGTGACATTGCAGAATTTCCAGAGTTTGCTGCTGCTATAATTCCTGCTGCTGCTGAGTTGCACGGGTATCAGGCTTATGAGGAGCAGACTAGTGTGCCACAGACCACCGTGACAACTGAGGGAATGGGGTCCAGCACTAGTGATGTGGGACTAGGACAGATTCCACTTGCCAGCAATACTCCTGGTCCTAGTTCTAGTGCTGATTCTGAGGCAGCAGCTGCAGCATCCTCCTCCTCCCCAGCCAGTGAAAGGGATTGTGGAGGAGAAAAGAAAGAGGCCATTCTTCTCCACCTTTCTCCTCCCCCCTGAGGTCCTGGTTGTGCTGACTATTTTTCACTTGGGGCAGGTACAGTGCAGTCATCAGCAGCAGCACTGTGCACAATTTGCGGTAAGTCAATGAAAAGGGGAAAAGCCTTGGCGCAAAAGTCCTAAAAACACACATGAAATACAAACACCATGACATGAGGAGCTTCTGTTGCTGTACCCCCTGCTCTCCAAAAGGGTACCAAGAGTCAAGGTGAAAATCGAAGAGGAGGAAAAATAGAGAAATCCAGCCTGAAAGTTCTATGGCGAGCAAAGCACCTGACTCACAAACACCTTCGATGCTAGGGTTCAGGCAACGTGTCGGTACCTTAGCTGATCCTGGTACAGCTCTGGAAGACTGTGTCACCCTTTCCTGGCCTCCTTCTCTCTTCTGCATAGGTGCTGAAGTCCCAACGCATGTCTCACACAGAAGTTGCATACAGCAATGTCAGCACCCTCTTGTCACCAGGGGTATTTAAAGAGCTCACCTCTGTCTCAGTGCGCAGTTGAATTAGAGTTATGGATTATTTCTGTTGTTGTTCCTGCTACCTGATGTATTGGAATTCCAGTTTGCCACCTGCCCTGACCTTCTGACTCCCACAACCACAAGCATCTCACCCTGCCCTGACCATCACTTCTGAACCTGTCGCAGCCTGCCCTGACCTTGGGCCTGTCTACCACTACGTCACCTGTCTCTGCCTGCCCTGACCTCTGGCTGGTCCACCACTACTGAACCTGTCTCAGCCTGCCCTGACCTTTGGCCTGTCCACCATTTCTGATCCTGCTTCAACCTGGTATTGTTTTTATATTTTTTCTCTTTATATACATGTATATTGTTTTGTGTTACATTTATAAATATATATATATATATATATATATATATATATTGCTTTGTCTCTGGATATATATATCTGTTTCCGTTTTGTTTTAGTACCCCGCCCTGGTTAGTTAGGGGTCCCTTAGGGCTTCTATCCTTGCATCCTCGGTTCCCTCAGTTCTCCTATTGTCCTGTTCCATCAGGGCTGACAGTGTGGAAAGATGTAGCAATGTCAACTTATGATCCACCTCTGTCGTTGTTACCTCCCCCACGAGCTCATAGACACTCTGTAGATGTCAGGATGTGGCAGTTCATGCCCACCCATTTCACACTGTGTGCTGCACTGCCCGCACATGGCAATGTGGTGGAGGATAACCGCAACCAGGGCATCAAGCATCATCTGATAAGATTCCATACCACAAAATATGCTAAGCTGGTGGCAGGGGGGATTCACCATTACTATTACGCCTGCTAGTATACCAGATGGGACAAGGGTCATAGTGACACAGCAGTACTTGGCTTCTCTGAGGATAATTTAACATTGGTGTTTGGTTACATTTGTACCAGTTGTTAGTTGTGAGTGCAGATGTACCCATTATTCACAGTCCTTCCTCTATTTCACAACTTTCCTACACACACTGTGCACATTGCTTTTGCTGATGAAAGTTCCTTCCTGCTCTCAAGGGAAACATTTCTGTTCCAACAACACACCCCTGATTTTGGAAGTGGTGCAGGAGGAGAAGCATTATGGCTATCTTCATTTATCCATATTTACCTGGAGTAGTGGGGGCTAGTTGTGTTGCTGATGGTGTTGATCATCAACACCCATATCACTACAGTTGTTGATACCATTCCCTTGGAGCTGCCTAATTGTCCTGCTGCTTAAACAACTCAGCAGCAGCAGAAGCAAGAACAGCAGTCACAAATGCCACAATGACACTGTGGTATTTGCCAGTGGCCACTGACCACTATAACATAATCTGCTGGCACTTTTTCTTCCAGGGCTTGTTCTTTAAATATACAACAGAGGCCTACAAAAAAATTGGGGGGCTTGAATCTAACAAGTCTAAGTCCTACAAATCACTCTTTCCTCAGGGCCTGTGATTCTAACAAGCCTGGATCCAAAAAATCATCATGGATTCCTCAGGGCTTGTGACTCTAACAAGTCTGAGTCCAAAAAATCATCACTGATTCCTCAGGGATTGTTATTAACAAGCCTGAGTCTAAAAATGATCATTGATTCCTCAGGGCTTGTGACTCTAAGCCTAAGTCCTACAAATCAATGTTTCCTCAGGGCTTAGGCCTAACACAAGTCTTAGCTCTACAAATCAATGTTTCCTCAGGGCTATAACCTAACGCATGTCTAAAACCTACAAATCAATGTTTCCTCAGGAATTGTGCCAAACAAGCATATGTCCTGCAAATCAATGTTTCCTCAGGGCTTGGGCCTAACACAAGTCTAAATCCTACAAATCAATGTTTCCTCAGGGCTTGTGCCTAACAAAAGTCTAAGTCTTACAAACCAATGTTTCCTCAGGGCTTGTGCCTAACACAAGTCGAAGTCCTGCAAATCAATGTTTCCTCAGGGTGTGGACTTCTAACAACAAATCTAAGCCCTACAAATCATCCTTTACAAAATATCCTGTCAAGTATGAGTATGTCCCAGTCACAACATACATCAGGGGGTCCCTGTCTCTGTCACATTACTTACCCTTTTTTATTGTATTATTTATTTATTTTATTTATTTACTGTCACCGCAATCCCAGCCAGCAAAGCCCCCCGAAAAAAATTCCCAGGTCAACAGATTATTTCCCCAGACTCCACCAATACAGGACCATCAGACCCATTTTATAACATAGCTGTGGGAAATAACATACCATTTGCTATGTATTGTGTGTACATTCAGTCTTCCCATTGGTTTCAATTCAATGAGTTAAGTGAAAAAAAGAGGAAAAGTGCACTTTTCTCTGGAAAATTTCTACTACATGGAAAATGCCATTTTTCACTAGTCCTGGTTTGACACAAACATTTTTGCCCATCCCTAGTCTGTAATAAACTGAAGAAAGAAAAAGAAAAAAGGGGTGTCTCACAGAGTAGTATGTATTGTAACTTCAATTCTCAAACCCAATGTGAATCCCTTGAATTGGGGTACTCACAAGTTAAGATGGTCTTTACAAACACATACATGTAAAAAAGACAAAACTTGCAAGTGAAAGCTATTTCTATTCTCCACTTCCACTTGGGTGTATTCCCAGATTGTTCAGCAGCTACACAGAGTTCAGTCGGTGCTCCACAAAGTGTCCCATCCGACGAGCCAAAAGGCAAAAAAGAAACAAAGTGCCAGTAGGTTTCTCACTGGTAAAAGAACGCTTGAATCAGTAATATATGGGGAACATTAACTCTCTGTACTCACGCAGTGCATTGCACCGGTGTATGGTCCACACCGGTGTTCTTAATCACATGCAGGGAGATTTGGATCACTTGTCCCTGTTCAAGCTCAATCAGTATTGATCCTCCAAACAATTCTGGATGTTGCATGCAGAGAGTTTACATGTTACTAACACTTATGGAAGAGTAATAATTCTCGGAACTGAGTATATTAATGGTATAAACAAATTTATTTAAAATACATAAATTTTAAAAATCGGTACACGGTACCGTCAGACATACCAAATTTAAAACAATGTACAACAAGTATTGATATATGTATATGTTATCCAAGCTTGAGTAATATATACACCAAAATAACGAGATACCAAGCTAAAAGGATAATTTGGCTCTGAGGAAGGAAGCCACGCGATATTTAAATATAATAGCCCAGTCAGGGTTAAGGGGCATTCTGATTCTCAGAGCCTGGAATGTGCATGACAAAATTGCACAAAAATAATCCAAAAATACTTGTGGAATGTTGGCCAGTTAGAAAATAGATGTTTTAAAGAACTAATTTCATATGATGCACCCTAGTAAGATATCCCCAGCCACATTATGTTAAGAATGGCTGTTCCAAAGTTGTACAATCAAGTGTTAAATGTCAGTGAACACCATTTACTACAAAGTGTGGCATTACTGCATGTGAAATGGTTACATAATACTTGCAGGATAATTAATTTCTAAGCCAGAATGATGACCTGCTAGAGTACTGGCAAACAAAACTGTATGTGTGACCAGCATTTGTGTGTACTGTTGTGAAAGCTTCATTAGCATACATAAATGTGGAGTATCAAGTGTAAGTTTCTCCTGGCTGTGCCTTTGCTGATTTTTTGGCTGGCATGATGCATGGGCAATTTTTAATGAAGTTTTCAGATCTAAAAACTTGAATCAAGGTGACATGTCCACTTCAAAGCCTGTTGGTGCCATTGGGGACACTTTAGCTGAGGCTGTGGTGCTCGGGGATGGCCTCGGTCCTCCTAGTGGGGCGGGTGTTCAGGTTGTCCTCGTGTGGGCACAGGTCTATCAGTCAGTGGTTGGGCCAGTTTGGGGGATCTACCTGTGCACGGCTGATGATGTCCAGGGGCCTGTGCTGTTCTTGGGTGCTTGGGAACCAGTTTAAGCACCTCTGAACAATGGACATTTTGGGGCTTAATTGGAAATGGCTCTTTTTGTTTTATTTTTGTTTTTTTTACTTCTTCTGGATCAACAGTGTTGATATAGCACAGATTGAACTTGATGCATGTGTGCCTCATCAACTATGAAAGTCCTTAGTTTGCTACCAGAAAGTCTGCAGCTAGAGAGTGCTGGTTAGAGTGTTAATGACTGCAGGACATGTCTAACCAGTAGCAATGTTGGAATGAACCAAGATGTAATACCATATTTAGAAGAAGTGGAAAACAAAAACACAACATACAGTAGCTTATAGCACATGTATAGATGGTAACAACATTGAGGAGGAGGGATCTGCATGATTGACATCATCTATTACAGTTGGGACTGTTCATTGATCACTGATGAATGATTGTCAAATAATGCAGTGTTATATTGTACTTGTACATTTACGATCATCCACCAAGTTAAATTTGATTTTTCATCAATTATTTTTGTGCTGTTGAATGATGTTAATAAAATGTAATGTTGTCATCTTGTATGTTGTCACTTAATATAATTTTAATAATTGATACAGTCATGAATTCTTGATAAAGCAGTGTGTGAATTGCAAAACTCTTTGAATGGCCTTACGTTTTTTATGTTTGATTTTATCTTTCTAATAAATTGATATTATATACTGTTCGAAGTGAGGAAGCAGCATTGTCCAAGGTGAATCTAAGTACAGGTCCTATGTACTGGCTGAGCCTTTGACTTTTCACATATTAATAACGGGAAACTGTAAATTATGGATATAAGATGTCATACGGTCCTGTTATTTAACAATGACAGAAAGTAACAACTTAGTGGGGTTAATAAAGTGTCCTCCCTTCATTGTCCATCAACATATGAATCCGATCTAAATGATTCCGATCAAAAAGAGGACCATATGTGCAAAGAAAGAAGTGCAATTCTAGGGCAAACTAACTGAACCACAGGCTTTTAACACATTCTAGGGGGCCATGTGTTGGAGACCTCTGTAGATATCACAGGGTTTAACCATCTGTATGCCAGACAGATCTACAATGTACTGCAAAGCACCTCTGGCAATCAAAGGGTAAAAAAGCCTTATTTAAACAATAGGAATATTGTGAATGAATGTACCCCTTTGGTGCATTTAGCTTGCCCCAGATTTGCTAAATTTTTTCCCTTTTTTTGCATTGACTCCTAAATGGGTTATAATTTGGGTGGACATGCATTTAACATGCAATTACAATGTATTACAAGCTCTTCCAAACATCAAGGTATTAATTTAACAGAAATCTGTCAGTGTGTTGCGAGGATCAAATGCATATTGTATAGCACAAAAGACAGCTCTAAAAAGACTGGCCCTGAGTATTCTTGAATGACTTCGATGTTTACAGCAATGTGTTTTCTTATTAAAGAGCAGTGCTAATAGAAAACAGTAGACAATACCAGGGTTATTTGTGTTTCCATTTACCGTCTGCCTCTGTACAGAGAAGGCAAAGTCTAAAAGGATGCATTCATCAGAAATGCACAATGCTACAGGACATCTCTAGGTGCCAGTGACTGCTTTAAAATAGAAAGGTGAACTTGACACATAATACAGAGCAATGACTAATGTTTCTTTTCACATAAAACTGAGAATTCAGCCACTGTGGTTTAATGGTACTTTACTTTACCAGTGCTGTGGCATCATAAGATCTCCTGCATTTTGTGATGACAACTACAATTGCCATTTGAAAAGTAGCAAAGCACTGTCTTGATTTTCCTATTGCGTTTGTTTCCGAACAAACATTTTGATGGGTGAAATACAAGACTTCATCATAATTGTCCACCATACATAGCACTTTTATCATTTTCCATTTTATATGACCTCTGCTCCAGTAATGCTGTTTCCCATTTTCCAAAAGTATACACACAGGGACAATGCAAGAAGGAGCCTCTTTTGACATCTGTATGAGTGCTATTAAAGTCCATTTTCCCTGCATGAAAGCCTCTTTTTTTAGAAGTATAACAAACTGTATTCTTCACTCCTTTTTGGCATCTTATTTCCACAGAAGACTATAATATGTATATTCAAACTACTAGAAAAATACATATAAAATCTTTAAGACTGTAACTGCAACATGAATAGCAATGTTAATTGCTTCACATGATTATCCACACCTTAGATGCTAGAGATATGAGATATGAGGCATTGTTTCACATGATAGTGTTTCACATAATATCATCAACAGAGACTGAACCATTGTGCTATTTGACAAACCCTTCCTTTATTGCCTCACAGTCCTTGTAGTCCTCTGTCTCACTGGTAAATACAAAAAAAAAAAAAAATGCAGGTCTCAGGTACTACAGAACAGGTGAAAGAAGCTAGGGGCTAGAGACTGAACCAGAAATCCCCATTCAGTAGATCACAAGCTGGACACCAGCTGCAGAAGGACTGGACCTGGAGGCGAGAAACTGGAAGACCTGGAGAACTGGAGCCAGAGACTAGAGACTGGAAGGCCTGGAGAACTGGAGCAAGAGGCCATAGACTAGAAGGTCTGGAGTAGTGATGAGCGAGCATGCTCGGCCGAAGCTCGGTTCGGCTCGAGCATCGCTCTGCTCGGCACATGGCGGTACTCGTACGAGTACCGCATGTGCTCGCCCGCCATGTTCGGGTCTCCTCCCCGCACGTTTCGCGGCTGCTGCGCAGCCAATAAACGTGCGGGGAGGCTCTGACATCAGTGTAATGCCAGCAGCCATGTTGGCTGCTGGCATTACACTGATTGGCTGGCCAGAACCCGTGATCGGGTGCTGTATAGCACCTGACCAGCGAGTTCGGCTCAGTCTTAGCCAGGGAGAGATGAGGATAGGAAGGGAAAGTCAGTGTAGGGAGAAGAAAAGCGAGTTTGAAAAAAAAAAAAGACCCAAAAGTCCTTTTTAGGACTACTGTGTGTGGGGGCAGCAGATATATTTTGTTTTGGGGGGCAGAGTTTAAAAAAAAAACGTCACATATTCCGTTCACTGTGCCTAGCCGCAGATTAGCAGCACATTCTGTTTAGTGTGCAAAGTTTCAGATTAGCAGCACATTCTGTTTAGTGTGCAAAGTTGGAGATTAGCAGCACATTCTTTTTAGTGTGCAAAGTTGCAGATTAGCAGCACATTCTGTTTAGTGTGCAAAGTTGGAGATTAGCAGCACATTCTGTTCAGTGTGCAAAGTTGCAGATTAGCAGCACATTCTTTTTAGTGTGCAAAGTTTAAAAATTAAAAGTCACTTATTCCGTTCACTGATCCTAGCCGCAGATAAGCAGCATATTCTGTTTAGTGTGCAAAGTTGCAGATTATCAGCACATTCAGTTTAGTGTGTAAAGTGTAAAAATTAAACGTCACTTATTCCGTTCACTGATCCTAGCCGCAGATAAGCAGCATATTCTGTTTAGTGTGCAAAGTTGCAGATTATCAGCACATTCAGTTTAGTGTGTAAAGTGTAAAAATTAACAGTCACTTATTCCGTTCACTGATCCTAGCCGCAGATAAGCAGCACATTCTGTTTAGTGTGCAAAGTTTCAGATTAGCAGAACATTCTGTTTACTGTGCAAAGTGTAAAATATCAAAGTCACATATTCCATTCACTGTGCCTAGCCGCAGATAAGCAGCATATTCTGTTTAGTGTGCAAAGTTGCAGATTATCAGCACATTCAGTTTAGTGTGTAAAGTGTAAAAATTAAAAGCCACTTATTACGTTCACTGATCCTAGCCGCAGATAAGCAGCATATTCTATTTAGTGTGCAAAGTTGCAGATTATCAGCACATTCAGTTTAGTGTGTAAAGTGTAAAAATTAAAAGTCACTTATTCCGTTCACTGATCCTAGCCGCAGATAAGCAGCATATTCTGTTTAGTGTGCAAAGTTGCAGATTATCAGCACATTCAGTTTAGTGTGTAAAGTGTAAAAATTAAAAGTCACTTATTACGTTCACTGATCCTAGCTGCAGATAAGCAGCATATTCTGTTTAGTGTGCAAAGTTGCAGATTATCAGCACATTCAGTTTAGTGTGTAAAGTGTAAAAATTAAAAGTCACTTATTCCGTTCACTGATCCTAGCCGCAGATAAGCAGCATATTCTGTTTAGTGTGCAAAGTTGCAGATTATCAGCACATTCAGTTTAGTGTGTAAAGTGTAAAAATTAAAAGTCACTTATTACGTTCACTGATCCTAGCCGCAGATAAGCAGCATATTCTGTTTAGTGTGCAAAGTTGCAGATTATCAGCACATTCAGTTTAGTGTGTAAAGTGTAAAAATTAAAAGTCACTTATTACGTTCACTGAACCTAGCCGCAGATAAGCAGCACATTCTGTTTAGTGTGCAAAGTTGCAGATTAGCAGAACATTCTGTTTAGTGTGCAAAGTGTAAAAACTAAAAGTCACATATTCCATTCACTGTGCCTAGCCGCAGATAAGCAGCATATTCTGTTTAGTGTGCAAAGTTGCAGATTATCAGCACATTCAGTTTAGTGTGCAAAGTGTAAAAATTAAAAGTCACTTATTACGTTCACTGAACCTAGCCGCAGATAAGCAGCACATTCTGTTTAGTGTGCAAAGTTGCAGATTAGCAGAACATTCTGTTTAGTGTGCAAAGTGTAAAAACTAAAAGTCACATATTCCATTCACTGTGCCTAGCCACAGATAAGCAGCATATTCTGTTTAGTGTGCAAAGTTGCAGATTATCAGCACATTCAGTTTAGTGTGCAAAGTGTAAAAACTAAAAGTCACATATTCCATTCACTGTGCCTAGCCGCAGATAAGCAGCATATTCTGTTTAGTGTGCAAAGTTGCAGATTTGCAGCACATATTCCGTGTACTATGAAGAAGGCGGGTAAAAAGGGACGGGGAAGTGGACGTGATCCTGATAGTTCAGGGCGTGGGTCAGGACGCGTAGAAACTGTGCCTTGTGCCAGAGCACAAGAAAGAAAGACATCCACCATACCTAGCTTCATGTCTCAGTTTACAGGGCGTCGCAGGACATCACTCTCGAGGTCAGACCACTGCGAACAGGTGGTCGGTTGGATTTCAGCTGATACTGCTTCCAGTCGGTTAAGCACCATCCTGTCTTCCCCCAAGTCCACTCTCAGTAGCCAAGAGTCTGATCAACATAATCCTCACCCTGATCATCCTTCCTCCCACCATAGAGGGTCTGGTCAAAGAAGTGATCCAACACTGGGATATAGTGAGGAGCTCGTCTCATCACCAATCCTTAATTTGAACCTCTCTCCAAGCACGCTTGCAGAGGAACATGAAATCTTGTGCCCTGATTCACAACCTCTAGAGGGTACCCAATCACAAGAAGATGACAGAGGTGAACGGCATTTAAGGTCAAAGGAAGTGGATGATGATGATGATGAGACACAGTTGCCATCAAATCAACCACTTTTACTGTCTCAAGACCTTGATGAGGAGGATGATATACAGTTGTCAATGACTGAGTATGTGGTAGGATCAAGACATGAGGAGGATGATCAGAGTGAGGAAGTGGAGGAGGACTTGGTGGACGATGAGGTGACTGACCCCACCTGGGAAGGTGGAGAGCCGAGCGATGACAGCAGTCCTGAGGGTGAGCCATCTGCAGCACCGCACCAGGCTGGAAGAGGCAGTGGTGTGGCTAAAGAAAGAAGGCGGACCGCACCAAACCGGCCCGCAAATGTTCCACGGAGCACCCCCTTGCATAAATCTCCCTTGCCTAGGGCTAGGTGTTCCGCAGTATGGCGTTTTTTTAAGGAAAGTGCAGACGACAAAAGAATTGTAGTTTGCAACCTGTGCCACACCAGAATGAGCCGAGGCATGAACACTAGCAACCTCACCACCACCAGCATGATCCGACACATGGCATCCAAGCACCGTAATAAGTGGGAGGAACGCTCGGATCGCCAATCTGTGTCTGCAGGCCACACCACTGCCTCCTCTTCCCCTGTTTTCGGTGCCGGCCAATCGCCTGTCGAAGGCGCAGGCCCGCATACCTCCCGCCCTGCACCTGTACCATCTGAAGCACCATCAGCGACCACATCCACTTCCCTGTCCCAGCGCAGCATCCAAATGTCGTTACCACAGGCATTTGAGCGCAAGCGAAAATACCCAGCCACCCACCCACAGGCCATAGCACTAACCTCACACCTTTCCAAATTACTGGCCATCGAAATGCTGCCATTTAGGCTTGTGGAGACTGAGTCCTTCCGCAGCCTGATGGCAGCAGCTGTCCCTCGGTACGCAGTCCCCAGCCGCCACTACTTTTCCCGGTGTGCTGTCCCCGCCTTACACCACCATGTGTCCCGTAACATCACCCGTGCCCTGACCAACGCAGTTACTGGGAAGGTCCACTTAACGACTGACACATGGACAAGTGCTTGTGGCCAGGGACGCTACATTTCCCTGACGGCACACTGGGTGAATGTCGTGGAGGCTGGGAGCGACTCGGACCCTGGGATGGCACAGGTGCTACCCACGCCGAGGATTGCGGGCCCTACCTCCATCAGGGTTTCCGCCACCACCTACGTTATTGGCTCCTCCTCCTCCGTTTCCACCTCCGAATTCTCTGCGCGCAGCGCCACTCACCCATCAGCCGGTAGCTGGAAGCAGTGTAGCACTGCAGTGGGGAAGCGTCAACAGGCCGTGCTGAAGCTGATCTGCCTTGGGGACAAACAGCACACGGCCTCAGAGCTGTTGCAGGGGATTAGTCACCAGACCGAGCAATGGCTCTCGCCACTCAACCTGCAACCAGGCATGGTTGTGTGTGATAATGGGCGTAACTTGGTGGCGGCTTTGGAGCTCGGCAAGCTCACACACGTACCATGCCTAGCGCATGTATTTAATTTAGTGGTTCAGCGATTTCTAAAAACCTACCCCAATTTGCATGATCTCTTGACCAAGATGCACCGCGTGTGTGCACATTTCCGTAAGTCATCAACAGCTTCAGCCGGCCTGTTGAAGCTGCAGCAGCGCTTACAATTGCCAGCTCACCGGCTGCTGTGTGACGTGAGCACGCGCTGGAACTCCACCTTCCACATGTTGGCCCGGCTTTGTGAGCAGCAGAGGGCAGTAGTGGAGTACCAGCTGTTACACGGTCGTCGCCTCTCCGTTCAACTTCCTGTAATCAGAAGTGAGGAGTGGGAATGGATGTCAGACCTCTGTGAGGTTTTACGCAATTTTGAGGAATCGACACAGATGGTGAGCGGCGATAACGCTATTATCAGTGTAACCATCCCACTTCTGTGTCTACTGAAACGCTCGCTGCTCACAATTAAAACCAACGCTTTGCATGTGGAAGAGGTGGAAATGCGGGAGGAAGAGCTTACACAAGGTGATAGCCAGAGCACCCTCACTTCGTCTTCTCAGCGACAATTGGAGGAGGCGGAGGAGGAGGAAGACACGGTTGCCTCCGCTACAGAGGGTAGCCATGGAACTTTAGTTCCATCTCTTCAGCGTGGGTGGGCAGAAGAGGAGGAAGAGGATGAGGAGATTGAGAGTCATCCTCCTGGTGAGGACAGCGAAATCTTGCCTGTTGGTACTCTGGCACACATGGCTGACTTTATGTTAGGTTGCCTTTCCCGTGACCCACGCGTTATACGCATTTTAGACAACACGGATTACTGGGTGTTCACCCTTCTGGACCCCCGCTACAAAGAGAATTTCTCATCTCTCATTCCTCTGGTAGAGAGGACAAGCAAAATGGTGCAATACCAGAAGGTTCTTGTCGAAAAATTGCTCCAAAATTTTCCATCTGACAACGCTGGCGGCAGAGTACGTGCTACCTTGGCCAACCGAGAAGGGGAGAAAAGGGGAGCACACAGCAGTTCCAACAAAGGCAGGGCAACACTCTCCAAGGCGTGGGACACCTTCATGACACCCCGCCAGCACCCTCACCCTGATGCGCAGCCTAGTGTCACAAGGAGGGAAAAGTTTTGGAAGATGGTGAAGGAGTACGTAGCAGACCGTGTCAGCGTCCTCAATGATCCCTCTGTGCCTTACAACTACTGGGTGTCCAAGCTGGACACGTGGTATGAACTGGCACTCTACGCCTTGGAGGTGCTGGCCTGCCCTGCCGCCAGCGTTCTGTCTGAACGGGTATTTAGTGCTGCTGGTGGCATCATAACAGATAAGCGTATCCGCCTTTCCACCGAAAATGCTGATAGGTTGACACTTATAAAAATGAACAAGGCCTGGATTTCCCCTGACTTCTCCACTCCACTGGAGGAAAGCCCCGGGTGAACATAAAGTCACTTTATATATGTTATTTACAATGATGGGAATACTCTGTATTCCCATTCACCCCTTCCACCCAAAAAATGGGTATATGGTTGACTCTCTTCCATATACCCTGGGATATAATTTTTATATAGGGCCAGCTCACCAGCGGGCCCTGTGATATAATTTTTATATAGGGCCAGCTCACCAGCGGGCGCTGTTTGACAATTTTTGTATAGGTCAGCTCACCAGCGGGCCTTCTCATATAATGTTTTATTGGGTCAGCTCTCTAGCGGGCCCTCTCATATAATGTTTTATAGCGTCAGCTCACTAGCGGGCCTTCGCATATAATGTTTAGGATGGTCAGCTCCGCAGCAGACCCTCACCCATAATGTTTTAGATGGTCGGCTCAGCGCACGTTTCCCTCTTAATCATGGCCCCAGTTCAGAAAAATCGAGGAAATTTTTTGGGAGAATTTGCCTCTGCGCACGTTTCCCTCTTAATCATGGCCCCAGTTCAGAAAAATCGAGGAAATTTTTGGGAGAATTTGCCTCTGCGCACGTTTCGCTCTTAATCATGGCCCCAGTTCCGAAAAATCGAGGACATTTTTTGCAGAATTTGCCTCTGCGCACGTTTCCCTCTTAATCATGGCCCCAGTTCCGAAAAATCGATGAAATTTTTTGCAGAATTTGCAGATGATATACAAGTAAATATACAGCAAATACTGTTTGGTAACAATTTTTCGCCTAAAGTCGTTTTTATCTTCCTTTTTGTGTGTTTTACGGTCAGTCTGTAAAAATGGCGTACTACGGGCGAAACATCGTTCCCAGCAGCGACGTTGGAGTCCAAGATGCATCCAGACATCCTCCCTATGCTGTCCCTGAACCATTTCTGTGGTGTTTCCATCATTTTCTGCCCTTTTCCTATGGACCAGGCACCCTCCCCTCATCAGAGCAGGGGGTGCCTGGTGTAATGCTCGAGTCCTCCCATGGACTTCAATGGGGCTCGGGTGCTCGGCCGAGCACTCGAGCCTCCGGGGGCGCTCGGTCAGAGCACCCGAACACCCGAGCATTGGGGTGCTCGATCATCACTAGTCTGGAGGACTTCACCTGTAAGCCAGAAACTGAAAGATTTAGGAGAACTGGAACTGGAGCAAAAGGTAGAAACCTGGAAGGTCTAGAGGCTGGAGGGTCAGGTGCTGGAAACCAGAAGCCATAAGACCACCTGCTCAAGTCACAGAGGCTGCAGGCCCAGGTACTGGGGTCCCAGATGTTGGAGGGGCAGGTGCTGGAGGCTGGAGGGACAGTTGCTGGAGGCATAGAGTAGAGACTAAATGGCGTGGAGGACTGAAGCTGGAGAACAGTGACTGGAATTCCTGGAGGACTGAAGCCAGAGACTGGAAGGCCTGAAGGACTGGAGCAAGAGTCCAGAGACTAGAAGGTCTGAAGGACTTGATCTGTAAGCCAGAAACTGGAAGATTTAGGAGAACTTTAGCAAAAGGAAGAAGACTAGAAGGTCTAGAAGCTGGAGGGTCAGGTGTTAGAGGCCCAGAAGCTGTTAGACTACATGCTCAAGTCTCAGAGGCTGAAGGGCCAGGTACTGGAGGTTGGAGGTCCAGTTGCTGGAGGCAGAGAGTAGAGACTGGAATGCCTGAAGGACTGGAGCGAGAGGCCAAAGACTAGAAGGTCTGAAGGACTTGAGTCATTAGCCAGGAACTGGAAGATCTAGGATATCTGGAGCAAAAGGCAGAAGGCTGAAAGGTCTAAAGGCTGGAGGGTAAGGTTTTGGAGGCTCAGAAGCTGTAAAACCACATGCTCAATTCCCAGAGGCTGCAGGGCCAGGTACTGGAGTCCCAGATGGTGGAGGGCAGGTACTGGAGAGACAGAGGTTGGAGGGTCAGGTGCTGGAGGCAGAGAATATGGAGGGCCAGGTTCCACTGGCCAAGAGGATGGAGGGCTAGGAGCTGAAGGTTAAAAGCCTGCAGTGCATATAAGGCTGGCATGCATGTATGATAAACTAACTTCTCTTGGTACATAAACAATCATATACTGTCAGGATTGAACTTAAATATTTATCTCTAACTGTGTAGTTTAGCCAGCCAATAAATTTATAAGACAATTATAAGACGATAGCTGATGTCTGACTACGTGCTGTGAGTAGTTTATATAAGTGTTTAATATCTATGTACACTATAATAAAATTATTATAATATATATAATACTAGTTGAACAGCCCGTTACACAGGCCACAGTGCCACTGCCACCCGGTCGCGGGCAGTCACGCGCAGTAGAGACTGCCCGTGCCACGGCTGATACAGAGCTGGAAGTTCTTTCGGAGCGCCCAGCTCTGTATCAGCCGCAGCGCGGGCAGTCTCTACTGCGCATGACTGCAGCATGCGCAGCAGTGTCTACTGTGCATGTTGCGGCGTTACACACGTTTTAGCAAATTATTATATAGGATAATTAATAAAATGCTAATAAAATGAATCTCTTTTCAATCTATTTCTTGAATTGTTAATAATCAATTTGAGATACACTATCTCAAATATGTACATAATGTGTTTTATGATGTGTAAAACTGTGTGTGTATAAAAAAGCAAAACAATTTTCAAATTATATGTAATATTTCTTAACTAATAATTAGTCTATTAAATCATTATGTCATAATCAATATAACAAAGCAAATAATGAAATACTGCAAGTCTATTGTGATAGTTAATATATATTTTCAATACAATAGTTAAGACCATTTGGGCTCATAGTGTGTAACCTATAGATCCAATATGCTTCCAAGTAATATAATAATTTTAAGAAAAATTTAACAAAGACTGGCTTTTATTTGGCTATGGTTTTTATATGGCCAGTCTCTGTTCAAAATGGTTCCCACACTACAATTGCAGTTGTGCAATTGTGTGCTTACGCACCTCCCAGCCAATCAGTATTACCGGGTTTCATCATCCTAGAAGACATAAGATAAGAAGAATGAAGATGAAGAGAAAGAACATGTGATGAAATGTAGACAACAGAAGATTATGGAAGAAAACTGACAATAGATGATCAGGGTGCTGAAGGCCCTGTTTGACATCAGGACTACAGGTAGTTGTTTATTTTCATGTGATGGTGTTAGTCTTAGTGAGATTAATCCTGTGTATGCTAATGGGGTACGTAATGCGTTGCAATGCATTGCATACCCCACTAGCATTCATAGGGTTCATTTTTCTAATATTTCACACATTTTTTCAGTAGTTTGGACATATTGATATGGGACTTAGGGGCTTTCCCCTTCAATTCCTGCATCTCCAGGTTAAAACGAGGACTCTGCGCCAAGAAAGGGTAGGTCTAGATTTTTGGTGATAAAGTAGGGTCCCTTAGCACATGTTACTGCCTAACTCATGGGTATGAAAGGGAAATTTAGACTATTTTCAATGGCAAAATTTAGCATCCAACGTGATTTTTTTTCATGTGTTAGTCCTTCACAGAACATGTAATTAAATGGCTTACTGTGTTTGAAAAAACCACCGTCAGCTTTTTTTTTTTTTTTTTTAGAAGACAAGAATAACTTACAGATCTAACTTACCATAATTCATACATATAATTAATAAAGTGTAAATAAAAGTAGTGTTGTGAATGTATAGATAGCAGTAGATAATGAAAGGTTTCCCCAGTCCCCCAAGTATTAGGCTGAAACCTAATGTGCAAACATAAAACAAAAAGACAAACCTACGCTTCTCAATACAAGGTGCATATTTATGCCCTGTATCCCGCTAAAGCCATATCTAAATTAAAAAAAGTCCCTCAGGAGATGTTGTAATAAAAGCTTTTGGAGGAGAGGGGACCCATTCAATACTATATAGGGCTTTGCAGGTGTATTAGAGTAGGTACTTGACATTAGATTGAGGTACCTTGACGGGTTGGCAAGCTTAACAAGGTTTGTCCAAATTTTGAACAAAATCCTCATATTTATTAACAGAGTAGTATTATGTATTCCTGATACAGGGAACACATTTGCACCTTGAATAGAGAAGCGCAGGTTTGCCTTTTTGTTTTGTTTTTTTTTTTTGTACCAGGGACAATTGAATCAAGACTAAAGGGAAAACTTCTCCTGTTATAGAAGATCTAGGCATCAATTCCATAAAGGAGGCAAATATAGTTTTTGATACCTTTTATTGGCTAACTAAGCAGATTTAAATGCAAGCTTTCAAGACCTTAGGTCTCTTCCTCAGGCATGTTATACAGATAAATATGAAAACATCTCTCTTAAATACAAGTACACATCACATTGTTTAGCATGGAAATCAGATAACAGAATGCAGTCCAGATCCAGATATCTTTGATCAGTCAGTGGTAAATTGCACTCTTCCTCTGAGGCTTTAGAGGTATTTACGATGCTCTTGGGTCTGTTGGAAAGGTCAATCAACTAAATTGTATTTTGATAGGAATTTCTTATCCCTATTCAAACCACTACAAATTGCATTAAATTTTAACATTAATTTTACGTCCCATACCTTTCTGTCCCTCTAAGTGCGGAACAGTCCCATCAATACAGTTAACTTAATATCCTTGACACTGTGCCCATTTTGGCAAAAATGTTCTCCCACTATCAGTATTCAGAACAACTCCATCCACACATCCCTATACCGCAAACCAACAGACAGACCAACATACCTGAAAAGCAATAGCTTCCATCCAAAACACACAAAGAACTCCATCCCTCTAGACTGTAAGCTCTCACGAGCAGGGGCCTCTGATCCTCCTGTTCTCCACATCTGATTGTACTATTTAATACCTCTGTATGTCTATTCCCCAATTGTACAGCACTGCGGAATTAGTTGGCGCTATATAAATAAAGAATAATAATAATCGTATACAGCCAGGCCATCAGATACCACCGCATCTGTTCTGACATGATGGACCGTGACAAGCACCTCCAGAAACTCAGAGGAGACTTTATAAAACACGGTTACAGCACAACTATTATTGACAGTCAGATACAGAAGGCTACCCAAATACCAAGAAAAAATCTGTTGCACTACAAAGAACAACATAAGGGAAACCGGGTGCCACTGGTGGTCACTTACCACCCCCAGGTTGAAGTGCTACGCAAAATATCAAGAGAACTTCAAAAGAAATTTCATACAGATGAAAGACTTAAAAACATATTCCCACAGCCTCCCTTACTTTCCTTCAGACAGCCTCCCAATTTGAAACAACTGATGGTGAGTAGTGCCCTGAATAAAAATACAAAAAATGGCACATCTCCCTGCCTACAAAAGAGATGTGAAACTTGTGCACACATTTACACCACGGACAACATACCAATTCCAAACACCCAGTTACACCATAAGATCAGTGGTACCTTCACCTGTAAATCATCCAATGTAATATACCTTATCATGTGTGCAAAATGCCCAACAGCTCTGTATGTGGGAGAAACTGGACAAGCACTACATAGGAGATTTAATTCCCACAGATCCAGTGTTAATAACAAAAAGACAGAGACACCAGTGGGAGAACATTTTTGCCAAAATGGGCACAGTATCAAGGATATTAAGTTAACTGTATTGATGGGACTGTTCCGCACTCAGAGGGACAGAAAGGTATGGGAGGTAAAATTAATGTTAAAATTTAATGCAATTTGTAGTGGTTTGAATAGGGATTAGGAATTCCTATCAAAATACAATTTAGTTGATTGCCTTTTCCAACAGACCCAAGAGCACCGTAAATACCTCTAAAGCCTCAGAGGAAGAGTGCAATTTACCACTGACTGATCAAAGATATCTGGATCTGGACTGCATTCTGTTATCTGATTTCCATGCTAAACAATGTGCTGTGTACTTGTATTTAAGAGAGATGTTTTCATATTTATCTGTATAACATGCCTGAGGAAGAGACCTAGGGCTCGATTTAAAGGCAACCGTTAGCCAAAAAACTCACAAACGGGTGCGTTAAGTGTCATGTTGCAATTCAAAGATCCGTCTAAACAACAGCTAACGGCAGTTGCACAATCCTAACGGCCGATACACCTACGTGCATTCAGACGCATGGAACAACATACCCCAGAGCTATTCAAAGGCTTGCGGTACTGATAACGGCTGAAAAAAAGACACACCTAACGGCTAAAAGTTAAGACCCACTTCTTACACACGTTAGACACTTAACGGCCAAAACTAAACACCCATTACAGAGGAAAACACACAAAAGGCTTACCGCACAACCATGTAAATGGGAAAATTAACCCGTGCAATGCCAAAACAACACAAAAACATGCACACACAACACAAATCACTACACAAACAACAACAACCAACACCACAGGGACAACAACACACAAAAACAACAACACAACATGGCACGGAACAATGGGGGTCATCACACAAAGCGGACACCTGCAAATACAAGCTCACCTGGGCAACATCAACACGCCACCTGCACCCCACAACTGCACGTCCGCAAATGGCACACACAGAACAAGCACAACACACCACATCTTATAACACACACACACCTGCTAACACTTACCTGGACAAAAACAACTCACCATTGGTCAGCACTCACCTCATCAACACACCTACACAACGCCCTAGCAAGTACTTAAAGGGACAACTCAACACACTCACTTGTGGCTTGTTTTCCACTCAGGGAGGGAGAGAGAGAGAGAGAGATAGATAGAGATAGAGAGAGAGAGACAGATAGAGACAGATAGAGAGAGCAAACAGTATGTTGGGTTACATATTGTTGCGAAGGCTGCGGAGAAGGTGTGCAAGGGAGAGAGCTGGGGAACATCAGCAACCTCCAAGCATGCCTGATCAACAGCCACCACCTGTTGCAAGTGAGGAGGCTCTGGCTCAGCAGCCACACAGGAGCCCATCCCCACCCGGAGGACACCTGCCTGCAGATGCACAGCTGCAGCAACAGGATGCTCCCCAGCTGCCACAGGGACCCCTGCAGCAGCCCAGGATGCATAGACGACCACCAAGGCCCAGGGTATACTGTCCAAGGGTCACTCTCTTTGGAATGACTGATGACGAGGTTATTGATCGCTACAGGTTGAGGCCACACAGCATCATAGCCCTGTATGAGGTCATCAAGGAGCAGGTGGATCCCATATGCACCCATAACCATGCTCTAACTGGCCTTCAAAAACTCCTGTGTGCCATACACTTCATGGCAAGTGGCGCCTTTCAGTCGACAGAGGGTTACGCATCTGGCATGTCCCAGGCCACATTCTCCAGGGTGCTGGCCCAGGTCTTGCCAGCCCTCAAAGCCAAGGCCAGTACCTACATACGTTTCCCCATCACCGATATGGAGTGGACACATCTGAAGCAGGGCTTCTATGCAAGGGGAGGCATGCCCAGGGTCATGGGTGCAATAGATTGCACCCATGTCCGTATCAAAACACCAGCACGTCAGGGACATATGTTCCTGAACCGCAAAAACTTCCACTCCATGAATGTGCAGATGGTGTGTGACAGCAACCTGGCCATAATGAATGTCTGTGCGAAATTTCCCGGGAGCTGTCACGATTCACATATACTCAGAAATTCATCTGTGCAGAGGGATTTCGAAAATGGGACCTATACAGGCGGATGGCTACTGGGTGAGTTAACAGCACCAAATGACACCACATACACATGTGCTAGTATGTTCACCACAATATGTGCTCCTTGTCACACCATGTCACTCACTTTCCACAGGTGATGCTGGCTATGGATGCAAGCCATGGCTCCTCACCCCGGTCGCCAATCCCCAAAACGATGCCCAGGAACGATATAACCAGGCTCATGCCAGAACACGGAATGCCATTGAGCGGACCTTCGGCCTCCTCAAGTCCCGATTCCGATGTCTGGACCACTCGGGGGGAGCATTGCAGTATGCACCAGGCAAGGTCTGCGACATCATCGTGGCATGTGCCATCCTACATAATATCGCGGTGGACACCAGACTCATCGACGATGTCCATCCCCCACCCAGACCTGAAGACCCTGTGGATATCGTTGAGTGTGAGGAAACCCCAACAGGGATGCAGACAAGGGACAGATTGATCAGGGATCACTTCTGCTGTGAGTATAATACATGTATGCACACAATCCATGCATACACACCCACCACAACACACATGTTCTGTTTCACCCCACAGGATCAGTGACACAGCCCTGTCACTGGCTGCAGTATGGACCACCAGCATCAACTATTCCGTGGACCAGTCAGATTGGGCCTAGAGATTCCGAATACACCTGACAACCTGTCGTCCATGTTGATACTGCTACCTCAAGGATATCATGCATGCCCCCCCTGGAAACCAAGGTACAACACTTTAACCTTGTTCAGCATATCCCACAGCTCCCTAGGCACCAACTAAAGTGTTCTGCTAGGATCAGACCCATAGCAACCATGGTACCCCTGTAGCAAGGGAGTCTCATCCAAGCCAATGCATCGGATAGAACTCTGTCATATAAGGGGTTCAGGGGGCATTCGTGGGGACATGGGACCAGTAGCTTGCTACAGTTGAAGAAAGCAGCAGAGGGGTGGATCGACAGTAATAGTGTGTTACACAACATGGAGCTCATGAAATGTGGATCACATCTCCATGGACACCATGCTGCCCTGTGTGTGTGTGTGTGTGTGTGTGCAGTGATATGTGCCCCAGAAAGAAATACACACATTAACAAATATGTCCTACTAGCTCCATGAACCAAACATATTTGGCCTGTCTCTGACAGTGGCAGCCCAAATATATTGTTGTCAGGAAGCTATTAGGACATATTTGTTGATGTGTGTAACCATGTCAGGGGCAAATATCCCTAAGGATGGTTAACATCCCCTTAGTTCCCCCCATGATGGTTCATAGACCAGTACACAACACATTACAAAGCAGTGGTTTGTGTAGACTTATGTAACGGGAAAGATTAAGAGGATCATGATGTTGTAGCTGTTGCATGACGATCACTTCGAGGGTGATGTTCCAAATCCTGTCCTCTTGTCCCACAGGCATCCATAGCACGATCCATCCTTGAACAGAGGAGTTTCCATATGACTGGACTGAAGTCTGGACAACACTTCCATGAAGCTCACCCCTTGGCGTTCCAAGTGATTGTGTTGGTGATGCAATGTTTGACCTGATGTTCACAGCAACCTCTACTGGAACATTCACATATGGACACAAATTTATGTGTGTACTAACATCCAGGTATCAGACCTGTACAGTAAGACTGCTCATACACAGATGCCAAACGATGTAGACAACACATGAGCAGTTCACTAGCATTTCAAATGTATTCCTATTTAGTTCAGATGTACCTTTTTGTGCTCATACAAGTGTTTAATGCATATTGGCTACATACACAAGAAACATCACTACTCAATCCGTGTCTGTATGAATGAATGTTGGATCAAACACCTGTCAATGTGGAACCGTACCCAAGGCTAGAGTATCCCTCATACAAAGGAAGGCATGATTTACATCACAGGAGTCCACTAGTTGCCTGACCATGAGTGGACTTTGTGATGTATACATGCAATGACATGATGGCAGTGATACACTGATGTGTGTTGTGAGTGATTAGCTGGTGATACAGGGGACACACTTCCACTGTGATGTGATGTCCATGGTTTGTGTGTTGCTCAATATAATCAATGTCCTGAGATTGCTGTAGGTTGTCATATCTCAGTACATGGGCTACATCAACAAAAACAACCATGTGGACAAGTGTTATTACTGGTGAAGTGTGTTATAACCTTAGTTAAACAACAACACAACTTAAAGGGATAGTAAACCCTGAAAATAAGTTTATTTCACATTGTAGCCCTTTAAAAACCATGAAAAATGATATCAGTCTTATCTACCAAACATATATGATTTGGGATATAAGACTTATATCATTTTACATGTTTTTTTAAGGGCTACAATATAGAATGAACTTATTTTCAAGGTTTACTATCCCTTTAATACATAAGCCAATGCTCAGCCTAAGGTTCCAATGTGCGTGCTACACAATGAAATCTTAGGAAGATTTTTGGGTTATGCAGTAAGTTAGGCTGTGATTCAAACTCCTGTTGTGCAACTGACTTGCTGGAGAACACAATGCTCACCCTAGGATCACAATGTGTAACACACACATTGAGATCCTAGGGTGTACATTGTGTTCCCCAGTATGTCAGCTGCACAATAGAATTTTGATTTAAAGACCATATTGATGCATGTTCAATCTGTCCTGCTTGTTATTTCCCTGCTAAGTCGCATAGCTGTTAGTTTGGTTTTCCCCTCAAACACAACAATTGATGCAGACGAATGTTCAGTGTTGCACCAGTTGTTGTGCTAAGGGGTATGTTCTGATCAAATCTGACACACATCATGGCCATGTAACACTGTTGTGTTATATGGCTACAGGGATGGGTTGCCAGGTGAATTTGGACAACGGTGTGGGTGTGTGTGAACCCATGTTGTAACATCACACAAACATTTCCCCCAGGCAGGAGTTGAGTTCACTGCATTGTTTGGCAATGCATTGGAGACAACCCTGCCACCCAATCTATAAGTGATTACACAGCAGATCAGACAGGATTCAAAAGCACAATTTTCATTTATTGAGGGGGCAGATGACAGGTTGGGCCTTTCATTTCTTTTTTTTTTGGGGGGGGGCCTTAGACTTGGTGCCAGAGGTGGATGCCCTGGCTGATTGCCTTGTCACCCTCTGTCCCCTAGGTGTGGCTTCTGGGGTAACACTGGAAGGGGTGGTGGGTGCAGTGGACCCCTCTGTGGAACGCAGGTTCTCCCTCTCCATCCTCAGGTTCTCCCTGCGGTTAATCTCTCGCAACTCCACGAGCACCTGTGCAAACATGTCCATCATCCCCGTATGTATCTGGTGGAGTTGTGTGTTCCCCCTGGCAACCTCTGACTCCAGAGCTTGGATTCTGGTCTCCAACCTGTTCGTGTTCCTCCGGGATTCCCTCCGGTTCCTCGTGAGGTTGTCGTTGGTGGCGTGGGTTGCCCGGAGCTGTCCTCTTTGAAGGGCCATGCACTCAGACTCCAGATCTGGGGTGCGTTGACTGCTGGAGATGGGAGTGGCCGGTGACACATGTGCTGTTTCCCCAGCTTCAGCTGTCTCCTCAGCCTCTGTTTCCCCAGCTTCAGCTGTCTCCTCAGCCTCTGTTTCCCCAGCTTCAGCTGTCTCCTCAGCCTCTGCTTCAACAGGTTCAGCTGTCTTCTCAGCCTCTATCTCCCCAGCCTCTGCTGTCTCCTCTGCTGGTACTGGGTGTGCTGTGGCTGCTACTGCTGTTTGTGTTGGTGGAGTGGCTTGCACAGACGGTGTGTGGGTGCCCACCACATCAAGGGACCCACTGCTGCCCACTGATGTCTGTGCTGGTTGAGGTGGTGGGGTGAACAAGTCCCTTGGCTGAGGGCGCTGGGGCTCCCCAATCAGGCCCAGGTGTTGGTAGTCAAGTGGCCAAGGGTCATACCTTGGCCAGTGGTAGGTGCTTGGCCCCCACCTGGGATCATACCTGGGGCCATGCTGGGGAGCCATCCAGGAGGGTAGATCCATCTCGGTGGAATATGGCCCATATTGGCTGGTGGCCACATTCCCGGGCAGCCATTGCCTCCCTGGTGGTGGTGGTGCTGCTGCTGGAGGGTAATAGCTCCCGGTGCTAGTGGGATGCATCCATCTCTCCCCCTGAATCCAGCCGCTGTACATTTGTCGAGCATCCTGTGGTGGGGCAGGCAGTTGAGAGGCAGGCAGTTGAGAGGCAGGCAGTTGAGAGGCAGGCAGTTGAGAGGCAGGCAGTTGAGAGGCAGCCAGTTGAGAGGCAGGCAGTTGAGAGGCAGGCAGTGGTGATGCAGCCAGTTGGGGAGGAGGTGTGGTGGTTGTAGACGCTTCCCAGTGGCTAGTCCCCTCCTCTGTATCCTCCTCACTGGGTGGTGTGGTCGGCTCCTCCACGGGCTCCTGCTGCGATGGAGGCCCATAAGCTGTGTGGAGAATTGAGATTGTGTGATTAGTAAACGTAGCCATGATGGGATTAATGGGATACTGATACATGAAATGCAGAAAGGGAAATATATGTTTTGTGGTTTATCACCCTGAGTGAAACAAGGGTACTCCCACTGCTGGAGGAGGTTTTTGTTCAAAAAGTCTCCCAGCTCAGAGTAGAATTGCTTTGGTGCTATATCCCAGTGGCCTGAAGTTGTACATTGGCACTGTTGCTACATTATCCTATGAGAATTTATTGCGTCTGGACGTAAGCTGTCCATAGGATGGTCTAGCAACATCGCCATTTTAGAGTTCCAGGCCACTGTGATATTGCCGCTGGAGTAGTCAACTATGAGCTGTGCTACATTTTGAATGAAACACCTTTGAGCAGTGGGAATAGCCTTGTTTTGCTCGGGGGATGAACCCTGCAATATATTTTTCTTTTCACATGTTAGGTATTACTATCCCTTTAACGGAATAGCAATGGTTAATTTCACCATGATGTAATATTGTAGGCATTGTAAGAGATAGATGTGGATCGATGTTAGTCCTATCCCTCCAACCCACATGGTTAGACAGATATTGCTCTATTTGACAGTCATTTTGACATGTTTGACAGTCATTTCACCACACGGAGGCTCTTCAGCAGAGCCTAAATTGCCCCATTCAGAGATGTAAACCTCATTGGAATGGTGAACAGAGTGTGCTTGCAAACCTGACACACTTTGTTGACCATCTCAAAGATGTCTCCATCTCTGAATGGGGCAATTTAGGCTCTGCTGAAGAGCCTCCGTGTGTTCTAATGACTGGAATCTCCAGCTGTCAAATAGAGCGATATCTGTCTAACCATGAGGGTTGGCGGGATAGGACTAACATGGATCCACATGTTGGTGAAATTAACAATTGCTATGCCATTACAGTTACATACAAGGAGAAATGGTCATATATGCATGTGGATGTGTACCTTTCATATGGATATGAATATATCCTTTCCAGATATGAAGCCAGAGATCATTTCAGTAGGTGTGATTGCCTTACTGGCTATATATGTACACCCATCAAAATATACATTGGATTGATATGATGGATATGAGCATACCTCGTATATCCCATCTACGTAGAGTGGGATATACTAGGTATGTGTATTTGGATGGTATCAATGTAAGTTAGTTTCTGATGGATGCACATATCTGGCCAGTAGGGCAATCACAGGCAGTGAGATGATCTCTGGGTTCACATCGTGTTGGGACATATTTTGAGCCATTTGAAAGGTACATATCTGACCATTTTCCTTTGTGTGCATATCTTTGTTTGAACAGATGTGCAGTGGGAATCAAGTGTTATTCAACCCTATCTTCTTAGCTGATCCCGTCCAATTCACAATTTTTCATTACTTGACAGGTGACTCTCTGGTTGTCAGGATCATATCCTATGCATTTCATTGTAGGGCATGGGATACCACCCTGGCAATCAGAGATTGATGAACTGGACAGGATCCTGTCCATGTCGTGTGTTCCAGTTGAATCCTGAAGGGCAACAATCACGCCAGTAGTGAGGGATATCTCTGATTGAGGCCTGTTTTTCTTTGCGTATGAGCCCATCCATCCTTCTGAGTGAGGCAACCGTACTCAATCCGAGATATCTATCATTCATGGCCTGTTGGTGACCAAGGTACAATGGATGATATTTGGTTCCCATGTGTATCCTGCAAACAGTGTCTGGTGTACCATCCATCCATGGCATCAGCACCCCTGAGGATCCATGTGGGAATCAGATGTGAGATATGTCATTTGAAGTTAGGGTAAATGATTGCAGACACAACACCAAGGCCTACTTTTTCCCCCTTTAATTCTGGGGTATTGTTTGAGGCCTGTGTGTTGCACATACAAGCAGTTATTCTCAGTGCCACTGTGATGTGTGACCTGCTCCATCCTTTTTGTGATTCAGTAAGCGGTGTTGTTGACATGATGGAGTGTACATAATGCTGACTTCTCCAGTGATCTCATTTCCCCATTTCCAGTGTTTTCTATGGAGTGTATACGATGGGACCTTAGCAACTTGATTCATGTTATTGCATATTCTCCATAGGCTAACACTGGTATTGGTGAAATGAGGATGTGTGAGGGTGAATTTCTCTCCACCATGTGTTTGTCACCGCTTAGTGAATGTCCCCTGTGTAGCATGTGATCGTTGGCCTATTGACTTGATTGTTGTCTGGTTAACCCTTTGAGTCCCAGAGGGGTTGCCAAAGCATTGTTGATCGATGCATTGATGATCCCTCTAGCACTCGAGGGGTTAAGTGCTGACATCCCAGCGGGGACATGGGTGACATTGTGTGTGAACAGTGATGACAGTCGACATTTGGAACTGCATGGTTTGTGTATTGTGTGTGATGAGCACAGCGACAGGAGGGTTGAAGTAGGACTTGGACAGGTTTGTTCCAAGTTGGACCTTGATATTTGTCCTTGTGTTGTGTCCTGTTTTTAACCCTCAGGGTGCTGTGTTGGTGCAGTTGTGTGCATGAATGATGGACATGTGTTGAGGTGTGAGTGTGTGTGCAGCTGGTGTTGGTTGCTGTAGTGTGTTGTTCTGTAGTGTTGCACTTACCGGTAGTGTGGAGGGTCCTCTCATCCCCAGTGTCAGCTCCTCCAACAACCCCCTCGATCAGGGTTGGGGACATATTCTGGCGCACCATCTCCTCCCAGCCGCAGAAGGTGATAGGGACAGGTGGGCCACCTCCAGTGCCTCGGGCGTGCTTGGCGAGTTCGGAGAGCTTGGTCTTGACCACCCTCCGGCAGTCGCCCCATCGCTTCTTGATGGACTCCACGTCCCGTCTGCATGGAGCCACCGCGTTGACCCGGCTGCAGATCTGGTTCCAGGCTGCTTTCCTCCTCGCTGACAGGCCAGGGACCTTCGCTGTCGGGTGGAGAACACTCTGCCTCTCCAGGACAGCTTCCACAAGAGCCGTGTTCTCCTCCTCTGTATACTTTGGGTCTCTGATCCTGGCCTCATCAGCTCCGGCATGGGATGACTCAGAGCCGGAGTGCCCTGCCTGGTCTGACCCTGACTGTGTGGGGTGCTCCCCAGCAACTACCCCTCGTCCCACTGCAGGTTCTGTCCCTGTCCTGCGTGTTCCTGCTCTTGTGGGCCGGGTCCCCCTCCGCCCTGCGGATCTCCCTCTCCCACCCCTGCTCTGCTGAGGGATCCCCTCCTGATCTTCCTCCTCCTCCACTACTCTCCCCATCCCTCTCTCCTGTCCTCCTCTCCTCGCCATCATTCACCCAGTCACACCCAGGCACTCCCACAGGCCCTCACAGACACACTCGATCCAGTCACTCTCTGTCACACACTTTCACTCCCAGATTCACACTGTCAAAAATAAAAGTAAAATGTGTGAGGTGTTATAAAATAAAAGGACTATGTGTATGTATGTGTATGTGTTTGTATGTGTGTATGTAATATGTGCAAAGGTGTGCTATGTGTCGTATTCTGTGCAATGCTCTCCTCTCTCCAAACTCCAAAACTCCTCTACCTCCAATGAACGCTCCTGTCTCCCTCTCTCTGATCACTATCCTCCGCTCCTGGGTCCTGATATCTGGCTCTGAAGAACTCGATAACAGACAGTGTGTGGCGGTTATTTTTGGGTATATATAGGTGTATTTGAAGTTATTTGATACATTGGGGCTTTGGGATTGGATGTGTGTTTGAATTTGTTTTGGCATCAATCATGGTTGCTTGACAACGGCAGCCGTTATGTTACATGTTGTTTGGAGCTCAGTTATCGTGTGATTTGTCCGCCCGTTGTGCATTAACATGAGCGACAACGGGTTTTGTGTTACGTGTTTTTTGTGTGCCTACGCTCGATAGCTATTCTCGTAGAGTAGTTATTGAATCTGCCGTAACTCCTGTATTATTTGCGAGCGATGTGCCTTTTTCACTTAGCGGCTGGTTTAACGGTTGCCTTTAAATCTAGGCCCTAAGGTCTTGAAAGCTTGCATTTAAATCTGCTTAGTTAGCCAATAAAAGGTATCAAAAACTATATTTGCCTCCTGTATTTCTACGGCTAACAAGGTACCAACTCTCATCTGTTATCAATTCCATAAAGTACGATAAAACCGCCTTTAAGGCAAAAAACCTTACAACCGTTAACCATGTCTGAATAGTGTATCTATTCAATAAGTCGTCTACCCGAACGGCTAACAAGCATAAGCCAATAACTACATGTAGCTGAAAAATGTGCGTTGCACCTTTTTTACCTCACTGTGCATTAATTTCAGTCGCTAAACAATGCGCTATACTTCAACTTCAAAGGAAAAAGATAATGGTCGACATTATCTAGCGACGTTAAATGTTGTCAAGAAAAGTTCAAACTCACAGCTAATCACAACACACCAAAGTAACAAATACATTCAAATACACCTATATATACCCCAAAATAACTGATATACCTTGTCTGTATTTCGAGTTTTTGTGAACTAGTGCACACGACCCAGCTGACACTTGAGTGAGGTAGACAGAGTTGGGAGTGGAGAGCGTTGCACTTACATTAACACATACTACACCTTGGCACATCTTGCATACAGGAATACAAACACACACACACACCTCTTTATTGTTGTTTCTCACACATAACACATCTTTATCTTTTATTTCTGTAGTGTGATTCAGTGAGTGCAAGAGAGCTAGTGTGATTGAGTGTTTCTATGAGGTCTGTATGAGTGCCTGAGTGTGAGTGTGTATGAGATAGCAGGGAGAGGAGAGGAGGCTAGAGGGATGGGGAGTGGGGCACAAGAGTAGCAAGGTGAGGAGGGCATTCCCGGTCAAGGAAGGAGTGGGAGACCAGCTGGGTGGGGGGGGGGGGTACCAAGGAAAGAGAAGTACACAGCGGACAGGAATAGAACTGCCAGTGGGAAGAGGGGTGGATGTCGGGAAGCACCCAACACAGCCAGGGACAGAGCAGGCAGGGCCTGAAACACAGAGTTCTGACATTTCCAATGCTGGTGGTGATGACAATATTGTGGGACCCTATGTACTTCTACAAGGAGAACAGGGTCCTCATCCAGAGTATACTGGAAAGTGAGATCATCCTGTTCCCAACACAGAGGGTCAGGGGTCTAGGTACCAAGAAGAATGCCATCTGGCGTCAGGTCTTCACCAAGGCAAATGCAGTTTCCAGCTGTAATGGACCATGGAGTCCGGCAAGAAGCTCTGGGGTGACTGTAAAAGAAGTGTCAAAAATAAGATGGGAGACCTTGTCATGCAAACCCAAGGCACCCTAGGTGGTCCCCCTGCTGACATCAGCTTCAATCCCTAGGATATGCTGCAGCAGAACCTATCCATAACCACTTTTCGTGGGTTCCTAGCGATGCTAGCGATGACACCACCCTCCAGACTTCCTGTAAGTGCATCGTACACCAACTGTACACCACACAAACCCTCATATCTAGTGTGGCCCAACACAATGTGTTGGGTATCCCTCTGGCACAATACAACAGGGTTACATTGCACAGGTCCAAAGGGTTCAGCTCACACATCACAGTTCAACTAATACAAACTGACTGCTGTACAACACAGAGGCCTCCGACCACCCAAGGCCATCACTGGATGGCCCCACCAGCACCACTACCATTGGGATGGCACTGATGCCCAGTAGAGTAATCACCCCACAATATGGGGCATATGGTCCCACACCACAGTCACAGCCACCCACCTGGATGCAGTCAGAGCCATGACCCCACACCCAGGTGGGAGGGAAACAGAAACCAGTGGCCACTATATGACCATGGCCACTGGAATATAAGCACCTGGGCCTTATTGGTGAGCACAGTATCCTCAACCTCTGGAGGAATTTAGACCCACAGCAGAATCAATCAGGGGTAGTGATGATCGAGCACCCCAATGCTCGGGTGTTCGAGTGCTCTGGCCGAGCACCCCCGGAGGCTCGAGTGCTCGGCCGAGCACCCGAGCCCCATTGAAGTCAATGGGAGGACTCGAGCATTACACCAGGCACCCCCTGCTCTGATGAGGGGAGGGTGCCTGGTCCATAGGAAAAGGGCAGAAAATGATGGAAACACCACAGAAATGGTTCAGGGACAGCATAGGGAGGATGTCTGGATGCATCTTGGACTCCAACGTCGCTGCTGGGAACGATGTTTCGCCCGTAGTACGCCATTTTTACAGACTGACCGTAAAACACACAAAAAGGAAGATAAAAACTAATCTGCGGCTAGGCACACTAAACAATATGTGACGCTAATCTGCGGCTAGGCACACTAAACAATATGTGATGCTAATCTGCGGCTAGGCACACGAAACAGAATGTGACGCTAATCTGCGGCTAGGCACAGTGAACGGAATATGTGACGTTTATTTTTTACACTTTCCACACTAAACAGAATGTGCTGCTAATCTGCAACTTTGCACACTAAACAGAATGTGCTGCTAATCTGCGGCTAGGCACAGTGAACGGAATATGTGACTTTTATTTTTTACACTTTGCACACTAAACAGAATGTGCTGCTAATCTGCAACTTTGCACACTAAAAAGAATGTGCTGCTAATCTGCAACTTTGCACACTAAACAGAATGTGCTGCTAATCTGCAACTTTGCACACTAAAAAGAATGTGCTGCTAATCTGCAACTTTGCACACTAACCAGAATGTGCTGCTAATCTGCAACTTTGCACACTAAACAGAATTTGCTGCTAATCTGTGGCTAGGCACAGTGAACGGAATATGTGACGTTTTTTTTTTAAATCTCTGCCCCCCCCAAACAAAATATAACTGCTGCCCCCACACACAATAGTCCTAAAAAGGACTTTTGGGTCTTTATGTTGTTCAAACACACTTTTCTTCTCCCTACACTGACTTTCCCTTCCTATCCTCATCTCTCCCTGGCTAAGACTGAGCCGAACTCGCTGATCAGGTGCTATACAGCACCCGATCACGGGTTCTGGCCAGCCAATCAGTGTAATGGCTGCTGGCATTACACTGATGTCAGAGCCTCCCCGCACGTTTATTGGCTGCGCAGCAGCCGCGAAACGTGCGGGGAGGAGACCCGAACATGGCGGGCGAGCACATGCGGTACTCGTACGAGTACCGCCATGTGCCGAGCAGAGCGATGCTCGAGCCGAACCGAGCTTCGGCCGAGCATGCTCGCTCATCACTAATCAGGGGCAACCACCTGTGCCAAGTGAGGAGTCCATTGATGTGGGAGAGCATAAACATCCTCTTAGTCCTCATATGCTGGCCCTCTGACACCTGCTCCATAACAGACCTCACCACCAGCAGCAGCAGGCGAACAACCACCAGACCTGGAGGAAGACAATGGCCAACAGGAAGATGTGGGGCTCACACTGGAGGAGGAGGTGGTTGCAGTTGACCTCTCCATGGATTGCTGTGCCCTCTCTATCTGCAGCCTCATCATGTGATTATGTTCCCTCACCAGCATCTGGCCAAGCATAGCCATCATTCCAGTCCAAAATTATCATATCTCAGTCTTTATGATGGCTTGATGGGATTCTATTGCGTGTAGGGTGGCTGTGTTCTTCTTCACATCATTCATCAACCTCCTTCTGTATCTGGTGGATCTACTAGCGTCCCTCAACGGCCTCCTCTGGATGCTTAGGCACTCCTTAACTCCTTATCCATCCTCATAGTTTGGGTACCTGTGGCAGAGGACTTGGTCATGGATGGTGGAATTTGAGGTTCTGGGGATGGTTCTCCTCCTTGCTCTGCAAACACACACAGGTCAGCATGATGGGCCTGCTAATGGAAGATGCCAGTTGAATTCACACCCTCAATAAAACACATGTATGTAATAGCTGCTGCATGGTTTATATACTGTACCAGCTATGTGGTTGTTATGTTGTAGCAGGAAATATCAGGGCTGTCTACGTCGGTCACCCTGTGGAGTGAAACAGATCATTATGTGTTTGCACAGATTCCCCAAGCCTAAACATGAACCCACATGCATGTATTATGCTCAGAGGTGAAGTGGTCCCTGATGAGTCTGACTCATATCTCCGACACCGTCAAGGTCTCCTCATTCTCGGCAAGTGGAACAGGTACCTATACAATGGGTAGTGACTCAATATCATCCACTAGACGTGTATGTTGATGGCAATGTTATGTAGTATGCACATGCTAGGATGACGTTGCATGCCTTGCATGGTGCATATCACAGAGCTCGTCCTGAGTGATCAGGGCACCTGAATCTTGATTTTAGTAGGACAAAGGTGCGCTCAATTGCACTCCTTAATCAGAATTTAGCCTCATTGTAGTAGCCCTGTGCAAGTGTTTGGGGATTTTATACTGGTGTGAGGAGCCACGGTTTACACCCATACCTGGCATCACCTGTGATACAGGGTGACATCTTTACACAGGGACCACAGGTTATGTGGATGATGTTGAGTGAGAGGGACCTGCTACTTGTGTGACATGCCCATGCTAATCTATGTTTACATTAGTTGTTTTCCTGCTCCTGTGGATATGGTGTAATGTTTGGATTGTTGACTCACCAAAAAAACATTCTTCGGTATAGGTCCCATTGTCAAAGTCCCTGTAGATGGAAGAGTGCTCTAGGAGTGCTCTAGGATGACAGCTACCAGGATAGGAAGCACAAAAAAGGGTTATCCTCACTTTAGAATCATACACCATCTGTGTGTTCATAGAAATTCTTGCTGTTGATGAAGAGATGTGTCACAGCCTACCCAAATCCAGAGTCGCTGCCTCGGCTGGTGCTGAAGTTGTATTGCTTTAAATGATGCTTCCGTGACGTCCCACACATCGCAGGTTGGACTGGGCTTGGGCGCGATCAATAGCGGGCGCCCGTACCCCAGTGCTAGCCATTTCTGTGGCTCTAATTGACGCAGCGGATTTGCAGACATGCGACGCATCTTGCGGTGAGATGCGTCAATTACGGGCAGAAGGAGACATTCTTGATGCAGGCTCCTTCTTATACTTGGGTTTGAGTCTGGCTCCTCCCAACTATTTCCTGGCTCCTTGCATTTAAGGGAACTGGATTTCCATCCAGTTACCCTTACGTTGGTGTTCAGTACAGTTCTATATCTTGATCCTGATCCTTATGTATGACCTAGCTTGTCTGACCATCCATCCTGGTGCTGACCTGTGGCTCTGTCTGACTATTCTCTTGTCTGACCCCTTGTATTGGACACTCAATCTGGTGCAGACCTGTGGCTCTGGCTGACTACCCCCTCTGTGTATGACCTGGGCTTGTCTGACCATCCATCCTGGTGCTGACCTGTGGCTCTGTATGATTACTCTCTTGTCTGACCCCTTGTAGTGGACACCCAATCTGGTGCAGACCATCCTGGTGCTGACCTGTGGTTCTGTCTGACTACTCTCTCTTGCATACCATTGTAGCGGACACCCAATCTGGTGCAGACCTGTGGCTCTGATAGACTCTGGCCCTAATGACTGCAGGCATGAGTCAGTGGGTTCTTTGGTTACCTCACCTATGGTTCAATTGGTTTGCTTCAGTTCTTCTTAGTGCACAGCCTATAATTTCACGACTAGTGTCATGTCACCTCCACTACCACAAATCATGTTGTTAAACCGGTACTTTCACTCAAATTAAAGTACACCCCAAATCATTATGCACATAGTGATACACATATCCATACTAGTATTATCCTGAATAAGTCAGCTATTATTGAAAAATCCAGCTTGTTCTGAGATAAACAGCCAGGCATCAGACATCTTGCCAAAGAGACATCTGTGCATCTGAGCTGTCCGTCCTGGTCTCCTCTAGGATTGGTGACTCTGAGGAGTGCATTGTACCTTAAGGTACAGGAAGGGAAAGCACACAGATGCTGGTACAACCTGTGCATCTTGGAACAAGTTGGATTTCTCAATAATGCCAGACTTATTCAGGATATTAATATGGATATGCATATTGTTATTTGCATAATGATTTGGGGGGTACTTCAATTTGTGTGAAATCAATAAAGTTACACAGTTCCTCTGCAGTGTAGTTCCAGTCCACTTACTGAGTTATTGGGAAGAAGTAAAAAACTTTGCACAAAACATTTCCAAGGTACACCTGTTGCTTTATTCTTTTTAAAGAACTGATGTCGTGTTGCACCCTGCTGACATATCCCAAGTTGCAGTTACTTTTCAAGGATGGCTGTGCCAGAATTGTACAACAGGTTGTTAGTGTAGTGGGCAAAGGGCTGTAAACCTTATACAGCAAGAAAATTCACCTGACAATAGATATGTGCACAAACGGCCAAAGTACAGGATATTTGACAGTCACTGATTATTGGGTTTCCATCGCATCCGTGGGCAACAAGATAATGCAACATCAGGTCACAGCCAGTAATCTTTCCTCTGGATCTGGAAGTATTATTAAAGGACAACAGCAGAGTAACCCATGCCATCAGCATGCAGAGTTTTGAGGGACAATCCCATAAAGCCACAAAAATGTTAAACAAACTAGAGGAACAGCTTGTGCCCCAGTCCTTTAAAACTGGATTTGTGTTTACTGATAATGGCTCTAAGGTAATAACTGTCATGTGCATGGATCCTGTTTTGCCCATGTGCTAAATGTAGACGTGACTAGATTCCAAAACCCTAAGAAAGATTCAAAATATTGCCCACAAAATCTGTGCCCATTTTAGTCGCTCTGTGCTCACAATTCATCATACTCCATACAAAAGTGTAACAACCTGCCTCATTATCAGCTGAAAATAGAGGTCCCTATCAGTTGGAATTCCCCATTATAATGCTAGACTATTTCTATAAGCAGAATTAGGCCATTAGGCCATTAGTGACTATGCAATGCAAAACTGGAAAGCTTTAGCAGGAACATCTTTGCCACCTGGTCACTGGCAACTAAAGGGGTTCTTTTGTGAGCTGCTTAAACCTTTTGACGAGGCCATCTTGCTGGTTAGTCAGGTTAGTGAGATTCTTCCACTAATAATTTTACTGCAGAAAAAAATGAGGCACATGGCTGATGAATCTTAGAGTAATAACAACACAGACATAAACCAGCTACTGAATTACATGTTAGAGTGTTTTGAGCAGGACTCGTGCACAGTGTCCATTAAAACCAATGAGGAATACATTCTTGCTACTTTTCTGGACCCCTGCTTTAAACATAACATTTCTGAATTTGTGTCATCAATTTGTGCCAAGGTGTGATCAGAGAATCTCTATGAGGAACCAAATTCTATTAAAGAATATAAAGATATATTTACAGATAGAGTGGAGCACGTCAACTGCATATGGTTAGAAGAATTTGGACAATTTTGATGCACCTCCTTTAAAATAATGAGTGTTTTGGAATATTATTTCCATTGAGAGCAGGAAAGAACAGCAATGTGCACAATGTGTGTAAACACTGAGGGAAAGGACTGGGAAGAATTATAATTGAAACTTCTGCTCTCAAATTAAACAATAGGCAGTGTCGCAACTACAACCACCACCCAGGAAATCAGTTAAAAGGCCTTTGTCTATTCCACTAAGGACATATGATGCCAAAAAGACAGTAAAATTATTAATCTTCCCTGCTACCAGCTTGGCATATTCTGAGGAATAGATTATCTGTGGATGCTTCTTGATATCAGGCATTCCACTGTTCTCTGCCATACTCCCATGTGTAGTCAGTGCATAATTGCAGACACACTATCAGCTGGTAGGGGAGGTAATAGGACCCTGAGGGTGTCAGGGCAGGGGCAATAGGTATACTTTCGCACACCTGGACTCTAGCACAAGAAAACATTAAATACACCAGTGTTCTGCTCATAATCAAACAGCCAGGCAGGGTTTCTCTTGAATCTCTCTGGGTTTTCCTCACATGTTCTTTGAGCACTGAAATTTCCTTTTTTGGGGTTTGAATTTCACATGATGAATATCATGATGTGTACTTTGTATGTACCTAATGAAGGCAGATGTGCCAAGGTGTGTGAACTCCTTTCCCCTTTTTACTATCTTATCACACATAGCAGTGCAGTCAATGATGATTGCACTGGGCCTGATCCATGGGAAAAATATTCCCACATTATTTTAGTTAGGGAGGAAGTGGAGAAAAATGGGCTTCTTCTTCTCCAGAAGCAACAGTATCTGTCACAATGGCTGCTGTGAAAGATGAAAATGGTCACTGAGGACTTACAGTAACAGAAAAGTTTAGGATGTCAATGCTAGTGGTGGTGAATGATGCCCATTCCCAGAATGCATGTCTTTCCCCGATTCCTTATCCCTTTTTGCCAAAAGCTCTCTCATAATCTCTTCCATACCAGCTGCTCCACAAACCTCGCTGTCATCATCACCACCAGTCTCTTGCTGCTCTGTAGCACTGGTTGATGATGACAAATTAGACAGTGTCCTCTGCTGTCACACTTGCCATCAACTCAGAAAGTGGCACACTGACAGCAGCAGGTACTGGCAGTGACCTGGGCTGTTGATATGTCTAATGAAGCCCTTCTTATTATACTTCCACAGATCCCTAGGGAAGCAGTTGGGTGACTAGGAATGACTTGTAAGCAGTGAAATGGTCTTCCTTCACTGCTGCTGTTGAATTCCTCCATCTCTGATACAACAGCAGTAGCAGCCCCCCCCCCCCAGCTTCTCCTGATGCTCATTGTATTAGCCAGCACTTTACACAACTTTATTTTTTTACATGTTTTTTATCTATCCCTCTCTGCCTCTCTGTATCCTTTCTTCTACCTGTCTATTGTACATCAGTTTGCATGGTGGGAAGTTCTGAGTCATAGTATGAGTTGGGAACTTTTGGAATCATTGGAAACATAGGCAGAGAATGAAACCATTCTCAAGGCAAAATCTGTGTTACTGAAATGGCAGAAAATCTGAGTTCTCTATGGTCAGGAATTCCCATGGAAAAACTGGAACATCATAATTTCTTGCAAAATTTCCTTTGCCAACAAAATGGGACTGTTTGTCTATCCCTAATCCCAAATGCCCCCCCAGTACCCTTAGAGTCAGTGACACCAACACTCAGCAATTCTGCAGCTGTGAGAATATGATGATATCTCCATACACAATGCATATCATATGGCGCAGCGACCACACATAGCAATGTGATGGAGACAAATAGGATGCAGGGTATAAGAGAACAATTACAGATTATCCATCCCATAGAACACACATGGTTCATTGCAGTAAGGGTCAGTTACATTTAATAACATATTATTGAGTCCAGACCCATGGTAATCAGTCACATGTCACCACCAATCATGTGTTGCTGTTAGTTATCAGTCCGAAAGCCTGGCAATCAAACATTTTCAAGGCCCTTCTTGCCATAGGCTTGCTTTAAATGTTAACTATTGATTTAGGGCTTACCTTGCCATAGGCCTCAGCGTTGAAAAATTAACAGGTTGATGTCCATAGTAAGGAAACATAATCTCAGGCCATGATATCTGATACTAAGACTACTCAGCAGGAAGTAAATTAGCAAACACAATAATGTTTCCAATGGAGAGGATACCAATTGCCCTCTGAAGACCTCTCTCTCACTCTTCATTTGTGAGAGCTAACAAATCTCGCACTTCACTGTCATCATTAGTGATGAGCGAGCACCCCAATGCTCGGATGTTCGGGTGCTCTGACCGAGCACCCCCTGAGGCTCGAGTGCTCGGCCGAGCATCCGAGCCCCATTGAAGTCAATGGGAGGACTCGAGCATTACACCAGGCACCCCCTGCTCTGATGAGGGGAGGGTGCCTGGTCCATAGGAAAAGGGCAGAAAAAGATGGAAACACTACAGAAATGGTTCAGGGACAGCATAGGGAGGATGTCTGGATGCACCTTGGACTCCAACATCGCTGCTGGGAACGATCTTTCGCCCGTAGTACGCCATTTTTACAGACTGACCGTAAAACACACAAAAAGGAAAATAAAAACGACTTTAGGCGAAAAATTGTTACCAAACAGTATTTGCTGTATATTTACTTGTATATCATCTGCAAATTCTGCAAAAAATTTCATCGATTTTCTGAAGTGAGGCCATGATTAAGAGGGAAACGTGCGCAGAGGCAAATTCTCCCAAAAATTTCCTTGATTTTCAGAACTGAGGCCATGATTAAGAGGGAAACGTGCGCTGAGCTGACCATCTAAAACATTATGGGTGAGGGTCTGCTGCAGAGCTGACCATCCTAAACATTATATGCGAAGGCCCGCTAGTGAGCTGACGCTATAAAACATTATATGAGAGGGCCCGCTAGAGAGCTGACCCAATAAAACATTATATGAGAAGGCCCGCTGGTGAGCTGACCTATATAAAAATTGGCAAACAGGGCCCGCTGGTGAGCTGGCCCTATATAAAAATTATATCACAGGGCCCGCTGGTGAGCTGGCCCTATATAAAAATTATATCCCAGGGCACGCTGGTGATCTGGCCCTATATAAAAATTATATCCCAGGGCATATGGAAGAGGAGGAGGAGGATGAGAACATTAAGAGTCAACCATATACCCGTTTTTGGGGTGGAAGGGGTGAATGGGAATACAGAGTATTCCCATCATTGTAAATAACATATATAAAGTGAGTTTATGTTCCCCCGGGGCTTTCCTCCAGTGGAGTGGAGAAGTCAGGGGAAATCCAGGCCTTGTTCATTTTTATAAGTGTCAACCTATCAGCATTGTCGGTGGAAAGGCGGATACGCTTATCTGTTATGATGCCACCAGCAGCACTAAATACCCGCTCAGACAGAACGCTGGCGGCAGGGCAGGCCAGCACCTCCAAGGCGTAGAGTGACAGTTCATACCACGTGTCCAGCTTGGACACCCAGTAGTTGTAAGGCACAGAGGGATCATTGAGGACGCTGACACGGTCTGCTACGTACTCCTTCACCATCTTCCAAAACTTTTCCCTCCTTGTGACACTAGGCTGCGCATCAGGGTGAGGGTGCTGGCGGGGTGTCATGAAGGTGTCCCACGCCTTGGAGAGTGTTGCCCTGCCTTTCTCGGAACTGCTGTGTGCTCCCCTTTTCTCCCCTTCTCGGTTGGCCAAGGTAGCACGTACTCTGCCGCCAGCGTTGTCAGATGGAAAATTTTGGAGCAATTTTTCAACAAGAACCTTCTGGTATTGCACCATTTTGCTTGTCCTCTCCACCGGAGGAATGAGAGATGAGAAATTCTCTTTGTAGCGGGGGTCCAGAAGGGTGAACACCCAGTAATCCGTGTTGTCTAAAATGCGTACAACGCGTGGGTCACGGGAAAGGCAGCCTAACATAAAGTCAGCCATGTGTGCCAGAGTACCAACAGTCAAGATTTCGCTGTCCTCACCAGGAGGATGACTCTCAATATCCTCATCCTCTTCCTCCTCTTCTGCCCACCCACGCTGAAGAGATGGAACTAAAGTTCCATGGCTACCCTCTGTAGCGGAGGCAACCGTGTCTTCCTCCTCCTCCTCCTCCTCCTCCTCCTCCTCCGCCTCCTCCAATTGTCGCTGAGAAGACGAAGTGAGCGTGCTCTGGCTATCACCTTGTGTAAGCTCTTCCTCCCCCATTTCCACCTCTTCCACATGCAAAGCGTCGGTTTTAATTGTGAGCAGCGAGCGTTTCAGTAGACACAGAAGTGGGATGGTTACACTGATAATAGCGTTATCGCCGCTCACCATCTGTGTCGATTCCTCAAAATTGCGTAAAACCTCGCAGAGGTCTGACATCCATTCCCACTCCTCACTTCTGATTACAGGAAGTTGAATGGAGAGGCGACGACCGTGTAACAGCTGGTACTCCACTACTGCCCTCTGCTGCTCACAAAGCCGGGCCAACATGTGGAAGGTGGAGTTCCAGCGCGTGCTCACGTCACACAGCAGCCGGTGAGCTGGCAATTGTAAGCGCTGCTGCAGCTTCAACAGGCCGGCCGAAGCTGTAGATGACTTACGGAAATGTGCACACACGCGGCGCACCTTGGTCAAGAGATCATGCACATTGGGGTAGGTTTTTAGAAATCGCTGCACCACTAAATTAAATACATGCGCTAGGCATGGTACGTGTGTGAGCTTGCCGAGCTCCAAAGCCGCCACCAAGTTACGCCCATTATCACACACAACCATGCCTGGTTGCAGGTTGAGTGGCGAGAGCCACTGCTCGGTCTGGTGACTAATCCCCTGCAACAGCTCTGAGGCCGTGTGCTGTTTGTCCCCAAGGCAGATCAGCTTCAGCACGGCCTGTTGACGCTTCCCCACTGCAGTGCTACACTGCTTCCAGCTACTGGCTGATGGGGGAGTGGCGGTGTGTGTAGAGAATTCGGAGGTGGAAACGGAGGAGGAGGAGCCAATAACATAGGTGCTGGTGGAAACCCTGATGGAGGTAGGGCCCGCAATCCTCGGCGTGGGTAGCACCCGTGCCATCCCAGGGTCCGAGTCGCTCCCAGCCTCCACGACATTCACCCAGTGTGCCGTCAGTGAAATGTAGCGTCCCTGGCCACAAGCACTTGTCCATGTGTCAGTCGTTAAGTGGACCTTCCCAGTAACTGCGTTGGTCAGGGCACGGGTGATGTTACGGGACACATGGTGGTGTAATGCGGGGATGGCACACCGGGAAAAGTAGTGGCGGCTGGGGACGGCGTACCGAGGGACAGCTGCTGCCATCAGGCTGCGGAAGGACTCAGTGTCCACAAGCCTAAATGGCAGCATTTCGATGGCCAGTAATTTTGAAAGGTGTGAGGTTAGTGCTATGGCCTGTGGGTGGGTGGCTGGGTACTTTCTCTTGCGCTCAAATGCCTGGGGTAACGACATTTGGACGCTGTGCTGGGACAGGGAAGTGGATGTGGTCGCTGATGGTGCTTCAGATGGTACAGGTGCAGGGCGGGAGGTATGCGGGCCTGCGCCTTCGACAGGCGATTGGCCGGCACCGAAAACAGGGGAAGAGGAGGCAGTGGTGTGGCCTGCAGACACAGATGGGCGATCCAGGCGTTCCTCCCACTTACTACGGTGCTTGGATGCCATGTGTCGGATCATGCTGGTGGTGGTGAGGTTTCTAGTGTTCATGCCTCGGCTCATTCTGGTGTGGCACAGGTTGCAAACTACAAATCTTTTGTCGTCCGCACTTTCCTTAAAAAAACGCCATACCGCGGAACACCTACCCCTTGGCAAGGTAGATTTACGCAAGGGGGTGCTCCGTGGAACATTTGCGGGCCGGTTTGGTGCGGTCCGCCTTCTTTCTGTAGCCACACCACTGCCTCTTCCAGCCTGTTGCGGTGCTGCAGATGGCTCACCCTCAGGACTGCTGTCATCGCTCGGCTCTACACCTTCCCAGGTGGGGTCAGTCACCTCATCGTCCACCAAGTCCTCCTCCACTTCCTCACTCTGATCATCCTCCTCAAGTCTTGATCCCACCACATACTCGGTCATTGACAACTGTATAACATTCTCCTCAACAAGGTCTTGAGAAGGAAATAGTGGTTGATTTAATGGCAACTGTGTCTCATCATCATCATCATCATCCACTACTTCCTTTGACCTTAAATGCCGTTCACATCTGTCATCTTCTTGTGATTGGGTAGCCTCTAGAGGTTGTGAATCAGGGCACAAGATGTCATGTTCCTCTGCAAGCGTGCTTGGAGAGAGGGTCAAATGAAGGATTGGTGATGAGACGAGCTCATCACTATATCCCAGTGTGGGATCACTTCTTTGACCAGACCGTGTATGGTGGGAGGAAGGATGATCAGAGTGAGGATTATGTTGACCAGACTCTTGGCTACTGAGAGTGGACTTGGTGGAAGACAGGGTGGTGCTTAACCGACTGGAAGCAGTATCAGCTGTCATCCAACCGACCACCTGTTCGCACTGGTCGGACCTCGAGAGTGATGTCCTGCGACGCCCTGTGAAATCAGACATGAAGCTAGGTATGGTGGATGTCTTTCTTTCTTGTGCTCTGGCACCAGGCACAGTTTCTCCGCGTCCTGACCCGCGCCCTGAACTTTCAGGATCACGTCCACTTCCCCGTCCCTTTTTACCCGCCTTCTTCATCTTACACGATATATATGACTTTAATATATATGAGTTTGAAAACTTAACAGTATTTCTTCCTATTCTGCAACTGTGCAGAGTACACAGAATAGGCTGTTAAACGGCGTTGAAACACACTGAATGGAATATGTGACTTTAATATTTGAGTTTGAAAACTTAACAGTATTTCTTCCTATTCTGCAACTGTGCAGAGTACACAGAATAGGCTGCTAAACTGCGGTGACACACACTGAATGGAATAAGTGACTTTAATATTTGAGTTTGAAAACTTAACAGTATTTCTTCCTATTCTGCAACTGTGCAGAGTACACAGAATAGGCTGCTAAACTGCGGTGACACACACTGAATGGAATAAGTGACTTTAATATTTGAGTTTGAAAACTTAACAGTATTTCTTCCTATTCTGCAACTGTGCAGAGTACACAGAATAGGCTGTTAAACGGCGGTGAAAGACACTGAATGGAATATGTGACTTTAATATTTGAGTTTGAAAACTTAACAGTATTTCTTCCTATTCTGCAACTGTGCAGAGTACACAGAATAGGCTGCTAAACTGCGGTGACACACACTGAATGGAATAAGTGACTTTAATATTTGAGTTTGAAAACTTAACAGTATTTCTTCCTATTCTGCAACTGTGCAGAGTACACAGAATAGGCTGCTAAACTGCGGTGACACACACTGAATGGAATAAGTGACTTTAATATTTGAGTTTGAAAACTTAACAGTATTTCTTCCTATTCTGCAACTGTGCAGAGTACACAGAATAGGCTGTTAAACGGCGGTGAAAGACACTGAATGGAATATGTGACTTTAATATTTGAGTTTGAAAACTTAACAGTATTTCTTCCTATTCTGCAACTGTGCAGAGTACACAGAATAGGCTGCTAAACTGCGGTGACACACACTGAATGGAATAAGTGACTTTAATATTTGAGTTTGAAAACTTAACAGTATTTCTTCCTATTCTGCAACTGTGCAGAGTACACAGAATAGGCTGCTAAACTGCGGTGACACACACTGAATGGAATAAGTGACTTTAATATTTGAGTTTGAAAACTTAACAGTATTTCTTCCTATTCTGCAACTGTGCAGAGTACACAGAATAGGCTGTTAAACGGCGGTGAAAGACACTGAATGGAATATGTGACTTTAATATTTGAGTTTGAAAACTTAACAGTATTTCTTCCTATTCTGCAACTGTGCAGAGTACACAGAATAGGCTGCTAAACTGCGGTGACACACACTGAATGGAATAAGTGACTTTAATATTTGAGTTTGAAAACTTAACAGTATTTCTTCCTATTCTGCAACTGTGCAGAGTACACAGAATAGGCTGCTAAACTGCGGTGACACACACTGAATGGAATAAGTGACTTTAATATTTGAGTTTGAAAACTTAACAGTATTTCTTCCTATTCTGCAACTGTGCAGAGTACACAGAATAGGCTGTTAAACGGCGGTGAAAGACACTGAATGGAATATGTGACTTTAATATTTGAGTTTGAAAACTTAACAGTATTTCTTCCTATTCTGCAACTGTGCAGAGTACACAGAATAGGCTGCTAAACTGCGGTGACACACACTGAATGGAATAAGTGACTTTAATATTTGAGTTTGAAAACTTAACAGTATTTCTTCCTATTCTGCAACTGTGCAGAGTACACAGAATAGGCTGTTAAACGGCGGTGAAAGACACTGAATGGAATATGTGACTTTAATATTTGAGTTTGAAAACTTAACAGTATTTCTTCCTATTCTGCAACTGTGCAGAGTACACAGAATAGGCTGCTAAACTGCGGTGACACACACTGAATGGAATAAGTGACTTTAATATTTGAGTTTGAAAACTTAACAGTATTTCTTCCTATTCTGCAACTGTGCAGAGTACACAGAATAGGCTGTTAAACGGCGGTGAAAGACACTGAATGGAATATGTGACTTTAATATTTGAGTTTGAAAACTTAACAGTATTTCTTCCTATTCTGCAACTGTGCAGAGTACACAGAATAGGCTGCTAAACTGCGGTGACACACACTGAATGGAATAAGTGACTTTAATATTTGAGTTTGAAAACTTAACAGTATTTCTTCCTATTCTGCAACTGTGCAGAGTACACAGAATAGGCTGTTAAACGGCGGTGAAAGACACTGAATGGAATATGTGACTTTAATATTTGAGTTTGAAAACTTAACAGTATTTCTTACTATTCTGCAACTCTGCAGAGTACACAGAATAGGCTGTTAAACGGCGTTGAAACACACTGAATGGAATATGTGACTTTAATATTTGAGTTTGAAAACTTAACAGTATTTCTTACTATTCTGCAACTCTGCAGAGTACACAGAATAGGCTGTTAAACGGCGTTGAAACACACTGAATGGAATATGTGACTTTTAAATTTTAGTTTGAAGACTTAACAGTATTTCTTCCTATTCTGCAACTCTGCACAGTACACAGAATGTGCTGCTAAACTGCGGCGAAGCACACTGAATGGAATATGTGACTTTGATATTTTAGTTTGAAGACTTAACAGTATTTCTTCCTATTCTGCAACTCTGCACAGTACACAGAATGTGCTGCTACACTGCGGCGAAGCACACTGAATGGAATATGTGACTTTGATATTTTAGTTTGAAGACTTAACAGTATTTCTTCCTATTCTGCAACTCTGCACAGTACACAGAATGTGCTGCTACACTGCGGCGAAGCACACTGAATGGAATATGTGACTTTTAAATTTTAGTTTTAAAAACTTAACAGTATTTCTTCCTATTCTGCAACTCTGCACAGTACACAGAATGTGCTGCTACACTGCGGCGAAGCACACTGAATGGAATATGTGACTTTGATATTTTAGTTTGAAGACTTAACAGTATTTCTTCCTATTCTGCAACTCTGCACAGTACACAGAATGTGCTGCTACACTGCGGCGAAGCACACTGAATGGAATATGTGACTTTGATATTTTAGTTTGAAGACTTAACAGTATTTCTTCCTATTCTGCAACTCTGCACAGTACACAGAATGTGCTGCTAAACTGCGGCGAAGCACACTGAATGGAATATGTGACTTTGATATTTTAGTTTGAAGACTTAACAGTATTTCTTCCTATTCTGCAACTCTGCACAGTACTCAGAATGTGCTGCTAAACTGCGGCGAAGCACACTGAATGGAATATGTGACTTTGATATTTTAGTTTGAAGACTTAACAGTATTTCTTCCTATTCTGCAACTCTGCACAGTACTCAGAATGTGCTGCTAAACTGCGGCGACGCACACTGAATGGAATACGTGACTTTGATATTTTAGTTTGAAACTTAACAGAATGTGCTCTAATCTGCAACTTTGCACACTAAACAGAATGTGCTCTAATCTGCAACTTTGCACACTAAACAGAATGTGCTCTAATCTGCAACTTTGCACACTAAACAGAATGTGCTCTAATCTGCAACTGTGCACACTAAACAGAATGTGCTCTAATCTGCAACTTTGCACACTACACAGAATATATATATTTTTTTTTTTTGTTTTTGTTTTTTTCCCCCCACACCAAATAACCTGCTGCCCCCACACACAGTAGTCCTAAAAAGGACTTTTGGTTCTTTTTTTTTCACAATTTTTGTTTTTTTCCTCCCTACACTGCCTTTCCCTTCCTATCCTCAGCTCTCCCTGGCTCAGACTGAGCCGAACTCGCTGGTCAGGTGCTATACAGCACCTGACCACGGGTTCTGGCCAGCCAATCAGTGTAATGCCAGCAGCCAACATGGCTGCTGGCATTACACCGATGTCAGAGCCTCCCTGCACGTTTATTGGCTGCGCAGCAGGCGCAAAACGTGCGGGGAGGAGACACGAACATGGCGGGCGAGCACATGCGGTACTCGTACGAGTACCGTCATGTGCCGAGCAGAGCGATGCTCGTGCCGATCCGAGCATCGGCCGAGCATGCTCGCTCAACACTAGTCATCATCATTACCATCATCAGAATCACCACCAAACTCTTTCACTTTTGTTGGTGGTGACATAGTTGTGGTGGCCTAGTTGGATTCACACTGACAGACATATTAGGTCCAGGAATCTGTGTGTCTTTGCTGCTGGTGCATCTAGTCACCAGAGGAAAATCAAAAGTTACACCTTTTAAAATCATATCCCAGGTCTCTGAAGATTTTGTGGCAGCAGTAATGTGCTGGTGCCTGCCCCCCCTACTACTTCTACGACAGCTGGCTCTACTGTCGCTTTCATCTGTGGATTTCTCCAATTTAGCACTCAGAAACACTAGTATTAAAGTGGGAATTTCTCAAGTTCTCTCTGGAATTTCATTGGCGATAGTGAAAAGGTAGAAATTTTAATGGATTTTCTAGCCACAGAATAGAAAAAGATAACAATTCTGTGTTTATTTTACCAGTGAAAAGAAAGTGAGGCTTTTTTTTATCCCTACTGGATAGTTTGCATGATTTATAAATATTTTAGAAAGAGCGATATTACAGTTCTCACTAAAGAAAAGCAGTCTAAAAGTCCAACAATCAAGCTGGGATGATTACTGAAATTTAAAGACATAGAATAAAATTCATATTCAGTGACATGCGTAGTGGTGGAATTGTGTATACTTGAACCAGACATGTATGGGAATTAGTTTAGTTAGCAGGAAAAAAAGTAAAAAACATATATAAGTAAAAGGGAAAAAAAAAGAATGAGGGATAACCAGTTGGCTGAAGCCAGTATATTGATAGTTTAATGAGTTCCAGTGCGGTACGCAACACATTGAGGAGCAATGAGTTGTGCACCAATCTGGCAATCAAAGGATTTATCTGATTTTTTCTTGTAAAAAGAGAAGAGTAATATAAAAAAATAATTTGTCCCAAATGGTTTGTTTTTATCTATTATGCTAAGTGAAGTAGCAACAATATCTTATATTGTTCATTTACATGAATAAGATCAATAATCTTATTTAAAGAGGGAGGATTTTATTATTTCTGTTCACGGGATATTCATGTTTTAGCTGCCTTGATGAGATTTTAATTTTATCCTCAAGTTCTTTGAAGGATCTCAGGCAATCAATAAGGTATGGGCCATTATGTAATATGAGTTCTTTGTCATGCTAGATATCAATATTAAGATAACTGATTTGAAAGTGGAGGAAGGAGGGGGATGGGTGATTTGGAAGTTTCATTTGGTGTCTAATTTGTTCCAATGTAGCAGTTACAGGGGAATGGTTGGTAAGGGATTGGAGATCTTATGCCTGATTTATTTGCTGTTCCGAGACAGATGAAATAAAGCTACAAGAGTAAGGAAATAATATTTAAGGTCAACCAACCATTCCTGACCCACTGGAAAATGACCTGTGAGATCAATCAGCATCACTTTTTGGCCTGTCATAATTTGCATTTCCCTTACCATCCATTCTACAGAAAAAAGAAACATTTAGTACGAGGCCTCCCATATCTGTGTACAATTTGAAGGAAACTCAGATAAAGTTATTAAACAATGGGGAGTGTTCAGAAATAATAGAGAATATTAGGAAGCATGTTCATCTTAATAGGTGCCACTCTTTATAGGAGTTTTATAGGAGTTTACTGCAATGAGAGACTATGTTGACCTGTATGCTTGAATGAGATAAGCTATAGAACAAAGCTCTTTAGAATCAAGAAAGCATTCCAGATGCCTACACAAAAGAAAGACAGGAATGCAGCTGCCTCACCTAAGACTCTGAAATTCAACATGTGTAAAAATATCTTTATTTGGAATTTGATAAAAAAAAATCTGACAAACGGACATCATAAAAACAGCAGGCTATAAAATAATCTCTACTTCACTAGATATGATGTCATCACTGACCACATATAATGACACAGTCTCCAGGATTCTGGGAGAGCAGATGTGATGTCAGGAGGTGCTCATTTCTGTCTAATGTATTTTAAGGGTGTTTTTAACAAATCCTGTGTAAAAATGGTTTTACCCTTACATGGGAACTTTGCTCAGGAGCTGTAGTTTTATTTGTCCTTATGAGTTCATGAACTGACTAGGGATGAGCGAGCACCCCGATGCTCGGGTGCTCGGGTGCTCTGACCGAGCACCCCCTGATGCTCGAGTGCTCGGCCGAGCACCCGAGCCCCATTCAAATGAATGGGAGCACTCGAGCATTAAACCAGGCACCCCCTGCTCTGATGAGCGGAGGGTGCCTGGTCAATGTCCCCCTTCATCTCCGCTATGCCCCTCTTCCACAATGTCCCCCTTCATCTCCTATGCCATAGCGGAGATGAAGGGGGACATTGTGGAAGAGGGGCATAGCGGAGATGAAGGGGGACATTGTGGAAGAGGGGCATAGAGTCTATGCCCCTCTTCCACAATGTCCCCCTTCATCTCCGCTATGCCCCTCTTCCACAATGTCCCCCTTCATCTCCTCTATGGCATAGGAGATGAAGGGGGACATTGTGGAAGAGGGGCATAGCGGAGATGAAGGGGCACATTGTGGAAGACGGGCATAGCGGAGATGAAGGGGGACATTGTGGAAGAGGGGCATAGAGTCTATGCCCCTCTTCCACAATGTCCCCCTTCATCTCCGCAATGCCCCCTTCATCTCCGCAATGCCCCCGTACCTCCATTCCCTGGTGGTCCAGCGGAGCGTCTTCGGATCTGTGCCTCTTCCGGCACAGATCCTCTTCACCCGAACATGTCGGGCGAGCACATGGCGGTACTCGTACGAGTACCGCCATGTGCAGAGCAGAGCGATGCTCGAGCCGATCCGAGCATCGGCCGAGCACGCTCGCTCAACACTAGAACTGACAAATGACTTCTGACCTCTGACAGAGGAGACAGACTGAGTGCTTTAGCAGGCAATCAGTGTTACTACATTGTCATTCATTTCTTCCTTTGGGCTGCTCTTTTCTTAGATCAGGGGCAGGCTATCTTTGTTTCTGCAGTTGTTGGAGGCTACAACTCCCATCATCCCCAACTAGCCATTGTTTCAGTGAGGATATCGAATTCGTAGTTTCAGACAGCTGGGGATCCAAACAATGCCTTATTGCCTTGTATCTACATCAGCTATAGACAAGTACACAGTTCCAATTTAAAAAGAGAAAGGTATACCAATATGTTTGACAGTTGTATGAAAGACATATAACTGCATAAGTCCTTTAAAGTGGAATTGTCACTTTGTAACAAACAGATGACGTTGAAAGAGCATTCAAAATCATCTATATTTACGTTAGTCATTTTGTATTTAAAACAATCATGCATAATATATATGTAGATTTATTTATTTGCCTGGCTTGCCTTCCAGATTCAAACATTCCACATGATTCTACTTTCCAACTGCCACTTCCTGCCAGTCAGTACTAGTTGATTTGATTTAAACTGATAAATAAACCCAAATATCTCCAACCTATTGTTTGCAATAAATAACAACTACCATAATGATAAATGATTTTGAAAGCATTTTCAAAATCACCTAATTTTTACAAAGTGACAGTTCTACTTAACAAGGGTCACTTATTTTATAGGATTGATTCTCCATTGACCATTTCAGTGCTATAGAGGCAGAAAAAAAGAAAAAGGGAAAAGTAATTTAGATCTCATACTTGCAAAAGAAGCTCATTGTTGCCTGGGTGAGAAAAGGCATGGAGAAGGGAGAGAAATTCTAATATCAAGTGTCAGTCACATAATCACACATACAGTGTTTGATACCCAGCCTTGTTGTAGTGTCAGACCCACACATATTCTCTGTAACACCCCAGGCTTGTTGTAACTTGTAATATCCAATGATAGTCACAGAAGCATACAAAGACTGTATGCCACACCAGTCTTGTTTCAATGTTCCAAAACACAGAACAACACTTATCCTGTGCTACCCCAGGCATGTTCCAGTGTCAGCTGGTAGCCACAGGATAACACATGCATTATGTAATAGCCCAGTCTTGTACAACTGGTAGCCAGCCACAGGAAGAAACATACAGGTAGAAAATAAAGCATCCTTTAAGTGTGTATGTATAGAATAAGAGTTATAGGAGGTACAAACGTAGCAATTCCAAATAAGGTGCAGCACTTTGGGTACAGTGCTACGGTATCAAATGTTTACCAATAGTAGTTATCCCTGTTATATGACACATGTTATGCACACACATACCCTTTTATACATCAACAGTCATTCATTCAATCATACATATACTCATTCTATACATACAGCCACAATCCTTCTTTCTTACAGCACACACCAATTCATAATATATTACCTCTTGTAATACAAACCCAAATTTACCCAGCTATGACATTGACAGAAACCTGCTGCTCTTTATATCAGCCCTTGTGTTTGATGTGGCTATTTCAGTTTTCATCCACCTCAGTAGTGTGGCTGTTCCCCATTTCAGAGCAGAGCGAGATCAGGAAAGAAGCAGGGAGTAGTACAGATGTATGTATGTATGTACCTTTATTTATATGGCGCCACACAGTGTACGCAGCGCCTTACAATAGACATATGTTACAATCAATAAGAGGGGATGAAATAAGTGCGACTTTCATAGAAACAATGGGAGAGAGGTCCCTGCCCCAAGGAGCTTACAGTCTAAATGAGAGATCATGAGAGAGCAAATCCATTCAAAGAGTGTCCCTCCTAGTGGGAGTGAATGGTCTGCCGAGCATGCTCAGTAATACTGTCATATGATTGTGTGCAATAGCAGCCTTTGTATTGGCAGTATTTTGTTTGGGCACAGATCATTTTAGCAGTCATTTGTGTTGAATAGCAAAATAAATTAAGTCATGTTAGGGACTTGACTCAGTATTGAGCATTCTGTGTATATTAAATAATTGCCGTATTGGCAGGACTTTGAGAAGTGTGTGGTAAATATGCACATCTCCAGCTGTCATAGTACATCTCCCATCATGTACCACCAGGCAACAGCTGTGTGAGGATGATGAGAGCTATAGTTAAAAAATACAACAGAAACCCTGATGCACACCCAGTACTATTCATATACTTATGGAGTTCCACAAATAAATGGCAATTGGTGCTCACAAGGAAAAATAGACAGTACAAAGGGAAAAAGAGAAAAGATAACCTTGCATAATTGAGCACTCACATTGTCAATAATGGCAAAATCCCTTAAGTATCCAAATTATCAGGGAAGTCAATACAAAAAAAGCAAATAAAGATAAAATCTAACTTTTATTAATTACTCAATAAAAGTAGAGAAACATATTTAACAATTTAGTATAAATCACTTTCTTGCCTTGATGCACGTTTTGCCCAACGGCTTGTTCACAGAGATTCCTTTTTGCTCTATGAACAAGCTGTTGGGCGAAACGTGCGACAGAAGATTCTTTGTTAACATGAAGCTGGATCAGATTTGACAGCCAGAGTTATGGCTCCATCTGAACTAACAGGCTTCATGTTTTAGTTATTTTGATAACGGCGCTAGTAGTTGTTCCTACAGATTTCTGTAAGGAAGATATTAGCAACTTTACCCATATATAGCCGGATCAGATCCAAGCCAGATTTATGGCAACATCTGAACTAATAGGCTTCATACGGAGACCACTTAGGTTGTACCATTTGACGTATATACTAGCTATCACATAAGGCTAATTTTCTGTGAGGTTTTCAATATATTCATATATAACCTCATAAATCTGTAGGTCCGATTGAATCCATCTTTCCTGCCTTTTAGTTATCTATTGTGCATACGTAATCGGCTCCGAGTGTATAGCCTGTTTTTGGAATCAGAACTAATAGGTTTTATACTGATTAGTGTATACAATGTTGCATCAGCTAAGTCATGACTCTCATTGTAGATAGATGTCTCCATGCTAAGAGACATTTGTTTCATTTGAATTTTCAGATTTCAAAATGATCACTATATATAGTGTTGCATTAACAACACGTATACTATAGTTAGAGGGACGTCTCTGTGGTCAAATTTTACAGTAACCGGACGCTCTAATACAATACGTATGCTTGAGACATCTGTTTATTTGACATATTAGCCAGTAGTGTCTTCCAGCACAACTCTTCATTCATGACATTGAAATGATTATTTATATCAAGGCAAGAAAGTGATTTATACTAAATTTTTAAATATATTTCGCCACTTTTATTGAATAATTAATAAAGGTTAGATTTTATCTTTATTTGTTAAGGGATTTTGCCATTATTGACAATGTGAGTGCTCAATTATGCAAGGTTATCTTTTCTCTTTTTCCCTTTGAGCTGTAGTTAAAGCACATAGAGTCTGGCACATTTTTACTGTACAGTTCTGATAGGCTTTGACACATGACAGTGATGTAACAGAGAAGAATGAATGGTAAATTAAGTCCATAACATGACACAACATTATAAAAACAATAAGTATGGTTTTGTGGGGGAGTTAATTTTCTTATGAGCAGGCTCTTTTATGGCAATTACAGATGACATGTTAAATCTTGACACTTAAAAGGTTATTCTGGCAATGTGTGTATTTGTCAGTCAGCAGGAAGCTTGCAACTACTTCTCGGTTGTAGTTTGTGAGTGTGTGTGTGTGTGTGTGTGCTCGATCACCTGTCTGTGCACAAGTACTATGAAAGGAGAGTTTTAAAGAACAATCCAAAAAGTGGGTGATCAGCTAAAGAACAACAAGGTTATGATTAATTTTCAGTAAAAATGCAGTGTGAGCATACTGCCAGAATTTCAGATTTCTGACTGCTCTCAAATGTCCCTCTATCCTGTCGCCAGGAGGCAGAATTCAGCTAGGAATGTGTGTTGAGGAAGGGGAGGTTGTTCATTTAGTAATGATAGTAGAGGGGAGTGAAGGGGAGGAAGACTGCACCTCTGAGCAGTGCACAGCAGCACGGGGAGACCAGACATGTAGCACAGGGAAGCAGCCCCATATGGCAGCAGGATAATACACATAGAAGCCCCACTTTGCACCGAGACAGCACTTAACTGCTTAATAACTGTGGGACATCTTGTTCTCAACAAGGCTTCAGACTTGGGCGGAAGGATGTGTAGACCCCTGCCCGACTGCAACCCGCCCTGTACCTGGAGTACTCTGCTGGCAATGGTCGCCCAGGAGAGAGGCTTCCTTGAAGAGGGGGTGAGTTGGACACTGGTGCAGGAGGGGTAGGGTATGAGGCAGTCTCATCCTGGCACCCGGTGAGTGGGTTGACTAGATCCTTCTGTGACCTGCCAGTTAATGCGGCAACAGTCTGACAAGTTTTTTTTGTGGGACAGGGGATAGTAGGTGTGTGAAACTCCATGCAGAGATTTAGATTTTTCCTGTCAAAATCACACCCCTGTTTATGTTCTGCTGTGGCAGTATGGAAGGAGATTTGAATATCTCCTCCTTACTGCCGCCTCTGGGTGTGTATGGTGGAAATTGAGAATACAGGCACTATGCCAGACTTATAATTTTATTAATATAGTCTAGTCTAAATGATGAGGCTGATGTGCTATGAAGAACTGGAGAAGTTCTGGGGCAAACAATATTCAACAGGAGCAAAATAAAAATCCCCTTGTATTTAAATAGGGATTTAAACCCAATGAATGTTATGGCGTTCAGCTTCACATTGCATTGGACATCTCTCTAGCATTATATGATTATTTATCCATTAAGGTACAGTTGCTCCAGAATTGTTTAACAACATCCTATGGGGCAGGGTCGGATTTACATCTCAGGTGCATCCAAGGTTTTAAATAGTAGCCTGAAAATTGGAATAAAACTGTTGCAGGGCCATTGAGATTGTTCTGGCCACATCTGTCTTTCAGTATGTGAGTGTGGCCAGCACAGCTGAGGTGCCCCTCAAAATCTGGATCTTTAAACAATTTCCTACTCTACCTGTTGGGGACTCTGCCCCTGCTATGGGGCATTTCATACTGGAAACATGCTCTAAGAGAGATGCAGCATGTTCCAACTGAAATATATCCACTATAAATGTGTAGTATGGGCTTTAATCAATTGACTCATTGAAATTACACAACTATCACATGTAGATTTTTATAATGAGAGTTTGGGAAAACCTTGCTACACTGTAGAACTAAAAATGCGCCAACATTTTTAGTTTACCCTTTTACACAGGCAGCATTTTGATTCTGTATTGGTATTGTTGCCTGTTTTGAAAGATACTATACTGAGCTGTATGCCTTTCACACTCATGATTATAACCTTGAGTAAATGCACCAAAGTCTAGCTTATTACATTTTTACTGCATTCACACAGGAACACGGCAACATGTAGCAAGGAACATCTGTACAGCAACCCATGGGGCCTACAGCAGCATAACCAGTATTTCAAATGGTCAAAGAGGCGCTCTTCTTTTTTACTGGGGGTGTGGCTGTTAGACATGCCTCTTCTGTGACTGGACTGGAGGTGGAAAGCAGGAGAAGGTAGATAAAAGGACATGGGACTCAGATCTGTAGGAGAGGGCTGTTACAGTTCTGTCATCTGCCCTAAGGGGTACTTAATGACAAAAGTTAAGAAGCTTGTTTATATAAGTCTAGTAAGGGAATGGATCTAGGTTTTCGGGGTCCTAAGTGAAAAAAAATATATGCCCCCCCCCTTTGTCTTTATTTCTAATATGGCATTGCCATCTGATTTTGTTTACTTGCAGCAGTGGTACTGCATAAGCATTGTAGGGCCCTCTATCCAAGTGGGGACCCTAAGAACTGCTTATTCTTCCACCCCTGCACAGGGGTGTGCAATGCATTGAGGAAAACTGTGTTACATATCCCTTTGGCATGCAAACGTTTAAGTAGTAAAGTTAAGAATACCAGACAATGGACTGGATTATATTGTAGTGAATAACTTTCATTTATGGATTTTTTCTGTAAATTCCTCCATAGACTTCAATGAGAATCTGTTAGGAAAAAAGTGATAACATTTATCAGCTGTAATATAATCTAGGTCAAACATGGACAAGGCAAGATAAAACAACTAAATATACCAAGGCATATGAATAAATGAAAAAAATTGAGAAATTCTTGGGTAGCAGCTGCAAAGTATTTATCAAAAATCCCCATTAATTGAAATGTGGTCTTTACGTCTGTGATGCTAGAGAAGCAATGAGTTTGAAACCTTTCTAACTTCATTGTTTAACCTCTTGAGCACTAGGGGGACATCAAATTATGCAATGTGTTGTTGTCTTATCCCCGAAGTGCTCCAGATTTGTGTTTATATACATATAGATGCCAAATGAGTATCACAGTATGTAATAATACCTTTTTAGATTGTAAGCTCTACGGGGCAGGGTCCTCTTATCCTAATTTATACTCACCTGTTGTTCCCCTTATGACTGCCTATATAAGCACTTAATCACCGCACTTATTGTACCCCTATATTAAATGTAATCTGTAAAGTGCCAAGTACACTGGTTGGCACTATATAAATAAAAATATACAATACAATACAATACCTTTTTATTGGACTAATATTCAGTTATATGGAGACAAGCTTTTGAAAGCTATGTTCCTGTTTTCAAGTCTAAAGCATGCTCAAAAGCTTGTCTCCATATAATTGAACATTAGTCCAACTGAACTGGTGCTATTACATACTGCAATACACATTCATTTGGCTTGTACACCACTATAGATAGATAATTATGTGTGTCTCACTGAAAGCAAACTTGTAACATTTTGCAATAGAAAACAATATTACACAACACAATCTTTATTTACAGCTAAATAGTTTTACATAACAGTAGAAAAAAAATGATTATAGTTTCCATTTAACACATTGGATGGTAGGGAAGACCCAATCCATTGCAAAGCAAGGCATAATAGACTAGAACAATTGCTTCATTTTGTTCTTCCCCCATATTACATGTATTTTGTTGTCTTCATCACTCAGAAAATGCATCAAAGTCATAGGCTCCTTTAAGGTGTTTTCACCACACAGAGTTAACATTTCCTTTAAGCTGAGGAGGTAACCATCCAGCTGATGAAGACGACAACAAAAGGCTGATGGGGATGATGGTAATTGTAGTCCTCCTCAGCTGGAGGACTTCAGGTTGCCCACCCCAATTAAGTTACAGAGGCAAGCAGGTGTTCAGGATGTCCCTGCTTGATCATGAGTGGGTAATTAGTGGTTCAAACATTTTGATTGATCTAACTGTGCTTAAGTAAGGAATGGATATCTTTTAAACCTGACCTGTTGGTATGCCCTGAAGACTGGAGTTGAATAATTATCTGGGCTATTGTGTTACTGTAACAATATAAATACGTTTTCTGTAGGCTGTGTGACACATATATCAATATAACTGCTATTTTGATGGAGCTCAGCCTTCATAATAGCATTTTTTCTTCAGGAATACTTATCAAAGCAGCTGCATAGGATTGATATATCCATCAAGTTGTTCCTTGCAGGGCAGAAGTGCTGTTACCTTTGAGGTGCTAGTAACCTGTCCCTGTATATTACTGTTGTGTCCTCTGCATTTCAGTAATGAATCAGGTGTACTTCTAGCAGAACAATCATCTTTTCTCTGTGTGTGTTTGCAAACACTGTTGAAATGTTGATTTCCTGTGGAAGGAGAAAACTAAATGAAAAAATTGCAAGGGGCCCTCAGGAAGGGTTACATTCAACTCCTCTTGTGTTAGCCACCAACTCCTCTGGCTTTGCTTCTGTGTATGAACTAGAGAGTATGAGCATTTTACTGCAAACTGGCGAGCATAGTCTGCCATAAGTAATGACATTAATGTCAGCAAGCACTAATACCTCCACAGTAGCATGCACAGAGAAATGGAGTAAAGCTATGCCAATTATTTTTTCTCCTTGTTTAGTAAAATCCAAAACATGATGCATCTGAAAGCAATGCCACAAAATACTCTCCTACACCATAAATATGTGCCATTGAGTGCTTAATTATGGTTACATAGTATGTACTGCACCCTCACTTTGCAAACTACCCTAACTGGGGGAAAGTCATCATGCACTGAACGGCTGAATGAAAAGGAATTCTGCTAATTTTCTTTTGTATTCATCATTTGCCAATTCATTATTGGTCAGATCTCAACCGGCATACACTTATTCATCAGTGATTGGGTACCTGATCCAGACTGATCCACCATTTCCATTTATCATTTTCATTTCCATTCACCATTTTTCACCTTGGTTCCCTGAGTCACTTAAGCAGTGACGGGAAGTAGCATAAGTCATTGCTCAATGTCCAAAAAAGAATCTGCTCATGAATGATACTGGTCAAAAGCAGCATATCTGATATGCTGTTCTTACTGTGTTCCAGCCCCTGCATAGTACTGTGTAAACACTTTCTTAACCTACTCCACTTTGCCAGAAGATAAACTCACAGATCTATTAGATTTTATTACCACGTAAACATTGTAAATATGCATTCCTCCTATATTTAGATTCACACTGCCCATTATTTAGAAAAATTGGTACACCCAGTACTAACAATACACTGTGAGAGTTTGTATACAGAAATAAACTTTCCTACTTAAAACTGATTTCTAGTCCATCAATAATGACATTTTAGCATTTCAGTAACAAACATGAGTTCAATATTATTTGTTTCTGTAAGGTGTGGGAGGAAGTCATTTTTTTAAATGTAGCAGAGTTGGTGCCAATTTGCAGAAAGGCAAAGTTATCATGTGTGATAGTCTAGTGGTTAGGATTCATGCTGTTCAGTAAACATTTTCAGTTATCTACAAATTTGCATTACTGGCATGTAACACATTGTGCTGGTGGAAAAGCTGCTGTGTGTGACATAAAATGGGGGCATTTCTGTGAAGAGGGAAAATATAACGCTCAGAGGAATTTGATCTATCATTTGAAAAATCAGATACATCAACAATATTGTAGATCAACATTATTATGAAATAAAGGAAGCAAAGTCTTTGTAAAATATACTCTCTCTCTTGTAAGAAGGCAGCTTCTTTGGTGCCCTCTAAAGGTTTATGTAACCAGCAAATATGAAACATTAGCTTTATCCTGCCACTTAAGAATGCATTAAATTAAATGTCGATTCAGCTCCAGTGAAGCCATTAAGGGATCTGGTCAGAAAAGAACTCATATTGAAAGTTACACAACCTGCAATGAGATAGCATTACCATCTGCTTGACTGTGTAGGCAGTCATTACAGTCAATGACCTAAGAACCAGTCTGACACCTGTCACTTACTGTAAATATATACATCAAAAATCCAGCAGAGAAGCTTCCTAGTGAGGGCTGGCAGGCAGCTCTTCAATGGTGCTAGGGAGAGAGGCAAATTAATTTCTGGACATTATTAATGCTCCCCCTTCCTGAACCAGATGTACTAAGGTAAACTGAACAAATTGTAAGGCAAACTAACTGCATAATAATGGACAAGTAGAAAAAAAAAACTAAAGATTTAAATGGGGATGCCAACCTCATAATATTGAAGCTTATTGTTTGTTGTTATGAGGAGTAAATTAAAGATATACAGAGATCTGTAAATACAGGAAGATGACGGATTTAGAACCATATGTAGAAAATAACAGATGAACAATTCTAGAGCAAATCAACTGTGCCAAACAGGACAAATGAAAGTCCTATTGTTTTAAATAGGCACTTTGACACCTTGGATGCTAAAAAGGTCTACAACATATTAAAAAGAAATGCATAGGAGATCTGTATACATTCAAGGCATAAGGCCTATAACACACAAATATATTAGTAGCTGTACCTCAGTGCTGTATAAATGATTCTTACTTAGGTAAGTCCTACTGTTAATCAAAATAAAAATTACTTATTCCTATAATAAGAAAAAAGAAAAACAGGGGGAGCGTATCATAGTGTAGTATATACGTATGTCAATATTGGAAAATCATCTTGTGTCAAATGGGTACTCACACTTAATGGTGACTACCATCACTGACTGGTAGTAACAGCGCTTGTGGAGGATATTGTTAGTGCCCCCCACACAGATATTCTGTTCCACATGGCTCAATCCCTCATTTCAGCTAATTTACAGGAATCGCTCAACTTAAAAAAATACAAAGAAGAAAATCCAACCATAAAGAGAGCACACGAATGAATGTAATAAATAAAAGTGGATATTACATTGGTGCATAGAATATAAGTAGCACGGTACTCACATCCTCTAAACTGACCGGCCACAGCGTTCCATATGCCTGTCTTAAGTGCATACGGGGAATCTGTGGTATAAGTCCTCCCCTCTAATGGACTGATATGTCGAACACCAGACTGGTCTTGAAAGTCCGAATCCAAAATAAAAGATTTCCAACATATAAGCTTTAAACGAGCAGATCGATGTAAAAAAAGATTATTATTTTATTTAAAAACATATGTATAACCCCTTATCTACATCCCAACATGTTTCTTGGTCTCCCAACCATTTCTTCAGGGGATATTGCAACAACCTGCTCGACAAACTGAGTAATTCAATTGATTAAACAATTAACTACGTCCAGTTAATGGATCCTTTCAACTGGGCGGAGTATATTCAAATGAACAAGTGAGTTCAATCTCATGAATAACCACAGAAGAAAGGGTTTGCATTTATAAATGCCCCAGTATTCTGTATATATATATACTATTTGATCCCCCTTTTTCCTCAATAAATTGATATCCTGCTAAACATATCAGATTCGAAATTGTACTTCCATTTCCAAAACAATTGAAACTCAGCACATATACAAAACCACTGAATCTCTATAACCCATACATTTTATATGAATCCAGAAAATAAAAAAAGAAAATATACTAAATGGAAACAAATCATAATCAAAGCCTAAATCAAAATATGATAAAACTGAAATAAAATAAAGTAAAATTAAAAACAAAAACAAAAATTAAAAAATATATGAATAGTGTCTAAAAATACCTCTCACTATGGTGAATATATGAAAGTGTTAACTATAATGTGTATAAGTGTGAAAGAAGTTATGATAATGATGATAATGTATATAAAACAAAATAATGAGTAAATTGTGTCATACAATGAGTATGGACACTTACACCCTTATAGGAATAGTTAAACTACTATAACAGGATGATAATTAATATCATCATAAAAACGTAAATAGAATATAAATGAGAATGTCTCAAAATTATATAGAAAATAATAAGTGTTAAAGTGATGGAGACCCTGTAGTAGTAAAATTCTAAGACAAAGAATAATATTATTTGAACTTATTATTTGTGAATATACTATACTAGTTGAACAGCCCGTTACAAGGACCACAGTGCCACTGCCACCTGGTCGCGGGGCAGTCACGCGCCACGGCTGATACAGAGCTGGTCGCTCCAGATCATGTATGTGGACGCACAATTGAGGAAATAGTGGATTGTAAATACCTCCTCTGTTTGATTAGACTTGAAGGTATTATTTTTATGTACAGGATTTGCATTTGGAGCTACCACATCTATATACAACTGATTCTTGATTTTGGAGAAATTCTCCATTCTGGATAGATTTTTTATGTGTTAGTTGACTGGGTGCAACCAAGTTTTTTAGAGTTTTACTAAAATTCATTTTTGGTTTATTAGTAACCTTTTTATTCAAAAGGACAATGTCTGCTTAGAATTTCTCTGATTTCATTATGAGCACAATTGAAATCTGTAATGAAAGCGCTTTGGAAATAATTTTTTTGTCCTGGGGGGTTTTTCTTACCCAAATGTCACTTACTATTTTTGTTACCTCTATTATTATCACGGTGCCCGTGATTGCTGCCTTTATCTGTCAGTTACCTGTAGGGGGCTCTCCATTGGCTGCTTGCCGTCAGCCCTCCTTGTAGTGCCTATTTAAACTGAGTCTAGGCACCCTTTGGGTGCCCTTTCATGTTGTCTCTATGCTGTTTGCACCTGCATTGAGTTCCTGAGCTTCCTGGGCCATTTCGCTGTTCCTGCTTGTCGGTGGTCATCTGGTTCCTGCTCTTAAGTCGTCTGGTTCCTGCATCCGTTCCTGATCCGGTTGGGGTTGCTGTTCCTGCTGCTGCTTCCTGCTGCCGTTCCTAATCCGGTGACCGTCCGCAGAGCTGTTCCTCTCCATCCTCAGCTGGGTTCCTGATTAGAATCGTCTACTGGGTGCCTGTTTCCTCCTGTGGTCCTGGTGACATTCTTACTCACTTTCTGGTTATCCCAGTACGCGGGTATTGGTTCGCTCCACCATAACCGGCTGCTGTTGCACCGGTAGAGTCTTGGGTTATTCCAGTACGCGTGTGCTAGTTTGCTCCACTATAACCGGTTGCTGATGCGCCGGTAGAGTCTTGGGTTATTCCGGTATGCGTGTACTGGTTCGCTCCATTATGACTGGCTGCTGAGGCACCGGTAGAGTCTTGGGTTATTCCGGTACGCTTGTACTGGTTCACTCCATTATACCAGCTGCTGAGGCACCGGCAGAGTCATTTGGTTATTCAGGTACGCGGGTACTAGTTCTCTCCATTATAACCCGCTGCTGAGGCACCGGTAGAGTCATTTGGTTATTCCAGTACGTGGGTACTGGTTCGATCCACGATAACCGGTTGCTGTTGCACCGGTAACGTCTTTTGGTTATTCCAGTACGCGGGTACTGGTTCGCTCCACCATAACTGGCTGCTGTTGCACCGGTAGTATCCTCTGGTTATTCCAGTACGCGGGTACTGGTTTGCTCCACTTAACCAGTTGCCTTGCACCGGTAGAGTTATTTGGTTATCCCAGTACGCGGGTACTGGTTCGATCCACGATAACCGGTTGCTGTTGCACCGGTAACGTCTTTTGGTTATTCCAGTACGCGGGTACTGGTTCGCTCCACCATAACTGGCTGCTGTTGCACCGGTAGTATCCTCTGGTTATTCCAGTACGCAGGTAATGATTTGCTCCACTTAACCAGTTGCCTTGCACCGGTAGAGTTATTTGGTTATCCCAGTACGCGGGTACTAGTTCGCTCCACATAACCGGTTGCTGTGCACCGGTAGAGTCTGGTTATCCCAGTACGCGGGTACTGGTATGCTCCACATTATCCAGAGGCTGTTCAGTCCTAGACAGCTCAGCAGATTGAAGGTTTTCCCCAGTACATGGGTACTGGTTTGCTCCCTGTATGAACCGGTTGCTACTTGCAAGATCTGTCAGCACCGGTTGTGACTGAGTTCATGCTGCTTGTATTTGATCCGTTCCTGTATGAATGGCAGTCTATTCCATTCTGTGGGCCTCACTCTGTCATCTTAGGTGACTGGTCTCTCCACCTAGCCAGTCACCAAGGCCACCAGTGCTGCCATCCTTCTCAGCATTATAGGCTGCCTTGCCCGGTATATTGGTAAGGCCGGTAAAACCTAGTTCTCCTATTCCTTGTTGGGTTGCCTTACCCGGTATTGGCAGGGCCAGCAAAGCCTTATTACCCGCAGTCTCAGTCTCCTGGCTGCCTTGCCCGGTATATTGGCAAGGCCGGTAGAGCCTTCACTTACGTGGTACCAGTCTCCAGGCTGCCTTGCCTGGTATATTGGCAAGGCCGGTAGAGCCTTCTCTTTGTTGCACTAGTCTCCAGGCTGCCCTGCCCGGTATATTGGTAAGGCCGGTAGAACCTTGTCCATCTTGTGCCACCTAAGGTTGCATTACCCGGTATTGGCAGGGTCGGTAGAGCCTGTTTCTCATCTCTACCAGTACTATGCTACTATGTAAATTCGCTATATATATTGTATGTGTATACTACCCAATTGGGTTTTCTTTAACTTTTCAATAAAGTTGTGTTTTTACCTAGCTCTGTGTCTGAGAGTCGTAACAAACCGTGACAATTATACTCTAATTGTTTTTTTTCTTCCCATTTTTAATGCTATTGTAAAACCTTGGTTAATTAAATCACTGGGATATCCCTTTTTCAAAAATCGGCTCTTCATAAACTCAGCAGTGGTTTTGCAATTACAATGCAGATGTAAAAACTGACTATATGGAACATTTTTGGCCATTGTTAGTAGTGACCACTATGATATCTTATAAACTATTAGTGTCAACTTCTTTAAAGTAGGAAATGGTCTCAACTCTTCCATAACAGTCTATTGATAAAACCAGATCTAGATAGACAATGATATTTTTATTAACAGTGTGGGTAAAATGCAAACCCCATCTGTTATGATTTAAACGTTGAACAAATTTCGGGATGTTATCAAGATCTCCCTTCCAGATGATAATGAGATCATCAATGCAGCGATAATAGAATATGAGGTTCGTGCCAAAGTCATGCCCTTTCCAAAGATGGAAACAATAAAAAAAAAACATAAAAAGCTTGGCATAACTAGGGGCAAACCTCGTTCCCATCGCCGCCCCATGTATCTGTAAATAAAATTTACCCTCAAATGTGAAATAATTGTGAGTTAGTTTGTGTTTTATGGCTGCTAAAATAAACTTTTTTTGTTTATGAAGCATGAGGAGATCTTCTTCTAGAAAGAAAATGACTGCTTCCAACCCAACTTCATGTGGTATGTTAGAATATAGCCCTGACACGTCCAACATGACCCAATGGCAATCATTAGTCATTTAGAAGCTGTAACAAGTGTGCTGAATCTTTGAGGTAGGATTCCAAACCCTGTACCAACCTCTGAAGATGAAAATCTATCAACTGGCACAGGTAGAACGCGAGGGAACTGACACCTGATATAATGAGACAACCAGGAGGGTCAGAGAGAGATTTATGGATTTTAGGGAGATGGTAATAAATGGTTGGACGTGGTTCAACCATATAAATAAAATCTCTCTGCCCTCGTGATCATCCCATCATAAGCTATCTCAATCAACTCATGAAGTGTTGGATGTTGGATCCACTTGCAGAATATGATAATACTTAATGTCATCTAAAATGCACTTGGCCTCTCATATATAATCAATTTTATCCTGAACCACTGCCCCTCCTCCCTTGTCCACTGGTTTGATAGCTAAGTGATCTTTAGCTTTAAGACTAATTAAAGCTTGATGTTCACACTTCTATTCCTATAATATAATTCCCCTTTAATTCCTTTGCGTCCGATGATGTTCCCGGACCGTCACTCTGGTGCGGCACTTAAGGACCAATGACGGTCCTGGCATGTCATGGAGTTCAGGGCTCCTGGCACGGCTGCATGCTGCTCAGGTAGCTGTGAACCGGAAGTGATAATAAAAAAAATAAGAAAAGCCCCGTGGTCACCAACTACCGGCCGTGCTTGCTCACGACGGTCATTAAGGGGTTAAAAAGCGATATCTAGTATGTGTATGCTGTTTTTTATGGGTGTTACCCCATGATACTGCTGGAACTTATGATTAATTTATGTTAATTAGGGATTAACTAAATATCCACGATCTGTTTCACTAATTGATTCAGAGGGCCTGTAAAAAATTCAAGGTCCGTTCCTAACGGTTGGAATGAATCACTGAGAGGGGAACAGAGCAAGGCAAGGACAGGGAAGAACAATAGATGGAGTGCAGAACAACAAGTGGTGGGAGAAAATGAGTTACACTGTGTTCATGTGTATCAGTTATCAACCAATACTCTGAGAGCAAATCCCATAGAGATGTTCCACCACCAGTGCCGCCGTTGGATTGCTTCCCCTGAGATCCATGAATCGCCCTGTGTTCCAATTCAGAATGGAATGTTCTGGTTGCTGTTGCTGTTCATACTGCTGCTGGCATAAACCCTTTGCTGCCTTCCTTTTCATTATGCTTTCCAGCTGTTTTTTTACCCTAATTTGCTCCCTCTCATCCCCCACAATTCAATCCTCCACTCAATCAATAAGCATATGTTTATATTCCTTGATAGAATCCGATTCCTCAGAGAGATGCTGCTGATCATTCTTTGCTGTGACAAACTGATTACATTTCTGTAATTTTGTGTTTAAAGCTGGGGTCCAGCAAAGTGGCACTAGGTGCGGCTCTTGCTCAAAGCATGCTAGCATGTCCTTGACCAGCTGGTGCATGTCTGTGTTGTCATTATGGTAAGATTCCTCAGCCATGTTCCTCATTTTTTTCTGCAATAAATATATCATTTGAAGAATTTGCCAACTCCTGCCCCTACATGACTAACCAGCATGATTACCTACTCAAAAGGTTTCAGCGCAGCTCTCATACATTGCACATTAGATGCAACTGCCCAGGTGACAAAGAGGCACCCTCCAAAGCCTTACAATTTTGCATTGTACTCGCCAATGGTCTTTGTCTGCCCATACAAATACATGAACAGTATGGAATTCTACCTGGAAGGGAACTCCATTCTCAGCTGGTGATGTTGCAGTTTGTCATGGAATTGAATGGAATTTAATACATTCTGTGCACTGTAGGAGCGGCTAAAATGGATGCAAATTTTGAGGGCAATATTGAGCATCTCTCTGTGTGTTTCAAATTCTGCAAAAAAATCTGGTCACAACTAAATTAACACATGGGCTAAGCAGGGTACATGCACCAATCACCTATTATCAAAGAAGCTATTATTTTGGAGACATTATCAGCAGACACAAAACCATCTTTCAAGGAGCAGGGTACAATCCATTCCTCTATCACCTGTTCCAGTTTATTTAATAAAGCTATGGCTTTATGGAACTGTCTCTAAAAACCCTGCATGCACAAGGTGGAGTGCCAGTGGTATGGGCTATCCTGCTGCTGTTTTTAATCATACTGCTAGAACCAGAGGCAAGATTACTGGCCGTCAACTGATGCTGTAAGCTAGTGTTGACCACTGGTGGTGGGTTGGGAACCCAGAGAGCAGTGACAGTCATATAGTCTGTGCTCTGCCCTCTTGTCCACACATTTTCTTGCAGTATGAGCTTTCCAGACCTTTTCCCACCACACTAACCACCTGCTTATACAAATATGGCACAGCAATCCTGGAAAAATAACCGCTGATTGATTTATACCAGCAAGGAGCTACATTTTTCACCAGTTCTCTAAATACGGCAGAATATCTACTGCCAACATCTTGGCAACCTTCCCATTCCACAGGTGCACTTTGGTATTGTTTTTGTGACGTTTTTGACTCTTTCCCAAGAAATCAGGAAGTGTGAGTTGGCAGTACATGGCAGAAGAACCCACCAACTTGATTACTTTAACAATATGGCTAGAGAAGGTGGAGAAGGTGCAGGTAGCATGTGTGGGCAGTCTACTGCCATCTCCTATAGCAAAACTCAGAGTAATACTCCTCTGCCGCGGGGGCCATTGATGCTATTTCGAATGAATGAATTAGAGCCCTAGGAACTTTTTGTAGTTCTGCTGCTGCTAGTTGTAGCACTTCTGCCATGTTGATGGTGTGTTTTCCAGTGAGTGGTTGTGCTTCAGGTGGAATCTAATAGAGGAGGTGCCTAGGTGTAAGCCTGCTTTCACCTTGCTCACATGCTTTTTTATACAGACCTGCCACTTCTTCCCCACTACATTTATATTGGTCTAGAATTTTAGAGGCCTCAAACAATTTCCTTTTACTTTTCCCCTTTAAGGGACGTTAAAAATGTTTGTTATTCAGGACATGTGTTTTTGTGCTTCTTTCTCTCACTGTAATAATACACAGTTGTGGTACAATCTAGTATTACTTGTAGAATGAGCTGAACGATTACTGCTTACACAAAGCAGATGTATGAAAACCAAAACAACAAAAAAAATAAATTCAAAATAATTGAGGCACTATTGAAGCCAGCTCAGCACTTGGCCCATAGGTTATTCATATTGCATGTGGCTGGCACTCTTTAAAACGTAAACCTTAAAATACATAATTAAAAATGTAACTTGTAATTCACCTTTAGTAAATAACTTTGAGTATCAGGCTTATTAAAATTGAAATTGTATTTATCCCGCTATCTAAGGTCCGTTGCTGTATGGTGGTATGCCAGACTTGATGATAACATACATATCAAACATCAAATCAATATTTTATTGGGGAATGTGTCTTAGTAATTTGTACCAACAGTGAGCACTCAAGTTTCTTGCTCACTGTAGAAAGCAATAATTAGCTAAATCACAGTGGTCAGATTAACCATTTATCAACAACAGTCACTTTATTTATTACTGCAATTGTGTGGCATTACAGATGCTCAGGGGTTAATTAGTCTCCAGTATACACAGTGGATAAGTCTTGTCTCTAGGGGTAAAGTCCCAGGCAAGACATCTATAGGACAATCATAAGGGCAATGTGGTGGAAAGGTTTCAGCTATGGCTAAGAGCAAGATGTCCATCATAGGGGACGAGTCCCTAGAATACATGAAAGAAACAGTCAACCAGTTGATGTCAGGATTATTCCTCTAAATACACGGGTAACCCAAAATCAGTGGGATGGCAGGACAGGAGATAAAATCAAAGATCAAGGTCCCAGTGTGTGTGAAGAGCCAACATGCAAGATGAGAGGTTCAGTAGTGTGAGTTATCAGTACATCTCCTAAGGGTGAACTGTCTACTAGTATGATGTGAATAGGCAAGTCTCTTTCCTTAGAGATAATTCCATGCTGAGCAGCAAAGGCAGTATCCATAAAGAAACCTGAGCCCCTGAGTGACAAAGGCTGGAACTTGAATGTCCAAAATGGTGGAAATTATTAATTTGTGTTCCTTGGGGGGGGTTGTTTACTGGGATTGGGGGGGCAGTTCATACAAAATAAATCCTAAATACAAATAAAAAAAACCCATAAGACATGGTATAAAAGGGTGCTGAGGAGGATGTCTGTGATGGTGGGGGGAATCTGGGGAATATATCAGTTTTGGGGGGTGGGGGTTCTTGACTGGTATTGGAGAGACAGTTAATTAAAAAAAATTAAATAAAATAAGAAATTTGCATGTAAAGTGTTAAAGACAGGAACCCTCTGACATAAGCTGCCACTGGGGCAGACTGATACTTGACATGATAGAGCATTTTGTAGAGGATGGTTTGTTAGATTTGTTGTTAGAGGCATAAGCCCTAATGAAACATTGATTTGTAGGACTTACGCTTGTTTGGCACAAGCTCTAAGGAAACACTGATTTGTAGAACTTAGGCTTGTTAGAAATAAACACCCAAAATTGGTTATTTTTTTGTAGGACTATTTTTTTATTTTTATTTTTTTTATTTATTTAATTTTTTTTAAAGCACAAGCCCTCAGAAAAAAAAAATACTGGCCTAGTGCCAGCAGGTGATGTCCTGTTGGACAGTGGCTACTGGCCATTCTCAAATGCTCTCATGTAGATGCGCAATTTGTGACTGCTGTTCTTGCTGCTGCTGCTGAGTTGTTTAAGCAGCAGGTTGATTAGGCAGCTGAAAGGGAATGGGATCAACAACAACAGTAACATGGCTGATGGATGATAAAAGTTCCACTTGCCACAACTCACTACAGTGATGATCTGAGGCAGTAGCAGCACAATAAGAAGCCCCCAGTGTATGCAGAGAAAAGATGAAGTTGGCCAATAATTCTTCTCCACCTGCCCCTCCTCCAAAATCATGGGTGTGTTGTTATTAGAATAGAAATTTTTCCCTTGAGAGCAGGAACTGTGCCCCTCATCAGCAACTGTAATGTGCACAGTGTGTGTCTGTGGTACATCTGGGGGAACAACTGTATCCAAACCAGGACACCAGAAGTCAAGTACTGCCGCTGTCACTATACCCCTCATCCAGACCCCGCTAAGAACACATGAAAACTTGCTGATAGTTTAATAGTAATGATGAACCCTCCCTGTCAACATCTTAGCATATTCTGTGGGATGGAATTTCCTCAGATGCCGCTTGATGCCCTGCTTGCAATTCTCCTCTGCTACACTAACATGTGTGGTCAGTGCACCACACAGTGTGCAATGGATGGAGACAGACTGCCACATCCTAACATCAACAGAGTGGCTATCATTTGGTGGGGAGATAATGATGAATGAGGTGGATTGGCAGAAGATGCGTTTGCCTTAGAGGAAGAAGATGATGGTAATGGAGAGCTAGTTATTTCGCTCATCATGGAACTTCCAGTCTCTGCCTGGGTTTCTCTATCCTTCCTCCTCCTCTTTGATCTCGCCTCTTGTTGCCTTTCTGGAGAGTTAGGGAGTACAGTAACAGTGGTGCTTGATTTCTGTGGTGGGTGTTTGTCTTTAACATGTTTGACAAAAGAGTCATGGTTTTTCATGTGGGCCAGGGTGCATTCCCTTATTTTCCCTTCTCACTGACTTGTCACAAATTGTGCAAAATGTAATTGGTGATGACTGCACTGTGCCTGCCCCAAGAGAAAAATAGTCCCACACCCACAACTTCAAGGGATAGTGAACAGGTGGAGAAGAATGGCCTCTCTCTTCTTGTCCTCCACATTCCCCTTCACTGTGTGTGGCAGTGGATGATGTTGCTGCTGTTGCTGCTACTGCCTCAGAATCAGCACTGCAACTAGGACCAGGACTCGGAGTATTGCTGCCACTGGCAAGTGGAACCTGTCCTAGTCCCCATAACTTGTTGACCCCATTCTCATTGTGCCCATGGTGGTCTGTGGCACACTAGCTTTCTCCTCAGCATCCTTGTAACTCCTCAGCATCCTTGTAACTCAGCATCAGAAAGAATTAGAGCAGTTGGAAATTCCACAAATTCCAAAAGCTCATTGCTAGTGGTGGTGGTGATGCCCATCCTCATCCCTGTCTCCCATTCCTTCTCAGTTTCTGCTAAAAAGGCTATCAATGTCTCTTCCACCCCAGCTTCTCCAGCATCATCGTCACCACCACCACCACTAGTCCCTATGTGCTTCTGCTGCTGCTTCTCTATTACAGACATCTCAAAGCTGCTTGGAGGAGGTGACGAACAATGTGACACAATATCACACTTGGCATTTCCTTTTGACCTGAAGAAGGCAGACTGGCAGCAGTAGCAACAGGCACAGACAGCTGATCTGTGCTCCTTCTGGTGGTGGTATTAAATCTGCGCCTGATTTCCCTCAACACCAGTTCTGGACACTTCAGGATCATTTTCCACTTGAACACTGTAGTGAAAGGAAGGGGAGGACTCCCAGAGACAGAGGAATGGTGTGGGCTCCCTTGACCTCTAGTCTGGATGCTCTCAAATGCTTACCTTACCACTCCCCTAAAACTAGCCCCACTGACTGCTTCACCATTACTGATACTACTACTACTACTACTACTACTACTACTATTACTACTAATACCACGCAAATCACATTCAGTCCCAGAGTCTTCCTCCACATAGTCATTAGTAATATGATGATTACTCCCTCCTTCACTCCTAACACTAACAAGATGCTGGACCTTCTTAGTAGTAGTGCTAGCACTGGCAGGACTGCTTGGGTATGGCAAGTGTGACTTAGGGTCCCTTGTTGTCACACCTGTCATCATGTTCTCCTTCCCCCTCTCCTGAGTATTACAAAACACACTGGAAGCATGTTCAGTATTCGTGGCAGCAGGTTCAGCACTGGCAGCAGGCAGAGCACCGGTTGCAGCAGGGGCAGAACATCTGATAGCAGGCACATTATTCGTGGCAGCAGTTTCAGCACTGGCAGAAGGTACAGCACTGGTTGCAGCAGAGGTAGTACATCTGACAGCAGGCACAGTATTGGTGGCATCAGGCTTACCACTGGCAGCAGGCACAGCACAAGTTGAAGCAGGGGCAGCACGTCTGAGAGCAGGCACAGTATTGGTGGCAGCAGGTTCAGCACTGGCAGCAGGCACAGCACTGGTGGAAGCCGGGGCAGCACATCTGACAGCAGGCACAGCACTAGTGGCAGCAGGGGAAGTAATGGTGGCAGCAGGGGCAGCACGTCTGGCAGCAGGCGCAGGCAGCGACCTGTTCTGCTCTCACTAGTACTACCCTTTTCTCCCTCCCTTCCCATTAAATTCCCCAAGATCCCTAGGGGTGATTTAGGGGGACTGGACAGCACTTGTTAAGTTGTGCTCACTTCCTCCTCCTCCTCAGATTCAGTGGACACATAAGGGTCCTTCCAGTTCCTCCTTTTATTAGTTTTAAACCTGCTCATAGTGATAGCAGTCACTATGAACCCCTCCTGCTTCAATTTTGCCTCGAGATCACAGCAGAAAAATACAGCACCTCTACCTTGCTCTGTAGCTGCTTCTGTTGTGTTTAACTTCCGCAAATACTTCAATTTTTTTATAGCAAAAAGGCGAAAACCATGTAAATCAAGTGGTGGAAACTTTCTAGCCATTGAAAAATTGGGGAACAATTTCGGTCAATGAGGGAAAAATGCAAAGATTTTAAAGTGGATTTTCCCACAACAAAGCAGACAACAACATGGTTTTTGCTGAATTTTTCAAGTTAACGAGGAGAGAGATTTTGCCCACCCCTAGTCAGAAATAACCCATAGGGCATTATCTCACTAGTCAAGATCATACATTAAGATCTGAAATACAATAGTATGTTGGGCTAAGGACCTAGAACCCTGCTGACAATCAAGAATAGTGGATTCAGCAATGGCTTGATTCCCTGGGGTACCAAAAACTGAAAGAAAAGCAGCTATGAAGAAATCAAAATTGTTCAATAAGCTGGCTACAACTTTGGACACTTCTGCTGCATCAGTGGTCATGGCATGATCTTAATGTAATAGCTGGTATGGAACAAAAGCATATAGGACCAAATAGGTGAGGCTGGAGAGTGCTGCTAGCGAACAATGCTGGCAGGCAAGGATACAGATAAACATTAGAGCAACAAACTGCCCTCTGGATAACTATAGGTACACCCCAATAGGCAAGATGCTAGGGAATGTAGATTGTTGCTGGCTAGTTGGGACTACTCCTAAAACCACCAGCTTTTAGTCCACAGGATCTCTGTCTCCTTTGATTGTGATCTCCAACCAGCAGCATGCCCGGATCCATGCCCTGACCTATTGCTCTGGATGTCACTAGAACCATCACATATGCCTCAGCAGCAGTATTGGAACAAGAGGCCTTGTCAGCATGATGATCATTCTACTCTTCTGCTCACACCTGGATCTCCAGCCCGTGTGCACAAAAGATGACTTGAATCCCTGGCTCTCAGTTCCTGAAGAAGGACTAGAAGAAGGACTGGTAGGATGCTTCCTTCACAGGAAGAGATCCCCTGGCTTGGGCTTAAGTGGCTTAGTCCCCTGCACCAGATAAACCATAATGGTGAAGCATTCACCACAGAAGAGATTGAACAATCCAGACTCTTCCTGCAGTGCCTGGGTCCTAATTGAAGGGACTGGCAATTCAATATCTTCAAATGCCTCAGACACAGATACTTCAGAAATTATAAAGTAAAATTAATGGGGAAAGGGGGATAAAAGCAAGAATGAAAAATCACTGGTATAAGCAGCAGGGGCACCAAAGGTAAAGGGTTTACTAAAAGAGGAAGTAAAACAAGGGCAGCCATGGGGCTATCAGAAACTTGTGTCTTGTGCTCTCAAAATGGTTGCTGAGTAACTCTAAATCCTGTGTAGTCTAACATGCTATGCACACAGAAAGGGGAACAGAGAAAGGAATAACCTCTTGAGTGCAATTTGACCAATAAACTCTCACATCAGAAACCTGCTGTCAGGTGTGATTGGTCTGATGCTCAGTGCATGAGACATGCAGGGGGTAGGGAAACTAGTATATAGATGCTTGAGCAAGTGAATGTGTGAGGCAGAAATAAAGTGAGCATATTGTAACCCTTTGAGTGTAGGGTTGCCACCTTTTCTCCAAAAAAATACCGGCCATGGCATTCCCTCCATAGACTTAACATTGGACAGAAGCCAATTTTTTACCGGCCTGCCGGTAAAATACCGGCTGGGTGGCAACCCTATTTGAGTGCCAGATTGGTGTGCAAAGCCAGAGTGGTATGCACAGCACTGTTTTGTCATTCACAGAGTTAGTAGAGTAGAGAAGGGGTTTGCAGTCTAATTTCTTGGTACATAACCCTATGAGTGCCAAAAGTATGTTTAGCATACTTGACACTTCTCTAGTAGTCAAAGGATTAATAATATGTGTCACTTGCCTCTTTTTACTTCATATTGCCTCCCTCTCACCAAATTCTCTCTCTCATTGTCCCTCTTTCTCCCTCATTGCCCTTTTCCCCAATTTCTCTTTATCAATTAACTACCTCCATGGCAGCTCTTTCTCCCCCATCAAACTACTCTCTCCCAATTACACCCTTAACTATATTTACCCCTTACATTTCTTCCTCTACTTTGCCTTTCTTTGCACTCTTTGCCCTCTTTTATTTTACCACTAGCATTCTGTCTTTGTGCTCTAATGCACTCTGCCTTTCATTCTTTCTTTACACGTTCTACCCTTTTCCACTCTCACCTTCCCTTTGACTTTCTCTCCTGCTCTCTAACCATTTCTTCAGCGCCTTGCCTCTCTCTTTCACTTTCACTTCCCTTTGCCCCTCTTTCCCTCTTTTCTTTTCCCACCACACTTTTACTCCCAGGCACCCCATTCTTATCCCAGTCCACTGTTAGTCACATAACTACTCATACAGTGTCTGACACCCTCAGCCTTGTTCCACTATCTGCCATTACTTACGTTTTTATTTTCCTTTGTCTCCTATGTAATGCAGCAATATCCTGCAGGTTTTGCTTAATAGTAAAATGCTCTAATTGGTTTATGTGCTGAAATGATGCTGTGTTAGTCTGGTGCACTGCTCATTTGTTCTCCTGTAATTGTGTAATTCTCTGCTGGCCTCATGTAATGGTTTCATATAATGTAACTGTGATATTCTATGCTGGTCTCATATAATTATCTCATACATTGGTCTCTCAAATGTTAATGATGCATATACACTCCATATTCTGTCTCTCAGGCTCTAGGCATCATTTGTGAACTAAAATATGAATAAATACTTAACATCTGATGACAGCTTTTTGTAAAACTCAGAAATATTTTAACCCTTGAAGACTAGAGGCCCTTAATCTTTAGTCCCAGAGGGGTACGCATCTCATTGCTTTGCAATGCATTGCGTACCCCTCTGGCACTCAAAGGGTTAAGGAATTAGGAACTTTTCATAGTGTCTTATGTTTGCAAGATTTTGTTATCTCAGATTTTCGGACCTGTTTTGAATGATTTAATTTTTCAAGAACATCATTCGTGTGCTTTCATTTGTATGCTGCCTCATGAAATTCTGTAATGGAAACATTATATGCTTTGAGGTTTTTCTGGATACAAGTTTTCATATTGGTTTCAGACATGCAAATGCTCACATATGTCTGGTATTTTTTAAGAATGTATTTTGGCTACTATGAAAGCTCACAGTAAGCATTACCACATCACTAGGGATAGGTGAATATTTCCACCTCAAACCAAAATCTGTGAATAATGTCACTTCTCGTTTGGTGAATAATTTCCTGGTAAAAGTCCATACACATAGCAAGTGTTATTTTCCGAAGGCAGGGCTGGATTTACATCTAAGGAGCCTGTAGGTACAGAAATTTGAAGCGCCCCCCCCACCTCCACATTGCCCTCCACCCCATCAGCTCCAACTTGCCCCCACCTTCTCCACATTGCCCTCCATCGGCTCCAACTTGCCCCTATTAGCTCCACATTGCCTCCCCCCCTCCCTTTGTCCGTTTCCTACCTCCCTGGTAGGAGATCTGTCATCTGTCTGTGCCTCCTTTGGCACAGTCTTGTACCTGACAGAGCACCCACGCGGTCTCCTATTCAGGAATGCAGAGTGCTGGGTGATGATGTCATCTCCCAGCACTCTGCATTCCTAAAGAGGCGACGAGGGAGCTCCATCAGGTACAAGACTGGGGGGACGAGCAATGTGAGTGAGTGCCACCGGCGCAGCCAGCGAGGCGGCTAGTTTTTTTTTTTTTTTTTTTTTTTTTTAAAGAACATTAAAAAAATATATATATATATACAAATGGCAGACGCCCCTCGCTGGCGTGCGCCTGTAGGCAAATCCGGCCCTGTCCAAAGGCATAGTGTAAAAAGGGTCTGAGGGTGCTTGTTTTGGTGAAATGCAGGGAAAGGATCAGTTGAAGAGGGAATTTTGGGGGGGGTTTGTTAACTGGAATTGGAGGGACAGTAAAAAAATAGCAAATTAAAAAAACAGTGATTTATTTTTGTAGAGGTGGTTTGTTGACTGGTATGGGGGTAAAGTAAAAAAAAAAATACAATTAAAAACAAAAAAATAAATTGGTACTGTGACAGAGACAGGGACCCTCTGACGTAAGATGTGACTGAGGCAGACTGATACTTGACGGGATAGAGTATTTTGTAGAAGATGATTTGTTGGACTAAGACTTGTTAGAGGCCAAAGCCCTGAGGAAACAGTGATTTGTATGACTTACATTTGTGTGGTACAAGCCCCGAGGAGACATTAATTTGTTGTAGGACTTATATTTGTGCTAAGCCCAAGCCCTGAGTTAACATTGATTTTTAGGACTTAGACTTGTTTGGCACAAGCCCTGCAGAAGTAATGATTTCTAGGACTTAGGCTTGTGTTAGGCCCAGACCCTGTGGAAACATTGATCTGTAGGACTTAGACTTGTTTGGCACAAGCCCTAAGGAAACATTGATTTGTAGAACTTTGGCTTGTTAGTGTCACAATCCTTTAGGAATCACAGATCATTTTTAACAGTTCAGCTTGTTAGCATCACAAGCCCTGAGGAATCACAGATACCTTTTATCAATTTGGCATGTTAGTACCACAAGCCCTGAAGAATCACAGATAATTGTTATCAGCCACAATGTCATTGCAGCATTTGTGACTACTGTTCTTGCTGCTGCTGTTGAGTTGAGGGATAGTACTGTTTCACAAAAAAAGCAGCTCCAATTAATCTCCATAGTATTTGGGCCATGGAGAGTGTTATTTCAATACTGTCAGAGTTGTAGTTCAACAGGAATTGAATGATAAACTATCCCTCACCCGCCCCTTTTACCGAGTGTAACACTGCTCACGTCAGATGTGGAATCTGGTTGCTTGACCAGACAGATAACAGCAAGGGACAATCTTCTTACTGTGAGAACAATGAAAACCCTGCCCCCTTGTCTGGTTTTTCAGCTGCTTCCCTTATCTTATTTGAAGATTGTCCCTCTCTGCAATCTACCTGGGCACCTCCCTGCTGCTCTGAGCTGAGCAATTATATCAGTAAGAGGGGCAGGAGGGGGATACTTTATCATTCTATTACTTTTGAACTACAACTCTGACAGAATTGAAATAACACTCTACAAAGCCCAAATTCTATGATGATTAAGTAGAGCTGCTTTTATTATTAAATATTACTATCCCTTTAAGCATCAGGATGATTAGGCAATTAAAAGGGAATGGGATCAACAACAGCAGTTATATGGGTGAAATAAGTTGGCCAATAATGCTTCTCCACCTGCCGATCCTCCAAAATCATGGGTGTGTTGTTGGAATATAAATTTTTCCCGTGAAAGCAGGAAGTAACAGTGCCTTTCATCAGCAACTGCAATGAGCACATTGTGGTAAATAAGGGAAGTTCTGGAAACAACAGGCACATCTGCACTTACATCAAATACTTGGCACAACTCTAACCAAACGCCATGATGCTTAGGGTCCACATTGGGAAATCATCCCATCAGAAACCAAGTGCAGCTGCTGATACTATTCCCCTTGTCCACTCCCCACTAAGGACATGTGACAACTTGCAGTTTTAATAGCAATGATGAACCCTCCCTGCCATCAGCTTAGCATAGTCTGCAGGATGGAATCTCCTCAGATATGGCTTGAAGCCCTGGTTGCAATTATCCTCCCCCACACTGACATGTGTGGTCAGCACACCACACAATGTGCAGTGGATGGACACAAACTGCCACATCCTGACATTTACTGAATGACTATCAGTTGGTGGAGGAGGTAAAGATAAATGAGGTGGATCTCCAGAGGATGTAGCTGCATCTTCCAACGGCCGAACCCTAGTGCAAGAAGGTGATGGCAAGCCAGGTGTTTCGCTTACCATCCAACTTTCAGGATCTGTCTGGGTTCCTCATTTCTTCATCCTCTTTGATTTCCACCTCGCCTCTTGTTGCATTTGGGGAGAGTCAGATGGTACAGTAACAGTGGTGCCTGATTTCTTTGGTGGGGGTTTGACTTTAACGTGTTTCACATAAATGACAATTTCACAAATTGTACACAGTACCATGGCTGATAACTGCACTGTGCCTGTCCCAGGACTTCATGGGGAGGGAAATGTGGAGTAGAATGGCCTCTTTCTTCTTCTCCTCCACATTCCCCTTCACTGGCTGGTGCAGAAGATGATGTTGCTGCTACTGTCTCAGTATCAGCACTACAATTAGGGCCAGGAATATTGCTGCTGGCAAGTGGAACCTGTCCTAGTCCTGCATCACTGGACCCAATTCCCACCGTGTCCATGGTAGTCTGCGGCCACTAGTCTGCTCCTCATCATCCTGCTGCCCTTGAACTCAGCAGCAGCAGGAATTATAGCAGCATCAAACTCTGCAAATTCTACAGTCTTACTGCTGCTGGTGGTGATGATGATGCCCATCACCATCCTCATATCTGTCTCCCATTTTTTCTCAGTTTGGGCTAAAAAAGGCCGTTAATCTTCCACCCCAGATTCTTCACCATCATGATCACATCCACCAGTCCTTCCTTGCTGCTGATGATCTATTACAGACATCTTACCAGTTGGAGTTGATGACAAATGTGGCAGAGGGCCCCCTACTTATTATTTCTTGTTGAGCTGAAGAAGGCAAACTGGCAGCACTAGCAGCAGGCACAGGCAGCTGATCTGTGCTTATGGTGGTTGTGCTATTATAGCTGCTAGCCACCACTTTTGCCTTATTTAGGATCATGGTCCATAGGGACAATGCCATGGGTTTAAGGGGACTCACATTGTCATGGGGAATGCTATGATATCCCTTGACCACTAGTCTGGCCATTCTGCATCACTTACCCTACCACCTCAGAATCATCTGAATCTATTGTGGTCACGGTAGTCCCATCAGCTACTTCACTATCACTATTACTAACACCAACCACATCAATTTCAGTCTCTGAGTCTTCCTCACTGCTAGCATCACCCCCTTCCTTACTCCTAATACTCTGAGTCTGTAGCTGCCTGATCTTAGTAGTAGCAGTAGTGGCAGGACTGCTTGGGGATGGCAAGTGTTACCTAGGGTCCTCTGTTGTCACATCTCCTCCTCCCCTCCTGAGATTCACAATACACACTGGCAGGTGCAGCACTGCCAGCAGGTACAGGTAGCTGAGCAGTCCTTCTCACACTACAACCATCTTCTTCCTCTGCCCATTACTCAAATTTCCCTAAGATCCATAGGGTGATGTAGGGGGACTGGCTATCATTGAGTCTGGGGAATCAGGGCATCCAGACTCTTCAATTATGGTAGTGGTCACTTTGTCCTCCTACTCAGACTCACTTGATGCATAACCACCCTTCCAGTTCCTCCTTTTATTCATATTTCAGGTGCTCACAGTGATAGCGCACACTATGACCTTCTACAACCTCAATTTTTCAAAATTTTGCACAGCACAACAGCTTAGTACCATCTTACTCTCTCTCTATAGTTGCTTGTATTGTGTTTCACTTTTTGGAAACATCATGTTTTTGTAGTGAGAACGTGAAAAATATGTAAGTATAGGGGCAAAAAATTCCATAGCCATAAAAAATAGCATTTTTTGGCAAGGGGCGAAAACGGCAAAGATTTCAATAGCTGCGAAAGAGCAGACAGCCACGTGGTTTTCATGGTTTTCGGCATGGGGAACACAACAGGAGAAAAGTGAGAAAAATTTCCCACATGATGTTTTGTCAAAAACTATTTTTTTGCTTTTTTCATGAACTTTTCTCATTATGCCAATGCAAAATGTTACTCCTTTTCGGCAATTTTACCAAATTTTTCACCTATATTTCCTATGGTACAAAATTGCCCGCAACAAAATTTATTTCCACTTCTGAGGGCTGTAGAGGAGAAATAAGTGTGGTTTCTGCTCCCTGATACTCAGATGGTATGAGATGTTGGTTCATTTTCAAGAATGTTATTCTCCCAACATTGCTGCTTGATAGCTACATCCTATGGTCATTGACAATGTAACCAGCTGCACTGAAAACCCACTCAGAGTTAACATTTGCTGCAGGGCAATTAAGGGTTTCCACTGCAGTACGTGTCAATGCTGGCCACACACAGTGCTTTGTTTGCCAGTAGTCCATGTGGTCAATGTTTCTGCCTAGAACATAGCAATCCTGTAAGTATGAATAAACCATCTCACATGCAGTGGGACCACTTTAAGGAGCTACACGGTGTTCCTGTGTGTCAGTTACCATCCCACATATTAAGGGAGCAAATCCCAAAGAGATGTACAGCTACCAGTGCTACCACCAGCATCAATGATGGAGTTTTTCCTCCCCGGATGAGACCCATGAATTGCCCTGTGTTCAGAATGGAATGTTCTGGTTTATGATGTAGGTGATTCTGCTGGATGAAACACTTTGCTGCCTTATTTTTTATTATTCTGTCTAGATGTTTTTGTGCCCACACTTTCTCCCTCTCATCCTCCACAATGCAACCCTCCACTCAATCAATAAGCAGGGCTCAAAATTTCTACTCACCTCCTCACATTTGGCGAGGAGAAATTGAGTGAGGGCGAGTGGAAAAAGAAGCCCCCTTTGTAACGCTCACCTCAGTGCCTGCCTTTCTTGCCTGGCCTCAGTCCAGCAACACCGGAGACATCAGGTCTCCAGGAGGAATTAGAGGATAGCTTTAACCATGTCGCAGTGCTAAAAATGGTGACATGAGAAATCTTGCACTGCATTACAGTGCGAGATTCTCATGTCGCTTACTGAATGGTCGCTTACTTGGAGATGACTGTGTTCATGCAGCAGGGAGCTGTAATTAGCGAGGTGGTTCAATAACAGGCACTTGCTGTTTGTATTGCTAATGGAGGCAATTTGCTAGATGGACTGAAGCCATCCTGTACTCAGCCTAGCAATGGAACTGCTAGCATGGCAATACTCCGGACAGTGAGCTTTTTTTCTTTTACTCACATTGATTTAACCCTTAGAGCACCATTGGTGTGCAACGCGACACTAAAAGGCTTAAAGGGTCTTTTCTAGGCATCAGTTACAAGTCTATGGGTATAGAACACCAGTGACGCTCTAAGGGTTAAATCAATGCGAGCAAAACAAAAAAAGCACACAAATGTCCCATTTACATTCAGATTGCAATTGCCACCCTAATTATTCATTTAGGGGCCCTGTTGAAAACCTACTTTTTTTTTTTAATATAAAAATATTCTCCCAGGGGCATAACTAGGAAAGGTTGAACCCGGATGGGGTATCTATTTAAAAGTTCACATTTTAATTATCAGCCTTCAGTGCGATCATTGCCCACATACCTGAATCTGGCAGCTCCTTGAGCTGGAGGCTGTCTTGCTCGAGCTCCTGCACCCTTGTATGCACTCAGTGGGACAGCAGTGCACAGAGCGCTCTGCAGACACAGTGACAGAATGGAGTAGGCTCCAGAGGAGCAGTAGCAGAGCACTGAGCAGGCTGAGAAGCAGCAGTCTGAACAGGAGCCTGCTGTGTGCAGTCAGGGACAGGACAGCAGCAATAGCAGCAGCACCTAGGTAACACTGACTTACCCTACTGATTGCACTGTACTCACTGGAGGATGTCTGGATTATTATTCCTCTTTACTATTTATTTCCACTCTCCTCTCTCCATTTGCCTTTTTTCTTTTAATTGCTATCAAAATGCACTCTCTAAACAATGTCCCATTTTATTATCCAAATTTATTTCTGTTTATCTCTTGCTCTTTCTCTCTGTACTCTTTCTCCCTTTCACTCTTCACCTCACTGCCATTTCCTCTCTCTCGCTCTCTTTCTCTTGCTCATTCTCTCTCCCTCTCTCCTGCTCATTCTATCTGTCCTTCTCTTCCTCATACTATTTGGCTGGAATATAGCATTTCTACTTAACCCCTTAAGGACCAGTGGTCCCAGGGTGTGTGGTCCTTTAAGGACCAAATAGGAAAGTTTAACGTGCCGTCCCACGTGACTGATCATGTCTGCTGGCACTCAGAACAGGGGACTGAAAGAGATCGCTTGGAGCAATCAATTTCAGTCCCTGCTATTGCTCATAGCGCTGCTGCAGGATCGCTGTGAGTAAATAGTATGTGATGTGCCAGGACCATCACTGGTCCTTAAGAGCCGGAGAGCCATGATGGTCCTGGCACGTCACTCTGGACGTGAAGAGGTTAACATATGTGAGAGGTAATCAGGGACGGCCTTTCTCAGTGACCAATTGCCCTCTGGGCCACTTATAACATTGACTCACTTCCTCACCTAAGCAGCGGAAGTTACATCTGAGCAGGGCCCTACTTGGACCTCACTCCTACGGTCTGTCCACATCATGCCTCATAATATCCTATTAATATAATATGAGAAATAATTTGGACAGTCTGTAGGACTTTGTGGGGTCAATAAGATATGGCACTCTCAGCAGGCACTGCTTCCCAGGAGGAAGATCCCCAGCCCATGCACACGATTCTGCTCTGGTGCACAATGTGAAAGATAAGCTACACCTCCAAACCCTCTCATATGTCTGGAATGTGTTTTGATGCAGAGGATTTGGCTAATACAACAAGTGAAAGCAAGGAACTTTTATTACAAAACATAATATAATATCATGTAAACATGAAAATCTCATGACATTACTTTATGTACTGTGATCTGGCCTGATATTAACCCTTTCCATACCAGGTCAGTGAGCAATGCATTCTATCCACCTTGCAACAACTTCAGACATTTCTGTCCACTGCTAAACAATTATTTGGACTGTTATGAAGCCTTTCAGTGACACAGGAGTTACCAATACATTGCTCTGAAATGCATTCTTAACCCTCTGCCACTGAAAGGGTTAAGAATCAAATAGTTGTCCCAGTAGTATAATACTCACTGGTTTTCGCTTACAATATATCCTCTTTCTCCCCTAACCTTCCCCTGCTGCTGCCTAAAGCAAGGTGTTACACTCTCTGGGTTTGATTTAAAGGTGATTTAAAGGCAGCCGTTAAACCAGTCGCTAAGTAAAAAAGGCACCTCGGAAGCAAATAACACATGATATATGGCAGATTTAAAGGTAAGGGTACAAGAATAGCTAGCGTAGGCACAACAAAAACACGTAACACAAAACCAGCATCACACCTGATTCCGCATCAACGTGCTTCCCAAACACACATTAAAACACAACTTAAAGGGATAGTAATACGTCATTTTCTCTTTATTTTATTTTGTAGACATTAAAAAAACATGAAGAACGATATAAGTCTTATCTCTCAAACCTTTAATGTTTTTGAGAGATATTCACAAGCAAAGTTTCCCCTCCCGCCCCTTTTACCTAGTGTAAACCATCTCTTCTCAGAAGTGGAATGCAGTCCATAGACCAGATAACAGCAGGGGACAATCTTCTTCCTATAAGAACAATGAAAGCCATGACCCCCTTGACAAGTTTTTCAGGTTTTTCCCTTATCTTAATTGAAGATTGTCCTTCTCTGCAATCTACCTGGGCACCTCCCTTCTGCTCTGGCTGAGCAGTGTTACATCAGTAAAAGCGGTGGGAGGGGGATACTTTGTCATTGAATTACTCTTGAACTACAACTCTGACAGAATTGAAATAACACTCTCCAAGGTCCAAATACTATGATGATTAATTAGAGATGATTTTATTATGAAACATTACTATCACTTTAAGTCAAAACGTAACATTATGGCTGGCGTTGGCTAGCAACCCTGATAGAGGCACAAACAAAATTCAAACCTACAACCAATCCCAAGGCCCCAAAGTAGCAAAAATGTTCAAATACACCTATATATGCCCCAAAATAACGGTCACACCTTGTCTGTGTTTCGAGTGTTGGCGAGCTAGATCAAAGGACCCAGGAGTAAAGGATAGCGTTTAGAGCGAGGGAGAGAGGAGCTTACATTGGAGGTAGAAGGTGTGTTTGAAGAGAGAAGAGCATTGCATTAAATATACACATATCACACTTTTGCACATATTACATACACCTATACAAACACATATACATACATACACATAGTCTTTTTTTTTTTACACTTTTGTTTGACAGTGTGAATCTGTGAGTGAAAGTGTGTGACAGAGAGTGAGTGGGATCAACTGTGTCTGTGAGGGCTTGTGGGAGTGCTTGGGTGAGAGTGGGTGAAGGACGGTGAGGAGAGGAGGACAGGAGAGAGGGATGGGGAGAGTAGTGGAGGAGGAGGAAGGAGAGCAGGACATCCCTGTTGAGAGTAGGGGTGGGAGAGAGAGATCCGCAGGGCTGAGGGGGACCAGGCCCAGAAAAGCAGGCACACGGAGGACAGGGACAGAACCTGCAGTGGGATGAGGGGTAGTTCATGGGGACCACCACACACAGGCAGGGGCAGAGCAGGCAGGACATTCTGGTTCTGACTCCTTGCATGCCGGAGCTGAGGGGGACAGGATCAGTGATCCCGATATACCAAGGAGGAGAACACAGCATTCATGGAGGCTGTGCTGGAGAGGGAGAGTGTCCTCTTTCCAAGGGAGAGGGTCCCTGGCCTGGCTGCGAGGGGGAAGGCTGCCTGGAACCAAAACTGCAGCCGGGTTAATGCGGTGGCCACCTGCAGACGGGATGTGAACTCAATCAAAAAGAGATGGGGCAACTGCAAAAGGTAGGTTAAGAAGAAGATGGGGGATGCTGCCCTGCACGCCTGAGGCACAGGAGGTGGTCCACCTGTCCCCATCACCTTCATCGGATGGGAGGAGAGGCTGCGGCAGACCCTGTCATCTACGCTTATTGAGGGGGTCCCTGGAGGATCAGACACTGGGGATGAAAGGAGCCTCCACACTACCAGTAAGTGCATCATCCCATAACCACACACCACCTCAAACCACACACCCGTCACAAACAAACACAGTCACATCCCAACATTCATCCACACAACTGTACCAACACAGCACCCTGAGGGTTCAAACAGGATGCAAGACAAGGACAAATGTCAAGGTTCAACAAGGCCCAAACCTGTCCATACTCCCTGGTTAACCCTCATGTTGCTGTGCTGATTACACACAATACACACAAACCATGCTCAGAAAAGTGTGGTATGTTAAACATCAGAACTGCTCCAATACAAAGTCACCCATGTACCCACAGGGAATCTAGCACATAACCCCGTGAGTGCTAGAGGGATTATCAATGCATCGATCAACAATGCTTTGGCAACCCCTCTGGTCCTCAAAGGGTTAACCAGACAACAAACACAAGTCGATAGGCTAACAATTACATGACACACAGGGGACATTCACTAAGCGGTGAAAAAAAGAGCTGATGTAGAGAATTCTACACTTACATACCCTCACTGTACCAATTACAATGCTAGTCTATGGAGAATTTTCAATAACATGAATCAAGTTGCAAAGGTCCCATTGTATAGACTCCATAGAAAACATTGCAAATGGGGAAATGAGATCACTGGAGAAGTCAGCATCATGTTCAGTTCATCAGGTCTACTTAACCACTTTCTGAATCACAAAAAGGATGGAGCAGGTCACAAATCACAGTACCACTGCGAATAACTGGTTGTATGTGCAACACACAGGCTAAAAACAGTTACACATAACTTAAGGTGAAAAAATTGGCCTTGGTGTTGTGTATACAATCATTTACTCTAACCTGAATTTACATATCTCACATTTGATTCACACATGGATCCTCAGGAGTGCTGATGCCATGGATGGATGGTACACCAGCCACTATTTGCAGGATACATATGGGAAACAAATATGAACCATTGTAGTTTGGTCAATAACAGGCCTTGAATTATGGATATCTGTGACTGGGTATGGCTGCCTCACACAGAAGGATGGATGGGCTGATCCAGGAAAAAAAACAGCTCTCAAAGATATCCTTCAATACTGGCATGATTGTTGCCCTTCAGGATTCAACTTGAACAGACCTCATGGACAGGATCCTATAAAGTACATTAATCCCTGATTGCCACGGTGGTATCCCATGCATTACAATGCAATTGATAGGATACCATCATGACAACCAGAGAATGACATGTTAAATCAGAAAAAATCCTGCACTGTACTGATAACATAGGGATGAATACCACTTGAATCACACTGCAGATCAATTAAAAAAAAGATATGTACAGAAAGAAAAACTGTCAGATATGTATGTGGATATGTCCCTTTCAAATATGTCCCAACAAGATGTGAACTCAGAGTCCAGCTCAGTACGTGTGATTTCCATACTGCCCATGTATGTGCACCCATCACAAGCTAACTCGTATTGATATCATCATTAGAGTACACATATCAGGTAATATTACACCTTACTTAGATGGCATATATGAGGTATGTTTTCATTCATGGTATCAGTGAAAGTTAGTTTGTGATGGGTGCACATATATAGGCAGTAAGACAGTCACATGTACTGACCGGATCTCTGGGTTCATATCTATCAAGGATATGTTTGTACCCATATGAAAGGTACATATACACACATATCAGACCATATTCCTCTCTGCGTACCTTGCACAGGATTGAAATGGTTAATTTCTCCTTGATGTAACATTGTAGGCATTCTTAAGAGATGGTTAGACAGATATTTCTGTATGTGACAGCTGGAGATATCAGGCATTTGACCACACTGAGGCTCTTCAGCAGAGCCAAAATTGACCCATTTGGAGATAAATACATCTTTGGAATTGGTTTGCAAGCACACTCTGTGGACCATTCCAATGAAGTATCCATCTCCAAATGGGTCAATTTTGGCTCTGCTGAAGAGCCTCCATGTGATCAAATGACTGATATCTCCAGCTGTCACATACAGCAATATCTGTCTAACCATCTCCTTATAATGCCCACAAGGTGAAATTAACCATTGCTATCCCGTTAAAGGGAAAGTAATACCTAAAATGTGAAAGGAAAAATATATGTTATAGGATTTATCCCCCGAGTAAAGCAAGGGTATTCCCACTGCTAAAATGTGTTTTATTCCAAAAGTAAAACAGCTCAAAGTTGAATATTTCAGGGGCAATATCACAATGGCCTGAAATTGTACAATACCGATGTTGCTATACCATCCTCTGGACAGCTTTGGTCCACATAGCATGATGTAGCAACAGCGCCAATGTATAATTTCAGGCCACTGGGATGTGGTACCAAAGGAATTCAACTCTGAGCTGTGATACATGTCGAATAAAACACCCTTCAGCAGTGGGAGTGCTGTTGTTTCACTCAGGGGGATAAACCCTACAGCATATATTTCACTTTACACATTTCAATTATTAATATAAATTTGACACCATTATGGCTACGTTTACTGATCATACAATCTCAATTCTCCATACAGCTTATGTACCTCCAGCACAGCAGGAGCCCATGGAGGAGGCCACCTCACCACCCAGCGAGAAGTATATGGAGGAGAGGACCAGCCAGTGGGCACTGTACCCAACATCCACACCTCCTCCCTAACAGGCTGCCCCATCTGTGGCTGTACCACCTCTGGCTGCACCACCTCTGGCTGCTCCACTGTATTACAGTGACTGGATGCTACAGGAGGAGAGGTGGATACACCCCACCACCTCCAGGAGTTATTACCCTCCAGCAGCAGCAGCACCATCACCCCCAGGGAGGCAATGGCTGCCCGGGAATGTGGCAACCACCCAATACGGGTCATACCCATCACAGATTGACCTACCCTCCTGGATGGCTCCCCAGCATGACCCCAGGTATGATCCCAGTTGGGGGCCAAGCTCATACCAGTGGCCAAGGTATGACCCTTGGCCACTCGACTACCAACACCTGGGCCTGTTTGGGGAGCCACAGCACCCTATGCCGAGGGACCTGTTTACTCCACCATCTCCACCAGCACAGACATCAGTGGGCAGCAGTGAGTCCATTGATGTGGTTGGCATATACCCATCTTCAGCACACACAGCACCAGCTGAGGAGGACACAGCACCAGCTGAGGAGGACACAACACCAGCTGTATGGCTATGTGTGTCTGTGTATGTGTGTTTGAATGAGTGTATTTGGTATGTAGAAAAGTATATTATGTGTTGCTATGTGTGCTGTTAATCTCTCCTTCTACCTGTGTGTGTGCGCACCTCAACTCCCTTTCTCTCTTTAACTAACCTCCGCTCCTTGGGTCCTGATATCTAGCTCTTGGAACTCGATAACAGACAAGGGTGCGTAGGTGATTTTGGGTCTATTTATAGTTTATTTGACTCAACTTGATTCTTTGGGATGCTGTGATTGGCTGGGGCACTAGATAACGTTGCATGTTTTGCTTGTTTCTTTTTTTATTGGGATGTTTCTCTCATTTAATGTGTGTTTTGTGGAGACGATGAGGTCAGATTTTAGGCGACTCTAGTTTTGTAGTTTTCATGTGTTTTGTAGGCCATAGCCTGTTAACTCTTCTGGGTAAGGAACATTTGCATCTCAGGATACCCATTCTTGCTTAACTCGCGAAGGCAGTTTTTTTCTTCACGCTGGTTTTAACTCCAACATTTGCATCAAGCCCTTAGTCCCCACTGGCAACGCCCTGCCCTTTTTGCTAGTGTGCACTAAAGGAGAACAGCAGAGACACTCAATTGGGCAACAAGGGTGAATGTCAGAGATGCTCAACAGGGTACTATAGGGGTTGAACGGGAGATCAGTACATTGAGGGAGAGTGTCAGAGTAGATAAGGAGTGCATGGGAGGATAACAGAGGAGCTAAACAATGTTTGGTGGGGTATCAGAGATGTTAAACAGTGCTGGAGTAGGTGGGATGGTATGAGAGGCTAAACGGTACTGGGGTTGTAATGTCACAAAGACTGAACAGTGCAGAGAGTTGGTATAGAACAATGTCAGAGCCAGAATAGCATACTAAGGGAGATAACGTCAGGGAGGCTAACAGTGAACTGAGGAATAATATCAGGCATCATGGTATACAGAAGGACTGTCAGGCTTGGGAGCTATTACCACTCCCCACCCAGCACATGAAATACAAAAATGCAGAAATGATTAGAGGATACTGATCTATCTAATACAAAGTGGTGGACCAATATGGACACCTCCTCCTATGGGAAAAAAGGAAGAGGAATTCTGGAGCAAACTAACTGTGTTGGAGGGCTCTCTACCATTCAAGAGGTTAGAAATTCCAGTCAAATCAATGGGGATGTTGTTTCTCTCCATGGTGCAGTTGGCATGCTCCAGAATTTTAACTAATTAAATACAAGCTAGCATGCAGAATGCCCAATCACTGACCCCCACTCATCAAGGAAACTCATGTTTCATAGATGATGTGTTGACCAGTCACCTTGCTAGATCTATCAAATACATTCAAATATAGTCTTATCTATGTATTAACCCTTTGAGTGACAGAGAGGTAGCCAATGCATTGCAACATAATATGCTGGCTACCTCTCTTGCATCCAATGGCTTAAAAACCACACACCAGGCATGCCCCTCCTTGCTTTACTATTAGCACATATTTTACATATACGATGGAGGGCATACGCACCAAATGACAGTGATATGCGCCATTTCACAAACCTGACGTACATGTGTATATATCATAGGTGAGCTATATGTGGCTCTTCAGCTGTTGGATTATAAACCACATCATTCTCCATCGGCAAGTGTCCGGCTGAGGGTGATGGGAGCTGTAGCTAGAGAGCCACAAGAGAGCCAGTGAGAGCAGGGTATGACATGCTTCTGTTGTACAAAGCACCCTTTTGATTCACTTAACCTTCCTGATTATCACAGTACCCATAGGCAGCCTAGCGCTCCTGTGCTTGCTTCCTCTGTACGGCCGCTGAGAAGCATGCCCTCCAGCCATTTCCTCAATCTTGCATCATGTAACAGGCACTAGCATGGACACCTGTTTATGGGCCTATTCTGGGTGGCCTAATTGGGTCCCGCCTCTTTCTGCTCCTTTATAATCCTTCTTGGGGCTAGGAGTCATTGGCCTTACATGGTGTTCCTGTTAGTTACTGTTGTGACCTGTGTTTATTTGAGAATCCACGCTGTGTATGATCCTGGCTTGTCTGACTACCCACATCGGTTCTGACCTGTGGCTCTCGCTTACTATTTCGATCCGTGTATGACCCTGGCTTGTCTGACTACCCACATCGGTTCTGACCTGTGGCTCTGGCTGACTTACTCGCTCCATGTAGTCCTTGGTTTGTCTGTCCTCCGGCTCCTATCTCACTCCGTGTATCCCTAGCTTGTCTGACCTGTGTCTCTGGCTGACTACCCATTCCTTACGCTCCTAGCCTGCCTGACTGTTACCCTCTGTGTGTTGTGGCTCTTTCTGACTCTTGCTCGCTGTTGTCTTTAGTCTCCGGTACCTCGCAGTAGTGCAGTGCGTAGCACAGTGTGCAGCTCTGGGTAGGATCTTGGGCCCTATTATCCGGTGGTCTGGGGTTGTGTGGGAAATTATCATTGCTATATCTCATATATTATTATCACTGTATATTCTAATAAAGGTGGTTATATTTTATTACTGTGTCTGTCCTTCTTTGCCTGACTACCATGACACTTTGTAACCTGACTCCACAAGGCTGATCTCATCAGGTTAAATCATTAGTTGCCCAGTGCTTTAAAATAATTGTAAAGCTTAATGTTGAAAAAATCTAATTCAGAGTTTATCCTACTGATTAAAACATGGAAACTACAACTGTTGATAGATGTTTTATTTATATGTTATTGCAGCTGGAACTTGAATTTTTGTTAGAAGTATCTCTATAGCCTGATCTTTTACAGTGGTGCTATTGTTAGACCATCCTATGGCCTTTAAAAGGTTAAACATTGTGTTGCTTACTATGGATGGGGTTAAAGGCGATATATGGTGGAGCTAGGCATAGAAACTGGTGGAGAGTAACTTTTCAGGCCTGGCTAGTAGCTCAGGACATGAAATTTTGAGCCCTGCAATAAGCATATATCAATATTCCTTGACAGAATCTGATTCCTCAGAGAGTTGCTGCTGATCATCATGACTCCTTGTTATGACAAACTGCTGATGCTCCTTTGGCAGAAATTCTGAAATTATGTGTTTGAAGCAGGGGTCCAGCAAAGTGGCAAGAATGCATTCCTCATTGCTTTTAATGGACACTATGTGAGGATCTTGTTCAGAGAACGCTAACATGTCCTTTACCAGCTGGTGCATGTCTCTGTTGTCATTATGGTAAGATTCTTCAGCCATGCTCCTCATTTTTTCTGCAATAAAAGTTTCAGTGCTAGAACTTCAATATTTATTGCCCTTATATGACTCACCAGAATGGTTGCCTTCTCAAAGGGGTTTCAGCAGCTCACATACATCGCAAATTAGTTGCCATTGGCCAGGTGACAAAGAGGCTCCCACCAAAGCCTTCCAGTTTTGCATGGTGTACTTGCTAATGGACTTAATCTGCTCCTACAAATGCACTAGCATGTACAGTGGGAAATTCCATCTGGTAGGGATCTTCATTTTCAGCTGGTGATGAGGCAGGTTGTTACACTCTTGTATGGAATACAGAGCGTTATGTGCACTATAGGAGCAATTAAAATGAGCACCAGTTTTGTAGGCAATAGTAAGCATCTCTATGAGGGTTTCAGATTCTGCCAGGAATGTGGTCGCAACTAATTTTAGCACATGGGCAAAGCAGGGCACATGCACCATATCACCTATTCTCAAGGCAGCGATTATGTTGGAGCCATTATCAGCAGATACAAAAACAGCTTTTAAGGAGTGGGGTACAATCCATTCCTCTATCACCTGCTCTAGTTTACTTAAAACACTTACGGCTTGGTGGGACTGTCTCTCAAAACCCTGCATGCACAAGGTGGCATGCCAATGGTATGGGCTATCCTGCTGCTGCCTTTTAATCACACTGCCAGAACTAGAGGCACAATTAATGGCTGTCATCTGATGCTGTAAGCTAATGTTGCCCACTGTTGGTGGTGGGAGGGAAACCCAGTGAGCAGCAAAAGTCTTATATTCTGTGCTCTGCCTACATGTCCACATATCTGTTGTCAGGGGGATTTTCTTGCCTTACACCCTTTCAAGTCCTTTGCCCACCACACTAACCACCCGCTTGTACAATTCAGGCACAGCTGTCCTGGAAAAATAACAACGGCTTGGGATATGCCAGCGTGGAGTTACACATGACATCAGTTCTCTGAAACCTCTGTTTTTTCCAAAAGAATACAGTAGCATGTACAGTGCCAACATCTTGCCAACCTTACCATTTCACAGGCGTGCTGTGGGATTGTTTTGTGAAGTTTTTGACTCCTTCCAATAAACTCAGTCAGTGTGGGTTGGCAGAATATGGCAGAAGAACTCTGTAACTTTATTGCTTTAACAACATGACTAGAGGAGGTGCTGGAGGTAGAGGCAGCATGTGTGGGCAGTCTATGACTCTTGCCATCTCCTACAGAAAACTCAGTCATCATACCCCACTGCAGCAGAAGCCATAGGTGTTATTTGGAACTAACTGTTGGCAGTGGCACATAAATAACATCAACATTTCCCTTATCTGCCCCTTAGCCCTGGGGACTTTTTGGAGTGCTTCTTCTGCTGCTAGTTGTGGTACCTGTGACCTGTTGATAGTGTGTTTCCCAGATAGACCTATGGTTGTGCTTCAGGGGGGGGTCTCATAGAGGAGGTGCCTAGGTGTCACCCTGCTTTCCCCCTGCTCACATGCTTTTTTTGCACATAAAACAGATAGCAACATGCTTAGCTTTTGAATCCTGAGTGAAGTATCTACATACTGTGGACTTCATGGACTGAGGGGGTTCCTGAGGTACTGCTGCTACTACTACTGGGGCTAGAGGATGATGCAACTCTACTACTACTAGGCCTCAAAGGTGCAGCACTTCCAGCAGCAGCAGAGACAGTCATCATGGCTAAAACTGTGTGGATGTTGTTGTTGCTGCACACAGGTATGTGTGGCTGAGTGGGACTTGGACTTGTATAAGGCGATGATGCTGATGATGTCTAACAGGGTGACTGTGTACTTTTTGCCATATTTGCATGTCCAGGGTCAAAGTTTCCAATGGTTTTCTCAAGCAGTTTATAGACAATGGTGGAAAAATTAGCCTTTGCCTTACTGCTAATTTTCTGGCCATGTCATCATCACTCTCAACTTCATCTGTTTCTGTACAAGAGGAAGATGCTGGATGGATATATTCTAGATCTGCATCATCATCAACATCCATCATTAGGTCATCCTCAACATCAGCATGACTTGCCACTTCTAACCCATTACATTTATGTTCCTCTAAGCTTTTAGAGGTCTCAAACAATTTTACCTTTACAAAGATAGCTACTAGTTTGAGGACAGGTGTTTTGATGCTGGTTTGTCTCACTGTCAGATGCAGCAGTTGGTTCAACTGCTATACCTATCTCCATTATGCCATTGCCATCATCAATACTAGAATGCGACCTGTTGTCATCTTTAGTGTTTTATTGTTCTTTTTTGTACTGACACTGGTGGCGGAACTATTGGTGGGACCTTGAAAAACTACATCCTCCCCGGGAGAAGAGAGATCTTCATCATTTATTGTACACGCTGCATCAACCATGGCTGCATCCATGCACTGCTCCACCTTTTACCCTCCTGCCCCTTGTGCATTTGCCTGACATTACTGTGTTTTTACTCTACAGTACACAACACAACTGATGGAGTGTGATATCTTGCCTTAGCAATCAACAAAATTCTCAATATCATCAGCTGTCTATCAAGTCTGTCTCAGTCACACAGCTAATGTCAGGCTCCCAGTCAGCTATCTGTCACCACATACACACATACACACTTTTTATTATTATTATTATTATTATTATTATTATTTACATTTTTAAACAGTTGTCAACCATATTTTGTCACTGTCCAAAAAAGAAATTATAACTAAAAGACAAAATTAATAACTATTTTCCCCAGACTTCTCAAGCACAGAGACAATGACAGCAAGATCAGTAAGGAAATTTCTTGGACCGCAGCTGCCTGTGTCTTGTAAATCAAATCAGTCACACAAAATGTTGGGGTATTTGAGGTCAACCTCCTTTGCTACCTTCTCACTCCCACAGGCATGTCCAACACAGCAAGATCAGCAAGCAAATTGGACCTCAACTGCCTGTGTCTTGTCAGTTATTCACAGAGAATGTTAGGGTATTTGGGGTCAACCTTCCTCTTTTCTTCTCCCCAGAATGCCCACAGACTCACCTAATATAGAGAACAAATGTCCTACCTAAAAGACTCCCTAAACTGAGCTTCAATTCCCCTTTCTTTGCCTGTCTTATCTAACTGAAAAACATGCTGTTTTATCCTCTCATAAAAACAGAATGGCATGCTGGAAAAGCCTGACACCCTTTTATACACCTGCAGAAACGTAGATAGAACTTTCATGTGGTGGGGAAAAATTTTTCTTCCTATTGATTTCAATGCAATGAGCTAGGCTAAAAAATATGGAAAATGTCACTTTTAGGGGGAAATTATTCACAAAGGGGAAGTGCCATTTTTCACCAAGTTTGGTTTGAGGCAAAAGTTATTGCACATCCATACTGTCTAGCTACCAATTAGATCTATGAAATGAAATGAGACATGTACCAACATCCTATAAGTTCATTATAATTAGAATGTTTCTGCACTCTACAAAGTTTTCATTGGAACAGACTTCAAAGGATGTAGGGGATATAGCATAATTTTTTGTTCTTGCTAATCAGTTTTCAGAATATCCTGTTCCTTTCTAGATTTCTTTGAACTCAGACATGAAAATGGTAATATTGTACAATGTGCAAGCTTTTCTGTGCACCAGGTGTCAGATGAAGTGTTCAGGAATCCCATGCTGAATTTTGCAACCCATATGCACACAGAAATGTAAACCATTCTGGGGAAAACCAGCTGCTATATGTGAAAAATAGAAATCCCATTGATTTAGATGGGGCTTTTATTAACCCACTGAATACTAGAGAGGTATCTAATGTATTGATTTGTCCTCTAGTATTTAATCCTTCAAGTGCCAGAAGGGAGTGAAATGTATTGTTTTGCAATGCACTGCATACCTCTCTGGCCTCCAAAGGGATAAGGGTTTAAATGCCCCATTTAAATCAAAGATAATGGTTTTCATTTTAATTTATCCATTATGGTGCAATTGGTTTGCCCCAGAATTGTTCCACTCTTTCCCTGTGCTTTTGCCCAAGTAACTTTAGTCATAAGTGTAAGAGTGAATCAAACTTTTATAGCTTAGAAACAGATATGAACGAAACACCCATAACTGATTTTGTGGAGACTTGGGGGGAGATGAACTAAGGTGTGATAATGAAGTGATAAAGTAGAGATTACTACTTGGCAATATCACTTCTCCAAGTACTATGTTATTCTAAGGAGCCCGTACACTAAGATTTCTCCAACTTTGGAGATCTTAGTGCAAAGGCTCCATAGAATAGCACAGGAACCGAAGTGATTTCACTGGAGAAGTCATCTTTGCTTTATCACCTCTTTATCATGCCTTAGTACAGTGGTTCTCAACCTGTGGGTCGGGACCCCTTCTGGGTCGAATAACGATTTGCCAGGGGTCGCCTGAAACCATCAGATATTTCGATTCATAACAGAAGCAAAATTACAGCTATGAAGTAGCAATGAAAATAATTTTACTGTTAGGGGTCGCCACAACTTGGGAAATTTTATCAAAGGTCACGGCACTAGACAGGTTGAGAACCACTCCCTTAGTACATAACCCACCTAGATAAAATTCAAGATATATCTGAGTTGATTCTAGGGAGGATGGGAAATGGATCAAGAGAGATGGAGAGGGTGGGGGAGTGCGTGAGAGAGTGAGTGGATGTGATCCTACAAATGTAAAGAGAGGGGAAGAAGTTTGAGCAGGAGGAAGAGTGAAGAGGGAGAAAGTGGAAGAAAATGGAAAAAAGCAGTAAATGGGGAAAGCAGAGAGGGTATTAGGGGGAAGAGAAGAAGGATGAGAGAGAGGGGAAAGTAGAATAGTGAATCCACAAGTTTACTTTGAGATGACTTCATGTCTGCTGGTGTTAATCTCCAATGTCAGTGGCTGAACTTTAGACCATGCATTAGAGCATATGATTTCTGATGAGCATGGTTGCAGAGACACTCTGTCACTATGGGGGGAATAGGGACCCTTGTAGCCTTGATACTGATTAGATGCTGGGATGCATTTCTAGGAAACCATGCTTGGGTGCAGTGACGGCGTGCCAGGTACTCTCTTGCTGCAGCCGAACCTGGGTAAAGGTGCTGGTCACGAAACCAGATTGCTTCACCCCAGTTGAGTCAGGGTGCAACCAAGATGGAAGTAACTGGGGACCATACAGAACCAGGACCAGAAGCAGGATAACGAGAAGGGGAACAGGGAGCCAGACGTCAACAGAGCAGAATGGTCAGTTACAAGTTGTGGTCAGGTAGCCAGAAGTTCAACAGAGTAGAATGGTCCGTACAAGTTGGGGTCAGGTAGCCAGAAGGTCAACAGAGTAACAAGAGCAACCAGGTACAGTAACAACCACTAAATAAGCTTGTGGAATGGGCAGGAAATGGAAGCATGTGTGGGTTTAAATAGGAAGAGTGACCAATAGGAGAAGGGCTACCCAGAGCCCTGCTGTGATCTGGACCCTCTCCAATAGAAAAGCAAGGAGAAGGGGGCTTGTCAGTGCGTCAAAGTATTTCTGCAAAGCTACGGCTGACTGAACAAACGCATGTGCGATAAGCATGTAAAGAGGAAGTGCACACACATGAGCATAAGTGCAAACTTGGCTGTTGCCGGAGCTGGAGCCGGTGCCGCGGGCGATACATTAGTAGTCATCTGGGAAATGTTTTTCTTCAAAAGAGAGTCATACAAAAAACAGCACTTCCCACCATGTGCAAGAATTCCCACAAAAATGCCAATTTCCCACTTACTTCTTCCTTTTTTAATTGCAATGAAATCAATGATAACAATGTATGCCCTATACACACACTCAATCATGCACGCATGTGCAGAACTTTCCCCATGTACTCCCACTGCGCTATAAAAGCAGTGTAATTGTCCCACATGTTATCAGTATATGCCTTAGAGATAGAGAGAAAGCAGCTGATTATTTGATGCTAGCTATTGTAATGGGAGTGGGTGTGAAGGGAGAAGGGAGAGATTTAAAAAAATAATAATAATAATTTTTCCTATTATATTATTTTTTTTTTTTACAGATAAATGACAGACATGTGGTGGATCCTTCCTACCTGAGCAGTCATCATACATTCAATACAAATATACAAGGGATACAACTTGAAATACTGTGCTGCTGGTATACACTCTCTTCAATACACACAAGATTGAGGGACAAACATATACTGATGTGTGGTGGGTGCTATATCAGCTGCTGTTTGCTTTATTCTGGTGATTCTGAACCTAGCACAAGATTATCCTATATTGTACTGTAAAGACTAACAGAGAAAGAGAGAGAGAAATGTAACACTAGCTAGCTAGAGCAGACAGGAAAAGGAGAGCTGGAGTTGTCTGCAGTTGCAGGGAGTTTGGGGTTCAATAATAGGTCATGACACTCACAGTGATACAGACAAAAAGTAGCTGTCTTCTTTTGACTGATAGGTGATAGAGACAGAGACAAGCAGGAGATGATTTAATTGAGCTGTGACTGTGAGTAGCAGTGACAGACAGAGACTCAGGTCATACATAATTTCAGAAGACAAAACATCACTCCACCTGCCATCAGCTGTGTTCTGTACTTCATTGTAAAATGATCACTGTTATCATTATCTCTACCAAATGTATCAGGGGTAAAGTTAATCAGAAAAAGATAGGAGGAGTGAAATGACATGTTGGTGGTGGTAGTAAAGTAATACTACAAACCCTGACAGAGGTTATGGTTAATGCAGCTTCTGCTGCAAGTGATGATGATTATGATCCACTGGAAAGTAGCAGCATTCCTGTTTAGAAACTTTTTAAGAGATCACCAAGAAAGTATGGACAAGTAAACATGCTTAACAATACACAGTCTTCTTTGTCATCATCACTAGTATTGACTAATACTAGTGATGATGTCACACTCACTTGTATTAGCTAATAAGCAGCAACACAGGTCAACATCGACAAAATGCAGAAATGGAAAAAACACACAAGACAGAGAAGAGTATACCAAATGTAGAAACAAAATCACTGAGAAGAAGGAGGAGAAATAGCAAGAGGATGAGGTATTTGCACAGTTCCACAGTTGCCATCATCCACAACAGTTGTACCAGTGGTATGAACACTGATGGATGACAAATAATAATGCAAGTTTATACTGGAATCATGCATGATACTGCATGTAATTTTTCTAGCTTTCCTTCCTACTTATCACCATTATCATCATATATTATTCAAAACCACCATCTACATCAACCTCATTATATTCAACCTTTTATTTCTTTATCTGCATGTTGTTGAACAATAAGAACAACAATTGACACGCCAGTACTGTCAAGCATGTCTGGATGTTAAAAAAAGTGATGTGGCCCTCCAGGGCCACCCATTCCTGGAACCACATGTTCCTTAGGGGATTAATGCCATCACTTTTTATGCTTACATTAAAATTTCATTATCAAAGATAGTTGTATTATGTGTTATAATTCAGATAGCAATACAGACTAGTCATACTAATGTGACATACACAGATGGTACCTTCCCAAAACTCATTAACAGGCTGGCAACAGCATGTTGAGTAGGGAGAAGGACAGATGTACTGTTGAGCCCTTAAAAACAGTGTATTATCAGAAATGTCAGCCACTACAGCATGTCTTTATTTACAACTGGCTTAGAGGTTAAGTAAGCCATTCCTAAAACTATAACTGTGGCCTACATATTGATTATCCTTTGTAAAAATAATTATAAACACAAATAAATAATTAATAGAAATTGATAGGACAGCCTAATAACACAAGGTGAACGCTGAAAAAATGTAATCAGGCATACAAAAGGTAAGCCTTGAAAAATGATGCACAGACTTGTGGGAAGACAATATTTGAAAAAAATTGCAGACCTCTGGCCAGGTAAGGCACCACCATGCACATTATATGCCACCCACCAGTAAATTTATGGAGTTGATTCCTTAGTTCCTGCAGCTGAGTCATCTGAGTTTCTCAGCATAGGATCAGGTTGGTGTATTATATATCATGCCCTTGGGTGGTAGTAGTAGTAGTAGTAGAAGTCATGGATGTAGTGAGAATGGGACTGGAATCTTCATCTCCACAGACATAGTAACATAGTAAATTAGGTTTAATAAAGACACAAGTCCATCAAGTTCAACCTCCTCCTCATATAAGTTAGTCTTTATCAGACCTTCCTGATCTGCCTACTAATAAACTGTATAACTCTGTATGCTCCCTTTGGAAAGAAATGTATCTAATCTTCTCTTGAATGTATCCATTGTATCTGCCATAACCACCTCCTTGGGCAAAGAATTCCACAATTTAACAGACCTCACTGTAAAAAAAACCCTTCCTCTACTGAAGTCTAAACCTCCTTTCCTCTAAACTCAAGGTCATCTGATCAGGCCTTGGAATAAATAGCTCACTGCAGAGATCCTTGTATGGACCTCTCATATATTTGTACAATGTGATAAGGTCTCCTCTTAGTCGTCTTTTCTCTAGAGTTAATAAACCAAGTTTGTCTAGTTGTTCCTCATACGTCAAGTCCTCCATTCCCTTAATTAATTTTGTTGCTCTTCGCTGTACCCTCTCTAGTTCTAGTATATCCTTTTTCAAAACTGGTGTCCAAAACTGCACTGCATACTCAAGGTGAGACCTTACCAATGATTTGTACAATGGCAAAATAATTTTCTCCACTCTTTCTTCAATACCTCTTTTTATGCAAGACAGGATTTGCCTTTGCTACTGCTGTTTGACACTGGTCACTGTTTCCAAGTTTGTAGTTGTATCACGGTCCCCGTGATTCCCTGTCAATCTCTGTATATATACATTTGCATTGGAGGAGTCTGATTGGCCCGCCCAGGATGTGCCTTTATATGCTGAGGCTTCGGCATTTGTCAATTGCCCTTTCGTGGTGTTGTGTTGCTGCGCCTAGTTACTGATCTCCAGTGTCTCCTGTGTACCGACCCGGCTAGTCTGACTCTCCTTCTGTTCCTGCTTCGTGATCTGACCCGGCTCTGGTTGACGACCCTGCACCGTGATCTGACCCGGCTCTGGCTGACGACCCTGCACCGTGATCTGACCCGGCTCTGGCTGACGACCCTGCACCGTGATCTGACCCGGCTCTGGCTGACGACCCTGCATCGTGATCCGACCCGGCACTGGCTGACGACTCCGCTCCGTGATCCGACCCGGTTCTGGCTCCTGATCCTGCTCCGTGATTGTTCCACTCTCCGGTGGTGTTCCTGCGACTCAGTCATCCGGTTCTGGCTACTGCTCCTGTCCGGTTGCTGCTCCTGTGTACTCCGGTCGCACTGGCGACATTCTGACTGTTCTCAGTTTCCTCGCTCATTACGCTGTAGCCGAGGTTGCCTGCATTGTTCTCGTTGAGCATTGCTCTTTTCAAATGTACCAGATGAACCCTTGCACTGCCGGTAGCCTCCGATTACGTGCCATTTTGATACATTGCCAAGCTCCGGTGATTCTCTGAGCCTTTACACTTTTGAGCCTCCGCTTCACGCTATACCAGTCCTTGCAGAGCTCTGCTTGTTCGATGCCCGATGAGCATCGTGATCACGCTGGTTGACACTGGTAGTCCATTCGCTCTTGCAACAAGGATTCTGGGTGACACCGTGTGGGTGTCTGGGCAGTACCTCATTTGCTCAAAGTGCTTTATCCCAACTGCACTACTCTGTGCATCGGCTCTTCATAGCTTGGGCAATTCCGTTCTACTGTGGCCTCCCAAGGGCTGGCATATTTCCGTGGCAGACGCAGGGTTACTCGATACTCATTCAGGGCGATTTCTAGTCTGGTTACATCAAATTGGCAGTAGCAATCCTCATAAGCCCACTGTGGTGGTACGGGCTCAGCTTAGAGCAACAGGGGCTCATCCTGTTTATGCTTCAAGAGTGTTACAGAGATTTTCCTGAGTTCCTGATCTACATTTAAAGACTGTTACCATAGACTGCTATATATCTCCTGGGCGTTGGCCAATCTAGTCTGAGCCTTACCAGTTGCTCCACTTAACCCTCTATGCACTACTGTTTGTAGTTTACTCCATCCTCTGTTCATATTGCCTGTGTTAGGGAATCTTTACCTGGATCGCTGCCTGTTAGGGATACCTTTCACCTTATTATTATCAGTCTGTCTATGATATCTATGTCAATTACCGGTATACCGGGGGCCTGTATGGATCGCAAGGAAAGACACATACAACAGCGTATCCAATACAAGCTCTCTCTTTATTCTTCTCACACATAGTCTTTATAGGCCCACAGCCCCCCTTTTCCGTAAAGGGAGGGGGGCTGTGCACAACACAGTTTTCAACATAGAACAGAAAATTATATATATAAAACAAAGAAGCAAACTTATTCACAGGAAGGGGGGGGAAAAGAGAGTGGTTACAGAGATAACGGTTGCTCCGGCATCCATCTCCTCCCCCGTGGGGGGGTCTGGAAACTTTTCAGCTTTGAACATATTCTAACGATTGTTGCAATTACACAGATAAGAGGCTGGAATAAGCCAGTCTAGTGATTTCCTCCCTAGTACATGAATCTCTGCAAAGCAGTCAAATGTAACTATTAACCCTATGGGTGCCGAACACACTGCAAAGCAGTCAAATGTAACTATTAATCCTATGGGTGCCGAACACAAGTATTACACACCTTATCCCTGTTCCCTTCAATCCCTTCTTTGAATCAGTACTAAACTGATTCACCAAACTAAGTTCTGGGGGTTACACTGGGTCAGGGGTATCAGCATAGCAAGGGGTGGGAGGGGGAGGGCGGCGGGATAACATTTTCAAGTAAGGGGCATATGGATTGGCAGGGGAGTTACGGGCGTGATATGCACAGCAACAGAGCAGCAGTTTGATAACCAGACTCCCTTTATAATGTTAACATGGCCTGTTTGACAAATATGGAATGACTTGTTACACAAACAATTTAACCCTAAGAATATTTAACCCTTCTATATGTTATACAATCCTTTCAATCCCTTCTTTGAGTCCGAGCGTACCCGGACTCACACAAATCTTACAACCAGGATAAGGCATCATCATATAGAGGTGCAGTACTGTGGAGGTGACTTAAATACTGGGTGTAAGGGCCTGACCCAGGGGAACTACACCTTTTGGCAATGAGGCAAAGCAAAAAACTTAAATAGGACATAAATAACAATAATACTTTTGGATTACAGCTAGCGAAACAGACACGCTGATGAGGCAAGTGGTCATAACGTCAGTAGGGCTGACCATGTTGCACAAGCAAAAGTACGTAATGTTCATAACATGCTGGTGCTAAGTAGATTCAGACATTGGAGTTCTCACGGGTCTCTGGGGTGTCCCTGCAGTCCATCTGACCCCAGTGCAGAGGTGGCCTTTCAGAAGTCCTTACGTGAGTGAGGGTGAGACATAAGTTGCATACATAAGCCAGCCTTCCACCCCCCACACTTATAATGTTAATACACATTAGACCATCATTTTCTATCTGTAGGGGCACCTCCTCAAGCAGGCCACTTTCACTGCCAGAGGGTGCTAGCTTGATGATGGTCTTGTCCCACGGAGGCAGGTGGTCAGGGATTATTATGCCCGTCAAAACACCTACTTGATGATCGCACGGTGGCAGGCGATGCAATAAGCCTGCTTACTGGTCCCACGGAGGTAGGCGATGCAATAAGCCTACTTGATGGTATTTCCTGAACAAAAGCCTCAGACCTTCACCCTGTTCTGCCTCCCTCTGGGCATCTGCTGGGCACTGGGAGGGCACAGGGCCTTTATCCTGCTCAGGCTCTGGTGCAGCTGTCACTCTGGCGTGGTATATCCAGGTCTTTCCTTTATGCAGCTTGACTGCGCTGTAACTTGTCAACAGAATCTGGAATGGACCCTTCCACTGGGGCTCCAAACACTCTGTTCTCCATGTCTGTACACATACCCACTCTCCAATCTCGAAACTTGCACTGGGCCAGCCGAAAGCAAAGGCTGTGGAACAGAAAATCTGGGAAGAAAAGAAAGGGTATGCTGCAAAGCAGTTACATAATCCATAATCTGCTGATTACCAATCTCTAAGGTAGATCTTTGATACATCACAATCCTATTCCAGGGCCTACCGAAGAGGATCTCTTAAGGAATAAGCTTTTAAGGATTTGGAAGGGGTCACCCTGAAGTGAGTCAAGGCACGGGAAAGCGCCTCTGGCCATTTGAGTCTTAGTTCAGTACATAGTTTGGTCAGAGAGCGCTTAAGAGTCTGGTTCATCCTCTCAACTTTTCCAGAGGATTGAGGCCTCCAGGGGGTATGATATCTCCAATCCACCCCTAGAGTGACACAATCACTTTTAACAATTTCAACTGTAACATGTTTTCCATGGTCTGACTCAATGACTGGAGGCAAACCAAACCTTGGAATTACTTTTCTTATTAACACCTTAGCTACTGATCCCGCAGTAGCTCCTTTCAAAAGAAATGTCTCTAGCCACTTAAACAATTAATCAACTATTACAACAGCATACTAAAATCCCAGTACAGGCTGCAAAACAACCCAATATAATCTATCTGGAGACGTTCAAATGACACCCAAGCCCATTGCCTGGCCCCAGTGATTAGAATATGTCACATTTTAGGATTTATTTACAAGTATATATCACACAAATCCCAACAATTTCTAACTTACTTTGTACAGATCTGGTCTGGGTAAAGTCACTTCCTCCAGGGCGTCTACACAGTCATGCTCTGGAGGATCATTTATGTCCTCGGTCAATAGGGTAACTGGTTTTGGCAGAGCTAAAGCAGGGGCGAACATCAGCACCCGCTTCAGTTCATCCCATACTATCGTATCAGGAGAATCATAGTCAGTTTGTCATACAATCCTTCAGTCAAAATATTGGCCACTATTAGCTTAACCCTTGCCTAGCCTCTTGGCTGATGGGGTACTATCTGTCCTAGACCGGTCCTGCATTAGGCTGCAAGTCAATAACGAGTCGGGCATCTCTACCAACCCCTGGCTTTCCAGCTGCTCAAACAGCAGAGGGCACTGAGCGCAGAACCTCCTCCGGGATGTCTGAATCATGACTATCCTGGGAAGTGTGTCTCAGTGCCATATGGAAAGTCAAGTCATAATAGTCAGGTACATATACCTCTATCTTGTCAGCGTCAAAAATTATCTCTGTCCTCCATCTGGTCAACAAATCCCTTCCCAACAGTGCAATGGGGCATGACTTCTGATAGGAGAAAACCATCTTGGACCATAGTCCCTTCTATGGTAACTTCCATAGGTTGTATATATGGCATAGAGGAGGGAATTCAATCCACCCCTACTATACTGATAGTTTTCTTCACTATGAATTCCACCCTCCTGCACTATAGGATAATGCTAAAAAGACTGATCCTGATCCCTTCCTATTCTGTATTATGAGGTGAGTCATTTCTGTCTGCATCACCACTAACAGACACACCTTCTTCCTGGGGATTTCTGTCTGTATATCTATACTTATTCCTCAGCTTGGGGCAATTTCACTTCCAATGTCCTTCCTGCTTACAGTAAAAACATGTATTCTTTCCTACCTGCTTAGATCTCGCTGTACCACTTACATTATTCTTTCTACCTGCTTAGACAGTGCCAACTTTCCTTGCAATTGCTAAAGCACTAAACTTTGCCTGGTCCTTCAATACCTGCCTAGTCTTTTTGTCTTCCTCTGTATCTCTGTACATAACTTCTGTCCTTTCTTTCTCCATTACTTCACTTACTGGCTTGCTCAACACACTCTCAGTGTTTCCCTAAATCCATACAAAGATGCGGCAAGGGACTTATCCCTCTGCTGCACAACCTACTGCACCCCAGGAAGATTCAAATGAGGTTTCCCACATGTCCGCACGGACCCCAGGATCAGAGAACAGTAAAATAATAATACATTATCAGTCACGTCATTAAGAGGGAATGCATCTGCAGTCCCTACTTATCTGTCTCTAATTTCATTAGAAATTAATTTCTTATATGTGTCAACAATCTTTTCTCTTTCATTCCCCCATAACATTATTACAACTGGGAAGAAATTACACAGGGGAGGGAGGGGTCTGATGCTGCGCGATCGTCTCATAGTGGGAGAGAATCAGCACACAGGCATTTAACCCCTTCCTGTCATTTTCAGGGAAAGCAGGATTGCTGTTTCTCTAATTAACAGACAACAGGTTGCAAAGGGCACATATACATAACTACAATTTGTTCTTATGGAGGCTAAATCACAATTCAACAAATCTTCAGTTGAACATATACATATATACACATATATATACACATACACATTGGGTGCACCACTTCAGTTGAAATATATGTTTCCCAAGAAGTCAAAAACAGGAGAGGAAGGGGTGCCCGTGACCGTGCCGGGTGGACTGGCTGGACTACTCGGTCTTAGATCACTGAGGACCATTGAACCGGTAAGACCAATGCCAAAACCCCCTCAGACACTTCCAGTAAGACAGCCCCCACATTCCTGCCTCTTCTCACTCAAGAACATAATTTCAGTTCTATTATCTATAACACATTGACAATTTCTTTAACAAATCCATATTTTTACTTGCTTGGATCCATACAATTGATTACACAAAATTAGGATTGAATTTACCTAAATTTACCTAAATGTTGCAACATTTTATCTCAGAACCTGCCCCTGTCAGAATCCTCGGATCATTGAGTTATTACGGTCCCCTTTTAACAAGGAAATACTAAACGGTATATAGATATTTAAATGCAAATCTATACCATAATACAAATCTATATTTCCACCCAATCATATTTATTAACCCTTAGTTCCCAGCTACTAGACAACATCTTAACAATAGGACCTTTAGAAAAACAGCAGCGTTGGTGACCTTGAAATTCCTTTACTTGTGTCTTATCTAAGAACAGAGAGAACAAGGGGGAGAGGTAGAATGGAAGAGAAGGGAGGGGGAATCAGAGCTGCGCTAACTTTCTCATAGCATCAACATTTTACAAGCATGGCGGCTTAACCCCTGCCTAGCTGTCACTAAATGAATGCATAATGTTTTAGTACCTGATTTTGATAGCAATAATCCACACACTCTGAATAACTTCCCCATTTAGTCCCTCAAGTCTCTCTCTCTGGTGATGTAGACACACTCTCCCTCTTTCTGTGCTCACTTACTATATCCCTCCGGAACAGGGCACGTATCTACCCCAGACAAACGACACATAACATGTATGTAAAACAGGTAAGCCATGCGCAACAAATACGAGACAGTTGTAAATTTTCACAGTGATCAGGGGGAGAAAGTCAGTGGGTGGTATCTTGCAGGACCAAATTAGACACGAATGGAATAGTGTAATAGGAACCCCCTGTCAGTCTCTCTACATAGTGTATACAATCCTCACCTATTTCTGGGGTCTTACTCTCTTGACCACCCATCTTACAACAAGTTGTACAATACAATGCAATCACAATGTCAAATAAACGAGGAAAAGAAAAGGAGAAAAAATTCAGGTGCTCACCTTCACCTGGAATAACACCCGGTCCCAGTGCTTACCTTCACCTGAACCGGGGACAGCACACAATAACACAATACTTATTCTCAGCCTCTAATATCCTTTCATACAATACTTAATTGACATCTCTACAAACATCCATATCTCAACACCAGTGCATAGTAATCATATAGTATCACGAAACAATTTGACAGACAAGAGAGGACAGAACAGTAGATTATTGACATAGACTCACAGAGGGACCCTATAGTGGAGAGTGTTCTGCTGCCTAATATTCGGTAGTCAAATGCCACTCACTTAATTTACCGGGCAGTCTCCCGGTTGTCATCCACGGTGACCTTCCGAGACTGCCAAGGGCCGAATCCTGTGGTCATTCCCGACTACAGTAGTTCCCGAACCACCCCTAATGTGCTCGAACATCGGTTCCCGAGTCTACCTTATAGGTTCCTCGAACCGTGGCTCCCGAGTCTGCCAGTCTGATTTCTCGAACCTTAGTTCCCGAGCCTATCAAGCTGGCTCCTCGAGCCTAAGTTCCCGAGTACGGTGGTTCGAACTATACTGGTTTCCGAGTCCCTATGCCTCGAACCTTATTTCTATAGCGCGCTGATATATTAGATTAACAGAAACTCACTCCCTATCTCCCTATTTCACTCAACCCTTAACACGGCAATGTGCTCCCTGAGACGGCGACAACATATAGTCACTTACCCATGGACGCACATTGCCCGCATTCTCCACCAAAAACTGTTAGGGAATCTTTACCTGGATCGCTGCCTGTTAGGGATACCTTTCACCTTATTATTATCAGTCTGTCTATGATATCTATGTCAATTACCGGTATACCGGGGGCCTGTATGGATCGCAAGGAAAGACACATACAACAGCGTATCCAATACAAGCTCTCTCTTTATTGTTCTCACACATAGTCTTTATAGGCCCACAGCCCCCCTTTTCCGTAAAGGGAGGGGGGCTGTGCACAACACAGTTTTCAACATAGAACAGAAAATTATATATATAAAACAAAGAAGCAAACTTATTCACAGGAAGGGGGGGGAAAAGAGAGTGGTTACAGAGATAACGGTTGCTCCGGCATCCATCTCCTCCCCCGTGGGGGGGGTCTGGAAACTTTTCAGCTTTGAACATATTCTAACGATTGTTGCAATTACACAGATAAGAGGCTGGAATAAGCCAGTCTAGTGATTTCCTCCCTAGTACATGAATCTCTGCAAAGCAGTCAAATGTAACTATTAACCCTATGGGTGCCGAACACACTGCAAAGCAGTCAAATGTAACTATTAATCCTATGGGTGCCGAACACAAGTATTACACACCTTATCCCTGTTCCCTTCAGCCTGTTCTTACCTTTACTAGCCCCAAGGGGCAGTGTTCATTTTTTATTTCAATAAACTGTGTTTTACGTTACATCCTGGTCTGAGTGTCAGTAAAACCGTATCAGTACAAAAGGGCCATGACCTCAGACGGGAAGAGTGACGGTAATACACAGAACCTCCACTGGAGGATGGATGTTCACGAGCAACGCTTAGATCAGTTGGCATTGGCCATGCAGACCTTGCTTGAACGTACGGTACATCTTGATAAGCCGAATCAAAATCCGGTGGTCCCCCCAGTTATGACACCGGATAATATTTCTGGTCAATGCTTGGCCCCGCAGAGAAGTCTAACGGCGGCGGCGCCGTTACCAGTAAGATATGATGGTGAACCCACACTGTGCAGGGGTTTCCTTAATCAGCTAGAGATCTTCCTCGAACTTACACCTCATGCCTTTCCGAGTGACCGTAGCAAGGTGGGGTTCATGGTATCCCTGTTAACTGGCAAAGCCCTGGCATGGGCAAATCCGTTATGGGAACAGGCTAAACCTTGCACTTTGTGCTTTAAAGAATTTGTTAAACAGTTCCGTAAAGTCTTTGAGGTACCTGGGCGAGCTACGTCCGCGGCCAAAAAACTGTTGTCAATGCAGATGGGCGATCAGACTGCAGCCGAATATGCTATAGAATTTCGGATTCTAGCTGCAGAGGTGGCATGGAATAATGAGGCACTCCTGGCAGCATTTGCCCAAGGGCTTTCGGATGCTATCAAAGATGAAATTGCTGCCAGGGAGGTACCCACCGATCTGGATGAGTACATCGAATATGTGATACTCATTGATACTCGTATGCGCGAGAGGCACTTGACTAAAAAGGCAACTTCCAAAATCCATGGGCATGAGAGATTGTTTAACCCACCCTCTCCTCCCATTCCTCCGGTCCATGTACCTGATACTGGGGAACCTATGCAGATTGGTTTTACTAGGCTGACTAAGGAGGAGAGGGCGTATCGTAGAAGACAAGGATTATGCCTGTATTGTGGCAAAAGTGGGCATTTGTTGAGCACATGTCCGGTGAGGCTGGGAAACGCGCCTAGGGTACCTTGGGGGACAGGCCCTAGGTGGTGTACAGTCGTCCTCAGATCCTTGCTCCTTGAAACCCACTATACCTGTGAGTTTTCTTCTAGGCGACCAGGTTGTGGAAGCACTAGCCCTGGTAGATTCTGGTGCTGCTGGCTATTTCATGGACCAGGCATTTGCTGAAAGACATAATATTTCTCTGTCTGAAAGAGATACTCCGCTAGCCATTGAGGCTATTGATGGCAGACCTCTTGAACCAGCACTCATCACAATGGAGACTACTCTCCTTACTATGACTGTGGGGGCCCTCCATAAGGCGGAAGTTCGTTTCCAGATTATTCGTTCACCCCATCATGCGGTCATTCTGGGGTTCCCTTGGTTGACAGTGCACAATCCCCAGTTTGACTGGCAGACATGTGAAGTCAAAGCATGGTCAGAATACTGCACTAATCACTGTTTATCTCGTCCCGTTAAGATTATGTGTACATCCCCTTCTCTGCCAGCTGAATACAGCAAGTTCAGCGATGTTTTCAGTAAAGGGGAGGCTAGCGCTCTGCAGCAGCATCGGCTATGTGACTGCGCTATTGATTTGCCCCAGGGAGTGGTTCCACCGAGGGGTAGGACGTACCCATTGTCATGTGATGAGACTAAGGCAATGGAGGAATACATTGAGGATGCTCTCAAAAGAGGGATTATTTGCAAATCATCCTCTCCGGCAGGTGCAGGGTTCTTTTTTGTGAAAAAGAAAAATGGCGAGTTGCGACCTTGTATTGATTACCGTGGGCTCAATAAGATCATGTCCAAAAATGCATACCCCATTCCACTCATCACAGAGTTATTTGATAGGTTGAAAGGCTCCTCTATTTTCACTAAACTCGATTTAAGAGCTGCCTTTGTCTAAGGGCTACACTTTCATTCTGATGGTGGTAGATAGGTTCTCCAAAATGGCTCATTTCGTGCCCCTCTCTGGTCTCCCATCGGCCCAGGAATTGGCAGTAATTTTCGCTAGGGAGGTATTCCGCTTGCACGGGGTTCCTAGTGTGATAGTGTCTGATCGGGGAAGCCAGTTTGTGTCTAGATTCTGGAGGGCATTCTGTGGCCAGATGGGCATTCAATTGTCATTTTCCTCTGCCTACCATCCCCAGACCAATGGGGCCGCTGAGCGTGCCAATCAGGGACTTGAGCAGTATTTGCGCTGCTTCGTGACTGATCATCATGATAACTGGTCCGACCTGTTGCCATGGGCGGAGTTTGCCAGGAACTGTGCGGTTAATTCATCGTCTGGGAGTTCTCCGTTCCTAGTTAATTATGGGTTCCAACCCTGCCTACTCCCAGACTCATTTCAGTCCCAACAGATTCCGGCTCTGGATGAGCACATGGAGCAGCTCCGTTCCACTTGGGCACAGGTACAACGGTCCCTCAGTCAGTCCTTCCTGAGACATCAGCAGCATGCTAATCGCAGACGGCTACCAGCGGCCTCCTACCAGGTTGGGGACAGGGTATGGCTCTCCTCCAGGAATCTTAATCTGCAAGTACCTTCAAACAAACTGGCTCCCCGGTTCATTGGGCCCTTTAAGATCATTCGCAAGGTCAACCCCGTGGCATACGCATTGGAGCTCCCCAGGGCTATGCGTATTCATAATGTGTTTCATGTGTCCCTTCTTAAGCCCTTGGTGTGCAACCGTTATACTACCACTCCGGTGGTTCCTGGGCCGGTGAATGTACAAGGCCAAGAGGAGTACGAAATTCAGAGCATAATTGACTCCAGGAGATTTAGAGGCAAGTTGCAATATTTGGTCCACTGGAAAGGTTATGGGCCTGAGGAGCGGTCTTGGGGTGATCATAAGGATCTTCATGCTCCACGACTGATGCACAACTTTCACTCTAAATATCCCCTTAAACCTAGACCCTCTGGCAGGGGAGGGGGTCTTTGAGAGGGGGGGTACCATCACTGTCCCCGTGATTCCCTGTCAATCTCTGTATATATACATTTGCATTGGAAGAGTCTGATTGGCCCGCCCAGGATGTGCCTTTATATGCTGAGGCTTGGGCACTTGTCAATTGCCCTTTTGTGGTGTTGTGTTGCTGCGCCTAGTTACTGATCTCCAGTGTCTCCTGTGTACCGACCCGGCTAGTCTGACTCTGCTTCTGTACCTGCTTTGAGATCTGACCCGGTTCTGGCTGACGACCCTGCACCGTGATCTGACCCGGCTCTGGCTGACGACCCTGCACCGTGATCTGACCCGGCTCTGGCTGATGACCCTGCACCGTGATCTGACCCGGCTCTGGCTGACGACCCTGCATCGTGATCCGACCCGGCACTGGCTGACGACTCCGCTCCGTGATCCGACCCGGTTCTGGCTCCTGATCCTGCTCCGTGATTGTTCCACTCTCCGGTGGTGTTCCTGCGACTCAGTCATCCGGTTCCGGCTACTGCTCCTGTCCGGTTGCTGCTCCTGTGTACTCCGGTCGCGCTGGCGACATTCTGACTGTTCTCAGTTTCCTCGCTCATTACGCTGTAGCCGAGGTTGCCTGCCTTGTTCTCGTTGAGCATTGCTCTTTTCAAATGTACCAGATTAACCCTTGCACTGCCGGTAGCCTCCGATTACGTGCCATTTTGATACATTGCCAAGCTCCGGTGATTCTCTGAGCCTTTACACTTTTGAGCCTCTGCTTCACACTATACCAGTCCTTGCAGAGCTCCGCTTGTTCGATGCCCGATGAGCATCATGATCACGCTGGTTGACACTGGTAGTCCATTCGCTCTTGCAACAAGGATTCTGGGTGACACCGTGTGGGTGTCTGGGCAGTACCTCATTCGCTCAAAGTGCTTTATCCCAACTGCACTACTCTGTGCATCGGCTCTTCATAGCTTGGGCAATTCCGTTCTACTGTGGCCTCCCAAGGGCTGGCATATTTCCGTGGCAGACGCAGGGTTACTCGATACTCATTCAGGGCGATTTCTAGTCTGGTTACATCAAATTGGCAGTAGCAATCCTCATAAGCCCACTGTGGTGGTACGGGCTCAGCTTAGAGCAACAGGGGCTCATCCTGTTTATGCTTCAAGAGTGTTACAGCGATTTTCCTGAGTTCCTGATCCACATTTAAAGACTGTTACCATAGACTGCTATATATCTCCTGGGCGTTGGCCAATCTAGTCTGAGCCTTACCAGTTGCTCCACTTAACCCTCTATGCACTACTGTTTGTAGTTTACTCTATCCTCTGTTCATATTGCCTGTTCTTACCTTTACTAGCCCCTAGGGGCAGTGTTGTTCATTTTTTATTTCAATAAACTGTGTTTTACGTTACATCCTGGTCTGAGTGTCAGTAAAACCGTATCAAGTTGACAAGGATATTCTCTAGCAATGAGTCCCCTAAAAGGATTCCATTAAGTTTATAAGTATCCTTGGGATTATTTCCTCCCAAATGCATGACTTTACACTTCCCCACATTAAACTTCATATTCCATTTGTTTGCCCAATGTGCCATTTTATATAAATCCCTATGTAGAGAGCAATTATCCTGTTCTGAATTAATTATCCTGCATAATTTACTGCCATCTGCAAATATTGATAATTTGCTTTCTAAATCTATTTCTAGGTCATTTATAAACATGTTAAAAAGCAGCAGACCTAATACTGAACCCTGAGGTACTCCACTCTCCACTTTAATTGTATTAGAGAATTGTCCATTTACAGCCACACACCTATCCTTCAACCAGTTTTGTATCCAATTGCAAAGGTCATATCCTAGCCCCAATTTCCTTATTTATACCTCAGCCTTCTGTGTGGCACTGTATCAAATGCCTTTGCAAAGTCTAGACATACTACAGCAACTGCCTTGCCATTATCAAGGTTGCTGCTTACTTCCTCATAGAAGCTGAAAAGGTTATTTTGATATGATCTATTCTTCATAAAACCATGTTGATTCCTGCTAATGATCTTATTTGTTGTGTTGTAATCCTGAATATAGTCCCTTATTATCCCTTCTAGCAGTTTTCCCACTACAGAGGTCAAACTCACAGGTCTGTAGTTTCCAGGTTCTGTTTTAGTTCCCTTCTTAAAAAGAGGCACTACATTGGCTCGTTGCCAATCTTGTGGCACTGAGCCTGTGGTGAGAGAATCTTTAAAAAGTAAATAGAGGGGTTTTGCCAACACTGCACTGAGTTCCTGAAGAACCCTTGGATGTATACCATCAGGACCCGGGGCTTTGTCAGTCTTAATTTTGTTCAGTCTACCCATGACATTTTCTTGAGTTAAACCAATATCTTATAATTGTATTGTTTTATTAGTTACTTTTCTACCATTCCTTGCTCCCTTGTATATACTAATGCAAAGAAAGTATTTAGAACATCTGTCTTTTCCTTATCCTCACTAATCAACTCACCCATCTTATTTTGAATGGTCCAATGCACTCCCTCTTAAGTTTTTTGCTATTTATATACGCACTTCCTGTATTTTAAGAAAGAAAGTTCAGTTCCTGCAGACATAAATAGTTTGAATGCTTTTTTTTCTTTGTCATATCCTTCTTTACATGTGCACTTAACCACACTGGCTGTGACTTACTTCTTTTGTATTTGTTCCCCATTGGTATATACAGACTGTGGAAGTGGAACTAAGCACCATCAGTGACATGTGACAGGTGTTATTTTATGTTTCCTACTAGCCCTAGTGATGCTGTGGGAGCAGAAGAAGCCACTCCCACTGCAAGTGCATCTGTGTGTGTCAGGGCAGGAGTTGTTCAATCACAATAATACTTTTCCTGCTTCACCTCCTCTAAAATCATAGCTCTTGGAATCTTTTTCTTTGGGGAGGACTGACAATGCAAGTTATGATCAACAACTGCAGTGTGTACAGCGTGTGTGTGAAAACATTAAGAAGAGGAAGGACTAGTATTACATACCTTGGCATGTCAGCTTATATTAAGCATTCTGACAGTGTCAAATCCACCCCTAAGAAATAAAGTGTTGTTTGTCACTGTGCTCCTTGTTCCTTCCATAAAAACAACAAGGTACTGGTGGTGTTGGCACAGTGGATGATTAACACTGCCAATGGATAAAATACTACCACTGAAAAATAATTGACTGTGTTTAATATGAGTTTAGGTAAAGGGTGGTACCGTGTTAACTATTGAAAAAGCATGAAAATGGTAGGCTAAAAATTATACCTTTATTGGCTAACTGAGAGGATCTCATCATGCAAGCTTTCAAAACACTAGGTCCCTTCTTCAGGCATAATAAGAATGAAGACTGAATACACAATGCATGACATGTTAAACTCTCACCTAAAATTTCATTCTGTGATCAGTTTTGCAAAAATGTTGACCTATAGGGTGTCTCTTTTGTTGTTCACACTGGACCTGTGAGAATTCATCTGTTTTCTTAGGGTTTGTCCTGTATCACCTACATATACTCCTGTTTTGGGAAATTTCACACAGGCACTCTGTTCTCTTACTATGGTTGTTTGTATTTCAGATTTCTTCTGGGTACAATGGTGGCGCTCTGGATTTGGATGTCTGTGAGCATGGCATTAAATCTCTCCTGAAATTTTTAAGATGTGTATCCTGATCTGAAGTCTTAGTGCATATCTGGTTATACCTTAGGGCCTGGCTGTAAACAAAAGTGTTGTTTTGTGTGTCTGGGATGGAAACTGTAATTTCTGAGATGATTAGGCCTGTTGGTTTGTGATACAGAGATGTCTGGCTGCAGTTGTTACTAACACAGATTGTGGTTCCCAGAAAGTTAAGTTGTAGCATGTATAGCTGACTTTGAGATTGATGGTATAATGGAAGGCATTATAATTTTCATGAAATGTCAAAAGTTCATCTTCGCTGGCAGTCCAAATGATTAGGATTTCATCTATGTAATGGAGGTAGACCAGAGGCTTTATTTGGCTTGTGGGCAAGAACACCTCCTTCAATGTTGCCATGAATAGGTAGGTGTACTGTGGTGCCAGTCGTGTTCCCATGGCATTTCCAGTCTTTTGTATGTATAGTTCTTGCCTACATGTGAAATAATCGTGTGTTAGTATAAAGTGTATTAGCTGGGTTACGTGTTCCGTTAGTAAGGTGTGACTGGCTCCTAATAGCTCTTTAATCTAACCCAAAAGGGTTTTGAATATCAAAAAAGCCAGTGATAATATTGGGTGTGTTGTGAGCCTTTATTTGTTTGGCTGATTCCACATATTCCCGTTGGTGGAGGTGCAAGGAACAGCCATCTGTACAGTTGGAGTGAAACAACACCATACTCTGGTGTGAGCCAGTGCAGGTGTGTATACCAAGAGGCAGGATATAGTCTCTGTAGAATGTGAGTAGATTTCCTATAGTTTCTTAATCTTGGTGTTGGTGAAGGACTATATCAAGTGCTATATGCCACACTCAGAGAGGTTCTATACACTGTTCTGTTGTTTTTGCTTCCCGTTTATATTTGTGTGGAAGACTCAAATCACGGCAAGTGAGCAGTGTGAATCTGATGGTACTGGACTATATGTATCATCTGTTGCCTTGTTGCTTTTGTGCACTATATTTTCTATCAGATGATATGAATTGTATGTTTATGGTATTGTATTTCCTTTTTACTTTTCTTTGGGTAGTATTATTATTATTATTATTATTCTTTATTTATATAGCGCCAACTAATTCCGCAGCGCTGTACAATTGGGAATAGACATACAGCGGTATTAAATAGTACAATCAGATGTGGAGAACAGGAGGATCAGAGGGCCCTGCTCGTGAGAGCTTACAGTCTAGTACTTTATTTATGTTGTACTGTATTTGCTAATATCCTTTTGCTAATAATTTGCTAATAATAAAATATGTATGTATTTATTGCAGGTACATATAATATAAAACATAAAATAAGATAGTAGCCATTGTGATAGGGGTTTTGTTACCTTTTGTGAGGTGCAGCAACTGTGAAGTTATGCTTATCTATAGCACACTTCTCTCTTCTTCTAGTTTACAGGTTACAATACAATCTTCACATGGAATGTTGATGTATAGTGATTCCACATGCACAAGGAATTTATGTCACATTATCTCACACAATAAACATATGTTGAGTCCTTTGGGTGCCAGGGGGCTGTGCAACTCATTACAAGTGATGGGTTGCGCACCCCTCTGGTGCTCGGAGGATTAACCAATACATTCTATAGACATAGCCAAATCCGGCTAAAATGTAAAAATCGCTGGAGCATCAAAAAGGTAACAATTCTTATTTGTATTTTCTAGTCCTTTTCAAAGAGATTCTACTAGAGCATAGGGAATGAATTACATAAATAATACTAATAAGAATGTTCACTGCCATAAAATAAGATAGTAGAGATTGTGAGAGGGGTTTTGTTACCCTTTGTGAGGTGCAGCAACTGTGAAGTTATGCTTATCTATAGCACACTTCTTTCTTCTTCTAGTTTACGGGCTACAATACAATCCTCATATGGAATGTTGGTGTATAGTGATTCCACATGCACACTGGCTAGCATGGTTTCTTCTGGGATGGGGCCAAAGTTAGACAGTTTGTTTAATAAATTGGTTGTATCATATATGAAGCTGGGTATTTTTTTGACCAATGGTTTCAGAATAGTCTCCACCCAGCCAGAGATATTTTCTGTGAGTTTTCCAGTTACAGATATTATTTGTCTTCCAGGATTTCCTTATGTATTTTATGAAGCATTAGAAACATCCCATCCTTAGATGTTCATGAATGAAAACCTCCAAGTGGTCTCTGGTATTAGGATGGAGCCCTTTCATGATTTTTAAGCTCTTTAGTGTAGTTAGATTTGGGATCTTCTTGTTGTTTGCTGTAGTATCTTTCATACATAAGTTGCCTGTGTGCATCTTCTACATAGTCAGCTGTGTTCATACCACATTACCTTTGACTGCCAGTTCAATTACTATGTTCTTTTTGTCCTTTAATAACTATATTGCTTTTTTGTTCCTTGGTAGTTAGGTTGTGTACCAGTTTGTATTGTTTGTCAAGTGGGGTTGCTTCCTTTTGGTGGCTCTTTTATTTAGTTAGATGTGGGATCTTCTTGTAGTTTGCTGTTGTAACTTTCACCTATATGTTGACTATGGCATATGTTGACAAGGAATATATGTCACATTATATCACACAATAAACATATGTAGAGTCCTTTGGGTGCCAGGGGGTTGTGCAACTCATTACAAGTGATGGGTTGTGCACCCCTCTGGTGCTCGGAGGATTAACCAATACATTCTATAGACATAGCCAACTCCAGCTAAAAATTTAAAAATCACTGGAGCATCCAAAAGGTAATAATTCTAATTTGTATTTTCTAGTCCACTTCAAATAGACTCTACTAGAGCATAGGGAATAAATTACATAAATAATACCCATAAGAATATTCACTGCCACTGAAATTTAAATGTTAAAATAATTCCCATATATGCTTAACCTGTCATGCATGTGTATTCAGCTTTCATTCTTATTATGCCTGAAGAAGGTATCTAGGCTAGGCATTGATCCAATAAAGCATGGTAAAACTGCTGTTAAAGGGATAGTAATACTTCATTTTATCTTTATTTTATTTTGTAGGGATTAAAAAAACATGAAGAATGATATAAGTCTTATCTCACAAACCTTTATGGTTTAAGAGATATTCACAAGCAAAGTTTCCCCTCCAGACCATTTTACCTAGTATAAGCCATCTCTTCTCAGATATGGAATCCAGTCCATAGACCAGACAGATAACAGAAGGGGACAATCTTCTTTCTATGAGAACAATGAAATCCCTGCCCCCCTTGACAAGTTTTTCAGGTTTTTCCCTTATCTTAATTGAAGATTGTCCCTCTCTGCAGTCGACCTGGGCACCTCCTTTCTGATCTGGCTGAACAGTGTTACATCAGTAAAAGGGGTGGGAGGGGGATACTTTGTCATTGAATTACTCTTGAACTACAACTCTGACAGAATTGAAATAACACTCTCCAAAGTCCAAATACTATGATGATTAGAGCTGCTTTTATTATGAAACATTACTATCCTTTTAAGGCAAAAGGTATTACTGACTTTTAGCCATGTCTGAATAGCGTAGCTATTTAATAAGCCATCTACCAGAATGGCTAACGTTTGTAAGCCCAAAAGCCACATATCTTTAAAATGTGTGTCACACCTTTTTTTACCTCACCGTTCCTTCATTTCAGTGACTAAGCAATGACAGATACATCAACTTCAAAGGAAACAAGACAATGGTGGACTTTGTCTAGCGATGCTAAACGTTGTCAACACAAGTTCAAACTCACAGCCATTCACAACACACCAAAGTAACAAGTACATTTTTGCGAACTAGAGCACAGGGCCCAGGAGCAGAGATTTGTGAGAGAAACAAAGAAAGAGCAAGTTGGACGAAGTTGGGAACACTTTGGCAAACATTGCATACACACATTTATACACAAATGCATGGTTTAATTTTGTCACACATAACACATCTTTATCTTTTATTTGTGTGATTCAGTGAGTTCAAGGGAGTGACAGAGAGTGAGTATGATCGAGTGTGTCTGTGAGGGCCTGTGTGAGTGCCTGAGTATGAGTGGGTGTGAGATGGCAGAGAGAGGAGAGGAGGCTAGAGGGATGGGGAGAAGAGCAGGAGAGGATGAAGGTGACCAAGGCATCCCCAGTCAGGGAAGTAGAGGGAGAGCAGCTGGGTGGAGGGGGCACCCGAGTATGGAGAGGTACACAGCAGACAGGGAGCACACTGCCAGTTGGATGAGGGGTAGATGTTGGGTAGCACCATACACAGTTAGGGACAGTGCAGACAGGGCCTGAACCACAAACCGGCAGTCATAGTTTAGACACATTCCAGGCTGGTGCAGATGCCGAAAGATTGCGTGACCCCATGTACTCCCATGAGAAGAATATGGTCCTGGTACAGAGCATCCTGGAAAGGGAGAACATCTTGGTCATGACAGAGAGGGTCAGTGGTCTTGGTGCAAGGAAGAAGCTCACTTGGCATCAGGTCCTTAATGTGGTGTCCAGTTGTAAGTGGACGATCAAGTCCATCAAGAATCGGTGAGGTTACTGAAAGAAGTGTGTGAAGAACAAGATGGGAGATCATACCAAGCATGCCAGCGGCACCAGAGGTGGTTTCCCTGCTAACATCCACTTCAATGCCTGGGAAGAGATGCTGTGTCAGAAGCTCTCCACAACAACTGTTCAGGGGGTCCCTGGTGGATGTGACACTAACGAAGACACCACCCTCCAGACTCCCGGTAAGTTCATCATTCCGTAATTGTACACCACAAAAACCCTCACAGCTAGTATCACACAATACAGTGCCACCTAAACACATGGCCATCATTGACTTCCACAAGTTCACCAACACATCGCTGATAGGGTTTAAACAAGGAGATAATACTGAACAATCAAAGCAGAAATGGGAAGGGTTAAGCAGGCCACATCCTGTCCAAGTCTAGGTTTAACCCCCTTGTTGCTTTGTTGATCAAGTATATCCACTGCACGTAAACAATGCTTGCCATCACATTGTCATACAGATATCTGTTATGTTCCTCTAAAATGTAACACTTGGATCTACAGGGGTTCAGCACCTAACCCTTTGAGTGCTAAAAGGATAAACAAGGCATTGTTAACAAAAATGGTTAACAGAAGAGAAACACAATACAACAGGTTTACATTGCCCAGGTTAACAGGGGTAAGCTCACACATCACAGTTCAACTAATACTGATTGCATGTACAACACATAGGCCCGGCACCGTACACACAACCATGACAACAAGTAGAAATGCATACAGAGAAAGCAACCCCACAAACACACATAGACGGGGGAACACAGCAACACAAGCAGCTGGAGGACACTTTCACAAGTTTCACCCACAAGGAAAATCATAACAAACACACATCCAACATGTCATGATTGAGCTTTGGTTATCATATGTTTCCTGAAGAGCTGGGATGGCAAGGAGATATTCTTTGCCATCACCACTCTTAAGGATACATATGATAACCAAAACTCAACCACTGTAGGTTGCTTCCATCAACGGCACCCCCCTCGAGGGCAGGACCAGGTTTATGGGTAAAGAGTGCATGAAAAGCACAGAGGAGGGTGGTGGCATGCATGTCCGTAGCTGGAATCCATGAGTGCTCTTCTGGACCATACTCCTTCCAATTGACCAAATATTGAAGCCTCCGTCGGAACCTACAAGAGTCGACTATGTAGTGGACCTTGAACTCCTCATGGCCATCAACAGGCACTGAATGGGGTCAAGGAGTGACTGTAGTAAAATGATTACATACCAGGGGTTTCAACAGCGAGACATGGAACACATTGTGTATCCACATATTGGGAGGGAGGTCTAGGGCATAGGTCACAGGGTTCACATGTCGGAGGATACGGAAAGGCCCCACAAAACAGGAAGCCAGTTTCTGAGAGGGCCTCAGAGGTGGAGATTTCTGGAGAACAACCAGACCCTCTCTTCGACCTGGTAGGAGGGTGTGGGTAGGTGTTTACGATTGGCCCGGAGCTCCTGGGATTGTTGAGAGCATAGCAAAGACTCTTGGACCTGCACCCATGTGGAATGGATCTGCTGGAGATGATCCTCCAGTGGCAGAATCCCTTGGGGAATGAACAAATCTGAAATCATGGGAGGTTGATAACCGTAATTTACCATGAGCCGGGTAAAAGCCAAGACAGCACTGTTATGAGCAAACTCTGCTCAAGGTAGCAGGTCTGATCAATTAATCTGATGTAGCACAGCAGGAATTGCTCAAAGACCCTTTCCGCTGCCCCATTCAATTGTGGGTGATAGGCAGAGGAGAAGGAAAGTTGGCTACCTAGTTACACACAGAAGGCCCTACAGAATATTAAGACAAACTGGCTACACCAGTTGGAAAATATGACTTTGGGAACCCTGTGTAGCAGATAGACCTCGTTGATAAAAACTGTAACTAACTCTTTAGCGGATGGGAGTTTTTTGAATGGTTTGCAGTGAATCATCTTAGAAAATTGGTCGACAACCATGAGGATGAATGTGTTACCATTAGACACAGGGATGTTGACTATGAAGTCCATGGCAAGCAGTGACCATGGCTTTTCCCCATTTGGTATGGGTTGGAGAAGGCCCACTGGAAGGTGACGGGGTGATTTGGTATGCGCACAGACTGGATGGGCAGCGACAAAGGCAGCGATATCTTTCTTAAGTTCTGGCCACCAGAAGAGACAGGAAACCGACCAAAGAAGCTGTTTTTTTAGGGGATGCCCTGCTGACTTAGTATTATGGTAGGTAGAAGGTACCTTGGTACGGAGGTTAATAGGTACAAAACAGTGCCCAGAGGGAGTATCAGCAGGTGCATGTACTTGGGTGGCCTGTATTTTCTCCCCAAGGGGAGATGTTATGCTGGTACATATGGTGGCCAGTACTTTTGTCCGGAGGAACAATAGGATTAGGAGGACCCTCCTCTTTAGCACCGAGAACTGTCTAGACAGGGCACCTGCCTGGACATTTTTGGTACCCGGCAGGTACGAGACCACATAATTATAACAAAACAAAAATAAGGCCCATTTGAACTGCCTTGGAGACAAGTGCTTAACCATGGACAGGTAGGTAACATTTTTATGATCCATGAGGATTAGGACTGGTATGGAAGTTCCCTCGAGTAAATGTCTCCATTCGTTGAGAGTAGCTCACGGTCGCCAGTTTCATAGTTGCACTCCACAGGACTTAGCTTTTTGAAGGAATACCCACACAGGTACAACTGGCTGTCAGGTGTAGGGTGTTAAGACAGGAGGGCGCCTACTCCTGTGTCAGACACATTGACCTCAAGTACGAATGGAAGCTTGGGTTTCGGGTGTGCCAAAATTGGTGCTGCGGCAAAAGCAGCTTTCAGGGACTCAAATGCTTAGATGGCTTCCGGAGACCAGTGAGCGGAGGTATTATTTGGTCATGTCAGTAAGGGGTTTTACAATAAAGGAAAAATTGTGGATAAATTTCCTATAGTAGTTAGCAAACCCATAGAAACGATGAAGAGAGCGGAGACCTACAGGTCATGGGCACTCAAGAACAGCAGAGAGTTTTTCAGGGAGCATAGCGAAGCTGACCTCTGAAATTAAGTACCTTAAGAAGGTAACCTGTTTGTGGTGGAACTCACACTTTTCTCTTAATCTTTTCAGAACTCAGTTTACATCTGCGTGGTGGCTTTCCACGGACAAGAAATGGATCAAAATGTTGTCTAAGTATACCACCACACGTTGCTGGAACATGTCCCGGAGGACATAATTTAGGAATTCCTGGAAGACCGCAGGAGCATTGCAGAGACCGAAGGGCATTACGAGGTATTCGTAATGCCCACTCCTGGTGTTAAATGCGGTTTTCCATTCATAGTCCCTCCTTTATCTGTACCAAATTATACGCTCCTCACAGGTCGAGCTTAGTAAATACCTTGGACCCTTTTAATCGATCAAATAGCTCAGTAACAAGTGGAATAGGGTAGGTATTTTTAACCGTGATACGATTTGAGCCCCCTGTAATCCAAAGAATCTGGCCCCAGCAGGAGAGGAGGTCTTGCAGTTGAACCCCTGGGACAGCCCATCTGCAACATACTCCTCCATGGCTTTATTCTAAGTGTCAGAAAGAGGGTAGTCTCGAACAGTTGGGTGACCATGCCATGACTTCATCCCTTACCCAATTGAACATGTGATTGTGTTTGTGCAACCATGGATAACCCAGGATCACAGGATAGTGAGGAGAGTGGATCACCTGGAACTGTAAGATTTCGTGATGGAGAGCCCCTACAGCCATAGACAAAGGAGCGGTTTTGTGGGTGACCTGTGGCAGCTATATGGGTCTACCATCAATCGCCTCGAGGGCAAGTGGAGTGGTATGGAGCTGCAATGGAATGGAGTGCTTCTGGGCGAAGGTAGGTAAAGACGCACTGCTGCACCGGAGTCAATGACTGCCTCTGAAGTAATAGAAATCTTGCCCCAAGAGAACCCAATGGAGACTAGTGGTTTATCTATATGGCTAGCCGGGGACGCTGAGACTCCATCTAAGGTTTTAGGAACGGGCGTTTCCTGGACTTGTGGGGCAAGTTCGCAGTAAGTGCCCTGCCTTACCACAGTAAAGGCACAGTCACCGGCAGTATTAGCTTGTTGGTCTCTTAAGGCCACTATATGTATGACACGTTCCTCTCGGCCATGTCCCCACCAAATTATGCTTCCTTGACCTCCCAATGAAGATCCCTAGACTTTCCAAGATATGTCCTTTCCAAATGTGTTAGGTATTAACCCCCCTTCCCTCCTATCACGGTGCCCGTGATTGCTCTCTTTGTTTGTCTATCACCAGTAGGGGGCTCTCCATTGGCTGGCTGTTGTCAGCCCGCCCTGTATAGCCTATTTAAACCTAGTCAGGGCACCCTTTGGTTGCCCTTTCGTGTTGTCTCCATGCTGTTGCATTTGAGTCTGTTCCTGAGTATCCTGGGCCCCTGATGTGTTCCTGCTACCTGTATTCTGGACGTTCCAGTGTTTCTCGGTGAAGAGTTCCTGCCTCCTGCTGTTCCGGTCGACCTCTCCGCTTCCTGCCGCCAGTCTCCTCCAGTATTCCGGTTGACCGTCTGCCTGCTGGTTCCTGCTTCCGTTCGCTGAATCCTGCCTTCAGATGTTCCTGAGTCGCCTAGGCGACATTGTCATCTTCCCGGTTACTATGCGAGTACTGGTTCGCTCCACAAGCCACCCGGCTGTATACTTGCTATAGCGTTCCACGTACAGGGTACTGGTTCGCTCCACAAGCCACCCGGCTGTCTAAAGTGTTGTGCGTTCCACATACAAGGCACTGGTCTGCTTCACAAGCCACCCGGCTGTATACTTACTATAGCGTTCCACGTACAGGGTACTGGTTCGCTCCACAAGCCACCTGGCTGTCTAGAGTGTTGTGCATTCCACATACAAGGCACTGGTCTGCTTCACAAGCCACCCGGCTGTATACTTGCTATAGCGTTCCACGTACAGGGTACTGGTTCGCTCCACAAGCCACCCAGCTGTCTAAAGTGTTGTGCGTTCCACATACAGGGCACTGGTTTGCTTCACAAGCCACCCGGCTGTATACTTGCTATAGCGTTCCACGTACAGGGTACTGGTTCTTTCCACAAGCCACCCGGCTGTCTAAGTGTTGTGCGTTCCACATACAGGGAACTGGTCTGCTCCACAAGCCACCCGGCTGTATTCATGTTATAGCGTTCCACGTACAGGGTACTGGTTCGCTCCACAAGCCACCCGGCTGTGTACTTGCTAATAGCGTCCCATGTACTGGGTACTGGTTCACTCCTCAAGCCACCCGGCTGTCTAAGTGTTGTGCGTTTCACATACAGGGCATTGGTTCGCTCCACAAGCCACCCGGCTGTATACTTGCTATAGCGTTCCACGTACAGGGTACTGGTTCGCTCCACAAGCCACCCGGCTGTCTAAAGTGTTGTGCGTTCCACATACAAGGCACTGGTCTGCTTCACAAGCCACCCGGCTGTATACTTACTATAGCGTTCCACGTACAGGGTACTGGTTCGCTCCACAAGCCACCCGGCTGTCTAAAGTGTTGTGCGTTCCACATACAAGGCACTGGTCTGCTTCACAAGCCACCCGGCTGTATACTTACTATAGCGTTCCACGTACAGGGTACTGGTTCGCTCCACAAGCCACCCGGCTGTCTAAAGTGTTGTGCATTCCACATACAAGGCACTGGTCTGCTTCACAAGCCACCCGGCTGTATACTTGCTATAGCGTTCCACGTACAGGGTACTGGTTCCCTCCACAAGCCACCCAGCTGTCTAAAGTGTTGTGCGTTCCACATACAGGGCACTGGTTTGCTTCACAAGCCACCCGGCTGTATACTTGCTATAGCGTTCCACGTACAGGGTACTGGTTCTTTCCACAAGCCACCCGGCTGTCTAAGTGTTGTGCGTTCCACATACAGGGAACTGGTCTGCTCCACAAGCCACCCGGCTGTATTCATGTTATAGCGTTCCACGTACAGGGTACTGGTTCGCTCCACAAGCCACCCGGCTGTGTACTTGCTAATAGCGTCCCATGTACTGGGTACTGGTTCACTCCTCAAGCCACCCGGCTGTCTAAGTGTTGTGCGTTTCACATACAGGGCATTGGTTCGCTCCACAAGCCACCCGGCTGTATACATGCTATAGCGTTCCACGTACAGGGTACTGGTTCGCCCCACAAGCCAACCGGCTGTTTAAGTGTTGTGCGTTTCGCATAAAGGTCACTGGTTTGCTCCACAAGCCATCCGGCTGTATCAGTATTATAGCGTTCCACGCATTGGGTACTGGTTCGCTCCGCAAGCTGCCCAGCTGCCTCAGTCTAGAGATTGTGCATCCCACGCATAGGGAACTGGTTTGCTCCATGCAGAGTTGCTTGCTCTACGGGTGCAGGGCATTACGTTGGTGTAAAGCATTACTGAGTGCTATCTTCTCTGCTGTTGGCGGCTCGCTTACTGATTTGCCTCTTTACCATTCTAGTGACTATTTCACCACCAACTAGTCACTGCCGGTTGCCCTAATTTCTCCACCTGTTAATTGGCTGTCTTGCCCGGTAAATGGTAAGGCCGGTAGAACCGGTCCTATTTTTTTGGGTTGCCTTACCCGGTATTGGCAAGACCGGTAGAGCCTGTGTAGTTACCTGTATCGGCTGTCTTGCCCGGTAAACGGTAAGGCCGGTAGAACCAGTCCTATTTCCTTGGGTTGCCTTACCCGGTATTGGCAAGACCGGTAGAGCCTGTGTAGTTACCTGTATCGGCTGTCTTGCCCGGTAAATGGTAAGGCCGGTAGAACCAGTCCTATTTCCTTGGGTTGCCTTACCCGGTATTGGCAAGACCGGTAGAGCCTCATCCCGTAGTTTTATCTCCTGGCTGCCTTGCCCGGTGTTCTGGCAAGGCCAGTAGAGCCGTCATTGTGCTTATTTGCATTATATTCCTGTCTAATAAAGATATATATGTGTATGTGTATTCTACCCTACGGGGTTGCATTAACTTTTCAATAAAGTTAAGTTTTTACCAAACTCTGCGTCTGTGAGTCTTAAACAAACCGCGGCACCTCCCCACCCCACCCACATGGATTGGTGCCCACACCTGACTAACTAACTAACTCCCTTCCCTTACACCTCTTGGGCCACCACGGCTCAATTGCATGCGGACCTAGTCGCTTTTACATGCGACCTCCTTTATGAACGGACACTTTGCCCTAGCTGTTAAATGTCTTCACTGTCTTTACTTCTCCCACTTCTCACTGCCAGACCCGAGCTCACCCTCTAGGTCCGATGTATTGACGTAAACATATTGCAGATGATTTGTTTTCATATCATTCTCCTTCATGTGGTAATTCTTATATTGGAATCATCTACTTGTACACATGACCCCTGTACCTCAGTTGTGGATCCCTTTGGATCCCTCTGGCGTTATATTGCACGGGACTCTAGCACTTTTGTTACCAATCAATCCATTGTTTGATTACTTTATAAATGTTTCCTTTTTTCTGTACTGTTCTTCGTATGGTAATGTTGAATGTTTAACTACCTACAGATGTATTTGTACTGCTTCTTTGTATTTCATATACCTCCTTCCATTCTGACTGGCACATCCTTTGGGCTGCTAGATCTCCTACACTTCAAATGTATGTATACTCCACATTCACATAGAAAGCTCTTACTTACCTCCTCTGTCACATACCACTCCCTTCCACCTCTCTTGCAGTCTCTTGCCTCTCACCATAGGCTTTAGCTCATATCTCCCCTCTTCCTTCTCTACTTCATTTCTTACTTTTCCTCAGTCTCCATTACAGCTGCTCTTCCTAAACTTTCCCGAAAAGCACCTTACGCTCAGACAGGACCATCTCCCAATTCAGATCTTGAACTGGCTGAAGTGCCTTCCCCCAAAGGCCCTTTGGCATACCCCGTGCATTTCTCTCTGTGTACAGTATTGCTTCTTTGTCACCATGTTATTTCTATTTTCCCCTTTCTCCTTTTTCTCCTTTGGCCATGCATCTCTCCTGCTGATGCCCCATCCGGTCCCCGGTTGGGGTTGTTATCCAGGATCCTCTCTGTCTCCGGACAGTGACCCTCAAACCACTATACACTTGCAGTCTAGTCTCCGTTTTCTGTCGGTGTCGCCCAGGCGACATTGCTGGTGTGTTCCTTCCATCCGTGCACCACAATACGCTTGACCTTTCTTCCTGCCATTCATGCTGAGTTTGGGCTTACTCTGGGCGCCTCAGGCAGTTCACCTGATCGAGCAGTCGACATTGGTCTGAGCGTTGTTAACCCCTTCGGGGTAGGTGCCAGTCCACCAGCTATCTATCCGTGCAGTCTCCGGTTGGGTGCCTCTCCGGGCTTGTTGCCAGTCCTCCACTACTGCTATGGCAGTCCACAAGTTGCTCTGGTCTCCGTTGTCTATTGGGGCGTTACTTGATATTGTGCACTCTCTGCAGAGTGAGAGTCTTAAAGGGCCTCGCGCTATTAGGGCCTGTCAGTCCTCCTGGCCTAATAGTAACCCATTCAGTGCTGCCTAGCTTGAGTATCACACGAAAGGTACCTGACCTGTGTCAGTATATTGTGTTGCTGTACTTTGCATATACTGGACCTGTGTGGGTATATCTTACTGTAACCTGTCCTGTGTCAGTACTATATTGTGTCATATATTACTGGACCCGTGAGGGTTATTGTTTTCTGCAACTGTTCAATAAAACTGTTTTATCTGAAGTCTCCAGTAGAGAGTCTTCTCAGAAGAAGTCTCCTATTGCTGGTAGGAACCGCTGGCTTTGTGTGTTATGCTATACCTTATCCACTATCTGTTGTGTTTATATTGAATATCTACATTGCGCGATAAAGGTGGTGTTTCAGAATCTTTACTGACTCTTGTCCATTCCTTGCTATTCGTGACACACAAGCATAGCAGTAGCAGGTTCAGACACAGGAAGCAACTCGACACTGGTACTGTTGCACACAGCCACCTGAGGAAAACCAGATTTCCCTCTTTCGGAAATTGACCACTGCTACTACTAGGACTGCTGCTGCTACCTGATTACTTAACATAAGCAGCAGCATTCCTCCACCACCTCCTCTTGGTGCAAGAGGCATAAAGAACATTTTTTTAGGCATAAATTGCTTATTACATTTTCATTAGGCAGGAGTAGGATCAGAAAATAATTATAGCTCCTGTTTTTGAGCAGAATCCTATTTGAACATTTACCCCAATATCCTCCTTATCGTCCACTTCCAAATCCTTCTGTCTTTACCCTGTACTTACATATGTTAGGATTTACGCTAGTACAAATAGTACAAGTAAACATTTTAATTCAAAATATGTTTGTAACAGGAAATGCAGGTGTTAGCTTATCTTTGTATTCCGGGGATAGCCTAACCTCAGAAATACTAATGCGTTATAATGAAAGATACTGAGATCTTAGGCAGGCCACAGCTGATGAAAGTGGATTGCCAGCTGCATAACCCTACATAGAAAAAAATAATAACAAGTGGTTATTTACTGTTTTTGACCTTAGACTTTGTACATCTAGGCAAACAATTATAAGGGTTCTATTCTAATCCAGTATTATTTGCCCCAAATATCAGCCAGAAACCCCCTTGCAGCCTCTCTGATAGCTTTGTTCATAACCTCTATAAATGTATTATGACTAGAATAAAGATATAGCTGATGTTAAGCAAACTCTAATAGTCTGAAAATATATCATAAAACTGAGTATGAAATGCATCCATATATAATTGATAGAAACAAAATGTGATACACTGGAATTTTCTATATTCATATATTATCCAGAATCCTTTAGTACAGTAGTAACACTTTATGTTTTGTGATTATGTGATAATTATGTTTTTGGACCTGTCTGAGAAGAGAGAATGTGCTTGAAAGTGTTCATTATCTTTACTGAAAATGCTTCTACAGCTCTAAAAGGGCAACAAGCAAAGTCACTGGCAACAACACATTTAGACAATAGGGAAAATAACAACTCTTGCATGTAAAATGTTCTTTCAGAAAACCACTACAATGATAATGCAATGGCGCTGCTGAAAAGATTTGGTGTGGCCTTCACTGAGAATATTGTATTTAGTGCCTTTGTTTTGTTGCACAAGAGCTTTGTCCCAATCTTAGATGAAAGAATGGGCTCTAAACATATAAGCAATTATAATTTTTCTTTTGTCTGCCTCTGTAAAAGCACAGCTGTGTTTTTCATATTGGCTGCATTATAAATTCAGCAGCACCTCCCCTACAAACTGGCTATTGATTTCAGACAGATCTTAGCTGGGCCCAGTAAGATGCATCAGCCAATCAAAACTGGGTTGTGCAAAAATAGGATACGAGATCCTCAGCTAACCTGGCTGCCCTTTTATCTTTGAAACAAGCTAGACAAAGCCCCCCCTCTGAACACCCAAAAGAGTGATTCACTTACAGCCAAACCACTTTTTCCTTCTAAAAACAATTAGTGAACTATTGTGTTTGTCATGGTATATCACAGTTCTGCATAAGATGTTGCTGTTTTACCTTTCTGCTTCTCTTTTGGAAAGACTATTAAAACAAGGCTATGATTTTGGGTGGCTATTTTTAATCCTCTCATTCTTTCTATGCCATTGTGTCATTGGCAGGAACGTTTCAACGTTAATTCTCAAAGGGTGCAAGAATCACGTCATGTATGTGGGGACTGTGTTTGGATATTTACATGAGATCACAGATCTCAGAAACCTTGAGCCTCATTTATCAACAGCGTACCCAAGATTACCCAGCATTTGTCTATTGCAGGGTTAAGCAACTGTTGGCACTTCAGCTGTTGAAGACTACAGCTCTCAGGGGCTGTTTGGGGATGATGGAGGTTGTAATCCCCAATATCTGGAGATCCAAAGGTTCCATACTTCCTGGTTTAGCGCATAAGCATCATACATGGATGGTTTATATAAGAAATGTAAATATGTTAGTATCTTTTTAAAATAAAGTATCTAGTTTTAACCTATTGAGTGTCAGACGGTTGTCTAACCCATTGCAAAGCAATATGCGGGACTTCGCTCTAGCACTCAATGGATTAGACTAAACTAAACTATAAACCCACTTATCATAGTACATTGTAAGACATGTTGCTATTTACTATCCTTATCCAGATCTTAAAAAGCAGTACTATAACTGATTTTATAGTTGCTCTATTTTATACTTTAGTACTATAACTGATTTTATAGTTGCTCTATTTTATAATACTATTGTACTATAGTTGCTCTATTTATAATACTATAGTACTATATCTGATTTTATAGTTGCTCTGTTTTATAATACTATAGTACTATAACTGATTTTATAGTTGCTCTGTTTTATGATACTATAGTACTATACCGGATTTTATAGTTGCTCTATTTTATAATACTATAGTACTATAACTGATTTTGTAGTTGCTCTGTTTTATAATACTGTAGTCCTATAACTGATTTTATAGTTGTACTGTGATTCATTATTGATAAAGGTAATGCTTTGAATCATACCATAGTTTATTTAAAATTACTATTACTGAAGGGGATGTACAAAACTGTTTTTGCATAAAAATACATGCACACAGTTCTCTTGCACCTACTTAATGACAATGTACAGTTTTTTTCATGACAAAACAGCTGCTGTTTGCTGCATGTGCCAATGAATGGGCAGTGTGGGAGTCTGTGAGCATTACCCAATTTCCAGACATCTATTATATAGTCCTGCATGTTCACTGCCATAAAACCTAACACTGAAGAAAAATGTACACTGCAGGGTTGCCATGATTACTACTGTGCTACAAGAGTTCCAATTTAGCCCTGTAGCATGCACTTTTATAAGTGTTAGGTTTCAAACCTTTGATTGCCGGAGATGTGTGCAACACATTGCAAAGCAATGCATTGAGAGCCCATCTGGCACTAAAAGGGTTAAATGGATGATCTGAAACTCTACTGCTACAAGGATGTCACTAGGGGGTTGTGTACATAGATGTGCACTGGAGGAGTTGTGTGTAGTAGACTTGCGCACAAACATTTTCGGTAAAATTCGATGTCGGATGAATTTTTTTCTTTTTCATTCGTCGACTTCGCAATTCGGATCCGACCTGTTTGACTCAGACGAAAGTCAGTGACAATCCAAATTATCTTGGCGACTTTAAAATACCTTTAAAATATAATAAAAAATGAAAATGAAATGAATGGAACCATTTCCAGGGTCTAAATGAAGGTGGTGGAACAGGGTAAACTGGGCATTTAGCCTTATGGTATAATGGATGAAGTAGCTAAAGTATGGATGTGGCAATAAGGCACCCTGCCTGCCTACACAATACACATACACAACTGGCTGTATCTGGCTGCTGGCTGAAGTGTCACTCTGAAAATCATTCAAACAAATCCCTAATATTTATTTTAATACTTTACACGAGAACAAAGATGACTATCCCTTGCAGACGCAATAAGGTACTAGGCCTGCCTATAGAACTGTGAGACTGGCTGATGTGTCACTCTGAAAATTATTCAGACAAATTCCTACTAGTTTAGTATTTTTAAGATTTAACACAGGAACAGAGGTGACTCCCTTGCAGTGTTAATAAGTAGTGTTGAGCGAGCATGCTCGGCCGATGCTCGGATCGGCTCGAGCATCGCTCTGCTTGGCACATGGCGGTACTCGTACGAGTACCGCCATGTGCTCGCCCGGCATGTTCGGGTGGCGGGGATCTGTGCCGAAGGAGGCACAGATCTGAAGACGCTCCGCTGGACCACCAGGGACTGGAGGTAGGGGGCATTGCGGAGATGAAGGGGGCATTGCGGAGATGAAGGGGGCATAGCGGAGATGAAGGGGGACATTGCGGAGATGAAGGGGGCATTGCGGAGATGAAGGGGGCATAGCGGAGATGAAGGGGGACATTGCGGAGATGAAGGGGGACATTGCGGAAGGGGGGCATTGCGGAGATGAAGGGGGCATTGCGGAGATGAAGGGGGTATAGCGGAGATGAAGGGGGACATTGCGGAGATGAAGGGGGCATTGCGGAGATGAAGGGGGCATACCGGAGATGAAGGGGGACATTGCGGAGATGAAGGGGGCATTGCGGAGATGAAGGAGGACATTGCGGAGATGAAGGGGGACATTGTGGAAGGGGGGCATTGCGGAGATGAAGGGGGCATTGCGGAGATGAAGGGGGTATAGCGGAGATGAAGGGGGACATTGCGGAGATGAAGGGGGCATTGCGGAGATGAAGGGGGCATAGCGGAGATGAAGGGGGACATTGCGGAGATGAAGGGGGCATAGCGGAGATGAAGGGGGACATTGCGGAGATGAAGGGGGCATTGCGGAGATGAAGGGGGTATAGCGGAGATGAAGGGGGACATTGCGGAGATGAAGGGGGCATTCCGGAGATGAAGGGGGCATAGCGGAGATGAAGGGGGACATTGCGGAGATGAAGGGGGACATTGTGGAAGAGGGGCATTGTGGAGATGAAGGGGGGCATTGACCAGGCACCCTCCCCTCATCAGAGCAGGGGGTGCCTGGTGTAATGCTCGTGTCGCCCCATTCAATTCAATGGGGCTCGGGTGCTCGGCCGAGCACTCGAGCCTCCGGCGGTGCTCGGTCAGAGCACCCGAGCACCCGAGCATCGGGGTGCTCGCTCAACACTATTAATAAGGTACTAGGCCTGCCTGCAGAACTGTGAGACTGGTTGATGTGTCACCATACCTCCCAAGTGTCCCTCTTTAGGAGGAACAATCCCTCTTTAAGACCCAAATCCCTCTGTCCTTCTTTCTCATCCTGGCGTCCCTCATTTTAAGAGATCAGACTGTGTGGTGTGTACATAACTGTATCACATTGCTCCACAGCAATAAAACTCACATTATTATGTATTTAAACGCCAGTATATTAGTTTATAAAGGAATCTGTGAAAAGAAAATATTTTGTGTAACTGAATAAATGATTTAGAACAAAACCAAAGGTCATGAAATGACATAAAAATTCTCGGTAATGCCCCGTCCACCAGCAACACCCCAACTGGCTGTATCTGGCTGCTGGCTGAAGTGTCACTCTGAAAATCATTCAAACAAATCCCTAATATTTATTTTAATACTTTACACGAGAACAAAGATGACTATCCCTTGCAGACGCAATAAGGTACTAGGCCTGCCTATAGAACTGTGAGACTGGCTGATGTGTCACTCTGAAAATTATTCAGACAAATTCCTACTAGTTTAGTATTTTTAAGATTTAACACAGGAACAGAGGTGACTCCCTTGCAGTGTTAATAAGTAGTGTTGAGCGAGCATGCTCGGCCGATGCTCGGATCGGCTCGAGCATCGCTCTGCTTGGCACATGGCGGTACTCGTACGAGTACCGCCATGTGCTCGCCCGGCATGTTCGGGTGGCGGGGATCTGTGCCGAAGGAGGCACAGATCTGAAGACGCTCCGCTGGACCACCAGGGACTGGAGGTAGGGGGCATTGCGGAGATGAAGGGGGCATTGCGGAGATGAAGGGGGCATAGCGGAGATGAAGGGGGACATTGCGGAGATGAAGGGGGCATTGCGGAGATGAAGGGGGCATAGCGGAGATGAAGGGGGACATTGCGGAGATGAAGGGGGACATTGCGGAAGGGGGGCATTGCGGAGATGAAGGGGGCATTGCGGAGATGAAGGGGGTATAGCGGAGATGAAGGGGGACATTGCGGAGATGAAGGGGGCATTGCGGAGATGAAGGGGGCATACCGGAGATGAAGGGGGACATTGCGGAGATGAAGGGGGCATTGCGGAGATGAAGGAGGACATTGCGGAGATGAAGGGGGACATTGTGGAAGGGGGGCATTGCGGAGATGAAGGGGGCATTGCGGAGATGAAGGGGGTATAGCGGAGATGAAGGGGGACATTGCGGAGATGAAGGGGGCATTGCGGAGATGAAGGGGGCATAGCGGAGATGAAGGGGGACATTGCGGAGATGAAGGGGGCATAGCGGAGATGAAGGGGGACATTGCGGAGATGAAGGGGGCATTGCGGAGATGAAGGGGGTATAGCGGAGATGAAGGGGGACATTGCGGAGATGAAGGGGGCATTCCGGAGATGAAGGGGGCATAGCGGAGATGAAGGGGGACATTGCGGAGATGAAGGGGGACATTGTGGAAGAGGGGCATTGTGGAGATGAAGGGGGGCATTGACCAGGCACCCTCCCCTCATCAGAGCAGGGGGTGCCTGGTGTAATGCTCGTGTCGCCCCATTCAATTCAATGGGGCTCGGGTGCTCGGCCGAGCACTCGAGCCTCCGGCGGTGCTCGGTCAGAGCACCCGAGCACCCGAGCATCGGGGTGCTCGCTCAACACTATTAATAAGGTACTAGGCCTGCCTGCAGAACTGTGAGACTGGTTGATGTGTCACCATACCTCCCAAGTGTCCCTCTTTAGGAGGAACAATCCCTCTTTAAGACCCAAATCCCTCTGTCCTTCTTTCTCATCCTGGCGTCCCTCATTTTAAGAGATCAGACTGTGTGGTGTGTACATAACTGTATCACATTGCTCCACAGCAATAAAACTCACATTATTATGTATTTAAACGCCAGTATATTAGTTTATAAAGGAATCTGTGAAAAGAAAATATTTTGTGTAACTGAATAAATGATTTAGAACAAAACCAAAGGTCATGAAATGACATAAAAATTCTCGGTAATGCCCCGTCCACCAGCAACACCCCAACTGGCTGTATCTGGCTGCTGGCTGAAGTGTCACTCTGAAAATCATTCAAACAAATCCCTAATATTTATTTTAATACTTTACACGAGAACAAAGATGACTATCCCTTGCAGACGCAATAAGGTACTAGGCCTGCCTATAGAACTGTGAGACTGGCTGATGTGTCACTCTGAAAATTATTCAGACAAATTCCTACTAGTTTAGTATTTTTAAGATTTAACACAGGAACAGAGGTGACTCCCTTGCAGTGTTAATAAGTAGTGTTGAGCGAGCATGCTCGGCCGATGCTCGGATCGGCTCGAGCATCGCTCTGCTTGGCACATGGCGGTACTCGTACGAGTACCGCCATGTGCTCGCCCGGCATGTTCGGGTGGCGGGGATCTGTGCCGAAGGAGGCACAGATCTGAAGACGCTCCGCTGGACCACCAGGGACTGGAGGTAGGGGGCATTGCGGAGATGAAGGGGGCATTGCGGAGATGAAGGGGGCATAGCGGAGATGAAGGGGGACATTGCGGAGATGAAGGGGGCATTGCGGAGATGAAGGGGGCATAGCGGAGATGAAGGGGGACATTGCGGAGATGAAGGGGGACATTGCGGAGATGAAGGGGGACATTGTGGAAGGGGGGCATTGCGGAGATGAAGGGGGCATTGCGGAGATGAAGGGGGTATAGCGGAGATGAAGGGGGACATTGCGGAGATGAAGGGGGCATTGCGGAGATGAAGGGGGCATAGCGGAGATGAAGGGGGACATTGCGGAGATGAAGGGGGCATTGCGGAGATGAAGGGGGACATTGCGGAGATGAAGGGGGCATTGCGGAGATGAAGGGGGACATTGCGGAGATGAAGGGGGACATTGTGGAAGGGGGGCATTGCGGAGATGAAGGGGGCATTGCGGAGATGAAGGGGGTATAGCGGAGATGAAGGGGGACATTGCGGAGATGAAGGGGGCATTGCGGAGATGAAGGGGGCATAGCGGAGATGAAGGGGAACATTGCGGAGATGAAGGGGGCATTGCGGAGATGAAGGGGGACATTGCGGAGATGAAGGGGGCATTGCGGAGATGAAGGGGGCATAGCGGAGATGAAGGGGGACATTGCGGAGATGAAGGGGGCATTGCGGAGATGAAGGGGGTATAGCGGAGATGAAGGGGGACATTGCGGAGATGAAGGGGGCATTCCGGAGATGAAGGGGGCATAGCGGAGATGAAGGGGGACATTGCGGAGATGAAGGGGGACATTGTGGAAGGGGGGCATTGCGGAGATGAAGGGGGCATTGCGGAGATGAAGGGGGTATAGCGGAGATGAAGGGGGACATTGCGGAGATGAAGGGGGCATTGCGGAGATGAAGGGGGCATAGCGGAGATGAAGGGGGACATTGCGGAGATGAAGGGGGCATAGCGGAGATGAAGGGGGACATTGCGGAGATGAAGGGGGCATTGCGGAGATGAAGGGGGTATAGCGGAGATGAAGGGGGACATTGCGGAGATGAAGGGGGCATTCCGGAGATGAAGGGGGCATAGCGGAGATGAAGGGGGACATTGCGGAGATGAAGGGGGACATTGTGGAAGAGGGGCATTGTGGAGATGAAGGGGGGCATTGACCAGGCACCCTCCCCTCATCAGAGCAGGGGGTGCCTGGTGTAATGCTCGTGTCGCCCCATTCAATTCAATGGGGCTCGGGTGCTCGGCCGAGCACTCGAGCCTCCGGCGGTGCTCGGTCAGAGCACCCGAGCACCCGAGCATCGGGGTGCTCGCTCAACACTATTAATAAGGTACTAGGCCTGCCTGCAGAACTGTGAGACTGGTTGATGTGTCACCATACCTCCCAAGTGTCCCTCTTTAGGAGGAACAATCCCTCTTTAAGACCCAAATCCCTCTGTCCTTTTTTCTCATCCTGGCGTCCCTCATTTTAAGAGATCAGACTGTGTGGTGTGTACATAACTGTATCACATTGCTCCACAGCAATAAAACTCACATTATTATGTATTTAAACGCCAGTATATTAGTTTATAAAGGAATCTGTGAAAAGAAAATATTTTGTGTAACTGAATAAATGATTTAGAACAAAACCAAAGGTCATGAAATGACATAAAAATTCTCGGTAATGCCCCGTCCACCAGCAACACCCCCAGCAGCACCACCTAAAACAAAAGTGTCCCTCTTTGGCCTTTTGAAATCTTGGGAGGTATGGTGTCACTCTGAAAATTATTCAAACAAATTCCTACTATTATTTTTAATGTTAAACACAGAAACAAAGGTGACTTTCCCTTGCGGTGGTAATAAGGTACCAGGCCTGTCTGCAGAACTGTGAGACTGGCTGATATGTCACTCTGAAAATTATTCAGATTCCTACTAGTTTAGTTTTTTTAATATTTAACACAGGAACACAGGTGACTCCCTTGCTGTGGTAATAAGGTACTAGGCCTGTCTGCAGAACTGTGAGACTGGCTAATTTGTCACTCTGAAAATTATTCAAATAAATTCCTACTATTATTTTTAATGTTAAACACAGAAACAAAGGTGACTTTACCTCACGGTGGTAACAAGGTACTAGGCATGCCTGCAGAACTGTGAGACTGGCTGAAGTGTCACTCTGAAAATTATTCAAACAGATCCCTAACATTAATTTTAATACTTAACACAGACACAAAGGTGACTCTCCCTTAGGGTTGCCACCTTTTATTCAAAGAAATACCGGCCAAGGCATTCCCTCCATAGATTTAACATTGGAAAGAAGCCAATATTTTACCGGCCTGCCGTTAAAATACCGGCTGGGTGGCAACCCTACTCTCCCTTGCAGTGGCAATAAGGCACTAATGATGGCTGCCTGCCTATGCCTAATGCTAACTGCCTGCCTACACAACACTCTCTATATCCTTCTTCTCTCTCTGAGCTCCAACAACACAATGAGGAAATGCAGGCTGTCTGTCTGGGTGTCTGTGTCATTAGTCCAACCCCCATCATGAAAAGAAGAAGCCAGCTGGAACATAGACAAAGCAGGAAAGTAGCGCATGAAATGGAGCAGCTAACTGGACTAGAGACATGGAGGGAAAGTAATCGAGCGTGGGTAGTAGTCGCCGAATTTCCGAAAGTTTCAACGACATTCAGACCAGGGCTAGTCGGATTCATATTTTTTTTGGCGAACAACCCTTGCCTGTTAGAAGGTCCGAATGTCTCCGAATCACCTCATTTTCGTTGAATTCTGAATGTCGCCGAGCCGAATTGCATAAGTCTAGTGTGTAGAAATGTTCATATGCTAATATTTAACTATATTTTATATTTTGTACTGGTTATGCCTGTTCAGCTCTAATGTACACGACTGCTTAACGTCACAAGCCCATCAACACCCCAAATGCCCAAATCCCACTGAAGAAATGAGAACATACAACCAGTTTGGGAAGGAAAGGGCCATGACATTTATTAAGCATATTTAACAGAACATTAAAGGAGCAGTAAACTTTTTTATGAAAAAAATATATATTGTAGGGATTTTACTACTGAGTAAAACAAGGGTACTCCCACTGCCAAGAGATTCATATTTCCAGAGTTATTACAGTTTAAACCCATGGTTTTTATACATTAGCAGTGCCCTCTAGTGGTCAGATTCTAATTAGTTGTTCCTGTTACATTCAAATGGAGAGGAACGTCAAGAAAGTCAGTGATATACAGTTCTCCATAGAATGTGATAGAAACTGCCTGTCACTTCATGTCAGTTAGAACTTTCAGGAAGTAAACACAGTAAATTCTCTTCCTGATCTGACAGCATGAGTACCCTTGTTTTAATCAGCAGGAAAAGATCTATAAAATATGTGTTTTCATAAAAAAAAGTTTACTGCTCCTTTAACGATATGCCAGCATCTCAGCCTATGATGAGCGGCACAATGAAACACAACACACACAAGAGTCTCTGACCCCATTCGCTCCCTTAGCCTGTGAGTGGGAGACTAACTCCCCAAACCTGCTAGGGTACCTAACAGCTCAAATTATTCCCTGGCGAGAACCCATCACCACCGAAACACAGAACTGTGACTAAAAGGAAACCTACAAGAGTACGAGGGAGGGGACAAAGAATTCCCCTGTGCGGTTGCCTCAACTCAGAAATAAAAGTGCATAGACAGCAGCACAGGACACATTTACAAACAAAGTGGAGCCACCCAGCCCACCAAACCAGCTAGCCAGTACGGCCCCACCAAAGGCAAAATATTGCCAAAGGATGAGTCTGTGCCCCACAGTCATGCCCTCCACGTCCTATGCATTGAGGAAGAGGCCTCTTGACTGTTTAACGGTACAAACACCTCAAAAGGCCAAATCCCACCCAAGAAATGATAACAGACAACCAGCTTGAGAAGGAAAGGGCCACGCAAGTCTACTACAAACTCTAATTATTGTTAAGTTGTTTTTTATTGATTTTTTGAGGTAATTTAAGGGAGTCTTGTAACCGGTAACCGTTATGTAGTTGGATATCTGGACTGCTGTGAATCCGTAGATTTTAGTTTATATCAAAGTCGAGGTATGGAGGAGAGGATGCCGATTGGTGGCAAGGTTGCTTTTGGATCTTTACGCATGCGCAGTCTATGACCCTTACACATGCGCACATGGAGATGTTATGATGTGTTGGGACATGATGGGGCGGTAATGCGCATGCGTGAAACGTATACGGAAGTGAAGAAGGCGCCAAGGGGGCGGCGTCATGCATCCGGAACTCGGCCGTATTGAAGACTGATGGAGACGGAATGTACGTATGCCCAGTTAGTTGAGGACTACATTTTGGATGAGTCGGTTTACAATATTACTTCCGGGGTAAGAATAGAGATATAGTGTTTGGCGCCAAACTGGAAGGTGGACTAAATTATAAATATAAGTTGAATGGAAGAAGTGTATCTTATTGATATACAAGACCCCTGACGAAGCAGTAGTAACTGGGAAATGCGTTGGGTGATTCCACAATTGAGTATTGTTTATAGATATTTTTCTTTTTTATTCATTTTATATATGCTATTTGCGCAAATATTTTACATTGTTCTATATATCAATAATACATTTAAAGCTTAAGTGCTATATTTAGCCTTGCGTTTTATATAGCCCCAACCCCAGAAGAAAGTTTTATTCACTTAAGCTTTGATTGCAGACAGTCCTAGATAGAGGAAAAAACGATAACAAATCTACAAAAGAAAGATCAGGAGGGATTTCTGAGGAGTGGAGACTACATACGGGAGGAGGTGATGCAAGGCTACCCGCACTGGGGGTTGACCAGTGGATGTGAAAATACCAAGAGGCTGGATTGCCTCAGGTTAAGCTGAGTGGAATACTACCCCTACGAAGAGGTGATTCCCACGGTGGAGGAGGTGTACGTCAAGAAAGGAACTCACTTGGTGAAGGCTTAGAAGAAGGATAAAACGAATATTTGTTACAGTCTACACTCAGATTGTGTGCGCTTTGTGTTTCTTTTTTGGTGTTGCCACGTAAGTCTACCCCTCTGGCACTCAAAGGGTTAACAAAACATTAACAATATGCCAGCATCTGAGACCTGCTGAGTAGCACAATAAAACACACCACACCCGAGTCTCTGCCTCCACTTGTGCCATTAGCCTGTGAGTTGTAGACTAACTCCTCAAACCAGCTAGGGTACGTAATAGCTCAAATTATTCCCTGCTGAGGCTCCAACCCCACCACCACAGCTCCCCTATTCAAAGCAGTGCCCCACCGCAGCCAGAGTTTTCTCTATCCTTCCTGTAAACCCACATTAAATATATCCAAGCCGATAGGGTTCAGATGCACCCCGTTCCACCTATGGAAAAAGGTCAAATTTGTACCCTCGCAACACCACCAATCCTAGGTTAAAAACGGGAAACAGCAGCATTCAGCTGCCTCCTACATCTCTCTAGAGAGCGCATGACTATATACACATTCTTCTGTACAACTAGAAACCCAGTATATGAAAGAGTGACCCAGGATCCATACAGTGACGGGAGGTTGACCTGAAACAGATCAAAACAGTATGAGGATGGACGTTGGACCAAAACCTGTGAAAATCCGAACAATCAATAGCCCTAATCTCAACATCAGAGAAACCTGCCATTGCAGTGGTCATGGCTAGGGATGGGTGAAAGTTGTCACCATGTTCCTGAGAGAAATTCTGTGAAAACCACGTTATTGTCTGCTTTTTCACGAGAAATCCCTCTTTTAAAACAGCAAGTAACATTTCCACATTTTTCGCCCATTGGCCAAATTCCCCGCCAATTTTTTTCAGTGGCTAGAAAGTTTCTGCCCATTGATTTTTTCTCTATAAAAATGTGATGTATTCCAGGAAGTGAAACATAATAGAAGCAGCTACAGAGCTATTCTGCTGTGAACTGTTTGTTAAATTGAGGCAGGAGAGGCTCATAGTGACTGCTTTCACTATGAACAGTAAAAGGAGGACCTGAAGGACCTTTATAATATGTCCACTCAGTCTGAGTAGGAGGAGGAAGTGACTAGCAGTGCTGAACCAATGCTGTTCAGGGATCTTGGGGAATTTAACAGGAAGGGAGGGTGAAAAGGGAATGGGAAGGGAGGGAGAAAAGAGTAATACTAGTGAGAGCAGGACAGGTCAGCCACCTGTGCATGCTGCAAGATGTACTGCCCCTGCTGCCAGTGCCACCATTGCTGTACCTGCAGCCACTGTTGCTGTACCTGCTGCCAGAGGTGCTGCCCCTGCTGCCACTAGTACTGTACCTGCTGCCAGACTTGCTGCCCCTGATGCCAACAGTGATTTACCTGCAACCACCATTGTTGTACCTGCTGCCAAATGTACTGTCCCGGCTGCCACTGGTGCTGTACCTGCTTCCAGATGTGCTTCTCCTGATTTCACCAGCTCTGTACAAGCTGCCACCATTGCTGTACCTGCTGCCAGATGTGTTGCCCCTGCTGCCACTAGTGCTGTACCTGCTGCCAGACGTGCTGCCCCTGCTGCCTCCAGTGCTATACCTGCTGCCAGTGCTGAACTTGCTGCCACCAATACTTTGCCTGCTGCTAGTGTGTCTTGTAAGTACTCAGGAGGGGTAAGGAGAAAATGATGCCAAGGGTAACAGCAAGGGACCCTAAGTCACACTTGCCATCCCCAAGCAGTCCCGCCAGTGCTAGTACTACTACTACTAAAATCCAGCAACTTGTTAGTCTTAGGAGGGGATAATCAACAACAATATCCTCATATTACTAGTGACTGTGAGACTGAGGAGGAACTTGATGTGGTTGGTGTTAGTAGTAGTAGCAGCAGTAATGGTGAAGCAGCTGTAGTGGTAGGGGAAACATTTGAGAGCGTCCAGACTAGTGGTCAAGGGAGCCAACACCATTCCTATGACCCTGGGATTCCTCCCCTTCCCTTCATTAAAGTGTCCAAATGGAACAGGATCCTGAAGACTAAGAGACCAGAACTGTTGTTGGGGAAGAACAGGCACACAATTAATACCACCACCAGCAGGAGCACAAATCAGCTGCTTGTCCCTGCTGCTAGTGCTGCAACTTCCAGTCTGCTTTCTTCACATCACCAAGAAATGACAAATGTGACATTAGGGGACCCTCTGTCACATTGCTCATCACCTCCTCCAAGCAGCAGTAAGATGTCTGTAATAGAGCAGAAGCATGTAGGGACTAGTGGGGTGGTGATGATGATGCTGGCAGTGACCTTTTGGAATTAGAGAAATTTGGAACTGCTCTAATTCCTTCTGATGCTGAGTTGCAAGGGCAGTAGGATGCTGAGGAGTGTGCCACAGAACACCGTGAACACAGTGGGAATGGGGTCAAAAAGTGATGCTAGACTAGGACAGGTTCCACTTGCCAGCACCAGCAATACTCCTGGTCCTAGTTGCAGTGCTGAATCTGAGGCAGTAGCAGCAACATTATCCGCTGCCACAGACAGTGAAGGGGAATGTGGAGGACAAAATGAAAGAGGCCATTCTTTTCCACATGTTCCCTCTCCCCTGAAGACAAGGGTGTGGGAGTATTTTTCATTTGGGGCAGGCACAGTGCAGTCATCAGCAACAGCACTGTGCACAGTTTGTGACAAGTCAGTGAGAAGCGGAAAGGAGGGAACACACCTTGGCACAAGCTCCCTGATATCACACATGAAACACAGACACCATGACAACTATGTCCAATATGTTAAAGCCAAACACCCACCACAGAAATCAAGCACCGCTGTTGCTGTACCCCCTGACTCTCCAGAAAGGCAACAAGTGGTGAGGCGGAGATCAAAGACGAGGAAGAATAGAGCAACCCAGGCAGAGACTGGAAGTTCAATGACGAGAGAAACAACTATCTTGCCATCACCTTCTAGGGTAACTACATCTTCTGCCAACTCACCTCGTTCATCGTTACCTCCCCCACCAAACGGTAGCCACTCTGTTGAAGTTAGGATGTGGCAGTTCGTCACTGCACACTGTGTAGTGCTCAGACCACACATGCCAGTGTGGTGGAGGAGAATCGCAAGCAGTGCATCAAGCGACATCTGAGTAGATTCCATTCTGCAGAATATGCTAAGATGGTAGCAGAGAGGGTTCATCATTAATATTAAACTGTCAGCAAGTTGTCATGTGTGCTTAGCGGGGTCTGGACAAGGAGTATAGTGACAGTGGCAGTACTTGGTTTTGGGTGTCATGTGTTTCGATACAGTTGTGCCCCCAGATGTTATTTACCACACAAACTGTGCATATTGCAGTTTCTGATAAGAGCCACAGTTCCTGCTCTCAAGGGAAAAATTATATACTAATAACAATACACCCATGATTTTGGAGGAGGGGCAGGTGGAGAAGAATTATTCACCAACTTCTTCTTTTCTCCACATAGCCTGGGGGCTACTTATTGTGCTGCTACTGCCTCAGGCGCATACTGGAGCCAGTCGTGGCAAGTGGAACCTTCATCATCCATCGCCCTTGTTAATGCTATTGTTGATCCCATTCCCCTTCAGCTGCCTAATCATTCTGCTGCTTAAACCACTCAGCAGCAACAGTAAGAACAGCAGTTGCAAAGTCCTACAAAAATATAAACAATTTTTTGGGAGGGTTGTTTCTAACAAGTTGCAAAGTCCTACAAAAATATAAACAATTTTTTGGGAGGGTTGTTTCTAACAAGCCTAAGTCCTACAAATCAATGTTGCCTTAGGGCTTGTGCTAAACAAGCTTAAGTCCTACAAATTAATGTTTCTTCAGGGCTTGGACCTCTAATAAGTATAAGTCCTACAAAGGCCTCTAACAACAAATCTAACAAATCATCCTCTACAAAATACTCGTCAAGTGGTGGCTTATGTCAGGGGATTCCTGTCTCTATCACTTTACATACAAGTTTCTTATGTCTCTTTATTTTATTGATTTATTTTCTTATTAACTGTCCCCCCAATACCAGTCAAGAACCCCCCCAAAACAAATTCCATGTTCAACTGATTCATTCCACAGACTCCACCCACCAACAAAGGCACCCTCCTCAGACCCATATTTTTATTTGTATTTCGGATTTATTTTTTATTAACTGCCCCCCAATCCCAGTAAAAACCCCCCGACAAAAATCATTCCTTGTTCAACTGATTCTTTCCCCACACCCCACCAACACAGGCTTTTATTCTATTCCTTTGGGAAATAAAATAATATTTGCTATGTGTTGTGTGTAACTTCAATGTTCCCATTGATTTCAATGGAATGAGCTAGGCGAAAAAAGCGTGAAAAAGCAGAAAATCAAAACTTTTGCGGGAAATTTTTTGCCATACGGAAAGTGACATTTTTCACCGATTTCAGTTTGAGGCGAATTTTTTCGCCCATCCCTAGTCATGGCAGCACAGATCCTAAATGAATGCCACAAAACGTTGCACAGATTCAACCCTAACCGAACAAAAATTTTTTGAAGGACAGACTGAAATTGAAATCTATCACTCGGAAGGCCATTAACATGAACAAAAAAAACACCTGGCACTGAGCCACTGAGCATGAGGAAATGAGACAGAGAACCAACCGGACACAAACTCCCACCTATACACATAGCACTAATGATTTGTCTTTTCCGAGCTAGTCAGGCTTTGACCTCCATAAGGACAATGACACTGTCCGATGAAACTCTAAAAGCACAAAAAAACAAAATCATGAAAAGGGGCTTCAAATAACACCACCTCATAGTTGTCCTACAGACTTTGCGAAAGCACTGCCACCACATGCGAGAGTAAAGGCAGCTTGACCGAATGCCGAGAGTCACTCCCTCTCCCAGACTGGCGTCTCTTTACTAACTTCCTTACAACAAAAGTCTTTTTGAGATCCTCCCACCTCCACAACTGAAAGGTGGCCAGATTATGCTCGACCATGGATGGGCACACCTCTCATTGCCATAGCGCATCCATGTATGACAGAAGGGAGGACCCTTTAGCCAAAAATTTGCAATCCATCTGGGTCTTGGTGAAGAATTCCAACCACTACTTTCACACCATCATGTAAAATGAGTGGAGGGCAAAAGACAAGGACTGCAAGCCATACTTGGAAACAAGGTTCCATAATCATCCCATATATGGATAACCTTCCTCGTCCACCTCCAGAGCCAATATCCAAAACTGAAAACTGGACAAAGAGTCTGCAATGGCGTTATTCAATACAGGAATGTGCCTAGCCTTAAAACTAATTTCTCTATCATCCTATATAGCTTAAAGGTACCATGGGGAGGCAACAGCTCCTCCTAGCAGGTTGGAACAATTCTTCAATGAAATTGAAGGGGAGGAGCCTCCCTCTCCTCCTAGCAGGCTACCCAGCCACTCCTCTCCAGTTAAGATTTGTTCTTCGTTTTGGTAGGGAAGTTGTGAACAGTTCTGCTTGGTTTTAGTTCTTTTATTTTTTTTTTAAATTCCCTCATTTGACAGATTACCATTACTGGCTTCCCCTTGGTGGATTGCCCAGTTTACGGGAGCTGCTTGTTGACCTTTCAGCCCTGGGAGAGAACCATGCAACCCATGTCTCTCTCTCCAGAGGAAGCCCCTCTGAGGCTTCTTCCTTATAATGGTAATCTGAAGAAAGAAGACCTGCAGAAAAGGTGAGCAACCCTTTGAGTGCTATGGTCCACTGTCTCACTGTCCCTTCTGCACAAAGGTACAGTGGAGTTCTTATAACTCCAGCACACATGTTGGTTTACTAATGGCTGCTGATCTAGGATCTTTGTCTGCTATGGAATTGCACCCCTTCCCTGCCAGTACTGGTCAGTTGGGGGTCTTATATACATGTTTTTTATTTCATTTATTGTATATGGTGTTTTTATATGTGCTTATACTTTCCAAGCACTTTTTCATTCTTTGTGTAAAATTTTAATTCCGCTCCTTTAAGGACGCACTTTACCGCATAGCTGCGATGCACCATTGATCTCTATGGGACAGCTGTTTCTAGGACATATCTCCGCAACCTCTCTGAGTACCGAGTTGGGAGATGGCTCATTCTACTTGTCTCCACTGCCCTAACTATCCGGTGGACATTGTCAGTGTCTTGCGGGTTCTGGAGGGATTTGGTACTGTTTTTTGGTACTCTGTATAGAGGAAACAATGTTTCCCATAAATGCCTGTTTCGTGGGCCATTTTCTGATTGGTTCACCATGTGTAAGCCATTTTGTCTTCCTCTCTTCACGATTATCATATGCAGGGCTCGGCCCCATCAGCTTTTCTCCTCAGGGTAACCCTTTGCTCACCAGATAAGTACATTTTAGGCTTTCTGGGGTGAAATCCTTAATCTCAATAACAGAACTTGGGTCTTCCATTACTGTCTTGACACTTTTCTCCTGTAAGGATGATGGATCCACTTGGACATGGGGCTAGGCCTAAGGCTAAGGACTCAGGGGCATCTCAGACCCCCCTTATGTACTGTTCCTCATGCAATTCAGGGCTTCCTATAGGGTATTCTGGGCATTTATGCCCCTCATATGCTGCAGCCCCCACGTCTCCACCAGGGCCTTCCAGCCATGATCAAAAGCCACATTGTGTCAAGAACTTAAAGTCCTCAATGGCACAGTTTCCTCTCTCTATTAAGGGGGTTCCTCAGTCATGGAGATTCCCTACCTCCTTATGGTTTGTAGCACCTAAGGCTCCAGGCATTCCTGATTTATCTGATTCTTCCTTTCAGGAACAGATCGGGACTCTAAGGATGGTGTGTGTTCTGAAGGGGCTTCTTCCTCACACTGTTATGGTGACCCCTTTCAAGCTGACCCTGATTCCTCTGGTGAAGGTCTCATTAAGGCGGTATTGACCACTTTATTTCCTCTACTCATGTAGAGAAACATGCTACTTCTGATGTCTTTCAAAAGCCTAAGAAGTCAAGCACTGTTTTTCTGCCTAATCCAACTCTGGATCAGATTATTCTGGATGAATGGAAGACTCCTGATAAGCGTCTTCTCTGTCAAAAAGGTCCTCAAAACTTTATCTTCTGAAGCCACCTTGACTCAATGGGCTACTCCTCCTCAGGTTGATTTCCCCACTTCTAGGCTATGTAGTTCCACAGTCTTAGCTGTGGTGGATGCTTCCTCTCTAAAAGACTAGACTAACAGAAAACTTGACGCTGTTCTGAAGGCTAACTTCACGGCCATGCGGCCCACCTTGACCTCTGCATGGGTCAATAGGGCTGTTGCAGTTTGGACTGAATAACTGAGTACAGATGTACACAAAGGTGCCCCTAAAGCTGCTATCACTTTTGATCAACATTTCTAAAGCTCAGCATTATGTTACTGATGCTCTTTTGGATGCTCTTCGGCTTGAAGCCAAAGCATCTTCCTTTTCTATGACTGCTAGGCATATGCTGTGGCTGAAGATATGGTCTGCTGACTTGATCTCTAAGAAATCACTGATATCTCTACCTTTTCAGGGTTCTTCTCTTTTTGGTCCTGAATGGAAGACACACATCAGTGAGGCCACTGGGGGTAAGAGCACATTACTGCCTCAAGTTCCTAAACGTACTCCTCAGGCAAAAAGATATTGTCTTTTTTGTCCCAAACAAGGCAAAATGTTTAGGGAGAACCCGGTGGAACCTCAGGCCCCGCGTTCCACCCCAAGCCCAAGTAGAAGTGAAGTCAAAACACACCTTCACCAAACTCAAACCCACCAAACCTTATTCAGCATGACTCACCAAACCCTGGTCCGCAACCAGTGGGGGGTCTCCTGCATCCCTTTTTGAGTGTTTGGACAGGCTCTGTTGCAGATCAGTGGGTATTGCAGGTGCTTTCAGAAGGTTAAAGGATTCCCTCCAAATCCCTGACTCCCTTTAGGTTCTTCCCTTCTCGCTCTCCTCAGGGACAGGAAAAGCTCAGGCTTTTCAATGGAGTGGTCCTGTCTCTCTTGGACAAGGGGGTTCTGCCATCAGTCCTCCAACAGGAGAGAGGTTTCGGCTTTTATTCCAACCTCTTTGTCGTTCCCCAGAAGGATGTTGGCTGCCGCCCGATCCTGGACCTCAAGGCCTTCAACAAGTTTGTGGTCAAGACACACTACAAGATGTAGTCATTGCTCTCAGTCATCACAGCGATGTGTCTGGGGGGATTTCTGGCATCCTTGGATCTTCAGGATGCCTATCTACACATTCCTGTGCATCTGGAAAGTCAACAGTACCTCAGGTTTGCCTGCAAACTGGGTCAATTCCAGTTAATTGTTTTTCCCTTCAGGCTCACAACAGCTCCTCAGTAGTGTTGAGCGAGCATGCTCGGCCGATGCTCGGATCGGCTTGAGCATCGCTCTGCTCGGCACATGGCGGTACTCGTACGAGTACCGCATGTGCTCGCCCGCCATGTTCGGGTCTCCTCCCCGCACGTTTTGCGGCTGCTGCGCAGCCAATAAACGTGCAGGGAGGCTCTGACATCGGTGTAATGCCAGCAGCCATGTTGGCTGCTGGCATTACACTGATTGGCTGGCCAGAACCCGTGGTCGGGTGCTGTATAGCACCTGACCATCGAGTTCGGCTCAGTCTTAGCCAGGGAGAGCTGAGGATAGGAAGGGAAAGGCAGTGTAGGGAGGAAAACAAGCAAAATTGTTAAAAAAAAGAACCAAAAGTCCTTTTTAGGACTACTGTGTGTGGGGGCAGCAGGTTATTTTGTGTGGGGGGGGAAAAAAAAAAAAAAAAAATATATATATTCTGTTTAGTGTGCAAAGTTGCAGATTAGAGCACATTCTGTTTAGTGTGCACAGTTGCAGATTAGAGCACATTCTGTTTAGTGTGCAAAGTTGCAGATTAGAGCACATTCTGTTTAGTGTGCAAAGTTGCAGATTAGAGCACATTCTGTTAAGTCTTCAAACTAAAATATCAAAGTCACATATTCCATTCAGTGTGCGTCGCCGCAGTTTAGCAGCACATTCTGTGTACTGTGCAGAGTTGCAGAATAGGAAGAAATACTGTTAAGTCTTCAAACTAAAATATCAAAGTCACATATTCCATTCAGTGTGCTTCGCCGCAGTTTAGCAGCACATTCTGTGTACTGTGCAGAGTTGCAGAATAGGAAGAAATACTGTTAAGTCTTCAAACTAAAATATCAAAGTCACATATTCCATTCAGTGTGCTTCGCCGCAGTGTAGCAGCACATTCTGTGTACTGTGCACAGTTGCAGAATAGGAAGAAATACTGTTAAGTCTTCAAACTAAAATATCAAAGTCACATATTCCATTCAGTGTGCTTCGCCGCAGTTTAGCAGCACATTCTGTGTACTGTGCAGAGTTGCAGAATAGGAAGAAATACTGTTAAGTCTTCAAACTAAAATATCAAAGTCACATATTCCATTCAGTGTGCTTCGCCGCAGTGTAGCAGCACATTCTGTGTACTGTGCAGAGTTGCAGAATAGGAAGAAATACTGTTAAGTCTTCAAACTAAAATATCAAAGTCACATATTCCATTCAGTGTGCTTCGCCGCAGTGTAGCAGCACATTCTGTGTACTGTGCAGAGTTGCAGAATAGGAAGAAATACTGTTAAGTCTTCAAACTAAAATATTAAAGTCACATATTCCATTCAGTGTGTGTCACCGCCGTTTAGCAGCCTATTCTGTGTACTCTGCACAGTTGCAGAATAGGAAGAAATACTGTTAAGTCTTCAAACTAAAATATTAAAGTCACATATTCCATTTAGTGTGTGTCACCGCCGTTTAGCAGCCTATTCTGTGTACTCTGCACAGTTGCAGAATAGGAAGAAATACTGTTAAGTCTTCAAACTAAAATATTAAAGTCACATATTCCATTTAGTGTGTGTCACCGCCGTTTAGCAGCCTATTCTGTGTACTCTGCACAGTTGCAGAATAGGAAGAAATACTGTTAAGTCTTCAAACTCAAATATCAAAGTCACATATTCCATTCAGTGTGTGTCACCGCCGTTTAGCAGCCTATTCTGTGTACTCTGCACAGTTGCAGAATAGGAAGAAATACTGTTAAGTCTTCAAACTCAAATATTAAAGTCACATATTCCATTCAGTGTGTGTCACCGCCGTTTAGCAGCCTATTCTGTGTACTCTGCACAGTTGCAGACTAGGAAGAAATACTGTTAAGTTTTCAAACTCAAATATTAAAGTCACATATTCCATTTAGTGTGTGTCACCGCCGTTTAGCAGCCTATTCTGTGTACTCTGCACAGTTGCAAAATAGGAAGAAATACTGTTAAGTCTTCAAACTCAAATATTAAAGTCACATATTCCATTCAGTGTGTGTCACCGCCGTTTAGCAGCCTATTCTGTGTACTCTGCACAGTTGCAGACTAGGAAGAAATACTGTTAAGTTTTCAAACTCAAATATTAAAGTCACATATTCCATTTAGTGTGTGTCACCGCCGTTTAGCAGCCTATTCTGTGTACTCTGCACAGTTGCAGAATAGGAAGAAATACTGTTAAGTCTTCAAACTCAAATATTAAAGTCACATATTCCATTCAGTGTGTGTCACCGCCGTTTAGCAGCCTATTCTGTGTACTCTGCACAGTTGCAGAATAGGAAGAAATACTGTTAAGTCTTCAAACTAAAATATTAAAGTCACATATTCCATTTAGTGTGTGTCACCGCCGTTTAGCAGCCTATTCTGTGTACTCTGCACAGTTGCAGAATAGGAAGAAATACTGTTAAGTCTTCAAACTCAAATATTAAAGTCACATATTCCATTCAGTGTGTGTCACCGCCGTTTAGCAGCCTATTCTGTGTACTCTGCACAGTTGAAGAATAGGAAGAAATACTGTTAAGTCTTCAAACTCAAATATTAAAGTCACATATTCCATTTAGTGTGTGTCACCGCCGTTTAGCAGCCTATTCTGTGTACTCTGCACAGTTGCAGAATAGGAAGAAATACTGTTAAGTTTTCAAACTCAAATATTAAAGTCACATATTCCATTTAGTGTGTGTCACCGCCGTTTAGCAGCCTATTCTGTGTACTCTGCACAGTTGCAGAATAGGAAGAAATACTGTTAAGTCTTCAAACTAAAATATCAAAGTCACATATTCCATTCAGTGTGTGTCACCGCAGTTTAGCAGCCTATTCTGTGTACTCTGCACAGTTGCAGAATAGGAAGAAATACTGTTAAGTTTTCAAACTCAAATATTAAAGTCACATATTCCGTGTAAGATGAAGAAGGCGGGTAAAAAGGGACGGGGAAGTGGACGTGATCCTGATAGTTCAGGGCGCGGGTCAGGACGCGGAGAAACTGTGCCTGGTGCCAGAGCACAAGAAAGAAAGACATCCACCATACCTAGCTTCATGTCTAATTTTACAGGGCGTCGCAGGACATCACTCTCGAGGTCCGACCACTGCGAACAGGTGGTCGGTTGGATGACAGCTGATACTGCTTCCAGTCGGTTAAGCACCACCCTGTCTTCCACCAAGTCCACTCTCAGTAGCCAAGAGTCTGGTCAACATAATCCTCACTCTGATCATCCTTCCTCCCACCATACACGGTCTGGTCAAAGAAGTGATCCCACACTGGGATATAGTGAGGAGCTCGTCTCATCACCAATCCTTCATTTGACCCTCTCTCCAAGCACGCTTGCAGAGGAACATGACATCTTGTGCCCTGATTCACAACCTCTAGAGGCTACCCAATCACAAGAAGATGACAGATGTGAACGGCATTTAAGGTCAAAGAAAGTAGTGGATGATGATGATGATGATGAGACACAGTTGCCATTAAATCAACCACTATTTCCGTCTCAAGACCTTGTTGAGGAGAATGTTATACAGTTGTCAATGACTGAGTATGTGGTGGGATCAAGACTTGAGGAGGATGATCAGAGTGAGGAAGTGGAGGAGGACTTGGTGGACGATGAGGTGACTGACCCCACCTGGGAAGGTGTAGAGCCGAGCGATGACAGCAGTCCTGAGGGTGAGCCATCTGCAGCACCGCAACAGGCTGGAAGAGGCAGTGGTGTGGCTACAGAAAGAAGGCGGACCGCACCAAACCGGCCCGCAAATGTTCCACGGAGCACCCCCTTGCGTAAATCTACCTTGCCAAAGGGTAGGTGTTCCGCGGTATGGCGTTTTTTTAAGGAAAGTGCGGACGACAAAAGAATTGTAGTTTGCAACCTGTGCCACACCAGAATGAGCCGAGGCATGAACACTAGAAACCTCACCACCACCAGCATGATCCGACACATGGCATCCAAGCACCGTAGTAAGTGGGAGGAACGCCTGGATCGCCCATCTGTGTCTGCAGGCCACACCACTGCCTCCTCTTCCCCTGTTTTCGGTGCCGGCCAATCGCCTGTCGAAGGCGCAGGCCCGCATACCTCCCGCCCTGCACCTGTACCATCTGAAGCACCATCAGCGACCACATCCACTTCCCTGTCCCAGCGCAGCGTCCAAATGTCGTTACCCCAGGCATTTGAGCGCAAGAGAAAGTACCCAGCCACCCACCCACAGGCCATAGCACTAACCTCACACCTTTCCAAATTACTGGCCATCGAAATGCTGCCATTTAGGCTTGTGGACACTGAGTCCTTCCGCAGCCTGATGGCAGCAGCTGTCCCTCGGTACGCGGTCCCCAGCCGCCACTACTTTTCCCGGTGTGCCATCCCCGCATTACACCACCATGTGTCCCGTAACATCACCCGTGCCCTGACCAACGCAGTTACTGGGAAGGTCCACTTAACGACTGACACATGGACAAGTGCTTGTGGCCAGGGACGCTACATTTCCCTGACGGCACACTGGGTGAATGTCGTGGAGGCTGGGAGCGACTCGGACCCTGGGATGGCACGGGTGCTACCCACGCCGAGGATTGCGGGCCCTACCTCCATCAGGGTTTCCGCCATCACCTACGTTATTGGCTCCTCCTCCTCCGTTTCCACCTCCGAATTCTCTACACGCAGCGCCACTCCCCCATCAGCCAGTAGCTGGAAGCAGTGTAGCACTGCAGTGGGGAAGCGTCAACAGGCCGTGCTGAAGCTGATCTGCCTTGGGGACAAACAGCACACGGCCTCAGAGCTGTTGCAGGGGATTAGTCACCAGACTGAGCAGTGGCTCTCGCCACTCAACCTGCAACCAGGCATGGTTGTGTGTGATAATGGGCGTAACTTGGTGGCGGCTTTGGAGCTCGGCAAGCTCACACACGTACCATGCCTAGCGCATGTATTTAATTTAGTGGTGCAGCGATTTCTAAAAACCTACCCCAATGTGCATGATCTCTTGACCAAGGTGCGCCGCGTGTGTGCACATTTCCGTAAGTCATCTACAGCTTCGGCCGGCCTGTTGAAGCTGCAGCAGCGCTTACAATTGCCAGCTCACCGGCTGCTGTGTGACGTGAGCACGCGCTGGAACTCCACCTTCCACATGTTGGCCCGGCTTTGTGAGCAGCAGAGGGCAGTAGTGGAGTACCAGCTGTTACACGGTCGTCGCCTCTCCGTTCAACTTCCTGTAATCAGAAGTGAGGAGTGGGAATGGATGTCAGACCTCTGCGAGGTTTTACGCAATTTTGAGGAATCGACACAGATGGTGAGCGGCGATAACGCTATTATCAGTGTCACCATCCCACTTCTGTGTCTACTGAAACGCTCGCTGCTCACAATTAAAACCGACGCTTTGCATGTGGAAGAGGTGGAAATGGGGGAGGAAGAGCTTACACAAGGTGATAGCCAGAGCACCCTCACTTCGTCTTCTCAGCGACAATTGGAGGAGGCGGAGGAGGAGGAGGAGGAGGAGGAGGAGGAAGACACGGTTGCCTCCGCTACAGAGGGTAGCCATGGAACTTTAGTTCCATCTCTTCAGCGTGGGTGGGCAGAAGAGGAGGAAGAGGATGAGGATATTGAGAGTCATCCTCCTGGTGAGGACAGCGAAATCTTGACTGTTGGTACTCTGGCACACATGGCTGACTTTATGTTAGGCTGCCTTTCCCGTGACCCACGCGTTATACGCATTTTAAACAACACGGATTACTGGGTGTTCACCCTTCTGGACCCCCGCTACAAAGAGAATTTCTCATCTCTCATTCCTCCGGTGGAGAGGACAAGCAAAATGGTGCAATACCAGAAGGTTCTTGTTGAAAAATTGCTCCAAAATTTTCCATCTGACAACGCTGGCGGCAGAGTACGTGCTACCTTGGCCAACAGAGAAGGGGAGAAAAGGGGAGCACACAGCAGTTCCGAGAAAGGCAGGGCAACACTCTCCAAGGCGTGGGACACCTTCATGACACCCCGCCAGCACCCTCACCCTGATGCGCAGCCTAGTGTCACAAGGAGGGAAAAGTTTTGGAAGATGGTGAAGGAGTACGTAGCAGACCGTCCTCAATGATCCCTCTGTGCCTTACAACTACTGGGTGTCCAAGCTGGACACGTGGTATGAACTGGCACTCTACGCCTTGGAGGTGCTGGCCTGCCCTGCCTCCAGCGTTCTGTCTGAGCGGGTATTTAGTGCTGCTGGTGGCATCATAACAGATAAGCGTATCCGCCTTTCCACCGACAATGCTGATAGGTTGACACTTATAAAAATGAACAAGGCCTGGATTTCCCCTGACTTCTCCACTCCACTGGAGGAAAGCCCCGGGGGAACATAAACTCACTTTATATATGTTATTTACAATGATGGGAATACTCTGTATTCCCATTCACCCCTTCCACCCAAAAAACGGGTATATGGTTGACTCTTAATCTTCTCATCCTCCTCCTCCTCTTCCATATGCCCTGGGATATAATTTTTATATAGGGCCAGCTCACCAGCGGGCCCTGTGATATAATTTTTATATAGGGCCAGCTCACCAGCGGGCCCTGTTTGACAATTTTTATATAGGTCAGCTCACCAGCGGGCCTTCTCATATAATGTTTTATTGGGTCAGCTCTCTAGCGGGCCCTCTCATATAATGTTTTATTGGGTCAGCTCTCTAGCGGGCCCTCTCATATAATGTTTTATAGCGTCAGCTCACTAGCGGGCCTTCGCATATAATGTTTAGGATGGTCAGCTCTGCAGCAGACCCTCACCCATAATGTTTTAGATGGTCAGCTCAGCGCACGTTTCCCTCTTAATCATGGCCTCAGTTCTGAAAATCAAGGAAATTTTTGGGAGAATTTGCCTCTGCGCACGTTTCCCTCTTAATCATGGCCTCAGTTCTGAAAATCAAGGAAATTTTGGGGAGAATTTGCCTCTGCGCACGTTTCCCTCTTAATCATGGCCTCAATTCTGAAAATCAAGGAAATTTTTGGGAGAATTTGCCTCTGCGCACGTTTCCCTCTTAATCATGGCCTCAGTTCTGAAAATCAAGGAAATTTTGGGGAGAATTTGCCTCTGCGCACGTTTCCCTCTTAATCATGGCCTCAGTTCTGAAAATCAAGGAAATTTTTGGGAGAATTTGCCACTGCGCACGTTTCCCTCTTAATCATGGCCTCAGTTCAGAAAATCAAGGAAATTTTTGGGAGAATTTGCAGATGATATACAAGTAAATATACAGCAAATATTGTTTGGTAACAATTTTTCGCCTAAAGTCTTTTTTATTTTCCGTTTTGTGTGTTTTATGGTCAGTCTGTAAAAATGGCGTACTACGGGCGAAAGATCGTTCCCAGCAGCGATGTTGGAGTCCAAGATGCATCCAGACATCCTCCCTATGCTGTCCCTGAACCATTTCTGTGGTGTTTCCATCATTTTCTGCCCTTTTCCTATGGACCAGGCACCCTCCCCTCATCAGAGCAGGGGGTGCCTGGTGTAGTGCTCGAGTCCTCCCATTGACTTCAATGGGGCTCGGGTGCTCGGCCGAGCACTCGAGCCTCAGGGGGTGCTCGGTCAGAGCACCCGAACACCCGAGCATTGGGGTGCTCGCTCATCACTACTCCTCAGGTGTTCAATCTAGTTCTGGGTGCATTGATTGTCTTCCTACACACCAAGGAAATTCTGGTAGCTCCTTATATGGATGACCTTCTCCTCAAGGCACCCACCAGGGTCCTCCTGGATCGCCAATTCCAGGACTACACACTATCACGGTGCCCGTGTTCCTGCTCTAACAGCGACATTGTTACTGTGCCTAATTTCCATTCTGCCTTCTCATTGGCCTGTCATCTTTGCTCCACCCAGGGCTTGCCTTTTTATATCCTGTCATATCCATTCTAAGGTGCCCTTTCGTGGTGTATCTGAGCCTGATGTTTTGCTACTGTGTTGCTGTTCATGTATGACCCGGCTTGCCTGACGACGTTCCTGTGTTTCCCGTGTATTGCTCCGTTACCGACTGATCCGGCTGAGAACCCGCTCCATTGCTGAACTGATCTGGCTGAGAATCTGCTCCGTTGCTGAACTGATCTGGCTGAGAACCCGCTCTGTTGCTGAACTGACCTGGTTGAGAACCTGCTCCGTTACCGACTGATCCGGCTGAGAACCCGCTCCGTTGCTGAACTGATCTGGCTGAGAACTCGCTCCATTGCTGAACTGATCGGGCTGAGAACCTGCTCCATTACCGACTGATCTGGTTGAGAACCCAATCCGTTGCTGTACTGATCTGGCTATGAAACCCCGTTGCCTCAGTCTGCCTGGCTATTGAGCCTTGTTCTGTCTGAGCGTTCATCAAAAACCGTGACAGTATGAAAGGGCCAATGACCTCAGACAAGTCCAGTGAATGCAGTTCAGTCAATATCCATTGGAGAATGGATATGTATGAGCAACGTCTTGATCAACTGTCAGTGGTGGTGCAGACTATGCTGGAGCAGACCGCACACTTGGATAGACCTGTTCCTTCCTCGGTGGCCACCCCAGTCCAGGCACCAACAGTCCAAAACTCGAGTGTCAATATGTAATATAAAGGGTTATCTGCTACTGCACCATTACCGTTAAGGTATGATGGGGAACCTACTCTCTGTAGAGGTTTCCTCAATCAGCTGGAAATTTTTCTGGAACTGGCACCCCAAGCCTTTCCTAAGGAGAGAAGCAAGATCGGTTTTATGATATCGCTGTTAACTGGCAGGGCTCTAGCCTGGGCGAATCCGATTTGGGAGACAGCTAAGCCCATTACTACCAATTTTGATGATTTTGTGAGGCCCTTTTGAAGTGTCTTTGAGATCCCTGGGCTCAATATCTCGGCTGCCAAGCAAATTATGAATATCCGACAGGGCAACCGTACAGTTGCTGACTACTCCATTGAATTTCGCACCTTGGTAGCCGAGCTGGGATGGAAAGATGAGGCTTTGGTAGCGGCATTTGCTCAAGGCCTAAATGACCATATTAAAGATGAGATTGCGGCCTGGGAATTACCTGAATCTCTGGACAAGTTCATTGAATTTGTTAATTTGATTGACACTCGGATCAGGGAACGGATACAGAATAGGGACCGCAAACCGAGGTCTCCTACAAGACAGTGGCACAAAAATATTTTCCCACCCTTGCCTCCCTCTTCTCCCATGCCTCCTGGTCATGTTGAAGCTGCCGAACCCATGCAGGTAGGCTTTACTAGACTTACAAAAGAAGAACGGTCATTTTTACGTAAGAATGGCCTGTGTCTGTACTGTGGGAAAGGAGGTCATTTGTTGTGCAATTGTCCGACTCGGCCGGGAAAACGCACTAACCTAGGCTTCCTTAGGGGACAGGTCCTAGGTAGTATTCAGCAGTCCCTAGAGGTTGTGCCTTCCAAACCGGTGGTTGATGTGATCATTTCCTTCTCCGACATATCCGTGACGGTATCTGCACTGCTAGACTCTGGAGCAGCGGGATATTTTATGGACCAGTAGTTTGCAGCATTACATAACATTCCGCTGGTGTTGCTGGACAATCCTATGCAAATTGAGGCCATTGATGGGCGACCTTTGGTACCTCCCCAGGTCACCCATGAGACATGTCTGCTTTCAGTACAGACCGGAGCATTACATTTCGAAACCCTGTCTTTTCAAATTATCCAGTCACCCCATTATCCGGTCATTCTGGGGTTTCCATGTTTACGGACGCATAATCCCAGAATTAATTGTAACTCCTGTGAGATTGTGGCCTGGTCTGAGCACTGCATGAATCATTGTCTATGCCAACCTAATAGAATTTTGTGTACCTCTCCCTCCCTACCGCATGAATACCAATTCTTCAGTAATGTTTTCAGTAAGGGAGAGGCTAGCACATCGCCACCACACAGGACGTATGACTGTACCATTGATATTGCACCTGGTACTGTTCCTCCTGGGGCAGAACGTATCCGCTCTCTTGTGAAGAGAATCTGGCCATGGAGAGTATATCTCTGATGCCCTGAAACGGGGCATCATTTGCAAATCTTCCTCACCCACGGGGGCTGGATTTTTCTTTGTAAAAAAGAAATCTGGTGAACTAAGGCCATGTATCGACTATAGAGGCCTTAATAAGTTAATGGTCAAAAGTGCCTACCTAATTCCACTCATCACCAAGCTGTTTGACCGTCTTAAGGGCGCGACCATCTTCACCAAATTGGATTTGCATCTTTGCATCAAAGAGGGTGATGAGTGGAAAACCGCTTTCAATACTCACAATGGGCACTAGGAATACTTGGTAATGCCATTCGGGTTGTGCAATGCCCCAGCAGTATTTCAAGAACTAATTAATGATGTTCTCCGTGATTTGTTGCAGTCCTGTGTAGTTGTCTATTTAGACGATATTTTAATTTATTCTCCTGATTTGGAAAAACATCGTATTCATGTGGCTACAGTACTTCAGAGATTAAGGGAGAATAAATTGTTTTGTGAACTCGACAAATGTGAGTTTCATAGAACCAGTGTACCATTCCTTGGATATGTCATTTCTAAACAGGGCATTTCCATCGACAAAGAGAAATTGTCGGCTGTGTTACACTGGCCACGTCCCAAGGGCCTCAAAGCCATTCAAAGATTTCTTGGCTTTGCCAATTATTATTGTAAATTCATCCGTGATTTTTCCAGAATTGTCAAACCCCTCACAGACCTAACACATAAGGGTGCCAAGGCATCAGAATGGTCCAAGGAGGCTGAGGAGGCTTTCAAGGCACTCAAAGCTGCGTTTACCTTTGCACCAGTCCTGTCGCATCCCAAAGCTGCTCTACCGTATATACTAGAGGTAGTTGCGTCTGACACTGGTGTAGGGGCTGTACTTTCTCAGAGGTCTGGTCCGGGTCAACCACTCAAGCCATGTGGCTTCTTTTCCAAGAAATTAACAAAGGCGCAATCGGTGTATGAGATCGGTGATCGTGAATTATTGACAGTTATCCTGGCATTACGTGAGTGGCGTCACTTGTTGGAGGGCACCAGAGTGCCAATTCTCATTTTAACCAATCATAAGAATCTATTGTACCTTTCAGAGGCTAAGAGACTGTCTCTGAGACAAGCCAGATGGGCTCTCTTCCTCTCTCACTTTAACTTTGTTGTTTCCTATTTGTCCGGTTCCAAGAACGTTAAAGCTGATGCGCTGTCCAGGCAGCATGGTCCTGGAATCGAGCCTGAGGAACAGCCAGTACCCATCATTCCTCAAGATCGCATCCTGGCTACCCTGAGGACTAGCATCACGTCCCCTCTGGGTCAGGAGATCTTGGCAACGCAAGCTGAATCTCCCCCTGAAAAACCCATGGGCAAATGTTTTGTAGCGAACCTTTTCTGGCAAGACTCCTGGAGACATACCACGCTTCACGAGGAGCTGGTCATGGGGGCAGAGATCAAATAATTTGGTCTTTATCTCGTATTTTCTGGTGGCCAACGCTAAGGGCAGATTGCACTGACTTTACAGCAGCTTGTGCTGTTTGTGCCCATTCTAAAACACCCAGGCATCTGCCAGTGGGCCTCCTGCAGCCTGTCCCTAATGGTGATCGTCCATGGTCTCTTGATTTTTTGGGCGAACTACCCACCTCAGTGGGCTATACATATATTCTGATGGTCGTGGACAGATTCTTGAAAATGGCCAATTTTCTGCCCTTGCCTGGTCTGCCTTCTGCTAAGGAGTTGGCTATAGTGTTCGCTTGTGAGGTATTCAGAATCCACGGAGAACCTCAGGTATTGGTATCTGACCGAGGCAGCCAATTTATTTCCAGATTTTGGAGGGTATTTTGTGGCCAAATGGGCATTCAATTGTCTAATTCATCTGCTTACCATCCACAGACTAATGGAGCCGCTGAATGCTCTAACCAAGGGCTCTGAAGAAGTGCTCATAGTTCTAGCACGAAGCGCGTCAGAATTTTATCCTGTATATTACTGTACCAGCAAGTGACTTTTTACTATCATTGTCCCTACGAGGATAGAGGGATATTTGTGCAGCTCTAAAAGCTCTAATAGCTTGAAAGTGACTTCCTAAACAGGGATTAAGCCTACATCTAGCTTAAGGAAAGAAGCAACACCTGCTATATGAGCAGGTTACATCATTAGATTGCTTCAGTATACCTGAAAATAGATAGAAAGATCTTATAAGGACCTCACAAGTACCCGCTCATAAGCTGGGGGGAACAAAGATACCCCCCTTGTAAAAGGAGTGGCGGGGGGAAAAGTCGAGAGGATCATAAACCCGGCAAGTACACAATTTGATACCGGGAAATCCGCTACCTGCTCGCGCCCTGACAGTGAGTCCGCAACAGAAGGGTTTGAAGCGTACACTGTTTCTATTGAATTAACCATATATTGCCCTTACCTTCATCTGCTTAATCATTGCATACAACAAAGGAACTGGCTTCAGAAGTAATTTACAACAGATATCCAGCTGCATGTTATCCATCCCTTTATTCTCAGTTTGAAGACAGATCTCACTTCTTTGCTTATTTTGAGATTCTTTTGGGACTTTTTAATGTTGTTTAGATATTATTGTTTAGATATTTCTGGTATATTTGCATTTAATATTGTATACTTATTATGTATAGTTTATAACTATTGTATAATTTTTTATTGTTTAGAATAAATATATTTAGCTTATATCTTTGTGCCATTTATATTTTATATATATATTTTATTTATATTATTAGATCTAAGCGCTTATTTCCTTTCTTTGTTTGTTTTTGATCTGGCTGAGAACCCGCTCCGTTGCTGAACTGATCTGGCTGAGAACCTGCTCCGTTACCGTCTGATCTGGCCAAGAACCCACTCGTTGCTGAACTGATCTGGCTGAGAACCCGCTCCATTGCTGTACTGATCTGGCTATGAAGCCCCGTTGCTTCAGTCTGCCTGGCTATTGAGCCTTGTCTGTGCACCTGACCAGTCTATGCTTCCCGTTGGTTTGTAACCTGTTCCGCTGAGCCATTGTTCTGTTTCCATCCATATATGGTTGTGCCTCCTCCGTTGTCTAACTGGCCAGCATTACATTCAACGGTTTCCAGTTGCCCAGTTGGGGTGCGCCGCGTGGCGCTAATCTTATTCTGTCGACCTTAGGCATAGCATTCATGCTATCGCCACTTACTCCTACTGCCTGCGGCAGTGTGTACATGCAAAGTACCGGTACAGTGCTAGCAAGTGCTGACTGAGTTACTCTGATCCCTCTGTGTTTCCCTCTGCTCTTACTGCTGGGCTCACTCCCTGTGGGAGTTCCTATGTATCTCTGGGCATCTCCTGTTAACTTTTCAGTGCCTAACACTATCTAAGCTACCTGTGTGCTCCTTCGTGTTGCAGTGCCTGGATGAGGGCCAGCACTAACATTGGCACGCAGTACTGGGTGTGTGGAGACCCTGAGCTCATATTCCTGTCTAGTGGCCAGAGGGCCCAGAGCCAGCATTTGCGCTTGTTCCACTGTCCTAGGAGGGGACACCTGTGGCCTTCCAGTGTTCACTTCGATCCACCCTTAGCGCTCTAGGGTTTACCCTTGTAAGTGGTGTCCTCAGTCACTCTGGGACCCCTGTTCCGTGGTCCAGGACTTACTGCCATTCTCTGTCCTGATGTCAGCCAGGGTCCAGTAGCCTGATCGCTCCAAGTCCTCTAGTGGAGGGTTGCCTGCCTAAGATACCTCCACTACCTGTGTTCCGTCTCAGTCATTCTGTTTACAGTCATTGCTTACTGCCTATATACCTCCTTATAGTGTGGTTTCGTTTTGTGGGCCTGTGGCCTCATTCCTTGTATGCACTTTACTCAAAAAAGTAATTTTAACCTTACTCTTCTGAGTGTTCATCAAAAACCGTGACACACACACACCATCCTGTAACATGGGTGTATTCTGAATATGGACAATTGGTCCCGGTGCCCACTCAGGACCTCGTGTTTCTCGGTCTCTGCTTCGATACTCAGCAGAGTCTGGTCTACCTGAAGGAAGACTCAATTCAACAGCTCACCTCCAAGGTGTCCGGTCTTGTCCTGGATGTCAGCTCCAGCAAGGAAGTTCTCCTCCCTGGTGGAGAAGATGATCTCCACCTCTGGCTCATGCCAGAGAACGTCTTCGGTTTGTGATCCATGTTTTCAGATGGAATACGGATCTCCTAGATCAACCTGTCTCCCTTCCTTCGGAGGTAGCTCAGACCCTTCACTGGTGGTCGAATGTCTCCAATCTGGCGACAGGGAGGCCATTTGTGATTCCTTACTGGACCACAGTGACGATGGATGTCAACCCGCACGGTTGGGGAGCAGTCTAGGGTCACCTAAGTGTTCAGGGTCAATGGTCAGAGGAGGAGACTCTTCTTCCCATGAAGATTCTAGAGCTCAGGGCAATTTCCTATGCTCTGACTTATTGGACCACTCATCTGATGGGTGTCCAGTTTGATTCCAGTCCAGCAAACACCACGGCCGTGGCTTACATCAACAAGCAAGTAGGCACCAGAAGTCCCGCTGCTTTGTTAGAAGTGAAAGGTATTTTAACCTGGACAGAAGATCATGTACCTGATATCTCAGCGGTGCACATTTCAGGCATAGAAAACATCCTTACAGACTTCCTCAGTCAACACACTGTAGATCCGGGCGAGTGGGAGCTTCAGCCAGAAGTGTTCGATCCCCTGGCACAGATGTGGGGTCTTCACATGATAGACCTGATGGCTTCCAGGGACAACCGCAAAGTTCAGATGTTTTGCTCACACTTTAGGGATCCCCTAGCTTTTGTGGTGGATGCTCTGTCGATTCCATGGGGATTTCATCTGGCATACATCCTTCCTCCTCTTCCTCTCCTATCCAGGGTGCTGTGGAAGATTCGGATGGCCAGACCTCCCACCATCCTGATTGCTCCAGACAGCCTTAGTTTCCGGAACTGCTAATGCTATCTTTCTTGGCACTGTTTCCACTGCCACGCAGACCGTATCTCCTTCGCCATGAGTACCTGTGGAAGGAGGATGTGGACCATCTGGCTTTGACAGCATGGGTGTTCAGGCCTCCATCTTGACAAAGGAAGGCTACTCTGCAGAGGTGGTATCCACTATGATTAAGGCTGGGAAACCAGTTTCTTCTAAAGTGTATCATAGGGTTTGGTCTATCTTCCATGCTTGGTGCGTGGACAGGGATCTGTTCTCACAGGACTTTGATCTTCCAGCTATCCTGTCCTTTTTACAGGATGGTGTGAACAAGGGCCTTAACCTTAGTTCCTTGCAGACCTCAGCCCTCTCTGTCTTTTTTCAGAGACGCTTTGCCACCTTACTGTATGTCAAGGTCTTCTTTCAGGGTGTCTCTCAAGCCTTCCCTGTTTATAAGGCTCCGACTCCTCAGTGGGACCTTAACGTTGTTTTGGGAGTCTTGCAGCAGCCTCCTTTTTGAGTCCTTGGCTACCATTCCTTTGCGTCTTTTAACGTGGAAGATGGCTTTTCTTTTAGCTGTAGTCTCTGTCCGCAGAGTGGCTGAGTTGCAGGCTCTGTCCTGCAAACCACCTTTCCTGGTGTTTCACAAGGATAAGGCCATTCTCTGAACCTCCTAGGAATTTCTTCCTAAGGTGGTCTCTAAGTTCCACATCAATTAGGAGACTGTTGTGCCTTCTTTTTATCCTGACCCTAAATCTGACAAGGAGAGGGATCGCCACTTGTTAGATGTGGTGCCCTGTCTTAAGTGCACTGCACTGAGTCTGTCCGTCAGACTGATGCACTTATTGTCATCCCTGAAGGTCCCAAGGTTGGTAAGGTGGGATCCAAGGTGACTATTGCATCTTGGATCAAGTCTACCATTCACAAGGCTTATGAATTCATGAAGAAACCTGTTACCTTTCGCATCGCAGTGCATTCCACTAGGTCTGTTGAGGCCTCCAGGGCCTACAAGAATCAGGCCTCTGCTGATCTTTTGTGCAAGGCGGCCACTTGGTCTTCTGTGCACACATTTGCCAAACACTACTGTGTTGATGTTCTGGCTTTGGCTGAAATCAGCTTCGGCAGGAAAGTCCTAGAGGCAGTTTTGCCTGTCTAGGGCTTTACTTTCTTGTATTTATAGTTCTTTATGTTTTTAAGCCATTTTGGCTCTTGTTCAGTTCGTTACTGTTTGTAAAATAAATCTCAGACAATTAGGTAAGGTTAAAAGCTTTATTGAAAATAATGCACAATAGCCCCACTTAGGTCCAGATAAGGTCCGTACCAAGGACCTTACAGATCTGCCGCAGGTCAGGGCGAAAATACACACACAGTAGTAGTAAGCAAATAAGTGTGATGATCTTAGATTTGTAGGCAGATTCTCAGCAGGTTTCAGGAACAAGGATATCCTCAACAGCCCCACACCGCAATAGGTGACACAGGAGATGGGTAACTGAAGGGCAATCCCTAGTGGACTAGGGGTAATGAAGGCAGCACGGATAGTGTACAAGTGGACACTAGGCCCTAGGCTTCTAGGGTTAATGGAGGCAACACTGGCAAGACACTGGCAGAGACTGAAACCTAGGATGCTAGGGTTAATCGGGGCAACACAGGCAGTACTCTGGCAACAGCTGAACCCTAGAACACTAGGGTTAACGGAGGCAGGACTCTGGCAGCAACTTGACCCTAGCACGTTAGGGTTAATGGAGGCAACACGGCTGTGGCACTGGTAATGACTGAACCCTAGAACTCTAGGGTAGACGGAGGCAACACAGACAGGACTCTGGCAGTGATGGGGCCCGAGCACACTAGGGTTAACGGAGGCAAAAGACACCAGATACTGGTAATATAGCGACCCTAAGGCAATAGGGTGAACTGAGGTAATGCGGGCACAAATGTGGTACAGACTGGACCCAGATATTATAGGGTTACCTGAGGCAACACAGACACTGGTGAGTGCAGGGAATCCCACAGGCTCCAGGAGACTATAGGAGCTGTAAGCGGGTAGGAGAGAGATAGGTACATAACGTAACCGGTCCACAACCGGTGTCTCCCTGATCGGTACACGGAGGAAGTAAGCCAGTCCCGAGAGTGACTGAACTAGGGGCACCACCAGGTCGGCACACACGGGCTACAGCCAGTCAGGAGAACCACCAGACACCAGCCCAGCCAGATCGGTGATAATGGATCGTCAGCCAGTCCTTAGTCAGTAATGGAATCAGACACTCAGCCACGCCAGTTCGGTACGCAAGGAGTTAGTCAGCCAGTCCTAGTCGGTAATGGAATCAGATACTCAGCCAAGCCAGTTCGGTACACAAAGGAGATAGTCAGCCAGTCCAGGTCAGCAATGGAATCGGATCACAGGAGCGTCAGGCACTAAGGGTAGTCAGGCAAGCCGGGTCATACACGGAAACAGGAAACAAGAGCTACTAGTCGCTGGATACGGGTACTCCATGAAAGGGCACCAGTATAGTGACAGGAGGGCGTATATAAAGGCAAACCCAGGGAAGAGTCATAGCGCAGGACCAATAAGAATGCAGCTAGGGTAAACCCAGAAGTAACAATGTCGTAGGCAGAATCACGGCACTGTGATAAGTGTTCTGTGTTACAGTTATTCAGTGTCCGTTGACACTTTGTTAGTTTTGGCTGTTCCATGTCTGGATAGTCCATGGGAGCTCTGGTATCATGAAGACCAGGGGTTGGTCTTTTCCTTAATTTTTTCCCATCCTGGAACTCAGTGTTGGTACATCACCATGGTATCTGTCGCTGTCAGCTATATTGGAAGACAGAGGAAAGAGGATTTTAGTCTTACCTGTTAAATCCTTTTCTCTTAGTCCATACAACTTACAGGTTTCCTACCCAGTGAAAGGAATCATGCTTGGTCTCCTGTGGCTGGATGTGGGAGTCCTACTGGATCCATGCTCACATGAGTTTTCCTCTTCTTCTTCTCACTATCTATCTCAGTAGGTTTAATATCACAAATCTAACTGGAGAGGAGTGGCTGGTTAGCCTGCTAGGAGTAGAGGAAGGCTCTGCCCCTACAATTTCATTGAAGAATTGTTCCAACCTACTAGGAGGAGCATGTCGCTCCCCATGGTACCTTTAAGCTATATGGACTAATAGAAAAGGATTTAACAGGTAAGACTAAAATCATCTTATTGAGCGACAAGCAACACAGAACCAAAAAACGCAGTAGAGACAAGACTGGGAGAAAAGAGGCCGTGGACCTGTTGATAACATGCACCACACTCATATTATTCGGCAAAAAAATGGTCACCGATCCCAAAAACACTCATCCAAGATTTCCACCTCACCACAATAGTGAACAATTTCAGAAGCATCTGGTTCTGGATAAGAGAGGAAACAAGCAATGGCACAGACTACCACTCCGCACACCACTGACCCCAAAAATAGGCCCCAAAATGACAGACTCAGCCACATTGGTGAACATTTCCGAATTGAAACTGGATGCTTTGAAATCAACCATGAATTCTTCCTAGATGGCTAGACCGGGCCTTGATCATTGCTCTAACCCGAATGTGAAGATGGGGAGCCTTGACGCCCTTTGTTGGTGGAAAGCAACGACAAAATGTACTTCCCATCACCTGCAGGCAAAAACCAGGTGACCGACACCTTCTTTGATGGCTTTACATGTGAATCCAGATAGACAAACATCTGCAACAAACAACTGCAAATGGTACTATCCTAAGGACTGGCAAAAAGAAAATCATCAAGGTAGTGAAGAACTTTTTTTCCCGTGCTTCTGTAGGAACGTGAATCTACAAGGAGGCTGAATTACACACATGCCCCAAGCCAGGACATACCAAACTACCATCAGCCAGAGCAATCATGGGAGAACCCTTCCCCAAACTATCAAGCATCATAGGTAGCATCTGCTCCAAATCCTGACTGCCCTTCACAACCTGCACAGGTCCAGCGCGCCAGACCTAGGAACTTCCCACTCTACTATACCTGGGTTGATTACAGGAACCACCAGGGACCTTGGAGTCTGCTGCCTGGTAGTCTCATCATCCAACTAATCTGCTTCAGAGTATAACCTAGGCTGGGAGGCAGCTGGAAAAATACCCTTCACAGACTTTTCACTCATGGGTATACTACAGGAATGAGAAGAGGTCACCAGCCTTGGAATCCAGGATGTCCGCAATGTAGGAGGAGGAAAAGCCTAACCACTGCAGCCTGTCATTGATGCATGGGTTGGTGCACGCAGGGTCCCTTGACGAGCACTCCTGGAAGACACCTCCATTTAGTTGGAGGAGACTGGAGCCAGAAGAACCCTGATCTCACTAGATCTCTGAAGATGCCATCCTGTAACTCCCTCCACTGCCGAGAAGATTCACAGGCCCAGCCACAATCAGTGACAAACCCAGTGAAGATCCCCCATCTGGGGCAGCAGCAGAGGCCCATGGTGACACGTCGCTCCACTGTAGTGTCCCTGAACCCTGGGGCGAGCCTATGTAGCTAGAGTGCGTATAGGAGAAACTGCAGAGGGCATCGATGCACTCCTTGTGTAGGAAGAACTGGGGCTGTATCACTCCAGTGGCTGCCATCTCAAGGCCTGACATGAGGCCTTGACATCACTGGGGTAAAGAACATCCTGCCCCCCCCCACTGAGTCAGCAGCTGCCTAACTTTGAATTTATTATAATATACAACATAATTATTTTTTAAATATGACATAGGTTATAACTGAAACAGAGCTACACATGAAATACTACAGAGCATACAATTGAAATGGAATTACAATATGATACCAGAGAGCTTACAATTGAAATTAAGCTGCACTAGTGATACTACATAGCTTCCAATTTAAATGGAGCTACACTAGTGTTATTATAGACCTTGCAACTGAAATGTTACTGCAGTAGTAGTAACACAGAGCTTACAATGACAATGGAGCTACATTAGTGAAACCACAGAGATCACAACTGAAATTAAGATACCACAGAGATTACAACTGAAATGAAGCTACACTAGTGATGCGCAGTTCTTGTAAATTGGGCTACACAAATGATACCTGCAATAATCCACTTTAGAAAGTCACTTTATGCTATTATTGGCATCTCTGTCTGCTTTTCTGGACACCTCGACTCAACTTACTCTAGCTTTGCTATTACCTGTCTTCCAGTCTGCTTGTAGCCGCAGCAGGGTCAAACTTGTAGCTGACACTGTTCACTAGCTATGCATCCCAATTTCACTCTGAAGCTGCTATCAGCAGCAGCTTTCACAGATTGTTTTTTGCTTCTTAACCCATAGCTCCCCGGTATCCTATTTCACTGTGTAAGTAAGTAGTTCTGATTCACTGCTTCCGTTCACTCCAGAATTCGTTATTGGCTGATGTTGTGTATCTGTTCGGCCTAGTAACCCCCCTATGCCTTGTGGATATGCCCCCTCTCCTGTTTGTCAGAGTGACAGATGAGTTTAAGAACCCAGATGTTTGCTTTTCTGGATACAAATGTTCCACTTACTCCAACTATGCTATTTTTTGTTCTCCAGTCTGCTTTCAAGGATAAATCCACTGACTAACAGGACAATTGGCTGAACTTTCTACATGGATTCCTCAGATGTGAACAATGTTCTAGTATTGAGTTCTGAAACTGATTTCCTAAAGAGCTTAGATATTATAGATTCTAGGGATATCCCTGATTTTCCATAACTGACATAACTGACTGTACCAATAATTACAACTCTTGTGCCAAACCAAGGCTATCACCAAAACCTGCAGTGCCTAAGCCTTTTAGGAATATAATTAGAGAATTAGAATCAGGACTACAGTTCCCAGCATCCCCAGCCAGTTGGGAATGGTAGTAATTGTAGCTGAAGAACCTCAGGTTACCCATCTCGGTTTTAGACACAATGTTTGCAATTTAACAGAAAAGAAAAGAGTCACCTACAGGAGATATCCAGTTATTGACATGTTCCATTTGTTGAACCTTCATTTCCAACCAGCCTATCAGAACAACAGGGCCAGTGCAGTCAGTATGGGAAAAGCATCCAGTTTTGTTTTCTCAGGATTTTTCACTGAAAAATATGTTTTTCTTTTTTTTGCATAAATTCCTGCTGATAGAAAATCCATTAAAATATCCACCTTTTTTAACTACCACATGAAACCCCCATGATAATTTGGCAATTTCTTCATTTCTGTGGCCATGAAAACACTTGCTGAAATATTACTGTTATTAAGTGAAGTGAAATGGGGAAATCCAGCTGAAAGCAATACCACAAGCAGAGGAAGTAGTAGTAGAGGGTGCCAAGCACCAACAGAGAATACAGCTACCACCACATCATCTATGACCTGTGATAAGTGGTTACTAAAAAAAGGGTAATTTTTTATTTTCATCTGGGTGTTGTGCACAGTAACAGCACAGAGTTGCATCTGCCTAAACTTGCAATTTCTGTGAGTGTGACACCAGGTGCACAACCTATGATGATGATGATGATTAGGTTGGTAATGCTGGTGGTTATGATGATGATGAAAAAAGTGAATACAGAACTTCCTTAGCTCAAATAAGAAAGTGTTCTTCATATAGGACTGTGTATCACTACTAGCAGTAATATTATGCTGTTCAGTCATCTAAGCATCAAATGTTGCAGAATCAGGTTTACTTTGCCACAGGACTCAGACTGCTAGTAATTTTTTTCAAAGTTAAGGTCTTCAGCAAGGTAAGCCTTGAAAAAAATGTTAGCACTAGAGCAGTCCTATGGCAGAATAAAACTTGAAATAGGTTTGATCATGGTGGTGGCTGGCTGGTAGAATGGCAGATGAATCAAAAAGTGGTTATCATGGTGGTTTCCATAGATTAAACCAAACAAGCAATAAAAATAATTGACCCTTCATGCAATGAGCTGTGCATATTCTACAGGATAGACAGAGTCTGCCATAGTTCCACATGTACAGGATAGCTGTCTGCTGGTGGCACTGTTAATAGCAATGTCAGTGCCAGGTAGGACCTTTGCACCTGGGAGATACTTCGAATATTACTGCTAGTCCCGTCTCAGATCCTAGAAGAAGACACGGCAGATGATGCTGTTGTTGTAGTTCTGAGTTGATGGGTGACTACCCGGACATGCATTTCAGTGTGGGATTTTGGGTTACATTGTTGTCAAAGGGGATAGACATGGGTCACAGTAACACCAATAGATTTGATGGGGGATGGTTTAACATTGTCAACACAAAACACTGTGGTTATGCTTGATATGCTTTATTAGAGCACAACCCCTCTTCACAACCTTTTCACATGGTGTTCATGTTGCTGTGCATGTTGATAACTGCACAGTCCCTGTCCCCAAGGAAGAATATTCGCACACCCATGATTTAAACAACTGGCTACCTCCAGTATTCCAACAAGTGCAGCTCCATCACTGATTTCTGCCTACAATAGCTAGCATCAACATTTCATCAACTCTCTCTCACTCCCAGTTCCTACAGTGCAGCACCCACGGTGAAACTCATTGCACACATACAACTAATTATTTCTACTTAAAAAGACTCTCTTATATTTGCCGCCCATCAGAGCTTTTAAAAATAAACTGTACCTTAAGGTGCATCAACATTTTACAATAATAACGAAAAGGCAATTATCATGTTTTTGATCATGTTTTGGGGCAGATTTATTAAAAGTCTTTAAAGGCCCAAAACAGCTCCTGTCAGAAATATGGGGAAATTGAAACTGAGCCCAACTGATGTTATCAGGGCTGGATACAACCAAGAATTGTGTCTGTTATGATCGAAATTAAAAGCCTGGTCAGTCCTTGAATGCCTCTGTGAACTGTGAGACTGGTAGTTTTACAGGTCAGCATGTATAATGGGATCAACAAAGGAGAAAAGGAAGCTTTTAAAAAAAAAAACACCTTTGGCTACCACACTGATCTACACTGGCTCAAAATGAAGCCCCAGCACCCTTGGCAGGCCTACTGCTACAGTAGCAAACCTCTGATATGGCATCATCCACAAAAAGTATGGTTAACTTTCTAGCTAAGAAAAACACAGGAAAGGATATTTGTTTTCAATGCAGATAGATTAATCCAGGGGGAATGCCTTTTGGAAGAGGAAGGCATTTTTCACCCACTTAGGAATTCATTGGAAACTGCTTCAATACATTATTTTTTATTTATTGCCTTCTTCGAGATGTACAAAGCTGATATGACAATGGTTGAACTTGATGGATGCATTTCTTTTTTTTCAGCCTCATCAACTGTTACTTTGTAAAAATTCCAGAAAATCACAGATCATGTTTATCTTTCACATGTTTCAAGTACAGTCTTGATTTGAAAACAGAGGGCTATATGAAAAAAAGAGACTGGAGAATGGTTGGGGCAAATCTAGCGTACAATGGGGAACAAATAAAATTATCATCCTTTATATTGATTCAAATCAGGCTTTTAAGCTTTTCACAGTCGGAGACGTCTATCTTAGGGATGTGCTGAATTTTCCTCTGCAGAAAGAAATTGGAATAGAGCATTCCACCTCCCAGAAAAGTGGGAAGGCTCCTTCTCACTTGTTCTGTACTGAAGATGTGAGTGAGTGTGTCCTTGTGCAAGTATATGTATATACATCTATAAAGATGAGCAGGCACTGACTGAAAAATAGGTTCTTGTTAATAACCACTGAGATAGTGGGTGTACTCTAGGACTCAAAATAACAATAACATAACACACCTAAGCGGTAGAAATCCCTAAAGGTTCAACTCCTCATAAAAAACAGCAAGTCCCATAAATGAGGCACTCAAAACAAGAGCTCATATAGACATCATCAACTTTTATTGGTACAAAAAGAAATAATCAAAGGAATGACATTTAAAAATAACCAGAAGAAGCAAACAACCTTAAAGCCTGCATGAATATGGTACATGATTGTAAATTTATAATGTCTGGTGTGATATAATATTAGAATAAGTCAAAACAATCCTGACTATATAAAAAAAAACATTAATGCAGCATTGTAGGGATGTAGTGTGTGTGTGTATGTATATATATATATATATATATATATATATATATATATAATTATTGGCTAAAAAATGTTGTCACAACGCAGTCATGTGCAGTAGAGACTGCCCGCTCTGCAGGCAGTTCCCAGTAAGGTGCACAGAGAGGACTATGGTCTGAATTCGGAGCGCCCCTCTCCATATAGCAGCGGCACATTCGGCCAGTCAGTACTGCGCATGACTGCAGCTCGGCCGTCCAGGCACAAGCCGAGGTTGTTGAGTGGCACTGTGGCCCGTGTACACGTTCTTTTTAATTAATATATATATATATGGAGCGAGAGAGAGTTAAGATTGTAGCCGTATTAGTCCAGTGATGACAAAATTATTATCTTGTAATACCTTTTTTATTGGACTAACAGAATTTTGGTTTTACAAGCTTTCGGGATAAACTCCCTTTATATATATATATATATATATACACACACACACACACTACATCCCTACAATGTAAAAGTACAATGTGAAAAACCCACAAGTGAAAACAATTAGAATAAGACCACAATAGTGGAAAAAAAGAAAATTAAAGTGCAATTATACTAAACAATATACTTATCCAAGAAGAGAGAGATGATACAGAAATAAGCAAGAGCTTCCTCTGGATACCGATCCCAACTCGTATCGCCTAGATGAGGCTTCATCAGGGGTTTGTTTTTAATTGTTTCTAAATGTCATTTCCTTGATTATTTCTTGTTCTACCAACAAAATTTGATGATGTTTTAAGTGTCTTATGTTACAAGTATATGTATATGTCATGATTTGTGTGTGGGAGTATAAGAATCATTCTATGGGAACATCAGAATTCAATGCAGGAACATGAAAAAACATGTTGGAAGGCAGAAGATTGAGCAGGAACACCTTCCAGGAGGACTATAACCCTATTCTTTGGAAATTCCTGTTGGAAAAAAAATCAGATCTTCTACAAATCCCTACTCTTTACCTTCGAGGGGAATAAAGCTCAAAATAAATCAATTATATTTTTTGAAATGTTTATTTGCTGCCAGTGAGTCAGTTAGTTTGTTCCAGAATTGCTTCACTGTTCTTTGTGTCTCCCTAAATAGAAGGGTATCCCAGGCATGGGCCCTGGCTTCCATGTGCCTAGAGGTAATAGCTGTGCCCCACTGATGAGGTCCACAAAGCCCGAAACATATGTCTGGGGTTATGCTGTTTCTCTTGTGCAGAGAAGATTTGCCTGACATTTCAGAGCTGGACTGTCTGAGGGCAGGACCATTCTGATATGAATATAGACATTTCCTCTCTGCAATGGCACATGGGAGTGAAAAACGTGATCTGAGCAGCACCTTTAGGCTACCATACCTTGAACAAAACACCTAATTTTGTACTCTCTCAGTGTGAGTTCATCACACTTTTTATTTTTGTAGTCTCCCACTGTTCTTTGTGCGCATGGCAGACAATACATTTCAAACAAACTTTTGTAATAGCTTATAGGTAAGCATAAGGTCTGGTTCAGTTTCAAAGTCATGGGCCTCTGCAGATACATGTTGCTTCCTTGGGTGGTCTATTGTTTGCCATTTATAACCAATATCTGAGGTGTTACTCCTTTTACAAAAAATGTTACACAAAAGCTTAAGATGCATTTACCTGCCAATATTATTTTATGTAGCCTGTCAGTATATTTTCCTGGAAGTATCTTTTCTTTATGAACTAGTTAAGCTGTAAAAGCTGGGGTGTTGTGGGAATCTAATTTGTCCTTGCTGCTTACTCATATGAATTATCTATTAATAAAGCTTGCTTTGCCCACAGTTTATTTATTTAGTAATTCATTCATTTATTAATTAACCCATTACGGACCAGATGAGGTGCTATGACCGTCATGGTCCTTATACCATTAAGGACCGGTGACGGTCATAGCACTTCACGTACTTTTTACTTACAGCACTGTACCAGGAGCACTGTAAGTAAAAACGGGGACTAAAATTGACCTCTACAAGGCTGGAGCGGTCTCTCTTAGGCCCCAAAGTGGTGCACTGTTATGTGTAACAGGTCCCCTGTACCTGCGCATCAGAAAGGATCAAAGCGGACATCTTTTTCACTGGTCTTATCTACGAATTTCCATATAGACTTCAGAAGGAATCTGTGAGAAATAATAAGAGATAAAAGGCATCACCTGCAGTGGAATCCAGCTCTTAGAAATAAACTCCCACCTGTTTCATTTCAAGTAACTGCATTACAGCAGTTTTGACAACATTACTTAACCCTTTGAGTGCCAAAGAGATATCCTATCCTAATAACCCCTTAATGTGGCCAGGAAATGCTAGTCAACCCTTTGCTCAAGAGATAACATCTTGATCCAAGATATCATGTTCATTCAGACAGTTGTGACATCAGAGGACTTTTTTTTTCCAAAGAAAAGTAGGCAATGTGCTTAAGCCTCTAAGGACCAGCGGGTGTGCATTAGGATTAGGACAGTAAAGTAAGTGTGTGTGTGTGGAGGGATATTGGGTGTAGTATTAGTAGGTGTTAGTTTTCCATTAATGCCATCCCATTTCTGTCTACAGAAAAGAATAGATAATAGAGTACACTTTTGGAATGGCTCTGTTGCTTTCTCCTAGGTTTAATACACAGAAAAACCTTTTTCAAACAGACTCAAGAAAGAGTTTTGAAATCATGATAAAGATCTGTGTTCTCCTTTGATAATGCACATTACATCTACTTTTTCTTTTAGGGCTTTGATCTCTGGATATATTGCCAGACATTCCATCATAATCAGGGCACTAATTGCGGAAGCATGTAACTGGAAGTAGGGCTCTAGCTGCCCTGGCTTTTTTTAACCCTTTGGATGCCAATAAGTTATGTAAACCAATGTGCTTCATATCTCTTCGGCACTCAAAAGGATAACCCCTTGGGTGTCAGCACACTGGATTTGAAAAAGTAATGCCTAAAAAGATAAAGCACAGATTGTCAGCTTAAGTTGAGGGTACTTCCATCAATAAACTGTGACCTGTGTAGGAATTACAGCCCTTTCTAGACATAGTCCCTCCATTTTAAGGGACCAAAAGATATTGTCTGACTGTTTCTTGGCCTAGTGTGTACCACTGCATCAACTGTTAATGCACAAGATAGGTAACAAAAGGTCTAGACGTGGTTCTAGGTGTATCATTTGAAGTCTGTTGCTGGAAGGGCTCCACCTCCACCAAATTAAAAGTATCACCCCCCAACGGCTATGAGCTGTGCAATGAGGCGTGTAATTTTTTGGGACTACTGTCCGCACATCCCCTTGGAATTAAACCCACCAAAATCTTCCAGTGTGGCCTGTATTGATTTTGGGATGGGCTGTGACAGTCTGTTCTTACTAGGACCAGATGTGGCATGATCCCCCTGCCCTTTCTCCTGCCTATTGGTGGTGAGTGTGACACTGGTATATGTAGTAGTGCCACCACGTTCTGCACTTATCAACACTGACTTGTGGTAGTGGTTCAGGTGTTGGTTCATCCCGGAGGTGGTTAGATGACCTAACACCCTCCCACGGCTGACTTCTCTGCCACACAATTTACATCTAGCTAGCAGGCCATCACCAAAAGTCACAAAATACTCCCACGCTTTGGAGCAAAGGATGACACTGGAAGGTGGTGGAGAAGAAGAAACTGAGGTAACACTTTCTTCATCTTCACTTGCTGAAGCAACCTCCCTATTCTTTTTTTTTCTACGTTCCTTTACAGGTATACTAGTAGACCTAAAGATGGCAGCAGGGATGGTGGGACTTGGATTGGAGGAGGATGGAGTAGCACTGGTGGGGGAGACACTAGCAGCTACTATGTGCCTGGGAGACTCATTTGGAACTGAAGAGGCAGGTGTTGAGTTTTCAGTAGAAGACAAAATTGTAGCACTAGATGCAGAAAAAGGAGGAGTACTATGGGCAGCAGTGGAAAAAGCAAGGTCGGCTGAAAAATCAAGCTTCTGAGGCCTTGGTCCCTCATATTCTTCTTCTACCTCTTGTAGGTTTGGACAGGAAGAAAAATCATCACAGCAGATTTTGGGGAGACTTGCTGAATTCCCTCTTCTGCCTGGTGTCTACAGGGAAATGGTAAACTATCTTCCTCAATAACATTTTTTGGAGAAGATATGCTCTCAGTGTCAGTGACAGTGGTGGCAGGAGCAATTTTCTCCAAATACTCCAATAATTCCCATTTGGGCTGCTTACACAGATGTTCGCTATAAAAATCCTGGCTTGATACTGCCAACAGTTTCAGACCAGTAGTGTTAAACACACTAGGTGTACCTAGTTTTATAGAAATGGCTGTAACGAGGTGGTGACTAAACTGGCAATGACACTAGTCATTGTTCAGGTGGTTATGGGGGGATCATCACAAAACAGCCGATGAGAGACAGGTGACAACTGCTTCGTGGTCTTAGAGGAGGACCTGGACCTCTCTGCCCTGCTAGTAGAGGTAGAACGACCTGCAGTTCCCTTCTTATTTCAAATTTTTGGTTTGGAGTGCTGCTGCTGAGTCTGACTAGTACTACTCAAAGTATTCTTCTTTCCCTGCCTGCTGCTGCTAGCTTTGCTTGAAAGCAACTGCACTGTGGTGGTGGTGTTGGTTGTTGCTGGGTCACTGCAGTTGGTACCAGGGCAAGGAACATCAGGTTGTTCACTAGGACTCAAATCCATTAGAGATAGGTAGGTAGTGAACTGTTATAGTTTTAAAATTTTAAAACCTGGCCACACAACAACTGTCAGACTGGCTGTGTCACTATGAAAATTATTCAACCAAATTTCTAATATTATTTTTAATATTTTAACACAGAAACAAAGGTTACTCTCCCTTGTGGTGGCAATAAGGTACTAGGCCTGCCTACACAACTGTGAGATTGGCTGTGTCACTCTGAAAATTATTCAAACAAATTCCCAATATTTTTAATATTTTTTTGAAAAGGAACACAGGTGACTCTCCCTTGCGGTGGCAATAAGGCACCCTGCGTGTCTACACATACACAGCTGTCAGACTGGCTGATGTGTCACTCTGACAATTATTCGAACAAAACCCTAATATATGTAATATTTTGCACAGGAACAAAGATGACTCTCCCTTGCAGAGGAAATAAGGTACTAATGCTGGCTGCCTGCCTATGTCTAGTGCTACCTGTCTGCCTATGCCTACACAACAACTGGACACTCTATCTCTGCTTCTTCTCTGTCCAACGCACTAACAGGAAATGCAGGCTGTCTGGGTGTCTGTGTCATTAGTCCAACTCCCATCATGAAACCAAGAAGCTAATTGGAATAGAGACATGGATGGAAAGTATGGAGGGAAAGTAATTGTGACATTCGGACCAGGGCTGGTCGGATTCAGATTTTTTTTTGCCTTTGAGATGGCCTGAATGTCTCAGAATGACCCAATATTCAATGAATTCCGAAAATTGCTGAGCCTATTTGCACAAGCCTAACATGCATAATCTCAGAGGGTTTACACAAGATGCAAACCACTAAGTATCAAGAACAGAGAGGCAAGATTTCAATTTGCTACAATTTACATAAAAAATATATGTAGAGTTCTGTAGAGAGTGACATCAAGTGGAACTCTCATCTCCCATAAAGTTATCTGTAATCAAATGTTCTTCTCCAATAAAACTTCAATCTCTATTTATTTTTTAATCTGCATGGTAATGGATATATTAGACGTTAAAGCTATACCCGAAGATGTCACCGGAGGGACTGCCGTGGTACAGCTCAGTACCGAAAGGCTGTCAATCACCTCCCCTCCTCCTCTTCCCAAGTTGTGCCTCATTCCCTCCTCTTTCAAAGACTAACAAATCAATGCGAGCCAGGTCACATGAATGTTGGCATAAATCTAAAGAACCACAGATCAGGCTTTCTCATATGGTTAATCTCATTCAGACTAATAAAACCTCTTGTTTATTGCAAACTGGTAGGAAACAAAACAGAGATCAGCAAATACAGTCAGCTGTACATACTATACAAAAAGATGCTTATAATTAGAGGATTAAAGACTGTTACTTAAGTAAGCCCTTCTGGTAAATCAATTTAATAGACAGTCAGCTATATAAAAAGTAGAACAATTTTGGAACAAACTCACCGCAATGTAGGGAATAAATTAATATGCCCTTTGATTTAACCCAGTGCATTGCACTCAAAGGGTTAAATCGGGCATGAATACTAGAGGTCTCCAATGCAATGGAAATCCAACCCTTCAGACAAATAAAACTTTTCACTGACGAACTGAGGATTTTAATCTTTTGAGTGTCAGTGGGGTATCTGACACTTTGCAACATTATCAGTGGACTTTGTCTCACAAATCCTTTTTATAGTCTATGTGAAATTTTGGAATAAAACAAGTTATAATTGTAGCACAGGCAGTAGACTAATTAATAAGTTAAACTGTTCTGCTGGTTGCATTGTTTATTCTTCATTATTCAATGGTATCCTATTGCAACAGCATCATTGAAAAGGTGAACGTCAAAACAGCGTATTAAAATGGTCTTGGGCATCAAAATGGTGCCTTTAAAGATCTCCCCATTTAAATTGTCACTGGTTCAGTGCAGGTGTTCAGTATCTGTTAGATTAGGTTAGTTTGGAGATAGGTTAAAGGGATAGTAATGTTTCATAATACAAACAGCTCTAATTAATCATCATAGTATTTGGAATTTGGAGAGTGTTATTTCAGTTCTGTCAGAGTTGTAGTCCAAGAGTAATTCAATGACAAAGTGTCCCCCTCCCGCCCCTTTTACTGATGTAACACTGCTCAGCCAAAGCAGAAGGGAGGTGCACAGAGGGACAATCGTCAATTAAGATAAGGGAAAAACCTGAAAAGCTTGTCAATGGGGGCAGGGCTTTCATTGTTTTCATATAAAGAAGATTGTCCCCTGCTTTTATCTGTCTGGTCTTACAACCAGATTCACATCTGAGAAGAGATGGCTTACACTAAGTAAAAGGGGCGGGGAGGGGAAACTTTGCTTGTGAATATCTCTTAAACCATAAAGGTTTGAGAGATAAGACTTATATCGTTCTTCATGTTTTTTTAATGTCTACAAAATAAAATAAAGTTAAAATGAAGTATTACTATCCCTTTAAGATAGTTTGGGGTACGTGTTCAGAATCTGTTACGTTAGGGTACTTTAGGGGTTGGTTATGTTAGTTTGGGGTACATGTTCAGTAGCTGTTAAGGTAGTCATATTGCCATAGTTGCCAGTTATCTGTTAGGTTAGGGAAAAGGAAACATTTTTAATGGCGACATTTTGAGTGCCCTGTTTTAAGGCCCACAACTTCACGAACATGCAATTTTGATGCACACTCTTATGCACGAGATATTCATAGTAAAGCGTATTCAATGATCAAGTGATGCTGATTTCACAAGTAAAGAGATATGTGATTAGCTTTTCCATGCAATGCTATATTCACACTACTGACATTAGCTCAGCATTTATAAGCTAGTGATAATCATAAGAAAATAAAATAGCTTCCCCCAGTATGACTGTTTGCACCGGCAATTATCACTATTTATGACAAAGCCGAATGCAACTTACTGCAACTTTTCCACGTTGATGTGTCAGGCACTGAGAAGCTGAGCAACAGTGATCAGTACCGTAGCCTATGGGCCCCCATACAGGTTGTTTACGCTTGTAACACTGGAGACTGTTGCCCTTCACAACCTCCAATGAATGGCCAGCTCATGATTTGGGGAACTTTTATTTCTCCCATACCATGCAGTTGGTTTGCTCTGCAGTATAATGCATTTTGTATTATCATTTTTAGTGTAGATTATGAAGAGATACCAACAGATATTTGTAATTATTCAGGCCAAAATGAGAGGCGGTGTCCAGATGCCCAGAAATCCTTTTTCTATTCTATCCATGTCATATCAAAAAGAAGCAAAAATTAAACCCTTCAAAAATGAGAAATGATTACATATATTGTACATATGTCTGTGGCAGGGTGGGCAACCTATATCCCATTAGCTGATGTTAGACTACAACTGCTGGGGTGCTAGGTTTCCTAAAGACCAGGATCTTGGGACAACCTAATACCTTATCTACCATGCAGCACAATTTCATCAGTACTCATAGTCAGAATGGCACCACAGAGAGATTAGCCCCAGACTGGAAGTTCAGCATGAGACCTGGGGATTTAATCCCCTCATCCACTACCTGGGACAAACCAACTGCCACACAGAGGAAAAAATAACAAATTCAATTATTTTTTTAATGCCACAAATGCTAGAGAGGTCTCTAAATAATTGCTTTGCAATGTGATTAGTGCCTTTTTTATATTCAGGGGGTTAAACGTTCAATTTAAATCAATATGAGTTTGGAGGATCATGCAGTTGGTTTGCTCCAGATTTGTCCCAGTTCTTCTTAGTACATCAGCCACCATGTTTCTTCCACATCATCCAGGAATCATGTGCAGCAGAAACTTGTAGCTGCTGCAGAACCTCATGGGAAGCATGCATTTCAATCACTAATCTGGTCCCATTATTCTTATGCCTTTAATGCTTTTAGTATCTTTGTTTTGTTCGTTGTATCTATATCTGCCTACATACTGTATATTGAGAAAGAGTGATGAAAGACTGATCCTTTTGCATCCACAAGTCAGAAAACTGCTAGTCTGCCTCTGTCAGTAGTAACCCGTTGTCTGCCAATGAGACCAAGCAACTCATTACAATGAAACAGTGGGGTAATCTCTGTCTTCATGGTGCTTATTCCATGCCTTCCTCTCCCCTAGTGGTATGTAGATGTGATTTTGATTATTAAACAACCCTCCCTTTTCTACTGTTGGGTTCTATTCCCAGGTGTGGACTTCTCTTTTGTCAGACTTAAGTTTAAAAGAGAGAGGAGGGGGAGAAAGGGAGGATCTCTGTATGTGTGTGTCAGCCTGTGTATGCCAGCGCTGTGCATGGATCTCTCTCCTCTCTTTTCCAGTGTCTGTTAAAGCAGCAGCATGTTCTCTGGTGATAGGTGACAATGATCTGCCAGCAGCTGCACCGTCCACACATCAAGTCTTCACAGTAGGACTAGGAGCCCGGGATCCTGCTGCCTGCGGGGCTGGGAGTGCTGCGTGTATCAGTGTGTGTGCTCGCTCTGATGATGTTCCCATGCTGGGATTGACTTGGAACACTTGGAGCTGCCGGTGGAGAGCCCAATCTCTTATTCCTGTTGTTGGATTTGCATTGCCAGGAACGGTAAGAAGAGAACCATGAATCTGGACTTCAGGAGCTGGGTGCTGGCCACTGTCACCTTGCTAGTGGTTTTTCTCATCCTAGCGGATATTTCAGAGCTGGAGGAGGAGATCGGGTAAATACAAACCTCTAATGACTCTTTCTCATTCTCTCTCTTCTGCTGTAGGAGCTGGGGTTCACAGGGAGATCGGGGTGTCCATAGTTTCTTTGTCTTCTTACTTCAGATCCTTTCTTGCTTAACTCTAACCCTGTTTCAGATTTTTAGAGTATAAAGCTATATTTAACCCGTTTTGTGCCCCATTTGTCTTTGTAAAAAGGAATACCATACTATGGCGATAGCCCCATGTGAAAATATGACATATTTATAGCTTAACCCTTTGGGAGTCAGAGATGTTGCCAGTCTATTGTCTCACAATGGGTTGGACACCCCTCTGGCACTCAAAGGGTTAAAACGGTACTTTTAGTACCAAACTATGTATTTAATATAACGTTACTTTAACCATTTGAATGTCAGTGGCGTATACAAGGCTCTGCACATTCCGCTGGCACTCAAAGGGTTGATAAATTATGTTTAATTTATTTATGTATTTTGCTCTGCCTTGGTTTCCTCCCATTGCGAAGCAACACGAACATTCGCAAAGAAAATGCAGAGCGATTCAGTACTTGGGAGTGTGGGGCACAATATCACAACAGTGTTTTTAATGAAATGATCCTGATGCAAAGCCAACATATTGCTGGAAAGCAGTGTTTTAATGCGGGAACATACCTTGGAGACAAAAGCAGAGAGATTGTAATGCATAACAGTAGATGGTGGAAAACAATGCTTCATGATGCAAGGCTGTGCTCATGTCACAAAGTAAGGATTCACCATGCAAACAACAACCAGGCAATTGCACTGCATGCAAAGAAATGCACTGGCTTCAACAAGGGAGAGAATGTTACACTGCACATGTTAGTTTGTGTGTGTGTTAGTTTTACAGTGTAATGTGTTAGTCTAATCTTATACAAGGAGCAAGGTTTAAAAAAGACACCAAATTCAAATAGAGAGAGAGTGTGTGTGTTTATTAGTGTTTTTGTGAGTGTGCATCAGTTTGTGTGTCATTGTGTTTTTGCCAGTGTGTGCGTGTGTGTTTGTCTGTGTATGTGCCATTGTGAGTGTGTCAGTGGGTGTCATGAGAGTGAGTGTCAATGTGTGAGTTGGCCTGAGTGTATTTCAGTACATTGCAACCAGCAGTTACTGAGAAGGGTATTCTAAATTCCTTAAGATTTGTCCTAGCTGAGTTATTTGTGGAGGCAATGCCCTAGCAATATCACTTGTTTGTTGCAGTCCAACATATAGGAAACTGAGTCTGATATAAAGGTATGGCAGCCTCATCGGTTCTTCACCATACTACTTTCAGGAACTCAATCACAGCAACCATCTGAGCTTTTCCTTTTATTCCAAGTCATTTTTCAGATCTCTTGGCATTTGTCATTGACAGGGAATCAAGATTGTACTTTCTAACTGACCATTCATGCAACTCTTATTATTTAATTTGTTGATTGCCTGCTGTGTATAAGTACAGGATTGCCCTCTGTATAGCAGGTCCAACCCTGGGCTAGGTGGGTATGCTGTCCCATGACTGGCACTACCAGACCACGTGTCTGGATCAATCTCAGACAGTGGTGGGGGAAGGGGGGAGATGGATAAACTAAGCATTTCCTGGTATCTCTTGGGTGTGCTAAAGTGCAGCAATCCATCACGTCATAGGGAGAGGGTATGATCCATAAATAATTACCAACACATCATATTGGGGATAACAGACCAAAGCTTTATTTAACTATTTTACTCACATTATTATTGTTCTTATTCAACACAACAATAATTAATCATTAAGCAATAATCATTCATTAACTGACAGTCCTTGGCAATCCGCTTTCCTTGACACCAAGCATGGCCAAATTGTACGGGCTCATGCTACCATTCCCACACTTCAGCACTACAGCTGATCCCACCGTTCTTCAGCACTTACAGCTGATTCCACCATTTTCAGCACTTACAGCTGATTCCACCATTCTTCAGCACTTACAGCTGATTCCACCATTCTTCAGCACTTACAGCTGACTCCAAGTAATTACCCCATTGGCCATCCACTTTTAGCTTCAATGGGTAACGTGACCTCCCGCGACCTAAGTCCGGGGTAAACTCCCAAAGGGCTTCCACCCGAGGATAAAATCCCCTAACTTTACCACATCAGTTATCGATCTCTGAAAACCATGCAAGGACTATCCGCCAGCCAAGACACACAGCCATACCCCACGAGGGGAGGGAGGGAGGGATGCTTCCTCTGTCCTCTCCTCCTCCAAACAACAACTCACTTCCTGTTTCCAACCCTTTTATACCCTTTCCTTTTACTCCTCCCAACACATACACTTCCTCCATGAATCAACCCTCCCCCATGACATGTTTCCCCTCCTGTACCCTGCGGTCCCTTCCGGGGAATTTCTCGTCATAGGGAGAGGGTATGATCCATAAATAATTACCAACACATCATATTGGGGATAACAGACCAAAGCTTTATTTAACTATTTTACTCACATTATTATTGTTCTTATTCAACACAACAATAATTAATCATTAAGCAATAATCATTCATTAACTGACAGTCCTTGGCAATCCGCTTTCCTTGACACCAAGCATGGCCAAATTGTACGGGCTCATGCTACCATTCCCACACTTCAGCACTACAGCTGATCCCACCGTTCTTCAGCACTTACAGCTGATTCCACCATTTTCAGCACTTACAGCTGATTCCACCATTCTTCAGCACTTACAGCTGATTCCACCATTCTTCAGCACTTACAGCTGACTCCAAGTAATTACCCCATTGGCCATCCACTTTTAGCTTCAATGGGTAACGTGACCTCCCGCGACCTAAGTCCGGGGTAAACTCCCAAAGGGCTTCCACCCGAGGATAAAATCCCCTAACTTTACCACATCAGTTATCGATCTCTGAAAACCATGCAAGGACTATCCGCCACAGGGCCCGACTGTCAATACCTTGACCAGTTGGGCCCCCCGCCACCAGGTCCGACTGTCAATATCCTGACCAGTCGGCCCCAACACCCACCAAAGCCATGGTCTGTATCCCCCCAGAAACAACAACGCACACAGCCCAACCGGGCACTCCACCCAAGAATTACCATCCCACAAAACAGAGCACCACCAAACAAACCTCAACAAACCAGAGAGAACGAACCAGACCAGTCAAGCAAACACACCACACACAGATGACCAACTGATACCAGAAGATACCACCCAAGCCTTGACCTCTGGGCTCCTACCTGCCAACCACAGTAACAGCACAAGGGGGGGGGGAGAAACCACTAAACAAAGAAACCACAGACATACTGGACAGAAAGCACACAGCAAAAAACAGGCACCCCCCACAAAGCAACATGCCACCCCAGCGACTGCACCTCAAGCCACCGACAACAGAAACACTACTGGCACAACCCACCAGTGTAGTATAGTAACAAAATAAACCCACATACCCAGACAACTACACAAATACAGAGAGACACAGAACAGTGAACCAGTGGCTCCCACTGAACATCCAGACATAACTACCCACCCTACAATACCAGCAGAAACAGCCCAACAGACAACAGAAACAGCAACATATAACAGATATAACATATAAACCCACACATAGACAGATATCCTCACAAAAAACCCAGTAACAGATATACCCATACACATATATACATATAGATATATACAGATATACCCCCATATACATATACAGACATACATACACACAGATACCACACAGGGATCCACACCCAAAGTCAGAACAAAATGGAAAAAACCCCTTCATGCCGAAGAAAAAACACATACAAAAAACACCCCACGATACCTAACCATTACACAAAACCCAGCACACGAGGCAGACCGACAAACACCCAGCCCCCAAGCTAGCCCACACCAACCATTGAATCCCACAGACATTCAACCTCTCAAAGCCCCACATACACCAACAGCCCATCTACCAGCACCCAAACCAGCCACGGCCTTTTTTTTTTTTTTTTTTTTTTTTAATTAATATCTGAACTCTCCCAGTTCAAGCAGAAAAACACACCCAACCAGCAGGCCACCTACCAACCCCAACCCTACTAGTAAAATACATAACCCAATAAACTTCCGGATACAGCGACCCAAAAGAAACAACAATCACTAATTCCCCACAGGAATCGCCAATAGAAACCAACCACCTGGCACAGGTACCCAACAAGCATGCCCGCCAAACCATCCACCCGGAGCCAACCTGGCCTTGCGCAGCCACCAGTCCGTAACCACTCAGTGCTCCCGCACTATCCACATAAAATCATAGCACTATACCTGCATGCACCAACCACAAAGGCGACAGGAACAAACTGGCGTGAGAGAAAGACCACTGGAACACACCGACAGACCAGCCACATGCCGTGCTGACACAAAGCTGTCCGATGACCACCTGCTGCAGAGCCGCACAGTGTAATGATGCACAGCAACACCCGAGGTGCCCCCCGCCATTCATTCTGGAGGAGACTCAGCTCACATCAACCGCTGTAAGAAGAACCGGGGCAATCTACACCGGCCACCACACCTTCCGCAACCCCACAATGAGCCTGGACCTGAAGCAGCCCAGCCCGATGTACCTGCAGTGCTGGACGCACCCAGGGAGACGAACGCTGCAGCAAAATACCCAGCAATCCCACTGCCATGTAGTCCCATGGCCAGGAACTCAAAATGAAACTGGAACCGCTGACATCCGTTGGCCAACCGATGGCCACTCCCGACCGACACACCTTCCCAGGGGATCAGAAACACCGGGGCGTCCGCAGCCCCCAGTTACACCACCACCACCGGAACCTGCAGCAGCCACACCAAGCCTGATATGACAGGGAGGGCCGATTCCCACAGCATATGCACCGGGAAGATGTGACCACCAGAGCCCAGAACCACATCCGTGCAGCAAAGCATACCAAACACACACCAACACACACTGACACCAATGCACCCATGACAAGAGTTCCATGCAGTGATTCCCAACCAGGACGCCGTGTCACTCATGCATGCCACCGGCATCCCCACCGTGCCCCCTCAATTCCACAAAACTGTGCTAAAATGCGAATACTGTTCTTAAAAAATGTCCCGTACCGGAAATCCGTCCTCATGAAATGCTAGACAAAATACTCAAATGGTGAACCTATAAAGAGCTATACACGCATACATACATATAAACATACACACATACATATATAGAAACATATACACATATAGACATGTATATACATACACATCAATGCCGGAAGATCAACTAGGACATGCTGGACAAATGACCCAGCACACATCCAGTGTGACCCAATACCCACAGCCTGAACAGTAAGTGCGCCCTAAACCACGGAAGGTATGAGAACAAAATTTTTTTTTTTTTTTTTTAAGGTAAAATTAGGTAACTCGACCACAGTATCCACATGTGAATGGAGCTCAAGTAAGGTTAAATTGGTATATACCCATACATATATATACACACACAGACATAGATATACACATACCCATCCTACATATACTGTCCCATATACATATATACACATACATACATATACATACACACACAGACATATATATATACACATACACATCCATACACATAGTAGGATGCAAATGCAGATAAGACAGACTACCCCCAGACCGATAAGACAGCCTACCTCCACACCAAACCATCCACATCCACCGACAGGTATCCACACCCAGATACATAGGCATGCATACACATACACAAACATACACATATACATCTATATATACACCCATAAAAACTACACATACTCCCATCCAACTCAATCCCATAGGAACACAGAAAACAGATACACTTCAGAGAAAAAACACTGCATTCTCAAGAGGTACATAGCTACCCCTACATAACCGTAGCACAAACCCACTCCCACCCATGTACATAGGCATCCATATAGACCTCACATCCACAAACATAAGTATACCAGCGACCCACACAACCCCACCCATGTACATAGGCACAGCCATATAGCCCACTCACACAGAACCACACGCATACCGCCGCCCAGTCATACATCCCCAGCACAGACATCAACCCATACACACACCCACCAACATCCACACATACAGACCCACCCACAAACATCCACACATATAAACCCCTACACAGCCATTCATACATACCCACAAAATACATGCACCACCCGCACAAACCCCCCAGACAGACCCATACCAACTCCACCAGACATACACACAGACAGAAACCCTACATACCATCAACACTGCACACCCAGGCCTCCATCTCCTGCCGGTCCAGTAGTGAAGTAGGGGGAGTAAAAACAGGAACAGAGCACCCTGGTGGACAGAGCTGCGTGCCCGGTGCAGAAACCAGCACACGCTGTCCCACGCAGTCTCCCGTGTCACTGAAGTCCCATGGGAGGAGTAGGCCATACCAGCAGCCGGTGCATCAGTCTTCCTCCAGTCAGCCAGCACCCCAGAGGGGGACTCACAGGGGCTGCATCAACATCCGGCGCGAGGCCAAAACTCCCCCCAGGAGCGAAGCAGAACTGGCAGCCGCCGCGAAGAGCTCAAGCCCTGAAGGAAGGGGAAACCTACCCTCCAAAGCCAGCCGTTCCATTCCAGAAACTGGCCCCACGAGGCCGAGTCCGCAGAGCGCACCCGCTCCCAAAGGAAAAACCCGCGGAGCTCCAATGGAGGACGGATCGGCACAACCGGACGCAGCTGCAGGAGCCCGCACCGGGCCTAACGCCCAGTCCGGGAGCAAAGGACAGACCTGGAGATGAAATGGGTAAGAAAAAACAGCACAAAGAGAGTGGAAGTGAGACAGGGATGAAGGATAAATGAAAGCCAAAAGTAGGACCATAGAGGGGAGGGAAAATATGAACAAGGGGGGAAATACAGCAGAGTAAGATAAAAAGCAAAGTACAGCCACAAGGGAAAAGTGATTAGCAGCAGACTGGAGCATAGAGCCCGAAACTGGGCATGAAAAACCCCCAGGAGAACCGCCAAGGAGAAAAAAGGAAGAAAGCAGAAAACCAGACAGCAGCGTGCAGAAGAATGCTTCCTCTGTCCTCTCCTCCTCCAAACAACAACTCACTTCCTGTTTCCAACCCTTTTATACCCTTTCCTTTTACTCCTCCCAACACATACACTTCCTCCATGAATCAACCCTCCCCCATGACATGTTTCCCCTCCTGTACCCTGCGGTCCCTTCCGGGGAATTTCTTTCTGTTCCTATTCACAGCTCTGCAGGGTTCAGTGCCCCACACTTAAAGTCCATGGTACTTTTGGATAGAAGAATATTATTGAACTACAAACTGAAATCAGCCTCAACCCTTTTAGTACTAGAGGGTTGTTGTTGGCCACTCCTCTAATACTGAAAGGGTTCATCTGTTTCACGCAGTGCCCACCCCCTGGCAGTCAATTGGTTATTTATCTAATGATTATTACATCTACATCACATGATTAACCTACCTGAAAGCAAATCAGTTAACCATATATACTTATATTTTGTATTTTTATTGGACATCCAGCATAGGCTGGAATCTCAGTTTTTAGGTGAGTTTAACACTTTGAAGGCAAGAGGTATGCATTGCATTAGGTCCTGATGTACTACTTACCTACCTGGCAGTTTAAGGGTTAAGGATGATACAGACACCTGCTGGCTAGAAAAAAAAATAATTCAGATGTTTCAGGTACAATAGCATGTCTAGCCTTTTGAACAACAGAAAGAAAGTTATTTCATTTATCTGATGAGCATGGCTGGATTTCTTATTATTTTCTCTGGGTGCCAAATGTATAGGGTTGCTTCAGCCTTGGTAAGCACAGTCACCATACAGAGATGTGGGTTTGGTCAGAGAAATCCAAGTCTCACTCAGACACCTGTTATTGGTTAAATTAGAACTAACATGCTCCCAATAGCAACTTCACACTTACCTTATTGTGGCCAGAAAGTCCTAATGGCCTCTATGAATGTGCCTTTATTCAAGAGTTGACATCTTTGATCTGTCCAGGATGTCAGGAATTGTTAGTTCTCCTTTAACGCTTTGGATGCAATGGAGATTCTGTATCTAAGGGTTAATTGAGGCAGATTTAGTTTCTACGTTATATAGCATTGTACTGTACAGTTTAAATATTCATTTGGCAAGTTCACTACCAATTTAACATACCTTAGTACTGACAAGTTTCTTTAAAAAATATTTTATGTTTGTATGTTAAAGGGTGAGACAGGATTAGGCCACATCTGGCTCTGCAGCTAATGGAGACTACAACTCCATCATCCCCAATCAACCATTGACTGGTTGGAGAGGATGGGAGCGGTGGCCTCCAGCAGCTGTAGATCCAAGGGTTGCCCATCCCTGGGCTAAAGGTATATTCTGTGCTTGGAGAGCCAAGGGTGACTTGTGTAGGGGTATAAAGGTATATTCTGTGCTTGGGTAGCCGATGGTGCCTTGTGTAGGGGTATAAACATATATTCTGTTCTCGGAGAGCCAAGGGTGCCTTGTGTAGTGGTATAAAGATATATTCTGTACTAGGACAGCCAGTGGTTCCTTGTGTAGGGGTATAAAGGTTTATTCTGTGTTAGGAAAGCCAAGGGTACCTTGTGTAGGGGTATAAATGTATATTCTGTGTTAGGAAAGCCAAAGGTACCTTGTGTAGGGGTATAAATGTATATTCTGTGTTAGGAAAGCCAAGGGTACCTTGTGTAGGGGTATAAATGTATATTCTGTGTTAGGAAAGCCAAGAGTGCCTTGTCTAGGGGTGTCACAGTTATACATTCAGCTTTACTATTGAAGGTCAGACGCATCTCTAAATTGGTAGAAATTAAACCCTTATGCCCACTCTGCCCTAATTATGCCTGTTAAATCAGGAGGGACAGAAAATGCATCGAAACAATGCTTACAGGGTAATTGATCAAATACAAGACAAAAACATATCCTTGCAACACATGCATTCATTTAATACATTTTTGAATATACCCAAAATAAGCAAAAGGTAGATAATGTTTATAGAACATAACATTTATTACTATCATATAAAAAATGTGTTGCTGGGGCATATAAGTGGCTTGCTACTATGATCATCTTTCTAATTGATCATAATTTTACATGGATATATATTTCTTAATCACAAATAATATATAAAAATATATCTTTTCTTATAAAAATATGTTGTACAGATAGAAAGAGAGCTACAAATGAGGACTAGAATTGAGTCAAAAGAAAATTTAGCCAGCAGTTAATGGATAAACTCCTTAAACAACCCTAAGCAAGGCTAATGTTGTATCAGCTCTAAAAAGCTATTCATAACCTGCTGGCAACCGGACTCAAAACTGTGAGCAGAAGCACTGCTTATATAGGTAAAAACAGATTCTGAGCTAAGCATAATTTTAATTATTAGCGCCTAAGGAGAAATAAAAAGAAATTAAAAAATGTTAGTCCTCTGAAATACATTTTTCCATGTCAACTGAATCCGTACTCGTTTAAATATTGAGCTGACCCGTCACAAGGAGGTACCATCTAACTCAATTATTGAATATGGAAATGGATCAACCCAGAAAGAGGGACTGAAAAATGCCTCCTCTTCTATTTGTCCAAGTCATATGACCAATGAAAAGCCTATTCTTAGCAGGTGTGTTTGTTTACATTTGTGAAGTATACTGAGCATGTATTATTAAAGAGGAACTACCATGTCACAAAATGTTTAGCTTAACTAAGTTCCCTTCTGGCGTAGCGCTAGTCACCAGAATTATTACCTGATTTAATAGATTTATGCTTTATTCCCCAGCTGTCAGTAGCACGGAGCGCGGACATCTTGCCAGAATGATGTCCGCGCACATGCGCTGTCACGCCCAGCCAGAGCCGATCGTCTCTTAGCAATGCCTCCTAGACCTGGCTGGGACTGACAGCGCAGGTGCGCGGAAGTCATTCTGGCAAGATGTCCGTGCTCCGCGCTACTGACAGCTGGGGAATAAAGCATATATCTATTAAATCAAGTAATAATTCTGGCAACTAGCGCTACTAAGCAGCTAGTCGCCAGATGGGTACTTAGTTAATCTAAACATTTTGTGACATGGTAGTTCTGCTTTAAAGCAATCGAATGTCAACTTTAAAAAAATGTTAATACCAAAAATGAGACAGAAACCCATTGTTTACTCATATTACATGTTTTCTCTACAGAACAATTCATAGTAACTTAGTAAATTAGGGCGAAAAAAGACACAAGTCCATCAAGTCCAACCTTTGCCTCATATCCCAGAGACATGAGAATTATATATTTTTCCTGCTTTCAAATAATTTAGTCTTTATCAGACCTTCTTGTTTTGCGTACTAATACATGGTATAACCCTGTATGTTATACGTCATAAATGTATCTGGTCTTCTGTTAACAGAGAGGAAGTTGAAACCTTCTTTCCTTAATCTCAAGGAATGTCTCTTGGTTATTGGATCAGGCCGTGGAATGATCAGATCCCTGTATTGACCTCTCATATACTTGTCAAAGAGTTGTTGCTTTGAGAAAATAGATGGATTTTCCCAGTCGGTACTATGCCACTTGCTTTTGGCATTAATGAAGAGATGAAACTGACTTTACATTTATACGATCAAGTGCATCTTCTACAATAGTGAGTTTCTGTCTTCTTTTTTGGGGAGTAATACAATTATGTATCATTCTGATTTGTATCATGATTTTTGGAAGTTTATTGCCATTGATAGGTTAAATAATTTCTTATCAATTATGGCCAATGAGTGGTCCATGTTCTGAACAATTAACCCTTTGAGTGCCAGAGGAGTACTCAATGCATTGCTTTGCAATGCGTTATGTACCCCTCTGGCACTCAAAAGGTTAATCTAACTGTGCATGGAATTGGTTATATTTACAACATTAAAAATTACTTTGAATATTGATATCTAAAATAAACATTGTATGAATAATTCAGAATAAGATCTCCTGTTTATTGATTAATGATATCTCAGTTAATATACTTCCGCGTGTATATAGAGTTAATGGAATTGCACCAGCTTTCAAAATTGGCATTTGATTGCTTCAATAATACATGCTCATGTTAGCGTTACAGTTGTCCAGTCCCTCCCCCTGGGTTGGTCTGCTGACCTATCTGATGATTGGGGTAGATGGGATCATCCTGTGCATGGGTCAGTTCAATATAAATGATTATGGATTCAGTTGTATGCTTTGTCTGTGACCAAGCCTTAAATGGTAAACCATTGTCAGAGAACTCTAAACATTTTTCTCAGCATTTTTTTTATTTAATTTTATGTCACCTAAGGAGCTAATAATTAAAATCATGCCTAGCTCAGAATTTGTTGTTATGAATACGACCTCCGCTTCTGCTATCACAGTTTTTGAGTCAGATTGCTAGCAGGTTATGAATAGCTTTTTAGAGCTGATATAATCTTAGCCCCACTTAGGGTTGCATAAGAAGTTTATCCATTAACCGCTGGCTAGAATTTCTTTTGACTCAATTCTGGTCTTCTTTTGGAGCTCTCGTTCTCTCTCTCTCTCTCTCTCTCTCTCTCTATCTCCCTGCACACATTTATATTTTTCTTTGTGATTGAGGAATGTATATCCATGTACAATTCTGATCAGTCAGACAGATGACTAGATAATAGTGGCAAGTCAGTTATGTGCCCTGGAAACAGATTTATTACGGGTTCAGATTTATTAGCTAGTGTTTACATTTTTCGTCTGATTTTTTAATAGAATTTTAATAAAATTTAAGTTTTATGAACAGTTCCCACCAAATTTAGGGCTGTCTGTAAATGTATTAAATGAGTGCAAGTCGTGCAGTGATATCTATTTTTTTCTATTACATGTATATATCCTTCCTTCGGACTTGAACGGGTGTCAGCCCAGAATTTGTACTAAGTGTATTCTAATGCTAGATGGTGTTCTATGAAATAAATGCATTATATTCAAAAGAAAGGAGGTACAATTCTTGGACAAACCAAATTCACAGTAGGGGACAAGTACAAATTCTCATTTATTTAAATGGAGCTTTTAACCACTTGAATGCTATAAAGGTTTATAACACATTGCTTTGCAATGCTTTGGAGACCTCTTCAGTATTCAAGGGCTTAAAAACCCCATTTAAATCATTAGAAAATGTGTATTTTGTTCCCAATGGTGCCGTTTAAGCAGGGTGGGACCGAGAAAGCCTTTCATATCAATGTGAGAGAGATTCCCTGATCCCACCCATTCCTACCCTTTGATTTGGGTAGGATGGATGTAAGGGAACTGTGATGCTCCCCTCTGTTACCTCTATTTGGCTGGGAGATCAGTAGCTGTGGGGTGGGGGGCATCAGGAGGGTTCCCGATGCCCACCACCATGTCTGAGCCCCTGGCTCCTCCTCAGCCAATCGAAGAATACACTATATCTTCGCCCACATCATCTCACTGGATGAACAAAGGGGAGTTTTGCATAACTTTGCTGTTGTACCACCCCGGGGCATGGCTGACAGTGAATCAGAAACCACATATATATATATATATATATATATATATATATATATATATATATATATATATTTTTTTTTTTTTTTTTTTTTTTTTTTTTTTTAAACATATGCTCCTTTAACCCTTTATGGATTAGTGGTGTGCACAGTACATTGCAAACTTAATGTCCTTCTGGTGCTCAAAACACCATTTCTTAATCACTCAGTTTCAATCAGCATCTTTCCTAACTCATAAGAGTACAAAATGAGCCATCTAAAGCATAAGCAGTACCAGGACATGAAGTACAGCCACGTTATAACTCAGATTTGTCATATACATCTTTCAGGAAAGTGAGAATCAGCCTGAGCCAGTGACTGAAATTAGAGTGGGATTCTCTAATTTGCTCCTACAATTAAATACATTTTATACAAACTAATAGCAGATGGGGTCCATGCTTCTGCCTTAAACTGATGATTTTATTATCTCTATCAAAAACATAGTTTTTCCTAACTGTTATAAGCCTTTTTAATGATTTTCTCTGATAGTTTTGAAAGCCTTTTTGTAAATCCTTGAAGCATGTGTTAAAGTGTGACATAAACTGGCTGCAACGGCTTTCAGACTGAACCCTATGAGTATCAGAAGGGTATCCAGCACACTGCAAAACAATCAGCTGGACTCCTCTTTAGCAGTCAAATAGTTAAATAGTGGAAACATTCAATAGTGTTCTTTGTTGTATGGAGCGCTATTAACTAGAGATGGTTGAAAAATACCATTTTATTCTGGATTTTCCACCTTCTCGCTGGATGTACAGAAAAATACTTGAAATTATTCCATTTTCACCCTATGTTACTGAATGAAACAAAACTTTCCTCCCATCCTATATAATAATTCTCTAAGGATGTGTGTCAGAAGCCGTCATGCGCAGTAGAGACTGCCCGAATGTACAGAATGCTGGGAGTTCTGTGCTGGGAGCATTCTGTGCTTTCGGGTAGTCTCTACAGTGCAGGACTGCGTCGGAGGCAGGACGCAGAGCAGGACCGGCCTCTTAACCCTTTGAGTGCCAGAGGGGCACACAACGTACTGCAAAGCAATGCGTTGCGTACCCCTCTGTCACTTAAAGGGTTAACATTACCTGACCTTACACTACTATACTATATACACCCATAATTGCCTGCACTGTGTGGTGTATTTTAGGAGAAAAGAACAGTGGAAGGAGACAGAGTGAGAGAGAGGGAGGGAGAAAAAAATACGTTGAAATCAAAAATAAAAATAAAGTAGTTACCTAGTGGTTCATAGTGCTGGCTAGAACTATGACCTCCATCACGTTTAAAAAAAAAAAAAAAAAGAAGCTGGATGGACCCTGAGACTAGTGACTGAGGAGGAGTCATTAGAAGCGATGGGTGAAAAGTCCCATTTTTCTTCCTACCTGAAGTTATGTATATAAAATGTGGTTTCTGCTTTTCCTTTGGGAAATTTTGTCCATAGAGAAACCCATAGATTTTTAACTGTTTTACTAAGACTACAGAAAATCATGTGATCCCACCTATGTTATTCGATGGGACAAAACTTTCCGCCCATATACTAAATAAACCCATAATTTCCCGCACCTTAGTGGTTTGTATTATAAGGAGACAGAGTGAGAGAGAGAAAAAAAATACATTGATTTAAATATTTAGAAAAATAGAGTGGTTATTAAGTGTTTCATAGTGCTTGTTGATACTATGACCACCATCGCTGACCCTGAAGCTAGTGACTCTGAGGAGAAGTCAGTCACTTCCTCTATCACCTGCTCTAGTTTACGTAATACATCTATGGCTATGTGGGACTGTCTCTCAAAACTCTGCATGCACAAGGTGGCATGCCAATGGTACAGGCTATCTTGCTGCTGTGACTTTTAATCACACTTCCAGGCCCAGAGGCAAGATGACTGGCTGTCAGCTGATGCTGTAAGCTAGTAGTGTTTCCCACTAGTGGTATTGGTGGGAGGAAACCGAGTGAGCACTCACAGTCATATAGTTGGTGCTCTGCCCACTTGTCAACATATCTGCTATCAAGTTGATTTTTCTTGCCGTATGAGCTTTCCAGCCCTTTGCCCACCACTCTGACCACCTGCTTGTACTATTCTGGCACAGACATCCCATAAAAATAACTGCGGTTTGGGATATGTGTAGCAAGGAGCTACACATGACTTCAGTTCCCTAAATCCTCAGGTTTCAACAAACAAATATGCCACTGCCAACACCTTAGTAACCTTGCCATTCTAAAAGTGTGAACTGGGATTGTTTTTATGAAGTTTTTGACTCCTTCCAAAGAACTCAGTAAGTGGGAATTGGCAGTAAATGTCAGAAGAACCCTGTAAAAGTATTGCTTTAACAGCATAACTAGAGGAGATGGTGGCGGTAGGGACAGCATTTGTGGACAGTCTGTGACTCTTGCCATCTCCTTCAGCAAACTCATGAGTCATACTCATCTGCAGAAGTTGCTATAAGTGCTATCTGGAATGAACAATCTCTTGGCAAACTCTTTGACACATCAAAATCACACTCAGGGCCCCAGTAACATTTTGGAGTTCTGCTGCAAGATGTGGCACCACTGGCATATTGATAGTGTGTCTCTCAGTCAGACCTGGGATTGTTCTTCAGGTGGGATCTCATTGCAGAGGTGCCTAGGTGTGAGCCTGCTTTCCCCCCGCTCACATGTTTTATACATAGACAACAGATAGCAAGATGCTTAGCTTTTGGATTGTGAGTGAAGTATCTCCAGATTGTAGATATCATTGTCTGAGGGGATCCTGAGAGGCTACTACTATTATACTACTACGGGGGCTATATGTTGCTGCAATTATACTACTACTATGTTTCAAAGGCCTTCTCTTCCAATAGCAGCAGAGGCACACATCATACCTAAGGTTGTGGATGTTGTTAATCTGTGTTGCTGCTGGTTACACAACACTAGTAGTGTGTGTGGCTAAGTGTGGCTTGGACTTGGAAGCAATGACAATGCAGATGACTGAAAGGATGACTGTGTATTTTTGAGCATCTTTGCTTGTCCAAGGTCAGACTTTCCAATTGTTTTCTTCAACAGTTTATGGGTAGGCACAGTGCTCCTTTTCAGGGGTGGGAGGTTGAGCCTTTCACTTTTAGCTAACTTTCTGGCCATGTCATCATCTTTCTCTCTCTCATCTTCATCTGTATCTGAAGAAGAGGAGGATGCTGGAAGATACTGATCTACATCATCATCAGTCATCAACAGGGCATCCTCAGAATCACCCACCTCTTCTTGCCCACTACTTTTATATTCCTCTTTGCTTTTAGAGATCTCAAACAATCTATTTTTATGTTCACAACATTTGCTACTGCTTTCGGGACAGGTGGTTTTGTGCTTATTTGTCTCACTGTCAGATGCAGCAGTTGGTTGAGCTGCTACGTCTTCTTTCATTATCCCATCAACACTAGGAATGTGACTCGTTGTCTCCAGTGTATTTAGATGCTTTATTAATAGTGCTGGTGCTGTAACTTTTGGTGGGACTTTGACAAACTGCATCCTCCTTGGGAGGAGTTGGATCACCATCATTTATTGCACACTTTGCAGCAACGATGGCTACAGTCATTTTTTGGATTACCACTTTACTCACACGTCCCTGCACTGCTCCTACTTCATTCCCCCTACTACTCCCTTGTGCATTTGCTAGACATTACTCAATTACTGTGTGCGTGTGTTTTTACAGTAAAATACACAATAATACTCTCTCGTCTATCCCTATTGCTGTCAACAAAAACTCCTGTTCAGCTACTTCTTTCCCCAGACCCCCCTCCACACACACACTCACCCAGCACAGAGATAACAGCCAGATCAGGAAGGAACTTTGATCACAGCTGTCTTTACAATGAGTTTTAGGGGTTTTGGGGTAAACCTCCTTTGCTCCCATTTTTAAAGACAATATAATTTTGTATAATGATTACCTGGTGGTGGTGTTCCTGTTTTTTACTACAGAGAGCCATAGTCATTGACTCAAATCCTCCAACAAGAAAAAAGATGTGCCATTTGGACACCAGTTATTGCTGTTTGAGCTGTAATAACTTTTCAATGAGAAATCACCCTGGTTTTATTAGGTATATATTATATGTAGGTTTACTGCTCTTATAATAAGAAAATATTAACAGATTAACAATGAATAACATTCCCCCACTGAAGTATTGCACAGGCATGAATTATGCACCCTACTCAGATTCCTAAAGAGTTCCAAATGTCAGCAGCAACTATAAAGTATTACTAAAGACATAATTGGGCACCAACTAGTAATATTGACTCACCCTCACATGGGCCACTTTTAAGGCATACATATCCTGGATGTGGAACGCAGGAGAAGATGAGTGAAATTATGTGGATGACAGAACTGGCACAAGGGGCTGCAACAGTTCTATTACCTGTGCAATAGAGGCCAAACACTTACCTACATCAAAACAAATAATAATCACACCGTTTAGGGCTCAAACAAAAGAGCAGTTCTGGAGTAATTCAAACCCACCATATGGGGCAGATATAACTGTCGAAGGTAATATCCAAGAAAGGGTTAAACAAGAGAATCAGTCAGGTTGGATATCTTCACATCAATAGATAAATGACAATATTAAATAATTTTGAGAACTTTACACTATATTAGGTATTGACATGCTATTTCACAGTAAAATACTGATTAAAATAATCAATCCCGCATATTTGTGCAAAAATTATATATAATTTATTAAATACAATATACTATATATAAAGTGTAAACAACAATGATATAAATGAGTGATCAGCAATTACAATATATATATAGTAAATCAAACCACAATTATCACCATTAGGATTACCAGCAATTAAAGGGTTAACCACGCATAGGTATATTCAGAGGTATTAGATAACAATAATTGAACTCAGCAGCATAGACAAAGATAATTGATCCTTACCATTAATTAAAATACAGTGGGCAGCAGCATATATGAATACCTCTGCCCCAGAAACTGTATAAACTATGCTAATTGAGGTTTAAAGTAGGTTGTCAGGTGAGCAAACTTTAATATTCAGCCAGGTCCTCTGACAATTTTCTTGTACCATATATAATAATCAAATTTAGAGACTAACTGGAATAAAATCCCAGATATAGATCACTAAAATTTAATTATCTACCAATTTCAAATATTGTATACCTTCTGAATAAAACATATAAATTGCATTTAATATAGTCAATAATAGATTATACCAAGAATATACTCAGAATCAATCTAATAATATATGTCTAGATAGTATATCAAACTTCATGTAACATATATCACAAATATGACTGCAGCTGTCCTATGTAAAACCTATATGTTACTCCAAGGGTTAAATCACTAGTAAAATATAGGATGCCACACCAAGATGGCTACTTCTTTTGTTTAGTGAGATGTTTAAAAACTTTTCACTGTACAAATGTTTAGATCCAAAACCAACACAAAGAAATCCAAGAAACACCTCAAAGTAAATAGACAAATAGCAGTTAAAGGGTTAATAAATGAATTCAAAGAATTCCCCAGATCAAATATTAGTTACTGGTTTTAAAGCCTGTGTACATGGGCCACAGTGCCACCCAGCAACCTTGGCTGGTGGCCGGAGCCTCTCTTCTCACTGGTGGTGCTGCAGTCATGCGCAATACTGACTGCCCAAACGTGCCACGGCTGATACGGAACGGGGCGCTCCAAATTAAGACCGTAGTCTTCTCTGTGCACCTTCCTGGAACCAAGTGATCCCAGGAAGGTGAGCAAAGAGGACTTCGGTCTGAATTTGAAGCGCTCTGCTCAGTATCAGCCGAGGCTGCCCGCTCAGTACAGCACATGACTGCAGAGTGGGCAGTCTCTACTGGACTTGACAGCTTCTGACAAACATACTTAGTAAATTATAATATAGAATTATAACATTTCCAGAAACACAATATATTATTTTAGAAATATAAAGAATTATATTAACTAATAAATAACAAGGATCTATATATTTCACTGCTATAACCTGTTTTATTCTTATCTGGCAAAATATTACAATTTACCAATAATAAATGAATTCTACTTAATTTCAGAATTTCTATAGCTAATATATTATAATTGATGCCAAATGGTTGGCCAGTCCAATTAAAACAAATTTTAAGAAAACTATGTTTCTTCAAATATAGAAGAAATATGTATATGATTCTGAAATTTTGCTAAATTTAAATAAAAAAATTTATAGTTACCAGTCCACTAGGTGTTTCTTTGTATCTCTTATCAGTCAGTCAGAACCACAGGAAAGGAAAAACCAGCCAAGACCTAATAGGAAAAAAACCTTTTCTCTCGAAACTTGCATATTTATTATGTGAAAATACCCTTATCAAAATCTGCTCTGATTGGTTAAACAGCCATCTCATTATGCAGTGAAATCAGAATAAAATTATCTTAATTTTTGGGAATTCCTCAAAACACTGGTAATAACGCTATGTACACTAAAGAGGTCGCTGTTACTCCACACTAAAATTCACCTTGATAATAATTCCTATCAATAGACAGCAAGGTGTTCTGGTTACTATCATTAGATAAAAAAATGTCAAAGGTTATTCCATTGGATATCAGTCTGTCACCCATGCAGACTTTCCCACATGGGAGAATATCTTTGTTTTAGACTTTTTGTCTCCAACTGGATAGCAATAATCATAAAAGTCACCTAGATATTTTTCATTCCCATTTAGGTAAATAGGGGCCTCTTTTGTCCAGAAGAATGAGCTAATTTAAACACATTTTAAACACAGATTTTTAGATAATTCGGTTTAAAAGAAAAATTAACCATTCCCTCCCCATCATGGCAATGTCTCTGACAAAACTTCCCCAAATTCCTGTTGATTTAAATTGGGCTTTTATTAGGACATTGGAGACCTATCTCGCATACGTTGGGTAAAAAAATTCCATTTTAATCAATTTTTTTTCCAAGAATGCTTTTCTGTTCCTTTAGGCCTTTACTTCAACATTCGTTCTATTGTTCTCTTTCCATTTTGCTTTTTTTCCTTTGTTTCCTTTTTCTTTCTTGTCACCTTCCCATCTGAAAGTGCTGTGAGACACCGTAAGCAATACAAAGCTGTGTGTTTTTCCGTATAATTTCTATACATTACACATAGTTGCAGATTGCTTCCTCAGTCTTTACAAACTGAAAGTTTTTGGTTTTAGAGGTGGAGTGTGTCAGAAATGAAGCAAACAATGACCATTAAAATGTTACCAAAATCCCATCTTTCAACCATGACAGGAAACCAGATTTACTCCAAGGGCTGCATATGTCACGCTCAAGTTTGCCAAAGGGCTTTCCATTGTGACTGGAAATTCTAAACTGGTTGAAAAAAGTATTTTAACCTGATGAATGCTACAGAGATCTCCAGCACATTGCTTTCTAATGCATTGGAGACCTCTCTAGCACCCATGGGACTACATTTGAACAGTTGAAGTGTAAAGCTATGTTCACGTGGGTGCACAAGCTAAACACTGCATTGTGAAGCGTGCTGCTCCTATAAAGCAAAACATCTTCATTTCACTCTCTATAAGCACATATAATATTTGTTGGAAATTGTGCTTCAGACATAATAGACTCTCGTGTATTCCCCAGACACAGTGAACTTAATGTTTTTACAACAAGCAGCTAAATGTGATAATACCTTGCATTTAACTGTAACAACTTCCTTGCACTGCTTGGCAGATGAACATTTTGTAACAAAATACCTTATCTGCTTGTATTTTTCTTGTCAGAATGGAAGAATGAGTGTGAAAACTCAAAAGACTAATGAAAGAGTTCAGAGAATGGCAACACAATTAACAAAGGGAATTGGATTGTGAAGAAACACTAACTAAATTGGTTTGTTTACTGTAGAAAAGAAAGATTATAGAACAGCAGTAACAGACATTATAGGGGACAATGGGAAACCTTTGGCCATCCCCTGTTATCGGCCAACTGAGTATAAAAGAAGCTGTATTCCAACAACGTTTGGAGGACTACAGGTTTATCTCTCAAGATTTTCTCCAGGATTTCTACTACTTGAGGGAGAATGTAAAATTCGACCAGCCCAGCTGCACTTTAATGTTAACTTTCTATGCCAGTGCTTGCACAAGATAAAGAGCAGGGATGGGCACCATGAGCCCATCCAGCTGTTGCTAGACAACAACTCCCAGCCTTTGCCATGTGGGGAATGATGGGAGCTGTAGTCTGACAGCAGCTGAAGGGCCTTCCCTTGCCCACCACTGCTCTAGAGCATGGGAGAGATAAACCAAAAGGTTACAAGGGCAAGGATAGCAATATGGTGTCAAATTTATGGTGATGGCATATCATCAGCATGAATTAAGATGTCTTTGCCATCATATCCTGTGAATCCACCACAAGTCTGACATCGCAATGATTCCACCATGGTTCTGACTGGTTTACTCTTTTGCACAATGGCTAATCTGTATGGCTAATCTGTAATCAGCCACTGGCATATTCATGTGGGTGTATTTATATGTTAATGTGACTGTTCCTCACATTAACTAAGCCCGATAGCTGCCTTTGCTGTTGGAGTTCACAATCTCAACATTGATAACTTGAGCTTGGTGATGTTGCAGTCTGTAACACAAAGGAATAGCAAAGCGGATCACTTACAGGCATTCAGCTCCTCAAAAATTGCAGTAAATAATAATACCCATCTCACAATATAACTATCAAACGTAAATACATTTTATTGCACATACAGTCGTGTGAAAAAGAAAGTACACCCTCTTTGAATTCTATGGTTTTACATATCAGGAAATAATAACAATCATCTGTTCCTTAGCAGGTCTAAAAATTAGGTAAATACAACCTCAGATGAACAACAACAACATATGACATATTACATTGTGTCATGATTTATTTAACAAAAATAAAGCCAAAATGGAGAAGCCATGTGTGAAGTACACCTTATGATTCAGTAGCTTGTAGAACCACCTTTAGCAGCAATAACTTGAAGTAATCATTTTCTGTATGACTTTATCAGACAAAAATCATTGTTAAGGAATTTTGGCCCACTCTTCTTTACACCGTTGCTTCAGTTCATTGAGGTTTGTGGGCATTTGTTTATGCACAGCACTCTTAAGGTTCCTGCCACAGCATTTCATTTGGGTTGAGGTCGGGAATTTAACTGGGCCATTACAACACCTTGATTCTTTTCTTTTTCAGCCATTCTGTTGTGGATTTGCTGGTGTGCTTGGGATCATTGTCCTGGTGCATGACCCAGTTTTAGCCAAGCTTTAGATGTTGGATAGATGGCCTCACATTTGACTCTAGAATACTTTGGTATACAGAGGGGTTCATGGTCGACTCAAACGACTGCAAGGTTCCCAGGTCCTGTGGCTGCATAACAAGCCAAAATCACCACCCCTACACCACCGTACCTGACAGTTGGTGTGAGGTGTTTGTGCTGATATGCTGTGTTTGGTTTTCACCAAATGTGGAGCTGTGCATTATGGACAAACATCTCCACTTTGGTCGCGTCTGTCCAAAGGACATTGTTTCAGAAGTCTTGTGGTTTGTTCAGATGCAACTTTGCAAACCTAAGCTTTGCTGCCATGTTATTTTTAGAGAGAAGACAAGGCTTTCTCTTGGCAACTTCCAAAGAAACCATACTTTTTCAGTCTTTTTCTAATTGTACTGTCATTAACTTTAACATATAACATGCTAACTGAGGACTGTAGAGTCTGAGATGTAAGTCTTAGGTTTTTGCAATTTCTCTGAGCATCACACTGTCTGACCTCGGGGTGAATTTGCTGGGACGTCCACTCCTTTAAAGATTGGCAACTATCTTGAATGTTTTCCACTTTTGAATAATCTTTCTCACTGTAAAATGATGGACTTTAAATTGTTTGGAAATGACCTTATAACCCTTCCCAGATTGATGGGCAGCAACAGTTGCTTCTCTAAGATAATTGCTGATGTATTTGCTCTTTGGCATTGTGTTAACACACACCTGAATGCTCCAGACCAGCAAACTGATAAAACTTCAGCTTTTATAGAGGTGGTCATACTTGCTGATGATCAATTAATCAAGGGCATTTGACTGGCAGCACCTGTCTGCTACTTAGCATCTTAATTCCTCTGGAAGCAGTAAGGGTGTACTTAGTTTTTCACACATGGCTTCTCCATTTTGGCTTTATTTTTGTTAAATAAATCATGACACGTTGTAATATGTCATGTGTTGTTGTTCATCTGAGGTTGTATTTACCTAATTTGTAGACCTCCTAAGAAACAGATGATTGTTATTATGTCCTGATAAGTAAAACCACAGAATTCAAAGAGGTTGTACTTTCTTTTTCACATGACTGTATAACACATGCTCATAGGTGCAGATATTACATCCCAATAGACATATATGTAGATCCTTTCCCCCCAGAAGACAATAGTAATACTAAAAGAACCAACGTTGCTTTAAAAATAACCACAATCCACAGATCTAGATGACGGCATCTATGTCCATAACAATCTAACATAGATTGATAGTAGCATAGATAAGGAGACCAAGGAATATGGACATCAATCCTATATAGCAGATTTCACTATTTCCAGAAAAGTAGATTTCCTTAACATAAGGAAGATGAGTATTTAACATTCATAGCTCTGCATAGCATCACTTAAGTAATGGGACATAGTCACCAATAGCTGTATGCATCATGACAAAACAACCGTCTATAGATAGATCATTTACCAAGAATATTAAAGTCATATGTATATCACACTGGGATCACTCCTCACGTTCTCTACGTGGTAGCTTACAAACATAGTTGCACCTATATAAAGCCTCTATGCTACTATTGGTCTATGTTAGGTTGTTATTGACATAGATGCCGGCATCTAGTCAGGTGCATTGGGGTTGTTTTTAATGCAGCGTTGGTTCTTTTAGTATTACTATTGTCTTCTGGGGGGAAGAGGTCTATATATGTGTCTAATGGGATGTCATATCTGCACCTATGAGCATGTGTTGTTATATGTGCAAAAAAATGTATTTACGTTTGATAGTTATATCGTGAGACGGGTATTATTATTTACTGCAATTTTGGAGAAGCTGAGTTCCTGTAAGTGATCCACTTTGCTGGTCCTTATAGGTACATATATCTTTTGGATCCAATGGCACCCTGTATAAGTATTATACAGCAGTCTCCCAGGTTTATTGTGGTGTGCCGTATTTGTACAGTTGTGTTTGTTCTTTGATGTTGCAATCTCCATGACTTACCTGTGGAGCCAGAGGACAGTTTTCTGTCTCTGCTATGGAGAGCAAAGACAGCAGCTGCCCTCCCTTAACCCCCTAAGTGCTATAGTGATGTGTATTGCATATCTGTGTCACATTGGAAGGGGTTAAAAAGTTGTGGTAAAAGTTTATGGTAAAAGTGTTGTGATTTAGCCCCTCGAGGACCAGAGTGATATGCAACGCAATCCTCAAGGGATTAATCTAATTTTACAATTAATGATGTCACAACTGTAATGTGTAACTGTCATGTTCCAGCTTCCCACCCATGTTTGTCTGTCCCCCCCACTCAACTAGCTTAAAACCCTCCATGAAAACTAAATAGTTGTTCCTCATTGGAAGAAGAAGCTACCTTTCTTCGGTTGCAAGAAGAAGAACGCTGCCTTCTTGATGACGTTCAGAATGATTGGCAGCTTTCTCCCTCCCCCTAAGCCTGCCCTCATTCCTTCTTCTATCGGGGCTATGCACTAGTTAATATGCCTCTGTATGTTTATGGTGAAGAAGAATTGGGTTTAAGCAAGAAAAATAATTGATTGCTGTTTGTGTTTCCAGCAGCACACAGTTACTGTGTCCCGGCGCTGTGCCTCTGAGCCTTCCCTTGTGACCTGAATGGATGACCATCCAGAAAAGAACCCTAATTTCCTAACCCAGGACTGAGCACCTTCTTCTTTCTTGCTCGGCCACTATACACTATACACACAGGTCCTTGCCAACAGATTTATGCATTAATTAAATGTAAAGGGTTAAGTGTTACTGATAACCAGTACCCAATGCATTTGGAATGGATGAAGCGATGTCACACCGGAGATATTATGAAAACAATGGCTGATTAAACAGAAAGACAGCGCAGCTCTGTTCAAGTGTTGTTATTAAATGTTGCAATGTGATGACGTGATGTTAATAGCGTCAGTTCATCACATTGCAATGCTTAATGATTGAGGCTCAGTACATTTTTGTGAATCAGACAGTGACACTTATTACACTCGTCACTTTACCAATATGTATGTAGCCTTAATCATTAAGAGTTGCAATGTGATGGATTGATTCTAGTAACGTCACACCATCACATTGCAGTTCTTAATGACAATGCATGAACAGAGCTGCATTGTCTCTCTGTTAATCAGCTTGTGTTTTTACTTATGTCTCCAGTGTGAATTGCTTCGTGCAGTTCAAATGCATTGGGTACTGATCATCAGTAACACTTAACACATTGCACACACTATGAGCTCTCTAAGGGGGAAGCTGTAAAGTGCTCGCTCCCGGGAGAGCTGGGGGGAAGATTTGAGGAACAGGAGACTTCCTGCAGAGCTGTGCGGCTCAGCTTGCACCACAGGAAAAAGAAGAAGTGACATCACTTGGAAACTTTAAAAGCTTTTATCCAATAAGATATGGTGATCAAAGAAAAATGTACATTCTACAGAATAAGACAAAGTGTCTTCAGGGTGAAATGTCAGTAGCACGAAGCGCTGACATCTTGCCAGAATGACGTCCACTCGCCTGCACTGTCAGGCCCAGCCAGAGCCGAATGGCTCCTAGCAACGCCTCCTACACCCGGCTGGGACTGACAGTGCAGGCACGTGGACGTCATTCTGGCAAAATTTCGTGCTCCGTGCTACTGACAGATGGGGAATAAAGCATATATCTATTAAATCAGGTAATAATCCTGGAGACTAGCGCTACTAAGCAGCTAGTCTCCAGAAGAGGATTTAGTTAAGCTAAACATTTTGTAACATGGTAGTTCCGCTTTAATGCTAGAGGTGTCTGTATCATCTAATAAGTAGTCATTATATATTAAATTATTTTGGGGCAATAATCATATGATTTAATTTCAGGGAGTAGAACATCTAATTTTAAAGGGGAAATTTCACCCTGAAGACACATTTTGTGACATGGTAGTTCCGCTTTAAAAACAAGATCTCAGGCATGTTGTTCTATGCGCTGTTTTATGAACAGAAGACGTGGATGAGAGCTCATGCTTTTCCCAGGTGCCCCACTGGCATCCACTTACATATGCTGACATCACCAGATGATATACAAATAATTTCAGGGAGAAGAACATCTACTTTTACAGTTGTGCCATCACTAATTGCAAAATGTGATTAATCCCTTGAGGACCAGAGTGGTATGCACTCCTCTAGTCCTCAAGGGTTTAAAGCACAGCTCTTTTAGCACACACTTTTACCACAACTTTTCTACCCCTTCCAGTGCCATAGGGGGCTATGCTATTTGTGATGCTAAAGTCTAAGGACATCCTCTCTGCTACCCCCAGTGGGCAAGTAGGAGAGCAGGGAGGATGTGCTGAGCTTCAGGGTTGTCAAACTGCTGGCGATGTATGAAGAAAAGCGTCCCTTACACATTTCCAGCAGTTCAACAACCCTGCAAGTTAATGTGGAAATTCTTATCCCTCCCCTTACATACATAATACTTAGAGTATATGGTGATATGTGTATTCAGGGCCATGCTGTATAAAAAAGCTATCACGTTTATTTTATCTGCTTCAGGGATAGCATACCTGAGAGATGATCTAGGTCTTTTTACAGCATGGAGCTCCCCAGAATGCCCATACACTTCCCCACTCCCCACCTCTTGGTGCCAGTGGCATTAAGGGAAACTTTTCAGAGTAAGTATACTAGTAAATTGGCTTTAGGCGGGCTTATCACTAAGAAATCAGTCCCAGCTTCTGTTATAGTTTATAATCCTGTTAGCACATCCCCTCTCTATAAAAAAGGAACAATCACCAAAATGTATAGAACAGATTTCTTTTAAATGGTAGCAACTATATAACTACGAAGATTTTTTTTTTTATTTACATACCGTATGATGTCATGACCCAGCTCAACCTATCACACCATTCAAAGGAAGTACCCTAACCCTTTGATTGCCAGAGGAGTATGTAACATATTGCTTTGCAATGCATTGGATACTCATACAGCACTCAAATGGTAATTGAGCATGTGTGACAGAATAGAGAGTTGTACAGTCACCCTAAGCAAACTGTCTCAGTTCATGTATGTTTTTGTATAACTAAACTACATGGGGGTGAATATACTTCATGTGTGTGTGTGTTAGCATTTATGTGCATGCATCAATACATTTACAACCTTACATAGATAAATGCATATTCTGCATTTGGTGTAGACCATCTCTCAGGTATGCTATGCCTGGAGCAGGTGAAAAGAACATGACAGTGTTTTTACAGCATGTTTTTTTTATTTATTTATTATTTTAAAAAGTATATATTGACATTTTTTTGTCTTGGAGTGAATTAATGATGAAAAAGTTATACATTTATATGTAGAAAACAAACAAATAAAAAATGTTAATATTTATAATAAATCGCTTTGCTCTTAAATACAAAGAAGCTTTTATTCTTAGGGATTAAGGGCTCGATTAAATTGGTACCGGTAAAAAAATACCGTTGGTAGTTTCAGGTATTCTATTTCCTGCTCTTTGACACATAGCCAAACTGTTAAATGCACTACGGGAGCTAAATTTGTGCCCACTGGAATGAATGACAAAGTGGATGACAATGCAATTTATTTACACGTGGTTGGTAGTAGCACACGATAAGGCACTCACTTTTAGCGCCAAACATTACTGCCTAGAAAAATTGTCCCCTAACGCATGTGCCTAACCACCGACGTGTAAGTGAACTGTAAAAAAACAATACACAAAAAAACAAACAAACACACATGCACAAGAAGGGATCCCTACACTAGTGACCCGTGGAGCTATTGATATGGTGCCCTAAGTCCCATATCAATACATCCAATGAACCAAAATCATGAGTGTAAATCAATAAATAATCCCACTAAAGCTAACACCATCCCATTAACAAGACACACACTTACCTGGAAGTCAGAAGTCCAGCGGGGTCTTCTGCACCCTGGTCTTCCTCTTCTTCTTCTTTCTTCTTCATCTGGGTTCTTCTTCTGTATTTTTCTTTAAACCTAATGTTGCCCCTATAAAGGAAATATAATTAAAAAATTCCCCATTAAATTTCCTCTGCTTTCTACAGCATCGGCAGAAAAAACACTAGAATCACCCCTTCTTGTACCTTTCCGGCCATTGCTCGATCCCAGTTGAGGGAAATTTGAATAGGGACTGGCTTTTATATGGTCAGTCCCTGTTCAAAATGATTCCCACGCTCCCATAGAAACTGACTGGCTGGGAGGTGTGGTTACTGCAGGGCACATTTCATGCCCTGCGTAACCCTACATCCCAATCAATGGAGCATGGGCACCATTTTGAACAGAGAATGGACATATAAAAGAGTATGGTGACATCTGCATACGTGTGCAAGAAGAAGCTTTCAGATTCTCTATAGTGAAAATAGAAGGGACTTCACAATTAAATCTTTTTCAACCAGTAAGTATCTTGGAATGAGAGCTAAATTCTGTCAGCAACAGGCATATAGGGTTTATGCTCTAAGGCATGATAAAGAGTTTATAAAGTGGAGATGACTTCTTCAGTGATATCACGTCTCTGATTCCTATGTTATTCCATGGAGCCTATGCACTAAGATCTCCAAAACTGGAGAAATCTTAGTGCGTAGGCTTCATAGAATTTCATAGGAATTGGAGTAGTGATATCACTGGAGAAGTCATCTCCACTCTATCACTTCTTTATCACACGTTAGAGAATCTCCCCCATAGAGTTCTATCTGATAAGCAGGAGTGAAACCAGTTTAGAGTTGATTACCTGTGCACCCAGACTGGCATAGCTTGCAACTGTTCTCAGATAATGAAGACACCCTCAGTCAGCCACATTTCCCACCAAGATTTCACAAAGATGTGTAGATGTTGCAAAATGGTTGTACTGAAGCTTAAATTGATAGTTATGCCTCCTTAAAGGGGAACTATCGCCACTCTACAAGTTTGCCTAAAAAAGTACCTTTATATAGCGACTAAGAGGCATACTTTTGTTATTTTTTTTTAAAAAATCATTGTTTGGCAGCAATTAACCTTTTAAAGCTGATCCTGTGGCTTTCTTCTGGACAGACTGAGGGTACAGCTCTGCACCGCAGTCTGTCACTCTTCCTCTGCTCCCCTCCCATGTAGCATCTGGATCCAAACTCTTGTAAGCTGGAGCACTCTCATTGGCCAGAGAGCACTCCAGTTTACAAGGGAGGCCAAACATTTTTTTTTTAAATGGCACAAGTGGTGGCAGTTCCCCTTTAAAAGTATTATGTTGAGTCTTCTTTACATAAAAACTAAGAGATTGCCCTATATTTAAGTCTTTAGTTTTGTGTAGTTCAAAAGTTATGCAAAGATAAAGATCTCCAGCCCACCCGTTTCTGACCGCATCCTTTTGAATCTATAATTGTGTCGTCAACGGCTGCAGTGAGGGACAAACTTCAGTAAGTATAAAGGAAATTCTGCCCCACTTGACGAAGGGGGGCAGGATTTCCCTTTGTTTACTGAAGTTTGTCCCTAGTTGCAGCCGTCCATTCCAGACTGCAGATTCAGCAGTGACATGGAAGAAGGGACAGGCGGTGGCTCTTTATCTTTGCATAACTTTTAAACTACACAAAACAAAAGACTTATATGTAGTGCAATCTCATAGTTTTTATATAAAGAAGACTCAACGCAGTACTTTTAAAGAGGCATTACTAACCCTTTAAAGTGCTTTATACATAGCTGCAAAGCACATAGAAACAGCCATTTGCTCTTAGAAAGTCTACACCAATAAATATGTATATTCATCCCATGATGTCACGTGATGAAGATTTTACCCCCCACTCTTAGCATTACAGCAGTACATTGCATACCACTCTGGTCCTTAAAGGGTTAAGTGTATTTCTAAATGAGCACACATGGGTTAGTGAGAACCTCAGACATTTATATTGCCTCAGTTTGTAAGATCCTTAACATTTTGAACTGTTAGTTGCTCTTAAAATAACAGTGACATTTTATTAAAATATGCACATTGTAGGATTGTTCCTTTTGAGTTAAGAATGCTCCCAGTGCCAGAAGATTTTCCATTCAAACATTAATATAGCTCAAACTGTATTTTTAACTGCTAGAAATAGTGCCACTTGAGCCTTAGACTACTTGTTTCCATAAACTGCACCTCAACGTGACAGTTTGAAATGTTGTAACTTTTGAACAAAGCATCTCACAGCAGTCGCAGTGCTCTTGTTATACACAACGGGAAAACTGCTTCAATATGTATTTTCGTAATAAAACTTGAATGTTCCTTCAATGACTAGTGTTAATGAACTGCATTACTGTATGTCTGTGTATGACCACTCTTTTATTCCCCCATTCACAATACATCTGAGACAACTCTAGCATCCAAGGGGTTAATAGTGGCTCTCAAGTGCTGTGGCACAATACCACTACCACTTAAGTGGCATAAGTCAAGCCATGTTGTTTCTGTGCTTTCCTTGCTCTGCTTACACATGCTAATCATTTTCATTCCCACATTTCATGTATTAAATATGCAGACAGAACAGGGCAATTACATCATTATACAACCATAAAAAGAATGGATTTCACATTTATAGAGTCAACATTGGAAGTAACAATGTGAAAGAAGGAATCCATCATTATTGTAATATTCCTGCAGGCATCTCTGATGTGTGGCACTCACAGCTCAGCCTTTGTCTTCTGCTGTTCAGAGTAGAATCAAAAACAAGGGAAGGAATGAATCAATGTTATTATTGCCTAATTATAGGTAACAGGGAGTCATGGATTGATTTGTTTGAGATCATAGGACATCAACAACTGAGACTGAAATTGAACTTACAGTTGTATGTAATACAGAATAATAAACTAACAAGATGACAATTGTAACCAACATCCCTTGAATCCTGTAATTTGGAACCTATTACATGGATTCTCACCAGCACCCATAAACTTCACAAACTGGAGCCTACTGTTTTACATAAAAAGAAAAAAAATGTTTTTTGATTTAGAGCCGCTCATAGTTTGGGGTCACCTACAAGGGTCCAGAGGTGGAAGTGTTTGTATATCACATACTTATGGCAGATCGTTGTGGACACAGCCTCATGTTCATTGGAACATCCTCTAGACTCCCTCAGGCCCCTTTCATCACTGTATATTTCTGTGGATTATATGACTCGAACACCTATTAAGTGAAATTGAATGCCATGATGCAGGGAAAGGTAAAATCTCATCCTGTGCCAATCCTGTTCACTTGTTGCATCTATTCATTGGTTTTACTCTTCAGAGGGAGACATGCCAGACTGTTGAACTGTCTTATGAATGTGATACCTGATACTCTGGATCAGTGCAATAATGATGTATGTATCAATATATCTAGAGTAAGTAGTGATAAAGAGCATTTGTTTGTTTGTAAACTTTGAGTATGTATTCATGTATTTTATTCGTATGGAGCCACACATTGTATGCAATACTTTACAGAAGAACAATACAATAATTAAACAATAAATAAAGTGAAGATTACCTTAAGTGCCAAAATTATAGAAGCAATGAGAAGTAGTTTCTTTCCTCAAGGAGCTTAGTCTAATCTGGTAATAGGAGACTTATAGAGAGTTTTAGGAAGGTAACAAATGCTATAAATTGCAGTTCTGTCACCCTGGTATTCTTGAACATTAAGGATGGGCAAAAAACTGCTGGAATTTTCATGGAGAAAACAAAATTTGGACCTTTTCCACAATAATTCCAACTTAATGAAAATACATACTTTTTTTAATAGACTTGAGTTCTTCAGCAACATAAGACTTGAAAAATTGTTAGCAGCCTGAAACCTACGGCTTTTGGAAAAGTATCAACACACTAAGTAATCCTGTGGGATCATAAGCCTTGAGAATGGTTAGTAGGCTGGTAGGAATCTCTACTTTTTAGCTGATAAAGGTGGTGAGGCATTACCTACTTTTGGTGGAGAAGTCATTGTGGAAATGGGCTTGTGTTCTTTGCAGCATCCTCTAGTCTACATTAAGCTCTTTCATCACTGTACACTTCTGTGGATTATGTATTTTGTATAATTACCGGTTAAGCATTATTGATTACCATGGCGAAGGGAAAGTTAAATCTCAGACTGTCCAAGTCCCATTCACTTGCTAAATCTGTTCATTCATTTTAGTTTAGTCTTCAGAGGAATATATGCCAGTCTGTTTAAACCATTTGAAGAATGTAATACCAGATAATCTGAATCAGTGCAATAATGATGGACTGTATTTTTCAGTATAGTGTGTCACCCAACCAGACCTGTCATTGTTCTTCAAGTGTAATCTCAATGAGGGTGTGTCTAAATTTGATCCTGTTTTGCTCCTGCTCACATGTTTTTTTACAGAGACAACAGTTAGCAACATGTTTATTTTTGGATCATTAGAGAAGTGTCTCTATGCTTGAGATTGCATAGAGTTAATGGGTTCTGAAGGATGACTATTAAGATTACAGGGGTTAGATGTTAAAACAGTACAAGCAGTAGGTTTGAGTGCCACTACACTTCAAACAGCAGCAGAACCACTCATAGCTAGGGTTGTGGATGTTGACTTGTGTTGCTTAGTCAATAATAATGAGTGGAGGCTGGATTTGGAAGCAGTGACACTAATGATGTTGACAGAGGTGATTTGTTGGACATGATGGGTGTGCTGATTTTTACTGGAAAGTACATGACAGAGCTGTTTGCATGTGAAGTGATGCTGTATGTATCAGAGAGTAGTGTACTGTCTATGTTTCAGTCACTGTCATTCCTAGTCTCTGCTATTGCATACAATAGGATCACTTGTCAGTCAAAAGTATTTTTTAAAACTGTCCCTGTCACTGTCAGTGTCAGTGTCTACAAGTCACACCCACATTTCTGGCTAGAAATCAAGCAACTCTAGCCCCCCTTTGCCTATCTATAGCTATATCTATATGCTAATAGCCAGAGTCAAATTTTCTCTCTCTATCCTAATCTTAAAGTGTTAGTAATGTCTAACATGATCAAAACCTAATATTGCAGATATTCAAAAAATAATCTTACTGGGACAAGTTTGATCTCCTAAACCTTTATAGTTTGAGAGATATAAGCACTTAAAGTTACCCCCTTCCTCCTCTTTTGAGATGTCAGCATTCAGCTGTCATCATGAGATCCCGGTCCCAGACCGGCCGGCGGCTCTTCAGCAGAGAAAAACAAATACTTCAGTGGAAAGGTCTGCAAAGTTTAAAGCGGATGTATCACCTTATAAAAAGGTGTTACCATCCACTTTGTGAATAAAAGTTATTATATGAAAGCTGAGTTGTTTTTTTTTAAATCTAAATACCAAATTCTGTGCTGTGTACTTCGCACAGCACAGATATTCATCCCATCCTATTTCTCCTCCCACCTCCCTCCCAGCTGCCCCAGGTTGCATCCTCAGTATAATGCTGATTGTAGCTTGCTGTAATGGTAGGAGCCGTTCACAGCACACCAAAGGGAAGCATGAACGCGCTCCCTGGGGCAGGGAGGGACGTGGGAAGAGAAAAAAGAGGTGCAGAAGAGCTTTGCCGGTCAGCATAATGCAGTGGTTCTCAACCTGTGGGTCGGGTCCCCTTTGGGGGTCGAATGATGATTTGCCAGGGGTCACCTAAATCCATCAGATAGTTATATTTCGAGTCATAACAGTAGCAAAATTACAGCAATGAAAATAATTTTACTGTTAGGGGTCCCCACAACTTGGGAAATTTTATCAAAGGGTCGCGGCACTAGAAAGGTTGAGAACCGCTGGCATAATGGGACACGCTATGCTGATCGGCAAAGCTCTTCTGCACTTCTAAATGGAATATCTTTACAAGTATTTTGATTTTTTTTTTTAAAAAACTCAGCTTTCATATAATTTATTCACAAAGTGGATGGTAACACCTTTATATAAGGTGATGAATCCCCTTTAAGATTAATTTTGAATCTGGAGGAAGCTTTTTTGTTAAATATAGGGGACCTCAAAGAAGACAGAGGTAAGGGCTAAAATGTAAAGGGGAGCTGCATAGTGGATGAATACTTTGTAGGTTATTCTGAGTTAACAGGAAGCTGTATAGAACCATGCATTTTGCTAAAATTGTATAACCAAATATTGTTATATTCTATTTGCATGTCAGGTGGGTATCCAATGCATTGTGAAACAGTGTTTAGCAATCTTTTGGAACTCAAAATGTATTTCTCTCCATTGATGATGGAGATTTATGTTACTCAAATCAGCCTAATAAAAGTATCATGTTTTTGTTGCAAAAATTCCAGACTTAGCCCCATTTTTAAGACATATGCAGTATTCGTAGCACTACTGAGCATGGAGATAATCAAGAAATATAGATGGCTTAGCTTGTTTGCAGCTTACATCTGCTTCTTGACCATAGTTGTGTAAACAGGTTTATTTGAAATTATATACCTTGTGTCGAATAAATGGTTATAATGTGCATTCTGATTTGAAAGGTATGACTCGGATGATTGATTCATTGATGAAAGCACAGCCATGCGCCTTCTATGAATGAACCCGGAACAGGGTTCACATCAAGTGCTTGTACTGGGGTCGGTTTATACAGCTGCTGCAGTAGTAAGGAAGGCAGAAAATGCCTTCCTTGTCACCCCATGCATCACCTGTCCTTCTGGATAGGTGATCGGTGCTATGGGTGATATCAGGAGCAATGTGTTGCCTACCCTTCTAGCACTCAAAGGGTTAAACACACTACTCCTATAGGTAAACTTTAACACTTTGAGCGCTAGAGGGTAACGCAATGCATTGCAAATCAATGTGTTGCATACCCCTCTGGCACTCAAAGGGTTAAGCTGGCATCCAGAAGTGTGTTTATTGTAAGTCCTTATCCTAGGGTATATTGTCCAGCTTATTTAATGTAATGTATCTAGTTAGACTAGTTCTTCTAGGCACAATCATTTAGTCCTTTACAGGAGTAGAGTTGTGTTCTTAGCATTGCTTTGCAATGCAGTGCTTATCACTCTGGTCTTTAAAGGGTCCTAGCTTCTCTAAACGAGGAGTAACCTGGGCAGGAATCTATTTAAAATGAGATGGATGATATGAAAAGCAGCATTTTTTGCTGTAAAAGAAGTAACAGTTTGAAAAAGGTGCAAGAGAGTTATAAAAGTATAGCAAATTGCACCATATGTTATAGCAAATTTGCCACCAAAATAAATGCCACTTTAACATGTCTGTTGTTTGGAGAAGTACAAATAATGAATAAAAATGATGCAGTCACTTTTATACTTTGACATTTGTGCGCTTATGCCTAGGCCACTTTTCTACCACTTTTATACATCCCCACAATGAGACAAAGCAACCACTTATGGTTGGCTGGTGTTGACTCAGCAGGGGCATGCACACACAACAGATAGATCTGACTGGTTGATATCCCATGAAACTGTTTGGTCTTTGCCTTATGAATTGCAATAATATAGTTCATCAGGCTATTTCTTGCATTGCATCTCCATGAGTTACTGTTCTAATCTTTATTGCAGAATGCTTATGAAAATGTTTGTAATTATGCACATATATCAGTTTAACCTTGCAGTGTGTAGTTTCCATAAGTGCCCTGCAATAAAGAGGGAAATCTGTTCTTATTACCTAAGAGCCAAAAGGAGTCTTCCTAACCTTATACGTGGAATCTGTTAAGTTTGAATAATTGTATTGGGTGGCCAATAATTGGATGGATTTCTGAGAGTATTTATAAGGTTGTGTAAATAGTCCCGAAGGGGAATGCAGCTTTCTGATAATGTAAGTACTCATTTGTTCCAAAGGTAGTGAAGAATAAAGAATTTGAAAATATCTGCTGTATCAAAACCTGTAAGTGCCCTTCAATGTATTTAACAGAAGCACTAGGTAGGAGCCCTTCACACAACCATCATCGTATATCTGTTTATATATTTTTGTTTGGTATCTGCAGTTATTTTGCAGTGCACCACCTGAGGTCTGTATTTAGTTTTTACCCCCACACAATATACAATAGACTTTATCAGTATGAATGAGATTAGCCATTATTCTAAGGCCCATTTCACATGGGCAGCATCTATGCAGCAATGCTGTTGTACATATCACCCATGGTGAAAGGTAACATGTGACCTATGGTGCCTTTCGCATGAGAGACTACTGCCTCATGCACCAAAGTCCAGCTTTATTCTGCATTCCCTCAAGAAAGTATAAAATTGCAGTATGGGAAGTCTCATCATAGCACCCTTGGTTTCATTGGCAAACCTTTCACACTAGTAGCATTGAAGTTTGTGAGCCTCAAACAATCTACAATTAATGGCTGACCCACATGGGCCCCTGAAAATAATATTGGCCTTGACTTTCATGGAGCAGACATAACACATGAATTCCAGTCAGTGGTGGAACTCGGGAGAGAGGTAAGAGAAGGTACATGGTTGGCAGAGTTGTTAAAGGGGGCTGTGACATTTCTGTTGCCTCTTTGTAAGAGTCCTATTGGGATGTGACCTTCTCAATGTAGTAATATGTCCCTGTTCAGTTACAGACAATAGAAGAGTTCCAATGCAAAAAACATTAAACATATATTACTGATATAAAAGACTAATTCTTATTCAAGTACTTCTGTTGAACATATTTAGAGCCACTTATTTTTAGAGTATATTTTCCCATTAATTAGGTTATGGGACATAGTTATAAAATAAAAAGTGGAGCAGCACTGTGTCAAATCAGCTGTATTACAAAGAACACTAATTCCCAGAGATTCACATTGGGGGTTTTAAACCCACTGTATGGTAGTGTGGTCTCCCAAGGTAATTCTTTGGAGAAAATTCAAAGTGTTAAAAGATCCATTTAAATCAATAGGAATTTGTATTTGTTTCCTAAGACACATATGGTTTGCCTACATAGAAATTCTATTTTGTCTTTATTTAACGTGTTATTAATATCCCAATATAAATAGACTTTAAAAAAGTGTGCCTGGTTTGCAAGCACACTTTTTAGACCATTCCAAGGATGTCATCCTCTTTAAAAAATGTGATTGCGGTTCTGCTGCAGAGCCTCTGTGTCGGCCAACACGGATCTCCTGCTGACAGCTTTACAGCTGACAGCAGGACACATCAAAGTTTGAATGTCGATATCTCTCAAACCATAGTGGTTTGAGATGTATATTTTTTTTGCATTACATTCAACTATTGAAGCTCTACAAAATAAAGTCTATTTATACTGGGACATTACTAACACTTTAAAAAGATGACACTGTTAAGATGACACTTTTAGCATATCCACTTTGAAAAGTATTTGAATCACTGTCACATTTAGGGAACAGGAACAACTGCAGCTACAGCTGGGACATAGGGTAGGGCACATGGATATGTACTAAAATAAAAAAGCAAATAAATCTTTAGTCTGCTGAAAAAATATGCAACTCAAAGTTATAACTTCAGTTATTATTTAACCCTTTCAGTGCCAGCATTGTAACCAAGTGAAGCAATGCATTAGTTACACCTCTGCCACTGAAAGGGTTAAAATAATAGTTTAACTTTATTTATTTATTTGCCGGTGGCAAGTTAGCCACTACCAACTGACACAACCACGTGGAAAATCCTAACATTCCTGCAAGCGTTCTGCTTCCCAACTGCCGCTCCCTAATGACTGATTCTTTTTAACTCTTTGATTGCCAAAAAGTGATGACATAACATACAGGTGATTCTGAAAGTTCTTTCAAGTGAATATGCTTTGTAATAAGGTGTAACTTCCACTTTAAGCTGATCATGTGTCCAATTTAGCTATTTTTTTATTTAGATTTATTGGTTACACTAATTAAGGCATGCCATGCAGACATTTCCAGTCTTTTCACTATATCACTTTACTTAAAGGGATAGTAATGTTTCAAAATAAAAGTAGCTCCAATCAATCTTCATAGTATATGTACCATGGAGAGTGTTATTTCAATACTGTCAGAGTTGTAGTTCAAGAGTAATTGAATGATAAAGTATCGCCCTCCCGCCTATTTTACTGATGTAACACTGCTCACCTCAGAACAGAAAGGTAGTGTCCAGATGGCTTGCAGAGAGGGACAATCTTCAGTTAGCATAAGGGAAAAACCTGAAAAACCTGTCAAGGGGGGCAGGGTTTTCATTGTTCTCACAGTAAGAATATTGACCCTTGATGTGAGCTCTCTGGTCTATGGACTGGATTCCACATCTGAGGGGAGGTGGCTTACACTAGGTAAAAGAGGCGGGAGTGGGATACTTTATCATTCAATTACTCTTGAACTACAACTCTGACAGTATTGAAATAACACTCTCTATGGCTCAAATACTATGAAGATTAATTGGATCTGCTTTAATTTTGAAACATTACTATCCCTTTAACCCTTTCATTGCTAGGGGAGGCAATACATTGCACACCTCCCCTAGAACTGAAAGGGTTTAACGTCAATGAGTGAAGAAGGTAATTTAGGGCTAGGATAAGGAGTTCATACACTGCAGGACTTAATTAGTATAATATTTCAATCAAAATTTGTATTCAAAATCTTGAATGGCAAATACAACATAAAGTGCTTCACTAGCCTCAATCCACTGTCCACTGATAATCCAACACAGAAACACATACACTGCCTCCCTATCTTAGTCCACTGTCCACTGATTACCACAGAACAACATAAATTGCTTCCTCAGCCTTTTTCCACTGTCCACTGATAATCACAGAATCACATACTCTGTTTTCCCCAGCCTTGTATTTGGGAGAGGGTACTAGCAGGGAGGAATTACACCTTTTCTGTTAAACAGAAGAAAACACATTTCTCTTACGTCCTATAGGGAGTACAGGTACTGTAGATGGAGACTCCCTCCTCCTGCTCAACCCTCCCCCACTCCCCACTGTGTAAGTGCCCCAGAATGAATGCCCTCTCTGATCATCATAGCCCAAATGGTTTCAGAAATATATGTCCCAGAGACATAGAAGTCAATGGAGCAAATATGGCCCCAGGTGGGCTCCTGTTCTTAAAGGGGCTGTTACACTAAAATCGATCTCTCCTAAAAAAGTTAGTAAAAGACTCTAAAACCCCAGAGAAAATCAAGGGAAGTCTGAAAACCAAGATCTAAGTAGTAATGGAACGAAAATAAGCTCCCAAAAATCATTTATACGCACTGAATTGCTTACAACAGTACAAAAAGTGTTAAATTCCCATATCTAATAAGAAAATAATAAAAATCCTAAGAAAAACTAACAGGATAGCCATGCCCTTCCAGCTTGCTTGCAAAACACATGAATTCTGACAGTTAGTGGGCAGGAGGGTTGAGCTGGAGCAGGAGGAGGGAGTCTCCACCCTAAAGACCCTGTCTTTTGTTATGTGCTCCTCCCTCCAGGAGGAGGGACTCAGTGCCATTGTACCTGTATTCCATATTGGCCGTAAGAGAAAAATACATAGCATGTAGGGTTATATATTTATACATTTCCTTGTGCCTGAAATGCTTAATGGTGCAAAATAGAAAAAATGAAACTTTGCTTTTATTTTTTCAATTGATAATTTTAATAGGAAGGCCTATGTATGAATGGCAACTTAATACTAAACCTAGAAACACACGCATTTGCTAGTGGAACATATAAACAATACTCTCCAGCACAGATGTTCAATTTACTGGAATTTCAGTTTCAAAAAATGTTTTTGCCATTTGGGTTTAATTGCTGGTCTTGTTAGGAGATATCCACAGACCAGTAGCATCTTTTGAACATGAAGGGTTTACTGAGAAAAAAAAATCTGTATAACATGTAGGTTCTCAGAAAAGCATCTAAAATTGTAATTTAACTGTAAGCTGAAGAAAAAGTGTGACAATACGTTTAGCACTGGCATACCTCCCAACATTTCAAATGGCCAAAGAGGGACACTTTTGGCTTAGGTGGTTTTGCTGGGGGTGTGGCTGGTGGGCAGACATTACCGATAATTTTTAGGTTATTTCATGACATATTTGTACTTCTTTGTGTAACTGAATATATTATTTAGAGCAAGAGGAAAGTATTTTTATTACAAAGATTAATGTATAAACACATATACTGAAGTGTAACCAAACATTAATGTGAGTTTTATTCATGTGGAGCAATGTGATTCACTTATATACACACCACACAGGAACTAGGGTGACCACATTTCCAATCTGCCATTCCGTGATATGTGGTCACCCTAGTGAGTCCTGTGGCTGAGGCTCCGTCCAGCGTTGACCATCTTTCTGAGGCTGACACAAAGTAAGAGTTCCCCAGTGGGAACAGCCTCAGAAAGATGGTCAGCGCTGGCGGGAGCCTCAGCCGCGAGACTCACTCACAGCACAAACATACTTGCGCCATCCTAGCTGTCTCGCATGCACCAGTCCAGCCAGCCAATGAAATGTATTTGCTATATGGTCCTCATTGGCTGGCTGAGCCAGCCAATGAGGACCATATAGCAAATACATTTCATTGGCTGGCTGGACTGGTGCGTGCTGCGCTATGTAGGTAGGCTGTGGGTGCCGTCTTTGTTGCTCCATTCCGGGAATCTTTGTTGTCACGGTGGGGGGTGACCCGGGACGCGGGACACAGACCTACAATAAGGAACAGTCCTGGGCATTCTGGGATGTGTGGTCACCCTGCACAGGAACACCAGGGTGGGAAAGAGGGACAGAGGGATCTGGAAGTCAAAGAGGGATACTTGGGTGATGTGCACTGGGGATTTAGCAGTGACTTGGTTAAATATGTAACATGGATAGTTTTGATGAGCCAGTTGCCAACTTGTTCTTATCTATCATGAAACTCTACAGAGCATATGAATAAAGACAGAAGTGGTGAAATTCTATGGGAAACAACTGCACAATGATTAGAGAATTAAACTTTTGGTTGCTAGAGTGGTTTCCCATTCATTGCTCTACAATGCATTAGATGCCTCTTTAGTATTATTTGAATGAATTGGGATTTTTATTTGATTCGTATGGTCCAGTTTACTACCCCAGAACTGAATCAGTTTTATCTTTATACATTATGTTTCCCGGTTATTATAGAATGGCTGCACATGCCCGCTACCTTCACTTCTGCATGTTTATTTTGGGTTTCAAACATCCACTTACAGGTCAATGCTCCAAAGGAGTCATTTATCAGCTACTGAGCCAGAAGTGTGGTGAACCTGCTTTCCAGTGATTCTTCTATTAGATCGTTTATCTTCAGTGCCTAAAAATAAACAATGCTAGTCACATTCTTGCTTACTCCCATTGGCACTGCAGGGTTAAATAGGTATGAGAAACCATGAGAGAAAATCATGCTCTAACAAAGTCTATATATTTTAACAAATAACAGGGAGGCTCATGTATGAAGATATCTAAGCAAATTGGAGCAAACCAACTGCCCCATGGGGACAAATACCAATTCACATATACCCATCCTATATAATAATTTACTAGGATGTTTGTCAGAAGCCATCATGCGCAGTAGAGACTGCCCGCTGTAGGGCAGTCTCTACTGAGCATGATTGCATTGAGTGAGTGAGGTGAGGTGACAGAAGACTGCATCACATAGACCAGTGAGGTAGCTTTGAGTGCCAGAGGGCTACGCAAAGCTTGATTGCGTACCCCTCTGGCACTCAAAGGGTTAACATTACCCCGACCTTGGCCCATGTACACGGGCTTTTACACTAGTAGATTATAATTGGGTCTTTACCACCTTGAAAGCTACAGCATTCGCCAATACATTTCTTTGCCCAGAATTACTAAATTTCTACTTAGTGCATCAGCCCTAACCCTTTCAGTGTCAGAGAGCTATCCAACGCATTGCAACTCAATGCAATGGGTATCTTTCTGGACACTCAAAGGGTTAATTAAATCAGTTCATATAATCCCATTCAGTTGTGTTCATTTGTTAAAACCTCTAGTGGACCATGATGGCTGTTTTTGGTTGAAATGTCCACTTATTGCAAAGTAATGTGTTGGAGTCTTCTCTAGCATCCAGTGGGTTAATGTCAATAAGACCTATTTAAATAAACAACTTTGGTGATGCCTAATAGTCATGCAATCTCTGTGAGAAACTCAGTCCAGGAGCAGGTAGGTTAACAGGCCTAGGCAGCTCTATAACTTCAGGGAACATCTGAAATCAATGCATGTCTCTTTGGCTTAATGATCTTTCCTTTTGAAACAGAAAACTGGGATGTCTGAATCAACGGAAGTAAAGTAAATAGGTCAACTTTTTGGAATGCCCTTTATAATTAGTGAACTTTACCCATGCAATTTGCTTGTATCAGATTTGTAAACCCTTTGAGTGCTAGAGGCTTTTTCAATGCATCCTTCATCTCTTATTAGGTCTCCAACCCTGAATCCCTAAGCTTTTAATAGGGTACATATTATATCCAGTACTAAAAGGTCTGCCTGTGTTCATTGCTCATTGTCTAAATGCTGCATATATAGTATTGACATGCATGAGGTACACCGAGTTAAAGGGATAGTAATGATTCACAACAAAAGCAGCTCCAATTAATCTTCATAGAATTTGGGCCATGGAAAGTGTTATTTAAATACTGTCAGAGTTGTAGTTAAAGAGTAATTGAATGATAAAATATCCCCCTCCCGCCCCTTTTACTGATGTAACACTGATCACCTCAGAGCAGCAAGATTTTCTGGATGGATCGCAGAGAGGGGCAATCTTCAGTGAGAATAAGGAAAAACCTGTCAAGGGGGGCAGGGTCTTCCTTATGACCACAGTAAGAAGATTGTCCCTTGCTGTGACCTGTCTGGTCCCAGGAGGGGAGGTGGCTTACTCTAGGTAAAAGGCCAGGAAATGGAATACTTTATCATTCAGTTACTCTTGAACTACAACTCTAACAGTATTGAAATAACACTTTCCATGGCCCAAATACTATGAAGATTAATTGGAGCTGCTGCTTTTGTGAAACATTACTATGCCTTTAAATATTTGGGTCATTATGCACAAAAGAAAAGAGGAGCAATTCTGGGGCAAACCACGTACACCACAGGGGAGTAATAAACATTCCCAAAATTACCATTGATCTAAATATAACCATTACCGCTTGAATGCTAAAGAGGTGTCTAACGAGTTGCGAAGAAATGTTTTGATGACCTCTCTAGCATTCCAGGGGTTAAAAGCTCCATTTAAGTCAATGGAACATTTTATTTGTCCTCTCTGGGGAAGCTTTAGAATTGCTACTCTTTTCTGAGTGTGTTACACATAATGAACACATTTTAGAACAAGTCAAATACATAATAGGAGACAAATTAAATTCTCCTTTGATTTAAATGGGGATTTTAACCACTTGAATGCTACTGTGAAGCAATAAGTTGATGTCTCTAGTATTCAGGGGGTTAAAAGCCCCTTTTAAATCAAATAAATTTATTTTTTTAATTTGTTCAGTATGATGCAATTGCTTTGATGCAAAATAGCTTGTTTTATAATAAAAATAATTGCAACATACTATCATGAAGTGCCTTGTGATTTGAACTGTGCAGAGACTGAAATCTAAGCTAGTCAAACAGCCTGAGCACAATGCATTGGAAACACTTCTAACAACCCATGGGTTAAGACACATGCATTATTTTTACCCTAAACTCCAAAGCTTTTGGCTTCTGTGCTGTTGCCTGGCAACCTATATACAGCCCATGTAAGAATATATACAGGTTTATTATGCTGTAGTTCAACCAGTAGAAACGGTAGTAAAAATAGAGCACTGAAGTGGAAGGTTTAGTTACTAGAATGTTCATAATTATGCATATGCATTCCATTGAGATGAGAGAAGAATGTGTCAGATTCATGTGTCTGCCTGGTAACAGTATTTTAGTAGTCAGCTATTGCAAATCATATTCAGTTTTTGTTAGCCCATTTGTTCATGGTAGGGAAAATAGGAAAACTCAGGTTAAAAGATAGAAAGCTTGCTTTGGTGACTGATTATATAGTAAGGTGTATACCTCTTACAGTGTCATCTAACTGTGTGCACAGTGTTGGGCAAGTTTGATCATCATTGACAAATATTTAAAAGAACCGACAAATTTTTCTATGAAATCCTATTTTATAGGGCTTTTCCTGCTGAGTAAAACAAGAGTGCTTGCTCCACTGTCAGTTGTTTTATTCAAATTTGATAACCGTTAAAATTAACAGAATGTAAATCACAGCACATTTAGACTGACAGCAAGGCTCGCCAGTTTCTATTACATTTTATGGAGAACGGTTTATCTCATCTCTCCTAGAAAATGCAACAGAATAACTAATTGTAATCTGATCTCTAGGGAGCACTCTTAAAGTAAAGGAATAATGCCTCTAGTTTGGGCGTCTAAGAGAATCTCTTACATGGGATACCTCTCCTCTTGGTCTTCACTTATCCCTGCAAATCAAAGAAGAAATTTGGAAGGGAGAATTTCTGGATATTTTATGACTACTCCAAGCATCAAAGGATTTTTTATATAAAAGGAGTGATGATAAAACAAAGTGCATAGGCGAAGGCCTATATATAAAAAAAAAGTTTAATAACTGGTTGCAAGCTTTATGGGTGGAAAACATCTGGAACATTGTTTCGGCATGTTCCAACATGTGGAGATGGTCTTGGAGGCTTTTCAGGCGTTTGGTGGATTTGCTTGCTTCTCATACAATGAGCAGTTCCTCCAAAAGTTGGCAGTTCACACCTCAGTCTCATGGGGTTAAAAAGACGTAGTGTTGTGTGTCTCGTTGATGTACCAGCAGGTGTCAGGTGCTTTACACAAAGTGTAGTTTGCATCTACCAGTCAAGGACTTGAGAAAGGCGTCACGAGTGTTATGTATGCAACGGAGGACGCCCTAGCTTTTGTTGTTTCAAGAAACCGTTATCCACACAACAATCAGGATCAAAATGTAATTATCCCCACTAGATTTAGTCCCAAAGAAAGAAAAAGATTCCTTTAGGCTCATACACCATCTTTCTTTTCCAGCTGGGCTTTCGCTGAATGATCAAATTAGTGAAGAAGACAGTTCAATTACTTATTCATCATTTGAAGGGGCCCTGCGGTTGGTGAAGTGGTGTTGTCTGGGAGCATTACTAGTGAAAGCAGATATCAAATCAGCTTTTAGGCTGCTGCCCATCCACCCTGACAGTTTCCCATTACTAGGTTTTCAGTTTCAGGGCAGGTTAAACTTTGATAAGTGTTTACCAATGGGATGATCCTTATCATGTTTTTATTTTTGATGAGTTTGCTAAATTTTTAGAGTGGGTGATAAAGTTTAGAAGTGATTCGCACACACTTCTTCATTATTTAGATGATTTTCTTTTTATAGGCCCAGAAGCTACTTCTACCAACAACTGAAATAGTTTTCTTGGGGATAACTATAGAAACATTGAATCTGGAGTTTAGACTTCCTTTTGAAAAAATTCTTAAATTACGTGATTACATTCACTTGCTGCTACAAGAAAACAACATTGAAAGTATTGCAATCAGTTTTAGGTTTGTTGGCCTTTGCTACTCAGGTTATGCCTATGGGGAGAATTTTTTTCCCGCAGGCTGTCAGCAGCAACTGCAGGTTTGAAATCACCCCATTGCCATGTCAGGCTTACTAAAGGAATTAAGGCAGCCTTAACGGTCTGGTATACTTTCCTTGAATATTATAATGGTAGAATAGCTTTTCAGGATAACTTTGTTACTAATAGTAGAATTAACCTCTTCACAGATGCAGCAGACACCTCACTTTATGGTGCATACTGGGCTGCTCATTGGAGTGCTCAGGAATGGCCATGCCCCCATCTCCACAATGCCCCCCTTCATTTCCACATTGCCCATTCATCTCCACAATGCCCCCCAGTTACCCCCAATCCCCATAATTCCCCCCAATCTCCACATTGTCCCTTCATCTCCACAATACCCCCAATCCCCCTCAATGCCCCCCATCTCCACATTGCCTCTTCATCTCCACAATGCCCCCCTTCATTTCCACATTGCCCATTCATCTCCACAATGCCCCCCAATTCCCCACAATCCCCACAATTCCCCCCAGTCTCCACATTGTGCCTTCATCTCCACAATGCCCCCAATCCCCCTCAATGCCCCCCATCTCCACAATGCCCCCCATCTCCAAATTGATGGAGGAACATTGCCCCCATCTCCACAATACCCCCAATCCCCACAATGCCCCCATCTCCACATTGCCCCTTCATCTCCACATTGCCCCTTCATCTCTATGTTGCCCCTTCATCTCCATAATGCCCTCCATTTCCCACAATACCCCACAATGCCCCTCAATGCCCCCCATGTCCACATTGCCTCTTCATCTCCACAATGCCCCTACTGATCCCCACCCCCGTGTCCATCTCCTACGTTGAGTCCCTGGTGGTCTAGTGGCATGTCTTTAGAGATCTGTGCCTCCTTCGGCACAGAGCTGAAGCTCCTGTGCGGTTCTCTGTAATGCAGAGTGCTGGGAGATGGATGTCATCTCCCAGCGTTCTGTATTACTAGAGCGCCGGAGTGGGAGATCAGCTGGAACAGAGACAGTTGCTGCAAGCGCATGGCGAGGGGGTCGCAGGGGGCGGCCGGGCCCCTGGAGTGATGAGCCTGATCACAGGTGCAACCCCTGGTGTTACGCCACTGTGCTGCATAGTTTCAGGAACCTCCTACACAAACTCTCCTTTCTGGCGGCTGGTGCTGGCGGTGCACTAAATAAACAGGCCTTGGGGTGGCAATTGCTGCCCCTGTCAAAGTGCTGCCTGGGTCCATGGACCCCCCAGGACCCATGTAAGGGCCGGTCCTCAGTTTAGATGGCTTTTTAAGTAAGGTGATATATAAGTGTTTAATGGGGCTCTTGGCTGGAAGGGTGGAGCAGGTTTACGTGGTTTTAATGTTAAAATTTTTTTATCAGGCTGGTAGGGCTAATAATAAATGTTTTTTGGTTTGGTGTTTTTATTTGAAATAAATTTATTTATTAATAAAAGTTGGCAGTTCACACCTCAGTCTCATGGGGTTAAAAAGACGTAGTGTTGTGTGTCTCGTTGATGTACCAGCAGGTGTCAGGTGCTTTACACAAAGTGTAGTTTGCATCTACCAGTCAAGGATTTGAGAAAGGCGTCACGAGTGTTATGTATGCAACGGAGGACGCCCTAGCTTTTGTTGTTTCAAGAAACCGTTATCCACACAACAATCAGGATCAAAATGTAATTTTCTCAAAATCAGTAACACCGGTGAATCTGAAAAACTTGGCACCATGGTTAGATCATTGCCCAAAGAGGGCGAGGGGTTATTTAATTAGCCAAGATTTTAAGAATGGCTTTGTATTACCCAGTTGCCCAGAAGGGAAGTTAAAGTGGGTTGAGAAATTAAAATCGATTTAAGAATTTCCAGCAGTAGCTTGGGAAAAAATACAAAAGGAGAGTGGAAGTCCCTTTTACATACTCCCCTTTTGTTAATTTTAGATTATCCCCACTAGATTTAGTCCCAAAGAAAGAAAAAGATTCCTTTAGGCTCATACACCATCTTTCTTTTCCAGCTGGGCTTTCGCTGAATGATCAAATTAGTGAAGAAGACAGTTCAATTACTTATTCATCATTTGAAGGGGCCCTGCGGTTGGTGAAGTGGTGTTGTCTGGGAGCATTACTAGTGAAAGCAGATATCAAATCAGCTTTTAGGCTGCTGCCCATCCACCCTGACAGTTTCCCATTACTAGGTTTTCAGTTTCAGGGCAGGTTAAACTTTGATAAGTGTTTACCAATGGGATGATCCTTATCATGTTTTTATTTTTGATGAGTTTGCTAAATTTTTAGAGTGGGTGATAAAGTTTAGAAGTGATTCGCACACACTTCTTCATTATTTAGATGATTTTCTTTTTATAGGCCCAGAAGCTACTTCTACCAACAACTGAAATAGTTTTCTTGGGGATAACTATAGAAACATTGAATCTGGAGTTTAGACTCCCTTTTGAAAAAATTCTTAAATTACGTGATTACATTCACTTGCTGCTACAAGAAAACAACATTGAAAGTATTGCAATCAGTTTTAGGTTTGTTGGCCTTTGCTACTCAGGTTATGCCTATGGGGAGAATTTTTTTCCCGCAGGCTGTCAGCAGCAACTGCAGGTTTGAAATCACCCCATTGCCATGTCAGGCTTACTAAAGGAATTAAGGCAGCCTTATCGGTCTGGTATACTTTCCTTGAATATTATAATGGTAGAATAGCTTTTCAGGATAACTTTGTTACTAATAGTAGAATTAGTCTCTTCACAGATGCAGCAGACACCTCACTTTATGGTGCATACTGGGCTGCTCATTGGAGTTCTCAGGAATGGCCATGCCCCCATCTCCACAATGCCCCCCTTCATTTCCACATTGCCCATTCATCTCCACAATGCCCCCCAGTTACCCCCAATCCCCATAATTCCCCCCAATCTCCACATTGTCCCTTCATCTCCACAATACCCCCAATCCCCCTCAATGCCCCCCATCTCCACATTGCCTCTTCATCTCCACAATGCCCCCCTTCATTTCCACATTGCCCATTCATCTCCACAATGCCCCCCAATTCCCCACAATCCCCACAATTCCCCCCAGTCTCCACATTGTGCCTTCATCTCCACAATGCCCCCAATCCCCCTCAATGCCCTCCATCTCCACAATGCCCCCCATCTCCACATTGATGGAGGAACATTGCCCCCATCTCCACAATACCCCCAATCCCCACAATGCCCCCATCTCCACATTGCCCCTTCATCTCCACATTGCCCCTTCATCTCTATGTTGCCCCTTCATCTCCATAATGCCCTCCATTTCCCACAATGCCCCTCAATGCCCCCCATGTCCACATTGCCTCTTCATCTCCACAATGCCCCTACTGATCCCCACCCCCGTGTCCATCTCCTACGTTGAGTCCCTGGTGGTCTAGTGGCATGTCTTTAGAGATCTGTGCCTCCTTCGGCACAGAGCTGAAGCTCCTGTGCGGTTCTCTGTAATGCAGAGTGCTGGGAGATGGATGTCATCTCCCAGCATTCTGTATTACTAGAGCGCCGGAGTGGGAGATCAGCTGGAACAGAGACAGTTGCTTCAAGCGCATGGCGAGGGGGTCGCAGGGGGCGGCCAGGCCCCTGGAGTGATGAGCCTGATCACAGGTGCAACCCCTGGTGTTACGCCACTGTGCTGCATAGTTTCAGGAACCTCCTACACAAACTCTCCTTTCTGGCGGCTGGTGCTGGCGGTGCACTAAATAAACAGGCCTTGGGGTGGCAACTGCTGCCCCTGTCAAAGTGCTGCCTGGGTCCATGGACCCCCCAGGACCCATGTAAGGGCCGGTCCTCAGTTTAGATGGCTTTTTAAGTAAGGTGATATTTAAGTGTTTAATGGGGCTCTTGGCTGGAAGGACGGAGCAGGTTTACGTGGTTTTAATGTTAAAATTTTTTTATCAGGCTGGTAGGGCTAATAATAAATGTTTTTTGGTTTGGTGTTTTTATTTGAAATAAATTTATTTATTAATAAACTGTGGCCTTACCACCATTTTCAGCTTGCCTTGTGTTCTTATTTGAGGGTATCTGTTAAGGTTGTGGGGGGGTGAACATCCAACACCCATAAGTTCCTGTCACCCAAAAGCATAAACAATTGTCTGTATGTTGTACTAACCATTTGTTTGTGATGTAAATATTGTTGAGAAATGATTTGTTGGCTGCACAGCATGGCACTTTACACTAATTAGTTTGTATGCTGGGGTAGTAATACCACACTGTGTACTATAACTGAATCTAGACACGTATTGGGAGCATTTCTAATAGCTCATGAAGTGGTACATTTTCCCTCAAACAGAGTCAATTAACATATTTTACAGGGGGTTAGCATGAAATAGCAGACATAACCAACTGAACATTAAGGTTAATTTCTCAAAAATAATTTTATTTTGTAAACACAGAGGGTTTTTACAGTAAGGTCTGTTAATTTGTGGAATTTGTTGCCCAAGAATATGGTAATGGGACATACAATGGATACATTTAAGATAACATTAGATGCATATCTAACAGAAGGGAACATACAGGGTTATATGTGTATTAGTAGGGAAAACAGAACGTTCTGGAGAACAGAGAAGTGCCCATTTAGGAGTAGGAAAGGCTTATATAATTTTTATTTATACTGTGGAAAAGGTTGAACCTGATCGACTTGTGTCATTTCAGCCTAATTTACTATGTAACGATATACTTTGTATATGTACTTTGTAGCAAACACCATTTTATAGGGTGGCAGGTCTACTGTAAGTAATCATATTGTATAAATCTAAGAAAATCTGAAACAATGTAACGTTTTCTTTTACACAGGGCTATTGAACCTAACCAATACACTCAGCTTTTTTAAATATTAAAATTCACGTATTGCAATGCAAGGCATTGGATACCTCCCTGCTATTTCTTTTTCAAAGGATATGTCGCTAGCTCCACTTGGTTCTCTAACGTGTTGCTAATGCATCATATCATACTCTGAATTACCATGAAGTGATACCCAACCCTATGATATTTCCATTATGTTAGCCTAGGTATGAAAAAGAGTCTTTTTAGACTGTTATTATTATTTTATCTGAATGTGGTGTGTTAATGTATAGCACTTAATTGTACGTTCTGCTCCTTCATTACTTAAGTTTTATTTTGGTTTTCTTCCATGGGTATTCATCAGCATATTGCAAGGAAAATAAATTAATTGAAACTGAATATTAACCCTTTGGGTGCTAGAGGCACCTCCAATGCATTTATTTACCATTCTATACTGACTAGTAGTAGTGAAGTCCAAGGGGTTTAATACTCAAGTGAGTAATTGTACAAATCATTCAATGCAGCTCACTCTCTGCTCAATGGCATTAGTCACTGCTGTACTGGAGCATGTGACCACTTTAGCGAATACCAGTGAACACAATCTCCAGTTGAAAACGCCAAATGCCTCTCACACAACATGCTCAGGGAAAAGGCATAAAGTTAACCCAACTTCCTATGAGCTTTGTTTAACTCACATGATCAGACAGGGGAACGGAACTCCCCAAAATACCTATACAAGCCCATAATACCCTCTTCTTAGAGCAAGTGGTATTACTAGGGTGACCACACGTTCCAGAATGCCTGGGACTGTCCCTTATTGGGGGTCTGTGTCCCGGGTCACCCCCCACTGGGACAACAAAAAGATTGGAGCCAATGAAGCATTCCCGGGCTGGAACAGGGACCAATCCCTGCTTTTCAAGCAGGGAGGATACTCCTCCTATTAATTGATGCCTCGAAACTAGGTTCAGAGGAAATGAATGTAAGGGACTTGAGATCTATATGATACCCTTCCAAAATGACCAGAGTAACCCACTGGTCCATCACTGAAGACTCCTTTATATCTTGAAAAAGATGGTGGCAACCTCCTAAGGGCAGAGATGAACCAGGACCAAATGAGTTATGTGGAGGTGGGTTTGTCAGGCTTAGGCTTCTGAGAAGACTTCATGTTCGTTCTGCCAAGCCTGTTAGGGCTTAGGGGTGGGTGGTCTAAGGGGGTTGAACTCTAGGCACCCTAAACTGGCAGGGGTAATGAAAACCACATGTCTTCTCAGTGAACAGGCATGCTTAGGAGTAATCTGAGGTAAGTGCTTGCTTTTGCTTCCAGCAGCATACTATGACCTTACCCAGGTCAGTCCCAAAAAGCTGTTGAATAGAAGAAGGGATAGAAGCAACTGAAGAGATTAGCATCTTAACCCAAACCAGCTCTTGTTCTTCATTGGAGGGCCCCAGGTTTGTAGGAGGGGTCACAGTGCAAGAGGGACATAGCATGCCTGAATATCCCCATAGAAGCCTGGACTGACATAAGGAATGCATAAGGAACAGTGTACTAAAGGGACCCCTGAATCCTTAGGCTTAGATTTCCCATGTCAGTGAAAATCCCCCAAAGTAAGACAAAAGTAGTCCAAAGTAGAAGAAATACACAAGCAGTTAAACTGGTAAGGCAGAGAGGAAAGGCCAGCCTCTTCATAACCTGTGCAATAAAAGAAAGATGGCTGCCAAAGCACCACCCTGTCCAGTCCAGAAAGCTTTGGAAATGGGGGAAATGGTGTTTTTTTTGTTTAGTGTCTTTACATTGTCCCCAAGCCATGTCCAGTGAATCCTTTTGAGCCTTCTCTGACCCTTTTAAGTGAAACAGGTGCAGAGCTATGCCCCTGTAAGATTCTCTATGCACTGCTAAGAAACAAAGATGGACACAGTGTGGGTACCCATTCTTAAATGGGCCATGTCAAATAAGAAAAAAGTAAATTAAATAAAGAAGATTGCTACATGAATATATACACAACAAAATTATGGAAAAAGTAAATACAATAAAGCTATCTGCTCTAAAAAATGAGAAAGCCCAGCATAAACAACTGAAAAAGTAGCCACCTTTAGAGAGACATAAAATGTAAAAAATATGAATAGGACTGAGTGCATTACAGGCAAGAACACCACATACCAGTGATTGCCAGTTAATATCAGGGATGTATGAGATAGGACTCAGATGGCTAATTTACCAGGCGTCAGACTCTCAGTTTAAATAAAGAACTTTAGAAAAGTTTGATGGTGAAGCATAGACTTATGATAAAGTCAACCTCACCATGGAAATGGTCCAGTAATATACCTGTGAAGTGATCAATCCAACTCCAGGGAAGCCAGTTAGTGGGATCCCACCTAATAGGGAATTATAAAGCCCCATTTCCTAAGAATAAAAATAAAAAGGAAGTCTAAGAGAACCAGTGCCAACACACCTTATCTTGAGGCTAGGTCACTTAAAACTGGGGAAGTGGGTGTAAAGCTGGGCAGAAGAGTGGAGTCGCCGCCTCAGTGGCCCTGCCTTTTTTTTTTTTTTTTAAGTGCCCTGCCCTCCAGAGAAGGGGAACTTTTCCCCATGGTTTCTTTGTTCCAAAGAAGCTTGTTAAAATTATTTTTATTGAGAGTAAAAAAAAAATTAAAGAGTTTGGCTAAAAAGATGAACAATTGCAAATAACTATGCCTTTGTGTCTGCATTTTCCAACAAGAAAGAAAATGAAACGTAACAAACAATGGCATCTGCTGAGTTCAGGACAGACACAGGAATACATTAAAGGTGAACTTCAATGGTAATGCAAGTCAGAGTTATTTTTAATCCTAGTAGAATTTAAATTCCAGCTACCCTCCAAGTCTTACTTTCTAATCAGAGAACTGTGGAAAAGCAAGCAGCTTGAAACAAAAGAAAAGTCAATTTTAATTATTATCATTGTGGACATGTGTCAGCTCACACAAAGTATTATCAAACACTAGATTCATGCAAATCTTTTTGAGGAATATTCTAGAATTTTCAAGTAATACTAATAATACTTGCCCGCTCCTTTTGGGAGATATGGGAATTATTCCACAAACTATATATATATATATATATATATATATATATATATAAATAAATATTTATTTAATGGAAAAAGTATGCATACTCATATTTTACAGATGGGCTCCAGCTGTTGTTGGAGATCTCTTAGCCTGCCATTGTAGTCCAATTACAGCTAGTAGGATATGAACTAAGGTTAGAGAGGACAATACTGTGAGATAAACCACTCCATTTCCTATGTTTTTCTGTTGATCCTAATTTTCAAATTTGAGCGAATTTAGTGCATACTTTATACAACAGGGTGTTCGAACGAAGGCACATCTGCTGTGCCCCCAGGGAAATTCTTACATCCTGGCCTGTTGTGGCCTTTGAGAACTAAACTTGGACATCCCTGTTCTAGACTGTAAGGTCTCACGAGGAGGGCCCTCTCATCCTTTTGTTTTCTATGTTCCATTTGTACTGTTTTATGTCTCTGGATGTCTATTCCCTATTGTACAAAGCCGCAGAGTAAGCTGGAGTTAAATAAATAAACAAGTATAATAATATTAAATAATAAGGTGTGGGGACTATTTGTATCCTTTGGGCATGGCCCATCTGGATCTTCATGCAAATCCTATTAAATAATAAAAATGTGACCTGCTGCAAAACATTGCAACCCTTTTTTAATATTTACCATTTAGGTAGACATTTAACCCTTTGAGTACCAGGGGGTGCACAATGCATTTCGTACCCCCTCTGGCACACAAAGGGTTAATGATTATAGTAACTCTAACACCTTCAATTAATAAACCCCTACTTTCTTAATCTGGACAGAAAATCCTAAAAAAATCAGTTCTGTGTGATTGGTTACTTACAGTTAATCTTTGATTAGTGCTACATATCATGTCCATGGAGGTGGACATGTTTCTTTATTTGCAGTTCTCAAGGTCTACAGCTCCTCCCACCTCCCTTCCCTCCAAAAAGGCTTCAATGCTAGAATAAGAAATAATTTAAATGGAAAGTGTATAGTTCCCCTGTGGGTGCAATGTATTACATTAGGTTTTTGGAAAAGAGAGAGAGAGTAGGGCTGGCGCTATTATTTTACAGCAATCTATTAGCTGGTGTTAAAATCAACTCAGAAGCCTGTATTAAAGTGATAGTAATGCTTAAAATGTAAAAAAAATGTATGTTGTAGGGTTTATCCCCCTGAGTAAAACAAGGGTACTCCCACTGCTGAGAGATATTTTATTTAAAAATTATAACAGCTCAAACTTGAATTTTTTAGGTGCAATATCACAGTGGCCTGGAAATGTACAGTGGCACTGTTGCTACACCATCCTATGGACTGCTCTGGTCCATAGACCATAAATCTCCATAGGATGGTGTAGCAACAGCGCCACTATAAATTTTCAGTCCAGTGTGATATTGCACCTAAAAAATTCAGGTTTGAGCTGTTATAATTCTTTAATAAACTATCTCTCAGCAGAGGGAGTACCCTTGTTTATTCGGGGACATAAACCCTACAACATTTTTTTTGTACTATCCCTTTAAGCTTCATTGTTTCCCTGTGAACTCTAAATGAAATCTATCTGCTTATTGAAGCATATTAGATTACTCAATAACCTCCTTGGCTAATAAAAATAAAGCACCTCTTCAGTCTCTCATTCTGCTCAGTTGTTTTCAATTGACTGGGCCTTACTGCATATTCCTATTCGACGTCCTGTATGTTCAAGCCCCTAGCATTTTTCACATTTTATATAATTTAGTATCCTACAGCTGCATTCTGAAGTTCTTTTACTATTCATACTTCCTCCATATGATACTACTTGTGAGACTGCAATGCATTGCATACCCCTCTGGCACTCAAAGGTTTTGTTAGTGTAAGCAGCCTGAAAACTTAACTGCACAACAAGGAGAGTACAGTTGGTAGCAGGCTGCTGTAAATATAAATAGGAGGAAGAAGCCAGTGAGCCCAGCTAAACACTAGAAAATCCGTAGATGGTAAACAAAAACAAAAGCACGGTACTGAAGAAAGTCAAGACAAGCGCAAGGTCAGGCCTGGCGGTGAAGAAGCAAGATGGTACAATGAGCCAAAGGTCAGGGCTGGCAGAAATGGGCAGAAACGGAGAACAAGCCGAGGTCTGGGCTGGCGGACAAGGTTCAATAGCGAGGAGACAGGCCAACGGTCAAAACCGAGAAGACAAAACTGAAGCAGGACAAAAGGGAGGCTAAGGCACAAAACAGAACCCTAATACTAGAGCACTCGAGATCTGCCAGACTGGGCTTCTTGTAGGTCCCGAATGCATCTGACATAGAGACAGGAGACGTCAGACGGAAACCGGAAGCGTACAACAAAGCCCGCCTCGAGTGACGTGGCAAAACCTGGAAGTGAATTGCAAAGGTCCCGGTGCGCCCGCATGAAGAGACACCCACCAGAGGTACGGGTGGCTGATATGACAGGTTTTAATGACAAATTTTCAAACTTGTAGACTTTTTTTTAACCAGTTCTCTCCATAGCCCTCCTTCTCACTCCTGCTAATAATAATTTGTCATCTCCAAGTTTAGACCATTTTTATATTGTCGGGGAAAAAACAACATTGATCAGACAAAAAAGTGACGGTTAAATATTTTTTTCTGAAAATGCCTTACAATATGTTGGTAAATTAATCCACTCCCACTTTTAAGACTGCGTTTGTCCCCTGACTGAGTTGGGAAATGGGATGTAAAAAATGACAGTAACATGTCTGACAATGGACGGACCATGGCAAAAGAACTTATTTATTCTGATTACAGACAGTTATTAGTTACCACCACTTATTAAACATGTTGCATTAATTATCAGCCGGTTTATGCCATGTTGATAACTTTTAGCTCATATTACATGTTCAACAGCAGATCATTACAATATTACATGCAATAAGTAAGGCAATGCACACGTACAGAATGAGGTGACCTTGTACCTTTTTTTGAGCAAAAAAAGTCACCACTGGTCGGGGACAGACCAGCACAGTCCCAATTCAAGACAAGCATTCCTGGATTGCTGTAGTTGTATGATAGCCAACCTATTTTTTCTTAAGTCAAACTCTATGTTATAGACATTAAATCTAGGGCCAGATACTGCTAAATGATGTTAAAGTGGAGCTGTCACTTTGTAACAAATATATACATAGTTACATAGTAGTTTTGTTTGAAAAAAGTTGAACCCTCTCCGTATCTTGTTTACCAGTGTTAATCCAAAACAAGGCAAAAAAAACTTTATTTCAGCAATTAAAAATTCTGCTTTGAATGGGGGAGAAGATTCCTTCTTGACTCCCAATGGCAATCAGATTTCTCCTTGGACAAACACTAAATAAATATCAATCCCAATACTAACGTCCATATGCCTCTATGTTCTGCTCTTTTAAATAAGTATGAAGGCCCTTTTTAAAGGCATCTAATGTATTCAATAGCACCACCTCCTCAGGCAGTGAATTCCATACCTATATTCTCCTTACCGTAAAGAATCCCATCCGCTGTTGTAGATGAAATCTCCTTTCCTCAAGTCTTAGCAGGTGACCCCTTGCTCTGTAACATTCTGTTAATGAACAGGTCCTTGGAGAGCCCTTTATATGGGCTCTGAAAATATTTATATAAGGTTATATTCCCTTTAAGACACCGTTTCTCTAGTGTGTACAAGTTTAACTTTTTCATAACTAAAACTTTCCATTCCCCTTACTAGTTTTGTAGCCCTCCTCTGTGCTTTCTCCAGTTTTATAATGTCCTTTTTCAGAAAAGGTGCCCAGAATTGAACTGAATAACAAATAGGGGATTTTGAAAGAGCTATCAAAAGCAACAATGTTTATGTTGGAAATTTCTTGCGGTAATAAAATATCAGTTTCACTGCCAGTCTAGATTATTGAACCCTTTGCGTACCAGGGGGCTATGCAAAGCATTGTTTTGCAATGCTTTCTGTACCCCTCTGGCACTCAAAGGGTTTACAGGAAAACAAACAAGAAAAATAGCACTGTAACATCCAAATAATTATTTTGTCTAAATCTACCCAGTAAAAGCAGACCAGTTCAGTGTATTGGGGCCATGTATTTTCATCTAACTAGTTCTCTTGAGTATAAAACATAACATTTATTAGTTTCTATAAAATAGTGTCATAAATTCCTTCATCATATAAAAGAAGAACAGATTAAAAGAATCAGTATTCTCATGCTGTACCCATTAAAAATTATTGTTACTGACTTCAATTTTACATTTGGTTTATATAATCAGTCGTTGAGAACAGATCATATTGCAAAAGTTTGAGTACGCCTGCTTGAAACCAGGTTTTTCATGATTATCTATGCTTTTACCATATAAAATTTAATTATATGAATAAGCAGATAACAATAACTGAATTGCATTCAAACATCGAATTTTGAAGTGAGTCACCCATAACAAGGGAATTTCAACCTGAAGCCCAAGTCAGTTAAGTCTGAACTGCATGTAAATGTCACAGCTATACCGGTCTTTCCTTACCTGTGCAGAAAATTTACCCTTACCTGTTGCTTTCCTAGACAGACCATGTCCTCCTACTGATTGCTCACCGTTTTAATTGCCTGCATTTCCTCTCTTTCTTGCCTGATCTCCAAACTTTATTATGCTTTGGGTTTGGAGTCTTCTTGCTGTTGTGTTTCCGGTTCCTGATGTCGGCTTGACTCCTCTACAATTCTGCCTTCTTCAGTACTGATATCGGCTTGACTCCTCTATGATTGTGCCTTTTCCAGTCCTGACCTTTTCTTCACTTTTGACCTCAATTGTGTACGTTGTCTTTTCCTGCTGAGCCAAGCTGTACGACTCTATCTCGTGCATCGCCCAGCAAGAGCAGCTTCCTCTTTTCGCCATACTCATCCAGTCCCTCCACCAAACTGTGAGATGGTCTCCTGCATTGCCCTTTGATACCTGCTTCTTTTGAAAACTGAAAGTTTAGATACAATTGTCAATGTTCTTCAACATTGTTTTGATACTGTTTATGTTTTATACATTGTAATATTAGTTTTCATTTTCAAGTATTTCAAGAAAGCTATACAACTTAAAACATCATCAGTTATAAAATTAACCTTGTACTCAAGTGTACTCAGAGTCTTGACTGGCACTATATTATATGGTCGGAATAAGTTTAGTACTTTCAACAGTACAGTTCTATAGAAGTAATATTCAATCCTATGATCTTTCAAAGAAAATGTGATGGAGTGAAACTCTAGAACTCTTATAACAGAAGAGCACTACTTCTATTATAAGAGCTCTATGGTTTCACACTATCTCCTTTTCTTTTGAAGATCATAGGAGTGAAAGATATTTCTATAGCACTGTACTGTGTGAAACGACTAAACATCTTCTCTTCATATAATTTTGTTGCATCCATTTTTTGATGTGTTTAAATGTCTACGTATGTGTATGTATGTTCTGTTGATACCAAGTCAGCAACACAATATTATTGAACATTTATTTTAAAGGTTTCAGAGTGAGAGCACTGACACTTTTTAAGCTGTTCTTCTTATCTTCCATATGTTTAAGGAATTTATGACACTATTTTATATAATAGAAACTATTAAAGGTTACATTTTATATCCAAGTGACCTAGTTAAGTGAAAAATACATTGGCATGATACACTGAACTGGTCTACTTCTATTCAATGAATTTAGACAAAAAGAAGAATTATCATTATATGATGGTATTTTTATATTTAAAGGGATAGTAATACTCCGTTTCATCTTTATTTTATTTTGTAGGCATTCAAAAACATGAAGAACGATATAAGTCTTATCTCTCAAACCTTTATGGTTTAAGAGATATTCACAAGCAAAGTATCCCCCCCCTGTTCAGCCAGATCAGAAGGGAGGTGCCCAGGTAGACTGTAGAGAGTGACAATCTTCAGTTAAGATAAGGGAAAAAGCTGGAAATCTTGTCAAGGGAGGAAGGGCTTTCATTGTTTTCATACAAAGAAAATCGTCCCCTGCTGTTATCTGTCTGGTCTTACAACCAGATTCACATCTGAGAAGAGATGGCTTACACTAGGAAAAAGGGGCGGGAGGGGGAAACTTTGCTTGTGAATATATCTTAAACCATAAAGATTTGAGAGATAAGACTTATATCATTCTTCATGTTTTTTAATGCCTACAAAATAAAATAAAGTTAAAACGAAGTATTACTATCCCTTTAAATAGATAGTTTACAATATACAATTGTTTGAAGTAAAAACAAAGTTAGAAAATTATAGGTGCTTTTGAAATTATTTTTAAAATTACCACTTTGTTTCCAAAGCAATAGTTCTACTTTAATGATAAAAAGGCAAAAAAGTGAGAGTTTATAATGAATATTATATGCAATTTGTATCTAGGCTGTCTGATTGCTAACGATCATAAACCACATGATTGAGCAGTTGCCATTGTATCCTGTCTATTGGTCACTCACAGAGAGATATTTGCCTCTGTGTGAGTAGTTTTAATGCATCCTGTGAACTGAATGAGTTTTAATAAGTGTTTTTAAAGGGTCCGCATGGACATGTTCAGATGGTTCTGTAGAGAACAGGCTAATGTCAGGGAAAGGGGTGGTGAGGGTGATTTAATAATCATTGAATAATTTTTACAGTAGAGTATTAAAGAGTGTATTATCAGTCACACTCTTAAATTCTTTTCTCTGTCGTCCAATATAAGTTACTGGTAAGTTTTGGTAGGCAAGCCTTCCCTTTAAGTAGGCAGGAACAATTCTAGAAGTGAATGCAGGGGTGGAGCCTTCCTTCCCTCCTTGGCTGCAGCTAGCCAATCAGCTCCAGTAAGATTTACTCCTTGGATGAAGATGCAGGCAAGAGAACAGTTCTGCTATAGTTTTAGCTATTTTTTAAATTTTCTGTTAGATATGGAATACCACCATTAGGTGGATTACCATCACTGACAATGCCCTTATGTGTCTAGCTCAGTATCCAGGTGCTTTGGTGAACCTTAAGCCACGGGGGGAGGGGATCTTGGTTACACGTTCTTTCCTCAGGAGTTGGCCACTGAGGCTACTTCTTGATACATGGTAATCTGAAGACAGAAGTTCTGCAGTAAAGGTGAGCAACCCTTTGAGTGCTGAGGTCCACATGTCTCGCGTTGCCCCTCCGCACAGGAGTTTTCCTTTGGAGTTCTTATTGCATAGCCCTCTATGTTCTGCTCTTTTAAATAAGTATCCAGGCCCTTTTTAAAGGCATCTAATGTATTCGATAGCACTACCTCCTCAGGCAGTGAATTCCATACCTTTATTGTCCTTACTGTAAAGAAACCCTTCCACTGTTGTAGATGAAATCTCCTTTCCTCAAGTCTAAGCGGTTGGCCCCTTGTCCTTTTGTACTGTTCTGTTAATGAACAGGTCTTTGGAAAGCCCTTTGTATGGGCCCTGAACATGGAAGTCTCCAGACAGAAAACCTTCTGTCTGCAAGAAATTTGCCAAGCTTTACCCCTTTTCTCATGCGGCGCTAGCTCAGTGGGTTCATCCACCCAAGGTGGATGCTCCTGTTTCTAGTCTTACTAAGTCCGCGCTTAAAGACTGGACTGACAAGAAACTTGAGGCTTCTCTCAAGTCCATTTTTGCCACTGCCGGTACTTCCCTATGCCCGGCATTTGCTGCGGCTTGAATGAATGGGGCCATTGTGGGTTGGACTGAACAGCTCACGCTTGCTGTTCGTCAGGGAGCTCTGACTCCTGATATGTTGCAGCTAGTTGCCAACATTTCTGAAGCCCAGCACTATGTATCTTCTGCTTTGTTTGATGCCATCCATTTGGTGGCAAGGGTTTCCACCATGTCTGTGGTTGCCAGATGAGCTCTTTGGCTCAAGATCTGATCTGCTGACACTTCTTCTAAGAAAGCATTGCTCTCCTTGCCCTTTAAGCTTTTTCGTTCCTTCTAGACTGAAACACGCCAGACAAACGAAGTGGTTCCCTCAACTCCGTGTTCCTCCTCCAAGCCCAAACAACAATGGAAGCATAAGGCCTCCACCAAGCCCAACGCTTCAAAAACTTCTTTGGCATGACTCACCGAACCCAGGTCCCCACTCTGCTGTGGGTGGCCATCTGTGCCACTACCACAGCGTATGGGAGGACTCAGTGGTGGATTCATGTGTTTTGCAGATGGTGGAGGAAGGGTATAGGATCCATTTTCCCTCTTTTCCGGTTTTTCTTTTCTCACACACCTCAGGGCGTAGAGAAATGCCATCTGTTCAACAGCTCCATCCAGGCCTTTCTGGACAAGGAGGTTCTGGAACCGGTTCCTGTCCAGGACAAGGGTTTGGGTTTTTACTCAAACCTGTTTGTGGTTTCCAAGAAGGATGGTGGCTGTTGTCAAATTTTGGACCTGAAGGATCTCAATTCCTTTGTGGTCAAGACTCATTATCAACAGGAGTCCCTAAGGACAGTGATTGCTGCCATGTCCCCTGGGGAATTCCTTGCTTCTCTGGATCTTCAGGACGAATATCTGCACATCTCCATTCATTCAGAGAGCTGGCAGTACCTCAGATTTGCATGCGACCAAGGGCATTTTCATACATGGACGACCTACATCCGAAAGCCCCTTCTCCGGAACTCCTTCATCAGCGGGTTCAGGACTGCATTCATGCACTCACTTATGGATGGATCCTCAACATGGACAAGTCGGATCTTGTCCCACCCCAGTGACTTTCCTGGACCTTCTCTTCAACACTCAGCAGAGCATGGTGTTTCTCACGGACAAGGTTTCTCACCAGATCGCCCACAGGGTGTCCTCTGTTCTGGGTCAAGATCCAGTTCCAGCCAAGAAGTTGTCCTCTCTAGTGGGGAAGTTCATTTCCACCATAGAAGCAGTCCCGTTTGCCATGGCTCACACCGGGGAACTCCAGAGGTTTGCGATCCAGGTGTGCAGGGGTCAGCCGGACCTCTTGAAGATGTCAGTGTCCCTCCCTCTTCATGTGGAAGTGAGTCTGTTGTGGTGGCTCAACCTCTCCAATCTGCTGAAGGGCAAGCCCTTCCTGGTGTCCTTCTGGACCACGGTGATGGTGGATGCCAGCCTATCCGGCTGGGGAGTGGTTTTGGGTCACCTGAATGCTCAGGGACAGTGGTCTCCTGAGGAAAGTCTCCTTCCCATCAACGTGTTGGAGCTTCAGGAGATATTTCATGGCCTTTATCACTGGATATACCAGCTGGAGGACTGCTCGGTCCGGGTCCAGTCAGACAAAGCCACGGCAGTGGCTTACATCAACAAGCAAGTGGAACAAGACTTCTCGCAGCTTGGTTAGAGATCAAGGCTATTTTGTCCTGGGCAGAAGAACGTGTTCCTGCCATATCCACAGTCCACATTCCCAGCGTAGACAACGTCCTGGCAGACTTCCTCAGTCAACACACAGTGGACAGCGAAAAGTAGGAACTGCATCCAGAGGTGTTCGACCTTATTGTTCAGAGGTGGGGTCTTCCATGCATCGACCTGATGGCGACAAGACACATCCGAAAGATTCCGATGTTCTGCTCTCGCTGGAGGGATCCTCTAGCTCTATCAGTGGATGCCATGTCCATTCCTTGGTTATTTCCTCTTACTTATATCTTTCCTCCCATTCCCATGTTGCACAGAGTGTAAGTGGAGCACTGTCCACTCATTCTGATTGCTCCATACTGGCCTTGACAGGCTTGGTTTCTGGAGCTTCTGCATCTATCAGTAGTGGTATCATTCCGGCTCCCTTACCATCCGGATCTTCTTCTACAGGATTACCTGTGGAAGGAGGATGTCCATCGTCTAGCTTTGATGGCTTGGAAATTGAATCCTCAGTACTGCGGAAGAAGAGTTTTTCTGCTGGTGTGGTGGCTGCTATGCTTACTGCACACAAACCTGTTTCCTCTAAGGCCTACCATCGAGTCTGGTCAACTTTTCTTTCTTGGTGTGCTGATAGGGACCTGTCTCAGGATTTTGATCTTCCTTCGGTCCTGGCCTTCCTTCAGGAAGGTGTGGATAAGGGCCTCAGTTTGAGTTTCCTTAAGGTTCAGACATCTGCGCTCTCTGCTTTCTTTCAGAGGCGCATTGCTTTTCTTCCTGATGTCAAGGTTTCCTTCTAAGGAGTTGCTCATACTCATCCTGCTTTTAAAACTGCCACTCCTCAGTGGGATCTTAACTTGGTTTTGGGTGTCCTTCAGCACCCTCACTTTGAGTCCTTGGCTACTATTCCTCTATTCCTGCTGATGTGGAAGATGGCTTTTATCCTGGAGATCGTGTCCGTTTTCCGTGTTGCGGAGTTGCATAGGCATAAGGCTGTCCTTAACTTAAGAAAAGTCCAAGGACCAAAAAAGGTTTAAGTTTTTTACTGTAGGAAAATGGGCAGACTAGATGGGCTGAAATGGTTCTTATCTGCCGTCAAATTCTATGTTTCTCTGTCTTGTAGACCAACCTTTTTGGTGTCTCACAAAGACAAGGCGATGCTTTGCAGGAGTTTCCCCTGAAGGTGGTTTCTGAGTTCCACATTAATCAGGAGATTGTGGTGCCTTCCTTCTGCCCTGACCCTACCTCTGACAAGGAGAGGGATCTCCACTTGTTAGATGTGGTGCATTGTCTCAAGTTTTATGTGCATCACAGAGTCCATTCAACAGTGTGACGTGCTGTTCGTCATTTCTGAGGGTCCCAGGGCAGGGAGACCTGCATCCAAAGTGACCATTGCATCTTGGATTAAGTTCACTATTTGAAAGGCTTACGAACTAAAGAAGAAGCCTGTTCCCTTTCGGGTCACAGCTTATTCTACTAGATCTACTGGGGCTTCTTGGGCTTACAAGAATCAGCCCTCAGCTGATCAGATGTGCGAGGCTGCCACTTGGTCGTCTGTGCACACCTTTTCGAAGCACCACTGTGTTGATGTGCTGGCATCGGCTGATGCCAGCTTTTGGAAAAAGATCCTGGAGGCAGTCTTGCCAGTCTAGGATCTTCTTCTGTTCTTCAGTGCTCCCTCACTTTTGAGCCCTGTTGGCTGTAGTTCAGTGTGCTGTGTAACAGTTCCTGGGGTGTTGATACCCCTGTTCAGTATCCGTTGACACTTCATTTGTTTTTGTTGGGCTATCTCTGATCTGATGGTTCATATATGCTCTTTTGACTTTGGGGGCCCTGCACCTGGTCTTTGCCTTACTTCCCACCTCCGTGAAACTCAATGGTTGGACATCCCAAAGTTACCAGTAACCTGTACTGGACGACAGAGAAAAGAGGATTTTAGTCTTACCTGTTAAATCCTTTTCTCTTAGTCCCTATAGGTTACTGGTCTCCCACCCTGTCAAGGGACCATGCTTGGCTCTCCTATGGCAGAACTTGGGGGTCCTTCGGGTTCATGCTCACAGAAGTCTTCTTTCCCTTCTTACTATCTAGTCAATAGTTAGTATCTCAAATCTTTCTGGAGCTGATTGGCTAGCTTCAGCCAAGGAGGGAAGGTAGGCTCCACCCCTGCATTCACTTCTAGAATTGTTCCTGCCTACTTAAAGGGGTAACAGGTAAGACTAAAATTATGTTTTCAGTGCATTACCAATTAAAAAATGTGAACTCTTATTATACTTTTAATAGAATGTGCCTGTGTGAATGAATGGATGTATTGGCTGGTCATGGTTGTGGGTCGAAATGGCTCTCAGGACTTAGTTTTGATATCTCTGTGGTAGTTTGTCTGTTTACTAGTTTATATATATACTGTTATAATATCCAGTTCATACAATTTGCCAGTTTTTATACCCTTTTATTTACAAATCAAATTTAAAGAGTTTTTTGTTTGTTATAGGCTAAGGGTATTTTTTTCCCCTGTCAACAATGAACAGTGCAAAGGGATGGTCATATGAGGGGCGGTGTTTTCCATGAGAAGGGCTAAGGGTTTCCCTTTCATTGGTGCAAGTGGAATGTAAAGTGAACTGTTACTGGGATCAACCCCTAAACACCTGTCAGTTTAATTTTCCTTTTGGATCACACTATACAATCAAGTACTTTTTTTAATTTCTTAAATTTGATCTCTAGATGGTTTTTTTTGTCAGTGAGACTGAACTTATGACTTTATGGGCCAGATGCACCATAGGAGTAAAATAAAGATTCCCAAGTTTCCCCCTGGCTGAAACTTGAATGCCAGATAAGTCTCCTCCATATTGCAAAGCATTTTTTACATTCAAGTTAAACACTCCATTTAAACCAGCTTGATGTAGATGGTTTACCCCCCCAGAAATCATCCATTTCTTAGTAAATTAGACTCATTGAGTTTACATTTTGGCCTTCACTTTTGGCATGCTGCATATTTGTACAGTAATGTTATATAATAAATGATGATTAAGATTCATTGGCCTTCAGCACTAAGAATATGGCCATATTTCTTCTGACATTCAAAGGGTTAAATAACAGTATATATGGTTTGCATGAAAGAAAATCAGCATATTAATGATTCCAGCAAAGCACAAGAAATGAGTCTTCTACAGTCAAAGAATTGCTGAAGGTCATATTCTTCTGAAGCAGGAAAGTGGGTGGATCAGGAGAGATGTCAGTGCCTACACAGTAAATATATCAAGTTTTAGATTAAAGGGAGGTAGATTATGATGCAAGCATCCTAGAAGTGGTGGATATTGATACAATAAGGAGACAAGGACATGGAGATATTTTGAAATGTCCATATTTGATGGTACACTGTGGCAAAAAAAAGTTGTTGAAGACTTGTTGAGGAGGCTGTCATCCTGCAGTGGATCAACAACGGCTAAAGATGAAATGTTATGTGTGTGTGTGTGTGTATGTGTGTATATATATATATATATATATATATATATATATATATATATATATACTAAAGCATGTGTGTGTTATTGATTAAACTCTACAACAGGGTTGGACAAACTACCATCATTCACATCAAGCATCCTTACAAGTCCACATGTTGGCAATAGATCCTGGCACTGAGTAAATCCCCAGTAAGGCAGACTTTTAAAATTGCATTGCCGCTTAGCAGGATAGAATTGCATAATATGGAAAAATCGATATTTCAGGGCTTATCTTGCCAAGTAAAACAAATGTTCTTACACTGCTTAAATGTTATATTCAAAAGTTATCATGGCTCAGTGCTGCATTTTTTAGATGAGATAACTCAATGGCTTGAAAATTTAGAGTGGAGCTTTTGCTGCAAGTCTGTGGAGGGTTATTGTCACTGACAATAGATTTGCATAGATTGTTGTAACAAAAGCACCATCACAAAATGTGAGGCCATGGATGTACTACATCCAAAAAATGCAAGTTTGATCTGTAATATTTTTTACCCAAGGAGCATACTTATTTTCCTTAGCAGGATATTACCTTCAATATCTATTTTCCCACATTTAGTAATGCTATCCTTTTAACACATTTCCCCACAAATGTATTAAGTGGAAAGTATACCCTAGGGTTAAGTTCTTAATTTAATTAACACGGGGGGAATGTGCCACATCGATGCCACTAAAATAATTGCTATTACAGATTTATTTGTATTACTTCTGCCTGTCGCCTGTGAAAATTATCCCATTTAGTCAGCTTGCACCAAGGGGAGGATAGTGGAGAAGTGTATGTGTGTGTTGGGGCAATTCAATTCCTCTTTTTAACTCCATATCCTTGCAAGTAGCAGAAGACATTGGCCTAACTTTACATTTTTTATGCACGGCTGGATTTCTCAATAGGCAGAATAGAGCTGCAAATTTTGTTGGGAGTCTCAACTGTGAGGGCCACAACCAGTATCCCTACACCAGTTTTGTAACCTTTTACCGGCTATTATTTAACCACTTGGATGCTAGCAAGAGCTCCAATGCATTTTATTGACAACATACTACAGGAAAACAATGAGCTGCCCTTGCAGAATCCCAGGTGGGTTCCAATCATACAACACTTGTATCAATCTATCTATCTATCTATCTATGAATCTATATTTTTAGTATTGTGTCTACATTTCCCTGTGTATTCCCATCTCTGATGTAATTCTCCTTTAGTTTATCATCCATAATCAATGGGCTTCAATAGACCTGAATGACTACAAAGTATGCTACACTGTATCAGACTTTAAACCCAAACAATTAGCCGAGACTGAAACAGAGATCATATGAAAAGAAAAAGTACATTATTATAATGTACTGCTAATTGAAAGATACCTACACATGTAGGTCTTGATAAACAAAAATAAGAGCCACTTATTCTCAAAGGGTTACGATAAATTGCAGTATTATAGATTTATGTTTCTGTTATGTTTTGTGGTATCAGAGTGAACTAGCATATAAAGTGCAGAAAATTCACTTTACAAATTAAATTAATGAAAATATTTAAACCTCTGAATCAAAGTTCTGCTGAATTTTATTTCCACTTTTGAGTATATGGGATTATGAAAATCTATTCTGCTCATGAATTATAATCTTAAACAGAATGTTCAGTGGACCAAACTGTGGTTAGAAATCATAGTGAATTTAAATTGCAATACTGATTCATTTAAATACTTTGCTGAAAAGAATTTATCATTTCTTTTGTCAGACATACAGGAATGTGTTTTTATGTCTTCCATTGCTACGTCTTCCATTATTACACACAGCAAAGGACAATACAGCATACTAATCCTACTCGATCTATCTGCTACCTTTGACACTGTTAATCATGCACTCCTGCTTGACACACTGCACAATCTTGGCATCTGTGACGCATCTCGAGAATGGATTTCTTCCTGTCTCTCTAACTGTACTTTTAGTGTTTCTTTTGCTAAGGCTTTCTCATATCCCATGGCCTCTCAGTAGGTGTACCTCAGGGATCAGTCCTGAAGCCACTTCTCTCTTCCCTCATCTCTTGGCTTTAATTATCACCTGTAGGCAGATGATATATTAATCTACCTCTCTCTCACTCCGACTGTGCAGTCTTGAGTCACTCAGTGTTTCATAGCAATATCATCATGGATGGCCCACCACCATCTTAAACTTAATATGGCTAAGACTGAATGGGTTGTATTCCCTCCTAAAACACACCTGGCAACCCCGTTCTCCATCACGGCTGACAATTCTGCCATCCAAACAAGACAAAAAGGGAAAGATACAGTATGGCTCGGGATCACCTAATTTACAGGCTAATGAATCAACTGTGTCCACTTCTTACTGCATAGAGACTAGTTCAGTGCAGAATATTTGCTGGGATATTTAAAAGGTATATTTTTATTAATTAGTATCAATTGAAATAATGCAAGCCCAAAATAAAAGCATTGTGCAGGAATCACTCAAATTGTGTGTTCTGTGTCTGAAAATGGTGACACAAAGGAATACAAAGTATCTTATTTACTGTAGTGTCTCCGGAAAGTTAGTTTAAATTAGTTTGTATTGTGGGCTGAATCAATGTTAACCCTCTATTGAATCGGTTATCTGAATAGCGGCACTCTCACTTATGATTTCTATATAAGTCTTAATGCCTCATATCTAAGTTTCTTTCACAATTCCTTTCACCGTATAACCCAGTGGTTCTCACCCATTTTTTGTTCAGGACACCACAAGTACTCAATTTTCTTTTTTCGGGGGCACACCTAATATTTCATGTAATTTGTTAAATCCATTATGAAGAGTACAAATAAGCAATATATAGTTATTCCTAGGTCTCACAATTAGAAAACAAAACCAAACATATTGTACATAAATATTTCCAAAAATATGCGTATAAAACTCAAAGTTCACATTTTTATCAAAGTCTTTATAAAAACAAAGGGCACCTCAAATGGATGTAGTGGCACACCAAACTACCATGGCACCCTGGTTGGGAATCACTGCTATAACCTGATGAATTGGTTATTATGAATGATACATAAGTATGCAGCCGACTGGACCTCAGGCACTTGTGTATTACCGGAGATCGCCATGTTTGAGTAATCTAATCCCTGTAGCTGCCCTATCAGTTAAACGTCTTATCATTAATGTATTTTCTTAAGTCTGTTATAATGGGCAATTATAACTTACAGGTTTAATAACATATAATATGTTTGTTTGCCTTAGCATTGCTATTTCAGAGTCTCTATGATAATGTTGTCAGAGTACACACCAACAGGGTCCCTTTCCCAATATATAATTCCCTTTGCTGCGCTTTTCTCCTGCGAATAATGCAGTGATTTCACTTTAGCCTGATGCTTTTAACCCAGTTCTGTATTTTTATATCATACTGTTACAAGTTGCTGTAAAGCGCTGTGCAGTCCCCATACTTCTCTTGTTTTTCTCAGTACATACTAAAACTGATGTAATAATCAGAACTGTATACCTACCAAGTGTCGCTATGTAGGAGGGACAGTCCCTCTTTGAAAATCAAATCCCTCTTCCCTATGCTGATGTCCCTCTTATTAGTACATTGCTCCACAGCAAAAAAAAAAAAAAAAAAAAAACCCTCACATTAACCCTTTGAATGACATAGGGGTACACAATACCCTGAGTACCCCACTGGCTCTCAAAGAGCTTATGTCTGTTTAAACCTCAATATATATGTTTATAAATGAGGCTGTGTAAATAAAATACTTTTGTCTTGTTCCAAATCATTACACAAGAGGTGTCAATATGTAATGAAATATTCTAAAAATTCTCTGTAATGCCCCCCCCCCACCAGCCACGCCCCCAGCAACCCCACCAAAAATGTCCCTCTTTAGCCATTTGAAATGTTGGGAGGTATGTGGCAGTCTGGCTGCACCATAGGGGACAAGTACAATTTCCTCAAATTTCCATGGATTTAAATAGTGTGTTTAACCCATTGAATGCCAGAGAGGTCTCCAAACCATTCATCTAACAGGAATTTTTATTTGTCCCCTTGTAGTGCAGTTCATTTGCTCTAGAATTATTCCATCTCTTCTTGCTATATCAGCCTCAAGGATTGGGTTTTGCATTTATATTTTGACAGGGTCAGTGGTGGGTACGCAATATACCCAGGTTTTCATTTCCTAAAGCAGTAGTTCATTTTAATTATGAAATTGTGTTATAGGTTTTTTCCTGTGGAGTAAAACAAGGACACTCCCACTGCAGTAGATTTTACAAACAAAAAATATATAGAGTTGAAACACATTCCTTTTATTCTAATTCATTCCGTGGGAGAGTTTGAGTGACCGACTATGTCTCCAGTGAGTTGGAGGAACAGAACCACTGAAATTGTAAATTGCAATTTACTGGGAAAAAGATGAGCTGTAATAATGTTTGAATTAAATATTTCTGAGCAATGGGAGTAACTTTGTATAGCTATGGAAGGGCCTATAACCCGTATTTTTCTCATAAAACATTTTAAACTTCCTTTAAGTATGTTTTCAATTAATGAAATGTATGACAACTGAGTGGGTGGGCCTGTGCTCAGACTGCACGACCCACACCTGTAGCTACAACACTTTAATGGATTATAATTCCCATCATCCTCATCCTAAAAACATACTTCAGTGAATGTTCAAATTCACCAGTTCATCTCCATTAGTGTTACCCTCTGAGTCTAATACTAGTGGCTGTAATTCAGGGTATGCACTAGTATATATGATCTTTGTATTGCAATCCAGCAGTTAATATTCTGTAGCGTTATGACTTTAAAGCCAGCAAACTACGTAAGGCTACCCCATAGCATGTGCCAAGAGATGGCGTTAAATCAAACCACTTTCTATCTACCTTATTACATATATTGCCTGAGATCTGAGTGCCAGTATGGTGCACAAAGCATTGCTCTGCAATGTGTTGTATACTCTTCTGATACCCAATGAGTTAAGCATAGATAAAAAAAAATCTCAAAACACCCATAGTCTGCCCTATTGTATTCCTCTGTGGGAGGAATTTTGGTGTACATCGATTAGTAAATTGCGTTAGACAGGCTAAGGGTCTAAATAATCAATTTAAGAACCTGATGTGACCAGACCTCCCATTTAATGCAATGTTGCACTAGTTCCTATGTAGCTGTACAGAATGAAAGCTTTATAAGCATCCTGCATTAAAGAGGAGGTCTGGCCACCTAAGTCAAAATCATCACTCCTGCATGTTAATGAGGTGATTACATAATTTAACCCCTTCAGATAGAGAAGATTCTGAGTAATAGAGCAATAAAAGTGAAATGGAATGAGATAATAATAGCTAGATTATTATACTGCTGAGCAATTACAATTTATGATATAATGCAAGCAATTTCATAATGTTATAATTAATGTTATAATATTATTTTCACTAATTCCCTGGGATGGTTTGAGTTTTTGCCTGTTTCAGCTGTTAGAGTAACTTTCCCAGACATTAATGTTGAGTAATAGGAAAACGCTTTTCATTCTCTACAACCTCTCTGTGGAGCTGTGTCAATAGAACACTAACACAAGATTCTGCCTCTGTCATATTAATTATCCCCAAGTGAATATTTATGACTCATTAACATTTTTCTGTGTCCTATCTCTGCTGTTTTATATGCTTGATCTCTAATTGTAAATGAAAGTTGCCAAAAATAATCAAGTGATTTTTAACCCCTTTTCATGCCATATGCAAAAAATAAGCAAAGTGCCAAAAGTCTCTTATAATGAAAGATTAACCAGTGAGCTATTTGCTCTGAATTTAATTTGCTGACCTTTCAAATAGTGACAATCGTGTCTATGAATTATTATATGAATTTAAAGCCTTCTTTCATCTGACCACACTGCCTTGTTAAATTGAATAGTTCTGTCCATCTTTGCTGGTATGGACTCTTTTTTTCACTTAACCACTTCAATGCTAGTGGTTGAATCTACTAGAGGACTGAACCATTAGGCCTAGAACACAAGACCGGCTTTCTTGCAGTAACTTTGTTGCAACTTTCCTTCAAAGGTGCTGCTCACTTGGGCAATTTTCACCTTACAGAATGCAGCATGCTGTAACTTTGATGCAAAGGTCAAATACTAACTTCAGAATGCCTGTTCTGCATATCTATCTATGGGCCACTATGCACATCATTCACATAAGTGAATTTGGACATAGTGATGCAAGGGAATCATAGACTGGGAAAGGGACCCTGCCCCAAGGAGCTTACAATCTGCAAGCTAGAGAAGTGTGAGTTCCATAAATCCCAGGTGACTTTCTTAGGGTACGTTATCTCATCCTTGGGCCTGGCCATGGATCCGCAAAAACTGTCTGCTGTCTTACAGTGGCCACTTCCAGTGGGGTTAAGAGCCATACAGAGGTTCCTGGGCTTCACTGATTATTACAGGAAGTTTATACGAAACTTTTCCACAGTAGTCAAACCTCTCACGGACATGACTCAGAAGGGAGCTAACCCTTCAGACTGGGCACCCGAAGCCTTGCAGGCATTTGAAGACTTGAAGTCTAGCCCCAATATTTTCCCACCCTGCCATTCACTCTGGAGGTGGATGCCTTGGAGTCGGGAGTAGGTGCTTTGCTGTCCCAGAGTATGGGCCCTGGGAAACCATTACTCCCGTGCGGTTTCTTCTCTAAGAAATTTTCAAAGACGGAGAGTTTATATGATGTGGGCGATCGTGAATTACTCGCCATCATCCTTGCTCTAAAAGAATGGCAATATTTGTTGGAGGGGATAACCCTTCCAATCCTGATTCTAATGGATCACAACAGCCTCACATACCTGTCAGAGGCCGAGAAGTTGTCTCCACGGCAGGCAAAATGGGCCTTATTCCTCTCGAGGTTTAATTCTGTGGTTTCCTACCTTCCTACCTTCCCCCGGCGGATAAGCCAAGTGGGAAATGTTTTGTGCCTGAATCCCTACGTACCAGACTGCTGGAAACTTACCACTCCTCGAAGGCAGCTGGGCACGTGGGGATAGGTCAACTACTATGGTCAATGGCTAGACTCTTTTGGTGGCCCAGCCTGAGAGCAGATTGTTCCGCATTTGTTGCAGCATGTTCCACTTGTGCATGGACTAAGACTCCCAGACACCTTCCAGTGGGTCTCTTACAACCCATACCTAATGGGAAGCTTCCATGGTTGCATTTGTCCATGTGATTTATTGTTGAATTGCCAGTGTCAAAAGGCTACATGGTCATCCTCATGATCGTGGATAGATTTTCCGAGATGGCCCATTTTGTACCACTCAAAGGACTCTCCTCCTCTAAGGAGTTGGCCGAAATCTTTGCTAAGGAGGTGGTTCGTCTCCACGGTATACCCAAGGTGGTGGTCTCAGATTGTGGAAGCCAGTTTGTGTAATGTTTTTGGAGAGCTTTTTGTGGTCAGATGGGCATCCAGCTCTCGTTCTCCTCAGCTTACCATCCCCAGTCTAACAGTGCTGCAGAGAGGTCTAATCAGGCATTGGAACAGTCCCTCCATTGTTTTATCTAGGATCACCATGTTAATTGGGTGCACCTGTTGCTGTGGGTAGAGCTTGCCAGAAACAGTGCTGTCAATTCCTCCTCTTGGAACTCCCCATTTCTGATTAATTATGGGTTCCAACCTTCACTTCTTCCTGAGTCTTTTCTGGCTTAGCATATTCCTGCCGTGGAGGAGCATTTGAGGGTGCTCCGCTCTACATGGGTACGGGTTCAGAGAACCCTGCAAAGTTCCACGTTACGCTATAAGAGACAAGCAGACCGTAGATGCCTACCAGCTCCAGTGTTCCAGGTGTGAGAGAGCATGGCTGTCCTCACACAACCTCCATCTCCAGGCACCTTGTAAAAAGCTGGCTCCTCAATTTGTGGGTCCCTTTCGGGTTCTCCGTAGGATCAACCCTGTAACCTATGCTCTCGAACTCCATGGGAATTTGTGCATTTCCAATGTGTTCTATGTGTTGCTACTGAAACCTCTGGTTTGTAACCGCTATACTACCACTCCTGTCCATCCCAGACCTGTCTAAGTGGGGGGTCATGAGGAATATGAAGTGCAAAGCATTCTGGACTCTCGCAGGGTCAGAGGCAGGTACAATATCTAGTTCATTGTAAAGTATATGGCCCTGAGGTGCGTTCCTGGGTCGCTAAGAGAGATCTGCATGCACCTGTCCTGCTCCGTGAATTCCACTTCCACACATCCTCTGGTGCTGGTTGTTTTCCACAGGGGAGAGGTCATTAAGGGGAGGGGGGTACTATCACAGTATCCCTAGGAGGCCTAGATATCCTGTGCTTCCTTTTGCTGTGTTGATGCTAGCTGGCATGGAGGCCATCCACTTCCGCATTCCTGACATCTACTGGAGCGGGAGCTGTAAGTGAGCTTGTTTATGGGTCTCCTACTGATTTGCCTAATTGGTTCCTGCCTTTATCTGCCCCTTTATAAACTTCCCTGGGTCTAGGAGTCATTGCCCTTACCTGGTGTTTCTGATAGCGCTCTTGCGTTCCTGTTGAGGCCCGTGCCTGACCTCCGAATCCGCTCTGTGTATGATCCCGACTTGTCTGACTTTCTGCATTGGTTCTGACCTGTGGCTCTGGCTGACTAACTTGCTCCGTGTAGACGCCGGTTTGTCTGACTACTCATATCGATTCTGACCTGTGGCTCTGACTGACTAACTCGCTCTGTGTATGACCCTGGCTTGTCTGACTACCCACATCAGTTCTGACCTGTGGCTCTGGCTGACTCTCTCGCTACATGTACTACCATGCTTGCATGACCATTAGTCTCAATGTTCCGTGGCTCTGGCTTGCTCTCACTCCCTGTTGCCTCAGGTTGGCAGTACCCTGGGTGGAGACTTGTGCTATCCTCTACCGGTTCTCCCGGTGCTCACCCATACCTATTTCCAATATCCTCTGGTATCTTGCAGTAGTGCAGTGCACAGTACAGTGTGCAGCTCCAGGTAGAAGCCTGGATCCTACCTTCCTGTAGTCTGGGGTTTTGTGGACAACATTACTATTACTGTTCATAATAAATAAAGTTGGTTATATTTTATTACTGTTGTTCTTTGCCTGAAGACAGTGACAGTGATTGATCAGTAGTTGTGTTAATTAACCCTCCAGCAGCAAAAGACATATACAAGGATTTAAGTGTTCCATGTATGTGCCATCCATCTACAGCATGAGTCCCCACTCTCATGACCACAGGCTGATTTGGCACATAAACATATTAAAACAAAGTTTCAAATAAAGTGCTAATAAAGGATGTTACAGAGATAAAAAATGAGTACATAACGAAAACCCTGATATATGTATACCAAAGTCAATAGTATATTAAAAAAACCCTTTAAAGCACAGCCTGGAAACAAACACAATTCAAAAGTTAACCATACCCCAGAGCTCCAAGATAAGCCAAAATCCAAACATATTGGTAGTCAAATATTCCTTACGGCGGTACTGTAAATAGTTTGCCAACACCTTGAAAAGATTGAAAAAAGGTGATCTATGCATATCAAACATTTAGAGGTATATGCAATAATACATGCACACGGGTCCGAATAAAACTGCAGTGTGGCAAACCAGCATCTTGTGAAAATGTTATCTTAGTAAATAACAGGTAAACCCTGCAGAACAAGGAGATGCACATAACACCCCAAAATACCATGCGTCATGCACACCTCCAACCAGTCAGGGGTTAATGTCTCACTATTAAAAAGTCCAAATGGACATGATAATAGCACACTACAGTCCAAACCTACCTCCCCAAAAGACATAAAGAAATGAAATAAAATATTAATACAGCGTGGCGATCTTATACATCAAGGTATTATAAGTAATGAAGAGACCCTTCAAGGGACAAATGCATTAGGTTAACAACGATGCTTGCTTTTTTATATGTGTCCCCTTAATGTCTCTACATTCTACATTCGCTTAACTAAAGACAAGTACATCTATTAACCTCTTCAGTGTAAGGCAAAACAGTTGGAACTAATCAGAAACCTTATGTCACATATAAAACTCCTTTCTGCCAACTAAAGTGTGCATGGAGTACATCAACAGGTGAATGGAACTCTCCTTCACCACTAGAGGTGAATAGTATATATGATAGTGGCCTAAACCAAAGTATATATAAAATACAGATCTAAAATCTAGTATTAGTAAAAACAAAAATGAAAGACAGCTCTCAAAGAGACAAAAAACCTATTCAGAAGGTCTCATAAAGACAAATAGAAATTATATTTCTGAAGGTCATTCTTCTGATCCCATATATTTCAAATTGATTAAAGAGGAAAAGAAGAAAAGAAACCCTATGTGATAACCGAAGAGAGAGATGGTCCCAATGGAACCTAGTGGCCAACAAAAGAAGATAGTTTACCCACAGTAATTTCATGTATAACCATACAAATGATTTACATTTAACAGGAAACATCATACTCTCTGTTGAAGCCCAGTGAAGACCTTGTTTTAGAGTAAAGATCCAATATACTTCTCTCTTACACGATAGTGTATCAAGGTCCCCACCTCTAATTCCCACCAAGACTTTCTATACATTGCACCATAAATGTCTCTAATCGACCTGCATGAAGCAGCTTGAAGTGTAAGGAGACATTTAATTTGAACTCATCATTTTTTATGTCCCCTCTTACTGACTCTAACATGATGTACCTGTAATACAATTTACCACTCCTTGTGTAGCACAATTACTGTACATTGTCATATCAAATATTTCTTTTGTGACACATGAAGAGACATTTTTAGATTGCTGCTATATATTTGCAACAAACACTGGACTTCAACAGAGAGTATGATGTTTCCTGTTATATATAAAAGATTTGTATGGTTTAACATGAAATTACTGTGTGATGAGCTATGTTCTTTTGTTTGCCACTAGGTTCCACTGGGACAATCACTCTCGGTTATCACAAAGGGTTTCTTTTCTTCTTTTCCTTTTTAATCAGTTTGCAATAAATGGGATCAGAAGAATGACCTTCAGGAGCAGAACTTCTCTTTCTTCCAATATGAAATACAGGTACCATGGAAGGAAATCTCCCCTCCTTAGAAGGCTGGAACATTTCAGAAGACAAGGTCTTGAAGGGGGAGCCTTCCCCTTCCTTCATCAGTCTAGCTACGCCCCTGCTCATCCAGTTTTGATTTGTTCCTGGTAAAGTGAACAGGCTTGGAACATTGTCGCTCAGTTTTTAGCTTATTTTTTGTTTTATTCTTAGATATGGGGCTGTTACAATTGCCCCATTACCATTCCTGGATTCCCCTGGAGCATTGACCAGTGTACAGATGCTGTTGGGAACCCTTGCAGGCCTGAGGAGAGAATCTTGCAGCCCAAGTTTCTCTCTCTTTCAAAATGTTGTTTTTTTGCTCATGACGACTGTAATGCTCATTTTTAGCCAAAGCCACAGTTGCTCCATTAACTTCTATGGGACAAACTTCTCTGGGACATATCCCTATAACCGTTTGTCATACAGAGTTGAGAGATGGTTTATTCTTCTTGTCTTATCATGCCCTATCATCCGGTTCCCCAGTGTCTTGGGGCCCCAATAGTGCAATTGTAGTCATTGCTAGGGTACAGTAATAGAAAAGACTACATTTCTCAGGATGCCCTTTTCCCAGGCTTTCTTCTGATTGGCTGGTTTTACAGACGCCATTTATGTCTCTATTGCTTATCCTACACTGAGGTTGCCTCTCCTTGCCCTCCTTCTCAGATTAACCCTTCACCTGCCACCCTTCTAGAGTGAATTATTATTCTGGGATACAGTAGTTGGTATTTTTATACTGTTTTAGACACTACTCCTGTTAGGATATCAGATACAAAGGGACATGGGGCTAGACCAAAGGCAAAAGTCTTGGGGCGTCTTACTGTTCCTTATGCCAAGCGGGGCTTTCTAGAGAGTATTCAGGATCTCTATGACCCTCATGCGCTGTGTCCCCTTTTACACCACCAGGGCCCTCTAGCCTTGAACAAGAGCCAGTCTGGGTGAAAGACTTAAAGTCCACTATGGCACAACTTCCCTATCTCTCCAGGGGCTTCTCCATTTATAGAAACCCCCTACCACCTTCAAGTTTGTAGCCCCTAAGGCCCCAGCTATACCTGCACTTGGATTTCTCCTAGTAGGATTCCCTAGAGTATGACAAAGAGGAGGGGTATATGAAGAAGGGGATTCTGCCAATTCTTTTGGAGACCCCTTCAAAGCAGATCCAGCCCTGTGGAGGGACACCCCTGATGAGGGTCTGTTTATTAATGATGTAGAAGTTAGGATCAAAAGTAGTGTCTAATTCTTTGCAGATGATACTCACATACTTACAAGGCTGCATGTTTTTTATCTCTGCAGAATGGTTTAGATAAACTTAGTGAATGGGCAGAAAAGTGGCAGATGACATTTGATGTAAATAAATGTAAGGTTATGCATTTGGGCTGTAGAAACAAACATGCTACATACTCTAAATAGAAAAAAACTTAGGGAATCCTCATTACAGAAAGATATAGGAGTACTGATAGATGATAGACTTCACAGCAGTTTGAAGAGTCAATATTCTGCTGCAAGAGCAAATAGGGTACTATCCTGCATAAAAAGCAGTATAGAGGCAAGGGATGCTAATATAATTCTACCTTTATATAAATCCATGGTAAGGCCTCATCTAGAATATGGAGTAAAATTTTGGGCACCAGTTCTTAAAAACTACTTTACTGAACTTAAAAAAGTGCAGAGACGTGCAACAAAACTGATAAAGGGACTGGGGATCTGAGTTATAGAGAGACTATTCAAACTGCATTTGTTTACATTAGAGAAGAGACATCTAAGGGGTGATATGATTACAATTTAAAAATACCTTCGAGGTTAATACAAGAAACTCTCCAATGAATTATTTACTCAAAGGCCTGAGCTAAGAAAGACAGGTCATCAATTAAGACTAGAGGAAAGGCACTTTTGACTAAAAGGCAGGGATTTTTTTACCGTAATGGTGGTAAAGATATGAATTCCTTGTCTTCGGATGCTGTGCTTGCAGAACTGTAACTGCTTTCAATAAGGAAATGGATACCTATCTAGCACAGAAAAGTATTGAAAATTATGACAGTTTGCTTCAAAACAGATAGGTTGTTGATCCAGGGAACTATCTGACTGCCATTTAGAGTCAGGAAGGAAGTTTAGGGCTTAATTGCAAATGTTTTCAATTGGGGGGTTGACTTTCTCTGTATCAACGGCAGTGATTTGGCATGGGCTGGAATTGATGGACGCATGTCTTTTTTTCAGCCTTATCAACTATGTTACTATGTTAAGCATATAAACGCTTGTAGTCTCTCCACCCTCCAACCTATTTTTGATACCGCTTGAGACACTAGTGCTATGGCTAACATATGTTGGACACTGTTGAATGGAATGTTCCCATGGATGAACTCTTGGCCCTTGAAGTGAATGCCTGCCTTATAGAAGTGGCTTTTGATGCAACCAGATTCTCCAGTAAAGCTTTGTTTTTTTTCTATGGCTGCATGTTGTATTTTGAGGGTCAATATCTGGTTGACTGGCCAATCTTCCAAGAAGTCTTTGAAGAAGAAATCAGAAAGGGACTATGAAAAGTACTGGACAAGGGTGAGGAGGTAGTTGGAGGAGGCAGACCGAAATACTTGGAAGAGCTGTGTATTAATTGTGAATGTCTTATTTGATAAGATGCAGGCTTCTGGAGCTTCCAGTTTGAATTTGAAGGAGCAAAATCTGGGATGCAGGACACCAAGCTATGGAGGACTTCTATCTTGGTATTAGTAACACAAAACACAGATATAACTGATTCCTATAACACCACTTCTGTGAAGTAGTCTCTTTCTGGCAAGTATAAAGTATATTTTTACTTTTTAAGACACTGGAAAGATAAATAGAAGTTTTCGTACAGTGTCTTTCACTTCCCGTAATAGAGGTTGGACTATATCACTATTACCCCTGGTATGTTTTACTTGAAGACCGTACCATATAGGCTTAAGTAAAGTGTACACTTGTAAACGATTCCACAGTATTGTTAATGTTGTGGAATGAAGTTATATTCTTTTTAATAGAACAGTTCCATCTTACCACATTATTTATTTTTTATGTTTATATAAATTCCACTGTGTCCTAGATATTCCTGTCACTGTCTCACACAAAATCCCCACTTGCAGGAAAAAAATATAATAGAAAAATCGAAAACAATAGTGTGAAGCTCCAAAAAGAAAAAAAACCATACAGTATATTTACCCGCTGAAGGATAAATGATACAAAAAGCTCTCTAATGAGGGAAAACAATAAATGTATTAACATCAAGATATTTTTTTCTGTTTGTTTTTTTGTATGTATCTAGTTGAACACACACATGGTTTACAGTTTCACTGGGTTTATTGGATACTTTGTATGAGATGCAGAATCCAGTCTGTTTTGTGACTGTGGGTACTTATCTAACTGCTTTATAATTTGTATGTAGTTTGAAAATCCTGTCTGTTTGGTGATTGTGATATACCAAATTATTTAGTTTTAACACCTTAAGGACCGGGAAAATCTGAGGTGGATATCACTTTAGGACTGGAACAATTCTGACCTTTTTGACTATGTCTTTGTTCAACAGAGTTTTCCCTCTAAGTACTTTATTTTACTCATGCAAATTATATTCCATTTTTTTCCTCACACAATTCGGGCTTTCTTTTGATACCATACTTATATGGATAACCCACTGTTTATTTTTGTTAAATTTTGTAAAAGAAAATGGTAAAAAAAAAAATTAAATAAAAAAAAACACCATTTTTTTTTTCTTGGGATCATTTGCGCATAATGGGTTAAATTTTTATGGAGACTGCATGAAAGGTATGACTAGTCAGTCATACCTACAAAATGGGCAGTTTTAAGTGGGCACTGTCCCCTTGGGTGAAAATCTCCATCTTTACCTCAGTATTTTGGCACTTTTTATTGATGAGGATTGGCGGTGAATATAAGTGTACTACATGGCTCCACAACAATCAAACTCCCAGTTGTGTTTATTGAGACCTTTTTATTTTTAAATAAAATCTATTTCTTATAAAAAAAAAAAAAGTGTATCTTAGCAGGTCAGAAATTGACCTGCATTCAGCCAGCCTCCAGCACCAGTAGTGAAGGGGTTAATACCCCCAGCAGCTGCATTTTTTCTACCACTAGGTCAGTGGTTCTCAACCTGTGGGTCGGGACCCCTTTGGGGGTCGAATGACGATTTGCCAGGGGTCGCCTAAAACCATCAGATATTTATATTTCGATTCATAACAGTAGCAAAATTACAGCGATAACACTGTTAGGGGTGGCCACAACTTGGGAAATTTTATCAAAGGGTCGAGGCACTAGAAAGGTTGAGAACTGCTGCACTAGGTGTTTCCTCTCTGCTTTTCTCTCCCTTAAGGCAGAGAGAGGCATAGATTAGACACAAAGTCAGTGTGCTTCTCACACTGCCTTTTCTAATCTAAATGCTTGTACATGTGATCATTTCTCAAGCGATCACGTGTACCAGCAGAATAGACACGGGCTGAAAAAAAACGCTCTGGTACCGGAATGCTCAGTTTCAGCTTGAACTCAATGATCGCATCATGCACGGAGGCATGCTGCTATCAATTAACCCATGATGTGCCAAGACCGTCATGGGTCCTTAAGGGAAATTTACCCATGATGGCCTTGAGTTGTTAAGGGGTTAAATAAACTTATTGTTTCATTGTAGTGTGCCTATTTGCTATCACCCTACATATATATTTTCCTTTGTATATTGTGGGTTATTATATTTTATTTTATGGGAAGTATATATTTTATGCACATATTTATATGCTGTGACGTGATTCCATAAATGTTAATTTGTGTGTATTACAGATCCAGGTTTCCACATTTGTTTCTCTTGATCTGTCTGTCTCCTAGGGGTTTTTTGCCCAATGTTGTTTTAGAGTTTCATATCAACCAGTAAATTGTCCTTCCTTCTTTCTGTCCAGCTCCTCCTAATAGACAGGAGCAAGAAATTCATCTGAGGTTACTATGGTCTCCTGGATCATGGCACCAGGTGTATGTCATAGAACATTCCAGCAGATCAGTTGGCATATCTTGGGCCTATAAGAATCAGGGCACCTCTGAGCAGCTATGTAAAGTGGCAACATGGTTGTCTCTGCACACGTTTACCAAACAATATTGTGTGAATATCCTGGTCTTGTACAGCTGTGCCCAGAAGGTCATTAAGACTGTTGTCTTTGTATGAGGGTATTTCTTGATTTCTCTGAATATCAGAACAATGTGCTAATTTTAAAAGGGGTTGTATAGTAAGCCTAATGATCATGGCCTGTGGTATATTTCTGCAGTAGATAAAATCAGAGCATGTAAATATCATGTTTGCTTTTCACTCTTTCACCAGTTTGTAGAAACAGGCGTTTTGGGCTTTAGTTCCTTCGTCACCACACCCAGGATTTGTTTTCAGCTCATGTTATACACCATCCTTCTGCTTTACTACCAGATGTGAGGTCATCAGTGACCTGCAAGAAGTTATTCACTTCTCCATGCCCGGATGTTTTTCCTTTGAATCCTGGTTTTATCTAGAAATGTCTCCATTGACTGCAATTGATTTTGTTACTTTTAAACACTATTTGACTGTGTGTCTCTTGCCTCACAGAAATATATGTATGTGTGTGTGTGTGTGTATGTAGTAGATTTCCAGGTGGGTACACCCAGTTCACTGCTATTAACGGGGGAGTAGCCCAATTCATGTATTTCTGTAAATCTTACAACATACTGTTTCATATAAGAACAGCTAGCTTTTATACACTTGTGCCCCTTTAAAAATCTGTGACTTGACTATCCTGACCTAAATATTCTGCAAAGAGTAGAGAAGTGTACAGATAAATAATGTCTAGCAGTTTAGTTTGACAGTCTGTGAAGGATGAGACTGGGGAGTAACAGAGGAAGAAGATTTCATACAAACCAATCAATATGTAGGTAATAGCATGTCTCTTACATCCAAAGGGTTAAACACAGGGGTGATTTTCAGCCACATCAATGACAAGGAACCTTTTTATACAGCATTACATTAAACCAGCAGAGTTTTATATAATTATAAACCTCATGGAAATACAACATTATAGAAAGAATGACATGAAGGAGGTTATTGTCACGGTTTTTGGATGAACACTCAGACCAGTTTAGTAAGGTAAAAAGCTTTATTAATACAATAAAGATAACACGTAGTAGCAGCAGAAATAAACAAACAGAAGGCAACTGTATACAGTGGAGTGGACCAATCCAGGACAAAGGAATATGCAGGAACACGGTCCGCAGGAACTGGTAGGATGTCTGGCGTGACCCAGAGGATCAAGGCCACACTGAAATTGGCACTCCCAGCTGCCTGGGAGTCTAGGAACCCAACAGGAGTGCAACCGTACTGGCACTGGTACCTCGCAGACACCTGGAGGCCTAGGAACCCAACGGACAAAGGCAACACTGACTCTGACAATCCCAGCCGCCTGGGAGCCTATGGAACCCGGAGGAGGGGGACAATACTAACACTGACACTTCCCAGATGCCTGGGAAATTCCGACCAGAGAGGAGGAGACGGGTAACCACTGGACCAGGCAACTCTCAAAAATCCCTAGAACGCTAGGGGTGGATCGCAAGGTAGGATGAGGTAAGTGCTACCAGTGTCCCCTAAAGGATAGCGCAACAATGGCTGGCTCTTGAGCCCAAGGCTACGGCAGCAGGAGGCACAACACACCTGGATCACCAGGCGTATACAGAGACTGATAGTAACACCCAGTGAATGCTGCAACTCCAATAGGAGTGAGTCCAGCGATAGTAGGTGGACACTAGTGATCAGAGTAACAGTCAGTGTAGAAACACCGCACCGGTACTTCGAATGTGCACACTGCGTGAAGCAGTAATGAGAGTAAATAGCACAAAACACTTAGCCCACAGTCGACAAACAACAAGCTCCCCGCGGCACACACCAACAGGCAGAAGACACTACTGCGATGGACCAACACAGGCAACCTTGCGGTTAAGCCTAGTAGCAACGAGCGTCTCCGCTCTAAGAACAGAGTGAGTGGCACCAGTATGCAGCCTGGTCAGAAACAAGGCAGGAGCTCAGTCGGAAAGTCAACCGCTTGACAGGAAAACACGCAGGACTCGGTCAGCAACTCAGTGGGATCACAGCCAGATGAAGTCAGCCACGGAGCAGATTCTCAGCTGAATGCAGTCAGCAATGGAGCTGGTTTTCAGCAAGAAACGGTCGGTAACGGACCAGGTTCTCAGCCAGATGCAGTCAGCAACAGAACGGTTTCTCAGCCAAATACAGTCGGTAACGGAGCGGATCCTCAGCCAGATACAGTCAACAATGGAGCGGGTTCTCAGCCAGATACAGTCGGTAACGGAGCGGATCCTCAGCCAGATACAGTCAACAATGGAGCGGGTTCTCAGCCAGATACAGTCGGTAACGGAGTGGATCCTCAGCCAGATACAGTCAGCAACGGAGCGGGTTCTCAGCCAGATACAGTCGGTAACGGAGCGGGTCCTCAGCCAGATACAGTCAGCAACGGAGCAGGTTCTCATCCAGAAGCAGTCAATAACGTAGCAGGAACAAATCAGCAAACAGAAGACGTCGTCAGGCAGGCCAGGTCATACACAGAACAGTAATCTTCAATCAAAAGTTCAGCAGCAAGTACACCACGAAAGGGCACTGTAGTATAGACATGACAGAGGTTATAAAGGCTCAGGCAGGGCGGAGACAAGAGACAGGCCAATCACATGCAAGCATGGAAAATACAGAGATAACAATGTCGCCGCCTGCAGCCTGGTAGCACGGGCACCATGATAGTTATTCACTAAGATGTGATAAAGAGGTGATAGAGCAGAGATGACTTCTCCAGTGATATCACTTCTCCAATTCCTATGTTATTCTATGAAGCTCACATTTCTTAAGTTTTGGAGATATTAATACATAGGCTCCATAGAATAACATAAGAATTGGAGAAGTGAAACACTGGAGAAGTCATCTCCACTATCACCTCTTTATCACGCCTTAGTGAATAACCCCCCATGATTTATTTTTATAAAATCATCCCTGATTTGTTCCTATTGTATGTATTTGTCACGGTTTTTGATGAACACTCAGACCAGATTGGTAAGGTTAAAATGACTTTATTAGGATAAAGTACATACAAGGAGTTAGGCCCACAGGCCCACAACAACATATATATATCTAGCAATAGTAAGCCAATCCCTTGAGATACAGCAGGAAATCAAGGCAGCAGCTGGCTTGAGAGAGTTCTGTGCTTGAACCCTGATGACTGGAGGCACGTAAGACCATAGGCAACCCGACCCTAGCGGACTAGGGGTGAACAAAGGCTATGCAGCCCAGGAGCTGATAGCAGGACTGTAGATGACTACTAGTCCAGTAGTAAGTAACTGGCATGAGACCAGATGCCTTGGAGGCACTGAACCCAGTAGTAGTGAGGCAACACTGACTCTGGAACTAGGTTCACAGAAAGACCAAGGCAACCGCTTATAGTAGGCAAACCCTAGAACTCTAGGGGTGGATCGAGACACACTATAGGAAGGCAACTTGCGTCCCCTCACACTAACAAGTGTGATGTAACGCAGCCGCTGGCTCTTGAGCCCAAAAGGCTTCTGCAGAAGGGAATGGAGCACTGGCCCTGTCTAGACGATCTAGGCACTGAAGGGTCAATAGGTAACGCTCAGAATGAATACTGCAACTCCCACAGGGAGTAAGCCCAGCTATGATATGGAGGAGGACACAGACAGAGATCAGAATAACTCAGTCAGCGCTATACAGCACTGTACCTGTACTTCGCATGTGCACACCACCTGAGGCGGTTATAGTAAGCAGCTATAGCACGAATGCCCAGCCTACAGTCGGCAAGAGAATGATAGCGCCATGCGGTGCACAACGGACTTGCGCAAGTGGAAGGCCGCAGAGTGTAATGCTGGCCAGACAGAGGCAACTGAGTGGTTCAGCCAGGCACTGATGGCAACGGAGCGGGTTCTCAGCCAGATATGGTCAGCAGTGTAACGGGTACACAGCCAGATACAGTCAGCAACGTAGTGGGTTCTCAGCCAGATCAGTGAACAACGGAGTGGGTTCTCAGCCAGATCAGTCAGCACCGGAGCGGGGTTCTCAGCCAGATACAGTCAGCAATGTAGCAGGTTCTCAGCCAGATCAGTCAGCAACGGAGCAGGTTCTCAGCCAGATCAGTCGGCAACAGAGTGGGTTTTCAGCCAGATCAGTCAGCAACGGTACAGCAACACAGGAAGTGCAGGAACGTTGTAAGGCAAGCCAGGTCATACACGATCAGAGTAACTCAGGAACAAATGTCAGGAACAGGTACACCACGAAAGGGCGCCTCAGTATAGACATGACAGGGTATATAAAGGCTTGCCCTAAGCGGAGTCCGGATAGTCAGACCAATAAGAATGAGGCAATGAATCCTGCAATAACAATGTCACCGCCTACGGCCTGAGCACGGGCACCGTGATAGTATTCCCCAGTGGTATATATTGTCTTGTATATTTATGCAAGACCATTTTGAGAAACATTCTATCTTTCTTGCACATTTTTAGCACTGAATGCCCTTCAATACTGATTTTAGAATTGTAACGTTAACCATTTTAAAGACGATTGGTTTGGTTAAATCCTTGTTCATGGGTTTCACATAACAAATTTCAAAGGATACCTCATTGTGTCCACTGTTTTCCAAATGCTCCCATACCTGTACATTGTTTATCATTTGCATTTATGACGGACTGTATCTTTTAAATAGCTCCATTCATGTGCACAGCCTTTTACAGAAACGGTAGTAATACAATACAAAAAAATATAGGGCAGGGATAAGAGCATTAGTCTAAAGTGTGATCATTGCATTACTAGCAGGAGATAACTTCAACCAGTTTACAACCACTCAGTCCAGCATGGCTTCATGTCTTATTATCTGATTATGCCTTAAACTAGTTGAACAGCCCGTTACACGGGGCACAGTGCCTCTGGCAGCCGGTCGCGGGGCAGTCACACGCAGTAGAGACTGCCCGTGCCACTGCTGATACACAGCTGGACGCTCCTTCGGAGCGCCCAGCTCTGTATCAGCCGTGGCGCAGGCAGTCTCTACTGCGCATGACTGCCGCATGCACAGCAGTGTCTACTGCGCATGTCGGGCGTTACACACGATTTAGTGAATTATTATATAGGATATGTTGACAACATGTCTTCGCAAAAATTTGGATTATTTGATTATTGAAATTTCACTTGATGTATTTTCTTTCTCCTGAGGGTATATTTATACAGTATGTTAATGTGACTTTTCACCATATCACTAAGGATTGATAGCTGGCAGTGCTCACAGAGCTCACCAAAATAAATTCACCTCCCGAGACTGGTGAATTGTACACCACCTAACATGGAATATTAAAGTTTGCTATAGTTTAAAGTTATCCATATTTCACAGTTCTCCATATTCATCCTATTTCAGTGGCCCCTATTTCAAAGTTCACCATATTTCAAGTTCTCTATATTTCAAGGCTCCTATATTTCAAACTTCTCCATATAGAAGTGTTTTTTAAACTTCTCCTTAGCTGTCCAACGTGAAAACTCACATAAGACTGAAAGGATGTTTAACATTAGACTGTTATGGAGCGCTTTGAAATACGCTGCTATAGATTACTTTGACATTATCTTGATTATTAACCTGATTGCAAACATACAGTTATTACACATCTGCATACAAGGGAACTTTCTGGTTTTGCCCCGGAGACTCTGGATTTCACAGTGAATTACCAGGTCTCCGGGGCAGTCTCTCAATCACCGGTTTGTTCTCCATCCCGCCCCAGTTTCTCCCACTCCCCGCCCTCTTACCCTCACTCAACATATATTTTGCCCTTTTTTTTTCCTTTTTTTTTTTTTATCCCGCCCCCCCCCTCGACTAAGCCCCACCCCTTTTATGATGCAAATCGCATAATTTCCCTCCCGATCACACTGACAGGGTTGCCTTCCGGGTAGCCCTGCCTGTCAGGTTCCCAGGTATGCACATCAGTAAACTTTATGCCATCATCATATGCTAATGATCAGTATCTCTCCCTCTTCCCTGGCATGTAATTCCTTTTATCATATGGTGACGTTTGCTCCAGAATTTAATTTATTTCACTTATTGAATATGGCCCCAGAATGTTTTTCCTTAGCCAGAAAAAGACAAATGCTCTTCAGCCTTCTCTATAGGCTGGTAGCTGGGTACCTGTCTTCCCAGTTTCTGCACTGCAAACCTTTACTGAAGGAGCAAATCAGAAAACAGAAATAATCACTGAGTTTAGGTTTTCCTCATTCACCACTGCAGGAACAGCTAACATCTCTGTGTAGAATATCCCCACAGTTTACTGGTTAGTTAGTTAATGAGGTTGAAAAATGGCACAAGTCTATTAACTTTATGCCTTAAAAGGGGATAGTAATATCTAAAATAAAGTAGTAGTAAAGATATCACTTTAAAAGGCATAAACCTTATTTCTTGTATAACAACAGGAGTCTGACAACAACTAGCGCCAGTGTGGGAATTTTTAGTGATAAACCTCAGATATGTTTACCAGGCACAAGAACCCAACAGGTAAATTAGTTAAATTATATTGCTAAGAAAGTAGACATGTATATATGATTGGTGGAAGGCCCCATTAAATTTAATTAGGATAGTGGGCTTAATTCTTATTGACTGTTGCAACTAAGCCTCCAGGACATAACCCTCGTACCTGCCACTCCCTGCTGGCCAGTAGTACTCATTTACATAAACTGTCAAATGCATCTAAATATTTTATCATCTATTTTTTAACTCATTGAGTGCCAGAGGGGTATGCAACGCATTGCTTTGTAATGCATTTTGTACCCCTCTGGCACTCGGAGGGTTAAGAAGTGTGCAAATCATTGCTTTTCTGTGTATTGTAAACCCCACTTGTCCTTAACCCCTGAAAGACTAGCAGTCCAGGGAAGTGACCTTCTCTTACGGACCACTTTGATCTTCGTCAGCTCACCGGCACACGTGACTGATGGCTTTTACTGGCGCAGAACTGAGGTCTGAGAGGGAGAACTCTGGTCTTGGAGCGGTCATGTCAGACCCCACTAGTGCTTACAGCAATCCCGCAGGAGCGCTGGAAGCACAAAGTATGTGATGTGCTAGAACTGTCACCGGCCTAGGAAAAAAAAAAATGGTGATGGTCCTGACACTTCACCGATCGTTAAGGGGTTAAAGGGTTAAATAACAAATGGATAACATAAAGTATAGGTGATTTTGAATACACTTTCATAATCACCTAAGTTATTTAACCCTTTGAGTGCCAGAGGGTTGCCAAAGCATTGCAAAGCAAAATGTTGGATACACTTCTGGCAATCAAATGGATAATGAATTGGCTGGCTTAGGTTCCTTAGAGATTTGGTCACATCCTTTAGTCTGCATTGACAATCCTACTTACAACTGCATTTGCTTTACTTTACAAAGCTCCTGCATAGTTTGGTTTTCAAGGATACAGCATTTAAATCCTTTCTAATGAGTGTATCCATATGTATTCACTTTGATATTACTTGTACAAATTGCATAAGCATCCTGCCTAGCTACCTTATTCCAAGACATGGCCTAAAGGTAATATAGATAAAGACAACAATGAGCTGTAATCACTACTCATGCCTGCCTCTTCCATTTCAGCTGAGGGATTCAGGCAGCTACAAACAGCTTTTGATCACTGGCTGCATTCACATGCTGCAAGAAGCTGAAGTCAAGCCAGTTGCAGTCTTCTGTCATCAAGCAATCTGTCCTGGGGATTCCACTCAGAAATTATAGAGTATCCAAGGCCCTTTCATTACATTCAGATTATCTAAAAAGGTATACAACTACTTCTTAAAGATGTATGCATTATCTGCCAACATCACTTATTTTACAGCTCTTACAGAAAATAACCCTTTCTTATGCAGAATGGTGTATGTTCTTTTCCTCAGTCTCCTTTACTGTTATCTTCTTTCTTTGTATAGTTATCATACTGCCTTGCAGGCACCACTTATCCAGACTAATAAAACTCTGTTTGGAAATCCTTTCTTCATATTTAGTATTCCATTTATTTTATTAATTTTGTTGATCGTATCTAAACTCTTTCCAGTTCTAGAATATGTTTATCTGGTGCCTAAACCCATTCTACATAATCAAGGAGTTTCACCAAAGATTTATAAAATTATTGATCAGAGAGAAGGGAGTCATTTTGGAATTATATTGATGTTTTCAGTGTGGAATCTCTAGGTACTGGCTGAAGGGGCACAACGTCTGGGTCTTACAATGAGTTACCCAGTATTCTAGTCCTTTACGAGATAACGCCTTAATCTTGCTGTCATCCTGGGGAATACTTTGCTGATCTGTTTAATTGTATTGTGCAGTTGATTTGCTTTGCACACGTAGGGGCATATTCAGTAAAGTAAAAAGGTGCATTGGAGCGAACCAAATACACCATATGGAGAAAATGAAAATTAACCATTGATTTAAAAGTGCAGTAAATGTTTTTTATGAAAATCTATCCTATATTCTAATTCTCTAAGATGTTTGCCAGAAGCCGTCATGCGCACTAGACACGGCTGCGGATGCTGCAGTCATGCGCAATAGAGACTGCTCGTGCCACGGCTGATACGGAGCAGGGCTTTCCGTATTCAGACTGTAGTCTTCTCTGCGCACCATCCTGGGACCTCTTGGTCCCAGGAAGGTGCGCAGAGAGGACCACGGTCTGAATTTGGAGCGCCCCACTCCGTGCATGACTGCAGCACAGTCGTGCATGACTGCAGCGCCACCAGTGTTGGCCTGTGTACACAGGCTTTAAAACTAGTATGTTATAAAGCTTTTCCTGCTGAGTAAAACAAGGGTACTCCCACTGCTGTCGGTTGTTTTATTCAAATGATGTAACAGATCAAATAATCAGGAAGTAAATTTACTGTGCATTTACTTCCTGATAATTCTAACTGACAGGAAGTGACAGGCAGTTTCTATCACATTCTGTGGAGAACTGTAAGTCACTGACTTTCCTCTACATTAGAATGTAAAAGTATAACTAACTGGAATTTGACCACAGGAAGGCACTGCTAATGTAAAAAAACAAACAAACAAAAAAAAAAAACACAGGGTTGAACCGCTGAACTCTAAGAAGTGGGAGTACCCATATTTTACTCAACAGGAAACATCCTACAATATAAATGTTTTGAATCTTGGAGATTTCTCTAGTGCGTTGCTTTCAAGAGGGTAAAGGACCTAGTTAAATAATTGTACATTTTTGAGAATGTGAATTACTCTCCTGTGGTACCGTTGGTTTGCTTTAGAATTGCAAACCAACCTCAACACATGAGAGAAACAACAATCCTGTTGATTTAAATGGGTCTTAAACACCTTTGATTTCAAGTGTGGTTTCCAACGCATTGATGGAAAAACTTGGAAGACCCTTCTAGCATTCAAGGGGTTGCCTGTTTTCATGACAGATAGGTATCCAAAGCATTGCATTTAACCACCATATAAATCAATAGTAAATTGGATTTATCCCCTATGGTGGAATAAGTTTGCTTGAGAATTTTTCCTCTTTTTATGGATAAGGCCCTCCAAATGCTATTGGTGGGCCCAAACCCCTTGTTTTTTTAAAACCTTGAAATGCCTTAGGGTAAAACTTATAGGAGAGTTGGAGGTAAAAGCCTAATATATATCCTTACCTTAGACATCTGAAGAAATATTGCTCATTTATCATGATTTTACATGACTTTATTTAGTATTTCAGGTGGAAAATGCTAGTTCTGCTGCTATAAAGTTGAGTTGCAGTGTATTGATATCTCTCTGGCAGACTAAGGGTTAAAACCCATGTAAATCAAAGGGAATTTTTTTATTTCTCACATATGGTACAGTTGCTTTGCTCTAAATTGTACCTCTTCAGCTTATAGAACTGCACATTATCTGTTTTTAGAATTGCACATTGTACATTATGGAGAGCTAGTGACACTCTGCATTGTATAGTGGAAATGTGTCTTTGTTATTGTTTTTAGACTGACAGCAAGCACAGCCGGCACAAGGGTTCTCTGTGCACTAGACTAACTATGACTCCTGTACCCTTTTTCACTCTGACCCTATTAAGCATAGGAAGAGCTTGAGACATAACTGACAGGTGGTGATGATAAGACAAGACATGAAAATTGGTTGTTTCATGATATTTGGATTAAATCAACAAACAAATGGCACTGAAAACTCTATTCCAAAAACATGAACTGCACATTCAACACTTTTACACACATCCATTCATTCATTTTGTTCATTCATTCATTCATTCATTCACACACTTACATGCTTATGTCACATTCATAACAAATATCACATATTTTGATGTTGGTTGGTGGAGGGATCAGCCCATTTACTTATATTAATGATTTATACACTTATGTATAAAAGCCAGACCTACCTGGAACTAATTGGCCCTTGGACAGCCTACCTCTTAGCATTCCTGTGAATCTCAGTACCATGGGCAGCACCTAGATCAGTTACATAGTTGGGCTGGCCCTCATAACAAATATGAATTAAGGCTTGAAAAAGAGCAAGGGTGCTGGAAATCTCATAGTCACGTTCTGTATGCATCACAGTGCAGTGTTTGCATGAGTCCTTGAACATATCAAACATGGGTAAAACATATCAAACATGGGTAAAATACGTCCTTCTGGGCAGATTCCACCTTCTGACTGATCTGCTCCAATCAGGGTTGTTGTTAACTTACATTTATACGGCTGCACAAAGAAAGCCCACTCCTGGTTTGCTTGAAAAAGAGTCATATATTTAATAAGCTTTGTTCACAAACAACATAACTGATATATTATGTAACCCTGTAGAGTACTCTGTGGTTGACTTATCTGTCCCACCATTCTCTCAGCCTATAAGAATCCTGCTGGATCCCCAGAAGAGGACAAGACACCTAGATGGAGCTAAGGAGTTCCAGTTCTGCCTCAGAAGGGTAAGTATTCAGAACTCCCTGCTGCTCAGATGAAGAGAATCTTAGGCCCCAGGCCTGCTGAAAGACTAGGTTGTATACATTTCACCGCTAGGAGTTGTACGTTGAAATAAGAGATTCTAGGGCTCTCCCAGCAAGGCAGAGGCTCCAGTATTTTTCCTGTTAGGGGCACTGTGCCACATGCAACTTCTACAGAGGAGCTGACACTCCACCATCCCATCCAGAAGCTTTCCTGAGGACTGACAGGACTGACCACTCAGCTGCCTGACAGTTTCCAGGAGTTGGTGTAAAGCTACTAGCTGACAGAAGGCTTGCAACTGGCAGAAAGCTGTGGAAAGCACATTTCCTACGTCAGCCCCTGTCAAAGAAATACCGGGCCAATGCACACAAGCTGCAAAAAGGTACACTATGTGACACACCACACATTGTAGGGAGACACTGATGGGTACTGAACTTTCACACTGGGAGTGCAGAATTGTGGTATATCTATCTGTATGGTTATGCTGCACTGTTGCTGCGTTCCTTGTATTCTACAATATTTTGGGTACTATTCCCTTTAAAGCTCATTTTCTGTATAGTCACTGTTATAATCCTTTATTGTTGTTTTAGCAGGGATTAATACGTACCGTTAGATACCTAAGTGGAGGTGCTGCCAAAAGCTTACTATTTCCCAGTCTCCCAGATCAGCAGAGGCTCAACATCATTATGTTCGCTCCAGTTAGAGGTAAACATGGAAAAGGCTGGAAGTTGGTCACTGTCCAAAGGGTTACAATTGTATCACCCCTCCAGTGCACAGAGAGGGAAAGAGTGATTGAGCAGCTGCACACTAACTCCCTGTCATACTCGCAAACTGCATCTCTGTTACTCACACATACATATTTCTGTCATGTCTCCACACACTATGCTCACTCTCACACTAGCACTTCTCTATGTTAAAAAATCAGAGTAATGATGGGAAAACCCAACTGCACCACTGGAGGCAAATATAAATTCCCAGAATTCCCAATGGGCTGGCAACCACTCTAGAAATGAGATAAAAGTCCCCTTTAAATCAGAATATTTATGTGTCCTCTGTGGTGCAGTTGATTTGACTTTTCTATTGAACATAAAGTAACACAGGGCAGTTATTAGTCAGGTACTGTATGGTCTAACAGCAAATGTATTTTTTTTTCAACACACACAATGTGGCAAATGTATTAAAAGGAACTGGAGCAATTAGGGAGCAAATCAAATGTTCCATAAGGGACAAATAAACATTTCCATTGATTTAAATGAGAATTTTAACCCCTTGAATACTAGAAAGGTCTTCAGCACAGTACACAGCAATGCACCAAAGAACTCTGTAACTTTCAAACATTGCTTTGCAATGCATTGCGTACCCCTCTGACACTCAAGGGGATAAAAGAATCATTAAGGTCACTGGGGATTTCTATTTGCCCTCTACTGTGAGTATATTTTTCCAGCTGCCTCTGCATGCTTTACTTTGCATTTGTTTGGAGTTACCTGACAAGAATGGCCCTCAGAAAAAATATGGCTAAAATAATTTCCTACCACAATCTCAAATGCTGTAACAGAAAAAAAGCACATTCTATAAAGACATTTCTACAATATTACCCAGCAAAAGAATAGACTGCCTTTTGTGTCTGTTGTCTGATTGTTTGGATGGCTGCTGTGCCTTGAAAATAGAACAATGCCCAAGTAAGGCTGGAGTCACTTGGCTGGGATCTTGTTTCACATTCTTGGTAGCTACAGCTGTGATAGCAGGCTGGCTTGGTCCTTATGTGTAGATATTCTGTGCAATTCAACATATTCAAGGCTCTCCTGCTACATATTCAAGGTTTGCCTGCTATTAATAGAAGACTGTAGAACTTGACACAATCATTATTCATGCTTTAGACTTTGCAATTGGGTTACTGCCAGCTGCACTGCCCAACTGCTTACAGGTTCCTTGTGTGCAATATCCCAGGTAAATGTATATAGATGCACTACCTAGCATTGCATCTTGTATATTTACCCCCTTAGGTGCTAGAGAGATCTCCAACACAGGGCCTTATGCACAAAAGAAAAGAGGAACTCTGTGGAAAACCAGCTGCATCATAGAACACAAATAAAACTCTCTCAGCTTCCTATTAATTTAAATGGTGTGTTTAACCCATTGGGTGCTAGAGAGGTCTACAACACAATGCAAAGCAATGTGGTGGAGACATTTGGATTTCCAGTGGTTAAAAACCCTATTTAAATAAATAAGAGATTTATTTCACCTTAGGTGATTAACCTCAGAATAGTTTCTCCTTTATTTTGCTATTCTTTGATTTCTAGCATACAAGGGGTTAAAATGAAACCCTAAAAATATATAAGATTATATAAGATTAAAGAAATGGCCATGAAATATATATGGATATTTATGTGTGTGTGTGTGTGTGTGTGTGTGTGTGTGTGTGTGTGTGTGTGTGTGTGTGTGTGTGTGTGTGTACTTTAACTCCTTCCATTTGCATCTAAGATCTTGGAACGTCTTGTATTCTCATGATTAATCTCTTTTCTCAACTCCAACTCTCTTCTTGACCCATAACAGTCTGGTTTCCATTCCAGACTACTATACAGAGACAGCCATAACAAAAGTTACTAATGACCTACACGTAGCATAGGACATAGAACAATAAATTATACTAATCCTACCAGAGCTCTCTGCTGCCTTTGACACTGTTAATCACACACTGCTACAGGACACACAGGACACCTTTGGAATCCATGACCGCTCTAGAATGAACTACCTCCTATCTCTGCAACCGTACTTTCAGTGTTTCTTTTGCTAACACATTCTCTCCCCCTGACCTTTTAGTAGTTGTACATCAGGGATCAGTCCAGGTAACACTTCTCTTTTCGCACTGCATGCTCTTACTTACATCTCATCTCATGGCTTTAATTATCATCTGTATACGGATGACGCACAAATCTACGTCTCTTCCCCTGACCCCACAATGGTTGTGCAGTCTCAAGTCATTCAATGTCTCGTGGCAAACTCATCATGGATGATCCACCACCATCTTAAACTGCAGCCCCCCAAAGCAAGCCATATCCAAAAACCTCTTCTTCCTGAAAAATATTTTCAAATTACGACCCTTTCTCTGTATGTCAACAGCACAAACTCTCACTAAGTCCCTCATTCTATCTCTGGAATTGATTATTGCAACATTCTACTCTATGGTCTTCCTACCGCTCATGTTTCTCTGCTCTCAGTTCAGCTGCAAGAATAACTATGCTTGCTCCCAGATACCTTCCCGCCAAGTTGCTCCAGAAATTCCTCTTTTTTAAGTCACTTTCTTTTTTGGCACCAAGTTCCATTTTTGCTCTTAAATCCTGCTACACCTTTCCTGTAACCTGCTTTCTTGTCAAGGGTTCTTTCTGTCCTCTCGTACACGAATAGAGCTGTGTCTTGGCTGCAGTCATTTTCACTGGCTGCCTCTCTGCTTTGGAATGTCCTCCCTATCACCATTTGCCAGTCTTCCACATTCATAACTTTCCAGCATCTCTTGAAAACCCACCTGCTCAAGGAGGCATCTCAGCAATTATAATATTGTGCACTCTGGCAGTCATGTTACAGTCATTCTGCTCTTCCCTTACTAAAGTCTTGTACTTGCACTTCTGATCTTCCTACTACTGTCTTTGTATGCTGTCATGATTACTAATTAGATTGTAATCTCCTTGGGACAGAGTATTTTTCCCCTGCTAATAGTACAATGATCACACTTTAGCCTGTTGCTCTTAACCCAGGCCTGTATTTATGTAAATATACATGTATGGTGCTATGTAAATAAAGATATATATATACCCTGTTAGTGTGCAGGGCCAAAATGTAGACAAAAGAAACAAAATATAGAAGGAGAGCGCTGGAGACTTTTTGCATACATAGTATAACAATTTAATAGAAAACAGATAGACATACCTATAATAAAGATATACAAGAATGTCCCTTCAATAAGACGCAAGGCCTATATAGAGCTATAAAAAATATAGTGTATAGGTATAGCGTGACACTGTGGGACCCTTCTTGGCAGCACAGTATCACACTATACATGCATCAACCAAGCCGACAATTGTATTTTTCAAGACCGGAGGTATTGTATTTAATATAGGCTATGGAGTATGGAGTAGGAAGTCCATGCACAGAGTGTTTCATGTGAAGAACTGGAGAGAAGCCAAGTAATTACCTGCACTATACCTGCCCACTATATATATATATATATATATATATATATATATATATATATATACACACACACAATAAGGTACCGACTGGTTTATAAACTGGAGTCTGAAGCGATGGAGGTTATACATTGATCACTGTGAACTCATTTGACTTGCATTCCATTGAAGGGACATTCTTGTATATCCTTATTATAGGTTTTTTGTATGTCTTATCTGTTTATATTCAATTGTTATACTATATACTGATGAGAGCCTCCAGTGCTCTCCTTCTACTGTATATTTATATACCATCATCATAAACAGCAGCAGCCACTGTCGATCCACAGCAGGATGAAGGAATCCTTGGCAGGCCTCCAACAACTTTTGTTGCCACTGTGTACCAATTCATTTGGTAATTTTATCCATTATCTTGTCTTTGTTCTTCTTATTGGGCATTTAGTATAGCGCAGAATCCACTCGAAAATGTGTTTGGTCCATCTACTGTCAGGTCTTCTTGCTCTATGGTCTGTCCATTTCCATATCAGGTGCTCTGGTCTTTCAATGATGTCACTGTAGCTGACAAATACATGCTCTTGAATGGAATATAATGTATTGCGTGCACTGTAGGAGCAGCTAAAATGGGCTCAGACTCTGTAGGCGATATTCAGTATCTCTCTGAGGGTATGGAATTCTACCAAGAATCTGGTTACAACTAAATTTAGTACATGGCAAAGCAGGGAACATATACCATATCACCTATTCTCAAAACAGCTTTCAAGGTGCTTTTTACATTGTTACAAGCCATTCATCTATCACCTATTCTCTTACTTAACAAATCTATGACTTTGTGAGACTGTCTCTCAAAACTCTGCATGCACATGGTTGCCTGCTGATAGTATAGGCTATCCTGTAGCTGCCTTTTAATCATACTGCCAAAACCAGTGGCAAGATTACTGGTTGTTACCTGATGCTGTAAGCTAGTGTTGCCCACTGGTTGTGTGAGGGAAATCCAGTGAGAAGTCACAGTCATAGATTCTGTGCTCTGCCAACTTTTCCACATATCTGTTGTCAGGTGGATTTTCTTGCCAAATGAACTTTCCAGCCCTTTGCCTAACACACTATCCGCCCGGGTGTCCAACTCTGGCACAGCCATCTCAGAAAAATAACTGTGGCTTGGGATATGTCAGAGAGGAGCTACACATGACATCTGTTCTCTAAATACACAGTTTTCAACATAAGAATATATCAGCATGTCCACTCCCCACATTTTGGCAACCTTGTCATTCCACATGCATACTTTGGGATTATTTTTGTGATGCTTTGACTCATTTCCAAGAACTCAGTAAGTGTGGGTTGGCAGTACATAGTATAAGAACCCTGTAACTTTATTGCTTTAACAATATGACGAGAAGTGGTGGTGGAGGTAGAGGCAGCATGTGTGGGCAGTCTATGACTCTTCTTATCTCCTATACCAAACTATCATGGTGCCCCGTGATTGCCTGTGGCTGGAGGTTGCCCTGAAGCGACATTGTTTACTTCCTAGCTGAGTCGCTATTCTTATAGGGCACCACGCTGATGAGGTCATTGCTCCACCTACCTGTCAGGGTTTTTAAACCTCAGCCTGTATCATTTCCAGGGCCCTTTTGTGGTGTGCCTGAGCTTATTGCTGTGTTGTCCATTACCGTTCCTGTGTAATACCTGGCTACGTCTGACTACCCGTTCCGGTTTGGACTCCTGGCTCATCTGACTACCCGTTCCGGTTTGGACTTCTGGCTATGTCTGACTACCCGTTCCGGTTCTGACTTCTGGCTAGACTGACTACCCGTTCCAGCTATGACCACTGGCGATGTCTGACTACTCGATCCAGTTTTGACCTTTGGCTACTTCCTGGTTTACTCTCTGTGTTGTGCTCCGTGACCATTCAGTGCATCGGTTTGGTTCCTGTGCTGTCCTGTGTCTTCTGCTCTGTGCTCGCTTCCGTTAGCAGTGCTTGTCAGTCACTTCGTATGTCTGACCTCCCGTGGCTGTGCCGGTTTGTGCTGCCTAGCCTATCCTCCATCTGGCTACCCGCCTAGTGTATCCCCTGTCGAGATACTGGTCTGCTCCATATCTTTGCCGACTGTGTGTTTGGGAGTTCTTTGCACTGTCCTCACATCTACCGTGTAGTCCCAGGGCCATTCCGTTTCTGACCACCTGTCCTGTGAAGGGTGAGGAAAGTGCCTACACTGTTCCTCTCTGGTCTCGTGAAGGTGTGCCATCATATCCGGGTACGGGAGTGCTCTGCACTGTCCCCACATCTACCGTGTAGTCCAAGGGCCATTCCGTTTCTCACCACCTGTCCAGTGAAGGGTGAGGAAAGTGCCTACACTGTTCCTCTCTGGTCTTGTGAAGGTGTGCCATTCTATCTGTGTATGGGAGTGTTCTGCACTGCCCTCACATCTATGGTGTAGTTCCAGGGCCATTCCGTTTCTGACCACCTACCTGGTGAAGGGTAAGGAAAGTGTCTCCACTGTTCCTTCTTGGTCTCGTGAAGGTGTGCCACTATATACTGCCACTTTGTATCATTACCATACTACTGTTGTGTCATGTTGCTATCTGCCTGTTGCCTTAGCTCCTGCCATTCATTGTATTTAATAACGTTTTTTATTAAGTTCATCCGTACTCTTCAGTGTGTTAATTTCCTAGTCACTCCGTGACACAAACTCATAGTCATACTCCTCTACAGCAGGAGCTTTAGCTGGTATTTTAAATGAACAAACTTATTGCACACTGTCTGACACATCAACATCACTACTTTTGTGTTGTGCCACAGACCTTTTTGGAGTGCTTCTGCTACTGCCATTTGTGGCAACTCTGATATGTTGATGGTGTGTCTTCCAGTCAGACCTGTAGTTTTGCTTCACTGAGGAGGTGATTAGGTATGAGCCTGCTTTCCCCCTGTTCACATGCTTTTTACAAGACAACAGACAGCAGCATGCTTAGATTTTGGATTATGAGTAAAATTTCTCCAAACTGTGGACTTAATAGTCTGTGGGGTTCCCAAGGGGCTGCTACTATACCTGGGCCATATATGTTACTGTAATCGTACTTCTACTAGGTGTCACACGTGCTGCACTTCCAACATCAACAGAGGCACTCATCATAGCTAAGGTTGTGGATATTGATATCCTGTGTTGTTGCTGTTTACTCAACACTAGTAGTCTGTGTGTGGTGGAGTGGGACTTGGACTTCGAATCCATGATGATGATGACTTACAGGATGGCTTTGTATTTTTTGGCATCTTGCTTGTCCAGGGTCAGACTTTCCAGTTGTTGGCTCAAAACCTTAGACAGGAACAGTTCTCCTTTTCAGTGGTGGAATATTGAGACTTTACCAGATGAGTTTCTGGCCATGTCATCATCTCTCAACTTCATCTGCATATGAAGAAGAATAGGATGCTGGAGGGATATATTCTAAAACTACATCATCAGTAAGTTATCATCAACATTGCCCACTGCTTCTTTACCAGTACTTTTATATTTCTCTAGGCGTTTTGATGGCTCAAAAATTCTCTCCTTCCCACCAACGTGTTGGAGCTTTGGGCAATATTCCATGGCCTTCGTCATTGGACTCCCCAGCTGAAAGAATGGCTGGCTAGTCCTGGTAGAGTCCAACAACGCCTCGGCCTTGGCTTAAATCAACAAGCAGGGTAGAACAAGAAGTCTTGCCGCTTGGTTAGAGGTCAAAGCTATTTTGTCCTGGGCAGAAGAATACGTTCTTGCCATATCTGCAGTGCACATTCCTGGCGTAGACAACATCATGGCAGACTTCCTCAGTAGACACACAGTGGACAGCCAAGAGTGTGAGCTGCACCCAGGGGTATTCACCCTCATTGTTCAGAAATGGGGTCTTCCTTACATCGACCTGATGGCGACAAGAGACAACAGGAAGGTTCCGAGGTTCTGCTCTCAATGGAGGGACACTCTAGTTCTGACGGTGGATGCAATGTCCATTCTTTGGTTATTCCCTCTGGCCTACATCTTCCCCCCCCTCCCAATGCTGCACAGGATGTTACGAAAATTACGACTGGAGCGTTGTCCAGTCATTCTGTTTGCTCCGTACTGGTCTTGCCAAGCTTGGTTTCCGGAGCTTCTGGATCTGTCAGTGGCGGAGCCATTCCGGCTCCCTTGCCATCCAGATCTTCTACATCGAAATTGAATCCTCAATATTGAGGAAGAAAGGGTTTTCTTCTGGTGTAGTGGCTACTATGCTCAGTGCCCGCAAACCTGTTTCTTCCAAGATCTACAATAGTGTCTGGTTGACCTTCCTATCTTGGTGTGCTGACAAGGACCTGTCTCAGGAATTTGACCTGCCTACAGTCCTGGCCTTTTTGCAGGATGGTGTGGATAAGGGCCTCAGTTTGAGTTCTCTTAAAGTTCAGACGTCTGCTTTCTCTGTTTTCTTTCAGAGATGCATTGCCATCCTTTCTGATGTCAAGGTTTTCTTCCAGGGCATTGCTCATACTAATCCTACCTTCAAGATTCCTGCTCCTCTGTGGGATCTTAATTTGGTTTTGGGTGTTCTTCAGCGCCCTCCATTTGAGTCTTTCGCTACTATTCCTCTACACCTGTTGACGTGGAAAATGGTTTTTCTCCTGGCGATTGTGTCTGTCCGTCGTGTCGCGGAGTTACATGCTCTGTCCTGTAAACCACCCTATTTGGTGTTTCACAAGGACAAGACTGTGCTTCGCACCTCTCAGGAGTTCCTCCTGAAGGTGGTTTCGGAGTTCCACATTAATCAGGAGATTGTTGTGCCCTCTTTCTACCCTGACCCCACGTCTGACAAGGAGAGGGATCTCCACTCAAGTTTTATGTACATTGCACTGAGTCTATCAGGCAATCAGACGCGTTGTTTGTCATTCCTGAGGGTCCTAGGGCAGGAAGACCTGCATCCAAAGTGACTATTGCTTCTTGGATCAAGTCCACTATTCGTAAGGCTTATGAGCTGAGGAAGAAGCCTGTCCCTTTCAGGGTCACGGCTCATTCTGCTCAATCTATTGGGGCCTCTTGGGCTTACAAGAATCAGGCCTCTGCTGATCAGTTGTACAAGGCTGCCACCTGGTCGTCTGTGCACACCTTTTCGAAGCATTACCTTGTTGGTGTGCTGGCATCGGCTGACACCAGCTTTGGGAGGAAAATCCTGGAGGCAGTCTTGCCCGTCTAGGATTTTCTTTGGTTCTTGGTGCTTCCTTCACTTTTGAGCCCCGTTGGCTCTAGTTCAGTGTGCTGTGTAACAGTTGGGGTGTTGTTATCCCTGTTCAGTGTCCGTAAAACTTCATTGTTTGTTGGGCTATCTCTGATCTGATGGTTCTTATCTGCTCTGGTGACTTTGGGGGCCTTGCTCCTGGTCCTTGCCTTACTTCCCGCCTCTGGGAAACTCAATGGTTGGACACCCCAGAGTTACCAGTAACCTGTATTGGACGACAGAGAAAAGAGGATTTTAGTCTTACCTGTTAAATCATTTTCTATTAGTCTGTACAGGTTACTGGTCTCCCATCCTGTCAATGGACCATGCTTGGCTCTCCTGTGGCAGACCGTGGGGTTCCTTCGGGGTCATGCTCACAGGAGTCTTCTTTCCCTTCCACTATCTAGTAAATAGTGTCTCAAATCTTTCTGGAGCTGGTTGGCTAGCTGCAGCCAAGGATGGAAGGTAGGCTACACCCCCTGCAATCAATTCTAAAATTGTTCCTGCCTACTTAAAGGGGCAGATCGCTTACCCAGAGTTACCAGTAACCTATTTGGACTTAGAGAAAAGGATTTAACAAGTAAGACTAAAATCCTCTTTTCTTGCCTATCTGTGCCTATCTGGAATCTGCATTGGGCATGTGTTTCCAAGAGAACAAGTCTTGCATGTGAGATGGTAGATGAGCATCATCTACAATCCACAGTTGTAGGTCCGCTGCAAACGCTCTATGCAATCCCCATCAAATTATAGAGAATGAGTGACACCATCCACCATCGGATCGATGTTAATTGACACCCTCATCTATATTTAATATTTTTCTGGCATAGTTCTGAAATAATGAGGCACAGGCCTTTTTGCCATTTTATGCTTGTGGGAGAGAGGTAATTGTAGCAAATTATAGAATGACCTTCAAAAGATAGAAGATGGGAGCTACGAGTAGCTTCCACAAACTTTATTTGAGTAGTTATGAAATCTCATGATTACATCCCTTGGGACTTCATGATGAGAACCTTTAGGGTTAAGTGACCTGTGGGCTATATAAAAAAAAAAACCCTGTTATCATGTATTATGGTAAAGTATTACTATGTGGTGGAAGATTTTGAGCAGAAAGCTAGACAGAGCCTCATTGGAGGAAGCCTCATGGATGCCTAGTAAGCGAAGATTATATTTTCTGTTTCTATTGTACAAGTCATCTAGATGGAATAGCATGTCCGATTTCTGTTAGTGGAAATCATTGATCTTGTATATGACCTCTTTAATGAAAGGCCATCATTTGTTGGTGTCATCCTCCATGACTGCCACTCGATCTCCTAAGTACATGATATCTTTTTGGCTCTCCTGTAATTCATCTGACAGGAATGCTTTGAGATCTTCAAGGAGATTTTGCAAATCCTTCTTGGTACAAGGGTCGAGAAGACAGAGGTCTCAGTCTGATCAGTATCAGAGAAGTCTTCCATGTCTGTAGAGCTTGGTTCACACCACTGTGTATGACGACCTTCTTCCGTGCTTTCTGTTTGGTCTGCCCATCCATTCTAGGAGAGAAATATCATTGTAGATAGTGGTCTTTTTTAATTTTTTTGTGAACCCCCACTGAGGTATGATCAGAAGGGATAAATAACTTAATCCTATTTGAGCAAGAAGTCAATCACTTGTAATGTTGCTATTAGCTAGTTAAAGCACCACAGGGACAGAACTCTAGATTACACATCCATTACAGTTGGTGTCCAAACCACGCCCAAACTAGTTTGTTTTTTAATAGTGAAGTATACAACACATTATGTGTGATGTCTTGCATTTTACAAAATTCTCTCTGTTCTAGTGTCTGTCTGCCTCAATCACTGTTCATGTCATATGCTGGGAGATGCTTAATTAGGACTATTATCATTGAAAACATATCAGAAAATGCATTTGTTATCTATTTGTTGAACTTCTGAACTCTCATTGTAGATCTCCTTAGATAATAATTGTGACACCTTTTGGTACATTTTCAGAAATTGAACTCTGATTAAAAAAAAAAAGAAACAAGTTTGCGTTGTAATAACTTTTGAATTTGCAGCAGCTAGAGTAGCCCTGTTTTATAATATATACTATTATGTATATACATTTCCATAATACAATATTATTATTTTTTCATATTTGCAATTGTAAATTGACTTAAATCCTATTATTCCTGGCAGCTGAAGACAAAGCTTAATAATTTAATTTGGTTCTGGTTACAAGGCAATTGTATTGTAGTTCTTTTTATCCTTAGGAGTTTATTTCAATACAAAATGAAAGGAAAACAAAACTATATGAAATATGTTTCTCTTGTGTCAGATATGGAACAAAGGAACAATGGGTGACCTCCCCTAATCCAGAGTGCAGGTTACTTCAAAAGGATCTTTCAGGCAGAGATTCACTCCTGCTCCTCCAGCTGAAAATCCACCTATTCTTAAGATTCAAGTGATCTCCCAAGCAAAGAGGAGTGAATTGACACTTCTCTTAACTTTTAGGTTGACTTTTTAGTTTTTCTCTTAGATATGGAGCTGTATAATACCCTGTTAGGGTGGATCTCATCACTGGCATCCCTGGAGTTTATGAGAAGTCTGTTCCGCAATGCTGAACTTCTCATAAGTTCTTCACTTTACAGATGTGAGCCAGAAGAAAGAAGACCGGCGAGTTAACCCTTTGAATGCCATGGGCCTTTATATTATGTCCCACTATTTTCTGGGAAAAGAGTGGTATGGTGTTAGCCATAGAAGAAGCAGGAGACTGGTAGAGTAAACGTGATACCTTTGACTACTTTTGCTAACTGGGTCACTCTATAATGCAAGCTTTCAAGACAACCTAGGCCTCTTCTTCAGGCATTATAAGAATGAAGGCTGAGTATACAATTCATGACAGTGAATATTCTTATCAGTATTATCTATAATTAATTCACTAGGCTCCAGTAGAGTTTCTCTGTAGTTGGCTAAATGATAAAAACAAGATTTATTACCTTTTTGATGCTCCTGTAATTTTAGTCTTTGGCCAGAGATGGCTAAGTCTATAAAATGTATGGGTTAACCCTCAGAGTGCCAGTGGGCCACCCAAAGGGCCCAAAATATGTTTATAGTGTGGGATAATGTGAAATAAATTCCTTGGTATGGTTCAGGCCACAATTCAGAGTTTTAAACTTGGTTATCAATTTGTTCTCCCAGATCCTTCTGTCTCTGTTCTAAAATGTGACATGAGTACATTCACCTTGAGATCAGTTTTGCAAAAATATTGACCCACTGAACCTATGCAAATTCATGTGTTTTCTTAGGGTTTGTCCTCTCTTGCATATTGTTTTGGGACATTTAAGACACATGATGAGACAGACAACATTCAAGATGCCACAGTAGAATTTGCTCTTGATGTTGTGGTTTCAGTGGGAATCTGGTATGGACACCTTATCATTTTTGTGTCTGTGATAAACATGATTCTGTCTTGAGAGTAAAAATGTTTAAAGTGATAGTAATTTTTCAGAATAAAAGCAGCTCTAATAATCTTTGTAGTATGTGGGCCATGGAGAGTGTTGTTTCAATACTGTCAGAGTTGTAGTTCAAGAGTAATTGCATGATAAAGTACCCCCCCACCCCTTTTACTAATGTAACACTGCTCACCTCAGAACAGAGGGGTGTTGTCCAGATGGCTTACAGAGAGGGATAATCTTCAATTAGTATAAGGGGAAAAAACTGTCAATGGGGGCAGGGTTTTCACTGTTCTCACAGTAAGAATATTGTCCCTTGCTGTGAACTGTCTGGTCTTAAAACCAGATTACACATCTGAGGAGAGGTGGCTTACACTAGGTAAAAGGGGTGGGAGGGGATACTTTATCTTTCAATTACTCTTGAACTACAACTCGGACAGTATTGAAATAACACTCTCCATGGCCCAAATACTATGAAGATTAATTGGAGCTGCTTTTATTTTGAAACATTACTATCCCTTTAATAATTAAAATAATGATTTCCTTCAGATGCACAATATGGCCTGTGCACAAACTGGGCATGCTGAGCAAGGTAGGAGGAAGGGTCTATATCTCTACTCCCTTTCCACGACTGATGATGCAGTGAGAACAAACATTGAGTAGCTTGTACATTTTTTCCTAAACCGCCTCTTCCTCCTCCTTCCAGTAAGACTCTGCTTGTGATAATGTTAACATGAAGACAATGTAAAAGCAATAACTGATAAGGCCTGAGAAACAAAAGCATAGTTCAGAGGCAGCTCACACTGTTTCAGTGAGAAAAGTGAAGGTTAAGCATGGAGCTTTCCTCCGACAGATCTCAACCTCAACACACAGGTGCCTATCCTTTCCCATAGACTAGAGCAGTTAATGCCCTGACACTGAGGAAAGTACTTTCTGTGGCACATTGCATTATTTCAGGACCTCAATGTACAGAACAAGTGTTATTAACACACTTCACTAGGTGTTCCGAAAAACACGTTTTCAGCGTTCATATATTGCTGCCCATATACTGTAGGCTGTACCCATGTGTAAGAAGGTACATAACAAAAAATTGCGGTTCATAAAGTATTTGATCTCATACTGTTTCCCCATTCTTTTCGAGTACAAATTATTAAGAGTGCCCCTTTTGCCTATCCTTTCCCATAGACTAGAGCAGTTAATGCCCTGACACTCTGAGGAAAATACTTTCTGTGGCACATTGCATTATTTCAGGACCTCAATGTACAGAACAAGTGTTATTAAGACACTTCACTAGAGCTGATATTTCCTTTTTAATTAAATTAGAATTTTCCTAGACAGTGAGAGACTGGCCTGATTAGATGCTGGACCAAATGATTCTTATATGCTGGACTAAATTAATTTTTATATGTTCAAAGAAAAAGTGGAGTGTAAATCAACAGCATCATCAGGGAGAAATAAAAAAATAGTGATTTAAATGGGACTTTAAACCCCTTAAATGTTAGAGAACACATTGCTTCATATTTTTTGGAGCTCTCCCTAACATTTAATCTATTAAAAGACCCATTTCAATTAAAGGGGGTATTTTGAATGTTTATGTGGCCCTCAGAGCTTTTGCTTTTGCTCCAGAAATACTCTAGTTTTCTTTTGAATATAGTGATCTGTGTATTGCCAAGGAAATACTACAATGAAACAAATTCAAATGCAATGCAGTGAATGGATGAATATTGCATTGTACCATAAATAAGAAACTAGGATTTCATGTTCAGAAAATGCATTTTGATGGAGACTGTTCATACAGACAAAGGGTCATTTAGAATATTGTGAGCTAAATTGAACTGCATAAAACATGAGAATCCCAACTTTGTTTGTGAAAAGGAAACTTGATCATACAAAAACTATTGTGTGAATTTACGGGGATTTAACTCTTGATCTCCCATAGTATCCTAGAAATAGATTTCTAGCAGCAAGGAGCAATACTAAACAGTTTGTGAGTGATTTTAGGTTATTGGCAATAGGAACTGCCATGAACTAAACTGACATAAAGTCATGTGAAGCCACAAGTCCAAGGTCCAGCAATAAAGAAAAAAAAATGTATATGAGTTCAAGTACACAAGTAGCTTCATGTTGATACAAAACACAGAATAGGAAAATGCAGTCAAAATATTTAAATCTAGAAGAGCAACTAATCTATATAACATGGTACTGAAAGGTATAACAAGATAATAACACCATATGGTTCAATGGCTTGTCAGTCAGGTATGTGCCCAATGCCCAATAAATATTGGAAAGGCATAACAGTAACTCGGCAAATGGCACATACAGGCACAGTGTCCCAGTCATATTTATTTAGGGAAAATAAACAGACCATAGCAAGCAAGATAAATATGAATATGAGCCTGTGAACACGGAATGGGTTTTCACCATGATGAGACTGACTAGTACATCTCAAAGTGATGGTTAAGGCTCAAAATTTCCACTCGCCACTAGCCAATGGCAAGTGAAAATTTAGCCCTGGCGAATAGAAATTCAGCCCTGGTGGGTATGTTTTGGCTTGCTGTGGCAAGTAACTTTTCAGGTCTGGCTAGTGGCAAAGGACTTAAAATTATAAGCCCTGGTTATATGTCTCGAAGGTTAGAAAGAGCCAGTTATCTAATCATACACAGTGCAGGACATATAAAAAGTTTCTAACTTGTGCAGCGTCTTGAATTTATCTACCCCTCTTCTGCTATCTCTAACTTGATTTATAGCACATATGGTAATTCCATTTTCTTTTGCACTAATGCATATTTTACAATGCTTTGGGACACTATGATTTATTATGCCATTTTTAATATTTCTCAGGTGTTCCGAAAAACACGTTTTCAGCGTTCATATATTGCTGCCCATATACTGTAGGCTGTACCCATGTGTAAGAAGGTACATAACAAAAAATTGCGGTTGATAAAGTATTTGACCTCATACTGTTTCCCCATTCTTTTCGAGTACAAATTATTAAGAGTGCCCTTTTGTATGTAATATAGACATAATTATTGGATTCTCGAAATGATAGTGTGTCACATTTCCCTTGTGGATTTTCATTTTTTTGGTTCTTTGTAAGGTCTCTGTATTTGTGTTAAATATTTAGCGAGATATATATTTATATATATATGTTTTCCATCTAGCAAGTGTTTGGAAGTCTGTCACGTTGGTCTTTTATGCCACCCCTTGGCATCTACACCTGTGCTGTATACATTTAAATATATTACATATTTATGTGGCTAGTGGGTTGTACATTCAAGCATCCTAATCTGAACTCCTTTTTAGTCTAGCGGGATGTTTTATTGTCCTGTTGATCTATTACTCATTATTTTATTTTTAAATATATAACCACAACTTTAATTGTAATGATAAAGGATAGCTCACATCACTAAATCATCAATGCATAAGCTTATATATTGTGTGAAAATAAAGAGGCACCCAATGGTGCACAAAGCAAAGTGAATGTGCCTGATTACAGTCCCGAGGCTAAAAAATATTTTAAAGCTGCGGCTCTTCTAAATAGATATAAAATCTATTGATATAATATAAAAAAGGATGATGTGTAAGAGGCGCTAAGACAAGAAAACACAATAGTGACTCTCCAACCTAGATATCGCTGATGTCAATGTCTACATTGGAGAGAAATAGACTACAGCTTAAAACATACTCATGGTACTTCAAGAAAGATCGCAATGGGAAGTACTAGGACAATCAATATTCACTAGCGATACTCCAATTTATATGCAGGTAATCACATGTAGAAAATAAAATATAAAGACATAGTGTGATCTGTATACCCAACAATAAAAAAGTCCACAATAATTAATGTAAGTCTTGCAGCTTGTATCCAAAATCTTGCAACTTTGTTTTTCAATAATAGTAGATACTCCCTTTTTAGGCCACTGCTTGGCTGACATGACAGTCAGGCAAACTGAAGACGCTTATGAGGAATATATGGACTGTCCTCTCTCAGTCTGCCATATGTAATTTCAAACAGATGCTCAATAGAACTTGATGGATCTTGATAAATGTTGTAATACTCAGGAACGTTTCTTGCGCGAGGGGTGTGTATTACCACTTGAGTTTTAGAGCGTGTGGTTATAATTCACTAAACCGTCCCTACTCAGTCTATTGGATTCCAAATTATAGCAATCCTCTGGGTCCAAAAATATATATTCACTCTGATGTAAAAGCAATGTAGATTTATTTGAAAAGACATATGGTGTAATACATAACAAAGATAAAAACGTCTTTTGTATTAAAAAAAATTTTATTATTGTTCCTCTGGACAATAAGAATGGGTTTATCGCTCATGTAAAGATCAAACAAAACCTGAAAAGAAACCCGCGCCTTTTTTAAAAGTCTCTTGACTGAGATCTAATACATTAACCGTGATAGTAAGTTCCCATTCTTCTGTGCTAATATAATATACATATTGCTATCGGGGAGAGGTTATTTGGATAGGATGGGCACATTCAAATATGTCACACTAGATGATCCCGTCTCAATAAACAGCAAAATGTGAACTATGTTATTTAAAGGGATTTATTAAAGGGAAATATGATAAACTTACAATATTATGTACTATCATATTTGTACTAATTAAACCTTCCTTAACCAATGAGGTGGCTAAATAAAAAAAAGAAGAATAAAAATTTAGCCATCTCATTGGTTTAATTTGGCAAGGTTTAATTAGAACAATTATGATAGTACTAGTATGATATATAATATCATAAGTTTATCATATATCCCTTTAATATATCCCTTTAAATCATATAGTTCACCTTAAAGGAGCAGTAAACTTTTTTTAATGAAAAAAATGGATATGGTAGGGATTTTCATATTGAGTAAAATAAGGGTACTCCCACTGCGGAGAGATGTATATTTCCGGAGTTATTACAGTTTAAACCCATGTTTTTTACATTAGCAGTGCCCTCTAGTGGTCAAATTCTAATTAGATTTCCTGTTAGATTCTAATGGAGAGGAAAGTCAGAAAAATCAGAGACATACAGTTCTCTATAGAATGTGATAGAAACTGCCTGTCACTTCCTGTCAGTTAGAACAATCAGGAAGTAAACACAGTAAATTCACTTCCTGATTATTTGAACTGCTATAATTTTTGAATAAAACATCTGACAGCAGTGGGAGTGACCTTGTTTTATTCATCAGGAAATGCTCTGTAAAATATGTGTTTTCATAAAAAAGTTTACTGCTCCTTTAAGTGCAAGCACAAGACAAAAAAAAAACAGACCTGCACTCCTCCATACAAAGTGTAAATGTGTGCCCTGTATTGGGCATATATAATACCACTGTGTTAATAAATATGAGGATTGTGTTCCTTAATTTGTCCAACCTTAACTGTGATTGCATTCATTATTTATGTTTTTTTGGTTATCATCATATTTATATTTATCTAATCATTTAATATTGCTTTGTATATTTAGCTAGAATTATTTATTTTCATTATTGTTATGTTATCATTTTGCAAGTAATTATTATGTATCGGAACATGATTGTCGCTTTTGCTTTCACATTGAAACAAGCAATTTCACGTTAGAAGATCACACTTACTGTAAGTGTTAATGTTATGTGAGGTTTATAAGATTTTATCATTTTTATCTTGTTAATAGTGTAATCCTTGTCCTATTTCTAAGTGGCCGAGAAACTCATAAGCGTTTTCATTCTATATTTTTTAAATAAATAAGTATTCTTTTATGTACTTGTTTGGATGCCTCAGCTTGAATTATTTTGGATTGACCTATATCTGCACAGATACCCAAATGTAGACTGGTTTGTACTCTTCTTCTGTCTGTATGGCAGGCTCTTTGATGACATTAGTTTGACCATTGACTCATGTGAGTACCTCTTTTATGACTTTAACAACATTTAAAATTACAGTGTTACACTATTGGACATTTGTTTTCTGTTACATGGCACAATTATCCCTCTTTTTTAGAGGTGGAATGTGGTAAGTCAGCATAGAACACAGAGGTGGTATAGGATGATTGTGGTCCAAGAAATGCTTTGTCACTGGTTTATCAGTTTTTTGATTGAGTAAAGTTGATTTAAATGGTGTGATGATTTTGCCCACATGTTACAGAATGCCAAAGTTTTGTTTGCAGCAAGAAGAGGACAATTCTTTTTTAAATCACATGTAATGTGTGTGCTGTTGGGGAAATAATATGTCACAAAGGCATCCTAGGTGTATTATATTTGATTTTAGAAGAATGAAGTAAAGGGTTTTGTGTCAAGCTCTTACAGCATCTCAAATCTGAAATCTGTGTTTCATGACATTGAATTGTTGTTCAGTGACTGTTTTCTCAGTGTTTTTTCACATAAAGAAATGATGAATATGGGACAGCTCTTTATATTGCCTGAGGGTGGCAACAATTTGTGTGTAGGATAGAATTACAGTCAGGAGGTTTTTTAAAAAGTGTAGTGCTTAAAGTGATAGTAATACTTAAATATTACTAATACCAATATTGTAGCTATGGTACAAAGAATTGAATTGTCCCAAGGTTATCCCAAGATAACCGAATGCAAAGTTCCCCCCTCCCTCCGCCTTCCCAGAAGTCAACGTTGTTTTGCATCAGGCGGCTCTGCAGCTGAGCCGAGATTGCGTTAGTAAAAAAATAATTATTTCACTGAAACGGTCTTCTACATTTGCTTGCAAACCAAGCACATGTAGAAGACCATTTCAGTAAAATAATTATTTTTACTAACGCGATCTCGGCTCAGCTGCAGAGCCACAAGCCTGTCATACGACAGACTTCCCCTGCAGTCGGTACAACGCTGACTTCAGGGAAGGGGGAGGGAGGGGTAACTTTGTGTTCGGTTATTTCTCAAACCATAAAGGTTTGAGAGATGAACCTGGGGTCAATTCAATTCTTTGTTCCATAGCTATAATATGACGATTAGTAATATTTAACCCCTTAGTGACGGCCGCGTGCAGACGCGGCCGTCACTTAACGCCCGTCTAACATTTTTTTTTTTTTTTAAACAGAATCCGGAGTCCCCGAACGGCGTGCAGCCGCGCGGGGATCCGGATTTCCTGGACGTACATGTACGTCCTCTGTCACTAAGTGACACCCACAGAGGACGTACATGTACGTCCATTGTCACGAAGGGGTTAAGTATTACTATCCCTTTAATCTGGTACCACTTCTTGAGATCCGAGATCTATAAAATCTATGGTACATTTACTGTAGGTAAGTTTTAGATGGATAGGTATGAATAGATGGTTCAAAGAAGAGGTCCAATCTGTTTTTCATTGCCCTGCCAGTTAAAAAAAAGGAATCTATACAGTGCTTATAAAATATAACTTAGGGATAGATTGGTGTATGCAGGAGCGAGGTTGAAACTCAATGAAGTTCCAGTAGAGTGTAGAAAATAATGTGTTTTAGTGGAAGAAATAATTTTTCTCTGTTGTCCAATATAGGTTACTGGTAACTTTGGGTAGGCAATCCGCCCCTTTAAGCAGGGAGGAACAAATCTAGAAGTGAATGCTGGGTGGAGCCTACCTCCTAGCCTTAGCTGCATCTAGCCACTTCCTCTCCAGAAAGATTTGTTCCTTGATGAAGATACAAGACAAGAGAATAGTTTTAGCTTATTTTTGTGTTTTCTGTTTGATATGGAATACGACCATTAGGTGGATTACCATTACTGACAATTCCCTAGTGGGTAGCTCAGTTTCCAGGTGCTATGGTGGACCTTAAGGCCTGGGGGGGGAAATCTTGTACTCCAAGTTCTTTCCTCAGGAGTTGCCCACTGAGACTTCTTCTTTATACATGGTAGTCTGAAGACAGAAGACCTGCTGAAGAGGTGAGCAACCCTTTGAGTGCTGAGGTCCACTTGTCACACGTTTCCTCTCCGCACAGAGGTCTCCTTTTGGAGTTCCTATTACATACTCCTGCACTCATTGGGTTTGTCTGTATGTCTGTTGGGTTTGGAGCAAGTTTCTGTGGTAAATTTAAGCCTTTGTCTGCTCATTCGACATCTCTTTGGGGGTTTTCTCACTTTTCCCTTTAGGGTATAGTGTTTATTTAACTCTTAACATGTTTTGTAGTGTTTTTACAACTTTTTTTACCTCAGTGTAAAATTTTGTAAAATTTAGTTCCGTGCCTTTAAGGTGCATTTTACCGCATAGATGTCATGTTGCATTCACCTCTATGGGACTTTACAGTTTGGGACAAATCTCTGCAACCGCTCAACGTAGCGACTTCAGAGACAGCTCATTTTTGTTTGTCTGCCCTTGCTCTATCATCCGGTCAATGTTCTGTGGGTTTTGGGGGGCTCAGGGAACTTCGGACACTGTTGGGGTACTTTTTTAGGGAAAACTACATTTGTGCTTTGTGCACTCCTTTCTCCCATCTCGGCAGCCATTTTCTGCTTCCTTTCACGAGTATCCCATGCAGGGCTTGTACCCTACTTCTCTCCTCAGCAGATTAACCCCTCACCTGCCAGATCAGTGCAAATTTGTGATTTCTGGGGTGAAATGTTAATATTACACAATGTATTTATGTTGATTTATACTTATAATGTTGTGACACTGTTAGGATGTCAACACTGTTGGAACTTGGGACTAGACTTATGACTAAGGATACTGGGGTGTCTGTGACCCCCATTGCACTTTGCTCCTTATGTCAGTCAGGGTTACCTAGAGGGATCTCAGGTCATTTATGCCCAGCATGTGCTGCTGCCCCTGCCTCTCTTCCAGGGACCTCCAGCCATGCACTAGCGCCAATGTGGATGCAAGAGTTTAAGGCTGCTACCAGAGACTTGCGATCTACCTTACAACTCCTTCCATCCCAATTGCAGGGGGTCTTCCAGTCTTGGCAGCCCCCTGTTCTTGTCAAGTCTTCCTTGCTGAAGTATCAGATTCCTCTGAGGAGGAATTATTGGTGGATTCTGGTGAAGGGGAATGTTCTGCAGTGGTCTCATCATAATTCTGTGGGGACCCCTTTGAGGCTGATCCTGATACAGCAGCTGAGGGCCTGATCAGGGATGTGTTATATACTCTAAACATTCCTTTGGTTCAGGAGGTCCCCACAGATTCCTCTGACGTGTTTCAGAAGCCTAAGTATCGGTCTACCTGTTTTCCACCCAACCACACTCTTGACCGTCTGGTGTCTGATGAGTGGGAGTCTCCTGACAAAAGCCCTTCTGTATCTAAGAAGTTTACTAAGCTGTATCCCTTCTCTGAAGTGGCATTAGCTCAGTGGGCTCATGCAGTCAAGGTGAACGCCCCTGTTTCTAGACTCTCTAAGTCTACTGCTTTGCCTGTGGCAGACGCATCTGTCCTTAAAGACTGGACTGTCAAGACGTTTAAGACTTCCCTGAAGGCCATTTTTTGCTACAGCTGGTACTTCCTTTCGCCCAGCGTTCTCGCAGCTTGGGTGAACCGGGCCCTTGCGGTTTGGATTGAACAGCTGACTGTAGCTATCCATTAGGGAGCTGCTACTGCTGAGGCTCAGCATTATGTTTCTGCTGCTAAATTTGATGGCATCCATTTGGTGGCCAGAGTCTCTACCATGTCTGTGGTAGCCAGACGGGCTCTTGGCTCAAGACCTGGTCTGCAGACACTACTTCTAAGAAAACCTTACTTTCGTTACCCCTTCAGGTTTCCTCTTTGTTTGGGTCAGAGCTTAAGGACCTCATTAGTGAGGCCACTGGGTGCGAGAGTACCCTCCTGCCCTTAGTCCCTAGGAAGAAGCCTCCAACAAGGTGGAATCAGCTTTTTCGTCCCTTTCAGGCTGAGGCACGCCCTTTGAACCAGGTGGTTTCCCAGGCTCCATGTTCCTCCTCCAAGCCAAAACAGCAATGGAGGGCTAAGTCCTCCACCAAGCTCAGACACCTGATGTCAAGGTTTTCTTCCAGGGCATTGCTCATACTCACCCTGTATTTAAGAATGCTTCTCCTCCGTGGGATCTTAACTTGGTTTTTGACATCCTTCAGCACCCTCTATTTGAGTCCTTAGCCACTATTCTTCAACGCCTGCTGACTTGGAAAATGGCCTTTCTCCTGTCGATCGTATCTGTTCGCCGGGTTGCGGAGTTGCATGCCCTATCTTATAAACCATCCTTTTTGGTGTTTCTCAAAGACAAGGCAGTGCTTCACACTTCTCAGAAGTTCTCCTGAAGGTGGTCTCTGCATTCCACATTAATCAGGAGATTGTTGTGTCTTCTTCCTGCCCTGATCCTACATCTGACAAGGAAAGGGATCTTCACTTGTTAGATGTGGTGCACTGCCTTAAGTTCTGTATGCACCGCACTGAGTATATTCCTGTGTCTGACGCTCTTTTTGTTATTCCTGAGGGTCCCAGGGCAGGGAGACCCGTATCCAAGGTGATCATTGCTTCTTGGATTAAGTCTAGCATTCGTATGGCTTACGAACTGAGGAAGAAGCCTGTGCCCTTTTGGGTCACGGCTCATTCCACAAGATCCATTGCATCTTCTTGGGCTTACAAGAATCAGGCCTCAGCTGATCCGTTGTTCAAGGCCACCACTTGGTCGTCTGTGCACATTTCTCTAAATACTACTGTGTTGATATGCTGGCATCAGCTGATGCTAGCTTTGGGAGGAAGATCCTGGAGGCAGCTTTGCCTGTCTAGGATCTCCTTCTGTCACGGTTTCCCAAGAACAATTCAAGAGTCAGACCTGTATAGTAAAAATTACAATATTTTATTATACAATTCAAACAGAGGATCACAATAAACAGAAGTAATCACAGGCAATAAACAATAGGGACAGTAGAGGTCCCACTAGAGGTCAGCAACTCTATCAGAAATAGGAGTTTGTCTGAACGAGGAAACCTCTACCAGAGACAGGCACGAGCCCCTGTAGTCTCTGTATCCAGGAAGGTACACAGGAAGCGCTGCTAGAGACAACCTGACTCACGTCTGCAGTCAGAAAGAAGGTAAAGGGATCTTCCAAAGGACAGTGGTAGGAAGATACACTGATGCACACCTGCCATCAGTACAAGGAGAGTTAATTAGAACGTAGTCTTAACCAGAGCCACAGGTCCGCACCAGATTGGGTGTCTACTATACACTAGGAAGCGGCAGGAGAATAGTCAGACAGAGCCACAGGTCAGCACCAGGATGGATGGTCAGATGAGCCCGGTCATACACAGAGTAGTTAGTCAGCCAGAGCCACAGGTCTGCACCAGACTGGGTGTCCGCTATGTACAAGGGGTAGGCAGGAGAATAGTCAGATAGAGCCACAGGTCAGCAACAGGATGGATGGCCAGACAAGCCGGGTCATACACAGAGTAGTTTGTCAGCTAGAGCCACAGGTCTGTACCAGATTGGGTGTCCCCTATGTACTAGGGGTAGGCAGGAGAATAGCCAGACAGAGCCACAGGTCAGCACCAGGATGTATGGTCAGACAAGCCAGATTATACACAGCGCCCAAGGAAACCCAACTGTGTAGAACAACAACACAAGGGCAACTGAGAATTGACTCAGTCCCCTTTTAAAGCCCAGCCCAGGAAGTGGATGGGAGGAGATTTACAGCCAAGCAGCATAAAACAGGGGTCTGCCTCGTTCTGCTGCCTCGCACCCGTAAATTATGCATCCAACCGTGATACGTCAAAACGAGCGCCAAATCCAGCTACAGAGAGGACATGGATTGCCAATGACGCCACCAGACACGCTCAAGCCAGGACTAGTCAGCGATGTCTGGAAGGAAGCGACCGTAACATAACGACACCTCCTGCGTCCTCGTTGGCAGCATCGCTGGAAATAGGTAATTGTCACACCTTCGCCTCTTCACTTTTGAGCCCAGTTGGCTCTAGTTATGTGTGCTGTGTAAAAGTTCCTGGGGTGTTTGTACCCTTGTTTTTGTGTCCATTGACATCTTGTTCCTATTGGTGGGCTGTCTATGATCTGATGGCTCATATATGCTCTGGTGACTTTGGGGCATTGTGCCTGGTCCTTGCCTTACTTCCCACCTCTGGGAAACTCAATGGTTGGACACCCCACAGTTACCAGTAACCTATATTGGACGACAGAGAAAAGAGGATTTTAGTCTTACCTGTTAAATACTTTTCTCTTAGTCCATATAGGTTACTGGTCTCCCACCCTGTCAAGGGACCATGCTTGGCTCTCCTGTGACTGAAAGTGGGATTCCTTTAGGGTTCATGTTCACAGGAGTCTTCTTACTACCTAGTCACTAGTTAGTGTCTCAGATCTTTCTGGAGAGGAAGTGGCTAAATTCAGCTAAGGTTAGGAGGTAGGCTCCACCCAGCATTCACTTCTAGAATTGTTCCTGCCTACTTAAAGGGGGCGAATCGCCTACCCAAAGTTACCAGTAACCTACATGGACTAAGAGAAAAGGATTTAACAGGTAAGACTAAAATCCTCTTTTAAGTGTAATGTTTATCAATTCATATTAAAATTCAACCGGAATGTCTCTTTGGTCATCGGTGTAAAATGGTTTGTTTGACTGCCTCAACATAGTCATTGTGTGGAATGAGAGTGTAACGGAAGGTAGGTGCGAGGACCGGGTCGCCTTCCGTCTTAGTCTCCGGGTCTCTCCTTCTCGACGCCGGACTGGCGCCGTCGAGTGCACCGGTCGAGCAAATCATCTTTCCGGAGGTCGACTCAAAGTGGCGTCGAACCTCGGGAAGACCGATTCTGCCTCGAAAGGATGCAGCTGCCGGAGGGGTCACGGCACTCGAACGCCGTCGAGCAAGCGCAGGACCGAATCAGGCAAAATGTAGCAGGAACCAAACTGGATATATTCCCAGCTGTTCGAGCACTCCGGTGCTCGACTCGCAGGTTGGAGCTTAGGCAGGAAACCAAAGGGCAGAGTCCACGTTGCCGCCTGACAGGATACAAAGGTCGGTAGCGGGATCCTGGCAGCAGACGGACGAACGTACAGGAACCTGGTTCGAATGGGCATCAGAGTGGCCACTTTTACCACAGGAACAAACAGACTCCAGGACTCTGGTTCACTCCAAACAGTAACACACTTTATTGAACAAGACACTCAACTTTTATACAGTTTACAACATGGTACCACAATAGGGAGGGGAAGGTCCAGGCATTCTAATGCAGGCTTGGCCCAGGGACCAATCCAACACAATGGGCATAGACAACAGACCAATGGTGACAGTGAACAATGGACCAATGGCAGGGGGAACAGAGGGGCCAATGGTAGCCAAGGGAAACAAGCCAATGGGAGATGGGCAACTGAACACAATATGGACAATGGTAGACTTAACATGATTAATCAACGTCTGGACAAAGACAATGGACTGATCTGACGGAATACACATCTGAGGACTGGGCCAGGGGTTGAAGCACGTACACACTAGTTTGAATATGCGGCTTCAACCTTGGCCAATCAGTGTGCGCAGTGAGTCGTACGTCGGCCAATCCGGCGTCGACTCACTGCCTCCGGTTTCCCGCGTTCGAGACGGCATGGATACCTCGAACAAAGGAACCGGGGAACCACCGGCTTCGGTGTTTGTGTATCCCTCGTACATAAAACCATACAATACATTAAACTTTCGACATTACACAATATACAAAACTTACAACATTCGACATCAATCCTTTTAACATAATGATAGGGAAACCCCTATCAGAGTTCAAATGAGGCCACAAGGCCATAGTCTTTAAGGAAATTGTTCGTGGTCCAGACAAGGGCCTAAGTAACGGATAACATCCGTTACACTTCTCCCCCTTTTGGTTCCAAGCCAGCGGGTGCGGTAGTAAACGCTGGCTTGGAGCTGTAGGAGGGCATGGAGGTGGTGAGGCACTTGTCTGGACAGTGCACTAGTCCAAAGGCCTTGGTCCTAGGCCAGTTTCCACTGAGGGGCCCCTTGTCCTGGGCCAGTGGTTAAAGTAGTCTTTCTGTCCTGGGCCAGGGGAAAACATGAGCCCTTTGTCTGGGCCTGGTAGGGGTGAACAAGGCCCTGGTCCTGGGCCAGTGAAGCAAATGCCAGTTCCTTTGTCCTTAGTCCTGGGCCAGGGGAACTGATGCTTGGTTGTCCTGACCAATAGCAAATTAGGGGGCCTCTCCTGGGCCCTTCTCAAGGCAGTGCTACAGTCAAATCCTTCTGGGTCTGGGGCCAGTGGCTCAGGGTCCAGAGCCAGTCTATAAGGGGGATCTCCCTGGGGCAATTGTGCCTCTGGCTTCTGGGCACCAGAGTTTGGGGAGAGAGACACATCTGCCCCTTTTAGTTGGGCCAGGGCAACACAAATGTCCTTGGTGAGGATCGTGGTCCCACTCACCAAGGTGGGGATCTCCAGTGCAGGGGTACAAACAGGCTCCTTAATGATGACTGTGGCCCCACTCACTAGGCCAGGGGTCTCAGGGGGAGGCAGAACAAATGCTGGGCTGGGGATGAGGACGGCTGTCCCACTCATCCCAGCCAGGTCTTCACATGACCTGGTGCTCTTGCTCCCACGCACCAAGTCAGGGGTTACAGGGGGACTGATGGGGCACTCCTTCCCACCCATCAGGTCATACAACATATCCAGGGGAGTTCCAGCAGCCCTACTCTCTTCCAGTCCGTTGGGCCCTCCTCTGGTAGGCCATCACACCCAGGCCTTTCTTTTTCCTTGAGGGAGACCGCAGTCCCATCCCTCAAGGCGGCATTATTTGTAATCCTGGGGAGCCCGCACGGCTCCGCTCCCAGGGCATCTTCTATCCCCACCAGGGGCAACATTTTGGGGCTGCTGCTGGGTTCTCTCATGCCCATTACAACAGGGGTCTCAGGGGGGCTGATGGGCTGGCTCCCACCCATCAGCTCACATAATACATCCTCAGGAGGTCCAGCAGCACTGCTTCCTTCCAGCCCGCTGGGGTCCTCCCCTTGCAGGCCATCACACACCGGCCTTTCTTCTGCCTTGAGGGAGACCCCAGTCCCATCCCTCAAGGCGGCATTACTTGTGATCCTGGGGAGCACGCACGGCTCCGCTCCCAGGGCATCTTCTTCACTGAGGGGGAACGAATTCCGACCCCCCAGCTCAGGGAAAACATAGTCCAGGGAAAAAGGGGTATCAGGCGGGGCAACAGGGGCACTGGTGAGGCACGCATCTCCACTCACCAGTGTGGAGTGAACAGGGGCAGCTCCATCCCAGTCCTCAGATTCACTAAGGTCCTCCTCAGATGAGGGTCCCCCCCAACATTCTTCCTCTTCTCCTGCACACAGTTCGCGCCAGTACCGGCCACGTACAATATCCATCAGCCTATCAATCTTGGCCACTGATGGCTTGTATCCCAGAAGTGTTACATTTTTCACAGGCAGCATAAAATAAACATTTAACTTTTGTATAGCAGCATCTTGCTCCATGCATGGTCTGCTTCATTATATATTGGTGAATGTAAGGATCACAGGTAATTCTTGCACTGAATGTATTATTGAGAACACTTCATTAATAGGGTGCAGTCTAGTGTCAAACACATTTTGCCTGTGTACTTAGAATGCCTGGGAAATGTCCTGATCTCACTCCAGTATGTAATGGACTGAGCTTCTGTCTCAAAACCAGAGAGTTCTGTATGGACCCAGCAACAACCCAGTCCCCACCCTGTTGCATGATATTACCATTATGTTCTATCTACAACTCTAAATAATCCAGTTAAAGAAAGTTTTCAGGATGTTTCTGATTTGTCCTGTTTTTCTAATTGTATGTTTCAGGATATTTCTGATTTCAGGAAGTTTTGATTGATCCATCTTTGATCAAAAAGGGATATCCTGAAAACCTTCACTGTTGCTAGCTTTTGATGACCAAGGTTAACTATTCCTGTCCTAGGCACAGTTCCCATCTTCCAACTGCCCCAAACATACTAGCCCGCCCCAAGATGCTTCTAGTACTGCTAAACCAGGGACGGAAGTTCATTTAATATCTGCTACCATCTTCTATGTCAGAATTTCCCAGGTAGCCCTCCAGTTTGCTGCCAGACTACAACTCCCATCACCCCCCACTAGCCAAAGTATAATGGAAATTGTTGTCTGGCATCATCTCCAGGGCCTCATGTTGCTCAGCTCTGATCTTCATCTCACTGATGAGGTCAATACAAGGCTGTAATGTATGTCTGGGGCTTGCTGGTATTCTATGGGCAGTATCAGATTGTTTATGCATTATGGACATTTCTGTAATGGCAAAACATTGCTAAAATGTGAAGCTCCTGGGTGGGAATGAATAATAAAATAATGTACTTATACAGTGCTCTTGCTTTTTGAGTGTTTCTCACCACTTTGGTTTATAGATCATGTAAGGCAGGGTACACTTTATGGGTCATCGCTCAAAGATGCCAGATCTCTGTATTGTAATACTAAAGCCTGCACACACATACACAGTATGGTCTTTACTATGTGAATGCTGAGTGTCAGAAATAAACTTATGGAAATTGTTATTTACTAGCAATCATTTTTTCTATGCTCATGTCTGCTTTTATTGTATTGTCAAATTACCTATACATATTTCGGGGTGTCTGGAAATTCCAGATTGTGTGTAAGGGTACCTTAAGCAATGATATGGAGTCTGATTGAGAACCACAATTGTAAATGTAGGCTGAATCTACGCACCCTGATATATTGCCCTGAAATGCAAGCAACTCTCCTTGTAAATTTGCATTGAAATGTTCTGACAACTGAAAACTGGAAAATAATGACTTTCACAACAAGGAAGCCAACTATGAACCATTTTGCTGCCAAAGGAGGTCAAAACATTGTTGCCCAGTTGTGCATATAAAAGGTTTAAAGTGACTTGTCTACCAGTGGCCTTGTGATGTTCTTTTCCTCATTCCTCTTACTATCTTATAGTGATTTACATCCTCGAGGTACAGGTTTGTGTATGGCTTTAAATGACAGCGATTTAAATAAAATGTGAAATTCGATTCATGTCTCTAACCTTCACTCCTTATACAGCAAACAGTAAATTGAAGAAGCACAAGGTTGACAGCATTATTTAGAAAAACATATTTTTCTTTGCCTGAAGGCAAAGAATGAGCCAGGCCCATTATTTGAACCTGTTTTATGACTTTGCTGGAAATGATCCATGCAGCTGATGTTAGATATAACTTCATAAAGAGCAATAGAGGGCTTTGCAGAGAGGAAAGGAACAGATTGAAAAGCTGGCATCAGAATATCCTCAGCTCATTGGAGACAGAGGAGCTGCAACAAGATCTATTATATCACATCTGCAATAGAGCCAGGCCCTTCCTAATAGCCTGATGCTACCATTAAGATAATGTCAAACTAGATATAGAGTGTTGAAATTTGAGTTAATTTATCAAAGCATTCAAAGGCTGTTGTACTAAAATGAACTGGAGGAATTTTGGGGAAAACCAACTGAATCACGGGGCACAAGTAAAAATGCACATTGAGTTAAATAGAGATTTTAACCCCTTGTACACTAGAGAGGTCACCAGTGCATTAATTCAAAATACAATTGAGACCTCTCTAGCATTTATCATTCAAGGGGTTAAAATCTCCATTTAAAGAGATAGTAATGTTTCACACTAAAAGCAGCTCCAATTAATCTTCATAGTATTTGGGCTATGGAGAGTGTTATCTACTGTAAAATCTCGGGTATAATATGCACCTCACAGGGCATTGGCTGGAGGCGGAAGGACCTGAAAGCCATTGAAGGAAGCGGGCACGCCGCCCGCACTTATGATTTACACACCAGCAGCTTTTATTTTGGCTGCTCTGTGAAAGATGAAGATTTCAACAGGGACTTACTTTTCACCTAGTAAGTCTTATTGTAGCAACAGATAGCACCGGGGAGGGAGGGCATCCACCAGCCTGCAAAACGTTTTCAGTAAAGATGAATACAAGGGTGCGTATTATACATACGCACTCTTGTTTTCCCCTAAATCTTGGGCATAATATGCACCTGCGTATTATACACAGGTGCGTATTATACCTGAGATTTTACGGTACATACTGTCAGAGCTGTAGTTCATGAGTAATTGCATGATAAAGTATCCCCCTCCGCCCCTTATACTGATGTAACACTGTTCATCTCAGTGCAGCAAGACTGTCCTGATGGATCTCATAGAGGGACAATCTTCAGTGAGCTTAAGGAAAAACCTGAATGCTCATTTGGATTGCACTGTCCACAATTAAAACACAGTGGGTTTGGCCAGCAACATTCAGACACTCCTACCATTTAGGTTGTCTGTGCTGTTGTCTATTATATTTCATGGGAAATCCTGTCTTTGAACATAATTTTTCACATAAGGCTAAAAAAAATGTTTAAGCCTTAAAGAACCAGATGGATGTGCACAGAATTGTGAAATGATGTATTACACACCCGCTATGGTCCTTAAATGATTAATCAATGTGCTTGCTGTTCTGCTGTGTTCATGAACTAGAAGCAGTTCCTTTTGTTGTCTTTAGGTGGCATACTATTCAATGGCAGAAGTTTACATGTTACAACTGTGCATTTAACTTGTTTAAGAAATGTAAATTTAATGAATAAATACTTTATGTGCTTTTGTTTCCAAGGCCATTTTTTAATCTATTTTTAATTAGAAATCAATGTAACCCCCTGATTGTCATAATGAGAATGCAACTCACTGCTCTGCTGTAGAGCATGCAGAGAGTTAATAGTATTTGCTTGTGGGGTAAATAGATCAAATAAAAATACAGACCTAAACCCTTCAAATATTCTAATCGAATTACTTTGTGTTCCAAATGAATGAAGCATCCAAGCTCTGAAATCACTCCAGCAATGTTCTCTCATTGATTTAAATTGCATTAAGAAAAATGTATTTGTATTGAAAGCTGTAACAATAATTATGAAGAAATATTTCTTATGTTCAGCTAGGAAAAGAGAAGGGGAAGGGAGAGGATTAGAATGAGACAATATAATGTTTTCAAGCAGAACTTTCACTCAAATTAAAGTGACCACAAATAATTATTCAAAAAGCAATATGCATATCAATACTTGTATGATCCTGAACACTTCCACCATAATTGAGAAATCAATCTTGTTTGAAAGACCGACAGACAGGCAACAGTGCAGGCATCTTGCCTCTTTGGCATCTGTGCATCTGCGTTGTCCGTTCCGGTCTCCTCTATGATCAGCATACCTGGGAACTCTCTGGATTTGCCCCGGAGACTCCGGTTCTGACAGAGCTTTATCGGGTCTCCGGGGCAGAGGCAGATTCCTCCGGATGTGGAGAGTTTCTATTGAAACTCTGCCCACATCCGCTTTTTCTCCCGTTGTGCCTCCGTCCCCAGCCTTCTGTGTGACACATTTAACCCTCTGAGTGCCAGAGTGGTACGGAATGCATTGCTTTGCAATGCATTCCGTACCACTCTGGCATTCAGAGGGTTAAATCACCCCCCAACACTCGAGTTAAGCCCCGCCGCTTTTTGACGCGATTAGCGTCATTTTTGTTACCCCCTGCTGAACAGAGGACTACCCTCCGGGTAGCCCTCAACTGAAAGTTCCCAGGTATGATGATCAGTGAGGGGGAGTTGCATTGTACCTTGTACCATTGCATAGTACCATTGTACAGGAAGTGACTGATGGCGCAGGTGCACAGATGCCACTACTGCCCATGAGTCTCTGAACAAGATGGATTTCTCAATAATGCTGGACTTATTCAGGATAATACAAGTATTGGTATGCATATAGCTATATGAATAATTATTTGGGGGGCACTTTAAATATAAAAGGGAAACATACAAGAAAAGGGCAGTTGAAACTAGTGGTTATATATATATATATATATATATATATATATATATATATATATATATATATTGAGAGAGAAAATCAGCACTCACAGGATACTTTCTCTTTATAAACATAAAGTTTATTTTAGAGATCAATGTTTCAGTCCCAGCCGGGATCTTTATCAAGATGGCAACCACATGCAATACCCCCCCCCTATATACCTTGTGACCTGTGAGTCTTAACATCCCGCCAAAACGTGTTTAAACACATGATCAAATATTAAGATAATACATATCACAACATATTAACTGTCTCCTAACAGTAATCTCAAATAAGGAAAATTGCTCCCATTGTGAAATGACATAAATTCAGTGACAACATGAATATGTGGGGATAAAATCAAACAATACAGACATCGGACTTCACATAAATGTATGATGACACAACAAGTAGCCCCAAAATGTAGAATAATATTACATTACCCAAATGTATCACATAAATTTATCATAATAGGGTATAGCCATCCGTAAAATTAACAATGCTATAAGCTGACATGTGCCAGAGTGCTCCACGCTATGATCACCACTGTCATGTATTATATCTTACCCCATACATGTAACAAATCAATAAATTAATATGACTTAACTTGAAGCTTACTTATAGTATCTCACGGGTGTCCCTCATATTGCACAGCACCGCAATAACCAGCTTTGAGAAGAATCATAACCAGTGTCACCATGTAGCGAGCTGTGTTAATAGGCACAATGAGTCATATAAATATAAAGTGTAATGTAGCCTGACATCAGACTTACTGAAGTTTCATCCGGGCCTCCTTCGCATTGTACAGCTCCTCTGTGACAGGCTCTTAGGAGAATCATCGCGGGTGTCATAATGTAGCGAGTTGCTTCCGCAGGCAATCTGAGTTATGTTGATACAAAGTGTCACCATAGTGTAAATCGTATCTTGGAGCTGAGTCTAGCTATAAAATAATACACAGAGGAAAAACAGTATATCCAATATGTCAAATAGACATCCCACCCTGTATCTAACTATGGGAACCTACCTAGGTCCCAAAGCACACATAATAATGAAAAAGTAGATTACTAGACCATATTCTAATATGATCTTACATCTAAATAAGTGCACATGTTTCTAATGGATATACAGCATCAGAGACATTATCATATAGGTATCAAAATCTGGATGAAATACCGATATATGCTTAATGTAAATACTATGAATTAACTCCATCAGGGGCAGATTTATAATGTGTATGGATAGATCAGGACCCAGTAAAGATCATAGTTAACCAGGAGGATCATACGAAGTGATACTTAGTTCAAATATAATTATCATAACTCAGTCTTGCTTTGATCAATGTTCATAGGAAGAACCATAGAGAATGCCATAAGGTACCATAACAATGAGGACGACCCTGTCTCCTTTTGAATCAGGGACCCAAAGGGTCACTGTTTCCGTCTTCAGAGATAGGTCATTCCAAGTTTCATATTTCATTAGTCACAGGTTCCAGAGCCCAAAACTCTTACTGGCCTGTATTTTCCTGTGCTAATAATTTAAAATGGGTAGCTAAATGTCTTGAATCAATTCTCCAGCAGAGTTTCAATCCTGCCACATCCACCTTATAGTGGATTAGAGTAGCGCATCGAGCATAATATGATAGTGATACAATTATCTTCACCTAATCATACGTCCAGGTAGTCTTCTTTGGTCTTTCCAAGCCATGTTGTCTTGATACCGCCTCCATTGTTCCATGTATCAAAACAGTATTGTTTAGTTTATATGAAGCAAGAATTCTTTTTCAGTCCATAAGGTGCAAGTCTATTATGTTTCTTGATCCATCTAAGTTCTCTCTGTAACAACTTTTTACCCCTGTCTCCACCTCTGGGGTGAATCGGCTCCTGATCAATAAGCATATACTTTAGAGAATTCACTGTATGTTTTTGTTGAGCGAAGTGTCTGGCCACTGGTCTATCTGATGTACCTGCTTGTAGTGCATCTCTGATTGTTTTCTGTGATTAGCCATTCGTTCACGTATAGATGTGTTCGTTTTGCCAATATAAAGTAGGGAGCATGTGATGCAACTGGGACATCTGTAGCACCCTGTTTTGTCTTTAGGTAACCATGATTGTAGGTCACTGGTATAACACTCCTTGGGGTCGGTTTTCACTAAAGTACTCCTCAAGTTGGGTCCTTTTCTATATGGCATCATGGGAGTGTCCCTAAATATTGGTGGTAGTGTTCTGTCATTGGCCAAGATATGCCAGTGGTCTTGTATGTTTCTTTTGATGAGACTGGAGGCTGGAGTATATTGGGAGCTAAATATCAATCTTTGGGGAGTGGTTGCAAAAGATCATATTTTGTTCAATTACGTGCCCTGATGAAATGGTGCCTTAAATCTTGTTCTTTATATCCCCTTTCTTTTAGTCTGGAGATAAGCTCCTCCACTCCAGTCCTCAAAATTCTAATCATTTGAGAATATGATACTGACTCTGTGATGTGTCTTGGTTGGCAGTTACTTTTTAACAACAAAGTGTTCCTGTCTGTGGATTTCCTGTAATTTTGCGTCACTAGTATAAATTGTGACATCCACGAAATTGACATATTCAATACTTTTAGTTCATGTAGATTTTATAGGGGTATCCAGATGATTTAGTTCATCAACAGATGTGTTGAGGGAACTTACATCCCCTTTCCAGATAAGGAACAGATCGTCTATAAATCTATAGTAGCAAATCAGCCTCTCTGCATATCGAGATGTAATATGTGTCTCTTCAAACATGGACATGAATAGGTTTGCAAATGAAGGTGCGATATTTGACCCCATTGATGTTTCTGCTGTCTATAAGTAATAAGATCTCTCAAACTTGAAATAATTATACCCCAGGCAAAATCCTATCAAGATAATTAGAAATTCTGTTGGGGGTCTGTTGCTGTCTTGGTGTTTAATCTTGGCTTGTCTAACAGCTTCCATTCTATCCGCTATAGGGATCACTGTATACAGTGATTTAACATCAAGGATCACAAGTATTGCTCCAGCTGGTATGGTGTCTAAGGATTTGAGTTTTAGTAGGAAGCCAGTTGTATCCCTGATATATGACGATGTTTTATGAACCAATGGTTGTATACAATAATCCAAAAATTGTGCAATTGGCTGTAATAGAGAGCCTCTTGCTGCCACTATTGGTCTGCTGGGCGGATGTTTTGGATCTTTATGTACCTCTGGAATAGTGTACAGAATAGGGCAATTGGGGTGGTTATTGGTCAAAAAACAACAGGTGTTAGTATCTATCCATCCTGATGCACGTGCCAACTCCAAGGTTTTATCGATCATCTTTTTGTATCTCATGGTTGGATTTCCTGGTAGAAGTTGATAAGTGTGCTTGTCTTGTAGTTGTGTCATAATATCTCATCTATAGTTTTGATAATTCATTAAGACTATTGCCCCACCTTAATCCACCGGGTGGATAATAATATTGTGATTTGAGGTTAGACTTCTAATAGCTTCTCTCTCAGGTTTAGTCAGATTTGAATATTGTTTTTTGTGTGAGATAGAAATTGAATTAAAATTCCTCTTCCATTATTTGACAAAAGTACTGATAGATACATTGAGATCATCTCTCTTTTTCAAATATGTTCAGGGTACTCATTTTATCTTCCTCTGAAGGGTCAAAGGCTGAATTGACGTTGCCAGGATTAGAACCTGTGATGCTGATGTTTGAACAGATTCTATAGGTGGTGTGTTAACCAACCAGCTAACTCACCACCAGGCTTTCTTTCTCAATTTAGGCCTTTATCAGAGCAACCAGAACACCTAAAAAAAAAGTGACCTGGTATACACAAATGTAGTTTAACCCTTTGATTTGCAACACAATGCGTTACACACCCCTCTGGTCAGATCATGACATTGTCACATAAGTCTCTGTGACATACTCATTTTATCTCCCTGTGAAGGGCTGAGTTGACCTTGCCAGGATTACAACCAGTGACCCTGAGGTCTGAGCCACTTAGGTGGTATATTAACCAATTGAACTATCTCACCAGAAGCAACACTTTCCTACTTTGGACCTTTATCAAACACAACCAGAATACCTAAAAATGTGTCCTGTTAATCTGTCAAAAGGTCACAGTGTTCAGATCATGACATCATCATGTGGTCCGCTTGGACATCTGCATACTGATACGATGAATAACAATAAGATATACCGTCTTGTCACCAATAGTAATGTAATGTACAGTCTAGGAAAAACAAATGAGAAATATATAGTGTACATATTACATATTTATATTTTCATAGTTGCTTAATAGGAATTGGTTAAAATAAACCCTCATACATTCAGCTCTAAATTTTGAAGACTGGTACAACGTACATATTCCTAGGCCAGAAAGGAGATAACCTTGAAGCAGCACCGCTCTCCCTAATGGTTGTTGTACGATCTCTGGGACATAATTAGTTGGATATGTTATTGGTTAAAACTTAACTTTTACTATGTCTAAATATAAAAGTTTCTGTGTGTAGGAGATAGCAAATATGTTAAAAAAGCAAAACATGTAAATTAATTTACTGCTGAAGCAAAAAAAAAGATAACCGGATTGCCACAAAAGAAGCAGATAATTGTAAGAAGAAAAACAACTGAGCTAGTGGAAAGGTCTATATTGCCTTTTGGATGAGAAATAATGAGGAAGGTGCAAAAACAAGAAAGGCCTATGAAATTATTAATGAGAACATGTTAATTCATTCTCAGGATTAGAAAACAGAGTAATTGTAAAGGCAACTAGTAACCATTGAGTTCTTGTACCAGCCCTTGAAAGGGTGTATCTAAATTGTAGATGATGTTGACAAAAGACCTTGTTTGATTGAGATAGGCACAATAATTCCACACTTCTCAGCCAAAAAACAATTAGTAGACTGATTACCAGATGTAACAATAACTATTCAGGCTGCTAAATATGGTGCTTCCCAACCAAAAAATTACTTCATTTATATCAGTTCTGATAAGAACTTTTGCGGCTGAAAGGTGTATTGACTGTAATTTTTTCAAAAGAATGGCGGCAGTATTGAATGACTGATTAGCGGTTAAATGTATTCACTGATTATCAGTCCTAAATTAGGTTATTGCCAGTAATTGAATAAAAAAGTAACTTAATGCCTTAAAAACACAATTGGTTACCTACCAGCCCTAAAAAACGGAACAGAATATACAGATGATTGCATTAATTAATGAATTGCTCAAACTCAAAGTAGTAAGCCAGTCTTAATGTAAGTCTCATGTGGCTGAAAAATAGTATATTGGGGTGTATGACGCTGGTGATATGGCTCATTTGGTTAATGCACCAGCTGTAGAATCTGTTGAAACTGCAAGGTCATAGGTTCTAGTCCCAGCAAGGTCCCCTCAGGCTTTCATCCTTCCGAGGTAGATACATTGGTAATATCTATCTCACAGGACATACTTGAAAGCAAGAGACAATCTCAATATATCCTTCCTGGTAAAATACTTTAATTGTATATTATTATTATCTAAACAAATCATTAGAAGCAAAAAAAAAAAAAAATAAATAATTTAGTGGTTGAAAATGGCACAGTTTACTAGCCCTAGAGAAAATCATCATACTCAGAGTAAACACAAGTTAAAGCTATAGTTGAAAATTGGCTTGCTGCTCTTAGTAAGATTGTCAGGTGTAAGGCATTATTCCCTTTGGCCTAAATGCGCTTTGCTTCCGCTTCATCAAAAGCAAATGTGCTGGCCCATTCCAGAACTCCAGTTTTGGAATTTTAGAGCCCATTCACTAAATTGGGTGGAAGCATGACCAACAGCAAATCATAAGATAGATTTTCTGTATTCAAATAACAAAAAGCCGGGATTCCCTTAATTAGTTCTGTCTTACTGGTTTCTTATGATGTTAGCTTTTGACAGGTGAAGCAAGTGAATTCTGACAGAACATGACAGTTTAGACAATCTACAAAGAATAGCAGAAACAAATTTAAAGAAAAAGATACAATTCATAACTATATGATGAAATGATCTAAACACTATAGATGGACTGACTCTAGAATAATTATTTAGCAGACAAGCTGTTAATAGGAGAATCCCTGTTATAGTTGTTACGAATGTTATATTTGATGGATAGCAGTGTCATTAAGTAATCCCTTATCAACTGATGCTGTATTAAATGCAGTACAATCACAAATTATTATTCCTATGCAATTACTGGAAACACAGAAAATGAGATGGATTATGAGGATTTCAATATATGGCTCAGTCCCTTATAATGGGTTAGCTATATAAAACCTGAAAAACTAGAGAAATGAAATTGAGTTCATTCAAGTGAACTCCAGGGTTAAATTCTTAATTGAGACTTTTAGGATGAAACATGTTTAAGAGAAAAATCTATTTATTTTCACACATGAGTAAAACAGAATCCAAATCTCTTCCCTAATGCCTAAATTAACATTTTGCAAACCCCATTCTTCGAGGTATTTTGATTTACATTCATGTCTATCTAGAAAAGTTCTGGAAACCAAGGAGACCTTATTTGGGATCAGGATGTCATTAGAGGCACTATTGATATTATTAGCATGTTCTCTATGTTTTTCCAACATAAAGAAGTCAAGATGGACATTTCAGACAGTATACAACTTCCTTATGAGTTCTGCCAAATCTGTCAACCAGTTCTTTTTAATTTTTACCTTGTGTTGACATCCAACACAGTGTCCACATGGATGACAGCCACATATAGCAGGTGATTTGAGTGTTATAAGATAACTATCAGCTAGTGTGTCTTCCAGATTTGGTGTGTCCATACAATGTTGAGAATATGCACAAAGTTATTCCACTGATAATTGTATATAGAATTGGTTTTATTAGGTTTGTTAAATATGTTTGTTAAATATAAGATAAGGTCTAGATGAATATAAGACTAACATATTTCCACTGGAGTTGCATCTGAGCCTAAAAAGTGGATGTATCACCTATACACAACATCCTCTAAATAGTTAGGTGATACATCCAATAGCATTAAAACATTATTATTACTTGTTTTTAAGATTCTGTTTGGTTTAAATGTGACTTATAAAAGTCTAGGCTGCATCCACTTCGTTATAGACTGCAGCCCGGCGCTCTGTCTCTGCTCTCTTCCTTCCTCCGATGACGGAGGCTTCTGTCAGTAAGCTGGAACGGTCTCATTGGCTAGATATCGATCTCTGCCAATGAGACCGCTCCAGTTTACTGATAGACGCTTCTGTCATTGGAGGAGGGAGGGGAGCAGAGGCAGAGTTCTGTAACCGCGGAGAACCGCAGAGAACTGCAGTCACCCGGAAGTGGCTGCAGCAGATACTTTTGTAAGTTACACTTAAACCAAACAGAAGATTAAAAACAAATAATAATGTTTTAATGCTATTGGATGTGTCACCTAACTGTTTAGAGGATGTTGTGCATAGGTGATACATCCACTTTAAAAATTCTCCAGTAGGGATTCTCTTCTTTGTTTGTTAAGGGTGATGGCTGTTTGTAGCTGTGGTTTGTTCTAATTATATCACCAGGACTCTTGTAGATTGTGATAGAAGAAAAGCAATTTTTTAAATATTGCTTCACAGTTCATTTTCAAATTCATATTATTATTCACAATTGCTATGAATTGATGAAGTAATGGACCGTCCCAAAATATAAATAGATAATCAGTGTAGCATAGCATGCATAAATGCAAACTTGTCTTCACTGAAAGCAAATCTCCTCCCATGAACCTATATAAATATATGTAGGAGCACAAGCACTTACCAAAACTTTGTTATGCTTTTGAAGACAAAATAGTTTAGTTAAGACAAATGATAATGCTAAAATTGTATCCATTTGTAATGGAGGTGTATAATGATTATATATTGCATGTGATCAAAAGAGTATCTTGTACTGATTGTTAAAACATTTATCTTATACTAGTTGAACAGCCCGTTACACGGGCCACAGTGCCACTGGCACCTGGTCGTGGGGCAGTCACGTGCAGCAGAGACTGCCCGCGGCACAGCTGATACAGAGCTGGACACTCCTTCGGAGCGCCCAGCTCTGTATCAGCCGCGGCGCTGGTGGTTTCTACTGCGCATGACTGCAGCACGCGCAGCAGTGTCTACTGCGCATGTCGTGGCATTACACACAATTTAGCGAATTATTATATAGGATGAGATGTCAATGGTATCTCTTATAACTGAATTTAATCTGTGTATGGTTTCAATACATAATCATTTAATTTGCTGGCTTTTTGTTCTTATGTATTTCTGGTAATAAATATACGGTAAACATCAGGGAAAAGGAACCTGCAAAAGACCAAATCCAGATTTACTGACACTGCACTCTTTTAATCCCAGAGTGATTATTTTGATATAAACTCTTTGCCATAAACCCATTTTCAGTAGGGTTATTAAAGAGTTTCTTTTAACATGTATGATCATTGAATTAGAAAAAAGCACACAAGAAGAGGGCACCCTATAATGACTGTAAATGGCTAAACAACTCTGCGTCTTTAAGAAGCAATAAATATACTCACAATGAACGTGGTTGTAAGGGGAATATGCCAGCCAAACAACTAGTAAGGCATGGAGAAATTGACCTGTCTCTGCTCAGGTACACCTCCAGATCAGGTGTAGTGTAGTGTGGTGTGGTGCTGCTCCAAGTCTCCAATAACACAAGTTAATTTAATAAAAATAAGTTGTGAAAACAACTGCAAAGATGCAATTTTAAAGCCAAAACAAATTATATTTCCTGGTACAAAACCAATTCCTGAGGTACATATGTATATTGCACAATGACGATAAAAGCCACAACATTATATTACTTCCTTTATCAGAAGGTTTAACAAAATATCATCTCTGGTCTCTGTCTGATGGAGTGCTTGCTATTCATGAAACCAAAAGTTTTTTTTATTAGTGAGGATGTCAGGAGGAAGTTGTAAAATATATCCAAGCTGTCACCAAAACCTGTCACTTCTTTCTGAAAAATATCGCCAAAATACAGCCCTTCCTCTATATGTCAACTTCAAAAACTTAGTCAGGCAACATTCTACTCTCTGGTCTTCCTGCCTTCCCTATTATCTTCTCCTGAAATCCCTCTCTTGGCTATTTATAAGGTCTAGTATTTTGTACTAAATTCTTCTCCTCTTCTTTAAGTTGCCTTCTTCTTTGGCACATCTTACATTTCTGCCCGTATCTCCTGTTACACCCCTTTCCGTCACATGCATTCTTCGCATGGCTTCTTTTTGTCCTTGTAAAATCTCTCATGTGCGTTCATTTTCTCTGGGTGCCCCTACCTATCATCATTTGTCAATCATCCACACTCATCGATTTCAAGTATCTCCTAAAAACCCATCTGCTCAAGGAAGCATCTTAGTAACAATATTCTCATTGTGCATACTAATAGTCACATCTTTTTACTGAAGTGTTGTACTTGCATTTATGATCCTACTCCTGCTGTCTCTGTAAGTTGTCATGATTACTATTTAGATTGTAAGCTATTTGTGGCAGGGTCCAAACCCCAATGCATGATTCCCTTTGTGCACTTTTTCCCACGCTAATAATGCAATGGTCGTACTTTAACTGATGCCCTGTCCTGTATTTTTGTATTTTATTGTTGTTTTTGTATTGTTCATCTATTTCTGTAAAGCACTGTGTACATATGCGGCTATTTATAAAGATGCATACATATATACAATACTGTCCATCCTAAGGTACCATGAAGTTCTAAAATATAAACAAGAATAAACTCATTGTTGGAAAACTGAAGACTTGATAAAGAAAGATAATACTATTGTATATTTGTGTGCATTTGTGGTGTGGGTCTGTCAGCTACTATTAACTCATTGTGGAAGTGAGGCAACTCGATTAACTGAGGGGAAGATGTTACATCTCAAAGCAGCTTTGCAATACTCACCCCCGAAATCAAAGTGGTCCACAATGGAAAATAAACATGTGAGGTACGATAAGGGCAAGTAACCCTAAAAAGAGAGAAGAAACGTTAATGATATGTTTGTTATAGCATGGTACATTCAACTTTGTATTTACAACTTTCTACTCTTGGGGTGTTCTAGGGAAAGTAATGAAAGGAGATTAAGAAACCATAATGTACATTAAACTTATAGACCATAAAATCACCTCCATGATACCAGTAACCACCCAGAATATTTGAAAAACAACCTGTCATGAATCTCAGACTAAGATGAATAATTAGCATTGATAATGACTTGCAAACTTAAGTGGCAAATATGGGGAAACACTTCATACAACGTGGATATAAGTCACTGAATAATTACCAAATTAAATAAATTAAAGGGATAGCAAGAGTGGAGAGATTCTTGCATACAACAGAGCCATTCTCCAAATAACATGCAGCATATTCACCAAGCAATGTCATACTATTGCAGAGATAAAACCTTAAAGGGATAGTAACACTTAATATGCAAAAAGATGTATTCTAGGGTTTATCCTCTTGAGTAAAACAAGGGTATTCCTAGGGCTGAGAGTTTTTTTTTTATTCAAAAGCTATTCTGACTGAAACTTGAAATTTGCAGGTGCAATATATAAATGGCCTGATATTTTACAGTGGTGCTGTTGCTACATTATCCTATGGAGGTTTATGGTCAACTGACCAGAGCTGTCCATATGATTATGTAACAGCACCACAGTACAATATCAGGTCATTTAAATATTGCACCTAAAATGTCAAGTTCAAACCAGAATAACTTTTTAATAAAACACCTCTCAGCACTAGGAGTACCTTTGTTTTACTCAGGAAGATAAATCTCACAATTTATATTTTTTGCATATTAAGTGCTACTATCCCTTTAAATACATGTTGGTTAAAATAGAAGTGCTACATTAAAACCAGAAACCATACCAAATCATGCTTCAAATGCACAGTTTGTGCAACCTATAATTCTATAGTCACTGACACATTCTTCAAACATCCCCATAAGGGTTTTAAAATACTAGTCAGATGCACTATGGGCTTTACAAGACAATTCGGGATTTATATCTTGACTTGCTTATGTGGTCTCTATTACATGGGAAAAGCAGGAAGTGCCTTTAAATACAGCATGGGTAAATGCCACCTAGCCATTAAAGCAGCAATCAAAAAGCAGTCAAATAAAGAAATTCTAGGATCAAGGATCATCCAGTGGCTACACACACAGACAAATGAAGCATATTTTACTATCATTATGTTTTATATATACGTTGGGTACCAAATCCACCCAAAGGTGAAGATCAGGAGAATAAAAGTCTACAAAAAGAAGCCAAATGGATAGTGCTTCTGTTTCTATGTGACGTGTCACTGTACCCCCTCCCCCATCACTCCAGTTGTCTCACTGACACATAAGTTCAGAAGTTATATCCATTTTTTTACGCACAAGTAGGGCTTTCTTTTGATGCCACACTTTTATGGATAACCCACTATGTATGTTATTAAAATTACAGAAAACAGTAAAAAAAAAAAGTAAATAAACATCATTTTTATTTTTTCTCTTTGGATCATTTTGGGCGCAATGGGTTCATTTTTTGTGGAGACTGCATGAAAGGTATGTCCGGTCATTCATACGTACAAAATGGGCAGTTTTAAGTGGGCAGCTTACTGTACCTCCAGGGCTGAACCTACATGATTAGTCTCTGTGCTCAGGCAAAGCTGTGTAGATAAAGAGGGCTGCACTTTGCCATTACAGCCACAAACTGGTTTGAATTCTTTATAGGAATCCTCATCTGAATATTACATGGGTAAAAGCTCATTCATTATGGCCTCAGTTCAGTTGGGTCCAACGACAAAATAAACAGGCAACGGCATATTTTTCAAGCACAGTAAGCTATTCAGTTACCTATGCTATGAAAAAATACCTGTGGAAAAAAAAACTTTGGGAGATAAAGAAAATAAAAAAACACCACAAGATGCAATTCGATTACATGTGTTAGCCCTAAGATCTGTACCTAGTTTTTGTGGGCGCAGAGTCCCTTAACGGATCTAAAAAGTGCAAATGAATGAATGTAAAGTAAAAAAAAGTTAAGAAAAACCTAAGTCCCCAGTTGATGTGTTGATATGGGGCCCTAAGCCCCATATCCATACATCCGAAGCACTGAAAGAATGTGTCCAGTGTTTGTAGAATTAACCCTATGGGTATAATAACCTCACTGGCACTGACAGGGTCAATCCGACTAAGTTAAAAAGCAACCACCCCTGAAAACAAACACCATTATGCCTGGTGTCCAGCAGAGTCTTCAGCACCCTGGTCAGCTACTGTCCATCTTCTTCTTCTGTCTTCACTCTTTCTCTCAATCTTCTGTCATATGTGGGAAATAATGAAAACAGACATATTAAAAGTTGGAGAAATCTTAGTGCATTGGCTCCATAGAATAACATAGGAACTGGAGAAGTGATATCACTTCATCACCTCTTTATCTTGCCTTAGTGCATCTCACCATTTTATTGTTATTCCTCACATGTCTGTTTAATCAATATGAAAGTGACACATGTGATGATGTTATGATCCGACCATTGGAACCTTTCAGCAGGTTTTACACTGGATTTTTGTATACAAGGTGCAGTGTGAGTGTGTGTTTGTATATACGTGTGTAAATGTAATAAAATACTGCTTTCTGATACTGATCTGAGAACAAATTTTACAGCAGAGGTGGTAGATAGGGTGAAATAAATGCATAAAAGACAAAAGATTTTCTTGCATGTTGTATTAACCCTTTGAGAGAGAGAAGGGTATACAAAGTATAATGCTGCAGTGTGTTGCAAACATATTATGGCATCTAAACACATAGTTTGTTGGACAAATAAATGATTTAGCTCTGTAAATAATCTGATACACAATCCATTTCTCACCTGTGCAGAGATTCTTCACACAGCAGGGTTTAACCCACAAGCGTAACAAAGATAATTTACAGAGACTTGGCTCTGACCTTTCACAAACCTGTTCTTGCAGAACACACACTCACATTGCAGTTTGTAACTACATATAGTGATGGGGGGACCTTATTATACAGAGCAGTATGATATTCTGGAAGAACATAATAATGTTTATGTAAAAAACAGAGCACACTAAGTGCATGGGAGGAAATAAACATTTTACTTTGATTGAAATGGGAATTTTATCCCCTTGACTTCTAGAAAGCCAATGAATTTGAGAGTTCTCTTGCATTCAGCGTGTTAAAATTCTCAAATAATTAAATGTAGATTTGTATTTTCTCCATGTCTGATTAGTACTTCAGCTTCATTGAGGCTAATGTACTAAAGAAATTAACTTTTTGAGTGCCAGAGAGATATCTAATGCACAATAAATTGTACCTTGAGGATAATGTATTAAGAACTCGATCAATCCTCTGGCAATCCATCTACACATAGGGGACAAATAAATATTTCCAAATTAACATTGATTTAAATGGGGCTTGTTGAATGTAGAGGGGTCTCCAAAAAATTGCCCCATTTAAATTATAGGGACATTTTATTTGTTCCCTACAGTTGGGTTGACAGAGAATTGCTCCACTTTCATATTTGGGTTGACAGAGAATTACTCCAATTTCATAGTGCCCAACACTCATTAATGTATTTTACAAATAATCTGAAAAGTACCTATGGAGGTTTCAATTAAACCATCAAACTATTTTCTCAATGCATTGTACCTGTCTCTTGAATGTAAATGTTTAAACCCATTATCTTTAAAAGCCTTGTTATCCTATAGTAATATGAGAAAAATATCCTGTTTAGTCTCCCTGAGAACTCCTGCAGGTAGCCTGTTTCACCTATGTCTTCCTGCAGAGATGATCTGTGATTAACTGTGCATGGCTGAGTGTATGTTCTTGTGCACATATGTGTGTGTGCGTAATGATGTGTGTGTGCATTTTTGCAAGCTAGAAGATAAAGCCAGGTGACGTCCACAGGCTTCACCTTCGCGCATATATAGAATTAGGAGATTATGCTGAAAGGAGAACAATCTCTCCAATTCTGGGGAAATTCTCTCAGGGAGGAAACTGCACGTTTCATCCACCCTTACCCTTATAGGTATAATTTCCCTATATCAGTGGGAGTTTTTATGGTTTACTTATGAAATATTGCACAAATAAGAGTGTGCAGTATTTAAGCACTATAAGTAGGTCGTCGGCTTACAGAGCTCCATATCATAATCTCACAGGAATCAAATGGGTGAGATTTTTATGGCGCCTCTTAAAACGTTGTCACTGCCTTCAATAATTTATGCCCCCATACCTTCTTTAATAGTGTCAGCTCCCACACTGGCATATAACTTACTTTCGGACAGTCTTTCAATGCTTGTTTATGCAGTCCAACTCCGGCTGTATCTCCTGGGCAATGAATGTTTTAACCCTTTGAGTGCCAGAGGGGTATGCAAAGCATTGCGCACCCCTCTGGCACTCAAAGGGTTAAAGAGCATTGTGAAGTACTCCCACACCGTGCCTTGTATTGCCCAGGAGAGACAGCCGGAGTGCAGGTTGGACTGCATAAACAAGCTAGGAAAGACTGTCCGAAAGTAAGTTATATGCCAGTGTGGGAGCTGACACTATTAATGAAGATATGGGGGCATTAATTATTGAGGGCAGTGGTGACATTTTACGAGGCGCCATAAAAAGTTCGCCCATTTGATTCCTGCAAGATTATGATATGGCACTCTGGAGGTCGGTGACCTACTTATAGTGCTTAAATATTGCACGCTCTTAATCGTGCGACATTTCAAAAGAATACCAGTTTTTATTAGTCCCATATGGTGTAGTTGGTTTCCACCAGAATTACAGCTCCTTAGCATTTTGAATCTGTTTTGGGCTCCTAATTTGAATTAGGTGCAATTTTGAAGCAAACAAACTGCAGCATTCCCCAAATTCCCATTGTTTTAAATGGGGCTTTTAACCCCTTGGTACAGTTGGTTTGTTTCTTTCACTTATTGTGCATAGCCCCTAGGTGCTTGCCTGCTCTGCCTCATGGGAAATCCAGTCCTGATTTCAAAGATACTCAGTGGGGTACAGGTTGTTCTGTCTGGGGCTTGGTATTGTAACAGGTCTTAGACAAGCACTTCATCAGTGCTCTATAAGGAGTTATTTGATTGTTAAGCCAAAGCTTACAGACAGTAACAGAAATTGATAAATAATGTATTGTCTCTTGTCTTGCAGGGGTACTGGCGGGAGAGGCACAATCAGATCAGCTGCGGAAAGCTTACATAGCAAATCTAATAGGTTTGTAAATGAGATTTTTCGTTCATTTGTTTTGGCTGTGAGGCACCTATTAATCTGCTTCAGACTTCCCTTGCTTATTACAGTTACCATTCAGTCTGTTTCTCTTGATGTCCGGCTTCTCCTTCATGGAAACTTTTTTTACACTATATTAATCCGTATGCCAAACAGAAATGAGAAATATTAAAGGAACAAGAAACCATTGTTTAATAATTATAATAATAGGGTTACCCACTGCTGTTATAGCAACTGAAACACTTTTTTAGCAACCAGTCAGCGACAGCACCAACTAGTACCCAAAAATCATTGAGTCATAGATTGCAGCTCTCCATAGAAGGCCACCACCTTGTGATCACAATATACATTAGCAGTTTCATGTAAAACTAATACTAATGTTTGAGCTGTAATAACCTTAGAATTAACAATCTCCCAGCAGTGTGAGTACCATTGTGAGTCCTGTTACATGTGTTTAAAATATATATTTAAAAGTTACTGCTGCTTTAAGGATCCCTTGTACAATTAAAGTGGTGACATTTTGGGCAAATCAGCTTCACCACAGGGGACAAAAACAAATTCCCATTTATTTAAATGTGCTTTTTAACCATTGAATGCTATAAAGCAATATGTTGGAGAGTTCTCTAACCTTCAAGGAGTTAAAAGGCACTTTGTATCAACAGCAAATTTGAGACATTTTACTTGCCCTGTATGATGTAGTTAGTTTCACCCAGAATTGCTGAGCCCTAAATTTTTAAAGGGAAAATAAAGTTTTAGTTTACCTTTTTTACTTTAGTATTATATATTCACACTAGTGCAGGACGGCCGCGGTGCAGTCATGCGCGGCTGATACAGAGCTGACTTCGGAACGCCCCACTCTGCATCAGCCGCTGCACAGGCAGTCTCTACTACACATGACTGCAGCACACGCAGCAGTCTCTACTGCGCATGACTGCGTCATTACAAACGTTTTAGCGAATTAATGTATAGGATATTTTACAAGATGGTTTTCCTTTTCTTGAATCATCTATACTTAGCTATTAGTTACATTTTTCTCTTCCTTTCATTTTCAGTGGCATACATTCTCTGTATATGCAGTTTGTGGCTCAGTTGTGTGTGCATTTGTACATGTGTATGAGTGTGCGCTTCCGTGTGTGTGTGCATCTGTACATGCATGTGTGTGTGTATGTGTATAATTATGTCTGTGAGTGTGTATGTGTGATTAAGTATACATATGTGTGTGTGTGCATATGCGTGTGCCTCTGTATATATAATATCCTCCAATCAATATCTGAAAATTCAACTGCATCAATAGAGGTCAACAATGATAAAGTCCAGATCAACATAGAAAAAAGTATCCGATAAGGAGAAACAATCTCTACGAAACTATTTTCTGCTTGTATAGAAGAAATTTCCCGCAAACTAAATTGGGACAAAAAAAAACTTAAGATCAGTGGGGAAAAAAAAGATCAATGGGGACTACACACATAACTTGCGTTTTGCAGACAATATCAAACTCTGCTATTAGTGCTGAAGAACTGCATGAACACATTGAAGAGCTACAACAGGAAAGCAAAACTTTTGGTATGAAGACGTATCAACAAAACGCAAGTCATGTTTAACAAATTGATCATACCAAGGAAAATCACAGTAGATGGATAAGAAGTAGAAGAAGTTGACATATATGTTTACCTTGGATGGGAAATATCAACAAATGGAAACACCAGGATGGAAATTGAGTAACTAATACAATTGGGATGTCAAGAATTTGGAAAATTTAGAACTACAGTCTTTAAGACAAATTTACCACTCTGCCTCAATTGAAAGGTTTTTGACCAGTGTATCCTCCCAGTTCTTCATATGAATGTGAAACATAGACACTGAATGCCAAAGCTATACAATAACTTAATGTTAGACAAAGAAGTATGGAGTGTTGAATTCTGAACACAACAAAAAGAGACTGAAAAAAGTCTGCATGGTTTCATCAGCAAACAACATTATTGAAAGAGTAAAGCACCTAAAATGGAAATGGCCAGGCCACATAGCAAGAAGACCTGACAGCAGATAGACCAAGCACATTTTGGAATGGATTCCACTCGATATTAAATGCCCAAGAAAAAGACCAAAGACAAGGGGCTGGATTCTTTTGCAGGTGCTAATCTGGTCTCTGCTTTTATCTCCAGTTTCCCTATAGATTTCAATGGGAAAATATTTGATCAAACGGGTGTTAACATTTAGCACCTACAATAGAATCAAGCCCACAATTGGTAGTTGAAATTACCTAATTTGTTGGTACACAGTGGCAACAAAAAGCACAAAACTGAAGTTGTTGGAAATCTGCTGAGAAGGCCTTTACAGTGGATTGACAATGATTTAGTGACCTCCTACAGCATGTCTGCATTCTGTCACCAATCACTTACTTTAAATCAGTTTCAGTTTGCAAGATATGCCAGTGTTTGTTCAGTTTGTTTAGCAGTCACAGGGAAGTGACTCTATATATCAAGAGTGATCTCCAGTATATTGCAACGCTTTTCATTTCTATCGATATCCTTTGATGGATACAATTGAATAGCTAAGTGTTGGTATCGCTACTAATGTTGCCATCTATTTACTATAGCTATGTTTCATTATGATGTTTGATCTCCTACATCTCTGTGTGTCAGAATTGAACATATCCTAGGATTGCCACCATATTACAACGCTCTAGAATCTGCATATTTTCATTCTCTGTTGCTGACATTTCAATTTTAATCATATGTGGACACTTAAAGTGATAGGATATATCGATAAAGAATTTATTTGAAGCTTTTTTGCAGTAATAGTGATTGTCAGTCGTGCCTTATTTCCACCCAATGGATTAATGGGGAGGGTGCCTTTTTTTGGGGGGGTGCTTGTGGAAGCTAGAACCTATGATAAAGCCAAGACAGGTGAAACTCACATCAGGTCTCTTGTGGAAGCATACACATGTCCATTCCGCTATATCATTTTGCATTGATGTTTTAGATATGACTTTATGTATTGTACTATGTTTTTGATTATGGTGTATTTACATTGCCAATTACCCAATGACTTTGATGGCTATACTATAATAATATACACTTACTTTTTTCATGTACTGAGTTACCATGGATGGGGGGTGTACTTATATACAATTATGAAAATACCCTCAGATAATCCTGAGATTAACATAGGGACCCTATAAAAAGTGATTTATTACATCAATTAACAGATATTTTCTAATAAGCCTATTTTTATTAATGCTGATGAACTAGTAATGCTTTACAATTCATCACAGTAATTGTAGTGATCAGGATTTGTTTTGTCAATCTCTATTATCTAATTATTTTTAATGGCTTTAAATCGTCAGACAGTTTTGCTAAATGCTCTGTTTACTTTGATCCTATACGGATCGGAGGATGCAGCAATCCATGTCACCATACACTTTTGACAGCATACTAATCAGTACATCTTCCCTGACCACACTGCCCGTAGTCAATGATCACAGTCCATGATCACAATTCTTACTTTGCTGACAGTGGGCATTTCTAATTATATTACTTAATTGCTGTTACTTATTGTGAGTTCATTGTGGGGATGCCCTCTTGAAATATAAGCCATGTTGATATTTGATCACCCCACAATTGGGATATAACATCTACATTCCCTATTACGCTTATCATTCGTAATGTATTGTTCAATTTGTAAATCTGTTTATTTTGATTCGATATACAGTGTATTTTTATTCTGCTTACACTGATAACATTTTATTTGCTTTTGAGAGGTTTTATTCAGCTTTATAATATAATTCATTGGTGCCTTCTCCACTCCTGGGATTTTCTTATTACTTGCCAACCATATTAGGTGTGGGTCTGGTGCTTATTATCTGTTTTCCTCCTTTTCTTTTCAAAAAGTGCAAATCACTCACTCTAAAGTTACTGTAAGGCCCAGGTGCACATTCCCCAAAACTAGTGTAACAATAGAAAAAATGGGCAACACCCGTGAGACTTTTCAATATGTTTAATTTGATAATGCAAATGGCAAAAAGTACAGGTCAGTGTTTCAGTCTAACAAAAGACCTTTCCCAAGGCGCCATGAGAAAGGTCTTTTGGTAGACCAAAACGTTGACCTGTACTTTTTGCTATCTGTGTCATCAAGTTAAACATATTGAATAGTCCAACGGGTGCTGCCCATTTCTTCTATTACATATATATATATACTAGTTGAACAGCCCGTTACACGGGCCACAGTGCCTCTGGCAGCCGATCGCGGGACACTCACGCGCAGCAGAGACTGCCCGCGCCACTGCTGATACAGAGCTGGATGCTCCTTCGGAGCGCCAAGCTCTGTATCAGCCGCGGCGCGGGCAGTCTGTACTGCCATGACTGCCGCACGCGCAGCAGTGTCTACTGCGCATGTCCGGCGTTACACACAACATAGCGAATTATTATATAGGATATATATATATATATATATATATATAAAATTACTTGACTGATAGATTTAATCTGATGTACTACAAAGAACTGGATCATAAAAAACATTCCCTAATTCTCCACCGATGTAAATGGGGCCTTGAATGTTTGCAAAATCTCTAACACATTAGGCAGATATACTCATTTCTAGGTCGTGTTCCCGTGAACAAAATCCACAAAAATCACATTGTTGTCAGCTTTATCACAGGAAAATCTGCTTTAAAACCAGCAACTAAAATCTTCATATTTTTTGCCCATTGGCAAGAATTCTCTGCCTTTTTTTCAGTGGCTAGAAAGTTTCCAGCCATTGATTTATGTGTTTTTCGCCTTTTCGCTATAAAAACGTGACATATTCCAGGAAGAGTAATACAATAGAAGCAGCTACAGTTCGAGGTAGACGTTCTGTGCTGTTCTGCTGTGATCTATTTGCAAAATTGAGGCAGGAGAGTCTCATAGTGCCTATGAGAGATTAAAACAAATAAAGGGAGGAACTGGAAGGACTCGTATGTGTCCACTGAGTCCAAGGAGGAGAAGGAAGTGAGCACTACAGAAGCAATTCTGGCCAGTCCCCCTAAATCACCCCTAGAGGAAATGAATGTCAAGGGAGGAAGAAGAGGGTAGTAGTGAGAGCAGGACAGGTCAGCTGCCTGTGCCTGCTGCCAGACATGCTGCCCCTGCTGCCACCATTGCTGTGCCTGCTGCCAGATGTGCTGACCCTGCTACTGCTACCACCATTGTTGTGCCCGCTGCCAGACATGCTACCCCTGATGCCACCAGTACTGTGCTGCTGTCAGACATGCTGCCCCTGCTGCCACCAGTGCTGTGCCTGCTGTCATATGTGCTGCCCCTGCTTCCACCAGTGCTGTGTCTGCTGCCAGTGCTGAACTTGCTGCCACTAGTACTGTGCATGCTGTCAGATGTGTTGCCCCTGCTGCCAACAGTTCTGTGTCTGCTGCCAGTGCTGACCCTACTGACAGCGTGTCTTGTAATAGTCAGGAGGGGGGAGAATATGATGCCAAGTGTGAAAGCAGGGGACCCTAAGTCACGTGCCAACCCCAAACAGTCCCGCCATAGCTAATACTACTACTAAGAAGGTCCTGAAGCTTGTTAGCATTAGGAGTGAAGGAGAGGGTAATCATCACAGTACTAGTGACTGTGAGGAGGAAGACTCAGGGGCTGAAATTGATGTGGTTGGTGTTAGTGGTAGTACTAGTAACAGTGTTGGTGAAGCAATCGTTGGGACTAGTGTTAGGGGAGTGTTTGGGAAAACAATTGAGAGCTTCCAGAGTAGGAGTCAAGGGAGGCCACACCATTCCCCTTACCCTGGGAGTCCCCTTCCCCCCAAGGCATTGTCCAGGTGGAACATGATCCTGAAGAAGCCAGAACTGGTGGCTAGCAAACACACCAATAATACCCACCACCAGAAGCACAGATCAGCTGCCTATGCCTGCTGCCAGTCTGCCTTCTTCAGGTCAACAAGAAATGGCAAGTGTGACATTAGAGGACCCTTTGTCACATCACCTCCTCCAACCAGCAGTCAGATGTCTGTGATAGAGCAGCAGCATGGAGGGACTGGTGGTGGTGGTGATGATGATGATGGAGAAGCTGGGGTAGAAGAGACATTGATGGCCTTTTTAGTCCAAACTACATTCAGAGGGGGTTATACTTAAGGATGGGCGAACATTTTCGCCTCAAACTGGAATCAGTGAATAATGGCACTTTCCACTTGGCGAACAATTTCCCACCAGAAGTGCAGTTTTTCCACCTATTGAAATCAATGGGAAGAAAAATATTTCTATACCACACAAGTTTTCTACAGCCTTATACAAAGCTGTCAGGATCTCACAGCAGCCATTCTGGGTTTGTGAGAGGAGAGAGCAGCATATTTCTGAGCTAAAGGAGATAGGCAAATAAATGGGAATTGAAGCTTAGTTTAGGGAGTCATTTAGGTAGGACATTTGTTCTCTGTATTAGGGGAGTCTGGGGGCACCCTAGTTGATAAGAATGGAGGAAGGAGGTTGACTCCCAATTCCTCCAAAATTCCATGTGACTGACTGTCAAGACACAGGCAGCTAGGGACCTATTTGCTTTCTGATTTTGCTGTTATTATCTCTGTGCTAGGGAAGTCTAGGGAAAGACGTAGTTGATTTCAGTTATAATTTTTTTTGGACAGACTGTGATAAGACAGCAGGGTGGACAATTTAAAAAAAAAATAAACCAATAAATAAAAAAGAATAAAAAACTAAATATAATAGGTGACAGTGACAGACAACTGACTGGGCTTAGGCAAGGCATCATACAGCTGCATCAGTTGTGTTGTGTACCATACAGTAAAAAAACACAGTGTAGTTGCATAATGTCCAGCAAACACACAAGGGGAAGGGGGAGGGGTGGAGCAGTGCAGGGACGTGAGAGTAAAGTAGTAGTTCAAAAACTGACTACAGCAATGGGTGCAATCAATGATGATGATCCCTCTACTCCAAGGGAGGATGCAGTTTGTCAAGGTCCCAGCAAAACTAGTTCCAGCACCACCAGTGCCAGTAGAAATAAAGAAGCATATAAAAAGAACACTGAAGATGACAACAAGTCATATTCAAGTGTTGCTGATTCTGGCAATAGCATAATAGAGGAAGGTGTAGCAGTTGAACCGCCTGCTGCATCAGATAGCGAGACAAACAAGCACCAAAACACCCATAGTAGGGAACTTTGTAACAGTAAAAGTAAAAAGAAATTGTTTGAGACCTACAAAAGCTTAAAGGAATATAAGGTTAGTGGGCAAGAATTGTCAGGTGATGCTGATGCTGCTGAGGATGACCTAATGATGAGTGATGATGATGCAGATCTAGAATATTTCCCTCCAGCATCCTTGTCTTGTTCAGATACAGAAGAAGTTGAGAGTGAGGAGGGTGACAGGGCTATAAGATTAGCAGAAAGTCAAAGGCTGAATCTTCCACCACTTTTAAGGAGCACTGTCCCTGTCTATAAACTGTTTGAGAAAGCCATTGGAAAGTCTGACCCTGGACAAGCACAGATGTCAAAAAGCACACAGTCACCCTATCAGTCATCATCAACATCATCACCTCTTCAACTCAACCACACACACACCTGTTTTGAGTACCCAGCAACAGCAACACAGGTTAACATCCACAGTGTTAGATATGACGAGTACTTCTGGTGCTTCTGCTGTAAGTGCTGCACATTTGACACCAGTAGTAGTGGCAGTAGAATTACATCAACATCTAGCTCAAGTAGTAGTAGCAGAAACCACACATGACAGACAAAGCCAGGACAAATATATTAACAGCAGCACAGATGAGGAGGTGGAGGACAGATGGGACCACTGCTATGACCGATAAGTAATGTGTGTGAATAATCTGAGAAGGAGGATAGAATATGACAATGGTAAAATTACATACGCAAATCACACCATGCCAGTTCCCCACCACCACCACTACAATACATATCTGCCACATTGTAGGTTTTACTTTATTTTTTCTATTATTTGATATCATCCTGAATATGTGCCAGTGTCACTTGTTTCTAAACTTCAGCCTTCAGAAGAAGTAATTACAGTGGGAAATGTAGTACCTATAGGAAAGCTAGGCGAAAAATGTGTTAAAATAGGCAAAAAATGTGTTAACATAGGTGGAAAATTTGTTAAAATTGGCAAAAAGGAGGACATTTTTGCATAGGTGGAAAGGCGAAATATTTTGCGGCACATTTCCGCGAAATTCTTCGCTGGAAATTTTTCACGCTACCCCTAGTTATACTTATGAAAACAAACAAAATGTAGCAGTTTTAGAGGAAAACAATTGCATGGTATGTATCAAAAAAAAATATGACTGTTTATTTCAGTGGGAGGGTTTTTTTACTTTAGAAAGGCTTTATTAAAAATGTAAGACATTTTCTCCGTCGTCCAATATAACTCACACATACCATGGGCAGGCAACAGCTCATCCCAGTGGGCTGGAACAATTCTAAAAGAAGTGCAGGGGTGGAGCCTCCCCCTTCTCCATATCAGGCTACCTCACTTAGCCCCGCCCAGATTGATTTGTTCCAAGTCCTGGTTGAATGGCTGAGAACAGTTCTGCTTAGTTTTTAGTTATTTTATTATTTTTTAGTTAAATATGGGGTGTCCAAATTCCCCCATTAGGCGGATTACCACTTCTGGCTTCCCATTTTGGGTACTCTTCTGTCTGATCTCTGGGCCTTTTGAGCATTTGGGGCTGTTTTGTGGTACTTAACCCCTTCCCTGCCATTTTTGTTGGTATTAGGAACGCACATCTCATTTTTCATTTGGATTCATGAGTTTTTAATGTTTATTATATGTTCTGTTTGTGTTTTGGGGTTTTTATTCATGTTTCAAAACGTTTAACTTTTTGAATTCCGCGCCTTTAAGAGCGCACTTTACAGCACGGCTGCAATTGCTCCATTTTGACTTCTATTGGTTAGACTGCTTTGGGACATATCTTTGCAACTGTTCCATAGACTGCTTTAGGACATATTTCTGCAACCGTTCCACTTACAGCGTTGAGAGAGGGCTCATTCTTCTTGTCTCCTCTTTTCCTGCATTTGAGTTCACATCTTCAGTGTCTTGAGGGTCCCTGGGAGGTTCGGTTGCTGCGGCTAACTACATTGCCCAGAATGCCTGTTTCACAGGCTCTTCTCTGAATGGCTGCTAGTTCTGTCACCATTTTCTTTCTCTTATTTAGAGTATCCTATGCAGAGGCTTGGATTCCCTTACTCTCCTCCACAGGTTAACTCTTTGCCTGCCGTATAAGTACTCTTTTGTGCTTTCTGATGTGATTTATTAATCTGGGTGACAGTATTTGGATTCACTAATACTGTAAGACACTTTAGGATGTCGGATCCAAAGGGACATGGGGCTAGACCTAAGGCTAAGGACTCAGGGGCATCTTTGCCCCCCCCCCCCCTTGCTTACTGTTTCTCATGCTAAGCGGGGCTTCCAAGAGAATACTCATGTCACTTATGCCCCTCATGCGCTGTGGCCCTTCTTCTTCCAGGGCCCTCCATTCATGACCAAGAGCCACATTGGGTCAAGGACTTAAAGTCCTCTATGACACAGTTTCCTCTTTCACTTCAGTGGGTCCACCAATCTTGGAAACCTTCCCCCTTGTTCAGGTTTGTGGACCCTAAGGCCCCGGGCATTCCTGATCTATCTGATTCCTCTGAGGAGGATTCTTTTGAAGAGTCAGGAGATAGGGAGTGTGTAGAAGGGGCTTCTTCCCATATTTATGGTGATCCCTTTGAGGCTGACCCTGAGCCCTCTGCTGAGGGTCTTATTAAGGCAGTTTTGACTACCCTACATATTCTTGTTAACCTTGTAGAGAAACAGCCATTGCGATTTGGAGTGAACAACTTACTGATGCTGTCTGCAAAGGTACCCCTAAGGAGTACCTTTTGGCCAATTTAGCCAACAAGTCTAAGGCTCAGAACTGTGTGACTGAAGCCCTCTTTGATGCTGTCAGGCTTGAGGCTAAAGTTTCTGCCTTTCTGTTGCTGCTAGACACACTTTGTGGCTTAAGATTTAGTCTCCTGACTTATCATCTAAAAAGTCACTCATTTCTCTCGCTTATCAGGGTACTTCTTTTTTTGGTCCTGAACTAAAGAATATCATCAGTGAGGCCACTGGGGGTAAGAGCACCTTGTTGCCTCAGGTCCCCAAACGTCCTAATTTGGAGAAGAAGCAGAGTCTTTTTCGTCCCAACCAAAGAGAAGCACAAAGACTGAATCCAGATGGGTCTCAGGCCAACACCCCACGCTCCACCCCAAAGCCCAGGTGGCAGTAGAGGTCCAAGCACTCCTCCACCAAACCCAAATCCACCAAACCTTCTTCGGCATGACTCGCTGAACCCTGGTCTGCATCTACCTGTGGGTGGTCGCCTGCAGCATTTTTCAAGCATTTGGGCAGGCTCTGTTGTGGATCAGTTGGTATTACAGGTGGTTTCAGGAGGCTACAGGATTCCTTTCATATCCCTGTCTCCCTTCAGATTCTTCCTTTCACAATCCCCTCTGTGACAGTCTTTTCAACAGGGTGGTCCAGGGTCTCTTGGACAAGGGAGTCTTAGCTCTGGTTCCTCCTCTAGAGAGAGGTTTAGGTTTTTAGTCAAACCTCTTTGTAGTTCCCAAGAAGGATGGTGGCATTTGCCCTGTCCTGGACCTAAAGGACATTCAATTCTTTTGTGGTCCATACTCACTGTAAGATAGAGTCTTTTCACTCTGTCATTGCAGTGATGTGTCCAGGGGCACTTTCTGTCCTTTCTGGATCTGCAGGATGCCTACCTGTATGTTCCAATTCATCAGGACAGTCAGAAATACCTCAGGTTTACTTGAGCCTTGGGGCACTTCCAGTTCATCGCTCTTTCCTTTGGACTCACCACTGCTTAGGTGTTTGCACGGGTCTTAGGGGCACTGATTGCCTTCCTGCACACCAAGGGGATTCGGGTGACTCTGTGCATGGATGACCTTCTGCTGAAGGCTCCTTCCAGGGGATCCCTTGGACCATCACGTTCAGGGGTGTGCTCAGATCCTCCTTCAGCAAGGTTGGATTCTGAACATGGACAAATCTGCTCAAGTTCCTTCTCGGTCTCCGGTTTGACACCAATCAGGATATGGTCTCTCTGACAGAGGACTCTGTTCAGCAGATCAACAACAAGGTGTCCTAAGCTCTGGGGTGGACCTCAGCCCCAGTACGCAAGTTCTCATCCCTAGTTGCAAGATGATACCCACCATGGAGGCAGTTCCTTACTCCATGGCTCACACCAGGGAGCTTCAGAGATTCACTATCTGGGCTTTCTGGGGAAATCCGGATCTTTTGGTTTGTCTGGTCTCTTTCCCAGGAAGTGGTACAGGACCTCCTCTGGTGGTTGGACAGCTCCAACCTGAGGAAGGGGAAATCCTGTGTTGCCCAGTACTGGACCTTGGTGACAATGGAATCCAGCCTTTTCGGCTGGGGAGCTGTCCTAGGTCACCTGAGGGTTCAGGATTCATGGACTGCAGAGGAGAGCCTCCTGCACATCAACATCCTGGAACCCAGGCTTATTCTTCACGCTTTGTTGTACTGGTCCTCTCCACTGAGGGGATGTCCAGTCCGCAACCAGTCTGACAATGCCACGCCCGCGGCTTACTTCAACAAGCAAGGAGGCACAAGAAGCGCTTCCGCTTGATTAAAGGTCAAGGCTATTTTGGTCTGGGCAGAAGAACATGTTCCTGCCATCTCCGCCGTGCACATTCCAGATGTGGAGAATGTTCTTGCTGACTATCTCAATCACCAGAAGGTGGACTCCGGGGAGTGGGAGCTCCATCCAGAGGTCTTCTACCTATTGGTCCAGAAATGGGGGCATCCTTAGATAAACCTGATGGCTACCAGGGACAACAGGAAGGTTCCAATGTTTTGCTCTCGCTAGGGGGATCCTATGGCGTTTGCAGCAGATACCTTGTCCATTCCTTGGTGCTTTCATCTAGCCTACATTTTTCCTCCTCTTCCTCTCATTCCCAGGGTGTTGAGGAACGTTTGCATGGATGGTGCATATGTCATTCTAGTTGCTCCTTATTGGACCAGTCAACCTTGGTTTCCAGAACTGTTGATGGTGTCTGCTCAGGATCTGTTTCCTCTGCCACGCAGACTGGATCTCCTTCTCCAGGGTTACCTCTGGAGAGAGGACGTGGACAGTCTGGCTTTAACAGCATGGCTGTTGAAGCCTCCATCTTAAGGTGGAAAGGCTTTTCTCCTGAGGTGGTCTCCACCATGATCCAAGCCAGGAAGCCTGTTTCTTCTAAGGCCTACCACGGGGTTTGGCCTGCCTTTCATTCTTGGTGAGTGGACAGGGATCTTTCCTCAAAAGAGTTTGATCTTCCTTCCATCTTGTCCTTTTTGCAGGATGGTGTGAACAAGGGCCTTAGCCTTAGTTCCTTGAAGGTCCAGACCTCAGCTCTCTTGGTCTTTTACCAGAAACGCATTGCCATTTTGCCATCTTCTTTCAAGATGTTGCTCGTGCTTTCCCTGCCTATAAGGCTCCCGCTCACCAGTGGGACCTTAATTTGGTCTTGGGTGTCATGCAGCGGCCTTTCTTTGAGTCCTTGGCTGCCGTTCCTCTACATCTTCTGATATGGAAGATGTCTTTTCTTTTGGCTGTGGTCTCTGTCTGCAGAGTCGCTGAATTGTAGGTCTTTTCCTGCAAACCTCCTTTCCTGGTGTTTCACAAGGATAAGGCTGTTCTCCGTAGCTCCCAGGAATTTCTTCCTGAGGTGGTCTCTGAGTTCCACATCAATCAGGAGATTATTGTGCCTTCCTTCTGTCCTGTCCCTAAATCTGACAAGGAAAGGGATCTCCACTTGTTGGATGTGGTACGCTGCCTTAAATTCTCTGTGCATCATACATAAGACGGATACATTCTTTGTCATCCCTGAGTGTCCCAGGGCAGGTTTGGCTGTGTCCAAGGTGACTATTGCATCCTGGATTAAGTCTACCATCCACAAGGTTTATAAGCTCAGAGGGAAACCTGTTCCCTACTTCATTACAGCAGTCTGTTGAGGCTACCTGGCCCTACAAGAATCAGACCTCTGCTGAACAGCTGTGCAAGACGGCCACTTAGCCTTCTGTGCACACCTTTGCAAAACACTACCGTGTGGATGTTCTGTCTTCAGCTGAAGCCAGCTTTGGCAGGAGAGTCCTGGAGGCAGTTTTGCCTGTCTAGGACTTTACTTTTTCTGTGCCTTATAGCTCTTTATCTCTGTGTCCCCTGTTGGCTCTTGTTCTTGTGTGCTGTGTATTGTTATTCAGTGTCCATTGAAACGTTGCTCATTCGGGCTGTTCTGTGTCCTGGATAGTCCATGGGAACTCATGGGGAACTGGCGCTTGGTCCTTTCCTTCTTCTTCCCACCCTGGGAGCTCAGTGTTGGTACATCCCCATGGTACCTGTGAGTTATATTGGATGAGAGGGAAAGGAGGATTTTAGTCTTACCTGTTAAATCCTTTTCTCTTAGTCCATATAACTCACAGGTCTCGCCCAGTGAAAAGGGACCATGCTGGGTCTCCTGTGGCTAGACGTGGGAATCCTTTTGGGTTCATTGCTCACAGGGCTTTTCCTCTCTTCCTTCTTACTATCTTACTTGGGAGGTTTTTTCTCAAATCTATCTGGGCAGGGCTAAGTGAGGTAGCCAGATATAGAAGAGGGGGAGGCTCACCCCCTACACTTCTAGAATTGTTCCAGCTAACTGGGAGGAGCTATAACCAACCCATGGTACCTGTGTGTTAAAGGGATAGTAATGTTTCATAATAAAAGCAGCTCTAATTAATCATCATAGTATTTGGACTTTGGAGAGTGTTATTTCAGTTCTGTCAGAGTTGTAGTTCAGGAGTAATTCAATGGCAAAGTGTCCCCCTCCCGCCCCTTTTACTGATGTAACACTCCTCAGCCAGAGCAGAAGGGAGGTGCCCAGGTAGACTGCAGAGAGGGACAATGTTCAATTAAGATAAGGGAAAAACCTGAAAAGCTTGTCAAGGGCTTTCATTGTTTTCATATAAAGAAGATTGTCCCCTGCTGTTATCTGTCTGGTCTATGGACTGCATTCCACATCTGAGAAGAGATGGCTTACACTAGGCAAAAGGGGCAGGGAAGGGAAACTTTGCTTGTGAATAGCTCTTAAACCATAAAGGTTTGAGAGATAAGGCTTATATAATTCTTCATGTTTTTTTAATGCCTACAAAATAAAATAAAGTTAAAAGGAAGTATTACTATCCCTTTAAATAGCCTAAGCGAAAAGGATTTAACAGGTAAGACTAAAATCCTCTTATATGTTATTTCACAAAATAAAGTAAGTTAAAATAATTAGTTTTTGCAAGAGATAAATTATAGGGATATACTAAAGTAACTTCTAAAGTGAAAAAAATGGTATACCAAATCCTTCACAAACAATTAGGTTTAGCGATGTGTAAGGATAGAGGAAAAAAAAGGAGGGGGAGGGGGATGAGGGGTTGGGAGGGGGGATAGGAGGAAAAGGAGAGATGGGGGAAAGAGAGAGGGGAAGGATTGGAAGGAAGGGTAGATCAGAGGGAGTTTTAATACATAAAAAACCTGAGTTACTATACATGTTTTCTTCATTCTGTTATGCTGGACAATTTATTATATCAAGCTGTTTTGTATCCATAGCGCAATATGATATAACTAGTTATATAATATACACACATCATCTATTCTAGCATGCAATTAAGCTTTATGTGGGATATATTACATAAAAGGTGACAAATAGTAATTTGCTGCAGTTGCCTTCTGTGCTTTTTTAAAATGATCTTTATCTTATGTAAAATAAGGGTGTTTTCGTTGTCGGGGAATGCTTCTCTCAAAAGTTATTACAGCTCAACTCAACTTTTCTTCTGATAATGTGACTTAAAAAATGTGACTAGATCCTCAGGCAGCATTGTTGCCATATACAGCAATAGCAATAGAGCATTCACACCATTCATATTTATTGCATCTTCTGCATTTATTTTACCCAAGTTCAAGCTGACATAAAGTTCTGCAGATGCCTCCATCCCACACTGACCGCTTCCATAGTAGTTTATCTTGGCACAAATAGAAAGGCAATATTTTACACCATGTAACAAATGTTTTCACATCATAAAAAAGGATAGTTAAAATTGCCTATTTCAAGGCGTCAAGCTTGGTGCCCGGAACTGAATAATACCATAGAAAGAAAAAAAAGGTTTTAAGGGGTTAAAATATTTTTAAACCCCTTGCATGTTTTATAGTGGGTTGAAGATGTCTCTAGCATCTACAGGGTTAGTAATCTATTACCTCAAATTGGATATAGCCTGTGAGAAATTAAATTTAACTTCCCCCATACATAATACTGGCGCTACTTCTGTTTCATTTATAAATAACTAGATTGTATCCAAAACAAATCTACCACTTTAATAGCCTCTTTTCTGTAGAGTGACAGATGCCCAAATCCTTCCATCTACATCACTTATATTCTGCAGTAAAACTTTGTCATTAGCCCTCAACATGACATGAAGATGATACTTAAGAACACATTTCTGCTGGTTGCTCCATTTTAGTCTTTTGCAGCTTCCTGACTACTTCAAAACTGACTTTGAAAAATGACTGTGGTGATGAGGATCATTGGCAGAAATGTCTTTGAAAGATTTCATCATGGCTGGCTCTGTGGCAGTAAATTCTACGTTATGTGTAATTAGAATCCATCTACAATTTATGTTAAATTTTTTTTTACATTTTGTAATATTTTACAGGCTTGTTAGGCATGCAGCCATTACCCATTTTTTTTGGTTGAAACAAGTCATCTTGCAATTAGAGTATTTAAAATCACAGCACACTCTTGGAATAATAGGGTACAAATTATGCTTAACCCATTACATCCTCAAGTGATCAGCAACACATTGCTCCTGTAGTCCTGGCGTAATCAATCATGGATCTTCAGCTGGTTCAGATGATGGACGTTCTAGTCTCCAACAGCTCGAAGTGTAAATATTGACCACCCCTAGACCTTTAAAACATTGTATTTTAATACACTGGAGATCTTTTTCATTCAGTGGGTTAATAGTCCAGTTGAAATCAATGGAAAATGTCATTTTCCTGCACTGCAGTTGATTGGCCCCATAAATGTTATTCTGTAGCCAATGACTCTTAATTTAAGAAAAAGTAATGCATATTTTCGATCTGCTATTCAGCATTTGCAATATTTAAAATGCTGCCGTTATGAAGTGATTAATGTTATAACTCCCCCCCCCTCTTCTTTCTTTGGTCTCTGCTGAGGAGCTCAGACAGTAACTCCTCAACAGCCCAGTGCAATCAAAGGTAAACCTACCATTCTAACAAATAAACAATCCTTTTACTGTGTCCAGAACACCAGCTGTGTTGTCTGTGGTGCTCAGGACACAGTAAATGAGTCACAGAAAAGGAATTTCAATCTTGTTGGTTAACCTTATCAGTTACTTAAAGGGATAGTAATGTTTCACAAAAACAGCAGCTACAATTAATCTTCATAGTATTTGAGCCATAGAGAGTGTTATTTCAATACTGTCAGAGTTGTAGTGCAAGAGTAATTGAATGATAAATGTTCCCCCTCCCGCCCCTTTTACCTAGTGTAAGCCCCCTCTCCTCAAATGTGGAATCTGGTACATAGACCAGACAACTCATAGCAAGGAACAATCTTCTTACTGTGAGAACAATGAAAACCCTGACCCCCTTGCTAGGTTTTTCAGATTTTTCCCTTAATTGAAGATTTTCCCTCTCTGCAATCTACCTGGACACATTCTGCTCTGAGCTGAGCAGTGTTATAATAATAACTAGTATTTCTATAGTGCCTTTCTCCCAGTGGGACTCAAAGCGCTTTCAGCACACGCTCTCAGAATTAACCAAACCAGCAGCTGAAATAATAGGTGTTATTATTACCCAATCAATGGTACTCATTTATCAACCTCGGAAAGATGAAGGGCTTAGTTGACACTGCCGGGATTTGAACCTGCAAGCCTGAGGTTGAATAGGTTCCATAGTTAGGGAATTTACCACTGAGCTATCTCACTGGTGTTACGGAGGGGGATACTTTATCATTAAATTACTCTTGAACTACAACTCTGACAGAATTGAAATAACACTCTCCAAGGCCCAAATACTATGATGATTAATTAAAGCTGCTTTTATTATGAAACATTACTATCCCTTTAAGTGCTGTAGGGCTAACATCCATGAAAAGGAAAGGGAGAAAATAAAAGTTTAATAACTTTCAGAAAGATATCAGCCACATTCAGAAATCTTGAAAACAGATTTAAATTAAGATGTTCTGAAGCATTATTGTCCCTTTAGCAATATAACCCTCTTTCCTGGCTCTGCAGGTTCATGGGCGTGCCTTTCCTCAGTGGTGGTCTTTATACTAGTTGATGTAAGCGTTCGCTTACCTTGCGGGTTAGCAAGGCATCCTCGCGGGTTAGCCGCATCTGTTGGGAGTACCGGTGCGCCTGGTGTGCGTCTGGGCAACCGGCCTCCTTGCTGCTCCCCCTGGCGGCTCCAGCCACATCTAGCTCGGGCGCACGTCACAGGGATTCCCTGGTGACGTTGTGACCCGGTCCTTTAAAGGGACGTTACATTATTTGCTCCACCTCTTGGGGGTGGAGCAATTAGTAGATAAACTTTCTGGACACCACTTCAGTTGCCCTTTCGTGGTGTTCCAGTACAGTTGTGTTTCAGTGTGCTCTGTGTATTACCTGGTTTGTCTGACTACCTGATCTGGTGTTGACCTGTGGCTCTGTCTGACTGTCCGCTCCGTGTATGACCCTTGGCTTGTCCGACATCCAATCTGGTGCAAACCTGCGGCTCTGGCTGACTAATCTCTTTGTGTATGACCAGGCTTGTCTGACCATCCTATCTGCTGCTGTCCTGTGGCTCTGTCCGGCTTGTCTCAGTATTGCCTCCCTCCTGCGGACATCCATCTGGTGCAGACCTGGGGCCCTGGTAGACTCTCTTCTATACCGACTGTAGGCGTGTGTCCGGTATTAGACCTCAGTGGTCCTGACTGCAGGCGTGAGTTTGCTTTCCTCCTAGCTAGACTGACAGTGGGCGTGTGTCAGTGTTTTCCGTTTTCACTGGTCGGAGTCTCCTGTTCTAGTTCCAATCCCTGTTCCAGTAGAAGACCCTCCGTGGTGGATCCGGTTGCTGTTTCAGTTCGAGTTCCAGTGGTAGAAGATCCAAGGGGTTCCTGTTCCTGCTCCAGCCTTAGCTCCAGTAGATACTTCCAGTGGCTCCTGCCTAGTCTCAGCAGTTTGGTCCAGTCTAGGCAGCCTACTATTCCTGATAGTAGTGTGTGCTTATCTGCCAACTTCTGCCTGTTCCTGTTGTCTCATTCTTTACCTTGTCTGTGCCTTAATAAAGGTGATTTTATATTTACTCCTGAGTCCTCCTGGTATCCGTGACAGTTGACCAGCCCATGTACACGGGCCTCAGTGCCAGCCGGTCGCGGGACAGTCATGCACAATAGAGACTGCCAGCGCCACGGCTGATACAGTGCCAGCCGGTCATGGGGCAGTTATGCACAGTAGAGATTGCCCGCGCCGTGGCTGATACTTCTGATTGCCCTCCTCCATATCAGCCCCATCATGGGCAGTCTCTACTGCACATGACTGCAGCAAGTGCAGCAGTCTCTACTGCGCATGACTGCATTGTTACAAACTTTTTAGCAAATTATTATATAGGATATACTCACCTGTTGTCTGATTTGCGGTGGTGTGAACCAAATATAGACTTTAACCCCCTGGATTCCAGAAATATTAGTGCATTTACAACAGAACACAACAGAATTGGTGCTGCTCCAACTGAAAATAGATTGCTTATCATAAAAGGCTCCACAGTCCACAAATAGTCCCAATCAGTATAGAATCTAAGAAAATGAGATAGCAGTCAAATTACATTTTCACAGCAGAATAAACTTATCTTGAATAGATGTTCAAATAAATAGGAAAATTATGAAAACAAATGGTGAATGATGGTGAACTATGCAGCCATGTACGCTACTCAATTAGTCAACAGTATTAGTATGAAACAAGTTCTTATTTCTTTATATCAGTTATACTGGTGTTCAGTGCAGCTTTGTTATAAGTAACATCTTCTAAAAGTACAGTTTAATAAACCAGCTTCAAACACAATTAAAATAGCACCTACAGTATCCCTTCTTGAGAAATTGCATATCTGAGTCTCCCTAATAGCCAATATGAGTGTCCAGCTCTTTCCAAGTCTTCTCCACTTCTCTGTCCTCTCAGCTCTTCAATCTTTTCACACTCTAAACTTGGTGTGGAAGAAAGTCCTACAAGCTAACTGCCTGGTGTGTTGCCTTAAGAAAGTGAGACAATTTTATGATGATATGCATTGGTAGTATTGGAATCCCTTGAGAATGGTAGTAGTGCATCTGCACCACCCCTCTGAGTTTCTGGACCTACATTCCAGCCAATTCAGTCCTGGACAGTGTGTCTGTTTGTGATTTATTGGTTGCAATAGAACAAGCATTTAGCTTCGAGGACTATTATCCACACAAAGTTTAGCGTTTGAAGAACGTGAGGAGTTGAAAGGACAGAGAGACTGACACAGCTCGTTGTGACTGTAAGGGGAAATCAGATATTCTATTTCTCAAGGAGGGATTCTGTCAGTGATATTTTAGTTGTGTGTGAAGTTGGTGCATTAAACTCTATTTTTAGAAGATGTGTCCCTTGTTTGTTTTTATCTTCTGTGCATTGCTTCCCTTCATATATATATTATTAATATATATTAGATATTAACCACTGCAGATGAATTGTAAAAAAATATAAATCAACTGCTGTATGATGGAATACTACCAAAGTATGTCCTTCTGTTAACCCTTTAAGGGCCAGATGAGTGTGCAACACATTTTTTGCACCACCTCCCTAATCCTTAAAGGGTTAAACAAATTAAAAGCCACTGATTCCCATAGCTATAGTTCTCTTTTTAGACTATGCCTGTAATAATTGAGGGGGTGTTACAATACAACATTTGAACATTCCTCTCCCATCACTGTGAAGTCTGTATGAAAAATGTGCTCTGTTTTTTGTTTTTTTTTTCCAATTAGAAGATTGCGCTGCCTCACAGCAGGTAGCAGTAAATAGATCTTGTCTGGGTTTTGTGTCCATTGACCCCTGCTGTGACATACAGCAAAAAAATATGAAATCACATTTCCTACCCCCACTTACGAATATATAGGTCTGGAGCGGTAAAGAAAGATAGGATATCTGCATCAGTATTCTTGCAGAATTGTCATATTCTTTAAAGGAGAAAAATATCATATGAATAAAAGGTCTTTAATATATTTTATAGAAATACTTGCCTAGATAGCTGCCCTTCATACAGCATTCAGTCATAACTAGTAGCTTTTTTTGCATATGATGTCTGTTTTTAATCTCCTGCTGTTAGTTTCAGTTTATAACCTGATAAAACAAGGTAAATAAGTATTCAGGATTATTGAAGCTCATATTTTTTTACAAGAAGGCATAACTTAAAAGCAGACTTTAACTCTTTAAGGGCCAGAGGCATTATCCTTTAGAGGATAAGATAAATCACTATATACAGGAAACTGCAGATACATTGAAACAAAAATATATACATACACACATTGTGTTCCGCGTAGGTTTTAGGAGGTGAGCGAAATGTAATGGCTTCCCCTCAATCAGTCAAGTTGTCTCACTTCCACAATGAGTTTACAGTAGCTGATTGACCCATCACACACATATACAACAGTTTAATTTTTCTTTATCAGGTTTTCACAAAAAAGGGTTCTCACTTGTTTATGATTCTGAACTTTTGCTCTGTGAAGGGCACCTATCTAGGTAATTATTTCTATTAAACAAATTAAGCATGCAACAGTAGATGTGTTCAATACAGAAAGCGTGCCTCAGCTGCATGGCAGTCTTTGTGGCTGCTGTGCAGATCATTCACACAGGCAACAATGGACGTTGTGATTCTCTTCATCACCTCAAATGACTGGCCAACACAAATGGGCATCAGCTAATCAGATAATAATACATGGCTGATAACAACATGGGCCAACCCCTATCACACCCCAAACCACCCCACCCCATCCACTTCGATCATGGGAGAAAGCAGAAGACATAGCTAAAAACTAATTTTATAATTCTAATGTATTAAGTTTCACAGGTATAATAATCCTATATAATAATTCACTAGGATGTTTGTCAGAAGCCGTCATGCGCAGTAGAGACTGTGCGCGCTGAAGTCATGCGCAGTACAGACTGCCTGAACGTGTTGCAGCTGTTTTTTTAGAGATTCTTATTTGTCCCCAGTTGTTCAATTGGCTTGCTCCAGATTTGCACTTCTTCACTAAATATGGCCCATATATATAGAAACTGTTAGGATTTAATTAAAAGCAGACTACAGAATATTTTCCCATTGAAAAGATATTACAGTGCATATAACCTTCACTTACCCCTGCAATCCACTTGAGCATTTCCAGAAGTTAGTAGATTTGTCTGAGAAAGAGTTTATTAAGTGCTACTTGATATTCTTTAAGCTAAAATGATTACGCTGTGACTGGTCAAAGTGCAGATAATCAGTGATATCTGATAAGGACATGTAAAGCAATGGGTTGGGAATGACATCCAAGGGCTTGGAGGTGAACCTTAAGGTATTAGGTCAAATCTTTAAAAGGCACTCAAAGGGTTAACCCCTCAGATGCTGAAAAGATTTCCAGCACATTAGATATCTGCACCCAAGATGTTAAACTGATGCTTACTGTTACTGTTTATTATCGATTATGCCTAGTTAGACTCTAAAATTTTTGGGGCCAGAGAACTCCTTTTGTTTTCTTGGTACTACGCTTGTATATACTGTCAGAATTGTACTTGTACATGGGCATCTGCAGGGGGGACAAGAGGGGCATTTGCCCCATTACCCCCATGAATGTTGTCCTTGATTTGATTTTGTGTGGGAAAAGTAAATTACCAGGTGTATCCCTTTTTCTGGTTTCCTCTTTCCTCTCCTCACTGCAGCATTGAGGGATTTCCTTTTCAAATCAAGATTTATCTTATATCTCTGTTTCGGAGGATAACTAATAAAGCTTGATTGAAAAAAGGAGATATGCATCCTCAGGATGCCTGTAGCAGTTGGGCAAGCTGATGCCCATAAAGGAGGCAACACTGTAAGCAGCAGTGATGTCATGTGACATCATCACACACATCTGCTCTTGGGCTTTGCCCATCTGGAAAACTTTCTGTGGGTGCCCTTTGACTTCTGCATATTACCTGAACTCTTTGCCAACCTAACTACGTAAAGTACTCCAGACCAAGTAATACTATATTAATTAGCTTATACACACACAGAGTGGATGGCAACATGTGGATCTCCAGCTGCTGACAAAGTACAACTCATCCCATCCCACACCAGCTGATGATATCAGTCAGTGTCCTTGTATCGAACGCCAAAGCAAAATAAATCAGGCATTTTAAGGTATTTTGGAAGTTTTGCAATCCTTGGACAGCTTGCCCCGGTCTCACACTTCTTCCATAATATATTTGAATTGCTGAATTCTTTTTTACCATCACTCAGTATGAGTATGGTGCTTGAAAGTCAAGTTATTTTAAAAGATTAACCCTTTTGAGTGCCAGAGGGGTACTCAATGCATTGCAGAGCAATGTGTTGCATACCTTTCTAGCACTCAAGTGCTTTAATATTATGTTATTGTTCTTATGGTGGGTCCCCCTTTAACATAGGTTAAAATCCCCAGTTGAATCAATTGAAATGTAGTTACTTTGTATTTATTCCCTATGGTGCAATTTTTTTTACTGCATTAGCCTCAAAACCTCACTACAGTGGCCTGAGGACAACTTTCAGCAGCTACTTACTTCCTACAGAAGATTAAACAGGTGCTACTCACAAATGGTGACCCTGGAAACACACACAATTCACATGATGTTCAACATAAAGCCTGATGATAGGACATGTGAGCTACCAAAGGATGTGATTCTATGACCTCCACAACACTCTGAAATGGAGTGAGCTCTCAGTTGGCAGAAATTTGATCCTCACCACATCAGTAAGCCCACAGGATATTTTAACATTTAGCACTTGGCAGGCTTCATGTCTAGGTAAAATGGTAGTTGAAGGTTAAATAAAACACAAACTCTGGATATGGGATATAACACAGCCATGGCTTTATTGCATAAACATAACATCTTAAAAGGTCTTTGCCAGCTTATTACATTTTACATATACTTTATGATAACTGTCCAATCACATACGCCAAACTCTAAACTAGAAACTGTGTACCTCATTGGCTAGCAACGAGTAGCCCAATGGGTAATGCAATGTATATCCCGTGGCCAAAACCTTAATGGAACATCACTTAAAACATTGGCCAAACTGGTTCTACTACATTAAAAACCTTCTAATTTTTCAATTCTCTGGACTGACCACCACAAAATCCAACATTTTATATCCAGTCATCCACAATAAAACCATGACCCTTTCAATCACATTTCCCAACTCCAGAATAAAAAATCTAATCCTATATTGTTTGGGTGCACCCCATCATCATGTATAAGAACTTGATCCAATTCTTCAAATACCCTATGCCTGACTGTTAAACATCCCCTTGGGCTACAACAAATTTTGACATTTTCCTATTTGGTCGAATACATGCCTAATCTAATGGTTGCTGCCTCAGATTCAGCACTTCAACTAGGACCAGAAGTATTGCTGGTGCTGGCAAGTGGAACCTGTCCTAGTCCTGCATCACTTGATGACCCCATTCCCACTGTGTCCATGGTGGTCTGTGGCACACTAGCTTGCTCCTCAGCATCCTGCTGCCCTTGCATCTCAGCAAAAGCTGGAATTAGAGCAGCTACAAATTCCTCAAATTCCAAAATGTCACTGCTAGTGGTGGTGGTGATCCCATCCTCATCCCTGTCTCCCATTCTGTAGTTTCTGCTAAAAAGGCCATCAATGTCTCTTCCACCCCAGCTTCTCCAGCATCATCATCACCACCACCACTAGTCCCTACGTGCTGCTGCTGCTCTATTACAGACATCCCACTGCTGCCTGGAGGAAGTGACATGCAGTGTGTCACATTTGGCATGTCACCTACTGGTAGTGGTATTAATTGTGTGCCTGCTCTCCCCCAACAACACTTCTGGCCTCTTAGTTTTCAGGATCATGTTCCATGTGGACACTTTAGTGAAGAGAAAGGGAGGACTCCCAGGGTCAGAGGAATGGTGTGGGCTCCCTTGACTGGTAGTCTGGACGCTCTCAGATGTTTTCTCCACCACTCTGGCTGCTTCACCATTACTTCTATTACTACTAACACCAAGCACATTAAGTTCAACTGCAGAGTCTTCCTCCTCACAGTCAGTAGTAGTATGAGGATATTGTTGATTACCCCCTAACAAGCTGCTGGACATTAGTAGTAGTAGTACTAGACTGGCGGGACTTCTTGAGGATGGTAAGTGTGACTTAGGGTCCCTTGCTGTCACACTTGGCATCATCGTCTCCCCCCCACCTGAGTATTAAAAGACACACTAGCAGCAGGTTCAGCACTGTCACAAAACTACTACTGTGGACTAGTTAAAATGAGTATACCCTGAGAAGGAAGGTCAAACCCCTCCAACAAGGGACATCAGGGCAAGATGCTAGGGTACGATGCTAGGATGCGCTGCTCGGGTACGGTGGTTGCCTAAAAGGAGTTGTGCTGTGGCCGAGCCATGTAAAGATGTTAGACAAAAAGCTAGATTAGTCCCCTTCAGCTGAGCCTAAGGGGACCCGTGATAACCCCCTTCAGGCAAACTAAACTACCCCGATCCCCAGGGAGGAACAAACAGGGTACTCAATCAGACTGAGCAGGAACTCAGGTACACAGGGACTGCCAGCAGGATCCAGAAGAAGGACACTGAGCAGATACCCATGTACCATTGCAGCAGGAGAGACGTCAGCAGGCCAGGTCATACACAGGAGACCAAAGGTAAGAAATATACAGAAGGCAGAAGAGAGGTCACAGGGTCATACACAGAGCCATGTCATACACAGGAGATCAATATACAGGGCCTGAGCAGTAGAGTAGTCACGGGGTAAGGCCAGGTCATACACAGAAGATCAATATACTGGGCCAGAGGCAGTAAAGTAGTCGCAGGGTAAAGCCAGGTCATACACAGAAGATGAATATGCATCAAGGCAAGGCTTTGCTAGAACTCATAACAGGAAGCTATACTAACGCATTCAAGGGCCAGGAGCAGCCTTGCTTAAAGCCACAACCCAGAAGTACAGCAGCAGTGTGCCTAGCAACTGGGATAAGCTGGCCCGCTGCTAGGTATACCATCCAAAGGAGCCTGGGAGGAGAGCTGCGACCAAAGCGACAGGCAAGCAGACCTGGACCTGCCAAGCACTTGGGGCAGCACGTCTGACAGCAGGCACAGCATTAGTGGCAGCAGGGGCAGCACATCTAACAGCAGGTACAGCATTAGGGGCAGCACGTCTGGCAGCAGGTACAGCACTAGTGGCAGCAGGGGCAGCACTAGTGGCAGCATGTGTGGCAGCAAGGGCAGCACATCTGATACCAGGAACAGCAATAGTGGTAACAGGGGCAGCAAATCTGGCAGCAGGTACAGCAGCACTAGTGGCAACAGAGGCAGCATGTCTGGCAGCAGGTACAGCAGTGGTGGCAGCAGGGGCAGCACATCTTGCAGTAGGCACAGGCAGCTGACCTGTCCTGCTCTCACTACTAGTACTACCCTTCTCTTCCTCCCTTCCCATTAAATTCCCCAAGATCCCTAGGGGTGATTTAGGGGGACTGGACAGCATTGGTTCAGTTGTGCTCACTTCCTCCACAGACTCAGACTCAGTCCTTCCAGTTCCTCCTTTTACTGCTCATAGTGATAGCAGTCACTATGAGCCTCTCCTGCCTCAAAATAAATAGCAGCAGAACAGCACAGCACATCTACCTCTCTCTGTAGCTACTTCTATTGTGTTTGCCTTCTGCAAATATGCCACGTTTTTATAGAGAAAAAGTAAATCAATGGGGGGAACTTTCTAGCTACTGAAAAATTTGCGGGGAATTTTGGCCAATGTACGAGAAACACGGAAATTTTAATTGCTCTTTTAAAAGCGGATTTTCTCATGAAAAAGCGGACATTAATGGGTTTTTTGTGGAATTTCTCGTGTGAACACGGAGACAACTTTCACTCACCTCTACACGTAACCTGTTTCCAAAGCAACCACAATTCTGAATAATTCCAGGAACAAAAGATTCTTCGTAAGGCCCTTGTCCACCCACCATGAGGGCCAATCTCTTTCCCAGAATTGATCCAAAACCAATCGAACCCTCTGTGTCAGTGTGTAAATCCAACTCCTCACTGGATGCAGTGGAAGCTTGTCAGAATGACAGCCCATTGTATGCATCCAAAAAGGAGCTTCACACAAATTTTCCCTTAAACTAGCCTTACTTCTGACAAAATGCTGTTGTTTTTATACCTGCGTAGCCTGAGCAAGCAGATATGAGAAAACTTGGGCCATCGACATGATGCAGAACGAAAAATGTAGTTTTCCCAATAGCAATTGACGAAGGGTTACTTTTTTGTGCTGCCAATAACTAACCACTTCTTTTAAATCCAACAAATTCTGATGCAGTAGACGGCACTTGAGTGCTGTGAAATCTATTTCAATTCCTAAAAAGCTGAGGCTAGTGTTCGGCCCTTTGGTCTTATTCTGTGCCATTCCAAAAGAATGTTCCACCACCTCCTAGGAACGAAGCAATGAACGACACATGTCCCAATCTGCTGGTTCTAGGAAAGGATATGAGAGATGATGTTCAAGCAGAATTTTCAAGGCTTTTTCTTTGGACCACACCAAGTGGAGAAACCCTCAGATTAGGCCAGGTTGGAACGGCCCTGCCATGGACCCCATGACACCCCCTTATTTAGTTTTTTGGCCACTATTGCTATTGCTAATTCTATCTCCAGAATCAGATTACCCAATAACAACCCCATCTCCCGAAACAAAAATGGTATATGGAAACCCCGCTGTAGGAGGCACTCTAGCTCTATGGAATCTATTTCAATTCCTAAAAAGCTGAGGATAGTGGTCGGCCCTTTGGTCTAATTCTGTGCCAGTGGTATTCCAAAAGAATGTTCCACCCCCAGCAAGGAACGAAGCAATGAACCACACATGTCCCAATCTGCTGGTTCTATACACAAAAAGTAATCGAGATAGTGTATGATTGAAGAGAAACCTGATTCTTTTCTCACCACACATTCTAAAAAGGTGCTGAATGTTTCAAACAGGGCGCACGACAGAGAGAAGCCCATGGCCAGACACAAATCGACAAAACAATTTCCTTCAAAATGGCAACCTAAAAGGTGGCGGCAATCAGGATGGATGGGCAGAAGGCAAAATGCAGATTCAATGTCTATATTTGCCATCCATGCACCTGGGCCTGTGACTGTGATTAGAATCAATGCCCTATCAAATGATGTGTATGATACCCATCATTTAATCACAGAAAGGATATGAGAGATGATGTATCAAGCAGAATTTTCCAGGCCCGTTCTTTGGACCACACCAAGTGGAGAAACCCTCAGATTAGGCCTGGTTGGAACGTCCTTATTTAGTTTTTTAGCCACTATTGCTGGAAATTCTGCCGCCGGACTCAGATTTCCCAATAACAATCCCCCCCAGCTTGCTGCCCTTTGTTCTATGGAAAGCCAATATTTCTGTAACCCCCCCGACACATTTCAAGTAACTCTTTTACCCCCCTCAGCAGATTTTCAAATTCAACATTAGTAACCCCAAAAGCACTCTCATTCTTCCAGGAGCCTCACCTGAAGTGCCACATTGTCTCCTCTTATTACTTCTCCAAAATCTTGACTGACTGCAACCTCTGAAATTGTGGCCTCCAGTCTTGCCTTAGTGAACTGTCCATCATTGCATTGCATACTGTCCTCTGACTCATAGTACTTGTGTGATGTCCCTCGCTGACAACCTGTATCTAATGGTCTCCTACCCTGCCTCTTTTTTTTTTAAAGTTTCCTTCCCCTACTGTGCAAAGAATATGGTCTTGGACTTCTGCTCCTGTTTCTGCTAAAGCATCTCAGGAGGCCTGGCCCTGGCTTGCCTCAGAGGCTTCTTTTGTATTTCTGAAAGGAGACAGTGTGCTTCTTGAGTCTGCCCCACTAACTGTGCCCTCAATCAACTTCCTCATCTTCTAAAGCCACCTAACTAGCTTCTTCTAGTTGGGCCTCAATTTTCATATTTACAACCCACTTCTTAATACACTATCCTCAGAAGAATTTATTTTTTATTTTATTTTATTCTTTTTTCAGTAACAGGGGACTTTCCACAAACTAGGTCCTAATCCAGTCTTGTCACCAGAGTCCTCACAGAGATGTTGACAATGCCCCTCCCCTTTTCCTACTACATGCTTTTTATTCCTTTCCCTGTACTTACCAGTAAATGCCACTACTTTTACAAGTACAAATAGCCTTCAAGTTTGGAAAATGCCATTATATGCTGCTCATCAGTGTGAACCTTGTTGCAAATGTCTGTCAGTGCAGTTCAGATTTTTTCCTGCCCAGCTGTGAACTCCGACCACCTAGTGCATCACTTCTCTGATCCTCCCCTAGACATGCCCCCCTCTCCGCTACCCTATATCCCTCTATGACAGGGTCCTATAGTGATTCTGTTGGTGGCAGTGTGGCAAACTGTTGTGTACTTTGATACAGCATAAATTAAATTCAGCAAAGTATAGCTACCTGAGTACAGAGCTGGGAAACTCTTGGCCGTCCTGTCAGAGGCGTAGCGGAGGCCCCCGCAGCCCCCGCGGTGCGGGGGGGCCCCGCCAGATTCAGGGGCCCCCAGAAAATTTTTGCCATATACAATATTTGTAGCCCCACCAGACTCAGGGGCCCCAAAAAGTTATGCCCAGCCAGCCATGTTGGCTTGTATTAGAGGCCCCACTGACTCATGGGGGCCTCAGAAGGCTTCCTATAAACAGGAGCATCACCAGAGGAGGGGACAAAATAACACCTTGGAGTTCAGCAGCCGAAATTATGTGATACACAGCGACGCATCCGTGAACACGTGACACGCAGCGACGCGGACGCATGCTGGGGGTTTCCTTCATTTGTCTGGGCGCCAGTTTGAAACTTGCACAGTTTGAAAGTGGTGCCAGAAAGATGAAGAAATCACAGTATGCACCACTTCTGTGTCGCCGCTTGTCAAATGGTCCTGGCTTGCCGTCATCAGTGGTGGCAGAGCGACGGAAGCGCTGAGAAGAGGACAGGTCTTCGGCAGCACTGACCCTCTTCACGGACAGAGGCAAGAGGGGAAAATGGAGGGAGTCAAGATGGGGAGAAAGAATAAAGAGGGGGTCAACAAGGACTGAAAGAGGCAAAAGGGGGAAATCAAGAGGGCATAGAGCAACCAAAGGAGGGATTAAGACTCGAGGGGAAGACTTGAGGAAACAGGGGGGATCAAGAGGGATGGAAGAGGCAAAAGGGGGTAAATCAAGTGCTAAGTGGGGGAAAAAGACAAAAATGGGGTATCAAGAGGGGGAGAGAGAGAGGCAAACGGGTGATCAAGAGGGGGAGAGAGGCAAAAGGGGGGATTAAGAGTCAAGAGGGCAGAAAGAGGCAAAAGGGGGAATCAAGAGGCAAATGGCTGAGAAAGAGACAAAAAAGGGGGATGAAGAGGGGGAGAAAGAGGCAAGTGGGTGAGAGAGTCAACAAGGGGAGGTGGAGAGGCAAAAGGGGGGGATAAGAGGCAAAAGGGGAGATTAAGAGTCAAAAGGGGAGATTAAGAGGCAAAAGGGGAGATTAAGAGGCAAAAGGGGGAGATTAAGAGTCAAGAGGGGAGATTAAGAGGCAAAAGGGGGAGATTAAGAGTCAAGAGGGGAGTTTAAGAGGCAAAAGGGGAGATTAAGAGTCAAGAGAGGAGTTTAAGAGGCAAAAGGGGAGATTAAGAGTCAAGAGGGGAGAAAGAGGCAAAAGGGAGAGATTAAGAGTCAAGAGGGGAGAAAGAGGCAAAAGGGGGAGATTAAGAGGTGGAGAGTCAAGAGGCAAAAGGGGGAGATTAAGAGGTGGAGAGTCAAGAGGCAAAAGGGTGATAAAGAGGGTTGAAAATCAAAAGGGGTAAATCAGGTGCTAAGGAGGGAGAAAGATAAAAATGGGGGATCAAGAGGGGGTAAAGAGGTGGAGAGTCAAGAGGCACAAGGATGATCAAGAGGGAAAGAAATAGGCAAAAGGGGGGATCAAGAGTCGAGGGGGAGAGTCAAGATGCCAAAATTGGGATCAAGAGTCAAAAGGGGGAGAGTCAACAAGGGGGAGGAAGAGGGGAGGTCAAGCGAGGGAGAGGCAAAAGGGGGGATCACTAGGGGGAGAAAGAGGCAAAAGGTGGGATGAAGAGGGGGAGAGAGAAAAGAGGGGGGAAAGAGGCAAAAGGGGGTGTCAAGAGGGGGAGAAAGAGGTAAAAGGGGATGAAGAGGGGGAGAAAAAGATGGAATGGGGGATCAAGAGGCAAGGGGGCAATAGTAGGAGAAAGAGGCAAGAGCAAGGATCAAGAGAAATACTTTCTCCGCCTTGCTGTTTTTCTCTTTATTCAATTCTTAACTATTTCGCCCCCTGCACCTTTATCTTTCTGTCCCCACTTTTCTTTTTCCACTCGTTACTTCTTTCTCTTTAGTCCATTCATGCCTTTGTCCCACTTGCCCCTCTTTATCCCACTCTTTCTCTCTCTCCTTTCTTCCCCCTTTATCCCCCTCTTTATCCCTTTTTCTCTCTCATTCTTGCCCCTGCTTTATACCACCTCTTGCCTCTTTATCCTTCCTCTTGTCCCTGCGTTGTGTTGCAAAGCTTTGGATACCTCTCTGGCACTGAAAGGGTTAAATTGTGCCTCAGTCTGTTTAAAAGGATGGACATTTGTCCTTGATACAACAGTCGGGTATATCTATATAATCACTGTAACAAAAGCACGTACCTAGGTAGGAATCCATTATACAGCAGTCAGGTGTATCTATATAACTGCTGTGTGTAACAGAAGCACTTACCTAGGTAGGTGTCCATCATACAGCAGTCAGGTGTATCTATATAATTACTGTGTGTAACAGAAGGACTTACCTAGGTAGGAGTCCGTCATACAGCAGTCAGGTGTATCTATATAATTACTGTGTGTAACAGAAGCACTTACCTAGGTAGGAGTCCGTCAGACAGCAGTCAGGTGTATCTATATAATTACTGTGTGTAACAGAAGCACTTACCTAGGTAGGAGTCCGTCAGACAGCAGTCAGGTGTATCTATATAATTACTGTGTGTAACAGAAGCACTTACCTAGGTAGGAGTCCATCATACAGCAGTCAGGTGTATCTATATAATTACTGTGTGTAACAGAAGCACTTACCTAGGTAGGGGTCCATCATACAGCAGTCAGGTGTATCTATATAATTACTGTGTGTAACAGAAGCACTTACCTAGGTAGGAGTCCGTCAGACAGCAGTCAGGTGTATCTATATAATTACTGTGTGTAACAGAAGCACTTACCTAGGTAGGAGTCCATCTTACAGCAGTTGGGTGTATCTATATAATTACTGTGTGTAAGAGAAGCACTTACCTACAGAGGCGTAGCGGAGGCCCCCGCCGGGCATCAGGGGCCCCCAAAAATATTGTGTCCCGTTTTATTGAATTGGAGGCCCCGCCAGTCATGGGGCCCCCAAAAGAAAATGAAAAAGCCCCCCATAAGTGAGAACCGCCAGTCAGTGCGGCAGGAGGCTTCACGTATGCGTCCAAGTCCACTTCCTGTCTGCAGTGGTTACCTGCAGTGCGTCTAGGCTCTAGCTGTGGTTGGCTGGCAGTGGCACGTGACGTCTCCCCTCCTCCAGACTAGAGTCGCTCGAGTCATCTAAGCGCCGACAACACGGCTGCATAACAAAATCCCGCCTCTGCTATAATCCTTTGCCTTCACCTGCTATAGAACGGGAGCCATCTACTCATACAGGCGCAGCAGTTGGCGGATGGCTGAGGTGGCTTAAAGAAGTGGTCATGACGACCCACTGCCGCACTGCGAAGGCTGGAGGCTTTCTTCTCTCCACTCTTATCTGGTGGTAAGTCCATCATAAAGCAGCAGGAGAGAACAGCCGTTTAACCCTTTGAGTGCCATATAGGTGTCCAGCGCATTGAGGATCAATGTGATGGATACCTCTTTGGCAAGCAAAGGGTTAATTTAACTGAAATGGACAACAGGACAATGTGAGGTGGACAATATAAGTGGACAGTGTGTGTGGGGGGGACAATGTGAAGTAAACAGTGTGTGTGTGGGGGACAGTGTGGGTGTGGACAGTGTGAGTTGGACACTGGGTGGACAGTGTGAGGTGAACAGTGTGGATGCGGTCAGTGTAAAGTGGACAGTGTGAATGTGGACAATGTGGGTGGTTAGTTTGAGGCGGACAAATGTGGGTGGACAATGTGGGTGTGGACGGTGTGAGGTGGATAATGTGGATGTGGTCAATGTGAGGTGAACAGTGTTGATGTGGATAATGTGAGGCGGACAAATGTGGGTGGATAGTGTGAACAATGTGGATGTGGTCAGTGTGAGGTGAACAGTGTGGATGTGGTCAGTGTGGATGTGGTCAGTGTGGATGTGGTCAGTGTGGATGTGGTCAGTGTGAGGTGAACAGTGTGGATGTGGTCAGTGTGGATGTGGTCAGTGTGGATGTGGTCAGTGTGGATGTGGTCAGTGTGGATGTGGACAGTGTGAGGTGAACAGTGTGTGGATGTGGTCAGTGTGAGGTGAACAGTGTGTGGATGTGGTCAGTGTGGATGTGGTCAGCGTGGAGGTGAACAGTGTGTGGATGTGGTCAGTGTGAGGTGAACAGTGTGTGGATGTGGTCAGTGTGTAGAGGACAGATGTGGGTGGACAGTGTGAGGAGGACAGATGTGGGTGGACAGTAAGTGTGGATGTCGTCAGGGTGAGGTGAACAGTGTGGATGTGGACAGTGTGAGGTGGACAATGTGGGTGATAGTTTGATGTGGACAGTGTGAGGCGGACAATGTGGGTGGACAGTAAGTGTGGATGTCGTCAGGGTGAGGTGAACAGTGTGGATGTGGACAGTGTGAGGTGGACAATGTGGGTGATAGTTTGATGTGGACAGTGTGAGGCGGACAATGTGGGTGGGCAGTGTGAGTGTGGACAGTGACTAATATTAATAATGTAAGCCTCAAGATGTAAATCAGAAAGGTAGTTAATAACTTCCATTTAAAGGGATAGTAATGTCAAATAAAAGTATTAACTATATGGTAGATAAAATTAAAAGAGCACTTGCACTTATTCGTATCTCTCAGACAGTTATGGTTTGAGAGATATAGGAAAATAAAGTTCTCCGCTCCCTCCCCTTTCTGCTTGACGCGTTGTAAAGCTGTCAGAAGCAGATTCTGGTTCCTGGATCAGACAGTGGCTCTTCAGCAGCACTGACATAGCAATACCTAAAAATAAATTCTTAATCGGAACGGTCTACAGCGTGTGCCTGGTTTGAAAGCACATGATGTAGACCATTCCAATGAAGTATTTATCTTTAGATATCGTTATAGCAATGCTGCTGAAGATCCGGGTCTGGCCAAGCGACCAGCATCTGCTTTTGACAGCTTTACAGCTCGTCAAGCAGAAAGGGGAAGGAGAGGAGAACTTTATTTTCCTATATCCCATACCTATATCCCAAACCGTTATGGTTTGAGAGATACAATTAAAAGAGAGTACTTGCACTTATTTGTATCTACCATATAGTTAATACTTTTTTTCTGACATTACTATCCCTTTAATCTAGAACCATATATGCTCACTGAACTTAGAATTTCATTATTTTTGAAATTCTAAGTTCAGTGAGCACATATTGTTATCCGCATGTGCTGAGTGAAGAAGACATAAATCATGCTTATATCATTGACATTGGTATCCTTTTAAAAAGTCACATGCAAAATAGTGTGTGACTACAGGGAGAAGTCATCATGTTACCATGATTAAAAGGGTGACATGAGAATCTCACATTGCAGGACAGAGCTAGATTCTCAAGCCGCACCTTCAAGTCCCATCATCCTTAGCACCTGATTTACAGAGCCCAGCACTGAACAGCAAATAAACTGAAGTAACTAAACTAAACTGAAATAACTATGGGACATAAGTATTAAAACCCTGCTTGCACACCTTGCAGATACATGGCAGACAGTGGTCAAAGTTTAATCTGCTAGTAGATTGTACATGGAACACTCAAGTAAGCCGCTCCAGCCTCTCTCTCCCCTTCTCACTCTTACTTGATTGATGTTCCATGTACAATCTACACTTCAGTTAAGTAACTGTGTATAAACTTTGACCATTGTCTGCCATGTATTTGCAAGGTCTACAAGCGGGGTTTTATTACTTATGTCCCATAGTTGTTTCAGTTTAGTTAGTTCCGTTTATTTGCTGTTCAGCGATGGGCTCTGTAAATCGGGTGCTAAGGATGATGGCACTTGAAGGCGCCGTTTGAAGGCACGACATGATAATCTCGCGATGTCCTGCAATGTGAGATCCTCATGTCGCACTTTTAATCAAGGTGACATGATGACTGCTCCCTGTAGTCGCACGCTGTTTTGCATGTGACTTTTTAAAAGTGCACTATTGACTTTAAGGGGTTAATAATATTGAATTAATTTTAAAATTTAACCATGTGTACTCAGTATGGTGAAATGAACTTAGAAATTCATAAAACATGTCCTTGTCATTGAAATAAGGGTTAATATTAACTTCAGTTTAAAACAGAAGCATGTACTCATTGATGATATTCATGAAACATCATGCCCTTGTCAAGGCACTCCAAGGATTAATAATATATGATATAGACTATATTATATATTAACCATTTGAGTGAAAGAGAATGTTCTATGAATTTCTTAACTGAGAACATGTGGTTCTATCAGGTTAACTGCTGTTTAAAATAGAACCACATGTTCTCAGTTAAGAAATTCATAGAACATTCTCTTTCACTCAAATGGTTAATATATAATTGCTGTTTTACATTAAAATGAATGTGCTCACCCTGCTCCTCCACACACACCCATAAAAGCATTCTAACTCACAATGTATGCCAAAGTGGATCATTTTAAGTTCATAAGGGTACATTGTATAACTAATTTGCTCTTATGCTTGCATGTTGTGCACCCATTTGGTGCCCAGTCCAGATTAATATAATGTGATATGGATGTTGATATTTAGAATAATTTTTGCAAATTAATCTAAATATCATTATCCACACCACATTGTATAAATCTGGGCACCAATTGGGCGCACATAAGAGTGGAGTGGCAAATCAGTTACACAGTGTGACCCACTGCTGTTGCCCTGTACCAATATGTGTATAAAATGCCCCACTTTGGAATATATTGTGAATTATTATGCTTTTGTGGGAGGCAGTGAGGCATTGTGGTGACAAATAACGCTGTATTGCTCTGCTTGTGGCATATAATGGAGTATGACACTGGTGGTAGCATAAAACTCTGTATTTCTCTGGTGGTGGCATAAAAAGCTATTGCTCTAGTGGTGGCATATAACTCTGTATTGCTTTGATGGTGACATATAACTGTATTGATGTACTGGTGGCATATAACTGTATTGCTCTGGTGGTGGCATATACCATAAAATCTTGTGTGTAATACGCACAATTTTGCCCCTTCACCTTATGTGAAGTGGGGGGTGCGTATTATATATTAAAAAAATGCCACTGCAGCACTGCTTGCATCCTCTCCCGCTCCTTAGTTCAATTTTGTTATCCTGACAGGGTCCCTGTGGGCGGCATGTTTGCATCTGCCGCCCTGCGAGGACCTCTAGGTCCTCGTAGGGCAATACCATATATCTAATGCACATAGCTATATGCTTTGGATCTATGGTATTGCCCTGCGAGGACCTTGAGGTCCTCGCAAGACATTACCATTGGTGAGGCAGAAGAGGTCCCGATGGCAATGCTGGAATCGGACGGGAGATGCAAGCATGCTGCCCGCTGGGACCCTGTCAGGATAACTACATTGGACTACAGAGGGAAAGAGGAGGCCATGGGTAAGTGGGGAGGGAGGAAAGCAGTGTGGCAGTGTCATTTTTTTGTGTGTACATAGGCACTCTTGTTTTCCCCGAAAATCTTGGGTATAATGTTCTACTGCGTATTATACACAGGTGAGTATTATACCTGAGATTTTACAGTAACTGTATGGCACTGATGGTGGCACATAAGTCTGTATTGTTTTGGTGGTGGCATATAACTCTGTATTGCTCTGGTGGTGGTATATAACTCTCTGTATTGATATGCTGATGACATATAACTCTATCTCTCTGTTGATGGCAAATAATTATGTATTGCTGTGCTGGTGACATAGAACTGTATTGCTCTAGGGCTGCAACAACTAATCGATAAAATCGATAAAAACCAATAATGAGAATCGTTGCCAACAATTCTCGTTATCGATTCGTTGTGCAGCTATTAGTTGTGCCGCCCAGCATCCCCACAGCCACCATATGTTCTGAAAGGCTGAACGCCTTAATGTCTACCGGATGCTGCTGTCTTCTTACTGCCCGCATTGATGACATCTGCCCCGGATGTCACCAGTGCAGGAAAGAGTGAAAAAGAGGTATGGGGGAGAGACATACATGGGGGAGAGAAAGAGGCACAAGGGGGAGAGAAAGAGAGGCACAAGGGGAAGAAAGAGAGAAGTACATGGGGGAGAAAGAGAGGCACAAGGGGGAGAAAGAGAGAAGTACATGGGGGAGAAAGAGGCGCAAGGGGGAGAAAGAGAGAAGTACATGGGGGAGAAAGAGGCGCAAGGGGGAGAGAGAGAGAAGTACATGGGGGAGAAAGAGGCGCAAGGGGGAGAGAGAGAGAAGTACATGGGGAGAAAGAGGCGCAAGGGGGAGAGAGAGAGAGAGAAGTACATGGGGGAGAAAGAGGCGCAAGGGGGAGAGAGAGAGAGAGAAGTACATGGGGGAGAAAGAGGCGCAAGGGGGAGAGAGAGAGAAGTACATGGGGGAGAAAGAGGCGCAAGGGGGGGAGAGAGAGAGAGAAGTACATGGGGGAGAAAGAGGCGCAAGGGGGAGAGAGAGAGAAGTACATGGGGGAGAAAGAGGCGCAAGGGGGAGAGAGAGAGAAGTACATGGGGGAGAAAGAGGCGCAAGGGGGAGAGAGAGAGAAGTACAAGGGGGAGAAAGAGGCACAAGGGGGGGAGGGAGAGAAGTACATGGGGGAGAGAGAGAGGCACAAGGGGGAGAAAGAGGTGCAAGGGGGGGAGGGAGAGAAGTACATGGGGGAGAGAGAGAGGCACAAGGGGGAGAAAGAGAGAAGTACATGGGGGAGAGAGAGAGGCACAAGGGGGAGAAAGAGAGAAGTACATGGGGGAGAGAGAGGCACAAGGGGGAGAGAGAGAGAAGTACATGGGGGAGAGAGAGAGAAGTACATGGGGGAGAAAGGCACAAGGGGGAGAGATAGAGAAGTACATGGGGGAGACAAAGACAAGTGAAATGTGTTTTATTTTGGGTTTGTTTTAATCTGGTATCTGGATAATCCCTATGGCTGCTATGGTGCCCATCCATTTGAAAAGGGCGGGGTGGCAGGGGACTATGACTGCTGTTTCCTCACTGTAGCTTCTGAGTTGTATATCTGTACATATTTTTCATGTGTGCTAGTAACGTTTGGATAATGGTTACTCCTTATTTCTATTCGTTATTGTTGTGGGTGGGGTCTAATAGAGGTGGGGCTTAATTGGGGTGGAGTTTAATAGAGGCGGGGCTAAGGGGCCCCTTCTTCGAGTTTGCAGGGGGGCCCCTGCATTTTGTGTTACGCTTCTGCGTCCTGTAAGTGCCGTACGAAACTACAACTCAAGCACACTTAGTGTTTCACACTGGAAACAAATCACCCAATCGAATGCTTAGAATGTGAAGACTTACAGAGAATAGAAGCAATAGCAAGGTAACTTGAAGAAGGAGGTGATAAGGAAGTTATGTTATGCTGCAAAACAGACACCAAAGCATTTGCCATTTCATTGGTAATGCACGAGAGTGAAGGGACAGCACCTGTTGTTTGTACGATTTCTTAGGGACCACCGGTAAGCACAACACTCAGCTCTTGCGGTCATAAAATAAGACCTGGACTGGAGTGGGTACATGAGGCAGAGGTGGGTAGATGCCAGACCAGCTACAGAACATGCAGTCTACCAGGAAATTTCCTGATATCCAGGTAGACCAGTCTGGCCCACACAGATTCATGCATTCTGCCTGCTTCAATTGTAGAAACTGCCAGTAAATGTCATATGTACTTCTATGACACAATATCCAGGACAGATTGAAGATGTTATCTTTTGAATAAAAGCACAAGGACAAAATTCATAAGGACTGTTAAGGTTTTCCTGGCAATAGTAAGGTAAGTAGGGGATTATTATTAGAAGGTGTGACCTTTAACCACTTGGATGGTAAAGTGTTCTCCCAATGCACTGCAGACCTCTAGCATCCAGGGTGATCATTTAATAATGATTGTACAGTTAGTCTGCCTGAGAATTGCTCCATTTTTGCAACTTTTTTTACCAATATAGTTCATAAACTTTACAACACTATGTCTACTGTACGCCAACGTTTAAAGTGACAATATCACCTTAAAATGAGTAGGGTTCACCCCCTTTTGGATATCATGTTATCAAGCTAGCATTTGTAAAAATTATTTGCAGTAGCCCCAAAATATGTACTAAATTTTCTTGCCCTATTTATATGTAGGCAGGTATGTATGACCGTTTCACTTCTTTGTTTCTGCAAGCTACTATAAGTCAGAGTTGATAATACTTTGTGAACCAAAAACAAAGGGTTCTAATTTCAAAGCAATTATATATGTTAAATGTTCACCTGTTGCCTTCACAACTTTTAGTCTCATTAAATAAGTCCTGTTTCAAACGCCAATAATTTACGCTTTTTGTTTTGCAAATTGGTTAATGATTTAGACATTTTTGAAGTTGTAGTTGGGGAAATCTAACTTAAGCAGAGCTTTGTGTACTTAGTTGGTCAGCATGCATAATCAATGACATGTCTAGAACATTACCTCTTTCCACCTTCTTTGGCTGCTATCCACCAGAGGGGTGGGATAAATTGATAAGGAGAAATAATCATGACAATTCTTTCAAGATGGATGCTCCTACTGAGGGGAGGAATTGAAAAGGTGCAATATCCTCTTAAATGTTTTATCAATTTTTAACAAGCTTGATAACAAATGCACCAAAACTGTAGCTTCAAGCTTCCTTTCACATTTATTGCTGACAAGTTTTAGGACTTTCATAGCAAAGAAATAAAAATGCTGACTTGAAGCACATACTATGTAAATAGACTTGAACTCTTTTTACTTCACTTTCCTTACTGTAGTAAAAAAAATCCTAATAACCACTATTAGTTTTGCCCTTGAACCTTTGATCAATCTTCAATCAGTCCTGGATATCATATCCATGGAGACAGACATGACACTTGGAGGATCTTTCAGACTGCAGCTGTCAGAATGCATGAGACTACTAATTTTTTAAGGACCAGGGGGATGTGCAACATATTGCAAAACAAAGTATGCTCACCCCTCTGGTCTTTAACACCTTAACGATGAGCGGTCCGAAGAAGTGACCTTCCCTTATGGATCGCCTCAATCTTTGTTGGTTGCAGGCACATGACTGATGACATGTACTGGCATGCTGAATGGGGGTCTGAGAGAGACTGCTTCAGTCTTGGAGTGGTAAATTTCAGACCCCACTAGTGCTTACAGCGTTCTTACAGGAGCAGTTTAAGCACAAAATACATGACATGCCAGGACCGTCACCAGTCTTTAAGGGGTTAAAGAGTTAAGATTATGATGTGTCGTGAGAAGAATTTGAGGACCTCTCGTTCTGCTAGAGATTGTTACATCTCGTCTGTTATAAGGCTCATCAGGATTTTCTAGCCATAGTATGTGTTAGTTCTCCTTTGAAGACAAATAGAATTATACATAATAAGTAATGATCATTTCTTTTAAAGGACAATTTCATGTTACAGTGGATGTGAACTGTGGATAGAGTCATCATTAATGACATACCTGCATATCTGGAGAATACTCCTGTTTTAGCTTGTTAACAATGATGATTAATTTAATAATTGCCAAAAATGTTCTGTAGAGACTGGTTAAACATAGAGATCATTTTGAACTTTGATTAACTTTTAAACCATTTAAAGTGCTATTGGGTTTTATCAAACTTTAACCTCTTCCTTTCGGATAAATGGAACCTCTTTTCACAGCCAGTTGACATATTGTCACTACTTTTCAAATGGTGTCATTTTGAAAGTGCACATGAATCATCACCATTATCTGGATGTAGCAAGACAAGTTTCAGGTTAAGTTTCCAATGACAAGGGCAAAGAGATGAGACGGGTGTTTGTTCTCTGTCTTCCTGCAGATGGAGACAACAGATTTTTAATGTTATGTTATCTTCAGCTGTTATCCAGATGTTAGTGTACATTAAATGTTTTTTCATAGCATACCAGTCCATTGCACATTCTTCATTCAATTTATAGAGGGGACTTCAAGTAACTAAACAAATTTATATGAAATTTATATGAAATTGATTTACTATTTATAGATCCTCATGTATTATAATGGAGCTTCATCTGTCACTTTGTTCTGTTTTTTTATGTCCCTATTTAACTGATCAGCAGTGAACTGGAAGCCAGAGGTTCCACATGCTCCCAATAGGGGCATCACCTGCAACCTCATGCCTGTTCTTTGGTACAGTAGGAAGAGGATATTATTTCACCCTATTACAAAACAAACCCCCCTCCTCCCCCATTTTGCACTCCTAAAAAGCACCCATCAGCTTTATTTTATAGCAAGCATGACTTACTTGTAACACTGTTCGATCTTGAACCCTTGAATGCAAGAGAGAACTCTGACACATTGCAAAGCCATGATCTGGAAACCTCTCTATCATATAAGAATGCTTATCCATAATGGATGGCCCTTTACTGGACCTGAGGACCAAAAGCAGCCAAGAATTTAAATCAGAAATATAATGAAACCCAGTACTGAATGTGCATTCCATTATACAAAGCTATTTACCATTTATTTTTGCATCAGTGGCCTCGTCCTCTATCAGTATCAATAGCAAACAAAATCTTTAGTCTCAGCAGACATAATATGGAGCAATTTGTTTTTTTTGTTTTTTTATGTTTATACATGTATTTTGCTTTAAGTTACTCACCTCCAAATAATGCTTCTTGGCTTACCATTGTGTAGCTATTACATAAACAACGCATTTATTTGTATCATAATATCACCCCTTAGACATCACTTCTAACCAGTTTGTCTTCTCTCTCTCTCTCTCTCATGAATACGTTTATATAGCATCACAAGCGTAAGCAGTGCTTAACAACTTAAGGGTTTGGACGATACAGGGTTACAAGTGGGGTCCCTACTCGAAAGCTTACAATATAATGTGGTAATGGGAGACATATAGAGTATTGTCCTGTTCAGGAAAGGGACACATAAATATGGATGTACAAAGTCACTGCCTTCTAGCTTTTTGAAGTTTTATTGAGGAGACATAAAATGAGACTTGAAGACTGAAAGAGATGTACAGTGATGCAGGCTGGGAGGTAGAGCATTCCATAGATAAGGAGCAATGAGAGAAAAATGTTTCAAATATGAGAGGTCTGCAGACATAAAAGGAGCTGAGAGAAGAATGTCATTGGCTGATCATAAGTAGTGGGATGGGATATAGCAGGAGATCAGAGAAATTTAGTAAGGGGTAGAATACAGAAGGGTCTTGAATGAGAGAAACAGTATTCTGCAAGATATCTGGAGGGACAGGAGTGATAAAGAGATGATAAAGCAGAGATAACTTATCCAGTGATATCACTTCTCCAATAACTATGTTATTCTATAGAACCTATGCACTAAGATCTCCAAAGTTGGAATTGGAGAAGTGATATCACTGGAGAAGTCATCTCCACCTAATCACCTCTGTATCAGCCTTAGTGCATAGCCCCCCTAGAGTTTGATAGGCAGCCATTAGAGATAGAGGAGGAGAAGGGGGCAGGGATAATCTGTAGTGACATTAAAGGGATACTAATGTTTCAATAAAAACAGCAGCTCCAATTAATCTTCATAGCATTTGGGCCATGGAGAGTGTTTCAAGCACTTGTTGTAGACCATTCCAATGAAGGGATTCGTGGTAAATAACGAGATTGCGGCTCTGCTCAAGCACCTCCCTGTCGGCCGACATGGATCTCCTGCTGACAGCTTTATCAGCAAAACCCACTTCTAGATCATTAATGAATACGTTAAAATTCATTGGGCCCAGAGTTCAAACCTATGGCACCCTACCTACAACTTTAGACCAACTTGTAAAGGTCCTAGTTACATCAATTTTCTGCACTCAATCATTTATCCAGTTCTCCATCCATGCACATATATCACATCTCACATGTGAGAGCCAGCTCCCAGAGATTCAGTTCTTGCAGTTCTACCTGGTCCATTAACTCTCCTGCTTTGTAATTGCCTCTTCTATTGATTACCCTGCTGCACACACCCTTAACAACAATAACAAGGAGCCTCACTAGCATCACACTGAACATGCATAATGTTTACACAGACAGGTTTCCAGATTACAGTTTCTGACCTTGCCTTTTCCTGACTTCTTGTTTGATGCTTGTCCTGATCTCTGCCTCTTTCTTTGCGAAGACTGTGGTTGCGGATTTGGATCCTAGATTTTATTTTTTTTGTGAACATCAACATCCTTGAAGTTGCTGGCCTTGTAGTCCTTCTACTTTTATCTTGCTGTATAAGTACTTGATTTGTGCCTCTGGGTATGCTGCTGCATCCAGCAATAAGAAAGTGTGCCCATCCTTGTCCAGTGCTGTCAACAACTTTACCCACTGCTAGTAACAAGAGGAAGGTCACACTTGCAGTTGACATCACTTCCAAGTTGTGCACCTCAGCTTAGCTCTCTAACAGCCACTTTTGGAGTTTGCTTGATATGCCAACCTGTGGCTACCCCCACAGTCTTGTACTACTGCTGTCAAGTAAGTATCTACTTTCCCCCCCCTGCCTATAGGTCTTCCTTCTGTGTGACAGATTTTTGCATGCACCCTAACTGTGGACCATGAAGAGACATCAAATGGAGTGGTGCTACGTTTACAACATTCCTTTCAAATAAAATTGCTAGAAGCTGTATTCCATCCCTGCACTTGTGAAAGTTTTGTCCAGTATAAGACAGATTCCCCTGTACCTACAAACACTACAACTTCTTCCTCCTCTGTTTTCAGATGAAAATCCTAAGGAGTTAAGGATTTTCTTAAACCTGTTTACCTAAAACATTTGGTACAAACCAAGCCTGAATCATATTCCCAAGTTCTGTGTTAAAGGGACAGACACTTGCCTGGGTTGCCTTTGCTTCACAGACATTCTCCCAAGTTGGATATTCCAGGCACCTTCATTGCTACTTTGACATCTGTGTTCGGTATTCCTGGGATACAAGTCACCACTAAAGCATTCATTCTGGAAACATAGTAAAGAAAAAACACCTTGGTGCAAATCCATAGAATTCAGTAGTCTCGATTATGATACGGACTGAGTAAGCACTCTCAGGAAGGGTGTATTTGCAAAACTAAAAGATGAACTAACTGTTCAGGACATTCCTGACACTTTAGAAGTTTGAATCAGTCTTGGCATTACCCTGAAAAATTAAAGGGTCCATTCCAGGAGATTTTTTATTACTTCTGTACAACTTGCACCATGTTTTCTCATGTACTTGGGGCACCTGAATAATCTCTTCTTGATGAAGACTTTGTCATCCTTCAAATCTAAGGAATCTCCAGCTCATATCACCACTATGGATGACAACCCCTGCCCCTTCAGGAACTGGATATATTTCTCAGTCTATAGCCCTTCAAGTCCTAGTGGGTGTTTTACATCAAGAGGTTGCTCCCACAAAATTCATTCATTCTGGGTTTTCCCTGGCTCCAAAACCTCAACCCTCATATTGATTGTTAGTTTGTAGATTGAGTTCTTGAGACTTTCCTGTAAAGTACACTGTTCAGCCTCCGTTGCCCTTTCTTCTATAGCTACTGAAGTCTGCCCAGTGCCTGAGTCATACAAGGACTAAGCAGATGTGTTTTGGAAAAAAAAAACATAGAAGAATGTTTCTCAAAGCATTCAAGGGGTTAAAAGCTAATTCAAATAAATGGGAATTTAGGGATTTTTGTGTGTGTTCCTTATATGGTGCAGCTTCCTGAATACAGCCCTAAATTGCTAAATTTAGCTCTACAAGCCTGGTCAGACTGTTTATTCCTTCCTAAATAAAATATTACATTGTGAAAGCAGCCACAAATCCTAATGAGATCATTGCCCAGCATGTGTATCTCATTCCATGTGCTATGGGTATGAGCTCACTGTAACCCATCCCTCTGGGTAGTTTTACAACTCCAGATTACAAGATCATTATACACTAATACCAAATGCTGATTTTAAACTGTTTATTACTATAGTAGTATGTAGATTATACTACAATAGTTTGTTTATGATTGATTAGATTTTAAGTTCGGGGGTCTCTCTGGCTAGACAGTAAACACAGATCTCAAACTGGCCACTGGAATGATAAAGCAGCTCTTGCTGTCAAAGTTGCAGCTGAAATATATTTTTCCCCCCAGATTTTAAAGGGGAACTGACATCTTCTAATAACCCCATATTTTCTTACTATTTTCAGAAAACCCAAGTGGCCCCTGTGATTTTTCCCTTGTTTTTGGTTCATATGATAATCTGCAATCAGTCATGTATGTCCAGGGAAGCAGACATGACAGCTGCTAGCAGGACCAAAGGACCTCAAACTCTGCTCACTGCACATGGTAATCCTAAAGATACAGTGCTGATTATTGCAGAGCCAGTTGGCAAATAACTAAATTGACAAAGACTCATGTTGGCCAGCTAAAGATGATGAGATCTGTTGTTAAATAACAGCTGGAGAGCTGTAGGTTAAGCTTCTTTGTTGCAAAATTGGCTAGCAACCAACCATAAAAGGTATTCCTTAGCTTCTAGCTTTTGTATTATATATTACTGATAATAAGTATTTCTTAATGCAACCCTTACAATACTAACTAACAAGTCCAACTTGATGTATTCACAAAACAGATGCCTTATACAATATTACTAGAAACAAGCTATGGAGGTAGGCAGCATCAATCCTCTTAACCCTATAGGATTTCACTTGTCCTTTACTACTGAGACTAAAAGTCATGCTTTAACATTTCCTGAAGATGAATTTACATATTGATATTTCTCTTACATCCAATATGGAGCACAGGAGCCATGGGATTGAGCACCCTCCTCCAGGATGGCAAGGCACTTAAAAAAAAATGTTTTTTGAGGTGTGAAGAGTGAAGACTCCTTCCATATCCTCCAGCTCAACCCCCCGCCCACCAGATTCATGTCTCCTGCATCCAAGCAAAATGAGATACAGTGGAATGTCGGTTAGCTTTAAGGTTATTTTGTTTTTCTTTTAGATATGGGGCTGTATAATCCCCTATTTGGCAGGCTTACATCACTGACTTCCCAGCTCACAGTAGCTTTATGGATATTTTTTCCCTGTAGAAGTTGAGTTTATGATAAGTCTGTTCCTTATCTCTTAGAGATTGTGTCCCATTTAGATAGGAGCCTGAAGACAGAACAGTAGTTAGTAACCATTTGCGTGCAATGGTCCATCTTTATTCACAATTATGCTACCTTCCACACTCTACGTGATGTTTAGGGACATATTCCTGTCTCTCACTCTTCTTCATACGCCTGTTAGCATAGATGACTGCACTGTTTTTATTTTTACCCTTGCATTACTGTAATAATAGTATGAGTTTTCTCTGGGACATTTGGACTTCTAAACACTGCAAAACCTACGTAACATTCATCATCCTCCCCCAAGGGTTTTTTTGGGTAACTCTTTTGGTTATTTTTAATAAAGTGCAATTTTAGGTGCATGGCCCCTTTGCTCTTGAAGGGCTCGTCATGTGTTGGAGACCCTTCAGGTCTCTGAGACCTGTGATGGGGTTTACTTCCCCATATATTTTCTAGAAGAGCAGGAAAGACTCCCCTGTCTTTCTTCCTAATAACACCCTTGATCAAATTCTCCTGAAAGAGTGGAACACTCCAGATAAGAGATTTTTCCTTAACAAACATATCTCTAAGCTATACTCTTTTACAGCTGAGGTACTAGTGCAGTGAGCTTCTCCTCCAACGGTTGAACACCTCCCTCAATTTCATGTTTGGTCATCAATAATTTAGATAAATAGAGTGAATGAGCAGTAAAGTGGCAGATGAAGTGTAATGTAGATAAATACATGATTATGCATTTGGGTTATAGAAACAAATATGTTACTTAAACACTAAATGGGACTAAATGGGAAACTACTTATCCTCATTAGAAAGAAATTTCAGAGTAGGGATGGGTGAAAATGTTACTCTCAAACCAAAATAGGTGAAAAATGGCACTTACTGGTTAGTGGAACAGAGACAGGGACCCTCCCCCCCCAGTGTAAGCTGTGACTGGGGCAGACTGATACTTGACTGGATAGAGTATTTTGTACAGAATGATTTGTAGGACTTAGACTTGTTGTTAGAGGCCCAAGCCCTGAGGAATCATTGATTTGTAGGACTTAGTCTTGTTAGGTCCAAGCCCAGAGGAAACGTTGATTTGAAGGATTTTGACTTGTTAGATGCCCAAGCTCCGAGGCAACATTGATTTGTTTTTTAGACTTGTTTGGCACACGCTCTGAGGAAACATTGATTTGTATGACTTAGTCTAAGGAGTGTGCTGAAAGTACCAACCCAGAAGCAAGGTGTCTGACACAATGGCATCTTACCATGGCACAAGGTCAGGGACTGACAGTTCCCACCCAAAGTTTGACCTTTGGGTACGACCAGGAGAGGATGAGTACAATGGAAAGCCCTAAAGCATGCAGCAGTATGTAAGTTAGAGGCCTGCTCCCCGGAGAGTTCCTTAGGACCATAACTCTTCCAGTGCACAAGATATTCTAAATGGCCCCTTTGCCAGGGGGAATCGAGCAAGTCCTAAACCTCAAAGTCCTCATTATCATTCACCATCACGGGAGCAGGGGGTGAGGGAGTCCTGCAATCAAGTAGCATTTGTAGTAGGATTTTGTTACAATGTTGCTGTTGCATTTCATTATATATAAAAACGTGGTAGCATCTATTTTCTTTGTGTTCCAGCATTTGTAGTCCAGAATTTAAGCAAAGAGACATGAAATAAAGTAGGGAGAAGGAAAGAGGCAGGAAGGTCCAGGGGAAGAGAAGAGAGATTGATGATTTTAACCACCTGTAAGGACCAATAAATTTAGTTCCCAGCTTCTTAGCAGGGCTAAATAGTCCCTGCCTTTAACATCATTCAACAAATTTCCAATACTAGATAGCCTTAATAACAAATCTCTTTTTGTTCTTTTCAGTCTTGGTATTAAATGGTTGAACTCCAGTTCAATTTATAAGCATGAGATATTTGAGTCAAGAATGATGTTTTCCTTTCCTTCTATCCCTTTTTCTGTTTAAGGGGTTTTTCATTCTTGGTGCCCCCTACCCCCCTGTCAGACATATTGATCCTGTATTTAGTGGCCATTACTTTGTGGAGGAAGTTGTATTTGACAGGGAGGATATGGATTACTCCTTGTCCTTTGGCGATGCCAATGAGGAAGATCCTTGCCCTTCAGCTGAGGAGCTCATCAGAGCAGCATTATTTATTCTGTAGGTTTCTGAGGCCTATGATTCAGGATCTTCTTCACTGCACATCTTCCAATGGCACAAAAAGGAGTTCCCTATTTTTCCTCTCCATCATGCTATGGGCCAGGTTGTCTTGCAAGAATTAAGGATGCCTGATAAGAGACTCTTCCTTAAGAAGCAAATTTCCAACCTCTTTCCTTTTTTACCTGAGGCCTTGTTATAGTTGGCTTCTCCACCTGTGGTTGATCGCCCAATATCTCACCTTGCCAAAAACACTGCCCTGTCTCTGTCAAATACTGCAGCTCTTAAGGATCAGGCAGATAAATGCTAATTGGAGTCGAACGGTATGGTTCCAAGGCTTGTCCTTCGGCCCATTTTTGCAACTATTTTGGTCATTAGAGCCATTGGGGTGATCAATTCTCAGATCCCATCCGTTGGGAAGTTCCCAAAGAGGAGCTATTAGTTATGCTGGCCAGTATTCTGAAGGCCAATGCATATCTTACTGAAGTGGCTTTTGATGAAGCCTTAGCCTTTTGGGTAGCCATGCATCAAACCTACTGGCTCAAGATTTGGTTGACTGAAGAAAATTCCAAAAAGCCTTTGGTGTCCCTTTGCTTTGCTCACCAGGGTAAGGTCATTAGTGATGCTACTGTAGGCTTTTGCCTAAAATTACTCCTGTGTGCCCTTTTTCCTTTTTTTTTTATCCCCCCATTTCTGCCCATAGGGGATTGCCTCCATCATTTTTAAGATGTGTGGGAGTCTCCAGTGACAGACCAGTGAGTTTCGGGGGTCATTTCAGAAGGGTGCCAAATAGATCTCAAATCCCTTCCACCTTACCATTTCTTTTTGTTCCAGAGTTCCTTGTGACCCAGGTCAGGGACATCTGTTTATAAATGTAGTATCCTCCCTGCTGGAAAATCAGGTGTTGTTTCCTGTTCCAGTCCAGGACAAGATCCAGTTTTTGTTATTTTAAGTGACTCAAGTAATATCCTGGCCTTTGGAAACTGTATGGGAATACATTAAAGTACTAGGCCACCTGATCTCAGCACTGGAAGAGGTTTCCTACATTCAGTTTCACATGAGAGAGTTGCAACTGGACATTGTCAGAGGTTGGTAAAGACAATGCTCACACCTGTCCCATGCCGTGTTCCTATCTCCACATCTAGCACTGGGACATACTTTTGCCATCTCAGAATAGGTAATGGCTACCTGACAGACTGTAGAGCAACTCTGGGTCCCCTGGGGTCACTTGCTTAGCATTTTGACAATGGTCTCATGTCCTGATTGGTACACAGATGAGTATACAATTGGAAAATGTGATAGCGGTCACATACATCTATCACCAAGGAGGAGACAGAAGCAAGCCAGGTTGGATAGAAGTTCAAGAGCTCTTTCAGTGGGCTCAAGACTCCTGTTGAACCTCTTTAAGCTGCGTCTGTGTGTCTTCTGATGGACGAGATGACCTTCCTTCTGGCCATCATACCCATTCACAGAGTTGCCAAGCTACAGGCTTTGTCTTATAAACTCCCTTTCTTGTTTTCACTAGGACAAAGCAGTTCTTTCTGCTCCCAAAAGGTTTCTGTTCAAAGTCTTCCTGGATTTTCCCATCAACCAGGAAATTATTCTTCCTTCCTTCTACCAAGCAAGAGCTTCATCTGTTGGTTGTAACATGTTATCTAAAGCACTACATTAATTGCATGCAGCCTTTTAGGAAATCTGACTCCCTTTTTGTCATTCCTGAGATCCCCTGTGTGAACCAGGCTCTGTCCAAGGTTACCATTGCTTCCTGGATCAAGGTGACCATCTGACAGATGTATGAGCTCAAAAAGAAGCATGTTCCTTTCCAACTCATGGCAAACTTCACCAAATCAGTGGGTGCCCCTTGGGCCTACAAGAATCAGTTCCCTGGTGAATAGCTATGTAAGGTGTTGACTTGGTCATAACATACATCAATTACTGTTGCAACAGGAAGCCCTTCTAATAAATCATTTGAATATTCTACCACCCTTGGGCCTTAACTCTGAACGCCACAAAAATATTTTCATTGTAGAGTGTACAACCATTGATGCCATGGATTATTTTGTACCATTTCTTTACCTTGATTTGTGTCTCACCCCACTGTTGAGCATTCATTGTCTAATCCTTGTAACAAAGAGTATGCTGCTCCTAAACTATCAGCATGAGGGCGTGTGGACTCTGTTGGACGCACCACTGATTTAATCTTTTCTTCACTAAAATGCCACCTAGGGTGCTACATTGGGGAAACCACCCAGCAATTAAATGGCAGAATGAACATGCACAGACACTCTATCAAACATCACAAAGAAGGATCCTACTACACCCCTGTGGGGCACCATTTCACCCAGCCTGAACACTCAATTAAGGACCTAAAAATCAAAGTGCTCAAAGGGAACTTTAGAAACACCCAAGAAAGAAAAACTTTTGAAGGCAGAATGATTATATTTTTTAACAGCAAGAATAGATGACTAAATGTTGATTTGGGTTTCCTATCCCACTATCAAAGTTTCAAATGACCCCTCTATCATTATCTTACTCTTCATATATATCCACATGTTAACATACATTCTAATGACAGGGTTCATATTATTATTAACATATTAAGTAACGTACTGACATATGCTTTCCCATACTCTTATACATGCAGCCGTATATATATGTGGGTGGACTATTCTATATATGAATATATAGGTTTATGTGCATATATGTACATGTAGCTATGCATGCATGTATACATATATGTACTAGTACATATATATAGGTACTTGTGTATAAATAATATGTTTTAGTATGCATTCCTACATACTGTGTGTATGTAGTTAGGTATATGCATTTATCTATATGTATGTGGCCATATGTATGTGTTTATATGTATATGTGTATATGCTATATACATGTATATTTGTGTGTGTGTGTGTGTGTGTATAGATATATTGTATGGGTATGTGTATGTGTGTATATGTGTATATATGTGTGTGCATGTACACGTGTGTATATGTGCATATGCATATATGTGTATGTACATGTATGTATATGTGTATATATAATGTGTGTTTATGTATGTGGGTGTATGTACGTATGTGTGTGCATATTTAGATATATACATATATACATGTATGTGTATATATATATATATATATATATATATATATATATATATATGTATGTATATATCTACCTATATGGGCACAAGTTGTATATAGGCCTGCATGTCCATACTGGATTGATGGCATTGTAGCATTCTTAATATGTGCAATCTTTTTTTTTAACTCTCTCCCCTCCCATACCAGCTCCTGTATTTTTCTTCTCTCCCCCCCCCCCCCCCCCACCACACACACTCTGCCTTGCACAGGGTATTTACACGCTGCAGGTTTCCAGTGCCAGAGGATAGACGGCAGCCCCAGAGCACCACCGAGCCACCACCATGCTTAACTGTAGGCATAGTGTTCTTTCAACGTATGCTTCATTCTTCTTCCTTCAGACATATCTCTAATCCATCGGGCTGAAAAGTTCCAGTTTGTTTCATTGCTCCACAGAACAGAATCCCAAAACTTCTGTGGCTTATTTATATAATTTTGAGCATATTGGAGCTGACCTTTCTTGTGCTTTTGGGTCAGTAGTGGTGTACTTGCATGGGAGCCTTCTGCGTTTAGTAAATGCCTTACTGTGCTCACTGAAACCTCAGTGCCTGTTGCGACCAAGTCTTGCTGCAGTCATTCGAGAATTTTTCTCAACCAGCCTTCTCAGAAATCTGGCTGCAGCCATTGCTAGCTTCATTTTTCTGCCCCGTCCAGGTAGTGTAAACACAGTTCCTTTAACTTGCGAACTATGCTTCCAGTAGTGTCTGTAGGAAAATTCAGTGACTTCTCTGTCTTTTTGTATTGTATTCCTTGTTTGTGAAGAGCGATGATCTCTTCTCTTAACTTTTTGGAACATTCTTCTGACTTAGCCATATTTCAAACATGCAGTGAAACGTGACACTCAACAAACCCCTAGCCAGTTCAGGTATTTCATGTGTTCCAGCTCAAGCATACCTGGTGCAACTATTGAAACCCTTGATTAGCTTCATAAGGTAACAATAAACCTGATTTGTAATGGGGGTTGAATAATTCTGATTAAAACTGTATATATATATTGAATTGAAATAACACACTCCAAAGTCCAAATACTATGATGATTAATTAGAGCTGCTTTTATTATGAAACATTACTGTCTAATGTAAAGAGAAGGGCAGTGCCTGGGGAACTTATAGCAAAGTTATTTATTAGGCAAACAAATGGTCAAGAAAAATGGTTGACGTTTTAGTCACGAGGCAATGATAGTTGTCAAAATGCATGTTTTAGAAAGGCTAGGGGCTTATCTGCTGGGTGCCAAAAGAGGCCATGTACATCATCACCTGCAGTCAGACAGGTAACTTCAGGTGATGTCATCGCCCCCACAGTAGCCAATCAAAAACAGTACATATACAAATACAAATTGTAATAAACAGTTAACATCACTAATAATTGCAAGATATGAAAAAATGTGTCATTAAAATATGTGAGCATCCCATATCATAATAATTCCAAAAATAAGATAAAGAAAAGAATAAGAAATATGTTTCTACTGTAATAAATGAGACCATTGACAATAGTAATCCATGTTAAACCATCTCTGAACAACCAGAGGTACGCCAGCACATTACAGCTCTCTGGGCTATTGTGTAACAAAGATTAATAAAAGTTGAAGAAACCTGCAGATGTATGCACGTGTCCAATATAGTGTGGGTGTAAACAAGAATTGAACTAAAATAAGTGTATACAGATTTGTGTTATGGAATAATAAATCCATGACACAAAAAGCATTTACACCAGACCATGAGAACCCACAGTGTGGTATCAGTTCTGTGAGGAGTCACAGTATCCAGGATACCCCCTATGAAGTATTGATCAGTTATCGTCATTCACGTTAGTATTTGTTGTTGAGTTTTTTGCTGTTGTACTATCTTCAAGCTTCAATGCAAACATCTGGCTTCTATTTGTGGCCATCGTTTGTTTTGCTTTCTTTAGCCCTTGATTGTCTTCAAGTGTCCTTTAATGAGCTCAACATTTAACTTGCACATTTCTTCTTTTATGAGCTTCCTTATGGTCTTGCACATTTCTACATATTCTACTCTGTTTCTAATATTACTGTTTTGCTTAATTTCTTGTCACTTTTTTATATTCAGGTTGGTTTTTCTTGTTTCACAGTAGGTGCTAAGGCATGGTCAGTGTCTCTGAAAGTCTCAATAACTTTGTCATTGTGGGTTGAAATGTCTGTGTCTGAAAGGTTTTGCAGCACACTGAAGCAATTACACTGTGCTAACTCAAAAGTCTTCTGATTTTTCAATAGCTGGCTAGTTTCGATCTTCATGTTGACTTGATCATTTTCTTTCTTTCTTGCAGTCAATTTTGATTTTTGCTTATCTACAAGATGGTCACTTCCACAGTTAAAATGATTTAAGACGGAGCAGTCTTTGATTATCATGTCATTATTTGCAAATATAAAGTCCATTTCAATGTATTACCATAAGAGCTTTTCCATGTCCGTTTTCTCTGTGCCTTTTCCTGTAGAATGAAGCCATTATTATACATTTTGTTCATATATATATATATATATACTGTATATTTTTTAGTTGTACTTGTGTCCATATACTCTTGGAAGTCTGTGCAAGATCAACATAAAGATAAACTTATACATAGGTGTGCACACACACACACACACACACACACACACATACAAAATGGGCTTATTGGGATGCATATAAAAAAGTTGTAAAAAAATATGAAGTAAGGCAGAGATTCTCAAAGCTTCTACTGTGGTGGAACCGTTTAGTTTTAATTAGACTCCTTGTGGAAACGTATAATCATACACTTTAAACATATTATTTATTGCTTAGAGATCTAGATTAAAGTGCTTACTACTACATACATCTTCCCCCCTGTCCATTAGTTTTCACAAAACCACACATACACTGTCTGATAATAAAGCCTTGTTCTAGTATCCACTAGTAGTCACAGAACCAAACATGCATGGTTTGACACCTCAGACTTGTTCTACTGTCCAGTGGTAGCCATAGAATCATACATACTGTCTGACGTCTCAGTCTTGCTCCTTTGTCCAGTGATAGTCATGGAAACCCAGCTTCACTTGACACCTCAGCCTTTTTCCACTGGTAGTCACAAAACATCACATATACTTTCTGAACCCTTTCCTGCTTTTCTTCATTTGTAGTCACAGACCCACACACAAACACAACCTTGTTCAACAAAACTACACATACACAATCTGTCACTCTAGCATCTTTGGTCCACTCTTCTACATTAATTATAATTGTTCCATGGACCCTCCCCTCTTGAACTTCATCAGCAAATCCCAGGTGTTGTACAGAACTATGTTTAAGAACAACTGCATGAAAAAGGATAAAAGAATTGGGAAGTTACCGGATAGACTGTTAAGGCGAAACACGTGAAGCTGTGTTCCTCTAGTTTGAAAATAATAAGCATAAGACACTGATTGTATCTTATTGCTCTAGTACTGAATGAAATGTTTGGAATCAAATAATGGCTTTACAATGTGGCAAGGTTGAAAAAGCAGAGCTCGTGGGACATAGACTAGGGAGCAACCGAGCTCATTCAGATAATGGATGGTCTATCAACACTAACCAATAGAGTGGTGCATATGGTATCCTTTTGAAATGTCACCCACAACTGGGCGACCAACTAAATGGTGCATCTAACAGAAGCTAGAAGGGGACCGCATTGTTCCCAGGTCTCTCCTTCTCGATACCGGATTGATACCGTTGGATGCACCAGTTGAGGAGATAAACCGTCCAGTTGTCGACTCGAAGAGGCGTCAGACCCCGGTGTAGTCGACAGGGCTGCTGAGCAGTCGAGCGTCACAGGCTGGAACCCCGGGCAGTCGAGAGTGAGGCCTCGACTCCTGGTCAAATGGTAAACAGGGAAAATGTCGCAGGAACCAGGTAGCTGTAGTCGAGCAGATTCGAAAACACTGCAAGCTCGAATCGGATGATCTCCAGAACTCAGGAAGTAGGGGAAGACGGAGTTCATATCGCCGCCTGACAGCATACAAATTCCGGTCACAGGAAGCTGGCAGCAGACGGTCAACGATACAGGATACTCAGCTCAGATGGGCGTCAGAGTGGCCACATTAACCATAAGAACATAAGACACTAGAACTCCGCTGTTCACTCAGAAGACTCACAATTTATTAGTACAAACCACACATATGTATACACGAATCTTACATTGGAACACATGGACCAAGCAGATACAATAGGGACATAGCTCAATCACAGTACAGTAGACAAAAGGCTAACAGCAGATGGTCTAACAAATACAATGACTCAGGCATGATTACATTTCAAATACAAAAGGGTTGATGAACTCAGACAATGGACAAAAAGACTTAAGGGCTTGAATGAATTACCCCACGGCAGGGGGTCTTACCACAGTACAACATAGTCAATGGCTGGAGTGGCTACAATACACATCTTAGGGACAGTGGCCCAAGGTTGGAGCCTTTGTTTGACTACTTTGAATGCCCTGCTCCAACCTTCACCAATCCGTGAGCTGCCTACGGTTCCCCAGCTTAGGCTATGGAAGACCCAGCCTTCACCTCTTGCCCCCCCGCCGCCGAACGTCCGATCCAATGGCGACGGTCTCACCCAGTGCTGGTACCCGCCGACTGGTAGTCTGTGAGTGGGTAAGCCCTCGACCACAACAATACATTAAACATAGAATATTCAAAAGGGTTACAATAGCGATCAGTAGCACTGAAAGTGTTACAATAGTGATCAGTAGCCTTTTTAAGACAGTATCCGTCTTCACCTTTATCCTAAACATTTTGCCTCTCTCAACAGCCACTCAGTGTGCTTTCACCCAGTGGGGCGCTGCTGCATAAGTGAGCTGTTGGTGCAGGCGGTCCTAGTTGAGGCCAGGGGTTGTGTGGTGACAGGCATTCTCTCTTTTGTCAACAACAACAACAATCTACTATATAGGCAGGAGAGAGAATGCCTGACACCCCGCAACCTCTGGCCTCAACGAGAACCACCTCCCCCAGGCAGCTCACTTATGCAGGAGAGCACAGTGGGAAGAGAGTGCACTGAGCAGCTGTTGAGAGAGGTAAAATGTTAGGATAAAAGGTTAAGACGGATAAGTCTTAAAAAGGCTACTGATCTCTATTGTCACCCTTTCAGTGCTACTGATCACTATTGTAACCCTTTCGTTGATACACACTCAACTTCAGAATGTGTCAATGTTTTCATGTGTCGACAGTGCAGCTTGGGATATTCTTATTTCGCCCATTTCAGAAAAGCAACGTGTTTAATGTGCTGTTTGGTTGGTTGGTTGCCCATAGTGGGCGGCATTTTGATAGTGAACCAGTGCATATAGCAACAGGATTGCTTATAACATATAAATCCTATATGAGTAATTTGTATGTCATTAACCCTTTGAGTTCCAGAGGAGTGTGCAACCCATTATAAAGCAATGTGTGTTAAATATGGAGGATATGCAACATTAATATTAACTATCTGATTACTTGTACTGGCATCATTATGTACAGCAGTATTGGCACCCAGTGTTTGTACCTGTGTCAGTGTAAGAGTGGATACATACACTAAAAGTATTATATAGAGTTGCTTGCACTATTCAATAGTGAAAGAATACATGTTGTTAATATTTTTCACACTCCGTACCACCTGTCCATAAATTAATTATGGATATAGGAACAATATCTTTCTACCGTGTACTAATCACAAATAAGTGACTCTTTAGTCACTGAATATGAAGGGTATACAATGTTAATTTCAATGTCATGATCACTTGCATTATCTTTTAAATACTGACTGTTACTTTGTCTCAGCTTTTCTTGTTCCAAGAGTGGACACAAATACTGAGAATACTATATTCATTTGTCTGAATCATTCAGTTGTGAATGATATACTTGTTTCAAATACAATTAAAATTCACCATTTGTACCATTGATCCATAGATTAATTACTCAGGGACATTTATGAGTACATTGTTATTATAATAGCTACTTGAATTTAAAAGAACCAATCATAAAAAACCTTTTTAGTCCATGCAATATTCCTAATTTACTCTCAACTGCTTCCTAGCAACAAGCAGTCACATTGAGCAATAATATATCCCACGGGAGGCTGTATCAAGAAATATTATGTTGGATACATACCGCTATTTAGCAATTTGAACAGCATTGTTTTTATTGTATTTAGGTCTCTACAGTAAGGGTACCTGTGATGTTTTAATTACTATTGTCTTATTAATAAAGGTTGTACTTACGTTTTTATTTCAGAAGTATTAAAGGCTAAATTTTATGACTATCGTTCAAGTATAAAATTACCATGCTGAACTAGTTTTCTATAGGAGGTGATCTGGATGTCATTACAGTAATTAAAAATAATATTCTTTCACTGTATTTGTCTTTCTGGTAACCCCCCCACACACACACACACACATTCTTTTTGCTTTTTTCATGACTTTCTATTTAAGACCTGCAGTGCAACTATTCAATTGTGATACCAAATATTTCTAGAACCAAAATGTTATAAAATGTAAGAACCACGGCAGTAAGGGTTGCAATGATGGGGTAAATCAGGTGCTGGCACCCCTCATTCAGCTGTTGCTGGCCAGCTGAGGTTAACCCTTTGAGTGCCAGAGGGGTGTGCAATACATTGCTTTACAATTCGTTGCGTACCCCTCTGGCATTGAAAGAGTTAAAGGTAATTTAAGTCCAACATCTGGGGGAAGATGCACTAAGAGGTGACAAGGGGTCAGGATGGCAATACGGTGGTTAATCACTATGAATACGCCATGCCTTGGACAGTTACATGATTTTGCTTGACAGTGGCTCAATTGCATATGGAAATGCAGGTTAATAAGCCATTGTTGTTTTCATGTGGGTGTTTTTATATGTTAACTTGACGCATTGCCACATGCGCTATGTTCTGATAGCTGTTTCTGCTACAGTCTCACTGTCTCAAACCTGAGGCTGGAGATGTTGGGATCTCCTTGTAGCTCTCCACTGAGCCAGAGAGCAGTTTGCTGTCTCTACTCTTCCTTAACCCTTTCAGTGCCATAGGGGTGTGCACTGCACATTCCTCTGGTCCTCATGAGATTGAGAACAACTCTTTTACTACACCTTTTTTACCCCATTCAGTGCATCATGGGTATGAATGCACATCCCTATGACACTGTTTGTGGTGCTGAAGTCTGAGCACATCCTCTCTGCTCCTCCAGTAGGGCTAGTAGGGGAGCAGATAAGATGCTCTCAGACTTAATTGTTGTTGAACTGCTGGTGATGTGTAAAGGAGGGCACCCCTTCCATATTGCCTGCAGTTTGACAGGATGATATGCTAATGAGGACATTCTCCCTCCCCTTGCATCTCTAATTATTAGTGCATAAGACAATGTCTGTCTACATTGCCAAGACGATGTGCTCGCCACACATTGCTAGACACACATTGACATAGCATCGATGTCTAGTACATCTCCCATTTGGAGTGCTTCAGTTTGTCCACCTCTAGGCTTAATTGTGCAGTCCTGTCCATTCTATTTGTATGCAGCTAAATGCTCTGACATCTCATAAAGATACATCATTCTGGACACCATATTTCCAGGGACAGTTCTAAATATTGGCTTCCTGTTCAACAATCTGCTCAGTTTAATCTGCAAAATTTGCAGAGTAACAAGGGACCTACCCTGGGGCCTATAAAATATAACTTTTTCCCACTATTATTGCATAGTAATGTAAAAATATTATTTCTTCATTGATTATATTCATTACTATTATTATATTGTCTTTAATTAGCATAGGCATGTATGACTGTGGGGGAGGGGACAAATCATTTCTTTGCACCATGATTAAGGAAATTTTGATTTAGTATATGGGGCATCTAATATCAGCAGAGTTTGTTCTTTGACTTGGTCATATAAAACTGCATAATGAATAACTCCCATGTCCAAAAATCATCCCTCTCAAACTTCTATAGCTGCAAAAACATATAACTTTCAACCCGAGGGGTGAATTAAATTAATAAGGAGGAATCACAATTCAAATCCTTTCAAGATGAAAGCACTCACTGATGAGAGAACCTGGAATGGTGATAAGTCCTCTTATATATATACAGAAAATGGTGCATCTTAGAAAAAATAAAAACATCATGTAAAGTAAAAGTTTCATTTTTAATTAACAGGTACAACCATTTTAAAGTGATTTGTTTATTTTAAAGGACTTTGAAAGGATGCTGTATTTTAACGTGTATTACATTGTACTTAAACCGATGACTTTATTTTTGTTAATACTTTGAACTTACCTTGGATCCAATATTTCAGTTTTTCTTCTTATCACTTTGAGTGATGTCAAGGTAGCTATAGCCTGCAAAAATCATCTGAGAATTGTATCTAGAAAGTCCCATAAGATTGCTGTTTCTGTGTATTATCACTCTCTATATGCTCTCTCTTTGTTAAGTTAAACAGCACTCTAATGAAGAGAGAGGCAGAGTTCTTACTATCCTTGGTAGAGTCTGTTCAGTCGGAGACTTTTTTTATAGACTACAGGTACAGGGAGCTCACATCAGTGTAAGAAGGAGAACTAAAATAATTGGTATTGGGTACACGTAATTAAAGAAAAAGACAGCTAACAGGTTATATACATTGGTGAACACTACTGAAATAAATGTTAGACCAAAAGATTATTATTCAGTCAGTGTTGTCTTAACCCAAACTTATTCTTTCTATCTTTTTTTTTTCCTTAGAGCGGAGCTAGTAATAAATGACTCATCCTCTTCAACTACTGTTGACAGAAGTAATGAAAGCATGAAGTACAACATCAAACCAGCCCCATCTAAATGGAGACACAATCAGACACTTGCTCTAAAGATCAGGCAAGTTACGTTTAGTGTTTAATCTTATTTTACATTCTTAACTTGTCGTTGATTCTAGACATGTCCTTGTTCATCTTCTTTATGGTACTATTACTAACACTAATTATAAATCCTAAACATATTATGTAGTGCACTAAGCAAAATGGATATATGGATGAGACATACGACTGATGCAAGAAGCACTGAAAGCCTAAAAGAAACCAAAAGTATTTGTGTAAAAAATGTATAAAGTAAGGATTTTCCTGCTGAGAAAAAAACAAGTGTGCTTCTGCTACTGGGAAAAACAAGTGTACTTGTTTGTTTGTTTTGTTTTTATTCAAATTGTGGTCTGGTCACCAGGTGGCATTATTGCTTATGCAGTCAATGAAGGGCTTTAGTCAATTACCAGAAGCTCCCCATAGACCTCAATCAAAAATGCCATTCTGTGGTGTACTAATGAATGTTTGAATAAAGCACCCTTTTTTAAATAATAAAACATTAAAGTATGTTATGTATTGGTGTTTTAAAAGACAAGGAAGTCAGTAGGTGGACATCCTAGAACAAAGAAGTGGTCAAAGATGCTCAGCTAGCATGTATGTGTGATGAAGACAAGGTAGTCAGTGTGTGAACAACCTAGAACAAATTAATGGTAAGAGATGCTCAACAATAATAACTTGCAGAGGCGCTCTCAATATTCTTAAGTTTGCATCATATCAAAAATAGAAAATCAGGATGTACTCGCAGTTGATGTATGCTGGCTTGTTTTCTCACAAACCAGACAAAAACAGTCGGGGAATTTAATCCTGCCCCTGTTCAAGAAACCAGATGTTTTAAGAAAAAGTATAAGCAGTGGACAAACTAAATGATATAACACATTTATTTAAACCATATAGTTTGCGTGTTTCTGGCTTTGTCCTCTTTCTCTTTGAGGTGAATATTGCTGATTATGGTGGGGTGCAGATGTATGATGACTTATCTGTCTGGGGGCAGTGAAATATCCTTTACAAGCCATACTAATACACTGTGTTATATTTATGCTATATTGTGCTGTTTGACATTATTACTAGGGATGGACAAAAAATACCGCCTCAAACCAAAATCGGCAAATAATGACTCTTCCCGCTTGACAAATAATTTTCAGTGAAAAGTGCAGTTTTTATGCTTTTTTCACCTAGCTCACTCCATTGAAATCAATGGGACCATTGAATTTACACACAACATATAGCAAATGTTATTTTATTTCCCAAAGGCATAATATAAAAGGGGCATGAGGGTGCCTGTGTTGGTGGAGTGTGGGAAAAGAATCAGTAGAAAGGCAATGTTTTTTTTTTTTTTGGGGGGGGTTGTTTACTGAGATTGGGGGGCAGTTAATATAAAATAAATCCTAAATACAATTAAAAAAAAACATAAGACATGATATAAAGCTTTTTGTTTTGTTAATATATGGCAAGCCGGTTTGTGCCACGGTATTTTAGGTAGGGATCAATACAAGTTAAGTTTTATTTTTTATTGTTGTGTTAATTCATGGCAAGCCGGATTGTGCCCCGGTATCTTAGGTAGAGATAACACAAAGTAAAGTTCTGCTTTCTATCCTTGGTCCATGTATTTAATTTTCTTCTAGAGTATTTAAGGTGTGCTAGTTAGGCAGGGTTACCTTTTTTCTTTTTGTTATTTCATGATATAAAAGGGGTCTGAGGAGGGTTCCTGTGTCGGTGTGTGGAGTCTGGAGAAAGAATCACTTGGACAGGGAATTTGCTTTGGGGGGGGGTTGTTGACTGGTATTGGGGGCACAGTTAATAAAAAAAATAAAAATTAAATTAGAATTGTTATGTAACATGACAGAAACAGGTACCCCCTGCCATAAGCTGTGACTGTGGAAGAAAATTGATGGGATAGAGTACTTTGTAGAGAATGATTTGTAAGGTTTGTTGTTAGAGGCCCAAGCCCTTAGGAATCATTGATTTGTAGAACTTAGACTTGTTTAGCAGAAGCCCTGAAGAAACATTGATTTGTAGAACTTAGGCTGGTTTGGCACAATCCCATAGGAAACATTGATTTCTAGGACTTAGGCTTGTTTAGCACAAGCCCTAAGGAAATATTAATTTGTAGGATTTAGGCTTGTTTGGCATAAGTCTTAAGGAAACATTGATTTGTAGGACTTAAGCTTTTTTAACAGAAGTCCTAAGGAAACATTGATGTGTAGGACTTAAGCTTGGTAGAAACAAGGCCTATGTTTTGTTTTTTTGTGGGTATTGTTTTCTTTTTTAAATCAATAGCCCTGAGAAAAAAAAAATCCCTACTGGCCTAGTGCCAGAATGTCATGTGTCGTGTTGGTCAGTGGCCACTGGCCATTGTCAAATGCCCTGATGTAGATGCGGAATTTGTGACTGCTGTTCTTCCTGGTAGGCAGTTCAAAGGGAATTGGATCAACAACAGAAGTAACATGGGTAATGGATGATGAAGGTTCCACTTGCCAATATTAGCTCCAGTGATGCTCCTGAGGCAGTAGCAGCATCATAACTAGCCCCAACCACTTCAGGTATATGTGGAGAAAAGAGGAAGTTGGCCAATAATTCTTCTCCACCTACCCCTCTTCCAAAATCATGGGTAGGTTGTTAGTAGAATAGAGATTTTTCCCATGAGAACAGGAACTGTGCCTCTCATCAGAAACTGCAATGTGCACAGTGAGTTGAGCATCTGTCCTTTAGTTTGCATATGAACATCTGAGAAGAAATTAATTTGGAACTGAGAATTTTTAAATGAAATCTAGAAGAATAGGAAGCTGTTCACAGATTTGTAAACTAAAGCTGCAAATGTGTTGTGGTGAGTTAGGTGGCTGAGTGTTGTAACTGCATGAAGGAAGGAGTGATGCCAACTAGAAGTTGTAACAGTACAAATTATATAATGCCTTCCAACTGAAAAACACATGAGGAAGGAAACCTAATGGAGGATGTACTAATCTGCCGGTGTTGTTCTTTTGACGATAACCTCCAACTCATATGGCTACATTCTGGGGTATGTGTTAGAACTAGAGAGGATGATCAGTTTTGTTCATTCCATGGCATTACCCCCCATTCTTAAAAATGAATGCTTGAAGTCAAAGAATTGCTTCCCTGTAGTATGCACAGGGAAATGGAGTAAGTTACATAGTATTAGCACTTTGCACTGTACCTTAGTAGTACATAGCCTTAAAAAGGCACAGAGAAAAGGAGTGTTTCAAAACACACACACACAAACACTAGCCCATTGTCCTCCCATTTGACATAAGTGGCATAGATATGACAATTTTTTTAACATAAGTAACATAGTAAATTGGAGTTATGCAGGTATAGCACTAATAAACCAGTTTCAGTACCTAGTTTATTGTGGAATCATTAGAGCAGATGCCCAATAGTAAGTTGAATGCAAGGAATGAAGAACTGGGCATAGTCAAAGGTTACAGCTAAGTAATAAGCAGAACAGTTAACTGATCATATTACTGACTGACACTGCAGTTCCAGGCTGAACATTAAAAGGAGGGAAGATAAATGTATGAAATCATTGGAATGTAGGAATGTGATTCTGAACTAAAATAGTAGCTGGAACCAATTTTTGTGCTGTGCCTAAGTAACTGTTTTGTACTAAGTGACTTAAGGCAAAATTCGCTTCCTTATGCCTCTTGAAATTGGGACGTGGGTTATGGGAGTTTTGGGGCAGGTTGTTCCTCTGTACTTTTTTTTTCCTTTAACTTTATTTTTATTAAAGTATTTTTCAGTCATAACAATCAAATGTGTCATGAGGATGGGACTCAAAAAGCACATCATTACTCAATTAACACAGTAAACTGACATATGTATCAGCACAAACAGCATACATCAAAATCAAAAGAAAGGCAAACAACATAATAACCAAACCCTATTTCTTCAAATAAGAACTAAGGAGGAAGGGGTAGGGTGGAAGGAAGAGGGATTCTGCTGTCTCACAGGGTGAAAGGAGCTGAAGAAATCGGAGATGTCAAGTGAAGCTAACAAAAGCATCTAAGCAAGAAGGAGGAGTATGCTGGCTGAGTAGGAGACAGTGCTGAAGAGTGAAGTAAATCCAACACTGTGTCCAACTTCCTATCTAGATTTAATAATAGTACCTGCTGCTGTTCCTGATGATTGATGAGATTGGATATGTCTGCAGTACCCATGCCATTTTGGCCTGTTGTTCCTGTAACAAGCCTCTGCTCTGTAAGGTGTTTGAGTTCAGCGTTGAGGTGTGAGGCTTGAGAATGGTGACAGCACCTGGTGTACCCTTACAGCAGTCAAAATCATGGTAAAGTTGTTGCCAGAAAGGCCAGATATCTGGATGATTACACTAGGCAGGTGTTTCAGTAGAACAGAGAAGACAGCTGAATCTCTAGGCAGATGATACAGGAAGAGAACAAGGGACCAGAACTTCAGTATAGCTAGTAGCAGGTAGTAGAAAAAACACAAAAAAACGGCAAGAGCTCCAGATGGACAAAGGGAACCTAATCTTATATGCCACGAAATAGCAGCAGACTGCAAAGTAGAGGTACATCTAGTAAGCTGATGCTACTGCTTCTACAAGAGGAGAATCATTTGGTATGCAGGATACAATGCACTACTGGAACAGCCGCTGGAGCGGGAGTAGAGGGCAGCATGGGAATACAGAATCCGATGTGAGCAGAAGGCCATTGTGGTGGGGCAAAGGAAGTAGAGGAAGCACTGCAGAAAGTAGTTGCACAGACAAAGGAAACAATTCGAAGGTCCAAAAGAGATGGTCTGAGGAAGGCCAGGTTCAATAACAGTAATCAAGGAGCCATAGCGAAGGTGACAGTACAATATTCGGAAGAAGTAGACAAAAGCAGGAGCCATGGTCAGTTCCAGTAACAGATGAATAGAGGAGTCAATACCTAAGCCAAGGTCAGACATGCAGCAACATAGGTAGTGAGGCCAGGAGGCAAACTAACCACAGGTAGGCTCGAAGATCAGGTGCTGAGTGAGGCCACAGGGGGACTAAAAGGATACAAGTATCCAATAGAAAGCAAGGGGCTTGGCATCAAGTATTCAAAAGAGCACTGAGACAGGTATGTACCGTGACAGGAATTGGGCAAAAAGGGACTGCCTCCAGCCCTTCATGTACTGCCTCCAGTCCTTCATGTACTCCCAATAGGGGAAGTACCATTTTAGAAGAGTATTGAATCACATGCAGAGAAAGATAAGATTTCTTGAAATTTAGTACCCCACCATGTTGTTCCAGAATGGACTCACAAGACTTAATCCAAATGAGCAGAGCCTCCATTGTAGGAGCCTTCAAGCAAAGGTTGTCCAAGTAGGGAGTTAAATCCCTAGCAAATGAATGTGGGCAGCAAAGACTGCCAAAAACCTTAGTAAAAACCTGCAGAACAGACACCAGCCCACCTCCATATCCAGCCTTTTGCCTTTTTCACGTGAGGCTTCAGTGTAGAGGAAAGATAGGTACTTTGCATTTCTACTTCCTTTTCTTGGTATTCTTTTAAAAGGTTGTACGCAAAAGAGCGTGCGACCACATAACACTGCATGAAAGCATGAGATTCTCATGTCGCTTACTGAAAGGTCGCATACCCGTAACTACAACTCCCATCATGCTTATGCACTTCTTTCAGTCTACGCTTGTCTGATACACTGGCAATCTTTGTATTTCGGATTGCAGCCAAATCTTCCACAGACAGAAGATTTGGCTGCAGGGGCTAATATGGTCAAATATGATTACAGTTATCATAATGAACAGTTGAATAGAAGCAATTATTTATATACAATGGTAAGCACATGTATATATGAGGATCAGTACTGCTCGTGATATAGCAATATCCTTGGTCCTTGAAAATATGTGAATATTGTCACAGTTTTAACAACTTTAGTTAGCAGTGTAAATAATGTCGGACAATTTTGAAGTTATTTTCTAGGGGGGGTGCACAATCTGTTTTTATTGCTTTTTGGGTGATGCTACGTATATGTCGCCACAGGGATGCCGTCTGCCATAAATGGGTTTGGGAGGAGTTCTTTAAATAATTTTTGAGAAAAGTGTGTTTACTTATATTTTGAGTAGGAAGTAATAGGGTGTATGTAGTGTGCTCCGCCAAACTCCTTGCCCACACTTCTTTACTTTGTACCACAGACAGAAGATTTGATGCAATCCGAAATACAAAGATTGGCAGTGTGCAATGCTAACCCAGTTTGCCTGACTTGGTGTCAGACAAGCGTAGGCGCAAAGAAGTGAGTGCTGTATATTAGATATATTGCTTAAAAAACAGCCTTTCCCCCTTCTCGGCGGCCACCAGATGGGTAAACATGATGGGAGTTTTAGTTACGATTATGTGACCTTTCATTAGGCGACATGAGAATCTCGTGCTTTCATGCAGTGCGAGATTCTCATGTTTCCATTTTTATCATGACGACATGGTTACTGTGGTATGTGGTTGCACATTCTTTTGCGTGGACCTTTTAGAAGTGAAAGCAGCTAATTTATCTAAAGCAGTCAGGTATATCTACTTATATATTTTCTGCATTATGTCTACAGTTTCCTGTATATCATGATCTCTACGGAAGTCTGCCTCCAGCTAAGCATCATCACATCAAAGCAATGGGGTTCAGTAGACCTGAATGGCTATTAAAGGTCATTAGTCTTTATCAGAATGCAAACTGACAATGTATAATGGACTGCCAGAAAGGGCAAATGCAGATAAAAAAGTACGTGCATATAACTGACTGTTGTTGAAAGGTCCCCACATAATCCCACTGGAATTATTAGGCAGTGGCTGAGGGGGTTAAAGCCAGGGTCTTTTTGCCATCTTGGGGCATATAATGGTGCAAATCCCCTTACAAGCAATGATATAACCTAACTCTGCTGGATACTAATAATGCCTTAGGTTTTTGGGAAATTAGCAACCCCTGTTAAGTCTTACTGTTAAAAAAATTTAAGAGAAACTTATTTGTAGGGTATGGTTCTCCTTTAAGTCTGAACACAGCAAATCGGTATTTCAGCAGCTCCATACAGACTGTAAATATCTTCACATCATAAACCATTTAAATTTGACACAGACTTAAGACAATGCCTTTCTTCTCAGAAATAAAAGGAATTCAATAAGTGTACAAATGGGAGAAGCTTCCTCAAACTTCCGACACAATGAACAATACTAACAAAATCCAAATGGGTCAGATGGATTAAAGATTGGAATTGCCTTTAACTCCTTTTGATAGACTGGATGTCCAGGCATATGTTTTGAGTTGAATATTAAGGCAGACCAATCAGTTTGATTAAGTGAAGGATGCTTTCAATATCATTGGATACTGAATTTTTAATGGGAGCTAGTCATTTGAAGAAAGACTATGTTCGATCATGATTAAGCGCAGTTGTAGTGTGAAACGCACTGATCTTTCTTACCACCTGTAGAGTTGCTGTCACCCACTCTGTAAGTCTTACCCTGCATCTTATTATCCATCTCTCTGAACCATTGGAAAGCAAGTATGTTTTTAAAGTTTTGCTAATAAAGTAGAAGTTGGTTCATAATGAAGATTACTTGAATTTGTACAAGGAATAAATATCAATAGTGGTGCGATATAAGGGATTTTGTTTGTATTCTCCTTTAAGTCTCCCAGGATAATTGCTGGAAAGTCTGGAGAGAGAGAATATGAAAACCAAGGAGAAAAGTTTTCAAGAGAGGCTGAACTTAGGGGAAAGGTGACAGCTGTGCAAAGGGCGGTGGGCGAAAAGAGATGGATGAGTGTTATCTTTAACACTGTAAGTACTATAGGGGTGTGCAAGTTATTGATTCGTAATACATTGTACACACCACTGGTCCTTAAAGAGATGTAGCATCTCCTTATAATAGGCCCCTACTTATTGTCATATGGCCAGCAAATCATAATGGCCCTTATAAATATTGCCCTTGTGACTTTCTTCATGCGATAACTTCTTCAATCAGTCTGGGATGCCATGTCCATGAATGCAGACCTAACAGTTGTTTGCCTGCTTCACTTTAAAAGAATGCTAAGTGCATGAGCATACTTAAACTTTTAAAGACCAAAGAGGTGCAAAACACCATGTAAAGGAATGTGTTGCACATGCCTCTGATCCATAAAAGGTGAACAGAGCTTCAGGTTCTTTGATCCCACTAGCAAATAGCATGTCTGCCCCCATGGACATGACAGCCAGGACTGACTGAAGATGTCATATCTTGAGCAAATTCAAAAGTGTGAAATTCATAGGGACCGTTAGATTTTCTGGCCACAGTAAGGGGAGTTATTATCATACTTGGGAACTTTCTGGATCTGACCCAGTGACTCCGGATTTTGCAGTCAATTACCGGGTCTCTGGGGACAGAGGCTGATTCTTTGGTGGTGTTGAGTGTCCCACCCTGTTCCTTTCCCTTCCTGTCGACTTCTCCTCCTTCCCACCCTGTTCTGCCTACTTCACACCCACTTTATGACACAGTCCATTAAGCCTGCTCCACCCATGTTTAAGCTCCACCCCTTTGTGATGCAAATAGTGTAATTTATATCCCCTAGAAGCACCACATGAGCCATCTACAGGGACTCTAAAAGACAAAGTTCCCAGGTATGGTTATTATTAGGACATGTTTGGGTGATAGATATGGCACCAAAGTGCAGATAAATTATAAGAGCCCTTGGCCTCAAGGCCGGATTTACATCCCAGCCACCCCCAGGCAAGGCATTTTAAGTGCGCTTAGCTCTGCCCTTAACCACACCCCCACTCCTCACATGTCCCCTCCCAGATCCATCCACTGTTTTCTAGTACAGAAAATGCCCTTGACTTATAACAAGCAATTCAGAATGTGGGTGTGAACAACACAGCTTAGGCTCCCCTTAAAATTTAGAGTGCTAGGCAGTTGCCTACTCTGCCTAATGGGAAATCCAGCTCTGCTTGTTCTGCTCTCTGTTTCTTGCCAAATGTAGGAGTGTGCTTAAAAGAAAGACTGCTCATTAGGTCAGACCTTACTGCTTATTCTGATATACTAAAGAGGAGAGGAAAAATATCCCCTAGCATTTAAATCTTAGTAAAATATAACCAAAAATTCTTGAGGCTAACGTACCAAGTTAAATAATACACTTCTGTACCCCTTCTAGGGATCGGCGAAAGTGTTCGCCTCAAAAATGAAACAGGAGAAAATGGACTTTTTGCAGTGCAGCAACTTTTTTGTGAAAATGTCTATTTTCCTGCTTTTTTTCCATAGCTCATTGTATTGAAATCAGTGGGAAGACTGAATTTTTACTGAGCACATGGCAAGTTTCCCTTACTTTCCAACAGGCATACTATAAAAGAGGTGTCACATTGCCACAGCATGTCATTCTGTGTTTGTGAGAGGAAGAGGGAGTAGCTACTTTTGAACTACAGTGGAGCTTAGTTTAGGGAGTTTTTATAGGCAGGGCATTTGTTCTCTGTGCTAGGGGAGTCTGGGGGACAGGAAGGGAGCAAAGGAGGTTGATCTCAAATGCCCCAGCATTCTGTCTGACTGATTTGATTTGAAAGACACAGTCAGCTGTGGTTGAAGTTACTTGCTGATCTTGCTGTTATTATCTTTGTGCTGGGGGAGTCTGGGGAAATAATTTGTTGTTGAATAGTTTTGTTTTTTTTTGACAGTGACAGGATAGCGTTGACAACAGTTTAAAAATAAATAAATAAATAAAAATAAGGTGACTGTGACCCTGAAGGAAGCTGTGTGACTGAGGCAGACTTGATTGACACCAGACCGAGAGAGAGCATTTTGTTGAAGGCCAAGGCAAGACACTCCATCAGTTCTGTTGTGTACATTGTAATAAAAGCACACTCAGTAGTTGAGTAATGTCCGGAAAACACAGAAGGGGGAAAAGAGTAGGAGCTGTGCAGGGACTTGCTAGTAAAGTGGTAGTTAAAAAAACTGGCTGAATGATGGCATAATGGAGAAGGTGTAGCAGCTCAACCAACTTCTGCATTTGACAGTGAGACAAACAAGCACCAAAACACCTGTAGTATTGAACTTTTTGAAAGTGAAAATAAATTGTTTGAGAACTCCAAAACCTTAGAGGAATATAAAGGTAGTGGGCAAGAAGCTGTGGACGATGCTGAGGAGAACCTAATGATGACTGCTGCTGCTGCTGATGATGATGTAGATCTAGAATATATACCACCAGCATCTTCCTTTTCTTCAGATACAGATGCAGTTGAGAGTGAGAGAGATGATGACATGGCCAGAAAATTACCTGAAAGGCAAAGGCTTAACCTTCCAACACAGAAAAGGAGTACTGTGCCTGTCTATAAACTGTTTGAGAAAACAATTGGAAACTCTGACACTGAACAAGCAAACATGCCCAAAAATACACAGTAATCCTGTCAGTCATCAGCACTACCAAGTCCTAGTCCCACTCAGCCACACACACTAATAGTGCTTTGATGAGTACCTTTGCTGCTTTTTGGAAGTGCAGCATCTTTGACAACTAGTAGTAGTACAACTTCAGCAACATCTAGCCCCAGAAGTAGTAGTAGCAGCCTCTCCAGAACCCCTCAGTATCTGAAGTCCACAGTATGGAGATACATCACTCAGGATCGCAAAGCTAAGCATGTTGATGTCTGTATTCTGTGTAGGAATTATGTGAGGAGGGGGAAAGCAGCTTCACACCTAGGACCCTCCTCAATGTGTTTGCACTTGAAGCATAACCACAGGTCTGACTGGGAGACACACTATCAACAGGTCATAGGTGCCACAACTAGTAGCAGTAGATGAATTCTTTAACTTTCCTGGGGCTCTGGAGTACATAATAAATGTGCTGTTGATGTACCTACATATACAGCCACCACCCTTACCACCTCCACAAAGGCACTCAGCCTGCTAACAATTTTTCCAAGGCATATGTTGCTGTATGACTCACAACATTTAATTGCAGCTATTTATTTCTCCACCTCAACCCTCAGAAGAAGTAATATTGTGGTGGGAAGTCTTACAGTCATAGAAAACAAAGGCGAAATATGGCAACGTTCTCATGGGAAAATTATTGGTAGTAGCGAAAAGGAGAACATTTTATGTATTTTCTATTGGTGAGAAGTTTAAAAAAAAAGAGGGAAATTATTTTTTTCACGAAAAGTCCTGTGGGAAATGGCTCTGAGTTTTCGCCATCCCTACTCCTAACACCTGAGGGGTTATGCACTAAGGCATGATAAAGAGGTGATAAAGCAGAAAACATTCTCCAATGATATCTTAGTGCACTGCTTCCACAGAATAACATAGGACTTGGAGAAATTATATCACTGGGGAAGCCATCTACTCTTTAGCTCCTCTTTATCACACCTTAGTGCAACTCCTCCCTGAAGTCGTACTGGACATGATTACAGCAATCAGACTAACCTCCTGTCAAACAGCTAATACAGTGAAATGAAATTGCTGTATGTACAGGACCTGCAAATCATCTCCTGGGTTTTTCTTTTACAAACCGCAATTCCTTACAGAGAAAACCTGAATCTTTCTAATTGCAATCAGATGACTTTCTCTGTGCTGCTAAACTGTGTTTTTATTGTAATACTGATTTAAACTTTGCAGTATACTAGAAATGGCAATCCTGGACACAAGAGCTTGATTGCAGTAAAATAATACATTATAATGTTAGCTAACACTATAAAAAGTCCTCATTAATAATAATACAACTAAGTTATTTAGGTACAAACGTCAAAGGGATGCTATAAATCACCTAAAACCAAATGTGGTGATTTTGAAAGAACTTCTAAAAACCTCCATTTTTTTATGTATAAAGATTTTTATTCAGGCAAAAGCAGTGTTGCAAAACATACACACGTGAATACAATGTCATAGGGTACAAGTACATATACCATGACATGTACATGTGATATTATCCATTTTTATAGTTTTTGATTTATTTAAAGCTGTCCGTGCTCCGTCCTGCCTGTCAGCCGGGGAAGAGAGCAGAAATCTATTAAATAAGGTAATTATTCTGGCGACTAGCGCTATTAAGCAGCTAGTCGCCAGATGGGGACTTAGTGAAGTTAAAGGTTGTGTTGGGTGGTAGTTCCGCTTTAAACATTTAGATTATGTCAGTTAAGGCATGCATGCCGTGCATGAATTTCTTGTCTATATTACCAATGCATTGCTGAACTTTGTTAGTGAGTGGAGGAGGTAATGCAGGGCTAAGATATTAAACAGCATGACCTAAATCTAAATAAATCAAAACCAGGTTACTAAATAAGAAATGACTCCTACAACATACCGGTAATTTTGAAAACCCAATCAAAATCATCCGTTGTTATTAGTTGAAAGTGTCCTTTTAAATCTTTGAGTGACAGAGAGGTAGCCAATGCATTTCAACTCTCTTGCACTAATGTTTTGCATACTGTTAATTAGGGAGTCCAATTCAAATCAATGAAAATGTTTACTTCCTCACTTTGGTATGTTTAAACTCTTTCAGTGCCAAAACCAAGTGTAAGACAGTTTGGCAAAGTGTTCCCATTTCACCAAGTGTACTGTCTGGCAATTTTCATTGCACACCCCTTAAAAAAAAAAAATCACACCTCATTAGAGGAATATTAGGCTCCTCCTCTTTAGTTGGAACTATGAGCAATATTCTTCACTCTAAAGAGGTACAGGTTAAGAGCAAATAATATTGTCCACAGACAAAAAATTGGCAATCTTAATTGAATGCTAGAAAGGTTTCCAGTGCTTTTTGAAACAATCCTTTGGAGAAGTATTTAGCATTCATGGGTTTAAAATTAAAATCATCCTTTTAATCAACAGGAATTTTTTTTTGGAATTTTAATTCCTTTCTATATTATGAGATAGTGATGCTCCAAAACTGGACCGGATTACTTTGAAGAATAATGCCTTATATTTGTTAAAGCAACAAAATCGAATTGTATTAAATAATTTTAAATATCGTGTTTCAGGCTAGCATCTATAAAAAGTAGCTATTTTATATTAGTTCCCTAAAGGAGAATCCTAAACTTGTGTACACTGTCCTGTATAGATACCATTTTGATTCATTGTTCTTGTGCTCAGTGTAATAAGAGCTAATGCAGTTAATTTACTGAGATTAGTACCCACTGCTCTTCTATTCTTAAGCCCTTAAGGAGCACGTGACGCGCTGTGACACTCACACGGGTTTTGCCCTTAAGGGTCTGAAAGTGACTGCTCGAAGACTGTAGCGTTCTCTCTAATACCCCATCTCGGCATGACAGTTAACACAAAAGTTCATGTGTACTGGCGTCGGCAAGGTAACTTCCCTGGACCACTGGTCCTTAAGGAGTTAAAGGTTGATACCTTATATTAGACAATTTCAGACAATAAGGTGCTAGCAGACACCTTTAATGATGCGTGTGTTAGAGGATGCACTGAAAAAGGCAGGAATGACAGTCGCTAGAGAGCATATATAAGACTAGGTTTTAGGACTCATAAAATAGAGAATTTTTCAGATGCTATCATCGAGTGCATTCATCATGTATATATATATTTACGTATCATTGAGGGTATTTAAGTGATTTAAGTGTGAATTACCCATGATCGTTTTTTTAGGTGTTAGTTACTTTAAGAATTGTGTTTCTCAGGCTCAATGTTATACATGTCAGAGCAAATATACTGACATATGTTTTTAAGCTTGTAGTACCAAAATTCAGTTCTTCATCAAGTGAAAGCAGCATGTTTTCATTACAAGGTACAAGAAGAGGAGATCAAAGAAATATGTCATCCACTATATGCAGCATGTTTTATTTGGGAAAACCTCTTCATCTGAACACTTTCCTAATACTTGTAAATAATCATGTCCTTTGTATCTTTTCAGAAAACAAATATTGCATTTCCTGGATGCTGAAAGGGACATTTCAGTTCTGAAGGGAACTTTGAAGCCTGGTGATATAATTCATTATGTATTTGACCGAGACAGCACCATGAATATATCAAAAAACCTGTATCAACTGTTACCTAGAATGTCGCCTCTCAAGAATAAGCACTTTAAGACATGTGCCATAGTGGGAAACTCTGGAATTTTACTGAACAGTGGGTGTGGAAAAGAGATTGACTCACATGACTTTGTTATAAGGTAACATTATAGTCTAGTTTCTGGTATGTTATTGTTCCAAATTAGTAATTTTAACACTTTCAGGATGATGTGTGGGTGATTTGAATGGAAATCATTAAGTACAGTGTGAGAATGATGCTATAATATGTAACTCATGTCACATTTGCAAAAAAGGTGAGTGGCGCAAATGAGCTTATATAATAAATTTAGTTACTTAAGGAATAACAGGGCACTATATGATTTTAGTACAAATGACATGATGGAGCTAGAAACAAAAAGAAGAGAGGCGCACACGCTCTAAATGTAGACTGTTTGAACCAGTGAAGACCACCACTGAATTATCATCTTTTTCTCTTTTTTGCCTTCTCTGGATAAATGGGGTGATTTGGCATGGGCTGGACTTGATGGACAAATGTCTTTTTTCAGCCTCATCAACTATGTTACTATGTAAGACATTGAGCAATAAAAAAGTGGCAGCTGTCCCAGCCTAAGCTATGCTTTGGTTCACAAGTCCTCAAATCTGCTGCTTGAGCAAATATGTTGCAGCCTCTCATATAGACTTAATAGACTCAAGACTTGATGAGCTTCGGCCCAAGTTACATTCATGTCATCTGTATGAATCATAAATTTGAGATTGAAACCCTAGCACACAACAATTCAAAAGTAAAAAGACCAAAAATGATGTGGACTATATGGTTATTAAATCTTAGTCTCCCCCTTATACCCTACTGAGATTTGTAGGTTTTGAAATAACTTTCAAACTCACCTGTGTGAGTTTAGACAATTTTTGTTTATTTGATCAAAAATGCAAGATGTTAGGTTCTACCTTTGTCCCTCAGTAACTTTCGTGTCCTAATACTCTGCAATATTCTGAATCATGTTCTAGCAAGAGAACAAAGGAGGTCCACGCGGTGCTCTGTTTTTAGTTTGTTAAAATGACTGTTTATATATGCCATAGAGAGAGGGAGATCAGCCTCTCTCCATTAAGTTCACAGAAGATTCCAATATTTCAAATACAGAGAGAGTGAAGGCTTATGTCTGCTCTTCCTATATTATTCATATAGCACCTTACATGTACACAGCACTTAACAAATATGTGTTAGACATTGTAAAGAAAAAGAGGATTGGCTTCAGATACTTTATTGGGAGAGATCTGGATCATCAGTCTCTGTGTGTACATTCAGAGAGTGAGGTTGAATGTCTCTCAATTGAGCACAATATGGAGCTCAGGAAGGTTATTTTCCCATTCATTTTCATTGGAAAGTATAGGAAAGGAGAATTACCAATGGTCTAAAGGAGTTTCTCTATGTCCTATCATGCAATTAGCATAAAATTCAATAAATACTAAATATAACTAACATGAAAAACTAAACACATGATACAGTTCTGTCCCTTACCAGTTTAGATCTGTCACCTTTGTGTGTGATGGGTTTGGCATCATGTCAAGTCAGTAGAATTCCTTAACTGCTCTCCACACTTCTCATCACACCAGCTCTGGTGAGGAGAAAACCAAGGGAACCTGTACACTGAGGACTGTAAGTTTATATTGCTGCTACTGGCAGTAAAAGTCAGGGCTTTTACGTATATTTTTTTTAAACTTTTTTTCTCTTAGTAGTCCTTTAAAGAGCATGTAATTGGCACACTAAAGGGTGTGGAAATGCATATGTGTATATGACCCTCCAGAGTGGCTATACACTAAAGTGCGATAGATTATATAGTGGAGATGACTTCTCCATTGTGATAAACTCTCCAAATCCTATGACATTTTATTGAGTCTTTGAACAATGGAAAAATCTTAGTACATAGGGTCATAACATAGAGTAGGATTTAAAGAGTTTATCACACCGGAGAAGTCACCTCCATTTCTTCTCACCTTAGTGCACATCCCCCAAGTTGTTTTGGGAATAGAACTCCTGTCATCCTTTGCTTCTGGGCAACAAAAGATTGTAGAAGTTGTATTCCAGCGGGACAGCCACTGCTTCTCTACATCTCTAAATTAAGACAGAGAAGTGGGACATCTGTTTTCCACCATCCAAGCTGTGTACTTAAAATGTTCAGCCAAGAAGGAAATGTAATCACTCCTGATTGGCTGGAGTTATGTTCAAGGCTGCACATGTATGCAACCCCTAGTTCTGTACTGACACTTGTCTAAATATATCATCAGGGAGTCTTAAAGTAGGAGCACTTTGCTGATAAACCAGGCAGGACATACATGGCAAACACTAACAAAAACTCAAGTTTTGTTAGCAATAACTTCAAAACTGCAGAAAAGAAAAAAATAGCAATGCAGAATCTGTAAACCATACAACATATTTTAACAAGAGAGCTGCACTTTAAATAAAAAAGGCTACCGCACATAGGTGAAGGTCATTTCTAAAATACCTACATTGTTATAAGGTGATGGTTCTAGTTTATGCTTTTGAGTATCTGAGGGTTGTCAGTTTCTTGTGAAGCAATGTATTGGAAACAGCACAAACCCTGGATTTCCAGAGAAGGGTTTCTGAAAAAAATCCAAAGTATGAGTCGAAATGCCATTACAACTTTCTGATTATAGACCAGTGGTGGGATGCTTGCAATTCCAAACTATTGTTGGACTACATTTTCATCAGTCTAACAACAGACTGCCATTTGCACACACCTGGAATTAACAACACTCATTTCACATTGTAGGAGGACTAAAGCCTAGTCTCTGTTGATCAGTTTGGGATAATTAAGTGCAAGGAGGTTTTCAGGGCAACTTGGATCCAGTGACAGTTTGCTCTTGAGACACACCCCTTAGGTACTCAAAGGGTTAAATGTGTGTCCACAGTTTCCTTTTAGGCTTGATTGTGAAATTAATGGGGATACCATGAAAACCACCATTTCCATGGAGCATGATGCCTGAGGTAGCTACATAATTTGTAGATTAAAGCATTAAATGATAATTAAGGTCTGTTTGTTAAATTCAGTTTGTTGGCACTGTTTTTCCTTTATTAGCAGATTTTGGAAAGATAATTGTTTTTGTAAAGAATGCTATTTACTGGAAACCTACTATTGTGTGGCAAGATAAGCAGGCTTCTGTGATTCACAACCTGTTGGCAAATGGCATTTAATGCATATAAAGCAATGTGCCAAAGCATCTTCATTGTTCAGTTCCTTGGGGAACATAAGGTGCAATTCAGTAGGCTAAAATGGTGCAGTTCTAGAGCAAACCAATGGCACCATAGGGAATAAACAAAAATATCCAAATGCCCATGGATTTAAATGGAGTTTTTAACCTTGAATCCTAGAGAAATCCCCAATGCATTGTGAAGCAATATATTGGAGACCTCTTTAACATCCAATGGATTGAAAGCCCCCCATTTATCAAAGTCAACTAAGAAAATTGCACTCACACTTTTAAAAGTAGCCAAATCTCTTATTCCCGTGTCCTGGTTATCTAGACACCCACCCCACCTTCTATGGCTCTTTGGCTCGCTAGAATGTATAGTATGGTGGCAATGGAAATGTACCACGCCATCGCCACTTCCTCCATGTCACATTTTCTCAATAAGTGGCCTCTATGGCTACTCTACCGCTCATCTCCCAAATAAACCTCTCTTTTGACTCCCTCCTCTGTATCTTAGCTTAAATCTGTTTTCCTCTTCCAGTCTTCTAGACCCCTGGCATAGACATTCTACATACAAAGTTATTCTTTATTTCCTCATCAGATCCGCAAACTATACATTCAGTGGATTCTCCCCTGGCATTCCTCTCCCCAGGTCCCCGACGACTAGTCCTCACCCTCTTTTTTTTTTTTCCTTCCCCCCCCCCACCCATTGCTACATGCTGCCTTAACCTCCCCCCAGCCTCTTTATCTTCGAGTTACCCCAAGATATCCTCTACCCCTTATATATCTTGTATATATATCTCTTACAGGCAAACATATGTATTGTTCTGATTGTTCTCTTTAGATATGAACAGACCAGAAATAACTTCTTATGCAATGGCACTATGGGTCCATTTATACTCTACTTGTTATTGCTACACTTTGTCTACCCACCAGCATATTTGTGTTTTATGACCATTGCTTGTGTTTCTACATACTGTCATGTTCCCTTTCATATTTGTCAATAAAGCACTGTTTTTTCTTAAAAAGAAAAAAAAGCCCCATTTTATAATCAATGGGAATCTGAATGCCTCCTCCCCATGCTGCTATTGATTTTCTCCAGAATTGCACCACTTTAGCTTACTGAATTGTAGCCATACTGTATCCTCCTGAACACTGTGTAGCGTCTAGTAAGAATGAGGATGGAGCAATACAGAAAAATTACACTGTTTGAGCAAATATTTTTATCTGCTTCTGCAAAGAGAAAATATAATTGACTCCCAGCTGTGCTCATGCCGAGCTATAGAATCTCTTCTGTCTGTCACCAGCTGTTCCTATATCCTCAGATCCTTCTAATGCAACAGGTGAAGATAGGAGTGTGCAGGTTAGAGAGCATTTGGAGCCATGCTGAGCACAGGGCCTGTCAGTGCTTTGCAGCAGAAATGACATATACGATAGAGTAAGTCAGTTTGAGGTTGAAAGTAAGGGCTGTAAGCCCACAAAGAAAAAGTGGAACAATTCTGTGGAAAACCAGGTGTGCCATAAGGGATGAGTAAATAAATAATATTGCTTTAAATGGGAATGCTGGATATAATTAAAACCAAAAGTGGAACAATTCTGTGGCAAATCAGCTGTATGAGATTTAACCCTTTGATGCCACAGAACCCCACTGATGATGATGTATTAGAGTGGTCTTTATGACATCACTTCTCAAGGACTATCACTCAAAGGGTTAAAAACCACAAATTAAAAGCACATTTTCTATAGGGGAAATTCATATTGTAATTATTTGCTGACTGAGTAAAACAAGGGAGATTTTTCATTCCAAACTTATATTCAGCCCAAACTGTTTCACCTTATGGCCATAGCCTGACTCAAACTCTCCCATAGACTGATTTATAAACAAGTCTGAGCTGCTTATTTTAAGGAGATATTAACACTTAATTTGAAAATATCTATATATTGTAGTGTATATCCTACTGACTAAAATAAGGGAATTCCCACTGCTGGAATTCATTTTACTCAATAGCTAATGCAGCTGAAACTTGCATTTTTTAGGTGCACTATCTCAGTGGCCACTGTAAAATGTCAGGCCTTTGAGATACTGCACCTAAAATTTTCAAGTTTGAGCTGCAATAACATTTTAATAAAACACCAGTAGGAATACTCTTGTAGGAGAATAAACCCTACAAAATAAATAATCTGATATATCAAGTATTACTGTCCTATTAAAATGAATTCCTAGAGGGCCAATTCCGCAAGTGTATGGAATAACTATAATATTGCACAGGGGTCAATCATTTATTCAGTAACGTGGGTTATAGAACATGAGCAAAATAAGGAATATGACAAAATTCTGCACCCTCTCGGCTTCATAGGAATGCAGTTTGAGTTGCTGACCAGACCTCACCTTTAACCGGTAACACACATGTAAAATGAATACTGCAGGGCTGAAATATGCATATTTCCTATGTCCCCAATTAAAGGTGATGTCTGGTCAGCATACTTTTGAGACCACTGCACTATAACATACATATTTCATTTTACTAATTCTTTAACCCCTTGACGACCCTGGACGGTCATAGTACATCATGGGTCGATCCGAGTTAACTACCCATGACGTACTATGACCGTCATGGAATTCCGGGCTCCCCCCGTGGCTGCACGCCGTTCGGAGAGTCCGGAGCCGGAATTAAAAAAAAAAAAATGCTCTGTGGTCCGTAAGTGACGCGCTGATCATCCGGTCGTTAAGGGGTTAAATAAATTGGAGTTTTTATTTGTCCCCTGTGCTGCAGTTGGTTTGCTAAATGCAACTATTCTTTCTACATATGGCCTTTATTTAATTATTTTGCCATCACAATTGCAGTTTTATTTAAAAAACATGCAATGCATGAATACTAAACAATCCTATATAATAATTCGCCAAGTTGTGTGTAACGCCCGACATGCGCAGTAGACACTGCTGCACGTCGCGGCTGATACAGAGCTGGGCGCTCTGGAGGAGCGTCCAGCTCTGTATCAGCCGAGGCGCGGGCAGTCTCCACTGCGTGTGACTGCCCCGCGACCGGCTGCCACAGGCTCTGTATCAGCCGAGGAGCTGGCAGTCTCCACTGCGTGTGACTGCCCCGCGACCGGCTGCCTGAGGCACTGTGGCCCGTGTAACGGGCTGTTCAACTAGTTATTTAAATATATCACTCACAGTCTGACCCTGATATGAAGGTTTGCCCCATCAGCTTATGTGATATATGCAGAAGTCTTTCAGATGTTTTACTTTTGACTTGATTTTGGCCCTGGATGTGGGCTTTTCCCTTTCTGTTAATAGAAGGTGTAGAAACTACTTCTTTTTACAACCTCTAAAGTCTACCACCTTTTGCATTGTGGCTCAGATGTGTTATATATATATCTCTCTCCTCTCTCTTGGTTGCATTTCTGTCCAGAGGACACTGAGCAATAAAAAAGTGGCGGTTATCACTCAGCAATGCCATGTTAGCATGAACTGTGATTCCCATCTCCCAAAATCTGCTGCTTTTGTAAATCTCTTGCAACCTCTTACAAGACTTGATGAGCTTCACCCAGAGCTAAAAATAAAAAGAAATACATAAGAAACAAAAAACAGAGAAATGTCTTATTAAAAAACTGGGAAATAGTATGCTGTTGTTTGTTCTGCTTCATATATAGTTGACTAGACAGATGTCTGGGTTCTTTGGATATGATGAATATACAACAAGGAAAATTATGGACACTTTAGTTAGACTATAACTCCTATTGACTGATCTGGAATTATGTGATTTGTAGTATCCAACAGCTGGAGAGACAAAGGTCACCTACGCCTGATCTGGTAAAATTAAAACTACCCAATTTATATAAACACAGAAAAGGACTTATTGTACTGCTATATACTACTGTATATTTCAGCACTTTGGATAGCAGTGCTGCTGTCATTGTACATTTTAAAGGGCTATTACCTAAACTAGTAGTAGTAGAACAACAACTTTCTAGGAATGAGACTTTGATATATTCATGATTATGAAGATTATAGATTATTGAACTGCCTTTATAGGACTGTTTCACTGTCAGTTTTGTCACACACATTTTCATTGGTGGATTATGTGATGCTGTCACACCAGATGTCCCATCATACTTCACTGCAGTTGGAGCTTTTTTCATCCATGTAAGAAGTGGTTATTTTGCACTCTTTCATTGTCTTCAAAAAGGTCCAAGACTTTGATGGAAACATTGAATATACAGTATATGTATATTATCCCTTTCACTTCTTTATGTATTATAAATCCAGAGGATTTATGTTAAGTAATCCAAATATTTTCTTATTTTTGCAGATGTAATTTGGCACCTGTTGAGGAGTATGCTAGAGATGTTGGCATGAAAACCCACCTGGTAACCATGAATCCTTCTGTGGTGCAGCGTGCATTTGAGGACCTGGTCAATGACACATGGAAGGAAAAATTCCTGCAACGTCTGAAGAGCCTGAATGAAAGCATCCTGTGGATCCCAGCTTTCATGGCCAAAGGAGGAGAGGAGCGAGTGGAATGGGTGAATGACCTCATCATCAAGCATCATATCAATGTCCACACTGCCTACCCTTCCCTACGACTTCTTCATGCTGTCAGAGGGTAAGAATACTTTGTACATGCAAATAATAGAATGTAAGTGCAGGGCATACTAAAACAGGGTCAAACCACAAAGACAGAGTTTTAAGGCTACCCTTGTTTGAGCACATGTGGGATAGCTTACTATTCAAAGTATACCTGTATATTTTAGTGTTTTTCCTTCTTAATAAATCAAGGGTACTTCTACTGCTGCAATATGGTTTGTGGGGCTGCAACTATAACAGTCTATGGAGCGCTGTAGCTTCTGTAGAGAGCAATAGAAAAAATGCAATCTGAACACCAGGTTGCACTGTTGTTAATTACTTTAAATTCAACAGTTTAACCTGTGAAAACCTATGAACAACGTGTCTCCCAGTAATGAGAGTGCCTTTGTTTTACTCAGCAGGTAAGCCCTACAACTTTATCCTCAGGGACCCCTTTAGTTGTATTATATAACATTTTACTATGGCCCTTACTGACTAGAGCAGTACATACATGGTAAAAGTAAAATACCCTAGAATGTTACTGGTTAATCTGCCTGTTTCCAGTTAGCTACATCATATAACTATAAAATGTTCATTTTTTTGCTGGCAGACAGATCAATTTTAGGAGGATGATCTCCGTGTTTAAAAGGATCATACAGAGCAGTTGTTTTCAAAATGTGGGTTCCCTGTGGATGCATGAGAGATTTATTTATTTTACATTTACTTTGCAGAAAACTGTAATAACTAGCCCATTCTAGGTAAATCACATTCAATTTCCTGGTCCCTGTTACCCAATACATTTTAGCTGAATAATGCCAAGTTTCCATTGCAGTTTCTATAAAAATAAGGAGCGCAAAAGAGCATCTAAAAGTACCATCTATTCCAAATGAGATACGCAAGGAGTACATTTTCACTCACCAGACTTTCACTGTATTTTCTCTTATAAGTTCCCGGTCAGTGGCAAGTGAGCAACAACACGCATTGGGTGTAGAAAGGATCATCCAGACCAGAGGTTCTCAACCCATGCCCTCAGTGGCCCCTATCAGGCCAGGACTTTGGAATTTCCCTGCTAGAACACAAGTTTCTTGATTAGCGGCTCAGTCATATTGATTAACTCTCCTATGCTGTTAAAAGGAAATTCTCAGATCCTGGCCTGTTAGTAGCCACTGAGGGCATGGGTTGAGAACCACTGATCCAGACCTCTCTCTCATTTCTTTACTTTCCTGGTCAAGCCCCCTGTGGTTGGCCACGTTCTGGTGCTCCTTGAGTGCATTTGTTGTACATCTTCTATCTTACAGCCTGCAAAAAATCAGGATCACAGACACCCATGAAGGGCTGAATAGGAGAGACTTCGGCACTGAAATATTTTATGTGGCTTATGTTGCAGATAGATTTCCAGAACAGATATTATTTGCCAGACAGTGAGTGACTATAAGGGCCAGGAGCATAGAAGAGAAAATACAGTGAAGGTCTGGTGAGTGAAATTGTACTCCTTGTGTATCTCATTTGGAATAGATGGTACTTTTAGATGCTCTTTTGCGCTCCTCATTTTTATAGAATTTGCACTGTGGAGGGAAAAGGTCCTGAATTTGGGATGCAGCAGTGGAACTTAATTTAAGTACCACAGTGAATTCATAGATAATACAGGCTTTATTGAATTTCATTTTTATCTTCTCATCTGACATCATCTACTATTCCATCTACATCATTCATTTATCCTTTTAACAATGTGGTGGATAAGTACTTTTACGAATATCATTCACCATTTTTACTAATAACATTGTTCATTTTCCATTTCATTTTATCCATTTTCATCTGTCACCGGTAATTGTGTTTAGAGAACTTGGTTATTAACTTTTTATTGACTGAGATAAATGTTTTTTGGAAAATGTGATTGTAGATTACACACATAAATATAAAGGTTGTGTTATCCCTAAATGTCTTTCCTAATATTACCAGACAGTGCGCAGGCGGTCTGGGGCAGGGCCCTGAAACAGGATTGCTTGTCTCTTGAGAGTTTTCTGACTGACAATCTTTGGTTCAGAGCCGGACCCGTACTACCAAATTGTATTGTACATTTTTCCATTGCAGTTTGTTATATCAATGAACTTCTCTGTAGACTTCAATGATAATGTGTTAGATAAAACTAGTGAAAACAAACATCAACATAAATGTAATGTGGGTCAATTTCCCACCTATGTTTTTCAATGGCAGAAAAACTTCCCACCTCCATACTATTAAAACGCCATGTTTCCCGCATGCAGCATGGTGTCGTTTAAGAGATAAAGACAATAGAAGCAGGCAGTGTGAGAGAGGAAAAAAAATAGTTATTTGGAGTGCTGGATAGCATTATAACCAGCTGGATGAGTCCTGATACTGCTGTTACAGAGGTGGAGGAAGAAGTAAGCAGTAGAGGTGGGCGAAAGGTCCCATCGTGTACCATCAAAAAAAATCCACTTTAACTTAAGTGATTCAGATTTTCGCCATTTTCCCCCATTTGCAAAAAGATTTACTATTGCAGTGTTGCATTTAAAGTTTTGTGTCATAAAATGACGCATGTATTTTGCGCGTCATTTAAAGTTTTGCGTCATAACGTGCCGCAGATTCTACATTTATTTTCACACCCTTGTGGTGCAGTTGTTTTACTCTAGAAAATCACTTCTTTAGCTTGGTGAATAAGCTCTGGCTGTAGTGATGTTTTCACTGCTGCGAGAATTACTTTCTACCTTTAGCAATAGAGTAACCCTCCATTATGGTAGGTGTTTTGGTGCAAAAAGGTAAAGAGTGCACCCAGTACTTTCATGCATAGTAGCAAAATGTTCAAAACAAACTTTGACTGTCAAAGAAGGATACTGATGTGCAGTGATTTTTTTTTTTTCCTTTTCAATGGTATCTCCTCTTTTGTGTAAAGTGCAGAGGGTCCTTTATTTACCTATTTTAAAAACATACATAAACACATACACAGATAGCCAAAAGACAGTTTCTTAGTTAAAATGCTGACAGAAGCAAACAATATTTCTCGCATACACATTACATTATATACAGATTTTTACACCTAGTATATTATTGCACAAACTCACATGAGGTTCTGCAGTAGCTCATTTCTCCTGCTTTATAATAGACCAGGAGGATGCATGAAATAGCACTATGGGAGAAAGGGTTTTTTTTTCCCTAACCTTGTTTTACTTCTGTCACTGCCTTCCGCTCCTTTTTCTCCTTCTTTTGACTACAGCTCCTTGATCTCTATTCCTCCCCTTTATGCCTTTGCATGCCTCATGCTTATTTCCATGCATTTAATAATTTTTCTCAAACCCTACTGCTTTTCTACTCTACCATTCACTTCTCTGCCTCTACCACTGTTTTCCAGTAGTACCGAGGAGGAAGGGCGGATGTATGTTCTCTGCTGAGCTTGACTGCAGTGTCCCTCACGTCTGCCTCAGGAAGTTACAGGATGCTCAATGCCTCATCTACTTGTTTCCCTTAGTACTGAGGGTGTGTCAGAGCTCAGATGGGGTTGTTTGAAGCTGAATAGTGACATAGCAGTGCTTACAGCTGGGAAGAGATGGTGTGGTTGGCTGGAACAGAGACAGATATTTCTGCAAACATGCATGTTTTCCTGAAATCTTCTGCTGTTTGTCAGTTTCCTTAGGGAAGGTTTAGCCTTCCCAGGCCTAGGGAGCAAACATCTGCACCACAGAGAAACATTAAAAAAAAAAAAATCCTAACATTACCATTGCTTTATGTTTTGTTTTAAACCCACAGAATGGTAGTATCCAAGGGGCTAAAGGCCCAATTTAAGTGAAATGGAATGTTCTTTCAACTCCATGATGCCGTTGGCTATCTCCAGAAATGCTCATCCTGAGAGCACTCATACCTCCCAAGTGTCCCTCTTTAGGAGGGACTGTCCCTCTTTTCTACCCCAGTGCCCCTCTTTTTTAGGGCATCATAGTGAGTAGTGTGTATATTAGTCTATCGTATTGCTGCACAGCTATAAAACTCACATAAATATTTAGTTACTCTTCAGTATATGTGTTTGTAAATGAATATGTGTATATTAAATACTTTGGTCTTGTTCTGAATCCTTTATTCAGTTACACAAAGAGGTGTCAATAGGTCACAAAGTAACCTAAAACTTCTTAGTAATGCCCCGCCCACAAACCACACCCCCAGAAACACCACCTGAAACACAAGTGTCCCTCTTTGGCCATTTGAAATGTTGGTAGGTATGGAGCACTTAAGATCCTTTGCAGATACCTTGATTTACTGACTGTTTTTCTACAGCAACAGGGGGCTGATATTACTGAGAAAAGAATAAAAAGTAAAATAGCTGATTCACGGAAAGTAATTAAAAAGAAATACAGCAGGTTAAATAAATAAAATATATTGCTAAAGTAAGATATGAGAAGAAGCATTAGTACTCTTTATAAACACATAAAGTGGAGTTATTCTGGAGTGAATCAACTGTACTGTAGGGGACAAATAAAAATTCTGATTAAATTAAACTGACATTTTAACCCCTTGAATGCTGGAGAGTTCTCCAAAGCACTGCAAAGCAATGTGACCCTATTTAGCATTCAAGTAATTAAAAAACTTTATTCAAATTATTCAGATTTTTATCTGTCCCCTTAGTGCAATTGGTTTACTCCAGAATAACATATTTTAAAAATAAGGGCCATTGTGCTTTCATAGAATTTGAAACATTTATGTAGTATGTTCTGAGGTTAAGTGATAAAAATTTGATTATTCTTAATGCTTTTAGATTGTAAACTTGTAACATTTAAAGCCATTAACCATATGAGTGTCAGAGAGGTATCCAATGCATTGTAAAGCAATGCATTGGATACCTTCTGGCACTAAATGCAACATTATTTTCTTGGGCACCCAAGGACCTGTGTGAATTTTGCAGGACTTTTAACCATTTTAGCGCCAGAGAGGTGATTAACACATTGGCCTAGATGCACTAAGGGCCGATGTGGTGTCGGTATGATATTGTCCATGTGCTTGAATCACTCCGACAATTCGATCTGCACACACATAGACATATTCAAAAAAATTGTCGGATGGAAGGGGAAGGTTGGAGGAGGTCCCTGTTAGCATACAGGATTTTCTAAGTGCTGTCGGTGTGGAAGGGATCTCCTCCCCTCACACATCATCAACACTATGATAATTCTGAACGGCATTCTCTGTGCTTCCCTACCTAGCCAGTAGGGGAATACAGAGAAGGCTTTTAGCACCATGGATGGCATTGAATGCCATAGGAATGTGCATTGCTCACCCCTGTAGCATTCAAAGGGTTACAATAAACAGAAATAGTACACCAAGCACTACACAATGTCCCCCCTTCGACACCCCCTCTTTTAGTATTTCGACATATATTGCATATATTCGACATACTAAGTCCATCCGACATTCACCTTGTTGACTCACATATAGTAGTCGAACCTGTCTTTTATTCAACAATTAACCCTTTGAGTACCAGAATGACAGAAAAGCATTGCTTAGCATGTGTTTCCTACCCCTCTGGTACCCAAAGGGTTAACAGACAGGTATATGTGTGTGTGTGTGTGTGTGTGTGTGTGTGTGTGCGTGTGTGTGTTAAACATTTATTTTTATTAAACAACTGTTTTCACATTAATAATGTATACAGTAGACCTCAAGGGGGGTGTCATGACCCCTCATGACACCCCCTAACATGAGGCGGGCAATTGCACTGTAATAAGATTAAGAGCATATGAGCTATGTGAAACATCGCTCATATGCTCTTTAAAGCCGATATTTTACAATCAGACCTCGATGGGGGGGCCCCAGGACCCCTCCTGATAGCCCCCCCTACCATGTATCAGCTATCCAAAAGGATAGCTGATCCATGAGGTGACCCACAAAGGGATTTACAGCATTCTTGTTGCTGTCAGCTGTACAGCCACCAGCAGCAACAAGAATGAATGAATGAAAGCGCTGCGGTCCCATCATTTAATCAGTCACCTGGGTCAAACTGGGTGACTGATTAAGTGATCAGAGCGCAGGGCTGCTTCAGGAATGGAATTGTAATTAACATTTCATTGATGTCTACTTCCCTAACTCCTGTCCTGTTGCAATTACTACTTTTGCTCCACTCTCAGTTTGTGGATTGATGTCGATGTGGGTATTTTTATTTCGGCGTTCTGGTGAAGTGATGTTGTAGACACTTTGTGAATACTGAGGAAGTACCTACGACACTAATACGACAGAACATTGACATTCGTAGCCCTCTTCGACCTTTAGTGCATCTAGGCTTTTGTGCTGCAAGGCATTGGATACCTCCCTGGAATTCAAAGAGTTATAGGGTTAACAATGTCTTTAATCTATTTTTTATGTTGCCATTTATATTTTGACATTTCTGTTTCCTAAGAAATAAATGTAAATATTGTATTATGGACCAGGAGTGAGTTTTAGACCCATTAAGCCATTGGGCACTCCAAAGAAAGCTAATTGCATTCAAACTAAGTACATCATTTGGACACATATTGCTATTAGGGAACATAAAATGAATGTAGATGTAGCGGTATGCTTTTTGTAAGCACAAGTATAGGTTGCAATTGAGGAATGCTAGTACATGTGATGCCTATTCTGAACAGATCACATAAATAGAGTAAAGTATATACTTGCTAAATAATGCCTTCAAGAAAGGGTACATTTTAATGTTATGAAATGGCTTTACATTGAACACTACAGGTCTGCAATTGTTTGATTTCAGAGCTGTTCCTGGCCAATGTAATGAAGTGTATGCATCAGTGAAAGAAGTACGCTAGGTAGGAGAAGCATTAGCTGTGGTTTTAGCTGAGGAGAGAGTTGAAGCAGTTTACTTTGGTAAGCTTAAGAGAGTCTGATGTCTTTCTGTCAGTAACTGACTTTCCTTCATCTACGGAATTTATCTGCTGTAATAAGCTTCTTAAACAAATATGTTTCTAATCCTAGTATTGTGATTTTGTGCTACGAGGCAGTACAAAAGTAGATAACGTTGTATGGTGTAGACTGACGTCAGGAGAGCTCTTTACAGTCTGTGGTAATATCTGTCACTGATACTTTGTATTTTGATAATTGGGTCACAGAATATCGCAGACTTCTCATCAGAAAGATTAACAGTGCAGAAAGGCTAAGCAATACTTCTCCATTTAGGGTAATAAAATATCGGCCTGGTTTTACCAGAATTGTAAGACTGATCAGCAGAAGGGATGAGTAGTCCTGTTTTTTTCCACAGGAATTTTCATTTAAAACCAGCAATTTGATAATTTTCCATGGAAATTCCTGCACATAGAAGATCCATAAAAATGTCTGCCTTTTCACTCACCCCAATAAATTTCCAGTGAGAACTGTACTGTTTTCTGCTGATGCTTTCTATAGACCTAGAATGCTCAACCCAACATTAGGGGAGTCAGTTTCAGTACTAGTGACTGTATGTTACCAGTCCAGTGAGGCCAGTCAGTATGTGTGTTTTTATGGCTCCCACTGCAGAGGGACATGGCTAGGGATTAGTATTTGTGGTTCTTGGGCTATCAGTGCAACGGGGCAAAGCTGGGGGGGGGTATGTATGTTTCTATGGTTACCAGTGAGACAAGGCTGTGAATCTATACTCTCTGCAGCTACCCCCCCCCAACCACACACATTCTCTTTCTCTTTTCCTGCACTTATTAACAACTAGTTGAAGAGCCCGTGTACACGGGCCACAGTGCCACCCAGCAACGGCCGCAGTGCAGTTATGCGCAGTAGGGACTGCCTGTGCCGCAACTGATAATGGAGCAGCCCGCTCCAAATTCAGACTGTAGTCCTCTCTACGCATGACTGCAGCGCATGCAGCCAACTGTACTGTGCATGCCGGCTTCTGACAAACAACGGTAGCATTTTATTATATAGGATGTGGTAAACTGACTCTCCCTTTTGTACAGTGGGCATACACGGGGAAATGCTACAAATATGTGGGAATTACATTACAGTCATAGATTTCAGTACATGAAATGAAGGTTGAAAGATGCAGGAATTCCCACAGAAAATGAAAAGTGCAATGTTTAGCATCTTTACAGAGAATATATAATCAGCAACACAAAGAGGAATCTGTAAAAGATAGCTAGGTCCACCTGTAAGAGCAATTTGACAGAGACCCAGATTCTTTACAATTTACAAATCCCCCATCAAAACTACACTGGTTTTGGCCCCAGTTGTACCAGCTGCACTTCATCTAATGATAACTGTATTATATAACAGAGGACACACTTAGTTAAACCACGTACTCTGTGCCCTGTTTAATATATGGAGTTTAACAAGTCATAGAGGAAAGGAACACCCCAAAGCCCAAATACTGCCTCATTAAACTTCTTTTTGCTCAAGCTATGTTAAGGGGAGAATTGTTAGCATAAGTTGCACAGTAAATTGATGTTAGATAGGCTCAGGGCTCAAAACTCAATTGTAGCTGGTTTTGCAACAGTCTTATTTCTACAATCCCCTCCCCCCATAACCTCATAATGGATTGCCCTCCCTACAATATATATATATATATATATATATATATATATATATATATATATATATATATATATATATATATATATATATATATATATATATATATATATTTTTTTTTTTTTTTTTTTTTTTTTTTTTTTTTACCATAACCTCCATAATCTGCCATGCTGGTCCGGTGCAGGTTGGCAGAAAAAAACTTACACCTAATGTTCCTAGGGGTATCTTTTTAAAATGTTTCATGCAAAACAGTGTGCGACAACATGGTAATTCAACATGTCTCCGTGATTAAAAGGGAGACATGAGAATCTAGCACTGCAGGAAAGCACAATATTCTCATGTCACCTTCAATGTATGAAAGAACAAAAAAGTATAAAAGAATCATTACTTTAAGTAAAAGCAGAACGAGCAACATATTGCACTACAACTCCCATCATCCTTATCCATCTGGTGGTCTCTGAGGATGATATCATAGTTTCTGTCATGGATGATTCTTTTTGGAGTGATAACCTCATCCCAATCTTGCTGAGCACTGCCCCAGCTCTCTCTCCTCTTCTCTGTGTGATCCGCTCCTCCCTGTCATTCTTCACGTAGAGAAGGGGAGAGAGAGCGCCCATTTAAAAGAAAAATGACAGGGCACTTGATATCAGAAATTACAATGCCTTTCAGAACATTTTGTTTGAATGTATAAAACGGGGCAGCGCTCAGATTGGGATGAAGTTATCACTCCAAAAAGAATCATCCATGATAGAAAATAAATCATCATCGGCTGCCCCAGATGGGTAAGAATGATGGGCGTTGTAGTGTAATACATTGCTCATTCTGCTTTTACATAAAGTAATTACTTTTTTTGTACTTTATTTTCTTTCATACATTGAAGGTAACATGAAAATTTCATGATTTCCTGCAGTGTTAGTTTCTCATGTTGCCCATTTAATCACAGACACATGCTGAATGCTCCGTGTAGTCGCATGCTGTTTTGCATGCAACATTTTAAAAGTGAACTGTTCCCAGGAGGTCTCCCATCCAGGTCCAATCCTGCTACACATCCAAGGTCACACAGGGTTAGATGCCTTCAAGCCCACAATGCCTGTTTGATCTTGGAAGGGCAGCAGTTCTTGGCCTGGTCAGTAGCAGGATATAAGGCCTCCTGGATATAATGGTATTTATTTGCCAAACTGCATTGAACACAGAGAAATTAGAATTGTATAAGTTTTTCTGCTTATAAACACATTAATCTTTATCTGTACTTCCTGTTTTGCCTACTATTACACAGTATAACCCTGTATGTGTCCTCTTGAAAGAAATGTATCTAATATTCTCTTCAGTCTTTCCATTGTATCTGCCATTAAAATATCATTGGGCAAGGAATTCCACAATGTAACAGACCTTACTGTAAACAAAAACCCTTCCTCTGCTGAAGCTGAAACCTCCTTTCCTCTAATCTTACGAGGTGCCCCCTGGTTATTTGATCAGGTCTTGGAATTAATAGCTCACAAGAGAGATCCTTGTATTGACCGCTCAAATACTTTTACAATGTGATAAGATCTCCTCTTAGTCATCTTTTCTCTAAAGTAAATAAACCAAGTTTGTCTAGCTGTTCCTCATATGTCAAGTCTTCCATTCCCTTAATTAATTGGGTTGCTCTTCAATGTACTTTGGTTCTAGAATATCCTTTTAAGAACTGGTGCCCCAAACTGCACTGCATATTCAAGATGGCTTCTTACGAATGATTCGTAAAGTAGCAAAATTATGTTTTCCACTCTTGCTTTATATACCCCTTGTCATGCAAGACAGGACTTTCTTTGCTTTTGCTACTGCTGTTTGCCACTGATCACTGCTTTCAGGTTTGTCATTTACAAGGATTCCCAGGCCTTCCTCTAGCAAAGAGTCCCCTAAAATTACTCCACTAACTTAATAAGTAGCTTTGGGATTTCTTCCCGAATGCATGACTATACACTTTCCTACATTAAACTTCATATTCCATTTGGTTTCCCAGTCTGCCATTTTCGGTAAATCCCTATACAGAGTAGAAATATCGTGTTCTGAATGTATTACGCTGCATAATTTAGTGCCATCAGCAAATATTGATATTTTGCCTTCTATATCTATTTCCAGGTAATTTATAAACATGTTAAAAAGCAGAGGCCCAAGTACTGAACTCTGAGGTACTCTACTGTCAACTTTAAATGTACTGGAGAATTTTTCATTTACAACACACTGTTCTCTATCCTTCAACCAATTTTCTTTCCAATTGCAAAGGTTATCTTCTAGCTCTAATTTCCTTATTTTATACAACAACCTCCTGTGTGGCACTGTATCAAATGCCTTTGCTAAATCTAGATATACTACATCTACTGCTTTACCATTATCTAGGTTGCTACTTACTTCCTCATAGAAGCTCAAAAGATTAGTTTGGCATGATCTATTGCTCATAAAACCATGTAGATTCCTGCTAATAATATTATTTTCTGTTGTGTAACCCTGACTATAATCACTTATTGTTCCTTCTAGCAGAGGTCTAACTCACAAGTCTATAATTCCAAGGTTCTTTATCAGTTCCCTTCTTAAATAAAGGCACTACATTGGCTTTACGCCAATCTTGTGGCACTGAGCCTGTGATGAGAGAATCTTTAGAGGTGATCTATCACCCCTATACAAGTTTGTCTAAAAAGTTAGGTGATATAGCGACTAGCTGGAATGCTGTTTTCATTTTTTTTTTAAATCGTTATTTGGCCGAAATTAAACGTGATGACGGAGGATTTCTGTATGTAAGCTGGAGCGTTCTCATTGGCCAGAAGAGGAGGCTGGATCGAGGGAGGGGAGCAGAGAAAGTGTGACAGACTGTGGTACAGGGATGTACCTGCAGTCTATCCGGAAGGAAGGCTCAGGATAATCTTTACGGACAAATAACTATTTTAAAAAAATGAAAACACTATTAGAGCTAGTCGCTATATAACCTCACTTTTTTAGACAAACTTGTATAGGGGTGATAGATCCCCTTTAAAGAGTACAAATAGGGTTCTTGCTAAGTCTGCACTGAATTCCTTAAGAACCCTTGGATGCATACCATCAAGGCCCGGTGCTTTATCAGTCTTCCCATGGCCTCTTCTTGTGTTAACCAAATATCTGATAATGGTATGATTTTATTTGTTACTTTTTGAGGCACTTCTACCATTTCCTGTTCCCTGGTATATACTAGTAAAAATAAAGTGTTTAGAAAATCTGCCTTTTCCTTGTCCTCTCTAATCAACTGACCCATCTGAATTTTGAAAAATCCAATGTACTCTCTCTTAAGTTTTTCTGTTTATGTATTTGAAAAAATTTTTGGGATTAGTCTTGCTCTCCCTTGCAATGTTGAGTTTCATTATCTATTTTTGCTAACCTAATTGCCTTTTTGCAAATTTTTTTGCACTCCCTGTATTTCAAGTAATAATTTTCTGTTCCTTCAGACTTAAATAGTTTGAATGCCTTTTTTTCCCTTGCCATTTAGGTTATCTGTTTGTTTTTCCTACAGTCGTACAGTTGTTTATCCCCAGATCCAATCTGTTTATCTAGTTGCAAGAGCATATTATTGTGAATAAGCACAGATGTTACTGTTTCTTACATAAAAAACTATTACAGCCCATTTGGATTAGTTGACCATTAGTTTTAACGTTCATTCGGAGCTTCTCGGATATTAAGTACCTTGCTTATCCTAGCTGCTGATTTGGAAATAAAGTTTTGCCCTCGTTATTCATGTTAGTGCAAAATGTATGAATTCATTGACTAAGTTTGTCTAAATGCTTGTCTGGTTGTTCACTGCAAAAGCTACAACCGATACAATCTCCTAATGACTTTGGACAGAAACTCATCAATTATTTTTATATCTTGTCATGTTTGATACAAAGATTATGGAGCTGTAGTCCGGGTCTGTATGTTGCTTTTTCTGCCTGTAGGGTTATTCTGTTTTAGCCTTTTGCATTATCTTTGGCTGGAATTGAATTAAATGTATTTTGTACCAGCTGGTTTCTTTCTTTTTTCTGCTGTACTCTGCCACAGTCAATTATTTACTTAACTCATCTCTGGCACACAAACCAAGGCGTCCTTCTGATAGGAGATGTACCTGGCTGGATCATTTTCTACTAACAGCAGATATTGGCTTATCTACCTGTGCACCTGCTCACAGTGACCATAGCTGGGATTTCACCTGCAAAGATACAAAACAGTCTGGCATTCTGAAGTTGCACTGAGACATCCCCTGCCTTTCACTGATCTCAGTGTAATCCAATTATAAGGAAAAGGAACAGGTATTATTTAGGAAATGTGGAGTTGTCTAGAGTATTCTTAACCCCTTGAGGACCAGAAGGGTGTGCAACACATGACAAAGCAATGTGTTGCACACCCCTCTGGTCTTTAAGGAGTTATTATTTGTACCTAATTATAGCTTTACATTTTACAGATAAGATTTGCTAACACTTAATAGTATACACAATATAGGGCCTTGTTCATCAAACTATAATGATTCAGTTTTCCTTTTGAATGTGTTGGAGATCTCTCTTGCTTTCAATGGGTTAACATCACCATTTAACACATAGGGCCATATGTTCAAAGGGATAACGACAAAAAAATTGTTGTATGAAAGACAAAAATAAGGAATTGTATGCATGAATGACATATTTTCTATAGAGTATATGACAAAAAACTAGTAATGTCCATTGTGTACGACACAACTCCAGAATTGATGGGCAAAGGGGTGGGGCAAAGGTGTGGCTAAACTATCCACCATTGTTGTATAGAGAAAAAGAAAATTTGTCATAATTAACGACCAAAAATGTCTTTCAAAAGACAAAATTTATACGTTAAGAAAAAAGTGGAGGGAATTTAATGTTCTGAATGTGAGAATTTTTGTCTTTAGTTAAGACATTTTTTTGTAGTTAAGACATTTTTTTAAGACATTTTTGTCGTTAGTTAAGACATTTTTTTGTCGTTACATATGACAATTTCAGTTGGGACAAACAACATATTTCCGATCACAACCGACACTCTGAAAATATCAACCCTTTGAGTGCCAGAGGGGTATGCAACGCATTGCAAAGCATTGCATTGCGTACCCCATTGGCACTCAAAAGCATTAATGATCCCAACGACACTGTACTTTGAAAAGTTGTTACAAACGACACAAGCTATTTCACTACTTCTTTGAACATATGCCATAGGGGTGTCCAGCACAATAACTCTCTGCCACTCAAAGGGTCCAGAATTTAAAAATGAACAAGACACAAAAGAGGAGAGCTCTACTGCCAATTAAAACCAGTGAATAACTTGAACTTAATGGAGAATCAAATACTCACTTGATCTTTATAGCCCGTCACCCTCCTAGCAACCGGTCTATAATGCCAGCGGGGATTTACGGTGCTGGTTCTCCCCGCAACAAAACCACACTAGAGTGCACTCGGATGTCCGTAAGTATCCACAATAAAAGATCTTTCACAGCAGTCCAGGTGTAGAAAATATTTATTAAAAATCAATTAAAACCCTCAACATGTTTTGTGGCCCTATTGCCACTTCTTCAGGAGGAAATACAATGTAACTATAAATACAAACTGGACTGCTTCTGATACACAAACATTTATATGGGGAATCCAATTAGCAATCCATGCTAACCGGTGGATTAAATTTCAAACAAACCTATCGGTATACTCCAAGTCAGGTTGCCAACTGGATTAACCGGTTCACACATTAATTGAACATACAAACGAAATCTCAAAAAGAAATCCTTAACCCTTAGTGCAGCTCCTCTTGAGAGTTCAAATGTGCACATATCAAATAACCTCAATATATATATATATATATATATATATATATATATATATATATAAAATATATATATATATATATATATAAATACATAAAAATATATATAATCTCCCAAAAAATATATATATGAGTTGCCAAACACCAGCCATCCTATTTAGCTTTTTACCATTAGCTGTCTCCTTATATATATTAATGTCATTAATACATACAGTCCAGATATTAGGCATCACATTTTTCTTTCTGTTTTATTTTTTTAATATTTTGTTTTCATGGCTCTTTGGTCTATATAGTACTAGTTTTAAAGCCCGTATACACGGGCCAACACTGCCCAAATGCGCCTGGCGGATACAGAGCAGCGCGATTCGAATTCAGACCGTAGTCCTCTCTGTGCACCTTCCGGTGCGCAGAGAGGACTCCGGTCTGAATTCGGAAATCCCCACTCCATATCAGCCACGGAGTGGGTAGTCTGTACCGCGCATGACTGCAGCGCGTGCAGCCGTCTCTACTGAGCATGACGGCTTCTGATAAACATACTTAGCAAATTATACTATAGGATGTATGATATATTTATACCCTTTTCTTCCTTTACAACCAAAACATGTTCTAGACACAAACGGATTACGGCTCCATAGGGCCTAGGCAAGGTATCAATTTGGGGCTCTTGCTTCTGACATAGAGTGCTGCCAGGAGGTATTGGCATTTTGTCTAATGCAAGTGGGATAACTTGATGAATCTGGTTTCTTTCAACAAAAAGTAGTCTGAACCAAGATGTTAACAGCACTATCAGCAGGGTCTCTGTATGTGACCAATCACTTACAGACAGGGCCCCTCATATTGCCATGGGCAATAGGCAGTGGCCTAGGTTGACATAATGGATGGTGCAGCTCTGTCTGACACTCTGAGCTTTAGTGCACAGAACTTGAAGAGCCCATATTTTTTCAGATTGCCAGTATTTTTTACTGTGTATTACTGTTTGCTTCTTTCTGATTTGATTCACAAATTTTTATTTATTGGTACATTTATAACTACTGTTATAACCCATACATATATTCTGGTTTCTCTTGAGTAATAATAATTTTCTGTTTTGAGTAATAATCTATGTTTAATCTGACCAATATTTATCATCCACATATGTGTTGCAGTTTATACAGTTTATATATGATTATTGTTACAATTACATGCTCTCATTACACCTGTTTTCTGTTGTATACAAACACTATATAGAGCTCATTATTACTTATCCCACTGTGAGCTCAGGTAATGTACAAGTTTTTTATATTAGCAAAATTAGCTACAATTCGAGACTTTTGAATTAGTGAAAACATCAATATTTCAATGGTCAAGACATAGTGAATAAAACTATCTGCAATTTATCTAACTTCTAAAAATAAATAAATTATGTATTACATCATGCCTGATATTTAAAGATAGCCCTAGCATCCTTTTGGTCATGTCTTATAGGTTGTTCAAATGTCATGTTAAATAAGGGTTAGTTCAGTGAATTCCAGCAATATTCTTCTTATTATAAAGCAATTCTTAGTGGGATTTTCACTACATGTTAGATGTGTTTGGCGCATTTGATATGGGATTTAAATATCACTTTAGTAGATGATTCTGCACATCAATCATGATACAGTCCCATCTAACAGCAAATGACTACCATTAAATATTACTACAATTTTTCTGTTGAAAATGTATTAAAAAGATCACTAGATTGCAAATCAAGGTAAAATTACAGTCTACTTCTTTCAGTCTAAGGGCTCGATTTAAAGGCAACCGACACACAAAAAAATATGGTGACACCATTTTTTTCAAGCACTGTAAGCAATTTAATGACCAGTGCTATGAAAAAGTGTCGGCAAAAAAAAGCTTGCCAGCTGCTACATTTTTATGGGTTTTGTCCCGCTGAAAATAAAAAAAAAAACGCCACAATTTGCCATTTAATGGACTGCGTTAGCCCTAAAGATCCAATAAGGGGCTCAATTTAGCTCATAAAGTTAAAGACCCAGGTTTTTTTTTTTTTTTACTTAAGTCCCTTATAGGATTAGTCAGCCGACACAGCTATTAAAAGTCCCCAGTGTATGTATGGATATGAGGCCCTAAGCCCCATATCAGTACATCCAAAGTACCTAAAAAGTGTCAAAAGTTAGTAGAATTAAGCCTGTGAGTGCAAGTGGGTTATAATTACCCTGCCGGCATTCATAGGGTTAACCCGCCTAAGTAACAAAGCAACATCCCATTAAAAATAATGCCATTAATCCTGATGTCCAGTGGAGTCCTCAGCATCCTGGTCATCTTCTGTCCTTCTCTTCTTTCTTTCGTCTTCTCTTCATTCTTCTTTCTTCTTACTGTAAAAAAACCATAAGGTATGAATACGTTTGCTGAAATATCCCGAACAATAATACATAGTTTAACCCCTGGAGTGCCACAGGAGCATGAACCACATTGTAAAGCAATGTGTTGCATAACTCTCTGGGGCTCAACTGGTTAAACAATGTATTAGTGCCCGATTCAATATAAATATGCCTCCATTAAAATGTTAGTGTTGGTCGGTACTCAGTTTGGCCCTACCGGCTGTTTTAGCTCAATCCTTTAAGCCTTAATTGTGTATTAGTCTCTCAATCTTTCCCTCTTTCAATCTGAAATTCTATTTCAGTCTCTGTCTTTCAGTCTATCTCTCTGTCTATCTCTGTCACTCTTTCCCTCTCTGTCTCTCCCCCCCTTTCAGTCTATGTTTCTCTTTCTCTGTTTACATCCATCTCTTTCTAATTCTGTGAATGATGGAAATTGAAGTATAACAGCTGGAAAATCACATCTCGCTTTAACCTGTGCTCACTATAGCAGCAAGTGTAATACTCACAGTGTGTAATCGCTGCCATGTGGAGTAGTCAGATACATTTAATAGAAATAAATACTTTAATAAATGTTGGATTGTAGTTTTTTAATCAAACAAGCTACCACAGAATAGAGAAGTTACAAAATAAGGACTACAATAATGGACATAGGACATAATGCATAAAGCATGTTCTAGGTCAGGGGATAGTCAGTTGTTGCACCTGTGGTGTTTAGGACTCAAATCCCATCATACGCAACCAACTGCCAACATCCAGACCATGATTATTTAAAAAATGTTGTGCTACTCCTGTCTGTCTTTCTTTGCAAGTGATGTTAGATTTGTGTTCATGTTTTCTCTCTATAACCTTCATCATACTGTAGGTTATAGTGATCACATAAATGACACTACGAATCCCTCAATTCCCTTAAAGGAGCAGTAAACTTTTTTATGAAAAAATATATATCATAGGGATTTTCCTACTGAATAAAATAAGGGTACTCCAACTACCGAGAGATTTATATTTCCAGAGTTATTACAGTTTAAACCCATGCTTTTTTACATTAGCAGTGCCCTCTAGTGATCAAATTCTAATTAGATTTTCTGTTAGATTCTAATGGACGGGAAAGTCAGAGACATACAATTCTCCATAGAATGTGATAGAAACTGCCTGTCACTTCCTGTCAGAACTATCAGGAAGAAAACACCGTAAATTCACTTCATGATTATTTGAACTGCTATAAATTTTGAATAAAACATCTGACAGCGATGGGAGTGACCTTGTTTTATTCAACAGGAAATGCTCTATAAAATATGTGTTTTCATAAAAAAAGTTTACTGCTCCTTTAAGCTTCCATGTCATATTGTTTCTCTGCAGTACTTGAGGCAAAGGTTTTACCCATTTTAACATGTCAATGCTTGATAAGGTCTCATCTAGAATATGAAGTACAGTTTTGGGCACCAGTTTTTTAAAAAATATATTGAACTAGAAAAAGCACTTTCAATAAAACTGATAAATTGAATGGAAGATTTATAAAGAAAGGCTAGCCACACTGGATTTGTTCACATTAGAGAAGAGATGCCTGATGGGTGATATTATTACTATTTACAAATATATTCAATGAGCTCTCTGAGTAACTATGTATATTCATTCAAAGAGCTGAGCAAAAAACAAGAGGTCATCCATTAAGACTACAGAAAAGGAGATTTTAACTAAAACAAGTGCAGGCATTTTTTACATTAAGGGCAGTATAGTTTTGGAATTCATTGCCTGGAATTTAGTGTTTGCAGATACTTTAATTTCTTTCTAGCACATAACAACACTGAGAATTATAACAGTTGGTTTCAAAACACATAGGTTTTTGATCCGGGGAAATATATCTTACCCAGTTTGGGTTTAACTGAACATTTTTTTTACCTTCCTCTGGATAAATAAGGTGATAGAACATGAGCTGAACTTCTTGTACATGTGTCTTTTTTTCAGACTTATCAATGATATTAACTAAGATACTATACCAATCCTTCCAAATAATACTTTCGAGTTGCTCTGAAACATGTTTGGTGTCTCGTAAGTATGAGTTCAGTCTCCCAATGGCCGCAAATAACAATTAGCTCGCTGAAATTTTCATCCAACAATGAAACCCCTAAGATAATAGGACACCCATGTAGACTCTCCAACGACTTATGGACCATTGGAAGATGATAGAATATTGATTTGAATGCAAAACCTACCTTTGAATCCCCAAAGCTCCATTATCTATAAGAGAATGCAGCAGGGCTTTTTACTCTTTCATGGAAGTACCCAAAATAATTTGGAACATATCTGTGTCTGATAGCTATCAAAAAGCATGTGCATTGTAATGGTTTGTAATGATCTGGATCCATTAACACCATAGATCAACCCTTCTTGTCTGTTTAATTGCCTCATATGTATCCTCTTATAAGATTTATATTGCATTTTAGTGCATTTTAAGCACTAGAGCCACTAGAGGGACATGGTTCAGCAGAATTCTGTGTCAGCCTGGTTCCTTGCTAGCTGTCCTGCCTCAGACCTCTGTACCATTTATCTGCCAGTGGGGCAAGCTGTTGCTACTGGATATACCTCCAGCTTCTGTCTTCCAGCCCTTGGCTTCCAGCATCAGTTCCTGTTTCGTATTCCTTGTTTTAGCTTCCTTGTCTGCTTTGCCTTCATCATCAGGCCCTCAATTAGTGTAGTTTTGCAAGGGTGTGCTAATGGCTGAGCAATATTATGGAATCCTTAGGGGTGGCTCAGGTGGTCACACCCATGCCTCAGACTGTGTGGGTAGTGCAGTGGGGATTCACTCATACCAAAGAACAGTTACAGGGGTTATGCTCCATATTGGCTGCATCTGCGAAACAAAGCATCCCACCTTTACCCCGGTACATAAGAAGTGATCTCTTCCTGAGACTAAGCATGAACTAACACAAAGTGTCAGGTGCACCACATAAAGCCTGGAAACTTTATACATGCCTTTCCAGTAAGACCACTGTGGCCTAATTTTGGGTTCACTGGCGTCACACTCAGCTTCCCTGGCCAAGCACTCCTTGCACTACAAACATTACCTTGGTGCCTGTGTGGTCTCTTCCTTCTGCACTTCCTCTGTTCCAGTGATATATTATATGGACACGATCACAGCATCTACCAGCTGTTACCTCTGCTACTTAATTTCTGGCAATCTCAGCTTCCATCCTTCCAACTGCTCTTGCTGCACAGGTAACTGTAACCCTGGCTTATAGTTATCCTGCTTCTGCTGTCATCCAGGTACCAGTGGTTCCTGATTCTGGAACATCTGATACTAATGCTCAGTCTCCTATGACCCCAAAGTCCAGATCTCCTGCTGCCTCAGCTACCCAAGTACCAATGACTACTGCTGCTTCTGCAACTTGGGTATCAGAGTCTCCAGCTGCCAGTCCTCCTTCTCCTGCTGCCACCCAAGTACAGTGGTCCTGATGTTGGACTACCTGACACTACTGCTCAAGTTCCTGTGGCTCTACTGTCCAGTACTTCTGTATCTGCTGCCACACAGACTCTAGTGGTTTCTGATTCCGGTCCTGTGAACCCACCATCCAGTCCTTCTACTACTGCTACCAGGTTCCGGTGACCCCAGCACCAAGTACTCCTCCTGCTGCTGCCATCCAAATACCATTGGTTCTAAATTCTGGTCTGCCTGATAATAACACTTAGATACCTGTTACTCCATCATCCTGTCCTCCCTGCTTTGCTGCCACCCAGGTACCTGTGATTCCTGATTCCTGTCTGTCTGATACTATTGTTCAGGGTCCTGTTAATTCACCATCCAGTCCTCTTGCTACTGCTTCCACTCAGGTGTCAGTCTTAAGTTTCCAGTCTGCCTGTTTGTGCTCCTGTCTTCCAGGTTCCAGTAACTCCAGTGTCCAGTTCTTCCAATTATGTGGCCTGCCAGACACCAGTAAAGGGCTAGGTACACACATGGCTCTATGTAAATAAACATATTAATGAATTAATTCACTCACTGCCCTAGACATCCAGCCCTCTTGCTGCTGTGACTACCAATATGTGGGCTACCCCTTTCTCTGGTCCTCCTAATTCCTTCTAATTATGCTCCTGCACAGCATTCCAAGCCCGAGGCAAAGGTGGAAAACTGCAGACCTATATAAATAGGTGCCATTCCAAGATGGTTTACTACTCCCACATCAAAACGGCAATGTCAAAATATCGCAGACATAAAATTGCCAGCCTCATCATGTTGCCATGTAAAGTGTCGAGGAGAGGTCCTCACTGGGTGCAGAACAGGAATAGATTGCATTCTGAGGCATATTTTCTACTCAGGCTGCATCGATCAGGATCCCTCTGGTCTTCAAAGGGTTAAGCAATGATTTGGAGACCTACTATGCTTATATGGCTAAGTAGTTCTTAATCAAGTTAACCCTTTGAAGGCCAGAGGGATCCTGACCAATGCAGCTTGAGTAGAGAAAATGCGTTCGAACAAAGGGCTAGAAAAAAAGAGCCTTTATGGGTCACCTGGGCATCCACAGCCTTCATGAAGTATGCACATAGAAGAATAAAAATAGTTTAGTAAGATTTATAGAAAAAAAATAAAGCTCACTGTGATCTGCAAAATGTTGCTTTTCTAGTCTGTTTGAATGTCCCTGATTTTCTACACCTTATAAATTTATATTCATATTATATATAATGTGGCTTGTATGCTGATGTCATAGAGACAGAGTACTCTAGGACTTAAAAGTTGCCATAGTGCAAACTGTAATTATTAAATATTTAGTATATTTGTGTTGGAGACCAACCTTGCCTATGGGGTAAGTAGTTCCTACCCCTCAACAGAGCAAATACCCTGTCACCCATCTGTGATCATCTCTGTATGAAGCTGCTTATCCTATCCTCCAACATTAAGTCTATCTAATGCCTGGGCCAAAGTCTATGAAAATAGGTGCGAGGAGCAACATTTTTAATTCAACGAGCAACATTTTTAATCCACCTGTCAGATTGTTCCTGATCTGCAAATGGAGCTGTCTTGCTGCAATGATTCTCCCACATTAACCCTTTGAGTGCTGTGCAATGTGTTGCGTACCCCTGTCACTCAAAGGGTTGATTCTATCTACATCCTGTGCAAAAGTCTATGAAAATGGGAGTGAGGTGAAACATGCAACATTTTTAATCCACCACTCTCACCACTTTCTAACATTCTTGTGTTCCAGTCTGCAGTGGATCCAGATGATCTAATGGATTTTCCACCATAGATAAGTCTTTAGAGCCAGAGTTTTTGTCTCTGTTGCAAGGATACTAGTTTTGACCTTGGTTTGTTTCTGACTTGGTTTGACCTATACTGCCCTGGAGCTTGGCTTGAATCCTGATCTCTGTCCCTAGCTGCTTGCCTCAGATCTCTGGACTATCTCTCCACCTGCCTTGACCTGTGATTGTTTGACCTTTTCTTTGCCTAAAAGTATTTCATTTTCGGCTGCAAAACCTAGGGGCCTGCACCTGAATTGTCAAACTTTACCTTGTTTTCTGTGTTAGTACTATACCTTCAACTTCTCTAAATCCTTCCAGCAGCTACTTAAATATTGGGACTTAACTCTTGGGGGACAAGCAGGTACTACTGTATACACCTTAAGCTCCTGACTTCCCATACAAGTTCCTGTTTCAGATAATTTTTTCCACCTTCTTGCTGGATATTTTGAGATGCCCATGTGTGTTCATTCAGTGCTGAATGCCTTCATCCTCAAGCCCTCTTTTAGTATGGTTTTGCATGGGTGTACTTTCCTGCACATTGACTCCACCTCTTGAACACAACATACGTTTAGGGATGTGACACATGGTACAGCTGGGATATGTCCCCATATTTTTAAAATATGTAATGTACATCAGAGATTCTCACTGATAAATATCCAAAATGCATTTTCATTTTGCTATGGGCCCAAACCAAGGTCTTTTGGAAACCTAAAGAACATTCCTACTTGTCTTTTCATTTATCTTATATTCAGTCTGTCTATATTATACGCTCTGTGGTTTAGCTCCTTATTGAATTTGCAAAGTATGTTATTTAGACTCTATAGACTGAGCACACGTGCTCACTTCCTCCATTGGCTGAAAGCTGTGTGGAAAATGTTCCTGTCATTCTCAAGTCGTGCACCATTTGTGAGCATTATATACAATGAACAGCAAACCCAATTTGTGGGCAAGGCCATGGAAAACTTTTAAATATACTTCCATGTCTACTCCTCCTTCAAACCTGTTCTAGTTATCCTCTCTTTAACATTTTGCAGACTTCCCAGATTTATAGTATACCTGTGGTCACTGGAAGTCTGAAAAAGCAACTCTAGACTTCATTTGGGCACCATGTGCACACACAACTCTGAAGTAAAAGCAGAAGAGTTTTTCCCCATTCCCTCTGACGTGTCTAGCTTAACCCACCACAGAGTTGACAAAGAGCCCACGGGACTGCAGAGGACACCTGAAAAAGAGCTGGAAGCATGAATTAGCCTATACATTTGGTAATTCTTGAACATTTTGTGAATTCAAGCTCTTATTCACCTATAACCACTGTGTATGGACAAAGCACAAAAATGCAGCAAATGCACCCAGATGATTCTTTGCAGAGCAGACTTTCTCTACATATGATATGCAATTATCATCATCATCATCTTATATAATGATTCGCTAAAACTTTTGTATCTACACAGTCATGCACAGTAGAGACTGCCCAGGACGAGGCAAGCGTCCCGCTCTGTATCAGCCACTGCTCGGGCAGTCTCTACTGAGAATGACTGCACAGAGACCGGCTGGCACTGTATCAGCCACGGCGTGGGCAGTCTGTACTGCGCGTGACTGCCCCGCAACCGGCTGGCAGTGGCACTGTGGCCCGTGTAATGGGCTCTTCAACTAGTCTGTTAATAACAGGTTAAATATATCACAGCTTGAGAAAGAAAAGAAAAAGATACAACAGCAATTGTGTCTCTGTTACTGATATTGCAACCAACAGCCATATAAAGGTTACAGTGTCTCTCTCTTCTTTTGTCATGTCTCTGCTGTCACACTGTAGTGCTTTAAGCAAACTTGTTTCACTGATATCTTAATTTCTAGTCATATAGGGATATAATAGTTCTTTCACACAAGTACTGAGAAGTCTCTCTCTCTAACCACACTAGGGCAGAATCTGTTCAACTATATGAAATAATTTGTATATTGATAGCTAAATAATATACTGTATCCAAACATATTCAGAATGCTAAAGTAATTCACCATAGTTCCATACAGCTCACCATAAATTGATCAGAATAGGATTTGTGTGTGTGTTATCTATTTTTATTGATGGGTAAAAACAGCTGATGGTCCATAAGCAGGAGTAAGCAGCGCAAAGAATAAAACAGGGCTTGTTATAGGTGTGTTATAGACCCCTATCTACATTGAACCATTTTATATATCTCTAATTCATAACTTATCTTAATCTTGCCTGTTTTTAACCCCGTGTGGACCATAGGAATGTGCTATGTATTGTTACTCAATGCTTTGCAAACTCCATTGGTCATTAAGGGGTTAGCTAATGCATTACAATAAAAAGAACAGATTTTGAATTAATTCTGTGTCCTAATGAAAATGTGAGAAAGCACATGCATATAGAAAGGAATATTCTCATTTGAATATGCTAAATTAATTACTTTTCCTCTCATCTCTAACTGGTCTCTCTCATAGATAAAAGGCATACTTTGTGTATCTATGGTGACCAGGAGAGAGATTCAGTGCGCAAGGAGGAAAAAGGTATGGTCTTTACAATTCAGTTATGAAGTTCCTTTTGGTGGTGTTAACCCTTTGACTCTCTGAATGACAGTGAAAACATGATGCAAAATTCAGAGATGCTAAGTTCAACACGGGCCCAGATGTAGTTCATGAGAGAGCTACATTATGTAAAGTGGATAATTATAAACAGGGTAACAGTACAGATTTCGCTAAAAAAATGCAGCATACGTATAAAGAAAGTAGAGCTTGGTTCCTGGTTCAAACTGATTGCGCCGCAAGGAAAACTCGACAGTGTCCACAGGTTTAAATTGAATATTTAAGGGGACAGAGACCTTTTACACACAAAAATTTAAAAGGTGTGAAAATTTAATTTAAACAAATAGAACTTTGTCTCCTTTTGTCCCAGAATTTTCAGAGCTGGGAACTTGCCTAGTTTTATTGAGTCTCCGGATTTTGTGCAGTGACTCTGGGTCTCCAGGTACAGGATGAAGTTGTTCTTGAGGTCTAGGAGATCATTTGCTGGTCACATTCATGTTCTTTTAATTACATAAGTATAAGCCATTGTTGATCACTGTAGGATGAAGGACTCTAGCTTGCTAAGCTGAGAGAATAGACCATAACATGTGATGCTGGTCCAGTGCATGTTGGTGGATATAGCCTACAGCACTAGTATTCCTTGGGGGGTCTCCTATCCATGTACAGACCATGTCAAAGCCTGCTGCACTTCCACAGTTAAACAGGTTTGGGTTCAGGCTTGTAGTCTGTAGTAAGAGGGACAGACTTGCACACATGCATACATACAAGCACACATGCCTTATCGTAGCGGGAGTGTTTGGGTGTGTTAATGATCAGAGAACTATGCCATCGGGAGCATATACTCCTAGCAGGATCACCCAAGGTGGACATATCAAAGCTAAAACACCAGACTATATTGATCCAAAATCTGCCAACCTGTACTAAACCAGTGTGACAGCTTATGATCTTTTCCCTCAGCTTGGCTTCACAACGAAAACAATGGACCTTATTCCCGGAGGATTGCAAGCTACTTCCTATGGCAGTAGGAAGACCAGTTCAATGGCAGAGAGTGCTGTGGATTACTGGGTTCAGTCAGACTGCCTTTGGTCTTTAGACATTGAAACGCTTAAGATTCAATCTATGACTATGGTTTCATGCTCAGAGGAACTCGTTCAATTGGACATTATTGGCTTATGTGAGACTCAAAAAAGATAATGATTAAGTAAATTAGAAGATGGACACAGGCTATACTGTAAATGAACCAATGATGTATGATGTGTAGGATTCGGATTCTTGATTAACAAAAGACTGACAGACTCAGTCATGTAAATAGAAAGTATTTCTGAAAGAATTGCTTCCTGTTCTGTCAAACTAAACAGTCACTATGTTCTTCAAATCATTCAGTAATGTACTTATTTATGTTCCACTTTCCCAAAAGAAATTGAGCAGTGTATTCTGCACTTAATTCTTATGTTCTCTGAATGTTTTCCTTTGCCAGTTATGATTGTAAGCTTTCGAAACAGGGACCCCATTTCCAGTGTTTCATTTTCCTAAGCACTTGTCACCCTATGATGTCCAAACCCTTAAATTGTAAAGTGCTGCGTAAACTTGTGGTGCTATATAAATAAACATATTAATTAATTCATTCATTAAAGTTTATTGCCCCTACAAGCAACCACAGTGATGAAGTTGAAGAATTTAATGATGATTTATTACTCCTCTACAAACAGGGAAATTACCACTACAAACTTATAATGGGAGATTTCAATGTGACAACTGGTAAGATCCAAAATAGTGAAAAATCTATCGAAACATATGTAACTAGAAAAAGAGATGACAGAGGTAACCAACTGATGGAATTTGCAGAAGGACAAAATTTGTACATCATGAAATCATGCTACGGGAAAAAGGCCCTGAGACATGGATATGGAAAAGCCCTAGTGGTAATACAAGTGAAATCGACTTCATACTTGCAAATAATCAAAGAATATTCACTGACTGCTCAGTCTTAAATCATTTTAACATTGGAAGCTACCATTGTCTAGTTAGAGCAAAAATCAAAATTGACTGCAAGAAAGAAAGAAAGAAAGTGATCAAGTTAACAAATATGAAGATTTACACTACCCAGCTATTTTGAGTTAGCACTGTCTGATCCAGTGTTCTTCAAGACCTTCCAGATACAGACATTTCAACCCACAATGACTGAGACTATCGTAGAGGCTTCTCATGCCTTTCCCTATTGTGAAACAAGAAAAACCAACCCGAATATAAAAAAAACAGTTGCCATGATGAAAAAATCAACAAGAAGAAGCAAAAGGGTAATGTTCGAATATGTAGAAATGTACAAGACTGTAAGGAAGCACAAGATCAATGTTGAGCTCATCAAAAGGACACTGGAAGAAAATCAAGGGCTAAAGAAAGAGGGCTATGTCTTTTAATATTGGCATTAATATTTATTTAGTGCTTGTTGATCCAAGGAGAAATCTGAATGCCATTTTGAGTCAAGAAGGAAATTTCCCCCCCCTTCTAACAGTGAAACTGCTGAAATAATGTTTTTTTGTTTTTTCTTTTGCCTTCTTTGGATCAACAGTTGTAAACAAGAGTAGGAAAAGGGTTGATTGATGGATGCAAGTCTTTTTTCAACTTAAACTACTATGTAAAGCGAAACAAAAGATGGCTATACACAGGAGTCAAATATTTGCATTAAAGCTCGAATATGGTAAATATCAAAAAATCAAGAACCAATGCTAAAGCAAGTGGAAGAACAACTGAATACAGTGCCAGTGGCTGACGCTGTTCCAGAGTTTTTGGTAGAAGTAGTAGAGGCTGCAATAAAATCAAAGAAAAATGGCAAAGAACCTGGACCTGATAAAGTTACTATTGAAATGCTAAAAGCTGGAGGTCTACCCCTATTCAAAGCCCAAGCTAAACTATTTTCAAAATGCCTACTACTCAGCAAAGTGCCTGAAACATGGAAAAATGCAGAAGTCATCCTACTGCACAAAAAAGGTGATAAGGTGGATCTAAAAAACTGCCTGCCAATAAGCAGTGGTCTGCAAAGTTTTCAAAGGAACTATCAAGAAGAATGTACACAATACTTAACGAGGCACAACCTAGAGAGCAAGCAGGCTACAGGAGCGGTTTCAGTACAATGAACCATATCCAGACAGTGCAACAAGTTATAGAGCGAAATAATAAATAAAATTTTCCATTATGCATAGCCTTCATTGACTACAAAAAGACCTTCGACTAAGTGAAAAAGAAAGCAATAATTGATGCCCTGATCAACCAAGGAATAGAAAGAGCTTACACCAATATCCTCCTTTCAATATATGAAAATGCAACTGCATCAGTAAAGGTCAACAATGATCAAATTAGAAAAAAGGTATCCGACAAGGAGACATAATCTCCCCCAAACTATTTTCTGATTGTTTAAAATAAATTTTCCACATACTAACTTGGAATAAAAAAGGACTTCAGATCAATGGAGACAACCTACATCACTTACGTTTTGCAGACGATATCATACTCTTTGCCAGTAGTCCTAAAGGACTCCAAGTACACTTTGAAGAGCTACAACAGGAAAGCAAAAACAATATTTCAATGTATTTTTATGTCAGTATAATATATGATTGTTTGCGCACAATTAATGAGGTTGGGTAAGTGCATTCATCTAGTTCTCCAGTTTACATAAACAAACTCTATGTGTGTTTTTTATTATGGGGTTAATAATACTAGGGGGTTATGCACTAAAATGTGATAAAGAGCTGACAAAGTGAATTAAACTTCTCCAGTAATATCACTTCTCAGCGCCTATGTTATTTTATGGCTCTTATGCACTAAGATTTATCAAGTGGAGGAGAGCTTAGTGCATAGGTGCATCATAGAATAATATTAGATCTGGAGAAGTGATCTCACTAGAGAAGTTATCTCAATTTGATCACCTCTTTATCACATCTTAGTTCATCTCCCCAAGATGTATATAGCATGTTTCCTAGCACTCTGGTACCCAAAGGGTTAATAGGCAAGGTATGGACTACATACCTTGCCTGTATATATGTGTGTGTGTGTGTGTTTTTTTAATACATTTTTTATTAAAATACCATTAATGAACATATATTGACTTAGATTCATTCATTTATAATGCCCTACCTCCTGTGTCCCTTGGTATCAGATGTAGCTGTAGGAGAGTGTTTGGGCTCCAGTGATCATCATTCTGTGTGGTTTAATATAAAAACAGAGGCTGAGTTGCACCACACAAAAACAAAGGTTCTAGACTTTAGAAAGGCTGATTTTTCTAAAATGGAAACATTTTTATGTCAGTCTTTAACAACTTGGAGATCTTTAGATGGAGTCCAGGACAAATGGGATTATCTGAAATGTGTTTTACTAAACGCAACAGAGCATTGCATTAGACATGCCAGCAAGGGTAAAAGAAAGAGAAAACCACTGTGGTACTCAGCAGAAGTGGCAAATATAGTAAAAGAGAAAAAAGAAGCATTTAAGAAATATAAGCAGACGCAGAAGGAAGAAGATAGGTATCGGTACAAAACTAGGTTGAAGGAGGCCAAATGTATTATTAGATGTGCCAAAGCACACACAGAGGAAAAAATTGCCCAGTCAATAAAAAAGGGGGATAAAACATTTTTTAGATATATAAGTGAAAGGAGGAAAACGAAACAAGGAATAGTTAGACTAAAAACAAAAGATGGAAACTATGTAAATGAGAATAAAGGGCTAGCTGACTGTCTCAATGAATATTTCTGTTCAGTTTTTACACAGGAAGATGAAGGGAAGGGACCGCTGTTAGAAAAAAGAAATGGCAAGACACGGGAAACATGCATGTTTACAGAAGAAGAAGTTCTAATTCAACTTTCTAATGTAAAAACAGATAAATCAATGGGTCCAGATGGGATACACCCAAAGTTATTAAAAGAACTTAAGTGTGTTCTGGCAAAACCTTTAACAGATTTATTCAATCAGTCACTAGCAACAGGAATTGTTCCAGAAGATTGGAAGGTAGCAAATGTAGTACCGCTTCACAAAAAAGGTAGCAGGGAAGAGTCTGGTAACTACAGACCAGTAAGTCTTACATCAGTAGTGGGAAAATTAATGGAGACTATGTTAAAGGAAAGAATTGTTGAATATCTGAATATAAATAGCTTGCAAGATACCAAAAAGCATGGGTTTACAGCAGGGAGATCTTGTCAAACTAACCTCATAGATTTTTTTGACTGGGTAACTAAAATAATAGATCAAGGGGGAGCAGTAGATATAGCTTATCTAGATTTCAGTAAAGCATTTGACACTGTCCCTCATAGAAGACTCATAAATAAATTGCAGTGTTTGGGTCTAGATGTAAAAATAGTGAAATGGATAAGGCAATGGCTGAGTGACAGGAGACAGAAGGTGGTAGTCAATGGAGAATATTCGGACGAAAGGAGTGTTACTAGTGGAGTACCTCAGGGATCTGTACTGGGGCCCATTCTTTTTAATATTTATATTAGTGATATCGCAAAAGGTCTTCAAGGAAAGGTATGCCTTTTTGCAGATGATGCAAAGATCTGCAATAGGATAGACATTCCAGGGGAAAAAGCCAAATGGCGAATGATTTAGGTAAATTAGAAGAATGGTCAAGAGTGTGGCAGATGCACTTTAACGTTGATAAATGTAAAATAATGCACTTGGGACATAAAAATCCAAAGGAAAAATATACCATTAAGGGTACTGTGCTGTCAGAGACAACAGAGGAAAGGGATTTGGGAGTAATTATTTCTAATGACTTAAAGGTAAGCAGGCAATGTAATAAAGCGATGGGGAATGCAAGCAGGGCACTGGGTTGTATAGCTAGGGGCATTAGTAGCAGAAAAAGGGAAGTAGTCATGCCACTGTACAGATCTCTAGTTAGACCTCACCTAGAATATTGTGTACAGTACTGGAGACCCCATCTCCAGAAGGATATTGATACTCTAGAGAAAATTCAAAGAAGGGCTACTAAAATGGTGACTGGTCTACAGGAAAAGAAATATCAGGATAGACTAAAGGATCTGAATATGTATAGCTTGGAGGAGAGAAGAGAGAGAGGGGATATGATAGAAACATTCAAATACATGAAGGGATTCAACAAAGTACAGGATGGAAGTATATTTCAAAAGAGTAAAAACATTAGGACAAGAGGTCATAGTCTAAAACTAGAGGCACACAGGTTTAGATGTAATGTAAGAAAGTTTTACTTCACTGAGAGGGTAGTAGACAAGTGGAATAGCCTACCAGCAGAAGTGGTAGATGTCAATACAGTGACAGAATTTAAGCATGCATGGGATAGGCATAAGGCGGTCCTTAACATAAGAAAAGACCAAGGACCAAAAAAGGTTTGAGGTTTGTTTTTTAACACAGTAGGAAATTGGGCAGACTAGATGGGCCGATTGGTTCTTATCTGCCGTCAAATTCTATGTTTCTATGTCCCATTTCTATTAGTACTATTGCTCCACTCTCAGTTTGAAGGAGAGTGGAGCAAAAGTACTAGTAGAAATGGGACACAGGAGGTAGGGCATTATAAATGAATGAATCTAAGTCAATATAAGTTTATTAATGGAATTTTAATAAAAAAAAATGTATTAAAAAAACACACACACACATATACAGGCAAGGTATGTAGCCCGTACCTTGCCTATTAACCCTTTGGGTACCAGAGGGCTAGGAAACATGCTAAGCAATGCTTTCCTACCTCTCTGGTACTCAAAGGGCTAATTGTGGAATAAAAGACAGATTTGTCCTCTACATGGAAGTCAGTGAGGTGGATGTGGATGGGGTTAGCATGTCCCATATATGCAATATATGTGACATACTAAGGGGGGATGTGGAAGGGGGCATTGTGTAGTGCTTGGTGTGCTAGTTTTATTGATTGTAACCCTTTGAATGCCACAGGGGTGAGCAGTGCACATCCCTATGGCATTCAAAGCTGTCCATGGTGCTGAAAGCCATCTGTGTGTTCCCCTACTGGCTGGGTAGGGAAAAGCACAGAGAATGCTGTTCAGAACTAGCGACGGTGGTTTTGTACTCTGACTTGTGTGCTGTACTCCAAAAAAAATAGGCGTTAGATTTCTGGAGTGAAATGTTGCAATTTAACTCGCGTTAGCACTAACTCCAGCATTTGAATGGCTTTTGGCGTTGCTTGTACATTATCCTCTATGGGTGAGATCTTGTTGTTCTGGCGACGGGTGACGTGTGTATCAGAACTGCCGTTATTTTTACTAGTGGGAACATTTGCATTGCTTACTGGCAGTACAAAACCACCGTCGCCAGTTTTTTCTGCCGAAGCCAACATTTGGATCAAGCCCTTAGTCCTCACAATCAGTACCTAGCATTGCTGTTACCTCATTACATTCTAGGGGGTCTCCTTTAGAATATCTTGCATTGGAGACTTCAATAACATTTAAGAAGTTAAAATCCCCATTTAAATTAACGGAGATTTGGAGATGTTTTGTGCCACCGGTATGCTCTAGAATTGCCCATCTTTTTCTTTCTGCATAAGGCCCTTAGTCCTTACCGTCAGAACCTAGCAGTGTCCTGCTGTGTGCTCATTTCCAGACAATAGTTTCCTGTGTCAGTCTTCTCACTGCTGGAAGCACAGGAGTAGAGGAGTGCAATCACCCCATACTGTGATTCATAATGGAGTTGTCCAAAGAGAAATACAAACTATTAATTTCCCAAAAGTAAAGCACACTTTGGAAGCACAGGAGCATACTGTCCCCTGTTAAGTTATGGCCATAGTAACACATTAACCCCTTAACAACCATAGTCACATATGTAAAAAAAGATAAAACTAGCTGCTGGGACCCAACTTTCAAAGTAAATTTCTCAGACTACTTTGGGCTCGCTCCCAATGGCTTAAATACTTTGAGTATATTCTAAATAGTATTATATTATTAGTTTTAGACATGCCCATGTTTCTGTTTTTACTTTCTGATGACCCCAGTGTTCCTCCATCATTCTGTTCCCCATATACATTATGTGTTTCAGCTCCATGACAATCCTTGTCAAACCCTGCTGCGATGTGGATGTCTCTGATCCCTGCACAGAGATTTTCTTGTACATTCTGGTTCTTGGGGATTGAAGACATCTGCACAGCACTGGAGATTGTTGTTGCTTAATAGGGGATCAGAGAAATCTGCACTGGGACTTAGTAGTGGACACTTGTACATGGGGAACATGACACAACAGTGTAAAACAATGGGTAAACAGGAAGTGAAACTCAAAATCACGTAGTCTCTGGCCTGCAAAATAATTAACCTTATTTATTCCTATATGTCCCAGAGAGGCATGCTATCAATTGGAAATAAATGTGCTGCACATTCCTCTCACTTTCAAACCATTAATAGTCTTGAGTGTGCAGATAACCTTCACTACAACTCAAATCATCCTAAGCCAGGTTTTAGCTACTGGAGGATGATGGGAGTTGTAGTTCAACAGAATCTGTAGGGCTTTAGGTTTCCCATCCCTATGTTTCTCCTTTGCTGTGTGCACATTTTGTGCACCTGGCTATGTGTGTGTTTGGCTTGTATCTTGCTGTTGTGCCCACAACCTAGGGATAGAAAATCCATTGGCCCAATTACATGTACCTATTTGTCTTTTTTCCAAAATAGTATGTTTTATCTACTTTAACTTCAGAATTAAAGAATGGCAGTATGCTGAAAGCTATGGACTGGATAGGTATAGTATTGTGCTAATAGTACTCTGTATGGCATGTGAACCCATACTAGTTGGGTAAAATTTTTCAGAGGGGGCATTAGCTCCAGAATATAGTTACATTTGTCATAGTATTCAAATATTTAATTGCTTTGTAGGGATTGAAATGTAAAAAAAAAATCATGTTTTTATTCTTATAGTGCCATCTTCTGGAAACAGTTCTGTTCATCAGCCTAGGGGTAGATGGGCAAACTATGCCTAATTTTATGCAGCATATTGTATACTCATCATTTTATGCAGTACTATCAGCTGTTCAGAATGATATGCCTTGCATACTAATCTTCATTCTGAAATGTCAGGTTTCAAAAACTACAGCTTGGATGTTTTGAGCTGTAAACATCAAAGTTGCAGCAGGACTACAGTCCTCAACATGTTATATTTTCTTCCAGTTAATGCAGCATCAGAAACTCTGCATTTCCGTCATCCATATGAACAGAGGCAAAATGACTGGAGCAACTGGATTGATCTGCACCTAGACCTGTGTTTTGATTTTGTTTGCTTAGACATAAAAAAAAGTTTAACACTGAGTGCTAATCAATTGTAATATTCAAGTGACAAAGTATGAAAGACTCCAGATGGAGTTATTTTTTTCTACAGGTATTTTATGGAACTGTGTATAATATAAATGTTTCTAATTTACATTCATTTACGTTTTTATTTTGATCATAGTTTTTAGTCTGCCATGTGTTATAATTAAGTCATTATTATTTTGATTAGACACTTGCTCGAACCATAAATCTGAGAATGCTTCAGTCAGTTCTTCCTTCCTTGTCTTTGGAAACACTCCCTTTTGTTTATACGAGTCCCTTGGAAATGCACATTCCCTGTGCTGTCTTGTATTAAACATGTGTAGAGCTGTAAATGTTAATTATGTTTAGAACAGCATCTGTCCCTTTGTTTTGTATCCCAACAACTATCAAACAATCACGCACACTGTATAGAACAATTTATTTGCAAAGGATTTACTTGCAAATTTGTAGAGTCTAATGAACAGCATGCATCCCCAATCTTACTGTCTCAAGTGTTCCAGTGAAACCTAGAAACTGAGGGGATCTTATTCAGAAAAAAGTTGAGGAGATTTTAAATGGCCAAAAATTTAAATCTGTCTTTTGTTATGAATTAGTGATATCTACCTAAGGCCCTTGGGCTGTTTGTGGCTCTTCTTGAATATGGTAAGTTTGGTGCTTCATGGAAATGTAATAACATCAGTAAACGTGGAACACTGTGATGGCAAACAATATGTACTCTTTCACACAGGTGACAGGACTGTGGCAGCCCCTTCTATAGTTCTCTTGCTCTGAAATACTTTTCTCCTGCTTTCCACTACCAATGCATTCCACTACCAATGCATTCACTACCAATGAATTCCACTACCAATGCATTCCACTACCAATGTATTCATTACCATTGCATTCCACTACCACTGCGTTCCACTACCAATGCATTCCAATACCAATGCATTTCACTACCAATGCATTCCATTACCAATGCATTCCACTACCAATGCATTTCACTACCAATGCATTCCACTACCAATGCTGGGGACATGGCTAATGGATGGTGCACGTGAACACCAGATGAATACTATTAGCTGACACCCTTGTGGGTCACTTGTGGGGCAAGCCATTGCACCATAGGGCCAAATACAAATTTAACAAATATAAACCCTTGAATACTAGAAAGGTCTTCAAAGCATTTCAAGCATTCAAGTGGTTACAAGTGGCATTTAAATCAGTGGGAATTTTTATGTCCTTCACAGTGCAGTTATTTTTTGTCCCAGATTTGCTTTAATCCTTAAAACCATTTGTTCTTTTCTCAGTGTGGAGTTTAAAGCAGAAAGTTTGAATACCCAAAAATATATGATCATAATATCTTTCAACTCTTTATTTCCCCATTTAAGATAGAAGTTCTTATGTAAAAAGAACCACCATAGGGAGCAAGTATATTGATTTAAATGTGGTTTTTAACCCTTTGGGTGCCAGGGGACACTGCAATGCCTTGCCTGCCCCCTGGCACTCAAAGGATTAACACATTGAATATTAGAGCTATCCAATGCATTGCTTGTCACTGCATTATATATCTCACTGACACTCAATGGATTAAAAGCCTTGTTTAAATCAGTGAGAATTTTATTTATTCCATACAGTGCAGTTTGTTTGATCTAGGATTCTCCTCTCCCTTTGTACATATGGCACTAAGAAGATCCTGACATCTGAGGGGGATTTATAAATCTGGAATAAGAAACTGTCTAAAATTGTTGCAAAGTGACCTAACAATACGTGTAAACTTTAAATAACATTTTGCTAAGTACAAATGCCATATAGAAATAAAAAAGAATTTCCTGGAATGAAAGGAGACTGATACATTCTAGACCTAGTCACCTACTTTCTAAGTCAATAAATCAGTTCAGCACCAGAAAGGAGTATATTCTCAGTCTAGTTTTATGAATATAGCAGCATTTAAAACATAACCTTTAATGGATATATTTAAAAGCAGTTTAAACCACATCTTTTGTATTTTAAAATATTTATTGCTTGAGGATAGCCCTTTCCTCCATCACAATATTTATAACATCAAATTTAGTATGAACAAAGTTTCAGTTTCCAACCTCAGCCATATAACTCTTTGTCCTGTAAAATTTTAATAGAGTAGTATAGATGTGGGAGAGGTGTACATAGACCATTAAATGCCAGTTATTAAAAGGGATAGACTATCCACTAGAGCTCGTGGAGGAAATATGAGCACTAAATAACTTACAGGCTAGTATATTGTACCTGAGTCACATTAGAAATGAATAGAAGAGACGGAAAGTAGATCTTATTGAATTGTTCTGTAAAAGTCTAAAGATTATGTTTCAAAGTTTTTTTATATGGCTGAATTATATATGGATATCCAAATTATCCCCCCTGTAACCCTACACTTTTCACCACTAGCTGATGCGGCTTCTTCAGGGGCTCAAGCAAATTTATGGAGCTCCCCGTCTTGCTGGTATTTAAGGCCTCGATTTTAGGGGGCGTTCCTTGATAGTGCGAATATACTCGTACAGTGATCAAAATTATTGGATCACAGTTTTGGAGGCTCGACTATGTGAGCCAATCATGTGCACCACTCTGGCTTGTTCACTTAACTCTTTGTCTTAATAGATTTAAATGAGGAAACCAGAGCCATAAATTGCTATGTATTTAGATAGATAGATAGATAGATAGATAGATAGATAGATAACAACTTACTTAAATGTAGATCATTCTTCATCAATACTTTGTCCCTTACTATTTGTAAGGTCTTATATCCTAGTGTCTACTACTTGATTAGTGATATAATTTCTTCATTCTGTTTGTAACAACTGACAGATTTTAAATCTCCTCTTTTTTCTGAATACAATCACCTCAGTTTCTCCTTTTTACTGAAACACTTAATACAAAGAGATTGAAGATGCATGCTGTTCATTAGACTCATAATTGTTGAAATACAAAACAAAGTGGCAGATGCTTTTCAAACTTACTTACTCTAGATTTTTATGGACCAATTCAATAAGGTCTTTAACAAGACAAAGGGAGAAATTCACTAAGAGGTGATAAAGTGGAGATGACTTCTCCAGGTTATCATTTCTCCAATTCCTATGTTATTCTGTGGAGCCTATGCACTAAGATCTCCAAAGTTGAAGAAATCTTAGCGCATAGGCTCCATAGAATAAAAAAAGGATTTGGATAAGTGATAAACTGGAGAGGTCATCTCCTCTCTATCACCTCATTATCATTTCTTTATTGCCGCTTAGTGAATCTCTCACCAAAGATTTTTATGTCTGAAGTTGCTGAAGTTATATGGCTGAAAGTGAAACTCCATTCATACTAAATTTGATTTTATCAATATTGTGACGAGGAAAGGACTACCCTCAAGCAATAAACATTTTAAAATATAAAAGATGCAGTTTTAATTGCGTTTAAATATATCCCGTAAAGGTTATGCTATATTCATCTCTGGAGCTGAACTGATTTATTTAATTGGAACATAGGTGACGGTAAAGAATTTATGGGTGTCCTTTCATTACAGATAATTCTTCTATATTTCTATATGCTTATAATGGTGTAAATCCGCAGAACACAAAACTGGCTAATTATTTAAGAACAAGTACAATTTTTTCAATAGCAAATACAAACTCCAGACAGTTGATTTTTTTTATTTTTTTTTTAAAAGTGGAGTAGAAATGGTCTTGTCCAAATAAGAATTGCATCACAATCCTATATAATAATTAGCTAAATCGTGTGTAACACCGCGACATGCACAGCAGACACTGCTGCGTGTGCTGCAGTCATGTGCAGTAGAGACTGCCGGCTCTGTATCAGCCGCAGCGCGGGCAGTCTCTACTGCGCGTGACTGGCCAGCGACTGGGTGGCAGTGGCACTGTGGCCCGTGTAAAGGGCTGTTCAACTAGTATATTTACAACTACATTTGCTAATTGCTTCAAAACTAAAGGCAGTTTTAGTGATTGAACCTAAATGTCAGGCATAACCTGATCTTAATGGAAATATATAGTGACAGCTATGTATAAGGAAAAATTATCTAATTAGCATATTTTATGTGAGTTTTCTCAAAATATTCTCAGATAGAAATACTTAAAAACATATCTTTACTTTTTTATAAATATGTTCTATTGAATTTTATCAACAATTCTTAAACTTACACTAAGAGAGGTTTTTATACATGTTCCTCATTAACCCTTTGTGTCAGAGGGGTAAGCAAGGCATTGCTTTGCATTGCGTTGTGTACCCCTTCTGGCACGCAAAGGGTTAGCCCTATTCAATGTGAAAGAGCAGAGCAAACCAGCTACAGCATTAAGGGCATATATATTGATTCACTTAATCCCCATTTGTTTAAATATAACGGTTAACTCCAGTATTTAAATGACAGAGAAGTCACCAAAATACTGGTTTGCAATGTTTCTATAGTTCACAAGGGGTTAAAAGTCCCATGTATATCAGTGTACCTTTTAATTTGTCACATATGTTTGTTCTAGAATTGCTCCTCTTACTTTGTGCATATAACCCTTTGAGCTTTGGATGAATTTTTTGGAATGTTATCTTATTTTTAAGAGGAGGTTTAAGTGTGCACAAAAGGGGAAAGAAATAATTATATAGTTATGAGTAGGGGTAAGCAAATTGATTCTTTATGTTTGTATTTCATATGAAAAGACTATTTCTGAAGACTCAGTTCACATCGAAACAGATGTTTCTGTTTACGTTTCTAACATTTTATCCAATTAGAAAGCACCTGATGTCCATTAGTGGAAAAAAAGGTTACCTTTAGATACCAATCCCAACATGCTCTGGTCTGGGTCAAGGAAGAGTATTTCTTCAGGCAGATATGCTGAATAGCTCTCCCCCTCCTATTCTGTCTGGCTTTTCCCTGCTCTTTCTTTCTCCCTTCCTTCTTCTCCTACTCTCCTGCCCCATTTTTTAGTGTGTCACCCTCCTGTGCCTTGGACCACCCCCTCTCTCTCCTTGTCTCAAAGACCAATGGCTGCACTGATGAATAGGCACTGCAGCACATGATCATTGTAGTGCATGGCAGCGGTCACACTACATCAACCTTAGACTTTAATACCGGAAAGCACCATATGCCCGCCCCATTACAGGCTCAGGGAAACTAGCAAGTAACTATGGAAAAGTTATCCACATTAATACATGGCATAGACTTTGGCCCTGATTTGAAGAATACCCTGAAGTGCCCACAGACTGTTCTCTTGTCCTCCTTTTGGTGCAAGAGGCATTAAGTGGAAGCTTTATGGAGATTGTAGCTTAGTAAATTGGCATTAGGTAGTTGTAAGGACTTCCCAGTTATTCTAGCACCTGATTTAGTGTGGCTTAGTAAAATCACCACCCTCCCTTCTCCTCAATGCCTCATTCTGGATAAGTTTGGACACACATGGAATTTTCTCCAATCCCCCTGAATCAATTCTCAACATGAATCATGGACAGTTTGCTTATCTCTAGTTATGTGTATGAATTCATATGATGTGTCTATTTATTGCCTCTTTAAGAAACTCTGCTTAAACCTATGAAAAAAAAATAAGAAGAGGCTGGTCTCTAAATGTATTACTGTGTAACAAAAGTTTTCAGTGATTTAAAAGTGACCTCTAAAAACACGTTTTTCTTGTGCAACTTCTCATTTTATTATACTACTAGTGTAAAAGCCCATGTGCAAGGGTTGTGGAGCAGTGAGGTAACGGCAGTACGAAGAGCAGGACCGTCCTCTTAACGAAGTGGAACAGGAGCTCACCCGGCATGGGTGATAAAGTGGAATGACGGCCAACAAATGTTATATATTATTCAAATACTTTTAAAAAAGACATGGAAACATAGCATAGGGGTCAGCTACAAACATTCTGACGGGTTTTGAGCGTACATAGCTCTTACTCATAGACTAACTAGATGATACAAACATAAGAATTTAAAAAGTAGCAACCAGCGTGTGATTGGTGCTACATTGTAGCCTCCTTCCTGTTTCCGCCTGTCAGTCAGCATCAGAACATTAAAGAGGGAGGTCGCAATGTTAAAGATTGTCTCTATATTGCAAAGCAAAGGGTTAACATTACCCGTACCTGCACTGCATACTGCCGTTACCTCACTGATCCACGTGATTGCGCCGCCTCACTCACGCGATGCAGTCATGCGCAGTAGAGACTGGCTGAACACAGGCAGTCTCTACTGCACATGACTGAATCATGACAAACTTTCTGGCCTTTTATTATATAGGATTTGTTCATGTTGTAGTATTCTGAATCTCTTTATATGTGAAAAAGTTCTCTCTCTTTATATGTGAACAAGTTACAGACTTGCACTGATTTGTCATAAAGTAAAATTACTTCCGAAAACCAGTAGTTTATTAATTTTGTATTATCACCTTTCACCATTTTTCTTGTTCTATGGAACTGCAATTTTCACCTTTTCATGGCAATATGATGAAAAGGAGTCTAAGGTACACATTTATGTTCATCTAGAAGAGCTCTTAACTCTCTTGAGGACTAGAGGTGCATAAAGTACATTTCTTTGCAACAGTTATTCTGTCATCGGTGATAAACTAATCAGTTAAGTTATTTTAGATAGATTTCAAATAGAGGGCGGACCAAGGGGACAGCCAAGATGACCGTATAACTTGGGAGCTATACTTAGCATTGCCTACCTATCTATATGCTTCCAGAGGCACTAACCTTACCATGCAATCCCTATATTATCTGGTGACAGGGAAATGCAACTCCTACTCCTGCAGAAATTCAAATAAGAGTAAGAAATCATGGATACCTACAGAAAACTCCCATCAGTTACATGGTCAGACAGAACTAAGTTTGCTCCTTCCCCTCCTTTCTAGCTTCGTCACAATTGATATCTACATTGCAAGGGGACCAAAATCAGTCAGAGATGACAACGCAACCTTTCCCGCCACCAAATATTAACCTTTCTCTCCACTAAAGAGGTCATTAACCCATTCAGTTAATGAAACCACAAATGCCCAATGCACCATGTGTAAATACACACTAAACAGGGGAGAGCAGAAATCCCACTTTGGCGCATCTGCATTACTGAAGCATATGCAACATAGGCACATTGACGTATATGCGGAAAAAATAAAAAGTCCCATTCTCATGCCACTGCTGCTGCTGTACCTGTTAGTACTACCTCTCATAAAAAAGTGCACACAAGAAAATATGAACTAAGAAGACCACCTGGGCTTCAGTCATCCCCCATCAGAAAGCATCAATACTCCTTCAGCCATTACAGTCACCAGTGCTACCACCATCTCCCCCTCTCAGCTTCCACAACCACAAGTGATCCCACTCAGTTCCAAATCCTTCCACAAATGCATTACACCCTTCAGATGGCAAACCTGTGCAGGCACAAATATTACAATATGTGTACACACATAGAACCCTATGTGGTTCAATGACTACACATGTGTTGGAAGCAAACAGGATTCAGGGTAGAACAGAATACAAGAACCATGCATCCTGCAGAGTATGAGCAATTGTTAGCAGGTCAGGTGAATTATTTTATTAATATGTTTGCATTTAGTAATTGTGGAAAAACAGAAGGTGAGCCTCTTGTGTCCCTTACTGCTAAATGTTATTGTCCCCTGTATTGTGTCCCCTGCAAATTTGGTGTATGTTTCCCTGTGTACATAGTTTTAGCCTACAAAAGGGCTTGGAACAGGAAGCCTCCTGTGAAGTAACAACAAAGGAGAGCTGTGAGAGCAATTTTGTTTCAATGACTTTTCCTAAATTGGAAAGGGTAACTCTGATGTGGACTAAAGTACTGTCTTTAATTTGTCACCTGGGGCTCCCCCGATTGGACACTGTGTCAAGCATTAAAGCTGAACTTTCACCTTGTTAATATTGCCCCCCCAATCCTTTCCTTGTAGCGATATGTAAAGCCATACTGTTTTATGATGTAAAAGTCTGCGTTATCAAAGAAAGCAAACATCATTTGTAGGCATCCAGGGCACAGAGCTTACAAGAGAAGCTCTGTGTGCCTGTGCCTTTAGCAACTTCCGTCACCTTAAGGTAATGGAAGTAAGTCACCACCAATCCGGGCAGAGCACAGGACACAGAGCACAGACTCAGAGGGTTCCTTAACTCTATGATGTCTGTGCTGATGTACGATGGATGCCTACAGAAGAAGAGGCTTTACTTTATAACGCAGACTTTTCATCATTATAACAGTATGGCTTTACATATCGCTACATTAGGAAAGGATTGGGGGCAATAAGAACAAGGTGATAATTCCATTTTAATTTGAATATATGTACAAGGATGCCAACTGGAAGTGTATAAAAGCAGTGTGTTTTCTTCATAAAGGGAGTTCTGTTTTACTCTCCTCAATACATGTTTTGTCTGTATTTCTGGAGGGGATCCCTACAGGGAAGTTGGCCTGTGATTTTCATCCCAGCCAATGAAAAAGTTCTATTCACTTACCTCGCCAGTCTACCGGCGAACGGCGGCTGCCTCCTGCCATATTCAGAGTAACCAGAAGAAGAACCCATAGAGGGGCTCTGCTAACCGGGCAAGCCTGTGCATTGATCTCCACAGTAATGTTTTTATATTTATTAATCTGTTAAATGTTTATTAATTTGTATATTTGGATTAATTTGTTTACTTTTATTAATTTGTGTCAATGATGAGTCATTTTGATTATGTTTACATTTCTTATGCTTTATGTTTCTACCTCAAAATAATGTTTCTTTGTTTATTGTATAGACTCACTTTTATACAAAATATATTTGTAGCCTTTTTTATATTAGGGCATTTTTTGAGCTAACGTAAGTCAAGAAATAAAACAAGAACATGTATAAATTACAGTCACAACTCATATGTATATAAACAACTAAACACTCATCTTTCTTGTGTCCTCCTACTAAAGGCATAGTAACACTTACTATGCAAAAATATATATTGTAGGGTTTATCCTCCTGAGTAAAACAAGGGTACTCCCAGTGCTGAGAGGTGCCTTATTCAAATGTTATTCTGGCTCAAACCTGAATTTCTAAGATGCAGTATCTCAATGACCTGAAAGTGTACAGTTTTTACACCATCCTATGGAGATTTATAATCAACTGACCAGAGCTCTCCATAGGATGATTTAGCAACAGTACCACAGTAAAATTTCAGGCCATTGAAATATTGCACCTAAAAAATCAAGTCTGAGCTGCAATTTGTGAATGAAACACCTCACACAGTACTGGGAGTGCACTTGTTTTACTCAGAACAATATACACTACAATATATATTTATTTGCATATTAAGGGCTGGATTCTATTGCAGGAGATAAATGTTACCTCCCATTCTATCAAAAATTTTCCTACTGAAGTGTATGGGGAAACCTGAAGATAAAAACAGAGATAAAATTAGCACCTGCAGTAGAATCCAGCCCTAAGTGTTTCTACACCTTCAACAAATGAATTATTGTGCACAACAAAATATAATAAAACAGGTAAATGAGGCTGCTATAACTAATACTCCGCGCAAGATATATAGATATAGTACTGTGCAAAAGTCTTAAAGTCTTAAAAAATGTAAAGTAAGAATGCTTTCATAGTAACATAGTAAATTAGGTTGAATAAAGACACAAGTCCACCAAGTTCAACCTTCTCCTCATACCCCAGTGACTGAGAATTTTACAGCTTTCCTGCTACCAAATAAGTTAGTCTTTATAAGACCTTCCTGATCTGCCGACTAATAAACAGTATAACTCTGTATGTTCCCTTTTGAAAGAAACTTCTCTAATCTTCTCTTAAATGTATCCATTGTATCTGTCATAACCACCTCCTTCGGCAAGGAATTCCACAATTTAACAGACCTTACTGTAAAAACCCTTCCTCTGCTGAAGTCTAAAACTCCTTTTCTCTAATCTCAAGGGGTGTCCCCTGGTCACCTGATCAGGCCTTGGAATAAATAGCTCACTGCAGAGATCCTTGTGTTGACCTCTCATATACTTGTACAATGTGATAAGGTCTCCTCATAGTCGTCTTTTGTCTAGAGTAAGTAAACCAAGTTTGTCTAGTCATTCCTCATATGTGAAGTCTTCCATTCCCTTAATTAATTTTGTTGCTCTTCGCTGTACCCTCTCTAGTTCTAGTATAACCTTTTTCAGAACTGGTGCCCAAAACTGCACTTCATACTCAAGGTGAGATCTTACCAATGACTTGTATAATGGCAAAATAATGTTATCCATTCTTGTTTCAATACCTCTTTTTATGCAAGACAGGATTTTGTTTGCCTTTGCTACTGCTGTTTGACACTGGTCACTGTTTCCAAGTTTGTAGTTGACAAGGATACCCAGATCTTTCTCTAGCAATGAGTCCCTTAAAATGATTCCATTAAGTTCATAAGTAGCCTTGGGATTATTTCCTCCCAAATGCATGACTTTACACTTCCCCATATTAAACTTCATATTCCATTTGTTTGCCCAATCTAACATTGTATGTCATCTGCAAATATTGATATTTTGCTTTCTATATCTATTTCCAGGTCATTTATAAACATGTTAAAAAGCAGCAGACCTAATACTGCACCCTGAGGTTCTCCACTCTCCACTTTAACTGTATTGGAGAAATTTAAATGTACGCCTGTTTCCTTGGACTTTGACATTTTACGCATTTTTTTGGAGGTATTTGAATAAAAGCAGACAGCGCCAGTTTTGTTAGTTCGTAGAAATGTGCTGTCTACACCAGTTTTGTTTTACCGTGATTCTGAAATAGAATACCAGCATAACACATTTGCAAAATACACGTTGCTTGTTTTTAAGGTAACGCTGGTTTTAGCGCAGGTAATAGAATAGAGCCCCAGGTGAGTATACATTAGGATAAAAGGTCCCTGCCCCGTAGAGCTTGACATATGAGATAATGTTTTCATATTACACTGTTGCTGTATTTAAGATTTTGAGGGTTGAGGCTGGCAAATACTGGGTGGTAGGTTGTTCCAGAGGTAGGGAGCAGCAAGGGAGAAAGCCTTCAGTTATGAAAGCAATAGTGGTTAAAGGGCCAGAGAGTCATCCACAATGCGTGGTGCGTAGTGGACATGCAGGTATGTGTCGGGATATCAGAGATGAAATATAAGGTAGGGACAAGTGATGGAGAGCCTTGAAGGTAATGAGGAGGATTTTAAATGTGATACACTGCTTTATGGGAAGTCATGACAGTGATATTAAAAGTAACGGGTGAGTATTGTTCTGGAGGAGAAGAAGAGTTTTCTGGTGGCCAAATTAAGAATTAATTGGAGAGGAGCAATATAGTTAGCAGGAAGACCAATAAGTAAAGAGTTTCAGTAGTCCAGGCGAGAAAGGATAAGAGCATGCATGAGGGTGAGGAATGGCCGGATTTTTGCTATATTCCGAAGAAAGAAGAGACAGGTTTTGGTTACTTCATTAATGTGGGTGGTGAAGGAAAGAGAAGAGTCCAAAGTTACCCCAAGGCAGCTGGCCTTGTCTACAGGGTAAATTGTGGAGCACTCGACAGTTATAGAAAATGGAAGTGTTGTTCAGGATTTAGGAGGAAAGATAAGGAGCTCGGTCTTAGAAATTTTAAGTTTTAAGCAACAATGCGCCATCCAGGAATAGATAGCAGTAAGACATTCTGAGACCCACTGCTGTATTTCAGATGATATTGAGGGTGCAGAGAGATATATTTGCATATCATCTGCATAGAAATGGTAGTTAAAGCCAAATGATTTTATCAGTTGCCCCAGGGAGAGTGTATACAGAGAAAAGAGAAGAGGTCCCAGAACAGAGCCTTGGGGTAAACCTACTGAGAGGGGGATCGGAGGTGAGGAGGTGTTAGCATATGCCACAGAGAAAGACAGTTGAAACAGATATGATAGAAGGCAGGAATGTGCCATGCCACAGATGCCAAGTGATTGGAGAACCTGGGAGAGAAGGGTATAGTCAACTGTGTCAAATGCTGCTGATAATTCTAGGAGGATAAGAAGAGAGAAATGGCCATTGGTTTTTGCAACGTGGAGATAATTTGTTACTTTGATAAGGGCAGTTTCTGTACAGAAAGTGGGCCGAAAGCTGGACTGCAGAGGGTCCAGAGTATTATGGGAGTTGACAAAGGTAAGTAGACAAGAGTAGGCTAGGCGCTCAAGGAGCTTAGAGGCAAACGGCAAGAGGGATTTGGGGCGGCAGTTGGTTGGGGAGATGGGGTCTAATTAACTTTTCTTAAGGATTGGCGATACTATTGAATGTTTGAATGAGGAGGGGAAGATGCCAGAGGATAGGGAGGAGTTGAAAACACGAGTTAGCATGGGAACTAACTTGGATGACAGAGGATTGAGGAGGTTTGATGGTATAGGATCAAGGGAGCAGGTGTTGAGTGGTGATGTGGATAGCAAAAGGTAGACCTCTGTAAAGGAATCAAGTAGGATGGAGGATCAGGAAGATACAATTGTGGAGACTGAAAGGGTAGGATTATTTGATGTATTGCTATGATAAACCATAATATAAGAAAAATAAACATAAAAAAGCAAAAAGGAAACTAAAAATAAGATGGATGAATCGTACATGATATCTGATACAATATAACCACACTGGCATAAACTGAAGTCCATTCATATATAGTTAATCCATTATGAATACAAAATGCTAGTTGTCTATCCTCCTGGAAAGGTGAATTTCCTAAAGAGACATGAGAATGCTTGTGACGATACCATAATAATAAATCAATATTCCTAAACTGTCAGGACTGAATGAAAAATAACGTTTCTATATTTGTTCATATACTAAAGTTTATAAAAACGCATAAAATGATACTCATTTTAATTGCAAAATAGACAGCACTTCCATTTGATTTTTGATTTGGAAGGGGACATTGGGAAGTTAGAGGCTTTTTTTTCTTTGTTCAAATTCTAATTCTTTGAATTTAAAATATACTCAAACTTTTTGCTTCATGATATTTCATTTTGTAGATATCACTTTTTATACACTAGGCAATGGGTTAAAGAGATAGTAATGTTTCACAAAAACAGCAGCTCCAATTAATCTTCATAGTATTTGAGCCATAGAGAGTATTATTTAAATACTGTCAGAGTTGTAGTTCAAGAGTAATTGAATGATAAAGTATCCCCCTCCTGCCCTTTTACTGATTTACACTGCTCACCTCAGACCAACAAGACTGTCCAGATGGATCTCAGAGAGTGAAATCTTCAATTAGCAAAAGGAAAAAAACTGTCAAGGGGGCAGGGTTTTCCTTATGCTCACGATAAGAAGATTATCCCTTGCTGTGAACTGTCTAGACCAGACTCTACATCTGAGCGGAGGTGGCTTACACTAGGTAAAAGGGACGGGAGGGGATATTTTATAATTCAAATACTGTTAAACGACAGCTCTGACAGTACTGAAATTACATTCTCTATGGCTCAAATACTATGAAGATTAATCGGAGCTGTGTTTTTTGTGAAACATTACTATCCATTTAAAGACTAATTTTTCTTGTTGTTTAACAGCTAACTAGGGATGGGCGAAAATTTCTGCCTCAAACTGAAATTGGCGAAAAATGGCACTTTCCACTTGGCAAAAAATTTCCCACAAAACGTGCCGATTTTCCATCTTTGTTCCGCTTTTACCGCCTAGCTCATTCCATTGAAATCAATGGGAACGTTGAAGTTACACACAACATAAAATAAATATTATTTAATTTCCCAAAGGCATAGTATAAAAGGAAGGTGCATGAGGTTGCCTGTGTTGGTGGGGTGTGGGGAAAGAATCAGTTGGATGATTTTTGGGGTGGGCTGTTTACTGGGAATGGGGGCACTTAATAAAAAGAAATCCTAATAAAATAAAATAGAAACCATAAGACATGGTATAAAGGGGTCTGAGGAGTGTGCCTGTGTTGGTACAAATGAATCATTTGAACAGGGAATTTGTTTTAGGGGGTTTCTTGATTGCTATTGGGGGGACAGTTAAAAAATAAATAAAATAAGAAATTTATATTTAAAGTGATAGATACAGGAACCCCCTGACATAAGCTGCCACTGGGGTTGACTGATACTTGACTTGAAAGAGTATTTTGTAGAGGATGATTTGTTGTTAGAGGCCTTTGTAGGACTTAGACTTATTAGAGGCCCAGGCCCTGAAGAAACATTGAGTTTTTGTAGGACTATTTTTTTTTTCAAAGCACAAGCCCTGAGAAAAAAATAAGTATACCCTATTGTCCTAGTGCCAGCAGGTCATGTTGGCCAGTAGCCACTGGCCTTTGTCAAATGTCTTCCTGAGTTGCAACTGTTGTTCGTACTGCTGCTGCTGAGTTGTTTAAGCAGCAGGATGATTAGGCAGCTGAAATGGAATGGGATGAACAATAGCAGTAACATGGAAGATGGATGATGAAAGTTCCACTTGCCACAACTGGCTCCAGTAATGCATCTGAGGCAGTAGCAGAAGAATACATAGCCCCCAGTATATGTGGAGAAAAGAACAAGTTGGCCATCAAAACTTCTCCACCTGCTCCCCCTCCAAAATCATCATGGGTGTGTTGTTATTAGACTATATATTTTTTTCCCTTGAGAACAAGAACTGTGGATTCCAACAGCAACTGCAACGTGCACAGTGTGTGTGTGTGTGGTAAATAACATCTGGGGGCAAACTGTATCCAAACAACATGACACCCGAAACCAAGTACTGCCGCTGTCACTGTACCCCTTGTCCAGACCCCACTAAGGACACATGACAACTTGCTGACAGTTTAATAGTAATGATGAATCTTCCCTGCCAGAATCCTAGCATATTCTGTAGGATGGAATCTCCACAGATGCCACCTGATGACCTGGTATCGATTCTCCTCCACCACACTGGCATGTGTGGTCAGTGCACCACACAGTGTGCAATGGGTAGAGATGAACTGCTATATCCTAACATAGAGAAAGTGGCTATCATTTGTCAGGGGAGGTAACGATGAATGAGATGGATTGGCAGGAGATGTACTTGTTACCACAGAGGAAGAAGGTGATGTTGAGCTAGTTTTGCTCATCATAGAACTTCCATTGTCTGTCTGGGTTTCTTTATTCTTCCTCCTCTTTGATCTCCACCTTTCTGGAGAGTCAGGGGGTACAGTAACAGCAGTGCTAGATTTCTGTAATGGGTGTTTGGCTTTAACATATTTGACATAAATTTCATGGTGTCTGTGTTTCATGTGTGATATCAGGGAGCTTGTGCCAAGGTGTGTTCCCTCCTTTCCCCTTCTCTAACTTGTCACAAATTTTGCACTGTACCATTGTTGATGATGACTGCACTGGGCCTGCTGGAAGAGAATCATAGTCCCACACCCATGACTTCTGGAGGGAGGGATAGGCAACAGGTGGAGAAGAATGGCCTCTTTCTTCTTCTTCTCCACATTCCCCTTCACTTTTTGTGGCAGCAGATAATGCTGCTGCTACTACCTCAGATTTAGCACTGCAACTAGGACCTGGAGTATTGCTGGCGCTGGCAAGTGGAACCTGTCCTAGTTCCGCATTACTTGTTTACCTCATTCCCACTGTGTCCACGGTGGTCTGTAGCACACTAGCCTTTTCCTCAGCACCCTGCTGCCCTTTCATATCAGCAGCAGGAATTAGACCAGTTGCAATTTCCACAAATTCCAAAAGCTGATTTCTAGTGGTGGAGGTGATGTCTATCCTCATCCCTGTCTCCCATTCCTTCTCCCTTTCTGATAAAAAGGCCATCAATTTCTCTTCCACCCCAGCTTCTCCAACACCACCACCACTAGTCCCTACATGATGCTGCTCTGTTCCAGACATCTCACTACTGCTTGGAGGAGGTGACGAGCAATGTGACAGAGGGACCCCTGCTGTCACACTTGGCATCGTTTTCTGCTTCCCCCCCGAGTACTACAAAAAACACGAGCAGCAGGCAAAGTATTGGTGTCAGCAGATTCAGCACTGGCAGCAGGTACAACACTAGTGGCTGCAGGTACAGCAATGGTGGCACTGGCAGCAAGGGCAGCACGTCTTGCAGCAGGCACAGGCAGCTGACCTGTCCTGCTCTCACTAGTACTACCCTTTTCTCCCTCCTTTCCCATTCCCTTTTCTCCCTTCCTTCCCATTCGCTTTTCTTCCTTCCCATTCCCTTTTCTCCCTCCCTTCCCATTAAATTCCCAAGATCCCTTGGGGTGATTTAGGGGGACTGGACAGCATTGGTTAAGTACTACTAGTCACTTCCTCCTCCTCAGATTCAGCTCCTCCACTGATTATTTTTCACCCTGCCTATAGTGATAGCAGTCACTATGAGCCTTTTCTGCCTCAATTTTTGCAAAATATCGCAGCAGAACAGCACAACACGTCTATCTCGCTCTGTAGCTGCTTCTATTTTGTCTTCCTTCAGAGAAAACATCACCTTTTAAAAGCAGAAGTGCGAAAACAACGTAAATCAATGGGTGGATACTTTATAGCCATTGAAAAAATGATGCAAACATTTTAACTGCTAGTTTTAAAGTGGATTTTCCCACGAAAAAGCAGATAACAAAATGGTTTTCCACGGGAACATGGCGACAAGTTTTGCCCACCCCTACAGTTAACCCCATATACTGAAGAACAGAATAAGGAGTATGCTGTGTGAGGATATTATGTTTTTGAACTGTCTTTAACAATGCTTGGCACAGTTTTAATAGTTGTTACATCAGATCAATATTTATGTATTGGATTTGTTATTAGTAGGGATTGCCCAGCATGACTTATAATTATTTGTCTGAGAATCTGAACATCAATGTTCTATTTAATGTCTCTCTTCATGAATGTCTAGAAGCTAACTATTGTGTATCTGCAGGATCCAGAAATAATTTAGTGGCTTAGTATAGTATAAGCAGTGTATGGATTCAATATTTATACTGGTGCCTTCAATGTTTTATAAATGTTTACTATATATTTGTTATTATTAATAATAATTTTTAAGACTTTTATTAGGTTCTATTAATAAATGTTTTTAAGTGGCCAAGGAGATAATTAGTACTTGAGTTATTATATTTTTAAATATTTTACTTTATACCTTTAATGGAAAGGGTGTGATTGTTTGAGGTGTTTTTATCTCTTTTATTTATAATGCTATTTAAAGCATTATCTTACACATTTAAAATTTATTTGAACATACCACCACATCAAAGCATTCGGGAGCAATTGTATTCTTGTATTTTTGTGTTTACTATTTAGTACCAGAATAAAATGAAAAATTCAATAAACACAGGAAACACTGAGAGACACTCTCTTTCTTCACAAACTTCCAACTTAGCTTTGACTTTTCACCTCATGATGCTGATAGTGTACCTTGGCTCATCAGACATAAGATTCTACACTGGGTAATCTCGGAATGTGGGTCACCTCCTCAAATCAGGGACTTAGTGTCATGGTTTGACTAATCTGGTCTAACACTCGCCTGTTGATTACCACTGCCTCTCTGTTATGGTTTTCTGACACTCAGACACTGGTATAGTAAAAACACAGTTTTATTGAAATAAAAATGAATGAACAGCGCTCCTGGAGGCCAGGAATGGTAAAGGTGAGATACAGGCCCAAATGAGTATAGCAGACTTATACAGCTCAGGTAAGCAAATATACAGGGTTAAATGTGGAGAAATAGACTGTTTAGTAAACTGATTGGCCAACGCCCAGAAGTTGATATCAGTCTCTTGATGGTGCAGAGAAGGGTGTATTGTGTGACTGAACTAATCACTCTCAGATACCTTTGCACATGAACGCCCAGATAGATCAGCGAATGCCCAGGGCTGAGCCTATACCATCTTAGTGGAATAATCTAGAGTAAAGCCACTGCAAGAGCAAATGGACCAGAACCTGAATCGCCCTCAATATTGTCACGGATATAACCCTGCGTGTGCCGACTGGAGAAGAGCCATACACACCCCTTGGGTGCCAGAGCGGAGCAATCACTGCACAAGCGATAATGAGCCAAAGTAAATGGTGATACAGAATATGGCTAACACATTGAACACTTAGTGACCGGAACCGGGACACCCCTCCGGTGTCATGCGGAGCACATACAGCAAGAGCCAATGGAGGTACCAACGCCAACCGGCGCGGTTGCGGCGCTTAATGAGCACCGGAGAGGACAACAGCTCTGCTAGTGCAAATAGGTAGGCAAGGTCAGAAAGGCACAGGCTCACAAGTGTTAACACGCTCAAACGGAATACACTGGCTTGGCAAGTGAAAGAGAACAGGCTCAGATATCGGAGGCAACCGGCACAGCAAGGGTTAATACAGGTTCGGTAAGGAGACTACAGCTCAGCAGTGCTATGGAACAGGCTCAGGCAACGGCCCAGTAAACTGAGAGGGGATTAGCCAGAGCAACACAAACACAGTTCAGAATGTTGCCAGCCGGCGACCAGGATCACACAGGAACACAGGAACAATCACAGTGCAGGACTCCAACCGGAACCGGGTCAGTACTCGGAGCAGGAACGTTAGCCAGAGCCGGGTCAATCACGGAGCAGGAACATCAGCCTGAGCAGGGTCAATCATAGAGCAGGAACGTCAGCCAGAGCCGGGTCAATCACGGAGCAGGAACGTCAACCAGAGCCGGGTCAATCACGGAGCAGGAACAACGGAATGGTCAGACTAGCAGAGTCGGTACACAGGAATGCAGAAACACAGCAACAAGGCGCAGGCTCAGGAACACCACGAAAGGGCAACTGACAAGTGCCCAAAACCCAGTATATAAAGGAACATCCTGGGTGGGCCAATCAGCTTCCTCCAATGCACAGGTAACACAGCAAAGATTGACAGGGAATCACGGGGGCCGTGATACTTTCCTTCTCGGGGTCAGACTGAGTCAGCTGATGCTCAACGATCTGCTCACCTGACTGTTATCAGCCATCCCTTCCAGGGTATTTAAAGCAGCAAGTTTACTTCCTCCTTGCCCTTGTGTCTGCTTCTGGCTGCAAGTATGTTCTCCTGAGTTGCTGATTATCTGTGCATGACTTGGCTTCCTCTGACATCCCTTCTGACTCCTGGCTTGTTCCTGACATCGCTGATCTCCATATTCCTGACCTCGGCTTGTCTGAGTACCTGTCTTGGTTCCTGACCCCAGCTTGCCTTTTGATTTAGCCTCCTGAATCACGATTTTGCTTTGTTTGCTTATGTTATTTTAATAAAGGTGTTTTGCATTTTACATTTGTGTCTGTCTGGTTCCTGGTTCCTAACAGTGCACAAGGGCTAAGAACTCAGAAGGTGAAGGCAATCCACCGAATGTTTATTTCAGGCTGGACCAGGTAGACCAGTGCATGGACCAGTTTGCATTAGCCCTCCAGACTTTGTTGCTCCATACTGCGCATCTGGCTCCACCACCTCAGCAACCCCCAGCACAGGCTGCCCCTATAGCTCCCACTCCAGCTTCCGATGGTGATCCCAATGTTGCTCGAGGCATGACTGGGTCCACCCCATTTCCCCAGCATTATGGGGGTGACCCTAACCAGTGCTTAGGTTTCCTGAACCAGGTCGGTATCTACCTGGAGATGGTACCACAGGCCTTCCCATCTGATAGGAGTAAGGTGGGCCTCGTGATTTCCTTACTCTCTGACAGGGCCTTGGCATGGACTAATCCCCTTTGGTAGATGCAGAAACCTATTGTATACAATTACCCTGAGTTTGTGGCATCCTTTAAAAGGGCATTTGATGTACCGGCTCGCTCCACTTTGGCTGCCAAGCAACTAATGTCCACCCGGCAGTGTACAAGGATGGTTTCGGATTATGCCATAGAGTTTTATACCCTGTCAGCCGAGGTTGGTTGGAATAATGAGGCTCTCATGGCTTCTTTCTCTAATGGGCTTTCAGATACAGTTAAAGATGAGATTGAAGCCTGGGACCTCCCCAGAGATTTAGTGAAACTGGTCTCATATTGCATCCTGATTGACTCCCGAATCCGTGAGAGATCTTCCTTCAGGGAGTGCCTGCGGAGGCATCCCATGCATTTAGCCCCAAGCTTTTCGTCCCCACCAGTGCCTCCCTATCCTCCCTTGCCTCCTAGTCTAGAACTCAGGCGATGTGGAGCCCATGCAGCTTGGGTTCACTTGCCTTTCAGTTGAGGAGAGGGACTTTAGGAGGAGGGAGGGCCTGTGCTTTTACTGCGGTAAAGCAGGGCACCTACTGCGAACTTGCCCCACACGTCTGGGAAATGCCCCACACCTAAGGCTCTATAGGGGACAGACCTTAGGTGGCATCTCGGCATCCCCGGCTATCTTTAAGAATCAACCACTAGTCTCTTTTGGGCTCTCTTGGGGCAAGACTTCCATTATTACAGAGGCACTCATTGACTCAGGTGCAGCGGGCCTCATTATCAACATTGCCTTCACCCAGAAACACTCCATTCCATTGCAGTTCCATACTGGTCCACTTTCCATTGAGGCAATTGATGGCAGACCCCTACAGCCACTGCAGGTCACCCACAAAACCACTCCTTTGTCTATGGCTGTAGGGGCTCTCCACCACGAAACCTTACAATTCCAGGTGATCCATTCTCCTCACTGTCCTGTGGTCCTGGGTTGTCCATGGTTGCACAAACACAATCCCACGTTCCACTAGGTAAGGGCTGAAGTCATGGCATGGTCACCCAACTGTTCCAAGACATACCTAGTAAAAGTAGTGAAGGTGCTAACCACATCCCTGGTCTCTTCGCTGCCTGAAGAGTACCAAGATTTCCGTGACGTATTTGATAAGGACCAGGCTGGTGAGCTCCCGCCTCACTGCCCATATGAATTGCAGCTGGTTGCCATACCTCCTTGAGGTCGAGTCTACCCTTTTTCTGTCATGGATGCGCTGTCCCGGGAGTTCATCCGCAAGTCCTCCTCTCCCACCGGAGCTGGATTCTTCTTCGTGAAGAAAAAGAGTGGTGAACTGAGACCCTATATTGATTACAGGGGGCTCGGCCGTATCACTGTTAAAAACCCCTACCCAGTTCCACTTGCTGCAAAGCTATTCGATCCATTGAAAGGGTCCAAGTTGTTCACTAAGCTCAACCTGCGAGGTGCATATACTTTGGAATGGATGAAGGAGGGTCACGAATGGAAAACTGTGTTTAACACCAGGAGCGGGCATTACGAATACCACATAATGCCCTTTGGTCTCTGCAATGCTTCCGCGGTTTTCCAGGAATTCTTAAATGACGTCCTCCGGGACATGCTCCAAAAATGTGTGGTGGTATACTTAGATAACATTCTGATCCATTCCGTCTCCATGGAAAGTCACCAAGCAGATGCAGCCTGAGTTCTGCAAAAATTAAGAGAAAATAATCTATTTTGCAAATTAGAAAAGTGTTCCACCTCAAACAGTTCACCTTCTTGGGGTACGTAATTTCAGGTCGGTTTCACTAAGGACCCTGAGAAACTCTTGGCTGCTCTCGAGTGGCCTCGACTCATAGGTCTTCGCTCTCTTCAACGTTTCCTCGGGTTCGCTAACTACCACAGGAAATGTATCTGCAATTTTTACTCTATTGTAATACCCCTTACCAAAACGATCAAAAAATATGGTAACTCTCATCAATGGTCTCTGGAAGCGATCAAAGCATTTGAGGCATTAAAAGTCACTTTTTCCTCAGCACCCATTTTGGCACACCCTAAACCCGAGCTTACGTTCATACATGAGGTTGATGCATCTGAGACAGGAGTAGGTGCCCTCCTGTCTCAGCGTCCTACTCCTGAGAGCTAGTTTCACCTGTGTGGGTATTTCTCCAAGAAGCTAAGTCCTGCAGAGTGCAGCTATGAAACTGGTGACCATGAGTTGTTGGCAACAATACTCACTCTCAAAGAATGGAAGCATTTGCTTGAGGGAATTTCAGTGCCAACCCTAATCCTCACAGATCATAAAAACCTCACGTACCTGTCTGAGGCTAAGTGCTTTACTCCAAGACAGGCCCGATGGTACCAAAAATGTCCAGGCTGATGCCCTATCCAGAAAGTTCTCGGACGCTAAGGAGGAGAACACTCCTACTCCTATTATTCCTCCGGACAGAGTACTGGCCACCATACGTTCAAGCATAACATCTCCCCTTGGGGAGAGAATACGGGCCGCCCAATTAGATGCACCTGCTGAGACTCCCTCTGGGTTCTGTTTTGTACCTGTTAACCTCCATACCAAGGTAGTTTCAACCTACCATAATACTAAATCAGCAGGGCATCCCGGAAAAAACTGCTTCTCTGGTCTTTTTCCCATCTCTTCTGGTGGTCAGAACTTAACAGTGATATTGCTGCCTTTGTCGCTGCCTTCCAGTCTGTGCACAGACTAAATCACCCCATCGCCTTCCAGTGGGACTTCTCCAACCCATACCGAATGGTGAGAAGCCATGGTCACACCTTGCCATGGACTTTATAGTCGACCTCCCTGTGTCCAACGGTAACACTGTCATCCTCATGGTTGTCAACCGATTTTCTAAAATGATCCACTACATACCATTCAAAAAACTCCCATCCGCTAAAGAGTTGGCTCCAGATTTGTTCGCCCCCCAGGGGATTCCGGCACTGGAGGATCATCTCCAACAGATCCGTTCCACATGGGTGCAGGTCGAAGAGTTACTATGATGCTCACAACAATCCCCGGAGCTCCATGGTAATTGTAAACACCTACCCGCACCCTCCTACCAGGTTGGGGAGAGGGTCTGGTTGTCCTCCAGAAATCTCCACTTCCAAGTGTCCTCTCAGAAACTGGTACCCCATTTTGTGGGGACTTTCCGTATCCTCTGACGTGTGAAACCTGTGGCCTATGCCCTAGACCTCCCTCCCACGGTTTGTTAAGGTTTAGGTAAAAACATAACTTTATTGAAAAGTTAAGGCAATCCCATAGGGTTTTCATACACATACAAACATCACACATATATAAGCAATTGAAAATGGAGATAGGTTCTACCGGCCTTGCAAATAATACCGGCAAGGCAACCCAAGCGATACTGAAGGAATAGAGATAAGTAAGCTCTACTGGCCCTGCCAATACCGGGTAAGGCAACCGTAGATGGTAACGTACTGGTTCTACCGGCCTTACCAATACCGGGCAGGGCAGCCTGAGGATTACACAAGGAGTAGGCTCTACCGGCCCTGCCAATACCGGGTAAGGCAACTGTGGAGTGGGAACGTAACAGGTACTACCGGCCTTACCAATACCGGGCAGGGCAGCCCAGAATGGATACCCAAAGATAGGCTCTACCGGCCCTGCCAATACCGGGTAAGGCAACCTAAAGGTGGCAACGTGAAAGGTTCTACCCTCCTTACCAATACCGGGCAGGGCAGCCCAAGAAGGGAGACACCACTAAGACAAGAGACTGTCAGATGACAATGACAGTAGGATGGTAAATAGAGTATGCGGTCAAGCTGTCTCACCCAAGGAGAGGCTAGTGTCGGTACACATCTGAAACAAGTGCTGCTAGGACTGGACAGCACCAGGACCCTGACTGCAAGTCAGGGAGTAAACCAGCATCCGCACACTGGGACCAACAACTGTACCTTTAGCCGCAAGGCAAATGGAGTAAACCAGCGTCCGCACGCTGGAACCAGCAGGCAGTAGAATGAGCCACAAGGCCAATGGAGCAAACCAGCGTCCGCATGCTGGGACCAATTGACAGTATTGTGAGCTGCAAGGCTAATGGAGTAAACCAGCATCCGCACGCTGGGACCAACAGACAGTATTGTGAGCCACAAGGCTAATGGAGTAAACCAGCGTCTGCACGCTGGGACCAACAGACAGTATTGTGAGCCGCAAGGCTAATGGAGTAAACCAGCGTCCGCACGCTGGGACCAACAGACAGTATTGTGAGCCGCAAGGCTAATGGAGTAAACCAGCGTCCGCACGCTGGGACCAGCAACAGTATTGAGAGCCGCAAGGCTAAAGGAGTAAACCAGCATCCGCATGCTGGGACCAACAAACAGTATAGTGAGCCGCAAGGCTAATGGAGTAAACCAGCGTCCGCACGCTGGGACCATCAAACAGTATAGTGAGCCGCAAGGCTAATTGAGTAAACCAGCGTCCGCACACTGGGACCAATAGACAGTATTGTGAGACGCAAGGCTAAAGGAGTAAACCAGCGTCCGCACTCTGGGACCAACAGACAGAATTGTGAGCCACAAGGCTAATGGAGTAAACCAGCGTCCGCACGTTGGGACCAACAGACAGTATTGTGAGCCGCAAGGCTAATGGAGTAAACCAGCGTCCGCACGCTGGGACCAGCAACAGTATTGAGAGCCACAAGGCTAATGGAGTAAACCAGCATCCGCACGCTGGGACCAACAAACAGTATAGTGAGCCGCAAGGCTAATGGAGTAAACCAGCGTCCGCACGCTGGGACCAACAGACAGTATTGTGAGCCGCAAGGCTAAAGGAGTAAACCAGCGTCCGCACGCTGGGACCAACAGACAGAATGTCGCCGGAGCGACAGGAGAGGTATATCGCCACAGGAACTGAACACAGGAAACAGCAGGAGCAGGCCGAGGTTCAACCGGGACGAGCACCGCAAGTCGGCTGGCAACCGGAACGACAGCAGCCGGAACCGGACTGGAACTGACAAGCAGGCAGGAACACAGGAACAGGCAACTCAGGAACTCAGAAACTCAAGAACTCAGGAACAGGCCCAATAGCTACAGCAGACAGGCAAAGTGAATGCTGTCAGAGACACCACGAAAGGGCAACTAAAGGGTGCCCAGACTGAGTTTAAAAAGGCAACCAGAGGCGGGCTGACTGCAGACAGCCAATGGGAGCCCCCTGCAGGTTATAGACAGAGAACTGCAGCAATCACGGGCACCGTGATACGTGGATACACAATATGTTCCATGTCTCGCTGCAGAAACCCCTGGTATGTAATCATTTTACTACGGTCACTCCTCAGCCCCATTCGGTGCCTATTGACAGACATGAGGAATTCGAGATCCACTCCATAGTCGACTCTCGTAGGTTCCGAGGGAGGCTTCAATATCTGGTCCATTGGAAGTGGTACGGTCCAGGGGAGCTCTCGTGGTTTCCAGCCTTGGACATGCATGTCCCCGCCTTTCTCTGTGCTTTCCTTGCATGCTTTCCCTTCAGAACTGGTCCTGCCCCATGGAGGGTGGGTACTGTCATGGTTTGACTAATCTGGTCTGACACTCACCTGTTGATTACTGCTGCCTTTCCTTCCCTGGGTCAGACTGAGTCAGCTGATGCTTACCGATCTGCCTTGACCTCTCAATCTCCATGGTTACTCACCTGACTGTTATCAGCCATCCCTTTCCAGGGTATTTAAAGCAGCTAGGCTCACTTCCTTTTTGCCCTTGTGTCTGCTTATGGCTGCAAGTGTGTTCTCCTGAGTTGCTGATTATCTGTGCATGACCTGGTTTCCACTGACATCCCTTCTGACTCCTGGCTTGTTCCTGACATCGCTGATCTCTGTATTCCTGACCCTGGCTTGTCTGAGTACCTGTCTTGGTTCCTGACTGCGGCTTGTCTTTTGGTTTATGCTCCTGCATCGCAATTTTGCTTTGTATGCTTATGTTATTGTAATAAAGGTGTTTTGCATTTTACATTTTTGTGCCTGTTTCCTGGTTCCCAACACTTATCCAATTTTGAAAAATTCTTACACAATAGACTGATTGTGTTTCATCTGCTCTTCTACTGCCATTCTAAAGTGGTAATGGGAGACATAAAGAGTACATAACTGTCAAGTGCTTAATACACTGCTAGAGTTGTGGTCAGGATAGGGGACACAGATAAAGTAAATAATTAATAAGAGTGATTGTTGTACAATGTCAGTGCCTTCTAGCATGTTGAAGATTTATTCAGGAGGTGTATTTTCAAGAGCGACTTGAAGATCATAAGAGAGGTGCAGTGGCGCAGGGTGGGAGATAGAGAATTCCAAAGATACAGAGCAATGAGAGAAAAAGGTTTGATACGTGATAGGGCTGTAGACACGAAAGGAGCTGAGAGAAGACATTCATTGGCTGAACGTAAGTGGCGGGATGGGGTATAGTGGGAGACCAGAATTTAAATGTAAGAAGGGGTAGAGGAGAGAAGGGTCTTGAATGAGAGAAGTAAGACATCCAAAGTTTGATAAGTAGCCATTGGAGAGATATGAGGAGGAGGGGGCAGGGACAAACCTATGTGACAGAAGAGTAATTTGTGCTGCAGCATTCTGTATAGATTGAAGTGGATGGAGATGGGAGGCAGGAACACCAGACAGAAGAAGGTTACAGTAGTCCATGCGTGAGAGGATGAGTGCTTGTGTAAGAATTTTAGCTGTGGAATGTGGGATGGATTTTAGCAATGTTATGCAAGATAAAGTGACGGGATTTAGCAATGGCATTACATGAGGATAGAATAAGAGAGAGACGTGTCAATTATCATCACTAGACACCATGCTTCTGATACTGGATTTATGGTAGTGCCATTTACAGTCACCTGGAAGGGAGCTACTGGGCCAGGGCTAGATGGGATGAGGAGTAGCTCTGTGAGTATGACGTGCCTTTGAGCCATCCAGTCTGAGATAGCCGAGAGGCAATCTGTGACTTTAGCATGAATATCAGAAGTCAGTCGAGGTGCAGAAAAATAAATATGGTTGTCATCTGCATAGAGGTGATATTTGAGACGAAAGGAGTTAATAAGATCACCAAGTGTTATTGTGCAAAGAGAGAACAGAAGTGGTCCTAGAACAGAACCTTGAGAAACACCAACAGAGAGGTGGAATGGAGAGTATGAAGTATGGCAGAAGAGACACTGAAGTTACTTAGATAAGAGGATAGTCAGTCCAGTGCTAAGGCATGTTTGAAGTCGTCAGGAAAGGAGGCAGTGGCAAAGGAGGAGATAAAAATCTATATTAGGATAGCGATTAGTGTGGGGGAGAGGGACTGGACGAAATGAGAGGGAAGTGGATCAAGTGTGCATGTAGTGGAGGGAAAGGAGGATAGCGGGTTAGTCAATTCCTCTGTGAGTAGTGAAAAAGAGTCCAGAGTGCCAGGAGGGGAATAAAGGAGGATAGGAGGGGATACACAAGGTGAGATATTATCCCATATGGAGTCCACCTTGGCTTTGAAGAAGTCAGCAAAGTCTTGTGGCTGTATGGAGTTTGTGAGGGAGGCAGGCGGAGGGCAGAGGAGGGAGTCTGTCTTCCCTTTAAAGTGGATCTCTCACATCTTTACAGAAAATGCTCATTAGTTAGAGCATTTAGCGAATAAATGTAAAATGTTATTAATTTTTTTTTAAGAAAACGTTATTTGTGCAAAAATTAAGGTTTAAAGAGTGCCCAGCACCCTACTTCAGCTTGCTGCTCTGCCTCTGCTTCCGTCCCATTACCCAGCATCCTCCGATGATGGAGGCTCATTCTAAGCTGGAGCGGTCTCATTGGCTAGATATTTATCTCTGCCAATGAGATTGCTACAGCTTAGAGAGAGAAAGCCTTAGTCATTGGAGAATGTTGGGTAGTGGGATGGGAACAGAGGCAGAGTGGCAAGCCGGAAGTAGGGGCACTCTTTAAACCTTCATTTTTCTTAAAAAAATGAATAACATTTTAAACTTATTCGCTAAATGCTCTAACTAATGAGCATTACTTGTAAAGATGTGAGAGATCCCCTTTAACACCCAACGACCCCCTAGACAGCTCTGGTTATCTGTACAGACTCTTCTTAATGTGGCCAAATCCCTTATCCCTCTCCTTTGGGGTCACAGTTCACTCCCACCCTTAGCGGAATGGTTCTCTAAAATTGATTACTTTTATCAGATGGAAAATTTCCACTCAGTCACTTCCACTAGAAATTATCACAGAACACCATTATGGACTGTTTGGAACAATTATGCAGCCGACTCTGCCCCTGTCTCTCTCTTTCTACACAATTCAATATTCCACTCATTGGAAAAGGATTTCTGTGTAACCCTTCACACAATCCTCCAAATGCTACTGTTCCCTTTTTTGGCACAAATGCACCAATTGTGGCTTTAAAGTAAAGCTTCAACAATAGTAGAAATAATGTACTCCTAATTGATTTTTAATAGAGACTATGCAGGGATCATGCTGGAACAAAGATAGCATGTTGTTCACCAGCTCACTCATGTCTATGTTGTCAATGGCCATGCTCTCTAATAATTTCACTAGTAAATAAATTAGAAGAAGGATCTCACTGAACCCGTGTTAGTAGTATGAGTGACCAGCAAAGTGGTCTCCTCAAATGGCTTCAGATGTTCACACAAATCAAATTTTACTGCCATTGACCCAGTGACAAAGAATCCCTGTCCAGTGCCTTACAGTGAGGAACTGTGTATTCCTTGATGGCTTTGTACTGTCCATACAGAGGCTCGAGCATGTATAATATGCAATTCTACTGGGTTGGAGGCCTCTATTTTAATCCCTTAATGATCGATGACATGCCAGGGCCGTCATAGGTGGATGTGCATTAAGGACCAGTGATGGTCCTGGCACTCCATGGAATTCTGGGATGGCAGTGCGGAATGCATCGCTCCAAAAAAAAGTTAAGGGGTTAAACTGGTGGATTGCTTCCACTGTAGGATCAGCTAAAATGTACACAGATATTGAGTACACTAGTTAGCATGTCTCTTACTGATTCATATAGAAAATAATTAGCATCTATATTGAGGATATGGGTGAAGCAGGGTGCATGCATTAATTTTCCTATTTACAAGACAGCTACAATTTTAGAGCGATTGTCAGCAGACACATATGCAACTTTCAGTGACTAACATACAAGCCAGTTTGCTATCCATGCCTCCAATCTGCTTCAAACATCATGTGGGATCGTCTCTCAAAGCTCTGCATGCGTAAAGTTGCATGTCAATGAAATTCATCCTGTTGCTGGCTTTTACTGGTATAGTCAGTACTGCTGCTAGTAGTGTTGGAGGCTTACTTTATGCTGCTCAATGATGGAGAACATGCCCAGTGAGCTGTGACTGTTATAAAGTCTATTAAATTGTCCACATTGGGGATAGGCAAAATGTTCTGCCTCAAAAACGAAACAGGCAGAAAATGGCACTTCCCATCAACCGGGATATTTTTCACAAAAAGTAGCAATTTTCCACTTTTCCCCCCTAGCTCAGTTATTGCATTTAAATCAATGGTAAGATGACTTTGTGCACAAACATGCCAAGTTTCTCATCTTTTCCCCACCGAGATAATATAAATGGGGTGTCAGGTTCCCACAGCATGTCTTTCTGTGTTTGTGAGAGGTATAGAAAGCAACAAAAAGTGTTTGGACTAGTTATGCTCAAAAATAAAGTTAAATTGGAGTGAAGTATAGGCAGTCTTGTAGGAAGGCAATTTGTTGCTTGTGTTAGGGGAAGCTGTTGTGTGTAAATGAGATTTAAGACACAAGCAACTGTTATCCGAGTTACTTCCTGAGCCGGATTAGCCTCTGTCACTGCCTGACTGAAGAATATTTAGCAATCTGACAAATAATAGACAGACAACTTCAACTGACATTAACTCCTTCAACAGCCGGAAGAAGAGGGGCCAGCATATTTAGTAAGGTCTATCATAATCATCAGCTGTACTAAAAAAAAAAAAAAAGACTGCAGTGACCTTAGGAAAGATAGAAACCAGCAGCTGAAATCCTCTTGACACTAGCCACAGTCAAAGAGGGGAAGAAGCAGTTGCACAGGGAGTGCGGTTTTTTTTTTTTTTTTTTTTTTGACAATGATATGGACAGTTGATTTAAAAAAAATAAAAATATATAAAACAGTAAAAGAAAAAATAAAAATAGTTTAACTGATAGATGACAGGGAATGTCCAGGTGATGCTGAGCATGAGCTAATTACTGATGATGATGTTGATCTAGAAATATCCCTGCAGTATCCTCCTCAGAGAAAGGATGACATTGCCAGAAAATGAGCCGAATGGCAAAGGCTCAAACTTTCACCACTGAAAAGGAGAACTTTGCCTGTTTATAAACTTATTTAGAGACCAATTGCAAAATATGACCCTGGACAATTAAAAAAATACACAATCATGATGTCAGTCATCATCAGCATCATCACCTCTTCCATATCCAACCCACTCTCAGCCACACACACTAGTGTTGAGTAACCATCAGCAACACAGGTTATAAACATCCATAACCCTAGTTATGATCAATGCCTCTGCTGCTGTTGGACATGCAGCACCTTTGACATATAGTAGTGCATTTGCAGCAACATCTATCCCCAGTAGTAGTAGCCCCTCAGGGAAGCCCACAGTCTATGAAGTCCACAGTAAGGAGATTATTCACGTACTATCCAAAAGCTAAACAAGTTGCTATCTGTTATATGTATAAGAAGAATGTGAGCACAGAGAAAGCAGGCTCACACTTAGGCACCTCCTCATTGAGATCCCACCAAAAGCACAACCACAGGTCAGATAGGGAGACACATCATCAACATGTCGGAGGTGCTACAACTAGCAGCAGCAAAAGCGCTCCTAAAAGTTTCTGTGCTCTGGTGCACATTATAGAAGTAGTGATGTGTCAGAGAGTGTGCCAAGATTCCATTCATTTGAAACAACACTTATTACTCCTTCTGCAGTGTAGTATGAGTCTGAGTTAGTTGTATGAGATAACAAGAGTCCACACATACCACAATCACCCCCACCATCTCCACAAGTCATGTTGTTAATACAGTAAAGTTACACAAGTCTTCTGCCATTTCCTTCCAACACACACTTACTGACTTCTTTACATAACTAATCCCAAAGTATGCCTGTGGAATGGCAAAGTTGCCAAGATGTTGGAAGTTGACATGCTGCCTATTCTTTTATAGAAAAGTGATGTCATGTATTCCAAAAGAAGACAACAAAGAAGAGCACCAAATAGTGCAATAAAATACAGACACAACTGAATGTACTTCTAAAAATGATGTACTCACAATCATAATGGTCATAAATGGTCAGACCTTTGATATCAAAGTAATGCGACAATCACACTTGTAGAGAGATTTAACCTGTCTCCGTTCAGGTAACTCACAATTTACTTATGTGGCTGTTCAATTCACCATGTGGATCAGGAAGAGATTTCACTTGAAAACTAATTTAAAAGGATAAAAATAGAGGCTTATACAATAACGCGCTTTGTGGCTACCACACCACTTTATCGAAGCTAACAACCCTAAATTAAAATAACCAAAGATCTGGTTGCAGGGCTCAGGCTTTACAAAAGCAAGCCATGAGAAAAATGTGTTTGCAGGCCTCAGGCTTGCTAAAAACAAGCCTTGAAGAAACTGTATGCCCTACTGGCCTAGTGCTAGCAGTGCTAGATGGTTGTGGAAAATGGTATTTGTGACATTCTGGCATTTGCTACAGCTGTAATTGCTGCCGCCTAGTTGTCTGAGTAACAGGAGGGTTAGGCTGCTGCATGGTATTGGAAGTAAGTGGTACAATGATACTTGCCCTAGTGTTACTGAGCCAGCAACAACACTACAGCAAGCCCCCACACCACTTGAGGTACATCTAGAGAGAATGTTGGCCAATGATACTTCTCCTGCACCTCCTCTAAAATCAAGGGTATGGTGGAATTATATTTTTCCGAAGAAATACAGGAGGCAAATATAGTTGTTGATATCTTTATTGGCTAACTATGCAGATTTAGAATGCAAGCTTTCAAGACCATAGGTCTCTTCCTCGGGCATGTTATACAGATAAATATGAAAACCTCTCTTATATACAAGTACACATTGCATTGTTTAGAATGTAAATCAGATAAGAGAACTCAGTCCAGATCCAAATACTTTGATCAGTCAGTGGTAAATTGCAGGCTTCCTCTGAGACTTTAGAGGTATTTACAATGCCAGTGGGTCAGTTGGAAAGGTTAATCTAGTAAGTAATGTGACAAGAATTCTCTGTCTTTATTCAAACCATTATGAATGGTATTAAACTTCAACATTAACTTAACCTCCCATACTTTTCTGTCCCTCTGAGTGCAGAACAGTCCCATTAATACAGTTAATTTAATGTCCCTGACACTGTGTCCATTTTGGCAAAAATGTTCTCCCACTGGTGTCTCTGTCTTATTTTTTTTAACACTGGATCTGTGGGAATTAAACCTTCTATGAAATGGCTGTCCAGTTTCACCCACATCAAGAGCTATTGAGACAATATCCAACATATTGGTGGTTACTTCAGTTGCAACAGTGTGGATTTAGTGACCATCTAAGCCTATCTGTTGGCAGATAATCCTGCTACACTGAAGATAAAGCTCAACAATGTTGGCAAGAGATTGAAACTGCGACGCCAAGAGCACATAGACTAACTGGACACAGAGAGAAAACTGTGGTTAATGAGTCTACTAACCTTGAGTCATTAATAAACAAATGGTGGTCCATTATAAGATGCAATGGGGAGGCTGATTCATATATAGATAAAGTAATTGAAGCCCCACACATTGGACACCATATTCTTCATGTGTAGTCTTAAAGAGGATGTGCCTTGATGAGATCCAGCTTTAAAGGGATAGTAATACTCCGTTTTATCTTTATTTTATTTTGTAGGCATTAAAAAAACATGAAGAATCATGTATGTCTTATCTATCAAACCTTTATGGTTTGAGAGATATTCACAAGCAAAGTTTCCACTCCCACCCCTTTTACCTAGTGTAAGCCATCTCTTCTCAGGTGTGGAATCCAGTCCATAGACCAGACAGATAACAGAAGGGGACAATCTTCTTCTTGTGAGAACAATGAAAGCCCTGCCCCCCTTGACAAGTTTTTCAGGTTTTTTCCTTATCTTAATTGAAGATTGTCCCTCTCTGCAGTCTACCTGGGCACCTCCCTTCTGATCAGGCTGAACAGTGATACATCAGTAAAAGGGGCGGGAGGGGGATACTTTGTCATTGAATTACTCTTGAACTACAACTCTGACAGAATTGCAATAACACTTTCCAGAGTCCAAATACTATGATGATTAATTAGAGCTGCTTTTATTATGAAACATTACTATCCCTTTAACCGTTCTCACACATTTTCGAAAAATGCAACAGATGCCAATTTTTATTTATTTATTTATTTATTTATTTTTGCATCTTCATGATTCTTATAAAAAAAAATAGGTCAGTGCTATATATAAAATGTGACAGACTGAGTGAGGACAGTCCCAATTCTCCTCACATGCGTCTTCAGCTTTTCTGATTTTGTGTGAATCAGGCGGTGACACATCAAGCGAGTTTTTTGTCCATGTATATATGAAGAATATTTGAGTTGCATCAATATCAAGAACATATAGATTTAGAAGTTCCTTGATTTCAAGATTCATTGTTATTTAACATCAGGATTATTGAAACCAGTTAGAAATTACTCCAATCATTTATCTCAGTCGAGGATAGTATTTTATCCTGTGTTTAGAGATCAAAAGTGTCTCCAAGTGTAAGTAGACTGCGCAATATAAATTGTTGTTAAAGGCTCCGTTGCTTCTTTTTATTGGTTCAATAATTTGGATCAATTCTCATCAGCCGATATTATTTTGTGCTATTATATAATTGCTCTTTTTTATTGGTTCACTATTTTGGATCAATTTTTACCAGCCAGTATCATTTTGCATTATTATGTAAACAGATCATACTATGTGCATATTTTTCTTAACATTTTTCATGTTTTCACAACTTTGAAAATTTGGAGTTTTGTTTTGAAAATGTATTTCATTATCAACACAGAAAAAAATGTGTGAATTGAGTATTTGACATACTGACTTTTTTAGATAGCGGTTTGTAGCAGCTAAAATTGTATTCAATATCTCTCATTATATTTGTATTATATAGAGTTCACTAACACAATCCAGCACATGAAGGTTATTATTTGTGCGCCTCTTATTTCTCATCACACATTACGATTCTTGTTAATAGAAGCATCAACAAAACTAGAAGAAGGGCTACCAGGGGGCCTCTCTTGCTTCCCTGCATCACCCCTATTGATCTCCTAGCCGGGAGCTGGAAGATCAGTAGCTGGGGAGCATCAGGAGGGATCCAGATGCCCACCACAAGGTCTCACTTTTAATACAATTAAAAAAACAAACAAGGTTTGCGGCGTGGGCAAAGACATGCCACACACCTGCTAGTTTGTTATAAAGTATCAGTTCCATTTTTAACATATCACACACCCACACACACATACTGTGACCTCACCACGAATGATTTCTGTCTTAGAATTTGTGATTTATCATTGAATAGTAATTCACAATTAAGCAATGAGGCCAATATGCCAAGCAGAGATGAAACTTTTCTGGGCAAAGCACCTGAACCGTACCAGACAAATGAGCATTCTCCAGATTCCCAAGAGGTATCCAATGCATTGCTCTGTAGCATTCAATTGGAATTGTTTACAATTCTGCAGATGATATCACTTAAAGAACATTATGGATAGTGCAAAAAAGGATCATCTAACATTGTGCAGGAACTGAATAATAAAACTTGTCAAGTATAGGGATGGGCAAATATTTTTAAGCAAGCACTCCACTTCATGGAGGAATTTAAACTAGAAGCCCTTTTATACAGACATCTTTCAGCGGAGATGGAAAATGACTAAATATGTCTGTGCAAATGTGTGCTCTGATGTATGTATGCTTCTTGACATTTGTATGTGTGTGATGGTAAATTAAAATCGACTGGCTTAATTTTTGGACAAATACATGATAAGATTTGGTTTACTTTCCTTCCCACATGCACTTCTATGGAAAGGAGGGATGTCTCATTTGGAAATAAATAGTGGGAAGAAAAAAAATTACTTTATTCCCATCCCTAGTCAAGAAAGACTCAGATTTTATAGCTTGGAAGAAAGGAAGGTGTGACATGATAGAAATCGTTAAAACATATTAAGTGATTTAATATAGTTCAGGATTAATTTTTTTTAACTGAGGAAGACCTGATCTAAAGTTATGAGGTGGAATACTCATGGTAAATGTGTATTAATACTAATTTATGGATAGGATTTTAGGTTTTTTTTAGCATCCCAGTGGAAGATTATACTCAACCTAGATTATACTCAAGCACGGTTGTTGATGGGGAAGAAACTTCCCAAACAAAACTTCTCATCAGAAGCTTTTTTTCTATTTGACCCATCTTAAGTTCAGTTTGGAAGTTCCTTTTGGGGTAATAGGGAGCAGAGAAAACAATCCATGGAATGCAATTTAAAGGGCTAGTTCAGTAATCACAAAGCAAGATTTACAATATAATTTTAACTCTCGATCAGAGAGTTTATGCTTTGAAAGCTTGAAGCTGTTGAAGTGGCTAAATGAAAGTAATCTTGAGCCGAGTTTAGTCTTTGCCTGCAGAAAAGTACGAGTCAAATAAACAGACATATACAGAAGTCTTGATTATATTTGGAAACAATGCCCTAAATCAAACCAGTATTGAAATGTATCATCTTGAGAACCCTTTCATTGAACATTTAATATGATACAGTATTGTAGCAATGTACTTTGCTATTGGTTTCCATTGCCGATCAAAAAAAGTGCATTAGAGAACCGCCAATCCTCATCTGGAATGTGCTCATGAAGAACTCCCATCATTATATACTGATATGCATTTGACTTCCTTACACATTTTACAAATGCTGGCATGCAAAGGATTGTAGTACACAGCACATTACTGATTCACCGCTCTGATTTTGAAGTTTCCATAAAAAATACCAAATTTGTATGCTCTGACCATTCATAAAGGATCTCGTGGATCTTTGGTAGTGTTTTCCTGCTCCCTTGATGCTTGTAAAAGATATTCCAATGGCAGCTTTTCAGAGTAAAAAGTAAGCTTGTATAAGAGTACAACTTCTGATACGTGCTGCAATCTAATAGCTTGCTGTTGCATTTGAGAAAAAGCCAGATTAAGACTTCATTCGCCCTAGGCAGAATCCCAAATTGGGGCCATCCCCCAGCCACACCCAAGCCCATCCCTGCCTAGCAGTGGTCAAGGCTGTGGTGTCACAGAGTTTATATGAGGGGTTGTGACTACCAGTGGACAGTGCAACACTTGTCTGGTGAAGCTAAAGTGTGACATCCAGAGGGGTACCGAACTCTTTTTCAAAGCAATTCACTGGATAACCCTCCGAAACATGTTTTTAATCTCATGTAATATGACCTTGTTGGGAGCATCAGGACCCCACCTGATGCCATCTCCTGAGTTATTGATCTTCCTGCTGATTGCACTGGGAGATCAACAGAGGCAATCTGTCAGGGCAGAGTGGCTACCCTGCTTCTATCTACCTGGTATTCCAAGTAGGAGTGGGCAGGACCAGGGAAAGCCTCACACATTGCTGGTGACATTGAAAATGTTATTGGTGATGCAGGAAGCTTTTTCTGGTCCCACCCACTCCTACCAGGAAAGGTCGGGTAGATGGCGTGGTCACCTCCATTGATACGCCACCACTATCGGCTGAGAGATCAGTACCTGATTGGACATCAGGAGGGGTCCTGATGCCCCCCCAGTGAGGTCTAGCAAGTAAGGAAATCATATGCTGGGCCAGGCTGTAGATGAGGCCCCTAGACTGCAACGGATGCTAGGCACTAGCATAAATTGCCTACTACATAATTCAGCTCTGATGTGAGTGAATTTATGAAATTGAGAGAATTTACCTGAAAAAAAACTGCCTGCAAAGGTTGAAGGGGAACAATATGAACCCATATATCTTTAATAGTACGTAGTATTAAAGAGTGTGACTGACACCAGTCACATGTTTAATATTGTAGAATACAATGTAAAGAAATTATGTTTTAAACCATTACTATACCTTTAATCAATGGAAATTATATTTTAATTAATCCTTTATGATGCTGATAGTTTTCTCCAGGATTGCTTATTTTTAGTTTTCTGTATACAACCCTATATTTCTATCTTTTGGAGTAATTTGTCTATAATTTTTTTCACCGTAGGTACTGGCTGACTAATAAGGTGCATATAAAAAGGCCAACAACTGGGATCCTAATGTATACGCTGGCTACACGCTTCTGCAACAGAATCTACTTATACGGATTTTGGCCTTTCCCCCGAGATCTCCACCAGAACCCTGTAAAATACCACTACTACGACACTCTAAAGTATGGATACACGTCTCAGGCAGGCCCACACACCATGCCTTTGGAGTTTAAAGCACTAAAAAATCTTCACCTTCAGGGGGCATTGAAACTTACTGTGGGGGAGTGTGAAGTTGCAACATAGCAGCTTTCCTTACCTGTTTCTTCTTACACCAAAAGCTCATAGGACAAAGTTAGTGACACAGTAATTGTCCAAGTGTAACTGAGTTGCAAACCTATTGTGAGCGTCAAGCGAACAACCGGGTCATGGATTCAAGAAGCTACAAAGGATGATATTATAGTTAACTAGAGTGGCAGGATACCCCTGCGGCATTGAAAGGGCCAGTAGTATTATATTCTAGCTCCCTCCTGTGTTGCTGTGAAGCAGTAGTTCTAGCAAATCAATAACAACACAGTGCTTATTTAATCAGAAAAACTCCAACAATTCTGGAGAAAACAAACTGCAGCATGGGAGACAAATAAAAAGCTCCCATTAATTTAAAAGAGGTTTTTAACCCCTCGACTGCTAGAGAGGTCTCCACTGCATTGCGAGACCTCTCTAGCATTCCAAGGGTAGGTAAGATTTAAAAGCACCATTTAAATCTTTGAGTATTTCAAGAGTTTTTATTTGCCTCCAGTGGTGCAGTTGGTTTGCTCCAGAATTGCTCCAGTTTTGCATTAAAAAAGTCTCTATGTCTTGTCTCCAGATGAATCTGATGCTCTAGTTTATCAGCAGTGTAAAAGATCTGTTCTATGTTTTTCTTAATGTCTTATCCCTTGTAGTCTCAATTCCTCTGGAATCAGCTAAACATGAGGTAGATAAACCTACCTGACCTGATTTTCTATGGATCTGCGAATGGAACAAATGACAATCATTTTGAAGGAATAGAAAGTGTGTAGGTAGAGAATGCCAAGACGTAATACAAACCCTGTCACTATTGAATGCATCTAGTACAGCTGCTTTAGACAACCCTTTGTCTGTGCCTATAATTAACTATAAATATTTCATGTACGTGTCAAAAGAAATGATCAGAAGTGCAAACATGCTGACAGGTTATTTATGCTAGGAATACAAATCCAGCAGCAGAGATATGCCATACAGTATAACAAATAATAGGGTGTAAAACAAGGGTGTGTTGGTATACAATTATGGTACACAATTAAGAGGTGGTGTACAATGGAACAGATGTCACCAAGTTGTAAAATTCCTGGAAATGAGGCCAAAACAGGGGTTTTTAAAAAGTATCCTTGGATGATGTAAGTTTCAGTTTCTAGCAAATTGGTTGTAATAATCCATAACTAGGGACTGTGAATGGAGCTGGGGATTCATGGATGAGTGGAACATTAGAAAGAGCTGTTTCTAGAGCATGACTGATGAATACCAGTGTCAGTCCAAGTGTTCTGTGTGTGAGGTCCTGCTTTAGATATCAGGTGTAGCACTAGTTAATGTCACAACACTGAAATTGTAAAGCTGTGTAATAGTTTCTGGTTTTCTGAAGGTGATAACTGTGATCCTGGCCTATGTCCTCTTGGGTCAGGTATATCTTGACCTGTAATTTTATTGTTCGTGAAGCTGGGTAGCAAGAGATGCCATTAGTTAAAGTTTTTGTAACCAGTATAGTTCAAGATTATTTGTGGTTGATGCTCTTAATACAATGGGAAAATAAACCCAGAGAGGCTAAAGTGGACTATGGCATACATATGTTTTATTTAATTTCTCCTCAGTGGAGAAGTGGACAATCTGCACTAGCAATTGTAGGGCAGTTTGCCAGACATTTTGGGCTGTATGCAGAAAGAAAATGAGTAGTAATTCTACCATAAGGATAAATGAAAATTACCACAGATTTAAAGAAAAGTAAAATTTTATTATAGAAGAAAAAACAATATGTCATGGGTATTTCCTTTTTGAATAAAACAAGGGTATTTCCACTACTGGGAGCTGCTGTATTCAAAAGCTATAACAGTTTAAACTATCACAAGATAGGGGAGCTGTTGGTATCACATTTTATGGAGAACTATAACCAATGTTTCCCCGCTCCAATAGAATAACTGTCCAGACACTAGGTGGCACTGTTAATATAAACAAAAAATGTGTACACTAGTAATGTTGGAATAAATCATCTCCTAGAAGTAGAAATACCCTAGTAATACTAAACAAAACAGTCCTACAAGGGTCCACTACGTAAAAGGACATTGACTCCTTGAATGCCAGTGAGGTAATAAACACATAGGTACACATTCCCCCTTTTAAATCAGTGTTCATTTTGAGACCCTTTATTTGTCCCCTATGTTACATCTAGTTTATTCCAGAATTGTTCCTCTTTTGTTTTCTGCATATGGCCCTAGATCATTAATATGTTCATAAAAGGACCTAACACAATGCATGGGTTCTCTCAGGATTCCATCAGTTACGAATGCCACATAATAGATGAATAAATATGAAAGTGGATTGGCTTTTGAATATCATACAGGGTTTTAGTGGAACCACATGAGGATGTAACTCTCTTCACTCCCTGAAATGAGACTGGGAAAAGTCTTGATGGATTGGATTAATACCAGCAAATGCAAGCGGAGGAATATAAAGACTGATGGCAGTGACCATGCTGTGGATGTCCTGTTATTATCACTCAATCCAGAGTGGCATATTATCTCAATGGACTTTTTCATGGTTAAATAAATAAAGATGAGAATCAGTGTTTCCTTGTCTTGTCTTACTATTGAACCACACTGTAAAATGGACCATTGTGCATATTATCTAATATTAACACCTTATGTGCAAGAGAATGCTCCAGTACATTTATTTGAGACCACTCTGATTAACAGGAGGTAAAAGGAGATGTAATCCCCACTTATATTACTATGGCCAGAAAATAATAATGTCCCCTATGAATTTGTCTTTCTTCAAGAGTCAATATCTTCCTTCAGTCCTGGATGCTATGTTCATGGAAGGAAACATGACAGTTGTTGACCATTTATTTAAACTGAAACAAGCAGTATGAATGAACCATATGATAATGGAACCAAAGAAACCAATAAAAGGTCATGTAATATATTTTTTGCTCTGTTTTATAAAAAAGTCACTCACAAAAATCCAGTGTTTTGTCTTTCCCGTGGTACAAGTGGCTCAGCAGGCATGTAGTGGTATTTCCAGCAGTCCCTCACTGTGGCATTATATGACTGCTCACCACCTTCCCCTTTTCCTCCTGTAGTGAGTCTAAACAGCTGCCTGCATGCAGCATCGACACAAAGGAGCAAGCAGTAAATGAATACACCATAAAAAGCAACGTCCTTCACTAACATGTGTAGAACATTGCTTTTTTACAGTGAATTCATTGCCCAGTTTGCTTCTTTATGTTGATGCTGCGTGCAGGAAGCTGTTAAAAACACTACTGGAGGAAAAGGTGAAGGCAAATGACCGAGAGAGTTCTGTCAATCATCTTAAATGGAGGAAAGATGGCTGCTTTCTGCCTCCTCTGCTAAACATTTGGCTTATGGTTTCTCCTACAATGAAATAGCTTATTAGGTGAAATGGGCCTCTTTGATATAGGGAACATGTATGTAATTGATTATGGAGGGGGGGGAGTTGTGTTTGGTGACAGTTCCACTTTGTTACTTACAGTAAGCAAAGTATGAGGTTCTGTGATCGTCTAGCGCCTGCCATATCATGATTGTCTCTTGAAAAAAGGTACAAGAGAATAATTCATAGGGGCTATTAGGATTTTCTAGCCATAGTAAAGTTACAGATGATTAATATTAGAAGGTGTTCTCCTTTAACACCATAACACGCAGCAGCAAAACTGATTTACCAAGACGAATTAGAAATGTAGCGTCAAACATGCTGAAGTATGGACCAGTCTGGCAAACATATTAGTAGGCTGCAAAGGAGTTTATCCCTCTCAGGGTGCATTCTCTTGTAGCTCACAGGGGCCATACACAGAGAAGAAATATCCTACAGCTCATCATACTGATCCTGCCCAGAAACATCAATCCATCCATTAAAGGGTCAGTAATGCCGTATTTAACTTTATTTAATATTGTAGAGGTTAAAAAAATAATGTATTTGGAGAAAGTGCCATCTCTCAAACCCTTACGGTTTGAGAGATATTCGCCGCTAAAGTTCCCCCTTCCCTCCCCTTCTCCTGATGTCAACACTGTGCTGACAGCAGGAGATCTTGGTCCTGGGACCAGCTGGTGGCTCTGCATCAGAGCTGAAATCATGTTATTTAAAAAGAAATACTTTATTGGAACGGTCTAAAAAGTGTGCCTGGTTTGCAAGCACACTTTGTAGACCGTTCCATTGAAGTAGTTCTTTTTCAGCTCTGCTGAAGAGCCTCCTCGAGTCGGTCCACTTGAATCTCCTGCTGTCAGCTTTACAGCTCACAGCAGGGAAGGGGAAACTTTAGCGGTGAATATCTCTCAATCTGTAAGGGTTTGAGAGATGGCACTTTCCCCAAATACTTTATTTTTGTAACCTCCACAATATTAAATAACGTTAAATATGGACATTACTGACCCTTTAAGTGCCAGGCAATTCTCCTCTGCATGATAGAAACAGCTTACCCCAGATGTATGTTTCAGCCTTCTTGGGCTTCGTCAGTGAGCCCTCTCTATGTGTTGAAGACCTCTCTAGCATTCAAGGGGTTAAAATTCAAATTTAATCCCCCTTTGGTGCAATTATTACTAGCTGATTTTTTTTTTGATTGGGGAAAGAGAGGGTCCCAGTTCATATCACTCTTAACCCTTTCAGTGCCAGTGAGGTATGTGTTTGATACCTCTCTGGCACTCAAACGGTTAAACCTATGAATCCTCGGGGAGTCTCTACCTAATTGCTTTGCGATAAATTGGAGACGTTTGCAGCATCCAAGGGCTAAATCAGAACTACCTACACTAATTGGTCAGAATTCTGCTTAGAAAGGAAAATCCAAACTCTCAAATCAGTTGTAGCTGCCCAGATTATTATGCAGGCTAACACAGAAGGCTAACATAAAAACAAATGTCCTAGTTAGATTAATTCTTTTTATATCAGTGGGTGTTACCTTCCCACGAATGCCTGTGCTGTGTTAAGGACCCTCACACTACAGAAGACTTCAATACCTCCAGCGCACACTTTGCCAGAAAGATAAATGCTCCTTCTGTATTATTTGTTTAACTACTCCAAGGCATACATAGGCTACAAAAATAATGATTAATGCTCAGAAGTGTCATTAACACAGTGGTGCCACTCACCACTTATTTGAAATTAGTGACTGGGTAAGAAGCTTTACATTCTAGATTACTAATCATACTTTCTTGAGCTTCAGTGAATTGCTGTCTGAGCTCCTGGTACGCAGGCTGATATAATCAGCAACCGATCTGCAATTAAAGGGAAGTAAAATATTAAACATAAAAAAAAGAAAAATCTCTACTACGATAAAGCAATAATTATGCTCTATTGAGCACAACTGGAACAATAATGGGGCCAGGCAAATGCACGATAGAGAACAAACATAATGCATTGATTTAAATGGGTCTTTTAACCCCTTGAATTCTAGAGAGGTCACAGAGTCATTGCTTTGCAATAAGCTGGAGACTTTTTTGCCCTTCAAAGGATTAAAAAAAAAATAACACTTTTATACCAAAGAGCTGCAGCAATGCGATACGCACCCCTCTTGAACTGAAAGGGTTAAATCTGTGGGAATTTTGTGAATTTCTTTGTCCCCTGTGGTGTTTGCTTTGCTGCAGAATTGTACTTCTTGTTAATACTTCAGCCTCACTCTCTTTCATGCAGAAACCCTGATATTTGGGCCTCGATTAAATTGTCTGACCTAAATCAGCCGGTTGGGCAAAATGGATATGCCTGACAAAAAAAAGTCTAAGTTGTATTCAATTGCCCTACCAGCTGAAAGCACAACGGATGTTAGGCCACAGAAAACAACTTGAGGCCAAACGTATGTTTTGTGCACTAATTTCCCAAAGCACACTCTAAATAGCTCGAATAACGGGAACTTGAAAGGAAAAAGGTAATGATCGGTGCCTGAGATACTTTCAAGCACCGATCATTAGCTCATCTGTGTTACACTAATCATCCACTGTCTTTCTTCTTCTATCATCCTTCTTTTTTTCTCATCTTAGTGTGGTCCATCTTCTTTCTTCCATCTTCTCATAAATAATAAAAAGCAAGTGATATTAATACTTGATCCATACACTTTAGGCATGTTTGGAAATATTAACCCTCGCATCCATTCATAGTTTAACCCCTTGAGTACCAGAGGATCAGAATTAATGGTAAGTGTTTTCAGGGGCTGTTGGTTCATTACTTAGTCGGATTAACCATATGAGTGCCAGTGGGGTAATTATATCCCACTGGCACTTATAGGGTTAACTCTACTAACTTTGGACACATTTTGGGTGTACTTTGGAGGTACTGATATGGGGTTTAGGGCCCCATATCAATACATACACTGGAGACTTTTTTTTTCATTTCAATTGCTGTGTCTGCTGTTTTAAGATCCAATAAAGGACTATACTCACAAAAAACTGGGTCTTAAATTTCCTGCGATAAAGTGAGTCACTTATCACATCTTAAGGGCTAACACAGTCAAATGAATTGCATCTTGCAGTGTTTTCATTATTTGCTATGGTAGAAAACGCATCTTACTTTATTGCCCCACAGGTTCTTTTTTTTTGCCGCCATTTTTTCACAGCACTGGCAATTGAATGGCTTACCATGCTTGAAAAAATAATGTAGGCTGACAAAACAGCCGCAGGACCTATCTGAATTGAGGCCTTGGTCTTTATGACCTGTTGAGGCAGTTATTGCACTGAAGTAAGAAATAGGTATGAATAAAGTAATATCTCAATTTGTAGATATGTTAACAGTCTTTAGCAAAATTCTAAGAAGAAATGGAGGTCTCTTTGCTAAAGGGCACAATGGAATTTTTCCAGAAAAGGTTTCTTTCACATGGTTGGCAAAATTGTGACATGCCCTGTGACAGGTGTGTTGGTCCTGTTTCGCTCACCTATTTTTCTGCTTGCTACCACTGATCAGGAATGCAGGACAGGGATGTTTTCTGACCAGCCTATGTAACATGTATGCTCCTGCCAGTACTACTAGTGATGTTAATATGTCAGCCCTTTTTTGGAGAAACCTCCCAAACTGCTCATGTAAAAGGTCTGCTGGAGACCCCTGTAGGCCGCTGCTCAGACCTTCCTTACTCCTACTGTGTTCGTAAGTGACTTTAGAAAAGTTGCAGCATGCTGGGCTTTCGTGCAATCACATGGGTGATGATAATCTCCCTTCAGGAAAGGCACCATATTCCAACATGTTAGCTTTTACCATAGGTGACAGATCATACCCCTCACTAATTGCCTGGGGTATTTACAATTCACAGATGTGTACATTTTCATTATCAGGGGCCTTTTAATGCATGGGCATTCTTCTGCTTTAGGGGATATTACTTTAGCTCCCAGCAGCCACTGTTATACAGGAAAGAAATATGTAATCCTGTGGTTAGATGTCAAGGAGGAGAAGTCATTCTGGGTGCAAAACACATAAATGTGTCTGCCTTTCCCAGAAATAGAAAGGGCTAAAATGAAGGACACATTGAGCTTGAGAATTCCCTAAATTAATTCCTATATTTGGGGGCCTCAACTCAGAACCGGAACTTTGACCCTGAGATTCAAATTCTTTATTTTCTTCCTGCACAGTGACATCAGAGCTTACAAACTTTCCTGTAAATGCCAGCAGAGGAATACACAGACTGATGGCAGTGATCTTGCCTTGGTTGTGATGTTCATATCACTAACTCCCAAGTGGACTTGAATGACATATTACTTCAAAGGACAATTTCATGATTACTGTAAATAAATGGAGGAGGATAAAGTGTTTTCCTAATCAGTCAATGCATCCTCATCATATCCTGTAACTGGCTGGCTGGGGATGAGGCAAATTGTAGTCCTCCAGAGCTGGAGGGCATCAGGTTGACCAGCCCTTATTAATGCCCAGTGCATTGGATAAGTCTACGGCCTTTAAGGGGTTAAATGTTCCATGTTTATCAGTATACTTTTTTGTACCCTATGGTACAGTTGATTGCCCCAGTAGTTCTCCTTAGTACATCAGCCTTACTCTCCATTGCTAATTAAAGGTGAACTTTGGGCATCTACTCCACTTAGAACTAATTCATACTGTCCATTAAATTTTTTTGCCAGATAAACCCTTTAATGACCGGAGGAGTGTTAGTGTCCCTTTAATATTGAGTCCATAATTGGAACTTTGCATTGCTACTGCACAGCAGTATATCCAGAAGCCTAATGATGTATCACTCATTTCAGTCCTCATAGTACCACAAAATAAACAGTGCATAACATTCGTTGATATTGTTCAGATGGGAAGTCACAGTCCATATACCATCAATGTCCCTAATGCTCTTTTTAATGTGCATAGCATTTCACCCACAATAGTGGAAATATATCTTCTGCCAAATAAAGATCAGATGGTGACTACAGTTACAGATTTCTCACTTAGGACTGGACTATGTACAGCTCTTTTTCTTGAAATGAGAAACTGTACATGGAAACAAAAGTTGTAGAACTCATTCTCACATGATAAAAGCTGATAGCAGGCCCCTTAAAACTGAGACAGGTGAATTACTTTGCATAGAAGCAATGATAGGTCCGTGACAATCAAAGAGAAGCACTGCATTTCCTCTACTGAGTGCAAAGTTCAGAAGCCAATAAAACACCAAGGGTACTTAAAGGGATAGTAATACTTAATTATTACTAATCCTTATATTAAAGTAATATTTAAAATAAATGTATTGCCCCCATTGTCATCTCTCAAACCTTTATGGTTTGAGAGATAATCACTCCTAAAGTTGCCCTCTCCCTCCCCCTTCCCTGTAGTCAGCGTTGTAGCTGACTGAAGGGAAATGAAGCATAATCAGATACATTCTTATGCAAGGGGGTGTGTTCATATTATAATGTGACACTTCAACTCATTCAGTAAACTCCGACAGCAGCCTATGCTGTCAGAGTTCACAGTCTACACTTCACCTAACTAAGGCTGTCGTAGCTGGGATCTCCCTGTACTCTACTATGGAGTAACAGCAGGGAGAGCTACGACAGTCTGAACAGCATTCTGTGCTTCCCTATCCATCCAGTGGGGGAATACAGAGAAGGCTTGGACAGCACCATGGACAGCACTGAATGCCATAGAGATGTGCATTACTCACCCCTGTGGCATTCAAAGTGTTACAATAAACAGAAATAGTACACCAAGCACTGCACAATTACCCCCCCTTTAGTATGTCGACATATATTGCATATATTTGCATGCTAACTCCATCTGACATTCACCTTATAGACTCACATATACTAGTCGAACCTGTCTTTTATTCGACAATTAACCCTTTGAGTACCAGAGAGGTAGGAAAGCATTGCTTAGCATGTGTTTCCTACCTCTCTGGTACCCAAAGGGTTAACAGGCAAGGTATGGCCTGCATACCTTGCATGTATATGTGTGTGTGTGTGTGTTAAACATTTATTTTTATTAAACTGTTTTCACATTAATAACACATACAGTAGACCTAACATGAGGCCGACATTTGCACTGTAAGAATATGAAGCGCATATAGGCTATGTTCCACATAGCCTATATGCTTTTTAAAGCCGATATTTTACAATCAGACCTCATTGGGAGGCACCAGGACCTCTCCTGATAGCCCCCCTACCATGTATCAGCTATCCAAAAGGATAGCTGATACATGGGATGACCCCCAAAGGCATTTACAGCATTCTTGTTGCTGTCGGCTTTACAGCCTCTGACAGCAACAAGAATGAATGAATGAAAATGCTGTGGTCCCATCATTTAATCAGTCACCCGGGTCAAACTGGGTTACTTATTAAGTGATCAGAGCTCAGGGCTGCTTCAGGAATGGAATTGTAAGTAAGATCTAATTCCATAGGCATGCGCAGCCAATTGCATTAGGGTGTGCATCCAAAAGCACAAACACACACATGCGCGCGTGCGCGTGTGTGTATATGTATATATATATATATATATATATATATCTATGTGTGTGCTAAATAAATGAATAAATGTATTAATCTGGACTGGAAACCAAATGGGCACACAACATACAAATATAATAGCAAATTAGTTATGCAATGTGACCAACAGATGTTGCCAAATTTACCCTTATGAGCTTAAAACTCTCCACTTTGGCATATATTGTAATTTAGAATGCTTTTATGGGAGGGAGAACGGTTAGCCGCTGCACATTAATTTTAATGCCACTGTTTCAAACTGAATTTTACAGACAGAAAACAGTAAAAAGCCTGCCCACCCTGTCCACCTCCACAAACTGTCCACCCTGTCTATCTCCATACTGCCCACCTCTACACACTGCCAACCTCCACACCCTGTCCTTCTCCACACACTGTCCACCCTCTCCTCCTCCACAGTGCCCACCACCTCCACACACTGACCTCATTGGCCACCTCCACATACTGTCCACCTCCAACACCCTGCCCAACTTCACCTTGTCCCCATTGTCCCCCCTCCACACCCTGTCCACTATGTTGTCCCCCACACACTGTCCACCCATCTTTGTCCTGACCCCCTCCACACTCTGGCCCATTGACCCCCTCAGGAAAAAGGGAGGAAGAGTTATGAATGGAATACAGAGAAAGAGGCAAGAGGGGGAGAAATAATATATTTCTTTCCATCTTGCCTCCCTTGTACTTCTTTGACCCCCTTGTGCCTTCTCCCCTTGCACCTCTTTCTCCCCCCTTGTACTTCTTTCACCCCCTTGTGCCTTCTCCCCCTTGCACCTCTCTTCCTCACACATGTACTTCTTTCACCCCACCTTGTGCCTCTTTCACCCCCACTTGTACTTCTTTCACCCCTTTGTGGCTCTTTCTCCCCTTGCACCTCTATTTCTCCCCCTTGTACTTCTTCCACCCTCTGCACCTCTTTCTCCTCCTTGTACCTCAGTCTCCCCTCTGTACCTCCCCCCCCCTTGCACCTCTTTCTCCCCCACGTACTTCTTTCACCCCCATGTATTTCTTTCACCCCACTTTGTGCCTCTTTCACCCCTTTGTGCCTCTTTCACCCCTTGCACCTCTCTTTCTTGCCCCATGTATGTCTTTCACCCCCTTGTGCCTTCTCGCACTTGCACCTCTCTTTCTCCCCCTTGTACCTCTTTCTCCCCTCGGTACCTCCCCCCCCCTTGCACCTCTCTTTCTCCCCCATGTACTTCTTTCACCCCCATGTACTTCTTTCACCCCCTTGTGCCTTCTCCCCCTTGCACCTCTCTTTCTCCCCCTTGTACCTCTTTCTCCCCTCTGTACCTCTCCCCCCCATAAAAAATGGATAAAAAAATAATAATTCTCCCCGTTTCAGCTCCCCTCCGCTGCGGCACCCTAAGGCGGCAGCCTAAGCCGCCTTATGCCAGCGCTGGCCCTGATCTGGCCCTGAGATTATGGTGTGACTAGGCACCCGGCACACCCCGTGCGCACGCCTATGTCTAATTAATTTCTACTTACCTACCTCCTTTGTCCCGTTGTGATTACTACTTTTGCTCCACACCGACAGCACTTCGAAAATCCTGTATGCTAATAGGGACTTACTCCAACCTTCCCTTTCTATCAGACAATTTTTGTGAATATGTCGATGTGTGTGCAGATCGAATTGTGGGAGTGATTCAAACACATGGACAATATCATCGACCTTTAGTGCATCATGTTAGATCATGTGAAACTAAAGCCAAGTTTCCATTCCATTCAGCTAGCAAAAGTGTAAGATAAGGACTTTTTTTTATGCCTTTTCCCACTTTTACTATTACATTGCTGCCGGTATGTATGCTGAATTTTCCAGTTTGGCATACATACAAAAACAGCCTACAAAAACATTGCAAATTTCCATTCTGCTATTGAAACCTACCAACCTACCAATAGCTAGGAATAGATGGTAGGAAGACAATGTCCCTCATGGTGGAATGCAAGTCCTGGCTTTCAGCCCAAGTGCAAGTATTTGTCTGGAAAAGGCCTGTGTATCTGTCCTGTGCTACTACACTTAAAAACTTAAAAAAATATGCTTCCTCCTTTTTTTCATAGTTCATCTGAGATGGATTAGATCTATTCATGTGAATTGACTATACATCATCTATTTTACCAAACCATAAACATCTCTCTCCTACATTTGGACTACAGCTATTGTGAATCACAGGAGAGAGTACATACCTTAAAGAGTAGCATCACTGTGACTATTATCCTCGGAATTACTATCATCGCCATTGGGACTTTGTTAAGTACACAAATCTGTAAAATGCCCAAGGAACCCCTTCTTCTGCCCTCTCTAAGGGAGGATGTGTATAAAATAATTATATAAAAAAAACTGAAAGGTCGACCCTGTGACCCTTATACTACTCCCCATTGATGTGTGTATGGGAAAATCATATACTCACCTTGATGTCAGAGGTCCAGCAGTGAACCCCAAGGGAATAAAAGCAATAAAAAAGACTACTGCCATACTCATCACCACTAAAAAGTAACCCCACACACCCCCTAATCTTGCCTGGGCTTCCAGGCCAACGGGAGCAAAAAACAGGATAGGCTTTTATATAGCAAGTCCCTGTTTAAATTGTTTTCCCCCACTCTGGCTGGGAGGTGGGGCTACACAGGGCACAAAATCTGCCCTTAAGAAACCTCACCTCCCTGCCATTTACAAATGAAGAGGGATCATACATAAATAATAGGTAACTTCATCTTCTCTGATTGTACTGAAGAAGGAGCCACGTATTGTTGTCCAGTTGGGGGCACTTCTATTTTTATCGGCAACTAGGGTGGAAGTAAAATGTTAGGGCTTGTTTATTTATTTGTTATTTCTTTATTTGGATTACTAGGGCATTGCAGACATCGCTGGACTTCTAACATCAAGTAAGTATACATATAGCATAAATATACCCCATGTGGGTTTAATTAATATGGGGGCTTTTTTTTTTTTTTAAATCATTCAGACACTGAAAATAATATGTAGTGACACCATACTATTTTTTAATCATTTACCTGTGCATCTAATTATAGGCAACATGGCAATGGAGGGGTTAAACTTGTTTGTAGTTGGGGTTAGTGGGATTTTGTTTACATTATTCATGGTTAATCCCTCTATTGCCAAATCATCAAGAGCGCTGTTATCCGGCAAGTGAGGGGTTAAACATTTGTCTCCATCAGGAGGCTGGGTGAGGTAAAGTGGCAGGGGTGTATTTTTTTAATTGATCATGGCAGTTATCCCATACTTTGCAGGTCCTGCAAGATTGCTGCAATCTGGCAACTGAGGGGTAAACTGCAGGTGGCAGGATGTGAGGAAGATACTCAGGTAAATGTGGCATCTGGCAGAGAACTAAAGGGCTATTGTCCCCCAGTTTTTGCCTACCTGATCCAGGTCAAAGAAATTAGATCTTTGTCTGCTTTCCCTAGCCTCGCTATGGGATCGCTTTGAAATATTTTCACTGCTCCAAAAGCATTCTAATGAGGGGTTTATGAGTTTTAAAAAATGGCAATCTCATTCTGACACTCGGTCAGCAAGTGAAATACCTGCTGAAATCTAAAATATCAATTTAGGAAATATTTCTGACGAGAATCGCATCTTGTCCTGATTGAGTTGCATTCTATGAAAGGGTAAATGGTAACTTGGACAAGGATATAACTGTGGATGTAGTTTACTTGGATTTTGATAAAGCCTTTAACACTACCTCACAGGAGATTACTGCATAAATTGAAATGGATCAGCTTGGGAGACAATATCTGTGCAGAGATAGAAAACTGACTAAATTATAGATTTCAGAGACTTGGAAATAGAATCTCTTCAAGCTTTTTTAAAGTTGCAAGAGTTCTTCACGATTTTGTCCTGGATCCAATGCCTTTTAATTCATTTATTCATTTTCTTGAAGTGAATATTCAGAGTCGCATCTCAGTCTTTATTGATGACACTAAGGTATGTAATGAAATACACACAGCGTGATGGTTATTCTGTATAGAACGATTTGAAAAAATTGAGTGAATAGGCAGAAAAGTTGCAGATTAACCCCTTAGTGACCGGCTGCTCACGAGGCCGGCACTTAACGCCCGCCGAACATTTTTTTTCATTTTTTTAAATGGCTACCGAGACGTACATGTACCTCCTCTGTGTACCTGGGACATCCGCTCGGGACGTACATGTAAATTCTCAGGCGGTAAGGGGTTAAGTTTAACCCTTTGAGTGCCAGAGGGATACGCGACACATTGCTTTGCAAAGTGTTGCCTACCCCTCTGGCAGTCAAAGGGTTAAAACACATAACATAAGGTTATACTTTTGGGTTGTAGAAGCTAGCATGCTACATACACACTAAGGGTGAGATGTTCATAAAGTGACCACAGTTGTCAGATTGTGAGTTAGTGGTAAAAGAAGGACAGTATTTTCAGAAGTGAAACCTTCACGTTTGAAAATGTGTAGTAAGGAATTAAAAATGCCAGTAAGATGAGCTTGATGAATATAGTTCTTAAAGGGATAGTAATACTTTGATTTAAAAATGTCTAATATTGTAGCTATTAACTATAGAAGTAGAATAAGCTACTTCCCAATTCTCAAAACGTTATAGTTTGCGAGTTCGTAGCATTTAAAGTTCCCCCCTCCCTCCCCTTTCTCATACGCCAGCGCTCTACGTGACAAAGGCAGATCCTGGTCCCGGGACCAGTGGAGGCTCTTCAGCAGAGTCGAAATCATGACATTTATGAAAATATACTTCATTGGAACGGTCTACAAAGTATACTTGCAAACCAGGCACACTTTGTAGACTGTTCCAATGAAGGATTTCTTCATAAATGTAGTGATTTCGGCTCTGCTGAAGAGCCTCTGCCGGTCCCTGGACCAGTAATGTCCATAATTTTCTTTTAATTGAATTGTAGAGGTTATAAAAAAGACTACCATTGCCACAAACCCCATCTCTCAAACTGATATGGTTTGAGAGATGTTGGTAATGAAAGTTCCCCCTTCCCTCTCTGTCTCTTAATGTCAGTTGTAAAGCTGATAGAAGGGGATCCATGTCGGCCGACACGATGAGGCTCTTCAGCAGAGCCAAAATCCCATTATTGCAAAAGAATTACTTCAATGGAAAGGTCTGCAAAGTGTGCTTGGTAGTGTCTATAATCAATGACTCTCTTTGGGGAATTCTTTACTTAAAGATTTCGGCAAAAATCAGGGCTCACCATTTAAGTCTAGAGGAAAAACAATTTAAGTTTATAGCAATAATAACCCCTAAATCCATAATCAAACTAATCTCCTCGAATCCCTCTAAAATAAATCGGCAGCTCAGGGTATAATACTTACCCCTTCACTTTGCCATTCCCTCATTATGTTTTCAAGACCAGGTGGAAGAAGCCTCCACTTCCACCTCTGATCGGCAACAGTTGCCACTGGAGCTGGGACTGAGTTACCAAATTAGTTTTGCAGTAGTTAGGGACATATGGCCAGTGTTTGGGTTAAATTAGGAATGTAGGGTTTCTGTTCCTTAAATTAAAACAGGGAGGCCGTGTTGCCTGATGATGTAGCTACTTTAAACAAAAAAATATTGGGAACTTTTTAAGCCCAGAACAAAATGGATACTTATGACAGATATTTTCAATGCAGATAGAATGGTGATCAGGGAGATATTCTACTGCCTTGTGGAGTCAGGAATAATATTTTTGGATCATAACTGGAAATGGCTTCACAGGGGTCAGGAAAGTTGTCTTTCTCTGGATCAATAAAATTAGAGATTATAAGGCAAAGAATATGAAACATACAGGTTCCTGTTGAGTTCAAAATAGCTTTTATTAGTAGCGTTCAATTAGTTATGTAAGTGTATAGTCAGGAGAGCAGCAAGAACAATATTTTGACTACTATAGTAAGTGAACAAAAAAGAGGCTTTCTGCACATCAAATCCTGATTTTTACAAACAAGCAACCTATGATTTGTTACAAATAAAACAGTAGGGTTTAGTGTCTTATTATTGGCCGAAGACATGGAAAGTTTGCCTGCCCTGTCAAGGAACCCCAGCTTAAAGCAAGTTCCTATCTGCCTCTAATATGTGAACATGTATTTTGCATAATGCAGTTAAAAACAGTGATCCCACCTTACCTCTACTGTGAACAAAATCCTTGTGAGGGAAAAGAGGGAGGCATTTATACCTTCCCTAATTCAGCTGTCACCCTGTTTGGGGAGCTACCAAGCAAAAGAGGAGGAGCCAAAACCTCCCCAAATTAATACAAACAATATGAAACATACAGTTTGCTGGTGAGCTCAAAATAGCTTTTATCAGTAGCTCCCCAAACAGGGTGATAGCTGTATTAGTGAAGGTATAAATGCCTCCCTCTTTTCCCTCACATATTAGAGGCAGATAGGGACTTGCCTTAAGCTCGGGGTGCCTTGATGGGGAAGGCAAGCTTTCCATATTTTTGGCCAAAAAATATGACACTAAACCACCGTGTTTTATTTGTAGCAAGTCATAGGTTGCTTGTTTGTAAAAATCAGGGTTTGATGCCCAGACAACCTCTTTTTGTTCACTTATTATAGTAGCCAAAATATTGTTCTTGTTCTTGCTGCTCTCCTGACTATACACAAATGTAACTAATTGAACACTACTAATAAAAGATATTTTGAGCTCACCAGGAACCTGTATGTTTCATATTTTTTGTATGTATTTTGGGAGGTTTTAACTGCGTTATGCACAATACATGTACACATATTAGAAGCAGATAGGGACTTGCCTTAAGCTGGGGTGCCTTGACAGGCAGGCAAGCTTTCCATATCTCTGTCCAAAAAATATGACACTAAACCATGCTGTTTTATTTGTAGTCATAGGTTGCTGTTTTTGTAAAAATCATTATTAGGCAAAGGTTGAACTTGATGGACGCATATCATTTTTTTCAGCCTCATCAACTATGTTACTCTGTCAAATGCTATAGCAGGGGGGTGGGTAACCCAACTGCTGTTTGACTAAAACTTCCAGCATCCTCAGCTTGCCATTGTCTACCTGAGGATGATGGGAATTGTAGTTGTATGCCAGCTGGAGGGCTATAGGCTGCACATAGGTATGGCTCATTGATACAGTGTTTTCCAAAGTCCGAATAATGCTTAATTTAACCCTTTAAAGGACCAGAGTGAAGCACAAAGTATTGCTTAGCATTCACAGCTTAGATAATAATTATGCACCCCTGGTGATTGCCTTCTTGCCCCTGCTAACTATTATGTGTATTAACTCTTTCAGTGTCAACTCAACAGTGTAAACTCCTCTGGCACTGAAAGGGTTAAACTGTTAGTTTCAAATCCATCAATTTCAGATTTAATCCCAAGCGGATTCTTGATTTTATCAAAGAAGATTGTTAGATAGTCACTTGTTAAAATGAAAACCAGAAACCTTGAAAGAAAATGTGTTTTAAATTTCTCTTTTTAATTCATGGATTATATAAAATCTGCAACTTGAGAAAATTTAATAAAGAATAAAAAGACCAAAATAATTTAAATTGCATTAGACTTGAGCGAATACATATGATGCTCTCTTCATAATTTGCAAATGTTATATTGAGGCTGATGTACTAAGGAGAATTGTTGAATTATGTATTATGGCCTTGATTCAATTGTGCATGCTAAAACAGCCAGTAGGGCAAAAATAGTCCTACCAACTGAATCCACAATGAACGTTGAACCAAAGAAACTGACTTGAGGCTACACATTCGTCATGTGTTTGAAGTTCCCAAAACTCACGCTAAATAGCTTGAGAAATGGGAACATCAAAGGCAAAGGGCTAACGGTCAGTGCTTGACACATTGTCAAGCACCGAGCGTAAGCTCAAATACACAGTCACTCTCCCAAACACTGACCCTACATTACCCCTAACAGTGAAGTGCAATAATACTACCCCTAACACTAGCCTAACACCCAGAACCCAGAGCTGTATAACTCTTACCTGTCATCCACTGTCCCTCTTCTTTTGTCTTCTTCTTTCTCTTCATCTTCTGTCTTCTCTTCTTCTTCTGTGTCCCAAAGATGTCCCTACAAAGAAGAAAAAAAAATCACAATTATATCTGCTCTAGAAAACTTATAAATCAAAGCTATGCTGGACTAAACCCTTTCAGTGCCAGAGGGGGATACAACACATTGAAGCACAATTCATTGCGTACCTCTCTGGCACTCAAAGGGTTACATTTTTTTGCAGCCAATCAAAAACCAAAAAATATGTTTTTTGTCCAATTCGAAAAAAGCATTTCTAATCCAGTTCGCTAATATATATTTGTTTTATACAAATAGGAAATATATATTGTGCCTGTCCAAATATATAATGTATTATAGCAGTGAAAGGGTTAAAATACGCCATCACTGGCGGTTGCAGTAGGAATGCAGGAGGAAAATCCCCACAGAGTTACCTCTCGGGCCGTTTCCCGAGACTTTCTGTGGGAAAATCCAGTTTCTTTTAAATTTTCCCACAGAATGGGTTCGGCAACAGCCTGAGAAGTAACTCGGGAGGGGGATTTTTAACCTGCATTCCTGCTGCCGGCAGCATATTTTATCTTTCACTGCCTCATTACATTATATATTTGGACTGGCACAATATATATTTCCTGTTTGGCCAAAACAAAAATACATTAGTAAATTGGATTACAACATTTTTTCGAATTAGACAAAAAACACTGTGAAATGCGTTGCATACCCCGCTGGCACTCACAGGATTAATTCTACTAACATTAAACACATTTTTTCAATACTTTGCATGCATTGATATGGGACTTAGGGCCCCATATCAATACATCCACTGGTCACTTAGATATTTTTTAGCCTTTTTTCCCTTTCAATTCCTGTGTCAGCAAGTTTAAACATGAATTAGCAGACTCTGTGCCAAAAAAGCTGGGTGCAGGTTTGCAGCCATTAAAGTGGGTCCCTTAATGCATGTTTCTGCCTATTGCATGGAATTGAATGGGAATATTGGACTTGTTTTAATGGGTTTCAGTGGGCGCTAACTTTAGTGCCTGATGTGCGTTTTTTTCATCTGGTATTTTTTAATAGCATAGGTAATTAAATGGCTTACTGTGCTTGAAAAAATATCATTGGGATTTTTTTTTGCCAACATGGACAATTGAATTGAAGCCTTAAAAGAGAAACTTTTCGCCAAGTTGTACATTTTCAGCTAAAAATGCAGATTTTCCACTTTTTATGCCTAGCTCATTACATTTTTCCCACCGGCATAGGCACAAGCATGCCATTCTGTGCTTGTGAGAGGAAAAGAAAGCAGCATATTTTGAGCTAAAGAAGACAGGGCAAAAAAGTTGGATTGAAGCTTTGTTTAGGGAGCCTTGTAGGCAGGATATTTGTATTAGGAGAGTCTGGGGGAAAGGAGAGAGAAAGGAGGTTGACCACAAATACCCCTTTATTCTGTGTGAATGGGAAAACACAGGGAGCCATGATCCAAGTTCCTTCCTGATCTTGCTGTTATTATGTCTGTGCTAGCAGAGTCTGCAGGTATGAGAAGGGAGCTAAGGAGGTTTATCACAAGTACCCCAAACATTTTTCTGATCAAGTAGACACAGGCAGCTGTGATTCAAGTTCCGTCTTGATCTGGCTGTCATCTTTGTGTCAGGGCAGTCTGGAGGTGTGAGAATGGAGCAAAGGATATACTCCGAAATTCTGTGTGACTGACTGGGAAAATACAGGCAGAGGTGATCCAAGTTTCATCCTCATCTGGCTGTTACTCTGTGCTAGGGGAGTGTAGAGAAAGAAGTAGTTAAATAGGGAGTGTGTTTTTTTGTGTTGATGGTGATAGTGATAGGGGAGACAGTTCATTTATAAAAAAAAAAATAATAATAACGTAAAAAAAATTGGTGACAGAGACAGGGACCCTGATTTAAGTTGTGACTGAGGCAGACTGATACTAGATGGGATAAAGTATTCTGTAGAGAGCCAAGACAAGACATCACAATCAGTTCTCCTGTGTACTTTATAGTAAGCATACAACCAGTAGTTAAACAATGTCCATCAAATGAACAAGGGGTAGTGGGAGGATGAAAGGAGTAGTAGCAGCAGGGTAGGGACATATGAGTAAAGTGGTTTCCAAAAACTGACTGCAGCCATGGTTGCTGTAGTGTATACAATAAATGATGGTGATCCCTCTCCTCTTGAGGTGGATGCAGTTTGTCAATGTCCCACCACCACCAGCACCAGTACTATTAATAAACAATCTAAAACACTGAAGATGACAAGGAGTAGCATTCCAGTGTTGGTGGCACAATGCAAGAAGGTGTAGCAGTTCAGGCAATAGCTGAAACTGACAGTAAGGCAAACAAGCACAAAAACTTTGCCCTGAAAGTATTAGTGAACATTGTGAAAATCTCACAAAGGGGAAAAGTAAAAAAAAAAAATATCCAATATCTCTAAAAGCCTAGCAGAACATAAAAGTAGTGGGAAAGAAGTGGTTGGCGATGCTGAGGTTGACCAAATAATTGCTTATGATGAATATGTAGATTTAGAATATATGCCTCCAGCATCCTCATCTTCTTCAGATACAGATGAAGCTGAGAGTGAGTGAGAGTGATGATGAAATTAGGTGAAAGTCAAAGGTTTCCACAACTGAAATGGAGTACTTTGCCTGTCTGTTTGAGAAAACAGTCTGATCCTGGACAAGCAAAGATGCCAAAAAATACACAGTCATCCTGTCAGTCATACTACTGATGTGGAGCAACCAGCAACAATACAGGTTATCAACATACACGTCCTTAGCTATGATGAATATCTCTGCTGCTGTTGAAAGTGCAGCACATGTGACACCTAGTAGTAGAACAACTGCAGCAACATCTAGCCTCAGTTGTACTAGCAGACCCTCAGGAACCCCGCAGTCAATGAAGCCCACAGAATGAAGATACTTCACTCATGATCCAAAAGCTAAGCATGTTGCTATCTGTTGTATGTATAAAATGCATGTTTGCAGGGGGACAGCAGGCTCACACCTAGGCATCTCCTCAATGAGATCCCACCCGAAGCACAGGTCTGACTGGGAGATACACAATCAACATGTATAAGGTGCTTCAACTAGAAGCAGCAAAAGAATTCCTAAAAGTTCCCGAGGCTCTGGGTTACATAATAGAACTGCTATTGATGTGATGAGAGTGTGCCAAGATTTTCTGTTCCTGCTTCAGTGAAGTATGACTCTGAGTTTAGTTTTGGAGATGACTAGAGTCATAGCGTACCCACACATACCGCCATCACCCCTCGCACCACCTCCATAAGTCATGTTGTTAAAGCAATACATTTACACACTTTTTCCATTATGTACTGCCATCCCACTTACTAAGTTCTTAGAAAGAAGTCGAAACCTGCAAATAATAATCCAAATGTATGCTTGTGGAATAGTGTACTTGCCAAAATGTTGGTTCTTGACATGCTGCCCTTTTCTTTTGTTGAAAACAGAGACATTAAAGAACTGATGCCATGTGTTGCACCCCTCTGGAACATCTCAATCCACAGTTATTCTTCAAGAATGGCTGTGCCAGTGTTAACAAACAGGAGGTTAGTATCACTCAGACTGCTAAAAAAAACTTCAATGTATATTTTGCTGTAGGACTTACAACTTTTAATGTCAGCTGTTTATTTCTCCACTTCAGAGGTAGTATTGCGGTGAGAAATGTTGCAATCAGAAAACATCCAGTAAAAATGGCAAAGTTCTCAGTGGTGAAAAGGTGAGTTTTATGTATTTTCTATGGGTAGGAGTTTTTGTAGGAAATTGCTGTTTCCCGCACAAATTCCTGCAGAATTTTTTGTTACTTTTTGCCCATCCAGAAAGGTACTTAAAGAGGAGATAACCTCTCCAATGTGATAAACTCTCCAATTGAAATGTTAGTCTATGGAGCCTATGCACACATGGGTGGGTGATAATTTTGACCAAAGGGTCACATCTTTGTTCAAAATGTTGTCAAAGAGTTGCGTTTATGTATATGTATCTATTGATAATCCAGTTTCTGATTGCGATATGAGTGAAAAATGAAAGTGGGTTATGTCTGGATGTTTCTTGTGCTTCTACTTAATGGTTGTGCTGCTGCAAAGATAATTTAGCCAGTCTAGCTTGCTACACTGGTAGAATGAAACATTTGTATAAAACATATACTTTGTTAGAAATGTATCATCCTTCCTTAGCAGGAAAAGCCAGAGGTGATATTTTCTCTTCACAGCAGCACTATTGTATTTATAAAGCTAAACAGACCCAAGAGCCAGATAAAATCGGAACATGGGTGTTATTTTGCCCATATCTGCTATAAAATCTCTTTATCTTGGGAGATGTTAGTACATAGGCTCCAAAGAATAACATTTTTTGACACTGGAGAAGATAGTTCCTCTTTATCGCACCTTAGAGCATCTACTCCCCTGAAGTAATTCTGGCACAAATCAGCTGCACTATAAGGAACAAATGGAGACCACTCTAAAATTCCAGGGGGTTAAAACTTCTTTTAAATATATCAGAATTTGGGGATTTTTTAAAATTGTTCCCATATGGTACATTTGGATTAATCCCACATTACTCCAGTTCCTCATAGTATATATTTCTGCTAAAGCTAACCCAGTGGATGCTAGAAATGTTTCAAAATGGAAACCTCTGCCATCTAAAGAAGGGGTGGGCAACCTGTGGCCCTCAGGGCTATTTTAAGAAACCCTAAGGTCCCTTTTGAAATTGTGAATGGTGGACCCAAATATAGGAACAATTTAGGATCACATTTTAGCCTTCATTCTTCCCTTTCTATTTTTGAGGAAAGCAGCCACATTTATGTATTACACATACAAAACAATCTAATTCCTCCCTAACCATCTGACCACAGAAGGAGCAGTAAACTTTTTTATGAAAAAATATATACTGTAGGGTGTTTCCTGTTGAGTAAAATATATGTACTCCCACTGCTGATAGATGCATATTTCCAGAGTTATTACTGTTTAAACCTGTGTTTCTTTTTTTTTACATTACCATTGCCCTCTAGAGGTCAAATTCCAATTATTTATTCTATTACATTCTAATGGAGAAGAAAGTCAGTGACCTACATCTTCCATAGAATGTGATAGAAACTGCCAAGTCACTTCCTGTCAGTAAGAACAATCGGGAAGTAAACACAGTAAATTCACTGGATATTTTAACGGTTATAAAAGTTTGAATAAAACAACTGACAGCAGTGGGAGTATCCTTGTTTTACTCAGCAGGAAAAGCTCCATAACGTATAGGTTTTCATAAAAAAAGTTTACTGCAGCTTTAAATACTGTGAATCTGGACTGTTGGGAATCCAAGGAGGGGCTCCCTGTAATAGGAGCTGCCCAGTAAACACCAGCTATGCCCATACATTAAAATTCCCATGCTCAAGCTTCAGTTGGAATACAACTCCCATAATCCTTAAGGGTTAAGGATGATAGAAACTATAGTTCAACAACAGTTGAAGGTCTACAGATTTTCCACTCATGATAAAATACTTATTTGCTTTAGAAAATATGTGCAAATCATAACTGAACTGTAAAAGTGAGAACCAAGAAGCTCTCTGACCTATGAGTTGACTTTGGTTGTCAAGTGGTTAATTGTTCTTAATATAAATGGAATCCAAAGCATACATGCCTTGTAGACCCCCCTCTGGCAGTTCTGGCAACAAAACGGTTTGTACCCCTAACAAATCAACAATTGATCGTTCATGTAGTATTTTCGTATGAACACTGAGAGAATTCTCTATTTAAATATTTACACATTGTGCATACGGTAACAATTCTTATTGTGTATATTACCCAGGCACCAGCGTCTGATGAAAGCATTTAATATACCTTGTTTGAAAGGCTCCACGTACATTGCTGCTGGTAAACATGTGTGTGTGGGGGGGGGGGTTGGTCTGGTAACCCTTTCATTGCCAATATAGCCTACTATAGTAACCCTATGGATGATAAAAATGTCTTCAACTCATTGCTAATCAGTGCATTGGAGACATCTCTAAAATACAAGAGGTCAAAGTACCACTGATTTGAAGACTTACCACTACACTTATATACTTAACTCTTTGAGTGCCAGAGGGGTGTTAATAGACATGTTAATAGTTTATATTCATCAATTAACAAAATAAAGATTTGGTGTGACCACCCTTTGCTTTCATAACATCAATTCTTCTAGGTACACTTGCACTCAGTTTTTAAGGAATTCGGCAGGTAGGTTGTTCCAAACATCTTGGAGAGCTAACCACAGTTCTTCTGTGGATTTCGGCAGCTTCAGTTCGTTCTCTCTATTCATGTAATCCAAGACGGACTCGATGATGTTGAGATCGGGGCTCTGTGGGGGCCATACCATAATTTCTAGGACCCCTTGTTCTTCTTTACACTGAAGATATTTCTTAATGACTTTGGCTGTATGTTTGGGGTCATTGTCATGCTGCAGAATACATTTGGGGCTAAACATATGCCCATTGGTTTTGCATGATGGATAAGTATCTGTCTGTACTTCTCATAATTCAGGTTACCATTAATTCTGACCAAATCACCAACTCCATTTGCAGAAACGTAGCCCCAAACTTGCAAGGAACCTTCAGCATGCTTCACTGTTGACTGCAGACACTCATTCATTTGTACTGCTCTCCAGCCCTTTGGCGAACAAGCTACCTTCTGCTACAGCCAAATATTTAAAATTTTGACTCATCAGTCCAGAGCACCTGCTGCCATTTTTCTGCACCCCAGTTCCTGTGTTTTCTTACATAGTTGAGTCTCTTGGCCTTGTTTCCACGTCGGAGGTATGGCTTTTTGGCCGCAAGTCTTCCATGAAGACCACTTGTGACCAGACTTCTCCAGACAGTAGATGGGTGTACCAGAGTCACACTGTTTTCTGCCAATTCTGAGCTAATGGCACTCCTGGACACCTTCTGATTGTGAAGGGATGTAAGCATGATGTGTCTTTCATAAGTTTCCTTTGTGAGCACTGCTTCAATGTTGCCCGTTTCTTTGTGCTTCTTCAAAACAGCTTGGACAGCACATCTGGAAAACCCTGTCTGCCTTAACATTTCTGCGAGGGAGAGAACTTGCTGATGCAGGATAACTACCCTGTATCTTGTTGCTGTGCTCAGTATTGCCATGGTGTATGACTTTTGACATTAAACTGTCTTTTGCAACCTCACCTTATTAGTTGAGTTTGGCTATTCCTCAGCCAGTTTTATTCCACCTACACAGCTGTTTCTTTTTCAGTTAATGATTGTATTCCAACCTACATATTAAAGTGATGATCATTAGCACCTGTTTGGGATAACTGCTTAATCATACACTTGACTATTAAGCTACAAAATCCCTGACTTTGTGCAAGTGTACCTAGAAGAATTGATGCTGTTTTGAAGTCAGAGTGGTCACACCAAATATTGATTTGATTAAGATTTTTATTCTGTGCACTCACTATGTATTTTGTTAATTGATAATGATAAACTATTAACATGCCTATTTTTAAAAGCATTCTTACTTTAAGCATTTTTCACACTTGCCTAAAATTTTGCACATTACTCTATTTATAATATATGCTCTGGCATCTCTAAATTGAAGTGAATCTGTCACATTAAGGCAAGCATAGTCACTAAGCGGTGATAAAGAGGTGATAAAGAGGTGATAAAGTGGAGATGACTTCTCCAGTTTATCACTTCTCCAGTTCCTATGTTATTCTATGGAGCCTTTGAACTTTGGAGATCTTAGTGAATAGGTTCCATAGAATAACATAGGAATTGGATAAATGATAAACTGGAGAAGTCATCAATAAACAGAAATCGGAGAAATTAGCCTTTATTATTTGGTGGCACTGCGTGGCACTTTATACTAATTCTATGCACTGTATGCTAATTACACAAGCCAGTCTATATTGGGAATCCACAAATCCGACAGCTCATTTGCTGAACTTACACGTTAACCTAGAAATAATATTCTTTTAGTTCAGGGTAAATGTAAGGACACAATCATTTTAGTGTATACCAAAGCACACGCTCTGGCATCATTAAGTCTTTACCGAGCCGTCCCCAAATGCCATCCGTAGAGCATGCAAAGGAAAAAGGAAGGATTTAGGCAGATTTCCTCTGTGCGTTCTTAGTACATGGTGAAAAACAAGAAGCAGAAGAATAGAATTCCCTGAAATACCCATAGACTTCCAAGAGGAGATAGTGCAGACAGCGTAATAAATCATCATTAGGTACACAAAGCACCAATAAACTGACTCCTGTACTTATTTCGTGTAGAACAATATTAGTACTTTCCTTCCGTATATATTTTAGACCCTGACATCTAGACATGCAGATGAGGAGTACAGCAATGACCATATAATGTACAGGAATATGATTGGGGGTCCAATTTATATCACTAAATGGTTACAAAATGGAGCAAAACAAAATGGAAAATATAAGCACTTATGTTCAGTTTTCAAATATATATTGATGTGCAATTCCTTAAAACATTATAAAACCTTTATAAATAAATGAATAGTTCATCACTTTCCTTTTACCTCTTTGAGGACCAGACAGTTGGATAATGTATTGAGAAGCAATGTGCTGACCACTCCTCTGGTCCTCAAGGGATAAATACACTTCTGTTAACCCCTTGCATGCCAGAGAATTCTCCAATGCATTGCTTTGCATTGAGATGGAAAGCTTTCCAGCATCCTAGGGGTTAAGACAATACAATATTAATACAAGGGTGAGTACTGTATATATAAGAAGATTTTTCCAGTAAAGTGTCACCCTAGGATTTCAGCAAAGATGTTGACAAATGAATGACTCCTCTGCTTTTCTCATCAATGCTGCTTTTCATTGTGCCTGTAATTTGTAGTATACACAGTACTTTGTACATTACCTGCTAGGATGAAAACAATGTCCAAATAAAAAGCAGACCACACACAGTGGATGGGTGGTCATCCAGGATGTAGAATATATTTCTGGATACTGATTTAACACAAACCTCCTGAGCTCACATTCCTTGGAGCGGATTTCAAAGATACAGTTTTTTCAGCAGCCCTTTCTTATTCACATAAGTTAAGGTGATTGGTTTTTTTTTCTGTCTAAAAGAAATAATTCAATGATGAACGCCAGTTCTCTGTAAGCCAGTAGTGGATGATGTACAAATCCATCAGCACAGACCATTTTCCACACTGGGACATTGGCCTCATACTCCTGCCTCTGCACTTTGGGGTATGAACTAAAGCATATGGAAGCTTTAGTGCATACTGACACACATAGTCTGGGGTCGTCAAGCCTTTAAATAATATTTTTTATGTTATAGGACTTTTCTTTCTTAGTAAAACAACGGCCCTCTCGCTGATGGGAGAATCATCTTTCCAAAGTTATTAAGTTTTAAACATGTTTTTAATATTATCAGTCCCGTCTACTGACCAAAAAGTTAATCTATAGTACAACTGGTGGTCAGACAGCTATTCTATATGGCTAAATAAAAATTCTAAACAGGGAGTTAAAAAAAGGCCATTAACCTATAGAGTACTAGAATCTCCAATGCTTTGCTTCTCGATGAACTGCAGGCCTTCTCCAAGTTTATGGTTAAGGGAAATTATAAGTGTAAAGGGAGACATTCTTTGAGGCAAACAAAAGGATAGTGCTTTTTGTTGTGTAACTAGGGTGCAGGAAAAGCCTCTGAGGGCCACAATTAGCCCCAGTGGTGGTGCTACAATGTAAGCAGAATGAGCGACTGCTTAGGGCCCTCACTTGGTCAGAGGGCCCCACAGTGCTTATACAGTGCCGCCCTTGCGTGTAAACAAAATCAAATGGCAATGTCTTATTAGATATACCAACGTGGGAGTAAAGGGGGGTTCCATGTGAATTTTTCCCTCAGGGTACCAAAACCTGGAGCTGCCCCTTGTAGCACCAGGGCTGCCTGTTATCCACCACTGCTCTGAAAATTAACCCCTTAAGGACCAGTGCGCACACTCACGGCCAGCACTCCAGAACTTTTTTTTTCATATTTCGGATCCGATTCAGAGCTCCCCATGCAGCGTGCATCCCCACGGGGAACCCTGAATACCATGATGTGCCAGGACCGTCACTGTTCCTTAAGTACCAGACAGCCGTGACGGTCCTGGCACAGCACTGGACGTTAAGGGGTTAATGGTAAGTTCACAAAGTCGGTTACAAGTAAGACAAAAGGGCATAACTACAAGAAGAGGACAGTAAGAGGAATGTAGGAATCAAGTTTGCCTATAAAAATGTGCAATTAACTGTTTTATGCCCCACACTTGCCTACGTACAAGAAAAGTTGTAGATTTATATGTTTACTTTGTGCCTCTTGCACTAGGAATGTGTAGTGTGAAATTGTAGTGTATTGCATGTGACTAGTAGAGTAAAAAGAAAGTGACACATTTATTGGCTGAGTAGCTTCAGAGTGCAAACTGTCAAGATCACTTAGGTCTCTTCATGCCTGACAAAGAGATTTAAGTGGTCTTGGAAGTGTGAAATCTAAAGGTATTTAGCCAGTATCACTTTTAGGCCTCAATTTAATTGAGGCCAGTAAAACAGCTGGTAGGGCAATATTGGCTAATGGCCCATTAACAAAAAGTGCTAGCGGAGAAATTCAATTGCACTACCACCTGAAACCACAACAGATGCCACAGAAATGGACTTGTAGCCAATTATCTGCAGTGTGTGTTAAGTTCCCAAAATACAAGGAAATTTCTAAGTGGTCCTGCATCATGCAGTTCCATTGATGGTATGTTTATGAGAATCTCATCCTTCTGAGGCAGACGCTCAGATAAGCTATGTTTAAGCCTATGACATGATAATCTTGCCTTTTGCAAGATTCTCATGTCATCCTTTTTATGGTGGTGACATATTTAATGTGCCATTAAGTCTGTCACCCAATCATTGGCAACATTTGAAAAGGATGCCCGACATGTGGCCCCTCTCCAGCAAAACTGAGGCCTACTGCAGTGTTTTTCTTCTCTTCTATAATTCTGGGCAGATACTCTTAATGATATTAACAGTTGCTCTGCTTGTGATGGAGCACATTGCTGACCTAAATCTCAGCATAAAAAGGGTCCATTATAGTGGAAATTACTACATTTGTATCAATCAGAATAGAACAAACAAAAAAGTCCAGAAATTTAGTGTTTCAGTTTATAATGTCAATCGAGGGTAAAAAAAGAAATGGGGGTGTCATTTTCATTGGCACAGTACTGTGATATATTTTGTGATTGTATGTGATACTTGGATATCTGTACTAGGCCTTACTTGTAGAGTTTACTTACTACTCTTTTAGCTCTGATTAGAGCTGATCTAGCTGGTTGTCTGGGGTAGATGCCGGCAACCCTCATAGGAGCATGCTGCATACTGTTGCAACCATTGATCAAGCCTAGTCTATTTCAGATTCTTACGTTCACAAGTCATAACATTTGAAGTGCCGTCTTAACCGGCTGTCTGGGGAAGACAGAGACCACCGGAGCTGACACAGGGTGTTCATGATTAGGTTGCCCTGATGGTAACTACACTGCAGGTCACTGTAGTCACATTGCCACACAGCCATTGTCTGACACCCCATCCTTGCTCCACATCACTGGTAGTCACTGAAGCACACATACATTGACTGACATCGTCACTGTACACTATTAGACATATCATCACTCATCCACTGACTTATCAGTATTGTTCCACTGTCCCACTGCTAGTCACAGAACCAGACATGCACTTTTTGACACCCCATCCTTCTTTCACTGTCAACTGGTAGTCACAGAACTACTCACACACAGTCTGTCATTCCAGCCTTGTTCCACAATGCCACTGATAGTGATAGAAGCACACATACGCTAAATTACCCCATCATGTAACTGCAGCACAGAGACTGATCACTCTGTCTGGCACTCACTAGCCATGCAGGAGAGGGGAGAAAGAAGCACAGAGAGAAAAGGAGACAGCTTTCTACCAAAGAGACCTGGAGCTACTTGGGTATTCAGGAAAGGAGCTAGGTGAATGGGAGAGGGGCAGACTAAAGTAAGTGAGTTTGAGTGAGAGAAAGACAGGAGTGGATAGATAGGGATGATGAGGAACACGTGGATGACTGGTTTAAAGTGATAGTAAAGTTTCACAATAAAAGCAGCTCCAACTAATCTTCATAGTATTTGGGATGTGGAGACTGTTATTTCAGTACTGCCAGAGTTGTAGCTCAAGTAATTAAATGATAAAGTATCCCCCTCCCACCCCTTTTACTGATGTAACACTGTACACCTCAGAGCAGCAAGGTGGTGTCCAGGTAGATCTCAGAGAGGGACAATCTTTAATTAGCATAAGGGAAAAAAACCTGTAAAACCTGTCACAGTAAGAAGATTGTCCCTTGCTGTGGCTGTCTGGTCAAGTGACCAGATTCCACATCTGAGGGGAGGTGGCTCACACTAGGTAAAAGCGATTGAAGGGTGATACTTTATCTTTCAATTGCTCTTGAAATACAACTCCGACCGATTTGAAATAACACTCTCCTTGGCCCAAATACTATGAAGATTAATTGGAGCTGCTGTTTTTGTGAAACTTTACTATCCCTTTAAGCCTACTTACAAATAAACTCAAAAAGAATACAAACAGAAACAGCGTGAAGCACCATTAAGAGCGACCACTTGTGACATTCTTCCCACCACACACCACCTCTACTTCCCTTCAGGATATCTACTTGTTTGTAGAAGTGCTTTGTGCTGTTTCTGTTTGTATTCTCTTTGTGTATACAGCTTTGGTTGTCATGTCAAGAGTCACGTGACCCAGTGGCAAGAAGCATAGCAGCAGGTGTTATAGAGAGTGGGAGATACAGAGATTTCTGTGCACTTCTATTTGGGACTTCTTGTGATTATTTGTAATCTGCACTGATACTTTGGAAGATTCAGGTAGTTCACAGAGATATTAAAGGGTGTTCTGTGAGGTTAGTATTTTATCTTCTTACAGTCACTCTTTCTTTTTAACAAATAAACTCCACCAGTCCAGGTGAAAATGTGGAAGTTAGAAAACCACATGAATCATCAGTGTTCCCTCCACATTCTATCCTACATAGTCCCAGATCATTGAACACACATGAGCCGAGCTCCCAGTAGATCAGGGTTGGGAAATGTGAGCATAGGAGGGGGGTGACTTTTGTTTTAGGGAATGTTTCAGCCGGGATGAAGTACTGCTCATTGGATCCCACACCGGGCCTTCTTCATCAGTATATAGAGGTGCAGTTCTGGTCCCATTGATTTAAATGGAATACAATGTGTTGGAGATCTCTCCATTGATTTCCCCTGTGGTTCAGTTGCTTTACTCTAGAATTGCTCCTCTTGGTGAATAAGTGAGCATTGCTTGCTACCTTCATCAACACAGTAAGCCTTGAGTATAGTATGTGCTTTGGCACAAACAGGTGAGGGGTTCACCCTGTGCTTTCCATGCATATCTGCAAAGAGTAAAAAACAGACACTGACCTTTGAAGTGGGATGCTGATGTGCAGTGAGAATTACACTTGTTTTTTTGTTGTTTTTAAAGGATGTCTCCTCTTTTTTTAAAAAAATGCAGAAATCCCTATATGTACTGGTTTTAATAACTTAAATAAACACATACACAGATACCCAAAAAGACACTTTCTTAGTTAAAATACTGACAACGGCAAAAAATACTTCTCACATAATCATATACACATTACATAACATACAGACTTCCACACCTAGTATATCCCTTCACAAACATACATGAGGCTCTACAGAAGCTCACGTCTCCTTCTTCTTCATAGAACAGGAGGAAGCCTGTAATAGCACCATGGGTTAGAAATGGGGTTTTTTTAACTGTATTTAAATTATGACCCTAGACACACATCTGTTTTACCTTTTTCTTTTCCTTTTTCTGTCACTGTCTTCTGCTCCTCATTCTCCTTCTAAATTTTCACACTCTCTGATCTCTTATCACCCCTTTATGCCTTTATTTGTCTAATGCTTATCTTATATCCATTCATTTAAGCAGCTTGCTCACACCCTGCTGCTTTTCTCCTCTCCAACTCACTTTTCTGTTCCACTGATAGTCTGACCACCTCCGCTACCTGGTTTCACTGGCAGTCTCAGATCCGCACATATACTTTCTGACCTCTGGTACTCATAGTTCACACATACACTGATTCCCCTGCCTGTTTCCATTGCCCACTGGTAGTCACAGATCTTCACATATAAGTTCTGCCCTACTGATCCAGACATATACTGTTTGACCACTCCAGCCAGGTTCAGCTTGTAGATTATTGTCATTTCTGCCAACAAACTCAATCATAATCCTCAATGTTATGCACTAGAAGAACAGTAGCAAGAGCCATAGGAGTTAATGTAAATGAATTAAATCTTGGAACACTCTCTGACCCATCTACAGCACTACAATTATGTGTACCAGAGCTTTTAACTTTTAAGATTGCTCCTACTGCCGCTAGTCATGGCCCCTCTGTTGAATCTTAATGAGGATGCATCTAGGTATGACCCTGCTTTCCCCGTGCTCATGTTTGTTACGCAGACAACATATAGCAACATGTTTAGCATTTTTTTCATAGACTGAGGGGATACCACTACTACTACCACTACTACTGGTGCTAGAGGTTGCAATTGTCCCAGCAGATGTCAAATGTGCTGCATTTCCAAAAGCAGCAGACACACTCATCACTGCTTGGTTTGTGGATGTTGATGACCCATGTTGCTGATTACTCAACAATAGTGGGTGCGGCTGGGGGGTTGGACTTGGAGGTGGTGATGATGCTGATGATGACTGATAGGATGATTGTTTATTTTAGGCATCTTTACTTGTCCAATTTCATACTTTCACAATTGATTTCTCAAACAGTTTTTAAAGGGATAGTAATACTTCGTTTTATCTTTATTTTATTTTGTAGGCATTAAAAAAACATGAAGAACGATATAAGTCTTATCTCTCAAACCTTTATGGTTTAAGAGATATTCACAAGCAAAGTATCCCCCCCCCCCCCGTTCAGCCACATCAGAAGGGAGGTGCCCAGGTAGACTGCAGAGAGGGACAATCTTAAATTAAGATAAGGGAAAAAGATGAAAAACTTGTCAAGGGGGGAAGGGCTTTCATTCTTTTCATACAAAGAAGATTGTCCCCTGCTGTTATCTGTCTGGTCTTACAACCACATTCACATCTGAGAAGAGATGGCTTACACTAGGAAAAAGGGGCGGGAGGGGGGAAACTTTGCTTGTGAATATCTCTTAAACCATAAAGGTTTGAGAGATAAGACTTATAACATTCTTCATGTTTTTTTAATGCCTACAAAATAAAATAAAGTTAAAACGAAGTATTACTATCCCTTTAAACAAGCATAGAGCTCCTTTTCAGTGATGGAAAACTGAGCCTTTTCCATTCAAATACATTTCTGGCCATGTCATCATCTCTCTCACTTTCAACTTCATCTGTATCAGAAGAAGATCAGGATTCTGGAGTGATATATTCTAGCTTAATCTCATCATCAATCATTAAGTAATAGTCAATAACGTCTCCTGATATTTCTCAAATGCAAAACATAGAGGAATATGACTCTGCCTTTGAAGATGACAGCATACACAGGCAATGTCACCATTGTTGTGTCAATAGAGAAGTAGGCAAGCATGGTAGCAGACATAGTGCATCAGCACTGTGAGACCTCAGGATCCAGAGTGAAAAAGGAAAAGTAAAGTTGCCTGGAAAGGGAAAAAAAGGATGAATTTATTGCCCTCCATGACAGTTTCCCAATGTCCTCCCAGAAATTAAGATTTTGGATTTAAATTTGACAAAGTCAAATTTTTGGCCCATAATTGGGAGAATTTGAAGCTGGATCTTGGCAAGGTGGAATTCGACCTTTAGGGAAAGGGTTAATTTGACCAAGACATTTTTGTTGACCAACTTCTTGTACATCAATAACGTATGTCTTTTATTAGAGTCCTTTTATGTGTGAGTCTCTAGTGTGTCTTCTTCTGTTTGTTATGGTGAATAGACTAAACCTCATCAAAAGGAATGTAACTTATCTGGGCAGGAAATTAAGTGGGTTGGCTATGATTAACCCTGTGGTATTTTGGTAAATTCTTTTTTGAAATGGAACTTTTGGTTGGGTATATATTTTGAGGAACTGGGTGACTCCCTTTCTTGAGGCCTGGAGGGAGGGAGGAGGTGTGAAAAACATCAAGAACCCACATGGCCATCTCCAAACTTATGTCAACCAGGGACTGAGGCATCAGGGCCTGATGGAGAGGAGATAAGTAGTGCAAGTAGGAAGATTTTAAACTGGAAATTTTGTCTTTTTGGTTCAGGCTCCTTTGGCACTGAGAGATTCTGCAGGCAACTGACTTGTCCAATCTAGGAGAGTATTACCTAAGTATAGGGAAATATTCTGGCTCTCATCCCATGAGAAATTCTACATTAAAGGGAATCACAAATATAGAAGCCCCCCTGGCTGTGAATGTTCAAGGGGGTGGGAGTTGCAGAAAAGAGGAATCTATGGACAGTTTCCTTGTGAATTGCCCCTTTTAATATAAAGGTTTGCAAAGGGATTTCTCACACCTAAGGTATTCCTTGTTTCTCAAGGCTTAGTTACTCAAAGTGGGTCAATGGGTTCTATAATACAGACTGGGATTTTGATTTGGCCACAACTGTAGTAAGATGTTTCTCGTGAATAATACAGTGTTAGCTTTCTATGGTAATTGAGGTTGGGAGAATTTGTGCTTTTGGAAAGCCTTCAGTGAGGAGTTCTGGTTGACATTCTCACACTGTTCGCTTTTTTTTTTGGATGGGTTCTTTCTGTCTCTTTCACTCCCTTCAGCCTGCCTACTGATAGTCATAGACCCACACATACATTGACAACCCCAATCTGGTTCCACTGACATTTTAGTCACAGATCCCCACATGCAATAATGTGTTAAAGGCAGCAGAGTGGGGAAAATGTATTGGACAGTGGTGAGTGAAAGAGGCTGAGGGGTGACTGAAAGAGGCAGAGGGATTGGTGAAAGAGGCAGAGGGGAGAGTGGGAGATGCATTGGGAAGTTTGAAACAAGCAGAGGGGAAAGTGTGAGATGCACTGGTAAGGCAGAGGGGAACATAATAGAGACATTTCTTTAGTATATAATCCAAGGTCACACAACAGTTTTTTTTTCCTATTATTATGTTACTTAACCAACATGACATTGCATAATTTTAACAAAAAAGACATGTCTCTGCCTTTGCTACGTCACCTTTGTTGACCCATAAACGTTGTGGCATCTGTGTTGCATGTGGTTCATGAGGGCATATGTGCCAAGGTGGGTCCCCTCCTTTTCTCATTTCACTACCTTATCAAACACATAGTATACAGTGCAGTCACTGATGACTGTACTATGTCTGCCCCAAGGGAAAAAACACCCAGAATTTTAGTGAGGGGAGAAGTGAGGAAGAATTGTCTTCTACTTCTCATAAATCACCTTCACTGGTTGGGGCAGGTGCTGCTACTGCCTAAGCATGAGTACTAGAGCTAGGACCATAAGTAATGGTGGCAAGTGAAACCTCTACTAGTTCCATATCATTGCTTTCTGAACTCAGTCCAACGATGGCCACAGTGGTCTATGGCGCACTAGCCTGATCATCATTATCCTGCTGCTGAGACAACTGAGAACAGAAATGACGGCAGCAGCAAACTCCAGAATGACACTGCTGGTGGTGTTGGTGGTGATGCCCATGCTGGAATTGCATCTCTTTCTTCCATTCCTTATCACTCTCTATAAAAAATGCTCTGGGAAATAGAAAGTGTAAAAATACAAATAGGTGCTCTTACTCCCCTAAACAGAGTCAATTTCCAAATCCAAATATAATCTCAGAGGCATCGCTGATAGTTCAATGGGGCTACTGCAAAAAAGCACAGTCTACTGAAAGTATACAGAAGAAAAAAGAAAGAGACAGAGCAGGTGCTCTCTAAGAAAAATAATATTCATGAAGATGTAGCCCTTCTCTCAAGAGTGGTAATCACATTACACACTAATGAGGCTCACTCTGCCTCTGGAGTTCAATCACTCGCTCTGGTTTATAGCACCCCAGGCTGGTGGTTCTCATCCCAACACTCCTGCCTACTTGCATGCCCACTTATTGTACTTAAAGTTAAGTATATATTTTTTTATTTTTTTTGTTTTGCTGATTTTTAGTTATTCTTATAAATTTAAATTGTAAGCTTTCGGGCAGGGACCTCGCACCCAATGTTTCAGTCTACAAAGCACTTGTAACCCTGTATTGTCTAAACCCTTAAACTGTAAAGCGCTGCGTACACTTGTGGTGCTATATAAATAAACATATTAATTCATTCATAAATTATCTTTTATATACTGTATGAATATTTTTGAATGCATAAATATTGGTATTAGAGATAGACCTCTCCTCCTTTGTAGATATTCTATTCTCTGAGACCATTCCCCCCTAATTATTCTCTCAGGATAAAAGGTCTCTTATTCAATATATAAGTAGGCAGGCAAGTGGGTACACATATTTGGCAAATAAATCCTCCTGAGTGCGGGTTTTGTAAGATGAAGCATAGCTGGTGTTTGGATATCCTTTTGGGAGGAGATCCACCAGCCTATAAGAAGGTCTATATGTTGGTGAATATTAACATAGTAACATAGTTGGCAAGGCTGAAAAAAGACATTGGTCCATCAAGTCCAGCCTCTGTTGATCCAGAGGAAGGCAAAAAAATAAGCCACCTGAAGCCATTTCCAATTTAGATCCAAGTGGGTAAAAAAATTCCTTCCTGACTCCAAATGGCAGTCGGATAGTTCCCTGGATCAATAACCTTTCTGCATTGAAGCCATCTGTCATAATTTTCAATATTGTTCTGTGCTAGATAGACATCCATTGCTTTTTTTAAAAGCAGTTGCATTATCTGCAAGTACAACATCCCGAGGCAAAGAATTTCATAGCTTTACTACCCTTACTTTAAAAAAATCCATGCCATGGTTTTACATGAAAGCACCTTTCCTCTAGTCTTAATGGATGACCTCTTGTTCTTAGCTCAGCTCTTTGTGTAAATAATTAACTGTATACCTTGAATATATTTGTAAATGGTAATCGTATCACCCCTTAGACGTCTCTCTAATGTAAACAAACCCAGTTTGGCTAGTCTGTCTTTATAACTCAGATCCTCCAATCCCTTTATCAGTTTTGTTGCATGTCTCTGCACTTTTTCCAGTTCACCAATGTCTTCTTTAAGAACCGGCGCCCAAAATTGTACTCCATATTCCAGATGAGGCCAAACCAAGGATTTATATAGAAGTAGGATAATATTAGCATCCCTTGTGTCTACACCTCTTTTTATGCAGGCTAGTACCCTATCAGCAGCTGAGTGACTCTGCACAGTGTTGTGAAGTCTATTGTCTATCAGTACACCTACATCTTTTCTCTAATGAGGATTTCTATAGCCCATATGCATAACTTTACATTTATTTACATTAAATGTCATCTGCCTCTTTTCTGCCCATTCACTGACTTTATCTAAACTCTTCTGCAGAGAAAAAACTTCCAATTCTGTATGTATTTCCTTACATAGCTTAGTGTCATCAGCAAATATTAAGACTCTTCTTTCAATTCCAGTCCAGGTGCTTTAGTCACAATTATCTTTTTCATTCTGTTTTGGACCTTGTCCTCAGTAAGTCATGTACATGATGGAGGAAATTCTGTGGTTTTGTCAATTATGATTATGCTTAGAGATTGCCTGCACTGTCTTTTTCTCTTTTCTACCACCAAAAATGGATTGTTGCTCCATATACAGTACTGTGCAAAAGTTTTAGGCAGGTGTGACAAAATGCTGTAAAGTAAGAATACTTTCAAAAATAGACATGTTAATAGTTTATATTCATCAATTAACAAAATGCATAGTGAGTGAACAGAAGAAAAATATAAATCAAATCAAAACAGTATCAATTCTTCTAGGTACACTAGGCATATAGTTACATAGTTACATAGTAATTTAGGTTGAAAAAAGACTTGCGTCCATCCAGTTCAACCCTTTTCCTATTCCTGTTTACCATCGCTGACCCAAAAGAAGGCATCTGACTCCAAATGGCAATCAGATTTCTCCCTGGATCAACAAGCCCTAACTAAATATTAATCCCAATACTACCGTGCATAGCCCTCTATATTATGCTCTTTTAAATAAGTATCCAGGCCCCTTTTAAAGGCATCTAATGTATTTGATAGCACCACCTCCTCCAGAAGTGCATTCCATACCTTTATTGTCCTTACTGTAAAGAAACCCTTCCGCTGTTGTAGACTAAATCTCCTTTCCTCAAGTCTAAGCGGGTGGCCCCTTGTCCTGTGTACTGTTCTGTTAATGAACAGGTCTTTTGAAAGCCCTTTATATGGGCCTTGAACATATTTATATAGTGTTATCATATCCCCTCTAAGACGCCGTTTCTCTAGTGTGTACAAGTTTAACTTTTCTAGCCTCTCTTCATAACTAAAACATTCCATTCCCCTTACTAGTTTTGTAGTCAGTGTATGATTAAACAAGTACGGTATACCAAACAGGTGCTAATGATCATCAATTTAGTATGTAGGTTGAAACACAATCATTAAGTGAAACAGAAACAGCTGTGTAGGAGGAGTAAGGGTGGATGAAGAACAGCCAGACTCAGCTAACATGTTGTGGTTGCTGAAGACAGTTTAATGTCAAAAGTCATACACCATACAGCAACAATACACAAGATAGTTATACTGCATCAGCAAGGTCTCTTTCAGGCAAGAATTTCAAGGCAGACAGGTGTTATTAGATGTACTGTCCATGCTATTTTGATGAAGCACAAAGAAACGGGAAACGTTGAGGACCGTAGATGCAGTGGTCGGTCAAGGAAACTTAGTGCACCAGACACATCACGCTTATTTCCCTTCACAATCGGAAGATGTCCAGCAGTGCCATTAGCTCAGAATTGGCAGAAAACAGTGGGACCCTGGTACACCCATCTACTGTCTGGAGAAGTCTGGACAGAAGTGGTCTTCATGGACTGGAGGCCAAAAAGCCATACCTCTGATGTGGAAACAAGGCCAAGCGACTCAACTCTGCATGAAAACACAGAAGTGGGATGCAGAAAAATGGCAGCAGATGCTCTGGACTGATGAGTCAAAATTTCAAATATTTGGCTGTAGCAGAAGGCAGTTTGCTTGCCGAAGGTCTGGAGAGCTGTACAAGAATTAGTGCCTGAAGCATGGTGGAGGTTCCTTGCAAGTTTGGGACTGCATTTCTGCAAATGGATTTGGGGATTTGGTCAGAATTAATGGTCTCCTCAATGCTGAGAAGTATAGGCAGATACTTTTCCATCATGCAGTACCATCAGGGAGGCATCTGATTAGCCCCAAATTTATTCTACAGCATGACAACAACCCAAACATACAGCCAAAGTCATTAAGAACTATCTTCAGCGTAAAGAAGAACAAGGAGTCCTAGAAGTGATGGTATGGCCCCCACAGAACCCTGATCTCAACATCGAGTCTGACTGAGATTACATGAAGAGAGATAAGCAACTGAGGCTGCCTTAACCCACAGTAGAATTGTGGTTAGTTCTCCAAGATGTTTGGAAAACCTACCTGCCAAGTTCCATTAAAAAACTGTGTGCAAGTGTACCTAGAAGAATTGATGTTGTTTTGAAGGCAAAGGGTGGTCACAGCAGATTGATTTGATTTAGATTTTTCTTCTGTTCATGCACTTTGCATTTTGTTTATTGCTAAAAAAAAAATTAACATGCCTATTTTTGAAAGCATTCTTACTTTACAGCATTATTACATACCTGCCTAAAAGTTTTGCACAGTACTGTATATGGCGCAACAATCCAGTTGATGCATATCCGGTGTTCTATTTCTTATTCAGTGTCAACCTCTTGGTCATTTGGCATGGGGATTCTGAATCTCTTTGCTCTTTAGTCAGCTTAATTATTGTGAAGAAGGAGGTATAATTTTACTACATGGCAGGAGGCTTTGTATTTTGCATTTCTTTCTTTACTGAAATCTCCATAGCAGCACAGTAACCAATCAGAGAAACAGAAACCAAAAGCATAAATAGCCTGGTACATCTAACTACTTCCTCTTTCTTGCTGCTCCAACAAGCTGCACAGGTCAGAGTGTCTGATTTTTCTCCCTTACTTGATTTTGGGGGTATTTGGGTTATGGGACAGTTTAAATTGTTACTGTTTTACTGTGTTTCCTAAACTGTGTCTCTTTATATGGGCTCTTTTAGGAATGTGTTTTACTTTAACTTAATCCTATTAGCTACTGAATGAATGTCTTGCTCTCTTTTTACTTAGACCTGCTTGTACTCTAGCCTTGTACATGTTCTTGTTTTCCCTTCAATGTACCTAATGCTTTAAGTAAAGTATACTTGTTTATATGTGGTTTCCCCTGACTACCTCGGCGGCCATCTTTGTTGAGGGCGCCGCTCCGTGGCTGGGCTGCTCTGGCCATGGAGGGGAATCCTCCTCTGTAAATTCCTTCGGGGGCTTTGGCCTATTACTGTTTTAGGTTGGGACTGGCTCCTGCGTCTTCCTGCCCTATTCTGGGGGGTTTCCTTCCTTGCGGTGGTTTTTCTCTTAAGGCGGCTGGTTGGCCTCTGGTTGCTAGCCGTTATTTCTCCTGTTTGCTACTGTTGCTTAGAGGGGTGAGCCCCCGTGGTACAATTGGGGTGAGCCCCCTTACATATTCTGCAGCCTCCTATTGTTGCATGCCTCTGGCTATTGTGGGTGAGCCCCACTGTTACTTGGGGTGAGCCCCCTGTGCATTTACTACTATTATGTAGTCATGGTGCCATGCAGCCTCCTATTGTTGCATGCCTCTGGCTATTGTGGGTGAGCCCCACTGTTACTTGGGGTGAGCCCCCTGTGCATTTACTACTATTATGTAGTCATGGTGCCATGCAGCCTCCTATTGTTGCATGTCTCTGGCTATTGTGGGTGAGCCCCACTGTTACTTGGGGTGAGCCCCCTGTGCATTTACTACTATTATGTAGTCATGGTGCCATGCCTTGCATGGGTGTTCCCCTAGTGGGGTTTCTGTAGGCTTTGCTGGAGTTTGGAACATTTGTCCGGCTGCTTGACAAAAAAAAAAAAAAATTTTCTTTGTCAGGAAAGCAGTGGTTTTACGCTGCTACTTGTTGCCGGGGTGAGCCCCCGTTCATATATCAGTTTTGGCTTGGTTACGCCATTCCTTTTAGCCCGGGTGAGCCCCAGGTTGTACCTTGTTGGGACTCTCCCCTCCTGTTCTGGGGTTGCGTCTCGCTTCCTGACAGTGTTTTTTCTGTCTCCCTTTAGATTGTTACCTACGAGGGGTTCATAGCCATTTCATCGTGAGTGATTCTACGCCTGACTTCAAGGCTTTTATCGATGCTGCTGTGGCGGCTTCCGTGGAGAAGGTGCTCTCCAGGGTTCGCTCTCAGGATCCTGGCCCGGCTTTATCATCCAGGGGCGCAACTCCCTCTGTTTCCATCGGGTCCTCTGAAGGCCAGGTTGTTGGAAAACGGTTGGCTCCTGATTCTTTGAGTTACACTGGCAAAGGGAAGCCTCCGTTGAAACGGCCTAGGCGTGAGGATTCTATGCCTGCCATTCCTTTGTCCCCCGCGATCTTCAGACGAGGATGCTCCTTCTGCTAAACCCTGGAGGTGGTTGACGAGTGGTGTGCTTCCGGTTCCGAGGATGACTGTTGGGATGCCGATCCTGGGGAATCTGCCATTTATGTTAGAGAGGCCATCGGGGCTTTTCCTCCTTCCGATTCCAAGGAGGACTCTCTCCTGGGTGATGCTTTCTATGACGCAAGAGGGATGCCTCTTTTTGCTCCTCGGACCATTCGCCATCCCAGGTCTTCGGAGTGGTGCATGCCGGACCATCTGGCTCGTTTTGTCCATTTTTGGTTACGTCAGTCCTTGGACCGGGAGGTTCGAGGTCGACTGCGTGCGGAATGTCCTCGACCAGTACTGCCAGACAAGGTGGCCGTCACGCCGGAGTCCGATCAGACAGTCCTCACTTTCATGGCTCGTTCTGGACGCGACCCGCGGAAGGGTATTGAAAAAGGTTTGAAGTCCGCTCAGGACAAGATGTTGGATGTTTTGTGCCCCCTTGCCAAGATTTTGTGCTTTGCAGACCAAGCACTTGAACATGGTGATCATCTGGATGCAGAGGCTATCCGGGAGTGGGCTCCGCGGGCTGTCTGTTTGCTGGGCAATGCCAACGCAGCTATTTCATCGGAATGGAGGAAAGCGGCATTACTCAGAATCGATCCTAAGTTGGCTGACCTAGGGGCTAAAGAGCTTGGTCCTTCTGCCAACGGCCTGTTATTTGGTGAGCCTTTTATCGCAGAACTTAAACGGCATGTCAACCTCTTCACCACGCTCAACAAGGCTCCATCCTCTATGCGCCAGGTGTTTTGCCCCACGCCGTCCAGGGGTGTTTTTGGGAGAGCTGGTCGGCAGCGGGGCCGTGCCACCAGCAGATTCTGGACCTCTGGCCCCCGCACCGTGCCTTCATCGTCCGGATTTTTCCCCTCCACTCCGTTCCGGAATACCAGTTTCTCCAGAGGAGCGGACAAGTCCAGGCCTGCCAGGGGCAGAGGGCATGCCAAGTTTACAACAGGTAGGACTGCCACTGTTAAGTGTTCGCACTCCCATGCCTTTTACTGCAGGAAAAATTGCTTCTCATTTTCAGGCTTGGCAGGATCTCTCTTCGGACGCGTGGGTCCTTCAGTGTGTTCAAGGCTATGTGATAGAGTTCCAGTCTCCTCCGGTCCAAAGGTATCCGCCACCACCTGCGATTTATTCGGTGAGGGACCAGGAGTTGATAGACGCCGAGATTGTCTCTCTGTTTTCCAAAGGCGCAGTTCAGTTCGCGCCAGACGAGACCGGGTTTTTCAGCAATATCTTCTTGGTTCGCAAAAAGACCGGAGACTATCGCCCGGTCGTCAACCTCTGGTCTCTCAACGGATTTGTGGTTTATCGCCACTTCAAGATGGAAGGCATCCATCTTTTGCGAGACCTTTTACTTCCGGGAGATTGGTTTTCCCGTCTGGACTTGAAAGATGCTTACCTGTCGGTGCCAATTGCTCAGTCTTGTCGTCAGTACCTTCGCTTCCATTGGAAGGGTCGTCCATGCCAGTTCACTTGTCTTCCGTTTGGCCTCAGCTCTGCTCCTTGGTGTTTCACCAAACTGCTGAAGCCAGTGGTTTCGCGTTCTCGGTCTCTCGGCATTCGTTGCTTGATTTACCTCGACGATCTTTTGCTGTTTTGCAACGATGTATCGAGGATTTGATCTCAGACGCGCTTCGTGGTGAGCTTCCTGGAATCCTTGGGATTTGTTATCAACGTTGAGAAGTCGGCGCTAGAACCTTCGCAGGTCGTCCAGTTTCTGGGTTTCGAAATCGTCTCGGTTCGTTGCCTGCTGCGCCCTGCCTTTGACGAAGGTTGCGGCTATACGCAAGGAGATCCGTCGCATACTTCGTATGCGGCAGGTTCCTCTGCGTTGGTTAGCTCGCATCGTAGGTCTTCTCTCATCTTCCATCCAGGCTATCTTTCCGGGACCGCTGCATTATCGGGCGATGCAACGTTTCAAAGCATACCATCTTCGGTTGGGGAGATCATTTGGTGGAGTTGCCTCCAGAGGTTCAGTCCGAACTTCGATGGTGGCTTCTGCATATGCAGGCTTGGAATGGCCAAGCGGTCTTTGGTCCATCCCCAGATTTCATTGTGGAGTCGGATGCCAGTCTGTGGGGCTGGGGCGCCCACTGCGCAGAGCAGGCCACGGGAGGCCCTTGGTCGGAAGCAGAAGTGGGCCTTCATATCAATTGCCTAGAATTGATAGCGGGGTCCTTTGCGGTTCGCAGTTTTGCCAGAGACGAGTCAGACTGTTGCATTCTGCTGCATATGGACAATCTATCCGCAGTCCAAAACATAAACAGGTTGGGAGGAGCCAGATCTTGGGACCTGACGGAGGCAACAAAAGACCTTTACAGGTTTTGCTTCAGGCGCAACATTTCTCTAGTGGCGGAGTATCTTCCGGGAGTATCCAACCTGACAGCAGATTGGTTCTCTCGTCATTGGAGAGACACCAGCGACTGGAAACTGGACGAGGCAGTGTTCCAGCAGCAGTGTCTCCTCAGAGGTCCGTTCCATGTAGATCTTTTTGCTTCCAGGACCAATCGTCAGCTTCTGGCGTTCTTCAGTTGGCTTCCGGACCCAGATTGTGTGGCGGTAGACGCGTTCTTGCAGACGTGGCCACAACAGGGAGCATATGCATTTCCTCCATTCACGATGCTGGCACGGGTTCTACACCAGGTGCGAGTACAGGAGGTAAGTATTCTTCTGGTCACTCCGTTGTGGCCAAGTCAGCTGTGGTACCCGGACCTTCTGGAGTTATCGGTGGAAGATCCTCTTCTCCTCCCTGTGTCGCCTCACCTCCTGTTGAATCCTCGCGGCGAGTCTCATCCTCTCATCCTTCAGGGTCGGCTTCGGTTGGTGGCCTGGGCGATTTCAGGGGTGCCTGGTCAGTCGGTGGCTTATCGCAGGAGGCCAGGGATCTTTTGTGGGACTCCTGGGCCCCTGGTACGAGAAGATCTTATTTGTCCACCTGGAGGGGCTGGTCTAGCTGGTGTCTGGAGAGGGATTATGATCCCTTTACTGCACCTGTGACGGCCATCCTCAACTACTTATCTTTTCGGTTTTCTTCTGGTTAGTCTTTTCGTTCTCTGAATGTTATTCGTTCGGCTATTTCGGCCGCGCATGTTCCAGTTTCAGGCTTTCCGGTGGGCCGTGATCCTTTGGTCTGTCGGTTGTTACGAGGGATCAAGTTGTCTAGACCTCCTGTTCCTAAGTACTCCAGTTTTTGGGATGTGGAGGTGGATCTGCGTTTCTTAAAGAATTGGCCTTCGAATGATTCTTTGACGCTTAGACAGCTGTCTGCTAAACTTACCGTCCTGCTATGTCTGGTCTCTTTCCGCCGAGTTTCGGATGTTCGGGCTTTTGACGTGGACGGATTTTCAGTTCTTCAGGACGGGGTTTCTTTTTCTATATCCCGTTGTTCTAACTCAGACTCTGTTTCTGTTTTTTATCCTTTTTTTAGGGATGTCCCTCAACTTTGTGTGGTGGAAGTTTTACTTCGCTACGTTCAGGTTACTGCTTCCTTACGTTCAGCCCCTTCGGGGCAACTCTTAATTTCTTATGTGAAACCTCACAAACCCGTTTCGTCTATCACCTTGGCTAGGTGGATTCGTTGGGTTCTATCTTTGGCGGGCGTTGACCCTGCTTTTGGGGCTTATTCCGTTAGAGGAGCGTCTGCGTCCGGTGCGGTCTCGGCTGGGGCATCGGTTGCTGATATTTTGCGTTCGGCTGATTGGTCTAGGGAGCACACTTTCCGGCTCTTCTATTTTCGGCCGCAGGTTCATGCGTCAAATTTTTTGGTTTCTTAGTGTTAAAAATGCAAAATACAAAGCCTCCTGTCATGTAGTAAAATTGTACATTATGCTAGCTTTAGTGTACTCATAATCTTAATTTTAATAATGACAGGAGGCGAGTATTTTCCCTCCCTTCCCTCCCATGTTCTTTATAGGAGGTCAGTATGTAAGTACTGTTCTGGGGGGGTTATCTGATGCTAAATGTTGGTTATGTTGTTCTTGTGTTTATTAAGTGATTATTAATGTTTTATATTGTTCTGTAATGTTTATCCTTATGTGTGGAGACGGTCTGTTTCTGTGTTCTTTCACGGAGTTTCCATGTTTTCCAGTGTGACCTTCTCCCAAGGACCGTCTGGAGAGCTGATGAACGAAGAGCGAATGCTGTTACTGTTGGTTGACGGAATCTGAATGTTATCTTGTTCCTGTTTAGTTTCTGTTTGCTTGTTGTTTATACTGCGAAAGAGGAAGTAGTTAGATGTACCAGGCTATTTATGCTTTTGGTTTCTGTTTCTCTGATTGGTTACTGTGCTGCTATGGAGATTTCAGTAAAGAAAGAAATGCAAAATACTCGCCTCCTGTCATTATTAAAATTAAGATTATGAGTACACTAAAGCTAGCATAATCTACAATTTTCACTCATCAATCATTCACATATTATCACTTTCTTCAATTTGGAACTAACAATGGGGATGATAATAGAAAATAACGCCTTTCAAACAAGTTGATATGAATAGCTTTTTGAATTAGGCTAGTATCCTTCCTTACCCACCCTGGTTATGTAACATTCTTTCAGCCACTTCACATGAAAACAATTTCAATGTAATAACATCTCTATCTTTTATTTTGTAACTAAATTTAACTGAGCACATAATAAACTGAGAGATATATTCACAAAACACCATCTTCCAGAGAGGTCCAATTTTGAGATCTCATCTTACAAAGAAACTGAATAGTTTGAAAAATAAATGAACCTCAATAAATTCAGAAAGTCTAATATCCATATCATATTTAATAAAACACAATAAGGACAAGATAATTGTAATTACATTTCTCTTAGGTTTATTTCTCAATCTACTCTCTAGACATTCAAAATGCAGGGATTTATTGTCAGTCTGCATGTATTGTTTGCCTGGTCATTTGTAAGTGATGTGCCTAATGTATGGATCCACCCAGCAACTCAGGACCAGATCTGAATAATACTGCCAATACATTGATGAAGAATGTCTACAATATATCTTGTCCAAACATTGACTTAACAAGCACAATAAGGACCCCTACCAAACCTAATAATTATAAAAGATTATAATCAATCGTGAATCCTTCTGGATTTTAAAATTATACACATTGAAACCATAGCATCTAAAAAAAGGTTTGGAACGTGTTCAAAGATCAGGGTAGTTTTTTGCATTATCTATACATTTTCCTACCCCCACGCCATTTTTTACCTATCCAATAATAATTATCTTTAATTAGTATCATTATAGAAAGCAACAATGGTAGGATTTGTCAAACAGACAGAATCACAGAATTTCCTCTGTCATGCACATGGATTACTGGAGGACAAAGTCTAAAAGAGATTAGAAAGGGTTATGGTGAATAAAGCACCTGGACCTGATGGCATACGCCCAAAAGTACTTAAGGGACTTAGGCCCATATTTATAAAAGCAAACTGGAATTATTCTGGTTAACCAGCTGCATCATAAGGGACAAATAAAAACTTCCATGCATCTAAATATACATTTTTAAGCCCTTAAATGCTTGAGAGGTCTCTAATTAATTGTTTCTCAACACCTTAAGGACCTATGACGGTCCTGGACCATCATGGCTTGTTATACCCTTAAGGACGGTCCTGGACCGTCATGGAATTCCAGGCTCCCTGCCAGCTGCACACCGTTCGAGGAGTCCAGAATCAGATCCCCCCCTCCAAAAAAATGCTCTGTGGTCCTTAAGTGACCATCACGTGCGGGGCCGGTCCATAAAGGGTTAATGCACTAGAGACCTCTATAGCATTCAAGGGGTTAAAAAGTCCAATTAAGTTTAATAGGAGTTTTGATTTGTCCCTTATATTGCAGTTTGTTTGTTCCACAATAACTCCAGTTAGCTTTTATCAACATGGCTTTTTATCAAATTAACAAGACCATTAAACCTAATATTTATTGATGCACTATAATCAGGCATATTGCCATGTGATTTGAGAAAAGCAGATATAGTACCATTACTTAAAAAGGGGGCAAGATGTAAACAGGGAAATTATAGACCTGTGAGCTTGACTTCTGTAGTGTGTAAAATTTTAGAAGATAGTATTCAGCACAAGGGTATTGCAGTTGATGCACTATACTTGGATTTTGCAAGAGCATTTGGTACTGTGGTTCACAACAGGTTACTGAATAAATTAAAAGGCTTTGGTTGGGAGATGATATCTGTGCATGGTTTTCTTTTACCTTCCATTGGATCAACAGGGGTGTTATGGCATGGGCTGAACTTGATGGACACGTGTCTTCTCTCCCATAAACTGTTACTATGTTTCTGTATATGTGAATTGAGACATATATTATTAGTTTTCATCTCTTTCTTTTCAACTAAAAGTAATATTGTACATCAAATTTATTTGATGTTTCACAATTTTATATATATATTTTTATATATTTTTAAAGAAGCTGTAGCTTCTCCTGCTAAAATGGAGTAGGGTACAATGAAAAATGTAGAGTGTTTTAAACATAGTTCTGCTTGTGCTGTAACATTTTCCTTTATGTAATTTTATTCAGTGTTTGTATTCCAGTATCTCACTTATACAGACAGTGGTTTTGACTAAAAGCAGTACCTTGGTGGACCTAGATGGGATTTGTACATTCAGTCTTCTCACATGCTCTTATACTGGTGATGTATTCTACCAGTTGTATAATACATGTGAGTACCAAGGATTGCGTGTGAAAGATATTACCTTGGTGAACCTAGATGGGATTTGTACATTCAGTACCAAGGATTGCATGTGAAAGATTCTACCTTGGTGAACCTAGATGGGATTTGTACATTCAGTACCAAGGATTGCGTGTGAAAGATACAGTCATGTGAAAAAGAAAGTACACCCTCTTTGAATTCTATGATTTTACATATCACAACATAATAACAATCATCTGTTCCTTAGCAGGTCTAAAAATTAGGTAAATAAAACCTCAGATGAACAACAACGTATGACATATTACACTGTGTCATGATTTATTTAGCTCCCCTTATTGGAATCTATTAACCCCTTCAGGCTCCTACAGTACAGAGAGAGCCAATAGTATACCAGAAATGAGAACTCAGCTGAAGCAAGTTGTTTACCGCTTGAGGGCAAAGTGGTGACTAATGTGTTGCTTTGCAAGAGCTGGTGATCTCTAAGGCCCCCAAAGGGTTAACAATGATGCAAATAACAGAGAAAATGGTGCAAATAACAGGCAGATTGTAAGGCCAGTGGGTACTGATATACAATGTAATCTACTGGGCTTTCTTCCCAGGGTGCATTTATGTAGGCACATACAGTTCTGCCATAAAAAGGAAATGTGCCAGTTAGTGGAGAGGATCCGCAGAGAAGAAAAGTCATTAGTGAGGTGGCAAAGTAAGTTCCTAATGAAATATGGATGTAAGGATGAGTAAAGAGTCTCACACTCCATTAACCTTTTTTCTTTTTACTGCCAGAGGCTCTGCAGTACATTGCATAGGACTGGTATACCGTGCAGATTTCAGCTGCAGAAAAAGGGTTAAAGCACACGACTTGTGGTTACTGAACTAAAAATACCTTTCCCTCCTTTATGCATAAAATATTACAGTGGAATTTCAAAAGAGTTCTGTTAATGAATGCATTCCTCTTACAGTCGCAGTTAAAGGAACACTGAGACTGACATTAATGAATGGGAAAGGTATCTCATAACAGATGTGCTTTGTTATACTTATGGACCCAAGTTAACCCTTTGAGTGCAGGAGGTGTACGCAATGTATTGGTTTGCCTCTGGCACTCAAAGGGTTAAAAAGAAAACTGGAGTAATTATGGGGCAAATTGAATGCACAATAGATTAAAAATGCACATTCTGACAATTCACATTGATGTACATGACTTGAATATTAGAGATGTCTCAAGTGCATTACTTTACAGTGCTTAGACCTTGTTAGCAATCAAGTGGTTAATAACCTCATTTGCTTTGTTTGGTTTACTACTGGTTTAAAGTTTTATAATAAATGTAAGGCCCCATAGTGAAGTGAACAATGTTGTTGTGCTTTTTCCATTGATAGAGAAAAGCTGAAGTTAGTTAATTTATTGTGATTAGTGCCAGTTGCTCTTGTATTGAGAAAGGCTGTAATCTTACATCAGCCCATTTACAGATAATCTTATACAACAAACAGGGGCCCTGGAGCTCTGGAAGCATTTCTGCTCCCACAGAGCATATATAAAACTAGATTTTAGGCCTCAGGAAATAAACATGGAATTTTTACAGATGTTAGCAAAAAACAGGGTATTTAAATTTGTACAACTTGAAACCCAAAATATATGTGCTCAGAGTTGTGCAACAAAAAGATAAGCTCGACAGAAAAAATAGCCTGACAACTATCAATAAAATACAATAGTAATACTTTTCTCATTCTATAGCTACTCTCTTTTGTCACACCTCTGTAAAAATAATTCTCAAGATAACAGTATTATACTAGAAAGTATTTAAATTGATATACCCCATGTAGGTGTTAGTGTTCCTTCCTTCCTTACCAATAGGCAGACTAGGCACTTGACCAGACACTTGTCCACAGGCTTGCCCACTGGCACACCCATCCAACCTGCTGTAGTGCCACCTCCCAGGTTCACAACCCTTTAATGTATAATACATTTATTTATAAACAAGTGAAAGAACAAGAAGAGAATTAGCGGTACAGCAAACCCTAGTGGGACATTTTCAAGCATATCTCTATATTACATGCATCTCTATATCTCTATATTACATGCATAATAGAACAGCTACACTCCCTTTCAGCAGGTCAATTCTATCTAGGGTATGGGAGTTCCAAAGTGTTCTTATTGTTTGGCAGGAGGAGTACAGGAGGGGAAAACACTGCATACCTGACTGCAAATTACAGAACATTGGGATGAGGAAAAACTGCAAGAATCAGTGGCAATAAATATCAGCTCAAAGGAAGAGGGGACTGGGGCTGTCTGGGAGGTGGGATAACTGATGGAGGCAGGGAGAAAAAAAAGCAGGGGAGTAGGGAGGTAATGGGACAGAAGGGACCCTATCCAAAGAGGAGTGAAGGGAAAGGGATGAAAGAATAAGAAAGGCAAAGAAGGCTGTGAAGAGTAGCAAGAAATGAAGGCCATGACCCAAGCCAGGCCCCCAAGCTTCAGTCAGGGTCTAGGGACGCGTCACAAAAAGGGAGCCAATGCTCCTAGATCTGTGAGAACCAAGACTGGGAGTTAGGGAGAAGAGAAGTGATGCTTTCCATTGAGTAGATCCTCAAGATACCTTGGACAAGAGCCCTCCGGCACACAGGTCCTCCTCCAATGAGAAGTCAGTGCATTCCTAGCTACAGGAGTATGTGAGAGAGCAATTTTGAAACTGTGTAATATATTTATTTAAATGATCCAGGTTATCCCATGCATCATCTTTCAGACCAGTCTTTCCCAAACCACCCGACTTCCAAACTTCCAGGTTTGATGTCAGTGAGCAAACAGGACGAGCAAACAGGAAGCTTACTAGACTTAGTGTGAAATGAAGAGTTATTAACAACTGCAATGAGGCTGCCAGCAAAACCTCAAAAGTATATATAAGGTCTCCCCAATCGCTTGTAGCATGTCAAAAAAGTACATAAAGTGCAAAAAAATATAACGAGAAAATAGATAACAAAAGAAAATTAAATAAAAATGAAAAACTTATCCATCACAGTAATCATGGTAACATAATGGGAATATCAAGACACAGCTAGCCTTCAGACCCAAAACCCAAAGCGTTTCACCACTCGTCAGAGGTAGCTTTGTCAGATGTAATGAGATGTTACATTGTGAGGTTACTAAAGACTAGTGATGATCGAGCACCCCGATGCTCGGGTGTTCGGGTGCTCTGGCCGAGCGCCCCCGGAGGCTCGAGTGCTCGGCCGAGCACCCGAGCCCCTTTGAAGTCAATGGGAGGACTCGAGCATTACACCAGGCACCCCCTGCTCTGATGAGGGGAGGGTGCCTGGTTCATAGGAAAAGGTCAGAAAATGATGGAAACACCACAGAAATGGTTCAGGGACAGCATAGGGAGGATGTCTGGATGCATCTTGGACTCCAACGTCGCTGCTGGGAACGATGTTTCGCCCGTAGTACGCCATTTTTACAGACTGACCGTAAAACACACAAAAAGGAAGATAAAAACGATTTTAGGCGAAAAATTGTTACCAAACAGTATTTGCTGTATATTTACTTGAACTATCAGGATCACGTCCACTTCCCCGTCCCTTTTTACCCGCCTTCTTCATATTAAACGGAATATATGCCGGTAATCTGCGGCTAGGCACATGAAACAGAATGTGACGCTAATCTGCGGCTAGGCTCAGTGAACGGAATATGTGACGTTAATTTGTGAATTTGCACACTAAACAGAATGTGACAATAATCTATGGCTAGGCACACGTTTAAAATGGGCCTTTTTGTCGCTACGTTGTAAAATCATTGGCCCTGTGCACCTAACAGAATATGTCAGCTTGTCACTGCACTGTGAAATATTTGTCCCTGTGCACCTAGTACAATGTCACCTTAGAACATGTCCCCCCCCACAAAAAAAGGAAATTGTGCCCCCCCAAACAAAATATAAATGCTGCCCCCACACACAACAGTCCTAAAAAGGACTTTTGGGTCTTGAAAGAGTTTCAACAATTTTATTCTCCCTACACTGACTTCCTGTGCATCTAGTATTATATGTCACCTTAAAAATATCCCCCCCACAAAAAAAAGGAAATTGTGCCCCCCCAAACAAAATATAAATGCTGCCCCCCCACACAACAGTCCTAAAAAGGACTTTTGGGTCTTGAAAGAGTTTCAACAATTTTATTCTCCCTACACTGACTTTCCCTGCCTAAGCGCATCTCTCCCTGGCTAAGAATGAGCCGAACTTGCGCGTCGGGTGCTATACAGCACCTGATCATGGGTTCTGGCCAGCCAATCAGTGTAATGCCAGCAGCCAACATGGCTGCTGGCATTACACTGATGTCAGAGCCTCCCCGCACGTTTATTGGCTGCGCAGCAGCCGCAAAACGTGCGGGGAGGAGACCCGAACATGGCGGGCGAGCACATGCGGTACTCGTACGAGTACCGCCATGTGCCGAGCAGTGCGATGCTCGAGCCGAACCGAGCTTCGGCCGAGCATGCTCGCTCATCACTACTAAAGACCTTCATCAATAACCAATAGACATGTAGACATAGTTGATGAGGCTGAGAAAAGGCATGTGTCCATCAAGTCCAGCCCATGCCAAAAATACCCTTTGTGGATTCAGAGGAAGGCAATTTCTAATCTAGCCACAAGTGGATAAAAAAATTCCAGATGGCAGTCAGATAGTTCCCTGGATCAACATCTGATCTGCTTTATAGCCATCTGTTATAATTTTCAATATTGTTATGGGCTAGATAGGCATCCATTGCTTTTTTGAAAGCAGCTGCATTATCTGCAAGTACAAAACGCAGAGGCAAAGAATTCCATAGCTTTACCGCCCTTACTGTAAAGAATCCTTGCCTTTGTTTTAGTCAAAAGCACCTATCCTCTAGTCTGAAAGGATGACCTCTTGTTCTTAGCTCAGATCTGTGCTTAAATAATTAATTGGCTAGTTCTTTGTATTGACCTGGAATGTATTTGTAAATGGTAATCATATCACTCCTTAGACATCTCTTCTCTAATGTAAACAAACCGACTTTGGCTAGTCTCTCTTTATAACTCAGATCCTCCAATCCCTTTTGTTGCACGTCTCTGTACCTTTTCCAGTTTAACAGTCTTTTTTAAGAACTGGCGCCAAAAATTATACTCCATATTCTAGATGAGGCCTAACCAAAAATTTATACAGAGGTAGGATAATATTAGCATCCCTTGCATCTAGACCTCTTTGCTGGCTAATACCATCTCTTGAAGCAGCTGAGTGACTCTGGACACTGCTGTGAAGTCTATCGTCTTTCAGTACTCCTAAATCTTTCACTAATGAGGATTCCCCAAGTTGTTTCCCATTTAGAGTATATGTAGCAAGTTTGTTTCTACAGCCCAAATGCATAATCTTAAATTTATCTACATTAAATGTCATATGCCATTTTTCTGCAGATTCACTCAGTTTATCTAAATCCTTCTGCAGAGAAAAAACATCCATCTCTGTATGTATTTCCTTACATAGCGTAGTGTAATCAGCAAAGACTGAGATGCTACTTTAAATTCCTACTTCTAGATCATTAATAAACAAATTAAAAAGCATTGGGCCCAGGACTGAACCCTGTGGCACCCCACTTATAACTTTACACCAATTTGAAAAGGTTCCATTTGCAACACCTCTCTGCATTCAATCATTTAACCAGTTCTTAGTCCATGTCCAGATAACACCGCCCACACCACAGCCTTTTAATTTATGCAATAACCTGTTACTGTATGAATGGCATATCAATGGCATTTGCAGAATCCAAGTATACAACATCTACAGCAATTCCTCTGTCCAAATTACTACTTACTCTATCATAAAATGCAAGTAAATTAGTCTGGCATGATCTATTATTCATGAAACCATGCTGATTCCTACTAATAATATTGTTTGCATTCACATAGTTCTGAATAGTGTCAGTTAGTAACCCTTCTAGTATCTTACCCACTATGGAAGTCAACCTCACAGGTCATAATTGTCTAGTTTGGATCTTGCTCCCTTTTTAAACAATGGAACGACATCAGCTTTCCTCCAATCACAGGGCACTATGCCTCATGAAATTGAATCAATAAATATTAAGTATAATGGTCTTGCTATTACTGAACAAAGTACCTTAAGTACCCTTGGGTGTATACCATCAGGTCCACATGCTTTATTCACCATGACCCTTTCCAGACTCTTTTGGACCTTGACCTCAGTAAGCCATGTACACGATGGAGGAAATTCCGTTGTTTTGTCTGTTTGCCCATAGCCTGTCATTGCTGATTCCTTTGTATGTATATAGTGAAGCAAAGAACGTATTTAGGGTGTTAGCCATAGCCTTATCCTCACCTCACTGATCAATTCACCTGTCTCAGTCCTAAGAGGACTAATATCAACCTTAACTTTTTTGTTATTAATATACTTGTAGAATTGTTTAGGGCTCTTTAGCAATATTTATCTCATTTTCAGTTTTAGCTAGCTTAATTGCTTGTTTGCAGATTTTATTACATTCTTTATATTTTTTAATTGATGCATCTGACCCATTTGATTTAAACACTTTAAAAGCCTGTTTTTTGTTTCTCATTTCCCTGCAAACCTCATTATTAAGCCTTTATTCCTTTTGTGCTTATTCCCTAATGGTATATATTGACGTGTATATTTGTCTAAGAGCATTTTAAATACATTCCATGATTCTTGTGCATTTTTATCTTTGAAAATTACATCCCACTGAATATCCTTTAATACTTTTTTTTAGCTTTGTAAAATTAGCCTTTTTAAAACTGAATGTTTTAGTTAAACCCTTGCTATGTGTCACGGTTTGTTAAGACTCTCAGACGCAAAGTTAGGTAAAAACACAACTTTATTGAAAAGTTTAAGACAACCCCATAGGGTAACATACACATTCATGCATATATCTTTATTGACAGTAAAGCAGTAATACAATAGCAGTAAAGGCTCTACCGGCCCTGCCAATATACCAGGCAAGGCAGCCAGAAAGTTGGCACTAGGAATAGATAGGCTCTACCGGCCTTGCCAATATACTGGGCAAGGCAGCCAAAAGTAGGTACGAGGACTAGATAGGCTCTACCGGCCTTGCCAATATACCGGGCAGGGCAGCCAGGAAGTAGGTAATAGGAATAGCTAGGCTCTACCGGCCCTGCCAATATACCTGGCAAGGCAGCCAGGAAGTAGGTACACCAGAATAGAGGCTCTACCAGCCTTGCCAATACCGGGTAAGAAAACCCAAGAGTATAATAGAATAGGTTCTACCGGCCTTACCAATATACTGGGCAAGGCAGCCTAGTAAGAGGTGAATGGCAACCACTAAAGCCTCAGTGACTATAAAGGTGGCAACAGCAGTCACAGGGATGGCATAAGAGGCTAAGTCAGCATAAGTGGCAAGCCAAGGAATACCTGGGTATACGGGTGGCTTAAGGAGCGAACCAGTACCCTGTACGTGGAACGCTAATCGTGACTGGTAATCACAGCCGGGTGGCTTGTGGAGCCAACCCGTGCCCACACACCGGGAAAGCTAAGCGTCTTGACAATAGCAGCCGGATGGCTCAAGGAGCGAACCATTACCCTGTACATGGAACGCTAATCGTATACTGCAAATAACAGCCGGATGGCTATGAAGCGAACCCGTGCCCATACACTGGGAGCGCTATGTGTGTAGACAATAGCAGCCAGATGGCTAAAGGAACGAACCAGTACCCTGTAAGTGGAATGCTAATCGTGAACGGTAATCACAGCCGGATGGCTTGTGGAGCCAACCCGTGCCCACACACCGGGAAAGCTAAGCGTCTTGACAATAGCAGCCGGATGGCTAAGGGAGTGAACCAGTACCCTGTACGTGGAACGCTAATCTTATACTGAAATAACAACCGGATGGCTTGTGATGTGAGCCCGTGCCCACACACTGGGAACGCTTAGGTGTCTTGACAATAACAGCCGGATGGCTAAGGGAGCGAACCAGTACCCTGTACATGGAACGCTAATCGTATACTGTAATCACAGCCAGGTGGCTTTTGGAGCGAACCTGTGTCTATACACTGGGACGCTGTGCGTCATGGCGATAGCAGCTGGATGGCTAAGGGAGCAAACCAGTACCCTGTACATGGAACACTAATCGTATACTGCGATAACAGCCGGATAGCTGTGAAGCAAACCAGTACCCCGTACTGGATAAACCGGCAGAAGGTAGAAATGTCGCCAGGGCGACTCAGGAACGTCAGCTGACTACAGCAAACTGGAAAGGCACCAGCAGGTGGAAATCTGGAATCAGCATGCAGACGATCAACCGGATCAGGAACGGCAGCAGGGACTGGCAGCAGGAAACGATGACCAAGCGGCGACTCCAACCGGATCAGCAACGGAAGCAGGAACCACCGGACAGGAACTACAGGAACTGGATGAATACTGGTAGCAGGAACACAGCAAAGGACCCAGGAAGCTCAGGAACGTAAGGTAGATACGAGCAGCATAGAGACAACATGAAAGGGCATCCAAAGGGTGCCCAGACTCAGTCTAAATAGGCAATGCAGGGCGGGCTGCAAACAGGCAGCCAATAGAGAGCCCCCTATAGGTAATAGACACAACAAGAGAGCAATCACGGTCACTGTGGTACTATGGGGTTTCTCATAACACATTTCAAAGGATACCATATTGTGATCACTGCTACCCAAATGTTCCCTTATATTGTTTATCATGTCAGAATTGTTTGAGAGAACTAGTTCAAGCAAGGCCTCTTTTCTTTAGTTGGCTCCTCTTCTATTTGGGACATAAAATTATCATTTTTCAAACTTGATTGAATGATTTCCCTTTCTTGTGCCAGAAGTCATATTGCTCCAGTCACTTTCAGGATAGTTGAAATCTCCCATAATAATTACCTTTGCAGACCTAGAAGCCTTTTCCATTTGCAGTAAAAGTTGGACTTCCTCCAACTCTCCAATATTAGGTGGCTTGTATCAACTCCCCACTAACATATTTTCATTATGTAAGCCCCCAGTGTGTATTTCAACCCACAAGGCCTCTACCTTTTCATTGGACCCATCGTTTATATCTTCCCTTAAACTAGGTTTTAAGGCATGCTTTACATATAGGCATACCCCTCCTCCTCTTTTATTAACCATATCCCACCTAAAAAGTGAATAACCCTCTAGATTGACTGCTAAGTCATATGCATCATCTAACCAGGTTTCAGACACACCAATCAGATCATACTGCTCATGTGCTGCAATAATTTCTTGTTCCCCCATCTTACCAGCCAGACTACAAGCATTTTTATCATTTTGCCATTGTTAAAGATTTCATTATTTGTCAGATGTATCTGCCTTTTATCAGGCTGTAACAATGGCAACTCCCTATTAGGTGATCTAGCCCATGCTCCTTATCTAATCCAATTTTCTCAGTTATACTACCTTCACCATCCTGTGTTGCAGCACCCCCCCCCTTCTAGTTTAAAATCTCCTCCAGCCCTCTAACCATCCTAACACCCAGCACCATGGCCCCCCTTCCGATAAGGTGCAATCCATCAAGACTATAAAGATTGCCCCCAAGGAAAAGGCTGCCAATGTTCTAGGATCCCAAATCCCTCCTGCTTTCACCAAGTCTATAGCCATGCATTTAACTCCCTAATCTCCCGTTGCCTTTCTAATGTAGCGTGTGGCACAGGTAGTATTTCAGAAAATACTACCTTAGAGGTCCTCTGCTTAAGCTTACATCCTAAGTCTCTGAAATCCTTCTTAAAGGGGAACTTTCACCTGATAAATTTTTTTTCCCATATGTTCAAACACATAAGCAGTATCAGGAAACATTATGCTTACATTTTATTTTTACCTGCTATTAAAGATATTTGATGTCCAAGACGAGCACTTCCGCATTCAGCGGCACAGTGCATCTTCGGCACAGCTCTCAGGACTTCCCAGCGCTATTACAGCCTCCTCCCACCTCCCTCCCAGCTGCCCCAGCGAACGCATTCATGTTTCACTTCGGTGTGGTGTGAAAAGCTCCTACTGCTACAGCAAGCTACAGTTGGCATTATACTGATGTTGCAACCTCATTATAATGCCATTTGTAGCTTGCTATAACAGTAGGAGCCGTTCACACCTTACCGAAGTGAAACGTGAATGCTCTTGCTGGGGCAGCTGGGAGGGACGTGGGAGGAGGCTGTAATAGCTCTGGGAAGTCCTGAGAGCTGTGCCGAAGATGCACTGTGCCGCTGAATGCGGAAGTGCTCGTCTTGGACATCAAATATCTTTAATAGCTGGTAAAAATAAAATGTAAGCATAACGTTTCTTGATACTGCTTATGTGTTTGAACATATGGGAAAAAAATTTTATCAGGTGAAAGTTTCCCTTTAACAGACCACCATTTTCCACTGCTTTTGTACCAACATGTACCATGATAGCCAGGTCATGCCCAGCCCCTCCCAACAAACTATCAACCCAAACAGCCACATGTCGAACCCGAGAGACCTGGGAGACAGCATATTGTTTGATTGTAGTGATCCTGGCAACAGATTACCCTGTCTGTCTTCCTAATACAAGCCATGGTAATTTGCACTGACCAAATCTCAAAGTGAAATGCTTAACTGTAATGCCTCTAGTAATCTAGAAACATAGAGATGATATATGTTTACCACATGCATCTCCAACAGTTATAATGTAACTATTAATAAACAAAGGAAACATAAGGTGATTCAGATGACACAGTCAACAAAAATGTAATTAATATGGTATGTTTGAGGCAAACTAATTGTTATCACCAATTGGTCATATTACAAAGTATCAAATGAAACTATAAGTATAAACCATTTTCGGCAAGGTGCACCTTCCTCGTTACGGTTTACTATTGAAATGTCACCCTCTATTTGACGACCATGAAAAGCATGATATCTGAATGTTGCCCGCATTAAAAGGGATGTCGCTCGCCTAAGGGTTGACCATGAAGATGATCTGTGAGTAGTGTTGAGCGAGCATGCTCGGCCGATGCTCGGATCGGCTCGAGCATCGCTCTGCTCGGCACATGGTGGTACTCGTACGAGTACCGCATGTGCTCGCCCGCCATGTTCGGGTCTCCTCCCCGCACGTTTTGCGGCTGCTGCGCAGCCAAAAAACGTGCAGGGAGGCTCTGACATCGGTGCAATGCCAGCAGCCATGTTGGCTGCTGGCATTACACTGATTGGCTGGCCAGAACCCATGGTCGGGTGCTGTATAGCACCTGACCATCGAGTTCGGCTCAGTCTTAGCCAGGGAGAGCTGAGGATAGGAAGGGAAAGTCAGTGTAGGGAGGAAAAAAAGCAAAATTGTGAAAAAAAAGAACCAAAAGTCCTTTTTAGGACTACTGTGTGTGGGGGCAGCAGGTTATTTTGTGTGGGGGGAAAAAAAAAAAAATATATATATATATATTCTGTTTAGTGTGCAAAGTTGCAGATTAGAGCACATTCTGTTTAGTGTGCACAGTTGCAGATTAGAGCACATTCTGTTTAGTGTGCAAAGTTGCAGATTAGAGCACATTCTGTTTAGTGTGCAAAGTTGCAGATTAGAGCACATTCTGTTTAGTGTGCAAAGTTGCAGATTAGAGCACATTCTGTTAAGTCTTCAAACTAAAATATCAAAGTCACATATTCCATTCAGTGTGCGTCGCCGCAGTTTAGCAGCACATTCTGTGTACTGTGCACAGTTGCAGAATAGGAAGAAATACTGTTAAGTCTTCAAACTAAAATATCAAAGTCACATATTCCATTCAGTGTGCTTCGCCGCAGTTTAGCAGCACATTCTGTGTACTGTGCAGAGTTGCAGAATAGGAAGAAATACTGTTAAGTCTTCAAACTAAAATATCAAAGTCACATATTCCATTCAGTGTGCTTCGCCGCAGTTTAGCAGCACATTCTGTGTACTGTGCAGAGTTGCAGAATAGGAAGAAATACTGTTAAGTCTTCAAACTAAAATATCAAAGTCACATATTCCATTCAGTGTGCTTCGCCGCAGTTTAGCAGCACATTCTGTGTACTGTGCAGAGTTGCAGAATAGGAAGAAATACTGTTAAGTCTTCAAACTAAAATATCAAAGTCACATATTCCATTCAGTGTGCTTCGCCGCAGTGTAGCAGCACATTCTGTGTACTGTGCAGAGTTGCAGAATAGGAAGAAATACTGTTAAGTCTTCAAACTAAAATATCAAAGTCACATATTCCATTCAGTGTGCTTCGCCGCAGTGTAGCAGCACATTCTGTGTACTGTGCAGAGTTGCAGAATAGGAAGAAATACTGTTAAGTCTTCAAACTAAAATATCAAAGTCACATATTCCATTCAGTGTGCTTCGCCGCAGTGTAGCAGCACATTCTGTGTACTGTGCAGAGTTGCAGAATAGGAAGAAATACTGTTAAGTCTTCAAACTAAAATATCAAAGTCACATATTCCATTCAGTGTGCTTCGCCGCAGTGTAGCAGCACATTCTGTGTACTGTGCAGAGTTGCAGAATAGGAAGAAATACTGTTAAGTCTTCAAACTAAAATATCAAAGTCACATATTCCATTCAGTGTGCTTCGCCGCAGTGTAGCAGCACATTCTGTGTACTGTGCAGAGTTGCAGAATAGGAAGAAATACTGTTAAGTTTTCAAACTCAAATATTAAAGTCACATTTTCCATTCAGTGTGTGTCACCGCAGTTTAGCAGCCTATTCTGTGTACTCTGCACAGTTGCAGAATAGGAAGAAATACTGTTAAGTTTTCAAACTCAAATATTAAAGTCACATATTCCATTCTGTGTTCGTCACCGCAGTTTAGCAGCCTATTCTGTGTACCCTGCTCAGTTGCAGAATAGGAAGAAATACTGTTAAGTTTTCAAACTCAAATATTAAAGTCACTTATTCCATTCAGTGTGTGTCACCGCAGTTTAGCAGCCTATTCTGTGTACTCTGCACAGTTGCAGAATAGGAAGAAATACTGTTAAGTTTTCAAACTCAAATATTAAAGTCACATTTTCCATTCAGTGTGTGTCACCGCAGTTTAGCAGCCTATTCTGTGTACTCTGCACAGTTGCAGAATAGGAAGAAATACTGTTAAGTTTTCAAACTCAAATATTAAAGTCACATATTCCATTCTGTGTTCGTCACCGCAGTTTAGCAGCCTATTCTGTGTACTCTGCACAGTTGCAGAATAGGAAGAAATACTGTTAAGTTTTCAAACTCAAATATTAAAGTCACTTATTCCATTCAGTGTGTGTCACCGCAGTTTAGCAGCCTATTCTGTGTACTCTGCACAGTTGCAGAATAGGAAGAAATACTGTTAAGTTTTCAAACTCAAATATTAAAGTCACATTTTCCATTCAGTGTGTGTCACCGCAGTTTAGCAGCCTATTCTGTGTACTCTGCACAGTTGCAGAATAGGAAGAAATACTGTTAAGTTTTCAAACTCAAATATTAAAGTCACTTATTCCATTCAGTGTGTGTCACCGCAGTTTAGCAGCCTATTCTGTGTACTCTGCACAGTTGCAGAATAGGAAGAAATACTGTTAAGTTTACAAACTCAAATATTAAAGTCACATTTTCCATTCAGTGTGTGTCACCGCAGTTTAGCAGCCTATTCTGTGTACTCTGCACAGTTGCAGAATAGTAAGAAATACTGTTAAGTTTTCAAACTCAAATATTAAAGTCACATATTCCGTGTAAGATGAAGAAGGCGGGTAAAAAGGGACGGGGAAGTGGACGTGATCCTGATAGTTCAGGGCGCGGGTCAGGACGCGTAGAAACTGTGCCTGGTGCCAGAGCACAAGAAAGAAAGACATCCACCATACCTAGCTTCATGTCTAATTTTACAGGGCGTCGCAGGACATCACTCTCGAGGTCCGACCACTGCGAACAGGTGGTCGGTTGGATGACAGCTGATACTGCTTCCAGTCGGTTAAGCACCACCCTGTCTTCCACCAAGTCCACTCTCAGTAGCCAAGAGTCTGGTCAACATAATCCTCACTCTGATCATCCTTCCTCCCACCATACACGGTCTGGTCAAAGAAGTGATCCCACACTGGGATATAGTGAGGAGCTCGTCTCATCACCAATCCTTCATTTGACCCTCTCTCCAAGCACGCTTGCAGAGGAACATGACATCTTGTGCCCTGATTCACAACCTCTAGAGGCTACCCAATCACAAGAAGATGACAGATGTGAACGGCATTTAAGGTCAAAGGAAGTGGATGATGATGATGATGATGAGACACAGTTGCCATTAAATCAACCACTATTTCCGTCTCAAGACCTTGTTGAGGAGAATGTTATACAGTTGTCAATGACTGAGTATGTGGTGGGATCAAGACATGAGGAGGATGATCAGAGTGAGGAAGTGGAGGAGGACTTGGTGGACGATGAGGTGACTGACCCCACCTGGGAAGGTGTAGAGCCGAGCGGTGACAGCAGTCCTGAGGGTGAGCCATCTGCAGCACCGCAACAGGCTGGAAGAGGCAGTGGTGTGGCTACAGAAAGAAGGCGGACCGCACCAAACCGGCCCGCAAATGTTCCACGGAGCACCCCCTTGCGTAAATCTACCTTGCCAAAGGGTAGGTGTTCCGCGGTATGGCGTTTTTTTAAGGAAAGTGCGGACGACAAAAGAATTGTAGTTTGCAACCTGTGCCACACCAGAATGAGCCGAGGCATGAACACTAGAAACCTCACCACCACCAGCATGATCCGACACATGGCATCCAAGCACCGTAGTAAGTGGGAGGAACGCCTGGATCGCCCATCTGTGTCTGCAGGCCACACCACTGCCTCCTCTTCCCCTGTTTTCGGTGCCGGCCAATCGCCTGTCGAAGGCGCAGGCCCGCATACCTCCCGCCCTGCACCTGTAGCATCTGAAGCACCATCAGCGACCACATCCACTTCCCTGTCCCAGCACAGCGTCCAAATGTCGTTACCCCAGGCATTTGAGCGCAAGAGAAAGTACCCAGCCACCCACCCACAGGCCATAGCACTAAACTCACACCTTTCCAAATTACTGGCCATCGAAATGCTGCCATTTAGGCTTGTGGACACTGAGTCCTTCCGCAGCCTGATGGCAGCAGCTGTCCCTCGGTACGCGGTCCCCAGCCGCCACTACTTTTCCCGGTGTGCCATCCCCGCATTACACCACCATGTGTCCCGTAACATCACCCGTGCCCTGACCAACGCAGTTACTGGGAAGGTCCACTTAACGACTGACACATGGACAAGTGCTTGTGGCCAGGGACGCTACATTTCCCTGACGGCACACTGTGTGAATGTCGTGGAGGCTGGGAGCGACTCGGACCCTGGGATGGCACGGGTGCTACCCACGCCGAGGATTGCGGGCCCTACCTCCATCAGGGTTTCCGCCAGCACCTACGTTATTGGCTCCTCCTCCTCCGTTTCCACCTCCGAATTCTCTACACGCAGCGCCACTCCCCCATCAGCCAGTAGCTGGAAGCAGTGTAGCACTGCAGTGGGGAAGCGTCAACAGGCCGTGCTGAAGCTGATCTGCCTTGGGGACAAACAGCACACGGCCTCAGAGCTGTTGCAGGGGATTAGTCACCAGACCGAGCAGTGGCTCTCGCCACTCAACCTGCAACCAGGCATGGTTGTGTGTGATAATGGGCGTAACTTGGTGGCGGCTTTGGAGCTCGGCAAGCTCACACACGTACCATGCCTAGCGCATGTATTTAATTTAGTGGTGCAGCGATTTCTAAAAACCTACCCCAATGTGCATGATCTCTTGACCAAGGTGCGCCGCGTGTGTGCACATTTCCGTAAGTCATCTACAGCTTCGGCCGGCCTGTTGAAGCTGCAGCAGCGCTTACAATTGCCAGCTCACCGGCTGCTGTGTGACGTGAGCACGCGCTGGAACTCCACCTTCCACATGTTGGCCCGGCTTTGTGAGCAGCAGAGGGCAGTAGTGGAGTACCAGCTGTTACACGGTCGTCGCCTCTCCGTTCAACTTCCTGTAATCAGAAGTGAGGAGTGGGAATGGATGTCAGACCTCTGCGAGGTTTTACGCAATTTTGAGGAATCGACACAGATGGTGAGCGGCGATAACGCTATTATCAGTGTAACCATCCCACTTCTGTGTCTACTGAAACGCTCGCTGCTCACAATTAAAACCGACGCTTTGCATGTGGAAGAGGTGGAAATGGGGGAGGAAGAGCTTACACAAGGTGATAGCCAGAGCACCCTCACTTCGTCTTCTCAGCGACAATTGGAGGAGGCGGAGGAGGAGGAGGAGGAGGAGGAGGAGGAAGACACGGTTGCCTCCGCTACAGAGGGTAGCCATGGAACTTTAGTTCCATCTCTTCAGCGTGGGTGGGCAGAAGAGGAGGAAGAGGATGAGGAGATTGAGAGTCATCCTCCTGGTGAGGACAGTGAAATCTTGACTGTTGGTACTCTGGCACACATGGCTGACTTTATGTTAGGCTGCCTTTCCCGTGACCCACGCGTTATACGCATTTTAAACAACACGGATTACTGGGTGTTCACCCTTCTGGACCCCCGCTACAAAGAGAATTTCTCATCTCTCATTCCTCCGGTGGAGAGGACAAGCAAAATGGTGCAATACCAGAAGGTTCTTGTTGAAAAATTGCTCCAAAATTTTCCATCTGACAACGCTGGCGGCAGAGTACGTGCTACCTTGGCCAACCGAGAAGGGGAGAAAAGGGGAGCACACAGCAGTTCCGACAAAGGCAGGGCAACACTCTCCAAGGCGTGGGACACCTTCATGACACCCCGCCAGCACCCTCACCCTGATGCGCAGCCTAGTGTCACAAGGAGGGAAAAGTTTTGGAAGATGGTGAAGGAGTACGTAGCAGACCGTGTCAGCGTCCTCAATGATCCCTCTGTGCCTTACAACTACTGGGTGTCCAAGCTGGACACGTGGTATGAACTGGCACTCTACGCCTTGGAGGTGCTGGCCTGCCCTGCCGCCAGCGTTCTGTCTGAGCGGGTATTTAGTGCTGCTGGTGGCATCATAACAGATAAGCGTATCCGCCTTTCCACCGACAATGCTGATAGGTTGACACTTATAAAAATGAACAAGGCCTGGATTTCCCCTGACTTCTCCACTCCACTGGAGGAAAGCCCCGGGGGAACATAAACTCACTTTATATATGTTATTTACAATGATGGGAATACTCTGTATTCCCATTCACCCCTTCCACCCAAAAAACGGGTATATGGTTGACTCTTAATCTTCTCATCCTCCTCCTCCTCTTCCATATGCCCTGGGATATAATTTTTATATAGGGCCAGCTCACCAGCGGGCCCTGTGATATAATTTTTATATAGGGCCAGCTCACCAGCGGGCCCTGTGATATAATTTTTATATAGGGCCAGCTCACCAGCGGGCCCTGTTTGACAATTTTTATATAGGTCAGCTCACCAGCGGGCCTTCTCATATAATGTTTTATTGGGTCAGCTCTCTAGCGGGCCCTCTCATATAATGTTTTATAGCGTCAGCTCACTAGCGGGCCTTCGCATATAATGTTTAGGATGGTCAGCTCTGCAGCAGACCCTCACCCATAATGTTTTAGATGGTCAGCTCAGCGCACGTTTCCCTCTTAATCATGGCCTCAGTTCAATAAAATCAAGGAAATTTTTGGGATAATTTGCCTCTGTGCACGTTTCCCTCTTAATCATGGCCCCAGTTCAGAAAATCAAGGAAATTTTTGGGATAATTTGCCTCTGCGCACGTTTCCCTCTTAATCATGGCCTCAGTTCTGAAAATCAAGGAAATTTTTGGGAGAATTTGCCTCTGCGCACGTTTCCCTCTTAATCATGGCCTCAGTTCTGAAAATCAAGGAAATTTTTGGGAGAATTTGCCTCTGCGCACGTTTCCCTCTTAATCATGGCCTCAGTTCTGAAAATCAAGGAAATTTTTGGGAGAATTTGCCTCTGCGCACGTTTCCCTCTTAATCATGGCCTCACTTCAGAAAATCAAGGAAATTTTTGGGAGAATTTGCAGATGATATACAAGTAAATATACAGCAAATATTGTTTGGTAACAATTTTTTGCCTAAAGTCGTTTTTATTTTCCTTTTTGTGTGTTTTATGGTCAGTCTGTAAAAATGGCGTACTACGGGCGAAAGATCGTTCCCAGCAGCGATGTTGGAGTCCAAGATGCATCCAGACATCCTCCCTATGCTGTCCCTGAACCATTTCTGTGGTGTTTCCATCCTTTTCTGCCATTTTCCTATGGACCAGGCACCCTCCCCTCATCAGAGCAGGGGGTGCCTGGTGTAATGCTCGAGTCCTCCCATTGACTTCAATGGGGCTCGGGTGCTCGGCCGAGCACTCGAGCCTCAGGGGGTGCTCGGTCAGAGCACCCGAACACCCGAGCATTGGGGTGCTCGCTCATCACTATCTGTGAGCACTGCCATGTAGATGCAAAAAAATATAGGCTATATCACAGGGGGAAGATAAGATGAGTTAACATCAATGCACATTCTCACATGTAATGGCACAGCTACCTATAGAAGTGCTAGGATCTCCATGCACCACTGAGTGACCCAATTGAGGAAAAACTGTTGACCCCAATAGAACCCCACAGCTAGTCCAAAGTATAACTCTATGGCATCTCAACAGGAATGGCCTTCTGGTACTTTGCTGGATGTGCACTTGAGAAGTGTAATAATGAGATGACTGCAGTAGTTTTATGGAATATTTCCATGGAGGTCAATAGATATCAAAAAATAAAAAAAATCGATCATAGTAGCTGCAAGGGAAAAGGTGAGGTTGAATTTCAATTGATTGTTATTCAATCTATACATAGATCCTCTGGGCCCAACCACACAAAAACGATATCATTTATGTAGAGATAACAAGGTAGAACATGTGTTGTGAACATTTCCCTTTTCCACCAACCTAAAAAAAGGTTGGCTTAAGATGGTGCACATTTTGTCCCATGGCACTCAAAACGTATAAGAACTGTATATCAAAAACAACATAGTTATGCTGAAGCAAAAAATGCAAAAGATCCAACAAAAACTCACAGAACCTCATATCCGAAGACAAATTAGATTGTTTGAGAAAATAGGATCCAGCTTTTATCCCTTGTTCATGATATATATTGGAATATAATGCCTCAACATTACAGGTCAATGGTGCCTGGTTCGATTATAACCTCTTGTGGTTTAATCAAAAGGTCTGCTGAATCTGGTAAATATGAATCAAGTTCTAAAACCATTGGTTGAAAAAAAAAAATCAAGAAACAAACAAACCTTCTCACACAGGCCTCCAACTCCTGCAAATATTGAGCATCCAGGTGTTTTAGTAGCATTTTTTATGCACTTTGGGTAGCGCATAAAATATAGACACAACAGGAAACTGAACTCTGAGAAAACCAGATTTCTTTTTGGAGATAATTCCTTCTGTGAAAGCAGACTGTAATTTGAAATCGATTTTCTTCTTAAATATTTCTGTAGGGTCAGAAGGCAAATCGATTTCGTAATTGTCTTAAAACCTTTGTCTTATACATCTCTATGGGCCATTTAATAACATTACCCCCTCTTATCCTCTTCTTATATAATTACACTAGTTGAAGAGCCTGTGTACACGGGCCACAGTGTCAGACGGTCACGGTGTAGTTATGCACAGTAGAGACTGCCCGCACCGCGGCTGATACGGAGCGAGGTGTTCCGAATTCAGACCAGGGTCCTGAAGGTGAGCAGAGAGGACTCTGGTCTGACTTCGGAGTGCCCCATTCCGTATCAGCTGCGTCACGGACAGTCTCTACTGCGCATGACTGCAGCATGCGCAGAAGTCTCTACTGCGCATCACTGCATCGTGACAAACTTTTTAGCAAATTAGAATATTGGGTTATTCCATCAATTCACTTCTGATAGTGCTCAATGTTCTAATGTTGTAAGGTTTTCAAGGGGATAGTATTTGTGGGTAAACGTAGAACATAATTATATACCAATTGAAAAATATGTTTAACTGTGGGCACACGCTGAATGAAGGTGTAAATTCTGTGGAATGTTTAAAATCTGTCTTTCTTCACATAGATTGAATAGTACAAGACTCTTCATTCTCAGAAGAGTCAAGCAAATCCATAAACAATACTCGATCAGAATAGTATTTCATATCATTACGTTTATCAAAAACATTTTTAAGCAACACTTTCTTACAAAAAAGAGAAATATGCTTGAGTAGTTCGAATTTATCAAGGAGGTGATGACTGGAAAAAGAAAGACCTTTTTTCCAATACTGACCTCTGAGTATCTGTAAGTTCATAAGAAGAGAGATTAATGACACACATTTGTGTTTGTGCTTTTTGTCCCTCTTATGAACCCGATGCTGAATGAACTGTCCTCTGTAGCCCCATTGGAGGTGGTTTCTCAACTGCCTAATGCTTGTCTCTACGGATGCGTTTTTATGCTACATTATTATACTTTTTGATTAATAAAGTTTTTTTCATATTCTTTGTTACCTTCTTGTGTGCATTGTTTTATTAGTCCTCTATCTTCGGTGGCCATCTGGACTGTCTTGTGCAATAAAGGGGAACTATGTATAAATCTTATGATTTTGGCCTATGAATGCAGCAGAGCTATTTGAGCTCTATAATTAGGTATTTATCATTCTAGACTGGTGCAAACCATTTGTCTTTAGTTAGGTTATACCAAATCGTAGACAGCCATAAACCCATTCAGTGCTGTATCATTGTACTCAGTTGCAGCATTACATACAACATAATTCCCAAACTCAACTATTTATAGTTAATTTGAAAACTGAACCTTACTTATTTGTTCACCTTGTTTGTAGTGTCAGAAGAGAATGTTATTAAAAAATGGAACTGCAAGCCCACTGTAATGATTGCATTTAAAAGCCATTAGAAGTAACGGGTTCTGACACCACCAAAAACTCACATTGTGTATAATTTTCTAAAGCTCTTGTTATAATGGGAAAAAGCCTTAACAGTTAATTATTAGAGATGGGCGAAAAATCTAATAGATTTCCCACAGGACTTTTCAAAAAAAAGATTTCCCGCTCTTTCACAAAACTTCCCACCCATAAACAATAAATAAGATGTTCTTCTTTTAGAACTGCCAAAAAAGTTTCCCACAAGAACTTTACAGTGTTTCCCTACATTTTCTATTACTGCAATATTTATTCTGCAAAATTACTTCTTCTGAGGGCTGAAGTGGAGAAATAAATAGCTGAAAGTTAAAGTTTTGAGTCCTACAGCAATATATGCCTTGATAAAAATGTCAGCAGGCTGATTAAGTAACATTGGCACAAACATCCTTGTAAAATAACTGTGGCTTGGAATATTCAAGCAGGGCACACCACATGACATCAGTTCTGTAAAGCCTCTGTTTTCAACAAATGAAAAGGGTAGCATATCAACTGCCAACATTCTTTTAGTAAAGTCTGGGATTTTAGAACTGTGTAATCTTATTGCTTTAATGACATGATTTTTTGAGGTGGTGGGGGTGTGGCGGTATGTGTAGGGACTATATGAGGTAGATTTAAAGGCAGGCGATAAAATAACTGGTAGGGCCAAAGTAAATACCGGTGAAATAATAAACTGTGTAACGCAGTATTCAAAGGCCCTACCAGCTAAAACCACAAAGGATGTTAAGCCACAGAAACAGTCCGTTTTGTGAGTTTAGTTCACAAAATGCTGCTAAACGCAGCAATATTGGGAACTTAATAGTAAAAAAAAGTCAACTATCGGTGCCTGACATACTGCCAAGCACCGATCATTAACTGATATGTCTTACACTTACCTGTTATCCACTGTCTGTCTCCTTCTGTCTTCTCTTCTTTCCTGTATCTTCTGTCCTTTTCGTCTTTCTTCAGTCTTCTTGCTGTAAAACAAAAAAGAAAATTATATTGAGGAAATAAGTGTCACCCTAATACATACTTTAATCCCTTGAGTACCAGAGGTGTACGCAACACATTGCAAAGCAATACGTTGGGTACCTCTCTGGTGCTCAAAAGGGTTAAATAATGTATTAACATTGTCCAGTTCCATAAATATACGATGCCCAAGTTGTTCGCAATAAATCTCGCCATATATGCCATGTTAAATAATGCCATGTTAAAGTTATTTCTCCAAAATACTTAGCTTTATAGTTAACAATGCTTGCTGTCTCCACCGCTGTGTGAGGCCGAGGAGGCAGCATTATGCAGCAGACCCCCCTTCTGTCTTCCTCATTGGCCAATGCCCGTTACACACTGAGGGAATTGTTAGTGAACCTGCCTTTATATATGGGCAGTTTCACTTCCAGTTCCCTCACAGCTATTGGCTGGGATGTGCTTACTCACATCCCAGCCAATCAGCTCTGAGCAGCTGTGCTTTGAAACTGTTTGGCTGGGATGTGAGTAAGCACATCCCAGCCAATGGCTGTGAGGGAACTGGAAGTGAGACTGCCCATATATAAAGGCAGGTTCACTACCAGTTCCCTCTGTGTGTAAAGGGCATTGGCCCATGAGGAAGACAGAAGGGGGGGTTCTGTGCTGCATGATGCTGTCTCCGCTGCCGCCACTTCCGTGGCCACACACAGCGGCGGAGACAGCATGCATAATTAACAAGAAAGCTAAGTATTTTGGAGAAATAACTTTAACATGTATTATTTAGCATTACATTATTTAACATGGCATATATAGCGAGATTTATTGCGAACAACTTGTACATCATATATTACTAACTGGCAGCATATTTATAGAACCAGACAATGTTAATACATTCTTTAACCCTTTGGAGCACCAGTGTGGTACGCAATGCATTGCTTTGCAATGCGTTGAGTACACCTGTGGCACTCAAGGGGTTAAAGTATGCATTAGGGTGATGCTTACTTCTGCATTGTACTTATAATTTTCTTTTTTGTTTTACAGCAAGACAACTGAAGAATGAAGAGAAGACAGAAGATACAGAAGAGAAGAAAAAAGGACAGAAGATGACCAGCATGCTGAGGACTCCATTGGACATCAGGATAAATGGTAGTGTTACTTGTAATGAGATGTTGCTTTACTTAGGTTAACCCTATGAGTGCAGGCGGGGTAATTATACCCCACTGGCACTCATAGGGTTAATTCTACTAACTTTGGACATGTTTTAGGCACTTTGGATGTATCAATACATCCACTGAGGACTTTGGGTTTTTTTTGCCCGTTAATAACTGTGTTAGCTGCCTAAAAATCCGATAAGGGACATTACGGAAAGGAGGGGACAATATATGTATATGGACTAAAGCACGTTTATCAATGTATTGTGAAGACTACAAAATCATGTATATCACACATGGGGTGCCACAAACTCCACAAAGTAATACATATAGAAAAACAAAAAAGATAAAGATAGTGGATTTGATAATGGGCACTCAGTTGTATAAAGAAAATATAATACCCAGCAAATTAAGAAAAATATAAATTTATTATCACAAATATAAATATATAACCTCCTCTAGCAATCCCCAATCAAACCCACCTGGGCAGTTCTACTCAGATATCCCTAACTAACATACATGTATATCATATTAATAAAAACAACATAACAAAGGTACTAACCACATTAATACCAAGCAGTTCCCTCTTTATCATAAGTAACAACAATTAAAATTGTAGGGATCATTATATAGTATGAAACACTGCAGTTTTGTCTAATATATACCCAGAGACTAAGTATTCACTCATTTGTAACAGTCACTGGAGATATAGTGATAATCATATAAATCGATGAAGATGAATATAATGGTTAATGAATTTCCAAACGGAACAAATATTTAGATGAAAACAGTTAATAAGTTCCATAAGGAAGAGCGTTGTTAGTGATTAGCTGTTAATAGCATTCATAAGTCAGAATGTTGTTAATGAAGCAATGTTATTGTAGTGAACAACCATATACAAATCAAACTTGCAAAATCATACCATGTGTTTGAATGTGTCCGGTTCTCTGCGTTCATAACTCTGATATTGTATTCATTGCTTGCATACCTTAAATGATGATATTTTATAAACTCACGGTCTCTTAAACAAATCTGAAAGGATCCTATGTCTGAGTTGCTGCTTCTTTGCCATAGCTGCTGATTTCAAATGCATCATTCCCATCTTCTAACCAATCAATTTAAACCATTGACAATCTAAAAAAGAACTACTTTAAAATGTCTGCTCGACCGTTGATCCTCATTTAACACCATCCTTACCCAGTCATCGGTCCTCTCTTACCTGATAAGAGCCATGAATCGGTACATATACATGTATTCTCAAAACACAGGCTATCTAATCCAGAATTTGGTAGTTTCAACATTTGGAACAAACTTGTGTATAATAACATAAGTGGATATTTGGATTATACTTCCACCACAGATGCCAAACTCCACATAGAGTTTCCCAAATGCAAGGAAGCCACTCCAAATATCACATTGTAACCCTCCAACTGACTTCGAATATAGATTTGTAGCCATACATAACTCCACTTATAAGAGACCCATCTAAATAAAGGTGAATTCCCCTGTGAAGATACCAAGAGCCACAATATAATCAAAAATACACATATCCAGAAAAAAAACAATATTTCTTAAAGAGACAACTACCTAAAAATTCATTTCTTCATTTAGACCTCTGGGGCTCATAGTCCCCAAGGTATAAATAAATCTATTTTCCATAGTTGTCGCTCTGTGAAAAGTGCCATTTTTCTCCTGTTTCACTTTTGAGGTGAAAACTTTCTCTATCTCTTGTAATTAGGTATATTAGAGACCCAGACAAAAATGTTTTTATATATAACGTCTAAGTAAGTTACTGTGTGGAATCAATGTGTATGTATCGTCCTTAGCTCTATGCAGGAAAAAACAATCTGGAAATCAAAGCACAAGCCAGGTTAGGGTAACAATTTGATTTTAAGTAAATATTTGATTACCTTGTTTTAAGATCAAAAAAAGTGCAGGCATTTTTTTCACATGTAATGAGAAAAGGATAGTGGTGTGGTATCAAATGTAATCCCTAAATTGCCCTACAAATATTGCCGCTGCTATTGGTGGCTTCCAGTACCTGCTCTTTTTTGATCTCAGCAAAATAAATTCTCCTTTGACACCAAAACAAGGAGAACAAATAGCAAAGGATAATTTTTCAACTGTATTAATAAAAGTTGCATTTTAATAGACTACATGCCTACCATGTACGTGCTGTATATACCCCATACCTATTTATAACATTATCATTCACTACTGCAAAACTACCATATTACTGTGAATAATTAATCTAAAAATGGGTTTGGTAACAAACGAGGGTGTGGTTAAATGAGTGGATGCAGTTATGGGTGGGAAAAGATAGGGCTATGGACACACGAGGGTGCTGGGCCTAGGAGAACTTGAGATATAAATGCCAGCCTGTTCCTTACACACGTCACAGAAAACACATACTGCTACCTCAGAGAGTACTTTTTTAATGTCTACATACAGCTGTATTTAAATGGCCACTAATACCTCCACTTACCTGGACAGAAAATCCTAATGGCCACAATAAATTAATTGTGTGGCATGGTTCTCGAAAATGAATATTTAACTAGCACTGGATATCATGTTCATATATGATTCCTTGCTGCAATATTCCAAAACTCAACATCCTTCAACTGAAGACTTCCTAAGAAGAGCTTTGAGTCCTGAATTCCTGCAACAAAAAATAATGTGTGCTCCCATGAATGTGATATCCAGTGTTAATTAAAAATTTGTTTTTGGAGAACCAGTCCATTCAGGATTAATTCACAGTAGCCGTTAGGATTTTTCTGGCAAGATAACCCTTTGAGTGTCAGAGGGGTATCCAAGACATTATGAAGCAACACATTAGATACCTCTGTGGCACTCAATGAGTTAAGTTTGTAATAATATCCCCTATATTATTAGGAGGAGTTAAAGTCCTTTAAGCACACAAGGCATCCATCCCAGCTGGTGAATCATAGATGAGAATCATCATACCTCCATTCAGAGGTGTCCCATGTGTAATGAAGAGTCAAGACATATGAGACCTTGTCACGAGTAGTAAGGGGTCAGAAAGACAAAAATCAACCTAAAGTTGAAGGAAAAGGTGGACAAACACCAAGAAGAAAGCAACCATGTACTCAGTCCTGGCTCATCCTTTTTGTAACTGGTTCAGTGAAATACATACAAAACCTAGGTATATTTTTAAATTAATATGGGAACTTTGGACTCCATATTAATTTTATTTTCATATGCCTACACTGAGAAATCATATGAGGGAAGTGAACCACATATTATGTTTCACTCATTAAACTCTCTAGTGCCAATGAAGCTAATTTACCTGCCATGGTAATGGAGGTGTTAATCTTGATTTGTAGATGGGGGCTTGGGAGTTGTAGGTTTTTTTTTTTTTAACTTATCATGTTTTTTCTTTTTTTTTTTTTTTTTTTTTCAAATATAGGCCTAGATTCCATTACAGCTAATTTGGGATTCTTGAAAGTCATTCCGGATTTTTTTTTTTCAGCAGTTCTGCTATCACCTTGTGACTGATTTGCATCTCATTAACCAACCTCCAACTGAATTGCAGAGCCTGACAGAAACACAATAGACTCTAACTCAAATGTCTGCTTTTTGGGCCGCCATCACATTACACCAGGAGACAAATTTCTATAAGATTTTGAACTTATTCGGCACTGGCACCTCCAACCTATTGAAGACCAATGCTTCTCTAAGGAAGCAATGCAAGCTCTTACAAAGTAGCAAATATTTGAGGCAGTTACAAGTGTGTGAGACATGGTATGCCACTGAGCCCTTGTCTTGGCACTGCATATTAGGCCACCATCTCAACACAGGCACATAACTAAATGTGTGCAAAACTTTTAAATAACTTTTAGTTATTTGAAAGTAATTGGAACAATTACTATTGAGGAGTCCAGACTGTGAAGTGCATTCAGGACAGTAGTAACTTATGTCTTAGACCCTTTTCATGACATACCCTTTACAATTTATAGGTTGCTTGATTTTGGGGAGTTCTGGGCACTCTAAATGGAAAATATGCTGCCTCAAATCTCATGACTTGGCATTTCTGGAATAATAACCCCGGGCCCAATTTATTCTCAAACAAAATACATGTAGCTGGTATTCTAAAAAGGTACACTTTTTCAGTGTTTCCCTTTTTAAAAACGATAAAATAATTGTGCATTACAGTTTGTCGCAAAAGGAGCTGTTGGTAATTAAGTAGAAGGACAAGAAGGATGTGTACATGCTAACTGCCATCAAGAATTGAACCACTGTCAGTCTCTGGCCATCTCAAAGCTGAGGTTCTTAGAAAGCCAGTGTGCATACAATATAGCAGGGACAATGGGGGGGGGGCTTGATCTGCCAAATCATCGACTGTAGCACTTTACAAAATAGATGGTCTTATTGTGGGTGGTACTTAATATGTACACAGCCTTCTTGTCCTTCTTCTTATTTGCCAAAGCTGATAATTCCCTCCTTTTTAGCCATGTATTGACTAGTTCCTGGGGGAAATCCATTAAATTTTTTTTTATTGTTCCACAGACAACAATATCAAGACAAAAAAAGCATTTTTAACAAAGGGACACTTGTATAATAATTATTCACATGTAAGTTGTACCGGTGGTTCTGCAAGTGGATGAAAAGGCCTCAAACTCTTTTGCCAGAAGTCCTGGGCAACCTGAAAAGTCAAAGAGGCAATTATTGCCCTTGTATACCTAGAAGGCACAAGTATACCTTGTGTCTGTTTATAAGACAATAGCTGGCACACTTAGAAGGTCTTATGTAAATTTCATGAGACAGATTTGTCATTGTCAATACATATATATTTCTATGGGAAAAAACCCTGCAAATAAAGGGGAGAATTTTAAAAAGATTTCCATACTGGTAGTCATCCTTGGGTAGATACTATTGTCAATTAAATGCATAAAGTGCAGTATCATTTCATACCTATGCCATGATATTTAGGAAAATGGGATAGAGAAACAGGGTTTGTATTCCAGTATGCACATATACTGGGCTTCTTAAAGGGATAGTAATGTTTCACAAAAACAGCAGCTCCAAACCTCTGCTCTCCCTCTAACTTCTCTGACATTCCCTTTCCTTTCTCTGACCACCACTGGGTAACCGGTAAACTCATCATACTCATCACACTGATCCAACTCTACCTCCATGATTAAGAGCATGCTGAGAAATATGCTCTTGATCTGCAACAATTTTCCACATTCCTGCAACCTCTTCTCATCTCAAACCTGTTTTTACACTTACTTGCACAGAACAAACTACTGTTCTCTACAACAGCACTCTCATAGCAGCACTTAACACATTTGCACCTGCAACTCTATGCAACCCCGAAAGAACCTCATCACAACTTTGGCATACAAACACAAATGCAATACCTCCAAAGGTGCCCACACACTGTGCAAAGGCACTGAAGGAAATTGCTCTCCTCAGTTGACTTTATACATTAAAATTAAAGGCATAGCAATGTTTCAAAAAAAGCAGCTCGATTAATCTTCATAGTATTTGGGCTGTGGAGAGTGTTATTTCAATACTATCCGAGTTGTAGTTCAAGAGTAATTGAATGATAAAATATCTCCCTTCCGCCCCTTTTACTGATGACACTGCTCACCTCAGAGCAGCAAGACTGTGTGGATGGATCACAGAAAGGGACAATCTTTATTGAGCATAAGGAAAAACCTGAAATAACTATCAAGGGGGGCAGGTTTTTCCTTATGCTCACGGAAAGATGATTGTCCCTTGCTGTGACCTGTCTGGTCAGGAGACCAGATTCCACATCTGAGGTGAGGCGGCTTGCAATAGGTAAAAGGGGCAGGCCTGATACTTTATCATTCGATTACTCTTGAATTGCAAATCTGACTGTATTGAAATATCACTCTCCATGGCCCAAATACTATGAAGATTAATTGAAGCTGCCTTCTTTGTGAAACATTACTTTCACTTTAATTCTCATTTCTAATAGCTCTGCCCTCTCCCTGGCCAAATAGTCATATATTTCCTCTCTAATTTCTAATCTTTTCTCTAACCCAAAAAGCCTTTTACATAGTAACATAGTAGATAAGGCTGAAAAAAGACATGCGTCCATCAAGTCCAGCCCATGCCAATAACACTCCTGTTGATCCAGAGGAATGCAACCAAAAAGCCATCTGGAGCAATTTCCAGTGTAGGTGTGTGTGTGTCAAATAGTTCCCCGGCTCAATATCCTATTTGCTTTGAAGCCATCTGTCATAACTGTCAATATTGTTCTGTGCTAGATAGGCATTCATTGCTTTTTTGAATGCAGTTACATTATCTGCAAGCACAACATCCCGAGGCAAAGAATTCCATAGCCTTACCGCCCTTACTGTAAAGAATCCCTGCCTGTGTTTTAGTCGATATCGCCTTTCCTCAAGTCTTAATGGATGACCTCTTGTTCTTAGCTCAGCTCTTTGCATAAATAATTCATTGGATAGTTCTTTGTATTGACCTTGAATGTATTTGTAAATGGTAATCATATCACCCCTTAGACGTCTCTTTTCTAATGTAAACAAACCCAGTTTGGCTAGTCTCTCTTTGTAACTCAGATCCTCCAATCCCTTTATCAGTTTTGTTGCACGTCTCTGCACCTTTTCCAGTTCAGCAATGTCTTTTTTTAGAACAGGCGCCCAAAATTGTACTCCATATTCTAGATGAGGCCTAACCAAGGATTTATACAGAGGTAGGATAATATTAGCATCCCTTGCTTCTACACCTCTTTTTATGCAGGCTAGTACTCTATTTGCTCTTGCAGCAGCTGAGTGACTCTGCACACTGCTGTGAAGACTATTGTCTATCAGTACACCTAAATCTTTCTCTAATGAGGATTTCCCAAGTTGTTTCCCATTTAGAGTATATGTAGCAAGTTTGTTTCTACAACCCAAATGCATAACCTTACATTTATCTACATTAAATGACATCTGCCACTTTGCTGCCCATTCACTTAGTTTATCTAAATCCTTCTGTAGGGAAAAAACATCGAGCTCTGTATGTATTTCCTTACACAGCTTAGTGTCATCAGCAAAGATTGAGATGCTACTTTCAATTCCCACTTCTAGATCATTAATAAACAAATTAAAAAGCATTGGGCCCAGGACTGAACCCTGCGGCACCCCACTTATAACCCTAGACCAATTTGAAAAAGTTCCATTTACAACAACTCTCTGCCATCTATCATTTAACCAGTTCTCAATCCATGTACAGATAACACCACCCAAACCGAAGCCTTTTAATTTATGCAGTAACCTGTTGTGAGGCACTGTGTCAAAGGCTTTTGCAAAATCCAAGTATACTACATCAACAGCAATTCCCCTGTCCAAATTACTACTCACTCTTTCATAAAATGCAAGTAAATTAGTCTGACATGATCTGTTCTTCATGAAACCATGCTGATTCCTACTAATGATATTGTTTGTCTTCACATAGTTCTGAATACTGTCAGTTAATAACCCTTCTAGTATCTTACCCACTATGGAAGTCAAGCTCACAGGTCTATAATTTCCTGGTTTGGATCTTGCTCCCTTTTTAAACAATGGAACTACATCAGCTTTCCTCCAATCACAGGGCACTATGCCTGATGAAAGCGAATCAATAAATATTAAGTATAATGGTTTTGCTATTACTGAACTAAGTTCCTTAAGTACCCTTGGGTGTATACCGTCCGGTCCAGGCGCTTTATTCACTATAACCCTTTCCAGTCTCTTTTGGACCTTGTCCTCAGTAAGCCATGTAGATGTTGGAGGAAATTCCATGGTTTTGTCTGTTTGCCCACAGCTTGTCATTTCTGCTTCCTTTGTATATACTGAAGCAAAGAACGTATTTAGGGTGTCAGCCATAGCTTTATCCTCACTAATCAATTCACCTGTTTCAGTCTTAAGAGGACCAATATCAACCTTAACTTTTTTGTTGTTAATATACTTGTAGAATTGTTTAGGGTTTTTCTTGCTCTCATTTGCAATGTTTCGCTCATTTTCTATTTTAGCTAGCTTAATTGCTTGTTTGCAGATTTTATTACATTCTTTATATTTTTTAAATGATGCATCTGACCCATTTGACTTAAACACCTTAAAAGCCTGCTTTTTATTTCTCATTTCCCTGCTAACCACATTATTAATCCACATTGGTTTTGCTTTACTTCTCTTGTGCTTATTCCCCAATGGTATATATTGAAGGGTATATTTGCCCAAGAGCATTTTAAATACATTCCATGACTCTTGTGCATTTTTATCCCACTGGATATCCTTTAAAGCTTCTTTTAACTTTGTAAAATTAGCCTTTTTGAAATTGAATGTTTTGGTTAAACTCTTGCTATTGGGTTTCTCATAACAAACTTCAAAGGATACAATATTGTGGTCACTGCTGCCCAAATGTTCCCTTACCTGCACATTGTTTACAATGTCAGAATCGTTTGAGAGCACTAGGTCAAGCAAGGCCTCTTTTCTAGTTGGCTCCTCTACTAGTTGGGACATAAAATTATCATTTATCATACTTAGAAAAATATTTCCCTTTGTTGTGCCTGAAGTCATATTGCTCCAGTCAATTTCAGGGTAGTTGAAATCTCCCATTATAATTACCTTTGCTGACCTAGCAGACTTTTCCATTTGCAGTAAAAGTTGGGCTTCCTCCAACTCCCCAACATTAGGTGGCTTGTAGCAAACCCCCACCAATATCTTTTTATTATGTGTGCCCCCAGTGTGTATTTCAACCCACAAGGCCTCTACCTTTTCATTGGACCCTTCATTTATATCTTCCCTTTAACTAGGTTTTAAGGCCTGCTTTACATATAGGCATACCCCTCCTCCCCTTTTATTAACCCTGTCCCTCCTAAAAAGTGAATAACCCTCTAGATTGACTGCCAAGTCATACGTATCATCTAACCAGGTTTCAGACACTCCAATCAGATCATACTGCTCATGTACTGCAATCATTTCTAGTTCCCCCATCTTACCAGCCAGACTGCGAGCATTTGCATGCATACATTTTATCTTTTTGCCATTCTTAAAGATTTCTCTCTTTTTCAGATGTATTTGTCTTTTATCAGGCTGTAACAATGGTAACTCCCTATTAGATGAACTAGCCCATTCCCCCTCTCCATCCCCATGACCCTTCTCTAATCCCATTCCCTCAATTATACTATCTTCCCCAGCCTGTGTTGCAGCTCCCTCCCCCCACCTTTCTAGTTTAAAGTCTCCTCCAGCCTTCTAACCTTCTAAAAACCTTTAAATCTCATCTACACCCACCAAACAAACACCTTCCACTAACTCCACTGCCCAAGATTTTGCCACTTCAAGGACAAGATTGACTCTATCAGACATGAACTCTCATCATTTCAACCCCCACCCAGCCAATTTAGCCTTGTCACCTCTCCCACATAAACACTTCCTTTTCACCCGTGACCAAGGATGAAGTTCCCCTTCTCCTTACAAGCTCACACTTAACCACATGCCCACTTGACCCAATCCCATTCAGCTCACTCAAGAGCTTTTTCCTCTACTAAATCCAACCCTTACTTATTCAACATCTCTCTGGCAGCTGCCATCTTCCCATACTCTTGCAAGCATACACTAATCATACCCATCTTAAAGAAACCCTATCTGGATCCAAACTCATTCTCAAACTACCGACCCATTTCTCTTCTCCCATTCATTTACAAGCTCTTCAAGCATCTTTTATATAACTAGCTCATTAAATTCCTCTGCTCCTATTCACTGTTGGATCCCCCTGTAATTTGTATTCTGCCCTCATAACTCCACTGAGATTGCCCTCACTAAAGTGGTCAATGACGTCCTCTTCGCTAAGTCAAACAGCCAGTACTCCTTACTCCTGGACCTGTCAGTTGCCTTTGACACAGCGGATCACCCACTCCTCCTCCAAGCTTTCCACTCCCTAGGTCTCTGTGATGCTGCCCTCTCTTGGTTCTCATCATATCTCTGCAGCTGCTCCTTCAATGTGTCCTACACTGGCTCCACTTCTTCAACCCCCCCCACAAGGTTCAGTCCTGGGCCTCTTGCTCTTTTGTATCTACAGCTCGTCCATTGTCAAATTAATAAAATCCTTTGGGTTTCACCACCACCTCTTTGCTGGTGACACTTAAATCTATCTTTCCTCCCCAGACCTCTCCCCTTCCCTCTTGTCCCAGGTATTTAGTTATCTCTCTGCTGTGTTTTCCTGGATGGCCTCCCATCATCTCAAACTTAACCTTAGCAAAAACGAAATTATAATTTTCCTTCTCTCTCCAACAAGCCTTACCCCAGATATTGCCCTCACTGTTAACAGCACCACCATCACACCAACATCATGCTGCCTGGGGGGGTTACCTTGGATTCATTACCTATATTCAGTCAATCTCCAATTCATGCCACCTCCACCTTCATAAGATCTCTAGGATTCAACCTTCTCTCACCCAAGATACTAATAAATTCTAATCCAAACACTCCTCATGTGCCGTCTCAACTACTGTACCTCACTCCTAATTTTCCTTTCACGCGACTAACCTCATTACAATCCATAATGAACTTTTCTGCCAGACTAATCTACCTCACACATCGATTCTGGTGCTAACTTACAGAACCATTACTAACACTGCCCCACCCTGTACATTTCATATCTAATTTCCAAATACACTCCCACTTACCACCTTAGCTCTGCACAAGACCTTTGCAGCTCTTATTACATCCTCCCACTCCTGCCTACAGGACTTATCCTGTGCTGTACCTAAGCTCTGGAGTTCCCTTCCCCATCTCATCAGACTCTCACCCAGCCTTCAGATCTTCAGACGCTCCCTGAAAACTCACCTTTTCAGGTAAGCCTATCAATAACCCACAAAACTCTTATGAGCAAGCCCAGACCAACAGTGTGTCCAACTTCTGCTCATTCTCATTCCCTTCTAAAATCACTGTCCCCCCTAACACCCCATCACAATCTCACTGTTCACACAGTCTTTTTCTCCCAAACAGAACCAACTCTTGCCTGGACCACTGCACTCAAAAGCACTTTATCCATTCCTCTGACTGGCAGTTCATGTAGTAGGAGGCACTTACACCCCATAGCACTTACTCCTTCTGTGTCCTACCTACCTTCCTCTAGACTGTAAGCTCTAATAAGCAGGACCCTCCGGTCCTTTTGTTTTCCATGTTCCATTTATACTATTTAGTATCTCTGTATGGACATTCCCTATTGTACAGCGCTGCAGAATAAGTTGGTGCTATATAAATAAAGAATAATAAGTGGTCCTACTGAGTTTTTAATTCATTAATTTGGGGAATTTATATCCCACACAAATGTACTTATCTGCATTTTTTAAAAAGTAAAGTGAATGTATTCCGTTTTTATATTTAATTCTTTAAAGATGGTTACAAAAGTGCATTCTTCCTTGCTTGGGGTCCCAGAATTCACTTTATATTTTGAGTACTCTCCATCCTGATTTGTTCAGAACAGGAGATGGGGGGGCTAAGGTTATGCACCCCAATATTAAATGGAAGGCCATTTGTGGCTTAAACTGAATACGTTTTTATTTTACTGGGCTTCACCCCTCCATTGTTAGGCCAGCTGGAACACATTGATTATAATATGTTCTAAGTCAATCCACCGATGGAGAGGGCTAATGCTGGGCCCATTTAGACTAGTCTAGGGTGGAAGGATAGCATATGTGTTTGAATAGGTAACTGGTCCGAAGCCAGACAACTTACATTACATTGCCCCATTGGTTGGCATTGGAGGGGTTAAAGTGGATGGGTATTTGGGTAAAAATGGGGAAATGGCAGGGTGGTGGTGCATGCAGCCTTTGGAGTCCACAAAGGCATTTTTCAGCCCTGACATGCAGAGTCTCTAAAGGCCAATATGGCTGCAAGAAACAGCCTTGCAAAGGCCATTTGGCTTACCACCTAGGCCAGCAGGTATTAGCAGAAGCAAGAAAAAGGCTTAAAAAATAATTTCCTTTACTTCCTAATGGAATGGAATCTCGGCACATCTGCACCTTGGGGGTAAATTAAAAATTGGGGCAATTCTGGGAAAATGGGGTAAATACAAAAAAGCATTAAGGGGTGAAAAAAGTCCCATTTAAGTGACTTTTATTTGTCCCTAATGGTGCAGTTGATTTGCCCCAGAATTGCACTAGTACCACAGCTTTGGTGTGCCTGTCTCCCAGGTGCAACAGAAATAACTGTTAATGATCATCCAGTTGCAGAAGGCATTAGCTTTATTTGAAAATGAATGAGATGCCCATTTGACCTTTCTGTAATCTAATCATGTTAACAGGACTGAAGACAGATTCATGGTAAGATTACTTCAGCACTGGAGCTATTTCCATAGTTACAGCTTGTGAATATATCCTTTAATATAATTTCTTCCTTGCTTTGTCATGCTGTCCTTTTCACTTGAATAATATCTCTGACATCTGCATATATTGCTTAATTTTTGAAGCCTTTAATGGTACAGCAATAAACTGGCATTTATACTTCATCTGCATTAAACTGTTTGATGTGCTAATGCATGACCCCTTCATTACCAGATCTTACATCACCTGCTTGTTAGTGGCAACACTATCTTTCAACACAGCTTTCAAAATCACCTATATATTTTTTAATAACCACACTTTATTTTGAAAAGTAGTTTTTCAGTTGCTTAGCTTTATAGGTTATGCTAATTACGATCATGTAATGTAGGCACTTCATGTCTTAGTCCTACAGGTCTCTAGTCAGACATCGCCTAGGACTCGATCCAATTGTCCCCGGTAAAAAAAAAAAAGTGGTAGTTTTTCAAGCATAGAAATCCATCCAATTACCTGTGCTGTGAAAATCTGCTACAGGAAAAAAAAAAACACATCGTTAAGGGACTGCACATTATCCCAAAAAATCATCACCAACTTTTTATTGGCTCAGAGTCCCCTAACACGTGTTTTAAACTACCTACACTGGAACTGAAGTGGAAAAAAAACTGAAACAAAGTAACCAATGGATGTATTGATATGGGGTTTAGGGCCCCATATCAATATATCCAAAGTACAGGAAAATGTGTGTAATGTAAGAAAAATTAACCCTATGAGTGCCAGTGGGTTATACAATACTTTGCAGAGGATTGCATACTCCACTGCCACTCATAGGTATAATCCCACTAAAACTAACATAATCCCCTGAAAATAAACACCTGTAAGTTTGCTGTCCTGTGAGGTCTTAAGCACCCTGGTTACCCACTGTCAGTCTTCTTCCTTAATCTTCTATCTTGCATCTTCTTCTTTATTCTTATCTTCTTTCTTCTATTCTCTGAAATATTATTCCAATAGAAATAAAATGAATATTGAAGTTTAAATCTGAAATGCCCCCAAAGACATGCTAAATGTGTATGCAGCCACTGGTGGCAGAAGAGCAAAGATCCCCCCCACCCCCTTAGATATCTCTTAGGCCATTGCCTGAGCAATTCTGAGGAACATTTGAACAGACTGGCTCTTATAATGGTTCCCAACCCTCCATTGGCTGGGATGTGGGATTATGCATTTCCCAGCCAATCAGCTTCTAGCGGGTTTCATCATCCCTCCAGTTACAAACTGATTGGCTGGGATGTGCGTAACCCCACATACCAGCCAATGGAATGCTGGACCATTTTGAACAGAAATTGGCCATATGAAATCCAGTCTCAGCTCAAAATTTCCTCAGAATGGCTCGGGCAATGGTCTGAGAGGTATCTAAGTAGGGATCATTGCTCTGCTCTCCTGCTGCTGCCGCCACCTGCAGCAGCAGCGTACACATTTAGCATATCTTTGGGGTATTTAATATTTAAACTTCAATATTCTTTTTATTTCTGGTCAAATAATATTTTGGAGAATAGAAGAAAGAAGATAAGAAAAAAGAAGGAGACTTGAGATAGAAGACTGAAGAAAAAGACTGACAGTGAATGACACATAAGTGTTATACAGCTCTGGGGTAAAGGTGTTATAATAGTGTTAAGGTTAGTATTGGTTCACTTTCTTGTTGGGGTCAGTGTAGTTAGTGTCTGAGAGGGTGACTGTGTTAGCCATTTTCCTTTGATGTTCCCATTTCTCCCATGCTATCTAGCATGACTTTTGTTCCTAAAACTCATGCTAGATAGCATGGGAGAAATGGGAACATCAAAGGAAAATGGCTAACACAGTCACCCTCCCAGAGACTAAACCTACACTGACCCCAACAAGAAAATGAACCAATACTAACCATAACACTATTATAACACCTATACCCCGGAGCTGTATAACACTTATGTGTCATTCACTGTCAGTCTTTTTCTTCAGTCTTCTATCTCAAGTCTCCTTCTTTCTTCTTATCTTCTTTCTTCTATTCTGCAAAATATTATTTGACCAGGTTGTGGTCCCTGTTAGCAGGACAATTGGATTCCTATGGTAACACAGTGTGTGTACCATCTGGTATCCATTTTTGCCATAGAGTATTGTGTACAGTACTGGAGACCGCATTTTCAGAAGGATATAGATATTCTGGAAAGAGTTCTGAAAAGGGCTACTAAAATGGTGAATGGTTTACAGATAAAAAAAAATATAAGGAAAGACCTAAGTATCTGAAAATGTATAACTTGGAGTAGAGAAGAGAGAGAGGGGATGTGATTGATATGTTCAAATACATAAAGGGATTCAACAAAGTAAAGGAGGGAAGTACATTTCAAAAGAGTAGAAATTATAGGGCAATAGGTCATTGTCTAAAAAAGATTCTACAGTCCTCAGGACGCATTAACGGGTGAGGTTTATAGGATATATAACACAAATATTGCAATCAAAATGAGTGAGCCATTGATTACCCACCTGTGAACAAGCAGGTATGTATTGAAAACATGACCTGCAGGTGTTTCCCACGGACTAACTTTGAGTATCTGTTCTAAAACTACAGGGTCAGAGATTTAGGGACAGATTGAAAGGAAGAGGATAGCAAAAAAAAAACAACTGACGGGTGTTTTGTAAGTACAGTAAGCCATTTAAAGGTCCGTTTTATGAACAGCTAACGGCAGTTCTAAAATCATTACAGACGATAATCTTACGTGCATTGAGATCTATGGAACAAGTCTCCAAAGCCATTTAAAGGAGTGCAGTACTGTTAGCGACCTATAAACTGATACATTTAATGGGGAAAACTTAAGACCCAGTTTTGTTAGCCATAAATACATACCAGCGAAAAAAAAAAAAACGCCATTGCACAAAATAAAACAGAGAAACAGCAGTCTACACAACATATAGCACAAGTATGCAAATGGCAACATTAACCCCTGAAAAGCCAAGATAATACACAAACAATGCCCATGCTCCACAAATAACATTCGGACACAATACAAAAACCTAGCAACACCACAGGGACAAGGTCTTCAAAAAGCAGACCAACACAAGACATCACAATAAAGCACGGAACATACAACATGTACTCCTGTCAATACACACCAAGCTAACCTGTGCAAAATCACCAGCCGATCGAGACACAACCTGCACCCCCCCAGTGTCACATTTACACCTGACAGTGACACAGTAATTAGAACACAGCAGATTTTAAACCGCAAACACTTACCTGGGCAACAAACACCTTCCCATTGATCATCACTCACCTCATGACCGTGCCTGGACAATGCCCCAACACACATGTGTATACACTGAGACCACTCAGGGAGAGAAAGATAGAGAGAGACAGAGAGAGGTAGAGAGAGACAGAGCAAGACAGAGAGAGGGAGAGAGACAGAGAGAACAACAAGTATGTTCTGATACTCATTGATGCGAAGAATGAGGAGAAGGCATGTGAGGACCTGAGAACACCAGCAACTCCCAAGCACACCTGTTCAACAGCCTTCACCTGTTGCAAGTGAGGATCTGGCTGGAGGGCATCCCCACCTGGGGATAACATCTGCCTGCAGATCCACAGCTGCAACAACATGATGCTCCCGAGCTACAGCTACAGGATGCTCCCCAGCTGCCACAGGGATCCCTGGAGCAGCATAGGGTTCACAGACGACCACCAAGGCCCAGGGTATTCCGCACAAGGGTCACGCTCCTGGGAATGACCAATGATGAGGTGATAGACCGCTACAGGTTGACATCAAAGATGAGGTTGATCCCATATACATCCACAACCATGCCCTATCTGGCTTGCAAAAACTCATGTATGCAATACATTTTATGGCAAATGGAGCCTTCCATTCAACAGAAGGTTTTGCATCAGGCATGTCACAGCCCACATTTTCCAAGGTACTGGCTCAGGTGTTGCCAGCCCTCAAAAGCAAGGCCAGCAGGTACATCCATTTTCCTACCACCGACATGGAGTGGACATCAAAGCAAGGCAACATTCACCTACCGACAGCTATAAGCAATGGAGGCCAGCAGCCAGCTATGCATGTAACAATAGAGGCCACCATCCAGCTATCAATAATGGGGGCCACCATCCAGCTATCAACAATGCCCTCCCCCAAGCAAACAACCTCACCAGGTAGATGGATGCAGCTCTATAGCTCATATGGCCCCACAAGCAGAATGCCTCCACAACATCCCAGCAGTAAGCAATCACTGTGGGCACAGAATGGCCCTGTGGGAGACACACAAAGACAACATCCACAATCATGCACTGGAGATACAGAGTGATGGAACAGAGTGAGGACAGTTATGAGGTCAGCATTGATGTTGGAGACCCAGACCTGGCTCCCAACGGTCTGGTGCTTGCTGCCTCCACCATCCCAGCATCAATAATGATATCACCAGTAGCAGATACAGCTCCAGCTGTAGACACATTTCCAGCACCAGACACAGATCCAGCACCAGACACAACTCAAGCAGTATATGCAGCATTATCTGAGGCATCCACGTCACCACATGATGCCTATAGTGGAACTCCAAACATATCTTTTCTTAGGGATACAAGAGTTTCCACAGGAGATTGCTGTGAACCATAGTGGACTCTACTGCCACTCACAACACAACACATCTACATGAATACCAGGGACCAACAAATTCTAACTGCAATGGTTGACATGAAGGGCCAAACCCTTGTAGAGTTTACCCCTGCCAAGAAAAATAAATGAGAACCTGTCAATGGTATGTGTCTGTGTATGTTTCTTGACCATTTGTTCACAGTAGGGCTTGTCAGAAATGCATCTAATGCATTGCACAGCAATGCGTTAGTCACCACTACAGCACTCAAATGAGTCACTGTGGATTGCTTAATTTGGAAACAAAAGCTATATGTTCTGTTGTCACTTTAGTCTAACACACATTACTATCATCAGGTTATATGACACAGTTCTACATGGAAACAATTCGGAATACGTGATGTGCAGTCAATGATGAGATGCATCACCTGTGATAGAATCTTGTCCCGTGCGTGTTGGACTACAACAACATCAGAGGGGATGATCCTTGATGTGGGTGACAAGGGAGGATGTGATCAACACGTTCCACTGCATTTGATATCTTCACTTGTTGTAGCTCACAGATTCCTGTTGTAGAGAATGTTGGGTTTCTTAACTAAAACCATTGATCAAAATAACAACTGCAATGGAATCCAGACCCTGAGAGGAACCTTGACAAATCCAAACATTAACTGGGTTAGAATACTGCTAACATATGTACACATTTTAGTTGCATTTCTTACATCCTCAGAATCTGAGCCTAATATTGCCTTGTCAGACATGTCTTAGATAATTGTAGGGGTCACAGAGCAATCAGTTGGTGTTAGGTTTGATGGATTTATGGACGTGATGTAATGTGAAATAGCTGACTAATTCTTGAACTAATGATCTAGTAGTCATCGCTTCTAACACCTGGAATAATTAGGAGGCCTCCAACACATTGCAAAGCGATGCATTGGAGATCCTATGGCATTCGATTGGTTGAAATCCACATAGTAAATAATTGGCTATATGGTGATTCTTATTTCTCTTCTGTAGTCATGTTAACTATGATTACCTACCCAACAGCCAACCTTTAGGTGATGGTTAGATTCTTGAAATCCTGGGACATGGATGATTACCATAGGATGTAGGAGTCATGGCTGCTCCTGGGAAATCATGCACACACACACACACATGGGTGATCCTTAGGCTGTTGTTGCAGACCCTCTGTACATTGATAGAGTTAAAATGTGCCTGAGTCCACATTTGACGGCTCTCATCACTCTGGGCATGCCTCCACCCTAGTAAATTTCCTGCTTGACCCTTCCCATTTTAGGTTGGTTGGCCTCCTGGCCTACCTCTTCAGAGCTGACAACACTTGAGACGTTGCCCTGAAGCATGCAGGCTGAGACATTCTGAATATATAGCCCTTAGTGGATTGGAATGATACAGATACCATGATATGGATGGCACACATTAGCTTCTCCATGTGAGCTCATGGTTGATGGGTACTATAGGATGGAGGTCTTCTTTCATGGCCTCATAAAGGTGAAGGATACTGAGGGATGTGATCCTGTAATGGTCTGAGATCTCCTCCTACAGCATGCCAAAGAGCATAACCCTTATCCAGATGTGGGTATATTCCTCTTCTGCTCTCAGTCCTAGGTCTCTCTGGTTGAACAGGCACCTGTGTTGGTCAGATCTCCACAGGTCTGGGCTGAACAGCTGAGGCATTTGAAGGTTTGCCTGCAACTGCTTCTCTAGATGGGCTCCTGGGCAGTGGTGGAACAACACTTTCAGGCCAGTGCACACCTTCATTTTCATGATCCTGAATCTCTGTAGTCCCCACCTGATACTCCTGTGCTTACCTTCACATGAAAATAAGCAGAAACACAATGCTGATGGGAACCCCTGTGGGTGTCGAGGGGGGGGGCACATGATGTTTCATCAGGTGCATGGTATCCTGATCAATGAGAGGGAACTGTGGGCAGGCAAACCTAAGGTCAGGGAAGGTGGACTACTTTAGAAAACTGGTCACAGACCAGGTCAGGACAACAAAGCAACAGCTATCAGGAGGACAGAATATAACTTGTAGAATGGGCAAACAGGATGAAGACAGGAGAGTTTATGAAGCCTAAGGGGACCAAAGGGAGGAGGGCAACAAAAAAAAATATTTACAGTGCTTATACATCATAATATATACACATATATATACAAAAATAAGAGCCCAAGTGAATATGGTATGGAGCACAGCAAGGAATGAGTGGATTCTCCCAAATGAGTAACAAACCTAAAGTAAAAAAGTTTACTTGTGATGCGCCAAATTACCCAAATGTAAACCTTGTGTAGAGCATATATTAGACCAATGTGTTTATTTACGCATTTCAAAAAATGAGAGTTTTGTTTCATAATTAGGCCAATGTATGTTTAAGCTTGCTTACCTCACCAAGGTAGCCCATTTTAAACAAGATCTATCCATACATATTGCCATCTTTATGGCTTATAGAAATACTTTAATTAAAAAATTCCTCCTGAAAAAATTAATTTTGAAGGAATGTATTGAGCTAAAACAGCCTAGTTAGAAACACCTAAACCATTTCTACTAAACTCATAAGATATATAGATTAGATTAGACTGATTAGACTGATCTGTGTAAACAGCAATCATTTGCATTGAGTGGGTGGGCACCCAAATGCACTGGGAAACTTCCACTAGTACCTTATTACAGGTCTATGCCACCCCCACTAGAGTCTACATAAAGTCTGTATAATACACCATGATTACAAGTAAACCTAGGCCAGGCACGACAATCAAAATAACACCATGTACTATTCCTTTAACACCCCCTTTACAATAATAAAGAGTTGGGTTTGCTAAACACTGACTCAGTGATTTGCACTTGATGTGAATGTGGTGTTTGTCTGAATGTGTCCCAGTTGTCAATTGTTATGCATATTGTCATTATGATAGTATCACTATGCCCGTGATTACTGCAATTCAGTGTCTATCACCTGTAGGGGGCTCCCATTGGCTGTCTGCCTTCAGCCCACCTCACATTGCCTTTTTAAACTCAGTCTGGGCACCCTCTGGTTGCCCTTTCGTGGTGTCTTTGACAGCATCCACTACCTCCTTACTGCAGTAGCTGATTGGGCCTGTTGCCGAGTTCCTGGGTTCCTAAATCGATCTGTTCCTGAGTTCCTGCCGGCTTTGTCAGTTCCAGTCCGGTTCCGGTTGTTCTCATCAGTAGCTGATGTTCCTGTTGCCAGCCTGCTTGGCCGCGCTTGATCCGGTTGATCTTCTCTGCTGGTTCCTGTTGTTTCCTGCTTCCAGTTCCTGCATCTGTGATGACATTGTTCTTCATTCGCTTTGGAGACATTTCCTCCTGTTGGTTCCAGCGTGCGGACGCTGGTTTGCTTCACTAAGCCTTGCGGCTCACATTCAGCCTGTTGGTTCCAGCGTGCGGACGCTGGTTTGCTTCACTAAGCCTTGCGGCTCACATTCAGCCTGTTGGTTCCAGCGTGTGGACACTGGTTTGCTCCATAAGCCTTGCGGCTCACATTCAGCCTGTTGGTTCCAGCGTGTGGATGCTGGTTTGCTCCATTAGCCTTGCGGCTCACATTACAGTCTGTTGGTCCCAGCGTGCAGACGCTGGTTCGCTCCATTAGCCTTGCGGCTCACATTATAGTCTGTTGGTCCCAGCGTGCGGATGCTGGTTCGCTCCATTAGCCTTGCGGCTCAAATTACAGTCTGTTGGTCCCAGCGTGCGGAAGCTGGTTTGCTCCATTAGCCTTGCGGCTCTCTTTTTAGTCTGTTGGTCCCAGCGTGCGGACGCTGGTTTGCTCCATTAGCCTTGCTGCTCACATTACAGTCTGTTGGTCCCATCGTGCGGACGCTGGTTTGCTCCACTAGCCTTACGGCTCTCATTCTGCCTGTGTGTTCCTAACGTAGGGTGCTGGGTTACTCCCTGACTTGCAGTCAGGTACTTGATGGTTTCCGAGTGCGCTGTCCAGTCCTAACAGCACTGATTCCTACAGTATATGGGCACGAGAGTTTCTGATTACAGTGAAACCACTTGACCTGGTAACCTCTATATTCCAGCTTACTGTCAATATCATCTGACAGTCATTAGGTCACTGTGGTTGTCACCTTCTTTTGGGCTGCCTTGCCCAGTATATTGGCAAGGCCGGTAGAGCCTACTGATTGGTATTCCGTCAGGCTGCCTTGCCCGGTATATTGGTAAGGCCGGTAGAACCGCATGCTATTCTATCTTAAGGTTGCCTTACCCGGTATTGGCAAGGCCGGTAGAACCGCATGCTATTCTATCTTAAGGTTGCCTTACCCGGTATTGGCAAGGCCGGTAGAGCCTACTACACTGGTATCCTGTTAGGCTGCCCGCCGGTACATTGGCTGGGCCGGTAGAACCTTTTGTTCCAGACTTGCCTGGGTTGCTTTGCCCGGTTTATTGGCAAGGCCGGTTGAACCTATTTGCTATTGTCATTATCTTCTATGTATTGTTTATATATGTATGAAAACATATGTATGGGATTGCCTTTAACTTTTCAATAAAGTTATGTTTTTACCTAAACCTTACGTCTGAGAGTCTTAACAAACCATGACAGTACGAAAGGGCCATGACCTCAGACAATAAGAGTGACGGTAATACACAGAATATCCATTGGAGGATGGATATGCTCGAGTAACGTTTGGATCAATTGGCGGTTGCAATCCAAAATATCCTTGAACGCACTGTACTTGCTGACAAGTCTGGTTCTAGCCCGGTGGTCTCGCCAAGTCAGACACCGGAGAGTGATACAAAGCCCTCAGGGGCTGCAGTCAAAGGGTTAACGGCTTCTGCACCCTTGCTGCTAAGGTATGACGGTGACCCTCATCTCTGCAGAGGGTTCATCAACCAGCCTGAAATATTTATGGAATTGACGGCACACGCGTTTCCCAATGACCGCAGTATGGTTGGGTTCATGATATCCCTGCTGACTGGTAGAGCATTGGTTGGGCTAACCCATAGTGGGAAAATGCTAAACCTTGCACTAAGAGTTTCAGTGAATTTGTGCAATCCTTTCGGAGAGTGTTTGAGCCTCCTGGTAGAACTACCTCTGCTGCTAAACGTTTTATGGAGATACAACAGGGCAGGCGCACGGTGGGCGACTATGCCATTGAATTCCGCACCTTGGCAGCAGAGGTAGGGTGGAATAACGAGGCTTTGTTGGCAGCCTTTGCCCAGGGCCTGAGTGGCCAAATTAAAGATGAAATTGCAGCAAAAGATTTGCCTACTGATCTAGATGATTATATTGAGTATGTTATTCTAATTGACTCCAGAATACGTGAGAGATTAACCGCCAGAGATTGTAGAATACGGTCTAAAAATAATGGGTCTAGTAGCATAGTTTGCCCATCCATCCCTCCCCTGGCCTCTAAGCCTAGTGAACCAGTACGGGAACCAGATGAACCTATGCAAGTAGGTTTCACTAGGCTAACCAAGGAGGAAAGACTATATCGCAGGAAGCAAGGGTTGTGTTTGTACTGCGGTAAAAATGGGCATTTGCTAAGATCCTGTCCGGTACATCTGGGAAACGAACACACCTAGGGTACCTTGGGGGACAGGCCCTAGGTGGTGTCCAATCGTCCCCAGTGTTGGGCACACTAAAACGCACCATACAGGTGGTACTATCTTGGGCACAACGCTCAGTGGAGGTTTTGGCCCTGGTTGATTCGGGTGCAGCTGGGTATTTTATGGATAAAACCTTTGCTGAATTACATCGGGTACCACGCATTGAAAGAGAAACCCCTCTTGCTATTGAAGAAATTGATGTCAGGCCCTTGGAACCCGCTCAAGTTACATTTGAAACTATGCCGTTATCCATGACTACTGGGGCTCTCCATAAAGAAGAGCAGCAGTTTCAACTAATTAACTCTCCTCACCATGCCGTAATATTGGGTTTTCCTTGGTTATAGTTGCATAATCCACAATTTGATTGCCAAAAATGCGAAATCTCTGCTTGGTCTCAGTTCTGTATGGATAAGTGCGTCACCCATCCAGTTAAGGTCTTGTGCACCTCCCCTTCACTACCTGATGTATACCAGCAGTTTAGCGATGTTTACAGTAAGGGAGAGGCTGGCGCCTTACCTCAGCACAGACCATATGATTGTTGCATCGAGTTAACTCCTGGAGCGGTGCCCCCTAGGGGACGCACATACCCATTGTCTTGTGAGGAAAACCAAGCTATGGAAGAATACATTTCTGATGCCCTTAATAGAGGGATCATAAGGAAATCTACCTTTCCGGCTGGGGCCGGGTTCTTTTTTGTTAAGAAGAAAAATGGCGAACTGAGACCATGCATTGATTATCGTGGGTTAAATAAGCTTATGGCAAAGAACGCTTATCCAATACCACTCATCACTGAGCTTTTTGACAGACTCAAGGGTTCCTCGATTTTCACCAAATTAGACCTACGGGCAACATACAATTTGATACGTATCAGAGCCAGTGATGAGTGGAAAACTGCCTTTAACACGAGATCTGGGCATTATGAATATCTAGTCATGCCATTTGGCCTGTGTAATGCACCCGCAGTATTTCAAGAACTGATCAATAACGTTCTCAGAGATATGCTACAGTCATGTGTCGTGGTCTACCTTGACGATATACTTATTCACTCCAAAGACTTGTCGCAACACATCAAGGATGTGTCTGAAGTATTGCTACGATTACATAAAAATAAATTATTCTGTAAATTGGAGAAATGTGAGTTTCACAGAACCAGCGTACCATTCCTGGGGTTCATAACTGGCAAAGAGGGCATCGCCATGGACAAGGAAAAGTTAACAGCAGTCTTACAATGGCCTAGGCCTAAGAGTCTGAAAGCTATCCAGCGATTTCTGGGTTTCGCCAAATATTATAGGAAGTTTATTAAGAACTTCTCTTCCATTATTAAACCCCTGTCGGACCTCACGCATAAGGGCGCTAATCCATCTCTCTGGCCAGTGGCTGCGGAGGAGGCCTTTGAAAAACTGAAAGTAGCTTTTGCTAATGCTCCTGTGTTATCCCACCCCAGCCCATTACTCCAGCTCACTTTAGAAGTTGATGCCTCTCGGGTTGGGGCAGTGCTTTCTCAACGGCACATCGAAGGTGGAACACTCAGACCCTGTGGGTTCTTTTCTAAAAAGTTGACCGGAGCTCAAAGCCATTATGGGATAGGGGACAGAGAATTATTGGCCATTATCCTCGCTCTTAAGGAATGGCGTCACTTACTTGAAGGCACTAAAAATCCTGTTTTAATCCTGACGGATCATAAAAATCTGACTTATCTCTCTGAGGCCAAGAGATTGTCCTCTCGCCAGGCCAGATGGGCATTGTTCCTCTCCCGATTCAATTTCATTGCATCATATTTGCCGGGATCCAAGAATGTTAGGGCTGACGCTCTGTCAAGACAATTTGAGGCTGAAATTGACGGAGAAGAAGCAACAGCACCTATCATTCAACCTGATCGAATATTGGCTACCATACGTACCAGTATCACTTCACCACTAGGGGAAGAAATTCTGGCCTCCCAGGCCTCCGCTCCCCATGAAACCCCGGTGGGCAAATGTTTTGTCGCTGAACCATTTCGTACTCGATTACTTGAAACCTACCATTCCTCTAAGGCTGCGGGACATATTGGTAGAGACCAATTGTTATGGTCCCTCTCTCAGTTATTCTGGTGGCCTTCTATGAGATCAGATTGTGCCGATTTTACTAATGCCTGCGCCACCTGTGCCCGTGCTAAAACCCCTAGACATCTCCCGGTGGGCTTGCTTCAGCCGGTATCTAATGGTGAACGCCCCTGGTCTCATGTTTCCATTGATTTTATGGAAGAATTGCCCATGTCTAGAGGGTATTCCTTCATATTGATGGTGGTGGACAGGTTTTCTAAAATGGCTCACTTCATGCCCCTCCGTGGCCTTCCCTCGGCTAAAGAATTGGCAATGGTGTTTGCTAAAGAGGTGTTTCGGTTGCATGGAGTACCCAGGGTACTGGTGTCCGACAGGGGGAACCAGTTTGTGTCCAGGTTCTGGAGGGCATTTTGCAAACAGATGGGCATACAGCTATCCTTCTCCTCTGCGTATCACCCCCAGACTAATGGGGCCGCTGAACGTGCCAATCAAGGTTTGGAACAGTTTCTACACTGTTTCGTGACTGACCATCATGACAATTGGGCCGACTTGTTGCCTTGGGCAGAGTTCGCCAGGAACTGTGCAGTCAACTCTTCATCCGGGAGCTCTCCGTTTCTGATCAATTATAGGTTTCAACCCTGTCTGCTCCCAGATTCCTTTCAGACACAACAGATTCCAGCTCTGGATGAGCATATCGAGCAACTCCGTTCCACATGGGCACAAGTTCAGAGGGCACTGGGTCAGTCATTTCAGCGCCATCAGCTATGCTAATCGCAGAAGGCTTCCAGCGGTTTCCTTCCAAGTTGGGGACAGAGTATGGCTTTCTTCAGGGAATCTTAAGCTCCAAGTCCCATCTAATAAGTTGGCACCTCGGTTTATTGGTCCTTACAGAATTATTCGCAAAATGAATCCTCTTTCCTATGCTTTGGAAATACCTGCATCCATACGCATTCATAATGTTTTCCATGTGTCTCTCCTTAAGCCTCTCGTATGCAACACTACTACACCGGTGGTGCCAGGGCCTGTTGAGGTCGAGGGTCAGGAGGAATACGAGGTACAGAGTATCATTGACTCCCGAAGGCTTAGAGGAAGGGTACAGTATTTGGTGCATTGGAAAGGTTATGGTCCTGAAGATCGATCTTGGGTGGATAGTAAGGACCTTCATGCACCCAAGTTACTGCGGATTTTTCATGCCAAATACCCTCAGAAACCCAGACCCCATTCTAGGAGAGGGGGTCTTTGAAAGGGGGGTACTATCACGGTGCCCGTTATTGCTGAAATTCAGTGTCTATCACCTGTAGGGGGCTCCCATTGGCTGTCTGCCTTCAGCCCGCCTCACATTGCCTTTTTAAACTCAGTCTGGGCACCCTCTGGTTGCCCTTTCGTGGTGTCTTTGACAGCATCCACTACCTCCTTACTGCAGTAGCTGATTGGGCCTGTTGCTGAGTTCCTGAGTCCCTGAATCGACCTGTTCCTGAGTTCCTGCCGGCTTTGTCAGTTCCAGTCCAGTTCCGGTTGTTCTCATCAGTAGCTGATGTTCCTGTTGCTAGCCTGCTTGGCCGCGCTTGATCCGGTTGATCTTCTCTGCTGGTTCCTGTTGTCTCTTGCTTCCAGTTCCTGCATCTGTGGCGACATTGTTCTTCATTCGCTTCGGCAACATTTCCTCCTGTTGGTTCCAGCGTGTGGACGCTGGTTTGCTTCACTAAGCCTTGCAGCTCACATTCAGCCTGTTGGTTCCAGCATGCGGACACTGGTTTGCTTCACTAAGCCTTGCGGCTCACATTCAGCCTGTTGGTTCCAGCGTGTGGACGCTGATTTGCTCCATAAGCCTTGCGGCTCACATTCAGCCTGTTGGTTCCAGCGTGCGGACGCTGGTTTGTTCCATTAGCCTTGTGGCTCACATTACTGTCTGTTGGTCCCAGCGTGTGGACGCTGGTTTGCTCCATTAGCCTTGCGGCTCAAATTACAGTCTGTTGGTCCCAGCGTGCGGACGCTGGTTCGCTCCATTAGCCTTGTGGCTCTCATTACAGTCTGTTGGTTCCAGCGTGCGGACGCTGGTTCTCTCCATTAGCCTTGCGGCTCACATTATAGTCTGTTGGTCCCAGCGTGTGGACGCTGGTTTGCTCCATTAGCCTTGCGGCTCTCTTTTTAGTCTGTTGGTCCCAGCGTGCGGACGCTGGTTTGCTCCACTAGCCTTACGGCTCTCATTCTGCCTGTGTGTTCCTAACGTAGGACGCTGGTTTACTCCCTGACTTGCAGTCAGGTACTTGATGGTTCCGAGTGCGCTGTCCAGTCCTAACAGCACTGATTCCTATAGTATATGGGCACAAGAGTTTCTGATTACAGTGAAACCACTTGACCTGGTAACCTCTATATTCCATCTTACTGTCAATATCATCTGACAGTCATTAGGGCACGGTGGTTGTCACCTTCTTTTGGGCTGCCTTGCCCGGTATATTGGTAAGGCCGGTAGAACCTTTTACGCTGCCACCTTACGGTTGCCTTACCCGGTATTGGCAAGGCCGGTAGAGCCTACTCATTGGTATTCCGTCAGGCTGCCTTGCCCGGTATATTGGTAAGGCCGGTAGAACCGCTTGCTATTCTATCTTAAGGTTGCCTTACCCGGTATTGGCAAGGCCAGTAGAGCCTACTACACTGGTATCCCGTTAGGCTGCCCAGCCCGGTATATTGGCTGGGCCGGTAGAGCCTTTTGTTCCAGACTCGCCTGGGTTGCTTTGCCCGGTTTATTGGCAAGGCCGGTTGAACCTATTTGCTATTGTCATTATCTTCTATGTATTGTTTGTATATGTATGAAAACCCTATGGGATTGCCTTTAACTTTTCAATAAAGTTATGTTTTTACCTAAACCTTACGTCTGAGAGTCTTAACAAACCGTGACAGATAGCTAAGATCTCTGTGTTCATGTCTTGATAGTGCCCCTGTTTCCTTAACCTGCATGGAACCATGATTAGCTAACTGGTAGAGCATCAGCTGTTGTTGAAACCTAGCTTACATGATACTCATCCAGTTCATGTATATTCCCTATGTTGAAGACTGTTGTTTGTTGCATCATTGCAACATATGCATTGAAACCAACAGTCTGAACACTGCCAGGGTGGTTCAATGTATTGCTTTGGAATGTGTTGGATACTCTCTGGCACTTACATTGTTAAACCTGAATATGAAACACATACACCATGGTTATACAGATTGCATTTTTATTGCTGTACAACATGACACAAGTCTTCATTTCTTTTTTATTTTAGAAGAGGGGGCAGAGATGGCAGACCTTCCTGACTGTTTGGTTACCCTCGTGTGAACAGGAGTTTATGATGGGATTACTGTGGATGAGGAGGGTGTTGATGTTGACTGTTGTCTCTCCAATAGTTGACACCAGATATGATTGTGTTGTGTGACCAAGCATGTCACTCATGATAGTTCTGATGTGCCTGATAATCGTAGTGAGTGTAACAAGCTGTCTTGGTTGTTGCGCAGACAACTCCTGTTATGTTGTCTTGTCTCCCTCAGCAGCCTCCTCTCTTTGGATGTATTTCCTGTCCAGGGTGGAGTGTCCTGCATCAGCAGCAGATGGTGAGGGGGAGGAAGACGATGCATATTCTTCTTGCTTTGGTGCATCTCTTGTAGGGTCTGTGGGTACAGCAGGATCTGTGGGTGAAGCAGGATCTGTGGGTGCAGCATGATCTGTGGGAAAAGCCAGGTCTGTGGGTGTAGCAAGATCTGGGGGGAGATGCAGATGCTGCTATGGAATGTCCTGTGGTGTCTGCTTGAGAGCAAAGGCCTGCATGTCATGATACTGGTGGTGATTGTTTTGCCCCCACCTCAGTTCTCCCCTCACCAGGGGTAACATCCTTCTCACATGCCACTGCCTGGGTTGGTAGTGTGTAGCTTGACTGTGGCCTCTGTGGCTTACCCATGAGCTCAATATGATGGTAATCCATAGGCCATGGATCATATACCAGCCACTGTTCTGCTGATGTCACACCCAACCAGTGCTGTGACTGCAGGCTGCCATGGGGCTGTGCTGGCATCCAGTTTTAGCCTGGTGGTGCATGTGAAGGGCTGAATGATGTGTATGGCTGTGTGCTTGATATCCAGCTATGTGTCAGTGGAGGTGGTGGTGGAATCCAGTGCTGATCAGGTACTATTGCCCACTGCTCAGAAGCCTGTGTTCAAAGCCACTGCTGGGAATGTTGTAAGGGCATCCCATGTTTGCTGCAGCGTATGTTGTGGGTCTCTCTCTCCCAGGTTCCTCCCTCTCTACTACAGTCATGGATACTGTAAGAGAAGGATGATACACTAGTTAAATGGCCAATGACAAAATGTTCTAATGTGACATTCATTCTGGACAGCTGTACCTTGTCCTGGCCAATGAGACCAATGTAATATTGTCATGCACCTTGTGTAAGGTATCTATCTGTCACATGTTATGTAGCAAGGGTGATTGAACTTCCTTTGGGAACAGGGCATCTAGTGCTCCTAACTTCACAACATGCATTATTATGGACAGATGCCATGTCAAGGACTAATAATATTATTGTTTATACACTGGAGTAGGCAATCTTGCCTTTGCAGCTCTTGTGGACTATATATCACATGATCATCAAATATTTGTTGGGTGCTTAGCAATCATGATGTTCACAACAGCTGGAGAAAGCAAGGTTGGCTATCCCTGTCTTGAAAGCATGCTAATGCTACAGATGATACATCTCTGTATGTGTTTCAGGGTTTCATCCTGCTGAGTGAAACATGTGTGCTCCCACTGCTGTTATTGTTGGATTCCAGTGTCATTTCACTAAAGATGTACATTCTATGCTGGTATCCCAACATTTGGTGCACTATTGAGTGTTGTTAGCCTGGAGAGTTCTGTCATCTCGTGTGTCAGCACCACCTTGGATCCCGTGAACTGCCAGTCACTGAAGGTGATGTTTGTTGCTGACCCACCACTGGTAGCTCTCGCCTGCAGGGACAGATCACCCATCTTGTTCTTCTAACATCTGTCCAGTGTTTTGTGATTGGATCTTTGTTGCTTGTGCCTCAACACCAAGTTGACTGCATCTTCAACCTGCCACCAAGATTCTTTCTTGCATACACCTATGCCCCTGCTCGTTTTTGTGGAGAATAAGATGTGCTCCCTTTACAATATGCTTCGCATTAGGGCCATGTTCTCTTCGTAGCAGTACATTGGATCCCAGAGCCTGTCCTCATCCACTGCAGTCTCGGATGTATCAGGCCCTGCCTGTTTTCCCGGATGTGTGTTCCTCCCAAACATCCCCTCTTTGTACCACTGCCATTTTAGTCCCTGGCTGGTGTACCTGACCATTGTTGGGTACCCTTTTTTTAACCTCTACCTAACTCTAAAGATTTTTTATGGGACATTATTGTCCCTTTAATCCCTTGGATCCTAGATAAATCTCTTTTGCATTGCAAAGTAATAATTTGCCTATCTCGCTCACATTCTAGGGGTTAATAAAGCTAAAGTACTTAGTATTGCTTTTAAAATTCCTTTTGTTTCTATGTCAGACTTGTTAAATGTAATGCAAATAGTTGGACTCCCATATTCATGAAGCTGATACTGATGTATTTATAATTAAACAATATATTGTGGGACTTTTCATTTAACACTACTTAACACTTTATTCATTCCATTTGTGAGTACATTTGCCTCTGCTGGTCAATGTGGATCTTCGGGTCAGACTTGGCCTACTGTAATCTTTCTTTATGTAAAAGTGTATGTCTTTTTGCTGAGCAAAACAAGGGAACTCCCATTGCAGGGATATGCTTTGTTTAAACGTAATTACAGTGGAAACCTGACTTTGTAACACATAATTTAAACCTCAAGCTCTCCAACAGAATGCATAATAAATAGTAGGTCTCGCTGTTGTGGAAATGCTTTTGTTTGGCTCAGCTGGAAAGGTCTTACTACATGTATTTTTTTATTAAAATAATTCTGCTGCTATAAACTCCAGCTGTTAGAAAATGTAAGTTTGTACAATAATTTTTAAATAAAGCATCTCTAATCATCTCTACTACTCTTTACCAGCTGGAAAAGCCTTAGGTCACATACATGTTTCATAATAAGCGTTTACCTTTCATCTAAAGACTGTGGCCTGTTTGCTCTGCTTTTTCAAACTTCTGTTATATTACATTTGTTCCCACAGAATTATTGAATTACAGTACACAAGCTAGTGAAATGGCATCTTATAACCTTTTTGCAAGACCTAATGAATTGCTGCTGCAGTCTGTTCCTGCAGTGCATTAACTGTTTAACACTAACAGGGTGCACAAAATCTGATGTATCTGCACTGATGTAAAACTAAGGAATACAATGAGTCATATGGTTTATCAAGTTTAGATCTACTTATTAGCAGTGATAAACTGCGGTGTATCTGTAGTTTAGTCACTGGCAAACTGTGTGAGGCTGATGTATTAAAGGAATTGGTGCAAATCAATTTTGTTGTCAGGGAAAAATAAAATTCCTATAAAATGCTGTTTATTTAAATTTGACTTTTAAACCCTTGAATACTGGAGGGGTATCCAACTCATTGTAAAGTAATGTGTTGGAGACCACTCTAGCAATCAAAGGGTTAAAACTCCAGTTTAATCAATGGAAATGTTTATTTTTCCACCCCATGGTATACATGGTTTGTCCCAGAATTACTGCTTAGCACATCAGCCTCAGTGTGTCATTGCAGTCTGCTCACTTCAGCTGCTGATTATGTCTCCTTTTCTCCAACTTCAAATATCTTGTATCTCTCAGTCTGTTCAGCAAGAAAGTCAAGCAAGTCTTTGATAAATCCCTCATAAGCATTTCCAGAAGAGCCTCACACAGAGGCAATAGTAAGGCTGAAGATTAAAAGAGCCATCTTCTTAAAATTAATGAGAATGCCTATGAAGGTAAAAAGCCCAATATCCTCAGACTGTAATACCCATCCAATTAGACTTCCAACAGATCCTCATTATTGAAGCAAGGCTTGGCTCTTGGCAGCTCAGCAGAGTCCTTTAGCTACCGTTGAAGGGAAAGGAGAGCTTTGAAATGACAGACTGACACACTGTATTGTCTTTATCTCAGCGTTTACACTCTAGGTGATGTTGTGGGGTGTCAGTCCTCAACCTCCTCTCTGAGCTGACTGCTTAGTACTCACCTAACTTCTTAGTTTTGAACAATCAATGAGATTGTTGTGCACTGTGATGACCCTCACCTTGAGTCCTGCTGTGTTCCTTTCTTTTCAGGAACATTTAATAAGGCACCAGGCTGGATCTGGCTCAGTATTACCATGGAAACCTTTTTTGAGAGGTTATATGAGTCAGGTAGAAGCAGCACTGTGGAGTTAAAGGTCATTCCAACAAAGAATTATTGGCATTGATGGAGTATTTTTTAACAAACCCCAGGGGTCCTGCCATTTGGGAATTAGGGTTATTATTATTCAATATTTCTATGTGGCAAACAACGTTAAGTATTTTATTAATTTTTGTTATACTTGTACACGCATTTTTATATTATACTGAGCACATCTGTAATAGGCAATGTGTTCTCTGTACAGTTAAGGTTTTTGTACGCAGCCTACCAAACAGTGATAAATATAATTAGAGCAAATATAGGACAATCCTACGGCATTATAGGGGACAAATAAAAAAGCCCATTGATTTGAATGGAGGTGTCCATCCTTTGAATGTTTCAAAGCATTGCATTGAAGATATGAGTGTATTCTAGACAAGGCCTTACCAAGGATTTATATAGAGGTAGAATTATATTCCCATCCCATGCATTTATACCCCTTTTTATACAGGATAGTACCATACTGACTTTTGAAGCAGCTGAGTGACACTAAACACTTCTGTGAAATCTACTGTCTACCACTACTACTAAATCATTCTCTAAGGAGTTCCCAAACCAAAGCCTTTTAATTTATACAGTAACCTGTAAGTAAGCAAAATCCAAGTATGCTACATTACCAGTAATATCCTTTTCCAAATTACTACTAACCCTTTTGTAAAATGGAAATAAATTAGTTTGACACAATCTATTTTTCATAAAACCATGATGACTCCTAATGTTGAGGGTCATCACTAGGGATGGGCAAAAGTTTTCACCTCAAGAGAGAAACAGGAGAAAAATGGCACTTATTGCAGGGCGGCAAATTTTTTGAGACAAGTGCAGTTTTTCCACTTTTTTTGCTTAGTTCATTGCATTGAAATCGATGGGAAGAATTTGTCTCCACTACATGGCAATTTTCCCTTCTTTTCAGGCAAGCATAGTATAAAAGGGGTGTCACGTTCCCACAGCAATCCATTCTGTGTTTATGAGAGGAAGAGAGAACAGAACATTTTTCAGCTAGAGATGACAAGCTAATAAAATGGAACTGAAGCTTAGTTTAGGGAATCTTGTAGGCAGAACATTTGTTCTCTGTATTAGGTGAGTCTGGGGACACTCAGGGGGACAGGGAGGAGAAAGGAGGTTGACCCCAAATAACTCAAAATCATGTGTACCTCACTGGGAAGAAACAGGAAGCCACGATCCAAGTTCCTTCCTGGTCTGACTGTTGCAATCTCTGTGCTGGGGGAGTCTGGGGGTGTGAGAAGGAAGCAAAGTGGCTTTACCCCAAATACCACAACATTCTCTCTGACAGGAAAGACACAGGCAGCTGTGACTCAAGTTCCTTCCTGAACTGGCTGTTATCTCTTTGTTAGGGGAGTCTGAGGTGTGAGAAAGGAACAAAGGAGGTTTACCCCAAATACCCTAACATTCTGTGTGACTTATTGGAAAGACACAGGCTTTTGACTCTGTGCATGTTTTCATTACACTGGTTTATATTGTAAATGACTGTAGGACACTGCTATCAAGAAGCAATGTAGGAAGACTAACATTCTTAAAAATGAACCAACATCAAATACCATCAGGGCACATATATATTATTAATATCAGCACAGAGTATGAGGAGGTGGACGAGGGTTGTGAAGGGTTGCTACCACCTGCCATTGTTGGGACCACTGCTATGAATGGTTAGCCAGCTAGCCAGCATAGCAGCAGGGTCAGGCTTGCCAAAAACAATCCCTGAGTGAATAATGTTTTGTAGAACTCAGGTTTTCACCATATACAAAACAATATATTTATTTTTACAAATCAGGACTGTTGTGCCAAAGCGTGTTCTCTTCTTTCCATTTTTCAACAAATAGTGCACCGAACAGTCTCTAATGACTGCTCTGTGCCTCCCCAAGGAAAAAATATTCCTACACTCATTTCAGTGAGAGGAGAGATGGAGAAGAATGGACTTCTTCTTCTCCACACTCAGTTTTACTGGCTGGGGCAGATGATGCTGTTGCCTCAACATCATAACTGTAGCTAGGACCAGGGAAATTGGTGGCAGGCCGTAGTCTCATATCGCTGCTTGAAGAAGCCAGTTCCATGGTGGCCATGGTGTTCAGACTGTGGCACACTAGCCATCTCATCACCTTCCAGCTGCCAAGACAGTTGAAAGTCTGCCACCACCAGATCACAAGGGATAGATGATTTGCGGTACTCCGCCTCACTGGGTCTGGTTAATGTAGGCTTCCAGTCCCTATAGCACTGCTAGTGCCACTGCTAGTGTAGTGACACACTTTTCATCAAAGACTGAGTCACTAGCCTCAGGGTCAATCCAGCTTCTCTTTTTTTGCCATTTATGATTTTTCTTGATTTCTTTTGCAATACTTTTTTATTTTCAGTTTTAGCTAGCCTATTCACTCGTTTACATTCTTCATATTTTTTAAATGATGTATCAGATCCTTCTGACTTAAACAGTTTAAAAGCCTTTTTCTCACTTCCTTGCAAACCTCTTTATTAATTTACTCCACTTGTATGTATTCCCCATTGACATATATTGAAGTGTATATTTATTTAAGAACGTTTAAACAAATCCCATCTTCCTTGTGCATTTTTATCTGTGAAGATTTTATTCCACTGAATGTCCTTTAATACTGCTCTTAGCATTATAAAATTAGCCTTTTTAAAGGTGAATGGTTTGATTAAACCCTTGCTAATGGGATTCTCATAAGAAATTTCAAAGGATACCGTTTGTGTTCAATGCTGCCTTATTGTTTCCAAAATGTCCTGAAAGGCCTCTTTCCTTGTTGGTTCCTCTACTAGTTGGGGCATGAAATTGTCAATAATCATACTTATTGTGCTGGAAATAATTTTTCTTTAGTCAGGATCCAGGTAGTTGAAATCCCCATTATGGGAGCGTGATGACGTAGACGGGTCACGCGGGAGGAGGTGGAGACTGTGAACGCCGGGAGGATCACCGAGAGCCCTGAAGGCGTTGCGGGCGATGGGAACTCCATGATATGGAAGCGGTGGAGGATGGATGGTGTGCGGGCGGGTCTGGCCCTACAGAGGACGGGGAAGGCAGTATGCGGCAGAATAATTATGCAAAACTAATATGCTGGCCCGTCGCTTGGGGTGTTGGAGCTCGATGGATGGAAACGATGTAAGCAGGCCGGGGCCGGAGGTGGAGGTTGGCTGGAATTGTTGACGGCCCGGTTTTGTGAGTACCTCAAGATAGACTGGATAAGTCATTGGGGGTGTAAGGAGGATGGTGGAAAACTGGCCTCTAGTGGAATATGCTATAGCAAATAATGAGCAGGTGATGACCAGAGCTGGCTGATAAGTGCAAGCTTTTATCAGGAGGTTTTGTCTTTTTCTGGGGCCAGACCCGTTGACCACTGTAAAGTATAAAGTTGTTGCAGGGGGCATTTGTATCGCCCGCAGTATAGGAAGATGTCTTCAAAGAAGGCCTCCACGAAGGACTTGCACAAAAAGGACAAGAAATCACAGAAAGAGCCCCAGGGGCCCAGGGTCTCAGATTTTTTTGTATCTACCCCAGATAAAAATGAGGGGGGAATGACTGGAATAATACAGGGGACTCCTCAGCAAACAGAACCTGGTCTAAGCCCGGCCTATACAGTGTCGCAGGAGTATTTGAGAAATGAATGTATGGAGATTAAAGCTGAAATTTCGAAGAGCTCTATGGATATTAAGCAGGAGCTAAAAGCTCTGACATCCAAGTTGACATTAATGGAAGAAAGGATGGAGGATTTGGATAATAAATACAGGTCCCTTTGTAAAACTACTGAGGGATTGGCCCAACGTTTTCCTGGTTTGGATCAGAAGATTAGAGAATTGGAGGACAGATCCAGGAAGTTGAACCTCAGATTTAGAAATATTGATGAAACTTTAAAGGATGAAGCGTTGAGAGATTATTTGTTGGAGTTATATAGTGACTTGGGACTTAAATTTTTGGACTCTGAGATTATAATGGAAAGATTTCATCGGATAGGAGGGCCTAGGGGGGAGGGAAGGCCCAGAGATGTGTTGGTTTGCTTTCATTCTCTCGTGTTTAGGGAACAGGTTTTTAGAGGTAGACGGGAGTTGGTTAGTACGTCCCCTAAATACGAGAGAATTCAGATCTACCAGGATTTATCATTTCAGACCAGGAGTTGGAGGAGGGGTTTTGCCCCTGTACTGGGTCTCCTGAGGGAGAAGAATGTAAAGTATCGTTGGGGGCTTCCCTCTTGTATCAGGGTGTGGTGGCAAGGGCAGGCGAAAGATTTTGAGGACCCCGTCCACTTGGAAAAGTGGTGGGGTGCTCAGCATGGGTAGGGGAATTGTTTGCTTGTCTTTGCCCCGGGGGGATGGTTGCCTCGAACCCGGTCGGGGGATCCCGATTGGGGGCGACGCAGAGGTATCTGTTATGGGATCTGGGTGGGGGGGGAGTGTAAAATAGAGAGAATATTGTGCATTACGTATTTTAGGGATGTGTCTCAGTTGCCCTTTGTTAATAGGTGCTTATGACCACCCGGGTGGGTTGGTTTTGGAGGGGTGGATGCTTTGATTAGGAGAAGAAGGGGGATTGGGATTAGGGGGAAGGAGGGGGGGGGAGGAGGGGGTGGTTTTTTTTTTTTTTTTTTGTTTTTTTTATGATGATATGGGAGGTACACATATAGGAGGGTATATTGGATATTATGTTTTAGGGGAGGTAAACGGACCTTGGGTCGGGATATTACAAAATATTTGAATTTGTGTGGTTAATTAATGAAGTTATTATACGTAGATTTTGGAGGGCGTGTTCACTGGGGTGTTGTTGTTTGTTTTTTTTGTTTTTTGTTTTTTTATGATGATATGGGAGGTATACATTTAAGAGGGTATATTGGATATTATGTTTTAAGGGTGGTAAACGGACCTTGGGTCTGGATATTACAAAATATTTGAATTTGTGTGGTTAATTAATGAAGCTATTACATGTAGATTTTTGAGGGTTCGTTCACTGGTGTGGTTTTTTTTTTTTTTGTTTTTTTTTTCCCTCCCTCTTTTCCCTTTTCAGGGTGATGGGGGGATCCTCTTTGATGTTCAGAACAGTCTCTACCACATGTCAATGGTGACATGTTTAACGTGGGTGGAAGGGTATCCACGAAGGGTGGGCTACGAGGGGATGTTCGGAAGACCCATCCAAGTGAGAATGTGGGTGGGTCATTCCGAAAGCCCAAAGTGGAGTTTGGAGTGAGTAGTGGGTGGGAGTGTTTGTATGATATGTTTGTGTGTGTGGTTGACGAAGGGGATGTGGGCCGTAAATCTGGTTCGGAAGAGTATGGTTAGATTACTCTCTGTTAATGTACAGGGATTGAATTCCCCCCACAAACGGGAAATTATTCGTAATTCTTTTTTGAGAGATAGAGTTGATATCGGGTTTCTTCAGGAAACTCACTGGAAGTATACGGATAGAAGCTGGGGTTGGGGCAGGAGGTTTCCGGTGATGTTACACGCCTCCCATGCTATAAAGAAGAAAAAAGGGGTTGCCATTATTTTTTCTGAAGCTGTTACGGTTGAAATTAAATATTCATTTAGTGATAAGGAGGGACGGTATTTAATAGTGGTTTGTTTAGTTAATGGAATAATGTATACACTGGTAAATGTGTATCTACCAAATAAGAGACCGATGGGGCTGTTGGCCCAAATCTTGGAGGAGGTTGATAAGGTAAAGCAGGGACCATGTATTATAGCGGGGGATTTTAATTGTGTGGCGGACCCCAGGTTGGATAGGAGGAGGGGGAGGGGAGGGGAGCCAGATAGGGGTACGGAGACTCAAGCCAGGGCTTTGAATAATATATTGAATATGTATGCTTTATATGATATCTGGAGGGTACTACATCCTGTAGAAATAGATTTCACTCATCTTTCAAGGGTTCATTTGTCATACTCCCGGATTGACTTGATTTTGGGGTTTGTACTTTTTTGAAAAAGACAGAACGGATAGAAATTAAAAATAATACTTGGTCAGATCACAGTATGGTTATGGTAGATTTTGCTGTGGATAGGAGAATGAATTGTAGGACCTCATGGAGACTAGATGATTGGCTGCTTCATAGTACAGATAATGTAAAATTTATTGGTAGTATGATAGATCACTTTTTTGAGGAGAATGTCCCCGATATAACTTCTGCAATTAATAATTGGTGCAATTTTAAGGCAGTTATGCGGGGCTATTTTATTAAATTAAAATACGAGGCAAGACTGAGGGCGGGGAGGGGGTTGGCAGAATTGTACGTTAAGTACTATGAAGCGGTTAGGGAGAACAAGAATTCTCCGTCTCCTGGTAGAACTAATGTTGTTGTAGAAATTCAGCGGGAAATTAACGATAAGGTGATGGAGAGGACAGCTTATAATCTGGAAAAATTGAAAATGAAATTTTATGCTAGAGGGAATCGGGCAGATAGGATGCTGACTAATCGATTGAGAAAGAAAAGGGCAATAAATAGGGTACATAAGTTGGTGGTTGGGGATGAGGTGTCTGTGCCCCCAGAGCAAATAGGAGAGTGTTTTAAAGGGTTTTATGGAAAGTTATATAATTTACATCAAGATGTCACCCAGGAAGAAATTCAGGAATATGTTGAGAAAACGAAGTTGCCTCAACTGAGTGTTGAACAATTGGCTTTTTTGAACAAACCTATTAATGAAGGAGAGGTAAATAGGGTGATTTGTGATTTGGATAAACAGAAAGCTCCTGGTCCCGATGGATATGGGAATTTGTTTTTTAAGGTATTTCGATCTCAGCTAGTGAAACAGATGACCGAGTTGTTTAATTGTATTGTGGAACAGGGTTTTTTTCAGGAGGAAATGGTTCAGGCAAATTTAATCCCTATACTTAAAGCAGATAAGTGTGCTTCGGAGGTGTCTAATTATAGACCGATCTCACTGATTAATGGTGATACAAAAATATATGCCGCGGTTTTGGCTAATAGGCTGAAGGCTGTATTAGGTGGTATAATACATATAGATCAAGTTGGATTCATGGAAGGAAGATCTTCTACAGTTCATTTAAGAAGAATAATCGATGTTATGGACGTGGTCAGTAAAAAGAAGTTGCCTATGGTGGTTATGGCGGTCGACGCCGAGAAGGCGTTCGACCGGGTCAGTTGGTCCTTCTTGTCTGGTGTGTTGAGAGGATTCGGGTTTCAAGGTTGGATTCTCAGGGCTATTATGTCTTTGTATCATAATACTACAGCTAGAATTATTGGGCCAAATGTATGTTCAAATTGGTTCCAGTTGACTAATGGAACCAGGCAGGGGTGTCCCTTGTCCCCCTTATTGTATAACATTTCTATAGAACCGTTGGCAATTAACATTAGAAAGAATTTGTTGATAAAAGGATATTCTACTAGATCATGTGAGGTTAAAGTAAGTTTGTATGCGGATGATGTGTTGTTAACTTTGATGGATCCAGTTGTATCCATACGATTGTTGATGGAGGAGGTCCAGAGATATAGTAGAGTGTCAAATTATAAGATGAATATAGATAAGACTAAGATCTTGGGACTTAATCTGGATCCTGGAATAAAGCAAGAACTGAAAAATCGGTATGGTTTTTCTTGGGTCAAAGAGGCTTTTGTGTATTTAGGAATCTATGTTACGAGGAAGATAACTGGGATCATGGAAGATAATTTTATGCATCTACTGAAGCAGACAAATCAATGTTTGAGAGACTGGAGGCAGTTGGAATTGTCTTGGTGGGGCAGGGTAAATGTATTAAATACTTATATAATTCCCAAATGGGTTTATTTGTTCTACATGGTACCGATGGGTGTGTCAGAAAGCTGGCTCAAGATGGTTCAGTATAGCTTTGCAAATTTTATTTGGAAAAATAAGAAACCCAGATTGAGTCAGAAAAGACTATCCTATCGGGTGAAAGAGGGAGGGTTGAGTTTTCCGCTGGTGAAGGAATACTATATGGCCTGTGTAATTTCACATATATACAGGATGCAGTTGGATCAGTCTAAGAAAGAAGGCTGGTATGCTATAGAACAGGAAGTATGTGAAGTGGAGGACTTAGAAGTTCTTTTGTGGAGAGTGGGGCCCGTGAGGCACAAACCATTGAAAGAACAGATTGGTAATAATTTGATAGTGAGTCAGTTGATGAGGAATTGGGATAAAATTAAGAGGTGGATAAAAATAAATCGTGTGATACCGCGGTCCGTATCCATGACATATTTGGAACATCATATACAGGATATGGATTTAGCTGTATGGAAGCAGAGAGGGATGAATAGGGTAGAAAAAATGGTTGGTTTGGGTAAAATGAAGACTTATTTCCAGCTGGCCCAGGAATTTAATTTGCCTAGTGCAGAAATCTTTACATATTTAAGGGTAAAGAGTTTTGTGGAGAAAGAAATCCTGAATAATGAAGTAGAGCTCTCTGGATTTATGAATGGTTTGTTTAAAGGTGTGGAGATTAAGAAGATAGTTTCCAAGTGTAGAAAACTATTAGATGTGGTCAGGCCCAGGATTAAATTCTCAATAATTACAGCTTGGGAAAGAGAGTTAGGGATTGAGATCGAAATAGGAGCGTGGAAAAGGATTATTATGGATGTAGGTAGGGTGGTCCATTCATTAAATTTAATGGAGTTGCAATTTAAGTTGATTAATAAGTGGTATCTGGTCCCGACTAGGTTGAGTAAGATGGGTCACGGTTCAAGTACTTGTTGGAGATGTGGGGAGAATATGGGCTCATATCTACACATGTGGTGGAACTGTGGCGAGATTCGGATAACTTGGGATAGTATTTTTAATTTGATCACTGGGATGACGGGGCTTAGAATGGAGAGATCTCCCGGTATAGCTCTACTACATGTGGGATGGCCTCAAATCAGGCTAGAAGATAGAGGTTTTATAATTCATTGCTTGTTGGCAGTAAAAATGGTAATTGCACGAAAGTGGAAACAATCAGGACCTATTCCGTGGAAGGAAGTAATGGCTCAGTTGAGGTATCAATTGAGGATGGAAGAATTATTAGGTAGGGGGAAAGGGGGAAAACCCAAGATGAGTGGGAGGTGGTTAGGTAAGTTGCATGTATATGTGGAGGAGGGGGATTCTCTCCCTGTGTAAGGGGGGGAAGCGGGGGAAGATATTACAATGGAGTAGAGGCCCATATCCCACTTCGTCAATGGTGAGGCTGTGTGTGTGGACGTGAGGGTGTTAGGTAGGAATGGGATGTATTAAAACTATGGATAATTTTATGTGGTATGAAGAATGTCTACTGTATGTATTGTGTTTGGCTGGTATTTTTTGTAAACATTGAAAAATTTGAAATAAAAAAAAAAAATAAATAAATAAAAAAAAAGAAATCCCCATTATGACTGTATTTCCTGACTGAGAAGATTTTTCAATTTGTAGTAACAGTTGTGTTTCTTCAAATTACCCAATATTAGGTGGCTTGTAGCAAATTGCCATTAACATATTTGTATTACGTATGCCCCCAGTGTGTGTATTTCAACCCACAGGGCCTCTATATTTTCATTGGACCCTTCATTAATATCCTTCCTTCCTTAGCTATTAGGTTATATGCATGCTTTAAATATAAGCAAACCCCCACCTCTTTTATTAATCCTACCCTCCCTTAAAAGTGAATAACCCTCTAGATTGACTGCCCAGTCATATGTATCATCTAACCAGGTTTCAGTCATACCAATTATATCAAAATGCTCATTCACTGCATTTTTTTCTAGTTCCTCCATCTTACCAGTCAGACTATGAGCATTCACATGCATACATTTTACTGCCATTCTGCAATATTAACATTTTTTATTTTCTTTTTATCAGGCTTCCCATTATTAGGTGAAGCAGTACATTTCCCCTTTCCACCCACACGCCCCTTCTCTAATTTCCTCATTTACACAACATCTGTTTTACTACTCCACCTTTCCTAGTTTACAGTCTCCTCCAACCCTCCTAACCTGTAGCACATGCAATCCATCTTTACTACAATGATTGCCTCCAAAGGAAAATAAACCCAAACTCCTCATGCTCACACCAGGTCTTTAGCCATGCATATAATTCCTAGGCTCCATTTGCCTTTCTAGTGTAGTGCGTGGCACAGGTAGTATTTCAGAAAATCTGTTAGGATGAGTAAATACAGTAGTGTCCTCCCTATTCCTCTGCCCATTGCTTGGTATATCTGATTGTAACCCATCTAGCTACCTGCTCCTCTTTTGTGCAAACTCCACCCCCAGTATTACCATTGATAGCTTCCTTCTCCTCAGTGAGCAACAAATCACTCTCAAGATTGGCCATCTTCGGCCACATTGCAACTTGCCTTTCCAGATCTCTAACTTGAGCTTCCAAGGCAATGCCTTGGAGACAACTCTGATGCAGGGTCAATGAAGGATCCAGTGTTGTTTTTGAATGAGAATTATACACAACATATTGTTATAAGGCAAGCCGGATTATGCCCTAGTAGTACACATCTACAGTGGGTTAAAGGAATAAACTGCTAAAATGAAATTGAATTATATCCTAGAGTTACATGTATCTGTACAGTCCTATTGTATTTCTTATTATTTGAGGTGAATTGAGAATTCAATTATTTTAGATATTGAGCAATAAAAGCTATATTTTAATATAATTCTCCTATCTATTGGTTAGCTCTATCTATTGGTAGTTTAGCCTGTCAAGTGTGCTGTTACTACAGGGTTCTCTTTTGCTGTTTTTTATGTCTATTCTGTTATTTTCCCTGTAGCTCCTTCGAGGCAACTACCTTTATGAACTATTAGGCTGGATTATTTTTGTTTGAGTGAGTGGGTGTTTTTTGTTTTAGTCAGAATGCAGGATATCCTCACCACTCCTCTAGCCACTCACTGGTCCCCCTTGTGTGAATCTTTTTCATGAACTGTTGAGACATTGTCTATCCCAGTTCCAACTGAAAGAAATGCAATGTTACAACTATGATGCTACATGAGAAATAGTAGCATCTGGCTTCACAGCACAAAACAGGGGACCACAACAACAGAGGGAAAACATATTCTAGTAGCTCATCCAGGATAAAGCATTTCACAAGTCTTGCATTATCAAAGCCAGGTGTATTAAAGTTTGTATTTATATTGTTTTCACTAAACATCACTGTTTTCTGTGTGCTACATTTCTTTATGAATTTCCTGCAAAGAAGCACTTGAGTAAGGGTGGGCAAAAAAATTTCATTTCGCTCTTATGGGAATTTTTGTAAAAAACCCAGGCTTTTCTGCTTTTTTCATGGGAATTCCCACCAGTTGAGAAACCCATAGATTAGCTGCCGTCTTCCTAAAATCACAGAGAATGGTTTGATTTCCCACCTGTGTTTTTCAATGGTGGCAAAACTATCTGCCTCCATACTATAAAAAAAGCTGGAATTTCCCATAGTGTATTTTAAGAGAGAAAGACAGTGAAAGAGGGGGCAATAAACAAAATAAAAGTTAAAATAACAATAATGCTATTTGGAGTGCTTGCTAGCACTATGACCAGCTGGATGTAACCCGATGCTGCTGATACATATCAGGACATAATACTAATCATCTGTTCCTTGGCAGATCCAAAAATGAGGTAACTCAACCTCAGATGAACAACAACACTTGACATATTACACATTACGTCATGATTTATTTAACAAAAATAAAACCAAAATGGAGAAGCCATGTGTGAAAAACTAAGTACACCCTTACTGCTTCCATAAGAATTAAGATGCTAAGTAGCAGACAGGTGCTGCGTATCAAATGCCCTTAATTAACCCCTTAAGGACCACTGACGTTCCTGGCACGGCATGGAGTTCAGGGCTCCCGGCGCGGTTGCACTTCGTGATCCTCAAGTGCCGGCCGCGCGTGCGTGCGCCAGTCCTTAAGGGCTTAACTGATCATCAGCAAGTGTGACCACCTCTACAAAAGTTTGCTGGTCTGGAGCACTCAGGTGTGTTTTAACACAATGCCAAGGAGCAAAGACATAAGCAATGATCTTAGAGAAGCAATTGATGCTTCCCAAGAATCTGGGAAGGGTTATAAAGTCATTTCCAAACAATTTAAGGTTCATCATTCTACAGTTAGAAAGATTATTCAAAAGTGGAAAACAATCAAGATAGTTGCCAATCTTCCCAGGAGTGGACATGACAACAAATTCACCCCAAGGTCAGACCGTGCAATGCTCAGAGAAATTGCAAAAAAAAACATGAGTTACATCTCAGACTCTACAGGCCTCAGTTAGCACTGCAGTTTAAATGTTAAAGTTCCTGACAGTACAATTAGAAAAAGATTGAACAAGTATGGTTTCTTTGGAAGTTGCCAGGAGAAAGCTTTGTCTTCTCTCTAAAAATAACATGGCAGCAAAGCTTAGGTTTGCAAAGTTGCATCTGAACAAACCACAAGACTTCTGAAACAATGTCCTTTGGACAGACGAGACCAAAGTGGAGATGTTTGTCCATAATGCACAGCTCCACATTTGGTGAAAACCAAGCACAGCATATCAGCACAAACACCTAATACCAACTGTTAAGCACGGTGGTGGAGGGGTGATTTGGGCTTGTTTTGCAGCCACAGGACCTGGGAACCTTGCAGTCATTGAGTCAACCATGAACTCCTCTGTATACCAAAGTATTCTAGAGTCAAATGTGAGGCCATCTGTCTGACAGCTAAAGCTTGGCCGAAACTGGGTCATACTACAGGACAATGATCCCAAGCACACCAGCAAATCTACAACAGAATGGCTGAAAAAGAAAAGAATCAAGGTGTTGTAATGGCCCAGTCAAAGTCCAGACCTCAACCCGATTGAAATGCTGTAGCGGGATCTTAAGAGAGCTGTGCATAAACAAATGCCCGCAAACCTCAGTGAAATGAAGCAACGGTATATAGAAGAGTGGGCCAAAATTCCTCTACAACAATGTGAGAGACTGATAAAGTCATACAGAAAACTGTTACTTCAAGTTATTGTTGCTTGTTATTGCTTGTTTCTACAAGCTATTGAATCATAAGGTGTACTTAGTTTTTCACACATGGCTTCTCCATTTTGGCTTTATTTTTGTTAAATAAATCATGACATGTTGTAATATGTCATGTGTTGTTGTTTATCTGAGGTTGTATTTACCTAATTTTTAGACCTGCTAAGAAACAGATTATTGTTATTATGTCCTGATATGTAAAACCATAGAATTAAAAGAGGGTGTACTTTCTTTTTCACATGACTGTAGTTTTGCAATGTTTTTCTTATTTTTTTCTTATAGTTATCTTGTATTAGCCTATAGATCATAAACATTAGGTGGTAATGTATTTATAATACTATTAACAGCCTTATTACCTATACACATATAAGCATACCTGCCCTCCTCAAGCTGCGAGTGACCAAATTATGCAGATAGTGTCATAATGTGGGCAGTGCTTAATAGGACTGGGTAGGACTGATAGATGACCCAAAGGGTTTTCCCCTAAATTAGGTGGAATGGGGAGGGGAGTGGTGAATGAGTCAGGAAATTGCAGGGTTTACTAGGGAACCCACTCACCCAGAGAGTCATGTCCTGTCCCGGGGGCCCGGTAATTAACTTACAGGGGAGATAAAGCAGTGATAAAGTGGAGATAACTTCTCCAGTTTATCACTTCTCTAGTCCCTATGTTATTCTATAGAGCCTATGCTTCTGTCTGCTCGTTTCCAACCACTTTTTCGACGGACCGAGAGCCTCTGTCTGGCATGTCTGCTGCTGCTGGCGGTGGTTCTGCTGTGGTGCTTCTCCCTTGACCTGCGGATTGTGGTGTGCGGCATTCTGGAGCTATAGAGTCACTCCGGCGTATGTACCCAAGCTGCAGGCCAGGGAGAGTATGCCTGAGACCGCGTAGCAGACGTACTATATATATAGATCCCATGCAAGGGGGGCTGCCGGCCCAGTCCAATCAGATGAGATGCTTGCAAGTAGCAGCACCTCTATATAAACCCTGGGCAATCCTCTGCTCAGGGCTTGCTTGTATTTGCCTTATCCCATTGAATACTATTAAAGTTCACCCTGGACTGTACTGTGACCTGGCTGATCTCTCCATTCCTGACCCCTGGCTATTGTGACCTGACCTCACTGACCTCTCTGTTCCTGACCTCTGGCTACCGTGACCCTGACCTCGCTGACCTCACCGTTTCTGACCTCTGGCTACAGTGACCCTGACCTTGCTGACCTCTCCATTCCTGACCGCTGACTATTATGACCTGTGCTACACTTATGGCAGGTGCTCTGTCTCCCTCTATCTCTGCCATTTCTTGCATCTATAGATATATATATTGTCTCCCTGTATCTGGGCTCCAGCAACCAACTACACTACAGGGTCTTTCAGCGCCAAGATCTCCAAAGTTGAAGAAACCTTAGTGAATAGGCTCCATAGAATAACACAGGAATTGGAGAAGTGATAAACTGGAGAAGTCATCTCCACTTTATCACCTCATTTTCACCTCTTTATCACCACTTAGTGAATCTCCCCCAACGCCTCCAGGGTTAATGCAGAGACTTTCCAGGTATGTGTGCACACTAGGTAGTTTTCTTTTTGTTACATATGACAGATACATAGTGCATAGATGCACAGAGCAGCAAATGAATGCATTGCAAACCCCTCTTGCACACAAAGGGTGAAATGGGAGGTCTGGCCAGCAGTCCGAAGTACATCTTCATAAAGCTGAATGTTGTGTTGTATATTTCCTCTGGAATGTCACTTTCTATTCATTCATGGTGTTCTCTTTCCTCTCACAGTGGCCAAGATTTCTTGGCTTGCTGTCAGCTTGGCCAGCAGGGTTTTATCCGGTGCCCATGCCTGCCAGTGCTGCTTTCCTTCTGCTCTCATCTCTGCGGTGACCTGGTATTTTAGAGTCAATGACAGGGGAGTGTCTTTCAGGCACACACTGCACCATGGTTTTCAGGCTCCAACTGGACCATACACAAAGAAAAAGGAGCAGTTTTGAAGCAAATCAACTGCACAGCAGAGGAGGAAAATAAAAGTTCTGAAATGGGGCTATTAACCCCTTTAATACTAAAGAGGTCTACAATGCATGTGTTGAAACGAGTATATGTGCTTCCTAGCATTTAATAGCAAAGGTCCATTTAAATTACTGAAAGTTTGGGGGATTCTTATTTGTTCCCTATTGTATGTTTGGTTTGCCCCTAGACTTGCACCTCTTGTGCATATAGTAAATGGTCTCTGGGCCAGGAAGTACTGTAAATTAGTATTTTGTAATCGGTACAGTAGGTAAGCTTTTTTAACCTCTGCTCTCATCATACTTTGGGAACCTTTCAATTTTTATTATTTTATTAACGATAAGACACACCATGGGCAATCACAGTGACAGTACTGTACACATAATGAACCCTATGCATGCCAGATGGATGAGCTGTATATTGCTTTGTAATGCTCTTCCCATCCCTCTGGCACTCACAGGTTTAATATGCTTTGTATTTAGGGCAGGCTAGCAGAACAAATAAAAAAAATGATAAACTTAGTTTAATATTAGGCTACTAGTTTAAAAGCCCGTGTACACGGGCCACAGTGTGACCCAGCAGCCTCTGCTGGTGTCCGGAGCCTCACTGCCCACGCTGCAGTCATGTGCTTCTCAGGAAGGTGCGCAGAGAGGACTCCGGTCCTAATTCAGAGCACCCCGCTCCATATCAGCTGCAGTGCATTCGGGCAGTCTCTACTACGCATGATGGCTTCTGACAAACATCCTAGTGAATTATTATATAGGATATATATAAAGAGAGACACAACTAAAATGGGTAAATACCCACAAGAGGAGAGATAGATCTGACAGAATGGAGTCAGGTGGGGCACTAGAGATGGGTAGATGAGAATGGGGAAGAAATAGAGAAGTGGAGGGGTACAAACCTGGCTGTGGGAAGGGAGATACTAGCTGTGTGGTAGGGAAGAGTCAGGCACCTAGCTGGGGATAAAAATAGTCCTCTCTGGGGAAAGGGGGAAGTGAGATCTGAATGGGGATAAGGAGAGACACATTTGTTGGATGAGTACATACCTGGCTGGGGAGCAGAAAGGCACATACATAATAACAGCTCCCCACCATTAGGAAATGAATGTTGGTGGTGAGCCTTTTGCCTTTTTCTTTTTCCAGTGCATTAAAAAGCATCCCTGTGGTACTAAAAAGGTTAACTGTCGGCATGGCATTATTAATCACATTGCAGCAGGTCCCTGACACTGTAAATGGCTGTTCTTCCTCTCTGTCTTATCCCTATCATATAAAGACCATCTGAGACCCTCCGATGGTGAATTGAACCTTGGGTCTATGTTGTCACGTTATTCAAATTTGCTCCAGGCTGAGCAGGGAGGTGGGAAGGTCCAGCCTGACATTTTGCTCCGGGACACAGTAGGTTGTAGTTTTGCCTCTTCTCTAACATATTGCTTTGTAATGCATTGGAGAAAATTAGTATCCAAAAAGCAGGGCTGTTTTAACACTACATAATAATGGGCAACTGCCAAAGGTCAGCTGGTGAATGGGGCTCCCCTTTTTCAAGGAGAAATACTGACTTTTATGCCTTCCCTTTGCATCCCTCTGGATCCCCCTCTCCATGATTATCTGGGCATACAATAGCATTGTGTTAAGCTTGGTAAGAACACAGTATTCTATGACACTAAATCAGTGTTGTATGACATTAATTTAACCTGAATTAATATGTTAAAAAATACACACTTTTTTTCAGTGTTAAACATTAGTATCCCTTTATAGTATGGTATAGCGACAGCGATAGATACTGCACCTAAACAAAATTCAAGTATACTGTATGAGTAAGAGCCTTGGGGGAGCATATTGTTTAATACTGTATAAAAATGTGTTATCAGTATATATGCATCTCCAAAATACACAATTAATCAAGATTTAGCAAAGTAATTTTAAACACTGCCAGTCTACTGGGGTCTTATTTATTATTTTGCATTCTTTATTTTTGTTTGTTTCTTTGGGTAATTTAGAGTTGCTATGTCACCCCCTCCACTTACCAAGCTAGTTAGGTTCCCTATAAATTTAGGTGATTAAGATAGCACTAGATTTATATCCCTGAGGAAGGTGCAAGCATACAGACACAAAATATGTAAGAATCCCCCATCACAACATCAGACGGTTGTGCAGTGTAATTAATTCTATGGCTACCAGTTCAATGGGACAAGCCTGGGACTCAGGGGTCAATGTGTGTGGTCTTATGGCTACCAGTGTTGTGGGAAAAGGTTGGCAGTCAGAATGAATGCTTCAATGACTACCAGCAGGGTAAAACTGTGGAGTAACATGTATGGTTCTATGGCTAATATGGGGGAAGGCTTGGGGTCAGTATGTCATTCTATGGTTAACCAGTGCAGTGAGATTAGGGTCAGTATGTGTGATTCTGTGGTTAGTATGAGACAAGGCTGGGTGTCAGTATGTGTGCTTCCATGTCTTTCGAAGTAGTAGGACACGAATGGCGGTCAGTATGTATGCTTCTTCAGCTAATATAGGACAAGCATGGGGGCAGTATATGTGTTTCTGTGGCTACCAGAGCCATGGGACAAGGCTGGGTGGGTCAGTATTTGCTTTTCTATGACTACTACTAGTGCAGTGGGACAAGGCCAGGAGTCAGTGTATGTGCAGCAGAAATATATTGAAAAACTGCATATTTTGTGGGAAAAAAAATGTTAAGCAATGTGTTGGAAATATATATTTGACATTCAAGAGGGTTAAAAGTACCAATTGTTTTTAATAAAAGTGAACATTTATTTGTTCTTGGTTTTCCACAGAGTTGTTCCACTTTTGTTTCCACCCATATTACGCATTTCCTTAAGGGGATCACATCCCCTTTAAGTTGGTTTGCACTTTAAAATGTATATGTAAGATGTACATTTAAGAAAAATCAATTGCACCATATGGAACAATTGAAAATTACCAAAATCCTATTGGTTTAAATGGGGGTTTTCAGCCATTGATTACTAGAAATGTCTCCAATGCATTTCAAAGCATTTTAGCATTCATGTGGTTAAAAATTCCACCTAAATCAGTGGTGCAGATTGTCTTCTCCAAAATTACTCTTTTGCATATACCCCTTTATGTTTTAGCTCAGTTTGGAGCTTTATATTTTAACTTCAAGGATGAGCGGGTGGAAATTTCACCAAAAGCCAAGGACAAGGTGGCGGGCCCAAGGCCTTTCTTCCTTCCTTCCCCCCCAACAATGAGGTTGAAGGGTGGGGGCAGGATGTAGAGAGCAAAGAAGCTTGCCCTCAACAGGCTTAAAAAGAGGACTGTATGTGCACTGGTAGATTAAAACATTTTTCTTCTCTCTCCTGCCCTATAAATGGTGCTAAAAAACAGTTCATGTCCTGCATTCAGCATGGAGGTCATGTAGGATAACTGGAATCAAGCAACGCTAGTTTATCTAGGTCTAGTATTGTGGCTCTCCTGGGCAATACGTTGGTGGGCATGACTGTTGTTGTCAATGGGAGTTAAAGCAGGGCTCTGAGTTCTACGGTCAGACCTGTGTACAAGAGGGCATTGCCAGTAATATCACCTAGAGATGCAAAGTGATCGGCTACCTAGGATGGGCAGAGTTGGGTACGACCTTCTTAGGAGCAGATCCCTCCCTCATGAGGACTTACTTAGCTAGAGAGCGGGTACCGGCCCCCTTTAGGACACCAGGGCCTATGGATCATTGCATTATGGATATGGGAGGGAGTGTCATGTAACTTGATAAGTGAAATAAACTATGACCTCTCTTTTTGCCACCTTATAACTGTGTCCATGTCTTCTTTACAAAAAGATTTATGTATTACCCTCCACGTAAAGTGTGAGGTGCTACAGTGTGTTTACCATCTTTTTGGTTTACATGTAAGGTTAAGGTCGTGGGGAAGACGAGGGAAGTTGGTCATGCACATTTTATTTTGTTCAGAATTTATCTTTTTGTCCTCAAATCTCATATTGGAATAAACATATTAAGAAAAAAACTTTCCCAGTTGCCATAGCCACACAAAAAGCTTGATCCTGTCAAGTTCTCTTTCTCTGTAGATGTCAGCTTTGAAAACACAAGGAAAATGCACTCTGCAGGGATGCAACATTTACTGCATGCTTGCAATGGCCTCCATGCAGTCCAGCAGAGTGCATCCTTCAGATGTGTGCGGTTTTAAAGAGATGAGGTGGTAACCTTACCCCCAACCTCTGTTATGATTAGGGTTGACTGATCATTCCTTTAACCCCTTGGTGACCAGTGCTTTTTTTTTACACTAGAGGACCAAAGCAATTTTGGCCCTTTTAGTATGGTTTGTTCAACCATATTTCCCTCTAATTCCTTTAGTATACCCATACAAATTATATAACATTATTTTAAGGATAAGAAGTAGTGAAGAGCGAGCACCCCAATGCTCGGGTGTTCGGGTGCTCTGACCGAGCGCCCCCGGAGGCTCGAGTGCTCGGCCGAGCACCCGAGCCCCATTGAAGTCAATGGGAGGACTCGAGCATTACACCAGGCACCCCCTGCTCTGATGAGGGGAGGGTGCCTGGTCCATAGGAAAAGGGCAGAAAATGATGGAAACACCACAGAAATGGTTCAGGGACAGCATAGGGAGGATGTCTGGATGCATCTTGGACTCCAACATCGCTGCTGGGAACGATGTTTCGCCCGTAGTACGCCATTTTTACAGACTGACCGTAAAACACACAAAAAGGAAAATAAAAACGACTTTAGGCGAAAAATTGTTACCAAACAATATTTGCTGTATATTTACTTGTATATCATCTGCAAATTCTGCCAAAAATTTCCTCGATTTTCTGAAGTGAGGCCATGATTAAGAGGGAAACGTGAGCAGAGGCAAATTATCACAAAAATTTCCTTGATTTTCTGAAGTGAGGCCATGATTAAGAGGGAAACGTGCGCAGAGGCAAATTCTCCCAAAAATTTCCTTGATTTTATTGAACTGAGGCCATGATTAAGAGGGAAACGTGCGCAAAGACAAATTCTCCCAAAAATTTCCTCGATTTTTCAGAACTGGGGCCATGATTAAGAGGGAAACGTGCGCTGAGCTGACCATCTAAAACATTATGGGTGAGGGTCTGCTGCGGAGCTGACCATCCTAAACATTATATGCGAAGGCCCGCTAGTGAGCTGACACTATAAAACATTATATGAGAGGGCCCGCTAGAGAGCTGACCCAATAAAACATTATATGAGAAGGCCCGCTGGTGAGCTGACCTATATAAAAAATGTCAAACAGGGCCCGCTGGTGAGCTGGCCCTATATAAAAATTATATCACAGGGCCCGCTGGTGAGCTGGCCCTATATAAAAATTATATCACAGGGCATATGGAAGAGGAGGAGGAGGATGAGAAGATTAAGAGTCAACCATATACCCGTTTTTTGGGTGGAAGGGGTGAATGGGAATACAGAGTATTCCCATCATTGTAAATAACATATATAAAGTGACTTTATGTTCCCCCGGGGCTTTCCTCCAGTGGAGTGGAGAAGTCAGGGGAAATCCAGGCCTTGTTCATTTTTATAAGTGTCAACCTATCAGCATTGTCGGTGGAAAGGCGGATACGCTTATCTGTTATGATGCCACCAGCAGCACTAAATACCCGCTCAGACAGAACGCTGGCGGCAGGGCAGGCCAGCACCTCCAAGGCGTAGAGTGCCAGTTCATACCACGTGTCCAGCTTGGACACCCAGTAGTTGTAAGGCACAGAGGGATCATTGAGGACGCTGACACGGTCTGCTACGTACTCCTTCACCATCTTCCAAAACTTTTCCCTCCTTGTGACACTAGGCTGCGCATCAGGGTGAGGGTGCTGGCGGGGTGTCATGAAGGTGTCCCACGCCTTGGAGAGTGTTGCCCTGCCTTTCTCGGAACTGCTGTGTGCTCCCCTTTTCTCCCCTTCTCGGTTGGCCAAGGTAGCACGTACTCTGCCGCCAGCGTTGTCAGATGGAAAATTTTGGAGCAATTTTTCAACAAGAACCTTCTGGTATTGCACCATTTTGCTTGTCCTCTCCACCGGAGGAATGAGAGATGAGAAATTCTCTTTGTAGCGGGGGTCCAGAAGGGTGAACACCCAGTAATCCGTGTTGTCTAAAATGCGTACAACGCGTGGGTCACGGGAAAGGCAGCCTAACATAAAGTCAGCCATGTGTGCCAGAGTACCAACAGTCAAGATTTCGCTGTCCTCACCAGGAGGATGACTCTCAATCTCCTCATCCTCTTCCTCCTCTTCTGCCCACCCACGCTGAAGAGATGGAACTAAAGTTCCATGGCTACCCTCTGTAGCGGAGGCAACCGTGTCTTCCTCCTCCTCCTCCTCCTCCTCCTCCGCCTCCTCCAATTGTCGCTGAGAAGACGAAGTGAGGGTGCTCTGGCTATCACCTTGTGTAAGCTCTTCCTCCCCCATTTCCACCTCTTCCACATGCAAAGCGTCGGTTTTAATTGTGAGCAGCGAGCGTTTCAGTAGACACAGAAGTGGGATGGTTACACTGATAATAGCGTTATCGCCGCTCACCATCTGTGTCGATTCCTCAAAATTGCGTAAAACCTCACAGAGGTCTGACATCCATTCCCACTCCTCACTTCTGATTACAGGAAGTTGAACGGAGAGGCGACGACCGTGTAACAGCTGGTACTCCACTACTGCCCTCTGCTGCTCACAAAGCCGGGCCAACATGTGGAAGGTGGAGTTCCAGCGCGTGCTCACGTCACACAGCAGCCGGTGAGCTGGCAATTGTAAGCGCTGCTGCAGCTTCAACAGGCCGGCCGAAGCTGTAGATGACTTACGGAAATGTGCACACACGCGGCGCACCTTGGTCAAGAGATCATGCACATTGGGGTAGGTTTTTAGAAATCGCTGAACCACTAAATTAAATACATGCGCTAGGCATGGTACGTGTGTGAGCTTGCCGAGCTCCAAAGCCGCCACCAAGTTACGCCCATTATCACACACAACCATGCCTGGTTGCAGGTTGAGTGGCGAGAGCCACTGCTCGGTCTGGTGACTAATCCCCTGCAACAGCTCTGAGGCCGTGTGCTGTTTGTCCCCAAGGAAGATCAGCTTCAGCACGGCCTGTTGACGCTTCCCCACTGCAGTGCTACACTGCTTCCAGCTACTGGCTGATGGGGGAGTGGCGCTGCGTGTAGAGAATTCGGAGGTGGAAACGGAGGAGGAGGAGCCAATAACGTAGGTGCTGGCGGAAACCCTGATGGAGGTAGGGCCCGCAATCCTCGGCGTGGGTAGCACCTGTGCCATCCCAGGGTCCGAGTCGCTCCCAGCCTCCACGACATTCACCCAGTGTGCCGTCAGGGAAATGTAGCGTCCCTGGCCACAAGCACTTGTCCATGTGTCAGTCGTTAAGTGGACCTTCCCAGTAACTGCGTTGGTCAGGGCACGGGTGATGTTACGGGACACATGGTGGTGTAATGCGGGGATGGCACACCGGGAAAAGTAGTGGCGGCTGGGGACCGCGTACCGAGGGACAGCTGCTGCCATCAGGCTGCGGAAGGACTCAGTGTCCACAAGCCAAATGGCAGCATTTCGATGGCCAGTAATTTGGAAAGGTGTGAGGTTAGTGCTATGGCCTGTGGGTGGGTGGCTGGGTATTTTCGCTTGCGCTCAAATGCCTGGGGTAACGAAATTTGGACGCTGTGCTGGGACAGGGAAGTGGATGTGGTCGCTGATGGTGCTTCAGATGGTACAGGTGCAGGGCGGGAGGTATGCGGGCCTGCGCCTTCGACAGGCGATTGGCCGGCACCGAAAACAGGGGAAGAGGAGGCAGTGGTGTGGCCTGCAGACACAGATGGGCGATCCAGGCGTTCCTCCCACTTACTACGGTGCTTGGATGCCATGTGTCGGATCATGCTGGTGGTGGTGAGGTTTCTAGTGTTCATGCCTCGGCTCATTCTGGTGTGGCACAGGTTGCAAACTACAATTCTTTTGTCGTCCGCACTTTCCTTAAAAAAACGCCATACCGCGGAACACCTACCCTTTGGCAAGGGAGATTTACTCAAGGGGGTGCTCCGTGGAACATTTGCGGGCCGGTTTGGTGCGGTCCGCCTTCTTTCTGTAGCCACACCACTGCCTCTTCCAGCCTGTTGCGGTGCTGCAGATGGCTCACCCTCAGGACTGCTGTCATCGCTCGGCTCTACACCTTCCCAGGTGGGGTCAGTCACCTCATCGTCCACCAAGTCCTCCTCCACTTCCTCACTCTGATCATCCTCCCCATGTCTTGATCCCACCACATACTCAGTCATTGACAACTGTTTAACATTCTCCTCAACAAGGTCTTGAGACAGTAATAGTGGTTGATTTAATGGCAACTGTGTCTCATCATCATCATCATCATCCACTACTTCCTTTGACCTTAAATGCCGTTCACATCTGTCATCTTCTTGTGATTGGGTACCCTCTAGAGGTTGTGAATCAGGGCACAAGATGTCATGTTCCTCTGCAAGCGTGCTTGGAGAGAGGGTCAAATGAAGGATTGGTGATGAGACGAGCTCCTCACTATATCCCAGTGTGGGATCACTTCTTTGACCCTACCGTCTATGGTGGGAGGAAGGATGATCAGAGTGAGGATTATGTTGACCAGACTCTTGGCTACTGAGAGTGGACTTGGTGGAAGACAGGGTGGTGCTTAACCGACTGGAAGCAGTATCAGCTGACATCCAACCGACCACCTGTTCGCAGTGGTCGGACCTCGAGAGTGATGTCCTGCGACGCCCTGTAAAATTAGACATGAAGCTAGGTATGGTGGATGTCTTTCTTTCTTGTGCTCTGGCACCAGGCACAGTTTCTCCGCGTCCTGACCCGCGCCCTGAACTATCAGGATCACGTCCACTTCCCCGTCCCTTTTTACCCGCCTTCTTCATCTTACACGGAATATGTGACTTTAATATTTGAGTTTGAAAACTTAACAGTATTTCTTCCTATTCTGCAACTGTGCAGAGTACACAGAATAGGCTGCTAAACTGCGGTGACGCACACTGAATGGAATATGTGACTTTAATATTTGAGTTTGAAAACTTAACAGTATTTCTTCCTATTCTGCAACTGTGCAGAGTACACAGAATAGGCTGCTAAACTGCGGTGACGCACACTGAATGGAATATGTGACTTTAATATTTGAGTTTGAAAACTTAACAGTATTTCTTCCTATTCTGCAACTGTGCAGAGTACACAGAATAGGCTGCTAAACTGCGGTGACGCACACTGAATGGAATATGTGACTTTAATATTTGAGTTTGAAAACTTAACAGTATTTCTTCCTATTCTGCAACTGTGCAGAGTACACAGAATAGGCTGCTAAACTGCGGTGACACACACTAAATGGAATATGTGACTTTAATATTTGAGTTTGAAAACTTAACAGTATTTCTTCCTATTCTGCAACTGTGCAGAGTACACAGAATAGGCTGCTAAACTGCGGTGACGCACACTGAATGGAATATGTGACTTTGATATTTTAGTTTGAAGACTTTAACAGTATTTCTTCCTATTCTGCAACTGTGCACAGTACACAGAATGTGCTGCTAAACTGCGGTGACGCACACTGAATGGAATATGTGACTTTGATATTTTAGTTTGAAGACTTAACAGTATTTCTTCCTATTCTGCAACTCTGCACAGTACACAGAATGTGCTGCTAAACTGCGGCGAAGCACACTGAATGGAATATGTGACTTTGATATTTTACAGTTTGAAGACTTAACAGTATTTCTTCCTATTCTGCAACTCTGCACAGTCCACAGAATGTGCTGCTAAACTGCGGCGAAGCACACTGAATGGAATATGTGACTTTGATATTTTAGTTTGAAGACTTAACAGTATTTCTTCCTATTCTGCAACTCTGCACAGTACACAGAATGTGCTGCTAAACTGCGGCGACGCACACTGAATGGAATATGTGACTTTGATATTTTAGTTTGAAGACTTAACAGAATGTGCTCTAATCTGCAACTTTGCACACTAAACAGAATGTGCTCTAATCTGCAACTTTGCACACTAAACAGAATGTGCTCTAATCTGCAACTTTGCACACTAAACAGAATGTGCTCTAATCTGCAACTTTGCACACTAAACAGAATGTGCTCTAATCTGCAACTTTGCACACTAAACAGAATATATAAATTTTTTTTTTTTTTTTTCCCCCCACACAAAATAACCTGCTGCCCCCACACACAGTAGTCCTAAAAAGGACTTTTGGTTCTTTTTTTTTCACAATTTTGCTTTTTTTCTCCCTACACTGACTTTCCCTTCCTATCCTCATCTCTCCCTGGCTAAGACTGAGCCGAACTCGCTGGTCAGTGCTATACAGCACCCGACCACGGGTTCTGGCCAGCCAATCAGTGTAATGCCAGCAGCCAACATGGCTGCTGGCATTACACCGATGTCAGAGCCTCCCTGCATGTTTATTGGCTGCGCAGCAGCCGCAAAACGTGCGGGGAGGAGACCCGAACATGGCGGGCGAGCACATGCGGTACTCGTACGAGTACCGCCATGTGCCGAGCAGAGCGATGCTCGAGCCGATCCGAGCATCGGCCGAGCATGCTCGCTCAACACTAATAAGAAGGGCTTTCCATTTTATGCCATATTTATATGTTTAACCCATCATAAGAAAATAAGAGAACATTTTTTTAAAAAATACATTTTTATAGGTTTTTCGTGTGTTGTTTTGTGCATTTTTTTACAGGGACTGGATACAAATATGAATGTTTATTCATACTTTCCCTGTCCATCTGAGGCAAAAATCCCTATGTCCCTCTTTCCCAACCTAGTGCCCCTCTTTATAGGAGACCAACAAGTAAGATATATAGTTGGCTGCACAGATAAACTTCTTAACGCCTTTTTCAATATTACAGATAGTGCCTACACATCACATTGGGTTCAGACATAGTGGGGATAAACAGTGTCTACATCTGTCCTGTTATACAGATTTCACCGAGCCATACCCTGCAAGTCCGGTGCTTTAGGCCCACACGAGCATCACAGCAAATACACACAAGTAGAAAAAAAGAGCTAGCACTCACCCGTTAAAAAGTATCTCTTTATTGAGTGTTACGGTACATCAGACAGGATACAGTTGTCTTACACATACACTGTAAGACCACCGTACCCCATCTGATGTACTGTGTGGTCTTACAGTGTGTGTGTAAGACAACTGTACCCTATCTGATGTACCGTAACACGCAATAAAGAGAATCTTTTTAATGGGTGAGTGCTGACTCCTTTTTACTACTCTTTATAGGCGATCATACTGTGTGGTGTGTGTATAAGTGTATCCACATTGGTCCACAAAGTTTGCTTAACCTCTTAACATGCAGGGAAGTGCCAGGAATGTCATGGCTGACTGGCATTTATGGATCAGTGTTGGTCCTGGCACAACATGGAATTCAGGGCTCCCCACAATGCTGCACGCTGCTCAGGGGGCCATGAATCAGAATTAAAAAAAAAAAAAAAAGCTCTGTGGTCCTTAAGTGCTGGCCGCATGTGCCAGTCCTTAAGGGGTTAAACTTCAGTATATGTGTTTGTAAATTATTCTAAATCACTTATTCAACTGCACAAAGAGGTGGCAATAGGTCATCAAGTAAAATTGCCCCTCTCTAAATTGCCTTTGTCATGTGACTCCACTAGAACACATGATCTCTGTAATATAGATCACATGTGCCAAGCTCCCAGGAACTGCTAGAACTGAGTTCTCCAGTCCTGGATTAGTCACTTACAGCCATCCCCGCAATTATCATACCCTGTAATTATTAACCCATGATGTGCCAGAACCATCATTGGTCTTCAAAGGACCAAATTGTGTGACAGTCCTAGCACATCACTGGTCCTTAAGGAAGAGAACACATATGAAAAGTGCCTGTTGCATTGATGCATGGGAACCACTGCAAGACCATTATCAACCACTAGAGTCCTTAAACCAGGACCGTAGCATATATATATATGTACATTGCCTTTTTCAGTGTTATCTGCTTTTCTTCCTCACTATGATAGTGAAGAAGAGAGAAGCAGAGAACAGAGCTAAAGGAGAGATAAATGGCCAAAGACGGGGGCAATTTTATTTAAATTAGTGTTACTGGGTGCAGGATTGGGTGTAGATCACTTGAAGACTTATTGCCACCCCTTTGTGTAACTAAATAAATGATTTAGAGCAAGACCAAAGCATAATATTTATGCAGATTAATTAAAATGCATATACTGAAGTTTAAAAAAACATCCATGTGAGTTTTATTACTGTGAGCAATGTAATAGAGCAAGTCTGATTGTCAATCAAGTGGAACACCAGGGAGGGAAAGAGGTACATGAGGATTTTTCTGGCAGAGGGACAGTACCCTCCCTAAAAAGGGACATTTGACAGGTTTGAAAGACCGTTCATTCCTTTTGAAATGAAATTAATGGAAATATGGTTAAACTAACACATACTAAAGGCCAAAATTGCTCTGATCCTCTAGGGTAGAAAATGCCTGGTCCTTAGTAGGTTAAAGGAATGATCTGTCAAGCCCTCTACTTGTTAAAAAAGCTGCTTTTATCTTAGAGCAGCTGTGTCAGACTGCATTCCTAATAGGCCAAGACATTTTGCACAGGTTTTCAGTCATTAGATTAGCTGTTATTTTGACAGCCAGACCGGTAGAAAGTCAGGTATATCTAAAATGACCGCATAATCATTTATATAAGGGATGCTTAAACACATAGGAAATAGCCATTTTGCAGTACTTCACTGAAATCAATACAGTCCTGCAGTATGTATTTTTCCTATGCGTCCCCAGTTAAAGGTGAGGTCTGGTCAGCCTACTATAGAATGAAGTGTGTGTACATGTGCCTTATTTAAAGGGATATGGAGTGAGGTCACCTTAGGTATATCTCAAAAATGTGCACCATATCTGTCCTTTAAGAATGCAGTTATACACCAGCTCCACATATTTCTGCACGTTTTACATCAGTGATTCTCTGCTTTAGTGCCTGAGACAAATGGACAGATCTGGTTTCATGCTTATAACTGGTTAAGCAAATATAGTTCAGTCACAATCACTGGTCCATCAACTACCCACTTGTGATTATGCAGGGGTTTCCCTGAAAATCTGACATGATAGTTTGTTCTGACTCCTGAAGGCTAATGTTGAGAATCACTGGTCTAGATCTGGGGTGTCATACTCCATTCATACAGGGCAGAAACAGTGCACATTTTTGTACAGGTGTGACAGTCAAAATGTTTTAGCGAATAATTGCAACCCTGTACAAAACCAATGAAATCTACACTGTCTTGGTTTTTTAAAAATGCAGGTTCAAGGGTCAAGCTGAGGTCAGGATACCAAAGAGCAGCGGAGTTCAAGGGTAAAGCTGAGGTCAGGATACCAGAGAGCAGCGGAGTCCAGATGGTCAAGCCAAGGTCAGGATGACAGAGAGATGTACCTGGTAGGGTACCAGAGAATCAGGAGGATTACAGGGAGGTCAAAGGTCAGAACCAGATGTCAAACTGGGCAAGGAGCAGACAAGAGGCGACTAAACACTTTGGGAAGCAGAGTGTAACTGAGCAAAGCCCCTAGTGAGCTTTGGGCTTTTATAGGCTAGACTGAGGGCGTGTTGCGGTTGTAGGGGGTGGAGCCGAACGCCGCGTTGCCATAGCGATGCCCAGGATTCCTTATTGCCGCCAGCAGGACGCAATGGAGGCTGAATGTGTGCACGTTGTGATCCTCTGCTGTGGAGTGCTGGGCGGCCTCTGGCTTGTGGAGAACAGCGGGGAGCAGTAAGAGGTGGTCACCGTGATGGGCAGCTGAGAAGCAGAAGCCGCCTGCCTGTAACAGTATGCGGAGAACTGCTGTGTCGGATGGCTGCGAGGTTTAGTCTGCGACAGGTGGCCTGACAACTTATTACCTTCTGGGTCTGTCAAGGATCAGTATCCAGATGTCTAAATGTCTGGACCCTAATGTAGCTGGAGAACATAGTTTGGGAACATTGTCCCTTGCTGCAGCCAAAACTGGATAAAGGTGCTTGCCGCAAAGTCAGATGTCCAAGCCAGGTTGAGTCTGGACCCTGACCAGGATGGAAGCAGATACACAATGGTGTTGGTCTCAGACAAAGGACGCAATGAGGACCACAGATGCAGACCCTCTAAGCTCACACTCAATGGAAAAAGATCTGCCCAAGATAGCAGGTTGAGACTGCTTAAGGTTCGCCAGTAGGGCAATAAGGACTAGCACTTTAAATGTAGCAGGCTGGGACTGCTTAAGGTTTAAACATAGGGCAATAGAGACTAGCCCTTTAAATGTAGCAGGCTTAGACTGCTTAAGGTAATCAGGCCAGGAAGTTACAGAAGTCTAAGGCTATAATCCCTTGCTGACCAGTAGGATCCCAGGAGGAGGAGGAAGTGATTCAAGGGGAGGCAGACAAAAATAGGTGCAAATGGAAAAACCAGATAGAGATAGGCCAATAGGGAGAACAGGAAAATAATGACAGAGGCAGACCAAAATAAGTGCAAAAGGAAACACAAAACAAGCCAGAAGGATGAACAGGAAAATCCTGACACTACCCCCACCCCCTCTTCCAAAGGATCCCCAAGGGCAACCAGGCTTATGTAGATGTGTTCTATGAAAGGTATCGATCAATGCAGGAGCAGAAATATGCCAAGCAGGAACCCACAACTTTTCATCTGGTCCATATGCCTTCCAAGCAATAAAATATTGTAAGGATCTGAAATCTCACCTTGTATTCCAGTTCCCATTCAGTAAAATAGAAGAAGGAGGAACCCTGGGAGTGGAAAAACGATTAGTAACCACAGGTTTGAAGAGGGATATTTGGAATTTATTGGGGATTCTCCAGGTGGCAGGAAGCGCTAGAGAGAAAATAAGTGGAGTAATTTTTTTAATGATCCTGTAGGGTCCTAAAAAATGGGGACCAAATTTCAAAGAACAAATTCTTAAGCATAGGTTTTTCATAGATAACCAAACCCTGTCCCCTGGATGTAGAGAAGGAGCATGTATCTTTTGTCTGTCAGCAGCTCATTTCTGTCCTGCAATGGCATGGGTGAGGTGGGTATGGACCCAAGTCCATAGGGAATGTAAATCGTCAACCCTTCTGTCAGCAGCTGGAACCACGCCTGCAGTGCCCCAAGGAAAAGTACAGGGATGCTATCCTAGAGCTTCAAAAAATGGTGAACACTGGAGACAATCATGAAGTCTGTTAATAAATGCAAATTCTGCAAAGGGAACCAGGTCAACCCAGTTGGACTGATCGGAATTAAAAATTATAATAATAATAGCTCTAGAGACGGATTGGTATACTGTGTTTGACCGTTAGATTGTGGGTGGTAAGCTGTAGAAAAGTGTAAGGAAATGCTTAACTGAGAACAGAACATGCTCCAGATTGTCACTAGATTAGGGGTAGATGGAAGTCCTGGGAGAGGAATAAAGTGACCCTGTTTAGAAAATCGATTGACCACAACCACAACCAAAATAGATGCAAAAGGACAACCTAACAGGCCAGAAGAGTGAACAGGAGAATTCTGACAAATAGGAGTCAGGAATTATGTCTTCTAATACTGTGTCCATATCATCATTGCCTGGATGTTAAAAGGTGAATTATTTGCTATATCCAGAAAAACTAAGGAATTTAGGAATACCTCATCCCTTAGGACTGTGTTAAATATGCTAAAGAGATGTGTCTGTATCTTCCTGTCAGTTACACAGAATTTTGGGGTAATTCTCCTTTACTTCTTTCTCATACCCCCAGCCTCCAGACCCTCAGACTAACAGAGATAACAGCCAGATCAAAAAGGAACTTGGATAACAGATGCCTGTGCCTACTCGATCACACAAAGTGTTGGGGTATTTGAGATAAAAACACCTTTGTTCCCTTCTCACTCCCTAGACTCCCATAGGACAGAGGTAACAGCCAGATCAGGAAGAAACTTGGAAAATGGCTGCCTGTGTTTTCCCAGTTAGTCACACTGAATTTTGGGATATTTGATGTCAAACACTTTTCTTCCTTTCTGTCCTCCAGAGTTCCCAAGATTCACCTAATGCAGAGAACAGATTTCCTGCCTAAAGACTCCCTAAACTAAGCTTCAACTTCACTTTATTAGCTTGCCTTCTCTAGCTCAAAACATGTGTTGCTTTCTCCTCTAACAAATACAGAATGGAATACTATGAGAGCCTGACACCCTATTTTATGCCTGTAGGGAAATTTTTTTACTTATGTTTCAACCCCAATGGTACACGGTCATTCAGAATATAATTGGTGTGTGTGTCTACCACAGGCAGAACTTATAAGAAAAATATCTACAGAGACAGAGTTTATATATATATATATATATATATATATATATATATATATATATATATATATATATATGTATATATATATATAGAAGAGAAATGTGCACTCTCGGATTTACATAACAAAAAACAATTTAATGGTATACAAAAGCAACGTTTCGGTCGTCAACTTGCGACCTTTATCAAGCAAAACATAGACAACAGTGGCAAAATAGCTTACATATACATGGAAAAGCACTCACCTCGTGTCTCCCCAAACAGTCCACAGTGATGACGTAAAAGACGGACAAAGGAGAAAACAATAGAAAAAGCCGGTACCGAAGACCTAAAGTACCACAGATGAGAATAACACCAACAGTGCCCCTCTGTGTTGAAAACTAGAATAGCGAGAAAACAATTGCATCAAAGTTACAAATAAATCCAACATGTAACATATTAGATACATTGTATACATTATTAAAGCAAATCTATCAGGACCATAATAGTGACCTTACTGTATCCAAGGTAAGGTGTGTCTTTTTTGCAGATGATGCAAACATTTCCAACAGGGTTGACTATCCAGGAGGGATAAAGCAAATGTAGAAAAACTGGAGGAATGGACAAAGGTATGGGATCTAAAGTTTAATCTTGAAAACTACAAGATAATGCATTTAGGGCAAAGGAACCCAAGGTGGAATACAGGCTTAACAGTCCTGTGCTGATAAAAACATCAGAAGAAAGGGGCTTGGGAGTTATTATTTCAGATGACTTGCAAGTAGGCAAGCAATGCAGTAACAAATGGGAAAAGTAAACCAGATTCTTGGTTGTGTAGGAAGAGACATTAGAAGTAGGAAGAGAGCTGTACTAATCCCTCTCCATAGATTGCTGGTAACCTCACATTATTAAATTAGACGCAGTTCAAAGAAGAACCACCTCTTGAAAAAAGGTAACAGAATAGACTCAAAGAATTAATATATAATACTTGGAAAAAAGAAAGGAGAGGAGTGACATAATAGAAACCTTTAAATATATTAAGGGATTTAAGTAGTTTAAAAGCATACTATTATTTGTAAAATAAATGTAATACTAGAACAAGAGGTCATGATCTAAAGTTAGAGGGTGGAAAATTCAGAAGTAAGGAGTAAGCAGTATTTTACAATAGGAGCAATGGACTCATGGAACAGCTTCCAGCTAAATGTATATGTACAAGTACTGTAAGGGAATGCCTAGGATATACATAAGTCTTCTCTAAGAAGTTGTCATGGGGGGTGTTACGGTTTTCACGACACTCAGACCAGCCGGTAAAATAAAACACAGTTTTATTAAATAAAAAGAAATATAAAGGAACGTCCTCTACAGGCGACAATGGGAATAGCGAACACTAGCAGAGTTGCTATTAAAAGTAAGTAGGTGAACAGGATAGTAATGATAACATATACTGATGGGTACACAGTAGCCAGGCTACTCAAGGGTTAATACAACAAGGTCAGTCTCAAATGTGGAGTTTGGCACGCCCAAGGTGGTGATAAAGCTGTTGATGGTAGTGCACAGGAGGCTGAATGCACAGTCAGTACTGCCTTAGATAATAGTGGTGCATAGCCCCCACAGGCGTAGCGATGAAGACCACAATGTATGCGAGTGCTAGAGTCGGTAGCCCCCACGGACGTCACTAATTGAGACTGAGAGACTGCAAGAACTGGCCAGTAGCCCCCACGGGCGTAATAATGGGAACCAACACTGCAGTCATTCGAGCCTTTAGCCCCCGCGGGCGTATACCGGAGAAACCTGCAAGAGCTTAAGCCAATAGCCCCCACGGGCGTAATACTGAGACTGCTGTAACACTAGAGATGGCCAATAGCCCCACGGGCATACACCAGAGGCCACTCTGTGCTGCACGAGAGGTGAACCAATAGCCCCCACGGGCGTATACTGGATACAATCTGCTGAAGCCAATAGCGCCACTACTGGACGCGGTAAGCAATACCGACTACTCTGCTAGGTGGAGGATTGAGCTGCCATCCAAATAAGCGTACAACGCGGCCAGCTCGGCAGAAGTAGCAGTTATAAAGGAATAGGCTCAGCAATAAGTGTAAAGGCTCACAAGAGGTATGCCAGCACTGAACAGGTTAAGCAGCTCGTAGGAATCAAGCTTAGCGAGAATGAGAAATGCTCTGCAAGTATCAGGAAGGCTAAGTATGGAGGCACAGTTCTGCATTCGGTAAAGGAGACTCAGCACGGGATGCCCAACACAGAAGGAGTACTGTGGCGAGAGTCAATCAGTCCGGTACTCAGCCTCAGTGGAAGTCAGAATGTCGCAACGGTGACAGTGGAGCAGGAAGCTGTACACGCAGGTCACAGGAACAAGCCGGTTCAGATCACGGAGAAGGAAGTCAGCCGGGCCGGATCGGTACATGGACGTGGTTCTCAGACAAGCCGGATCAATCACAAGCAGGAACGTCAGCCAGACCGGGTCGGTACATGGAGGTGGTTCTCAGACAAGCCAGATCAGTCACAAAACAGGAACGTCAGCCAGGCCGGGTCGAATCACAGAACAGGAACACAGGAGCGTAGTCAGGACAGGCCAATTCGGTACACAGGAATCAGGATCCACTGAAGACAGCAACAGCAACACTGGCTCAGGAACACCACGAAAGGGCAAGTGACAAGTGTCAATGGCTGGGTATAAAAAGGTCACCGGGGGCGGGCCAAACCTCCTCAGACAATAGGAGAGCACCACAAGCGAGAGTGACAGAAAGGGATCACGGGCACCGTGATAGGGGGCTGGTCAGGAAGAGGTGCTGACCATAAGCATAAATAAATTGGAACCCAGAAGCAAGAAAACCAGTACACACACACATTAAAGGGGAAACCAATTTATATTTACATATATATATATATATATATATATATATATATATATATATATATATAGAATATGGTGGGAGTGGAAGCACTCACTCTTAACATCTTCAAATGCCCAGGTACACAGTCCTCATAATCGATAATAAGAGTACAGCAAAAGAAGGCAACACCAGTGTGACTTTATAACGTTGACCCTTGTGTTACCCAGTTTGCTCAATAAATTAATGCTTATTAAAGTCCCACTGGTGCTGCCACCTTTTGCTGTACACACACACACACACACACACATATATATAGATATATATATGTATATATATTATATATAAATGTTGCAAAGGGACGCACTCTGAACAATCCATGTGAATGCCTGGGTGCCAATACTGAATTTCAAATCACAATGAACTAAATGAGCACTCTCAGGTCTGCTTAGTAAAAATGATAAGAATATTCATTTAAAGGATCAACGTTTCGATCCCCCTTCAGAATCTTTATCAAGATCTTGATAAAGATCCCAAAGAGGGATTGAAACGTTGATCCTTTAAATAAATATTGTTATCATTTTTACTAAGCAGACCTGCGAGTGCTCATTTAGTTTATTAGATATATATATATATATATATATATATATATATATATAAGCAACATGAAAGAATAATGCACAACAGAACACTCAATGAAACAGAAAAGAGCAGGGCCTCTGGGCACAAGGAACAGGGCCACTGGGCACAGGGAACAGGGCCTCTGGGCATTGGGATGAAGCTAGCTCAGGAACACAGGGGGGGGGCACAGGAATGCAGCTAGCTCAGGAATACAGGAGGGCAGCCAGCTCAAGGAATTCAGGAAAAGAGCCAGCTCAAGGAACTCACGGAAACAGCCAGCTAAAGGAACACAGGAGTGCAGCCAGCTCAAAAGAAATGAAACTGAAGTGAAACTGATCTGAACTGATCTGAATAAACTGGCATAGTGGAAGAGGAGAAACTGAACTAAATAGGGAGGAGGTGATTGCAAGGTAGGGCTAGCTGGGAACAGAATCAGATCTCTTTGTCTGAGTGCAGCAGCCTACAACAGCACCATGGAAAGGTAGTGCACTCTGAGGTATTGCATTAGGCTGAGGAGAGGATAGAATCGTGACAGTACCCCCACTCAAGGAGTGACTCTATGCGCTCAAGCAATAGAGAGAACCAGGAGGAATGGGTTGCCCATTTCACTCAAAGAAAGAAAGAGAAGGAGTTTCAGAAGGAACAGAATGTGGTATAGACCAAGGAACAAACCAGAGTAAAGACGGGTTGCAGAGAAAATCATGCATGGCAATCCAGCAAGTGAGGTTTTATAATAATCCTCACAGAGTAGATACAGTTTCTCAAACAGCACATGAGTACTATTGGGAATATACTCCATATACAGTAGTCCTGGGTCAGACAGAGATACTGGCATGTGTGATCCTCTAGACAGAAACAGAGATACAGGTGAAGCAAGAACCAACAGGACAGGATCTTCGGAAACAAGGGAGGCCTCATCAGAAGAAACGGGTATAACCTCAGCGGTTTATGTAGTGCATACATCCATTTTGGTTTCAGATTCCAGTGATGCATTTGAAATGACTAATTTGAATTCAGCATACCACAGATGTATCAGGAACTGAAGGACAGATAGAACAGTACCTTCAGGAAAAGGAGAGGTCTCATCATTTGAAGGGTCAGGAACATCCTCTGATTCACACAGCAGGTGCTTCAACCTGTCCTTAGCTTGTACAGGAGTGAGAACGAAGTCTCCTACAGTAAAATCCTCCTCCAATGCTGCCGGCGTTTTAAATTCTATAAAGGCAGGAATGATCTCCAGACTTGGCACCATGAGCAATGTCTCTGGAATAGGAGATAACCTTGGCATAGACAGAGGAGGGGTCTCCTTTAACTCTGGCATTGTGGGTGCTGTCTGTAAAGTCTCCTTCACCACAGGTAGCAAAAGCAAAGCGTCTGAGACCAGTTACGGAGCTGGACTCTTAGGGGAGTGCAAATCCAATGCAGCCTTGGAATAACTGAGTCTTCAGAGGCCTTCTTTTCCGGTATTTAGACCCTGAAACCGGAGCAAACGAGGTTGTCACAAACACTGGTGTTTTAACTCTAGGCACTGGAGAAAAAGTTTTGCAAATGAAAGACTGCTGTTCTGGAATGCAGCATGAACACTATGTGAAATAATAATGCACAACAGAACACTCAATGAAACAGAAAAGAGCAGGGCCCCTGGACACAGGGACCAGGGCTTCTGGGCACTGGGGGAACAGTGCAGGGCCTCTGGGCATTGGGAACAGGGCATCTGGGTACAGGAATGAAGCTAGCTCAGGAACACAGGAGGGAAGCACAGGAATGCAGCTAGATAAGGAACACAGGAGGGCAGCCAGCTCAAGGAATTCAGGAAAACAGCTAGCTCAGGAACACAGGAAAACAGCCAGCTCAAGGTATTCAGGGGTGCAGCTAGCTTAAGGAAATAAGCTGGTGCAGCTAGCCCAAGGAAATAAGGGGATTTAGCCAGCTCAAGGAACACAGGGGTGCAGCCAGTTCAAGGAACACAGGGATGCAGCTAGCTCGAGGAACACAGGGGTGCGGCTAGCTCAAGGAACACAGAAGGACATCCAGCTCAAAAGAAATGAAACTGAACTGAAACTGATGTGAATAAACTGGCCCAGAGGAAGGGGAGAGACTGAACTAAATAGGGAGGAGGTGATTGCAAGGTAGGGCCAGCTGGGAACAGAATCAGATCTCTTTAGTCGGAATGCAGCAGCCTACAACAACACCACGGAAACTGCACCAGGCTGAAAGCACCTTTCCTCTAGTCTTAATGGATGACCTCTTGTTCTTAGTTCATCTCTTTGCATAAATAATTAATTGAATAGTTCTTTGTATTGACCTTGAAAGTATTTGTAAATGGTAATCATATCACCCCTTAGACTTCTCTTCTCTAATGTAAATAAACCCAGTTTGGCTAGTCTCTCTGTATAACTCAGATCCTCCAGTCCCTTTATCAGTTTTGCTGCATGTCTCTGCACCTTTTCCAGTTCAAAAATGTCTGTTTTAAGAACTGGTGCCCAAAATTGTACTCCATATTCTAGATGAGGCCTAACCAAGGCTTTATACAGAGGTAGGCAGGGCCGGATTTACATCTCAGGAGCCTGTAGGCACAGAAATCTGAAGCGCCCCACCCCCCAATGGCCATCTCCACAATGCTCCAAATCTCCACATTACCCCCACCCCATCTCCATATTGCCCTCACATTGCCTCCCCATCAGCTCCACATTGCCCCCATCAATTCCACATTGCCCCCATCAGTTCCACATTGTCCCCTATCAGTTTCACATTGCCCCCATCAACTCAACATTGCCCCCATCACCTCCACATTGCCCCCATCAGCTCCACATTGCCCTCACATTGCCCACCATCAGCTCCAACTTGCCCCCGATTATACCCATATTGCCCTCACATTGCCCCCATCATCTCCACATTAACCCTCACATCCCCCCCAGTCCTTTTCCTACCTCCCTGATTGTCCAGCGGCAGGAGAGATCTGTGCTTCTGCACAGACCTGTAGCTGCTGGAGCTCCCTCACGGTCTGCTCTTTAGTAATGCACAGCGCTGGGAGGTCATCTCCCAGAGCTCTGTATTACTAAAGAGCCGGGGGAGCTCAGCAACTACAGGTCTGTGCAGAAGAAGGCACAGACCTTACTATGAAGCAGGTGGTGCGCACGTCACTTTAATTTATATATATATATATCGATTGCAATGGCAGGTGCCTCTCTGTAGGGTGCACCTGTAGGCAGGTGCCTACAGGCCTTATGGAAAATTCAGCCCTGGAGGTAGGATAATATTAGCATCCCTTGCATCTACACCTCTTTTTATGCAAGCTAATACACTATTTGCTCTTTCAGCAGCTGACTCTGCACACTGCTGTGAAGTCTATCATCAGTAATCCTAAATCTTTCTCTAATGAGGATTCCCCAAGTTGTTTCCCATTTAGAGTATATGTAGCAAGTTTGTTTCTACAGCCCAAATGCATAACCTTACATTTATCTACAATAAATGTCATCTGCCACTTTTCTGACCATTCACTCAGTTTATCTAAATCCTTATGTAGAGAAAAAACATCCAGCTCTGTACGTATTTCCTTACATAGCTTAGTGTCATCGCAAAGATTGAGACGCTACTTTCAATTCCCACTTCTAGATCATTAATAAACAAATTAAAGAGCATTGGGCCCAGGACTGAACCCTGCAGCACCCCACTTTAGACCAATTTGAAAAGGTTCCATTTACAACAACTCTCTGCCATCTATCATTTAACCAGTTCTCAATGCATGTACAGATAACCCTGCCCAAACTGAAGCATTTTAATGTATGCAGTAACCTGTTGTGAGGCACTGTTTACAGCAAAGAGTATATTCCTCAGCTCACTATTGTGCATTTGAGATTTATAATTAGTCCAATTTCTTGGTGTACATAGAACACATTCTTTTGCATTTGTTATTCTAGATCTGTTAATTTATGCAATTTGTAAGGAGGGTATAATATTTGATTTTTTTTTTTGTTTTGTTTTCCTAAGGTTGACAAATTGTAAAAAGTTCTTTAACCCTTTGACTGCAAGAGGCATTCAAAGCACAATGCATTGCATACATCTCTGACAGTGAAAAGGTTAAAGCAGTTTGTTGCTAGTATATTTTTCATGCTTTCCCTTGGTTTCAATGTGTCTCATTCCTTGAATGAGAGGTTTCTAGCACAGCAATGCATTGGTGTTAAAAGCTCACTGAAATGTATAGTACGTTGGTGTTTGCATGAAGCTTGCCCATAGAGAAGTATTGGTCTTTCTGCACTGAAATTGCTAAAAAGAAAGTATTCAATAGGCTGATAGTACCAGAATAAAAAATGGCTGTTTTGAGTGCCCAGTTTGTTGTAAAAATCATATTTAAGAGAAATGTGATGGCAGCCATTGGCTTTTGCCTAGCATTTCATTGAAGTCTGTGACACACACAATACAGTTAGAGCAATGGTACTAAAACGCCCAACAAATGTTTACCAGCAGTGTTTGTACCTATGAGCTGCTATTATTCCTATAGATGTGTGACAAAATCTATAAAAAGAACTAGAAAAAGAGAACAAAAGTACGCTAAGTGTGAAAGGCATTGGAGAGTTTGCTACATATTATCTATACAGTTTTACCCGGTAGACTGGGCGGTAGTGGGCAACATTTTGATAGTGAACCCTTATAGAGACTGTAAACACCGTGGTAAACTACTATCACATATTGCAAGGCAACCTGGTTACTGGAGAGGTGTGGACTTCTAGTGCATGACCACAAGAGTGTTTCTTTGCCCGCAGTCCCTTTCCTCTTATGGGTTTTGCCCCACCATCACCACCACCAAGGACTAACCAGAACATACAGGCTTCCATAACGAGTCACACATTAACGGGTGAAGTCAAGAAGAGCAGGCACTGAGGTGTCCTCCGTATCCAATAACAGGAGGGGGAGTGGAGTAGTGCACTTACTACAACAAGCGCATAGGTTTCTGACACTAACATTCACACCAGTGGCTGAAAGGTGGTGAATGGAAGAGGGTATTATATTACTCTCATTGTTGTCTACATCACCTCATTGGTTAAAAATTGCAACATCAAATAGTGTACAATAGACATGGAAGGTTCATTGCCTTTACATTTCTACATTTATTCATATATTGTTTGGACTTCATTCTATCATTATATATTGACTTTCACCATTTAATGGACTGCATTATTTAGCTACACTGTATAGTGTTCATTTTTATAATTTTTTTTTGTCTTTGAGTTCTACATGTTTTAAATGATATTTACATTCACTCATGCATTTTGGTATATATTCTGTGCCTCATTACCTCTAGGGGTTTTCTATATATTGTTATATTTCTGACTATTGTTATATTTATATATGCATGAGAGGTGGACCTCCTCATTTTTTATATATTCTTTATTTAGTATCATTTTTAGTGCTCTTCTATGTTGTGTTCTCTGAATCTAAAAATATGGCCATCTGTAAAGTAATCTAGGCCACTTGGCAACACACACAATATACCTAACTAGTTGAACAACCCGTCACACTGGCCACAGTGCCAATGCCAGCCGGTCGCGGGGCAGTCATGCACAGTAGAGACTGCCCACGCCACGGCTGATACAGTGCCAGCCATTCGCGGTGCAGTCATGCACAGGAGAGACTGCCCGTGCCGCGGCTGATACAGAGCAGGACACTCCTTCAGAGCTCCCCGCTCTGTATCAGCCTTGTCACTGGCAGTCTCTACTGTGCATGACTGCGGCGTTACAAACATTTTAGTGAATTATTATATAGGATTGTAAAAATGTTAAACACAATTCATTTTTCCTCATTTTGTTTTGCATATTTCAGGAGTAGCTACAAACCAACCTGGAATAACCTACCTGAAAAAATAGATCTTCTCCCAGTATAAAATCCATTTTTTTTGTCTTTAAAAACATGTAACTGTATATTTATGTAAATATGTAACTTGGCACTGTAAATTCTCTCCATGACATGAAAATGAGAAATCTCAGTGGGGCTTATGCTCTAAGGGGTGATAAAGAGGTGACAAAGTGGAGATCATTTCTCCAGTTCCTATGTTATTATATGGAGCCCATGCACTAAGATCTCTCCCACTTGACTCAAAAGAATCATATAGGAATTGGAGAAATTATATCATGGAGAAGTCACCTCCACTTTATCACCTGTTTTTCACCCCTTAGTGCAACTCCCCCAACGTATTCTCGCGGGCAAACACTTTCTAAATAAATAAATACATTTGTGCACATTGCTTTGTGACTGGATATTGCTCATTTGATCACAAGTGGATGATCATTGTTTCGCTATAATAGCTACTTTACATAAAATTATGTATTATATTCATATATTGTTTGTTGCTAGATTGGTAATTAGTATATTATTGCATACTTGAAAAAGTAATACAAAAAAACTGTCAATCTGACTTTTGCATTTTATGCACTGGGTTATATTGAAAGGAGCAGTAATATATATATATATATATATATATATATATATATATATATATATATATATATATATATATATATACCTTGTAGTGCTTTTCCTGTTGAGTAAAATAAGGGAAGTATTACTGCTTAGATATGCCTATTTCAGAGTTATTACAGTTCAAGCCCATTTTTTTTTCATTAGAAATGCCATCTAGTTGTAAAATTCCAGTTAGTTATTCAGATACATTCTATTTGAGAGAAAAGTCAATGACAAAGAGTTATCTATAAAATATGATACAAACTGCTGAGTCATGCTGTCAGAACTTTTCAGGAAGTAAATACACTGTAATTCACTTTTTATTTATTCGAACTGTTATAACTTTTGAATAAAACAACTGACAGCAGTGAGAGCATGCTTGTTTTACTCAGCAAGAAAAGTTCTATAATATATAGGTTTTCATAAAAGGTTTACTGCTCTTTTAAATTAAAAATAAGAGGTTTACTGTCCCTCTAAGTTAAGGGTGGGTTATTATTATAAGGGTGTGTTAGTACTGAGTGCCAGAGGGGCACACAATACATTGCTTCACACTCCTCTGGCACTCAAAGGTTCCTATGTATCAAGCCTGTGCCTCATGGCCAAAGTTTGGTTATCAAAATACATAATGAATATTTCAGAAGTAATGCATGTAAAAGTGTCTAATAATTAATGTGAAACTAGGAGATAAGATGAATAAAAAAAGATAAGATGAACAGAAAAGTGAAACATTTTTATCTCCTCAATTAAGCTGTATCACTAATTGCATTCTTGTATAAATGTAAGAAAACAGTGGCAAGTGTACAGATTTACTTGTGTACACATTCATTAAAGAACATTTAAAATCAGAGTTAGTGATGTTGATGTACTAAGAACTGTGTTAATTTAAGAACTGAATTAATTCCAGGGCAAAAAATCTGCACCACACAAATAAAGATTCCCAAATTCCCATTGATTTAGATGGGGCTGTGGGTATGGAGCCCCTTGAATGGCTGAGTATAATTGGAATCGAAGTTAAATAATTGCTGAAGGTCAGCTGCTACCTCAGTCTTAGTTTAGGCCCTGCTAGCTGAAATGGATTTTGCATACAGAACTGTACAAATCAAATTCTTGGAATTCTAAAAATTGTTATTGCATGATTATTTATTTGTTTGTTTGCTTATTTTTTTATTTAATTACTAGTTGAAGAGCCCAGGCCACTTGGCAACACACACAATATACCTAACTAGTTGAAGAACCCGTCACACTGGCCACAGTGCCAATGCCAGCCGGTCGCGGGGCAGTCATGCACAGCAGTAGAGACTGCCCACACCGTGGCAGATACAGTGCCAGACGGTCACGGTGCAGTCATGCTCAGTAGAGACTGTCCGCGCCACGGCTCCTTTGGAGCGCCCCGCTCTGTATCAGCCTCGTCACTGGCAGTCTCTACTGTGCATGACTGCAGCACGCGCAGCAGTCTCTACTGTGCATGACTGCATTGTTACACACGTTTTAGCAAATTATATAAATATATAGGATTGGACATCCCATGTGTCCTTGCAGTATGTATGTATTCTGGAAGATAGCACGTTTTATGGCAGAGCTGTCCAAGTTCAGTCCTCAAGGGCCACCAACAGGCCAGGATGTAAGGATTTTCCTAATTAAGCACAGGTAAGTCAGTCAAAATGAAAGAGCCACTGATTAACTCACCTATGCTTTATCAGGGAAATCCATACATATTGGTTTGTTGGTGGTCCTTGAGGATTGAACTTGGACAGCCCTGTTCATATGTGTTTGACGGCCTATGGTGTGCAGAAGCTTATACAGTATGTTTGTTCTGTCACATCTCTTTTTCCCACCCCTTCCTCTGATGAAATGTTACATTGAATAATTCTGAAATAGAATATGTAATAAAGATAGTATATACACATTCATTTGTATATGAACATTTATGATTAGAAGTCCATGTTATTCAATATAAGCAAGGCCTTTACATACAATTTTGTTTCATGAGAATATTTCTTCCTTTCTTTTCCTCCCTATGGATAATGTTGTTAGAATCATGACAAACTCTGTTTCTGTTCCCAAAACGAAGAAATGTAGGTCACATTCTTATAATGCTCTACTTTCACGGCTCTGAAATGTATTTATAATCAATTCCCTGGTTGATGCTTTCTCTATGACCAAACATGTAACCCTTTGTGTGTCAAGGGAAAGCAAAGCATTGCAGAGCTGACCGTTTGCAAATGTTTTGACCCTCCATCCAGTGAATGAGTTCATTCACAAGGTGAGGCTGATGTATACTAAGAAGACTTGGAGCAATTCTGGGTCAAACCAACCAACAATGAGGAAAAATAAAAAATATCCAAAATCCTTTAATTTAAATTGAGCTTTTAACCCATTGAATTGTCTGTGGTTTGTTTTTGTGGTTTGGTTTGTTTGGGGACTAGACAGAGTAACCACCAAAGGCTTTCAAGAGGAAAACCAAACTTGTGAACACATGACTAATTGCTGCTCAATTGCTACTCCTTGGGTAGAGCAAGTCTGGGGCAAAAAACTGAAACATAAGAATATGAAGTTTATTGTGGGAAACAGTAAAGTCATGCATTTGGGAAAAAATCCCAGTGCTACTTATGAACTTAATGGAATCATTTTAGGGAACTTGTTGCTAGAGAAAGACCTGGGGATCCTTGTAAACTACAAACCAGGAAATAATGACCAGTGTCAAATAGCAGTAGCAAAAGCAAACAAAGCCCTATCTTGCATAAAAAGGGGTATTGAAGCAAGAGTGGATAACTTCATTTTGCCATTGTACAAATCTCTGGTAAGACCTCACCTCGAATATGCAGTGCAGTTTTGGGCACCAGTTCAGAAAAAAAGGTATTCTAGAACTGGAGAGAGTACAGTGAACATCAACAAAATTAGGACTTGACATATCAGGAACAACTAGACAAACTTTGTTTATTTACTGGAGAAAAGACGATTAAGACGAAATCTTTTCACAATGTATAGTATAGGAGTTTAACCCCTTGCATTCTAGAGAGGTCTCCATTGCATTGCTACAGCTTGCATTGGATACCTCTAGAACAGAGGTTCTCCACCTTTGCCTTCAGGACCAAAGAAAAGGCCAGGATTTGGGGATTTCCTTGTATGAGAACAAGTGAGTTAATCAATTGACTGAGCCTCTGACGGTCAATAAGAGGCTCAGTCAATTTGATTAAATCCATAAATACTGCTCTGTTTTTGGGACCTGAAGGCACGGGCTGTGAACCATTGCTCTAGAGTTCAAGGAGTAAAAGCCCAAATCAATGGTATTTCTATTTTTTCCCAGTGGTGCAGTTGGTTTGCCCTGCCCAGAATCACTCCACTTTTGAATTTCTGCATCTGGCCCTCAATTCCACTATTCTAAAAAAACAGACATCACAAAAGAAAGCTGGTGAATGTCTGAAATTTTTATGCAGCACTTAATCACAAACTATTACATCTGAGATTACAGATAATCTTTCATGCAGAAAGAGCATTACACTTTGCATATACTTGGGTTTCTCTGTAATGTGACATCCGAGTTTCATTTCAATGTTATTCTGGAGGCATAGTTTTTTGGGTTTTTTTAAACAGTTTTATTGAAAGTTATGTAGAAAAAAAACAATAACAAAAGACAAGATACAACCAGATGCAAAAACAGATTAGGTTAAACCAGAACAGTATCTGTGTACCATAAATACTGATATTGTGAATGTGGTATTGATATCAATTACACATTATGGACTATATAAATATCCCTATCAAAGGAAAAATATGTTACAGTCATACAATCATATAAAAAGAGAGAATCTCTTGCAGTATTGTCTAGTAAATAAAGAAAGGAAAAAGTGAGAACTGAAGAGGAAAGCGTTACTAGAAAGGGAAGAGAGAAGACAGAAGGGAAGATAAAAAAAAGAAAATCTTAGCAGCAAGGACAATGGAGAGACAAAACCTCAGGGCAAGGGGCTATCCAGCACAGTACAACAGTTTAGTCCAGGCCCATTAAGAGGGAGTTACCAAGCAGTGACTGGACATTAAGAGGCAAATAATACCAGAAAGCCATTCGACAAGAGAGGCTGATGACACTAAGAAGAGACCAAAAGTGAAGAAACAACAAATTCCAAGCGATGTAAAACACATCATAGTATGAAAACCAGGGCTTTTATTGCTCAAAGAAGGCAACTATGGAATCAGATACAATAGGGTGACATTTCTCCATGTCCACCAGAGCCTGAACTTTGTATTTCCATAGTGCCAGACTAGCCAGGTTAGGAATCTTCCACAAAAGGAGACTAAAACATCTAGATGCCATCAATATGACATACGCAAGCTGGGAGAGGTGAGCTGGTATTTTTAAAGACCTAGCATGATTAAGACCAAATAAGTCAAGTACATATGTCATAGGGTATATTCATTTGCGTGATCTTGTGAATGCTAGACAAAACATTCATCCAGTATGTGGAAATTAAGGTACAGTCCATTAAATGTGAAGCATAAAGTCCACCTCCTCTGCATATGAAGCATAGGGGAGAGCAATTAGGAAGAATTTTGCCAGCTGTTGAAGGGTCTTGTACCACTGAGACATGATATATTGTTTCTCCATCTTTGTGAAATCTGAAGTTTAAGGCAAGAATAATCTACCAATCTGAAGAGTCTAGAGTGTCGGAGAGTTTGTGTACCCACTGACAGAAAAAGGGAAGTTTACAATCAGAGTCAAATGATAAAATAAATCTATCGACTTTTGAGACAGTTCTAGAGGATGGTTGTTTACGGGTTAAGAGGAGCTCAAACTCTGTGTAATCTCATGTGTAAACTTTACTATGCAACAAGGTTAGAAGATGCCAGATTGGGTGTATTACACAAGATGTGATTGAGGAAAGTGGCATTTCCTGATCATGCCTAACTATTCAAATTCAACTGTGCCACAGTCTTGGATAATGGTGGACAAAGTATGAACATCATTCACTTTCCAGGAGTTTTGCATTGAGAGACCAGGAGAAAAAGCTGAGTTACCGTTGATGGAGAAATTTGAAGGACATCAGGTGAGACAAACCTGTAAAAGATGTCCCAGTATACAATGTGCCATGTAGGACTTCTTAACAAGCCATGAGTCAGCCCATACAAGTTGCCCAGGAATAATGTAAGTGTCCTGAAGTAAATGCATAATCAACCAATCTTTGAGAATGGTATGAAAAAAATGGCTAGCCTAGCTGAACTGTGTGTTATGTATTACTTGGCATACCTAAGTCCCCCTGATCAGGATGTCTAGAAAGGATATCCTATTGTAAACTCAGATGTTTATAAGACCAGACAATAGAGCCCACTAGAAACTGGAGCTTTTGTTGATATGTAAGGGAAAACAGAGCCTGAAGTAAATACAGAAACAGATGCAGGATTATCATTTGTAAACTCTGTGGGATAACAATTGAAATGGAGCTACAGAAGTGATACCACAAAGCTTACAGTTGAAATTAACTACAATACTAACTACATTGGTATTGTAGCTCAAATTTAATGTTAAGCTCTGTGGTATTACTAGTATAGCTCAATTTCAATTGTGGTATCATGCCTTATATCACAAAATTAATCCCAATTATAAAATTAGCAAAATAGGGTGAGCTGGCCTGGGATGGTGGGCTGGAGAGATAAATGGAGGTGTGACATAAATGTGGGTGTGGTATAACTGGAGGTTAAAGGGGACCCATGATCTCCATTTCCCCTGGGGGCCATGGATACTGACAGTCCGCCCCTGGGCACAATAATACATGATCTGTGCTGATATAGAAATATAACAATTCATCTCACCAAATGACCGAGAATTTAAGCATTCTGCAAATAGTAAATCAGTAGAGAGGGGGTCCAGGCACCCCTCCCAATGACTGACACCCCCCAAACAGGGTTCCAGCCCTCCGGAGGAACATCCAACCTTAAAAAACAAAGCTAGACAAAAGCCCACTTCAATATGCATAATAATAATAATAATAACATGTGATCATTACCTAGAAGAAATAATGGAAAAGGAGTAACTACATTAGGAGGAAATAAGTCTCTGCATAAATATTGATGTGGAAAAAAGTAGCCTCTGGCTATAAATCAGAGGCAAAAAATAAGTAAGTGTTCGTCTAAGAATTGGGGGAGAGTGCATGATCAAGGCCATTCCTGATCATGAGATAGAGAGCCATCTCTTTCTTCTTTCTTCTTTCTTTGATGATCCAAGTAGGTTAGTTATTATATTGTAGTCATTCCACAGTCTTTGGGGATGGGGTACCCAGGGTCTTGCAGAAGTCGTTGATTTCTCCAGAGTCCCTTACGAAATTTGTAATGTCATTATGTTGAGCAGGAAGATGGAACAGAAATCTCCAATTTTATTTTATTTGGAGAGAGTAAATTAAATGAGAGGGGATTGGTCATCAAAGAACTGCAATTCCATGCCAGCATATTTGATTGAACTCAACTTCCTACGTTTGTTCATCAGCTTATCAGCTTCCTTATCAGTGAAGTAATGGATGCAGCACACATGGTCAAATGATGTACTACAAGGAGGGCTTCTAGGTCGTGGAGCTCTATGATCTTGGTTGATAAAAACAGGGGCCTCTTGGTAAGAACCAAGTACTTCAGGCAACAAAGTTTGGAGGAAAGCAACCAGGTCATTTTGAGGCAAAGATTCAAGTAGATTTCAGATGCAGAGGTTGTACTTTTTGCCTCAGTTATGCAAGTCATCCAATTTTGAAGTTCTATATAATATGAGAACAAGACTTGGCTCTGCACAAATGTGGAGTGGTTTTAAACTAATTTTATATTTGAAATTTGAGATCCTATTGGTTGCCATGTTGGGAAGTTAAGTTGAAATTATATGAAAAGCAGGAAGTGTTATTGATTGTTGTCTGAGATTTCTTGAAAAAAAGATATGCTCTGAAATGTGTCAACTTGTTTGGTCATTGTATTATATGCTAATTTTTGATATATTAAGTTTGCTCTGGTGTTCTGAATACTCTCTGGTTCTTGATTTGGATAGTGTCTTCCTGGATCCGGCATACCGATTTTGGTTCTGACTCCTGACTACTGTTTCCAGCCTTTTCAACTTGGCACGGCTCATCAGTGAATTCAAAAAACCAAATTAGCTCTACCAGATGCTGCCACCAAGCTTAATTCTCTTTTTGTTCCTCCTCATTATCTGGTGGAGATTCTTTGCTGGGCTCACTCCTCTGTCATTTATGGTCATCCATTGCTCACCCTTCTATGCAGCTTTGAAGTTAAATCCCTGTTCCCTACCAGTCCCTATGTCTGTGGGGGTGTCAGCAGCTGATCTTGCAGTGGACGATTTGTAGACCAACTAGACCTTGATTTAAAGGCAACTCATACTATCAGCCGATAAAAGGCTATCTTCGCTACTGGTGCTGGCTCGGGGACATAAGGTCTGGTTGTCCAGTAGAAATCTGTGACTTTGATAACCATCCATCAAATTCAGACAGCGGTTTATTTGTCTTTTTCACATCTGTAAACGTCTGTCACCAGTATAATTTGTGATTGATCTGCCATGCTCTATAAGGATTCTGACGGTCTTTCATATGTCCTTCCAAAAACCAGATATCCGAAACCAATTCTCTTCTGCCTACCAGCCTCCATCTCCTGTGCTGGTGGATGGGCTTCAGTTTTGGGAGTCCATGCACCTTCTCTGGTGTGTGCCTTCCACCACTGCTTCCCTGGAAAACCTGGTCGCCTGGAGGGCTATGTCACTATCCATCTTCCTTCACCTGTTGTTAAGTCCCACCCTTCATGTTTAATTGGCTGCCTGGGCATTTTTACCTGCCAACTTCCTCTCACCTGTGCCCAATCTTTGAGCTACCTACAGTACCTGTCCAGAGTTACCTGTTTAGTTTTCTCATTGCTGACCTTAGCTCTGGCATTCTGATTACTTTGTAGTCAAAAAGAGAGAGAAAGGGAGCAGATCCCTCTAAGAGTATATCTGTATGATGTATTTAAAAATCGAGGTCCCCCTATAAATATTTGCTCAACAGATCTCAGTGATATAAGTTGCATGTAGGAGTCAGATGAGCTGCTGAATGGATCTCCTCCCAAGGATCGTCCTAGCTTTCTTAGTCTAGTCATAAAACTCAGTGAATCCAAGATAGGTTTCAATTCTTTATTATTATTTTTCACCAAACAGTGCCAAATATATAAAATATATCTTAATAAACGCCCGTGTTTCATATACCCTTTGTACACTGTCTCAAGGGCTATGTCAAATATATGTATAAAAGACAAACTTAAAATATTATTTACCTACGGGTTCTCAATATCACCCTCATCTCTCTCAGCGTGGAACGCTATCGATAACATCCGGTAGCTTGTGGTCCACTTCTCTGACCTCATTTTCTGTAAGACGAACATGTCACAGAGATCAGGATGTTTGTGTTCCACTAGTGGAATGCATCTTTACTCTCTGAAAGAGTTACGAATTCCATAGCGAGTTGCATGACATTAAGATTGTAAAACTATTATTACTTCTAATTTTTTGTGTTTACTTTAATCTTTAAGATATCAGAAGTAATGAAACCTCATTCTAAAATACTTAAAAATCATTTAAAAGGAAAGCATATCGCTTTGGATGTTGATATGAGGACCTTAGGTATAGTATATACAGACAATTATTTCCAAATATATTACTAAACTTTTTCATAAATTTTACGTCAAAACATACATTAAAATCATGTACATATTTTAAAATAATTATATAAAAATACAAAGAAAAATTGTTTCATGGTCACAATTGTTTTAATATACACAACTATATATATTATTGTAAATAGTTATGTATAATTATAGAAAATACATAGGCTATATAGCTTTGTTCTTCAGGACCTAGGACAGATGCCAAAGGTCTAATTGTTCATTTAAACCTCCTGGGGCCAGTGTATTGAGAGTAAATATCCAGAAAGATTCTTTTTTACACAAATTAGAGAACCTATTTGGATCTGAACTTGGGATATTGTCAATTCCTTTAACCATAAATTTCCCTATACCACCCTTGGGGCAACTACTAAAGTGTCTGGGTACACTGTTCCTGAGATTGTTTTAGGATACCTCTCCTGTGCTCTTTTAACCTTTCTTTTAAAGTCTTTGTGGTAAGTTCTACATAATTCACCCCACATCCTCATGTTATGAGGTATATGACGTAACACGCACCATAACTGATGAAGTGAACTATTGTATAGGGATTGGAAGAATTAGAACCTGAAAAACCCTTTTTCTTGTCATCTATAAATTGACAATTGAGACACGAATGAATATTGCACTTTAAGTTGTCCTTTGTGTTATTTGGTGTTATCCAACTTATACCCCCTTGTTCTTGAGTAATTTTTTTAGGCTTACTTGGTGCAATATGTGACCTAATGTCTCTATCCTTTTTAACGATCACTGTGCTTTTATCTGGGATATCTTTATTTAAAAAAGGATCTTCTTTCAGGATATCTTTCTTTCAAAAATCCATTTGATCTGTTTGGCCGATGTACTATATTGAATGACAAAGGCAAGTTTATATTCCATATTTTCCACTCTTTTTGTTTAGGCTACAATAGACTTTACCTTTTTACGTTCCTAGCTCTAATAATAGCCTGATCCAGCAGTGTAGCTCTATAACTTCTCTCCAAGAACTTACTTTTCATAGCCTGGCTTTGGTTTTCAAATGCCACTATTGTACTACAATTTCTTTTTATGTGGCTAAACTGTCTGAAAGGAATATTTTGCTTCCATATATCTAAGTGGCAGCTATCTGCTTGTAAATAATTATTCTTAGAGATTGGTTTAACATACACCATACTTTGGATCTGGTCATTTTCAACATACAGTTATAGATCCAGAAACTTAATTTCCTGGTCCCCATATTCTGAAGTGCATTGTATACCTCTTGAGTTGTTAAAGGATTCCACCATTTTATGTTAATTCTACCCTGTTGCCATTCCAAATCATGATGATATTGTCAATATAGCAGCCATAAAAGACCAGGTTCGCTCCTGATGGGTTATTAGACCAGACTTGTTCTTCTTCCCAAAAACCCATAAAAAATTATAACTGGGGGCAAACCTGGTCCCCATGTCCGTTCCTTTGGTTTGTAGGTAGAACCTTTCTTGATAGGTGAAGTAATTGTGTTGCAGAATGATTTGAACCCCCTTGAGGATAAACTCCTTCTGCAAAAGATTATAGTTCCAGGATCCAGCATCCTGATATTCAGCTTCTCCAACTTGGCTCTGCTCATCAGTGTATTCCTCGGATTCAACCTCGGCCCATACCTCTGACCTTCCTTATCAGCCTGCTGATTCAGTACCACATCATTAGGTCTCACTGGTTCTGACTTTGGCTGTCCGTGACAATGCTCTGTACACCTGCTGTGTGTTTCAGCTTGTCATAGCCAGAAGGAAATTCTCCTGTCTGCAACCTCACCTCCTCAGCTCGTCCTCTGCTGTTGTCCTGGATGGCTTTGCTTCTTCAGCTGCTCCTGAGCTCTCCTATCCAGTCTATTGAAGCCAGTAGTTTTTCCTCACCTAGTCTCCTGCAAATGATTCCGTGGAACAGGGCAGTCATCAACTTGAAGCATGCTATCTAGTGGTGACAATAGGTATAGCACCCCTCTGATACAGACTTTTGTTAGACTCTCCTGAGCTCCTTCAGCTGTTGCCTAATGGACTCAAGAAGTCTATGTGATTCACTACCTCTCTCTGCCCTAGAGACTTGCTGTGCCACCAGTCCCTCTGAAATTCGCTCAGAAGGTCCCATTCTCCTGGTGGCTACTAGTCTGCAAGATCCTCCTCTGCCTTCCCTGAGCAGTCAATGGTTCACTGGCTCTGGCATCCTGACCTTGGCTCCAACTCCTGACTACTGTTTCCAGCCTCTCCAACTTAGCACCAATCATCAGTGAATTCCCCTCTTTATCAGCCTGCTGATTCGGTACTGCATCATTAGCTCGCCCTAGATTTGACCTTCGCTATCCCTGACTATGCTCTGTGCACCTGCTGTATGTTTTTGCTTACCATAGCTGGCTGGAGATTCTCCTGGAACCAGAACTCTCACCCTCTCACCATGTCCTCTGCTGTTGCCTCTGCCAGCATTGCTTCTTCAGATACTCCCGAGCTCTCCTATCGAGTCTGCAGAGTAAATAGTTTTTCCTCAGCCTCTTGCTGCTAATTCTTGGGAACAGCATAGTTATAAACTAGAAGCTTGTGTTCACCTGCCATCTAGTGGCGACAATAGACATAGCACCCCTCTGATAAAGACGTTTGCCAGACTCTCCTGAACTACTTCATCTGCCACCTAGTGGACTCAGGGAGCCTTTGTGCTTCACTCCTTCTCTCTCTCTCTCTATCCACCCTAGAGACCTGCTGTACCACCAGTCCCTCTCACATTCCCTCAGATGTCCCAATCTCTTCTAGTCCACAAGGTCCCTACCTTCCCTGCACAGTCAGCTGGTTACCCACCCAGGACCACACCAAGGGTAGCTAAGTGACTATCACCGATCTCAAGCAATGCACCCCAGCATCACCCTCTAGCAATCCCTGCGCAGAGAGGACAATCGTTACATCTGCAGACTGACTGTTTAATATTGTTCAATGTGCCCTTATTGTCTTCCTTAGTAGGGATAAACATGAGTTTAAGCTACCTGCTAGATGTGAAAGGAAAGCTCCAAAGTTAGAATATGGGAATGTTATAAACTAATCTGTGCACTCACTGTGATGAATTATGGGTGTGGCCAACACAATCATAATACCTCTGAACTGGACTTCTGCTCCTGGTTTATATTGGCTGGTTAATTTTTTCATCTCCAATGTTCAGGTTATATTCTAATTTAAATAGGTTAAGTACAACTGGCTAGTTACATTAAGATCATTTTTGTATTTGTAAATTTCAGGCTTAGCATATTTTCTGTGACTGGCAACAGTACATGGGAATAAGGGCGTAGACATGGATGGACCACTTAGGGTTCCTTGCCTAGGTGCACTTGAGATGTAAATGAGTCAACCCTTATTTATTGAGATGCTATGAAACACACGCATTATAAAACACAATACATCTCCCTAATATAAATGAATAGTAATCGATCTCCTGAATAAAACAAGTGTACTCCTATTGTTGGGAGATGGTTCATCCAAGTTATTTCAATGAAAAACTGCATTTTGTGAGATAGTTCGTGCAGTCTAGAGAGGGCTCTTATTGGTCTGGAAAAACAAATATTTTCCAAAATATATCACTATACTTTTAGGGTTAAATAAAAATACACAGGGGGTTCTTCAACTATACTAATTTCTGAAGTGAAATTTAACTTAGCAGCTGTGAGTACAAATAAATATCCTTTATGCTCTCCTTCCTCTCACACTATTCTATTTGAACAGGAAAGGTGCTCATTGTAGCAATGATCTATGTGTAATGGCTCTGTAGTTGAATTACATTTCATTTGATACTTGCTGTTGTAAATACTCACACTTACATTGAATTTTTAATGTAAATAATTTTTTTATATTAGTTCTATTTCATGAATAATAATTATTTACATCAGTGTTTCTCAACTCCAGTCCTCAGGACCCACTAACAGGCCAGGATTTGATGATTTCCTTGTTAGAGCACAGGTGAGTTAATCAATGTGAATGAGCCTGGCCTGTTAGTGGGTCCTGAGGACAGGAGTTGAGGACCACTGATTTAAATTAACACTAACATCAAAAATACTATAACAGTGGTTCTCAACCTGTGGGTCGGGACCCCTTAAGGCAGTGGTTCTCAACCTGTGGGTCGGGACCCCTTAAGGGGTCGAATGACTATTTGCCAGGGGTCGCCTAAAACCATCAGATATTTATATTTCGATTAATAACAGTAGCAAAATTACAGCGATGAAGGAGCAATGAAAATAATTTTACTGTTAGGGGTCGCCACAACTTGGTAAATTTTATCAAAGGGTCTCGGCACTAGAAAGGTTGAGAACCGCTGCCTTAAGGGGTCGAATGACTATTTGCCAGGGGTCGCCTAAAACCATCAGATATTTATATTTCGATTAATAACAGTAGCAAAATTACAGCGATGAAGGAGCAATGAAAATAATTTTACTGTTAGGGGTCGCCACAACTTGGTAAATTTTATCAAAGGGTCTCGGCACTAGAAAGGTTGAGAACCGCTGTACTATGACCTCTGAGCAAGCATTTGCAAATGTAGTTTGGTGTAAGTGCTAAAATATACTTTAACCCCTTTACTGCAAGTGACATTTCTTGCAATCAGTAGGCTGAAAGAGGATTTTAGTGAACTTACCATTGAATCCCTTTCTCTTAGTTCATGTACAACACAGGAACCGTGGGGTAATGTTCCCTCATCCAGAGGGCAGGGCCTTTGAGGTAGAGACTCTCCCTTCCATTCCAGCTTTAAACCCTACCACTTAGGTTCAAAGTATAACAAAATAGCATAAGCAAACAAAAGTGAGAGAGAAGAAGGGAATCCTTTTGAACAAAGACCACAAGATAACTCCTATAACAGGGATGTAAACCACGTGTTTTTTACAGGTGGGAGTCTTGTGTTCCACATGGACTAAAAAGAATAACCCACTGTTTTTTTTGGGTGTAGCCTGACCTCTTGGGGGCCCCCAAAAATTACAAAAAGAGAAACAGATTTCCTGAAAGGCTGTGTGCAATGAAAGTAGTGCTTAAGACAACATACCACATCCAGCATATTGTTTAATGGTGGGATATTGAATTTAAATTATGTGAAACGCAGGAAGTATTACTGATTGTTGGTCTAGATTTCTTGAAAAAAAGAGCAAGATATGATCTGAAACACATCTGTTTGATTGGCCACTGTATTTTATGCTTATTTTTAATATACTATGTTTGTTTTAATTCTTTGTATCCATCGTTAAATATTTATTCCTGCACAGAGGGTCCTGAACAGGGGCAAAATTGGACTGAAGCCAGACTCAAAACTTGCTAAGTTAATTTTATTATATTCTTTTATCTGGTGTTGTAGAAAGAGTTGAGTCAACATAAAGAGCTCCTCCTTCCCAAGTGAGATCCTTCATCTTGAAGTGTGGGTACAGATCAGATCCTCTTGTTCCTCCACAAGTTGTTCTAACTTCTGAATTTCAAAAGCATCAATGTCTCGGTTTTGCTCAAAGTTGCTAAAACGCTGGCCTAGTTGGAAGTATAACATCTACCCCTTTAAATCAGCAGCTACTGTGTGGACTTCTTGTTTAATGTTGTTCAACGTGTCCGCAATGTCTTCTTCTATTAAGGATGTTCACTTCATCAGTTATCATTAGAAACTGTGAGTTGTGAATGCTCGCCATATGTCCATGAAGCTCCAAATAACTGGTATACAGGAAAGTCCTTACGAGGACTGGGCCAAGATATGATAGCCGATGATGGGGCAAACTGTGTAATGGCGTCTTCTGTGTTCAACTTTTTGGAATGATAAGTTACCAAGGGTATTGACTGAGTAGTAGCTTTATTGTGCCTCTTTCCTCATCATTCATCATGAGTTGATGAATATGAGTTTAAACTATCTGCTAAATGTGAAGGGAAAGTACCAAAGTTAGAATTTGACAATGTTATACAGCTACTCTTCTCTGTCAGCTGGAGTTGAGGCACTTACTATGATGAATTCTGGGTGTGGCCAACACAATCCTAATACCTCTGAACTATACTCCTACTCCTGGTTTGTATTGGCTGGTTAAGTTTTTCAGTTTAAACTATGCTGCAATGCCCAGGTTATATTCTAATTTAGAAAGTTTATACACAACTGGAGAGTTACTTTAAGATCTTTTTTGTATTGGTAAGTTGCAGGCTTGGTATATTTTCTGTGACTGGAAACAGCACATTGGAATAAGGGTTTAGACATGGGTGGGCAACCTAGGGTTCCTTGCCTAGGTGCACTTGAGATGTAAATCTTGCCCTGTACACGTGTCAGTCCTTATTTATTGAGATGCTATGAAACACAGGAATTATGAAGGAAAGAATTAATTATGTATACTTATTTAGAGCTACATGTGTACTGCGTGCTTTACAGTTTAAAGCTTTTGGACAAGTGCTTTGTAGAGAGAAACACTGGGTGTGAGGTCCCTGCCCAAAAGCTTACAATCTAAAACACAATGCATCTCCCTAATATAAATGATTAGTAATCTACCTCCTGAATTAAAAAAAAAAAAAAAAGAAAAAAAAAAAAGTGTACTCCTATTGTGGGAAATAGTTCATCCAAGTTATTACAGTAAAAAATTGTATTTTGTGAGAGAATTCTTGCAGTCTAGGGAGGGCTCTTATTGGTCTGGAAAAAAAATCCAAAATGTACCACTATACCTTTATGGTTAAAACATATATTGTGGGTTCTTCTACTACAATACTATTCTCTGAAGTGAAATTTAACCTAGAAGCTGTGAGTGCAAATAAATATCCTTTATGCTCTCCTGTCTCTCACCCTGTTCTATTTGAACATGAAAGGTGCTCATTGTAGCAATGATCTATGTGTAATGGCTCTGTAGTCGAATTACATTTCACTTGATACTTGCTGTTGTAAACACTCACATTTATATTGAATTTTTAATGTAAATCCATTTTTTTAATTTTGATTTCTATTTCATGAATAATTTATTCTGTGAGAAAAAGGCCTGACTATTTAAATGAACATTAACATCTAAAATATTATGACATCTGAGCAAGCATTTGAAAAAGTAATTTGGTGTAAGTTAAATATACTTTAACCCCTTTATTGCAAAAGACATTTCTTGCATCCAGTGGGTTGCGGGATTTTTAGTGAACTTACCCTTAGGATCCATGGGATAAAGTTCCCTCATCCAAAGGTCAGGGACCTTCAAACAAGGTTCCAGATTTAACCCCTACCCCTTATTTCAACGTGTAACAAAATAGCATAAAGAAACAAAAGTGACAGAGAAGAAGGGAATCCTCTGAACAAAGACCGCAAGAGAACCACCTTACCAGGGACATAAACCACATGTTTTCTTTCAAGATGGGAGTCATGTGTTCCACATGGATTTTAAAAAAGGGATTTAACAGTAACTTCACTAAAATCTTCTTTTCTTTTACATCCAATGTAGAACATAGGAACCATGCATCAATCAAAATTCCTGAAAGGGAAAAAAAGAAAAAAAAAACTCCACTGAAAACCAGTATTCCACAGTGTTTGGTGAAGGTTTACAGAAAAGATCATGTTGCTGCCATACACAGCTGCTCATCGGAGGTCTGATTCTTATAGGACCAAGAGGCACTCACAGATCTGGAGGAGTGCACCATAACTTGGAAATGAACAGGTTTCTTTCTGATTACATACGCCTGTTGGATAGTGGTCTTCATCAAATAAGCAATGGTTATTTTAGATGCAGACTGACCTGCTTGGGGGCCCTCAGAAATCACAAAAAGATAATCTTATTTCCTGAAGATTGTAGTAGTACTTAAAGGGATATTAATGTTTCAAAATAAAAGCAGATCCAATTAATCTTCATAGTATTTGGGCCATGGAGAGTGTTATTTTAATACTGTCAGAGATGTAGTTCAAGAGTAATTGAATGATAAAGTATCACCCTCCCACCCCTTTTACTGATGTAACACTGCTCACCTCAGAGCGGCTAGACTGTCCAGATGGATCGTAGAGAGGGACAGTCTTCAGTGAGCATAAGAAAAACCTGCAGCGTTTCCCTATGTTCACAGTAAGAAGATTGTCCCTTGCTGTGAGCTGTCTGTTCCCAGAACCAGACAGCAAGACTGTCCAGATGGCTTGCAGAGAAGGACAGTCTTCAATTAGCATAAGGGAAAAACCTGAAAAACTTGTCAAGAGGGGCAGGGTTTTCCTTATACTTACAGTAAGAAGACTGTCCCTTGCTGTGAGCTGTCTGGTCTGTAGACCAGATTCCACATCTGAGGGGAGGCGGCTCGCACTAGGTAAAAAGGGAAGGAGGGGATACTTTATCATTCGATTACTCTTGAACTACAACTTTGTCAGTATTGAAACTATACTCTCCATGGCCGAAATAATATGAAGATTAATTGGAGCAGCTTTTATTTTGAAACATTACTATCCTGCAAAATACCACATCCAGCATATGGAGCTCCTGATTCTTAAAAGGATAATCACAAAAGGAAGGAACAACAATTTCCTGGTTGATGTGAAAATATGAGACAACTTTCAACAAAATCCCTGGGAGTATCAAAAAACTGCCTTGTGCTGGAGTAAAATCAGGAAGGTGCATTACAAGACAGAGCTTGTAGTGAAGCCACTCTGAGAAACAGATGAAAGAGCTCAAAAGGAGGCCACTGGAGAACGCCTAACACTAGGTTCAGGTTCCATGGAGGAGTGAGACCCCCAGAAGGTAGGGTAGGTATGAACCACTGCCTGAACAAATGTCTTGACATCAGGAGGAAAAGCAATCCACTTCTGAAAAAGAACAGAGAGGGCTGAGATCTAAACCTGAATAGAAATCAGACTTCGACCCTTGTTGACACCATCTTGAAGAAAGGTCAAATTGTAGGAAGGCTGAAAGACTGTGGTAAAATCTCCGAATCAGTGTACTAATGGTAAAAAAGAGATCAAGTCCTATGATAAACCTTGAATGATACTGGCTTCCTAGCCTGAACAATAGTGGAGATGACAGAATCCAGGAAACCTTTCTTCTTCAAGATGTTAGCTTGATGGTAACAAACTGGACCCTGGGTCAGGAGATCCAGCTTCACAGGAAGGAGAAATGGCTCTGTGATGGACAAATTGAATTAAGCTCGATGGGACAAAAAGGGGATAATCAGAATGACTTGAGCCTTCTTTGTCTTGATCTTCCTCAGCACCCTGGAAATCAGAGGAAACAGTGGAAACATATATGGCAGATGGAAGTTCCATGGAATGGACATCAGGTCCATTGCAAATGATAGGGGATTATGCTTCTTGGTGGAGAATGGTGGAACCTTCCAGTTCCCGTAAGATGTCATGAGATGCACTAATAAAAGACCCCAGCAGTGGACAATCTGAATGAGCACACTCAGATTGCATTACCAGTTTCCAAGATCCAGATGCTGATGAATTAAAAAGTATGCAACCATGTTTTCTACACCTGGGATGTAGACAGACAAGGTGGATGGGACATGAACTTCTGCCCACTGAAAAAGTTCCCTAATTTCACCCAAGCATATTCACTTATGATTCATTATTTGTGATTTATGTAGGCAACAACTGTAGCTCTGTCCAATTGGCCCCATACTGATGTAACCAACAGCACATGGGATCAGCAGCAAAGAGCTAGACTAAAAGCCCATATCTGCAGATTGCTGATTGGAAGATGAATCTCCTCTATGGTCCAGAGGATCTGTGCCTTTACTTACCCAGGGTGGCCTGTCAGGTTGGTGTACATGATGACCACCACTCATTCTAGTATGACAAATGAAAGTCAGTGCATTAGGTGAGGATGCTGAAGCCATCATCGAAGAGCCTCCTTTATGATGCAAATCCCATCTGAAGAGGTGGGAGAAAGTTTTCACCTCAAAACAGAAATAGGAGAAAAATGGCACTTCCAGCCTAACATCAAATTTCCAGTGAACAGTGCCATTTTTCTGTTTATTTTGCCTAACTCATTGCATTGAAATCAATGGGAAGACTGACTTTATTCCTAAAACATAGCACATTTTATTTTCAACAGGCATTTTATAAAAGGGGTCTCAGGGTCCCTTTGTTGGTGGAGTCTGTGGAAAGAATCAGATGAACAGGGAATTTTTTTTTGTTAACTAGGATGGGGGGGACACTTAGTTAATAAAAAAATGAATCTATACTATAAAAGAAATGGTCATGTGACCACAAATTCTACTTCTGTGCCACACACACCCTAGGAAGGCATCCAGGAGGAGATTTCATATCTACTCCACACTGCCTGTCCACGACACTTCACCCCTCCTCTATATCTCCTCTTGGTAAAAAAATAAAAGATGGCCGACTTACACCACCAGAACCTATCCACACTTTCCCCACTTCTGTCCACTCATGTTCGTGCTTCCTCCCCTCCACCTTCAATCTCTGACTTTGTAAGATCATCACTGTGTTATTGCCAATATAATTTCAGATCCTTCTACATGATGGCGAGCTACTGAGATCCTAAGGAGGCAGCGTGGGTATCCGTTCAGCAGACACCACTCTTAAACTGGCAACTAGCACCAATATGGCTGCCTTCTCACATCACAACAATTGCCCACTCTTAAAATGCTGTCTCAACTCAAGAACCTCTCCTACTGGCATAAGGTCACACACGCAGTAACTTCTCCTCTTCTGAGTCACTGCTTGAGCCTCCTCTTGCCTTCCTTTAGCCTGCTCTGTCCCTGCATGTATTTACAGTCCGACATGAATGGCCACAGCACAATAAAGGAACGCAACATGAGGCTCCAGCACTGACCGAAAACATGAACAGCTGATACACCTATGGGTTACTGGTGCCTGACTACTTGCCTAAACAATGCTCCCATTCAAAAAGCTATGCAATCATATAACAGACAAGAGACCTCTCCACACAGGAATTCATACATATAATACAATAAGAAATGTATTTGAGAGCTGCATACATAACTTCTGTATAAATCAATGTGATAAATTAAGAGCAACTTACTGCAAGGACATACTTCCCCTTTAGAAAATCTGGTTAAACTGTGCTGCATAATTTTGCAACAGTGCCGTTTTTAATAGACAAACCTGTTTCTAGTATACCCATAGAAAATGTTGAATTACTGTTACTTGGGTCTTCTATAGCTCAGAGAAAATCACATTACACATTATTACATTCAGTAGTACAGGTTCTTTACATAACATACAATGCTTCTGTAAGTGACAGCTGTCGATACTCAGCAAGATGGATTCTGTAACGATATATATATCAGAATCAGGAAGGCGCATTTAACCTGTCGATCGCTAACAATAGGATCACTATATATATTTATATATATATATATATATATATATATATATATATATATATATATATATATATAGTATTTATATTTGAATACATATATAGATATATATGTACATATATATAGACATAGACAAGTATATTGTTTATATTGTTGATATAAAAAATTAGTCACAAAATAGTACATTTTAATGCTATTTTTTCAGCTACTGTTATACTTAAAATATAGTTTGATGAAAAAATTGTATTGATATAAAAAAAATCAATTTGTTAAATAAAAAATAGATACATAAAAGAAAAAAAATAAATGTATTAATTTAAATATTTAAGGTAAATTATTGGGAAGAAATTAAATCTACATTTAAAGGTTATATTAAGGGCAAAGGGATTTGAATACTTCCTATTCTTTGTTATAATAAATGTATAAAAACAAGGTAACTCAAAGAGTTAATTTTTCTTTGAGTTTCATTGTTACACTTAAAACTTCAAATAAATGAATGCTATACGTGTTATTCTATTAATGTTAGAGGGTTATGTTCACAAAAAAAGAAGAAAAATCTTTATTAGTTTACAAAGAAATAATCCGGATATAATTTTTTTTACAAGAGACCAAGTTTAGCAAATTAAAAGAAATTAAATATATTGATAACAGTTATTAAAGGTTTTACTTAATTTCTAATGTTTCAAAGAGCAATGCAGCAATGAATCTTCCATTCACTGAAAAATATATTATGAGATGAAAATTGACATTATTTAATTCTTGTAGGAAGAATCTCAAGTTTAGATGTAACTCTAATTTCTGTTTATGGACCACAATTGAAAAATAAAAAAGTCTTTGATAAACTACAAAATGATATACAGTTTTAAAAAAATAATATTATAGGAGGAGACTTTAATATTTGCCAGAACCACTTATTAGACAGAACAAACAACAAAGGATATAGAGAAAGTTTAGATAAATTAGATTCCTATATCCAAGAAATATATTTATTTTTTCCCCACAATTTGACTCTTGGGGCTAGATTTAAAGGTTCACGTTAAACCAGCCTTTAAGTAAAAAAGGCACATGATTTACGGCGGATTTAAAATTAAGTCTACCAGAATAGCTAATGAGTGTAGGCAAAACAAAATCACGTAACACAAAAACCTGCGTTGCACCTGTTTTCGCATCAATGTGCATCCCAATCACCCATTAAATACAACTTAAGTCAAAATGTAACATAACAGCTGGCATTGGCTAGCAACCCTGATAGATGCACAAACAAAATTCAAACCTACAGCCAATCCCAAGGCCCCAAAGTAGGAAAAATGTTCAAATACATCTATATATACCACAAAATAACGGTCACACCTTGTCTGTGTTTTGAGTTTTGGCGAGCTAGCTCACAGGACCCAGGAGCAGAGGATAGCATTTAGAAAGAGGGAGAGAGAGAGAAGCATACATAGGAGTAAGGTAGAAGGATTTTGGAGAGGAGAGAATTACATTTAAATAGACACATATCACACGTTTGCACATATTACATATACCCATACAAACACAAACACATACACATACATACACAGTCTTTTTTTTTTCATAACACTTTACACTTTATTTTTACAGTGTGAATCTGTGAGTGAAAGAGTGTGACAGAGAGTGAGTGAGATCAAGTGTGTCTGTGAGGGCCTGTGGGAGTGCCTAGGTGTAAGTGGGTGAATGATGGCCAGGAGAGGAGGACAGGAGAGAAGGGTGGGTAGAGTAGTGTCAGAGGAGGACGAGGAAGGTCAGGAGGGCATCCCTGAGCAGAGTAGAGGTGGGAGAGGGAGATCTGCAGGGCAGAGGGGGACCCAGCCCAGAAGAGCAGGCACATGGAGAGCAGGGAAAGAACCTGCAGTGGTACGAGAGGTACCTGCTGGGGACCACCACACACAGGCAGGGGCAGCGTAGGCAGGATACTGTGGTTCTGACACCTTGCAGCCTGGAGCTGAGGAGGAGAGGATCAGGGATCCCCTCCAAAGAGGAGAACAGGGGTCTTGTGGAGGCTGTACTGGAAAGGGAGAGCATCCTCTACCCGAGGGAGTAGGTCCCTGGCCAGTCAGCGAGGAGGAGGACCGCCTAGGACCAGATCTGCAGCCGGGTGAACGCAGTGGCCAGATGCAGACGGGATGTGGAGTCCATAAAGAAACGATGGGGCAACTGCAGGAGGGTGGTGAAGAACAAGTTAGTGTCACGGTTGGCGATCAAAGACAAGGAGTCAGATAGTATTGTAAAATCACCTTTATTAGAATGATAGCACTAAAGAATAACAAGCAGAGGGTGACAAGAGAGGCTAGAGACTCTATCAGCAATAGGAGACGCCAAAATGTCCACCACAACTGCTAGAGACTAGGCCAAAACCAACTGGTAGTCTCAATCGCCCCGAGAGGAACACTGAATCGACCCTTCTGTCTCCCAATAAGATGGTGACAAGGAAGACTACTGACTCACGCCTGCAGTTAGTAAGGCCGGAGTCCGCCAGAGTCACAGGTCTGCACCAGATAGGATGTCTACTAGTCAGGAGGCAACACAGAGAGGGTAGCTGGACAGGGCCCCAGGTCAGCACCAGGTTGAATAGTCAGACAAGCCAAGGTCATGCACAGAGCGGGTAGTCAGCCAGAGCCACAGGTCTGCAGCAGATAGGATGTCCACTAGCCAGGAGGCAACACAGAGAGGGTAGCTGGACAGAGCCCCAGGTCATCTCCAGGTTGGATAGTCAGACAAACCAAGGTCATACACGGAGTTGGTAGTCAGTCAGAGCCACAGATCTGCACCAGATTGGATGTCCAAACAGACAAGGAGCGCACAGAGAAGAGTCTGACAGAGCCACAGGTCAGCACTAGAATGGATGGTCAGACAAGCCAGGGTCATAGACAGGATATCAGGATACAAGCAATACAACTGCACAGGACAACAGCGTAAGGGTAACTGGATAGGAATCCAGTTCCCTTTAAATACTAAGAGCCAGGAAGTAGATAGGAGACAGACCAGAACTCCCTGTATAACATTGAGGCCTGCATCAATATGCAGCCTTGCACCCGTAATTAACGCATCTAGTTGAGATGCGTAAAACTCCTGTACCTCAGCTGCGTCATCTGGAGCCTCCGAATTGCCTTGTCAGAGGACACGGGTGGCTGCTACTGACGCCAAGTGCGGCCAGACCCAGTCCCAGAAGTGATGCATGGGATGACGCCGAAGCCTCATTTGCAGCAATACAATTCCAGCACCAGCCAAAGCTGCGGCGCTGGATAAAAGTAAGCTGTGACAGTAGCCCCCTCTAAAAGACACGTCCTCCGAGGATCCACTCAGGGATCGTCAGGAAAAAGAGCATGGAACCTGCGCACCAAGAGAGGAGCATGAACATCACTGGAGAGAATCCAGGAGTGCTCCTCTGGACCATAACCCTTCCAATGTATCAAATACTGCAGACGCCCTCTGACCCACCTGGAGTCCAGAATGCTTTGTACCATGTATTCCTCATGATTGCCAACCTTGACAGGAGCTAGCCAGACCGTACTTGAGGTGTAGCGGTTACAAATCAGTGGTTTGAGAAAGGAGACGTGAATCACATTATGAATGCGCATGGAGGCAGGAAGTTCCAGAGCATAAGCAACAGGGATAAATTCTGAGCAGCACATGGAATAGACCAACGAATCAAGGAGCCAGTTTGTTATAAGGGACCTGGAGGTTAAGGTTACCGGATGACAGCCATACTCTCCCCAGAAGGGGAATATAGGTGCCGGCAGACGCCTACAGTCAGCCTGCCTTTTCTGTCGCTGTACGGAACCATGGAGGGTATGTTGTACCCGAACCCAAGAGAAAAGGAGAGCCCTCAAATGCTTATCAAGAGCCGTAATCTCTTGTGCTTGAAAGACCTCGGACAGAACAGAGGGTTGAAACCCATAGTTGATCAAGAACGGAGAACTCTGTGAGGAAGAGTTCATTGCAGAATTACGGGCAAACTCCGCCCAAGGTAACAAGGTAGCCCAATTATCGTGGTGGTCAGAGATATAGCAACAGAGAAATTGTTCTAAGGCTTGGTTAGTCCTTTCAGCCGCACTGTTAGACTGGGGGTGGTACACTGAAGAGAGTGCTAGCTGAATCCCCATGTGAGCACAAAAGCATCTTCAGAAACGAGACACAAACTGGCTACCTGGCAAATACCACCGCCAGTTCCTGCACAGATGGTAGGCCTTTGAGTGGTACAAAGTGAGCCATCTTAGAAAAATTTGTCTGTGATCATCAGGATGACCGTGAAGCCCAAGGACGCCAGAAGGTCAACCATAAAGTCAATGGATAAATGTGACCAGGGACGTTCCCTGTTAGCCACAGGTTGAAGGAGACTGACCGGCAAATGTCGAGACGATTTATTTCAAGCACAGGTAGTGTATGCTGCAGTAAAAGCAGCACAATCAGATCTAAGCGCAACTGAGCAGGGACAAAGCACCTCCCGTGAGGCTTCTCCACCGGAGCGGACATTTGAGTAGCCAGGATCTCCTCTCCCAGGGAAGATGTAATACATGTATGTATGGTAGCCAGAATCCGATTGGCTGGAATAATCTGTGTAGGAGGAACCTCCTCCCTGGATAGGTTGCAAAACGGGAGTGATAGGGCATCAACCTTAACATTCTTAGAGCCCAGGAGATAGGAGACCACCTAATTGAACCTGGAAAGGAACAATGCCCATCTAGCCTGACGGGATGACAGGCATTTGGCCTCGGATAAGTACGTGAGGTTCATATGATCCATAAGAATTAAGATTAGGGAACTAGTACCTTCCAAAAGGTGTCGCCATTCTTTCAGAGCCAGGATGATGGCCAAAAATTCTCTGTCCCCAATCTGAAATACCATCTCAACTTTAGACAGTTTTCTGGAAAAATTGCCACAGGGGCATAATTCCTTCCCTGGAGCCAAGCGCTGCAAAAGCAGGGCGCCTACCCCAATCTCCGATGCAACGACCTCCAGGGTGAAGGGTAGGGCAGGATTTGGGTGCACCAAAATAGGAGCAGCAGCAAAGGTTGCCTTGAAATCCTCAAAGGCGCGCAAGGAATTGGGAGACCACTCCGAGACCTTAGCCCCCTTGCAGGTCATATCAGTGAGTGGTTTGACAATAGTACAGAAGTTTTTTATAAACTTCTGGTAGTAATTCGCGAATCCCAAAAATCTTTGGATAGAATCAAGTCCCACAGGACAGGGCCATTGCAATACTGCGGAAATAATGTACCCCAGAAAGGTAACTTGAGGGTTGTGAAATTCACACTTTTCCAACTTGCAATACAAGTTGTTCTCCCTCAGCAAACGTAGCACTTTGGATACATCCACCTGGTGACTCTCCAACATAGGAGAATGAACAGGATGTCACCACCTCGCAACTCTGTAAAAGATCTCTCAGTACGTCATTGATAAATGCCTGGAAGACAGCAGGAGCACTGCAAGGACCAAAGAGCATGACAAGGTACTCATAGTGCCCGCTCCGGGTGTTAAATGCTGTCTTCCATTCATGGCCCTCCTTCATTCTGACCAAGCTGTAGGACATCCTTAAATCAAGTTTCGTGAATATCTTGGAACCCTTAAGAAGGTCAAACAATTCCGTAATCAGAGGTATCGGATAGGCTTTATTAACCATCAGTTTGATCAACCCACAAAAGTAAATATACGGATGTAATTCTCCGTCCTTTTTTTTAACAAAAAAAAAATCCAGCACTAGCAGAGGATGGGGATTTGCGAATGATACCCCCCTCTCCAGGGCATCAAAGACATATTCTTCCATGGCTCTGTTTTCCTCCAAAGATATATATGGCCCCTTGGAGGGGTAGCACCAGGCAGTAGCTCCACTGCGCAATCGTATGGCCTATGAGGAGGTAAAGCCCCGGCCTGGACTTTATTAAACACATCAGCAAAACAAAATAAGTCTCAGGTAGGCAAAATGACTCGGCACAGGCCAGTGCCTGTGCGATAGGCAAGACTCGTCACACTGTGAACCCCAAGATAACATCTCACAAGTCTTACAATCAATCCTAGGGTTATGCACCTGCAACCCTAAGACGATGGCATAATGAGGGGAGTTAATCACCTGAAACTTCAGGGTTTCTTTATGGAGGGCCCTAACCCTCAGGGTAATCGGAGTAGTTTCATGGATTATGTGTGATGGCAGAAGGGGTCTGCCATCAATGGCCTCAATGGCCAAAGGGGAGGCACGCGACTGTAAAGAAATTTGGTTCTGAGCAGCAAATTCCACATCCATAAAGTATCCGGCATCACCTGAGTCTATTAATGCAGAAACTGAGACAGACTCATTGGCCCAAGTAAGAACAACTTTGCACATAGGTTTATTCTGCAAGGCCTCAGGGGACTGGGAGATACCACCTAAGATCTGTCCCCGAGAGGGTCTTAGGTGCAGGCATTTCCCGGACATACCAGGCAAGACCTCAATAACTGTCCAGGTTTCTCACAGTATAGACATAGTCCCTCCCTCCTCCGAAAGGCCCTCTCCTCCATGGACAGTCGGGTAGCACCAACCTGCATAGGTTCACTATCCCTAGAGTCAGAACCAGGAGGCATGGGAGGTGAGGGAGGACTGGGTGGGAAGGATGCCTCAGCAGGCTCTCCTTGAATGAAGGTCTCTCTCGGACCTGAGTATCAATCAAGATGACAAATGATATCAGTTCCTCCAAATCCCTAGGTAATTCACATACAGCAATCTCATCCTACACATAGTCACCGAGCTCTTGGGAAAAGGCTGCTGAAAAAGTCTCATTGTTCCACCCAACCTCGGCTGCCAGGGTACGGAACTCAATACTCCGCCACAGTACGATTGCCCTGGTGCATGGTTATAAGATGTTTGGAAGCTGAGGTTGCACGACCAGGCACATCAAAGACACGTTTGAAAGAGGCCCTGGATTCCAAAAAGTTATAAATTCTGAGTTTGTCTGTTTGTTTGGTAATGTAGCCCATGTACAGAGATATGTCAAACCAAAGCAATCTCAGAACATTGGTTATATTGATCAACATGTAAACCCTGGACATGACATGTCCAGGGTTTACCACACATGACATTACCCCTGTATCGCCCCTTTATCACTCACACATTGGTGTATCAGTGCCACCATCTCATTGCATGAAAGTCCACTCATGGTAAAATAACTAGTGGACTCCTGTAATGTAAGTCATGCCTTCCTATGTATGAAGAAAAGAAAACATCCTGCGTTTATCTATTCTAATACCTAAAAAACATAGCCGCCCTGTAACCAGCATCAAAAATTATTTCATGATTCATATGATAAAAAAAAAAAGTTTCATAAATATGGGGGTTTTGTATATAAAATGGCCAAATTATGGTTAAGTTCACTGACCACACCAAGGTACCCCTAACAAAAACTCCATCTTTTCTAGTTTTAAAAGTCTCCAAAAATTGGGCCTAGAACTGCGAAACATCACTCTAATCGGTTTGTTCATCTCTGTTTGGGGACTGGGAGGGTTCCCTCTATCCTTGCTGCTCTTCTTTTCCTATACACTTTTTACATTAATATTTATAATCAATTTTCACAATACATGGTGAGTTTAGCTCTTTGAGTTTTTCTTTTCCTTTTTCTTTGTTCCTTTATACACTCTAGCTGCTCTTCCTCACTATATTTTCACAATTTATTCACTTGTAATTTATTTCACTATGACATCAATATGTATAAGTTATATGTAAAGTCACTTAAAGGCAATTAAAAAAAAATGTACTTCTTTACACTGTTTCAAATACACAATCACTTCTATATAATTTAGTTCGCCCTGTTATATCTATCCATTTAAGCATAAATCTTAAAGGAGTTTCTTTTTTCGTATACAGTAAATGACCATGCTCTTTGATATCTCTCCAGCTTGGATATCCCTTTAAGAAGAAATGCATATGTCATGTGGCTTGCCTGGGTGAGGGGAGCACATATTTATAGATGGACTGGACAATCAGGTCCTGCGTTTGTGTGCTCTTCCCACCCATTGCAGTCATTTTGAGTATGTAAGTCAACATATCACTTTCCATTGTGAGTTTTTAGAGGGGGGTGCTTGGGTGTTGTTAATTAGGTTAGAGTATGAGGCTTTATCCTACTTATACAGCCAATTGAGTAACGTTTCGCAGTCATTTTAATATTTTTAGAGATGAACAAACCAATTAGAGTGATGTTTCGCAGTTCTGGGCCCAATTTTTGGGGACTTTCAAAATTAGAAAAGATGGAGTTTTTGTTAGGGACTCACTGAAATTGGGGTACCTTGGCGTGGTCAGTGAGCTTAACCATAATTTGGCTATTTTATGTACGAAAACCCCATATTTAAGATCTTTTTTTTTTGATCATATGAATCATGAAATAATTTTTGATATATGCTGGTTACAGGGCGGCTATGTTTTTTAGGCATTAGAATAGATAAGCGCAGGATGTTTTCTTTTCTTCTTTGGCACTGGGCTAGCCTGTTTAGGGACTGGGAGGGTTCCCTCTATCCTTGCTGCTCTTCTTTTCCTATACACTTTTTACGTTAATATTTATAATCAATTTTCACAATAAATGGTGAGTTTAGCGCTTTGAGTTTTTCTTTTCCTTTTTTCCTATGTATGAGGGATACTTTAGCCTTGAGTGTGGTTCCACATTGACACATGTGTAATCCAACATTTATTCATACAGACACAGATTGAATAGTGATGGATTTTTTTTTATTGTGTCTCAAACTACATTAAAACATTCATGCATTTTCTGGGTATATTGCCTATATGCATTAAACACTTGTATGAACACACAATGTTTTCTGTGTCTATATGAGAATGTTCCAGTAGAGGTTGATGTGAACATCAGGTCAAACATTGCATCACCAACACAATCACTTGAAACAGCAAGGGCTGAGCTTCATGGAAGTGTTGTCAAGACTTCAGTCCAGTCACATGGAAATTCCTCTGTTCAAGGATGGACCATGCTATGGATGCCTGTAGGACAAGAGGACAGGATTTGGGACAGTACCCTCCAACTGATTGTCATGCAACAACTTCAACATCATTATCCACTTAATCTTTTCCGTTACAAGGGGTTACACAAACCATTGCTTTGTAATGTGTTGTGTACTCTCCTGTAACCCATTATGGGAAGAACTAAGGGGATGTCAACCAGCCATAGAGATATGTGCCCCTAACATGAATACACACATCTACAAATATGTCCTAATAGCTCCATAAACTCCATGAAACAAATATACTTGGGCTGCCACTGTGAGAGTCACAGTGGCAGCCCAAATTTAATAGACCATTGCAATGCAGTCATTCTGTTTAAAAAATGCTATTCCGGCTCTGCTGAAGAGCCTCCACGTCAGCCGACACAGGTCTCCTGCTAACAGCTTTACAGCTGACAGCAGGAGACACCAAACTTCGAATGAAGATATCTCTCAAACCATAGCGGTTTGAGAGATACGTTTTTTTGCATTAAACTCAGCATTTTAATCCCTACAAAATGATAAAAACGTGTTATGGGACATTACTATCCCTTTAAGTAATTTATACTATAAATCATTTACTGAAGAACTATTACCATATCTCAAATGTTTTTTTTATTAATATTATAGAAACACAAAAATTAGATTCATATTCTAATTTATCTTTGATAACAGTCATTAAAAAGCTGGGAAAAGATAATGATAATTAGTCTTATAAATAGTGACAAAAATTACATAAAAAATATTAGCAACTAGACTGGGAACTTTTCTTCCATATTTAATACACAAAGACCAATGTAGTTTTGTTCCAAGAAGACATACAGGAGACAACTTAAAAATAATAGTTAATGTAATATCAATTAGTTAAAAAGAAAAATTAAAAAATGTAATAGTACTCTCATTAGATATACAAAAGTCTGTAACTGTACTGTAACCTGGATATATATGAATAAAATACTTTTTTGGTTTAGAAGGACATTTAACTCAAATTTTACAAGCAGTTCAATATTCTCCAATGGGGATCTTAAGATGAAATGGGTACAGAAAATGAGATAATTAACATTAATAGACAAACTAGACAGGGATGCCCATTATCTCCATTCATTTTTGCAATTTGTATAGAACACCTTGCCTAGACTATTAAAAATAATCCAAAAATTGAGAGAATAGGTTTCCTTTATCTTACTCAAGATAAAGTATGTTTATATGCACATGATATGATAATTTTGATACCTTTTTAACCCTATAAAATGTTTGGAATGCTTGTGGGATATGCTTAAAAAAGTTGAAAACTTTTCAGGTCTACAAATTAATTAAGAAAAATATGATATTTTAAATCCTAATTTAGATAAATCCTCTGAATTATTATTATTATTCAAAAATATAAATTTAAAAAATGTTCAGAATATATTACTTTTTTTAGGGGTTAATATCCCAATCAAGTATAAAAAAATCTAAAGTGTTAATGTTATTAATTTATTTAAAAACAAATATTCTTTGTTTCACCTTTGGAGAACTCTTCCCCTTTCTTTAACTGGAAGAATCAGTGCGGTCAAAATTATTATACTTCAAAAATGAATATATTATTTTAGAGTACTCTCCACAGTAATCCATAAACGTGATATACAGAGTCTCTAAAATAACATTTTTAATTTTATTTGGGCTGGGAAATGTCCAAGAATTTAAAGAAATCTGGGAGGATTTTTAATTCCTGATATTTAAAATTATTATACTTCTTGTATTCTTACTAATCTATTATTTTTATCAGCAAGGAAGATTGATGAGCGGATAACACCTAGCTGGGTTGATCAAGAAATAATTTATGTAATAAGACTAGATCTTTTAAATATTATTTGGGCTCCTAAATCTTTAAAATATACATTTCCTAAAATTGTTTAAATAACACTTGGACAATTTAAAAAATCTGTAATAAAATTAAAAATTACAAAACCTTTGTTGATTTTAGATGAAAAAAAGCTTCCTTTGGATAATGTTAGACTAACTGGAATAATTTAGAAAAAGAAAAAAAATTAGATTCTAGTTGAAATTTGAGGCATTGAGACCATAAGACATATGGTTTTTAGAGGAGAACAGGGAATTTTTTTGGGGGTGGGGTTGTTTACTGGGATCATTAATTCCCTCTCTCCACCTTCTTAGGCTGCTAGAATCAGTTTCCACCACAGGGGTGGAATAAATTAATGAAGAGGTGTAATCATTCAAATATTTTCAAGACAGATGTTCCCAGTGAGGGAAGGATTTGAAATAGTGATAGGTTCTTGTGACCAGATGAAGTGAATTAGAGGACCTGCAAGAGAATCAGCATGGGGGGACTGTGGTGACATTCCCTAAGTACTATAAAATATGTTTGCAGCCCACTTGTTGTCACTGTTAACAAGAATACACCAGGAGTCAGTACTGTAATAGTAAAACCACCTTTATTGAATAGTAATATATAATAGGTAATAAAATAATAACAAGGCACAGAAGCGATCCCTACCAGAAATAGGAGGCTGCTTAGACTGCCAATGGTAGTCTCAGAGTAGTGAGTACGGTAACCACAATGTGCAGCAACAGAGTTCTCCCACAGGATAAGGAACAAGGAAGACTTTTACTGCCTCACACGTGCAGTCAGTATACTTGGTAGAGACAACCTGGGGTGAGAAAGAGCGGCTGGTCGGCCAGAGACGATGGTCAAGGTTGAGCGGTTCCTAGGACTAGCCAGGGGTCAATACCAGAGTGGGATGTCAGCCAGAGCCACAGGTCTGCACCAGATTGGATGTCTACTATAGCAGAGGATAAAGAAGATAGAATAGTCTGACAAAGCCACAGGTCAGCACCAGAGTGGATGGTCATACAAGCCTAGGTCATACATGGAGCGGGTAGTCAGTCAGAGCCACAGATCTGCACCAGATTGGATGTCTACTATGCCGGAGGATAACTCAGGAAGAATAGTCAGACAAAGCCACAGGTCAGCACCAGGATGGATGGTCAGACAAGCCTAGGTCATAAAAGGAACTCTCAAAAGAAACAAATAACAGCATCAGAAACCAACGTAAATACCGCTGACACGCGCCTGTATGTGAAGCAGCGGACAGAGAGATGCGTTGAAACCCGTGCCCAAACCTGCATCATCTAAACCATCTGAGACACTTAGGAAGAGGACACAGATGACCACTGGAGGCTCCAGATGTGGTCAGACCACAAGCCAGGAGAAACGCGGGTAATGACACCAAAGCGTCATACTCAGCCCCAGGCACACAGCAGCAAGCGGCCAAGAGACGCTGGGACTAAGGTAAGGAACACTGTGACAGTACCGTCCCTTAAAGACCCCTCCTCCACGGACAGGTTTGGGGCTTCCTAGGAAACTGAGCATGGAATTTATGCACCAAGATAAGGGCATGCACATCTCTGGAAGGTATCCAGGAGCATTCCTCCAGACCGTACCCCTTCCAGTGTACCAGGTACTGTAATTGCCCCCTGACCCACCGAGAGTCCAATATGCTCTGTACCACAAATTCTTCTTGATCCCCCACCCTGATGGGTGCCGGCCGGACCATAGCTGAGGTATAACAGTTACAGATCAGAGGTTTAAAGGGATAGTAATACTTAAAATGTAAAAAAAAAATTGTTGTAGGGTTTATCTCCCTGAGTAAAACAAGAGTACTCCCACTGCTGAAAGGTGTTTCATTCAAAGTTGAATTTTTTAGGTGCAATAACACAGTGGCGCTGTTGCTACACCATCCTATGGAGATTTATGGTCCCGGGACCAGAGCTGTCCATAGAATCGTATAGCAACAGCGCCACTGTACAATTTCAGGCCACTGTGATATTGCACCTAAAAAATTCAACTTTTAAAATTAATAACTTTTGAACGAAACACCTTTCAGCAGTGGGAGTACTCTTGTTTTACTCAGGGGGGTAAACCCTACAACATATTGTTTTTTTACATTTTAAGTATTACTATCCCTTTAAGCAAGGAGACATGGAACACACTGTGGATGCGCATCGAGGCTGGAAGTTCAAGATCATACGCCACAGGGTTAATTCTCCGCAGGACATGGAAGGGACCAATGAAATGAGGAGCCAGCTTTTAACAGGGAACCTGGAGGTTAAGGTTGTGGGATGACAGCCAAACTCCCCCCCCCCCCACCTGAAATATAGGTGCCAGCAGACGCCTATGGTTAGCCTGCCTCTTTTGCCGCTTCATGGAACCACGTAGGGTATGTTGTACCCTAACCCAAGAGGAACGGAGAGCCCTTAAATGCTCAAGAGCCGGAATTTCTTGTGCTTTGAAAGTCTCAGGAAGGACATAGGGTTGAAACCCATAATTGATTATGAACAGAGAACTTTGTGAGAAAGAGTTTACAGCACAATTCCGGGCAAACTCCGCACAAGGTAACAAGGTAGCCCAATTGTCGTGGTGGTCAGAAATGTAACAACGGAGGAATTGTTCCAAGGCTTGGTTAGATCTTTCTGCCACACCATTAGATTGTGGGTGACACGCGGAGGAGAATGCTAACTGGATTCCCATCTGAGTACAAAAGCACCTCCAAAAGCAGGACACGAACAGGCTCTCCCTCTCCAATACAATAACCTTGGGTATGCCATGAAGCTGAAAGAAATCTCTAGTGAACACCCTCGCCAATTCCTGCGCAGATGGTAAGCTTTTCAGTGGTCCAAAGTGGGCCATCTTAGAGAATTTGTCGACAACCATCAGAATAACCGCGAAACTCATAGTCACCTGTACGTCAACCATAAACTCGATCGATAAATGTGACCAAGGACGCTCCCCATTGGCCACTGGTTGGAGGAGAGCCACAGGAAAATGTTGAGGCGATTTATTTTGGGCACATGTAGCACAAGCTGCCATGAAAGCAGAAAAATCAGACCGGAGACTAGGCCACCAAAATAACCTAGAGATGGACCAAATCAATTGGTCTTGCCCACTATGACCCGCCATCTCGGATGCATGGTGCGTCTCCAAGAGTTTCGTACATAACTGAGCAGGTATAAAGCACCTTCCGCAGGGCTTCTCCGCCAGGGTGGATGTTTGAGCGGCCAGAATTTCCTCTCCCATAGGGCAGGTTATACAAGTTCGAATAGTAGCAAGTATCCGGTCAGCCGGAATAATAGGAGTGAGGGTAGACTCCTCTGTAGAGTGAGCACAAAATTTGCGAGAAAGGGCATCTGCCCTCACATTCTTTGAGCCCGGAAGGTAGGAAACCACACAATTGAACCTAGAAAGGAACAATTCCCATCTGGCCTGCCGGTACGACAGACGTTTAGCCTCAGATAAATATGTGAGATTCTTATGATTAGTGATAATCAAAATCGGAGAGCTAGTACCCTCCAGGAGAAGATGCCATTCTTTTAAGACCAGAATAATGGCCAGTAATTCTCGGTCCCCAGTCTGATAGATTCTCTCAGCCTTAGACAGCTTCCTCGAGAAAAACCCACAAGGACGTAAGGCTTCCCCTTGAGCTGAGCGCTGAGAGAGAAGGGTGCCTACTCCTACCTCAGATGCGTCAGCCTCCAGGGTAAAGGGTAGGGCGGCATTCAGGTGGACCAGAATGCGAGCTGCTGCGAATGCTGCCTTGAAGTTCTCGAAGGCGAGCAGCACACTGGTTGACCATTCAGAGACCTTCCTTTACATGTCATATCGGTTAGTGGTTTAACCACAGTCGAGAAGTTTTTAATGAACTTACAGTAATAATTGGCGAATCCCAAAAATCTTTGGAGCGATTTGAGTCCTACTGTCAGAGGCCACTATAAAACAGCTAATAACTTCTGAGGGTCCGTGGCCAACCCAGAAGCGGAAATAATGTACCCCAGAAACGTTACTTGTGGTTAGTGAAATTCACATTTCTCCAACTTGCAAAAGAGGTTATTCTCTCTTAATAAACGTAATACTGTGGACACATGCAAACGGTGTACCTCCAGCGTAGAAGAGTGAATAAGAATGTCGTCCAGATAGACCACCATACAACTTTGTAGCAATTCTGTCAAAACGTCATTGATAAATTCCTGGAAGACAGCAGGAGCATTACAGAGGCCGAAGGGCATAACCAAATACTCACAGTGCCCACTCTGGGTGTTAAATGCTGTCTTCCAATCGTGGCCCTCCTTCATTCAGAAAATGTTGTATGCTGCCCTTAGATCGAGTTTAGTAAATATTTTGGAACCCTTCAATCGGTCAAATAGCACAGTAATCAAGGGTATAGGATAAGCGTTCTTTACCATCAATTTGTTTAATCCACGGAAATCAATACCCGGGAGTAATTTTCCGTCCTTCTTTTTCACAAAAAAGCATACAGCATCAGCAGGGGAAGTGGACTTTTGCATAATGCCCCTAGCAAGGGCATCAGAAACATATTCCTCCATGACCTTATTCTCCTCCACAGACAGAGGGTAGATATGACCCTTAGGAGGTGTGGTACCAGGCATCAACTCCACGGAACAATCGTACGGCCTATGCGGGGGTAATGCTCCGGCTTGAATTTTGTTGAATACGTTACTGAAAGTCGAATATTCCTCAGGCAGGACTGAGGTAGTGGCACAAGCCAGTCTCACAGGACTGGATAGACAGGAATCAAAACACTGCAGAGCCCAAGCCACAATGTCACAGGTGCTCCAATCGATCCTGGGGTTGTGAGCCTGCAACCAAAGGGATGGCATAATGAGGAGAGTTGATCACCTGAAATTTCAGGACCTATGTATGAAGCACCCCCACCTTTAAGGTTAGCAGGGACGTCTCCTGCGTAATATGCTCTTGTAGTAGGGGTCTACCATCAATGGTCTCAAGGGCCAGAGGAGAGGAACGAGGCTGCCACAAATTCCGCATCAATAAAGTAATCAGCAGCACCCGAATCCAGCAACGCTGGGGCAGAGACAGAAGAATCGGCCCAAGGCAGGATCACCTCCAGAATGGGTTTGTCCAAAATGATCTCTGGGAACTGAGAAATTCCACCTAAGACCAATCCTCAATAAGATCTTAGGCGTGAGCGTTTCCCGGACTCACCTGGCAGGACTTCAACAGGTGACTTGGTTTGCCACAATACAAACACAGTCCCTCCCTCCTTCTGAAAGCCCTCTCTTCCACTGAAAGATGGGTAGTACCAACTTGCATAGGTTCATTGCCCCCTAAGTCAGAACTTAAAGGCCAGGGTGGGTGAGAAAAGTGAGGAGCCAGTCTGGATGGAGGCCTCCGAAGGTGCTGCCTAAATGAGGATTGCTCCCTGACCCTAGTATCGATTAGCATAGTAAATGAGATTAGATCATCTAAACTCTTAGGCAATTCACAGGCAGCAATCTCATCCTTGATAGTATCGCACAGTCCTTGAAAGGAGGCTGCTGCCAGGGCCTCATTGTTCCAGCCTACTTCATCTGCTAGAGTATGAAATTTGATAACGTACTCTGCCACTGTTCGAGAGCCCTGGAGGATGGTCATTAAGTGTTCAGAAACCGAGGTCACACGAGCCGGCACATCAAAAACTCATTTGAACGTGGCTACAAACTCCGTAAAGGTATGAACTGTGGGTTTATCCATCTCCCCTAAGGGATTAGCTCATGCCAAAGCTTTGCCAGAAAGGAGCGATATCATAAAACCAACCTTACTGCACTCAGTAAGGAATGCATGTGGTACCATTTAGAAGTATATGCCCAGTTGGTTAAGGAACCCCTGGCATAATTCATAATTCAGGATCCCCATCATAGCGTTGTGGGAGTGAAGCGGCACCTGACAACCCTCTGATCATGCCTGCATCAGGAGCGGTAGGAGCCGCCGGTACCGGGGAAGGAGCGAGAGTGGCCACCGGTTGTGGGTTTCGGCGTTCAAGGCGGTTCTGTTGAGCAAGGTCTGCATGGCCAAGGATAATTGATCTGTGCATTGATCTTGAGCCTTCATCCTGTCCAGGATGTTCTGAAAAGGTGGATTACAAGTACCGTCTATGGTCATGGCTCTTAGTACTGTCATGGTTAACAAGAATACACCAGGAGTCAGTACTATAATAGTAAAACCACCTTTATTGAATAGTAATATATAATAGATAATAAAATAATAACAAGGCGCAGAGGGTGACAGAGGAAGCCAGCTTGGAGTAACCTCTCTGCTAGAGACTAGGCAGATTGCAAGTGGTAGTCTTAGAGTAGCGAGTAAGGTAACCACAATGCGTAGCAACAGAGTTCTCCCACAGGATAAGGAACAAGGAAGACTCTTACTGACTCATGCCTGCAGTCAGTATACTTGGTAGAGACCACCTGGGGTGAGACAGAGAGGCTGGTCAGCCAGAGCCGATGGTCAAGGTCGAGCGGTTCCTAGGATTAGCCAGGGGTCAATACCAGTGTGGGACGTCAGCCAGAGCCACAGGTCTGCACCAGATTGGATGTCTACTATGCCAGAGGATAATGCTGTTCTACACTCCTTAATTAAAGTCTTGGCTAGAATTTTGGAGGAGACTTGGACTAGGAATTCTCACCCCAGCCACTCTAAGAGTGAATTCACTTGCTTCACTGTTCTACCAAAGTGTGGCCCCAGTAAACTCCACCTGGGGTTTTGCAGCTAAATTCGCTAGCTTTGCCAGTGTACTGTTGAGCAGTATCCATTTGTTCCTGCCTGAGTTTCCAGTACAAGAACCAACAAAGTAGTCCTGTCCTTATGAAGGATTCGTTCCACATAGAAAGATAGAAACATAGAATTTGATGGCAGATAAGAACTATTCATCCCATCTAGTCTGCCCATTTCCTACTGTAAAAAACCTCAAACCTTTTTTGGTCCTTGGTCTTTTCTTATGTTAAGGACGGCATTATGCCTATCCCATGCATGCTTAAATTCTGTCACTGTATTAACTTCTACAACTACAAGGCTATTCCACTTATCTACTACCCTCTCAGTGAAGTAAAACTTTCTTACATTATGTCTAAACCTGTGTCCCTCTAGTTTTAGAATATGGCCTCTTGTCCTAACATTTTTACTCCTTGAACTTCCATCCTGCACTTTGTTGAATCCCTTCATGTATTTGAATGTTTCTATCATAACCCCTCTCTCTCTTCTCTCCTCCAAGCTATACATGTTCAGATCCTTTAGTCTATCCTGATTTGTCTTTTCCTGTAAACCAGTCACCATTTTAGTAGCCCTTCTCTGAATTTTCTGTAGAGTATCTATATCCATCTGGAGATGGGGTCTCCAGTACTGTACACAGTACTCTAGGTGAGGTCTAACTAGATCTGTAGAGTGGCATGACCACTTAGCTTTTTCTGCTACTAATGCCCCTAGCTATACAACCCAGCACCCTGCTTGCATTTCCCACTGCTTTATTACATTGCCTGCCTACCTTTAAGTCATTAGAAATAATTACTCCCAAATTCCTTTCCTCTGTTGTTTCTGACAGCACAGCACCCTTAATAATATATTTTTCCTTTGTATTTTTATGTCCCAAGCACATTCATTTACATTTATCAACATTAAACTGCAGCTGACTGCAATGACACTCTTGTCCGTTCTTCTAATTTACCTAAATCATTTGTCATTTAGCTTACTCCCTCTGGAATGTCTACCCTATTGCAGATCTTTGTATTATCTGCAAAAAGACATACCTTACCTTGAAGACCTTTTGCAATATCACTAATAGAAATATTAAAAAGAATGGGCCCCAGTACAGATCCCTGAGGTACCCCACTAGTAACACTCCTTTCGTCTGAATATTCTCCACTGACTACCACCCTCTGTCTCCTGTCACTCAGTCATTGCCTTATCCATTTAACTATTTTTGCATCCAGACCCAAACACTGTAATTTATTAATGAGTTTTCTGTGAGGGACAGTGTCAAATGCTTTACTGAAATCTAGATAAGCTATATCTACTACTTCCCCCTTGGTCTATTATTTTAGTTACCTAGTCAAAAAAATCTATGCAGTTAGTTTGACAAGAATTCCCTACTGTAAAGCCATGCTGTTCGGTATCTTGCAAGCCATTCAAATTCAGATATTCAACAGTACTTTCCTTTAGCAAAGTCTCCATTAATTTTCCCATTACTGATGTAAAACTTACTGGTCTGTAGTTACCAGACTCTTCTCTGCTACCTTTTTTGTGAAGCAGTACTACATTTGCTACCTACCTTCCAATCTTCTGGAACTACTCCTGTCGATAGTGACTCATTGAATAATTCTGTTAAAGGTTTTACAAGAAAACAATTAAGCTCTTTTAATAAATTTGGATGTACCCCATGTGGTCCCATTGATTTATCTGTTTTTACCTTAGAAAGTTGAAGCAGAACTTCTTCCTCTGTAAACATGCATGTTTCCCATGTCTTGCCATTTCTTTTTTCTAACAGAGGTCCCTTCCCTTCATCTTCCTCTGTATAAACTGAACAAAAATATTCATTGAGCCGGTCAGCTAGCCCTTTATTCTCATTTACATAGTTTCCACTTTTTGTTTTCAGTCTATTCCTTGTTTCATTTTCCTCCTTTCACTTATATATCTAAAAAATGTTTTGTTCCCCTTTTTTATTGACTGGATGATATAGTCTTATGGTCCGTAAAAAGGATTACTTTATAAATGTGGAATCCTTCGCTATGCAATTCAGTCACTGGAAAAAGCATGAAAACATTTGATGTTGTGAAAAAAAAATATAAACTCTTTGAGTGCCAGTAGGATGTCTAGCACATTGCTTTGGCACTCAAAGGGTTGGAGACTAGTAGAGTAAAAATGATACCTTTATTGGCTAATTGAGTGGCATTGGATGCAAGCTTGCAAGACAACAACATATCTTCTTCAGGCATAATAAGAATGTAGGCAGAAGGCCAAAGATGCATCCACCACACTGCAACACAATGTGTTAGATACCTCTGTGGCACCCAAAGGGTCAAATTCCACACTATCAGTGTGGGCCATAAATTCTCATACTCTAGGTTCTGTTACAGCTATTTGAAGTAGACTAGAGAATGCAAACAAAATTAATTACCTTTTACACACTCCATTGAAATTGACCAGAGATGGCTAGGTTAAGATAATTTACGTGTTAAGTATCCAAATGCCAGAGGGGGTGCACAAACCATTGCTTATAATGAGACGTGCAATCCCCTGGCAACCCAAGGATTGGATACATCTCTATGCTTCCTGGAAGGCCGCTAATATCTGAAACAGGTACACTCACAGAAAATATCTCTGGCTAGGAGGAGAGGCTCCTCAAATCATTGGTCAAAAAATGCCCAGCTACATACAGGACATAAGCAACCTTTTAAACAAACTGGCTGACCTCAGCTCCATTCCTATGGAAACCATTCTAACCACTATGGATGTGGAATCACTCTACTCCAAAATCCCACACAAAGATGGCATTGCAGCCTGCAAAACATTTCTAGAAGTGGTTTACCCACAGAACCTGTAACCAAAATAATACACATTTTATACTTCCAAAAATTGTTTTACATTTGAGCAAGGACCATACATACAAAAGACTGGAACTACCATGGGAACACAAATAGCATTTTGTTATGCCAACCAATGCATGCCAAAATTGAAGGAGGAGTTACATAGACGATATCCTCATCATTTGGACTGCCAGTGAAGATGAACTTTTGTCATTTCACAAATATTACAATGTCTTCCATCCCACCATTAACCTTGAACTCAACCATTCACCCGCACAAATTAACTTTATGGATACTACAATCAGTATCAGTAACAACTCCATCTGGATATCTCTGTACCACAAACCAACAGACAGGCCTAATTATCTCAGAAATGACAGTTTCCACACAAAAACTATTGTTTACAGTCAGGCCCTATGATATAACTGCATATGTTCTAAGAATTCTGATGGAGCTCAACAGCTTAAAAATCTCAGGAGAGAGTTTATCAGACATGGATATAATGCCTAGATCACAGACCTCCAAATTCAGTGAACCACCAGTATGCCCAGAAGAAATCTCCTGAAATAAAAAAAAAAAAACACAGGAAGATAAAAGTGCCATTAGCAGTCACCTACAACCCACAACTTGAAGTAAAATCTCAAAATAGCTCCAAACAATACAAAATACTGATGACAGATTAAAAAAAGACCTCCACTCCTCCTCTCCTATAAACAGTGCCCCAGACTGAAGCAATTAGTGTTGAAGAGACCACTACCTATCTACAAATGACATGTGGAACTTGTAGCACAGATAAGGTACCCATACCACATTCCCACAGAAACCACAATATCAAAGGCAAATTATGTGGCTCATTTAATGTTGTTTACCTCATCATGTGTGTGAATGTCCCCAAACAGGACTATATGTGGGTGAGACAGGACAGGCCCTGAGAAAAAGGATGAAGTCTCATAGGTCCAGTGTGAACCAAAAAAAGAGGTACACCAGTTGGTCAACATTTCTGTGGAATGAATCACAGTATTAAACATCTCAAAGTGATCTGGAAGTATAAACTGATAATCAAGTTTAACACTCTGAACTGTGGCTTGAACCGTGACAAGGAATTTATATCACATTATCCCACAAAATGTAAAATGTTTGGTGCCTTTGGATGACAGGGGGCTGCATGTCTCATTGTAACTGATGGATTGTGCACCCCTCTTGTATTTGGATGGTTAACACATACATTCTCTTAACCGAGCCATCTCTGTTCAATTTTACTGGAGTGTGAAAAAAGGTTAATCATGTTTGCATTCTCTAATCTACTTCAAGCACCTGTAACAGAGCCTAGAGTATAAAAATTTATGGTCCACACTAATAGTGTGGGACTTGACTGTTTGGGTGCCACAGAGGTATCCAATGCAACGGTTTGCAGTACGGTGGATGCCTCTTTGACGGTCAGGGGTTTAGATGTTAAAATTATCTGCATTCAGACTTCATTCTTATTATGCCTGAAGAAGGGCTTGATACTATTAACAGAGGTAAAACTGTGATTAGGGCCGAACTAGTTATGGGCTTTACACACACTTGTACTATTAGAATCCTATTGCTTGGCCAGCATTCAACACAACGAGCTTTGGGAACAACAAAGGAAACTAGCCAACTCTCAATGTCTGACACAGTGTCAAACATCGAGAGGGAGCTAAAAACACAGTCACCCTCCCAAACAGTAACTTTATCCTTGGCCTTACACTACCCCTAACATTAACAATAAAGATAAACAATACTAGCCCTAACACTATCCTATTGCCCATACCCCATAGCTATAATGCTTACATGGAAGTCTGATATCCAGCAGGGTCACCAGCACCCTTGTCTCCCACAGTAATTCTTCATCTGTCATCTTTTTTCTCTTCATCTGTCATCTTTTTTGGTCATCCTCTTCAAACAGTGTTTGCCTGTTTAGAGATTTGGAGAATCCATTCTTTCCTTGCTGCTTTCATACTCCACTAATCTATCACATTTTCTTTATAGCATATATGTGTATCCATTGTTTCCTAGCACTGTGAGGTTTTTTTCTTCCTTTGCACACAAATTTTCCTTTTCACTCATTCAAGTTGCTTTTCCATATCCAGTCTTTATTCAACTTCACTTTAAGCTATAATATAAAAGGCCAGATGTATGTTTGTCCGATGCAGTCATGCTCAGTAGAGACTGCCCGAACGTGCACAATGTTGACCTGTGTACATGGGCTTTTGCAGTCATGCATAGTAGAATGCTGGCCTGTGTACACAGACTTTTACACTAGTCTTGTTATAATAGAATGCACATATTTAAATACTCATACTTCAAACATGCATAATTTCTTAAAAGAGTGTTTATTAAAAAACATAGTATGTGGCCCTTTGAGCAACAACTTACCTGCCGGGATATCCCTTTAATGAAACATACAAGCATCGTGTTTTGCAGTGTTGGGTGGCTCAGGCCTATATAAGGCGGGTGGTGTGGTGTTCACTTCTCTTTGGGTCTTCACCTGCCTACTGCAAACCTTTCCTGTTTCAAAGCAAGCTAACCTTTTCAAGAATGTATTAATTTTTGAGAGGTGAGGTAGGTTATTATAATTAATGTTTCATCAGGTTTTCATTTCAGTACATCAACATGTTTGCGTTTCCACAAAAACCTCTTCATCAACCTTAATTTTAATTTCATTTTCCATTTTTTTATTATAATTTATTATGCATTGTTTAGGACTCTCTTGAAATTGAGGTACACGGTAAGAGAGCTTATCCATATTTTGGCCAAATTTTGGAAATAAACCCTCATTTGTTTGAAATGAATACACACATAGGTATGTAATATACACTACACAGGGCTCATAATTTCTGGGTACTCTGTATGGATTAGGGCAGGAACACTTTTATTTCTGAAGAGAGACTGGCTTTTATATGGGCAGTTTCTGTTCAAAATGGTTCCCACACTCCCATTGGCTGGGATGTGAGGTTACTCACCTCCCAGACAATCAGCTTCTAGCGGGAGGGATGACAAACCTGCTAGAAGACTAATTTGAATGGCATTATTCATTTTAATACTTATATTTCTATTTTGAGGGGCAACACTGTTTGAAGAGGACAGATGAAAAAGAAAAAGATAGAAGTGTACATATGAAGAATTACAGTGGAAGACCAGGGTACTGAAAACCCAGCTGAACATCAGACTTACTGGTAAGTGTTTATTTTAATGTGATGGTGTTAGCTTTAGGGGGGTATGCAACGCTGTGCAATATGAAGCATACATCACTGGCACTCAAAGGGTTACATTTTTTTTTCTTTTCACTCATGTTTTTGGCTCCTTGGATGTATTGATATAGGGTTTAGGGCCCCATATCAATACATCCACGGGTCACTAGTGTAGGGATCCCCAGTTGCGCATGCATGTATTTGTTTTAAACCACTGTTCAAGTGCACATCGGTGGCTTTTATCACACATTAGGGACTGAACTCTGAGGTTTGCTAGGCGCTAATTTAACGCAACAATAGAGAATCCCTTAACGTGTAATTGAATACCCAATTCATCTGCTTTTTCACTGTTTTCAATGGATGCTAATTTATCGCCCGTTGTGCATTTTTACCTGTCGGTAGTTTGTCACAGCACATGCAATAGAATATCTGAATGTGACTTAAAACTACCAACAGTCTTTCCTAACGTTGATGATAGAATTGAGCCCCTAGTTGTCTTGAAAACTTGCATACAAATCCACTCAGTTAGCCAATAAAGGTATCATGTTTACTCTACTAGTCTCCTGCACTTTCTGTGGTTAACATGGTACCACGCTTTACTTAAAATGTTAACAGTACCATTAGTGGACTCAGATTAAACTTTTTGATGACTATAATCATCACAGAAAAAAAAGTGTGAAATATTTTGATGCTGCAGAAGAAAAAGGTTAACCATTTCAGCCCCAACAGAGTGTTCAACACATTGTTCTGCAATGCATTAGACATTCCTCTGGCACTCAAAAGGTTAAACACATCCTTGTGGACAGAGGTGAAGCTTGATGGTTATCATTGCCATAGAAGAGATGAGAACATTTTGAACTTTGTCTGCCCTACCCAGTTAGCGTAACGTAAATGCCATCACATTTCTCAATCAACCAAACATCAGGGCAGATGTCTGGCAGGCTGATCTTATCTGAGAACTGGAGTACCTATGGTATTGATCCTGCATATCTGAGAACACAGCTCCCACTGAAGGCTGTGCCTGCTGACTCACATACATTCAATAAAAGCTTTATAAAACTGATATGAAGAACAAGGTGAAATACACCCAATTGTGGTGTTATTAACAAGCACAGGACAAGACAATACTAAGTATAAATGGAGTAATCATGACATCAGTCATTTGCACCACAGGGAATAAGTACAAATTCCCAAAACTGGCATAGCTTTAAAGAGGATTTTAACCCTTTTGAAGCCAACATAATGCTCTCGAGTTCTAGGAGTTTAAAAACTAAATTTGAATAAATTAGGAATCTGATTTTCCTCTATGAAGCAGATGGTTTATTCCAGATCCTTCTTAGTATGTAAGCATCATTATCTCCTTTTGTCTTCAGACATGATGGTGCCATATGTCAAAGTACATTAGACAACTTTGTACTATTTTAGACCTTTAAGGTCCAGGGTGGTATGCTATGCAGTGTTTTGCATTGTGTTGCACTCACCTGTGTTTCTTAAAAGGTTAATGATGATCATGATGTAGGATTTATTATTTTTTTAATATAGTAATAATAGTAGTACTATGTAGCCTAAAGATGATGATGATGATGATGAGTAGTGTCATTCTAGTGTTATTACCACAGCAGAGGAGGAAGATTTAGTAGTGAGACCAAGTGCTGCAGACAGACACAAGAGTATCCTTTGCTTTACCTCTGGGTGTAGGATTGGCTCACTCACTCCTTTCTAGAAGACCTCTCCACATTTATTCATGCTTTTGTTTCCTCAAAACTGGACTACTGTAATTGCCTACTGGAGTGGGTGAAACTTGTCTCCATGTTCCCTCGGTAAATTTTGCAAAAACCACGTTGTTATCCGCTTTTTCACAGGAAAATCCTCTTTAAAACTAGTGGTTAAAATTTTCGCATCTTTCGCCCACTGGCCAAAATTATACGCCATTTTTTCAATGGCTATAAAGTTTACACCCATTGATTTACATTGTTTTCGCACTTACACTATAAAAAGGTGACGTTTTCGCTGAAGGCAGACACAATAGAAGCAGCTACAGAGCAAGATAGATGTGCTGTGCTGTTCTGCTGTGATATTTTGCAAAAACTGAGGCAGGAAAGGCTCATAGTGACTCCTATCACTATGGGCAGGGTGAAAAATAATCAATGGAGGAGCTGGAGGGGCCATTATGTGTCCATGAGTCTGAGGAGGAGGAGGAAGTGACTAGCAGTACTGAACCAATGCTGTCCAGTCCCCCTAAATCACCTCAACGGATCTTGGGGAATTTAATGGGAAGGGAGGGAGAAATTGGAATGGGGAGGAAGGAAAAAAAAGGAATGGGAAGGAAAGGAGAAAAAGGTAGTACTAGTGAAAGCAGGACAGGTCAGCTGCCTGTGCCTGCTGCAAGGTGTGCTGCCCCTGCTGCCAGTGCCACCATTGCTGTCCCTACTGCCACTAGTGTTGTACCTGCTGCCAGTGCTGAACCTGCTGCCACCAATACTTTGCCTGCTTCTAGTGTTTCTTGTAGTACTCAGGAAGGGGAAGGAGAAAATGATGCCAATGTGACCCTCTGTCACATTGCTCGTCACCTCTTCCAAGCAGCAGTGAGATGTTTGGAATAGAGCAGCATCATGTAGGGATTAGTGTTGTTGGAGAAGCTGGGGTTGAAGAGACATTGATGGCCTTTTTATCAGAAACTGAGAAGGAATGGGAGACAGGGATGAGGATGGGCATCACCACCACCACTAGCAATCAGCTTTTGGTCTAAGCGGAAATTGCAAGTGCTCTAATTTCTGCTGCTGCTGAGATGAAAGGGCAGCAGGGTGCCGAGGAGCAGGCTAGTGTGCCACAGACCACTGTGGACACAGTAGGAATGGGGTCAACAAGTAACGCGGGACTAGGACAAGTTCTAGTCCTAGTGACAGAGGCAGTACTTGGTTTTGGTGTCAAGGTGTTTGGATACAGTTGTGCCCCCAGATGTTATTTACCACACACAGTTGCTGATGGAAGCCACAGTTCCTGTTCTCAAGGGAAAAATATATATTCTAATAACAACACACCCATGATTTTGGAAACAGGGCAGGTGGAGAAGGAAACATAGTCCTACAAAAAAATAAACAGTTTTGGGGGGTTTGTTTCTAAATAAATGTTTCCTTATGGCTTGTGTCAAACAAGCTTAAGTCTTACAAATCAATGTTTCCTCAGGACTTGGTCCTCTAACAACAAATCTAACAAATCATCTTCTATGAAATACTCTATCAAGTCAAGTATCAGTCCACCCCAGTGGCAGCTTATGTCAAGGGGTTACTGTCTCTATAACTTTAAATACAAATTTCTTATTTTATTTTTTTATTAACTGTTCCCCCAATAGCAGTCAAGAACCCCTCCCCCAAAACAAATTCCCTGTTCAAATGAATCATTCATTCACCAACACAGGCACCCTCCTCAGACCCCTTTATACCATGTCTTATGGTTTTTAATTTATATTTTTAGGCTTTCTTTTTTATTAAGTGTCCCCCAATCCCAGTAAACAACCCCCCCAAAAAAGCATCCCCTGTTCAACTGATTCTTTCCCCACACCCCACCAACACAGGCACCTTCATGCCCCTTTTATACTATGACTTTGGGAAATTAAATAGTATTTATTTTATGTTGTGTGTAACTTCTATGTTTCCCATTGATTTCAATGGAATGAGGTAGACGGAAAACGCAGAAAAAAAACCCGGAAAATCAACACTTTTCACAAGAAAGCGTAAAGTGCCATTTTTCGCCGATTTCAGTTTGAGGTGGAAATATTCACCCATCCCTATTGCCTACATAACGTCACAGACATTGCCATGATGGAGAGGAAATGGTTAATTTTTCTTTTAAACCAAATTCTCTAAAAATCTGTGTTTAAAATGTGTTTAAGTTACCTCATGTAACAGAGACAATGAGGCCTCTTTTTACCTAGATGGGAGTGAAAAATATCTAAGTGAGTTTTATGATGATTGATATCCAGTTGGAGACAAAAAGTCTAAGACTAAGATATTCTCCCATGTGGGAAAGTCTAGTAGGGTAGGGTAGTAGTATCTGTTGAAATAAGACAGACTAGGTAACATTTTAGGTGTGAATTTTAGTATAGAGTAATGGCACCATCTACAGGCTATATAGCGTTATTACCAGCGTTTTGAAGACTTTCCAAAAATTATGATAATTTTATTCTGATGTCACTGCATAATGAGATGGCTCTTTAACCAATCAGAGCAGATTTTGATAAGGATAATTTCACATTATAAATATGCAAGTTTAGAGAGAAAAGGGGTCTTTTCCCCTTGGTTGCCTAGCAATTCCTGCTATGTTTTCTGGACTAGCTGATAAAAGAATCCTAAGAAATCCACACGTATTACTGGTAACAATATATCTTTCCTTATTTAAATTCTGCAAAATTCAGAATTAAATATATATTTCTTCTATATTTGAAGAAACATAATTGTCTTATATTTGTCTTAATTGGACTAGCCAACCATTTGGGATCAATTATAATAAGCTACATGAGCTACAGAAATTCTGAAATTAAGAAGAATTAATTTATTATTGGTAAATTGTAATATTTTCCCAGATAATCGTAAAATAGGTTATAGCAGTGAGATATATAGATCCTTGTTATATATTAGTTAATATAATTCTTTATATTTCTAGAATAATATATAGTGTTTCTGGAAAGGTTATATAACTAATATTTGATATGGGGAACTCTCTGAATTCATTTATTAACCCTTTAACTGCTATTTCTTGAATTTCTTTGTGTTGGTTTTGGACCTAAACTTTTGTACACAGAAAACATCTCACTGAACAAAAGAAGTAGCCATCTTGGGTGTGGCATCCTACATTTTACTATTGATTTAACCCTTGAAGTACCCTATAGGTTTTACATAGGATTGCTATAGTCATGTTTATGATATATGTTGCATGAAGTTTGGTATACTGTCTAGACTTATATTATTATATTTGATTATAAGTCTATTCTTGGTAGAATCTATTATTGAATATATTAAATGCAATGTATATGTTTTATGCAGAAGTTATACAATATTTGAAATCAGTACATTATTAAATTATAGTGATCTCTATCTGGGATTTTATTTCAGTTAATTTCTCTAAAATTTTGCTATTGCATACGGTACAAGGAAAATTGTCAGAGGACCTGGCTTCATATTAAAGTTGATTCCCCTGACAACATACCTTAAAACTCAATTAGCATAGTTTATACAATTTCTGGGGCAGATGTATTCATATACACTGCTGTCAATTGTATTTTATTAATGGTAAGGATCAATTATCCTTTACTGTGCTGCTGAGTGCAATTATTGTTATCTAATACCTCTGAATATACCTATATGTGGTTAACCCTTTGAGTGCCAGAGGGGTACGCAATACATTGCAAAGCAATACGTTGCGTACCCCTCTGGCACTCAAAGGGTTAACTGCTGGTAATCCTAATGGTGATAATTGTGGTTTGAGTTACTATATATCTATTGTAATTGATGATCACTCATTTATATTATTGTTGTTTATATATATATATATATATACTATATATATATATATATATATATATATATTATATTGTACTTAAATTATATATATTTTTGCACAAATATGCGGAATTGATTATTTTAATCAATTTGTTACTGTGAAGTAGCGTGTCAATACCTAGTATTGTGTAAAGTTCTCAAAATTATTTAATATTGTAATTTATCTAGTTATGTGAAGATATCCAACTTGATTGGTTGTCTTGTTTTAACCCTTTGGATACCTTCAACATAATTGGTTCGACAACATTGGAGGCACTGCTGAGATCTATACACAGGGTTGACACATTTGTCAAATCATTTTATTGGCAGATATCTTACACAGTAACATATTTGTGCATAAACATGTCTCAGTCAAGTTCTTCTGTGTCTGATCAAATGGAACAGATCTCAAGAGAAGACATGAAATGGTCTGTAGAAGTAGGTTAATTTATGCCATCCATTATCACTTAAAAATTAAAAGTGATGCACAGGAATGAAATGATGACATAGAGTTAAGGGTAGAATCCCAATTCGATAAAATTTGGCAACCTGATACCTTCTATTATAGAGCATTAAATAAATGTATAGAACAAACCAAACCAAAGGAGTTGGATATACAGATTTTATTAATCATACCCGAATTGTTAAATATTAAAGCCTTCCAGAGAAACAAATTAGAGGCTATGTAAGAAAAGATGGAGCCAATAAAACAAACACTGAAGATAGATAGAATTTCTGAGTTAGAGAAAGATATGTGTGACTACCATATATTGGTAAAAACACAGGAAGAGGAAATTCAGTCTCTCCAGCACCAGGTAAATGGGCTAGAAAGCAGGTGTAAAGATAATCTGGCGAAAGTGTGGTCTGCAAAAGAACAGCATTCTATCCTCAGTGCTGATATGTTTAATTTAACATGTGAGAACCACAACCTGAAAGAACAAGTTAAGCTACTCCAATCCCATATAGACAGGTGGGCTCATGAGAATGCCAAACCTCAGGAGCAAGTGTTGGTATACCAGTCCATCGATAGTGCCCCTAAAGGGGATATATCAATGGATGAAGGGACGTTGGATATCATGTCCAGGCAGATTCAGGAATTGTCAGATAGAATGCAGGCCTTTACTGCCTCTCACCCCGACAATCCTCCTTCTGATCAGGAACAAGGTATTGTCTGTCATCAGGATCACTCACCTGGGGAGGGAGGGGATGCTGACCCTCATGATTCACACTTCATGCTGAGAAGTGAGGATGATGGTAGCATCCTAGAGCAATTCACACACCATACACCTCAGAGCCACTCAACAGGTAACAGATTAACCTCTAACAGGAAGCCAGTGCTCAAACCTCGAAGAAGGACAATGTCTACACTGAGAAGATTTGAACAAGAGGAAAGGTCCCCCTTAGTGGGTGATAAAACTAAAATAATAAGGTTTATTAAGGACACTGTGCCAGTTTTGCAAAGAAAATCTAAAATGTCTGTTGTTAATCATCTAGAGCGTTATGTTGAAACATTTGTATCTCTAGGCCTTCATCCTGGCTGTCATAAAATGTATTATGTAACTTGGGTTTTTGATATTTCAGAAGGTTTCTTTTTCAGATCCTTGAGTGATATGGATATCACCACCTGGGAAGAAACTGTTGAACAAATAATCCTAGCTTTTGGGCCCTATAAAACCCACCATGAGGCTAAATGTGCTATCTATGCACTAAAATGTAGGCCAGACCAGGACCACAGGCAATTCTTATCAGAGCTTAAATGTGCATATTTCCTGGCAGATGCAGATTTCCAATCTTATAAGTTTAGGGAACTATTCTTTAATGCTCTGCCTCGGTATATGAAAACTAATCTAGCTAGGGATTATTCACCCATGTTGTCACTAGATTGGTTACTCACTAAAGCTATTAAGCTGTATAATGCCCAGCAGAGTGAGAATACCCCAGCTAGGGACAAGAAGCCTGCCCCCAGTATGTAGCGGAGACATTGGTTGAGGAAAGCTTGCATTTTAATCTGGCAAGAGAACCTATGCAGAGGTGTTAAAATCTTCACAGGTTCATAACCAGGCAAAAGGACAGAAGGGGCCTGCCTTTGTTAGTTCCCAGGGGTAGAATAGCTCAAATGGTAAGAAACAATGTTTCAAAAAGTCCCAGGGATACAACAAAAAACAAATTCCCAAGTGGTTCCAAAAGGGTAAAATCTCTAACAATCAGGGGTCCAAGTCCCAGCAAAAACAGCAAACCAATAAGTCTGATTCTGGGAACCAAGGTCAGAAGCAAGTACGTCTCAGGGTCTAGGTGAACAACGTGACAGACGTGATGGCCAAAATGATGGCTAATGTGGCACAGCTAGGCAAAAACCCTAGTTCTAATACACAGCAGGGATCTAATCATTTTTTAGAGACAGCTCCAGGAGTGGTGGCTGCCACTCAGTAACAGAACAACAGGGTAATGGTAAGCAGGCCTTAGTGGAAAAGAATACCATTGCTTTGCCCTATGTAAGTCCTACAATAACCGATAATGTTCTAACCAACAGTCATGCTGATACATTTTCTTTACAGGATGTAAATGCTTTGTTTGACTCTATCAATTCTTCCTTATCTCACCCACAGCCAGGTACACATAAGTCCATCCCTGATGATGTCACTTCGCTTTCCTGCATTTCTTCAGAACAGGTTGAAGAAGGAGGAGGAGTGAAGGGGGGTGCTGCTGTTGTACAACCTGACCAAGTGGTCAGCAAGTCTGCTCCTGTAAATTCAGGAATTAACCCTTGGAGGCAGTGGAGGGATTCTAAGACGATTTTACATCTTAATTATTTATGTGAAATACATGAATATGATGGAAGATATTTAATTGAGGTCACATTGCAGGAACTTGATGACTTAATTATTTCCAGCCTCCTACATACAGGGTCACAAGCTACCATATTGTCTACCTCCCATTATTGTCAAATTATGGAGGATGCTACTTTAAAGCCAGTGTTGAAAGCATTTGATGGATCACTAATAGCGTAGGAGGTAACCCCTTAAATGTATTGGGAACCACATGGTTAAAATCTGTAATAAATAATTCACACAAAGTCATATTAGTTGAAGTTCCCTATAACAGGTTAATTATAGGTGCTGATTTACTATGGCGATTAAGTCCCATTATAAGAATAATGTCATCTGGTTACAGGTTAAAAACCCAATCAGATATGATCGGGCATTGCAACGCCCCCATAGAAATGATCATGTGGTACAGGAAACTAGGAATACTATTGACAATACAGGGGGTGAGTTGTTTGTTTCCTTACAGGTTCAAGACTTGGGGAGGATCAAACAGGCCAAACTGAATCTGAAACTGGAACACAGTTACATTAGTGATGTGGTAAGAGATCCTATCCATTTTAAGTAACTGGCGCCATATGATAATGTGGTACATGACCTAGATGACGATGCTATAAGTTATAACGTTGTTTCTAGATGTCTTATCTATATTTCTAGGTGATAGGTCTGCAAAACATGTTTTTCTTGTAGTGAAGGAACCCCAACACCAAATCTATATAGGCAACAATTTAATACATCATTTTGCTGCCCAGATTGATCAGATGAATAATAACCTGTGGACTAGGTTAGAAGGGAACAACTGTGGATTTTAGGATGACTTAAAAGCCCTGAAATTATGCCAACTGTTTCCATATGCAGTGAAATTACAGGTAGCTAATGATGTCCCTACACCTGGTGGGGGAAGTCAGGTCCCCATATTCTTGCAGGTTCTTAGTGGTCAGAACCTTGAGAATCCTGATGCATTAATATGCCTCTCAAATCGGATTCAACAATTAGGAATTTCTGTATCACACACCTCTATGGTGAGTATTCGTAGAACACCAGTCCACATGGTGGTAAATAACATAACCCCACACAGTATTACCTTAGAGAAGGGAACTGTAATTGGTTATGCGCTGGATTCAGAATACTATACATTTGGGTTTCAGAATCAAGTAATTGGCCTACTGCCTGATAATTATCTGTCTGAGGAGCAACTAGTGGAGCAAATGTTTTACTCCCTCCCAGCCAGAGGTACTGCTTTCCATTCAATCTGTGTACCCATATAGCCCTGATACAGGTACATACAGGATTGAAGAATCCTTTCTGGTATTTGAAAATCAGATGGAGGAACAAGAGTCCCGAGACTATCAGGAGGCTGTGGATAAGGTAAGAGTAAATGCTCATGATTTATCTACACAGCTTGAGGAAACCTATGAGTTAGGTAGGCCTGAAGAATTTCCAGAGTTCAATGATCTAGTAGAGGAGCAAATCTCTCTAGCCAATGCATGCTCTGATGACTCTGAACGCCAACAGCTAAGGGAAATCTGATAGAGGTAGCCATTTCACCAGCAAAGTGATAAGCAAACCATGGAAACTATTGGGGGTAGAACATAAATTACATATTGCTTACCGTCCTGCGTCAAGTAGGGGTGGAGTGGAGTGATATCATCAATCCATTGTTAACGTTCTCAATAAGTTTGTTAAGGAATTAGGTTAGGATTGGGATCTTAAACTACCCCTAGTTCTCATGGCTATTCGGGCTACTCCTAGAGCAGCCACGAAAATGTCACCATTTAAATTAATGACAGGTAGAAAGATGGTATTACCCCAGCACTTGCTATACCATACGTCCGATCAAAATCGAATTAATGCCTCCACAACACACCAGTACATAGACCAGTTACACAAGCATTTACAACATGCATTTGCACAGAAAAATCTGGAGAAAGCAGTGGTAAGTAATAAGACTATGACCTAAAGACCACCAAAAGGGAGTATGACGTAAATGATCATGTTTATCTGTACAGTTTTGTAAGAAACCAGGTAAGAGAGAAATTCTTACCCTCATGGAGAGGGCCATATATCATAACTGAAAAATTCTTTCCAGTTGCCTATAAGGTTTATATCCCTAATAATGGTGAAACTTTAGAAAAGTGGGTTAATGTAAACCAGTTGCATGCTTGTCACCCTAAATCTCAGTTACAGATAATAGAAGGAGAAGCTGAAGAAGAACAAGGATCCTAATTCAATCAGCGGATGGATGAGTATCCTTGATTGTCCAAATGACATTGTCATACTGGGTCCTATTGTCTTCTTTTGTTTCAGTGAAACGTTGCTCTCTTTTGTCTGTCTGTGTGGCATGTATGTTCCCCACTAACATATATCGTCAACAAATGAATTGCTTTTCAGTGATGCTCAACAAAATGTTATGCTAATTTTATTTTTCCTTTTTAACCCCTTAAGGACCCATGACGGTCCTGCACCGTCATGGGTTGTTATACCCTTAACGACCCATGATGGTGCAGGACCGTCATGGCTTAAATGATAGCAGTGTGCCTCCTTGCACGCTGCTATCATTAATTCCAGGCTGAGACTGAGCGCTCCGAGACCAGGGTGCTCAGTCTCAGCCCTTCCTGCTTGTGCCAGTTCATGTGATCGCCGTAGCAGCCGTACCGGCATAGTGACAGACAGTCAGCATACAAATCATGCTGTCTGTGCCTGTCTCATCTTCCTCTGTCTCCCTTGCTATCAAAGTAAGGGAGACAGAAGTAGACGGGAGACACTTAGTGGTTAAAAAAAATACAGCAGCTGGGAGTATTAACCCCTTCACTGCTGGTGCAGGAGGCTGGCTAAATGCAGGTCAATTTTTGACCTGCAATTATACACTTTAAAAAAAAAACAAAAAAACTTTTTTTTTTTTTTTTTACAAAAAAAAAAATTTTATTTAAAAAAAAATATATATATAATTAAACAATATTGCAAGTGTGATTGTTGTGGAGCCATGTAATACACTTATATACACCACCAAATGCCAGGGACAAAAAAAGTGTCAAAATAGGGTGGGAAAAAGGGACATGGGGATTTTCACCCAGGGGGGACAGTGGCCACTGTAAACTGTGCATTTTGTAGGTATGACTGACCGGTCATACTTTTCATGCAGTCTCCATAAAAATTTAACCCTTTGTGGCCAATTGATCCCAAGAGAAAAATCAAAAATGTTTTTTTTTGTTTTTTTTTTACAATTTTTTTTACCTTTTTTTTATTTTAATAAAGTAAATGGTGGGTTATCCATATAAACAGGGTATCAAATGAAAGCCCTATTTGTGCTTAAAAAAATAAAATATATAATTTATGGGGGTGGAATAAAAGCCTAAGAGGGAAAAAACTATTGAACAAAGACATAGTCAAAAAGGTCAGAATTGCTCCGGTCCTTAAGGGAAAACGACCTCAGATTTTCCCGGTCCTTAAGGGGTTAACAAGGTTTTGTTTTTAGCAAACAGCTGAGGGTCATTGCTCTGTGAAAGGGGGAAGAGCAGAGACAGAGTGTGTTAGATCATAGTTTAGCTTAAGGTTAGTGAGAGCCACAAGCAGACTAGTGCAAAAATAAATGTACAGTAATCACTACAGTACCAAAATCATAGGGATACTGATTGAAACTGTATTGTAATGTATGCATGCATGCAAAATTGTTTCAATAAGATCACTCATGTCATTTTTTTTAGACCAAAGAGTTCTTAAAAGATTGAGGTCGGTTGACAGATGCCATTGTTATGGACGTCAAGACCAAGCCATAATGTGGATCATCCTTCTTCTGTGACAGGAGTTATGGACAAAGCCAAGCATGGTTCCAATGCCTTTATCAAGAACCATTGGGAAAGAGATGCCGGAGTCCATCCTAAAAGAGAAGAATTTGTATCCCAGAGGAGTGTTGTCAACATGTTCCCATGATCACCATCAAAGAAGAAATTTGATATTTCTCCCACCACCAGTCTCTAAAACTGGGAGTCTGATATGATATGCGTGCCTTTTTAGCTCAAGCCAAAACTAAGGAGATCCTTGAGTAGGCCAAGCAACTATTCGTACTAGATAAAATGTCTCACTGTCAACCAATTTGGTTAATTGGTTTCTTATTTGGAGATATTCTTTCATCTGTTGAAGAGAACTTCATATTTTGGAACCAAGCCTGTGCCATTGTCTAGCTGATGGACTGAAGAGAACTGTGATAACTTCAGGGACGATCCCAGTTACAGGAAGAAGATGACAAACAGTCTCTTGCAGTTTTAGCAATAATATTTTAGAACATTAATCAAGTTAGAAAAATTTTGCTAAAAAGAGGGGATTATGTCAGAGACGTTGCCATGATGCGGAGGAAATGGTTAATTTTTCTTTTAAACCAAACTCTCTGAAAGTCTGTTTTTAAGATGTATGTAATGATCTCAGGTTAAGACAATGACCCTTTGTTTCAAGGTAGGGGGTGAAAATAACTGAATATTATTTATGGAGATATACGATTATGTGCTAGACACCAAGTTTAAAGGAAAATATACTACCATATGGGAAAGTCTGGTAGGTTGACATATTTATGTCAAGTCTAATGACCTCGTGGCCATTGTTATCAGTTGATATACGACAGATCCAGATATCATATGTAACATTTTAATGTGGAGTAAGAGCGACATCTCCAGGCTAAATAACATTATTACTAGTGCTTTGGAATTTTTCCATAATAATATGTGTGATGTCATAGTAAAATTAGGGATTAGGAGTATCCGATCAGATAATACTGATGATGTCATTGCATAATGAGATGGATCTCTATCCAATCAGAGCAGATTCTGATAAGAGTAATTTTACATTATAAATATGTAAGTTTTGAGAGAGAAAGGGTTTTTTTTTTTCTCTTGGTTCCTGGCTCTTCAATTCCTGAAGCTGCCTGCTAAAGAAATCCAAAGCAATCCACACTTATTGTACTGGTAACTATATATCTTTCCTTATTTAAATTCTGCAAAATTCAGAATCAAATATATATTTCTTCTATATTTGAAGAAACTTATTTTTCTTATAATTTGTCTTAATTGGACTGGCCAACCATTTGGGATCAATTGTAATAAGCTATATTAGCTGTAGTAATTCTGAATTAAGCGGAATTCATTAATTTATTGGTAAATTGTAATATAGTTAAGTAGCTTGGTTTATATATTAGTTCATTCTTGGTATTCCTAGAATAATATATTGTGTTTCTGGAAAGGTTCTATAGCTAATATTGATCTGGGAAATGCTTTGGATTCATTTTTAACCCTTTAACTGCTATTTATTTAATTTGTGGTGTTTCTTTGGATTTCTTTGTGTATGTTTTGGGTCTAAGCTTTTGTACAGTGAGAAGTTTATTTAAACCTCACACTAGACAAAAAAAGTCGCCATCTTGGGTGTGGCATACTAGATTTCTAAGTGGATTAACCCTTGGAGCACCCTATAGTTTTTACATAGGATTGCTATGGTCATGTGTATGATATATGTTGCATGAAGTTTGGTATACTGTCTAGACATATATTATTAGATTGATTCTGAGTAGATTATTGGTATTATCTATTATTGACTATATTAAATGCAATTTATATGTTTTATTCAGAAGGTATGCAATATTTGAAATCGGTAGATAATTAAATTATAGTGATTTAAATCTGGGATTTTATTCCAGTTCGTTTCTCTAAATTTGGTTATTATATATGGTATAAGGAAATTGTCAGAGGACCTGGTTTAATATTAAAGTTCGCTCACCTGACAACCTACCTTAAACCTCAATTAGTATAGTATATACAGTTTCTGGGGCAGAGGTATTCATATATGCTGCTGCCAACTGTATTTTATTTAATTATAGGATCAATTATACTTTTCTATGCTGCGGAGTTCAATTATTGTTATGTGTGGTTAATCCTTTAATTGCTGGTAATCCTAATGGTGATAATTGTGGTTTGAGTTACTGTATATCTATTGTAATTGCTGGTCACTCACTTAGATCATTGTTTACACTTTATATATATTATATTTTACTTAAATAATATTTTAATCAATTCTTTACTGTGAAGTAGCGTGTCAATACCTATTATATTGTAAAGTTCTCAAATTTAATTTCATCTATTTACGTGAAAGTATCCAACCTAATAGGTTCTCTTGTTTAACCTTTTCTTGGATATTACCTTTGTCAATCTGGCCCTGGGGTCTGGCTGGCTGTACAAATAGTGTCCCAAGTATACAGCACAGTGACAGAACCCAAGAGAAATGTAGCTTAAGACAGAAGACTAGAGATTGGTGCTAGAGAGGGTTGCTGGAACCAGGTGTGTCCTCACTGCAACCAAAGCCAATGGTAAAGTTGCCGGCTACAAGGCCAGAAAAATGGTCTCAGCTGAGCTGAAAACTGGGTTGAAGAAACCGAGATGGACAAAGTTCTGTAGGCTATAGTAAAAGCGATGTAGAGAGGGAGGACCCTCAGCACAGAGAATGATCTGCTGGATAGCCAGGTACAGAGAAGACCAAACTAAAGCACTGAACTAAGTAGCAATTAGATGCCTGGGAAAATAGCTAAAGTAAGCAGTGATGAGATGCCAGGGCAAACAGCTTAAAGCAGGAATGAGATGCTTGGTGGAACAGCAGAGGTCTGCAGAAGTGAGATGCCCGAGTGAACAGCTGAAGCCAGCAGCGATGAGAAGCTTGTCAAAAGAATCCAAAGTAAAGGTCGAGGCAGGAGAAGTCAGCATTGTCTGAAAGCCATCCAAAGGTAAGCAACAGGAATGCAATAACAGCAGGAAGTGACTACAGAAACAAGGTGGGCTCAAGATTGGGTAAAGGGGAGAGAGGGCTGGCTGATCTTAAAAAGCTCAATCCACCAATCAAAAGGAAGGTCAGTAGGAAAAAGAGGTAAAGGAAGCATGTCATCTAGGTGAAGGTGTGACAAACAAATTATAGCAGAACAGCTGTTGATCAAAAGCACATGAAACAGAGAGATAGCTTTCTGTCACTTTCACTCATGCCTCAGTAAGGAACATGGATTACTAATGGTGCAGGGGTATTAGACAGGGTTGATGTGGGCCTTATGTCAAAATAATTACCCAATTCTGATCTACAGCATCTGCAAACACAGCCTCCTAAACAAAGAACTTGAAAGCCCTGCTGCCTCAGTGTAAAAAAAAAACCCTAACGGTGGTTGACCCCTTGTTTTTGGATTACTTCTTTCCCAGGGAGATATTTGTATTGGTCTTGAATAGATTTCTAAATAACCGATTAATTATTAAAGGAACACATGCAAAAGCACAATATCTTTGATTTATGTACAATAAAAAAGAGGATTTTAGTCTTTCCTGTTAAATCCTTTTCTCTTGGTCCAAAAAAGTTACTTGTAACTTTGTGAAGGTGACCTCCCCTTTAAGTAGGCAGGAACAATTCTGAGAAGAAATTGGGTGGAGCCTTCCTCCTCTACTTAGCTGGTTCTCAGCCAATCCCTTCCAGTAAGATTTGAAAACTCACAATTGACTAGGTAGTAAGAAGGAAAAAGAAGACTCCTGTGAGCATGAACCCAAAAGGACTCCCACGTTCAGTCACAGGAGAACAAAGCATGGTTCCTTGACAGGGCAACCTGTATGGACTAAGAGAAAAGGATTTAACAGGTAAGACTAAAATCTTCTTTTCTCTGTCGTTCAATATAGGTTACAGTTAACATTGGGATGTCCAACCATTGAGTATCTCAGAGGTGGGAAGTAAGGCAAGGACCAGGCGCAGGTCCCCAAAGTATATATGAACAAACAGCTCATAAAGTAGCCCTCAGAATAGCAACACAGTGTCAACAGACACAAAGCTGGGGTATAACACACCAGGGACTGTAACGCAGCACACAGAACTACAGCCATCTGTGTTCAACAGTTAAGAAGTACTGAAGAGACAAGGAAGACCTTAGACAGGCAAGACTGCTTCCAGGATCTTCCTACCAAAGCTGGCATCGGCCATTGCCAGGACATCAACACGGTAGTATTTAGAGAAGGTGTGCACAGAAGATCAAGTGGCTGCCTTGCACAGCTGATCAGCAGACGCCTGATTCTTATAGGACCAAAAGGCCCCAGTAGACCTGGTGGAATGAGCCGTGACACGAAATGGAACAGGCTTCTTCCTAACTTTGTAAGCCTTACGAATAGTAGACTTAATTCAGGAAGCTATGGTAACCTTGGATGCCAGTCTACCTGTGCTGGGACCCTCAGCAATTACAAAAAGTGCATCAGATTGATGAATGGACTCTGTGTGGTGCACATAGAACTTAAGGCAGCGCACCACATCCAACAAGTGAAGATCCCTCTCCTTGTCAGATGTAGGGTCAGGACAGAAAGACGGCACCAAGATTTCCTGATTAATGAGGAAGTCAGAGACCACCTTTGGAAGGAACTCCTGAGAAGTGCAAAGAACTGCCTTGTCCCTATGAAACACCAAAAAGGGTGGTTTACAAGACAAGGAGTGCAATTCAGCAACTCGGCGAACAGACACAATCACCAGGAGAAAAGCCATCTTCCAAGTCAGCAGACATAGAGGAATAGTAGCCAAGGACTCAAATGGGGGATGCTGAAGGACACCCAAAACCAAGTTAAGATCCCACTGAGGAGTGAGGATCTAAAAGGCAGGACGAGCATGAGCAATGCCCTGAAAGAAAACCTTGACATCACGAAGGATGGCAATGCGTCTCTGAAAGAAAACTGAGAGCGCAGAAGTCTGAACCTTCAAGGAACTCAAGCTGGGCCCCTTGTCCACCCAGTCTTGCAAAAAAGACAGAACCATGGGAAGGTCATAATCGTGGGAAAGATCCCTATCAGCACACCAAGAGAGAAAGGTGGACCAGACTCTGTGGTATGCTTTAGAGGAAACAGGTTCGCGGGCAATGAGCATAGTGCCCATCACACCTGAAGAGAAACCTTTCCTCTTCAATATTGAGGATTCAATTTCCATCCCTTCAAACCCATATGGTCGATACCCTCCTTCCTCAGGTACCCCTGTAGAAGAAGACCTGGATGGCGGGGAATTCGGAAGGGCTCCGCCACGGAGAGATCCAAAAGCTCCAGAAACCAAGCCTGAGGAGGCCAGTAAGGAGCAATCAAAATAACTGGGGAACCTTCCAGTCGCAGCTTCCGCAACACCCTGTGTAGCATGGGAATGGGAGGAAAGATGTACAGAGGAAAGTGCCATGGGTTCTACATGGCATCCACTGCCAGAGTGAGAGGATCCCTCCATCTGGAGCAGAACAACGGAACCTTCCGATTGTGCCTTGTCATCAGATTGATGCAAGTCCGTCCCCACTTCTGAACAATGAGGCTGAACACCTCCTGATACAGTTCCCACTCTCTGTGTTGACTTAGGAAGTCTGCTAGAATGTTGTCTACGCCGGGAATATGAACTGTGGATATGGCAGGAACATGTTCTTCTGCCCAAGACAAAATAGCCTTGACATCCAACCAAGCTGCGAGACTTCTTGTTCCGCCTTGCTTGTTGATGTGAGCCACAGCTGTGGCATTGTCGGACTGTACTCGAACTGGGCAGTCCTCCAGGTTGAACGTCCAGTACCGGAGAGCATGAAACATTGCTTGAAGTTACAGGAATTTGAGGGGAAGGAGAGATTCCTCAGGAGACCACCAGCCCTTGGCGTTCATGTGGCCCAGGACTGCATCCCAGCCGGAGAGGCTGGCATCCGTCATCACTGTTGTCCAGAAGGATATCAGGAAGGGTCTGCCCTTCAGCAGATTGACAGGTTGAGCCACCACAACAGGCTCAGCTCCAAATGTAGGGGTAGAGAAACTGACATTCGCAGGAGATCAGGTTTGCAAGGGCAGGATGGGATCACAAACCTCTGCGGTTCCCTCATGTGAGCCATGGCAAATGGGATCGCTTTTCTGGTTGATATGAACTTCCCCACTAGGGAGGTCAACGTCTTGGCAGGCACTGGATCTGAAGCCAGGACCGCGGACACATTGCTGGTGATCTGGTAAGCCTCTTCGTCTGTGAGAAACACTGTGAGAAACAGTGTCTGGGATAGAGTCAAATCCGACTTGTCCATATTGAGGATCCATCCATGAATGGTGAGAGCATGAATGTAGTCCTCGACCTGCTGGTGAAGGAATTTCGGAAAGGGTGCCTTCAGGAGCAAGTAGTCCTTGTATGGAGTGACTCTGATGCCTTTCCTGTGTAGGGCAGACACTAGCGTACCCAGGACACAATTGAAGACCTGGGGGCTGTTGTCAGACCAAAGAGTAGGAAACTGAAAATGCCCTTGGTCGCAAGCAAACATGAAGTACTGCTGGCTCTCTGGATGTATGGCGATATGTAGATATGCATCCTGAAGGTCCAGAGAGGCTAGAAATTCCCCAGGAGACATGGCTGCGATCACCATCCTCAGGAAATTCTGGTGATAATGAGTCTTGACCACAAAGGAGTTGAGATTCTTGAGGTCCAAAAGCAGGCAACAGCCTCTGTCCCTCTTGGAAACCTCAAACTGGTTGGAGTAGAAACCCAAACCTTTTTCCCGGTCAGGAACCGGTTCCAGAACCTCTTTGTCTAAAAGGGTCTGGATGGCACCGTTGAAGAGACGGCGCTTCTCCACTCCCCGAGGAGTGTGAGAAAGAAAGAACCTGAATGGGGAAGAGAAGTGAAAGGTATCTTGTACCCCTCCGAGACTACCTGCCAAACCCAAGGATCCACTACAGTGTCTGTCCAGACATTGAGGAAGTGGTGCAGATGGCCACCCACAGGCGCATGGGGACCTGGGTTCGGCAAGTTATGCCAGCGAAGGTTTGGAGGTCTTGGGATTGGTGGGGGACTGCTTGGACCTCCATTGATGCTTGGGCTTGGAGGAGCAGCGTGGAGCCTGGGGAACTGTCTGGTTTGTGGGGCATGCTTCAGCCTGAAAGGGACAAAAAAAAAAGCTTATTCCTTGTAACCAAACATGGTAAAAACCTTAGCCACCAACCGGATGGCATCAAAGATGGCTGCAGAAACATAATGCTAAGCGTCAGAGATGTTGGCCAGAAGGCACAGCAAGTCAGCAGTGGGAGCACCCTGACGGACAGCGACAGTGAGCTGTTCAGTCCAAACTGCAATGGCCCTGTTCAGCCAAGCAGATGAGCAAATGAGGGACGCAATGAAGTGTCTGCAGCTGCAAAGATGGTCTTCAGAAAGGTCTCAAGCTTCCTGTCATTCCAGACCTTAAGGACAGAAGCTTCCGCAACAGGTAGAGCAGTGGACTTAGAAAGCCTGGAAACTGGGGTATCCGCCTTAGGAGGATGAGCCCACTGCGCCAGTGCTGTTTCAGAGAAAGGATACAGCTTAGGAAACTTTCTAAACACAGTAGATTTCTTATCAGGAGACTTCCACTCGTCTAACACAAGTTGGTCAAGAGTGGGATTAGGTGGGAAGAAGGTACACTGCTTCTTAGGTTAATGAAACACATTAGAAGGGTTCTTGGAAGTCTCAGGAACTGGGGAAATTTTCAGCGTAGCAGGCACTGCCCTGATCAAGCCCTCAGCTGAGGGATCAGGGTCAGCTTCAAAGGGGTCCACAAAGAATTGGGAGGATATCACCGCAGAACATTCCCCCTCATCCGAGTCCACCAAAAGTTCCTCCTCAGAGGAGATGATACATCAGGTAAACCCTGCGGTTTTGGTAAGGAAGACCTGATAGCAGTAGGGGGCTTACATCCACAATGGCTCTAATGCATGGCTGGAGGTCCCAGGGGAGACGCAGGGCAGCAGCACATGAGGGGCAGCAGCGCATGAGGGGCATAAATGACCTGAGCAGTGCATGAGGAGCAATGCACAATGGGGGTCACAGACACCCTAGTATCCTTAGTCTTTGGCATAGCCCCAAGTTCCAATGGAGCTGACATCCTCACAGGGTCAAAAAGTCTGAAAGTATAAAGGGATACCCAAATACAGTGTCTAAGATTAAGCATTTCACCCCAGAAATAGCCAAAATGCACTATTCTGGCAGGCGAAGGGTTAATCAATGAGGAGAGAAGGAGAGTCCAAGCCCTGCATAGGATACTCTTGAAGGGAAAGCAGAAAATGGCATCCGTGACGGAAGCCAATCAGAAACGAGTGTGCGAAGCAAGAGCTCATGGGAAATGTAGTTTGCCTTATAAAGTACCTCAAACAGTGCCCAAAGCCCCCTGAGCTCCCCAAAACACTCAGAATGTTTACCGGATGATAGAACATAGAGGTGAATGGAGCATGACATCTATGTGGTAAAGCGTGCCTTAAAGGCGCGGAACTCAAATAAACCAAAATTTACAAAAAGTGTAAAAACAGTGCAAAAAGCTTCAGCAAATGGTAGAAAGAGTAAATAAACACTAGACCCAGTACGGAAAGTGCCATAAAACCCTCAAAAGTGCCCAAACCAGCAGTTAAAGAGTAAATGTACCACAGAAACCCATTGCTCCAAAACCCCACAGACACTGCAGATAAACCCAATGAGTGCAGGAGTATGCAGTAGGAACTCCAAGAGAGACCCCTGAACGGAGGGAGAGCATGGGACATGTGGACCTCAGCAGGGTCTGTCTTCAGATTATCATTGCTAAAGAAGAAGCCTCAGTGGGCAACTCCCAGGGAAAAAAGCATGTTACAGAAGCTTTTCCCTCTCAGGGCTGACAGGTCCACAACAAAACCTGAAAATCAAGCTATCCACTTGGGAATGTCAGTAATGGTAATCCGCCTAATGGTGGTATTCCATATCTAACAGAAAAAACAATAAAAAAACTAAAACTATAGCAGAACTGTTCTCATGCCTTGCTTTATCAAGGAAAAAATCTTACTGGAGGGAATTGGCTGAGAACCAGGTAAGAAGAAAGAGGAAGGCTCCACCCAGCAATTTCTTCCCAGAATTGTTCCTGCCTAATCAAAGGGGCAGTCGCCTTCCCAAATTTACCAGTAACCTATATTGGACGACAGAGAAATATGTTTTTCATGACTGTTTATGCTGTTTCTCAGAATAAGGGGAAGCTATTTTCTCTTGCACCCCTCACTTCCTATTGTGTCTTACACATTACATGGAAGTCCTATCCTACCTTTGCAAGAGGTGGTAAAGCAAAATTACTTACCCTGCCTGAAAAAAAATAAATTAAAAATGATATCATAAAGATATGGAATATTTTACATCTACATCTCTTGAATGTTCTCTCGTATAAGAACAATTTGCAATTTAGCCTTTACTCTTTAACAGAGTTTTTCATAGTCAGCATGTGAAAACTTGCAAACCCATATATTCTACCCGTATAGATCTGTCACCTTTCAGAAGTGGGTAGGATTAAGTTCAGAAAGATAAACTATGGTGAGCAAAGCCAAAGGAAATAAATGAGCTGTGACAGTACCCAAGGAAAGAGGGAAAGATAAGGCTCCACATGTCAAACGAGAGTCACAATGAAATCTGCACTTTCTACTGACTCTTGCAAAGAAACACATATCAAGTAGAATAAACAAAGTTTTTAACCCCTTAAGGACCAGAGACGTGTGCACACCCCTTTGGTCAGGGATAGCAAGGTAGCTAGTTAGGGACCTGTAGCCTCCAACAGCTAGAGAGCCAAAGGGTGCCAACCCTGGTGTAAAGTGGCAGTAACACCACCTAATTTTAACCCCTCACTAACTCTACTATATCCAGAAAATTCTAATGGCCCGTCTAGATTTTTCCATGATTCAACAAATACGATATTAGTGTTCTTACCTGTTAAATACTTTTCTCTTTAGTCCATACGGAACACAGGAACCATGAGTCCAGTGTTTCATATGGACTAAAAAGAAAATGGGTTAATGGGTTAGAACACTAAAATCCTATTTTCACTTACTCCCATTATGGAACACAAGAATCATGGGGATTTTTTTTTTTTTTAAGTTTTATTCTTAGACTGATTTCTAATTCAGTGGCTCCTTTAAGAACCAGAGCCCACCCATGGCCATCTTTGCTCCATTGACTTTTACAGCAGAAACTTCTCTGGGACATACCTCTGCAATCATTTGGGCTACAACAGTTAGAGAGGGCTCTTTCTTCTTGTCTCTTCATGCTCTATCAGGTGGTCCACTCTGCAGGTGTCCACAGAGCACACTATGGCACAAAGCCTGGGACTCACACATTGCTCAGTGACAAGTAAGGGAGAAGAATAAAGTTCCATTAATTCCCCTGTTCCTGAGCTTTCTTCTGATTGACTGGCAGATTACTGGTGGCCATCTTACTTCTAACTTTCTTATCCTATGCAGAGGCTGCCTCTCCTGCTCTCTTCTCCAGTTTAACCCTTTGAGTGACAGAGAGGTAGACACCCCTCTGGCATTCAAAGGGTTAGCCTTTGCAGATCACTTAAAAACTCTTTTAGATCTTTCTGGAGGGTTTTGCTTTAAACTGGGGATATTTTAAACTAGTTAGTTTATAGACAATTGCTCCTGGATATGTCTGGCTCTAAGGGGCATATGGAGAAATCTAAAGCTAAGGATTCAGGGGCTTCCCTTACCAACTGGTACTCATGCCATACTGGGCTTCCAAGAGAATATTCTATGTCTCTATACCCTTCTTGTACTGTGCCCCATACTACTCCTCTGAACAAGAGCCTACTTGACTTAAAACACTGCTATCCTCAGTGGCAGCTATCCACTCTTCAGTTCAGGGGGTTCTCCAATCCTGGAAAACTATCCCCACCTTCTAACAGGTGAACCAGTTTTTATGGATATCTCCTGAGGAGGAACTGGTCTCTGAGGAGGACGTAGATATGGACTCTTCCTTCTCCTACGGAGATACCTTTTAGTCTGTCCCTGTACACGCTATTGCAGGGCTAATCAAAGCGATGTTGTAGACCCTTCAGGTCTCTGAGGCCGCAGATAGGTTGTTTACCTCTCCTGATATTTTCCAGAGGCACAAGAAAGACTCCCCCTGTCTTTCCCCCAACAACAATCTCGATCAGATCCTTATGGACAAATTGAAAACTCCAGATAACAGACTTTTCTTTATTAAATGCTTCTTTAATCTATAACCTTCTACAGCTAAGGCAATGGCACAGTGGGATTCTCCCCATGCTCTTGGACCCCTATCTCACGCTTGGCGAAGAACCCTGTCCTTCCTATGCTGGATTCCATGGGGCTGAAGGACCAGGCTGATAAGCAGCTTGACTCTTTACTTAAGGTTGTTTCCACATTGAGCAGCACTGAAGTCTAAATCACTCTTATATGTCAGTTCCATTGAGGCAGACGAAACAGTTGCTAGCAGAACTCAAACTCTGATCACTGAACATGGTAATCTTAATTCTGCAACGTGTTGCACACTTTTCTGATCTCTAAAGGGTCACGTATGCTCATGCATTCTGCCAGCTCCAGTTTGAAACAAACTGCCAGTAACTGTGAAGTCTTCCTCCACGGACAGGACATCAAGGGCTGATTGAAGAGATTAGCTCTTAAGCAAAGGCACAAGGGAAAAATCAATAGTATTGTCTAGTCATAGAATATGTGTGTGTGTGTTGTTAGCAGGTGTTACTTCACCTTTAACCCTGTCATAATGGATTTATATACAACGCATTGAGTTGAGTCCAAGAAGGCTGTGTAACACATTACAAGGCAATACTTTTCATACAAGAAGGCGGTGGCAGTGGACACACAATCTGAATCAAGGGCTATATTAGTCTGCACATATATTATGCCTTGTGCAGATTCTCTGCAGGTCTCCCGCCAACTTAGTTTCATAGAATGATATTAACAGAAGAACACACTCAAGGCTTTCAAAACTCAGGTAACTGTAATAAAGAAGAAGGAATAACAAAATCAGGATGCCCCTGTGAATATCAATCTTCTAATTAAATTGACCACCATCAGCACCAATTAGTTGTGCACTCACAAGAGACTTGTGTCAGAAAATGCATATGCCAAATCTGACTCCAGAAGCAACTAGGAATTTTCACGGTACCAGAAACAGTTTCTCTGAGGAACAAGCTGCTCTCTCCCACAGTCACGCTCTCCCCCAAAGTGGTAAAAACATCCAATAGTAGCAAAAAACATGTACATAAAAAAGAAAGATCCACAATAGTGTAGTAATATAAATACTTGGATATACGAATATATACAAATGTACTCATATTACTATGTGGTGAGAAGGTTGATACCAACAAATCTGACGTTCATGAAGAAATTCACCCCGTCTCTGTTCGGTTTTTTCTTGGGAGTAGCTTCTCAAATTTTAAAACAAATGTTAAAAAGGCTATAAAGCTTATGCGTTTCACAGCACCAGCCACTTTAACAGAGCTGAAAACAGCCTTAAACTTAAAAACAAAGGACTAAAAAATGCTGAACTTTATTCATAGGCCTACAAGAATCAGGCCTCGGCTGAGAAGTTGTGAAAGGCAACGACTTGGTCCTCCTTGCAGTCCTTTGCTAAACACTACCATGTCGATTTTCTAGCTTCTGCTGAAGCCATCTTTGGCTGGAAGGCCCTGCAGTAAGCTCAGCCTGTTTAAGGATCTGCCCTCTTAGTTGCCATACTGTTGTTCAATTGTTTGAGCCCTGTTGGCTCGTTTTGGTGTGCTCTGCAAGTTCAGTGTACATTGACACTCACTGTTTGGGCTATTCCGATACTGTATAATCCTAGTGAATTACGGTATCATGGGGAACGGTGTGAAGTTATTTCTCCCATTTTCCCCACCTCTGGGAGCTTGGGGTTGGTATATCACCATGGTACTTTTGTTCCGTAAGATTCCGAAGAGATAATAGGATTTTAGTGTTCTTACCTGTTAAATCCTTTTTGATTTAGTCCATATGGAACACAGGTCTCCCACCTTTGCTGTTGTCTGCCTGTCTGGGCTGCAGAATCCATTTTAAAGTTTTTCTTCTCCTAAGAGATTTTCTTCTTCCGCTTACCTTAATTGTGTGGCTTCGGTCACGTTCATTATGGGTGCTTGCAAGGCGGAGGGTTGGATGTCTCCACCCATGGGCTCTGTCTTTGGGATGTGTCCTGCCATCCAGGGTGGGAGGGAGACTCGTCCATGTGATGCCTGTATTCTGTACCAACTAAAGAGCAAAATAATTTAACAGGTAAAAACAGTAAGAACCTATTTTTTCCCTTCCTTTGGATCAACAGGGGTGATTTGGCATGGGCTGGACTTAATGGATGCATGTCTTTTTTAAGCCTCATTAACTATGTTACTGTACATATGATGTTATGGGGGGCTCAATGACTGAGGAAAGGAAAGTATAGAGTTCACAAAGTTCATCATAGCAGAGTTTTGAAAACACATTGCCTTGAGTGTGCTTTCCTATATATATCCTTCAATGCTTTTCATACCTCATTAGCACTCAAAGGGTTAATCTGTATCACTTAACCTAAAAGATAGGAGAGCAAAATAATGTGCAAAGCGCATCATGTAGTGCATTATTGTCCTATTCAGGCAGATTTCTTAGGAAAAGACAGATGAATCACATCTCCCTCTGACTTGGAAATACACATGGACTGAGAAAGCAGGAAAAGGATGTAATTTCAGAGAAACAGGAGAGACTCTTCCTCATCAATATGAAATTGGCTACTGGCCTAAAACATCATGCAAAGAATTGCAGCTGTCTCCAACTTTAGAAGCCAGGAGAGGTTATTGTCCTTTGTTTATAATGCATCAACATGTGTGATGATGTACAATGGGGAGCGATACATCAATACATGACAAGATGTTTACTCACACACAAAAAGTAGAGGAGCCATTAGTGATACCAGTAAATGGAGTGCCTTAACCCTTTGCATGTCAGATGCTTCACAAAACATTGTATACTCCCCTGACATTCAAAGGGTTAAAGATCAATATCTATAGGAATATGTGGCTTTTAATTAAACGGGGGGGGGGCATACTAGGTAGGTGTCCTTGATATACCAGTCTGTTGTATCTTACTAAGAAATGATGGGTGGCATGTTTCTCTATAGCAGTTAGAGGTCACTTGTTAGACTTCCAGCTGTTGGGTACAATAGCTCATACCATCCTCAACCAGTCAACATCCGGTTTTGAATGGGGGGGGGAGGTTTAGTCCCCAGTGGCTGAAGGTCCAACAGTTGGCTAAACATAGGATCTTTCTTTCAGAACGTTCAAGCCTAATCTATGTTGCGAGGTTGTATAACCTAAGTAAATACACATTATAATGGAGATTAGTAAATTCAGGAAGTGGTTGGGAGCAGAATCTTCCTCTGAGAGAGTTAATGTAGTAGTACAGTAATTACACAACGGGCTAAACAGCTGCAATTCTGGGGCAAGCCAATTGAACTAATGGAGTAGGGAATTTAAAATTGCGTTGACTTGAATTCTTGAGAGATCCCTAATGCATGGCAAAACAATGCTTTGGAGAGATCTCTAGCATTAAAGAGATTTAGAGGTATAGTAATGTTTCACAATAAAAGCAGCTCCAATTAATCTTCATAGTATTTGGGCCATGGAGAGTGTTATTTCAATACTGTCAGAGCTGTAGTTCAAGAGTAATTGAATTATAAAGTATCTCCCTCCTGCCCCTTTTGCTGATGTGACACTGCTCACCTCAGAGTGGCTAGACTGTCCAGATGGATCGTAGAGAGGGACAATCTTCAGTGAGCATAAGAAAAACCTGCAGCGTTTCCCTATGTTCACAGTAAGAAGATTGTCCCTTGCTGTGAGCTGTCTGTTCCCAGAACCAGATTCCACAACTGAGGAGAGGCGGCTTACATTAGGTAAAAGGGGTGGGAGGGGGATACTTTATCATTCAATTACTCTTGAACTACAACTCTGACAGTATTGAAATAACACACACCATGGCCCAAATACTATGAAGATTAATTGGAGCTGCTGTTTTTGTGAAACATTACTATCCCTTTAAATCTCTTGAATGCTAGAGAGCTCTTCATATCATTGTTTTGCCATGCATTGGGGCTCTTTCACCAATTCAAGGAAGGCTTATGCACGAAGGTGTGATAAAGTGGAGATGATTTCTCCAGTGTGATAAACTCTCCAGTCACTATATTATTCTATGGAGCCTATGCACTAAGATCTCTCTCAAACTGGAGAAATCTTAGTGCATTGGCTCCATTGCATAACATAGGACTTGGAAAGTTTATCACACTACAGAAGTCATCTCCACTGTATCACCTAATTAACACATTTTAGTGCATCTCTCCCATGGTATTGAAAGCCCTGTTTAAAAAAAGGGAATTAGTAGAATTTTCATTTCATCACTATGGTGAAGTTGGTTTGCTCCAGAATTATACAGCTTTAGCTTGATGATTATTGGCCCAGTATTTCAAAAGTCTTAATTAATTCACATGTTATATATCTATGGTGGTTATACCCACTCTTTTTACTATTCTATTAAAGCATGAAAGTACCTTTAATGAATAGAAGGGAAACTAACCTAAATGTAATACATTTTGCCACATATGACGAGATGTTGGTTAAATCCCAGCACCACCAACTCTACTACAAACAAATAAAATGCTACGGTAAAAAAAAAACTTTAAAAAAAAAAACAAAACAAAAAAAAAAAAAACAAAAAAAAAAAAACTAAGGTAATTGCTTGACATACTTGAAAAAAGAAAAGATACAGAAGGGACAAAATAAGTTCCAGTTCTGGAATTTAGATTGTGACCACACAATCTGGCACAAGGGTGGCTTTTAACCCTTTGAGTGCCAAGGGGTACGCAATGCATTGCTTTGCAAACCCCTCTGGCACTCACAGGGTTAAGGATCACTGAGCTTTTTTATTCTCTCATAATATTCTGGGATAGCAGAACGGTGCGCATCTGCACTGCATCCCAGAATTCCATGACACATCAGGATCGTCACTGGTCCTTAAGTTCCGGAACTGTTGTGACGATCCTGGCACTTCATAGGTCCTAAAAGGGTTAAGGTTAAGAAATACTTACTGTCCACATTTTTTGGTATGTTATGAAAAAGGTATACTGGGCTTACCAGGATCAGAGACAAGGGAAAAGAAAGACACATCTCTATCACACCATTTTTCCAAGAACATTTTATTAGCAATAGAAATCTACCATGGCAACAAGAATGGAGTGTCAAAAAAAATCTCCAGTTTACATTGACAGGAGACTCTGGTCTAAGAACAACAGTTATATCAACATTGTGTTTCTTGTAACGCATCGTTTCTATGAAAGGTAAATGCACAAATTCAATAACAAACACAAACATTACATCCATCTGAAAAAGAATATGTTCAAAGGCATTGCAGAATAAAGTAACTGAATATATAAAATATCTGCTGTTTATAAGATGATATTTGAAGGGAATGGAACACAAAAATTAAAAGGTAAAAAACTTTAAAGGGATAGGAATGTTTCATAATGGAAGCAGCTCCAATTAATCTTCATAGTATTTGGGCCATGAAGAGTGTTATTTCAATACAGTCAGAGTTGTAGTTCAAGAGTAATTGAATGAGAAACCATCCCCCTCCCACCCCTTTTACTGATGTAACACTGCTCACCTCAGAGCAGCAGGGTAGTGTCTAAGTGGATTGCAGAGAGGGACAATCTTCAATTAACATAAGGGAAAAACCTGTCAGTGGGGGCACGGTTTTCATTGTTCTCACAGTAAGAAGATTGTCCCTTGTTGCGAGCCGTCTGGTCTGTGGACCAGATTCCACATCTGAGGAGAGGTGGCTTACACGAGGTAAAAGGAGCGAAGGGGATACTTTATCATTCAATTACTCTTGAACTACAACTCTGACAATATTTAAATAACACTCTCTATGGCTCAAATACTATGAAGATTAATTGGAGCTGCTGTTTTTGTGAAACATTACTCTCTCTTTAAACTCTTGAGTGCCAGGGTCATCATCTTCACAATGCTTTAGAGACTTTTCTAACAATCAAGGTTTAAAATAGGCTGTATTCTCACACAGCAAAGTGATTTTTTGGAGCAGGAGCGACAGATAATGTATTATTACAAAATAGGGGTTATAGATGATTAAGCAGTCATCTTCATTGAAACAGGGCAAATGTATGCAAATAAAAATTAAGCTAATCATTATTATAGTTGGTAAGTGATGAGAGTAATAGTGTTTTTAATTGGTAGACAAGAGATAGAGCGTGATCTTGCATTATTCATCTGCTTTAGACCTTTCTGCTTTTGTATCATTCATAAGAAGCCATCACATTAAAGTGAAGTAGTCAACTAAAGGTATATACATGTTCTATTTGGTGTGCAGTGTGCTCACAGCTTGATCAGATCAGGACAAACTTTTCACTTGAGCTGATTGGGCTCCTTACAACATTTTGGGCGGATCCTTTTTCAGATCCCTGTGTGTGGGCTCAACAGACCAAGAGAGAGTGATCTGTCACAAGGTTCTGCACAGTAACACACAGTATTATCTGACAATCTGGAAGTAGTGATCACACTGCCTGTATTTTGGTCTGTGAATGTGTAGGGAGGAAATGCAGACAATCTGAACTCTCACTGATCAGATCTGAGATCTTTCCTAACAAACAGTGTTGTGCATATGCAACATAACATCACAGTGTATGACTTCATGGGGAAAGTTTGGCACTGTATTCTAAGGCTCCTGCACCCAAGATTATTGTTTTCTTCCTTTTCCCTTTCAGTGTTCATTTCCCTTTAAAGTCGACATGTCACACCCAAAAAAGTTCATATTTCAAAGATACATCAATCTACATAGCCAAAATGCTATCAAATATTTAGATTTGGAGATATTTAAAGGCTTTTTTTTGCATACAGTTCCAGACTGGGAAGGGGAGTATCATCACTCTCAGTGGGTGCAAAGCTAAATTCTATTTATAGGAAGAGTACTCCCACTACCAGGAGATTAAAGTATAATCATGGCTTGTTCATTTTGGGTGGGCACTGCTACTATTGCTGTATATGGACAGTGTCTGTTACTGACAAACAGAACAAGCATATAATGGGTAAGCCATGAATATAATGCAAACACACAAACATACATTCTTATCTGTAATAACATTGCATGTAAGCATTATGGGGGAACACTTGTTTTACTCAGCACAAAAGCCCTAGCATTACATGATGTCGATCATAGTTTCTATTTAAATATCTTTAAAACCAAGCATTGGCTATTATTGTGACAATTTAATGCAGATAAACCCCTTGAGAACCAGAAGCATACACTGCAGAAGGGTGAGCAATGTATTGCACAAAATGCACTGCACATACCTTTGGTTCTCAAGGGGTTACATTATGCACTTTGTTTGCAGTGACAAGTACTTTCTAACAATTTATTTCCACATTCAGGAAGCTAAAGATGGTCTCGTAGGGGAGTTCTGCATACTCATTGATTTGATTGAGTGCAATAAAGGCCTATAATGCTTTAACGGGATAGTAATACTTAAAATGTAAAAAAAAATATATATGTTTTAGGTTTATCCCCTGAGTAAAAACAAGGGTACTCCCACTGCTGAAAGGATGTTTTATTCAATAGTTATTACAGCTCAAATGGTATTTTTTTAGTGCACTATCACAGTGGTGCTGTTGCTACACCATCCTATGGACAGCTCTGGTCAGACGAGCTGTAATAACTTTTGAATAAAACACCTTTCAGCAGTGGGAGTTCCCTTGTTTTACTCAGGGGAATAAATCCTACAATATTTTGTTTTACATTTTAAGTATTACTATCCCTTGACGACCTTTCTATCATTAACCCTTTGAGTGCCAGAGTGGTATGCAACGCATTGCAAAGCAAAGGGTTAAAAGTCACATTCAAATCAATGTGAATTTTGGGAATGTTTTTCTCCTATGGTTTGTCCCAGAACTGCACCTCTTTAACTTTCTGTATACGGCCAAATATCCTGCAAGCTATTGCCCTACAGGGCACCCAAATGAAAGAGTCACACTCACCAGCATATTTCCATGGCACCAAGAAACATATTTTCCTTATTTGAAATATTTTCTAACATCACAATATGTACAATTTAATGGTAATATAAATTAATAAAACCTCTATTCAGTTAAACTTTGCCCATGTATACTGTATACTATATTTAAATTACAAATAAAGAAAAGAAAATAAGATTTGCAAAGCAACAAGTATCAAATGAATATATGTGTATATACACACATACATGCACATTATTGCTTTGCAGACCAATCCAGCAGTTAAATAGTTAAAGCAGCAGTTTCATTTATTATGTGATTTTAAATCGGAGCTGCATGTTGCAGTAGAAATGGAGTTAGAAGCTTAATGTGATTGAGGCCACCAGATCAGATTCTATTTTCTATAATGAATATCAAATACCTCTAAAAAGTGATGTTATTTCAGAACTTGTTAAGGGCCTATCCATTCTCTCGGAGTCTTGTACAAGAGGCATATTTTTTGTTGAAGGACTTGGAGGAAGATATTAAAGCAACACTAACACTTAAAATGAACTGGGATTACACTTGAGGGAAAAGTACAACCTCCTTATATTAACCCCCCCCCCACTTACATTACTATTGACAGAAAATCCAAATGACCTCTATGGATTTTACCCTTGTGCATTTGTTCAAAAGGTGGCATCTTCAGACAGTCCTTGATGTGACAACTCCATACACTGCACATACTAAACATAACCCTTTAAGGTCACATGGATGACCCCACTGGTCCTTAACCCCTTGGCGTCCACGGTCCTGGGAAGTAACCTTCCCTTAAGGACCGCTTTGAAGATTCCAACGTGCCGGAACACGTGACTTGTGACGTGTACCGGCACGCCGCACTGGGGACTGAGAGAGAATGCTCCAGTCTTGGAGAGGTCAATCTCACTCCCCGTTTTTACTTACAGTGCTCCCGGAGGGGGACATGCTATGACCATCACCGGTCCTTAATGCAAAAACTGCGTGACTGTCATAGCACAGCACACGGTCGTTAAGGGGTTAAAGGATTATCAGACTCATGCACGTTTATGCTTCAATATAAAAACAACTGTCAAGTCTGCCTCTATTGACATAACACCAAAAAATGACTGAACAAAATGCACAAGGCAAAATTCATAGGAAAAAATAGTATCTCCTGGACATACCAATGTAAATGGGTAGGAAGATTATTAGGAGGCATTTTTTTTTTAAATACCCTTTATTTCAGTGATAGGCAACCAGGTTCACCTCAAGGGCCCTGTATGTTCTGCATTAGTGTAAAGGAATGAATGTTGCTGGACTACAACTCACACAACCTTCAGCAACTGCACAGAAAGCCAGAGGTTGCAATGTTGCCCTCTAGTTTTCTCAGTAATTGCAAATAAGTTGACAATACATTTCATTTATCATAACTACCAGAGGAATGTCCAATGCATTGCTTCACAAAGTGTTGGGCACCTGTCTACTATTCATAGACGTTAAGAGGCAGTATGTAATAGCTTATGGATGGAAAAGATTAGACCCCCCAGCTCTAGAGGACTACAATTCCCATCATGCTCTACCAGCCATTGTCTGACCAGGGATGATGGGAACTCTAATGCTCAACAGCTGGAGGGCTTCAGGTTGCCCAGTCCTGATATAGATTGTTACTTGAAGCTTGAATGGAGCAAGCCCAATTCTCCTCATGCCAGTAAGAGGCGTTTTTTCTAAAAAGCAATTGCTACCATGAGATCCAGTCATATCACAATGTCATTATGATACTGCTAAGTTATCGTACATTGCTACAAACATATGCTTTGATAAAACAAGACTAAGGGTCACATCTGTCAGTGCCCAGTGATCTGGTTACCATGGCCCAGCAAGGCCAAAGCAATGATGCTCCTGTGGTCCCAGTCTTATAAGCAACACTAGTACTTTAAACACAGACATGGCAATACAAAGCACACAGGAAATCTGCAGACAGCTTGCTTCATTTGCTTAAATGAACTGGTAATTAAAGCGCAGATGAGGTCTTGCAGTCATTAAATAGCTAATCAAAAAGGAATGACAAAGTACTTGTACTCTATTTTTAGCTTGTTTTTCCTAAAACCACACACACAAAAATCAGAGGGGATCATTACAACAACATAGATCACATAGCAGCAAATAGAAAAAGACTTTACAATCACATCCTTGTGGATATTTGGCAGTGTCACACACTTCCAAAGGAAGAGCCATGATCATTAGCTCAGTGGTTAAAACCAGGGGTGGGCGAAGTGAAGCCGTCCAGTTGTTACTGACTACGAATTCCAGCAGCTGGAGAGGGCCTCACTTCAACCACCCCTGGGTTAAACCCTCCCATGGCTCGGGAGCGCCAGACATTTCTTGCTAAAAGGTTAACCCGTCCATTACAGGCAAATCCGCAAATCATTATTTACAGAGGGCTGTAGAGAACATAAAAAATAAACTAGCATTCATTGCATTACCCACACCAATAATCACCAAATTCACAAAGTAGCATACCAGAAGAGTACAAAATGTAATACTTATATACTATAGATATATACTGTAGGTAGTCACAGCATAGAATATTATCCCCACCCAGTGGAGTGCTGAAATGCATTCCATCCCTAATAAAATATTATACTGCATTTAAGTAAAAGTTATATTGAGCAAACGCCACACCCATCCACAACAAATCCTAGTTTGCAAATAAACAGTAATGGTAAGTAAGCTTAAACTTCCATAGTGCCTTTATTACAATAACTATGTGTTTTGATCTTTCCCAAGAAAATAAATCATGTTAAAAGTGGATATGGATTTTTACACATTGCAGGGATGTCTAGGGATTGTATGAGGCATGATCGCAGGCAACATCTAAGGATAATATGAACAGGCACAGTAGAAAGGTAAGAATAAGGACCATAGAAGGAGATATCGTGTGAGGATCTTAGAAGAAGGTATGATTGCAACGACCATGAGACAATGCAGTGGCAAGGGCTCTCAGAATCATAAGATTGTGCAGTGGCAGGGACCCTCTGAAGTTCATGTGAGATGATGCAGGGACAGGGACCCCTGGAAATCATTTGGCAAGGACTCTTAAGTATAAGAAGAGATAGTGCAGCAGAAATGACTCTAGGGATCATGAGACACTGCAATGTCAGGGACTCTATGGGAATAATAAGGGATACCATAGTTCATTTGGCTGGACTTTCTGAGGATCATACGAGATGGCCCAATGGTCCAGACTCTGAGAATAATATGAGATATTGTGGTGGCTTCAACCAACTCTGATTTTGCTTTTATTACATGGTACACCCCAAAAATAGGTTAGGAGATAGAAGCTTACATTTTATTCAGCTTTCTCATTAGAATATTTGAGGTGCACAGTTATATTCTTCTGTATTATGTATTTAGTTTTAAGAAAAGTCACTAATACAAGGCACTATAAAGGGAATTCTACTATTTCTTTTGAAGTGGAGATTTTAGCCGTATTAGTCCAGTGATGCAGATGTAAAATAACAAACAAAATAAGTATCTTGTAATACCTTTTTTATCGGACTAACAGAATTCGGGAGAAACTCCCTTTCTCAAGTCTAAAGCATTTAGACTTGCTTTAGACTTGAGAAAGGGAGGTTCTCCCAAAAGCTTGTCAATCCAAAATTCTGTTAGTCCGATAAAAAAGGTATTACAAGATACTTATTTTGTTTGTTATTTTACATTTTCTTTTGAATGAAGAGATGGAATATCTCCCTTTATTAAAATAGTTTTGAGAGGCGAAAGCGGAACTTTCATCCGCTATAAAGTCGCCCTGGTATAATTAAGCAGGTAGCGACTAGCTTCTCAATATATATTTTACCTTTTAAAAGCAGCCCGTTGTAAAGAAATCCATCACTGAAAGAGACTGGAACACAGGCTACAGTGCAGACACCTGTTCTGCACACCTGCACTGTCAGTCCTGGTCTCCACTGTGTAGACTGCACTGCACCATATCGTTACCGGAAAGGACTGACGGCGCAGGCGTGCAGACTGCGCTAACCCGGCTGTCAGTCTCCTTCAATGATGGGTTTCTTTACAACGGGCTACTTTTGAAAGGTGAAATATATATTGAGAAGCTAGTCGCTACCTGTTTATTTAGGGCAGGGTGACTTTATAGCGGGTGAAAGTTCCGCTTGAATTTTATTCACTATGCTATCATATTTTAAAGGGGGTAGTCAATATTTACAACATGTCTTAATATCAGTAAATACTTGTTGAAAATATTTATTCCTGAGCCAACCCCTCCCCCCCAAAAAACCCCACTAATTTTCCTTCGTTTTCTGATACCATAACTGAAATCCACCCCAAGTAGTTTAATTTTCAATTAAAATGACAATGTGACTCCTCCCATTGATGTATTCTAGAAAATGAAACTGTAAAAACAAATTTGTTCTATAAACACTTATTCTTATGATTTGGGGGAAGGATGGGGAGTGGTAAATGGAAACCAGAAAACATACTGCCAGCTTCAAGGGTCAAGTCAATTAATCTTACAGTTCCTTTAATAGCGGAGATTGCCAGCTCTTTGAAGTACTAACCTATTGTATTACTCAAATGTCATTCCCAGTCAGCTCTATGCAAGGAATAATTATATAGAAGGCCAAGGATGTTCAAATATATCCGGGTGCTTTTTCATATTGGCTTAACCTCCTAAATGCTATGGATGTCTCCACACATTGCTGCATAATGCATTGGAGACATTTATAGCTCTGCCTGGATTAAACAGGTGTATGCCTACAGATTCAGTTATATCAGATGTAGAACTTTTTTTGTTTTCCTTACAAATTCTAAGTTCCCAGTAAGAGGTTTCCTGGAATATTGTGGAAACATCTACTAATGTTGCTATTCTGTGTCTTTCAGTTTACCAACATGCATTGTAAAACAAAGCACTGTACACCTCTCTGGTCCTTAAAGGGATAGTAATACTTAGATAAAAGTAACGTTAATGTTGTAGAAACTAAATGTTGTAAAAACTAAATCAATTGTACCCAGTCCTATCTGCCAAACCTCTATGGTTTGAGAGATATAAGATTTCAACGTTCCCCCTTGCGCTGACATCCACTTTCTGTTAGAGACGGATATCCCGTTCAACAGACCGTCCTGCGCTCTTCAGCAGTGCCATAATCACGTTGTAGACCATTCAAATGAAGTATTTCTGCCTAACTAGCATGATTATGGCTCTGCTGAAGAGCGCAGGACAGTCTGTTGAACGGGATCTCCGTCTCTAACACAGAAAGCTGATGTCAGCGCACGGGGAGGTAAGGGGAACTTCAAAAGCTTATATCTCTCAAACCATAGAGGTTTGAGAGATAGGACTGGGTGCAATTGATTTAGTTTTTTAATACCTACAGCATTAAAGTTACGTTTATCTAAGTATTACTATCCCTTTAAACCTTTGAGTGTCAGAGGGGTATGCAACGTATTACAGAGTAATGCGTTGCGTACCCCTCTGGCACTCAAACAGTTAAAAGGCTTACATAACCTGTTGTTAACCGTTGGGATAAAAAGAACGTTGATCCTCCAAGCTGAAAATTCATACAAAATTAATAATGTACGCTGCAGAATACAAAACATCTCTTTGATCTTCAATCTCTTTCCTTCCAGAGGAGAGTGGGGATAACGCTATCCATACTGAACGATGATACAAAACTATAAAAGTAGACATTAGCTCATCAAGTCATGGACACTGAATGCTCTTGATGTTAAGGTCAAGAGATCAAGTTAACTGAATTTGCTCAAAGCTAGACTCTAATATCCAATGGCAAAATCAAACAAACTTCAGTGATTTATTCACTTTTGTCATACTTAGCCCCTAGAACATAAGTGAACCATATAATTTTTCTCTGCAAATACAGGAGGCCATTGGAGGCTCAGAGAAACATAGAACTAGTGCCTTATTAAGAACTCTTAGTGACCTTGTTAGGAAATGTATCTTGTATACACTAGACAGTCATATGGTCTATGACTAGATGCAATGAGGATTCCCAAAAGGCATGTCATGTCACAACACACCAGTGTATTGGTGAATAAATGTAGTAACACCTTCATACACTACATACATTAGCTGGAACACTTCTGGTACATATATCAGTGTAAGAAAAACAATTTAAGATATTGTGCCTTTGGCAAAGTGCACCATTCTGGAGAAAACCAACTGCAACATATGGGATAAATAAAAACTATTCCCAATGTCCATTGACTTGGGGATTTAACCTCTTGAATGCAAAATGCCTCTAGCATCTGAGGCCGTAAACACAAAGCCCCATTTAAATCAATGGGAATGTTTATTTGTCCCTCTTGGTGAAGCTAGTGTGCCCTAGAACTGGTGCGCTTTGCCTAAGGTCTAATTTGTTAAACTGTTTTTCCTGCAATGATATATGTGACAAAATTTTCAGTTTTGCAGCTATGTGTCATTAAAAAAAAGAATAAATACATAAAAAACAAAAAAAATAAAAAAACAACAAAAAAAAAGCTTGAGCTGGTTGCGTGACTGCGTAACAGACCAAAGAGGTTTGAGCTACCAAACTTCAGAGCAGGTTTTTTAAGAAGGGGTAGTCAGACTTGCAATGGTTGGATGGGGATGGTGGCAGTTGTAGTCCCCAACAGCTAGCAAGCCAAACATGGACTATCCCTGCCCTGGAGTAACAGTTTTAACCCTTTGAGTGTCGGGGGGGGGTACACAACGCATTGCAGAGCAATGTGTTGAATACCCCTCAGGCACACAAAGGGTTAACAAGTTTTGTGCAGCCATTTTAACCCCATGTGGACCAGAGTAGTGGGGAATGCACTGCTTTGCAATGTGTTTCCCACCCTTTACGTGGTTAACTCTTCGAGTGCCAGAGCGGTATCAAAGATTCAAAATGCATCGGATAGTCAATGGAACTCAAAGGGTTAAAGATCAAATATTGGCATCCAACCTAGCACGGACTGCATTTTCAGCAACTCATGTGAAACATCTGCAGTGTGTTATAGGGTCAGGACAACAACAGTAGAATTGGCTAAATCCTAACTGTGCTTTGCTGAAAGATCAATATTTTGTAACTTTTTTTTTTTACAATAAAAAACAACATTATCTGTGTACAGTGTATAACTGTAAATTTATGAAGACTTAGTGGATACATTCCGGTTAGTTCACTGAAGGTAATTATTACAGGAAGAGTGCAATTCCATTAGAATGTTTAGAACTAGGCTTCATATGCCATCGGCAGTAATTAATTTTATTACTCTCTGTCCAGCCAACGTCATCACTTAAATAAAACAGTGGGGACCGTGCATGGTTCTCATATTCCAAATAAAAATAAAATGTGGTTTGTAACCAAGAGGAATGCAGCTAGCATGGATTAAGCTACACCAAAAGTGTAACATATGTAGATACCACACTTTATTTATGTTCTGCTTTCTAAGGCGTCTTTCAGTTAAGGATCTTGTGTCATCTGGATGTTATCTTCTTCAGCTTGTTTAGCTAGGCTAAAGTCTTAAATCACAGCAGTCGACTGAAGATCATGTGGTAGGAAACTAATTATTTTTTACATGAAAGTGTGCGGCTGAAAAAAAAAGACTAATTGATTGAACGTTTACCTGAAGGGTTATTGATTTTGGTTTTACTCGTGGAATGTTTCCTGTAATTAAACGAGTATTCACATAATCTTTACACAAAAGCCACAACTCATTCGGCTTGTATCAAAAATATCTTTTTAGTAAAAACAAAAGGATCCAGTCTGAGTGCAATCCTATTCTTCATCCTTGGTCTGAGAAGTTTCCAGAAGTTTAGGCAGAGGTTTAATAAAAACAGATGTATTGATCTAAATTTTTGACACACCAGGTTACATGAAGAAGCAGCTGGTTTGGTATGATTTGTGCTGGTGATGAGAGCACTAAACTCCTCTGCAGTGTTGGCTCCAATGTGATTCCTGGCAATCAGGTGTGGGAAGATCAAATACATTTACCTGCTAGGGAAAAAACATGTATGTAAGTAATGTAAGAACAAAACAATTTATTTTATAGGTTTACTTTACAATTAACGTGGAGAACGAACAAAGAAAAAAACAGTTTTGCTTCCCAGTTTAGAGAAAAAAGGAATCTTCAATAAGCTCAATTTTGCATTGTTTCCTTTGAGGTGTACACAGCTAAGCAACCCATCCCTGAAAGAGTTAAAGAGGACTGTAGGGCTGCAGTGGGATAACATGTGCACCATGCAGCCCTGCCCAACTTTAATTGCTCTTTTAACCCTTTGAGTGCCAGGAGCAAAGCAATGCATTCCATACCCCTCTGGCTCTCAAAGGTTTAACACGTTCAGTGCTGGGTCGCTCAGTCCTGCTCACCTTAGAGGGAACAGTACTCTGGTTCTCAAACTGGGTTCCAAGAGACACCAGGGTTCCACAGAATCAACTTAACCCCTTGAGGTCAAGAGAGGCATAAAAAGCATTGCAAAGCAATGAATTACAATTTCCTCTTGCCCTCAGAGGGCTGACAAATGATAGTCAAGGGAACAAGATGGACGGCAGACAATGTATGTGTGCTTCTGAGACTCCTTGTGGAAGAGTGAAACATTTTATGCAATTTTTTTGTTAGATTTCTCTAGTAATGAGAACTATGACCTAGCATATAAGATTATATATATAAAATTAATTGGTAACAGTTGATACATTTTGCCATATTATTTTATGGGAAAGTGCAGGGTCCATACAATATCCTTTTCAATCATTGGCTTTCTCCCAGGAGCTAAGTGAACTGGGTTCCTATAGCACAAAATGTTTCTTTTGTGCCTGATTTACCTTGCATATCACGGTGGCTTGCAAGGCTAGGTGATATCAGAGCCTCACTTGACACTCATGGGAGATTGCCATCATCACTACAGAAGCCCACTGGAAGAACAACAAGACACTTCTACAGCAAGGACAGCTTGGCAATAACACAACAAAAGAAAATACAAACTAAACTTTGAGCTAAATTGTGTTTCATCCATAGTTTATGGAAGTTTATGGACCTAATGGCTGTTAGATAAGATTTCCAAGAACATACTGATAGTTCTAGTTGAGGGGTAGGCAATCTTTGGGTCTCTAGCTGCAGGGGACTACAAACCCCATCACTCTCAACCAGCTAAAGTCTGTTTGGAGATGATGGAAGCTTTGGTCCCGAACTGGAGAGCCAAACATTGCCTACGGCTGTCTTATAATGAGATCCAGGTACAAGCCTTCTGTATTAATAACATATGGGGAGAGTTTTGCTGCAGTGAGAAGCAGGCTCCAAGCCCAACCCGAGATTTTCTTTCTTACAGGGCTGAGATGCATGCAATCATGCAATTAATAATACTGTCTCTCAAACCTTCTAATTAAAGAAAACAGGAAAACATAAGAGATACAGATTCAACGATTACACGGTATTATAATTATTGTTATTGTACAGTCTGGTGCTGAATTATAACTTACAATGAATAGGGAAAAGAAAGATAATATAGTGAATGAACTAAAGCAGGGGTGTCAAGCTAAACAGAATAGCAACCCTTTATTTTGACTTTACTTATCTTGTAAGTACATAATATGTATACTCAAATTTCCTATATCTTAATTTTTTTCTGTCTTCACCTATTTTTAAACACTTTTGTCCCCTGACAGGAAGCTCGCTGAATTTTTGTTTCCAGAGAAATTTTTTGGTTATTAATCAAAGTGGGATGCAAAACAATGTTACACTCTTCTGTAACAGCAAACAGATCCGGGGAGATCACTACCAGGGATAAAGGCTTTACACAGGCACTTGTATATGTAAATTTAAAATAAAGGAATCCTATTACTTTACTGGCTGAGACAGTGATAGTTTTGCGTTAGGTCTAATGCAGTGTTTCTCAATGTTAGTCCTTGGGGCACACCAACAGTGCAGGTTTTCAGGTTGTTACTGCTTAATCACAGGTGAGTAATTAGTGGATCAGTCATTGTGATTGATTCACCTGTGATTAATTAGGGATATCTCGAAAAGATGACCTGTTGGTGTGCCCTGAGGAGTGGAGCTGAGAATCACTGCTCTAATGTCTTACAATCATTAGCTCAGTCCTTCTGAAAAATCAAGCATAGCACAAAAATGTGCACTAAAGTTACACTACCACCTAATAAACTAACTCCGATATACCTTAAATAAAATCTCAATAATTAATATGAATAAAATCTGCCTGATTTTTCCACCAGTACTTTAACATTTCAAAACACTCTCCTGATTAAGATGCTCCATTTTGTAACAGTTTAAAAGATTATTCCTCCCCATTAAACTTATTCCACCCAATCTGGTGGAAATGGATAAGTTCTAGCAGTCTAAGAAGTAGGAAAGAAGGGACTTTGGCCATGTGGAAGGCTAGATGGGCCGAGAGGTTGTTATCTGCCATCAAATTCTATGTCTCTGTGTTGTGTAATTCATTATTCATGCTTTATCAGGCAGGTCACAGAACAAAGTTCTATTGCAAATAGATTCCACAACTACCAAACCAAAATACTCTAACCCTATTATATTAATTGAAACACAAAAGCACAATGTATAGGCAGCTTCAACAGAAGCATTTATTGAGAATAAAAGCTGGTAGGAGACAGATCCAATATACCCTTTAGTATTGATATCACATCCACAAAGGCAGACATGATTCCTTGTTGCTTGATCAGGACTCCAAATTCCTCCCTCTGAAATGTATTTAGAAAGGAAAAATTCAGTGGGTGGAATCTGGGTCTCAGAGTCCAGCTTCCATGTACATAACCAGTTCCAAAAAAAAGAATTCTGGGGACCATGTCAATGCAAAATTTATTTACAGTGGTCATTACGATTACATCAAGTCAGGGGTTTATTATTTGGAGGTGTTCAAGTTCCTTTAATAATACCTAGGAACTGCGCTGGCAGCAGCCCCTGAAGTGATGAGTATTACTGGAGGTGGGCGTTTACAAATTAAGAGATTTATATCACAATGTGGGCTTCCTAGAAATGGAGGCAGTAGGGAGAGGGAAGGTAGGGGTTTGTCCCAAAAATGACCAGGATGAGGTGGGGTAAGAAAGTGGGTGGGGTTACCACAGATTCCTCTTGCCCAGTGAATCACCCTCAAACCCAGAGACCCATTAATTCTCCTGGGCAGATCTGGACAGTTCCCAGATATGCCTTTAGCCCTTCCAGAACCAGAGAAGTTTACTACTCTTTGTGATTCAATGTGTTTGACACCCCTCGGGCACTCAAAGAGCTAAACAGAAATAAGGCATGTTTTATAGTAACATTATACTGGGAATCCAGCCCCCCCCCCCATACCTGCCCAACTATTTAACCTCTTCATTGACAGACTGGAGTCTGCTTATTATGAGTATCTTGAAATCCAGCACAGAGAATCTATTTTGTGCAGGCAAGCACTAGTACATTGGAGTTCTGGAATAAATAACAGGATACTCAACGTTATTACAGAACTCATCAAACTCTCCTACCACCCAGACAAAGCACTTGTTTTCTCGTATTGGCACATTTCATAGCATTTTAGCCAGTTGTGACCATCTTGAACTAATAATTGAAAAATTAGGATGATTACTGATGCTTACATTAAAAACAAGTAATTTCTTCAAAGGTCCCGAATGTCAGAATCTCAAGTGCTTTCTAACATAAAATCAAAGAGAAAACAGCAGAAGTGAGAATTGTTAATTTTTAAGAGGGGACAAAAATGTTAACCCTTGGATGCCAGAGATGTAGATGCCTCTAGCACCTAAGTGGTTGATAATATTTGTGACAGGCCAACATTTTAATCTATACCTGAAACGATGGTTTGTGTAACTGTATTATGTATCTCAACAGACTGCTGCACACAGAAAGGGCCCTTTCACAGGGTGAACTAGAATGCCACAAAGATGATCCCACATTCCAGATATCTCTGCATTTTGTATCCCCTATCAGAACAGCTGTGTAGCCGGAAAAATACTTATCTCCCAAGAAAATGCATAGTAAATACTTCCCAACTCCGCTAGACATGAAAAAAGTAGAAGCTTCAAGTTCTACTTTTGTATTAATGTGTAAAAATGTCTACTCTGTAAAAGTTGATTGCAATGCTCCCAATGATACATTGCTACAAAACAAATAAACTATATACTTCACACCAAAGTATGTTCTTCATTCCGTTTGCTATATGGGGCTAACTATATGGCTGGAACGTCTATCCCTGATGCACTTTTAATTATTTCTTGTCCAGTTGTATGTCTAGACCACAATGGTTTACATCTTATGTTTTATCTAAAGGGACCATGTATAAGCTCAATTATATGGTTCAGCTGTACATCTACTGTTATTCATAATGTGGTAGGATGTAAGGCAGCTCCATACCACAAAATCTTGCATCTTCTGTTTTAGCTGGGACCAGTTGTAAGCCATCATAACGTGGTCCAGCTGTACAGCTGCTGACCACCACAAAGCCTTACGTCTTCTGTTTAACCTAGTGGGACCAGCTGTACAACTGGACCACACCATGTTGGCTTAAATCTTCTGTTGTACTAATGTAACCAGATGTAAAGCTGGACCACCCCACAACTGTTTACATTTTCTGTTCTACCCAAGATGACTTGCAGTACAGCAGGACCACTCTGTATTACATCTGTTGTTGTCCCTAACCTGCAGTCCAGCTTGACCATTTCAGACTGAAAGGGATAGTGATGTTTGTTATGAAGTAGTTTGCCTAGTCTTCTGTAGCGTAAATGTAACTTATTGTGCTATATTTATCTACTTAATTTTGTGTAGTTCAAAAGATATTAGCTGGAGAAAGTTCCTCCTGCCCACCCCTTATGGCCGCCCCCCACTGAATGTGAAATCTGGTCCTGGGACTGGGCAGATGCAGGAAGGGACAAACTTCAGTAAGTATAAGTAAAATCCTGCCCCCCTTGACTTAGTTAATAAGAAAATGCCAAACTAGAGAAAACAATGAACTGAGAACTATATATTTTGTTATGAGGAACAATTGTTTGAATTCCTTGGTTTGTTAAGATCCCAAGTGAAGGATCAGTAGTAACAAGAACACAAAGTCTGTGGAGGCCAGAATGGAGGCACATAATATTACAGTCCACTTTTAACCCTCTGGCACTCCAAGGGTTAAAAACAGTGCTCATCACTGCACACAGCCCAGTTAGGCTGCTCCAGTCAATATAATCCCAAATAAATTTAGACCAGCACTTATGGACTTCTGTTGCAATTAAGGTAATTGTATTTGGTATTGTGCACATTTTGGGGTTATCGCCCTCCCGAATAAAATCACTTTCCTTACAGGAGAAGTCCATAAATGCCAGTACACAATTCTTTGATCTCACACAAGTGTATTATATAGTTACTATCCCTTTAAAATATGTGTTCTTGCTCAGAAGCAAAGATAGATTCCATTAACACACCATAGTAAAAGGGTTAATGAGCCTTTGAACAACTACATTTTTTTTTTGTTAAGATAACTCCATCCTAGAAGATTGTTCTGTTTTATACATCCATTAAACATAAAGGCTCTGGCACATTTTAAGCTTCATTGTCCAAACTGTTCTACGTGCCTTAAATAACGCATACAAATTCTGACTTCAAAACTACCTGCTAGTAGCACAGGGAGAAACGGAAAAGCGCAGACACTTTACTCAGTGCAGCCAGTCTTGAAAGAAGATCAATAGATTTCTTTCTTTCTTCTTTTCACATTAATCAAAAAAGGCATAGCGTTCTATCTAGACAAGTTTCCTCCCTGTGGCCCAGCAAAGGCCGTGTCATATCTGAAGGACAGGTCATTCTATAGCACAAACACTACTCTGCTGTTTACAAATGGCATCAGAGTGACTGCAATGAACAAGGATTCTGTATGAAACCTTAAGGCCTTATGTATGGGAGTTAACTTTGGAGCAAACCAAATGCACCATGGGGACAAAAGAAAATGGTCAAATTCCTCTGACATTGGTTGTAATAGAATTACAGAGGCTGATGTACTAAAGAGAACTGGAGAAAGTCTGGGGCAACCCATCTGCACCATAGGGGACAAATAACAAACCCCACTAATTTAAATGGGGCTTTAAAACCCTCTAAATGCTATGGAGGTCTCCAACTCATTGCAGAGCATTGCACTGGATACCTCTTGCACTCAGAGTGATAAAAGTCCCATTTAAATCAATGTAAATTTTTATTTGTGCCCAATGGTGGATATGCTTTTATTCTGAACTGTTCCACCATTACGTGAATATGGCCCAAAAGTAGGAAACGGTCAACAAATTTAAAAAGGGAGGTAATGATCCTCTATATCTGTAGTCAAAATTAAAGTAGCTAACAACTAAATATGAAATAGAAGTACATCTTATACACAAAGCGAACATCTGGAAATAATTAAAAAAAATCTTTATGAGATTCTAGATGCCAACAACTAAAGTGGAGATTCTAATGCATGTATCTGCAATCCCTGAAGGTTTCCTTTTGTTTTTACGTATTCTAAAGAGTGACACTAGCTAAGGCAGTTAGGGCCATATTCAGTAGCGACATCCAGCTGCATCAGAACAGAAAATGACAATTCTGATTTATTTAAATTGAGCTTTTAACCCTTTGAATGCAATGCGTTGGATACCTCTCAAGGGGTTAAAAGCTCCATTTAAAATCAAAAGGAGTATTAAAGGGATAGTAATTATTAAGTACTACAGTAAGAATGAGTCTTCTATATACATTTGCATAACGACATGTAACTTAATAACCATCCATAACTTTACCGTTTTCCTTTTATTCTATAAAGTTTCCCCTTCCCGCCCCTTTTACACACATCAAGCAGCCTCAGCAAGCCGGTCCAGACAGATTGCAACGAGGGACAACCTTCTTTCAGCATAAAGAAAAACCTGCCCTCCTTCATCAAGGGGGCAAGGTTTCCTTTAACTGAAAGAAAGAAGATTGTCCCTCAATGTGACCTGTTTGGTCCAGTGACCAGGTTCCAGATCAGAGGGGAGGCTGCTTGATGTATGTAAAAGAGGTGGGAAGAGGGCTCTATAATAGAATAAAAGGAAAACGGCAAAGTTATGAATTGTTATAAATATTGTTATACAAATGGAGTGAAGATTGTAGCCATATTAGTCCAGTGATGCAGATGTAAAACAACAAACAAAATATCTTGTAATACCTTTTTTATTGGACTAACAGAATTGAGTCCAGAAACCTTGTCAATCCATAATTCTGTTAGTCCAATAAAAAAGGTATTACAAAACATTCATTTTGTTTGTTATAAAATGTATATAGAAGACTTAATCTTACTGTACTACCTAAACATTACTATTCCTTTAAGGGTGCAATGTTCAGAAAGTAGTCATAATGAAAAAATTATTTAATCGTGAGTTGATGGTAAAAGGACAGTATTTTCAGATATAAATCAGTCACATTTGAAAATGTGTCATAAACAATTAAAATGACAGTAAGAAGATGAGCTTGATGACTTTTTAAAAATGTTTTTCATTTTGTCTTTAAAATTAAAAATTTCAAGCAAATAAAAGGATTTTTTACCAGTTAACATAATACTACTGCTTCTCACTCCTAACTTCTAATAGTGATTTAATTTGTCTGCTTTACACAATTTTTATTTTGGGCAAAAAAAAAAAAAAATTACGTTAATCAGACAAAAAAGCATTCGCTAAAACACATTTTTTTTCTGAAAATACCTTACAATATGACAATAGAGGAATAGATGAAACCACGCCCACTTTTATGACCACTTTTTCCTTTTGATGGACATAGTGGAATTGGATGGAAAAAACGGCGGCAAAATGTCTGAGAACTGACAGACCATTGAGTAGGAACTTTTTTAATTCTGATTAGAATTTCAGTTCCCATAACATTTTGAACATTTCGCCCTATGAATTTGTATTTTTCCCCTATGATGCAGCTCAAGAATGAAACCTCTTACGCTTATTAAATATAGCCCTTAAAGGAGTAGTAAACTTTTTTGTATGTATGTTTGTTATAAGGCTCCTGCTGAGTATTCCCACGCCTGTCTGTTGTTTTAGTCAACTGTTATAATAGTTGGGATTGTCAGGAAGTGATAACATGACTACTTCCTGAAAGTTCAAACTGACAGCATGACTCAACAGTTTCTACCACATTCTGTTGAACCTATTTGTCAGTGACTCACCTATTGAATGGATTAACAACACTATAACTAATTGAAATCTGACCACTAGAGGCAACCATTAACGTAAAAAAAACAAACATATAAACTATATAATAAGTCTAGATTAGAAACATACATCTCTCAGTAGTGGACATATCATTTTTTTACTCAGCCTTTACATATACACATATATCTTCTATATAATAATTCGCTAAATTGTTTGTCAGAAGCCGTCATGCTCAGTAGAGATGGCTGTGCGTGCTGCAGTCATGCGCACTACAGACTGCCCACACCTGATAACTGAGCGGGGCTCCGAATTCAGACCGTAGTCCTCGACTATGGTCTGAATTTGGAGCGCCCCGCTCCGTATCAGCTGTCACACGGGCAGTCTCTACTGTGCATGACTGCACAACGGCCCGTGTACACTGGCTGTTCAACTAGTATATATATATATATATATATATATATATATATATATATATATATATTAAAGTTTACTTCTCCTTTAATGTATTAATCTTGCTTTCTTATTTCTAACAGTTGTCTATCCGGAGATTTGGTCAGTATGCAAAACTCTGCTAACATCACCAAAAAAATCAAGAGGACATTAAAAACACTACACCCATCCTCTTACAAAAACTATTTTGCTCTGCGATAACTTTTGAAAGAAACATCTCCCTGAAATCGTCAGGCCATGTTTTACCCAGCTGAAAAGGCCTGCAATATACAGATTTTCATAATAAATGTTATTTTTCCTTTAAAAGCAGGAAATCCCGGTGCTAGATACTCTTTACACGCACAGCTAGCAGATATTATTTAGCTATAAATATGTTTATAGTTAGGACCTTCCTTTAGAAGAATGCCATTAGGTTTAAAGAGCGTACACATGTACTGCAGCTGGAATGGCTCATAAAAGTCTATGGGTAATTGCTGCCTTATTCTCAGTTGGTGAAACACATTTGCAATTTGTATTAATCTTAGAATATTAACTCTTTCATCCTTCAAAAGGAAATCAGTAATAAATGCATTGCTGTCCTCACTGACCGATTCGACCCCAACGGGGATGAATAAAAATTCATGTTAAATTAAATTGAGCTTTTAAACATTTGAAAGGTCCCGACGCACTCTGAATCAGAGACCTCTCTAGCATTCAAAGGGTTAAAAATCTCTATCCAAGTGTGTGGGAATGTAAGAATTTTTACTTGTCCCCTATGGTGCAGTTGGTTTACTCCACAATAACTCTTGCAAAATATTGACCATTGTGTTTTTCTTTTAAGATCCATTTAAGAATTTTATTTTCTTAAAGGGGATATTTCACCCCTACACAAGTCTGTCTTAATATGTAGTTGATATAGTGTATATGTGTAATATTGCATTGATTGTGATTTACAGTGTTATTTGGGTGAAATCTAAGAAATACATTTTGGCCAGAGCTCTACTTACGGACAGACTGCAGTTACTAGCTCTGTACCGCAGTCTGTCACTCTGCCTCTGCTCCCCTCCCTCCATCCAGCCTCCTCCAATGACAGAGGTTTTCTGCCTATAAGCTGGAGCAGTCTCATTGGCTAGATATCGATCTCTGCCAATGAGACTGCTCCAGCTTACAGGCAGAAAGCCTCCGTCATCGGAGGAGGCTGAATAGAGGGAGGGGAGCAAAGGCATAGTTACAGACTGCGGTATAGAGTAGATAACTGTAGTCTGTCTGGAAGCAGGGCTTGGGGCAGTATTTATTTCTTAGATTTCACCCAAATAATACTGTAAATAAAAAAAAAAATCAATGCAATATTACACATAAATGCTATATCAAGTACATATAAAGACAAACTTGTCTAGGGATGAAAGATCCCCTTTAAAATAGAGAAGCCAGGAAAAAGCCCAGTTCCTACAACACTAGGACCTCCGGGGGGATATGCACTAAGGTGCGATAAAGAAGAGATAAAGGGGGTTATGCACTAAGGAGTGATAAGGAGGTGATAACACAGAAATAACATTTCTAATGATCAACGGAGTCAATGCACTAAGAGTTCGCCAACTTTGAAGATCTTAGTGCATAGGCTCCACATAATAACATAGGAACTGGAAAGTGATATCACTGGCGAAGCCATCTCTATTTTATCAACTCTTTCGGGGTTATTCACTAAGAATTGATAAAAAGCTGATAAAGTGGAGATGCGTTTCTCCATTTAAGTCAGCTCTCTAATCCCTATGTTATTCTATGGAGTCAATGAACTAAGATTTCTCAAACATGAGAGATTTTAGTGCATTAGCTTCATCCTATATAATAATTTGCTAAAAAGTGTGTAACAACAAAGTCATGCGCAGTAGAGACTGCTGTACGTGCTGCAGTCATGCGCAGTAGAGACTGCCCGTGCCACGATGATACTGCCATGACTGCCCCGCGACCGGCTGGCAGTGGCACTGTGGCCCATGTAACGGGCTCTTCAACTAATAGTATAATATAGGACTAGGGCAGTTTATAACACCGAATATGTGATCTCCTCTTTATCACCTTTTTATCACACCTTAGTGCATCTCCCTCCAGGGGTGTTATACACCAAGGCCTGATAAATTAGTGATAAAATCGAGGAGTTATCCCGTGTTGTAAACTCTCTAAGTCCTATGTTAGTCAATGGTATTCAAGTTAGATATATCTTAGTTCATTGGCTCCAGAGAATAACACAGAACCTGGTTATGTCTATCACACTGTAGAAGTCATCGCTTCTTTATCACCTCTTAGTGCATCCCTGCCACTTCTTTTTACCTGATCCCCAACATTCTTGAGTTAGCTCTCCCCTTTGTGTCTTACCTGCTGACAATCTAGTTTCAGAGCTGGAACCTTTGGTACTATACAAGTTAAATAATAACAGATAATAGTTATTAAAGTGTTAGTAATGTCCAAAACAAAGTTTCTTGCATTTAGAGGAGCTTAAAAAGCTGAGCTACATGCAAAAAAAAGTACAAGCACACGTTTTAGACCATTCCAATAAAGGGATTCGTTGTAACTAACGAGATTGTGGCACTGCTCAAGCGCATCCCTGTCAGTCGACACGGATCTCTTGCTGACAGATTTACAGCTGTCAGTAGGAGACATTGAACTTTAAATGCCTGTATCTCTCAAACCATAGCGGTTTGAGAGATACTTTTTTTGCATTTAGCTCAGCTTTTTACGCTCTTCTAAATGCAAAAAAAACTATTTTTGGACATTACTAACACTTTAAAATAAAGCTTTTGGCAGGTGCTCCTATCCCCATCACTCACCTTCCACTACTTACCCAAGCTTTCATGCTGCAGTCACAGAGCTTCATTCACTTGCGGCCTCCTCTGGTAATATAATTTAAAAATATGGATGCCCCAATGCACACCTGCATCCAGTGACTGGGCTGCTGCCTCCTCTACTGCTGCTCAAGTCTATAACACACTTGCCCTGGGGCATTGACTCTACCAATAGGAAGGCATGCATCCTGCTGCTGGGTGGGGACAAAGAACAGGACCGGCTCAGCCAGCTCCTGTGGGAGATTAAGGAGAAGTTAGACTACAGCAGCAACTACAAGAGAAGGCACCCAGGGTGAATGACAGGGAGGTACCATCCAAGATCTTTATATTAGTAACTATTATTTCTTATTATTTGACATATATAATGCTGAAGAAGTTTAAGGTCTGAAACCGGAAAGAAATGGGAAAGGGGGGGGGGAGAGACATCACTGTGCAATAAGGATCAGGTAAAGATACCTGATGCCTTGGTGTTGTAGGAGCTGGGTTTTGGCAGTCAGGGACTGTATATAGCAGTATTTGAACAAAATAGTTTTAAGAACACTTCACTTTGAAACAGTGCAGTTTTAAGATGAATGATGAGGGTATTGAGAAGGTTATACAGTACCTGTATCTGTACTTTATGTCAAACACTGTTGCATCTTCATCCTCATAGTTCTCATCATTGAGAGGCGCCATTTCTACTCGCTCTGCGGGAGTAGTTATAATGTCATATTTACGCGTTTTTCTTATCCTTTTTCCAGACCTACAGAGGTGAAACAATTACAGAAGTAAGTCAGCAGTGCAACCAGAACGGCAACATTTCCTCCAAATGAGAGAAAAAAAAAAAACAAAACAGTGTCATGGTGTGACTCTATGGGGCTTTGCAGAATTCAATACGTTTCATAGACTGTATGTGAAGCTACTGTATTCCATAGACTGTAAAACATAGACTAATATATACATATTAGAAATGAAGTATAGTATACACTAGGAACACTGACCGATTAGATGGGACAAATGGTTCATGTCTGCTGTCAAATTCTATGTTTCTATGTTAGATGATAGCTTTATTTAGAAAATGTTTTACCAAGAATACATTGATATTTATATATAAGTCCTGGAGAGTTCTTAAAGGGTCATACTGACAGCAGGAGATCCTGGTCCCGGGACCAGCCGGTAGCTCTGCAGCAGAGCCGAAATTGCGTTATTTAAAAACAATTACTTCATTGGAACGGTCTACAAAGTGTCTCTGGTTTGCAAGCACACTTTGTAGACAGTTTCAATTAAGTAGTTCTTTTTAAACAACGCGATTTTGTCTCTGCTGAAGAGCCACCTCAAGTCGTCAGACTTGAATCTCCTGCTGCAGGAAACGGGAAACTTTAGTGGTGAATATCTCTCAAACTGTCAGGGTTTGAGAGATGGCATTTTTGTAACCTCTACAATATTAAATAAAATTATAAACGGGCATTACTGACCCTTTCAGTTACACAAAACAGAGAAACAATAACAATATAAAAATGATACACAGTTTCATATTGTTCTTACATAGAAAGCAGCAGTTATTTTTAGGGATTTTAGAATGGGAGATCTGATTTAGATACAGACAGACAGATAGATAAAATGTTTGCATTTTCCACACATTCACCGGTAGGCACAGAACAACAGATACACTGTTCATTAACACGTTGTGGGTCCCCAATCTGACATTACTTACATTTGTTCTGTGGAACCCCTCGTACACTTCCACAGGAAGACAAGGGATTCCACAGAATGCAGTTTGAGTACCAATGACAGACATATGTATTGTTAACCCTTTGAGCAACACAAGGATGTGTCATGCATTCTGAAGCAATGCACTGGATGCCATCTGGTACTTAAAAGTTTAACTTTGGGTTTATATAAACTAGGAAAGAGGCACACTTATTGGGGATAGGCATCCTAAACACAAATATATTCAAGTTGAATGCAAAGAACAGTCAGGCTGTATTCAAGACACAATGGCATTTTTTTGTTGTTGTTTTTTTAAGATTAATCCTTTTATTGCCAGAGTTGTATGCAACAAATTGGTTCTCAATGCGATATGTACCCCTCTGGCAGTCAAGGAGTTAAAGGAACAGATATTTTGACTGCAGCAAAGGAAAATATTTTGACATTTTCGGGCAGGGCAGTGACAATCTGGAAATCCTTGCCAGGCAATTAGTTTCAGCACAGGCAGAATCTTGATCCAGGGAGAAATCATTTTGCTATTTAGGAATGAAAAGGGATTTTTCTTTTACCTCAGTAAGATTTTTGTTTGATACTTATGGTGGAATGCAAAAAGGTGAAGCATTAGCTATTTTTGAAAGCTGTGTATATTATATAGATTGCTATGCTTTGATGCAAGAAACATAGGTACACCTTGATGTTGAATAGCTCATGCTCCTAAATTAAAAGGCATGCTCCTAAATTAACAGAAAAAGTTAAGACGTGCCAACTCACAAAACAGGAGCCATAACCACTTTTTGAAATTTATTTGCCAAATGCCAATTCAGTAACATTTTGGAGCTAATTATTTTTCCTCATGTCTTGCCCCCAACCCCCCACCCCAACCTTAGCCACTATGAGGGAGATGTATAAACCTGGAGTTACTAAGAAAGTGTCTGTAAAAGTATCTCAAAGCAACACAATTATATGTATAAACATCTAACGACATTTTGCTAACTCCAGTTAGTTGACTTTTTTGGAAAGTGGAGTAGAAATGGTCTTGGCCAAATAAGAATTGTGTCCCAGTGTTTTTAGAAATAAATTTGCTAATTGCGCCAAAAATATAGCCAGTTTTAGGGATTAAATCATAACGCCAGGTAAAACCTGCTCTTATTGGAAGTATATAATACTGCTATGTGTGCAAATATATATTTGCTCAGATAGACTTTATTTCTTTATAAATATGACCAGGCCTTGTGAATTTTAGCGACAATTCTTAAGAATACACTAAGAAGGCTTTTTATACATGACCCCCTATAGCCCCTATGCAGAAATCTAAAGACGAGCAATTCTGGAGGAAACCAAATTTACCCTGGGGTAGTACTGAGATTTCCATTGATTAGAATGCAACTTTCAGCCCTTTGAATGCTAGGGGCCTCTTGCAATGTGTCTGAGACCTTTCTAGCATTCAAGTGTTTTAAAACTCAATTTCAAATAATGTTTTTTTTTCTCCCACTATGGTGCAACTGTTTTACTCAGATGACGGAGTTTTGATTCATTGCATCTCAATGCAGTATACATCACTGGCATTCAAAGATTACTTTGTTATGGGTTTACATAGTTTAAAAGATCGTGAGAGTTGTTATTTAGGAACCATTTTCTAGAGCACATTTGCAGACTGTGCAGGAGCTGAGAGCTAAGTTTCAGTAAGTACTCTTGTTTAAAGGGATAGTAATGTTTCAAAATAAAAGCAGCTCCAATTAATCTTCATAGTAATTGGGCCATGGAGAGTGTTATTTCAATACTGAGAGAGTTGTAGTGCAAGAGTAAATGAACAATAAAGTATCCCCCTCCTGCCCCTTTTACTGAGGTAACACTGCTCACCTCAGAGCAGAAAAGTGGTGTCCAGATGGCTTGCAGAGAGGGACAATCTTCAATTAGCAAACCTGAAAAACCTGTTAAGGGGGTGGGCAGGGTTTTCATTGTTCTCACAGTAAGAGGATTGTCCCTTGCTGTGAGCTGTCTGGTCTCAAGAACAGATTCCACATCTGAGGGGAGATGGCTTACACTAGGTAAAAGGAGCGGGAGGGGGGATATTTTATAATTCAATTACTCTTGAACTACAACTCTGACAGTATTGAAATAACACTCTCTACGGCCCAAATACTATGAAGATTAATTGGAGCTCCTTTTATTTTGAAACATTACTATCCCTTTAACCCTTTGAGTACCAGTGGTACGGAATGCATTGCACAGCAAAGCAATGCATTCCGTACCACTCTGGCACTCAAAGGGTTAAAATATCCTTATTCTATTTGTTTTTTGATAGGGTTCTTCCAGATGATGGATTTGGCTGAGAACACAGAGTTCTGTACACTAGAGGTAATACAGCCCATTGATTGATGTGTCAAAAATGGACTCCAATGCTGAACTACAAGACAATGGCCACAACTGAAGTTTTGGCATCAGAAAGCAGGCCTCAGGTCTCAGTCTATTGTTTAGAACTATGTGGGTAAGAGCAGCACTCCCATCTACATAGGACTGTGACAGCAGAAAATAAATTACTGGATATAATGCATAAAAGAAAGCACTAGTTCTCATACATAAATACAAAGGGGAGTAATTCTGGGGCAAATCAAGTGCAATTTAACATACAAATAAATATTCCTCAAATGCCCAATGATTTAAATGGGCCATTTTACCCCCTAAATCTTAGTGAGTTCTCCATTGCATTACTGTGCAATACACTTGTGACCTCTCTACCATTTAATGCTTTCAGTGCCAGAAGTTTGGTGAATAATTTTGTAACCTGACGGTTGGACACATAGCATTTTTGCTATCCATCTGTTTAGCTATGATTTCCATTGTACATTTCTAGTGGCATATTGAAAATGATATATCATTTTATTAAAAACAAATTCAGCTTTTCTATGGCAACTCATAACTAAATTTTGCATTGTGTAACAAGCTATGATGTCATAAATACAAAAAAGTAAAACATACTTTTTTGCCAATATTATAAATTATATATCAAAATCATTTCATGTTGGTAGAGAACATTTTAATTAGTTTTAAAAACCTTGAACTCCCTGAGTTCAAAACTACCAAATATGTTTAATTTTACCTACATATATTGCCTGCACAGACCCCTAATTAACAGGAGCACAAAATGGTATTTTCAACTTTACAAGCTAAAATGCACATTCCACTGGTCACAAGGTAAAGCAGTGCAATTTATATATCTATATATAGAAGAAGCATCATTACATAATGTATGTCTCCCTGAGGAGACAAACATACCCAGGGGAAGCAGTAAGGAGGAGATATACACATTTCCTCCAAACTGCCACTCCAGGAGATACAGGGAACGTGATTTTTCCTGTCAGAATCTTGGCAAGGAGTTAGCATGCCCTCAACTTCCCTCTGAACAGAAAATAAAACATGGCTGACTATCCCCACTCTGGCAGCTCACATCTCCTCACAACAATGCAGGTATTCAAATACAAACAATTCCCTAACATGCTCCCCTGCCACACCTCCAACAATCTTTGATGCCCCATTAACCCACTCCTACTGGTAATATAAAAAATGTTGCCTGTCAGGTGCTGTGCAATGAGAGGGAGACTCGCTTAACCTCAGGAGCGAATCTCCCTTGCATTGCACAGCATCTCATATGCACTGTCCATCGCATTGCACAGCTCCCTCCTACCACACCTCTAACAATTTTTATTCGGCATTGCACAGCACCCTCTTGCCAACCCCTCCAAGAATCTTTGATGCCCCATTCACCCACTCCTACTGCTAATATTAATTGAAAAAGACAAGCACAGTGGAAGTCATGAGGACCCTGCAAGTAAATGCACTTGAAACTGGTTAAACTAAGGCTAGGGAGTGGAAACAGCCAAGTTATTTAGTTCTTTAACTCTTTAAGTGTCTGCCTTCTGGTGGAGTTTACCAGCACTCCCTGTGTCCCTTATAGGACACAAGATAAATATACTTACTATGATATCTGGTCATCATTATCATATGGAGGTAATAGTGGGGCTATATAGTCATGTGAACAACTGTGTTTGTTATGTGGGTTGAAACACAACAATCAATAGTATCTGCAATCCGTACTTACAAGTTTGAGCGCCAGAAAGGTATGCAATGCATTGCTTTGCAATGTGTTACGTCCCCTTTTGGCACTCAAAGGGTTAAAGGTAACATTTTATTAGGAACAAAATATACATAGATTCTAAAAAACTTGTACAGGTCAAGACAGCAAGGTTACGTCATACATATAGATTTATCAACATTTTTTTCATTAAAAAAAATCTGATAAATTAATAATCATACATTACTAAATAAGATGACAGACAAGGTCATCCCTCATTGCTAGTACCTATATAATATCTTATTTTCTGAAAGTAGATATTCCATTGCATCAAATGAGGGGTCACTTGCCTTTCTATCCCTAGCATGGTATGAATTAAAGTTTCCGGAAGAAATGGCATACCATTTTGGAAATAAGATAATCATGCCACCCCTGCATAAAAAGAGGGACAACTCGCCTTTCTACCCCAGTGCATTACGCAAACATTTTTCTAAGATATTTATACTACCTCAAAGTACTAATGGCACAATGCAAGAAACGTTCACATTGGATAAAGGAAATTTTGTGCGCAGATAGATTTTGCGCATGTTCTTGAATTGTGCATAAAAAAAACAGTACACAGACGTATATATTCATTTGCAGTAGCAATTCTTGCATTAGGCGCATTCACTATTCCATTCACACAGATTCGTTAATCTTAGCCAAGCCCACAAAAAATAAATATACACAGCTGTTCGCTAATCTTGAATTTTCATGCGCAATTCAACAAAATCATGCTGAAACCTATTCCCTAGTGGTTTTCACACGGGAAATAGCGATTGCGCACGTTTCCTGCATTGCGCCATAAAATTCTTGTAAACAAAATAATGTCCTACTGTACTAATTAGAAGCTCCTCTTCTAAGAGACATAGCACCCCTTTTGCAAGAACTTACATAAGAGTTGCCACAAGCACAAAACTACTGTTAACAAAATCTAAAGTTTTTCTAAAATTCTTCAAATATGATCTGTTTACACTAAAATGGTTGTAAATACCAACATGAATAAAAGGTAGACAAGGCTATAATATGTATCAGAGCAAATATATTAGGATATTGGCTCTTTAAAAGCCTGCTCCCCCTTCCCTATGCTGACACAGTTAATGCATGCTGCCCTGAAGGCAGATGAGCAATGGTGCAGATTATTTCAAACAAACGTAGAGTTAACATTGTAGGTAAATGGGGGCTAAGATTGGAGTACTTTTAGAGAGCACCTAATATTTTGCTGCGCGCCTGCGCTGTCAGTCCTTTTTGGAGCTGAACGGCTCCTAGCAATGCCTCCTAGAGCCAGCTGGGACTGACAGAGCAGGTGTGTGGACGTCACTATGGAAAGACGTCCGTGCTCCATCCTGCCTGTCAGTCCCGGAGTAGATGCTCATTCTCATGAACGGGTAAGAATTCTGGCGACTAGTGCTACTGAGCAGCTAGTCGCCAGATGGGGGATTATTTGATACAACATTTTTTAAGGGTGGTAGTTCCGCTTTAAAGCATGTTGTGCAGCCCTTACAGAATTTCTACCACTCACTGACACTCTACAATTTTGGTGCAAGGCAAGGTGGGGAATGCACTACTGAACAGTGTCAGTCAGTGGAGGAGGTAATAATATACAGTTAAGACAGGAAGTGCTTGTATGGCATGACTAATCAACAAACCTATACAAATAACTAAAAAACGGTTTCCAATAAAAACTGCAGCATAAAGGCAATTTTTGAAGCTCCTTCAAATTTTTTTTTAAGTTGTTTCAGTTGATAGTGTCCCTTTAAAGTCCAATGTTAATTGTTTTCCTAGTCTTTAATAAAAGTATGATGTCATGGTGGAAGGAAGAAACAAAGGTAATTCCACTGCCTGGAGACTTAATTTAAAAGTTACTGCAGTACAAAGTTTCACAAAGTGGCAGAAATGTTACTATCACAGCCTATGAAGAACTGCAGTCTGAGGTGCAATGCATAGAATGCAGCAGAATAGTGGTGGACAAAATGTTTAAAACTTTGGAGCCAGATATGTTTAGGAGCTAACTAGGAGTTTTAATACAATGTATTTAAAATTGCCTGAAAATGTACGAACCCAGTCTCCTAAACTAAAGGAATTTTTCCAACCCTGAAAATAACTGCCAAGTTGCACTAATTCTAAGCGCAAGATGTTCAAAAGTTGTCATAATGAAAAAATTGTTGGATCATGAGTGGACGATAAAAGAAAGTCAATACTTTCAGAAGTAAACCTGTCATGTTTGAAAATGTGTCAAATAAAATGCTTTTTGTCTTTGAAGCGTACATTTCCAAAGAAACAAAGACAAATTTTCAAATAAAGATTTATTTTTACCAGTTAAAAGTATAGTGATACCTATAATATTAAAAAGGAAAAAAAAAAAAAAAAAAAAAAGTTGTAGGGTTTATCCCCCTGAGCAAAACAAGGGTACTCTCACTACTGAAAGGTGTTTTATTAAAAGTTATTACAACTCAAACTTGATTTTTTTACATACAGGATCATATTGGCCTGAAATTGTACAGAGGCGCTGTTGCTACACCATCCTATGGACCAAAGCTGTTCATAGGATGGTGTAGCAACAGCGCCACTGTATAATTTCAGGCCACTGTGATACTGCATGGAAAAAGAATGTAAACTTGAGCTGGAATAACTTTTGAACAAAACACCTTTCAGCAGTGGAAGTACTCTAGTTTTAATCAGGGGGATAAACCCTAGAATATACTTTTTTTTTTTTACATATTAAGTATTACTCTCCCTTGAACTCTACAGAAACGCTTCTCATACTACTTTAATTTGTCTTCTCCAAGTTTAAATTATTTTTATTTTGTTGGGACAAAAATTATGTTAATCAGACAAAAAAGTGATGGTTAAAAGAATGTTTTTACTGAAAATACCTTACAACATGACGGCGGATGGCGGAGTTGGATGCAAAAAATGACGGTAACATAAATGAGAACTAACTGGCCATGGCGTAAGAACTTTTTTATTCAGATTACAAACAATTTCAGTTACCACCACTTTGAACATCTTGCCCTAAGAGTTTAATCCTTTAACCCTTTAAGTGCCAGAGGGGTATGAAACACATTCAAAGAGTTAAGATAACAAAGACAAGATTTTGAGCTGAAAGATATTTGGAATGAAGCAAATCCCAGAAGTGGAAGTAACAGCAGGTAAATCCTTTAACCCCTTAATGATCGGGGAATCGGCGCCGCGATGCGACTGAACGTCCGCAGAGCATTTTTTTTTCCCGATTCCAGACTCCCCGAACGCTGTGCAGCCGCGGGGGGAGCCCGGAAATCCATGACGGTCATAGTACATCATGGGTCATTCAATCAGATCGACCCTTGAAGTACTATGACCGTCAAGGGTCGTTAAGGGGTTAATGTATGTTTTTTTCCCATAATAAACGGTTTACTGTCCCTTTATTTAAAAAACAAAAAGAGAAAGAGAAGTGTATGCAAGCTCTTTTAAAAAAATGTGTTGTCTATGTTTGGTGCACCAAAGGCTAGCTGAGAATGATGGGAGTTAATAATCCAACAGCAGATAGAGCACCACATATTAACTACCCTTTATTCAAACTTATGGGTTTCATTGAAGTCTTCTAACCAAGGCAATTGTCCAAGGAGTTAAACCTTAGAGGTTCCAGAAACACTTGTCACAAAGGTCTGATGAATGATGGATGTTTACACAGATGGATCAGCAAAGCCCTATACAGGAACCACATCTCTATGGCATGTATGCTCAGGAAGCCTCACATAATAGGCATTTCCTAGCCTCTAAACAATGCTTTCCTGACCTGGCCAGCCAGTTGGATCCATAAATAATTCTGCAGAATAGGTGGTGGCCATTTTATTCAGGAGATACAGCCATGAATGAACAAAATCATTTTTTTTTTTTTTTTTGTTCCAAAAAAACCTGATCTGACCCAAAATGGCACCTCACTTGACATTCCATTGTATCTTAATTTATACTGAGAAGACAAATTCTACAGTGGGAGAAAAATAACATTCAAAATACCATACATATGGAAATGTATAGTGATGTTCCTGGGCATAAAACCTTCAAGGTGTTATAATACTTTAAAACATCAGTCAGTCACACTCTTTAAAACAAGGTATTTATAATCTAATCATTTATATTCCCCTAAATACACAAACATATGCAACACACACACACACACACACATACACATACATACATATTTCAATTAAGTTGGCCAATTCTACAATTAAGGGGCTGAGCGTGTCAGTAGACCAGTAGGGGCTTGCATTTCATGGAAACCTGCAGAGGTTTCACATTTATTGAGGCTTTTTACTCACAGTGAGCTGTTTTCATGTTGAATATAACATTACAAATATATATGTACATGCACACACAAACATATGCATGATATTATATGGCATGGAAATCTGGGTCAGCTCCTTCACTGCAGAAGAGGCCAACTTAAAAAAAGGGTGGTGGGAAAAAAATGCTTAGATCTTATTGGCAGTCACATTCCAATACTATATAAATGTATTTTAGCCCTTAAAGCGGAACTACCACCCCTTGTAAACTTTGCCCCAAATAATTACCCATCTGGCGACTAGCTTCTCAATAGTGCTAGTCACCAGAATTATTACTGCGTTATTGAGAATTCTATACTGCTCCCGGACAGACAGCCAGGAAACAGCACAGATATCTTTCTATAGTGACGTCTGAGCGCCTGCGCTGTCAGTCCCTTTTGGCACAGAATGGCTTCTAGCAACGCCTCCTAGAGCAGGCTGGGACTGACAGCGCAGATGAGCAGACGTCACTACGGAAAGATGTCTGCGCAGTTTCCTGGCTGTCTGTCCGGGAGCATTATAGAATATTCTCAGTAACATGGTAATAATTCTGGCGACTAGCACTATTGAGAAGCTAGTCGCCAGATGGGTAATTATTTGGGGCAAAGTTTACAAGGGGTGGTAGTTCCACTTTAAAGGTCATGTGTGTAACACAACCCAAACTTCACAGGTTTACCCTTTGAGTGCCAGAGGGGTATGCAAAGCAATGCGTTGGATACCCCTCTGAAGCTCAAAGAGTTAAACCATTACTAGAGATAAATATCAAGGATCCATGAATGCATCAGCACGTTGCTGGAGAATCACTTGCGGTACTTAGAATTAGGTTAGGCTTTGTCAAAAAAGGAATACAAATGCGTACACAGTCTCAATTAAATCATCAGACCTACTTTATGCTGTGTCACATTACCAGAGTCTGACTTCCTTTCAGCTCTCTCTTTAGAACAATTTTCTTAATTACTTTTTTATAACGTTATAACAAACTCCTCAGCAAATACACACATTTTTGGCAATAGCCAGTTCAAATTTGGAAAGAAGTATATACTTCCTAACCCCCTCCATTAAATATATGTTTTTATGAATATTACATTTCACTCCTTCCCTCACTACAGAATCACAGTAGTCTTTTTAGTTGATGGTTTTTGTGTGCACTTAACAATTGGTAGGACATATATACCACCAAAAGGACTCTTTTTCCTCTTTTTGTTCTCAGCTATCGTTTCTTTTGTAAGAGTGAAATTAATCAAGCTCTAAAATGCTGGATGGGAAGGAAATCCTCTTATTTATGTGTCTATTACCCATTTTACAATACATCAATCACCGATTCATCAATAAGAAAGTACCAGCTAGAACTGCCGTTCTACTAGTTTCAGGCTAGCTGATCCCATGGAAAGATACAGGAAGGAAACATGGTATTTTCACTAAATATTAACTGTATTTCCTTGCCTCGTATACACAAGACAAGGAATTCGAATTGGTCATCGATAAACACACAAAGGTGTCTGTCATTGATCACTGCCTTTACCACCATTTAATTAATTCTGGCCCAAGGCAGCTGAAAAGGAACAGAAGTATTTTGTAAATAAGATAGAACTAAGTGAAAGTTTATATCAACAAACATTTGTTTATATTCAGCAATTCTGAACCAGTTTGAACAGTTGGCTATTTTTTCCATTTCTGGAAACATCAATACTTCACTGGAACGGTCTGCGGACTGCAAACCAGGCATACTTTATAGACTGTTCCAATGAAGTATTTATTTTTAGATTGCGCTATTTTGGCTCTGCTGAAGAGCCTCCTCGAGTCGGCCGACACGAATCTCCTGCTGTCAGCTTTACAGCTGACATCAGTGAGAGGAGAACTTTAAAACGTTGTATCTGTCAAACCATAAAGGTTTGAGAATTAGGACTTGCACCAATCCATTTCGTTTTGGATTAACTACAATATTACTTTTTATTCATGCAAGACATTATTATCCCTTTAAACAAAACTCTAGGAACAGAGATGAGAAAAGGAATAGTTCTCTAGCTATGTGAAATGTTGATTGATCTGTTTGAAATTCAGTGCATTACTTCACAAATATGCCTGAAGAGAAATATTATTAATAATACATTGCATCCCTAGGAAAGCCAGTAAAGGAGGAGTTAATCGGCAGTGGTTCTTTTTATACAGCTATACAGATAGTAAAATCCTGCTCCAAATGATAAAGCTTCTAAAAGAGCAGGCTTGGTGTCTCTCATCTGTAAATTATGTAATAAAAATGCCAGGCCATTTAAGTAAAATCAAAAGCTCTTAAAAGCAATGTTAAGTAGTCACAGAGCGTGTGTAAATCACACCATAAAAATGCTCCTCTGGGGCAAATGGATTAAATATTGTGGGTCCTATTCGTGACAGTCTGTTCCTTCTGTAAGCCTGCCTCCCCTGACCAGGAAAATTGCATGAGATGTAAACCTTCTGCGGCATGAGCAACGAAAATCAATCAGCAGCCAGTTTCAAAAAGCAAAAGATTTCCCCCCCTACTTTCCTCCCTTTTTAACCCTTTGAGTACCGCAGAGGTATCCAACACATTATGTTGAAATGCACTGGATTTCTCTCTGGCACTCAAAGGGGTTAACAGGAAAACTGTGTTTAACAAAATCCAACAGATATAATTATGGCAAATGTTCCCAATTGGGATACAGGGAGAAAACTGAGGTTTTCGTGGAAATGCATTGTTTGCATACTCTCATTAAAGATCCTAAGCTCAGTGATGGGTAATTTCCACGCTTACCACTGCTATTGAAATTACCATTCTTATCATCCTTAGCCAAAGAATAGGCAGTTGGGGATGATGAAAACTGTAGTCCAACAGCTATAAAAAGAGGCAAAATGACTACCCCATTTCTAGTCAATCTTCAGAATTATTTACTTATCACTTCAGTTTATTATATCACTTCAGTTTATAATTCTTCACTGCCAGGTGAGTAGTGCTGCCCCCCCACCTTGAAGTAAACGGTTAAAAGGCAATTATAGAACAGAATATGTTGCCTTAAGAGTCACAAAATTAATTTAGATGTCCTTCAAACAGCAGTCATATCCTATTTAATAACTCGCTAAAACATGTGTAACGACACAGTCATGTGCAGTAGAGACTGCCAGTGAACAGGCTGATACAGAGCTGGACGCTCTGAAGGAGCATCTAGCTATGTATCGGCTGTGGCGCGGGCAGTCTCTACTGCACATGACTGCCCCGCAACCGGCTGCCAGTGGCACTGTGTGTGTATATATATATATATATATATATATATATATATATATATATATATATATATATATATATACACACACACACACACACAAACTTTTTTTTATTTATTTTTTTTTTTTTTGCATTATATCAGCAATTTTCTGTATACTTCCTTCAGTGGGGCCCTTGTAGAGGGCTCATGGGCTGTAACCTGGATTCTGTTAATGTCAGGATTCCCATATTAAACTGGGTGGGTCTTAATCAGGTGGGCAGGAAGTGGAGGACGAACAGTGAGGGGAAGGAGGAGAAGTGGGCAGAGTTTTAAAAAAAAACAAACAAACTCATAAGAGCTGGTCAGTCAGCCTCTGTCCCCAAAGACCCTGTAATTAACACTAAAAAGCAGAGACTTCAGTGCAGATCCAGAGGCTTTCCAGGTACACCTGCGTATAGTCATCACTACTGAAATCTGCCTCTAGATCACACCTCCTCATAACAAGCAATAGGCTTCAATAGTCCTGAATGCCTTGTAAGGGCTCCTGGTCTAATCGGATTGTGATCTGAAACAACTAAAGGTGTCTAAAACAGAGATGAAACGCAAACACAAACAGTAAATACAAATAACTCAGATCTGTCACAGGAAACCTACTGATAAACAAAGAGCCACTTATTCATAGGCAAGGTATAGCTCCCCTTTTAAAGTCGATCGGTTATATTTATTGAGACTAAAAGCTGTATAGGTATCTAATTAATTTGCCTATAACGTGTACTTTTAAGGTTTTAGATATTTTTGATTTAGTAGTTGAGGAATCTAATCTCAATGGCACTTTCCTTTTCTGACTTTGTCAGAAATTAATAAATTACTCATGTCCAGAAAAATCACATCTCTTCACCATAGGGGTGGGATAAATTGATAAGGAAGATTATTCATGTTTTGCAAGAGACAGAAGCTCCCGCTGAGGGAAGGACTTGGAAAGGTGGTGGAAAGAAAGAAAAGAAAGAAATCAAAAAGAAAAGAAAGGCTGTACATCTTAAAAAAGTAGAGTACAATTTTAATTTTTAATAAACAGACAAAGCTATTTTTAAAGGAACCTACACAGTCTGTTGTAATACTATTTTTGTCTGACAGGCTGACGGTTTAGCTTTTCTAAAATTACCCTCAGACTGTTATGTCTTCCTGGGGATGGTGAAACAAACTTCCCCACATCCAACATGGTGCAGTGCATTCCTTAGACTACAGTGAGGGTGGTGTCTGTTCAGATGGAGGCCCCACCCTCACATGAAAGGAAATCCACTCAAGTATAGAAACCAAGGGAACCCCTCTGCCCAGGACTCATAAAATATTTTTTTTCTTCCAGAGGGAAGTCCTGTGTTTCACATGGAATAAAATGATTTTTTTTGGCAAGTACACAAAAATCCCCTTTTCTCTTATATCCTATGTGGAACTCAGGAACCTTAAAGATATACCAAAGCATCCACAAAGATTCCAAGGAGGGAAGGGGAAAAACCCATAAAAATAGAGACCAGTTCCAAAAGAAACAAACTGCCACAACATGAATCTCACATGCAAACCACGGAACAGAAAACTAAACAGCTTACTGGGAAAGAGAGACTAAGAAGGACACCTACACAAGCTTGTAGGACCTTCTGACCAAAACTGGCTTCTGGAAAATCCAGCATATAGACATGGTAGTGTTTGACAAATGTGTGAAGGGACAACCACATCGCCACCTTAAACAGCCCCAAGGGCAACCCGCAGATCTGGTGGAGTGAGCCATGACCAGAAAGGGCAAAGGTTTCTTCCTGAGAACATACGCCTGGTGAACAGTCGCCTGAAAGCAAGAATCCACTGTTACCTTAGATGCAGTCTGGCCCACACACAAAGGCTCTCAGAAATTACAAAAACCAAATCAGATTTTTGAAAAGGCAGGATGCGATGAATATAGTACTTCAAGAAATGAATCACATCCAAAAGGATGAAGTTCTGATCCTGTCTGTTAGATGGTGCAGGACAGAGAAGGAAGAACACTTTCCTGGTTAATATAAAACTCCGAAACTACCTTATGGAGGAACCCTATGGGAGTCTGCAAAAAGAGCCTGTCTGAGTGGAAAACCTGAAAAGGAGGTTTACAAGACAGACAGAAGTTTGCCCACATGCCGAACAGACGACAGACAGCAAAACGGCTGCCTTAAGTCTCAAAAAGGCAGAAAAACTAAAGACAAAGGCTCAAAATGAGCCTTCTAAAGTACTCTTAGAACTAGGCTCAAGTCCCATAGAGGACTGGGATCCTGAAAGACTTTACTCAGGCAATATGGAGAAACCCCTGTAAAAGGACAGAAAGAGCTAAAATCTTTTTCAGGACCATCCTAAAGTAAGACCAAAATGGTCAGAAGAACACAAAAAACAGGGAACACACCCTGTGGTACACTTTGGAAGAAGAACAAATCCTAGTCATCTTATCAGTTTTCCGTTCCTCAGTGGAAGAATGCCCAATGATAGGGGAATCACCCTCTATAAAATGGCTCAAGTGACTTTTGTGGGTGCAGGATGGCCCTGGAAACAAGAGTCTAAGACCTCTTGAACAGAGGAAGAAATGGAACTCACTGAAGCACCGCACCCCTCACCCGCACAAAAAAAAAAAAGTAATAGAAGTTAGAAATAGTTACAAAAGTCCCAACCAAAAGAGGACTATACTTAAAGAACCATGAAAGAGAAAACAAAAGTGAACTAAGTTATAAAGGAAGAAGCCACAAATGGAAAGGAATGCCTTACAGAAAGGCAGTGAGGGGGTTAAAAGAAAAAAAAGCAACAGTGTTATATCCTTCCCCAATAACATAGAGTGTTAGTCAGGCTCAAACACCATAGAATGGAAAAATGTGGCTGCTAGACAAACACACAAGCAAAAAAAGCTGTGCCTGCTGAAAGAATGCATCTGTCCTCCTCAGTCAACAGGCTCCTATATACCAAGCAAGCAACTGCTCAGATAAAGCTGTGAGGAGAGGGCTGATTATGTAAGTTATCCTCAAACAGACCCATCCTATATAATAATTCGCTAATTCGTGTGTAACGCCGCGACATGCTCCTTCGGAGCGCCCAGCTCTGTATCAGCCGCAGCGCGGGCAGTCTCTACTGCGCGTGACTGCCCCGCGACCGGGTGGCAGTGGCACTGTGGCCCGTGTAACGGGCTGTTCAACTAGTATAACAATATTCTGAGAAAATTTGCAGAAAATTAGTAACCAGGAATATTTTTTTCACATTCATAGCGGTCACTGTTAATGATGGGTGAAGACTGAGAACATTTTCCTGCGTGATTTTTCATTAAAAACAGACATTTTTTTGAAAAATGTTTCTCCTTTTCATCAATTCCAACAAATTTTACTCCTATCTTTCCTATGGTGCAACATTTCCTAGCACAATATTACTTCTTCTGAGGGCTGCAGTAGAGAAATAAGTAGCTGAAAATCTAAGTTGTGAGTCCTACAGCAACATATGCCTTGGAAAGTTTGTTAGCATGCACAGTGCATTTGTCCTTTGCCCACAGCACTAGTTTACTGCTTAAAAGGAAAGTAACGCTTTATATATAGTAAGTTTTATATTGCAAGGTTTTCCTCCTGAGTACAATAAGGGCACTCCCACTGCTGAGAGGTGTTTTATTAAAAAGTTATAGCAGCTCAAACGTGAATTTTTTAGGTGCAATATCGCAATGGCATGAAAACAGTGGCGCTGTTTCTACATCATCCTATGGAAAGTTCTGGTCAACCATAGGATGATGTACCAACAGCTCCAATGTAAATTTTCAGGTCACTGCGATATTGCACTTAAAAAATTCAAGTTTGAGCTGCTATAACTTTTGAATAAAACACCTCTCAGCAGAGGGAGTACCCTTGTTTTACTCAGGAGAATAAATCTTACAATGTAAATATTATATATTAAAGTGGAACTACCACCTGTTTTAAAGTCATCTAATTCCCCATCTGGCGACTGGCAGTAGAGAGCGCAGACATCTTGCCATAGTGACGTCTTTGAGCCTGTGCTGTCAGTCCCAGCCGGCTCTCGGAGGCATTGCTAGGAGCTGTCCAGCTCCAAAAGGGACTGACAGGACAGGCGTGAAGACGTCACTATTGCAAGATGTCTGTGAGCTCTACTGCCTGTCAGCCCCAGAGCAGTGTCTCGTTCTATTTAACCAGATAATTATTCTGGCAATTAGCACTACTGAGCAGCTACTCGCCAGATGGGGAATTAGATGGCATAAACTTTAAAACAGCTGGTAGTTCCGCTTTAAGTGTTACTACCCCTTTAAGAGACACTGGCATATATTCATTATGATGTCGAGAGAGAAAAAAGTACAACCTACAATGTGGCAGATGTGTATGGTAGTGGTGGTAGGGGACTGGCATGGTGTAATTAATCGGTGTGTGTGTGTATAATTATATATTTATTTATATATATATATACTAGTTGAACAGCCCGTTACACGGGCCACAGTGCCTCTGGCAGCCGGAGGTCCCAGCTCTGTATCAGCTGCGGCGCGGGCAGTCTGTACTGCGCATGACTGCCACACGTGCAGCAGTGTCTACTGCGCATGTCGGGCGTTACACACAACTTAGCGAATTATTATATAGGATATATATATATATATATATATATATATATATATATATATATATATTTTTTTTTTTTTTTTTTTTTTTTTTTTTTCCCTACAGCAGTTTTTACCATTATCATGTGTGCATCAAATGTAAGCTATCCTTTTTAGATTACTGATAAACATTACTTATCATCACAGCAGTGGTCCCAAGTGTTGTAGATGGTAGCAACCCCTCTTCACATCCCTCCTCCTCATCTATGCTACTGTTAATATATTTGGCCTGGCTTTCTGCTTGTACAAATCAGGCACAGCCATCCTGGAAACATAAATGCGGCTTGGGATATGCCAGAGTTGAACTACACTTGACATCATTTCTCTGAAGTCTCGGTTTCCCACAAAACAATATGGCAGCATGTCCACTGCCACCTTGTCATTCCACAGGCATACTTTGGGATTGTGTCTGCAAAGTGTTTGACTCCTTCCCAGGAACTCAGTCAGTGTGGGTTGGCAGGACATGGCACAAGAGCCCTATAACATTATTGCTTTAACAAAATGACTAGAGGAGATGGTGGAGGTAGAGGCAACATGTGTGTGTGTGTGTGTGTGTGTGCAGTCTATGACTCTTGTCATCTCCTACAGCAAACCTACAGTCATCATGCTCCTTTGCAGCAGAAGCAATACGTGTTATTTGGAATAAACTGTGGGCAGTGGCACACTCTCTGACACACAAATATCGTCACTATTCCCCTTATCTGCCACGGGGCCCTGGGAACTTTTTGGAGTGCTTCTGCTAGTTGGAGCACCTCTAAACTGAAGACAGTAGGTCTCCCCATTAGACCTATGGTTTTGCTGCAGGTGGGATCTCATAGAGGAGGTGCCTAAGTGTGAGTCTGCTTTACCCCTGCTCATGTGCTTTTTGCAATATGCTTAGGTAGCAATATACTTAGCTTTTGGATCCTGAGTGAAGAATCTCCATATTGTGGGCTTCATGGACTGAGGGATTCCTGAGAGGCTGCTACCACCACTGGGCTAGATGTTGATGTAATTCTAATGCTACTACCAGTAGGCAGCAATGGTGCAGCTCTTCCAACAGCAGCAGCAGAACTACTCGTCATAGCTAAGGTTACGGATGATAGCAACCTGTGTTGCAGTTGTTGTTACAGCTGGTTACTCAACACACGTGTGTGTGGCTGAGTGGAGCTTGAACTTGGAAATGGCAATGATGCTGATAATTACTGACAGGATAAATGTGTACTTTTGTGATCTTTGCTTGTCCAGGGTCAGACTTTCCATTTGTTTTCTCAAACAGTTTATAGATAGACACAGTGCTCCTTTTCAGTGGTGGAAGGTTGAGCCATTGCCTTTCTGCTACCTTTCTGGCCGTATCATCATCTCTCTTACTCTCAACTTCATCTGTATCTGAACAAGAGGAGGATGGTGGAGGGATATATTCTAGACCTGCATCATTATCAATCATTAGTTCATCTTCAGCATCAGCATTGCCCACCGCTTCTTGCCCCCTACCCTTATATTCCTCTAAGCATTAAGAGGTGTCATATAATGTCTTTTTACTCTGTGGTGTAACTGGTTTTCTCCAGAATTACTCCAGTTTTATATTTAAGGCCAAGTGTGTCTTTCTAGAATTCTGTACCTACTGCTCCACTTTGATGGAACTCATCACAAAAAGACTAGTAGAGTAAAAATGATACCTTTATGGGCTAACTGTGTGGCTCTGGGTTGCAAGAGAAGCTTTCAAGCCAACTAGGTATCTTCTCAGGCATAATAATAAGAATGCATCCTAGAGCCACTCAGTTAGCCAATAAAAAGTATCATTTTTACTCTACTAGCCCCCTGATATGTCTAACACCTTACCGCACTTTACCTAAAGCACACAAATAAGCTCACAGAACTGATTTTGTGCTCCAAATAGTTCTGCGCCTTCCTAATGGCAGCTTTTTGCAAAACAAAATGGACACTTTAAGGTATGTGAAGTGCTGCAATAGTGAGGTAACTCATAGGCATGTCAATGCATTGTGTTCCTCTGTACCAAGGTTCAGACTGTGTACAAACTGAAAAAAAAAAAATCAGCACATCAGTCTTCATTCTCAGCTATGGTGTCAAGGATTTGTTTGGCAACGTTATGCACTAGAGGAATTATGCACCGAAATGTCTGAACACATCTGTTCATAAGCACAAGCACAGGTTTAGCAAAGGTATATATATAAGCACAGCTCATTTGATGTGATTTAATTTACTATATTCACCTCCTAGTATTTTATCAGTGCCTAAAAGCCACTTTATGGGGTATAAATGTTATGAAGAAACATGCATCTGATACTGTTCAGGTTGAGCACCAATTGTACTACATTAATAGGTGTGTGCCCCATAGACCTCAGCTGGAACTTGTGGCTTTTAGGGGCCACACAAGAGCTACAGAACGGCGTTTGAACTGAACCTCCAACAACAGATATCAGGCTAAGTGGTCTGTATTTTCAATCCCATCAAATGATTGTGAGGGAATACATTCCCAGGAATTATGATTGTCAATAAAGCAGAATAAATAGGTGTTATTGGTGGTGTAATCACAACCTGTCATTTCTAAGGATTAACTTATTGACTACAATCAGCAGAAGATTCTGGGCAAACCAACTGCACCATGGGGAATAGAAAAAATTCACCATGTTACCATTTATTTAACCCCTTTTGAATCGAAGTAGTGTCTAACAAACTGTGGGGCTTTTCCCACCTGAATGTTAGAGAGGTCTACACAACATTGCAAAGACGTGTGCTGGCAAACTGTGACGTTAAAAGGTCAATTTAAATAAATGAGAGTTTGGATTTGTCCCGTATAATGGGCAGTGTGTTCAAAGGTATAACGACAAAAAAATGTTGTATGAAGATAAAAATAAGTAATTGTATGCATGAACTACATATTTTCTATAGAGTATACGACAAAAAACTAGTTATGACGGACAAAGGGGCGGGGCTAAGCTATTCTCCAGTGTCGTATAGAGGAAAAGAAAATTTGTCGTAACTAATGACAAAAAAATGTCTTGCAAAAGACAAAATTTGTATGTTAAGAAAAAAGTGGAGGAAGTGAGAATTTTTGTCTTTAGTCAAGACATTTTTGTCGTTAGTAAAGATATTTTTTGTCATTACATATGACAATTTCAGTCAGGACAAACAACATATTTCCAATCACAACCGACACGCGCTGAAAATATTAATGATCCCAACGACTCTGTACTTTGAAAAGTCATTACAAACGACAAAAGCTATTTCACTACTTCTTTGAACATACGGCCCTATAGTGCAGTTGGTTTACTCCAGAACTGCTATTTAGTTTCCTGAACACAGACCTAAGGGCTGTATGCCCAAAAGAAAAGTGATGGCGTTCTGGGGCCAAACCATTTGTACTATAGGGGAGAACTAAAAATTTCCCAAATTCTCGATTTAAATGGAGATTTTAACCCCTTGAATGCTAGAGAGGCCTCCAACTCAACCATTTGCACTATAGGGTAGAACTAAAAATTCCAAAACAATCTAATTTATTTAAATGGTGATTTTAACCCCCTTTTTTAACCCCATTGCTGCACTGGAGACCGCCTTAGCATTCAAGGGGTTAACATTTCCATTTAAATCAATGATAATATTAGGAATGTTTTTAGTTCTCCCCATACTACAAATGCCTCAGGACTCCTTCACTTTTCTGTTGAACATATGGCCCTAAAGATCTATAATTGTGTTAAATATAGCAATATTCACAGCTGAAGCACCGAGGACTTACTGACAAACACTGTTCACTACAGGCACAAAAAATTGCTAAATTGACATCTGTAACAAATATATGTTGCAATAAAAGTGAATTCTATAAAAGTTTATATGAGAACAACAATAATAATAGAACTCGTGATAAGCACTCCGGGAAAGCAGAACATTTCTCAGTAGATAAGTACTTTACATTTCCCCAAACAATGGAGTTGAATGTTTAACCTTTTAAAGACGATAGAGGTGTACAGTGCTGCACAGACCATCGCTTAGTCCTTAACTCTTTCGGTGCCAGTTGGGTTCCTGGCACTGAAAGGGTTAAATGGATAGCTTCTGTTCATTCGTATGACCAATAAAAGGATAATAATCTTTAACCCTTTAAGGACTAGAGAAGGCTGTGCTTTGCCCACGCCACCAGTCCCTAAAGGGTTAAGTGACAGTATTAATATTTAATTTATAAAAAAAATTGTAGGGATTCCTGTTTAATTTTGCAGTCTGGTTTGAGCTGTAATAATTTCTGAACGATGTGTGCTTCTTTTTTACTAAACAAATAAAGTTCACAAATTCCTAATGATTTAAATGGGGCTTGTAACTCTTTTTAACTCTTAAAACTCCTTGTTGGTGCCTAATTTTGATATTTATTATTTTTGCTCACAAATAAGTAGTCTATTACCTTTTATTGAACAGGCAAGGTTGAAATTAAAATAGATCTATCCTCACATGATTCTTGGGTTCGGGTTCTGTATCATTATTTATTAACCCCTTGGTTGCTAAAGAGTCTCCAATGAACTGCAAACTCAAAGGGATTAACTGTCAGCCTGACACCAGTGCCTGAAACGCAGTTTGTGGTTTATGTTTTCTCATTAAAGTTGTGTATTTTATCCTCGGGGTGTTTTGCTTGAATTCGTAGTCATATGCAGCGTATCATGGTAATCAGGAAGAGCATCACGCGCTGAGATACATGTAGGAATAGAAAAAAAATAAAATTCTTCTGACTGCCTCTTTTGTTACATTTTTTCTTGTCTTGAACGTATTTTTAGATCCCAAGCAATGGTCATGTTTTCCTGCCTCTACATTACAAGTTTCTCTTCCCAATCTTGTTTTTTAAAAATCCTTTGACTTTTCACCTCATTTCCCCACTACATTTCCTACATAAACAAACTTGACACTTATGGACAGCTATGTTCATAGAATCTGGAATGTCTGCCAGCGAAAGTGGAAGGAATGTGCTGCTTGAGCACATCCACGCTACTGCTGTACAGTGGCCACTGTCAGATCACAGCACACCACTGCCATTTTGGAGCAAATGCAAGTAACAATTAAAGAGCAATTCTGGAACAAACCAACTGCTCCATAGGGTACACATTTAAAGGGACTACATCACCTAAGAACAACTGTGGTGATTATGAGATTTCAAAATCACATATTTGTTGCATTAGCCTTTTTAATTTAGGAAATACGTTTGATTCAGGGGCATTACTGGGGGTGAAAGGGCTAAAGCCCGAGTCTTTCTGTGGGTAGCCCCAAGTGTGAAGGGGTGATACAGCAGCAGTGGGTAGAAGTTTGGGTTAATGCTTTAGACTGCAGCTAGTTGACTCTGGACCCCTGCTTGCATTAAATTGGGAGGAACCAGGGGACCTGTTTGTGCATGCTGGAGTTTTCTTTATCAGACAGAGTGACACTTTCAAAGTTGCACTGAGAGTCTGGGCCCACAGAACAAGTTTGAAAGTGGTGCCCCACAAGATGACAAGGGTTTACCAATTTCACCCACAATGATTGACCAATGAAACACCAGCCACAACGTGTAGGAGGTGGTGTTTCATTGGTTGTCCTCACAGTGCTAGAGGGCAGAGGAGGAACAGAACAGTGCAGTGGATGTAGTATCCCTCTGTACTAGAGATGCACCGATACCAGTTTTTTAAGACCGAGTACGAGTACCGATACTTTTTTCAAGTACTCACTGATACCAATTACCAATACTTTTTTTGCGGTCATTTGCTAGTTTTCCAAGTACCTAAAGCATATATGTGTGTGTATATATATATATATATATATATATATATATATATACATATATATATATATATATATATATATATATATATACATATATATATATATACATATATATATATATATATATATATATATATATATATACATACATATACTTTAGGTACTTGGAAGTATCGGTGAGTACTTGAAATATATTATATATATTATATATATATATATATATATATATATATATATATATATATATATATATATATACACACACACACACACACACACACACATACACACATACACACACCACCTCTTGATTCTCCCCTTTTGCCTCTTTCTCCCCCTCTTGATTCCCACCTTTTACTTCATTCTCCCCCTCTTGAGCTCCCTCTTTTTGCCTTGGCTTTTTCTCTCCCTTTTGATCCCCCTTTGTCCCCCTCCTTGACTCTTGATCCCACCCTTTTGCCTCTCTCTCCCTCCTGATCCCCCCTCCTTTTGCCTCTTCTTGGCCCCCCTCCTTTTGTCTCCTGATCCTTCCTCCATTTGCCTCTTTTTTCTCCCTTAGTCCCTTTTGCCTATTTTTCTCCCTCTTGACCCCCATCTCTACCTCTTTCACCACCTGCTCTTCATGCCCCATCTTCCTCTGTTGATCCCCCTTTTCCTGCCTTACCCTCCTCTGCTGGGTACTCGCTGTTCTCTCGCGAGCCCCGGCAGAGGTCAGCGTCGGAGCATTGCCATGGTAACTCGCGGAAATGCTCCGACGCTGCATGAGGGAGAGAGGCGACCGGGGAGCATTGTGAGCAGCTCCCCGGGCTCCCTCTCTGCAGCACCGACCCTGACACAGGGTATACTGGTGCTGGGATCAGCTGGGATCGGCACCAATACCGATATCGGTGCAACCCTACTCTGTACCATTAGCGATGGCGGAGAAGCAGGGGCAGGACCACCAGCATGCATTAGTTGGTAAGTCATCTGCTTTTTAACTTTGTTTTGCAATGAGTTGGATGTGCCTTTGGCAGGGTTAATGGTTATGAAACGAAAACAAGATACTTAAACCATGATGATGCAAATAGATTTCCTCTACTGGGTATAAGCAGATGAAAAAAATTGCCAAGCTATAAGGTCACATGTATAATAGGTACAAATTCAACACATGACGCTACGCCAATACAAACTCATTCAATGATGAAACGACAATACAAACCCCATATAGGATATTCTTAGATATTATACAAGATCCAAAATCACATAAAAAGTATACAGTGCAGGGAGGCTCAGAAGCCATGTCTATATTACAATATGTAAATAGTCACTGATAAAAAACGTACTTCTTCCTACACATTGCAGGGTTATCCTGTATGCATCAGATACACATTAAAATAACAATTCAGTGCCCAATACAGTATATGAACAATGTCAAAAAGGACTACCAGCATGGAGGCAATAAGAGAATAATCATCCATGGGGCATACCAAATGTCCAAATATATTAGTCACAGAGAAAGTAGGATCACTTCTATAGATTTAAAAGTAAAATGTAGTATATCAATGCTTCATATTTGCAAAAATTCTCAATTAAATGTAAATAATAAAGCCCTTATTTTGACTTCAGTAACTGGTAATATCAACCATCCTCCCTAAAATCGACCTAAATAAATTGCTAGTAGAGAAGATCAAGCATCCTGTTTCAGTTCTTACAATACAGATGACACAAACCAGTATTAAATAATATCCTATACAGATCATACAAAAAAGGTGTATAAGGGGCATGCACTTTACTATACAATCCCCTTGAAATATTGATTTCCCATTAAACAGGTACCAGGAGGTACCTAATTACCCCAATAAATCGGATACATCTTTGTTACAGTGTTTTGTCTCATTGTTTAAATTTACAGAAGTAATAATACTTTCTCTTTGACTCATTTTTTTAGACATTTTGTATGCCCCATACAGTATTCTCTAAGGGCCATATGTTCAAAGGGATAACGACAAAAAAATGTATGAAGGATAAAAATAAGTCATTGTAGGCATGAAAGACATTTCTATAGAGTATACGACAAAAACCTAGTAATGTCCATTGTGTACGACAAAACTGCTGGGCAAAGGGGCGGGGCAAGGGAGTGGCTAAACTATTCTCCAGTGTCATACAGAGGCAAAGAAAATTTGTCATAAGTAACGGCAAAAAAAAATGTCTTGCAAAAGACAAAATTTGGACGGAATGTGAAGTTCTGAATTTTTGTCTTTAGTGAAGACAATTTTGTCGTTAGTTAACACATTTTTTGTCATTACATACATTTTTTGTCTTTACATACGACAGTTTCAGTCAAGGCAAACGACATGTTTCCAATCACAACCGACACTCTCTGAAAATATTAATGAGCCCAACGACACTGTACTTTGAAAAGTTGTTACAAAACGACAAAAGCTATTTCGCTACTTCTTTGAACATACGGCCCATAGTGCCTCCGTACTGGTAGTAATTTTTGACATTCACACACTGTATTGGGCACTGCATTATTTTAATGTGTGCTTTATCAATACAGGATAAAGGGTGCATCTTTCTGTAAACTTGCAATGTGTAGGGAGAAGTACGTGTATTATCAGTGGCTATTTACACATATAGACCGGGCTTACCATGTTCCCTTCACTGTATTCTTTTTATGTCATTGTGGATCTTGTAGGCTCCGTGATGTCACCAGTGTAGCACTTTATCAAGTCCTGCGATATCACTATCATAGCTTAATTTCATTTGTAAGCTCTGTGGTATAACTAGTGTAACTCCAATTCAATTGTAAGTGCTATGATATGTGTATGATATGTGTAGCTTCATTTCAGTTTTAACTCTGTGGTCTCTCCAATATACACACATTTCAACTGTAAGCTCTGTGGTATCACTACTGTAGCTATATTTTTACTGTAAGCTCTGTGGCATCACTAATGTAGCTTCATTTCTATTGTAAGCTCTGTGGTATAACTAATGTAGCTCCATTTCTATTGTAAGCTCTGTGGCATCACTTGCTTTACTTTACAACATTAATACCTATAATAAAAAAAGGGTGTTGTTCAGTGCATTACAGAAATTATATTTTGGCACTATATATAAATAACAGAGCTGCCGCAAGTATAGTGCAAAGGGTATTAAGTTAGAACAAGAAAATAGCAAGTTGAACAAAAAATGTCTACTTACTGAAATTAGTAAAATAAACGGTTATGTTGTGTAATTATAACCCACTTCTCACTATCCCAGGCGGCAGGCTCTCTGTTGACTTTTGTCATGGGCTCGAGCCCCAGATCTTTTTGGAGGCTAGCAAGACCCCTGTTTTGATTCATTTATATTTACAAGTCACGCTAAATAAGGCATGCCAGGCAGGCGCTTCCTGGCCATTAGTGTCCTGTTCTACTCAGATACTTTTTTTTAATAATTTTTTATTGGTTTTGATATCCAAACATATTACAATGAGGAAAGATTAGTCATTTGCACAGAAATCAAATAACAATTAAAGATAAATGTCTTAAAATACAAGAATAATATCTTCATGCTTTAAATTTTTCAAATTAAAATACGAAAATGAGCTGCTTTACTGTACAACAAAAATATCCATTATTATTGAATTAACTGATGAGCAAAAAAAAGCAAGAAAAGGGAAGAGAGAGAAAAAAGCAATAGAAAAAGAAGTAAGACAGGAGGAATAAAGAGTAGACAACTGTAGAAAAATCAGTAATGAAAAGTGGACCCAAACTGTTCATTGTGTTGAGATATAGTATATCTGATCAATGTGATTAAATGAAAGAGAAAACATTCCACAGTAGTAGATACTCAGATACTTTTAACCCTTTGAATGCTAATTAAGTATCCAACACATTGCAAAGACCTTTCAGTGGGATGGGACATGAGCAATGTCGATGAGTTAGTGAGATAACATTCTGCTAAGACTGTAATGTTGATATGGCATGCCTTAATTAAAATAATCAATACATTAAAATGTCTCAAAAACTATTATTCTTAAAAAAATATGGCTAATGCAACATATATGGCTAATGCTTTCAAAATCACCAAAGAGGTTTTTAGGACATAGAGACCTTTCAAATTGGGCTCTTAACCCTTGAGAGCCAAAAAGGGTGAGACCTCTTTACAAGATAACAATCTCTACCGATGGTGCTTTTGAGAGACTTCTCACATTCCAGGGGTTTAAACACCCATTTAGAACCAGCTGACTGAACTTTGTATTAAAGCGGAACTATCACAGAGATATAAGTACCCCTGCATTAATAGTTAGTACAGCAGTAATCTTTTAAATACTGTTATAATATTTAAGTGCAGGAGTTATATGGAAACATAAATTGTTATGAGACTCACCTCAAGACGACGGTGCAGACATGCTGCCGAAGAGGGATCTGTGCACATGCACTGCCCATCCTTGTCTCCTTACTGATAGGTTTTTTGCCAAAGGGGGAGTTGCATTGTACCATACAGTACAAGCAGAGACAGGCAGCTCAGGCACACAGATGCCTCTTCAGCGCTGGAATCTTGAGGGGAGTCTCATAAGATCTTATATTTCCATATAATGCCTGCACATAATAAACATTACAACAGTATTTAAACGATTACTGTTATACTAACTATTAACAGAGGGGCACTTACATCTCCATGACAGTTCCGCTTTAAAGGGATAGTAATACTGAAATATTACTAATCCCCATATTGTAGCCATGTTAAAAGAACCGAATTGCCCCCAGGTTTATCTCTCAAACCTTTATGGTTTGAGAGATAACAGAAGGCAAAGTTCCCCCCTACCTCCCCCTTCCCTGAAGTCAGCATTGTATTGACTGCAGGGATATCCGGTCTTATTTGCATCAGGCAGATCTGCAGCAGAGCGGAGATCGAGTTAGTAAAAAATAATTATTTCACTGAAACGGTCTTCTATGTGTGCTTGCAAACCAAACACATGTAGAATACCGTTTCAGTGAAATAACTCTTTTTTTACTAATGCGATCTCGGCTCTGCTGCAGAGCTGCAAGCCTGTCGTATGACAGGCTTCCCCTGCAGTCAGTACAATGCTGATTTCAGGGAAGGGGGAACTTTGTGTTCTGTTATCTCTCAAACCATAAAGGTTTGAGAGATGACACTGGGGACAATTCAATTTTTTTTAACATGGCTACAATATGAGGATTAGTAATATTTAAGTAGTACTATCCCTTTAAATGCCATTGATAATCAGAGTAGAGAACACACCACCGTTATTTCACTGAACATTACAACATTAGGGTACCATATTTCTCAATGCTTTTCCTAATCCCATCTTTTTATGGTTTCACAATTATTTCTATTTTCTCCTATTATATTTTTTCAGTTTATAACTGTGGCCTCAGGAAAATGTTCTTGATTTTTTTACAGAGGTTTGTATGTTTTTCAATTAAAACAGACATTTATGACGCAGTTTTCTCTATTTTTTGGTCTGTTGAGCATCTCCAACTCCCTATTTTGGTGTTTGGTATTTTGTTTTAGATATTAAGGGTCTAACGTTTCAAGCTAAAAGTTGTGCAATTCTGGAGCAAATCTTGGTTTAAATTTGGCTTGTAACCACTTGAATGCTAGCAATAAATCAGTTTTAACCTCATGCATCCATGGATGCCAGAAATATCTCCTATGCATTGAAAAGCAACGTATTAGAAAAAGTATCTAACAGCCAAGAGGTTGAAAAAGATGCAGTGAGAAAAAAACAGTATCAAGATATTAACCATTGGAGTGCTAGAGAGGTATCCAATGCATTGGGGAGAGAGAGAGAGAGAGAGAGAGAGAGAGAGAGAGAGAGAGAGAGAGAGAGAGAGAGAGAGAGAGAGAGAGAGAGAGAGAGAGAGAGAGAGAGAGAGAGAGAGAAATAAAAAGCAGAACTTTCACCATAGTTAAAGTCACCCTGCAATAATTAGGCAGATGGAGACTAGCTTAATAATAGTTATCTTACCTCTATAAACTACACAATTCTAAAGAAAGCCTTAATCTTCCAAGACTGATGGCCAGGTTAGTGCACTCTGTGCGCCTGTGTCGTCAGTCCCTCCCAGTGCCTTTTGGGCACAGTGCAATATTTCTTAATGGAGACTGGGACTGACAGTGCAGGCGTGAAGATGTCTGCACTGATGCCTGGCTTCCGGTCTCGGGTAGTTTTTAGAGGTAAGATAACTATTATTAAGATAGCCGCCATCTGCCTAATTATTGCAGGGTGACTAACTATGGTGGTAGTTCTGCTTTAAATTCGCCCTGCAATACTTAGGCAGATGGCGGCTAGCTTAGAGAGGAACTACCACCCGACACAATCTTTAGCTTCACTACGTCCCCATCTGGCGACTAGCTACTTAGTAGAACTAGTCGCCAGAATAATTACCTTATTTAATACATTTCTGCTCTCTTCCCCGGCTGATAGGCAGGACGGGGAGCGGACATCTTGCCGTTGTGACATCCGCTTTAATAATGGTTATCTTACCTCTCACAACTAGACGATTCTAAAGAAATCCCTACTCTTCGGAGACCGTAAGCCAGGCATCAGCGCAGACATCTTGTCTGCAGGCCTGTGCTGTCAGTCCGGTCTCCCTCTAAGAAGCATTGCACTGTGCCATAAGGTAACCGGAAGGACTGACGGAATAGGTGAACAGACTGCACCAACCTGGCAGTCAGTCTCGGAAGATTAAGGATTTCTTTAGAATCATCTAGTTCTGAGAGGTAATATAACTATTATTAAAGTGTTAGCAATGTCTGAAAAAACTTTTTTGCATATAGAAGAGCTTAAAAAGCTGACCTAAATGCAAAAAAAACGTATCTCTCAAACCACTATGGTTTAAGAGATACGGGCATTTAAAGTTTGATTTCTCCTACTGACAGCTGTAAAGCTGTCACCAGGAGATCCGTGTCGGTCGACACGCTGGCGCTTGAGAAGTGCCGGGATCTTGTTACTTACACGGAATCCCTTCATTAGAATGGTCTAAAATGTGTGCCTATCGGCACACGTTTTAGACCATTCCAATGAAGGGATTCCGTGTAAGTAACGGCACACGTTTTAGACCATTCCAATGAAGGGATTCCGTGTAAGTAACGAAATCCCGGCACTTCTCAAGCTCCAGCTTGTCGACCGACACGGATCTCCTGCTGACAGCTTTACAGCTGTCAGTAGGAGAAATCAAACTTTAAACGCCCGTATCTTTTAAACCATAACGGTTTGAGAGATACGGTTTTTGAATTTAGATCAGCTTTTTAAGCTCTTCTAAATGAAAAAAAAGGTTTTTTTTAGACATTACTAACACTTTAACCCTTTGAGTGCAAAGCAATGCATTGCATACCCACACATAGGGATAAACTAGTCACCATCTGCCTAATTATTGCAGGGCAACTTTAACTATTGTGAAGGTTCCGCTTTAAAATGCATAACCGGAGCAGTGCTGAGCATTTCTTGCACTTGTATGTGTTTGATACTGTATTTTGGGAATTCCTTATTTATCCAGGTACAATACAGCATATACACATTGTGTTCTAAAAGTACCTGTTTATATCATCACAAGACATTCAAAACTTTACTCTCAATGCATAATTACCATAACTCCTGAGCACCTCTGCCAGGAGTAGTCAACTGCTGGACCTCCAGTTGTTGAGAACTAAAATTCCCATCATCCACAACCAGGTACTGGATGACTGGGTTAACCCTTTACGTGCCAAAGGGGTATTGGCATTCCACTCTGGCACTCAAAGGGTTAATGGGAATTATAGTTCCCAACATCTGGAGGGCCAGTAATTGACCGCCCCTGGTGTACACCCTTAACAATACGTTGGATACTCCTCTCACGCTCAAAGGGTTAAAGGCTGCAGTTATATTTGGTTCAAGTAGCCTTTACAGCTTTTTATTCTAAACACATTCTTACATCATTAAAAGATTAAGTGTACTACTACTGATAGCAACACATTTTTATAGAGACTTTAATGTAGCCATAATTTACATATCTACCTTGTGACACCAAATCTGGAACAGCTACAGTATTTGTTATTCAGCTATGCATGAGCCCACAGCCAGCCAACTACACATGCAGTATATATTATATACCAAGGTTGCTCAAGTACATTCTTACCACTCACTCATCCATACTTGCAAAGAAAAATCTAAGAAGAGAGGTTTTCAAATGAAGGCAGCAAAACTCAACATATGGTTACTAGAACTCACATTTAACTCCTTGGAAGCTAGAGAGGTCTCCAACACAAAGTGCACTGGAGACTTCTCTGGAATCCAAGGTGTCGAGAGGGCACTTATGAAAACTGCAACCTTCAGGCTTGTAATTCTTCCAGCAAATGCCTGAAGGCAGAGAGAGGTTTTTAGGTTGTTCCATCATTAGCACAGGTTGGCCTGTCAACATTCCGAGGCCAGTGAGTGTTCCGTGTGTGCTCTTGTGAGAAGGCCTGTAGTGTTTGTGAGAAAATCTATGTATTACTCCATGGACATCCATGTGCAGCCTTCAGGCCAAATAAAGTAAATAAATACATAAATAAATAGATTTGTACCCAATTAGCTACCACACATGCACAAATAGATCAGTGAGGCCTTAATACCCACCTGCCGCTACAATACAGTTCGAGAACAGTTTTCTGGTAAATATCAGTATATTTTTCAATTCATAGCATTAGGCCTAAAACTGCTTTTTTTTTTGCAGGAATAAAGTTAGTTGAATATTTTTGTACTTCCTTTGTATTACTGCTTAAAAATAATTCACACACTTTATTTCATATTTGTTATCAGCAAAAAATGAATGCTGTCCTCATATGGATTGCTGATCATGTGGCACACTCGCACACCCTTGCCTTAGGTAGTGTATGGTGATGAAGTCTATTCTGAATGGATTCTCAATCTTAATACAGTATCACAGAGAAAACTACGTCCCAACTACTATATAACTAGACCCAGTACATACCAACATATACTCTACTGTGGTAGGGGCTAATACAGTAATAGAATTTAAAAAAAAATGCCTGGGACATACGTCTATTCTGAAATCTATGTAAGATTTTGCATGTTATCTGAATAGAAAAACAGGCAGGTTCTTAGAAGTCATCAAAATCTATTTATTTCCATGTAATATAGGCATCATCGCTTAGCTGGATAACTGACAGACTTACTGGCTGTGAAGCAGGGAAAACCTGGTTCAATTCCCAGGCCAGCTCCTTTTTCATCTTAGGATAGTCACTAAAGGCGAGATGTTCAAAAAGTCATCATAATGAAAAACTTGTTGGATCAGGAGTTGGTGGTAAAAGAAAGACCATATTTTCAGAAGTAAATTAATCACGTTTGAGAATTAATCGAAAGAATTAAAAATGACGGTAAGAAGATCTTGATGAACATTGCCGTTAAAAATTCTGATCTTAAAAATTGTCTTTGAGTTTGTCTTTGAAACTAAACTTTTCAAAGAAACAGACAATTTTTTGTCTTTGAAACGAAAAATTGCTTCTCAGTACTTTAATTTGTCTTCTCCAAGTTTAGACCTTTTTTATTATGTCGGGAAAAAAATGACGTTAATCAGACAAAAAAATGACGTTCAAACGAATATTTTTTTCTGAAAATAAACTTACATTATAACGGAAGTTTAAACCACACCCACTTTTAAGACAGCTTTTTCCCTTTCACGGAGATGGCGGAATTGGAAGCAAAAAATGACGGAAACATGTCTGAGAATTAACGGATCATGGTGTAAGAATTTTTTTATTCTGATTACAGACAATTTCAGTTACCACCACTTTCTGAACATCTCGCCCTTAATCTCCTTGTGCCCCAGGCACCAAAAACAAACTCTGCTGGCAGGAACTAAATGGTTGAAAAATGCTTTGTATAGCCCTGTGTACAAATTAGTATGTCTATATATAAATAAAGATATTTATATTAATACCAAAAATTCCTCTATTGTGAAAGGCTTTGTTCATTTTGTTGAACTTCAAAGTTTCCAGAAAGCTACTTCGAGTCCTCTATGACTGGGGCCGGTTATACACAAAGGTGAGAGACGTCGCTCCAGTGAGATAATTGAGCTAGTACCCATTTATTCTATGAAGACTTGTTTTCAAGTTGGAGAGATCTTGGGCCATTGGCAGCATACACCAAATGGGACTGCAGAGATTTATTTCGCTCAGTGACATCTCAACCTCTATGCATGTCCCCACAGGACTTATATGTACATGAACAATAGCACTTTAATAACTGACTGGTGGTGTACGATCCACCTCCGTCAGTGGAGAATTCACTGATCTCTACACTAAAATGAAATGTGGTGTATGACGTAGTGGTCTGCACACTTAGGGCATATGCATACAGGCAAAGTAGAGCAGTTCTGATGCAAAGCAACTGCATTTCTGGGATAAACATACATGCCCACTGACTTAACCCTTTGAGTGCCAGAGAGGTATTTAATACATTGAAACAATGTGTTGGATACCTCTCTAGAACTCAAAGGATTAAATGAGGCTTTTGTCCCATTGAATGCTATTGCTTCATAATTTGTCACAGACCTCTACAGCGTTCAAGTGGTTAACCCCACATCTAAATATATGGGAATTTGTGGAATGTCTACTTTATTATTTATTATAGTGCAATTGGTTTACACCAGAAATCCTCCATTTTGTAATTTTATTTTGTGCATATGTCCTGAAATCCTAATTCATATTAGCAACTTTGTTGCAAGATGTTGCAGTGATACAAGGTTGCAATTGAAAATGATTGTAGCTGAAAAATTCCACCACACAAAATATACAGATTCTGTGAGGCAGCACTGTGAACTAGGCCTAAAACAACCTCTGTCAGCTCCATTTGTTTTAACTATACAACAAGGTACTCACACAGAGAGGAAAGGAGCCCACCCCAATCGCACTGAGCTAGTCTGGTTTAGCTGACCACTGCTAGATCACTCACTGGTTGCTGCTATACAAATATAACCTGCAAATTGCACATACAAACATGCACAAATTAGCTTCCCTTTAAAGGGATAGTAATGTTTCAAAATAAAAGCAGCTCCAATTAACTTCATAGTATTTGGGCCACGGAGAGTGTTATTTCAATACTGTCAGAGTTGTAGTTTAAGAGTAATTGAATGATAAAGTATCCCTCACCCGTCCCTTTTACCTAGTGTAAGCCACCTCCCCTCAGATGTGGAATCTGGTCTTAAGACCAAACAGCTCTTAGCCATTGGTAATGATATGATTTATATCAATGTCACCAATATTTTTACAATTATCTGAAGAAAAGGGCATCATCTCACTGGGACTTTGCAAGAGGTTTTTAAGTGTAGCGTACTAATGGAGCTTTTAGATGTGTTATACCAGATATTATCCCCGGCTGAGTGATCACAGTTTGAAATGTTTAGTAGAATGATCTCCAATAGACCTATACCTGGGTTTATGACTGTATGTTATTAAGTACAGTATACAGCTGAGGATGTATTCTCTTTAACACAATGACAAAGAAAACATTGAAAAACTGCCTTTTTTTTTTTTTACACACACACACATATATATACATACATATATATATATATATATATATATATATATATATATATATATATATATATATTTTCTGTACAGCAGTGGATCTGAAACAATAAATTAAAGACCAAATAACATGAAAAAAAGACTTAAAGTGTACGTAGTGTCCAAAATTTTCTTTTAATAGCCTCTACATTTCTAAAAAAAAGATTATCATTGTCACAAACCCCATCTCTCAAACCGCTATGATTTGAGAGATATTGGCAATGAAAGTTCCTCCCTCCTTCCCCTTCTCCTGATGTCAGAGTCTAGCTTACAGTAGAAGATACCAGTCCGGGGATCAGCCGGCGGCTGTGCAACAGAGCTGAAATCCCGTTATTGCAAAAGAATTACTTCACTGTAAAGGTCTACAAAGTGTTCCTGGTTTGCAAGCATACTTTGTAGACCTTTCCAATGAAGTAATTATTTTGCAATAACAGGATTTCGGCTCTGCTGAAGAGCCTCATCGTGTCAGCCGACACGGATCCCCTTCTGTCAGCTTTACAGCTGACATCAAGAGAAGGGGAGGAAAGGGGGAACTTTCATTGCCAATATCTCTCAAACCATAGCGGTTTGAGAGATGGGGTTTGTGGCAATGATACACACTGTTTCCTATGTAGTGGATAACAGGACAGACTTGCTGCTACAGAGTAATTTTCTATGGTAAACTTTAGTTGCTGCAACATAGTGCAATACAGTAAGCCTCAAAATGTCCCTAAAACTTTTTCCTGCAGTTCACATTGTATCACTTCTTTAATATACACTTGTTATGCTGTGATGAATAGAACTATAAAGAACTTGCTATATTCTCATGCTCCTTTTTCCCTCCCAGAAAAATACAAATTGTGTTTAAACATTGGCCACCATTCTACCATTTTATACTTCTGTTTGGTTTGTTCAAAGCATTTTATGGTGTACAAAATTTATTATTAGAATGAATCCTCACTTCAAGCCAGTTTGAAGATTTTCATCTAAGTAGATGGCATGAGCATTCATTGTGCAATGCCTTGTTGATGCCAGGCTTCTTTGTTTTATAAGATGCCCAGAGTAAAATTAATTTCCAGTAACCAGTGTGATCTGGAATATGATGGTCTACCAGATGACGTCAAGCAGCAATGAAGTGCTGGGACTGTGCATATTTGGTGAAAACAGACAGAACTTTGAGCAGTATTCAATAAGCTTAAGAAGTGCATTTTGGAGCAAACCAGTTGCCCCACAGAGGTCCAATACAAATGCCAAGAATTTCCTTTGATTTAATTGGGACTTTTTAACCACTTGAATGCTAGAGAGGCCTCCAACGTACTGCAAAGCAATGCATTAGAGGCCTCTACAATTCAAGGGGTTAAAATAGCTCCATTTAAAACCAATGGGAATTTTAATTTGTCCCCAGATGTGTAGCTGGTTTGCTCCAGAATTGCACCTTTTTTCATATTTAATACAACCATTTTGTTTGCCTTTTTGAGCTAACAATAATAGGATTTTAGTCTTACCTGTTAAATCCTTTTCACTTAGTCCATACAGGTTACTGGTACACTGGGAGGCGTCAGTCCCCTTTAAGTAGGCAGGAACATTCTCTAAATGTATGCAGGGGGGTGGAGCCTCCCTTCCCTCTCAGGCTGACTCATCCAGTCTGCCCCTCAGAATTGTTTGAGAACGAAGTAGACTAGATAGAAGAAGGAAAGAAGACTCCTGTGAGCATGCCCCAAAGGACTCCCACAGGACAGCCGAGCATGGTATCTTGACAGGGTGGGAGACCAGTAACCTGTATGGACTAAGTGAAAAGGATTTAACAGGTAAGACTAAAATCCTATTTTCACTGTCATTCAATACAGGTTACTGGTAAACTGGGATGTCCAAACATTAAGCTTCCCAGAGGCGGGAAGAAGGCAAGGACCAGGCGCAAGGCCCCCAGAGTCACCAGGACCACTATGAACCAAACGGTCAGAGATCCCAACAACACGGAAGTGTCAACGGACACCAACTAGGGGTAAAACAGACCCCAGAAACTGTTACACAGCACACTGAACTAGAGCCCACAGAGCTCAACAGTAAGGAAGCACTGAGAACTACAGAAGAAGAAGACCCTAGACAGGTGAAACAGCCTCCAGGACCTTCCTCCCAAAGCTGGCATCAGAAGAGGCCAGCACATCCACACGGTAGTGCTTCGAAAAGGTGTGCACAGAAAGCCAAGTGGCCGCCCGGCACAGCTGTTCAGCACGTGCTGGATTCTTGTAGGCCCAAGAGGCCCCAAGTGACCTAGTAGAATGAGCAGTAACCCGAAAGGGAACACACTTATTCCTCAATTCGTAAACCTTACGAATAGAAGACCTATCCAAGATGCAATGATAACCCTGGATGCCCGTCCCCCTGCCCTAGGACCCTCAGGAATGACGGACAGAGCGTCAGACTTCCTAATGGACTCAGTGCGATGAACATAAAACTTAAGACAACGCACAACATTCAACAAGTGAAGATTCCACTCCGTGTCAAAGGAAGGATTAGGGCAGAAAGAGGGCACCACAAGCTCCTGATTGATGTGAAACTCGGAGACCACCTTAGGCAAGAACTCTGTATAAATACGAAGCATGGCTTAATCCTTGTGGAACACTAGATAAGGTGGTTCACAAGACAGAGCTTGGAATTCCGCCACCCGGCGAACTGAAACAATAGCCAGAAGGAAGACCATCTTCCAAGACAAAGGTGTAAAGGAATAGTAGCCAAGGACTCGAAGGGGGGCGCTGAAGAACCCCCGAAACCAAATAAGGTCCTACGGAGGAGCTGGACTCCTAAAGGCAGGACGAACATGAGCCACACCGTGGAAGAGAACCCTGACATCAGGAAAAATAGCAAAAGCTCCTGGAAAAAGGCAGAGAGCACCGAAGTCTGGACTTACAGAGAACTCAGACTGAGCTCCGTATCGACACCGTCCTGCAAAAAGGCCAGGACAGTAGGAAGAGGAAAAGCATGAGACAGATCCCTGTCAGCACACCAGGACACAAGGTCGACCAGACTCAGTGATAGATCTTGGAAGAAACAGGCTGAGAAGCGCGCAGCATAGTAGCCGCCACAGCAGGAGAAAACCCCTTTCATCCCAAAATCGAGGATTCAACATATAGGCCAACAATTGGAGCCGAAGAACATAGTCTTCCACAGAGAACCCTGTAGAAGAAGAAGAGCTGGATGAGAGGAGAGCCAAAATGACTCCACCACAGATAGGGTCAAACCCCCAGATACCATGGTTGACAAAGTCAATCCAGAACAATCGAAATCACCGGACAACATACAATTACAATGTCCGTAACGCCCATATTAACATAGGGAGAGAAAGAAAAATGGCCAGAGAGGACGTCCAAGGATGGACACTGCATCAGCATCAGAATTAAGGAGTCTCTCAGAGAGCAAAATGGCGTAACCTTCCTGTTGAGTCCCATTGCCAGCAGATCCACTGGGGAATTCCCCATCTCAAACTAGGAGACGAAACACATCCTAATGCAGGTCCACGTTCCAATGTCGACTGCGTGACGACTGAGGAAGTCTGTCAAGACGGTGTCCACTCCTGGAATGAGCACTGTGGAAATGACAGGAACAGGAACCTCTGCCCAGGACAGAATGGCCTAGACCTCTAACCAAGTGGCGAGACTTCGTGTCCCTCCCTGACTGATGAAATAAGCCACTGCCGTGGCATTGTTGGACTCGTCCACCAGGTGAAGCACACGAGGATGGGAAGAAGGGACTCCTCCATGAACCACTTCCCCTGGGCGCTAAAGCGACCCAGAACAGTTCCCCAGCCCAGGAAGCTGGCATCCAATGAGACCTCGGTCCAGGGGGAAGTAGGAAGGATCTTCCCAGTAGGAGATGGAAAAGGCCCAACCACCTACTCCAAGCTCAACTCGACATGAGGAGGGAGAGAGAGCGTTAGCTTCAGAAGATCTGGTCGGTCCTCCATATCACAAACCTCGAAGTTCCCTGGCGTGTACCATAGCAAATGGAACCGCCTCAATCGTGGAGATGAACCACCCCACCAGAGAAATAACCTCAAGGCCAGTATCCGATCGTGGGATAGGATCATAGGGGTCCTTCGAGTAAGTTGATGGTTACCTAGTCCGGTAGAAAAACCATGGACCTCCAAGATCGAACAGAAGACCCAGGAGCTGAAACGGAACAGGGTCTGACTGACCCTATTTCACAATCCAACCATGAAAAGAAGGAACAGAATACAGGCCTGGACCTGCTGAAGAAGAAGGCCCACATCTGATGCTTGCGTAAGGCAAGTGGTCCGTGACGAAGTGTGATGCCGTCCTGACAGAGGACGGCTATCAAGTCCCCCAGCCCCGATGAAAACCTGGGGCTGATGACAGACCAATGGAAGGCCAAAACTGAAAATGACCTCTGGCGCAGGCAAACCCAAATACTGCCTGCTCTCTAGAAGGACTGGGAAGTGCAAAACACATCCTAAGGTCCAGAGGAGCTAGAAACTCCCCCGCAGCGAATATTGTGAGCAGATACTCCTGACGATAAGGAGACTGCACTACAAAGGAATTAAGATCTTTCAGATCCAAAATGAGGCGACATCCGACAACCCTTCTATTTATTTATTTATTAATTGTTGTTGGTCACCACAAAGAGGCTAGAATAGAATCCTGAAGGGGGGACCTATTCCAGGACATCCTTGTCCAGAGAACCGGAATAGCGTCTTCAAATAGACGGCTTCTTTCATTTACCTGAGGAGAACGAGAAGATAAAGGCAAAAAGGTGGGAGGGAAAAGGGATCTAGTATCCCTCAGACACCACCAGAAAAGCTCACAAGTCCGACACGGAATCATCCCACGGTGTCGAGAGACATTCCGAAGCAGTCATGAAATCCTGGGCTTGTAAACGGCCTAGGGCCACAATTGCCGCATGTTCTGGGAGGAACGCGGAACAGATAGAACCACCTGGTTCGTTGAACGTGACTGAGCGAAAAGGAACGAAAAGACCGGTTACGAGTAAACTGCAACCCTTATATTTATTTATTTGTTTTGAAACCAAGGGTAGAAGAGGCTCTAACCCCTAAAGCCCTTTAATCAGTTCCTTAGTTCGGAACCAAACAAGGAAGTACCCTCAAAAGGCATAGAAAGGAAAACTTTCCTGGAAGCAATGAGAGCAGATCAATCTCAAGTCAAAGCGCATGCCAAACCACCACAGAAGTAGTGGGGGCCCTTGCCCGGCATCAAGGGCAGCAGCAGAAAAATAGCGTTGATCTAAAGAGACAATAGCAAGGAGACACAATGACTCAGAAGTAAGCGCATTCTGACAGACCTCCAGTGGGTTGCACAGTCCAGACTGCAACAGTCCGTTCATCCCATGCTACGGCAAAGGCTGGAAGCATAGCAGACCAAAAGAAGCAAAAACGAGCTTGAGGGGAACCTCAGTTACTTGTCAGTCCAATCTTGCAGCGTCAGAAACATGTAGACAGTAAGTTGAGACAGTCTAGATATGGGTGCATCCACGTTAAGGGAATGAACCCATGTAGCCATTTCTGTTTGAGAAAAGGGAAAAGGTTTAGCAAATATTCTAGACACTGAAGAGGACTTGTCTGGTCCATGTTCAAGAGTTGGGTTAGGAGGAAAATGAGTAAGGGGCTTTACAGGCACCTGAAAAACATCAAAGGGAAAAGAGTGAACCTCCTGAATCGATGGAATGTTGAGAGTGGGTAATACAGCCCTGACCAGGCCCTCAGTAGAGGTTTCAGGATCAGCTACAAATGGGTCCCTTAAGAGACCTGAAAGATTCCAAAAGAGCACCAATCCTCTACATTCCAAACTAGCAACAATTCTTCCTCAGAAGAATCTAATCAGGTGCTCCCTGAAGTTGAGGCAGGGAGGATCTGATAATCGAGGGGGTCTGTCTCAACTGAAATGCCCCCTGAATCTGGGATGCAAAGAGCTGTAAAGGAGGACCCAGTTGCAGCCTTAAACTCTTGCACCCAAGCTGGCTCAATAGCATGGCTGGAAGGCCCTGGGTTGCTGCCAGGATCTCCAGCCTGCTGGGCAGAAATGACCAGAGAACACTCTAGGTAGCCCTGTGTGACAGGAAGAGCAGTGCACAATGACGGATACTGAACCCCAGCTTCCTTAGTCATAGGTCTAGTCCCTAGCTCCAGCGGTATAGACATTCATACATTGTCAAAATAACCAACTGTACAATGAATCACCCAATTGTAGTGTGTAAGATTGATATTTCACCCCAGAAACGCTAAATATAGACTGTTCTGGCAGGCGAAGGGTCAATCTGCAGAGGAGCAAAGGATTGTCCAAGCACTGTATAGGATACTGATTGAGAAAAGTGCCCAAAATGGCTGCCGTGACGGGAGCCAATCAGAAATTAGGCGCGAATCGCGCGCTCATGGGAAATGTAGTTTTTAGCAAAAAGTACCCCAAAACAGTGCCCGAAGCCCCCCAACACACTTGAACAATAAACCGGATGATAGAGCAAGGGTAGACAAGAAACATGAGCCCTCTCTGAAGTTGCTGTGTGAAGCGGTTCCAGAGATACGTCCCAAACAGTGTTAGCCCATTGAAAGTAAAGGAGCAATGGCGTCTGTGCGGTAAAGCGCGCCATAAAGGCGCAGTACATAATTTTTAATAAAAGTAACCCCCAAAGGGAAAAAGGTTAAAATACATAGTAAACACATGTACATCATAATAAAACACTACCCTATAAAGGAAGTGTCCCAAAACCCCATAACACTAGTCAAACCAGCAGAGAAAGGGTTAATATGCCATATAAACTGCTCCAAAACCACAGACATACACTTATGTATACTATATATATATATACATAAACACCCAATGAGTGCTAGAGTGCGCAATGAGAACTCCCAAATACAAGCCCAGTTAAGGGACACTGTGGGACAAGTGGACCTTCAGCACTCAAAGGGTGGCTCACCTTTCTGCAGGTCTTCTGTCTTCAGGTCACCAGGGAAAGAGGAGTACCTCCGAGAGGAATCCCCAGGGAAGTTACTTGAAATCAAGATTATTCCCTCTTCAGAGCTTAAGGTCCACCAAAATGCTCTGGCTACTGAAACTAGCCACTTTGGAGAGGGCATTGTCAGTCCTGGTAACCCGCCTAATGGTGGTATTCCATATTTGACAGAAAATAAAAAAGAAACTAAACGTGATTGAGAGATGTTCTCCACCTGTGTGTCTTACACAGGAACAAACAATTCTGGGGGGCAGACTGGATGAGTCAGCCTGAGAGGGAAGGGAGGCTCCACCCCCCTGCATACATTTAGAGAATGTTCCTGCCTACTTAAAGGGGACTGACGCCTCCCAGTGTACCAGTAACCTGTATTGGACGACATCCTCCCTGGTATGACTGGAGGGGGGAAGGCTGGGAAAGCTAGCTAGGAATAACTGTATGGACTTACAAATGGCAACTTTATTGAGCTGTATGAACAAATGTAAAGATGAGCAATTCTGGTGCAAGCAATCGCACCCTAGGGGACAATTAGAAATTTCCATGTATTTAAACAGTGTGTTTAATGTGCAACTCACTAAGCTAAACATTGCACCTTTGGAAGATATCAACTGCATCACAGGGCACAAATAAAATTCCTGCGATGTCCACCAGTTCCAATATGGCTTTTACATGAATGATAGAGGCCTTCAATGCATTGCTTTCCAAAGTACTGAAGACATCTAGCAGTCAGGGAGTTAAAAGTCCCATTTAAATCCTCCGGAATCGTCACCCCACGACCACAATCACAATGGTATGGTTGGTTTGCTCCAGGATTGCACCACCTTAGCTTACAAAATTCAACATTTAATGCCTTGAATGCTAAAGTTCTCCACATCTTTGCTTAAAGTGTTGGAGGCCTCAATATCAGTTTTTCTCTACATTAGTCCTCGAACTGCACCAACAGGTCCCATTTGCACTACATCCCTGCTTGTACTCAGGTCAGTGAATTAGTAATTTTGACTGCACTACCTGTGCTTAATCAGGATAACCTTAACACCTGACCTGTTAGCATGCCCCACGGACTGAAGAGGAGAATCCTTGTTCTATTGTAGTCAAACTCTGCTACTATGCAGGTTTTCACCAGATTAGCTCCATTTACTTTGTGCATCTGGCCCTATCGGTGTCTTCCTTTTTTTTCTATACAGAAATTTTGGAGCACCAATTGACTCCAGATTGATTCATAATGGTCAACAGGATGTTCTGCCCAGACTAAGCTAAGTGAGGGAGGGTTAGGTGGTGTTATGGTTCTTCTGACCCTTTAAGTGCCAGAGAGGTGAGCAGCTCATTGCTTTGTAAAGAGTTGCTCATCCCTCTGGCGCTCAAAGGGTTAAAGTTGCTTTTGTGTGTTATATACACGCACTAAGCAGGTTATGATCGTGTTCAAACGAAAACAAGATAATCAAATAAATGTACAGGGAGATTCCTTTTTACAACACATTTTAAATGTAGTCCGTGTAATTAGCTTCATGAGAGGCTCCAATCAGCTTTAAATTAACATCTTCCATATTCATTTTTTATAAGATAGAAATGAAGTATTCCTTCTTGCTCTGAACACCATTTTCTACCCACATCCCTCTAATTACTTTGCAAACAAAAGGAATAAGAAGATATTAAATACATAAGCTTATCACCAAAAGACAATTAAATATCACACAACAACCAAGAACTCATTCAATCAATTTGTTGCTAAGATACTTGTACAACTATGGGGCATATGTATAAAATCAGAAAGGGGAGTGATTATGTGGCAAACAGCTGTACCACAGAGCACAGATAAAATGTCTTAATCAATTAACCCCTTAAGGACCGGCCGATTGCGCACCCGGTCGGCCCATAACCCTTTGAGCGCCCCAGACTTTTTTTTTTTTTTTTATTTTAACCAGTTCAGGGCTCCCTGAAAGGCATGCAGCCGCGCAGGGAGCCCTGAATTACATTATTGTCCTGGCACGTCATGGGTCCTTATTGCTCCCCAACCCCATGAGGTGCCAGGACCGTCAATGGGTCCTTAAGGGGTTAAAAATGGGTCTTTTTACATCTAAATGTACCTTTTAGCCCTTTGAATGCTCCAAAGAATTTAGATACATCTATAGCATTCCAGAGGTTAAGACGGATATAGTCAGCTGGAATAGTGTTTGCACTCTATGGTTCAGTGGATCTTCCTCAAAAAAGGTTCTGCCCTGGCCTATACAAATGTGTGTTTTATTTATTTTTTTGTTTTGTTTTTGGGGAGGGGAGTGTTAACTGCAAGAGTGCATGTTTTCAGGATGTCTACTTCAGTGGATCGATTACTGGCTCGACAATTACTTAAGCACATGTGTATCCATCACTGGCTCAGTCACTAACATAAGGACCAGAGTTGCTTACCCCCAATCTAAATCCTTAGTTGTAAATCCCTGTAAATGTCCATGAAGTCTAAGCAGTTTTAAGACCCAGAGTGAAAGGTGACACTGCATACAGTCTTCAACAGCTGTTCCTGCTGTGCCAAGCCTGTGCGCGGTACTGTCTAATTGCGGTCACTGCATAATCCGGTATTACCGGCATACAGTGGCCGCAATTTAAACATTTCCCCACAGTTATTTTATCTCCCAGCCGATTGCGGTGGGAGATCAATATCTGCCACACAGGACAGCACAATTCTCTCCTCCTTCGCTCTGACCCAAACTTATGAGTAGGAGTGAGAAGGATCAGGAAAAGTCTATGATCCAGTTCACTACTACCAGTTCAGGTAGGTGCGAAGCAGGCGAGTACGTTTCTCTCCTGCATCAACAATACTTATGTCCCTTTGTGATCGGTTGTGGAATCAATAACTGGGGGAGAGGTCCTGATGTCCTCCACAAGGTCTGATGAAATATAATTTAAAAAAAAATAAAAAAAATGCATATGCCACAGGTAGGGCCAGCTCATTGCTTTGCACCCTTGTGGCACACACATGATGTTTTGCAGCTAATTTTTATTCAGACCTGATTGGAGTACAGCAGCAAGGTGCAAAAAAAATCAGAGGTTGTAGTTGGTGTAGTTTTGTACTTCTAGCACCCATACATTATGGGCTGTATGTTCAAAGGGATAACGACAAAAAAATGTTGTATGAAAGACAAAAATAAGTCATTGTATGTGTGAACAACATATTTTCTATAGCGTATACGACAAAAAACTAGCACTGTCTGTTGTATACGGCACAACTCCAGAACTGACGGGCAAAGGGGAGTGGCTAGGCTGTGGCTAAACTATTCTCCATTGTTGTATAGAGGAAAAGAAAATTTGTCATAACCAACGACAAATAAATGTCTTACAAAAGGCAAAAATTTGTACGTTAAGAAAAAAAATGGAGGGAATGAGAATTAGTTAAGACATTTTTGTCGTTAGTAAAGACATTTTTAAAGACATTTTTGTCTTTAGTTAAGACATTTTTTAAGACATTTTTGTCGTTAGTTAAGACTTTTTTGTCGTTACATATGACAATTTCAGTCAGAACAAACGACATATTTCCAATCACAACTGACACTCTCTGAAAATATTAATGATCCCAAAAACACTATACTTTGAAAAGTCGTTACAAAAGACAAAAGCTATTTCGCTACTTCTTTGAACATATGGCAATATGTCATCTCATACCAGCGAGGTTGTCATTTGTCTCCTAAGAGCACCAGCTAATGAACACAGCAAGAAATTCAATAGATGTCAAAGATTTTAGTACATCTGAAGGGCTGCAAATGTAAAAAAATGTTCATTTTGCACCACATTCTGGAAACGTTTGTGCTCACCAGGCTAGAGGTTGAAAGGCAAATGATCCTCATTTGATGCAGTGCTATATCGATTTCCAAAAATATATAACTTTATAAAGTTACTGAGCTATTTTAGGGTAGTTTTTCCATGTAACCACTGGAATGTGCATTTAGTTCATTAAGTTGAAAATGGCATTTTACTCTCCTGGTAATTAGGGCTCTGCGCAGGCCAAACTATACATGTTTGGTATATATTATATATATATATATTTATGTGAGTTTAGCAAAATTAGAAATGCTTTTTGTAATTATGACAGCATAGCTTGTTAAAACATGCAAAATTTACTTCAGGTGAGTCACCATGAAAAAGCTAAATTTACTCTGGGAAAAAAAAAAAGGATATATGATATAACAGGTACCAAAAATACTGGAAATGTGTCTGGCCTACAGGGTTTCAAAGGGTTAAAAGTATCAAACTCGTTATTAAAAATATGTAAAAGGACAAAGCTGACTGATACATTTAAAACTACTTATATCCAGGATAGCCACATGTATTATCAAAGAGTTTCCCAATTCAGAACATCAAGTACACCTACTGGTTCAGGATTTAACACTTTGAGTGCCAGACCAGTGTGAAAGAACTTTTTCAATCAAAGCAAGACATCGCTAGCATTCAAGGGGTTAAATCAGTGCTTGCCATCATCATAGAAATCTAGATTTTTTAGCTACCTGTGTTATGACATAGGGCCATATTTTCAAGAGAAAGTGGACTAATTATGGAGGCAACCAACTACCATACTAGGGAAAACTAAAAAGTCATCATCTATTTAATTAGGGATTTTAACCCCTTGAATGATAGAGCGGTATACACCTCTGGCACTCAAAGGGTTAACAGAAGTATGTTGTTAATGAATCAGCCCCTTTATGGCGTATGCTTTCCCTTAAGTAAATGTTTCTGATTGGCCCGAACTGGAGTTTCTTTTTTTTTGTTTGTTTTGTTTTTATCCACCCAATCCTTTCACTCTATCAATGCAGAGTTTAACATTTATTTTTAAAGAGTTAGTAATGGCCGAAATAAATTTTATTCTATGTGGTAGAATATATTTTACAAAAATAAAGTATTTGGAGAAAGTCCTACAGTGGATATAAAAAGTCTACACACCCCTGTTAAAATGCCAGGTTCTTGTGATGATAACCCCTTAAGGAATATTGACGTGCCAAGACCGTCATGGCGGTCCGGCACTTAAGGACCAGTGATGGTCCTGGCATGGCATGGAGTTCAGGGCTCCCGGCACAGCTGTACACCGCTCCAGAAGCCCTGAACCGGAGCTTTAAAAAAAAAAAAAAAAAAAAATCCCCGTGGTCCTCAAGTGCTGGCCGCCGGTCCTCAAAGAATGAGACAAAGATAAATCATGTCAGAACTTTTTCCACCTTTAATGTGACCTATAACGTGAACAATTCAATTGCAAAACAAACAGAAATCATTGAGGGGGAAAAATAAAAAACTCACAATAACCTGGTTGCATAGGTGTTTGTAAAAAAAATTCACAAACTTCCCATTGATTCAAATGGAGTTTTTAATCCCTTGAATGCAAGAGAAGTCTCCAACAAATTACAAACCAATGCGCTGGAGACCTCTCTAGCATTCAAAGGGTTAATAGCCCCATTTGGATCAATGGGAAGTTTGGGAATTTTTTTTTGTCCCCTATGACGCAGTTGTTTTGCTCAAGAATAGATTTCTTTAGCACGTCAGTCTCAGTGTAGAGTGGTTCTACTACCAGTGGACATGTGGAAGATTATGGCAAGGATTTTGCATTATAACATGGTCTTAAGATAGTTTTAGTATAACTGGAATTACAATGCATTTGATACTGATACTACGTCAACTCTTTGGAAGCAATAGCAGTTTCCAATGAACTACAAAGTAATGAGCTGGCGACCGCTCTAGTATCCAAGAGGTTAAATCAGGGAAAGATAAAGTGAGGCCCTCCAGCTGCTGCTGCTGCACTACAACTGTCATGCTGCCAGCTACAGCTGGACGGCTTCACAATTCCCACCACTGGGTTAAAAGGCTTTGTTGCTGGGGATGCACTGAGAATGTTTGAGAATCACTGCACTAAAACATAAGAGAGCGTTTCTGCATGCAAAGAAGAATGAATGGGAGAGATGACTTCTAATGGGGCTATCTACACGAAACATAGCCCACAGAACTCTCTTTATTATGTGTAATGGGGCCCTATAGTAAATAGACTTTCCCTTTTGTTCTCTTACTAGTGCTGGTTCTGATAACCAACGTGACCACTCTTATTACAGGTGATTCTCTGTACTAGGTGAAAAGGTGTGTGCTTAGAATGAACCATTCTGACCACTCGGATTCTGTAGACATTCTCAATGCTGTGTGACTAAAAGGGGCATTGTATAAGGGTCATATTCAAGAACCTAAAGAGGTGCAATTCTGGGACAAACCATCTGCACCAAAAGAAATGAACATTACCCAAAATCCCATTGATTACAATGGGGCTTCTAACCCCTTCAAAACCAGGGAGGCCTCCAATGCATTGTTCAGAACAAACTACAAACATCTAGGGCATTAAAATAGACTTTATGACAGACATGACAGAATAACATGACAGAATTCAAGGAGTTAAAGTGGAAATTTCATTTCATTATGCACATAGCGATACACATATCAATACTAGTATCATGCTGAATAAGTCTGGTGTTACTGATAAATCCAACTTGTTCCGAGATGAACAGACAGGCATCAGCTCATCTTGCCGAAGAGACATCTGTGCGCCTGCTCTGCCCATCCCGGTCTCCTCTAGAAGGAGTTGCATTGTACCTTAAGGTACAGGAAGGGACTGAAGGCACAGGCCTCAGATGCTGGTACAGCAAGCTGCCTGCCTATGTGTCTCAGAACAAGTTGGATTTCTCAGTACCACTAAACTTATTCAGGATAATACTAGTATTGTTATGCGTATCGCTATGTGCGTAATGATTTTTTGGGGGGGCACTTTAATTTGAGTGAAAGTCCTGCTTTAAATGCCCCATTTTAATCCTTGACAATTTCCATTATCCTCTGCGGAGCAGTTGATTTGCTTTAGAAATGCTCTTTTTATCTCCCGGAAACAATTCTAAAAGTTACTATTCTTTTAACTCTTGCGTACCAGAGGGTGTGTGCACCCCTCTGGCACTCAAACGTGTAAGGCTGCCCATCCCTTAAAATAATAAAATAAACTGATACAAACTCTAATTAACAGCTATTACTGCAACCAGAAAGTCACTAACAGTATAAAGGGAAGATATAAGCTTCAAAGCCCTGTTACTAATGCACTTAATGTGTGCTTTTATAGGAGATTACCATGTATGATGGGTGTGGGTAATCCTTTTAACACAGGTGGGTCTGTCAAAATGACTGAGCCACAGATTAACTGTTACAGCAGGGTACCCTTGACGACAGTAGTTCATCATCCAACAGTTTGATCCTAACCCCCCCCATAAATAAGTTTTTCCAAACATCTTTCTCCCCCTTCAGTTGTAGAGCCAACTTCTCTTAATAATCCCCCACTGACCTTACTATGACCAGATAATCCTAAAGGCAATGATGAATTTTGAGAAATCTATATGAGCCACCGTCCAATATAGGCGAAAAGTCTGTGTAAAATGTACCTGAGAGTTTGTGACATTTAATGGTAAAAACATACATGCACAATTACAGGGGAAACACACAAAAATATTCCCAATGAACAGGTTTCACACATAAAACAAGCTTTTTGGTCTCTCCTGAAGCTTATTAGTTGGGGCTTTTGTCACTACTATTCACCCCCTACGTGCGTTTACTACCCAAGTTTTTGTGAAATGTAAAACATTTTGTAACAATTGTTCACTTATCCTGGAGAGTAGATCATTATCTGAATTTCTTTGGATTTATACTTGAACCCGAGCTCCCTTGGCAGTAACAGGTATGCTTTTGTGGAGTGAAGGAGGTTATACATATAAATATATACATACATATATAAATAGAAGAATGGGACACAGCACCAGTGGCACTTTTTCAAAGATTTATTAACAGGGCAAATAAATGAAAGGAGGGTCGACATTTCGGTCCTACAGCAGGACGTCTTGAGAAAGGTCCTGCTGTAGGACTGAAACGTTGACCCTCCTTTCATTTATTTGCCCTGTTAATAAGTCTCACTGGTGCTGCCTCCCATACTTCTATTCACATTTAATTAGTTGAGGCTTGTGCACCTGGGCATTTAGACTATGTGTATTTATATATACACACAAATATATATTTTCATACTATAGTTATTGGTACCCCCCTGCTATCATTCTGTTAACACAGTGAGAACCCAGATAATTGGATTCTACTTTGAATACCGTTATAGTTTCACATTTGGCTTTGTTTAACAGCCCTTCTGTTCTTTGTTTGACTCTATGAATTTTGCCCTTGAGCATCTTATTTAAGACTGCTGGGACAGGGATGTCTGACTATGTGGAGAGCAGGACCGCTGAGGATGTATAGGCTCAACCAGATGCCTCGACCACTTTGGGTGAGGAGGGGAGATTCACCTTTCCCACCTCCAGGATACTCCTGTAGAAGTAAAGTTTATCTTTATTATGGCAGACTGGTTACACTGCCACAGTTGAACTTAAAGGCCTTCTAAATTAAATGTCTTATAACTTGATTTAACAGTTTGACAACTTAAACTGAAATTTGGCAGCTTAAGAGTCATTGCCAGTTCTGTAACAAATAAAACGTACATACTACGAAAGTCTGTAAAATATGTAATACTTTCCCCATTGTATGTTTTTATGCCATCATGAAAACTTTGCCAATGCAACAACCAAATCTAAAGAATGGACAGATTCCAGATTTCACAGATAGTTGTTACAGAGTACTTTAGTTCATGGTGTTTCTGAGATACTTGTTTCAGTGTTCGGTTTTTACACAAAAAGTCAACTGTGACTCATACTCATGTTAGGCTTACTTCATACATCCAATCCAATACTAAAAGTAAACACAGAGCCTCAAATATTTGGATGGATCTAGCGAGTAAAGCACATTGTATTGCTCAAAAGTAAGTGACCAAGCATGCTGAATCGCTGTGAAAAATAAAAACAATGGCACTTAAAAAAGGAGAAACACCTTGTAAAAGCTAACAAACGTCTCCCTCATGGTAAAAGACATGGAAATGCATAGTTTAAGTAATGAAAACGTTAGCTCTGCACCACCATTTGTGCTTTCCTTTAACTCACATGTTATGTATAATGTATCTAATTATTCGGTCTGCATAAGGGGGCGCAGAGTTAACCTTCTCCGAACTTTATCCTGGATTTGAAAGGATTGAATTAGTTAGAACTTTAAACTTTATAGAATAATTTATGGCATAAAAATAAATAAATCGCTGCCCATCAATTAGACATATTATAGAAGCACACCATGCTTCTTTAATGATATATAATGTTGTCATGTTGTGTCCTTTTAGGATGGGCATAAATCCTGATAAGATGTGTAACATTATGCCACAACAGATCGTTTTTTACTGTGAAGTCTAAGCAAACCCCTAACTTCTGAGGGATTAGAATTTAATTAGCAGTGACACTGGGAACACGGGAATCCCAATACAAACAGAAAAATTATTAAAGCCTGAAAAGACAGTGACATTAAATTAAATTATGTTGCCACAGGGCCATCTGCTGCCTCTGACTGGTGATTTTTGTATTAATTCAGCATGTGTTTAGATAAGAAACTTGTACTTTCCTCTTCAGCTTTCATTAAGTTTCTAAAACCAGCATTATGTGAGGCTCGTTCCTGTGGCACCATTGTTGTCTTTGGTTAAGTAATCCAGGATGTTGCTATGGAAGGGGAATTCTACACCACCCCTAGTTTTGAGAGAGGCCTCATCAACAGGAACAGCACTGCAATTACAAATTGTCTACAACAGTGCTGGCCAAGCTTTGGCTCCTCATTTACTACTGGACTACAACTCCCAGCATGTGACAATGGTTTTGTGGTCCAACAGCAGCTGTAAAACCACAAGATGCCCATTTCTGGTCTGTAAGGAAAGTGCAGAGAGAAATGTTATTACCTCTCCCTTAGCTCCAGAAATTGATGGTACTTATCCACTTGGATTCCGCGCCCAGTCCACTGCACAGCAACACAATGGAGATGTTTAAAAGGATAAAAGGATTTAAGGGTTTAAAAGGATAAAACCTTCTAACAAGTGAATAGAGGCTTCTTGGCAGATCTGCTCTTCTGGGAGGAGACTGAGTTCTGGTAGAACAGCAGGAGAACCTAAAGTGACCCCTGGTGATCTCTTGCTAATCCCTCGATATTGACTGCACTGCAAGTCTTGCCGTTCAACCCATAGACTCCTAAGGACTGGCTTTCTAACACATTCCCCCAACCCCCTGCATTCTATGGCACTGAAAGTACAACCAGAGAAATATGTGGCTTTGAAATGTTATCGAAAGGAGGAACCATTCCATATCTAAATTTGAATGGTTTGCTATATCCATGGCAGCACGGTTTTATGAAAAGATGATCTAAACAAACAAATAGTTACATCTTCCAATTGTTATTCAAATGATAAAAAAGGATGGCGTAGTAAATGTAGCTTATTTGGATGTTAGTAAAGCTTTTGATACTGATCCTAGGAATAGGATTAATAACATACATAGTTTAGGACTGGACACAAAGGTAATTGATTGGATAAGAAATGGGCTGAAGAACAAGCAACATTGTGTCAGTCAACAGAATTAATTCAGAGGAAGGGTAAGTTTCTAAAGGAATGCAGCAGGGATCTGTGCTGGGCCTTGCTCTTCAATATCTTACTTAGTAATATTAATAGCAGCATTCAATACAAGGTATGCCTTACAGATGATACAAAGATCAATAACAGGATTGACTCTCCGGGTGGGTATACACCAAATACATTATGACTTAAGAAAATTGAAAAAACTATGTCTAATGTTCCAAAGTGTAAAACAGTGCTTTACAATACAGAAACCCAAAAGGCTTAATGATACTTTGCTTACATTACAGAAAAGAACTTGGTTGTTATTATTTCAGATGATGCAATAAAGCACAAATGCAGAGTGTGCAAATGCTCTTTTGAGATTAAACATGCGGTCCAGGCTTCTCTGCAATGGCAGTCATGTTATTTAACATGTGCACAGCAGCTGTACCTTCAATAAGTCCCCTCATGTCACTACTGTTGGAGGCTGATAGTTAACATAGATTTTGTGGATTGTTGCCCAAAAGAATTCAAACTGAATCAGGCTTTCCCCATATAAAATGTATCACCTAAGGGAGCTAAGCAAAGGACCAGATGGGTGAGACATGATCCCATTAGGACACGTCCAGGGTGTTGTTCCCATGTTTCATTGCCATATCGGAGACATCTGTGATAAACAGACATGGAAAAGAAGGAAGGAACGGAAGGAAAGATCACTTAGAAGATCATCCCTTTTAATGATGCCATAAGTCCCAGGAGGAAACTACTAATTCTTAAATGTTTTATACATATATCTTATTGTCTACATTATATTGTATATCCGAGATAAGAATTTGTATTAACTTGGTTAATCATTTGAGCGCCGAGTTCTTTGAATAGCATTCCTTTGCGATGTGTTGCTTACTCCCTTCTAGCACTCAAAGGCTTGCATAAGAACTGATGCTGTTCTTGTTGCTAAAGTCTTTCTGCATCCTCTCTGCTCTCTACCTTCCCTCCCCAGTCTCTCTCCTTGCATCCCTAATCCTTAGTGCATAGCCATGTAATGCATCTCACCTCTGAACTACTGTGTACAAATATGGAGACCACAACTCCAGAAAGGGCATTAATTACAGGACAGACCCAACTAGAATATGCATAGTTTGGATGCATGGATGTAGAGGGGTGATATGACAAAAAGCAATACATATATAAGGATTTAACTATAGGTGTGGAGGGAAGCATTTCTAAGAAAAAGAGGAATACTAGAACAAGGTCATCATCGAAGGTTAGATGGTGGAAAACTACTTTACACTACTTTATAGAAAATGTGATTGGCATTTGGAACAGCCTTCCAGCAGTGGTGGTTGAGACATACTGTAAGGGAATTTTAAAATATCTAGTCTATTCTGAAAACTATGTACGTGTGTATTTTAATTAGACAGGAAACGGGTACACGGAATGGGCCAACTGTCATTAAAATGTGCTTATTTATTTATCCAGTACCTCTGCCATCCATTTTACTAAAATGTGAGAAGCACAAACCAAAGTCTATGGGGCTGTTATTATCCAAGGGGTACTTCTCACAGAGAGGAACTGGCCCATATGCAGAGCCCAAAACCAAAAAAACTCCTAGAATAAGCCAACTGTGCCATACAAAAAGCCATTGATTTAAAAGGCACTTTTAACTGCCTGTCCCCTAAGAGAGGTCTCCAACACCCTGGAAATCAATGTGCTGGATAACTTTCTACCATTCATGGGGTTAAAGGCCTCATTAAAATTAAAGGGACAGTAATGTCCCATAAAAACTTGTTCTAGTTTTGTAGAGCAGGAAAAAATAAGCTGAATGGCACAAACCCTATCTCTCAAACCACTATGAAGTAATTATTTTGCAATAACGCGATTTCAGCTGTTCTGAAGAGCCTTCTCGTATCGGCCGACACAGATCTCCTGCTGTCATCTTTACAGCTAACATCAGGAGAAGGGGAGGGAGGGGGGAACTTTCAGTGCCTATAGCTCTCAAAACATAGTGGTTTGAGAGATAGGATTTGTGAAATTCAGCTTGTTTTTTCCTGCTCTACAAAACTAGAACAAGTTTTTATGGGACATTACTGTCCCCTTAATGGAACATTTTAGGGAATTCTTATTGTTATGGTGATGTTGGTTTACCCCACAATTGTTTCACTTTTCCTATTGCCCAAGGAAAGCCTGATCAATAGGAGCCTTGTTCTAACTGACAAACATGTTCTTTTCCAAGAAAAAGAGACACAAGCATCTGGTACAATACATTTAATATCACAACAACCACTTTTGTAGAAGAGCAAAAGTGTTAAAGGGGAATACCGTCTAATAACATTTCACTTATACTATTAAGGACAGAAACATTGAATGGCCCTGCCAATTTTGCCCTTGTTTCTTTGTCGAAAAGAGAACATCTGTAATCAGTCCTGATGTCTTGTCCATGGAGGCGGACATGACAGTTGCTGGCAGTTTTTCCAAACTGAAGCAGGCATAATATGTGAACCTACGTAGCCCTTTAAGGACCAGATGGGTTCAATGCATTATTATGCAATCAGTTACCATCGGTCGTGAGCAGGCACCAGGGTTCCTGGGGCAACTGTCATGTTTATGTCCATGGACATGACACCTAGGGCTGATTGAACAGTTTTTCCTCATGAACCAAGGAGCAAAGGCAAAATTATAGGACCGAGTTGTAGGTTATTATTAAGAGGTTAAAAGAACAAAACGCAAACATATAAACTTGTATTATGAATTTAGTTTGGTTCTTCCTGACAATTTCAACTGTTATAAAAAAAAAAAAAAAAAAAAAAAAAAAGAGAGAGAGAGAGTAGTGGGGGTACCCATTGCTTTACTCAGCATACATGTTTTATATATTACACTCACACACACATACCACACACACATACACACTGCTTCATTAAAGTGACAATGAAAAAACACCCTATGTAATGTTTTCCTTGTTGAGTAAATCAGTTCTCACAAGAGAAACTGAATCTCTGCAAGGGAATTCAAATCAGCGAGAAAAGAAAAAAAAAATCCATATGAAAATAGGTATTTTCGTATAAAAGTGGGCTGTATCAAGGGATAGTAAATATGTGGACTTCCTGCTGTTGGTAGCTACAGCTCCCATCAATCCCAACCAGACAATAGCGGTTTGGGAACGATGAGAGTTGTAGTCCCTAACAGCTGGACATTCAAAGATTTACTTCCTCTTGGCTTGATTACAATACCATATTGAATGCATCTTTAAGTGTATTAACTGACTGTATATTTATTGTTCAAAGCAGTTTGTAACGTATTCTCAGATTAAGCTGTACTGAGCCCCAGCTGACCAATAGAGAAGCAGAACAAGAGTCTGAAAAGAAGCCCCTAAGGAGTCCCTCACTGGTCTCACAGTTTAGTCTCATTGACTTGCACAACACAGTTCCCCACAGACCAGGGGTAATCAATTGTTGTACCTCCTGCTGTTATGGACTTCAACTCCCAATTGCTGGTCAGTTTCCCCTGCCATACACCCACCTTCTTGCTTGAGAGCTCAGCATAGGTTCTATAGAGATTGGGCACGTCAGGAGTTCATACGTCCAAACTGCTCTCCAGCCAAGGGGTTTATTTTAATGACCCCTCTCCCCCAAAACAGCAGATGGCCATTTTGTGGCTGCACAATGCAAACATGAGCTTTTCATAAAATCAGACAGTATAACTGATCTGCAAGCAAATATAATCTATGTGGCAACATTTTTTTTCTGGTGGGGGTTATTCACTTTCTGTCATCAAAATAAAACGCTGTCACTGTTTGCTTTCTCATGTCTAATAAGGAGCCGAGCAGGTTTTTCTTGCCAGAGGGTTAGAACATTAGCCACTGTCAGCAAAGACTGTTAAACACATGCCACACTGCAAACAACTCACCAGGATCCTTGTAGGACTGGTTGCAATAATGCAACAAGGCATTTTTAAACAATAAGTATAGTGGAGTCTGCACACAGGTTAGAGTAGTGCAAATTGAAACCAGCACTGGGTTATACATGCAAAACTATATGGAGCAATTCAAGGGCACACTAACTGTACCATAGGTACCTCTCTGGCACTCAGAGGGTTAAGGGTTATCCCTTTGAATGTAAGAGATGTATCCAATACATTGCAAAATCAATGCCTTTCTGGTTTCAGGGAACATTTTCCCTTCTGCTATATTCATAGTCCAACAGAAATATGATATATATATTGTATGACTGCAAAAAGCAAACCCAGGAGTCAGCACTTATGACATTCCAGAATTCAGACCTGTTTCATCCAATTACCATAAATAAAGAACATGCCGCTGAAGTCCCACAGTCACCCTAAAGCAGAGTTCTGTAGTGCAGCTCTAATTGCCAGCAAACTGAATACATTTGCCTTAATGTGGCTATCACATTAAAGCAAATCGCAGCACATGCAGCATAGGAACACAGCTTCCTACAACTTTCCTACATCTATGCACTTAACGCATTAAAGTTTAGCAGAGCTTATTTGAATGGGGACTATGGGCCATTGTGCAGATCTGTGCACATTAGCAATACGGAAGTTAAAATACTCAAAGCAATGTCCAGGGAATGGCTGCTCTATATGGGCCTCAGCCAATTATATATGGCTGATGCCTGCACTGGCCTGCCTATGTCATACTGCTACCACACAGGGAGACTGAAGTAGACTTGAAGAACTGAACTGCACGGCATCATAACGCATTCAAATCGCCAGTGTGCACAATGCCTAATTCAATTGATTCACAGCAAATCACATTTACCACAGATTATTTACACATCCCAACATCACAGTGTTAGTATCCTAGTCATATTCCATTCACACACATGCTTAATAACCCCAGCAATGATATTCAATAGTAGTATACATTTCATGGTCTCTATAAGGCTAAAGATACAGATAAAAAGGGCGGAATATGAGTTTCAAATTATCATAACATGGAGATTCAAGTCTCCCAAAGAAAGACAGAATAATGGATGTGGATTATTTAAACAATTGCTTAAAAAATAAATAAATCTCTAACACCCCCAACTTAACTCCACCAAGAGCCAGTATATACATTTTTTCATTTGACCTATCCTTTATTTTATTAAACCTTATACTACTCACACACTGAAAGATGATTGTTCTTTTAATGTAAATGGCTGCTGTAGCCTGCTGGCAGATGGAAAGGAGATGGCCACATGGGGGAGAGAATCAGGTGAGATATAGGAAAATCATGTTACCCAGCAGAGGGACAGCATAGAATGAAAGAGAAAAATGCTAGTAGCTTGAAAACAGTTTTAATAAATAAACATCTAACACAATGTATAGATAATGTTGCAATGTGTTTTAAAATTGTGTAAATTGTTTTTGTTTGGCATTTCCACTTTAATTTGGGGGAAGAAATCTCTGCAGAATTTATTCATAATGGTCATTGGGATTATCTTTTCACATTAATTGGCTTTAAAATGGAACTTTCACCTTAATTCAAGTTTGCATACTTAAAAACTGCATTAAAAACTGCTTATATGTCATGTTAACCAAAAGTCCAGAGGAAATATAGTTTACGAGATATTTACACTTTTATTTCTGGACAAAGTGAAAGTGAACATTTCCTGGTACTGCACAAACCTTCATTATCATAAGAATTGTCATTGAAATTTTTCATTAGCATATGAAACGTCCCTGGCACCGCACAGTTACTGCAATTAGAATACATTAGCATCATAACTGGGAACTTCTTCCCAATGAGCCCCCAGAGAGGGCTTATGTGCCACCACTACTGAGGGAATTTGTGGTGCTTAAAGGGATAGTAATGTTTCATAATAAAAACAGCTCTAATTAATCATCATAGTATTTGGACTCTGGAGAGTGTTATTTTAATTCTGTCAGAGTTGTAGTTCCAGAGTAATTCAATGAAAAAGTGACCCCCTCCCTCCCCTTTTATTGATGTCACAATGTTCAGCCTGACCAGAAGGGAGGTGCTCAGGTAGACTGCAGAGAGGGACAATCTTCAATTAAGATAAGGGAAAAACCTGAAAAGCTTGTCAAGGGGGTCAGGGATTTCATTGTTTTCATAGGAATAAGAGTGTCCCCTTCTGTTATCTGTCCAGTCTATGGACTGCATTCCACATCTGAGAAGAGATTGTTTACAGTAGGTAAAAGAGGCGGGAAGGGGAAACTTTGCTTGTGAATATCTCATAAACCATAAAGGTTTGAGAGATAAGACATATCATTCTTCATGTTTTTTTAATGCCTACAAAATAAAATAAAGTTAAAACGAAGTATCACTATCCCTTTAAAGGGATAGTATTACTTCGTTTTATCTTTATCTGGTGCAGATCAAAGAGTTCCCAGGTATGAGTAGCATATGGTAACAAGTGTGAATATCATCTTAAATGTACATTTGCTGGTCTTTTGATTAACATGACACATAGGCAGTTTTTAATGCAGTTTTCAAATATGCAAACTTGAACTGAGGTAAAAGTTCCACTTTTGAAAAAAAAAACCTAACTAAAAATAAAAACACGACAGAACTAACTTAAATTTCCTCTTTAGTTATTCCATAACCAATGTTGAACAATCTAAATTCTATCTACTCTCACCTGCTCCCATCATGAGTTATACAGCAACCAAAAGCCAGTTATGCACATTCAGACTGGTTTTCTAAACAGAACTGGAGTGAATATGAAGCAAATCAGATGCACCATAGGAGACGAATGAACTGTTGAGTTAAAAGGGGGGGGGGGTGTTAATGTTTGTAATTGTAAAAAGTCTTGGTGCAATGCTCTGGAGACCTCTGACATTCAAGGTGTTAAAGTGTTAGTAATGTCTAAAAAAAGTTTTTTGCATTTAAAAAGCTGATCTAAATGCAAAAAAACGTCTCTCTTAAACCGCTATGGTTTAAGAGATACGGGCGTTTAAAGTTTGCTGTTTCCTACTGACGGCTATAAAGCCGTCAGCAGGAGATTTGTGTCGGTCGACACGGTGGCGCTTGACAAGTGCCAAGATCTTGTTACTTACACGGAATCCCTTCATTGGAATGGTCTAAAACGTGTGCCTGGTTGTTTTAGACCATTCCAATGAAGGGATTCCGTGTAAGTAACGAGATCTCGGCACTTGTCAAGCGCCACCGTGTCGATCGACACGAATCTCCTGCTGACGGCTTTACAGTTGTCAGTAGGAAACAGCAAACTTTAAACGGCCGTATCTCTTAAACCATATTGGTTTGAGAGATACGTTTTTTTGCATTTAGATCAGCTTTTTAAGCTCTTCTAAATGCAAAACACTTTTTTTAGACATTACTAACACTTTAATAGGGATTTTTATTTGTTCTCTTTGAAAACTGTTTGTCCCAAATGTTTTCCACTTCTCCATAGTAAATCAGCCTCATTGTTTTAAATAAGCCAAAGTACGTGCGTTTGTTTTTCATCATAGGCACTTAAGGACCACTGAGCATTTTTTTTTTTTCACTATCTGATTCAGGGCTCCCAGAATAGCCTGCAGCCGTGCGGGGAGCCTTGAAATCCATGGTGTGCCAGGACCATCATGGGTCCTTTAGGGAAGCTTTCCCATGACAGGGTTCTTAAGGGGTTAAGCATGTCTGAGGAATACATCTTCCTGTACAGGAGATGAAGTTTGCGTACACAGGAAGCAGTAAAAGGAAAATGGCTCCCCACAGCACGCTGAAAAACTGCACATGCCATGTTATAGGGCCTTATGCAAAACACACATGAGGTGCAATTCAAGAGAAAACTGCAACTTAGGTAACAAAATATAAATTCCCATTAATTTAAATACGGATTTTAACCCACTGAATTCTAGAAGGGTCTGCAACTAATTTTTTTTTAAATACGTTTGCAATGTCTCTAGCATGCAACAGGTTAAAAGAACTGTTAAAAAAGAAATGGCAATTTGGGGATTTTTTTGGTCCCCTACAACGCTGCTGGTTTGCTCCAGAATTGCTACTGTTTTGCTTTCTGTATAAGACCATAATATCTTAAAACTTCTGAAGCAGAAGGTAAAACTATATAGGGGTACCCAAATATGTGAAAACCTCATTCTCATGAAAACAAGGTGTTAATCTGGGACTGCCATTAAATTCTTCAGAACACTTTGTAACATTTGGGTACAGTTACTACAAGACCACGTGCACCACATTATTTACCTATGGCAATGTTAGGCAACCTTTGGTTCTCCAGCTGTTAGGGACTACAAGTCCTATGGGATGATGGGAGTTGTAGTCCCCAACAGTTGGACAACAAAATGTTGCAAACCTTTGATCTATGAACTCAAAAGGTTTCACCAATAGGATGCCAGGGAGGTTACTCAAGAAACCACTCTAGGATCAAATGGGTTAAAACACAATGGCCCAAGTATCTCTTATACTCTTTGGATGTACTCCTTTTCTATTATTATTGTTACTTGCTTATTCTCAATAAAGCTCTTTTGAAAATGAAAAGAAAAAAAACACAATGGCCCATATTTATAAAGGCAAACCAACTGCACCATAGGGGAAAGTACTATTAATGTTTAATTAAATTAGGCTTTTAGCACCTTGAGAAGCAATGCATTGGAGACCTCTCTAACACTCATAGGGGTTATGAACTAAGGAGTGATACAGAGGTGATAAAGTTGAGATAACATCTCCAGTGATATCATTTCTGCAGTTCCTATGTTATTCTATGGAGCCAATTCACTAACATCTCTCCAGCTTGAGAAATCTTAGTGAGCAGGCTCCACATAATAACATAGGAACTGGAGAAGTGATCTCCACTTTCAGCTCTTTATCACCCCATAGCGCATAACACCCATGGAGGACTTAGAAAGATCTATTCAGTTCCATGAGAATTTAGGAATTTGTTTTTGTTCCCTATGGTGCAGCTGGTTTACTCTAGAATAAGTACAGTTTGCTTTTATAAATATGGACCAATGTGTTGGATATCTCTGGCACTTAAACGGTTACATTTCCAACTGTTATTTATTTTTCCCCAATTTCCTTGCAGAATCCATAATTCTGTATATAATGGGCTATGCCAAGAAAAGGCAATCTTATTATATCTATCATACTTAGTCATGGGTATTTAACCTGTGTCTTTGTATTAATCCTATCTATTGATTAGATCACATGTTCTATCCCAATGTGATTAATCACTTTAAGTGTGTAGGTTAATATAATTCTCTAGTATTTAGCAGTCGTTGAGTGTTATGCACACATCCCTTCTGCACCACGGCAATTAGACCATGGTTGTATCTATTTTACGGTTGTTTTAGATTTCCTATTAACCCCTTCAATTTTAACACTATTAAGTCCTGGATTTCCTGGTAACTGCATTGATTGATGCTTGCAATCTACTGTACTTACGTACATTAAGTTTTAGGAGCATCCAATGGCTCGTTGGTTAATGTGGACATAATTCTAACCATTTGTTTTCTACTTAAAGCGATAGCAATATTCCATCCAAAAAAATCTCATAGTAATCTTTATAGTATTTAAGCCATGGAGAGCATGATTTCAGTACTATGAGAGTTGTAGTTCAGCAGTAATTGAATGATAAAGTATCCCCCCTCCCTCCCCTTTTACTGATGTAACACTGCTCTCCAAGCCGGTCCGGATGGATCGCAGTGAGGGACAATCTTCAGTGAGCATAAGGAAAAATCTGCCCTCCTTCATCAAGGGGGTAGTGTTTTCGTTAAGCTCTGTACCTCGCCGCGAGCTGTCTGATTCCACATTTCAGGGGAGGCGGCTTACAAGAGGTAAAAGGGGCAGGTGAGGAATACTTAATCATTCAATTACTGTTGAACTACAAGTCAGATCGTATTGAAATAATGTTTTCCATGGCCCACTACTATGACAATTAATGGGAGGTGCTTTATGGATGAAAAATTACCATCCCCCTAAAAAATAAGTGGCTCTTAACCCCTTAGTGACCGGCTGCGCGCACACGTGACCGTCACTTAACGCCCGGCTAAGAATTTTTTTTTCAAAATTATTCCGGAGTCCCCAAACGGCGTGCAGCTGCGCGGGGACCTGGAATTCTGGGACGTACATGTACGTCCTCTGTCACTAAGTGACAGTTTTTGTGGGACGTACATGTACGTTCCTTGTTGGGAAGGGGTTAATATACCCAGGTAGGTGCCCTTAGAACAGCAGCTAATTATTTCTATTTACTGGTTTTGTTTGGATGGGATCTCTGCTTTAGTCCACTGATATTTTTTTCAATTTCAGTCTGATAACAAGTAAACTACTTCAGGTCCATTTAAGGAATCCCATTGTTTATTGTGAGGTGGTGTGACCTAGAAGTAGACTTCAGCGATTACTATATACACAGGAAACTGCGTACAGAAAAGCAAAAAATATACATAGCTCCAAGGACACTTAACTAAATCAGTGTGTAACAAAAATGAAGAGTGGCATTCCTGGATTACTTTCTCTTCAACAGCTACACTTCTTAGCCCTCCATTTCCACTTATGGGGGAATTGATGCAGGAAGACTTTTGTAGGTTTTACTATTATTCTTGAAATTGAGATTCATGTTGAAACCCCCTTTTAAAGGGGTAGTAAAGTCTCTTGACAAATTAAGCTATCATTCATGATATTTTTCCAACAATGCAGATGGTTATTGCAATGCTGCAATTAGTCTAGTTCATGTGTAATCAAATTACAAAGTGTTTCCCTCCCGCACCTTTTACAAACTTAATTCTGCCTCCCCCATATCTGGAATCTGCTCACAGGACTGAACAGATTGCAAGGAGGGACAATCTTCTGGCTATCAGTATAAGAAAACCCTGCCCCCTTGAAGAAGAAAGGCAGGTTTTTCCTTATGCTAACAGAAGATTGTGCTTCGTCAAAATACATCAGAACCAGCTTGCTGCTCCGAGGGAAGGCAGCGTTATGTATGCAAGAGGGGCTGGTGGGGGGGGACACTTTATACTTTAATTACACATGAACTAGATCAGTTACAGCATAGTAATAATATGCTCTGCACTGTTGAAAAAGTAAAATGAGTGACAGAAGCTTAATTTATCATGAGACATTAGTATCCCTTTAAATCAATGGAGACTTTATTTCTTGCTTGTGATGTACTTGGTTTGCCATAGAAATGTTCCACTTTTACCCTGTAAATATGGCCCATAAACTCTAAAACACACAAAGTATAGAAAAAAGGGCGGTCTGTGTAAAATTAAATGAAGTCATTCTAGGGCGAGACAACCTCATAAAAGAGGACAAATAAATAAATAAATAAACCCTCACTGATTTTAAATAAATAATGTGCTGGACACCCCCTGGCATGCAAAGGGTTAACCAGTTCTATTAAAGAGATTTGTAGATCTCCGGGGGGGGGAAGATGCACTAAGGTGTGATAACTTCGACAGTGACTTCACTTCTCCAATTCCAGTGTTATTCAATGGAGTCAATGCACTAAGATTTCTCAGACTCTAGGGATCTCTGTGCATTGAATCCATAGAATAACATAGGAGCTGGAGAAGTGATGTCACTGGAGAAGTTATCTCTGCTTTATCACACCTTAGTGCATCTTGACCCAGTCACATTTTTTTTAATTCTTATAAATAAAATCTGGAAAAATTGAAAAGTACACAAAGCTTGTGTACTATACCTTTGACTGCCAGCCCACCAACAGAACTCAAAGGGTTAAGATTTTTGGAACCGCTTTAGATAGAGGTTATATAAATATAAATAACACAAGGCTCTGTTTCTTTTATGAATGCAAGCACATATACTACATACGTACACATACAGCAGAGGCATTAACAGACTGCAGGATACCTAGCTAATTCTGGCCTAGATTCCACTGAGGGTGATAACTTTATCACTAGTTTCATCTATAAATACCCTCAACTACACTTCAATAGGATTCTGTGAGATAAAGGGCTGGATTCTATTACAGGTGCTAATTTTATCTCTGCTTTTATCTCAAGTTTTCCCCCATAGATTTCAATAGGAAAATGTTGCCTACAACGGGTGTTAACATTTATCACCTGCAATAAAATCCAGCCCAAAATCAGTTAACCAACACATCATCTACAGTGGAATACAGGCCTCTGTGAGTTTCCATGAACTAATTCAGGAAGCTTATGAGAGGTAAAAAAACTAGACAGTATATGCTGTTGAGTCCCATTTAAATCAGAGCAGTACTGCAGTATTTACTTTTCATAAGTGTACTGTAATAAAAATATGAGCTATGGTGGCCCTAGCCATTAGCCTCAAACTTAGTTAACAGGGCAAAGCGAGCCCTACATTCTGAAGTTTTTCTTTTGAGCTACTATTAAAGATTCCCCCAAACCAAGTAAGCATGCACAGTATTACTGGGTGGGATTTTGTCCAGGATGCTAACATTAGGCTTGTTTTAACCCCTCAGAGAATAGAGATGTATCCAACTTACTGCTAGGAATCCAGGCTCCTAGACTCCTGGGATGTTTCCATCCTTTCTAAAGATGTTGTTAAAACATTGAAGAAAAATTGCTTTAAAGTATACAAGCCACTTTTTAAAAGCCTCAGAATACGCTAAGCCCAAAGTATTAAAAATAGCGAACTATAATGAAAACAATTGAACTTATAAACAGTTGCACAAAGGGAGGTTTATGTATTCTGAAGCACTAGAGCTAACCAGCTGTACCAAATGACAACAAAAATTCTAACAGATTTAAATGCAGCGTTTAATGATGCTCTGGAGATAGCACTCTATGAGTTAACCTTTTGAGTGCCAAAGAAGTGCAAAAACTCAATTTAGAGGGTGGTTGACCATCACCAGCATACTTCCTTATTGGCAGATCAGCTCTCCTGGGTTTAAACCTGTAAATTAAGCCAGGGCAGCATTGTGATACCCTGCAGATCAACAAAGCAGCAGAACAGATGTCTAATGCTCCCCATAGGCTTTAAAACCAATCCCAGTAGGTCTATGGGGAATGTGGCCACAAACTTTTGAGTTTGTGGCTGAAAGCCACCGACTTCTGGCTTGCATTCCAGATGAGGGTGTCTGATACACCAAATGGCTAAGGTAGGGCTTGACAAGTTTGGTTTGACTCTAGGAGCTAGACCAAAAATTTAGGAGTCAGACTCTGCAGAGAAGAACCATTCCTCGCAGCCTAATGGAACAAGGCTGGGGAAGCAGACAGTGTATGTGATTCTTTGGCTACTAATGGAACAAGGCTGGATTGTCAGACAGAGTAAAGTGTGGTTCTGTAGCTACCAGTGAAACCAGGCTGGGGGGGGGGTGCCGTCAGACAGTATGTGAGGTTCTGTGACTACCAGCCGAATCAGGCTGGGGGAGGGGCCAGAAGGTGTATATGGGGGATTTATGGGTATGAGAGGCAAATGGGCACAGCTAGGATGTCAGCCAGTAGTATAGGGGGATATGTGGCTACAAATCAGCAGGGTAACAAGGCTGGTGTGGGTCACTCAGTTTATGTGGTGATCTCTGGCTACCAGTGGGCAAGAGAACAAGCCTGAACCAGGAGAGTGGGGTGGGGGTGGTAAACAGTATGTGTGGGGATCTGTGGTTACCAGGGGGCAGGGAACAATGCAGGTAGAGGGGTATCAAACAGTGTATGGCTGCCACGGGGACAGGCTGGGGGTGGTATTTATTTTTTTAATGTATTTATTTTTTATTAGTTTTTTTTCTTATTTCTTAATGCCCTCCATCAAAGTCTGATTAATTTTTAAATAATAAAAATAATAAATAATTAAATAATAAAAATCACGTTTCTGGTAACATACGTCCATCAAGTCCAGCCCATGTCAAAACATCCCTGTTGATCCAGAGGAAGAAAAAAAAAAAAAAACACTGAAGCCATTTCCAGTTTTCCAAAGTGGGTAAAAACATAAATAAATAATTTGAGTTTTATATGGAATTTGTCTTGGCATCCCTTGCTCGGAACAAACAGCTGATCAAAAAGAATCAAAAACATAGATGCCTACATTAGAGCAATACTACTGAAACCCATATTTAGCAAATTGTATACAGTCTATAAGACACATAATGGGGGAGATTTATAAAAACTGTACCTAGTCATTTTGAAAGAAAGGTCATTAAATTATTTATACTCATTATTTATAAATGAGTAATGGTGACATTATGATTATGGTGTTATTCAACAAATTAACACCGATACAGTTTTTAAGAACAGATTATATCCTGCATTAACATTGTAGCAATGATGTTGTCACTATAATGTTGCATTTAGCAACAATTCTGTATAAAATTTGCTGCTCCATAATTTACGGCTGCACTAACGTCATTCCTACAGAAACACAACTTAAGACTTCCAAATCTGGTGTTAGTTTCTTTTAGAATGCCAAGCTTAAAGAGGATGAATCACCCCTTTATAAAAGTTAGCCTGAATAGTTAGCTTATATACTGAATGTGAATAAAAGTTTATTTTTATTTTTTAAAGCTCCTGTTGGTCTAAACTGAAGTTATAAACTGTGCCCTGCACCTTCTTCCGGATAGACTGCTATTACCTGATCTGTAACCGCAGTCCATCACTCTGCCTCTGCACCTCTCACTTTATCCAGCCTCCTCCGATGACAGAGGCTTTCTACCTGTAAACTGGATTGGTCTCATTGGCTAGATATTGATCTCTGCCAATGAGACCGCTCCATCTTACAGTTAGAAAGCCTCTGTCATTGGAGGAGGCTGGATAGAGGGAGGGGAGCAGAGGCAGAGTGGCGGACTGCGGTAACAAAGCAGGTAACTGCAGCCTATGCAGAAGTAGGTGCAGGGCAGAGGAGTTTATAACTTCAATTTAGACCAACACAAGCTTTAAAAAATAAATAATAATAAACCTTTACTCATATTTGATATATAACCCAACTATTCAGGCTAACTTGTATAGGGGTGATACATCCCCTTTAAGATTAATGCTAAAAATAAACCACCTTTCTCATTAATCCATTTTTTAATCTCCCACTGGGCATTATGTGTAAAGGCAAAGTGCGCCAATTTTGGGTCAAACCAACTGCACCGTAGGGAACAAAAACTTTCCTAAAATTCCAATAGCTTTAAATAGAACTTTTAATCCTTTGAATGTTGGAGGTCTTCAATGCATTCAAGGGGTTGAGAATGCCATTTCAAGCAACGAGAAATTATATTTCTCTCCTATGATACATCTGGTTTACCGTAGGATTGGTGAATTTTCCCTTCATACATAAAGGCCCATTGAACAACATTTATGAAAGCAAGAAAAACGGTTAGTTGCAAGTAATGGGAGTTTTTCTTTGACATTAGTTTTACTCCTGAATTGCTCCGCTTTTGGTTCGGTGAACCCCAATGTTTGTTTTAAGGCCAATGTTACCAAACTCATGTGATTTATTCAGGTGCTGGAATTCAGCAAGACATCTATGTAAATATATCCTTAGGGTACACTGTTATTAATGTCTGCCTCTTCTAATTCTTACCCATCAAGAAACAAAGGGGTGGTTATGCACTAAGGCATGATTTATAGAGGAGATAACTTGGATATAACTTCTCCAGTGATATCACCTCTAGTTCCTAGATTATTCTATGGAGCCAATGCACTAAGATCTCTACAATTTTGGAGATCTTAGTGCATTGGCTTTAAACAATACAGGAACTGGACAAGTGATATCACTGGAGAAGCCATCTCCACTTTATCACACCTTAGTGCATAACCCCCAAAGACGTTTATCTCTGCCAGACATCACTTGCCAAATACAAAATGAGGGGGACTGGGGCCCCAGATCCCATGCTTAAGGGAACAGTTTGCAGGTACCCTACTTTTCAATTTATAAAAATATGTTTCTGGTTATCTGCCCGCCCATTCCCAGGGTGGGAGAAGACAAAGACTGGCCACACCAGCAAATCTCCACATGGAGGCGATTTGACAGGAGTGGCAGCCCCCTCTCTGCAAGGAAAATGACAGCCCACCCCCAACCCACTCCACTGAAAATGAATGCAGCAATACTCACTACCATTGACATCCAGTTCTGCATCGAGACTAACCAACATCAGCAGCCCCGTCATGCATGGAGCGCCAAATTGAAGGGGCAATTCCATGCCACATTTGCTAGTTTCTTTTTAAATACTTTTAGATCAGTCTAGAGGAAGAAGCCTTGTTTTGACCAGACCTGGTGAGAAAAGCAGGGATAGTGGAAAAAACTTACCACTATCCCTGCTAAGAAAAAGATTGGCAGGAGGGAACTTAAGTCCTCTCCCTCAAATCTAATGTTATTCATAGGGTTAAAACACACACATTACATATTATACACACACACACCAGAGGGGTGTGCAATATTGACACTCAAAGGGTTACATGAAGAAATGAAGGGACCCCTGCAATTACTGTAAAGAAGATCAAGCCACCTTCCTATCAAATGTGCCATCCAGTACTGCCACAATTATAATCTTCCCATTGCTATTTATTCACAGAACTTGACTTTGTCAGAGCAAAACTACCCTTAATCTATTCCCATAACAGAGCATGCCAATACCTCAGAAAGAAGAGCTCATATTTATAAAATCAAACTGGAGTTATTCTCGAGTAAACCAACTCCACCACACAGGCCAAATAAAACTTCCTTTTAGATTAAATACAGCTTTTAACCCCTTTATTACTAAAAAGGTCACCAACTCATTGGTATGCAATGCATCTGGGACATCTCTAGCATTAAAGGGATTAAAAAGCTCTATTCAAGAGCACAAAAATGTAGACATTGTATTTATCCCCTACGGTGCAGTTTGGGTAATCCAGAATATTTCAAATTTACTTGTATAAATATGGGCCATCCCTTAAGCTGCAAACAGTTACATTTTTTTCTGGTCACGTGTGGCGAGTCTCATTGCTGTACCGTAACAAGTACCCTTAGCATAGTTTACCACCAAACATTTTAATGGCCTATGTTAAACACATTGGTACAAATATTGCCTGGATCTGGCCCCAGGCCTGGAGAAGCTGCAGGCCTATTGCGTTTGGACCTCCTGGGACAAGAACTGTCTCGAGTACTGGAGAGAACACAGGACAACAAACATCCAGAGAAGGTAAACACATCAGAAACAAAAGGGGGATGTTATTTAAATGAATAAAAAAAATAGCATTAAGAACTGTTTAAACCTGGCATTACAGTTTAACCACTAAAACTGCCTTTATTTGGACACAAATGGCAAATTTAATTACACATACTTTGAGACAAAACCTTTTCTACTCCACTTTTCAAAAAATCTCTACTGAATGGAGCTAGTACTTAGTGAAAATGTCAGTATTCGTTTATATAAACTCATTATAATGCCAGATTTCTACATCTTCCCCTAATGTCCCTTAACTGGCAAGCTGAGTCACTGTACTGAGAAAGCTCGTCACCAGGTTGCCAGTTTTGCTATGATCTACCCAGAAATCGTGCATAGACCTCCATGAGCTTCCTCAATATACCCACAGTTACCCCACACTGCCACAGTAAGTTCCAGTGATTCTGATAATATTTGGGCCAATGTGTTTGACAAAACTCAGTATAAACGCATGATGGTGAAATAAGGACACATGTTACAGCACAGAAAGCCTCACTGCACATGAACATAACACAACTGGTTGCCAGTTAAAGGATGTTGTTTTTGAGGCATTCACATGCAATGTAATATGAAGAGATCAAGACCAGTTCTGTGAGGAAATAGCTAACATTGGGAACAATGTAATTGTGGGTGCTCTGAATGGCACATTTTAGTGCAATGCAATTAGAGATTTTGTACAGTGGGTGCAAAGGGTCACTCATTTAACCCTTTGAGTGTATGTTATGCACTCTTATGACATTTAAAGGGTGTTGTGTGTGTGTGTGTGTATATGTTAAGGTGAACACATACAAAGACCCTTTTCTACACTTATAAAAACACACACTGCAACTTTTTCACTGATTCCTGTGAAGTCCAGAAGAATTAAGTTTTTTTTTAATCTTCCATGATTTAAAGGTATATATGGACAACTGAGAGAGAACCCCTTCCCCGAACCAACCTGTGAGGGAAAGGGGAATGACTGCAGGTGTGTAAGATGGTAGAATGGGTAAATATTTCTATATCAGGGTTGGGGATTGGTCCCCTGACCCTGAAGGGGCCATTTATAAATATTCCCCTTGAGGCAACCTGGCACCATTTTATGCAGCAGTGAAGCCTCAGGGGGAATTGTGTAAGTCTGACCTGAAGTTTCATTCCTGCCCTCCATCCCCTGTTTTTGTCTATGTTTAGTCACAGCGCTTCATGTTTTTGTAGATAGCGGGGGTGGATCCTCGCCAAAGGCTGGAAAGGTAATTTTCCCTCTTGGGTTTAGGAAGTTAGCCTCCAACTCACGGGCTAACAGCACTAGTGGGAGCAAGACTCATGGGGCTTGTGTTGTACATTGTGCCCGGATGGTAGGCGCATTGTTAGTTGTCTTGTTAATAAACTATGTGGCCTTTCTTTTCCAAAGAGTAGGTCTGTGTCTCTTTCTTGGTTGGGAAGAAGGGGCTTATCCCATTGGGGACCTTATATACAGTCGAGAGAGAGACAGTTAATTTGTTTTTGCCCTTCACGTACGATTTGATTGGAGGGAAAGAACACCTTAAGCTCTATTCAATCTTTTGTTGTTCCACTATCACTACAGTTCTGACCAGATCTGGTTGAAGCAGGGCTCCATACTCTCTCGAGACATCTAAAATGTTTATTAAAAAAAAATTATAAAACTATAGTCAGTTTGACGTTACATGTTATGCACTTGCGGAATATGTGACTCCTTTCAAGCCCACAGTCTTATTGACATGTTGGGGCATATAATGGTGTTGAGCTTCCTATAATAATGGTGCATAGGACTCACAGTGCCCTACTGAGGCATTAAGCTGGCCCAAGACCTGGGTCTTTTGAAAACCTAGCATCTTTAGTGCCAGCCATAGAAAGTTAGTTTTATTAGTCTTAAATTTTAAGAAGTTTCTATAAGAGGCAATAAAGTGGTGTTAAATTTTATATACATAATCAGTGCCTAAAAACAAGGGGCCTAATTCAGTAAGCTAAAGTGTTGCAATTGTGGAGCAAACCAACTGAACAACAGAGGACAAATAAGCAGTCATTTTGCTTCTGAAAGGGTTTTAAACCCCTTGAATAGCCAGTAAGGTCTCCAACGTGTTACAATGCAATAAGTTGGAGATCTCTGAAGCATAGACGGTTAGGGAAAAAAACTAGATTTAAAATCAGTGGGGATTTGTGGATTTTTCATTTGTCTGTTTTGTCCCAGATTTACAATTCTTTAGACTGATGTATTGTGTCCAAAGACTCTTCTGGGTAAAAATTTACAATCAGAACTTACAACTCCCCCTAACTGTGCAGCCACATTAGTACTGAAATCGCCTGAGTAAGGCATGATAGCAGAAACAGGCCACATATACATCGTAAAGTGTGGAGCAATTCTGGGGCAAATCAACATTGGCCATAGAAATCAAAAAAGTAATATCCCCATTGATTTAAATGGTATTTTAACCCCGTGAAAATTATATTGGGTCTCCAAAGCATTGCAAAGACTTCACTAGAGTTCAAAGAGTTAAAAGTCACATTTAATTCAATAGGTACCTTACGGTGCAGTTGGCTTGCCCCAGAACCGATTCACTTTTGACTTTGTATGTGTGTCCCATTAAGGATACATGACCATGTTGATAGACTGGCATTGCGGGACAACTGACAGACAACTCCATTTGCCAGAATACCAGAAGACTACTTTAAAGAAGACAGACAGGAGGGCATATTGAGGGTACCTGAAGATCTTGATTACAAGGCACACGATAAGGAACGTGCAGAACCCACACACGAAGATAAACGCGTTCTTGATCGTGGGCATATACTTCTCGATGTAATTGAAGCGGGACACTTTTGTCGTTGCATTGCCCTGCAAAGATGGGGTCTCCGCGGTGCTGTTGGACACAGCTGGAGTAGTCACACTGTTCTGCTCACGGGGTCCTAGCTCTCGTCTATCCACGGGGGTCCCGGGGGCCCCGTGTACCAGCAGGCAGATTAACACAGACAGCAGAAAAACTTGCATCTTCCTATAGCTGGTGCTGGCTCCCTGAGAGGAGCAGAACCTGGAGTTCAGGACACTCCTTCTGGGTAACTCTCTCAGCAGGTGGCAGGGTACCCTGCTGCAGATTAGGGAATTTCTACAGAGAAATAAGAGAACCTGCACAGAAGGCGCTGAGCTGGAAACCCAGGGAGAAATGTTGTGTCTGAACCGCAGTACCAACAACCGCAGCTGTACTCAAGATAATGTATATCCCAACTGTGAAGGTTCCCCAATAAGGATGCAGTCCGGCTCTCCTGACAGGGTGCGCTCTTACTGAGCGCTGCTCCTACACACACCGTCCAGCCTCCCTACTCCTGCTGCTCTCCGTGTGTCTGTTTGCACAGTGCAGGAAATGGGATCTGGAACCCGGAAGAGTTCTTACACCACGTTGCAGAGAGTCATTTGATGAGGGGCATACACATGGGAGGGATGTCGTCTCTGAGAAGGGAAAGGAGTCGTATAAGGTGCCTACTGGGTGTTGGATCATTACAAGCTGTCACTTTTATTCTGACAGTAGTGTTATGTAACACTTTGCAGTGTCTAATCCGAGACTGCATACGTAGTTTGAGAAAAAATATCTGGACATTGATATATAGAGTTCGTTTAGCGAGAATGTTGCATCCAAAAGCTCTTACAGATTGTTTATTAATAGGTCAGGGGTAAGTAACATGCAGCCCTTCAGTTGCCATCCCCTGGTACATGTTATATGCACATTTTTCAATCAGGTCTTCTTATTGTGTTTTAAAGAAAAAAAAAATCAGCGGCACCAAGGAAAATGTAATGATAATATCACTAATATAAGTGGAGGTGCCAAGTGGTTAATATATACAGAGCACAAATAGCTTTTGTGCTTATCTTACTGTGTACTAGGTATGTTAATAAGATGCAAGTGGGTGCTGTACTTCGTTTTAAATGCCAGATGGTTGTCCAACGCATTACCCCGCAATGGGGTTAACTTTGGGAGCAACTATATACTTAGATATGGGGGGTACGCAACGTTTTGACGCTCAAAGGGTTAACCATACAATTGTGTATACCAATTTTCCTCTCTGTTTTTTGTGTGTGTTTGTATATATTGTGTTAACCCTAAATGTTAGAGGTATTTAATGTAACACATTCAAAGGCTTCATTAAAATTCTCTTTTTACGATTGATAGGTCACCATCTATATACCTGGCATGAAACGGGTTGATCATTGTGTTTATCTCATATTTGTTGTAATCTGATGTTTAACGCAAAGCTTTTTGAATTCCCTTTATTATTATTGCCATCATTAAAAGTAAGCTTTATTACTTACTGAGCATCAACATATTCCATATTGCTATACAAGTAGAAGGAAAGATGGACAGCGATGTTTACGTACTAATAAATGGTGCAATTCGTGGGCAAACAATTTGCATCAGAGGGAACTAATAAAACAATTCCTAATCATTTAAATGAGGCTTAAACCATCTGAGTGGCAGAGCGTTATCCAAGAGCATTAAAGTTGTAGAATACCTGAGAGGTCTACAAAAGTATTTTCTCTAACGTTTATGGGGTTAAAATTCCGATTTAAAACAATACATTTGGGAATTTTAGTTGCCCCCTAAGGTGCAGTTGGATTGCTTACTAATTGCACAATTTCTTATTACATCAGCGAGGTAAACCTGATGCACTAAGAAGAACTACAGCTATTCTAGGTCAAACTAAGTGTACCTAGGGGGGAAAAGTAAAGCTCACCTCGATTTAAAGGGAATTTTAATCCCATGAGTGCTGAAGATGTCTCACAATGCAGTGGAGATCTTTATAGAATCCAAGGAGTCAAAAAAACCATTTAAATCAAAGGAATTTCTGGGAAGTTTTATGTCTGCTCTATAATGCTCTTGGTTTGCTCCATAATTGCTCAGGTTCCTCTTTGAACATCTGTCTGAGTCACAGAGACAAGCCTGAACAAATTGTAGCGAGAACCCTGCTTGTGAGTGTTTACAAACTAAAAGGTAAGGGAAAATGAGGACAATGCAAAGTAGTAATGTGGTAGGCACCATGACATTGATGAGTGACAGACAAAAGCACTTCCAATTTGTCTAAATATTGAAAACTGGTAGATTTGGGTGTTCTTTTTGAACTCAAGACTGATTGCTATAGGTTTGAGAGATTTATTAAGTTGATAATGCATTATGTGGACAAATACTTTTCTGATGATGCTACTTATAAAACATCACTCAGGAAGAAAACTACTTTCATGCCTTTGGTCTCTAATAACTCTTAGATACGTCTGTTAATATGGCTATAGCAGACTCTGATACCTTGGGATGAGACATTAAGAAATAAAAAAATATAACCTTTCCAGAAAGCAACACCAAGCCGTTGTCTCTGTAGCAGATAATAGAGGCATTTATAGTAAGAGAAGTGGACAAAGAGAGAGTGGAAGTTGTAATGGACAGTGAGAAATATATGTGTGTGTGTGTGTGTGTGTGTGTGTGTGTGTGTGTGTCAGAAGCACTGTCCCATTTACAGTAAGAGGACCATTACCAAAAACTGGCTATTGGCTTTAGATCCTACTAAGGAGATTAAACAAAGAGATAAAGTAATTTACAACATCCATTTTTGGATTGTATCTTATGGTTCAATGTTCATAAGCTAGTTGTATTTGAAATTGTAAGGAATGAGTCTAAAAAGTTCTTATGCCATGGTCTGGAAATACTCTCAGATATATTGCCAAAAAATACTGACAGAGGAGATACAGTCCTAGCAGCACATGGCATAGACCGAAAAGGTTGTAAGGAAGGACAGGTCTACCTTATTCTCACCTGAAACCTCTAAGTTTTTCTTACAAATGTAATAAAAACTCAGGGAAATTTAAATCCATTGTAGTCAAATATAGGCTTATCCTTAAAACTATACATTGAGTATGGTTCTCTTTTTTTCAGGGAAGCCATTATTTGGGTATACAAAAAGTCCAAAACCTGGGTGATGCTGTTGTTTCTGATGACCTCAAAATCAAGATCACTTTTACACAAAGATTCCAATCAACTCACAAATTGGTACTTTTGCATGCTTGGATTGTAAAAATTGTACAGGTATACATAAAGTGAAACCATGATTCACTCCTCTAAGAGAACTGAAATTAAATTGAAATATTTTACCACGTGTAACACAACTGTGGTAATCTTATTACTCAAATGCCTTTGCGAACTTGCTTATGTTCAGCAGACATCTAGAGCAGTTAAACTACTGAATAACAACCTAAAAGGAATATAAAAGCAATATCCAGAATTGCAATATTGAAGAAAATAGATATATCCCCCTAGTTAATAAACACATTTTTCCCTTGGGGTCTATCAGTTAAGAAGGATGGTATTGGAGGTGGTCAGTTTTCCATCCAGTGGTGGTAACAGGGGTCTTATCCTCATACAGCTAGAAACGTGGTGGATTGACACCCTAATTATCAAACTCCAATGGGTTTAAATGAGGAATGCAACTTAAAGGGATAGTAATGTTTCACAAAAACAGCAGCTCCAATTAATCTTCATAGTATTTGAGCCATAGAGAGTGTTATTTCAATACTTTCTGAGTTATAGTTTAATCCTTTGAGTTCCGGAGGGGTGCGCAATGCATTGCTTTGCAATGTGTTGCCTACCCCTCTGGCACTCAAAGGGTTAAGAGTAATTGAATGATAAAGTATCCTCCTCCTGCCCCTTTCACCTAGTGTAAGCCACTTCACCTCAGATGTTTTCTGTTTTAGTGAATTATGACTTGGTTTTGGGAAAGTGAAATGGTTGGGCCTATTGCAAGACTTCTCCAAGGGAAGCTGGGGAAGTGGGATTGTATAGGATCAATTTTCTTTTAGGAAGGGGAGAGAAACATTGAGTCAGCTGCACTGCTGAACCCAGTAGATAGGGTACTAAGGTGATAGAATATTCTTATGTGAAAAGATGAGTTCTCAGGGTGTGTGTGAAAGTAAGAAAGCTGAGGGAGAATCTGATATTGCATAGCAGCGAGTTACATAGTTGGAATGTAGCTCAGAAGAAGTCTTCTAACTATGAACAAGAAGTGGTTATCAGTAGGAATGGGCAAAAAGTCAAATTTTGTTCCCGAGGATAATTACGCAAAAAACATTTTTTTTTTCACTTTTCCAGTGGGGAATTTTGTCCAGAGAAAAGTAATTTTTTCCCACTTGAAATCTTCTTGTGAACAGTGTTGAGAGCTCCATAGAGACAGAAAGAGAGAAATCATTATGAGCTGACTTACATAACACTGCAAACCTGGAAAATAATTACCATCAGGCTTTCATAGCAAGTTAAGCCTTTTAAAATAATTGGTAGAAGCAAAGCCAGTAGTATGCCAGTGCCAACATTGCCAGCCAGGAACATATGTCGCCCATCTGTAACATTATGATTTTTACTGCAAATTTAGTTCCTGTTGCTGAGTCGTCTTAGTGTCACATGTCACAGCAGCTTCTGTGCTGGAATTTGTTTCCTTTGGGACAGGGAGGGACTAAGCAGGTCTCAACAACTACAGTGTGTGAAAACAAACATTGTAAAGAGAGGCAAGGACTGGGAACACACAAGTGGTATGTCAGCACTCATACAGCATGTCAAATTACCAACATTAAGCTTAAAGTGCTGTTTATGTTAAACTGTTCCCCAATAAATGACATGCTGTCAGTCACTGACTGAGGCCCTTGTTCATTCCACAACATATATATGCCAGTCACTTGATGTTGGGTGGGTGGGTGTCTGACTTACTGTACATGTTATAAAAATAGTGTACCCTCCTAGCTATCGCCTTGGCATATTCAGCATGGTATACCATCTGCAGATGCTCCCTTGCATTCTGTTGCTCTCCATAACATTGCCATGTGTTATCATAGCACCATACAATGTTCAGTTGGTGTAGACATACTGCCACATCGTCACACCTGCAGAGGCACTGTCTGCTGGTGGTGTTGGTGGCATTACTCCAGCCTTCTGCTGATAATGACTTGGCCTGCTGGTGGAGACAAGCTAAACTTTCATGCTGACTGGGTGTGGTACTGCTTGGAGCTGCCTGCTGCCTAGGAGTGGGTCCACCTGAAGTTGCCTGCTGGTCAGTGATTTTTCTCTTTCTGTCATTTAGCCCAGAATGTTTGCCTGTGTTTTTTCCCACTTTGTGAATGCACAAGGGGCTAATTTACATCTGCAACATGTGACATCTTCGGCTTGGCTAGGGAGTGGGACGGTTCATGTCTATGGTGTACTTCAGGGTGGTTTTGCTTGACAGTCTTCATCCTCCTTCCACCTCTTCACAAATTTGTCACACATTGTGCACAAAGCGGATTGTGAGTACTGAATGGTACCTTCCCCCAAATAGAAATTATCCCTTACCCACAATTTCACAATTTTACCTTCTTGTATTGTTTGCTGTACTTGCTGGCTCTGCTGCACCTGCTGGTACCTCACTAGTAGTGACGCTAGTACTAGGAAGCAGAGTACATTCTCCACCACTGCCTGCACCATGGCACCACCATTTGGTGGAAATCCATCCTCATCGTCCTCACCACTACCCTTACTGCCAACACTTGCACATATTGTGGGCAAAGTTAATGCATCACCAACAGCCTGATGAGGATCATGCTGATCTGACTGCTGCTGCTTCTGTGACATAAGATCATCATTGGCTTGCCTAAAGACAATTCAGCAGCAGGAACTAAACTTGTAGCTAACGCTATATTTTCAGTAGTTTTAGTGAGTGGTGATAATATGCATACCCTCCAGAACTCCCCTCCAATCTTCTTTTGTCTCCTCCAAGTACACTCTCATGCTTGCCCCACTATTACCTACTCTATGTGGGTGAAATTCTTGGGATGTTGTTACTGTTGAGTAGGGGGAAATAGGCGAAAAATAGCACTTCCCACCTAGTGGGAAATTTCCTGCAAAAAGTGCAGTTTATTAATAAATTGCATTTTATGGGTCTAGATGCCTATAGCTGCAGATATGATTTTTTTGTGGAAAGACTCAATAAACATAAACCCCTCCCAATGAAGGCTTCCTTTTTTCCTTCTTACTTTCTTAAGAACACTTCAGTTAGGGGCCGTTTGAGCTGCAGTAACATTTGAAATGAACATCTCAGCAATATATATGTGTGTGTGTGTGTGTGTGTGTGTATATTCCATATTTGGCAATACTATCCATTTAAAAAATAACTATACTCTTCAGTAGAGGTGGGGTCTATTAAAAGCAGAAAGACTCGAGAAACCTAAAATCTCCTCCTACTGAAGGCTTCATTTGCTCCTTCTTAAGAACACTTCATTTGGGGGGGGGGGGGGGGGGGGCTGGAAACATGCAGAAAAGAATCATGGCTGTCTTCCTCACCATGGTGTCCAGTAGTAATTAAAATGAATTTGAGTGATCAGTTTCACATAGAGCTAATTCATAGTGGTCATGGGGATTTTCTCCAAAAGCAATGTGCTGGAGACCTGTCTAGCACTCAAAGGGTTAAAATCCCCATTTAAATCATTCGATATTTTGAGTTATTTTCTATAATGCAGCATGTTTGCATCAGAATTCCTCCACTTCTACTTTGGACGTGTAGCTCTATCAGGGGCAGACTGACCATACGGGCATTTGGTCACGGACCGAGGGCCAGGGAACGAAGGGGGCCCGCCGCCGCCACCAGCGATTACAATTTTAACGTAGGGTGTCCGCTTGCGTGCCTGCCACTTAGGGGCCCATCTGTAGCTTAGCACTCCCGCTACGGCAGCCGGCGCACCGTTCCAGTAATACAGAGCGCTGAGAGATGACATCATCTCCCAGCCTCTGCATTACTAGAGCAGCGCGTGGGAGCTTCAGTGCTAGAGATCTGTGCCGAAGGAGGCACAGATCTGTCAAGCCACGCCGCTAGACCACCAGGGACTGGAGTTAGGGGTATTGTAGAAGGGGCAATGTAGAGATGAGATGGGGGCATTGTGGAAGGGGAAATGTGGCGATGAAGGGGCAATGTGGAGATGGGGGCATTGTGGAAGGGGCATTGTGGAGATGAAGGGGCAATGTGGAGATGGGGGCATTGTGGAAGGGGAAATGTGTAGATGAAGAGGCGATGTGGAGATGGGGGCATTGCGGAGATAAAGGGGCATTGTGGAGATGGAGATGAAGGGGGGCATTGTGGAAGGGGCAATGTGGATATGGGGGCATTGTGGAAGGGGAAATGTGGAGATGATGGGGCATTGTGGAGATGAAGGGGGCATTGTGGAAGGGGCAATGTGAAGATGAAGGGGGCATTGTGGAAGGGGAAATGTGGAGATGGGGGTATTGTGGAAGGGGGCATTGTGGAAGGAGCAATGTGGAGATGAAGGGGTAATGTGGAGATTTCTGCAGGGGCCCCAGACCTCTTTTTGGACCAGGGGCCATGGGTCCTGTCAGTCCGCCCCTGAGCTCTATTAGTCACAGTTTACAGCTATGAAATATTTCTTATAATTTCCTTTTTCTCACGTAAGACAAATAGAACTACAATTCATGGACTCATAATGTAGTATCATTAAATATGGAAAAAAATATATTGTCAGGACTGTCATGCTGAGAAAAAAACTGGTCACTCCCACTTCTCAGAGCACTTTTATTTAACCCTTTGACTGACAGAGAGGTATCCTACGCATTGCGTCATAACAGCTGAAACTTGAATATTTTGGATGCAGTACCTTTAAAGCAGAACTACCACCCAACACAATCTTTAGCTTCACTAAGTCCCCATCTGGCAACTAGCTGCTTAGTAGCGCTAGTCGCCAGAATAATTACCTTATTTAGTAGATTTCTGCTCTCTTCCCCGACTGACAGGCAGGACGGAGTGTGGACATCTTGCCATTGTGATGTCCGTGCTCTGGCGCTGTCAGTCCAAGCAGGGTCTAGGAGGCGTTGCTAGGAGCCATTTGGCTCCGGCTGGGACTGACAGTGCAGGTGCGTGGTCGTCACAATGGCAAGATGTCCGCACTCTGTCCTACCTGTCACCCATGGAAGAGAGCAGAAATCTATTAAATAAGGTCATTATTCTGGCGACTAGCGCTACTAAGCAGCTAGTCGCCAGATGGGGACTTGGTGAAGCTAAAGATTGTGTCGGTGGTAGTTGCGCTTTAAAGGGAAATTTTGGCTACATTTAAGAAAGTTTAATCGTGTAGCTATTACAAATATAAATGCAATGACCTACTTCCCATCTCTCAAACATGTAGAGTTTGAGAGATATAAGCTGCTAAAGTTCCCCCCTCCCGCCCCTTTCTCTGACGTCAGCGCTCTAGCTGACAGAAGGAGATCCCAGGACTGGCTGGCAGCTCTTCAGCAGAGCCAAACAGCGCTATCTAGAAAGGCATACTTCATTGGAACGGTCTACAAAGAGTGTCTGGTTTGCAAGCACAGTTTGTAGACTGTTCCAATGAAGTATGCCTTTCTAGATATCGCTATTTCAGCTCTGCTGAAGACTTGCCGGCTGGTCCCGGGACCAGGATCTCCTTCTGTCAGCTAGAGCGCTGACGTCAGTGAAAGGGACAGGAGGGGGAAATTTAGCAGCTTATATCTCTCAAACTATACATGTTTGAGAGACGGGAGGTTGGTCATTGCATTTATATTTTTAATAGCTACACTATTAAATTTTCTTAAAAGTAACCAGTACTAACCCTTTAAGTCACAATAATTAACAGTGGTGCTGTTACTAAAGCAGTCCATGGAGGGTTATTATCACTGACAATAGCTAGTCTTATATCTTTGTAGCAACAGCACCACCATAACATTTAGGTAATATAAAAACACACCCAAAAATGCAAGTCAGATCTGCAATAAGTTTTGGAATGAACATCACATCAGTGGCAGTAACACTGGTTTACTTAGCAAAGATAATCCTGCAATATATATGCAATTTTAAGCAATACTATACCTTTAAAGTAGAATTATGCTCTTCAATAGAAGTGGGGTCTGTTAGAGGTATCCAATGCATTTTGAAGCAGTGTGTTGGATACCCCTCTGGCATTCATAGGGTTAAAAGTAGAACAGATGCTTGCATATAAACAGTCAGGTAATATATTTCATAGATAAGGAGATATTAGAGGTTTATTTTGCTAAAGATTCAATATCAGTGATTCAGCAGCAGGAGAGCTACAGTGTTCCATTTTGTGTTTCTTGACTAAGAGGGTGTATATTCCTAATCTTAGTGTAAGTACTGCAGTAACAAACATGTGCAAAAAAAGAAAAAAACAGGAGGTGTTCCTAGTATATAATCTCCATGTGATTAGAATCCCCAACCACCACCACAGTCACAAAAATAATGGCTGAGACAAACTCATATATGCTGCTCAGCTTCAGTGCTTTGTGGATATGATTATGACAACCCCCTGCAGCAGTATCTCCCTGCAGCTTCACTTCAAACCAGCATCATCCACAGAGTCGAAGTAGAATACATAAAAGACATAAAAGAAAAAATGAAGAAGCGCCAATAGTGTGTTATCCGACAATTAGATATATATTATAGTAAGCACGCCATATATGCACTCACATTTACCAGCCTATCCCCTACCCCTGTATCCTTTCTCCAGTTCATATGCACCCAGAGTGCACATCATGATTCTTCTTTTACTATTGATAATACACGTTCCCCTCCTTCTCTGTGGCATTCCCACCTCCACTGATTAACTCCGCCTGCACTCTGACCTTTCTGGTTTTAAGCACTATTGATCTCTCCCCATTTCAGCCTGTTATGACTTCCAGCCCTCATATTTAGCCAACCCCAATTAGAGAGAGAAACCAAAAGATAAAGAAATCTGCATCCACTTCATATCAAAAGACCTTCATCATCCCTGCAGAGTGGGTTGAAAGTCATAGCAGGTGGGAAGACACAGTTATAGGGAAAGATTTAGCACTGATTATTTTAATACATATTATAGGGAAAGATAAAATGCTACTATTGGAGAAAACGTAGAAAAAAGCCTGGGGCTTCCCTGTGCACCTCCACAGTGACTCTTCTTATCCAGCAGACATCTGCACCCCACAGCATGCAAGGATGTTTTATTAGTGAAAAGAAGCTTTAAACTATAGCAAAGTCTTTCAGAGAGTGTCTAATTCAACTGAGTGTCTCGCATGAGCACCCCAAAGTCCTGTAAACTGCATCTTTTAACTGCATTCATGGAGTAAAACAGTAAAGATGGTAAAAGGCAGATCCACACAGCAGCCTATGGGGCTTCCGACATTCCTTTCACATGAATTATATTAGAGATTATGATGCTTATCTATGGCTGTTTCTCCTGGGTGTCATTCAGTAATATTTGTTACTCATGTCTGCAGTCCGTCTGCCATGCGTACCCCTACATCAGGATCAGCAGGAAAAAGCAGGAGGAAGATGTGTTCAAAACAGTGGTGCTGCAGTTCTATCGCCTGTATGAAAAAGCCCTAAGAACTGGTTTAATAGTAATTTTTATTTAGAATTCCCCCATTCTACTTCTTTCAGTGCAGACAACTCCTTTATACAGAAGGAACTGACTCTGATTGTTCTACCAGACATTGCCCACATAACTCTAGTAGCTATGGTAACTGAGGGAGATATCCTCACATGAATGTGTTTGCTGAGTCCTGAGCATTAACTCCAGCAATAGTTAGTGTTCAGGACTCAATGAAAGAGTTCCTACATGGGAAATGTATCCCTTGGTCTGAATGCTGAGTTTGGTTACCATAGATATCAACGCTCCATAGGTGGTGTTTGATCAAGCAACCAGAGTTCTCATTGAAGGAGTTGACTGCTAAGAGTCTGACGTAATTTTAAACAAAGATTACTATTAAACTAGAGTGTTTTAGAAAAAGTGACTGAAATTAGTCACTCTAATCAGTCACATTTGTGACTGCCTCCATAGTTTCAATTTTGTAAAACTCAACACTTACAGGTCTTGGGAGCTGTGTGCACAACCTCCGGAGACTTCAAAGTCTCACTGTTCAGTCTGTTCACGGGATCAGTTGAAAACCTGTGGTTGTCCCTTTTCTGACTCCCTATAATCACTCTTCTTGATCAGCTTGGGAAAACAATGCTGACCAGACTTCCTTAGAAGGTCTATTCCCATAAGACCAGACCTACTGAGCAGGCAGTATCAGTTGTCTGTTAAGGATTTATCTTCCTAAATGCAAGTTAGTGAATCAAAAAAGATAGAAATTCTGGGCTGTCGATCCCTAAAGACAGGATTGATAACTACTGATATAGCTTATGTCTGGTTGTTTGTTTTCTATATCCAGGCTTGTGACATTTAAACAATTTCACATTAAAATTCTGCAACAACTGAAATCTTCAATAGAAAACAATTTCAATTACAATTAGACAGATTAACATGGAGGCAAAGAAATTTGAACTGCTTTTGATTCAGTGTGTTTAAAGCGGAACTACCACCTCCACTAAAGTCGCCCTGCAATACTTAGGCAGTTGGTGACTAGCTTACTAATCATTATTTTACCTCTCAAAAGTGCCCACAAATAAAGTTATCCTTAAGGTTCCAAGACTGACGGCCAGGTTACTGCAGCCTGTACGCCTGCGCCGTCAGTCTCTTCCGGAGCCTTCCAGGCTGCCTGTGAAGGGTGAAGAGGACTGACAGCGCAGGCATGCTTTCAAGATGTCTGCGGCGATGCCTGGCTTCGGGTCTCGGAAGCTTAAGGATAACTTTATTCGTGGGCACTTTTGAGAGGTAAAATAATGATTAGTAAGCTAGTCGCCACCTGCCTAAGTATTGCAGTAGTGTAGGTGGTAGTTCCGCTTTAATAGTGTATTATACCTGGCAGTCATTTTTTAAATTATATTTTATTTGATTTTCATATATAAAAATATACAAACAGAATTTATCAACAAAATACAAAAAAAGAGGAGAAAGAACAGAAGACTGTAAGAGGGTGAAACAGTATTTCATCCAAAATAATCTAAGATATTAGATAATAAATTCCTAACAATTGTGGGAATATTTGGAATGGGCTCAAAAGTCAAACAACGAGTTTCTAGAAGGGGCATAAATAAGCATCAAATGTAAATTGGGCACAACAGCAAATTTTTGAATTTATGGAGGAGACATAGAAGGTGTTATTATTATGCCGGGCACAATAGTAGGGATGGGAGAAAATTTTCGCCTCAAACTGAAATTGGTGGAAAATGGCACTTTGCGATTGGTGAATAATTTCCCGTGAAAAGTGCAGATTTTCTGCTTTTTCCTGCTTTTTTCGCCTACCTCATTCCATTGATAACAATGGGAATATTGAAGTTATACACAGCACAAAGCAGATATTATTTTATTTCCCAAAGGCATAGTATAAAAGGGGCATGAGGGTGCCTGTGTTGGTGGGGTGTGTGGAAAGAATCATTATTTTGTACAGAATGATTTGTTAGATTTGTTGTTAGAGGCCTTTGTAGGACTTAGACTTATTGGAGGCCCAAGCCCTGAAGAAACATTGATTTCTAGGACTTAAGCTTTTCTGGCATAAGCCCTAAGGAAACATTGATTTGTAGGACTTAGGCTTGTTAGAAACAAAGCAGAATTGTTTATTTATTTTTGTAGGACTATGTTTTTTTTAATATTTTTTTTTTTCAAAGCACAAGCCCTGAGGGGAAAAAAAATGCCCTACTGGCCTAGTGCTAGCAGATCATGTTGGCCAGTGGCCACTGGCCATTGTCAAATGTCGTCCTCCTGAAGCTGAGTGCATAGTTGTACAATCTGCAACTGCTGTTCTTGCTGCTGAGATGTTTAAGCAGCAGGATGATTAGGCAGATGAAAGGGAATGGGATCAACAATAGCAGTAACATGGGTGATGGATGATGAAGGTTCCACTTGCCAGAACTATCTCCAATGATGTGTCTCAGGCAGTAGCAGCACATTAAGTAACCCCCAGTCTATGTGGAGAAAATAAGAAGTTGCCCAATAATTCTTCTCCACTGCCCCTCCTCTAAAATAATGGGTATGATGTTATTAGAACAGGAATTTTTCTCTTGACAGCAGGAACTGTGGCTCTCATCAGCAACTGCAATGTGCACATTGTGTGTAGTAAATAACATCTGGGGGCACAACTGTATCCAAACACCATGACACCAGAACCCAAGTACTGCCGCTGTCACTATACCCTTTGTCCAGACCCCGCTAAAGACACATGACAACTTGCTGACAGTTTAATAGTAATGATGAGCCCTCCCCGCCAGCATCTTAGCATGTTCTGTGGGATAGAATCTCCTCAGATGCCGCTTGATGCACTGCTTACGATTCTCCTCCGTCATCATGGAACTTCCATTCTCTGCCTGGGTTGCTCTATTCTTCCTCCTTTTTGATCTCCGCCTCACCTCTTGTTGCCTTTCTGGAGAGTCAGGGGGTACAGCCTCAGCAGTGCTTGATTTCTGTGGTGGGTGTTTGGCTTTAACATGTTTGATATAAATGTTATGATGTCTGTGTCTCATGTGTGATAGCAGGGCGCTTGTGCCAAGGTGTATTCCCTCCTTTCCTCTTCTCACTGACTTGTCACAAATTGTGCACAGTGCCATTGGAGATGACTACACTGTGCCTGCCCCAAGAGAAAAATAGTCCCACACCCATGATTTCAGGTGGGAGGGAACAGGTGGAGAAGAATGGCCTCTTACTTCTTGTCATCCATATTCCCCTACACTGTCTGAGGCAGCGGATAATGTTGCTGCTGTTGCTGCTACTGCCCCAGATTCAGCACTGCAGCTAGGACCAGAAGTATTGTTGGTGCTGGCAAGTGGAACCTGTACTAGTCCCGCATCACTTGTTGACCCCATTCCCACTGTGTCCCCGGTGGTCTGTGACACACTAGCTTGCTCCTCAGTGTCCTGCTGCCCTTGTATTTCAGCAGCAGCAGGAATTAGAGCAGCTACAATTTCCTCGAATTCCAAAATGTCACTGCTAGTGGTGGTGGTGATGCCCATCCTTATCCCTGTTTCCCATTCCTTCTCAGTTTCTGCTAAAAAGGCCATCAATGTTTCTTCCACCCCAGCTTCTCCAGCATCATCATCACCACCCACTAGTCCCTATGTGCTGCTGCTGCTGCTGTATTACAGACATCTCACTGCTGCTTGGAGGAGGTGAAGAGTAATGTGACAGAGGGTCCCCTAATGTCACACTTTGCATTTCCTTTTGACCTGAAGAAGACAGGCTGACAACAGTAGCAGTGCAGCAGGCACAGAAAGCTGATCTGTGCTCCTGCTGGTGGTGGTATTAATTGTGTGCCTGCTCTCCTCCATCAACAATTCTGGCCTCTTAAACTTCAGGATCCTGTTCCACTTGGACACTGTAGTGAAGGGAAGGGGATGACTCCCAGGGTCAGAGGAATGGTGTGGGCTCCCTTGACCGCTAGTCTGGACGTTCTCAAATGTTTCCCCTACCACTCCGTCTGCTTCACCATTACTGCTACTACTACTAACACCAACCACATCAAGTTCAGCCACAGAGTCTTCCTCCTCAGTATCACAGTCACTAGTAATATGAGAATATTGCTGTTGTTTCCCCCTCCACTCCTAATGCTAACAAGCTGCTGGGCCTTAGTAGTAGTAGTACTAGCACTGGCGGGACTGCTTGGGAATGGAAAGGGTCCCTTGCTGTCACACTTGGCATCATTTTCTCCTCCTCTCCCTCCTGAGTACTACAAGACACACTAGTAGCAGGCAAAGTATTGGTGGTAGCAGGTTCAGCACTGGCAGCAGGTACAGCACTGGTGGCAGCAGGGGCAGCACATCTGACAGCAGGCACTGCAATGGTGGTAGCAGTAGCATGGGCAGCACGTCTGGCAGCAGGGGCAGCACGTCTGACAGCAGGCACAGCAATGGTGGTAGCAATAGCATAGGCAGCAATTCTGGCAGCAGGTACAGCACTAGTGGCAGCAGGGGCAGCAATGGTGGCAGCAGGTACAGCAGTGGTGGCACTGGCAGCAGGGGAAGCATGTGTGGCAACAGGTACAACACTAGTGGCAGCAAAGGCAGCAATGGTGGCAGCAGGTACAGTAATGGTGGCACTGGCAGCAGGGGCAGTACGTCTTGCAGCAGGCACAGGCAGCTGACCTGTCCTGCTCTCACTAGTACTACCCTTCTCTTTCTCCCTTCCCATTAATTTCCACAAGATCCCTTGGGGTGATTTAGGGGGATTGGACAGCATGGGTTCTGTACTGCTCACTTCCTCCTCAGACTCAGTGGATACATAATAAGGGTCCTTCCAGTTCCTCTTTTTACTGCTTAGAGTGATAGCAGTCACTACGAACATCTCCTGCCTCAATTTAACAAACAAATAACAGCAGAACAGCACAGCATGTCTACCTCACTCTGTAGCTGCTTCTGTTGTGTTACACTTCTTGGAATACATCACGTTTATATAGTGAAAAAGCAAAAACAACATAAATCAATGGGCAGAAACGTTCTAGCCAATGAAAAATTAGCAGGGAATTTTGGCCAGTGGGCGAAAAACACAGATATTTTACTCGCTGTTTTAAAAGCGGATTTTCCAGTGAAAAAGAGGACAATAACAGGGTTTTCGCAGGATTTCTCGCGGGAACACGGAGACAAATTTCCCCCATCACTACATAATAGCAATTTATTGAATTTATGGAGGAAACACAGAAAGTGTTAAAGTGGATGTGTCAACTATTTATAACATAGCCTAAATAGTTAGGTTACACATCGACTACTAAAACGTTATTACATTCTTTAAAGTTTTATTTGTATTACATTTAACTTAGAAAGTCTGTCCCCCAGCTACTTCCGCATAGACTGCGGTTACCTGCTCTGTAACCGTAGTCCGTCGCTCTGCCTCTGCTCTCCTCTGATGATGGAGGCTTCTGTCTGCAAGCTGGAACGGTCTCATTGGTAGAGATCGATATCTAGCCAATGAGACCTCTCCTGCTTACAGACAGAAGCCTCCGTCATTGGAGGAGGGAGGAGAGCAGAGGCAGAGCAGTCTATGCGGAAGTCCCATGGGTTTTATAGGAGGGTTGGGAGAGAGCCCACAAATGGCTTTAAAGTGGGACCCTCCCACCAAAAATGAATATAGGTTCCCATCACAGTATCCTTTCCAGAAGTCATCAATTGGATGGGCTCTTTGCTTATAGAGTTTCACAGGGGTTCTGTACCATCTCAGTACAGTCTTGTACCTTTGTTCATTACGGGTTACAATGTTTCAGTGCAGGACCTGCTGCTACACAGGCATTAGCCTATAATGCCAGTGGCTGTACTTTGGAGTATGCATTACAGTGTATGGTCGCTATAATGCATACCATTGGACAGTCTCCACCATCATTAGAACATTAATGCCAACAAGCCTTGTATGCCAGCCCATAGAAAGAACAGAGAAATGTTGTAAAATCGCACTATTCCCTCTGTACTCATTTTGTACAAAGCATAGAGGAATGGAACACCAGAACATGGCCATAAACTGCCCCACTGTCCTCCCATTGGCATAACAACATTAACTGTAAACATGTTAGCATATGTGGCTTAGTAAAGTGTTGTTAGGCAAGCGGAGGGACAAGCAATCAATTCCAGCACATGATTTAATACATAATTACAGTTGTACATTCACCTCAATGTCTCTATATTCTGACATTCACAGATAAATATGTAAATGTTTCCTCACCTTGTCTTCCGGAGGGAGACTTCTCTGGCATTCAAGGGGTTAAACGTCCTATTTAAATCAGTGGGAATTTCTGGATATTTTTGTCATACTTCAAAGTGGCTTTGGTTTGCACCAAAAATACTCTGCCTTTATACATGCATTAGAATGAATGTAAGAATTCGCCAATAAAGCTGGTCTGGCGTTAGAAAAAGAAACTGCTGCACTTTATTATTATGCTAGAATCATCTACAAATCTACTGTTCCACTCTAAAAATTAATTACGGAATGCTGCAGCTCCAACCCTTACTCACTTATTTAACCTCTCTGTCAACTGGCACCTTCCCATGCTCTCTCAAACATGCACTAATCACACCCATCCTAAAGAAATATTCCTTGGACCCAAACTCACTGTCAAACTACTGGCCCAATTCTCTGCTCCCGTTCGCCTCCAAGCTCCTTGATAATCTCGCATATAACCAGCTCACTAAATTCTTCCCATTCTTTACTAGATCCCCTGCAATCTGGATTCCCCCTCATCACTTCACTGAGACTGTCCTCCCTAAAGTGGCCAACAACTTGCTCTTTGCAAAGTCAAAAGACCACTACTCCCTACTTATTCTCCTGGACCTGTCAGCTGCCTTTCACATAGTATATTACCCACTCCTTCTCCAAGCCCGCCACTCCCTAGGTCTCTGTGACACGACTTTCTCTTTGTTTTCATCATATCTCTGCAACCTCTCCTCCAATGTTTCCTCCACTTCCCCACCCCTCCGACTGTCTGTCATAGTGCCTCAAGGATCTGTCACGGTAATCAGGCAAATAAGGACAGACACAAAGATAAAATATAACCACCTTTATTTATTATAACAACAATAATGGTAGAGCCCACACAGAACCCCAGACATATGTAAATAGGACCCAAGGTCCCTCTGGAGCTGCACTCTGTGCTGTGCACTGCACTTCTCAAGATCTCGAGACTAGGGAAGTGGCTCAAGTGGGATAACAGAAGAATGGTAGAATATGTGTAAGTCACCACTTGGTCTGCGAACGGAGGCAGCAGAGAGCAAGAGCAAACCAGAGCCAGGAGGCACCGAGACTACAGGTCAGGCAAGCAGGTAGTGTAGGGAGCAAGTAGGCAGCCAGAGTCACAGGTCAGACAAGCCGGGGACTACACCGAGTGAGAGTAACCAGGCCACTGGTCAGGCAACCAGAGACTATGCTGAGCGAGTAGGAGACAGGGCCACCAGTCAGGCAAACAGAGGACTACAAGGAGCGAAAGTAACCAGGCCCTTATGAAAGGCAACCAGAGGCTACACTGAGACACTGGTCAGGCAAGCCGGGGTCATACACAGAGGGAGTAGTCAGCCAGTGCCACAGGTCAGAACCAATGTGGGTAGTCAGACAAGCCGCAGTAATACACAGAGCAAGATTCTCAAGCAAACACGGGTCACAATGGAGAGCAAAGAGTAACGAGCAGGAACACCAAGTAAGGGCAATGACTCCTAGCCCCAAGGAGGATTATAAAGGAGCAGAAGGAGGTGGGACCCAACTAGGCCACCCATAATAGGCCCATAAACAGGCGTCTGAGCCAGTGCCTGTAACAGACATAGTAATGCAGGGGTCTGCGAACGGAAGCAACTGAGAGCGAGAGCAGACTAGAGCCAGGAGGCACAGAAACTACAGGTCAGGCAAGCAGGTAGTGTAGGGAGGTAGTAGGCAGCCAGAGTTACAGGCCAGACAAGCAGGGGACTACACAGAGTGAGAGTAACCAGTCCACTGGTCAGGCAACCGGAGACTATGCTGAGTGAGTAGGAGTCAGGGCCACTGGTCAGGCAAACCGAGTACTACAAGGAACAAAATTAACCAGGCCCTCAGGAAAGGCAACTGAAGGCTACACTGAGCAGGTAGTAGCCAGGGCCACTGGTCAGGCAAGCCGTGGTCATACAAAGAGCGAGTAGTCAGCCAGAGCCACAGGTCAGAACTGATGTGGGTAGTCAGACAACCCGGGGTCATACACAGAGCGAAGTTCTCAGGCATACACGGGTCACAATGGAGAGCAAAGAGTAATGAGCAGCAACACCACGTAAGGACAATGACTCCTAGCCCCAAGGAGGATTATAAAGGAGCAGAAGGAGGCAGGACCCAATTAGACCACCCAGAATAGGCCCATGAACAGGCATCCGAGCATGTGCCTGTAACAGATATAGTAATGCAGAGGTGGCCGCAAGGATGCCAGCTGACACATCACAGAGGAAGGAAGCACAGGCTAACTAGGCCTCAAAGATAGACTGTGATAGGATCAGTCCTGGGCCCCTTGCTCTTTTCAATTTACCCAGCGTCCTTTGGCAAACTAATAAATTCCTTTGGGTTTCACCATCATCTCTGCTGATGACACTCAAATCTATCTTTCCTCCCCTGACCTCTCCCCTTCCCTCCTGTCCCAGGTATCTGACTGTCTGTCTGCTGTGTCTTCCTGGATGTCCTCCCATCAACTCAAACTTACTCACCTGACTGTTATCAGCCAACCCTTTCCATGCTATTTAAAGCAGCTAGGCTCACTTCCTCCTTGCCCTTGTGCTGTTTCTGTCTGCGAGTGCGTTCTCCTGAGTTCCTGATTATCCGTGCATGACCTAGCTTCCTCTGACGTTCCTTCTGACTCCTGGCTTGTTCCTGACATCGCTGATCTCCGTATTCCTGACCCCGGCTTGTCTGAGTACCCGTCTTGGTTCCTGACCCCGGCTTGTCTTTTAGGTTACGTTCCTGGATCACGATTTTGCTTTGTTTGTGTAACGTTTGTTTGACACACAGACACAGTGGTTTAGGATAAAACACAGTTTTATTGAAATCACAGTAATATAATAACCCTCACAGGTCCTGTAGTATTTAAGCAGAATAATACAGACACACGACAGGTTACATTTACATATGCCTACACAGGTCCAGTATAACCATAAAGTCCATAATAGCATATACTGACACAGGTCAGGCAGAATATGTTGTATTCCCAGGAAAAAGGTACTGCATGGGTTAATGGTCTTCAATGAGTGTAATCAGTCCCATGTGACGAGAGTTCTGTGATGGAGCTCTCTCCCTATAGAGAGCTTAAGGATACATAACGCCCAGAAATAGATTAGCAGAACAAACGTGAACTGCCAGAGTAATATCAGGAATTGAGCAACATATGACACTGCCGTAGCAGTAACGGAGACCAGACCACTTGCACTCTGCCGGAGCAGTAACGGAGACAAGACCAATGGCACATTGCCATAGCAGTAACGGAGACAGGCCACTTGCACTCTGCAGGAGCAGTAACGGAGACAAGGCCAATGGCACACTGCCATAGCAGTAACGGAGGCAGACACATGCACTCTGCAGGAGCAGTAACGGAGACAAGGCCAATGGCACACTGTCGTAGCAGTAACGAAGGCAGACACTTGCACTCTGCAGGAGCAGTAACAGAGACAAGGCCAATGGCACACTGAGCAGTACGGAGACACAATTGCCTGATGGATGGGAATGTCACCAAGGCGACACAGAGGCAGCCAGAGCAGGAACGCCAACCAAGCCGGGTCGAATCATGGAGCAGGAACGTCAGCCAAGCCGGGTCGAATCACGTAGCAGGAATGTCAGCCAAGCCGGGTCGGTAAACAGGAGCAGGAACATCAGCCGAGCCGGGTCGGTACACAGGAGCAGGAACGTCAGCCAAGCCGGGTCGGTACACAGGAGCAGGCGCAGAAGAATGGTCAGGCAATCCGGGTCAGTACACAGGCAGGAGACGAGATGCAGAGTAGTCAGGCAGGCCAAGTAGGTACTCTGGGAATCACTGAGCAGAAACAAGCACTGGTACAGGAACTCAATGAAAGGGCACCGGAGGGGTGCCAGAGCCCAGTATATAAAGGCCATACTGGGAGGGACAAACACAGAGTAGCCAATGGGAGCAAAGCACAGTGTAGACTGACAAAAAATAGCAAGGGGAGCACGGGCACCGTGATAGTTTGCAGCATACAGCCTTGGGGTCATACTTGATTCCTTCCTTTCTTTCTCCCCCTTAAATTAGCTCTGTGGCTAGAACATCTTGCTTCTTTCTCCTCAGCATTGCTAAAACCCAACTGTTCCTCTCCCAAAAAACTACTAAAACTATTGTACATACCTTCATTCTTTCCCGCTTAAACTATTGCAATTTCCTACTAATTGGCCTCCCTGCTACCCATCTTTCCCCTATGCAACCTGTTTTAAGCTCAACTGCATAAATCATCACACTCTCCCCCAAAAGCTGAACCTACTTACATCTTAGACATTTGACATAGCTCCCTATACAGCAAGGCATCACTTACAAAGTCCTTTTCACCACACCCTCTGCCTTCTCCCATCACAAACCTTTTTCACTTTCTGCTCCCTACCTATGGAACACCATACCCCTCTCCCTACGTCTTGAACAATCCCCCACTGTCTTTAAGTGTACCCTGAAATATTATCTTCTGGAGAACTAGGACCATGCACTACTTTTCTCAACACTTGTAATCTCAGCACTTGACACCCTGATACCCAGTTGTCTTTCTCCTAATACCCATTTCGATTGTAAGCTCCTTGGGTCAGGGACCTCTCTCCTAATGTTTCTATGAATGTGATACTTATTTTAGCCCCTTTTATTTATTGTAACATACGTCTACTGTGTGTTGCCATATAAATAATGATATACATACATATGCATACAATTCACTCTTTTCCTTTGCCCATGACTATATGTGGATGGGCTGTCTAATCATACTGTTACCAGAGGGCAGGTGAGAGATGCCTTGCCAATGTAGACAATTATGACAAGTGCTTCAAGTGCATCTTTTTTGACTGTTATAATTTACCATAGTCATAGTGGAACAGGTGGCCTTCATCTATATATTTGTGAACATTAATAAGAATTTGTAGATTAATGCTTTATGTGCAGGCTGAGTATGAGGGTTCAAATATAGCACCTCATGACTTAGCTGTACATTATTCATACGTATTCAGCTTTCCAGATAGTCTTATGCTACACTTTAGAGTGGCCATTTTTGTTTTAATTGCAGCATTACCTTTTTTAATTCATGGTGAGGATGTGGTTGTTAGCTTCTTTGGGGTGGAAAATGGGTAAGGGGAATGTGTAGGTATTCTGGGGGATGGCATACATTAATAAACTGACCATTTATATATTTTTCAGATTTTGAATGACTTCTGAGTGCTGTTCATGTGTTCTCAGTGGAGAAGATTCACTAACGTGTGCTAAAGCGTGGATAGAGTGGAGATAACTTCTCCAGTGATATCACTTTTCCAATTCCTATGTATGAAACCTATTCATTAAGATCCCTAAATAGATATCACTGGAGAAGTTATCTACACTTTATCACCTCTTTATCACGCCTTAGTGCATCTCCCCCCTTTTTTTATTTTGTCTTAGCACTGGTGCTAACTGCTAATGAAAGTGGCTGTTCTTCAGGATATGCACTACAGTATCTGATCACTTAGTGCATACTGCCAGATACATTTCCTGCAGAAGATGAAATAAGCAGTTTTTAGCCTATTTTTTCCTACAGTGAATTTTTTTTTCCTGTCCCTAGTCAAAAAAAAGTACATTCAAATAAAAAATGCAAACTTGCTCTTATATGAAAGGTTGTATTGTTCTCACAATCATACTTGGTATGATTCTCTGGCCACTGACTAAGCAGGAAGAGAGTATGGATTTAATACTGTTTCCGCAACCAGATGGAAAAGGTAAAAAAAAAGACAATGTTGTATATCTTACGTTAGATCAAAATATGCAAACGTTTATCTATATATCTGTGAATGCTAAAGTATGAATGTATGTATTCATTTATACATCCCTGAGTAGTGTAGGGCAAAAAGTTCCATTTTGTTTTTGTGGGAGTTTTCATGGCAAACAAAACAAATGGAAATTCCATTGAATAGGAAATCCATACAATTTTCTATATTTTCCTTATAGCCAAAGGAATTCCAGAGAGAGCTTGGCAATTTCTGTGTTCTATTGCAGTGACAATTCCCACTGCAGTACTTCCCACCATGCTACAAGGTAATAATACTCTGTATGCTGTATGCATACTATGAATTAAAGCACACTTTTATCTTGATATAATCATTTTAAAATTATATTAATAAACAACGTACACAATGAAGACTAACTTACAATAAACATCATTCAATAAAATAAACAAAATGAAATAATGAAAGGTTGAATTTAATGTTTGAATGGTGTTAAATATATGATGCATAGGAAGGAATGCTAGACAAATGATATGTATTGTGTATGATTCCAACATTGCATTCTTTGTCAGTCATTCATCAATAATCATTGCACTGGTCCCAACTGTTACACATGGGGGCAACTATGTGAATCTCTCCTCTTTCATTCTCCTACTCTTCAGTACTGCATGTAGATTGATTGTAGATTAGATTGGAAGCTCTTTGGGGCAGGGTCCCCTTTGCATGATTCCCTTTGCTGCATCCCCCCTCCTGCTAATAATGCAATGATTGCCAGGTGCTCTTATCCCTGTCCTGTATTCTTGTATGGTGCTCATTCTATTTATGTAAAGCACTGTGTACTTGTATGGTGCTATATAAATACCTACACATATGTGCCATGAGCTTCTCTGCTTTTTTTTTTTTCAACTTCTTTTACATACTCTTATGGTTAGATGCTGGTTCATTTTAAAAATATGGGTGCTGCCAAAACACACTTTTGTTTGCCTGTATTCGTGTGGGTTATTGTTTCTGCCTAGAACATAATTATGCTGCAAGTATTCTGTAACTACCTCACATACGGCAAGCAAGTCCATAGAGATGTGCCAAAACAACCACCAGACATTTTAGACTGCCTCCCCTGATTCACACTAATTATTGTAATGTTGTTGTTGCTGATGCCTATGGTGTAATCATTTTGCTTTCTTCCTTTTAACTATGGTTTCTAGTAATTCTATCTCTGCATTTCTCCCTCTCCTTCTCCACATTGCAATACTCTATTCAGTCTATAAGGATTTCTTTATATGCTTTCACAGAATCCTCAGTGTTGCTGCCCACACCTTTGCATGAATTCAGAAATATTATGTTTGTTATCTATAGTGGGTCACAAGTTATTTATTGGTAAAAGTCAGGATTTAATGTGCAGACTTCTATTTTGTTTACCGAGAATATGGCATCAACGTTTTAAAACCTTGTTTTTTTTACAAAAGAATATGGCAGCATGTTAGCCACTAACATTTTGGCAAGATCACAGTTCCAAAGATATACTTTTATATTATATATTTTGTACTTCTTTCTAAGAATTAATTGGCTGGCAGAACATAGAAGAAGTTTGAAACATAATTGCTTTAACATGGCTAGTGGTGGAAGAGGTGTTGGCAGGGGATGTGGCAATTGTGGGGGCTCTATGACTCTTGCCACCTCCATTTAAAGCAGATATCGTCCTCCATGTTTTGCATTTGCAGTGGGAGACATGGATGATATTGAGGAAAATATCTTTTCCATGAGACACCTACAACACTACTATGTCCCCCACAGCTCATTGCATGTTTAGGAGAGCTGCTACTGCTGATGCTAGTCATTGCATTACTGGTGTGTTTCCCAGCCAATCCTGTGGTTGTGCTTCAGGTCAGATCTCAATGAGCATATGTATAGATGTGATCGTGCTTTTCCCCTGCTCACATATTTTTTCAGAGACTATAGATAACAACACCTTCAGTATATGGATCATCATTAAAGTATCCACATACTTTAGATTTCAGGTTCCTCATCACTACTACAAGGGCTAGATGTTTCAATACTATTAGTAATAGTAATAGTAATAATCATCAGTGGTTCTATATTCTGAACATCAACAGAAACACTCGTATCTAGGGTTGTTGATGCTGATCTGTATCAGGGGAGATGAGAAAGTGTTAGAAAAAGAAACACTGAAAGTACGTTTAGAGAGATAGGAGGAAATCCATGCTAGATGTGTCACGGATGACAAGGGTATGCAGTGTGTCCAGTAGGAGTGCATGGTCAACAGTGTCGAAAGCAGCAGATAGATCTATTAGGATTAGTATACTAAAGTGTCCTTTGTCCTTTGCTGTGTATAGATCATTTGTAATTTTTTGTTAGGGCTGTCTCGGTGGAATAGTTGGAACGGAAACCTGACTGTAAAGGGTCAAGAAGAGAGTTTGTATTGAGAAAAGAGATTAAGCGGGAGAATACCAGGCGTTCCAAGATCTTAGATGTAAAGGGGAGGAGTGAAACTGGACGATAATTTGAAAGGCAGGTGGGGTCGAGTGAGGGCTTTTTGAGTATAGGTCTGACTATTGCATGTTTGAATGAGGATGGAAAAGTTCCGGTAGAGAGAGAGGAGTTAAAGCTATTAGTAAGGCTGGGAGCAAGAGTACTTGCAAGAGCCTTAACAAGGTGAGAGGGCATGGGGCAGGTAGTGGGTGGAGAGGAGGATAGTAAAAGAGATACCTCCTCCTCTGTTGTAGGGGAGAATGAGCTGAGGGTTTTTCGGGGTGGACTAGGAATCAGGGGCATAGGAGGAGAGGATGTAGAGGGTATCATTTGTTGGATGGACTGTACCTTGTTTTTAAAAAAGTCAGCAAAGTCCTGTGGAGTGTTGGAGAAGGAGGAGCAGTTCAAGGTTGGGGATATAAGAAGAGAATCGAAGATTTTAAAGAGGTCACGGGGGTTAGATTTGTGGGTAGTGATAATGTTAGAGAAGTATTTCTGTTTAGTCTGGGTGAGAGCTGTGTTAAAACAGGATAGCATGAATTTGTATATATATATATATATATATATATATATATATATATATATATGTATATTTTCCCCCTCTTTTGCTATTAACACAGCAATGTTTCTGGTTTACAGGCTCACAGGCTCCCAAGACAATGCCTCTTCTATTCCTTTGTGTGGTCTATCTCCTCACTTCTAGTTACCAGAAACCATAAGTATTTTCTGAAAAGAGAATGACATTTATCATTAGTACCTGTACACTCCCCAAATGGCAGACTAGAAATGAACCATAAGCTAATGTGAGGGTAAAAACAGTGACAGGACCTTCTTTTTTTGACAAGTACTTCCAGCTGAGATTTCTGTCAAAACAAGACTTTTTTCGGAAGACGAGGGGAATCCTACCATGGCCACTATTATGCCAATAGACAGTGGCAGTATTGGTAGTGGGGGGATTCATGGCGACCCTCATTGCTGAATTACAGACCTCCCCAGATCAGATTCCTTCCTACCAATAGTGTTTATTGGGAGAATGTTGTTCCGAGGTTCCTGTAAGGTTATTTCAAATGCAACTGAACTTTAAAACATACTTCATAGTTTCAATTTAAACTGATACAATCTGAATTTCTTGAGAACAAATATCCACAGGCAGAATGTTACCTATTGTTATTTTATACATGATAAAAAAAGTTTAGCTGACTAAATTCTACGAACAGTGTTTCTAGACAAACCTGTCTTTCAGCATTCATTTCACAGACTCCCCCTATTAAAAAAAATGCTTTATTCACTAACTGCGGGTAGGGTTTTACTTCACCTTAGGTAAAGAAGGTAACAGCTTTTTACACCAAGTTTTGAGGTCTACATTAGCTGTGCTGTCCACACCCACTTTCATATTTGTAGATGTAATCAAAGCAATTCCACCCACTCCTACTTTATACTGGTTTATTTATTTGATATAGTAACTAGAGAGCTTTCTTTTTGCGTGTAAGGTTATTTTCTGCACTAAACAATAGGGTACGCTGCTGCTGCAGGTGGTGTCATGTCCGGAATAGGGTTTAGTCATGGGTGATAAGGAGCCTTTGCTTCCTTACCTAGTGGTGATTGAGCTATAAATCAGGCTTGACCGTAGAGCCAGCAACCCATGGCTTTCCAGCTCTTCTTAGACTACAATTCCTATCATCCATAGCTGACCAATGGTCTGCTGAGGATGAGAGAGTTGTAGTCCAACAACTTCAGATGGACAGGATTGCTTACTTCCTGCCTCTCCAACATGTGTGTATGTCTTTTAGATATATGTAGGATTCAGTGTAGCAAAAAACTCACAAGAGTGGTATAAAGGTGATACCTTTTAATGGCTAACTGAGGACAAAACAAGTGCAAGCTTTCAGGACACTATGGTCCCTTCTTCAGGCATGGGTTAACAAACAAAGCAAGAATAACACTGCATTTATATTTATGACATACATTTGAACCAAAATATATGAGTACACAGTGGGGATCAATTAACTTAGTAAACATACAGCCTGCAAAGATATGAATTGATATGCACAGGGTTAGATCAAAGTCCTGGGAACAAGGAAATGTTCATTAACACAGAGGTGTGAAGAGCCTGTTAGTCTGTGACTATACAATCAAATACCAAAATGTTCTATCTATTATAATGAGATATGAAGCCCATCCCAAGGTTTAGTCCTGTTTTAATGTGTCAAATAGATCCATTAATTTAAATTCCCAGAGTTTTCTTTCCTTTTGTGTTCTAAAGTTTCCATTGAGTATGGTGACTTTCATATTTTGTAGACTATGATTTGGACCACAAAAATGCTGACTAACTGGTGTGTCAACCTTTTTTCTGTTTATTGTTCGGCGATGAAAGTTATTCTTTTCCTCAGTGTCTGTCCTGTTTCCCCAATGTAGTAACCTCCTGTGGGGCATTGTGTACAAGTTATGAGATATACTACATTTGAAGAGGAGCAAGTGAATGAACCATTAATTTCATAGTGTTGCTGTGTATTTGGTATTTATATCTTTGTTGTGCATTGAATGTGTGGACAGGTCTCACATCTTTTTACTCCACAACAGAATGTTCCATTCCTTGCGATTTGTGGCAGATGGCTCCTGACAATAATTTTCTTTAGATTTGGGGTTGTCTGTATGATATAAGTGGTGGATCTAGAAAAATTACTTTGAATCTGTCATTTTTATGGAGGGTTGGTTTTAAGACTTTTGCAGTCCTCCTCAGGGCTTCCAATTGGGGATTGTATGTGACCACAAGCGGTACCCTGTTATTCTCTGCCTGTGGTCTGTATTCAAGGAGTGTTTCTCTCGACAGTAAGGAGGAGATATTCATATCTCCTCCATACTGCATATCCTGGAGATGCAGAGGTGTGTAAAAATCTCTAAAAGGAGCTGGCCCTCCCTCAACATCTATCTGGAAAAAAAAAAACATGGGCGACTCACACACACATACAAAATGCCCTCACTTGGCCCTCTCCTATGGTCTAAACCTACTACTGCCCCCCCCCCCCCAAATATGCCCTCAACCAGACGTTTCCCACCTCCCCACTTCCTTCCTCCTCAGCTACCAATGCCTGAACTGCCTGCCACATTGGGGGCTTTGGACTCCACTTCACCACTATGCCCCAGCTTATGGGATCGCCAATCGCTATATCAGTTATGTATCCATTTATTTAATTGTTTTTCACAGAGATATCCAAATGTTAACTTGTTGAGTGCAAGAGGAGTAGCCAAAGCATTGCAAACCAATGCTCTGGACACCTCTGTGGCACTTAAGGATTAAAATATGAAGTGTTTACACTAGAAACCACAACTCTGAACTGTCACTTTCAACAGTCTCAATTTTATATCTCTTTATTTTAACCCTTGGAGTCTCTGTAGTGCTCTACAACAAGGGTTAATTTCCTGCTTTTGACATGTGCTCTGTTTACCTGCTCCAGCCACAACATGATAACCCGCCCCAGAGGGGGACTCAATGCATTGCTTTGCAAAGCGCTGTGTACTCCTCCGGCACTCAGATGGTTAAATGGTACCATAATCAGACAAATGCGCGCTGAAAACGTCCCACGACGGACAGGAGGCCAGAAAATTTAATGTGCAGTCGAAGTATAAAACAATCATGATAAAAATAATGCTTAAAACAGTGTCCTACAGGACTTACATGCACATACCCCATAAACCACATCCATGCACTACAGGTCCACGTGTGTACCTGTAGCTATGGCTAGATCCCATCCTTTCCCTTACCTATTTGTGCATAAACCACTTCTTTGCATCTCACACTGCCTGGTGCCTTTACTGAAAATGGCACTCGAGAGGTAGTCTGACGGAAAACAGCCCACAAGAGCTACAATCAGTGGCATAACAATAGCGGCCTCAGGGGTCACACATGCGATCGGGCCCGTCACTTCAGGGGCCCGCCCGCCTCCTGTGACCCTGCCTGGCACCACGGACCTCTAGCAGCTGAGATCTTTCTCATCTGTAGTAATGCAGAACGCTAGAAGGTTAAATCATCTCCCAGTGCTCTGCATTACTGGAGAGAGGACTGAGCGGGAGCTCCAGCTCTTAATAGAGGTCTGTGCCAAATGAGGCATAGACCTCGCCTTCCACGCCGCTGGACCACCTGGGAGGTAAGAGATGGAAACTGGGGGCAATGTGGAGAGTTGGGGGCAATGTTTGCTCTCTACTCTTCACATTGCCCCCAACGTGGAGAAGTGTGGGCAATGTGGAGAGGAGGAGATTGGGGACAATGTGGAGAGTTGGAGGCAATATGGAGAGGTGGACATTGGGGGCAATTTGAAGAAACCCAATGGGGGCAATGTGGTCGGGGGGGCCCATGGCAATTTTTGCACCAGGGCCCAGTGACTTCTACTTATACCTCTAGCTACAATGGCACACCACTGCTAGCAGCCCAGAACATAGCCCACAACAGATAGCTGGCCCAAAATCAGGCTGCAAGAGCTAGGAGGGCCCACAATGGCCTGCAAGAGATAGACAGACAGAAAACGGCCCACAACAGCTAGGACAGTCAGTCAGGGCAGTGATAGGCGAACAGCTCGTAAATGTCCCGTGAGAGGTGACTCACCCAAAAATGAATGGCCCAGGATAGGTTGAAGGGACAGCAAAAGCCTGTGACATGTTATGTGGGACAAAGATTGCAACCCAAAGAGTTGGGACAGAGAAAAACCTGGAGTGGGGGTCAAGAATGGGTCTAACAGGTGTGGTGAGTCAGACATGACCACGCAAACTCACATACCCTTCAACATACCAATAAAACAGAGTGGAAAAAGACATAGCAAATGGAGAACATTTTCCGCTGTCCACATTGACTGCAAGCCCAGTCCCACTGTCCTACTGCTAATCACCGACCCTCACATGCACTATGCCACACCCCAGCTTTGTTCCACTGTCCTAATGGTAATCAGTGACAGACACATATACTGTGTGACAACACAGCCTGCCCCCATTTGTAATCACTACACTGTTAAAACAACTTTGTTCCACTATTATATTGGTAATCACTGACAGACACATATCCTACGAGACACCCATCTTTGTCTCACTGTCCTATTAGTCATCACTGACCCACACATAAACTATGTGGCACCCAGCTTTGTCCCATTGTCCTGCTGGTAATCACTGATCCACACATACACTATGTGACACCCAGCTTTGTTCCACTCTACTACTGATAATAACTGGCCCAGACATACATTGTGTGACTCCACAGTCTACTCCCACTGGTAATCACTACATTATATGCCAGCCTTGCTCTTTTCCACTATCATATTGCCAGTCACTGACTGACACATACCCTATGTGACAGGTTTGCTTTTAAAAGGTCACATGTGAAAGAGCATGCGACCACATGATATAATAAGCATGTCGCCATAATAAAAATGTCAACATGAGAATCTCGCACTACATGACAGTGCAGGATTCTCATGTCAGGTAGTGAAAGTTCACATCCCAGTAAGTTACCTGCCTCTCTCGCAAGCTCAGTGCAGTTCTTTCCTCCAGACTGCCAGTCTTCAGACTGAGGTAGACACAGATCGAGGCTTATCTTTTATGAGCTCCATCCTACTGATGTTTACTCTTTTGAAAATATTAAACCCTATGGGTGCCAAAAGGGGTGTACATTACTTATAGCCAAGAAATGCACAGAAGCATTCATTAATTTACATATTTTTTAGTGTATTTTAATAAATATTTTTTTCACCTGGCATCCAGTTCTTTCTTATTTGGAAGGACCTTGAGTGTTTCCAAGCCAGAGTGAACTGGTTAGTCCCACAAGTGAATCAAATCAGTAGTACTCTGGAAACATAGCAGTCATACATGAATATAGCATATACAAATCGGCTCTTATAACAAGAAAAATGGTAGATATTCCCAGACTGAGAACTAAAGATTTACAGATACACAAATCCAATTTATTCAAAACTATTATATACTAAGCATTCCATGTGTCCATGGGAGTCCCGTATAAATATACACCAATAAAATATTGTCACAATGGATATCAATATATACCAATTAAGACAATATTGTCACAATGATGGGAATTAGTGAACCGATGTTGCTCTGTCTACCCTCCAAGGCTGAGCGTCACATCTCTGTTACATTGGTTCACTCCATCTGTAGAAATATATATCCTGTGTTTAAATTAAAACACAAGACACCACTTTTTTCCATTTCACTTGTGTGTCCCTTCCTGCATTCTCTCTCCCCACATCACGCGCTCTTTTGTCCTGTGCTCTCTCGCTCCCTCCCTCCATTTTATTTTCAGTGTGAAGACCGGCAGTCTGCAGGAGAGAATTGCACTGAGCTTGCAAGAGAGACAAGTAACTGACTGGGATGCGACCTTTCACTACCCGACATGAGAATCTCACACTGTCATGCACTGCGAGAGTCTCATGTCAACATTTTTATTATGGCGACATGCTTAAAAGGATACCATGTGACACCCAGCTTTGTCCAGTTCACTTTGAAAATGTCACCCTCTATTGGGCGTGCAACCCAGCATCGCATTGAAATGTTGTGTTGAAAACAGCGATGTGAGAATGCCTGTCATATACTCATTCCCTGTCCCTCTCATCCACAGTATTTTCATCATAAATGGAATCAGATTTGCATTTGACACAAATCTGCAGCTAGTGCAGTTCTCCTTTCTCCAGCTCAAGGGATGCTCTTAAAATATCACTAATCCCAAGATAGAGCAAGCTCTGGGTTAGGCAACCCTTGGCTCTCCAGCTGTTATTGGACTAGAGTTCCACTAGCCTGTTTCAAAATTGGCAGCAACATACACACACAGGGAGCAGCCTGATATTACCATCCCTTCTTTCATCATAAATAACATGCAAGCGTCATTTACATTTAACGTGGCCCTCAAAGGGTTATTCTACCGGTCAAATGCCAACCCTTCTACTGCCTCCTCATACTGCATCGTACACACCTCCATTTCTCACAGGCACCTATCCTCACTACAACTTCCTGGTCTCTGCTATGCTTGTCAGCTTGCACAGCACCACAGAGACACAATTGAGATACGTTGTGGCAGTGAAACGGAGGCATGTATGATGCAGTATGAGGAGGCAAAAGGAGGGTTGGAATATGACTGGTACATTAACCCTTTGAGTATCTTGTTAAATATACATGACGCTTGCATGTTATTTATGATGAAAGAAGGGGTAGTAATTTCAGGCTGCTCCCTGTGTGTGTATGTTGCTGGCAATTTTGAAACAGGCTAGTGGAACTCATCAAATAGCAGCTGGAGAGCCAAGGGTTTCCTAACCCAGTACTTGCTCTAGCTTGGGCTAAGAGTGCAATTGTAAGAGCATCCCTTGAGCTGGAGAAGGGAGAATTGCACTAGCTGCAGATTTGTGTCAAATGCAAAGCTGATTCTATATATGATGAAATGACTGTGGATGGGAGCTACAGGGAATGAGGATACGACATTCTCATGTTGCTATTTTCAACATGATATTTTTTATATGACGTTGTGTTGCACGCCCAATAGAGGGCAACATTTTCAAAGGATACCACTTTGTCCCACTGTCCTGCTGGTAATCACTGAGCCACACATACCCTATGTGATATCCAGCTTTGTCCTACTGGTAATCACTGACCCACACATACACTATGTGACGCCCATTTGTGTCCCACTGTCCTACTGGTAATAATTGACCCACACATACCCTATGCGACACCCAGCTTTGTTCCACTCTACTTCTGGTAATCACTGACCCACACATACACTGTGTGACACCACAGCCTGACTCCACTGGTAATCACTACATTGTATGCCAGCACCGCTCTTTTCCACTATCATATTGCCAATTACCGACTCACACATACACTATGTGACACCCCTGCCTTCTTTCATTACCCAATGGTAGGAGAAAGGCAGGTGATAAAGGGATGCCACAAATGAGAAGTAGGGAGTAGAGAACGACATGCTGCAAACATGATGAAACTGAGAAAGGGATGCAGCAAATGGGAGGGAATATAAAGGTGGTAAGAAAGGGACGCAGCCAGTTGGATGGAGGGAGGTGACAAAGGGATGCGTCATTGGTTCACATTACCATTCCACTCATTGGCTCCCATTGCCACTCCACTCACTGACTCAGACTGCCATTGCACTCATGAACTCACACTGCCATTCCACTCATTGCCTCACACTACCCTTCCACTCATTGCCTCACACTACCCTTCCACTCATTGCCTCACTCTATCCTTCCACTCATTGCCTCACACTGCCATTCCACTCATTGCCTCACACTACGCTTCCACTCATTGACTCACGCTACCCTTCCAATCATTGCCTCACACTGCCATTCCACTCTCTGCCTCAAACTACCCTTCCACTTACTGCCTCACACTGCCATTCCACTCATTGCCTCACATTTGGCCACCCTCAACTTCAAAGAAATGGCTAAAGTGAAAACACACCTACTTTTCTTGCACACTCAATAAATGCTTTTAACCACTGCCACAGAGTTAGGCAAAGCATTGAATTGCCTACCCCTCTGGCCCTCAAAGGCTTATGGTTCAAGAAATGTAACCTCCCCTATTCACTATGTTTTACTGTGTCTGCTCTCCTGCCCCACAACTCTTATGTTCCCCACTGTGCCACATATATTACAATATACACAATTGTTCCCTTTAGCATGGGAATGATCGTGTGTATATATAAAAATGCACATAGTGCAGGATCTCTTAATTTGAACTGGATCAATTGCCAAACATTGGTTCTAAAGCTCAGTTCTTACGTCATTGTCCATCCCATTGAATCCCTACTAAAAGGGGACTGTATCTTATTTGATTAATCTACTAAAATGATCTATAGATTGGCAATACCATATTAGATATTAGCTATAACATTTCCATGTGACATAACCAGTTCCATTTTCTGCAGCACAAGATCAGTTTGGCACAGCTCTGCTGGACGTCCCTTGTCATCAAATTCTCCTCCCACCCTCCTTCCAGCTCTCCCTGGGAGCATGCTCACACTTCCCTTCATAGTGATGAATATATAATGGAGCAGCAAGCTCCAGTATAATTAAGTTTCCCATAATGAAAAAAGAAAAATGTATTTACTTTAGTCTTTAGTGTGCAGGAATGAATAATGTATTAAGTGTTGCAATGTGATGGAGTGACGTTACTAGTAATGTCACTCCATCACATTGCAACCCTTAACCCCTTAAGGACCAGTGGTCCAGGGAAGTTACCTTCCCTTAAGGATCTCTTTGATCCTTTCCGATGCGCCGACACACATGTACTGGCGCGCTGCTTTGGGGTTAGAGAGAGACTGCTCCAATTTCAGACCCTGTTTTTACTTACAGCGCTCCTGCAGGTGCCTTGATCATTAAGCTTTGCAATGTGATGGAGTGATGCTACTAGCATCACTCCATTACATTGCAAAGCTCAATACATTATTAATTCCTGCACACTAGGCACTAAAGTAAATACATTTTTCTTTTTTCATTATGGGAGACTGAAATTGAATTGTAGAGTATTAAGCTGGGCTGGATTTACATGCCAGGCTCCCCTAGGCAAGGCACGCTAGATGCTCTTAGCTCCCCCCATGACCACACCCCAACTCCTCACATGGCCCCACCCCTAATCCCATCAACTGTTTCCTGGCACAGAAAATACCCTTGTCCTATAATAAGCAGGAATTAAAAAAGGTTTAACTTTTTGGTTGCTAGAGAGATCTCAGACATATTGCAGATCAATGCGATGAAAATGTCTGTAGCATCCAAGAGGTTAAATAACAGCCTGTAAAGGGTTTTAAAACTGGTGCAGGGACACTGATATTGTTCTGGCCATACCCACAACTCTGAAGGTTAGTGTGAACAGCATAGCTGAGGCAATCCTCAGAATCTGGAGCTCTAGACAGTTGTCTGTCTGGCTCTGTTATTAAACCTTTGCGCGCCAGGGAGTTATGTAGTGCATTCTGGATCAATACGTTTGCAAAGCCCCTTTGTGATTTCCAGTTTTAAAATAAATATGCTACATCAGGGTAGGACAACCTTAGGCAGTCCAGCTGTTAGGGACTACAGCTCCCATCTCCCCCAGCAAGCAAACGGCTGGCTAGTGATGATGGAAATTGTAATCCTCAAAAGCTACAGGGCCTTAGATTGCCCTACCCTGGGCTACATTATGCAAGCCAATTTAACAATCTGTGTTGCTTTGTAACCTCTCCAAATTGAAACAAGCTTGGCAATAATCATAGAGCTGAACCGTGCTTCAGAAATCCCATGGTAAGAGTTGATGACTGTCAACAGCTCCCTGGTGCAGACATCACAGAGGAAATAAGGCCAGCCTCCAGGATATAGATCTGTTTTTCTTTTCACCATTCTTGATCAGCTGGGAGCACTTGCCTGACAAGTGATGTTAGCAGTTCTACTGATATAGCATCCACTGTATGTTCAACAAGTCAGCAAGTGATCCCAGCAAGTCTCAGGCCTGTCAAACAGCACTCATTTGGACAGCATGCAATAGAAAACTATTTTCCTTCTTCCCAGCATCATGACTTAATAATAACACCTTGTGTGTATAACTGCAGAGTTGTTTTTCACATGCTCACGAATTTCAGCATTCATAAGAGGAATCTGGAAAGGAATTAAATAGGTCTCTTAATCAACAGTCCACAAACACTGGAGCAAGAATGTATTTAATAGAGTAAAGAATCTATGATTCATCTAAAAAGGTAATCTAACCACTGATAAATAAAAATATCTGACTAACATGACCTCACAACATGCACCAGCTGCAACCCTAGGTTTTTTCCAGATAGGGTTCAATTAGGGATTTTCCCTAGATTACACTAGTTCTAGGCTATCAAAAAAAAGGGGTGTCAGGTTCCAGCAGCATGTGATTCTGTGTTTGTGAGAGGCAGGGAAAGCAGCACAGCTACTTAGGATCGGCAAATAAAAAAAAGTTGGAGTGTAGTTTAGTCAGTCTTGTAGGAAGGAAATGTTCTCTGTGTTTAGAGAGTCTGGGGGTACTCTAGGGGATAGTGAAGGGAAAAGATTTATCCAAAATAATCCAAGATTTTGGTTAACTGAGACAGGTTGCTGTTCCTTCCTGATCTGGCTTTAATCTCTGTGTTAATGGAGTCTGGGATATGTGAAGGGCGCAAAGGAGATTTACCCCAAGAAGATACTGAGAAGATACAATCAGTTGTGATCCAAGTTCCTTTCTGCTAGCTGTTCTCTGTGTTAGGAGAGTGTGGGGAAAGAAGCAGTTGCACGGAGAGAGTGTTTTTCTTTTCCAACACTGATAGGAAGAGCTTATAAAAAAAATAAATAAAAATAAAAACATTAAAAATAGTTTCACATGTGAAAGGGACACTAAAGTGAGTGGTGAGTGAGGTAGATAGATACTAGAAGTGATAAAGTATTTTGTAAAGGGTGAGACATCACACACAGTTAGTACTGTTGTGTGCTTCACTGTTTAACAATGTCTAGCAAACCTACTATGGGCAGGAGTAGGGTAAAAGGAGCAGTAGTAGTGCACACATGTTAATAAAGTGGTAGTCCAAAAACTGACTTCAGCCATGGTTGCTGCAGCGTGCGCAACAAGTGATCATGATCCTTCACCTCCTGAGGAGGCTGTTTGTCAAGATCACATAAAAATTTCCACCACTACTAGTAATATTAATAAACCATCTATGAACACTGAAGATGACAATGAGTTGCATTCTAGTGTTGATGGCATAACAGAGGAAGGTGTAGAATTTCAACCATCTGCTGTGCATGACAGTGAAAGAAAAAACAACAGTCCTGTATGTAGTGGAGAATGTGCAGAAAGTCCCTCCAAGGGGAAAAGTAAAAAAGAAATTGTTTGAGATTTCAAAAAACCTAGAGGAATATAAAAAAGTAGTGGGAAAGAAGAGGCGGGCAATGCTGAGGATGACCTAATTATTTATGATGCTGTAGACCTAGAAAATATGCCTCCAGCATTTTCCACTTCTTCAGATACGGTTGAAGCTAAGATTGAGAGATATAATGACATGGCCAGAAAACTAGCTGAAAGGGAAAGGCTCAAACGTCCACTACTGAAAAGGAGTGTTGTGCCTGTTTACAAACTGTTGAGAAATCAAATGGAAAGTCTAACTCTTGCCAAGTAAAGATACTTACAAATACACAATCATCCTGTCAGTCATCATCAGCAATGTCACCGCTTCCAAGTCCATCCCCCACCTAGTCACACACGCAAAAAGTCATCAACAACACAGGTCATCAATGTCCACAACCCTCGCTATATTGTGTGTTTCTCCTGATGTTGGAAGTGCAGCAAATTTGACACCAACTAGTAAAATTGCAACATTTAGCCCCACTATTAGTAGCCCATCAGGAACCCCTCAGTCTATAAAGATTACAGTATGGTCGTACTTCACTTACAATACAAAAGCTACATATGTTACTATCTGTTGTCGGTGTAAGAAGCAATAATCAGGGGGATGTGCCTAGGATCCTGATTGGGAGACACATCATTAACATGTCAGAGGTGCCACAACTAGCAACATCAGACGCACTCCTAAAAGTTCCCAGGGCTCTGGGGCCCATAATAGAAGCTCTGTTGATGTGTCAGAAATTGTGCCAAGAATTCATGCTCCTGCTGCAGAGAAGTATGAGTTTGTTGTTGGAGATGACAAGAGTCAGAAATTGCCCATATTTACCGCCATCACCCCTTGCACCACCTCCACAAGTCATGTTGTCACAATACAGTTACACAGTTCTTTGTGTTCTGCCAAACCACACTTACCAAAATCTTAGAAAGGAGTCAAAACCTACACAAAAATAGTCCAAAAGTACACCTGTGGAATAGTAAATTTGCCAAAATGTTGGTGGTTAACATGATGCTTTTATCTTTTGTTGAAAAGAGAGGCTTTAAAGCACTGATGTCATGTGTTGGACCCTGCTGGAATATCCCAAGCCACTGTAATGTTTTAAAGATAGCCGTGCCAGTGTTACACAAGAAGGTTATTGTTGTGGGCATAGGACAAAGGCACATAGTATACTAACAATGTTTCCAAGGCATATGTTACTGTAGGACACAGTCTGCTCTCAAATTTTAATTTTAGCTGTTGATTTCTCCACTCCAGCCGGAGAAAGTTTTTGTTCCTTTTCGCCCATTCCTAATCAATAGAGAGTATGCCTCTTCATTCTAATAGTTTATGGATAATGGCAGCAATAATTTGTTTAATTACAAGCAATTTTTATGGTCCATGGAGCTGAGTGGTGGGTATCTGGAAAGGTGAGGGACATCAGAGTTTCAGTGATGTCAGGTGTCACGCATTCCCCCATAGCACAATGTGGAAGCAGGCTCAATATGGCATTACAATGTACTGATAGCCATATTTGGATTAAAAGGTCTTAAACTTTAAGACACATAGATGACTGTGAAGTGAAGATGAAGCTGGGAGAAATGCCTATATTTGGTCTAATTCATACTGCTGGTTCAGTAATAGATGTTGGCAACTTGCTGCACTGTACCTTTTTTTGGACTACAACTTCCATCATCTGGCTGATGGAGTTGTTGCTCAGCAACAGCTACAGTTCTACAGGTTGCCAACCCCTTATCTAGTGGTTACTAGTATGTGTGTGTGTGTCTTAAGGCTTTATGTTAGGATTAACATAATGGATAGATCTTGTCAAAATATACAAGAAAAAAAGAAAGAAATAGTGCAGTCATAAATCCTATGTTGTCAATGACATCAGCAAACTCCCTGCATAAAAAGTCTTTCAAAGCCACAGTACAGGTATAACTTTTTGAAACACCTTCTTGCCCTTTCTTGCATTGAGAGGGTGGTACTGGCAAGGCAAGTCTGCATAGGTACTGTTGGAAAGGGACTGGAATACCAGTGCTTACTAATTACTGAATAGAGGGAAAAGGCCATCAAACATGAATAAGACAAGAGTATGAGACATCTTCTGAAGGGATGGTAAAAACTTTTCACCTCAAAAGAGAAACAGGAAAAAAATGGCACTTCCCGCCTGGTGGGTAAATTTCCTGAGAAAAGTTAAGTTTTTCCACTTTTTCTGCTAATTCATTGCATTGGGAATCAATGGGAAGACTGGATTTCTACCCACCACATGGCAAATTTCCTTACTTTTCCCAAAGGCATAGTATAAAAGGGGTCTCTGGGTCACAATACATGACATTCTGTGTTTGTGAGAGGAAGAAAGAGCAGCACATTTGTCAGCTAGTGAAAACAGGCTGATAAGGTTTTGAAGCTTAGTTTAGGCAGGACCTTTGTTCTCTTCATTAGTGGAGTCTGGGGGACAGGAAGAGAGAAATGAGGTCGACACCAAATACCCCATAATTCGGTGTAACTGACTGGCAAGACACAGACAGCCTTGATCCAAGTTCATTTCTGATCTGGCTGTTTTCTCTGTCTTAGGGGATTCTGTAGGAGTGAGAAGGAAGAAAAGAGATTTACTCCAAGTACCCCAAAATCTTGTGTGAATGACTGGGAAAATACAGACAGCTGTGATCCTAATTCCGTCTTGATCTGGTTGTTATCTCTGACACAGAGAAGTCTGGAGGTGTGAGAAGGGAGCAAAGGAGAATTACCCCAAATACCCCAACATTCTGTGTGATTGACTGGGAAGATACAGGCAGCAGAGATCCAAGTTTCATCATGATCTGGCTGTTATTGCTGTGTTAGGGATTCTGGGGAAATAATCAGTTGTTCAGGGAATGTGTTTTTTTGTTGACTGGTAGAGGGGGGAAATTAATAAAAAAAAAGAAAAAAAAATAATTAAATAAAATGTAAAAAATAAAATAAAAAATGTGTACGTGACAGAGACAGGCACCTGGACGTAGCTGTGAATGGGACAGACTGATATTTGACAAACAGAGTGTATTGTACAGGGCCAAGCTAAAACATCTAAATTAGTTCTACTGTGTAAAAACACACACACACACAGAAGTTGTTATGTCCAACAAATACACAAGGGGTTGGGGTAGGGTGAAAAGATTAGGAGTAGTGCAGGGCTATGTGAGTAAAGTGGTAGTCCAAAAACTGATGCAGCCATGGTTGCTGAGTGTATGCAATAAATGATGGTGATTCCTCTCCTCCTCCTGTGGAGGATGCAGTTTGTCAAAGTCCCAACAAAACTTCCACCAGCACCAGTACTATTAATTAACCATCTAAAAACACTGAAAATGTCAGCAAGTCACATTCCAGTATTGTTGATGGCATAATGGAAGAAGGAGTAGCAGCTCAACCAACTGCTGCATATAAAAGTGAGACAACCAAGCTAAAAACACATGTACTAAAAGTAGTAGTGAATGTTGTGAAATTAAAAGTAAAAAGAAATGTTTTGAGACATCTAAAAACCTAGAGGACTATAAAAGTAGTGGGCAACATGTGACGGGTGATGCTGAGGATGACCTATGATGACTGATGATGTAGCTCTAGAATATATCCCTCCAGCATCCTCCTCTTCTTTAGATGCAAATGAAGTTGAGAGTGAGATAAATGATAAGTCCAGAAAGCTAGATGAAATGCAAAGGCTCAATATTCCACCACTGAAAAGGAGTACTGTGCCTGTCTATAAATTATTTGAGAAAACTATTGGAAAATCTGACCCTGGACAAGCAAAGATGGCAAAGAGTCATCAGCATCACCACCCATTCAGCCACACACATTAGTGCTGGATACCAGCAACAATAACACAGGTTATCAGCATCCACAACTTTAGCTATATGCCTCTGCTGCTGTTGGAAGTGCAGCACCTTTGACACCTAGTAGTAGTAGTAGTAGTAAAATTGCATCAACATCTAGCCCCAGTATTAGTAGCATCCCCTCAGGAACTCCTCAGTACATGAAGTCCACAGTATGGAGAGCTTCACTCACAATCCAAAAGCTAAGCATGTTTTTATATGTTGTCTCTATTAAAAAAAACAACAACAACAAAAAACACATGAGCAGGGGGAATGCAGGCTCACACCTAGGCTCCTCCTCAATGAAATCCCACCTAAAGCACAACCACATGTCTGACTGGGAGACACACCATCAACAGGTCAGAGGTGCCACAACTACCAGCAGCAGAAGCACTCCTAAACATCCCCAAGGCTCTGAGACACATAATAGAAGTAATGTTGATGTGTCAGATAGTGTACAAGGAGTTTGTTTGTTGCATCCCCCCTCTTTAAACACAAAATATCTGAATTTCTGCCAAAAAGTGTGTATCACGGTGCCCGTGATTGCCTCTGTGCTGGTTTTTCTATTCTGCGACATTATTACTGCCTAACTGTCGCTATTCTTATAGGTCACTATGCTGGTGATGTCATCTCTCCGCCCACCTGCTAGGCCTTTTAAACCTCACCCTGCCTCATTACCTTTGCCCTTTTGGGTGTACCTGAGCCTAGTGCTATGTTGGACCATTGCTGTTCCTGTGTACGAGTTCTGCTACGCCTGACTACCTGTTCCAGCTCTGACTTCTGGCTACATCTGACTACCCGATCCAGCTCTGACTCCTGGCTACGTCTGATTACCTGTTCTGGCTCTGACTCCTGGCTACGTCTGACTACCCATTCCGGCTCCGACCACTGGTGACGTCTGACTACCCGATCAGGTTCTGACCCTTGGCTGCCTCTTTCCATTTCCTCAGTTACGCTCCTATTGTGATTCCTCATCAGGAATCCTTGCTGCCTGTGCCTTTCTCATAGCGCTCGCATCAGTTAGCAGCTCTTGTCGGCCAGTCTGTGTACTGACCTCCCGTGGCCGTTCCGGTGTATGTATTGCCTCACTTGGTCCCAGTGCCAGTTACCATGTCGACTGTATACCCAGTATTGGGTCTGGTTGCGCTTCCTGTTTTCCTGCCGACTGTGTGTGTGTGTGGAAGTGCTCTGCACTGTCCTCCCACCTTGCCTGTGTGAATCCCCAGGGCCTTTCCATTATTGCTCACCTGCCTAGTGAAGGGTGAGGAAGTGTGCCACTGTTCCTCCCTGGTCTCGTGAAAGTGTGCCACTGTTCCTCCCTGGTCTCGTGAAGGTGTGCCACTCAGACTGTGTGTGTGGAGTTACATTGCACTGTCCTCCTACCTAGCCTTAAGAGTTCCCAGGGCCATTCCGTTACTGCTCGCCTGCCTAGTGAAGGGTGAGGAAAGTGTGTCCACTGTTCCTCCTTGGTCTCGTGAAGGTGTGCCACTCGACTGTGTGTGTGGAAGTGCTCTGCACTGTCCTCCTACCAAGCCTTAAGCGTTCCCAGGGCCATTCCGTTACTGCTCGCCTGCCTAGTGAAGGGTGAGGGAAGTTAGTTCACTGTTCCTCCCTGCTCTCATAAAGGTGTGCCACTCTTGCTGCCATGTTGGTGTCACTCAATACTGCCACTACTGTGTCATTTGCTGCTTCCACCATTGTGTCATCTTTTGCTGTTCTATTGTATTCAATAAAGTTTTATCATAAGTTCATCTGTACTTGTCAGTGGTGTCACAACAACAAGGAGTCATGATGATCAGCAGAATCTGTCTAACAAATCAGATTTTGTCAAGGAATATAAAGATATGCGTATAGATTGAGAGGAGGGTTGCATTGTGGAAGATGAGAGGGAGGCAGGGCCAACAAAAACTGCTAGAAGGAAACAAAGTTTTTATACCAGCAGAAACAGCAGTTACATCACCAACTGGAACACCCCATTCTGAACATATCTCATCTGAACTTGCTCCCTGAGTATGGGTTGGTAACAGATACACAGGAACACTGTGTAGCTTTTAGGAGTGGTCCCACCACATGTGAGATGGTTTCAACATTCTTGCAGGATAGCTACTATCTGGGCAGAAATAATGACCCCATAGACTACTGGCAAACAAAACATTGTGTGTGGCCAGCACTGACACGCTCCACTGTGGAAACAATTAGTTGCTCTCCTGACGGTGTTTTTAGTGCAGAGGATTATATTGTAAATGACCATAGGACGCGGCTATCAAGCAGCAGTTTTGGGAGACTAATATTCTTAAAAATGAACCAACAAATAACATCATCTGAGTATTAGCAGAAGTGGACAAAACCCACACAGGACAGGGAAATCCAAGCCACATGCATTATTAACAGCAGCACAGAGGTTGATGATGAGGATGGGGAAGGATGTGAAGGATTGCTACCATCTACCTCTGTGGGACCACTGATTAATGTGTGTCAATAATCTGAGAATAATGATAGCCTACATGTGACTCAAACATGATAATGGTAATAATTGCTGTAGAAATCATGTTGAGTATGTTAAAACAAAATAAACCTGTGCTCCTCCATACAAATTATCCAAATGCGCACCCTGTATATCATTCGATCTCAAGAATATAGACTCCCAGACTGGTGGTGGTCACTTCCTCCTCCTCTGACTCACTGGATGCATCACGGTCCTCCCAGCTCCTTTTTTCTTTTATATGGGTTTGCATAGTGTTAGCCAACAATAGGAGCCTCTGCTAGCCTTATTTCAGTAAGTATTTCACCTTCTCCCCTATCTATCTCTCTAGCTGCTCATTTCTCTATTTCACTTGCTGGTAATGTCACATTTTGAGTGCGGAAATGTGAGATACACATAGTAAACAGGCAGAAAGTTTGTAGCAATTGAAAGACATAGGCAAAATATTTATTCTATAGGCGAAATGGAGACATTTTTAAGGGCTTTGCTAAGGGTGGAATTTCTTGAGAAAAAGTGGAGAATCATGATTGTTGTGGAAGGTGATTGCTCCAGGCCAATGTGGGTAAGCATTATGATAATCTTGATCTATACCAAATCAGAAGCATAAGTGCAAGGTTTTAAATCCAACAGCATCCGACAAGTGTTGATGTAGGTTTTGAATTCCGTAAGGTCTCTCGAACATTTAAAGGGAAACTGCTTGCTCTCAAAAGTGGTTGAGTAGAACAAGATCTTGTTGTTCCAGGGCCAGGAAAAACCCACAGTAGGTACAGCTCTTGTAAATGGTTATTCGGCTGGGTAAATGCTTCTTGCAATTCTTGGACCATATGAGTAAGGGTGTCCAGGTGTTGCTTCCCATCAGACAAGGCCTAATTGATTCCTTCAGGAACAATAATCTGGTTCTGTTGTTATATCAGACTTGCTGCAGGTGGAACTATTTATCAAGTGGTCAAGATGCTTGAGGTTGCAAGAGTGTTTCATTACAAATATTATCTGTTTCACGCAAGGACATTTACTCACCCACAGGGCTTAGCCCCCAGGTTTGTGCAGCCGCCATTAAAACTGAAGAAGTCTGAGGTTGTCACGCCCCCGTGTGGTGCCGACTCTGGTTTGGTGTTAGAGTGCGTAGCTTGGGTGCGAGACTTGAGAGCAGTGACAGTGTGCCAGGTACTCCCTTGCAGCAGCCGAAGCTGGTTAGAGGTACTGGTCGCGAAACCAGATTGTTCCACTCAGGTTGTGCCGGGATGCAACCAGGATGGGATTACCTGGGAACCGTTGAGAACCAGGCTGATGAGACGAGTTGGATACTTAGCGGAGAAGGGTAGGCTAGAGCGACGGGCCTAACTGGTGGTGAAGTGCCAATGACCGGAGACTAGCCATGGTCAAAAAGGCAAGGAGTCAGGGCCAGGAATGGAGATCAGCTGTAGTCGGGTGAATCCAGGGGTCAGAGACAGGAATGGAGATCAGTTATGGTCAGGTAGCCAGAAATCAAAGCCAGGAGTGGAGATCAGCCATAGTCAGGTAACCAGGGGTCAAAGCCAGGAGTGGTGATTAGACAAATGAGCAACAACTACAAAGGGAGCTAGTGGAACGGGCACCTGCAGCCTGGGGTAGCCCGTTCAAATAAGAAGAGGAGCCATTGAGAAAAGGACAGGAGTGGGGCTCGCCTGGGAACCATGCGGGATGGGAGGCTACAGTCTAATGAAGTGCCGGACCAGATGTATGCATAGACACCAAGGAAAGAGACAGTGGCATCCTGTGCATGCGCGGCCTACGAGGCGAGCAGGAACCCAAAACAACAACCACCGCGGGGAAGAGAGAGGCGGACGAGCAGAAAGAAGGCGCCGGCAGAGATATGATGACAGAGGTGAGATACACAAGGGTCAATCAAACTTGTAGTCAAAAGCAGGTCAAGATATCATGGCAGGTGGCACAGGTTCAAAGTCAATCAGGCCAAAGATTAGGGGCACAAAAGGAGATTGTTATTATTCCGGTAACCAGGCCAAGGTCAGCAACAGATGTATGAACTCACAAAAGGGAAGCTAAGTTACAGTTACAGGCACTAGAACAACTGAACATCATAGCTCAAGACTTTAAGTAGTAGAATTTTGGCACCAGTCATAACCCACTTTGCTGCCAGATTTTGCACTTAGGAGTGACGCCTTCATATTATGTTGAAACATAAACAATAGTGCATTGTGCTGTATGTCTAAGTAATTTTATGTGAAAAGATGCAACATATTCCCAAAGACCACTGAGATGCACGCAAATGTCCCCACATCACCAGATCCTGAATGGTGCGAGACCAGCACCCACTAAAGAACTCCAATGGCTGAAGTATCAGAGTTAACCTGACAGTAACAATGTGGGAGATATATACAAATGGAATGATGAACCATTAGGAGTATTAAACTTAGGCTTGGCACTTTAAAAGACATGCATGCCTGTTTTGGAAGTCTAAATGCTATGTAGTCGTGTTTCTGGAATAGTAACGTTAGTGCGAGTGAAAGTTATGGAATAGCAAACTTATATAGAAAAGTTGCTAAATACATCATTTTACAGACAACATTTTCACCAAAACATTAACACCAAGTATAATCTATTCTTAAGAACTGTGTATGGATTAATTAATTTGTTAATTCTCTGAATAGCGCTATGTTTATAATGATGTCCTTACTCATTTATAAAGATGACTTAAAGGGATAGTAATACTTAAAATGTAAAAAAAAAATATGCTGTAGGGTTTATCCCCCTGAGTAAAACAAGAGTACTCCCACTGCTGAAAGGTATTTTATTCAATAGTTATTACAGCTGAAAGTTGAATTTTTTAGGTGCAATGTCACAGTGGCCTGAAATTGCACAGTGGCACTGTTGCTACACCATCCTATGGAGGTTTATTGTCTACAGACCAGAGCGGATGGTGTATAATCAGCTCCACTGTATAATTTCAGGCCACTGTGATATTGCACCTAAAAAATGTAACTTTGAGCTGTAATAACTATTGAATAAAACACCTTTCAGCAGTGAGAGTACCCTTTTTTACTCTGGGGGATAAAGACTACAATATATATTTTTTTACATATTAAGTATTACTATCCCTTTAACATTTCGACCAGTTGCAATGATTTAATGACAATTCTATCAAAATGTCTAAGAATAGTTTTTATAAATCTCCCCCACTGTTTCTTATTAAGCTGCTGCTACTATATATATTTGGTTTAGTCTGGCCAATTTAATATGCATAGCATCATAGTAACATAGTTGATGAGGCTAAAAAAAAGACATGCGGCCATCAAGTTCAGCGCATGCCTAAACATACCTCTTGATCCAGAGGAAGTAAAAAAAAAAAATTAAAGCCATTTCCAGTTAAGCCCTACGTGGTTAAAAAAGTCCTCCTGACTCCAGATGGCAGTCGGATAGTTCCTTGGATCATGGCAAAAAACAAACAAACATTGAAGTCATTTAAGCCAATTAAGCCCCAAGTGGATAAAAAAAATCCTTCCTGACTTCAAATGGCAGTCAGATATTTCCATGGATCAAAATCTCATCTGCTTTGAAGCCTACTGTCATAATTGTCAATAATAGAGGTAAAGAATGCCATACCTTTACTGCCATTACTATAAAATATCCATGCCTTTGTTTTAGTTGACAGCACTTTCCCGCAAGTCTTAATGAATGACCTGTTTTTCTTTGCCCAGTTCTTGAAGAGTTCTTTGTAGTGACTTTGTATAATATCTTTTTTTAACTTGTACCCTAAACTGTACTCCATATTCAAGATGCTGCAGAATACCAAGGATTTATATAGAGGTAAAGTTGTATTTGCATCCATTGCATCTATACCCCTGTTTATGAAGGATAGTACTCTATTTGCTCTTGAGCAGTGGAGTGACTGTGCACACTGCTGTGAAGTATATTGTCTATCCACACACTAAATCTTTATCTGTTGAGGATTTCCCAAGTACTTTCCCATTTAGTGCATAAGTAGCATGTTTGTAATTATGGTTAATTTTAAAACATCATGTTGCTTCCAAGCTCAAGACCTTAGACCAGGCTTAAGCATCATAGAAGCTGTTTGAGATTATGTGGGAATTTGTATCTGTATTTCTGTTTATATACTTTATTATGGACTGATTTATCATGGACTAAGTATAATAAGGATATTGCCTCTATGGACTGAACTGAGTGTTAACACTTATTTGCCTCCAAAATAGGGTACATTAATTAGATTTTCTTGACATTACCTTTTTCTGTCCTCTAAATAACATCACATTACAGTGTGTATCTGTGATTACACCAAGCAGAGTTCCCCCTTATTATGTGCTGATAAAAGGTGCAAAGTGCTCATGCTGTTTTATAAGGTACAAAACAAAGCACTGTACTGAGCCTGCTTAATCCTGTGAATGGCAGAGGGGTACCCAAAGGTTAAAAAGTACAGTATGAGGGTGTGAAACTGTAATAACTTTTGCTTTACTCTCATGAAATGCCTTATAATATATGTGTTTTCATAAAACATAATTTACTGTTCCTTTAACCCCTTAAGGACCGGGAAAATCTGAGTTAGATTTGACTTAAGGACCGGAGCAATTTTGACTTTTTTGACTATGTCTTTGTTCAACCATATTTTCTCTTTAATTCCTTTTGTGCACCCACATAAATTATATACTGTTTTTTTAAGCATAAGTAGGGCTTTCTTTTGATACCACAATTATATGAATACCTCATCATTTAATTTGATTAAATTAGAAAAAAAGAGCAAAAAAATTAAAAAAAACCAACATTTTGCTTATATTTTCGTGTCAGGATTTGCATACAATTAGTTTATGACAAAAAAATACCCCTAAATATATTCATTTGCTTCTCCTGAATATAAGAATACCCCACATGCCTAGTATTTCAATCACTTCCTCACATTTACAAGGTAAATATTACAAGATGGATGCCATTATTTCCAACTTGTAATTTCTCAACAATTGGCATGTGAGCATCATAGCTTAGCTGACGGTGCCAGAACCAAAAATGTCCCACAAAGGTATATGTTTCTGAAAACTACACAACATAAAGTAAATAATCAGGAGAATTTTGGAGTTTTTCATGCAGCTATTTTTCCAGAAAAAAATTTCAAAATTGTGGTAATATTTTGTTTTTTTGCAGTTTTCACACTTTTCAATACTACTGTTGATATCAAGCACATGATAGGTGAAGATTTTTAAAAATGCATTGTTTAGTGTTCAGCTCCTTCTTCTGAGTACGGCAATACCCCATATGCATAGGTTTCTCAAGGTTTGGGAGAGCTACGGGGCCCAAATTGGAACATGCGCGTTTTCAGTTTCACACTTTGAATTTTCACAGCTTGCATCACTGGTGCCATGTCTCATTTGGGGCTGTGTAACAGTGCTCCACTCTAAGATTTCCCCCCAAAAGTATATATTTTTGGAAAGTAGACACCCCAGGCTTTCATTTTATGTATGTTTTCAATTTTTTTACGCAGCCATTTTACCACCAATCGCTCGTAAATCTTGACGTAAGTTAAAAAAACAGCGTTTTTCACACTTGCACTTCAATGTTGATGTGAATTTCAAGCACAGGATAGGTGAAGATTTTTAAAAATGCATTGTTTAGTGTTCAGCTCCTTCTTCTGAGTACGGCAATACCCCATATGCATAGGTTATTCAAGGTTTGCGGGAGCTATGGGGCCCAAATTGGAACATGCGCGTTTCCAGTTTCACACTTTGAATTTTCACAGCTTGCATCACTGGTGCCATGTCTCATTTGGGGCTGTGTAACAGTGCTCCACTCTAAGATTTCCCCCCAAAAGTATATATTTTTGGAAAGTATACACCCCAGGCTTTCATTTTATGTATGTTTTCAATTTTTCTACGCAACCATTTTACCACCAATCGCTCGTAAATCTTGACGTAAGTTAAAAAAACAGCGTTTTTCACACTTGCACTTCAATGTTGATGTGAATTTCAAGCACAGGATAGGTGAAGATTTTTAAAAATGCATTGTTTAGTGTTCAGCTCCTTCTTCTGAGTACGGCAATACCCCATATGCATAGGTTATTCAAGGTTTGCGGGAGCTATGGGGCCCAAATTGGAACATGCGCGTTTCCAGTTTCACACTTGAATTTTCACAGCTTGCATCACTGGTGCCATGTCTCATTTGGGGCTGTGTAACAGTGCTCCACTCTAAGATTTCCCCCCAAAAGTATATATTTTTGGAAAGTAGACACCCCAGGCTTTCATTTTATATATGTTTTCAATTTTTTTACGCAGCCATTTTACCATCAATCGCTCGTAAATCTTGACGTAAGTTAAAAAAACAGCGTTTTTCACACTTGCACTTCAATGTTGATGTGAATTTCAAGCACAGGATAGGTAAAGATTAGTGATGAGCGAGCACCCCAATGCTCGGGTGTTCGGGTGCTCTGACCGAGCACCCCCTGAGGCTCGAGTGCTCGGCCGAGCACCCGAGCCCAATTGAAGTCAATGGGAGGACTCGAGCATTACACCAGGCACCCCCTGCTCTGATGAGGGGAGGGTGCCTGGTCCATAGGAAAAGGGCAGAAAAAGATGGAAACACTACAGAAATGGTTCAGGGACAGCATAGGGAGGATGTCTGGATGCACCTTGGACTCCAACATCGCTGCTGGGAACGATCTTTCGCCCGTAGTACGCCATTTTTACAGACTGACCATAAAACACACAAAAAGGAAAATAAAAACGACTTTAGGCGAAAAATTGTTACCAAACAATATTTGCTGTATATTTACTTGTATATCATCTGCAAATTATCCCAAAAATTTCCTCGATTTTTCTGAACTGAGGCCATGATTAAGAGGGAAACGTGCGCAGAGGCAAATTCTCCCAAAAATTTCCTTGATTTTCAGAACTGAGGCCATGATTAAGAGGGAAACGTGCGCAGAGGCAAATTCTCCCAAAAATTTCCTTGATTTTCAGAACTGAGGCCATGATTAAGAGGGAAACGTGCGCTGAGCTGACCATCTAAAACATTATGGGTGAGGGTCTGCTGCAGAGCTGACCATCCTAAACATTATATGCGAAGGCCCGCTAGTGAGCTGACGCTATAAAACATTATATGAGAGGGCCCGCTAGAGAGCTGACCCAATAAAACATTATATGAGAAGGCCCGCTGGTGAGCTGACCTATATAAAAATTGGCAAACAGGGCCCGCTGGTGAGCTGACCCTATATAAAAATTATATCACAGGGCCCGCTGGTGAGCTGGCCCTATATAAAAATTATATCCCAGGGCATATGGAAGAGGAGGAGGAGGATGAGAAGATTAAGAGTCAACCATATACCCGTTTTTTGGGTGGAAGGGGTGAATGGGAATACAGAGTATTCCCATCATTGTAAATAACATATATAAAGTGAGTTTATGTTCCCCCGGGGCTTTCCTCCAGTGGAGTGGAGAAGTCAGGGGAAATCCAGGCCTTGTTCATTTTTATAAGTGTCAACCTATCAGCATTGTCGGTGGAAAGGCGGATACGCTTATCTGTTATGATGCCACCAGCAGCACTAAATACCCGCTCAGACAGAACGCTGGCGGCAGGGCAGGCCAGCACCTCCAAGGCGTAGAGTGCCAGTTCATACCACGTGTCCAGCTTGGACACCCAGTAGTTGTAAGGCACAGAGGGATCATTGAGGACGCTGACACGGTCTGCTACGTACTCCTTCACCATCTTCCAAAACTTTTCCCTCCTTGTGACACTAGGCTGCGCATCAGGGTGAGGGTGCTGGCGGGGTGTCATGAAGGTGTCCCACGCCTTGGAGAGTGTTGCCCTGCCTTTCTCGGAACTGCTGTGTGCTCCCCTTTTCTCCCCTTCTCGGTTGGCCAAGGTAGCACGTACTCTGCCGCCAGCGTTGTCAGATGGAAAATTTTGGAGCAATTTTTCGACAAGAACCTTCTGGTATTGCAACATTTTGCTTGTCCTCTCCACCGGAGGAATGAGAGATGAGAAATTCTCTTTGTAGCGGGGGTCCAGAAGGGTGAACACCCAGTAATCCGTGTTGTTTAAAATGCGTATAACGCGTGGGTCACGGGAAAGGCAGCCTAACATAAAGTCAGCCATGTGTGCCAGAGTACCAACAGTCAAGATTTCGCTGTCCTCACCAGGAGGATGACTCTCAATATCCTCATCCTCTTCCTCCTCTTCTGCCCACCCACGCTGAAGAGATGGAACTAAAGTTCCATGGCTACCCTCTGTAGCGGAGGCAACCGTGTCTTCCTCCTCCTCCTCCTCCTCCTCCTCCGCCTCCTCCAATTGTCGCTGAGAAGACGAAGTGAGGGTGCTCTGGCTATCACCTTGTGTAAGCTCTTCCTCCCCCATTTCCACCTCTTCCACATGCAAAGCGTCGGTTTTAATTGTGAGCAGCGAGCGTTTCAGTAGACACAGAAGTGGGATGGTTACACTGATAATAGCGTTATCGCCGCTCACCATCTGTGTCGATTCCTCAAAATTGCGTAAAACCTCGCAGAGGTCTGACATCCATTCCCACTCCTCACTTCTGATTACAGGAAGTTGAACGGAGAGGCGACGACCGTGTAACAGCTGGTACTCCACTACTGCCCTCTGCTGCTCACAAAGCCGGGCCAACATGTGGAAGGTGGAGTTCCAGCGCGTGCTCACGTCACACAGCAGCCGGTGAGCTGGCAATTGTAAGCGCTGCTGCAGCTTCAACAGGCCGGCTGAAGCTGTTGATGACTTACGGAAATGTGCACACACGCGGCGCACCTTGGTCAAGAGATCATGCACATTGGGGTAGGTTTTTAGAAATCGCTGCACCACTAAATTAAATACATGCGCTAGGCATGGTACGTGTGTGAGCTTGCCGAGCTCCAAAGCCGCCACCAAGTTACGCCCATTATCACACACAACCATGCCTGCTTGCAGGTTGAGTGGCGAGAGCCACTGCTCGGTCTGGTGACTAATCCCCTGCAACAGCTCTGAGGCCGTGTGCTGTTTGTCCCCAAGGCAGATCAGCTTCAGCACGGCCTGTTGACGCTTCCCCACTGCAGTGCTACACTGCTTCCAGCTACTGGCTGATGGGGGAGTGGCGCTGTGTGTAGAGAATTCGGAGGTGGAAACGGAGGAGGAGGAGCCAATAACGTAGGTGCTGGTGGAAACCCTGATGGAGGTAGGGCCCGCAATCCTCGGCGTGGGTAGCACCCGTGCCATCCCAGGGTCCGAGTCGCTCCCAGCCTCCACGACATTCACCCAGTGTGCCGTCAGGGAAATGTAGCGTCCCTGGCCACAAGCACTTGTCCATGTGTCAGTCGTTAAGTGGACCTTCCCAGTAACTGCGTTGGTCAGGGCACGGGTGATGTTACGGGACACATGGTGGTGTAATGCGGGGATGGCACACCGGGAAAAGTAGTGGCGGCTGGGGACCGCGTACCGAGGGACAGCTGCTGCCATCAGGCTGCGGAAGGACTCAGTGTCCACAAGCCTAAATGGCAGCATTTCGATGGCCAGTAATTTTGAAAGGTGTGAGGTTAGTGCTATGGCCTGTGGGTGGGTGGCTGGGTACTTTCTCTTGCGCTCAAATGCCTGGGGTAACGACATTTGGACGCTGTGCTGGGACAGGGAAGTGGATGTGGTCGCTGATGGTGCTTCAGATGCTACAGGTGCAGGGCGGGAGGTATGCGGGCCTGCGCCTTCGACAGGCGATTGGCCGGCACCGAAAACAGGGGAAGAGGAGGCAGTGGTGTGGCCTGCAGACACAGATGGGCGATCCAGGCGTTCCTCCCACTTACTACGGTGCTTGGATGCCATGTGTCGGATCATGCTGGTGGTGGTGAGGTTTCTAGTGTTCATGCCTCGGCTCATTCTGGTGTGGCACAGGTTGCAAACTACAATTCTTTTGTCGTCCGCACTTTCCTTAAAAAAACGCCATACCGCGGAACACCTACCCCTTGGCAAGGTAGATTTACGCAAGGGGGTGCTCCGTGGAACATTTGCGGGCCGGTTTGGTGCGGTCCGCCTTCTTTCTGTAGCCACACCACTGCCTCTTCCAGCCTGTTGCGGTGCTGCAGATGGCTCACCCTCAGGACTGCTGTCATCGCTCGGCTCTACACCTTCCCAGGTGGGGTCAGTCACCTCATCGTCCACCAAGTCCTCCTCCACTTCCTCACTCTGATCATCCTCCTCAAGTCTTGATCCCACCACATACTCAGTCATTGACAACTGTATAACATTCTCCTCAACAAGGTCTTGAGACGGAAATAGTGGTTGATTTAATGGCAACTGTGTCTCATCATCATCATCATCATCCACTACTTCCTTTGACCTTAAATGCCGTTCACATCTGTCATCTTCTTGTGATTGGGTAGCCTCTAGAGGTTGTGAATCAGGGCACAAGATGTCATGTTCCTCTGCAAGCGTGCTTGGAGAGAGGGTCAAATGAAGGATTGGTGATGAGACGAGCTCCTCACTATATCCCAGTGTGGGATCACTTCTTTGACCAGACCGTGTATGGTGGGAGGAAGGATGATCAGAGTGAGGATTATGTTGACCAGACTCTTGGCTACTGAGAGTGGACTTGGTGGAAGACAGGGTGGTGCTTAACCGACTGGAAGCAGTATCAGCTGTCATCCAACCGACCACCTGTTCGCAGTGGTCGGACCTCGAGAGTGATGTCCTGCGACGCCCTGTAAAATTACACATGAAGCTAGGTATGGTGGATGTCTTTCTTTCTTGTGCTCTGGCACCAGGCACAGTTTCTCCGCGTCCTGACCCGCGCCCTGAACTTTCAGGATCACGTCCACTTCCCCGTCCCTTTTTACCCGCCTTCTTCATCTTACACAGAATATGTGACTTTAATATTTGAGTTTGAAAACTTAACAGTATTTCTTATTATTCTGAAACTCTGCAGAGTACACAGAATAGGCTGCTAAACGGCGGTGATACACACTGAATGGAATATGTGACTTTAATATTTGAGTTTGAAAACTTAACAGTATTTCTTCCTATTCTGCAACTGTGCAGAGTACACAGAATAGGCTGCTAAACGGCGGTGAAACACACTGAATGGAATATGTGACTTTAATATTTGAGTTTGAAAACTTAACAGTATTTCTTATTATTCTGCAACTGTACAGAGTACACAGAATAGGCTGCTAAACGGCGGTGAAACACACTGAATGGAATATGTGACTTTAATATTTGAGTTTGAAAACTTAACAGTATTTCTTATTATTCTGCAACTCTGCACAGTACACAGAATAGGCTGCTAAACGGCGGTGAAACACACTGAATGGAATATGTGACTTTAATATTTGAGTTTGAAAACTTAACAGTATTTCTTATTATTCTGCAACTGTACAGAGTACACAGAATAGGCTGCTAAACGGCGGTGAAACACACTGAATGGAATATGTGACTTTAATATTTGAGTTTGAAAACTTAACAGTATTTCTTATTATTCTGCAACTGTACAGAGTACACAGAATAGGCTGCTAAACGGCGGTGAAACACACTGAATGGAATATGTGACTTTAATATTTGAGTTTGAAAACTTAACAGTATTTCTTATTATTCTGCAACTCTGCACAGTACACAGAATAGGCTGCTAAACGGCGGTGAAACACACTGAATGGAATATGTGACTTTAATATTTGAGTTTGAAAACTTAACAGTATTTCTTATTATTCTGCAACTCTGCACAGTACACAGAATAGGCTGCTAAACGGCGGTGAAACACACTGAATGGAATATGTGACTTTGATATTTTAGTTTGAAAACTTAACAGTATTTCTTCCTATTCTGCAACTCTGCACAGTACACAGAATAGGCTGCTAAACTGCGGCGAAGCACACTGAATGGAATATGTGACTTTGATATTTTAGTTTGAAGACTTAACAGTATTTCTTCCTATTCTGCAACTCTGCACAGTACACAGAATGTGCTGCTAAACTGCGGCGACGCACACTGAATGGAATATGTGAGTTTGATATTTTAGTTTGAAGACTTAACAGAATGTGCTCTAATCTGCAACTTTGCACACTAAACAGAATGTGCTCTAATCTGCAACTTTGCACACTAAACAGAATGTGCTCTAATCTGCAACTGTGCACACTAAACAGAATGTGCGCTAATCTGCAACTTTTCACACTAAACAGAATATTTTTTTTTTTTTTTTTTTTGTTTTTTTCCCCCCACACAAAATAACCTGCTGCCCCCACACACAGTAGTCCTAAAAAGGACTTTTGGTTCTTTTTTTTCACAATTTTTTTTTTTCCTCCCTACACTGCCTTTCCCTTCCTATCCTCAGCTCTCCCTGGCTCAGACTGAGCCGAACTCGATGGTCAGGTGCTATACAGCACCCGACCACGGGTTCTGGCCAGCCAATCAGTGTAATGCCAGCAGCCAACATGGCTGCTGGCATTACACCGATGTCAGAGCCTCCCTGCACGTTTATTGGCTGCGCAGCAGCCGCAAAACGTGCGGGGAGGAGACCCGAACATGGCGGGCGAGCACATGCGGTACTCGTACGAGTACCGCCATGTGCCGAGCAGAGCGATGCTCGAGCCGATCCGAGCATCGGCCGAGCATGCTCGCTCAACACTAGTAAAGATTTTTAAAAATGCATTGTTTAGTGTTCAGCTCCTTCTTCTGAGTACGGCAATACCCCATATGCATAGGTTTCTCAAGGTTTGCGGGAGCTATGGGGCCCAAATTGGAACATGCGCGTTTCCAGTTTCACACTTTGAATTTTCACAGCTTGCATCACTGGTGCCATGTCTCATTTGGGGCTGTGTAACAGTGCTCCACTCTAAGATTTCCCCCCAAAAGTATATATTTTTGGAAAGTAGACACTCCAGGCTTTCATTTTATGTATGTTTTCAATTCTTTTACGCAGCCATTTTACCACCAATCGCTCGTAAATCTTGACGTAAGTTAAAAAAACAGCGTTTTTCACACTTGCATTTCAATGTTGATGTGAATTTCAAGCACATGATAGGTGAAGATTTTTAAAAATGCATTGTTTAGTGTTCAGCTCCTTCTTCTGATTATGGCAATACCCCATATGCATAGGTTTCTCAAGGTTTGGGGGAGCTACGGGGCCCAATTTTGAACAAATATTGAATTTTCACATCTTGGTTAACTGGTGCCATTACTCATTTTGGGCTATGTTCCAGTGCTGCACTTTAGAATTTCCCCCCAAAAGTGTATATTTTTGGAATGTAGACACCCCCAGCTTTCATTTTAGGTGTGTTTTCAAATTTTTTACACAGCCATTTTACCACCACTTTCTCATAAACTTGACGTAAGTAAAAAAACAGCATTTGCCTTCAATGTTGATGTGAATTTCAAGCACAGAATAGGTGAAGATTTTATAAACTGAATTGATTAGTGTTCAGCTCCTTCTTCTGAGTACGGCAATACCCCATATGCATAGCTTTCTCATGGTTTGGGGGAGCTACGGGGGCCAAATTGGAACATGCGCGTTTCCAGGTTCACAATTTGAATCTTCACAGCTTGCGTTACTGGTGCCATGTCTCATTTGGGGCTGTGTAACAGTGCTCTTTTTTAAGATTTCCCCCCAAAAGTGTATATTTTTGGAAAGTAGACACCCCAGGCTCTCGTTTTAGGTGTGTTTTCCAATTTTATACACAGCCATTTTACCACCAATCCCTCGTAAACCATGACGTAAGTAAAAAAAAAAAAACAGCGTTTTTCACACTTAGGGTTGGCGGCAGTATACTGGGCTGCATACAAATTGGTTTGGGAAACAATTTCACCTAAAATGTCTTCCCCCAAAAACAAATCAAAAAAATGATCATGGGTAAATCCTTCCACATCAATTTGAATCCCTGGGTTGCCTGTGAATTCTGAGATTTGTGGGCATAAATTGATACCCATTCATTATGATCCGGAGTGGCAGGTGTTGGGGCATTTCTTTGGGCAGGTCTTTGGGCAGATCTTTTGGCAGGTGCTGGGGCAGTTGCCAGGGCAGCTCTTGGGGCAGCACTTGGGGCATTTCTTTGGTAGGTCTTTGGGCAGATCTTTTGGCAGGTGCTGGGGCAGTTGCCAGGGCAGCTCTTGGGGCAGCACTTGGGGCATTTCTTTGGGTAGGTATTTTGGTAGGTCTTTGGGCAGTTCTTTTGGCAGGTGCTGGGGCAGTTGCCAGAGCAGCTCTTGGGGCAGTGCGTCTTTTCTTGACAGAAGGCCCAGCGTCATCACTAGAGCTGCTCTCACTTTCTGAAAACTGCGCTATGTCAAAATCTGACGCAGTGTCTGTTGCCTCAGAGTCGGACGCCAAAAAGGCATATGCCTCTTCAACGCTGTACCTGCGCTGCATTTTGCCCACTAAAAAAACTTTTTTTTTTTTTAATTTTCTTACGCTATCCCTAAACCTAAATCTAACCCTAAAACTTACCCTAGCCTACGTATATCCTGAACCTACCTAACCCAAGTGAACTACCTATCTAAACTGCACTTATTATATATATTTTTTTTTTTTTGGGGGGGGGGGGGTTTGGGGTTTTTTGGTTTTTTTTTTTCTTACGCTATCCCTAAACCTAAATCTAACCCTAAACCTACCCTAACCTACGTATTTCCTGAACCTACCTAACCCAATTGAACTACCTATCTAAACTGCGCTTATTATATTTTTTTTATTTTTTTTTGGGGGGGGTTGTTTTTTTTGTTTTTTTTTCCCCTAAACCTAAATCTATCCCTAAAACTTTCCCTAACACACGTCTACACTAAACCTACCCAACTACCTACCAAAATACCTAAACTATATTTACTATTAAAAAAAAAAAAAAAATTAAAAAAAATTTTAAAAAAATTCAAGGGGGATGGGGGGTGTCCCACAGATCAGAAAACACTGATCTGCAGCAAATTGATCACTCCAAGAGTGATCAGATGGGGGGGCACTTATTGATCACTGCAGAACAGTGATCAAAGGGTTAAATTTCTTTATTTAAACTTTTTTTTTTCTTTTTTTTTTTTTACAGTAAGGCTGCCTCTCTGTCTCTCTCCACCTCAGCAGTATGCAAGGTGGAGTGAGGCAGAGAGATCTGACAGGGACAGTATTTACAAATACTGTTCCTGTCATTCAGGTTTTGCAACATGTGATTCGCTTTTGAAGCGAATCGCATGTTGCAACAATGTTTCTGCCGCTTGTTACTAAGTGTCCCGATACCGGGACACTTAGTAACAAGCGGCTTGAACTCTTCCATCGCTCCGTGCGGCCGCGATGGAAGAGTTTAACCCTTGACGTACCAGGACCGTCAAGGGTCGTTGGATCACATTTACCCATGACGGTCCTGGTACGTCAAGGGTCGCTAAGGGGTTAAAGGGATAGTAATACTTCGTTTTATCTTTATTTTATTTTCTGGGCATTAAAAAACATGAAGAACGATATAAGTCTTATCTCTCAAACCTTTATGGTTTGAGAGATATTCACAAGCAAAGTTTCCCCTCCCGTCCCTTTTTCCTAGTGTAAGCCATCTCTTCTCAGATGGGGTATCTAGTTGTAAGACCAGACAGATAACAGCAGGGGACAATCTTCTTTATATGAAAACAATGAAAGCCCTGCCCCCCTTGACAAGCTTTTCAGGTTTTTCCCTTATCTTAATTGAAGATTGTCCCTCTCTGCAGTCTACCTGGGCACCTCCCTTCTGCTTTGGCTGAGCAGTGTGACATCAGTAAAAGGGGCAGGAGGGGGACACTTTGTCATTGAATAACTCCTGAACTACAACTCTGACAGAACTGAAATAACACTCTCCAAAGTCCAAATACTATGATGATTAATTAGAGCTGTTTTTATTATGAAACATTACTATCCCTTTAAAGGGATAGTAATGTTTCAAAATAAAAGCAGCTCCAATTAATCTTTATAATATTTGGGCCATTTAGAGTGTCAGTTCAATATTGTCAGAGTTGTAGTTCAAGAGTAATTGAATGATAAAGTATCCCCCTCCCGCCCCTTTTACCTAGTGTAAGCTACCTCCCCTCAGATGTGGAATCTGGTCTACAGACCAGACAACTCACAGCAATGGACAATCTTCATACTGTAAGCACAATGAAAAACCTGCCCCCCTTGACATGTTTTTCCCTTATGCTAATTGAAGATTGTCCCTTTCTGCAGTCCATCTGGACACCAGCTTTCTGTTCTGAGGTGAGCAGTGTTACATCAGTAAAAGGGGCAGGAGGGGGATACTTTATCATTCAATTACTCTTGAACTACAACTCTGACAGTACTGAAATAACACTCTCCATGGCCAAAATACTATGAAGATCATTTAGAGCTGCTTTTATTTTGAAACATTACTATCCCTTTATCATTGATAAAATCACTAATTCCTGTGTCTCCCATATATTAAATGCTAATTTCTCTAGCCACAATACACAATGGCTTTCTACCGTTCAGTATTTTAATCCTTTGAGTGCCAGAGAGGTATTCAACGCATTGCAATGAGATGGATCCCTCTCAGTCACTCAGAGGGTTAAAATCCTGCTGAAATCTTAACACCACCTCCTAGTTCTGTATCAGTTTATAAAAATTTCACCTCTCAGTTCCTAAAAAGTCTGTATCCATTGCAAAATTCCTTTCCTATCCTTCAAAGACCTTCACTCCCTTGCCCCTAGCTACATCTCAGACTTAATCCCCCCTACATGCATACAGCATTCTCTATGCTGTGTTGAGGCCTGTCTTTTTTCCACACCCCATGTCAACTCTTCATTATCAAGCCAATCTCAATTTTTATAAGTGACACCTTATCTCTGGAGCTCCTACTGCTTCATTACATGCCAAGCACCTTGTCTTCACACCGTCAGTACTCTGTCAGATAGTATTGCAATGAAACTCTGAATCCCCCATTCTGTACTCTGATCAGTATGTTGAGCAACAAAGGACCTTATTTGAACAGCAAAAGAGTGACAATTCTGGAGAAAACCCAACTGCACCATAAGGGGAGGGAGATTGTAACCCCATGCATTAGTGACCCCTCTAGCATTCATTGGATTAAAAGTCCCATGTAAGTCAAGGGAATTGTGGGTAATTTTATTTGCCTCCTATGCTGTAGCTGATATGTGCCAGAGTGGAACCTCTTTTATCCTCCAAATGGCCCAAAATGTGCCCAGTTCTGGGGCAAACCAACTGCACCACAGTGGACAAATAAAAAGTTTTAATTTATTTAAATTTAGATTTTAACCCACTGAACACTAGAAACATCTCTAACATTAAAGTGTTTAAAAGTCCCTTTACAATAAATGGGAATGTGGTAAGTTTTTATTAGATCCTTATGGTGCTGTTGATTTGCTTAAAATGTGCTCCAGTCGTGTTTGATAAGTTCGACCCCTTTGTCTGTGCATTTACCAAAGTATACTGTAAGCTGAGCTGACCAGTCCCATAGGAAATATGCATATTTCAGGGATGTACTGAAAGCAGAGTGTCCCTGCAGTATGCATTTTGTCATATGTTCCCGCTTAAAGATGATGTCCAGTCAGTCTGCTGTAAGCTTTTCAAGGAAGGGAATTTATCCTAATATCAGTGGTTGTTATTTTTTTTGTTTTTTTGCTCAAGGCACTCCATACACACAGTCCAAACACACACTCCATACACACACTCCATACACACACTCCATACACACAGTCCAAACACACACTCCATACACACACTCCATACACACACTCCATACACACACTCCATACACACAGTCCAAACACACACTCCATACACACACTCCATACACACACTCCATACACACAGTCCAAACACACACTCCATACACACACTCCATACACACACTCCATGCACACAGTCCAAACACACACTCCAAACATATTTTATGTAATTTATCAAGGGGGTAATGAAGGGTACAATACATAAATATAAATTTATTCTGATATCTCGTAATCATAAAAACAAAATAAACATACTTTACAATGTATACTGCATTGCGTACCCTCTGGCACTCAAAGGGTTACGGATCCTATATGTTAATCTATATTTGGGGGCTTCCATTCACATTTCCACCAGGGGCCTCAGCATCACTTTGTACTCTCCGGGGCAATCAATACAGCAAAACAGGGAACTACTGCACAATTAACAGTGTCTCCCGGCTCACCCCAGCCCACTCCACTTTTTTCCAGATACTAAGGAAATAAATATATTTCAGATGTGTTGCTCATCTTTAATATCAATGCACAAGAAAAACAAACAAGGAGACACTCACAGGATTAATAAGTCTCATTCAGCATAAAAACACAGTAGTTGAATGTATTCTACTCACATCTGGATTATGCTGCTAATAAAAATTAACATGTGGCTATAAGTGCATGTGGAGGATTTAATACTGCCCTCCACACAGATATCTTCGGCATGGCTGCTCCCCAGAGATCTCTCTGGATCACTCCTCAAAAAGAGAAGAAAACACAACCAAAGTACAAAGAAGTAGGGCCTCCCTTCTAATAGATGTCTGCAGTATATAAGAAAAACTTGAAAGACAAGATTATTCAGTTGAATGGGAGAACAAAAGGTATGTAGCAACAGAAGAAAGACGTGTCCCTGATAAAGTATTCCACCTAGTAATTGGAGTAGCCTGGAGTTCCTGAGGAAAGGCTGATCCTGAAACACTTCATTTAGGCTTTTTTTGTATATTTTAAACTGTTTTAATAAATATTGTTATACTTATTATTTCGCTGATTATCACTTCATTAGAAAGGATCCAGTTACCTGTTGGAATACCTGATATGGGGCAGGTCTTTCCCCTGTTCTTATACACCAGTTGTTTTCCAATTCAAACAGTTCATCTTCTCTTTTGAGTATACTTTTTCATTTATATACCACAGGCATCTATTAGAAGAGCCCCCCTTTTCTTTGTTCTTTGTTAGCATCAGTGCACAACTCCTTTAGTGCATAACTTCTAAGCAACTACCCCACGACATCAGCATTGCAGGCACAGGCGTGCACAGCCAATTGCATTAGGGTGTGCACCCAAAAACACAAACACACAAGTGCGCGCTCGTGTGTGTATATGTATATGTATGTATGTATGTATATATATATATATATATATATATATATATATATGTATGTAAGTAGCATTATTGTGACAGCGAATCTGTTGCATGCGGCACAAGGGACACATGGGAGTCAATGCAGTTACGACTGTGCTGCATACTTTACTTTTTCTGGCCCTGTGCAGCCCTCTGCCCACCTCCCCCATCTCAGGAGCGGACACATGCAAGCAGTATTAAGGACACTCACCCGGCAAGACACCAAGCAGCAGCACAATAATAGCGCTGCTCTCACAGGAACCCCTATCTTTTGCCCTTTGGTGCGTTTCTCTCTGTTCGAGTACTTTATCCGCTCTGGGTCTCTCGCTCTCTTTACTCAAAAAGCTCCCATGGCCTCGCAACCCTCTCCTCCCTGTCCCGCCTTTGCCTCCTCCAACAACACTAAACTGACACGCCCCCTCCCTCCACACACCTTACCACTCTTCTCCCTCCTACCACCACACTGTTAAACACGTCCACTGCACTGTTAACCACACCCTTTCACGTTTGACACCTCCTGTCATTCGTACTAAACCACACCCTCTTGCTCGCAACAATCTTTGTAACATTTTTTGTTGTAATTGGTTAGTACAGGCGGCTGGGGGATAGTTTTTCTTTCCAGCCTAATTGTAAATAGCCCTCATATTTGTACTGACTGGGGTGGATCGAATTGCAAGTAATATGTGTATCACTGGATTTTACATTAAAACAGATTGAGACTATTTTAATTTGTGGGCCTGGAGCTGCAGCTCCCTCAGCTCCTACCTTAATCTGGCCCTGCGATTAGGCACACCCCGTGCGCACGCCTATGATTGCAGGCAAAAGGAATAGGAAGAAATGTATGCTTATTTCTTCATTACAAAATGCTTCCATGTTACCACTCTGCCCATCCGCTGGTGCACAGACCTCACTGTAACTGTTTGGTTGAGGAAATGAACTATATACTAGCATTAGGCAGGAACAAGATAAAACATGGCCCTCAGCCCAAACAGGATAAGAAAGGGTTGGGTGCACGGTATCTCTTTATTAAGGGTCATAATGGAAATGTATTGCCTAGAGTGGAGTAATGAGTTCCCTGGTATTGTATTCCTGGTGCTTCCTACACTCATTAAATTATGTCATATAAAGGAAAAAAGGAAGAGTTTAGTAAATTGTGCACACTTTATAGGGATAGTAATGTTTCACAATAAAAGCAGTTCCAATTAATCGTCATAGTATTTGGGCCATGGGGAGTGTTGTTTCAATATCGTCAGAGTTGTATTTCAAGAGTAATTGAATGATAAAATATCTCCCTCCCGCCCCTTTTACTGATGTAACACTGCTCAGGTCAGATCAGCAAGACTGTCCGGATGGATCGCAGAAAGGGACAATCTTCAATTAGCATGAGTGAAAAACCTGTCGAGAGGGGCAGGTTTTCATCTCAAGACCAGATTCAACATCTGAGGGAAGGTGGTTTACACTAGGTAAAAGGGGCTGGAGGTGGAAACTTTAGCATTCAATTACTCTTGAACTACAACTCTCACAGTACTGAAATAACACTCTCTATGGCTCAAATACTATGAAGATTAATTGGAGCTGCTGCTTTTATGAAACATTACTATCCATTTAACTATATTCCAACAATTAACAGTAAACAACTTTTGATTTTTTTTAAAATATACAATTTTATTTATTAAAATAAAAGTCTTGTTAAAATTAGCAGTGCCTGTTGACAAAATAAATAGGAATGTTATTGACTACTCCACAAAATTAATATAAAAAGGGCATTCCATAATTTATGAATGCTCTGTCTATGGAGTTGGACATAACAGTTGCTGGCATTTTCTTGAAGTTTAATCAGGTGATGTGCATGAGACTAATTAAATTTTTTTGAGCAATGCATTGCTGAACCCAATGGTCCTTAAAGGGTTAACCTTTTGAATGCCAGTGGGGTAAACAAGTCATCACAAAGCAATATGTTGCATAACTGTCTGACATGCAAATGGTTAACATTTTGCAGTGGGTGAAGCTTAAAGTGATAATGATACTTTAATTTAGTAATCCCCATCTTATTGAATTTAGAAAAAGATTTTTAATGCCCCCAATCACATCTCTCAAACCTTTATGGTTTGAGAGAAAATCGATTTCAAAGTTTCCCCCCTCCCTCTCCTTTCTCTGAGATCAGCGTTCTAGCTGACTTCAGGAGTATTCTGTCGTACGACCATCCAGGGCTCTGCAGCAGAGCTGAGATCGCATTAACTGAATATATAGACCATTTCAGTGAAGGACTTTTTCTTCATTAACGTGATCTCGGCTCTGCTGCAGAGCCGCCAGATGGCCCTAGGATCTTCAGTGAAGGATTTTTCTTCATTAACGTGATCTCGGCTCTGCTGCAGAGCCACCGGATGTCCCCAGGATCGGATTCCCCTGCATACAGCTAGACGCTGATGTCAGGGAAAGGGGAGGGAGGGGGGGACTTTGAAATCGATTTTCTCTCATAAAGGTTTGAGAGATGTGATTGGGGGCATTAAAAATCTTTTTTTAAGTTCTACAAGATGGGAATTAGTAAAATTAAAGTATTACTATCCCTTTAAGTCCTGTGGATCTGCTATCAACTGTCACGTCCCCTCCATGGTTAAACACCCAGGACTATTTGAAGATGTTATTGTTTGATCAAGTGAAAAATAGGGACCATTAGGATTTCTGGCAATAGTAATGTAAGTGTGAGTTAGTTTTATGTGGTGTTACTTTAAATGAATAGGATTTTTTTTCTCCTCTTTGTAACTATGGCCCTTAGAATTGATTCTGCCATCAGTACAACAGGAGATTGTTGCTGTTGTGGATCCAGCAGTCTCATCTCATCTGTACTTCTTTCATCTACACACCACAAGGAAAAAATGAAATGTATCAGCAGCTGGGGCCTCAGTGATTGGAAATTACTTGTTACAGATAAATAGAAACAGTAAATGGGGGCTGCTTTGTCTGCTATTTTTAAACAATTATGTAAGAACAATATATAATACAAACAATTGTTTTTAAACATTGTGGCACATAATATATTGAGCGGAGGTTTTGGATGTCCTTTGATTTCCTCATGGTCCGCTCTTTGCAGACAATGCATCATTAGAACAACATTAAAAAAAAACCTCCTCCTACACAGGTCTGAATTCCATTGAACATGTTTGTTATTGCTAAATTCATTGTTCTGTTTACATAAGAGGATTATTCGAAAAGTACTGTGTGATATTTACTTACTGTACTTACCATACAACTCAGCGGAATGTTAAAGAAAAACAAAGAATGAAATGTCATTCTGTTTATTTCCTTTTCCAAATCTTCAAAGGGTCCTTTAAGCGTAGCTTGTTTGTAATTTGATATGCTTTCTGAACAATAATTCACTGCAGACACCATTCCAAAGAGGAATTAATGTAAGTTATGTGTTACCATATGGTTTACCCTTTGATTGCCAGAGGGGTACACAATGCATTGTGGTCATATGTTATGACGTGCATGCTTGCTGTAAAGGAGAACTGACACCTAATGATACCCCCATTTACCTTAGTGTGGCCAGATAATCCTAATGACCACTGTGAAGTTTGCCTTTGCATCTTGATTCAAGTAATAACATGTTCAATGAGTCCTGGGCGTCATGCAAATGGAGGCGGACGTGACAGTTGGGCTCAATCGGCCAATTAGTGCCGAATGCTACAAAATAGGAAGCACAACGTCTAAGATGCGCGCCTGCAGCATAGAGACAGGCAGAAGGTGGCAATGTCTGAAACAACAGCCATGGGAAACAGGACTGGAACCAACAGGCAGGCAAAAATCATGGGCACCGTGATTGTACCCACCCCTCAATGCCCTCCTCCCCGCAGAAGAGGACCAGGCTTAGAGGGGAATCGAGCATGGAACCTGCAGAGCAAGGCTGGAGCATGAATATTGCCACTGGATAAAAAGGAACGTTCTTCGGGACCATAACCCTTCCAGTGCACAAAATATTGCAGGTGGCCTCTGACTCTGTGAGAGTCTAAAATGTTTTGCACCTCATACTCCTCATGGCCATTGACTTGTACAGAAGTGTACACAGAAGTGTAGCGGTTACAGATAAATGGTTTGAGCAAGGATACATGGAATACATTGTGAATGCAAATACCAGCAGGAAGTTCCAGGGCGGACGATATAGGGTTCATTTTGCAAAGACCCCTTTATGGACCTACGAAATGAAGGCCCAGTTTCTTGCAAGGCACCTGGAGGTTCAGATTATGGGAGGATAGCCGTACCCTCTCCCCCACCTGAAAAACCGGGGTCGTCTGGTTTTGACGGTCTTCATGTCTCTTATAGTGCTGTGTGGACCTCTGTAGGTATCTCTGAACTCGTACCCAAGTGGAGCGGAGTTGCTTAAGATGCTCATCCAGAGCCGGAATATCCTGTGCCTCAAATGACTCAGGAAGCAGAGATGGTTGGAAACCATAATTGATCAGAAACGGAGAGTTCAGAGAGGAAGAGTTTATGGCACAATTCCTGGCAAACTGCCCTTGGTAACAAGTTTGCCCAGTTATTGTGATGGTCCGAAATGAAACAGTGTAGGAACTGTTCCAACCCTTGGTTGGCTCTCTCAGCAGCACCATTCAACTGGGGATGGTAGGCAGAGGAGAATGATAGTTGGATACCCATCTGGCCACAGAAGGCCCTCCAGAAATGAGACACAAACTGACTCCCTCGATCTGAGACCAGTACCTTGGGCACCCCATGGAGCCGATACACCTCTCTAGCGAAGATCTCAGCCAACTCCCTGTTGGAAGGAAGACCTTTGAGAGGCACAAAGTGAGCCATCTTGGAAAATCGATCAACGATCATAAAGATGACCGTGTGTCCCTTAAATGCTGGTAACTCGACCATAAAGTCGATGGACAGGTGTGACCAAGGACACTCGCCATTTGGATCTGGTTGGAGCAGTCCAACCAGAAGATGTCTAGGAGTCTTGTTACGAGCACATGTGGCACATGCTGCTACGAATGCTGAGCAGTCTGCTTTTAGACTAGGCAACCAGAAAAATCGAGATGCCTTGCATACTCCTCTGACACTCAAAGGGTTAAGTGAGTGTGTGTTTTGGGAAATGTATTTTGTGGTATGTGTTGCAGCTGGTTTGTTCTTTTGCTTTATTCATCCAGACAATGGGTATAACTGAAAAGCTGAGAAAATGCTTCAAGGCCCCTGGCACCCTATAGGTTAATATCTCACCTAACAGTTGCATTTACCTTCAAGTGCCTCAGGGGTACACAATATAACAATGGGTTAAGGGCTGCATTTAAACAGCCCCTGCCCCCCATAAGTCTTTCTACTTCAACAGTTCTCCCACGCTTACATGTCATCATCTTCTTCATCATCATCATCATCATCTATCCTGCAGCCAGATACCTCTATCCTAAACACACACACGCACACTCATGTTTTTCCCGGTTACCTCCAAGTCTCTCTCCTCCACAGTCCCCATTTCTCCTCCCCTTAAGTATCTATTTCCTTCTTTCTTTCTTTGCCCCCAGACAGGTCTCTCTCTCTTCATTCTCCCTCACCTCTACCCAGCTTCTTTCAACCTTCTCCTCTCCCAGCTGCAGAGTGAAGGCAAAATTGAAAGTGCACTAAGAGTGAACATGCTCCAAGATGACAGCTGCCAGAGTATCAGCCCATTTCCTGCATGTGTGCAAGGAGCTCTACAATAGCAATAATACACCCCAGGAGCAGGAAGGGAAGACTTGGGGTTATGTCACCACCATGCCCAGTCCCCTGTTCTCTTCATGTGCCTGGTGCATGTGTATTCAGGGGAAGAAGTTAAAACAAGAGTTGCTGGCATGCCATATGAATGCATTAGAATAGTAGTCACTACGTCTGATAATGTGTTTAAAGCCCAACCAGGCCACGTTCCTGTCTCTTTAACACTTTGAGTGTCAGATGGGTATGTAACGCATTGCTTTGCATACCCCTCTGGCACTCAAAGGGTTCAGTTCTTCCTCTGACTGCACATTCACCAGAGACAAAGGGGGCCTGGACATGGTGGTGACATAAGCCCAAGTCTTTCCTTTCTCCTTCTAATGGGGATGGGATCATGGGAGTTGTAGTTGTGGTGTTCAGTTCACATACAAGTTTGCCTGTGCACTGAAGCTTAAAGGAGTTCAGCACATGCGCACACATACATGGAGCTCTGGATCCCAGGTTCTTGCACCAGCTGCACAGGCAGAAGTTCTCCTCTGTCTCTAGCATACAATATAGGTGTCATAAAGCGGTGAAAAAGTGAAGATGACTTCTCCAGTAACAACAATACATGGGAACTCTCCAGATTTGCCCCGGAGACTAAGGTTTTTGCAGTGAATTTCTGAGTCTCCAGGGACAGAGACTGATTCTCTGGTGGGGAGTTATGAAACTCTGCCCACATCTCCTACTTCCAAGCCTCTTCCTCTCATTTTCCACCCACTCTGCTTCCCAACTTGTTCTGCTCACTTCCCGCCCACTTTATTACGCAGTCCATTAAGCCCCACCTCACCTTTGAATGATCCCTCCCATTTGAGATGCAAATCACATCATTTACCTCCCCAGAGGCACAACATGAGCCCCCTCCAGAGACTCAAAAACAAAGTTCCCAGGTATGGTGATATCACTTCTCTAGTTCCTATGTTATTCTATAGACCCTGTGCACTAAGGTGTCCAAAGCTGGAGAAATCCTAGTATATTGGTTCCATAGAATAACATAGGAATTGGAGACATGATATCGCTGGAGTAGTCATTTTCACTTTATTACCTTGCTATCACACCTTAATGCATCTCCCCTAAGGTCTAGGAAAATGTTTTTCCACTTTATTATTATTGGTTATTTATTGGGCACCAGCATATTTATACCAGAGCACTATACTAAGTGGTCAAACAATGTAACGGCAGTTAGTTGTTATATAAGTAACAACTACTGAAAGGGATGTACAAAGCCGTTTCCAGGCAGACAACAAAGATGAGCAATTCTGAAACATACCACTGGTTCTGGTGGGGACAGAATAAAATTCTCCAAGTTGCCATTGATTTCAAAGGGAATTTTAACCACTTCAGTGCTGGTGGGGGGAAGGGGGGGAAAGTCCCATTTAAATCAATGAAAGTTAAAATCACTTAGATGTTTATCAACAGGGTATAGGAATACCGCTGTCAGTTATAGCATTACAAGCCTCACACAGACACTCAATAGTCCCTTTCATTTAGTTTTTTTATCCCATTTGCTAGGTGCAGTCAGAGTCAATCTCAGTATGTTCATTAGATCTCTCCTTGTAGTGGTCTTCCATTAATCTCAGAAATATGCGTTACAAAGAAACAGGTAGCAAAGTTCAAAATGTATTACATTTTAAGCAAAGTAGCCACTCACATTTGTTAGACCTGTTCAGCAAGGGTACTAAGTCCTGAATTGCTGCAATACTATAATGAGCCTCAAAAGATGTTCAATATTGAGATTCTTGTGGTATATCAACCGGAACTGTCGGCTAACTCCTTGCATAGTCCATCACTGAGAACTTCAAGGAACAGCAATAGTTAATATGTGAAAATATATAAATATATAGTAGTTGCAGTGTTTATGCCCCTGACTAAAACAAGGATACCCTCACTGCTGAAATGTGTTTTATTCAAAAGTTATTAAGGCTCAAACTTTAATTTTTTTAGGTGCAAAATCACAGTGGCCTAAAATTATACAGTGGCGCTGTTGCTACACCATCCTATGGAGATTTATGGTCCACTGACCAGAGCTGCCCATAGGATGGTGTAGCAACAGTGCCACTGTACAATTTCAGGCCACTGAAATACTGCACCTAAAAAATTAAAGTTTGAACTGTAATAACTTTTGAATAAAACACCTTTCAGCAGTGGGAGTACCCTTGTTTTACTCAGGGAGATAAACCATACAATATATATTTTTTCACATATTAAGTATTACTATACGTTTCTGTTACTGGCACTACGCATAGGCAAAAAATTGTCATCTCAAATCAAAATCGGTGAATAATGGCACTTCTCACCTGGTGGAAAATCTCCCGTGAGAAGTGAAGTGCTGTTTTTATTATTCTCCTAGCTCATTGCATTGAAATCAATGGGAACACTCAATCTACACACAACACATAGCAAATTTTATTTTATTTACCAAAGGCATTGTGTAAAAGGGGTCCGAGGGTGCCTGTGTTGGTAGAGTCTAGGGAAAGAACAGGGATGTTTTGGGGGGAGAGGGGGTTTGTTGACTGTATTGGGGGGGCAGTAAAAAAAAAAAAATAGAACATGGTATAAAAGGGGTCTGAGGAGGGGGCCTGTGTTGGTGGAGTCTGGGGAAAGAGTCAATTGAACAGGGAATTTGGAGAGGGGGTTGACTGGTATTCAGGGGACAGTTGATAAAAAAATAAATAAATACAATTTTAAAAGAAATTGGTACTTAACGTTACAGAGACAGAGACCCCCTGACGTGAGCTGTGACTGGGGCAGACTGATACTTGATGGGATAGAGTATTTTTGTATAGGATGATTTGTAGGACTTAGACTTGGTGTTAGAAGCCCAAGCCCTGAGGAAACATTGATTTATAGGATTTAGACTTGTGTTAGGCCCAAGCCCTAAAGAAACACTGATTTGTTGTAGAACTTAGACTTGTGTTAGGCCCAAGCCCTGTGGAAACATTGATGTGTAGGGCTTACACTTGTTTGGCACAAGCCCTGAGGAAACATTGACCTGTAGGACTTAGTCTTGTTAGGCCCAAGCCCTGAGGAGACATTGATGTGTAGGACTTAGACTTAGGCCCAATCTCTGAGGGATCTGTGTCACAAGCTCTGAGGAATCAGTTATAATTTTTTGCACTCAGGCTTCTTAGCGTCATAAGCCCTTAGGAATCAGTTATAATATTTGCACCCTGGCTTGTTAGCATCACAAGCCCTGAGGAATCAATGATCATTTTTGGCACTCAGGCTTGTTAGCATCACAAGCTCTGAGGAAAAAAAAAAAAACTATATTACCTATGGCATAGTGCCAGCAGGTTATGTTAAGGTGGCCACTGTGTCATTGCGGCATCTACCACTGTTGTGGAGAAAAGAAATTAGCCAAAAATGCTTCTCCTCCTGCCCCTCCTCCAAAATCATAGGTATATTGTTGGACTATACATTTTTCCCTTGAGAGCAGGAAGGAACTGTGCCTCTCATCAGAAACTTCAATGTACACAGTATGTGTGGGAAATAGGGGAAGGACTGGGAACAATGGACACATTTGCACTCATATTAAACACAACTGAAGCAAGCACCTTGATGCTTAGGTCTGCAATGTGAAATCATCCTCCCCAGAAGTACTGCTTCTGTCACTATGCCCCTTGTCTTCTCCACTCTAAGGACACGTGACAGTTTGCAGTCTCAATAATAATGATGAACCCTCCCTGCCAACAGCTTAGTGCATTCTGTGGGATGGGAACTTATCAGATGCACCTTGATGCCTTGGTTTCGATTATACTCCACCACAGTGCCATGTGTGGTCAGCGCACCACACTGTATGCAATGGGTAGACATGAACTGCCACATCCTTTCCCCTTTTCACTGACATCACAAATTGTGCATAGTGCCTTCGCCGCTGACTGCACTTTGCCAGCCCCAAGAGAAAAATAGTCCCATGCTAAGGATCACAGGGGGGAGAGGATAGGTGGACAAGAATGGCCTCTTTCTTCTTCTCCTCCACAATCCCCTTTACAGGCCAGGTGCAGAGGATGCTGCTGCTGCAGCCTGAGAATAAGCACTACAACTAGAACCAGGATGAGTACTGCTGCTGGCAAGCAGAACCTGTCCTAGTACCGCATCACTACTGCTGGAACCCATTCCCATTGTGTCCATGGTGGTCTGTGGCACACTAGTCTGCTCATCATCATCCTGATGCCCTTACAACTCAGCAGCAGCAGGAATTATTGCAGCAGAAAACTCTGCAATGTCATCACTGCTGATAGTGGTGTTAATGCCCATCCCTGTTTGTAGCTATGTCTCCCATTCCTTCTCACTTTGGGCTAAAAAAGGCCATTAATATTTCTTCCACCCCAGCTGCTCCACCATCATCCTCGTCATCTCCACCACCACCAGTCTCTCCTTGCTTCTGCTGCTCTTTGAGAGTCTCACTGGTTGGTGATGATGACAAATGTGATACTTTCCATCTCTAGAGGTGAAGAAGGCAGACTAGCAGCACTAGCAGCAGGCTTAGGCAGCTGATCTTTGCTCATGGTGGTGGTATTACTGCTGTTAACCAGTTCTGACTTCCTCAGTATAAAGTTCCAGAGGCACAATGCCAGGGGGAAGGGGAATCACAGGGTAAGGGGCATGTTGTGGGCTCCCTTGACCACTAATCTGGCTGCTCGGCTTCACTTCCCCTTCCACCTCAGCAGGAGGATCAACAAGAGTCATGCTAGTGCCAACAGCTGCTTCAGTAGCATTAACAATATCAACTTCAGAATCATCATCATCATCATCACACCCTCCATCATTCCCAACAATCTGAGTCTCTAGCTGCTGCATCATAGTAGTAGTAGTAGTAGTGGGACTGCTTGGGGATGACAAGTCTGACTTAGGTCCCCTGCTGTCACACTTGCCATTATCTCCTCCTCCTCACCCCTCTCATCAGTATCACAACAAGGCACACTGGCAGCAGTAGCAGCAGACACAGATAACTGACCTGTACTACTCACACTACTACCTATGTCTTCCTGTGCCAGTGCCTCCTTTTTTTGTCATCCAGGTGCTCATAGTGATAGCACAAACTATGAGCCTCTGCTGCTTCAATGTTTCAAACTTTAGCACTGCAAAACATCCTAGCACCCTCTCTCTCCATCTCTAGCTACTTGTGTTGTGTTTCACTTCCTAAACATCACATTTTGGCACGATAATGCAAAGTACATGTAAGTAAATGTGTAAAAAGTTTGTAGGCATTGAAAAAATAGAAAACATTTTGGCAATAGGCAAAAGCGGCGAAGATTTTAAGGCCTTTGTTTAAGCTAGACTTTTCCACGAAAAAGTGGATAACCACGTGCTTTTTGTGGATTTATTTTCATCCACCCCAACTGGCACCTCTGCTTTTTTAATTTCTTTTCAGTTACTGGCTGGATTTATCCTATCTATACACAGGTCTCAGTTATGTGGTGCACTGGCAGACCACTATTGCCTCAATCACTCCTATTCAGAGGCTCAAGACTCTATACAAAACTGTAGGCAAGTTCCATGTACCCCAACACCGATTACACTAGGGAAAAAGTATTACAGATAGATAGATAGATAGATAGATAGATAGATAGATAGATAGATAGATAGATAGAGATGCATATACATACTTACCCTAATTAATAACTCTACATCATTAGTAATTCACCTTCCTACCGGAGATGTTAGTGAAAATAACATAGGGTTATGTCTGGCTGTTGCTTCGGATCCTGAGCATGCACCACTTTGATAGCTGCAAAGACAAGGTATCAATTCTGTCTCTCTCTGCACTATTATAATGATACATTGTATTAAACTTCATGATAAAATGTGACATTCTTCCTGCAGAGAAAGGCAGAAATGGTATTTTCTCTATGTAGCAAATCTTATGCATATGTAAAGCCAGTCAGGCCTAAGAGCCAGATTAAATTTGCCCATGCGCCATATTTTGCCCATTTTCGCAGATCTCTCCAACATCAAAAAGGAGGTTCCAGAGAATAATAAAGGATTTTGAGAGGGTTCTTCTCACTGGAGTGTCTTCTCTCATCTGGAATGGACGAACTATAATCCTCCATCTGTAGTTGGACTACAACTCTCATCATCCTTTCCTATTATGGGAATAGAAGTCCAACAACAGCTGTGAACTGAGTGTTGCACAACCCTGCTAATGCTCCCCCTTGCTTGATTCCTAGAAAGCTTGTTCTGCCTCCAGCCAATACCACTTCCTGGCTACTTCCTCTGTTGCGTCATTTAGTAGGCAATATAGTTTTGTTAAAAGCATTTCAAGCAAGATACCACAGTAAAAATAAATCCGTTTGAAACATGAGCTCATGTGTGCTTTAAAGTACCTTCTGATGGAATGCATCTGTGAGGAAAAAGGAGAGCAAGTTTATTGTGAACCCAGCATTGCAAAATAAATAAGGGCTATAGTGGGAGAGAGACTTGTATTGAATTTTGCAAGCAGTGTTCAGTGTTTTATTATAGAATGAAACCACCATGGCTCAATTATGTGCACGAATGACTGGATTTGAAGCCATTATTTAATTCAGTGTAAAGAGCAGGCAACTGAACCAAACCTTAAGTGTTATACCTAAAGGACCTTCATCTGCTTCAGATCAATGGTAGTGAATCATGTATTGAATAAACGTTTGCTTGGAAAGTTATGGCTAATGTCTACTCCCTGGGTACCTGTTACAGAAGCCTTGTAATAACAAAGCATTAAAGGGTCAGTGCTGCTTAAAATAAGTTCATGTTGTATTATGGAGGACATTTTAAAGAAATAGTAACATTTTACTTAAACTTTTATTATTTTTGTAGTATAAACTAATTTATTTATTTCCTAGTTTCCTATTACTTAATTTAGTTTACTTACCTTGTATTGGTTGTTTAAGCTTCAATTTTAAGTCTTCTGAGTGCTCTCTACTTTCAAAATGTAAAAAGTGTCTGTGACTCAAATGTATCTGCAAAGTATAATAAGGGCTCTGTCTAAGGGTTGTGCATGTAACAATGGAATGGTACAGCAATGTTGTGGCAAACTAGCTACACCATATAGAAAAAAGAGGCAAACTAGCTACACCATATGGAAAAAAGAGACAGTCAGCCTCCAAACTGTTTTTAAATATTTTGCAAGTGAATGATATGTCTAATTTAGCTCTGTTTTTTATATTTTACTTTTATTTCCATCTTCACCTATTTTTCACACTTGCATGTCTCTGACAGGGAGCTAGCGCAGTGTCTGAGTGACCACTGACCACTAACAGAACACCAGTGGAAACTCAGGAACAGGATACTATATAAATAATTAAGAAAATATTACCAAAGAAGATTTTCATTGATGCATGATTCACAAGTTATATATTGTTTATTATGATTTATCATTTATAACTATTAAATCATTTTTGTTCATCATTCATTTTCAATTAATTTCTAATTATCGGTATTGTTTCATTTACCTATTTTGCTCATTACATTTCTCTACATGTTTAATCTAATGTAATCAACTTTCATGCAATCAAATTAAGTATGATATTGGACAACTATTAGTTATATTTTCCAAATAAGTGGATTGGAAGCTAAAAGAATTGATTTTTTTTACTTTTATATTATATTTTATTTTATTATATTATATTATTATATATAATTATTCTGTTATTAATTTGCCATCAGTTCATCATTTTACAAGCTATGAGCTTGGTTTCTATTTGTGTTCACATGGAACTATTAGGTCATTAGGATCCTTTATATATTTATTCATTTATATTCAATATTTTGTTTATTTTCATTGTGGAAATGTATTATAGACATCAGCACATGAATTTACAGGAACATTTAGTAGCATTAGGTGTCACACTGCAATATGTAGCATATTTTAATATCATGTATGTTCTGTTATCGATTTATATACTCTATTTTTTATACATATTGTATTTATCCCTTATTCATTCATCAGACACACTAGGAACTTATTTACAGATATTCTGTAGGGACTTTATTTTTTACACCCATTTTGCAAATTTTTTTTTTTATTATTTGTGTTCTTTTTTATACTGTTGTTGAACATTTATAGTGTTCAGTTTTCCCATCACTTTTATGTATTCTTTATTTATGCACAGCAATAATACATGCACACCGGCTCTTCTGGCTATATATATTACATATTTATGCTTTTTTATTAGTTTCTATTAGTGGAATAGTGTTCTTATCTAGTTATAGTGTAGATTTTGTGTCAGACCTTTTGCTTGTTGATGAATCCACGCACACGTTCCTCTGTCTCTTTTTGTTATTAGAATTAGTCAATCCATACTTCTCTGCATAACCTTAAGTTTTTGTAAGACTTTGGCATTGTGTCCATGTTTTACAGCCATATGTAAGGACTGGGAGGACACACTGGTTCACAACCTTTTGCTTGAGGCAGAGTGGTAAATTTGTCTTAAAGACTGTACTTCTAAGTTTTCCAAATGCTTGCCATCCAAATTTTATTCATCACTCAATTTCATGGTGTTTCCATCTGTTGACATTTCCTGTCCAAAGTAAATATACTTGTCAACTTCTTGTAGCTCTTGTCCATCTACTGTGATTTTCCTTGTTATGGTAAATTTGCTAAATATGACTTACGTATTATTGATATTCCTCTTCAGACCAAAAATTTTGCTTTCATGTTGTAGCTCTTCATTTAATTCTTGTAGTTCTTCAGAACTGCTGACAAAGAGTGTGGTATTGTCTGCAAAATGTAAGTGATGTAGGTAGACTCCATTGATCTTAATGTTAGGGACCAGGAACCAGACAGGACACAAAAAGGTAAAATGCAATACACCTTTATTAGTGCAACAAAAGCAGAAGCATGATCCAAGAGCATAAACCAAAAGACAGGGTCAGGAATCAAGACAGGTATTCAGCCGAGCCGGAGTCAGGAAATCAGAAGTCTGTGATGTCAGGAACAAGCCGAGGGTCAGAAGCACAGAAGTCAGCGAAGTCTGGAACAAGCTGAACAGCAACAACAGGTCAGCAAACAAACACAAGGACAATGAGGAAGTGAGCCAAGCTGCTATAAATACCCTGAGAAGGTTGACTGATAACAGTCAGGTGAGTAATCAGAGAGATCAGCTGATATACCCAGAGCCAGAAACTCAGAAGACAGCAGCAGTGGATAGCAGAGCCCTAGATTAGTTCAGACAGCAGGATCAATAGGCAGAATGGGCGCAGCTCAGCAAAACCTTGACAGTACCCCCCTTCAATGACCCCCCCACACACACAGGGCAGGACCAAGTTTATGGGGAAAGTGTGCATGGAAAGCACGGAGGAGGGCGGCGGCATGCATGTCCGATGCTGGAAGCCATGGGCACTCCTCAGGACCGTAACCCTTCCAATGGACCAAATATTGAAAACTCCCTCGGAACCTAGGAGAGTCAACTATGGATCAGACCTCATACTCCTCATGGCCGTCAATGGGCACCAAATGAGGTCGAGGAGTGACCTTAGTGAAATGATCACATACCAGAGGTTTCAGCAGCGAGACATGGAACACGTGTATCTGCATACTGGGAGGAAGGTCTAGGGCATAAGCCAAAGGGTTTACACGTCGGAGGATACGGAAAGGCCCCACAAAACAGGGAGCCAGTTTCTGAGAGGGCACTTGGAGGTAAAGATTTCTGAAGGTTGCAACGACTCTTGGACCTGCACCCATGTGGAACGGATTCACTGGAGATGATCCTCCAATGCTGGGATCACCTAGGGAACGAACAAATCTGGAATCATGGAAGGTTGATACCCATAATTCACCATGAAAGGGGAGAGCCGGGTAGAATCTGAGACTGTTATGAGCAAACTCCGCCCAAGGAAGCAGGTCTGACCAATTGTTCTGATGGTCAGAGATGTAACACTGCAGGAATTGCTCCAAGGCCTGATTAGCCCTTTCTGCTGCCCCATTCGATTGCGGGTGATAGACCGAGGAGAAGGAGAGTTGGATCCCTAGTTGCCCACAGAAGGCCCTCCAGAATCTCGAGACAAACTGGCTACCCCGTTCGGAAACTATGACTTTGGGAACCCTGTGTAGCCGATAGACCGCTTTGACAAAGACCGTAGCCAACTCTTTAGCGGATGGAAGTTTTTTGAATGGTATGCAATGAATCATCTTAGAAAATAAGTCAACGACCATGAGGATAACAGTATGACCATTAGATGAAGGGAGGTTGACTATGATGTCGATGGCAAGGTGTGACCATGACTTTTCCCCATTGGGTATGGGTTGGAGAAGGCCCACTGTAAAGTGACAGGGTTTTGGTCTGTGCACAGACTGGACAGGCAGCGTCAAAGGCAGTAACATCTTTGCAGAGTTCTGGCCACCAGAAGAGATGGGAAACTGACCAGAGGAGCTGGTTCTTTCCGGGATGACCTTCTGATTTAGTCTTATGGTAGGTTGCAAGCATCTTGGTACAGAGGTCAGTAGTTACAAAACAGCACCCAGAGGGAGTCTCAGCAGGTGCATCTACTTGGGCGGCCCGTATTTTCTCCCCAAGGGGAGATGTTATGCTGGTACGTATGGTGGCAAGTACTTTGTCCTGAGGAATAAGACAAGGAGGACTCTCCTTTTTAGCGCCAGAGAACTGTCTGGATAGAGCATCAGCCCAGACATTTTTAGTACCTGGCAGGTATAAGATCACATAATTCAAACGAGACAAAAATAAGGCCCATCTGGCCTGACTTGGAGACAAGCACTTAGCTTCAGACAAGTAGGTAAGGTTTTCATGATCCGTGAGGAGCAAATGCCTCCATTCTTTGAGAGCCATTATTATCTCCAGAAGCTCTTGATCGCCAATCTGATAATTGCACTCTGCAGGACTTAGCTTCTTCGAGAAATACCCACATGGGTGCAACTAGCTATCAGGAGTAGGACGTTGAGACAGGAGGGCGCCTACTCCTGTCTCAGACGCATCAACCTCAAGTATGAATGGAAGCTCAGGTTTCGGGTGTGCCAGAATAGGTGTTGTGGCAAAAGCAGCTTTTAGTGACTCAAATGCCCTGATGGCTTCCAGGGACCAGTGAGTGGAGTTACCATCTTTTTTTGGTCATGTCGGTAAGGAGTTTTACAATAGAGGAAAAATTGTGGATAGAATTCGTATAGTAGTTCTCAAACCAGAGGAAACGTTGAGGGGAGCAGAGACCTACCGGTTGTGGCCACTCAGGGGCCATAGCGAAACCGACCTCTGAAATTACGTACCCCAAGAAGGTGACCTGTTTGCGGTAGAACTCACACTTCTCTAATTTGCAAAATAGGTTATTTTCTCTTAATCTTTGCAGGACTCGGTTTACATCTTCGTGGTAGCTTTCCATGGAGGAGGATTGGATCAGAATGTCATCTAAGCATACCACCACACACTGTTGGAGCATGTCCCGGAGGACATCATTCAAGAATTCTTGGAAAACCGCAGGAGCATTGCAGGGACCAAAGGGCATTACGAGGTATTTGTAATACCCGCTCCTGGTGTTAAATGTGTTTTTCCATTCATGGCACTCCTTTATCCGTAACAGATTATACACCCCTCGCAGGTCAAGCTTAGTGAATACCTTAGACCCTTTCAATTGATCGAATAGCTCAGTAACCAGTGGAATAGGGTAGGCGTTCTTAACCATGACATGACTGAGCCCCCTGTAGTCAATACAGGGTCTCAGTTCACCACTCTTTTCTTCATGAAGAATATCTGGCCCCAGCAGGAGAGGAGGTCTTGTTGATGAACCCCTGGGACAGCGCATCCGCAACATACTCCTCCATGGCCTTTTTCTCCTCGACTGAAAGAGGGTAGACTTGACCTTGAGGAGGTATGGCACCCAGTTATAGTTCAATGGTACAATTGTATGGGCGGTGAGGAGGGACCTCACCAGCCCGACCCTTATCGAATACATCACTGAACTGTTGGTACTCGTCAGGCAGCAAAGAGACCGAGCATGTGGTTAGCACCCTCCCCACTTTTACTAGCAAGACCATAAGGAAGCATATAAAAGAAGAAATGCCCAAGTTCAGTGCTGAGCTCATCAAAAGGACATTGGAAGAAAATCAAGGATTAAAGAAAGCAAAACAAAAGATGGCTACACATAGGAGGCAAATGTTTGCATTAAAGGTTGAATATGGTACAATAGCAAAACCTCAACAACAAATACTAAAAAAAGTGGAAGAATTTTATTCAAATCTTTAAAAGGATGAAGGACAACAAGTGAATGCAATTCAAGAGGCTGAAGCTGTGCCAGAAGTTTTAGAAGAAGTAGAGGCTGCAATAAAACCAATAAATGGCAAAACAGCTGGACCGGATAAAGTAACTTTTGAAATTTTGAAAGCCTGAGGATATTATTATTATTATTCTTTATTTATATAGCGCCAACTAATTCCGCAGAGCTGTACAATTGGAGTCAACCCTTATTAAAAACCCTAGCTAAACTGTTTTCAAAATTCCTACTTCAGCAAAGTGCCTAAAATATGGAAAAATTCACTAAAAATTTGATAAGGTGGATCTAAAAAAATTTCTGACCTATAACCCTATTGCCAGGTGTCTGCAAGGTTTCATAAAGGTACCATGAAGAAGAATGGACATAACACTTAATGCGGCACAACCTAAAGAACAATGATGCTTCAGGAGTGGTTTTGGCACAATGGACTATATCCACACAGTGCAACAAGTTAAAGAGCAACATAATGAATAAAACTTTCCACTATGCATAGCCTTCGCTGACTACAAAAAGGCCTTTGAAAAAGAAAGCAATAATTGAGGCCCTGATCAACCAAGGAATAGATAGAGCTTATATTAATATCCTCCAATGAATATATAAACATGAAACTGTATCAGAACAGGTCAACAACGATAAAGTCCTGATCAACATAGAAAAAAGGCATCAAAATATAACTATTTTCTGCTCATTTAGAAGAGATTTTCCACAAACTAAATTGGGACAAAAAAGGACTTAAGATCAACAGAGACTACTTACATCAATTACGTTCTGCAGACAATACCATACTCTTTGCTAGTAGTCCTGAAGAACTGCAAGAACGCATTGAACAGATACAGCAGGAAAGCAAGGATTTTGGTCTGAACATGAATATCAACAAAATACAAGTCACGTTTAACAAATTTACCATACCAAGGAAAATCACAGTAGATGGACAAGAACTAGAAGAATTTGGCATATATGGAAAGGAAATGTCAACAGATGGAAACACCATGATGAAATTTGAATGACATATAAAATTGGGATGACAAGCATTTGGAAAAATTAGTAGTACAGTCTTTAAGAAAAATTTACCACTCTGCCTCAAGCAAAAGGTTTTTGACCAATGTGTCCTTCCAGTCTTTAAATGTGGCTGTGAAACATGGACACTGAATGCCAAAGCTATACAAAAACTTAAGGTTACACAGAGAAGTATGAAGCAGCAAATTCTAAACATAACAAAAAGGAGACTGAAAAACATGTGAGAGTGACGTAAGTGGCGAGTAGAAAGCCACACCCTATTGACAGGAGCATAGACAGGAGCAATAGATCACCTCTTGTCTGCACTCCTCTTTTGTCTTGCAGTAGTCTTGAGCAAAGCCTCCCTTATGGAACCCCAGCGCCATCTGATGTTGTCCAGGTGAGCATCCAGTGCAGGAATTCCAGAATCAGAGAAGGCTGAAGGAAAAGCCAAGGGTTCATCCTGTAAAGGCAAAAGAAAGAAAATGTTCAGACCAGTCATCCTGGTTCTCACTGCAGAAGATGCGGAGATATTGTTCCATCTCTTGATTAACTCACTCTGCTGCTCCATTAGATTGTGAATGGTAAGCAGATGAAAATGCCAGGGAGATTCCAAGCCTCTCTCAGAAGGACCTTCAAAACTTAGAAATGAACTAGCTGCCATGGTCAGACACTATCTAGATAGGTAATCCGTGTAGTCTGACAATCTCTCTGATAAATAACTGTGCCAGTTCAGGAGCAGAAGGCAGCTTGCAGAGTGGGATGCGATGTGCCATTTTAGAGAAATGTTCAACAACCGTCAGCATGTGTAACGGTTTGTTTGACACACAGACACAGTGGTTTAGGATAAAACACAGTTTTATTAAGAAAACAGTAATACAATAACCCTCACAGGTCCTGTAGTATTTTATCAGAATAATACAGACACAAGACAGGTTACATTTGCATATGCCTACACAGGTCCAGTATAAACATAGAGTCCATAACAAGATATACTGACACAGGTCAGGCAGAATACAAAGGAATCCTCAGTACTGCATGGGTTAATGGCCTTCAGCGAGTGTAAACAGTCCCATGTGAGGAGAGGTCTATTAAGGAGGTCACTTAGGATAGAGAGCTTATAGATGAGTAACGCCCAGTAATCGGTTAGCAGACAAACGTGAACTGCCAGAGCAGTAACGGAGACTGAGCCACATAGAGCACTGCCGGAGCAGTAACGGAGACTAGGCCAGGTGATCACTGCCTTAGCAGTAACGGAGACTGAAAGATGTGGGCACTGCCATAGCTGTTACGGAGACCAGGCAACTTGTATTCTGCCGTAGCAGTGAACGGAGATTAAGCCACTTGCACTCTGCCGCAGCAGTGAACGGTGATAGCCCACTTGCACTCTGCCATAGCAGCAACAGAGACTAGGCCACTTGCACTCTGCCGGAGCAGTAACGGAGACTAGGCCACTGGTACACTGCCCTAGCAGTAAACAGAGACTAGGCCACTTGCACTCTGCCGGAGCAGTAACGGAGACTAGGCCACTTGCGCACTGCTGTAGCAGTAACTGGAGACTAGGACACTTGCACTCTGCCGGAGCAGTAACGGAGACTAAGCGAATGGAGACTGCCGTGACAGTAGTGGAGACTGCGCAACTGAGCACTGCTGTGACAGTAACGGAATGAGCAACTGAGCAACTCGCCCTGAGGTGGCAACCAACCGGGAGCGTCACGAATTACAAGCCAATAGGAATGTCGCCAAGGCAACACAGAGGCAACCGGAGCAGGAACATCAGCCAAGCCGGGTCGGTGCACGGAGCAGGAACGTCAGCCACACTGGGTCGGTACACGGAGCAGGAACGTCAGCCAAGCCGGGTCGGTACACGGAGCAGGAACGTCAGCCAAGCCGGGTTGGTGCACAGGAGCAGGAGAAGCAGAATAGTCAGGCAGTCTGGGTCGGTTCACAGGCAGGAGACGAGATGCAGAGTAGTCACGCAGGCTGGGTCGATACACTGAGAATACTGAGATCAGGAACAAGCACTGGTACAGGAACACCATGAAAAGGCACCGGAGAGGTGCCAGAACCCAGTATATAAAGTCCATACTGGGCGGGACAAGCACAGTATAGCCAATAGGAGTACATCAGGACTGTAGACTGACAGAATGTCGCAAAAGGAGCACGGGCACCGTGATAGCATGGTAGTATTCGCCTTGGAGGGTGGCAACTCTACTTCAAAGTCCATAGAGAGATGCGACCAAGGTTGAAATAGTATGGGAAGTGGATAAAGCAACCCAACAGGAAGTGACCTGGGAGTTTTGGATGCAGCACAGGTCTGACATGCCAATACAAAGTCCTTAACATCCTATCTCCATTCTGGCCACCAGAAGACTCTGGAAATTAAGTCCTTAGTGCGAGCAACTCCTGGGTGACCCACCAGCTTGGAATCATGACACTGACTCAAAACCTCCTTCCTTTTTTCAAGCTGCACAAGCAGGTACATTGAGTTTTATTCTAATTGTCAAGAAGGTAGTCCATGAGCGGAAAGGAGAGGTTGGAGTGTGAGATGAGTGCCAGTACCCTCAGAGGGGGTATTATAGATTCCACCTATTGAATCTCCTCACTGGGCTCTGTGAACATCTGTGAGAGGGCATCAGCTTTGGTATTCTTAGTGCCCAGCAGGTAGGATATCACATAGATGAAACAAGAAAGGAACAGTGACCATTCCACCTGTTTGGGTTCATCCGCTTGGCATCACTAATGTAGAGCAGATTTTTATGATCAATGAGGATCATTATGGGAGCACGCGCTCCCTCAAAAAGATGTCTCCATTCCATTCCACAAACCTCGGTCGCAAAAGGCTGTGTAGGTTCCGGATGTCTCAAAACCGGAGCCATGGAGAATTGCTCCTTCAAAGTGTTGAAGGCCTTGACAGCCTCTGGAGGCCAATTCATACAGTCAGAACCCCTCTTAGCTAGGGAATTGAGAGGAGCAGCAATCTTGGAAAAGTCTCTAATGAACTTATGGTAATAGTTCGCAAACCACAAGAATTGCTGAAGAGGTTTGAGACCAGAGGGTTAAGGCCAGTTAAGAATGGCATGTAATTTGGAGGGATCCATCTCAAATCCAAGGAAACCTATGATTTACCCAAGAAAGGTCACTCTATCCACCTCAAAGACACAATTCTCCAGATTAGCATATAGCCGGTTCTCTCATAAGAGAAGTAAGACTTGTTTCACATGGGAGAGACGAGTGGTTAAGTGAGCAAAGTGGATCAGAATGTTGTAAGAAGTCCCTGAGACACTCATTCACAAATTCCTGAAAGACAGCGGGAGCATTACAGAACCCAAAGGGCATGACCTTACATTCATAATGCCCTGACTGGGTATTAAACACGTCTTCCATTCATCTCCCTGTCTTATCCCGTTCTAATTGTATGCTCCCCAGAGATTCAGCTTGGTAAACACCTTGGACCCCTTAAGTCTGTCAAACAGTTCAGATATCAGAGGAATGGAGTAGGTATTCTTTACCGTGTAGTCTATGCAGAGACAAAGGTCTCCCTCCTTCTTTTCTACAAAGACGAACCCTGCTCCTGCTCTGGATGTGGAACGTTGTATAAAGTTACTTTTCAAATTCTCCTTGATGCTCTCCTCCATGGCAGCAGTCTCGGGCAAAGAGAGAGGACAGACTCTACCCCATAGCAGAGCAGTACCAGGCAAACGATCTATGGGACAGTACAATGCCCAGTGAGGAGGTGGCTTCTCAGACTCCTTTTTGCTAAAAACATCTGCAAATTGCTGGTACTGTTCAGGAATCAAAGGAGAGGCGGTCTGGGCAGTCCCGATCCGTATTGGTTCAGAGGTATTCAAACAGTGATGGGAGCAGAAGGAAGCAATCTGTCCTGTCTCCCAATTGATGTGGGGGTTGTGTAAGGACAACCAAGTGTATTCTAGTACAGTACAGGACGGTGACATGATCAAATGTAGGCTCAAGGTCTCTTTGTGTAGAACTCCTACTTTGAAATGCAGAGACTCAGTCTCTTGAGTAATAGTAGAGGGGTGAAGTGGTCAACCATCAATGACCTCCAGTAGCAAAGGTTTAGACATGGCAAGGCAGGGAATCCCTTAATCTTTACAGAAGGTCTCATCAATAAATGACCCAGTGGCATCAGAATCTATGAGAGCAAAGGTAGATAAGTGATGACTCTGCCAAGAGAGTTGAATAGGGACTAGTAAACGTTTGTCCTTTTGACCAGGGGTAAATGAAACAGCACCTAGAGCAGGGCCCCTGATCCCCTCTAGATGCTGGCGTTTCCCTTCTTCTGTGGGCAGTTGCGGCATAATGACCAGCCCCACCTCAGTATAGGCATAAGTTCTCTCACCGTCTCTGCGGTTTCTCCTCCTTGTTCAACCCCATGGACCCTAGTTGCATGGGATCCTCAGGGGGAACAACTAGAAGTTCTGGATTGGAAAACCTGGTAGCTAATTTCATAATAGTTTTTTTTGCTGCAGTCCCTCTGGAGTTGCCTCTCCTGAAGCCTGAGGTCAATGTGGGAAACAAAAGTGAGGCGCTCCTCAAACTCCTCAGGTCAGTCTCTAGCAGCCAACTCATCGTTCAAATGGTCAGAGAGTCGAAGGCCTCATTGTTCCAATTAACCTCAGCTGCAAAGATGCGGAATTCAATGGCATAGTCCAGGAGAGAACGTGAGCCTTGTCTAAGTGGAGAAGAGGGAGGATGAAGAAGTCACCAATCTGCCAGGAAGGTCAAAGACTTGACCAAGGTAACAGAAAAACTCTGCATAATTATTCACCAGTGGAGTACTCCTCTCCCGTAGAGGGGTAGAGGGGAAGCCCAGGCAAGGGCACTCTCCATCATTAGAGAAATTACATATCCCACCTTAGCAAGGTCAGAGGGAAACAAATGGGGTGTCATTTAAAAATGTATAGAACATTGTTTGAGGAAACTGTGACAACCAGCTGTATAACCTCCATAGTGGGGAGGAGGTGGCAGTCTCATGGTGGGCATGGGAGTAGGACACTCTGTCTGGGCTGGGAAGTAGTATCACAGTCTCCCTTTGAGGCCTAATGATCCTGTGCTCTTACCTCTGTATGGCTGCCAGCCGGCATGGCCTCCGGCCACTTCCTCATTGCTAAAGTCATGTTACAGGCACTGACTCGCATGCCTGTTTATGGGCCTGCTCTGTTGGGCCTAATTGGGTCCCGCCTCCTTCTGCTGCTTTATAAACCTCATTGAGGCTAGGACTTGTTGCCCTTTCATGGTGTATCTGTGCGTTTCTTCAGTGTTGCTCTCGTTTGACCCTTGATTGGCTGCCGTGTTTACTCCTGATCGATCCTGTGGCTTTGTCTGACTACCCGATCTGTGTATGACCCTAGCTTGTCCAACTACCCGCTCTATTTTGACCTTGGCTGTGGCTGACTTACGCTCTGTGCTGTCCTTCGCTCCAGTCTGACTACCACCTGTCTGGTCTAGTTGTGGGCGTGCTCCATTGGTGTAGTGCAACTGCTACCTTCCTGGTACAGTTACTGGTTGCCTCTCGCTCTGTTGCCTCCATCCTGTGCCACTGTATACGTTGCCTGCTGCGTAACCCTCCGCTCTGTAGCCTACGTACAGTATTGCCTTCATATACTTACCGGTGTTGCGGCTGGCTACATTCCACTCTCTTGCCTCCACCTTTTGCCTACCTAGTAGACTGGTTCTGTGACTCGTTCAGAGTACAAGTTACGCTCTGTCTCTCTCCTCCTACCACTCCATGGTAGAGTCACTACTTCGAGACATCTGTCTGCCTGTCTCGCGTCTGGAAGATTAGCTGTCGATCCAGTGATCAAGTTTCCTGGCATTCCAGGTTTCCACTTGCTAGGTATAGAACCAAGCCTGGTTCTGCTCCCATCTATGTCTATAGGCTACTGAGAACCGGTTACAGTTCAGTGTCAATCCTTGGGTAGTGGACTCGGCACTGTCCTCACGCCTGTTCCTACTAAGGCTGGGGAAGTGCTTACTCTTGCTTATCTTAATAAACTGGTTAAACTTCACTGTACCTGTGTCATGTGTATTATTTACTCTGGTGTCCGTGACAAGTAGATGCAGGAACAGAGAGTCATGCAGGGTCTATTCGAACCAGCAAAGTCTGTAAGGCATGTGCATCCAATTCATCCATGTGGTGATCTGAGCCCTCTATCCTGGCCTCGCAGGTATTCAACTTTTGTCCGATCCCTGCGGGTTCCATATTAATGGCCCTTGGTTACTATCACAGTCTCTCATCCTGGCTCAGGGTTAGCTAGTGTGTATAGGATATCGAAAGGCAGAGACACACTAGCACCGACACTGAGTCGGAACCCTAATGCAGAGTCTGTAAGTCAAACCACAGGCCTTGGGTCGAAAGTCTGTTGTACACAGAAAAGAAGCTGCAATCGATACCTAAGCATCAAAGGGGTGTAGAGGTGCGGATAGTCATAAGGCAAGCTGGAGGTCGATGCACAGAAGGTCGAATACTGGAGACGAGTAGAAGGTTGTAGGTCAGAGCTGGAGTCGGTACACAGTAGGTCGGATGAAGAAGAGAAGTAGCGGGTCGGTGAGCAGAGCTGTAGTCAGTACATAGTAGTCGGACCACAGTAGAACAGCGGAAGGTTATTGAGCAGAGATGAAGACAGATAACTAGAGAGTAGCTGGTAGTCATAGAACAGAGCCGGAGTCAGGCAGCCAGATATCAGGAGCAACAATAAGTAGACACAACAGGAAACAGACAAAATCAAGATTACATGTACTAGATGCTGAGTAATGACCATCCAAGGGCGAGGATAGTGGGAAGTACCAGGATTTAAGTAGGCTGCAACAAGATGTGGATGCTTAACAATCAGTGCTAGGTCTGCCTACGACCAGGAGGAGTTGGACGGGTTGTGACAACAACCTCTTTTCAGCTTTTCTTTTCTTCACTATGTGACATTAGCTTGCAAAATTTGTTGACACTTGGTAGATCTCTTAGCTTCCAGCACTGAAGGAGAATATATTGTTACGTTGCATATCCATGCCCTTGGTGCATTTCTGGAAAGTCAGACTTACCTCCTTAGTTGGAAACTAAGTTGGAAACATATTAAGTCCATTAGTGCTGAAGTTTACAGTTTTTTGGGGGGATCCATGTTAACTTGCAACTCTGGAAGGTACTTACAGTGCCCATTAGCTTTCGGTGCTATAAAATTTAACTATATTTCAAACCATATTAACCCACTGATTGCTGTAAACTATGATGTCTGCCACCTAATATACACTCTAAGGAGATAGGTCTGACCTTCCAGAACTGTAGGAGTTATCATGCATACATAGAATTAACTCCCACAGTGCCATACTGTAAGAAATATCCTACCTAATAGGCACTGTAAGGAGGTAGATCTGCCCTTCCAGAACTGTAGGAGTTAACATGGATACATAGATTAGCCCAATTTATTATGTCAATTCTGTAAGCTATGAATCTTCTACCTAATAGGCACTGTAAAGAGGTCTGTCTGACCTTCTAGAAATGTAGAAGTTAACATCAGTGGAATAACTTGCCATTGGTGGGCCCTGGTGCAAACTTTTCTGAATCCCATATAACCTTTTAATTGCCAGATGGTTGTCTGCTGCATTGAGTATTCTCTTGGACTTCTTTGTGTAGATGGGGCCTGGCATCCAAAGAGGCACACTGGCTCTAAACTATCCTGTAACCCCTTACAATCGGGGGGGCAGGAGTAGTTGTGTTTTTTTGCCTGTCATATGTCAGGCTTTCAGATCTATAAGTCCAATTCTCATTAAAACTGATTGACAGTTTAAAATGATTCCAGGTGAAGGGCTCAATCCAAATGTTGGAGTTAAAAATGGCGGTAGGGCAAAACGGATACCAACCGACAAAATAAAATGTCGGTATTCATATATTCTACTGGCTAAAAGCACAACAAAAATGGTCTTGTGGCCAAATGTCCGTTTTGTGCCACTCAAGGGGTTAAACGATGTATAATTTATTCCTTTTATTAATACTTGATTTTTATATTTACAGCAAAGAAGGAATTAGACTGAAGAGAAGGCAGAAGATAGAAGAGAAGAATGAACAGAAGGACAGAAGATGACCAGGAAGCTGAGAACTCCGCTGGACTTCAGGATCAATGGTGTTACTTTTAATGGGATGTGGTTTTTTTAACTTGGTTGGGTTAACCCTATGAATGCCGGCAGGGTAATTATACCCCACTGGCATTCATAGGGATAATTCTACAAACATTTGACACATTTGTAATACTTTGGCTTAGGACCCCATATCAATACATCCACTGAGAACTTAGTTTTTAAAAAAAAAATTTTCATTCAGGTTTCTGCTTCGGCTGTTTGAAGAGCCGATAAGGGACGTAAGTTAAAAGAAAAACTGGGTCTTAACTTTCCTGCAATAAATTGAGGCCCTTATTGGGTTTTCATGTCTAACACAGACATTTGAATTGATAATTACGGTGTTTTCATCACTTCCTATGGGCGAAAACACCTCTTAACTGTATCACAGGATGGCTATTTTTTTGCCAGTATTTTTTCACAGCACAGGCATTTGAATAGCTTACTGTGCTTGAAAAAATGCCGTTGGCAGAAAAAACAGCCGTCTCCAATATTTGGATCGAGGCCTAAATCTTTTGACTCTCTTGTAGATTAACAGAGGCAAAGAAAGAGGAAAGAAGATGGGAAAGAGACACAAACCCCACAAAGGAAATCAGGTGCCACTGTTGCTGTACCTCCTGTGTCTACTCAAGGGCACCAAGAGTTGAGGTGGAAATTAAAGAAGAGGAGGATGGCAAATGAAACACCTTGCTCAACATCACCTTCTGATGCTAGGGTCCAGGTGTGGGAAGACTTAGCAACGTTTTCTGGGGATCCACCTCTGTCATCGTTACCTCCCCCACTAGCTGATAGCAATTCTGTAGATGAGAGGGTGTGGTAGTTTGAGTGCACTGACCACACATGTCAATGTGGTGGAGATTCAATCCTGCAACAAATGTTAAGCTGGTGGCGTGGAGGATTCATCATAATTATTATTAAGACTCCAATCCTGAGTCAAAAAAATTAACACTGTTCTCAGTGCTTGTGCCTCTAATGAACCTGGGTAAAAAAAAAATCACTGATTCCTTACGGCTTGTGCCTCTAATAAAACTAAGTCCAAAAAATCATTATTAATTCCTCAGGGCTTGTGACTCTAACAATCCTGAGTCCACGAAAATCACTGATTCTTCAGGGCTTGTGCTTCTAACAATCCTGAGTCCAAAAAATAACTGATTCCTCAGGGCTTGTGGCTCTAACAATCCTGAGTTTAAAAAAAATCAAGTCTAAGTTCTACAAATCAGTGTTTCTACAGTGCTTGTGCCTAAAAAGTCTAAATCCTGCAAATCAATGTTTCTTCATGCCCTGGTCCTCTAAAAACAAGACTTACAAATCAATGTTTCCTCAGGGATTGTGCCAAACAAGTGTAAGTCCCTAGAAATCAATGTTTCCTTATGGCTTGGGCCTTTAGAAAAAGTCTAAGTTCTACAAATCAATGTTTCCTCAGGGCTTGTGCCTAACAAGTCTAAGTTGTACAAATCAATAGTTCCTCAGGTTTTGGGCCTCTAACAACATGTTTAAGTCCTACAATCATCCTCTACAAAATACTCTATTCCATCAAGTATGAATCTGTACCAGTCACAGCTCATGTCAGGGAGGTCCCTGTCTCTGTCATGTTATGTACCAATATTGTTTTTTGTTTTGGTTTTTTTATTAATTATCCCCCCAATCCCAGTCAACATCAACAAAACAATTCCCTGTTCAACTGATTCTTTCCCCAGACTCCACCAACAATGGTACCGTTGGACCCCATTTATACCATGCCTGTGGTAAATAAAATAAAATGTGCTATGTGTTGTGTGTGAATTCAGTTTTCCCATTGATTTCAATGCAATGAGCACGGCAAAAAAAGAGGAGAAACTGAACTTTTCACTGGAAATTTCCCACTAGGCAGGAAGTGTCATTTTTCACCTAGTTTGGTTTGAGGTGAAAATTTTCACCCATCCCTAGTAGCGAGATTAGTATCTAATGATCTTCTATTCAGAAATACTAATAGCTTATGTCTGCCGGGTTTACTATGAGAATGCCAAAAGGACAGCTGCAAAATATCAGCTGCATCAAAAAGGCAAATTCAGTATATCACCTGTGTCAAAAGGGTGACGTCAACATGTAGCCATTTAAAATTTCATGATGGTATTGATACCACAACATTTTCATAGTAAACCTCAGGGACATTGGAACATGTTATCCTCATCTTGTTCACAATCTGGTCCTAGGGGTTCAGCAGTGCTGCAGGAAGCTCTCATCTATGATGCTTAGTGTGAAGCTACATTTGCTGCAGACAGAACCTCCCATGTAGTGTTTGCAGCAGTAATACTCCCTGCTGTCATCTAGCTCTGTGCTCCTTGATGGAGATGGAGAGACCCACCCTTATCTGACGAGGATTTCCATCCTGGAACCAATGGCAGGTACACACGACGACAGGGAGCAGATGGGAATGGATGCGAGAGGATGGGAATTTTTATTGTTTTGGCATGTAAGCTTTGAAAAAGAGATGGTAAACCATGAAACGTGTAAGCATTTAGGCCATCTAAATGTATTTATATACTTTAAATAAATTTGCTACGATTTTGCAAGAAAAAAGCCTCTGCCTGTGAGTATTTTGCATTTAGATCTGGGAAACGCCTACGATTGAGGTTAGACCCGAACGGAGATGGGTGGATGCTCGCCGTGTGTCTATATGTTTATCCAACTGGTACCATCTGCCTATCCCTTTGAATGCTTGATCATTGATTTATTCACTTACATAAGCTTTTATCTTTGTGACATTGTTGCATTATTGGGCATCTCTTTTGTGCTTCTTTTTAGAGCGGATGCCAACGGGGCTACTTGGTGACGTCCCATCCACTCACACACTCCAGTGTGAGCAGATGTGATCTGATCCCAGAGGTGCTGCTCTTGTCATACCCTGGGCCTTCTGTCATCAAGAATGGACAGCAGCCTGGATTTTTTTAGACTAGATGTCCTTTTTACACTCCTCAAATGTCTGACATCAGCCTTTTCTGTGCTTCTGGTAGCTATTTCTGCTTGTTTTTATATGGCAGAAAAGGGATACAGTAAGGTCATCATAACCTGCTAAATGCCATAGGTTGTAATGTATTGTGCAGTTTTAAAATATATTTTACTCCCTACAGTAGAATGGCACTGCCATTTGCCTGACTGTGGCCTGTCTGACAGACGATTCTTTCCACACTCAACTGTTACTGGTCACATGAGTGTTTTTGTGGATGTTTACTGTTTGTTGGATCATTGTCATGCTTGTGCATGACTGCATAGAAGGGAAATAGTGTCTGTAATAGCTGCACTGGCAGGTTTGGTGTTTACTATTATAACATGCTCAATATTATCATTCTGTAGCTGTCAGCCTTCTTTAAGCCAGATACAGGCTACTCTGGGTATTTAAAAGTCTGCAAGAAGTTTCATTTGGGGTATTGCTTACCCCACTGGCAATCAGAGGGTTGAGTGGGGTTGTGACCATCCTAAGGCACGTGATGTTGAGACTGTGAACTCTGACAGCAAAGGCTGCCATTGGAGTTAGTGTGGCGAAGTGCCACATTAGAATGTAAGCATACACACATGTATACATCAATGACTCATTAGCGTGCATTTCCACATGGAAATGAGCAGTTGTCAGTGTGTTACATGGAAAACCTTAAACCTGTCAAAGGCATGGAGGATTCATGGTGATGAGAATGTATTGGTGGCAGATTGACAGGGATATGATGGCAAAGACATGTTAGTGGATACTGGAAATGTGTGTTTGACACATATCTAACACAGCATCACCATCCTGAGCCATTTTTGAGCCCATCCTGAGCTTTCTTTAAGCCCATACTGAGCCCTCTTTGAGCCCATCCTGAGCACTCTTTTAATTGCATCTCCCCCTGGTGATGTTTAGTTGTTAGTGTCCTTTAACCCTCTGAAAGCTGGAGAAATAAGAGAAACAACTCAATGGGAATGTTAATTTGTTTCATATGATGCAGGTTATTTACTCCAGAATTATTAAACTTAGCTTTTTATACATAAGGCCCATAGTGTACTCTGGAGGACCACTGTATAATTACTATGAACTGAAGTCTCTAAAAAGAGTTTATCAGAAACCTTGTTTCCACAATGTATGCTCTCAGCACTGTTTGCCTTAGCCACTCCTGTGCATTGTAATACACTAACACAGCTGGCATAAACAAATCTAGACAATGCAAACACTCTGAAACAAACCCAGTATGAGGTCAAGGGCCTTATTCATTAAGTGAACGAGGTGCCGTTCTAGAGTAAACCAACTACACTATACAGTTGAAATGAACATTTTGTAAATTCCCATTGATTTAAATGATGCATTTTTCCCCTTGTATGTATGTATATCTTTATTTATATGGCTCCACACAGTGCCTTACAATAGACTTATGTTACAATAAATAAAAGGTGATAAAATAAATGTCATATTCATAGAAATAATAGGAGAGAGGTCCCTGCCCCAAGGAGTTTACTGTCTATATGGGTAACAGGAGACAGACAATAGGGTATGAGGGTGTCAAGTGCTGAGATTACAAGTTTTGAGTTTGCCCAAAGGTAGTGCATAGTCCTAATGCTCCAGAAGATAAAATTTCAGGATAGACTTAAAGACAGAGGCAGATTGTTCAAGACATATGCAGAGGAGTATGGAGTTCCATAGGTAGGGAGCGGAGAGTAAAAAAAGGTTTGAGATGGGAGAGTGCAGAGGGTGTGGGTGGTGCAACAAAAATGGAGCTATGTGCTGAGCAAAGGAGGAGACCAGGAACATCGGAGATGAGGTAGGGTAGCAGTGTGAAGGTGAGAAGAAGGACTTTGTAAGTAATGAATTGCTGTACAGGGAGCCATGTCAGATGTCTAAGAATGATGTGAGATGGTTCAGTTTTCTGAAGAGAGTGTGGTGATTCATGCAGCCGAGTTTAAAACAGATTGCATAGGGTAAAGATGGGTAGCAGGGAGGCCAGTTAGTAGGACATTGATAGTCTAAATGGGGCAGAATGAAGGCAAAAACAAGTGTTTTAGTAGTTTTTTGGGAGAGGCACGGGAGGATTTTAGCAATGTTACAGAGAAAGAAGTGACATGTTCTAGCCATGGAGTTAAAGTAAATGGAGAAGGAAAGGGAGGAATCAAATATGGCCCCAAGGCAGAGTGCTGAGCTGACTGGATCAATGTCAATTCCATCAACTGTAATAGTGAAGTTGGGTATTGGGCAAGGTCGTGGAGGGAAAATGAGAAGTTCAGTTTTGGACATGTTTATCTTCAGCTGACAGTGGCAGTCTGAAATTTGTAACTGGATTTGAGGTGAAAGATCAGTAGTGGACATGTAAATTTGGGTATCATCAGCATATATTAGATAGCTGAAGCCAAATTAATTAATAAGTTCACCCAGTGAAAGGGTGTACAGTGAAGTAGTGGACCCAGAATGGAGTCTTGAAGCACCCCCACAGACAGAGGGACTGTAGAGGAGGTGTCAATGCCAGAAGACACAAAAAAGGAATGTTGTGAAAGATAGGAGGAGAACCATGAAGCAGCTTGATTTTGGAAACCAAGATTGTGGAGAATTTGAGCAAGAAGAGAATGGTTACCTGTGTTAAAGGAAGAGGATAAGTCGAGAAGTATAAGTATAGAAAACTGGCCTTTGGATTTTGCAGTCTGGAGATCATTAGCCAGTCTACAGAAAGCTGTCTCAATTAAGTGACCAGACCGACATCCAGACTGCAAAGGGTCCAAAAGATTGTTAGAGCTGAGGAATTTGGTTATTTTGGAGAAGACAATGCATTCTAAGAGTAAGATGTAGAAGAGAGACAGGTCAATAATTATAGAGACAGGAGTGATCGAGTTTAGCCTTCTTAAGTAGGAGGTTAATTTTTTCCTGTTTGAATTAAGAAAGGAAGGCAACTTTGGAGAGAGAGGTGTTGAAAATGTGTGTTAATATAGGACTAAAGACTGGTTCAAGTGGTTTGAGTAAGTGGGAGGGCAAAGGGTCCAAGGAGCAGGTACTGAGGGGGGGAGATAGGAGAAGCTGAGAAACTTCTGCCTCTGTTACAGGAGTAAAATTATCAAAGTATGATGAAGGTGGTTTGGAGGGAGAGAGTTCAGAGACAGATGGAATAGTAGTAATACATTTTTTGAATATATTCCACCTTATCTTTGATGTGCTCAGCAAATGCTTGTGTGAATGTATGGGGTGAGAGTAAGCTGTGGAAGGATGGAGCAAGGAGTCAAAGACTGCAAAGAGATGGAGAGGGTTAGATTTGGTGTTGTGGATTAGTGTGGTGTAGTATTCCTGTTTAGACTTTGATAAGGCAGAATGTAGGCAGGACAGTAGAAATTTTAAGTGGATGAAATAAGCATGTGAGAGTGATTTCTTCCAAAGATGTTCAGCGGAGCGAGTTCAAGAACGTAGGAAGCGGGTGTCGGAGTTGAGCCAGGGTCATGGATTGACTCAACGACTCCTATTAGTTTCAGAGGGGCAAACAAGTCAATTGCAAAGGATAAGATTGAGTTGTAGGAGTTAACAAGAATGTCTGTGTCAGAGATGGAAATCATAGAGGAAAGGTTGGAGTTATGTGAGGTGCTCATCTCAGGGAGATCAAGTGAGCGGGTTTCCCTTATAAATCTTTTGGGGGGAGGGATGGGGGAAGGGGCAGAGTGGAAGAGAGAAGATGGTGGTCTAATAGAGGGAATGGGGAAACTGTGAAAGAGGAAAGATTCAGGCTCTTAGTAAAGACAAGATCCAGGCAGTGGCCAGCTTTGTGAGTCAGTCCATTGCCAGTGAGGAGGTTAGCTCTGGAAGACATGAAGCCCAGGGGACAGAGGGGTCATCTATATGACAGTTAAAGTCACCCAGAATAAGGACAGGATTGTCAGTAGAAAGAAAGGAAAGTCAGGATTTGATATCTAAGAGAAAGTTTGAAGGAGAAGAGGAGTTAGCAGGTGGCCTGCATATTACAGCCACATGCATAGACAGAGGATAATAGAGCTGGATTGCATGTACTTCATAAGAAAAAAAGTGCACAGATGGTGGGATTGAGAGGGGCTGGATGAGAGAAGGAGACCCCCCACCCTGACCAGTGAGGTGTGGTGAAAAACAGAACCCTCCATAAGAGAGTGTAACCTCCACCGCTGTGTCCTGTGCAGATAACCAAGTTTTTGTGAAGGCAAACAAAAGCAGTGATTGCTCTGTTAACTATGGAGTGGATGTTCAAAAGAGAACAGGAGAAGGGGAGAATGGAGGGTGAAAGAAGAGTAATATTAATGAGATTTGAGGGGTTGGAACTCTTCAAGAAGTGGTGGGAGGACATGATAAGCCGGGGTTGATATCAAGTGGGTGTGGGGTCTGGGCCGGGTTTGGGAGCAATATCCCGTACAGCAAGCAGCAGGATAAGGCAAAGGGCAGAAATATTGGAGTGGGACTTACACTGGTGTTTTGGAACAGGGCTTGCAGAGAGATAAGGGGGTTCAAATCTGGAGCAGAGTGTAAGAGCAGACAGGTGTGATGGGGAAGAGAGAGAGAGGGAGATGTGGCTGTAGTTTGAAAAGTTACAGGGACAGCTGAAGCTAAGAAGAATCCTAGGGAGCACTGAACATATAATAACAAAATAAATGTGAACATGGTAAGTCACAATCTGATGGCAGAACTAAAAATATGTCTTTGCTTATGATCCTCCCACAGGTGCTCTCATTACATGTAATGCAGGAGTTCTGGTGCCTTCTGTGTTACCTTTGTTGTTGAACTCTGTTGTTAAACTCTTGCAGGTACTTTAGAAATGGGCAACAGGCACACAAGATGTTAATAGAAAGGAAAGTTCTGTTCATTCCCCAAATTAATTCCTGCAGCTGCACCAGACACACAAGATGTTATTAGAAGGGAATGGCCTGTTCAGAGGTTAAAAGAAGGCAGATAGAGTTCTGTTCCTACCTGTGGATGAGAAGAGGTATGTGCCACCCAACAACTGTTGTTAAACTCTTGCAGGCACTTTAGAAAACAAATGCTAGAAAGGTCTCCAACACATTGCCTCACAATGGACTGGAGACCGTTTTAGCTTCCAATGGATTAACCCCTTAAGGATGGGCTGCACACACATGCGGCGGTCACTTAAGAACCATGGAGCATTTTTTTTTTTTTTTACCCATCGGATTCCGGACTCCCCAAATGGTGTGCAGCCGCACGGGAAGGCCGGAATTCCACGACGGTCCAGGACCATCATGGGTCCTTGTATAACACCCCATGATGGTTCACGACCGTAATGGGTCCTTAAAGGGTTAGAAACCCCTTTTAAATCAATGGAAGTTTTAATTATCCCCACTATGATGCAGGTGGTTTACTTCAGAACTGTACCTTTTTCACTTACTGAATAAAAACCTACATTCTAAACCTCTCTTTCCTCCCCTTCAACCTCATGAAATCAGATCTGTTTAATGGAAGTCACAGACAGCCTGGTTAGTGCATGGGTGATTTTCAATTACCAGGTTGCTATTATCTGCTATGGAAAGTTCTCGGTCCCCTCATATCTTTCAGCTGCATAAAGCACAGGCATCAGACACAGCACACAACCACTGCAGCTTAATCCATGACAGAACACATATGAAATGAGCTGAGGCTAGCAGTGATCTGCACAACAAAGCACAAATTGCTTCCATTGATCATTAGACCACTTTAGCAATGCAACATTCGCAGCAAAGTCCAGTTACAGACAGAAAGCATTCACCCTATTTTGCAGACAGGGATGGCATTAGAACATTCAGTAACCTTCTGAGTGCCAGGACAATAGGCAAACAATTTCTCACTTACCTGGCACTCAGAGGGTTGAAGTGATTAATAGCCTCTTCATTCCTTTTGTGAGGGATGCATATTATAGAGCCAGATAGGAACCACTGCTGTCCTAGCAGGGGTAGTCAATCTGTGCAACCCACATCGCATTCGGGTCCTCAGTACTGCACATGACTGCAATGCGGGCAGTGAGTAGGGAGGCTCCAGGCACTAACCAAGGCTGTTGGGTGGCACTGAGGCCTGTGTACACAGGCTTTTAAACTAGTTAATAATAATACAGGTGGCTGCAGCATATGTAGATACCTGCCCCAAAACCTGTATAAAACTATGACAATTTATGTGGAAGGTGATTTTGTCATGTGAGATGGGCTAAATATGACCGCATGTCACATGCCAAACCTTTGAAACCTCATGCAAAATATTGCAAGAATTACAAGACAAAAATATCCCAGATCAGATAAATAGGATGTAACTATTTATCTTCTGTTTTCAGTGTTCTTATCTTCTGGATGAAACAAGTTGTGACTACATTTCCCAGCTAGATTGCATTCCCCACATAATAATTATATACATAAAACAATATATGTTTATTGAAAAGCAACTACTATGAAGTTATATCAAAGCATCATATAAACTATAATGATTAAAAGGGCAGCAACATGTTTGTTACACCATACCAACACTGTAAGGGTTCAACAAAAGGCGGACATCATTTGTGCTGTAAGAATTTCTACCACATGGTGGGTGGAGGTAACTATCACAGCAGACAATTCATAGACATCCCAACACAACTACACATGCAATGATATTAGCACATATGAATTAGGAATCTCTTAAAGGAACTAAACACCAATTGAGACGTAAGAGAAAAGCTTTCCAGATAACAATAACAGAGGGTTAATGATGAAATCACCAGACCATAGAAGTAACAATGACCAACGCAGAAATAACATCGTGTATCATCTGCATGCACTTACAACAGTAATGTTCAGCACATTCCACAGCATTTGAATGCTTGTTTATACATACAATAAAACATGTGGCTCAAAATTGATTTTGTGATGGAGATAGTATCTAGATATCTCTAGCAACCCCTATATGATCTAAAATTGAAATCAGTCTTATCTCCCACAGTATCAATATGTATATCTATTAATTGGCTATGAGTTATTCTGTATGGCTTCCTAATTGGGCTAACACTACAGCCTAAATGGCTACTAGGGAGCAGTCCTCAGTAGATGGGCCAGATGTAGTAGGCAAAATCACTTATCTATCCCAGAATATATTGGGTGATAATAATTCCAGAAGCCTTACAAAATTTTATACAAGAAAGTATATAGTTACCAATTCCGATAAAGGTATAAACTTTGGTGCCATAGGTTATCAGCTCACTGGTTCATGTTCAGGTAAGTCCAGAATTCCACAACAGCCAGGAAGATACTAGGAAAAACACATCCAAAAAGCCCTTGTTCCCTGATCGCACTTGGTTTTATTAAACAACTTTTTACACAAAAGGTACGGTCCATACTGCCCACCCTTATTTGATAGCTCAACCATTATATGAATTATAATATAAGGATGCACTAAGTTTACAGAAAGCTTTTTGATTGGTCAACAAAACAAAACAAAACAATAACCAAAGCTCACTAGAAACAATCTTTTACCCCAAAAAGATGGTGCTAAAAGACTACAATTGCAAGAATAACAAAGTCTAATCTTATGTATGGCCTTGACGTTTTAGCTCTCAGCATTTTGTAAGATGAAAACATGTTTTCTTCAAAACACAGGCTTGAAATAACAGCAAGCAAAAATGGCTACAACAGACCATCAACTATTTCCTATTCATTTTGGTCAACTCTCTGACAAAAATATTGAGTGACATAGTGTATGTAGGGAATCTGTGGCTACCATTGAGCAGGGTAGTAAGGCTGGGAGGAGCCTCACTGTGTATGTGGGGTTTGTGGCTACCAATGGGCATGGTAAAAAGACTGAGGGATCAGCCAGTGTATGTGGGGATCTGGGGTTGCCAGGAAACAGGGAAACAAGTCTGAAGGGGAGTGAAACAGTGTGTGTGGGAATCTGTGGCTACCAGTGGACAGGAAAACCAGGCTGGAGGGGACAGACAGTATATTGGGCAATCTGTGGCTGCTAGTGGACAGGAGAACAAGGATGGGGTAGGCAGGCAGTGTATGTGGGGATCTGTGACTACCAGTGGCCAGTGCAACCAAGCTGGAGGGGTGGGGTAGACAGTGTATGTTTGGTTCTGTGACTACCATTGGACAATAGAACCAGGCTGGGGGGCGTTGCGGGGTGGTCAGACGGTGCATTTATAGATCTATGACTACAAGTGGATCAAGGCTGGTGGGTCAGACAGTATATGTTCAGTTCTGAGTCTATGAGTCGATTGTAGAATAAGGCTTGGGTGTATGTGTGGCTCTGTGACTACCAGTGGAACATGCTTGGATGTAAGACAATGTATGTGAAATTTTCAGACTACCAGTGTACAGTAGAACAAAGCTGGTATGGCAGATGATATATGGTGTTATTCTCAGACTACCAGTGGGCCCTTTATGTTCCAGCAGTGTGGGGCCCCATCATTTTTGCTACACCACTGGTCAAATTTTCACTTTACTGGCCTAAATTCTCCCTTACTTCACTCTAATTGGATGCTGTTCTATTCCTCATGACAAGCACACACATGCAGCTTTTTCTTCTTAAAGGGATAGTAATGCTTCACAATAAAAGCAACTCCAAGTAATCTTCATAGTATATGGGCCATGGAGAGTGTTATTTCAATACTGTCAGAGTTGCAGTTCAAGAGTAATTGAATGATAAAGTATCCCCCTCGCACCCCTTTTACTGATGTAACACTGCTCACCTCAGAGCAGCAAGATGGTCCGGATGAATCACAGAGAAGAACAATCTTCAGTGAGCATAAGGAAAAACATGTCAAAGGGGGCACGGCTTTCCTTTTGCTCACGGTAAGAAGATTGGCCCTTGCGATGAGCTGTCCGGTCAAGGGACCAGATTCCACATCTGAAGGTAGGAGGCTTACACTAGGTAAAAGGGGGAGGGGGATACTTTATCATTCAATTACTTTTTAACTACAACTCTGACAGTACTGACAGTTCTGAAATAACACTTCATGGTCCAAGTACTAAATACTATGAAGATTAATTGGAGCTGCTTTTTTGTGAAACATTACTATCCTTTTAAGTGACCCCTTCTCCTGGAATACAATAGATGCTCTCAACACATTAACAGCAGGATGTATTAGGTATCTGGCCTTCATGATACAATCTCATATAGTGTGTGTGGTGGATGTATAAACTAAAGGTAAGATAAAACTGGAATCAATAAATACAGGAAATTGCATGTATAATGAAACAAAATATATGAATAGATATACTTGTAAACGTATTCCTTATGCCTAAAGGTATACTTCCCTTAAAAGCATCATATAAATTCTACACAGTGTTTATGTCTGTCTATTTCTCTAGCTCCTTCATTATTTCTCATTTTTTATAAAAATAAATGTATATTCCTATATGTTACTTATCTTGAAATAAATATGGTATATAGTACTAGAACCAGCAGATGGAAACAGCATGATGGGATGGCAAGTATTTGAAAAACATAGTAGTATTGTCTGTAAGACAAATATGACACCCTCCCTCAAGGGAAAAGTTTTAGACCAAAACCACGGTGTTGTCAGCTTTTTCTTGGAGAAAATCCACTTTAAAACTAGCGATTAACATTTTTGCATTTTTAGCCCACTGGCCAAAATTTTTCACCTTTTTTCACTAGAAAGTTTCCACCCATTGATTTACGTGTTTTTCACCTTTTCACTTTAAAAACGTGACATATTTGCAGAAGTCAAACACAATAGAAGCAGCTACAGAGCGAGGTAGACGTGCTGTGCTGTTCTGCTGTGATTTTGAGGCAGGAGAGGCTCACAGTGACTGCTATCGCTATGAGCAGGTTTAAAATAATAAAAGGAGGAATTGGAAGGACCATTATGTGTCCACTGAGTCTGAGACGGAGGAGGAAGTGAGCACAGCAGAACAAATGCTGACCAGTCCCCTAAATCACCCCTAGGGTTTTTGGGGAAATTATTGTCAAGGGAGGAACAACAGGGTAGTAGTAGTAGAGAGAGCAGGACAGGTCAGCTGCCTGTGCCTGCTGCAAGACATGATGCACCTGCTGTAAGATGTGCTGTGCCTGCTGTCAGACGTGCTGTCCCAGCTGCCAGTGCCACCACCAGTGCTGTGTCTGCTGCCAGTACTGCCCTTGCCACCATCAGTGCTGTGCCTGCTGATAGTGCTAAACCTGTTGCCACCAGTGCTGAAGCTGCTGCTAGTGTTTCTTGTAATGCTCAGGAGGGGGAGAAGGAGAAGATGATAGTAAGTGTGACAGCAGGGGACCCTAAGTCACACTTACCATCCCCAAGCAGTCCTGCCAGTGCTAGTACTGTTACTACTACGAAGGTCCAGCAGCTTGGAGTGAAGGAGAGGGCAATCAATATCCTCCAATCAATAGTGACTGTGAGGAAGAAGACTCAGGGGCTGAAATTGATGTGGTTCTGTTCTGGCCTACATTTTACTGCATAGATAGCACATTTAGCCTCATGGCGGGTTTTATAGGGCCCAAATGCTAGAATTATTTGTTCGACAGTTTCTTCCCAGGTGGTGATATCCATTTCACTCAAGGATCTGAAAAAGAAAACTTCTGAAATATCAAAAACCCAAAGCACATAATAAAATGAAGGCCTAGAGATGCAAGTGTTTCAGCATAACGCTCTAGATGGTTAAAAACAGACACTTTAGATTTTCTTTGAAAAACTGGCACAGTGTCCTTAATAAACCTCAGTATTTTGGTTTTATCACCCACTAAGGATGACCTTTCCTCTTGTTCAAACCTACTCAGTGTGGACATTGTCCTCCTGTGAGGTTTGAGCACTGGCTTCCTGTTAGAGGTTAGTCTGTGACTTGTTAAGAGGCTCTGAGGTGTATGGTGTGTGAATTGCTCTGGGATGCTACCCTCATCCTCACTCCTCAGCATGAAGTGTGAATCATGAGGGTCAGCAGCCCCTCCCTCCCCAGGTGAGTGATCCTGATGACTGATTTTCCTGTCAGGACCAATACCTTCTTCCTGCTCAGAAGGAGGATTGTCAGGGTGAGAGGCAGTAAAGGCCTGCATTCTACCTGACAATTCCTGAATCTGCCTGGACAAAATATCCAACGTCCCTTCATCCATTCATACATCCCCTTTAGGGGCACGATCAATGGACTGGTATACCAACACTTGCTCCTGAAGTTTGGCATTCTCATGAGCCCACCTGTCTATATGGGATTGGAGTTGCTTAACTTGTTTCACATGTTAAATTAAACATATCAATACTGAGGATAGAGTACTGTTCTTTTGCAGACCACAATTTTGCCAGATTATCTTTACACCTGCTCTCTAGCCCCTTTTCCTGGTGCTGGAGAGACTGAATTTCATCTTCCCGTGTTCTTACTAATTTATGGTAGTCATACATATCTCTCACTAACTCAGAGATTCTGTTAATCTTAGCCTTCAGTGTATTTTTTATTGGCTCCATATTTTCTTGCTTAACCTCTAATTTGTTTCTCTGGAAGGCTATAATATTTAACAATTCGGGCACGATTAATACAATCTGTATATGCAACTCCTTTGGCTTGGTTTGTTCTATACATTTATTTAAAGCTCTATAATAGAAGCTATTGGGTTGCTAAATTTTATCGAATTGGGATTCTACCCTTAACGCTATATTATCACTCCATTGCTGTGCATCACTTTTAATTTTTAGACGAGAATGGATGGCATAAATTAACCACCCTTCTACAGACCATTTCATGTCTTCTCCTGAGATCTGTTCCATTGGATCAGACACAGAAGAACTTGACTGAGATATGTTTATGCACAAATATGTTACTGTGTAAGATATCTGCCAATAACATTATTTGACAAATGTGTCAACCCTGTGTATAACTCTCAGCAGTGCCTCCAATGATGTCAAAGGTAATATCCAAGAAAGGGTTAAAAAAGAGAATCTTTTAGGTTGGATAGCTTCACATAAATAGATACATTACAATATTAAATAATTTTGAGAACTTTACACAATACTAGGTATTGACACGCTATTTCACAGTAAAGAATTAATTAAATAATAATTAATTACACATATTGGTGCAAAAATATATATAATTTATTTAAGTACAATATACTATATATATAAAAAGTGTAAACAACAATGACATAAATGAGTGACCATCAATTACCATAGATATATAGTAAACCAAACCACAATTATCACCATGAGGATTACCAGCAATTAAAGGGTTAACCACACATAGGTATATTCAGAGGTATTAGATAACAATAATTGCACTCAGCAGCATAGAAAAGGATAATTAATCCTTACAATTAATAAAATACAGTTGGCAGCATTGTATATGAATACCTCTTCCCCAGAAACTGTATAAACTATGCTAATTGAGGTTTAAGGTATATTGCCAGGTGAGTAAGTTTTAATATTAGGCCAAGTCCTCTGACAATTCCCTTATACCATATATAATAATCAAAATTAGAGACTAACTGGAATAAAATCCCAGCTATAGATCACTATAATTTAATTATGTACTGCTTTCAAATATTGCATACCTTCTGAATAAAACATATAAATTGCAATTAATATAGTCAATAATAGATTATACCAAAACTATACTTAGAATCAATCCAATAATATATGTCTAGACAGTATATTAAACTTCGTGCAAAATATATCACAAATATGACTATAGCAGTCCTATGTAAAACCTATAGGGTACTCCAAGGGTTAAATCACTAGTAAAATATAGGATTTCACACCTAAGATGGCTACTTCTTTTGTTTAGTGACATGTTTAAACATTTTTCACTGTACAAAAGTTTATACCCAAAACACACACAAAGAAATCCAAAAAAAACCTCAAAATAAATAGACAAATAACAGTTAAAGGGTTAATAAATTAATTCAAAGAATTCCCCAGATCAATATTAGCTATTATAACCTTTACAAAAACACAATATATTATTCTAGAAATACCAAGAATTATATTAACTAATATATAAACCAAGCTATTTAACTATATTACACTTATATGGCAAAATATAACAATTTACCAATAAATTAATTAATTCCACTTAATTCAGAATTACTACAGCTAATAAAGCTGTAAGAGACTGTTGTCATCTTCTTCCTTTGACTGGGATCGTCCCTGAAGTTAGCACAGTTCGCTTCAGTCCATCAACTAGGCAATGTCACAAACTTGTTTCCAAAATAGGAAGCACTTATTGTTCCCTTCGATAGATGAAACAATGTCTCCAAATAGGAAACCAATATACCAAATTGTTGATAGTGAGACGTTGTATCTAATATGAATAGTCGCTTGGCCTACTCAAGGATCTCCTTAGTTTTGGCTTGAGCTAAAAAGGCATGCATATCATATCAGACTCCCAGCTTTAGAGATTGGTTGTGGGTGAAATATCATTTTCATTTTGATGGTGATCATGGGAACATGTTGACAAAACTCCTCTGGGATACAAATTCTTCTCAGTTAGGATGGACTCCGGCATCTCTTGCCCAGTGGTTCTTGATAAAGGCACTGGAACCACGCTTGAACTCCTGTCACAGAAGAAGTATGATCCACCTCACATCCTTGGTCTTGACGTCCATAACAAGGGCATCTGTCAACTGACCTCAATCTTTTACGAACTTTTTGAGCTAAAAGAAATGACACGAGTCATCTCACTAAAACAATTTTGCATGCATACATGCATTACAATACAGTTTCAATCAGTATCCCTATGATTTTGGTACTGAAATGATTACTGTACATTTATTTTTACACTAGTCTGCTTGTAGCTCTCACTAGCCTTAAGCTAAACTATGATAATCTAACACTTTCTGTCTCTGCTCTTCCCCCTTTCACAGAGAAATGACCCTCAGCTGTATGCTAAAAACAAAATCTTGTTAAAAAGGAAAAATAAAATTAGCATAACAACATTTTATTGAGCATCACTGAACAGAAATTAATTTGTTGACGAGACATGATAGAGTGTTAGTGGGGAACATACATGCCACACAGACAGACAAAAGAGAGAGCGACGTTTCACTAAAACAAAAGAAGACAATAGGACCCAGTATGACAATGTCATTTGGACAATCAAGGATACTCATCTATCCGCTGATTGAATTAGGATCCTTGTTCTTCTTCAGCTTCTCCTTCTATGATCTGTAACTGTGATTTAGGGTGACAAGCATGCAATTGGTTTAAATGAACCCACTTTTCTAAAGTTTCACCATTATTAGAGATAGAAACCTTATAGGCAACTGGAGATAGTTCATCAGTTATGATATATGGCCCTCTCCATAAGGGTAAGAATTTCTTCTCTCTTACCTGGTTTCATACAAAATTGTACAGATAAACATGATCATTTACTTCATACTCCCTTTTGGTGGTCTTTAGGTCATTGTAAGTTTTATTACTTACTACTGCTTTCTCCAGATTTCTCTGTGCAAACACAAATGCATGTTGTAAATGCTTGTGTAACTGGTCTATGTACTGGTGTGTTGTGGAGGCATTAATTAGATTTTCATCAGACTTACAGTATAGCAAGTGCTAGGGTAGTATCATCTTTCTACATGTCATTAATTCAAATGGTGACATTTTCGTGGCTGCACTAGGAGTAGCCCGAATAGCCATGAGAACTAGGGGTAGTTTAAGATCCCAATCCTTACCTGATTCCTTAACAAACGTCTTGAGAATGTTAATAATGGATAGATTATATCGCTCCACCCCCCCCACTTGACGCAGGACAGTAAGCAATATGTAATTTGCGTTTTACCCCCAATAGTTTTCATAGTTTGCCCATCACTTTGCTGGTGAAATGGCTACCTCTATCAGATTCAATCCTCTGTGGCAGGCCAAACCTGGAGAACACATGGTTAATTAACAATGCTGCAGCGGTCTCTGCCATATTATTGTTTGCAGGTAAACACGCAACCCATTTGGTGAACAGACAGGTAACAGTTAGCATTACTTGTTCCCCCTTGCTGTCCGGGTAACTGGTCCTATAAAATCTATTTGAATATCCAACCACAGTAAAGACATCCCCCTCTTCTGTAGTGGTGCACGATGAGTGGGGCCAGATGGGAACACACCAAACAACCTTGACAATAGGTTTGTACATCTTTAACCATATGATGCCACTATGCATAATCACGTAGAATCTCACACGTGACTTTGTCGCCGTGATGACCTGAGGCAGTTGCATCATGAGCATGTTGGAGCATTAAATCTCTAAATGCAGTTGGTACAACCCATTGTTGTATTCTATTTTTAGAGGTTCTGGTTAACAGGCCATCTTGTATATGGAATTGGGCCTTGGATCTCATCAAGATCCTCAAGTCTTCTTTTCCCACACTGTCCTCCTCAGAGATTGGGTGGTTGAGGGGGTCTTCTATATGTTTATAGAATAGCCCGATTATAGGATCCCCCTTCTGACTTGTAATCATATCCTCACTAGGTGAGTCTTGAATCCACTGTGCTACTGGAGTGTCTGCTACATTACCAGAATTTACCTGTATAGGACCCAATAGGTGTGAGATATCTAAGGCTTTCCCCTTAAGGGTGCCTTCTTTAGCTAATAGATCGGCTAGATCATTTCCCTGTTTTTCAGGGCCTAGGACCTGGGAATGACCCTTGGTCTTTTTCCAATAGATGGTAACGCCATTTGATGTCACGAGATTGTCAACCTTGCAAAACAATTTACCATGTTTAACTGGTTTATTATTGGATCGGAGCATATGGCTCCTTTTCCAACCTGGGAGGTATTCTACAAAACTATGGTGAACATAATTAGAATCAGTTATAATGACAAATTCCTTAATGTTATGCTCAATAGCTAATAGGATTGTCTTATAGACTGCACAGAGCTCTGCCACTTGGCTACCATGTGGTCCTAAGCTATGCACTCACCTGTCCAGGTAATCCCTATACCTGCCACCAGTTTCCTTTCGGTAACAGTCATGACATGGTAGGAATAACTGTCAATGTACACGGTTGGCAAGGTTGTACAATAATTTTTGTCAAATGCCTTATAGGGGGAAAGCAATTGTTCCTCAAAGTAATCTCCACTGATAGCAGTCTCCACAGGAAGTGCTGAACAATCATGGAGCTTGGCTAGTTCTTGAGCTACAGGATTCTTCCTGTTTTGCTTATACCTAATCTCCAATGGCCATCACTGGAGGGATAAAGTCCAAGTAGTGATCCTACTATTGGAGAGGTGTCCTTTCTTTATCCGATCACTTTGCAAATACTGCAAAGGCTGATGAGCGGTTTCAATGATGATCTTCTTACCCTGAATAAAACTCTGAAAATTCTGTAATGCCCAAACAGTAGCCAATAAAGCCAATAAAATTCAGTCATTGAATTTGATTTCCACAGAAGACAGGGATTTACTGGCATAAGCAATAACCTTATTCAGGCTGTCCTGCTTTTGATATAAAACCCCACTGAGACTAAGATTAGTGAATCATGTCTCAAGTTAAAATGGCTTACCTTTTTCTGGATAGGCCAGACAAGGACCCTGGGTGAGTTTATTCTTGAGCTCAGACACAGCATGTTCTTGAGCTGCACCCCAGATCCACGGGTGATCTTTCTTCTATAATAACATCAATGGTTTGGTTATTTCTGAGTAATTATCAATAAACTTCCATGAATAATTCATCATGCCTAGGAAGGATCTCAATTCATTGAGATTAGTTGGTGTTTTGGATTTGACTATCACTTCAACCTTCTTTCCTTGTGGGTTTAACCCTTCGGTGGTCACCTTATGACCAAGAAAGTTAACTTTGGTACAGCACATCTGTGCCTTTTTGACAGACAGTTTAACACCTGCTTCCTTTAGCTGATTAAATACATATTTAATCTCTGTGATATGTTTTTGGAAGGTAGTACTTTTAATCAGGGCATCATCCACATAGCAGAGAGTCCCCCTAGCCATAGCATCAGGCATTGTCTTGTGCATAAACATGGCAAATTCATGACCTGAGTTGATATACCCAAAAGACATTCTAACCCAAACATACTGTACGCCTCCAAAGGTGAAAGCTAGCTTATATTGGTCTTCCTTACTGACTTTAATGGTCCAGTACCCTTGGGCGCAGTCAATCGCTATAAAGAACTTAGACCCCTGCATCTGAACGAAACATTGATCTATATATGGCACCGGCCAGCTGGACATATATACACGTTTGTTCAGTTGCCTTAGTCAGCACACAGACGCCATTGACCATTGGGTTTAAGGATTCCCAAGATGGGGTTATTATATGAGCTGTGCACTGGCCATATAATGCCCCTCTCTTTGAGGTTCCTTATGATTTCTGCTAATGAATCATAGGACAAAAGTGGAAGACGGTACTGTTTGACATATACAGGAGGCAATTTAGGGTCAGTCTGTATGCGGGAGACATGTATGTTGGTTAAACCACAATCATAAGAATCCTTGGCAAACAGCTCTTGGAATTCCATAAGGATTTTCCTTAGCTGCTGGCATTCAGAGTAGTCAGAGCACGCATTGGATATAGAGATTTGCTCCTCTACTAGATTATTGAACCCTGGAAATGCTTCAGGGCTACCTAATTCGAGGTTTCCTCAGGTTGTGTAGATAAATCATGAGCATTTACTCTTACCTTATCCACAGACTCCTGATATTCTCGGGACTCTGGTTCCTCCATCTGGTGTTCAAATACTAGAGAGGATTCCTCAGTCCGGCATGTACCTGTATCAGGGCTATATGGATACACAGATCGAATGGAAAACAGTCCCTCTGGGAGGGAGTAAAACATTTGCTCAACTAGTTGCTCCTCAGACAGATAATTATCAGGCAGTAGGCCAATTACTTGATTCTGAAACCCAAATGTATAGTATTCTGAATCCAGAGCATAACCTATTACAGTTCCCTTCTCTAAGGTAATACTGTGTGGGGTTATGTTATTTACCACCATGTGGACTGGTATTCTACGAATACTCACCATAGGGGTGTGTGATACAGAAACTCCTAATTGTTGAATCCTATTTGAGAGGCATATTAATGCATCAGGATTCTCAAGGTTCTGACCACTACGAACCTGCAAGGATACAGGGACCTGACTTGCCCCACCAGGTATAGTGACCTCATTAGCTACCTGTAATTTAACTGCATATAGCAACAGTTTGCATGACTTCAGGGCTTTTAAGTCATCCTGAAATCCACAGGGATTCCCTTCTAACCTAGTCCACAGGTTATTATTCACCAGATCAATCTGGGCAGCAAAATGATGTATTAAATCATTGCCTATATAGATCTGGTGTTGAGGTTCCTTCACTACAAGAAAAACGTGTTTTGCAGACCTATCACCTAGAGATATAGAGAACAGACATCTAGCAACAACGTTATAACTTATAGCATTGTCATCTAGGTCAAGTACCCAATTATCATATGGCGCCAGATACTTAATATGGATAGGATCTCTTACCTCCATCAGTAGGCTGTTACTAATGTAACTGTGTTCCAGTTTCAGATTCAGTTTGTCCTGTTTGATCCTCCCCAAGTCTTTAACCTGTAAGGAAATAAACAACTCACGCCTTGTATTGTCAATAGACGTCAGATATTGAGAATGATTCTCTGGATCTGTTGGTTCAGAGGGTGATCTGTGAAGAGCGATGGTTAAGACATCGCCTTCTAGCTTCACATTCTGAATCTGTTCTGGTAACGCCTTGATGGAGAGGTCACCTTCCATATTTTCAACATTGGTATCAGGCATCTGTAAAACAGTGAGGTTAGGGTTCTGGCTATTGACAAAATGGATTTCAATAGTATCCCTAGTTTCCTCTACCACATGATAATTTCTATGGGGGCATTGCAATGCCCGCTCATATATGACTGGGGTTTTAACCTGTAACCAGATGACATTATTCACACAGGCTATGATGGGACTTAATTGCCGTAGCAGATCGGCATCTATAATTAACCTGTTATAGGGAACTTCAACTACTAACTTTATGTGTGAATGATTTATTACCGATCTTAAATTTTAACCACGTAGTTCCCAATACGTTTAAGGGATTACCTCCTATGCTTATAAGGGATCAATCAAATGCTTTCAACACTGGCTTTACAGTAGCATTCTCCATAATTTGAGAATAGTGGGAGCTAGACAATATGGTAGCTTGTGACCCTGCATGCAGGAGGCTGGAAATAATTAAGTTATCAAGTTCCTGCAATGTGACATCAATGAAATATCTCCCTTCATATTCATGCATTTCACATAAATAATTGTGATATAAAATCATCTTAGAATCCCTTCACTGCCTGCAAGGGTTAACTCCTGAATTTGCAGGAACAGACTTGCTAACCACTTGGTCAGGTTGTACAGCTGCAGCATCCCCATTCAAGCCTCCTCTTTCTTCATCCTGTTCTGAAGTAATGCAGGAAAAAGAAGTGACATCATTAGGGATAGACTTATGTGTACCTGGCTGTAGGTGAGATAAGGAAGAAATGTTAGAGTCAAACAAAGCATTTATATCCTGTAAAGAAAAGGTGTTAGCATTACGGTTGGCTAAAACATGATCGGTTATTGTAGGACTTACATACGGTAAAGCAATGGTATTCTTCTCCCCTAAGGCCTGCTTACCCTTACCCTGTTGTTCTGTTATTGAGTGGCAGCTGCCACTCCTGGAGCTGTCCCTAAAAAAGGATTAGATCCCTGCTGTGTCTTAGAACTAGGGTTTTGGCCTAGCTGTGCCACAATAGCTGTCATGCCCCTCTAGCTCCTACCTCCATGTGCCAGCCATCCGCTGCTGCTGGGTGCTTCCCAGATGCTCCACTTAGTAGGCCGAAGCCACGGCCTCGAGTAGCAGCGTCTGCCCGCGGTCGCGATTGCGATAGTGCGGTAGGCCTAAGCCATGGCCTAAAGTTGAAGGAGTCTCCAGGGAAGGTATCCACAGGGTGCCCAGATCAAACCATGGTGTTGTACACCTGTAGGGGGTAGGTGAAGCCTGCCTCTCTCATCAACTGTCCACCAATAGTGTGCCTCCAGGTAAACAGTGAGGCAGGTGCTGTGGTTGCACACCCCTCTGTTGGCCAATCCAGTGAGAGGTTTGTTCAGCAGAGGGGAGGGGTGAAAACCCATGACACTATAAAAACCCCTCAGGCTGTGTCCACTTTGCTTCAAGGTTCCAGAACTTTGGTTCCTGTGTGCTCTAAGCTTCCAGTGCTCAGTGCCTCTTTCCTTGCTGTGCTACAGACCCTCTGCTGGATTTCCTATTGCCTGACCTTCTGCTTGCCTCCTGGACTTCCCTGCTTGCCTGTTTCCTGACCTTGGCTAGTTTTTCTGATTCTGCCTGATTGCCGCCTGCCCTGATCTTCTGGACTGTTTTTGACTACGCTTTGCTTAACCCTTGCTCTCCCCTGCTGTCACTCCTACCTAGGTGTTCTACCTGTACACCTCTGTGGATCACCTGGTAGGGGTGTCTGGCAAGAGATAGCATTCCCTGCTCCTACGCTCCAACCATAACAAGCCTGACAACAGCCATCATTTTGGCCATCATGTCTGTCAGGTTGTTAACCTGGACCCTGAGACTTACCTGCTTCTGATCTTGGTTCCCAGAATCAGACTTATTGATTTGCTGAGTTTGCTGGGACTTGGACCCCTGATTGTTAGTGTTTTTACTCTTTTGGAACCTCTTGGGAAAGTTGGATTTAGTTTGATTTTTTTGTATCCCTGGGACTTTTTGAAAAATGGTTTCTTACCATTTGAGCTATTAGACCCCTGGGAACTAACAGAGGCAGGCCCCTTCTGTCCTGGTGCCTGATTATGAACCTGTGGAGATTATAACACCTCTGTATAGGTTCTCTTGCTAGAGTCAAATGGCAAGCTTTCCTCAACCAATGTCTCCGCTACACACTGGGGGGCAGGCTTCTTGTCCCTAGCTGAGGTATTCTCACTCTGCTGGGCATTATATAGCTTAGTTGCTTGAGTGAGTGACCAATCTAGTGATGACATGGGTGAATAATCCCTAGCTAGATTAGTTTTCATATACCTAGGCAGAGCATTAAAGAATATTTCCCTAAACTCATAAGATTGAAAATCTGCATCCTTATCAGCAAGGAAGTATGCACATTTAAGCTCTGACAAAAATTGCCTGGGGTCCTGTTCTGGCCTACATTTTAGTGCATAGATAGCACATTTAGACTTGCTGGGTTTTATAGGGCCCAAAAGCTAGGATTATTTGTTTACCAGTTTCTTCCCAGGTGGTGATATCCATATCACTCAAGGATTTGAAAAAGAAACCCTCTGAAATATCAAAAACCCAAGGCACATAATATATTTTATGACAGTCAGAATGAAGGCCTAGAGATGCAAGTGTTTCAACATAATGCTCTAGATGGTTAACAACAGACACTTTAGATTTTCTTTGAAAAACTGGCACAGTATCCTTAATAAATCTTAGTATTTTGGTTTTATCACCCACTAAGGGTGATCTTTCCTCTTGTCCAAACCTACTCAGTGTGGACATTGTCCTCCTGTTAGGTCTGAGCACTGGCTTCCTGTTAGAGGTTAATCTGTGACTTGTTAAGAGGTTCTGAGGTGTATGCATTGCTCTGGAATGCTACCCTCATCGTATATCTCCATAAATGAGATCATTTACACACATCTAAAAAAACAGACTTTTAGAGAATCTGGTTTAAAAAAAAAATTAACCGTTTTCTCCCCATCTTGGCAATGTCTCTGACAAACCCCAGACGTAAGTTTTGGCCTTATTGGTGAGGTGCTGCTGATCCCTTGCAAGCTTATGAGCCGAGCTGAGCATAACTGCCATCTTCTCTGTATATGTATATGTATATATATATATATATATATATATATATATATATATATATTTTTTTTTTTTTTTTTTTTTTTTTTTTTAAGAAATTGTTACTAGGAACAAAACAATGATATTTCTCCCACTGCATATATGTATAAGTAGTATAGACATTTTGGCTTTATATTTTATCCATTTGCAGAATATGTATAGTCAAAAAGAGGTTTACTATACTAACACTTCAACCCCTTGAGTTCTCAGTACATTTTCTTCCTCAATTCAGTGGGCACCCCACAGGAATTTAAAGGGTTAAAAGCCCCACTGAAGTCAACGGAAATTTGTATTTTTTTTCTTTATGGTGCAGTTGGTTTGCTCTAGAATTGCACCTATATTCTTAGTACATCATCCTCAATGTGTGCTGCACTGGTGACATCAGGTCATGAATGATCTTTTACTAAACAATGAGCAAGTGCATGTTTGTGATCTCTATACAGGGAAATCAATCACTTATGCCCGAATAAGAAACAATGAAATCAAAAGAAAAAAGCACAATTTATTTAGTACACCTACACAAATTCTATACCATTTTTAATGGATACGTGGGCCTTTCTTTTGATGTCATTTTTCTATGTATAACCCATTATTTTGTTTGATAATTATATAAAACATTTTTAGAGGTTTTCCTGCTCATGTTTTAACAGGAACTAGATACAAAGTATGAATGCTTACTCATACCTCCCAAGTGTCCCTTTTTTGAAAGGACAGTACCTTTGATATGCAAATTCCCATGTCCTTCCTTCCTACTATGCTGTCCCTCTTTTTATGATATCAGAATGTGTACTCTGTATATAAGTGCATCACATTGCTCCACAGAAATAAAATTCACATTAATATTTGTTTAAACATCAATATATGTTTATAAATGAGTCTGTGTAAAATAAAAATTATGTTGTTCTAAAACATTTATTCAGTTACAAAAAGAGGTGTCAATAGGCCATAAAATATAAAAAATATGTTTAATGCTGTATCCACCAGGCAGGCCCCCCAGCAACACCATCTAAAACAAAAGTATGCCCTCTTTGGCCATTTAAGGTATGGTCTCTATCTTTCTGGCTCATGATCATAGTGAGGAGGAGAGAGGGAGAAAACAGTGACAAAGGTTTACAAACATATCATTTGCCATGTGGTTTCACTTGCACATGAGATCTCTGTAGCAGCAATCAAATTTTTGGGCAAGGTAGGTGTTAGACAGTATCATTAGCTCATCACCTGATCCTGAGGAAGGCGGGAGACCACACCGAAGCGTGTTAGATTTGATTGACAAAAATGTAACACAAGGATCTTAAAGTTTGCTCTTAGACTATTGGAGACAGTGCCTGAGGATATTGGGTGGATAGATGGAAACGTTAGCGCATGTAAAACCTGAATAACATATTTGGTTAGATAACTAGAAGCCTCCTGAGTAAAATGATACCCCCAATGGTATGAGTTGACATACAACAGAGGATGCCAGGAGTGGACCACAAAAGAGCACAAACCACAATCTCAGTTTGCTTGCCTTTTTATGTAACATGCGAATGTTTGTAAAAACTATAGAATAGAAGAAAACATACACAAGGCTTGCTATTTTGGAAATAAAACACCATACTGCATAAAATGATTGGTAATTTGCTTTTCTAGTCCTGGCCCATTAGGCATAAGTGCCAGAAGATGGTGCTAAAGTAAAAAAATATATATTATGTTACATTTCTACCCCTTCAAAGCTACTGAAATGTTTGAAAACCCTGGGATTTTACAATGTATTCATTATCAACACCTCTGCTGAGAGAACAAGCACGTCAAAGGGGTTGCCAGAAGCACAAATCTGTAACAACTACAGATATGAAGAAAATGTAGACAGGACTTATCATTATCAGAAGGCAACCAGCCGCATCAAATGAGAGTTCACTTGCCTCTTTACGCATAGGCTGGTGAGTACAAATATTTTCAGAAAGTGGTGCTATAGGAAAAAAAGGATATTTTTTAACATTCTCACCACTTCAAGGATGCTAAAATCTTTGAAAACCAGGGAATTTCCTACTGTAGTCATTACCTCCTGAGGTTGACAGAAGAACTAAACTACACCCATCATTTATATTTTCTTAGATCATGTGCCTACACTAAAATGCTCATAACAATTAAGAAGATAAGGTAGAGGTAGATAAAGCATATTATTTTGAAAGGTAGACAACCAGCAGCATCAAATAAGGGGTCACTTGCCTTCTTACCTCTAGGCTGGTGAGCACAAATGTTTTCAAAAGTTGGTACTATAGGAAAAGTGGATGTACATTTATAAATTTTCATAATTTCTAAACATATTAATGTCTTTGAAAACCATGGGATTTTGTACTGTAGTTCATAACTACTGCAAGTCTGAGAATGGATGCCGGGCCCCCTGCAAAACTGCACCCTTTGCAACCCCTGTACTTATGCCTCTGAATCTATATATATTTATCACTTTTTCTTCTTTGAGGTTGCCAACATGCAATAAAACAGTATTTTTCCATGTTAGTAACACTAAGAGGTCAGATTTTCATTATATGCCTGCTTAATCAAAGGTGAGGAATTAAAGACTCAGTCATTGTGATCAAGTTGCATGTGCTTAATTAGGGATATCTGGAATATCTGACCTGTTGGTGTGCCCCAGACCCTGAGGACTGGAGATGAGAATCACAGCACTAAAATTAAACATATATCTATAAGTTTCTGCCAGGTGATCACCTAGTATCGAGTCCTCCATGGGGAGGGTCTCCCCTTCTCAACAAGGGTACTCCTGTCATCATTGGAGTTGGTGTAGAGTTCATATATGGGCTCTAAAAGAGAACCCCTCTAAACTCCAAACAGACGTATATTTTTATTCCAAGTGATCACCTGTTATTAACTCATCATTCTTTTCAACAAGGATGTCTTTGTTAAAATATAAGTTGGGGACATGAAGGAGGGTGTCCCTGTGTTTCCCCAACAACCTACATTGTGCTTGAGTACAACTCTAGGGGTGCAGATACCCCAACCCAGCCTTACTGGGGCCAGAGCCAAACTGAAGGTGTTAGCTGCGAGGTCAGATACCCCCTCACAGCTGGAATAAGGGATCTAGATGACTGGACCTGGAACGTGAATGTGTAGAAGTTGAGACGTTACCTAGGAAGAGAGATCTCATCAGCAGGGGCAAAATTAAGTCAGGGATAAAGGGGAAGGCAGGTAAGAAGGGTGGGAGTTGTAATCTGACAACTGGAAGGCCTCACGATGCCCACCCCTGCATTAAGCATTAACCAGAATTCTAGATACATCTCCAGTGCACTGATTAGCAAAGCACTGGGGACCCTTCCAGCATTTAAGGGGATAAGTGCCCATTTAAATCAGTGGGAACTTTGGAGACCTCTTTAGGGTCTTATGTTCAAAGGAAATGTGGAAGAATTCTGTGATAAATCAATAGTACTACAGGGGAGAATGTTAGAGAGGTTTCCAGTGCATTGCTTTGAACTGCAATTGAGACCTCTCTAGCATTCAGGTGGTTAAAATTCCCATTTAAACCAATGTGAATTTTTAGTTATCCCCTATAATGCAATTGGTTTACCCCAGATGTCTTCACTTTTATTTGGAACAAAGGACCATAAAGAAGTCTCCAATGTTCCCACTGATTTAAATTTTTATTTAAAGGGATAGTAATGTTTCAAAATAAAAGCAGCTCCTTCATAGTATTTGGGCCATGGAATACATTATTTCAATACTGTCAGAGTTGTAGTTCAAGAGTAATTGAATGATAAAGTATCCCCCCTCTTGCCCCTTTTAGTGTAACACTGCTCAGCTCAGCGCAGCAGGTAAGTGTCCAGATGGCTTGCAGAGAGGGACAATCTTCAATTAACATAAGGGAAAAATCTGAAAAACCTGTCAAGGGGGGCAGGGTTTTCATTGTTCTCAGAGTAAGAAGATTGTCCCTTGCTGTGAGCTGTCTGGTCTGTGGACCAGATTCCACATCTGAGGGGAGGTGGCTTACACTAGGTAAAAGGGGCGGGAGGGGATACTTTATCATTCAGTTACTCTTGAACTACAACTCTGATAGCATGGCCCAAATACTATGAAAACTAATTGGACCTGCTTTTATTTTGAAACATTACTATCCCTGTAACACCTTAAAGTCTGAAGAGGGCCCCAGTGCTTTGCTAAGCAGTGCATTTGATTTATCTCCAGCATTCTCTGGTTAAAAGACCCGTTATCCTATTCTGGGATTGTATATGTCTTCTCTGTTGCACACTTGGTTTGCCCCAGATTTGCTAAGTCTATTTTTCTTTAAAAAGAAAAAAAAAAAAAAAAAAAAAAAAAAAGGGCCACAAAGAAAACTCAGTAACCGATAGTTCCAGTTGCATAATGACATGTCAGGAGACAGTCCCAAGTGTTTGCATCTAAGAACAGAGGTGACAGCATCTGCCTCATGTATGCATGTTTTTTTAGCCTCATCAACTGTGTTACTGTGTTACTAATATGTTACCTATCCCTTAATTCAGGGATACTTATGAAAATCTCATTCCACACACTGCCACGAGAATCACTGCAGCCCTGGAGTGTGTGTTTTTTTATGTGTCCATGATTTACAGGGATCCGTGGTCACCTTACTAAAAACAAAACAGACTTGCATGTGTCAGACTGGAACAGTAATTATATTTCATGGAAATAGGGTAAGGTTATTAGTCACAGTCAATTATGTCATATCAGAAACAGATGTCTGACTAAAGAAAACAGAAGAGTTAGGAATCTATTTACTAGGTAGCATAGAAAGAAGAGGACCGGATTCGCTGTTTTTTGCTGCTATCCACCTCATTCACTAATAAAATCCTTCTGGCATAATCAAAGAGCGAGTTCCTTTCCCATTGTAGCATACACTTGCACATCTTGTGCCAGAAAATACAAAAAAACTAAATGAGCATAATCAGGATTCAGGAAATCCCTACTATAGAATTCCCTCAATATGCTATTGTTAAAAACAAACTCATGCTCAATCGGTCTGATGTGCTAAGGTGAACTGGAGTCATTCTGAAGTAAATAAACTGCACCGTGAGGGAAAACATTTAAATTCCCATTGATTTATTAACCCTTTGAGTGCAGGAGGAGTAGGCATTGTGAAGCAATGTGTTACATACCCCTCAAAGGATTAAATGGATCTATTAACCCAGTGTTTGCTAGAGGGTATATGACAAAGAAACTAAAATTCTGCATATTCCCATTTATTTAAATGGGGCTTTTGACCCTTTGTATTCAAGGAGATCAAAAGCCCCATTTAAATCAATGGGAATATGCAGAATTTTAGTTTCTCTGTTTGAGTAGTTTTCCTCAAAACTCATCCTCTTTATCTTGACGTGCAACGCAACGGTACACATTTCCGCTAACTTTGAACGTCTCTGATTTTAACCAGAGGAGCATCAAACGCTTTGTACATGGGTATCCCTCTGGCATTCAAAGGGTTCTTGTTTTTCAATCATGACTCAAAAAAAAAAAGTCAAAACAGGAGAAAAGAAGACGACAGAAAAGGAATGTGAATGATTTACATACTTGATAAGGTCCGGGGAACGGGAGGCCGAGTCCGCTGGAGAGAAGCAGGGCAGCAACAGGAATGCAGGTACAGGAGCAAATTAACATCTCGAGTGCTAGAGAGCTCTTTTTATATCTCTTTATAACATGTTAAAAGCCTCTCTAGCACTAGGTTAAGTTAGAAAGCATAAAAATAACAACCAAGGCTATCAAGTGGCTCCTTCAGCCAGGGCACCTTTGAAATGCAGAGCAGCAGTCTCTTTCACATTGTGACACTGCTGTCACTACCTGTGACACTTCCGTGAGGCTGGAGTCTACACTGTAATTTTGCGGAACGGCCCTTCCCTGTCAAGAAGCAACTGATCCACCGGGGCATGCCCGAATAACCGATTCTCAACATATCAACAGCTTTATTCCAACATCATATGCTAATGATTGACCTTAAATATAGTTGTAAATAGCTGTCATATATCCCCTTAAACAGGGGAGGGCTGGTAATTTTTGGCCAGGGGGGCAAGTACAATTAAGTGGCCTATTTCTATTACCGCTCCAGCCCAATGTCCCAGCCCACCCCCTTCCGTTAATGTTATAGATTAAGTCAATTGATACCTCAGAGCTTATAACTGAAATGGTAGTACACAACTGATATCACAGAGATGACAGCTGAAATGGATCTACACTAGTGATACCACAGAGCTTATAACTGAAATGGATCTACACTAGTGATACCACAGAGCTTATAACTGAAATGGATCTACACTAGTGATACCACAGAGCTTACAATTGAAATGAAGCAACACTATTGATATCACAGAGATGACAATTGAAATTGAGCTACAATACTCGTGTAGCTCCTTAAATTCTATTTATTTACAGCAGAAAATGGGAAATTGAGGGTGGCAGTGGCCCACTGGCCCATATTCTTGACCAGCCCGGGGGACAATTGCCCCCTTGCCCCCCAGGCCAGCCCTCCCCTGCCCTTAAACACCTTTCCTCTAAGTAAACAAATGATTATTTTTATAACTCAGATTCTCCAATCCCTTTATCAATTTTGTTGCATGTGTCTGCAATTTTTCCAGTTCAGTAATGTGTTGTTTTTAAGAACTGGTGCCCAAATCTGTAATCCATATTCTAGATGAGGCCTTACTGAGGATTTATATAGTAGAATTATATTCCCATCCAGTGCATCTATACCCCTTTTTATACATGATAGTATCCTTTTGGCTCTTGCAGCAGCTAAAGTCTATTATCTATCAGTACTCCTAAATCTTTATTTAACAAAGATTCCCAGTAGTTTCCAATTTAGTATATATATATATATATATATATATATATATATATATATATATATATATATAATTATAATACGGCTACAATCTTAACGATATAAATGTATGTATATATATATATATAGAGAGAGAGAGAGCATGTCTTTTTTCTTAACCCAGATGCTTAACCATGCATTTATCTATAATTAATCTTATCTTCCACTCTTCTGCCCATTCACTCAGTTTATCCAAATCTTTCTACAGAGAAAAAACATCCTATTCTCTGTATTTTCTTGCACAGTTTAGTGTCATCAGCAAAGATTGAAACACTACTTTTAATACTCCACTTCAAAATCATTAAAAATAAATAAATAAGAAGCATTGGACCCAGGACTGAATGTTGTGGCAGCCCACTTACAATTTTAGACCAACTTCTAAAAATTCCTTTTATAAACAATACTTTGCATTTTTTCATTTAACCAGGTCTCTACCTTTGCATTGATATCAGCCCCCAAGCTGAAGGCTTTTAATTGATGTAGTAAATTGTAACGAGGCACAGTAACAAAGAGTTTATTTCAGGTATATTATATCAACAGCAGTAACCTTGTCCAGATTAGTACTTACCTTTTTGTAGAATAGAAGCGATACTATTGGGCGAAGATAAGAAGTTCCTGCATTGCATGCCTTAGTTAGCATAATGTATACATCTAAGTAAAAACTTTTCTGAATAAAAAATTACTAATGTAAAATAAAGGAGATTCTGAAAGCTATTTCAATACCACCAAAGCTGTTTTTAAGTGAAATGGTCACTTATAATGAGATTTATAACACATTACAAAGGAAATAAAACTGGGGGCTATATAGTATCAGAGCTGGAGAAAGGGAATTCAGGAGTTGCACCAGAGGCAAGCCTTCAAGCTGGCATCCCCCCTCCAACACACCAATTAACATTTATTTTATTTGTAATAATGAGAATATGGGGAAAGGGAAAGAATAAGCAAGGGGTCTGCCTATCCATAGAAACTGTATCACTGTTGCATCCAGAATTCTGCCAACCTAGGCAGTCACCTAGGTACCCTAATTTCCACCATTAACATCTAAAATGATCTGGGGTTATTTACACTTAAATACCCTGTATGTCATCTTAGCATCTATAACAATACTTTAATTGTGTAACTGTGTATTGAAGTCTTATATATTTTCTGAGGGAGCAGAAATTCCTGCCTTTTCCAGGGCTCCAGAGGATTTTTACATATGTTAGTTGTAAGTCCTTGGTATTTAAAGTTCTATCAAGGAGTTATATCAAGGATGCATCTCAGTAACAATATCCTCCTGGTGCACATTGACAGTCACATCAGAATCATTCTGCTCTTTCTTCACTAAGCCTTGTACTTGCACTTACTTTCCTACTTTCTCTGTATGTTATCATGATTTCTAATTAGATTGAAAGCTTCTTGGGGCAGAGTACCTTTCCCAATGTATGATTCCCTTTGCTGCACTTTTCACCTAGTTCTGTATTTTTGTATCATACTATGTAAAGCGCTGTGTACATGTATGGTGCTATATAAATAAATATACATACATGCATACATACATACATAGCAACCTATTTAATTTGTTGGTGTTAGTGTTCCTTTAACCTCTTGAGTCAGCATCACAAAGGTTAAAAAGTTCTGAATCTCTCTGGAATGATTAAATTACCTGAAGGTCACTAATAACCAGAACATGCAAAATAATACTAAGAAACCATACCAATCTGAAAGAAAAGGTCTGTTCATCTGAAATCCCATGTCTTCCATCTGCCTACAACAAAATAGTTGGCTCGTAGGAGCGTGAGGCAGAGGTCTGAACATGTACAATAGTTTTTGTTAATGTGCCCAGTGGAGAACAAGCTGATAATTGTGAATCAACATTATGGGAGGCACTGAGCTTCAGCAAAAACCCACCACAAAGTACTCACAAGATGGTCCTATAAAATGCATGGACTCTCGACCCACCAGTGATAGGAAAAAAATATAGTTGATCAATCTTTCTTTGGAGCAGTCAGCTGATATATATTCATAAGAAATAGGGAAATTATTTTGTATGGAATTTCATTTCACATCTGTGACAGAAATTGAGAAACTCTTTACAAGGCAGCACTGTCTTCTTTCCTGCTTGTTGGAGTACTAATCAGCAATTATTAACCCTGTAAGGACCAGAAGGTTGTGCAACACATTTGGTTTGCAATGCATTGTGCCTCACTCTAGTCCTTAAAGGTTTAAATAAACACTACCACCTAAACATGAATTTGTTTGAGACAACTTTAAATATCATGTACTTAACAGCTATCATGTGTAAAAATGAACTATTCATATGTGAGATCCCTAAAATATAAAACTAAACTTGCTTTTTTAACCCCTTAAGGACCCATGACGGTCCTGGACCAGGACCAGGACCGTCCAGGACCAGGACCGTCATGGCTTAAATGATAGCAGAGTGCCTCTGTGCACGCTGCTATCATTAATTCCAGGCTGAGACTAAGCACTCCGAGACCGGGGCGTTCAGTCTCAGCCCTTCTTGCTTGTGCCAGTTAATGTGATCGCCGTAGCAGCGATCACATGTACCGGATTTCTGACAAACAGAGGCAACTTGCAAAGCATGCTGACTCTGAGGGCTCGATTTAAAGCCAACCGTTAAACCAGCCGCTAAGTGAAAAAGGCACATCGCTCGCAAATAATACAGGAGTTACGGCAGATTCAATAGCTACTCTACGAGAATAGCTATCGAGCGTAGGCACACAAAAAACACGTAACACAAAACCCGTTGTCGCTCATGTTAATGCACAACGGGCGGACAAATCACACGATAACTGAGCTCCAAACAACATGTAACATAACGGCTGCCGTTGTCAAGCAACCCTGATTGATGCCAAAACAAATTCAAACACACATCCAATCCCAAAGGCCCAATGTATCAAATAACTTCAAATACACCTATATATACCCAAAAATAACCGCCACACACTGTCTGTTATCGAGTTCTTCAGAGCCAGATATCAGGACCCAGGAGCGGAGGATAGTCATTAGAGAGAGGGAGAGAGGCGCGTTCATTGGAGGTAGAGGAGTTTTGCAGTTTGGAGAGAGGAGAGAGGTGCACTATATATACACATATCACACTTTTGCACATATTACATACACACATACAAACACAAACACATACACATACATACACATAGTCCTTTTATTTCATAACACCTTACACATATTACTTTTTATTTTGACAGTGTGAATCTGGGAGTGAAAGTGTGTGACAGAGAGTGACTGGATCGAGTGTGTCTGTGAGGGCCTGTGGGAGTGCCTGGGTGTGACTGGGTGAGTGATGTCAAGGAGAGGAGGACAGGAGAGAGGGATGGGGAGAGTAGTGGAGGAGGAGGAAGGTCAGGAGGGGATCCCTCAGCAGAGCAGGGGTGGGAGAGGGAGATCCGCAGGGCGGAGGGGGACCAGGCCCACCAGAGCAGGAACACGCAGGACAGGGACAGAACCTGCAGTGGGACGAGGGGTAGTTCCTGGGGAGCACCCCACACAGGCAGGGTCAGACCAGGCAGGGCACTCCGGCTCTGAATCCTCCCATGCCGGAGCTGATGAGGGCAGGATCAGGGATCCCAGATATAGTGAGGAGGAGAACACGGCTCTTGTGGAAGCTGTCCTGGAGAGGCAGAGTGTTCTCCACCCGACGGCAAAGGTCCCTGGCCTGGCAGCGCGGAGGAAGGCAGCCTGGAACCAGATCTGCAGCCGGGTGAACGCGGTGGCAACATGCAGGCGGGACGTGGAGTCTGTGAAGAAGAGATGGGGCGACTGCCGGAGGGTGGTCAAGAACAAGATGTCTGACATGGCCAAGCAAGCCCGAGGCACCGGAGGTGGCCCATCTGTGCCCATCACATTCTGCGGCTGGGAGGAGATGGTGCGGCAGAACATGTCCCCGACCATGATCGAGGGGGTCGTGGGAGGAACTGACACTGGGGATGAGAGGAGCCTCCACACTACCGGTAAGTGCAACACTACAGAACAACACACTACAGCAACCAACACCAGCTGCACACACACTCACACCTCAACACATGGCCATCACTCAGCCATACAACTGCACCAACACAGCACCATGAGGGTTAAAAAAAGGACACAACACCTGGACAAATGGCAACGTCCAACTTGGGACAAACCTGTCAAAGTCCTACTTCAACCCTCCTGTCGCTGTGCTCATTACACACAATACACAAACCTTCATTTTCAAAGTGTCGACTGTAATAGATCATCACTGTTCACACACAATGTCACCCATGTCCCCACCCCCACCCTAACCCCGTGAGTGCTAGAGGGATCATCAATGCATCGATCAACAATGCATTGGCAACCCCTCTGGGACTCAAGGGGTTAACCTGACAACAAACAAGTCAATAGGCCAACGATCACATGCTACACAGGGGACATTCACTAAGCGGTGACAAACACATGGTGGACACAAAGTAACCCTCACACACCCTCACTTCACCAGTACCAGTGTTAGTCCATGGAGAATATGCCAAAACAAGAATCAAGTTCATAGGGTCCCATTGTACAGACTCCATGGAAAACACTGGAAATGGGGAAAGGAGATCACTGGAGAAGTCACCATCATGTTCATGTCATCGGTTCAACATCACCGCTTACTGAATCACAAAAGGGGGCATCAGATCACACATCACAGTGTCACACAGAATAAATGCTTGTAGGTGCAACACACAGGCCGAAAACTATTTTACAGAATTCAAGCAGGAAAAAGTAGGCATTGGTGTTGTGGCTGCAATCATTTCTCTGACTTGAAATGACATATCCCATATCTGATTCCCACATGGATCCACAGGGGTGCTGATGCCATGGATCGATGGTACACCAGCATCTCTATGCAGGATACATATGGGAAACAAATAGCAAACATTGTACCTTGGTCACCAACAGGCCATGACTGATGGATATCTAGGACTGAGTACGGTTGCCTCACACAGAAGGATGGATGGGCTCATACACAGACAAAAAAACAGGCCTCAATCAAAGATATCCCTCACTACTGGCTGGATTGTTGCCCTTAGGATTCAAATGTTACTAAATATGTTCCAACATGATGTGAACACAGAGATCACTTCACTGGATGTGATTGCCTTACTGGCCAGATATGTGCACCCATCACATATCAACCTACATTGCTACCATCCAAATACACATACATAGTATATCACACCCTACGTAGATGGGATATACGAGGTATGTTCATATCCATCATATCAATACAATGTCTTGTTGGATGGGTGCACATATATAGCCAGTAAGGCAATCACACCTAATGAAATGCTCTCTGGCATCACATCTTGGAAGGATATTACTCCATCCATATGAAGGGTACATATCCACATACATATATGACCATTTCTACTTGTGTGTCACTGTAATGGGATAGCAATGGGTAATGTCATCATGATGTCATATCATTGCCATCGTTAACAGATGTGTCTTGATCTAAGTCCCATCCCTCCAACACTCATGGTTATACAGATATTGCTCCATGTGACAGGTGAAGATATCCATCATTTGACCACACGGAGGCTCTTCAGCAGAGCCAAAGTCACAACATATAGAGAGAAATACCTCTTTGGAATGGTCCACAGAGTGTGCTTGTAAATCATGCACACCCTGTACACCATTCCAATTAAGTATTGTTCTCTAAATGGGTTGATTTTGTCTCTGCTGAAAATCCCTCGTGTAGACAAATGACTGAAATCTACATCCGTCACATAGAGCATTATCTGAACAACCATGAGGGTAGGAAGGATAGGACTAACAGAGAACAACATCTGTTCCCACAATGTCTACAATCTGACATCAAGGTGGACTTAACCTTTGCCACCCCCCTGGAGGGATAGCCATCCCTACAAGTTGTGAAGACAAATATATGTTGTTGGATCTCCCCCCCCCCCCCGAGTTAAACAATGGTATTCGTACTGCTGAAAGGTGTGTTGATGCAAAAGGTATCACAGCTCAGACATGGATATGTCAGGGGCAATATCCTAGTGGCCTGATATTGTACAGTGGTGCTGTTACTACACAATCATATGGACAGCTCTGGTACAGGGACCAGATATCTACATGGGAGGGTGTAGCAACAGCCCCACTGTACTATTTCTGGCCACTGTGATATTGCACCTCAAAATGAAACCTTCACCCATAATAACTCAAACACCTTTCAGCAGTGGGAGTACCCTTGTTTACCCAGGGGGATTAACACAAACACATATATTTTTCTTCAACACATATCAAAGTAGAATTGTCTCCACAAACATATGGCAAAGGTCACTAATCACAACATCTTCTTCCTCCACACAGCTTACGGCCGTCAAGCCCAGCAGGAGACAGTGGAGGAGGCTATGTCACCCCCCAGTGAGGAGGACACAGAGGAGGGGACCAGCCGGTGGTCACCTTACCCACCATCACCATCCCCTCCAACACAGGCTGCACCACCCCTTCCAGCTGCACCACCACAGGCTGCACCACCCCTTCCAGCTGCACCACCACAGGCTGCACCACCCCTTCCAGCTGCACCACCACAGGCTGCACCACCCTTTCCAGCTGCACCTCCCCAGTACAGTGGCTGGATGCCACAGGAGGAGAGGTGGACACATCCATCCACCTCCACCAGCTACTACCCTCCATCAGCAGCACCACCACCGCCAGGGAGGCAATGGCTGCCAGGGACAGTGGCCAACACCCAATATGGGCCATATGCCTCCCAGATCAACCCACCCTCCTGGATGGCTCCACAGCATGCCCCAAGGTATGATCCAAGGTGGGGTCCCACCACCTATCAGTGGCCACCATATGACCCTTGGCCACTGGACTACACACACCTGGGCCTGATTGGTGAGCCCCAGCGCCCCCTACCCAGGGACATATTCACACCTCCACCAGCACACACATCTCTGGGCAGCTCTGCATCACTTGATGTGGTGGGCATATGCCCATCATCTGCACCAGCCACTCCAACAGCAGCCACAGCACCCTCAGCAGCAGCAGAGGATACAGCACCTCCAGCAGCAGAGGAAACAGCACCTCCAGCAGCAGAGGAAACAGCACCTCCAGCAGAGGAGGAAACAGCACCTCCAGCAGAGGAGGAAACAGCACCTCCAGCAGAGGAGGAAACAGCACCCTCAGCAGCAGAGGAAGAAACAGCACCCTCAGCAGCAGAGGAAGAAACAGCACCCTCAGCAGCAGAGGAAGAAACAGCACCCTCAGCAGCAGAGGAAGAAACAGCAGCACCAGGGACACCGGGCACATCCACCTCCAGCACCGCACGCCTCACAGGGATGGAGGCGGAGTGTATGGCCCTTCAGAGGAGACTACTCCGGTCGAGCAGGAGTACTGACAGCAATATCACCAGGAGCAGGAGGCAATCCAGGAGGAACATTGTCCAATTGGAGAGCAGGATCCAAGGTTTGGAGTCGGAGGTGTCCAGGGGGAATACACTACTCCAGCAGCTCAGGACTGGTGTGATGGACATGTTAACACAGGTCCTTGTGGAGCTGAGGGAGATAAACCGCAGGGAGAACCTGAGGATGGAGAGGGAGAACTTGCGTTCCACTGAGGGGTCTACTGCAACCACCACCCCCTCTAGTGTTACCCCTGAAGCAACACCTAGGGGGCAGAGGGTTACCAGGAGATCCACAAGGGCATCCACCTCTGGCACCCAGGCTAAGGCCCCCCACCCAAAGAAGAAAAAATGAAAGGCCCAACCTGTTAAGTTTCCCCTCAATAAAGAAAACATTTTTTTTTTAATTCCAGTCTGATCTGTTGTGTCTTCAGTTATGGATTGGGTGGCAGGGTTGTCTCCAATGCATTGCCATACAATGCAGTGAACACAACCTCTGCCTATGTGAAATGTTAGTGGGATGCTACAACATGGGTTCACACACACACCGTTGTACAAATTCAACTTGTAATACATCCCTGGAGCCATATTACACCACTGTGTTATATGGCGGTGTTGTGTGTTGAATTTGAACAACAAAACATACCCCTTAGCACAACAAATTGTACAACACTGAACATTTGTCTACATCATGTGCTGTGTTTAACCCTTTGAGTGCCAGAGTGGTAGACAACGCATTGTCAAGAAATGCGTTGGGGACCACTCTTGCACTCAGTGGGTTAATGGGATAACCAGACAAACAGCTCTGTGATTTAGCAGGGACATTATAAGCAGGATAGATAAATGGGACATGTATCCATGTTGTCTTGGATTCACACACTCATTGTGCAACTGACTTACTGAAGAAGCCAATGTTTTTAACCTAGGATTTCAACGTGTAGCACACACATTGATATCCTGGGCTGAGCATTGGGGTCTCCTGTAAGTTGAGTTGCTGTTTCCCTAAGGGTGTAACAGACTTCACCAGTGATAACACATGTCCACTTAGTCTGGTTGTTCGTTAGCCCATGTACTGAGATATGTCAAAGTGGAGCAAAATCTCCGAACATGGATTATACTGAGCAATACAGATACTGTGGACAGGTATTCACTGTGGAAGTATGTCCCCTGTATCACCTCTTCATCACTCCCACAACACATTGGTGCATCACTGCCACCATCATCTGTTTGCATTGATACATCACAGAGTCCAGTCACTGGCAAACAAGTGGTGGACTCCTGTGATGTGGGTGTTGCCTTTCCATGTATGGGGCATACTCTACCCTGGGTGTGGTAACACATTGACATATGTGTTCTCAAATATATCCTCCTACAGACACAGATAGAATGGTGATGGTTCATCTTTATTGTGTCTCAAAGTACATTAGAATGTACATGTGTTTTGTGTGTGTATTGCCTATATGCATTGAACACCTGTATGAGAACACTAAATGTACTTTGAAACTAAATTGTAATACTTCAGTAACACTGCTGCCCTGCTCATGTGTTGTCCATGAGGTTTGACAACTCTGTAGCTGAGCATCCTGACTGTACAGGTTACAACACTCAAGAATTAGTGTTTTCTGTGTCTCTATGAGAATGTTCCAGTAGAGGTTTGTGTGAACCTCAGGTCAAACTTTGCATCACCAACAACATCACCATAAACAGCAAGGGGTGATCTTCATGAAGGTGTTGTCAAGACATCAATCCAGTCACATGGAAGATCTTCAGTTCAAGGATGGATCATGTTACGGATGCCTGCGGGACAAGAGGACAGGATTTGGAGCAGTAGACCTGAACTGATCATCAAGCAACAACAATTTAGTCTTTTTCATCCCCTCAGTTTTCACAGTTACAGGTGAGTGCACAAACCATTGCTTGACAATGTGTTGTGTACTCATCTGTAACCAATTCTGTGGGGAACTAAGGACATGTGCATCAGTCCTAGGGATATGTGCCCCTGACATGTATACACACATTAACAAGTGTTCTGAGAGCTCCATGGAAGTAATGACATTGTGCTGCCACTGTGAAAGTGACAGTGGCAGCCCAATGTCATTTGTTCCATGGAACTGTTAGGACACATTTGTTGATGTGTGTATTCATGTCAGGGGCACATACGTCTGCACACTCACAGGTCTGCATGGAGTCCGTGGTAATCTGATCTACGTCTCATGACCTCTACATTGTGTGCCCATACCACTGTACATCCACCCCTGTGCTGCTCTTCTCAGCTGTAGCACAGTACAGGTCCCATATTGAGTCTGATGTCCCTTCTCATGCAAATCATTAGATAATACTCTTTCACTACTGGGCTAGCATGGTTGTTCAGGCTCTAATCATGGCATATCCAGTTAGTTGCTGTCAATCAAGCCGTGTAAGGTGATGAACATGGGTAATATGTTGTACCTTGTTTCTCCTGAGGGTGTGCGTGATATCCTTGGGGTCTGTATGTCAACGTGGAGAGTGGAATGGAGGATGGTTGCTGAGTCCACACACACAATTTTCCACGTCCACTGCCAGTGCAGTGCTGTGTCACTGTTCCTGTGGGGTGAGACAGAACAAAATGTGCAGTGTGGTTAGTGTCACAGGACTGCTGGGGGACTTGCATGGATTGTTTGCATGCCTGTGTTATACTCACAGGTGAAGTATTCCGTGATGAGCCTGTCTCTGATCTGTGCCCCTCTCATGGTCTCCTCCACATGCCCGATGTCCATGGGCACTTCCTGTATGGGGGGGTCCGGGATGTGCTCCAGCAGCCTGGTGTCCACTGCGATATTGTGCAGTATTGCGCACGCCACAATGATGTCACACACCTTAGCCGGTGCATACTGCAGTGCTCCCCCAGAGTGGTCCAGACATCGGAATCTTGACTTGAGGAGCCCAAATGTCCGCTCAATAGCATTCCTGGTTCTGGCATGAGCCTGGTTGTAGCTTTCCTGGGCATGTGTTTGGGGATTGGCCAGAGGGGTCAGTAGCCAGGACTTGCATCCATAGCCAGCATCACCTGTGTAATGTGAGTGACATGGTGAAACAGGGAGCACATGTTGTGTGAATGATGTTTTGTGTGGTGGACGTAGTAGGTGTGGGTCAGGTGCATGCTGAGCTGAGTGGTGTGTACGCCTGTGTATGTGGTGTGATTTTGTTTTGTGAACTCACCCAGTAGCCATCCCCCTGTAAAGGTTCCATTCTCAAAATCTCTGTGGACTGAGGAGTTTTGTAGAATGTATGCATCATGTGTGCTGCCAGGATATTTTGCACAGACATTCATGATCCTCATGTTGCTGTCACACACCATCTGCACGTTGATGGAGTGGAAGTTCTTCCTGTTGATGAATATCTGTGCGTCACGTGCTGGGGCCTTAATCCGGACATGGGTGCAATCTATAGCACCCATGACCCTGGGCATGCCTCCCTTTGCGTAAAAGGCCTGCTTGACGTGTATCCAGTCCATGTCGGTGGTGGGAAAATGTATATGGGTACTGGCCTTGATTTTGAGGGCTGGCAGGACCTGGGCCAGCACTCTGGAGAATGTGGCCTGGGACATGCCAGATGCGTAACCCTCAGTGGACTGGAAGGCCCCGCTTGCCATGAAGTGTATGGCACAGAGTAGTTTCTGCAGGCCAGTTAGGGCATGGTTGTGGATGTAGATGGGATCCACCTGCTCCTTGATGACCTCATACAAGGCAATGATGCTGTCAGGCCTCAACCTGTAGCGATCAATGACCTCGTCATCAGCCATTCCAAAGAGTGTGACCCTTGGGCGGTATACCCTGGGCCTTGGTGGTCGTCTATACATCCTGTGCCCTCCAGGTGGGGATGGACTCCTGTGTGGCTGCTGAGCCAGAGCCTCCTCACTTGCAACAGGTGGAGGCTGTTGATGAGGCGTGCTTGGGGTTTGCTGATGTTCCCTAGCTCTCTCCCTTGCACGCCTTCTCCGCAGTCTTCGCAACAATATGTAACCCAACATACTGTTTGCTCTATCTGTCTCTCTCTCTCTCTCTACCTCTCTCTCTCTAGCTCTCTCTCTCTAGCGCGCTCTCTCTCTCTCTCTCCCTCCCTGAGTGGAAAACAAGCCACAAGTGAGTGTGTTGAGTTGTCCCTTTAAGTACTTGCTAGGGCGTTGTGTAGGTGTGGTGATGAGGTGAGTGCTGACCAATGGAGAGTTGTTTGTGTCCAGGTAAGTGTTTGCAGGTGTGTGTGTGTGTGTTATAAGATGTGGTGTGTTGTGCTTGTTCTGTGTGTGCCATTTGCGGGCGTGCAGTTGTGGGGTGCAGGTCGCGTGTTGATGTTGCCCAGGTGAGCTTGTATTTGCAGGGTCCGCTTTGTGTGATGACCCCCATTGTTCCGTGCCATGTTGTGTTGTTGTTTTTTTGTGTGTCATTGTTCCTGTGGTGTTGGTTGTTGTTTTGTGTGTAGTGATTTGTGTTGTGTGTGCATGTTTTTGTGTTGTTTTGGCATTGCACGGGTTAATTTTCCCATTTACATGGTTGTGCGGTAAGCCTTTTGTGTGTTTTCCTCTGTAACGGGTGTTTAGTTTTGGCCGTTAAGTGTCTAACGTGTGTGAGAAGTGGGTCTTAACTTTTAGCCGTTAGGTGTGTCTTTTTTTCAGCCGTTATCAGTACCGCAAGCCTTTGAATAGCTCTGGGGTATGTTGTTCCATGTTGTTCCATGCGTCTGAATGCACGTAAGTGTAGCGGCCGTAGGAATTGTGCAACTGCCGTTAGCTGTTGTTTAGACGGATCTTTGAATTGCAACATGACACTTAACGCACCCGTTAGTGTTTTTTTTGGTTAACGGCTGCCTTTAAATCGAGCCCTGAGTGTCTCGTCTACCTCTGTCTCCCTTGCTATCAAAGTAAGGGAGAGAGGAGTAGAGAGGAGACACCTAGTGGTAAAAAAAAAATACAGCAGCTGGGGGTATTAAACCCTTCATTGCTGGTGCAGGAGGCTGGCTAAATGCAGGTCAATGTTTGACCTGCAATTATATACTTTTTTTTTTTTTTTTTTTTTAAACACAACACACTTTTTTTACAAAAAAAAAAAATTATATACACTTATATATACCACCAAATGTCAGGGATAAAAAAGTGTCAAAATAGGGTGGGAAAAAGGGACATGGGAATTTTCACCCAGGGGGGACAGTGGCCACTTTAAACTGCGCATTTTGTAGGTATGACTGACCGGTCATACTTTTCATGCAGTCTCCATAAAAATTTAACCCTTTGTGGCCAATTGATCCCAGGAGAAAAAATGGTGGTTTTTTTACTTTTTTTTACATTTTTTTTTTCAATTTTCATAAAGTAAATGGTGGGTTATCCATATATATGGGGTATAAAAAGAAATCCCTATTTGTTCTTAAAAAAACAGTATGTAATTTATGGGGGTGGAATAAAAGACTTAGAAGGAAAACACTGTTGAACAAAGACATAGTCAAAAAGGTCAGAATTGCTCCGGTCCTTAAGGGAAAACTACCTCAGATTTTCCCGGTCCTTAAGGGGTTAATGTATGCCTAAACTTCCTGTTCTGGGTACATTTATTTATTTTTGCTTCTGCTATTGGTAATGATAAATAAGAGCTAAAGTCAGTTAATTTATTAACCCTTTGAGTGCCAGGGGGTACACAACGCATAAGGGTTAAGATGTAAAAGGGTTAAGATGTGAAATGAAATGGATCTATACCTGGGCTCTTTGTAGCCAAATGGATTACGAGGAGATACAGTTCAATGTGTTCTTATAAGTGTACCTATAAGTCCTTACATTAAATAGTGAATAAATAATGTGGATATACCACATTTGTGGTGGACCTACAATAGAAAGGTTCTCTGATATGGGTATTTAGTGATTACCAGGCTCATAGTTTAAATGGGCAAACTTGATGGGGATTGAGTTATTTCAATATACCCCCCATTTTTTTGTTATATTCATTATTTTTGTTATGTACCAATATCACTATTATGCAATAACAGATTGGAGAATTTATCTCTGTTGCTTTAAGGAATTAAATGGGAGTGAATACCTTAATGTACTGATCTGTGGGGGAGACATCTGTTTTACCCCACTCTGAATGGCTTTAGGATTAAACTGGAACCTGAGCAATGCTAGTTAGAATTTGTGAGAAAAAACTGTTTCGGTACCAACTTATGTATATTAGGGGAGGATATATGTGTGATTGCGCTGTAACGGTGATTTAAATGGTGGCTGTCTGGGGAGATGAGGTGGGGATCATATGCACCCATTGAATGTTATATCGATGTGTGCATGTGTCCAGTTATCGTCTCCAATGGGGGGACTGACCCATATGCACTGGTAACAAGATGACATCATATACATTCAAGAAGCATTACATGAGAGTTATGAAAGGTGAAATAAATTGAATCTGCTTTAGACATGTTTAAATATTAGGGAACAATTTTTCATGTGATACTGTATCAGAATATAATAGTTGGGACAATGGATTGCCATCCGATCTGGGCCTCAGGTCTACATGTGTACCTTGTTAGGATAATCACTTTGGAAACCCCAGTTTATTTCTGGTGGGAAAGGTTAAAAGAAGAGATCAGAAAAGACCAAATGGAGTGCCTTGAGAAGCCTATGTTGCTATGTTAAGCTATTTCTAGTATCTTACTCCCTTGAAAACACTATGCAGAATGTTGATGTTGGCGTTCCCAGAAAGAACATATAGCCCAGTCTATGACTTCATCAGAAAGGGCAACACGTCACCCAAAAAACAGCTTCATTCTTTCAAAGAAGCTGGATCAAAGTGACCCATCCACCAAACCAAGCAAGATAGGATAACAAAAGCAAAAAGAACCAGAAACACCTAAAGTATCAAATAGTACAAACAAACAGAAAAAAACAAAATTAAAAGAGAACAATACATTTATAATTGTATGCAATATGCACAGTCATATCATATATTGTATTTTTTACATGATACAGGATAAAATTCATTCCTATGAGTTCTTCTTACATGGATCTCCAGGTAGGAGCATCTGTTTATAAAAAATGTTTTCTTGGATAACAAATGAGTAGACTGTCAATTTATAGCACTTATATGATTCATATGAGTGATATGGTCATTCCACTCTGGTCATGGAGAGTAATTTCAGGAATCCAGTATAAAGCAATAAGAACACATCTTTAGGATACAAACTGTAAAGGCTATGTTATAGTGTTTTGAACAAAACTGCTAAATACATTTTCCATTATTAATCGTTTCAAGCGTCCCTTTAACCTTCTTCAGCTGTGATTTTCTGGTCACTTTTATCAGTTAGATAGAGGTCATGACTGTAAAAAATCCTTGCAGGAAATGAGAAAATATTGTCATTGAAAAGGGGTGTTTAACAATAAGAAGCAGTTTTCTCTCACGTAGGTTAGAATGACACAAGGTCACTGTCTAAAAATTGTGAAAGGCTTGTTTACTGTATTCTTTAAAAATATGTTTTATTATATTGTGAAATGTTTTTTTCTCTGCACAAGAAGTAGAATCAGTAAGTGCATTAATGTATTGTTAGCCTTCTAGTAATTTAGATATGATCTATTAGATAAGCTAATTGGGAAATTAACACTAAAAATTACTAGGCTTTATTAAATGCAATATAGTATATAATAGAACTATTCAATTGCCATTGGCTGGCCAGGGATGGCTGCATTTGTAGTGTACAAAACTTGGAGGGACTCAAGTTGCCCTGTCATGTTGTAGTGACAGGCATTTCTACATTGCTTCACTGCTTTTTTTTACACTGTATCTTTTTTATATGGTTGCACCTTCTCCTTTCACAGTCCCACACAGAAATCTCTCTTGAAAAAAATTAATAAAGCTCCCTGTCTGGGACATAAAAGTGTAAAAAAAAAATTGGTAAAGATGAAAAAAAACAAACATAAAGAGCATAAGCAATTTGACTGTACATATTATTGACTTGCTAAATATGTAAAGTAAAAAAAAACACAATTTTAAATCAATTTGTCCTCTACAACCCCCCCCCAGTACTGTTCACTGATTTCTCCAAACACTTCTATTTTCTCCTGTGTTATTCAAGTGTATATTTTTGTATTGTTGATTGTGAAAGCTAAGAATAACTATATCTTTTTGAATTTGTACCCTTGACAAATGACCTATAAAAAGCGTTCCAGAGAGCATGTTAGGTAGTGCCTTGATGCAGTGAAGGTTGAGATCCACTGGCCTACTAGAATGAAAGCCCTACCTACCTCATGATAGGCACATGGGACATAAAAAAGATATATATGTAGCTCCCCTACATGCAGCGAGTGAGAATAACAGCTGCTAACAGAGGTAAGGACATTAGTAATGACAGAAAATTATCTATATCTGTAAATGGCTATAGAAACCAGCAAATGGCCACAAGTACTAACACTGGATGCTAGAGACAGATCCAATGTATCTAAAAAAATGCAACTGAGATTTCTGTACCACTCAGAGGGTTGAGTGATATAGTAACTTCAACTAGTTCAACTGTGCTCAGTGATGATATCTTCAAAATCTTCTCTGTTAGGCCCTGTTCACAAGGTTGACATTGTACTGAAAAATCCCATGATATTGATTGCTGTGGGCTGGCCATCCATCATGCCCATGCTATTTGCCCCTGAGACAAAAATCTCACTGGGATTACAAGACATTGCAGATAAATATATGAACGGCTTGGGCAGAACTATGCTGCCATCTGTTAAAATCATCTTTGTGAGCAAGGCCTTAGTGATATATATGATACCAGAGTATCTTGGTTAGTATACCCAGCTCTAAACAACCCATTCAACTCATAATTCAACATATACACACATAATTAACATATCTATAATTAAATAACACACCAATTTGCATTTATTAAAGCTGAGGTTTGCTAATTTCATAATTTCTTAAAATACCCCATGAGAAACAGATTCTTTTCCTTCACTTTACTCACAAATTGTTCCATGTGTACATTCAGGACCTTATGCAGAAAGCAAAAGATGGATATACAGCACTGCTTCCAGAACATACACTACCAACTATCCAAAATTCTCATTGCTTCAAATGCTTTGGCGTCCTCTCTAGCATTCAAAGGCTTAAATTAAATGGCATTTGTTATGTTCCCACTATGGTGCACATGGTTTACTCCTGCATTGTTAATTTTTACTGTGTAGGGTCCTAAATGTATACATGAGGCATTTTGTGAAAACTAAAGTCGAAATCATAATTGATCCAGATTGTAACAAAACTCTGATGACCTGGGTCAAAGTGATTAAAAAAACATCTTTGCATTCATGTAGTAGATACTGATTAGTTGCTCAAAGGGTCTTGTTACCAAGAGAGAGAGAACAGGCCACCTGTTCTGTGTATATAAAGCCCAAGCAGGTTTAAGGCAGTTTGAAGACAGGTGTGCTCCTTTTACTAATACTGTTCCAGTCTGACTACTTCTCACTCAAACTGCCGTGTGCAATTGCCCCAAGGAAAATGACTGGTAACTTGAGATTTAAAGCAGAGATTGGCACAGCTTGATGCTGAATCTCACAATTCAGGGAAAGAGAGTTTTACAAGCATATGCTGCTAAGTTATATGTGGAAACTCTGCATCATTAATTACTTTCACATGTACAATTTTTAGTCATTGTTTGTTATTATATTACTTATTTTATTGGGTTTAGCACCCTATGTTCAAATGGGATACAAAAGGATTTCTAGGCCAAACCAATTGCACCATAAGGGATTAATAAAAACTCTCACAGTTTTCAATGATTTAACTGGAGCTTTTAACCCCTTGAGCGCTAGAAAGTCTTCAATGTATTGTTTCACAATGCTTTGGAGACCACTGTCGCACTCAAGGGTTTAAATCTCCTCATTTAAACCAATGGGAATATTTATTTGGTCTAGCTGGCTTGCCACAAAATCATTATAGTTTTCCTTTGAACATTAGGCCTTATTGTTGTTTGCTGGTAAGGATTCTAATAACAATATGCAACAATGACAGTATAGGTACTCCAGTTAGTGAAAAGGTAGGATAAACCATTTCATATGAGGCATTGCTTCTCAACAGTATAAGTTTTCCTCAGAATCACTGAAAAAATAGTTTTGTCTAAATAATTTGTTAGATTTTGTTTCACAAATTCAATATTTTTGTCACAAAATAGATTTTGTCACATACTATTGTTATTGTCATAAAATGTATTTACTGTATTATTGTGTCTCCAGATGACAGTTTAATAATCTACGCAGGCAGTCACTGCACCAAACCACACCCCCAACATTTCCCATTCACTGCCCAGTAAACCTGCCCAGCAGGTGGCTATCACCGATCCAGAATCCAGCTAGCTCTTACAAAACTGCCCTAGACTTTTATGTACATACTAGTGTAAAAGCCCAGCATTCTGTGTGTTTGGGCAGTCTCTTCTGCACATGACTGTGCGTTCGGGCACTCTTTACTGTGCATGACTGCATCAGACAAACATACATCTGATCTTTTATATTATAGGAAAGGATACACACGCATACATACCAACTATATTGCTTGAAAGGGGAGGAAAATAGATGTCAGGAAGATAAGAATGAGAGAATGGTTTTAACCTCCCTGAAGAAGCATTGTTACAATAGAAAACACATAGGAGAGGAGATTAGTTTCATTTTATTATTTTAAACTGAGCAACATTATCACTTAGTCCTTGACTGCTTTTTACCTCTGGAGAAATTTCATGGCCAGCTCCCACATTTATTGAAGATAGCTGACCATGCTGTAGAACCACAGATGCATAGAACCACTGCCCTTTGGGCTTAAAACCCAGTGAGAGCATCATCCCTCATCCCTGGAGGACCAGCAACAGACAACAGACAGCATAACGCAAGACGCCTTTCATCTCTTTGATTGCATTCATCTTGTTACATCAAAAGGGTGATTTGCACAGAGTTACATTGTGCACAGGAGGTATGCAGTCCTCTATAGTCCCTTGAAATTGAACTGCACTCAAGACCACCGTGCACTGTGGAGGATGCCAGTCTGGAGAGGTAATACAGTATAATTTTTTTACTTTGATGGGAGAGGCCCACTGCTGTTGGTTTATACAGAACTATTGAGAACTTTGTCTAGATAATTTTCCATAGACTGCAGGCCATCTATCCACTATCTGCAGGCCACCTATACACATACTGGCTCAGTATTTGTAGGCATTGTTCAGTATTTTTATACAGTATGATTATGGGTATTGTGTGTATTTACATTTTATGTGAGTAAATTATATATACACATACATTGCCTGCTTTCTTTGTATATTATTGCCTCATAGGACATCAGTGCCTTTTTAGTTCATTATAACACACTCCTTATAGTCTATGTTCTAGTTGTTACCTTTTAGACAACTGCATACCCAGTCTTACAGGGTTGCAGCAGTTTTATTTAGGCATAGTGATTACTGGTTAGTTTTTATCACTATCTATTATGAAGTCTGAGTGCCTTTTCCCCCTCACATAGGAGTAGTGAATGCAGAAAAGTTGTGAGAGAATATAGTATTGGATGGAGTAGAAAACTGTGGTGGATTAGATGGAGTAGAAAATTCTGGTGATGAAAGGAAAAGACTGAAGAGACATGAGGAGGTGGGAGAAGTAACAGGAAAAAGAGGTGTTTGGGGTAAGAAATAAGGAAGAGTTATTTGGGGCTAGAAATAGGTATGTGTTAGAAAATAGCAGGTAGGAAGGCATTAGTAGGATCTGAGAGATGAGAGTTTAGAGGAAATTAAGTAGGAAAAGAGGAGAGAAGATGACACAAAAGGGGAGTGTAGGCATAAAAGGCCATATGGATAAAGGTAAAATATGTAGCAATTGTTGAGAAAACATTTACACAAAAGTTAAAAATATAAATGCATTGAAGACCTTTAACATTCATGGAGTTTAAAACCATATTTGAATGAATGGAAATTTGGAAATTCTCACATGTCCCCTATTGTTGATTTGCCCTAGCATTTGTCCAATGTTTATTTGTACATCAACATCACCAAGATCTGGAGTTGCTATGAGGCAAACAACGTAATCATTGTGAGACAAATACACTATTTTAGAATGGTATAGCTAGCATGACACTGTTGCTTTAACAAGTTGTAGTAGGTGAAGGAGACAATTCTTAAGGGAACAGTACCAGAATGTATCAGTGGGTGAGAGTTTAAAGTGAATCTATCACCAGTTTACAAGTTTTGATGATAATGTAGAATACTTAGCGAATAATTATAAAATGTTATATTTTTTTAAACGTTATTTGCGAGAAAATTACAGTTTAAAATATGCCCAGCAGCCTACTTCCGGGTAAACTGCTCTTGCCATTCTGCCTCTGCTCCCATCACTCTCCCCAGCATCCTCCAATGATGGAGGAGTTCTGTTAGTAAGTTGGAGCGTTCTCATTGGCAATGAAATTGCTCCAGCTTACTAACAGAACACCTCCGTCATCGGAGGTTGCTGGGGAGAGTGACGGGAGCATAGGCAGTGCGGCAAACTACGGTAAGAGCAGTTTAGCAGGAAGTAGGCTGCTGGGCATACTTTAAACTGTAATTTTCTCGCAAATAATGTTTTTTTTAAATAATAATGTTTTATAATTATTCGCTAAGTATTCTACATAATGATCACAACTTGTGAAGTGGTGATAGATCCACTTAAAGGAGCACTGATCACCAGTCAACGTAGTTTAGTAGACACATAGTGACTGTGTGTCACCACACAAAATAAAAGGTCTACAATTTTAGAAAGGCTGCTTTTATCTTATTAGTGAGCATGTCAGCCATTCCTTTGCAGAAAAGGGACTGTTTCACAATGTGATGGAACAATGGGAACATTTAAAACATTATATTGTATTGTAAATTGTATTGTATTAGGCATGTTAAGAAATGTAAACTAAAATGATAACCAACCTGATTCTCTGGAGTGGTGGCAGTAGGGGTGTGTAAAAAGTGAGAAAAATTTCCTGCATGACTTTTCGTGAAAAAAAGACAATTTTTCTCTTTTTTCATGAAAATTGTCTCTTTTTCTCCATTGCTAAATATTCCCCATTTTTCCCCTATTACAACACATTTTTTGCCTATGTTTCCTATGATGCAACATTTCCCAGCACAATATTACTTCTTCTGAGAGCTGTAGTGGATAAATAAGTAGCTGAAAGTCCTACCTTGAGTAGATAAGTCCTACCTTGAAAAATGTTTTAGCATGCAGAGTACATTTGTCCTTTGCTTACAACACTAACTTCCTGCTTAAGTGACAACCTAGTGTACAACCTACAATGTGGCAGATGTGTGCAGTAGTGGTGGTGACAGGACTGGCATGTTGTGATCGGTGGGATCTTGGCAAACTGCATCCACCCCGGGAAGAGAGGAATCATCCTCATTTATTACCCACATCAGACTCACAGTCAGCTGTCTGTCACCTAATATATTTATTTGTTTAATTATGTATGTATTCATTTTTTATTTTTTATTATTATTTTATTTTTTTTATTATATTTTTATGTATTTATTTTTTAAGTTGTCCACCCTACCTTATCACAGTTAGCCCAAAAAAAAATAACTAAAAAAAACAAAGTCAACAACTTCTTTACCCAGACTTCCCCAGCATAGAGACACAGTAAAAGCAAAATAAGCAAGCAAAGTGGACCCCAGATGCCTGTGTCTTACCAGTTAGGCCCACTGAATTTTGGTGTATTCCTCCCTTCTTTCCCCCCAGAATGCCGCCACACTCCCCTGATACAGAGAACAAATATCCTACTTAAAAGACTCCCTAAACTAAAGTTCAATTACACTTTATTTGCTCTAGCTCAAAAATGTGCTGCTTTCTCCTCTCACAAATACAGAATGTCATTGTGTGAGAGCCTGGCACCCTTATATATGCCTATAGAAAAGTAGAAAAACATTCCCCAAGTGGGAAGTGCCATTTTTCGCCGATTATGGTTTGAGGCAAAAGTGTTCGCCCATCCTTAGTGGCAAGTCCTATAAAGAATAAAATTATGCATACATGAAATACAGACAGACTCATCCAGAGGAAGATAGAGAAGTTTACAATTTTGAACAACATTCTGTTAGCAAGAGTGGTTGCTTTTCTGGAAACAAATTTGCATCCCTTCTCTAAAACGGGTTGAAGTTGTCTATCACCCATGAGAACAGCTCAGCTGGGGTTGGAAAACTGGCCTTGCAGCCATCAACTTTACTCATGGCGTTAGCTGCGGCAAGGAAATCCCAGAGACTGCCAACATACTCACGCTCTTAACTGCCTACATCCTTGGAAGCATATTGTGATAGTGACAGAGGCAGCTCAAAGAAGAGCCAAACAATTGTACAAGGAAGAGAGGAGGGAAAGGATGAAATGATAGAAAAAAATTAAATACATTAAGTGAAGCATTTGAAGTATTTTACATGAAAAGACAAATCTAGAACTAGAGGGCCTGCTCTAGATTTAGAGGGTGGAAAATTCAGAAATAATGTAGCAAGTAGAACACCCTCCCAGCAGAAGGGGTAGATGAGGTGCTAATACAGTAAAGGAATTCAATAATGCATGAGATAGATATAGGTATCTTCTGTTTCTGCGTTTTATCTGGATAAGAAAATGAGAAGACTGGATGGTTCAATTGGTTCATGTTTGCTGTCAAAATCTATGTTTCTATGTGTGAAACAGAGGAGGGGGTTAGATGAGAAGTCATTAGGCAGAAGAGAAGAGGTTGAGGAAGAGTGATATATTCAGAATTTTACTACTTTTTCTTGCTCTAATAAAATGCTGATTGTTTACCACTGCATATTTTGTTATGAAAATAAACTATAATTATAAATAAGGAAGTGCAAACTGTAAAAGAGCAGCATGTGTGCTAGAAAGCAGACACACATTAATGGTGTGAATCATTTTTCTGAATGCAGAACTGGGACATACTGTTGTTCTTGGTATTTCAAAAAAATAATTATTTGCCTTGACAAACACAAGTTACTATTCCTAGTTTTGCAAAAATTGCAGCTTTATAGAATGTGCTAAACAGCCCCTATATTAATTAGAAAAAATAATTTACAAATTACTTGTTTTTCCATTGGTCTATGACAGTGGTTCTGAAACTTCTTGCAGCGGTGAAATCATTTAGTTTAAATTGAAATCCCTATGAAACAATAACAATTATTTAAAGGGACAATTGGATGAATGTACAAAAGTAATTCTACTATAAATCAGACAACAGAATTTATTTTTTTAATCTATGCCCCTATATTAATTAGAAAAAAAAGCTTTTACAAATTACTTGCTTTTTCCATTGGTCTATGACAGTGGTTCTGAAACTTCTTGCAGCAATGAAACCATTTAATTTAAATTGAAATCCCCATGAAACAATAACAATGATTTAAAGGGTCAATTGGATGAATGTACAAAGGTAATTCTACGCTAAATCAGGCAATACAATTTATTTTTTGAATCTATGCCTGTCTACTGCCAATTTACTGAGCTAAATATGCAAAAAGTCTGCCCCTAATACTATTTACACCAAGAGGAGGACAATAGAGGAGTCTGTCAGTGATTCAAGGCATTCTTTTCCACTATTCCTTGTTGAACCCAGTTGATTAAACAAGCTGGTGAGATGGATCAGTTGGTTAAGGCACCAGCGGTAGAATCTGTTCAGACCGCAAGGTCGCAGGGTCGACTCAGCCTATTATCCTTCCAAGGTAGATAAAATGTGTACCATTAAATTGGGTAATAATATCTATATCCCCAAGACATACTAGAACATGAGAGACAATCTCAATGTACCCTTCCTGTTTAAATACTTTGATATTATTATTATTAAGGCATAATAGAAATGCATCCATGTACGCTCTCTCACGCTATGGGACTGGTGTACGGAGTTTCCTGGATTTAAATTTCTAACTATGTTGGAAACTGGTGAAGATTAACAACTGGTATGCACTATATTGAACATCCTCTGCTGTACAGCCACTGGCATTAGAGTTTAACTCCAGTGAATCTGCACTGACTAATTTGTACATTCACTACACTGTCACCAAAAACCTAAATGGGTTCATTTCTATTGAAATAATATGTACAAGTAGCTAGCATTTCTTTCTTTTGGTACAAAAGTTCTAAAATGTGTATAAATAAATGTGAAAAGAGGCTAGAAGCTAAATGTGTTAATTGTTATTAAAGTGATAGTAATGTTTCATAATAAAAGCAGCTCTAATTAATCATCATAGTATTTGGGCCATGGAGAGTGTTATTTCAATTCTGTCAGAGTCATAGTTCAAGAGTAATTCAACAATAAAGTATCCCCCTCCCGCCCCTTTTACTAATGTAACACTGCTCAGCCAGAGCAGAAGGGAGGTGCCCAGGTAGACTGCAGAGAGGGACAATCTTCAATTAAGATAAGGGAAAAACCTGAAAAGCTTGTCAAGGGGGGTAGGGCTTTCATTGTTCTAATAGCAAAAAGATTGTCCCCTGCTGTTATCTGTCTGGTCTTACAACCAGATCCCCATCTGCGAAGAGATGTCTTACACTAGGTAAAAGGGGCGAGAGGGGAAACTTTGCTTGTGAATATCTCTTAAACCATAAAGGTTTGAGAGATAAGACTTATATCGTTCTTCATGTTTTTTTAATGCCTACAAAATAAAATAAAGATAAAAAGAAGTATTACTATCCCTTTAAGCTTGTTAAAAACTATTAAATATTAAGGAGCAGTAAACTTTTTTATGAAAAGCCTACATTATGGGGCTATGCCTGCAGAACAAAACAAGAATACTCTCAACACTGTCATGTTTTTTTTATCCAAAAGCAAGAACTGTTGGAATTGTCAGATAGGGAGTGACAGCGTAATTACATAGTAACATAGTAACATACCATCAAGTCCAGCCCATGCCATATCCCCTTTGTTGATCCAGAGGAAGGCAAAAAAAAAAAAAAAAAAAAAAACAACACTTGAAGCCATTTCCAATTAAGCTCCAAGTGGGAAAGAAATCCTTCCTGACTCCTAATGGCAGTCGAGTATTTCCCTGGATCAACATCCTATCTGCTTTGAATTCCTTATTGTGAAAAAACCTGCCTTTGTTTTAGACAAAAGCTCTTTTCCTCTAGTCTTAATGGATGACCTCTAGTTTTTTGTACAGCTCTTTGAGTAAATAGACTCTTAGAGACTTTGTATTGACTTAAATGTATTTGTAAATGATAATCCTGTCACCCCTTAGATGTCTCTTCTCTGATGTAAAAAACCCTAGTTTGGCTAGTCTTGCTTTATAACTTAGATCCTCCAATCATTCTAACAGTTTTGTTGCATATTTTTGCAGTTTTTCCAGTTCAATAATGTATTTATTTTATGAAATGATGCTCAAAACTGTACTCCACATTCCAGAAAAGGCCTTACCAAAGATTTATAGACAGCATTTATCTACTTTAACTGGATAGTAAGGTTTCACAATAAAAGCAGCTACAATTGATCTTCATAGTATTTGGGCCATGGATAGTGTTATTTCAATACTGTCCAATTTGTAGTTTAAGAGTAATTGAATGTTAAAGTATCCCCCTCCCGTCCCTTTTACTGATGAGCACTGCTCACCTCAGAGCAGCAAGACTGTCAGGATGGATCACAGAGAGGGACAATCTTCAGTGAGCATAAGGAAAAACCTGTCAAGGGGGGCAGGGTTTTCCTTATGCTCAAAGTTAGAAGATTGTCCCTTGCTGTGAACTGTCTGGTCCCAGGACCAGATTCCAAATCTGAGGGGAGGAGGCTTATACTAGGTGAAAGTGGCGGGAGGAGGATACTTTATCATTCAATTACTCTTGAACTACAACTCTGACATTATTGAAATAACACTCTCCATGGCCAAATACTATGAAGATTAATTGGAGCTGCTTTTTTGTGAAAAATTACTATCCCTTTAAAACACATATGACACTTCTCTGCGCATTCACTCAGTTTATCCATATCATTGTGCAGAGAAAAAACATCCTTCTCTGCATGTATTTCCTTACAGAGCTTAATATCATCAGCAGAGATTGAGATACTACTTTCAGTGCCCACTTCTACATCATTGGCAAACAAATTAAAAGCACTGGGTACAGGACTGAACCCCGGGGCACCCCACTTACAAATTTAGGCCAACATAAATAGGTTCTATGGAAAACAGAAAAATAGTAGTGACCACGCTAGATGACCATAGCCTTTTATGTATCTTAAAAATATATATTAAATTTTCGAAGTGTATGTCTTCATGTTCTTTTGTATGTTCAAAAATCAACAAACAGAATTCTAATAAATATATATATATATATATGGGGAAACGAATGGGCACTCCGATGCTGGATGAAAATAAACAAAATGCCTCGGTGCTAAGTCCAAGAAATATACAGCATGGTTATGGTGAAATGATCTCCCACCAAGGACTAAAGTAAAGCACTCGAAGGTCTTTCTAGTTTACAAATCAAGGTGTTTATTGTTCGACGTTTCGGCTCAAACAAGAGCCTTTCTCAAGAAAGGCTTGAGAAAGGCTCTTGTTTGAGCCGAAACGTCGAACAATAAACACCTTGATTTGTAAACTAGAAAGACCTTCGAGTGCTTTACTTTAGTCCTTGGTGGGAGATCATTTCACCATAACCATGCTATATATATATATATATATATATATATATATTCAAAATAAAAAATATGATCTTTATTGAGAGTGCTATGGTAATGGCATTACAACAGAACTATATAATTTAAATACTAGACCAGGCATAGTCAATAAGCAGGCCATAGTCCAAATCTGGACAGGCCAATTTTGCCTGGATCCTGATGCCAGGGGCCATTTGGGTAGATAACAAAATTTCACCTACCTGTTCCACCGAGGTGTAAATCACAAAACAGATGAGTTTTGCTCCTCCTCTGGTCAGATAATGCAGAGTGCCAGAATATTACATCATATATTAATACAACAGTATGAATATTGTGGTATCTGGTGTTACCTTTTTTTATTTGGACTAATAGTTAATATTTTAAGACAAGCTTTTGAGAGAACAAATCTCTTCCTCCAGTCAAGTAATACTCATGTTATATCTTGGCATACTGTATCATTAGGCCATGAGAGGACTGTGAAGGAGACCTGCTATAGAGGTATGTGCTGGAGAAGGCACAGACATCTGGCTTCAACCGCTAGACCCCCAGGGATAAAATGTCTTCCAGGAAATGCAGGCAAGCAAGAGGGGACTCAAGAATACTGGTGGATGGAAGAGAGAGAGGATCATGAGAGAAAGGGAAACGGAGGAAGGATACTGGTATAGAGATAGGGAGGAAGGATAGTGGTTGAGAGAAGGTAGAAGGTAGAATACTGGAGAAGATAGAAGAAGTGGGAATACTGTTGGAGACAGAGGGATGATAGAAGGGAGGAAACATACTGATGGAGAGTGAAGGAGGGGATACTGTTGGAAAGAGGAAAAATAGGCAATACTACTGAAGAGAGTATGGAGTTACTAATGAAGGCAGAAGAAGGATGGATGGGTAGGTAGGGGTTGAGAGAGGAAGAAAGAGTGAGAGAGGGATGGACAGACAGACAGAAGGTCAACTTATATTCAGGGTTTTTCTTCCGAAATATAAAAATGGGGTGTCGCCTAAATTTGAGATACCTCTGTACTTGCTCAGGACACACTGGGGATCCACAAAACCCAGTCTAAGAAACAATGACCTATGATACAGAATAATAGCTTCAAGGAGCATAGAGAAGCATCAATAAGCACATGGCAGCATCTGTTTAAGAGTTACAATTTCTAGAGAAAACCAAATGCATGTTAGATTACAAATACAAAGTCTAAAAATTCTCATTGATTTAAATAAGGCTGTTAACCCCTTAAATGCTAGTCCCCAGCCACTCCTGCACAATGTGTTGGAGACATATCTAGCATTAAAGGGGTTAAAAGTCCCATTAATCTCAATGGGCATGTTTAGTCAAGACTTTTGCTATAGTTGATTTGACCTAAAATTGCTTTTTCCTTTATACATAAAGCCAGTTCTGTCTAATTCCAGTGTAGCACAATATACCAGATCACTGCTGCCATCTAATGTTCAAAATGTTCTTAAAGGACTCAGTGATATTACAAAGAGACACACAAAGTGTATCAGCTATTTACTGAATGACTCTTCTTTTGTATTTGAAAAGCTTCTTTGTAAGAAGTGGCTGATCCAAGTGTAGAAATTGGCAAATTGGAACCGAGGAGGCTCTCAGCAGTATGTCACATAGTCATGACTGTTATTATCATTTATATGTAAACTAGCTGAAGAGCCCATGTACACGGGCCACAGTGCCAGCCGGTCGCAGTGCAGTCATGCCCAGCAGAGACTGCCCGTGCAGCGGCTGATATGGAGCGGGGTACTCCGAATTCAGAGCAGGGTCCTCTCTGCTCCCCACACCATATCAGCCGTGGCGCGGGCCGTCTCTACTGCGCATGACTGCGTTGTTACAAACTTTTTAGCGAATTATTATATAGGATAGGTTAACCATTCCTCTGTGATGTACACTTCCATGATGATAGCTGCAGTCCCCAGTAGCTGGGGTTAACCCTTTGAGTGCCAGAGTGGTCACAATGTGTTGTGTACCCCTCTGGCACTCTAACTGTTAATAGATTGACTACTTCTATTTTACACTATACCTGTACTACAATGGGTCATATGCCCAAAAAACAGAGTAATTCTGAGGGAAACCAGCTGTACCATAGGAAAGAAACATTAAAGACATAGTAATGTTTCATATACTGTGTAGCTCAGAACATTGAGCATATATAATAGTGTGATCTGCGATGCTCGTACACTTCAAAACTTTCTAGTTAAAATGTAGTAATATGTTGAAGCTGATCTCTCCCACCCCTTTCCCTGATAGCAGGCCACCTCCCATAGTTCTGAAAAACGGTCCCAGAACCGGACAGATCACAACAGGGGATAATCTTCCCTTGTTCAGTATAAGGAAAACCCTTTGCTCCTTGACTAATACTGCATGAAGATTGTCCGTTGTTGTGATGCGCTGTTGGATCAGGGACACAAATGCTTACATATGGGAAAGGGGCAGGAGGAATCAACTTCAAAATATTATCACACTGTAGCTAGCAAGTTTTGAAGCGTATAATGTACTATTACATATGCTCAACGTTCTTAGCTACATATAATATTAGGCTGACCATATGTCCCTTTTTAAACGGGACAGTACCGTTTTATTCATATTTCCAGACTGTCCCATCTTGTTAATATAAATGTTAATTTTGTCCTGTTTTTAATATAACTTATATATAGTTTTTAATATTTTGTAAAAAAAACTGAACGCGGCTTGTTTATTTCTCATAAGATAAAGTAAACCGGAACTTCCTTTCGTCACACTAGTGGTTTTACTGTGGTTTTACTGTATACATTGATTACCATAGAGTCTTACAACTCGAGTGACTCATAACTGTCTAAGACTCTCAAGTCTATGGTATATTACCATAGAGTCTCTTATACAGTGATATGATGATGAGTCATAAGACTCTATGGCAATCAATGCGTACAGTAAACACAGTAAAACCACTAGTGTGAGTGACGAAGAGAGGAAGTTGCGACTTACTTCGGTGGCGGGCGTTTTGGCCAGAGAGAGAGAACACCACTAGTAAGAGACCAAGCAAACACGTTCTCGCTTCTTGCAGCTTACTACGACCAGACTCGGAGTGACTGAGTCCCACTGTCCGTCTGGCCCACACCCCGTCCCGTTTTTGTCTCAAGGAAATATGGTCAGCCTATGTAATATGAAACATTTCTATCCCTTTAAAATTGATCTGAATGAGATTTTTATTAACCCCTTGAATGCTAGTAAGGCCTCCAATTCTTTGCAAAGCAATGCACTGGAGAACTGTCTAGCATTCAAGAAGTTAAAATTGCCATTTAAAAGAGTGGAATTTAGGGACATTTTTTGCTGGTCCATATTGTGGAGCTGGGTTTGCAGCAAAAATGACTCCACTTTTACTTTGTACATATGGAGCACTGAGTCGTGATAGTGTTCACACGCTTTATATATGCATATCTAATATACATGGTCTCTTTTCACATTGAATGCCATAACACAAGTGGCTTAAAAGCACCATATTCTATCCCTAAGATGTGTTGCATGGATGAAAATGGACAGGCACCCTTTAAAGCAAAAATATGTACTATAGGGTTTGAGAAAGATAATTCTATAAATTGACATTAATAAAAATGGGTTTTAACCTTTGAATGCCAGATAGATATCCAGTGGATTGGGTTGAAATACATTGGATCCCTCTAGCATGCAGGAGGTTAAATCACAATTTATATCAATGGAAAATTTCCTCCTATGGTACAGTTGGTTTGTTCCAGAATTGTACCTCTTTAGCTTAACGAATAAAGTCCCTAGAATTCTAAAATGAACTTAAAAATGTCTTCTCATTATCCAGCATGTACAGCTCCCATGGGGACCTCTTACTGCTCATGCAAGAGGATAAAATTGAGACCAATGTGGCTTAATAAAGAGGATTGCAGGGAAATGAGGAATAAGTACTCTATTAAACTATTTATGTCAAATATATCATTTAAAAAAGATCAAGAATGTAATAGAATCTGCAAACAAGCAATTATGCTAGCTAAAATTTAGAATGAGTAAAGTATTGCAAAAGAAAAATTATAAACATTCCTTCAAGTATATAAATAGCAAAAAGATTAAGGCTTATATCGGTCCTCTTAAAACTAAGAGGAAGATTACTTTGTCTGGATAAGACAATGGCTGACACCTTAAACGGAGAGTAATATGTAATTTAAACTTTAGCTCCGAGTATTAAGTACAAGTGTTCTAACATATTGCACTATGTATATTTACTTACAGATTTTTAGTTCAAAAGCAATGGAAGAAGAAAGGATCCCCTGCCCGCCCCTCATGGACGCCTCCCATTAGAGCTGCAGTCCTTTGCTTACTGAAGATTGTCCCTCGCCACTCTCCATCTGAACCAGACAGAGAGGATCAGTGGCGCGGCCAGAAGGGGTGGGAGGGGGATCCTTTCCACTTCAATTGCTTTTGAACTATAAATCTGTAAGTATACATGGTGCAATATGTTAAAAAACTTGCATTTAATACTGAAGGCTAAAGTTTAAATGATATATTACTATCCCTATAAACATACTATTTTATTCTGTATTTACAAAGGAAGCAACAATGGCAGACTATGGCAAACAGGGAGAATCACATAATTTCATCATATATGGCTTACTGAGTCCAAAAGATATTAGAAAAGGTAATGATAAACAAAGCACCTGGACCTGTTGGCATACAATGAACTAAATTGGCTCCATAATCCATGATCCTCTTTCTCTTGCTGTTTGTAATTCGAGTGTGTTGTGTTCGGTGTTAGTCTCCTTTTTATAATAGTTTAACTTATTGTTATGTAAATTGGGTCACATTTATTCAGTAACCTTCCTCACAGCAGTAAAAGAGGGGTTGATCTCACTTCTTATTGTAGTATTGTAACGGTTTTATGGACACTCAGACACGGAAGGTTTAGGTAAAATGCAATTTTATTGAAGAACCACAGTAATAGAATAACCCTCGTGGGTCCAGTACATATGCAACAGTTTACTACTGACACAGGACAGGTAGCAGTACAAAATACCCACACAGGTCCAGTATATATATATACAATACAATACTGACACAGGTCAGGTTACAGTTATTAGTACCCACACAGGTCCATTATAAAATATATACAATACTACACTGCCACAGGTCAGGTACAATTCATGTGAATCCAAATGGAGTGCGGATAGTGTGATTACTATTAGGCCGGGATGAACAGGCAGGCCCTAATAGTACAATGGCCCTTAGTACACTCTCTATGCAGAGAGTGACACAATGGCGACTAAGGTCGTGACAGCAACGAAGACCCTGGACAAACGGTAGACTACCGGAGCTGCCAAAGGAGGACTGCCACAGAGGCACGGAGTAACGCCAATCAGTGACTGCAAAGACTGTACCCAATGTGCCAGGCACCAACCCACATTGGGTTAACGAAATCTCAGACCTAGAATCGACTACCAGTATGGGGAAAGCTTGAGGTGCCCAGGAAAGACCAACCTCAGCTAGAGCAGTATAGGTGAAGCATACCGTGGTGCTACCCAAGGACGCTACAATATCGGGTGTCGTATTAAAGGGCACAATACTGATCGGGTCACAGTAACTGGCTGCTGGAGCAGCAATGGAGGCAACAGAGGATCTGTCCGTGGATAGAGAGAACTGGAGTATGGCCCTCAACCGGATACCGGATGGGGTAGTAAGCAGGACCAGGTCAGTACACAGAGCAGGAACATCAGCCAGGTCGGGTCGGTACACAGAGCAGGAATGTCAGCCAATCCAGGTCGGTACACAGAGCAGGAACGTCAGCCAGGCCGGGTTGGTACACAGAGCAGGAACGTCAGCCAATCTGGGTCGGTACACGGAGCAGGAACGATACAGGCGGAGTAGTCAGGCAGTCCAGGTCATACACAGGAAACACACGAATTCTGGAGCAAGCGCTTAGTAACGGAAACACCACGAAAGGGCACTGCTAAAGTGACAGGGCTCAGTATTTAAGGGTTATCACTGGGTGGAGCAACCCCACGTTAGCCAATAAGAATGAATCAGGAAGTAGCACAGTCATAATGTCGCCAGCAATAACACGGGCACTGTGATAGTAACCCCCTCTCAACCCCCCCCCACGTGAACAGGGACCCGGTTTCTAGGGGTATTTGGCATGAAATCTGCACAGCAACATAGGAGCGTGGAGGTCACTCAGGTTCACCCAGGAACGTTCTTCAGGGCCATAGCCCTTCCAATAAACCAAATACTGCACTCTCCCTCTGAACCATCGGGAGTCAATAATACTTTGAACTTTGTACTTATTCTGACCTTGCACCTGAATAGGACCGGGGACCGCAGGAGTGGTAGTGTAACGGTTGCATACCAGTGGCTTCAGGAGGGATACGTGGAACACATTGTGAATCCACATGGATGCTGGAAGATCCAAGGCATACGAGACAGGGTTAATTTTGTAGATAACCTTAGAGACCGACAAACCGAGGAGCCAATTTATTACACGGGACTTGCAAATTGAGGTTTCTGGAGATAGCTATACCCTATCCCCAACCTGGAGGGAGACCGCTGGCAACCTTCTGCGATTAGCGTGACGCTGATAACGCTGGAACGAAACACTGAGGGACCTCTGTACTTGTGCTCAAGTGGAGCGGAGTTGCTCGATATGCTCATTCAGAGCTGGAATTTCCTGCGTCTGGAATGAGTCCGGGAGCAAACATGGCTGGAACCCATAATTGATGAGAAATGGGGAGCTTCTGTACGATTAATTACCCGCACAATTCCTGGCGAACTCTGCCCACTGCAACAGGTCGGCCCAATTATCATGATGATCGGACACGAAACAGCGTTGGTCTGGGGATGGTAGGCAGAAGAAAAGGATAATTGTATGCCCATCTGATCACAGAATGCCCTCCAAAACCTGGACACAAATTGGCTCCCTCGGTCCGACACCAGCACCCTGGGTACACCATGCAACCGAAACACTTCTCTGGCAAAGACAACAGCCAACTCCTGGGCAGAGGGAAGGCCAGGAAGAGGCACAAAGTGTGCCATCTTAGAGAATTTGTCAACCACCATCAGAATAAATTAATAACCCCTAGACACTGGCAATTCTCCCAGGAAGTCAATAGAGACATGGGACCAAGGACTCTCACCATTAGGCACTGGTTGAAGCAAGCCAACTGGGAGGTGCCTAGGGGACTTGGCATGGGCACAAGTAGTGCATGCTGCCTTGAAGGAGGTACAATCCGCACATAAGGAAGGCCACCAGAATAACTGTGAAAGGGACCAGATCAATTGGTCCCTGCCAACATGCCCTGCTGCCCAAGAGGCATGATAGGTTTTGAGTAGGCAGGTACGTAAAGGCTCAGCTACAAAACACTTGCCCACTGGGGTATCAGGAGGTGCGGCAGACTGGGTAGCAAGAATCTCCCCCCCCAGTAGTGAAGTGATGCTGGTCAGCAGGGTAGCCAAAATGTGATCATGCTGAATAACAGGTACCGGAGTCTCATCTTTTTCCGTCTATGGACCAAATTGCCTGGACAGGGCATCTGCCCTAACATTCTTGGAACCAGGCAGGTAGAATACAATAAAATTAAAACAGGACAGAAACAAGGCCCATCTGGCCTGTCGAGATGACAATCTCTTCGCTTTAGAAAGGTAGATTAGGTTTTTATGATCTGTCAAGATCAACACCGGAGTTCTAGTACCCTCAATTAGGTGTCGCCATTCTTTAAGGGCTAGAATAATCGCCAAGAGTTCTCTGTCCCAAATTTCTTAGTTACTCTGAGCACTAGACATTTTCTTTGAGCGCATACTCCCTGGGTCCAAGCGCTGTGACAATACTGCCCCTACCCCAATTTCAGAGGCATCAACCTCCAAAGTAAATGGAAGGGAGGGGTTGGGGTGGGACAGTATGGGAGCAGAAGCAAATGCAGATTTCAGAGTCACAAAGGCTTGTTCAGCTTCCTGAGACCATTGGGAGGGATTAGCACCCTTGAGCGTGAGGTTGGACAGTGGCTTCACAATCATGGAAAAGTCTCTAATGAATTTTCTATAATAGTTGGCAAAGCCAAGAGAGCGTTGGATAGCCTTGAGCCCCTTGGGACATGGCCATTGCAGGACTGCTGCGAGCTTCTCTTTGTCCATTGCAATGCCATCTTTAGAGATCACAAAGCCCAGAAAAGGCACCATGGACTTGTGGAACTCGCATTTCTCAATTTTTGGTTGTATAATTTATTCTTACGGAGTCTAAGCAAAACTGCAGTCACATCCTTGATGTGTTGCGACAAGTTAGACGAATGGATGAGTATATCATCGAGATAAACTACTACATAAGACTGGAGCATGTCACGGAGGATGTCATTAATAAACTCCTGGAACACGAGAGCGTTACATATCCCAAAAGGCATCACTAGGTATTCATAGTGTCCAGTTCTGGTACTGAATGCCGTTTTCCACTTGTCACCGGCTCTTATTCTGATTAAATTATAAGCCGCACATAAGTCTAACTTAGTGAAAATGAAAGAGCCCTTCAACCTATCGAACAGTTCCGTGATGAGTGGTATCGGGTAGGAGTTTATAGACATGAGTTTATTCAAACCACGATAATCGATGCAAGGTCGTAACTCGCCATTTTTCTTTTTAACAAAGAAGAAACCAGCCCCCACGGGCGAGGATGACTTCCTGATAATACCCCTCTCCAGGGCATCAGAAATGTATTCCTCCATGGCCCGATTCTCCTCGCACAACAACGGGTACGTCCGACCCCGAGGAGGAATGACGCCAGGAGGCAGATCAATAGCGCAATCGTAGGCCCTGAGCTGCGGCAAAGCGCTAACCTCCCCCTTACTTAAAATGTTGCTGAATTGATGGTATCCATCTGGCTCAGAAGGAGAGGTACACATGATCCTGGTAGGGTGAGAAATACAATGTTTACTACAGTACTAAGACCAGGCCGTTATCTCACAAGTTTGCCAATCAAACCTAGGGTTGTGCAAATGTAGCTATGGAAACCCCAGGATGACAGCATGGTGTGGAGACTGGATAATCTGGAAACACTGTTTCTCCGTGTGGTGTGCCCCAATATGCATAGACAGCGGTATGGTTTCCATAGTAATTTGTGCTGGTACCAACGGTCTGCCATCAATGGCTTCGATGGCCAATGGAGATTCCCTTTCGACCAGCGGAATCTTGTGTAATGCAGCAAATGAATTGTCCATAAAATATCCAGCTGCACCGGAGTCCACCAGGGCCAGAACCTCCACTGAGATATCTGCCCAAGAAATTACAGCCTGGATGGTGGGTTTCTAATTCACCGGATCTAGGGACTTCTGAACGCCACCTAGAGCCTGTCCCCCAAGGTACACTAGGTGCGTCCGTTTCCCGGGCCGAACAGGACAGGTACGTAGTAAATGCCCAGCTTGGCCACAATATAGGCAGAGGCCCTGTCTGCGGCGATGAGCCCATTCCTCCTTGGTTAGCTTAGTGAATCCTAACTGCATCGGTTCACTACTCTCTTGATTGCACTCAGGAGGCATGGGAGGTGAGGGAGACATGGGTGGGAAACTTAGATTTGCCTGTCCCAAATTTCTGGCCCGCTGCCTACAGTCCTTGGCCACAATTCGCTCTTTTATGCAGGAATCGATTAGTATGGCAAAATCAATGAATTCGTCCAGATCGTTCGGCAAGTCTCTGGCTGCCATCTTGTCCTCAATACGATCACACAGTCCCTAAGCAAAAGCTGCCACCAGGGCCTCATTGTTCCAGCCTACCTCTGCTACCAGTGTACGAAATACAATGGCATAGTCAGCAACTGTACGAGACCCTTGCTGGATCTCCATTAATCTTTTGGCAGCAGAGGCGGCTTTTCCAGGAACCTCAAATACTCTACGTAATGGCCGTAAGAACTCCCTGAAGTTCTTAGTACAAGGTTTGGCTGATTCTCATAAGGGGTTGGCCCATGCCAATGCTCGGCCCATTAGCAACGAGATCATAAAGCCCACCTTACTTCGGTCACTATGAAAGGCTTGAGGAGTTAACTCCAGGAAAATCTCCACTTGGTTAATGAACCCTCTGCACAGGGTGGGTTCGCCATCATAGCTTAATGGTAATGGAGCGGTGGCAGTTAACCCTTTACTCGAGCTGGCTTGCGGTGTCATAACGGGGGAGACCACCGAGGCTTGTACTGGTTTATCTAGGTGAGCGGTATGCTCTAGTATTGTTTGTACGGCCAAGGCCAACTGGTCCAAACGCTGCTCATGTAAATATATCCTCCAAGGGATACTTTGTGCATTGCCTTCACCTGTACCATCTGAGGTCATGGCCCTTTCGTACTGTAACGGTTTTATGGACACTCAGACACGGGCACAGTGATAAGTATTAACACATCAAACGGTTTTAGCCAACAAATAGTAGAAGTGAGAGGTCTTTCACACTTAGCATGTATCACGGTGCCCGTGATTGGTGCTATCCAGTGTCTATCACCTGCAGGGGGCTCCCATTGGCTGCCTGCTGTCAGCCCGCCTCACATTGCCTTTTTAAACTCAGTCTGGGCACCCTCTGGTTGCCCTTTCGTGGTGTCTCTGACAGTATCTTTTCTGTCCTGCTGCCATGCTGATTGGGCCTGAGTTGCTGAGTTCCTGAGTTCCAGAGTACCAGAGTTCCAGTGTTCCAGTGTTTCAGAGTTCCTGAGTCTACCTGTTCCTGTGTACCTGCCTGCTTGTCGTTCCAGTCGGTTCCGGTTGTTCTCCGTGGTTGCTGATGTTCCGGTCGCCTGTCAGTTCAGCGGTGCTCGTTCCGGTTGATCCTCTGCCTGGTCTCAGCGGTTCCCTATCTGCAGTCGCTGAGGCGACATTGCTCTCATTTCGCTCCGGCGATATTCCTACTGTAGGCTCCAGCGTGCGGATGCTGGTTTACTCCATTAAATCTTGTGGCTATATTACTGTTGGTTCCAGCGTGCAGCAGATGGTTTACTCCATTTAACCTGGTGGCTTATACTACTGTTGGTTCCAGCGTGCGGACGCTGGTTTGCTCCATTATACCTGGTGTCTTATATTACTGTTGGTTCCAACGTGCGGACGCTGATTTACTCCATTAAACCTGGTGGCCTATACTATTGTTGGTTCCAGCGTGCGGACGCTGGTTTACTCCATTAAACCTTGTGGCCTTTACACTGTTGGTTCCAGCGTGCGGATGCTGGTTTACTCCATTCAACCTGGTGGCTCATACTACTGTTGGTCCCAACGTGCGGACGCTGGTTTACTCCATTAAACCTGGTGGCTCATACTACTGTTGGTCCCAGCGTGCGGACGCTGGTTTACTCCATTAACCTTGTACCATTACTCCTGTTGGTTTACTCCAGTGCGCCTTGCGGTTCACATTCCTGTCAGTTGGTCCCAGCGTGCGGACGCTGGTTTGCTCCCTGACTGTAGTCAGGTACTGTGAGGTCCGAGTTGCTGTCCAGTCCCTATGCAGTTGTCTTGTAGTTCTCTGGCATGAGACTTCTGCTTGAGCGAGACCGCTTATCCTAGTTGCTACCTCTTCTATCCTACTGTCATCGTCACCAGTCAGTTGGTTCCAGGAAGGTCTCCTCTCTTGGGCTGCCCTGCCCGATATTGGTAAGGCCGGTAGAACCTATTCTCGTTGCCATCCTTTAGTTTGCCTTACCCGGTATTGGCAGGGCTGGTAGAGCCTACTCACAGTATTCCCTCAGGCTGCCTTGCCCGGTATTGGTAAGGCCGGTAGAACCGGTACGTTACCATCTCACGGTTGCCTTACCCGGTATTGGCAAGGCCGGTAGAGCCTGCTACTGCTATTTCGTCTAGTCACCTGGGTTGCCTTGCCCGGTATTATTGGCAAGGCAGGTAGAACGTATTCATATGGTCATTTGCTTATTTGTATTGTTTGTATGTGTATGATAGCCCTATGGGATTGCCTTAACTTTTCAATAAAGTTATGTTTTTACCTAAACCTTAAGTCTGAGAGTCTTAACTAACCGTGACAGCACGGCAAGTTATACATTGTTGCACAGGAATCACTGTGACAAGTGATTATGCATCTTTAAATATGTGCTACTTCTTTTTGTAGTGAAATCGTACTTTTTTTTATTTTCATGATTATCACTTATGAGTTAAGGTCACTTTGTATACATTATCTTAAGGACATTCATACTGAACAACATAGAACAATTTAGGATATATAAATTTGATATATATCATAAACCGAGTCTGTATTGTGCTATAAAATTGGAGAATAAACAATGTTGATTGGGAGCAATATTTGTATAATTAAAATGGAGAAAGAAGGTCATGGGATCACTATATGTTGAATTTCTAAGGGGGGTTAATATGTCAAATGTGAACAATATTTGTTGAATTAAAATGGAGAAAGAATATGATAGGAGCATTATATGTCGAATTTCAAAGGGGAGGTTAATATGTCGAAGGGGGGCAATATTTGTCAAATTAAAATGGAGAAAGAAAGCACTATAAGTTGAATTTCAAACAGGGGGGGTTAATATGTCGAAGGAGTGCACTCTATGTTGGATTTCTATGATGTATACCATATTCTGCACTGCTTTTGTTCAAACAACAATGGTTTTGAAACTGTCTTTGTGGCTTCTACGCCTCAACTCTGAGACACAGGATCCCCGACAAAAAAATGTAACCACAAAATATGCGGTAATATTGACCTTAAGTAATAGAATGATACTAGCACAGTGTTTTTAGTTGTTTCCTATGGGCTTTTTTTTTCCTGGTGGTGCGTATAATTACTGCTGATTTTGTTTTCACAACTCGGAGAATAGGATACTAAGACATCTTGGTAGTCTGGACAGTGTGGTTATCAAAAGTGCAGATAAGGGTGGTGCAGTGGTAGTAATGAATGCTGAATGTTATTGTAATGAGGCTTTGTAACAACTGCAGGATTTTGAAGCATATGGTCAACTCTCCACTAATTCTACCAGGGACCATATTGTCCTCCTGGACTCTCTAATCAACAGGTGTTAGATTGGTTTTATTAACCAGCAAGGAGGCAGAAATTCTGTTGGTGAAAAATCCTATTATACCCATCTTTCACCATTTGCTAACAAAATACACATATCCTTGGAGAGTCCAGAGGGGAGACTTATAGTCTCTGGTATTGGTTCTCTCAATGAAAGATTGGGAGAATGGGTTAACCATATGCTTCAACCATTTGTTTTGAGAATACATAGCTATTTAAGGATCACTACACATGTACTGCAAAAGTTAAAGACCATCAAGTGGAGGAAGGATATTTTGGGTTAGTCATGATGTAAAGTCCCTTTATTCCTGCATCCCATACCACTTGGGTCTTAGGGCCAAAAAATACCACCTGTCCAGATTTTTTGGATGTGTTGACTGAATTCATTCTTACTTCCATACAATATCTCCTAACCCACAACTTCTTCATGTTTGATGGTTCTTTTTATCTCCAGAGACGCGGGACTTCAATGGGGGTGAAGTTCTCCTCCACCTACGCCAATATGTTTATGGGTTGGTGGGAGGAGTCCCGCTTCTTTGGAGATTTGAATCCTTACAGGGGGGAGGTTGTATGTTTCGGTAGTTTTATAGATGATCTATTGGGAATGGTCAAGAATCAGACGTATGATTCATTTCTTACCTTAATCCAGTGATTCTCAATCTTTTTTTGTTCGGGGCACCCCTAACACACAATCTAGAACATTAGGGGCACACCTAACATATTTAATGTACTTTATCAAGGGCATAAGAAGGGTACAATACTTAAATATACAGTTATTATTAGGTCTTATAATCCTAATAACAAAACTAAACATATTGTGCATTGCAATTTCTATAAATCTTTATTTAAAAGTCCATTTTTGTCAGTCTACATAGAAAACATGGGGCACCCTAAGTTGATGTTCGTGGCACACCAAAGTGCCACGGCACCCTGGTTGAGAATCACTGCCTTAATCAAAATGAATTGAATTTGGTCTTCGCATCCGCAGTGGCCTCGGCTACTATATCATTTTTGGACCTACAGATATCAGGTGATCCAACCACTGGAGAGATACACACTGATATATTCCTGAAGCCTACTGCAGGCAACATTCTGCTTAGGGCTGACAGTTGCCATCCTAGACAAACAGTGCTTTGAATATCTGTGGGGCAGTTTCTCCACCTACGTAGAATTTGTTCTACTGAAGCTCCTTTTGAAGCTCAGGAGGAGAGACTGTACCACAGGTTTCTTGAAAGAGGTTATTCTCGCTGGATGGCGGATAGGGCTTTAGAGAGGGCTAGAAATAGCAATGTAGAACAATTGCAACAGTATAAGACTGTTTATGCCTCCATTTTGCATAATGCAGTGGGCATACGTGTTTCTAACTTTGACGATAAAATAATGATGGATCAGCAGGATTTAAATTATGGTGATCAAATTATTTTTTCAACAGCTTACAGTGTGGAGTTTGAAGAGATAGTAAAGATTGTTAAAAGACATTTACCCATTTTGAATGCAGATCCATATTTACAGCAGATGTATCTAATGGTTTTAAGATTGTTTCTCATAAAGCCCCTACTTTGTCCACCATTTTGTCTCCTAGTCTATTTTCATCTAGCAGATTGCTTGATGGAAAGAGCTGGTTGAGTACTGTCGGTACTTTCAAGTGTGGAAAGAACCGTTGTGGACGCTGTAGACTTATGGATGTGTCTAAGACCTTCAGTTCTACTTGTAGTGGCAAGAAGTATGAAATGAGAAGATGTATTAATTGTGCCACTAGAGGAGCGATATATCTTATCACTTGTTCATCTTGTAAAATTCAATATATAGGTAAAACAACAAGATCTCTGAGAGAGAGAAAGAATGAACACCTCAGCTACATAAGTAGTTTAGAACTGAATTCAGGTATACCCTCTCATTTTAAAGATAAGTGTGGCATGGAGTTTTTTAAAGTCCAGGGTTTGGAACGGGTCTCCCTAGGTATACAGGGGTGGGGGTAGCTTGGATGACAAGCTTTCCAGGAGGGAAGTATTCAGGATTCTTGAGATGGGAACCAGGTACCCACAAGGGCTCAATAGCGAATGCGATGTTACTTGTTATGTTTAAAATAGGTTTGCTTTATATAATGAACAGCCTGCATTTCTGTTCCCCATGTCGAGTCCGAATGTTGATCTTTCTAATGAATGGATTTATATATATATATACACTGTAATTTCCATATGTGGATAATGAATTATACATTGTTTAGCTAGTTTTGACCGGATACTAGTTGACTTAGAGTTTTGTTTTCTCCTAATCTAGTTTGGATATTGTTGTGTCGTGGTGAATGTTAGTATTCATATTTTTAGTAGTTATGCCACATATGCCATGGTGAGATAGCTCAATGGTAGATTCCCTGACTCCAGAGCCTATTCAAACCTCAACACTGCAGGTTCAAATCCCAACAGGGCCAATACAGCCCTTCATTTGAGAAATGAGTACCATTGATTGGGTAATAATAACATCTATTATTTCAGCTGTCAATTTGGTTAATTCTGAGTGCTATTTCCATTGGGATGAGCTGCTTGTTATGTTTCTGGATACAATTATATATAATATATTACACCAATTTTTGGCTGAAATTATGTACATTTCACTTTATATACTTTTATTATATTGTATCACATAATCACATTTTAGCTGTGATGGTAGGGATTTAGTTTAGATGTAATTTTTCACTTTTAGGGTACTCTAACATTTTCATTGGGGGTTATTATTAGAGGTTCTGAACTTTTATGGCTCCTTGGAGTGATTTTGAGAATCAATGAAGGGGTTAATATTTTTAAAGCTAAGGCATAGCCTGTTGTCAGGGCAATGCAATTTTCCTTTTAGCATGGTAACATCATGCTGTTTGAGGATTGGGCGAGGAGAATTTAAAATTTTAGGTGGTTCCGGTGGTCAGCATCTCTGATCATGATTAATCGTCTTAGACGCGAAACACATTGACCAGTGGGATGTCACTAGAATGCCTCTACTGTTTGCTGCTCCATGATTGAAGTCTCTCCATGTATTATTTGAAGGTCCACTACCGAGGTACATTGTGATTTTTTTCAATTTTTGTTTACCGCAATAAAGCTACATTGGTTTTATCCTTATACATTATATGCTTGCGGCTGTGCAAGTTCTTTTTGGTTTTGGATACATGAATAGGATACTAAAACCTGATTTATAAAAACATACCTTGTTTTTTTTAGAGCTGGTAAAAGAATTGAGCACCTAAAGTTGTAAGTGGGGTTCCACATGGTTTAATCCTGTTTATGAACTAGAAGTGGGTATTAAAAGTAGTGTCTCAATATTTGCTGATGGCATTAAGCTGGGCAAGGAAATCCTTACAGACATGGATGCTTTTTAACTGCATAAAGATTTAGATAAACTGAGTGAATGGGTGGAAAACTGAGAGATGAAATTTAATATATATATAGTTATGGTTTTGCATTTGGGCTGCAGAAACAAACATGCTACATATAGACTAAATGGGAAACTACTTGGGGAAGCCTTGTTAGATTTAGAAGTACTGATAGACAAAAGACTTCACAGCAGGGTACAGTTTCACTCAGATGATGCAAGCTCTAATAGGGCACATCCTGTGTAAATAGATTGATAGATGCACTGGATGGAAATATAATTATTCCTCTATATAAATATTTGGTATGGCCTCATCTAGAATATACAGTACAGTTTTGGGCCCCAGCTCTTAAAAAATACATTACTGAACTTGAAAAAGTACAGTAATATGCAACAAAACTGATAAAGGGATTGAAGGATCTGAGTTATAAAGATAAACCCACTAAACTGGGTTTGTTTACATTAGAGAAGAGACATCAAATGGGTGACATCATTAAAATTTAATGTAATTACAATTAAATACGAATGAATGTTTAATTAACTATTTACTTAAAGAGCTGAGAAAAAAGACAAGGTCATCCATTAAGACTGAAGTAAAGGTGTTTTCAACTAAAACAAAGGCAAAGTTTTCTTACAGTAAAGGCAGTAAGGACAGTGTTTGTAGATACTGTAGTTGCTTTCAAAAAATATTAGATGCCTTTCTAGCTAAGAAAAATATAAATAATTGGCATAGCTGGCTTCAAAGCAGAAGGGATGTTGATCCAAGGAAATACAGAAATGAATTGATCGAGAAAACAATGTTTTTACCACCATGGGGCTTGATTGGAAATGGCTTCAATAAGCGTCTTTTTTTTTTTCCTTCCTCTGGATCAAGGGTGATATGGCATGGGCTAAACTTGATAGATACATGCATTTTTTCAACCTCATCAACTGTTACAGTGCTGAAGATGCACTGCCTGCAAGGACAAAATATTCTATATAATAATTCGGTAGGATGTCAGAAGCCGTCATGGTCAGTAGAGACTGTGTGCGTTCGGGCAGTCTCTACTGCACATGATTGCATTGCGTGAGTAAGGCAACGCAAGACTGCATCGTGTGGAACAGTGAGGTAGCGGCTGCTTAACAGCACCTGGATCTTGGCCCGTGTACATGGGCTTTTTCACTAGTAATATAATATTTCCTATAGCATGTTAATGCTTAACACACTGCTATGGTAACTGGAAAAGCCTTTGCTCTCAACTTCTTCTCCTATGGTGTCAGTCACTCAAATCCCACTCAGATCCCCATAGCTATTCCTACAAATTTCCTTCAGTGGAGTTGGCTTTTGATCATCTGTGGGAGATGTAACCCTTTGAGTGCCAGAGAGGTATGCAAAGCATTGCAGAGCAATGAGTTGAGTACCACTCTGGCACTCAGTGGGTTAAAGGAAGAAAGTGGCAGAAGAGGTGAAAAAAACACCTGAATGTAGGCACCCTAGAGAAATTATAAAATAAAGAAAATATCTGAAACTATCTATACTCTTTTAAGGATTATGATGCCTCTTAGATCTGTTAGGGACACGTTCTTCAATGCTTTAATTTTTTTCCTCATGGAGGAGGCTCTGCCCCTTTAATTGCAAGCTTTCATAGGCAACTAAGAGTGGTATGCATTATTGGTGCACGATGGTTAAAAAAAGACATCTTTTACACAAAATAGCATATATTTACATTTTAGCATAGCTAGCACGGATTTCTGTTTCATGCTATGAGAGTGAGAAATGTGTAACCTTTTATACACAATATCAATACAGTTCCATTGTCATTGAAATAGTTTCTATATTTTGTTTCTTTTTACTTTGCAGGTTCTCGCAGTCTCAGAAGGGAAGGGGACTTTCTTCCATTTTATTGTAAATCACTGTGAGGCAAATATTCATGCATTTGTGAATAATAAGAAAAATCGAATAATTATTAATATATACTTTGAATTGTGTTGGAGATTAGTAAATATAAATTAAAATAGGTGAAATTGTATATGTATGGTATAGTGAATCAACAATCAAAAAATTCATGCTGTTAACCCTTTTGGTGCCAGAGGCAAAATGCCTTCGACACTCCTCTGACACAAAGATGGTTGTGTGCCATAGAGGTATCCAACACATTGCAACTCAATGCCCTGGATACCTCTCTGGCACTCAAAGGGTTAAGGAGTTATGTACTAAAGTCTCAGGTGTGCAAACGTGGAACAAAAATGTTCAGTCATTGGCCCTTATTCAAACCCCCCCCCAAAGATTTGCAATTCTGGAGTAAACCAACTGCGCCACAGGGGAGGAATAAACATTTCCAAAATTTCCATGAAACTGTATGGGTATTTGACCAAGTGAGTGCTAGAGAGATCTCCAACACAATAAAGGGGTTAAAAGCCCCATGAACTTCATTAGGAATTTCCACTTTAGTGCAATTGGTTTGCTCCTTCTCTTATTTTTCTTTCTGTATACAGTTCTAGAACTCAAAGGGATAGTAATACTTCGTTTTATCTTTATTTTATTTTGTAGGTATTAAAAAAACATGAAGAATGAAATAAGTCTTATCTCTCAAACCTTTATGGTTTAAGAGATATTCACAAGAAAAGTATCCCACCCCCCCCCCCGTTCAGCCTGGTCAGAAGGGAGGTGCCCAGGTAGACTGCAGAGAGGGACAATCTTCAATTAAGATAAGGGAAAAAGCTGAAAAACTTGTCAAGGGGGGAAGGGCTTTCATTCTTTTCATACAAAGAAGATTGTTCCCTGCTGTTATCTGTCTGGTCTTACAACCAGATTCACATCTGAGAAGAGATGGCTTACACTAGGAAAAAGGGGCGGGAGGGGGAAACTTTGCTTGTGAATATCTCTTAAACCATAAAGGTTTGAGAGATTAGACTTATATCATTTTTCATGTTTTTTTTTAATGCCTACAAAATAAAATAAAGTTAAAACGAAGTATTACTATCCCTTTAACATGATGGGAATACTTTTACTGTGAACATTACAGATTAGATATTAAATGGGGAAGTATATGGTGACACCAGCCCCTTACTTGGAGCTCATGGGAACTTCTCTCCTCACACAAGCCCCCAGTTGGTGAATGGGCATCTATGGAGATGGGAGACATTCCCATAAGCACCAAACAAGGCACTGATGTCACTTAGGTATGCAGATCTCTGTAATCTGCACAGCAAGATTACATAAATTACAAACTATTGGAATTATATTACCATAGCTATGCAGATTTCCAGTGCTTTAAAATGGTCTTTTATTGACCTTATACTACCCCTTTAAAGGAGCAGTAAATATTTTTTATGAAAAAATATGTTACAATGATTTCCTGGCTCAGTAAACAAGGATATTCCCAATGCTGGGAGATTTTTCATTCTACGTTTTACAGCTCACATTTATTTTTTCCTCAATTTGTAGCAACAGCGCCAACTGGTGTCCAAAAAACTATTTTTTTAAGTGCAAATTATTGGAGGACTTGGGACAACTGTACAAATTGACCAGTGCAACCAAACTGGTATAAGTGTTTAATGCCAGCTGGTGCACTTAAAGTTCATACCAGCAGACACATTCCACCAGCACTGGATTTTAATGCCAGCATGCCCTGTACCACCATCCCCATAGCAGGCACAGGGAAATGGTGAACACATTTGCTCTACGCCTTGCTTAGTATGTTAGTCTAAGCAAGACACAGAGGAAATGATGTTGTATAACTGTCCAGAGACTGCCTCTTTGTCCACCCGTTGGAGCCTTGGAGGATTTTGTGTGTACTTAGCTTAGTAAATTGACGTTAGACAGATACAGGGACTGAACAGACTAACACCTGTTATTGTGTGGAATCAGCATGTTATATTCATCTACTTGAGTCATACACTACCACCGACAATGCAATGTAAAGCACACAGCATCTATTGAAAGTGAATTAAAGGAGACCAAGCACTACTTATTATCTGGGAGAATAGATATTCCAGACAGATTCTTCTGCCCACTACAACCAACTAAAGTCGGGACAACAGGTATTCCAGATAGATTATTCTGCCCGCTATAACTAGCTAAAGTCGGGACAACAGGTATTCCAGATAGAATATTCTGCCCGCTATAACCAGTTAAAGTCAGGGGATTAATACATCCCAGTGTTGACGGACTGAGTAGCGTAAGGTATCTCTGCTATACAAATATAAGAGACATTACTTAAGAGTAAAATCCTAACAGATCTCCATCGTAGTGGACTTTAATTGTGTAAACACATTTAGTATATGTATTATTTGTAGTGTGCTTTATTCTTTTCTATATTTTTTAATACTGTGATCACATTAATATTATATATTATGGTACCATAACTGTTGTATTTTATATTAGTTTGATTTACTACTTCATATATTTGTCAGCAACCATATTCATACGATTTCTATATAAATATATATATATAATTAAACCTATATAAGCTCTCTTCTTTTTTCTTTAGAGCCCAGTATGCACATTAGGGCTATAGGATTGCAGCAACTGAAGATACGTAATATAGATTTTGGGATAAGCCCTCTTTAGCAATCAAGGGGTTGAAAGCCCCATTTAACATAATGATGATGTATAAATAATACATCATTTTTGGTACATTAAACGGATAGTAATACTTAAAATGTAAAAAGTAGAATTTTTTTAGGTGCAGTATCACAGTGGCCTGAAATTTTACAGTGGCGCTGTTGCTACACGATCCTATGGACAGCTCTGGTCCCAGGACCATAAATCTCCATAGGATGGTGTAGCAACAGTGCCACTGTATAATTTAAGGCCACTGTGATATTGCACCTAAAAAATTCAACTTTGAAAATTAATAACTTTTGAATGAAACACCTTTCAGCAGTGGGAGTACTCTTGTTTTACTCAGGGGGATAAATCCTACAACATATTTTTTTTACATGTTAAGTATTACTATCCCTTTAACTTTGTACCAGACTAGCTCAGAGGTTCTTGCAGTTGCTGAGGTTTTGAGACATGTGTGTCTTTGTGTCATTTGGTGACCTGCTTTGTTTCTCTGTCAGTCATGATAAATTGGTATTGTTTAGGGACAAATTAAAGTCAGCAGACTTAGGTCCATATGTGAAATACTGCAGTTGTGCCTTGTGGAGAGCAATTCTTTGTCATACTTGTTGGAACATAATCCATTTTAATTGCTCTTCTGCACCTCAATTTTTCATACTTCTGAAGCTATCTTTTGCTCATTGGAGAGATGCTGTGGTGTCTAGAAATGACCTTGCCATTGTAGAGGTCACTTGTATTTTACAAATGTTTTTTCACTCTCCACACAGTACTGGGAATAATTTGCGAGGCCTGAAAGGTGTGAAGCAAAATGAAAGTCCCTTTTAATCCCTCCAAATGAACCCTTCAGCACTGAAGTGCTTCTGAGTCCACTTCACAGGGCCTATTAGAAAATGTGCACAGCAACAATATGTAACTGTTTTCAAATGAGACTGAAACTAGATAGCTTTACACTGAGCATATCAATGACTTCATGGTCAAACCAAGGTGTGGGGGGGAAGTTACTATTGCCCAGAAACAACCTTCCCTTCTTTTCCTCCTATCACATCAGAGATAGACAAAACATAAGCACCCTCGAATAAATAAATATTTGTTGCTGTTGTGTGTATGTCTATGCTAGGGAGGGCATCTTGCATCCCTCTAGCTGTTGTTGAACTACAACTCCAATCATCCTCAGCTGATCATAATGTAGCTTTTAGCCCCTTGATTGCTAGATAGCTCTCCAGGGCAGTCCTTTGCTATGCATTAAAAGGCCCATTTAAATCAATGGGAATTTTTGTGTCCTATGGTGTACATGGTTTACCACAGAATTGCTCCTTCTTCTTTGTACATCAGTCTTACTTTTTCCCATTTTGCTTATGAAGGGAATTTATGAAGTTCAACAATATATTATATAGAAGGAGCACATATATGTAACAATTGTCCTAAATCAGTCATAACCATGTATGACTGTAAGCTCTCACGAGCAGGGCCCTCTGATCCTCCTGTTCACCACACCTGATTGTACTATTTAATACCTCAGTATGTCTATTCCCAATTGTACAGCGTTGCGGAATTAGTTGGCGCTATATAAATAAATAATAATAATAACACACCTGGGTGCCATGAATCTAATAATTATATCCTAAATAAACAGGAAAACAACAGGGATAAGGGAAGCAAAGGTAATTCCTTAAATGGCACTCAGACCAAATCAGTAATCTCTTCAAAAATTGTCCATATCAGAAAGTATCATTATAAAAAGGAAACATTTATTAGAAAGTATCATTTTATAGGCACAGTGTTGTACCTGCATGACCCTCATCATCCCAAATAACACCACATCTACACATCATTAAAAAAGCAACATTGAAATAAAAGCACCCCCTACCCAAATGGTATGCCTAACATAAAATAGAGTATATCTGCACATAACAGTACAAATTAATGTCCATCGCGATAAACTGGTTTAACAAAATCATATGGAGACACAGGACATGCTTTGCCCTGGCCTATTGCTATCAATTTCACTACCAACTTTGTGAATTCCTCAATTTTTCCTCTTTACCAGTTTAAACTTAAAAACAATATAGACTATTAAAGTGTTGTGGGATTTAAAAAATATTAATCTTTGTTTTGACAATAGAAAGATATTTCAGCAACAGGTAATTGTTATAGTATTCCAGTGACAGACAACATGCAATTGTGTACAACAGAGTGTTTTACTCTGTAGCAAATATGTGCATCTTTGGGTATGGTGACCAGACCTCATCTTTAACCATATGCATATGAAAAATGCATACTGCAGGGCTGAGTTGATTTCAGTGCAGTCCTAAAATATGCCTAATTCCTATGTTTCCCCGGTTAAAGGTGAGGTCTGGTCACCCTATCTTTGGGATTAAAACAAGTGGCTAGATGATAAGGCATACTGTCAGTGAGATGGTTAATTGTTTCTTGGCAATGTAAGTCCATACACACAACACCTGCAGGGTGGACAACTTTAAGGTTCTGCATGTGTGTTTGAGGGGGACAGTTCGAGGGAACAATCAGAGCTACAGCAGTGTATGTCAAAGTCAATGGTGATGTGTGGGCTGGCATTGTTCTACTGCTGTAGAGTGCCAGGAACACTGAAAAAGAGTCTTATGCTGGGTTGAACAACCAGGTCTATGCACAGGAGGTCTGTGACATGTGCTGGAATATGTACTAGAGGTGTGCATCTATCATGCATGGTGCTGCCTCACAACAATATATAAGGTGCTGCACAGTAGTGGCTTTTGATGATACACACTTCTGTATGTGGCTGATTAGCACTATTCCAGACTATTTTTCAGCCATTGTAATGTCCTAGACAGAACCATGACTCATCAGTAAAGTGCACAGATCTCCATTCTACAGAGGTATTGTGCTCAGCATTGGTCCCGTACAATGACAGTGTGGTAGGCTGTAGCATGGTCATCCCATCTAGGGATCAGCTATAGTACAAACAATGTCAAATGGTTTGGGGTGATATAGCTTTACCAGTGACTGTCTGAAGGTGACCTCCTGTTGCATAATGCCATAATGTGACGCTGATGATCCTGACAAGCTGTGGTCTGGCATTGTATATTGGTAAGTGGCTGACAAGTGATTTTGTGTTCTTGAACCAATATCATTGAACAATTCCAACATCATGGAAGACCAGTGCTGCAATTGCTAGCATGTACAACACATTCTGTCATAGTTTGATGATTATGTTCCACACATATTCAACAGTGGATGATATTCTTGATATTATCATTCCCTACTCATGTCATGAGGCATCAGATGCCTCATGACATGAGTAGGACTTTATACATGAAACTTTTACTCAAACTCATTTTTTAGTATACTTCCCTGCCTAGTATACTTCTTGATCATGGGGGTTTTTAGCAAACATATGCACCAAAGTGGCATAATACTGAGGCAAAACAACTGCAACACAGGGGACAAATGAAAAGTTCCGAGATTTCCAATTATTTAAATGGAGCTAATAACCCCTTGGATCTTTGAAATTCATTATAAACATCTCTCACTAGCATTCAGGATGCTAATAACACTTTTAGATAATGGGAGTTTTGTTCCCTGTGGTGCAGATGATTTCCCCAGAATTGCTCTACTTTTTGAAAAGGAAAACCAGCCTCATTCTCTAGAGAGGAGGCAGGTATTATAATGGATATCTGACTCAGTCACAGGAAGATAGAAACCTTTACACATCTAAACAGAGATTATAACAATATCCCAAACAGAAGACAAAAAAGCAAAGTTTGTAAAAAACAGTGGTTTAATTTCTTTATGAATATTACTGGAAAGAGAAAAAGTAGAGGAGGGATATAAAGAGTAAAGTAAGAAAATGGCAGATATGTTGAGGAAGGTCAGTAAATAGCTAACTGTTTAAATAATTATACAGAAAGCTGTGAAAAAGAGGACATCCATTAAGAATAAGAACTGTTAATGTTAATCTAGTGGTCGCTAGTCTATTTACAGAATGTGAGGGGTTACTGATGTTATCAAAACTGAAAGAGGACAAATCAGTAGGTCCAGGACCTACTGATTATTAAAAGAGCTTAGGTCTGTGCTTGCAGCACCTCTTGCTGATCTTTTTAACCAAGCTCTCTTGACAGGAGTGATTTCTAGATGACTGGAACACTGACAATCTAATGCCACTACTCAAAAAAGGGCAATTGAGAGGACTCTGGCAATTATAGGCCAATGAGTCTGACATTGGTTGTTGGGAAATTATTGAAAACAATATTAAAAGGAAGAATTGTTACATATCTAAAGACTAATAATATGCAAAATACATGATAGCATAGCTTAACAGGAAGATCTTACCAAGCAAATATAGTTTAAAGGGATGGTAATACTTAAAATTTTAAAAACAAATATAGTGTAGGGTTTATTCCCCTGAGTAAAACAAGGGTACTTCCATTGGTGTTTTATTCAAAAGTTATTACAGCTAATTTTTCAGGTGCAGTATCACAGTGACTTAAAATTGTACAGTGGCGCTGTTGCTACACCAAGCTAAAGAGATTTATGGTCATCTGACCAGATCTATCCATAGGATGGCGTAGCAACAGCACCACTGTACAATTCCAGACCACTGAGATACTGCACCTAAAAAAAATCAAGTCTGAGCTGTAATAACTTTTGAATAAAACACTTTTATTTTATTTTTTTTTTACATTTTGAGTATTACTATCCCGTTAATTTTTCAGGTACATTGCTTAAGTGAAATACAAGCATGGAGCAGTAGGTGCAGGCAATTTCAGTTTTAGGACCACACAGGAAGCTGAGTCATAAGATGCATAATTTGGGCAGGACTCAAAGGTAGTTGACTGGACAAATACTTGGCTGAAGGACAGGAAAGAGCATGTCATAATTAATTGTATTTCAGAGGAAGTATGGGTTACCAGTAGAGTGCCACAGGGGTCAGAACTAGAGTTTGCTCTCTTCAATGTCTTCATCAGTGATATTACTAGTGGTATTCAAGGTAAGGTGTGCTTTTTTGCAGAGACTACAAAAGTCTGCAACAGGGTTGACTGTCGTTGAGGGATAAACCAAATGTGTAAAGATTTATGAAAACTGGAACAAGAACATGGGATCTAAAGTTTAATTCTGAAAAGTGCAAGATAATACATATAGGACACAGAAACCCAGAACTGGAATACAAACTTAATGGTACTGTGCTGACAAAAACAGAAGAAAAGGACTTGAGAGTTATTATTTCACGTGACTGGAAGGTAGGCAAGCAATGAACTAAAGCAGTGTGTAAAGCAAACTATGTTCCAGGATGTATAGGAAGAGGAACTGGAAGCAGGAACAGAGCGGCACTAATGTCACTTTTTAGGTCACTGTTGGTAAGGTCTCCCCTGGAGGCAGTTCAGATAAGAGCCACCAAAATGTTGCAGGGTCATCATGGTACAGGGTACCAGGATAGACTCAAATAACTTAATTTGTACAGCATACATGAAAGGTGGAAAAGGTGTGATATGATAGAAAGCTTTAAATATATTTTAATTTTAAAAAAATTCAGAAAAAGAGAAATACTGGAACAAGAGGACATTATCTAAAATCAGAAAGTGGAACATTCAGAAGTAATGTATGTAAATCCTGCTTTACAGAAAGGGTGATAGACTCATGGAACAGCCTCCCAGTTGAGGTTGTAGGAACAATACTGTTAGGGAATTCCGAAATGTCCGGTATAATCATGTCTATTCTGCCAAGTATGTAAAACTGTGTACTTTAAATTTGATAGGGAATTGGGCAAACTGGATGGGCCAGGTGGTCCTTTTCTGCCATCAAAATCTATGTTTCTGTGTTTGTGCATATGGACCAAAGAAAATTAGAAGGATCATTGCAATCATATAATGAGTGTCCCAGAATTAAAATATAATTGTTTGCAGTTCTTGGTCTATATAAGGGGAGATACAATTAGTCTGTTTGAAAATAAAAAGGAATCAAGTGTATCAAGCAATTATCTGCTTTAAATCTTATGAGTAATTACAAGCTTTTGTGACAGAACCCAGTGTGTGAGGAACTAACAGCCATATTCAGCAAACTAAATCAGTGCAATTCTGGGGAAAATACACCATATAATCAGGGCTTTAAACAAACACTAACACCTAAAAATGATCTGGGGTTATACACGCTTAACCTTTTGAGTGCCAGAGAGGTATCCAGCACATTGCAAAACAATATGTTGGAAACCTCTCTGGCACTCAAAGGCTTAAACTCCATGCTAGCTTCTGTAATAATACTCTATTTGTTTTCTGAGGCCTAAAATCTAGTCTTATATATGCTCTGTGGGCATTCTCATTTCTCTTTACCAGTGCTCCAGAATCTTCTTTAACCCTTTGAGTGCCAGAGTGGCACTGAATGCATTGCAAAGGGTTACATATAAATATTAATAGGAGCCTCAGAGGTGATGGTGTTTATTGTCTGTAAATGGACTGAGATAGTGTAAAAGGATTTCTGAATAGAGTATTGGATACTAATCTCAATAAATTAACAGCAATAGCTTTGCTCAAACACACTAAAATACACTAATCTAAATTTTACGGTTGCTAGTTGGATGTGCATCATATTTAAAAATGTATAACCTAATTTCATTTTTAGATGTTGGTGTTCCTTTAAACCCCTTAAATACTAGACATCTGAAAGACATTGTGAGGTAATGTGGTGACAATATTTCTAGAATTCAAATGGTTAAAATGTCCATTTAATTTAATAAGCACATTCATCTACCACACCATGGTGGAAATGGTTTGTCCTTGAATAGCGCTTCTTTACCCTGTTAACAAGACCTATAGATTAAAATCTGGAGGGAATTTACATGCCAGAGTCAATCAAGAGCTGTCTCTGAAGTCAGGAGCAGGTTGATCAGGGAAAGGGGAGGGTACTCCTTGCTGACATCATATCAAGGGGAAGATGACCTCTGTCGACTGCCTAGACAGAAGGCCATAACCTGCCATTCTCCAGGACTGAATGAAGGTGAATAGGAGATCTCTAGAGGAGGATCAGTTTTCACACTGGTATATTATCCTATATAATAATTACCTAGAATGTTGTCAGAAGCCGTCTTGAGAAGAAGAGACTGCCTGAACGCATGGAATGCTGGGAGCACGGAATGTTGGGAACACGGAATGCTGGGAGGTGTAGGAATGCTGGGAGTTCTATGCTGGGAGCATTGTGTACTTTCGGGCAGTCTCTACAGTACATGATTGCGGCGGCAGCAGGACGCAGAACAGGACCGACCTCATAACCCTTTGAGTGCCAGAGGGGTATGCAATGCGTTGTGTACCCCTCTGGCACTCAAAGGGTTAACATTACCTGGACCTTGGCCTGTGTACACAGACTTTTACACTAGTAATGATATAATCTGTCTTTACCATTCCCCACACCATTTTACATCATAAGTTTCTCGCAAAATGTTCTCTTATTGTTATTTTATGTTACATTAGGGTCATATTAATAAATCCGTATAGGGATATATGGAGTTCCCCACTCCCTCCATTGTAGTGTCAGAGAGGTTAATGAATTGTAGCAATTCTGGAGCAAACCAACTAAAAGAGTTCCTCTGTAAGAGCTGTCAGGGCTAAATTCAGTTCCCTTGTTTGATAGTGAGAGAAATATTAGGTCTTAGATTCTTGATAGATTTGATTAATCGTTTTATTAAACAGTGATCAGCAAAATGATGTCTCAGGATACTGCCTAAAGCTGAAACTTGTACCTCGATCATACTAGGGAACAAGCCTTTGTAGAAACCTTCCATAAGAAATTCCATAAATGGAATGGAGCGAGATTGTGGATTCTATCTCTTAGATCAGCACCGGAAGAATGTTTTTTTCCAAGTTTCCTTTTAGGCAATAGATGTATTCTCAGGTCTTACTCCCAACACATGCTCGTGGCCAACCTCACTGAGTAGTGTTGTCTAGGGTGAGACACCCCACACTCAAATCCTTCCTCCGGTCATGGGTGAACCCTCTAGCGCTGTTCCACTCTTAACCATGATATTTACACGAAAATGCTCTACTACGGTGGGTTTTTATGTGCTAAACTACCAAAGATGCATGAGGGCCTGTTTCATAGTATAAACAGCTTGCAATCATTTTGTATTGTAATTGCCCTTAAATACCCGCTAATTCCTTTGCTCTGTGCTCCATTATTTGGCTTGCCAGATGCTTTGTTCTTCAGTTCCTTTACCCGTGTTTTGACCTCTGCTTGTTTCTGAAATAATCCTGGCCTCTCCTGCATTTGACTTCATCTTGCTCTCTGATTCCAATCCTGATTTGCCAGCCCTGACCATTTGTCCTGTCTCTGACTATGACCCATTGCCACTTGCCTTAACCAATAGCTAACTCCTGATCTTGAATTTTTGCTTGATAATTTGGTACTGTGACTTGAACCCAGAAGGGCTTGTCATCCTTGGCGAACCTACTGCCACAAAGATGTATTGATCCTGATTCAGAACTGCATATTTGCCCTTGAGGGTGACATATTTACCTTCCCGGCCTGACACAGCAGCAGAGATACATCCATGATCAATGCATTTTGCATTTAAAATTCTTAATCATGACTATAGTCATGGTTACCCATTGTGAACACAAAATGGGTTGATGTTGAGTAGGTATCTGACATCTGTGGTATTGCATTGTGTGAGTCATTACATCTAATGTCTCAGAAATGTTATATCATTGTTATACCATATATACATAAATGATAATGGTCTTATTTATACCATTGGTTTGCATTGATTGTCCAATAGTGCAGACTTTCTCTTTTTGTTTGCATAACAAATTAAAATTGCCAAACATACTATTGATTTAAATAGGGCTCTTAACCCATTGGAGTCCTCTCTAGTATTCAAAAGGTTAAAAATCAATTTAATTAATTGGGAATTTTAATTTGTTCCCATGGTACAATTGGTTTGTTCCAGAGCTGCTCGACTTTAGCTTCCTAAATACAGCCCTGAACTCCTTGAGGACCACAGGAGTGTGCACATTTTTTGGTCATTGAGCAGTTAACGGCTCCACATGACAAAGTAAAATGTGTAGCATACCTCAGAATATGCAAAATGTGTATTTTCACAACAAATGGTAGAAATATTACAAATGATCTACACCCAAGGAATTAATATCTCTTGTTTAATCCCTTAAGGACCAAAGAGGTGTGCAATGTGTTGCTTCACAGTGAGTTGCACATGTCCTTGGTCCAAGCCTTGGTAGGCTTCGTCTATACAGCACTCAGGCCTAACTATTTTTCTTCTTTTCTTTTTTAAATTAAGTGAAATAATCCTGCTTTCTCCACTCCTGGTCACCTGTAAGGTACTTCTCCTATCACCCCCGGGGGACCTTTAGACCACACACCTGTTCCAGAAGACTTCCAGGCCCAGGCACCTGGAGATAAAGTGTAGGTGGTAAAATTACACTCCAACTTTATAATGCAAAAAGCTTTTATTGGATACATATGTGGGTGGGTCAGGTTACATACCCCTGGGATGGCACACCCCCAGGATATGGTTCACAACTTGTGGTTACACTCTATGGATCTCATTACAGCCTATGCAGATCATTACATTCTAAGCAGATTATTACCTCCTATAATTATTATTATGTCCTATGCAGATTATTATTATTACTATAATCATAAATCCTCTAGGGGACACTCTATGATTGGAGCATGGATCAAGTCCAGATGACCAATCATCCTGACCTCTACCTACTTGGCCGCATGCCCCAAGCATGAGGTATAACACAGAGAACAGTTTACCACAAAAATGGAGACCCAAAGCAATAGTTTATACTTGGCTAATGCCCCTGATATGTGCAATATCCCTCCAGAAAACAGCACACCTCAAAAACAACATTTACTGCAAATCTTATAGAAAAAGCAGAAGTAGCAATAATCCTACTACGAAATTATGTTATTTTTCTGTAATTAAAACTTATCAGCCAAGCTAAAGCATTAACCCCTTCATGTCACATTACCCAGGGCCTACCAGCCTGAACCAATAAATTGGTATATCCTTTCATTGAGTCTGTAACCTGAAGAAAATAAAATATCCAGGTAGAAGCACATTTGTCATTCAGACTGCTTTAATTATTGTTTTCTATTGTCCAGCTTTCGAATTAAATTTCGCATATTTTTACAAATTGGATTGTTGACTGAACAGATCTTTGGGAACACAAGCATGGGCAGGCTTATTGCCTGTGAACATTCTTGTATATAGCGAGGTCTGTTGAATTCTGCCTCTTCAATAAGCTTCAGTATTCTTGAATGCATCCTAAGGTATCTAGTGTTTGTCAGATTATAGACTGAAGCAACTAGTAGTGGGCTACAAGAGAATTCAAATGTAAATAGAAAATTATATTGATATAATAAATTGGTTTATGAAGGAAAACCTTTTAAGTCTTTCTTATAAATAAAGAGCTACTCATCCTGGGGGTATATTTCATATTTAATAGCCAAAGTAAAAAAAAAAAAAAAAAGTACTATAACTTGTGGTGCTCATACCAGGTCGAGGCCAATAGAGCATTACATCATTAAATGTCACCAGCAAACCAATACACCATCACATATTACCAGTATAATATACCAATACATGTTACCAGCAAGATAATGTACCATTACATGCCACCAACAGATCAATATACCATTACATTTCTCAGCAAGGCAATGCACCATTACGTGCCACCAGCATAGAAGTGCACCAATACGTTACCAGCCATGCTATACAAAATTAAGTGTTCCCAGCATTAAACCATTAACCCCTTAAGGACAGGCGGTCATGGGACATTTCCGTCCCATAATGACCGCATAGGCGCACTTGGACGCGCCGGTACACGTGACCTGTCGTGTGTATCGGAGCGTCATTATGGGGCCTGATAGAGATCGCTCCAATCTTGGAGCGGTCAATTTCAGGCCCTATTTTTACTTACAGCGCTCCCGGTAGAGCGCTGTAAGTAAAAAGTACGTGACGTACTATGACCGTCATCGGTCCTTGAGTAGTTCAAGGACCGTGACGGTCCTGGTATGTCAAGGGTCCTTAAGGGGTTAAATTCCACCAGCAGACGATGTATCATTACATTTAAAAGGATGACAAATGTCACATAAAAGCTATATACCTACAAAGTACTAAAAAGCCAGAGTAGATTATAGTATAGCAGAGTGTGTTAGTATAGTATAGCACTCCACTTTTCAATGGATGAAACAAAAAATAATAACAAATGATAAACTAAACCTATAAAAATTATTTTATTGATAAGTATAGAATAATGACTCCATAGGTTCTCCCTACACAATCCAGTCACCCTTTCCCCATATATCCTACTCATTAACCCCTTAACGACCCTTGACGGTCATAGTACGTCAAGGGTCGATGTGACTCAATGACCCATGACGTACTATGACCGTCATGGAATTCCGGGCTCCCCCCTCGGCTGCACGCCGTTCAGGGAGTCCGGAAGCGGAAGGAAGAAAAAAAAATTGCTCCGTGGTCCTTAACTGACTGCGCCGTGCCGATCGGCCGGTCGTTAAGGGGTTAAAAACAATGTTGTGAAATAACACTACTACTCTGATTCCAAAATATTCTCAAATACCCCTTCTAAATATTGTTACAACCTTGCATGATAGTAATGATCTAAGGACAAACATCCACATAAACATGCAACTGCAAATAGAGGTAAATAGCCCAAAAGATATGCATATGTCCATGAACAATTAAAGGCACATGCAGTCATTGGATTCCTTGCGGACAATGCAAATGGACATAAATAAATAAAGCCATACCCAGATGAAATTAACTAAAGAGGTTATCAATTTAATATAGCAGCAAAGTGTGACAGGCAACTAGTTAGTGTGGCCATAGCATGGAAGGTCCCATGCATGAGAGATAATAATTATGAGTGAAGTTAGTATCTGCAGCAATATAAAGCATATTAATGCATTGTCCAACTTGGAAATTAGCATCACTGAGTGCTCACAAGGGGTTAACATTGTAGACTTCAAAACCAATTTGTGTGTCAGATAATACACAATATCATCATAATTCAATCAGAAAAGATTTTCACTGTACCTTAACCCTTGCAAAATTCAAAGCAATGAATAACGGGAACAAGAGATGCAGTTGGAAATAGGTATCATTACTACCACCATCAGCAGTGACATTACAATATTTGCTGCATTTCCTAATGTTTTCAAACACTGCACACATTGCATTTGCTGATGATAACTGCACATTTCCTTCCTGCTGACAAGGAAATGTATTTCAACACCCATTATTTTAGAGGAGGTGCAAGAGGAGAAGCATGATTGGACAGGTTCTTCTCATCAGATGCACCTGAAGTGGTGGAGGCTTGTCGTGGTGCTGCTGCCTCAGTAGTCAGGTGACTACGAAACATTATATTCATATCAAGCAAGCCTTGTTTTTAATATTTTCTATATTACTGGCATTTTAACCTGTGATTTGAGTGTATTCTGGATATTAAATGAATTTTTGTTGCACTGGATCTGTAAGGGACAGCGCAGGGATGGACAGCGCAGGTCCACAGATCCCACTTTGCTTGTAAGTCCAATACGAAATTATGATATTAAATGACACAGACACTTCACAAACTTGATTATACTATTTTCATAATTAGAAGGATACTATCAATGAACTGGGGGTGACTTATATTTACATGATAGTTCCGCTTTAAGCAGTCTCAGCCTGCTATCTTCAGCAGATCCTTTTCAGTTGAGTATGAGCTTAGAGGGTCTGCATCTGGCGTCTTACCTGCATCTGAGGTCAACACCTCTGCAAGATTTGTCTGTTGTTAGTGGGCATATGTCCTCTCACATCCACCTATTTTGTGGGTGTAATCAGTATCATACATCTGAAGGTATCATTGGGATAACAGGCACTATTGAGCATCTTCTTGTTTGTTTTTATCTACTAGAACTAGTAGGAAGTGGAAGTATCACCACCACCACCTGACTCATGTCATCTCAGCTGCTGGCTTGTCAAGGATCAGTATCCAGGTGTCCAAATGTCTGGACCCTAATGTAACTGGAGAGTGGAGCTACAGCGCGTAGTTCGGGGACATTGACAGTGGCACCTATCCCTTGCTGCGGCCAAAGCTTTATAAAGATGCTGGCTGCAAAGCCAGATATCCGATCCCAGTTGAGCCAGAACCGTGACCCAGATGCCCACCGGACAAAGGACCCAATGAAGACCCCAGATGCAGACCCTCTAAGCTCACACTCAACTGAAAAGAATCTGCTGAAGATAGTGCACCTGCTCTGTCCGTCCCTGCGCTGTCCCATGCGGATCCAGTGCAACTCCCCCATTGGCAAATAACCTATGAGGGATGAGACAGGGACAGACAGCGCAGACACACAGATCCCACTTCGTCAAGATGGCTGCACTCTCTTATTCTTGTGAGTCCGATACAAAGTTAGGATTTCACATGATGCTGACACTTCACAAACTTTATTACACTATTTTCACCATTAGAAAGGTACTAACAACGAATTGGGGGTGACTTACATTTACATGATAGTTCTGCTTTAAGGTTCACCAGTGGGGCAATAAGGCCTAGCCCTTAAAATGTAGCAGGCTGGGACTGTTTAAGGCTCACTCAAAACACGTAAAAAATATCTCTCTCAATACAGAGGTGAAGGAGATGGAGTAGGACAGCAATGACGAGTGTGAAGGACTTCCAACCACGGTTAGAACAGAATCCGACTAGGATCGACAAAACTCTAATAACCCCAGAAATAGAGTAAAGCGGAGCACTACCACCACCAAGTGATCGATTAATACTAGTATGACTCCTACACCACAAATACCCAAAGGAATATAGGGCAACAAAGTCAAGGTAACAGATTGACAAGGAGGATAAATATACTCACCCCTACTACCTTCTGCCACCTAGGCCAGGACCACAGCTATAGCAGAGCACCCCTGTACTCTAAGGGATGGGACCACTGAGAGATGCGGCACAGCTGGCTTCGACTTGCCCTGCAGAGGAAACACTGTCGAGCTGAGTCAGCTGGGGGCCACCTACGCAGATGTGGAGGCCCAAATCAAAGGGGTGTATGCAGGAGAATACAATAATAGTGCCTGTCACCTGGGTCAGAGGAAACATAGATATACAGGCAATATAGAGAGTACAATAAATACCTCCCGGGCCCCGAGGCCCAAGATATGAATGTACCAGATGGTGTGGATGGAATCAAGTAGAAGAATAGTCAAAACAATCCAAAGTCACTGGGAGTGTATGGGGTATAAGAGATAAGCAGAATCTGTAGTCAGTAAATATAAGCCAGGGAGTAAACAACCGGCAGGACAATCCAAATACTCAAGCCAAGATCGAAGTACAAACAAAGTCAAGTTCATCCACAAACAAACATGATGGTTCTGATTATGGCTTACCACCACTGTCTTGCACAGTCTGTTGGCACCAGTCGCTTAGGCCTGCATGGCATACATTTTTTTTCAAAGTTTCCCTTGTTGAAAAACTGCTAACATTTTGTAAGGTGTGTCTTTCTGTAAGCCTGCTAACAAATATTTTGAAGGCTTGTGCCTAACCATTTCCAAAGAGATAATATTAAAATGTTGACTTTAATGTGGTGAATGTGATAGTGGTCATTTATATATTTCTGACAAAAACAAAGAACAGGGAGCAGACCTCTAAGAGTAAACCTGTTGGACTGTTAGATACTATTACCCCCAGTCTCCCAGCTTCGCACCAGATTCCAGCAGTTTAGAGCATATATCAATAATCATGAAGTTCATAGCAAAGCCAATTGGTTCCAGTAATCTCTTTAATTTATAAAATCAGGCTATCCAACGCATTTCGTGTCATCAGACACTTCGGCAAGGATAACATTTATACAAAATTTACACATATAAATACCTTTTTTGGGGTGACCATCCTCAGCATGATGTTCAGACCTCAGATTTACTCCGGGACAACTTTTGTGATTTGCATATTTCTACTGATGATATAAATCCTTTGCCCACGTCTTTTTCACTATGCTTTCGATAAGTTTTTTGGACCAACCTATGCTTCTCTTTCATCCTCCAGAATGCAAGTCTCTGCTCTATCTATAAGGAAATCTTTATATTCCTTCATAGAATCTGAATATTCATAGATATGCTGCTCACACCTTGGCAGAAATTCAGAAATGTTATGTTTAAATCTAGAGTCCAGAAAAGTAGCAAGAATGTATTTGTCATTGCTATTAATGGGAGTTATGTTAGGATCCTGCTCAGAGCATGCTAAAGTGTCATTCACCATCTGGTTCACATCTGTGTTTTCATTACTGTAAGAATCATCAACCCTGCTCTTAATTTTTTCTGTAGTAAATATATGTGGAAATATCTTGCTCATTTTTGCACCAGCAGAACTAACCAGCAAGGCAGCATCCTCAAAAGGTTTCAGCAGATCTAATACGTCACAAGTTAGTTGCCATTGACCAGGTGAGAAAGACAGCCCCTCCAAAGCCTTCCACTTATGTTGCTATTTAATAATAGTGCCAGAGCCAGGGGCTACATAGCATAGACATGATGATGCATGCTGCTGCTGCTAGTGATGAGACGGAAACCCAGTGAGCAGTGACAGTCAGATAGCCTTGTCCACATATCTGCTGTCAAGTTACTTTCCTAACAGTATAATCTTTCCAGCCCTTTGCCCACTAGACTAACCACCTACTTGTACAACTCTGACAAAGCTATCCTTGAAAAATAATTGTGGCTTAGGACATGCCTGTGGAGTACAACAAGTCTTCAGCTTTTTAAAACCTTTATTTTCTTCAAAAGAATATGGCAGCATGTCAACCACCAGCATTTTGTCAACTTTGCTATTCCACAGGCATGTTTTTGGGTTATTTTGTGTTGTTTTTTTACTCTCTCCTAAGACCTCAGTAAGTGTAAGTCAGTAGTACACAGCAGAAGAACCGTGTAACTATTGCTCTAACAACATGACTTGTGGCAGTAGATGTGGTGCTGACTGTGGCAGCAGCAGGTGTGGGCAATCTATGACACTTTTCATCAGGGCCGGATTTACATCTCAGGAGCCTGTAGGCACAGATATCTGAAGCGCCCCCCCCCCCGGCCATCTCCACAATGCTCTAAATCTCCATATTGCCCTCACATTGCCCCCAACACCTTCACATTGCACCCCATCAGCTCCACATTGCACCCCATCAGCTCCACATTGCCCTCATATTGCCCCATCATCTCAACATTCCCCCATTCAACCTCATATTGCCTTCACATTGCCCACTCATTAGCTCCACATTGACCCCATCAGCTCCATTGACCCCATCAGCTCCACATTGACCCCATCAACTCCACATTGCCCCATTCAACTCCATATTGCCCCCCATCAGCTACACATTGACCCCATCAGCTCCACATTGCCTTCACAATGCCCCCCTTCGGCTCCAACTTGCCCCCACCATCTCCATGTTGCCCTCACATTGCCTCCCTCCCATTGTCCGTTTCCTACCTCCCTAGCAGATCTGTCGTCTGTGCCTCTTCTGGCACAGTCCTGTAGTTACTGAAGCTCCCGCGCGGTCTCCTATTCAGGAATGCATAGCACTGGGAGATGATGTTATCTCCCAGCGCTCTGCATTCCTACAGAGCTGACGAGGGAGCTCAGTGCTTACAGGACTGTGCCAAAGGAGGTACAGACGACAGATCTGCTAGGGAGGTAGGAAATAGACAACGGGGGGTGCAATGTGAGGGCAGCATGGAGAGGGCACCGGCGCAGCCAGCGAGGTGGCAATTTTTTTTTTTTTAAAGAATAAAAAAAAAAAAGTCCCATTGGCAGGCGCCCCTTGGTGGTGTGCACCTGTAGGCAGGTGCCTACTTTGCCTTATGGCAAATCCGGCCCTGCTTTTCATCTCTTCCAAACAAACTCAGAGTCTGACTCCTCAATGTTATACATTTGCAGAAAATAAAGTACATGTTGGCCCACTCTCTGAGACATCTATAGCACTTTTATTATGTGCCCCTGAGCCCTGTAAACTTTTAGGAAGGTTTCTAATGCTGTTAGATGTTGCATGTCTAAAATGCTGCTGCTGGTTTGTCTCCCAATCAGACCTGTGGTTGAGCTTCAGGTGTGACCTCAATTACAATGTGCTTAGATAGATCCTGTTTCCCCTTGCTCCTGTGCTTTTAAATAGACAACAGATAGCAACATGTTTAGCTTTTGTATTGTGAGTGAGATACTTTTTGTAGACTTCATAGACTGAGGGGTTCCTGAGGGACTACTACTACTACATGGTTAGATGCTTCAGTTTTAATAGCAGTAAGTGTCACTGGCACTGCACTTTGAACAGCAGCAGAAGTACTTATCATAGCTAGGATTATAGATGCTGATGATGACTTGTGTTGCTGTTTATTCAAGAGATGACGATTATGATTAGTGACATGACAACTGAGTATTTTTAGGCATTTTTTCTTGTCCAGATTCAGACTTTCCAACTGAAATAGTTTATCAACAGGTATAGTTTTCCAGTGGTGAATTTTATAGCCATATTATCACTGCCCTCACTCTCTACTTCTGTATAAGAAGAATGTGAGGACAGTGAAGGGATATATTCTAGATAAACATCATTATCATTAATTATGCCATCATCAGCATCATCTACTTCCTCTCCACTACTTTCATATTTGTCTAAGATTTTGGAACTCTCATTTTCATTTTACTTTTCCTGGTAGAGGGATTTACAGAACATTCACTATTATTTTGCAGATGTGTGTTGCTGTCACTGTCAGATGCAGCCATTTGTGTAACTGGTAAGCACCCTTTGCTATGTCATCTTCAGTCTTCTGAAAAGGTTTAGTACTACTGCTGGTGGTGATGGTAGACAATTTTATTTCACTTTTACAAACAGCCTCCTCAGAAGGAGGAAGATCATCCTCATCATTTATTGCACAAGCTGTTGCAACCATGGCTGCAGTTAGTTTTTGGAGTACTATGGTGAAGTCCATGTTTCTTATCTTCTCCATGTCTAAAAGTCCCTGTTATGGTTTGGGAATCAGGGAATTATCTGCTTCAGGGATTTTGACAAGACCAAAGGGGAGACCATGGAGATGCAGTGGAAATGAAATAAGAACTCCAGGCCATGATCTCAGCTTCTTGCCAGTCTAGAGGATTACATTTACTCAGACAAGGAAGGTCCAGCATTATTGTTGCCAGATCGGTCTTAATAACCACCAAACTCAGTCTCTTGATGTAATACTCACACTGTCTTCCAGAGAGAAAGGATCTCTTGAAGTATGCTATCTGCTTATACAAGTGATCCATTGACAGATGTAATAGAAAGGATCTGACTTTGATTTCAAGGGAATAGTGACAGCTCTTGCCCAATCCTGGGAAACTAATATACTTTGCTAATCCAGTTTCCAGAAAAGCTTGTGTGGCCAGAAAATGGCCTTTCCAGCAAACCTGAATTGGGACCTTCCAAGAATGATTGTAGACCATCTACTCCTCAGAGGACTTGACTGGGTCAGAGGGTGCTGAGAAAGATGCCTGGGCTGATAGATGCAGTGGTGAGAATCAAACATCCTGTCCAAGGACAGAAGATGGGCCGCAGTTCAGGACCTGACCTTGATAATCTTGTTATGAGATCATACAAACAGTCCATAATATGGCTCATGCGATATGTCATATAAAAGTGATCTGATTATATAGCACCTAGAAAGACTGAATGCTACTCCGGGCAGCTGGAATGCAATTCTAGAAAGCATAGCCAGAGAGAGGACAATGGTTGGTTCAACCTAGCTGTGGCCACAGGTCAGAGTTAGAGGTGCCGACCTTAAGGTCATATAACCAAAACCAGTTCAGCCAGAACTTGATTACTGCACCAACATCCTGAGTGTTAGCAGGTCCATGGATACCAGTGGTGATCTCATGGATGGACCAACAGTACAGAGGTAAAGCTAAGTAAATGCCAGAGCAAAGCCACTGGTAAAGACAGGAGACTATGGTTAATAGTCAATGAGGTATCTAATGGTAAGGGTAGGTGGTTTCTGGATTGTTCACTAAGTCATAGCCAATGAACAGTGCTCGCAGCTCTGGATTGTACTCTAAGTCAGAGCAGGTGGCACAGACTCAAGATCAAAACAAATCAGAAATCAATATACAGAAATGATGTGCAGTAAGAGCTAAGAGAATAAACTCTTTGTATGAGCAAGGAGTGCACCTGACTAGGTATAAATTCCTTTTCAATAAGACACTCCATGCACACGAAAAACAAAAGTTTCCATCAGATACATAGAATGGTGCAGAAAAGTGCCACAGCAGATGATGGAGGAGACCACGGATGAGGCGGGCATGTATGACAACAATACACCATTACATGCCACCAACGTAGTTCTACACTAGCAATGCAATATACCAGCATGGTAATAAACCATTACATGGCCCCACCAGACAGACATATCATTACATGTTACCAGCAAGCAATACGCTATTACATGTCATCGTCATAGTAATACACACACACAGTACATGTTACCAGCAAGGCAATATACCATTATATGCTACCATCATATTACTACACCAATTGCAAGCAAGGCAATTCACCATTACATGCAACCAGTAGACAGATATATAAATATGACATAGATGGCATGTTAGCTAACAGATTATAGAAAATTAAAGAGAATTAAAATAAATAAAGTATATTTTGTCTCTCCCAACCTAATTGCCCCTTGTATTTGTGGAGTTGTGAGTTGTAGTCACCAAAAGCCAAAGGTTTCATACCTCTAATTTAGATGGAAGGTAACAAAATGAACCAATAAATGTGCACAACTGGAACGACTCCTGCAGAACTGCTCACCTCCCAAATATAATAAATAAATGTATACAATACCTACCTCAAAACAACCAATCTAATTGGTAAAGTTGTGCCAGGCGTTTAATATACCACAGAAGTCTGTGTCTGCACTAGGTAAATCGCATTGATTAGATATTGGGTTGTATGCAGGAAGAAATCACTGAGCAATTCTGAGGCCAACCCCATGAGAGTGCAATAAGCAGGACACCTCTATAGCAATCAAGGGAGCCAATGGGAACATCAGGTGAGTATTTATTAAGGTGTGATAAAGGTGAGAAAATTCCTGTGTTATTCTACACAATCCATAAAATCTTTCAAACCAGAAAGAGACTATATAGAATAACACAGGAATTAGAAAGTTTCTTAGATTTATGCAACTCCCCTTTGAAATTTGTATCTCCTTTATGGTGGAGATGGTTTGTTCCAGAGCTATAGTGGCCAAGCTGAGGAAGGGGGATTCCCCCGAAACGTCCTAATGGCCTGAGAGCATTCTTGCCTGTAAAATATTTTGCACGTCAATTTGAATAAAGCATTGAAGATTTCCTGGCATTGGTGAGTGCCTTTTTCTCTTGCTTTACATTGTATACCATAAAATCTTGCTTATAATACACACAGTTTTTGCCCCTTTTCACCTTATATGAAGTTGGAGGTGTGTATTATACATGAGAGAAAAAAATATTTATATATATTGTCGTGTTTGCTCCCTTCCTCCCTCCCCCCACCTCAATATGCTCCCACCTTCCACTCCTCAGTGCATAGACCTGTGCACACTGAAACTACAGTAGTTCTCTGCCAGGGGCTTCAGATCCTCAAAGGGCACTACCATTATCTCGAATTCACACAGGTACTCACAGGGGGATGGGGGAAGAGAGAGACAAATGCAAACATGTACCCCAAAGGGCAGATGTCCCAGATGCCTCCTGAGGGGGTGAGCAGAGGGAGGAGAAGGTGGGAGCATATTGTGATGTGGGTGGATAGAGGGAGGGAAAACAAGGGTCTGTACATATAGGCAATTTTGTTTTCCCCTAAAATCTAAAATGTACACCTGTGTATTATACACAAGTATGTATTCTACCTGAGATTTTACAGTACTCCTTTTTTGCTTTCCATATACATTACTGTGCAAAAATTTTAGGCAGGTGTGAAAAAATGCTGTAAGGTAAGAATGTCTACGAAAATAGACATGGTAATAGCTACATTTTATCAGTTAACAAAATGCATAGTGAGTGAACAGAAGAAAAATCTAGATCAAATCAATATTTTGTGTGACCACCCTTTGCCTTCAAAACAGCATCAGTTCTTCTAGTTATACTTACACACAGTTTGTTAAGGAATTCGACAGGTAGGTTGTTCCACACATCTTGGAGAACTAACCACAATTCTACTGTGGGTTTAGGCACCTCAGTTTCTTCTCTCTCTCTTCATGTAATCTCAGACAGACTTGATGATGTTGAGATTAGGGCTCTATGGGGGCCATGCTATCACTTCCAGGACTCCTTGTTCTTCTTTATGCTGAAGATAGTTCTTAATGACTTTGTCTGTATGTTTGGGGTACTTGTCATTCTGCAGAATACATTTGGGGCCAATCAGATGCCTACCTGATGGTATTGCATGATAGATAAGTATCTGCCTGTACTTTTCTGCATTGAGGAGACAAGTAATTCAGACCAGAGCCCCAACTTCATTTGCAGAAATGCAGCCCCAAGCTTGCAAGGATCCTCCATCATGCTTCACTGTTGCCTGCAGATACTCATTCTTGTACTGCTCTCCAGCCCTTCGGCAAACAAACTGCCTTCTGATAAAGCCAAATATTTCACATTTTGACTCCAGAGCACCTGCTGCCATTTTTCTGCACCCCCATTTCCTGTGTTTTCCTGCATCGTTGAGCTGCTTGGCCTTGTTTCCACATCTGAGGTATGGCTTTTTGGGCGCAAGTCTTCAATGAAGACCACTTCTGATCAGACTTCTCTGGACAGTAGATAGGTGTACCAGAGTCCTACTGTTTTCTGCTCTGAACTGATGGCACTGCTGGACATCTTCAGATTGCAAAGGGAAGTAAGCATGATATGTTTTTCATCTGCTGCGAGTTTCCTTGGCTGACCACTGCGTCTGCAGTCCTCATTGTTGCCTGTTTCTTTGTGCTTCTTCAAAAGAGCTTGGACAACAGATCTAGAAACCCGTCTGCCTTGAAATTTCTGCCTGGGAAAGACCTTGCTGATGCAGTATAACTACCTTGTGTCTTGTTTCTGTGCTCAGTCTTGTCATGACTTTTGACATTAAACTGTCTTCAGCAATCTCACCTTTTTAGTTGAGTTTGGCTGTTCCTGATCCAGTTGTATTCCTCATACACAGCTGTTTCTGTTTCAGTTAATTATTGTGTTTCAACCTACATATTAAATTGATGATCATTAGCACCTGTTTGGTATGCTTGTTTAATCATATACTGATTATGGGCTTGATCCAAATGTTGGCGTTAAAACCAACATGAAGAAAAAACTGCCTTCACAAGTTAAGCAAGACCGGGTAACATGAGATTCAAATCTTCCTTACCCAGAAAGGCTAACAAGCGATGACCAACAAAATACACTTTAACCTTAAACCTGCGTCACTTAGAAAATCTTACCTAAAAACACACAATAAAAATGTTACCTAGCACCACAGCCAATCACAGCACTCCATAGTAGAAAGTTCAGTCAGAAAATCCAAAACCACCGTCGCCAGTTCTGAACAGCATTCTCTGTGCTTCCCTACCCAGCCAGTAGGGGAACACAGAGATGGCTTTCAGCACCATGGACAGCTTTGAATGCCATAGGGATGTGCACTGCTCACCCCTGTGGCAATCAAAGGGTTACAATAAAGAAAACTAGTACACCAAGCACTACACAATGCCCCCCTTTGACACCCCCCCTTAGTATGTCACATATATTGCATATATGCAACATACTAACCCCATCCACATCCACCTCAGGGACTGCCATTTAGTCCACAAATCTGTCTAATACACAACACTTAACTCTTTGAGTACCAGAGACGTAGGAAAGCATTGCTTAGCATGTTTCCTACCTCTCTGATACCCAGAGGGTTAATAGGCAAGGTATGGACTACATACCTTGCCTATATATATGTGTGTGTGTGTGTGTGTGTTTTACATATTTTATTATTAAAAGACTTTAATTAAACATATATTTACTTAGATTCATTCATTTCTAATGCCTAAATAAATAAATAAATAATAAATAAAGAAACTATTGAAGGAAGCAGCCCTCTGCAGCGCTCCCTTCATATACTTTCATTGACATCCGATGGCTGGGGACATTGAAGAGGACAGAGGCATTGGAAGAAGCGGGTGGAGGAGAGCGAGACATCGGAGAAAGCGGGTGACAAGCTTGTATTTGCTGCCGCTTCCTCCGATATAAAACTGAAAAGTAACGGGTGCTTCAACGTTCATATAGAGTGCAAACATAAAGTTATTCACGGGACTCACCGCTGCTGATTCATCGCTGTTGATATATAGTTGGGTGCGCGCTCTCCACAGGATCTCCACCCCTGGTAATTCCAGCATACAAACAATGATTGAACGGCACTTCCAGCTTCAATAAAAAATCCAGCTTTATTATAGCTCTTAAAAATGTATGGCTTATTATACAGGATAGAGTCGTGACAAATAATGTTTCTTATTCAGACATAAACCTCACAGATAGTCTTCCTCCGATACCTCTCTCCCCTCCTCACTCGTCAGCATTGTCCCCTGCCTGGCGACGGACATTCTACAACTTCGTCCCTTCTGAGTGAGAATGGCTCTTGGCTTCGCTTGTACATTATCCTCTATGGGTGAGATTTTGATGTTGTGGAGACGGGCGATGTGTGTTTCAGAACTGCCATTATTTCTTACTAGTGGGATCATTTGCATTGCTTACTTGACGTACAAAACCACCGTCACCAGTTTTTTCTGCCAACGCCAACATTTGGATCGAGCCCTAAATGCCTCCAAAATCCCTGTGCAAGTGTACCTAGAAGAATTGATGCTGTTTTGAAGGCAAAGGGTGGTCACACCAAATACTGATTTGATTTAGATTTTTCTTCTGTTGACTCACTATGCATTTTGTTAATTGATAAATATAAACTATTAACATGTATATTTTGAAAGCATTCTTACTTTAAAGCATTTTTCCACCCCTGCATAAAAATGTTGTACATTACTGTACATAATTGTTTGAGGGAAACATTTCTTTGAAGGGGATATTTGTGTTTACTTTTTGGGCGGCTTTTTTCTCAACAAATGAAATTCATACCCTGGAGCTGATTCAAACCTGAAACTCCTTCTACTTGTTTCCCCCCTTTCATATCAGAGGGAAAGTTTTAGTACCTTAACAGTGACAAATTGTTCTACATGTAGCTGCCTATGTCAGGCATGGACAGACATCAGCTACAGAGTTGTTCTTGAACTACAGTTCCTATAATCCTCAGCCAGGTTTGTAGTCAAACAATGTCTGGAAGGGGATAGCAAGTTGTTCACCATGGCCAATGCTTGTGTAATTATAATAGGTTTTGGATGGCGAATTACACAAAGCAAAATCAAAGTACTGTTATCATATACTCATTTTATTTTATGTCTTATAAACTTCTCTAAATCCTCTTATCCCCCCTAGATGGTAGAGAGGTTTACAATGTAATGGAGATATCTGCAGAAACCAAGGGGGCTTACTTCAATTATTTATATTGCTTTTGTTTTTAGTAAATACAAATGTAATTATGTGTATTTCTCTACTTTGGAAGAAAACAAATAAATATGTAACAATGTATTCAATGTTCCAAAAACATTAATTGCATATCCAAACTAGTCCTTTGGTACCCTTGCAAACACACACAATGTAAGCAGCTGTAAGACAAGTTTCAGGGGGATAAGATAACTTCCATATTTCATTAGTATTTGGCTTGACTGCCCTCTTGTGTTCACTTTATGGAACAAGTTGAAACAACTGCTAGAAAATGAATGGCACATAGACCTCAATGAAATGTGTGTGTTAAGGCATCCTCATGCAGTCCCAGGTAATTTCTCCTGATACACATGCACGGGTGCATGATTTTCATGAGGATGAGGGTTATTTTTATTTTATTAAAATCTGTCATATTGCTCTTGTAGAGCTTCAGAAAGATAGCTCTTTTGTTTCCAGTACAAGTAGAAGTAATCAAGTTAGCCTATAGTCTATAGCCCCAAATGACCCCAGGATTTCAGTACCTAGCTTTGCATGGATACCAGGGGGATGCACTAATGTTCCATGCTGTGGCACTGCGAGTCTGACCACTTGTGGTGGACCCATCGCCTTGGTGATAAAGACACACATCGACATATGCACTAAACTTTCTAGCAGAGTAGGCCACTTATCAAATTCATGTAAGGTTGATCTTTCAGTCTTGCTCATTAACATGAGCTCCTGAAAAAGCCATGTCATATACCACCACAGCATATCTTGGACGACATCACCATCCTATGGCATTAGATATCACCATCCTATGGCATTAGACATGTCAGCAAGGGTAGAAAAAAGAAAATCAGTGTGGCAAATATAGTAAAGGAGAAAAAAGAAGCATTTAAGAAATATAAGCAGACACAGAAGGAAGAAGATAGGTATCGGTACAAGACTAGGCTAAAGGAGGCCAAATGCATTATTAGATGTGCCAAAGCACAGACAGAGGAAAAAAAATTGCTCGGTCAATAAAAAGGGGGGATAAAACATTTTTTAGATATATAAGTGAAAGGAGGAAAATGAAACAAGGAATAGTTAGACTGAAAACAAAAAACAGAAACTATGTAAATGAGAATAAAGGGCTAGCTGACTGTCTCAATGAATATTTCTGTTCAGTTTTTACAGAGGAAGATGAAGGGAATGGACCTCTGTTAGAAAAACAAAATGGCAAGACATGGGAAACATGCATGTTTACAGAGGAAGATGTTCTTCTTCAACTTTCTAAGGTTAAAACAGATAAATCAATGGGACCAGATGGGATACACCCAAAGTTATTAAAAGAACTTAAGTGTATTCTGGCAAAACCTTTAACAGAATTATTCAATCAGTCACTAACGACAGGAATAGTTCCAGAAGATTGGAAGTTAGCAAATGTAGTACCTCTTCACAAAAAAGGTAGCAGGGAAGAGTCTAGTAACTACGGACCAGTAAGTCTTACATCAGTAGTGGAAAAATTAATGGAAACTATGTTAAAGGAAAGAATTGTTGAATATCTGAATTTAAATGGCTTGCACGATACCAAACAGCATGGCTTTACAGCAGGGAGGTCTTGTCAAACTAACATCATAGATTTTTTTGACTGGGTAATTAAAGTAGTAGACCAAGGGGGAGCAGTAGATATAGCTTATCTAGATTTCAGTAAAGCATTTGACACTGTCCCTCATAGAAGACTCATAAATAAACTGCAGTGTTTGGGTCTGGATGCAAAAATAGTTAAATGGATAAGGCAATGGCCCAGTGACAGGAGACAGAGGGTGGTAGTCAATGGAGAATATTCGGACAAAGGAGTGTTACTAGTGGAGTACCTCAGGGATCTGTACTGGGACCCATTCTTTTTAATATTTTTATTTGTGATACTGCAAAAGGTCTTCACGGTAAGGTATGCCTTTTTGCAAATGATACCAAACAAATGACAAATGATTTAGGTATATTAGAAGAATAGTCAAGAATGTGGCAGATGCAGTTTAACGTTGATAAATGTAAAATAATGCACTTGGGACATAAAAATATACTATTAAAGGGACAGTAATACTTGAAAATAAGTTTATTTTATATTGTAGCCCTTAACCCCTTAACGACCGGGGAATCCGGACGCGGACGCGACTCAACGACCACGGAGAAAATTTTTTTTATTGCTCCATTGCATTCCGGACTCCCCGAACGGCGTGCAGCCGCGGGGGGAGCCCGGAACTCGATGACGGTCATAGTACGTCATCGGTCGTTAAGTCAAATCGACCCTTGACGTACTATGACCGTCAAGGGTCGTTAAGGGGTTAAAAACACATGAAAAATAACATAAGTCTTATCTACCAAACCTTTATGGTTTGGAAGATATTCACTTGTAAAATATAGTAAAATTCTCTTTTCCTGGCTGTTTCAGCCAAGTCTGCCATCTAGTGGACAGATTTGGAATTCGGTCCACAGAGCAACCGGCAGCTCTTTAGCAGTGCCGAGATCAAGATCTTTGAAAAGAACTGCTTAACTGGAACTATCTACAAAGTGTGCCTGGCTTGAAAGCACACTTTGTAGACCATTCCAATTAAGAAATTCTTTTTAAAGATGGTGATCTCAGCACTTCTGGAGAGGCACAAACGGTCCCGGGACAGGATTCCAAATCTGAAGGGTGGAGCAATGACGTCACTCCAGGGGAAACTTTATTTCTGAATATCTCCCAAACCATAAAGGTTTGGGAGATAAGACTTATATCATTTTTCATGTTTCTTTAAGGGCTACAATATAAAATAAACTTATTTTCAAGTATTACTATCCCTTTAAGGGTACTGTCAGAGACAACAGAGGAAAGGGATTTGGGAGTAATTATCTCTAATGACTTAAAGGTAAGCAGGCAATGTAAACAAACGGTGGGGAATGCAAGCAGGGTACTAGGTTGTATAGCTAGGGGCATTAGAAGCAGATAAAGGGAAGTGGTCATGCCATTCTACAGATCTCTAGTTAGACCTCACCTAGAGTATTGTGTACAGTACTGAAGACCCCAGAAGGATATAGATACTCTAGAGAAAATTCAAAGAAGGGCTGCTAAAATGGTGACTGTTTTACAGGAAAAGAAATATCAGGATAGACTAAAGGATCTGAACATGCTTGTCATATTCACCCCAGCTTAGGTTGGCAGACATTGAGATCACAATTTAGCTTTTGGATATATGAAACTTGTTTATTTGTTGGCAATAGTGCCTACTCATGAAGGCATCTCCCATTGTGTAAAACCACCTTTGTTATTCTGCAACAACCTTGAGTCTATGTTGATGCATTTAAGACTATACAATAAAGGTGTTGTTTTTAAAGTAACTGCATGAAGCCATGTTTGTTTGTTATTGGTGTGGCCAAATTGTTTTTGTTGATGGTTACAACTCAGAGAAGATAAGAAGGTCTATGGTCATCACAAATCATTGGCACTTGTAGCAGTTATCTACAGCGTGATGTGTTTAATGATTGTATGGGAATCAAATGATTTTAGCTGCTACTTGTTTGTTATATTCTTGAGGGGTCAAATTCCCAGAGTGAGAAAATCCTGAGTTTCCCACCATATGATCTACACAGGTGAACTGCTTCTTTAGAATCTAAATTGTTACAATTTCATCCAAAGGATAGCTGTTGCTTGTGACCAGATTGCATCCACTACGTGTTAGAGCTATTAGGACATTATGTCCATAATGTACATTTTGGGGAACTATAATGGGGTAATATTGCCATTATCGCAGGGTCAGCCCCTTTGGGAATTTCAAAGGTATGGTTAATCAGATATCACACGTGAAGAACCTCCAATTCACCTTTCCAGTCTTTCCACCTCTTGTCAGGACCTGGTCCATCTAGTCCATCTTTATCCTTCCTCTTCTTTAATTATTCTATTTAAGAACTCCCTCTGGATCTCCTCCACATGCGTACGTTTTGCTTGGCAGACCAAGCTACAGTGGCATTTTGTGTATCATAGATATTCTGTGTTTGATGCAAATTGTTCAGGTGAGTCTCAGCACTTATATCTCTGCACCTTAATGTAGCCTGTGTCTGCTTCTCCACTGATTTCTTAAATTCGCCTCAGCAGGCTGCTCTCCTCTGCCAGCCACCTGGCCCTTCTCCTTCTCCATTTGCTTCCCCCATTCACCCAATTGCTCAGACGAGTTCCAGTGCACCTCATATCTCTGCACCTTAGTGTATCCTGTGACTGCTTTTCCTTTTGTTCACCTCCACTAATTTATCGTATTCACCTCAGCAGGCTGCTCTTCTCTGCCAGCCACATGGCCCTTCTCCTTCTCCATTTGCTTCCCCCATTTGCCCAATTGCTCAGGCGAGTTCCAGTGCTTTTCATTTCTCTGCATCTTAATGTATCCTGTGTCTGCTTCTCCTTATGTTCACCTCCACTGATTTCTCATACTCACCTCAGCAGGTTGCTCTCTTCACACTCTAGCTGCCTGGCTCTTCTCCTCCTCCACTTGCCTCCTCATTTCTCCAACTGTTCAGGTGAGTCTCAGTGCTCCTCCTATCTAGCAGCTTAGTGTTTCCTGTGTCTGCTTCTCATTTATAAAAGCAAATCAGTTATTCTGTGGTAAAACAACTGCACCACAGGGGACATATAAAACTGCTTACATTTCTATGCACTTGAATAGAGTTTTTTAACCTTATGAAAGCAATGCATTGGAGGCCACATTCAAGCAGTTAAAAGCCCAATGTAATGTAATACAACTTTTCATTTGTTTCTTGTGGTGTGGCTGGTTTACTCCAGAATAATTCCAGTTTTCTTTCTTAAATAGGGGCCTATATTTGCCTTGGATAACTTTCTATATTCCCCTCCGCAGGTTGCTCTTCTCCACCTCCCACCTGGCCCATCGCCTCTTCTCCTTCATTCACCTCGTCTGTTCTCCTCCTATACTTTCTCAAGTGTTAGGGTGAGTCCAGGTGCTCATCATATCGCTATACCCTAGTGTTTCTTGTGTACTCTTCTTCCTATATTCATCTCTGTTGACTCGTGTCCGCACCACCTCCCATTCACTTTCGCAAGTTGCTTTAATCCACCATCCACCTGGCCCTTCACCTCTTTTCCTCCTCCATTAAACTCCTCCGTTTGCATCCTCCATTTACCAAACAGGTGAGTCCTACTACATTTAACTTTCTAAAATTAGCATTTTTAAACTTGAATGTTTTGGTTAAACTCTTGCTAATGGGTTTCTCATAACAAATTTCAAAGGATACCAAATTTTGGTGACTGCTGCCTAAATGTTCGCTTACCTGTAAACTGTTTGTAATGTGATCTAATGAGATTTCTGTGTCCAGTATTGCCTCTTTTCTAGTTGGCTTCTCTACTTGTTGGGACTTGACATTGGACTTGACCATGCAAATTATTTCCCTTTGTTGTGCTGGAAGTCATAATCTTCTAGTCAATTTCGGGATAGTTGAAATATCCCATTACGATTACAATTTCTGACTGAGAAGACTTTTCCATTTACCTTAACAGTTGAGCTTCTTTAAACTCCAACCATATTAGGTGGCTTGTATCAAATCCCCATTAACATTGTTTTATTATGTATGTCCCAGTGTGTATTTCAACCCACAAGGCCTTTACATTCTCACTGGACCTTTCTTTAATATTCTCCCTTTTACTAGGTTTTAAGGCATGTTTTACATATAGGCATAACCTTCCCTTTTTATTAACCATATACTCCTAAAAAAGTGAATGACCTGCATGACTGACTGCCAGATCATATGGATCATCTCACCAGGTTTCAGACATGCCAATTAGATCATACTGCCCATACATTACAATCAGTTCCAGTTCTCCCTTCTTACCAGTCAGACTATGAGCATTTACAAGCATTCATAATGCCCTGTGGCTTTATCAAGTGCCAGTTTCTCAGTATTGGTGCACAATCTTAGCATTCCAGTATTTTTCGAGTTAGTTCCAATCCTGTTCCTGTGTTTCCGTTACACTTCCTCCAGTTGTGATTCCTTATTACTGACCATGGCATTGTTACTCCTCATCAACTTGCTTTTCTTGTACTCATCTGCAGTATTAATTTTCTGTTGTCGACCCTGGCTCTCCTTTGATTACTCTTCCTTTTGTCGATTGTGTGCCTTCTTGCTCTCCTGTTGCCAACCCATCCAACCTCCTGTTTCTGCTTCTCGGATTTGACTCTGTTTCTTTTCACCATTCACCTATCCAGTGCAGTCAGAGTTCAACTATTCAACCATCAGTCCATCCTGCTCATATCCAGCAGTTTGGAGTTCCAGTAGTCGGAGTTCCAATCATTTGACAATTGGTCACATCACTGATCCTCTTAGTCGGAGTTCCACTTCCAGATTTCTACCTCTCAATTTCTCAGCACAGCAGAGTTCAATAAGTAGTGCAAGTTCCTTATTTCCTATTTGCTTTCTCTGTACCTCAGTGGGTAGCTAATATTCCCTAGGCAGTTATCCTGGGAGTGGGCCAGCTCCTCTGGTCAGCACTGATCTGGATTTGCAATCAGCAATTTTAGTTCAGCCTCGGCCGCAGCAAGTGTTACTCTTCTCTGGGTCCCTCATATCAATAGCTGCCTGCTTATTCTCTGTGCAGTTGCTCCTCCACAGAGTCGGATTACAGTCAGCTTACATTTGGTGACTACCAGCTGACAGGTGGTGAGCTCCTTGATATTGCATTTGCTCATATAAACGGATCATGAAGTCCCTCCTGGCTCCCAAGATGTTATCTGCAATAAAACCAATGATTCAGAGCAACATGATCATTGTTCACAAGGATGTTGAATGAACCCTAGCATAAAGGGCATATGAAATATGATGTAGATTTGACTTACATGAAAACCTAAGATGCTATATGTGAAGCCCATGGCAACCATGTTGCATACTGGTTGTGCTACAACAGGGACAGGTGACACTGGGAATTGTGGGCAAGAGAAGGAGTTAACTTACCAGCAATCCAACCACAAAGTGCACCAGACTCAAATCCATAATACATGGGGGAGCAACTCAAATTATTGGGGTCATGAGCACTCTCGGGATACTCTAAGAGCGCATGCATAATCTTACAGGTGCTGTCGCATATCATCTGCATGTTCACATAATAGGTTCCCTTGTGATTACTGTAGACCTCCTCATCCTCATAATGGGGGGATGGGGCAAATTGGTACATGGGAACAGTCAATTGCTCCTAGGCCATTGGGTAGCCCAGCTAATCCATAAAAGCCCACCTTGAATACCTCTTCATGGCTGACATGACAGGCACAAGGAAGAGTGAGGATGAGGACTACAAAACTATGATAATAGTGCAGGAGGTGCTTGGTTAATGTGGACGAAAGTCATTGGAATCTGAATTGAAGGAGAGGAAATGCCCAGTCTAGTGGTTTGTAGCGTTTGAGAGCTGGATATATAGAAGGTGTGAAATTCTGGAAGTGTCTGCAACTCTAAGAGAAATAAAGGGTTATCTATGTGTGATATAGTATGAGCAATCGTATGAAATGCTGGAGGAAGGGGCCATTGATGTCAGGTAACAGAGTAATTGAATTGTGAACATGTGGGTGAAGACTTTGGAATATCAAGTTAGTCCCATTAATACCTGTATGCCTATTTTATTCATGGCCAATTACAGCTACAGTTTGGCACTAACCACTGAATTAAACCTTGATATGTGCTATTGTATGCTTTCCGTGCTTCCCAACTAATCCATTACTGCGCTCTAACTCATTTGCTTGATGTAATAACTGGGAAAGTGCAAAAGGTATCTGGATATAATTGAATATCAATTTACCATTCATATTGTTATAAGATTTATTGATCCAGTGGTGGACAGGGTGGAGGTAAAGATTAAGCTGGAAAATGTAAATTGACATCTTGTCTCCAGAGTGCACTTTTTATATTTATATTTTTTAACTGGTACCAGTACGTCGGTTTAACCCTTGGGTGACTGTGGCAGTTTGTTTTCTCGCCTTTTGTTTTTAAGGGGACACCTTTTTTCTTTATTTAGGTTATATTAGTTAGGGGATTTAGTTTTCCCTAGGGATATGTTTTGTCTTTAGGAGGAGGGGGGATCACTTTTTGGGTTTTTCTATTTCTCATTGATGACTAATATGGTTTGGCAAGTATTTACAATTTGGATTTGTCTATTGTGATAAATTTATATTAATTTATTTATATTTCTTGTGGATTGTTTATTATTGGGCTGATTGCTCAGTTAAACTCATATTTTTTCTTCTTTTTTGTAATACAATGTTCTATATAATAGAGTATGAGTACCCCTTGCGATTATACTGCAAGGTTTAGCCCCTCCTTTTTTTCTAAGATTATACATGAGTGCCCTGAGACCACATTAAATATATATGGAGGTGAATTACCCCCAAAGCAAACAAAGTATAGGCAGTTGAGTAATTTAACCTTTTGATTGCCATTACTACGCAATGTGTTGCTTATCCCTCTGGCACTCAAAGGGTTAATCAAGCCTGGGATGGCATGGCTGCGGGATGTGCGTGGGGTCAACATCAACTTTAATCAGTTCATACAGCTGCATGATAACTGCATGACATTGTCCTCTGTGGGAAGATCCTTTGTCTGACTGCTCTCCTGACTGCAGGGTCTGCTTCACCTGCCTCCACAGGTACAACTGCAGGGGTATGAGTTTATGGCAGATCATGCTGCTCCTCTTCCTGCATCAACCACACCACTGGTGCAATAGACTCCATCCATGCACATGTAGGTACCATGAATGGCCCAAGATCAGCTTCCTGTCCACCTCTCCGGTGTGCTCCAGCATGCTTAGTAGATGGAAATAGATTTCCACCAGCGTTCATATATATGTAACACACAGTGAATCAATTAACCTCAGTCTCACTAGTTAATCAGTGGGGAAATGTTTTAGGAACAACAGCATAATGGGACATATCACCATAGCTGGGAACTCTCCGGTTTTGCCCCGGAGACTCCGGATTTAACACTGTATTACCAGGTCTCCGGGGCAGAGTCTAATTTGCCGGATGTGGGGAGTTTCTCTTGAAACTCTGCCCACTTGTGCTCCATCCCGCCCCGTTCCTCCCACTCCCCGCCCCATTCTCCTACTTCCCCAGGCTTTTCTGTCATTTTTTTTTCTTTTTGTGTGTTTTTTTCTTCTTTTCTTCAAACCTCCCCAGTCGTGATTAAGCCCAGCCCCTTCTTATGACGTGAATCGCGTCATAGAGCTCACCCGGCAGCTACCCTCCGGGTTGCACCTTCTGTAAAGTTCCCAAGTATGCATATCACCTAATTCACCTTGGCAAAGGTGGTAGGACAAGATCACTACAGATCACCACTCACCCCCTGACTCAACTTATATCCCTCTTCGTTAGCAAGAGGGAGAGTGCTGACATCTTGATTACGTTTAGTATGATTGACAGCCCTCTCCCTCCACCTTCTTTTCCTAAGCCTCTTCACAAGATTGGAGCTAAGCTCCCAGATGAACGTCTCCATTTGTCTTCCTCACGCTCACATTGACTCCCTCCTACTCCCAACCAGAAGGTGCTTCTCTTGGAAATTAGAGACGGGTTGTGGGGTCAGATGGTGAGAGAAAAACAGTGCGCTGCATAAATGGATGATCCATTTTGCAGCTGCACTGTTTCTCTCTCACCACCTGACCCCACAACCCTGCTCCAAGTTCCATGAGAAGCACCTGCTCCATTTTAAACCCATTCTGCGCTGATGTGCTGTAAGTCCTGAGGTTGTGTTTTTTCTGTGCACATGTATGGACTATTTCTGTTTAGTTATATACGGATTCATTGTGCCACTGCTCACTCCTTTTTCTTAAGGAAACAATCAGCCTTTTAGAAATGTGTGCAACAAATTACCACTGGTCATTAAAGGTTAGCCCATTGAATGCCAGAGGGGTATGCAATGTATGGTAAAGCACTCAAAGAGTTAATTAAAGAAAATATTGGCCTGTGACAGGGAGATGGGCTCTCCAGCTGGTATTAGCCAGCAAATGCTTGTCCACCATTTTGTTATATACTGTATGTCCTCACTAAGTGGTAGTGTGCCACTTCAACACAGTGCAGGATTCCTCCACCAACCTCCAATTTAGAATACGCTCACTGCTTAGCTCTACTAAAGCTTCCTGGTGCCATTAAAACACTCATATATATTTTGATAACTAATGTAATATTGTAGACCAGTCACCTTTGTGAGGTACTGGCAATGACTGAAAGGTTGCAGGCTTAACCCTTTGAGTGCAAATGCATTGCTGTGCAATGCGCTGGATATCCCTCTGTCATCATCGGGTTAAGCGTTGAATGTGAGTGAAAGAGCAAGCCTAGTCATAATTATTTTCATACTGTGCTTGGTATGCAGCCCAATAACTGCTACATATGGTTGGTACAGAACTGGTTAAGATATCTGAGATTTCTCTTTTCATCGGGCAAGTGAAGGAACAAGAACCTTCTCCCGTTGCAGAGGAGGAGTTAAGTGTTGCTATGGAGAAGTAGGAGGGGTGGTTGGAGTACTATTTCAGGATGGGGACACCCTTGCAGAGTAGTGCTGCACAGTCTGTGCCTCAGAGAATGTTCCCAGGTACTTTTTAAAAAGGAAATTTCTTTTATAATATTGATACTTTTTTTTAATTATACAAAAACACATAACCATTTTAAAATCTACATTGAATAAGATAAAGTTGCTTGTGATAGTTCTGCTTTAAATAGAGACCCCAAAGAGGAACTGGAACAGTCAGTCAGGAGATCTGCCTCAAATGAATAGGTAAATTTAGCAACATGAAGATATTAAAAACAGCTTAGCAGGCAATAAAGCTCTCTCAGAGATTAATATAGCAGCTCATTGTCACTACGGCTTCCTTTAATGGTAAGACCTGAATCAGCAGTAAGAAACAGAAATAATAATCAATCAGATCTGGCATATGGGCTAGGTGACTGAAGCTAAACAAGAAGATATAATCACAAAAAAACACAGTAGTTAACACTGGACCCAGAGCAATGGAAGACAACAGGAACTCCACGGGCATCTCCACCACCAGCAGTGAGCTTTTGGAACTTGCAGAGTTTGCTACTGCTCTAATTCCTGTTGCTGCTGAATTGCAAGGGCAGCAGGATGCTGAGGAGTAGGCTAGTGTGCCACAGACCACCGTGGACACAGTGGGAATGGGGTCAACAAATGATGCGGGACTAGGACAGGTTTCACTTGCCAGCAGCAGCAATAATCCTGGTCATAGTTGCAGTTCTGATTCTGAGGCAATAGCAGCGACTGCAGCAACATTATCCTCTGCCCCAGCCAGAAAAGGAGTATGTGGAAGAGAAGAAAACAGAGGCCATTCTTCTCCACTTTTCCCTTTCCCTTTGAAGTCATAATGGGTATGGGACTATTTTTCTCTTGGGGCAGGCACAGTGCAGTCATCAGCACCGGCACTGTGCACAATTTGTCACAAGTCAGTGAAAAGGGGGGAACAAGCCTTGGCAGAACTGCCCTGGGTGACACCCATGAAACACAGACACCCTGACATTTATGTGAAACATGTTAAATCCAAACACCCACCACAAAAATCGGGCTCCACTGTTGCTGTACTCCCGTCTCTCTCCAACGGCAAAAGAATAGGGAAATCCAGCCAGAGGCTGAGAGTTTGATTATGAGCGAAATACTTGGCTCGCCATCACCTTCTTGCTGTAGGGTAACTACATCTTCTGGCAATCCACCTCATTCATCATTACCTCCCACACCAAGTGATAGCCATTGTGTAGATGTCAGGATGTGGCAGTTCATGTCCACCCATTGCACACTGTGTGGTGCACTGACCACACATGCCAGTGTGGTGGAGAGAAAGCAAAGAAAGGAAGCAAAAAGGCTAAAAGTAGGGCATCAAGAGGCATCTAAGGAGATTCCATACTGCAGAATATGCTAAGCTCGTGGAAGGGAGGGTTCTTCATTATTATTAAACTGTCTGCAAGCTGTCATGTTTCCTTAGCAGGGAGTGGACAAGATGCATAGTGACAATAGCAGTACATGTTTCTGGTGGGGGGATTTCACATTGGGGACCCTAAGTGTCATGGTGTTAGGATAAAGTTGTTCCAGGTGTTTGATGTGAGTGCAGATGTACCCATTGTTCCCAGTCCTTCCCTTATTTACCACACACAGTGATCACATTGTACAGTGAGAGGCACAGTTCCTGCTCTAAAGGGAAAAATGTATATTCCCTTGAGAGCAGGAACTTATTTGCCAACTTCGTCTTATCTCCTCATATATCTGAAGTGGTGAGGGCTAGCTGTGGTGCTGCTACTGCCTCAGGCACATCAATGGAGCTAGTAGTGGCAAGTGGAACCATGAGCCTCATCATCCATATCACTGCTGTTGCTGATCCCATTCCCTTTGAGCTACCTAATCATCCTGCTGTTTAAACAACTTAGCAGTAAGAACAGTAGTCGCAAATTCCACAATTGGACCAGGGCACTTGACAATGGCCAGTGGCCACTGGCCAACACGACATAAGCTGCTGACACTAGGCCAGTAGGGAATTTTTTTTTGCCTCAGGGCTTGTTCTTAAATAAAATAAAAAAAAGAAAAAAACAGAGGCCTACAAAAAAATAAACAATTTGAGGACAAGCCTAAGTCCTACAAATCAACCTTAGGGCTTGTGCCAAACAAGTCCTACAAATCAATGTTTCCTTGTGGCTTCGGCCTAACACAAGTCTTATTTCCTACAAAAAATCAATGTTTCCTTAGGGCTTGCGCCAAACAAGACCAGGTGCAGCTTACATCAGGGGGTCCCTGTCTCTCTCATGTTATGTACCAATTTCTTATTTTATTATTTTTTTTTTTTTAATTATTTTATGTATTTAATTTTTTTTATTAACTGTCCCCCAATACCAGTCAACAACCCTCCCAAACTGATTCTTTTCCCAGACTCCACTCACCAACACAGGCACCCGCCTCAGACCCCTTTTATACCATGTCTTATGGGGTTTTTTAATTGTATTTAGTTTTTATTAACTGTACCCCCAATCCCAATAAATAAACCCTCCCCCAAAAACATTCCCTGTTCAACTGATACTTTCCCCACATTTCACCAAAACAGGCATACCCCTTTTATACAATGCCTTTGGGAAATAAAATGGCATTTGCTATGTGTTGTGTTTAAATTCAGTGTTCCAGTGATTTCAATGGAATGAGCGAGGCGGAAAAACAGCACTTTTTGCAAGAAGTTATTCGCCATGAGGGAAGTACCATTATTCGACAATTTTGGTTTGAGGTGAAAATTTTCACCCATCCCTAGGCTGTAGTACATGTACAAGTAATACACTAAAGGTTGATGCTTTGGCGATATGATTTTGTCAATTTGTTCAATGCACTTCGCCATACGCACTAGAACTTAGGGATACAAAGGGAGGGGATGAGAAGGTTAGAATACAGGAAACTGCTGTCAATGTGGAAGGGATGCCCTCCCTTGCACATTACCAGCAATACTACAATCTTGAAGTCTGAGAGCATTCGCTCTGCTGTCCCAATTGGTCAGTAGGGGAGTGGAGAGGATACTTTCAGCACCACGACCAGCATCACTCCCTTAACCCTATGAGTGCCATAGGGATGTGCATTGCACACCCCTGTGGCACTCAAAGGGTTTAAAAAAAAAGTAAACCAAGCAGCACATAATTATCCCCTCAGCTCCATATCATATTTCATACATGTTGTGCACTCCAAAGGAAACAAGGCTGGGAGTCAGGCAGCGTTCATTGGGATTTGCGGCTTCCAGCTGCCACCCAGGCTAGTAGCCACAGATCCCCATGTACACTGTCTGATCCCCCCAGCCTTGTCCCCTTACCCCCCAGTAAAATCTGACATGCTGTCTCCCCCAGTAAAATCTGACATATAGTGCCCCATAAATTTGACCTATGCTGCCCACACACAGTTAATATCTGACATATGCTGCCCCATAACATGTATATATATATATTTTTTAAATTTCAGCTTTGTTTTGAAATAAAATCAGACCTTGTGTGGGGCATAAGGACCTATCCCCCTGTCACTGATCACCTATCCAATAGAAGAGATCCTACTCAAGCGACATTCTATTAATGACCAGCTTCAGTAGGAGGATCCTAAAGACCCACTCACATCACTTAATAGAAAGACGGATTGAGTAGGAGCTACTAGGTGAAGCAGGTGATCGCCTTCCTGGTCGCCTATTGAATAGGTGCTCAATGCCAGGGGGTCATCAAGAGGGGTCCTGATGCCCCCCTTGAGGTCTGATTTTATTTCAAAACAAAAAGGACATTTTTTTAAAATATATACATGTTATGGGGCAGCATAATTCGGATAGTAACCCTTTGAGTGCCAGAGGGGTATGCAATGAATTCAAAGGCAATTTGTTGGGTATCCCTCTGGCACTCAAAGGATTAACTGTGTGGGAGCAGCATATGTCGAATTTATGGGGCACCATATGTCAGATATTACTGGGGAGCAGCATGTCAGATTTCTATATTGTGGGGCAGCATGTCAGATTTTACTGAGGAGGGGTGCAGCATTTCCGATTTCTATATTGTGGGTCAGCATGGGGAACATCACCATTGTGTGTTAGCCCACATACATTGCCTGACACCCCCCAGCCTTGTGTCCTTGCCCAGGCAGTGCCCATGGGGATTTGTTGCTACCAGTAAGCAAGGGAACAAGGCTGGGGAGTCCGACAGTGTACATGGGGATCTGTAGTTACCAGTGGGCAAGGAACAAGTCTGTGGGTCAGGCAGTTAACATGGAGTTCTATGGCTTCCAGTGGGCAAGGAAACAAGGCTGGGGGACAGCTGGTAGCTACTAATTCCATGGATGCTGCCTGACCACCAGCCTTGTTCCCTTGGGAGTACACAACGTGTATAAAATATGATACAGAGGTGAAGGGATAATAATGTGCTACTTGGTGTACTTTTTTAACCCTTTGATGCCACAAGGGTTGCAATGCACATCTCTGTGATACTCAAAGGTTTAGGGAGTGATGTCGTTCGTGGTGCTGAATGCTGTTAGACTTCAGAGTTGCCTACTGCTATTGATGTGTGATTATCCCTTCCACAATCACAGCAATTTACAACCCTCCATGCTTCTGACTGAGGGCTGTTACTTCATAGGAAACTACAAGGAGATCCCAACTTCACTGGCCACAGATGAGACTGTGAACTCCTACAGTAGAGGCTGATATCAGGGTTTAGTGCATTTGGTGAAGTTCCAAATTAACATATAAACACACCCCCATGAATACAATAATGGCTCATTATCCTGCATTTCCATATGAAAATGAGTAATTATGCTTCATTTCCATATGGAAATAAGCCATTGTCGATGTGATAAGTGGAAATTTGTAAAACCGTCAAAGGCATGTCAGATTGATGTCGATGTGTGCAAATTTTTGTCGGATTGATGGGCATGTGATGTCGAAGACACTTCACTTCTCCAACAGGACATTCACTTTTGAGCTCTGTTAGACCTTTAGTGCATCTCGGCCTATGAGTCTTAGATTCTATTGAACTTGCTCTTTAGGTTGCATGACAGACAGAGGATATCACAATATTATCTATTACTCTTGATTTGAATATTCTATGAATAAATGCAGCATTAATTACATTTGTAAGTAGCTTTATTCTGGCCTTTTGGAGGGGTAGGGGCAAGACGCTTACCAAACTCAGTGTACAGTCATCTTACAAGAGACTGCCAATATAAGGCACGCGGAGAGATTTAATTCCCCTCACCATTCAGAACTATCAATCATCTTCCAAACTCTCACACAACAGCTGAAGAAGTTTGTAGCTAAAAATCATTACATTTATTCAAATAAATATACAAAGGTAAAAGTAATACAAAACCAGTCCTTCTATATATACGTCTTCATCTTATGGAGATCGTTTGAGCAGGAGGAATTCAAAAATGGAGTCACATTCTGGTCTATTAAAGCATTAACACAAGCAACACGTTAACTCTTCCCTCACCTAGAAGGAAAGGAACATGAAACATCCGTTACAGGGTGCATACCTATGTGGCAGATGTGAGCAAGTAGCCTCTATGGAAGCTCAACTTAAAGATGTGAAGAGGAGATGGCCTCTTGAGAGGGGTCTGCTGAATAATAATAATAATAATATCAAAGTATTTTACCAGGAAGGATACATTAACATTGTCTCTCAAGTATGTCCTGGGGGTATAGATATTATTACCCAATTTTATGGTACTCATTTATCTACCTCAGAAGGAAAAAGGCTGAGTTGACCCTGCTGGGATTAGAACCTGTGACCTTGCGGTTTGAACAGATTCTACAGCTGGTGCCGTAACCAACTGAGCCATCTCACCAGCTATATACAATAAGCAGAAGGAAGTGGTTGTTGGACGTTCTGGGGGTGGTGACTGCACAAAGAAAGAGCAGGTAGTTAGATGGGTTACAGTTAGATGTAGCAAGGGGGACATAGGAATAGGGTGGACACTCCAGTATTTACTAACCCTACAGAGTGAGGATGTTGGGGAAGTTGGCACAGGAATGCCTTTGCTGGTGAGGACTGTTCTCTCTAACAGCCGGGAGAACAGCACCTCTAGCACTGATGGGATCAAGGTCCCAGGCAGACCTAGACAGATAGTGGTGATAGGGGATTCGATTATTAGGAAGACAGACAGGGCAATCTCTCACCAGGATCTCTACAATGGAACAGTTTGCTGACTGCTGGGTGTTCAGGATTGACATGTGGCAGATCGGGTTGATAAGTTATTGGGAGAGGCTGGGCATGACCCAGCTGTCATAGCACATAATGGTGGAAAATGGAGCTCCATTAAGAAGAATTTCAGGGATTTAGGATATAAGCTTAAGCAGAGGACCTCTAAGGTAGTATTTTCTGAAATACTACCTGTGCCACTTTCTACATCAGAAAGGCAACGGGAGATTAGTGAGTTAAATGCATCGATAAAGCAGGAGGGGTTTGGGTTTCTAGAGTACTGGGTGGTCTTTTCCCTGGGGAGCAATCTTTAGTGAAAGGGGGGCACAGTGCTTGGATTTAGGATGGTTAAAGGGTTGGAGAAGACTTTAAACTAGAAAAAGGGGGGTGATGCAACACATGATGGGGAAGGTAGTATAACTGAGAATATGGGATTAGATAAGGGGCATGGGGATGTAGAGGGGGAATTGGCTAGTTCATCTAATAGGGATATGCCATTGTTGGTAAAAGGCAAATACATTTTACAAGAATTAAATATTTCAGAATAAAAAAAGATAACATGTTTTCATGTAAATGATCATCGTCTAGCTGGTAAGATGGGGTCTCTAGAAATTATTGCGGTGCATGAGCAGTATGGTGTAACTGGTGTATCTGAAACCTAGTTACATGATACAAATGACTTGGCAGTCAATCTAGAGAGTTATTCACTTTTTAGGAGGGATATGGTTAATAAAAGGGAAGGGGGTATGTCTATATGTAAGGGTCCCATGAAAATGTAGAGGCCCTGTGGGTTGAAATACACATTGGGGGCACATTAAATAAAAATATGTTAATGGGGATTTCCTACAAGCCACCTAATATTGAGAAGTTTAAGGAAGCCCAAATTTTAATGCAAATGGAAAAGCCTTCTAGGCCAGGAAATGTAATCATAATGGGAGATTTCAACTATCTTGAACCTGACTGGAGTAATATGATTTCCAGCACAACAAAATGGAAATCATGTTTTAAGTATGATTAATGACAATTTTATGTCCCAACTAGTAGAGGAGACAACTAGAAAAGAGGTCTTGCTTGACCTAGTGCCTTCAAACAATTCTGACATGATATACAGTATACAGGCAAAGGAACATTTAGGAAGTAGTGAACACAATATGGTATCCTTTGAAATTTGTTATGAGAAGCCCAATAGCAAGGGTTTAACCAAAACTTTCCATTTTAAAAAAGGCTAATTTTACAAAGATAAAAGCAGTATTAAAGGATATTCAGTCAGATGTCATCTCCAAAGATAAAAATTCACAAGAATCATGAAATTTGTTTAATTAAAAAAATATAAAGAATGTAATAAAGTCTGCCAAGAAGCAATTAAGCTAGCTAAAATTGAAAATCAGAGAATATTGCAAATGAGAGCAAGAAAAATCCTAAACAATTCTGCAAATATATTAATAACAAAATGGTTAAGGTATTTGATATTGGGCCTCTTAAGGCTGAGACAAGTGAATTGATTAATGAGGATAAGGCTATGGCTGATACCCTAAATACATTTTTTGCTTCATATATACAAAGGAAGCAACAATGGCAGGCTAAGGGCAAATAGACAAAAACCACAGAATTTCCTCCATCATGGCTTACTGAGTGCAAAAGAGACTGGAAAATGTTATAGTGAATAAAGCACCTGGACCTGATGGTATACACCCAAGGGTATTTAAGGAACTTAGTTCAGTATTATATTTAATTTCTATTGATTCACTTTCATCAGGCATTGTGCCCTGTGACTGGAAAGCTGACATAGTTCCATTGCTCAAAAAGGGGGCAATATCTAGACCAGGGAATTATAGACCTGTGAGCTTGACTTCCTGTAACGGTTTGTTTGACACACAGACACAGTAGGTTTGGATAAAACATAATTTTATTAAACAATAAAGAACACAATAACCCTCACGGGTCCAGTAATATATACATAATATAGTACAGACACAAGACAGGTTATACAGAGGTAGGCCCACACAGGTCCAGTATACGTAGATAGTCCAGAGATCAATATACTGACACAGGTCAGGCAGTTCTTGTGTGAGTCTCAGTTTATCAGTACTGAATGGGTTAATATTAGGCAGAAAATGTTGACAGGCCCTAATAGGGCAAGGCCCTTTAAGAAGCTCAAACAAAGGTGAGAGCTGCAACTCGAGTAACGCCCAAGATAATGGAGACCAGACAATTGTGGACTGCCGTAGCAGTAACGGAGAGTGAGCAACTTGAGCACTGCCGTAGCAGTAACGGAGACTACGCAACTTGAACACTGCCCTAGCAGTAACGGAGACTGAGCAACTTGAGCACTGCCGTAGCAGTAATGGAGACTGAGCAACTTGAGCACTGCTGTAGCAGTAACGAACACTGAGCAACTTGAGCACTGCCGTAGCAGTAACGGAGACTGAGCAACTTCAGCAATGCCGTAGCAGTAACGGAAACCGAGCAACGTGAGCACTGCCGTAGCAGTAACGGAAACTGGGCAACTTGAACACTGCCGTAGCAGTAACGGAGACTGAGCAACTGGGCACTGCCGTACCAGTAATGGAGACTGAGCAACTTGGCACTGCCGTAGCAGTAAAGGAGACTGAGCAACTTGGCAGTGCCTTAGCAGTAACGGAGACTGAGCAACTTGAGCACTGCCGTGGCAGTAACGGAATGTGATCAACGTAAGCACTGCCGTAGCAGTAACGGAAACTGAGCAACTTGCCCTGAGAGGCACCCAACCTGGAACTGCACGGAGGGCAGACAAATAGGAATGTCGCCTGGGCGACACGGAGGCAATCAAGACCAATCTGCAGAGCTGTCCGGAGACAGCGAAGGACTGACACTACCCTAACCGGAGACCGGTCAGGGCGTGCAGAGGAGGCACGACCCAGTCGGGCAGGATCCACACACACAGAGCAGGAACGTAGGCCAGTCCGGGTCGGTACACCATGCAGGAACGTCAGCCAATCCAAGTCTGTACACGGAGCAGGAACGTCAGCCAATCCAAGTCGGTACACGGAGCAGGAAAGATATCCAATCCAAGTCGGTACACGGAGCAGGAACGTCAGCCGGGCCAAGTTGGTACACAGAGCAGGAACGTCAGCCAATCCAGGTCAATACACAGGCAGAGACGAGAAGCAGAATGGTCAGGCAGTCCGGGTCGGTGTACAGGCAGGAAAAAAGATGCAGAGTCGTCAGGCAGGCCGGGCAGATACACTGAGAGCACACAACTATCAGGAACAAGCATTGGTACTGAAACACCACGAAATGGCACTGGAGAAGTGCCAGAACCCAGCATTTAAGGACAAATGCTGGGCGGGACAATAACAGTGGAACGAATTACTGAGGGCCCTCTGAATCTGTGCCCAGGTGGAGCGGAGTTCCAGAGCTGGAATCTGCTGCGACTGGAATGAGTCCAGGAGCAAACATGGCTGGAACCCGTAGTTGATGAGAAACGGGGAGCTCCCGGATGATGAATTAACCGCACAGTTCCTGGCGAGCTCTTCCCATGGCAACATGTCGGCCCAATTATCATGATGATCGGACACGAAACAGCACAAGAATTGCTCCAGTCCTTGATTGGCATGCTCAGCGGCTCCATTGGTCTGGGGATGGTAGGCAGATGAAAAGGACAGCTGAATGCCCATTTGGTTACAGAATGCTCTCCAAAACCTGGACACAAATTGGCTCCCATGGTCTGACACCAGCACTCTAGGTACCCCATGCAACCGGAACACCTCTCTAGCAAAGACAACAGCCAACTCCTGGGCCGAGGGAAGGCCAGGAAGGGGCACAAAGTGAGCCATCTTAGAGAATCTATCAACCACCATGAGGATGAAAGAGTAACCCCTAGACACTGACAGTTCTCCCAGAAAATCAATGGACACATGGGACCAAGGACGCTCACCATTAGGTACTGGTTGGAGTAAGCCCACTGGGAGGTGTCTAGGGGATTTGGCACGAGCATAGGTTCACCTGGTTCCCCAGACAGTTCAATAGGCATAGCATTATGGCACTGACTAAATTCTAATGAGCTGAAGGACCTTTGCAAACATCACCAGTCATGTGGTCATAGTGTATACGGAGGGGCACAGTAAGAGAGAGCAGGAATGAAAGGTGCAGTGGTAGATATAGGTGTAGATCAAAGCAGATCATTAGGACTTTTTATTCTCAAATACTGAGAAAATAGTGCATATGTGTGCTAGAGCAGATCATATGGGCACTTTATTCCTTGTATTATATGGGTATTGTGGAGATATACCTGTTGTCAAGTTCTGCAAAGCAAAGATTTTGACATCTATCTAGTATTCAATGTGTCAAAAGCCCCATTTAAAGCAAGGAACATTTAATTGTTGTCCAGGGTATACTTTGTCTGCCCCAGAATTGAACCACTTCTGGTTAGTATATAAACTTTTTATCATCTCCAACCCAGACTGGTCCTTATTAATCAAGCTACAGATGAGAAATTTTGGAGCAAACCAACTGCACCTTTCTTAATACTATGTTGTACCCCCTTGTTTTTTTCTTTTGTTTCTATGTGAGTCTGTGGGGGATAGGATAGGCACCTGTATTTTATGGGTGAGATCTGTTGGAGGTGGGGGTCAGCATTGTCCCACTGGAAGTCACAGACCCACGCATATACTGTCTGACACCCTTGTCACTCCTTCAGTGAGTGTCACCCACTGAGAGACTCCAGTGTGTTCTTTGGAAAAGGTAGGAAGATGTAATTTCATATTATTTAGATCTGTACATGCTTTCTAGCACAGAAAAAATCACTATTGAAAATTATTTTTATCCTTTGTGCCAACTGTTGCAGAAAAGTCCCAAACTTATTACAAAGCTATGTAGTATGTCTGGTCCTTAATGGATCTGATTCAATATGAATTTGAATGGGGTAAATCTTTTAATCTTCAGGTAGAACATAGAAAAGGGAATGTACTAATATGTTTATGTGCTAAAATGGGAACTGGAAGCATTACTTTTTTTTATTTGTGTTGGGCAGAGGCCAAACTACCAATGGTACAGCAGGTGGAAAGCACCAGGGCCCAGATAACTTTAAGCGCTCATTTTAATTGCTGATAACAGAAAATGTTTACGTTTTTAGTTGTTTGCAATTAATAGTGGACAAAAATGTGTTTGCACTGGGGCCCTTAATCACTTAGTACACAGCTTGCACCAAGGGGAGGGGTGTGGGAACATGTATGGGTGTCTTGGGAGTATTCCTTTTTTCTAAGCCAGTGGTTCTCTAGAATTCTCAGGATCCCCTAGGCTATTAGTTAAGGGCATATTAAAAGGTACCAATGCAAAAAGATATACCGTAAAATCTCGGGTATAATACGCACAATTTTACCCCACTTCACCTTATGTGAAGTGGGGGGTGCGTATTATACACGAGAGTTTAAAAAATAAAAAAAAAATTAGGGTTGGCTGATCCCTTCCCTCCCTCCCCTGGGTCAAACCCGCTGTCAGAACAAACCTTACTTGCTTGAAGTTTAACGCCTCCACTTGAAGTCCGCATCTTTTGCTGTGGAGAAGGCAAAATACAGCGTTATGCACAGCTTCCTGGCGGGTGGCACGCTTCCCTTTGCCACCCGCTTCCATCAATGGTCTTTCAGGACCTTCAGCCTCCAGCCAATGGTGCCGCCCGCAGGGAAGCTGTGCATAACGCTGTATTTTGCCTTCTACACAGCAAAAGATGCTGACTTCAAGTGGGGGCGTTAAACTTCAAGCAAGTAAGGTTTGTTCTGACAGCGGGTTTGACCCGGGGGAGGGAGGAAGGGATCTGCCAGCCTTTATAATTTTTTAGCAAGGGGGGAAAACAAGGGTGCATATTACATAGGCACTCTTGTTTTCCCCCAAAATCTTTGGTATAATATGCACCTGCGTATTATACACAGGTGCGTATTATACCTGAGATATTACGGTAGTTATTCATGGGTTTCAGAATCAGAATGCAAAAAAAAATAATATTTTGTACATGACAAATTCCTTAAATACAGATCTGAAAATCAAGATCTTCATGGATCTTCTCAGGTCACACCACATTCTTATTGAGAACCACTGCTTTAAACCTTATTTAATGCTATGTGCAAAAAGGTGCAGAGGTAACTGGTGTAAATGAGTGCATGCTATAGGGAAGGCATTTGGTGTTTGCTCAGAAATCATACGGAGTACAAGCAAATGGTTAAAAATCCTATGTCTAAAAGTAGAAAATGAGCTGTGCTGGTAGATTTGTACATTCTCCCAGTATCTACACTAAATTATACTAAAGTTTAATTAGTATTTTAGTGTATTTACATTGTTTTCTCTGAGTCCATGTTAAATACAGGAGTAATGGGATAACGTATCCGCCTCCAGAAGGGCAGGGCACTACAAACAAGGTCTCTGAGTTGGAGAATAGCTACTCCCTTCCACGTTACGCCTGCCTGCTGACTTCAGTTTTAACATATAGAAAAGCCAAGATAAAGCAAAACAGAAGTTAAAGGGATATTAATACTTCATTTTAACTTTATTTTATTTTGTAGGCATTAAAAAAAACACGAAGAATGATATAAGTCTTATCTCTGAAACCTTTATGGTTTAAGAGATATTCACAAACAAAGTATCCCCCCCCTGTTCAACCAGAGCAGAAGGGAGGTGCCCAGGTAGACTGCAGAGAGGGACAATCTTCAATTAAGATAATGGAAAAAGCTGAAAAACTTGTCAAGGGGGGGAAGGGCTTTCATTGTTTTCATACAAAGAAAATTGTCCCCTTCTGTTATCTGTCCTGTCATACAACCAGACTCACATCTGAGAAGAGATGACTTACACTAGGTAAAAGGGGCGGGGAGGGGAACTTTGCTTGTGAATATCTCATAAACCATAAAGGTTTGAGAGATAAGACTTATATCATTCTTCATGTTTTTTTTAATGCCTACAAAATAAAATAAAGTTAAAACGAAGTATTACTATCCCTTTAAAGAAGAAAAGGGAAATCCCTGAAAAGATAACCCAAGAGTAACCCCCCTGTCCAGGGAGTCAACCCAGTCTTGTATTTCACCTGGACTAAGGGAGAAAGATTTACAAGTAAGTGCACTAAAATCCACTTTATTATGTCATCCATTGTGGATCACAGGAACCATGGGGATATAACAAAGTTATCCAAAAGAGAAAAAAAAACTTAATCTCAGACCAGTATCCACAGGCGTAAACTGGTACTACATGAACCTCAAGTTGTCAAGGGACACCAAACTTGACACCAAGTAGCAGAAAAAACTAAATGTAAACCAACATCTTTCTGATTTCATAAAAAGAAATACAGGCACCACAGCCTGTAAGACCTTCACACAAAGCGAGGAAGCTACTGTAACCTGACACGCAGCCTGGCTTACATGTGGGTCCTCAGGAATGTTGAAAAGCATATCAGATTTCCAAAAAGGATACATGCCAGGAACATAGTACTTCAAGAGTATGACCATATCCAACAGATGAAATTGCAGCTCCTGATAACACCATCCTGTCCAGGTTAAAAAAAAACAGGCCATAATTGCTTAATTTATTAGCCTCAATCCATTCAGTGACATAATGTGCATTTCATTATACATTGTTGTGGGTCACTGCACAATATGGTTTCATGGATTACATTTTTTATGCATATATGTAAATGTAAGAACATTCTGATGGTATGTGTACCCATGACCTGCAAGTATGATGGCTCTGTTTATTAGGCGCACAAAGACCACGTGTTGGAGAACTCTCTGGCATTCAAGGGGTTTAAAGTCTCATAAATCAGTGGACATTTTTATTTGGTCCCCATAGTGCTGTTGGTTTGCCCCCAAATTGATCCACTTTTGACTTTATACATATGGCCAAGAGATTAGGCAGCAGAACATTGTATGATACTTCTATAAGAGAACTGGGAGAACCACTGGGTTTAAGAACTGGAACCATTCTGGAGCAAAACAACTGCACCATAGGAGACATAAATTCCCTTAATTAGTATTAACTTACATTTATTTGTGTGACCCCCATCTCTAGCCATGTTATTGACTAGAGTAAGGGGGCTACATATTGTGAATACATCACCCCTTCTTTTGTCCTATGACAAGGAAGGTCACTTCAGGGCACATAAGATGTTCTGCATAACCCCACCTACCAGACAATAAAGAGTAGGAAAACATTTAACTAGGCTCATATAAATGCCAATCCCTGTTCTTTTTTGTTCAATGTCCTGAGGTATGAATTTCAATGTAATATTCCCTCTCCTATCTGTGAGCTTTTTTTTACCCGGTGCAGACCCCTCTTAGAAATTTGATAACCCCTCAAGCAACTACAAAATGCAAAAGTGCAAAATGTTTTTTTCAAATTCTATATTAATATTGTCCTCTAGTCATATCTATACATAATTACAACTAAATTAACTTATTTAGACATTCATTTTCTTGTAGTGCTTCTTGTAGTTCTAATTCAATAGTTTTAGCCATGTTAAAGGAAACCACTCCAGAATGCCTCCCACTAAAGCATTCTACACTTCAAAACCAGAGACCCCCCCCCCCTCAACTTCTTCCAAAACAAATCACTTTAACTTGGAAATTTTATGCTTTAACCCCTTTTCTGTTTTTTATCTATCCAGTTGTGGATTAAAACTTTTTATAGCACTCTTATGTTCACTTTAGTCTTATTTTTACTGCCCTACTTGTCAGTCCCACACACAATAGACCGTGAGCATTTGAATGCATATATCATATAATGTGAATCACATGTTGTAAAATCCTTCACAGTTATGATAAACCCTTTAGAGGGAGATGTGAATTCTGCACCCTTAATCAGGACATAACAGCTTCCACAATTAAGACACGGGAACGTGCCCTTCTTCTTTGTCTTTAAAAAGATTTGTCTATACTTCCTTTTTATGAGAATATTTTCCTCAAAATTTGAAAAAAATTTTATTCTTCTAAATGAAAACACAGTCGGGTTCTCGAGCAATTGTCAAAATACAGGGTCCTGTTGTACAATCCGTTGCATCTTATGGGAATGTTGGCTACAGGTAATGAAAAATAGTTTTTTTCCTCATAACATGTTTAGTTTTCTCTTTATTCCCCTAGGTATTCTTGCTATTATGTTGCTATTTTAGTCATATTGAGTGTAATTAAGTCTTAAAGGGGGTGTATAATGTGTGCAATAGATGTGAAAGATAAATACACATCTACACTTCAAGAAGAATTCATTTTGATTGTACATGAGCATTTAGGAAAAAATTGTAATAGTGATTTTATAATTGAATTTGTAGGTACACTACTGGAGTTTGTGTTAAAAAAAATTATTTCAGATTTGGTGATGGATTCTACCTTCAACTTCAGGAACCAGTATGGGTGCCAGTATGGCATAGTCTTTTGCCAATATATTTATGCATCACTTTGAGACCACATGTATTTTGGAGGACTCTGAATCTGAAGGTATTATTGCCTTATGGAAGAGGTTTGTCAATTTTTTTTATTTGGAATGTTGATCAAAAATGGTTGGATTCTATGTTTGAATATTTAAATGGAGTACATGATATATTCAACTTTTTTCACTTAAACTAGTGTTGAAAAAATTTTTTTTTAGATCTTACTGTCTCTTTAAGAGTAGGAAAATTGGAGAGAGACTTATTTAAGAGACTTATTTAAGAGTAATGTATTACTCAAAACTACTAATCATCCACATGGATTCAAAAAGGGTTTATCCAAAAGTCTCTTTCTCAGAGGGAAGAGGATAAAATCCACCAAAGTATTGAATGAGAAAATGGCAAGTGAAGTTATGGGTAAATTCCAAGAAAATGGCTATGGTAATAAATTGAGGATAATAATATCAATAAAAATATCTAAAGAACAACTTTGAATATGGAATGTGAAAAGGAAAAACTGATGAGAAAATACCAGAGGGGGTTATGCACTAAGATGTAATAAAGTGGACATGACTTCTCCATTTCCCATATTATTCTCTGGAGCCAACGCACTAAGATTTCTCCAGCTTCGGATATCTTAGTGTATAAGATCTATACAACAACATAGGAACTGGTTACTGGACGTTATCTGCACATTATCACCTCTTTATCACACCTTTGTGCATATCCCCGCAGTTGCCTCTGACGTCACACAGAAGGAGATTCCAGTCCCGGGACCAGCCGACGGCTCTTCAGCAGAATCAAAATAACGATATCTAAAAAGAAATACTTCACTGGAACAGTCTGCAAAGTGTGCCTGCAAACCAGGCACACTTTGTAAACCATTCCAATGAAATATTTATTTTTAGATATCGGTATTTCGGCTCTGCTGAAGAGCCCCCTCGAGTTGGCCAACACAGATCTCCTTCTGTCAGCTTTATAGCTGACATCAGGGCAAGGTGAGGGAGGAGAAACCTTATATATCTCAAACCATAAAGGTTTGAGAGATGGGACTTGTCTACATTATTTATTTTTGTTAAATCTAAAATATTGCATACATTTTTTACTATAGTAAATCATCTAATCTGTGAAAAGAAGCATAACATTTCTCAAAGTTGTTCATTTTTGAAGAGGTTAAGACCTAGATTCACAGGTAAAAAAAAAAACCTGCTTGCATTTTTTCAACCACAGTTCAAATTACCTGTGCTATGACGATATACTGGAGGCAAAAAATAGCACTTTGGGTGTTAAAGTTAGCGCCCTTTTGAACCCATTAAAATGAGTTCCAGTTTCCCATTCAAATCCATGCATTCGGTATTAACATGCTTTAAAGGGATAGTAATACTTCATTTTATCTTTATTTTATTTTGTAGGCATTAAAAAACATGAAGAACGATATAAGTCTTATCTGTCAAACCTTTATGGTTTGAGAGATATTCACAAGCAAAGTTTCCCCTCCCGCCCCTTTTACCTAGTGTAAGCCATCTCTTCTCAGATGTGGAATGCAGTCCATAGACCAGACAGATAACAGCAGGGGACAATCTCCTTCCTATGAGAACAATGAAAGCCCTGCCCCCTTGACAAGTTTTTCAGGTTTTTCCCTTATCTTAATTGAAGATTGTCCCTCTCTGCAATCTACCTGGGCACCTCCCTTCTGCTCTGGCTGAGCAGTGTTACATCAGTAAAAGGGGCAGGAGGGGAATACTTTGTCATTGAATTACTCTTGAACTACAACTCTGACAGAATTGAAATAACACTCTCCAAAGTCCAAATACTATGATGATTAATTGGAGCTGCTTTTATTATGAAACATTACTATCCCTTTAAGGGACCCACTCTAATGGGTGAAAATCTGCACCCAGTTTATTTTGGGCACAGGGTCCCCTAATGCATGTTTAATCTTGCCAACTCAGGAACTGAAAGCGAAAAAAAAGTGTGTAAAATGTTAGCAGAATTAACCCTATGAGTGTCAGTGGGAATGCATACCCCAATTGCACTCAGAGGGTTAATCCGACCAAGTTAAAAAACATCCCCTGAAAACACACACTTGCCTGTAATACTGATGTCCACCTGGGTTTTCAGCACCCAGATCAGCTGCTCTCAGTCTTCTGTTATCTTCTGTCTTTCTTCTTCTTCTTTATTTTCATCTACTGTCTTCTTCTCTTCTGATCTTCTTCTGTTTTGACAAGATCTCCTTGTAAAAAGAATAAAGTCCAGATTAATACTGTTCGCAAAAATTGTTTCAAGTGATGTATTGGTTAACCATCTGAGTGCCAAACGGGTTTGCAATGCACTGCAGAGCAATGTGTCGCAGCTCTCTGGCACTCAAAGGGTTTAAACTGTTCCGTCATTTCAATAATTAAACAATATTTGTGGAAATTAAATTGAGGCCTAGAAGTCTAGAAATCTTCAGTGGAGGCATTCTGCATTTGGAAATTGGACACAATTAACCCAAAGGGAATTAAATATAGGCTGTTATGTGATATAAATTTTAGATAAAATCAGTTTGTTGTTTATTTTAGGAGTAACATTTTTCTGTGATGTTTTATCACAGATATGTAAAACATGACAAAAAGTGAGTGATGGAAGAATAGAATTGATTGAAATACATAGTAAGGCACTTCCAAGGTAAATGGGTTATTATGTAGACTATATTTTTAATATTAAGCATCCACTACGTATAACTATGTACTGATTTTATTCTTGGAGGGGGGGTGATTCAAGTGATAATTACTGCCCTTATAGTTATTCACCAGTTAAGTTTCCTAATACTGGATGTTGCACTTAAATATGGAAAAAAATAGAGTAATATACATGTTCACTTCAGCTATGTAAGTTATTAAATTAGCACTACAACAGGCATGCCTGTTTAAATAAGTTCAGTGAGATGTGATTTTGTATAGATATCACTAGAGGGTGGCATTGCTGTATTATTTTGGAAAAAGTGAAGTTTTGAACTCCACACAGTTTTTTGATGACATGTACACACCAAATGGTAAAAAAGATTAGAGTATTTACACTGAACAATAACAGTGTATTTTGCCCAGAGTGTGGCTTGTACACTTAAACTGACATAATGTCCAGTGTCCTGAGCAATGGCCCAGGACAAACTGGGGGGGGGGGGTAGTGGGTTAGCTTTTCCATTTTTAATAGTGTCTTATGAGGTGGTGGGAATTTTCCAAGTTTTTTTTTTCTTAAATTTTATTATTTTACAGGTATATGAGGACCGGGGCATCTGGCAATGGTAAACCCTTGTAAATACTCACACACATAAGGAGTGCAAAATGTCCCATGGACCTCCTTGCATGATATTTTTTTTATAAATTGAAATTAATATTAATAAGGGAGCTCCAGACCCCATTATAATTAATTTCCTCCCATGCTCTTCCATATGGTTATGGTTAATATGGAGGCTCCCAAACCAATACCAATAATTTCTTGTATGGCATTGAAAACAATAATGAGGACTTGGGTGAGTGTAGAGAAGGTGCTTGGGGGCACTTAGGGACATGGGAGCTGTTGTTATCATGGCCTTTTGCAGCCAACAAGTCCTTTTTTCTCACCCTCAGCAACTTGCTGAGGCTGGGAAGGCCTCTCTGGAAGCACTGAAAAGACCATTCTGCCAGAATGTTATGGCAATCATGACCATTTTCAATGCTGTTTAGCCAAGTTTTTGGATCAAAAAATTTCCCAAAAAATGTCATTTTTTTATTAGTCCACATTTTACACATGCATAACTTACAAAAGCAAATTTAAAAAGTAAAAACACAAAAAGAGCTAGTCTGATTGCCAGTGATACAGCTACCAATGCTTTTATCTCAAATTATTTCCACAAGCCTCAATACAAATATTTGAGATACAATGCGGTGGTGTCCATAGTCCACAGTATACTAACATTATAACACTAGGTTAGTAGTTCATCCTTCTTTAAATCGTGTCACATGTAATAAAAAAATGTCTGCGATACGTCTGCATCAGAAATAATATAATAATGAAAATATTTTAGAAGGTGTGACACAATAAGCTTAGTGCCATAGGGGACATGGATAGCCGTCATATGGGAGGAAAACACATTTTCCAGCTCCTCACAGAGGCTGTGAGATAAAACAAGATAAGTTGTGAGACATATATGATGAACAAACGGAATATCTGTATTTTCTGTATTACCTGTGTTCTGTTAGTGTGGTAGGAGAAAGGTTAAGAAAAAAGGGATTGATTCTAACGACGGTAGATTTAAATCACAGTTTGGTACTCTACTGCCTGAGCTGTGACAATTTGCCACCAGTTAGAAAAGCACTACAGGAGCATTGAAAGTAATGAAACAGCACATCCATTTCCCATTCTATTGAATGCGGTGGATATTAACATACATAAGGGGGCAGTGAAGCCCGCGATACACGTGGGGTTTAGACTACATTGTTTACATTGATTACCAAGGACACTCCTTGTATCACCTCCTGTGTGTGTCAGTGGTGTCAGTGCAGCGATGGTGGTGGTGGTGGAGTGTATTAGTGCTTTTTTTTTTATATGTTTCTTTTATTTAAGAAAATGCAGGAGGATCAGGGATCAGACACCGCTGGACCTCTGATATCAAGGTAAGTGTGTTACTGGTTACAGGTGTGGGGGGGCATGGGCCATAGATTAGTGTTAGGACTGGAGGGTGGGGTTGTTTTGGTAGTGTTAGGTGTGAGGGAGGGGCAAGGGGGTGCTTTTAGCAGGGCTTAAAATGTGAAGTCCTTTGCTACTAGCCAGACCTGAAAAGTTACTCGCCACTGCAAGCCATAACATACCCACCAGGGCTGAATTTCTACTCACCAGGGTTAAATTTTCACTTGCCATTGGCTAGTGGCGAGTGGAAATTTTGAGTCCTGCTTTTAGGATTAGTGTCTGAGAAGGAGAGGGGAGGGGGACTATATAGCTCACTGTCAATGTACACTATGTCAAACACTGAGCATTGGCTAGTTTCATTTGATGTTCCTGCTGCTCACTCTATTTAGCTTAAGTTGTGGGAACAAAGCTTCAGCAAGCATTAGGCCACAACTTGAATTCTTGTGCCCAATACTCATTGTGGAGGATGCTGGCCCAGGAATAGAATTCTGACAACACAATGATGTTTGTACTGGCAGGAACTGTTTTTGGCCCTAACACATGTTTTAATGGGCACAATAAAATTGAGCTCAAAGACTTTTTTCCCTTCCCTTGCAGGTGTGCAAGTAATTTCAGTCTGTGTCTATGGTGGGTGTGTTTCTTTTTTATTGCTAGGGTGTAATTAGTGGCTTTCTGCTACATTATACAGAGGGACAGTGAATATGTGAACTTGTGAATCCAGAGTAGGGTGTGTAAGTGCAGCAGTCAGGTAAGTGCTGAGAATTTAAACAGCAGCGAATTCAACAGAAGAGCAAATATTTATTAACTAAATTGTGCATATAGTTTTGTTTCTGCCTGACATTAAACCTGCTGTAACTGGCAGAATAAGCATGACTGTCTGTTTAATAATTCAATGCACAAGCTGTCATATGTTTGGACACCTGGAACAACCATTCCAGGGTGCATACTACTATGGCAGATGTAAGCAAGTAGCCTCTTTGGAAGCTCAAATTAAATATCTGGAGAAGCAAATTGCAAAATTGAGAGAGATGGACAGTCTTGACAGAGGGTTGAGGCTCATTGCACAGAAGGAAGCTGGCATAGGTAGTACTGGGGGTGGATGTTGGAAAATGGAGGAATAGGTAGCTAGATGGGTTACAGTTAGCCATAGTAAGGAGAGTCAGAGAAATAAATTAACTACATTGAGTGATGATGTTAGGGGTATAGGAGAACACTTCTACGATACCTCTCTGTTAGGGACCAAGCACTAGGCCGATTGTAGTCCCAACGAGAATGAAGGAAGTCACCAGAATGGATGGTCAGACAGATCATAAGTCATACACGGAGCGGGTAGTCAGCCAGAGCCACAAGTCTGCACCAGATAGAGTATCCAATAGAACGAGGCAACACTGAATGGATATTTGGACAGAGCCCCAGGTCAGCACCAGAATGGATGGTCAGACAGTTCCTAGGTCATACACGGAGCGGGTAGTCAGCCAGAAACCAGTCATACACAGGAAACACCAAGAAGATAAACTGCATTAGACAACAACGTAAGAGCTACTGAACCAATGTCCAGAGCCCTTAAATAGCTAGCCAGTAGGAGGGTGGAGTCACAGTCTCCTCAGGTATAAAACTGGTCACTGTGTCACTTATCCTAGAGGATGTCCATGTCCTCTCCAAAGACGGAACGGCGGCACCACTTGACGCATGGCTGGTTGCAGGTTTGTATGCATCTCCACTAGGGGTTGCAGGAGAGACATGGCCGCAAGACTGGCAAGACGCCGGCACTGATGCTGAAGAGTCATACCCAAACTCAGGCTTCCAGCGTCACCCCGCTAAGCGACGCTGGAACTAACAGGTACTTACTGTGACATATTGGCACAGGAATGCCCTTGGTAGAGAGGACCATTTTCTCTAATACCTGATGGGATTCGGGACTTAGGCAGACCTAGACAGATGGTGGTGGTAGGGTATTCAATAATTAGGCAGACAGATAGGGTAATCTGTGATCATGATCGCTACAACTAAATAGTTTGCTGTCACCCAGGTGCTCAGGTTTGACATGTTGCAGATCGAGTTGATAGATTGTTGGGAGGGGCTGGGCATGAGCCAGCTGTCCTGCTACATGGTAATACCAATGACAAAGTCAGTGGGAAATGGAGGTCCGTTAAGAAATTTTCAGGGATTTAGGTTATAAGCTTAAGAGAAGGACCTTTAAGGTAGCATTACCTGTGCCATGCTCTACAACAGGAAGGCAACACAGGATAAGACAGGCAGTGAAAATGAGAAAATAGGATTAGAGAAGGGACACGGGGTGGAGAGGGGGGTGGGCTAGTTCATCTTACAGGGAGGTGCCTATGTTACACATTGAAAATGCAAATAAATATCTCAACAAATGCAATTCTTAAGGCACACTTTGTAGATTTCTCATAAAGATTTTCCTGTATGCAATGTTATTTCAGCTCTGTAAACAAGTTGTCCTGTCCCAGGACCAGAATACAAGTTTGTCAACTAGAGTGCTGAAGTGACTAAAAGGGGCAGGAGGGGGGAACTTTACAACTATATTATACTAAAATTAGCAAGTTATGAAAAAAGACTTAGATCATTTGATTTATTTTTTTAAGAACTATATTAAAGCAATTGTAAATAAAGTATTACTATCCCTTTAAATAATATTCAATGGGGTGTAATATTAAAATAAATGCAGAAGAAAAATTATATTTGTTTAAAATGTTTTAGGTAAATATATACCACTGGGGAATAAATACAAGAGGAACAAATTCATGTGGCTTGATAAAGAGGTTTGTAGGGAAATGTGAAATAAGCACACTTTTAAACTGTTTAAGTCAGAAGGATGAGATACATCATTAAAAAAAAGAATCTAATAGAATCAGCAAACAAGCAATTAGGCTAGCTCAGACTGAAAATGAGAAAATCATTGGAAAAAAGAGAAAAAAATCCTAAACAGTTCCAGTATAGAAATGGCAAAAAGATAAAGGTTGATATTGGTCCTTTTAAACCTGAGACAGGTGAATTCATTAGTGGGACTAAGGCTATGGCTGACAAGTAATAAGTGTTTCCGTGATGAGTGGTGGTGAATAGCATAGACTATGTGTAATTGAGCAATAGAATAAGTGAATGGGTTAAAAGAAACATGGGATGTTAGACGTCCAGATAAGTCATGAACAGAAATATATAACAGCGTCATATAGATATTGAATCCGAATGGCTTGACCTTTGTCGGTAAGCATAATAGATATTATAATCATTATATGTGCCAATAGATAAAGACTAGAGTCATGTGCAAAAGACTTAGCAAAGCAGTTAGTTTGTATGTTGCATATCAAAAAATCTTTGTTGTGATAAGGATCATTTCTAAAAAAAAATTGCAAGAAGGGAATGATACTCTTCATCCATATTCATCCCAAGCAGACCTTTTTCACAGTCCATATATGGGAGGCTCATATAAGAAACACCACTCACAAGTTGTTAGCATCAAAATGAATCAACCACATTTCCTTGTACTTATTTCTTGCCATGCAAACTCCATACCTTAAATTTTATCTATATAATCCACTATGTGCTCACTTGACCCACATAATCACCAGAGAACTCAGGTAGACTTGTGGATTGTTGCATATGCCAACACATTTTGCCCTTATTCTGCTTTGTCAAGGCAATTACTTATGTACATTCAGGAACTCATTTCTAAATCCTTGTACACCATAAGTTACATCCCGCTATTCTAATGCTGGTAAAGGTCTGATACATTAATTGTTAACCCCTCATGTACCAGGGAGACATCCAGAACACTGATTCACAGTGAACTAGATGCCTCCCCGGCACCCAAGGGGCTAAACACCACAGACCAAACTAAGCTTAGACATTAGAATTAGTTATAATGCAAACAAGATTCAATATAAATAAAGTGGTTCAAATTCTTATCTTCACCCAAGAAAGCCAAATTACTCAGAGTTTATCTGTAGAAACATGTTATGTTTTAAATCCTCATTCACACCTCGTATAAACATCAAACCCAATGTATTCATCCATTTAGTTTCACGTTGTAATAGAATCCAATCAAAATCACAGCTTCTGATATTTCTATCAATATAGGTTATTCCAATTGCTTTTAAATCCTTTGCATTACCACCATGGCTTTCTAGGAAATGTCTAGCAACTGGACTGTCCATATTGGGGGAGATGCACTAAGGTGTGATAAGAGGCGATAAAGCAGAGATGACTTCTCCAGTGATATCACTTCCCCAAGTCCTATCTTATTCTGTGGAGCCAATGTACTAAGATTTCTTCAACGCTGGATGCACTAAGGTGGATCTCCATCTTAGTGCATAGGCTCCATAGAATAACATGAACTGGAGAACTGATACCACTGGAAAGTCTTCTTTATCACGCCTTAGGGGTAGATTTAAAGGCAGCCGTTAACAAAAAAAATCACTAACGGGTGCGTTAAGTGACATGTTGCAATTCAAAGATCCGTCTAAAGACCAGCTAACGGCAGTTGTACAATCCTTACGGCCGATACACTTACGTGCATTCAGACGCATGGAAAAACATACCCCAGAGCTATTCAAAGGCTTGCGGTACTGATAACGGCTGAAAAAAAGACACACCTAACGGCTAAAAGTTAAGACCCACTTTTTTTAGCCGTTAGACACTTAACGGCCAAAACAAAACACCCGTTACATAGGAAAAGACACAAAAGGCTTACCGCACAACCATGTAAATGGGAAAATTAACCCGTGCAATGCCAAAACAACACAAAAACATGCACACACAACACAAATCACTATACACACAACAACAACCAACACCACAGGGACAACGACACACAAAAAAACAACAACACAACATGGCACGGAACAATGGGGGTCATCACACAAAGCGGACACCTGCAAATACAAGCTCACCTGGGCAACATCAACACGCCACCTGCACCCCACAACTGCATGTCCGCAAATGGCACACACAGAACAAGCACAACACACCACATCTTATAACACACACACACCTGCAAACACTTACCTGGACAAAAACAACTCACCATTGGTCAGCACTCACCTCATCACCACACCCACACAACGCCCTAGCAAGTACTTAAAGGGACAACTCAACACACTCACTTGTGGCTTGTTTTCCACTCAGGGAGGGAGAGAGAGAGATAGATAGAGAGAGAGAGAGAGAGAGATAGAGAGGTAGAGAGAGAGACAGATAGAGACAGATAGAGCAAACAGTATGTTGGGTTACATATTGTTGCGAAGACTGAAGAGAAGGCGTGCAAGGGAGAGAGCTAGGGAACATCAGCAACCTCCAAGCATGCCTGATCAACAGCCACCACCTGTTGCAAGTGAGGAGGCTCTGGCTCAGCAGCCACACAGGAGCCCATCCCCACCTGGAGGGCACAGGATGTATAGACGACCACCAAGGCCCAGGGTATACCGCCCAAGGGTCACCCTCTTTGGAAAGACCGATGATGAGGTCATTGATCGCTACAGGTTGAGGCCTGACAGCATCATTGCCTTGTATGAGGTCATCAAGGAGCAGGTGGATCCCATCTACATCTACAACCATGCCCTAACTGGCCTGCAGAAACTACTCTGTGCCATGCACTTCATGGCAAGCGGGGCCTTCCAGTCCACAGAGGGTTACGCATCTGGCATGTCACAGGCCACATTCTCCAGGGTGCTGGCCCAGGTCCTGCCAGCCCTCAAAAGCAAGGCCAGTACCTATATACATTTCCCCACCACCGACATGGACTGGATACAAGTCAAGCAGGCCTTTTACGCCAGGGGAGGCATGCCCAGGGTCATGGGTGCTATAGATTGCACCCATGTCCGAATCAAGGCCCCAGCACGTGACGCACAGATATTCATCAACAGGAAGAACTTTCACTCCATCAACGTGCAGATGGTGTGTGACAGCCATATGAGGATAATGAATGTCTGTGCAAAGTATCCTGGCAGCTCACATGATTCATACATTCTCCAAAACTCCTCAGTCCACAGAGATTTCGAGAATGGAACTTTTACAGGGGGATGGCTTTTGGGTGAGTTCACAATACAAAATCACATCACATACACAGGCGTACACACAACGCTGCTTAGCATGCTCCTGACCCACAGCTACTACGTCTACCACACAAAACATCATTCACACAACATGTGCTCCCTGTCTCACCATGTCACTCACATTACACAGGTGATGCTGGCTATGGATGCAAGTCCTGGCTACTGACCCCACTGGCCAATCCTCGAACACATGCCCAGGAAAGCTACAACCAGGCTCATGGCAGAACGAGGAATGCCATTGAGCGGACCTTTGGCCTCCTCAAGTCAAGATTCCGATGTCTGGACCACTCGGGGGGAGCACTGCAGTATACACCTGGAAAGGTGTGCGACATCATTGTGGCGTGCGCAATACTGCACAACATCGCAGTGGACACCAGGCTGCTGGAGCACATCCAGGCCCCCCCCATACAGGAAGTGCCCATGGACATCGGACACGTTGAGGAGACCCTGAGAGGGACACAGATCAGAGACAGGCTCATCACGGAACACTTTACATGTGAGTATAACACAGGCATGCAAACAATCCATGCAAGTCCCCCATCAGTCCTGTGACACTAACCACACTGCACATTTTGTTCTGTCTCACCCCACAGGAACAGTGACACAGCACTGCACTGGCAGCGGACGTGGCAAATTGTGTGTGGACTCAAAAACCATCCTCCAGTCCACTTTCCACGTTGACATACTGACCCCAAGGATATCACGCACACCCTCAGGAGAAACAAGGTACAACACATAACCCATGTTCATCGCCTTACAGGGCTTGATTGACAGCAGCTAACTTGATTTGCCATGAGCATAGCCAGAGCAACCATGCTAGCCTTGTAGCGAAAGAGTGTTATCCAATGCTATGCATTGGATAATACTCCGTCACATCAGGGGTTAAAGGGCCATTGGACTCAATATGGGACCTGTACTGTCCTACAGCTGAGAAGAGCAGCACAGGGGTGGATGTACAGTGGTATGGGCACACAATGTAGAGGTCATGAGACGTAGATCAGATTACCAGGGACACCATGCTGACCTGTGAGTGTGCAGACATATGTGCCCCCGACATGAATACACACATCAACAAATGTGTCCTAACAGTTCCATGGAACATATGACATTGGGCTGCCACTGTCACATTAACAGTGGCAGCCCAAATTCATTACTTCCATGGAGCTCTCAGAACACTTGTTGATGTGTGTATCCATGTCAGGGGCACATATCCATAGGGCTGGGGCACATGTCCTTAGTTCTCCACATAATTGGTTACAGATGAGTACACAACACATCGTCAAGCAATGGTTTGTGTACTCACCTGTAACTGTGAAAATTGAGGGGATCAAAAAGAATAAATTGTTGTTGCTTGATGATCAGTTCAAGTCAACTGCTCCAAATCCTGTCCTCTTCTTCCACAGGCATCCGTAACATGATCCATCCTTGAACTGAAGTTCTTCTATGTGACTGGATTGATGTCTTGACATCACCTTCATGGAGATCACCCCTTGCTGTTTATGTTGATGTTGTTGGTGATGCAAAGTTTGACCTGAGGTTCACACAAACCTCTACTGGATCATTTTCATATAGACACAGAAAACACTAATTCCTGAGTTTTATAACCTGTACAGTTAGGATGCTCAGCTACAGAGTTGTCAAACCTTGTGGACAACACATGAGCTGGGCAGCAGTGTAACTAAAGTACTATTTTTTTTGTTTCAAAGTACATTTAGTGTTCTCATACAGGTGTTCAAAGCATATAGGCAATACACAGAAAACTCATGTACATCCTAATGTACTTTGAGACACAATAAAGATGAACCATCACCATTCTATCTGTGTCTGTAGGAGGATATATTTGAGAACACAGTTGTCAATGCGTTACCACACCCAGGGTAGAGTATCCCCATACATGGAAAGGCGTCACCCATATCACAGGACTCCACCACTTGTTTGCAAGTGAGTGGACTCAGTGATGTATTCACGCTAACAGATGGTGGCAGTGATACACTAATGTGTTGTGGGAGTGATAAAGAGGTGATAAAGGGGACATACTTCCACAGTGAATTCCTGTCCACAGTTAATGTGTTGCTCAGTATAATCAATGTTCAGTGATATTGCTCCACTGGGACATATCACAGTACATGACCAAGTGGACAAGTGTTTTCACTGGGGAAGTCTGTTACACCCTTAGAAAAAACAACAACTCAACTTACTGGAGGCCCCAATGCTCACCCCAGGATATCAATGTGTGTGCTACACATTGAAATCCTAGGTTGAAAACATTGGCTTCCCCAGTCAGTCTGTTGCACAATGAGTGTGTGAATCCAAGACAATATGGATACATGTCCCATTTATCTGTCCTGCTTGTTATCTCACCGCTAAGCCGTTTGTTTGGTTATCCCCTTAACCCTCTGAGTGCCAGAGTGGTACCCAACGCATTTCTTTGCAATGCGTTGCCTACCACTCTGGCTATCAAAGGGTTAAACACAACATATGATGTAGATGAATGTTCAATGTTGTACCAAATGTTGGGCTAAGGGGAATGTTTTGTTATGCAAAATCAACACACAACATTGCCATATAACAGTTGTGTAATATGGCAACAGGGATGTTTTTACAGTTGAATTTGTACAACGATGTGTGTGTGAACCCATGTTGTAACATCCCACAAACATCTTACCTAGGCAGGAGTTGTATTCACTGAATTGTTTGGCAATGCATTGGAGACAACTCTGCCACCCAAATCTATGACCAAATTCAAAGCAGATCAGACAGGATTCAAAAGCACAATGTTCCTTTATTCAGGGGAAATTTAACATGTTGGGCATTTTATTTTTTTTTCTTGGGGGGGGGGGGGCTTAGACTGTGTGGCAGAAGTGGATAACCTGGATGATCTCCTGGTCACCCTTTGCCCCCTAGGTGTGGCTTCGGGGGTCACATTAGAGGGGGTGGTGGGGGCAGTGGATCCCTCTGTGGAGCGCAGGTTTTCCCTCTCCAAACGTAAGTCCTCCCTGCGGTTCAGCTCTCTCAACTCCAACAGTAGCTGTGCAAGCAGGTCCATCACCCCCGTGTGTAGCTGATGGAGTTGAGTGTTGATCCTCATGACCTCCGACTCCAGGGCATGGATCCTTGCCTCTATCCTGTTAGTGTTTATACGGGATTCCCTACGGCTCCTGGTGATGTTGTCATTGGTGCGGAGGCTTGACCTGAGTAGTCTCCTTTGCAGAGCCATACACTCAGCTTCCATCCCCGTGGGCCGTTCACTGCTGGTGATGCTTGTGCCTGGTGAATCAGCTGCTGCTGTATCCTCCTCTGCTGGTGCTGTATCCTCCTCTGCTGGTGCTGGTTGTGCTGCAGATGGGTATGTGCCCACCACATCAATTGACCCACTGCTGCCCACCGATGTCTGTGCTGGTGTAGGTGGTGGGGTAAACACGTCCCTTCGCATAGGCTGTTGGGGCTCCCCAAGCAGGCCCAGGTGTTGGTAGTCGAGTGGCCAAGGGTCAAACCTTGGCCACTGGTATGTGCTTGGCCCCCACCTAGGATCATACCTGGGGCCATGCTGGGGAGCCATCCAGGAGGGTAGGTCAATCTGTGGGTATGGCCCGTATTGGGTGGTGGCCACATCACCGGGCAGCCATTGCCTCCCTGGTGGTGGTGGTGGTGCTGCTGCTGCTGCTGGGGGATAATAGCTCCTGGAGGTGGTGGGGGGCATCCAGTCACTGTAATAAGTCGGTGCAGGCAGAGTTGGTGCAGGCAGAGTTGGTGCAGGCAGAGTTGGTGCAGGCAGGGTTGGTGCATCCAGCTGGCCAAGAGGTGTGGATGTCGTTGGGTACGGTGCCCACTGGCTGGTCCCCTCCTCCAAATACTCCTCACTGGGTGGTGAGGTGGCCTCCTCCATGGGCTCCTGATGTGCTGGAGACACATAACCTGTGTGGAGGATTGAGATTGTATGATCAGTAAACTTAGCCATGATGGTGTCAAATTGATATTAATACTTGAAATGTGTAAAGGAACATATATGTTGTATGGTGTATCCCCCTGTGTGAAACAACGGTACTCCTACTGGTGATGGGTGTTGTATTCTACATGTATTGCAGCTCAGAGTTGAATTCCTTTGGTGCCACATCCCAGTGGCCTGAAATTGTACATTTGCGCTGTTGCCACATCATCCTTTGTGGATATCTGCTCCCTGAACCAAAGCTAGCCAGAGGATGGTCTGGCAACATTGGCATCGTACATTTTCAGGCCACACTGATATTGTCCCTGGAATATTCAACTTTGAGCTGTTATACTCTTGTGATGAAACACCTTTCAGTAGTGGAGATACCCTTGCATTACCCGGTGGATCAATCCTATGACATGTATTTTTCCTTTCACATTTTAGGTATTACTATCTCTTTAACGGGATAGCAATGGTTAATTTCACCTTGATGTAACATTGCAGGCATCATAGAGAGATGTTTAGAAAGATGTTGCTGTATGTGACAGCTGGAGATGTCAGTCATTTGACCACACGGAGGCTCTTCAGCAGACTCCACATTGACCCATTTGGAGATAACTACATCTTTGCCATTGTCTACTAAGTGTTCCTGGTTTGTAAGCACGCTCTGTGGACCATGTCAATGATGGATCCATCTCCAATTGTTTCAATTTTGGGTCTGCTGAAGAGCCTCCGTGTGGTCATATGACTGACATCTCCAGCTGTCACATACAGTAACATCTTTCTAAACATCTCTTTATGATGCCTGCAAGGTTACATCAAGTGAAATTAACCATTGCCATGCCAAGGTACACAGTGAGGAATATGGTCTGATATGTGTGTATATGTACCTTTCATACGGGTACAAACATATCCTTGATAGATATGAACCCAGAGATCTGTTCAGAACATGTGATTGTCTAACTGCCTATATATGTACAGCCATCACAAATGAACTTTCATAGATACAAGTGATACCCATCAAAGTAGGTGTAATATACTGGGTATATGTACTCTGATGATGATATCAATATGAGTTATTTTGTTGAGGGTGCACATATATGGGCAGTTGGACAATCACACGTACTGAACCGAACTCTGGGTTTACATCTTGTTGGGACCTATTTGTACCCATTTGTAAGGGACATATCCACATACAAATCTGGTTGTTTTTCTTTCTGTACATATCTTTTTTGAATAGATCTGCAGTGTGATTCAAGTAGTGTTCATCCCTATGTTATCAGTTCATCCCGTACAGTGCTGGATTTTGTCAGATTAGACATGTCCCTCTCTGGTTGTCATGATGGTATCCTATGCATAGCATTGTGATGCATGGGATACCACCATGGCAATCAGGGATTGATGTACATTACAGGATTCTGTCCATGAGGTCTGTTCAAGTTGAATCCTGAGGGGCAACAATCAAGCCAGTATTGAAGGATATCATTGATTGAGGCCTTTTTTTTCCTGGATCAGCCCATCCATCCTTCTGTGTGAGGCAGCCAGACCCGATCATAGATAGCCATAATCCCTGGCCTGTTATTGACCAAACCTCAATGGTTCATATTTGGTTCCCATATGTATCCTGTAAATAGTGTCTGGTGTACCATCCATCCATGGCATCAGCACTCCTGAGGATCTATATGTGAATCAAATGTGAGCTATGTAAATTGAAGTTAGAGTAAATGATTGCATGCACGACACCAAGGCCAACTTTTTCACCTTTAGTTATGTGTGATTGTTTTTGGCCTGTGTGTTGCACATACAAGCAATTATTCTCAGTGGCACTGTGATTTGTGACCTGATCCATCCTGTTGGTGATTCAGTAAGCGGTTAAGTGGACCTGATGAACTGATTATGATGCTGACTTCTCCGCTGACCTCATTTCACCATCTGCAATGTTTTCTATGGAGTCCACACAATGGGGCCTGTGCAGCTTGAATCCTGTTATTGGATGTTCTCCATAGACTGACATTGTAATTGGTAAAGTGAGGGTATGCAAGTGTCAAATTCACTAGATCAGCTCTTTTTCACCGCTTAGTGAATGTCCCCTATGTGTCATGTAATTGTTAACCTATCGACATGTGTTTGTTGTATGGTTAACCCTTTGAGTACCAGAGGGGTTGCCAAAGCATTGTTGATCGATGCATTGATGATCCCTCTGGCACTCATGGGGTTATGTGCTGGATTCCCTGTGTGAACATGGGTAACACTGTGTGACAACAATTGTGATGTTTGACATACAACACTTTACTGAGCATGGTTTGTGTGTATTGTGTGTGATGAGCACAGCAACATGAGGGTTAACCAGGGAGTTGGACAGGTTTTGGCCTTGTTGAACATTGACATTTGTCCTTGTCTTGATCCCTGTTTAAACCCTCAGGGTGCTGTGTTGGTGCAATTGTGTGGTTGAATGAAGAGCAGATGTTGGGATGTGCGTGCTTGTTTGTGATGGGTGTGTGGTTTGGGGTGGTGTGTGGTTTTGGGGTGATGCACTTACCGGTGGTGTGGAGGCTCCTCTCCTCCCCAGTGTCTGATCCTCCAGGGACCCCCTCAATGAGGGTAGACGACAGTGTCTGCCGCAGCCTCTCCTCCCATGCGCTGAAGGTGATGGGGACAGGTGGCCCACCTCCGGTGGCTCTGGCGTGCAGGGCGGCATCCCCCATCTTCCTCTTCACCTGCCTTTTGCAGTCGCCCCATCTCTTCTTTATTGAGTCCACATCCCGTCTGCAGGTGGCCACCGCATTAACTCTGCTGCAGATTTGACTCCAGGCAGCTCTCCTCCTCGCAGACAGGCCAGGGAGTCTGTCCCCCGGGAAGAGGACACTCTCCCTCTCCAGCACAGCCTCCACGAGGGCCGTGTTTTCTTCCTCGGTATATCGGGGATCCCTGAGCCTGTCCCCCTCAGCTCTGGCATGCGAGGAGTCAGACCCGGAGTGTCCTGCCTGCTCTGCCCCTGCCTGTGTGTGGTGGTCCCCAGGCACTACCCCTCGTCCCACTGCAGGATCTGTCCCTCTTCTTCTTTGTGTGCCTGTTCTTGTGGGCCTGGTCCCCCTCCGCCCTGCGTATCTCCCTCTCCCACCCCTGCTCTGCTGAGGGATCCCCTCCTGACCTTCCTCCTCCACTAGTCTCCCCATCCCTCTCTCCTGTCCTCCTCTCCTGGCCATCATTCACCCAGTCACACCCAGGCACTCTCACACGCCCTCACAGACACACTCGATCCCACTCACTCTCTGTCACACACTTTCACTCACGGATTCACACTGTAAAAATAAAGTTTAAAATGTGTAAGGTGTGATGAAAAAAAAAAGACTATGTGTATGTATGTGTATGTGTTTGTGTTTGTATGGATGTATGTGCTATGTGCAAAAGTGTGCTATGTGTCTATTTAAATGTAACTCTCTCCTCTCCAAAATCCTTCTACCTTACTCCTCTGTATGCTTCTCTCTCTATCTCTCTCTCTCTCTCTCTAAATGCTATCCTCCACTCCTGGGTCCTGTGCTCTAGCTTGCTGAAACTCGAAACACAGACAGGGTGTAACCGTTATTTTGAGGTATATATAGGTGTATTTGAACATTTTTGATACTTTGGGGCCTTAGGATTGGCTGTAGGTTTGAATTTTGTTTGTGCATCTATCAGGGTTGCTAGACAACGGCAGCCGTAATGTAACATTTTGAGTTAAGTTGTGTTTTAACGGGTGTTTGGGATGCACGGTGATGCAAAATCAGGTGCGACGCTGGTTTTTGTTTAACGTGTTTTTGTAGTGCCTACGCCCGATAGCTATTCTTGAACGCTTACCTTTGAATCTGCCGTAAACCATGTGTTCTTTGCGGCCGACGTGCCTTTTTTACTTAGCGGATGGTTTAACGGCTGCCTTTAAATCTACCCCTTAGTGCATAACCTTCATTGTGTTTTCTAGATCAGATTTATGTTCCAGAATTCATCTTATAAATTCTCTAATTGTTTTCTCCCATGTATATTTTTCCACATGGACATATTAATTGGTATATTACCCATTTGATCTTTGATAAAATATCTAATGTCATATTGTTTTGAGCCATCAAATTTAGTAAATGTTTTAGACTGTTTAACATATACACAGTTTGATTCAATAAGGCATGGTAAAACAGTCGGTAAGTGGAAAACCAATACTGAAAGAAAGCCATGTCTGTGTAGCGCAGCTATTCAATAAGCCATCTACAAGAATGAACGTAGGCCGCACAAACACATGTAACCTGATAATGTGCTTTGCAGCTTTGTTTAACTCACAGTGTGTTCATTTCAGTCAATAAACAACTCCAGATATGTTAACTTCAAAGGAAAGTAGCTAACGTTCTGTGTTATCAGGCAACGATAAACGTTGTCTAAACAAGTTCAAAATCAAAGCCAATCACCACATAGCAATGTAACAAAATAACTGACACACACTGCCTGTGTTTGGAGTTTCTCAAAGCTACAGAACAGTGACCGGGAGCAGAGGATAGACATAGTGAAAGAAAGAGACAGGAACACACACTGGAGACAGGTAGACTTGGAGTGGGGAGCGAATTGCATAAAAAAAACCCCACATAACACACTTTGGAGCATATTGCACACATCACATGCACACACAAACAGACACACATCTTTTGTTTTGGACACACAACAGAGTTGTATTTTTATTTAATACAGTGTGATTCAGTGAATGGATGGGAGTTCCATTGAATGACTGTGACTGAGTGCCTCTGTGACTGGCTGGGTGTGAGTGGATGTGGAGCTAGGAAAGTGATAGAAAGTTAGCAGGGAGATGAGTGGAGGCTGCAGGGATGGAGAGAGGATCAGGAAAGGAGGAAAGAGACCAGGGGATCCCTGGTCAGGGAAGATGGGGGGAGAGGGAGATCAGGTGGGTGGAGGGGTACCCAACAACAACCATGTATACAACAGCCAGGGTCAACATGGCAGTGAGAAACAGAGGACCACACATACCCAGGAACAGCATAGCCGGCCTGACAACCAATTGGGCCCACAGAATGCACATACTCTTCACAACTAAAAAGGTCAGGGGGATTGGTGCAAGGAAGGAGCTAGCCTGGCATCAAGTGTAGAATGCAATCAATGTGGTGTCTAAGTGCAAGCGTACCACAGACTCCATCAAGAACAGCTGTATAGACGTCAAATGAAAATTTACGAATAAGATGGGAGCACTGTCCTTGAGTGTGAGAGGCACCAGAGGTATTCCACCAGAAAATGCCACCTTCAATGCCTGGGAGGAGGTGCTCGGGCAAAACCTGTACATGACAGCAGTTGAGGGGATCCAGGGTGGCTGTGACACAGAAGATGATAGCACCCTCTAGACTCCTGGTAAGTAAAATTATAGATAACGGTCCAACATACAAACCCTCTGTTTGACACTCAGACACAGTAGGTTAGGATAAAACACAGTTTTATTGAACAGTTGCAATAAACAATAACCCTCACGGGTCCAGTAATATATAACACAATATAGTACTGACACAAGACAGGTTACAATGAGGTATACCCGCACGGGTCCAGTATATGCAAAATACAACAACACAATATACTGACACAGGTCAGATAACTTTCGTGTGATTCTCAAGGCAGCACTGAATAGTTTACTATTAGGCCAGGAGGACTGACAGGCCCTAATAGCGCGAGGCCCTTTAAGACTCTCAGTCAGAAGAGAGTGCACAATATCGAGTAACACCCAAGTAGACAACGGAGACCAGAGCAACTTGTGGACTGCCGTAGCAGTAGCGGAGGAATGGCAACGAGCCTGGAGAGGCACCCAACCGGAGACTGCACGGATAGATAGCTGGTGACTGGCACCCACCCCGAAGGGTTAACAACGCTCAGACCAAAGTCGTCTGCACAATCAGGTGAACTGCCTGAGGCGCCCAGAGTAACCCAAACTCAGTGTGAATGGCAGGAAGCGGTCCAGCGTATCGGTGCACGGATGGAAGGACACACCAGCAATGTCGCCTGGGCGACACCGACATCCGACAATAATGGAGACTAGACTGCAAGGAGATAATGATACGAGTAACTGTCCGGAGACAGAGAGGGTCCTGTACAACAACCCCAACCGGAGACCGGATAGGGCGTCAGCAGAAGAGTTACACAGAGCAGGAGCCCAACTGGGCTGGGTCTGTACACAGGCAGGAACGTCAGCCAATCCGAGTCGGTACACAGAGCAGGAACGTCAGACGGGCCGGGTCGATACACAGAGCAGGAACGTCAGACGGGCCGGGTCGATACACAGAGCAGGAACGTCAGCCAATCCAAGTCGGTACACAGAACAGGAATGAGTAGCAGAGTAGTCAGGCAGTCCGGGTTGGTACACAGGCAGGAACGAGATGCAGAGTAGTCAGGCAATCCGAGTCGATGCACAGAGATCACACGAAAACAGGAACAAGCGCTGGTAACGGAAACACCACAAAAGTGCACCGGAGAAGTGACAAAACCCAGTATTTAAGGATAAATACTGGGCGGGACAAAGTCACTTCAGCCAGTAGGCGTAAGCAGTAGTGGAAACTGACACAATTTTGCCAGCATAGCATGGGCAAATAGCTAATACTGCACAGAACAGTGCCAGCAGGATAAAAAACACACATTCAAAATGTAATGCTGTAACAGACACTCAAATTAGGGTTAGCCAAACTGGGGACTGTGGTCCCAATATCCGTGTAGCCAAAGTTGACTACCCCTGGCTTCAAACATATGTGTTGTCTTTGTCACATAATAGGTCCTCATCATGCATGCATCCCATCCTGCCATCCCCAGTGGTCCAGATACATATTTTAACAAAAGGTCAACCTGTAGTAGGTCACTCCCATCAATGTACAGGATGTTGAATCAAGGATTGCCTGGAATGTACCACATGCATTGTAACATAATGCATAAGATATCATTCTGTCACTCAAGGGGTTACATGTGAATGTCATTGTCTTGTCATTGGCCAGTTTACTAAGCACACAATCTAATTTCCTGCACACAGTCCATGTCTGCAGCAGAGCAGGAGGACAATGAGGAGGAGGAGCACACAATGACACTCAGTGACACAGCCCCTCAAGAGTCAGCAGAGGGCACCAGCTGGATGCCACCACCACCACCACAGTCAAAGCACAGGCTGCCACCCACACCATCCCAATGGTGGGTGCCACAGGAGTCTCAGCAGTGGATTCCACAACGCAGATGGATGCCACCAACATCTGGACAGTACTGAATGCCCCCAACACCACCACCACCAATGGTATGCAACTGGATGCCCAGCACACAGCAATATGGGTCATTTGGCCCCACACCACCTCTACATGCACACAGCTGGATGTCAACACAGCAACACAGCAGTCTGCAGCCACAACACATGTGAGTAGGGAACACATCCCAGTGGCCACAGTAAGACACCATCAACACAGACTGAACCAGGTGAACATGATTCTGAAGTCATTGAGGAGACTATAGATGTGGTGGGAGCTGAACACACCCTCAAATGCATCACATGCTGGCCCCCTCTCAACTATGTATGCATCTGCCTCACAAACAGCTGCAGCATCAGATGCACACCCAGACCATGCGGGAATCACCAGCCAATGGACAGATACAGAGCAAGGAGAACAGGCATCAGCAGCACCTCCATGTGCACCGTCCACACCCTCATCCTGTGCTTCAGCTACTAGAACCAGCAGAATGGATATGGAGTATATTACCATCCAGAGGAGACTACTGGGGAAGGCCAGACACTTCAACAGGGGGGTGTCTGCGCACCCTGGAGAGAACTGCAGCCAGAGTCAGAGGTCTGGAATTAAAGCATGCCATCCTCCACACAGAAATATGCCATACAGGAACTGTACTCAGTGACTTGCTTGGGCAGCTGCTTGTTGAAATACACTAGCATAATCACATCCAGAGGCTGCTGGTGGAGAGCCCAACAGTTAACTGAGGGGTCAACAACAACCACCTCCCCCTCAAGTGTGACACCCTCAACAACAGCCAAGAGTTGGTGAGGGCAGCCACATCTGCAACCCCTCCCAAACATAAAAAAAATTAAGCCATGTGTCATGTCTTCCCAAAATAAAAATCACTTTTTTTTTATACCAATCATGTCTTTGATTCCCTCGGGTGTCTAGCAAGGTCAGTTGCAGAAATGTTTCCAATGCATTGCAAAACTCTTGCACATTTTACTTGGTGGGAGAGCGGTAACCAAACATAGCACATCCGCTGTTGTCTAATTTCAACTCACAATACATCTAGCAAAGCAAAAATCTTGAATTTGGGTATAATGTGAGTTGAAGCTCAACAACAGATGATAAGACGAGATGTCTGGGACACAAACACATCCCTTTCAGCAATGAGAGTGCATCCTCTAGAGTCTGTGTTCATCAGGGGTGGGCTTGTGGGTGATGGACGATCTTAGGGGTCTCTTGGAATGTCACAGGGGCACACAATGCATTACACATATTTGCGCTGTGTACTCATCTGGCAGGCTCATTTAACATATTCAAGAGGCACATGTTGCCATGATGGTGAAACCGGTCAAACTGGATTCTATCACAATTACACTGAGATAAGGAGGTGCGTATTATGGCTGTCCAATATCCCTTGCTCTTCATGGTGTGGATGACTTTAAGACAATAACTTTGTTTCAAGGCCAACAAATATCAATGGGCCATTGGGGATTTGTCATGCCTCTCCTTTGTTCCATTTTACAGCAACAGATATGCTCTTATCAAGTCCAGCATCCCTTTGTTCCATGATGGGTCATGCATATAGGAAGAAATTACAGGAGTTAAACATATACCAGTGTTCGCAAGAAGGGTAGGTCTTATCTGGGAAGTGGCAATGTCATCATGCACTTACGGGATATACGTCTGTTGAATTCACAGAGTCACTTAAAACCATCCATACATCTGTTTGTTATGATAAGAGCTATGTGGCTGTGATGTTCAAGCAGGCATTTTCAAGGCTGGAGGGTTAGGCAGATCTCAGTCATCCTGTGGAGTGAAACACATCATTATGTATTTTGCGACTGTGTTTCCACATATCCTCTATGCATAATCATGATCATACATGCAACATGTTTGATTCATGCATTGAACTCACAAGTAAAGAAGTCCCAGATAAGTCTGTCCCGTGTCTCCACCCCCCTCTTATGGTCTCCTCATTCTCCAGCTAGGGAACAGACACATCCACAATGGGTACAGGATCAGTGTCCACTGTGAAGTTGTGAAGTAAGGCACACACAAGTATTATAGCTTACACTTTCTGTGGGGCATATTGAAGAGGTCCACCACAGTTATCCAGGCATGAATATCTGGTTTTGAGATGGCCAAATTTGCATTCTACAGTATTACTGGTCTTCATGTGAGTTTTTACCGTAGCAGTGCTGTGCAGGTGTTTGCGGATTCAGGACAAGTGTGAGGAGCCACTGTCTGCACCCATATCCTACATCCCTTCTGTAAAACAGTGACATCAAGACCATGTACCACATGGTTACGTGGATGATTTTTTTGTAATGAGGGCATGCTTCTTGTGTCTAATGATTATGCTAAGCTAGGGATTTCATTAATCATGTGAGTGCCTCTGTGTATGTTATGTTATGTGATGTGATGTGTAGATTGGTCACTCACCCAACAGCCATCCTCTTGTATAGGTCCCATTCTCAAAGTCCTGGTAGACGGAGGAGTGCCTAAGGATGTAGGAGTTATGACAACTGCTAGAATATGAAGCACAGACACACACCACCACACACCACCTGAGCACTGGTGGAGTAGAAATGCTTTCTATTATAAGACATGTCCCTCATACGGAGGAGCTCTTATGCTCACATGTGTGCAGTCGATGACATACATGACTCTGGGTATGCCTCCTCTTGTGTAAAACTCTTGCTTCACATGTGACCAACGTTAAACAGAATTAAATCAGACATGTTGGAAGCCCAATTTCAAGTGGGTAAGCTTTATTTTTGTATACCACATGAATTGGGACTTAAAGCTCTTAAGTATCATTTGGACCATTATGGTGAGTAGTGACTACTCTGAGGACTTGAGGTAATATCTGCTAACTCATAATTTTTTTTCAATTTGACAGGGTTTTTTATCTCCAAAGACACAGGACTTCAATGAGAGCTACGTTTCATGAACCTATGCTAATTTATACATGGGGTGGTGGGAGTACACCCACGTCTATGGAGATTCAAACCCCTATAGAAACTCCATCTAGTTTTTTGGGAGATACATTGATGATCTATTATTGATCTGGAGCGGTAAAGCAGAAGATGTGAGGCTGTTTTTGGAATATATGAACGATAACAGTTTAAATCTTCAGTTTACCCATGAATTCAATAAGAAGAGTATTAATTTTCTTGTCCTATGTGTTAATAGCAATCTAGTCAAAGGCTTGATCATTACAGGTGTTTTCCTTAAGAAAACATCTGGTAATAGTCTTCTATGGGCAGACAGCCATCCTTTTAATACAATTCAAGGCATTTCTGTTAGCCAGTTTATCCATCTTAAATGAAATTGTTCAACTGATGACAAATTTATGCAACATTCTAAATGCCTATACAAAAGGTTTTTTGAGAGGGGCTACCCACAATCGATGATAGAGAGGGCTTTCCAGATAGCCAAAAATAAAAAGATATTTTGCGATTTAAACATAACAAGCCAACAATGTATAATAATGATACAGAGTCTCAAGCTGTTTTTCCTACTCCCTTTAGCTTACAATATAAAGAGATAATTAAGATCATAAAAAATATATACCTATTGTCAGACAGATCCTAGGTCATACACGGAGCAGGTAGTCAGCCAGAGCCACAGGTCTACACCAGATAGGGTATCCAATAGAACGAGGCAACACGGAATGGACATTTGGACAGAGCCCCAGGTCAGCACCAGAATGGATGGTCCGACAGATCCTAGGTCATACACGGAGCGGGTAGTCAGCCAGAGCCACAGGTCTGCACAAGATATGGTATCCAATAGAACAAGGCAACACAGAATGGATATTTGGACAAAGCCCCAGGTCAGCGTCAGAATGGATGGTCAGGCAGATCATAGGTCATACACAGAGTGGGTAGTCAGCCAGAGACACAGATCTGCACCAGATAGGGTATCCAATAGAACGAGGCAACACTGTATGGATATTTGGACAGAGCCCCAGGTCAGCACCAGAATGGATGGTCAGACATTTCCTAGATCATGCACAGAGTGGGTAGTCAGCCAGAAAACCAGTCATACACAGGAAATGCCAAGAAGATAAACTGCATGAAACAACAATGTAATAGCTACTGAACGTAGGTCCAGAGCCCTTAAATAGCTAGCCAGGAAGTAGGAGGGTGGAGTCACAGCCTCCTCAGGTATAAAACTGGTCTCTGAGTCACTTATCCCAGTTCACGCCCAAAAGTGACACGCGAACTGGAGATGCGTCCAAACCTGCAACCAGCCATGCGTGCCACCATTCTACTTGGGGAGACGACACGGACGGGCACAAGCCTGCCGAGACATGGGCAGTGACAACATCTTGAGAAAGTATTATATGGAAATGCATAGACTGGAGTGTGGCCCCTTTAAGATTACATGAATACTAAACTAATGAGTTTCAGTGTGCATACAATTAAAAACACCTATATAACCTTAAAAAACATCTACATCTTGAGAAAGTCTTATTTGGAAACACATAGTGGGACCTTTAAATATATAATGAATAGTACCTTGTAGGTCCATATATATTAGCAATTTAAAAACAAGACAATACTATATTGTAAAGGTATAAAAGAGGAACCTGCCTTATATGAAACCTCCTTGGCCTGCAGTAAGTGTATACTGGCACAAGCAGACTGAAAGCCTTTCAGAAACTACTTATAGGCCAGAAAATACCACCCCCACAGGCCATTAGAGGAACAACAGTTGATACTAAACAAGGTGTATGCAAGCAAAAACCATCCCAGATATAAGATATAATCATATGTGTAATATTAAGGTAATCTAGTGGAATAAAAGTAAAGCTAGAATGAGCAAGTGGAGAATTTGTGAAAACAATAGCAAAGACAGAGGGAGAAGCTCACAGCGCTGAACTAACCACAATAAATAAATATATAGTGTATAAGACAAAAGGATGTAGATTTTCTGGCATACAAATAATCCTGCACTCTATACCAGTATGTAAATGTGTGCCCTGACATAGGCATATATAATAATTGTTAGTAAATCTGAAAAAAAATATGAGGATTTAGACCATGTTTTGGCCTCAAATTGTTCAATATGTCATTGTGGTACACGATAACACAAGACAGGAGAAGGTCTCGAAAGATGATAATGATCATTTTTATCATGTTGAAATAAAGCTTTATTGATTTGATCGTGAAGGGACTGCTTGGACTGCTTATCACCATTGCTATGGTAGGGGGAGTCGATGTAGATCCTGGCCATCCTCTTTAGGGCTGTCAGCACTTGACCCAACACCCTGAAACATGTAGCCTGGTACATCCCAAATACATATCCCTCAGGGGACTGGAAGGATCCAGTTGCCATTAAATGTATGACACATAGCAGCTTCTCCATACCGGATAGGGCATGATTGGTGCTGTGGGAGATGCATTTGAGATCCAGTTGTGGCACCTGTGACTGTGGGAGATCCGGATAAGGTAGCTCAGATGCTGCTGCCTGGCCTGGTCCTCCACTTGGAGATGGCCTTTTGGTTGATTCAACAGATAGAGCATCCAACCTCACAACAGCCAGCAGTTTTGCAGGTGTGTTTGGGGGATCCTGGGGATCCTTACTCCTCACATACCCCCTTCTCTGATGCCTTCACAGGTATTGCAATGGAAACATGATGCTCTTAAACACTATCTGAGTGGACTCACTGTAAACATGTCACTTTCCAGGACAGTGGGATGTCCCTTTAAGACAGAGGTGGGGTGTTGGTCAGGCTCGGTTATCAGGTAAAAAGGGATCAATGGGAATGAGGCTGTTGTCCACGTGAGTTTATGTCAGTGTGGCTGTTGTTTTTTAAGTGTGATTGGTGTGATTGCTGTTTACCTGTCAGGTGCATGTGACGTTGTCCAGTGTGGAGTACCTTGGTTCTCCATTGGCTACTAAACTTGCATAGCCAGGCTTACATTGCTTTGCGACTGACAGGAGTGCATATTGTCTTCTTTGGACATACATCTTGGAATGTGTTAACCCCTGGTTTGCCAAGGGAGTGTGCAACAGAATGGCTGACGTTGGTTTGCACATCCCTTTTTTACCCAGGGGGTTGATGGATTAATGTTGGTTGTCCAGTACTTGTGTGGACAGCATGCATATTTTAAGTGAGCTTCCTGGCACTTCAGGGGTTATTTTTGTATTTGTTCTCTTTATGATTTGTCCTAACTGTTGTGTGCTCACTGTTTGTTCCCTGCATTCAACTATTAGACTGTAGTTTTTAACCATCATTCTACGTTGTAAGCCTGTGAAAGTAGCAGCAGAATTACCATGAGTTAATGTATCTGTTTACCATGCGTTTGCACTCTCCGCACACAATTGAATGTCACATGGTTTGAGCTGTTCCATTGATATGGATGTGCAAAATCTTACCAGCCGTTGTAATTTTTTAGCGCATGTTAGCAGGTCATAGGTCACAACACAATTAGTAGAACTGAAAACTGTGCTGGCAAAACTACCATTGCCAATATTTTTTTTTTTTACTATGGTAATTGAATTGAGCCCCAGAAGAAATCCAACAAAGTAACTATTTACCAATTTTTCAGGTATATTTGGTTCTCTTTTGGCTAATAAAACTGGATATTCACCCACAATACTTCTCAAAACTGTATTTTGAGGGAGTAAACAACACACCTCATAAAGCTGTCCAATGTGTCCCAATCCCAAATATGATAACAAACCTAACCTTGTTACACTTTCATAATAAATAATTGCATCATGATCTAAATGGGCAACCCCTCTCCAAAAACATTGATGTTAATTCTTTAGCTTGTAATTTAGGGCTAGATTTAAAGGCAGCCGTTAGTAAAAAAAAAAAGCACTAACGGGTGCGTTAAGTTTCATGTAGCAATTCAAAGATCCGCCTAAAGAACAGCTAACGGCAGTTTGAGAATCCTTACGGCCGATACTCTTACGTGCATTGAGACGCATGGAACAAGATTCCCCAGAGCCATTCAAAGGCTTGCAGTACTGTTAACGGCTGAAAAACAGAGACACCTAACAGGAAAAAGTTAAGACCCACTTTTCTTAGCCGTTAGACACTTAACGGGCAAAACAAAACACCCGTTACATAGGAAAATACACAAAATGCTTACCGCACAAGCATGTAAATGGAAAAATTAACCCGTGCAATGCCAAAACAACACAAAAACATGGACAGACACCACAAATCACTCAACACACAACAACAAGCAACACCACAGGGACAAGGATCCCCAATAAAACACCAACACAACATGGCACGGAACAATGGGAGTTATCACACGACACGGACATCTGCAAATACAAGCTCACCTGTGCAATATCAACACACAACCTGCACCCCACAACTACACACCTGCAAATGGCAGACACATAACAAGCACAACACACCACATCTTATAACACACACACACCTGCAAACACTTACCTGGACAAAAACAACTTTCCATTGGTCAGCACTCACCTCATCACCACACCTACACAACGCCCTATCAAGTACTTAAAGGGACAACTCACCACACTCACCTGTGGCTTGTTTTCCACTCAGGGTGGGAGAGATAGAGAGAGACAGAGAGCGCAATCAGTATGTTGGGTTACATATTGTTGTGAAGACTGTGGAGAAGGTGTGCAATGGAGAGAGCTAGGGAACACCAGCAACCCCCAGGCACACCTGATCAACAGCCTTCACCTGTTGCAAGTGAGGAGGCTCTGGCTCAGCAGCCACACAGAAGTCCATCCCCACCTGGAGGACAGCACCTGCCTGCAGATGCACAGCTGCAGCAACAGGATGCTCCACAGCAGCAGAGGATGTATAGACGACCACCAAGGCCCAAGGTATACCGCCCAAGGGTCACCCTCTTTGGAATGACCGATAATGAGGTCATTGATCGCTACAGGTTGAGGCCTGACAGCATCATTGCCTTGTATGAGGTCATCAAGGATCAGGTGGATCCCAACTACATCCACAACCATGCCTTATCTGGCCTGCAAAAACTACTGTGTGCCATATACTTCATGGCAAGTGGGGCCTTCCAGTCCACTGAGGGTTACACATCTGGCATGTCACAGGCCACATTCTCCAGGGTGCTGGCCCAGGTCTTGCCAGCCCTCAAAAGCAAGGCCAGTACTTATATACATTTCCCCACCACCGACATGGACTGTATACAAGTCAAGCAGGCCTTTTACACAAGGGGAGGCATGCCCAGGGTCATGGGTGCTATAGATTGCACCCATGTCTGTATTAAAGCCCCAGCACGTGACGCACAGCTATTCATCAACAGGAAGAACTTCCACTCCATGAACGTGCTGATGGTGCGTGACAGCAATATGAGGATTATGAATGTCTGTGCAAAGTATCCTGGCAGCTCACATGATTCCTACTTACTCCAAAACTCCTCAGGCCACAGAGATTTCGAGAATGGAACTTTTACAGGGGGATGGCTTTTGGGTGAGTTCACAATACAAAATCACACCACATCCACAAGTGTACACACAATGCTGCTCAGCATGCTCCTGACCCACACAAAACATCATTCACACAGCATGTGCTCCCAGTCTCACCATGTCACTCACATTACACAGGTGATGCTGGCTATGGCTGCAAGTCCTGGCTACTGACCCCTGTGGCCAATCCTCAAACACATGCCCAGGAAAGGTACAACCAGGCTCATGGCAGAATGAGGAATGCCATTGAGCGGACCTTTGGCCTCCTCAAGTCAAGATTTCGATGTCTGGACCACTCGGGGGGAGCACTGCAGTATGCACCTGGAAAGGTGTGCAACATAATTGTGGCGTGCTCAATACTGCACAACATCGCAGTGGACACCAGGCTGCTGGATCACATCCAGGACCCCCCCATACCTGAAGTGCCCATGGACATCGCCCATGTTGAGGAGACCTTGAGAGGGGCGGAGATCAGAGACAGGCTTATTACGGAACACTTTACCTGTGAGCATAACACAGGCATGCAAACAATCCATGCAAGTCTCCCATCAGTCCTGTGAATTGGTGCCAACACACTAACCACGCTGCACATGATGTTCTGTCTCACCCCACAGGAACATTGACACAGCACTGCACTGGCAGCAGCATGGCCCCAAACATCAACCATACCATGGACGTGGCATATTGTGTGTGGAGATTCGAAAACCATCCTCCATTCCCCTCTCCACATTGACATACAGACCCCAAGGATATCACGCACACCCCCAGGAGAAACAAGGTTCAACATATAACCCATGTTCATCACCTTACAGGGCTTGATTGACAGCAACTAACTTGATTTGCCATGATCATAGTCTGAGCAACCATGCTAGCCTTGTAGCGAAAGAGTATTATCCAATGCTATGCATTGGATAATACCCCGTCACATCAGGGGATAAAGGGACATTGGACTCAATATGGGACCTGTACTGTGCTAGAGCTGAGAAGAGCAGCAGAGGGGTGGATGTACAATGGTATTGTTACATAACGTAGAGGTCATGAAATGTAGATCAGATTACCAGGGACTCCATGCTGACCTGTGAGTGTGCAGACATATGTGCCACTGACATGAATACACACATTAACAAATATGTCCTAATAATTCCTTGGAACAAATGACATTGGGCTGCCACTGTCACTTTCACAGTGGCAGCCCAAATTCATCACTTCCATGGAGCTCTCAGAACACTTGTTGATGTGTGTATTCATGTCAGGGGCACATATCCATAGGGCTGGTGCACATGTCCTTAGTTCTCCACAAAATTGGTTACAGATGAGTACACAACACATTACCAAGCAATGGTTTGTGTACTCACCTGTAATTAAGAAAATAGAGGGGATTATAAAGTCGAAATTGTTGTTACTTGATGATCAGTTCCGGTCTACTGCTCAAAATCCTGTCCTCTTGTCCCACAGGCATCCATAACATGATCCATCCTTGAACTGAAAATCTTCCATGTGACTGGATTGATGTCTTGACAACACCTTCATGAAGTTCACCCCTTGCTGTTTCTGTTGATTTTGGTGGTGATGCAATGTTTGACCTGAGGTTCACAGCAACCTCTACTGGAACATTCTCATATAGACACAGAAAACATAAATTCACGAGTGTAATAACCTGTACAGTTAGGATGCTCATCTACAGAGTTGTCAAACCTTGTGGACAACACATGAGCAGGACAGCAGTGTTACTAAAGTAGTATGATTTAGTTTCAAAGTACATTTAGTGTTCTCATACAAGTGTTCAATGCATATAGGCAATACACACAGAAAACACATGTACGTTCTAATGTACTTTGAGACACAATAAAGAAGAACCATCACTATTCAATCTGTGTCTGTATGAGGATATATTGGATTACACATTTGTCAATGCGTAACCACACTCAGGATAGAGTATCCCCCATACATGGAAATGCATCACCCATATCACAGGAGTCCACCACTTGTTTGCCAGTGAGTGGACTCTGTGATGTATTCATGCAAACAGATGGTGGCAGTGATACACTAATGTGTTGTGGGAGTAATAAAGAGGTGATACAGGGGACATACTTCCACAGTGAATTCCTGTCCACAGTTTCTGTGTTGCTCAGTATAATCAATGTTCTGAGATATTGCTCCACTTTGACATATCTCAGTACATGGGCTACATCAACGAACAACCAGACTAAGTGGACAAGTGTTATCACTGGTGAAGTCTGTTACACCCTTAGGAAAACAACAACTCAACTTACTGGAGACCCCAATGCTCACCCCAGGATATCAATGTGCATGCTACACATTGAAATCCTAGGTTAAGAACATTGGGTTCCCCAGTAAGTCAGTTGCACAATGAGTGTTTGAATCCAAGACAATATTTATGCATGTCCCATTTATCTGTCCTGTTTGTTATGTCACCGCTAAATCACATAGCTGTTTGTTTGGTTATCCCGTTAACCCTCTGAGTGCCAGAGTGGTACCCAACGCATTTCTTTGCAATGAATTGCCTACCACTCTGGCACTCAAAGGGTTAAACACAACATTTGATGTAGACTAATGTTCAGTGTTGTACCATTTGTTGTGCTAAGGGGTATGTTTTGTTGTTCAAATTCAACACACAACATCGCCATATAACACAGTTGTGTAATATGGCTCCAGGGATGTATTTACAGTTGAATTTGTACAAAGGTGTGTGTGTGAACCCATGTTGTAACATCCCACAAACATCTTACCTAGGCAGAAGTTGTGTTCACTGCATTGTTTGGCAATGCATTGGAGACAACTCTGCCACCCAATCTATGACCAAATACAAAGCAGATCAGACAGGATTCAAAAGCACAATGTTCCTTTATTCAGGGGAAATGTAACATGTTGGGCATTTTATTTTTTTTTCTTAGTGGGGGGGCCTTAGACTGTGTGGCAGAAGTGGATAACCTGGATGATCTCCTCATCACCCTTTGCCCCCTAGGTGTGGCTTCAGGGGGTCACATTGGAGGGGGTGGTGGGTGCAGTGGATCCCTCTGTGGAACGCAGGTTCTCCCTCTCTAACCGTAAGTTTTCCCTGCGGTTCAGCTCTCTCAACTCCACCAGTACCTGTGCAAGCATGTCCATCACCCCCCGTGTGGAGCTGATGGAGTTGAGTGTTGATCCTCATGACCTCCGACTCCAGGGCATGGATCCTTGCCTCAGTCCTGTTTGTGTTTCTCTGGGATTCCCTACGGCTCCTGTTGATGTTGTCATTGGTGCAGTGGCTTGACTGGAGTAGTCTCCTTTGCAGAGCCATACACTCTACTTCCATCCCTGTGGAGCGTTCACTGCTGGTGATGGTTGTGCCTGGTGAATCTGCTGCTGCTGTGTCCCCCTCAGCTGCTGCTGTGTCCTCCTCAGCTGCTGCTGTGTCCTCATCAGCTGGTGCTCTATGTGCTGCAGAAGCGTATGTGCCCACCACATCAATGGACTCACTGCTGCCCACTGATGTCTGTGCTGGTGGAGGTGGTGGGGTAAACACGTCCCTTCGCATAGGGTGTTGGGGCTCCCCAAGCAGGCCCAGGTGTTGGTAGTTGAGTGGCCAAGGGTCAAACCTTGGCCACTGGTATGTGCTTGGCCCCCACCTGGGATCATACCTGGGGCCATGCTGGGGAGCCATCCAGGAGGGTAGGTCGATCGGGGACGAGTATGGCCCGTATTGGGTGGTGGCCACATCACCGGGCAGCCATTGCCTCCCTGGTGGTGGTGGTGCTGCTGCTGGAGGGTAATAGCTCCTGGAGGTGGTGGGGTGCATCCAGTCACTGTAATATGGTGAGGCAGCCAGAGGTGTTGCAGCCAGAGGTGGTGTAGCCAGAGGTGGTGCAGCCAGAGGTTGTGTAGCCAGAAGTGGTGCAGGCAGAGGTGGTGCAGCCAGAGGTGGGGCAGCCTGAGGTGGTGCAGCCAAAGGTGGTGCAGCCAGAGGTGGTGCAGGCAGAGGTGGTGCAGGCAGAGGTGGTGCAGCCAGAGGTGGGGCATCCAGTTGGGCAAGAAGTGTGGATGTTGTTGGGTACGGTGCCCACTGGCTGTTCCCCTCCTCCGTATACTCCTCACTGGGTGGTGAGGTGGCCACCTCCACGGGCTCCTGGAGTGCTGGAGGCACATAAGCTGTGTGGAGAATTGAGATTGTGTGATCAGTAAACTTAGCCATAATGGTGTCAAATTGATATTAATATTTGAAATGTGGAAAGGGAAATATATGTTGTAGGGTTTATCCCCCTGTGTGAAACAACGGTACTCCTACTGGTGAAGGGTGTTTTATTCTACATGTATTGCAGCTCATAGTTGAATTCCTTTGATGCCACATCCCAGTGGCCTGAAATTGTACATTTGCGCTGTTGCCACATCATCCTTTGTGGATTGATGCTCCCTGGACCAAAGTTGGCCAGAGGATGGTCTTGCAACATTGGCATAGTACATTTTCAGGCCACTGTGATATTGTCCATGGAATATTGAACTTTGAGCTGTTATACTCTTGGGATGAAACACCTTTCAGCAGTGGGAATACCCTTGCTTTACCCGGTGGATCAATCCTATAACATATATTTTTCCTTTCACATTTTAGGTATTACTATCTCTTTAACGGGTCAGCAGACTCAAAATTGACCCATTTGTAGATAACTACATCTTTGGCATTGTCTACAAAGTGTGCCTGGTTTGTAAGCACACTCTGTGGACCATTTCAATGACGGATCCATCTCCAAATGGTTCAAATTTGGGCCTGCTGAAGAGCCTCCGTGTGGTCAAATGACTGACATCTCCAGCTGTCACATACAGCAACATCTGTCTAAACATCTCTTTATGATACCTACAATGTTACATCAAGGTGAAATTAACCATTGCCATGCCAAGGTACACAGAGAGGAATATGGTCTGATATGTGTGTATATGTACCTTTCATATGGGTACAAACATATCCTTGATAGATATGAACCCAGAGATCTGTTCAGTACATGTGATTGTCTTACTGCCAATATATGTGCAGCCATCACAAACTAATTTTCATTGATACCACTGATACCCATCCAAGTAAGGTGTAATATACTAGGTATGTGGACTCTGATGATGATATCAATATGAGTTAGTTTGTTAAGAGTGCACATATATGGGCAGTAGGACAATCACACGTACTGAACTGAACTCTGGGTTCACATCTTGTTGGGACATATTTGTACCCATATGAAAGGGACATATCCACATACATATCTGGTCGTTTTCCTTTCTGTACATATCTTTTTGTAATTGATCTGCAGTGTGATTCTAGTGGTATTCATCCCTATGTTATCCGTTTATCCCGTATAGTGCTGGATTTTGTCTGATTTGACATGTCACTCTCTGGTTGTCATGATGGTAACCTATGCATTGCATTGTGATGCATGGGATACCACTGTGGCAATCAGTGATTGATGTACATTACAGGATCCTGTCCATGAGGTCTGTTCAAGCTGAATCCTGAGGGGCAAAAATCAAGCCAGTATTGAAGGATATCTTTGATTGAGGCCTTTTTTTTCCTGGATCAGCCCATCCATCCTTCTGTGTGAGGCAGCCAGACCCGATCATAGATATCCATAATTCATGGCCTGTTATTGACCTCAATGGTTCATACTTGGTTCCCATATGTATCCTGCAAATAGTGGCTGGTGTACCATCCATTCATGGCATCAGCACTCCTGAGGATCCATATGTGAATCAAATGTGAGATATGTCAATTCAAGTTAGAGTAAATGATTGCATACACAATACCAAGGCCAACTTTTTCACCTTTAGTTATGTGTAATTGTTTTTGGCCTGTGTGTTGCACATACAACCAGCTATTCTCAGTGGCACTGTGATTTGTGACCTGATCCATCCTTTTAGTGATTCAGTAAGCGGTTAAGTAGACCTGATGTACTGATTATGATGCTGACTTCTCCAGTGATCTCATTTCCCCATCTGCAATGTTTTCTATGGAGTCCATACATTGGGGCCTGTGCAGCTTGATTCATGTTATTGAATATTCTCGATAGACTAACATTGTAATTGGTAAAGAGGGTATGTAAGTGTAAAATTCCCTACATCAGCTCTTTTTCACCGCTTAGTGAATGTCCCCTATGTGTCATGTAATTGTTAGCCTATCGACATGTGTTTGTTGTCTGGTTAACCCTTTGAGTACCAGAGGGGTTGCCAAAGCATTGTTGACCGATGCATTGATAATCCCTCTAGCACACGTTATGTGCTGGATTCCCTGTGGGAACATGGGTAACATTGTGTGCAAACAATTGTGATGTTTGACATACAACACTTTTCTGAGCATGGTTTGTGTGTATTTTGTGTGATCAGCACAGCAACATGAGGGTTAACCAGGGAGTTGGACAGGTTTTGGCCTTGTTGAACCTTGACATTTGCCCTTGTCTTGCGTCCTGTTTAAACTCTCAGGGTGCTGTGTTGGTGCAGTTGTGTGGATGAATGAAGGGCAAATGTTGGGATGTGACTGTGTTTGTTTGTGATGGGTGTGTGGTTTGAGGTGGTGTGTTTTTTGGGGGTGATGCACTTACCAGTGGTTTGGAGGCTCCTCTTATCCCCAGTGTCTGATCCTCCAGGGACCCCCTCAATAAGGGTAGATGACAGGGTCTGCCACAGCCTCTCCTCCCATGTGATGAAGGTGATGGGGACAGGTGGACCACCTCCAGTGCCTCGGGCGTGCAGGGCGGCATCCCCCATCTTCCTCTTCACCTGCCTCTTGCAGTTGCCCCTTCTCTTCTTGATTGAGACCACATCCCGTCTGCAGGTGGCCACTGCATTAACTCGGCTGCAGATCTGGCTCCAGGCAGCTCTCCTCCTCGCAGCCAGGCCAGGGACCCTCTCCCCTGGAAAGAGGACACTCTCCCTCTCCAGCACAGCCTCCATGAGGGCCGTGTTTTCCTCCTCGGTATATCGGGGATCCCTGATCCTGCCCTCGTCACCTCCGGCATGTGAGGAGTCGGAACCGGAGTGTCCTGCCTGCTCTGCCCCTGCCTGTGTGTGGTGGTCCCCAGGAACGACCCCTCGTCCCACTGCAGGTTCTGTCCCTGTCCTGCGTATGCCTGCTCTTGTGGGCCTGGTCCCCCTCCGCCCTGCGGATCTCCCTCTCCCACCCCTGCTCTGCTCAGGGATACCCTCCTGACCTTCCTCCTCCTCCACTACTCTCCCCATCCCTCTCTCCTGTCCTCCTCGGCATCATTCACCTACTCACACCCAGGCACCCTCACAGGCCCTCACAGACACACTCTATCCCACTCACTCTCTGTCACACACTTTCACTCACAGATTCACACTGTAAAAATAAATTTTAAAATGTGTAACGTGTGATAAAAAAAAAAAAAGACTATGTGTATGTATGTGTTTGTATGGATGTATGTGCTATGTGCAAAAGTGTGCTATGTGTCTATTTAAATGTAATTCTCTCCTTTTCAAAATCCTTCTACCTTACTCCTCTGTATGCTTCTCTCTCATTCTCTCCCTCTCTCTAAACACTATCCTCCACTCCTGGGTCCTGTGATCTAGCTTGCTGAAAATCGAACAACAGACAGGGTGTGACCATTATTTTGAGGTATATATAGGTGTATTTGAACATTTTTGATACTTTGGGGATTTGGGATTGGCTGTAGGTTTGAATATTGTTTGTGCATCTATCAGGGTTTGCTACACAACGACAGCCGTAATGTTACATTTTGACTTAAGTTGTGCTTTAACGGATGTTTGGGACGCACAGTGATGCGAAATCAGGTGCAACGCTGGTTTTTGTGTTACGTGTTTTTGTTGTGCCTACCCCCGATAGCTATTCTTGTACTCTTACCTTTAAATCTGCTGTAAACCATGTGTTCTTTGCGGCCGATGTGCCTTTTTTACTTAGCGGATGGTTTAACGGCTGCCTTTAAATCTAGCCCTTAAAGTCAGAAAGATCACTACAATTTCTATGGAGTCTTAAATATTGACCATATGGAATCCCCCAAATCTGTAATAGTAAATGGTGACTCATAGCCTCTAATATAGTATTACATGAGGTGAGTTTTCAATACGTTTTTGTCTTCAATAATTCTTCCTCCTTAAACATTTTTAATTAAAGAAATCCACCTCATTTAGATCTATATTTTTTTTTGTTAAAAGTATATTCAATTAATTCATACTGAAAATCTCTACAGACTTTTCAAGGTCTGTTAAGGAGTCATCTTTATTAAAAGGATAGTAAAGTCCCAAAAAAAGTAGCCTTTCCTCTAGTTGTAATGGGTGACCTCTTGTTTTTTGCTAAGTTCTTTAAGTAAATAGCTCCTTAGAGCATTCTTTATTTTGAACACGAATATATTTGTAAATGGTAATCATATCACCCCTTAGTTGCCTCTTTTCCAACGTAAACAAAACCAGTTTGGCTAGCCTACCTTCGTAACTCAGACCCCCTAATCTCTCCACTATAGTGTTACATAAGGTGGGTTTTCAATAAGTCTTTATCTTTAAAGGGATTGTAATGTTCCAAAAAAGTATCTTCTAAATGGTAGCTGCAATAAAAAAAAAAAAACACTTAATGTGCTTAAGCCTTTCTCTCAAACCATTATGGTTTGAGATACGTAAGAAAATAAAGTCCTCCGTTCCCTCCCCTTTCTGCCTGACGAGCTGTAAAGCTGTCAGAGGCAGAATCCGGTCACCCGACTGTAGGCGGCTCTTCAGGAGCGCTGTCATCGGGATATCTAACTATAATTACTTCATCGGTATGGTCTACAACGTGTGCCTGGCTTGCAAGCACACGTTGTTGACCATTCCGATTAAGTAATTATATTTAGATATCTCAATGACGGCGCTCCTGGAGAGCCTCCGTCTGGTCCCGGAAGCAGGATCTCATGATGTCCGCTGTACAGCGGATGCATGAGAAGGGGGAGGGGCGGAGGTCTTTATTTTCTTACATCTCTCAAACCGTTAAAGGATTAACCCCTTAACGACCGGTGGTCCTGGGACGTTTCCGTCCCATAAGGACCGCATAGGACCACTTGGACGCGCCAGTACACGTGACCTGTCATGTGTATCGGCGCGTCACTATGGGGCCTGATAGAGATCGCTCCGATCTAGGAGCGGTCAATTTCAGGCCCTATTTTTACTTACAGCGCTCCCGGTAGAGCGCTGTAAGTAAAAAGTACGTGACGTGCTATGACCGTCATCGGTCCTTGAGTATTTCAAGGACCGTGACGGTCATAGTACGTCACATGTCGTTAAGGGGTTAAGCACATTGAATGTCTTTTTTATTGCAGCTACCATTTAGAAGATACGTTTTTTGGGACATTACAATCCCTTTAAAGATGAAAAGGTGAAAACCCACCTTATGTAACACTATAGTGGAGAGATTAGGGGGTCTGAGTTACAAAGGTAGACTAGCCAAACTGGTTTTGTTTAAGTTGGAAAAGAGACTACTAAGGGGTGATATGATTACCATTTACAAATATATTCGTGTTCAAAACAAAGAATGCTCTAAGGAGCCATTTACTCAAAGAACTTAGCAAAAAACAAGAGGTCACCCATTACAACAAGAGGAAAGGCTCTTTTGACAAACAAAGGCAGGGATGAAAGTATTGGCCCTCGCAAATCACGTAGTATCTTTCAAAAAGTATTGGATACCTTTTTATCTCAGAACTTTATTGAGAATTATAATACGTAGTTTCACAGGAGATAAGATGTTGATTCAGTGAAATATCCAACTGCCATTTGGAGGCAGGAAGGATTTTTTTTATCTGCTTTGGACTTAATTAGAAATGACTTCAGTGGTTTTTGTTTGCCTTCCTCTGGAAGGCATGTGTTGAACTTGGTTGCATTTTTTTTCAGCCTCGTCAACTATGCATGTTATTAAGAATGTAAACTAAAATCTAAGGTAAGTTTTCTACCAACGGTTAAGGTAATCTCACTAGACGTTTATTCACAGAAGCATGGGGAATATACAGAGATCTCTCTAGTAAGGATGGATGTTATTATCTCTGTGTTAGGAGAGTCTTAAGAAAGAAGCAGTTGAACAGGGAGTGTGCTTTTTGTTTATTGTTGACATAGGGATAGGAACAGTTAATTAAAAAAAAACAAAAAAACAGTTTGACTGATAGGTGACTGATGTGCGCTGTGACTGAGGCAAACTGATGCTAGAAGATAAACAGTATTTTGTAAAACACAAGACATCACACACGCAGTTAGTTCTGCTGCATACGTCACTGTTAAATAAAGTCCAGCAAATATACGAGTGACGGGGTAGGGCGAAAGGAGTTGTAGAAGTGCAGGGATATTTTAATGTCAGGGTCTCTGTTCATACACTCTGTGTAGCTGTTGTATGCTAGATGCATGGTTCTTAGGTCTTTTGTTATGCCTTGCATCCTGTTTGTCTCCATAACATTACTGTGTGTAGTCATTGCGCCACATAGGGTACAATGTGTGGACACAAATTAGCATATTTGTACCGGCACAGAATTGCTGTCTGGAGGGGGTAATGACATTGATGAAGGAATTTGGGACTAAGTGGGAACACTTTGGATGGGTGCGGAAGATGGGTGGGGGAGCCACATCCTAGTAATGGAGGCTTTCTTGTGCACAAGTTTTTTTGAAGTAGTAGTAGAAGTACCAGCAGGTCAGCACCAGCTGCAATAGCTTGGGAGTGGGACTTTTTTTTTAATTTGGCATACACATCAGAATGTCCATGCTGTATATGTTTTATTAATGCAGATGTTCCACGGTGGGATCCCTCCGGTTTACTATTGAAATGTCACCCTCTAGTTGGCGACCATCAAAAGGGCAAGATCATAATGTTGCCTGAATCTAAAGGGCAACATCAGAATGTTGCCCACATCAACAAGGCGACATTCTGATGTTGCACACTTAAGGGTCACCAACTAGAGGGCGACATTTCAATTTAAACCATCAAAGCACACTTCAGAGAGCCCTCTTTCTCTCTGGCACAGCTCACTCGCTCTCCCCCTGATAACCTTATCGCAGTTTCTACTATATATGCCTTGCTGACAGATCTGTGTTGAACAGAGGGCTGGCGTTCTAGAAGAAACAACCTACGCTATGAGCTATACTTGAATTGGTGCCTCACTGCATTCGCAGTGTATAAAAAAGAACACAGAGAAGGGGTGAGTGTCTCATATTGTAATATACAGTATCTATACAATAGTATAGTATCTTTGTGTTCCCCTGTCTTCTCACATTTAAATTTGGCTACCATCTAATCATATGTAGTTGCATTCACTAACTCAATCCCCTGAGATAAAGTATGTTGACCGTACATTGCGCCTATTCAATGATCCATCTCTCCGCATGCTTCATCTGAGATGGTCTCTGAGACCCTTAAAGGAACATCTTTGCAACATTAATCTTAAAGGAGCAGTAAACTTAAAAAATGACTTACATTATTCTAGTAGATTAAGTGATGGTATGCTTAGTGGTGTCTTCGGTTTTTCGGAGAATTTTTTGTTTAAGGAGTAATTCTCTTATTAAATTTAGTTTTTTTAATCATGAGCTCCCTCTAGTGGCATAGTTTAGGTTAGTGAACTCATGTCGTCAACTTTGACAGATTGGCAGAAGGACCAAAATTCCTGAGGCATTTTGAAATCAGCTGTTGTTGGCTCGTGATGAGGAGGAGATCTGTATCGCTGCTATGTGAACTAGCACCAGCTGTAGATTTACCTCAGCAGAGCCAGTGGCAGCTTGGTTGTTTCTGACAGCTAGTTTAGTCTGAGTGAAGGGATAAGATATTAAAATATGCTCTGTACCTTTGATAATGTTTGTAATAAGCAAGAGACAGGACATTTACCCATATTTATTGGTAAAAGTTTGGGAGTGAATTTTCTTTTTTTTACACTTTAATTTAATAGAAAATTAAAAAGCTAAATAATGTACAGCAAGTAGTGGTTTTTAACATATATTCTGCAGCATTATTAACCCTGTGAGTGCCAGAGGGGAAAAGCAATGCATTGTGTGCCATTCTGGCACTGAAAGGGTTAAATGCATGAATCAGGATATTTTCGAATATCTAACAGTGCTATAATATATATTCATGTATTTTTACATTTTCCACATTTAAAGCAAATACACCTGGATCAATAAAAGTCATTTTTAACCCTGAATGTGCCTATTCTTTAACGTTATTATAAGTAACTGCATAAACCCATGGAATGCAGTAGCCTCCATAACTGTATTAAAAAAAAATTGTCAGTCCTGTTGGGGGGGGGGGCATCAGGACCTCTCCTGATTGCCCCTCAAGTTACAAATCTTAACCCTTTGAGTGCCATAGGGGTACGGAATGCATTGTAAAGCTATGCGTTTCGCACCCCTCTGGCATTCAAAGAGTTAATGTTGATTTTCGGTCACTGCATCAGTCGATGGCATGCAGTGGCCGCAATTACTGTGAAAAAAAGACCCAAAATCTTATTATCCATGTTTGGGTGGGACATCAGGAATTCTACTGATGGCCCCCAGTTTTAAATATGCCTGCTGAATTTCGGTCACCGCATGACCCGATGGCATGCAGTGGCTGCAATAACTGTGATAAAAAAAAGCCCCAAAATATTTGTATTCATGTCTGGGGGGGACATCAGGACCTCTCCTGATGACCCCCAGTTATAGATCTCTCACAACATTGTGGGAGGAACAAAGATACTGCTGGATAAATGTTGTAGGCCCAGACCGCAAGAAGAGCAGATTAGCACATCAACCCTGGTCTCTTTTCAGACTCCCAGGACTGGGAATGATCTCTGCCCACAGACTTTATACTGGATCAAGGAACTTTGAGAAACTCCTACGCACTCTTGTAACCCTATGCTTATGTGCCACCTGAACTGCCCAGGCTTTTTGGCCTTTGAGACCCATTTGTGGCCTCCCAGATCAACTTGAATTGCAGAGGCTGCCAAGCACAGTATTGCTTGGACACCCTAGATCACCTACAGCATCAGTATGTGACTTTGGGATAGCCCCTACAATTCTAACCCCTCGCATTATTGTGTTACTTTCATTATAGTACACCAGATGGTTTACTTTTTCTTGGTATTCTATTCACCTAGTCTGCTTAACCATTTATTTGTCAAAGTTTTCAGGTACTCATGTTTGACGGCTTCAGGTCTCTATACCAGCTTAACATGTTCTTGAAGTTCTATGGCGGGGGGTGGCTCCATGTGAATATAGGCTCCCATGTGCAGAAGACTGTCAGTCTGCATAATACTTTCTTTCTCTAGACTGGTATGTTGACCCTAACTAGCTAGCGGCGAAACTTCCACTGACCAGACAGTTGGCGTTTGACTCACATCCTAACAAGTCTATGGATTTCTAACCCTTCAATCCTCTCTTACTGGCTATAAGCAACTTTTCCATCCTAACATTGTCCTTATGTAGACTATAGGCACAATATCTTAGCCACACTCATACCCAAACCAATCTGCTTTCTGTGATCGCCAGCTTATGGCGAATACTGATAGTAATGGTAACACCCTGTGGATCACTGTTCCTGTTTAGGACAAGCCATCCTTGTGTCAGCTGATCATATATATATTATTTTGATTCATTAGATCTGATCTGTTGATGCCGAGGCCTTTCCTGGCTTTTGGCCCTCCCCTGGGGGCTAACCATTGGAGGATGGCCTCTAACCTCCAGATAATTTCGGTACACGGCATGATTTGCCCAGGTAGGCCCTCCTGGGCTGCTTGGGTTGGTTTCCGAGCCTCAGCTCACCAGGTTAAGATTATTGTTTGTGTGTGTTGTAGACTACGGGAGCCTGCCAGTGGTAGTGGTGGGGCACTGGTATTTTTGTGATGTTCCCTCTGCCCAAGAATGCTCTTAGTTATTATTCACTTACAATTTATGGTGGCCCAAGTTGGGACTGTCACCATAAGATCTGAAGTTTTACACATAGCCGCATAGATATGGTGATATAATTACCCTTATTCTGTTCAGTGTTAAGATGTTCAGCAGCAGCACCTGCCCTGAACACAATGGCTGATATGAGTGCCCTCCTCTTACTGTTCTCTCATCTTACTGTTCATTAATTGCAATGTTTGATACCTATTTCTGGCCCTTGGCATGTTCCATTATCAACACTTTTTTTTCCCCACTGGCCCCCTACCTATGTTTTCATATTCTAGTAGTGCAAAGCATCGACTGGATTACCTAGCCCTCTATCCCCCACCCAAGCCCTTAGGGCATCCTTGTGTTTTGTCCTTATGGGACACAGGCAGCATTTGCTTGGTTTTAATGGCTTTCACTCATATTTATGCTTCCTACATTTCCCTCTCTCCATACTATCAGGTATGTCTTTATTAAGAGCAGGATCCATAACCAGCTGTTCACCCTAGCAAATATTTATGCCACCAATACAAATATTTTTTACTTCCTATCACGAACCCTCTGATTACTAGATTCCTTTAGGGAAGTGCATCTTATTCTGGGAAGCGCCTTCAATGTAGATAATAGCAAAGACACATCTTTGGGAAGATCCAATATACTTTTTCATCACTCAAAACAGTCAAATCCTTATTGCACAGCTGGACTTACCTGACGCCTGGAAATTTTTTCCAAACTACAAATGAGTACTCATTCTACTCCCCCTCCCACACACAAAATTCTTACTCCACAATCAATTACTGGTCTGTAGATGTGACGGACACATGTATAGAACCCATTACCTTATCCAACTACGCTCCTATTTGGCTAAACCTACACATCCCTCCTGTAAGACAGGGCAGACCTTTTTGGAGGTTAAATTACCTCTTGCTGGAGGATAAAGAAAGAGGTGTGCTTATAAATATAGGTAATCAATGGAAGAAATTTGCTAACCAAAAACTACAAGATTTACTTAAAATAATTTGTGATACAGAACATCTGCATAAATTATCTACCAGCAGATACCCTCTCAGAAGTTACACAGTGTCGAACAGAGCTGGCCTTACTTTTAAAACACAAACACCTCAAATCCTTCCACTGGCACAAATACCAGTCCTACAAATTTGGCAACAAATGCAGGAAGACACTGGGATGGTTACATAGATAAAATCAAAGACCATACTAACTTCTAAAAACCATTCCCGACCTTGCTGCAACCTTCTGTAAATTTTACCTACATCTTTATAACTTTCCCTAACCCACCATGCAATCTGAAAGAGCAGAGTGAAGAATAAGAGGTCATCCATTAAGACTAGAGGAAAGGCACTTTTGACTAAAACAAAGGCATGGATTTTTTTTAGTAAAGGCAATAAAGTTATTGAATTCTATGCCTTGGGACGCTAGGGTTGCAGATACTGCAATTGCTTTCAAAAGGTAATGGATACCTATCTAGTAAAGAACAATACTGAGAATTATGACAGCTGATTTCAAAGCAGATAGGGTGTTGATCCAGGGAAATATCTGACTGCCATTTGGAGTCAGGAAGGAATTTTTACCCACTTGAGGCTTACTTGATGGACGCACTGTCACGCTTTGGCAGTTGTCACTGTGCCACCAGTAGTCATTCTTGGGACTGACCCCCTCTCATGATTGAGGGTTCTACAGGTTAAATTATGGAGTCCCTGCTTCTCTGCCTGATTATTCAACTTGCGGCTTAGGATTGTTCCTCATTTTCTCCAGCATTTGTTGTGTTCTGATCTTCTGTTTTTTTTACCTCCTGCTTGATTTATTTCACCTTTCCTCCATCTCGCCCCTTCTCTGCTCCTGCTGGATTTTTGGATTTGGTCTCCTGGCATATTCTAACATCTCTCTGATTTAGTTGTATGCTCTGGTGGTTTATATTGTTACTGACCCTGGCTTTGGTTTTTGACTATCCCTTTACTACTCTAACCTTCAGTTGCCTTATTACCTGCTTGTAGGTTGTTTCTTCTCTTCCTCAGCCTTTCTTGGAATATCCACTGTATCTGACCTACTCTTTCGCTCCTGAGCTTTAGTCTGTTGCAATGGTAAGTGGATAAATCGTATTTTTTTATGAAGCACTGTGTTTGGGTCATTCTCTTTCTATTCTGGGTCTTCCTCGATGTGGTTTTATTCAGACTTCATGCTTACTTTTGGAGCACTCCTTCCTACAGGAGTTACTTTCCTTATACTTCCCAGCAGTCTGTATTACATCTGCAGTTCTTATTATCAGCACTGCCCAGCAGTCTGTATTATATCAACAGTTCAACTGATCAGCACTCCCCAGCGTTCCTTATTATAGCTAAGTCTCTTTTGGCCAGCACTGCCCAGCAGTCTGTATTATCTCTATGTTTCATCTGATCAGCACTGCCCAGCAGTCTGTATTGTATCTACATTTCATCATATCCACACTGCCCAGCAGTCTATATTAAATCTACAATGCTTCTGATTAGCATTGCCCAGCAGTCGGCATTATATCGGCTTTTCATCTTATCAGTACTGTCCTGCAGTCTGTATTCTCTCTACAGTTTATCTGACCAGCTTGCTTGCTGTTTGAGTATTCTGATTTTTGGTTACTCTTCTGATCAGCCAGGTCCAGCATTTGTAAGTCTCCTAGTTCAGTTTTGGCTGGACCAGTGCTTTTGTTTTCATTTGTTTCGCTCGCAATTGGGGCTCATTCCCTTGTATTTTTCCAGAGTCGCATCACTGTCTTCCTCTAGTGCCTGAATACTCATCCTAGTCCAGACCCTGGGGTCAGATATCTGGCTTTGCAGCCAGCACCTTTAAGTTCTGGCTGGAGCCACAACAAGGGTATTTTCGAAACTGACCATGTTCTCGGGCTTTGGTCTCTAGCATCGATCCCTAGCCTCAGCCAATGAGGGAGGTTAATAGTTCCTATCATCAGAATCATAGGACTCCCCATTACACTCATGTCTTTTTTTCCAGCCTCAGCAACTATGTTACTATCAGTTATGTAATTGATGATACCAGATGTCATGTTATGTGTAATCTCATCAACAAAATATAGGGGAAGGTGGAGTTAAGGTTCACAGAATCTTAACTGAGAATTAACCAGTTTTATGCATCAGTGAGAGCTTTAATGTTGGCATTGAAAGGCAACTTACACTTGATAGCAGACATGCACATGAAGTCAGGGCTGCACTGTGAGCACCAGTGGATCAGCAGGAACAAGGTTCAGAAAACCAACCCCCTTCATTGCTTTCCTGTTGATCACACAGTAGATGCTAAATTGCAAGTTCTGCCTTTCAGAGTTATGTGGTACCCAATGCAGTAGCCCCTATAGCAGTCTAGTCAGTGAAGTTTGTGGCTGTGAACTACAAACTTCTGATTTGAGCCCAGCCCACACCTATCAGCAGACAGAATCCGTTCTCTGTCACTCCCCTTACCCCACAAATGGCTGATTGATGCTGTTTTTGGGCAGCACAGCCTCAACAGGAGAAGACTTAATAAACCATGACAGTTCACTTTTGATAATCATTTTGTTAGGTACGAACATCCATATTTTTTTTTTATAAAAAAGTAACCATAAATAAAACATATGATTGAAAACTGGAATGTGTGTTTAACAAAAGTTTTTTAATTGAATTTCCTATTTTATACCACATTTACCAACAGTTGCTTTAATATTTTTTTAAGTGCAGTCTGTGGTTACCACAAAACCCAACCACTGCTGAACCCAGTTTTTGTGTGTTTGCATAAGAATCAGCTATTTAACTTTAACAAAAAACTGAGACTGCAAACATCATTATTTCTAGGGAGAATGATTACTGCCTAGCATCTGGTAGAAGAATGACAGACCTCCCTGAAAAGGCACCCTGAAGCTAGGATTGATTAATCTGATAACTGCTACTGTAAGTGCCCTGCATCATAAATAGATACAATGAGTGTCTATGTGATCATTTCAACTGTTCACTCAGATGCAAAGGTTCAGATAAGTCATGTTATGTAGCCACTGTGTAACACATGAGCACCTGAACCATTCAATTTTTTAAAGCCTGAAATTTTTTGATATGCCTATTTTTCCCTGATGAACAAAATTGCATGATTAAGACTGTGTTCCATAAAATTTAAATAAAACATGACAAAGCAGAAAAATGACAGAAGATGAATTAATGGAAGATGAAATCTTTAATTTGGAGTTTAGAATGTGCAATGAAACAAATATCAGTGACACTAAGACGAACAATATGACATAATTAAGGTTCCATCTTAGTCTAGTAGAATTCTTTAAAGGGATAGTAATACTTTAAAATTACTAATCCCAGTATTGTAGGAGTAAAAAAGAGAAATTATTTGCCCCAGTGATAGCTCTCAAATCTTTATGGTTTGAGAGATATTCACTCGCAAAGTTCCCCCCTCCCTCCCCTTTCCCTGAAGTCAGCATTGTAACTGACTGCAGGGGAAGTTTGTCGTACGATCGTCCGGCGGCTTGGCAGTTAAGCTGCAATCACGCTAATAAAAAATAAATCATTCACTAAAAAGGTCTTCTACATGTGCTTGCAAACCAAGCACACGTAGAGGACCTTTAAAGTGAATGATTTCTTTTTTATTATCGCGATCATGGCTCAGCTACAGAGCCGACGGACATTCATCAGTCATTTTGTCACATATATACTGAATTGCACCACCATTACATATGTTTCTGTTTCAGTTAATGATTGTGTTTCAACCCACATATTAATTTGATGATCATTAGCGCCTGACTATATGCCTAGAAAATCTCTGGCTCTCTGCAAGTGTACTTAGAAGAATTGATGCTGTGTTGAAGGCTATCACGGTGCCCGTGCTATGCTGGCGACATTCCGTCAGTCTTTACTTACTGCTGACGCTTATTGGCTGGAGTGACTTTGTCCCGCCCAGTATTTGTCCTTAAATACTGGGCCTTGTCACTTCGCCGGTGACCTTTCATGGTGTTTCTGTTACCAGCGCTTGTTCCACTTCTCGTGTGATCTCTGTGTACCGACCCGGACTGCCTGACTACTCTGTTGTATCCGTTCCTGCCTGTGTACCGACCCGAACTGCCTGACTACTCTGCTGTATCCATTCCTGCTCTGTGTACCGACCTGGCCTGGCTGACGTTCCTGCTCTGTGCACCAACCCGGCCTGGCTGACCTTCCTGCTCTGGTTACCGACTCAGACTGGCTGACGTTCCTGCTCTGTGTACCGACTCGGATTGGCTGACGTTCCTGCTCGGTGTACCGGCCCGGTTGGGCTACATCACCTGTGTATCTCTCCTGCCTGCGGTCCCATTCCGGTCCTCAGTTTGGGTTTTAACTCCGGGCTTCTGTCTGTCTCCGGACAGTATCACTGCTGCCTCAGTGCCATTCCTGCAGTCTAGTCTCGGTTCAGTCTGTGTCGCGAGGGCGACATTCCGGTGTCTATCTTCTATCTGTGCACCACTTCCTGCCAATACGCTGAGGTTGGTCTTAACCCCTTCGGGGAAGGTGCCATTATCCACCGGCTATTCTACCATGCAGTCTCCGTTGGGTGCCCTCCCGGGCAGACCTTCACAGTCCTCCGTTACTGCTACGGCAGTCCACAAGCTTATCCTGGGCCTCCGTTGTTTACTGGGCGTTTCTCGCTATTTGTGCACTCTCTGCAGAGTGAGAGTCTTAAAGGCCTCGCACTATTAGGGCCTGTCAGCATTCCTGGCCTAATAGTAACCCGTTCATTGCTGCCTCATTTGAGTATCACACGAACTTTGCCTGACCTGTGTCAGTATATTGTAAATTCTGTATTGTACATGTACTGGACCCGTGTGGGTATAAATTGCTGTAACCTGACCTGTGTCAGTAATATATTGTGCATATATATATATTATTGGACCCGTGTGGGTTATCGTTACTGAGTCTGATCAATAAAACTGTGTTTTATCTCACCTACTGTGTCTGAGTGTCAAATAAAACCGTAACAAAGACAAAGGGTGGTCACACCAAATATTGATTTGATTTAGATTTTTCTGCTGCTCACTCAGTGTTCATTTTGTTAATTGATGAATACAAACTATTGACATGTCTATTTTTAAAAGAATTCTTACTTTACAGCATTTTTTCACTGCTAAAAACTGCCTAAAACTTTTGCACATTACTGTATGTATCTATGTAGATAAGAGGCCACATCAAAGAATGTGGAAGTTTCTGTTGTAGAGGATCAAATATTGGGACCCAGACACAATAACACACAAGTTAGGAACAATACAATAATATATGCAGTACACACAATATTTAAGGTATAAAAACAAGCCAGTACTTACCTGAAGCTGAAGCAGCAAAGAAAGGGGAGGAGTCTTTGGTTACAGCCTAATTACAGGAAAGTTTTTCTGTTTTGTATGTTAGATAAAGTTTTCTTTGCTGCTAAGGAAGCAATGGAGAAAGTATACTGCATAATATTCGCCTTTGTGTCTTTATTAAAATTCTGACTTTCTTTCACAAATTGTTAGGAAAATCCACGAATTACATGGAATACGTGCAACTACCAAAACAACAGATTACAGTCTGTGCAGAAAGCAAAGGAAGCTTAATTCAGCTACAACACTGGTGACAAACACTCCTAATATTACCACTGATTTTAATGAGAACTGTAACCCCGTGAATGCTAGAATGATTCCAGTGCATTGAATTGAAGATGTTAAAATACCCATTTAAATCAGTGGGATTTTTTTCTTTGTACCCTGTGGTGCAATTGATTTGCTCTAAAGCCCTAAAAGTATTTATTTCCACCAACAGTTTGCAATCTAATCAAATATATTTAAATAAGAATATAAGAAAGCCAGGTACATACAATAATGAAGAGAACAATGTAATTACACTACCCATCACTGTGATATGCTAAAAGATCTAAATTGTTTAACATTCAAATCTAGAAATGCCCTTCACCTTTCTTGCTTAGTACACAAACACTTATCTGGAAAACTACCGGACTACCTGAGCGGTATGCTCACTCCTGCTCTCCATACCAACTCCATACTAACTATAACCTCTGCTCCATTGCTCACAACTCACTGCGTATCCCACAATACAAGAAAGAAGCAGGAAGATCTGCCTTCTCCTTCAGAGCTCCAAAGGACTGGAACAATCTGCCTGAAATAATCAAATCTGCTCCCAGTCTAAAATTCTTAAAAGTAAATACTTCTTTGTATCTAAAAACAGTGTGCAACTGTATATAATTTTAATATTCAATATTTATGTTTGCATATAGAATAGCGTAATATATAATATTTCTCAATTTGTATAAATATGTAACCCTTTACTGAAAACTATCCAGGACATACTTGAAAACTAGAGAAATCTCAATTTATTCATCCTGGTAAAACATATTCTAAATAAAATAAAACAGCAATGTACTGCATGGTAAGACGAAATCTGCATGTTATGAATTTATCCACTAGAGGTCAGGTCATTCCCTTTAAAGCAAAGCACAGATGGAGTTGTGTACGCACTGCAGTGTGGCTGAGAAATGGCGGCTCTGAATATGGCTATTAATAGATCCTATCATGCTGATAATAGTGTTCAGACAGTTTCAGTGAGGCAACTCTTACAGTAGGAAATTGGGAGCATATTATAAATACTGGAAAAAAAGAGAAAAATATGTTTATACCAAATCTGTTTATACTGCGGATTTAACCCTGTAAGGACCAAAGAAGTGTTCTGTGCAGTGCAAAGCAATGAGTTGCACACCTACCTGGTCCCAAACAGTTAAATTATGATAACAGTAGTAATAATAGTAGTAGATGTAGTAGTAGATATTATTTACATGCCAAGCTGCCAACATATTCCTTGTCTGTACAAAAGGAGGGCAAATATATAAATAGTGTGAAGTACATACACACTGTACAAAACAAGAGAAGTACCCAGCTCAAGAGTATTTACAATCTACAGATAGGCTAAAGTGTGATCATTGCATTATTTGCAGTTAATTTAATGCTTTGTGCATTCTTTGTATTAATCACCACTGAGGCATAATACATTCAGGTTTTATGGTATACTTCAAAGGGCAAAATTTGAAGTTGTCAAAACAATTGTTTTGGTAATTTTGCTCGATGTGCAAGTCAGCTGTTCCTGGAACTGGTTCTCAATCTTAAATAAGTCTAGTTACATATACTTACATGCAGAGCCACAGTGTTACCACACCTGGCACAGAAATACCTAAAATATCAGCAAGAGTCTCATTATTGCAGTGAAAAAGGTTTGTAACCTGAAAGCAGCAAAACTGTGCCGAGATTGAGAGGTGCTGGGTAACTGGAACTCCCCTCTTGATATATGAACATGGTACTGTTCCATTTATTCTCATGCTGCATTCTGGGCCATATACACAAAAGAAAAGTGGTGACATTGAGGGGCATACTAACTGCACCAAAGGGAACAAATAAAAATTTAATTGGGTTAAATGGGGCATCTCTAAAATTTAAGGGGTTAAAAGCCCTATTAAACACAACCAGGTTCTGCATGTCATTGCACATTCTACTTTTCCCTAGTGGGAACAGTGCTGCAGAATATGTTAGCGCTCAAAAAATTAACAATAATATTTAATTATAGATGGGAATATTGTCATTTTTCTTGCGGTCTCTACTAAACTTAAATACAAGGTTTGCCAAAAAATAAATTTGTCTGTGCCTTTTCAATCTCACTCTGTATTTTAGTTTGGCTCTTCAGTTGTTGGATACTGTAATTCGATCATTCCTTACCAGCTACTGGCTGGTTGGGGGGGGGGTGTCATGTGAGACATAGCCTCAATAGCTTGAGAGCCAAATATTGTCTATAACTGGGTTGGACTGTTTTTACAGGAAGCTGTTGAAGCATCATATATTATGCTTGGTATGCTGCTTTTTCGAGTAGCAACAGAGGTGTTAACCCTTTGAGTGCCAGAGGGGTACGGCATGCATTGCTTTGCAATGCGTTCCGTACCCCTCTGGCATTCAAAGGAGTTAAATGTGCTAAACCCTAGTAATTAAAGGATTACAGACCCAAAACAAAGTCAGTTATCATCAAGTTTAACAGAAATAGATCATCCATAAAGCAGTGACCATTAACCCCTCAGGTACAAATGTCTCCAAAGCATTATTTTTCAAAGCTCAGAGGACCTCTCTAGCATCCAAGGTCGCAAAAAATGAATTTGCAACCTGTTCTGTTATTCTGTTGGTTTCCTAAAGAAAAGCTGCTGTTATGCTCGTAAAATAAACTATTTTGCATTAGAATGCCCTTTATCTATTTTTGGCCATGACATTAACCACCTACAGTAGAACGGGAGTGAGAACAGGCACAGGCAGACACGACAAGGCATGTTTTGAGCACAACAGCTGTTGCTTGCCTTTCAGTCTCCCTTCTTTTAACCCCTTGCACAACATGAAATAATTAATGTTAACGGTATAGATTGCTCAAGCCACAGTTTTTGATAAACAAGTATATTTGATGTCATTTTTCACTTAAATAAATAAGCTGCTTTTTTTTCTGGTATTCTTATTTTATGTAGTTCTAGTCCCGGCAAGGTCACCTCAGCCTTTCACCTTTTTAAGGTAGATAAAATGAGTCCAGGACATACTTGAAAACGAGAGACAATCTCAATGTATCCTTCCTGGTAAAATACTTTCACAAAAAAAAAAAAAATTGTAGGGACAACTTTTTGGGGGAACTACCACCCCACATAAAGTTAAACCCCAAGAATTACCCATCTGGCGACTAGCTGAACAATAGTACTAGTCGCCAGAATAATTACCGCATTATAGAGAAATCGTACTGGTCCTGACACTGACAGCCAGGCAACAGAACTTTAAAAGAATCTGCGCCATCAGTCTCTTCCAGTACCTTAAGGTACCAAGCAACGCTTCCTAGAGAAGACTGGGAGTGACACCGCAGGCGCGCAGACATCACTGTGTAAAGATGTCTGCGCTGTTTCCTGTCCGTCAGTCTTGGGAGCAATAGAATTTAGCTATATGGACGTAATTATTATGGTGACTAGTACTATTGTTCAGCTAGTCGCCAGATGGGTAATTCTTGGGGATTAATTTTATGTGGGGTGGTAGTTCCACTTTAATTCTCTTTGATGGTGTATACGTAATAAACTTAACCATCTGAGTTCCAGAGGTGTGGCATTCAAAGGGTTCAACTTTGTGAAAGAAGAACATCAAATTCAGACCCAGGGAAGCTGATGTACTGTGAGAACTGGAGCAGTTCTGGAACAAACCAACTGCACCATAGGGGAAAAATAAACATTCTTATTGATTTAGATGGTGCTTTAGCATTGAAGAGGTTAAAACCCCCATTTAAAACAATGGGAATACTTACAGAGAACACTTATAGAGACCAAGGCAGGACAATTCTGGGGCAACTGTATCATAGGAAGCAAAGAACAATTTACATTAATTTAAACAGGGATTTAAAGCCCTTGAGAGCTAGAGATCTCCAACAAGGGCTGCAGTGTATTGGCAACCCTTCTTGTATTCAAGGGGTTAAAATCCCATATAAATCAATGGGAAGTTGGGGAATGTTTATGTGCTATAAGTGTTACCCTTGGTTCCCCAGAATAGTTATACATTCATATATATATATATATATATATATATATATATATATATATACACATACACATATATAAAAAAATCAAAAGAAAAACCGCATTCACAGGTCTCGTACATGATGAAAATACAGGCTAATTTTTTAATCAACGTTTCGGCCCAAACAGGGGCCTTTCTCAGTCATCGATTAGATAAATCAGCCTGTGTTTTCATCACGTACAAGTGAGTGCAGTTTTTCTTTTGGATTATCTACATGAACACAGGACTGGCACCCAGGCAAGTTAAAAGAAAACATTTAACCAAGTGCTCTGCCAACACAACTGGATATATATATATATATCATTATAACTAATTTAAAGTAAGAAATGGTGGTGGTGAGGGAGCAGGTGATTCTTTTTTTTGATTGTCTCCTCCAAACAAAATATAATTCTGTGAGCTTTGGTATTTGATAACATAAAATAAATAACATATGCATACGGACCACTGGGCCAGGTTCTCTGAGTGATAAGAGTGCAGTGTATCCTGTTACATGACCTACATCAACTGGCTGATATTGCTACCAGAAAGTCAGAGAGAAGTTCTGCTCCTCTTGTGTGTGATCAAGTAGTGATATCAGGGGTAATCATTGGGTGGCTCAGGTGTAAGCATTTATTTGGGCCCCTAACAAACATATTCTCACAGGGATTTAACTATGACCTACTGAGCCCTGAGACAGAAGGATCTCCTTGGATGCTGGGCCCCATCAAAATTGCAGCCTCTATGTTTATGTGCCTGAGTGATATCTCTAATTTATAGCATGTTAAAGTTTTCCTTAGGTTTGACTGGAACAGATGTTTAGAGGGTTAGAACAAGCAGGTACAGAAACTAGGGTATGGGGAACTTTCTGTCAGCTCTCTGGTATGCAGATCACAACCAAATAAAGAACTGATAATTTTTTTTAAGTACAGACTAGGGGAGATATACGAATATAATTCAGCATAAAAATAGGTACAGGACTCAGTTTTTATGTGCTGATCCTGCCTATCACCTATGAACTGATGTATTTACACAGGCAATTTTCCTCTTAACACTGCACTGCTTGTGCCAAGAGGAGGGCGGTGTCTGAGTGTATGTTCTTTTCAGGGTGTTCCTTTCCACTACCTGTTTAACATCATGTACTAAACAAGGGAGCAGAGGAAACAGAACAACTTTACTCCATTTTCCTACACAGGTTATAGGAGAGGGATTCAGGGTTTGCTCACATGAATGTGTGTAAGATTCGGAGTGTGTTCGGCGGCGATATGCACGAAAGTGACGATGCTCTCTAGTATGTGTTCATAAGTGCTACCACATGATTTGGAGACTATCGTCTTTGCATAAAAGGAGTAGCCCACAGAGAAAATTAAAGGGAACTAATCCTATAGGAATAAATTAAGACAGTATAGTATAAACACCTGATAGTCTAATTTTTCTCTCTTTTTTAATATTATTGGAATACATTTTTATCCATTTATTGTTGGGATGTGCCCTGCTCATTTAAAGGGGAGTGTTTTAATTTTTTTATTTTTATTTTGTCCTCTGCTTACCATTTGGTCCTAAAAATAGCTGTCTTTTTTGGGGTGTTGTGTCTTTGTGTTGTCTGTTTTTGGTATTGTTATAAAAGTCTACTACAAATATGGTCCACTCATCCCTTTAACCCTTTGCGTGCCAGAGGGCTACGCAACACATTGCTGGCACTCAAAGGGTTCATAAGAGATATGCTCTAGGAGTAAGACATACCTAGGTAGAGATCTTTCACACAGCAGTCATGTATATTCATATATTTTGCTCTATAACTGCAGTTGTATTTATATAATCTTTGAAGTCTGCCTTTAGATTACAACAGTAGATCTCAGCAGACCTTAATGATCATACGGGTCATTTGTCTTTTATCAGAGTGTAAACTTCAAAATGTTTTGCACCACAACATAAACTGGATTCAACCTTCTAAACTGAAGCAAAATAGCACAGGACCATGGAGTCAATATACAGTTTCACTTTAATATCCTACACTAAAGTGGCTCTTTGTTATCCCAAATGGATCACAGACATCTATAATAAGAATTCAAAGATCCATATATGTGATTATACTGGTAGAATTTAACATCTTGCATTTAACATCTTGCATGCTAGGGTGGTCTTCAACAAACTGTGGGGACCTCTCTAGTATTCAAGGGTTTAAACATCAATATGTAATAAAAGCTATAAACAGAAATCAATAATTGTACTAATGTAAAATATTGTTTGTATCCATTTATAATGCTTTGCCATGCAACGTACAGCCCTAAACTGAAAGGGTTAAAAAATAGTTACACAAGCACACACAATCCGTAAGCACTTCCCCTATAAGGAACGCCCTGCAGTACATTTTCCACCACTCAGATGCCTTGACAACGTGGCAGGAATTAGAATTATGTTACTGATGTGTCATGGGAGTTGGGCTTTGCCTCTGACCAGACTTACAGTTGCCTAGTTACCACCATTGGTATGCAAACTGGATTGTGAAAGCACTTCTGTGTCTGAAACAGACTGACTTCTCCTTACATAGTTACAAGTCTTTCAGTCTGGTATTGGAAATGTGTTACAGGCCACTCAGTCAGTTATTAAAGTTTACTTTTTATTTATAGTTTTTATTTTGTCAAATAAAAAGTAATAAAATATAATTTATAAAGAATTAACACATTTCATGGTAATGTGAAAAACAGCCCTATATAAAGGGAAATAAACAGCAAAAAGTGTTAACTGCAGCAGAAAAGGGTGATTGGACTCAGACCCTAATTATTAAAGAGGAAATATGTAGGAATAAGTGGTTTCTAATTTGTTTAAAAGGCAACAAGCAGCGGATAGTTGTTCTGTTGGTAGATCTGCTCCCCTGTGAGAAGGCCTGCCAATAAATTCAACGTTCCATTGTTAGCACCAGTGCATCAACAGTGTTCAAGCAAACCTGGGTCGAGATGCATTAACCCTTTGAGAGCCAAAGGGGTATCCAACACATTGTTCTGGAATTGCTTTCGGCATTCAAACAGTTAACACTGGACATATACACTAAGGTGCCTTCACCATCATATCTTTGTGTGTAGGCCCCGAATATTCTGACATCAACATGAATGTGCCATGCCTTTGAGAGGTTTACAGTTTTGCAGTGACTGCTTTGACAGTGGCTCGTTTGCATATTGAAATGCTTCTTAAACCCTTAAAGACCTGTGACATGCCAAGAACGTCATGGGTAAGTTTGCGTTAAGGACCCATGACAGTCCTGGCACATCATGGAAGTCAGGGGTACCCATGCAGCTGCACACTGCTCTGGGACCCCTGAATACATTTCTCAAAAAACAAAACAAAAATCTCTGTGGTCATTAACTTCTGGCTGCGTGGCTGGTAATTAAGGGGTTAATGAGCCATTGTTGTGTTTATATGATACTGCCTCTAATGTAGGAGTTCACACAGTCCCAACATTGCCAGCCTGAGACTGGCAAAGTGGAGAGCTCCCTGTAGCTACAGCCATAGTCACAATTCCTTCCCCCATTGCAATACTTTGTGTACCTCTCTGGCATTCAAAGGGTTAATATAGTCATTGAACAAAAAGAAGGACCCATTCAAAGCTCTTTATGTAATTAAAGAATTGATTTAGAACAAGGCTAAACTGTTCTATTTGCATGGATTAATTTATAAACACACATACAACTCATATACTGAAGTTTATACAAACAAATGTGAGTTTTATTGTTGTGGAGCAATGTGATACACTTATACACACAAACAGTCACTTGACCGCCTTGCTCTCTGTAAAGCAGAAAAGCATACCTCCCAAGTGTCCCTCTTTTAGACCTAAATCCCTCTGTCCCTCTTTCCCACCCTGATGTCCCTCTTTTTATGAGATCAGACTGTGTGGTGTTTATTGAAGTGTATCACATTGCTCTACAGTAATAAAAATCACATTAATGTTTGTTTAAACGTCAGTATATGTGTTTATAAATTAGTCTGTGTAAATAAAATACGTTGGTCTTGTTATGTCATTTATTAGGTTACACAAGGAGGTGTCAATAGGTCATGAAATAGCCTAAAAATTCTCGGTAATGCCCTGTCCACCATCCACGCTCCCAGCAATGCCACCTAAAACACAAGTGTCCCTCTTTGGCAATTTGAAATGTTGGGAGGTATGGAAAAGCAATTTCAGGTTGTATTTTTCTTTTCAACATGCAAAATGTCCCTACTGCTACAGGATGACGTGCACACATGAACACGATTTACTTCGGCTCACACAGCCCGAAACAATAATACTTACCAACTCTTGGAGTTTAACCCTGAGACTTAGGGTTTTAAACCAGATCTCAGGGTGAGGGTCAAATTCTCAGGGTGAGACAGTACAGTGTCTCCTACCATATGACTTACACCATTTTACTGCTTATTTAATGTCCAAATTAGTGACATTTCTACCATAAAAGACAGAGGGAGAATTCCTGTCTTCTAAGTGTATAAGAAGTGATATCTCAGAATTGTAACATGTTAAATTTTACTTCAGGAGTGAATGGATCATGCCTGGTTTACAGCAAACATTTACATAGAATCTACTTTCTTGGGAGCGTTGAGGGTTAATAATTTAATTCTCAGGGTGAGCTCATTTCAAAAGTTCCCAGATATGGACACTATGTGCAAGGCCAGGAGTGCTTAGCAGTGTGTCTGTCGGTTAGCAGATGCCAGTCGTGTTCTTAGTTGTAGACCACAAGGAGAGTTGAATTGCTTACCCCTGTCCTAGGTTACATTAACTAAGACAAGAATCATGATTTACATTTTGTTAACAGATTTCACATTTTAGAGCCCACTGCCCTTGTTACACTCCAATCTCTCTAACTTGATTCAGTTACACTTATATGTGAAGACTCTTTCTCTGAGATTAGCTTTGTGGCAGCTAGCCTCCAATGCATTATGAGCAGATGTGACTTTGCTTAACCCCTTAAGGACCAGTAGTCCAGGCAAATTAGCTTCCCTTAAGGACCACTTTGATCCCTGCTGACTGTCCGGTACACATGAACTGTTGGAGTCTTGAAGAGTCCATTTTCAGACACCGGTTTTACTTACGGTGCTCCGCAAGTTTACACATTGCATTGTTGTACAAGTTCTGTTTTAAAGAAAAGTTAAATCTACCTATCTATTGTACTGACATTTTTTCTGTAAAACATTTTTTGAGAAGTTGCCATTTGTTTGGTGGCAGAGTGTGGCACCTTATGCTAATTCAGTGCACATCGTGCTAATTATTTGTGTTTGAGGCCAAACTATCATTTGCTGCATTATAAGAGCCAACCACGGTGTGTGGGCATTGTCTAGATTCATGCATGAGACAGGTGGAGTAAAGATGTCTTTAACAGCTAACTAAATGGCTCAAGAATGCAAACTTTCAAGACACTTTAGGTCTCTTCTTCAGGTATATTTCAAGTGAAGGCTGAATGAAAAATACATGGCAGGTTATACACTCAGGCCTTTACAGCCTACATCTAGATTCACGCATAGCACAGTGTGTGGTAATATTGGCCCAGCACATATACTAATTAGCATAAAGTTCCAGACTGTGCCACCAGAAAATAAAGGTTCATTTAAAAAGTATTTACAAGCAATTGGCTAGTACAACATATAGATATTTTTTTATTTTGCTTAGTTTTCAATTAAGTAAATGTGCCGTATGTTGATAGACTTTAAAAGTCCCATTTTAATCAAACGGGAATATGAGAATTTTTATCTGTACCCTGTGGTGCAATTGGTTTACCCCAGAAGTGCTCCACTTTTGTTTTGTACACTTACAACTTATTGATTATTGAACTATATATGAAAGTGAATAACATCTGTATTTCCCCAGCAACACATAAACCCTTAACAACCTTATAAGACAATCATTCATTCTTGTTTTGATTCCTTTCGCAAACAAAAGCAACCAGTCTTACTGGAATAGTTACTCTCCACTCCCCCCCCCCCCCCACACACACACACACAAACACACACAAGAAAGGACACTACTGTTTTTCGATGATGTGTTTGTCTGATTGGCTTCAAAGAATGAAGGAGAAATCAAATCACACAGTAGTTACATTTAGTAGTGCATGTAGGAGTGTGGCTATATATATCGAAACAGACTTTCTGTGTTACCTACTACATGATTTGACCTAATTAAATGTTTCTTTACATAGTAACATAGTAGATAAGGCTGAAAAAAGACATGCGTCCATTAAGTCCAGCCCATGCCAATAACACCCCTGTTGATCCAGAGGAAGGCAAAAAAAGCCATCTGGAGCAATTTCCAATGTAGTCCCAAGTGTGTGTGTGAGTGGGGGGGAATTATACCTTCCTGACTCCAACTGGTAGTCAAATAGTTCCCCAGATCAATATCCTATTTGCTTTGAAGCCATCTGTCATAATTGTCAATATTGTTCTGTGCTAGATAGGCATCCATTGCTTTTTTGAATTAAGTTGCATTATCTGCAAGCACAACATCCCGAGGCAAAGAATTCCATAGCCTTACCACCCTTACTGTAAAGAATCCCTGCCTATGTTTTAGTCGAAAGCCTCTTGTAAAGGTTTGAGAGATAAGACTTATATCATTCTTCATGTTTTTTTAATGCCTACAAAATAAAATAAAGTTAAAACGAAGTATTACTATCCCTTTAACAGGAATACTTCCCTAGGTTGAAGTCAACACTCAGTTTCTATTAATTACATTTCACAACATAATAAAAACAAAACCCTATCATAGGTGTGGAAAAGAGGACAGAATCTGATATTGGGTCTGTATGAGTCACCAGCTACTATAGAGACATGGGTAGGTAGTGGTTAAAGCTAGCAAGTGATGACACTCTCCTCCTCATGTAATCCAGTGCTTTATGTTTCCCATTGTACACAGAAAACTACTTTAGAAAAAGCCTTCTCCTTGCCTGTGCTGATGGCCAAAAGTCAGAAACACATTAACATCTCCTTATAATATTTCCCACCCATAATTAATCTACACAGAAAGTCCTAACTGTCATTGAATCAGTTCTGAGTGGATTAGTCTTTCAGTCAGACATGATTCTTTTCTACAGAACTTGAGGGCCCCAAACTCCTCCCAGTTAAAGGGATAGTAATGTTTCATAATAAAAGTAGCTCTAATTAATCATCATAGTATTTGGACCTTGGAGAGTGTTATTTCAATACTGTCAGAGTTGTAGTTCAAGAGTAATTCAATGACAAAGTATCCCCCTCCCGCCCCTTTTACTGATGTAACACTGCTCACCTCAGAGCAGCAGGAAGTGTCCAGGTAGATTGCAGAGAGGGACAATCTTCAATTAAGATAAGGGAAAAACCTGAAAAAACTTGTCAAGGGGGCAGGGCTTTCATTGTTCTCATAGGAAGAAGATAGTCCCCTGCTGTTATCTGTCTGGTCTATGGACTGCATTCCACATCTTAGAAGAGATGGCTTACATCTTTTTGCTTGTGAATATCTCTCAAAGCATAAAGGTTTGAGAGATAAGACTTGTATCATTCTTCATGTTTTTTAATGCCTATAAAATAAAATAAAGATAAAACAAAGTATTACTATCCCTTTAAGGATTCCTTCCTTCCTTAGAAGTAAGTGAAAGGAGTTTGAGTTGCTGGCTTCCTGCAAAAAAGAAGCATGTCTTCTTTTGTGAATATTAAACAACAAAACTTTTCATATCTAAAGTCAAACTTGCAAACACTTGCACTGCATGCCTTTCGACTGGAATTCATGAGAACTGCTGTTTTCTGTGTATTCCCGCTGTGTTGAAGTATAAAAGATTGTGTCAGTTTACCACATGTTCTAAGCTTGTGCTTGAGAAAGAAAAAGTAGCTGAATATATGATACTAACTGGTGTAAGCACACAGGCAAAGAGAAAAAGCTGCAGTTGTTTAGTAGGAGTGTTGGTGGTAGCTGCTCTGCTAGTTGATGAAGTGATAGGCAGGTGATCCAACCCTAGCTATGTGATAATGGTAAGCCCATATGCAGAAGAGAAAGAGAGCGCAACAATAATGTAACACTGTTGCAAAATATATATACAAATATATCTACTCACCTACTGCAGTGGTCAGATGGTTGTTATCAACTTATCTGACATAAGAACACACTGAGAAATTCACAGTCTCTGCTCGGGTTGATCTAAGGGATTTCCTCTGGAAGGACAGGTGGAGGCTATTATTATTATTATTATTCTTTATTTATATAGCGCCAACTAATTCCGCAGCACTGTACAATTGGGGAATAGACATACAGAGGTATTAAATAGTACAATCAGATGTGTAGAACAGGAGGATCAGAGGGCCCTGCTCGTGAGAGCTTACAGTCTAGAGGAAGGTAGGTTTGATACAGAAGGAGTAAGTGCTATTGTGTTTAAGTGCCTCCTGCCACATGAACTGCCAGTCAGTGGGTGGGAGTGAGAAGTGCCATTGAGTGCAGTAGTCCGTGCAAGGGGTGAATCTTGGTGATGATGTTTATGGAGGCAGTTGATAGGCCTCCCTGAAGAGGTGAGTCTTCAGGGAGCGTCTGAAGATTTGAAGGCTGGGGGAGAGTCTAATGGGGCGGGGCAGGGAATTCCACAGCTCAGGTGCAGCACGGGAGAAGTCCTGTAGGCGGGAGTGGGAGGATGTGATAAGAGCTGTGGAGAGCAGAAGGTCATGTGCAGAGCGAAGATGGCGGGCGGGAGTATATTTGGAAATGAGAGATGAAATATAGGGGGGTGCAGTGTTAGTGAGGGCTCTATAAGTTAGCACCAGAGTTTTGAATTTTACTCTGTATGCTAACGGGAGCCAGTGTAGGGACTGACAGAGGGGTGTGGTGTTAGAGAAGCGATGAGTGAGGTAGATTAGTCTTGCAGCAGAGTTCATTATGGACTGTAGCGGGGTTAGTCAGGTGAGAGGCAGGCCAATTAGTAAAGAGCTACAGTAGTCAAGACGGGACATGATGAGTGTTTGGATTAGAATTTTGGTAGTGTCTTCTGTGAGAAAGGGTCGGATTCTAGAGATGTTGCGGAGGTGGAGGCGGCATGAGTTGGAGATTGACTGGATGTGAGGAATGAAGGATAGGGCAGAGTCAAATGTGACCCCCAGGCAGCGTGCTGTAGGGGTTGGTGTGATGGAAGTGTTGTGGTGTGATGAGGGCGGAATCCGGATTGCAAGGGATCTAGCAGGTAATGGGAGCAGAGGAATTTAGTGAGCCGGTTATATGCAAGGCGCTCGAGAAGCTTGGAGGCAAACGGGAGTAGGGAAATTGGCCGGTAATTTGACAATGAGTTTGGGTCCAGGGAGGGTTTTTTTATGATGGGAGTGATTAGTGCATGTTTGAAAGAGGATGGGAAGGTGCCGGTTGACAAAGAGAGGTTGAATAAGTGAGTAAGGATTGGAGTTAGTAGAGGGGAGAGTTCTTGGGTGAGCTGAGATGGGATTGGGTCGAGAGGGCATGTGGTTAGGTTTCAGCGAGTGAGGAGAAGGGAGACTTCATCCTCAGTGACAGGTGGGAAGGAGCTTAGTGTGTATGTGGGAGAGGCGACAGGGCTGGGCTGGCTGGGTGGGGGTGGTAGTGATGAAATGTCATGTCTGATAGATTCAATCTTGTTCTTGAAGTGGTTGGCGAGATCTTGGGCAGAGAAGTTAGTGGAAGGTGTTTGTGTTGGTGGGTTTAGAAGAGATGTGAAGGTTGAGAAAAGGCGTTTGGGGTTGGAGGAAAGATTAGAAATTAGAGAGGAGAAGAATGACTGTTTAGCCAGGGAGAGGGCAGAGCTATACGAACGGAGAATGAATTTGTAGTGTGTGAAGTCGGCTGTGGAGCGCGATTTCCTCCAGTGCCTTTCAGCAGTGCGTGAGCACCTTTGGAGGTATTGCGTTAGTCTTGTGTGCCAGGGTTGTAGTGGGGTTGTGCGTGGGTGGCGTGGAGTTGCAGGTGCAGCGATGTCAAGGGCTGAAGTGAGAGTGCTGTTGTAGAGAGCAGTAGTTTTGTCTGGGCAAGTAAGTGTGAGGATGGGGTTGAGGATAGGCTGCAGGGAGGTGGAAAATTGTTGCTTATCAAGAGAATGTAGATTTCTCCGCATGCGCTTGATTGTGGCGGGGGTGATGGGTTTGCGTGGTATGATGAGGTTACCGGTGAGGAGGTGGTGGTCAGAGAGGGGAAAAGGGACATTAGAGAAGTTGGAGACCGAGCAGAGGTTAGTGAAGATCAAGTCGAGGGAATGACCATCACTGTGTGTGGGAGAGCTGGTCCACTGCGATAAGCCTAAGGAGGTTGTTAAGGAGAGGAGTTTGAGGGCAGGGGGGGTGTTGTGATTATCTATAGGGATGTTGAAGTCACCCAGGCTATGAATATTTCTACTGCTGTTTAACCCTTTGAGTGCCAGAGTGGTACGCAACGCATTGCAAAGGGTTAAAGTGCAGCGGCATGGACACCTTCTAGACTCTGCAGTACCAGTCCCTCAGTAACCCCTCAGTCTATGAAATGTTGTTATCTGTCTGGGGCAGGGGGTTGAGCGGGGGATGGAGAAAGCAGGATCATTATCTAGGAACAACCTTATTGAGTTCCACAGGATTCACAACAACAGGTCTGATAAGAAGACATATCAGCAGCACATCAGAGGTGCAACTACTTGTAGAAGCATTCCTAAAAGTGCACAGGAGTGAAGGTCATGTAATAATAATACTGTTGTAGATGTCTCAGAGAGTGGGACAAACTCTTTCTCACAAGCAATACCATCTATGTCTCCTACAGCTGTTATGCAAATGTAAAGGATGAAAGAGGATGTATCTAAGTTAGTTTGAGGTAAGAGTCCCCACACCCATCTCCAGGCCTGCCACCAACTCTAGTCATGTGGATAAAACAAGAAAGTTGCATATTTCTTCTATGTGCTGCCAACCCACACTTATGAAGTTCTTATAAATTAAAAAAAATGCACCCAAATAATCCAAAAATACACCCGTGGAATGGTAGAATGTCAGCTGTTGACATGCTGCTGTTTTCTCTTGTTGAAAACAGCGGCTTTAACGAATGAGTGCCATGTGTTGTACCGCTACATATCCAAAGCTGCAGTACTTTTCAAGGATAGCTAGGCAAAGATGTACAAGCAAGTGGTTCATGCCATTGTCAAAGGGATGGAAACTTACACGATAAGGGTTTGTTGACAATGTGAAACCATTCCACAAGATAGACATCAGGTGCTGTTAATGTCATTGTGCACCTTCATTGTCCCCAGCCTCTGGCTGCTAGTGATTTTTCTAGTCTTTTGGTACCAACAACTTTTTACGTTTACCTGCAGCTTTCTCTACCAGGGCCAGATTTATCAAGAGGCCGACTAGGCACTGGTCTAGGGCACCCAGCAGTGGCCCAGTCACACCCCCTTTTTTCTTGTTCTTTTATTAATATTATCTTTTTGTGTGTGTGTGTCGTGCTGGTACGGACTGAGGTATAAAGGGCGCTGCCCTTTGTAAACTCTGCCAGTAAAGTATATGACTTAATCTGTGGTGCCTCTTGCTCCGCCCAGCCCACCCCCCTGTATTTGCAATTGCATTGCACTTGCTTCTGGTGGCCCTACGCTCCTGCTTCCCATTACTCAGCTGCATCACTGCGTTGCGGCTGGGTGGAACTTAGGCTTTAGCAATATCACATGACCAGGTGTCATGTGACTTCGACAATTGGTAGGGGAAGAGGCAATGCTTCCATCTTATGCTTTATAGTTCTGGCTATGACTTGGTATAGTATGTATATAGCTATGTATAGTGGGGAACTTGGACTTTCAACAAGGGGAATCCCATAGTCATTTTATAGAATGGGGTCAGAAGGGGATAGGACTGATAGGAGACATCATTGACTCAACCTGTCAGATCAACCTAGAAGGTGGAAATATGTGCTGCGAGAAACCCCACTCAGTGTAGAGAGGGCCACAGTGAGTTTGCGCAAGCAGCACAAGTATGTTCTATAAAGTAGGTTAAGGGCACAAGGTAGGATACCAAATGCAGAACTGCGTACCTGAGAGTCCACAGAGAGCTGAGAGACCAACCAGAAGGATCTGGAACTGCAGGCATCTCAAGGATCAAAGTGGTGTCTAAAGCCAGGGGTCAAGGTAGGCAGCTCAAGGATCATAGCAGAGTTCAAAGCCAAGGGTCATACACAATAAGAGGCAGGCAAGGAGAGGATCCAGCAGAGAAGCTGGAGAAGCTAAAAACAGCCAAAGCTCGAAATAACAGAGCACCGGCTCCCAGTACATGCTGGACTAAGTACTGGAGGTGGCTTACGTCATGGCGATGCGACCGCATGTGATGATGCAGATGACGTTGCCTAGCGACGTCCCGGCCTGGACTACCGTAGCCCAGACAGTGTTCCCCCCCCGACGATGTGCCTCTGGATGCGACGGGAACCAGGGAGGTCGGGATAAAGGTGATGAAAGGAACAAAGCAGAGCAGGAGCATGAATATTGGACAATGGCTCCCAGGAACGGTCTTCGGGGCCTAACCCCAGCCAATGCATCAGGTATTCCAGACAACCCCCATCGTATACGCGAGTCCACTATAGTTTCCACCTCGTACTCCTAGGATCTGTCAACCTGGCTGGGCGATGGTCGGACTGGAACAGCCAAAGGGGCACAACTGGGCTTCCAGGGTTTGAGCTGGGAGGTGTGGAATAGACCTTCCAACCAGAAGGGAGCTGTAGGCAGTAAGTCACATGGTTGATGACTTGCGAGATCTGAAACGGCCCAAAGTACCATGGGCCCAGTTTCTTAGTAGGGCAGGACAAACAAAGGTGAGAAAAGGCCAACCACACCTTATCCCCCACTCTTTAGACAGGGGCAGGAATTCGATGTTTGTCCTCTTGTATCTTATAGGTGAGCTGTGCTTGTAGAAACACCTGCTGCAGGTTTCCATGAGTGGCACGGAGAGGGCTCTAAGGCGTTGAGTGACGGTAGGGACCGGAGTGTCAGCCAGGAAACCGGGTTGAGCTCTGAGGTGATACCCATACATGGCGTATGAGTGGTAGAAGTGGTTGTTGTAAGAGAATTTTGCAAGAGGGAGAGCCAGTTGTCTTGAAGGCGAGAGACATAGTAGCATATATATTGCTCCAGGATTTGATTTGTCCTGTCTGCCCGTTCGTCTGCGGGTGGTATCCTGAAGACAAGTTTGCGAGTTATGCCCAGGGCATGGCAAAGCGCCTTCCAGAATCTGGAGGTAAACTGTGGACCTCTGTCAGGACGATGGTACGAGGGAAGCAGTGTAGTCAGAATACTTGATAAACAGGGTGGTGGTCTGATCTGCCGTAGGGACACAGAGCAAGGGAAGGAAGTGTGCCAGCTTGGTAAAGCAATCAACAACCACCATTATGGTGTTGTGTTTCTGTAATGGGGCAGCTCAACAATGAAGTGTATGGCTATATCAGACCATGGTGCAGAGGGCACATGTAGGGGATGTAGAAGACCGGCCACTTTTGTGTGTCGGTCTTTAGTCCTGGCGCAGGTATCGCATGCATTGACATAACTGCGAATATCATGAGCCATGTTAGGCCAACAGAAGAGCCGCTGGATCAACTCCTTGGTAACCCAGAATCCTCTAGGACCGGCAGAGGGAACATCATGACAGATATGGATGGCTTGCAAATGTAGGGTAGGAGGTACGAAGACCTGGTGGTTACGGAATAGCAACCCCTCCTTGAAGGTCAAGGTGTGGCAAGCACAATGAAATCAGGATTAGGGTCTGTGTTGCGTCATATGTCATCCAGAAGGAGCGTGGTCAGGAGAAGGAAGTGACCAGGCTGCAGAATAGTATCCGAAACAGCTGGAGCTAGAGATACTGCTGCATATTTACGGGATAGAGCGTCTGCCTTGCCATTACGTGATCCTGGATGATATGTGATGTGTACTACAAAAACGAGCAAAAAACAGGGCTCAATGGGCCTGTCGTGAACAGAGCATCTTTAGAGACCGGAGGTATTCCAGGTTCTTTTGGTCTGTGTATACACTAAATGGATGGAGTGCACTTTCCAGGAGGTGCCTTGATTCTTCCAGGGCACATTTTATCACCAGAAGTTCTTTGTCCCCAACATCGTAGTTAGTTTCTGCCTTGGACAGGCGACGTGAATAGTAGGCTATAGGATGGAGGCAGACCTTTGGACCCAGCTGCTGAGACAAGACAGCACCAACAGTAACATCGGAGGTGTCCACTTCCACACTGAAAGCCTTGTGTGGGTCTGGCTGAGCTAGGACAGGTGCTGAGGTAAACAGACGCTTAAGCTGTAGAAATGCAGCTTGGGTGGCTTAAGACCAGTGAAACCGTGTCTTGCTACTAGTAAGGATTGTGATAGGGGTGATGATTCTGGAAAAGTTGCGTATAAAGCATTGATAAAAGTTCTAAAACCCACAAAGCGTTGTACTTCTTTGGTGGTTGTTGGGACTGGCCATTGAAGGACTGCCGTGATTTTCCGGGGATCCATAACTACTGAGCCTGGGGAGATGAAAAACCCAAATAAGTTGATCTTTGTGGTTTCAAAGACACATTTCTCTAGTTTGACATACAAGGAATGGGACCTGAGATGTTGAAGCACTAGATGTACATGATTGTGGTGGTCTGCCAGGGAGGAGGAGCACACAAGAATATCATCTAGATAGGCCACTACAAAGAGATCCAGGAGGTCTACGAACGCATCGTTCATGAAGTGTTGTAATGTTACTGGGGAGCTACACAGCACAAAGGGCATGACAAGGTATTCAAAATGTCCATACAGGGTGCAAAAAGGAGTCTTCCACTCATCGCCTTGTCTTATCCGCACCAGGTCATAAGCACCACGGAGAGCCAACTTCGTAAAGACGGTAGCAGACGTCAACCGTTCCAGCATTTCAGACAGGAGAGGCAAGGGATACCTGTTCCTCACTGTGACCTTGTTGAATCAATGCATGGGCGTAGCCCCCGATCTTTCTTTTCTACAAAGAAGATGCCAGCACCAACTGGTGATGTGGAAGGACAAATAAAGCCTTTCTGCAGGCTGTCCATTAGGTAAGTGCGCAGGTATTGGAGTTCAGGGCCAGACAGAGGATAGATCCTCCTGTAAGGTATAGGAGCCCATGGGAACAGTTCTATAGGGCCGTCGTATAAACGATGGGTAGGTAGCTTGTCTGCCCCCTTTTTGTCGAATATGTCCAGGAACTCAAGGTACGGAGCAGGCACCTGGTGTTCATGGGGTGAGACAGTGACACACACCAGGGGACAAGGAGGAGAAGAACACTAGCTCTGACAAGAAGCAGATGTAAAGGATAGGGCCCCCAAGGATCAGTCAATGGAGGGGTTATGTTTACGTAGCCAGGGCAGACCATACATGACTGGGAAGAGAGGAGAATGTAGGATGCTGAAGCAGAGCATCTACTTGTGGTGGGGACCACAGCAGAGAGGTTCAGCCTCTTGGGTGATAGGACCCAAATGGTGTGGACGTTTGTCAGCCATCTGGATGTTAAGGGGTGGTGTCTGGGGTCTTGTAGGAACGTGTAGTCGTGTACCGAGGCGGGAGTCCAGGAAACATCCACTAGCCCCGGAATCCACGATGGCGGCTAGGACGTGGGACTACTCATTCCACTGCAAACACACGGTGATAGTAAGGGGAGGAGTGGCAGAACACCAAGAGAACCCTAACACTAGAGGAGGTTCTATAGGCTTACCACTAGTGGTCCGAGGCTCCACCTGGCTGGGACAGGAGTGCAACAGGTGTCCAGGATTACTGCAATAGAGACACAAGTTTTGCTGTCTGCATTGATGATGTTCTGCTTCTGAAAGGGGACTGCAAACTAGCCCCAACTGCATAGGTTCATCCGGAGGCCCTTCCAGAAATGATGTGGTAACTGACAGCCTGGGGGACAGGGAACGGCCCGCAATGATCAAGCGCTCCTGGTGGCATTCATGCAGACGGAGGTCGATCTGGATGGACAACGAGATGAGATCTTCCAGGACCGACGGGACACCCACACACGCTAACTCATCTTTCAGGCATTCGGACAGGCCCAACCGGTGCTGGTTGAGCAGGGCCATCTCATTCCAACCCGTCTCGATAGACAGGCGTCAGAATTCAGTGATGTAGTCTTCTACGGACCGACAGCCCTGGCTCAAACATCGCAGAGAAGACTAGGAGGAGGGCCTCAGAAAGGGTCCTCAAAAAACGTGTCCATTGCTTGGAGGGAAGCTGGCCAAGACTGCAGAAGAGGACTGTTGGTGTGTAATTAGTGATGAGCCTAGGCCTGGGGCTCGCTAGTCAGAAAGGTTATAACTGTGCGGGTTTTGACGGCTTCAGAGGAGTAGGTGTGGGGTTGGACAGGGAAAAAAAGTTCACAGCTTCTTTCCCCATGGAACTTGTCTGGCAGAGCAATCCTAGGTTCCAGGTAGCTGGAAGAGGCCGCAGGTCCGAACACAGGTCGTGGGTCCACCTGCAGCTCCTGCAGGCGTTGCTGGAGGGTGGCCTGTAGGTCGTGTACCGTTGCTGCCAGAGAGGACAGTTGGTTGCCCAAAGAAGACAGAGCCTCCCCAAGCCCTGCAGTATCCATAATGTGGCTCTGTTATTACTGTCAGCTCAACCTAGAAGGTGGAAATGTGTGCTGCGAGAAACACCACTCGGTGTACAGAGGGCCACAGCGAGTTTGTGCGAGCAGCACAAGTATGTTCTATAAAGTAGGATACCAAGTGCAGAGCAGAGAAACCCCAAGAAACCCAGAGTATACACATGTATATATATATATATATATATATATATATATATATATATATATATATATATATATATATATATATATATATAGAGAGAGAGAGAGAGAGAGAGAGAGAGAGAGAGAGAGAACTGGGTACCTGAGTGTCCACAGGGAGCTGAGAGACCAGCCAGAAGGAAATGGAACTGCAGGCAACAGGAATCACAGGAGCAGAGTCACAATCCAATGCAGAGGTCAGGGCGGCAACTCAAGGATCAATGAGGAGTCCAAATCCAGGGGTCAGGGCAAGCAGCTCAAGGATCACAGTGGTGTCCAAGCCAGGGATTAGGGCAGGCAGCTCAAGGATCAATGGGGTGTCCAAAGCCAGGGGTCAGGGTAGGCAGCTCAAGGATCGTAGTAGAGTTCAAAGACAAGGGTCATACACAATAAGAGGCAGGCAAGGACAGGATCCAACAGAGAAGCTGGAGAAGGTAAAACAGCCAGAGCTCAAAATAACAGAGCACCAGCTCCAAGTACATGCTGGACTAAGTACAGGAGGTGGCTGACATCACAGTGACGCGACCTGACTGCACGTCACGACACAGATGAGGTTGCCTAGTGACACTACAGCCAGGACTACCGTAGCACTAACATACATAGTAGATAAGGCTGAAAAAAGACATGTGTCCATCAAGTCCAGCCCATGCCCAAAACACCCCTTTTGATCCAGAGGAAGGCAAAAAAAGCCCTCTGGAGCCATTTCCAGTCTAGCCCCAAGTGTGTGTGTGGGGGGGGAATTATTCCTTCCTGACTCCAATTGGTACTCAGATAGTTCCCCGGATCCATATCCTATTTGCTTTGAAGCCATCTGTCATAATTGTCAATATTGTTCTGTGCTAGATAGGCATCCATTGCTTTTTTGAATGCAGTTGCATTATCTACAAGCACAACATCACCAGGCAAAGAATTCTATAGCCTTACCGCCCTTACTGTAAAGAATCCCTGCCTTTGTTTTAGTCGAAAGAGACTTTCTTCTAGTCTTAATGGATGACCTCTTGTTCTTAGCTCAGCTCTTTGCATAAATAATTCACTGGATAGTTCTTTGTATTGACCTTGAATGTATTTGTAAATGGTAATCATATCACCCCTTAGACGTTTCGTCTCTAATGTAAACAAACCCAGTTTGGCTAGTCTCTCTTTGTAACTCAGATCCTCCAATCCCTTTATCATTTTTGTTGCACGTCTCTGCACCTTTTCCAGTTCAGTAATGTCTTTTTTTAGAACAGGCGCCCAAAATTGTACTCCATATTCTAGATGAGGCCTAACCAAGGATTTATACAGAGGTAGGATAATATTAGCATCCCTTGCTTCTGCACCTTTTTTTATGCAGGCTAGTACTCTAATTGCTCTTGCAGCAGCTGAGTGACTCTGCACACTGCTGTGAAGTCTATCGTCTATCAGTACTCCTAAATATTTCTCTAATGAGGATTTCCCAAGTTGTTTACCATTTAGAGTATATGTAGCAAGTTTGTTTCTACAGCCCAAATGCATAACCTTACATTTGTCTACATTAAATGACATCTGCCACTTTTCTGCCCATTCACTTAGTTTATCTAAATCCTTCTGTAGGGAAAAAACATCCAGCTCAGTATGTATTTTCTTACATAGTTTAGTGTCATCAGCAAAGATTGAGATGCTACTTTCAATTCCCACTTCTAGATCATTAATAAACAAATTAAAGAGCATTGGTCCCAGGACTGAACCCTGCGGCACCCCACTGATAACCTTAGACCAGTTTGAAAAAGTTCCATTTACAACAACTCTCTGCCATCTATCATTTAACCAGTTCTCTATCCATGTACAGATAACACCGCCCAAACCAAAGCCTTTTAATTTATGCAGTAACCTATTGTGAGGCACTGTATCAAAGGCTTTTGCAAGTATACTACATCAACAGCAATTCTCCTGTCCAAATTACTACTTACTCTTTCATAAAATGCAAATAAATTAGTCTGACATGGTCTGTTCTTCATGAAACCATGCTGATTCCTACTAATTATATTGTTTGTCTTCATATAGTTCTGAATACTGTCAGTTAATAACCCTTCTAGTATCTTACCCACTATGGAAGTCAAGCTCACAGGTCTATAATTTCCTGGTTTGGATCTTGCTCCCTTTTTAAACAATGGAACTACATCAGCTTTCCTCCAATCACAGGGCACTATGCCTGATGAAAGTGAATCAATAAATATGAAGTATAATGGTTTTGCTATTACTGAACTAAGTTCCTTAAGTACCCTTGGGTGTATACAGTCCGGTCCAGGAGCTTTAATCACTATAACCCTTTCCAGTCTATTTTGGACCTTGTCCTCAGTAAGCCATGTAGATGTTGTTACTCTGGGAACTACAGTATTGATTATCCCATATTCATTGTATCTCTTACTGAATACAGTGCTGTCTCTTTTCTATCTTCTCTCATTGCTTATATATATTGTTGTCAGTCACCTACTGAAGTAAGCCTCTCTGGCCTCTCACTCCCCTTCTCTGCGTGCAGAATACAATGAATATGGGAAAAGCAATCAGAGAAGACAGGACTGTATTCAGTAAGATAAAGCCAAAATGGCCTATTAAGCAATGCGAGAAGACAGATGACTTTTTAGCCTCTTCTTGCCAGCCGGTTAATGGGTTAAAGCTATGCGAGGGTATGCGACCATTAATTAGGCGACATGAGAATCTTGCGCTGTCATGCAGTGCGAGATTCTCATGTCCCCATTTTTATCATGGCGACATCTTAATTTGTTAAGTGGTTGCACTTTCTTTTGCGTGCAACCTTTTAAAAGGATACCACCAGACTAATGGGGTATGAGTATACAGCCCCATATCTAAAGATAAAACAATAAAAACCTAAGAAAAAAATAGGATGGCCACTGCACTCCAACAGGGGGTTGTGATGGAGGAGGAGGGAGTATCCATCCAAAGACCCTGTGTCTTGTGATATACATTGCCCTTCAAGTGGAGGTACTCCAAGCCATGGTACCAGTGTTCCATATTAGATGCAAGAAAAAAATTGTAGTACCTGGATGAGAACAATCCTTAATTTTTGATCTGTAATATTTATTTATGCATTGCTAGGATATGGACATGTTACAAAAACACACAGGAGGTTTGATGATATAGGAAACCAAACCAAAAACCCCCCATTCAGAACCCAAATTAATGAGGCACACCAGAGTATCAAAAATAGAAAAGACTGTATTAATACACAATATGCCACAGTGAAAAAAGGCATAAAAACATTTAAAATCCCAGGAGAGTCCAGAAAGTCAATATAGGTATGGCGTGTCCCTGTTATAAATTAACATCCGCTATAACAAACATATAAAGTGTACTAATTATAATTAATATCAAGTGCAAGATAATGAATGTGTGATTAGGATATGGACATGTAGCTATCATATATATATATATATATATATATATATATATATTTATATTGGTCTTTACCTTCCTAGATACCACAAGCTTATGATATTGGTGTTCTTCATCACAGATTAGAAGAAGTTGCTTTGATATTTCGTACCATTGAGATTAGTGTTGGATGACACAAACTGAGTAGTCACACTGGACACTGACTCTACTGTTGGTCCTGATGCTGGCATATAAGGTTTTCATTTTAAACCCTTTCTTTGTATCCCACTTATGAAAACCTAAGCTACAGGGCTTTTCATGCTGAGTAAAACAAGGGTACACCCATTGCTACCAGTAGTTCTTATTCAAAATCTATAACAGTTCATGTCATTACGAGATAATGGTAGTTTGTACATACCAATAAATCCTCTTTGCATAGTCCATATAGGGATAGAGAGTCTCCTATAAGAAGGTAGGGCACTCTACAAGAAAAGCTTCTTCCACTAACTGCCCTCTATACCCTTGCACCAATCAGAGACACCATTTTCGGTTAGCAAAGCCAAGAAAGGTAAATAGAAAATATCAAAACTGGTCTAAACGCAGATGAACATGGAACAGACCATAAAGCTGTCTCTTTTGTCTAAACACAGATAACCCCAAATCAGACAAAACGTCAAAGAATGGAAGGCTCTACATCCTTCTATAAACTACAAGAAAAAGATTTATAGACAAGCAAAAAATCCAATTTTCTAAATAGTTCAAGAGGTATGCATGGGAATGTCCCAAATCAGTCCCAAACAACAGAGGGAGGGAGAAAAAAACTAAGAAACAACCACCTGCAAAGTTTTTCTGAAAAACTAGCATCTTGAGATGCAAAAATATTAACCATATAAAAAGTGTGAACAGATGACCAAGTCGCCACCTTTTAAAGTTTGTCCAGAAAGGCCTGCTTATTGATTGACGTGCTAATCATATACATTGAATGGGCAGTAATCTGGAAAGGAGATGGACAGGATTGAGTAAAAAACTAGTCTAAATCCATTTAGCCACTAAGCTAGGATAGTCTTTGAAGCTGGACAACCTTTTATAAGACCCTCAGGAAGAACAGAGTGTCTGCTGAAATCATTGGGTAGATTGAACATATTGATGGAGACAGCAAAGCACGTCCAAAGTATGAAGAAAGTCCTCCTTTGGATTAGAAGGATTACCACACAAGGAAGGAAGGAAGACTAATTTCTTGATTGATGTGAAAGTCAGACACAACCTTAATTAGAAATTCAGGAACAATTCTCAAGACAACTTTGTCTTTATTAAAAACCATGTAAGGGGAACTGCTAGATAAAGCTCTCTACTCAGACTCTCCTTGCCAAAGCAATATCTGTAAAAAAGACAGTCTTACAAGTCAAATGTTTAAAAGAAACTGAAAACAGAGGCTCGAAAGGGTCCGACTGAAGTACCTCCAACACCAGATTTAGATTCCATGGAGGAACAGGTGACCTGTAGGGTGGGAGGATATGATTCACCACTGCAGAAAAGTTTGAACCTCAGGTATGCCAGTGATCTTGTGCTGGAATAGATCAGACTACACAGATACCTGAATCTTTATGGAACTGAGCCTTTGTCCTTTCCCTGGTCCGATTGAAAAAAAAAAAACAACAACAACAAAAGGGATGGAAGATGAAAATGTAAGGGATCGCTGTACATATGTTCACAGAAAGTGAAGTAAATTCTCCAAACACAATGGTGAATTTTGGCTAATACAGGTTTGCGAGCTCTTAGCATAGTCCGAATAACCAAATCACTCAATCCCTTGTAGCGCAAGATGACAGCCTCAAGTTCCATTTTGTAAAGGAGAGTTTGTCTAGTTTGGGAAGATGAATGGGACCTTGACACAGAAGGCCTGCAATTAGAGGCAGAAGCCATGGAGTTTACACTGACAGCTCCATCAGGGGATAAAACCATGGCTTTCTTGGTCAGAATGGAGCAATGGGAAGACTGTAAACCCCTTCCCTACTCATCTTAACTAGGACTCTGGGTATCATAGGCAGAGGAGGAGTATGTACCTCCATGAATCATCAGGGCATCCACTGCTACAGCCTGTGGATTCCTGGCTCTGTTACAGAAAACATTAGTTGTAGAAAAATATCATGTTTAATTTACCATTTACTGGGATCAATGGTCTGACTGCTGAAATAATCTGCCTCCCACTTTTCTATCCCCAGAATCTGGTGAACAGGGCAGGTAAGTTAGCCTCTGCCCATAGTAGTATCCTAGGTACTTCTGCCCAGGCAGCCCTTCTCCTTGTGCCAGTCTAATGGTTGATATAGGACACTGCTATAGTATTGTCTAACTGAATCTGAGTGGGAATGCCTTGCAGAAGCAGTGGCCATAATGACAGAGCATTGAAGATGGCTCAAAACTCCAGAATTTTTACCTGAAGTAATGCCTAGGTGGAGGACCAGAGGCTCTGAATTGATGGCCATGCACAACTCCCCATCTGAACAGGCTGCTGTCGGTTGTAACTAATGTACAGACCGGGAGAAGGAAGGATTGGCTTTGTGACAGAGACTGACACATCAGCCACCACTGTAGAGTCAGTCTCATGGCTCTGGACAGAGGTACCCCATGGTGAAGGTGTGCTGGGTTTAGAGTCCATTTCTAATGCATATATTGAGATGAAGTGGTCTCAGGAGAAATTGTGCAAAGGTGACTGCTTTGATCATGTGTGCCCCTATGCCCAATAGATGCATGCAGTCAATGACTGAGTGTATTGATTGTGCGAGAAGGAGACATAATTTTTGTCTGTAAATGGAAGTTTGTTGTGAGGTAATAAGGCCTTGTGTAAATAAGTGTTGAATACAATACTCAAGAACAGTATGCATTCTTTGGTACCAGATGGGAAGATTGATTATCCATCCGTGATTCTGAAGATTTGTTATAGTGAGAAGCAGATGGTTCTCTAAGTGAACCAAAGACTGCGTCTTTTACAGAATTTCATCAAGATGAAGTAGTGAACAGGAAAACAGCTGAATCTACTGCACGTGGATAGACTAGAGGTCAACCATATCCATAGGAAAGGTTTGGAAAATGTATTCGGTACAGAGGCATCCTTTTCAGGAAATCGACAATCATCATGAACAATCTTGTCCAATTCTGCATTAGGAAAGGACAGTGACAATTTCTTCTTAAGCTTAAAAAGTGAAACTTCTGACCCCTATTGTGATACACCCTCCAAACCTTGTATAACCTCCAAAATAGCTCTAATTAGAGGCTCAACAGATTATGAATCCTCCTCTAAGATGCATTGAAACGTTGGCACTATTCAATTAAATTACTTATTCACTACATTTTGCTGTGGGTGCTGGTTGTTTCAACTTTTTGTTGTACATGTGGATCCTGTTCCTTTCAACTACAGCACCCAGAGAGACTGATTTAAGTGATAGTGCTTCCCTTTACTGTTTTGGTATATATATATATATATATATATATATATATATATATATATATATAGTGCACCCAGCTGCCCTGGAGCCGGGAGCAGAGACAGGACGTGAGCCGTCCGGATTGGAGCAGCGCGTTTGGCAAGTCTCTACCGCGCATGACTGCAGTCATGCGCAGTAGAGACTTGCCGAACGCGCTGATGCAGACGGCTCACAGCAAAGCTCCCTGTGTGGGAAACCACACATGCACAGTAGAGACTCTCTACTGCACGTGTGCGGTTATGGCTCAAAGTGAGTGATGCATTGTACCACTTTATGTAATAGTATATATATATAACAGAAAGTGTAGGAGAAAGCACTCGCTCCAATTTCAACTTATTGCCCAGGTGCACAATCCCCAATATGAAGACATCCAATATATAGAAGAAGGGGCAGCACCCGTGGGTCTGAATAAACCTTATTTGAAAGACCCACGGGTGCTGCCCCTTCATATATATATATATATATATATATATATATATATATATTTTTTTTTTTTTTTTTGGGGGGGGGGGATTATCAATCCAAAACTATTACAGCTTAAACTTTTCATACCGTAAGTGCAATCTGGTGTCGACAGTTCACTTTGTGTTCAGTTACTCTAATATTCTGTGCAAGATGTTAGTCCCTGATTGCAGCTCTCCTTAGAATGAGACCTATCTACTCCACCACTTCTAGAAAGTTTGACGTTTAGTAGCTTATGACTAAGACAACTGTCTGCACTGGAAATGCCCTTGTTTTACTCTACAAGAAAAACCTTACAGAATGTGTGAATTATAGCTTGTTTACATATTGATAGTTCAACCTGGTAGCATGACACAATGGTTTCCATCATGCTCTGTGGATAACCGTTTGTCGGTGATTCAACTTTCCCATAAAATGCAACACAATAACTAAATAAAATCTTCCCATTAGAGGGCAGTCTAATTGGGGAAAAAAAAAAAAAGAGTTTAAACTATAATAACTCAGAAAATATGCATATTTCAGCAATGGGAGTAAACTTGTTTTACTGAACAGGAAAAACCCTACTATTATATAAACTCTAAACTCAGCACTTGTAATCTCATCAGACATCCTTACACCCATACCTGGGAACTCTCTGGTTTTGCCCCGGAGTCTCCGGATTTCAAACTCGGTCTCTGGGGCAGTGTGTGAATCTCCAGGTGGGCAGAGTTTAAGTAGAAAGCCTGCCCACTTGTGCTCCATCCGCCCGGTTCCTCCCACTCCCCGCCCTCTTACCCTCCATTCCCAGGTAATTTGCATTTGTTTTTTTTTTTTGTTTTTTTAAGCCCCACCCCTTTTATGACACGAATCTCATAATTTTCCTACCCAGTCAGCCCTGCTTCAAAAGTTCCCAGGTATGCTTATACCCTGTTGTCTGTCTCCTACTACCCATTTAGACTGTAAGCTCCTTGGGGCAGGGACCTCTCTCCTATTGTTTCTATGAATGTGACACTTATTTTATCCTCTCTTATTTAATGTAGCATTTTCTATTGTAAAGTGCTGCATACACTGTGTGGCACAATATAAACATATACACACACACACACACATATATATATATATATATATATATATATATTTATTTTTTTTTTCATAACAGTAATTTTCATTACATTTCCTATTCCATTAAAGTTAAAGTAACTTAAAAGTTGATAGAAAATATTTCCTTGTCTGGGAGAGGTCTAGAGTTCACCAAAAACCTGTCAAATATTCGCCACCAACCCATTTGCCATCCCTTCTTTGATAAAAATGGTGTACTGTACTATCCACCACAAAATGGCTTACTTGTAAACTACTTCCTGTTGAAACAGGAAATAATTCTTACCAATAACTACTACATTTCACTAAAACATGAAAAACTTGTATGGATATTCTTTCTGGTTCCTAAAGGGTTAATACTCCATGTCTTACTGTGATATGGGGTATCCTAATTAGCTTCCCAAAAAAAAAAAAAGTATCCCTACCAAGTGTTGTATGACTGTATTGAAAATGAAGAGGGGTGGGTCTTCAGTACATCATCTGAGTTCTGGGGTAAATGTAGAGAGTGTCAATCACAGGCAGAGCTCAGAGCTGGGAAGGAGCTACAGATGGCGGCTGTGTGTTACAGAGCGCTCACATCGCTTCTTTTTACTGCACCCCAAACAACTTTCTGAAACCTCAAACCACCAGCATGAGGTTCCCCCATACGATTTTTTCCCTAAGAGTTTTGGGGGGGGGGTGCGTACCCCTGTATTTTGGGCGTTTTTAAAAGCTGTCCCCTAACCATGTCAGAGAGAAGGAGCCGAGGAGTCCGCTCGTTGTTTTCCCAGCTAATGGCGCACGTCCATGTTTGTAAGCGAAGCAGCTCTTTCCTCCCGTGTATATTACTTACCCCCTCAATCACACATACCAGTCACCCTGTGTAAGAGTTATTATATCAAGTCCCGTAGTTTTCTTTTTGAGAAATACTTTTAAAACGCGAGTCGACTGGTATGCGATATTTATCCTGCGAGATTCGTACATGGATATAACAGGTGAGATTTTGGTTTTAATGATTGGAAATTGAATTTTCTCTTTTCATTATTATGTTACCCCCATTATCTTGTATACGATGATTCAATGGTTAACGGTGTGTGTGTGGCGTGACTTTTTTTTTTTTTTATAATGTTTATTGTGGGTGAATTCATCTAAAGGTTGTGTTTTGTGGGTCATCCTATTCTCCCGAACATGTAATCTTGTATTATAAAACGATGAGTTTTACTGTAGGTTTGGTCAGTGCTTTGTCTCGCTTTGTTCTCAGTCTGCATCGATAGTGCTCTCATGATTCTCCTTTTACAGTAATGTGGCTTTTCATAGTAATGCACGGTAATGTGGATTTTCCTGTCTCTCTGATTTTGACAGCAAATATCTGGGCATCCCACTTCAAAGGCCAAACCACTACCTGCCCCATGGTAATGGAATACAAGATGGCGAGAAATAACGACAAACCTCCGTAAGATGATGACGGCTCAGCCCATAGCAATACATCGAGGTATGAATTATAACGCTTCTTAGATGTTATCGAAAGTATTAAAACACAATTTTGTAACCCAGCTATGTCCCCTTCCTCTCCTGGTATTTTTATTCTTTCAGAGTTTTATTTTCAGACCTGACCTTGACGGTCTTCATTTGCCACACCCTAATTTTATATTGTAATTCCAGAACGTTGAATTCAGAATGTATGGGCCTATATAGTAGGCAGATAGTGTCTGTGTTCGTTACTCTCTTCATTTCGCTTAATAAACATATACTTTGCTGTTTTTCACGTTGGTACTGAATGACCTTGTGCTAGTGTTTGCTGCATTGCACCATTTTACATTCAAGGCACAATTTCTAAAGTGGAACCCTTTGAGTGCCAGAGGGTTAAGGAACGCATTGCTTCGTAGTGTGGTGCTTACAACACTGTCACACAAAGGGTTAATTTCACGTGTGGTTAAGGGGATAGTGTTGGTGTAAATCATCATACATTTTCTGTACGCTTCGACTTTATAAATGTCGCAGTCAGAAAGATCTGATCTGTCTTGAGAACCTCACGGGCTGATTTCTCGCTACTGTTTATACGTTTTTCGAAGCTTGCATGTTTCATGCCCCTTCATGCTTTAGGAAGGGGTTTGTTCGAATATTCTGGCTTTCCTTCTCCCCAAAGTATTTAACTTTTTTATTTTTATATTTTGCATGGTGCAAAATTCCACTCCAGTTTACCTTTCAAAGACCATAGGGTTGTACAACGTATTGCAATGCGTTGCTTACCCTTCGAATGCCTAGAGGGTTCACCCATTAGTTCCTTGAATAAATGTGCGTTAAACAAGTTAACACTTAACCCTTTGAGCGCTAGAAAGGTATCCAGTGCTCTGCGTTTATATGGAAGCTTATGTATCTGTATTTCATATAAAACCTACCTACTTCACAAACGTAGAATGTTTAATAGTGGAATTACTTATCCAAGTAAGTGGTGAATTGGTTATAGACCAGCAGCACCATAGGGGGACAAATAAAACAATTGCTAAATTCCCATGCACTTGTGCTTTTTAACTCCCTGCTGGAGAGTATCTAGCACTCGGGGTAAAAGCCCAGTTAAATATAACAGGGATTTTTCTGTCCCCTATGTTTAATTTGTTTTACTCCAGAATGACTTCAGTTTGCTTTTTTAAATATGGGCCATGTTTTGAATGCAGCATTTAACACTTTAAACACCAGAAATCACCAATGCATTTGGATGTATTTGTGCCATGTGGAGCCAGTGGGCTTGCCCTATAATTACTAATTTTTCTTATAAAGAGTGAGGTTTTTTTTTTTTTTTTTTTTGTGTAGAATTCATATATTTTAGTTGATTATATACCTTATTCAATATTTAGCATTATTGTGGCTATTTTGTAACTTTGTTTTTAGCAAACGGTGTGTGTATATATAATATATCTACTCGGCACAAAATGGTATTTTGCTCCTCGCCCTGGTTTCTTAAAGATATGATCTTTAATAATTTGTGTTAACTACTGCAGGGTCAGACTATGAATGGTGATCTAAATACATAGCTGTGCACACACCCACCCATATCTGTTTACCCAAATTATTTATTTATAGTACAGTTTTTTGTTTTGTTTTTTTGCCACATAATCCACAATGCCACATGTGTATAGATACAACTCTGGGATCTAACAAGTGATTCTGATGTGTGTATTTGTATTTAATATTAAAAAAAAAAAAATATATATATATATATATATATATAACAGGGTTTGTAACCACTTGGATGGTAGAGAGTGCTCAGTCTGACACATTGCAATGCACTGAGACCTCTCTAGTATCACATGGTTTTAAGGTTGTAATATTTTGGAGAATTGTCCCACTGTATACATATTCTGAGGGATAACAATTTTCACTAGTCTGTGACTATGGTGTTCTGTGTTCAGTCCTTTGAATGCCAGAGCGTTATCAAATGTATTGCGTTGGATACCTCTGTCACTCTTTGTATTAACACTGTGTCGACTAGTAACTTTCTTTTTACACTGCCCTGTGAACATTGATATCTTTCCAGCCGGTCCTAATAGTTTTTGTACTGTTGCTGATTTTCTTTCACATTTGTAGTTTTAATGATCCAAATATTGCAGGTATTCATTACATGTTAAAATTTAAGCTGTAACTCTCAAAATATTCAGAGCTGAAGTTTCATATAACTTTATTTAGAAAAGAGCATTTGTTTTTACTAATGTGAAGACACACAAGAATGTCTGTTTTAGAAATAAGTTTTGTAAATTGTCTTGCTAATCTGTTACCGAATTGCATATTAAATTGGCTCATGTATATTGCTCATTTCTGCCACTTCTTTTGAAAGGCTTTGTGTTTTGTAATATTTGTTATGAAACAGAGTTTTATACTATAAGCAATCTTAATATTCCAAATGTGGTTTTTGAGTGCACCTTCCGGTATATTGCTGGAACAAAACTTGTCCCTCTCTGCAGTCTACCTGGGCACCTCCCTTCTGATCTGGCTGAACGGGGGGGGGGGGGTACTTTGCTTGTGAATATCTCTAAAACTATAAAGGTTTGAGAGAAGACTTATATCGTTCATGTTTTTTTTTAATGTTTTTTAATGCCTACAAAATAAAACAAAAGATAAAACGAAGTATTACTATCTTTTTAACACATTCTGAAATACAGCACCACCAATTTTAAATCTTGGAGTACATTTTGAGTGTGCCAGCCATTTTATAAAAGTGTGTTTGAAATGTGCCAGATTAAAGAACATCTGTAGAAAAGTATGGTCATTGCACAGAGTTAGTGCTGGTGAGGATAGAAAATAGATGGTTTTTTTTTTTTTTTTTTTTTTTTTTTTTTGTTTTTAAATTACAAAATGTGTAGCATTTATATGTATATTGTTTCAGTCACAAAATGGCTTCTCCTTTGTGCAGCAAAGCTAGGCTGACATTCTGTGAGTCTGTGCACTCCACAAGCAGGAGGAGGAAGTTGCTTTCCAGGAGTTCAAAGGCCATCTTGTGTTTAGCTATGGATCTGATTCGCTAAGAGCACCTTGGTAAGAGGGGGAGGGGGTGTTGGTAGTGCTGAGAAGCACAGTCCCTCTTACATGTCATCGGTAGGAGCATAGTTAACAAGCTGCTCCCTCTTTCGGTTAGATCACCACAGCTTGCTCAGCCAGCAGGAAACAGACTATACAAAACTGAATTTCTTAGTTGATCAGAGTAAATTATAGTTAAAGTGATGGTAATACTTGTAACAAAGTGCAGCTCTGAGTTTTCTTTATGCTGTTTGTAGCTCTGTATTTCAACACTAATAGGCTTGTAGTTCAACGGCAGTAGTTTTGGAATCTGCCTGTGGGACAATCTTCATGCAGTAAGTATACAGAAAACCCTGCCCCCCCCTTGCTTACTGAAGATTGCCCCTTGCTGTGCACTGTCCAGTCCCACAACCAGATTCCACAGCTGATGGAAAGTGGATTCTTTCTGATTCAATTGCGGTTTAACTACAAGCCTGTTATGAAATACAGTGCTGCGTGGAACAAATAGTATAAAGACAACTCGGAGCTGAACTTTGTTACAAGTACTACTAAAACTTTTTAAAGCAGACGTTTCACCTTTAATTTAGGTTTGTATATTTGAAAACTGCATAACTGCCTATTTGTCATGTTAGTCAAAAGATCAACCAATGTACAGTTAAAGAGATATTCACACTTGTTGCCATTATGCTAATTTTGCTACTAGTGATGTATTCATGTGCTAATTAAGCTCATGAATGACTACATTGCTAATGAAGGTTTCAATTATGTTTGTCAATAAAAAACAAAAAAAAAAAACAAAAAAAAAAACCCTTTATTATATGCCGTACTAGGAAATGTTCAGTTTCACTTTTCCCAGATACAAGTGTGACTCGGGCAATTTTTAATGCATGTTTCATATATGCAAACTTGAATTAAGGTGACAGTTCCACTTTAATCCAACTAGCCTTGTACTGTTGTATTTTCTTGTAAAAAAAAATATATATAATTGAGCTTTTCACCATTTCGAGCTCCATAGCAGTGTATAACACTTCACACAACACGATTTTTGTACATGGTTTGCTTCTTTTTGTTGACAAGGAATCTAGTTGCCTAAGAATGGAGTGTCTGATTTTATCTTTAAAACACAGAAGCTGCTTTACAATTTTACTTATTATTTTTAGCGAGTCATTACATTCCTAAGTAACGTTTAAATAAAGACTTAAGTGGGAACTTAATCATTTGATACTGATTGTAGACTAGTAGTTAATGTCAGTTTACAATCTCATAGAAGTTTTGCCTATTAAATGGGTGCTCATATCTCTTAAAACACCCCCTCCCAGTCTTCCCATGTCCAATAAATTCGAATGCATCATATCGATCTACTTGATTCAGGATAGAACATTTTTAATTAGTCCTGTGTTTCAGTGGTAGTTATGGCTCATTAAAAAATGATTTCTCCAAGTCTTTTTATTAATACTAACACATTGTGCTATATTTAAGTCCTTTGTTCAAAAGTTACGTGAAGGTTAAAGTTCCCCAGCCGCCCCTTACTGGCTGCCTCCCTCTGCATCTGTAGTCGTGTCGCGTGAATTGGATGGCTGCAACGAGGGACAAACTTCAGTGAGTGTAAAGGAAATCCTGCACCCCCCCCCCCCTTGATGAAGGACGACAGGATTTACCTTTGCTTAGCAACGTTTGTCCCTCGCTGCAGCCGTCCTGACCAGACTGCAGCTTCTGCTGTGACGTAGCCAGAAGGGGCAGGCGGTGGATCTTTATCTCTGCATAACTTTTAAACTACAATAAAGTAAGGACTTAAATATAGCACCATATGTTAGTATTAATATACAGAAGACTCAGCAAAATCATTTTAACTAGACCTTACTAACCCTTTAAATCTGTCAAACCTGTCCTGAAGTGCACCCAATCCAACAGTGAATGTGTTCAAGATATCCAGAATTAAACACAAGGTAATGTTTATACTGGACCTGTTAACTACACTGCTTTCGTCTCATTGAATGTGTTTGTTTTTAAAGAGATTTATAGTTGTAATATTTTTTTATTTAGTAATTGATGCATCTAGTCTCAACATAGTTATGTTCTCTGACTTGTTCACATAAAGCTTTTGTATAATTTACTCATGTCCAGAAAATCGCCTTATGCCAGCTTCTTAGGTTGCTAAAACCAGTTTCTACCAGAGATAAATTAAGGTGAAAAAACAAGATCCTTAATATAAAAGCTCCCACTGGATAGGGTGGGGGCTTGGAAAGATAAAAGATCTCTTTAAAAATATAAAAGGGTTCATTGTAGGAGAACCCACCACCACCACCACCACCACGAATATAGATTATTATTTTAATAGGCAATAATGAGTGGTGGGTCTGCTTAAACTCTGGCAGATTCTTTGACTAAACATTTACCCTCCAACTGTGCCAGTTTTTAGGATTATGTTCTTGAGGGCCTGTCTGAGCGCCTGCTGTAATGCACATAAATTCATGCCAATTAATATCCTTCTGTAGTTCTGAATAGCTATATGAGTTGCTAGTCTTCTTCAGTTTGCAGACTGAAGCAATTTGCACGGGACTACAAAAGGTTAACGGCAATTAAAATAGTATATAGCTGTAACAGGGATCTACCTAACAAGTGGCTGGATCTCCATTTTAATGTGGGACACTTATGAAAAATACACAGCAAGGTTGTAGTGGCTCCTGACCAGTCCTGCAGAATGACCACTTCCCTATTTATTTATTTATTTTTAATAAGGATTCTTTATTAAAATGGAAATCTAGCTGCATTCCTTTTAAAAAGGATAGATTTCAGTTTAATAACTGGCTGTTTACATGTTATAAAAGCAAAACATGGAGCAAATAAAGGGCACCATAGGGAAGAAAATAAAATGTCACTCTGCTTTTAATTCCATCCTGGATGTCCTGTCCATGGAGGCAGCAGCTAGCAGTACCGTAAACTCTGCTTGGTACCCTTTTTAAAGGGATAGTAATACTTTGTTTTAACTTTATTTTATTTTGTAGGCATTAAAAAAACACGAAGAATGATATAAGTCTTATCTCTCAAACCTTTATGGTTTATGAGATATTCACAAGCAAAGTTTCCCCCTCCCTCCCCTTTTACCTAGTGTAAACAATCTCTTCTCAGATGTGGAATGCAGTCCATAGACCAGACAGATAACAGAAGGAGACACTCCTCTTATTCCTATGAAAACAATGAAATCCCTTCCCCCCCCCCCCCTTGACAAGTTTTTCAGCTTTTTCACTTATCTTAATTGAAGATTGTCCCTCTCTGCAGTCTACCTGGGCACCTCCCTTCTGCTCAGGCTGAAGAGTGTGACATCAGTAAAAGGGGAGGGAGGGGGAAACTTTGCTTGTGAATATCTCATAAACCATAAAGGTTTGAGAGATAAGACTTATATCATTCTTCATGTTTTTTTAATGCCTACAAAATAAAATAAAGTTAAAATAAAGTATTACTATCCCTTTAAGGACCAGATGGATATGCAATACATTCTTTTTCAATGTGTTGACCTTTTTAAAGGACCCCAAAGGTGTGCAAATAGGCTTATGCACTCTTCCTGCTTTAGTTTACAGGAATAGTAATACTTAATTTTTACTAATGCCCTTTAATCTTGTCTTGAAAAGTTATGTACAGTGTTACTTTTCAAATGCTCTGAAATAGTCTGGTTTGTGGTAAATTTTACATTAAAACGTTCTCTCACCGCCCCTTTTCATGTCACAGCTTTACCTCTTGAGTCTGAATTTTAGTCGTAAGACAAAATGGTTGGCACAAAAAGACAAAAGCATTAGGTTGCAATGTAAAATTCATCCCCACCTTTAAAGGGATAGTAATACTTCGTTTTAACTTTATTTTATTTTGTAGGCATTAAAAAAACATGAAGAATGATATGAGTCTTACCTTTATGGTTTAAGAGATATTCACAAACAAAGTATCCCCCCCCCCCCCCCCCCGTTCAGCCTGGTCAGAAGGGAGGTGCCCAGGTAGACTGCAGAGAGGGACAATCTTCAATTAAGATAAGGGAAAAAGCTGAAAAACTTGTCAAGGGGGGGGAAGGGCTTTCATTGTTTTCATACAAAGAAAATTGTCCCCTTCTGTTATCTGTCTGGTCATACAACCAGATTCACATCTGAGAAGAGATGGCTTACACTAGGTAAAAAGGGGCGGGAGGGGGAACTTTGCTTGTGAATATCTCATAAACCATAAAGGTTTGAGAGATAAGACTTATATCATTGTTCATGTTTTTTTAATGCCTACAAAATAAAATAAAGTTAAAATGAAGTGTTACTATCCCTTTAAGTCATACTGCTGTTTGTAATAAGTTGCCAGCAGTGACCAGAACTTTTCTGTCACATGAAAAGATGTGTAGAAGCTGCTTTGAAGAGGAGCCTGCCTAAGTAAACTTATATTGTACCATTCTCTGCCTGTATTCATGTATTGAAGTTGTCTTTTATATATTGAATTGGGTCTCAACAACATGTAGAACATGAAGCAATACCGCAGGTCTAAAAAAAAATATATATATATATTTATACCAAAAGAGAGAGCAGTCACATAGGAGAGAAATATAACATTACCTCCACTCGCCTAGTTTCTCCTGGTTAAGTAGTATTTAAAATAAAACAAGCAGACAACAGACGCACTCCAAATTCAACGTGTCCGTTAAAAACACAGTGCAACTAACAATGTTCCTGCCCCTCTGGAACCAGTATGTCACGGGTTAATTCTTTACTATGTCAAGTTTATTACATGACTCTTTCTTCTTGACTACTGAATTGGCAAGGACACTGGATCGTGTAGTACTTAGTAGGTGCAGTGTAGTTGTTTCATATAACCCTTCCTGTGCTGGTTTATTTGTAACTGTTGCTTGCAATTTCAGCAACTCATTCATCTGCACTAACAATGAAGGTTATTGTATTGAAGTTGGTTGTGAATGTGGAAGCCAAAACGTTTGAAGTGCCATCTTCACTTTGCAAAGCATCTCACTAGCTGTTGTTCTTATCTGCCGATACAATCCAGTCAGGTTTAGGTTTCAGACTAATTTATGTGCCTCTTGCTGTTACCAGTGGTAAGGTGCAGTGAGTGTCTAGTGCCCAAGCTAAAAGCTAACCACTCAATCATGGTATATGATGACTTCGTTTGCTGTACTTGTTCTGTTCACTTTTAACCCTTTGAGTACCAGTGGTATGCATAAGAATAATAGTTGGGAAGATTCTTTGCAAGGCAATTCATACTTTACATATTTTTGCACAGGATGGCAGGCAGGCAAGGTCCTTGACTGCTGGAGACTGGAACCAGCTAACCTCAGTTAAACGTGTTGATCCATAGGCACCTCAATCTCGCGGGACTTCGCCGCCACCTCCTCAGTGACGCGGCCACCCCCTCCCAAAATCAAAGGATAATCGGAGGATGATGGCGTGAGCATGCTTATCCTTGGATTGACCAGTGACGTGGCAGGACCGTCACGCTTGTCCGGCACTTAAGGACCAGTGACGGTCCTGACACGTCACGTACTTTTACTCATCGCGCTCCTGTAGGAGCGCAGTGAGTAATACCGGGCACTGAAGTTGATCGCTCCAAGACCGGAGCGATCTCTTCCAGTGCCCCGTTTGGCGTGCCGCCCCACGTGATCAGTCACGTGTGACGGCACGTCAAAGTTTCCTATGCGGTCCTTAAGGGACGGCACGCCCCGGGACCGCTGGTCCTTAAGGGGTTAAAAGGCATGGTGGACGTTTTTTGGATTTTGGGCAAATTGTAATGTAAAATTTACCACTGACCAGACTGTTTCAGAGAATTTTAAAGATAACACTGTAAATAACTTTTCAAAACAAGCTTAAAGGGCATTATTAAACCCCAAATATTACTATCCCTTTAAAGTAAGTGCTAACAACTATCACGTCTGTCTAAGTGGGCCTGACATCCAGGACTGACAAAAGGCACAAGGGCAGAATTCATAAGGGCTGTTAGGATTTCCTGGCAATGTGAGCTTACTAGATGTTACTTTTCATATAGTTATGTAACTTAAAGGGGAATGTTAACCTTGAATTAAGTGGCTCTTAAAGTGGACTTGTTACACGTTTAGTCTCATCTATTTAACACCTTAACGACCCATGACGCACATGTACGTCACGGAGTGGATGTCCCTAAAGGATGTATATGTACGTCATGGAATTCAGGGCTCCCAGAAAAGGGGAGCCCTGAATCGGATTGCACAAAAAAAAAAAAAAAAAAAAAAAAAAAAGGTCCGTGGTCCTTTAAGTTCTGGCCGAGTGTGTGCGTGGCCGGTCCTTAAGGGGTTAAGGACCCATGATGTCCTAAAGGACATATGACTGTCCTGGCACGTCATGGAGTTCAGGGCTCCCCTCGTGGCTGCATGCAGTTTGGGGAGCCCTGAATCTGATCATCAAAAATTAAAAAAACAAAAAAAAAAACTCTGTGGCCCTTAAGTACCAACTGTGTGCTTGTGCGGCCAGTCTGCTTAACTGCTTATACCGTATACTTTTGTTTATCTATTTGTGTGGGTTTTTTCTTTAAAGGGATAGTAATGTCTGCCATAAAGTAGCTCTCCAAGTCTTCTCTAGTGTCAAACTAAACATATTGTGCTATGTTAAATCCTTTACTCTTATGTAGTTGCGAAGATATTACATGTAAAAAGATCCCCTTCTAGCCACCTCCCCTTAGAGCTGCAATCTGGTCCCAGGACCGGACGGATACGTCGAGGGACAGACTTCAGTGAGTAAGTATAAGGAAAACCCTGACCCCAAACCCCGACAGAGGGCAGGATTTTCCTTTGCTGCTCTCGATCCAGACAACAGAGGCGGCGGGAGGGGGATACTTTTTGCATGTAATATCTTTGGAACTACATCAAAGTAAGTGATTTAACATAGCACAATGTTTGTTTTACAGCAGAGAAGACTTGGAGAGCTACTTTATAGAAGACGTTAAATTCCTTTTAATTGTTGGTTAATCTAATCTCAACAGAGCCTTGTTCCCTGACTCATAATTACATGTCCAGAAAACCTGCTCTCTTCCACCACCACAATTTTCTGTCTCTGGAGCAGGGTCTCCCTTATTAAAGGGCCTTGAGTTTTGAGCAGCCAATCTGTTTCCACCAGAGGGGTGGAATACACTGAAAGATTTTGCCTGACTTTATTTATCCTTTTCAAGATGGAACTTCCCACTGAGGGGAGGACTTAAAGATGACAAGCCATCTCAATTTTTGCTTAGGATTGTGCTCTCCTTCATACAGCAGTCAGGTATATTTTAGCTACTGTTTTGTGTATATGAAATCTGCTGTAGCCCATACCTGAAAAAAGGACATATTACTACCTTGAACATTCTTGTGTCCAATTGGAATTGTTGGAGGGGTTCTTTGTATTTCTTATGACCAGACTGAAGTCTATTGTGTAGAGCTGTGAACGAAATACAGACCTCAAATTGTGCACAACAAAAACAGGAAACTGCAGGTCACAATGTAAAATATCTAACCAGATAAACCTGACTGCTGTAGCAATGTGTTACCGTCTGGCCCTTTAAAGGGAGGGTGCTAGAGGGGTGGTACTCGGCACATTGCTTTGCAATGTATATTGCAACTCATGATAAACAGTGGGTTCTTGAGCCACCTGGGACAATCAACAGTTTGTCCTCTGCTTAGTAAGAGTCTGAAAGTATCATTTAAGCCTTTGAAGTACAAGAGGGGTGTGCAGTATGTTGCACACTGTTCTGTCGCACAAGGGGTAAGCTGGAGTGCAGGGGGGTATCGATGCATTTATAATTTATGAAATATCAGGTGAAAACGTTACTTTGTGTAAGTAAGTGCTTTGGGGCATTATGTATAATTAATTACATTTGGGGTATGCTAACTGTGTGGTTAATGGTTTTTAGTTGTAATCGGCCATTAGGATTTTCTCATCGTAATAAGGAAGTGTTTTGGGGAGGCTACTTTTCCTTAATACTGATCTACTAAAAAGCAAGATCCATTTGCATCAATATTTTACATGTTGATTTCAACCCTTTCTGCACTTGGAAATTTCATATTGATTTGTAATGTGTTGCATGCCCTTTGCTATATTTCTACCTGACTAAAATCAACAGAAAATATTAAATGCACTGTGAAAGAAATTACTGTTTACTTCTCAGATAAGAGCATCTTTTTAACACTGTAATTGGGTTTAACTTGATATTTGAAGGTCTAAATAATCATTCCAGGTTTTGAGTTGGTGCAAGGAGTAAAGCTGACTTTTATAGAAAAACTAGTAGATGTGTGTCAAGGCTGCATCTGTGGCAATTTTTCTTTTTCCTTGCAATGTTGGATACCTGCTGTGGCATTCAAAGAGTTAAACTTTTTAAGTCAGACCTCATGGTGGGGCATCGGGATCCCTCCTGATGCCCTCACCTGCTGATCTCCCAGCAGATAGTGTGGGTGGCGGGTTTGGCAAGCCATCTCACGTCAGTGATGTAGGCTTTCCCTAATTGTTGTTAGGTTTTCTGATCCTGTCAGGGTAGAATGGGAGGGAGGGGGGAGCTCTCTTGCACCCCTGCATCAGATCTGTGATTGACCTGGAAAAAATTATGCCGCCTCTCTATCAAAGATGCCTACCTGCATAACTTCGTTTGACCAGTCACTATCAGTTTGTGGCCCTTCCCTTTAGCCTGGTTATATGGCCTGAAGAGTCTTCAAGTAATTGGGCCTCTTTGGTAGCCTGTCTTTGGTCTCTGGGAGTGGATATCATCCTTTCTGGATTACCTTTTTACTGAATGCTACCTCACCTTTTTCACTTCAAGAGCAGCCCCAGCTCTGCTTGAGGACTTCTCTTTTCTCTACACAACGCATAGAGTTATTTGGTCTGGTCTTTATCATGACTCTCCAGATACTGATTTTTATTTTATATTTTGTCTGCATTCAAAAAAGGCAGGACTGTTTTGAATCAGTCGGACACTGTACTTTGTCAGGTGGGAACCACGGTCTCTTTGATGGACCGTACCTTTTAAATAGGAACTATCACCACCATAATATTGCCCCCAAATCCAATACTGATGTAGCTATAAGTAAAACCATACTTTAATTAGGTCTGAAAAAGTCTGTGTCAAGTAAAGCAGCTTCTTTTGCAGGCATCCAACGGATGACAGTGCAGACGTTACAGGACCGCTACCTCTAAGTCTGCACTGCCTGGATTGGTTGTGACATTCGTTGGTTACCTTATGGTAATGGAAGTTGCTGAAAAGGATAGTAATACTTTATTACTACTATCCCCATATTGTACATATTTGTAAAATAATTTAATAGCCCCCAGGTTCATCTCTCAAACCTTTATGGTTTGAGAGATAACCAAAGGCAGAGTTTCCCCCTTCCCTGAAGTCAGCGTTGTACTGACTGCAGGGGAAGTTTGTTGTACGAAAGACTTGCGGCTCTGCAGCTGAGCCGAGATTGCGTTAATGACAAAGAATTATTTAGCTGAAACGGTCTTCTACATGTGCTTGGTTTGCAAGCACATGTTGAAGACCGTTTCAACAAATAATTCTTTGTCATTAAAGCGATCGCGGCTCTGCTGCGGAGCCGCATGATGACAGTCAGACCGGATATCCCTGCAGTCAGTACAACGCTGACTTCAGGGAAGGGGGAAAGAGGGGGAACTTTGCCTTCGGTTATCTCTCAAACCATAAAGGTTTGACTGGAGGCTATTAAATTATTTTGCAAATGTGTACAATATGGGGGATAGTAATAATAAAGTATTACTATCCATTGCAGGCGCCCAGAGCTTTTCTTGTAAGCTCTATTTTATGCCCTAGATGCCTACAGAAGAAGTTGATTGATTTTTTTTTTTTTTTTTTTTTTACATGGACTTTTTTTCCGCAAGATAAAAAGTATGGCTTTACCTATTGCTACATTAGTAAAGAATTGGGTGGGCAATATTATGCTGGTGATCCGTTTTAAGCACAGTTCCATGACCATTGCAGCTGAACCTGTTTTGCTCTTAGAGCAGGGTTGGTCACCTGAATCACAAGGCGATTCATTCTCCGGTCACAATGCATCAGTGTCTGCAGTTCTGGCTGACAAATCTGGCACTGTCCATCGGCAGTCCCTTTTCCTGACTGGAAGGTGGTGACGACAGCTGCCAACCTGTTAGGTTGGGGGTCAGTGTATATGGGGTAAACTTTCTACCAGAGGCAATGGAGCCTGCTAGGGTGTCAATGTATGTAGGTATCTGTGGCTATCAGTGGCACTAGATTTGGAGATCTGTGGCTGTCAGGGGCATTGGGGATTGGCTAGCGTGCGAGGCAGTGTACATGGGGGTCTATGGCCACCAGTGGGAAGAGTAGCAAGTCTGGTCACGCAGTGTATGTGAAGGATCTGTGGCTACAGTGAGCAAGGGAAAAAGGCTAGTGGTAGTGGTGTGACAGTGTATGGCTGCCATCGGACCAGACGGGAGGGGAGATTTAATAATCTCTATTTCAAATCAGACTCCTATAAAGTACCTCTTTTCTACATTAGCCTGTGTGGGGTCCCCCCCCCTCATGTTTCACATTTTATATAGTTGACACAGGTTTTGAATTCATTCTGGAACATTCACTTAAAGACAATTTCCAAATTCTTGTGTTGTGCGATAGACAATCTAAAAAACAAACTGGTTTAGAACCAGAAGGGCAGGCACACCCTGCTGATCTATAAATAATTACAATGTTAATCTGGTAAATGCCACGATTTAAAAAATTCTCCAGCAGATCAAATGACCATATGGCTAAATTGCTCTAATTCCGTGGTTCTCAACCAGTGCTCTGTGGCACTTTAGTGTGCCTTGGACACCATCTTGGGGTGCCCCATATTTTCTATGAAGTCTGGTCAGAGTTTCTATTGTATGTTTATTAAAATGGTCATTCTGACGGAGACCTAAGAATAACTATACATTTATTTATTAAGTCGATGCGAAATTACCTATGAGTACTCAGAAGATTCTATATTGCATGTTAGGGGTCACCCCCCCCCCCCCCAAAAAAAAAAAAAAATAAAAAAATTTGCACTCTTAAACTTGATAACCATTGTAATCAGAATTTTTTATTAGGTCAACAAACAAGTTTCTTCCTCCTATGTATATGTTGTTTTAGATGATGATGATGTTGCAAATGCCTTCTGTAGTGTCAAGTGGCTAAATTCTTCTAATCTCTAAAACAGAATTTCTGATACATACTTATTTTCTTTTAGGTGGATGTACAGAATTTCCATGATCTCTAAAGTAGAGGTAAATTTAACTATTTTGACAGTTCATCCATGTCTCTTGCCAGTTATAAAACCATTGCTTTATATGTAGTTAAAATTATAAATATATACATACAGCTGGATATCTTTATGTAATTGTGCTTGAATGTATGTGTTAATATCACCTAGGATTGCTGGTCAGAGAGAAGGGACTAGATAGGAGGTGAGAAGTTGCAAGTCTGCTCAATGTTAAATCATAGAAAACAAGTTATAATTTAACATATGCTCCTATGTCCGTAATATAAATTGTTAGTGAATCTCCTTTAATGTCTTGTGGACCAGAGTGGTGTGTATCGTATTTCGTACCTCCCTAGCCCCCTAAGGGGTCAGTATAGTGTATATATACTCCTGTTTTGTCTAGGATCTCCTATAATGTGTTTTTAATGTGCAGATTTAAATTAATTTGAACAACTTGTCACTAGAGTTTTCTGGAGACACCTTAAGTTAGAACACTTTTTGTTGTTTTTTGTTTTGTTATATTATGCATGGAGTACTATTTTATAGACGGACCTAAACAGTCTAAATCTTGAATATCTTGGGTCTTTAATCCATGAACTATAGCTAATTTTTGCAAAATGCTTATTGAATATTGCTTGACTATATTGACGTACTACAGAATTATAATCCCTTTTTTGTCAAAAGAATCTATTCAAGCTATGATTTGTTTTCTTTAAATCATTTGAAATTAGACGTTTTATTGTTACAGGTCTTGGATACTGAACTTAAGAATTCTTTTGGTAAGTAGCTTTTCAGTTGAAAGGATAAAAATGCATGTTTCACATTCTTGCAAATGTATTATGTACTGTTTATTTGTAGAACGAAAGGTGAGAGATGCTCAACTAGGCTCATGAGCTAGCAAATGCATGCAAAGATCTCACTGGGACTGTGTCCTCGCGCCCAGGGTGCAATCTCTTGTAGCTCATCAGTGCCATACACAGAGAGGAAATCTTCTGAAGCATATCCTACTGGTCCTGCCAAACAGTCCAGCCACGAAATGCCAGACAATTCCTCTCTGAACAACGGAAACAGCTAACACCAGACGTACGTTTAGGCCTTGTTGGGCCTCGTCGGTGAGGTGCAGCTGATCCCTCTAGGCACTGTGAGCAAGAGGGCCACGTCTGGATTACAAAGGCCGAAACGTACGTCTGAGGTTAGCTGTTTCCCTTGTTCGGAGAGGAATTGTCTGGCATTTCGTGGCTGGACTGTCATTTGGCAGGACTAGTATGATATGCTACAGAAGATTTCCTCTCTGTGTATGGCACTGATGAGCTAAAAGATTGCACCCTGGGTGCGAGGACACAGTCCCAGTGAGCTTCTTGCATGTATTTGCTAGCTCATGAGCCTAGTTGAGCATCTCTGACCTTTCTTTCTACCTTTCTGTTTGTTTATTTGTAACTTGACAATAAAGTATGTGACATTGTATGTGGTGTGTTATGAAGGTCATGGTCAATTGGTAACAATTGATTACATGTATCTCTACTTAAGCTTGGCTTTCATGGTATTTAATAATGTTAACCCCTTAGGGACCCTTGACGTACCAGGACCGTCAAGGGTAAACTTTCTTGAAAGACCCTTGACGGTCCTGGTACGTCACGTACATTTTACTTACAGCGCTCTACCGGGAGCGCTGTAAGTAAAAATGGGGCATGAAATAGACCGCTCCAAGATCGGAGCGATCTATTTCAAGCCCCATAATGACGCGCCGATACACGTGACAGGTCACGTGTACCGGCCCGTCAACGTGCCCCTATGCGGACGTTATGGGACGGAAATGTCCCATAATGTCCGGTCCTTAAGGGGTTAATATAGCTTGTCTTCAAATTTCCTATAAACCTCAATGTCAATCTGTGAGAACTTATAACGCTATTCAACTGTAGTGGAATCCCAGCCCTTAGTCCAGTGTTTCTCAATAGATGTGTTGCACTTTCCCAGATAAATCCATTCATTTGTATTCTTTAACCAGCTTAAGTGTGGTTTGTATTTGTGTCACTGCTAGATATTTAACAGCTTGGTGATTTTAATGTGTTTGTAATATGACTGCCTTGGTTGGCATTGGAGGCAGAGAAATATAATTTTATTCATGTTGCTTTTGGATCTATGTTTTCTGTTGTCTAGCGTGAAACACAAGAACTACGGGGTACAGTCTTCTTTAGGAGGGCAAGGCACTTCAAAACAGGTCTCCTCCATTCTACTTTTACCCATGCCTGCTAAGCGGTAGCTTGGGCACATCTTGGTCGTCTTTCATTTCTTGAAATATGGAGCTGTATAATTCCCCCAGTCAGTAGACTGATATTCACGGTATCTTAACTGATGGATTGTCCAGTGCTAAGGACATTTTACCAGACCACAAACCTGTGGAAGTTGGCCTGTATTTTCAGACTTTACCTCACTCTTGACTTTTTAGAAGCCCTTTTCATTCATCCTAATGGGAGCCTGAAGATTACCTGTATGTATGTTAACCTGTTGAGCTCTTTGGTCATTTGTGTATGTCTGTTATCTGGCATCCACTTGTTCATTTGGCTTGGGATGCTGTGCTTGCAGATACTGTAAAGGATACCCATTTAGAACAGAACAATATTGAGAATTATGTCAGTTGACTTCAAAGCAGGTTGTAGATCCAGGGAAATATCTTGCTGCCATTTGGAGTCAGGAAGGAATTTTTTTTTTCCTCCTTCCTTCCTTTGTATCAACAGGGATGATTCTGGCATGGGCTGGACTTTATGGAAGCGTGCTTTACTATGTTATTACATATTTGGATTTTTGCCTGGCTTGCACGCTCTATTTTCTGCATCTATTGTAGTGTGTGTCTGTTATTTGACTTCTCTAACAAAGTAACTTTGCAGGAGTATTAACCGCCGCATTACCTTCCTTCTTATTCCCACTCTTAGACTGTGCCTCTAAGGCAGTAGGCTTTTATCGATCTTGTTTGCTTTTCCTTACAGTTTCAGAACATTTTAGGTTTATTTAATTTTAATGATATTGGATGTGACCCTGTAAAGGGACATTTAGTGTACCAAAAAATATTTCCAGTTTTGTAGAGTTTAAATAATAATAATGAATATGCTCCAAGCCCTATTTCTCAAACTACTATGTTTTGAGAGATATAGGGATTCAAAGTCCCCCCCCTTCACCGGACGTCAGTGTCTAGCTGACAGCAGGAGATCCCGGTCCGGGGACCAGCAGGCGGCTCTGCAGCAGAGCTTAAATTGCGGTACTTAAAGAATTAATTGGAAAGGTCTACAAAGTGTGGTTGCAAACCAGGCACACTTTGTAGACCTTTCCAAATAAGTAATTATTTTGCAATAACTTGATCTCGGCTCTGCTGCAGAGCCGCCTCGACTTGTACGACTCTATTTTTCTGCTGTCAGCTTTATAGTTGACATCTGGAGAAGGGAAGGGGGGACTTTGAATCCCTATATCTCTCAAATCGTAGCAGGTTGAGAGAGGGTTTGGAGCTTATTTATTATTTTAAACTCTACAAAACTGGAAATATTTTTTTGGGGACAATACTGTCCCTTTTAAGATGAGTGCCATTTTGGATTCATGTACAGAGCCTGTATAGGACATATCTGGTTTCGGTTGCACAGAGAAAGGCAGTGGGTGGTTTCATAGTGCACATCGTAATAAGCACAATCTAGCAACTCCCATAGGAAACCCTCTAATGGAGAAATTGAAGGAGAGCCACAGTACTATTTTAAAGCAAAATTACTACAGTTCTGATTCTTTCTAGGATTTTTTTTTTTTTTTTTTTTTTTGGGGGGGGGCATAGGAGGTGGTATTCTTATGATGATCCTATTCCTTTCTGCATGCTGCACAGAGATGGGCCTCTCTCCTACTTGCCAAATTAACCAGTTCTAGTTCCAGTTTTTTTCATACATTTAGATACCTTTTGTACTATTTTTAACTTGCACTATTTTGTGTGGTGTCCTGACTGTCCGAACCTAAGGGACACAAGTCGAAGGCTAAGGATTCTGGGGTCCCCCTAACTTCTTTAACCCATTGCTTCTCATGCCAAACTGGGCTTCTTGGGGAGAATTCTGGAGTGCCTTTTTTTGGCTCAGATTATGCCTAAGCATGTCTTTTTTTCATGAAAGATGCATGGTTTTCATTACCTGTGCCTCTAGGACACATCTTCTCTAACTCATTCGGGCTTAGGCATGCAAGAAAACTGCTCAGAAATCTAAAGCAAGACCACCACTGCATGACTCGCAGGTTCCTGGTCTGTCTGTACCCATAGGTTGCTTCCACCCCAACATGATGGCTGCTATTGTCAACTGACCAGAGCTTTCCTTGGGATGGTGTAGCAATTTCAGGCCACTGTGATTCAGCACCTAAAAAATTCATGTTTGAGTTGTAATAACTTTTGAATAAAACTCCTTTCACCAGTGGGAGTACCCTTGTTTTTACTCAGGGGGATAGTGTTTTTTTACCATTTTAAGTATTACTATCCCTTTAACCCCTTCACAACCAGTGACGGTCCTGGTACGTCATGGAGCCCTGGACCGGAAGTACTAAAAATAGCCCCGTGCTCGTCAAGCGCCGGCCACACGTGTTTTCCGGTCCTTAAGGGCTTAATATAGATATATAGAGAGCTAGATGGTGTGTATATTGATATATACATTGGGGTTAAGATTTCTTGGGACATTGAGATAACTGTCTTTTAAAAGTACATAAGCAGTAGATGTATTTCTTTCCTGAAGTGTCCTATAATATTGCAATTCAAATCCTGTCACTGAAACTAAAAGTGGTGGTCAACTTTATTTATTTATTTTTCTCCCCAAATAGAACGTACACCAACGAGAATTGATTGTGGGTAAGTTGACCTTAAATTTTTCTTATGATTTGTGTATTTGTGGTATGTTTCAACTGCATTTTGTTGCCAGTACGAAGCATGGGGTGACAATATAAATATGCTGAAGAAAATATACTATCTAAAAAAAAAAATAAAAAAAAAAATATATATATTTATATATATATTAATTACATTTCATAAAAGGTTCTGTCCAACAGATTACCAATGTTGTCTGACAAGTAAGAAGCTATGCTTTATTTAAAATTTTTAGTTTCATGCTTATTCTTATTTTTTGGTACCAGGGTAAATCTTTATTCTGTGTGCAAGCTCTCTGTAAGATGATCACACTATTAATACGTCCCTATTAAACGTTTGTAATAAGTCACGGATCATGGAATTTCCTAAAATACTTTCTGAAGGAGCAAGGTGTGCATGATGGAGTCCATTGCTATTGTAGAAGAGGTTGCAATCTGGAAAACGGTGTCTCTACTTTCTGTGGGAGAGTGTATGAAAAGGAATTGGGGAGGAGGTGGCGGCACGTGTGTTTCAGGAGGTACAGCTCTTTCTGGGAGTATAAATATAGACCGAAGCCTGCCATGCATTCTCATGGGGATGGGGAGTCTGAGCGCCCATCAAACAGGGGAGATGGCTACCACTTTGGACAACAGTGGGGTTGCAGTGGGTGGCTCAGTCAGGCAAACTGCTCTCCCGAGAGAATACTTTGTGAGGAGGCTACAAGATCCTGCACTTAGTAAATGCACGTAATGCACTTATTTAATACACGTAATGGGAACATTGTTCTATTTCGGTGTTCCTTTAACTGCACATGCGCACTTGGATGTGGTTACCAAACAATCCTTGAAAAAGAACCTGCTAGTTTAGCAGTGTATGATATTTCAGTGACCTGTCACTGAAGCTAGGGTAATTCGGGTGTATCCAGAAGTATATTTAGTAGCGGGTGTAATATTGTACTGCTCTAATTTTTGTTTTTGACTTAAAGGATGATTTAAACCGATTTTTCTGTAGTAATCGTATGACAGTATTTTTGAACTGGGTTGAGGAATCCAGAAAATGATAAAAAAAAAAAAAAAAACCACAAACAAAAAAAACAAAACAAACTTTGAAGGGGGGTTAAAACTATTTCTATTAACTGCAAGATTCAGAGGCTTGCCTTAGATCTTTCTACTTCATACATATGGCCCCTTGTCTGACACTCTGTTTTGCTAGAGTTGCTGCACCTGATTATAGAATCAAATTCCCCTTTACCGTACTATCAAATAGTATGTGCACACCCCAACCATTGCCACTCATCAAGCACCCGCAGTTCAAACAGGGCTGTAGCAAAGCACATTCAGCCTTGTGGAAAGCAGACTATGGCCGGAATGCCAGAAGTGTTAACAATCACTATTTACTGTGTACTTTTGATGGCGAAATGATTAGCAGCAAAATGTTACTGAATTGTGAGAACAGGTAAAAGTTTGAGCTTATTTTTGCAAATGCATTTCAAAAAGTGGGCAGGGATAAAACTTACACAGTTTTGTGAGAGGATGAACTATTGCCCCTATGTCAGAAGCATTTGCTAACTGCCGTTTAGGAGCGTGTGCTATTCAGAAGCAAGGTGTTAGTATGTTTCTTGCATCAGAATGAGGACAAGTGCATAAATTTGTCTTGCATTCTGACTAACATTGCATTTGAATCTCTGCTTTTAATGGACTAATATGGCGGCACTACCTGGATGTAAATATAACTTTAAAAGAAGCCACTCCAAGCAGTGGTAGTAACTATGCTTGTTTTCCTGCTGAATAAAGAGGGGAAAAAATGCTATTCATTTAAATGGTCTTGCAGAAAAATAACATGTATATGTTTATGCCTGTTGGTGCTGTTGCTTTTGTATTTTTTTGACAGCTGAGAGTCCCATTCGAAGAGCCTAACGAATATAGCTAAAAATGTTCAATTATTCTGTGCAAATCACCTCCAATAAATGGGGGGAGGGTGCTGCAACAATAAAACACCTTGAAGACTTCTCTAGTATTTAGAGGGTTCTAAATGTGATATTTAACATTTGTGGTAGTTATCTGGCCTCTGTGGTATGCTACAAAATTGCACATGTTTTATCCAAAACAAATGGTGACTCTTTAACTGGTGCTCCCCCCCCCCCCCCCCCCATCAAAATCACTGCACCTAAAGCAAAATTTTGCATTTATGAAGCATACCAGGTGCACAATTGAGGGGTATATCAATGCTTTTGAATGTGGTTTGGTATTAAAGGGTTTTTCTTAATTTAAATTAAAACACCTCCACCCCCCCAGTGCAGCTGCTTTCCTCCATAACTTTTTGTTTTGGTCCCATATTGTCAGTATACTTGATACATTAAAAGAAAAAACAAAATGTTTGTAGGGCTTATACCCTTGAGTAAAAAAGGGCACTTCCACCACTGAGAGGTCTTTTATTCAAAAGTCATTGCAGGTCAAACGTAAACTTCTTAGGTACAATGTCATTGGCTTGAAATTTTAGTGGTGCTGTTACTGCACCATCCTGTGTAGGTTTACTGTCAACTGACCAGAGCTGTCCATGGGTTGGTGTAGCAATGACGGCACTGTAAAATTTCAGGCCATTGAGATACTGCATCTAAAAATTTGATCTACAACACCTTTTTGAATAAAATAACTTTCAGCAGTTGAGGTACCCATGTTTTAATCGGAAAGATAAATCTTACAAATTTTATTTTTAAGAATTACTATCCCTTTAAACAACTTGGCTAATATTTTACTTATGCCAGCATGGCTTACAACTGTCATGCTGCTGCTATAAAATAAGGCAGCAACTAGATTGTTTTGAGCTACAAAACCAGGAAATGGCAAATGAATAAATGTATGTTCTTGGCTGTCCAGAACCACAATTCCCATTATCACCAGCGAACCAAAAGCTTTGGGGGCTTTAACCCTAACATCCATATGTGTCCCAGAATTTTTCACTAATATTTAATTTGGATATTTTCTGTTCTGTGAAGTATTCTGGCAAATTCAGCTGGCCCACAGTATGAAGTGTTGAAGGAGCAGTGTGAGTTGTAGCAACTGGGTGGGATGGCAACATCTGACCTTGGAGTATAAGACGTTTAGAAGAAGGCTGCTTTGGAAGCCCAAGAAGCTTGGTAAACATTTTCATTTTAGAGAAGAGAAAACACTGTTCCTCTCTGAACATGTTTCTGTATGTGCTGTTTCTCTTACGAAGCAATACAACTTTAATCTTAATATTTTCATATTGAAGTAGATCTGACTCCCCCCCCCCCCCCCCCCCGAGGTGTTTAGCTTTAGAGAACAAAAAATCTGCCTGCATGTTCTTGTCATTCTCTGTAAATGTTTTGAGAATGTAAAATGTGTTTGTGGGAGTGTTACTGGATTCTGGTTTTATGCACAGCATGTTAATTCGTATCAGTCCAAACCTATTGCTTTCTGTGCTGCCTCTGCTTACATTTATTCACCGCAGTATATGTATGGTAGGCAATACTGGTCCAGCACACAGTCCAACTAGCAAAGTGTCACCAACAAAGGGCCAATTCCGCAAACTATAATGCAAACAGAAACACATGGCTAAACATCTTTAATGTTAAGGGGAAAAAATGACTAAATTTATCATAAGGTGACAGGGTCAATAAAAAAAAAACAAAAAACTTCACTTTCTACACCAAATACTAATCTTAAAGGAATAGTAACTTATTGAGTTGGCATTCTGCAAGGAGAATACAGTCAGATTACCTATGTTTTACTTCTGCCCTGTCAGTGAACTCCCTGGACCTGTTTGCAGAGAGCTTTCGGTCAGAGAACATAACTGGTCTAGTGGTACAGTGCAAAAGAGCATTCAGTGCTACCATCCTGCGTTGATGGTTTATTGACCAGAAAACACTCGGGAAACAGATCAAGTGAACTTACTTTTGGGGACATAAGCGGTTTATATATTATATATAAAATTTTATAGTTAATGAGTACACATTTATACACTTGGAGAATATGTATAAATTAAAATATATAAAAACTTGTGCTTTATTTGTAGGACAAAAATCATTTCCTCCTGCATAGAACTGCATTCACTTTGCTATTTTAAGTACTGTACAAAAGTCCTTTTCATTTCTATGAAGAATTGGCACCATTATCTTGCAGTTGGTTTGGGTAATTTCTGTTATTTCAAAAATAGCTTATTTGGGATACTTAATCTGTACATGTGATCTAAATTAAAACCTGTCAAATTCTAGCTAACTTTTTAAATATCATTTTGGTTATCTAGATCACTGTCTGACAAAGTATTTAATAAAACTATATTGTATAAACATGAGTATTTATTGAATTTTAGGAATAACTGTATCGGAACACCCAAATATCAATTACATACATTTATCCCTAATTTTAGTCATATGGGTGACCCTGGCTCACCCATAAACTGCAATAGGGAAAAATTGCATGCATTGCATCGGTGTTGAATGATGCTGTTCACATATAAGATTTTTTTTCAACAAGTGCTGTAGTATGCTACAGTTTTGGTCACAGTGCATTAAAGCACCTACACATTTTATAGTATGGATTTCAGTGGATTTGCACACATTGTAGGTGCAAATCCTGTTTTAGTCCTGTTCTGAATTCATATGAAGCAGTGATGTGAGAGAAGCAGATAAAGTATATGTGCATGTGATACAAGGGATGGACATTTCTACTAGTCTGTGACTAGTAAAAGAAAATTGACAGACCAGTAACCTGATGCTGTTCTCAGTGTTTAACATTGGGTGGATTAGTAACGTTACATCTCCTTACTAGTGGTATGACCATTACAGCCAATATTGTTTCTTGAGTATATCAGGTGGAGATAGGAAGTGAAAACCACAACAGGGAAGGGGTCATTATTTAATCATCTGAGTGCCAGAGGGGTGTGCAACACATTGCACACCCCTCTGGCACTAAAAGGGTTAATATTTAGCTCTGCTATTTTATTTTTATCTCTACTCTAAGTGCTTATTCAAAGAAAAATTGTGCCTCACAACGGGGGGGGGGGGGGGATTTTCCTAAATAAATTCCTACCATAGTGTATATGAAATATAAATTCTTTACCTTCTCTATTTAAATGAGATTGTTTTAAAACAGGTGTGCTTGAGTTCCATCCTTAATGCCACATGCAGGCCAAGATTTTATAAAATTCCTGATGACACATAGGTGAACTAATTGGTGGCTCGTTCTGACTGACACACTTCTGCATAAGCACGAAAATCCTTACATCCTGGTCTGTTTGTGGCCCTTGAGGACTGAACTTTAATACACTTTCAAATCTAGCCTAGTTTGCCAGCTGTAATCTACATTTGTTGAATTTTTGGGGTCTTAAATGGCTCCATAGTTTACTTCTGTTTTTAAACTACCTGTTCTCTCACCTCTGATCTTGTGCACTCCTTTTGCATTTGGGTAGGGGGAATGTTGTAGGTGTGACAGGGCCTGACTATTCAGTGACAACCAAATATTAGCTGACGGCCATGTTGGTCAACTAATCATTAGAGGTTGAGTATTACAACCTCCAATATCACATGTGAACAATCTGCATGGTGGCCCACACACTGCTGTGTAGACCTGGCGTGCTGCATCTTGTTGCTATTTGGTAGTGAATAATGGCCCATTTGAACTGCATCCTAATGTACAATACAATACAATATCCTGTGTAGTTTTGCTTTTAATACAAAGATTGTGTTGTCTGTGTGAATCCCAGCCTTGTTAAGTATTCTCTACTTTGGGTACACCTACTCTGAAGTTTCTGATTCAATCTTTGGAAATCCAGCTGTTGGGGAGCTAAAATCTTATAACCAACAGATGGAGTTTAAAAAAAAAAAAAAAAAAATCTACAACTTTCTTTAGTATGCCTGTTAGACCTACAAATTTGTGGTATGGACCATAATTGTAAAAAGTTGACTGCCATACAGTTCCAGACCTCCCATAGGCTGTCAAAAAAAAAAAAAAAAAAAAAAAAAATTGTAGGCTTCCAATTGGACATACTTTTTTGTAACTTTTTTTTTTTTCTTTCTTTTGCCTTTGAAATGTCAGGTTTTTTTTTTTTTTTTTTTCTTTTTATTGGTTCCGCAACATATTTGTAATCCAAACAAGGCTTGGTACAGTATATTTTAAAATGTGTATCTAGACCTGTATATAACTGGGGTACCTTGGGTGCAAATTGTAATACTTTACTATTAAAAAACTATTTGTTCTTGGAAACTTTGTAATTGTTGGTGATTACCTGAGAAAATTATAATGGCCGTATTACAACTTGTTCTTTGTTTTTTTTTTTTCTTTCCTGAAGCACTTGAAAAATCCATGGAGAATTTGAAGTGGAATCTACTGATGAAGTCAAAGATGGTGGTACCTAAAGTGATCTGTCGCTTAAATAACGAATTGTTAACAATACTGGAAGACACAACTGAGAAGGGACATGTATTGCTGAAAGCCGGATAAAAATGGATTCTCTGTAAATTTTATAGTACAAAGCATTTTTATTAATCTTTTCATCCTACACACCAATGCCTTTTATATTGCAAGTTGTGAACATCAGTTTCTTAATAAAAACAAAATGTATATTGTGAAGTGGTCTGTCTCATTCTTGAAATTTAGCTCTGTTTTAAGTAATGTTTGACAAATCCTTAAATTCTGACCAACTCATTTACCCCTACTAGCTTCACCTGGAGTGTAATTTCTGAATTATTTCTTCTAACTGTTCATTGCAATGTCTGAACACACAGCTGGTTTAGTGGTGGGGGAGGGGGTATTCTGGAGGGTTTCAAGAAACACAAATGAAGAAACATTGCTCTTTTTAAATAAAGATGGGGAAGAAACCACACCTTGCCTTTTGAATGATCTTTTGAAGAGGAAGATGTCAGCCATTAATGGAATATGCCACATTAAGTCAATGACTAAAATGTCTTGGTTCTTTTGGTTATTACGTTTGCATAGCAATTGTACTTTACAGTGAAATGGTTCCTGAGGAGTGAGTTTGTGTGCATTTTGGTATGCTTGTGTTTAGTCATGTAACTGGTATATGGATACACCACATATTGCGTTGCTTAGGATTTATTTATTTTTTTTAGGTCTTAAATTGTTAAATATTATAGATAAGTATCGGTCGCACCCATGGGTCTAAACAATATTTCAAATATTGCTGTGGATTTGGTACGAAGTAAAACATTTTTCTTCACAAACTTTTTGTGGACATTGCTGTATTTCTTCACCTCTTCTGTTGATCTTAGTTTGAATAATGTGCATGCCACCATCTCCTCCCCCCCCCAACCCACCTTACAGACACAAACACACGCCAACTGGGTTATCAGTTCAGCTTTCATCTGTTTATAAGTCATACAGTGTCCTTTTCATCACAATCCAGAGGGAATTGAAGACTATTATTTAAGTGCCTCCTTGGAATCCCAACTGGGTTCTGTTGTGCTGATCCAATAAGACCTTGAGAACTAGCCAACCCTCTGCATTTTTTAAGCTTAACTTGTCTTCTGTACAATTGTGTTGATTTCCAACACTAAGGAAGCACTGTTAGGTATTTTATTGCACCACATCTACTTAAGTTGTATATTAAAAGTTTAAAATGGCTTGAAAATCAAAGTTGACTGAAAATGTTTCATTTTCTTATGGGTGGGGGTGGTGTTTTAAAGTTCACTTAAAGAACCCACCATTCACTCATGTATTAATAAAAATGGTATAATATACAATCCACTACAAAATGGCTTACTCTTAAACTACTTCCTGTGCAAACAGGAAGTAATCTTACCAGTGACTACAACGTTTTACTAAAGCATTAAAGACTTTTATTCGTTTATCTTTGTGGATTCTAAAGGGCTTAGACCCCCAATCCAGAGTATGTCTTGCTATGATATGGGGAGTCCTGTTTTGCTCCCCTAACTAAGGGTATCCCTACCAAGTGCTCTATGATTGTGGTGGAAATGAAGGGGTGGGTCTTTAGTACATCACCTGAGTTCTGGGGTAAATGTAGAGAGTGTCAATCACAGGCAGAGCTCAGAGCTGGGAAGGAGCTACAGATGGCGGCTGTGCCTTAGAGAGCACTCAGTTCGATGCTTTCTCCTGCACCCCAGACAACTTTCTACATGTTTGGGCCACCATCCGAAGGATCCCCATACGATTCTCTTCCCCCGTGTGTTTCGGGGAGACGTGTACCCCTGGATTTTGAGCGTTTTTTAAAGCTGTTCCCTAGCCCTGTCGGAGAGAAGGAGCCGAGGAGTCTGCTCGTTGTTTTCCCAGCTCATGGCGCACGTCCATGTTTGTAAGCTCGAAGCAGCTCTTTCCTCCCGTGTATATTACTTGCCCCCCTCAATCATCTATAACAGCCACCCTGTATTATAATTATTATATCAAACCCCGTATTTTTTCTGTTTTTTTGGCGAAATACGTGTTACATATTTTGCGTTTTAAAACGCGAGTCGGCTTGTTACTGGTATACGATCGTACTCCTGCAGGACTAGTACATGGATTAAACAGGTGAGATTTAATACTTTTTATTTTGTTTTTAATCGTAATTTCTTGCGTTTATTTTGTTTTATTTCCCCGTTATCTTGTATATGATGACGCAACGGTAAATCCTTTTTTTTGTTTGTTTTTTCTAATCCTTGAGAGTGAGCTCACCTGAACACTGTTTGTTCGGTTTTCTGGGTCATCCGATGTCCTGAATATGTAAACTTTTATTATAAAACGTTGATTTTACTTGTGTTTCGTTTGTGCTTTGTCTCGCTTTGTTCTTAGTCTGCAGCGATAGAGCTCTAGTGATTCTCCTTATACAGCAATATGGTTTTACATAGGGGGACCTTACCTGTCTTTCAACTTTTGACAGCAAATACCTGGGCATCCCACTTCAAAGGCCAAACTATTACCTGCTCCCCCAGTATTAAAGGAATACAAGATGATGAGAAATAAAGATAAATCTCTGGAAGACGAGGACGGCTCAGCCCATAGCAATGCATCGAGGTACGAATTGCAACTTTTCTTAGATGTTTCCGAAACTCTTAAAACACAGTTTTCTTACCCAGCTATGTCCCCTTCCCCTCCTGGTATTTTTATGCTTTTAGAGTTTTATTTTCACATCTGACCTTGACGGTCTTCGATTGCCACACCCTAATTTTTGTATTGCAATTGTTGATAGATTGAAATAAGAAATTGTGGGCCTACATAACAATTGGCGTCTGTATAGGGGGGCATAGACACTGCCTTCCAATATTTTATTTTAGCTTAAAATATGATTTGCTGTTTTTCACGTTGCTACTGAATGACCTTGTGTTAATGTTTGCTGCATTGCACCATTTCGCATTCAAGGCACAAGTCACAATTTCAGAAGTTTGCTTATAATTTCACACGAGGCCAAAGGATAAGCATCGGTGTAAATTAACCTATATGTTCTGTATGCTTCATGGAACGACTTGCAACATTGTGTCGCAATCAGAAAAATTTGATCTGTGGAGAACCCAATGGCTGTTTTTTCTTTCTTATTTCTACGTTTCTCGTTTTGGATACTTTTGTTGTTTTTCGAAGTTTGCATGTTTCATGCCCCTGCTTTTAGGAAGGGGCTCTTCAGCATGTTTTGTTTTTTCTTCTACGCAAATTGTGTGTGTATGTAATATCTCTCTTACACCGAGCAAAATTCCTCTCCAGTTTACCTTTTCAAGGATCATAGGGTCGTGCAAGGTATTGCAAAGCAGTGCTTTTGCACACCTCTCTGGTGCTAAAAGTTCCTTAGATGAATGTGTGTGCGTCCAAACAAGCTAGCACTTAACACTTAAGCTTGTGTATCTATTTCTGCCTTTTTCGTATTTGTCTATATAAGTAAGATCTATTCTATTTCCATAACTTGTCTAAGAACATGACACAAAATGTAACGCTAAATCTGGTCTTCTGTTGAATGAATAAAGTTTGAAAACTGGCTGTCATCTTATGTATCTATTTTTTATAAAGCCTATGTACTTTACAAGTTTGTTTTGAGCATTTAATGGTGGTATTATATATCAAAAATGTGGTGACTGGATGTTCCATTATCATTTGCATATCTAGCAATACTTTTATCTATGGCTTGGTTTTTATTCTATAGTGGAAGCAATTTGCCTGTATTTATAAAAACAAACTGGAGTAGACAGACAAACATCCTTAAATTCCCATTCACATGACTAGTGCTTTTTAACCTCTTGAACACTGGAGAGCCTCTAGCATTCAAGGGTTTAAAAGGCCAGTTTTTATTTAACATGGTTATTTGTCTTCTGTTTCAGTTGCCTTACTCCAGAATAACTCCAGTTTGCTTCTATAAATATGGCCATTCATTTTGAATGGGATGTTTAACCCCTTGAATACTAGAGATCACCAATGCATTTGGATGTATTTGTTCCTTACCGTGTGGTTGGTTTGCCCCAGAATGTCCTAAGTTTTCTTTAAAACCTAGACTCCCAAGAGTGGGAATCAATTTGTTTTTCTGTTGCATTCATATAACATTTTTGGTTATTTAAATATCATTGTTCGATATTTAGCGTTCTCTTGTCACTTGGCTTTTACCTTCTGTTGTATGTTTAGAAAACCTTTTGAGAACTTAATTGTAGTGTGGTTAATGTGGTGTAGTTATTTTTTTTTTGGGGGGGAAGTCTTTTGCTCCTCTCCCCTATTTCTTTGAAAGGCATGATTCTTGAAATCAATTTCCTGTTAAATGCTGAGTCCATCTATGAATTGCTTTGAATACGTAGGAGCACACACACATACCCCCACCCCCATATTTATTTACCAGAAAAGATTCATCTTTTACAGTTTTGTCACTATCTATTTTAACATAGTGGGGTACGTGAATAAATATAGAAGTAGCAATTCTTTGACTAAACTGGTGATTTTTAAATAGGGATTTCTAATCACTTGGATTGTACTGAGGTCTCTGTCTCCAACACATTGCAATGCATTGACACATTTCTTGTATCCAATGGTTTAATGTTATGATATATCATGGAAAAGTGTCCCACTTTATACATATTCTTAGGGATGGACATTTTCACTAGTGTATGAATGTGTTTGAATGCCAGTTACAGGAGGCACTTGCATCCCATAGCACTTTTCCTCTGTGTCCTACCTACCTTCCTCTAGACTGAAAGGTCTCACGAGCAGGGCCCTATATGATCCTTTTGTTTTCCATATTTGATTTGTACTGTTTAATATCTCTGTATGGCCATTCCCTATTGTACAGCTCTGCGGAATAAGTTGGCATTTTATATATATATATATATATATATATATATATATATATATATATATATATATATTAAAAAAAAAAAAAAAAAAAAAGGGGATAATAATAATAAAGTTGCCCAACATGTTGCATTGAATACCTCCTTGACACTCTTGGCTTTAACATTGGGGCAACTAGTAACTTTTCTACACTGATCTGTGAACAATGATATCTTTGCAACCCTGCATATGCTTCAGTGTCCTATAGTTTTTTTTTTATTTATTTATGTTTTTAATCTGCATTATTTTTCTTTTTTTAGGTTGTCAAATAGCACACATATTCTCTTAACCATTCCATTAACAGAAGTGCTCAAAGCACTAGTGCTCATTCATTTTAGCATTTGTATTTTTTATTAAAAAAGGTACATTTTAACCATCTGAGTGCCAGAGTAGTATGGCACTCAAAGGGTTAAGTTCTTAAGTTACATGCAACTCTTTGTATCCAGAACATCCTGTTTCTGCATTGTATAGTAACTGGGCTCAAATGTATATTACTTAATTCTGTCATTTTGAAAGGCTGTATGTTTGTAATATTTGCTATATAACAGATCTTAATAGTAGAAGCAATAAATCTAGTATTCAATAAGAGGTCTCCTTTTTATACTTCCTACATTTTTAAATGCCTATCTATCACTGGAACAAAGATTGTCTTTTCATATATTCTGAAATACAGCACCACCAATTTTAAACCCTGGAGTACATTTTGTGAGTGGCAGCCATTTTATAAGAAAAAAAAAAGAGCTTTAATCTGCCCATGTTTAGAACAAGACCATCTGTGGACAAATGTATTAAATGTCAGTTAATGCTGATTTGGATAGAAATCTGACTTGAAACCTATTTTAAAGATAAGATAAATTACACACAATGTGCAGCATTTATATGTATTCTATTTCAGTCACAAAATGGCTTTTCCTTTGTGCAGCAAAGCTAGGCTGACATTCTGTGATAGTCTGTGCACTCCACAAGCAGGAGGAGGAAGTTGCTTTCCAGGAGTTCAAAGGCCATCTTGTGTTTAGCTATGGATCTGATTGGCTAACAACGCCTTAGTAACAGGGGGTGTTGGCAGTGCTGAGAAGCAGTCCCTCTCATATGTCATCAGCAGGAGCATAGTTAGCAAGCCGCTCCCTCTTTCTGCAAGAACACTACAGCTTGCTCAGCCAGCAGGAAACAGATTGTACAATACAGACTGACTTTTTTAGGCGATCAGTGAGGATATTTAATCTTGCTAGCCTTATATTGGTGTATTTTTCAAGTTCAGAAATCCACAATAGTTTTATTATAGTTGTGTTTTTTTTTTAATGTTGAGCTTTTTACCCTTTTGAGGTCAAGACAACACAATTTACATTTATATTATTTTTATATATATATTCTCCCCCCCCCCCCCCCCCCCCCCCGCCGGGCAGGTTGCATTTCATAATCCTAATCTTTTAAAAAAAAAAAAAGACTAAACCCTTTCAGTGCCATCCGAGGGGTGCACTCAGGCACTGAAAGGGTTAAATGGGAAATGTTTGCTTAACAACTGGTTTTGTAATGCACACACACTGTATATAGCGCTAACATGCATGCACTCACCCACCAGATGCGCAACACGCACTTACTCAACCACCCACCCATAGATGCACAACACGCACTCGCTCAACCACCCACACATAGATGGTATCCTTTAAAAAAAAGTCACGTATAAAATATTGCGTGGCTAGAAACCGCATTAAGCATGTCACCTTGTACAAAATGGTGACATGAAAATCTCGTATTGCATAAAAGCACGAGGTTCTCATGTCGCCTACTTAAAGGTTGTCCGATGCACAATTAAATAGCAATCAAACATGCAAACAAAATAAAAGTGCTGTTTCCTCTTGTGCACTCATTCTTCCCAGTGTGTGTGTGTGTGTGTGTGTGTGTGTGTGTGTGTGTGTGTGTGTGTGTCTCTGTCTCCCCCCCCCTCACCGTGCTCCTTCAATCCCGGTGCGCAATGAAAGAACATTGGAGGAAAAAAAAAAATATATAACAGAGCATGGACACATGTTTTGCAAAGAAAATAAGTGCTGCACAGCGCTGCATGTCTCTTTCTCTTCCCCCTCCACTCCCTTCTTTGAGTGTAGAATAACAGGACAAGGGAGCGGGGGTGGTGGGGGGGGGAGAGACATGCAGAGCTGTGCAGCACTTATTTTGCTCACCAGGCAGCGGTGCTGTACTACATTGGGAAGAGTAAGTGCACAAGGGGAAGCATAATTGCATGTTTGAATGTTATTTAATTGCGCACCAGGCGACCTATAAACAGGCGACATGAGAACCTCGCTCTTTTATGCAAAGAGAGATTCTCATGTCGCCATTTTGTACACAGCAACATGCTTAATGCGGCTCCTAGCCGCGCGATATTTTATACGCAACTTTTTATATATATATATATGAACCCCCATAGATGCTCTCGCTCAACCACCCACCCATAGCCGTGCAACATGCACTTGTTCAACCACCCACCCATAGACAACTGTATGAACATATTTAAATGTTTGTGTACTTAATATACTTTATTAATTTGATCTCTGTTATAGACTGGTACTTGGCTTACAATCTGGTAGACTTTTGACCATTAAATGAGCAGTAACATCTCCTAATAAACACACACCTTTCCTGTGTCCAGAAAATCCTCATGGATCATATCAATGCACTTTCCTTTGTTCAGGATAGAACATTTTCAGTTAGTCCTGTGTTTCATGTCCATGGAGGAGGACATGATATTTCTTAGCAGAACCACAGAACATCAGTCATCTCATTGCACATAGGACCAGAGGGTTGTGCAACACACTGCAAAGCATTTGATTCTTTAAGGGTGAAATAGGCTGATTCTTCCTACTTTTGCTTGGGGAAAAAAAAACTGTCATTGCTGCTTCCATGGACATCCTGGACTGTCTGTATCTCTTGAACAAAGGCACAAGGGCAAATTTTCATAAAGGGGGGTTAGGATTTTATGGCTATATTAAGGTAAGCTGTTGGTTGTACTGTTTGGTTCCTTTAGGACTACTTAAACCTACTGTGAGGAGGTGTGAAGTAAGCTAACCTGCAGAAAAGATTATTATGTTCTGGTAAATGTTAAATTATCTTGCTTAAGGGACTCTAATGTCCCATAAAAAAAATCAACTTTTGTAGATGTTAAAAAGACAGACTGGTCACAAATCCTTTCTCTCAAACTTGTATGGTTTGAGAGATATTCACATTGAAAAATCATCCCTCCCACCCTCCTTCCCCTTCTGACGTCAACATCTAGCTGACAGCAGGAGATCCCAGTCCGGGGGCCAGCTGGCGCCTCTGCAGCAGAGCTGATATTGCATTCTTTAAACACAATTACTTAATTGGAAAGGTCTACAAAGTGTGCCTGCTTTGCAAGCACACTTTGTAGACCTTTCCAATTATCGTATTGTTTAAAAATTATTACTTTTCTGCTCTGCTGAAGAACTTCCTCGAGTCAGCTGACTTGAATCTCCTGCTGTTGCTTTACAGCTGACATCAGGTGAAGGGGTGGGGGGGAACTATCAATGAGAATATATCTCAAACCATAGCGGTTTGAGAGAGAGTATTTATGGCACACAGTTTATTTTTTTTTTAACAACTACAAAAGTAGAAGATTTTTATGGGATATTACTGTCCCTTTAGGTGTATTTCATACAGCAGTCAGATACACCTATTTTTCCATTATGTCTGCATTTCCTTATCAGTACATATCTTGGTTTAATTTTATTTATGTTTCATATTGTAGGCATTAAAAAAAAATATTAACAATGTAAGTCTCATCTCTCAACCTTTACAGTTTGAGAGATATACCATGCTTAAGTTACCTCTTCCTGGTTTGGAGAGAAGTCAGCGCTCTAGCTGACAGCTGCAGAATCCGGTCGTTTGACTGGACAGCAGCTCTTCAGCAGAGATGAAATTCCCTCTATTTCGAAATAAATACTTCATTGGATTGGTCTACATACTGTGCTTGGTTTGCAAGCACACTTTGTAGAATGTTCCAGTGAAAGATTTATTTCTAAATAGCGTGATTTCAGCTCTGTTGAAGAGCCTCCGTCTGATCAAATGACCGTATTCTACAGCTGTCAGCTTGAGCGCTGACTTCTCTCCAAACCAGGAAGAGGTAACTTAAGCATGGTATATCTCTCAAACTGTAAAGGTTGAGAGATGAGACTTACATTGTTGTTTTTTTATGCCTACAATATTAAAGAAATATAAAATTAACCATTACTATCCCTTTAAATCTGCCTGTAGTACAATGGCTCTCAAACCTGTCCTGAAGTGCATCCTATCCAACAGTGAATGCTTTCAAGATGTCCAGAATTAAAGACAAGGGAATGTTGGTGTATTGGAACTGTTACGTACATAGCTTTTAGTTTTCATTGACCCTTTGAGTGCCAGGGAGGTATCCAGTGCATTGCTGTGCAATACATGGAATGGCTCAATGGCACACAAAGTGTTAAATGTGTCTATTTAAGCTGAGTGTAACCATTTTGTTCTTATTTAGGAGTTGGTGAGTCTAATCTCAGCAGAGCCATATTCTCTGATTTTGTCACATAAAGCCTGTATTTTTTTACTCGTCAGTCCAGAAAATCGCCTCATTCCAGCTTCTTAGGTTGATGAAACCAGTCCCTACCAAAGGGGTGACCTAAATCAATAAGGAAGAAAGACCATGCAAATCCTTTTAAGATAATATCACCCACTTGGTGTGGTGGAGACTTGGAAAGATGAGGACAAAAAAACAACACATTTTATTTATATATATATTTATTTGCTATTGGGGAAAAATATTATAAAGCGCATTTAAACTATTATATTAATAGGCAATAATGAGTGATAGGTCTGCTTTAACTCTGGCAGATCCTTTGACTAAACTACTGATCCTAAAAACTGGCACAGTTTGAGGGTATGTTCTTGAGGACATTTGAGCGCCCTGCTGTAATGCACATAAATTCATGACCATCAGTATGCCTCAGTAGTTCTGAGTCGTAGTATGAGTTGCTAGTCTTTATCAGTTTGCAGACAGAAACAAATAGCAGGATACTACAAAAGATTAAAACAGTAATTAAGAAAAACATAACTCTTAACGTCTCTAGATCTCCATTTGGATGTGGGAGGCTTATGAAAGATACACAGGAGGGTTGTAGTGGATCCTGGTCAGTCCTGCAGAATGTCCTTTTTTTATTTTATTTTTTTTATTATAAATATTCTTCTTTAAAGGGATAGTGTTAGTTAAAAAATACTAATCCCTAGGTTAAGGCCCTTGCATAAAGATGAAAAATGCCCCCAGCGGCACCTCTGAAACCCTTATGGTTTGAGAGATAACCGCTTTCAAAGTTTGCCCCTGGCTGACATCAGCATTCTAGCTAACAGCAGGGGAATCCTCTCCTGAGATCAGCCAGCAACTCTGTAGTAGAGCTGAGATCTCATTAATAAACAAGAAATCCATCATTAAAAAGGTTTTCTGTGTGTGCTTGGTTTTGCAAGCACATGTAGAAGACCTTTTAAGCGAAGGATTTTTTTTTTTTTTTTTTTGGTTAATGCGGTCCTGGCTGTTCTGCAGAGCCGCAGATGGTTCCGGGACCGGATTCCCAGGCTAACCTAGAATGCTGACGTCAGCCAGGGGCGAACTTTGAAAGCAGTTATCTCTCAAACCATAAGGGTTTAAGAGATGCCGCGGGGGGCATTTTTCATCTTTATTCAAAGGCTTTAACATAACGATTAGTATTTTTTAAGTAACACTATCCCTTTAAAACAGAAATCTGGTTGCATTCCTGTAAAAAGGATAGATTTCAGTTTAACTTTCTGTCTGTTCCAGGTTTTGCTTTTATAGCGTGTAAACGATCTGGTGCTCAATAAATACAGGAAACTGCAAATCGCAATGTAAAATATCTAAACAGATAAACCTGACTGCTGTAGGAATATGTTACCCTCTGGCTATTTAAAGGGTTAAATAATTGTGGGTTCTTGAATGGCATGGTACTTTGTAATCAGCCATTTGCCCTCTGCTTAATAAGCTCTTCTCGAAGTATAACTTAACCCATTGTAGTACAAGAGGGGTCTGCAATATGTTACACACTGTTCTGCCACTCAAGGGGTAAACTTTAGTGCAGGGGATATTGATAAATTCATATATTAACCCCTTAATGACCAGCGCGTGCACATGTGGCCGGCACTTGAGGACCATGGGACATTTTTTGATCCGATTCGGGGCTCCCTGTACTTCGTGCCCTGAATTCCATGACGTGCCAGGACTGTCACTGGTCCTTAAATGCTGGACAGCCGTGTCATTCCGGGCACGTCAATGGACGCAAAGGGGTTAAAGTGATGTCCAAGTCTACTTTAATTTTTTTGGTAACACAATGCTATTTCTCTGTTGTCCAATACAGGTTACTGCTAACTTTGGGTAGGAGATCCGCCCCTTTAAGTAGGCAGGAACAATTCTAGAAGTGAATGCAGGTGGTGGAGCCTGCCTGCCTTCCTTCCTTGGCTGCAGCTAGCTAATCAACCCCAGTAAGATTTGTTCTTTGGTTGAAGAGAGAGGCAAGAGAAGAGTTCTGCTATAGCTTTAGAAATTTTTTAGTTTTCTGTTAGAAATGAAATACCACCATTAGGCAGATTATCATAACTAACAATGCCGTTAGATGTGGCTAGCTCAGTATCCAGGTGCTTTTTGTGGACCTTAAGCCATGGGTGGGTGGGTGGGGGGGAATCTTGGGTTCAAGTTCTTTCCCCAGGAGTTGCCCACTGAGGTTACTTCTTACTACATGGTAATCTGAAGACAGAAGACCTGCAGGAAAGGTGAGCAACCCTTTGACTGCTGCAGGTTCACATGTCCCACAGTGCTCCTCCGCACAGGGGTTTTTCCTTTGGAGTTCCTATTGCACACTCCTGCACTAACTGCAATCTGTATGTCTGCTGGATGTTTTGGAGCAAGTTTCATTGGTAACTTAACCCTTTAGCTCCTGGTTTTGCATCTTTTTTGGGGGGTTGTTGGCACTTTCCCTACTGGGTTCAGTGTTTATTGGGTTTAGTGACATGTCTTAGTAATGGTTGGTGCACATTTACTTCTCATTTGTAACTTTTCAAAATTTGTGTTCCGCTTTTACCGCATAGATGCCATTGCTCCATTCACTCCTATGGGACTGTACAGTTTGGGACATATCTCTGCAACTGCTCATCGTAGCAACTTCAGAGATGGCTCATTTTGTTTGTCTGCCCTTGCTCTATTATCCGGTTAATGTTTTATGTGGGGGGCTCAGGGGGCTTCAGGCACTGTTGGGGTAATTTGTCTGGGAAAACTACATTTCCCATGAGCGCTTGCTTCATGTGCTTGTTTCAGATTGGCTGACAAGAAACTTGGTCTCCCTGAAGTCTATTTTTGCCACCGTTGGTACTGCCATGCATTTGCCGCAGCGTGGGTGAACCGGGCCATTGCGGTCTGGACTGAACAGCTCACCCTGTCTGTCCGTCGGGGTGCTTCTACTTCGGATAGTTGCAGCTTGTCAACGTTTCTGAGGCCCAGCACTATGTTTCTGCTGCCTTATTTGATGCCATACGTTTGGTGGCAAGGGTCTCCACCATGTCTGTGGTTGCCAGACGAGCTCTTTGGCTCAAGATCTGGTCTGCTGACAATGCTTCCAAGAAAGCTTTGCTCTCGTTGCCTTTTCAAGGTACCTCTTTGTTTGGGCCAGATCTTAAGGATCTGATTAGTGAGGCCACAGGGGGCAAGAGTACCCTTCTGCTTATGGTCCCCAGGAAGAAGACACACATTAAAGGGATAGTAATACTTCGTTTTAACTTTATTTTATTTTGTAGGCATTAAAAAAACATGAAGAATGATATAAGTCTTATCTCTCAAACCTTTATGGTTTATGAGATATTCACAAGCAAAGTTTCCCCCTCCCGCCCCTTTTACCTACTGTAAACAATCTATTCTCAGATGTGGAATGCAGTCCATAGACTGGACAGATAACAGAAGGGGACACTCTTATTCCTTTGAAAACAATGAAATCCCTGCCCCCCTTGACAAGCTTTTCAGGTTTTTCTGTTATCTTAATAGAAGATTGTCCCTCTCTGCAGTCTTCCTGGGCATCTCCCTTCTGCCCTGGCTGAAAAGTGTTACATCAGTAAAAGGGGCGGGAGGGGGATACTTTGCTTGTGAATATCTCTTAAACCATAAAGGTTTGGGAGATAAGACATATCATTATTCATGTTTTTTTAATGCCTACAAAATAAAATAAAGTTAAAACGAAGTATTACTATCCCTTTAAGTGTAATCTGCTTTTTCGTCCCTTCCAGACTGAGACACGTCCGGTGAACCAGACGGTTCCCTCAGCTTTGCGTTCCTCCTCCAAGACTAAGGCTTCCAAGCCTCCTTCGGCATGATTCGCCGACCCCAGGTCCCGACTGTGCTGTGGGTGGCCGTCTGCGTCATTACCACAGCGTCTGGGAGGATTCAGTGGCAGACCCGTGGGTTTTGCAGGTGGTGGAGGGAGGATACAGGATCCCTTTCTTCTCTTCCTCCCTTTTGTTTTTTTCCCTCTCATACGCCCCAGGGTGTAGAGAAAAGCCATCTGTTCAATGGCACTATCCAGGCGCTTCTGGACAAGGATGTTCTGGAACCTATTCCAGTTCAGGACAGAGGTATGGGTTTTTACTCAGACCTCTTTGTGGTCCCCAAGAAGGACTGTGGTTGTCACCCCATTTTGGATTTGAAGGATCTCAATTCCTTTGTGAACAAGACTCCTTATCACCAGGAGTCCCTACGGACGGTGATTGCTGCTATGTCCCCAGGGGAATTCCTTGTGCCTTCAGATCTTCAGGACGCTTATCCATGTCCCTTCATATTCACGTGGAACTGAGTTTGTTGTGGTGGCTCTATCTCTCCAGTCTGCTGAAGGGCAAGTCCTTCCTGGTATCCTTGTGGACCATGTTGACGACGGGTGCCAGCCTTTCTGGCTGGAGAGTGGGAAAGGCTCGCCTGAGTGCTCAAGGTCGGTGGTCTCCGGAGGTGTCTTTCCTTCCCATCAACATGTTGGAGCTTTGTCATTGGACACCCCAGCTGGAAGAATGCCCAGTCTGGGTTCAATCCGACAACGCCACTGCTGTGGCTTACATCAACAACCAGGGTGGAACAAGAAGTCTTGCAGCTTGGTTAGAGGTCGAGGCTATTTTGTCCTGGGCAGAAGATCATGTTCCTGCTATTTCCGCAGTGAACATTCCTGGCATAGACAACATCATGGCAGACTTCCTCAGTCGACACACAGTGGACAGTGGAGAGTGGGAACTGCACCCAGAGGTGTTCACCCTCATTGTTCAGAAGTGAGGTCTTCCTTGCATTGACCTGATGGCGACAAGACACAACCGGAAGGTTCCGATCTTCTGCTCTAGCTGGAGGTATCCTCTAGTGATGGATGCCATGTCCATTCCTTGGTTATTTCCTTTGGCTTTACATCTTTCCTCCCTACCCCATGTTGCACAGAGTGTTACGGAAACTGAGACTGGAGCTCTTTCCAGTCATTCTGATTGCTCCGTACTGGCCTCGTCAGGCTTGGTTTCTGGAGCTTCTAGATCTGTCAGTGGCGGGGCCTTTCCGAACTCCCTTGCCATCTGGATCTTCTTCTACAGGGTTACCTGTGGAAGGAGGATGTCCATTGTCTAGCTTTGACAGCTTGGAAATTGAATCCACAATACTGAAGAAGAATGGGTTTTTCTTCTTGTGTGGTGGCTGCTATGCATAGTGCCAGCAAACCTGTGTTTTCTAAGGCCTACCATCGTGTCTGGTCGACCTTTCTTTCTTGGTGTGCTGATAGGGACCTGTCTCAGGAATTTGATCTACCTACGGTCCTTGTTTTCTTGCAGGATGGTGTGGATAAGGTCCTCAGTTTGAGCTCCCTTAAGGTTCAGACTTCTCCTCTCTCTCTGTTTATTTTTTTTTTTTTTTCAGAGGAGCATTGCTATTCTTCCTGATGTCAAGGTCTTCTTTCAGGGCGTTGGTCATACTCTTCCTGTTTTCAAGACTCCTGCTTCTCAGTAGGATCTTAACTTGGTTTTGGCCGTCCTTTAGCACCCTCCCTTTGAGTCCTTGGCTACTATTCCTCTACTGCTAACGTGCAAAATGGCCTTTCTCCTGGTGATTGTGTCTGTTCGTCGTGTCGCTGAGTTGCATACTTTTGTCTTGTGGACCACCCTTTTTGGTGTTTTACAAAGACAAGACGGTGCTGCGCACTTCTCAGGAGTTTCATCCGAAGGTGGTCTTTGAGTACCAGTTAATCAGGAAATTGTGGTGCCTCCTTTCTGCCCTGACCCTACCTCCTGCCAAGCAGAGGGATCTCCACTTAGATGTGGTGCGTTGTCTCAAGTTTTATGTACATCGCACTGAGTCCATTAGAGAATCTGACGCGCTGTTCGTCATTCCTGAGGGCACCAGGGCAGGGAGATCTGCATCCAAAGTGACTATTGCGTCTTGGATCAAGTCTACTATTCGTAAGGCTTACGAGCTGAGGAAGAAGCCCGTTCCCTTTCGGGTTATGGCTCATTCTACCAAATCTATTGGGGCTTCTTGGGCTTACAAGAATCAGGCCTCCGCGTATCAGTTGTGCAAGGCGTCACTTGGTCATCTGTGCACACCTTATAGATGCACTCCCGAGTTGATGTGCTGACTCCAGCTTTGGGAGAAAGATCCTGGAGTCTGTCTTGCCTATCTAGGATCTTCTTCGATTCTTTAGTGCTTCCATCACTTTTGAGCCCTGTTGGCTCTAGTTCAGCGTGCTGTGCGACAGTTCTGGGGGGGGGGGGTGTTACCCCTGTTCAGTGTCCATTGACACTTCATTAGTTTGTTGGGCGATCTCTGATCAGATGGTTCATATATGCTTTGGAGACTTTGGGGGCCTGGTCCTTGCCTTCCTTCACGCCTCTGGGAAACTGAATGGTTGGACATCCCAAAGATACCAGTAACCTGTATTGGACGACAGGGAAAAGAGGATTTTAGTCTTACCTGTTAAATCCTTTTCTCTTAGTCCATACAGGTTACTGGTCTCCCACCATGTCAAGGGACCATGCTTGGCTTTCCTGTGGCAGACTGTGGGGGTCCTTCGGGGTCATGCTCACAGGAGTCTTCTTTCCCTTTTACTATCTAGTCAATAGTTAGTGTCTCAAATATTACTGGGGCTGATTGGCTAGCTGCAGCCAAGGAGGAAAGGTAGGTTCCACCCCCTGCATTCACTTCTAGATTTGTTCCTTCTTACTTAAAGGGGCAGATCGCCTACCCAAAGTTACCAGAGGATTTAACAGGTAAGACTAAAATACTCTTTTATTTCATTACTTAGAGATTTGTAGTTCAAGTGTTATTGAAGCCTAAAAGAAAGGGGCTTTCCCTGCATCACTGATCATCTCTGTCTTGTCCAAATGGAGTACAGCGAGAGAATCCTGCCTTCCTTCATCAAAGGGGGCAGGGTTTTCCTTAAACTTGGTGTGTGAAGATTGTCCCTCGCTCCATCCGTCCGGTCCAACGACTGAATTACAGATCTAAGGGGATGCTGCAAGGAGGGTGCTCCTTTCAGCTTGAATAGCGCTTGAACTAAAAATATGTGAGTAATGAAATATAGCACCGTGTGTTTAAACCCCCCCCCCCCCCCCCCAAAAAAAAAAAAACAACTGAAGACTCACATCAACTTTAATTACTATCACTTTAAATATCTGGTGAAAATGTTACTTTGCCTAGGTCAGTGCTGAGGGGCTTTATGTATAACTGAATTTGGGGTGTGCTAACTGTGGTTAAAGGGGATGTATCACCTCTAAATAACTTAGGCTAAATAGTTAGGTTATATAGCAAATCTAACTAAAAGTGTGTTAACTTATTTATTTTTTCTTTAAGCTTTATTTTGTCTAAATTGAAGTTATAAAGTCTTCCCTGCAGCTTCTTCTGGACAGAATGTGGTTACTTGCTCTGTACCGCAGTCCACCACTCTGCCTCTTCTCCCCTCCCTCTCTCCAGCCTCCTCCAATGATTGAGGCTTTGTCTGTAAGCTGGAGCGGTCTCATTGGCTAGATATGCAGAAGTAGCTGCAGGGAAGACTTTATAACTTCAATTTAGACAAAATAAAGTTTAACCCCTTAAGGACCAGCGGTCCAGGGAAGTTACCTTCCTTTAAGGACTGCTTTTATCCTTGCCGACGCGCCAGTACACGTGACCTGTTACGCGTACTGGCGCGCCACTTTGAGGCCTAAGAGAGGCCTCGGAGCGATCAATTTTAGGCCTCATTTTTACTTAAAGCGCTCCCGGTAGAGCGTTGTAAGTAAAAAGTACATGACGTGCTATGACCGTCACTGGTCCTTAAGGGTATAAGGACTGTGACAGTCATAGCACGTCACGTAGTCCTTAAGGGGGTTAAAGGGACAGTAATGTTTCACAAAAACAGCAGCTCTGATTAATCTTCATTTGTATTTGAGCCATAGAGAGTGTTGCTTCAATACTGTCAGAGTTGTAGTTCAAGAGTAATTGAATGATAAGGTATCCCCCTCCCGCCCCTTTTACCTGGTGTAAGCCCCCTCTCTTCAGATGTGGAATCTGGTCCATAGACCAGACCTCTCACAGCAAGGAACAATCTTCTTGCTGTGAGAACAATGAAAACCCTGCCCCCCTTGACAGGTTTTTCAGCTTTTTCCCTTATCTTAATTGAAGATTATTCCTCTCTGCAATCTACCTGGACACACCCTGCTGCTCTGAGGTGAGCAGTGTTATATCACTAAAAGTGTCAGGAGGGGGATACTTTATCATTCAGTTACCCTTGAGCTACAACTCTGACAGTACTGAAATAGCACTCTCCAAGGCCCAAATACTATGATGATTAATTATAGCTGCCTCTATTATGAAACATTACTATCCTTTAAAACAAATAAAAATATATAACACTTTTAGTTCGCTATATAACCTGATTATTTAGCCTAAGTTATGTAGAGGTGAAACATCCCCTTTAATGTTTTTATTTGTAATGAGAGCATCAGTTCAAGTAGAAGAAACAACTTTGAATAATAGTACACTAAGTGGAAGGTCTTGAAAATATTAATGCCCCTATGAATTTTGCACTTGTACAAAAGAATCCTGGATGCTATGTCATTGGAGGCGGCTATGACAGATAGAACTACCTTAGACTGATTGCATGGTCCTAGTCTTAACTTGGCATTATTCGGGGGGGGGGGGGTTGTTTGGAGGTTGGTTTCAACTCATTGCTCTGCATGTCCTTCTTTGGCTTCTTTATTTTTAATCTGACTGAAAACCAACAGAAAATATTGCATGTGCTGTGAAGGAAATTGTTTACTAATACATAAAGAGCCTCCTATTTAACCATGCATTTTAATAAAGTAAAGTGTAATAATTCTGGGGCAAACCAACTGCTCTATAAGGGAGATATAAAAATTCCCATTTGATTTTCATAGGGACATATAATCCCCTGAATGATTAGACCTCTGTGTTGCTTTGCAATGTGTTGAAGACATCAAAACAGTAACATAGTTGACAGCGAAGCTTAAAAAAACCCCCAAAAAAACACCTGAAGACCTTTTCCAATTTAGCCCCAAACTGGTAAAAAAAAAATTCCTTTCTGACTCCAAATGGCAGTCAGTTCCCTGGATCAACAACCTATCTGCATTGTAGCCATCCTTGTATAATAATTTGCTAGGATGTTTGTCAGAGCAGTCATGCTCAGTAGAGACTGCCTGCGCTGCAGTCTTGCACAGTATAGTCTGGCTGAAAGGGATAGTAATGTTTCATTTAAAAAAAAAAAAGCATCTCTAATTAATCATCATAGTATTTGGGCCTTGGAGAGTGCTATTTCAATTCTGTCAGAGTTGTAGTTCAAGAGTAATTGAATGATAAAGTATCCTTCTCCCTCCTCTTTTACTGATATAACACTGCTCACCTAAGAGCATCAGGGTGTGTCCAGGTAGAATACAGAGAGGAACAATCTTGAGTTAAGATAAGGGAAAAAGCTGAAAAACCTGTCAAGGGGGCAGGGTTTTCATTGTTCTCACAGTGAGAATATTGACCCTTGATGTGAACTGTCTGGTCTATGGATTGGATTCCACATCTGAGGAGTGGGGGCTTACACTAGGTAAAAGGGGCGGGAGGGGGGATACTTTATCATTTAATTACTCGAACTACAACGCTCACAGTAATGAAATAACTCTCTATGGCTAAATTGCTATGAAGATTAATTGGAGCTGCTGTTTTTGTGAAACATTACTATTACTTTAACGTGCCGTGGCCGGGCTAGAGTCCTCTCTGCACACGTTACTGGGACCACTTGGTGAGCAGCAAGGCTCCGGGCACCAGCCGAGGCTGCTGGTTGGCACTGTGGTCCGTGTACACAGGCTTTTAAACCAATCTATCATAATTTTCACTATTGTTCTGTGCTAAATAGGCATCCACTGCATTTATGAAAACAGTTACAGTATCTGCACGTACATCATCCCGAGGCAAAGCATTCCATAGCTTTAAAGCCCTTCCTTTTAGTCAAAATCAAGGGGTTAAAGCCCCACTTATTATCAATGGGAATTTCAAGAATGTATATCTGTCCTTTATGGTGTAGTTTGTTGCAGAATTACTAAATTTTCGTTTTGAAAATAATTGTGCCAGAGGAGTGTGCAGCGCATTGCAGTGTCCTGCTCATCCCCTCAAACTCTAATTGGGTTAAACTTAATAGTCACAGCTCTAAATAATGACTCTGGATTTTGAATTGGCACAGTGAGTAGACTTCTATAGAACTAACAAAAAAGATAAGGCCTTGCCCATAAAACTAGTTAACTTTCATTTTATGAAAGGGTAAGTAGTAATTTGAAAAAGGGATTTGCTCTTGATGTATTATACTTGGATTTTGCAAAAGTCTATGATATTGTGCTTCACAACAGGTTACTGCATAAATTAAAAGGTTTCAGTGTGGTAGGTGATATATGTGCATGGATAGATAACTGGTTAAATGATGAAAGAGTTGTTGTAAATGGTTCAGTCCTGGGCCCAGTGCTTTTTAATGTTTTAATCTAAAGTGGGTATTGAAAGTGGTGTCTTGATCTTTGAGTACACTAATCAGTGACCTGGCAGAAAAGTGGCAGGTGATGTTTAATGTGGATAAATGTAAGGTTATGCATTTGGGCTGTAGAAACAAACCTGCTAGCTACTTGGGTAATCTTCATTAGAAAAAATTTACGAGTACTAATAGATGATAGACTTCACACACCTGCTGGAAGAGCAAATGGGGGTATTATCCTGCATAAAAAGGGGTATAGATGCATGGGGCGGGAATATAATAAGCATATTAATTCTTAGGAAGGCCTCATCTAAAATATGGAGTACTGTTTGGGGCACCAGTTCTTAAGAGACATTATTCAACTGGAAAAAGTGCAGACATGCAGCAAAACTGATATAGGGCCTGGAGGATCTAACTTATAAAGAGAGGCTAGCGAATTGTGCTTGTTTACATTAGAGAGAATGTGATACAGTGGTGATACAGTATGGTTACCATTTACAAATTATAAATACAAAGAACTCTACAAGGAACAATTTACTCAAAGAGCTGTGAAAAGAACAATAAGTCATCCATTAAGACTAGAGGAGAGTTTTCAACTAAAAAAAAAAAAAAAGGAAGGGTTTTTTATTTTTTACAGTAAGGGCAGTAAAGTTGTGGAATTCTATTCCTCAGGATGCTGTGCTTGCAAATATACTAATGGCTTTCAAAAAGTAATGTATACTTATTTAGCTTACAACAGTATTGAGAATTATGACAGTTGACTTCAAAGAAGATACAATTTTGATCCAGGGAAATATCTGACTTCCATTTGGAGTTGGGAAGGAATTTTTTTTTTTACCCACTTGGGGCTTCATTGGAAATGGCTTCCCCTGGATCAGCAGGGGTGATATGGTCAAGATGAACGCATGTCTCTCTTTTTTTCCCTTCCCTTTTCTTCTCAGCCTCATCAACTGTTACTCATTTGCATAAAGAAACAGGCCAAGCCACACAAGGAGAGGAGTGATGATGGCAGAGAGGGAAAGACCGGATGAAGGATGTGGAAGACATGTTGAAGGGGAATGTATGGTGGTATAGTAGTTGGAAGACATGTTGATGTAGTGGTGGCATAGTGGTGAAGGGAGGCATGATAAAGCTGTAGGGGTTGATGGAGGGGTGGCAAGACTATATCTAATAAGTTGTAATGTGGCAAAGAAGGTGTTAAGTGCATCTGTCACTCATTTGTGGGTCTGCTCCACCCATGAAGCAGGGTATGTCTTGGAGTCATCCTCATAATTCATAGTATTGAGGAACCCGCTGAGTGACAATAAGCCTAGACCTGTCCAGGGATGTCCTTCCATGGTTGTCCTCATTAGTAGTATTCGCTGGCTCCATGTGCACACAGGTGTTCTGCGGTGACACAGCAAAAGCTGGATTGATCTTCGTCTGCACCGGTCAGGGAAGCTGTTTCAAAGGTGCCAATGCTCATGTAACTTCACATGAGCAACTGGCTCTCTTAAAACAGCCTCCTCGCCCAGCACAGCCGTATCATGCATCTGAGAGCTCAGTCCAGCATTTGTACCATGAATTCAGGTCACCTATCTGCACATGCAGCAAGTACTCGAAGATATACCCTTCTCTATGGGGGGGGAGGTCAGAGTCTGAAACAGGTGAGTGGGTGAGACATTCATTTAACCCTTTGTGTCACCCCAACCTGTTTAACATGGACTGTTGAAAGTGTGAAAGGATGTCATAGTCCTTGCCAAGATTCTGTCAAAATCACGCTCCCTTGTATGTTTTACAGAGGCAGTGAGGAAGAGATTAGCATATCTCCTCCTTACTGTCATCCTTGGGGTGTGGCAGGGATTGCTTGAGAATTTTCCATCATGAGTTCTGTGGATGTTTGTCACAAGCAAGATGTGCCTCATTACTTTTTTTTTTTTTTTCTCTTTTGATCAGGTATACAGTGTGGAAATAATTATATTGCTCAGTAGTGGAAAGAAAATAGTAAAGCTAATTTCTGTTGGTTTCAAAATCTGCATCTTTTTTTGCAGATTACAAATGAAAGCATGGAGACTTCTCCCCTAGGCATTTTCCCCACCCCCTGTCTTCTAACTTGGTTGTTTTTTTTGGGTTAGTCAATCAACCTCTGCTGCATGAAGGGAGGAATGCAATAAAGTGCAAGCTGTGTTTATTGCTGTGTTCACTATAATGCAATTCAGTCAAAATGTTAATTAAAAAAACAGGACCTCCCAGACACTGGGTTATTGAGATTTATTCATTTGAAATAGGTAGAAACTTGTTCGGAATTTGGCCTTGTTTTGTTCTCAAGGCCTGAACATTGAAATCTCCACTTTTAAAGGGGAATTATTCAGTTTTTAGTAAGTGGCTCTTAACCCTTGTCAGGTATTCAATGCATTGCAAACAATGCGTAGGATACCTTTATGGCATTCAGTTAGTTATTTTTTTATCGAAGGGTTTACCTAAGTAGTTGTCTATATACAGCAGTCTGTATTTAGTGCTTGCATTTTATCACAGCTGTACTATGTAGCTGCACATGACATGTTATCATAGCTAGAACACTTCCATGATTTTAAAGGGCCATGGGTGGTTAATCTCCTAGAGACTGAAGCATATTTTAGAGGTGAACACTAAATACAAGACTAAAATGGAAATCAGCAATTATATAATTGCTGCCACAAAGTGCTAAAAATAAATAGATTTATTTATGAAGGCCTCCTACCTAAGTTCTATTAACCCACTGAGTGCAATGGGGATTTTCACCATATTACTCTGTGCTGGCTAACAGTGAAGGGTTAATGACTTTATTGCTAATTTGTTTAGCGCAAAGTGCCAATTTTTGGTGCTTTTCTGTGAACAACCCACATCAAGAGCCCCTGCCACCCACACCCCCATTCCTTCTGTTTCTAAAGATACCATTAGTTTGTGGATATCCCATAACATGACCCCAAAATTTTACCCAACGAAACATGTATTTTACATTTTCATTACTGGAATTTCAGACTTTCATGGAGTGTCCACTAGCAGATATTTGTGGTTCAAAACATGTTATTAAAGTGGAACATTCTCATGACAAAAACTTCTGTCCATGGGCTTTACTTAGCACAACGAGATTAGCAGTTTTGTTTTGTTTTGTTTTGTTTTGTTTTTTTGTTGCCTACTATTGAGGTTACGAAGTCTTAAAATCGGGCACTTCTGCGTTATGTGGCACAACATCACAGGACTTTCCACCTCCCTCGTTGCTGCCCCAGGGAGCGTGTTCACGCCTCCCTTCGTGGTTGCATATATGTGTGCTATAGTTACAGCAAGCTCCGTTTACCATGCTACTGAGGTTGTGCACCTGTAATGACTAAGCCAATGATTACCTACCTTTGAACAAACAGGAGCTATATGAAAATGTAAGCTATTGGTGTTTCCAGAGGGCTAACTTGTATGTGTACACAATTCCAATTTTAGGAATTGGTCGTTTGCATTTCTTCCCAAAGTCTGGTTTGCTAAGAAATCATCAGAAGATTGAACTATACACTTTCTTTCAAATATACTGAAATTGCTAAAAACCATGGCTTATCATATTAGGCTAGGCCTCCTGTGAAAAATGACTCTCAATTGGTATAAGTTGACTTTTTAAGAGTGCCAGGACCACAAAAGTGTATGGACCACACTCTGTTAGTTATTTTGCTTTTAAATTACTGACTTGTAATTATTTATAGTATAAGGTACAGAAAATATGTATAATCTAAAAATGATACAGGACAAAGTCTAAGGAAATTGCTGAATTTGTATAGGTCCAGTGTGAACAACAACATTTTTGGAAAACTAATCATAGCATTAAAGGGATAGTGATGTTTAAATTTCAGTTTATTTAATATTGTAGGCATTAAAGAAAATTACATTGATGGAGGTCTTATCTCTCAAACCTGGGTAAAGTTCCTCCCTTCAGGCTGTTTCAGCACTCTATGGGACAGCAGCAGATTCCAGTTATTTGACCGGACAGCGGCTCTTCAGCAGATTCAATAGCACGCTATTTAGAAATAAATACTCCATTGGAACGGTATACAAAGTGTGTCTGCTTTGCAAGCACACTTTGTAGACCATTTTAATGAAGTATTTATTCCTACATTGCACGATTTCGGCTCTGCTGAAGATCCACTGGCTGGTGCCGGGACCTGAATCTCCTGCTGTCCACTAGATAGCAGACTTGTCTGAAACAGCCTAGAGGGGTGAACTTTAGCAAGTTGTACATCTCAAATCATAAAGGTTTGAGAGAGAAGACTTACATTGTTGTGCTTATATTTTTTTAACGCCTACAATATTAAATAAACTTATATTTAAACGTTGTATCCCTTTAAAAATCTCAAGGTGACTGTACTGATGGGAAATTTTAGGTTAAAGAGACCGAAATATAAACTGATAATAAAGTATAATACCCGTAACCCTTTTGGTGCCAGAGGGGTATGCAATGCATTGTGTATCCCCTTGGCACTGAAAAGGTTAACAGTGACTTGAACCATGACAAGGCATTTGTGTCACATAATCCCACACAAACCTATGTTGAGTCTTTTGGGTGCCAGAGAGGTTTGCAATGCTTTGTTTTTGATGGATTATGCTCATCCCTGGCACTTGAAGGGTTAACCCACACATTACATAGAATGTCTATTCTATATCCATATTCCATATCAACTTTTTCTGGACCTAGTCATACAACAAAAGGTAAATAGAAATGTCTCTGTTTACAGATGACACTAAGCTTTGCAAGGAAATACATAAAGAACAGGATTTTTTCCCCCCTTCTTCCTTTAGAAAGATTTTGATATTTGGGCAGCAAAGTTCAAGACAAAGTTTAAAGGGATAGTAATGTTTTAAAATAAAATCAGCTCCAACTAATCTTCATAGTATTTGGGCCATGGAGAGTGTTATTTCAATACTGTCAGAGTTGTAGTTCAAGAGTAATTGAATGATGAAGTGTCCCACTCCCGCCCCTTTTACCTAGTGTAAGCCACCTCCCCTCAGATGTGTAATCTGGTCTTAGGACCAGACAACTCACAGCAAGGGACAATCTTCTTACTGTGAGAACAATGAAAACCCTGCCCCCTTGACAAGTTTTTCTCTTATGCTAATTGAAGATTGTCCTTTTTTATCAGTCAAAGGAGTGGCAGGGGGATACTTTATCATTCAATTACTCTTGAACTACAACTCTGACAGTATTGAAATAGCACTCTCAGTGGCCCAGATACTATGAAGATTAATTGGAGCTGCTTTTATTTTGAAACATTGCTATACCTTTAAACTTTGTCTTCAACTTTTCTGCCCAAATATCAAAATCTTTCTAAAGGGAGAAGAGGGGGAAATCCTGTCCCTTTAAGAACGATAAATGTAAGGTTATTCGCATGGGCTGTAAAAACAAACATGCTACATATGCACTAAATAGGAAACTACCTGGGGAAAAAGAGTTAGAAGTTGTAATGACTGATACTGAGAGCGGTTGCCTAGCAACATCTGATGCCAGGGGAAAGAGATGATGCCTGGAAGACACCTTCAGCTGACGCCGTGTATCTGGAGTGGAGGCCTATATCAACGTGACCTGCCCCATGCGTGTTTGTGGGGTGCAAGCAGGAAGCGCCGAAGGCGACAGGAACCCCTTCTCTGAGAGTGGATTTTGTTTGGCTGCCCGCAAAGTTATGCAACATGCTTTTCAACCAAGACCATATTCCTTTTCTGGCATTTAATAAATTATGTTAGCCTGTTGCTGCTTCAAGAACAAACCTCTGGTGTGCACCTTCATTTTTGTCCTCCGCTCCTCACATCATCACTGGGATATAACAGGAGTACTGCTAGAAGATAGATTTCAAGGCAGTGTCTCTCAACTGCTGCAAGATCAAATATTATTCTTTCAATAGTGCCAACATATTCTGCAGAACTGTACAATGGGGAATAGACATACATAGATATTAAATAGTACAAATAGAACATGGAAGACAAAAGGATCAGAGGGCCCTACTCGTGAGAGCTTAGTCTTTGAGGAAGGTAGGTGGGACACGGGAGGAGTAAGTGCTATGGGGTGTAATTGCATTCTGCCACATGAACTGGGGATCAGTGGGTTGGAGAAAGAAGTGCTTTTGAGTTCAGGGGCCCAGGCAAGTAGTGGTTATGTTTTTAGAGAAAAAGCCCATGAACAATGAGGTTGTGGTGGGGTTGTGGGTAGGAGAGTGATTTTTAGAAGGGAATAGGGGAGCAGAAGTTGGACAGGCTGTTGGTGTGACCTTGCTTGTAAAGGTTATGGGGGTAGATGATAGGCTTCCCTGAAGAGGTGAGTTTTCAGAGAGCATCTGAAGGGTGGGTGAGAGCTCAGGTGCAGCATGGGAAAAGTCCTATAGGAGGCAGTGGAAGTATGTAATAAGAGCTGCAGAGAGAAGAAGATCCTGTGCAGAGCTAGGATGGTGAGTGGCCATGTATTTGGAAATGAGATGAAATGTAAGGGCTCTCTAAGTTGCCACCAGAATTATGATCTAATTCCGTATTCTAATGGGAGCCAGTGTAGGGATTGGCAAAGAACAGTTGTATTAGAGGAGCGATATGTGATGTAGATTAGTTTGGCAACAGAGTTCATTATGGACTGTAGTGGGATTAGTCGGGTAGAAAGGAGGCCAATAATGGGTATATATGCACGGGAATGGGATATGATTCTACCTCTGTATAACTCCTTGGTAATGCCTCATGATGAGTGTTGTATCGTTTTGGGCACCTGTTCTTAAACATAATTGAAATAGGAAAAGTGCAAAGACGTGTTGTCATGCCAAGGAATGAGTTGGCCCTCTAGGTTGTATAATTTGTTTTGTATTTGTATGTTGTTCAAAGTGCACCAGTCCTAAGCCATAAAATTAGCGGAGTAGAAAACATCACCAGAAACTGAATGAGTAGATCACCGGAGCAGGACAGTGTCATAAAATATATTGGACCATCTGTTCTGGGTGGAAGTTTATCCAGGGGACATCCAAATAGCCTGAAATAGGGAGAACATCATATTTGGTGTCCAGATATTCACACAGATCTGAGGAATATGATTATTATAACATTATAGAGGTGTGCTGTGGGTTGCATGTTTTGGGAAGTCTTATGATTTTTCAGGTAAAACTCTGCAGTAACATCTTACAGGTCTGATTGAGTGGGTCATAAACTGTCAGGCCAAACCTCCCCCCAGGCAACACCCAGGGGGTTTGGCCTCTTAGAAGGAACTGTGGAAAGTATTTAATATGGGTTTTTGGATAAAAGAGGTGAATTTCTTTGTAACACCTGAAGGGGGAAATACCATCTGAAGTTCCTGCAAGGACTCTTAAAATATCGGTAATTGTATTTAAGGATTTCTTGTGTTTCTCCCATTTTATTTTATGGACTGTTTTGCCAATGTGTAATCTTTATTTGTGTATGTGTATTTTTGTAGCCAGCACTGTGAAGCCTTTTTTCAAATTAAATGTTCAATTAATCAGCTCTTGTCTCTGTTCTCTAAAATGAACTCACTAGTCTGAAGGAAGCTCAGGTAGCGCACGTTACTAAAGGGTTAATTATATATGTCTGATTATTAAGGTGATTTTATACTGTAATTCTGTTGTGATTGGGGTAACCTAAGACGCCCAGATATAAAGTCTATGCTATGAATAGTAACCAGGGATCTGGTATTTTTAACCCTTTCACTCCCACACTCTCCATACTGTCTCAGCAGGGCCTATAGACTTCGCTTGTGATATGTGTAGCAAAACTGATAAAGGGATTGAAGTATCTGAGTTCTAAGGAGAGACTAGCCAAACAGTGTTTATTTACATTGTAGAAGAGATGTCTAAGGGGTGATATGATTACCATTTACAAATATATTCACGGTCAATACAAAGATCTTTACAAGGAACTATTTACTCAAAAGAGCAGATCAAAGAACAAGAGATCTTCCATTAACCCTTTGAATACCAGGGAGATGTTCACCTGTTTTCATTTTGTCACTTTGATATTGTCTTTATTTCACTTGATGCACTTTATCTGGAGATACTCGTATATATTTTGGGGGGAGAATCTCACTATTTCACTCCTTTCAGTATACGTGTCTGTTCTATTCTGATAGTTTATTACACACTAGGGGCTATTATATTTATTTTTTACTTGCCGGTCATGTTTTTAATTGCTCATGTTTTTAAGTGTTAGTAATATGTAGATTTTATAATTGCTAATATCGAAGCTATTATAAAATGAAATTAAACAACCCCAGTACCATCTCTCAAACCTTTATGGTTTGAGAGATATAGAAGGTTGAAGGTCCCCACTCTCTCCTCTTTCCCTGACAGCTGACGCCTGGATATCCTGGTCCCGGGACAAGCAAGCGGCTTTTCAGCAGAGCCGAAATAGCAAAATGTAAAAAGAAATACTTCATTGGAACAGTCCACAAAGTGTGTTTGCAAAGCAGGCACACTTTATGGACCTTTCCGACTAAGTATTTCTTTTTACATTTTACTATTTTGGCTCTGCTGAGGAGCCGACTCAAATCTCCTTCTATCAGCTTTATAACTGACAGCAGGGAAAGCGGAGGGAGTGGGGAACTTTAGCCTTCTATATCTCTCAAACCATAAACTTTTGAGATATGGGACTGGGGTTCTTTAACTTCATTTTATAATAGCTGCAATACTGACGTTTATAAAATATAGACATTACTAACACTTCAATTTGTTTTTGTGTTTATGCCATCTCTGTGTATCTACTTTTTAATAGGCTTCTATTTTGGTGTGGTCATTAGGTTTCCTTACTGTATGTTTTTTGTCCTGTGTTCCACATGGACCAGAAGAAAACGTTTTATCAGAATGTACACGAAAAGCCCCCTTTTGTCTTAAGCATAGCGCTCTTAAAAGAGAATTGTACCCAAGTAACGGCTTCAATTTTAGTAGAATGATTTATCTAGGCAAGTGTCTTACACACAGCAGTCGGGTACATATATGGGTTATTATTCGAGCACTGAATCTTTTGTAATGGACTGCTATTTGTTTATAATAGGTGAAAAAACATGTCCCTTACAATCCATTCATGTGTGATACCGACTCTTTGTTAAGGAGATGTGACCTAGAGGTGGGTTTTAACCCCTAGATTGGCAAATCCATGTGAGGCACTATCGTGGGCATGTGGACGTGGCTTGGGTCATCCCCTCTTCATCATTTGGGTGTGGGGTGTATCAGGACCCCTCTACTGATGCCCCCAACTATTGATCTCCCAGCCAACTGCACTAAATGTGGTTGAATTGAGTCTGCCAAGATACCCTGGGACCCAGGACATTGTAAAGATGGCAAATGAGAGATATGAGGAAAAAGGGGGGGGGACGGGAGGAAAGGAAAAGGAGAAAAAGGGGCAAGATGGTGAAAAGGGGAAACAGGAGGAGAAATAAGAGGGGAGACCCTCCTCCGCTCTGGGGGGTAGTCTCTGGATGTCCATCAGAGCCCGCTATGGGGAATGAACACCTTATCCCAGTGTAGGGATCTCTAGCCATGGTCCCTAGACTGTAAGAAAAAGGTTATCACGATTGATAAGCTGGGCTTCCAGTTTTTCTATAGTATATTCCAGACACTAGATGTAAGGGAATCCAGGTCAGTGAGAGCTGGTCTATCCCAATTAGAGACCACCAAATTTTGTGCTGCCAGGAGGATATATCAATTTTCTAACTGGCTTAGAGAGGCACTGGGGGTAAAGACCCAGCACCAAGGTCCATGGGTCAAGATTGAGAGTGATACTTGTCACTGGAGCAGGTTCATTTTGACAGATTATACGACTTATCCAAGAGCGATTGTAGGACTGGCATCGCGAAAGGTCCGTCATTAAAGTTTGCAGGAGGGGGAAGTAATTTGCTGCATAAAGAGAATGAAGGGTGGTCATTAGCTTAATGCCTAGGTATTTAAGGTGAGATGTGTGCCATTTGAAGTCAAAGTTGTGTTGATGCAGTTTTTGTTTATGACAGCGTATATTGAGATTGAGGGCCTTAGTTTTATCGGTATTAATCTTAAAACCCAACAGACTCTGATAAGTGTGTAGCTTGTGCATTATGTTCGGGTGAGATGTGAGTCATGAGTATGTCATCTTAAATAAAGTGTTTCTATGTCATGTTACCCATAGAGATGAGAGCGGGTATCCCTACCAAGTTCTTCCCCCAATTAAGATCGGGGCAGAGGAGAAGCAGAAAATGGAGACCGGGGTGAAATTAATACAGAGAGTGGACAACGAAAAGGAAGTGCTTCAGGAATGTAAATTGTTGAAGAGCTGCTGGCATACATTTTCAGTGGTGGCAGTCCAACGCCTTCTGTGCATCCAGAGAGAGTACCAGGGAAAGGGGTCTGGGAAGACCTAACGTGGCAGATAAGAGCAGTTATGTGTCAGACACTGTCCGAGGCTTGCCTGCCTCACACCTGTCTGGGTGGATAACCAAAGGAAGGATCAGAGACAATACATTCACTAAAATGTTAGCGACAAGCTTGATGTCAAAGTTGAGAAACGATATTGTTCTGTAAGAGTTAGTAACATAGTAATTTAGGTTGAAAAAAAGACTTGCGTCCATCTAGTTCAACCCTTTTTCTGTTCCTGTTTACCATCGTTGATCCTAAAGAAGGCAAAACCCCACACACACAATATAGCAATTTCAAATTCTACCCTGAATGGGGGGAAAAAATTCCTTCTTGATTCCGAATGGCAATAAGATTTCTCCTTGGATCAACAAGCAGCTGAGTGGGGCTTTTACCCTTTTTGTGAAGGAGGACAGTGGAGGTTTGAAGCATTGTTTTAAGTGGGGAAACCCTCTCCTGCAGATAATTAAAGACCGGGAAAATGTAGGGGGGTAAGTTAAGACTTCCAGCACTTTTAATATCCATTTGTAAACCTATCCGGGCCAGGGGACTCAAACAGCTTAACTTGCTTAATAGCCTTCTGTATTTCAGTATCTGAGATTGGGGCATCCGAAGTGGAGAGCTGCTCCTCCAATAGGGAAGGGAGGTAACTTTCTCAAAGATGGGAAGGGCTTTGGATGGAGCAGCATCGGGGGAGTGGGAATTTGAGTAGAGGTCCAAGAAGAACACGCAGAAAGCATCTAGGATATGGTGTGTGTATTGTCCGACTGCTGGACAGAAGAAATGTTGTTGCATCTTTTTGATGGTATTTTTGGCTTGTCCTCCTCGTTGTCTTTCCTGCGTCCGCTATTAAGATGGCATTAAGTTGGCCCCTTAGGGACACAATGCGGCCCATAAGACTGGGGGAGGGGGAAGCCTTGTGGGAGGCAGTAAGGCTCAAGAGTTCAGAGGTCAGCCTGTTGATAATGGCTAGACTTACCTTTTTACATTGGGAAACGATGCTGACTATGATTCCCTGGAGTGTCGCCTTATGTGCCTCCCACAAAGAGAATGGATAGTCCACTGTGCAGGCATAGAAGGAGAAACGTCAGATAGTGCCACTGAAGTACGACATTTGGTGTCCGGGTCTGTCCATAGGGTGTCATTGAATCTCCAGGTCCCAAGACCAAGCCAAGGTCACTGAATGCAGAGAGAACATGGAATGGTGGAACCAGGGCATGGTCTGTATGTCTGTGTCAACCAAATTAGCTAGGGTAAGTTGAGTCATGAAGATAGTCAGTTGTAGAATAACTGCTGTGCGGAGCTGAGTAAAAGGTAACATCTTTGTCTGTGGAATGTCTTTAACTCCAGGCGTCACCCAAGGAATGGAGTCTAAGGAAGGATTTCAAGGGCTTAGTGTCCGTGGACAGGGGGGCAGGGTGCTGGTGGGTAAAGATATATTGCGATCTACCTAGGGTATTGTGCTTGATTGTATTAATATCTCTTCCCATAATGACCATGGGCAAAGAGAAGAATGCTTCATAGAAATGTTTCTTGTTATTGTTGAGAGCGTAAACTCTTGCTAGGATAGTCTGGTGGGTTTTTAGGAAAGCTTGCAGCATGACAAATCTTCCCATAAGGTCATTATAGGTTTCTGAGAGGGTAAACGAAAGGTGGCATTGGAGAAATATTGCTGTGCCCCTGGTCTTAGTGTGTGTGTGGGGTAGCTAAGTAGTAGTGCGGGTATTGTTTGGAGTGGGGTGAGATTTGTGGGAGAAATGGGTTTCTTGGAGGAAAAGTATGCCTGCTTTGAGTGGAGAGTACCAAGTAAAGGCCGTCCTTCCTTTTGATGGGGAATATAAGTTATGGCAGAGGCAAGATAGGAAGTGAGCTTGGGGCTCATGGTAACAAAGGGGGTGAGAGATGCTTATGAGTGGGAGAGAGAGCCTACTGGTCTGAGCTAGGCGAGATGACTCTGGGACATCAGAAGGAAAGCACCTGAAAGCAGTTGGACGTGAAATTCTTCCCAAGCCTCTCTTAGATGGAAAGAAAAAAAAAGTTAGAGTGGAAGGAGTGGGAAGGGGCAAGAGGAGTAGTATTGCACTCAATAAAAAAAAAAAGACCCTTTCTGGAAAATAGAAAGGATGGGCGTATATACTGAAGGTGGGATGAACCCCAAGTGAACAGTACAAAGCAAAGCAGGAGAAAATGTGGCTATACTTTGTTATATGAAACCATTGGAGGAACACATCATTAGAAGCACAACAATACAACATACACTAGAGGATGTAATTTTGACAGTACCAGAACACAGGGGAGTAAGTAAGGCAAACTGTGCAACATCAGCTAGACAGAGCTGAGCTTCCTGCATAGAAACGGTTAAATCAGACACAAAACTATAACAATTTATATGATGTTGACCTGGAAAACCAGTAAAGGAGGGGTTCAAGGTGGACTTTCATCTGCCCATTAGGGGCACGCCATCGGCAGGATATGAGGAGGAGAGGGAGGAACCTGACTAGTGCAGGCATTGTCACACCTCACCTGATTGGTGGGTGACTCCTTTTCAGTGCTGTGGGGGGTAGCAGCGGTGCCCAATTATTCCTCCCTGTTCCGCTGCGGGCTGTTGCTTCCGGGTTCCTGTTGGGGCTGTCCTCGCCAGTGCCTGTTCAGTTTCCAGCTCCAGTGGCGGTCCCCGTGTGTTCCAGTCCTGTTCCGGTGCTGCGTCTCGCAGTCAGTTTCCTCTGCCTGCCTTCCATCTCCTGGTGTGGGCGCTCGTCTGAGAGCGTGGTCCCTTGATCCGTGGCTTGGCAGCCCGCCATAGTTTTCTGTCAGCTTTGCCGACATTCTCTTTTGTCCTGTCTCCTGCTTGTGTGGCCAATTCTCAGTATCGCGGCTGTGTCCCGCGCCTTTGCGGCAGCCCCTGCTGCCTCTTCAGCGGTTCTCCCCTGCTGCCTGTAGTCCCCCAGCCACCTTCCAATTTTGGGCCAGCTTCCTGCCACCTGGTGGGTGGTGGTCCCTGCTTCCCTGCTGCTGGTTGGGATCTGTGGAGGGGGTCTCAGTTGGTGGGATTAGGTTCCTTTCCTTCTGCTCCCTGCTGGTGTGTTCATTCTCCGGGATCTTGTCCAGGTAAGTGGGGTGTAGGGGTTGTTTTTCCTCCCTCCTGTTCTTGTTCCCTTGGGGGTTCGGTGGGTCCCGGGTTCCCTGCTCCGCTTCAGGGGTACTCTGTCCCTTCTGTGGGTGGGGGGAGTTCCGGGGTTCACGGTCCTTCTTTATTGTTCTTTTCTTGATAGGGGTTCCACGGGTTGCCACTTCCCTGTGGCAATCTCTAGGCCCCCCTAATTACCATCAAGGTGTGCCGTTAGACTATCCTACGACTTTCTGCCTACCCATCTACGGAATCAGCCTGTCACTGTTTGGAGTCCGTTGGGTATAGGCACATCTTTAGTTTCATTCTTGTTCTATTGCTGTCTGGGTGTTCAGGTCTGCATATAGGGGTCAATTGTCTGGTTGTCCCTCAGTTTGTTGATCTCTCATCCTGGTCAGGGCCCTGGCTCAACTGGGGTCGGACATCTGGCTTCGCGGCCAGCAACTTTGCCCGGCTAGGGCCGCAGCAAGAGAGATTCGCAACTGACTACGCACCCTAACTTCGCACCCAAGCGTCGTCCCCCAGCAACTGGGCCAGACAATCCTCTGGCTGACGTTGCACCCTAGCTACGCTCACCAGCTTCGTACCCTAGCTCCTGTTTGACTGTTCCGTGGTGAGTGTTCAGCAGTTCCATTGTAGCCGTGACACACCGCAGGAGCTCCTTCCCGGATTGTAGATCTTTAAAGCGGAACTACCACCTCCACTAAAGTCACCCTGCGATACTTGGGCAGGTGGCGACTAGCTTACTAATTATTATTTTACCTCTCAAAAGTGCCCACGAATAAAGTTATCCTTAAGGTTCCGAGACTGATGGCCAGGTTACTGCAGCCTGTGCGCCTGCGCCGTCAGTCTCTTCTTGAGCCGTCCGGGCCAGTGCAATACCTGTGAAGGGTGAAGAGGACTGACAGTGCAGATGCGCATTCAAGATGTCTGCAGCGATGCCTGGCTTCTGGTCTCTGAAGCTTAAGGATAACTTTTATTCGTGTGCACTTTTGAGAGGTAAAATAATGATTAGTAAGCTAGTCGCCACCTGCCTAAGTACTACAGGGAGACTTTAGTGGAGGTGGTAGTTCCACTTTAATTGTGTATATATGATTATTGATGGGGAAGCTGAGGTGAAAAGGAAAGCCCCATTTGTAACATATACCTCCACACTTGAGAGCCTCTGTGATCCGCTTCAATTCCTTGGGTTTTCAGAAGGTACTGGGAGCAAGTCTGCAAGAATTCAGCTTTGATCAGTGGTTAGCACTGTTGCCTTGCAGCTCTGGGGTCCTGGGTTCAAATCCCACCAAGGACAACATCTGCAATGAGTTTGTATGTTCTCACTGTGTTTGCGTGGGTTTCCTCTGGGTACTCCGGTTTCCTCCCACACTCCAAAAACATACTGATAGGTGAATTTAGATTGTGAGCCCCAATGGGGACAGGAACCAATATGAGTGTAAAGTGCTGCGGAATCTGTGTGCGCTATATAAATAAAGGATTATTATTATTATTATTTGGGTTCCACACCATTTTGTTTGAAATCAAAGGCTTCCATTACCACAAATATTTGAGAACCGTTTCTGATAGAATTACATGGCCAGAACATCAGTGTCACTAACTGGAATGGTGCCGACTCTGTACTTGTTAATTTCCCAAAATGGAGACCCTTATTATAACTACAGCTGCAAGAACAGAATTGTCCTCTGACAAAATGGCTGCTATTTAAGATTTGTAAGCTCATTTTAGATATGCTTGATGGGAGTCTGCTGCCCTCTGGTGTTGTATTTTATTAACTGCACTAGTCTAATTGCCTAATTAAAACAAAAGCACTGAAATCTGTTTATATAGAAGGTTGCATGGGAGTATGCTTAATTTATATATATTTATACAGATTCCTGACAAGCTCAAAATATCATTTATGACTAGTGTTCAAATAGTTACATATGCGTATGGTCAGGAGAGCAGCAAGACATTTCTTGGCTACATATACACAGTAAACAAAAGGAGAGTCTGCACATCAGATTCTGACTTTCACAAATAAATAACCTATGACTACTATAAATAGAACAGTACTGACTTCGTTGCATGTTTTTTGGCCAAAGGCAATGGGAGTCCTGTCTGCTCAGTCAAGGCATCTGTCCTGACATACACATATGTAACTGTGACTGCGCATGAGCTAAGGACTAAATGGAAACTAGAAGATACTTCTCAGTATGATACCATGTATAATTTTTGCTACTGAATATAGAATTAAATTTGATAACTATTATTTCATTATTTTTCCTTTTTTTTTTTTTTTTTTTTTTTTTTTTTTTGTCTGTCTCTCTCGCTTTCCCATTTTTCTCTTCTTGCATTTGCCACTTTACCACTTTCAACTTCAGCCATTCAGCATCAGAAGAGTCCAATCATTCTGCCTCAGGGTCTGAATCGGGGAGCCAATCAGAGAGTGAACATGCCAGTGAGCATGCTAGTGAGCATGGCAGTGAGTCGAACAGTGGCACAGAGTCCTCTGCAAGTCATTCAGAATCGGAATGTGAATCGAATGGCTCTAAGACACAGGAAGTGCAATCTGACTCCAAAGAAAAGGCTCTCCCTAAGAAGGAGCGACTGGCTGACGTGAAAAAGGCAAGCACATGTGACTTCTACACGAAAATGTGTTTTTGTGTCCTTCCGGTACAGAGTTGATAGTTGTGTACATACTGCTACTACTACACATAGCCCAAATACTGTTCACTGAATTGTTCATTGAAAAACTGGGGGTATATAAAAGGGATAATGCTGTCAAGTTAGAAGCAGTGGTAGTACCCATTCAGAAGTACCATTCCACTTCAAGTGTTAGTAATGTCTCATAAAAAGTTGTTATAGTTTTGTAGAGGATGGAAAAATAAGCTTAATGGTGCAAACCCTATCTCTCAAACTGCTATGGTTTGAGAGAAATAAGCATTGAAAGTTCCCCCCTCCCTCCCCTTCTCCTGATGTCAGCTGTAAAGCTGACGGCAGGAGATCCGTGTCGGCCGACATGAGGAGGCTCTTCAGCAAAGCTGAAACTGCGTTATTGCAAAAGAATTATTTAATTGGAAAGAGCTACAAAGTGTGATTGTAAACCAGGCACACTTTGTAGACCTTTCCAATTAAGTAATTCTTTTGCAATAACACGATTTTGGCTCTGCTGCAGAGCCGCAGGCTGATCCCCAGACCGGAATCTCCTGCTGTCAGCTAGACGCTGACGTCAGGACAAGGTGGGGTGGGGAGAACTTTCACTGCTTATATTTCTCAAACCATAGCGGCTTGAGAGAGAGGATTGGCGCCATTAGGCTTATTTTTTTGTCCTCTACAAAACTATAACAAGTTTTTATGGGACATTACTGTCCCTTTCAGTTCAGAGAACCTAAACTAGACAAAATAGGACAAATGTCAGCAAAACATGTGACTGGAGCCTAACATAAAGGGCATTATACACAAAAGCAAAGTAGATTAATTCTGAGAAAAACCACTTGCAACTTGGGGAGAAATAATCTTCCCAAAATTCTCATTGATTTAAAGGGATAATAATGTTTCACAAAAACAGCAGCTCCAATTAATCTTCATAGTATTTGAGCCACAGAGTGTGTTATTTCAGTATTGTCCGTTATAGATCAAGAGTAATTGAATGATAAAGTTTCCCCTCCCGCCCCTTTTACCTAGTGTAAGCCATCTCTTCTCAGATGTGGAATCTGGTTGCTAGACCAGACAGATAACAGCAGGGGACAATCTTCTTCCTATGAGAACAATGAAAGCCCTGCCCCCCCTTGACAAGTTTTTCAGGTTTTTCCTTTATCTTAATTGAAGATTGTCCCTCTCTGCAGTCTACCTGGCCACCTCCCTTCTGTTCTGGCTGAGCAGTGTTACATCAGTAAAAGGGGCTGGAGGGGGTTACTTTGTCATTGAATTACTCTTGAACTACAACTCTGACAGAATTGAAATAACACTCTCCAAGGTCCAGAAACTATGATGATTAATTAGAGATGCTTTTATTCTAAAACATTACTATCCCTTTAAATTGCCTTGAGTGCTTGAGAGACCTCCAACACACAACACATTGCTTCACAGTATGTTGGAGACCTCTTTAGCATTAAATTGATATCTCCATCCAAATCAATGGCGAGTTGTGTTATCCCCGCCCCCCCCCCCCCACACACACACACACAATCCTTTAGTGCAGTTGACTTGCTCTAGAATTATTCTACTTTCTCTGTCATCCAACACAGGTTACTGGTAACTTTGGGTAGGCGATCAGCCCCTTTAAATAGGAGGAACAATTCTTAGAAGTGACTGCTGGGTGGAGCCTACCTCCTCTCCCTAGTTGGCAGCTAGCCAGTCTCCAAGCAGTAAGATTTGTTCCTTGGTCAAGACACAAGGCAAGGGAACATTTCTGCTATAGTTTTAGCTTTTTTATTATTTATTGTTAGATATGGAATACCGCCATTAGGCAGATTACCATCACTGACAATTCCCTTCACCCAAATGTGGATAGCTCAGTTTACCAGGTGCTTTTGTGGACCTAAGCCCTGGGGGGAAAATCTTGGCTGCAAGTTCTTTCCCCAGGAGTTGCCCACTGAGGCTTCTTCTTGATAATATGGTAATCTGAAGACAGAAGTTCCTATTACATACTCATGCACTCATTGGGTTTATCTGTATGTCTGTGAGGTGTTTGGAGCAAGTTTCTGTAGTAACTTAACTCTTTTGTTGCTGGTTAGCACCTTTTGGGGGTTTTTTGGGCACTTTCCCTACTGGGACCATTGTTTATTGGGTATACTGTTTCATTCTAGTGGGCTTTTGAGTGGTTTTACATTTGGTATTTACCTTGTTAACTTTATGTTCAGCGTCTTTAAGGTGCACGTTTACCGCATAGACGCCATTGCTCCATTCACTTCTATGGTACTTTTACAGTTTGCGACATATCTCTGCAACTGCTCCACGTAGCGAGGTCAGAGATGGCTCATTTTGTGGGTTTGCCCTTGCTCTGTCATCCGGTCGACGTTCTGGGAATGTTGGAGGCTTTAGGGGGCTTCGGGCACTGTTGGGGTGCTCCGTTAGTGAAACTACGTTTCCCATGAGCGCTCACTTCGCGCACTCATTTCTGATTGGCTCCCATTGCGGCAGCCATTTTGTGTATTTGCAGATAGAGTATCCTACACAGGGCTTGGACTCTCCTTCTCTCCTCTCTCTACCACATAAGTCTTATTTAGCGTTTCTGGGGTGCATTTATTTATCATACACACTGTTCTGTGGGTGTTTTGATACTTTGACCATTTGACTCTGTGAGAATGTCTACTCCGTTAGACCTTGGGGCTAAACCTAAGACAAAGGACACTGGGGTGTCTGTGTCCCCCACTGCTCTTCCTGTCCCTCGGGGTTACTTAGAGAATACTCGGGTCATGTTTGCCCAGCATGCGCTGCTGTCCCCTGAATCCCCTGCAGGAGCCTCCAGCCATGCACTAGAGCCAGTATGGACGCAAGAGTTTATGCTACTACCAGGGACCTCCGGTCCACCTTACAACTCCTTCCATCCACTTTACAGGGGGTCTTCCATTCGTGGCAGGCCCCCGCCCCTATCAGATCTTTCCTGCCTAAACTGCCGGGTGTACCTTATGTGTCTGACTCCTCTGAGGAGGAATTATTGGTGGACTCTGATGATGATGATGACTGTTCAGCTGTTCCTTCATCTCAGTTTTTTGGGGACCCCTTTGAGGCTAACCCCATTCCCTTAGCTGAGGGCCTGATCAGGGCTGTGCTTACCACCCTGAACATTCCCTTGGTACAGGAGGCGTCTTCTGACCCCTCTGATGTGTTTCAGGATCCTGTTAGGCCCCATACTTGTTTTCCACCTAACCACACCCTTGACCGTTTGACGTCTGAGGAATGGAAATTTCCAGACAGGAAACAATCTGTGTCTAGGAAGTTTGCTAAGCTTTACCCGTTCTCTGTAACGGCCTTCACGTAATGGGTCCATTCCCCCAAAGTGGATGCCCCAGTATCCAGGCTTTCTAAGTTCACTGCTTTGCTGGTGACTGACACATCTGCTCTCAAAGACTGGACTGATAAGAAGCTTGAGACCTCTCTCAAGGCTAGTTTTGCAACGGCTGGCTCTGCCCTCTTCCCTGCCTTTGCTGCAGCATGGGTGAATAGGGCTGTGGCTGTTTGGACTGAACAGCTCAATTCAGCTGTCCGTCAGGGAGCCCCTACTCTGACATATTGCGACTTCTCGCTAACATTGCTGAGGTTCAGCATTATGTCTCTGCTGCCCTGTTTGACGCTGTGCGTATGGTCGCCAGGGCATCTACCATGACTGTGGTAGCCAGACATGCTCTTTGGCTCAAGATCTGGTCTGCTGAAATGGCCTCCAAGAAGGCTGTCCTGTCTTTGCCTTTTCAGGGCTCCTCCCTGTTTGGTCCAGAGCTCAAGGATCTCATCAGCAAGGCCACTGGAGGGAAGAGTATTCACCTTCCAGTGGTCCTGAGGAAGAAGGCACCTGTCAAAAGGAATCTGCTTTTTTGTCCCTTTCAAGCAGACCCGCACCTGTAACGGAGCTTAGTCCGTTACTGGAGTCCTTGTCTGAGCCTGGAACTGTTGTTCAAAGAACCCCAGAGACTGTGGACATTTTGCTCTGTTTGGAGTATGCGCTGGGCCCTGTTGTACGACCTGGCCAGCCATTAACTTGTATGAAAAGACTCTGGTTATACTCTCTGTGAACAGGCAGTAGAGTCGGACAGAACTGCCCTGTGCTAGGCGAGTTGAACGCTCACATTCGTACACAAGAGACTGGCTAAAAACCTGTGTTCATAGACTATGTGTAATGTCGAATAGTCTAGGTTTAATGTATGTAGTGTATTTGAGGGTTTACACATTCACCAGCTACAAGTTGGAGGCTCTTGGCTTGGTGTTCGACATCGAGTCAAACACGAGGAGTCGAGGGCAGTGAGTTGACGTCAGATTGGTCGAGTCCCTGAGTAGGAGGTTAAAAGGTCTCCCATAGACCTAACATGGGGAAAAGTAGACAGCTCGGGGAATGGTCGACCAGCAGAGTCACACTGTACGCCTTGACTGGCCAGAGTTGAAGCCGAATATTCCCACCCCTCAAGTCTTTGTGTCTTTTGTCTAGAATTAAATCAACCCCTTTGTATTGGAAATATAATCATGTCCGTGTCATTGTATTTGCTAGACCATCTGCTGTTGGTCTTTTATCTTCTATGTTGTGATTGAGCTATGTCCCTTTTGTTATCTGGTTGGCCCATGTATTTCAGTGTAATATTGGTGTATAAATATGTGTGGTTTTGTGACAATAAATGGAGTCTTATTCTGAGTGAGCAAGGAGTCCTGATGTCTTATGTTCCTATGGTATAAAGCGGACATTCTGATGTCCATCTGAACTGAGTATCCTGCATCACCGACCACCTGCTGCCAGCTTCCTGCGACTCAACGTTGTATGCTGTCAGGCGGTGACGTGGACTCCGTCTTCGCCCTTCCTTTGGTTTCCTCAACACTTTTCCTGTTATCTGTTCGACTGGGAGTAGAGGCCTCACCCTCTACTGGCCGGAGTTCCAGCCTGCGACTCTTTGACTGATCTGGAGCCTTGTCGACCCCCTCCTCGAATTGCATCCATCGACGCAGAGTTGACTACCTCGGGGTTCGACTCCTCTGCAAGTCGACAACCAGACCGTCCATCGGTTTCACCAGGTGCATCTGACTGTGCCAGTCTGGCGTAGAGAGGGAGAGACCCGGGAACGACAGCGGAAGGAGAAGCGGCCCCTTCTAGCTTCTGTTAAACTGGTGGCAGTGGTGGGATTTCTCCTTCTTTCATTGAGTGCAGCAATTGAAACATGACTGCCAAAGTACAACTACCAGCGGTCCTGGACATATACGACATGCGGTATGAATATATCTGGTACCGGTGGGAAACCGAGCTAGGCGATCTGGCCCACGAGTTCTACCGAGAAAAAGTGTGCATCAAAGAAGAGTTCCGAGTCCCGGATGGATACTGGGAAATGACCAAGTACCTTAACCAGCAGTATGCGGAGGTTATGGTCGACTTTTTTTCCATTCGATTTGTGACTGGACCTCCAAGGACTTGTGTGGGTGGCCTTTCATGAGGATGCCAATTTCGGCCATACAGATTACAGTCGCCTACTGGGAGATCCGTGAGAAACGAGAGGCCATGTTTGTGAAATACTTTCCTCCAGATCTGGAGGTAAACCTGGACATTCTAGTAGAGGAAGAATGGAACTTGGAGCAGTTTTACATGGGCTGGTTACAAGAAGCCAAGAAGGCTCCAGAGGGAAGAAAAAGACTTGGGGGGGGGGGGTAACCCATATGAGAAGGACTACTCAGCTGAAGAGGACTTCAGTGACTTTGAGGACGGGATTGTGTTACTCCTGTTCACTCCGCACTGGTGAGTGGGAATCCGCTCCTCACCCGTGACCCTTGTTTTGTCCCTGCGTCAGGGAGTGGGACAACTGTCCTCCCTGGTGACCCTTTTGACCTGGAGTGTGGTAAACTTGACCATAGGAGTGGAAATTCACTCCTCCTCAGCCCCAAGAATGCCCCTGTCAGGGGGTGGGGCGTGTGGCTCCTTCCCCTGTTTTCCCTACTGTGGTGAGTGGGAGAGAGCTCACCAACAGCCCCAAGAAGATGGCCCCTTTGTTGTTGGAAACCGCCCTGGAGAAGGAGCAATGTGTGCTCTCCAGGACCATGGATGCTACGGCCCTGAGGAATGGGACTGCTGTCTTCTTCAAGGCAGAGAACGGCCATAAAGCTGATGGCCTGGGAAAAGAGGAGCCCAAAGGACTCACGGAGAACAGTGTTGTTGACCCTCTTGTGGTCCATGTGAACTGGTGGGTGGGAACAAGCCCACCAGCCCCTATGTGAGCCTGGCCTGCTGAGTGGGAGCGAGCTCACCAGGGCCTGGGAAACCCCTGCTGTGGTGGATGAGACGCCAGTCCCCACCAGCAGCCCCAGTCCGTTCCCTATTTCTGTTGCCCTGGAGAAGGAGAAAAATGTGCTCTCCAGATACATGGATACGATGGCCAGGAGGATTGGGAGTACACCGCAAGAAGAGAAATGGCCCTGACGTTGGGGGCCTGGAAGAAGAGGAACCCAGAAGACTGCCACAATGCAGTGCTGCTGACCCTTCTGCTGTCCCTATGGACTGTGTACTGGTGGGTGGAGCGAGCTCACCAGGGCCTGGGAAACCCCTGCTGTGGTGGAGGAGACGCAGGTCCCCACGAGCAGCCCCTGCCCTTTTCCTGTGGATGTTGCCCTGGAGAAAGGAGGATGTGTGCTCTTCAGGGGAAGTGGGACTCCGGTCTGAGCCTGGAACTGTTGTTCAAAGAACCCCAGAGACTGTGGACATTTTGCCCTGTTTGGACTCTGCACTGGGCCCTGTCGTACGACCTGGCCAGCCATTAACCTGGATAAAAAGACTCTGATTATATTGTATGTGGACAGGCAGTAGAGTCAGACAGAACTTTGTGCACAGAACTGTCCTGTGCTAGGCGAGTTGAACACTCGCATTCGTAGATGAGAGACTGGCTAAAAACCTGTGTTCATAGACTATGTGTAATATCGAATAGTCTAGGTTTAATGTATGTAGTGTATTCGAGGGTTTACGCATTCACCAACTACGAGTCGGAGTCTCCTGGCTTGGTGTTCAACATCGAGGACAGTGAGTCAACGTTGGATTGGTTGAATCCCTGAGCAGGAGGTTAGACCTAACATGAGGAAAAGTAGGCGGCTCGGGATTGGTCGACCAGCAGACTCACTGTATGCCTTTATTGGCCAGGGTTGAAGCCAAATATTCAAACTAGTTGAGTACATGCTTCAACCCCTGGCCATTGTCCCTCGAATGTGTATTCCCACCCCTCAAGTCTTCATGTCTTTTGTCTAGAGTTAAATCAACCCTTTTGTATTGGAAATATAATCATGTCTTTGTCATTGTATTTGCTAGACCATCTGCTATTGGTCTTTTGTCTTCTATGTTGTTATTGAGTTATGTCCCTATTGTATCTGGTTGGCCCATGTATTTCAATGTAATGTTGGTGTATAAATATGTGTGGTTTTGTGACAATAAAGAGAGTCTTATTCTGAGTGAACAAAGGAGTCCTGGTGTCTTAGCTTTCTATGGTATAAAGCGCCCACTCTGGCGCCCATCTGAACTGAGTATCCTGCATCGTCAGCCGCCTGCTGCCAGCTTCCTGCGACTCAACTTCGTATGCTGTCAGGCGGCGACGTGTACTATGTCTTCGACCTTCCTTTGGTTCCTGCAACACTTTTCCTGTTATCCGCTCTACCGTGAGCACAGGCCTCACTCTCTACTGGCCGGAGTTCTAGCCTGCGACTCTTCGACTGCTCTGGAGCCTTGTCAACCCCTTCTCGGCTCACATCCTTCAACGCGGAGTTGACTACCTCGGGGTTCGACGCTTCTGCAAGTCGACAACCAGACCGTCCATCAGTTTCACCGGTGCATCTGACAGTGCCAGCCCGGCATCGAGCGGGAGAGACCCGGGAACGATGGAGGAAGGCGACACAGTCCCTTCTAGCTTCCTTTACAGCGTCAAGCGATCCTGATGGTCCCTCAGGCTCTGCACTCCTCATCCAAGCCTAAGCAGCAGTGGAGATGGAAGTCCTCTGCGAAGCCCAAGGCTTCCAAACCTCCTCCTGCATGACTCACCAAACCCGGGTCTCCACCCGCTGGTAGGTGGCCGCTTATGCCACTACCTCTCGGCTTGGCAGGCATCTGTGGCGGACCCGTGGGTTTTACAGGTGGTGACTACGGTGTACAGGATTCCCTTCACCTCCCTTCCTCCTCCCAGGACCTTCTCTTCTTGTTCTCCTTTGGGAGCAGAAAAGCGCCTTTTTGAGGAAGCTATACAGGCCCTTCTGGACAAGGCGATCCTGGAGCCAGTTCCTCCTCAGAAAGAGGGGCTTGGGATTCTACTCCAACCTCTTTGTGGTTTCAAAGAAGGAAGGCGGCTGTCATCCCATTTTGGATCTGAAAGATTTCAACTCCTTTGTGGTCTGGTCCCAATACCGCCAGGAGTGTCTTCGCACAGTGATAGCAGCCATGTCCCCTGGGGAATTTCTGGCCTCTCTGGATCTTCAAGATGCCTGTGTGCACATCACCATTCCTTAAGAGAGTCAGCAGTATCTCCGCTTTGCCTGCACCCGAGGGCATTTCCAGTTTTCTGCCCTCCCCTTTGGTCTGACCACGGCTCCTCAAGTCGTCAACAGAGTCCTGGGAGCATTGATATCCGTCCTACATCGGAACGGCATCAGGGTGACTCTATATATGGGCGACCTCCTTCTGAAGGCCTCTTCTCCGAAACTCCTTCAGCATGAATGCAGTCCTGCCTTTGCTGATATCTCCCATCACTGGTGGATCATCAATTTGGACAAGTCAGACCTTGTTCCTTCCCAGAGGATGGTTTTTCTGGGCATCCTCTTTGACACTCAGAGAGGGATGGTATTTCTCACGGACGAAGTGGCTCATCAGATAGCACTGAAGGTCCAGGCTATCCTTTCTCAGGATCCAGTTCCAGCCAAGAAGTTGCCATCCTTGGTGTGGAAGTTCATTTACACTATAGAAGCAGTTCCGTTTGCCATGGCTCACATCGGGGAACGTCAGAGGTTTCTAATCCTGGAATGCAGGGGCCGACCGGATCTCCTGGAAAGATCCCTATCTCTCCCTCTTCACATGAAACAGAGCCTCTCAACCTGAACAATCTCCTGAAAGGCAGACCCTTGACGACGGATGCCAGCCTCTCTGGATGGGGAGTGGTACTGGGGCACTTGAGTGTTCAGGGCCGGTGGTCTCAGGAGGAATCTAGCCTTCTCATCAATGTCTTGGAGCTTCGGGCGATATTTCATGCCCTACATCACTGGACACGGCAACTGGAGGATTGCCCAGTCAGGTTACAGTCTGACAACGCCACGGTGGTAGCCTACATCAACAAGCAAGGCAGCACAAGTCTCGCAGCTTTGCTAGAGGTCAAGGCTATTTTATTATGGGCAGAGGAACATGTCCCTGCCATTTCCGCAGTTCATATTCGTGACATAGACAATGTTCTGGCAGACTTCATCAGTTGGCACATGGTGGACAGCGGAGAGTGGGAACTACATCCAGAGGTGTTCAACCTCATCATCCAGCAGTGGGGTCTTCCATGCATCGACCTCATGGCAACCAGGCACAACAGGAAGGTTCCAATGTTCTGCTCTTGCTGGGCGGATCCCCTGGCTCTGGCAGTGGGTGCCTTGTCGATCCTGTGGACATTTCCTCTGGCATACATCTTTCCTCCCGTTCTCCTGTTTAACAGGGTGCTACGGAAACTGAGACTGGAGTGCTGCCCAGTCATCCTGATTGCTCTCTACAGGCCTCACCAGGCCTGGTTTCCGGAGCTTCTGGACGTCTCCGTGGCGGAACCTCTTCATCCCCCCCTCCCCTTCCGGACCTTCTTCTACCTCTGGAAGGAAGACGTTCATTGTCTGGCTTCGATGGCATGGAGATTGAATCCTCAATGTTGAAGAAGAAGAGTATTTTCTTCTGGTGTGGTTGCTACTATGCTTAGTGCCCGTAAACCTGTTTACTCTATGGCCTACCGTTGTGCTTGCGCTACCTTTGTATCTTGGTGTGCTGCCAAAGACCTGTCTCAGGATTTTGACCTTCCTACAGTTCTTTCCTTCATCCAGGATGGTGTGGATAAGGGTCTCAGTCTGAGTTCTCTTAAGGTTCAGACTTCTGCTCTCTCTGTCTTCTTTCAGAGGCGTCTCGCTATCATTCCTGATGCAAAGGTTTTCTTCCAGAGGGTTGCTCATACCCATCCGGTGTTTAAGTCCCCTGCTCCTCAGTAGGACCTTAACCTGTTTTTGGGAGTGCTTCAGCTCCCTCCTGAGTCTCTGGTACCATTCCTCTACGTTTGCTGATGTGGAAGATGGCATTTCTCCTGGTGATTGTTTCTGTTCGCTGAGTTGCGGAGCTGCATTCCCTGTATCGTAGATGACCCTTTTTGGTCTTTCACAAGGATAAGGCGGTGCTTCAAACCTCACAAGAGTTTCTCCCGAAGGAGGTGTCTGAGTTCCACATTAATCAGGAGATTGTGGTTTCTTCCTTCTGTCCTAACCCTACTTCTGTCAAAGAGAAGGATCTTCATCTGTTTGATGTTGTTCGTTGTCTCAAGTTCTTGCGGCAGTCTGACACACTTTTTGTCATTCCTGAGGGTCCTAGGGCAGGGAAGCCTGCTTCCAAGGTAACCATTGCTTCTTGGATCAAGTCCACTATTCTTAAAGGGATAGTAATGTTTCATAATAAAAGCAGCTCTAATTAATCATCACAGTATTTGGACTTTGGAGAGTGTTATTTCAATGCTGTCAGAGTTATAGTTCAAGAGTAATTCAATGACAAAGTGTCCCCCTCCCGCCCCTTTTACTGATGTAACACTGCTCAGCCAGAGCAGAAGGGAGGTGCCCAGGTTGATTGCAGAGAGGGACAGTCTTCAATTAAGATAAGGGAAAAAGCTGAAAAGCTTGTAAAGGGGGGCAGGGCTTTCATTGTTCTGATAGGAAGAATATTGTCCCTTGCTGTTTTCTGTGTGGTCTATGGACTGCATTTCACATCTGAGAAGAGATTGCTTACTCTAGGTAAAAGGGGAGGGAGGGGGAAACTTTGCTTGTGAATATCTCTCAAACCATAAAGGTTTGAGAGATAAGACTTATATCGTTCTTCATGTTTTTTTAATACCTACAAGATAAAATAAGGATAAAACGAAGTATTACTATCCCTTTAAAGGCTTACGAACTTCGGAAGAAGCCTGTTCCCTTCAGGGTCAGTGCTCATTCTGCGAGGTCTGTTGGGTCTTCTTGGGCCTACAAGAACCAGGCCTCAACTCATCAGTTGTGCAAGGCAGCCACTTGGTCGTCTGTTCACACTTTTTCTAAACACTGTTGTGTGGATGTGCTGGCATTGGCTGATGCCAATTTTGGGATGAAGATCCTGTAGGCAGCCTTGCCTGTCTAGGATCTCTTTAGTCTTTCAGTACTCTTTCACTTTTGAGCCCTGTCTGCTTTAGTTCAGTGTGCTGTGCTACAGTTCATTGTTTTTTTTGTTTTTTTTTACCTCTGTTCAGTGTCCGTTGACACTTTGTGGTTAGTGTTGAGCTCTTCATGATCTGTAGGTTCATTGGTGCTCTTGTGACTTTGGGGGCCTGCTCCTGATCCTTGCCTTTCTTCCCGCCCTGGGGAACTTCATGGTTGGACATCCCAAAGTTACCAGTAACCCTATTGGACGACAGAGAAAATAGGATTTTAGTCTTACCTGTTAAATCCTTTTCTCTTAGTCCATACAGGTTACTGGTCTCCCACCCTGTCAAGGGACCTTGCTTGGCTCTCCTGCGACAGAATGTGGGGGACCACTTTTGGGTTCATGCTCACAGGAGTCTTCTGTTACCTCGCGGACTACTTGTTGTAGTTTGTTCCAAAACTTACTGAAGCTAAAAGGAAGCTGCAGCTAAGGTTAGAGGGTAGGCTCCACCACTGCACTCACTTCTCAGAATTGTTCCTGCCTACTTAAAGGGGTGGAGCGCCTATCCAAAGTTACCAGTAACCTGTATGGACTAAAAGAAAAGGATTTAACAGGTAAGACTAAAATCCTATTTTTATTACTCCTACAATATTGGGATTAGTAATTTTAAAGTATTACTATCCCTTTAAATTCCTTATTGAAGGCAAACTTTTGCAGCCACTGGGGCCACTTTGTGACCAATCTTTTCTGCTGCTTGGGTGACTAGAGCCATGACTATCTGGGGTATACAGCTCTCCGGTGCCATCAATGGTGATGTTCCCAAAGAGAAATTGCAGGTTATGTTTGCCAGAATCCTAGAGGCCAGTGCTTACCTTTACAGAAGCAGCGTTTTAATTTTGCTAGCTTTTCTGGGAAATCTTCAGCCTTTTCAAGTTGGTGTGTGTCACACTTGATCAGCGCACCAGATCTTAAGCTACAATCTTCCAAAAAGTCCTTGTCCTTTCCTTTTGTGGGAGAACTGCTTTTTGGACCTGACCTAAACAAGGTCCACAGGAATGCTGATGGAGGCAAAAACTCTCTATTTTTCAGAGGCACATTACTTTTCTTCCTGATGTCAGGTCCTTTCCTCAGGGTGTGGCTCATGCCTACCCTGCATTTAAGGATCCCATTCCTTTGTGGAATTTGAATTTGGTGCTGGGAGATCTGTAGAAGCCTCCATTTGAGCCTCTTTAACCTGCTTCTTTGCTTCTTCTGAAACTTAAGATGGCATTGCTTTTGGCTTTTTCTGATTCTTCACCAGGATAAGGTGGTTCTTCGTACCCCCCAGAGGTTGTATTTTTTTTTTTGTCCAAGATTTTTTCAGATTTTCACATTCACTAGGAGATTGTTCTTCATTCTTTCTGCCCTGATCCTTCCAGCAAGCAGCAACAGGACCTTCCTATAGAATTTGACCGTGTTGGAAATACTTTGTTCATGGTATGCAGATTTTTTAGGAAATCTGCCTCCCTTGTCATCATTCCAGAGGGCTCCATTGCTGGTCAGGCTGCGTCCAAGATTACTATCTATTTCTGGATCAAGGTATATGCGCTCAGAAAGAAACCCATTGCTTTTGAGTCACAATACGTTACAACAGGGTGCCTACAAGAATCATACCACCGATGAGCATCTGTTTGAGGTGGAGACATGGTAGTTTCTGCACACCTTCACCAAACACTAACGTTTAAATATCCTGGCCACGGCAGAGGCCAGTTTTGGCCAGAAGGTCCTTCAGGTGGTGGTACTTGTTTAAGGACCAGTCTTCTTTCTATCGAGTTATGAAACTTGTTGGTTCTTGTTTTTTTTGTTCAGTTCTTTGGTGTCAGTTCAGTATCTATTGACATCTGAGGTTTATATGGTGCCAGTTGGTCCTTTAGAATACAAGTCTACAATGGAGGGTTTTTTCCTTTTCTTTTTTCCCCTTTCCTGAAATCCTGGTTTGGTAAATCCTCATGGATCCTGTGTTCCACATTGGATGCAAGAGAAAATAGTATTGTAAACTGAAAGTTAAATCCCTTTCTGTTAGTCCATGTGGATAACAGGACTCCCAACCAGAGGAAAAACCTTGTGGTTTGGCAGAGGCGTCCTCCTGTGAACTCTATTCAGAGAGTTTTCTACTTTTATTTCGCTGTGTGTGAACTGAGGAGGCAGGGAGTATTGTTAAAGAGAAGAGGGGAGTCTCTACCTCAGAGGTCCTGCGTCTTTTTGAAGTACCCAACCTCATGGTTACTTTGTTCCACTCTGACTAAGAGAAAGGGATTTAATGGTAACTTCAAAAATCCTCTCTTATAAAGCTGAGCAGGCCTCATGATTATCTCTGTTCAAGTAGAAAGGATCAGTGAGGATTTCATAGTAGTAATTCATTTAATAGTACTATAAAAATACATTTTGCTATCAAATCAGATGCATCAAAAACATTGCTTAGTGACACATCAGGCTGGCATCTTTATATGATCGTATAAAGATGTCAGTCATGCAATATGTTTCAAGTTTGCGTATAGTTTAGCAAAGAGGACTCCAATGTGTTGCACTGCATTTGAGATTTTTTTTGGGGTGGGATAACATAGCTTTCTAATTTTCACTGCCCTTTTTGCTAGTGGAAGAAAGAGACTGTTTCTACTGACAGTGTAGTGTATATATCTTACATTAAGTTGGGAGTAAAGCAGGCCCGCTTATGGTCTGTTTATTTTACAGATGTGGGAAGAATATCCTGATGTTTATGGGGTTAGGAGGTCAAACCGAAGCAGACAGGAGCCGTCTCGACTTAATATTAAAGTTGAGGTAAGAAACCCTAAAACAAAAATACAGCCAGATTAGCTGTATATGTGCTAGTATCAGGCGTTTCCTCTAAATGGCCAGGTTTAGGTTTGACAATTACCAAACCAAAAGGATAGCAAATTTGCAAACTGCGATTCCAAATTTAAAGCAGAAAATGGAGCTAAGCAGTTACTCACATTAACATTTTTTGGGCTTGTTTTAGGAGTGCTACATTTAACAATACAGTAAAGATATATTGTGTGTGTGTGTGTGTGTGTCTTTGTATATATGTGTGCGTATGACATTTTTGACCAAAATATCGTCCTGACCATTTGCCTGTTTGCTTTAATTAAAGCCTTATATGCAAGACCCACAGGTGCTGCCTCCTTTTTGGCTATTTGTATTCATCATTTTGGGATTGTGCACCTGGGCTGACTCAGTTAAGACTGAGTGCTTCCACAACCTCCCAACACCTCATAAATGCTTAGAAGATCCTGGCCTCTGACTGCATACTTGCATCTTTAGCCCTTTCTATGCTACTGCTCTAGACACTGTCTTAATCTTTAGAAAATTTAAAAAATAGGCAAATATTCTGGGATTCTCCATGCACCTTGCACTCTGCAAATAAATTGTGCAACGTTTCCTTTAACCCTTTGTGTTCCAGAGGGAAACGCAGCACATCGCTTTGCAATGCGTTATGCACCCTTCTGGCACCCAAAGGGTTAATGTTTGTCACGTAAGTGGTTTTGAAACGTTAACATGTGAAAGGAGCATGAACACCTAAATATAAACTTGGTTTTTATATTTTAAATATAATGTATTTCCAGTTTGCATATATAAAACATAAATACTTTGCTGGATCTCTAATATCTAATAATATATAGACCCACTGTTGTTCTGTTCAGAAAGGCTGGTACATTACCGCAACCCATTTACACACAATAAAACTATCTCTTTTAAAACACCCTCTCATGATAGCTATGGAAAAAGCAGAAACTGGAGCCCCAGAGAGCATATGTAAGTCTAGATTTCAGGCCTCAGGAAACTGGCCAGTTTTACAGATGCTAGCACTGTGTACTATTTGTCAGTATAACCTCAGATCATATTTTGTTGTTAGTGCTCCTTTTACCCCCTAGAGTGTCAAAGCAGTACTACATATGTACATGGATAGCTGTTCCAAAATGCAGTCACTTCATAAGCTGTACTACCCCCCTCTCCTGTAAAGCTATTGATCTCTGGGAGATTAACGTAGGTGATGCAGGGGAGTAGCAAAACTCCTGCACTTCCATCCAACCCAAACTTCCAGATAGGAGTGGGAGGGATTGGGTGAAGCCTTCCAAAGTCATGTCACCAGTGACGTGGAAGTCTTTCCACAATTGCTTGCACTCCTACCCGGGTAGGATGGAAGCAAGGGAGCCATGCTGCACACCAGCGACTCCTCAAGAGGGGTTCTCATGCCCCACCAGAGTGTCTGAATTAAACCCTTTGAGTGCTAGTGAAGTATCCAGTGTATTGCACTGGATGCCTCTCTGACACTCAGAGGGGTAACCCGCTCACTGCGGTCAGCCAACAGATCCCTCCTGTCAGTGCCCAGAATAAAGACAACCTCAGGTTCCCGGGCATTCAGCCACGCTGCCCCCACATTCTGGAACTCTCTACCATCCTCAATCAGAGAGGCACCATCACTACAGACTTTTTAAAAAAAAAAAAAAAATCTTAAGACCCATCTTTTTTTATCAGGCATTCAGTCACCTCATCTAACCATAAGCAACCCTTACATTTTATGTCTGTTTATAGAATTGTAAAGCGCTTTGAGTCTCACAGGGAGAAAAGCGCTATAAAAATCACAAATTATTATTATTATTATTATTATTATTATTATAACAAAAAGTGCCAAAGTATTGCTTTGTGCACCCTTTTGGAATGCACATAGAATCCCCCCCCAACACACACACAGATGCACGCTGGATGGATTCGGAATAAGGTTAATAAGATTAGATATTTGGTAATGTAGCAGTGTGGAATGTTAATATCTGCCAGATTTGTATGAACTGACAACTATATACAGCAGTAAGTACTATTGTTTTAATCCTTTGAGTTCCATTGGCTACATCTCTGGCACTCAGGCTTAAATAAAAGAAAAATGGCTAACAAATATATAAGGTGAGAGATGGATTTCCAAGCTAGTCGCCATGCGCTAAATGAATGGATGGCGACTTAGTAATACCTGAAAGTTCTGCTTTAAACTGCCACTGAGGAGTCCCTATAAAGCCTTTGACAAAAAAAAGTTACAAATGCTTATTTATGGAATTATTTTACACAGTATTCTTGGTTTTGTTGTCCTTATTGTGAGAAAAAATGAATTTTATTTCTACCTTTCATTACACACCTGACAAACATAAAAAAATGTCAGTAGTGCCCCAAAAACTGAAGCTTTTATGTTAGATGTGCCTTGAGGGGGAGATGGAGGATCATTGCCTTAGTTTTTTAATTCTTGTCCCTTTTTTAATTTAATTATCTAATGACTAATCTAATGTACTTAGGTGAGTGCCCTTCACATTGCAGTCAGTTACATCTGTACATGTTCATTGTTTTACAACTGATCTGTTGTGGTCTGCTTCAGATTTTCTGTTTGCAATCTGATAAAGCTGAGTCTCAAATCTAAGCCCTTCAAATCTAAGCCCATTAATGTGTTGGATACTCCTCTGACACTCACAGGGTTAAAGTCAGATGTTGCTCAGACACAGGCTGATGAACCAAGAAGAAATTAAGTAATTTTGGGGCAAACTGACTTCACCATAGTTGATACATACAATGAATGCTACTGTAGTCTCCAAGGCATTACAGTGCGTTAGAGACTCTTACATTCAAGGTGTTACATGACCACTTAAAACAATTGGAGTTTGGGAGATTTTTATTTGTCCCCTATAGTGCAGATGTTTTTCTTCTTTCCCAGAATTGTCACAAATGTTGCCATGTTGCACATGCACCTCCATAGATTGTAATGTTGGTTTTTCAAACCTGTAATTAGCAATCTACAGTACCTGTGTGTCGTGCCCCACATGACTTCATCTCATAGTTCAGGTACCATTGCAGGATCAGACTCACATTTGGCTCTCCTGTCAGTGACACAACTAGTTTTTGGAGGGTCCTAGTATAAACAATTTTTTTGGGGCCCCCTAACACAAACATTTTAACAGTTGCATAACTAGAACCTATTGGATCACGGGGCATGTAGGACTCTCTTGAATGCTGAGCTTCAGCACAACTGCACCTTCACCCCTATAGTCATCCCCCCTTTCCCTTCTCCTGCTGATCTAGGGTGACCATGTGTCCTGGATTGCCCAGGTCAGCCCTGTATTTGAAATGTGCATGTCCCATATCCCAGGCAGTCCCCTTCTGGGACAATACAAAGTTCTGAAATGAATACTCCAGAGCACAGAGTTCGAAACTCTAGAAGGAGTCTGCCCATTGACTACTGTGACACAAAGTGATATATCTGCTGGGCTACCAAGATAGCCTCCAGACAGAGCTCTAAACACTAGAGAGAACTGAGCCGGACATCAAAATTAGGAGCTGAGGTGCAATTTTGTGCAGTGTAATACTGTTATAAGGCTTTGGGCATGATGTACGTTATTTTGTAGCCCACAGCGGCATCAATTTCCATCACAGCAGTTCTCACTCTAGTGTTTAGAACTCTATAGTGTGCTGGGGAAAAAGCAGGTTTCACACTGATGTACAATGACTCCTCCCACATAGCTGCACTAGAGCTGAGGAAAAGTACTCAGCTGCTCTCATCTCTGCAGTGTCACTGAATGGCAGAATGGAAATGTGGTCACCCTATGCTGATCACTGGGACTACATTCCAGTCCCAGCTTGCTTGAGATGTCTGCTTCCATAGAAGAACAGACCTGCTGAAAGGGCACTAACCTCCTGATAGTTGCCCTTGTACATAACTTTGGAATGAGAAGAGTCTATCACAGAATCGTTTATTCAGAGTAAGTGTTATAAAAACTTTGCTTAGGCACAATAGGGTATTTAAAGGGATAGTAATACTTCGTTTTATCTTTATTTTATTTTGTAGGCATTAAAAAACATGAAGAACGATATAAGTCTTATCTCTCAAACCTTTATGGTTTGAGAGATATTCACAAGCAAAGTTTCCCCCTCCCGCCCCTTTTACCTAGTGTAAGCCATCTCGTCTCAGATGTGGAATGCAGTCCATAGACCAGACAGATAACAGGAGGGGACAATATTCTTCCTATCAGAACAATGAAAGCCCTGCCCCCCTTGACAAGCTTTTCAGCTTTTTCCCTTATCTTAATTGAAGATTGTCCCTCTCTGCAGTCTACCTGGGCACCTCCCTTCTGATCTTGCTGAGCAGTATTACATCAGTAAAAGGGGCAGGAGGGGGGATACTTTGTCATCGAATTAAGCTTGAACTATAACTCTGACAGTATTGAAATAACACTCTCCAAAGTCCAAATGGTATGATGATTAATTAGAGCTGCTTTTATTATGAAACATTACTATCCCTTTAAAACCTAGGAACATTTTCTTTTACCCTTAGCAGCAGTGAAAGTGAGACATCACTATTTCCCTGGCATATATAAATGTAATTAGGCATGCAGATTGATCAACAAACATTTACAATGTACCATATTTTCCTCAGCTCTCTTGTTTTGTCTCAAATGAGGGAATACAAACCGCAAATGAGTAATAGGCAAATGCCTTTTTAGAAACCTTCATGACCCCCCCCCCAATTTGTTTAATGACCAGGAATAATCTACTTCATGTACATCTAGATTTATAGAAACGGTGTGCTCTGTAGGGTGTTCTGGTCTGTGTATATCCTAGTTTAAACTCTGTCAGTGTCTTACTTCAGGCATAATTAAGCTTGAGAAGATATGGCCCAATCAGTTTGACAGTTTCACTTGTGCTACTGATAGAACCACTTATCCTCTGCTGAAGGCATCTTGAAAACCTTCTGCTGGTGAGGCATGAGGACCTATGGTATATATGGTATATTTCCTGATTGGTGGCTGATTAGTTGAAGTGGCTTTTTCTTTTGTTTCTTTTTTTAGAGTAGTGGGTCTGAAAATGAAAGCCCAAGAAGAAGAAGCCTGAGAGTAAGGAAGCCGTAAGTACTGGACAACAAATAACTCCCACATCTAACCTGTTGGGTATTTACACATTCAAATCTGTAAAAGGATTACAGATGCCTATATTAAAGGGAATATCTCCAAACCGATACTGTTAATATGACAAAAACTTGATTGGACAGTTTATATGACTAGTAAATCCCAAAATAATCTAGACTTGATGTGCTTCAAATTAAAAAAAATAAATTCAACCATACACACTTTAAAAGCTTTTTTGCAAATCACATATATTGTTTTAAGATGACAAGTCCACTTTTTATACATATGCTTCTGTATACTAATGCAATATGTAAAGAAAGCAGCCATTCTGTACATTTCAAGGAGAAAAATGAGGCTGACTTCCAGAATAACCTATCCTGGAAAGAGAAAGTGTATAGGAAGAAACTAATTTCTATTTTATTTTCACAGACAGAAGAAAATAATTTCAGATGATGAGGATGACAGCAGTGCAGAGAGTGACACAGAACAGACTAAAGTCAGAGCTCGGCGGATGCAACCCAGACGGTGCGGAGATGTTACATTTGTATTGATCTCTGCTTTAATTGCATTTCCTGCACTGAAACTTTGTGATTTACTGCCTGTGCAGTAGGGGGTGGCGGTGTGATGATTGCATCTTACTTGTAATATCATTTTAGAGCAGCATCCAGGGCCAGTGCAAAAAGGCAGGTGAAGCCTCAGCGTGGAAAGAAGAGAAAGCAGGACTCTTCAGAAGAAGAAGATGATGATGACGACGATGATGACGACGACGATGACGATACTCCTAAAAGACAGACAAGACGCAGAGCAGTTAAAAATGTCAGGTATGGTTCTTTAGCTAAGCATAGTATCTGAAAGAGAGTTCAACCCAGGCCTAGTGCCACAGATGTGTTCAACGCAGAGAGAAAATATATAGAAAAGAAGTTAATTCACCCTAGTGCAGGTGGGCCTCGTGACTGAGATGTGACTGAAGATGAGAGGCTTAAAGGGATGTTAACACATAAGAATAAAATTGAGGAATATCATTTTAACTATCATGCACTCCCTTTTAGCACCTTTTCAAATTTAGTTTTTATGTTAGATGCCTAAAATTTTATCTCAGACTTGCATTTTCAATGAATGTGTAGTCTATTCTACGTAGACACATATTTTTTAGTTAATTTCTTGTGTACAGATAATACTGTTAATGTATTGAGAACCTACTAGGCTTCTATTTAGAAAGGTTGTTGCCTTACCTGAATCCGTTAAATACAATTCAGAATGTCTTATACACTCGACTTCTAAATGGTAGCCCCCACAGAGAAAATGTAAGAGTAGATTTGAGGCATCAGAATATTTCTGACTTTCCCTACACAGAGCACAACACTGAGACAATGTATGCTTTTACCAGTGTTGTGAGCAAGAAAGGATATTCTAAGCAGCAGCACGACTGTAAAACAAACATTTTGTGCATATCTATTTCTATAAATGTACATTTCAGATTTAGCATTCACATTTTTGTTGAGGTACTTATGGAAAATAGGGGATACCCTGAATGGATGTCTGGTTGAGAACCACTGTCGTAATGCTTCATGATATGCAAAGACTGTCACTCAATTCCATCCTTTGAGAATGAGTGGCATTACTGGCATGTCTTGGGTTAATGATAACAGCTCGCTTGGAAGGCTGTACTGACTTCTCCAGCACAGGAACAGTCCGTTTCAGCCTTTCCCCTGTGTGATCGCTGCTATAACTACCACATGTGTAAAAGGAGCCATGTGACATAGGCAATGTATTCAAACATTACCTTTGTCACTGTTCTCTGCTTCTCTCTTCCTCACTGCAGTCATGAGGCAGAGAACATGCCTCCCAGAGATTCAAATTGTCAAAGAGCGGGGACACTTTTGTTTTAGGTGGTGCTTGGGGTGGGACTGGTTGATACAATATTTAAACATTATATTTTAGTTTACTTCATGATATGTTGATGTATTTGTGTAGCATAATAAATGATTTAGAGCAAGATCAAAGTTTATTTCTCTGTTGTCCAATATAGCTTACAGGTACCATGGGGAGGCGACAGCTCCTCCCAGTGGGCTGGAACAATTATTCAAAGAAGTGCAGGGGTGGAGCCTCTCTCTCCTACTTAGCAGTCTACTTAGCCACTCCCCTCTCCAGTTAAGTTTTTTTTTTCCTCACTATGGTTGGACGGGTGTGAACAGTTCTGCTTCGTTTTTAGTTCTTTTATTATTTTTCTTTAGAGATGGGGTGTCAAAATTACCCTATTAGACAGATTGCCATTACTGGCTTCCCCTGGTGGATTGCCCAGGTTACAGGAGCTGGTTGTGGACCTTTTCCAGCCCTGGGAGAGAACCATGTAACCCGTTCTCTATGAGGCTTCTTCCTTGCAATGGTAATCTGAAGAAAGAAGACTTGCAAAAAAGGTGAGCAACCCCTTGAGTGCCATGGTCCACTTGTCCCACAGTTCCCGTCTACATAAGGGCTTTCTTGGAGTTCATTGTAACTCCTGCACTCATGTTGGGTATTATTCATTCCTGTTCTGGGGAACATTGGAGCATTTTGTTTTATTTTGTGGTAAGTAACCTCTTCTCTGCCAGCCTTGGTTAGTTGAGGGGACTTTAACTTTTAATTGTTTATTTCATGTTTCTGGGTGTTCTGTGTGTGTTTCTACACTTTTTAGACACTTTTCATTTTACACGTTCATTTTGAATTCCCCCCCCTTCTAAGGGCATGCTTTACCACTTAACCGCAATGCTCCATTGATCTCTATGGGACAGACGTTCCGGGACATATCTTTACAACCGTTCTATGTACCGAGTTGAGGTATGGCTCAATCTTCTTGTCTCCCCTTGCCCAACTATCCAGTAGACATTCTCATTGTCTGGGGGTGCTTTGGGAGGATTTGTTTCTGTTTTTTTGGTACTCTTTACTGGGAAAACTACATTTCCCATAAATGCCTGCTTCGCGGGCCGTTTTCTGATTGGTTTCCTTTGCTGTCCCCATTTGGTTTTCCTTTCTACACAAGTATCATATACAGGGCTTGGTCTCCTCAGCTCTCCTCCTCAGATTAACCCTATGCTCGCCAGATAAGTGTACTTTAGGCTTTCTGGGGTGAAATCTTTAATCTGGGTGACAGTATTTGTGTCTTCCTTTACTGTATTGACACCTTTTTTTAATCCTGTTAGAATGTCGGATCCACTAGGGAAAGGGGCTAGACCTAAGGCTAAGGACTCTGGCGTCTTTGACCGCCCCTCACATATTGCTCCTCATGCCAATTGGGCTTCCCATGGGCTACTCTGGTCACTTATGCCCCTCGTGTTGTGGCCCCTGCGTCTCCGTCTGGGCCTTCCAACCATGATCAAGAGCCATCTTGGGTCAAGGACTGAAAGTTCTCTGTGGCACAGTTTCCTCTTTCTCTTCAAGGGGTTCTTCAATCATGGAGACCCCCCACTTCCTTCAGCTTTGTGGCCCCTAAGGCTCCTAGTAGTCCTGATTTATCAGATTCCTCTCTAGTGGTTTCAAATGAGGATTCTGAGGATGGTGTGTGTTCTGAGGGGGATTCTTCCTGATTTCATGGTGATCCCTTCGAAGCTGACCCTGAACCCTCTGCTGAGGGTCTCATTAAGGAGGTATTAACTACCCTAAACCCTCTACTCCTGTAGAGCCTCAGGCTACTTCTGATGTCTTTCAGAGGCGCAAGAAATCCTGTACTGTTTTTCTGCCTAATCCCACTCTGGATCAGATTTTGAATGAGTGAAAAACTCCTAACAAGAGTCTCTCTTTGTCTAACAGATTCTCTAAGCTGTAACCTTTTTCTGAAGCTACCTTGGCTCAGTGGGCTACTCCTCCACAGGTTGATTCTCCCATTTCAAGGCTTTCTAAATCCACTGCTTTGGCACTTGCTGATGCTTCAGTTCTTAAGGAGGTGACTGACAGAAAGCTTGAAGCTATTTTGAAGGCTAATTTCACTGCCATTGGTGCGTACTTGAGATCTACCTTGGCTTCTGCATGGGTCAGTAGGGCCATTGCTGTCTGGACCGAGCAGTTGACTGCTGCTGTCCACAAAGGTGCTCCAAAAGCAGACCTTTTATCCCTTTTGGCTAACATTTCTGAGCTCAGCACTATGTTACTGATGCACTCTTTTACGCTGTTAGACTTGAAGCTAAGGCCCCAGCCTTTTTTGTGAGGCGTGTGCTGTTCCTGAAGATCTGGTCTGCAGACTTGATTTCTAAGAAATCACTGATTTCTCTTCCCTTTTGGGGTACCACTCTTTTTGGCCCTGAACTGAAGAGCACATTGTTGCCTCAGGTTCCTAAACGCAACCCTCAGGCGAAGGTGACACATTCAGGGCGAACCTGGTGGCACCTCAGTCTCTGCGTTCCGCCTTCGAGCCCAAGCAGCAGAGGACTAAACACTCCTCCACCAAATCCAATTCCACCAAACCTCCTTCAGCATGACTCGCCACACCCTGGTCTGCGTCCAGTGGAGGGTCGTCTGCAACACTTTTTGACTGTTTGGACAGAGTGCAACACTTTTTGAATGTTTGGACAGGCTCTGTTGCGGATCAGTTGGTATTACAGGTGGTTTCAGAAGGCTACAGGATTCCCTTCAAATCCCCCACACACACACACACACACACACTTTCAGGTTTTTCCCCTTCTCGCTCCCCTCAGGGACAGAAAAAGCTCTGGCTTTTCAATGGGGCAGTCCAGTCTCTCTTGGACAACATAGTTCTGGTTTCGGTTCCTCAGCAGGAGAGAGGTTCAGGCTTCTATTCCAACCTCTTTGTTGTCCCCAAGAAGAATGCCGACTGCTGTCCTATCCTGGACCTCAAGGCTCTCGACAAATTTGTGGTCAAGACACACTACAAGATGTAGTCCCTGCGTTCTGTCATTGCAGCAATGTGTTTAGGGGTATTTCTGGCATCCTTGGATCTCCAGGATGCATACCTGCACATTCATGTTCACCTGGCAACTCTGCAGTATCTTCGGTTTGCCTGTGAAATGGGGCATTTCCAGTTCAGTGCTTCCCCCTTTGGGCTCACAATAGCTCCTCAGGTGTTAATTGGGTTCTGAGTGCAGTGATTGCCTTCCTGCACACCAAGGGGATACAGGTGACGCCCTACATGGATGACCTTCTCATCAAGGACAAGAAGAGGGATCTCCACTTGTTGGATGTTGTGTGCTGCATTAAGTTTTATTTGCATGGCACTGAGTCTGTTTGTCAGACTGGTGCTTTGTTTACCAGTCCTGGGACCTTCAGGGATGACAAAGCGGCATCCAAGGTGACTATTGCATCTTGGATTAAATCTACTATCCACAAGGCTAATGAGCTCAGAGGTAAATTGTGTCACTGCACACTCTACCAGGTCTGTCGGGACCTTCTGGGCCTACAAGAATCAGGCCTCTGCTGATCAGCTGTGCAAGGCTTCCAATTGGTTGTCTGTGCACACCTTTGCCAAACACTATCGTGTGGATGTGCTGGCTTCGGCTGACGCCGGCTTTGACTGGAAAGTCCTGGAGGCAGTTTTGCCTGTCTAGGACTTTATCTTTCCTGTGCCTTATTGTTCTTTAACCTTAAGCCCTGTTGGCTCTTGTTCTTGTGTGCTGTGTATCATTTATCAGTGTCCGTTGACACTTCCCTCCCTGAGAACTTATGTTGGTACATTGCCATAGTACCTGTAAGCTATATTGGACGACCAAGAAAAGAGGATTTTGGTCTTACCTGTTAAATCCTTTTCTCTTAGACCATATAGTTTACAGGCCTACCACCCAGCGAAAGAGACCATGCTTGGTTATTGTGGCTGGATGTGGGAGTCCTATTGGGTCCGTGCTCGCTGTCTAGCTCAGTAGGTTTAGTGTCTCGTATCTAACTGGAGGGGAGCAACTAGGTAGCCTGCTTTGGAGGAGAGGGAGGATGTGCCTCTACAATTCTTAGAAGAATTCTTCCAGCCTACTGGGAGGAGCTGTTGCCTCCCCATGGTACCTGTAAGCTATATGGACCTAAGAGAAAAGGATTTAATAGTAAAATCCTCTTATCCAGTTTGACTTTCTGCCCTAACAGAATAGTCAAAATAAAAGGTTGCAATCTCATTTAATGAAGATTTGCAATGCACTGGAGATCTTTCAGACTCTCATTTAGATCAATGAGAATAAATCTTTCTCCCTATGGTGGTGTTGGATGTCTTCAGAATTTCTCCATTTTTATTTTGTGCATAAGGTTCTTGGCCATCTGTTGTCCATATTATGATGGTGAGAACTGTAGTCCAACAAAAAATGGAGAATTGCAGTTTACCACCTGTGATTTATGTGATATGAAATGTCTGACTGCGGATAGGGTGCTCACCTCATTTTTTTCAGATATCCAGCTCATTAGATCATTTAATCCTTTTAAGTCTGAGGGGTGTTCACTTGATTTCTCCATATTGCATTGGACACCCGTGGCATGCAAAAGCTTAACTATTTGAGTGCCAGAGGGTAACACAACACATTTCATTGCAATGCTTTGCCTACCTCTGGCATTTAAAAGGTTAATATGTCACATTAGTGTTTTTAATGGTTACAGCTATAAGGAAGATGATGACTTTGAGACTGATTCGGACGATCTAATCGAAATGGCAGGAGATGAACCTGAGGAACAGGAGGATAATCATGAAACCATAGAGAAAGTACTGGACTCCAGAATTGGGAAGAAGGGCGGTAAGGATTCATAACTGAGATGATTATGTTGCCACACACCAGGTTGCTACCAAGGACCGTATTTTGAAAATAAATGTGCATTAATCTGTCGCAACCCAACTGCAGTATAGGGGAGTACTTAAAATTCACATTTATTGAAATTGGACTTTTAACCACTTGAGTGCAAAGCATGAAACCCTCTCTAGCATTCAAGAGGTTAAAGTGATAGTAGTACTTAATATGTAACACATATATATTGTAGTGTTTATCCCCCGGAGTAAAACAAGGGTGCACCTACTGCTGAAAGCTGTTTTTTTCAAAAGTTATTACTACTCAAACTTTTTTTTTTTTTTTTTTTTTAAAGTGTAGTATAACAGTGGCCTGAAATTGTACAGTGGTGCTGTTGGTGCACTCGTACCGACAACTCTGGTCATTTGACCATAAATCTCCATAGGATGGTGTAGCAACAGTGCCGCTGTACAATTTCAGGCCACTGCACCTAAAAAGAAAAAACCTGAAGCTTGAGCTGTGATAACTTTTGAACAAGAACACCTTTCAGCAGTGGGAAGTATACACGTGTTAAACTAAGATAAACCCTGGAACACCTTTTTAAGTATTACTATCCCTTCTGAATATCAGTCATTGGCAAACTTTAGTTTTTCCCCTAGTAGTGCAGCAGTTTTGGCCCAAACTACACCTTTCTTTTGAAATATATGGCTTCCTGGTAGAAGTACCCACTGCACACAAGTATTATGTATGTTTTGTGAATGTTAACATAGACCAGTGATTCTCCTCTCCAGTCCTTGTGGCAAACAAACAGGTGTACTCCTATACAGCATTATGTACTCCTAGTCAGCATTTTTCAGTTGGTAAGAGTTCTCAAATCATTCAAAATAAAAGGTAAAAGTGGCCACTTATTATCAAGCCTGTTAATATATAAAACAATAAGCAACAGCAATTCTTTTTAGATAAAATTCCACCCACACCCAGTTCAGTTCACTGAAACTCTAATCTCTTATATGTTTACTTGAATCATGCCGTAGATTTGCCCCTATTACTTGTTTAAACAAGCCATCAGATAAATAGGAAAAACATGTTTAGCAAATATTTAGGGGGGCTTATGCACCTAAGATGATTTTTGCAAATGAAGGCTAGGAGTACATGATGTTTAAAAGAGTATAAATCCTCTTCAATATTAGACATCTCAATCGAAGTTACTGATATACTGATTAATCACCTGTGATTACATTTTGTGATCCTGAAAAGCTGACCTGTCTGTGTATCCCGAGGACTAGCATTGGGAAACACTCGTATAGACCTTGTATTGTTGTGATTGTATTTCTGTCTCAGGATCTTATGTCTCATGTCCCTGGTCTCATTTCAGCCACTGGAGCACCAACAACAGTCTATGCCACAGAAGAAAATGGGGATCCCTGCTCTGGCTTTAACCCCGAAACCGAAGAAGGCGAGCAGCAGTATCTCATCAAATGGAAAGGCTGGTCATATATCCACAGCACTTGGGAAAGTGAGGAGTCTCTGCAGCAACAGCAGGTCAAGGGCCTGAAGAAGCTGGAGAATTTCAAGAAGAAGGATGATGAAATCAAACAATGGTAAACTATAATGTCTGCCATAAATGTGGCTAATTCTCACAGTGCTTCTTGTCACTCTTAATTCCTTTTCTTAGACTTTGAATAAAATTCGTCCTTACATGAGCTAAACAAACAATGCATACATTTGCTTGCAGGTTATCAAAAGTCACACCTGAAGATGTAGAGTACTTTAACTGTCAACAAGAAATGGCATCTGAATTGAACAAGCAGTATCAGATAATTGAGAGGGTCATAGGTAAGTGTTCTTTATATTATACATTGTAGATTCAAGTAGGCATATTTGAAAACTGCATTAAAACTACCTATATGTCATGTTAACCAAAAGTCCAGCAGATGCATAGTTTAGAATATATTTATTTTTGAGCAAAGTGAAAGTGTACATTTCCTGGTACTGCACAAATCTTCTTCAGCATATGAAATGTCATTGAACCCTTCATTAGCATATGATATGTCACTGAAAAGGCTTCATTAGCATGTGAAACATCACTAACGAGCTTAACTAGCATATAAAAACGGCACTGGTATGGCACAGGTACCACAATTGGCATACATTATTAGTAGAAGTAAGAAGTGTGAAGATCTCCTTAACTCTACATTTTCTAGTCTTTTGGATAACATGACATAGAGTTTTTAATGCAGTTTTCAAATATTCATACTTTAATTAAGGTGAAAATTCCACTTTAACACAATTGCTCAGGCGACCGGTGTTTAATTTCCCATTTGGCAACATAAGCATGAATGGGTACATTATATTATTATGTGTGGAAATAAAATACATATTCATGCTGTGATCTGTGTTGATAACATGTACTTAAAACTGTTACCTGCTACCTGATAACCATTTCAGTATGTTGTTGATGTTTATGTGACAACCATAACTGCTTATTATACCTCATGTTTAAATATTACATCATCATTGTTGCTGTGGGCATTTTGATGCTCTTTGGCCTGTGTTGCCTCCATGCTGAGCTAGGAGAAATACTTCTCTATTAACGTTCTCAGCACTCAGCCACTGGGCTTGCATTGTGAGTTCCACCACCCACCTATATAGGGTCTTCCATTCCTGTGTCTTCGTCATTAAGCAATACAAGTGAAAAATAGCACATGCTGCCAGTGAGAATTTTTTTATTTTTATTTTTTTTTCCCCCAATAAGTGCTTATTTTCTGCTTTTTCCCCCACCTAGCTTATTGCATTGAGATAAATGATAAGTTTGAATTTCCACACCAAGTTTTCCTTCTTTTCTCGCAGGATAGTATAAAATGGGTGTCAAGTTCCAGCAGCATGTCATTCTGCGTTTTGAGAGAGAAAGTAGTACAATTCTGAGCTAGTTAGGATAGGCAAAGAAAGCTTACTTGGAGTGTAGTTTAGAGTCTTGTGGGCAGGCAAAGTGTGCTTTGTGTTAGGTGACTCTAGAGGAGTGTGACTGGATACAGGAGGTTTACCCAAAAATCTTGGTTGTCTGAGACAGGCAGATGGGTCCAAGTTCCTTCCTGATCTGGTTGTTATGTCTGTGTTTGGAATGTCTGGGGGTTTGTGAAGAGAACAAAGGAAATTAAATTAATCCCCCAAACCCCAATTTTGTGTGAGTGAGAAGAGGCAGGTGTGCTGGCTGTCCTCTATGTTAGGGGAGTCTTTGGGTGTGTGAAGAGAGCAAAGGAGGTTTAACCAAAAATACACCAAACTCTTGTGTGACTAACTGGGAAGACACCGGCAGCTGTGATCCAAGTTCCTTCCAGTTGGCTCTTCTTTGTGTTAGGGGAGTCTGAAGGAAACCGTTGCAAAAAATATATATTTTTCATTTTTTTTTTTTTTTTTTAATCTCAAACTATTTTTCACCTTTTTGTTTGTGTGTGTGTGTGATAAACTGTTTTTCACTTTCAGGGACTTGTTAGTAAAATGGTAGTATAAAAACTGACTGTAGCCATGGTTGTTATAGTGTGTGCAATAAATGATGGTGATGCTTCTCCTTCTGACTCTGAGGAAACTGTCTGACAAAGTCCCATGAAAAGTTCCACCACCGCAAGTAGTAATATTAATAAATCATGTAAAAACACTGAAGATGTTGCATTGTACTGTTGATGGCATAATGAAAGACGGTCTAACAGTTCATGTCGGATGATGACATGGCCAGAAAATTAACTGAAAGGCAAAGGGATAGTATTGCCTGAAAATAATTTTATTTTATATTGTAACCCTTAAAAAAACATTAAGAATGATATACGTCTTATCTCCCAGACCTTTATTGCTTGGGATATATTAGCAAGTAAAGGTTCCCCTGGAGTGACGTCACTGCTCAAGCCTTCAGATTTGGAATCCGGTCCCCAGACCGGCCGCGGCTCTTCAGCAGAGCCGAGATCACGATCTTTAAAAAGAACCACTTCATTGGAATGGTCTACAAAGTGTGCTTGCAAGCCAGGCACACTTTGTAAACAGTTCCAGTGAAGTAGTTCTTTTTAAAGATTGTGATCTCGGCTCTGCTAAAGAGCTGCCCGCTGATCTGTGGGCCGGATTCCAAATCTGTCCACTAGATGGCAGACTTGGCTAAAACAACCAGGAAACAGGAACTTTACTTAAAGGGATAGTAATACCTAAAATGTAAAAAAAAATATGTTGTAGGGTTTATCCCCCTGAGTAAAACAAGAGGACTCCCACTGCTGAAAGGTGTTTCATTCAAAAGTTATTAATTTTCAAAGTTGAATTTTTTAGGTGCAATATCACAGTGGCCTGAAAGTGCACAGTGGCGCTGTTGCTACACCATCCTATGGAGATTTATGGTCCTGAGACCAGAGCTGTCCATAGGATTGTGTAGCAACAGCGCCACTGTACAATTTCAGGCCACTGTGATATTGCACCTAAAAAATTCAACTTTGAAAATTAATAACTTTTGAATGAAACACCTTTCAGCAGTGGGAGTACTCTTGTTTTACTCAGGGGGATAAACCCTACAACATATTTTTTTTTACATTTTAGGTATTACTATCCCTTTAACTTTACTTGCTAATATCTCCCAAACCTTTATGGTAAGACTTATATCATTTTTAATGTTTTTTAAGGGCTACAATATAAAATAAAATTATTTTCAGGCAGTGCTATCCCTTTAAGAAAACAATTGGAAAGTCTGAATCTGGACAAGTGAAGATACCAAAAAAAGTGTCATCCTGTCAGTCAGCATCATCACTGCTTGCAAGTCCAACCACCATCCAGCTGCACACACTAGTGTTGCTTAACCATCCAGCAACAAAGGTCATCAACACCTGATCCAACCCTAGCTATGAGGAGTGCTGCTGTTGGAAGTGCAGCAGCACTCTTACCTGCTGCTAGTACAACCTCAGCAACATCTAGTCCCAGAAGCAGTAGTAGTAATAACATCCCCTCATGAATCCCTCGGTCTATGAAGTTTACAGTATGGAGATATCTCACTCACAATCCAAAAGCTAAACACTTTGCTATCTATCATGTGTAAGATGCATGTGACCATGTGGGAAAGCAGGCTCACATCTAGGCACCTCATCATTAATATCCCACCTGAAGCACAACAACAACACTAGAGAACCACCATCAACATGTCAGAGGTTCAATAACTAGCAGCAGCAAAAGCACTACTGTAACCTCTTGGACCTTGGGCCACATAATAAAAATCATGATGTGTCAGAGAGGGTGCCAAGGTTTAAAGGGATAGTAATACTTCATTTTAACTTTATTTTATTTTGTAGGCTTTAAAAAAACATGAAGAATGATATAAGTCTTATCTCTCAAACCTTTATGGTTTATGAGATATTCACAAGCAAAGTTTCCCCCTCCCGCCCCTTTTACCTACTGTAAGCCATCTCTTCTCAGATGTGGAATGCAGTCCATAGACTGGACAGATAACAGAAGGGGACACTCTTATTCCTATGAAAACAATGAAATCCCTGCCCCCCTTGACAAGCTTTTCAGGTTTTTCCCTTATCTTAATTGAAGATTGTCCCTCTCTGCAGTCTACCTGGGCACCTCCCTGCTGCCCTGGCTGAGAAGTGTTACATCAGTAAAAGGGGCGGGAGGGGGACACTTTGCTTGTGAATATCTCTTAAACCATAAAGGTTTGAGAGATAAGACTGATATCATTCTTCATGTGTTTTTAATGCCTACAAAATAAAATAAAGTTAAAACGAAGTATTACTATCACTTTAATTCATTTGAAATTACACCTGTAGCTCCTGCTCCAAAGGTGTATGAGGGGCAATCTTCAGTAAGCATAGGGGAAATCCTGCCCTCCTTCGTCGAGGGGGGCAGGGCTTTCTTTACTGCGTGAAGATTGTCCCGTGCTGCGATTGAATAAGAGGATCCGCCTCCCGCCCCTTTTAGCTGCATCCCATCAGTTGTGGAATCCGTTTCTGGGACCAGACGTATCATAGCGAGGGACAATCTATGTGCAGTAAGTCTCAGGAAAACAATGCTCCCCTTTGACGAAGCAGGACAGGATTTTCCTTATGCTTACTGAAGATTGCTCCTCTCTGTGCTCCATCTGGACCAGCTTTTAGAGGCAGAGTGACACAGGGGCAGTAGGAGGATCCTTTCTGATTCAATTGTGCTTGAACTACAAGACTGATAGCATTGAAATGTAGTGCTATGTGTGACAAATATTTTTGTTTCAAGCATTACTATCCCTGTAAGTGCCGTACCTCCCAGTGGCGGATACTTTTACCCCATGGAACCTGTGTCCCCTAATTATTTAACAACAAATACAAAATCTCATTTTTGCAGAATATAAACCGTTTCCTGTGTATAGTAATCTCTGAAGTGATATTTGTTCACAGTTCTTACAATAAACCATAGGCTTCAGTAGACCTGAGTGGCAGTCAAATGCAAAAACTAAATTATATAGCTTTATGATGGACACTTACATTGGAAAATCTGTTACAGAAAATAATAGCAACTTATTCCTAGTGTATATTGTCATTTTATATCTCAAATGTTTTTAATGTGTTTTTTTTTTGTTTTTTTTCTCTCAATACACAGCTGTGAAGACAAACAAGTCTGCGTCTGGACAAACTGATTCCCCAGGTAAAATCTCTCTATTACAGTGCATAGAAAGCTTTTTTTACAAGGCAAACTGAAACTCTGTGGCCTTTCTCTTTTTGTTTCTTAGTAACATGGTAACACAGTTGATAAGGCTGAAAAAAGACATGCCTCAGTCAAGTTCAGCCTATGCCAAATAACCCCTGTTGATCCAGAGGAAGGCAAAAAAAACCCATTGAAGTAATATCCAGTTAAGCCCCAAGTGGTTAAAAAAAATTGTTCCTCCTCATTCCTCCTCTTTCCATATGTTCATATGCTCCTCCTGGTATTTATCTTCCTTCCTGTCTTTCTCCACCCGCTCCATCTAATGCTGTTTCTATGAATATTTTATTTCTACCAGGTATGGGGCCCGTTACAAAAAAATCCTTCCTGATTCCAAATGGCAGTCAGTTAGTTCCCTGGATCAACATCATATCTGCACTGAAATGATCTGTCATAATTCTCAATATTTTTATGTGCTAGATAGGTATCCATTGCTTTTTTGAAAGCAGTTACAGTATCTGCAAGCATAACATTCTGAGGCAAATAATTCCATACTTTACCTCCCTTGCTGTAAAAAATCCCTGCCTTTTTCTTAGTCAAAATACCTTTCCGCTAGTCTTAATGGATGACCTCTTGTTGTTAGCTCAGCTCTTTGTATAAATAATTAATCGGATAGTTCTTTTTATTGACTTTGAATATAGTTGTAAATTGTAATCTTATCACCCCTTAGAGGTCCCTTCTCTAGTGTAAATTAACCCAGTCTGGTTAGTCTCTCTCTGTCTTGAAGACACCCTAGTACACTAGCCTTGTGCACAAAAGAAAAGCAAAGCAATTTTGGAACAAACCAAATGCACAATTTAAAAATGCATTTGAATTTAAGTTTAATTTGCCCCCTCTTGTAATACTATTGTTTTCCCACTATAATTGATACTCTCTACATTTGTTAAGAGGAGGATTTAATTTTATTTTAAATGGCTCTGTCACCTTTAAGATAGGTTTTGTTAATTTTAAAGAGAAGTACATATTGCCTATTTTAATATACATTTTTCTATGTCGTCCAATACAGGTTACTGGTAACTTTGGGTAGGCGCTCCTCCCCTTTAAGTGGGCAGGAACAATTCTGAGAAGTGAGTGCAGGGGTGGAGCCTACCCTCTAACCTTAGCTGCAGCTTCCTGTTTTAACTCCAGTAAGTTTTAGCCTCGTTTCAAGCAACAAGGGAACAGTTCTGTTTAGTTTTAGAATTTTATTATTTTCTGCTAGATATGGAATACCACCATTAGGCGAATTACCATCACTGACAATTCCCATCACCCAAATGTGGATAGCTCAGTTTACCAGGTGCTTTTGTGGACCTAAGCCCTGGGAGGAAAATCTTGGCTGCAAGTTCTTTCCCCAGGAGTTGCCCATCAAGATTACTTCTTGATAATATGGTAATCTGAAGAAAGAAGTTCTGCAAAAAAGGTGAGCAACCTTTTGAGTACTGAGGTCCACATGTCCCATGGAACCCCTCCGCATGGGTCTTTATTACTGAGTTCTTATTGCGTACTCTAGCACTCATTGGGTCTATCTGTATGTCTGTCTGGGTGTTTGGAGCAAGTTTCTGTGATAAATTAACCTTTTCACTGCTGGTTTGGTATGTTGTGGGGGTTGAAGACATTTTCCCTACTGTGTTTGGTGTTTATATTGTTTAACTACATGTTCTAGTATGCTTTTAACTTGAATTTTATTTTCATTCAGTTTTTGATGAAATCATTTACTGCGCCTTTAAGGTGCGCTTTTGACCACACAGACGCCATTGCTCCATTCACTTGAATGGGACTGTACAGTTTGGGACATATTTCTGCAACAGCTTATCACAGCGAGGTCAGAGAGCTCATTTTACTTATCTGCCCTTGCTCAGTCAGCTGGTCAACTTTCTGAACATGCTAGGGGGCTTCAGGGATTGTTGGGGTACTTTTTACAAAAAAATTACAGTTCCCATGAGCGCTTGCTTCGCGAGCTCGTTTTTGATTGGCTTCCATCGCTGCAGCCATTGTGTACCTTTCTGTGAATGAATATCCTATGCAGGGCCTGGACTCTTGTTCTCTCTTCAGCTCCTTAACCCTTTCATTGTCAGATAAGTTTAATCTTTTCTGTGCTATTTAATCACTTTTAAACGCTGTTTTTGGGGGATTTGTGTACTTTTGACCAGTTGATTTCTGTGAGAATGTCTATTACACTAGAGACTGGGGTTAGACCTAAGACTAAAGAATCTGGGGTGCCTGTGTCTCCCATTGATCATTGCTCCTTATGTCATGAAGGGTTACCTAGAACATTCTCTAGTCATGTTTGCCCAACATGCACTGCTGTTCCTGAATCTCCTGCAGGGACCTCCAGCCATGCATTAGAGCCAGTATGGATGCAAGAGTTTAAAGCTAATACAGGAACCTACGGTCTACCTTACAACTCCTTCCATCCACCTTACAGTGGGTCTTTCACTCATGTCAAGCCCCCGCTTACATCAGGTCTTCCCTGCCTAAACTGCCGGCTGTCCCTGATTTATCTTATTCCTCTGATGAGGAACTTTTGGTGAATTATGATGATGAAAACTGTTCCGCAGTACTTCCTCTTCGTTTTTTCTTGGGGATCCCTTTGAAGCTGATCCTGTCCCTGCTGAGGGCCTAATCAGGGCTGTATTGACCACCCTGAATATTCCCTTGGTACAGGAGACCTCTTCGGATCCCTTCAGATGTGTTTCAGGAGCCTCAGCTCCCTTCTACATGTGTCCCATCTAATCCCACCCTTGACCATCTGGTCTCTGAGGAGTGCAAGTTTCCAGATAGAAAGCCATTTGTCTCTAAGAAATTTTCTAAGCTTTGTCCATTTTCTGAAGCAGAGTTAGCTCTATGGGTACATCCACCCAAGGTGGACGCCCCTGTATCCATGTTGTCCAAATCTACTGCTTTGCCTGTAGCAGATGCTTCTGCTATGAAGGACTGGACTGACAATAAGCTTGAGACTTCTCAAGGCTATTTTTGCTTCGGCTGGTTCTGCCTTACGCCCGGCGCTTGCTGCTGCGTGGGTGAATAGGGCCGTGGCCATCTGTACTGCACAGCTTACCTTGGCTGTTCGCCAGGGGGTTTCTACTTCTGAACTGCTGAGACATGTCACCAACATTGCTGAAGAGCAATATTTGTCTCTGATGCTCTGTTTGACACAGTCCGTATGATTTGCCAGGGCTTCTATGTCTGTGGTTGCTAGACGGGCTCTTTGGCTCAAGATCTGGTCTGCTGATACCACATCAAAAAAGCTCGATCATCATTGCCTTTTCAAGGTTCTTGCCTATTTGGGCCTGAGCTTAAAAGATCTCATCAGCGGACCCACTGGAGGTAAAGGTACTCTGCCTCCAGTGGTCCACAAGTCCTCCTACAAGCCCAAGGCTTCCAAACCTCCTTCGGCATGACTTGCCAATTCCGGGTCCCCGCCCTCAGGTGGGAGGGCGCTTGAGCCACTACCTTTCCATCTGAGAAAAATCTGTGGTAGACCTGTGGGTTATGAAGGTGGTGGCGGAAGCGTTAGCTTTACCTCTCTTCCTCCTCCCCGCACCTTTCCTCTCACTCTCCTCTGGGCATAGGAAAGTGTCACCTGTTCGAGGGTGCTATCCAAGCCCTTCTGAACAATGGGGTCTTGGGGCCGGTCCCTTTTCCGGAGACAGGGTTGGGGTTCTATTCCAACCACTTTGTGATCTCCAAGAAGGCGGAGATTGTCATCCTATTCTGAATCTAAAGGATATCAACCAATTTGTGGTCAGATCTCACTATCATCAGGAGTCCTTGCGACCAGTGATTGCGGCCATTTCTCTTGGGGAGTTCCTAGCAACTCTGGATCTTCAAGATACGTATTTGCACATCTCCATTCATCCAGAGAGCCGACAGTATCTCTGATTTGTTTGAGACAGGGGGTCACTTTCAGTTTTCTGCCCTGCCATTCGGCCTGACCACTGCTCCTCAAGTCTTCAATCGAATTCTGGGGGCTTTAGTCTCTGCTCTCCATCGAGATGGCATCAGGGTCACTCCATACATGGATGAAGGCCTCATCTCCAGACCTTCTTCACCAGCAGGTTCAGACCTGCATTCAGATACTATCCGCTCACAGGTGCATCATCAACCTGGACAAGTTGGACCTTGTTCCCTCCCAGAAGATGGTTTTCCTGGGCCTTCTCTTCTACACTCATAGAGGGATGGTCTTTCACACAGACAAGGTGGCTCATCGGCTGGCTCAGAAGGTCTCTACAGTTCTGAGCCAGGATCCGATTCCTGACAAGAAATTGTCCTTTCTAGTGGGGAAGTTCATTTCCACAATAGAAGCAGTCCCATTCACCATGGCTCATGCCAGGAAGCTTCGGAGGTTTCTGATCTTGACATGCAGAGGTCAACTGGATCGTCTGGAGGAGTCTGTGTCTCTCCCACTTCATGTAGAATTGAGTCTTTTGTGGTGGCTCAACCTGGACAATCTCCTGAAAGGCAAGCCCTTCCTGATACTGTTCTGGACAATGGTGACTACGGACGCCAGCCTCTTAGGATGGGGGGGCTGTTCTGGGGCACCTGAATGCTCAAGGCTGGTGGTCTCAGGAAGAATCTCTCCTTCCCATCAACATCTTCGAACTTCGGGCATTATTTCATGCCCTGCGCCATTGGACACTCCAGTTGGAGAACTGTCCAGTCAGAGTCCAGTCAGACAACGCCACAGCAGTGGCTTACATTAACAAACAAGGCAGCATAAGAAGTCTCGCAGCTTGGTTAGAGATCAAGGCTATTTTGTCCTGGGCAGAGGACCATGTCCCTGCCATCTCCGCAGTTCATATTCCAGATGTCGTCAACGTCTTGGCAGACTTCCTCAATCGACATACAGTGGCCAGCAGAGAATGGGAACTTCACCCAGAGGTGTTCAGTCTGGTAGTTCAGAAGATGGGTATCCCATGCATCGATCTGATGGCAACAAGACAGGACAGGAAGGTTCCAGTGTTCTGCTCTTGCTGGGCGGACCAGCTAGCTCTAGCTGTGGACGCTCTATTTATACCTTGGATCTTTCCTCTGGGGTACATCTTCCCTCCTTTTCCAATGCTGCACAGGGTTATGAGGAAGCAACAAGAAAAGGAGACTGCACAGACACTCTAAGCGTCGTAATAGGTATATGTGCAACGGCCCCTCTTATACTCTCTCCCTCTGTATATGCACTCACTTGTTGTTGAGGTTATAACTGCCTCCCAGTATGTATCACCTTCACCTTTTTGGAGTTCTCTCCGGGTAGGTTCTTACCTCAAAGGCTCCTGATGGATCACCTTCTTTCTTCTCGACAAAATGTCAGTCCTCTCAGATACCACAACTTCTATATAACAAATGTAAGTTGTGCCGTTGGCTACTTTCAATTGACCACAAGAAACTATATTTGCATTTAAATCTACAAGCAACCAAATATTGGCGACTTTGTAATAATAGCAGAGGCAGATAGAAAATAGGAGCAGTATATCCTAAAAAAGTAATTCATTCTGTTCAAACTGAGTCGGCACATAACTCTTTAACAATTTAAGATACCAATATAGCACCATACATAAAATAAAAACCTAAAAATTCCATACACTTATGCAAAATATGCTCATCAAAAAGTTCTCTCAGTGCTTTTCGTGACCGATATAACTTATATGTCACTTTCTCAGGAGCAGTATCAATATCTATAATCAAAAACCCACCTTATATTTCATGCCTCATTAGTGAGCTACGTCTGGAGCGCTGTCCAGTCATTCTGATTGCTCCATTTTGGCCTCACCAATCTTTGTTCCCAGAGCTTCTGGATCTGTCAGTGTCAGACCCCTTCAGGCTTCCTCCTCGTCCGGATCTTCTCTTACAGGGATAGCTGTGGAAGGAGGATGTTCATCATCTGGCTTTTGATGGCATGGATGTTGAATCCTCAACTTTGAGGAAGAAAAGTTTTTTCATCTGGTGTAGTGGTTACTATGCTTAGTGCCCCTAAGCCTGTTCCTCCAAGGCCAACCATAGAGTCTGGTCTATATTTCTCTCTTGGTGTGCTGATAAGGATCTTTCTCAGGAGTTTCATCTCCCTACGGTGCTTTCCTTCCTTCAGGATAGTGTGTATAAAGGTCTCAATTTGAGCTCCCATAAGGTTCAGACTTCTGCTCTCTCTTTCTTCCAGAGGCACATTGCCATTCTTCCTGATGTCAAAGTGTTATTCCAGGGTGATGCTCATACCCGTCCAGTGTTTAAGTCCCCTGCTCCTCAGTGGGATCTTAACTTGGTTTTGGGCATCCTTCAGCACCCTCCCTTTGAGTCTTTGGCTACTATTCCTCTACGCCTGTTGACGTGGAAAATGACTTTTCTTCTGGCAATAGTGTCTGTTAGCCGTGTGGCGGAGCTCCAGACCTTGTCTTGCAAACCACCTTTTTTGGTGTTTCACAAGATAAAGCTGTGTTTCTCACTTCGCAAGCGTTTCTTCCGAAGGTTGTATCAGAGTTCCTTTCCTCTGCCCTGACCCTTCTTCTGACAACGAAAGGTATCTTCACTTGTTGGATGTCGTGCTCTGCCTAAAGTTCTATGTGCATCATACTGAGTCTTTGCGTCAATCTGACGCTCTTTTCATCATTCCAGAGGGCTCCAGGGCAGCGAAGCCTGTGTCTAAGGTGATCATGGCTTCTTGGATTAAGTCCACTATTCGTAAGGCTTACGAACTGAGGAAGAAGCCTATGCCTTTCAGGGTCACAGCTCATTCCACTCGCTCCATTGGGGCATCTTGGGCCTACAAGAATCAGGCCTCTGCTGATCAGCTGTTCAAGAAGGCCACCTGGTCGTCTGTGTACACCTTTTCCAATCACTACCGTGTTGATGTGCTGACGTTGGCCGATGTCCGTTTTGGGAGGAAGGCCCTGGAGGCAGCCTTACCTGTCTAGGATATTTATTCCTTCCATACGCTTTCACTTTTGAGCCCAGTTGGCTCTAGTTCAGTGTGCTGTGTATCAGTTCCTGGGGTCTGTTTTACCCCTGTTCAGTGTCCGTTGACACTCGGTTGTTTGTGCTGCGCTGTTTATGACCTGTAGGTTTGTTAGTGCTCTGGTGACTTTGGGGGCCTGCGCCTGGTCCTTGTCTTTCTTCCCGCCCTGGGGAACTTAACGGTTGGACATCCCAAAGTTACCAGTAACCTATATTGGACGACAGAGAAAATATGATTTTAGTCTTACCTGTTAAATCCTTTTCTCTTAGTCCATACAGGTTACTGGTCTCCCACCCTGTCAATGGACCATGCTTGGCGCTCCTGCGACAGAACTTGGGGGACCACTTTTGGGTTCATGCTCACAGGAGTCTTCTGTTTCCTCGCTGACTACTTGTAGTAGTTGGTTCCAAAACTTACTGAAGCTGAAACAAGAAGCTGCAGCTAAGGTTAGAGGGTAGGTTCCACCCCTGCACTCACTTCTCAGAATTGTTCCTGCTTACTTAAATGGATGGAGCGCCTATCCAAAGTTACCAGTAACCTGTATGGACTAAGAGAAAATGATTTAACAGGTAAGACTAAAATCATGTTTTTGAGTCTCGCTTGATGCTAATTATTTCCTACTCTGTGCTGTGAATGAATCTACACAGAGCCCACACATACTGAGGATATATCTAATAGCAGAGAGCTTGAACAGAACTAGTTAGCATACAGTAGCACAAAACTCAACTCAAACTATACATTTTATAGGAAAAATGGCTAGTACAACATATAGACAAATTTTAATTCTCTTTACAACAAACTAAAATTATCTTGAGATGAATATATGTGAAATATCACCAATAACCCACTATAATACTGATCTAAAATAGCTTGCTGAAAAGCATTTGGCACGTAAATATTGCATCAAAAACAAAAGGTTAAAGAACAGTGTAATTCAATTGAATAAGACTATATTGATAAAAAAAGCAGCGGAACACACAAGAAGAGATGCAGACATATATATACATTGTCTGTTAATGTGCTTTTACCTCACTGAATTTGGACTTACTGGCACCTCAGAGAATCAAGACTGTCCACATGGATTGCAGAGAGGGACAGTATTCAGTGAGCATAAGGAAAAACCTGTCAAAGGGGGCAGGTTTTTCCTTATGCTCACAGTAAGAAGATTGTGTCTTGCTTTGAGCTGTCTGGTTCCAGGACCAGACTCCACATCTGAGGGCAGGTGACTTACAGTACAAAAAAGGGTTAGGAGGGGGAGCTGTCCATAAGATGGTGTAGCAACAGCGTTACTGCACAATTTCAGGGCTTTGGGAACTTTGAGCTGTAATAACTTTTGAATTAAACACCTTTCAGCAGTGGGAATACCCTTGTTTTACTCAGGGGGATAAACCCTACAACATATTTTTTTTTTACATTTTAAGTATTACTATTCCTTTAAGTTTGTTTACTGGTTGGTTGTTTGAAGAAAATCAACCTTTTGATAGCCAGAGGGATCTAGAGTGCATTGCAGAGCAATTTGTAGCACACCCCTCTTTCCTTCAAGAATGTTTAATAAACACCCTGCTTTGGGTTCTGTGCCCTAGTTAACAGCAGGAAGCCTTCATCCTCCAATGAGCCAGAGTACCTGTGCAAATGGATGGGACTCCCGTATGCAGAGTGCAGCTGGGAAGATGGAGCACTTGTGAAGAAGAAATTCCAGCACTGTATTGATAGCTTCAACAACCGAAATAACTCAAAAACGACTCCCGTGAAAGATTGCAAGGTATATATTCAACTAGGTATATATTCAACTATCTTTTTTTTTTTTTTTTTTTTTTATCTTTCATTTTTTAGTATCGTGGCTGTTCGCAAAACTGTAGGATGCTGCTTCTGGGTGGAGGGTGGGGCTCGGAAGGGGGTTTTCTCCATCGGAGAGCTTTTTTCTTTTTTGAATGTAACCTGCCTCCTAGTTTTGGCCACTTAACCCCATGATTCCTGTGTTCCACAAGGACTAAGAGAAATGGATTTATCTGTAAGTGAACAAAAATTAATTTTTAAAACGAAACTACCACCGTAAGTAAAGTCTCCTTGCAATAATTAGGCAGGTGGCAGCTAGCTTAATTATAGTTATATTAGCTCTCAGAACGACAAGATTCTATAGAAATCCGAGACTGATGGACAGGTTAGTGCAGTCTGCGCTCCTGTGCCGTTATTCCCTTCTGGTGCATTTCGGGACACTGCAGTGCTTTTGAAGGGAGACCGGGACTGACAGCGCAGGCGTGCAGAGAAGATGTCTGTGCTGATGTCTGGCTTCTGGTCTCGGAAGATTAAGGATTTCTGTAGTCGTTCTGAGAGATAATATAATTATTATTAAGCTAGTCGCCATCTGCCTAATTATTGCATGGCAACTTTACTTATGGTGGTAGTTCTGCTTTAATAAGGGAAGATAAAGGGTAATATAAAGATAAAAAGTGGAGCAGTTCAGAAGCAAACCAACAATGTCATAGCAAACAAACATTCCCGTTGATTTAAATGGAGACTATTAACCTTTTGAATTCTAGAGGTATTGAACACTTTTTGACGCAAAACACTTGGTGACCTTTATTTCTTATGGTGCAGTTGGTTTGGCCCAGCATTTCCTGTTTTTTCTTTACTCATATGCCCTTATATTGCTGACCTCTTTAGCATCCAAGGGATTAACATATCTGATTGAACAGATTGAGAACCATTGGTTTAAGGTATAGAGCAGTGCCTTTTTATCGTCTTTTTTTTGTTGTTGTTGTTATTTATCATCCTTTTCTAAGTCGTGACATATGCAAATGACAAATCTAAATTTTTGTATCACTTCTGTGCAGCAGACCTTAACCCTTTAAATGCCATGGGGTGTGTTATGCATTGTGAACTTAAATGTATTGTGAACCCTTGTGGTGATCAAAGATTTAAGGGAAGTGTTTGGAAAGACATAAGACACTTTGGTGCCAAGACATGCATATTGGGACTTGTCAATCAAGATCATTGACTCATAACCAAGGTGCAGTGGACACCTGCTTAGGGTGTCACATCTGCGCTATCAACTCTTGGAGCAGTATTTTCAAAAGTAATTCTGGTGAAAATCAACTGCACCATAGGGGATAAATAACAAAATTTCCAAACCACTATTCATTTAAAGGGATAGTAAAGTTTCACAATAAAAGCAGGTCCCATTAATCTTCATAGTATTTGTGCCATGATATTTAAATACTGTCACAGTTGTAGTTCAAGAGTAATTGAATGATAAAGTATTCCCCTTCCATCCCTTTTACTGATGTAATACTGTTCAGCTCAGAGCAGCAGGGAGATGTCTAAGTGGATTGCAGACAGGGACAATCTTCAATTAACATAAGGGAAAAACCTGTCAAGGGGGACAGGGTTTTCATTGTTATCACAGTAAGAAGATTGTCCCTTGCTGTGAGCTGCCTGCTCTGTGGACCAGATCCCACATCTGAGGAGAGGGGGCTTACACTAGGTAAAAGGGGAGGGAGGGGGATACTTTATCATTCAATTACTCTTGAACTACAACTCTGACAGTATTGAAATAACACTCTATGGCTCAAATCCTATGAAGATTAATTGGAGCTGCTGTTTATGTGAAACATTACTATCCCTTTAAATGGTGCTTGTTCTCACCCACACACTGCTTCATAATGAGTTGGAGACCTTTCTAGCATATAAGGGGTTAACATCTCCATGTAATTCAGTGGCAGTTTTTAGTTCTTCTGTATTGTGCAGAATTACTCTACTTTTGAAAATATGGCCTTTGGACTTTATTGATCCTGTTCAGATGAGCATGCTTAACCTTCCATAATTGGCAGCTCATTTAACTCTTGTTGGCAGAGCATGCTGATTAGATGCTTCAACACTGACCGTTTCCAGCTACTTCCTAGGAATACTAATGATTTTGTGTACCCACCCGTAGCATGTTCTTTATAATGGGAATTTTTAATTTCAAATGTAAATTGATCTGCACTATTTTGTGCTTTGATTCTTTTTGTTTGTGAGACCTAAGAGTTTATTTACACATGAATAATTCTTTACACTTCTGTTAAATCAAATAATAGAAGTTAGGAATGCTCTGGAAATTCCAGACTGATTTAGAACCACCTGTCTTGAGATTTCTACTAACAGTGCTAGTAGCTGATAAGCATAAATGTAATAGAGTTGGAATAAACATGCAAAATAGATAAAGTACCCATGACTGTATCCCAGTAGTAACACTGGTTTTCCTTGGCAGATTCTTAGGCAGAGACCAAGGTTTGTTACCTTGAAGAAACAGCCTTCTTACCTTGGAGGAGAAGGATTAGAGTTGCGAGACTACCAGCTGGAGGGTCTGAACTGGCTGGCTCATTCGTGGTGCAAGTAAGTATTAAATCAGTCAACTTTGGTTGTTCATGTTAAAGGGATATAATTGTTTAGTATGGAAAAATATATTACAGGGTTTATCCAGCTGCGTAAAACAAGTGTACTGAGAGAAGCAATAACACCTGAATAATACATCTGATACAGCATTTTTGGGTGCTATACCTCCATGATCTGAAATTTTAAGTGGCGATGTTGCAACTACAGTATCCTATGGAGGTTTATGTTCAACTGATCATTGCTGCCAATAGGCTGCTGTAGCAATAGAGCCACCATAAAGTTTCATGCCATGGAAGTGCTGCAACCAGACAATGCAAATTTGAGCTTCATTAACTTTTTTGCATAAAACATTTTCCCTTTCATCCAGTATTGAACACAGGAGCCATGGGATAAAATTCCTCTTCTGTGAAGGGCAGGGCACTTCAAAAAAGAGAAGGCCACTGAGGCGAAGACTTCCCTCTTCACTCCACTTTACCCCACCTACTTCCAGTTTCAATTGACTTTCCTAGAGTAAGGGTGTATGAGCATTATTCTTGTAGACTTTTTTATTTTATTTATACCCAAATAGGTGGGCTTCCGTTAACTGGCTTCCTTGTTCATGGAATATAGAAATATATGTATACGAACTTGGAGTCAATATGGAAAACAAACTCCCCCTACCACTGCGCCTCTTCCCACAGTATGTACTCAAAAAGGAAAGAAAGAGGGGAAACAACCAAAAAAAAACAAAAAATAAAAAAAAGCACAAATACTTTTGTATCTTGATTTTCTTTTCCTTAATTATATTTTGCTCTTATGAGTCCAATGCTGCACACTTCCAAGGAGATTGGGTTCCCACTCCAAACTGAGTAAGCTAAAAAAGAAAAGAAAAGCGGCGCAGAGGAGTCTCTCTAAGTGTAGTATATTAACCCCTTAACGACCCTTGATGGTCATAGTACGTCAAGGGTCGATTTGACTTAACGACCGATGACGTACTATGACCGTCATCGAGTTCCGGGCTCCCCCTGCGGCTGCACACCGTTCGGGGAGTCCAGAACGCAACGGAGCAATAAAAAAAATTGCTCCATGGTCGTTAAGTCACGTCCGCTTCCGGGTTCCCCGGTCGTTAAGGGGTTAATCACAAGAGATAGGTCCTTCACCCAAACACCGTGGAACAAATCATCAGAATATTACTCACATTTTTCAGAGGCACATAACCTGCCTCTTGGTTCTTGCACTTGCACTGGCTTACACCCCAGTATAGTGATCTTCTCCACTCTGGGTCACAGATGGACACAGTCCCTTATTGGATTCTCCAATAGAAGTGATGAATTGTATATGTATGGAATTAGCCACACAGGCAGAGGATATATATATAAGAAGTCCAGTGCTATAGTAGGCAAAACCTAATATGATCTTATAAAAAAAAATTCCACTCCTGTTATTCAATGAGGGAACTGCTGTTGATATAAAGCAGGCCAGTGTTCAAAAAACAAATATAAATTAACGTGAGTATAGTCCAATGAAAGTTTATTTCTTTCAAAAAAAGATAAAAAATACAAATACAAGATAGGATATAAAAATAGTCAAAAAAACAAAATAAAATGAGTATATACTGAATCAATAACCATAAAAATATAAAAATTGATAAAATCGGTAAATGCCCATCAAACAGAACAGGACAGGTCCACAGCTAACGCGTTTCGTCACTACAGGTCACTTTCTCAAAGCTAAACAAAAAAGTTCCCTCATTGAATAATAGGAGTGGAATTTTTTTATAAGATCATATTAGGTTTAGCCTACTATAGCATTGTATTTCTTATATATATCCTCTGCCTGTGTGGCAAATTCCATACATATACAATTCATCACTTCTATTGGAGAATCCTATAAGGGACTGTGTCCATCTGTGACCCAGAGTGGAGAAGATCACTATACTGGGGTGCTATATATATGTAAAAAGTAATATTGTAGATAATTAAAAAAGAAACCCATCAATGCCATTCCTATTTCTCAAACCTTTATGGTTTGAAAGAGAGAACGTTTAAAAATTCCTCTCTCCCCTTTCCCTGATGTCAGTGCTCTATCTTAGAGCAGGAGAATCTGGTCCTGGGACCGTCGGAGGCTCTTCAGCAGAGCATCTATAGCGATTTTTAAAAAGAACTACTTCATTAGAACAGTCTACAAAGTATGCTTGGTGTATTCCTGTAGGTTTTTTTTCACCCCACTTAAAACCCTTTGTTAAAACACATACACATTTTATACATTATATATAATAATATAATATAATATTTTGTTTATAGAGAAAATTGATAAAAGTTGTATAAATACATATGTGTATTAAAAATGTATTGTAATTCCTGCACTGCTGGAAGTAAGTGTGGCTGTATTAACGAATTGCAGTTGACAATGATACTGGTCTGATCTAAGAACAATGGGAGGGCAATGAGGGAATTTAAAGTACATAAACACCCAGCAGTGACTTGACTAGGAACATTTATTGAAATAAAGGGAAGATGTTATCAGAAAAGGGATATATCTTTGACTAAATACTTGCCACTTGAAGTACACACCGCAGATGAAAGAAAAGTCTATCATGCATTGGTTTTGTTTTCTTGTTTGGTTTTTTTGTTTTTTTCTTCTTCTAAAACTTCTGTCACTTCTTGGTGATTGCAGGAATAACAGTGTGATACTTGCTGACGAGATGGGCTTGGGAAAAACCATTCAGACAATTTCCTTCCTCTCCTACCTGTTTCATCAGCATCTGCTCTATGGTCCTTTTCTCTTGGTTGTACCTTTATCTACTCTTACATCTTGGCAGCGGGAGTTTGAGGTCTGGGCACCTGAAATCAATGTGGTGGTTTACATAGGAGACCTTGGGAGCAGAAACACGGTGCGTGCACAGATTTATCAGGATCTGCTTATTCATATTACATAAGAACCAGGCACTGTACACAGTAATCAAGTGATTCTCCTTGTCCTCTGGTAACGCCAACAGGTTACATTGTAACATATCCCTGATTAAGCACAAGTGGACTGAGCCTCTGACTACACACCTTAACAAACAAGGATATTTTAAAAGCATGTACTGTTTTTGTGTCCTGGAGACTAACAGAGAAATACTGCACTGAGATGTATATATTCAAGAAACCCTCCACATCTGACCTCTGAATATCCCTTTCCTCCTCCAGATCCGTGAATATGAGTGGGTTCATCAGCAGAGCAAGAAGATGAAATTTAATGCACTACTTACAACCTATGAGATTTTGCTGAAGGATAAGGTAGGCATATTAATTTGCAGTTTTTGATGATGTGCCAATGAATCCCTCTTATCTTATTTTATGCGGCCGTTGTGTCTAGTTGACTGCAGACATACAGTAGAGCAGCTATACTGAGAAAATATACATTTCTCCTATGTTCTATATGGAACCCAGGAACCATGGGTAAATCTTCTATTGTCCACAGGACTGAGCACTTGAAAAAAATGTAGGGACTTTGATCGTCTGACTACCCTCTCTGGTGCTGACCTGTGGCTCTGTCTGACTATTCTCTTGTTTGTCTCCTATACCTAGCAGACACACAATCTAGTGCGTACCTGGGGCTCTGGTAGACTAGCTTATGCTGACTGCAGGCGTGAGTCAGATATCCACTTCCTATTATTGACTGCAGGTGTGAGTCTGGTAGCCTTCCCATGGCTCTGAACCTAGACATTGTGTTCCTGTTCCTGTTCCATTCCTGTTCCTGCAGAGACTACCAGTGGCTTCGGCCTAGTCTCTAGCAGTGTGGTCAATATTGGCAGCTTACTATTTCTAATAGTAGCGCCTTCTGGCTTGTGACCCTCTGCTTATCCCTGCTACTTTACTACTGTGTGTTACCTTTGTTGTTATTCAATAAATTGCATTTTACTATACCGTCCTGACTCCTGAATATTTCTGGGGAACGTGACATTGAGCTAGGAACTCCCTTCTTTTTCCTGCTTTACCCCCTTCCCTCAGTTTTAAGTGACATCCATCAAGGTGATGAGCAAGCTAGCACTGCTCTTATTTTTTACTTAGATATGGGGCTGTATAATGCACCAGTAAGCGGGTATCCATTAATTGTCTTCCCTGAAGTTGGATTGCCCAGTTTACATGTGGATTTCTGGGCCATTTACCTCATTGCTGAACTTCTGAGGTTCTGCACTTTGAAAAGGGAGCCTGGAGAAAGCAGACTGGCAATATAATCATTTGAGTGCTATGGCCCTATTTTTTAATGTCCCGTTTAGCTTGTGGCACCCACTTGAAGTGGAGTTTCTCCGTAAATTGCAGTCTATCCTTCTTTCTCTCATTATATCCTATGATATAAACGTTTTGCTATTTTGATTTGGTCTTTTTAACTCTTTCAGTGCTAATCTGCATTTTTTTCTGCTTTTTATTGACTATTGTTGTATTGAGAGTTGCATTTTTTTCATTTCACTATGTATTTTTTGTTATTTTTAGACTTTACTTTAGTGCTGGTTTTGTTTTAGGTACACTGTCCTTTTGGGGAGCATATGGTTCAATACCCTCAAGCCTCCCTTGCAGACTGTCCACTTCTGGGGTCTTCAGTCAGTGGATCTTATGGCGTCCGTAAGAACAGGAAGATCTGCTGTTCTTCACTGAGCTTTCATGGTGGACGTGATGTCCATATTCATGGAACTTTATTCTGGCCTATGTGTGTCCTCCAGTTCACCTGATTCACAGGGTGCTACTGAAGATAAATATGGCGAATGCTTAGGTCATCCTGATCACACCTTTTTGGCCCCATAGGGCCTGGTTTTCGGATTTTCTCAGTTAGGCCATCGAGGAGCCATTTTGTCTTCCCCCCGAGACCAGATTTTCTGCTCCAGGGTCCTCTCTGCTACCAACAGGTGGAAGAATTGGCCTGGGCTGTATGGCTCTGGTATCCAACATTTTGAAGAGAAAGGGTTTCTAAGATGCTGCCATTCCTAACATGATTCAAGCTGGGAAGCCCTTTTCTTCTGACCTATCATATTATCTGATTTTTTTTTAGTGATGCCCTAATAGGATGTGTCCACACAGTACATCAACCGTCCTATGATTTAGACTTTTCTTCAAGCTGGTGTTAACAGAGGTCTGTCTGAGCTCTATTAAGCTCCAGATCTCAGCACTCTCAGTTCTCTGTCAGAAGCAAATTTCCTTTCTACTTGATGTTAAGACCTTTATTCAGGGGGTGGCTCCCTCCTTCCCCTCCTTTAGCGACCCCATGTCAAGGTTTGGCTGAGCTGCTCTTTCTCTGCTGCTCAATTCTGCTGTCTGAGCTAATGTCGTGCTCTCCTATCTATTGCTACTACCTTCCCTGTTCTGAGTCTGGCTGAATCAGCTGACCTCTCTGTGATTGCTCACCTGACTGCGATCAGCCAACCCTCCCGGGTTATTTAAAGCAGCTTGGCTCAATTCCTAGTTTGCCCTTGTGTTTGCTTCTGGCCGCAAGAGTGTTCTACTGCGTTCCTGATTTTTCTGTGCATGACCTGGTTTCCTCTGACGTCTCTTCTGGTTCCTGACTCTTAGCTTGCTCCTGACATCGCTGATCTCTGTATTCCTGACCCCAGCTTGGCTGAGTACCTGTCTTGGTTCCTGACCCTGGTTTTTCTTTTGGTTTATGCTTGAGGATCAAGATTTTGCTTTGTTTGCTTTCGTTATTTTAATAAAGGTGTTTTGCACTTTACATTTTTGTGTCTGTCTGGTTCCTGGTCCCTAACACCTCACTCCTCTCTGGGACCTTAACCTGATGTTGGGCGTTCGCTATTACAACGCTTAGTCTTGACCTTACGAAGCCTTGTAATATGTGAAAGACGTTGGTCAGCTCACATCTGCTCATGAAGATGTCTCCTGGTCTGTAACTTTGTTTAGACTTATAATATTTTATACTTTGAATACACAGTAAAGGTACTGTTGTTTTTATTAGGATATTGCCTGTCTATAAGATATGTTTAGTGAAGCCAATACAATCTTTATTCATACCCAAGGCATCTCCTTACCTGGACGGTCTCTTAATCAAGACTTCCTCAGAGGAGCTCTGGGCTTGTCATGTTGAGGAATGCACCCGACTTCTGATCCACCATTGGTGGGACTTGAACATGCTCAAGTCCCCTCTGGTGCCCTGCCAGGAACTGGTCTTTCAAGGTAAAGTCTTCCTACCAGAGGACAAGATTTTTCTTGTGCTGGCCCCCTGGTTCCAGATGGCCACGATGACAGATCGCAAAGATTCTTTGTGACCAAGGGAGATTTTGACCTCCTTAGAATTGAAGGATGATTATCTTCGATCTCTGCATTTCAGAGCAGTCACTTCCAGTTCATGGCCTTCCCTTTGGTTGAGCATCCACCCCAAAGCTATTTACATATGTCTTGTCCACCTTGGTGGCTCACAGGCACACTCAGATGATCTCTTTGACTCCCTGCATAGATGAACTTTTACTAAAGGCTCATTCAAAAGTAATCTTTTACCCATCGTGGAGCAGCATGGCTGGGTACTCCGTTTCAAGAAATCTTTTCCAGTTTTGTTCCAGGTCCTTCATTTTCTCAGATTGAGATTCAATACTCTCCAGAGGATGTTTTCTTCTGAACGAAGGGCTTCTTCTTTCTTTGTTGCTTCAGGTGTCTCCAGCTATATCCTGGCCATTGGAAATAGTGCGGGTGTTCATGAAGGTACTAGGTTACCTGGTCACTGCTCTGGAGGCAGTTCAATTTTATACACTGGAGTTTCAACTGCACTTTCTTAGGCATTGGTCCAGGCATCAGTCTCATCTGTCTTGTCATGTCTCTGTCCCTTTGGAAAAAAGAGGAGCTTTGCTGGTGGTATCCGCATTCGCATCTGACTCTGGGACATCCCTTTGTCATTCGTGACTGCGTCATAGTCACCATGGATGTCAGCTTGCTGGGCTGGGGTGCTACGGTGAGCCCTCAGATTGCCCAGAGCCTTTGGTCTAGGGAAGAGAGCCAACTGGCCATCAGTCTGCTGAAGCTGTGGGCAATTCACCTCATACTGCAACATTGGTTTCGGCCCCCTCAGGGGTCCCTGGTGCAGATTGCAACATCGGTAGCTTACATCAACTTCCAGGGAGAGACCAGATGCAATGGCCATTCAATGGACCTCTGTTTTAGCATATGTTTTTCTTCCAGTTCCCTTGATACCTGGTTGCTGAGGGAAAATTGGAATGAAGTGGGCTCATGTCATCCTTTGTGACTTCCTCGGGCCTGGTTTTCAGAACTTCTCAGTCTGTCTGTGGCAGAGCCTTTATGCCTTCCCTTGCATCCAGACCTAATTTCTCAGGGTCTGTTGTGCCATCCTCTGTAGAGAAGATAGCTTTGGCAGCTTGGCTCTTGAGGCCATTATCTTGAAGACTGAGTTTTCTCTGACGTCCAATACAGGTTACTGGTACCTTTGGGAAGGCGATCTGCCCCTTTAAGTAGGCAGGAACAATTCTAGAAATGACTGCAGGGGGTGGAGCCTACCTTCCCTCCTTGGCTGCAGCTAGCCAACCAGCTCCAGAAAGATTTGTTCCTTGGTGAAGATAACACAGGCAAGAGAACAGTTCTGCTCTAGTTTTAGAAACTTTATTTTTCTGTTAGATATGGAATACCACCATTAGGAGGATTGCCATAATTGACAATACCCTTAGATGTGGCTAGCTCGGTATCCAGGTGCTTTTTGTGGACTTTAAGCCCTGAGGGGGAAAACCTTGATTCCAAGTGTTCCCGACGAGTTACCCACTGAGGTTACTTCTTACTACATGGTAGTCTTCTGAAGACAGAAGATCTGCAGGGAAGGTGAGCAACCCTTTGAGTGCTGCAGGTCCACTTGTCCCACAGTTACCCTGCGCACAGGGGTTATTGCACACTACTGCACTCACTGGGTCTTTCTGTTATGGCTGTCAGTGTTTGGAGCAACTTTATTTGGTAATTTAACCCTTAAACTGCTAGTTGGCATCTTTTGGGGTAGTTAATGGCACTTTCCCTACTGGGTTCAGTGTTTTCTGGGTCTGATTACATGTTCTAGTGATGTTTCCTGTATCTTTAATTCTCAGTTATAACTTTGACAAAATTGAGTTAAAGGCGCGCTTTGCCTTAGACGCCATTGCGCCATTCACTTCTATGGGACTATACAGTTTGGGACATATCTCTGCAACCGCTCAACCTAGCGACTTCAGAGATGGTTCATTTTAATTGTCTGACCTTGCTCTATCATCCGGTTCACATTGCAAGTGTGTTGGGGGGCTCAGGGGGCTTTGGGCACTGTTGAGATACTTTTTCTGGGAAAACTACATTTCCCATGAGCGCTTTCTTCGCGCGCTCGTTTCTGATTGGCTCCCACCGCAGCAGCCATCTTGTGAGCTTTACAGAACGAGTCCTATGCAGGGCTTGGACTCTCCTTTGCAGATTAACCCTTCGCCTGCCAGATAGGTGTATTTTAGCGATTTCTGGGCTGAAATATTAATCTTACACACTGAAACTTGGGTGATTAATATTCTAAGCGTTGTTGACACTGTGAGAATGTCTACTTCGTTGGAGCCAGGCCTAAGATGAAGGACTCTGGGGTCTCTGTATCCCCTATTGCGCATTGTTCATGTCATACAGGGTTGCCTAGAGAATTCTCAGGTCATTATGCCCAGCATGTTCTGATGTCCCTGAGTCTATCCCAGGGACCTCCAGCCATGCATTAGAGCCAATATGGGTGCAAGAGTTCAATGCTGTTACCATGGACCTCAGTTCTACGTTGCAACTCTTTCCATCCCAGTTACAGGGGTTCTTCCATTCCTGGCAGACCCCTTCCTCAGTCAGATCTTCCCTGCTCAAACTGCAAGGAGTACCTGATGTTTCAGATTCCTCTGAAGAGGAACTGTTGGTGGATTCAGATGTTGAGGAATGTTCTGCTGTGGGCTCCTCTCAATTTTTTGGGGATCCTTTTGATGTTGATCCAGAACCATCGGCTGAGGGCCTGATCAGGGCCGTCTTAAACATGCTAAACATTCCCTCAGTTCAGGAGGTTTCCTCGAATCCCTCTGATGTATTCCAGGAGCCTATAAAGCCTCATACTTGTTTTCCACCTAACACCACTTTGGACCACCTAGTGGCTGATGAGTGGAAATCTCCGGACAGAAAGCCTTGTGTCTCCAAGAAGTTTACTAAGCTTTACCCCTTTTCTGAGGCGGCGCTTGCTCAATGGGTTCATCCCCCTAAGGTGGACGCTCCTGTCTCAGGGCTGTCTAAGTCTACCGCCTTACCAGTTTCTGATGCGTCCTCTTTGAAGGACTGGACTGACAAGAAGCTTGAGGTTTCCCTCAAGTCCATTTTTTGCCACTGCTGCTAATGCCATGCGTCCCTCATTTGCTGCGGCATGGGTTAACCGGGCCATTGCGGTCTGGACTGAACAGCTCGTCCTAGCTGTACGTCGGGGTGATTCATCTTCGGGTATGTTGCGACTTCTTGCCAACATATCTGAGGCCCAGCACTATGTTTCTGCTGCCTTATTTGATGCTATCCGTCTGATGGCAAGGGTTTCCACCATGTCTGTGTTTGCCAGATGAGCTCTTTGGCTCAAGATCTGGGCTGCTGACACCGCTTCTAAGAAAGCCTTGCTGTTTTTGTCCTTTCAGTGTACATCCTTATTTGGTCTGGATCTTAAGGATTTGATCAGTGAGGCCACTGGGGGTAAGAGTACTCATCTGCCCTTGGTCCCCAGGAAGAAACCTCTCAAGCGTAACAGGTTTTTTTTTTGTCCCTTTCAGACTGAGACAAGTCCTGTGAACCAGGTGGTTCCTTCAGCTCCATATGCCTCCTCCAAGCCCAAACAGCAATGGAAGCCCAAGGTCTCCTTCAAGCCCAAGGCTTCCAAGACTTCTCTGGCATGACTCACAGAACCCGGGTCCCCATTCAACTGTGGGTGGTCGTCTTCGTCACTATCACAGCATTTGGGAGGATTCAATGGTGGACCCATGGGTTTTACAAGTAGTGGCGGAAGGGTACAGGATCCCTTTCATCTCTCTTCTTCCTTTTCACTTTTTCCCCTCTCATACTCCCCTGTTAGTTTCTGATGACACTTTATTGTTGTTGGGCTATCTAGTGGTTCATTTACGCGCTGGTGACTTTGGGGGCCTTGCACCTGGTCCTTGCCTTACTTCCCACCTCTGGGAAACTCAATGGTTGGACATCCCAAAGTTACCAGTAACCTGTATTGGATGACTGAGAAAAGAGGATTTTAGTCTTACCTGTTAAATCCTTTTCTCTTAGTCCATACAGGTTACTGGTCTCCCACCCTGTCAAGAGACCATGCTTGGCTCTCCTGTGGCAGACCATGGGGGTACTTCGGGGTAACGCTCATAGGAGTCTTCTTTCCTTCCACTATCTAGTCATAGTTAGTGTCTCAAATCTTTCTGGAGCTGGCTGGCTAGCTGCAGCCAAGGAGGGAAGGTAGACTCCACCCCCTACCGTAATTTCTAGGATTGTTCCTTCCTACTTAAAGGCATGGATTGCCTACCAGTAACCTAAGACTAAAATCCTCTCTTTTCAGACTTTTATTTCCATTGTGCCTTGGGCTAGGAAGCAAGTTTCTTCTAAGGCATTTTATTGGTATTGGCCCATCTTCTACAAGTGGTGTGCCGAGCAGAGCTTGTGGATACAACCTTTCTGATTCTGGCAGTTGTGGCCTTTCTTCAGGATTATGTTCAGAAAGGGGTTTGATGGAACAAAGTTCAGATTTCAGTATCTTCTGTTCTTTTACAGGTCGATGGGCACGTATTTGGCCTACTAGATTCAAACCACTGCTGAGCAGCTGACTAAAGGTGGTGATGTGGCAGGCTCGGTAGTCTCTACACATCTCTGTCAAACAGTACCGTATTAATGTGATAGCTTCAGTGAAGCTAATTTTAGCTAGAGGGTCTTACAGGCTTTGGTGCCTGTATAGGTGTCCTTGGTTTTCTGCAAAAAGAACACTCTTGGTTTCCTGTTATTTAGTTTGCCTGTTTCATGTGCATTGAAATGTCATGTACCAGTTTAGTCCTGTGGATACTGGTTTCTGTTGCATGTTTTTTTTCTCTTTCCCTTCCTTGAATCTCTTTGGATAGCTTTGGTATATCTCCATGGTTCCTGTGTTCCACATTGGACTACCAAGAAAAGAGTATTTTAGTGTTCTTACCACTAAATAAATCCTTTTCTCTCGGTCCATGTGGAACACAGGTCTCCCTCCCATAGAATAAAAAAACGCTTAATTGAGTTCTTTGTTCAGCGGACTCCCTTTCCTTTCATTTCTGTTTTAGTGAGTATAACAGCTGGGCTAAAGTGGAAGGTAAGAGACCTTAGAGACCTTCCATAAGGAGACATTACCCCCTGGTTCCTGTGTTTCACATGAACTAAGAGAAAAGGTTTTAATGCTGAATACATTAAAATCCTGTTATTCACTGGGAATCTGCTAGCCTAGAATCAGAAGCACAAGAAACTGCCAATCATAAAATAAATATACTTTTAAAGTTATTTCAGTATCGTCCATGTCACTATAATGTTACTTTTTACTACTTTAAGGATTTTTATCAGCCCTCTGGTTCATTACAGCAATGTGTTAGTGGGACATACTGTGTTGTTCATTCAGGCACTACTGTTTACATGTCCCTGAATATCTTTCAAGTAGAGGGGTTATAAACTAATAGGATAAAAAGTACAGCAAATGATCCCTTATTGGATGTTTAATACCTTAAAGGAACAAGAACACCTACAAAGAATCTGAGCTTATACACCCTTAAATACCTTATACTCCATGCTTGCGTCTGTAAAAAATTGCCTTTTTTCTGAGGCCTAGAAACTATTGCATACTGACTGTGGGGTCTTCCCATTCCTTCCTTTTCCATGGCTCCCATTACAATAGCATTCTTGATTGGGTGCCTAAGAAGTTATTGTTCTGCATCGCCTTTAAATGGATTGAGAAGATGTACCAGACTTTCCGAATAGAATAACAATGGGTGTTAATCTCCGTACATAACAGTAGGGGTGCACCGAAATGAAAATTCCGAATCAAAATTTCAGGATGCACTTGGCCGAAAACTGAAACCGAAAATGACTTTTTTTAATTTACAGGGCGATGTATATAATAGAACAAGTGCACATGGCGCAGTCAAAGTGAAACTATTTTTAACCAATTCAGTGTCACAGGAGAGTTGCCTACTTCTGGCAATCTGATGGCAGCAATATGATTCAGATCACAACCTACTTGATGTAATGATCCCCCTATTTTGTGTCTTTCTCACCCACTCCCCCCTTCTCTCACAAACTGAACCTTCAGCAATCCATCCCTCAATCGCTGTATAAACCTTTGCCCCTTCTATCACTAACTGTAGCCCTCAGCATTCACTCAGAAATTGTTTAAACCATCACCCCTTCTCTCAACAGCTGTAACCATCAACACCATCCTCAATCACTATATAAACAACAGCCCCCCTCGCTGTATCCCTACCATCCTTCCCTCTCTATATATATCCCTCAAACCACCACCCATCACTTTACTCCACTCACTTTTCCATTCACATACCCACTGGATAGCTATAGTGGAAACTATTTGCACACATAACTAAAATAAATTCCAATACAGCTAATGCAGTGACTGTTTATGAATGTTCGGCACCTTTAAAAAAAAAAAAAAAAAACTGAGCACCTTGTGAGTGTCGCTTTTTGGTGATGTATCCGTTGGGACACGATGCCTTGGTGGTGCTGTTCGAGTAAGGGGAACGAGCTCTCAGAGACTGGGCACATGCCCGGAGGTTGTTTGTGTTATGAGGATGGCTGTAACGTCTGTGCTTATGTTACGGCTCAGAAGGCTGTGCAATGCGTGGCACACTTCTCAGGTTCTTAATCCTTTGAGTTAAGCTGAGGAGCACTGTTGACTTGTGATTGTGTTTGTTATGATGGAGGATGACTGAAATTACTGTGTTTGTCAGTTGTGGGAAAATATCAGCAGCTGGAGCGCCTCTATGCTGGGCTGCAGATTTTCCTTCCCTCGCTTCGACGCTCTGTTTCGGTCGGTTTTTTTTTTATTTCGGCTTTTTGCCCAAAATGCCATTTTCGGCTGAAACATTTTGGCCGTGGAAATTTCGGTGCACCCCTATATAACAGCATTATCTTCATACAATCAATTAACCAAAATGTCTGTATAGGGTAGTCTACACACGCATTAAAATTCAAGGTTATGATTAGATTTTAAGGGTCTTACATAAAATAACTGTTTCACAGATGCCAGCTGAAAGTACATGATATTTAAAATGAAATTTTTTGTTTAGGTCGTGTCCCTTTAAATACCCTAAACAAAACAGTAGTGGTCTTGTACTGTGACCCTTTGTAACTGTTTTTCAAAAGATATTTACATGAATAAGTAGTTTGTGTGCTGCAGAGTTCTCCATTGCATTGCTATTCAGTCCACTGAAGATCACTCTTGCATTGTAGTATTTTGCTGTCATAATTTACTTGTACCACCTCTTCTCTACTGCAGGCTGTTCTGAGCAGTATTAATTGGGCTTTCCTTGGGGTGGACGAAGCCCATCGATTGAAGAATGATGACTCCTTGCTATATAAAACTCTCATAGACTTCAAGTCCAACCATAGACTTCTGATCACTGGAACTCCCTTGCAGAATTCCCTGAAAGAACTCTGGTCACTACTTCACTTTATCATGCCAGAAAAGTAAGATCTTAATATTTACTCCATTCATTTACCAGGATTATCTTGCAAGGCTTTGTTGGTTATGAAATAAAAAGTACAAAAACGTAATTATTTCTCTTAAATCTCATGGGGGACACTGGGACTAAAAGTAAAGGTTTGTCCCAAAGGAGGCAGGGCACTTAAACAGTTAATAAATATAAAAGTAAGAATTCCTCCCTTTCCTCTGCTCTGCCAAGCAGATGCAACTTTCATGTTTAGTAATAATAGATATGGTATGGACATAGTCAGTCTATCCTTTTATGACTTAGAGCCTTACTCACAGCACTAAAGAGGAATGATTCTGGGGCAAACCAGTGCCAATACAAGTTAGGTTTATTGTCCTCATAAACAAACCCTGTTCCTTAAGAGCTGAATAAGTCCGTAGACAGGAGATGACATGGCTGGATCTCCTATTAGGCAAAGTAGATATCCACATAGAGAGGCACATGTGGCACAATCCAGTGCCTGCAGAGGATACGTGCTCCTGAAGTTATGCTGGCTCATTCATTAACTAGTTTATGTACTAATTAAGTTTACCAGTTTATATAACTCCTTCACTGTCTAGTTTGTTTATGATAATTTTATTGTGCACGGACACAGTTGATATGTAGGTGGTGTTATGTAATCGATATGGGTTTGGCCATGCAGAGGGCGAGGGACATGAAGAATGCCTTGTATATCAATATTGGTACCCCCATAAATACATATTAACCCTTTTTTGCAATGCATTGCACACCCTTTGATCCTTGGTTATCTTATATGATAGATTCTTCCAAGAATTTTATGGAGCACCAGTACACTTTATTCTTTAAAAATAGCCCTGTATATTAACCATCATTTTGCTTTTAGGTTTGAGTATTGGGAGGACTTTGAAGATGAGCACGGGAAAGGAAGAGACAATGGTTACCAAAGCCTCCACAAAGTCCTCCAGCCTTTCCTTCTGCGTAGGGTCAAGAAGGATGTCGAGAAGTCTCTCCCAGCTAAAGTAGAGCAGATCCTCCGAGTAGAGATGTGTGCACTGCAAAAACAGTATTATAAGTACGCCTTCTATCTGCTTAGGGTTTCTGTGTTGTTTTTGTTTTTTTGGTGGGGTTGGTCGGTCCTCTTTTTCCCTACACTGCTTTGATTTTTAGAATTTTTGTGTTTGACTTGCAGGTGGCTTTTAACAAGGAATTACAAGGCTCTCACCAAGGGAACCAAAGGTAGCACTTCTGGCTTCCTTAACATTGTTATGGAACTTAAAAAATGCTGTAACCATGGTTTCCTCATCAAAGTCCCCGAAGAGACTGAGAAGGAAAGCAAACTGGAGGGACTGCAGGTCAGTACAAAAGCTGTGCTTGTGCCATTTTTGTACTAGATTATTCTCGCTGTTCTTCAGATCTGATTCCTTGATGTGAATTTGGAGGTTCTGGGGCTTATGTTTAATGGAGAAATCTGAGCTATTCTGGAATAATTGCTAAATTGTTAAAATTCTGAACACCATTAAAAATGAATGCATTTATAGTGCAGTACTTAAGCATTTGGACGGTGACACTAGTCTTTTTGTTTAGGGTCTCTGCTCCAGCACATTGGATTTGAAATCAAACAACAAGTAAGAGGATAAAGTGCAGACAGTTTGCTTTTTGTATGTATTTTTATTACAGTGGCAACAAATCATACATTAAAAAGTATCGCCAAGAGAACAGCCATTGAGGGTTGATCATGTGGTCAATATGTCAGACAAATTAAGGGTATGAAAACCTGGGCCCTTCCCATGTAAAGGGGAAAGGAAAAATGCGCAGCCACTGTCCCATGTTACCACAACGTAGCTTAGCAACCAAAAACCACAACCAGTAGCATTAGATCTGTTACTCTGAATAAGTTACCCGTGTGAAGTAGATACATGGTCTGTGTGTCTTATACTGTGTGTGGTGTGGATAACTCAGTTTACCAGGTGCTTATTTGTGGACCTAAGCCCTGGGAGGAAAATCTTGGCTGCAAGTTCTTTCCTCAGGAGTTACCCACCGAGGCTTCTTCTTGATAATATGGTAATCTGAAGAAAAGTCCTTCAAGAAAGGTGAGCAACCCTTTGAGTGCTGAGGTCCACGTGTCCCATGGAACCCCTCCGCACAGGGGTCTTTATTACTGAGTTCTTATTGCGTACTCTAGCACTCATTGGGTCTATCTGTATGTCTGTCTGGGTGTTTGGAGCAAGTTTCTGTGGTAAATTAACCTTTTCACTGCTGGTTTGGCATATTGTGGGGGTTGAGGACACTTTCCCTACTGGGTTTGGTGTTTATACTGTTTAACTACGTTCTAGTATGTTTTTAACTTGAATTTTATTTTTGGTGAAGTTATGTACTGCGCCTTTAAGGCGTTCTTTTTACTGCACAGACGCCATTGCTCCATTCACTTGAATGGGACTGTACAGTTTGAGACATATCTCTGCAACCGCTTATCGCGGCGAGGTCAGAGATGGCTCATTTTACTTGTCTGCCCTTGCTCAGTCATCTGGTCAATGTTCTTAACATGCTGGGGGGCTTTGGGTACTGTTGGGGTACTTTTTACAGAAAAACTACACTTCCCATGAGTAATTGCTTTGCGCGCTCGTTTCTGATTGGCTCCTGTCGTGGCAGCCATTTTGTGCCTTTCTGTGAATGAATATCTTATGCAGGGCCTGGACTCACCATCTCTCTCCTCAGCTCCTTAACCCTTTCATTGCCAGATAAGTTTATAAACTTTTCTGTTCTATTTAATCACTTTTAAACACTGTTTTGGGGGATTAATGTACTTTTGTCCAGTTGATTTCTGTGAGAATGTCTATTCCACTAGAGACTGGGGTTAGACCTAAGACTGAAGAATCTGGGGTGCCTCTCTCTCCCATTGATCACTGCTCCTTATGTCATGAAGGGTTACCTAGCGAGTTCTCAGGTCATGTTTGTCCAACATGCTCTGCTGTCCCTGAATCTCCTGCAGGGACCTCCAGCCATGCATTAGAGCCAGTATGGATGCAAGAGTTTAAAGCTAATACAGGGACCTACGGTCTACCTTACAACGCCTTCCATCCTCCTTACAGTGGGTCTTTTACTCATGTCAAACCCCCACTTACATCAGGTCTTCCCTGCCTAAACCGCCGGGTGTCCCTGATTTATCTGATTCCTCTGATGAGGAACTGTTGGTGTATTATGATAAGGAAAACTGTTCTGCAGTACTTTCCTCTCAGTTTTTTCTTGGGGATCCCTTTGAAGCTGATCCTGTCCCCTTTGCAGAGGGCCTAATCAGGGCTGTATTGACCACCTTAAATATTCCCTTGGTACATGAGACCTCTTCGGACCCCTTCAGATGTGTTTGAGGAGCCTCAATGCCCTTCTACATGTTTCCCACCTAATCCCACCCTTGACCATCTGGTCTCTGAGGAGTGGAAGTTTCCAGATAGAAAGCCATCTGTCTCTAAGAAAATTGCTAAGCTTTGTCCATTTCTGAAGCAGCGTTAGCTGTATGGCTACATCCACCCAAGGTGGACGCCCCAGTGTCCAGGTTGTCCAAATCTACTGCCTTGCCTGTATTCGATGCTTCTGCTATGAAGGACTGGGTTGACAAAAAGCTTGATACTTCTCTCAAGGCTATTTTTTTTGCTTCGGCTGGCTCTGCCCGACGTTGGCCGCTGCGTGGGTGAATAGGGCAGTAGCCATCTGGACTGCACGGCTTACCTTGGCTATTCGCCAGGGGGCTTCTACTTCTGATCTGCTGAGACTTGTCGCCAACATTGCTGAAGCACAACATTATGTCTCTGATGCTCTGTTTGTCATAGTTCGTATGATTGCCAGGGCTTCTTCTATGTCTGTGGTTGCCAGACAGGCTCTTTGGCTCAAGGTCTGGTCTGCTGATACCACATTAAAAAAAAACAGAGCCTTTTTTTTTTTTTATCATTGCCTTTTTAAGGTTCTTCCTTATTTGGGCCTGAGCTTAAAGATCTCATCAGTGGAGCCACTGGAGGTGAAGGCACTCTGCTTCCAGTGGTCCACAAGTCCTCCTACAAGCTCAAGGCTTCCAAACCTCCTTCGGTATGATTACCAATTCCGGGTCCCTGCTCTTCGGTGGGAGAGCGGTTGAGCCACTACCTTTCCGTCTGTGAAAAATCTGTGGTGAACCCATGGGTTTTGCAGGTGGTGGAGGAAGAGTACAAGATTCCTTTTACCTCTCTTCCTCCTCCCCGCACCTTCCTTTCACTCTCCTCTGGGCGCAGGAAATAGTCACCTGTTTGAGGGTGCTATACAAGCCCTTCTAGACAATGGGGTCTTGGGGCCAGTCCCTTTTCCGGAGACAGGGGGGTTCTATTCCAACCTCTTTGTGATCTCCAGGAAAGGCGGAGGTTGTCATCCTATTCTGAATCTGAAGGATATCAACCAATTTGTGGTCAGATCTCACTATCATCAGGAGGTCCTTGCGACCAGTGATTGCGGCTGTGTCTCCTGGGGAGTTCCTAGCATCTCTGGATCTTCTAGATGCAAATTTGCACATCTCCATTCGTCCAGAGACACAACAGTATCTCCGATTTGCCTTCGACAGGGGTCACTTTCAGTTTTCTGCCCTGCCATTCGGCCTGACCACCACTCCTCAAGTCTTCAGTCGAGTTCTGGGAGCTTTAGTTTCTGCTCTCCATCGAGATTGCATCAGTGTTACTCCATACATGGAAGACCTTCTTCACCAGCAGGCTCAAACCTGCATTCAGATACTATCCGCTCACGTGTGGATTATCAGCCTGGACAAGTCGGACCTTGTTCCCTCCCAGAAGATGGTTTTCCTGGACCTTCTCTTCGACTCTGAGTGGGATGATCTTTCTCACAGATGAAGTGGCTCATCAGCTGGCACAGAAGGTCTATACAGTTCTGAGCCAGGATCCGATTCCTGCCAAGAAATTGTCCTCTCCAGTGGGGAAGTTCATCTCCACATTAGAAGCAGTCCCATTCGCCATGGCTCATTCCAGGTAGCTTTGGAGGTTTCTGATCTTAGCATGCAAGGTTAACAGGATCATCTGGAGGAGTCTGTCTCTCCCACTTCTTGTTGAGTTGAATCTTTCATGATGGTTCAACCTGGACAATTTCCTGAAGGGCAAGCCCTTCCTGATACTGTTCTGGATGATGGTGACTACAGCCGCCAACCTCTCAGGATGGGAGGCTGTTCTGGAGCATCTGAATGCTCAGGGCCGGTGGTCTCTGTAAGAATCTCTCCTTCCCATCGACGTCTTGGAACTTCGGGCGATATTTCATGCCCTGTGCCATGGGACACTCCAGTTGGAGGATTGTCCAGTCAGAGACAAGTCACACAACACCACGCAGTGGCTTACGTTAACAACCAAGATGGCATAAGAAGTCTCACAGCTTTGTTTGAGGTCATGGCTATTTTGTCCTGGGAGGAGGACCATGTCCCTGCCATCTCCGCAGTTTATATTTCAGGCATTGTCAACATCTTGGCAGACTTCCTCAGCCGACATACAGTGGCCAGCAGAGAGTGGGAACTTCACCCAGAGGTGTTCAGTCTGTTAGTTCAGAAGATGGGTATCCCATGCATCGATCTGATGGCAGCAGGACACAACAGGAAGGTTCCAACATTCTGCTCTCTCTGGGCATACCCCATGGCTCTGGCAGTGCATGCCTTGTCGATCCCGTGGACGTTTCCTCTGGCTTACATCTTCCCTCCTGTTCTCTTGTTGAACAGAGTTCTTCAGAAGCTGAGACTGGAGCTCTGCCCAGTCATTCTGATTGCTCCGTACTGGCCCAGACAGGCTTGGTTTCTGGAGCTTCTGGACCTCTCAGTGGCGGAACCTCTTCGACTTCCCTCCCGTCCAGACCTTATTCTACAGGGTTACCTCTAGAAGGAAGACGTTCATCTTCTGGCTTTGACGGCATGGAGATTGAATCCTAAGTTTTGAAGAAAGGAATTTTCTTCTGGTGGTGTGGCTACTATGCTTAGTGCCCGCAAGCCTGTTTCCTCTAAGGCCTACCTTCGAGTTAGGTCTTTGTCAGCACACCAAGCCAGGACAAGGTAGTTCTTCGCACCTCACAAGAGTTTCTCCAGAAGGTTGTGTCTGAATTCCACATCAGTCAGGAGATTGTGGTTCCTTCCTTCTGTCCTAACCCTACTTCTGACAAAGAGAGGGATGTTCATTTGTTGGATGTTGTGCGTTGTCTCAAGTTCTGTGTGCATCGCACTGAGTCCTTGAGGCAGTCTGACACACTGTCATTCCTGAGGGTCTTAGGGTAGGGAAGCCTGCTTCCAAGGCTACCATCGCTTCTTGGATCAAGTCCACGATTCGTAAGGCTTATGAACTTCGTAAGAAGCCAGTTCCCTTCAGGGTTACGGCTCATTCTGTGAGGTTAATTGGGGCTTCTTGGACCTACAAGTACCAGGCCTCAGCTGATCAGTTGTGCAAGGCGTCTACTTGGTCATCTGTGCACGCTTTTTCTAAACACTATCGTGTGGATGTGCTGGCTTTGACTGATGCCAGTTTTGGGAGGAAGATCCTGGAGGCAGCCTTGCCTGTCTAGGATCTCTTAGTCTCTCTATACTCTTCACTTTTGAGCCCTGGTTCAGTGTGCTGTGTACAATTCCTGGGGTTTGTTTTACCCCTGTTCAGTGTCCGTTGACACTTTGCGGTTAGTGTTGAGCTATTTATGATCTGTAGGTTCATTGGTGCTCTGGTGACTTTGGGGGCCTGCGCCTGGTCCTTGACTTTCTTCCCGCCTTGGGGAACTTAATGGTTGGACAACCCAAAGTTACAGTAATCTGTATTGGACGACAGAGAAAATAGGATTTTAGTCTTACCTGTTAAATCCTTTTCTCTTAGTCCATACAGGTTACTGGTCTCCCACCCTGTCAAGGGACCATGCTTGGCGCTCCTGCGACAGAACTTGGGGGACCACTTTTGGGTTCATGCTCACAGGAGTCTTCTGTTTCCTCGCTGACTACTTGTAGTAGTTGGTTCCAAAACTGACTGAAGCTGAAACAGGAAGCTGCAGCTAAGGTTAGAGGGTAGGCTCCACCGCTGCACTCACTTCTCAGAATTGTTCCTGCCTAATTAAAGGGACGGAGCACCTACCCAAAGATACCATAACCTGTATGGACTAAGAGAAAAGGATTTAATAGGTAAGACTGAAATCCTATTTTTGCTACTGTTGTAAAGTCGGAGCTTAGTCTTTCAGCTAATTATGTAAAGTAGATTTCCGAATAGCCAGTAGTAGAATGTCACTTTAGTGTTCTTGCTATAGTGTTGCATCTTGGATTTGATATGGACTTCCCCAAATGACCTCTTGGTGGGGTGGGAGCAGGTAAATTTCATGTGGAAGATGTCTGAGGTAAATAAGAATACCAAATTCCAGAATTGGCCAATTGTGTTACACTGCCAAAGCATGTCAGCACCAGTAGTTGAGCATTTGAGGGGTAATATTAATTTGAATGGCTCTTGCTGGATCAATATAAGAGTAACGAGTTACCATATATTTAAATGCCTATAAAAGCTACGTAAAATATCTTCAGTGGTCAGTTCTGGATACATTTTAGCTAACTTCAGACACCTGACATGCTTTTTTCGACCCTGCCCCAAGGCATACAGTTCTCCCTAGGTAACTCTGAATTTGTGATGCTGAACATCTGAATTTGCTTGTTGAGTTTATGTATTTTTACTAAAGCTGTGTCAACAACATTTACTCAAGCACATTTGAGGTATAGTGCCTGGCTTGGAAGTAACCAAAGGTGTCTGTTTTGGTGTGTTTTTTTTTTTTCCCTTCAAAATAACTTTATTGGCATAAAATGTGTTATATATCAAGGCGTAACATGTTACAAGGTCAGTCGTAATCTCAGAGTTTTACTTGCCTACCAGAGAAGCTAACAGTAGTTGGCTAATATATGGAAACGAAGCTGGTCATGATAAAGACTACCACACAGGTAAAGTACAATCCATTACATATTAAGCTGCACACTGAGAGAACTAGATTCTAAGTAACATCTATAAACCAGAGAGATTAAAGAACAGCCAAGACTAGTAGAGGACCAAGAGTAAAAAAAAAAAAAAAAATGAGAGGAAGGTAAGGGCATCCCAGGCATAAACCCTTGCTCTCCAGGTGCCTGGAAGGAATCGAGGCCCATGGGCCAAAACATACATCTGTGGTTGAGCTGTTTCTCTTATGCAGAGATCATTTGCCTGACATTTCAGAGCTGTACTGATTGAGGGCATGGTTAGCGTTGGAAATTTGCTCTCTGCAGTGGCACATAAGAGAGGAAAATGTGACTTGAGCAGCACCTGAAAGATCTCTCTGCTATGAATAAAACACTTTATTTTGTTTTGTCTTGGTGTGCATTTGCCACATTTTTTGTTTAAAGGGGAACTTTCACCTGAAAAAAACTTTTTATCATCTGTTGAAACACATAACCAGTATCAGGAAACGGTATGCTTACGTTTTATTTTCCAGTGCTATTAAAGATATTTGATTTTTCAAGACGAGCACTTCCGCATTCAGCGGCACAGTGCATCTTCGGCACATCTCTCAGGACTTCCCAGCACTATTACAGCCTCCTCCCACCTCCCTCCCAGCTGCCCCGGCGAGCGCGTTCACATTTCACTTCGGTGTGGTGTGAACGGCTCCTACCGTTATAGCAAGCTACAATTGGCATTATAATGAGGTTATAATGCCAATTGTAGCTTGCTATAACGGTAGGAGCCGTTCACACCACACCGAAGTGAAATGTGAACGCGCTCGCCGGGTCAGCTGGGAGGGAGGTGGGAGGAGGCTGTAATAGTGCTGGGAAGTCCTGAGAGATGTGCCGAAGATGCACTGTGCCGCTGAATGCGGAAGTGCTCGTCTTGGAAAATCAAATATCTTTAATAGCACTGGAAAATAAAACGTAAGCATACCGTTTCCTGATACTGGTTATGTGTTTCAACAGATGATAAAAAGTTTTTTTCAGGTGAAAGTTCCCCTTTAAGAGCATTTACTTGAGTGCACTTGAGTCATAGTTACTGGCTTGGAAGTAGACAGAGATGTCTGGGATATTTTTTTCCTTCAAAATACCTTTTATTGGCATAAAAACTCTTTCAATTCCAAGGCATAAAATGTTTCAGTACAAAGTCAGTCTTGGTTTCACAGTTTAACCTGCATGCCAGAGAATCTAACAGTAGTTGGCTAATGTATGGAAGAGAAGGTGGTTAAGATAAAGACTACCACAAAGATAAAGTACAATACATTACATATTGAGTTGTACACTGTGAGAACTATATTCTAAATAATGTCTTTAAGTCAGAGAGATTAAATAACTGCTAAGACAAGAAGACCAAGAAAAGAAATAGGATTGAGAGCAGTAGAGGGGGAAGGAAGGCAAGGGCCAAGGTGGGAAGAGGAAGACCCTCAGTCAAGAAACTCTTGTGTTCAAGTACCTCTCCATATCCGGTAAACCTAATTGAGTTATCTGTGTGTATGATGGAAGCGTAACCATTGTGACCCAATAGTGGTTTGTTGGTTTAGAGTATGGATAGTCCAGGCATGAAGTTTGTACATTTTATTTTTATTTTCAACTTCTATGTACCACCATTCAAGGGCTATACGACCTCTGTCCCTTCCACTGTTCAGGAATGTTTTGTCTTGCAGAATTGAAGCAAAAGTTGGTTAGTGTAGTGATCATTTAACAAGAGGGGATGGATATCTTCAGAGAACAGCAGAGATGATTTTAAACCAATATTCCTAGGCAAATCTACAGAACCACCAGATATGAAAAAGGTTGCCTGTTCCCTCACCACATGTCCAACAAGTGCTACTAGCATTAGGGTTCATATGAGGTCATTTTTTATTTAAACGCTATTTTTGTTAAAACGATAGCTTATAGAGTGCCCTGCACCCTACTTCCGCATACACGTCTGTTGCTGCACTGCCCCTGCTCCCTTTCCACTACCCAGCCACCTCCGATGACGGAGGTTGGCTGGCTGTAAGCTGGAGCGATCTCATTGGCTATATATCGATCTCTGCCAATGAGATCGCTCCAGCTTACAGACAGAAGCCTCTGTCATGGGAGGAAGCTGGATAGTGGGAAGGGAGCAGGGGCAGTGCGACAACAGAAGTTTTTGAGGAAGTAGGGTGCAGGGCACTCTATAAGCTATTGTTTTAACAAAAATAGTGTTTAAAAAAAAAAAAAATCTTAACGTTTTCAGCATTATGTATATATACTCTACATAATAAACCTAAGTTTTGTAGAGGTGATAGATCCTCTTTAAGATTAAAAATAACACAATGTTGTACAAGCATGTTCACTGGAAGATGGCTCTCCACTCACTCACACCGCCTAATGCATTGTTTGATAGGTCTCCTATGGTAAGTGAAACAAATCCCAAAAAGTATTAGGTGGTTTGTGTCTGGAGAGCCATCTTCCAGTGAATATGCTTGTGCTGTAACAGCAAGGCCTGCGTCAGCAGATAAACAGGCATTTGTCTGTGTCCAGCTGATTCGCTGAGTATGTTGCTCTGGGTTCTTCCAACAAAAATTTGACTTATGTCTTACCATGAGCAGCAAATTGAGGCCATGGCTTTTCTGATGATGTAGGTCACAGTGCAGCAGGCACTCAGTAGGCTGCAAAAGTGGCTAAAAAGGTATTACCTGAGTGTGATGCAATATTGAATCTGCTGGCCGATGTTATTGGGGCAGATTATCTGAAAACGTGCTTGAGCACTCAGAAAAACCTGATGTGGGCATCCAACTCTACCCCCCCCTCCCCCAAAATTAGCTTTCACTTGAGGGTATTTACATCAATTATCTTTCGACAGTATATGAATTAGTCCTTTTTCTACATAGTCCCTGTATTTTAGGGCACCAAATGTAATTGGACAAATAACACAATCATAAACAAAGTCATCATATGTAGCATTTGATAACTGCCTGAAATCTACAACCCATAGACATCACCACACGCTTGGTGTCTTCCTTGGTGATTTTCTACCAGGCCTCTACTGTATCCGTCTTCGGTTCTTGTTTGTATTGTGTTTACCTCTTCAGGCTTGTGTTCAGGGAGTAAAAGTCATGCTCTGTTGGGTTCAGGTCAGGTGATTGACTTGGCTAGTCAAGAACATTCCACTTATAGGCCCAAAAAACTCCTTGGCTGGTTTAGCAGTATGTTTGCAGTCATTGTCCTGCTGCAAGGTGAAGTGCCTTTACATGAGTTTTGAGGCATTTGGTTGGATCTAAGCCAATAAAATGTGTCTGTACACTTCAGAATTCATCCTGCTTCTGCTGACAGCAGTCACTTCAACAATAAAGACAAGTGAGCCAGTCCAGTTACATCAATACATACCCATTCATAACGCTACCTCTACAGATGGGGTGGTATACTCTGGATAATGTGCAGTGCCTCTGTTTATCCATTCTTTCCGTAGTTCTGGTGAAGGTGGATCTTTGTCTCATCTGTCAGACTTTATTCCAGAGCGGTACAGCTTTTTTGTAGCAAACTGTAGCCTGATCTTTCTGTTCTTGAGGCTTACCATTGGATTGTATCTTGTGATAAACCTGTGGTTATGCTGATATAGTCCTCTCTTTATGGTAGTTTCTGACAGTTCTGTGCTACATCCTGGAGAGGGTTCTTATCTGTTCAACAGTTGAAATTGTTTTTCATTACAATTGCAAGCACTCTTCAGTTATCCTCTACAGTGGTCTTCAGTTGTCTACCAGGTAGTTTGCCGTTGCAGAGCTAACCTACACATTCTTGTTTCTTAAAGGGATAGTATTGTATTTATATTAAGGCAATGTTGATTATTCAATATACTTTTTATAACGAAACATACCTTTCTAACTGTCCATAACATTGTAGTCTTCATTTTATTTTAAAGTGTCCCCCTCCTGCCACTTTTCAATATGTAATGCTGTCTCCCCTCAGAGCAGCAAGCCGGTCCAAATGGATAGCGATGAGGGACAGTTGTCTGTCAGCATATGGAAAAAATTGCCTGTCATGTTCTGCCCCTTTTTTTTTTTTTTTTTTTGAGATTCCTTGCCTGTTTTTTCATTTGGTCCTCTTGTTTGTTGGTTCCTGATTCCCCGCTTTGTTTTGTATGTTCTCTGAGACTTTATCAAGAGCCAGCACCTCAGTGTTGGTGCTCAGTCGCAGTGTTCCAGTTCATGACCCTTATTTCTTGTCTAGTTCCGTAGAGTTTACCTCATGTATTGACCTGGCTTTCTCTTCAACTTCTCTCCTGCTCTACAATTTGGTACTGTGCTTCTCCAGTATCCTGTTATTGACTTTTGCTCTGTTGTTTGACCATACATTCTGTCTGGTGCCTTTTACTGCTTTGCCTGCTTCATATCCGCTTCCTCGACCCCTGTGGCTCTCAGCATCTTGAATCCTCTGTCTGTGCTTCAGTCACCAGTCATATCCTTAGTTGGGGGTCGATTGTTCAGTCTCCAGTCAATCCTCTTCTATCCTGCCTACTTCTCCTTGCTATTTGTGCAAACCTTGACTGTTCCTGTCTGTCTGTCTGATCCTGTCCAGTCCCCTTTAGTCATACACTTGGTTCTTGCATTTCTCTTCAGCAAATCTCGACTAGTATTGCGGATAGTCTGTGTGTCCTTTTATCTCCTTCGACCTTGATAGGTAGTAGTTGTTCTCTTGGCTTTCATCTGGGGTGCTGGTCAGCTCCGCTTGTCAGCACTAACACTTATATGGCCTTGCAGCCAGCATCTTTAGCCCGGCCTAGGCCACAGCAAGGCAGCCTAAGGAGCAACCATCGCCAACTAGCTTCAAATCCCACTCCTCACCCTCCAGCATCTGGCCCAATGGCACCTACTTTGCACTTACCCTTGTATTTGTCTAGTTGCTGTGATTGTTGCTTTTTATCAATTTAGCAGTCTGTAATTTTTGTGAGAATTCTCCTTCACAGAGATTAACCAGGCAGCTTACACTGGGCGCTCCAGCTTGTCATGACCTTACAGTGCCCTCCTTCGTGAATAATCAATGTTGCCTTAATTTTATTACATTATTATCCCTTTAACAATGTACCACACAGTTAATTTTGATACCCCTAATGTATTGGCTGTGTGTCTGAGTGACTGATGTATTCTAATTTCTCTGCCTCATTATAGCCTACGTTACTGGCATTGACATTTTTGTTCCTCTTGCTGAGAGACATCAACAGACTCCAAATGCAACACCTAAATTCACTTCTAGACCTTTTGTTAGCTCTCTTGTGCATGGACTAACAATGCACTGACACACACCTGGCCAAGAAACAGCCAGTTGTCCGATTTACTTTGGGTCCCTTAAAATGTAGGAACTATGTATAAAAGGGCCTGTGATTCTTACATGGTTCACAGTTAATGCAATGTAAATGCACTCCAATTAAAATTTACAGTCTGTACTTTATCTTCTTAGTCATTGTTTCATTTGAAATCCAGTGTGCTGAAGTACAGAGCCAAGACAACAATACTTGTCCCTATCCAAATACATACTGGTTGTGCTTTAAATGTAGCTTTATTTTCCAACAGGACTCCTTTGCACCCACATCCAGGTCAAGTATGAATCATCACAAAGAAAGACACAAACACTCAAATGTGCTTCATTGCATACAATAGTGAAATAAATAAATGTTTCTGACTCCTTCAACAGGGCCTTCATCATAATCCTATATAATAATTCGCTAAATTGTGTGTAACGCCGTGGCATGCGCAGAAGACACTGCTGCAAATGCTGCAGTCATGCGCAGTAGAGACTGCCCGCGTCGCGGCAGATACAGACGTCCAGCTCTGTATCAGCCGTGGCATGGGCAGTCTCTACTGCGCGTGATTGCCCCGCGACTGGGTGGCAGTGGCACTGGCACTGTGGCCCGTGTAACGGGCTGTTCAACTAGTATATCATATTATAACTGTCATCATATTAATGCATTAGGAGCTGTGGCTTCTCTGTGCATTGTTTGATGTGCCTTGTAAGCTGTCAATATGTAAAAATCTGGCTCAAGCATTTACTCCCTTAAGTACCAGCAGGGTGCGTACCATGCATTTCTTTGCAATACGTGGCACACCCTGCTGGTTCTTGCACACCCTGCTGATCCTTAAGGGGTTAATAGCTGGAAGTACAGTTTGTGTTTAACTTTTTTTAATATATGATTGCAGTTATCTGTAGGGAACTCATAGCCCTATATTTGACTCAGTGAATTATGTATGGATTAGACCTCCAGCTGCAGAAGACTATAATTCTTATGACCCTTAAACAGCTGTTTGCTGGTTGGGGATACTGGGAGTTGTAATAGCCTGGGTCTACTGCAGTTGAATACCTCTGATCTATGCTTGATTGCAGAGTTCCTTTCTTTTCACGTTTGCATAAGAACCAACTAGTAACACAGTTTATAATGGAGAATTGTCCCTCAGTCTTTAATCAGGAGCAGTGGGAAGCTAATTCTATTGGACAAACTGCTAACACGGCTGCGAGAGAGAGGGAACAGAGTGCTCATCTTCTCTCAGATGGTGCGCATGTTGGACATTCTGGCTGAATACCTCACTATCAAACACTATCCTTTCCAGGTACTGCAATTAGTAGGATTGTGCGGGTTTATAGTTTGGAAGACAGGAGGTGCTTTGTTTAAAAAAAATAAATAAATAAATAAAATAAGTAGTGTTCTACAGTAGATAGTGTGAAGATGGTAACTGAGATTTTTGTAATTGGTGGTGACTTTTAGTGGACCATCTTAAGCTCTTAGAAGCTAGAGATGTCAATGCATTGGAGATGTTTCTGGCACCCAAGAGTTTAATTGTTTATATAGTATAGAGGATCAAAGAGATCTTCTGAAAAGGAAACATTGGAGGATTCAATAGCTCTGTACTAGTTAAAAAAAAATATTAAGATGGCCCTCTAAAGTATCAGAAACCCACCTAACCTGTTTTAACTACTTTTCTGGAGCACATACACTCCATTCCCGCAAGGGCTTTATTTCCAATATAAGAATCTCATGGAGCAATAGAGACGTTCCTGATTGCTTGTTGATTAATGCTTTCCTTTCCTTTCTTTATTTTGACGTCTCTGTGCTCTTATTAGCCAGCAATGTATGGCAAAACCTATTTCACTGCGAATCAGTTAAAGGGCAAGCAGTTAGCTGACCACCAGTTTTGTAAGAAGATCTGATCTGTCATAACATTGTCTGTCTCGGGAATGTCCACAATGTACACACTACACTAGAGTAATTTTTGGTGCATGGACATTAAGGATTGTTTGTTTCTATTGAACTGCTCGCTGCTATCTTTACTGATTTTTACACTTGTTCTTCTTTAGCGACTAGATGGGTCGATAAAGGGAGAAATTCGGAAACAGGCACTGGATCACTTCAATGCTGAAGGTTCCGAGGTATGGTTTGCATGCTGTCCTTTTAAAAACATCCATAGGTCCATATATATATATATATATATATATATATATATATATATATATATATATATATATATATAAATAAATAATTTCAGCTAGTTTAAATAGACCTTTTAATTTTCGAATGATAGCGAAGTCTCCAACATATTGCAAAGCAATGTATTATAGACCTCTCTAGCATTCAAGGGGTTTGAAAACCCATTTAAGTCAATGGCAATATGGAGAATTTTTAGGTGTCCCTATGGTGTAGTTGGATTACACCCAAATTGCACTGCTTCACTTTTATACATACGGCCCATAGTGTGCTGTGTATTGAATGAATCAGTACTTTGGCTGGGATTCCCTTAAATCCTTAGATAAAAAATGACTCCACTTCTAACAGGATATTCCTTTCATTTACATAGGATTTCTGTTTCCTGCTTTCTACACGTGCTGGTGGCCTGGGCATTAACCTGGCTTCTGCTGACACTGTTGTCATCTTTGATTCAGACTGGAATCCCCAAAATGATTTGCAGGCACAAGCCAGAGCTCATCGGATTGGCCAGAAGAAACAGGTCAGCTCAGAAAATTGGACTCTAGTATTTTGTTTTCTAACCCTAAGCTGTTGTAATGGCCTCAGTTCTGTTTTACTTTTGAAAACTGGGTTTACTACTTAGTTACACAATTAAATGAGTTCCACCACTCACCAGAGAAACATAGATTTTGACAACAGAAAAGAACCATCTGGTCTTTCCAGATTGCTCATTGCCCTTTCTAATAAAATATGTAGTCTTGCATACTTCTCAGTTTAGTCTCATGTTTTTCCCAGGAATGTTTAATTTTCTAATTGTATTTGTCCCTACAAACTCTGCTGGGATGCTTTTCCATGAGCCTATCACCCTTTCTGTAAAATAGTGCTTACGCACATTACTTCTGGCTTTTCTACCCTCTTAACTGTAGATCATGACCTCTTGTTGCGTTGATGCGTTCTTCCTGAAATATATTAAACTTCTTAAAGTGGACCTATCCAAACAACTTTTGCACATATGACAAATTGCTCCAAACTACCTATACATTGCGTTAACTGCTTTTCAGTAAAATTTTTACTTTTCAAGAAATTCTCATTTGAAAACATACTTGTTGACGTTGCTGCAGTACCATGCAGTACATCAGGTTGTCTTTTCTATCTGTCCCCTCTTGTGCAATGCCACTTGCCTTCTTGATGTTCCCATACACGGAGCATTCCCTGTGCTGTAATCTCATGTTTTTGCTGGGAACAGGTCTGTGCTGTTCGGTCTTCAAGTTTAAGCCCTTGACAACCAGAGGTGTGTGCAGTGTATTGCATCACAATACATTGCAAATTCCTCTGGTGCTTAGGAAAATAACACTTTGAGAACATGATCAGCTGACAGTGTAACTGCTCTCATATATATCAACAGGCTACTTCACCAACATAGCACATAGCATAAATCAAGCAGGCTGCTGAAAACCTCGAGCTCCACTGACACAGAATTTGGCTGCATACCAAACAGCATGAATGCACAAATGTCCAGTAGTGACAGATATTTAGTACAGCATGAGAACTGTACCTGTCTGTCACTAGAGAACTGGACAGACATGCACATGGTTTGGCAACAAGGGCAAAGGGGGGAGGGTTAAAATAGTAGATTGACAGCCCTGTACAAGTAGAGCTTTGACAAGTATAACATGACCAAGATGGAGGCACTCATCCTGTGCAACTGTAAACAATAGCTTGTTTGGCTTCAGTTTCACTATAGATAATGTTTGTCCTCCATTCCCTTAATTAATTTCGTTGCTCTTTGCTGTACCCTCTCCATTTGTAGAATATCCTTTTTTCAGAGCTAGTGCCCAAAACTGCACTCACGAAGCAACTTTAAGAAGGTATATCTCTCATACCATAAAGATTTGAGAGATGATCTTTACATCGTTCATATTTTTTATGCCTTCCAAATTAAATAATCATGAAAATAAGTATTACTATCTCTTTAAGTTCAGTTTTCTCAGGAAAAGAAGAAAAATAATTAGAGTGGCAGTCTCTCTGCATTAGTATGACTTTGGTAAACTTTCAAACTACTACGTTATGTTATGCATGTTTGGCCTCTGAGTCTACAGTGCTTCTACATCAAAAGTTGACAGCATTTTTGAACCAGTGGGCTACAGCTTCACCTGGTTCTATACCCAGTACTTTGGGAAAAGTGTGCATATGTGGTTGTCAGAGACTCCCTTATTTCTGTTTAAAGACCTCTGTTCAATAGTTTAAAACAATACAAAACAAACATAAGGATTATCCAGGCATTTAGTGAACCTCCCATGTTTGTCAAAGGGGTTTTACTGGTGATAGTGACACATTTCACTTTTAAGTGTGACTGGTGATGCTGTCACTTTCCTGTTTTGAAGAGCTTGACGTATAGTCTGAGATAGTGGGATAATTCAGATAATCCTGGATCATATCCTAGAAATTTCAAAGTACTTCTCTTTGCCCAATGATAAAAGGGAACGTTGGTCTAAACTGCCAGCAATTGAACCACAAAATCCATACTGTTTATCATTCTACTATTATCACTGACTCATTCATGACTCAAAACCACCTCTATTACTTTTGTCCACAGTATACATTTTAAAGATAGAATCTAGCAAATCCATTATGGCAGTCGGGGTACCAGAAAATTTTCTTATCTGTGGACATTGAAGGTATCTACCTAGACGTTTCATAAGACACAACCACTGACAATTTCTCTGTCTCTTACAAAAACCAGCATTTTCTATTTGTGGCATGTACTTTTGATCTGTCCACTGTACCCAGAGTGTTCACCAAGAGGATTACTCCTCTTATGGCACATCTGAAGTCTAAGGAAGTAAATCGAACTATGTACCTTGGCGAGGTATTACTGCAAGCTCCGCCACTGTGGCTAACTCAAATACATCTTCATCTAACCTTACTAAAAAAGAAGAGTAATGTAAAACAAATTACTACTGGTTCCATCTCAGTAGTTTCCCTTCTTAGAACGGATATTCTTTACTGACATTACCTCGAGAAAATTCAGACCTTCAGATTGAGGTTCTGACATTTCCCTCCCAACTAGACTTATCTTTGCTCAGTTTCAAATGAGATCACTACAGTTAGGATTACTCCTCTTCTTGTCCTAGAATCCTAACTATCCCCTTCACATGAAGGCACACAGTCACTTCAGTAGTGGCTCACAAACCTTATTCTGGTCACAGCAATACACTTCTCCATAACAGAATGGATAATCCTTGTAACAGACGCCAGTCTGTTTGGATGGGGAGGAGTGTACGAACATCTCTGCATTCAAGGTCCGTGGCCCCTTTCACACTCACGGCCACCTTAGACATTCTGGGGTCGTGTGTATTTCCAACTTGCTTTGAGTATGTATGATGATTTTCTAGAACCCTCCATTCCCATCAAACCGACAAGAGCTCTGCTGCTTGGAGAGAAGTGGAAAAAGTCCATCATAGGGCAGGAAACCAGGTTCCAGCATTGTCAGTGGTTTACATTCCAGAGGTTGACAATTGGATGGCAGGTTACCTCAGCCACTAAACCATAGACCAAGAGGAATGTGAATTAAAACAGGAAATTTTCCTTTAAGTAACAGATCTGTGGGGAGTATCGGTCATAGACATGATATCTTCATAGAGAAACAGGAAACTGCCTACATTCTGTTCCAGACCTAGATTCCGCAAGCAACAGCAATGGATACCTTAATGGTCTTATGGAATTACAGAAAAGACTATGTCTTCTTTCCACTAGCTATGATTTTCAGGATATTCCATTATATTATGGACTGGAAAGTATACTCCTTTCTCATAGTTCCATTATGTTAAAGGAGATCTTGTTTTCTTCTCCTTTCTTCTCATTGTCGGAACCGTGACGTCTTTCTCAGAGGTCTGCTCTCATGTCTCGGACCAGTCCACTTTCATTCTTTTTTTTATGTCTTGCTTTGAAGTAGGGTTTTTACCCAGCTGGTAAAAAATTGGCTTCTTTCCAATGTTAAGTCCATGGAGAGAATTACTTGGCCGGTATTTTTTTTAAGAAAAGGTGGCAACCCTACTTTGAAGATGCTGTACTTGCATTCGAGATATTAATGAACCAGTGATTCATTTCTGTGGCCATTCTACCATGCTCAAGGCTTGAGAATCGATTCCTGCAAAATATATCTTTGTATTTGGAAAATATATTCTTCTTCCTATTCTGTTTAAAGAGAGAGAGACATACTTTATATCTGTACTTTTTAGAATTCTGACACGCAGGCCTAAGAGAGGGTCTAACGGTTAGGTACCTGAAAGTTCCTTTTTCAGTGCTGTCAGCTTTCCTGCAGACTAATGTGGCTACTATCTCTGAAATTCAAAACTTTCTGCAGAGAATCAGCAGTATCGTTCCTTCATACCTATTCTACGTTGGCACTTAATTTGGTGCTAGATGCTCTTTTAACTCTCTTCTTTGAGTCATTATCATCAGTTTCTATCTAAGATCTGACCTTCAAAACATGGTACCACAACAGAGTTCCAGAATTCGGCGCACTATCTTGTGCTTCACCACATCTCATCTCTCATCCAGATAAAGTTATTTTATAGCAGTTGCAGACTTTCAACCAAAACTGTCTGATTTACACATTATTTTGTGTTTATATCTTCTTGGTGTTTTAATCCAACCACTTCAAAGGAGAAATCTTTCCATACATTAGTGGTTGTGAGAGATTTCAGACTATATATCAAAGTTCTCAATCTTTTAAGACATCCAGAAGGCCCTAAGTAGGGCAGATTGGCAGCTAGGTAGTTATTGCTGCATTGCTTAAACAGACTATCAGAGTAGCATACAGTCTAAAAATTATACCTGGTTCCTTTCAGGCTCATAGCTTATTCTTCTATGTCCATCAGTACTTCAGTGTTCAGCAACAAAACTATCTGTTCACGCACTCACAAGTGCTATAAAGTCACTATTTTTGCATCTTAGGATGCCAGTTTTGCCCCTAAAGTTATAGAGGCCATTGTACTTTAGTTTTTGTCCCTCCCAATGTTTGGGGACTGCTGAATCCCTCAGTGATGCTAGAGAAAATTGGATTTTTTACTTACCAATAAATCCTTTTCTCTTACTCCATTGAGAAATCAGGGCATCCGCCCACAGAAACCTATTAGGGGAGGATGCCTGCCCTGACTGTTAAATGAAAACTGAAAGTAGTTAGGCAGAGGGAGGGGTTAGCAGGTAGAAGAAGGAAGGTGTGTTTTTTTTTTTTCCCTTATAGTGCTCTGCCTCCTATAGATATGCTACTTAACCCCATGGCCACTGTATCCCTCAGTGGACTAAGAGAAAAAGATGTATTGGTAAGCAACAATCCCATGTTTTTTGTTTTTAATAATTTTTTGCTTGTATTTGACAATTTGTTTAGTCCACTTCTGCTTGTTTCATTAAACTTTACGAGACATTCAGGACTATTGTTTATGTAGGGAAGATGGATGTGAACTAAAAACAGTCTTTAGTATATTCAGGGAACTGCAGACACAAAACAAACAGATATATAGATAGCTATATGTGACTGCTGTTTGATGGCACCTACCTAAGAGACACTTCTTTCCAAATCATGACTATCACATGTCCTAGGTGTTTCATTGAGAGCAGTAATGATGATACTTCATAAAATAACACAGGTCATATGTATAAAGGCTAAAGTTGAACCAGCTGTACCATAGGGAACAAATAAAAATCCTGTCATGGTTTAACTGATCTGGTCTGACACTCAGCTGTTGGTTGCTGCTGCCTTTCCTTCCCTGTGTCAAACTGAGTCAGCTGATGCTGCCTTGACCTCTCAGTTTCCATGGTTACTCCTTTGACTGTTATCAGCCAACCCCTTCCAGGGTATTTAAAGCAGCTAGGCTCACTTCCTTCTTGCCCTTGTGTCTGATTCTGGCTGCAAGTGTATTCTCCTGAGTTGCTGATTATCTGTGCATGGCTTGGCTTCCTCTGACGTCCCTTCTGGCTCCTGAATCCTGGCTTGTTTCTGACATTGCTGATCTCCGTATTCCTGACCCCGGCTTGTCTGAGTACCTGTCTAGGTTCCTGACCCCGGATTGTCTTTTGGTTTATGCTCCTGGATCACGATTTTGCTTTGTTTGCTTTTGTTATTTTAATAAAGGTGTTTTGCATTGTACATTTTTATGTCTGTCTGGTTCCTAACAAATCCCCATTTATTTAGATATGCTTTCAATACTTAAAATGCTTGATAAATCAGTGCATATTTTGGATTTCTTTTCAGTTTGATTTGTTACAGTTGGTGTGCCCCATTTGCATTTATTCTCTGGTGTAAAGTGTATCTTATATGAGTGAGACAGGGCATTTGCAAAAGAGACCATAAATGTTATAATTATTCTTATTTGTACTTTCATAGTATGAGAGAAAAGCATTGTTGATCAGATATGAACTCTTATCTACAGGTGAATATTTATCGTCTTGTGACCAGGGGCACAGTAGAAGAGGATATCATAGAACGTGCCAAGAAGAAGATGGTTCTAGACCATCTTGTAATTCAGCGGATGGATACCACAGGCAGGACTGTGTTGGACAACAACTCTGGCAGTTCAAAGTAAGAAGACGAAAATTACAGGTTATTGAGTATATGTGACATATTTGATATTATACTTGGGATTCCAGCAGTATATGAGATGTTCATGGTTTTAAAAATATTTTTGACAGTTTCTTTTTCATTGTAGTTCTAATCCATTTAACAAAGAAGAACTTTCTGCTATTCTGAAGTTTGGAGCTGCAGATCTTTTCAAGGAACCTGAAGGAGAGGAATCAGAGCCTCAGGTTAGGAGCTTTTTGTTGATGGTCCTTTCTTGTGACTGTCCATATGAGATGTGTATTGAGTTTTGATTTCAGTTTAAGCAGAAATGCTTAAATGTCAGCTGTACCCTAAGAATAAATAGCTCTTAATTGATTATCAAAATATTTATCTAGGTTGGTGTCCTTTAAACAGCAATCCATTATTCCTCCTTACTCTTTATATTTGACTAGTGTAAAAGCCCGTGTACACGGGCCAAGGTCCGGGTAATGTTAACCCTTTGAGTGGCAGAGGGGTACGCAACGTATTGCTTTGCAATGCATTGGGTACCCCTCTGGCACTCAGGGTTAAGCGGCCGCTACCTCACTGCTCCACACAATGCAGTCTTGCGGCACTTCACTCACACGATGCAATCATGCTCAGTAGAGACTGCACATAACTGCTTCTGACAAACATACTAGCGAATTATTAAATAGGATAGAGACTGCTCGAACGCATGCAGTGTCTACTGCACATGACTGCTTCTGACAAACATCCTAGCGAATTATTATATAAGATTTTGATCTTCGTCTACTGCTAGTTGTTTCAGTATGTACTAGTTAACTTAAGTACATGTAACTATATCTGTGAAAAAAATACAAATATAAGTTAACAATTTTCCTTTGTCCATTTGAGGACTCGTGCTTTCAAAGGTTTACTATATACATAAAATTAACATATATGCACATGCTCAGTACACTGCTGATGCATTGCTGCAGTCATCAGCCTTATGAACAGTACATTTTTAACTGTAAGAGTAAGTTGAATGTAAAATCTACTCCTTAAAGCAGAAACTTTTCATGCTAATAACATTGCCCCTGAATATATATTACTAACCTAGCAATATGCAAAGTTATACTATCCTTAAGCTCAATAAGTCAGAGGTATTGCAGAAAAAAACACAGAGGACAGACAGCGCAGACATCTTAGAGGAAATGTACCTCTGCGTCTGCACTGTCTGTCCCGTTCACTGCCAGCATTGGTGAGTGGCATTCCCTCGTGCCTTAAGGCACTGGAAGGGACTAACCGCGCAGGTGCACAGAGCTTCTCTTGTAAGCTCTGTGCAGCCCAATACCTCCAGAAGATGTTTTTTTACTGCAATACCACTGACTTATTGAGCTTAAGGATAGTATGACTTTGCATATTGCTAGGTTAGTAATATATTCGGGGGCAATGTTATTAGCATGAAAGTTCCACTTTAAAAGAAGAGAGAGACTAAAGTGTATTGTGTTGCAGAACTTTTAGAGTAGACCAGCTACTGCTGAATTACAAATCCCATCATCCTCTCCAAGCTGTTGGCAGATGATGGGCATAATAGTACAGTAATAATTGGAATGCCTTGCTTTGCGCATCCCTGCATTGAAAGTGAATTTTTAATTTCATGATTACTCTGTACTCTGAAGTATGTGTGGTGAATTGTTGGCTATTTAGCTGTCGCGTATTACAACTCCCATCATCCTCAACCTAGCCAACATTTGGTTGGGTATGCAAGGAGTTATATCTAACAGCTGATGGTCCAAAGGTTTGATTACACTTGAATTTCAAGATAATGGAAAATGCTTGTTTTTTTCCTTGTGCTTTCCATTTCCCTTTTTTTGCTCATATAAGCCTCTTTCCATCAGGAAATGGACATTGATGAAATTTTACGCTTGGCTGAAACTAGAGAGAACGAGCCAACTTCCAGCGCAACTGATGAATTACTGTCTCAGTTCAAGGTAAAAGATGAGCAGTGGAGTTAACCTGTTCTCAACACAAAGGCATATGCCTTTTATTGTGTAACTTTTATGTACTAATGTCATAATGCATTGACATTGAACAACCAATAGGGTATTCTGAGACTTGTAATTCAGATTTTGTAACATTATCTCTATTTCATGGTTGTTCTTGAACTTCTGAATCTATAACCCAGCAAAACTGAGAGAATTTCTATTATTTGTTTAATTATTTCTATCTTTACAATGTATTGGAGCATTGTGCTTGGCAGCTGCTATAATGAGCACTTAAAGCATTTATGGGAACTTGGGTTCACCAACAGCTGTTTGACTTAGACTGTTCTCATCCTCAGACTGAGAGAGAGGAACAACAGGGAATGAAACAGATTCCACTTTAATTCTAGCTCAGAAATTAATTTAACTACCTACACCTGCCTAAAGTCAGGCTGCTTACATCAGATTTCCTTCCAATAATACAGCTATTTCCTACTAGGAGGTTAATGTGTGTTTCCATTAATGTCCTACACTGAAGTAGTGTGTCTGCTGGTATGCATTATAGCATGTAGTGTATACCCTTGAGTGCAGTCAGGGGTTTTAGAGGTCCACATCATTGTGGCTGCCCTGGCAAATCTGTACATTTCCCCCACAGAGAGACACAGATGGACTGAAAATAAGAGACAGACTGAAGGTGTGACAGGGACAAACTGAAGGTGAGAGAAACCGACTGAGACAGACAGGGAAAGAGAGTACTTGCAAGAGGGAACAAGAGAGGTCAAGAGTATGTGTGAAAGTGCAACAGACTACTAGAGAGATAACAAAGGGTAGGAAAAGTGATCTTGGCTAGATCTAGCTCTCCACACTGCTACCCCTCCTTACATCTCTTCCCTCATCTCCTATTATGTTCCTGGCCGCCTCCTTCGCTCAGCACACAATGCACTTCTTGTTGCACCATCCACACCCTCTGCCCTCTCCCGTCTCAAACCTTTCTCGCTTTCTGCTCCATACCTATGGAACTCCATACCCCTCTCCTTACGCCTAGAAAAATCCCCCTCTGTCTTTAAGTCTACCCTGAAGTCTTATCTTCTGGAGCACTAGGACCATGCACTGCCTTTGGCCAAACTCAGCACTTGTAATCTCAGCACTTAACACCCTCTTACCCCATTGTATGTCTCCCTTTATCCATTTAGACTGTAAGCTCCTTGGGGCAGGGAACTCTCTCCCATTGTTTCTATGAATGTCGCACTTATTTCATCCCCTCTTATTTATTGTAACATATGTCTATTGTAAGGCGCTGCGTACACTGTGTGGCGCCATATAAATAAAGATACATACATACATACATACATACATACATAAGAGTCCATGCAATACAAGAGAGCATGTGTGAGAGTGCACAAGAACACAAGCATTTGATCTCAATAGAGCTGTAGGGTTTCTTAAGAGAAGGCACAGAAGATGGAGCTCAAGCAGCAGTGAGAGTTCAAGAGAGATCGCATGTATGTGAGTGCAACAGTATGAACTGAGGGAGAGTTCAAGAGAGCATTAAAGAGACATTAACAGTGAGATGGATTGAAAAATGAGACTGGCAATGTGAGATGCAGTGACACTGTGGTGGTGGTGCCTGTGTAGAGAAACAGAGAGACAGACAGAAATGAGAAAAAATTAAGTGAACCTGAAAGCTAAATGGGCTGAAATTCCGATAGACCACAAGAGTGAAAGGTATAGGGGTGGCCGAAATAATGGAAAAGGCAATGAAATCTCATTCAGATAGATCAGGATTTCAGTCACTATTCCTCTTAACAGATGTCTTTCCATAATTTGTGTATGCCATCATAACCTTGGAAACAGTCGCTCTAGATACACCTAACTAACAGGCAGATTCTGCCACGGGTGCACTAACAATCTGATAAGTCTGTCATTTTACAGTATTTACATATGCTTTTCCACTCCACACAATACATAAAGATAACCATTAGAAGTGTTATTTCAGTGTTGCCAACAAAAACATATTTGTTGCTAAATTCCCTAGTGTTTCCATCTTTTTGACCGCCTCCTGTGTAAAGAAGTGAAAGATTGAGACTGCAAGTCTGGCAGAGAGAGCATCAATGAGATTGACACTGTAGAGTCTGTGTGAGAGAGAGGGGATCACAATGGAGAGAGCATGAGCCAGAGAGACTGAAACAGTGAAATAACAGTGAGAGGGAGTGAGAAATTCAGAGAGAGACAGTGAGAGAAACTGAAAGTAAAATGCATGACTGGCACTATGGGAGTGTCTGTGGAAAAATAGTGTGTGTTTGTGTTACCCTAGGCAACACTGTATATGTGGAAGGAATATTTGGAGTTTTTATAAACCAAGGATAGGGGTTATTAGAGAGCCAGTGTTGTTTTTTTGTCTCTTGTGGATGTTTCTCAAGCGGTGAGAACTTACAGCTGCTTAATACTTCTACTGTATATAATAGAAAATGTTCATTTTGATGTGTAGTAGTTTCCAAGAGGCTGAAGGAAAACTGCACACCATAACATAAGGCAAAATGACTATCCCATATCAAGGTTAAAGCTTAGTACTGCATTAGCCAGTGAAAAAGCAGGACAGTAGAAGAGTAAAAATGATACCTTTTATTATGCTAGGATGCAAGCTATCAAGACAACCAGATCTCTTCTTCAGGCATAGTAAGAATAAGTATCCTTATCGTGTCTGAAGAAGAGACCTAGTTACTTGAAAGCTTGCATCCTAGAGGCACTCAGCCAATAAAGGATCATTTTTATTCTACTAGTCTCCTATCCCTTAGCAGTTAGATTGAGCTTCTAAGTGAAAGCAAAGCTGTTCTAAAATAATTTTCTCTTATGTCCTATTGGAACACAGAAGCCAAAGGATAAAGTTTCCTTCTTTGGGAGGGCAGGGCATTTGATCAAAAGAGCTCTCTGGGGAAGAGACTTCCTCCTATATCCACTTTACCCTTGCCTTGACATAATCGTTTTTAAAAGTAACTATATCATAATACCTTTTGATTAGCTCCCATAATTGTAAAAAAACAATCATAAAAATGCTACTCTAATCTATAACAAAACCCCCACCAAGGGGAAAAAAGGGCTATTAATATATATCTAAAATAGGAAGCGCCTAACTATTAAATGAATATAAACTAGAGATGCACCGATACCGATTTTTTAAGACCGAGTACCGATACTTTTTTCAAGTACTCACCGATACCAATTACTGATACTTTTTTTTTGCGGTCATTTGCCAGTTTTCTAAGTACCTATATGCTTTAGGTACTTGGAAAACAATTGGTATTGGTGAGTGCTTGAAATATATATACACACACACACACACACACACACACACACACACACACACACACACACACACACACACACCACCTCTTGATTCCCACCTTTTGCTTCATTCTACCCCTCTTGAGCCCCCTTCTTTTGCCTTGGCTTTTTCTCTCCCTTTTGATCCCCCTTTCTCCCCCTCCTTCTCCTTGACTCACCCTTTTGCGCCTCTTTCCCTCCTGATCCCCCCTCCTTTTGCCTCTTCTTGGCCCCCCTCCCTTTGCCTCTTTTTCTCCATCTTGACCCCACTCTCTGCCTCTTTCACCACCTGCAGCCCCATCCTGCCTCCCTTACTCTCCTCTGCCGGGTGCTCGTGTTCTCTCGCGAGCCCCAGCAGAGGTCAGCATCGGAGCGTTGCCATGGTAACCCGCGACAACGATTCAACGCTACAGGAGTGAGAGAGGTGACCGGGGAGCATTGTGAGCAGCTCCCCGGGCTCCCTCTCTGCAGCACCGACCCTGACACAGGGTATCTGTGCTGTCATCGGCCGCATTTGCACGAGTACAAGTACAAACACAGCATCAGTATTTATTTAAAATATTGAAAATTAGGTGTAGATCACAAAGCATATTTGGGAGCCTGTGGCAAATAGATTACTCACCAGAGGAGTGTGATAAGACTATGGTGACTGAAGGAACTGGTGGTTAGAGAGAAGTTATAGTTTGAGGGGATGTGAATTCCAATGACCAGATGAGTTGGATTTACTTGGGAGTGATGAGGAAAGGGGAACTTTGTTATCTTCTTGAGGAGCCCTCATTTGCTGGGGAGTGTTCCTGGGACATTGGTGTCCTGTGCCTTTGTTCCTCATCACCCTGGGGGCTGTGGATTGGATGACCTTCATGTTCTGGATATCTTGTACTCTGTAGGCATGGGCTTTTTCATAGCATCTGCATTTTCTCTCAGTTTAGCCCTCCATTCAGACAAAACGTGGATTTCCATATATGGGCTGATTGCTCCAGTAGCTTGCTCCAGTAGGTTTCTGGATTAAGTAGCTGTGTTACACTTCTGCCCACATGGGCCAGGCAGTGAGCTTACCACGCATGCCCACATTTTAGTTGGGCCATTGACTTATCATGCACACCTGCAGTACAGAGCACCATTAGTGAGAGTTCTTCCAGAGCATGCACCCATCACATGACTTTCGGTGTCGCGTGAGGGATTCTGGACCATTGTTAACGGCTTTCTTCCTTATAGTTTTGGTGTGACACCATGGCAGAACTAAGAGAAGGGGGGGGTTTAAGGCTAGGGGCAACAAGGCATCCTTTGCCTCTTGTATTTCTTGTGTAACTGGTGTTAGGCAAATGGCTCGATACTTCACCCCACGTTCCAAGTAAAATGCCATATCCAGTTACTTTGACCCATGATTCATCTGCCTTTTCCATCCATCCATCCTTGGAGGACGAGGGGAGATCTGCAGTGTGGGTGCTGACCTTTAATATTTTCTGTCTGACCTGTCTTCCGGGGTTGATGGGAAGTTGAGTCAGTAGAACCTTTAATCAGGGCCATTCTGGACAAATTTAAAAGATGCCCAAGGAAGACTCATCAGTGTCGTTTTCAAGTGTAAAAAGAAATCATCAATTTCTTGCTAAAGCAGAGTTGAATCAGACTGTTCAGTATTAGTGGCATTTTCCAGACAAAGCTCTCTATCCCTAAGTAATGTTCGTGCCTCTACCTTTTTCTGCTGAATAGAGTTGACCTATGTATGGTCCGCCAGCTGTGGATTCCACTTTCTCATCTCTCTAAGCACACTACATTCCCTGTGCAGAGCGTGGCAGCTCTTAAAAATTCAACTGACGAAAAACTGTATTCGTTTAATCGACTGTTTTCCTGGGCCTTGTCTTCTGTGCAACGCTCCACAAAATTCCTTTGCCTCTGGACAAGACAGCAAGGTTAAAAGTGAAGAGCCATCACTTTCTGGAACATTCATCAAGGAGTGTATGTCTGATGGACACTAAGGTTTCCATGTTCCAAGTAGTTCCCTTTGTGCTATTCTACTTGCGGCCTATACAGCTGGAGATGCTTCAGCTTTGGACCAGGAGTCACTCACCTACATTACACAGTGTCTCTGTCCAGGGCTACCAGGTATTCTCTCCATTGGTGGCTGACCAGTCAGGTTCTGTTCGAAAGTCAGTCCTCTTTAATTCCACATTGGTCACTGGTTGCGACAGATGCCAGTCTTTTTTGGGTGAGGTGTAGTTTGTGGCTGTCACTCCATACAGGGCCGATGGCCTGTCAACAAAGCACAGCTTTCGATCAACCTTCTGGTGCTTCGAGCCATCTTCAGTGCTCCCAGAGCCTGGACAAGTCTTCTGAAGGGCCTTCCTGTTCTGATTGTCAAACAATACCACATTAGTGGCTTAAATAAATCATTAAGGATGCACCAAGAGCAAGCTTGCCAGGGTGTAAGTGGAAAGAATTCTTCCGTGGTCAGAAGCTCCTGTACCCGCTTTGTCAGCCAGCTACATTCCAGGAGTTTAAAATTGGGAGGCAGACTATCTCCACAAACAGTACATCAGTCTGGGAGAATGGGAACGGAAGCAGGAGATTTTCCTTCAACTAGTATGATGGCTTCTTGTCTCAGTGCTTGATTTTCAAGGTCATAACCAAGGTAAGAGGAGAAAAGTTTCATGCTCTCCTCATCACTCTGTTCTGGCCAAGACCAGCTTGGTTTCATCAGATGCTCGACTTGTCCATGTCAGAACCCTGGCATCTTACTCCAGCACCAGACCTTCTGTCTGAAGGTCCCATTCATCATCCCAGTTTACACAGTCTATCCTTAATGGTGTGTAACTTGACATTTTGAAACGCTATAGTGATTGCGGACTTAAAGGGATAGTAATACTTAAAAATTATTATATATTGCAGTAATGTTAAAAAGAAATTAATTGCCCCCACTGTCATCTCTCCTTTATGGTTTGAGAGATAAACACTCCTAAAGTTCTCCCCTTTCCCCGTAGTCAGAGTTCTAGCAGACTGCAGGGAAGCCTGTCGTACTACCGTCAGGCGGCTCTGCAGCAAAGCCAAGATCGTGTTAATAAAAAATAAATCTTTCACTGAAACGGTCTTCTACGTGTGCTTGGTTTGCAAGCACACGTAGAAGACCGTTTTAGTGACATTTTTTTTTATTTTTATTAATGTGATCTCGGCTCTGCTGCAGAGCCACCTTATGATCATAAGACCGGATTTCCCTTCAGTCAGCTACAACGCTGACTTCGGGGAAAGGGGAGGGAGTGGGGAACTTTAGGAGTGATTATCTCTCAAACCATAAAGGAGAGATGACAGTGGGGGCAATTCATTTCTTTTTAACATGCCTGCAATATAGGGATTAGTAATTTTTAAGTATTACTATCCCTTTAAGTGCTCTGAGATAAGGTAGACGAAGATATGGAAAAAATAAAGAATAAATAATATCTAAGTGTAGCATTGGTCTGATTCAAAGATAAATAATCTATGTTGTTGTGAACAATAGCTACTTGGTGTTTTCTTATTGTTGGCTTTAATTAATAAACACGTGTGAAAATTAAAAAACAAATTGCATAGACTACTGTAACCCTTTTTTTCTTGGCTTTCACCTGTACCGTCCTCTATGACCACTGTTTTGCTTTTAAGTGATACTATTTTATACAGTTTTGTTTAAGCTCTTGAAGTTGGAGCGTTTAATACTGACAGTCGTCAGTTCATTGAAGTATTTTAGGGAGATATATTATATTTTATACTTATTTAATAAAGACATTAATTTTATGCATTTTTTATTTATTCTCACCCATGTATTTAATCCAACAACAGGAAATCACCAAGTAACTTTTTTTTCACACCAATGTAAATTATTTGTGTTGGAATCAGACCAATACTACTCTTTGATATTATTTATTATTTTTTCCATATATTCCTCTACCCTGTCTCGGAGTGCTTAAGTCCACAATCACTATAGAGATTCTACAAATTATGGAGAAGGGAATGAGACACCATCACATCCATATCCATTTACAGTTTTCATCTGCATTATCCATTCCATTAAGGAGAGAGGTGTTCCTGAAACTGACTTTTCAAGGAGTGACACGTATACTCCCTCCATACGTGTTCCTACCGCTTCTTTGGAATTGGATCTGCTTATGGAGGTGCTTCAGTCCTCTCCCCTTGAACTATTGTCTTCGACTTCACTCAAGCTTTTGACATATAAGACAGTGTTTCTTATATTGCTTCAAAAAGGAGAGTATACACATTCAGTGCATTAGCCTGCAACTCTCCTCACCTTGTTTTTCACCAAGACAAGGTTGTCTTATGGACTGTTCCAGAGTTTCAGCCTAAGGTTGCCTTAGCATTAATCAGGAGTTGGTTCTTCTCTCCTTGTGTCCTAACCCTCACGAGGAGGAGGTTCTTCACACTTTGGATGTGGTTCAGTGTTGAATCCACCCAGTCTCTCGTTTAAAGACACCCTGTTTGCCATTCCTGATGGCCCAGGTCATGGCTTAATATTCTCAAGTCCAGTCTGACTCCATTCTGGATTACAGCCCATTCAACGTGTTCGATCAGTACCTCATGGGCTTTTAAAAATAAATAAATAATAAAAAAAAATATATCAGGGCTTATAATTTTAAGTCCTTTGCTACTAGCCAGACCTGAAAAGTTGCTTGCCGCTGCAAGCCAAAAGATGCCCATCAGGGCTGAATTTCTACTCGGCAGGGCTAAATTTTCACTTGCCATTGGCTAGCGGCGAGTGGAAATTTTAAGCCCTGTATTTATATACACTTATATTGGCTGCAGAGTTTTGAAGGCTGTTATCAATTTTTTTTCCCTTCCACTGTTTTTGGGAAGTCCCCATGGCCTCTGCATCCCTCAAGGACAATAGAGAGAAGGGGATTTTTGTACTCGCTGATAAATCAGTTGGGATACCCTTCTTTTGCTTGGCTACTTTGTTCCGGTGCCTATACCTTCCCTTCCCTTGCCTTGCTAACTGTTAACAAATTGGTAGACCGTTGATGGAGGGTTATAGAGGTCAGGGACTGGGAGGTGTTTCATTTTGAGTGCCCTGCCTCCTGGGAGTAGAAGCCCTATACCCATGGTCCCTGCACCACTCAATGGACTAAGACAGAAGGATTTGTTGGAAAATACAAATACATGGTGAGGTATTACAACAGCCCCCTCCCAGCCTATTTGACCCTCTAGCACACTGTTTCATTTGTTGCGTTATGGCATGTTGTTTTTCTGTTCTATATATTCATCTTCTATCTACATATTGCTTTTCTTTTCTTCCCTTTTTCTCCGGAGGTCTTGGGGTCCCTTTCAGAATATGAATAACATTGTGATTACTGGGAGGATGGGCTTTTCTGGGGCAGGTGTCTCTTGATTTATTAAGCTATACCTTTGACCAGTAAATGCAGTCTGATAGATCATTACATATACTCACAGTCAATGCCAGAGGTTTAAACAGTCTGTGTAAAAGGGCCATCACTTTACAGTAATATAATAGGTTGAAAATAGGTACCTTATTCATTCAGGAAACCCATTTCTTAAAAGAACACCATGTCCAGTGTATATTATACATCAGCTTGGTATTAAACATTTTTTGAAAAAGGGAGAGAAGAGTGGTGATTCTAATACATAAGTATGTCCTCTCTAATCATGAAGACACGCGTGGATCTAGATGGGTGGTTCTTATTTATCAAGGGTTTAATTGGTGCTTCTTACACATTGGCTTCCATATATGCACCCAGTTCTCATCAAGCAAGTTTACTTTCTAATACTTTAAAGAGGCTTTCTGATGTTAGATGTGGGAAACTGATTTTATTTGGAGACCCAAATGCCCCTTTAAATCCAGGGTCAGATTGTTTCTTGGGGACATCTTGTCAGATATGTCACTTAAAAAGATCTCTATATTTGACTCGCATCTGCTCTTGGACACATGGCACATTTTGGAACTAACATACAAAAATGATGCTTCTCTTTTATTAATAAAAAATTATAGCCGCATGTATTACTTTTTTGTGGAACAACAAATTACTCTTACTCTTAAACTTCAGATTCCATCCTTTGATAAAGGGTCTGTTAGAGGACAGGTTAGTACAGGATGACATTGCCACACATCTGGAGACTTATTTCATTTTAATTGTTTCTGAAGATGGTTTCAGGCCAGTAGTATGGGAAGCACATAAATGTGTTAGAATATGTGCCAATGAGGGAAAAATATCTACACTGTGTTAAAGGGATAGTAATACTTGAAATGTTAAAAAATATGTTGTAGGGTTTAACCCTCTGAGTAAAACAAGAGTACTCCCACTGCTGAAAGGTGTTTCATTCAAAGGTTATTCATTTTTAAAGTTGAATTTTTTTAGGTGCAGTATCACAGTGGCCTGAAATTGTACAGTGGCGCTGTTGCTACACCATCCTAAGGAGATTTATGGTCCCAGGACCAGAGCTGTCCATAGAATCGTGTAGCAACTGCGCCACTGTACAATTTCAGGCCACTGTGATATTGCACCTAAAAAATTCAACTTTGAAAATGAATAACTTTTGAATGAAACACCTTTCAGCAGTGGAAGTACTCTTGTTTTACTCAGGGGGATAAACCTTACAACATTTTTTTTTTTTACATTTTAAGTATTACTATCCCTTTAACTCTCTATTAGCTACCATTAAACTTCTGGAGGTCAAACACAGAGCCGCAATACTCGACCATGATCTGATATCACTGACCAAGACCAGGCAAGAGCTTGCACAGCTACCTTAAATCTAAGGTAACAGAATCATTCCATTGGCACAAACACATCTAATGTGTGTATGGAAATAAATGCTGGAAGCTTTTGGCCTGCATTGTCAAAATTAAACAAAAACAACTCTGCATTCCTCAGATTAAATATTCAACGAATAGTGTGCAAAAAACCTGTCCAGATATTGCTAAATCTTTCAGAGATTTCTTCTTGAATGTATCTCAGGATGATCTTCCCTTGGACTCTCCTCTTCTACAAAGTAATATTAAAGGGTTCATTTACAGCTAAGCAACGATCTGTCCTTATATTGTATACTATTGCTTCCCGTCACTTATAATGCTTAAATCAGTGTATTTTCTTTGAAATTATATTATAAAGTGTCCCCCTCCTGCCCCTTATACTTAGGTCATTATTCTTGCCTTAGACCTGAAAGCGGATTAAGACGAAAGACAATCTTCTTTCAGTATAAGGAAAAACCTGCCCTCCTTCATCAAGGGTTTTCCTTATACTGAATTAAGCAAATTGTCCCTCATTGTGGGCTCTCCGGTCCAATGACTGGATTTCAGATCCGAGCGGAGAGGAGGCTAACAATACTAAATGCGGCGGAAGGGGGACAATTTATAATATTTCAAAGAAAATAGTGCAGTTTTAAGCATTACCAAGGACTGGGAGTAATAGTATACACTATAAGGACAGATCTTAGCTTTGCTGTAACTAAAGCATTGCTATCTCTTTAACCCCTTAATGACCACTGCCGTGCCAGGACCGTCACGGCTGGCCGGAACTTAAGGACCAGTGACTGTCCTGGCATGTCATGGAGTTCAGGGCTCACCACACGGCTACACGCAGCTTGGGGAACCCTTAACCGGAACTTAAAAAAAAAAAAAAAAAAAAAATGCCCCGTGGTCCTCAAGGTGCTCGCGACGGTCCTTAAGGGGTTAAGGACTTCTTGAGAAAAGAAATCCTTTGTCGGTAAGAACACATAAATACCCTGATTTTCCCCAACTTGTGTGATGATAAGCCAGCAAAGAAGTATCTTGTCTCCTTGGAGTCTAGAGAGTCCTAGCAATGGGTTGAGTAGACCATTTTAATTTTCTAAACAGGTACCAGGTCACCTCAATTTCTACTGGAGTATTGATCCATTGGTTGCATTTAAATCCTTTAAGTGCCATTGGGATAACCAACACGTTGCAAAACAATGCATTAATTATACATTTGGCACAGAAAGGGTTAATGTATTTCTCTGCTGGACTTATTTAATACCATATTTAAAAAAAAAAAAAAAAGTGTTTTCATTGATGCGGCATGACCTGGCTGAAAATTGCCCTTCGTTGTAGATCTATTTTGAATCCAAGAGTTAGAGCACCTGTTATGGATCCTTATCTCTTCTCTTCCAGGTAGCCAACTTTTCAACCATGGAGGAAGTTGACCATGATCTAGAAGACCAGTCCCAAAAGGACTGGGATGACATCATCCCTGAAGGACAGAGGAAAAAAGTAGAGGAGGAAGCACGACAGAAAGAACTGGAAGAGATATACATGCTTCCCAGGATTAGGAGCTTAAATAGGAAGGTGAGAGAGGGATATTTCAGCAGCTGGAAACTTCATTATTAAAAAGAAAGCTGCATTGCACATCTCTCTCTTCCTCAAGGGTTTAAAATGTATTGAGAGGTTGTGTGTCCCTGTAGGATTACTTCATTTCTTATATTTCATTTACACTACAGGAGACCCTGAATGCTTCCTGTATCTGCAGTTTTGCAGGGTATATTTTTATTTGTCTGACATGTAAGAAACCTTGCCATGAAGGAGAAAAAAAAATATAACTATAAGTAAATACTCCAGTTCTCATTTAAAGGTCTGTACCCTAAGATTAGCATCTCCAAACAAAAGATCTTTCCTGTGTAGTTGTCCATAAAATAGTCAATTATGTTAATGTACCATTTTGTTTGCAGTTGATCTCTGTTGTGGTCTACTGTTTATAATCTGATAAAGACAACTGACAGTTACATACCATTAAAGACTTAAGCCCATTGTTTTTTTAGATTTTATCTAAAGCCATACTTCATAGATACAAAAAAACTACATATATAATGAACAAATATATAAACTGGCATCACTTCTGCTGAATGAAGGAACTTACCTAGTGAAATTAATATGTTCTATCGATTAAGCTACTAATTCTTAGGGTACAGTTCGCCTTTAACACACTTTATGGGGTTCCAACAGCATTGGATGCAACTGAGGTTTCCAGCTCTTAGAGAGCTCTCCAGCACATTGTTTTGCAGTGAGTCAGAGATGTCTCTAGTACTCATGGAGTTAAATGTTTGGGTTGGATAACAGATTGGATAAATAATGTGTAATTATGCCAATAGACTGGGGATTTGTGATATGGAAAGGATGACTTATATATAAGGAGAATGTCCCATAGTTCCTTATGTAACCTTCTGTATCTCCTAGGAAAATCCCCTGTTACCTCCAAATACTAGCCAACCGGGCAATCTACAAATCTCCAGATAGGAAAGTAAAAACTTGTTTATTAAAACAGATGCCCTCAAATGTCAGCCTGTGTGTGTTTTAATAAGCCTTTTCTCTGTTGTCCAATACAGGTTACTGGTAACTCTGCCTAGGCAATCCGCCCCTTTAATTGTAGGCAGGAACAATTCTAGAATTGTATGCAGGGTGGTGGAGCCTACCTTCCCTCCTTGGCTACAGCTAGCCAACCAGCTCCAGAAATATTTGTTCCTTGGTGAAGATAACACAGGCAAGAGAACAGTTCTGCTATAGCTTTAGAATTTTTTTATTTTTCTGTTAGAAATGGAATACCACCATTAGGTGGATTTCCATAACTGACAATGCCCTTAGATGTGGCTAGCTCAGTGACCAGGTGCTTTTTGTGGACCTTAAGCCCTGGGGAAAATCTTGGCTACAAGTTCTTTCCTCAGGAGTTGCCCACCGAGGCTGCTTCTTTAAACATGGTAATCTGAAGACAGAAGATCTGCAGGAAAGGTGAGCAAACCTTTGAGTGCTGCAGATCCACATGTCCCACAGTGCCCCACCACACAGGGGTTTTCATTTGGAGTTCCTATTACGCACTCCTGCACTAATTGGGTCTCTCTGTATGCTGTTGGGTGTTTGGACCAGGTTTATGTGGTACTTAACCCTTTAGCTGCTTGTTTTATATTCATTGGGGGGTTTTCTGACACTTTTCCTACTGGTTCAGTGTTTTTTTGGGTATCCTAACATGTTCTAGTGATGTTTCATGTCCTTTAGTTTTACACTTTCCATTTTGTAAAATTTGAGTTAACCCCTTAGTGACAGACAACTTACCTGGTAAGTCCAGGAAGTCATTCGCTATAATGGGGGGAAAAAAAAAACCCTGTCATTAAGGGCTTAAAGGCGCGCGTTACTGCACAGGAGCCATTGCTCCATTCACTCCTATGGGACGTACAGTTTGGGACATATCTCTGCAACCGTTTAACCTAGAGACTTAAGAAATTGCTCATTTTACTTGCCTGCCCTTGCTCTATCATTCGGTTCATATTTCTAGTGTGTTGGGGGGCTCAGGGGGCTTCGGGCACTGTTTGGGAAACTTTTAATGGAAAACTACATTTCCCATGAGCGATTGCTTCGCGAGCTCATTTCTGATTGGCTCCCGCCGCGGCAGCCATTTTGTGCTATTTCCAGAATGAGTATCCTACGCAGGGCTTGGACTCTCGTTCTCTCATTTGCTGATTAACCATTCGCCTGCCAGATAAGTCCGTTTTATCGATTTCTGGGGTGAAACTTTAATCCAACACACTGTAATTGGGTGATTAGTCAACCTTCCTATCTTGGTGTGCTGATAGGAATCTCTCGCAGGGTTTTGATCTGCCTACAGTCCTGGCCTTCTTGCAGGACGGTATGGATTATGGCCTCAGCTTGATTTCCCTTAAGGTTCAGACTTCTGCTCTCTCTGTTTTCTTTCAGAGACGCATTGCTATTCTTCCTAATGTAAAGGTTTTCTTCCAGGGCCTTGCTTTCTTCCAGGGCCCTCCCTTTGACTCCTTGGCTACTATTCCTCCATGCCTGCTGACATGGAAAATGGCTTTTCTCTTGGCAATCGTGTCTGTTCACCGTATCTCGGAGTTACATGCTCTGTCCCGTAAACCACCCTATTTGGTGTTTCACAAGGACAAGGCGGTGCTTCACACTTCTCAGGAGTTTCTCCCGAAGTTGGTTTCTGAGTTCCACATCAATCAGAAGATTGTGGTGCCCTCTTCCTGCCCTGAGCCCACTTCTGACAAGGAGAGGGATCTCCACTTGTTAGACGTGGTGCGTTGTCTCAAGTTTTATGTGCATCACACTGAGTCTATCAGGCATTCTGACGCGCTGTTGGTCATTCCTGTGGGTCCCAGGGTAGGAAGACCTGCTTCCAAAGTGACTATTGTGTCCTGGATCAAGTCCACCATTCGTAAGGCTTACAAGCTGAGGAAGAAGCCTGTCTTCTTTCGGGTCATGTCTCATTCTACAAGGTCTATTGGGGCCTCTTGGGCTTACAAGATTCAGGCTGATCAGTTGTGCAAGGCGGCCACTTGGTCCTCTGTGCACACCTTTTCGAAGCACTACCACGTTGATATGCTTGCATCGGCTGATGCCACCTTTGGGAGGAAAATCCTGGAGGCAGTCTTGCCTGTCTAGGATTTTCTACTGTTCTTGGTGCGTTCTTCACTTTTGAGCCCCGTTGGCTCTAGTTCATTGTGCGGTGTAACAGTTGGGGTGGTGTTACCCCTGTCCGTTGACACGTCATTGTTTTGTTGGGCTATCTCTGATCTGATGGTTCATATCTGCTCTGGTGACTCCGGGGGCCTTGCGCCTGGTCCTTGCCTTCCCACCTCTGGGAAACTCAATGGTTGAATATCCCAAAGTTACCAGTAACCTGTATTGGATGACAGAGAAAACAGGATTTTCGTCTTACCTGTTAAATCCTTTTCTCTTAGTCCATACAGGTTACTGATCTCCCACCCTGTCAAGGGACCATGCTTGGCTCTCCTGTGGCAGACCGTGGGGGTCCTTTGGGGTCATGCTCACAGGAGTCTTCTTTCCCTTCCACTATCTAGTCAATAGTTAGTGTCTCAAATCTTTCTGGAGCTAGCTGCAGCCAAGGAGGGAAGGTAGGCCCCCCCCCCTGCATACAATTCTAGAATTGTTCCTGCCTACAATTAAAAGGGCGGATCGCCTCCCAGAGTTACCAGTAACCTGTATGGACTAAGAGAAAAGGGTTTAACAGGTAAGACTAAAATCCTTTTTTATTAACCTATCTGGTGTTTCCTGCATCTGCAGTTTGGACTTTTGCCTGGTCTGCTACTAGCTGGAGGCTTAAGTCCTTATTGCCAGGAGCACCCAGTAAACTTCAAGCATTGTAGTGCACTTTCTTTTTGAGCTATAAACATCTGTTAACTTTCACTGTATTAGACTGATCTACTGCCATATTGAAGTACTTATAAAAGGTTATTCCCTCTACAACTGTTCCAGCCCCCAACAAATGATAGCGAATCTGATTTGGAATCAAAGCAGAAAGCACAGCGTTCCTCTGGCTCAGAAAGTGATTCTGATGACTCAGATGATGACAAGAAGCCAAAGCGTAGAGGGCGTCCCCGGAGTGTTAGAAAGGACCATGTTGAGGGATTTACAGATGCTGAGATTAGAAGGTAAGTGACTAGTAATCTTGTTTTGTATGTTCACATGCAGACCAGGCACAATCTCTGCATGTATAGGGATGGGTACACAAAAAAAAGATCTTCTGTAGATTTTATTCACTGTAGTCTCCAGGACATATGGGAAAATTAGTGAAATCTCAAATTTTTTTTTTTTTTTTTTTTTTTTTGTAAAACACTTTCTAAATAAAAAAAATGTTTACAATAATAATAATAGACATTACTGAATTTTGAATTGCAGCAGGCAGATATTTTGCACGTTTCAAAGCATGACTCAAGTAAAGGAAACAAATAAAAATTCCCCTCTCTAATATTCAAGAGGTCAAATCACTGATTTAAATCAATGGGAATTTTCCAGAATTGCTCCACTTTCACTTTATAGATAACATTCATTGAGGAAAATGTGGTGAATATTTAAAATAGGACTTAACCTTTCCTTTATAAAAATGTGTTTTCTCTGTATTCCAATACAGGTTACTGGTAACTTTGGGTAGGCGGTCAGCCCGTTTAAGTACGCAGGAACAATTCTGAGAAGTGACTGCTGGGTGGATCCAACCTCCTCTCCTTAGCTTGTAGCTAGCCAATCCCCAACCAGTAAGATTTGTTCCTTGGTCAAGACACAAGGCAAGAGAACAGTTCTGCTATAGTTTTAGCTTTTTTATTATTTTTTCTGTTGGATATGGAATACCACCATTAGGCTGATTACCATCACTGACAATTCCCATCACCCAAATGTGGGTAGCTCAACTTACCAGGTGCTTTTGTGGACCTAAGCCCTGGGGAAAATCTTGGCTGCAAGTTCTTTCCCCAGGAGTTGCCCACTGAGGTTTCTTCTTGATATATGGTAATCTGAAGACAGAAGACCAGTTGAAAAAGGTGAGCATCCTTTGAGTGCTGAGGTCCACATGTCTCATGCTTCCCCTCTGCACAGGGGTCTCATCTGGAGTTCCTATACATACTCGTGCACTCATTGGGTTTATCTGTATGTCTGTGAGGTGTTTCTGTGGTAACTTAACCATTTTGTTGTTGGTTAGCACGTTTTGAGGGGCCTTTGGACACTTTCCCTACTGGGACCAGTGTTTATTGGGTCTATTGTTTTATTCTAGTGGGCTTTTGACTAGTTTTACGTTTTGGTTTTCACCTTGTAAAGTTTGTGTTCCACGCCTTTTAAGGCGCGCGTTTACTGCATAGACGCCATTGCTCCATTCACTTCTATGGAACTTTACAGTTTGGGACATATCTCTGCAACCGCTCCACGTAGCGAGGTCAGAGATGGCTCATTTTGTGGGTTTGCCCTTGCTCTGTCATCCAGTCAACATTCTGGGAATGTTGGAGGCTTTAGGGGGCTTCAGGCACTGTTGAGGTACTCTGTTAGCGAAACTACGTTTCCCATGAGCGCTCGCTTCACGCGCTCGTTTCCGATTGGCTCCCATCGCTGTAGCCATTTTGTGTATTTGCAGATCGAGTATCCTACACAGGGCTTGGACTCTCCTTCTCTCCTCTGCAGTTTAACCCTTCACCTACCTGATAAGTCTTATTTAGCGTTTCTGGGATGCTTTTATTTATCATACACCCAATTTTGTGGGTGTTTTGATACTTGGACCATTTGACTCTGTGAGAATGTCTACTCTATTAGACCTTGGGGTTAAACCTAAGACAAAGGATACTGTCCTGTGTCCTCCATTTCTCATTGCTCCTCATGTCACTCAGGGTTAACTAGAGAATTCTCAGGTCATATTTGCCCAGCATGCACTGCTGCCCCTGAATCCCCTGCAGGGGCCTCCAGGCATGCACTAGAGCCAGTATGGATGCAGGAGTTTAAGGCTACTACCAGGGACCTCCGGTCCACCTTACAACTCCTTACATCCACTTTACAGTGTGTCTTCCACTCGTGGCAGGCCCCCACCCCTATCAGATCTTCCCTGCCTAAACCCCCGGGTGTACCTGATGTGTCTGATTCCTCTGAGGAGGAATTATTGGTGGACTCAGGTGATGATGATGATTGTTCAGCTGTTCCTTCATCTCAGTTTTTTGGGGACCCTTTTGAGGCTGACCCCATTCCCTTGGCTGTGGGCCTGATCAGGTCTGTGTTGACCACCCTGAACATTCCCTTGGTACAGGAGACATCTTCTGACCCCTCTGCTGTGTTTCAGGAGCCTGTTAGACCCCATACTTGTTTACCACCTAACCCCACCCTTGACCGCTTGGTGTCTGAGGAGTGGAAGTTTCCACACAAGAAACCATCTGTGTCTAGGAAGTTCGCTAAGCTTTACCCGTTCTCTGAAACAGCTCTCACACAGTGGGTCCATCTCCCTAAAGTGGATGCCCCAGTTTCCAGGTTTTCTAAGTCCACTGCCTTGCCTGTGGCTGACACCTCTGCTCTCAGAGACTGGACTGATAAGAAGCTTGAGACCTCTCTCTAGGCTATTTTTGCGATGGCTGGCTCTGCCCTCCGCCCTGCATCATGGGTGAATAGGGATGTGGCTGTTTGGACTGAACAGCTCAATTCACTGTCCGTCAGAGGGCCCCTACTGCTGACATGTTGCGGCTTCTTGCTAACATTGCTGAGGCTCAGCATTATGTCTCTGCTGCCCTGTTTGACGCTGTGCACTTGGTAGCCAGGTCATCTACCATTTCTGTAGTAGCCAGACGTTCTCTTTGGCTCAAGATCTGGTCTGCTGACACGGCCTCCAAGAAGGCTCTACTGTCTTTGCCTTTTCAGGGCTCCTCCCTGTTTGGGCCCGAGCTCAAGGATCACATCAGCAAGGCCACTGGAGGGAAGAGTACTCACCTGCCCTAGTCCTGAGGAAGAAGGCGCCTGTCAAAAGGAATCGGCTTTTTCGTCCCTTTCAAGCAGACTTGTACCAAACGACTCAGACGGTCCCTCAGGCTCCACGGTCCTCATCCAAGCCTAAGCAGCAATGGAGACCTAAGTCCTCCGCAAAGCCCAAGGTTTCCAAACCTTCTTCTGCATGACTAGCCAAACCCGGGTCCCCACCCGCAAGTAGGTGGCCGCTTATGCCACTACCTCTTGGCTTGGCAGGCCTCCATGGTGGACCAGTGGGTTTTACAGGTGGTAGCTACAGGGTACAGGATTCACTTCCCTTCCCCCTTCCAGGACCTTCTTTTCTCGTTCTCCATTGGGAGCAGAGAAGCGCCGCCTTTTCGAGGAAGCTATTCAGGCCCTTCTAGACAAGGAGGTCCTGGAACCAGTTCCTCCTCAGGAGAGGGGCTTGGGATTCTACTGCAACCTCTTTGTGGTTTCCAAGAAGGACGGCGGCTGCCTTCCCATTTTGAATCTGAAAGATCTCAACTCCTTTGTGGTCCAGTCCCAATACCACCAGGAGTCACTGCACACAGTGATAGCGGCCATGTCCCCTGGGGAATTTCTGGCCTCTCTGGATCTTCAGGATGCCTATCTGCACATCACTATTCATCCAGAGAGTTGGCAATATTTCTGCTTTTCCTGCGACTGAGGGCATTTCCAGTTTTTTACCCTTCCCTTTGGCCTGAGGAGCGTTGATCTCCATCCTACATCGGGACAGCATCAGGGTAACTCCATATATGGACGACCTCCTTCTGAAGGCCTCTTTCCCGGAACTTCTTCATCAGAAGCTGCAGGACTGCATTCATGCTCTCTCCCATCACGGGTGGATCATCAATCTGGACAAGTCAGACCTTGTTCCTTCCCAGAGGGTGGTCTTTCTGGGCATCCTCTTTGACACTCAGAGAGGGATGGTATTTCTCACGGACGAAGTGTCTAAACAGATAGCACTGAAGGTCCAGGCTGTCTTTTCTCAGGATCCGGTTCCAGCCAAGAAGTTGTCATCCTGGATGGGGAAGTTAATTTCCACCATAGAAGCAGTCTCGTTCGCCATGGCTCATACCAGGGAACTTCAGAGGTTTCTAATCCTGGCATGCAGGGGTCCACCAGGTCTTCTTGAAAGATCCCTATCTCTCCCTCTTCACATGGAACAGAGCCCTTCCTGGTGCCCTTCTGGACCACAGTGACAACGTATGCCAGCCTCTCCGGATGGGGAGCGGTGCTGGGGCACTTGAGTGTTCAGGGCCAGTGGTCTCAGGAGGACTCTCTCCTTCCCATCAATGTCTTCGAGCTTTGGGCTATATTTCATGCCCTACATCACTGGACACGGCGACTGGAGGATTACCTGGTCAGGGTGCAATCAGACAACACCACGGTGGTAGCCTACATCAACAAGCAAGGTGGCACGAAGTATCGCAGCTTGGCTAGAGGTCAGGGCTATTCTATCTTGGGCAGAGGAGCATGTCCCTGCCATTTCCACAGTTCATATTCCTGGCGTAGACAACGTTCTGGCAGACTTCCTCAGTCGGCACTCGGCAGACAGCAGAGAGTGAGAACTACATCCAGAGGTGTTCAACCTCATCATCCAGCAGTGGGGTCTTCCTTGCATCGACCTGATGGCAACCAGACACAACAGGAAGGTTCCAACATTCTGCTTTCACTGGGCATATCCCCTGCCTCTGGCAGTGGATGCCTTGTCGATCCTGTGGACATTTCCTTTGGCATACATCTTTCCTTCTATTCCCCTGTTGAACAGGGTGCTACGGAAACTGCAACGGGAACACTGCCCAGTCATTCTGATTGCTCCGTACTGGTCTCAGCACTCGTTTCTGATTGCTCCGTACTGGTCTTAGCAGGCTTGGTTTCTGCATCTTCTTCTACAGGGTTACCTCTGGATGGAAGACATTCATCTGGCTTTGATGGCATGGAGATTGAATCCTCAATTTTGAAGAAGGGATTTTCGTCTGGTGTAGTGGCTACTATGCTTAGTGCCCATAAGCCTGTTTCCTCTAAGGCCTACCATCGTGTTTGGTCTACCTTTCTATCTTGATGTGCTGACAAAGACCTGTCTCAGAATTTTGACTTTCCTACAGTTCTTTCTTTCCTCCAAGATGTTGTGGATAAGGGTCTCAGTCTGAGTTCTCTTAAGGTTCAGACTTCTGCGCTCTCTGTCTTCTTTCAGAGGTGTCTTGCTATCATTCCTGATGTCAAGGTTTTCTTCCAGGGTTTTGCTCATACGTGTCCGGGGTTTAAGTCCTTTAAGTACTTCAGCATCCTCCTTTTGAGTCTTTGGCTACTATTCCTCTACGTATGCTGACTTGGAAGATGGCTTTTCTCCTGGCGATTGTTTCTGTTCACTGAGTTGCAGAGCTGCATGCCCTATCTTGTAGACCACCCTTTTTTTGTTTTTCACAAGGACAAGGTGGTACTTCGCACCTCACAAGAGTTTCTCCCGAAGGTGATGTCTGAGTTCCACATTAATCAGGAGATTGTGGTCCCATCCTTCTGTCCTAATCCTACTTCTGACAAATTGAAGGATCTTCATCTGTTGGATGATGTTCGTTGTCTCAAGATCTGTGTGCATTGCACTTAGTCCTTGAGGCAGTCTGACACTCTTTTTGTCATTCCTGGGGGTCCTAGGGCAGGTAAGCCTGCTTCCAAGGTAACCATTGCTTCTTGGATCAAGTCCACGATTTGTAAGGCTTACGAACTTCGGAAGAAGCCTGTTCCCTTCAGGGTCATGGCTCATTACGCGAAGTCTATTGGGGCTTCTTGGGCCTACACGAACCAGGCCTCAGCTGATCAGTTGTGCAAGGAGGCCACTAGGATGTCTGTGCATACTTTTGCTAAACACTATCATGTGGATGTGCTGGCATCGGCTGATGCCAGCTTTGGGAGGAAGATCCTGGAGGCAGCCTTGCCTGTCTAGGATCTCATTCGTCTCTCAGTACTCTCTCACTTTTGAGCCCTGTTGGCTCTAGTTCATTGTGCTGTGTAACAGTTCCTGGGGTATGTCCGTTGACACTTTGTTGCTATTGTTGAGCTATTTATGAGCTGTGGGTTCATTGGTGCTCTGGTGAGTTTGGGGAGCCTGCTCCTCGTACTTGCCTTTCTTCCTGCCCTGGGGAACTTAATGGTTGGACATCCCAAATTTACCAGTCTTACCTGTTAAATCCTTTTCTCTTAGTCCATACAGGTTACTGGACTCCCACCCTGCCAAGGGACCATGCTTGGCTCTCCTGTGGCAGAACATGGAGGTCCTTTCGGGTTCATGCTCACAGGAGTCTTCCTTTACCTTTTTACTACCTAATCAATAGTTCGTCTGCAAATCTTACTGGTTGGGGATTGGCTATCTGTAAGCTAAGGAGAGGAGGTAGGCTCCATCCAGCAGTCACTTCTCAGAATTGTTCCTGCCTACTTAAAGGGGCTGATCGCCTACCCAAAGTTACCAGTAACCTGTATGAACTAAGAGAAAAGGATTTAACAGATAAGACTAAATTCCTATCATCTTGCTGAGTGAGACTGTGCTACTCCCAGTTGTGGCAGATGTTTTATTTCAAAAGTTACAACCATTCAAAAACTAGTTATTAATGAGGACAAAGAGACTGGAAACGGTTATGGTACCAGAGTAGAAAAGGAGTTGTGGTCCAGATTGTGATTTCATTTTTGGGTTCAGGAGATTGTCATATATATCACTATAATTTACTGGAAAGAAATTGAATCCACTAGTATCGTTGTGCCAGGTTGTAGGTGACAGAGACTGTTCTATGCAAGTTTCGACTTCAGAATTACCTTTGTTTTTGCAATCAGGACCGTGGCATATCCAACAAAGTAGCTGTTGATTGTATTCGTTATAGCTATGGCCTGTTGTATTCTTTCTTTGCCAGTTTTTATAGTTAATGGGTGAGAATGGTTATAGGGGTTTGTAGATGTTTTTAATAAGCTTCCAAAAGTTGGCCGGTTTGGCTGTGTGTTACTGCTCAAGTTGTCAGTAAATGATTGATCTTTTGCTAGTTTTGTTTGCTTTGTGCAGGTATTCCGCTGAGCCAGTTTATTTAAATTTTGTCCTTAAGGTATCTTTGAAACTGTATAACTCAAGCAGGTCAGCCGAGTCCCAGGGTAAATGGGACCAGCCCCCTTATCCTGATCTTTTAACGGGGTATGGGTATTAAAGACCTGTAAGATTTCTCAGTTTAAAAAGTCAATTTGGTGTACTCTATACCACGGGCAATTTCATAAATAGGAATCTCCAGGAAACACTGGAGATTACATTTTCTAAATGGTCTAGTAAGTGTGACTTTGGGACATGATTTGATTGGTTTTATTTTGAAAACACAGTGGACTATGGAATGATTCCTAAACACATTTGCTAGTATACCTGAATCTTGGATTTTGCTTTGGCAGTATGAAAGGATCCAGTCTAGCAGAGTATGATTGAATATTTTAAGATTTATGCTAGTAGGGGAGAGTGATTAGCTGTGATAAATTCAATGTATTAAATAACGAACAGAATCTTTCAATCCTGGAGTCCAGACAATTCATATTAAAGTCTCCAAGAACCAACTGCTCGCTTTTCTAGTTTTGTGTGTCAGTCTCGTTGAGGTGGAGGGTTAAGTCTGAAAGGGACCGTGTGGGGGTATTAGGCGGCCAGAGGATGCCAACAATTATGATTTTGTTTTGAGAAGGGAAGAACAACTTTTCCAGCAATGTATTCATAAGAAAAAAGTTTATAGGCTCTTGTGTGTTTATTACACTTCTCCTCGCTTTGCTCGGTCTTTCCTAAAGCATGGGTATACTTCAATAGCAACTGCAGTATCAGGTGTTTTAGGGTTAGTCAGGATTCAATGACATCCATTCTGGGCAATGTACTGTGTATGTTGCAGTGCAGAGACCTGTTTTAAAGGTGACTGTTGCTGTTTGAGGGCCAGAGTTGGTTTCAATGCAACTTGCCAAGGCAAGTAAGAAATTCATAAAACTTTAGTGAGTGGTTTGCTGTGGGCATATTGTGAAAGGATGTGTTGGTTGATACAATTACTCTGGCTGGGAGAGCTTGTTTTTATAACTCTCCACTAGCACTCAGAGGGTATTGCACATGTATGCAGAAGTCCATGGTGCATTAATATGTTATGGTGCAACTGAGGATCATGGGGGGGGGGGTCAGGATTTCTGAAAACAGGTGACATATTAGATCTAACTGAGGTTGTTTAGTAAGACCTCTTTATCTGTTTGTAAGGTTTATTTTATCTCTTCCCTCCTATTCCACTGCATCCCTCTTTGTTTACTTGACTGATGTATTTAAGTGGCTGTGCTGCTGCAGCTGTCTCCCTCTCCAGTCTAGCTCTCTTGTCCAACTCTCACTGTACTTAGAAAAAGGTGTACTTGGAATAAAGGTGCTAACTAAAACCATCCATGCTGAAGCACCCCTTAACTATGCCTGAATTTAAACTAGTTAGGAGTCCCTACTAAGGAGGACTGTCTGAGTGATCTCAATTACAAATTATTATGCATAGGGAATGCCCTGAGTGCAATCAGGTGTGACATCATTAAAACATGATATGAAACTATCTGTAAACTGTTTCATATCACCTATACAGAGAAATAATACATATACTTTGTGAGTATAATAAATGCAAGCATACCAGCATTTATCCATTTTTACAGTTAAGACTTAAATCCAACCTTTGACAAACCCTCACCTTCCCACTCCACCATAGCAATAACTCCCTCACCTCACAAGTGCAGAGCATCCCCTGAGTATCAAAACCATTCAAGAAAGGTATGAGTGTGCTTAGGTATTTCCAGTGGTATCCCACTCCCTGCAAGTATATATAGAATTCAGTCAAGACAAAATGTAAATGTATCCATGGATCAAAAATATTGCAGAATTTTGTTTATAATCATTCATTTTCTAATTTTGTTTAGGTTTATAAAAGCCTACAAGAAGTTTCCTACACCACTTGAGAGGTATGTTGTGAATCTACTACAACTGTCTAATTTAGTGTAGCACTAAATTGTATTGGTCTGCAGCAGCAACATATCTGTACTTTGTATACCAGGCTGGAGTGCCTTGCTCGTGATGCAGAACTTGTGGACAAATCTGTGGCAGATCTTAAGAGGTTGGGTGAACTTCTACACTCAAGCTGTGCTTCTGCTATGCAGGAATTTGAAGAACATCTTAAAGAAAATCCCACTGATGGTATGTTTAGCAGCAGGATCTGATTGATTTAGAGATGCCTTGGACTATCTTATCTGTGCATATTTGGGTTTATTTTCATGTATTAGTTTTTAAAGCTGAGGTTCTCATTGAAAGCAAAGGTACAAGGGTAATGGTGTAAATGAGTGATATTTAGATTAACTTTTTGAGTGCCAGAGGGGTACGCAACACATTGCTCTTACCCTTCTGGCACTCAAACGTTTAATACCAAGGGCCACGAATGTCACACTTAAGTCTGCTAGGGGGCCACTCATGAAAAAAATTCTCAACGAGGGTTGAAAAAAGTAGATTAAACCCTTTGCAATGATGCATTTGAAAGATCTTTCGCACCCAAGGGGTTAAGGTGGAACAGTGTAAATGTACAGGGAGATATGAACTCTGGCAAAAGAAAAAAAATGTTTGGCTTTTTGGGGGGGGGGGAATTGTGTCTGTCTCTGCTGCAGGGAACTGAGATCTGCAGGTATGGAGTGTCTGAGGGCCACCTGTTGCACACAATTGGCATAAACTCCACATTTTCTCTGTAAATATATGAGACATGAGATAAGTGGCAGCTAATCCTGGGTAATCTGAAAGTCACCCATTAAGACTAGAGGAAAGCCACTTTCAACTAAGACAAAGGCAGGATTTTTTTTTTTTTACAGTAAAGGCAGTAAAGCTATGGAATTCTTTGCCTCAGGAAGTTGCGCTTGCAGATACTGTAACTGCTTTCAAAGAAGCAATGGATACCTATCTAGCATAGAACAATATTTAGAATTATTACAGATGGCTTCAGTGCAGATAGATGTTAATCCAAGGAACTATCTGACTGCTATTTGGAGTCAGGAAGGACTCTAGCCTCTTCAACTGTTACTATTTGAAGGGACAGTAACACCTATATAAACAAAGGTGTCACTATTTCCTTAATACAAATAGATACACCATGATGCAGTGAGTGGCTACTGGCCCAAGAAGATTATGGATCCACCAGCCCTCTGTATAGGCTTATGCGTAAATCCCCCACCTGCACATATAATATGTATGTGTGTGATCAGATATATAGTGTGTGTGTGTGTGTGTACACAAATAAATAAACAGTAGTCCAGTGGTCGGCACTCACATCCAGTGTAACTTGCTTAGGTGCATCGCAGAATATCTTCACACAGAGAAGGATGGCAAGCACGCACGGGACTTAAAATTCAGTAAACTTTACTAAAGATTCAACAGTTTGGTCTGGTAGGGACTCTACTGGACTGAAACGTTGAATCTTTACTGAACTTTAGGAGTGCTTGCCATTCTGTGTGTGTGTGTGTATGTGTGTGTGTGTGAGCTACAGCATAGACCTTTGTTTGTGATAAATCCATACACACATTTTTTGGTCTGTCTTTATGCTTAGAATTTGCTGCTCTATACTTCTCTGTGTAACCTTAAGTTTTTGTTTGGCTTTGGCATTGTGTCCATGTTTCACAGCCATATGCAAAGACTGGGAGGACACACTGCTCAAAAACTTTTTGCTTGAGGCAGAGTGGTAAATTTGTCTTAAAGACAGTACTACTAATTTTTCCAAATGCTTGCCATTACAGTTTTATTCGTCTCTCAATTTCTATCCAGTTCTTCAGGACTACAGGCAAAAAAGTACATATATGTGCGTGTGTAACTTGGAATACATGATCTTTAAAGAGGAACTGTCGTCAAAATTAAATTGCCCCCCAAATCCTTACTAACATAGCAATAGGCATATGCATACTTTCAATATGGTGAATAAGTCAGGCATTGTTGAGGGAAAAAAATGACTTCTTCTGCAGGCACCAGCTGTCCCGTTCAACTCCAGGATTGATGAGTGGCGTTCTTTGGTACCTTAAGGTATGGAAGGGACTGATGGTGCACAGAGCTCCTCTTGCAAGATTTATGCAGATGATGCCTGCCAAAGAAGTTGTTTTTCCTCAATAATGCCGGACTTAGTCAGCCTAATGAAAGAATGCATATGCCTATTGCTATGTTAGTAAGGGTTTGGGAGGCAATTTTATTTTGATGATGATTCTCCTTTAAAAGGGTATGAATCTTATGTAATGTCCCTTTGAATGAAACAAAACTAGCTGCTACATAAAAATTGTGTTCCATCAGCACCTTTCACTTGTGTGTTTTAATAGGAAAAGGTCCAGGCAAGCGAAGAGGCCCCACCATCAAAATTTCTGGTGTCCAGGTAAACGTAAAAGCCATTATCCAGCATGAGGAAGACTTTGATATTCTTCACAAATCAATTCCAAAAGATCCAGAGGAAAAGAAAAAGTGAGTGGGTTTTCTTGTCTGAAGTTTGTAAGCATACCGGGATGTCTCTGCATCTGTCTTGGAGATATTGTTGTTTTAGAGTTAAAATTACCAGGGATAAAGGCGGATAAGTTTCTTGGGTAACTCCACCCATTTATCCATTCTTCCTATTTTCCACCCTGTTCCGTCCACTTCCTGGCCATTCTTTTATTAAAATCTGCCTTTCCTCCTCTCAATTTATTTAAGTCCCGCCCACTTTATGACAAGATTTCTGTAATTTACACATACCCATTCCCAGCAAGTCAGCTCTCTCCAGGGGCAGCAAAGAAGAAAGTCCCCACGTATTCTTGTAAGCCAGAAGTTGCCTTTTTCATGTAAACAACTTGTTCCTCTATATTCTCCCCCCCCCCTACATTTTGTAGCATGTTAAAAGTTTAGGGAGGCCAGGAGTTAATCATAATATGTCCGTGCAAGACTTTATAGACTTTAGGGACCTAGGGCAATTCTGGACCAAACCAGGGTGCACCATAACAGTTCCCTAATTTTCCATTGATTTAATTGGGGTTGGAAACAAAACAATGTGCTGGAGAGCACTAGCAATCAAGGGGTTTAAAGCACAATTTTAATCAATGGGAATTTTTCTTCCCCCTATGATGCATTTGGTTAGCCCCAGAATTACTCCAGTTTTCTTTTGGGCATAGACCTCTTGTGGTTTCTGTACTTTACCTGTCTAGCACTGTTCCTTTTATCTACATCAGGTCTTTTTACCTTAATCTTAACCTTAGTTTTTGGAGACTATAGGTCATAATATCTCATACCAGTCATTGGCTGTTTGAAGATAGTGGTAGTTGTAGTCTCCAAAAATGAATGTTCAAAGATTGACTACCCCTGATCTGTTTGATCTAATATACTTCTTCGTTTCTTAGATTTCGGTTGGCTAGCCGGGTGAAGGCTGCTCATTTTGATGTGGATTGGGATGTTGAGGAGGATTCACGTTTACTCCTGGGAATATTTGAACATGGCTATGGAAACTGGGAACTTATTAAAAGTGACCCTGAACTCAAGCTTACTGAAAAGGTAAATGTAGACGTTTGCACTGTGTAATGTTTCCATAATGCCTGCTTCTGAAATTACATGTAATTTCTGTAACAGTTCTCGTCTTACTATTGTAAAAGCGTCTTTCCTTTGATCCACATTGTCTCTCTTACTTCTAGATGTTACCAGTTGAAACAGAGAAGAAACCTCAAGCCAAGCATTTGCAGAGCAGAGCAGACTACTTGCTGAAACTACTGAAGAAAGAAATGGAAAAAAAAGATGGTCCAGTAGAAGAGGTGGGGGAAATTTACAGTGACAGTAACTTTTTAGTTGACATGTACTAAGTACTGGAAAATAATTCTGCAGCAAACACAACTAAATCATAGGGGACAAATAAAAAATCCAATTGATAATAAATAGGGCTTTTTAAGCCCTTAAATTCTAGTTATCCAGTGCATTGCTTCACATTGCAGGGGACACCTCTAGTTTTTAAGAAGTTAAAAGCCCCTTTAAATCGAGGTGAAATTGGGATTTTTTTATTTCTCTGTTGTCCAGTATGGAACTCAGAAAAGATTGGGTTAAAGTTAACTCCTCCTGGAGGGAAGGACTCTTCAAAAAAGTAAGGCCTGTGAAGAAGACTCCCCTCTTCCCTCCACTTTACCTCACCTCCTTTTTAAGAGACCTGCCACTATATTTTAATATGTCATCTTTCATTCCCCCAGATGTTCCTAGCAGGTTTTGAGATGTATTTATTTTTTTATTATTTTGTAATTTTAGTCCGATTTTATTGCGGCAGCTCCTTTAAGAACTGGAGCCTACTTGCTGCCATCTTTGGTCAGTTGACTTCTATGGCAGAAAATACTTTGGGACATATTTCTACAACTGTTTGTGCTACAGTGGTCAGAGAAGGCTCTATCACATGGTCCACTTTGAGAGTGTCAACAGACACAGGCCTGCAGCTGGACAGCCAGGTGTTGCTAGATAACAAGCAAGGGAAAATACTATAGTTCCCATAATGCCCAGGTTCCTCAGCATTTTTGGCTGATGCACTTTCTGGCGGCCATCTCCAGCATAACCCTTTGCATACCAGAGAAGTATTTTTTTAGGGCTTTCTGTGGGTTTTGGCTTAAACTGGCCATATTTTAAAGTAGTGTATCTAGTTTAAGACACTTTCTCCTGGACATGTCTGACCCCAAAGGTCTTATGGGGAAAACTAAAGTTAAGGATTCAGGGCTTCCCTTACCCACTATTCCTCATGCCATACTAGGCTTTCAAGGGAAAATTCTGGGTCTCTGTGGCTTTCATGTACTGTGGCATCTACCTCCCCAGCTAGGCCCTCCAGCACTGATCAAGAGCCCACTTGGGTTAAAATTCTGCTATCCTCAGTGGTACAATCCCTTCAGCCCAGGGGGTTCTTCATTCCTGGAAACCTTTACTCACTTTTAAACCGGTTGAACTTGTGTTTAAGGGCTACACTGAGGTTATTGGGGTATCCTCTGAAGAGGATTTCTCTGTCGTCCAATATGAAACACCGTTACAAGGGTTTGAGATCCTCCTTAGGAGGCCAGAACATATTATCATAAAGACAGAGTTTGTGGTTGGAGACTTCCAGCCTCTTCTGCAGCTCAACCCTTGACCCTCCTTCAGTTATGATGTGTTCTCTAAGGTGAAAACATGGCCAGGACATTTCTCTTACTTATATATGGGGCTGTCAAAATTCCCTCATTAGGCGGGTTACCATTACTGGGCTTCCCCTGGAGTGGACTGACTAGTTTGAAGGTGCTGTGTGGACCCTTGCAACCCAAGTTTCCCCCTCCAGCTGAGTCCTCTGAGGCTCTCCTTCTTTCACAATGGTAACCTGAAGACAAAAGAAGCTTGACGAGTAACATTTTGATGTGCCTTGGTCCACTTTGTCCCTACTTCTATCTCTTCATCCCTACTTCAACCTCTTCATACAGAGGTTTCTCTGTGCCCTTGTGCTCTTTCATTCATTTTATTTTATTACTGAATACTGTTATTTCCCTGAGTTCTGGAGCAAGGATTGCTGCTTTTGGGATAGGTAACCCCTTCCCTGATTTTTATCGGGGTTGTGGGCTTTTTCCTTGGCTTTTTCCTTTTAGGGTCCTGTCTTGTAGGTGCTTACCACGTGTCCTTGGGCTTTTGGGGTACCTCAATATTTTGTCCATTTGTGAGTGTGCAGCACTTTTAAGAATGCTTCCCTCGCCTCCGCCATCTTTGCTCCATTGACTTCTATGGGCAAACGTCATTGGGACATCTTCTCAACTGTTTAACATACAGTAGTCAAAGTGGGATTTTTCTTCTTGTCCTGATTGCCCTTTCATCCAGTTCACCTCCTGAGTGTCTTGGGGGTCCGTGGCATTCCGCAGAGTTGTAGGTGTTGCTAGGCAAAGGCAACAGAGAAGACTACATTTCCCAGAATGCCTGTTTCGCTGGCCGCCTTCCGATTGGCTATCTGTTTTTCAGTCACTATTTCAGTCACTTTTTTACATCTCTCTTGCTTATCCTACTCAGAGGCAGACTCTCTTCCTCCAGATTAACCCTTCACCTGCCAGATAAGTACTTTCTGGGCTTTTCCTGGTTGACCTATTAGTCTGGGGAGCTTTTACTCCTGGTTTATACTAGTTTTAGACAGTACTTCTGTCAGGATATTAAATTCTAAGTGACATGGGTCTAGACCTAAGACTAAGGACTCAGGGGTGTCACTGACCCCCTTGCTTAATGTTCCTCGTGTCAAATGAGGCTCCATAGAGAGTATTCTGGATCTCTCTGCCCTTCCTGTGTTGTGACCCCCACTACTCAACTGGGCCCCTCCGGCACTGTACAAGTACTATCTTGGGTTAACAGGGCTGTTACCTTATGTGGTGAACAGATGGTGGAAGCTGTCTGTGCAGATGCTTCCAAGGAGGATCTGTTGGTCTTTCTGGCTAACCTGAAGGAGGCGAATACTTATGATTCTGGGAGTTTGTTTGAGGCGGTCAGATTGTCTGCAAAAGCCTTGCCCTTCTTAGTTACTGCGCAACACACCTTGTGGCTTATGATGTGGTCTGTGGACCAATCTTCCAAGAAGTCACTGGTTTCCTTACCCCTTCAGGGCAATTATTAGTGATGCTATTGGGGGCAAGAGCACCTTGTTTCCCCATATGCCCACTAAATGTCCTACTACAGAGAATAAACAGTCTTTCATTACCGGCAAACGGATGCTCAAAGGCCTCCAGTTCGCACCTCCTAAACCTCCCTCCTGCCAAGCCCACACAGAAGTGGCAGCCCAAGTGAACAGCTTCAAGGGGCAAGTCTGTCAAGCTAGCTTCCACATGACTTGTGTAATTGTGGTATGCAGGTTCACTTGTTTCAGGACACTTGGGAATCCTCTGTCGTAGATTTTGTGGGTAATTTCAGAAGGGTACAGAATAGATTTCAGATCCCTTCCTTCTTTCTGTTGCTACCCGTCCAGTGCCTCTCTGTACTTTGGAGATGTCTGAGTAGTGTTCTTGCCCATTGGCTGAGGGACATGTTAATGTGGCCCTGAAGACATGGCAGATCTTTCAGGCCACTGACTCTAGTTCCTCTTCTCAAAATATCTTCCAGAGACATAAAAGGAGGCAACATTATTTTATCCCTTCAATCTTTGGACCAGGTTCTCCTGGAAGATGCCTAATAGAAGGCACATCTGTAATGTGTCCTTTTTTTGGCTGAGTCATTGATACCCATATTTGCTGCTACTTGGATTATTAAAGGTATGTCTGTCATGCAGGGGACATCTCTGATGCCATGTAAGGGGATGTTCCTAAGGATGAACTGTTGGTATCGCTTGCCAAAATTGGATTTTGATGCTGCCAGATTGCTTTTTGGTCGGGTGACCAATGTTCCAAAAAGTCATTGGTGTCCATTTCTTTATTGGTAAACAACTTATTGGCCCTGATCTAGACAAGGTGATCAGTCACGCTACCCAAAAGTGCCCTTAGATTCCTCCAAACCCCCCCCCCCAAGAAGAAAGATGTGTGGTTTCCATTACCTCTGTCAGCATGGAGCTCAGGCAGGCTATGTGAAACAAGACTACTCTGAAGTCTAAGGTTGAAAAGTTGACCTCCACATGACTAGTGGGGTCCTGAGCTGTCACTATCTTTTTGAAGTCACCTCCCTCTCCTTCTAGATGCAATATAGTGTTCAGTGACAATTCAGTGGGTTTTACAGGTCATTTTAAAGGGTACCACATAGACTTCAAATCCCTTCCTCATCACGTCTCTCTTTGTTTGTAGTGCACAGTACCCAGATTGGGGGCATCTCTTAATAGAAGCCGTATCTTCCCTACTAGAAAATAATGTTTTGGTTCCCTTTCCAGCGCAGGAGCACTTCATGGGATTCTACTTAGACTTTTCACTGTTCCCAACAAGATGTCTGCTGCAATCCTATTCTGTCCTTAAAGTGCCTCAACCTCATTGTTTTTGCTCTGTGGAACAAAACTGAGACTCTGCACTATGTCATCAGGGCTATGTGTCCAGGAGAATTCCTTGCCTTCCTAGACCTCCAGGACACTTACCTACGTGTTCTAATTCATCTGGATCATCAACTTGTTTTCTGCATTTTGCCAGCAGTCACTTTTCAGTACACAGTCCTTCCTTTTGGTCTGGCGTCTGCTCAAAGGATCTTCACAACAGCCCTGTCCATTTTGGCAGCTCACTTTTGTATTCAAGGAATTTCCTTGACTCAATCTGGATGAACTTTTAATCAAAACTCCTTCATAGATCTTTCTATTTTCACATATTCAGGAATGTGTCCCCATACTGAAAGCAGAACTACCACCTGTTTTAAAGTTTGTCCTCTACTTCCCAATCTGGCGACTAGCTGCTCAGTAGTGCTAGTCGCCAGAATAATTACCTTGTTAAATAGAACGAGACCCTGCACAGGGGCTGACGGGCAGTAGAGCGAGCAGACATCTTGCCATAGTGACGTTTTTGCGCCTGCACTGTCAGTCCCAGTGGACTGTAGGAGGTGTTGCTAGGAGCTCTTCGGCTCCAAAAGGGACTGACAGCAGAGGCGCGAAGACATCACTATGGCAAGATGTCTGCTCGCTCTACTGCCTGTCAGCCCCGCTGCAGGGTCTCGTTCTATTTAACCAGGTAATTATTCTGGCGACTAGCACCACTGAATTAGATGACGTAAACTCTAAAACAGGTGGTATTTCCACTTGAAGTAACACAGTTGCATGCTCAATCCCAAGAAGTCATCTCTGGTGCCTTCCCTGGCTCTGGATTTTTTAGGCATGAAATTCGGTACCCGGAATACTGATATTGGGGTGTTTATGCAGTTTATGTTCATTCTGTAAAGGATCAATTCAATGACATGTTTTCCCTTATGTATGTTTAAACTGAATTGACATCATTTTTCACACCATTCACATTGTGTAGCAAAGTTTCTCAAATGCTTTGCATGTGTGCTCTGACCTGTAGGTGGGTAAAACTGGTATATTGTTTTTACTTGCAGGTTAAGTCAAAGAAACGAAAACCACGTGCAAAGAAAGATGGAACCAAGCTGAAAGATGAGCATGGCAATGACATCTCTTCACCCAGGCACTCTGACAACCATTCAGAAGATGGAGAAGGGAAGGTAAGTTGAGCAGCTCTCATTACTATGTATCTGAGTTGCTCAAATCAAGTACTCAGGTTTTAAAGAACAGCTGTGACAGAGCCATATTGGTAGTAAAGCAGACCTCCCGATTAAACTATATTCTTGGGGGAGAAGAACAAGGATCTGAAAATGCACACACACCCCTACTGAGAGAGACTTTCCTGCCAGATCCATAAGTCTCACAGGTTGTTGTTCAGTCTTGTCATGTTGCTTGCACAACCCTCAACTTTTAGTGGCTGAGATGGACAAACTTTCAGTTTGTGTTCCAGCCCACAACTAGCCAAAGGGCAGATTTCGAAATACTGTTGACTGGAGATATCTTGGATTGCAGCAAGTAATTCTGGGGTATTAATGATTTAAAGTCCCAAAATTCCTGTTGAATGCCAATGTCTGGCATTCAAGGTGTTAAAGGGACCGTAATGTCCCATTAAAAATATTTAGAGTTAGGTAGAAGTTGAAAAAAAGAAACTTATTGCCACAAACCCTATCTCTCAAACTGCTATGGTTTTAGCGATATAGGGATTCAAAGTTCCCCCCTCCCTCCCCTTCTCCTGATGTCAGCTGTAAAGCTGACAACAGGAGGTACAAGTCGAACGACTCGAGGAGGCTCTGCAGCAGAGCTGAAATCGCGTTATTGCAAAATAATTCATTCATTGGAACAGTCTACAATGTCTGCCTGGTTTGCAAGCACACTTTGTAGACCTTTCCAATGAATTAATTATTTTTAAGTAACGCAATTTGGGCTGTGCTGAAAAGCTGCCTGCTGGTCCCCGGATCGGGATCTTCTGCTGTCAGCTAGACCCTGACGTCCGGAGAAGGGAGGGGGGAACTTTGAATCCCTATATCTCTCAAGCCATAGCAGCTTGAGAGATAGGGTTTGTGGCAATTAGTTTCTTTTTTCAACCTCTGCCTAACTCTAAATATTTTTTAGGGGACGTTACTGAGCCTTTAAAACACATTTCAGTTTAAGGAAATTGTCTCCTAAGGTGCAGCTGGTTTGCTGCATTATTAGTACTCTTTCTAGAATTTTAGACTCTTAGGGCGAGATGTTCAGAAAGTGGTGGCAACTGAAATTGTCTGTAATCAGAATTTAAAAAGTTCTTACACCATGATCCGTCAATTCTCAGACATGTTTCTGTCATTTTTTGCATCATATTCCGCCATCTCCATCAAAGGGAAAAAGCCGTCTTAAAAGTAGGCATGGTTTAATCTTCCATCATAATGTAAGGTATTTTCAGAAAAGTACTGAGAAGTAATTTTTTGTTTCAAAGGCAAAAAATAGTCTTTTGTTTCTTTGAAAATTTTTGTTTCAAAGACAAAATCAAAGACCATTTTTAAGATCAGAATTTTTAACGGCAATGTTCAATGAGATCTTCTTACCGTCATTTTTAATTCTTAAAGGGATAGTAATACTTCATTTTAACTTTATTTTATATTGTAGGCATTAAAAAAACATGAAGAATGATATAAGTCTTATCTCTGAAACCTTTATGGTTTAAGAGATATTCACAAACAAAGTATTCCCCCCCTGTTCAACCAGATCAGAAGGGAGATGCCCAGGTAGACTGCAGAGAGGGACAATCTTCAATTAAGATAATGGAAAAAGCTGAAAAACTTGTCAAGGGGGGAAGGGCTTTCATTGTTTTCATACAAAGAAAATTGTCCCCTTCTGTTATCTGTACTGTCATACAACCAGACTCACATCTGAGAAGAGATGGCTTACACTAGGTAAAATGGGCGGAGAGGGGAACTTTGCTTGTTTGAGAGATAAGACTTATATCATTCTTCATGTTTTTTTAATGCCTACAAAATAAAATAAAGTTAAAACGAAGTATTACTATCCCTTTAAGGTGAATTTTCAAACGTGACAGATTTGCTTCTGAAAATATTGTCCTTCTTTTACCACTAACTCATGATCCAACAAGTTTTTCATTATGATTACTTTTTGAACATCTCACCCTTAGACAGGTTAATCTGTGCTCAAAGATGGATAGCTTGAAGTCCATGTCTAATAAATCCTGTTCAAAACAAAGCTGTGCTCAAGGCAAATTAATGTCTGCTAGAGATGGGTCAGAATATTGTAAGTGACCGTCCCTTTAGTTGGGTGTTACCAACAGGAAGAGTGCATAATAACATAGTGTTTCTTCCTAGGAGGACGGAACAGATAAGAGTCCAAACAAGAAAAAAACAAAGAAAAAAGATAACAAGGAAAACAAGGATAAAAAGAACCAAAAGAAAGAAGGGACAAAAGATAAAAAGAAAGGAAAGGACACAAAGGAGAAGGTATGTATGAAAGAGCAAGGAACACGTTATGTGGACTTTGTGTAAAGTCAAAGTGGAGCAATTCTGGGACAAATCAACTGGACCATAGGGGCCAAATAACTCTACAAGCTTTCCATTGAATAGAATTCGGTTTTTAATCCATTGCATGCTAGACGGGTCTACAACTTCATGCTTCTGGTTGAAAACCCATTTTTAATAAACATGAATTTCCATTTGCCCTCATGGTGTAATGATTTGCCCCAGAATTGCTCCAGTGTGTCTTTAGCCCTGTATCTTCTACTCCTAAGTAATGGTGAGTGTAAACTGCACCTGGTGCAGTATGAATCAGTAGATCAAGGGCTGTCAAAATTGTTGTGGTGAAACCCCTTAGTTTCATGTGGAATCTCACTAGAACCTTTAACAATCAAATTCTTGGATATTAAAGAGGTCTCCAGTGCACCAGAGATGCTTCTAGAATTCATTGTGTTAACAGCAGTAATAACAGATATATTTTAATGTTGTTGAAAGAAATGTGAAAATGAAATTAGGTTAAAATGTGTTGGAGGTAAAAAAGTGGTACAGTGTTAGATGTAGAAAAAGCAGAAGACTGGTAGAGTAAAAGTGAAACCTTTACTTGCTAAAATGTATTGGGTAACCATTACCAGGTGAGATTTTTATACATATATATATAATTCAACAGCGGTTTGAACAGCACTCACAGGAATCTTTGTAGATGAAGGAAATACTTTCAGCCAAAGAGTATAAAGATTATGGCCTTTTTCTTGAAAAAGGCCATAATTTTTGTCTGAAATGTCAACGCAATAAAGTGTTTCCTACAGTAACAGTGAGTGCAATCCTCTCTCTCTACATGTATATAAATACAAAAATAAAATTTGTATAGAAATCAAACAAAATTCAGTTGTAATGTGCAGAATGTTGTAATTTTCCAGATGTTCTATAAGAATACACAGTACCTGGAAGTCTAGAACTTGATGGCAGGGATGCACACGCTTTCAGGACTTTCCCAGACCCCTGAGGGTTTAGGTGGAAAATCCAATACAAGCAGGGAAGTAGGCATGAGGGCTAGGCATCCGATACAGAGGGCAAGCAGAATAGTGTCAGACTAAGACAGCAAACATTCACAGTTGAGAGGACAAGATGGTAGTCATGGCAAGCAGCAGACGTTGAATACCAGGAACAAAGCCAAGGGTCAGGAACAGTAGCCAGGTAGAGTGCAGATGGGCAAAGCACCACAGGAAAGATAAAGATAGGGGGAGAACGCCAGAACAACTGAGCGCTCCCACCAACAATCATCACCATAGGTGGATGTGCTTGACAAAATGCACCGAGATCTTTGCATACTGCAGCACAGCGTAGATTGTAGATATTGCAAACGCAGATGTGCAGAGAAGGTAGATGCTGGTGTGAAGGAGCTTGGCAAGACCCGGGTTCCTGACAGTCGTGTCCCCCCACTCAAACCTGCTGAGAAGGTGGACATGCAGGATATTATCACCTTCTATTCAGGAGGCCAGTCCACAAATACACAACCAGGTGGCTGTTGCTTGCATACTGGGAACCGATCAGGAGATTCTGTCTTTAGCAAGGGTGGACTTTGCGGGAGGCAGAAAGCTGTAGCTAGACCGTAACTGAGTTAATTATCTCCTAAATAGGGAAAGGGCCAGTGTAATGAGGACCAAAGTTCTTGGTAGGGCAGGTAAGGTTCAAATTAGAAGCAGTGAGCCCGACTTTATCCCTGACAGCGGAGCGGAGGAAAGTCAGTTGTCAGCATAGTGTTTGAAAGCAGACCGGGCTTTTTAGCAGGTGCTGTTGTATCCCCTTCACACCATGTTGAATGTGCTGTATATGAGTAGAGGTCTCAGGTACTTTTTGGAGATCAGGTTATTCAGGGAAAGTTACTGGATGGAACCCTGGATTGGCCATAAATTGAGTGGTCCAGGAAGACTGGTGTACCTGAATATTGTATACAAACTCCTGTAATGGTAGGAGGGTTAGCCGGTAATCTTGTAGGTGGGAGAGATAGCACCTTAGGTACTGTTCAAAGATCTGATTTGTGCACATTGGTTTCTGGTTATTCTGGTGGTGGAATAATGTGAATAGAGTGGCTGATGCCCCAACTTTGACAGAAGGCTTTCCAGAAATATATGAACTGTCCTCCTCGATTGACTGGAAGACCTCTTTGATAAGTAAGTGAGCAGTTACAGCAGCAGATGGAAGGTCTTCAGCTGGGACAGAAATGGGCCATTTTGGGGAGCCTGGTAACCACTACCATAATGGTGGTGTGCACTGCTGGGCAAGTGGCAGCTCTACAATAAAATTCACAGAGATTTCACAGAGGCTTAAGATCAAGGGCGAGAGAGAATCCGTAATTACTGAAGTAACCCAGCAGGCTTAACACTCTGTCTCTAATTCCATGCACATAGGTCACAAATACAAACATAATAGTTGAAATTCTTCAAGTAAAGGCACCCCGAAGTAACTCTGGGCTTGGTGAAGTGCCTTGGTAATTCCTCCATAAATGACCAATGGAGTACTTCTTTGTCTACCTTGGGAAGTGCACAGATTACATGGTTTTTAAGGCTGAGACCCTGATGTCCCTTAACTCACATGGTCCCACAACACCTGTGGAGTGGAACTATGTAGGTGTAGGTGGTCTAGGAGTGATATGCGAGTAGCCAAAAAGTGACCAGAGGACAAGATCATAACGTGAGTCTGTGGAGGCATTTGTACCTTCGGGATAAGGCATCTGCCTTTCCATTGTATGAGCTCGGTCTATAGATAATATGGAAATCACTTGTCTGGTTTGTAGGCCGTGTGCAGTTTGCAGGTTTTTGTGGTCAGTGAATATGGTGATGGGATGGTGGGTTCCCCCCAGGAAGTGCCTCCACTTCTCCAGTGCCAGGTTATTTGCCAGGAGTTCCCTGTCGCCAACATCATAGTTCTGCTCTATGGATGACAGTCTTTGAGTGAAAAACAGCACCGGATGCAGGATAAAAAAAAAGTTTTTGGTGTTCAGGCAAGTGGTGAAGTGGTGCTTCAGGGCTTGGAAAGAAAGTTGGACAGCTGGTGTCCAATGGCATGAGGCCTGTTTCTGTTAGTGGTGTGATGGGCTGGATGACTTTAGAGAAGTTTTATATGAACTTCCTGTAGAAGCTGGCAAAACCAACAAAAAGCTACTGCTTTTACTGTGGTGGGAATGGGCCACCCCAAGAGATTCTTCATTTTGTTTGGGATGCATCATGACACTGCCCAGGGTTGGTATAAAGCCCAGGAACTTCACACTCGTAGCCTCAAAAATGCACTTCTCTGTGTGACACATGTACAATATTCAGGTAGATAAGTGGAGAACACCAGAATGTTGTCCAAATAGGCTATTACGAAGGAATCCAGATAACCCTGGAACACTTTATTGATGAAGTGCTGGAACATGGCATGGGCATCACAGAGCTGATAGGGCATCAGTAGGTACTCAAAGTGCTCATACCTGATCTGAAGGTCCTCTTCCATTCATTGCCCTCTTGCACATGAACCACGTTGTAGTCCCCAGATAGGTTGATAGGTGAAAATCAATGCAGACTGGAGATAATCCATCAGCTGAGGGGTAAGTGGCAGAGGGTAGTTTTTTTTTTCTGTGACACGGTTAATTCTTGGTAATCTACACAGGGACGGAGACCCCCTGTCTTTTTTGGTCCACAAAGATTATACTTGCTCCATCAGGAGGCGTGGAACGCTGTATGAACTTCCTTTTCAGGTTTTCTTCTATATACTCTTTTAGAGCTGAGAGCTCTGGTTCTGTTAAGTGACCAAATAGTATAGAGGCAACAGGGAGTAGGTCTGAAGGGCAGCAGTAAGGGCGATGTGGAGGAAGTTGGTCGGCCCCTCATCATGAAAGGAATGACAGTAGGGAGGAAGTTAGACCTTGGCTTTGATTGCAGGTTGAGCTGCAGTGGTATGTTTGAGGGCAAAACTGGTGTTCAAGCAGTTGTTTTGGCAGTAGACGGACTGTTCTGTCTTCTAGTCAACTTGTGGGTTGTGCTTCCGCAAGCAGGGTAAACCGAAAATCATCAGGAACAAGGGAGATTGGACAGTGTCAAAATGAAACTTTTCTAAATGCTTGAGTCTGATGTACATGTCAGTCAGGACAGTATCAGTTGTGGCGGGTTTTAATTTCATAAGACTTCAGTCTACCAGGTTGATAGCAACAGGTTGGTTAGGGCATGTAGCGAGTTGTAGGTTGCAGGCAGAAAACACTCAATTGCTGTAGAATCCACAGTGGCAGGAACCAGGTGCTTCTTAGTGCCCCTCTGTAAGAAACTGTGATTTGGTGAGCAGGTACACCCAGAGGCAAGGACAACAGAGGAGAAGGTGGCTTACTTCCCGAGGGAGTCGACTTGACTGGGCAATTGCAGATCATATGTCTAACCTCTAGCCTTGCTGCATTTCTCTTTGGTCAGAGAACCACAGGTTAAGCTAATCTGCATATGTTCTTCCTGGGTTGAATCCTCAGTAGAACTTGGATGCCTAGTCTCTGGGAGTGCATCGCATGGAACATGAAGGTAGTATGTTCCAGATGGTGTTCCTGGAGTCTTTGGTCTATTTGTACGACCAAACACATAAGATTTTCCAAGGATTCAGGCACTCTTACCTGAGCCAACTCGTCTTTGAGGGTCTCTGAGAGGGAGCTGGTTCATTCCAGGATGTCGCTACTGCTACCATCCAAAACTCTGACACACACAGTCCTCCACAGAGAGAAGACCCTGCCTCGATATCCACAGTGCAATTTCAACCGCAGAGGTCCTAAAAAGGTCATCAAACAGACTGTTCATTTCTTGGATGAAGGAAGACCAGGAAAGCAATACCATACTGTCTGTGTTCAGCAAGTGATGGGCCCAGGCCATGGGTTCCTCAAACAATATAATGGTCCAGATCTTAACAAAGTCCATACTGTAAATGTGGGGCTTGAGAGAAAACATCACTTGGCAAGCAGTGATAAAGGAGTGTTCTTGCCCACATTCACCGCTGAACTTATAGTTCTAGAAGTTCCAGGTTAGAAGTATCTGAAGCTTCAGCAGTAGCTGCAGCTTCTGCAGTGGAAGAAACATGCAGAGTTGTGGCACCCTGAAGATCCCGAAGCTGGTTCTGGAACTACATTTGGTTTCCCTGCATCTCTTGTACCATGTGGGCCAGAGTAGCAATTTGGTGTGTCAGAGCTGCAATGGCTTCAGCCACCCCTGTGAGTTCCACAGGGCGCTCCGTTGTTATGTAAGAAGACACATTACCTGTAAGTCTGGAACTCTATGGCAGTGAGGCACATTCTTACAGATCCCCATGACCTGTTAGGATGTAGGTCATACTTTAGGGCCCCTGGCTACATCTAAAATAACAGCGGCTTCTTGGGTCAAAGAAACTATGATGGTGACATGGTATCCATTCACGCTTTTGTCAAAGTATTGGCTTTTTGCTGTAAGGTATAGAGGTTGTGTTGCCTGTATAGATCTCCTTCCAGATTCTCTTTTGATCAGTAAATTTTTGGTTCTTGTTCTTTGGTTTGCAGCGTGTGTGTGGGTTCTCCTTTTCTTGTTCCATTTCATTCTTTCTCTCAGCATTGTTACACATCAGACTGAGCAGGGTGAAATGGTGCCGGATGGGGGTGTCCGCCTACGAGAGCTATTTTTTTTGTAAGTGCCCTGCCTTTCTGAGGAGGGAACTTCACCATGGTTCCTGTGTTCCGCGTGGACTAAGAGAAAATGATTTATCAGTAAGTACACCAAAAAATCCTTTTTTTTGTTTTTTTTTTGTTTAAATATGTATAATCCTTTATCTACAGTCTCATTGTACTTGTTCACCAAGCAGTGTTTTCCTTTCATATCACTACTTAAAGCCCAAGCGAGGAGAGACCAAGGCTGGTGTTAAGAGCAGGAAAAACCAGGGTCCTGTTCATATTACAGCTGGGAGTGAACCAGTGCCCATTGGAGAAGATGAAGATGATGACCTGGACCAGGAAACCTTTAGCATAGTAAGTATTTTCTTCATTGTGTAGTAACTCTGATAGAGACTGCGTTTGTGGCTGCTGTTTCTGGTTCTTAAATGTCATGACCTTGGTCCATCTCTTAAGATTGTATTGCACAGAATATATTGTGGTATAAATAAAAATCCCTTATGGCAGCTGTAAAATAGCAGTAGACAAAAGCCTCTTTTGTAATGTGATACTTTTTGAGGGTGAAAGTTTACATTTTTGGTAGAGGTTTGGCCTCAAGATTATTGATTCTACACATTGCCTTAAAACTTATTGCACACCCCCTCATATCCTCAGTGTGTTAATGTACCTTATTCCCTACTTTCAGTGCAAAGAGAGAATGAGGCCTGTCAAAAAAGCTCTCAAACAGCTGGACAAACCTGACAAAGGTCTGTCTGTCCAGGAACAGCTGGAACACACACGCACCTGTCTGCTGAAAATCGGAGACCGCATTTCTGAGTGCCTTAAAACGTACTCTGATCAGGAGCATGTGAAAATATGGAGACGGTAATTTCCCTTTCATTTTATTTTTTTGTCCAACAGGAGCCTTCAGATTAGTTAGGGCAACTTGAGGCCCTCCAATTGCTGCTAGACTATACAACTCTCACCATCCCCTGCCGGCCAACAGCTGGCGGAGGAATATGGGAGTTGTAGTCTGGCAACAGCTAGAAGGCCTCACATTGCCCGTCCCTGTTCTACTTATAGAGATGTAGGATGGTATGTCCTGTTTGTCTGTTGTTAAAAACTTGTTAAGTGAAATCAGGGAGTTTGACCATGAGTAGATTCCTGCATATGGAAGGGACATACGAGAGGAAGAGATTTTCCTACAGCTAACTGCATATGGCTCATATTTTTTAAATGATATTATGAGCACAGTTGAATTCCTTTACACTGTTAGCTGTCAGAAACACTGCTGGGAGGAAATTCCAGTAATTATCCACCCTTCCTGTAAAGTAGCAATTCCTCACTTTTCTAAACTGAGCCTGTGTAGCTAGAAAGGTATACCCGTTGCTTTAAAAGAAAAATGTGGCATAGTGGAAAACTGGAAAGGCCTACTGATTTAACTCATTAAATTCCAGAGGTCTCCAATTTATCACAAATCAATGTGACAGAGATCTCTCTAGCGTTCAGACTGGTGAAAGTCCAATTTAGAGCAGAAGGCATTTGATAAATGGTCTTCCCATGGTATAGTTGGTATGCTCCAGAATCATGTTCCTAATTTTTTGTGTTTACTTTAACCCCTTAAGGACTCATGACGTGCCAGGACTGTCATGGGTAAACTTCCAATAAGCACCCATGATGGTCCTGGCATGTCATGGGTTAAATGCTATCCTGCTAGGGGGAATGAAACTGAGTGCTCCAGGAACGGAGCACTTATTTTCATTCATTCCTAATTGTGAAAAAGCCGGTACGTGTGACTGCTGCAGTAGCCATCACAAATACCGGCTTTTTCATTGACAAAGGCAATGTGTCTTACACGTTCCTTACTGCAAGAGTAAAGGGGAAAAAAAGTTGCTAGCCCTCCCCTGCCCTTCAGTGCTGGAGCTGTGACAGGATTAAGGTCACTGTATGACCTACTGTCAGCTCTTTCTGTAACTAAATAAATCAGTGGGAGCAAGAACAAAGTTGTTTTTGTTTTTATTGTTTTTTTTTTTTTTTTTTTTTTGTTTACACATACTTGTAATAAACACATCTACTGAAAACAAAACACATTCATGTGAGTTTTATTGCTGTGTGTAATACACTTATATACACACCACAAACTTTAATCCCTTAAACAGTGCAAAATCAGGGAGGGAAAAAGGGACATGGGGATTTTCACCCCAGGGGACAGTGCCCCCCCCCCAAACTGTACATTTTGAAGGTATGAATGACCGTTCAGATCTGTTGTCCGATATTAATAAAAAAATAAGAAGTTGGACACATTATCACAAGAGAACCTATAAAAAAAATTATTTTTTTACATTTTTTTTATCGTTTATTATAAATAAAATAAATGGTGGGTTAGCCGTATAAGTGCGGTTTCAAAAGAAAGCCATACTTGTGCTTACAAAAACAGTGTATAATTTTTGTGGCTGGGATTAAAGATTTAGAGGAAAAATACTGTTGAACAGACATAATTAAAAAGGTCCAAATTGCTTTGGTCCTTAAGTGCAAACCACCCCAGATTTTCCTGGTCCTTAAGGGGATAAATAAGAATCCAAGGTTTTGTTTTGTTTTTTTCTATTTTTGTGTACTTTTGCAATATAAAAAGCAGATCTGGGGAAAATGTATTTCTCTTTCCCTGAGGGATGCAGGGACTATGGAGTTAAGCAGCATGACTATAGGAGGCAGTGCACTCCAATAAAAACTCCTCCCACTCTCTTGCTAACCCCTCCCCCTGCAGCGCACCTGTTAGTTGTAAAAGAGTGTCCAGGGTTTCCCTTCCTCAGAGAAGGAATTCTTTAGGCTTATTAAATTTTATTTTTATTGACTCTTAAAGGGGAACTTTCACCTGTAAAAATGTTTATTCCCATCCAAATAGTATTAAGAAACGTATTTTTTGTTTTTTGTTTTCATTTACGTATTTTGTAAGATATTTAGTCTTCAAGCTGTGCAGTTCCGCATTCTTCAGGACGCAGAATCTTCAGCACAGCTCTGCAGGATTTCCCAGTGCTGTTTAATTCTCATCCCTCCCAGCTGCCCCAGGGAGCGCGTTCACTCTTCCCTCCCTAGTGCTGTGAATCTCCTCTTTCGTTACAGAAAGTTCCGTTTATCATTATACTGAGCTTGAAAGATTGACAGACTGCGGGACAAATCTGTCCCCGCAACTTGTCCTGAACGGACATCACAGGCTCATTGTTAAAATGTTACATCTCTGGATATCTTGCAGTACAGAAAAAAAAACACGGATTACAGATTAACTCATAAGGAACATTACGATGAGGAGAACTTTTATAGAGGTGAGAGTTCCTCTTTAATGTGCCCAGCTACTGAGTGTAGGAAGCTTAACCCCCATGGTCGATGAGTCTCCCATGGACTAAGAGAAAAGGATTTATCAGTACATATCACAAAAATTCTTTTCTGTACTCAAAATGCATTGCCATTCTTAATTTATTTTCAAAATAAATACCTCGGGAAAAATAATGCTAAAAAATGGATGAAAATAATTTGAAAGTGGAATACCTCACATGCTAGTGTGTGTATCACCTGCGAGCATGAATCATTTTCTGTTCTGAGAACCTGTGATTTAACTTCCAATTAATACAATACAAAAAAATGCTCCATTTTAGGATTCTGTTTAAGCATAAGATTTAAAGACCACCTTTTTAAAATCTTTCTTTCTAGAAATCTCTGGATTTTCGTGTCCAAATTCACAGAATTTGATGCCAGAAAGTTGCACAAATTATACAAGATGGCACACAAGAAGAGGTCCCAGGAAGAGGAGGTAATCTGGCACATCTTCAATGTCCTCTGACATGATCTGGGAGATAACATGGCTATTGTCAGTAAGGGGAAGATCAGCACATCTGGAATAAACCTAAGCCACCAAATTAGAATCAACATCTTTCACATATAGTGCAGTTGTTTGCTCCAGAATTTCACTTTTCTAGTGTATTGAATATGGAACTGTGTGAATGTTTCCCTGGACTATTCAATCAGTTCCAGTAGTCACAAGGCAGTCACTCGCTATCTGTTGTTATGTCAAGACCCAAGCAGGAAATAAAAGTAGGGCAACATGTGACTCTCCAGATAATGTTTGACTAAAACTATGAACAGGTTGCTCACCCCTGATATAAACTTCTCTCTTAATCACAGCAGTAAAATGGAGGGTTTGGTTTTGGTTGAAACTAGGCATGTCAAACTTAAATATATTCAAGGTTCTCATCCTCAACACTTCCATCTATTAGGGGGCTGCAACAATTATACTTGGAAGAAAGATGGTACAGGAAAAGGAGGATGATGGGTAGAGAATGGGGGCACATAGTGAAAGAAGAGCACAATGGCATATTAAATAAATACGAACATGTAGACACCACACTCCCTACTAGTCTCTCCAGTAAAGTGATAGATCACCAGTCCCAAAAGATCTGACAGACAACATCTCTCAGTACACGTATTGTTAAGGTCAGAAAAGTAGCTGCAGTGCATACTGTTACTCCCTACAAGAGCAAGTGCATTACCTCCCAAGCAAGGCTTCCTTGATATGCAGACCAGACCCCGAAGTCCAACTGCAATAGCTATCCTTCCAGTCGCTGTAGTACCGTTCAGCTGATGTAAACCGAAAGCAGAGCTGCAGTGGGTCAAGCTTCTGTTAACCAAAACCCTTTGGTTACTGGAGACTCCACACTCTGTTGCTCGGCCGATCAAAGCTGACAGCTGCAGCAGCTGTAATGAAAGCAATGGCATTGAGGTACTTTTCTGACCTCAATATATTATATGCTGAGAGCTGCTGTCTGTCAATTCTTATAGGACCAGGGATATATAATTTTACCAGACAGGCTTGCAGGGAGGCTGCATGTTTAGTATTTATTATATTGAGCTTTAATTTGTCATTCTTACAGACTGTAAACCAGAGTTGGGCAATGTGAAGCCCTCCAGCTGTAACTGGACTCCCATCGCTTAGTGATAGATCTGCTTTAAGTGCCAGTGGCTTAAACAGTACAGTGAATTGCTGACCTCTGGCAGTTAAAGGAATAGTAATATTTAGAAAATCAAGCAGCTCAGATAGTTTGTGATACTGAATAGTCCTGATGTCTAAGGTTCCCAAAGTTCATAACTTGATAGTTATGCAGTAATCATTCTGAAGCCGCCTCCCTTCAGATCCAACAGCGGATCACTACGAGGGACAATCTGTCAGTATTAGGAAAAACTTGTCCTCCTTTGTCAAGGAGGGCAGGTTTTTCCTTATACTGACAGATGGAAGAGAGTCCTTTGTTGTGATTTGTCAGGTCAAGCGAACAGACTTCAGATCTGAGAGGAGTTGGCTTCAGAACGAAAAAAGGGATGGAAGGGTGTAAAATTCATCATGTGATAATATCCCCTTAAGGCCAGTGGATGTGCAAGGACAGTCACAACTTTCAGTCCATTAAGAACCAGTGACGATCCTGGCACTTCATGAGTTTAAAGGGATAGTAATACTTCGTTTTAACTTTATTTTATTTTGTAGGCATTAAAAAAACATGAAGATTGATATAAGTCTTATCTCTCAAACCTTTATGGTTTATGAGATATTCACAAGCAAAGTTTCCCCCTCCCGCCCCTTTTACCTACTGTAAACAATCTCTTCTCAGATGTGGAATGCAGTCCATAGACTGGACAGATAACAGAAGGGGACACTCTTATTCCTTTGAAAACAATGAAATCCCTGCCCCCCTTGACAAGCTTTTCAGGTTTTTCCGTTATCTTAATTGAAGATTGTCCCTCTCTGCAGTCTACCTGGGCACCTCCCTTCTGCCCTGGCTGAAAAGTGTTACATCAGTAAAAGGGGCGGGAGGGGGACACTTTGCTTGTGAATATCTCTTAAACCATAAAGGTTTGGGAGATAAGACTTATATCATTCTTCATGTTTTTTTAATGCCTACAAAATAAAATAAAGTTAAAACGAAGTATTACTATCCCTTTAATGATCACACCTCACCTGAGGGCATTCTGTGATCATGCCAGGAGGCTGGAAATGACTCTCTGTGAGCAGGTACATATGTATGTGTGTGTGTGTATATATATATATATATATATATATATATATATATATATATATATATATATATATATATATAATTTTTTTTTATTATTTTTTTTTTCCACTCGCCAGTGTGCGAGTGAAAATTAAGCCCTGGCGAGTAGAAATTCAGCCCTGGTGGGTATGTACTGGCTTGCAGTGGCGAGTAACTTTTCAGGTCTGGCTAGGAGCAAAGGATTTAAAATTATAAGCCCTGATATATATGTGTGTGTTTATATATATATATATATATATATATATATATATATATATATATATATATATATATATATATATATAATGTATGTGAAATAATTTTTTTAATATATAAAATGTGTTGTAAAGTAAGAATGCTTCAAAAATACATATGCTAATACTTTATTTTTATCAATTAACAAAATGATAGTGAGTGAACTGAAAAAAAATGTAAATCAAATCGATGTCTGGTGTCACCACCCTTTGCCTTCAGAACAGCCTAAATTTTTGTAGGTACACTTCCGCAAAGTCAGGTATTTTGTAGGCATATAGTCAGGTGTATGAATAAACAATTATACCAAACAGGTGCTAATGATCATCAATTTAATATGTGGGTTGAAACACAATCATTAACTGAAACAGCTATGTAGAAGAAATAAAACTGTGTGAGGAACAGCCAAACTCCGCTAACAAGGTGAGGTTTAATGTCAAAAGTCATACAACATGACAAGACTGAGCACAGCAACAAGACACAAGGTAGTTAAACTGCATCAGCAAGGTCTCGCCCAGGCAGAAATTTCAAGGCTGACGGGTTTCCAGATGTGCTATCCAAGCTCTTTTGAAGAAACACAAAGAAACAGGCAACGTTGAAGACCATAGACACTGTGTCAGCCAAGGAAACTTAGTGCACCAGATGAGACACATCATGCTTACTTCCCTTCGCAATTGTAAGATGTCCAGCAGTGCAATCAGTTCAGAATTGGCAGAAAACAGTGGAATCCTGGTACACCCATCTACTGTCCAGACAAGTCTGGTCAGAAGTTGTCTTCATAGAAGACTTGCTGCCAAAAAGCCATGCCTCTGACGTTGAAACAAGGCCAAGCGACTCAACTATGCATAAAAACACAGGAAGTGGGGTGCATAAAAATGGTAGCATGTGCCCTGGACTGATTAGTAAAAATTTGGCTGTAGCAGAAGGCAGTTTGTTGTTAGCCAAAGGGATGGAGAGCGGTACAAGAATGAGTGTCTGCAGGCAACAGTGAAGCATGGTGGAGGTTCCTTGCAAGTTTGGGGCTGCCTTTATGCAAATTTGGTCAGAATGAATGGTCTCCTCAATCCTGAGAAGTAAGGGAGATATTTATCCATCATGCAATACCTTCAGGGTATTGGCCCTAAATTTATTCTGCAACATGACATTGACCACAAACATACAGCTAAAGTAATTAAGAACTATATTCAGAGTAAAAAGAACAAGGAGTCCTGGAAGTGATGGTGTGGCCCCCACAGAACTCTGATCTCGACGTCATAGGAGAGCAAAGCAAATGAGGTTTCCTAAATCCACAGAAGAACTGTGGTTAGTTCTCCAAGATGTTTGGAACAACCTACACTCTGAGTTACTTAAAAAAAAAAAAAACTGTGTTCAAGTGCATCTAGAAGAATTGATGCTGTTTTGAAGGCAAAGGGTGGTCACACCAAATATTGATTTGATTTACATTTTTCTTCTGTTCACTCACTTTTCATTTTGTTAATTGAAAAAAATAAACTATTAACATGTCTGTTTTTTAAAGCATTCTTACTTTACAGCATTTATTCACACCTTCCTAAAACTTATGCACAGTACTAAATATATAGTGTAAGTTGTTGTATTTGCTTGGTATCAGGAACAGAAGAAGAAGGACACACCCATCAACAAGAAACCTTTTCGGCCAGATCCATCAGTGTCTAGCCGGGACACTCCCGCATCACAGCCTCATACTCCCCATGTTCCACAGAAGCCTCACCCCATGCCACCTCATCCCCAGCAAATGCATGGGCATCAAAGAGAAAACTTTAACAGTCCTAGCAAGAGATCCTTCAATAATGCAGGTAAGCACTATCTGAACATCAAGGGCTTGTACCCGAGAAGCAAAGAGCAATTCTGGAGCAAGCCAAATGCATTAATAATAAAACTTCTCCTTCCCTTAAATTGGACTTTTAACACCTTGAATGCAGTAGATGTCTTCAACACATTGTGAAGCCATGTGTTGAAGTTCTTTCTTGAATTCAAGGGGTTGAAAGCCCCATTTCTGTTGTAGGGCTTTTCTTGTTGAGTAAAATAAAGATACTCCCACTGCCGAGAGATGCTTATTACTGTTTAAACCCATGTTTTTTTTCATTAACAGTGCCCTCTAGTGGTCAAATTCCAATTAGTTATTGTTACATTCTAATGAAGAGGAAAGTCAGTGACATACAGTTCTCCTTAGATTGTGATAGAAATTACCAAGTCACTTCCTGTTAGTTAGAACTTGCATAAAATAAAGCGCAGGGTAAATCCACTTCCTGATTATTTGAACGGATATAAATTTTGAATAAAAACACATACAGCACTGATAGTTCCCTTGTTTTACTCAGCAGGAAGGTTTTGTGGGACATACTTCTGCACCCGTTTATGGTAGAAGACGCAGACTGGGTTCTTTCTTCACCACATGGCCAGCATGTGCAATCCTCCGATCCAGGGCTTTTTTGCTGTTTGGATGGGCAGCTGTTTGGCTGCTATATTATGCCACCATTGCTTATGCTATTCAGAAGCTGGCTTTCCTCTTCTGTCTCCTCTCCAGTTTAACCTTTTGCATGTGGGATAAGTACCTTTGGGGTTTTTTGTGGGATTATTAACTTTATTGAAACATTGGATTACTTTTTTATAGTTAAAGGTCATATTCTCAGGACATGCCTGATCCCAAAGAATTCATGTGGAAAGCCATACTTCAAAATTAAGGGTCTTCCTTAAATCCCTTAGCTCATTGTTCCTTATTCCATACTGGGCTTCCACAGGAATATTCTGGTACCCTATATTCTTCATGCACTGTGGCCCTATCAGACCTATGGGCATGCCAGCACTGATTGGGTTAAAACTCTGATGTCCTTTGTGGCATCCATTTTCTCATCCATTGAAGGGGTCCTCCATTCATGGTGACCAATGTCCCCCCCCCTTCCCTTAGGCACATTGATCCTGGTTTCAAAGGATGCCATCAGCTATGCATATCCAAAATGTGAGAGGCCGAAGGATGAACAAACAACACAAGTCTATGGCTAGTCACTGCTCAGAAGCATCACTTTTTAGCTCTCCAGTCCTATTACAGAGGAGAAATCTCTGCGTCCATATTGGACATGTACACATTAGACTAATCCTGCCTGAAAGGGCAGTGCAGTTCTAAAATGACAGGCAGGTCCCCTCTCCATGTCTGGATTACCATTCACTCTTAGGGTGACACCCTCAGCTAGTTGGGGAATAATCTGATGAGGAGCTAGACTCGAGAGATGCAATAAAGACTCCCCCAGTCTTTCCTCCTAATAGGACCTTAGATCACTTTCTACTGGAGGAATGGAAAATGACAGATAAGAGGCTTTTCCTTGACAGGAGCATCTCTAAACTATATGCTTTTAATGCTTGGGCTCTAGCACAGTGGGCTTCCCCTACTGCGATTGATACCCCTGTTTTACTTTTGGTAAAAAATGCTGATCTTTCATTGGTGGATGCTGCAGGCCTCAAGGATCAGGCCAACAAACACATTGATTCCTTGTTAAAGGCTAACTTTTTGGCTGAGAGTGCAAATCTCTGACCTATTTTCTCTTAAGTCCATAGTCCAATATGGAACACAGGAACCATGAGGTTTGAGCTCAATCCTCCAGGAGGAGGGCAGGGCAATTCAAAAAGAGAGGGTCTTTTGGGCGGACACGCTCCTCCTCCAGCTCACACACACAGATTTCTGTGCTCTGTGAAGAAGATGGAGGCTCAATGGCAATTCTTAGTTTTTTGGCTATTTCATTGTGTTTTTTTTTTTTCTTTAGATGTTGAGCTATATAATCTCCGTTAGTCTGTAGTGTGGCACACACTACTCCTTGGGGCCATCCAGCACTGTTCAAGAGCTGATATTCTGTGTGGCACCCATTCCCTAAGGGGTCTTCCATTATTGGAGACCCATGCCCATAATCAGGCAGGTAGATCCTACTTTTAGGGGACATACTCATATTATTGGGGCATCATCTGATGAGGAATTGTATTCAAAGGAAGAAGATATGGACTCTTGTATTTGTTCTTAGGGGATTCCTATGATTCTAATCCTGTTCCCTCTGTGGAGGTGCTCATGAGATCAGTGTCTGAGGCCTCGAGGTGGGGAGTGTCTGCTTCTCCAGATATTTTCCACTAATACAAAAAGACTCCAGTCTTCCGTCCTAACATCTGTGATCATAAACTCCTCGAAGAATCAAAAATTCCAGACAAGAGGCTTTTCATTAAGAAGCATATCTAAATCATATCCTTTTAAATCTGAAGTATTCGCAGTTGACACTCCTATATCATGCTTGACCAAAAACACAGCTCTTCTATTGGCAGACACTGATGGCATTGAGGATCAGGCTGACAAATGCCTGGATTGCCTTATAAATGCTTTGCAGTCACAGATGCAGCCCAGCTACCCATGTTTGCTTCAGCTGGGCTGATAGGGCTATAGCTGTATGTGGGTGGACATCTTTCTGACACATTGCATGCCAATTCTTACAGGATTGCCATTTTGGAAGCCAATGTGTATATATCTCTGAAGCCCTTTTTGATGTGACTGGTTCTCTGGTAAGTCCACAGCCCTTTCGGTTGCCGCGCACTGCCTTTTGTGGTTAACCCTTTGAGTGCCAGAGTGCAATGTGTTCCTTACCCTTCTGTGGACCAGTCTTCTAAGAAATCACTGGTTTCCTTGCCATTTGAGGGTAAATCCCTGTTGCGCCAGACCTAAAACAGATAATTAGTGACGCCACTGGTGGCAAAAGTACTCTCTTACCACAAATGTCTTCTAAATGTTTCTGGCAAGGAAGGCAGGTCGATTTCATCCACCCCCCTCAGATCTCCCAAACACTCCTCACCAGAAAGCCCAGACAGACTTGGCAGAACAAGAAATTGGCTTCAAAATCTAAGTCTGACAAGTCGCTCTCCGCATAACTAGGCTTACAGGGGCTGCCTTTGATGCCACTAGATGTTTTGGCAAATCCTTGGCCTCTTCCAAAACCACGCGTCACATTTTGTGGCTGAAGATTTAGTCGGCTGATCAGTCTTCCAAAAAGTCTTTGGTGTTCCTTCCGTTTGTGGGGAAACTACTTTTTTGGGCCTTACCTCGATAGGGTCATTAGTAATGCTACTGGTGGCAAAAGCACACTGTTGCCTCATATTCCTCCTAAAAACTAGTTGAGCACATAAATTAAATATCTATCTGATTTTTAAAATACATGTGAAAAAAAATTGTGTTTATATATAAATATTTTATAGGTCCTTGATGCATTTGATTTGCTTTAGAATTGCTCCTCTCTAGCTTTATGTAAACTAGTTTAATCTGTCAGTTATTGGTTTATCTATGCATATGGCAGGGTTGATTGATATCCAGTATAAGCTAGTTTTGTAACTTTAATATGATACAGCCCAGATTATAGGACACATTAGTCAAGTTCCAATCCTCAGGGGCACTGAGCATTCCTTCATTTAACCCACTGACGCACACAACTTTATGGATATCCTTGCCTCTACTCATATGGTGAGGTTGAGCTGTTCTTATTGTATCTGTATTGAATAGTAGTCAAATGGTTTGCTCTCCCTTAGAGAGCTATAGAAAAAAAACTGTTGGAAAATGCGTGCGCCTGCTGTTAAAAAATAAATTAAGAGCTAATATAATTTTTAAATTAAGCATCTCTTGGCAATAGGAGTAACCTTACTTTACTTGACCTGAAAAGCCCTACAATACATATATTTTATAATAAAATGTTTCTGCCCCTTTATACCCTAATATCCCTAATGAGATGACTTGCGGACTGAAGTTGGACACACCTATATTGCTCTTTTTCGTCCAGCATGGAACACCGGTATCACGGGAGGTGATCTTCCTTCCTTGGAAGGTGGAACATTTTCAGGAGTCAAGGTCTTGAAGGTGGAGTCTTCCCTCTCCTTAGTCAGGCTAGCCCTGCCCCCGCCTTCCCAATTTTGATATGTGAACAGGCTTGGAACATTGCTGCTTAGTTTTTAGCTTATTTTTATTTTATTTTATTCTTAGCTATGGGGCTGTTACAATCTCCCCCATTAGGTGGGTTACCATTCCTAACTTCCCCTGGAGGATTGCCTAGTGTGCAGGTACTGTTGTGGACTCTTGCAGCCCAAATTTTCACTCCCAGCAGGGTTTTTCAAATGGCCTGTTTTCTTCATAATGATAACCCGAAGACAGAAGTTGAAGATTGGTGAGTAACCCTTTGAATGCCATGGTCCACTTGGCCCCCTTCCTACAGGAGTTGTTTTTGAGCCTTAAGCACTTTTGTAGGGTCAATTATTCTAGTCTTTACCCTAAGTTGTGGAGCATGGCTGTGTTTATTACTGATTAACCCACTCCCTGCTGGTTTCTCTGGGTTTAGGGCTTTTCCTGGGGTTTAGGGCTTTTCCTGGGGTTTTCCCTTCAGGGTCATGTGTTTTTATTACCTACCACCACCACCATCTATGTCCCCTTGGATCTTTGGTTGTTTTGGGCAGTTTTCTTTTTTTTTTTTTTTTTTTTTAATTCATTTTTGGGTACATGGTGGCTTTAAGATGTGCTTCCCACCTCAGCCACACTTGCTCCATTGACTTCTGTGGGAAAGACTTTTCTGAGACATATCTCTGCAACCTTTTGTCATTCAGAGTGGGCTCATTGTTCTTGTCTGCTCAGGCCCTGGGATCTGGTTCAATATTCAGTGTCTTGGGGCCCCCGTCAGTGCAGTTGTGGACTTTGCTGGGTAATGGTAATAGATAAGACTACATTTCCCAGAATGCCTTTTCATGGGCTTTCTTCCGATTGGCTACCTGGTTTTACAGATGCTATTTTACTGCTCTCTAGAGGTTGCCTTTCCTTGCTCTCCTTCTCAGAGTGACCCTTTGCCTGCCAGAAAAGTACCTTTCTGGGCTTTTTTATGGGGAATTATTATTCTGGGAGACGCTTACTGATGTTTTATACTGTTTTAGACACTACTCCTGTTAGGATGTCAGATCCAAAAGGACATGGGGCTAGATCTAAGGCTAAAGACTCGGTTGATCTCTGATAACCCCCCCCCCACACACACACACACACACACACCTTACTGCTTTTCATGCCAAGCAGGGTTCCCTAGAGAGTATTCAGGATCTCTGTGCCCCTCATGAGCTGTGGTACTCTACCCCACCAGAGCCCTCCTGCTTTGAACGAGAGCCAGTCTCGATAAAAAACTAAGTTCGCAACCGCACAACGGTTTCTTCATTTTTGGGAGTCCCCTACCACCTTCAGGTTTGTGGCCCTTAATGCCCCAAGTTTGCCTGGACTAATGGACCTCTGAGGATGACAAGGAGGAAAGGGAATATTTAGAGGGTGATTCTTCCTATTCTTTTTATGGGGACCCCTATGAAGCGGACTCTGCTGCCTCAGCGGAGGGACTCGTTAGGGCTGTGATGTAGACCCTTCAAGACTCTGGCATCCCTAATGAGGGTCATTCTTCTACTGATGTGTTTCAGAGATTTAAATCCTCATCTACTGTCTTTCCACCCAATGCCACTCTGGATCAAATCAGTTTAGGTGAGTGGAAGACACCTGATAAGAGGTTGTCTATCTCTGAGATATTCTAAGCTGTACCCCTTCTCAGAGACTGCTTTGGTGCAGTGGGATTCTACTCCTTCCTTTGATCCCCCTATTTCTAGGCTTTCTAAATCTGCTGCTCTGCCTTTGGCAGAAGCTGTAGGTCTTAAAAATGTGATGGATAGAAAGCTTGACTTTATCCTGCATCCCAACTTTGCGGCCACTGGGGCTGTGTTGAGGTCTATTTTTTCCAATGCATGGGTTACCAAAGCTATTACTGCTTGGGGAGAACAAGTTATTGGTGCTGTCCATGATGGTGCTCATAAGGAGGACATATTGGCCATTATGGCCAGCATGTCAGAAGCTCAACCTTATGTTACTAGGATGTCACAAAGGCTTGTTACTGTGAGATATTCTCTGTGGCTTAGGATCTGGTCTGTGGACCTCTCTCCCAGGAGGTCACTGGTTTCCTTGCCCTTTCAGGGCAAAGCTCTCTCTGGTCTTGAGCTAAACAGATCATTAGTGATGATACTGAGAGCAAGATCACCCTGTTACCTCAGATCTCCAAATGCCCTACCATAGCGTGGAAAATACGTCTTTTTCGTCCCCACCAAATGGAGGCTGCAAGCCTCTCAGGAAGCCGTTCAATCTCTGCTGGAAAAGGGTGTTCTTGTTCCAGTACCTCCTCAAGAGAGAGGTTCAGGTTTCTATTCAAACCTTTTTGTGGTGTCCAAGAAGGACAGCAGGTGCCATCCCATTCTGGATCTCAAGGACTTCAGTTTCTATGTGGAGAGTGCTCACTTCAGGATGGAGTCCTTGTGCTCTGTCATCGCAGCTATGTGCCCAGGAGAATTCCTGGCATCTCTGGACCTTCAGGATGCATACTTGCACATCCCTATTCACCAGGACAGTCAACGTTGTCTGTGTTTTGTCTTCGGCTCGGAGCACTACCAGTTCACAGCTCTACCCTTTGGGCTCATCTCTGCTACTTGAGTGCTTTCTAAGGTACTGGGGGCTTTGAAAGCCTTCATTCACATCCAGGTGATTCAGATTATTCCTTACATCGATGACCTTCTGCTGAAGGCTCCATCTTGGGAGGAGTTACTGGCCCAGCAGGTCCAGTAATGTGCCTACATTCTGCTCCACCATGGGTGGATCCTGAACATGTCAAAGTCCTCTCCAGTTCCTTCCAATCAGTTGATTTTCCTGGGGCTCAGGTTCAGTACACATCTGTGGGAGGTCTTCTTGACAAGTACAAGAATCTGCAAATTATCCAGGTGGTGTCTCACCTCTAGAGTGGTCCTCGGCTCTGGTCTGGAAGTACATGAAGGTTGCGGGCTGCATGGTGTCTACCCTAGAAGCGGTGCCTTAGTCTTTGGCTCACACCAGGGATCACCATCCGGACATGGCAAGGGAATCCAGGGGGCACTCTGTGTGCTCACGTTTGGTCCGAGGTCAGGTACAGCCTGGGTTGGGCAGAAGCTAACGTTCTGACCATCTCCGCCGTTGACGTTCCAAGGGTAGAAATCTTCCTGGTGAACTTCCTAAGTTGCCAAGAAGTAGATCTGGGAGAGTGGGAACTCCATCTGGAAGTGTTCTTCCTGATTGTGCAGAAGTGTGGTCTCCCTCAGATAGACCTGATGGCCACAAGGAACAATAGGAAGGTTCCAGTGTTTTGCTTCTGTTGGGGGGATCCTCTGGCCTTTTCCATGGACACTTCCTTGGTGCTTTCAACCTGCTTACATCTTTCCTCCAATCCCTTTCATTCCCATGGTACTCGGTAAGGTACAGATGGGCCTTCCGATGGTCATTATGGTTGCTCCATATTGGACAGAATGAGTGGTTTGGGGAACTGGTGTGTGTCTCCATTCAGCATCCATTTGCACTGCCACCCAGACTGGACATCCTCCTTCAGGGGTACCTCTAGAAGGAGGATATGGAGAAGCTGACTTTGATGGTATGGCTGTTCTCCATCCTGAGTAGAAAGGGATTCTCCCCTGAGGTTGTCTCCACTATGATCCAGGCTAGAAAGTCTGTGTCCCCTATGGCCTACCACAGGCTTTGATCCATTTTGTGTGTGTAGACTGGGATCTGTCTTCACAAGAGTTTGACCTTACTGTGGTCCTGTCCTTTTTACAGGATGGCATCAACAAAGGATTCAGTCTGACTTCCTTGAATGTTCAGACTTCTGCTCTCTCAGGGTTTTTCCAGAGACATATTGCTATCTTGCCAGATGTCAGTGTTCTTTCAGTGGGTTGATCACACTTTCCCTGCCTACAAGGCATCTTTGCGACCTAAATGGGTATATTGCAGCGGCCTCCTTTTGAGCCTCTTGATACCATCCACCCACATCTTTTGACATGAAAGATGACCTTTCTTTTGGCTGTAGTCTCTGTATGCGGAGTTGCTAAGATGCAGGCTTTGTCTTGCAAGCCGCCTTTCGTGGTGTTTCACAAGGACAATGCCGTACTTAGAACCCCTCAGGAATTCCTTCCAAAAATGATCTCTGTGTTCCACATCAATCGGGAGATTGTTGCGCCCTCATTTTGTCCTGACCCTAAGTCTGACAAAGAGAGGAATATCCACTTGTTGGATGTGGTGCACTGTCTCAAGTAAGACTGATGCCTTGTTTGTTTTCTCTGAGGGTCCTAGGGCAGGCAAGGCTGCTTCCAAGGTCACCATTGCCTCTTGGATCAAGTCTACAATCCATAGAGCGTATGAACTCAGGAATAAAACCTGATCCCTTTCATGTTACTGCGCATTCCACCAGATCTGTAGGGGCCTCTTGGGCCTGCAAGAACCAGGCCTCGGCTGAACAACTGTGCAAGTCTGTGACTTTATCCTCCTTGCAAACCTTTGTCAAGAATTATAGCGTGGATGTACTAGCTTTGGCTGAAACCTGTTTTGGCAGGAAAGTCCTTCAGGCCGTACTGCCTGTGAAAGGGCCTACTCTCTCCTGGGCCTTACCATTCTTTAAATGTTTGAGCCCAGTTGGCTCTTGTTCTCGTGTGCTGTGCTGTTTTCAGTGTCTATTGACACTTAGGTATGTTTGGGCTGTTCCTAGTTCTGGATAGTCCTAGGGAACACTTGCATCATGGGGACTGGTGCTAGGTCCTTTCTATTACTTCCTACCACTGTGAGCCTACTGTTGGTATATTCCATGGTACCTATATTCCATATTGGATGAAAGAGAAAATAGGATTTTAGTTTTACCTTGTTAAATCCTATTCTAGTCCATATGGAATACAGGTCTCCCAGGAGCTTACCTCTTCTTCTCTCTCCATCCTATCTAGTGAGCTTGTCTTATATCAAAACTGGAAAGATGGGGGCATGGCTAGCTTGTTGGAGAGGTAAGGCTTAACTTTCAAGACCTTGTCTTCTGAAAATGCTTTGCCTTTCAAGGAAGATCCCCTCCCATGGTACCTGTATTCCATACAGACTATGAACTAAGAGAAAAAGATTTAACAAGGTAAGACTAAAAACCTATTTTTTGTTACCCCCAGACCGAGGAGATTGGAGAGAACGAAAGTTTAATTATGGAGGAGGTGGTGGTAATAACAACCAGCCTTGGGGTGGTGATCGTCACCACCAGTACGATCAACCCAGGTACAAAGATCATCACTATTCTGATCGGAGACCACATGGGGACCCCAGGAGAAACTCTTCTAACTACCGGCCAAACAACATGTCTCGCAAGAGGCCTTATGACCAATACAACAATGAGCGAGATCACAGAGGACACAGAGATTATTATGACCGGTGAGTGTTTAGAATTCTTTCTTTTCAACACATATTATTAGTGAAACTAGGCCCCATAAGTCTCATGTCAGTCAATCATGTTCCTTAAAAGGTTAGTAATGTTTCATAACAGCAGCTACAATTGTACTTTATAGTTAATACTAGTAATCTCCGATGTTGCCACTGTTACTATCTCTCTAGTTATGCTGGAATTATATTATGAAGTGTACCCCAGCCCCTTTTGCCTAGCGTAAGCCTCCTCCCCTCAGATCTGAATTCCGGTCATCGGGCCAGACAGATCACAACATATAAGTATAAGGAAAACTCTGCCCTCCTTGATGAAGGAGGACAAGTTTTTCTTAATACTGGCCTGAAGATTGTCCCTTGACGCGATCAGCTTTCGGCTCTGAGGCAAAGAAGACTGACGACAGGAAAAGGGGGCAAGTGGGGTACACTTTATAGTATAATTTTAGTGTAACTACTGAGATATTAACAGTGACAACATCAGAGATCAGTAGTATTAACTATAAAGAACAATTGTAACTGATGTTATTATGAAACATTACTAACCCTTTAAGGATCAGAGGGTTGGATAACACATTGTAAAGCAATGTGTTGCACACCCCTCTGATCCTTTAATAGTTAAATGTGTAGCTAAAATCATGGTGAAGAGTGTAAAAGTAACCATTTTATGCCTACCTTGTCTTTGGGGGGAATTAAAAGACACTGCTTCTTGGTAATATTTTTAATTTTATTGTTAATTTGGGTGCATTGAATCTTTCTTAAATATCCTCTTAATTGGGAAGTGGCATACATACTGTTGCTTGGGTTAATCTGACACCTTCTGTATAGCTTGTACTTTAATTGCTGCTTCTAGGACAAAATGAGGCTTTTTTTTTTTTTTTTTTTTTTTGAACACTTTCTGTAAGTCCTTAGAGGGATGCAGGTACCACAGGGTATAGAGAGTCTCCTTTAAGGAAGCAGGGCACTCAAAACAAAGCTCCTCCTACTGCCTGCCCTCTATACTGCAGCACCAGCCAAAGATTACACAGTCTTCTGAGTGACCTCCAGAAGGCAAGGTGGTTTCCCTGTTTTGGGAAAACTTCTCCAGCTCATTTTGATTTCTTTTTAATTATATTATTGTCTCTTGACTATAGGAAACATCATGGAGTGGGTAGAGTTCTGGGACAGTACTGTCCTGTCCCCTTTTCTCCATTTTCCTGTAGTGTGTTTGTCTGCTTTTCATTTCCTGCTGATTCAGAGCTTCTGGATTGTGCAGAACGCGCTGTTATGGGGCATTATGTGGAGCCTTTGTTCCTTTTATGGAGCACGGTCTCTTATCTCTTTGGGCATTGGAAGCAAATACCAGCATCTCGGGAACTCCCAATTGTTTATCCCTTGGTACTGGCGTGGTGCAGCGGAGAGCACTGCCTCTTTGTGCATTCCACATTCGGCAGTTTGCAGACTACTTTATTATACTGAGGCTTGCTCTGTTAGGGGGCTTAACCTCCTGCGGTCAGTTTTTTGGGTCAAGACCTTCTTCCTGGACTGGCTGAGACTAATTTTGCCCTGTTGTGGGGCCCACTCTTCAGCAGGCTATCACACTTCTTTTGGAGCTGGAATGGGCCAAGGCACCTTTTTCGGCAGGTCTTCTGTCTTCAGATTTGTATCTTCCCTGGACAAAGTGCTTTTTAAATGGTTGGTTGATCCACCTCATTGACAAGCATCCTTGGCTGGCAGCTCTTTCTATGGATCCCCTTCTTAGCATGAGGGGCAGGTTTTGACCTACAGTCTGGGAATTTCTCATTCTGTGTTGGATTTGTCCTTTAAGTCTAAAGTCGATTGAAACTCTGTTTCGGCCTTTGATCAAGGCTATTTTGGAGGTTCTTCAGGTTTCAGACAGTGTCTCCCAGGTGGGATCCACTGTTTATGAGCAAGCAGAAATCATCTCTGTAATTTCTTGATAATGCTGAATTGGTCCAGATTGTTCAGGATAAGTGGCATTTTCCTGACAGAGCTCTTTCTGTGGCCAACATTTTTCGAAGCTTTATCCCTTTCCTTCGGACAGGGTTGACCTCTGGTCTGTGTTTTGTCTATGGACTACTTGCCATCTTGTGTGGCACTTTCACTTGGGCTTGTTGGACCATGGAGACTTGGCTGAACCAAATTTCACATGCCATCTGTGAGGGTGCTCCTCCAGAGTTGCTGTTGGCTTTTGCTCAGTCTTCTGCAAGATGCCACTGTTGATACTGGTGGGCGGCTTTGAACGTTGCCAAGATGACAGCTAAGTGTTGCACTACCTCTGTGGCTCTGGCCATGGAATGCTGATGTGGCCAGTAAGAAAGTCTTGGTGGCTTTCCAGTTTAATGGCTAGCTTCTCTTTGGTCCTGAACTTGATAAATGGCCAGTCAGGCCACTGGGGGCAAGAGCACTCAGGACAAGCCCCATAAATGTGATTTCCAGAGGAAAGTTTCTGCCTCCCAGACTCAAAGGGACTTTTGGGGTTCTTCCTGATCCTCTGGCTCTTCAGCAGTGGGTTCATCCTCGTGTTACTTGGGGGAAGTCTCGGACATCTTGGGACGCTAAGAGGTCTGTTCCGAAAAGATCCTAAACCCACTTCAGCCTGAAGTTGGGAGTAGAGAGCTTCCTGAACATCCTCCTTTGAGGGGGCGTTTCCGTCACTTGTTTCTTCAGTGGAGGAATACCATTTCAGATGCATGGGTACTTTACTTGCTAGGCGAGGGTCATCTCAACTGTTTTCTTGCCTCCACCCCCCCAAGGCTTTTCATGTCACATGTTCTCACAAATCAACACCTAGTTCTGGCTTTTCATCACGCCATTCAGTCCCTTTTGGAAGCCAGGGTAGTGGTCCTGGTTCCTTGGGATCAGAAGTACCAGGGCTTTTATTCTAATATTTTTGTTGTTCCGAAAAAGGATGGAGGCTTTTGTCCTGCCCTGGATCTCAGTGTTGGACAAATTTGTTCATGTATCCAGATTTCTCTGTCATCCAATACAGGTTACTGGTAACTTTGGGTAGGCGATCAGCCCTTTTAAATAGGCAGGAACAATTCTGAGAAGTGATTGCTGGGTGAAGCCTACCTTCTTTCCTTAGCATGCAGCTAGCCAATCCCCAACCAGTAAGATTTGTTCCTTGGCCAAGACTCAATCAAGAGAATAGTTCTGCTATAGTTTTAGCTTTTTTATTATTTTTCTGTTAGATGTGGAATACCACCATTAGGCTGATTACCATCACTGACAATTCCCTTCACCCAAATGTGGATAGCTCAGTTTACCAGGTGCTTTTGTGGACCTAAGCCCTGGGGGGAAAATCTTGGCTGCAAGTTCTCTCCCCAGGAGTTGCCCAATGAGGCTTCTTCTTGATATATGGTAATCTGAAGACAGAAGACCTGCTGAAAAAGGTGAGCACCCTTTGTGCTGAGGTCCACATGTCCCATGCTTCCCCTCCACACAGGGGTCTCATTTGGCGTTCCTATTACATACTCATGCACTCATTGGGTTTATCTGTATTTCTGCTGACCCGTTTTGGTATTCACCTCGTTAACTTTGTTCAGTGCCATTAAGGCGCGCATTTACCGCATAGACACCATTGCTCCATTCACTTCTATGAGACTTTTTTGTTGGTTTGCCCTTGCTCTGTCATCCGGTCAATGTTCTGGGCTTGTTGGTGGCCTTAGGGGGCTTCGGGCACTGTTCGGGTACTCTGTTAGCGAAACTACGATTTCCATGAGCGCTCGCTTTGCGTGCTCATTTCTGATTGGCTCCCATCGCGGCAGCCATTTTGTGTTTTCGCAGATAGAGTATCCTACGCAGGGCTTGGACTCTGCTCCACAGTTTAACCCTTCGCCTACCACATAAGTCTTATTTAAAGGGATAGTAATGTTTCATAATAAAAGCAGCTCTAATTAATCATCATAGTATGTGGAATTTGGAGAGTGTTATTTCAGTTCTGTCAGAGTTGTAGTTCAAGAGTAATTCAATAACAAAGTGTCCTCCTCCTGCCTCTTTTACTGATGTAACACTTTTCAGCCAGATCCGAAGGGAGGTGCCCGGGTAGACTGCAGAGAGGGACAATCTTCAATTAAGATAAGGGAAAAACCTGAAAAGCTTGTCAAGGGGGGCAGGGCTTTCATTGTTCTAATAGGAAGAAGATTGTGCCCTGCTGTTATCTATCTGGTCTTACAACTAGATTCCCCATCTGAGAAGAGATGGCTTACACTAGGTAAAAGGGGCGGGAGGGGAAACTTTGCTTGTGAATATCTCTTAAACCATAAAGGTTTGAGAGATAAGACTTATATCATTCTTCATATTTTTTTAATGCCTACAAAATAAAATAAAGTTAAAACGAAGTATTACTATCTCTTTAACGTTTCTGGGGTGAAATTATTTATCATACACATTGTTTTGTGGGTGTTTTGATACTTTGACCATTTGACTCTGTGAGAATGTCTACTCCGTTAGACCTTGGGGCTAAACCTAAGACAAAGGACACTGGGGTGTCTGTGTCCCCCATTGCTCCTCATGTCACTCAGGGTTACCTAGCGAATACTCAGGTCATGTTTGCCCAGCATGCTCTGCTGCCCCTGAATTCCCTGCAGGGCCTCCAGCCATGCACTAGAGCCAGCATGGATGCAAGAGTTTAAGGCTACTACCAGGGACCTCTGGTCCACCTTACAACTCCTTCCATCCACTTTACAGAGGGTCTTCCACTCGTGGCAGACCCCCGGCCCTATCAGATATTCCCTGCTTAAACCGCCAGGTGTACCTGATGTGTCTGACTCCTCTTAGGAGGAATTATTGGTGGACTGTTCAGCTGTTCCTTCAGCTCAGTTTTTTGAGGACCTTTGAGGCTGACCCCATTCTCTCGGCTGAGGGCTTGATCAGGGCTGTGTTGACCATCATGAACATTTCCTTGGTACAGGAGGCTTCTTCTGACACCTCTGATATGTTTCAGGAGCCTGTTAGGCCCAATACTTGTTTTCCACCTAACCCCACCCTTGACCGCTTGGTGTCTGAGGACTGGAAGTTTCCAGACAAGAAACCATCTATGTCTAGGAAGTTTGCTAAGCTTTTCCTGTTCTCTGAAACGGCCCTCACGCAGTGGGTGCATCACCCCCCAAAGTGGATGCCCCTGTTTCCAGGCTTTCTAAGTCCACTGCCTTGCATGTGGCTAACACCTCTGCTCTCAAAGACTCGACTGATAAGAAGCTTGAGACCTCTCTCAAGGCTACTTTTGTGATGGCTGGCTCTGCCCTCCGCCCTGCATTTGCTGCAGCATGGGTGAATAGGGATGTGGCTGATTGGACTGAACAGCTCAATTCACTGTCCGTCAGGGGGCCCCTACTGCTGACATGTTGCGGTTTCTCACTAACATTGCTGAGGCTCAGCATTATGTCTCTGCTGCCCTGTTTGACGCTGTGTGTATAGTAGCCAGGACATCTACCATGTCTGTGGTAGCCAGACGTGCTCTTTGGCTCAAGATCTTGTCTGCTGACAAGGCCTCCAAGAAGGCTCTCCTGTCTTTGCCTTTTCAGGGCTCCTCCCTGTTTGGGCCGGAGCTCAAGGATCTCATCAGCGAGTCAACTGGAGGGAAGAATACTCAACTGCCGTGGTCCTCTGCGCGCCTCATCCAAGCCTAAGCAGCAATGGAGACCTAAGAGCCCAAGGCTTCCAAACCTCCTTCTGCAGGACTCGCCAAACCCGGATCCCCACCCACAGGTAGGTGGCCGCTTACGCCACTACCTCTCGGCTTGGGAGGCCTCCATGGTGGACCCGTGGGTTTTACAGGGTACAGGATTCCCTTCACCTCCCTTTCTCCTTCCAGGACCTACTTTTCTCGTTCTCCCTTGGGAGCGGAGAAGCGCCGCCTTTTCGAGGAAGTAATTCAGGCCCTTCTGGACAAGGCGGTCCTGTAACCAGTTCCTCCTCAGGAGAGGGGCTTGGGATTCTACTCCAACCTCTTTGTGTTTTCCAAGAAGGACGGCGTCTATCTTCACATTTTGAATCTGAAAGATCTCAACTCCTTTGTGGTCCGGTCCCAATATCGCCAGGAGTCACTGTGCACAGCGATAGCGGCCATGTCCCCTGGGGAATTTCTGACCTCTCTGGATCTTCAGGATGCCTATCTGCACATCTCTATTCATCCAGAGAGTCTGCAATATCTCCACTTTTCCTGCGACCGAGGGCATTTCCAGTTTTCTGTCCTCCTCTTTGGCATGACCATGGCTCCTCAAGTCTTCAACAGAATCCTAGGAGCATTGATCTCCTTCCCAAATCGGGACAGCATCAGGGTGACTCCATATATGGACGGCCTCTTCTGAAGGCCTCTTTTCTGAAACTTCTTCATCAGAAGCTGCAGGACTGCATTCATGCTCCCTCCCATCACAGGTGGATCATCAATCTGGACAAGTCGGACCTTGTTCCTTCCCAGGGGATGGTCTTTCTGGGCATCCTCTTTGACACCCAGAGAGGGATGGTATTTCTCACGGACGAAGTGGCTAATCAGATAGCACTGACGGTCCAGGCTGTCCTTTCTCAGGATTTGGTTCCAGCCAAGAAGTTGTCATCCTGGGTGGGAAAGTTAATTTCTACCATAGAAGCAGTCGCGTTTGCCATGGCTCATACCAGGGAACTTCAGAGGCTTCTAATCCTGGCATACAGGGGTCAACCAGGTCTCCTGGAAAGATCCCTATCTCTCAGAGCTCTTCCTGGTGCCCTTCTAGACAACAGTCATGACGGATGCCAGCCTCTCCGGATGGGGAGCAGTACTGGAATACTTGAGCGTTCAGGGCCGGTGGTTCTAGGAGGAGTGTCTCCTTCCCATCAATGTCCTGGATTTCCAGGCGATATTTCATGCCCTAGATCACTGGACACGGCAACTGGAGGACTGCACGGTCAGGGTACAGTGGGACAACACCACAGTGTAAGCCTACATTAACAAGCAAGGTGGTACAAGAAGTCTTGCAGATTGGCTTGAGGTCAAGGCTATTTTATCATTGGCAGAGGAGCATGTTCCTGCCATTCCCGCAGTTCATATTCCTGGCGTAGACAACGTTCTGGCAGACTTCTTCAGTCGGCACACGGTGGACAGCGGAGAGTGGGAGCTACATCCAGAGGTGTTCAACCTCATCATCCAGCAGTGGGGTCTTCCATGCATCGACCTGATGGCAACCAGACACAACAGGAAGGTTCCAATGTTGTGCTCTCGCTGGGTGGATCCCCTGGCTCTGGCAGTGGATGCCTTGTCGATCCCGTGGATATATCCTCTGGCATACATCTTTCTTCCCATTCCCCTGATGAACAGGGTGCTACGGAAACTGAGACTGGAGCTCTGCCCAGTCATTCTGATTGTACCGTACTGGCTTCAGCATGCTTGGTTTCCGGAGCTTCTGGACCTCTCCATGGCGGAACCTCTTCAACTACCCCCGTTCTTGTGAGTGCCAGAGAACATATTGCATACCCCTCTAGCACTCAAGGGGTCAAACTATACACAAATGTACGGGTTCTTTGTATGGCACATTTATTTATATCTTTCTTTTACGGGTATATGAAGAGAAGGTAAAGATAAGAGAAAAAAGAAGGAGATAGAAGAAGCCGGACAGTGGATGACAGCCAAGTGTAACACAGATGAGCTAATGATCGGTGCTTGAAAGTATCTCACCAATCTTAGCTTTTTTTTTTTCCCTTTGATGTTCCCATTATTGCTGCTATTTAGTGCTGTTTTGGGAGCTTAATTCACAAACAGACATTTGGCTTGAAGTCATTTTCTGTGGCCTAACGTTCGTTGTGCTTTCAACTGGTAGGGCAATTGAACAGCTCTCTAGCACTTTTTGCTAAGCAATGTTATCCAGTTTTGCCATACAGTCTGTTTTAACTGATTTCTTTAAATCAAGGTCCTGCTCTGCTTCTTCTGTTCTGCTATGGTCTGTATTTCTTTCTTGGCTTTGCTAACCGAAAACTGGGTGATCTCCGGTTGGTGCTGTGGTGTAGAGGGCTGGCAGTAGGAGGACCTTTGTTTTAAGTTTCCTACCTCCTTAAAGGGATAGTAATACTTCATTTTAACTTTATTTTGTAGGTATTAAAAAAACATGAAGAACGATATAAGTCTTATCTCTCAAACCTTTATGGTTTAAGAGATATTCACAAGCAAAGATTCCCCTCCCCGCCCCTTTTACCTAGTGTAAGCCATCTCTTCTCAGATGTGGAATCTAGTTGTAAGACCAGACTGATAACAGCAGGGGACAATCTTCTTACAGTAAAAACAATGAAAGCCCTGCCCCCCTTGACAAGCTTTTCAGGTTTTTCCCTTCTCTTAATTGAAGATTGACCCTCTTTGCAATCTACCTGGGCACCTCCCTTCTTCTTTGGCCGAACAGTGTTACATCAGTAAAAGGGGCGGGAGGGGGACACTTTGTCATTGAATTAGTCCTGAACTACAACTCTGACAGAACTGAAATAACACTCTCCTAAGTCCAAATGCTATGATGATTAATTAGAGTTGTTTTTATTATGAAACATTACTATCCCTTTAAAGGAAAATCTCTATATCCCTTGGTCCTGCATCCCTTTATGTACTACGAGAAAAGGATTAATCAGTAAGTAAGTAAAAAAAAAAAAAAAAAAAAAAAAAAAAAAATATATATATATATGCTACCAAGGGTTAAGCACTCTCACCAACAGGTAACAATGGGACCGGGTGTTCCAGAAGTGTATACAGACAATAGATAAGCTGTGCACATTTAAACCAATTTAATGGGAAAAGATGCAACGTTTCGGTCCTCAGATCGGGACCTTTATCAAGCAAACATTTGTTACATATGTTTGCTTGATAAAGGTCCCGATCTGAGGACCGAAACGTTGCATCTTTTCCCATTAAATTGGTTTAAATGTTTTGTAAAAACCGTGAGTGCACAGCTTATCTATTGTCTATATATATATATATATATATATATATATATAGATATAGATATAGATATATATATATATATATATATATATATATATATATATAGATATATATATAGATATATATAGATATATATAGATATATATATATATCAATCAAATTTTCAGTGCTAGATGGGTGCTCAGCATTTTGCACAATGCACTTTGCACCCCTGTGGCACTCGAAGGTTTAAGCCTGTGCTTTGAAGAAATGAAAGGTCACCAAATCATTTATCCCCTGTGATGCAGTTGATCTGCCCCAGAATTACTCCTCTCAACTTTTGCATGTCTCTGTTATTTTGTAGTGTGACTTTGACACAAATATTTTAATGTTTATTTTTTTTTCCTTGCAGCCATCACCATGACAATAAGAGAAGACGATCTGATGAATTCCGACCTCAGGGTTACCACCAGCAGGATTTCAGAAGAATGGGATCAGACCACCGTCCTCCTATGGGTTACCATGGTCAAGGACCTTCTGACCACTACCGCTCATTCCATCCTGAAAAGTCTGGGGAGTATAAAAGTTCTACTCAGCAATCGTCTACTCTTTCAGATCCTCGATCTCCCCCAGTCCAAAGATCTCCTCATGATTCCAAGCCTCCAATGGACAGGTCCTCAGAACAGAAAAGCTCAGATTACAATTGGAACTCTCGGAAAACCTAGAACTGACTAGTTAAGAGCATAAGTGACAGACTTGTCTGCAGGGGGCACTTGTAGCAATTGGTACCTTGCTGCTATCTGCTTGCTATAATCCACTCCTTCGAGTGTAATATGTTCTGAGCTCCTTCCATATGGCTGCTGTTAGGAAGGATTCCCAACATCCGTGCCAATAATATGGATGTGACCAGGCATATCAATCACCTATACACTTCTTTAGTGTTTTTAAACCATTTCATAATGAGCCAGTATATCCTCCTCTTGCTTAAGTGGAGGTGGGCTTCAGGACTCAGAATATGGCATAAAAAAAATGTCTCTTGAAGGATGAAGCTGGCAAGCTTTTACTGTGATGATTCAGAGCCATGAAGACTGATAAGTCTGATGCATTTTATATGACTCGGATAGAGTCTCAAGAAGCTTTCAAAGCTACTGATACAAATTGTACCCACAAATATCAGTGCTTTCCTTTTCAGACTTATGTGCAATGCATTGCAGCAAAAATGTCTGCAGGAAGTAGGAACAAGAGAACTGATGCATCTGTCTAAGGGTTAAGTAAAATGGAAGGCGGGGCAAAGATCAAAGGAATGGACCTGATCTTTTCAACCTGTCCAACATTTAATAATGTTCCCTTCCTCCTTTGAGACCCCTGCACTAAATGGTAGCAGTTGTGGGGCAAAACAGCTGCACCATACAGGACAAATCAGATTTAAAATGGGTTTTTAACACTTTGAATGCCAGAGGTGTCTCAGACACTTAGTGACCCAGATCTCTAGCATTCAACGGGTTAAAAAATAAAGTTTAATGGTTAGTGTACTCCAAACTTGCTTCCAAATCTTCTTAGTACATCAACTTTTTGTGCTTTGTCCGTTACAGAAGGTCACATTTCATAAAACTGGAGATCTGATAAATGTGCTTGATGAAATGAATCTTGTGAGTGCTAGAGTGGTCTCCAGCATATTAGGAGCAATGCAATTAAAGAGTATCCCCCTTCTCTGTAATGGCAGAGAAGAAGATTCTACCAATGCTCGTTAGCCCCCCCTTCTCTTCCTTCTTGTGCACACTGCATTTTAAAGATTAGTGATCTAATAAATAGATCTCTTGACGCATACCATGTTAGTGTTCTGTAACCCTGTGAATGCTAGAGGGGTGAGCAAAACATAACTTCTCAATGTGTTACACATCCCTTTGGCACTCAGAGGTGACTTTTAGAGGACCAGAGGGGGTTTGTAATACCTTGCTTTGCAATGAGTTGCAAAAGGGTTAAAACACCAACTGGACCAAGGATACAAGAATGTGCAAAATGGATAATATAATAATGTGAAAAATAGATGTTACGGTCCATAGAAAATACTAATTGGAGAGTGCAATTATTGCTACAGCTGTGTAGCACATTGACAGAGCACAGATTTGTATTTAATATTTGTATTTGAAAAGCATTTCTTTACTAAATAATTTCAGAATAGAATATTAAAGTGCCAAGAGCAACACTGGGGCACCTGCTACCAGACGTGGCTTCTTAGAAACCACCTCATCCTGCAGTACCCTCGTGGTATCCATGGAGAATTATGATTTACTCGTACATTTTGAGAACTCATGTGAATTGTAGCCTTCAGTGAGTGAGTGTTTGTCACTGGCAGTTTGATACAAGGTATAGAACACACTTCAGCTTGTTTGCGTTTCCAATATCCTGTTTCTTGAAATTCTGCTTACACCAAAAAAAAGTGGATATTGTTAATGAATAAACAAATGGTGTATATTCCCACTACAGTATTAGGACATAAGTAATCTATGAACTTTTGGTTTATTTGAGCTTTTAGCAGAAGGTTTGTGTATATATCCAAATTCTGCCAGGGAATCACTGCCAGGGAACTTTGCTCAAAATGTTCTTAATACTTCCCTTTTCATCCTACTTCTCCCTTGGTAAGATGGGATGGTACACTAATTTACACACCATTATTTATTTATAAGTAATTGTACAGATTTATTTTTCACTCTAGAGTAAACTATATTTGTCTAAATACGGATCTGTGAATCAGTAGTTTTAAACGAAAAAAGTTTGTATGCCACCTATTATTCTACACATGAAGAAATGTATTCTCATTTCAAATACTGATGTGAAATCTCTGAGACTTTGAACAGTGCAACTGGGATCTTCACAGAGACCAGAATTGTGTCAGAGCTGGGTATGTCTTCTGGGCCTCAAATAAATGAACTAAATTGTAATGGCTGTCGTGGAAGTTTTTGGATGAAATTGACCAAACGCCAGTGAAATTTGTCTCCAGAAGGGATCATCTTTTTTTTTTTTTTTTTTTTTTTTTTCTTCTTCTTGTTTGTCCATTCTTGATAGTATTTAACCTACCTAAAATTAAAAAAAAAATTATATATATAATTTACATTAGCAAGGTATTGCTTTAAAATAAGTTTGCTTTAAGCTATGATTAAATACTAACTGATCCCTGTCACTTTCTCTGAGGCACTGGTTTAATATTAATCTTTATTTAAAGTGGATGTGTCACCTCTGTATAACTTAGCATAAATAGTTAGGCTGTAACCATCTTATTTTTTTTTCTAAAGCTTTATTTGGTGTAAATGTTATAAAGTCTGTCCTGCATTCTCGCTCTGCTCCCCTCACTTTATCCAGCCTCCTCCGTTGACGGAGGCTTCTGTCTGTAAGCTTGAGTGGTCTCATTGGCTAGATATCGATCTCTGACAATGAACCGCTCCAGCTTACAGACAGAAGCCTTAGTCATCAGAGGAGGCTGGATAGCGGGAGGAGAGCAGAGGCAGAGCTACATACTGCGGTTACAGAGCAGGCAACCTCAGTCTTTGCGGAAGTAGCTGAAGGACAGACTTTATAACTTAATTTAAACATGAAATAAAGCTTAACAAAAATTAAGACACTTTTAGTAATATTCGATATGTAGCCTAACTATATATGCTAAATTATATAGACGTGACACATCCACTTTAAAATTTTCGCCTCCCTCTCCATTCAGTGACTGCTCCTTCTTTTAGAAGATGCTGACTCTGGTAGCTCAAACAGATGCTGCTCACGGGCTCCAATAGGGTTGGTAACCCAACTCTGCATTCAGACTGAGGGAGATAATTCCCTCTTCTGAAAGCTTTTACCAAATTCAGAATGCTAACCTTTGTTGTAATTGGTGCTCAGGACTTGGTGAAAGCACGCGGTGAGAAATATCTCCCTTGGTCTGAACAGTGAGTAAAGTTACCATAACTACTAGAACTTTGTGGGTGGTGTCTGGTCAAAGAATCAAAGAAACAGAGCAGTCATCTTCTGAATGAAGTAGCTGGAGAGGGGGAATTTTAAATACAGATTATTTTTAAACTAGTATTTTAGAGAGAGTCACTTATCAGTTACACTCTAAAATAAATTACTGCTGTTTGCTTTAAACTTATTTTTAAGCATTAACGGTTTGAGTGCCAGAGGGGTGTGCAACGCGTCGCACATTCTTTTGGCATTCTGAGGGTAAATTCACTTTAACCAAAAGACCTGTTTCCTACAAAGTATTGACAAGTTTGACCTGCTATTATACGCATTGTATTCCCCCCCCGTCATAGATGAACTTTGAGTGCCTTATCAACTATTTCTATAATAATGTGAAAAAGCCATGAATAATTGTAATTGTCAGTGGGAAAAGTAAGAATTGTGTTGTGACTGAAATTCTGGATTATATAACAATGAGTTGTTCAAAGTATTGTCAGTGTCTCTATCAGGAGCATGATTAAAGTTAGTTTTCCACCAGAGAACCACAAACTTCCCAGCAGAATTCTGTTGAATTTTGGGGTTCAATAATAATTGCGTACAATGTTTAGTTGTAGGATTCTTTCTGTATTTTGTCCATGTTAACATCTCATACAACCATACTGAAGAGTGTTTACAAAAGAGAGCCTTGAAGGTTTTTTTAGTTTTTCTAGAGTGAGAAGTCCACCGATTATATGATATAATAACAAATTGTCTGAGTGTGTGTGTGCGTGTGTGTGTGTTTTGAGTGCAAATATGAATAGAACCATAATGTGGGTACTACCTGGACCACAACAACATTTTATTGTTATCCATTTCTCTCCTAAATATGTCTGGCAATACATTATGGTTATGCACAATATATGGAGTACCTGTACTGTAAGGGTTATTTATGATTGATGGAAGAAGAATTGCTAGTGTTCATTTTACACTGTCTGTATGAAACACTAATGTTCTCCAGTTCAGAAAAAAAACTATTTCTCACATTAAAGATTTTATTTTTGTGGTCGCTTTCCTGAATTATGGTTATTTTTTTTATTTTCTTATAAGTAAAAATGGAGACCAGCGCATTACAGTAAATGGGTTTGGGTTACTGTTAGAATACTTATACTTTTATAGTGTTGAAAGGAATAGTGGGCTTTATGTGTAAAAGAAAACAGGTGCACTTCTGGACCCAATCAGCTACATCTTAAGGGAGATAAATATCAATTTTAACAGTTTGCGTTCCAGAGGGGTGCTTAATGCACTAGTTAGCAATGCTTTGGGCACAACAGGTTAAATGGGGCTCTTAGCCCCTTGGAAGCTAGAGCGGTCTCCTGTGTATTGCAAAAGCAATCTGTTGGAGATGTCTGGCAGTCAAGGGGTTTAACCATTTGAGTGCCAGAGGGGTATGCAGAGTATTGCAGAGCAATACTTTGCATACCCCTCTGGCACTCAAAGGATTAAAAGCCCCTTGCAAATAAAGGAGAATTTGGGATATATTTATTTATACCCTGTGGGGCAGTTGGTGGATTACCTCAGAATTGCACCTCACTTCTTTCAAACATTTCTCTTTTGGTAAAAATGATTTGAATTCACTGTATTTCTCTGCCACGTCAACACATTGCCACCCAGAGGGTTGAATACACTGGGCCATATATACACATGCAAAGGGGAGAGCAATTGAGGGGGCAAACCTTGCTTGCAATCAGGTGGATTTTTAACCCATTGAGTGACTGACAGACACATAATTTGTTGCTTCAATATGTCTTCCACACCCCTCTGGCACTTAAATGATTAAAGCCACAAATAAATATATGGGCATTCTTCTTCTATAGTTTGCCTTTTGTTTTTGCACACAATTTCTCCACATTTTCTGAACATGTTGCCCAATATCGTTTGTCATGTCTATCTTTGTACATATTTTTTTATTTGTACATTTTTTTTCCTAAACCATCTTATACATTTCTTAAAAAAAAAAAAAGAGGGGGGGTTCTTTTTCAGCCAGTTTAACACCTTAAGGATCAGAAGGGTATGCAGTACATTAGAAAGCAATGCATTGCATACCCCTCTGGTCGTTAAGGGGTTAATTTCTTCACCTGTTGAAAACTACAATTCTCCTTATTCCCAACCAGCTGTTTGGTGATGATTGGAGTTGTAGTTCACAACAGCTGCAGAGTCAGAGGTTGGCTACTTTTGATATAGACCAGGGTTGTTGGCACACACAAATCTGTGTCTGTAACATGTATTTTATAAACAGTGTATAGTAACTAAAAGTATTTGGAAAGCTGTGCCACATTAAGAGGACTAACACGAACATTGCTATGCCAAAGAATCCTAGTGGCCCCTATGAATTTTACCTTTGCTCCTTAGTATAATTTATAACCTCTTCAATCACTCCGAGATGTCATGTCCATGGAAGTAGACATGATGGTTGCTGGTAGGGTCACAGATTCTCAGTCTGCTTACTGCACATTGCAATCTTAATGCTTTAAAGCAATAGTAATATTTCTATATAAATGGGGCTTTGATTAATCTTAATAGTTTTTGGGCCATGTAGAGCTTTATTACAGTACAGTCCCATTTGTAGTTAGAGTAATTGAATTATAAAGTATTACCCTTTCTCCTCTTTTACTTATGTAACACTACAACAAAACCGGATGGATCACAGCAAGGGACAATCTACTGTGCGCATAAGGAAAAAAATGCCTTCTTTTGTCAAGGGGGACAGGGTTTTCCTTATGCTGACAGCCTGAAAATTGTCCCTTGCTGTGAGCTGTTCGGCCAGATGACCGCATTCCCCATCTGAGGGGAGGTGGCTTACAATAGGTAAAAGGGGTGGGAGGGGACACTTTATAATTCAATTACTCTTTAGCTACACATTGGACAGTATTGTAATAAAGCTCTACATGGACCAAAAACTATGAAAATTAATTGCACACCTCTCTGGTTCTTCAGCTCATTCAGTGTGTAAAAACTGCCAACTGCTGCAATGTCTGCCTCCATGGACGTGCTCTCTAGAACTGTAATTTTGTGACAAAATCCACAGCATTATCTGGCTACAGTACAGCAAATGGGTGAAGGGGTAGTATTGTTGCTGCTTGTTGCCTCCTTAAATCTTGGTGCAGAGACCCACATGAGCAGTTCTATCTTTAGGAAACAAATGGTCTAGACTAGTAATAGTGTTGTATTCTTAAAAGACAAGTGGGACAACTTGTTAACATAATTGAATAATGATAAAACATAAGTCTGCACAGCATCTTCTGATGAACTGCTTTATTTGTGATAATTTGTCTTGAAGGGAGAAGCAGAAAACTCCAGTTAGTAGACCAGATCCAATACATGTTTATGTTCGTAGAGATACAAACATAGTCCTTGTGTGTAATTAGTACATGGTCATCACATTGATTTTTTTTGTAGGTGACACTGACATCACTAATACTTGCACTGCTGTCCAGAAATGGTCAGGAAGTCATTTTGTTTTTATTTGTAATAAAAGTACAGTTTCACCATCTGAGTGCCAGAGAGGTAAGCAACGCATTGCTCTGCAATGTGTTGCATACCTCTCTGGCACTCGAGGGGTTATTTTTATATATATATATATATATATATATATAATATATATATATATATATAATAGATGGATATATATCTCCACTCATGCTCACTATATCCACTTAACAGGGTGCTGCAGAATGTTGAATATTTGTAGAATAAACTGTGCATCACAGCTTTATATCCAGTTTTGTACCAACATTACTGGTTAAACATATTGCAACATTTCGGTCCACACTTGGGACCTTTGTGAGTGCGCGGTTTATTCTACATACATATATGCACATTGTAACTAATAATGTTTGTTGCTTGAGGGTAGTCTTACATGCAAAATATTGATGCGTAGCAAGCAACCCTAGGCATATGATGGGCTGAATATTTAAAGGGATAGTAATGTCTAAAATAAAGAAGAGCTCCAAGTCTTCTCTGTTCTAAACATAACACTTTGTGCTATGTTTGATAACTTACTTTTCTGTAGTTTTAAACATATTAAATGAAAAAGGATCCCCCTCCCACCCCTTCTGGCCGCATTACTCTGGGTGGACAGAGGCAAGGGACAAACATTAAGCAAAGGTGGGCAGGGTTTTCCTATACATACTGGCTAAAGTTTGTCCCTCACTGCATCCGTCCAGTCCCAGGACTGGATTGCAGCTCTAAGCGGAAGTGGCCAGAAGGGACTATCCCTTTAATCTTTGTAACTATACACCTTTGTCCAGAGATGAAGCAGGGGCAGACAACCGTGGCTGCAAACTGACCTACATCTCCAGTAATTGCTGGCTTTGGGTTGTCGTCAACAGCAGCTGGTTGACTGTCCCTACAAGATGATTAATTTCCCAAATTAGCCTTTGAGTGACATATTGCAAAGCTTTATACCCCTCCTACGCTCAAAACGTTTTAATGGCAAGCATGGGCCATTCAGATAGTCATATAGATGTTGTTCTGGATCAGTGTAAATGCACCATAGGGGAAAAAATACAATCTCTGGTTATCCAAATGGAACTCTTAACCCCTTGAATGTTGTAGATGACTTTGCAATGTGCTATTAACTTCTCTAGCACTGCAGTCTGAGAATGTGGGGAATGTTTGATGCATGTGGTGCTCTTGTGTTAATCCAGAGTTGCAGATGTTCAGCTTACTCAAGGTGGTCCATAAATGTGACATAGGCACCTTCCTTGTGTATGGAAATGTATGCAGATCTGAGAACAAGCTGTCGGGATGCGCCATCAGTTTGAGTCTCAGTGAAATGCATAGTGTCATATTGTTACATCCCCAGCTAGCACAAACTCTGTATTGAGTCAGTTGTGTGATACTCAAAGGTTTAAAGGTGTTCATTCTGGTCTATGTATTTGGCCATAAATGGAAAGATGTAGACTTTTGGCCTGTAATTATTAATTTATATTTGTGAAGAGATGTCACAGTGATTTTCCCATGTAAATAGATTGATTATATAGTATGTATTAATTTTTCCTACGTTGTAAAACTGCTGTACTTTTCATTATTGTATATTAAAATATAACAGATTTTTCAGAATTGCAGCTTTCCTGTAAGTTACTTCTCTTGCTATATTTCCTGGTGGAGTCTGTGACTCTTGATCAGTGGCAAATCAATAGACTTCACATCTGTAACAATTGTTTCAATACGGTTGTTGTTTTTAGCCCTTTGAGTTTCAGAGGGGTACTCTTCTCAATGCGTTGCGTACCCCCTGTCACTCAAAGGGTTAACTGTGGATTGCCTAACACACAGGTCTGTACTAGAGTCTTCTCTACAATCTTTCTGTGAAATGGTAATAAAATAGCAGTTCACAGTCACCCTGAGCTTCTCGTCAACAGCGACTGCATAGGCAGAGCTTAACCCTTTAGGGGCCAAAGGGGAGTGTAATACATTGCTAAAATAATAGACCAAGGGGGAGCATTAAATATAGCTTATCTAGATTTCAGTAAATCATTTGACACTGTCCCTCATAGAAGACTCAATAATAAATTGCAGTGTTTGAGTCTGGATGCAAAAATAGTTAAATGGATGAAGCAATGGCCGAGTGACAGGAGACAGAGGGTGGTAGTCAATGGAGAATATTCGGATGAAAGGAGTGTTACTAGTGGAGTACCTCAGGGATCTGTACTGGTGCCCATTCTTTTTAATATTTTTATTAGTGATATTGCAACAGGTCTTCAAGGTAAGGTATGTCTTTTTACAGATGATTCAAAGACCTGCAAAGGGTAGACATTCCAGGGGGAATAAATCAAATGATTTAGGTAAATTAGAAGAATGGACAAAAGTGTGGCAGCTGCAGATTAATGTTGATAAATATAAAATAATGCACTTGGGACATAAAAATCCAAAGGAAAAATATACTATTAAGGGTACTGTGCTGTCGGAGACAACAGAGGAAAGGGATTTGGGAGTAATTATTTCTTATGTCTTAAAGGTTGTCAGGCAATGTAATAAAGCGGTGGGGAATGCAAGCAGGGTGCTGGGTTCTATAGCTAGGGGCATTAGTAGCAGAAAAAGTGGTCATGCCACTCTACAGATCTCTAGTTAGACCTCACCTAGAGTATTGTGTACAGTACTGGAGACCCCATCTCCAGAAGGATATAGATACTCTAGAGAAAATTCATAGAAGGGCTACTAAAATGGTGACTTTTTTACAGGAAAAGAAATATCATGATAAACTAAAGAATCCGAACGTGTATATCTTGGAGGAGAGAGAGGGGGGATATGATAGAGACATTCAAATACATGAAGGGATTCAACAAAGTGCAGGATGGAAGTATATTTCAAAGGAGTAAAAATGTTAGGACAAGAGACTATAGTCTAAAACTAGAGGGACACAGGTTTAGACTTAATGTAAGAAAGTTTTACTTCACTGAGAGGGTAGTAGATAAGTGAAATAGACTACCAGCAGAAGTGGTAGAAGTTAATACAGTGACAGAATTTAAGCATGCATGGGATAGGCATAAGTCTATCCTGTACATAAGAAAAGACCAAGGACCAAAAAAGGTTTGAGGTTTTTACAGTAGGAAAATGGGCAGACTAGATGGGCCGAATGGTTTTTATCTGCCGTCCTATTCTATGTTTCTATTGCTTCCTAGTGTGTGGTATACCCCGCTACTCCTTATTGGGTTAAAAGGAAAATATCTTCTCATTTGGCAGAAAATAAGTTTTAAAAAAAATATCTGGATCCATGCAGCCCAATAAGAATCGTATCAGTCATTTGTGGGTGAGAAAAAATGTCCCCCTCTGCTGGTGTGGGACTGAATAACACCAGGAAGTATGCAGGATGGTTATTAAACATCCCATTCCTAGCAGTCTGTTGGGAATGCAAGTGCAGTCTTATGTGACAGCTGAGAGATGTCAGTTTTTGCATTGGGGGTTTCTGGAATGTTGGAAATATTTTCTTCTTTGATTGTATTATCTTCCCGGATTATATCTCTCTTGTTCACAAAAGGACTTATTCCTTGACTTTAAGATGGAAGACTGTAATGGTGATGAGAACATGTCTTCTTTCTCGAAATTGAAGAGGAAAAAAAAAAAACTCTTCCCTCCAGAAGCTTTTTTTTATATAATTTCCTCCAGGTTTTCACCAAACATCAAGGCACCTGACAAAAGCAGAGCTATTAACTTAGAAGTTGTATTCGATCCCCATGCTTTTAGCCATAATACCTGGCAAGAATAGATAGGATAGGGCTATCAATCTGGTGATGTCAAGAGGCACCACATGAATAATTTGTTGCCTTCTTCATAACTGATACTTGTTTAAGTAATTTTGATCTTGAGATAGATAATTGTATCTTATTTTCCAGCTTGGATAGTCATATGTGCATAGTACATGTTATACAAGCCATGTATGTAACTACCTTTACGTTTTGCCCTAAAATTGCATACTGTTTTTGTAATGCTCTCTTAAGGATGTGCCATGTTCCAGAGGAAGTAGGCTCTGTTTTACCAAATGGACAATATCTGCATCTATTTTTGGAGGTGTGACCCATGATTTTACATCTCCCTCGTTAAATTGATACATACTTTGAAATCTTTTGGAGACACCTGGTTTCCTGTCCCATAGATTTCATTCTAACTTGATCAAGTCAAAAATTGATTGCTTGTATAGGAAACACTGGAGCATATTTCATCTTAACTAAGATGGCTTGAACTAGATGGACGCAAGTCTTTTTTCAACCTAAATTACCATGTTACTATGTATATATTACTATGTTACTATAGCTGCATCCATAATATCTGGTTCTTGAAGAGAATCTGAAAGCCCCAGCGTCTTATACGCATTTTTTAAGAAGAGATCATCAACAATCTCACCTTGTTCCACAAATGACATTTGAGATTCTGGATTGGGTTCCTCTTCATCAATACGAGAAGCTGTTTCTTCACCTGGATCTAAACGTTGTCCTTTTTCTCTGTCGTCCAATATAGCTTACAGGTACCATGGGGAGGCGACAGCTCCTCCTAGTAGACTGGAACAATTCTCCAATGAATTGCAGGCGGTGGAGCCTCCCTCTCCTCCCTAGCAGGCTACCTAATTGCTTCTCTCCAGTTAGATGTGTTCCATCACCCTGGTAGGAAGGCTATGAACAATTCTGCTTAGTTGTTTTATTATTTTTCCTTCTAGATGGGTTGTCAAAATTCCCCCATTAGGTGGATTACCATTACTGACTTCCCCTTGGTGGATTGCTCAGTTTACAGGAGCTGCTTGTGGACCCTTTAGCCCTGGGAGAGAACCATGTAACTCACGTCTCTACCTCCAAAATGAGTCTCTTTATGAGGCGTCTTCCTTATAATGGTAATCTGAAGAAAAGACCTGCAGAAAAAGGTGAGCGACCCTTTGAGTGCTATGGTCCACTTGTCCCTCAGCCCCCTTCCATGCAAGAGTTTCTTTGGAGTTCTCTGTAACTCCTGCACTCATGTTGGGTATTTCTGTTCTGAAGGTCCTTGGAGCATTTTGGGCAGTTTTGTGGTAATTAACCCCTACCTTTCCATTATTTGGGCTGTTGGGGGTCTTATTCTTCATTCTCACACTTTTACTTTTAAATACGTTCATGTTTCTTAGTGTGTTTATGTGTTTTTACACACTTTTACCTTATTAGTTATTTTTGCACATTTTACCGTAAGGCCACAATGCTCCATTGATCTCTATGGGACAGACATGTAGGGACATATCTCTGCAACTGCTCCGTGTACGGAGTTCAGAGATGGATCATTTTACTTGTCTACCCTCGTCTATTACTTCGGTCGACATTCCCAGTGTCTTAGGAGCTTTCGGGGGATTTGGTTCTGTTTTTTAGGTACTCTGTTTGAGAAACTATGTTTCTCATAAACCCGCTATTTGCGGACTGAATTCTGATTGACTCTCTTTGCGGTCTCCATTTTGCTTTTCCTCTCTACCAAGTATCATACGCAGGGCTTGGTCTCCTCAACTCTCCTCCTCAGGTTAAACCTTTGCTTGCCAGATAAGTGTATTTTAGCCTTTCTAGGGTGAAATCTGTAATCTGGGTGACAGTATTTGGGTATTCCTTTACTGTATTGACACTTTATTCTGTACAATGTCAGATGCACTAGGACATGGGGCTAGGACTAAGGCTAAGGACTCGGGGACATCTTTGACCCCCCCCCCTTACTGTTCCTCGTGCCAAACAGGGCTTCCCACAGAATACTCGGGTCACGTATGCCCTTCATGCTCTGCGACCCCTGCCAGGGCCTTCCAGCCATGATCAAGAGCCAGCTTGGGTCAAGGACTTAAAGTCCTCTATGGCACAGTTTACTCTTTCCCTTCAAGAGGTTCTTCAGTTTTGGATACCCCCTACTTCCTTCAGGTTTGTGACCCCTAAGGCCCCTGGTATTCCTGATTTATCTGATTCTTATATAGAGGATTCAGATGAAAATTCTGAGAATGGTGTGTGTTCTGATGCTGAGTCTTCTCATTTTCATAGAGACCCCTTTGAAGCTGACCCTGAACCCTCTGCTGAGGGTCTCATTAAGGTGGTATTAACTACCTTAAACATTCCCTCTACTACTGTAGAGTCTCAGGCTTCTTCTGACATCTTTCAGAGGTGCAAGAAGTCCTGTACAGTTTTTACATCTAATCCTACTCTAGATCAGATTAATCTGGATGAGTGAAAAACTCCTGACAAGCGTTTGGCTTTATCTAAAAGATTCTCTAAATGGTATCCCTTTTCTGAAGCTGCCTTGGCTCAATGAGCTACTCCTCCCCAGGTTGAGTCTCCCATTTCCAGGCTCTCTAAATCCACTGCATTTGTAGTTGTGGATGCTTCTGCTCTTAAGGATGTGTCTGGCAGAAAGATGGAATCTGTCTTAAAGGCTAATTTCCCAGCCACTGGAGTGTCCTTGAGGCCCACCATCGCTGCTGTCTGGGTCAATAGGGCTACTGCTGTTTGGACTGAGCAGCTGACTACTGCTCTCCTCAAGGGTGCGCCAAAAGCGGACCTTTTATCCCTGCTGGCCAAGATCTCTGAGCCGCAGCATTATGTTACTGACACTCTCCTTGACGCTATTAGACTTCAAGCTAAGGCCTCAGCCTTTTCTATGACTGCTAGGCGCATGCTGTGGTTCAAGATCTGGTCTGTTGACTTGATCTCTTAGAAATCACTGATTTCTCTTCCCTTTCAGGATACTTCACTTTTTGGCCCTGAACTGAAGACTCTTATCAGTGAGACCATGGGAGTTAAGGGCACGTTGTTGCCTCAGGTTCTCAAACGCAACCTTCAGATGAAAAGGCAGTCTTTTTCATCCAAAAAAAGGCAGTGTTTAGGGTGAACCCAGTGGGCCTCAGGCCCCGCATTCCACCCCCAAGCCCAAACAGCAGTGGAGGTCCAAACACACCTCCACCAAACCTAAATCCACCAAACTTTCTTGGGCATGATTTGACGAAACCTGGTCCCCGACCGGTAGGAGTTCGCCTGTAACACTTTTTGAGTGTTTGGACAGGTTCTGTTGCAGATCAGAGGGTATTACAGGTGGTTTTAGAAGGTTACAGGATTCCCTTCAAATCCCTACCCTCCTTCAGGTTCTTCCCTTCTTGCTCCCCTCAGGGTCAAGAGAAGCTCAGGCTTTTCAATGGGGAGGTCCAGTCTCTCTTGGACAAGGGAGTTCTGGCACCTGTCACTCAGTAGGAGGAAGCTTCAGGTTTCTACTCGAACCTCTTTGTTGTTCCCAAGAAGGATGCAGACTTTCATCCAATTCTGGACCTCAAGGCTCTCAACAAATTTGTGTACAAGACCCACTACAAGATGGAGTCACTGAGTTCAGTTATTGCCTCAATGTGTCCAGGGGAATTTCTGGCATCTTTGGACCATCAGGATGCATATCTACACATTCCTGTGCATCCAGCAAGTCAGTAGTGCCTCAGGTTTGCCTGCCACTTGGGACACTTCCAATTAATTGCTCTCCCATTCAGGCTCACGACTGCCCCTCAGGTATTCAATAGAGTTCTGGGTATTGTAATTGCCTTCCTGTGCACCAAGTGGATCCAGGTGACACCGTACATGGACGACCTTCTCCTCAAGGTGCCTTCCAGGGACCTGCTGGAGCACCAAGTTCAGGAGTGTGCTCAGATCCTCCTCCAACACGGTTGAATTCTGAATATGGACAAGTCTGCTCCAGTTCCCTCCCAGAACCTGGTGTTCCTGGGTCACTGGTTCGACACTCTGGAGAGTATGGTCTTTCTGACGGAGGATTTGATTCCGCAGCTCACCTCCAAGGTATTCCTCCCTGTCGTGGAACTCTGCTCCAGCGAGGATGTTCTCCTCTCTGGTGGGGAAGATGATTTCGACCATAGAAGCGGTTCCCTTTTCCATGGCCCATGCCAGGGAACTTAAGAGTTTTGTGATCCATGTTTGCAGGGAAAAACCGGATCTTCTGGATCACCTTATTTCCCTACCTGTGGAAGTGAGACAGACCTTTTATTGGTGGTGGGACTTTTCCAGTCTGAGAAACGGAGACCATTTGTGATCCCATACTGGACCACTGTGATGACGGACGCTAGCTTACTCGGTTAGGGCGCAGTTCCTGAGTGTTCAGGGTCGCTGGTCTCTGGAGCACAGGGCGATATCTCATGCTCTGAGGTATTGGTCCTCTCACCTGGCAGGATGCCCGGTCTGAGTCCAGTCAGACAATGCCATGGCTGTGGTTTACATCAACAAGCAAGGAGACACAAGAAGCCCAGTGGCTTGATTCGAAGTCAAAAGCTATTTTGGCTTAGGCAGAAGACAATGTGCCTGCGATCTCCACCGTGCACATCCCAGGTGTAGAAAATGTCCTTGCAGACTTCCACAGTTGACACACTGTGGATCCTGGAGAGTGGGAACTTCACCCAGCAGTGTTCGACCTCCTGGTACAGAAGTGGGGTCTTCCTTGCATACATCTGATGGTGTAACTGTTTTATTTATTGAACAACTCAGAATAACAATAACCCTCACAGGTCCAGTAATATATATACACAATATAGTACTGAAACAGGACAGGTTTACAGCAATAAATACTCACATGGGTCCAGTATATGTACAATTCAGCAACAACGAAATACTGACACAGGTCAGGTAAAGTTTATGTGATACTCAAGCGAGGCAGCAGTGAATGGGTTACTGTTAGGCCAGGAAGACTGACAGACTCTAATAGCGCAAGGCCCTTAAGACTCTCACTCTGCAGAGAGTGAACAAATAGCGGCCACAGAAGTAAACGGAGGCCCAGGACAAGCTTAACGACTGCCGTAGCAGTAATGGAGGACTGAGACTGTATGCCCGGAAGGGTACCCAACGGAGACTGCAATGATAGAAATCCTGTGGAAAATGGGACCTTCCCTGAAAGGGTTAACGAACGCTCAGACCAATGTCGACTGCTCGCTATGGAGAACAGCCTGAGGAGCCCAAAGGAAGACCAACCTCAGTTGGTGGCAGGAAAAAGGGTCAAGCGTACCGTGGTGCACAGATGGAGGAATCACACCGGAGTGTGGCCCGCGCGACACAGACTGCAACCGAGACTAGACTGCGGGAATGACAATGAGGCAACAGTGACTGTCCGGAGACAGAGAGGAACCCGGAAGACAGCCCCAAACTGAGTGCTGGATGGGGCCGCAGGCAGGCCCTGATACACGGACAATGGAGTCCTAACCGGGCCGGTACACAGAGCAAGAACGTCAGCCAATCAGAGTCAGTACACAGAGCAGGAACGTCAGCTGGGCCAGGTCGGTATGCGGAGCAGGAACAAGATAGCAGACTAGTCAGGCAGTCCGGGTCGGTACACCAAGCAGGAACGGATACAGCAGAGTAGTCAAGCAGTCCGGGTAATACACAGAGATCACATGAGAAACTGGAACAAGCGCTGGTAACAAACACCACGAAAGGGCACCGGAGAAGTGACAAGGCCCAGTATTTAAGGACAAATACTGGGCAGGAGAAAGCCACTTCAACCAATAAGAGTCAGCAGGGAGTAAAACTGACAATGTCGCCAGCATAGCACGGGCACCGTGATAGATGGCCACAAAGAAGAACTGGAAGATTCAGATGTTCTGCTCACGATGGTAGGATCCCCTAGCGTTTGCAGGGGATGCTCTGTCTATTACTTGGAGATTTTGTCTGGCCTACATCTTCCCTCCTCTTCCTCTGCTGCCCTGGGTCCTTCAGAAGATTTGGATGGACAACACCTCCGTCATCCTGATTGTGCCCTATTTGACCAGACAATCTTGGTTCCCAGAACTGTTGGCCTTATCGGCTCAGGAACAGTTTCCTCTACCCCACAGACCAGACCTCCTACTGCAAGGTTATATGTGGAAGGAGGATGTGAATAAACTGGCTTTAACTGCATGGCTGTTGAAACATCCATATTGAGATGGAAAGGATTTTCTCCAGAAGTAATTTCTACTATGATCCAGGCCAGGAAACCTGTGTCCACGAAGGCCTACCACAGGGTTTGGTCTATTTTCCATGCAATGTGTGTGGACAGGGATCTGTCCTGAAATGGCAGTATTGCCTGTTTAGGATTTTACTTTCCTTTGCCTTATAGCTCTTTAACTGTTTGAGCCCTGTTGGCTCTTGTTTTGTGTGATATGATACTATTATTCAGTGTCCATTGACACTTTGTTTGGATTGTTCTGTGTCCTGGATAGTCCCTTGGAACTCTGGTATCATGTGGATCGTCGCTTGGTCATTTCCTTAGCTTCCCACCCTGGTAGCTTAACCGCTTAAGGACCAACTGTCCAGGGAGGTTACCTGCCCTTAAGTACCGCTTTGAGCATTACCGATGCGCTGGTACAAGTGACCTGTTACACGTACCGGCACGCTGCTTTGGGGTCTAAGAGAGACCACCGCTCCAGTCTTGAAGTGGACAATTTTAGGCCCCATTTTTACTTACGGTGCTCTCGGTAGAGAACTGTAAGTAAAAAGTATGTGATGTGGCAGTCACCGGTCCTTAAGGGTATAAGGACCGTGACAGTTGTAGAACGTCATCTGGTCCTTAAGTGGTTAATGTTGGTACATCCCCATGGTACCTGTAAGCTATACTGGACGACAGAGAAGATAGGATTTTAGTCTTACCTGTTAAATCCTCTTCTCTTAGTCCAAACAGCTTACAGGTCTCCTGCCCAGTGAAAGTGACCATGCTTGGATCCTGTGGCTGGACGTGGGAGTCCTATTGGGTCCGTGCTCACAGATGTTTTCCTCTTCTTCTTCTCGCTATCTATCTCATTAGGTTTAGTGTCACAAATCTAACTGGAGAGGGGAGTGGCTAGGTAGCCTGCTATGGAGGAGAGGGAGGCTCCACCCCTGCACTTCTTTTAAGAATTGTTCCAGCCTACTGGAAGGAGCTGTTGCCTCCCCATGGTACCCATAAGCTATATGGACTAAGAGAAAAGGATTTAACAGGTAAGACTAATATCCTATTTTTTAGAGAACCCCCCTCCACTGCATGGCTTTAAAAGTCTCCTGCATGGAAGACTTCATCCAGCATAAGAACTCCTGGAACTGGGAAGGCATGTCATTGTCTGGCACTTTCCTAAGACAGTCCAGACATATCTTGGTTGTCTTATTAGCCAATATTGTATTATCGCATCCAGCACATAATTTGTGTATAGCTTGTGATTATCTTCCTTGGAAAGATTTTCTGCTGTAAATTTGCCCTTAGAGCTCTGCAATATTGAAGGAGCTGACATAATGGTCAAAGAGTTTTAAGCACCAATAGGGATAGTGAAAACCCATATAATAGTGCCTATTGTACCTTTAAATAAGGCTCCTGGATGCTCTGGACGTGTGCGTTCCATCCGTGGAAGGCATCAGTCGAGGATGGATGCAGGAGAGAAAAAAATTGTGAGGAAAATGGCATGTGTTGCATAGGTTGAATACACGCATGAGAATGATGCCCAGGAATGTTCCAATCGATCCAGCTGGGTAAGACAATAGAAAATGAAGGTGGGCTTCCTGAATACCCCTTTTAAAATCTGATCGCTTATTCCCAGCTGGAGGGGCGGAGTCAATCCCATCTTTCACGCCATCTTAATGCTGTGGATGGAAACAGAAGAAAACACGTTTGCACCGGGCCCTCCAATGGCACTGTGGGCTTTTACCTGTATAAAAGACACCTGACCACAGAAGCAATCAATCAATCAGATTCCAAACTCTCCACCATGGCCAAGACCAAAGAGCTGTCCAAGGATGTCAGGGACAAGATTGTAGACCTACACAAGGCTTGAATGAGCTACAAGACCATCGCCAAGCAGCTTGGACCATAGTCACCAAGAAAACAATTGGTAACACACTACGCCGTAAAGGACTGAAATCCTGCAGCGCCCGCAAGGTCCCCCTGCTCAAGAAAGCACATGTACAGGCCCGTCTGATGTTTGCCAATGAACATCTGAATGATTCAGAGGAGAACTGGGTAAAAGTGTTGTGGTCAGATGAGACCAAAATCTAGCTCTTTGGCATCCACTCAGCCCACTGTGTTTGGAGGAGGAGGAATGCTGCCTATGACCCCAAGAACACCATCCCCACCAGCAAACATGGAGGTGGAAATATTAAGCTTTGGGGGTGTTTTGCTGCTAAGGGGACAGGACAACTTCACTGCATCAAAGGGACGATGGGCGGGGTCATGTACCATCAAATCTTGGGTGAAAATCTCCTTCCCTCAGGCAGGGCATTGAAAATCTGTCGTGGATTGGTATTTCAGCATGACAATGACCCAAAACACATGGACAAGGCAACAAAGGAGTGGCTCAAGAAGAAGCACATTAAGGTCCTGGAGTGGCCTAGCCAAACTCCAGACCTTAATCCCATAGAAAATCTGTGGAGGGAGCTGAAGGTTCGAGTTGCAAAACGTCAGCCTCAAAATCTTAATGACTTGGAGAGGAACTGCAAAGAGGCGTGGGACAAAATCCCTCCTGAGATGTGTGCAAACCTGTTGGCCAACTACAAGAAATGTCTGACCTCTGTGATTGCCAACAAGGGTTTTGCCACCAAGTACTAAGTCATGTTTTGCAAAGGGGTTAAATGAATTTATAACTTTTTTGAAATGCGTTTTTTTTCTGGATTTTTTTGTTGTTATTCTGTCTCTCACTGTTCAAATAAACTTACCATTAAAATTATAGACTGATCATTTCTTTGTCAGTAGGCAAACGTACAAAATCAGCAGGGGATGAAATAATTTTTTGCCTCACTGTACATGTACGTCCTCTGTCACTAAGTGACAGTTTTGCGGGACATACATGTACGTCCGTTGTTGGGAAGGGGTTAAGAAAGTATTTTTTCATTTTTTGTACTGTCCTGTATGGGTGGCTCTTTGGTTCTTTATATCATTAAATCTCCTGTGTTCGTGTTTGCATTCTTATGCAACATAACTGTTTATTTTACTAATTATAATGTAATACAATGAGTTAAATAGTAACATTTTATGTTAAACTTGCTATTTTTCATTCCAACTTAAGACCCATTTATCTACACTTGCGGCAGCTCTGTGTTATTAATATAATATAGTGCAATAATATAATTACTGTAATGCACTGAACATTGCCCTTTTGTTATTTTTATTATAGGTATTCATTTTATAAAGTGATACCACAGAGGTTTAAATAGAAATGGAGCTACACTAGTGAAAACACAGAGATTACCCACATAACTTACAATAGAAATATAGCTAAGTATGTGCCATCACAGAGCTTATAACTGAAATGGAGCTACACTAGTGATTCCAAAGAATATTGAAATGGAGTTACAATAGCAATGCCACAGAGCTTCCATTAGAAATATAGCTACAGTAGTGGATACCACAGAGTTTACATGTGAAAAATAGCTACACATGAGGTACCACAGAATTACAATAGAAATTTAGCTACACTAGTGATACTGCAGAGCTTACAGTTCAAATGAGGCTACATTAGTGAAACCACAGAGCTTAAATCTGAAATGGAGCCACACTAGTGATATCCTAAAGCTTAAAATGTAATTGGAGTTACACTAGTGATACCACAGAGCTTACAATTTAAATCAAGCTACATTAGTGATACCACAGAATTTACAATTGATATACGGCTACATTGGTGATATCAATGAGCCCACAAGATCCAAAATGACATAAAAAGAATACAGTGAAGGGAAGACGGTAAGCCCTGTCTATAATAAAATGTGCAAATAGTCACTGATAATAAACGTGCTTCTCCCTACACATTGCAGTTATACAGAGAGATGCACCCTGTATCTCATGCTGATCAAATACACATTAAAATAATGCAGTGCCCAATACAGTATATTAATGTCAAAAATGACTACCAGCATGGAGGCACAAAGAGAATAATGTATGGTGTATACAAAATGTCCAAAATATTAGTCAAAGAGAAAGTATGATTACTGCTATAGATTGAAAAAAAAATGACACAGACCACTATTACATAGATGTATCCAATTTATTGGGATAATTGTGTTCCTCTTGGTGGGTAATCAATATTTCAATGGGATTGTTTAGTAGAGTGCATGCCCCTATAGGCCATCCTGTGGACAGCTCTGGTCAGTTTACTATAAACCTTCATAGGATGGTGTAGCAATAGTGCCACTGTACAATTTCAGGCCACTGTGATTCAGCACCTAAAAATTTCATGTTTGTGCTGTAATAACGTTGAATAAAATGCCTTTCAGCAGTGGGAGTACCCTTGTTTTACTCAGGAGGATAAACACTACAATATATATATTTTTTTACATATTATTACTATCCCTTTAACCCCTTAAAGGGATAGTAATGTTTCATAATAAAAGCAGCTCTAATTAATCATCATAGTATTTGGACTTTGGAGAGTGTTATTTCAGTACTGTCAGAGTTATAGTTCAAGAGTAATTCAGTGACAAAGTATCCCCCTCCTGCCCCTTTTACTGATGTAACACTGCTCAGCCAGAGCAAGGGAGGTGCCCAGGTAGACTGCAGAGAGGGACAATCTTCAATTAAGATAAGAAAAAAGCTGAAAAATTTGTCGAGGGGGTAGGGCTTTCATTGTTCTGATAGGAAGAATATTGTCCCTTGCTGTTATCTGTCTGGTCTATGGACTGCATTCCACATCTGAGAAGAGATTGTTTACACTAGGTAAAAGGGGCAGGAGGGGGAAACTTTGCTTTTGAATATCTCTCAAACCATAAAGGTTTGAGAGATAAGACATATCGTTCTTCATGTTTTTTTAATGCCTACAAAATAAAGATAAATGAAGTATTACCATCCCTTTAAGGACCCATGATGGTCCTGGACCGTCTTGGAATTCTGGGCTTCCCGAGCGGCTGCACGCCATTCAGGGAGTCCGGAATCGGATTCGCAAAAAAAAAAAAAAAAAAGGTCCCTGGTCCTTAAGTGACCGCCATGTGCGTGCATGGCTGGTCCTTAAGGGGTTAAAATGTATAGATATTATTATATTATTATTATTCTCTTAGTGCATCCATGCTGGTAGTCCTTTTTGACATTGTTCATATACTGTATTGGGCACTGAATACTTATTGAAATGTGTATTTGATCCATACAGGATAACCCTGCAATGTGTAGGAAGAAGTACGTTTTTTATCAGTGACTATTTACATATTGCACACACACTAATGATATGCCTGTCTGAAACACTGCAATGCTGTCTTTTATTAGTTACTGCATTTTATATTGTGCTACATCCTAGAGATGGGAAGCTAACTTTTCTCACCTCCTTTTTCGACTTCGGAACCAGTGAGAATACTACCTTCACTGGTGTCTGTTAGGAAGGAGGTTCTCTCCTCCAGATGACATCATGCACTGCACTCATATAGAAATCAGTCATTCTAATGTGTTTTGGAATTAGTTTGAGGCTAGGGAAACTTGCTGCAGCCTCACACTACAGACAGAATGTATTAGAATAGCTGATTTCTTCTGCTTATTTGCTTGATGTGAGAGTGGTGCGTGATCGGGGCTTGAGGCCAGACACGGAGCTCCATGATGCAGATGCCAGAAGGGCTGTTTAGTGAAGTAAGTATTTTTAAAACTTCTTGTCATACTTTGCTAGTAGATATAAATAAAAGTGTGTTTTTTTTTTTTAAAGATAATATAAGACAAATGTCTTGCTATAATCTGGAGGTTCTGGTCTAGTGGAACGTGAGATTTTGTGTTTTTTTTTTTACAGAAACATTAAAAATAATTAGGGGGCATAAACTACGCTCTGGTGCATCCTGTACTTAGTTTAAGTGTGTTTTAGTGTGTATGTGTATCACATTGCTCCACAATAATAAAACTCACATTAATGTTTGTATAAACTTCAATATATGTGTTTATAAATACGTGTGTGCAAATAAAACATTTTGGTCTTGTTCTAAATCATTTCTTTAATTACATAAATCACTCTCAATAGGTCGGTCCTTTATTTTTGTTTCATCTTTGTATTAACCCTTTGAATGCCAGAGGTATCTGTTGTATTGCTCTGAAATGTGTTGCTTACCTGACTGTCACTCAAAGGGTTAAAGAGGGGTTGTTGTGACCATGGCTGTAGCTGCATATAAAGTTAGGGGGAAATCTCATCTTTGCCAGTCTCAGGTTGCCAATATTGGGACTCCGACATCACAGGCAGCTTATTGGAGCTTAGTGCGTGAGGTGACAGTGATAAATGAACATATAAACACACCCTCCTTAATATGACAGTGACTCATTAAGCTGCATTTCAGTATGTAAATGAGCCATTGTTAAAGTAGTAACTGCACAATTGTATACCTGTTGAAGGCATGGCGGATTCATGGCTATGTCTGAGTATTTGTGGTGTACCCATGGGGATATGATGCTGAAGACATCTTAGTATTTACTGTTGGTACGTCATCAACACACATATATAAAAGATCTCAAGACTGGCCCCTTATTGAACTTTAGTGCATCTCAGTCCAGGAGTAGCAAGGACTGATGGGAGTGTCCAAATGCTTCAAATTGCATCACAATGTGGGCAGGGCTTAACTGGAACAAACAGTATGGGAAGCAGAAATGCAGAGTTTGCAATGAAATGGGCAGGAAAGTGGAAAGAACAGAGTGGGAGAGGGCAGGACTGGGTTGTGAGTGAGCAAGGTTACTGTCTGCAGAGATCCATTAGTTAAATCTGAAAACTACAGTTCCCAGCAGCCTGTTCTTCTCTGGCATGCTGGGTTCTACCTGCGACGCAGTGACTGGTCTCTCCCTCATATTTGCAGTATTAATCCCTTGCAGTCAGATAAGTACTTTTAAGGATTTATAGGTACTTTTATGATACTTTTCTACTACTTTTACTGCTTTATACTTTAGGGGGTCACCTGTTTGTTTCAGAACCTAAGAGAGAAATAGGCAAATCCAAGGATACTAAGGCTTCAGGGGTCCCTCTAACCCCTTTATCCCTTTGCTCTTCATGCCAGATTGGGCTTGCTAGGGACCCCCACTCAACCTTTGGGGCCCTCACCTCTTCAACAGTAAACTGCATGGCTTAAGGTAATAATTTCTTCAGTTCTAGCCCTTCTTCTGTTCGGTGTTTAGGTTCTTGGTGCATGGGACATCCTGCATTCCCCAAAAGGTGCTTAAATCATGTTATGGAGGGTGATAACTCTACCACTGGTGAATCTTCCTCTGTCCTTTTCTGTTGGGGACTCTTATGTTCTACTGAGTGTATCATTTGGGCTGTCTTAGAGACACTTAAGGTATCAGAGGCCTCAGATTCTAGTTCCTCTTACTCTGATATTTTCAAGAGGCACAAGAAGGAGGTTGCGGTTTTTCCTCCTCACCGTTCCTTAGACCAATTACTCCTGATGGAAAGGAAAATGCCTGACAGGAGGTTCTTCCTTAATCAATGTATATCCCCCAATTTCTAGCCTTGCCAAGAATACCGCTTTGCCACTGGTGGATGCCATGGCTATTAAATATCAGGTGGACAAGTGCCTGGATTCCTTTTTGAAGGCAAATGCTGCAGCTTCTGGTGAAACTGTATGCCCTACTTATGTCATTGCATGGGTGAATAGGGTTACAGCTTTCAGGGTATCAGGTTTTGGATGTCGTCTAAGCAGATGTGCACAAGGAGAATCTGTTAGTTCTTATAGCCGAAATCCTTGCAGTTAATAATTACTTTACAGAAGCGGCCTTTGGTGTCACTAAGCTTACTAGAAAGGTATTTGCTTTCTATGTGTCTTCCATGATATATTTGGTATCTCTCCGCTTTGTGGGCAAACAGTTGTTTGGCCTAGAAGTGGACAATGTTATGAGTCGTGCTGCTGGCGGCAAGAGTACTTTTCCGCCTCAATTTACTGTTAACATCCTTTTTCCCATGGAAGATGCTGGATTTTGCTACACCCAGTAGTATGGGGACACGACCAGGAACCCAAGCACATCTTCAGCAACCCAAGTGCATTCCACCTCAAAACCGAAGCAGGCTTAGTCAGTGGCTTAGTCAGTCCAAAACTGACAAACCTGCATCCGCATGACTGGTCAGCCTCAGTCTAAAGGAGGTCATCTCAGTTTTTTCCATATCACATGCGCCATTTCTGTGGAGGACCAGTGGGGTTTGCAAGTAATTTTGGAATGGTTCCATATAGATTTCAATTCCATTTCTTCATGTCTAGAGTTTCTCTCAATCCCGAGTGAAGATATCTATTTTTGTATGTTGTATCTCCCCTGCTAGATATGCAGATGTTACTACCGGTTCCTTCTGTGAAAAGATTCAAAGAATTCTATTCCAGACTTTTTTGTTGTCCTCAAGAAAGATGGCAGTTGTTTTCCTATTCAACATTTTAAAATGGCTCAACCATTTTGTTCTCTTTCAGGAGGTCAAGATGGATCCTTACACTCCGCCATTGTTTTAATGTCTCCTGGGGTATTTCTGACTTCTCTAGACATAAAACTCTTATCTACACATTTCTATCCATGCAGATCAGTATTCCCTGTGGTCTGCATTCCAAGGCTGTCTTTTCAGTTTACCTCTCTTACCTTTTGGTTGTCGTCCATTCTACGTGTATTCACAAAGGTCTTGTTAGCCCTGGCGGCTCACATCTGCACTCAAGGAATCTCTTTGACTCCCTGTCTGGAAGATCTTTTACAAAAAACGTCCTTCACGGGAGATCTTGCACACTCAGATTCAGTCTTTCGTGTCCATTCTGAAGCAACATGTTAGGGTCTCAATCTCAAGAAATCTTCTCTGGTTCCATCCCAGATCTTTTACTTTTTTTGGCATGAGATTCGACACTCTTCAGGGAAGAGGTTTGCTACCAGGCAGGAAGATTCAATCATTGTCCGTTCAAGTGTCTCAGGCGGTATCCCAGCCTTCTATGATGTCGAGGGAGTATATGAAGGTACTATGCTACTTAGTCTTTACTTTAGAAGCAGATCTGCTGGCTGAATTTCTTACATGGAAGCTGCAGCTGGAAATTCTCAAGAATTGGTCCAGACAACAGTGTTACCTTTCCATTGTCATGTTTGTCTGACACAACAAAGGTGGACCGTAGTCGGTGTCTTTAGAGGTCACTGGCTATCTGAAATTAGGTTATAGTTATGAATGGGGTGCCACTCTGGGTCCTCAGACTGCTAAGGGTCTTTGGAGAACTCTCGGTCTACAAATGTTCTGGTGCTTCAGGCAAGTTGTCTAGCTCTACAGCATTGGTCTTAGTCCCTCAAGGGATCCCTAGTATGGATCTAGTCGGACAATGCTATGGCAGTGGCCTACATCAACTGCCAGAGTGTGTTGCAGAGGCTCTGTTGGGCAGAGACCTGCATGCCGGCTGTCTCTGCAGTTCACATTAAAAGTGTAGACAACTCTGTGGCACGTCACTGGTGTCATGATCACCAGTGACATGGAGAGGCTTTCCCTGATTCCGCCTAAGCCTACCAAGAAGTTCAGGAAGGAATAGAAACAGGAGAGTGTGTTTCTGTCCTGATTTGTCTGCATTCATCTGTGATCAGCTGTGAGATCAATAGCTGGGGGAAAGGGGCTTCAAAAGTGGTCCCCCAACGAGGTCTGAATAAAAAAATAATTAAAAAAAACATGTAACCCTGCGTTTGCCATAGGGGTGTCCTTCTGAGACCCAAATCCCTCTTTCCCACCCTGGTGTCCCTCATTTTAGGAAATCTGACCATGTGGTGTGTCTGTGTGTGTATATAAGTGGATTACATTTACATTGCCCCGCAGTCATGTCTGTTTAAACTTCAGTATGTGTTTATATATTAGTGTGTATATATAAAATACTTAGGTCTTAATCTAAATCCTTTATTCAGTTACACAAAGAGCTATCAATAAGTCATGGAATAGCCTAAATATTCTCAATAATACCAACCAACCACTTACATCCCCAACCAATCAACCTAAAACAAAAGTGTCCCTCTTTTTCCACTTGAAATGTTGGGAGTTTTGCCAGCCCTCTGATCCACTGTCCACTGGTGATTTTACACACACATCCCCATCTGACCCCTCTTGTCTGGTTCCACTGTTCACTGATAATCACAGCTCCCCCACCCCTGCCTGGTTCCATTACCCAATGGTAATTAACAATCTCCACATACAGCCAGACCTGAAAGCATTGCTAGCTGAAGTCAAAGATCCCACCACACACTCTCTGACCACCCCGTCTGTTTCTACTGCCCACTATTAGTCACAGACCCCTGCATATCCTCTGTCACCCCCCCAGCCTTGTTCCACTGGTACTCATGGTGTCACACATATACTGCATACTCTACTTCCCCAGCCTTGTTGCATTGCTTTACATCGTTCTGGGCCTTAAAAGGTTAATATTTGTGAAAATATTTTGTGATTTAAAAAAAAATAAAAATTCCCGGATTCAGTTTTCACTATATCTGTGTTTATTCCATGGTCACTGATGCTGATGTAATACAAAGAACTGGATCAAACCAAATGCACTATGTGGGTAGATTAAAAATTCCTCAAATTCCCTTTTATTAAATGCTGGTTTATAATCCTTTGAATGTTAGGTCTCCAGCGCGTTGCTCTCCAACGTGTTGCAGACCTCTCTAGCACACAAGAGGTTAAAATCCTTATTTAACTCAATGGGAATTATTTGTCCCCCTTGGTGCAGTTGGTTGGCACCAAAATTGCTCCAGTTACTTATTTACATCAGCTTCACTTGAGCAGCATGTTGCTCTGCAAAGCAGTTCCCACCCCACTAGCACTCAAAGGGTTAACACAGTGATTAACAAAGTGACTCCCTTGCAGAACACTCACAAGTTATAACCGAGCTGGAAAAAGTATATATATAATTTTTATTAGTATTTCTCCCACTAGACTAATTCAGACCCAGATGAACAGCCCTAAGACTAACTAGTAGGGAAAGATCTTATCTTTGGTTGTCTCACATTCCCAGTGCACTCTGCTCTGTCCTGTATCAATAGTACTTGAGTTTTATCTTACAACACTTATGTAAGCTGTTAGCAGCCACTCATAATATTTGGAGTGAACAAGTTGCGCTCAGCGAGGAGAAGGGCCTTTTTTTTTTTTCTAACAAATTACAAAATAAATAAAAACATGCGTACACTCCTATGTGATTGTCCTCATATTTACCGTTTTAAGGACCGGATGGTACAAAGCTTTCCCAAGGCTCTGTTTTTTTTAAAGGGTTAATTGAGCCATATCACTTCAAAAAACGTTTTATCTATTCATTAAAAATGAAACGTTGACTTTACATTATGTTTTTTTTTTAATCTAGTATTCAGTGTATATATTTTTTCCACACTGGTCTAACTCAAGCCACATTAGTCAGTAGGAAACTGCCTAGAGCGCCAGATTCGGAGGGTGCCTCCACTGTGCTGGCCACACCCACATTCTGAGTTGTGGGTGTGGCCAGAGCAATCTCATTATCACTGCACCGGTTTTATACCCTGTTACAGGCTATTATTTAACCCCTTGGATTCTAGAGAGATCTCCAATGCATTGTGGAGCAATGAGTTGGAGATCTTTCTAGCAATCTAGGGGTTATGTTTTGTTTTTGTTCTTTCTTATTAAAGACGGGTGTTTTCTATACTAGGGAACAGTGGATAGAACTGGCAGTGTGGCCCTGGGCAGAACTAAGGGTACCTAGATTGCAATAGCATGACCACATTTCCTTTCTGCCATTCAGGGGTATGGTCAAGACAAGAGTAACGGAGGACTTCTCCTCAGCTTTAGTGTGGCTGGGTTGGGTCACATGACTCCTCTCCAATGTAAGTAGGCACAACACATTGGAGCCAAAAGTGGAGCAACTGCAGCAAAAAAAAACCAACCTTGCACAATATATAATAAATATGTTGTTCATTAAAATTGCATTTTTAACACTTACTTGGTAGAAGTTTTCAACACATTGCAAAGTGAGGCACTGAAGATTTATATAGAACTCACGTAGTTAATTAAATATATAGTGTGCAGTTGTTTTGCCTCAGAATTTAGCTATTATTTTATACATAGCTCCCATTGAAGCCTTTATAGATGGGTTCCTTTGAAATTAAACTATACCATCACATTCAGATGGATTTATTTAATTCCCTTGAAGCCTCTCTAATATAAACTGAATCTCTATGTTGAGGTCTCGCAATGCATTGCTTACCTTTGTGACAGCCTAGGGGTGAAACACACAAAGCCCTGCACTCTGCATTTTCTAACACACATTTGTGGACATCAGAATGCTAACATTCTTGTTCAGTGTTTTAAATACTTGACCAGAGGGGTGTACAACACATTGCAAAGCATTGCACACCCCTCTGGTCCTCAAGGGGTTAACAAGCATAGGGAAGCAATTTTCATGTGCACTGAATGGGCAATATAACTAAACCGACAACAGGAGCAATTCTGGTGCAACAACCGCACCGTATTGAACACATAAACAAAGTACTAGTGATTCAAATGTGGCTTTTAACCCCATTGGTGCTAGAGGTCTCTATTTCACTGCTTTGTAGTGCACAGGAAACCTCTCTAGCAACCAAGTGGTTATTTTTTTACATGCTGCAGTTATTTTGCCCCATGGTTGCTACACTTTTTCAATATATATATATGGCTACATATTTTCTGCTGTGCTCCTGAAATTAGTAATACATAGCAAGACTGATTCCCACTTTTGCTGGGGGGGGGGGGTTGATGCATGTGAGCATCACACACACACTCAGTACTCTCTCATTCAGCCTAGGGCTATCTGAGGCTAAGGCTGAAAGTAACTGCTATACTGGGCTTCCTTACACTCCACGTGGCTTGCATCTGACAGCCATCTCTAACATCACAGCACCATCTCCATATCCAGCCAGCATTGTACTATCAAACGAACTTCAAGCAAGGAGTTCCTGATTCACATGTAATCCCTCTTCCCCTGCACACTGTGGTTCCTCTGAATAATCCTTCCTGTAAATCGTATGATCCAGACTCCTTCTCTCTGTCCTGGCATCACACTGCACCATCAGCTAGGTAATGAGGAAAGAGTATGACATGTCATACTCCCCTTTCATTGGCTGGCTGGTTGTACTGAATGATGACCAACCTAACATGGCCAGCCAATGGAATTGCTCCTAAATCAAGTAAGTAAAACCTTTATGAATAAATTACATATAGTGTAGGGTTTTTCTTGCCAGTAAAACAATGGCCAGGGCAATATGTTCTATTTTTGGGTGATTAGTGCAGTGTTAAAAAGACAAAATTAATGATACCCATGTCAACAAGCCTAGTACATTTCATTTCAGGTCTGATTCTGGAACACAATTACGGCAATTGTTTTAAAGTGTACAGTCACCTAAAACAATTTTGGTGATTTTGAGAGAGTTTTCAAAATTGCCTATATGTTGTATTACCAAATTTTCATTTAGAAGACCAGTTTTTGAGCTTTTTAGATTACATGATAATGAAGGCACGCAATGCAGGCACTTCCTGTCTTAGATGTACATTAACCCCCACACACTCACTCATTCACTGGCACTGGTCAGCAATGTATTGCTCACCTCCTCTAGCACTGAAAGGTTTAAGGATAAATGAATTGGGAACTAATATAGCACTATGCATCATCTAAATAACTCAAAAACTAGTTTTCTAAATAAAAAATGGCTAATACAACATTTAGGTGATTTTGGTGTAGATTACTTTGCGTTCAGTAAATGTAATCAACTCAGTGGCGTAACTATAGGGGTCGCAGGGGTCACACCTGCGACCGGGCCCGTGCACTCCAGGGGCCCGGCCTCCCCCTGCGACCCCTCCGCCTGGCTCCTGCAATCTCCCGCTGGCGCTCTAGTAATGCAGAGCGCTGGGAGATGACATCATCTCCCAGTGCTTTGCCTTATTAAGAGAACCGCGCTGGAGCTCCAGGTAGGAGATGGGGGCATTGTGGAGGGGTCAATGTGGTGGTGGGGGGCCGTGGCACTTCTTGTACCAGGGCCCGGAGGCTTCTAGTTATGCCTCTGAATCAACTGTTTATTTATCTTAGAGATTCCCATGTATAGACAAATTTGTAGATAAAAACATTGATAAAGTTATCAACTGGAATGTAATACAGTCCTTTAAAAGGTCTTTCAGAATTACCAGAATTGTTTAGAGAATAATGTTCCTTTGAAATAAATACAAAGGACTGCTTTTGTGCACTGCGCCAGTCCCCTGCCTATCAGAGCCGGATCACAGGCAAGGCGCAAAAGGCACCTGCCTAGGGCCCTACCAAATGAGGGGGGCCCAGAAACCTCATCCTGGACAGACTCTGCTCACAAGTCCCCCTAACCCTTTATATGTCGCGCTGACTCTCTTGGGCCCAGCCGCCCTGTCAAATGAGGCCGGGGGCCAGGCGGAAACCTCACCGGTGCCACTCAACCTGTTCACTCACTCACAGCGCCATAATTAATGATGTCATCATGCCTGCGGCTCAGTCTAGACTCTGTATTCTGCCGTGCACATGCGTCAGGACTTCCTGTTCTCCTGGCACATGCGCATGGGGTAAAGGGGAGGGATACGCAGAAAACTGACTGGTCACGCGGCGGCGGGGCTATAAAACAAAACAGCGTTCCTCCCCGTTCCCACTTTTGGGTGGCAATGTCTTCTTGTGGCAGCAGGTGCATACTGGCAACAGGGCTTGGGGACAGATGACCACGTGCACACAATAAGGGCCCAGGTGATCACCGGGCCTACTATACCCATTACCCAGCAGCCGATGTAATAATGAGCTGAGTGTGTATTAGGGTTATCTCTGCCCCTCCAAGGGTTAATGCAAGACTATGCAATATATCATGTGAAAAAACAGACACATGATACATTGCATTGTCTTGAATTAACCCTTGGAGGGTTGGAGATAACCACAATACACACACAGACCACATCCTGGTGTTTTATTAACATAAATCTTAATGGCACACAACATAGATTTAAGGAGTATCTAAAAATTAACCCTCTACAAAATAATCTAGCTACTGACTAAAACAGAGAACTGTCACTGTAGATAAGGGACTTTCCATGTCCCCTCATCCACAAGGAAATTATCTATTACCATCTAACAAAGTTCCAGAGTATTTCAAATTTCCCTCCCCCTTTTCTTTGTTTGTAGTCCCCTTAATTTTGGTGTTGATTTTAATGTAAATAATAAAATTAAGTTATATAATGAGGAGTGCCATATATGCAGGTTTATCTTTTTTCAGGGACTTTTTTTGTTTTTCCCTGAATTTTCTCTTAATGTACAAATTACCTGTAGGCACCCTCTATTAGAGACAAGCAGCTCTAAAACAGCACTGTTGGTGCTAGTAAATCCGTCCTTTTTTATAATGTATACAGTCATAGATACTGCCACATACACCCTGTTCCAAATTATTATGAAAATGATATTTTTCTCATTTACTTAAATAATTGATGTAAATAACAGCATAATTCTCATGTTTTCAGATATTAAGAGTACAATTCAAATTTTATTGAACAAACCTCCTAATGATAATAGTATTTTTTTTAAACATAAAAAACTTATAATGCACTGTTCCAAATTATTACGCACAGTAAGTTTCAAAACACTTTATAGGCTGTAAAGAACTGAAAATTGTCATTTGTTTTGTTTGCAGCATATTTACTGAAATCAAAAGCTATTTCAATCAAACTTTTAACAACATTTTAACTTTTTAAACATTTTAACAGGTCACGTTACATTTCAACATAGGATTCCTTATATGATAGCAGCTTCACAAGTCTTGCATCCATTGAACTTGTGAGTTTTTGGATATTTTCTGCTTGAATTTGTTTGCAAGATGTCAGAATAGCCTCCCAGAGCTGCTGTTTGCATGTAAACTGCCTCCCACCCTCATAGATCTTTTGCTTGAGGATGTTCCAAAGGTTCTCAATAGGACTGAGGTCAGGGGGGGATGGAGGCCACACCATGACTTTCTCTCCTTTTATCCCCATAGCAGCCATTGATGCAGAGGTATTCTTTGTAAATGGAAAATTCTCCAGTACAGTTAAAGTGGAGAGTGGAGTACCTCAGGGTTCAGTATTGGGTCCGCTGCTTTTTAACATGTTTATAAATGACCTGGAAATAGATATAGAAAGCAAAATATCAATATTTGCAGATGATACTAAATTATGCAAAGTCATTAATTCAGAACAGGATATTTTCTCTCTATAGAGGGACTTACATACAATGTCAGATTGGGCAAACATGTGGAATATGAAGTTTAATGTGGGGAAGTGTAAAGTCATGCATTTGGGAGGAAACAATCCCAAGGCTACTTATAAACTTAATGGAATAATTTTAGGTGACTCGTTGCTAGAAAAAGACCTGGGTATCCTTGTCCACTACAAACTTGGAAACAGTGACCAGTGTCAAACAGCAGTAGCAAAGGCAAACAAAGTCCTGTCTTGCATAAAAAGAGGTATTGAAGCAAGAGTGGATAACATTATTTTGCCATTATACAAATCATTGGTAAGACCTCACCTTGAGTATGCAGTGCAATTTTGGGCACCGGTTCTGAAAAAGGATATACTAGAACTAGAGAGGGTACAGCGGAGAGCAACAAAATTAATTAAGGGAATGGAGGACTTGACATATAAGGAACGACTAAACAAACTTGGTTTGTTTACTCTAGAGAAAAGACGACTAAGAGGAGACCTTATCACATTGTACAAGTATATGAGAGGTCAATACAAGGATCTCTGCGGTGAGCTATTTATTCCAAGGCCTGATCAGGTGACCAGGGGACACCCCTTGAGATTAGAGGAAAGGAGGTTTAAACTTCAGCAGAGGAAGGGTTTTTTTACGGTAAGGTCTGTCAAATTGTGGAATTCATTGCCCAGGGAGGTAGTTATGGCAGATACAATGGATACATTTAAGAGAAGATTAGATACATTTCTTTCAAAAGGGAACATACAGAGTTATACTGTTTATCAGTAGGCAGACCAGGAAGGTTACTGAGGTATGAGGCGAAGGTTGAACTTGATGGACTTGTGCCTTTTTTCAACCTAATTTGCTATGTTACTACTATGTACTATGTTACTACTATGAGATGGTGCATTGTCATGCATGAAGATGATTTTATTACAGAAAGCATAGTTCTTCCTTCTGTACCAGGGAAGAAAGTGGTCAGTCAGAAACTCCACATACTTTGCAGAGGTCATCTTTACACCTTGTGGGACCCTAAAGGGGCCAACCAGCTCTCTTCCCATGATTCCAGCCCAAAACATGACTCCACCACCGCCTTGCTGACGTTGCAGCTTGTTGGAACAGGGTGGCCGTCCACCAACCATCCACTACTCCATCCATCTGGACCATCCAGGGTTACACGGCACTCATCAGTGAACAGGACTGTTTGAAAATTAGTCTTCATGTATTTTTCTGCCCAATGCAGCTGTTTCTGCTTGTGAGCATTGGTTAGTGGTGGCCGAATAGAAGGTTTATGCACAGTTGCAAGACTCTGGGGGACTCTACACCTTGATGTCCGTGGGACTCCAGAGGCACCAGCAGCTTCAAATATCTGTTTGCTGCTATGTAACGGTATTTTAGCAGCTGCTCTCTTGATCCGATGCATGGATCTGGCAGAAATCTTCCTCAATGTGCCTTTATCTGCACGAACCCGTCTGTGCTCTGAATCAGCCACAAATCTCTTAATAGTGCGATGATCACGCTTAAGTTTTCATGAAATATCTAATGTTTTCATACCTCGTCCAAGGCATTGAACTATTTCACTCTTTTCGGCAGCAGAGAGATCCTTTTTCTTCCCCGTATTGCTTGAAAATGGTGCTCTGCTTAATAATGTGGAACACCCACCTTTAGTAGTTTTTCCTTAAATTGGGCTCACCTGGCAATCTAATTATCACAGGTGTCCGAGATTGTTTTCAGTGATCAAAAGAGCCCTGAGACACAATGCCATCCATGAATTGAACTGAAAAACAAAATATTTAATCTTTGTGACACTTAAATATCATTTGCATAATAATTTGGAACAGGGTGTATATAGTTGAGGGCACATAGTTTAGTGCAAGCCTGTTACAACAAAGTAAAGTAAACCAAGGATTAAGATATATAGTGACTGTAATATAGCATTCAAAGTCACTTACTAATAAGGCTAGCATCTGTCAGTGGACAGTTAGTCTAATACTTAAAGGGGCAGTGAACTTTTAATTATGAAAACACATATTTTATAGAGCATTCCCTGCTGAATAAAACAAGGCCACTCCCATCTCTGTCAGATGTTTTATTCAAAATTTACAACAGTTCAAATAATCAGGAAGTGAATTTACTGTGTTTACTTCCTGATAGATGTAACTGACAGGAAGTGACAGGCAGTTTCTATCACATTCTATAGAGAACTGTATGTCTCTGACTTTTCTGACTTTCCTCTCCATTAGAATGTAACAGGAAAACTAATTAGAATTTGACCACTAGAGGGCACTGCTAATGTAAAAAACATGGGTTTACACTGTAATAACTCTGGAAATACAAATCTCTCAGCAGTGAGAGTACCCTTATCTTACTCAATAGGAATATCCCTACAATATATATTTTTTCATAAAAAAAGTTTACTGCTCCTTTAACCTTTTTATAAAACTAGAATACAACCCAAATCACTTTGTAATCTCATATGATTATGAGTGTCTATAAAAGCAAATACTTTGTTTTATAGACACTCAGATATTTCTGTTTCTACAAAGTGATTTTGATTTTATCATTTATTCTAGTTTAATAATGGTTAAGTTTTAGACTGACTGCCCATTGACAGATAAGAGATTACAATACTGAACTAGCCTTATTAGTGACATCCAAAGGGTTAATCTTAGTTTAAGCAGAGTTATTTATTTTCCAGGGGCCAATTGGATCAGGGGGAGAGAGAGAAGACAAAAATAAATCAAGTAATGTATCCTTGCTTCCTCCCTAACCCTGGCTACCTACACATTGTTTAGTTTACACTTCAGTTTTGTGGGCACAGGCACTCAAAGGGTGATCCAGTCACTGGATAAACCATTGAGTGCCTGTGGCAACAAAACTGTAGTTTAACCATTTGAGTGGCTGTGGCAACAAAACTGTAGTGTAAACTAAAACACTGTGTAGGTAGCCAGGGTTAGGGAGGTATGGGGGGCCGGGTGCTACTATATGTAGGGAGGGGGGCCCAAAATTGGTACCTTGCTAGGGCCCTGGGAAGTGTTAATCCGGCTCTGCTGCTTATGTACTAAGTTTCCTGAAAATTGCCAATTTGTAATGTCTGCATTAAGGGGTGGGCACATTAGGCGTATTGGGACATTTCAGATCATATAGATATTATGTACCATTTCGCACCATGCACTAAGAGGGATCAAAGAAAATATGTGAAAAATCTGTCCTTTCTCTGAAACCTCTTACTGAGGTGTCATAAGAGTGACAAACTTACTTTTTGACGTTATACATTCTGCTAACGCTGCTTATGTAAAGTCAAATTGCCTATACTTTCTATATATTTGTTTTAGCTATTCTTTAAAGTTTTTGTGTCTCTGTCCAGGCAGCTCATTGTTGCAGACAGTGAAAGAAGGGATAATGGTGCAATATACCACTATCCCTTCTGAAGAGAAAACTAAAAAAAAGGTAACTGTTTCAATATTGAGAATTATGACAGTTGGCTTCAAAGCACATAGGATGTTGATCCATGGAACTATCTGACTGCCACTTGGAATAAGGAATTCTTTTTTTACCCACTGGGAGATTAATTGGAAATGGCTTCAATTTTCTTTTTCTTTGCCTTCCTCTGGATCAATAGATGTGTTTGGGCATGGGCTGGATTTAATGTACTCATGCCTTTTTTCAGCCTCGTCAACTATGTTGCTATGTAACTTAGGAAGCTCTCTCCATACAGTCTATTATGTACCAGAGTGGTCTCAAACTGCATACCTAGAGAGCAGAAACAGTACAGGTTTTTGGTATATCCCTGCTTTTGCACAGTACACTTGTTTATAATCGTTGAGCAAATGACTGACACCTGTGCATGATGAGATACCCCCTAACACCTGTACTATCTTGGCCCTCTAGGAATGCAGTCTGAGGCCACAGATGTACAGCATAATGAACAGTCAGTTCTCTGTGTGCTGTTTAATTTGAAACACTTGGTTCCCCTAGATATCCTACCTGAAATTTGGGGACTCCACTAATACACTGATACAATCCCTAATCTCTCCAGATACTTATCCCATAAACAGTTGTACTCTTGTGGTACCAAGCCAAGGGTGTATTTAGAAATGGAGCTAGGTGTGTGCATTATTATGTATTAAAGTGGAACTGTCACTTTTTAATAAATACGTGATTTTAAAGAACATTCAAAATCACCTTTATCTATGTTAGCCAATTTTTATTTAATATAATAGTTTATGAGACATTTCCTTTATGTACTTGCCACTTTATGCAAATTAAACAGTACTGGCTGGCATGCCTGCCAGATACTAACTCTCCACATTTCAGTCCCTCACATTTACTACTGTTTGCAAGCCAGATATCAACTCATTTGAATACACTGATGTATGTATGCATGCATATTTATATAGTACCATACCTGTACACATGGCTTTACAGAAAAAGTAATAGTATAATACATAAATACAGGACTGGGTTAAGAGCATCAGGCTAAAGTGCAATCATTGCATGGTCAGCAGGGGAAAAGGTGCAGGAAAGGCAATAATACACTGGGAAGGGAACCTTGCCCCAAATAGCTTACAATCTAATAAGTAATCATGACAACTTGCAGAGACAGTAGGAGGAGGATCATAAGTGCAAGTACAAGGCTTTAGTAAGGGAAGTGCAGAATGATTTTGATGTGACTGTCAGTGTGCACAAGGGGAATATTGTTATTGAGATGCTTCCTTGATCACGTGGGTTTTTAGGAGAGTCTTGAAAGTGACAAATGTGGATGAATGGCGAATAGTGATAGGGAGGGCATTCCAAAGTTAAATAAAGCTATCTATATCATGGACTAATGTTTGAAATAAGAAATGGGCTATATAAATATAGGTAATTTTGAAAATTATTTCAAGATCACATATTTGTTACAAAATGACAGTCCCACTTTATGACATGGAGAAAGAGACATTAGGAGTAGTGGGTGGTGAGAGCCCATCCAGCAGTCCTGTCTCCTCCAGTAAAGACGTCCTACTTCTTTCAGGGCCTGGACAGAGACACGTTTGTTTGATGCCTGAATGTAAGTCAACCTGTAGGTTTTTTGTTACATGGTCAATTTTTTCAGTTAGCTAATTAGCTAAAAAGATAGTAAGCCTTTATTTTGACTTCATATATACTGCAAGTCAATAATATGTAATGTCAAGTTGCCTGTATTTTTTATGATCTTTGCCTATTTTTTATACTTGTATATCCATTCCACTATCCTCTGTTTGCTGTTCACACCATATTGGGTCTGTTACCAGGAGGACTATTCCCAGGAGGCTCTATACCCGCCCACATTATTTCAGCAGAGACGGGAGATTAGTGCACACTGTGTATTTATTCTCTATACTTTTGGGACTGTGTATTTAGCACTGTTTGCTCTCTATCTATTTATCCATTATAACTTCTATATACATTTTTTGTTAAATACAGGTGTTCAGTATAGAACACCACACATTATATATGTCATTGAATTTGCCTTGGACACTGTAATGTGAGGTGTAATTTAGACTGTGATATATATTATATTAGATGTTGCCATTTGAGTCTAAACATTCTATGTGTTTTTATTAAGTATATATGTATTTTTGCATAATCAAATAAAAGTGTTTACATAAATTAAGGGATACAAAACATGTTGGTAGGCCAGGCACCAGCGTACAAGGCCATTAGTTGGTTATGACTGCTACATAAGGCATCAGCAATATCATTGTAAACTCAAGTGAAGAAACTAAGTAAGAAGACTCTCACACAGCCATAATAGAGCCTAAGGAACATGTGTCACAAAAGGTATGGGTTGTATACCCACTCAAGCTCTGTCAACAGTACATAAAAAGCAATAACAGAAAACAAAGAAAGCATAAGAAGAAAGGGACAATTCTGGATAGGTAATAATCTTAGCCCATAGTATGGAGTGTGGAGACATCAGCTAGTTAAGTGCACCACCACTGGTCCCATCCCCCCACAGGGCCAGTAGATGATAGGGTTGCTATGATATCTGATAAGTGGGTATCCTCAAAGAGAGCAGTCAGTCTGTCGTCACCCAGCATCCTCTCCTCCATCCAATTTGTGTATCTAAAACAGCGGTAAAATTCCGCCTGTTGAGCTTATAATGCATTTTAACCCACTGAATGCAAGGGAGATCTTTACGCATGGGTAATTTATTAATATGGGGTCTGGATCCCCCATATAAAGCCACAGAAACCCAAATGAAGGGGTCTAGGATCCTTTCATCTGATCCGGAGCCCTCATATTTATTTAAAAAAAAAATACAAGTGGTTCCCTAGACCCCTTCTACCACCAGCTATCTCCACTGTGTGTGTTTGGTACATATGAGTCCAATACGTGTTCCTCAGTCACAGTATACCCAATTGTGGGCTCACCAGCTGTTGGGGTTACAGCTATCAGCTAGCCATTGACTTTTAGTTGATGTTAGACATTATAGACCCCAGCATTTGTGGATCCCAAGGCTGATTGTAACTTGACTTAAGAATTTGCCATATGTACTAAAGGTCCAGTACAGGGTATAGCCAGCTGTGGGCTCTCCAGCTCTTTGGGGTTACAATTCACAGCATCCACAACTTGACAACAACTACTCATGGATGTTGTGAGTTGTGGGCCCCAAAATCAGTTGAATACATCCAGTGTTGAGCCTTTGTTACATATTACATATTCTTTATTGGGTGAATTCAACCTTTCCCCCAACTGTTGGGCCCTATGACTTCTGACATCCCCTAACAGTCAGTACCTAGCAGAGGATGCTAGCAGTTAAAGGCTGCATCAGTTGGAGAGCCCACAGTTGAATACACTCTGTATTGTCCCCTTAATAGACACGACCCATTCTAAAGTCAGAGGACAAAAATACTTCGTCATTATGGCTGATGGGACAACTCGTAACATCCTCTAATAGCCCATGGCTAACTGGAAGGTTTATGCCACAACAGCTGGAGAGCCCACGGCTGACTACACCACGCAAATGGCAAATTCTTAAGACAGGGTGAATTCAATCTTGGATTCCCAAGTCATTGGGTTATAAGACTTTCTATTTGCCCTAACAGCCAATACCAAAAAGGAGATGCTAGGTGTTATATGCCACAACAGCTGTAGAGCCCATGGCTGAATACATCCTGACTCAGGAATAGACCATATGCACCAAGGGTGCAAGTGAGAGTAGAACTAACCTTCATCACTTTAGAGCAAACTGGTTGTCTGCAGGTGGGAACGCTCCAAGACTGCATTGTAAAGTATGCTTACCATTATGTAGTCACTTTGTTTCTATACTCTTTCTGAAACTATATTCGTTTCAAGCAATGTATTACAACAGATAAACTGGTGGTGAACCTGCAGCTCTACAGCTGTTGTCTGATAAATACTCCTAGCATCCTCATTGATTAGCAGCAGACTAAGAATGGCAAATTGTAATCCAACAACAGCAGGAAGTCTTCTGGTTGTGCTCTGTTAGACATTAAGACTAGAGGAAAGGTGCTTTCGACTAAAAAAAAAGGCAGGGATTCTTTACAATAAGGGCAGTAAAGCTATGGAATTATTTGCCTCGGGTTGTTGTACTTGCAGATAATGCAGCTGCTTTCAAAAAAGCATTGGATGCCTATCTAGCACAGGACAATTTTCAAAATTATGACAGATGCAGATAGATACATTGTTGATCCAGAGAACTATCTAACTGCCATTTGGAGTCAGGAAGGAATTTCTTTACCCACCTGGGGCTAAATTGGATATGGCTTCAGAGGGGTTTTTTGCCTCCTTCTGGATAAACAGGGGTGTTTTTGGCATGGGCTAGACTTGATGGACACATGTCTTTTTTCAGCCTCATCAACTATGTTACTATGTTACTTACTCCACTTTTATATATATATGTACCCCAGTGTATTATAGTAAAAGTTCCATTAGGTATTGTTGTTCTCCAATCACTGTTTCCAAACATATACATGTAGTTACGTCTGAGTCACTCATCTCATGCTTGTGTAAACAGAATATGGCCCTGCAACAGCTGACTTCACAACACACACATTTCATCACTAGTTTCATATCTCCTGAACCAAAGAGAGACCTTTCACAGATACTGGTTGTGATGTACAAGATACATTAATGCACAGTCACAGTGAATTACAAATAGTATATATATTGGTCTCAAAGCATTTAAAGACATTTACCATGATAATGAAATAAAGCAAGTTTAGAATTGTACATGTGTAAGTAAGAGTTGTCAAGTCACGATTGCTTTTTTTAATTCTCTTCAGTCGCACCGGTGAAAAAGCCAACATTCAAAAGAACAGTTAACCCTTTGAGTGCCAGAGAGACAGACAACAAGGGTTAAGCCTGAAAGACTGATGATGTTCAGTGTAAGTTCACTTGTTGAAATATAGTGGAGACCACTCTAGCATCCAAATGGTTAAAAAAAATATATCAGTTGTAATTATTTGTAGGCAGCTGTGTGTTTGTGGCCCATTATTGGATACCATCATTCATTTCTCAACATGTTTTCCTCTAAAGTGTCAAATACAATTTATCTCCTTAAGGAGAAAGGAGAAAGCTATGCATTGGATACTATGCCTTAGCATGGTGGAAATAATACACACTTTTTCAGCATTACCAATGGACCCCAAGTAAAAAAATACAGTTTGATTTTTAACCAGTTGAGTGCCAGATAGGGTACGTAATGCGTTGCGTTCCCCTTTGGCACTAAAAAGGTTGAATGTTTGAACTCTAATAATGTTTGATTGAAACATTTCCCAGCTGGGGGGGGCTGCTCTGGTTTAACTTGGAAGGGAAATGCCATAATTTGCAGTAATAAAACATTGTCCTGATGTCCCTTTTTTCAGAATTTCTAATAATTTTGCTTTTTATTTTCTTACTGTGTAGAGATCCGGCCCTGGGTGCAGGTCAACATTCAATGTAGATACAAATGAAGGACTGCACTCATGCGGGCAATCATTTGTGGAAAAGAAGGTGGCAATGGGAGAGGCACCTGTAGTGGCTTGCCTACAAGATGCCTGAGACATAAATCCTAAAAAATTGATAAAAGCCATTTGCAGTGCATATGTGTATCATATTGGCTATCATAATTATATTATTCTCCAAAAACATCTGTGTTATTCCTGAATTAGTATTAGAATATGTTTTTTAGATTTTTATATTCTACTACCTAGGAACAATCAAATTCAAAAATAAAAAGGTGCTCAGGACTACCCAGGAGAAGTATCCCAGCATTCAATGGGGTAATGCTGGGTAGTGATTGGAAGCTGGTTATTCATTCTATTAAAGCATAGGTATCCTATCTAACATGCATTATAAGGTCTGGAGCAATTCTGGGCCAACACAACTGCATTATAGGAGGCAAATTCAAATTCCGAGTGAAGCAATGATCTAGCATTCATGGGGTTAAAAAAAAGTCATGGGGATTTCGTATTAACTTTTTGTACTACAATGTGTTTTACCTCTTTGGAACACAAAGAGTTAATTCCTCATGGTGCTGTTGGTTTTCCCCAGAATTACTCCAATTTGCTACAGTACATGAGCAATAGTATCTTTTGGGGCCATTAGTCATACAGAGACATAGGCATGCTTCCTACTCATTAACCCTGTGATTGCATTTATATCTCTTTATACTCTTTATATGTTTGTGTGGATTTATGTCTGCCTGAATGTATGTGTCTGTGTATTATGCATGCTTTTGTGTGGCTGAATGTGTGTATCTGTATATGGGATGTGTGTAGGGGTCTGAAAGTTTGTTGTTTTTTTTTTTTTTTTTGATGTTTTATTTTTATTGAAAGTTTGCAAAATACAATCTTCGAAACAAAAAAATATTGAAAGGAGAATAAGCAGCAATAATACAAACAAAAGAACAATAAATCAATAAAGAAATAAAGATTCAGAAAGTATTGTAATTCTGATAGAAAACAAAGAATAACAATGTCTCACAATCCGGACTGAGGCGAAAAGGTGGTAAAGGCTTCTAACAGGTAGCAAGAAGGTAGAGGGGAATAGAGGCGGGGAGAGAGCAGGAAAGGGGAGATAGGAGAAGAAAAAAAAAAAAAAGGGGGGGGGGGAAGCATAGGTGGATGACCAAGGACAAATCCGCAGAGGGAGTGATCAAAGAGAACCGAGAGAGAGGGTGGGAGGACCCATGGGTGAGAGGTGGAAGCAGCGGTCTCATATGACAGTAATCAATGGAACTGTGTCTAGAAAGCCAAGGGCCTCAGATATAATAGAGGAGAACTGTGTCAGAGATTTAAGCTGATGGCAATTTGGGGTATTTGGATGAGAGCCAACTTCACCATTTGTTTGAATATTTATCCATACTCTTGGTGGCAATGGCATGAATCCTTTCCAGACTGGAGATAGCTTTCACAGATTGTATCCATAAGTCACTGGTGGGGGGGTTGGTGGATAGCCAGAATCTCGGAATGAGACGTCTAGCAGAAGACAATAAAGAGTGTAATAAGGCCAGTTCTGATTTTTTTAACTTCGGAAGTGGAGGGGGGCAGTAGGAAAAAAGAAAAGTAAGGGGGTTGAGAGGAATCTGGATAGCCAAAACATCAGATATAATCTTCGCCACCTGAGTCCAGTATGGTTGTACTACTGGGCATGTCCACCACAAGTGTGTCAAGGTACCTACCCCGTTCAGACAACGCCAACATTGATCAGAGCGATCAGGGTACATCAGTGAAAGTAGAACAGGGGTTCTATACCACCTGGAGAGAAGTTTATAATTGGATTCTTTGGTGGCAGAGTCCAGAGGTATTAGGTAGTTTATTCTAAAGATCTTCGCCCATGTCGCCTGTGGTAGTTTCACATCAAGCTCTCTTTCCCATAATGTCACAAAATATACTTTTGAGATCTGAGTGGGAGTGGAAAGAAGAGAGTAGCAAAAGGAAAGTGGGCGGAAGGGAGTGGGTGGGGAGCATAGACTGGCTTCAAATGGTGTTAGTCGTCTAGGAGGGAAGACGTTGCGAACTGCAGCATACGCCCAATGTCTGATTTGGAAATATTGCGACCAGGGCACTCTCACATTACCTTGAAGCGACTGAAGTGTTTGAATGGAAGGAAAGACGGAGTCACCAAGGAGACTGCCAAGCGTATCCAACTGATTGTCACTCCATTTAGAGAAGGATTGCTGATCTATACCTGGTGGGAAAGAGGGGTTCCCTATGAAAGAAGTAAGTGGGGATGGGGTGGGAATTAGCACCCGACAAACAGTAGGATCCCGCCAAGTTTGGAGTAAGTGACCCATAATTTTATGTGTTGAGCAAGTAGGAGGAATCGTATTAGGTGGGGACCACAACAGCTGTATGAAGTCAAGTTGACCCAACTCTTCTTGCATAGTTTCAGTTCAACGTTTCTTATTAGAGGGTAAGAAATCAAAGAATCTGGCTACTCTAGAAGCTTTGTAATATGTAAGAATGTCTGGTAAACCCAGACCACCAGATTTGGGGGGTCTACACAGAATCTCCTTCCTAATCCGAGGGAGATGGCGCTCCCAAATAAAGGAAGATATTAATGTGTTCAACTGGCTGAAAAAGCTAGGGGGGAAGGCAATCGGAAGAGAGTTAAACATATATAGAACCTTAGGGAGGACCAACATTTTAACTAGGCTTATACGTCCGAGCCATGAAAGAAGAGGAGTCTGCCACTGGGTAAGAGTCAAGTAGGGGGTTCAGGTTTAAATCTGGGATAGAAGAGATGGAAAAAGATAATTGAATACCCAAGTATTTGATGTCCGAGTCTGACCATCGTAAGAGGCTATTGGAACACAGAGGTTCAAATATACCTGGAGCACCGTGAATCACAAGTGCCTCCGATTTGTCATAATTAATCTTGGCTTGAGATATTAAGCAATATTGATCCAAGAGACTGAGGAGTGAGGTAAGAGATCAGGGGGGATCAGTAAGAAAGAAAAGGACGTCGTCAGCATAAGCAGCTACTTTAACAACGTGTTTGCCTGACGACACCCCTTGAATGTCCGCATGCTGACGCACAGAATTTAACAAAGGCTCTAACGCCAGCACAAAAAGGCGAAAGAGGGCATCCCTGTCGCGTCCCATTCGTTATGACGAAGGGATCTGATAACATACCGTTAACTTGCACTCTAGCCGTAGGCTTAGAGTACAAACCCATGATCCCTGCCAAGAATTTAGGTCCCAGACCCAATCCAATAAGTACCTCTCTCATGTATGACCATCGAACTCTGTCGAAAGCCTTCTCCAAATCTATGGAGAAGAAGACTGAGGGAGTATTTTTGCTTTTCAGTGAATGTATTAAAGAGATTGTCAAGGAGATATTATGACATGTTTCCCTCCCAGACACAAAACCAGATTGATCAGGGTGTATAAGGTGAGTGAGGTGAGGGCGTAACCTATTGGCGAGTATTTTCGCGTAAATTTTTAGGTCAACGTTTAAAAGAGAGATGGGTCTGTAACTACTACAATGAGAAAGGTCTTTATTGGGTTTTGGCAGAACCGTTATATGGGCCGTCAGAGTTTGGGGCGCGAAAGGGATGCCCTCCAGAATCGCTTTGTAAGCAGAGAGGAGAGAAGGGGTCAGGGATGCAAGAAAAGTCCTATAGTATGTGAGAGAAAACCCATCCGGGCCTGGGCTTTTCCCGATTGGCATCTGTTTAATGGCTCTATGGAGTTCTGCTTCGGTAATGGGCATTTCCAAATCAGCCACGGTGGAGTCAGGTAGGGTATGTAAGGAGGATTTATCGAGGAAGTCTCGTATCTTGAACATCAAAGAGTCCCCATCGGAACCAGAGGCAGTGTCTATGTTGTATAAGGCCTCATAATACTTGCGGAAAGCTTCGGCGATATCTGGAAAGGATGAGACCGATCTAGTTTCTGTAAGGTGGATCCTGCGCACAAAACTTCTACGTAGAGGCCAATAATTTCCCGCATTTATTACCAGAAACATAGTGTTTGTATTTCATCCAATGGAAAGATTTAATAGCGTTCTGTTGCAATAAAGTCTTAAGTTCTTGCCTCAAAGCCGTTAAATGAGCCAAGTCCTCCGAAGAGAGAGAGTGTTTGTGAGCATTGTCCGCTAAGAATATTCTATTTTGTAGGTCAGTGATATGCTTCCAATATTGTCTCTTCCTATAAGCCCCTAATTTAATAAATAAGCCACGTAAAACACTCTTATGAGCTTCCCACACCATAGGTGGGGAAACCTCCCCGTGAGAGTTAAAGGAAAAAAATTCCACCAAACAGCGCCTTAGCTCAGAGAGGGACTCTGCATCCTTTAGTAGAGTTTTGTTCAACCGCCACGAGCCGCCAAAAGTGGGAGACTCGGGTGGCGTCATGGAAAAGGCCACTTGTGAGTGGTCTGTCCAAGCTAAAGGTTCCATTTCGGCCGACCTAAGACAATGTAGCAAAGATTGTGATATAAAAAGATAGTCAATGCGACTATATCTGTTATGGGGAAAGGAGAAGAAGGAGTAGTCCCTAGTTGTGGGGTTTAAGGCTCTCCATGTATCTACCATAGTTAAACGGGCTAGTTGTTCACGAATTTTCCTCAGTTGGTTGTGGCGAAGATGAGAGGTGCCAGTGGATGAATCCATTACTGGATCAAGAGCAGCGTTAAAATCTCCTCCGAAAATTATCTGGCCGTCAGAATGTTCGTCTATCAAGGAGAGCATTTTAGACAGAAACGATATTTGGTTTGACGTAGGGGCATAAATATTCAGAAAAGTATATTGTTTATTGTATAGTAAGCCCTTAAGGAGAAGAAATTGACCCTCCGGATCATTTATTTGGTCCAAAAGTACCCACGGGACTTGAGATTTGAAAATAATTCCCACCCCCTGTTTTTTAACTGGTGCTGATGAAAAAAAGGAAGTAGGATATATGCGATTAGAAAATTTAGGAGATGGTGTAGCACTAAAATGCGTCTCCTGTACAAATACTATGTCCGCATGTGCGCTTTCAAATTCCTTAAGGGCAATTGAACGTTTGCCTGGGGAGTTGAGGCCCTTGACATTCACAGACATGATCTTAAGTTGGGTCATAAGCGTAGCAGCTGACCCCCCACCCAAGGGTCGATCCAACACAGTCCTTCGGCACCTTCATCCGTCTCTTGGTCATAGAAGGAAGGAAGAGAATAAAAGGAGGAATAGTTAGAGTGAGAGGAGGGGGAAAGAGTGCCAGCAGTCGACATGTAAGACATATGGCTTGTGATGCTGTATTAGATGACCACATTAGGGGAGACCACATTAGGGGATAACATAACCCGCAATCACAAGAGCAATATATGCTGAACGCAGCCAACAAAACATTGAAAAAAGTAATAATGAATAAGTGTGTCATTACAGTCAAACGTAGAGGAAGGAGCTCCTCCAGCGCAATCATAACAAAATAAGGCAAGGTGAGGAAAGCGTGAACCCAAATGGGAAATCCCCAAGAGATCCAAAGGTAGAGCATTAATAAGAGAAACTCTCATGAGGGCTGGCAGGACAAGTAAGAGCTAAGGACAGATACAACAGTAAGTTTAGGGAAGAGTCAATGTGTTGAGTGGGTGAGGAGAAGTCTGTCTGGACATGTATGTACCGTCAGGGAAAGCAGGAATGTGTGGAAAGAAATAGCCAGATCGGCGGGGCTACTATCACGTCCGGAAGCCCAATACTCGAGAGCTAGAGGACCATGGAAGGGTAAAAGTCCCCAGATCTGCTTTACCCCTTTAATAGCAAAATTCCAGTCCCTATATATTGCTCCCTCAATTCTATCCCGTCTTTTCCCGTCCTTTTCCTCTCATCGTCCGACCGTCCCATTCTCTTCCCCCTCCCTCCTTCTAACCCCCTTCTCTCCCCTCCCTTCATCCAGTCTTGTTAATTTTGAGTCTGATGTCAGTCCGAAGAAATCAGACAAGTCTTTTGTTGCTAAGGGGTATACTGAGGTGGCATAGGGTCAATGGGGAACCCTCCCAAAGTCTCAACTCCGAGCATGGGATACTTAATAAGCGGGAAAGGAGAGTCCCATCATAAAATCAGTGTATACTGTCAGTCAAGTGTCATCCTGCCAGCCCTCACGAGAAAGATGATGAATAGGTAGGTGAAACATTATAATAGGTAGTCTTTATAAAGGTAACAAGGGTTATGTGCACATTTGTACAATTATCATAAAACAGTTAACAGTGAGACATTCCGTTCGAACATCGTAAGGAAACTCTTCACGTTGCTCCCCGCACCATTCCCGTCCTGTGAACCATACATGTGTCCCGGCTAATCGTGAAATCCAAGTATAGGTGCATCAGATAACAATCTGAATATATACTCAGCCGCGGCACACATCCGGAATCCAGAAAAAGGGCAGACCCAGCGAGCAAAGCGAAATGGACCTATATAGTGAATATGTTAACTATACAAGGGAAAACCCGGCATTTGAATAAATCAGACATAATGAGCAGAGTACCAAGTGCAATTAGGTCGGGTATATGGGCAGAGGAGTGTATAGCTGGAAGGCGCAATCTCCCCTAGGGACCCCCGCTCACCAAGGACCTAGTAAGATAGATCAATGGCGAAGGAAACATAAACCACTCCCTTGGCACCAACCCCATGTCTTAAGGAAGATGTGTTGCATAGACGTGGCAATAGTAATTAGCTAAATGATAAACCTATAATCAGCCACCAAGAAAAGAGGTGCCAAAGAAATAGCAGAGGTCCCCAAGAGAGACAGCGTCCCCCCCCAACTCCTTACCCTTGGTGAACCAGAAGAGGCAATCCCCATTGAGATGACCGGGGCCTTTGAAAGGAGGACTGAAGCAAATGGTACAGCTGAGTCCCAAACCAGTGTAAACCTGTCCGTGATATTCTTCACCAAACAGTTCAGGTCCAGGCAACTGTAGCAGTATGTTGATCATTGTTGTCCAACCTGCGCAGTTTCTTCTTCTTTTCAGGAGAAGGGGTAGACCAGTCCGCTCTTTTATTGTATTTTGGAGCCTGTGTGGCCTCCGTTTGTGTGGTCAAGGCAGAAACCGAAATGCCAAGGTGCAGGCAACAAGCCGGAATCTCCTCCGGTGTGTAGATCACGGCATCTTTACCATTATGTGAGATGTGAAGGGAGAAAGGGAATCCCCACCGGTATTTAATGTGGGAAGAGCGGAGATGTTCCGTTATAGGTTTTAGAGCTCTTCGTTGATGGAGCGTCTGGGGAGAGAGGTCTTGGTATAGATGAATCTCAGTCCCGTCTAGTTGCAGGTGCGGTAGGTCACGACTCTTCCGCAGAATACGATCCTTTAGAGCAAATCTGTGGAAACAGACGATAACATCCCTCGGGGGGCCTTTTTGATCCTTAGTCCTAAGTGCTCGATGAGCTTGTTCTATTAGTATATCCTCGGCCGAGGTATCTCCCAGGATCGTAGCACATAAGGAAGCTATCGTGGATGATAGATCCTGTGGTTGAACAGATTCTGGGATGTTCTTAAAGCGGATATTATTCCTCTGACTCCTATATTCCATGTCTTCCACTCCGGAAGAAAGTTGTTGAATCATTTCAGCTTGGTCTGCCACTGTCTGCTCCAAAAACGCGACATTGTTAGCCGCCACTGTTTTGTCATCTTCCAGAACTGAGATTCTCTGGGTAATTTGGGCGACCGTATCCTTCAACAACCCAAGTTCTGCGCGCATAGCCTCTTTAATCTCATCCACGTAGATTCTAATGTCCGCTTTGGACACTAGGCCAGACAGAAGGCCCATGAGATCCTAGCTGGTCACCAAAGCGCCAGTAGGTGAAGCGGGTGCACAACCGTCTGGTTGAGTAGCCATGGCTGAAGTGAGGATAGGTGCGGTTTCCCGCGTGGTAGATGGTGCCACCGTAGGCGTGTCCGAATCCAAGGCCTGGAGTGTGTCTTTAGGCCGGAGTTGCATGAAGTCCGTTATGGAACCGTTATTTGACATCGTCGATTTCCTTCGGTGTCTCATTCGTCTGAAATGACGAACGGGAGAATCAAGGGGAAAGAAGTTGCCTTAACGCTGTAGAAAAGCTGGGTATTAAGCGCTGCATAGTAAGGAGCTCTCTAGGACGCATGTCACTCCATGGAAGGTCAGGTCTGAAAGTTAGCCATTGATGCTTTATAATTAAGGGCCACATGTTCAAAAGAAAACTGGAATAATTCTGTCAGATTTTGCTCAGGGTCCATTAGGTTCGGGTAATGCTTCAATGTATAACCAGGCTTTTTCCTAAGGGTATAGGCCTGGAAAATGGTCACCTTGGTCCAAGAAGCTGCCGTCACCTTAGACACCACCTGCGCCACAAGTGGGTCCTTAGGAGTAATTAAAAGGGATTCAGATTTTTGGAGAGGTTCTGTGCAATGAACATAATATTCCAGACACATAACTACATCCTACGCGTTATTATAACATCTCTTCAGGGTACTTTTTTATTTTTTTAGATAGGGTTTAAGTGTTGAGAGTAGGTACTTGCCATAAATGAGGAACCTTGATGTGGTTGGCAAGCTTACCCCCTCTTTTTTGGGCCTAAAAAGGTTGGCACTAATGCCTCATTCTTATACAGTGTTATTACATATGCCCTATATAGGGTGCACTAATCACTATTATTCTGGAGGAGCGCAGGTTTATGGTCTGTTCTATGTTTACACTTCTTTGGGGGGTTGGAGAACCCCTGTATTCCTTGCTGCACACTTCAGGTATCTCTATTTATTCCTTAATGGACACTTTAATATAATTAATAGTATTATAAGGTAATATACACATATATATTCTTTACACATTTAGGTGAGTTAGCGCTGGAAGTTGTCTTTTCTGTACATAACTACATCCAAGCAGTGACACTCCTGCTTCCATCTGTTAGATGGATCCAGACAAAAAGAAGGAAGAACAATTTCCTGGTTAATGTGAAAACCAGAAACTCCTTTGGGAAGAAACCCAAAGAACTTTGCAAAATTACCCTATCTATATGAAAGATCAGAAAGGGAGGTCTACAAGATAAAGCCCATAGTTTGGCCATGTGCTAGATAGAAAAAATCTAAAGCAGCAAAGCTGTTTTGAGAGTCAAGAGTCTTGAGAGTCTTAGTCTTCCCCATATCTCCCTTGTGATCAGAGATCACAAGGAGACCCCCCCCCATCAAATCAGAGAGAGAGACTAGACTTAGCACCCCAGTAATGAGAACTTATTCGGCTGATGTGTGTCTAAAAAGAGTGAGAGTTTTCACAGTTATCAGGTAGCAGAGAACTCATATTGGCCTACAACTCCCATCATAAGCCAGAATTTAATGATGGGAATTATAGTCGAAGAACATTTTGAGGAGAGCCACAGGTTGCCTGCTCAGAGTCTTTATTCAGACAGCTGCAGTGGCATTTGGATAAAGAGGTTTTCAAAACATATTTACCTACTGCTATTGTTTATTCGTATTGCGTCCAATGGGGGACTCAGGGACCACTGAGGCAGGGAACTAAAATAGTTAACTTGAAACTTAGAACTAAGCTTCTCCTGCTCTCCTGCCCAACTTTACTCATGAGGTTCTGCCCTGAAGGAGTCAAAAGGGATCACTCCTACTGGAGATTTTACTAATCATTTTTTATGTTATTTTCTGTTCTTATACTTCAAGACGAGCCAGAGAATATATGGGATACTCAACATACTCCACATTTCCCCAGTCATGCCACACCATTTGAAATGATCGAGAAGGGTAGCTTGAACCTAAAATGATATAACATTGTTTATCTCCCTCATGGTGAACATACATATCGTCTTTTTTTTCATCCAGTGACACTCTGAGGTACCTGATTTTTGAGAAGATATTTATCCTTTATGTTGTATACATGTATTTACCTGTAGGGAATCAGAAAATCTGGTAATGCTTGTCACGTAGTACTGCGACTGCGCTATGAGAATAACTGATCTCCAGTAATCTAAGGGAACAAGAGAAAGTTAGCGTAAACAAGCTTTTTTTTCAGTTGGATGAAAGCATTACAGACGATGAAGGAGAAATGATGGACTGTTGCCTGATAAAAGTGACATTGTTGACTAGAATGACCAGTACCTGTAGGGGTCAGGGAATCTGAGGGGATAAGAGACCTTAACATGTGAGTGCATTTAAAGTATTACTTAATTATATACATACAGGTATATACACATACATATATATGCGTACATAAATGTATACACACATTGCTGTTTTTTTTTTTTTTTAAAGAATGACGAGGACACTGCTAAACTGGGGAGGAGAAGATACAATGGGTAACACCTAGTTGGAATGCTCTCTTATAAGGTAACTGCTGGTAGGGTGAGGAAACAGGGAAGCACTGGTGTTAAATAAGGAGGTGGCGGTAGAGAAGATATGCAAGCAGCACCCAGCTTCACTTGTCCCCCTGCCTCTCAGAGCCGTGGCCCCCAAGAAACAGTTGGCCAGCGGAGGGGTGGAAAACAGCCAGGGCAGAAGGCAGCCTGAACACTGGGGGATGGAACACATTAAGGGGCAGAGCCAAAGTAAGGAGGTAAGAGTAATGTCAAGGCCACCGTGCATCAGCTTGAGCTAATGCCACAGTGACTGAAAAAAGTGAAAGAAAACTAAAAGAAAAATGAAATAATAAAGTGATGGACTAAGGGCAAAAAGGAGAGGGGGCAGAATATGTGGAAAGCAGGTAAGAAACCTGAAAAGTGAGGGAGGCTGGGGGGTTTGAAAAGGAGAACCCTAAGACTGGGCAATGGAGTTAGAAAGCATGACAAGGAGCGGGTCCAAAAATGGAGAAAGATGGAGGGGCAGGGAACAAGCTGTCACTGTTGAGATCTTGTCCGTGGTGAGTTTTCAATTGACAAGACTTTGGGGAGGGGCTGAGACCGAGTATGTAGAGCCCCTTTTACAAATGCGGACGACACCGTACACTAGTCTGTTAAACATTTTAGGATGCATTGCTTTACAATTGGTTGTACAACCTCAATCCTTAAAGAGTTAAATACCATTATTATCAATGATGATCAAAATTGATAAATGACTAGCGCTAGGCCTATAACTGTATTTTCGAACAAAACATAAACAAATACACTTTTTTTGTTTCTTTTGTATTACTGCTAAAAAAATCCATATTTTGCAACAGCTAGCAGGTTATTATTCATTATTGTTTTCAATAAAAAAAATAAATGCAGTCCTCAAACGTATGGATTTCTTATCATATGGCCCAAAACTTAAAAACATGGATTTGTCTGTTAACAGGGAAAATAGGTGGAGACTCCCAGCCACAACTCAAGCTCAACCTTTGCCCCACCTACAATCCAGTATGATATGTACTCTGTGTTGAATGGATGGAGTAGAGACACTCTCTTAGTTTTTAGCTTTTTTTTATTGTTTTTCTGATAGATATCGGGCTGTCAAAATTCCTCCTTTAGGCGGGTTACCATTGCTGGCCCCGGAGTGGACTGACAAGTGTACAGGGTCTGTGTTGACCCTTGCAGCCCTGTGGAGGGAATCTTGCTGCCAAGTTTTCCCTCCCAGCAGTGTCTTGGGGCTCTTTTTCTTTCTCTTTCAATGGTAACCTGAAGACAGAAGACTGGCGAGTAACCCTTTGAGTGCCTTGGTCCACATTGTCCCAGTACTGTGCCTCTCCATGCAGACAGAGCCAGATCACAGGTAAGGCACTCTTGGCACCTGCCTAGGGCATGGACACTGCCTCCCTCACAAATAAGATGATAACCAAATCAGACAACTTAATGCGCATGTGTCAGGATTACTTTGCTGGTGGTGGAGCGCCTACTTTTGAAGAGCTTCTTCACGCTCCTCCTTTTGGAGATGGAGTCATCACCAGTGGTTGATTCTTGTGAGGCTGGAGCACACAGTAAGACCACGTTTCAGCTAACGTGTCACTCAGTGTTCAGAAACAAATAGAAAATACAGTGACTCCAATATACGTGTTTTGTGGCCTCCAAGCATGGGAACACTATCTAACCTCCAACGTTTTGTATACTTATTTTGAATACTCTTAGGGGGTCTCCCTAGGAGTGAAGGGTAATCCAGATGTGGACCGCTTGCTCTCAGTGCCTAGGGATTCCAGCTGCATCCTCCTGACAAGGCCCAACAAGGCCAAAAAGTATGTCGGGGGTTAGCTGTTATTCCCGTGCAGGGGGGACTTGCCCGTCATTTTGGAACTGGGATTAGTCTAATATGTATGTGGAAATTTCTCCTCTGTAATGGTACTAGAGAGCTAAAATGTGATGCTTCTGAGCGGTGACTAACCGTAGAACAGGCCATTGTGCTGTTGTTCGTCCTCAGAAGCCCCTTACCACCCTTGCTTACTATTGCTCTTGTCAAATAGGGCTTCCTAGAGTGTATTCCGATCTCTCTGCCCCTCCTGTACTGTGGTCCCTACTACCCCACCGGGGCGTCAAGCACTGAACAAGAGCCAGCTTGGGTAAAAACGCTTCTCTACTCAGTAGTCCAAATCCATTTCTCCATTTAGGGGGTTCTCTGATCTTGGAAGCCCCCCCACTACCTTTAAATATGAGGCCCCTGTATGCCAGAGTGTTCCTCAAATCCTTGGAGACTCCTCTGAGGAGGAATTATCTGAAGGGGTGGGTGAAGAGGGGTAATATGAGGATATGGACTCTTCCTACTCCTATGGTGACTATTATGAGGCTGATCCCCTTCCCTCAGCTGAGGGGCTCATTAGAGTTGTTTTGGAGAGGCTTCAGGTCTCAGACACCTCTGATGAGGGGTCTTCCAGAGGCATAAGAAATCTGTACCATTTTTCTCCTAATGCCACTCTTGACCAGATCCTTCTGGATGAGTGGAAGACCCCCAGATAAATGAAAGTTCATCAACAAGAGGTTTTCTAAACCATACCCTTTTCAGAGGCAGCTTTAGCGCAGTTGACCTCTCCTCCAACCTTGGATCCCTCTGTCTCCAGGTTGGCTAAAAGTACTGCCTTGCCTTTGGCAGATGCAGCTGAACTCAAGGATCCAGCAGATAAGAACCTGGATTCTATCCTCAGGGACAACTTTGCGGCCACTGGCACAGCACTTAGACCTAACTTTTCCTTTGCCTGGGTTAAAAGGGATGTTGCCATCTGGGATGAACAGCTTATGCATGCTATCCGTGCTGAGGTTTCCAAAGAGGATCTGTTGTTCCTTTTGGCCACCATTAAGGAGGCCAACACTTATGTGTCTGAGGCTCTTTTTGAGGTGGTCAGGTTGTGCGCAAAGGCCTCAGACTTTTTTGTTGCTGAGCAACGCACTCTGTGGCTTAAGATTTAGTCTGCAGATCAATCTTCCAAGAAGTCACTGGTTTCCTTGCCTTTTCAGGGCAAGTCCCTCTTGGAACAGAATTAAAGCAGATCATTAGTAATGATACTAGGGACAAGAGCACTTTGCTTCCTCAGATATCCACCAAACATCTGCTTTTGGCGAGAAAACTGTGTCTTTTTCGTCCCTGCCAAATGAAGGCACAAAGGCCGCAAGGTTCCCAGGCCTCACGAGCGCCCCTCCACCATACTCAGACAGCAATGGCAGCCCAAACGAGCAGCTCCAAGGGCTTAGTCTGTCAAACAATCTACTTCTTGTGGAATTCTGGTGCACATTAATCTGTAAGGGGCATTTCTGCTTTTTTTCAAGAAGCCTGGGAGTCCTCGGTAGTGGATTAGTGTTTTTGCTGGTAATCTCAGAAGGGTATTGCATAGATTTTGAATCCTTTCCGCCATTTTTTTTCTTTTTGTCCAGGATGCCAAAGGAGCCCGACAAAGCACTGCATTTTCGGGAGGCAGTGGAGTCACTGCTGACAAAGAAGGTTCTGATTCTGGTACCTCTCCCAGAGCGTGGTTTGGGTTTTTAGTCCAACCTGTTTTGTCCCATCTTGGACCTAAAATATCTCAACAAGTATGTGGTGACTACACTCTTGATTTCTGTCATCGCAGTGATGTACCCTGGGGAGTATCTGGCTTCTCTAGGCCTTCAGGCTGCATACCTACACACCCCCATCCACCCGGACAGCCAACACTATGTGAGCTTTGCCTATGGCTCGGATCATTACCAGTTTACAGCTCTGCCATTTGGCCTGGCTTCTGCTCCCCGAGTGTTCACCAGAGTCATGGGGGCCTTAGCGGCCTTTATTCACACCAGGGGCATCTCCTTGACACCCTATCTATAAGATCTTTTGCTCAAATCTCCCTCAGAAGAGCTTTTGGCCCAGCATACCCAAGACTGTGACCGGGTTCTAGTCCACCAGGGGTGGACCTCTCCATTACCTGCTCAGGAATTGGTGTTCCTGGGAATGAGATTTAACACCCATAAGGGGAAAGTTTTCCTTTGAGAGGAGAAGATCCCTCTGGCATTGTAGGAGGTGTCCCAGGCCCTGGAGTGGCCTTAGGCCACGATCAGGGAGTATATGAGTGTGTTGGGCTGGCTGGTGTCAACACTGGAGGCTGTGCCTTACTCTCAAGCACACACGAGGGAACTTTACAGCTGCGGCATATATAAACTGTCAAGGGGGCACTCGAAGTGCCACCACCTGGTTTGAGGTAAGGTACATTCTAGGTTGGGCAGAAGCCCACATTCTAGCCATCTCCACAGTGCATATTGCAGGGGTAGAAAATGAGCTAGCAGACAAGCTAGCAGCCAAGACATGGATCCCTGAGAGTAGGAACTTAATTCGGAGGTGTTTTATCGGATTGTGCTTCGGTGGGGCATGTCCACAATCTCATGGCCACCAGGGAAAACAGGAAGGTACCAACCTTCTGCTCCTGGAGGGGAGATCCTCTGTCTTTTGCCATGGATGCTATATCAATTCCGTGGAACTTAAATCTACCTTATGTCTTTCCTCCAGTTCCTCTCATTCAGGATACTCAGGAAGATCAGGATGGACAACGCGACTGTGGTTATGATCGCTCCTTACTGGACAAGGAGGGTGTGGACCGGACTTCCTTCTCCAGGGTTACCTGTGGAAAGAGGATGTGGAAAAGACAGCTTTGACGACATGGCTGTTGAGCCTACATCTTGAGGAGAAAAGGTTTCTCCTCTGAGGTTATCTCTACTATGATTCTGGCTCGCAACCCTGTCTCTTCTAAGGCGTACCATCATGTTTGGTCTATTTTTCATGAATGGTGCGCAGTCTATGTCCTCTTTGGAGTATGACTTTCCTTTGATATTATCCTTTCTTTAGGATGGTGTGCACAAAGGACTCAGTCTGTGCTCCTTGAAGGTTCAGATTTAAAAACTTGTTCTTTAAGAGATATATTGCCAACATTCCAGATGTAAAGGTGTTCCTTTAAGGGGTGGCTCATGTCTTCCCTGCCTTTAAGGCTCCCACTCCTCTGTGAGACCTTCATTTGGTTTTGGGAGTTTTGCAGAGACCTCCTTTTGAGCGCCTTGCTTCTATTCCCTTGCGTCAGCTTACACTTAAGATGGCTTTTCTCTTGGCTGTTTCAGTCCGCAGAGTTGCTGAATCTCCTGATTGATATGGATCTCAGTGACCATCTAAGGAAGAAATTCCTGAAAGGTATGTAGGACAGCCTTATCCTTGTGAAACACCAGGAAAGGCGGTTTGCAGGATAGGGTCTGCAATTCAGCCACTCTGTGGACAGGGACCACAGCCAAGGGAAAGGTCATCTTTCATATCAGAAGACGTAAAGGACTGGTAACCAAAGACTCAAAGGGAGGCTGCAGCAAGACTCTCAAAACCAGATTAAGGTCCCACTGGGGAGTGGGAGCCTTCTAGGCAGGGAAAGTGTGAGCGACATCTTGGAAGAAGACTTTGACATCTGGCAAAATGGCAATTCGTCTCTGGAAAAAAGACAGAGAGAGTCAAAGTCTGCACCTTCAAGGAGTTAGGGCTAAGACCGTTGTTCACACGATCCTGCAAAATGACAGGATAGCTGGGAGATCATAGTCCTGTGAGGACAGATCCCTGTCCACACACCAAGCATGTAAAATAAAACAAATCCTATGGTAGGCCTTAGAGGAGACCGGTTTCCTAGCCTGGATCACAGTGGAGACCACTTCAGAAGAAGAGCCCTTCTTCCTCAACATGGAGGCTTAAACTGCCATGCTATCAAAGCCAGATGCTCCACATTCTCCTTCCATAGGGACCTTGGGAGAAGAGTCCTTCTTCCTCGGTATGGAGGCTTCAACCTCCATGCCGTCAAAGCCAGATGTTCCACATCCTCCTTCCATAGGTAACCCTGAAGAAGGAGATCCAGTCTACGTGGCAGAGGAAACGGGTTCTGGACAGACAACGCCAGTAGTTCTGGAAACCAAGGCTGTCAGGGTCAATAAGGTGCTATCTGGATGACAGACGCACCGTCCATCCAAATCTTCCTCAGCACTCTGAGGAGGAGAGGAAGAAGAGGGAAGATGTAGACCAGATGAAAATGCTGAGAAATTTACAGGGCATCCACTGCAAACGCTAGAGGATCCCTCCAGTGATAGCAAAAGAACTGAACCATCCGGTTGTCCCTGGTGGCCATCAGGTCTATCCAAGGAAAACCCCACATCTTCACTAGGAGGTTGAAAACCTCTGGATGAAGTTCCCACTCCCCAGGATCCACCGTGTTGCAACTGAGAAAATCTGCCAGGACATTTTCTATGCCTGGAATGTGCACAGAGGAAATGGCAGGAAGATGTTCCTCTCCCCAGGCAAAAATAGCCTTGAGCTCGGACCAAGCAGCGGTGCTTTTTGTGCCTCCTTGCTTGCTGATATACACTACGGCCATAGCGTTGTCGGACTGGAAAAGAACCAGGCATCCCGACCAATACCTCAGAGCATGGAGAATTGTCCTGAGCTCCAGGAAGTTGATAGGAAGGAGGGTTTCCTCCATCGACAAACTACTCTGAACAACCAGGTGACCCAGCATGGCTCCGCAGCCTAACAAGCTGGCATCCGTCGTTACTATGGTCCAGTAAGGAATATCAGTTTCCCTTTCCTCAGGTCGGAGCTGTCCAACCACCGGCAGATATCCAGTCCCACTTCGGGGGGTAAGAGAGACAGGACGATCCAAAAGGTCCGGGTTCCCCTGCAAACCTGGATCGTGAATTTCCAAAGTTCTCTGGTGTGGGCCATGGAATTTGGCACCACCTCCATGGTAGACATCATCTTGTCCTCCAGAGAGGAGAATCTCTGTGCCAGAGCTGATGTCCATTCCAGAGCATGAGACACCTTGGACATGATCTGCTATCCTCTGTCAGATAGACCATGCCCTGCTGAGTTTTGAACTGGAGACCGAGGAAAACCAGGTCCTGAGAAAGGACTGGAGAAAATTTGTCCATAGTCAGGATCCAACTGTGTTGAAGGAGGAACTGAGCACAGTCTTGGACCTGATGGTCCAGGGGATCCCTGGAGGGAGTCTTCAAGAGAAGGCTGTCCATGTATGGAGTCACCTGAATCCCCTTGGTGTGCAAGAAGGCAATCAAGTCCCTTAAGACCTGTGTGAACACCTAAGGAGCCGTGGTGAGCCCAAAGGGTAGGGCGGTGAACTGTAAGTGCCCCAAGAAGCAAGTGAACCTGAAGTACTTCTGACTGTCCGGAAGAATTAGAATGTGCAGGTATGCATCCTGCAGATCCAAAGAAGCCAGAAATTCCCTTGGACACATTGCTGCAATAACAGAGTGCAAAGACTCCCTTGTAGTGAGTATGGACCACAAATGATTTGAGATCCTTGAGATCCAGGATAGAATGGCAGCCACCATCCTTCCTAGGAATAAAAACCTAAAACCATCTCTGGCTGAGGAACCGGAGCCAAAACTCCCTTGTCCAAGAGAGCCTGAACTGCCCCATTGAAAAGACTGAACTTTTCCTGTCCCTGAGGGGAGAGAGAAGGGAAGAATCCAAACGGATGTGAAGGGAATCCCGTAACCTCCTCAGACCACCTGTAATAACCACTGATCCAGAACAGAGACTGGCCAAGTACTTAAAAAGTGTTGCAGGCGACCACCCACAGGTGTATGCGGAACAGGGTTCGGCGAGTCATGCTGAAGCAGGCTTGGTGGATTTGGGTTTGATGGAGGTGTGTGTGTGGACCTCCACTGCTGCCTGGACTTGGGGAACAAGTGTGGGGTGCTGGCCTGAGGCGCAACATGGATCAGCCTTTGCATTTCACTAACGAAAAAAGATTCAGCTTCCTCGTCTGGGGTTTGCACTTAGGGACCTGAGGTAGCAAGGTGCTCTTGCCCCCAGTGGCTTCACTGATGATGTTCTTCAATTCAGGGCTAACAAAAGAGATGTGCCCTGAAAAGGAAGAAAACCAATGATTTCACAGATATCAGGTCAGCAGACCACATCTTGAGCCACAACGTGCACCTGGCAGGAACAGAGAAGGCAGAGGCCTTAGCAGCAGATCTAACAGCATCAAACAGGGCGTCAGTAAAATAGTGCTGAGCCTCAGTAATATTAGCCAAAATGGATAAAAGGTCCTCCTGAGAGGTACCCTTGTGGACAGCATCAGTTAACTGTGCAGTACAGACAGCAATGGCTCTATTAACCCATGCAAAAGCCAAGGTAGGCCTCATGGACGTATCTATGGCAGCAAAGGCAGACTTCAGGATAGCTTCCAGCTTCCTATCGGATAAATCCATAAGCGCCAAAGCATCCACAATGTGCAAGGTAGTGGATCTAGAAAGCCTAGAAATAAGGGAATCATCCTGAGGTGGTGTAGCCCACTGAGCCAAAGCCACATCAGAGAAGGGATACTGCTTAGAAATCTCTCAGAAAGAGTGAGATGCTTATCAGGGGTCTTCCACTCATCCAGGATAATTTGAAATAGCGTGGGATTAGGCAGAAAAACAGTACAGGACTTCTTGCACCTTGAAAGGACATCAGAAGTAGGCAGACTATACAGGGTTAACGGAATGTTAAGGGTAGACAAAACCGCCTTAATGAGACCCTCAGCAGAGGGCTCAGGGTCCGCCTCAAAGGGGTCACCATGAAACTGGGAAGAAGCCCTTTCTGAACACACACACCATACACAGACTCCTCAAATTATTCCTTCTTAGAAGGATCAGATAAATCAGGATTTCCAGGGGCCTTAGGGGCCACAAATCTGAAGGAAGTGGAACCCCCTGAACAGAAATAGGAAACTGTGCCATAGAGGACTTTAAGTTCATGACACAATGTGGCTCTTATTCATGGCTGGAGGGCCCTGCAGGAGAAGCAGGGAAGTCCCTTAGTCCTTAGCCTAAGGTCTAGCCCCATGTCCCTTTGGATCTGACATCATAACAGGAGAAGTGTTAGGGAACCCAATTACTGTCACCCAGAGACAGGGGAGACAAGAAGGAGCCCTCTCTCAACTCTGCAACTGAGCAAAGAGATGTCCCAACAAAATTTGTTCCATTTTAGTCAATGAAGGAAATTCAGATGGTGAGAAAATGGCCTTAAAGGCGCAATACACCAAAAAAATAAAACAAAACAAAACATTTTTAAAGTGATTAAAAATGCCCAAATAACCAAGGGAATATGTAAGGATAAATAAAAAATGGATAATCCTTAAGGAAAACCCCCAAAATAAGCCCATAACCAGTGAAAACAAGCAGGGAAGGGTTTAATTTACCACAAAACAGCCAAACCAGCTCCAATGACTTCAGGATCAAACACAGTAATACACAACATGAGTACAGGAGTTATGTGGGAACTCCAGATAGCAACCCCTGTGCGGAGAGGAATAGTGGGACAAGTGGACTATTACCATTGAGAAAAGGAGAAGCTTCAGTGAGACTCCTCCTGGGAAAAAGACTGAGCACGCAAGGTTTTCCCTCAGGGCTGGAAGGTCCACAAACAGCACCTGTTAACTGGGCAATCCACCACTGGGAAGCCAGTAATGGTAGTCCGCCTAATGGGGGATTTCTACACCACATATCTAAGAGAAAATAGTTAAAAAAAACTAAAACTAAGAGCTGTTCTCTGTAGCCTCTTATTCCTACAAGGAACAAATCTGTCTTGAGAGGGGGAGTGGCTAGTGCCAGCTATGAAGGAGAGGAAGGCTCTATCCTGCACTTCTTTCAAGAATTGTTCCTGCCTACTTAATGACCACTCCCTGGCCGGCACTTAAGGACCAGTGAGGGTCCTGGCACATCATGGAGTTCAGGGCTCCCCACGCGGCTGCACGCTGCTCGGGGAGCCCTGAACAGGAACTAAAAAAAAAAAAAAAAAAAAAAAAAAAAAAAAAAAAAAAGCCCCTTGGTCCTCAAGTGCTGGCTGCATGTGCCGGTCCTTAAGGGGTTAAAGGTTCTGTCTCCTTCCGATGGTACCTGTAAGCTATACTGGACAACAGAGAAAAATCCTATTCTCGTAGTCCATTGAGGGATGCAGGGCATCCTGCCCACAGAAAACTAATTGGGTGAGGATGCCCTGCTGTTCTTGATGGCTGTTTTAGTGTCTATCCCATTCTTGGCTTTGCTAAATGAAAACTGTCAAAATGCAGTGGGAGGACATAAGCAACTGGAAGTGGGAGGAGTTTTGATCAGAGTATCCTGCCTCCTAAAGGCCCACTCCTAACCCCATGGTCCCTGCATCCTTCAATGGACTAAGAGAAAAAGAGTTATCTGTAATTTAAAAAAATCCCCTTATCAGGCAAGACATACCTGCCAGTACTATTTAATTTGCATAAACAGACAAAGCTAAAAGTCATAAAAAGAGGATTTTAGTCTTACCTGTTAAATCCTTTTCTCTTAGTCCATACAGGTTACTGGTAACTCTGGGGAGGTGATCCGCCCCTTTAAGTAGGCAGGAACATTTCTCTAAATGTATGCAGGGGGTGGAGCCTCCCTTCCCTCTTAGGCTGCAGCTTTTCCAACCAGCTCCAGAATGATTTGAGACACTAAATGTTGACTATATAGTAGAAGAGAAGAAGACTCCTGTGAGCATGCCCCAAAGGACTCCCACATACTGCCACAGGAGAGCCAAGCATGGTCCATTGACAGGGTGGGAGACCAGTAACCTGTATGGACTAAGAGAAAAGGATTTAACAGGTAAGACTAAAATCCTCTTTTCTCTGTCGTCCAATACAGGTTACTGGTAACTCTGGGATGTCCAACCATTGAGTTCCCCAGAGGCGGGAAGAAGGCAAGGACCAGGCGCAAGGCCCCCAAAGTCACCAGAACCTCTATGAACCAACTGGTCAGAGAAGCCCAAGAAAACTAAAGTGTCAACGGACACTGAACAGGGGAAAAACACACCATGAACTGTTACAAAGCACACTGAACTAGAGCCAACAGGGCTCAACAGCAAAGGAAGCACTAAGAACCTGAGAAGAAGATCCTAGACAGGCAAGACTGCCTCCAGAACCTTCCTTTCAAAGCTGGCATCAGCCAAAGCCAGCACATCCACACGGTAGTGCTTCGAAAAGGTGTGCACAGAGGACCAAGTGGCCGCCCTGCACAGCTGATCAGCAGAAGCCTGATTCTTACAGGCCCAAGAGGCCCCAATAGACCTGGTGGAATGAGCCATGACCCAAAAGGGAACATGCTTATTCCTCAGCTCATAGGCCCTACGAATAGTGGACTTGATCCATGATGCACTAGTCACTTTGGACGACAGTCTCCCTGCCCTAGGACCCTCAGGAATGACGAACAGAGCGTCTGATTTCCTGAAAGATTCAGTGCGATGGACATAAAACTTGAGACAACGCACCACATCCAACAAGTGGAGATCTCTCTCCTTGTCAGAAGAGGGGTTAGGGCAGAAAAAGGGCACCACAATCTCCTGATTGATGTGAAACTCGGAGACCATCTTAGGTAAAAACTCCTTGGAGGTGTGAAGTACCGCCTTATCCTTCTGAAACACCAGATATGGTGGTTTACAGGAAAGAGCTTCCAACTCTGCAACTCGGCGAACAGACACGATCGCCAGGAGAAAGGCCATTTTCCACGTCAAGAGACGAAGAGGAATAGTAGCCAAAGACTCAAAGGGAGGACGTTGAAAAACTCCCAAAACCAAATTAAGATCCCACTGAGGAGTGGGACTCCGGAAGGCAGGACGAACATGAGCAACGCCCTGGAAGAAAACCTTGACATCAGGAAGGATAGGAATGCGCTTTTGAAAGAAGACAGAAAGCGCAGAAGTCTGAACCTTAAGCGAACTCAAGCTGAGTCCTTGATCCACCCTGTCCTGCAGAAAAGCCAGGACAGTAGGCAGATCCCTGTCAGCACACCAAGACACAAAGGTCGACCAGACACAGTGATAGATCTTGGAAGAAACAGGCTTACGGGCCCTAAGCATAGTAGTCACCACAGTAGAAGAAAAACCCTTCTTCCTTAAAATCGAGGATTCAATCTCCAGGCTGTCAAACTGAGCCGATGAACATCTCCCTTCCACAGGTAGACCTGCAGAAGACGATCCAGACAGGATGGGAGCGGAAAGGGGTCCGCCACAGATAGAGCTAGAAGCTCCGGATACCAAGATTGACGAGGCCAGTCCAGAGCAATCAGGATGACCGGAAAACGTTCCATCTTCAGTTTCTGCAACACCCTTATCAACATTGGAAAGGGAGGAAAGATGTAGGCCAGAGGGAATGTCCAAGGAATGGACATTGCATCGACGGCTAGAGCCAGAGAGTCTCTCCACCGAGAGCAGAACACCGGAACCTTCTTGTTGTGTCTCGTCGCCATCAGATCCATGTGGGGCATCCCCCATCTCTGAACAAGGAGTTAAAACACCTCGGGGTGTAACTCCCACTCTCCACTGTCTACTGTGTGACGACTGAGGAAGTCTGCCATGATGTTGTCTATGCCTGGAATGTGCACTGCGGAAGTGACAGGAACATGAACCTCTGCCCAGGACAGAATGGCCTTGACCTCTAACCAAGCGGCGAGACTTCTTGTTCCGCCTTGTCTGTTGATGTAGGCCAGTGCCGTGGCATTGTTGGACTCCACTCGGACTGGACAGTCCTCCAGTTGAGATACCCATCAACGCAGAGCATTAAATATCGCTCGAAGTGCCAAGATGTTGATTGGGAGAAGGGACTCCTCCATGGACCACTTCCCCTGAGCGCTGAAGCGACCCAGAACCGCTCCCCAGCCCGAGAGGCTGGCATCCGTCGTGACCGTGGTCCCTTTCGGCAGATTGGAAAGGTCCAGCCACCACTCCAAGCTCAGTTCCACATGAGGAGGAAGAGACTCCGATAACCTCTGATGATCTGGTCGATTTCTGCACACCTGTATCACAAACCTATGAAGTTCCCTGGTGTGTGCCATGGTGAATGGAACCGCTTTTATCATGAACTTCCCCACCAGAGAAGACAACCTCTGAACTGGGACCAGATCCTGTGACAGTACATTTGACACCCTGTGGGCAATTTTATGGGCTACTGCGTCCGGTAAAAACACCATGCTCCTCTGAGTATCAAATAGAAGGCCCAGGAAGAGCAGTTGCTGGGATGGAACAAGATCCGACTTGTCCAAGTTGACAATCCATCCGTGATGGATGAGGACTTGGGTGCAGGTCTGAACTTGCTGATGAAGAAGGTCCGCCGAGGTGGCTTTCAATAGCAGGTCATCCATGTAAGAAGTCACTCTGATGCCGTCGCGATGGAGAACGGATTTCAAGGCCCCCAGAACTCACTGGAAGACCTGATGAGCCGTTGTCAGACCAAATGGAAGAGCTGAGAACTGAAAATGTCCTCTGTCGCAGGCAAAGGGCAGGTACTGCCTGCTCTCCTGATGGATTGGGATGGTAAATACGCATCCTGAAGGTCCAGAGATGCAAGGAACTCCCCCGGAGACATGGCAGCGATCACTGTACGCAGAGACTCCTGATGATAGTGAGTCTTGTTCACGAAGAAGTTTAGATCCTTCAAATCCAAAATAGGGCGACATCCGCCGTCCTTTTTGGCTACCACAAAGAGGTTCGAGTAAAATCCCGAACTTCTGTCTGAAAGAGGCACTGGCTCCAGGACATCCTTGTCCAGAAGAGCCTGAACAGCGCCGTCGAACAGACGGCGTTTGTCGGCGTCTTGCAGGGTACGAGAAGGATGAAAGCGAAAAGGAGGAAGAGAATAGAAAGGCATCTTGTATCCCTCTGTCAACACTTGTAAAACCCATGGGTCCGAGACAGAATCTTCCCAAATCCCACGAAAAAGTCACAGACGACCACCCACAGCGGGATGCGGACCCGGGTTCGGTGAGTCATGCCGAAGCAGTCTTGACAGCCTTGGGTTTTGAGGCAGCCTTAAGCTTCCATTGCTGTTTGGGCTTGGAGGAGGAACGCGGAGCTGATGGAACCTGCCTGGTTCGTTGAACGTGTCTCAGTCTGAAAGGAACGAAAGGACCGGTTGCGTTTAAACGCCAACTTCTTCTTAAAGACCAAGGGCAGAAGAGTACTCTTACCCCCTGTGGTTCGCTAATCAGTTCCTTAAGATTGGGCCCAAACAAGGAGGTACCCTGAAATAGCAAAGAAAGTAAGACTTTCTTGGAAGCAGTGTCAGCAGACCAGATCTTGAGCCAAAGAGCACGCCTGGCTACCACGGAAGTAGTAGAGGCCCTCGCCATCATGTGGACAGAATCAAAAGCAGCAGCAGATACATAGTGTTGCTCTTCAGAAATACTGGCAAGAAGACACAATTTCTCCAAAGTAGGTGCATCCTGACGGACAGCCGTAGTGAGTTGTTCAGTCCAGACTGCAATAGCCCGGTTAACCCACGCAACAGCAAACTCTGGACACATAGCTGTACTGATAGAAGCAAAAATGGACTTGAGGGAAACCTCAAGTTTCTTGTCAGTCCAGTCATGCAGCGCAGAAGCGTCAGAGACAGGTAAAGTAGTAGATTTAGATAGTCTAGATATGGGAGCGTCCACTTTAGGGAGATGAACCCATTTAGCCAGCTCAGCTTCAGAAAACGGATAAAGCTTAGCAAATTTTCTGGACACAGAAGCAGACTTGTCCGGAGATTTCAATGCCTCAGAAACCAAACGGTCAAGAGTGGGGTTAGGAGGAAAATAAGTAAGGGGCTTAGCAGGCTCCTGAAAAACATCAGAAGGAACCTCCTGGTCCAAAGGAATGTTGAGTGTGCTTAATACAGCCCTGATAGGGCCCTCAGCGGAGGGTTCAGGATCAGCTTCAAAGGGGTCCCCAAGGGACCTAGAAGACTCCAAAACAGTACCATCCTCAACATCTGAATCTAGCAACAATTCTTCCTCAGAAAAATCTGACACATCAGGTGCCCCCTGTGGTTTAGGCAGGGAAGGCCTGATAGTAGAGGTGGTCTGCCACATTTGAAGTGCCCCCTGAGTTTGGGATGGAAAGAGTTGCAATGTGGACCTAAGTCCCTAGTCGCAGCCTTAAACTCTTGCACCCAAACTGGCTCAATAACATGGCTGGAAGTCCCTGGGTTGATGTCAGAAACTTTAGAACATGCTGGGAATAAATGACCAGAGAACTCTCTAGGTAGCCCTGCGTGACAGGAAGAGCAATGCGCAATGGGGGATACTGAGACCCCAGCATCCTTAGTCTTAGGTCTAGCCCCAAGTTCCAGCGGTATAGACATTCTCACAGTGTCAAAATAACCAGCTGTACAGTAAATCACCCAATTACAGTGTGAAAGATTAATATTTCACCCCAGAAATGCTAAATATAGACTTATCTGGCAGGCGAGGGTTAATCTGCAGAGGAAAGAAGGAGAGTCCTAGCCCTGCATAGGATACTCGCTGAGAAAAGCTCACAAAATGGCTGCTGCGACAGGAGCCAATCAGAAAGTAGGCGCGAACCAAGCGCTCATGGGAAATGTAGTTTTTCCTAAAAAGTACCCCAAAGCAGTGCCCGAAGCCCCCCAACACACTTGAACTATAAACTGGATGATAGAGTAAGGGTAGACAATTAAAATGAGCCCACTCTGAAGTTGCTATGTGAAGCGGTTGCAGAGATATGTCCCAAACAGTGTTGTCCCATAGAAAGTAAATGGAGCAATGGCGTGTATGTGTTAAAGCGCACCTTAAAGGCGCAGTACATAATTTTAATAAAAGTTAAAAACATGTAAAACATACATGAAACATGTGTGCATACTTAGAAAACCCTAACACAGTAGGTAAAGTGCCAGAAAACCCCCCAAAAACGTGCCAAACCATCAAAGGGTTAAGTTACTACATAAACCTGCTCCAAATACCCAACAGACATACAAATATACCCAATGAGTGCACAATGAGAACTCCCAAACACAAGTCCAGCAAAAGGGCACTGTGGGACAAGTGGACCTGCAGCACTCAAAGGGTAGCTCACCTTTCCTGCAGATCTTCTGTCTTCAGATTACCATGCAGCAAGAATTACCTCGGTGGGTAATCCCTGGGGAAGCACTTGTACCCAAGATTTTCCCCCTCAGGGCTTAAGGTCCACCAAAAAGCACCTGGATACTGAGCTAGCCACATTGGAGGGCATTTGACAGTCATGGTAATCCACCTAATGGTGGTATTCCATATCTGACAGAAAATAAAAAAGAAACTAAAGCTATAGAAGGATGTTCTCCACCTGGTGTTGTCGCACCGAGGAACAAATCATTCTGCAGGTGGTTGGCTAGGCTGCAGCCTAGGAGGGAAGGGAGGCTCCACCCCCTGCAAACATTTAGAGAAATGTTCCTGCCTACTTAAAGGGGCGGATCACCTCCCCAGAGTTACCAGTAACCTGTATTGGATGACAGAGAAATTATTGTTTTAATCCTATGAGTGCCGGAGAGGTATCCAGTGCATTTCAAGGCGAAGCATTAGATACCTTTCTAGCACGTAAAGTGTTAAATAAAAAACAGCTAACAAATACAGGTGATTCTGAAAACCCTTTCCAGATCACCTAATTTTTATTTATTTATTTTACAGACTACCAGCCCCACTTTATCTTCAGCAAATATATGAATACAAAGGAGGCAGAATTATAAATGAGTGATGGCCAGATGACGAAAACAACTGAAGAACCATATGTTGTCCAATCCGGATTTAATCCTTTGCGTTACGTACCCCTCTGGCACTCAAAGTGGTAAATCTATCATCTTCAATCTCCAAGTGTATAGTACTTTGGGATGAATTGGAATCATCCTATATAATAATTAGCTAGAATGTTTGTCAAGATGCAGTCATGCACAATAGAGACTGCCTGCAGCTTTCGGGCAGTTTCTACTGTGCATTATTGTTTCGTGTGAATGAGTTAGGTGACGTGATGCAAGGCTTCATCGCGTGGAGCAGTGAGGTAGCGGCCGCTTAACCCTTAGAGTGCCAAAGGGGTACTCAAAGGGTTAACATTACCCGGACCTTGGCCCGTGTACATGGGCTTTTACATCCTATGTAATAATTCGCTAGGATGTTTGTCAGAAGCCAAGAGACTGCCCACGTTCGGGCAGTCTCTACTGATTGCATTGCGTGATTGAGGTGACGCAAGACTGCATCACGTGGAGCAGTGAGGTAGCGGCTGCTTAACATTACCCGGACCGTGTACACGGGCTTTTACACTAGTAAATAAATAAAAAAGAACAAAAAAGATCAAGAGACAGATTCAATTTTAAAAACCTTTACTTGCATTTTTTCAATAAATAATTTACATTATATACATGAGGCGACATTTCTGCGCATTTGTGATGACTCAAAGAGATTGATATACAAAGATGAATTGGAGCAAAATCAACTGAACCCATAAAAATCTCCCAAATTCCTATTGTTTTAAAAGGGGATTTTAATGACTTGAATGCTAGAGGATACCTTGCTTGCATTTATGGGATTAAAAGCCCCATTTAAATAAAAGGGGATTTTATTTTTCTTTACTTCGTACCTTATGGTTCAGCTGGTTTGATCCACAAGTACTTCAGTGGGGGAGATACAATAAGGTATTGATAAAGAGGAGAGAAGTTCTCCAGTGTGATCTCACAGATTCCTATGTTGTCCCATGAAGCCAATGCAGTAAAACTCAAGAGAAATGTGAGTGTATAGGATCCACAGAATAACATAGGAGCTGGATTTTATGACACTGAAGTTATCTCCTCTAAATCACACCTTAGTGCACAACCCCCCAGTTCTTCTTAGTACATCCATCTCAAAGATTATTTTTTATTTCTTTCTCCCTTTTTCGCCTGGGCTATACATTTGGGTCTATCTTGGCATAATTTAACTGGAGCATTGTCAAACTGAACCAAAATAAAGTGCTTCACTTTTTCTTTCGAAACAAGGATTTCCAGCAATAATTAGTGTTCACCGAGAGACATTTCTTATGAAACCAATATCGCAAAGATGGACCATGACATGAAATGTACGTGACATTAGTAGTGAATTACTTCTTTAACACTTTTTTTTAGAACCAGTGGGGGACAATTTATGTACTGCTGAACAAAGAACAATCCACACTTCTCAAAGTACACTAAGCTTACACTAAGTTTAAAAGGAAATTGGAGTACCTGTGGGGACTAATGCAAATTCCCAAAAGACCCATTGACTTACATGGGGGTTTTTAACTGCAAGAATGATTGTGAGCTCTCCAACGTAGCGCTGGAGACCATGCAAATATTCGTGGGGTTATAAATCCCAATTTAAATCAAATCACCAAATTCCACCCCTAGTGTCAGCACTATAACATACTCCAACCTGGAAGCTTCAGCCCCCCTCAGTCAGTACCTATCATCCAGGGCTGAATTTACATCCCAGGCTACCCTCGACAAGGCACCCTTAGCCCCACCACACCCCAACCCTCTCATGACCCTGTACACAGTCCCAATCACTACCTATAACATGCAAACACAAAGAAAACCTTTTAACACCCCTGTTTATAGAGATCTACAATGTATTGCATAGCAATGCATCAGAGACCTGTCTAGCATCCAAGGGTATATAAATTGGTGCAGGAGCACTGATTGCACTGGTCACACCCACAATTCAGAATGTAAATATTGCCAGCACAGATTTTGCATCCCTCAAAATTTGGTGCTCTAGGCTGTTGCCTATTTTGTACTAGTCAATATACTTATGAACAGTGGAGATGCCATGGATTGTTCTTTGCATATGGAGTAGGGACTGGCACATCACTGCACCCAGCACCGAATGCAAGGGTGGTGTCCAAAACATTTACTGCAGTACCGATAGTCAGGAAGAGGTTAAATGTGGCAATATTTACTAGAGCTTGACCGTGCAACTGAGGAGCATATTGGCACTGTATTTGTTTTACAAATTTGCTAAGCACTGCAATTTTTTTCTCTCTCAATGAAATATGAATTATTTGTTTTTTAATGTAAAAGTGGGATGTAGGTCCGAATTTGTGGAAAAGAAGTAAGCTTGGCTACTAAATGTCTCCAATGAACTGAAAAGCTAGGCAGTGTAGATCTTTGTAGAAGAGTGGAGACTTTATATACACATATTGATAGCAGAGCTTTTGGATAGCAATGAATGGCTATGGCTTGACAATCTAAACACCACAAAAATCAACATTTCAATGAGGTGAAATGTACTGGATACTTCTGTCTTACCCAAAAAGATGACTTCACGATGAAGCAAAGTGGAGCATCTAATTGGTAATGCTGAGTAAACCTAAAATGTATGTACAGCTGTGGCAAATATCACTTCAGCCGCTGGTGGGTGCATCGCTCCTTTTGGTGCCAGGCGTACGCATAATGCACCTGCCTGCTCAAGAGGGGAAATGATACCCAAGAAATAACTTAGGCTTAAATAATAACGGATGTGTACTTTTATTTTGTGAAACTGCTTATGCTTTGGAAGGAGAACGTTATCAGTCTTATGAGAGCTTCCATTTTGTTATGCACTGATGCAAAAGGAAAGCAACCACATCCTGAAGTGTAACAAATGTCTTTTTTGGGTATACCTTCCCCTTAAAGTGGAACTACCACCACTAAACAAGCTGATGTATAATAAATCCCCATCTGGCGACTAGCTGATCAGTAGTGCTAGTCGCCAGAATTACTACCTTATTCAATAGAATTCTTCATTCTTCCCGGGCTGACAGCAGGAAGGAGCGCAGACATCTTTCCATAGTGATGTCTGCACGCCTGCGCTGTCAGTCCCAGCCGGGTCTAGGAGGCGTTGCTAGGAGCGGTCCGGCTCCAAAAGGGACTGACAGCGAAGGCGCATAGATGTCACTACTGAAAGATGTCTACGCTCCGTCCTGCCTGTCAGCCCTGGAAGAATGGAGAATTATATTGAATAAGGTAATAATTCTGACGACTAGCACTACTGATCAGCTAGTCGCCAGATGGGGATTTATTACACATCAACTTTTTAAGTGGTGGTAGTTCCGCTTTAACGCTTTGAATGTGTTGTTTTGCAAGGTGCTGGTTGCTCATCGTGCACACAGAGGGTTAATGTGTCATGATTATGTTCTCTAGTGGCTGAAATTATATTTGCTACAGATGTATACACAAAAATTCCAGTCAGCCGTCCAAATGCTCCTTTTCTTTACAATGAAGGGATTAGAATATATTTATGGGGAAGTAGTAAACACACCTAGTTTTTTCTTTTTTTTTACACTGGAACAAATTACATCTCTTCATATGTACAGTGACACTATTTGAAAACCACAAGAGCGCAATATATTAAGAGACAACATAAATTACATCCAACACAAGTTGCATTTCTTTGTTTTACATCAGATTTCTATGGTTGTATTTACACTGTACAATTGCTCAGTAATTCATGTCATAACCAGCAAATTCTCTGTACTATGACATTAATACCCCTTAAAGGGATAGGAATACTTTAATATTACTAATTCCCATAGTGTAGTTATTTAAAAAATAATTCAATTGCCCCCAGGTTCATCTCTCAAACTTTTATGGTTTGAGAGAAAACCGTAACCAAAGTTCCCCCCTCCCCCTTCCCTGAAGTCAGAGTTGTACTGACTGCAGGGATATCCGGTTTTATTTTTCATCAGGCGGCTTTGCAGCAGAGCCGGGATCTCGTTAGTAAAAAAAATTATTTCACTGAAACAGTATTCTAAGTGTGATTGCAAACCAAGCACATGTAGAAGACCGTTTCAGTGAAATAATTATTTTTCATAAGGCGATCTCGGCTCAGCTGCAGAGCCGCTTGACTGTCGTACAACAGACTTCCCCTGCAGTCAGTACAACACTGACTTTAGGGAAGGGGGTGGGAGGGGGGGAACTTTGCGTGCGGTTATCTCTCAAACCATAAAGGTTTGAGAGATGAACCTGGGGGCAACTGAATTATTTTTTAAAGAGTTACACTATGGGGACTAGTATTATTAAAGTATTACTATCCCTTTAAGGTGCTAGAGGGGAACTGAACGTGTGGCAGGGCAACAATGTGTTGTGCCCCTCTCTGTCACTCATTGGGCCTAATATATAAAAGCAAACAGGAGCAATACTGAAGCAAACAATTGCACCATAGAAGCAAATAAAAATTCCCTTTGATTAAAATGGGGCTGTTAACCCGTAGAATGCTAGAGAGGCCTAGAATGCGTTGGAGACCTCTAGCATTCAAGGGTTTAAAACTCCTATTTAAATAGATGGCAATTTTGGGAATTTTTATTTCTTCTCTACTGTGCATTTGATTTGCACTAGAATTGCTTCAGTTTTCTTGTATAAATAAGCCCAGTGAGTTAAACACACCTTTTAGGTGCATAATACTATGGAGGTGGGTAAGTTATCCCTTTCTGTTGGTTTTCTCCTCTGAGGCTTCCAGGCACACCACTCTACTAGACAGCTCCTGGTTTCTCAACCGAGAGGTCGCTGCATTACAGCAGGGATGGCCAACTCACGTCCATACAGCTACTACTGGATTACAATGTCTCTCATCCACAGCTGGCCACTGGCCAGATGAGGATTACAGGAGTTGTAGCCCAACAACTGCATGAAGACAGAAAGTTGCCCACTATTGCAATAATGTCTTGGTGTGTACGTTGAGGTGTTAATGGGCCCCTTATATGTGTGAATTTGTCAGCAGCAGAAAACAGGAAATACATTGAGCTCATTTATAGGGTATCAGCTGCAGCATTGCAGGCTCCCATAAACCTTTTGACTTCTACTGTAACATTACACAGTGTATTCAATAAAGTGTTGAAGAGTAAAATGAGACATGCAATGCAGCAGCTTGGCACCCTGTTCACAACTAGGACTAATCACCACTATTACTCGTGGGTGCCTGTTAACACTGGAACAGCAGAGAAGGGAAACTTCACACAAACATCTTTCCTATATTCCTCCTTTGTACACATGTCATTCCTGATTTGACATTTCAGACTGGGTGGAACATCAATATACTGTTCATGCATTAAGAGCTTATTAGGAAACACAAAGCCACTTTCACAAAATTTCACAGCCGCCATGATGCCTGCAGTACCATGAGTGAGCCAGAGGGGGTTGCTCACCTTTAAAATGTGAATTCTGTCAATGAGGTATGGCGTTTACATGAGCCGCACTAGGCTGAACTGACAGCTATAAAACACCTGTGTTAACAATGAATGTTTCACTTCACATAAATGCATGAATCAAGATTAAACCTGGTCTCCAATTTCCGCTTTCCATGAGTCCATATCCTGAAGGATTATCTCCATGTCAGGACACCTGGCTTGGAAGGGCTTAACTCTTTGAGTTCCAGATGGGTATGCAATGCACTGCTTTGCAATGAGTTGCATACCCCTCTGGCACTCAAAGAGTTAACACCACAGTTAACCCCATGTAAACTAGAGAGGTTTCTAATGCATTGCTTCACAATGTGCTGAAACCTTTCTAGCATCCAAGCGGTTAAGATGCAGTTCCACTTATGAATGTATGGTTAGGCTGCCATTTTGTATCAACCACAGACCACTTCATTTGGAAGAATTTTCTTTATCCTTCTGTGAACATTTAGAAAGCTGTTAAATATATAAAATAAATTATAAGTCTTATAGAGGTTGTTACATTTTTGAGTGCTTTCACAATAACGAATACATATTTGTAAGTGGAACTGCACCATTATTAGAGAGTCTCTTTTAGTCTCATCCGACCTCAATGATTTACACAGTAAACATACAATTACAGCAACACAGCACAGCACTGAATCAAACACAACAGAGCTACTAGGAGTTTGGGAAAGTCCAGGCCCAGTCGGGGAGCTGTATTTCCGAGATCCAAGTCCCTGGTCCTTTCATACAGATGGAATTTGTCTCTGTTGGAGTGTAATAATTTCACATCCTCAAAGGCATAATAAGCAGCTAAAGTGAAATTCACATCTCCTGTGGTCAGGAGGTCAAACACACAAGACTGGAAATACAGGTCCTCCACTGGCAGCTTTTCCTTGCACTTGGCTTCTGCCATTTTCTGGGTGAAGGGAGAGGCACTGGAGCCAACTGTATGCCTCCTAAGACCAGTCTCTGGAGTTTGGGAGTGATAGGTTCTGAAGTCGATCTGCTGGTTCTGAGGACAACCTTGGAGGCACAAGTAAAGTCCTTGGTTCTCCTTGTCTTCTACAGCGTTCACAACCTCTTCTGGCATCCTGATGGCAAAGGTCAGATAGCGACCAACCTGACGGACCACTATAGTGGTGCCAATGTACTTGGCTTGGATTTCAATGTGCTGCCCAGCCACTTTCTCAATGATTTTCAAGCTGTTGGCTCCACTTTTGTCACCTCCATTTTTGGAACCATCTACAAATGCTGCAGGAAGCTCGTCCATCTCAGCCTGGTATACTTTCTGGTCTACACACTCCTGGAAGTTCTTGAAGATTATGGTGACCTAGGAGGAGAAAAAAATTAACAAAAAATAAGTTTTCTGTTAATTTTTATTACAGCACAAACGTATTTTTTAAGCGTAGCTGACATGTAAAACTGGAGGAAAAATCTATGAACTAAATGTTTTGTGGGGGGGGGGGACAGCATAATTAATAACTTTTTTAACACAAACACAGTGTAGTTTTCAGTTTTATAACAATGCCAGTTTGCACAAAATTGCATGTTTCTGATGAATTTTACTTGCTTGAATAGCTTCTGTTTGTTATTATTTCATACAAGTCTGCTAAATACTGCTGAGGACCTTATAAAGAAAGCAGAAAATGAGCAATACTGGAGCAAACCAATTGCACCATCAGGGACAAATAATTATTCCCCAAATTCCCAATTATTTAAATGTATTTTTCAAACCCTTAAATGCTACAGTGGTATCCAACACATTGTGGAATGAGATATGACTAGCATTTAAGCTATTGAGTGCCTGAGGGGTATGCAACGCTTTGCAATGCTTAGCATACCCCTCTGGCATTCAAAGGGTTAAAGGGGGAATAGAATCCCCATTTAAACCAACAGGAATTCTGATTTCTCTCCTCTGGTACATTGGGTTTGCTCCAAAATTGCTCAGCTTTCACTTTCTGCATAAGGTCCAAATTGTCCAGGAGGAGGAGTGAACTTTACCCCGTGGTTCTTGTGTTCCACACCGGATGACAGAAATTATATTCCGGGTATTGAGCCCCCTCCCCCAATTCAGAGATAACTGTATTCAATCACCTTTTTAATTCACAAAACAACACTATTTTCCTTTATGCTAGACAAGATTTGCATACAGAAAAATCCATTCTGTTCAATGTTATTTTCCATTTAACCCCTTGGATCCTAAAGAAATCTCCAACATATTGGTAGTGACTGGCTACCTCTAGTATCCAAAACTTAATAAAAAGATCCCACAGCACCTCCCTAGGGACTTTCAGAACATTCCATGTTATCCCTCCCTCCCACCCCACCAATACTGCTTCCAAAAAGGCATTTTTGAATCCTAAAAGCAAAAAGCTCTGCAAGGTTAGGTGAACACAAATATGGAAAGCTGATTTATGACGCTCTGCATTTTCCTGCATGCAACCACACGTTTCCACCCATCATGACAAATATGCACACCTCTGAAGGTCTAACTCGTTCCACCAGATCCTGAAGAGTTAGCACGGGATTCATCATTACTATCTGTCTGATTCCTAATGACACCATCAAGAATGGTACAGGTTAACACCCCTCTGGCGTGCAAAATGTTAAAGTAGACCTGTCACACTGACTACATTTATTTAGTTTTACAGTGAAATAAAGTCTGCCAATGTGTTGTAGCAGCCATAGTCAACATTTCAGTACATTAACCCATTAAGGAACAGAGGGCTATACATCTCAAATGTTTTGTGCAACCCTCTGTTCCTTGAAGGGTGAACAAGCTCTGTTTAACCCTTTCAGTGCCAGTTGAGGTACCCAAAATGCACCAACCCATGGCCACACACACCCTTGCCTCACTGTATCAGATCACAAAAAAAAGTTAACCCCTTGGCTGCAAGAGAGGTCTCCAATGAACTGTGATACCTCTCCTGCATCCAAGTGGTTAAATATTAGCCAGTAATGGGGTATGTAACCTGGTAAATAAACCGGCCTCAATAAATCAGGGCCATTGAAAATACTTCAGTCATACACACCACTCAAATGTGACTGTGACCATTATAGTTGAGGTTCACCTCAAAAGTTAGCACCTGGGCTATGTTAACTATTAAGTGAGAGTGCTGACCTATCCACTAATTACATATACTGCTAGAAGCTTTTATTACAGAGCAAATTTGTATTTTATGGGTGTTTCCTTTTGTTTCCATTTCAGATTACGTTTAACCCTCTGAGTGCCAGAGAGGTATTCAAAACATTGGGGGAGATTCACTAAGCAGTGATAAAGAGGAGATGACTTCTCCAGTGATATCACTTCTCTAGTTCATAATTTTATTCTATGGAGCCAATGCACTAAGATTTCTTTAACTTTGGAGATCTTAGTGCATAGGCTCTGTAGAATAACATAGGGACTGGAGAAATGATATTGTTGGAGAAGCCATCTCCACTTTTCACGCCTTAGTGAATCTCCCCCATTGTGTTTCAATGCGTGGGTACCTCTCTGGCACTCAAAGGGTTAACAAACACATCAAAATGTGTCAAAAAATGTTAAATTGGTGTTTCACCCTCAAGCAGCAAGAGACATCAGCAAAAAACCTGCACACCGAGTCTGCAGATGGACATTATCACTGCAAAAATCTAATGAGCGTTCATGTGTCTCCTCCCCAGGGCACAGAGTAATGAGTCCAGAGATAGGCTGCTAGGCTTCTTACATTTCCTCATTTATCACTGGACTGCAAAAGGGTAATTCAATTCCTGGGCCTTATGCACAACAGAATGGATTAATTCTGGAGCAAAACAACTGCACTAACTGAGGACAAAAAAAGCTCTACTTCATTTAAAGTTGGACTCTTAATAACTTGGAAGCACATGAGGCCTCCAATGTGTTGCAGACCTCTCTAGCATTCAAGGAGTTTACAGCCCCACTTAAATCAATGGCCTTCGAGAATTTTTATTTCTCTCCTTCAGTGCAGCCAACTTTCTCAAGAATTGCTCCTCTTTCCTCGTGTGCATAAGACCCCTTGTGTACATATTAGGGTTTCCAGCTTTTCTTAAAAAAATATACCGGCCATGGCATTCTCTCCATAGACTTAATATTGGAGAGAAGACAATTTTTTACCGGTCTACCGGTAAAATACCAGCTGGGTGGCAACCCTAGTACATATATATGTAAAGCTACAGTCAGAACTGGAGGGTTTCATGGTAAAACATACTATCTGAGGAATGTTTTATTTAGTTTAGCACCAATTGGTCCTTTCAGGTACTGGTATATTTAATGAGAAAATCAAGTTGGAATTGCTACAGCAATTTTGAACACTAAATAGGATTAAACAGGACCTCGTGGTGAGAAATGGCAGAAACAAATTATTACTAATGATGACTGACATCTTTCTGGCGAGTATGTAATACACAGCTGTTCCTACTTCCAATCCATTCTGGCTATGTGCTATCCTCACTGCTTCCCACCCACGGGGCTACACATGCTCTTCTCCCTGCTCTTTTCTGGGACAGCCATGTTCACCTCTCCCCGATCCCTGCCCAGGAGAGATACATGTTCACCTCTCCCTGCTACCCCCACCAAAAAGAGCCATGCTCACCTCTCCCTGCCCCCTCCCCCACACACCTAGGAGAGCCCTGCTCACCTCTCCTTGATCCCGCCCATCTAAGAGAGCCAGGTTCTTCACCCAGCCCCCCCATGTGGGGGAACCATGTGCTCCTCGCCCTTCTTCCCCCACCTGAGGGAGCCATGTGCTTTGTTAAGTGCTCCTCCATCTTCTCCTCATCTGGGGGATCTAAATGCTCCTCTATCTACTCCGCAACTTAGCTTTCACACATCCTGTGCACTCTGTATTCAAAATACAGGGGAAATGTTCTATACTGCACTATATCCTTCAGATATTGTATACATGTTTTACATGAATATTACACAAGAAGTTAACTCAAAAAGTGTAGCAAAACATATATACAGCAGTGGTGGGCGACCTGAGGACCTCCAGCTGTTCAGGACTACAATTGCATCCCCAGTGGCTGACTGCAGCTAATGAGATTTGTAATCCTGATCAGCTGGAGGGCCTCCAGTTCCCAATTGCTGCCACATAGTATGAGTGTGAAAAATAAATGTTGCTGAGTGTCCCCCAGCATTGTTTCTTAGAAATTAAGGTTTTATGCTGTGAACATGCTATTGCCATCATCTCACACACTGTGCTTACCTTGCTTGTAGCTGTTGCAGTTGAAGCAGGAAGCACTGGGGTGTTGGTAACCTGCACATTCAAGTAATTATTATCTATGAGAGGCCAGGCACCTTGTATTTTGCAGGTCTGGAAAGTGTCTGTAAACGTCCTAAGATGGGGATCCCCAAAGAGGCCACAGTGTGTATACTTGGGGGGTGCAGAGTGCCTGTGGAAACTCTTTTCATAATGGCAGATCTCCGGGCTGTCAGATCTCTCTTGACTGTCCCCTGGAGGCAGGGTGCGTAAACGCGGCTGTGAGGTGGGCCCATCTTTGGAGCAGTTGTGATGGGTCATGAGGTCATCGATGCCATGGACAGCTGAATGGTAAGCGAGGTCTCCCCTGCAGGTGCGTGATGTGCGGCGCGTGCAGTGGGCGTAGGTGCGCAGCGCTGTGCAAAATTCCACTGAGTCCTCAACTCCTGTCTGCTGGTGAGAGTTGGATGTAGCTTGCCAGAAGTCAGAGTTACACTTCAAAATCCTGCACGATGAGCTCACTGCAAGGACCCAAAATAGGGAATCAGTACATAAAGGTATCAAATAATTCTTATGGATGAAGTTTCACTCAGCTGTTTTAACCCTTCCAAGGACCAGAGAGGGACGTGCAATGCACTGCTCTGCAATGTTCTGCACATCCCTGTGGTCATTCAAGAGTTAAAAGGATAGTAATACTTAAAATACAAATGTTCAGGAGAACATTTTCAGTCAGTTCTGGGTGTCCACGCAGGCAGACATGACAGTTACTGGTGGTTTTTTCAGACTGAAACAGGAAAGAGTACAGGAGCCTGCTTATCCCTGTAAGGACCAGAAGGGTGTTCAACACATTGCAAACCAATGTGCAGCACCCCACTCTAATTCTTTAAAGAGTTAAGATTACCATGGCCCTTTAACGGATGGGATTAGCAACAAACAGGTCTGCCTCCATGAATAACATATCCAGGACTGATTGAAGATATTATCTCTTGAACCAAGGCGCAAGGACAAAATTCATAGGGGACATTAGCATATTCTGACCATAGTAAGACAAAGGGTTTATATAAAGTGAAATTGCTTATACTTTATATTTCTTTATTTTTTTGCTCTATCACTCCCCTGACAAGGAACTCCCTGACATTCTGTTTTGAGAGATCTTTCTGTCCAGGACTGTGAATGCAGGAATAAGGATAACATGTTACAGCAGAAAAGCCTGCCTCCACTACAGTCCACATCATTCTTAGCGCCGCATGTTCAATGGCAAACCAACTGAACTATGGGGGGGAACAAAAAATTCCCACTGATTTAACATCTGAACGACCACACAGTCCTGTGGTGGGATGCTCCGATGCATTCTGGGATAGCAGAGCAGTGTGCAGCTACACTGCGATCCCAGAATTCCATGACCTTCCAGGACCGGCCTTAAAGGGATAGTAATGTTTCATAATAAAAGCAGCACTAATTAATCATCATAGTAATTGGGCCTTGGAGAGTGTTATTTCAATTCTGTTAGAGTTGTAGTTCAAGAGTAATTTAATGATAAAGTATCCCCCTCCTGCCCCTTTTACTGATGTAACACTGCTCAGCCAGAGCAGCAGGGAGGTGCCCAGGTAGATTGCAGAGAGGGACAATCTTCAATTAAGATAAGGGAAAAAGCTGAAAAACCTGTCAAGGGCGGCAGGGTTTTCATTGTTCTCACAGTAAGAATATTGACCCTTGATCTGAGCTGTCTGGTCTATGGACTGGATTCCACATCTGAGGAGTGGGGGCTTACGTAAAAGGGGAAGGAGGGGATACTTCAATCATTCAATTACTCTTGAACTACAACGCTCACAGTAATGAAATAACACTCTCTATGGCTCAAATACTATGACGATTAATTGGAGCTGCTGTTTTTGTGAAACAATACTATCACTTTAACATACAGACACATGATAGTCCTGGCACGTCACATGTTGTTAAGGGATTAAATGGGGATTTTAACCCCTTGAATGTGAGAGAGTTCTCAAATGCATTGTTCCTTTCTAGCATGCAATGGGTTAAATTTCTTATCTAAATTAGTGATAATTTCTAGTTTTCCCATACAGTGAAAATGGCTTACCCCAGAAAACCTCCACTTTTCTTTGGATGTTCGGTCACCGGTCCTCAAAATACTACTCACTACACATCGGAATCTTAACACTTTAACCCGTTGAGTGCCAGAGGGGTACGGAACGCATTGCAAAGCAATGCATTCTGTACCCCTGTGGCATTCAAAGGATTAAGGACCAGATGCACGCACATAGCATTCCCCCCCTTTCTGGGTCTTAACCCTCCGAATGTCAGAGGGCTACGCAATGCACTGCAAAGCACTGAGCTGCACACCCCCTGGTAATCAATGGGTTACACTTCTTGCTTCAGCTTGAAAAATCTGCCAGTAACTGGCATGTCTGCCTCCATGGACATCACATCCAAGATGAAACACATGCATGAGATGAAAATTTACAAAGGCCAATAGAATTTTCTAGCCTTTGTGAGATAAGTTGAGGTTTGCGTGTGAGTTTAAGAGCCATTTATTCCAAGGACACAATTCCCCTTCAAAAATGAACCTTCTAGGTGCCAAAGGGGTGTCCAAAGCATTGCTTCTTAATCTGTTTCCCACCCCTCTGGCATTTATGGATTAAGCCCTTGAGGATCAGAGGGGTGAGCAATGTATTGCACAGCAATGCGTTGTCCTCCTCCCCTGTGGACTTCAAGGGGGTCTAAAAAAAGTTTTAGAATATGAAACTATCCTGATAAATCCCAGATATTAATATCCAATTAGCTTGATCTAGAATTAATAAACACACTGGGATTTATTGGACCAAACAAAGTACAAATGAGCCATATCAGCCAGATGTAATCAGGATGTATCATATAGCAGGCAGTAAACTCTGCACTAGCTGGAACAGCTATGCTAATCCTGACACCAGCCCCCACACAGAAACCACAGTTTATTTGGCGTTTATGAGATACATACTTGTGAAAAAGAAGGGAGGGAGGGCTGCTTTGAAACCTTTGTATCACTGAAATGCATTGATGAATGTGTGGCTCAGGAGGGGACACTTTCATGCTCCTCTGTAGGAACCACGTGGGGGGTTTTTCCTTTCTTATTTTTCCACATACATAACAAAAACTTACTGGACTTAACCCCTTAAGGACCAGAGGGGTGTGCAACACATTGATTTGCAATGCACTGACCACCCCTCTAGTCCTTCGGGCATCAAAAAAAGTAGCAAAATAAAATACATTAGATACATTAAAAAAAAAAAAAACCACACAAAAAACTTGAGCATGGGTGTGCTTTTCCCAGTTGTCCAGAAAACAATGGTTCTGGCCTGGGTATCTGTGTAATGACATGAAAATATCACTGAGGCTGACACACTATGTATAACTGGAGCAAACAAGGTGCACTATATGGGGCATTTAAAGATTCCCACTGAATTAATTTGCTAGTTTTTAACCCCTTGAATGCTAGAGAGGTCTCCATGGCATTGCTTCGCAATGAGTTGGAGAGATGGAGTAAAAATAGAAACTCTCCTTTGTGATACTCTCTCCAACCTGATGTTGTTCTATAAAACCTATGTACCACATCAGTTAACCTGAGGCCCTCCAGCTGTGCAAAACTAAAATTTGGGGGACTCCACTTGTCCATTCCTGTACTAAGATCTCTGAAGCTAGAGAACAGTTAGTACATAGGCTCCATATAATAACACAGGCATTGTAGAGTTTATCACACCTGAGATTTTATCTCACACTTATTACGCTTTTTGTGCTGACACCCAGTTTAGTACACCAGTGTGTGAATCATCTTACACTCCAAACAGTGTTCAAAGGAAAAGTATGCCCTTTGTTTCTGATATTTGGAGATGTAATTTACTGATTTGTTTTATATACAAGCAAGGGCACCAGTACAAGTCATTGGGAGGAAATAGTCCATTGGATATATTTGGTTTACTGCAGCAAACTCAACTAGATTGCTGAGCAATCATTAGCCAAACACAGTCAAAGAAAATGTAACAACCTAAATGATCTCCATGTGTGTTCTTCACAAGCAGTTTTATTACAAATAAGACTGATGGTTTATTACTTGCTTGAGATAGGAGCAGTAATCATGGAGATAACCTATTTGCATCAATGATGCCATTCAAGAAAGCCAAAATGGAGGTATCCATAAGGTCAGTTTACAAAAACAAAATGCACAAGATTGAAATGCCACACAGCAAACATTTTGACTAAAAGGAGGGATTAAACTTTATTTTAAATAATTTAAGCTGAATTTATATTTGAAATATAGCTATCTACTTTCCTTGAATAGGGTGATGCAAGATGGGCAACCTATAGACCTTCAGTTGTTGGACAACCCGTAAGGAAAATGTGAATTGTATTCCTACAGCAGCTAGAGAACTATGGGGTATAGACTCTGCCTCTCAGAAGTTTTGTCAAACTGTCCTTTTTCAAATCATGCATCACTGAACTATAGATTAAAATAGATAATCTGCTTTGGAAATAGAAAACAAGAATCGTTGTAGAGAATGCTTAACACTTGATTAATCTTTTCATTATTGAAATTATCAAAAGAGAATATCAGATGATTTTTCACTCATTAATTTAGGATCTCAGGACATTCCTTTGTATGTGATTTCAGCTGCAGTGTCTAGGGTGCCCCTCTTGAAGGGGTTCTTTCTTTGTGATAAAATGGCTGCCTAACACACTGTGTATTAATGTCTTGCAAGGACTTAAAGGGATAGTAATGTTTCATAATAAAAGCAGCTCTAATTAATCATCATAGTATTTGGACTTTGGAGAGTGTTATTTCAATTCTGTCAGAGTTGTAGTTCAAGAGTAATTCAATGACAAAGTATCCTCCTCCAGCCCCTTTTACTGATGTAACACTGCTCAGCCAGCACAGAAGGGAGGTGCCCAGGTAGATTGCAGAGAGGGACAATCTTCAATTAAGATAAGAGAAAAATCTGAAAAACTTGTCAAGGGGGGCAGGGCCATCATTGTTCTCAGAGGAAGAAGATTGTCCCCCGTTGTTATCTGTCTGGTGTATGGACTGCATTACACATCTGAGAAGAGATGGCTTACACTAGGTAAAAGGGGCGGGAGGGGAAACTTTGCTTGTGAATATCTCTCAAACCTTTATCGTTCTTCATGTTTTTTTAATGCCTACTAAATAAAACAAAGATAAAATGAAGTATTACTATCCCTTTAACTGTGAAATGTAATTCTAGGAGATGAAGGAAAGTTGCATTAGCAGGTGAGACTGTTGCAAAGAAAAACATAATCTATCTATACTATTTAAGAGCTCATTTTGGCCACAAGCATCAAAAGCATATGTCTGAATAAACCATGTGCTTTAGTATCTATGGCAGCTGGTAAATGCATGACAATGTTCTTGCCAAGAAAACCCAGCTATTTAATGATGTTCTGACATTATCGTCTTTAATTGCTTCACTGGTAGACAGGCCTGTAAGCTCATTGTGGGGCAATGTCATTATTTTCAGAAATCAAAAGATTGTCTCCCTCAACCTCAACCCATAGCAGCCAGGAACTTCATCATTCACAACTCTCCATATCTCCCAAGTGTCCCTCTTTAGGAGGGACAGTTCCTCTTTTACACCTAAATCCCTCTGTCCCTCTTTCCCACCCTAATGTTCCTCTTTTTAGGAGACTGAGTGGTGTGTATATAAGTGTATCACATTGCTGTACAGCAATAAAACTCACATTATTGTTTGAATAAAGGTGAGTATATGTGTTTATAAATTATTAAATGGTCTTGTTCTAAATTGTTACAGAAGGAGGTGACAACAGGTCATGAAATAGGTTTAAAATTTCTGGGAATGCCCCACCCACGCCTCCAGAAACACCCCCTAAAACACAAGTGTCCCTCTTTGGCAATTTGAAATGTGGGAGGTATGACTCTCTCAGGAGGAAACTTATGTTGAACTTAGTCAGCTGTGCTACTATCAGGGCAACCGAGTCTCCCATGCATTGTATATATGGAATTTTCTAATGTGATGTTAAAGGTAAATTATACTGGACTTAGGCAACGGTCCACTACTGTAACTGCTGTTACATCTATTGATCTCCATTGAAGTCATTTCTCCCACCCTCTAGACCAGGGACATCCACATCTTTTTAGTAGTGGATCACATGATCAGAAAACCATAACTGCGAGGGTTGCATTACTTTTTTTTTATTGATAATGATGGTGAATTATAGTATGTCAGCTATTCAAAAATATTGATTTTGACAATACTGATAATTAACAGACATCTAATCTTGAACTATACGGTAAGGACACGCACAAAATTAGGTCTTACTATCTTACTAGTTCATGTGTACAAGTATATAAATAGTTTTTAAAAATCTCAGGCGGGCCCCAACCTAGAGTCCACATGGCCGCCTCTCCTCTAAACAGACAACACGCATCCACAAACTTAATTAAAAAAATCCTAAAACAACCTCCACCAATGTGGCAATTTGTGGAAATAAACAAACATTGTATATAATATGAATGTGCAGTAACTACCCAGCTGTCCAAGAAGTAAACAGGTGTTTGGTTTATTTTGAACTGAAAGTTTTTGGTCTCATATTAGACATTCCTATATTTACGTTACACACACATTTGCTTTATACATTCATATACACACACTCACAAACACTCTGCTGTATGGAAGACATCTATCTATTCAATGACTGCTGTTACAATATATACAACTAGGCACTAATTCCTAAAGATATAGTTTCCATTCAGAAAAGAGACAGATTCAAATGCATCCTTAACAAAAATCAAGCCAAGTCATAATACTGTAAAACAATTTTCCACAAGAGTGAAAACTGATACCCTAAACTTTTTTTTACGAGTACAGCTAACTTTATTGTTTTTTATTTTCCCTTACAGAATAACAATATCATGCCAGGGTGTAAATACTGTGTAAACATAACTGCATACTTTGCATTTTGAAACAGAGCTTGAAGAACATTATCTTCAACATCATATACCACTGTAGTACATTCTCTACTTTTCTGCGCTTTCAAATACCAAAAAATTCCCAGTCACAATCTTACAAGATCATATTCATGGGCATCCATAGGCTACGAAGGCTGGTCGAAGGGGGGTGGGGACGAAAAAATGTCTGCAGGCACCAATGAAAATATTGGTATGCATAATAAATATAAATGCTAACAAAAAAACATGGTCTAGAGTAGTTTATTTCAGTGCAGGTTTTCCTGATATCCCAAACTGATCACAGGTAGTTCATCACTGACATCCTTCAAAACTGACCTGCTGGTCCATTCTGCATTCCCGTTGAGGAGGTCAGTTTTCTGCCCCCCCCCCCACCCCCATGACTGATAGGAGACATTTTGTGGTTGCGCAGACCAGTCCCAGGCTTTTTTTTTTTTTTTTCTTCACTAAGTGTGTTTCCCCTGGAGTTAACTTTGTAAATGTGATAACTGCTCTTTAAAATCTCTGTCAATCAATGTGTTGTGTACCTCTGGGTTAATCAATGCCTCGCTACCTCTAAGCACTAAAGGGGTTTATAATACATTGCAAAGCAATCCTTAACTCCCCTCACTGATGTTCAGTGTTTAAATATACTTCAAAATCTGGTGCTAGGAACCCCCTTTTTCCCCAAATTACAGCAATTTGTCTTGTATTGCTAAATCAGGAATAATAAAAAGAGGTCTGTGTAGGATGGAGAAGTGTTCACCACATTAAGGTCAAGTATAAAAAATCCATTAAAATATAATGAATACAAAAGTAGGGCTTATACTGCTCTACCTACCATCTCTACAAGATGCCGAGTTCAATGTCGGATGTAAGCTCAATAGCGTGGTTGTTTGAAACCTGGATGGATCACAAAACCTTCTTGTGTGACTCATGCCTGGCAGTACCCGTTGGTATTGTTGGCATCTGCAGCCTCAGAACTCTGTTTACTTGGTTTTGACACAGAGAAAAAAAAAACGAAGTGCCAACATATCTTGGCTTGTGGCTGCCACATCTTTCAGCAGGAAGACCAGAAGATTGAAAAATTAGCTGATTGAAATGAGAACTGCAAAATAAACAAATAAAATGCCTCATTCAAATTCTTACAGAACTAATTTCTATCACCCAGTAGATTGAGTAGTGCAACCCTACTTAATGGGTCAAACATCTTGTTTCTTCTCAAGCTATCAATCTTCATACATCATTGTTGGGCCTGCATAATTCCCCAACTTTCTACTATGTAAAGATATGAATGTTGAATCTTTCCAGGGAACTAAATAAATATGGAATCCACTGAAAGAGCACATGATCTGCATTTGATTAATTTAATTAAACTGTATTATATTTCCTTTAACGGATCAAAACTTGTGCTACAGTGTTTCACAACGAGACATTTACTTAAATTAGAGTATGAAGAGTATATTTCTACTGTACATATTATCACTCAATAACACATAACTCAAGTGTAAATGTAAAAAACAAAATGCATACTGATACATTTTGAAAGGCCATGGGAAAAATGCAAAAAATTCAGAATGGGTAAAAAGAGGTGAAAATGGCCCATACAGAACAATATCTGGAAAAAACAAACAAACAAAAAATGCTTTCACTGCAGGGGATGTATGAGCATGTGCAAACGCTTTAGTGAATGACTGAGCATATATATTCTGCCATAAATAAGGGTTTAAAGTGAACAAGCCATGAATATCTCTACCATGACATATGCAAGAACATTTTCTATTTTTAAACTAATTTCAGTGGCCCTTGTTCATACACAGAAAGAAACATCGCCATAAAAACTGAACACCCCAAAGCACCAATACGCTCCCACACTGTCCTCTCCTTGAGTGAGCAGCAGAAAGAGGTGAATCTACAGCGGAGATAACTTAGTACAGGAGTGTCCAATTTTTTTTCAATAGAGGGCCACATGATCTGAAAGTGTGAGGAGAATTTTTTTTATTGATAACGATATTGAATTATAGCCTGTCAACTATTAAAACATATGAATTTAATTATTGATCAAGTCAATGATAACACTGATAGTTAACAGACAACTATTCTTGAACTGTACGGTCTGACAGGCAGTGGATTAGGCCTCACAGGCCTACTAGTTCATATGTGCTCGTTAATTAAGTAAAAAATATTAAAGAAAACAAAAAAACTCAGACAGGCTGCATCCTGGAGTCAAACAGGCTGCATTTGTCCCATGGGCCACATGATGGACGCCCATATCTTAATACATAGGTGAAAGGCAGGTGAGGTCCAGATAAACTGAATATAGCACCTATTTTATGGCAGAGTGGTACTAGGACTTCTCCCCATGAGACACTGTAAAGCCCTTTTAACCAAGATACATAATAGCAGAGAATCAGTTCTCGACCATTTCCTATACTGCTCTGTAAGAGGATTGATTCATCACAAGGATTTGGTAGCTTTTGCCTATTTCTGATTGCCAGCCAGGCCCCCCACTTAATCTCACTCCATACTAAAGGCCAAAAGTTTTATACTGCACAGAGGCCTATTAGGATTGGCTTTTTTGTGCATTTTTCTATCCAACAACATGAGCGCAGAAGAGCTTACTTCATACAGCACTATAAGGTTTTCTTGCTGGCCCTTATAAGGATAAAAAGTTAATGAATATTAGCTTTGTGAAGACGTTTGTGGCATCAAGGGGTTAAGCGAACATAAATAAAAATCTTATTTAGTAACTAAATTTTACTAAATAACTTTATTAAAGTAACTAAACTTTAAAGTGGAACATTCACATCCCTAAACAAATTGACCACGGCTTTGAATAATTAATAAAATATTACTGGGTGTTTTTTTAAACCCACTTACGTAGGAGTGGAGATATTAAGCCTGAAAATGTGCCACTTCCGCATTCTTGCAGCATCCTGTATGTGCGGCATGGAGTCACGGGACTTCCCACCTCCCTCCCAGCAGCCTCAGGGAGCGCGTTCACGTTTTCCTTCGGAGCTGTATTTTTTCCCTGCTAACGTTACAACAAGCTCCGTTTACCATGCTACTGAGGTTGCAACAAGCTCCATTTACCATGCTACTGAGGTTGCAACCTCAGTAGCATGGTAAACAGAGCTTGTTTTAACGTTAGCAAGGAAAAATACAGCTCCCTGAGGCTGTTGTTAGGGAGGTGGGAAATCCCGTGGCTCCGTGCCGCACATACAGGTGCCACAGATTGCAGAAGTGGCACATTTTCAAGCTTAACCCCTTAACGACCCATGCCACCATGCACGCTGCTATCATTAATTCCAGGCTGAGAATGAATGCTCCGAGACCGGGACGTTCAGTCTCAGCCCTTCTTGCTTGGGCCAGTTCATGTGATCGCTGTAGCAGCGATCACATGCACTGGCATTCTAAGTGATAGAGGTAGTACGCAAAGCATACTGTCTCTATGTCTCCTCTCCGTCTCCCTTACTATCAAAGTAAGGGAGAGAGAAGAGAGGAGAGGAGACACCTAGTGGAAAAAGAAAATACAGCAGCTTGGGGTATTAACCCCTTCACTGCTGATGCTGGAGGCTGGCTAAATGCAGGTCAATTTCTGACCTGCAATGATACACTTTTTTTTTTTTTTGCAAAAAAATATTTTATTTAAAAAAAAATCTCAATAAACAAAACTGGGAGTGTGATTGTTGTGGAGCCATGTAATACACTTATACATACCGCCAAATGTCATAGATAAAAAAGTGGGAAAATAGAGTGGGAAAAACGGATATGGGGATTTTCACCCAGGGGGGACAGTGGCCACTTTAATCTGTGCATTCTGTAGGTATGACTAACCTGTCATACCTTTCATGCAGTCTCCATAAAAATGTAACCCTTTGCGCCCAATTGATCCCAAGAGAAAAAACAAAAATGGTGTTTTTTTTAATTTTAATAAAGTAAATGGTGGGTTAACCATATAAGTGGGGTATCAAAGGAAAGCCCTATTTGTGCATTAAAAAAACAGTATATAATTTATGGGGGTGGAATAAAATCCTAAGAGGGAAAACACTGTTGAACAAAGACATAGTCAAAAAAGTCAGAATTGCTCCGGTCCTTAAGTGAAATCCACCTCAGATTTTCCCGGTCCTTAAGGGGTTAAAATCTCCACTCCTATGTAAGTGGGTTTAAAAAAAACACCCAGCGCTAAACTTATATTAATTATTCAAAGCCGTGGTCATTTTTTTTTGTGATGTGAATTTTCCGCTTTAAAAATGGGAGATTACTTTCTGCGCAATTGGATTAGAGGGCAAATCATACACAGTTATAAAATATGCGTATCTGTATATTTTTTTTATTAGTAAATACAAAATGCATTTTGTGTGCACAAAACTAAAAACATTTGAATGAATATAAACTGTGTATATTCTCTAAAGTGAGATTATGCCTTTACGAGTCATTCAGGCCAACCGTAGCCTAATGTTTGTTGTGAGGTGGTGTGATGCAGAGGCAGACTTCAAGTGGACCTATCACATATAGATATAGAATGCTCATTAGATAGAGCATTTAGCGAAAAAGTTTAATATGTTAGTTATTTTTGAAAAAAAAAAAAAAAAAAAGTTATCTGTGCAAAAATTCAAGTTTAAAATGTGCCCAGCAGCCTACTTCCTGCTTGCAGCACTGCCTCTGCTCCCGTCCCACTACCCAGCATATTCCAGTGACGGAGGCTTTCTTTCTCTAAGCTGGAGCAACCTCATTGGCAGAGATCGATATCTAGCCAATGAGATTGCTCCAGCTTAGAGACAGATATCCTCCATCATCGGAGGATGCTGGGTAGTGGGACAGGAGCAGCCTCTGTGCGGCAAGCAGCTTGCCGCAGCAGCAAGCAGAAGTACGCTGCTGGACACCTTTCATACTTAAAGGGATAGTAACACTTCGTTTGAACTTTATTTTATTTTGTAGGCATTAAAAAAACACGAAGAATGATATAAGTCTTATCTCTCAAACCTTTATGGTTTATGAGATATTCACAAGCTAAGTTTCCCCTCCCCACCTCTTTTACCTAGTGTAAGCCATCTCTTCTCAGATGTGAGTCTGGTTGTATGACAGTACAGATAACAGAAGGGGACAATTTTCTTTGTATGAAAACAATGAAAGCCCTTCCCCCCTTGACAAGTTTTTCAGCTTTTTCCATTATCTTAATTGAAGATTGTCCCTCTCTGCAGTCTACCTGGGCATCTCCCTTCTGATCTGGTTGAACAGGGGGGGGATACTTTGTTTGTGAATATCTCTTAAACCATAAAGGTTTCAGAGATAAGACTTATATCATTCTTCATGTTTTTTTAATGCCTACAAAATAAAATAAAGTTAAAATGAAGTATTACTATCCCTTTAAATTTTTGCATCGATAACGTTTTTTTTCAAAAATGACTAACATAGTAAACTTTTTCGCTAAATGCTTTGCAATGTGTTGAATGCCCACTGGAATTCAAATGGTTAAATACATTAAGAGTAAAGTGTATAGTGTTGGTTTGTTCTAGAAATGCTCCTTTCTACCTTTCTGCATAAGACCCCTAAATTGTTTTGTGCTATTATGTATTGTAGATCAAGTTCCAGGACTTGCCAGTAAAAGACAGCACAAATACTACTGGAGTTGTTTACTGGGTAACTTAACAATGTCTGACATCAAGTTTTCAGGTTCTAATCTCACAAAGGCCCCGCCATACCTTTCATCTGCCGAGTCTGATAAAGAAAGCACCCATTGTAACTGTATTAATCACAATTATTGCATTGTAAAACACTGTGGTTAAATTTGTTACACAAAGTACAAGCCTTTGGAACCTGCTATTTCATTTGTGTTTCTGTTTATTCCTAAGTGGCAGATTTAAATATTTGTGGGTTATTCGAAGGTGCAATCAAATCAACTAATATTTCTGTGGTTACAAATTAGAAATTTCTAATACTTCATTAACAATGAAAACACAAACGTTGTTAGACATTTCTTGTTGAGTAAAACAAGGATACTCACTGCTAGGAACTGCTTCTTTAAAAAGTCATTACAGTTAACTGTTTTAGTGACAGTGCCATCAGGTGTCAGGCAGACACACATATAGAAGAGGTGAGGAACTGGCTACAGTTCATCATAGAGCATCAAAATAACAGCTCCACCACTTTGTGACAGTTGTAAAGGGATAGTTAAAATGTAAATATATATATATATATATATATATATATATATATATATATATATATATAGTAGTGTTTATCCCCCTAAGTAAAACAAAGGTGCTCCCACGCTGAAAGGTGTTTTATTCAAGTTATTATAGCCCAAACTTGAATTTTTTTTCACAGTAACCTGAAATTGTACAGTGGTGCTGTTGCTAACCCCCCCACATATCAAATACCTTAAGATACATTAAGCAGTGCAAACTATTACATATATGTTTGTTAATGTTTATATACTTTCATATATTAGCAATTTATATCATATATTTAGAGTTCCTTTAGACTGTATACACATGGGCGACTTGAACGAGCTATGATACAGCTACTCTCAAGCCACCCCCTATCTCATTGAGGGGAGGGTGCACATGAACAATGCCCAGTCCACACAGTGGGCAGCCATAATTATATGGCTGAAATCCACCTGGGTCTGTCATTCGCTGGCGGTTGCGACTGCAACATCCAAAGTCCTATGTCTGAAGTATCTGCTCAACTGCCTCATAGTTTACCAGGCAGATCAAGTCTTCTGAAGCGTTCCTGCTTTTTGTGTTGACTGTAGGGGAGTTGCAGTATGCTGTAACAGACTGTGTTCATACGAGATGGCATTCACCCATGTGAACTGCACGACAGGAAGGCATTTGTTCTATTTTATTGGGAGAGCAGCACAGTGATAACATAGCTATACATTATTGTATACTGTGTGAACATGCCTTTTATATTACAGTATGCACTTTCACATAAGAGCAACTTATATTTTAGTGTGTATGTGTGTAATGCAGGCTGTTGATAAGCAATCTTAATGAGCAACACCTTCATGTGAAGAAGTGATTTGCATACGAATGCTCACTTAAATTAGATGTCAACCAACCTTAGTGATCTGCATTTTAAACCTTTCTACAATCCCCTGCACAACATAATGGGAAACAGAATTAAAAAAAAACGTATGTTAGGCCTTTAAGGACCAGTGTGGTACATATTGCATTAAGAAGTAATGAGTTGCACACCTCTGGCACACAGGGGGCTATGAATTCCATTACCTAACCAGAACTCTCATGAGTGGCATAAACATTTGAGTCTGGATGCCACTTTGGATGCCAGAGGTGTAGCCGATGCATTTGGAAACAATGCACTGGACATATATCTGCCACTCAAAAGGTTAAATATATAAAGGAGAAGAAAGAAAGGGAAAAAAAATCTAACCAAGCGTAAGTGGTGAATGTGTGTCTTAGGGCACTGGGGTCCTTCCAGTGACCTCTTTTGAACTGTTAATCGGGCAATCTTGCGGAATAATGGGCTGATTATTGTTGCCTTGTTTGCATAACAAAGTGTTCCAATAAAATGTATTTGACTGTACTCAGAGGGGTGTGAAAGATCAGAGGAGAACAGAGACTAAGGAATGCAGTAGCCTCAAACTATGGCCTGGACCAAGGAATAAAGACAATGCAATTTGCCATTAAGAAAGGCCCAACAGGCCAATAAATTACCCCATGTGCAAAGGGATTAGATCGGGTTTCAGTGACACTGAGGAGGGGGTGGGGGAAGAAGTGAAAAACCAGTGCTCTCTTAAAGACACAGAGCTTCTGTCATTCATTGCCTTCACAACAGGAATCTTCTGAGACATATGGTAGGAATTGTAATGTGTTCATTTGGTAAATAAGGCAGTGTTGTATTGTCCAAGTCTTTTTCCACAGACCATATCCTCCAAGCATTTTTGGTGCTAAAACACCCATGGATAAGACCTACTATGTCTTTTAATCATATTATCTCTTCTAGAAAATATATTGTAACCCATTAGATGCTAGAGAGGTCTACAGAGAATTGAAGACCTCTGTAACATCTAAGGGGTTTGTTTATTATTGATTATAACAAGGTAGACCACGTTCCCAGTGCATGTTATTTAAATAACCCTTTAACCCTCTGAGTGCCAGAGGGGTACGCAACGCAAAGGGCACAGGAACAGAGGTATGCGCAATTCATTAAAAAGTGATGCGATACACAGCCCCTCTCCTCGTTGAAGTGATTTATCAACAAAGATAGAAAATAATAAAGTTGTAGGTTTCAAAAACTCCCCCCTTCTTTGGGGTATAGAAGATGAACTAACAAAGTCTACTGTCCTGGACCTTCAGCCTAAAAAGAGATTAGACCCCCTCCCCCTTTTATGCAGGATGCTTATAGAAAACACAGGCTGCAGGGTTGTAACAACTCCTAGGCAGCTCTGCACAAAACTCTATTCATAAGTGTCCATGTGACCGGCAACCATTCACCCCCAAGTGCTTCATATCTGGCCCTCAGGGCCATACTTTAGGATTAAAGGTAGATTAACCCCTTGGTTACTAGCAAGTTCTCTAACTAATTGGTCTGCAGTGTGCTGGAGACCTTTCTAGCATCCAGTTGGTTAAGGTGAAACATTAAGGGCCGTATGCTCAAAATAAAAGTGGAGGATTTTTTGGACAAACCATTCACACTCTAAGGGTGAACTAAAAGCTCAAAAAAATTCCATGGATTTTAAATGGGGATTTTAACCAACTGGATTCTAGAGAGGTCTCGTGTTGGAGACCTCTCTAGCATTCAAGGGGTTAAAAATCTTGATTTAAAATCAATGAGAGTTTTTAGTTCTCCCCTACAGTGCACTTTTCTTTTGAACATACGGCTCTATGTGTAAAGGGAGCTATGCTCTGTGGTAGTCTGTTTTGGGGTGCAGACAGGGGTTGTGTGATGTAGTAGAGGGAAATTCTCTCCTTTTGCCACTGTTCCAGAGAACAGCATCTGCTGCTGGGCATATGAGACCCCAGGACCGGACGCGGCCCACCACTGCCCTAGCTAAAGAAGTCTGCTTTGGCATCTTTCTGCCACTGACACAGCTATTAATCATTTAAGTGCCAGGGAGTTGTGTTGTGCCCCTACCTGCCACTCAGAAGGTTAACCTGTTGAGTGTCACGATGTGTCGGATACTCTTCTGGCACTCAAAGGGTTAAAATACATTTGTTATCTACTTATTTGAACTTATATTCTGTCCTGGCCCTTTTGTCTAGCCTCAGCCCTCTCAGGAGTTCCTGTAACAGTGAGTCTAATTTACTAAGAAGAACCAACTGTACCACAGGGGTAAATACAAATTTCCACTGATTTAAATGGGGGAACCACTTGAATGTTAGAGAGATTGCCAGTGTATTGTTTTGCAATGCTTTGGAGACCTTTTTATCATTCAAAGGCTTTAAATCCTATTTTAAATCAGTAGGAATTTGGGGAATGTTTATTTGCCCCCTGTAGTGCAGTTGGCTTGCCCCAGAATTACTCCAGTTCTTCTTATTGCCACCTGTAGTGCAGTTGGTTTGCCCCAGAATGACTCCAGGTCTTCTTAGTGCCCCAGACACTTGCAGCAAAACAAGCAGGTGTCTCTCTGACCATCTCACCAGAAAAAGAGACAGAATAAAAAGTGTGATTAACCCTTTGAGTGCCAGTGGGGTACACAGCACATGGCAAATCTGGCATTCAAAGGGTTAAGATCCCAGCTAAACATGAAAATACAGAGCTGTCCCTGGGCATACAGCACCATGGAGGTGGGAAGCCTGGGAGGCAGAGAATTACAGCAGAGATTGTACAACACTGTTCTATCTGAGTAACTGGATCCAGAGCTCCTGCATGCCTTAGTCAGCTTTCTTGTCAGGTAGATCATTTTACCCTGATATCCGGCCCAAAATGCCTTGCAGGGAGAAAAGAAATCAAAACACCACTGAGCTATTATTACTTTCTAACACCATGACATGAACTGATGATGTTCTGGAAGCAGAGAGAATGCAAATCCCTTTCAAACAAGGATACCCTCATTACATCACCTATCAGACACATGACATAATTTACAGAATATCCCACTCCCCCCCTCAAATTAAATACATCCATAAAAGTATGTCACTGAAAATATTATCCTCCTGGATACTAGATATGTCTCCAATGCAGTGATTTGCCAAAATGTGTGGCAAGAGGCTTTTTTTCAACCATCGACTTTACCATGCCGCATAACACTATTTTATCGCAAAGTGATTGTTGTTGGATGTTTGGGGAAAGCTGGTATAGACAACAGTTGTAAACAGCACAGTCTGCAGTGTTTGCACTTGTAATATGTGTACACTTGGTGGGAAGCCAATATATAAATCGGTATGTAGAAATGTCTGCGCCAAAGAAAACTATGTATAATGGAGTTGATTTCTTCAAAATATATGAAAAATAAATAAAAAACAGAACATAGAGGGCTATGTACGTTAGTATTGGGATTATTTAGTTAGTGCTTGTTGATCCAAGGAGAAATCTGATTGCCATTTGGAATCAAGAAGGAATTTTCCCCCCATTCAAGGCAGAATTTGAAATTGCTGTATTGAAGGTTTTTTTGCCTTCTTTTGGATCAACGATGGTAAACAGGAACAGGAAAAAGGATTGGACTGGATGGACGCAAGTCTTTTTTCAACGTAAATTACTATGTTACTATGTAATTGAATAGGAATATAAAAATAACCAGTAATTGTAATAAAAAAGGGGTCTATCAAGATTTGGTGAAAACCAGTGTGTGTGTGTGTGTGTGTGGGGGGGGGGGGTGCACCATGTATAAATGTTTGTAAACCATTGATCCAACATATTGTGAAATGTGTTTATAGACATGTCCAGCACTAAAGAGTTTGAAAAAAAAAAAAAAAAGCTGTAGTTGGAGGTTTGCACAAATGATTTTAGATGATGAATTATTAGAGATATAATAAAGACGATTTCAAACAGTAGTTCTCACTTTTGTACTCAGGTAATCCAGTTGACTGAGATACTGATTCACACATCTATTCGCAAACACAGAATGGCTAAGGGACGGATTCAAAAACCAGGGGGATAGGTAGATAGAAGCAGTGTGCACAGCTTGTACTGCACAGATGGATATTTTACCGGCACTGAATTCAATTTTTACAATATTGCTAAAAAAAATTCATAAAAACAAAACAAAACAAAAAAAAAAAAAAAACACATTAATGCTAATCTCTAGTAGAGCAGTCAACTCAAATAAAGTATACGAGAGGTGAAAGTTCTGCTTTAACCCTTTGAGTACCAGAGGGGTACGCAACATATTTCAAAGCACTCAAAGGGTTAAATGGAGCTGTTAAAGGGGCACCATCACCCCAACTTTAGTCCACCCCACCTAATTAGGCATCTAGCGATAAGCTTAACAATCAAACTGTTATGTAGAACAAAGACAGCGTTAGTCAAAAACCCTACCTCAGCCAACACTGACGGGCCAGGCAACCGCGCAGACATCTTTGCTTACAGACATCTGCGCCTTAAGGTACCGGAAGGGACTGATGGCTTAGGCGAGCAGATGCATCTAGATCAGTGGTTCTCAACTCTGGTTCTCAGGACCCACTAACAGGCCAGGACTTAGGGATTTCTCTGCTAGAGCACAGGTGTGGTGATCAGAGGCTCATTCACATTGATTAACTCACCTGTGATCTAACAAGGAAATCATCAAATCCTGGCCTGTTAGTGGGTCCTGAGGACAGGAGCAGAGAACCACTGACCTAGAGCGCTGTTTCCTGGCTGTCAGTGTCGGCTAAGGAATGATTTCTGATTAACGCAGTCTTTATTCTGCATAACAGTTTGATTGTTAAAGGGATAGTAATACTTTAATATTACTAATCCCCATATTGTAACTATGGTACAAAGAACTGAATTGTCCCCAGGTTCATCTCTCAAACCTTTATGGCGCCATCTCGGTTCAGCTGCAGAGCCGTCTGACTGTCGTACGACAGACTTCCCCTGCAGTCAGTACAACGCTGACTTCAGGGAAGGGGGAAACTTTGCGTTCTGTTATCTCTCAAACCATAAGGTTTGAGAGATTAACCTGGGGGCTATTAAATTCTTTTGCAAATATCTACACTATGGGGAATAGTAATAATAAAGTATTACTATCCCTTTAAGCTTATCGCTAGATGCCTAATTAGGAGGGCTGGACTTTAGTTAGGGTGATACTTCCCCTTTAACTCCTTGAAAGCTAAAGGTCTCCAACACATTGCTTTGCAATGCTGTGAACGTCTCTAGCATGTATGGGGTTAAAAGTCCAATTTTACTTAACTGAAGTATGGGAATTTGTATGTGTTCCCTATGGTGCCGTTGCTCCAATTCTCCTTAGCACATTAGCCTCAAGGTCTCTTGCAGACTGACATAAGCAAATCAAGAATGGTTTACTTGCAATAAAATGCTTTTTTTGTGGAATGAAATATTCTGTCCTATCGTAATAAGAGGCTTCCAAAGCTTCCATATTCCTTTCAACAGCCTGTTATTCTCACCCAATTAAATAAAAAAAACTTTCTACAGGCGTACAACAACCTTGCACAAATCCTGCGTGACATGGTTATCACTCTGAGATGAGAATACCTCTCAGACCTGCACTACTCTTAACCCATTGAATGCCACAATGGTATGCAACGCAATACGGCACATACCCCTCTGACGTGCAAAATGCAGCAAGCTGACAATTAGGATGAAACACTCACAGTAGTTTTAATTATGAAAAACGAAGGACCAATGGCTTAGCTGCAATTTCGGTAATCAAATGCTCAGCAAAACAACTGACTTGTATTCAGGGAGCTAAAGAAGTGCTATTCTAGAGCAAATTAACAGCATTATAAAGGAACCAATGGAAAATTACCAACATTTCCATTGATATAAGTGGGGTTTCAATCTCTTTGAATGCTAGAGAGTTCTTCAATATATTGCTATGTAATGTGTCAGAAATCTCTCTAACATAAAAGGTGAGAAAATAATGTTTAACACTTTGAGTGGTACTCAAAGGGTTAAAATCACTGGGAATTTTACTCTAGAACTGCTCCTCTTTATATTACTGAATATAGCCCTGTGGCCAATTTTATACACACTGTAGCAGTTCTGAAGAAAACCAACTGTGCCATCCTATATAATAATTCTCTAAATTGTTTGTCAGAAGCCGTCATGCACAGTAGAGACAGCTGTGCGCGCTGCAGTCATGCACACTACAGGCTGCCCACACCGTGGCTGATAATGGAGCGGGGCTCCGAATTCAGACTGAATATGGTCTGAATTCGGAGTTCCCCTCTCCGTATCGACGCGGCGCAGGCACTCTCTACTGTCATGACTGCACCGCGGCCGTTACTGGGTGGCACTGCGGCCTGTGTAAATGGGCTCTTCAACTAGTAGTTAAATAAATCCCCATATTGCCATTTGGCCAGGTTTGTGCAAATTCTTAATGAGAAATTTAAATCCTGCAGATTTTGGGCTAGATTCTATTGCAGGTGCTAAATGTTAATGCCCGTTTTTTATCAAACATTTTCCTATTGAAGTTGATGGAGAAAATTGGAGATAAAAGCCATGATAAAATTAGCACCTGTAATAGAATCTAGCCCTTAATTCCCAAAACAAGATAGCTACTGCATTTTAAAGAGTTAAACACCACCTATTTTAACTACTATTTTGGCTGGTGTAATAACTGCCAAGTAACAGCCTGATCTCTGTGGATTATTATTTAAATATAATCCTCTGACTTTTCATGGGATGATGTCAGCGCACCATATGCCCTGGTATAAAATGATCTACCCCCACATCTTCATGTATTTCTGCACAGCTGAGGGCCAGAGTGCACATTTCAATCCCTTTCAATAATTGGCTGTTAATTGGACCAATTATTTGACCAGGTGTATACACAGTCCAATGTTTGGACACAGGAAACTAATCAAACCCTGAGCCTCTTTGCTATGGTTGAAGGGGGCTGCAACAATGGACTGTTCTGTTAAATGCAGCAGCTTGCCATAGTCGAATCTTAAATCTCTCCCACAGGTCACATGTCCCGGTTAACCCTTTGAGCACCAGAAGGGTGTTTCTCAATTTGTAGAACAAACCTCTGACATTGAAAAGGGCCAAAGTACCAGAAATAACTCAGAAAACCCAATTGCACTGTAGGGGAAAAATTTAAATTAACCAACTTTACATTGATTTAAATGTGTCTTAACTTTCTGAATACTACATAGGTTTCCAGTGCATTGCTTCTCAACATGTGGGAGACTTATCTAGCATTCAAGGAGTGAACCCTTTGAGTGCCAGAGGAGTAAACAAAGCATTGCTTTGCAATGTGTTGTGTACCCCTCTGGTACTCAAAGGGTTAAAACCTCCATTTAAAGTGGACCTGTTACCCTACGACAAATCTACTTTGTTTTAAAAAATAAAATAAAATCTGCCTGTGTTGTATCAGCCATTATTTCATAAAATACATTGTTTTTGTGAAATGTACCTTTAAGTTGTGGTGGCACGGTATGGCAGTTTATGCTAATTTCCTGTACAGTTTACAAAGTCCTTCATTTCAAGTTCAAACTCACTGCTCAGTGCACCATTAGAGAATACTTCAGTGTGCAAGTCCTGTCTAGATCAGTGGTTCTCAACTAGTGCCCTCAGTGGCTACTAACAGGCCAGGATTTGAGGATTCCTTTGTTAGAGCACAGTTAATCAATATGACTAAGCCTCTGATCAACACACTTGTGTTTTAGAAGGGAAATTCCTAAGTCCTGGCCTGTTAGTAGCCACTGAGGGCACGGGTTGAGAACCACTGGTCTAGGTTCATTCATTTCACAGTGTGTGATAAGACTGGCCCGGCAGAGAAACTAGCATAAATTGCCATCAACAAACAACAAGTTCATTTCTCAAAACTATTTATATGACAGATTTCTAGCACACTTTTGGCCATTTTTACATTCTTTTCAAAGTTAACTACTAATTTTAATACTTTCAGGACCAAAGGGGTGTGCAACACATTTTGAAGCAATGTGCTGCCCACCCCAGTGGTCCTTACAAGTCCACTTTAAATCTATGGGGATGTTTTTTTTTCCTCTACAGTTCAGTTGGTTTGCCCCAGAATTGGTCCGGTTCTTCTCAATACAACAGCCTCAAAGGAACATTAGCAGAAATTATTACAAATTTATTGCCGTATTTTCAAAAGCTCTGGGGCAAACCATTTTAACTATAGAGGAGAACTATATATTTCCATTGATTTAAATTGTTTTTTAAATCCTGTCAAGGGATAAAAATCCCCATTTAAATCAATGGGATTTTTTGGAGTTTTCAGTTCTACCTTATAGTGCTAAAGGTTTGCCCCAAAGGGATAGTAATGTTTAATTATTGAAGTAAAATCGAGTCTTCTTTATAATGATGTGTATCAAGAAACCGTTATTAAACGCTGCGGTTTTTCATTTATAGTCTAATAAAGTTTCCCCCTCACGCCCCTTCCACTCACCTCAGCAGTCTCAGCAAGTCAGCCTGGACAGAATGCGACGACTGACAATCTTCTTCCAGCATAAGGAAAAACCTGCCCTCCTTCGTCAAGGGAGCAGGCTTTCCCTTATACTGAAAGCTGAAAGTTTGTCCCTCGAAGCAACCCGTCTGGTCCGCGGACCGGATTCCAGATCTGAGGGGAGGCTGAAGAAGTAAGTAGAAGGGGCGGGGGACACTTTATTAGACTATAAATGAAAAATGGCAGTGTTTAATAACGTTTTCTTGATACACATCATTATAAAAAAGAATAAAGAAGACTCGATTTTACTTCAATGATTAAACATTACTATCCGTTTAACTATACAGCCCTTCATATATTTTATTAATGTTTCTCTTGTCTTTGCCACAGAATCTACGTGCCTTGTAGAAATGTAACACACCACGCTTAGGTTTTCATTGTGGTTGCACAGCGCTATCTATACTGACAGCACAAAGGTCAAAGTTTTATGAGAAAGAGGAAAATGCAAAACATATTGTGTGCATGTCTGTGACCTCAACATTACGATTCCTGACAAATAACCAAGCGTGATTGATTTGCCCTTGCAATGTAAATTTACTTTACTACTTAATCTACAATTCAGAAACCAGGTCTGCTGTGATTTAGAGGGAGAGATTACCAAGTATTAGAAGGTTATTTTGTACCCTACAAATTAACTTGTTTTTTCTTGTAGAAATAAAAAAGGGGGGTTAAATCAGTAATGGAATATTAAAGTAGTAACGGAAATTATATATGGAAACACAGCCTTGTTATGAAAAGGCTACATGATATAATTATTTGCTATAAAACTACAGGTACTAGTATTAGAGAAGTACAGTTTAGGGGTAAAGAAGAAAATTATGATGCTGGCATATTATTCAGCAAAGATATCACAATATTTAAAGTGGAACTACCACCCAACACAATCTTTTGCTTCAGTACGTCCCCATCTGGCGACTAGCTGCTTAGTAGCGCTAGTCGCCAGAATAATTACCTTATTTAATAGATTTCTGCTCTCTTCCATGGGTGACAGGTAGGACAGAGTGCGGACATCTTGCCATTGTGACGTCCACGCGCCTGCACTGTTAGTCCCAGCCGGAGCCAAATGGCTCCTAGCAACGCCTCCTAGACCCTGCTGGGACTGACAGCGCAGGCGCACGGACGTTACAATGGCAAGATGTCCGCACTCTGTCCTGCCTGTCAGTCGGGGAAGAGAGCAGAAATCTACTAAATAAGGTAATTATTCTGGCGACTAGCGCTACTAAGCAGCTAGTCCCCAGATGGGGACTTAGTGAAGCTAAAGATTGCGTCGGGTGGTAGTTCTGCTTTAACCCTTTGAGTTTCAGAGGTGTTCGCAACATAATGGGGGAGATTCAGAAAGCGGTGATAAAGAAGTGATAAAGTGGAGATGACATCTCCAGTTTATCACTTCTCCAATTCCTATGTTATTCTATGGAGCGTATGCATTAAGATTTTTTTCAACTTTGGAGATCTTAGTGAATAGGCTCCATAGCATAATACAGGAACTGGAGAAGTGATAAACAGGAGAAGTCATCTCCAGTTTATCACTTGTTTATCACCGCTTAGTGAATCTCCCCCAATGTGTTATGTACCCCCTCTGGCATTCAAAGGTGTTGCATGCCAGACAGATAGATATACATCGACATGAGTGCCAGATGGTTGTATAATACAAAATGTTAGCATTCTATAATTTCACCAATTACCAGAGTACTCACAAGTTTGCATTGTAAATTCACACTAATGTGGCTACTAAAAATTATTTTAATAAACGTGTTTATGACTGTCTCTTCAATGCACTGCAAATGTAGTTCTCGCACATGAGAAGGGTGCATGACTGTGCACTGCAATGGAACCACCTAGGCACAGCTGCCCGTGTAAACAATCTGTCACATTTCTAACTGACAATTAAGACTGGAACAATTGATTTAAGGATGGCTTAAATAAGGATATCTAACAAATCTTGCTCTTAAGGACTGAAGTCTATCACTTGTGGTCTATTTCATTTTAACCCTATGAATGCTAGAGGAGTATCCAACACATTGCTTTACAATGTGTTGAATACTCCTCTGGCCATCAGCGGGTTAAAAATGTGGTAACCTGTGGTTGATAAATCTGGTTATTTCATATGAGAAATATTTGGGGCAGATCAAAATTTATAGATATTTAGGAGTATGCCACTTCTGAGATATCTGAAGACAATACAGATGAACTACTGAGTAAATACTGTAAAGCTTGTGGCTCTCCAGCAATTGTTGGACTACAACTTTCAGCATTCCTTACTGAGAATGATGGGAGTGGTAATGCAAAATTTGCTGGAAAAACAGCAAAATGTCACCTCTGATCTAGTGAACATTAATGACTATAGAAGAGATTTAGGGTCTTAACGCAGATGAGCAATTCAAACCAACTGCAACTTGGGGGTGGGAGAAGGAATATGAACATTGTCAAACAGCAGCAGATTTATGTAGGGTTTTTGTCGCCTACTACTAAGACAGGTCTCAAACACATTCTGAAACAATTTGCTGGATTCCTCACTAGCATTTAAGGATTAAAAGTGAATTTAAATCAGTGGGAATATGGGGAATATCTACTTCCCCCCTATGATTTTCTCCAGAATTCCTGATCTTTTGCTTTCTCCGTAAGGCCCCTAATCAGCCTACACAAATGTTGCAAACAAAGCCCACAAAATATTTCAGATATTTATTAATAATAACCTTTTGAGTAACCAGACAGTTATCCAAAGCATTGTGTTGCAATGGACTGCATACCCTTCTGACACTCAAAGGGTTAATAACATTTTCTTTCACAAAGGGAATGAAAATACAATGTGTTACTATGGATTGCAAGTGTCACGTGAGGTTTATGACCTCCAAAAAGAAAGAAAAATATTTTCACATCTGTGTTTCATCTGGAGATGTAATACATGCACTGTCACTTTAAGGATTTGGAAGGTGTTGGTTTTAACAGCTCAGTGACCCCCCTCTTGCTTCAGTTTCAGTTGAAGTTGTGAGTGCACATCCCCCACTGCTAACAGAGTGAGACGCAAAGGTGATTTACATCAGCCTATCCGATAAACCTCCAATAAGCCCGATCTTTATCTTGACAAACCACACAGACTGGATCAGAGGGGTGCACAAGTACTTCTGAAAAGCACTTAAATCAATTAATACATCAGCTACAATCTTATGGCCAGAGGGGCTTACAAAAATCACTAGTGGCCCTATATGAACGATATCGAGCAAAGCTAAGACGTACATGTTGAATATTCACTTATAACACGATTCAGCTCAGATTAAACATGGACTTCACAGAAATTAGTGGTATTAATCTTTCACCTACAACTATGCAGGGATAATAAGAGAAAATCCATCCTGAGCAGACAGTGTTGAAGTAATCAGAGGGTAATCAGAGTTCTAACACTTTTTCTTCCAGTTTGGCTGTGCCAGATGGCTAGAGAGACTTTAACACTTTAAGGACCATAGGGGTGTGAAAAGTATTCTAAACACATCCATCTAATCCTTAAAGCGATAACAGTACTATGGTCAAAACAAGCAAAGTAATTCTGGGGAAAACCAGCTGAACAATAGGGGACATAAAAACTGGCAATGAGGTAAAGGATGCATTTAACCCCTTGAATGCTAGAGATGTCTTAAACACATCACCAAGCAAGGCACTGGAGACCTTAACAGAATTGTGTTTTTGCCCCCCAATGGCGCAGATGGTTTACCCCAATTATTCCACTTTTCTTTTGAACATAGCCCCTTTAACCAATGTGCAGAATAATTTCAGAAAATGCACATCCCTTTGGCACTCAAAGGGTTAATCAATATGCTGTTTTGCTAAATACGTCCATATCCGAATTCTCTAGAATCAGGGCTGTTTTCCCCCACTGCAAATCTCACCAGTAAAGGCACGCCGGCATTTGTGCTAATTGTAATATAATTCAGAATAGTGCTGGAAAATCATTTCTACCGAAAACATGTTTTTAGCCCTCTGAGTGCCAGAGGGGGTACGCAATGCACTGCAAGGTACTCAAAGGGTTAAAGTGTTGCAATCAACAGTCAAAAAAAGGGTATATGTTATAAAAAAAAAGGCCTTAACATTAAGATCTTTAAACCAAACTCTCTCAAATGGGAAGCTAATGATGTCTGACATCTAAGTGGTTAACCCACTGAATTCCAGAGAGGTATTGCACTGGATAACTCTTATATTTTTACCGATTTTCCAATACCACAGAGTTCACACAAATTCGATTCAGATACTCTTAATTACGATACAGTCACTGTTCACTTCTGATACTCAACCCTTTGAGAGCCACTGACCTATGCATGCAACACACAGAGCACCCATCCGGTTAATAAGCCACCACTAGAAACATTGATTTAGTAACAAACGTTTAAGGACCAGAGGAGCTCAATCTGTATGTTTGTTTATAAATGATCACTTGGACACTCCATCACCCAAACTGATAATCTTGTAAATCCCCAAATTCCTTCAATTTTCAAGAATATTTTTCTAAACCTGCAGGAAATGTTTAACCAAACAAGCAGTGGTTTAGAAATGAGAAACCAGGTATAAATGCACATATTTTATCAATGAACATCTCATTTGCTGAAGGCAAAAGTGACAAGATATGATCAAGACTACCAGTAGATATAAAAACAACAGTACTGCCACTACAGGAAAGATAATAAGATTAATACATTCTGGATTTGACTTTTAAGACATTTGCAGGTGAATAAAAACCTGGAGGAATAGAGAAACGTGAGATCTCTTTTGGAATGAACAAAACCCCCAGTGTGGAGAGGAGCCGTGTCCACCTCCCCCAACAAAAACAAGGCTTGCAGGAATTTGAAGGCAATGGATCAAGCCAGAAAAACATTGGGATTCATTGGAAACAGATGGCTTGTTCTACTCTCATTCTACAGGTCCTGTAAGCCCTACCTTGAAAAATAAATATTACAAATAAGTGGCCCAAAAAGAACACCCACAAAACCAAAATGGGATACTCAAACTCCACTCAGCAGCGGACCATCTAGTGTTCTTCAGATGACATGGGAGGGGGCGAGAGTGAAAAAATGCTATGAGCATGTCATGGTCCCACATACATAGTTATATACATACAAATAGAATCTCTCTAAAGTTTATCTTGAGGGAGCAAAATAAAAATAAAGTTACCCATTTATGTCTGGTGTGTGCAAATTTACGTTGATGTATTATTTGTTAAAATAATTAACTCTTTGAAAGCCAGATGGGTGTTCAAAGCACTGCACACCCCTCTGGTATGTAAAGGGTTAAACAATCTATTTTAAAGCAATCATTTCTTAGTGACAGCTTAATAGCTCTACAGAAATAAGAGCCGGTCCTGGACATCACTCTCAGTAACGAGTAAGTGGTAATAGTAAATTAGCACAGCCTAACATTTTAAGGACTAGAGAGCTGTATGTTGCACTGCGAAGTAATACACTACACAGCGGTCTGGTCCTTAACCCCACGTCTCACATTGCAGAGCAATGCATTTCATACCCCTCTGGTACTGAAGGGGTTAAAATGTTAAAGCTCTGCACTGGATAGAATGCCGCTTGCAAAAAAACCATAGAAAAAGTCTTATTTCTTGTTCCAGACACTTTCCCAAAGCTAGGATCTTAGAGCTGTATTCAGGGAGACAAAGATGAGCAATTCTGGATCAAAACAACTGCACCATAGGGGACACATACACGTTTCCAAGATTCACTTTAGCTATGGATCCAACACAGTGCACTGGGCTCCTCTCCAGAATCCAACCCCTATTTGTTCCCTATGGTGAAACCGGTTTGCTCCAATACCCACCTTTTTATCTTCCTGAATACAGCAATTACAGTTTAAGAATAAATCATAACAACAACACAGTCATCCTAGAAGAAAATTAGTGCATTCCTGTTTCCTGACTTTAAACATTAGCATGTTACAATATATACACAGTGATGCTACGTATTAACCCTTTAAGTGCCAGAGGGGTATGCAACGCATTGCTTTGCAATGCGCTGGATACCCCTCTGACACTCAAAGGGTTAACCCCTTGAGGTCTACAATGTACAACGCAATGCAATACACCTCAAGGGGTTAAGGCTGCAGCACTAATCCACATATGGTTGTGTTAAAGGGGCCCCGGGAAGGAAGCCCATCTCTCATAGACATAAGGAATGAAAAGGTTTTTCTTACCTGTGTGGAAGGTGCACAAGAAGACAGTGAGGATCTTGAAGAATCCCAGGGCTTTGGGTCCTGCCCCTCTCCCCATACCCATCCATCCAGCTTGGGCTTTTACCACAACCCTCTCTCTGGACGAAGAGTAAAAGAAAAACGATAATCAGACTCCGGCACACATAGAAACTTGCACTGAGAAGCAGCTCTCCTCAGCCAGCACTGCAATGAAAGATTAGACACACTCTTCCCCCTCCTACTTTGCACAACAGAAAAGCCCATCAATCACCTCCCGTTTTCTTCCAATGCCTACACAGCTCTTCCTTTCTTCCCTGCCCCCATGACTGATCTCAGAAAGCGATCCACCCACAGTCTGAGCCCCGGGCTCCTGTTACAGCCGGGCCGGGCCTAGCAGGAGGAGGGGAGATTCCTTCTCACACATCCAGCAACTGAGAAAACACACAGACTGCACACAGCCAAATAAGTAAAGACTTTGAAAGAAAAATAAACATGCACAGTGCCCATCAAGAGACGTTTGTCACCAGATGTCACACTCAGGAGGAATAAATATTTGCCCTTGTTGGATTCATTAGGCCTTATGTATACAGGCAAACTGGAGCAACTTTATTGCAAACCAACTGCTCCATAGGTGACAAGAAACTCCCACTTATTTAACTGTGGCTTTTTTATCCCTTGAATTCTACAGATTTCCAACGCATTCGGGTAGTATCACTAAGCGGTGATAAACTGGAGATAACTTCTCCAGTTCCTATGTTATTTTATGGAGTTTATCCACTAAGATCTCCAAACTGAAGAAATCTTAGTGCATAGCCTCCATAGAATAACACTGGAATTGGAGATGTGAGAAACGGTAGAAGTCCTCTCCACTTTATCACTGCTTAGTGAATCTCCCACATTGTATCTCTAACATTCGATGGGTTAAAATAGAGCATACCCAAATAAATATTAATCTGGTGGTTGCTGCAGGAGTGAGCAGTGCAATGCTCGGATTAACCACTTATTTGATGGAGGGGACATCAAAACATTACCTGTGTGTTATCAAAATTATGCATTATTGTCCTTATTTAATAATTTTAGGGCCATATCCACAAATTCAAAATTGACACATTTCTCTGGCAAAACAACTATAGAAAAGGGAACAAATACATTCTTATTGATTGAAGTTGGTGTTTAACCATTTGAAACAAGAAACAGCGAGAGAGAGAGACGCTGGGGCATGGGAGTTATCACAGGCATACAATAATTTACAGGACAAAATATGCCACGTAAAGAAAATGTCATTATTAAAGGGATTGAAATGCTAAAATAAATTATATATATACATATATATTATTGCAGAATGTATTCTGCTGAGTACAACAAAGGTACTCCATCCTCTAAGGGATATTTTATTCAAAAGTTATTGCTGCTGAAACTTGGAATGTTTTGGATACCGTTATCTCCATGGCCTGACATTTTACAGTGGCAATACAGTGGAGGTTTATGGTCAACTGACCATAGCTGTCCATAGACTTCTGTAATAACAGTCCCACCATACAATTTTACTGCACCCCAATAAGAAAGTTTGAGCTGCAATAACATTTCAATAAAACATCTCTCAGCAGGGGAAAAAAACACTGTTTTACTTAGGAGGATAAGTCATGCAAAATATATACAGTTTTAATTATTTTTAAGTGTTACTATCCCTTTAGCTATATGATCGTTCTTTGCACATCACTGCAGTGTGTTGTGTCTGATGAAATAACTCAGTGTTATTGCTAATTTAAATAGAGCTTTCTAGACTTCCTGACTGACTTTTTGAGTGCCTGAAGGGTTTCCAGCGCATTTGACATGCAGAGATTTTGTATATTTTTATGTTTGGGACCAAGAAGGCAAGATTTTCTGTTGCAATACAGTTCTATGACCTGATGTGACTAGCTTTGAGCACAAGCATAAGCTGCACATGCTCACAATAGAAGTGAATGGGTGGCATGTTCGTTACTACTGTTTTACAATTAATTCCTGTAATACTGTATCAAACATTGGTTACAAAGGAAGGATGAAATGTACAGTATAGGGCCCTACACAGGCCTAGATTTAGCAATACATCATCCTCCATATTTGCCAACATTTCAAAAAGTTTCCAGGAACATTTTTTCCCAGGCAGTATTAGTGGTCCGCAGTAGAGCAAAGCCAGCAAGAAATCTAGGTTAACATACTTAAAATTGCACTTCTACAGCAAAACAACCCACACCTAAATAATATGTGAATTCATATAAGTGAGTCATATAAACATGTGGGAAGCACTAAATTGAGAAAGCTTTTCATGGCAAACACAAATAATATGGGGTTGTAATTCAATTTCAAACAGGGCAGCCTTAAGAACCCTTGGTGAAATTGTGAATGGAGGCCCCCATATATATGTAAACACTTTATATTCTCTTAAGTTTAATGATATCTATCTTTCTTTCCTTTCTTTTTGTGGGGAACACAGTCACATTTATGTGTTTTGCACCAACAGCCCCATTCCTCCTTTACCCTCTGACCACAGGAGTAAATTGGTTCCTTCCTGTAAAACCAATGCTCTTGGGAACTCAAGGTGAGGTCCCCTGAGACTGGGGGCTCACAGTAAAGTCCAGTATGGCCATGCATTAAAATGACCCTAATTTTAAAATCCAGGGACAAAAATATTAGCAGGATGATCCAGGCGAATAGAGCCAATACCAGGGACTGCCCCTGGAAATCAGGATAGTTGACAGGTCTGCTCGCCATTATTTCACCTCCTGTCTTTTAATTATGTCTCCAATTGCACTCTACGCACTGCCCATGACCCTACAACCCTCTCATTACCTTCTTTCACTCTCGCCTATGGGACATTTTTCACAGAGCACCTTCTCTGAGAACCTTGCAGACTCCAAAACCTGAAACATTCCCTGAAATCTGGTATCTTCAGGGAAGTCTATCAAATAACTCTGTAACACGCATAACCAGCTGCAATAGTCAAGTTTTCCAGGACATTACATTTTCACCTTTTGCTCTTCCCTGGAGGCCAGCTGTGCACCTGGTCCTAGGCTGCCCCCCCCCCCCGCTTCCTGACTAAGGCCAGCTGTGTAGTACCCCAAAGCACTTTTATTCTTAATTACTAGACTTGCTAACTTTACCAGAGAAATTACCAACCACTCCTTTACTGGTGAATTATTGTTGTTATTATTATTATTATTATTATTATTATCAATTGCTCAATTTCCATTTTTACAGCCTCCATCTAAAATACACAATGGTTCCTCAAAAAATGGCTGTTTGGAAAATCTGATCTAAATTTAAAGTCCGATTTACAAAGAAACTGGAGCTATTCTATGACAATCCAACAGCACTATAGGGGACAAATACAAATACACTTTAATTTAAATGGGGCTTTTAAAGTGTTAGTAATGTCCCAGAAAAAATATTTATCATTTTGTAGTGGTTAAAAAGTTGAACTTAATGCAAAAAACCCTATCTCTCAAACCGCTATGGTTTGAGAGATATTCACATTGAAATTTGACGTTTCTTGCTGTCAGCTGTAAAGCTGACAGCAGGAGATCCGTGTCAGCTGTCACGAGGAGGCTCTTCAGCAGCCAAAATCGTGTTACTTAAAATGAATTACTTCATTGGAATGGTCTACAAAGTGTGCTTGCAAACCAGGCACACTTTGTAGACCTTTCCAATGAAGCCATTCTTTTTAAATACCACGATTGTGGCTCTGCTACAGAGCTGCCAGTTGGTTCCCAGACAGGATTCCCCTGCAGTCAGCACAGACTGATGTCAGGGAAAGGGGAGGGGGGGGACTTTGACAGTGAATATCTCTCAAACCATAGCTGTCTGAGAGATAGGGTTTTTTGCATTTCATTCAAATTTTTAAAGGGATAGTAATACTTCGTTTTATCTTTATTTTATTTTGTAGGCATTAAAAAAACACGAAGAACGATATAAGTCTTATCTCTCAAACCTTTATGGTTTGAGAGATATTCACAAGCAAAGTTTCCCCCTCCTGCCCCTTTTACCTAGTGTAAGCCATCTCTTCTCAGATGTGGACTGCAGTCCATAGACCAGAGAGAGAACAGCAAGGGACAATATTCTTCCTATCTGAACAATGAAAGCCCTGCCCCCCTTGACAAGTTTTTCAGGTTTTTCCCTTATCTTAATTGAAGATTGTCCCTCTGTGCAATCTACCTGGGCACCTCCCTTCTGCTCTGGCTGAGCAGTGTTACATCAGTAAAAGGGACGGGAGGGGGACACTTTGTCATTGAATTGCTCTTGAACTACAACTCTGACAGAGTTGAAATAACACTCTCCAAAGTCCAAATACTATGATGATTAATTAGAGCTGCTTTTATTATGAAACATTACTATCCCTTTAAGTACTGCAAAATGATAAATATTTTTTCTTGGACATTACTGTCCCTTTAACAAAAAGAATGCTACTATGGACTCCAAATAATTTGCTTTGCAATGCACTTAGATCTCTTTATCATTTAATAAGTTAACCCTTTGAGTGCCAGAGTGCAAAGCAATGCGTTCCGTAACCCTCTGGCACTAAAAGGGTTAAAAACCCAATTTAAATCAACTGAAATTTTTGGAATATGAATTTGTCCCCTATAGTTCAGTTGTTTTGCTCCCATAATTAACCCATGTTTCATTTGAACACAGGACCCTTAGTTTCCAAAGCCCAATGTCACTTGAAAATTTGTCAATAGCACAGTTTTGTCATAATACGACCAGAGAAACTTTCTTTGCAAATATGATGGGTATATACATGGCACTATAGCAATTATACAGATAATTTAACACCAGAATTATTTGGAGGTAATTTTTGTAGATAATAATGCAAGTTTTATTTTTTTTAAGCTATGATCATACCTGAGAACTCTCAGAATTTGACAGAATGAGCACCACTGATACCAAACAAAATAAAGTGTTTTATTCTAAGGCATGGTGGTCTTTCAGCAGTACTCAAGTCACACTTTTTGCTCCAATGTGCCACTGTAGAGCGGAAATGTCTATAAACATATCAGACTAGTTCCGCCCACAGGCAGTCCATGCCTTAGAACAAAACACTTTATTTTGTACATTCACTATGGGTGCGTGTCGCAGTTTTTGTTTGTATCTCTCAGAGCTTGAGCACGAGACTCAGGATAGGTTTGTTGCATGTTTTGACCAGGACAGTCCAGATTTTGGCTCCCCTGTCTGGTCTGTCAACACTGTCAGGGTTTCAGAGGTTCTGAAATCTGAACAGGTTCAATTTCAAGTTCGTGTGCTTCCATTGGATAGAGCAGACATCCATCACCAGAGAACTAATTTTAATTTGCTGAGCATGCAGCTTCCTGATTATTTAAATTGGATTTTTGACCCTTTGAATGCCATGGAGTCCCTAATATATCACTTACTTAAAATAGGCCTGGAGGACATAACGTAAGCGTCCCACTGAAAAGAATTACAAAGTTAGAAATTGGCCACCAAAAATGTGGTATACCGCTGTGCATTTAGCACAAAGCATCATGCCTCTTATTGGTTTTGTCAAGACAAGGTGCAATCCTAACTAAGGGTCTCAGATTAGCGGGAATTCTCAGAGTTCAGTGTTTACTACTATCTGATCTGCAAAACTGACTCCGGTTTTAGTCTTTAAATTAGTGCCATTTCTACCAAAAAAAGTTATAGGGAATTGACCTGCTTGTCTTGGTGTGTACAAGCAGTGATTTTTCTATATTGTAGCATGTTGAAGGTTTCTTGAGGACATTACAGCCCCACTGGTTTACAGCGATCAGGGTTGTATTGGATTGCCTAGAAATTATATTCTTGCAAACATCAAGGGTTAATATTTGACAGATTTCAGGGCCAGGTCATTTTGAGATTTCCCAAGTATTCATATGATTTTCTTTTGTGTTTTATTTGTCAACGCCAAAGTTTAAAACCAGTACTTTACTCTGTCTTTAATGGTCTTAACTAGGATAAAAATTGAGTTATCTCTTTGAAAATTGTACTGTAAACAAATTTTGATGCTATTAACATGTTTTTAATGCCACTTTTTTTTTAACATAGGTCCCATTATGCATCAGGTGTATACTTCATGTCAGTGATTCTTGGGACCCCACGGTTACCAGAATAAATACACACGGTTCCATGAAGTAAATTAAGGGGAGCCATGGCCTGTCCACCCAGATGTCCATTTCTGTATTTTATTGATTGTGCACTTTAAAAATTGAAATCAGGGGATGCCTTGTGTCTCCCATTAGAATATCAGACTCTAACAAAAATATTATGTAATATAATTACCCGATGCATTTTATCCTAATAAATTAGACTTAAGTTACTAGTACCAAATAGTGTTCAAATACATGTGACATTAATACTGTGTTAACTCATTGGATGCTAGAGAGGTCTCTAACACATGAGGCTGATGTACTAAAAAGGCCATATCTTCAAAGAAAAAGTGGAGGAGTTCTAGGTCAAACAATTTGCATTGTAGGGACAATTAAATGCAAATCATGCTAGTTAGGCAGAAATACTTAATTAGAACGGTGTACAACGTGTGCTTGCAAACCAGGCATACATCGTAGACCGTTCAAATGAAGTATTTCTGCCTAACTAGCGTGATTACGGCTCTGCGGAAGAGCGCAGGACGATCTGTTTGTTACGGTTCAGTACACTCAGACAAGGAGGTATAGGTAAAAACACAGCTTTATTGAAACACACAATGAACAGGGTAACCCTCACAGGTCCAGTATAGCACACTGACACAAGACAGGTTACAAATGGTTAACCCACACGGGTCCAGTATAGTGAACACAATACTGACACAGGTCAGGTATGTAATATACAATGTATGACGCCCACTTAACTAGTGAAGTGCTGGTCGCAACACTCTGCAGGCTGAATGTCGCCTGAAATACAGGAGGCCACAGGAACGGACTGTCAACTCAGGCTCTGGACGCCTGTGAATGTGACCAATGGTGGACGCCCACCAACGACTAACGGAGAGGTCAGAACTCGTGCTTAATGGAGGCCCTACAGGAATAACCCAGCTCCGTGTGCACGCACTACCTGACAGGGTTAATGGGCTATGGCATAAGTGGATGACCACAGGAAGTTCCCTACTCGACAGCGGAATACCAGCCCAAACAATACTGCCCAATGGAACCCAATGGTAGTAATAACGAGGCCCTTCCCCAGAAGGGGTTAATGCACTGTGGTCTGTACAACGGAATGAACGGAGGCACCCTAGTGAACCAACACAGACCAAGCGAGTGCTACACGGAGTGGAAGCATCGAGACTCTGACAACGGATGAGAGTGTGCAGACAACGGTCTCAGAACTTTGACCAGACACAGGATTGGTGCCCAACCGGGAGGCTGGCAACAGCAACACAAATCGACAACTGGAACAGCAGAACAGGAACCTCGCCCGGATGGGCGATAGCGAGATCAGGAACGTCAGCCAGGCCAAGTCAGTACACGGAGCAGGATCCTCAGATGCGCCGGTTCGGTACACGGAGCAGGAACGTCAGCCGGGCCGGGTCAGAACAGGAAGCAGGAACGTCATCCAATACAAATCGGTGCACAGCAGCAGCAGGAACGAGACTAGAGAGTGGTCAGACAGTCCGGGGTCATACACTGGATCAGAACAACGATACTAGCGCCAGGCATCAGGTACACCACAAAAGGTCACTCGCAGAGTGACAGCCCAGGGTATAAAAAGGCTGTCACTAGGAGGAGCAGTACAGAATAGAATCAGCCATGATGGACAGAATGTCGCCCAGATCACGGGCGCCGTGATACTGTTGAACAGGATCTCCGTCTCTAACACAGAAAGCTGACGTCAGCGCACGGGGAAGGAAGGGGGAAATTTGAACGCTTATATCTCTCAAACCATAGAGGACTGAGAGATAGGACTGGGTGCAATTGATTTAGTTTTGTAATACATACAGCATTAAAATTACTTTTATCTAAGTATTACTATCACTTTATAGATTAAATGAACATTAATGTTTTTCTTATTTTAGTGGTACATACTAATACAGTTTACATGCTGTATTTACTTTTTTTTAAATTATCCATACTTGACATGCTTCACTTATTTCAGTTGTAGTCTTCCTTCCAGTAAAAATAGTCGACCACTCCGCTGGCTCTTCAAAACGGTCATACATACTCTTTCTATGTGTCTCACTTTCTATTCACTTGTATGTGCTGCTCAGCTGAATAGACAGTGAGACACAGACAGAGCTCTTAAGATCTTTTGCTGATAAAAGTTTTGTCGCAGGCTATTTTAAAGACTGTAGGTAAAAGGAGCTCACAACACAATGGGAAATGAAGGGAATAATAGAAATAACTGATTCAAATTCTTTTCCCATAATTAAAGAAAAAGAAAGCCTGCATGATATATACTAATATATATACTACTAAAACTAAGGCTGATGGTAAACAAAAAAGGAATAAAATATACATTAACCCCTTAACGATCAGGGAATCCGGAAGCGGAAGTGACTTAATGACCACGGAGCAATTTTTTTTTATTGCTCTGTTGCGTTCCGGACTCCCCGAATGGCGTGCAGCCGCGGGCGGAGCCCGGAACTCGATGACGGTCATAGTACGTCATCGGTCGTTAAGTCAAATCGACCCTTGACGTACTATGACCGTCAAGGGTCGTTAAGGGGTTGAAGCCCAATGTTTTTTAATAGTTAATTGCTGACAATTCAATAATGTAAACATATAGCTCACAGTCTACAGAGCCTCTGAGTTTTATATACAGAACTAGTGAACTCTGGAAAAGTAGGTCATGATTCCAGCTGGTCCCACCCAAATACACAGCTAGTAGAAATGAGGGTGCCACTGAAAGCTTCAGCTTCAGCAGCAGGTGAGGCTAGAAGCTTGTGGTTGACATGTATATTTATAATGGCTATATGCTCAAAAGAAAATTGCAGGACTTCTGTAACAAACCATTTGCGCTATAGGGCAGAACTAACAATTTCCATTGATTTAGATGGGGATTTTAACCCCTTGAATGCCAGAGATGTCTTAATGTTATATTATTATAATGCTGCTACTCCCAGAGATGGGAGAAGCTGCATTTAAAGGGATAGTAATTTTTGTACATAAATTTAGCTTTGATCATTCATCATAATTTTTGTGCCATGCAGAGCGTTATTACAATTGTGTACGCTGTGTAGTTCATGAGTAATTATGTTATAAAGTGTCCCCCTCCTGCCCCTTTTACATATTGTAAGCTGCCTCCCCTCAGGTCTGGAATCTGGTCAGACATCGCAGCGAGGGACAATGTTCTGGCTGTCCACATAAGGAAAACCCTTCCATTCTTGACAAATGAGGGCAGGTTTTCCTTATGCTCACAGAAGATTGTCCCTCATCGCCATCCATCCGGACTGGCTTGCTGCTCTGAGCAGAGCAACATTACTTATGTAAAAGGGTACACAATTGTAATAAGGCTTTTCATGGTATAAAAACTATGATGAATAATCAAAGCTGAATTTATGTGCAAACATTACTATCCCTTTAACTAGAAAAATATTAAGCTTTAACTTTTTTTTTTTTTTTAAAGGGGATCTATCACCCCTATACAAGTTTGCCTAAAAAGTTAGGTAATATAGCGACTAGGTGGAATACTGTATTAATTTCTTTTTTTTTTAATTGTTATTTGGTCGAAATTAAACGTGTAAAGATTATCCTGTTCCTTACTTTTGAATAGAGTGCAGTTACCTGCTCTGTACCGCAATTTGTCACTCTGCCACTGCTCCCCTCTCTCTATCCAGCCTCCTCCGATGACGGAGGATTTCTCTGTGTGCCTGGTTTGCAAGCAAATGTTGTAGACCGTTCAAATTAAGTTTTTCTTTGTAACTACAGCGATCACGGCTCTGCTGAAGAGCCGCAGGACAGTCTATGGACTGCAATCTCTGACTGTAACTTCGAAAGCTGATGTCAGCACAAGGGGGGGAGGGGGAACTTTGCAGACTGATTTCTCCCAAACGATAAAGGTTTGCGAGATCAGAAACGGTGCAATTAATTTATTTTCTAAGTATCTACAGAACTAAATCTACTGAATGTTAAGTATTACTATCACTTTAAAGTATATTTGTCACTTAATGATAAGATTGTTAATTATAAAAAATAATTAATTACAAATGTTTTAATCACCATTTGTTTGTAGTATTAATAGATTTTGATTATGTGTTGGTGATACAATGTGACACCAAGCGATAAGTTTTGTCTCAGAATTAATTAGGATACGGTGCATGGAATCAACATACAGTGCCACACTGTGTCATGAAACATAACTGTTAATTTCTCAAAAGCAATTTAAAATACCGAAAAATGGCTAATGCAGCATATAGGTAGATTCTAATTCTCTGTAAAAGAAACTAAAACTGTCGTAGGGTGACAAGTTCACTTTAATAAACTGCAATACTGAATTTACATAAATAAATATTCCTTTTACCTATCTGTCAAATATGAGAGATGCTGTGAAAGTGTTTTACATTGAATGAAGGTTTACTTGTCATTTTCCAATTTTATGTGACCCCCATTGTAGGAACAGATAAATGTATTTGAAGGGTTTAAATAATGTACTTTAATGCAGATACAGATAAATGTATTTGAAGGATTTAAATACTGTACTTTAATGCAATCACCATACCTGGCAGCTTCCTCTTCTTCAGCCCCTGAAGAGATCTCATGTGTTGCCACCCAGGGTGATGGAAATTAAGTGCTTCACATCATAAAGGGACGTGGCTTCACCACGTGGGCAGAGTTTATCACCCTTGTGTCATAAAGTGTGATGGAAGTGGGCAGAACAGGTTGGAAAGCAGGAGAAGTGGGTGAGGAGTGGGAGGAACAGAGTGGGAAGGTGGAGAAGTGAGTGGGAAGTGGATGGAATAGAATGTGAAGGAGGAGGAGTGGGCAGGAACTGGGCAGAACCGGTTGGGAATGAGGAGAAATGGGACGGAAGTTTGAGGAGCATGGTGGGAAGGATGAAACTCACCACCGCCAGAGAATCAGCCTCCTCCCCTAGAGACCTGGTATTAAATAGCAGAGTCTCCGGGGAAGATCTGGAGACCTTCCATTTATGGTAATCACATATCTGCATTGCTTAGTGAGGCTGATGTACTAAGTAAATTGGAGCAATCCTGGAACAAACCAACTGCACAATAGGGGACGAATAAAAAAAATCCCAATATTCCCAATTAATTAGATGGAGCTTTTTAACCACTCAGATTCTAGAGAGGTCTCCACTACACTGCAAAACAATGTGTTCGAGGCCTCTCTAGCAATCAAGAGGTAAAAAGCCTAATTTGTTGTAATTTTGGATTGTTATTTGGCCCCTCTGGTATAGCTGGATTGCCCCAACACTGCTCCATATTTTCTTAGTACATCAGCCTCAGCAGCAGAAACATGAAATGAAGATTTTATAGATTAATGGGATGAGAGAGGAGCCAACGCATGTCTGTCTTGCTGGGCTTGATTCTTTATAGCATTCCTTTTCCCATTTCCAATAAAAGTGTGTTGCTATTTCCCCACGATCCTTTGCTGGGCCCCATGTGACAGTGAGGACTAATATGCAGAAGTGTCAAATCAAGGTAAGATGGAGTATTTTTCCGGGGCGATATGTATAAACATTTATAAATGCGCTACACAAAAAGCTGATAAAAGCACATCCATGGTGAGGAAAGATAAGCACAATGTCATCCTATTCCATTAACAAGTATGTGGATGATTAATCAGGGAGCAGGGCATTTATTTTAGTGCTTTCCTGTCCTCAGGACTTTACCAAATCTTCACCCCCCCACATGAACTTCCATCCTTTATAATTTAGTACATTTACTGACATTTATTTTACAGTGCTGTGGAATATGCAGGTGCATAACAAAGTATAACAATAAAAAAATGTGTTTTGTGCGGTATTGTTGTCACTCACTCCGTTTTATACCAGCTGCTTATGAAGAATACATATTGCAGGGCGGTGTAGGAAACAAAGTCATGCTAGAACAGATGTATGTAAACTTTGGCTTTCCATCTGCCGATGGACTACAACAATTATCATTATCAGCCGTCACCCTCTTCTGGTTCTTAAATGGTTAATCCTTTTGAGTAACGGGTTGGATACCTCTCTGGCACTCAAAGGATTATAACTTGGGTAGAAGCTGGGATAGCAGGATCTTGGGAAATGGAGCGAAAACTAGGGACTGGCCTTGGAATTCCCGTCCAATTGTCAGGTATAGTTCAGGAGTTCTTTCCTATGCTGACACTCTTTCCCCAGCACTGTGCCTCTGTGGGTTAGAGGTAGCTATTGGAAAATGAAAGGAATATTCAACAAGATGTATAAAACTGTATGTACACAACATTTACTGCATACTTTCAATCTCTCATAAAAGAGCAAAAGCGGAAAACTAGTGTGATGAACCACCTGGAAAGTTGACAGGTTCTATCTTCCCATAAACTGTAGGTGAGGTTTATGAGGCTTGTAAAAATATGTTAAATTCTATATGCATTAGCAGGAGAAGAAAAAAAAAAACCCTTTAATTTCTACCTAAGAAAAAGTTGGTCCATAACATACAGCAGTGGTAGGCATTGTGATTCCTTTCAGGCTGATACCTGACTACAACTACCATCATTCGCCACATCCAGCAGCTGACAGGGAAGGATGGGGGATGTCGTCTAACAGTAGCTGGAAGGCCTCATGTTGCCCTTACCTGGAACACAGGCTACAAATGACTTGGATTTTCAAACCTCCATTTAGCTGCCTGACATATTACAAATTGTGAGATTTAAACAACCTAGATAAGAGTTTACACACGGATAAATAATGTTGGTTAGGTTTTGTTGCTTCTAGTCATTTGCAATAGAAATACACTGGAGGGAAAAACCAGCATTTGCGATAACATAGAGATGGAATAACAGTAAAATATCTATTAAGGAAAAGTAAAAACCTGCTATACTGTCAGTTTGGGAAATTGAAGGCAGTATATCCATTAAAGGGACAGTGATATCCCATAAAAAATATTCTTGTTTTGTAGCTGACAAAAAAAATAAATATTTGTAGCAAACTTTCAATGTGAATATCTCTCAAATGGTTTGAGAGATATTCACATTGAAAGTTTCCCCTTCCGTCCCCTTTTCCTGATGTCAGCTGTAAAGCTGACAGCAGGAGATTTGAGTTGGCCGACTCGAGAAGGCTCGTCAGCAGAGCCGAAATTGTGTTATTTAAAAACAACTACTTAACTGGAACGGTCTACAAAGTGTGCTTGCAAACCAGGCACACTTTGTAGACCTTTCCAGTTAAGTCATTCTTTTTAAATAACACAATTTCGGCTCTGCTGCACAGTCACTGTTTGGTCTTAGAACCGGGATCTCCTGCTGGCAGCACAGCGCTGATGTCAGGAGAAGGGAGCTTTCAATGCGAATATCTCTCAAACCATAGCGGTCTGAGACATGGGAGTTGCTTTAAATACATTCTTTTTTTTTCATCTACAAAACAAGAATATTTTTATGGGACATTAGTGTCCCTTTAAGGTGAGGAAAGGGTTTCCGAGAATGATTAACCCTTTGAGTGCCAGAGGGGTTCACAACACATTTGGCAATAATACATGGTGAATCTGTTATTCCATTACAGCCTTACATTAAGAGTCCTCCATGTCTTTCAGTGCTGAGTTGCTCACCTGTTCTCATCTTGCAATGCATTGCCTCCATCTGTACTTGTTTAGCAGATACAGTATGTTTTTGTGCTCTTCTACCTCATAAAACGGGATGAGTATTTTGTCCCTTTTTCCGCAAGGATGTAACCGTTAGCTCTGCTGTGTTCATTCTACAAGTAAGAGGGAAACTCAAGCACGTGAGTGATCACAGACATCTGATATAATGAAAATTACTTTACAGGACAGAAAAAATTGTACCATGTAAAGAAAATTTCACTATTAAGTCTTTGACCACTTTCATTCCCCTTGCTGCAAGTTTTGCCTGAAGTTCCGAAGTGAATATTCACTGAGAACGAAAAAAGCTTATTCTCTGGCTGGTCACCTCTCAGGAATATCACTAATGCCACTGTAAAAGCGAAGTATCAGTTTGCATATTGAGTTAACTCCACCCTCAAGGGCAGTTCAATCCAAAAATGTAGGGTGATTGCTCATTGTACAGAAATATTAGCAAACTCCAGACACACTTTTCAGCCTTATTGGGCCTCATCGGTGAGGTATAGTATTAGGAATACTCCCTAGAGTTTCAAAGGAATACTCACTAGGGTGTCAAAAAGTGTTCTGGCCTTTAACAGATCAGTATACACAGATAATGTGTGTTTTAGCAGTTACATGGTGGCAGAGGCTGTGAGTGTACTTTTTTTCTGTTTGTGAAATGCACTGGATACTTCTCTAGCACTCAAATTACATTTAAGTCAGTGAGAATTTGTATTGGACCTCTATGGTGGTTTGTTTTTCACAGTTCTTCTTAGTACATCAGTTCCCTCAGTGACTGCAATAAGTCTGTGTACAAAAGTGATAATATATGATAGACTCTTGGAGATTTTTATTCAAGGATAACTTTTTGGAGTTAATAAAGTATTAGTCATTTGAAGCGGAATTCTAAATGGTTTCATTTGTTTATTTGCCTTCTTGTTGATTAAAAGAAAGCCTTAGTTCACACAAGCATTTTTTAAGCTGAGTTACATGAACCAAGTTGCTCCCCACTGCTGCAGATGGAGTTGTTCACTTAGCCAGTTATGCCATGTGTCACACAGCCCAAATGCATCTTCCTGAAACTTTTTATAATTAAACACAGACTATAGGAAAGTTTTAGCAGCACTTTAGCCTAAAAGGCCACCGTACAAAATCCACATGAGCAACTGGATCAATGCATTGTTCACACCAAATATCCAGTCAGTGGCTGGTCCAATAACATTTGGCTGACACCCTTGTGGGCCAGTCATCAACTCCATGAGGCAAGTTTGACATGAGTGGTTTGACAGCTATACATTGCAGTGAATTCATATTGCCTGTGTTAACCCAGCCAAAGGGGATGTGTGCCATGTTGAACATGATGGCTTTCAGTTGTAATTCTCAAGCTCCATCCTATATAATAATTCACTAGGATGTTTGTCAGAAGCCGTCATGCGCAGTAGAGACTGCACGCGCTGCAGTCATGTGCAGTAGAGACTGCCTGCGCTGCAATCATGCACAGTACTGAGCATGACTGCAGCGGGGGCAGTGAGCAGAGAGGCTTCGGGCACCAGCCGAGGCTGCGCCTGCTGGGTGCCACTGTGGCCCATGTACACCGGCTTTTAAATTAGTAACTATATAACTAACTAAGATGTTACTATCAGCAGCAAATCTGAAGATACAAATAAAACAGAAAAGGCCTGAGATTTGCAGCTTTCATTTGCAAGGCCAGGTTAATTTTTTTTAACTCCCCTGCACATTCCAGAGATAGCCTCATATAGTTTTATGGACTTGAAATTGTTTGATGTATTTACAGGTCCCAGGTATAGCAGATAAGACGAACTCATACGCACATACAACCAGAAAGGCATTAACATTATAAAATAATGACAACAAACAAACAGGCAGATACTATGAGGTTGAGAGAGATATCCTGCCCAAGATCAGAGACCAGAAAATATGCTAAACTCACAGTTTATTCAGACCTTTGAATCACAATGTAAATTTAACAGGAAAACTGTCTTTATATTACCTTTAACCCTTCGCATGCTAGCAATGTCTCCTAAGCATCCATTGCTAAAATTTGTCATTAAGGAAGAGTGGAACAAAGCAAGTTCCCCACTAGTGATAATATGTATTCCCATTCATTTTAAATAGAGATTTTTAACCCACTGAATACTAGAGAGGTCTCCAAAGCATTGAGCTGCACAGTGATAGGGATGTGTCCAGCATGCAAGGGATTAAAAGCTCCATATAAATCCATGTACATTTTGGGAATATTTATTTTCCCTTACAGTACAGATTATTTGCTCCAGAATTGTTCCACTTTCCAAAGCAATGCATTTAGAGACCTTTTCAGCATAAAGGCAAAGCGGCCTGAACACAAAGTGATTCTTATTCCTATGAGTGTGTGTTCATATTCCCGCTCCCTTGATTTCTCCATGGATCTCTCTCTCCTTCCCTCGATCACTCACTCTCTCCCTCCCTGTTTGAACTTGGTGTCCACTCCCATGCTTGCATCCCAAGTAATTTCAGCTTCTTCCATGGACTGTCCATCAATGAACATATTCACAACAGGATGTCTGGTTGTGATTCTGCACACTGAAACACAGGTCCTTGCAGGACCTGGGTAGTAAGAAAACAAGTGGGATGCAAGTTCAAACATGGCATCCACCTGACAAATCTTGTGCCAGGCTGCATCGTTGAACTAAGATAGGGAGGTCGATCTTCTTCCAGGCTACTCGCAGGTTAAGATCCTCTACAGCTGTAATGTGAAGCCAGAATATAAGGTGACCTTGAATATCAGTGAAGGTCATTTTTTGAGATTTAAGTGCCTGGAAAAAACAGCTTGCCGTCTATAGGAGTAAATACTGTGGCGTTTTAACACCCTGAGTACATGGGAGTATTCAAACACATTGCAAAGCAGGGCATTGGAAACCTCTTTTGTAGAAATGCAATGTTTTGGAGACCTCTCTAGCATTCAAGAGGTTAAAAGATCCATTTAAACCAATGGGAATTTCGTGAATGTTTATTTGTCCCGTATAGTGATTTTGGTTTATCCTAGAATTGCTCCACTATGCTTTTATACATAAGGCCCACTACTGCAACATTCACGTATATGATTTCCATACTTTGATAGAAGATGGCATGTATCATGAGCATCCAACATGCAGCCAGAGACAAATGTGGCCCCCTCGATCATAAGGTGAGGCTCACCTGAGATTTTTAGTACATTTTTTTTACCCATACCCTGACAAGCTTCTTGTCCCATGCCTCTGGAGGATGACTTATGTCTGGGGGTGGGAATTTCTAATTGTTGAAATTTGCATCCTATGCATTATAAAGTTAACAGGCCTTATTCTAGGAAAGTGGGATTAGGAGGAGGGAAGGTGGAATTTGCCTTAAAATGGGCAAAGAGGGCACAATGAGGCAGACAGTAAGCAGAACTGGAACTGATGGTGGCAGGGTTAACAGGGAACTCACCAACCCTGGAGAATCTACCTCTGTCCTCTGAGACCTGGCAATTATCTCCAAAATTGGAGTCTTCAGGGTAGATCCAGAGAGTTTTCAGGTATGGTTTACCTTATTAGCTGGCACAAGCAGGGTGCCTGTCTTGCTCCTCAGTTCTCATCTGTCTTTTGCCACTGTCTTGCAACCATGTGCCCCTCACTTTTTCTCCTGTCCTCTACTTGTTCCCCTGTACAATTCCTTGTCCTTTATGCCGTCCTAATTCCCTGCACCACTCTGTTTCCCTGCTCTCCTCTCTTGCTTTCCCCACCTTTTTCTTGCTCCTGATGCCTCTCTGTTTACCATATGCCATCAGTGTGTTTTTCTTGCTCCCTTGTTCCACTGTTTCTCTTCTGTGCAACCATCTTGCTTCCTTGTGCCCCACATACTTCTCTGTCCCTGCTTTTGCCTGTACCACTCTGGTTACCCATATCTCCCTCTGCACCACTGTTGCCATTCTTTTTGTCCCATCAAACCCATCTCCCCTTGTCTGCATGTTTGGTGCATTGCCCTGTTGGCCTCGTTCAACTATAACTACTGGAGTCTTTTAATTGTATATTGTCCTTCTGGGCTCACATTATACTTTGATGTCTCTTGTAATGAGATATTGCCTTGTCAGTTTCTTATATTGTGGCCCAACCACATATACATTTCTGACTTTTGAAGGCCACATCTGAAGAAACATGGAAGCCCCTGATATATATGATTTTGCATGCGCTGTTTTCCAGTAGGTGATGGGAAGTGATTTCTTACGGAGCTGAGTACAGCCTCCTGACCAGGAAGTGAGGAGTGCAAAGGAGAACTGTCTCTCCCCGGCCTTCTGAAAAATGCACATAATAACACCCTACTTATCTTACTGTGGTCAGAAATATAACCCATATTCATTTTCCCTTGCTACCTAGTTCAAGAGATAACATCTTCAACCAGTCCTTGACGTCATGTCCATGGAGGCAGACATGATAGTTTCTGACAACCTACTTAACCCTATTAGGACCAGAGCTGTTGTGAAATGCATTGCAATCCAATGCTTTTCACTGCCCTATTGTCCTTAAAGGGTAAAAATGACCATGTGTAGCGGGCAGAGTTGTTCTGCAAGCAACTATTATGCCCCCCCGCCATGGACATGACATTCAGGACTGACTGAACATGCCCGATCTGCACAGTGCTACATGGGACTGCATTCAAATCATTCACACAGCAAAACTGAAGGTTCCAATACACTTTGCAACTTCCAATGACTCTTAAACTTGCGTGGGCGTCAGCCAATAATATAAGGCTGATTCCAGTGTGGGCCAGTCTCTGTCACAACACTGCAGCCATGCCTCCCCATATGAAAGGACTGCCAGGGGAAGGCAAGCAATCAGTCATGTAATGGGTGGTTTTAAAGGTGTTGCATTGCAGTTCTGGTTTGAAAAAGCCCTAAAGGGAGGTATGCTCTGAGGCAAAGGAAAAAGGATGTGTCTTTTTTAGAGGGAAAACAGGGTGTGTGTAATTTGGTAGAGGGAAATGATCTCCTTTTTCCACCAGATAAAAAACTGGAGCTGAAGCCTCTGTGGGTTGCATGTAGTCCAGGTTCTGCTTTCTGCCCACCACTCTTTTAAACCCTGCCACTGCCATGTAGGCTGTGCCAGGGGAGGTATGCAAAACTTGTTTCTCTCCTGAGTTTTATCTCATTAACAAAAATAATATGGTTGGTATTTTCGAAAGCTGCAATATTAAACATGAGCTAATACTGTAACTTTAAATGAGGAACTGGTATAGTTGAAATCCCACGTTTACTAAAAAGTGTAGAAGATTTTTCTGTATGTGAACCGGAATGACCGGCTTATGTGCTACAGTAAGTACCGTATCAGGCATATAGCCTCTATTGAACGCAGGTTGAAATTCTTTTTACATTATTTTTAAAGTGGATTACAAGTGAAATGCACAAATGTCTATGTGTAAAAACCATAGTAAATATGGTGGTGATATGAGAATGTATTGACAGTTGTTTCATTCTTTTGCTGTTTTACATCTAAGATGGCTTATGGCCTGTTGTGAATAACCCACTATGAGGTGTATTTAGGGAAGAAAAAGCGGAACAATTTGAGGCAAACGATCTGCACCATAGCGGACAAATAAAAATGTCCAATGATTTACCGTAAATGGGGCTTTAATTTGAATGCTAGAGAGGTCACCAATGCATTGCAAAGAAATGTAGACCTCTCTAGCAAACAAGGGGTTAAAAATCTCACTTAACTCAATGGGAATTTTGTGAGTTATTATTTGTTCCCTATTGTGCACTTGGTTTGGCCCACAATTGCTTCTCATTACCTACCTCAATACAGGCCTGTATGTTACAAATAAATGTATGACAATAATTATTATTATTGGATTAGTTCATAAAATCTGTTGGAGAAATACAGTGGTAGGCAACCTGTAATCTGGCTGCTGTTACTGGACGACAATTCCCGTAATACATCAGAGTTGTAGTCAGCTACAGTCGGAGGGCCACAGGCTGCACACACCCCGGAACTAATTTCTAGGTGTCCACTCACCAAACATCTAACAGACTGTATCTGGTTAATGTTTCATGATGGCGGGATATGATATAAATATGTTTCACCTTATTTCACACTCCAGAGCTTGGCAGGGAACAATGGTCAGCAATGCCAGAACTTTGCTTATCACACCCTTATATGAGCATAGAGCAGGGCTCAAACATCACCAAGATGCTTTGGACAAAGAGCACAGCTGCTTCTGGCAGATGCTAAAAATGTCTCTTTACGCTAGATGGAGCAGTTGCTGTGCTGCTGGAAATCCACAGGATGCTGTATATGGATGGTAATAGAGGGAAAAGGAGATCACGTTTAACTCCTCAGTTACAAGAAGAGCTCCCAAACACTGCCAGTGCCTGGCATCTGGTATATTATCCACCAGTTCCATGGAACATAACTGAAAAAACACTTAGCACCTGCTAATAATGAATCCGCACATACCACAATCTGGGCATCAACTCTAAACTGTCATTATATATCAGTTCTTTGTGGATTGGTTCCCTAAAATTAATCTTTAATTGGCAGTAGATATCATGTCCATGGGGGTAAATACAATTTTTTTTGCAGGACTGCTGTGGGGTTATAGACTGTGGTGTGATAAAAAGATGATGAAAAGAAGATAATTCCTCCAGTGATATCACTTCTCCAATTCTCTAATTCCTATGTTATTCTACAGAAACTATGCACTAAGCTAGCTACCACTTAAGAAATCTTAGTGCATAAACTCCACAGAATAACATAGAATTGATCTCACTGAAGGCATTATCTCCTCTTTATCACCACTTTATCACAATCTCTCCCTGGACTCAATTTCTCTTGCTGAAGTCTTCTTTGGGAGCCTTCAGAGGGAGGAGTCTTCTTTGGAAGCCTTCAGTGGGAGGAGTCTTCTTTGAAAGCCTTCAGTGGGAGGAGTCTTTTGAAGAAGCCTTCCATGGGAAAAGTCTTCTGAAGAAGCCTTCAATGGGAGGAGTCTTCTGAAGAAACCTTCAGTGGGAGGGGCCTTCTGAAGAAGCCTTCAGTGGGAGGACTCTTCTGAAGAAGTCTTCATCAGGAGGAAATTAGCTCCAGGGGTGAAATGTACCAATGAATGATGCAATGGAAAAGTGTGCCAGGAGATGTGTGGTGATATCTTCACAATGGAGAATACAACACACTTTTCCATATGTACTAAGAAGTAGCTATGCAAGAAGAGCGGGAGACACTTTATTCATTAGCATACAGGGTTGGTGTAATGCTGGCAATGTGTTGGGGAGGGTATGTGAATGAGTGAAGAGGATGCTCTCCGCTTCACTGATCATTCACAGACAAAGGGAGCAGGCTAAACATCTGTTAAATGGAATTGGTGCAAATACTCCACAATATCACCACAATGGCCCCTTATCGAATCTTACTGCATCTCCCCCCCCAGAGTCCAACAAAAAGAAAAATGTCTACCCACATGGAAAGTATATCCATTACCGTTAATTCATTGAGTCATAGTGACCATTAGAATTTTGTATCCTGATTAAAGTGAGGTGTATTAGGAAATATAAGAGTTTCTCTAAGGGCCGAATACAGAAAGATAAAAGGTGCAATTCTGGAGCAAACCATCTGAAACAGAGGGAACAAGTAAACATTCCCATTGATGTGGAACGTTTTTTAACCACTTGAATTCTAAAGAAGTCTCCAAAGCATTACTCTGAAAGGGATTAAAAGTCCTATTTAAATAAATGGGAATGTTGTAAATGATAATTTGCTCTCTATGGCAGAGTTGGTTTGCTCCAGAATTGTACCTCTTTAGGCTATTTAACTGTTTGAGTGCCAGATACCTCTCTGTCACTCAAAGAGTTAATTCAGCTCTTAAAACTTTCATACAAAAGCTGAAAAAGCATCAGAATAGTTACACATTGACAGTAACAGGTTCAAGTGTGTAGCAGTGGTGAATGCAATACATAGCATACCCATCAACACTAAACAGGTTAACCCTTTATGTGCCAGAGGGGTACTTGCATTACGTGCCCCTCTGGCACTGAAATGATTAAACAAGTCAACAATACAAACATTTGAGACATACAAGTGTGGAGGTATAGAATGTACAAAAAAATATTTGGGTGCCAGGGGTATGCAACTTCAGTGGCGCTCAAGGGGTTAAGCAGACCAGCCAACCTAATGCAAAAGCAATTTATTTAGAAAATGCGCCACTAAGCTTTTCTGGTGCAATTTAATGTGATTTTAGTTTAGCATTGCATTAGGAGCCTGTCGCGGTTCTTGTAATTGTGGAAAAACTGCAAAACACACAAATACAGGAGTCACTGGCTTTAATCAGCCTCCTCACAGAGCCATTCTTCAGAATTAGCCATAGAAAGGATTTTATCCTGCATTGTCTAAACTATGATAAATAGTGATACCATAAGCAATAATAATAATAAAACAACTTTATGGCTCTGTTTCACAGAATTAATTTAATCATTTGAGTGCCAGAGAAGGTGTGTAGATCAATGCGTTGCATATTCCACTGGCACTCCAAGGGTCAATATAAGCAACATTCTACTATATATATTTGTAACACTTTGAATGCTAGAGATGCCTCCAATGCATTGCTTCACAATATGTTGTAGACTCCTCTGGCATCTAAGGGGTTAACCCTTTGAGTGCCAGAGTGATATCACTATGACACTCAAGGGGTTAATAGCAGATGTTGCTAAATTGAACATTTTGATGGGATGCAGATCTTTCTATCTGTAATAAGCCACAATGTGTCACATGCGTGAATTCAAAAGTGGAGCAATTCTAGAGAAAACCAACAGCACCATAGGGAACGAATAAGTATGTCTAATGATTTAAATGGGACATTTAATAACTTAAAGCGGAACTACCACCACACAAAATCTTTAGCTTAACGAAGTCCCCATCTGGCGACTAGCAGCTTAGTAGCGTTAGTCGCCAGAATTATTACCTTATTTAATAGATTTATGCTCTCTTCTATGGCTGACAGTAGCACGGAGCGCGGACATCTTGCCATTGTGAAGTCCGTGCGCCTGCGCTGTCAGTCCCAGCCGGGTCTGGGAGGCGTTGCTAGGAGCCGGCCGGCTCTGGCTGGGACTGACAGCGCAGGCGTGCGGACGTCACAATGGCAAGATGTCTGCGCTCCGTGCTACTGTCAGCCATAGAAGAGAACATAAATCTATTAAATAGGGTAAGAATTCTGGCGACTAGGGCTACTAAGCAGCTAGTCGCCAGATGTGGACTTAGTTAAGCTAAAGATTTTGTGGGGTGGTAGTTCCACTTTAAATGCTAAAGTGGCCTCCGCCGCATAGCTTTAAAATGTGTTGATCTCTTTCCCAATAAATGGTATTAAAACCCCCATTTAAATCAATTGGAATTGGGGGATTTTCATTTGCCCCCCTGTCCACTCCTTCTGTATGAGGCCGATCTCCACCCTACTGCCTTCCCGGGGCAGGGCGGTGGGGACAATAAGCCAGAAACAGATTTCTAAATACTGTATATAGAGCTGCCCCTAAGTATCCATTGCAGGGCAGGGTACAATGACCTGTTGCAATGAAGTAAGAAAGTGTCTTGCCCCTTTAAGGACCAGAGGGGTGTGCAGTGCATTGGCTAATGTGAAAAGTAGTATCAGGGGCATTGCTTTGCAAAGCGATGCCTACTCCAGTGGCACTGAAAGGGTTAAGTGGCAATCTTGCTATGATGGGTGCAATAAGGTCAAACATCCCCTAAGACTTATTTTAGATTAACCAATTACCTTCATAAGACAGTTTTCAGTTACTGAGCAATTCTGGGGCAAACCAACTGCACCATAAGGGACAAATACCATTTCCCCAAATTCCAATTAGTTTTAAATGGGGCGTTTAATTAACTGAATACTAGAAGGATAGCTGTAGAGGACAAGAGTTTAACCCTTTGAGTGCCAGAGGGGTGTGCGTTCGGACACCCCTATGGCACTCAAAGGGAATGTTTGTCTCCTATGGTTCAGTTGGTTTATTCCAGAATTACTCATCTTTAACTTTCTAACTAAAACCCTAGGTTTTTATGAATAAACAATATTTACTGGTCAAACCAATTTGGGGTATGTATCAAAACTGGTCTAATCTGAGGTGCTAATACATCAATTATCCTTATTTGTTATTGAACATTTTCATATCTCAAATCCTGATATTTTCACATATTGGGACAAGAGAAAAATAGAGCTATTTTAAGGCAAAATCCTTGAACCATATGGAACAAATAACATTTTGCATCAATTTACATGAATCTTTTAACCCCTTTGGTCTCAGGAGGTCTACAGTGCATTGCTTTGTAATATGTCAGAGACCTTTCTAGCACCCAAGAGTAATAGAGGTGTTTACCTAAAATGTATTTTAAACAAATATCCCGTTGCTTCTTAGATGTCTAAGACATGAACCAAAATGTCACTAGAAATCTACTGATCTTCCGCATAATTATTTGTTTCTAAAAAGTAAGGGTATTCATTATATAGTATAGATAGAGATAGATAGACAGATAGATAGATAGATAGATAGATAGATAGATAGATAGATAGATAGATAGATATAGACAGACATCGATAGATAGATAGATAGATAGATAGATAGATAGACAGACAGACAGACAGACAGACAGACAGACAGACAGACAGATAGATAGATAGATAGATAGATAGATAGATAGATAGATAGATATAGACAGACATAGATAGATAGATAGATAGATAGATAGATAGATAGATAGATAGATAGATAGATAGATAGATAGATATAGACAGACATGGATAGATAGATAGATAGATAGATAGATAGATAGATAGATAGATAGATAGATAGATGCAATTTAGTAAGATAAAAATGAGTAAATATGGAGAAAACCAACTGAACCATATGACAGAAATGAAGATTTCCACTGATTTAAATAGTGCTTTGAACTCTTTAGATGCTGGAATGGTTCTCAATGCATTGACCTTTCTAGCAAGGGGTAAAAAATACCATATATGTTAAATAACAAATTTTTGTTTCCTATGGGGCAGTTAGTGTGCCCCAGAATTGCAACATTTTAGCTTACTGAATTTATTTAGAAAATGTTTTACCAGGAAGAATACAATGCTATTACATGCTATGGGTTTACATAACATCTATACACAAATACACTACAGACACTTCCTATCACCAGGTATCTTGGCTGTTACCAGAAGGTGGAGCTCTTAATCTTACTCTTATAGAAAATTAACAAAATCGTATAGATATTTATACACTTACAGAAATTTTATTGTTGGAGATCTTGTGTATTTTGAGGCAATGTAATAAATTTGACATGCATAATCTAATTAACTGCAATTATGTCAAGCTGTGCTGGTAGGGGAGAGGAATACATTACAGTACAATGTGCTGCCCAGAAACCAGGCAATAAAGAGGTTAGACCTGCACATTCCCTCCAATAATTAAAGGAGAAGTACCATCTCCTATAATAATATACCACAGTTTACCTTACCATGGTCAGATAATACTAATAGCCCTTATTAATTTTGTCTCCTTGGTTCAAGAGGTAATATCTTCAATCAGTCCTGGATGCTGTGGGAATGGAGACAGACATGACAGCTGATAGGAGGACCACAGGTGCAAACTCCACCCTTCAAGGACCAGTGAGGTTTGTAACATATTGCTTTGCAATGTGTGTGGCACAAGCCTGTGGCACTTAAAGGGTTAAGTAGGCTCATGTACTCTGTCTGCTGCCTCCATGGACATTACATCAAACACTGTTTGAAAAGCACAAGGAAATATTTGTAGGGGCCATTAGCATTTTTTGGCAAAAATTAGGTAAACAGGTGGGGGTTATTATTAGGAAGTGTTTCTTCACCTCGAAAGCATTAGGAAAACAGTTTACCATCAATCATATTTGTATATTATTCTTATTAACCCTTTGAGTGCCAAGGAGAGAGGTATCCAACGCATTGCTTTGGGGCTCTGACGCTCAAAGAGTTAAATGAAAACTTCCTAGAAATAGGGTCATATAAAAATCTACATACTCATTTTGCAGGGGACCTTTTGTAAAATATGAACTACTATTTCTCCTTGCAAGGATATGTCTTATTCTAATGTTCATGGAAATAATGGGCAAAGAGAAATGAATCTGAGTGACAGACTGTGTCCAATGCATTTGACCCTTTGAGTGCCAGAGGAGTACGGAACGCATTGCACTCAGGCACTCAAAGGGTTAAGTCATTTGGGTGAAATGATATGACGTGTTACCTATTACAGCTGATAAAGGTATTGACACTGGTTTAATAAAAAGAATTGGAGCAAACCAACTAGTGCACAGGAGGCACATACAAATTCCCCAAATTATTAAATAGTGCAGCAAAATTGACAAGATTATACTTTGTATGGGCATGCCATCATATTAATGAACATACTGAACAGATGGACAGTTGGTCTTGCTTTTCACTGTAAAATCCAAAGCAAACTTATGTATTTTGACTGTAAAATAAATGGTAAACTTTTTATGTATTAACATATTGCTTCATTATTTATCATTTTGTTTTGAGAAATGGGAGGTCTAAAACATTCATTGTTCAGTTAATTACAATGAGGCACTAAGAAGAATTGGTGCAATTTTATGGCAAACCAACTACAAGATATGGGGACAAAAACAGATTTCCTAAATTCTAGAAAAATCTCCAACACATCTATAGCATCCAAAGGGTTAAAATACCCATTTAAATCAGTGAGAATGTGGGGAATATGTATTTACCCCCTGTGGTGCAATTGATTTGCTTCAAAATTGCACCAGTTCTTCTTAGTAAATCTGCTTCACTAACCACAGCTCCCAGCTCAATGGGACATAGAAAAGCCATGGAGAGACCAGCCCTCCTTTCCTCTAACAAAGCATAGTTATCCCCTTGAGAATCTGTGGGGCACACAATGAATTGTAAAGCAATGCGCTGCATTCCCCTTTGCTCTTTAAGGGGTTAAAATGTTTCCAAAGTCACCTGCTAGGTGAGGTAAACCTAACTGTTCTTGCCTTATTATTAAACATTAGAATTTCCATTTTTTAAATATTTGTTAATTTCCCCAATAAAAGGAAAAATCTAGACTTTTCTTCTAGTGGTAATATACAGAATATAAGATCACCAAGTCAAACATGTACAGAAACTGCACCTTGAAATAAATAAACTAACCACATGATTTCACAGCAAACTAATCCATGTTTGGACAGAATTTCTTAGCAGCATGTAAAATTGTACCTGTCATATATAATATTTCACTTTGAAACCTGCAAACACAATTTCAGGCATTGTCTAGAAGCCTGTCTGAGGCAGATCCACAATGACAGGTTGGTACTGGCTCCTCAATGTGGTGCAGGTGAATTTACATTTATATATTCCAGAAAATCCATCACTATCAGTCAGTGCATTGATTCAATGTTACCATTGTTTTATAAATTAAAATTACTGAAAAAATAAGATAAATAAAATATGTGCATATATTAAATATTGACTCAATTTATTCCATGGGAGTTTAAAATATATTGTGGAACAAATCAATCACTGTTGTCTCATTCCTTTTCATAAAGCTATTGTATCAGAAATAAATTAGTCAGAAAGACCATTTTATTAAATGTCACCATAAGTGCATGCAAGATACTATAATGAAGAACTCAATACATTGTCACTTTTCAAAATCATTGTTTCAAGTGCAGGTGCACATATATTCTGTATTGACAATAAAATGACACAATCAATCGAAACAAAAATTATTATAGAAAAATAACTCTTTTGCAGCTCAGCACAATACTTGGGAGTTGTAGCCAGATCAAGCAAAGATGTAGTTAAGGAGCAAAGCTATAATAATAGGATTGATTAATAAATAATTATTTTTGTTAACCTGTTGCATGGCCAGTACCAGGATAAAAAAGAAAAGCATCAATCTCTCTATCACTGATAATTAAGCAAGTGCAATTGCCTTGTTGCATTCATGTTTTTATTGATGGATGGGGGTGGCATTGTGCTGCAGATTGCTATGTGTTTAATTATATTGAAGGTGACAGGTCTAGCATCAATTTTTATCAAATAATATACCACAATAGTATGAATGTATGACAGCGATATAACTAACATTAACTCTGTGGAAGCCTTTGGCACTCAGAAGGTTAACACACCTCCTCCCTCCTGTTCTCAAATGCCAGAGGCAATTTCTAGAAAATCAGACCCCCCTATACATAAATAAATATATAAGTAAATAAAAAGCCTAAAGCAAAAGGTAGAGGACAATATGGGGGATCCCATAGCCGGAATCATAGCCGGAATGAAAGCAAGGACATGAGTGGGATCTAGCTAAAGGGGTATCACATAGAGAAGCACAGTTCTGGGGTGCCAGCAGCGAAGTGACATATGGTCCCGTGGATGGCACAAACTGTAGAACATTGTTGCATATATGAGCTGTAATGTAATTTATAGCTCCCAGCGGATTGCCAGGGACAGATGCTCTACCCTAGCCTACGGGATGTCTAAGAAGTGTACTGTGTATAACGTTTACCCTTTAAGGTCCACAAAGAGTACGCAATGCACTCCACGCCCCTCTGGTCCATCAAGGGTTAACATGCTCAGCATTATGTGCACAGTGCCAGAGTGATCAGATGGGAGATGTACAGTGTGTACATGTCAGATGGGAGCGGCGCTGATATTGTGTTCTTTCCAGCAGTTTACTCACCTTGACGGCTGCATGAGCCTTCCCAATCTGGGGGGTCACCCTCCCATAGGACGTCCAGCGCTCACACGGGGGGCAGCAACCCTCTCCCCCTCATGCTGCAGCACACAGCCGGGAGACAGGCACTGAGTCTGAACAACACTGAGAAAGCAGCGTCCGGACCCTCCCACAGCCAGCAGCACCGCCTACTGCTGGCACTGAGTAACAGAGACGTCTAGATGCACACACACTGATTGTGAGAGGTACACACCGTGGGAGAAGAGACGCACGTGTTCGGGAAGGGGTGGACAGTGACTGGGTGAAGGATACGCACATACACACTAAGGCTGGTATACTTAAAAAGTGGTGCAGCCTATTCCGGAGCTAAACAATTTCACGGAGGGAATAGATATTTATTTAAATTGTGCTTGTAACCAACGGAATAAAATTAAAACCCAATCTAAATCAATGGGAATTTTGATGACTGTATTTGTTCTATATGGAATAATTGGCTTGTTCCAGACTTGTGCCACCTGCCCCACTGAGAACATGGTATGCACAGTGGGTAGAATGGCCACATAGTGTGTGTTAATTGTTTAGACCTAACACTGATTTACCAAGCTATATATACTGTAGGATTTACCATTAGGCAGATTAGGCAACCACCTAGAGCCCAAAATGTTGAGGGGAACCTCAGCTTACTTGACCACATCCACATTCAGAGTTGTGGGTGTGGACAGTGCAATCTCATTGGCCCTACACTTTTACTGGTTATTAGTTAACCCCTTGAATGCTAGTGAGGTCTCTAATACATTACAAAACAATGGGTTGATCTCTCTAGCAATCAAGGGGTTAATATCATTGAGTTTAAGTGTGTATGTATGTTATAGTGTAAGGTGGTGTTTCGAAAGTGTGGCCACCAGAGTGGTCATGGTGGCCACATGCGTTTACCAGCCTCGCAGGTGGTAATGGTGGTTGCACTGCTAGAATTTAATTATGTTCAGCACTGAGTCTGACTGGATGAGACTTTAGTCAACCATTCCATGTTCATGTCGCTCCTGCTTCTTTAGTGCAGCTCTATTGTCTCACGTTTCGTAGTGTGACTGCAAAGAGAAGCAGATCGTGTTAGGCTGGATACATGACGCAGTGGGACAAGGCTGCTGTGAGTATGTCTATGGTTGTAGTGGAGTCAGTATGTGAGGTTCTATGACTGCTCTTGGCAAGGATACATGTTCCATGGCTTCTGTGAGACAAGGGGGATGGGTCAGTGTGTGTGGTTATATGGCTACCAATGCATTGACACAAGACTGTGGGGTCAGTATATGTTGGCCTATGGCTACCAGTGCATTGGTACAATGCTGTGTGGTCATTATGTGTATGGTTCAATGGCTACCAGTGCAGTGGACAAGACTGGAGGGGGGCAGTTTTTGTGGTTCAAGATTTGCCAGTAGTGTTGCACAAAGCTGGGGGTCAGTATGTGTGGGTCTATGGCTACCAGTTCAGTGGGACCATGTCTACCAATGCAGTCGCACAAGGTGGGGTAGTCAATATGAGTGATTCTTTGGCTACCAGTGAATTGGCACAAAGCCGGATGGTCAGTGTGTGTATGGTTAATTGGCTACCAGTGCAGAGGGACAAGGCTGTGGGGTCAGTATGTGTGTGTCTATGGCTACCAGAGCAGTGGCTCAAAGTTGGAGGCGGGGGAGGGTCAGTATGTGAGTGGTTATATGGGTACCAGTGCTATGGCACAAGGCTGGTGGCATCAGTATGTGTTAATCTATGGCTATCAGTTAAGTGGGATAAATCTGGGGGGGGTATGTCTGAGTCTATGGCTTCCAATACATTTGCACTGGAGGGATCAGTATGTGTGAATGTATGGCTATCTGTGCAGTGGGTAAGGCTGAGGGGGGATGTGTCAGTATGTGTAAGTTTATGGCTACCAGTACAATGGCACAAGGGGCCATCACCATGTGTGAAGTGCAGTGACACAAGGCTGGAGGGTCAGTGCGTGTGGTGCTATGGCTACTAGTGCATTGGCACAAGGATGGGGGCATAAGTAAGTGTGTATTTATGGTTATTAGTGCAGTGGGATAAGGTTGGGGGTGGAGGCAGTATGTGTGAGACTATGGCTACCAGTACAGTGGTACAAGGCTGGGGGCGTCAGTATGTGTGGATCTGTGGTTATCAGTGCAGCTGGATAAAGCTGGGGTGGTCATTATGTGTGAGACTATGACTACCAATACATTGGCACAAGGCTGGGGGGTCAGTATGTGTGGATTTATGCCTACCAGTGCAGTGACACAAGGCAGGAGGGTCAGTGACTGTGGTGATGTGGTTACTAATGCATTGGTACAAGGCTTGGGCTTCAGTATATGTATCTCTATGTCTATCAGTGCAGTGGGATAAGGTTGAGGGGCAGTATGTGTGGATCTAGGCCTACCTGTGCAGTGATATGAGGCTGGGGGTCAGTGTGTGTGGTGCACAGGTAAAAGACTGGAAGGTAACAGTTAAACAGTTGTAGGGGAAATTATGTGATTTGATACAATTTCTTTGCTCATGCTATGGATCAGGAGCATGGGGATTGCTGGCATAACCCCTTAAGTACTAGGCTAATTTTACATTTTTGATAATGTCACCTATACTAGTATAGGTAGGTATGTATGTATCTTTATTTATATAGCACCATACATGTACACAGCTCTTTACAGAGGTTGTAACAGTATGATACAAAAATATAGAGCTGGGTTAAGAGCATCAGGCTAAAGTGCAATCATTGCATTATTTACGGAGGAAAGTGCATCAAACGGAATCATGCATTGGGAAAACGACCCTGCCCCAAGTGGCTTACAATCTAATTAGAAATCATGACAACATACAGAGACAGTAGGAGGAGGACCATAAGTGCAAGTACAAGGCTTAGTGAAGAAAGAGCGGAATGATTCTGATGTGACTGTCAGTGTGCACAAGGAGGATATTGTTACAGAGATGCATCCTTGAGCAGGTGCGTTTTCAGGAGATGCTTGAAAATGATGTGTGGATGATTGGCAAATGGTTGTAGCAGGGCTCAAAATTTCCACTCGCCTCCTCGCATTTGGCGAGGAGAAATTGAGCGAGGGCGCGTGGAAATGGTCCATCTCCCTGCAATCTAATGTGACCAGACGCATAGCTGCCAACTGTCCTGCCGCGTTAACCCACTGTTCCGCTTCCCAGGCTTCTGCCCTGATTGGTTTTATGTTTGTTTCAATTCACAGATGGCATTAAGAGTTACTTATTTAAAAGCTTTACTGCCCCTGCCCACAACAAGGTTGGTTTGTTCCATACGTACTCCTCTGCATTTGCGCTTATGACAATAAATAAATGTTTTTATGACCCGATCCCAGCTTTTCAAATCTTTTTCTGGATCCATCTGATCTGACAATGTAATATTCTGATTGGTTGATTTTCTCAATGATCAATTGGTCATAGAATCAGATGGCCGTGCCCCAAAAAGGGAAAGAATCTGATGTAATGAAGTAGATTCTATCTAGAATATTGCCTGTAGCACAAGTGTTAAAATATGATCATTTTTTAAAATGTTTGCCGATTTGCAATTAAGTCATATTGTCATTCAAACATATGGGGTTTTTACTAATATGCTGAGGCTGGAGTGCAGCAACAGCTAGATAGCCACAATCTGCCCAAGCCAGTGTGTTTTGATGGTGATAGAGGAAACGTTCTGCCATGCCTCAATGTAATATAACCCTTTGATTGCCAGAGGGGTACGCAATGCATTGCATACCCCTCTGGCACTCAAAGGGTTAAATGTAGTTGTCAGCAGATACCATTACTGAGACTTACAATGTTAGAGGCTCAGCTGTCCAATGACAGCTTACATGTAGGGGTAGGGATCTAAGATAGATAGACACTGCATTCTAGTGACCTGTTAACTTTTCCTTGTTGACATAAAGTGTACATTTAAACTAATATTCTCAACTCTTAAAGCAACATGAACACCCAGAAATTTTCTGGGATGTATTTTATGCTAGCATCTTTTTAAAAAAATCCCTGTTTGTTTCCTGAGTCCTAATGTCTGGTTTTACATATGTTCTATTGGGGTAGGTATTCCTACCTTTTCCAGGATCCCTGATTCCCATTATCATAGCAATTTTAATAGGTATTGGAGAAGCCATTGTGCTGTATTGTCTATAACAGTGGTTCTCAACCTTTTTTCATTCAAGGCACCCCTACACACTGTCCGGAATTCCAGGGGCACCCCTAACTTCTCAAACGACCTATAACAGTGTGTAATAAAGAGAACATATATTTGAGTAGTTACTCTTACCTCTCAAAATCAGAATAACAATTGAGCAGAGCAAAAAGTAGACTAGTTCTTTATCCCCAAATGTCCATATTACCCTCTCCCTCAGCAATCATTACTATGTGATACAGTAACTATATACAATAGTTAATTTATTCAAATTAAATTCAGTTACCATAAAACCTATTCTGAATAAATGTGAAGGGGGAGAGAGATGGAAAGAGAGCAAGACAGGGATGGACAGATAGACACACAGTCTGACAGAGAAGGACAGATAGACACAGAGGGAGACCTACAGAGGCACACAACAAGATTCACAGAGAGAGAGAGAAAGAGATAGGACGCTGATGTACTGTAACACTGTAGAAGTCCTCGGACAAATCAACTGCAACATTGGGGACAATAAAACAAGATAACTCACATTGACTTAAACTGGTCTTTTTACCCCTTGAATGCTAAACAGATCTCTAGAACATTGAAAAGCATTGCTTTGGAAACCTCTCTAGTATGCAAGGGGTTAAAAGCCCACCTAAATCAATGTTAAATTTGGGGAATTTATATTTGCCCCCAATGGTTCAGTTGGTTTGCCCCAGCATGTCTCCATTTTTACTTGTCATAGATCAAGTGAGACAGAGAGCTGGACACTGACAGTGGTGAACAGTTCATAGCTATTTATTGATTTATTTTTTACTAAATTTCATAAGTCCATATTGTACATTAAGGGCAACATATGGGACCAACTGTGCCCCACTGATGTCCATGAATGGCACATTGATAACCCACTGACTCTATATCTAGTAGGAATGTAGAGATAGAAATTAGAGCTAAAATACATGTAGAGAACTGGTTTTATGAGCTGCCTAATTCCTTTGTACAAAGCCTTTTGCACAACAGCACGTCTGCCTTTCCCTGCTTATGCCAAGGGGTAGGTAATGTGGGAGCTTCTGGAAGTTTCTGGGTGCATCCAAGGTCAAAATAGGGTCCATAGGAAATCAAAGCAAAAATCATTATTTCCCATTATACCAGCAATAGAGATGGTGTTCAATGGTTGTTTGCATTGAACTTTTACACTGGAGTAATGAAGCCCTGGTATATACTAAATGCATCTGTACATAAGAACAGGAGCGTCTGTTTATTTAGTGAAAGTATGTATATATCATGTATTTTAAGGATAACATTGATACTATAAGACTCAATATATCCAAACAGCCACCCCTTATACTCAGCTTTGTTCCATGCCCTCTTCTACCAGCACCCTCAGCGCATTAACTCATTTAATGGAGGACAAGGATTTTGCTTTGCTCCAGCTCCGCCACCTGCCCTCTTGATCCTATCTCAACTTACATTCCTCTGTACTTACTCCAGCACTTACCTTCCTCTTCACTCTCTTTCTCTCTCTCTGTCTCTCTTGCTCTCTCTCTTTCTCTCTCTCTCTCTTTCTCTCCTTTGGTACTTTTCCAGATGCCTTCAAACACGCTGTGATTACTCCTATCTTAAAACATCATCACTTGACCCATCCTCTCACTCTCTAACTACCATCCTAACACTCTTCCTTCCTTTGCCTCAAAATTCCTTGAGATACTTGTATATACCAGACTGACTAACATTTTCCCTTCTCAGTTCTCACTCCCTTCTGGATCTTCTACAATTTGAATTTACTCCAATCACTCAGCAAAGACTAATCTCACTAAAGAGGCCAATGATTTTTTTTCTTGTGCAAAGGAAATGGCCACTACTCATTACTAATAGTTTTGGACCTTTCCTCTGTTTCTGACACAGTATACCAGTAATACCACTACAGTATAAGTGGGAGAGATTCATATTACTAAATACACACACTAGGTGAGTGTATGAATGTGATTCTAAGGTTAGTCTGGTACTGGAATCAATGTACTCGTCCATCATCTGCCTAACAACAATTTAATAAGGTACTCACCCCAAACATTCTCCACCTAATACTGATGTGCCAAAAGGAGGGCAGTGGAGCAGACTATGGGCAATTTTGTGTGTTCATTACCTCTATGCCTTGTTTAAAGCATTGTATTAAAAAAGAGACAGAGAAACTTTTCTGTGACTGCATACAGCTGGGATATAGGACTTGTTGACATTAATGTCTTACTCAGCTGGAGTGTGTTCCCTGATATACATGATACTGATATATAGAGCTCATACACTGCCCGAAATGCACACTGTTGGATTCAAAATTATAGGGGCTGTACTGATATGATTCCACATTAAAATTGATCCAGGAACCCTTTTTGTGTGCAGCATCATCTATGTACTAACTTAACTACACTAAAAATGTTTTACTCTGCTTTTGTGAAGGGGAGGGTAATGAGGAAATATATGTATGTTTTGCAGCGTTCCTTCCCCCACATCTTGTTCCCATCAATAAATTAAGACACAGAGGAAATAGTAGACCTAAATCTATCCAATTTTCTTGTGCATGCGATAGGAGAAGCATTCAGGGCTTGCTTTGCATTAAAGTCTTAATGATGGTGGAGTGTGTGAGCTAGAAGCTATGCTTTAATACATACCCCAGAATGCAAATGTACAATTTTTATGCCTATGTTCAAATGCACAAAATGAGCTGTTCTAATGGATTCATATATTGCAAGCACACTTTGTAGACCGTTCCGGTGAAGTAACTCTTTTTATGTCTCTCAGTCTCGACTCTGCTGAACAGCCTCAGATGGTCCCTGGACCGGATTCCCCTGCAGTCAACTAGAGCATTGACGTCAGGGAAAGGGGAGGGAAGGGGGGAACTTTCGCTGCAATTATCTCTCAAACCATAAAGGTTTGAGAGATAGGACTGGGGTCATTTACTTTAGTTTTTTAATAGCTACAAGGTTCCATTTTATTAAAATGTGACAATACTATCCCTTTAACATACCTTTTGATTTGGTTTGAACTGTTTATTTTGGAATTGGTCCCCAGATTTCAAGAGAATCTCCCCATTATATCAGATTTTGCTTACTGACACTAAGAAATGAAGGTTTCAGTAACATAGGGAAGAGATGGTTGAGGAAGTAGTAGATAATGTGGAATGGTTGGAAATGTTAAATAGAGTTTATAAGGTGATTATTAATGATAACTTAAGGAAATAGAGATACAGAATGTTGCATTTAACTTAGTGCACTCTAAGCTTTCCTTAACCCCTTAAGGACCCAAGAGGTGCCAGGATCATCATGGGAAAACTTCTGTTAAGGACCCATGACGGTCCTGGCATGTCATGGAATTCATGGTTCCCCGTGTGGGTGCACACTGTTCGGGGACCCTGAATCCACTGTGGTCCTTAACTGCCTTAAGGGGTTAATGTATAGTGATGGAGTGCCCTCTAAACTTTCTTTAATGTATAGTGATGTGCCTTATGTTTGCCTGATGTTTGTTTTCTGGTTGTTGAGATAAAGGAACTTTCCTATCTATCTATCTATCTATCTATCTATCTATCTATCTATCTACCTATCAATACATATATATATATATTATTCTTTATTTATATAGCGCCAACTAATTCCGCAGCGCTGTACAATTGGGAATATATATATATTTAATTTAGGATAACCGTGTCATTCCAGTGGTGTAGATAAGAAATGAAAAAGTATCACAGTATGTAATAATACTTTTTTATTTTACTAACCTTCAAATTTAGGGACAAGATTTCGAGAGAGATGCTCCCATTTTAAAGTATGTATGCTTTAGAATTGAAAAAGGGGAGAACTGCTTTTATATACAGTATATGCAAAAGTCTTAGGCAGGTGTGAAAAATGTTGCAAAGTAAGAATGCTAATAGTTTATATTTATCAGTTAAGTGAACAAAATTAAAATCTAAATCAAATCAATATTTGGTGTGACCACCCTTTGCCTTAAAAACAGCATCAATTCTTCTAGGTACACTTGCACCCAGTTTGTTAAGGAACTCAGCAGGTAGGTTGTTCCAAACATCTTGGAGAACTAACCACAGTTCTTCTGTGGATTTAGGTAGCCTCAGTTGCTTCTCTCTCTCTCTTCACGTAATCCCAGACAGACTCGAAGATGTTGAGATCAGGCTTTGTGAGGGCCAGGGCTCCTTGTTCTTCTTTACGCCGAAGATAGTCCTTAATGACTTTGGCTGCATGTTTGGGGTAAATCATGCTGCAGAATACATTTGCAACCAATCAGATGCCTTCCTGATGGTATTACATGATGGATAAGTATGTGCCTGTACTTCTTAGCATTGAGGAGCCCATTAGTTCTGACCAAATACCCAACTCCATTTGAGGAAATGCAGCCCCAAACTTGCAAGGAACCTCCACCATGCTTCACTCATTCTTGTACCACTCTCCAGCCCTTCGGCCAACAAACTACCTTCTGCTACAGCCAAATATTTCAAATTTTGACTCATCAGTCCAGAGCACCTACTGCCATTTTTCTGCACCCCAATTCCTGAATGTTTGTGCATAGTTGAATGGCCTTGTTTCCACGTCAGAGGTGTGGCTTTTTGGCAGTAAGTCTTCAATGAAGACCACTTCTGACCAGACGTCTCTGGACAAAAGATGGGTCTACAGGATCCCACTGTTTTCTGCCAATTATGAGCTGATGGCACTGCTGGACATCTGATTGCGAAGGGAAGCAAGCATCATGTATCTTTCATCTGCTGCACTATGTTTCCTTGGGCGACCACTGTGTCTGCAGTTCTCAGTGTTGCCTGTTTCTGTGTGCTTCTTCAAAAGAGCTTGGACAGCACATCTGGAAACCCCTGTCTGCCTTGAAATTTCTGCCTGGGATAGACCTTGCTGATGCAGTATAACTACCTTGTGTCTTGTTGCTGTACTCAGCCTTTCCATGGTGTATGACTTTTGACATTAAACTGTCTTCAGCAACCTCACCTTGTAAGCTGAGTTTGGCAGTTTTATTCCTCCTACACACAGCTGTTTCTGTTTCAGTTAATGATTGTGTTTCAACATATATATTAAATTGATGATCATTAGCACCTGTTTGGTATAATTGTTTCATCATACACCTGACTATATAATCCTTGGCTTTGTGCAAGTGTACCTAGAAGATTTGATGCTGTTTTGAAGGCAAAGGGTGGTCACACCAGATATTGATTTGGTCAATGTAAAAATATAGAACTATTTAATAACTTGTTCCAAGTTGTCTTAATTTTTTTAATAAATAAAAAGTAGGAGATATTCACACTGCTTGTTGGTTTCAATTCTGACATGATAAGCAGAAAACAGGTAAGGGAGCATTTAGGCAGCAGTGACCACAATATAAGGTATCCTTTGAAATATGTTATGAGAAATCCATTAGCAAGGATTTAACCAAATCATTCAATTCTAAAATGCTAATTTTCAAAGCTAAAAGCAGTATTAAAGGATACTCAGTGGGATGTAATCTTCAAAGATATAAATGCACAAGAAAGATGGAAATTGTTTAAAATGCTCTTAAATAAATATATGCATCAATATATCACATTGTGGAATAAGAAAACGATGAGCAAATTAAGACCAGTGTGGCTTAATAAAGTGGTTTGCATGGAAATGAGAAATAAGAAGTAAGCTTTTATAGTGTTAAAGTCAGAAGGGTCAGATGCATCATTTCAAAAATATACAGAATTTAATAAAATCTGTAAATGAGCAATTAGGCTACCTAAAATCGAAAATGAGAAAGTATTGCAAAAGAGAGCAAGCAAAATAGTAAACCATTCTATAAGTATATACATAACAAAAATATTAAGGTTGATATTGGTCATATTAAGGCTGAGACAGGTGAATTGATTAGTGAGGATAAAGCTATGTCTGACATTAAACACATTCTTTTCATCTGTGTATACATAGGAAACAAAAATTACAGGCTATGGGTAAACAGACAAAATCTCAGAATTTCCTCCATCATGTACAAGGCTTACTGAGGAAAAAGTACAAAAAGGACTGGAAAAGGTTATGGTGATTATAACACCTGAAACTGAATCCATACACCCATGGGTACTTAAGGAACTTAGTTCAATAATAGCATGACCATTATACTTAATATTTATTGATTATATTTCATCATGCATAGTGCCCTGTGGTTGGAGAAAAGATAATTTAGTACCTTTGTTCAAGAAGGGGGTAAGATCCAAACCTGGAAATTAAAAACTTATGAGCTTGACTTCCATAGTGGCTAAGATATTAGAAGGGTTACTATGTGACAATATTCAGAACTTTGTGAAGACCAACAACATTATTAGTAGAAGCCAACATCAGGCCCGGACTGCGACAAAAAATAGGCCCGGGCATTTAAGGCTGAGCAGCCCATTTTTATTTTTTGAGCAGCCTGTGGGTGGGCAATCGCAGGGTTGGGCTGTTGGCTGACGGTGATCATGGGTGGAGCTTATAATCACGTGCGGTGCGCCTCACGGCCGCACGTTGATTGCCTGCCCACCAGGAAACTTGTAACGAGGTGGCCATCTTTCAGAAAGTGAAAGACAGCCCAAACTCATTTAATGATTCTTTTTTTTTTTAAACGCCCGTACTGGCCCCGTACCGACCCACCGGGCAAATGCCTGGTATGCCTGATGGCCAGTACGGGCCTGGCCAACATGGTTTTATGAAAATCATGTCAAACTAATTTACTTGCATTTTACATAGTGTAAGTAATAATTTGGACAAGGGAATTGCTGTTGATGTAGTATACATGGATTTTGAAAAAAGCCTTTGATACTGTGCGTCACAACAGGCTACTGTATAAATTAAACGTCTTTGGTTTGGGAAGTGATATCTGTGCATGTATAGAGAACTGGTTAAATGATAGATGGCAGAGAGTTATTTTAAATGGAACCTTTTCAAATTGGTCTAAAGCTGTAAGTTGGGTGCCACAGGGTTCAGTCCTGGGCCCAATGCTTTTTAATTTGTTTATTAATGATCTAGAAGTGGGAATTGAAAGTAATGTCTCAATCTTTGTTGATGACACTTAGCTGCATAAGGAAATACATACATAAGGATGTTTTTTTTCTCTGCAGAAAGATTTTGATAAACTGAGTCAATGGACAAACATGTTAAATGAGTTTTAATGGAGATAAATGTATTTAGATAAACAGAGTGAATGGGCAGAAAAGTGGAAGATGAGGATTAATATAGATAAATGTAAGGTTATACATTTGGGATATAGAAACAAACATGCTACATATACACTAAATGGATATGTACAGAAAACTACACATGCTAAATATCCAAACGTGGCTGTGATTTATAGAGATGAGGGAAGCGGCAGGTTGCTACAGGGGAAAATAGTAATGAAAAAACAAAAACGCTAAGAGTTTATGCTTTTCTATTTTTGTGACCATTTTGCTCCTTAGTGTTATATAATGATTTTTCTATATTGTTGGATTTTTATCCACTTTTCTGGAGCATCCAAGCATCTTGTGATTTGAGTTCTGATGTGATTAGACTTGTTTCTAACTACTCAATTAGATCTATACATGTGGCTTAACTCATTATTTTGTCATTACCTTGTCTTTGTACTTAATATTCTAGACGAGGCCTAGCCAAGGATTTATACAGAGGTAGGATATTAGCATCCTGTGCACCTACACCTCTTTTTATGCAGGCTAGTGCCCTATTTTCTCTTGCAGCAGCTGAGTGACTCTGCACACTGCTGTGAATTCTATCATCCCTCAGTACTTCTAAATCTCTCTAATGAGGATTCCCCAAGTTGTTTCCCATTTAGAGTATATATAACATGTTTGTTTCTGCAGCCCAAATGCATAACCTTACATTTATCTACATTAGTCACTTTTTGTGATAAGGAAAACTTGCAGTCATCCTATGAGAGTAATTACATTTACTCTCATTAGGATTTCCCATCATTTTATTCTGTTTTTCTTTTTGTTTTGAGTGATTTTTGCTTTGGTTTGCTTTTATTTATTCTCCAGTTTTGGGCACCAGTTCTTAAAAAAGACATTATTGAACTGGAAAAAGTGCAGAGCCATGCAACAAAACTAAAAAAGGGATTGGAGGATCTGAGTTATAAAGATAAACTAACCAAACTGGGTTTGTTTACATTAGAGAAGAGACCTTCTAAGGCGTGATATGATTAACATATACAAATATATTCAAAGTCAATACAAAGAACTCTCCAAGGAACTAGCTATTGAAAAAGCTGAACGAAGAACGAGAGGTCATCCATTCAGAGTAGAGGAAAGGCGCATTCAACTAAAACAAAGGCAGGGAATTTTTACAGTAAGTACAGTAAATTTATGAAATTCTTTGCCCCAGGATGCCATTCTTGCAGATACAGCGTTGGATACCTATCTTGCATAACAATAGTGAGAATTATAACAGTTGGCTTCAAAGTAGATAGGATGTTGGTCCAGGGAAATATCTGTCAGGAGTCAGGAAGGATGTTTGTTGCCTATTTGGGGCTTAATTGGCTTCAGTGTTTTTTTTTTTGCCTTCCTCTGGATCAACATGGGTTATATGGCATAGGCTGGGCTTGATGGATGCATGTCTTTTTTCATCCTCATCACTGCAAGTGATGGAGTTCTGGAACAAACCATTTGCAGTATAAGGGAGACCTTTAAAAAATTCCCCAAATTGCCATTGACTTAAATAGGAATTTTAACAACTGGATCACTAGAAAGGCCCATAGTATATGGCTCTCCATAATAAGTGGCGAGTGATCAGAATAGAAAAAAATTGCAGTTTAATGTAAAAAAAAAAAAAAAAAAAAAAAGGCAAGTTTCAGCTGTAATATATTTTGAACAAGGCAGCTTCCAGCAGTGGGAGTACCCTTGTTTTACTCAGATGGAAAATCCATATAACATATTTTTTTTTCATTAAAAAAGTGTAACTGTGTTTTTAACTCTTTAAGGACCAGAGGGGTGTGCAATGTATTGGGAAGCTATAAGTTGCACAGCCCTCTGGTTTGTAAAGGCTTAAAGTGGTGGTCAAATACCTTTTTTACTGTATATACTGTATATAATATGCAATGTCAAATGTTTCCGTATTTACCTATTTATTTTTGTTTTATTATGATTTTTTTTTATACTGAATTTCTGTTTCCCAGAGATCTTTCTGTGACGGAATGTGAAAGCAGGTCTAGTTGTACAAAGTAACACAATCTCTACAATGCTGATGGGGAGAAGCACTAAATGGTGATAAAGAGATGGTAAAGCAGAGACAACTTCTACAGTGAGATCACATCTCCAAATCCCATATTATTCTATAGAGCCAATGCACCATTTCTCAGGTGGGAGAGATCTTAGTGCATTGGCTTCATAGAATCATCTCCACTTTATCACCTCTTTATCACGCCTTAGTACATCTCCCCCTGATTGTTTTGTATACCGGCTGCTACAGAGATAGTGCTACTTTGTTTCGTACTCCCTGCACAGATGTTGGGAGAGGAATTTACTTCAGGAAAACAGAACACACTTATTAGCAGCCATGGTAGAGGTGTGGGGCTCAGGGAAATAATGCTGCGGGTTGAACATGGGGAATTGTGGCTGAACATAGAGTATATGTGGGGAAGCTGGGCAGAACACAGAAAGAGAGGTGAGGCTGAAAATAACAGAGAGGGAAGCAGGAGAACTTCAGAACTTGCAGTGATGCTGGAGGAAAGCTATACACCAGGAAAACAGAACACACTTAACCATTTGAGTGTCAAGGATGAACAGAGCATTGCTCTGCAATATGTTGAACATCTCTCTGGCAATCAAAGCTGAGGCTTTGAGTAGTAATGCTGAGGTCTAATCATGGAGGATGGGGCAGCTGGTCTGAATCTAACTAACTCCCTTTAGGGAATGCTTTTATATATGCAACTGGTATTCGCCAGCCTGTATTTGTCAAATAATTATTTGCTTCTGTAATTGTTTCTGCCAGGCGAAAGTCCCTCTGTCAGTTGTCGAAGTTAGACATGCAGGGGCTCTGCTGCCAGCCCGGGGTGTGGCCAGGATGGACACAGAATATTTCCTGATCTGAGTCCTAGATTTGATACACTCTGTAGTCTCTTTTAGTGAAAATACAGTGCCATGTCACAGTGGCATAACTAGGCATTGGAAGGCCCAGATGCAAACAATTTTGGGCCCTTATGTTAAAAATATTTTCGCACTAATAACTAGAAATTTTGGGCCCTACGACAGATGATGTCTCCTTGGATGCTGGGCACCGGTGCAACTGTACCCTCTGTACCCACCCTGTAGTTACACTCTTGTCATGTGATCATACACTTTAATATTGTTATACTGACAGTGATCCTATTTAATGTTTGGCTTTTTATTGAACTGATTTTTTTTTGTCTTTACAGAAAAGCTTGTTGGTCTGTTATAGGGGTGCGTCTTCTAATGTTATTTTGTGTTATTTAGGGAGGAGTTTGCTGCAGGTCTCTTTCGGTTGGGTATATTGTTGTCTTTGTAACATGTTTGTTCTTTAAAGTGGACCTTTCAGCTACTACAGGGGAACTATCACCTGTCTACATATTGCTTCCATATGAAAATGGAAACAAAAAAACAATAAAAAGTCACATAATTTTTTAAAAAATTGCTCCATTTTTAAAAATAGACACTCAAAATTCTTCAGCTTGCTTGTGGCACCGGCAGCTCCCCAGTGGCAATATATACCTGGCCTCCACCTTCCCCTTTTCCTCCAGTAGTGTGTCTGCACAGTTGCCTGCACACAGCATCACCATGAAGGATCAAGCCGGACAATTAATACACTGTAAAAAGCAATGATTGCTTTATACAGTGTTTTCAATACACGAATTGCTCCTTCTCGTCGATGCTGTATGCTGGCAGTTGTTTAGACACACTACTGGAAGAAAAGTGGAAGGCAAATGATGGGGAGAGTGCTGTAAATCCTCTTAAATGGAGGAACGATGGCTGTGCTTTCTCGTCTCTGCTCAACATTTGGCTCATGGTTTCACCTACATTGTACACCTTAGTAGGTGAAACGGACCTCTCTGAAATACTGAATATATAAGTATGATGGGTGTGGGGGGGTTATATTTGGTTACAGTTCCAATTTAAACACTTTATTTGTGTATTTCAGTTCTAATCGGCCTGTTTTATGTTAAAAACATGATTCCTTAAATTATAAAAGTACCTCACTTATGAAGCGCATTGATGAGGTGAGCACGGGCATCTTTACAATGTGGAACGTGATTGGCATTGCTCCACTTCATGCTCATCAATCATGTTGTAAGTCCCTGCCCCTTCATCATAAGCCTGGGAGCTCTGCGGAACCACAGGACAGATGGGAAGGATGTGGGCGCCCATACCTCTGGACAGGAAATGGTATGCATTGAAATTAGATGCCAGCATACAGCCTGTACAGCAGGAACCCTCCAATCTTATGTCACACAGCAAACTTAAAATATCCAATATCTTAAAAACGACAGAGATTTGGAACAAATAACAACACAACATATAGTCAGTTTAGGTTTATTAATCACATGGTCTCAATAAGATTATAGATGAAAGATTCACTTTCTTTAAGTCTTGATGAAGGCATCATCTTAAACTCTAAAACATTGCACCTTTCAGTAAATCAGATTTTCAATAAGTTGCAGGAGTGTGGTGGGATTTGTTGACTGTTGATTGTTGAGTGTGGTGGGATGATTTGTTGGGTGGCAGTTACCTCTTCCTCCACCAGTACTCAGTACCCAGTTAATAATGAGTATGGGGTTTGCATCCATTACCTAATGAGGCTAGATACTATCAAAGCAGCAGCAAATAAGTTACAGAACTGGTATGCTAGATCTTTAGCTTTTTCTCAATGGAAAAAAAGGGTTCAAAGTGGTTTCTGGGCAACTGGAGACCCTTCCTGGTTTGTCCTTGGACAGAAAAAATAGATGTAGAAAGATTGAAACACACTGGGATATTTATGGTATTGTTTATAATATATATATTTCTTGTGTGTGCAGTTTTTAACACTTTGAGTGCTGGAAGGGTATCCAACGCATTGCAAAGCAAAACCCCTCCAGCACTCAAAGGGTTAACCTCACTTTTCTTTTAGTAAGATGGATTGTGGTTACATCTTCTGCTGCATCTTCTAGGTCTGTAGAAAATATATTTTGGGCCTTAACCCTTTAAATGCCACACAGGTAGGTAGCTACCTTTCTGGCACTCAAATGGTTAATGAGTCAATCTAATATTTTTACGGCAGCCCCATTGTGCACCATGTACACGTACATCAGACTTTTTACTATATTATTCAATAAATGGATAGAATGGTGGTGGTGGGGCCTAAATGTATTCTCCCATAACCATTTCAGTGTCACTGTTGAGTGCAATACATTGCTAAGCATATGAGTGCAGATGGTTTGCTCCAGAATGAGTCCATTTTCTTTCTGTTACCTCGTTCTCTTTCATTGCATTCTCTCCATCAGCTTTCTCCTACTCCTCCCAGCCAATCTCATTATGTTATCCTAATCCATAATAAGTTTTTACTAATTACAATGATATAATGAATAAACCAATTCCACCAATTTCAGTGTTGATATTACAAAATAATAACTCTCCTCATTATTTATTAGGCACCATTAAAATATATAGACTTTTAACAGTCCTTGGCATGACTTAAGACAGCAGGGTGTTTTATTATGAGAACAGATGACTTTACTGCCTTTGGGCCTGTAATTACAGTAATTGTAAGTTAAAAATATGCTTAGCTAACATATGCAGTGAACACTTTACAGCACAGGTTTCAATTTCTAGACCTTCAGCTGTTGGGGACTACGACTCCTATCATCTCCAACCAGCCACGGGAGTTGTGGTCCCCAGCAGCTGGAGGGCCAGCAATTAACTAGCCCAGTTTTACAGTAGGCTTTACAAATGATTGCTCCCTGTGTTACTGCAACTGAAGAGTTAGTTGTCAGGAGGAGACTCCTTTCCATTTTAACCCTTTGAGTGCCTGAAGAATTCGTTGCACACACTTTTGACATTCAGATGGGTAAGTAGAGAAGTGCAAAACATTGGTATAATCTGTCTGAGACTGGAGGATTTTTCAAACTAGAAAAATATCTTTTGTACCCTGAAATTTAAAAACAAAGCAGGCTTTTATAATTGATTTAAATTTTGTTTTTTAAAACATACTTTTCAATTCCTATTTCAGTTATATCAAAACTAGCAAACAAAGCACGGCATTGCCCATGCAAATAGAGACAGGGGAACAGAAGTGATATTCTACAGGGGAAAGGAGAGATATTCACCTGGTAGTCACAGAGACATATAAACTGTGTGTGACACCTCAGCTTTGCTCCACTGGCCCATTAGTAATCACATAACCCATACATAGACTGTGTGACAGGGCCCTTATTCCACTCAGGGCCGGATTTTCTGTAAGGCAGAGTTGGCATCTGCCTACAGGCGCACCCTACAGAGGGGCGCCTGCCATTGCAATGGATATATTTTGTTTTTTTTTTCAAGTGGCGTGGCATGCCGCTCCGCCCGCCACATTGTAAGCTGTGCCTCACAGATCTGTAGCTGCTGAGCTCTTCCGGCTCTTTAGTAATGCAGAGCGCTGGGAGATGACATAATCTCCCAGCGCTCTGCATTACTAAAGAGAAGACCGCGCGGGAGCTCCAGCAGCTGCAGGTCTGTGCAGAAGCACAGATCTCTCCTGCCGCTGGACCACCAGGGAGGTAGGAAACGGGTGGGGGCAGAGAGAATGTGAGGCTTAATTTGGAGATAATGGGGGCAATGTGAGGGCATTATGGGGATGATGGGTGGGCAAGCAATGTGGATCTGATGGGGGCAATGTGGAGCTGATGGGGGGCAATTTGAGGGCAATATGGAGCTGATGGGGGCAATGTGGAGCTGATGGGGGGCAATGTGAGGGCAATATGGAGTTGATGGGGGCAATGTTGAGATGATGGGGCAATATGAGGGCAGTGTGGAGCTGATGGGTTAATGTGGAGCTGATGGGGTCAATGTGAAGCTGATGGGGGGCAGTATGGAGGTTATGGGGGCAATATGGAGGTAATGGGGGGCAATGTGAGGGCAATATGGACATTTGGAGCATTGTGGAGATGGCCAGTGGGGGGGGGGGTGCTTCAGCTATCTGTGCCTACAGGCTCCTGAGATGTAAATCCGGCCCTGATTCCATTGATAGTCACAGATTTATACATACACTGTCTGTCACCTCAGCTTTGTTCCACTGTCCAGTGGAAGGCACAGAAGCATACTTAGACTCTCTGACAGGCCAGGTTTGCTTTACTGTCCCACTGGTAGTAATAGAATCTGCACTTAGACTGGATCACAGGCTAGTCTTGGTGCTGTGGTAGTCACATACATACAATAACAGTATCACCCTGTAGCCTTGTTCCATTATCCCAGTAGTTGAGACTGAGGCACACATACAGTGTCTGACACAAGAACGTTGTTCGAACTGCCACTGTTAGTCGTATAAACAGTGTCTTATACTTGTTTTGAGGAGAAAAGGTCTTGAAGGAGTACTTACAGAAACATGCCTCCCCATCCCAGACCATACTTGTGAGGAGCAGTATCTACATCTCACTTAGCCCGTGGAGCTCACTCATCTCTTCTGGGTCTGGAAATATATGTAATAAATGATGTGTCCCTGGAGTGCAGAGCTGAATTGTAGCTTGAGGATGTGAGACTTAGCAAAATGTTTGTCATGGCATTATAACACATCCTCATATATTCACATGAGAACTGAGAGGCAGGCTCTAGTAGTACATGTCTTCAGAACACAGCTTGTATTGTGTCTGTGTACTGGGTCTCAGATAGGTAGCCACAGGAGAACATATGATGGTTTTAGGTAGGACTTAGACTTTGACTTGTTCCTGCTTAATATTGGGGTGGGTTGGAGGGCACCAAGCATAGTAAAGTGGGAGGGAGCGATGCCACTGACATCACACTGCCTGCTACCCTTGCAAAATAAAAGGAATAAAGAGGTTTTTAACTCTGTGAGTGCAAGTGTGTTGCATAGCGCTGTTAAAGTCAAAGGGTTTATGACCTCTTTTCATTGCCAGCTGGTGGGCAGTGTGGGTATCTCGATGGTTTACTGAATGTTTCAGTAAAGCTCATCAATCTCTCAGGAGTCAGAAATGTAAGAGAGTTAGAAGAGAGACTTCTTCTGGAGTAATGTTGTGAGGGATGTCACAGGTCATCCTGGAGCTGATAGACACTGCACTGGTGAGCTGGGTCTTTGTGGGGGTTTTTTGTGATGTTAAAGTATGGAAGGGAAATAGCAAGAGGGATTAACAGGAATGGCGAATGTGAGCAGATGAAGAGAAGAGCAGGAGTATTAATCAACCTAAGGAAGTAGTACTGGCTTAATCAGAGGGAGATCTGGTGAGAAGGACACTGTAAAGATTTTGTTTTGTAAGTGGTGATGTGAAACGACTGAGGGGAAATAGTGGGTGGGATGAAGAGGACTGGTGAATGTGAGGGTAGGCAGATGAAGAGAACAGGTCCAATATAAGGGATGTCTAGTGAGGAGGACACAATGAATGAAAGTGTAAATGAAATCGATGTGTGGCAGCAGTGAAAGGGAAGGTGGGAGGGCAGCAGAGGCAAAACAGCAAGCTGCCAAAGTTTGGAAAGTGGTGGTATGGGAAGGATGTGAAAGTCCTTGCAGATAATATGACAGGAGTAGCCAGTGGTGTTTCCCCCCGTCAGATAACAGCTTCTTCCTTTTTTAATACAGCAGGGCTTAAAATTTGAAGTCCTTTGCTACTAGCCAGACCTGAAAAGTTACTCGACACTGCAAGCCATAACATACTCACCAGGGCTGAATTTCTACTCGCCAGGCCTAAATTTTCACTTGCCATTGGCTAGTGGCGAGTGGAAATTTTGAGCCCTGATGTAGAGGAAGGTCTTCTGTGTCAAAGTGGTGAGATTATAAGGCAAACCAATTGCACAATAAAGAACAAATAAAACTTTCCATTGGCATAATTTTGGATTTTAATCCTTTAAGTGCCAGATTTGTCCAGCGCATTGCTTTACAATGTCTTGAATACCCTCTGACACCCAAAGGGTTAACTTAAAGAATTCTAGAGAGGTCTCCAATGTTGCTTCCCTAACATTCATAGGGTTAAAAGCCACATTTAAAAAAATATGGGAATTTGGGGTATTTTTATTTGTTCCTTATGGTACATCTGATTAACTCCAGAATTGTATTTTACTTAATACATCAGCCTCACAGCATTTGCACAGAGTTGCTATTTATTATCTGAAAATGACCTAGTTACACAGTTTGAACAGTATTTAACCGTGTGAGTGGCAGAGTGCAGAGCAATGCATTGTGTGCCCCTCTGGCACTCAAAGGGTAAATGATGAATAAAATATAAAAGAGATCAAAAACCTTTATTGGGAGGAATTTTATAATTCTTTGAATAGAGGTGTTATTAAGAGGCAGTATGGAATAACAAATACATATTCATATGAACCCTTAGAATGCCAGAGAAGGCTCCAAGGCATTTTAACCCTTCAGTGCCAGAGGGGTACGCAAAGCAATGCGTTTTGTTTTTTTTTTTTTCACTTTTTATTGCCTCTTTAAGGAGAAAAAAAATAAGAAGAATTTAATACTTTGACTGCAATTTCCCACGGGTATGCATTAGATTGATTTTGCAGGGGGTGATAGCTGTATTAACAAAAACCAAAACGAAATGTAGACTTGTACATCCTATACTATAATATGTAAATATGCTTAATATGGCTTACTCTCTGCATTAGTAGTGTATTATACTGTATATACATATGAATTTTTCTCTTTTGCCTTTGTTCAAGAGATAACACCTTCATTCAAATCTGGATGTCATATCCATGGAGGCAGACATGACAGTTTCTAAAAGGACCACACGTCTCAAACTCTGCTTACTGCACATGGCAGTCTTAAAGGGATAGTAACACTTCATTTTATCTTTATTTTATTTTGTAGGCATTAAAAAAACATGAAGAACGATATAAGTATTATCTCTCAAACCTTTATGGTTTGAGAGATATTCACAAGCAAAGTTTCCCCTCCCGCCCCTTTTACCTAGTGTAAGCCATCTCTTCTCAGATCTGGAATGCAGTCCATAGACCAGACAGATAACAGCAGGGCACAATCTTCTTCCAATGAGAACAATGAAAGCTCCGCCCCCCCTTGACAAGTTTTTCAGGTTTTTCCCTTATCTTAATTGAAGATTGTCCCTCTCTGCAATCTACCTGGGCACCTCCCTTCTGCTCTTGCTGAGCAGTGTTACATCAGTAAAAGGGGCGGGAGGGGGACACTTTGTCATTAAATTACTCTGGAACTACAACTCTGACAGAATTGAAATAACACTCTCCAAAGTCCAAATACTATGATGATTAATTAGAGCTGCATTTATTATGAAACATTACTATCCCTTTAAAGGGATAATAATTTTTCACAAAAAAAGAGCTCAGATTAATCAACATAGTATTTGGGCCACACAGAGTGTTATTTAAAGTGATAGTAATACTTACAAATTACTAATCCCCATATTGTAGGCATGATAAAAAGAAATTTATTGCCCCAGTATCATCTCTCAAACCCTTATGGTTTGAGAGATAATAGCTTGCAAAGTTCCCCCCTCCTTCCACTTTCCCTGAAGTCAGCGTTGTAGCTGACTGCAGGGGAAGCCTGTTATACGACAATCAGGCGGCTCTGCAGCAGAGCCGAGAAAAATAGTTCTTTCACCGTTTAAGTGAAAGATTTATTTTTTACTAACTCGATCTCGGCTCTGCTGCAGAGCCGCCTGATGCACGTAAGACCAGATATCCCTGCAGTGAGCTAGAACGCTGGCTATAGGGAAGGGGGAGGGAGGGGGAACATTGCGAGCTATTATCTCTCAAACCATAAGGGTTTGAGAGATGACACTGGGGGCAATAATTTTCTTTTTAGCATGCCTACAATATGGGGATTAGTAATTTGTAAGTATTACTATCCCTTTAAATAGTGTCAGAGTTGTAATTCAAGAGTAATTGAATGATAAAGTATCCCCCTCCCACCCTTTTACGTAATGTAAGCCACCTCCCCACAGATGTGGAATCTGGCCTCTTGACCGGACAGGTCTCAGCAAGGGACAGTCATCTTACTGTGAACATAAGGAAAATCCTGCCCCCCTTGACAGATTTTTCAGGTTTTTCCTTATGCTCACTGAAGACTGTCCCTCTCTGCGATCCATAGTAACATAGTAAATAAGGCTGAAAAAAGTCATGTGTCCATCAAGTCCAGCCCATGCCAATAACACCCCTGTTAATCCAGAGGAAGGCAACAAAAAAGCCCTCTGGAGCAATTTCCAGTGTAGGTGTGTGTGTGTGTGTGTGTGTGTGTGTGTGTGTGTGTGTCAAATAGTTCCCCGGCTCAATATCCTATTTGCTTTGAAGCCATCTGTCATAACTGTCAATATTGTTCTGTGCTAGATAGGCATCCATTGCTTTTTTGAATGCAGTTACATTATCTGCAAGCACAACATCCCGAGGCAAAGAATTCCATAGCCTTACCTCCCTTACTGTAAAGAATCCCTGCCTGGGTTTTAGTCGAAAGCGCCTTTCCTCAAGTCTTAATGGATGACCTCTTGTTCTTAGCTCAGCTCTTTGCATAAATAATTCATTGGATAGTTCTTTGTATTGACCTTGAATGTATTTGTAAATGGTAATCATATCACCCCTTAGACGTCTCTTTTCTAATGTAAACAAACCCAGTTTGGCTAGTCTCTCTTTGTAACTCAGATCCTCCAATCCCTTTATCAGTTTTGTTGCACGTCTCTGCACCTTTTCCAGTTCAGTAATGTCTTTTTTTAGAACAGGCGCCCAAAATTGTACTCCATATTCTAGTTGAGGCCTAACCAAGGATTTATACAGAGGTAGGATAATATTAGCGTCCCTTGCTTCTACACCTCTTTTTATGCAGGCTAGTACTCTATTTGCTCTTGCAGCAGCTTAGTGACTCTGCACACTGCTGTGAAGACTATTGTCTATCAGTACACCTAAATCTCTCTCTAATGAGGATTTCCCAAGTTGTTTCCCGTTTAGAGTATATGTAGCAAGTTTGTTTCTACAACCCAAATGCATAACCTTACATTTATCTACATTAAATGACATCTGCCACTTTTCTGCCCATTCACTTAGTTTATCTAAATCCTTCTGTAGGGAAAAAACATCGAGCTCTGTATGTATTTCCTTACATAGCTTAGTGTCATCAGCAAAGATTGAGATGCTACTTTCAATTCCCACTTCTAGATCATTAATAAACAAATTAAAAAGCATTGGGCCCAGGACTGAACCCTGCGGCACCCCACTTATAACCCTAGACCAATTTGAAAAAGTTCCATTTACAACAACTCTCTGCCATCTATCATTTAACCAGTTCTCAATCCATGTACAGATAACACCACCCAAACCGAAGCCTTTTAATTTATGCAGTAACCTGTTGTGAGGCACTGTGTCAAAGGCTTTTGCAAAATCCAAGTATACTACATCAACAGCAATTCCCCTGTCCAAATTACTACTCACTCTTTCATAAAATGCAAGTAAATTAGTCTGACATGATCTGTTCTTCATGAAACCATTCTGATTCCTACTAATGATATTGTTTGTCTTCACATAGTTCTGAATACTGTCAGTTAATAACCCTTCTAGTATCTTACCCACTATGGAAGTCAAGCTCACAGGTCTATAATTTCCATCCGGACAGTCTTGCTGCTCTGAGGTAAGTAGTGTTACATCAGTAAAAGGGGCAGGAGGGGATACTTTATCATTCAATTACTCTTGAACTACAACTCTGACAGTATTGAAATAACACTCTCAATGACCCAAATACTATAAAGATTATTTGGAGATGCTTTTATTGTGAAACATTACTATCCATTTAACCTTTTAAGATTACACTGCAGACCCCTCTGGTGCATAAAGGTTAAACTAGGCTTATGTACTCTGCCTGCTTCACTTTGAAAAAACGACCAGCAGCTATCATGCCTACCTCCACTGACATACAAACTGACAGCATTCATTCATGGAGAGGCAATCCAATATGTAAAATAAAATCAATCTTTTTATAGGGAAGTACAGACAGACACCAATACATTAACACTGAAAGGTCTTGCAAACCGGTCTAGTGTGAGAAACGCATAAGACCTTTTGCTGTTAGTTTTCATTTTCTGTATTTTCCTATAATAAAGATTGATTTTACTTCATATTGGATTGCCTCTCCGTGAATGAGTGTGGTCAGTTCATCTGTCAAGTATTTTGTATGGGAATTAGAGAGCCTGAGGACCAGCACCAATAAGGGGAAGACATGAAGCGGTGAGTTCCATTCACCCTAGTTTTGGAGTAATTTACCCTAATTGTGGAGTAACATCCGGCTTCTAACGGGAAAGTTAGTGAAGAGCATGGTGGTGTCCAAATTCAGATACAATGAGTAAAGGTGGTAGGATCCTCAACCCTCATGTGCAAGTTCAAAGGTCAGCAACAGAGAGAGAGAGAGAGAGAGAGAGAGTGGGTAATTCAAATTCACCACACAATTCTTCTGCCTCTTCTGCACTCAGTCCCCCATTCTGTTTTCTGTTTCTGGACCACATTCCCATTTCTCTCTCTCTTTGACTTTTTTCTCTCAGTTGCCCCTAACCTACCTGCTTGTCTGCCAGAAGCCATTTCCCTGCCACCTTAACCATCAGAACCTCATGCCTTGCCCCTTCTTTTTCAGTGGCCTATCACTTGCCCTCTTCTCCATCATGGATACATTCCAATTTATCAGTACTATATTTCATCTTTAAAGTATGAATAAATTGGTAATTTTTTACAAACTGTTATTAATTCGTAGGTTTGAATGTAGGATGAAAGGGGCCCATCTTAAAATTTCTCTATAGGGCCCAGTAATGTCAAATTAAGCCTCTGTTCCATATCTGGTGGTCATGTTGGTGGGTGGTGCCTTTCTGGAGGAATGTGGAGCAATTAATGCAAGAGGTCTTGTGTATGTCATGCTTTATCATCATCCCTGGCTGGCACTGTTGGGCAATTATATATCTGATCTTAAGAAGGAAGAGTATCCTCTAGTTAACTATGTCAGCACTGTGACACGCTTCACTATAGTGAAGAGATGACATCATCCGACGGTTACAATTAAGTAGGTGTGTCATGATCGCACTGTTTTGGCTCTGCTGAAGAGCCTTGTCTGGTCGTGCAACCAGAATCTCCGTCTGACAGCTTTACAGGTCATGTCACAGAAAGGGGAGGGATGGGGGAACTTTATCTTAATTTATCTCTCAAACCATAAAGGTTTGAGAGATAGGACTAACATTTTTTTTTTACATTTTTACTAGACTTTACTATCCCTTTAAGAACTAGAGAAATGTGCAACACTTTGCAAACCATTCTGATCCTTAAAGGGATAGTAATGGTTAAAAATAAGTTTATTTAATATTGTAGCCATTAAACAATATTAACAATGATGTAAGTCTTGTCTCTCAAACCTTTATGGTTTGAGAGATATACCTCGCTAAAGTTACCTTGCGAGATGGAGACTCTTCAGCAGAGCTGAAATTACATGATCTAAATATAAATACTTCATTGGAACGGTCTACAAAGTGTGCTTGCAAACCAGGCACACTTTGTAGACCGTTCCAATGAAGTATTTATGTTTAGATTGCATGATGTTGGCTCTGCTGAAGAGCCTCCATCTGGTCAAGTGACCGGATTCTGCAGCAGTCAGCTAGAGCGCTGAATTCCTTCACGAGGTAAATTTAGCGAGGTATATCTCTCAAACCATAAAAGTTTGAGAGATAAGACTTACATCATTGTTAATATTTTTTAATGGCTACAATATTAAATAAACGTAATTTTAACAATTACTATCCCTTTAAAGGGTAAATAACCCTATACTGACCATTATTTAATCCCTTGAAATCCCTTGTTAAATATATATTGAAACATGTTTAAATTGTAATAGTTGCCACTTTTGTACATAATATCTTGGAATCAAATATGAATGTGTGCAGTCTTTTCTTCCATGTCTTGAATCCATACATCCATGACAGAGTGATGCCTCATATTATGACCAGTTTAATTAAGCCACAACCTTTTTGTTAGATCTATCTCGATTACATCTGCTTTATTCGTAATTTCCTAATGGGGTATCTGGCTTCAGCTGCAAGCACCCTCTGTTGGCGTATTTATTTCATTTGGTGTTAAATGGCCTGGTAAAAATAGCAGATGCTTATTTAATGCTCTGTTTGGATTTAGTTGTTAAAAATTGGGCTGCTCAGCTGTGGGCATCTAACAATATACACTTTGTTCAAGCAAGTACTTATTTCTGTGAAATGAATGCTTAATTCACAGTCTCTTATAAAAGACTAGGTCTGGGAATGTATTTTTTTTCTCAAACTGTTTTAGACAGGCTGTGCAACAAGAATAATAATATCTACTGTGTCTTATATGGCAAAATTATAATTGTCATGGTTTAGTCCATTGGAAAGATTAGTTTGTGGTGAGGTCTGCAACTTTAAAATATTTTTAATGTAACAGAGATGGGCGAATAAAAAAAATTATCTTGTAGAACACTTTGAGGATTGGCCTATAATGATGTCTTATGATAATCACATGATGGTTTTCAGTCAGTCAATTATTTTTTCAAAAGAGCGTTACAGGAACAATTCAATAAAGTGAAAAGGTGCTAGTCAAACCAACTGCACCACTGAGGAGAAATTAAAATTCACATTGATTTAAATTATGGTTTTTAACTCCTTGAATGCTATAAAGGCTTCCAGCATATTGCGAAGCAATGCACTGGTGACCTCTCTAGCATTCAAGTAGTCAAATGATTCATTTAACCCTTTGAGTGCCAGAGGGGTACGCAATGCATTGCTCTGCATTGAGGGAATTGAGGGATTTTTTTTGTCCCCAGTGGTGCAGTTAGTTTGCTCCAAATTAAGACATTTTTAGCTTATTGAACCGCACTATCACTATTTTTACAAATCAGAATCATTAGCCCCAGATAGATTCATTAAGTGAATATGGGGGGGTTATTCAAAGTAGAAAGATACGAACATCCAACGGTTTAATAAAGAGGGTAAGTAGCTAGCACATATATATTGCAGAGCTTTTCCTGCTATGTAAAGCAAGGCTACTCTTACTGCTGGCATTACAAAAGTATAACCGCTCAAACTGGGGAGAAGCAGTAGAGCTTTAACATTCTATGGTGAACTATAGCCAGTGGCTCACATTTCCCATGGAATGCAATGGAATAACTGTCTGGTCACCAGTGTTGGAATTCAAGAAATGTGCGCATGCTCTAAAGGCATTTTTCCTGCGCAGCTAGATATTGTTCATGTTCTAATCCAGGAAGCTGTATACTGAACGCTTCTTGAATTGCACATAAAAAAACTGCTTTTGCCACAACACCACATAGACATGTAAAACTGTTCGCAATAGGACTTCCTACATTAGGTGTATTCACTATTCCACTCATACAGGTTTGTTAATCCTGATCATGGCCTTAAAAAACAAACATGCTCAGCTGTTCGCTAATCTTGATTTTTCATTCACAAAATCATGCTCAAACTTACAGTGCCTTGTAAAAGTAGTCACCCCCCTTGGCATTTTTCCTATTTTGTTACATTACATCCTGGAATTAAAATGGATTTTAATTTGGATTTCATGCAATGGATATACACAAAATAGTTCAAACTGGTGAAGTGAAATGAAGAAAATAACTTACTTTAAAAAATTCTAAAAAATAAAAAATGGAAACATAGTGTGTGCATATGTATTCCCCCACTTTGCTGTAAAGCCCCTAAACAATATCTGGTGCAACCAATTACCTTCAGAAGTCACATAATTAGTTAAATAAAGTCCACCTGTGTGCAATCTAAGTGTCATATGATCTGTCACATGATCTCACTATATATACACCTGCAACACCAAGCAAGCGGCACCATGAAGACCAAGGAGCTTTCCAAACAGGTCAGGGACAAGGTTGTGGAGAAGTACAGATCAGGGTTGGGTTATAAAAAAATATCCCAAACTTTGAACATCTCACGGAGCACCATTATTAAAAGCTATAGTCCGCACATACCTTGTACATGCTCATGAGAATATCAGGACCTTCTAAAAAATAAATCCTAATTACACCACACTGTATGCAAGAATGTTTGTACGTGATGTAACCCACCCCCCAACTGAAATCCATAGAAGTCTGTATTAAATTATGTGCCCTTTCTTTTCCTCTCTTCTAGCTACTTAACATGAATAGGGTCTCATGATTGCAATATGAATGGGTGTGCAGCAAAAAATATGTGACCTATAATCTTCAGGAGTGAATATTCATCATATCTTTCCAAAAAACAGTCAGTGTGTTAGATCTTTCATTCAAAAGCCAAGATTCCACTACAAATTGTTAGCAAATGAGTAGCATGCATCTCTTTTTTGGAAAGTGTCTATTAGCATGATTATTGGAATAAAGCGCCCTATTTTCTGTTCCATAAGAATTGTGTCTCACCTACCTAATCCACCAATCTTTCACTACAAGGAGATAAACTGAAACACAAGTTCAGCAACATTGAATTCGATGTATAAGCTGCAAAACCTTTTTACTCTATGTATCCTGTGGCTCTGCATTATCTGTGCTATAATGTTATAAAGGAGAGTGGTTGGAAAATCATTACTAGTAAAAGGGAGAGGGTCAGTTTTGATAATAGGAGCCCTTACTGGTTTTCTGATGAAAGCAGCACTACTAAACAATTGGAAACCTGAATTCATTGGGAAACTTGCAAGTCTGAGGTGGTTTCCAGGGAGACTTTCTTTTCTCTCTAAATCTGAAGAGGGCTATTGAGAGTTCTTATGCTGATTACTTTTTTAACTCATTGAGGGCTCTAGTCAATTTCCCCCGATGCAAAAAAAAACCCCAGACAGCATTTTTTCAAGCATGGTCAGCTATTCAATTACCAGTGCTGTGAAAAAATATCAGTAAAAAAACCCCTGTGTTGGGCGGTAAATGTGCGTGCATTTTCACCCCTTGAAAAAAAAAAAAAGAAAACGGCGAAATATACCATTCAATTCCATGCGCTAGGCACTATGATCTGTTAAGGGACCCACTACATCGTGTGAAAATCGGCAGTTTTTATGGGTGCAGAGTCGCTTACAGATCTCCAAGGTACTGACGCAGGAATTGAAAGGGATAGTAATACTTCATTTTAACTTTATTTTTTTTTGTAGGCATTAAAAAACATGAAGAATGATATAAGTCTTATGTCTCAAACCTTTATGGTTTATGAGATATTCACAAGCAAAGTTTCCCCCTCCCGCCCCTTTTACCTACTGTAAACAATCTCTTCTCAGATGTGGAATGCAGTCCATAGACTGGACAGATAACAGAAGGGGACACTCTTATTCCTATGAAAACAATGAAATCCCTGCCCCCCTTGACAAGCTTTTCAGGTTTTTCCTTTATCTTAATTGAAGATTGTCCCTCTCTGCAGTCTACCTGGGCAGCTCCCTTCTGCTCTAGCTGAACAGTGTGACATCAGTAAAAGGGGCGGGAGGGTGACACTTTGTCATTTAATTATTCTGGAAGTACAACTCTGACAGAATTGAAATAACACTCTCCAAAGTCCAAATACTATGATGATTAATTAGAGCTGCTTTTATTATGAAACATTACTATCCCTTGAAAGTTAAAAAAAGCATTAAAAAAAACGTCACCAGTGGATGTATTATACATCCAAAGTGCTATAAAAGTTAGTAGATTTAACACTATGAGTGCCATACCCCACTGGCACTCACAGGGTTAATCCGACTAAATTAAAAAAAAACAGCCATTGACATTAACACTTACCAGTAATCCTGATGTACAGCAAAGTCTTCAGCACCCTGATCAGCTACTGTCCATCTTCTTTTTCAATCTTCCTTCTTCTGTTCTCTCTAATCTTCTTTCTTCTTAACGTCGTCGTCTTCTTTCCTGTAATATAGAATTAAATTTCAGTGCAAGTAATGTTCAAAACAAATCACCCAATATATGCCAGAGTTAACCCTTTGATTGCTGGAGGGGTGCCACTCCAGCGCTGAAAGGGTTAAATGCAGCGTGACTTATCTTTTCAAAATAATTTTCATCCATTCCGTTGTCAAAAAAATAAGTAATTTGTTTTATCCAATAAATAAATAAATGTGCTTCCAATGCTTAAAGAAAATTCCGCCGGCAGCGGCGGCAATGTTTGCTGGCATATACCGCCCCCCATACCTTCCAGGCCATTGCCCAAGTCCCAGTGAGGAAATCTTGAACACAGACTGGCCTTTTATATGGACAGTATGTGTTCAAAATGGATTCCAGCTTCCAATTGGCTGGGATGTGTGCTTACACACCTCTCAGACAATTAGCTTCTAAGGGGGATGACAAAACCCACTTGAAGCTGATTGGCTGGGAGGTGCTTAAGCACACATCCCAGCCAATTCTAAAAAGTAAGTTTGTAGATATTGGGGGGTTGTCTATTCCAGTAGTCATTGCTGTAGGAGCCAGCGGAGGTGGCAGTAGCAGAATTTTCCAATGTGCATTGGAACACATTTATTTATTGGATAAAACAAATGACTTATATTTTTGACAAAGCAATGGATGACTATTATTTTGAAAAGATATGTCACACTGCATGTAACCCTTTGAGTGCTGGGGGGGGGTACCCCTCCAGGAATCAAAGGGTTAACTCTGGCATACCATGGGGGCTTTGTTTTGAACAGTACCAGCATTGAAGATTAATTCTATTTACAGGAAAGAAGAAAAAGAAGATAAGAATAAAGAAGATTAGAGAGAACAGAAGATGAGAGATTGAAGAAGAAGACAGAGGATGAGTAACAGTAAAGTGCAACAATACTAACACTGGCCTAACACCCACAGTGGTGTAACACTTACCTGTTACACCGCTGTGGGTGTTAGGCCAGTGTTAGTATTGTTGCACTTTACTGTTAGGGGTACTGTAGGGTTAGTTTTTAGGAGGGTGTGTTTTAGGAACTTAACACACAAAATGGACGTTTGGCCACAAGGCCTCTTGTGTGGCCTAACGTTGTTGTGGTTTCAGTTGGTAGGGAAATTGAATACCGACTTTTTTTGTTGTTGGTTGATATCCAATTCTGCCCTACTGCATATTTTACCAGACTTAACTGAATTGGCCCTGAATGCCAGAGGGTTGCAGTGCTTTACAAAGCAATGTGTTGTTCACTAGGAGTGTGTGGAACTTTCTGTTGCAAAAAAAAATATATATATATATCTCAGTATACAGAGCTTTCTACCTTCTACTGCCATTACCACAGGAAGGTAACTATCCACTGACCTCTACTGTGTGCTTCCAGAGTGCGCGTGAGTGTGTTTGCCCATACGTGTAGATCTACATTGTATATATTGCGACATCAAATGCAGAACTTGCTGTGGGAATAAGCTACCAGAAGGTTTTGCACTGCATTTCTTCCCTGTAGGAATTTCCTCAGAGGAAAAATAGAAATTCTTGAGGCGGATGTGCAGCCTTCCACACATTTGTTCAGCACTCTGCATGCACACAGGTGTTTTTAGCATCATGTTTCCATCTCAAGAAAAGCATATGTTTGGTAACTATGGGGCATGTTTAACCTTTTGAGTGCCAGAGGGGAATGCAAAGCATTTCAAAGCAATGTATTGCATACCCCCTCTGGCACTTAAAGGGATATACGGTATATACAAAGTCTAAAGTGAAGAAATTCTGGGCTAAATGTACAATAGAGATACACTCTGGCACTCAAAGGGTTGAATGCTTTGCGATGCTTTGTATTTTATGAGTCTTGTCACAGGAGTGTCTTTGTCAGCAAGTGTCACGTGGAAGTGCAGCCAGCCGCAACTTTAATCTGCCAGCTAAATTGTTCTAGTAGGGGTTCAATGGAATCACAGAAATATTAATTGCTTTTACAGTGGGATGTCCTAGCTTCTGTTTGTAATCGGAGCAAGCAGTGATGGAAGATGCAGTAGTAACAAATATTTTTTCATGCAATTCAAACACAAGCAAAAAAATCATCCTTGTGAATATAGCCAAATGGTTAACTCAGCAGAAGGCAACTAGATTTACTCCAATGCCCTCATATGTGTCCATTGCATCTCACAAAGAGCCTTACATTATGTTATAAATACAGGTTGAAAAAGCAATTTAACCTCTAGGATGTTAGCATGGCCTCCAAAGCATTACTCTATCTGGATATATGTGTGTGTGTGCTTGTGTGGCTGTGTCCCTGTCTATGTGTGTATGTATGAAAGTGTGCGTGCATGTGTGTGTGTGTGTGTGTGTAAGTGACATGAGAAAATGGGAAATTATCTCCTCACTAGTTTAAAAGCCCATGTACATGGGCCACAGTGCCACCCAGCAGCCTCGGCTGGTGCCCGGAGCCTCTCTGCCCACCATTCGGTCCCAGGAAGGTGCGCAGAGAGGACTCCGGTCCGAATGTGGAGAGCCCAGCTCTGTATCAGCAGCGGCGCATTCAGGCAGTCTGTACTGCACATGAATGCAGCACGGGCAGTCTCTACTGCACATGACAGCTTCTGACAAACATCCTAGCAAATTATTATATAGAATAAACAAAAATAAAAATAGCGATCCTATTCAAGTCCACTTAAATATTTAAATATTTAATAGATAATTGTCCTTAATGCCATCTTCAGTCCGCAGCTTCTTAAAATAGAGTCCTCAGTGTCACTCTCACACAGCCTTATGCAAACAAAAAGAAGAAAACCTGGTAAGGAACGGTGGGGCATCCTTAGGCCTCTGCGAAGAGGAGATAAGGATGAGAGGAGGCAGCAGTCCTTCAACCTCTATGTAGAGATAAGTATGGAAAGAGTAATGAGCAGCGGCTGGACCTTGGCCTCTGTGAAGAGGTGAGGAGAGGCAGAAGGCCTTCGACCTCTGAAGATGTAAGGAGTGGCCGCGGGTCCTTCAGATAAAGGGTATGGCAGTACCTTCTCACTCTGTGAAGAGGTAAGGGGTTGCGGCGGGACCTTTGGCCTCTGTGAAGAGGTAAAGGGTGGCAGCAGGTCCTTCGGCCTCTACAATGAGGTAGGGGATGGTGGCAGGTCTTTTGGCCTCTGCAAAGAGGTTAGGGGTGATGGTGGGTCCTTCAGCCTCTGCGTAGTGGTAAGGAGGAACGGAGGGGGCTTGTATTGCTTCAATAAAGAGGTGAGGGAATGGAAGGAGATCCTTTGGCCTCAGCACTTGAGATAAAGCTTGACATGGATCCTCTGCCCACTGCGGGGTAGAATGGAATCCTACGGCTTTACTACAAGTTAAAGGAATTGAATCATCTGTTCCTATGAAGGAGTGCTGGGGAGCCTGTGATAAGGGGAAGCCTGGCTGCCGAAAGGTGGAATAGGAAGGAAGTGGCCATCCTCCTATCTACAGTGTCTACTATAGTCTGTAGATGAGCGAGTATGGCTGGGATCCGATGAATGTGAGTAGATACAACTAGATGGGATCTTGCCTCTATGGGGATAACGATTGATGGAACTTGGAGGTCAGGAGGGACGGGGAGCCCTTGGTAGGTAAAAGGATACATGAAGTGAATCATAAGGGGGTTGAGAATCGTGGGGGTCCGTGTGAAGGGGAAGGACTCCTTTATCCTTCGGACTCTGAGGGGTTGGCATTTAGAAACCTTCGGCCTCCGGCAGGATGCAAGATGTGGCTTGAAACTGCAAAGTTGAGGCGGAGCTAGGGGGAATAACTGTCCGCAATTATGTAAATGAGGATAGCTGTAAGTGACCGGAAGGGGGTAGGAGGGTTACTTCTGGTAACTCCAAAGGTATGTTCTGTAACCATACATATGCATACCCATGCATACACCCATATAATACCTGTATCTACGTACCCGTATACGAACGCATACCTTCACAAATTCATATGCACAAATGTATGTTCCTTGTTCCTGGTAAGGGGGGAGAAAGAAGTGTGTGTGTGTGTGTGTGTGTGTGTGTGTGTGAGAGTGTGAAGTGAAACAGGTGGTAACAAAGGCAACTAGGCACTGTACCTGAAGATGCTGTTGGGTAATACTTCCATGGATGATCTTGTGGGAAAAAAGTAAACGGTTAGTGAGAAGATATACGAGGGATGGATAGGGAATAGAATAGTAATGGATGGATGGTACTGTGAGCTAAATTAACTGGCATATAAAGGAACAAGTTGAAGGTATATTGCTGGTACAGAACTGAGGCATGTTTGATTGTATGATCTGGGTACTGAGACTTGGAGGGGATGTCCTGTCATCCTAGAAAGTGTAGAAAGGAAATTTGAGGAAGTGTGGGGAGTATGAAGTAAATGGTAGAAGGATGGAAAATACCGGCTGAACTCTAGGATTGACTGCCGGATATACCGGATAACCTGACCATGAACTCTGAATGGATGTAGATATCTAGAAACGGAGGAGCTAGCCTAATTGTCTGACAGGTAGCTGTATAACTGACTGAAAAGACCAATAAGACTAGAACGAATGCCTGATACAACTTACCGACCCTTCTGTAGTGAAGATCGGCAAGGTGCCTGGGGTATATTCCAATTCTTGGCATGGAAAGGTTCTAAATGTGAATGCTATCCGACGGCAAGTGCGCTGGGAAGGGGCGAAGGAATGGATGGCCCGGTGAGGATTTTACAAGGTGGAGTGAATGGTTGGAACTCTGAGCTGAAGTAAGAGAATGGAGTAATGGAGGTGGGATAACTGATAGTCTGCCTAATAATCTAACTGGTGCATGTCTGACATGGCTTGAGCAAGGCCCTGTGATAGAAGGAGGGAGATAGTACCTAGTAATGGGATGAGGATGGCAGAAAGCCTCGGCTGTATCTGCTTAAGGAAGGATGCGGTTTAGAGGAAGGAGGAGGTACTGTCTACATGAACAAGTGAATATATCTTGGCCTCAAGATGCCTAAGAGGAAGTGTAGAGTCGGAAGGGAGGGAAATGGCAGATATATTCAATTCATATACATGGTCGCCATCTTACAACAGTAAAAGAAACTTAATAAGTACTTGTGATTAACCAATGGAAAATGTGCCGACCGAGTAACACTACAAATGCCGGACTGGAAGTATTATGACAACACTTCCACTTCCTAAAGACTGTCACGACAACGTCGAGTACGTGGAAGCTCAACTCGTATTGAGCTCCAATGGGAGGGGCTGCTGCCCGGATTTAAAGGCTTGCAGCCTCCCCACAAATTCAGGCAATGCCTTCCACAAAATATGAATTTTTTTATTTTAATATAAAAAGTATAAATACTTTAAAAGTAAACACTTGAAATTAAATATGTATAATATATGACATAAAATCACGTATTTCCCTATGCGTTTCATGAGTGTTAAACTCACTTCTTCAGGGGAAAATGGTTTAATGCACAACATTCATTTTAAATGTATAGTGATCGGAACCACTTTCCGGTTAATTCTTTTCATCCGGTTTGGACTTTGCCTCGTCACTAGAACTCTATTGTGTTCCGTTGCGGGTCCAAAACCCTTTTTCATTTAAGTTATTGCACCAATACATGAAACATTATGAATATTATAAAATATCAGGGATACTCACATATCACCACTTATATTAAACAACAGCATATAATCAAAACTCACAGTCCATGGAAATTAACTCTTGCAGTGCCTGACGGTATATATTTATCTTATCACAAAAAGGAAAAAAAGAAGGTGGAAAGAGAATATATGAATATGTAATTCTGTATATCATAACTTGCTGATTCTTATGGATCATGCAGGTTGACCCCTCGAGGACCGGACTAAACATCCTGATGTACGGTATATAATAAACTGATCTAAAAACATAAAAAACATAAAAAACACACAATAATCACTGGGTAAAATCTATATATAGAACAACACATATTGTAATTCACAGATAAATAAATGAAAAGCCTAAATTATTAGACTTATATTAAGCTACTCATTATGCTGTGTACCAGGTGGGGTGAAACATGAGATCATAAGTAGAGTCCAAGGAAGAATCTCTACAGAATGAAGTTGCTAACCTCCAATTCTTCATTCATTCCTCCAGGAGACAAAGTTAATATCAAGGTGACTAAAACACTCTATCCAAACTAAAGCTGAACTAACTATTCGGAAGGATTGGGAATCAATGGTCCCACATCGTGCCGGAGCTGAGAATGTAAATACTATCTGGCTATTGCTCTAAAGTGAAGACACACTAGCTATCAACCTGAATTACTACCTAATGGCTCTATTCGGAAGGATTGGGAATCAATGGTCCCACATCGTGCCGGAGCCGAGAATGTAAATACTATCTGGCTATTGCTCTAAAGTGAAGACACACTAGCTAGCAACCTGAATTACTACCTAATGGCTCTATTCGGAAGGACTGGGAATCAATGGTCCCACATCGTGCCGGAGCCGAGAATGTAAATACTATCTGGCTATTGCTCTAAAGTGAAGACACACTAGCTAGCAACCTGAATTACTACCTAATGGCTCTATTCGGAAGGACTGGGAATCAATGGTCCCACATCGTGCCAGAGCCAAAAATATAGATACTATCTGACTGCTCCTTTAAAGTAAAGACTCGCAGACTGTCAACCACAATAACTTAATCGCCCAACGCATTTCATCGGACAAGCCGATTTCTTCAGGGGCACATTATAGCCATTGGTTCCCAATCCTTCCGAATAGAGCCGTTAGTTCAGCTTTAGTTTGGATAGAGTGTTTTAGTCACCTTGATATTAACTAGGGGCGATTAAGTTATTTAGCTTCACAGTATTAAAGTGCATATCTATATGTTTTAGGCTCCGGCACGATGTGGGACCATTGATTCTCAGTCCTTCCGAATAGAGCCGTTAACAAGTTAGCTATAACTTTAAGGCACATAGCGTGTTCCAGCTACCTTCATAATAGTTAGGGATTTATGGGAATAGATAGACTATATGGCTATTCAAGGATTGGGTTCTCATATATAGGAGTGCCTTCATTTCTTGTACCAATATCAAAGATATCACTTTAAATACGACGTACTTGTCTTGAATGTAGGCAATTATTAGGATACTAATTGCTATTGAGCAGTTGTTATACGAGTCTTGATTTAGTAAAGAATGACGGTAGCTGACGGCCTACAGTGTCACTTTATTATTTTTAGTGACGGTTTTAGGACTATTGTTTATAATCATTCATAGTCCACATTGTTTTAAATGTTTTATTTACATTTTGTTTAATAAAGATAATATACATAAAGGTCTAGGGTGTTTTTTGTATTTTTACAGGATATTACAGTTATAGCACTGAACTGGTCTTTTACGTGTATTGACTTTATAGTCAATAGTTTTCTTTTCTTGTTCTTTCTTTTTTTTTTCTCATTTTGAGTATATTATAAATGTAGTATTACATGTGATCAATTTTTTTAATTGTAAAAATTCTCTTATTTTTATGGCTTAGAAAGCTATCTAATTTATTGGGAATTAGTGCAACTGTTACATATGGCTGATTGAGTGTCCAATAGCCGCTCTCAGATTTCCTGCGCTCTTTTCTTCTAATTATTATATAGGATTGTGACAGAGAACAGACTGGGGACAGAAGGAGAAGGCCTGGAAGGCCATAGGACTACCTGTTTCCCTCCATGGGTTAATTCGATAAACTGATATGGAGTTGAGTAAAATTTTCTCAGCTAAAATAGTTATAGAGATAAAATTATATATGCTTTTAACACACCAACACAAGCACATAAACGGTATAATCACAGACGGATCCTTGTCTTGTTAGCCCCAGAAAATTGAAAGGGGTCATTTATAATCAAATGCCCAAACTGTGAATTACTACAGGTCAAAGCTTGTGCCTTTGCCCCTGGCTTTTCTTCCTTCACACATATTCTGTGTTGATGCTTTGTACCAACAAAGGAGGATATGGAGGAGGGGATTTAAACTGAGCCTTGAACTGGGGCCTACTCTTCAAAGCATATAAAAAAATAATATGGGATGACTATTGGGAAAGAAGAAAATTAGATCACTCTTGGATGTTTTCCTCTCCAGTTTGAAGAAAGAAAAAACTGATGCAGAGAAAAAAATGAACATTTATGGCTGAGATATTCAATATTGAGTAATAAATTTTAACAATTTTTTTTTGCGCTATTATGGGATGTGTGATTGGTTTTGATATTCTTTGCAATTCTGGATGATATGAAGATGTTGGGTCGTATGTATTAACCCTTTGAGTGCCAGAGAGGTACGCTACGCAGTGCAAAGCAATGCGTTGTGTACTTCTCTGGCACTCAAAGGGTTACGAACAATTCTGCAGCAAAACAAACTATAAAGTAGTTATACAATTAACCCTTCTAATGCAAAAAGAAGAGTTTAACCCTTTGAGTGCCAGAGGGGTACTCAACGCATTGCAGAGCAAAGTGTTGCGTACCCCTCTTGCACTCAAAGGGATAAAGAACCAGTTAAATAAAAGGAACATTTATTAGTTACATTTAAAACACTTGTTTTACCTAAAAATTGTTCCACTTACTCCTCATATATCTATTCAATTGTACTTAGAAGCTGAAACTGTCCAGTCCTGTCAGTGACGCTGATGTGCTAATAAAGATGTGCAATTCTGGAGCAATCCAGCTCTACCAGAGGGAGCAAATACAGATGTCCATTAGTCTAAATGGGGCTTTTAAGGCCCTGAATGCCAGAGAGGTCTCCAGCTCATCGCAAAGCAATATTTGGAATTCTCTCTAGCATTCAAGGGGTTAAAAACCCCAAATTAAATCCATGGCAATTTTCTTTGAGGCTGAGGAACTGAAAAAAGAGGCGCAACTCTGAATCACCATAGGGGACATATAATAATTCTGATCGATTTAAATGGGGCTTTTAACTCCTTGAATTATAGGTCTCAGACACACTGCAAAGCAAGGTGGCTGGGAGCACTCTAGAATTAAAGGGGTTAAAGGCACCATTTAAATCAATGGAACATTGGGAACTTATATTTCTCCTCTGTGTATCAGTTGGTTTAGCCCTCTGTGTCTCTACTGTAGCAGATGAGCTCCTTAGAAGCACTTTTATGGAATCTTGAGACATTTCAGCGAATACACATTATACTAGTCTTGGCATCCTTTTTCTTTAAGACTGGAGGCTTAAGAAAGATGCATTCTTCAGAGCTGCTTAGAAACCACTGTGGCTCTAGACCAGGTGTGATCCTCTGGATATTGCTATAGTCTGCAGGAATAGGGTTTCTGTGCAACTCTGCAGTGGGCATAAGCATCTGATTTTAAATAACTTGGGTCAGGTGCTAACTCTTATCATATGAATGTCTCTGGTAATATTAGCAACCAGATTTCTATTAACCCTAAGTGCTCCTTAGTCATTCTCTAGTCTGCACAGTCCAATCTGACAAGTGAGTTGGGGGCCTTTCAGGCTGATACTCTACTTGAGATGTAGGGGGATTCACGAAGCAGTGATAAAGAGGTGATAAAGTGGAGATGACTTATTCAGTTTATCACTTATAAAATTCCTGTGTTATTCTATGGAGCCTGTAAACTAAGATTTCTTATTAAACTTTGGTGATCTCAGTGCATAGATTCTATAGAATAACATAGGAACTAGAGAACTGATATCACTGGAGAAGTCCATTTTATCACCTTTATCACAGCCTAGTGAATCTCCGCAGTAGTGTACTGAAGATTTACACTGCAGTAATTTACTGGTAAGGTGCATTAGAGGGTGCCTTAACCTCCTTTACCACATTCATTGGTAAGTTCAAGGTTTTAGGCTAGCTGACATTTTCAGTGACAGTCAAATACCTGCTTTCAAGGCTGAACTTAGAGGCATCTGTTGCTTTTTGTGGGCTGACCCAAAACCTTCCAAACCCAGTAAAGGTCTAATGGGTTTGGTAGTGAAATTACACAGTAAAGGAAAATCAGGATAGCAGTATAAGACCCAGGGCTAGTGCAAGAATTTTTGCCACCCCCTTGGCTGCACCCCTTTATGTGTATAAGTGTCAGTGTGTGATCCCTATACATGTATAACTGTCAATGTATGTGTGTTCCCTGTATGTGTTTGTGTGTTCCATATTTGTGTGTTCCCTATATGTGTATGTGTGTCAATGTGTGTGAGTCTCTGTAGGGGTATCAGTGTGTGAGTGTGTGCTTCTCTATATGTGTATCAGTGTGTCACTGTGTATACTTGTCTGTATGTGTATCAGTGTGTGTGCTTATCTCTAAGTGTATCAGAGTGTGTGTGTGCTCGTGTGTCAAAGTGTGTGTGTGTGCGCACGTGTATCAGAGTGTGTGTGAGTTATATGCCACCACCAGAGCAATAAAGATATATATATCGGCTATCACTGTAGCCTATATCAAGATATCTCCCCCCCCTCCTTTTGCCTCTTGATCCCCCCTCCTTTTGCCTCATGATCCCCCCTCAATTTGCCTCATGACCCCCCTCTGAATCTTTCACCTGCTCTTGATTCCCCCTCTTGCCATGTTGCCTCTCTTTACACCTCTTGATCTTCCTTTTGCCATTCTCCCCCTCTTCATCCCCCATTTTGCCTCTTTCCCCCTCTTGCCTTAATCCACCCTTGACTCTTTTCTTGATCTCCCCTTTTGCCTCTCTCTTCCCTTCCTGGTTCCCCCTTTTGCCTCTTTCATCCCCCTCTTGATCACCCTCCTTTTGCCTTTTTCTCCTCTCCCCATTCTCCCCCTCTTGATCCCCCATTTTGCCTCTTTCCCCCTTTTGTCTTTTCATCCCTCCTTTTGCCTCTTCCTCCCCTTTTGCCATTCTCCCCTCTTGATCCCCCATTTTGCCTTGTTCACCCCCTCTTTGCCTCTTTCCCCCTCTTGCCTTAATCCACCCTTGACTCTTGTGTTGATCCCCCCCTTTTGCCTCTTTCTCCCCCTCTTGCTTCTCTCCCCTTCCTGATTCCCCCCTTTTGCCTCTTTCCGCTTTCTTGATCCCCCTCCTTTTGCCTTTTTCTCCCCTACCCCAGATGTATTATCTCACAACTGAAATTATTTACAAGTTGCATCCTCAGATTGTTTTTCTCTTTATAAAGAATACTTATTATTTATTAAAACAGAAAAAATATCACCTCTTTTATATTTCTCAAAAAAATCTGAAAAACCTGCTTTTTTTTATTTCCAACAAAATACAATATCAGTACACGTCTCTCTTGATTCCCCTGCCTTTCTCCCAGTCTTGATCTACCCTTTTTGCCAGTTTCCCCTTCTTGCCTAAGTTGCCTGTCACTGTGACTTCACCTCACCATGACTGTCTTGCTTCTCTAGCAGTGCTCACTGTGTCTCTCTCTCTACTCCCGGCCTCCTGCTCAGGATCAGCTCTCCATGGATTAAGTTGGGTCAGGGTGCGGCCTACCTGGTGCTCAGACACAGTGCTTTTCACTCTGCGTCTGACGGCATGTTCTAGGTGGCAGCGCACGCTCTTTTCAGAGCGGCACCTCTCTCTCCTCTTGTCTCTCCTCTTCTCACAGCAGACGAGCTGCGTGCAGCTCTGCTCTGCAACTGCGCCCCCATGAGATGTGCACCCTAGGTCGACGCCTACCTTGCCTATAGATGGTGCTGACCCTGATAAGACCACCCCAGGAGAGTAGAGACAAGAAAACATTTACCTACATCTTTTTATTATATGAGCATGAGAGTATACAGCACAACTGCCTGAAGTATATATATATATACTTATACTTACACACACACACACACACATATATATATATATATGGCCCATGGGTCAAATGAGGCCCCCCTGATTCTGGGGTGTGGCCAACCTGAGACTTTTAGCAACATTTGATTTCATCTCATTTATTTGCACCAAATTGGTCCATGAGATGTTGTCTGTTAGTACTCAGAGAGTGGGAAAATAAAATTTTGGCCTTGGAGACAATTTTCTCTGTGAATGTCCAGCTATAGTGAGTTAGGAAACAAATACTCACATCCCCAGATCAAACTGCCATTGAAGACCATAGCAGCAACAGGAGAATGGCTGGCCATGTGCTTGGCTAATGGGGCATACCACCTAACTGAATGCATGGGAGGGATGTGCCATGCTTTTGGCTTGCTAAAATGCTCTTGGGCAAATATACACGTCAATATATACCACTGGGGAATAAGCACAAGAGAAGTAAAGCAAAACCAATGTGGATTAATAATATGGTTAGCAGGGAAATGAGAAATAAAAAGCAGGCTTTTAAGGTGTTTAAGTCAAATGGGTCAGATGCATCATTTAAAAAATATAAAGAATGTAATAAAATCTGCAAACAAGCAATTAAGCTAGCTAAAATAGAAAATGAGCGAAACATTGCAAACGAGAGCAAGAAAAACCCTAAACAATTCTACAAGTATATTAACAACAAAAAAGTTAAGGTTGATATTGGTCCTCTTAGGACTGAAACAGGTGAATTGATTAGTGAGGATAAAGCTATGGCTGAGACCCTAAATACGTTCTTTGCTTCAGTATATACAAAGGAAGCAGAAATGACAAGCTATGGGCAAACAGACAAAACCATGGAATTTCCTCCAACATCTACATGGCTTACTGAGGACAAGGTCCAAAAGAGACTGGAAAGGGTTATAGTGAATAAAGCGCCTGGACCGGACGGTATACACCCAAGGGTACTTAAGGAACTTAGTTCAGTAATAGCAAAACCATTATACTTAATATTTATTGATTTGCTTTCATCAGGCATAGTGCCCTGTGATTGGAGGAAAGCTGATGTAGTTCCATTGTTTAAAAAGGGAGCAAGATCCAAACCAGGAAATTATAGACCTGTGAGCTTGACTTCCGTAGTGGGTAAGATACTAGAAGGGTTATTAACTGATAGTATTCAGAACTATGTGAAGACAAACAATATCATTAGTAGGAATCAGCATGGTTTCATGAAGAACAGATCATGTCAGACTAATTTACTTGCATTTTATGAAAGAGTGAGTAGTAATTTGGACAGGGGAATTGCTGTTGATGTAGTATACTTGGATTTTGCAAAAGCCTTTGACACAGTGCCTCACAACAGGTTACTGCATAAATTAAAAGGCTTCGGTTTGGGTGGTGGTATCTGTACATGGATTGAGAACTGGTTAAATGATAGATGGCAGAGAGTTGTTGTAAATGGAACTTTTTCAAATTGGTCTAGGGTTATAAGTGGGGTACCGCAGGGTTCAGTCCTGGGCCCAATGCTTTTTAATTTGTTTATTAATGATCTAGAAGTGGGAATTGAAAGTAGCATCTCAATCTTTGCTGATGACACTAAGCTATGTAAGGAAATACATACAGAGCTCGATGTTTTTTTCCTACAGAAGGATTTAGATAAACTAAGTGAATGGGCAGAAAAGTGGCAGATGTCATTTAATGTAGATAAATGTAAGGTTATGCATTTGGGTTGTAGAAACAAACTTGCTACATATACTCTAAATGGGAAACAACTTGGGAAATCCTCATTAGAGAAAGATTTAGGTGTACTGATAGACAATAGTCTTCACAGCAGTGTGCAGAGTCACTCAGCTGCTGCAAGAGCAAATAGAGTACTAGCCTGCATAAAAAGAGGTGTAGAAGCAAGGGATGCTAATATTATCCTACCTCTGTATAAATCCTTGGTTAGGCCTCATCTAGAATATGGAGTACAATTTTGGGCGCCTGTTCTAAAAAAAGACATTACTGAACTGGAAAAGGTGCAGAGACGTGCAACAAAACTGATAAAGGGATTGGAGGATCTGAGTTACAAAGAGAGACTAGCCAAACTGGGTTTGTTTACATTAGAAAAGAGACGTCTAAGGGGTGATATGATTACCATTTACAAATACATTCAAGGCCAATACAAAGAACTATCCAATGAATTATTTATGCAAAGAGCTGAGCTAAGAACAAGAGGTCATCCATTAAGACTTGAGGAAAGGCGCTTTCGACTAAAACACAGGCAGGGATTCTTTACAGTAAGGGCGGTAAGGCTATGGAATTCTTTGCCTCGGGATGCTGTGCTTGCAGATAATGTAACTGCATTCAAAAAAGCAATGGATGCCTATCTAGCACAGAACAATATTGACAGTTATGACAGATGGCTTCAAAGCAAATAGGATATTGAGCCGGGGAACTATTTGACACACTCACACACACACACCTACATTGGAAATTGCTCCAGAGGGCTTTTTTGTTGCCTTCCTCTGGATCAACAGGGGTGTTATTGGCATGGGCTGGACTTGATGGACGCATGTCTTTTTTCAGCCTTATCTACTATGTTACTATGTTACTATGTAAGCCCTGCTAGCTTCTAGGGAAGATGGGAAAATGTCATGGTTTTAGCCTTCCTGCATTTTGGAGTCGTGTTCCATTCTCTATGTTTCCCTCTCTCACTCAACTTTGACCCTCCGTTGCATCCTTATGCCCCTATAGCCCAATGCACCATGTGTCACTTTTCTCCCCTGTAACCTATTGCTCCTGTTACCCTGTCTTACTTATCAGTGTCCCTTGTGCCACTGTCCAGATTTTCTGTGCCCATCTTAGTTCCATTGTTACATACTAATTTAGGTTGAAAAAGACACAAGTCCATCAAGTTCAATCTTTGCCTGATTATGAATTATATAAACCTTCCTGACTCCAAAATGAGTGTTAGTCTATTTACCAGGACTTCCTGTTTACCTGCTAATATACAGTATAACTCTATATTTTCTTTTCCGCTAGAAATACATCTAACCTTCTCTTAAAAGTATCCATGGTATCTGCCATTACCACATGCATGGGCAAATAAGTCCACAGTTTAACTGACCTTACTGTAAAAATCATTCCTCTATTGTATTGCCCTCACGTATACTTATACAATGTAACAAGATCCTATTTTAGGCATATTTTCTCTAGAGTAAGTAAACTACGTTTGGCTTGGCATTTGTCAAATCCTCCATTCCTTTAATTAATTTTGTTGCTATTCTCTGTACTCTCGCCAATTCTAAAATATCTTTTTCAGAACTGATGCACAAAAGTGGACTGCATATTTGAGGTGAGGTCTTACCAACACTGTGTATGGTGGCAAAACTATGTTATTCACTGTAGCTTCAATACCCATGTTTATGTAAGGTGGTACTTTGTTTGCTTTTGATACTGCTGTTTGACACTGATTACTGTTTTCAAGTTTACAGTTTACAAGGACTCTCAGATCTTTCTCCAGCAATGAGTTTCCTAGAACGATACCATTAAGTTCATAAGTAACATGCCTGTTTGTCCCAAATGCATAACTTTACACTTTCCTTCATTAAATTTCTTATTCAATTTGTTTGCCCAAACTGCCATTTTATGTAAATCCCTGTCTAGATAACAAACATCCTGCTCTGAATTTATTTTGTGTCATTTGCAAATATTGAAATGTTGCTTTCTATACTTTTTTCCAGGTTAGAAACATGTTAATAAATATGTTGTTCTCCTTTGCCACTGTCTTGCTCCTCTGTACTCCTGTTTCTTCACTGTGACCCTCTCTCTCCTGTTCTACTGTCCCTTTCCCCTACCTCTCTTGTCTTGCTTTCATGTTCCACGGACTTTCTTCTCTGTGCCTCTATCTTACCCACCATTACCCTTTGTTTCCCCACTGCCTTTTCTTTCCCTATACTCTCTTGCCTGTCTATTTCCTTATATGACACTATTACCCTATCCTCTGTTGCCCCTCTTTTGTATCTCCTGTACTACTATTGACCTCATGTACCCTGCTCTTCCTCGTGGCATGTGCTCTCCCTCAGTTGCTTCCCTTGTCTCTTTGGTAGCTATCTTGTCTTCTTCTATGTCTGTCCATCAACTCTCTGTTGTCTTCCTGTTCAGTATTGGCACATCTCATGATTTTTTAACCTCCACATGCTACTCCCTTGTTCCTGTATTATGGCATAGTGCCCTGATGGTAAACTGATCTGCCAGATTATTGCAATGGTTATGTCCTGCTAGCTTCTTGGGTGGCCCAGACAAATATGGATTTCTGATCTCATGACCCACTAATAAAATTAATTGGACAGGCCTTGTTTATAATTAAAATACAGCTTTGTCACATATAGATAGCTGAGGCACAAACTACCACAAGGTTGTTGGTTGCTGCTCATTCTTAGATAAAGGCAAGATATGCTGTAAGCTAGGAAAGGGTAGGGCTACCTTTTGAAGGAATATTGCCTCTATTCACAGTTAATACCTGCCTGCCAAGGTTTGTTTTCCTCAAGAGAAAAGTGCAAAAATTTTAACTTAAGTGTCATCTGCTGAGATCTGGAGGTTGCACATCTCTATACATGTTTTGTATAAAATGATCTGTATGTAGAAATCCATTACTTAACTTGATGCACTAACTGTACTTAGCAAACTAGGGGTAAGTGTTCTGTTATTAGTCAAGACAAAGCTCTACACAAAGTTTGACAAATTCTACCAAAGTTAAAACTAGTATCAGTTTCCAGAGAGGGGGTGTCCAGATAATAGGGCTATATGCTTACATAGCCATGGATCAGGAACCCACTGATGGGTTACATTTGGAAATAAAACTAAGCAATATTATTACCTGCTGTAGTCAAATGAAAAGTGTTTACCTCGTATGAGATTACCAATTGAGAAGCGGTTATCTCATATCACCAGAAAAGTGGTTATCAATTGACATTATTGAACTTAACATTTGTGTTAGCACTTCAAAAAAGCATCTACGACTAAGTTTACCACCTCAGTTGTTAATGAGGTGTCAGACTAGATCATAGTCAATGATCTCTAAAACTTATATCTATCTAAATATCTATCTAAATTCTTTCTTGAGCTACTGCGACAAGACTTGGTATGCTACCAGGAGGCACAATGATCAGTGAGGAAACAAGTTGTAGTTGGATGAAGTCTGTGTCAGAAATAAAAGCAGGAAGCCCTTGAGTGATCCACCATCGTTTTTTTGATCAGAGTATATATCAGAAGATGATCACGTGTACCAGAAAACTCAGTCTGCATCCTCAAAGACAAGCAGCTAAGTTTTGCTTCTAGCAGAAAGTCTGCACTGTGAAGAGTATCAGAGGCATTTTATTCAGCTATAGAACAAGAATATTTTAAGGGCTTTTTTCCTTTTAAGCATCAAAAGCTAGACTTACAAGCATGGACTTATATTAAAGTAAATAATATTATGCTTCACAGCAGCATTAAATTGAACTTATTGTTTTTATTTTACATTTTTATAAAATGTCCCCATATAACATGGGATTGTCCAAGCTAGAGATTAATGGATCTACACAGCAGATTTCTACTGCACATAGGTACCCTGACACAATTAAGGATGCGCTCCTTATGACCTATAATTAGATGTTTACCCATACGTACTCAAAAATCTTTTGAATTATGTTGTCTCAGTGAGAGGCAATTTTTTCATTTATTTTGTAAATTCATTGGTGTATGTAACATTCTTGAGAAACATATTTTTGTATGTTGTTAGACAGATAGATAGATAGATAGATAGATAGATAGATAGATAGATAGATAGATAGATAGATAGATAGATAGATAGATGGCAATGCATAATTAGGTAGATAGAGTACATGAGATACATAGCTAGTTACTTAGGTAAATCGATTTTTCAGGTGTGATTGCCCCAAGAGAATCCCATGATAGGGTGGTTAACTGAGCAACCAATTCTGTATCCGAGTTCAGAATCTCCTCTTGTAAAGCTTTATTCTGGAGTTTGCTTTAAAAGTGAATTTAAAGGGATAGTAATACTTCATTTTAACTTTATTTTATTTTGTAGGCATTAAAAAAACATGAATAATGATATAAGTCTTATCTCTGAAACCTTTATGGTTTAAGAGATATTCACAAACAAAGTATCACCCCCCTGTTCAACAAGATCAAAAGGGAGGTGCCCAGGTAGACTGCAGAGAGGGACAATCTTCAATTAAGATAATGGAAAAAGCTGAAAAACTTTTCAAGGGGGGAAGGGCTTTCATTGTTTTCATACAAAGAAAATTGTCCCCTTCTGTTATCTGTCCTGTCATACAACCAGACTCACATTTGAGAAGAGATGGCTTACACTAGGTAAAAGGGGCGGGGAGGGGAACTTTGCTTGTGAATATCTCATAAACCATAAAGGTTTGAGAGATAAGACTTATATCATTCTTCATGTTTTTTTAATGCCTACAAAATAAAATAAAGTTAAAACGAAGTGTTACTATCCCTTTAACTGATATATAACATTCCCATCTCTTTTCTACTACATTAACCCTGTAAGCACCAGGGGTTGCACATTACTTTGCAATCTCCAAGACCTTGAGGGTTATGCACTTAAGTGTGATAAAGAGGTGATAACAAAGAGATAACTACTCCATTGATATCACTTCTCCAGTGCCTATGTTATTCTGTGGAGCCTATTCACTTAGATTATTCCAGCTCTGGAGATCTTAGTGCATAGGCTCCATAGAATAACATAGGAACTGGATAGGTGATATCACTGGACTAGTTATCTCCATGTTATGACATTATTATCACGCCCACAGACAGTCCAGCTCTGAAATGTCAGGCAAATCCTCTACGCACGAGAGAAACAGCATAACCACAGACCTATGTTTCGGCCTATGTGGGCCTCATGGTGGTGGGATAGTACATTATTAGCATTGATTTTAATACACTGAAAAACTCAGAAAAAGTGGAATTTCCAGAAGCCCAAAAAAGTTAAGACTTTCATGATACATTTTTCCTGAAAATATTTTGTTCATTCCTAGTACTCAGATGATAGATTACGGGCCTTCTCCATTTCCACACTTTACCATTTTTCAGTTGTAATGGGGATGTGAGTGATTATGAAGATGTAAGAGTTTTAATGTATGATCTGCAAGGGATTGATGTCCGGTAAAGGGCACTAAGTTTGTGGAGGAAGTACTCTAGAGAGAAATAAGGTGGGAATGCATTTTTAAAATTTTACCAAGGTAGATATGGGCGAAGGGCCCTAAAGCATGTATAATAATACATTTTATGGTGCAAAAAGTAGTTTTCTGCTCATATAATTGTGCAAGAGAATCCCACAGAGATACACTTCATTTTGATACAGATAAAAAACTTAGATAAAATGGAAGGTAGTTGAATAAACTGAAAGTATGACATAATTCAAAAGCTACAAATTTTTTAACAAGGTATGAAAATGAGTAGTTGGGATACCTAAAACTGTAGATGAAATAATTACAGCAAAAGAAAGTGAGATGAAACCTACAAAAATTCTTCAAGGGTGTAAATGGCAAAAAAGGAGAATACTGTATCCCTGAACAATACAATTAGAAAGGTGATTAGTTAAAGCAGGAATAAAGGCAGAGATGTTAGAGTCATTTGCTTGTTTTGGAATCTACCATAGTTAAATGGATGGTTAGAACATGCAACAAATGGAACCTTCAACCTCACCTGCAATGTAAAGCCATGGCAAATAAAACTTCTGGAATAACCAGAGCTTCAAGGACTTACTCTTACATTTGATAGAGCTACATCCTTAGCACAAAGTGGAAAAAAATCTAATCCAGGGAATTATAGACCTGTAAACCTGACATATATAATGGGGATCTAATAAACCATTTGAAGAATTACAAAATGTTAATATTTAGAAATATATGTGTGCAAAAAGATTATAGGGTTCTTCAAATCCACAAAAAGTTCACAAGAATATTATTTGCAAAACATTTTGTCAATGTACTGATTTATATGTTTCTTTGTGGCATCTATGCTGTGTGCATATAACTTGTCAGTTTTATTCTTGTGGGTCCAGGGTGGAGAACATAATTTGCCTCAAATGCGCTTTGTTGGTGCTATATAAGAATGAATTGTGCACTGAAACTCAAGTGAGTGATAAGTAAGAAAAAAAAGACATGAGCATAGTAGACTTGGCTGGTAAAATGGAAACATAATGGTACTATAATTATAACCTAAGTTCACACGTGTGGAGAGTAATGCACAATTAAATATATAAATTTAAGGATTTAAAGTGGACTTTTCCCAGTACTTTAAAGGGATAGTAATACTTTGTTTTATCTTTATTCTATTTTGTAGGCATTAAAAAAACATGAAGAACGATATAAGCCTCATCTCCCAAACCTTTATAGTTTGATAGATATTCACAAGCAAAGTTTCCCCTCCCACCCCTTTTACCTAGTGTAAGCCATCTCTTCTCAGATGTGGAATGCAGTCCATAGACAGATAACAGCAGGTGACACTCTTCCTATGTTCTTCCTATGAGAACAATGAAAGCCCTGCCCCCCTTGACAAGTTTTTCAGGTTTTTCCCTTATCTTAATAGAAGATTGTCCCTCTCTGCAGTCTACCTGGGCACCTCCCTTCTGCTCTAGCCGAGCAGTGTTACATCAGTAGAAGGGACGGGAGGGGGATACTTTGTCATTGAATTACTCTTGAACTACAACTCTGACAGAATTGACATAGCACTCTCCAAAATCCAAATACTATGATGATTAATTAGAGCTGCTTTTATTATGAAACATTACTATCCCTTTAAGATTAATTTAGTTCATTTGAAAGGTGTTAGCTATTTAGAGTACACTTGAAAATATAATAATCCCTGTATGTAACCCTGCACAATACCATTATTTATTGATAACTAAATATTATTGGGCACTGTAGTCTTGTGACAGCACTGATACTCAGACATCAGTGAGGTTCCTCTTCCTTCATTAGGACATATATGTTTGTCCTTATGATGATGGGGCAGCCACACTCAGAGTGACCTTCTACTTGTGATCATTTGGAATTTTTTAAAACAATCTACAGCTGCAAACTATCCAGACAGCACCTGGTAATAATTTAGCATATGCAGGTACTTTTCTATGACAGTGAAACCAGTTCCTGGCACCTGCACATAACTTGTGCTTTGACCCCTGGGTCACATACTACTGAATAGTTTGTTTTTATTTCAAAGGCCTAACATTTAGTCCTTTGAGTGCCAGAGGGGTACACAAAGCATTACAGAGCAATGTGTTGAGTACCCCTCTGGCACTCAGATGGTTAATGGAGTGTATTTTCCCAGTAGCATAACCATTTTATATTGAGTTTCTCTGGACCTTATATATAAAAGCAAATTGGAGCAATTCTGGCTCAAACTAACTGCACCATAGTCCAAGTTCAGTCCTCAATGATCAGGCCAGGAGTTAAGGACTTCCCTGTTTGAGCACAGGTGGACCAAATATAATGAATGAGTCACTGATTAATTCTCCTGTGCTTAAACAGGGAAATACTTAAATCCTGGCCTGTTGGTGGCTTTTCAGAACTAAACTTGGACAGCCCTGCTTTACAATGCGTTGGAGCCCTCAGTAGCATCCAGTGGGTTAAAACCCCAATTTAAATAATTTGAAGTGTTTATATTTCCCCTGTGTTTCATTTAGCTTGCCAAATAATTGCTAATATTTGCTTGTATAATAATGAAACAAAGCTTGCAAGCAAGGGCATTACTACAGGGGACACAAGGGGAATAGTTTTGATGATGAGACCCGACATCCAAGGGGGCCCATCTGCTCCAGGATCTAAGAGTTTCTGATTATGTACCTGTGAAAATATTTTGTGTTAGGGGCCCCAAAAAATTTTGCACTGGGGCCTTCCAGTGACTAGTTATGCTACTGCTTGCAAAATCCTTGACTATACTTATACAGTGTATCCTTAAACAGCATGGAAAGTGTATTTCCAAGTGAAGATTTTAATTATATTTATAATACTGACACAGTGCTTCCTCATAAATGTAGTATGATTAATATATATCCCCGAGGTTTATCAAATAACCTTTGCTGTATTTCAACAGGATGGAAAAACAGTTTTCTAAGCTCTCCTGGTCTTTTGCTCTTTCCTACACTGTAATGTACAGCCTTGGAACTAGGAAGCAAAGAGTGCAAAGGAAAGGTGTTTCCTCAGAATGTAGACAATCTATGGAAACATTTAAATGTGTAATCCCTTCTACCTACTGGGCGATTACTTGCCTGTGTCATGCGTCAGTGGATCTTGAGACATCTGCTATGACTTTGGAAATCTTCTATGACTTTGCAAGGCTGTTGAGCATCAGGATGTCAGTACATTTCTTTCTTCAAAATGTGAGCTATCACAAATAGCACATAAATGTATGGCTTTCAAAAATTAGTTAAAGAGATAGTAATATAACACTATAAATGAATATCTGTTTATTCCTTATACTTTTTAATAATATTCTGTACCTTTGGCAATGCTCATATCGGTACAGTTTTTTGTAATTATATTTTAAAGTTTCCCTCTCCTGCCCCTTTTTCTGACATCACTATCCATCTCTTAGATCTGAAATCCAGTCACTTGACCGGGCAGATCGCAACAAGGGACAATATTGTCTGTGTCTGTATAAGGAAACCCTGACCCCCTTGACGAAGGGGAGCAAAGTTTTCCTTATGCTGACACCATATTGTCCCTTGTTGAGATCCACCATGACCAGCTTTCTGATCTGAAGGAAGAATAGAAAAAGGGCAGGAGGAGGAAACTTTAAAATATAATTACAAACAACGATACCGATTTGAATATTGTGAAAGGTATGCAGCATCATTAAAAAGTCTATGGAATCATTGTATCTTCATTTAAAATGTAACAGTAGTATCCCTTTAATGCTCCACTTTCTTGCATTACACCCCAAATTCTCTAATTGCATTATCATCTCACAGAACTTACTGACTTACTTACTCCTCAATGTCAGTTACTCTGATTCTATTTCAACTGCATAGCTCGAGGCACATACAGACTCCTAATGTACTCCCCAGACTGCAATGACGTTTCCTGTGGTGTGTGTGGGTTCTCACCATCCAAGCTTGCTAAGTCCAGTACTAATACTCATGTCCAATAGGATGAAAGTAGAAAGTCAGGAGATGCTACCTCAGGTCACAAACCCGATATTCATCAACATGGTGGCCATCAATGGTACCACTGAAGCTGAGAAAAATTCGAAGGACTGAAAAATCCATGGGGTTGTCTGGAGGAGGACTCCAGCATCAGATTATGTCAGACTATGCTAATTTCTTGCTGTGGGATGATAAGTAAAAATTAAGAGTACTGCAACACGAGCAGGGCCCTTTGATCCTTCTTTTCTGCACGTTTGATTTGTACTATTTACTATCTCTGTACATTCCCTATTGTACAGCACTGTGGAATTAGTTGGTGTTATATAAATAAAGAATAATAATAATAATAATATTTGTGGTCTACATTGATTTTGCAAAAATATTTGGAATCCCAAAAGTGTTTGCTCTATATGTATGTATGTATGTATATCTTTATTTAAATGGCCTCACACAGCGTACCTGGTGCCTTACAATAGACGTATATTGCAATAAATAAAAGGGGCTAAAAGAAGTGTCACATTCATAGAAACAATAGGAGAGAGGTCCCTGCCCCAGACAATTACAGTCTAAATGGGTAATAGGAGACAGACAACAGGGTATGAGGGTGTCAAGTGCTGAGAGTACAAGTGCTGAGTTTGGCCAACCCTTTGAGGGCCAGAGAGGTATCCAGCACATTACTCTGGCACACAAAGGGTTAAAGGATGTAGGGGCAGGGAGAACATTTGAATATAAGTTAAAATAAGTAATAAACCAGCAAGTTGTTTATTCTATACAGAGTGATTTTGATAATATAGGGAATGAGAAGTGAAAAAAAACAGATGAGGAGCAACTCTAAATGCAGATCTTATGATGTATAAATGGTAAAGATGCACTGGAAGGCCAACAGTACCTCTGGGTATATAATATTGGATGGAAATATGCATTTAGCTGTAATGTAATAGTATATAGTCTATTTGAAGAGAGCTGAAGATATTTCAAGCAATTTAGCCTTTCAGGCACTTGACCAATATGTTGGTCACCTCTCTGGTCCTCAAGTCGTTAAAAAGGAAACTACTTAGAATAGCACATGGATTTTAGATTTTTTTTTATGTAATAATCTTCTCACAGCTTAGTGTAGTGTTGAGCAATATGAGTTCCTCCATCTAGTACTGGACCACAAACACATGATCCTCTACCAGTCAACGAAAGTCAGAGGATGATTAGAATTGGAGTGTCACGTTGCCCACCCCAGCCTTAGTGCATATCCCACACATAATAAAGTTTTAGATGACATTTCATATGTAACATAATCTAATCAGACAGAGTTTAAAGTGAGTGTGCAATAAAATTAATATTGTGAATCAACAATGTTTTTTTTCATCATAACTAAAGGCTATCCTAAATTTTGTTAATTTATATTAAACACGGGCTACTATTTTGGGATATGATTACCATGTAATCAATGTTGATTTAAAAGAACTATCTGAGTATGACTTGTCATCTAAGGAACCTTTAACAAATGACGTAGCTCCATGCAGTAAAAACCATATGGAATTCAATACCTAAGGGAACTGTGTTTACAAACGCAGTAGACATCTTCAAAAAATGCTTGAATACCTTTTTAGCAATGAAGGGTATTATGACAATTTAAACACAGAAAGGATGTTGACACAGAGAGAAATGCTACTGAAACTTTTGGTGCCAGGAAATATTCTTTCCCTGTTCGAGGGAAACCTGGGAATGGCTTTGGTTGGGTTTTGTTTGCCTTACTTTGGAATCAGAAATGGGATCTGGCAAATGTTCAGCCTGATAGAATTAAGTCTTATTTCAATATCTTGAAACATGTGCGGTTACTATGGATTTTATTCACCAAGATAAAGAGGAGCAATTCTGGAGCTACCAAATACACTATAGGGAAATTTCTGCAAATTCCCATTGAGTTAAATGACAATTAGTGCCTCGAATACTAGCAATGCACTGGAGACAACTCTAGGGTTCAAGGTGTTTAAAGCCCCATTTAACTTCATTTGAATTTCCAGCTCTTTCATGCTGTAGCTAGTTTGGTCCAAAACTGCCTGATGAATTTTGCTGGGTGAAACAATTTGTTGAGTAACTCTCCGGTGTCCAATGGGTAAATTAAATAGTAAATGCTTTTCATAAAATATCAATATATGGCTTTTCCTGTTTACTAAATTATGGGTACTGGGTACTTACATTGCTGGAAGATGCTTTGTTAAAAAACTATTACATCACAAGGTAATAACAACAGCAAAGGAGTTTCAGCAAAAAAAAAAAAAAATCTTAAACTCTGACAGTAAGGGATGTTTGATCTGTAATAACTGTTGAATTAAACATCTCCCTGCAGTGGTAGTACACTTGTTTTACTTAGCTGGATATATACAATGCAACGCATTGCATACCCCTCTGGCACTCAAAGGGTTAAAGCAATGATTACAAAAATGAGGGAAATGCATATAGCACAAAAGAAGGAGGTAAAAAAAACAAGATCTGAGCCCAAAAAAGGGCAGTATAAAGAAGGGAAGTTCAGTACACTAGTGCGTTTATATATAATAAATCACCTGCGTCTGTCCTTATGTACAAACACATTTGTACATTTCAGTGCACGTCTATAAGAAGAAGCTCTTAACCCTTGAATGCCAGAAGGGTAAGAGACACATTGCTAAGCAATGTGTCTCGTACCCCTGTGTGTCACGTACTCAAAAGGGTTAAAGTCACTACTGTAGATATTGAAAAGAAAATATGCTACTCTTCTGTTCTCTGTGAATCTGATGTACTGAGCAGAGTAAAACAATTGCTTCGGAGGGGACAAATAAAAATACCATATATTCCTATTGAGTTACATGGGGCATTTAACCCCATGAATGCTAGAGAGGTCTCCATTGCACTGTATCACAGTGAGTTGGAGAACCCACTAACATTCATGGGGTTAACAGACTCATTTAAAGGGTCACCCCACATAAAGCCCCCCCAATTAGCCATCCAGCGATAAGCTTACTAGTGGTACTGTTATCCCGTATAGTTACCGCGTTACTCAGAAATCCTACTTGTGCTGAGACTGATGGCCAGGCAACAGTGCAGACATCTTTGTTTACAGACATCTTCCCACCTGCACTGTCAGTCCCGGTCTCCTCTACGAGGTGTTGCATGGCACCTTTAGGTACCAGAAGGGACTGATGGCACAGGCGCGGAGATGCCTCTAATGCAGTGTTCCCTGGCCATCAGTCTCGGCACAAGTAGGTTTTCTGAGTAACGCAGTAATTATTCTGGATACCAGTACCATTGGCAAGATTATTGCTAGATGGCTAATTTCGCTAGATGGCTAATTATGGGGGTGGGGGACTCTATTTGGGGTGATAGTTCCCCTTTAAATCAATGGGAATTTTCATTTGTCACCCATGGCACAGTTGGTTTGTGCCGGCATTGCTCCAGTTCTTTTTAGTACATTAGCCTCAGTGTGCGCTAGGGAACCGAGGAATAGCAAACCCCGAAAATGCCCAAACACTCCTACTCTGACTATCATTTTAACCCTTTGGGTGCAAGAGAGCTATCCAACACAATGCATTGAATATCTCTCTTGTACTCAAAGGGTTAAAAATGTGTACATTGGTTTTAGACTGGACAGCACACTAAAGCAATTCTTTGTACATATTTTTCCACAGAAATCTATTATTACATTCGCCTTAATGAGTTTTACATGCTTCCTATTGATTCTTTCTATTTTGCCACATGAGAGGTCACTAGAGTGCAATAACAATACATTCTGGGAACTGCACTTAAAGGGGTTAAAAAGGGTTGGGGGATGGAATGTTCTAAAACTGACAATCACAGCTGCAGTGAAGGGCTGTCAAGGAATCCTCAAACACAGCTGGACAATACTGACACCAAACACTGAAGAGAGGGGGAGGAAGCAAGTTCCAGCAATTAGCTGGAGGGGAGGTGCAGGGACATTGATGCTGGTGAAAAAGAATTGTTTATAATCGCCAGTCATCAGTAGCCCCATAAAGCACATCAAAGTACAATGCCTGATGAGCCTTCTAGCCACCTGATGCACAGCAGGAGGGGTGTGAGTGTGTATTGTGTTGGTTGGTGGAGAACAGGTCAGAGCAAGTGAAAAGGGCTTGTGAACTCATGCTAGGGTAATCTTTATGGAATTAGTTGTGCACCAACACCAGTCAATAGTTCCTGATTAGGAACTATGTGGATTTCCTATATTGACAGTCAATGATCTGCATCTATAATGTCCCATTCAGCAGGAAAATAAAAGATGGCATCTCTTAACCCTATTAGTTCTTCAGCAATGTCCAACAGATTGCAAAGCAACACACTGTGTATCTCTGGTACTCAGATGGTTAATATGACAATACCTTGTTGGACCAAATTGAACTACCACAAGTAATATGCTGTTACGTGGATATACATTGTTGAACTGATTGATGCATTTTCTACCCGTCTGACAGCTATATATGTGATTTGTATTTTCTCTGACTGCTTCTGTATGGTGTCCTTGTATGTGTGTTCTGCAAAAAAATGCACAGACAAAGCCCCCTTCTTTTCACATCTCTCCATGTTAACCTCTTGAAAGCTAGAGAAGTAGCTAATGCAGGCATTGTCAATTGTGACATTCAGCTGTTGGGAACCACAACTCCCATCAACCTCCAGCTAGGTGTGGATACCTGATGAAGGGAGGTTGATAGCCCCTTGAAGCATTTGCGCCTATAGCACTACTCTGTGCAACTTAGCATTTTTAGATGTACAGTCAGCACTGGGATACAAACATCTGCAATCAGGGCCAGATTTACATCCCAGGAACCCCTAGCAAGGCACTCTAGGTGTCCTGTAAAGTGGTATATAAACTAGTCCAGAGACATTCAGATTGCTCTGGCCACACCCACAATTCAGAATCTGGGTGTGGCTAGCACAACTGAAGAGCCCCCCAAAATTTGGAGCTGCAAGCTAGTTTACCTAAGGTCAGCCGTTGCACTTTTCTTGGGTATTCTTATCTGTATTTTTGTATTTGTGTGTATAGAATGGCTGTGTTTTCCCATTAGGAATCCATTGTTATTAGGGGCCAGTAACTCTGTGTGGGGAAATCACTACTATAAGGCATTTGTCTGAGCTGAAGAAAATTATGTGATTGCTAAAAATATGGTGCTTCAGGCAAGTAGAAAAAGAGACAAGGGGTCATGTATGAATAGGATTCAACTCAAAAACAGGCGCTGGAATTGATTTAAGCCCTGTCCCCCGATGAAACCACTCCCACTTTATGACATGAATCATGTCTATAACATAAGCCTGGCCGCAGCCCTTGAGTCCTTTCTGGGGGCTCCACAGGAGGAAGTTTCCTGGTATGGCTATAGGTCAGGCATAATGGGCTTCTTGGTATTACATTCTTAACAATGCAGTGTGTGTGTACCAGTGTGCACTAAAGCAATCATATACTAGAGGGTATAAATGGAAGTACAGCCACTGGATGCTAATGCCAGTAGAGCTGTGCTGGTGGATTTGTACATTCACACCAATGGGCCATATACATTGAAGGGAAGACACAGAATGAGAGTGCTCTACTGATTCACAGTCTCATGAAGTGCCAGTAATACAGCCATTTTAAAAAAAATAATCGACTTTATTGTAGATAATATTAAATGTTGCATGTTCTTTTTGTACCTGTGTCCATTCCTGCTTGGAAATATACTTTTAGTATTATCTACAATAAAGTCAAAGATTTTTTACAATGTCTGTATTACTGGCACTTCATGAGACTGTGGATCCATAGATCGCTCCCATCCTGTGGCTGCCCTGGACCCACACAGGCCTTGTGGCCGGGTGAGTTTATGTTTGAACTGGATACTATTATTCGTATTAAGCAACAGCAGCCACCCATCATTGTCTATTACTGTCTCCATATACATTAAAGAGAAGTGGAGCAATTCTGGACAAATCAACCGTACCATAATGGGCAAGTAATTTCTATTGATTTAAATTGTCTTTTTAACCCCATGGATACCAGAGGTCTCCAGTGTATGGCAAAGCAATGCATGGAGACATCTTTTGCATTCAAGGGGTTTAACCCTTTGAGTGCCAGAGAGATATCTCTCTGCCACTCAACGGGTTAAAGGCCCTATTTCAATCAATGAGAAATATGGCCTTTTTTTCCGTATGGTTCAGTGTCTTGCCCCAGAATTGCTCCAGTTTGGTTCTCAGTCTGTTTTGGCTCAAGGCATCCTTCACATGCAGTTTAGAACATTCAGGGCACCCATGGCATTGTATGGGGAATGTCTCAGGACATAATGAAAGTAACTGTACATAAATATATAGACATTCTTAGATCCCATGTCAGAATCCAGCAAAGAACATATTGTGCATAGTACTTTCCATAAATCTGCATTGGAATCCCCACTTTAACCCTCTGAGTGCCAGAGGGATGTCCAGCCAATTGCAAAGTCTGGCACCTAAGCTGGTATATCCACTGTAAACCAAATTGCGAAGCAACGCATTGGAGACCTGTTTAGCTTTTAAAGGGATAAAAACTCCATTTACATTAAAGGGGTCTTATCTGTCCCCTACAGTGCAACTGGGTTGCCACAGAATCACTCTACTTGGTCTCAGTAAGTCTTTGTAAAAGTAAATTAGAGATATTGTTGAACAAACGAACTACAACATACTGACGAATAAACATTCTCATTGATTTAATAATGGATTTAACCCCTGGCACATTTTGTGACAGCTCTAGTGTTCAAGCAGTGAGCCGACATGAACCTAAGGAATGGTTTATTTGTCCCCTATGGTACAGTTGGTTTGTTCCAGAATTCTACGACAATGCCTTGTTAAATAAAGCCAGATGTCTGAGAACACAGGAGGAAAGAAAAAGAACAATTCTACAGGAAATCAACTGCAATGTATTGGACAATTTATAATTCCCATTGATTTAAAGGCACAGAAATGTTTCACAAAAACAGCAGCTCCAATTAATCTTCATAGTATTTGGGCCATGGATATTATTACTGTGAGAACTGTAGTTCAAGAGTAATTGAATGATAAAGTATCCCCCTCCCACCTCTTTTACCTAGTGTAAGCCACCTCCCCTCAGATGTGGAATCTGGACCACAGACCACACAGCTCACAGCAAGGGGCAGTCTTCTTACTGTGAGAACAATGAAAACCCTGCCTCCCTTGACAGGTTTTCCAGGTTTTTCCCTAATGCTAATTGAATATTGTCCCTCTCTGTGATCCATCCGGACAATCTTGCTGCTCTGAGGTGAGCAATGTTATATCAGTTAAAGGGGCGGGAGGGGGATACTTTATCATTCAATTTTCTCTTGTACTACAACTCTGACAGTATTGAAATAACACTCCCCATGGCCCAAATACTATGATGATTAATTGGAGCTGCTGTTATTGTGAAACATTACTATCATTTTAAATGGAGCTTTTAATTGATTCAGTGGTGCTCGAGACTCCTCTAACATTCAACAGATTAAATGACCCCTTTCGGTCAATAGGAATTTGTGGAGTTTATATTTGCTCTCTATGTTGCAGCTGGTATAGTCCAGAATAATTCTTCCTTTGTTTGTACATACGGCCCTATATATTGTACCTGCAATAAAAAAAAAGTATTTTCCTGTAATCCAGAGCAGTCCTGCAATTCTAAATTGATAAACATGGGGTAAATCAATGTTTGTAGTTGGTAATATGTTTAGGGCAACATAATCAGCCTTCATAGAGTAACCTCTTGGCTGCTAGAGATGTCTCAAACGTGCTGCTTTGCACTCTCCAACATCCAAGGGGTTAAAGGGATAGTACTACTTAAAATGTAAAAAAATGTATGTTGTAGGGTTTATCCCCCTGAATAAAACAAGGGTACTTCTACTGCTGATTGATATTTTATTAAAAAATTATAACAGCTCAAACTTGATTTTTAGGTGCAATATCACAATGGCCTGAAAATTTACAGTGGAGGTGTTGCTACACCATCCTATGGACTGCTCTGGTCTGTAGACCATAAATCTCCATAGGATGGTGTAGCAACAGCTCCACTGCAAATTTTCAGGCCACTGTGATATTGCACCTAAAATTAAATTTTAAGCTGTTATAATTTTTTAATAAAATATCTCTCAGCAGTGGGAGTACCCTTGTTTTACTCCGGGGTATAAACCCTACAACATATATTTTTTACATTCTAAGTATTTCTATCCCTTTAAGAACATATATCTATACCCCATAGGATTCTCCTTCAAGTGCTGCTCTTGCTATGACAATTGAACTGTCTTTTATTATTCTCTAAAGACCTTCATTGTCCAGCTGCATTTGCGCATGAATGTGAGATCAGTGCTGTGATTTGCTTGCAAATTAAATGGGGATTTCTGCAAATAGACTCCTTTCAACATACCAACTATATTCAACACCTCTTAAGTTTAGGTGTGAAATGAATACTTTCATTTTAAAGAAGTTGCAATAAACAGTGGCACTCACTCTCTCAACACCTTCTGCAACCACCCATATTCAAAACGAAAGGGCAATCACAACTGTTCTGCTTTTTACATTACTCTGGGTTGGTTCAAAAGAGGATACTTAACCCTTTAAGGATAAGAGGGATATGGAACTCTTTGTGAAGCAATGCATTACACACCCCTCTTCTCCATAAATGGTTACTTTAACTATTTAAGATTTGAATGCCAGAAAGTGTATCCAACACATTGTTAAAGGGATAGTAATGTTTCATAATAAAAGCAGCTCTAATTAATCATCATAGTATTTGGACTTTGGAGAGTGTTATTTCAATTCTGTCAGAGTTGTAGTTCAAGAGTAATTCAATGACAAAGTCTTCCACTCCCGCCCCTTTTACTGATGTAACACTGTTCAGCCAGATCAGAAGGGAGGTGCCCAGGTAGACTGCAGAGAGGGACAATCTTCAATTAAGATAAGGGAAAAACCTGAAAAACTTGTCAAGGGGGGCAGGGTTTTCATTGAAAGAAGATTGTCCCCTTCTGTTATCTGTCTGGTCTTACAACCAGATTCCCCATCTGAGAAGAGATGGCTTACACTAGGTAAAAGCGACAGGAGAGGAAACTTTGCTTGTGAATATCTCTAAAACCATCAAGGTTTAAGAAATAAGGCTTATATCGTTCTTCATGTTTTTTTAATGCCTACAAAATAAAATAAAGATAAAACAAGGTATTACTATCCCTTTAAAGTACTAGTTACTTTGTTGGTAGACCTTCAGTTCTTCCAGTAGTGTGACAAATGATAACTTGCAAAACATTTGCAGACTATACTGAAGATAATGTAAGGGAGATCTTGGTAGCTTCTAATGCGCAAAAATTAAGATTGTACTAAATCTAAGATTCAGGACAGTATTCTATCTAATTTATTTTTAAAGGTATTAGAATTTATCCAAATATTCATTAGTAATGAGTGAAAACGTTTTCCCAAAAAGAGAAAAGTGAGAAAAATAGCACTTTTTGCCTTCTGCAGTAGCCACAGAACTTCACATATGGACCCCCAGCCTTGTCCCACAGTAGCCACAGAACTATACATACTGATCTCTCAGCCTTGCCCCATGGTAGCCACAGAACTATGCATACTGACCCCCGGCCTTGTCCCACAGTAGCCACAGAACTATACATACTGATCTCTCAGCCTTGCCCCATGGTAGCCACAGAACTATGCATACTGACCCCCGGCCTTGTCCCACAGTAGCCACAAAACTACACATACTGACCCCAGTCTTGTCCCACTGTAGCCACAGAAATACATATACTGATTTCTCAGCCTTGTCCCATGGTAGCCACAGAACTACACATATTGACCCCCAGCCTTGCCCCACGGTAGCCACAAAACTACACATACTGACTCCCAGCTTTGTCCCACAGTAGCCACAGAACTACACGTACTGATCCTTAGCCTTGTCCCATGGTAGCCACAGAACAACACATACTAACTCCCATCCTTGTCCCACTGTAATCACAGAACTACATATACTGATCTCTTAGCCTTGTCCCACGGTAGCCACAGAACTACGTATACTGACCCCAGCCTTGTCCCACAGTAGCCACAGAACTTCACATACAGACCCCCAGCCTTGTCCCACTGTAATCACAGAACTAAACAAACTGATCCCCAGGCTTGTCCTACTGTAGCCACAGAACTAAACAAACTGATCACCAGGCTTGTCCCACGGTAGCCACAGAACAACACATACTGATCTCTCAGCCTTGTCCCACAGTAGCCACAGAACTACATATACTGACCCCAGCCTTGTCCCACAGTAGCCACAGAACTTCACATATGGACTCCCAGCCTTGTCCCACTGTAGCCAAAGAACTACACATACTAATCTGTCAGCCTTGCCCCATGGTAGCCGCAAAACTACACATACTGATCCCAGTCTTATGCCACTGTAGCCACAGAACTACATTTACTGTTCTGTCAGCCTTGTCCCATAGTAACCATAGAACCACACATATTGACCCCCAGCCATGCCCCACGGTAGCCACAGAACTACACACACTGACTCCCAGCCTTGTCCTGCTGCATTGGTAGCCCTAGAACAACACAGAGCAACATCCAGTCTTATCCCATTGCCAGAATCACACATACCGAGTTTAATACCCCACATGAAATTTTTCAGCATTTGCAAAAAAGAGGCCATTTTGGGGAAGTTTATACATGTAGTCATTTTCAAGTAAAGAACTACATATTGCTGGTTTTCTACCAAAATTCCCATAGGAAAAAATTGACCTTTCTTCAATCCCTAGTCTTCAGTATTCCGGAATCCAAATCCATTTCCTCTATTTTTAGTTGTAAATTAAAGTTTTACTTAAAAATGCACCCAATTACATCTGAAATTGACAAAGCTGCTCACTTGAAATTTGAATTTTGTCTCACATTTAGTTATAGTTTGGTGGATCTCTAACCAAAATGACTCAGTGATATTCTGTGAGGGCTGGTTCTGTCTAGGCCACGGTAGTCAACTGTTGGACATCCAGCTGTTTGCTAACTCCCACCGTCGTCAACTAGCCAACAGTTGGAGGTGTACTAATTGCCTGTTTCTGGTCTAGGTAAACCGATCTCCCATTCAAAAACTGAAATTGGTTTCCTTTCATATAGTAAAAATGCTAATTGTGAGTATATTCTCTACATTAAATATAATAAAACTAGTGTAAAAGCCCATCTACACGGGCCAAGGTCCGGGTAATGTTAACCCTTTGAGTGCCATAGGGGGTATGCAACACATTGCTCTGCAATGCGTTGTGTACCCCTCTGGCACTCAAAGGGTTAAGAGGCCACTACCTCACTGCTCCACGCAATGCAGTCTTGTGTCACCTCACTCACGCGATGCAATCATGTGCAGTAGAGACTGCCCGAACGTGGGCAGTCTCTACTGCGCATGACTGCATCGTGACAAACATCCTAGCGAATTATTATATGGGATTGCATTTTAAATAAGCATTAAAAAAACAGACAAAATAGTGATTATAATTGCACTTGCAATCTTTAATAACGATAGAAGATAATTTTGCTTCTAAAAATTAGCTTTGCTTTTTGTGGATAGAAAATTTGCATTGTTTCTAAAACAAAGCAGACACTGCTCAAATGTCTCCAGGTATCTGAAGCTGCACATATGTTTGCGTGCAATTTTGGACACAGTAGGGGAGATTAATACGATTGAAACTCTACTTAGGAAACCTATGGTATTTGCTTTATTTAGATCAAAACAGTTTGTTGCTGTAATGCTGGACTTTGCCACATGATTCTCAATAAGGTTAAAAAAATATGAACTGATTTATTGGTCCTACATCTGCTATTGCCTAATTATTAAGGTGGAATGATAATTCTCGTCTTTATACTAATTACACCGATGAGAGGTCAGTGGGGCAGTGTTTAAGCATTTTGTTGTGTTCTATTCCATTGCTCCTTGTTTCTCTCCATGTATTATCAAGATGCAGTGGATTGGTGAGTTTTTTCCCCTGTGCATGCTGTAAGGGAGGTAGCTATTTAGGGCTTTTTTTAATGATGGTGGAATGTGTGCACCTGTATTCACTAAGGTTCTCCCATGCACAAGAACATATCCTGAAGTACAAGCACATGCTAATGTGCAAATGCAGAAAACGAAATGAACTGCAGGAACCATACATAATAGTTCCCTCATGGGCTGATGTAGTAGGAAGTGCAGTAGCAAATCTGGGGCAAAACAACTGTCACATAGGGAGCAAGAAGCATTTCTATTTATTTGAATTTGTCTTTTAAAGGGGAACATTCACTTAACAAAAACTTTCTTTTAGTGGTTTTAACCACTACAACAAGAGTAGCAGCATTTTTTTTTATTTTGCTTCCTGGGTATTGAAGTTATGAAGCGTTAAACTGTGGCACTTCCGCTTCTGCGGCACCCTGTATGTGCGGCACAAAGCCGCAGGACTTCCCACCTCCCTCCCTGCTGCCCCAGGAAAGCGTGTTCATGCTTCACTTCGTGGAGGCATTTATGTGGTCTAATGTTACAACATGCTCCGTTTACCATACTACTGAGGTTGCAACAGAACTCTGTCTTTCTGCCCGGCTAATCTTTGGTTTGTGTTTCCTGGGGTCATGGAATACCCAGGGTGATGGTAGTGTGGAAGACTGGATAACTTCCCAACAAAAAGTCTTGTGAACATTTCCAACTATGGTTTCAATAGGGCTGGAGTCCCAATGAGATCATACCATCATCTAAGAGCCTTACATGCACCAAAAGACAACCAGTGGTACAGACTTATACCTTAGGGCTATGTCTGAGAATTGGTCCATGAAGATATCTGGTGAGCTGGAAAAGAAGAAAGCTTGTATAACCACAGTGTAGCACTCCCATATGTGGCAAATGTGAATCAGTAAGTGGCTGGTTGGTGGAGAACTGGATGGTGGTATGCCTAGAGGAAATCCTTCAGAACCATTGCTTCAACAAGCCTTTCAAATGTAACTGATGTTTTGACTATGTAGACATTGTCATGTTGCTTAGCAAAGAGGAAGTTTTCTACATATATAAAGCTTTAACCTGGCACCCCATGAAGAGTTTCACCATGTCCCAGAGGGACATGGTGTACAGTTTAGAAATCACTGAATTTGGCAAAGTAGGCAGCCCATTAACTTTATTAAAGGGATAGTAATACTTCGTTTTAACTTTATTTTATTTTGTAGGCATTAAAAAAACACGAATAATGATATAAGTCTTATCTCTCAAACCTTTATGTTTTAAGAGATATTCACAAACAAAGTATCCCCCCCCTGTTCAACCAGATCAGAAGGGAGGTGCCCAGGTAGACTGCAGAGAGGAACAATCTTCAATTAAGATAAGGGAAAAAGCCGAAAAACTTGTCAAGGGGGGAAGGGCTTTCATTGTTTTCATACAAAGAAGATTGTCCCCTTCTGTTATCTGTCTGGTCATACAACCAGATTCACATCTGAGAAGAGATGGCTTACACTAGGTAAAAGGGGCGGGAGAGGAAACTTTGCTTGTGAATATCTCATAAACCATAAAGGTTTGAGGGATAAGACTTATATCATTCTTCATGTTTTTTAATGCCTACAAAATAAAATAAAGTTAAAACAAAGTATTACTATCCCTTTAAGATTTGTCTTAAATCTGTGTGGTAGCAAATCATGTTATTATTCTTTATCAGATTTATACAATGCAGATTCCAATGATTATCATTATATGCACGTGGAGCTGATGTTTTTGCAGTGAATGATTTAGTTTCATTACAGCATGACAACTATGTTGCATGATTTTGTAATGAGAAATGGTAAGTAAAAAGAATGATAACGTGATTCACTTGTATATTAATACAGAAAAAACTTATTTTTTCACAGATCTGTCTTCATAGAACAAGACAAGGTTCAGTTAAAGGGATAGTAATGTTTCACAAAAACAGCAGCTCCAATTAACTTCATAGTATTTGGGCCTTGGAGAGTGTTATTTTAGTACTGTCAGAGTTGTAGTTCAAGAGAAAATGAATTATAAAGTTTCCCCCTCCCGACCCTTTTACCTAGTGTAAGCCCCCTCTCAGATGTGGGATCTGGTCCACAGACCAGACAGCTCACAGCAAGGGACAATCTTCTTACTATGAGAACAATGAAAGCCCTGCCACCATTGACAGGTTTTTCAGCTTTTTCCCTAATTTAAATTGAAGATTGTCCCTCTCTGCAATCCAACTGGAGGGAATGTGAGAAAGTTCTGAATGTGAGAATTTTTGTCTTTAGTTTAGACATTAAGTCATTAGGTAAGACATTTAAGTCTTTAGATAAGACATTTTTGTCTTTACATACAACATTTTAGTCAGGACAAACGACATATTTCTGATCCCAACGACACTGTACTTTGAAAAGTCGTTACAAATGACAAAAGCTATTTCGCTACTTCTTTGATCATATGGCCCTAAGATGTGTGTTGTTTATTTTAAATAGAAATAAAATCTGCCTACATGCACTAGCCATTTTTTTCATGGAACAGTATACTAATTAGTTCTGTTTATGGCCAAACCTGTCATTCACTACACTATTAGAAATTCCCACAATGAGTGGGCTCTGTGTGTGCAGCAATTTTGGCGCAGCAGATAAATTAATTGGTATAAAATGCCAAATTGTGTCACAGGCAAATGAAGGTTAACCCTTTGAGTTCCAGAGGGGTTTGCAATGCATTGTTTTGCAATGTGTTGCATACCCTATGGCACTCAGAGGGTTAATTTCTGAAAGACTATTTATAATACAAACAAATGGCTAGAGGAATAGCCTAAGTGGCTGTCCTTCATACAGACATCTGGTATAATTTTGGATTCATATTTTGGTATATTATCTTAGGTCTGTAGTAACTTCACACCTCCCCACAGTAGACAATATGGTCAATGTTCTATGATGAATCGGGCTCTGGGATTGATTTCATAGTGCTGCCTGTACCTATAGCCTATTTCTTCCCTTAACACTGCTTGTGTCAAGAGGAGAGCAGTGTGGGAGTGTATGGACGTTTAACGGTATTCCATTACTCTACTTATTGTTTAACATTTATACCAATTAAGGCACAGATGAAATGACATAACGTTACCCCACTTTCCTTGTGTGCTATATAGGGTAGGTGCTCAGACTTTGTTCTCAGACGCTGCAATACGTTGGATACCTGTCTGGCACTCATAGGGTTAATGACTGTGACTAAAGAGATTGTGCTCTCTAGTATGTACACCAAAGTACAGCTGAGGCTAATGTCTCAGTACAAAAAGTGAGCTCTGCTGGTGGATTCATATATTCCCCCAAACATGCTTCAACAGTCTTAATGAGAAATCTTAGACAGAAATTTTTAGAACACTTTTCAGTGAGTGAAATGCCAATGTCCAGCTGCAATTGTTGTAAATGGAAAATTCTCCAGTATAGTTAAAGTGGAGAGTGGAGTACCTCAGGGTTCAGTATTGGGTCCGCTGCTTTTTAACATGTTTATAAATGACCTGGAAATAGATATAGAAAGCAAAATATCAATATTTGCAGATGATACTAAATTATGCAAAGTCATTAATTCAGAACAGGATATTTTCTCTCTACAGAGGGACTTACATACAATGTCAGATTGGGCAAACATGTGGAATATGAAGTTTAATGTGGGGAAGTGTAAAGTCATGCATTTGGGAGGAAACAATCCCAAGGCTACTTATAAACTTAATGGAATAATTTTAGGTGACTCGTTGCTAGAAAAAGACCTGGGTATCCTTGTCAACTACAAACTTGGAAACAGTGACCAGTGTCAAACAGCAGTAGCAAAGGCAAACAAAGTCCTGTCTTGCATAAAAAGAGGTATTGAAGCAAGAGTGGATAACATTATTTTGCCATTATACAAATCATTGGTAAGACCTCACCTTGAGTATGCAGTGCAATTTTGGGCACCGGTTCTGAAAAAGGATATACTAGAACTAGAGAGGGTACAGCGGAGAGCAACAAAATTAATTAAGGGAATGGAGGACTTGACATATGAGGAACGACTAAACAAACTTGGTTTATTTACTCTAGAGAAAAGACGACTAAGAGGAGACCTTATCACATTGTACAAGTATATGAGAGGTCAATACAAGGATCTCTGCGGTGAGCTATTTATTCCAAGGCCTGCTCAGGTGACCAGGGGACACCTCTTGAGATTAGAGGAAAGGAGGTTTAAACTTCAGCAGAGGAAGGGTTTTTTTACGGTAAGGTCTGTCAAATTGTGGAATTCATTGCCCAGGGAGGTAGTTATGGCAGATACAATGGACACATTTAAGAGAAGATTAGATACATTTCTTTCAAAAGGGAACATACAGAGTTATACTGTTTATCAGTAGGCAGATCAGGAAGGTCTGATAAAGACTAATTTAATTGGTAGCAGGAAAGCTATAAAATTCTTAGTTACTGAGGTATGAAGCGAAGGTTGAACTTGATGGACTTGTGTCTTTTTTCAACCTAATTTACTATGTTACTATGTTACTATGTTACTAATTCAACTCAACCAGGAAAAAATCATATGGAGGTGCTTGACTGCACAGATATCTATCTAGGTTATTGTTTCTGTTAAACACATTCCTATAGGTATTGTTTCCAATTAACATGTTCTTAAAATGAATAGGTAAGCATTTTAAATAAAATATCCCCCAGTATCTTTGTAAGTCAATCGAAATGAATGAATAAATAAATAGGGAACATTACACCTACTGCTGCGTAGCAAGTGACATCTTATCATTTTCCATCACAGTCAGAACATGCTTAGAAAAGGCAACGGAAGCACCTGGGAATATTAAGGAAATGCTAATATCCCTTCGGCTACGCTATGATTTTCTATCCATTAATATCTGAATTTCCAGGTTTTCTACTGTAAATTAAGTCAGTACAGAGAGGAACTGTCCTTTTAATGATGAGCCAGGTAGCAACCTTGCTGGGGCTTTCACAGAAATGTTAACGCTTGTTTCATGATTTATTAATTGAGAAACGTTTAATAGCTTTTCAGATCACCGCAGGATATACAACCTGTGCAGCTTCCAATATTATTGGCTCATCATAAGAATGCTGAATCTCAAGAATGAGTGTAACCCTTCCATTGCATGAAAGTTTATTATACTGTGGATGTGCTGTACTAATCCTATTCTATGCTAAAATAGGCACTGGAATCAATTTATTGGTGCTGTACTTGTTTGTTGCCTATGTATTAAGCTATCTATGCTAAAATTATCCCATTTATGCTGCTTGTGCAAAGGGGAGGCTTTTGGAAAAATAGGTAGTTCAGGGCATTCATTTCCTTTTCGTCTTGTGTTATATATACTAACAAAGTGTCAAGGAAATCACCATAAAATGTGTACATTTTCGATACCATGCAATAGGAATGAGTTGAAGGCTTGCATGCATCAAAGTCTTAACCTTTTAAGTGCATTCAAATTCTTAAAGATTGCGGAGTGTGTTCGACAGTATGCACTAAAGTAACCATATGTTCTACATACAACAAAGCTCAAATGCATGATTTTTACCCCAACGTCCAAGGGCAGAGAATGAGTTGCAGTGTTGGATACGGATTGTAATTCAGCTTTATGTAATCCTATATAATAATTCACTAAAAAGTTTGTCACAACGAAGTCATGCGCAGTAGAGATGGCTGCGCGCACTACAGTCATGCGTAATAGAGATTGCCTGTGCCGTGGCTGATATGGAGCAGTGCGCTCAGAATTCAGACCGCTTGGCCCCAGGAAAGTGAGCAGAGAGGACTACGGTCTGAATTCGGAACACCCCAGTCCGTTTCAGCCGCGGCACGTTCGAGCAGTCAGTACTGCGCATGACTGTAGCGGCGTGTACACAGGCTTTAAACTAGTATGATATAAAGGGTCATATTTAGAAAGTAGAGCAAAGCTGGAGCAAAACAGCATTACCACAGGGGCCAAACAAAAATTCACAAATTCTCATTAAGTTAAATTGGTCTATTAACCCCTTGAATGCTAGCTGGTCTCCAACTCATTGCTTAGCAATGCATTTGAGACCTCTCTATCATTCAAGGGGTTAAATGCTCATTTGAATCAATAGTGAGGGCAGTTGGTTTGCCCCAGAATTCCTCTACTTTTCTTTTGACAATACAACCCATACAGTAGGGTGAGCATCACGATTCTGCTCAGATATATTTGGACTTCAGCTCCCATCATCCTTAGCCAGCCACTCATGATTGAGTGGTCTAGGATCCTCCAGCTGCTACATTACAACTAAAAACAATATTAGCCAGTATTTTAGATGTAGGCAGCTTGTGATCATGGGCTGTTGTTGGACTACAAGTCCCATTATCTTCAGCTGACAATTATGAATGAGCAGCAGAGCAGAACCTTCAGCTGTTGTTGATCTACAAATCCCATCATTCTCAGTCAGTCAAGTAAAGATGGTGAGAGTGGAGGCCCTTCAAACAGTTGAAGACATGCAGGTTTCCCCACCCTCACTGAGATAGAGGAGCCCTGAATATACATCAGATTATGTAATGTTATTAACAGATGTTAAAATACTCATTATGAATGACATCATCACGCTCTGAAACTCCTTGTCCTTGGGATGTCAGCAGCCTTCTAAATACACTGGAATAAACATTATGTATTTAACTTGTTCTGCCAAATAACTACACATCTTATGGGGGCTCCTTATGTATAGAGTCACTTGTGATACTTTTGTGTGTATGTAAGAAAATTGAGTTTGACACAAAGGTATACATTTCAGCCAAAGTGAGCTTGAGGGATTTTTGCAGCAAGTATATGGATGGAGCGAGATATAGAATCTGATATAATATATAAACAACCTCTCTGGTAATCAAAGGGTTAAATACCTCATGTAATCCCTTTGCAAAATGGCACGCAAATCTACATAGATAAGTCTTGACACATTAAGAAACATGGAAAATCCTTTAATGTATGAGAAACAGAAATGTACATTTATATTGTGCAACCTTTAAAGGAGCACTTTTTCTGACACAAGTTGCTATTATATGTCTATTATGCAGACAAGCACACATAAAAAATGCAATAGTGTTTTTGGCAGCACTCATGGTTGTTAGGCATAGTGCCTGAGTACAATCTCCAAGTGTCCTGACATATGTGCAGCAAAGTAATAGGATGCACTCTGTATGCAGTGAAAACAGTTAACAAGTAAAAGTTGCTCCTGCTTTAACTGCATGAGGAGTCCTGTGAGTGTATCACCATTTTGTTATTATCACAATAGAGGATAATAGTTTGCAAGGATTGTCAGCTCTGGGGAATGGTATTGAATAAGCACTTCTCAAAGGCTAAGCTGTTCCAAAGTAACACCCACAAAGCCTTTGGTACTACCATTTCAACTAAAGCTACTAAAAGTCAATACTAGGGGTGGGCGAAAGTTCTCGGTGTGTTCCCGCGAAAACCACGTTGTTGTTTGCTTTTTCACAGGAAAATCCACTTTAAAACCAACAATTAAAATTTTTGAATTTTTCATTCATTGGCCAAAATTTGTCGCCATTTTATCAATGGCTAGAAAGTTTCCGCCCATTAATTTACGTGGTTTTCTCTTTTTCACTATAATAACATGGCTTATTCGAGGAAGTGTTACACAGTAGAAGCAGATACAAAGTGAGGTAGATGTGCTGTGCTGTTCTGCTGTGTATTTATATCAAAATTGAGGCAGGAAAGGCTCATTTTGACTGCTATCACTATGAGCAGGTTTAAAACTAATAAAAGGAGTAACTGCAAGGACCATTATGTGTCCACTGAGTCTGAGTCTGAGGAGGAGGTGAGCACTGCAGAATGCTGGCCAGTCCCCCTAAATCACCCCAAGGGTTTTTAGGGAAGTTAATGTCAAGGGAAGAACAAAAGAGTAGTAGTGAGAGCAGGACAGGTCAGCTGCCTGTGTCTGCTGCCAGACATGCTATGCCTGCTGCCAGATATGCTTTGCCTGCTGTAAGATGTGCTGTGCATGCTGTCAGATGTGCTGCCCCTGCTGCCAGTGCCACCACCAGTGCTGTGCCTGCTGCCAGTACTACCCCTGCTGCCACCAGTGCTGAACCTGCTGCTTGTGTGTCTTGTAATACTCAAGAGGGGGAGAAGGCGAAGATGATGCCAAGTGTGACAGCAGGGGACCCTAAGTGACACTTGCCATCCCCAAGCAGTACAGCCAGTGCTGTCACTGCTACTGCTAAGTCCCAGCAGCTTGTTAGCATTAGGAGTGAAGGAATGGGTAATCAATATCCTCATATTAATAGTGATTGTGAGGAGGAAGACTCAGAGGCTAAAATTGATGTGGTTGGTGTTGGTAATATTAGTAGTAGTAACAGTGATGGTGAAGCAGCTGTTGGGACTAGTGTTAGGAGGGTGGTAGGAGAGGCAATTGAGAGCATCCAGACTAGTGGTGAAGGGAGCCCACACCATTCCCCTGACCCTGGGAGTCCCCTTCCCCCCACAGCATTGTCCATGTGGAACATGATCCTGAAGAAGGCAGAATTGTCACCTCCGCAATAATACCACCACCACCAAGAGCACAGATCAGTTGCCTGTGTCTGCTGCTACTGCTGCCAGTCTGCATTCTTCACATCACCAAGAAATGTCAAGTGTGACAATAGGGAACCCTCTGTCACATTGCTCGTCACCGCCTCCAACCAGCAGTGAGCATTTGGAATTTGAGGAATTTGCAACTGCTCTAATTCCTGCTGCTGCTGCTGCTGAGTTGCAAGTGCAGCAGGTTGCTGAGGAGCAGGCTAGTGTGCTACAGACCACCATGGGCACAGTGGGAATGGGGTAAACAAGTGATTCGGGACTAGGACAGGTTTCACTTGCCATTGGCAGCAATATTCCGATTCCTAGTCCTAGTTGCAGTTCTGATTCTGTGGCAGTAGCATCAATAGCAGCAACATCATCTTCTGCCACAGACGGTGAAGGGGAATGTGAAGGAAAAGAAGAAAGAGGCCATCCTTCCCCACTTTTCCCTCTCCCCTGAAATCATGGGTGTGCGACTATATTTCTCTTGGGGCATGAACAGTGCAGTCATCAACAACGGCACGGTGCACAATTTGTGAGAAGTCGGTGAGAAGGAGAAAGGAGGGATCGCGTCTTGGTACAACCGCCCTGATAACAGACACCATGACATTTATGTCAAACATGTTAAAGACAAACACACACCATAGAAATTGACCACCGCTGTTGCTGTACCCCCTGACTCTCCAGAAAGGTAACAAGAGGTGAGGCAGAGGTCAAAGAGGAGGAAGTATAGAAAAACCCAGGCAGAGACTGGAACTTCCATGATGAGCAAAACAACTAGCTCACCATCACCTTCTTCCTCTAGATAACTACATCTTCTGCCAATCCACCTTGTTTATCGTTACCTCCCCTGCCAAATTATAGCCACTCTGTTGATGTTAGGATGTGGCAGTTCATTTCCACCCATTGCACACTGTGTGGTGCACTGACCACACATGCCAGTGTGGCTGTGGAGAATGACAAGCAGGGCATCAAGTGACATATGAGGAGATTCCACCCTCAGAATATGCTAAGTAGGTGGCAGAAAGGTTTCATCATTATTATTACTGTCAGCAAGTTGTCATATCTCCTTAGCGGAGTGTAGACAAGGGGTATAGTGACAGTGGCAGTACTTGGGATCTAGTGTCATGGTGTTTAGATAGAGTTGTGCTCCCAATAAATGTGTAAATTCAAAGTTCCCATTGATTTCAATGGAATAAGCAAGACGAAAAAAGCAGAAAATCTGCAATTTTCATGGGAAATTATTCACAAAGCGGGAAGTGCCATTATTCGCCGATTACCACCATGCCAAGGCCTATAAATGGTTGTCATTGTACAGGACCAGTCACTGATGCCACTGAAGGCAGGAATAAACAATTCTGAGTAGTTTGGACCATGCCATGGTCATGAAGATTCTGTCCCCTGTTGAGCATGTGTGACACCTTATGAGTTGCCACCTCTACTGGAACATTTCTGTGTACATCCTACAGGAGCTGTGTGCCAGAGCTGATGCTGCAATGTTCCATATTTCACAATAAATGATTCACAGTCTTATTGATGGTATGCTTCATTGTAGCTCCACCTCTATCATCTTGAATGTAAAGCACATGTCTCTCATATTGCGCCTTACACATATACTGTTTGTGATCCCACATCTGGTTCCTGGAGCTGTATTTTCAATATTGAGCAGTGTAATACTGAAATTAAGTGCCAGCATATTCTGCAGCACTATACAACAATTAAGCAAGAGAATAGAACAATATACAATGGGATAATAATAATATACGTAAGGATATTTGTAAACAACATTAAAGGGATAGTAATGTTTCAAAATAAAAGCATCTCCAGTTAATCTTCATAGAATTTGGGTCATGGAGAGTGTTATTTCAATACTGTCAGAGTTGTAGTTCAAGAGTAATTGAATGATAAAGTATCCCCCTCCTTCCCTTTTTACTGATGTAACACTGCTCAAATCAGAGCAGCAAGGTGGTGTTCAGATGGCTTGTTGAGAGGGACAATCTTCAGTTCGCATAAAGGAAAAACCTGAAAAACCTGTCAAGGGGGACAGGGTTTTCATTGTTCTCACAGTAAGAAGATTGTCACTTGCTGTGTGCTATCTGGTCTTAACACCAGATTCCACATCTGAGGGGAGGGGACTTACACTAGGTAAAAGGGATGGGAGGGTGATACTTTATCATTCAATTACTCTTGAACCATGGCCCAAATACTATGACGGTTAATTGGGGCTGCATTTATTTTGAAACATTACTTTCCCTTTAAATGAGCCCTTCTCACTAGAGCTTACAATCTATAGGAAGATAGGGACTGATACAAAAAGTTCTAAGTGCTTGGAGTTGCCAAACAGTTCAACCACAGATCGGGACAATAGGAAGAGTAAAATAATAAGATCACTAAAGACCAGAAGGGTAGAACCTTAATCTGATAGTATCATGGTGTCACATCTGTGCGTCTACCTCTCTGGGCATCCAGTCATTCCCCCGTCTCCCCGCACGGCTGCATGATGTCACAGTCGCGCCTCCATCAGCCATTGGTGCATGGCCATGCCTCCATTCTTCCTTAGTCATGATTGGTCTATTTCCCTTTTTAAACGCACCTCCTGTTCCTCAAGCTGTTTTGTTGTTTATAGTTTTTGCTTTGCATCCAGTGTATTTGACCCAGCTTTGGCTTCTGACGACTCTTCTCTGCCTCACAATTTTGATCTTGTTGCTGTTCTGGTTGCTGACTTGGCTTCCCTTCTAGACTTTGGCATGTGTCCTGATTTTCTGTACTATGCTGCTCGCTCTGGTTCTGACTCGGCTTGTTCCTGACTTCATCTATGGTTCTTATTTGCTTCATTCCTCCTGTTCTGGTTTTGACTTTGGCCTGCCGATCTTCAATAAATGCTGTTGAGTCTCTGATCTTGTTTTATCTTAACCTTGCAGAAGCAATCAAAACAGACTGGAGATGGCATTTTAGTTGCATCCAGTGTGAGAAAGTGATGGATGTTGAGATGTTTCTGCAATGAAGGTAGCAGGATATGGGACGTGGGGAATGAAAGACAGAGCAGAGTCAGGGATGACTCCAAGGCAATAATTTTGTGGGTGGGAATTTTAGATGAATGATTCAACGTGAGAATAACTTTGGGGGGGGGGGGGTTGTGAATGGGGTAAAAAGGAGGCATTCTATTTTGGATAGATGGAGTTTTAGATAAAAAAGACATCCTGGCAGAGACTGCAAAGAGGCATCTGGTAACCCAATCTATAAGAGAGAGAGTGATGTCAAGGAAGGAGAAATATTAAGGATGTACTGGAACCCAAATTAAAACATTACATTTCCTACAGAGGAACTGGAGACTGAAAACTGATAGGAGTCCAGAACTCAGCCTTGAAGAAGAGTCCTAGCTGAAAGAGTGAGCAGAGGGGAAGTAGTTCCTGAAAATTAAACACTACAAAGAGTGACCAGATGGGATACAAACCAGTGTGTCACTGAATCCAGTGGAACAGAGGGTCTGGATAAGAACTGGGTGATCTACTGTGCCAAAAGCAGCAGGGAGGTCAAAAAGTAATAGTTATGATTAGTGGTTCTTTGCTCTGGCTAAAAGCAGATTATTATTATTTAGAAAATGTTTTAACAGGAAGAATACATTGTGATTTGTCTCATTTTCAAGTATGTCCTGATATCAATGATCATTTTATTAAGAGTATTTTCTATTGAGGGATGGGAGCTGAATCCAGATTGTATAGAATCCAGAGGTTAGTGGGAAGTGAGATACAAGTCTCTCAAGGAGCTTTGAGGCAAAGGGAGAAGAGATATAGGATGCTGGTTAGAGACAGAGGATAGGTTAAGTGAATGTTTTTTTTTTTTTTTAGGATGGGAGCATATTTGAAGGCATCTGAAAAAGTACCAAAGGAGATCGAAAGGTTGAAGAAGGAGACCAATGCTGGAGTAAGCACATAAAGGAAAATGAGAAGAAGTTGTAGGGTTGAATTAGGATAACAGAAACCACCCACCAGAATAACTTATTCTATTATTGAGGTTAAAGTGCTGAGGGTGCTTGTGGAAGTGGGCATGGAAGAAGGTTGGGTATAAGGAAAAGGGTGGTATTGCATGTTGATCTTACCTTTAAAACGCATGTAAATATCTTGACAGTGAAATGTGTTGACATAATATGTTGGGTTGGGCACAGAAGGGAGTTAGTGGACAGAGAGTGGATGAACAGGTGAAGCAAGCTTGTTTAGCAAGACAGAGGGCAGAGTAGTAAAAGCTTAACATGCATTTTTAGTGCTGCAAGTCTTCAACAGACCACAATTTCTACAAAATCTATAGTTTGGGAATACATTCAGTAGTATCTGGTCTGTTCAGTGAGCCACAGAGTACAAAAGAAAACACCCATTGATGTAAAAAGGGATCAAGGGATCTCTCTCTCTCTCTCTCTCTCTCTCTATATATATATATATATATGTATATATATGTCTCACAATCTAAATGACAAATACCCATTTGCAACTACAGTTCATGTTATTTTCAAAATTCTCATCCTAATCTGTATTGTTCTATCAGGCTATATGTAACATGCGCTTACACACACACACACACACACACACACACTGAATTTTGGTATTAGTGCTCCTTTAACGTTTTACACTTCATATGCATAAATACATAGGCTGTATTTGGATTCCTGCATTCATGCTGGGTGTGTGCTACTCAGCAACAGCTGCACATCCCAATCCCATCTCCATGAACAGCTGCAATGGCAGAGGGGAGATCTCTGTACACCTCTGGCAGAACTCACAGCTATTAGCTCGCTCCATCATTTCTTGTCTCCCTTCCTCATGCCTCATGGGTATATGCCTTTTAATAATTTATATACATATCCACTCTCAACAGATGCAGTTTAGCCCTTTCAATGCCAGAGAGGCCTGCAACAACTGATCCACATATATACACTCACTATAGATGCTGTTTAACCCCTTACATACCACAGAGGGGTGTAACACATCATGGAACAATGCATTAAGCACTTTCCTGACATTTGAAGTGTTAACCATTTCAGCCCTCTGAGACCAAAGTAGCATGTTTCTGGTTCCTCTTTGTGGTAGGTAAACAATCCTATAATTTGTATATTTCCTAAATAACTGCCAGAGATGAAAGGCAGCTTTCTACATCTGGTAGTACATTACAAACAGGGCTGGATATGTAAAGAAGAAAATAAATAGAGGCTGAGATTAAAGCAGGAAATTTAGGTCAGCAGATCCATTTACCTGATTCCACACATATTTCCAAGAGTTATAGATTATCTGTGTTTTGCTTCCTGGTGAGACACTCCTATGAAGATCTTTTTTTTCCACCAGATATTTCCACCTGGTGATATGTCAAAGAATGGAAAAGAAAAGTTGATATTTAATATCAGATTTTTTTTTAATGAACAGATTGAATTAACCATGCATATGTTTATTTGGGTTCATATAATTGTATTTATATTGTACAGGAATCAATCAGCAAGATCAAGTAAAAAAATAAAAAAATGAAACAAAACATTGCATGTTAGCCGCCTTCCAAATTCCAAGCATTTTATGTTATATATCAGATACATATGTGCATTTTTATGGATTCTGAAACTGGGCTGTTTCTTGGATCTCTCTTTCTGTATAGGTTTGAGCAGGAGAGCTCAGTGGTTCCCAAATGACCATGGGCTAAAGTTAACCCAGGCATGACAGATGTTGAGGACTGCAACTCCCATCTTTTCCAGCCATACAACCCAGGGTTTGATACTATTAGGTCCAGTAAAACAAATGTTATCTCCAAAATAAGCCCAGACAGGAAAACATACCCATTTTCCAGAGTTATTCTATCAGCTTACCAACAGACTCAGGAGCGTATGCAACACAAATATGACTTGTTGGCTTTTGGTTTGCTTTTATTTGGGTAATACTTGTTCAAATCCTTTCCCAAATGGAGGTGGTGTGGCTTGGAGGTGTGGTTACACAGGCCAAAGAATGTGCCCAGCAGTAATCTCACCTCTCAGCCAATCAACATCAAGATGAATGGGTCATGCATGTGCATAACATCACCCCTCCATCTAGCCAATCATGCTGTTTCATTGATTTCTATGGGAATTAATCTAGCGACTGTTGTGGTTTTTTTTTTTTTTCTCTCGATTATTGGTCATAGCACAGAATAGAAGACCAAACTGTGACATAAACCTCCCTTTACCATGTTTTTTTTCTGTTGGCCCTGATAGAATCGACTGCCTAATGTATTATTAGTGCAATGTGCAGACCAGTTGCACCATTATTAGTAGGAGATTAGCACAACTACTTCCATAAGATGGGAATTTAATAGTAATGTTATTGAAAGGATGAGTTGTTGCATGAATATCTCAAGTTGCAAGATCCATAGCAACATAACATTACAACAAAAAGATCTTGGCAAACAAATATTTTTGAAGTTTGTTACTCAATTGATAAACAAGGGTGGATCAGTGTATGCAATAATATAATTGTGTTGCAGTAAAGCGGCTAATACTATACCACATAGGAAACCTAAGATGCATATTTTGGGAATGAAGTCAAAGGTAGTTGACTGGACAAATAATTGGATGAGGAAAGGGAACAGCGTGTCATAATAAATTATATTTCAGTGGAAGGATGGCTTACTATCCCACAGTGGCCAGTTCAATATCTTCATTGGTGACATTACTGGTGTTGTTCAAGTTAAGGTATTGCCTTATACAGATTGCACCGTCATTGACCTTGGTGTTTGAGCTCCCTTTCCACCTTGTTCTTGCCATTAGCTAGCTGCCCTTTGTATTCCTCTCTCACTCCATAGCATTAGCCTGTTCTTCGAGCTCGCATCCTGCTTATAGAGTTCCAGTGTTTGTCTCTCCTGATCAGACATTGCTTTCTTGTTCCAACTTGGCACCCAACTTGACTTTTATTCCTGGCATAGACTTCGGTTTCCAGTTTTGACTAAGGCTTTTTGCTCTGAATTTGTACCTCTATATCTGATCTGGTTGTCCTACTGCTTCCCATCAACTATCTTCTACGGATTCGCCTTGCTGTACCTTGCTTTTCCAGAACTCAATCCCCAATTCTCCCCTCTTTCTTGTTCCTTTCTCTGATCTTGCTACCTTCTCCTTCTTTTCTAATTTCTGCTTTCGAACTCAGTCCTCTATCTGGTCTGCTTCTCCTTCCGCCTCCACGTAGCTCTTGTTTTTAGATTTTCCCAGGTCCATATTACCTTGTCTTTTACTCTTGCCTTTTAAAGGGGCATTGTCTTTTTCTTTCAGTTTCCTCCTTAAAGCTATACTATCTTATTTCTCTTAAAGGGGTATTCCTCTTTAGTCTTTCTCTTTCTCTCTTTGGGATATTCCTTTCACTCTACTCTCACTCTTATTATTCTCTCTCTTCTTCTTATCCCCTTGTCTATGCTTCTATCTTTCTTTTTCTGTAGCTTTCGTGCTTTCGCTCTTGCCTATTTCCTTCTCTCTTTCTGAGGTCAAATGAAGGTCAGCTGTTGTTGCCTGATCCTATCTCCTCCAAGGCTTCAGAGTTATCCACCCAGATACATTCCAAGCTCAACTGGGAAGGAATTATCTGACCTTGCTGTCACAATCTTTAGTCCAGCTACAACTGCTGCAAAGGTAGCTCGGATGCTGATGCCAATCCTTAGCACTGATCTCTAGCTTCAAATCCCAGTTAGAGTATTATGGGGCTAGGCATGTGTGGCAGTGGATCCAACAGACCTTTCACAGGAACACCAACAGAAGGTGCTATCATATCATTCATTTCACCTGCAGAGTTGTAAATTAAGCTATCTTCTACCCTTGCACACAGAAAAAGTGAGATAAGTTGGATGACATATAACAATTATATATATATTTAGTACAAAAAGACCCCCTTCCCAGCTGACCTATATAACATTTCAATTTTAATTATGGGTTGATGTTCTGCCCACATAAAGTTATATATCTTGTTTTGTATCCTAAGAAATTCTGATTTATTTAGCTCTGTAGGTAAAACACTAAACCTTTATAGAATCTTCAGTAAAATAACCAGTTTAACTGTGTCCACCCTCCAAAAAAAGGAGATAATTAGTGTTGAGCGAGCATGCTCGGCCGATGCTCGGATCGGCTCGAGCATCGCTCTGCTCGGCACATGGCGGTACTCGTACGAGTACCGCATGTGCTCGCCCGCCATGTTCGGGTCTCCTCCCCGCACGTTTTGCGGCTGCTGCGCAGCCAATAAACGTGCAGGGAGGCTCTGACATCGGTGTAATGCCAGCAGCCATGTTGGCTGCTGGCATTACACTGATTGGCTGGCCAGAACCCGTGGTCAGGTGCTGTATAGCACCTGACCAGCGAGTTCGGCTCAGTCTGAGCCAGGGAGAGCTGAGGATAGGAAGGGAAAGGCAGTGTAGGGAGGAAAAAAACAAAAATTGTGAAAAAAAAAGAACCAAAAGTCCTTTTTAGGACTACTGTGTGTGGGGGCAGCAGGTTATTTGGTGTGGGGGGAAAAAAAAAAAAAAAAAAAAAAAAAAATATATATATTCTGTTTAGTGTGCAAAGTTGCAGATTAGAGCACATTCTGTTTAGTGTGCACAGTTGCAGATTAGAGCACATTCTGTTTAGTGTGCAAAGTTGCAGATTAGAGCACATTCTGTTTAGTGTGCAAAGTTGCAGATTAGAGCACATTCTGTTTAGTGTGCAAAGTTGCAGATTAGAGCACATTCTGTTAAGTCTTCAAACTAAAATATCAAAGTCACGTATTCCATTCAGTGTGCGTCGCCGCAGTTTAGCAGCACATTCTGAGTACTGTGCAGAGTTGCAGAATAGGAAGAAATACTGTTAAGTCTTCAAACTAAAATATCAAAGTCACATATTCCATTCAGTGTGCTTCGCCGCAGTTTAGCAGCACATTCTGTGTACTGTGCAGAGTTGCAGAATAGGAAGAAATACTGTTAAGTCTTCAAACTCAAATATCAAAGTCACATATTCCATTCAGTGTGCTTCGCCGCAGTGTAGCAGCACATTCTGTGTACTGTGCAGAGTTGCAGAATAGGAAGAAATACTGTTAAGTCTTCAAACTCAAATATCAAAGTCACATATTCCATTCAGTGTGCTTCGCCGCAGTTTAGCAGCACATTCTGTGTACTGTGCAGAGTTGCAGAATAGGAAGAAATACTGTTAAGTCTTCAAACTAAAATATCAAAGTCACATATTCCATTCAGTGTGCTTCGCCGCAGTGTAGCAGCACATTCTGTGTACTGTGCAGAGTTGCAGAATAGGAAGAAATACTGTTAAGTCTTCAAACTCAAATATCAAAGTCACATATTCCATTCAGTGTGCTTCGCCGCAGTTTAGCAGCACATTCTGTGTACTGTGCAGAGTTGCAGAATAGGAAGAAATACTGTTAAGTTTTCAAACTCAAATATTAAAGTCACATATTCCATTCAGTGTGTTTCAACGCCGTTTAACAGCCTATTCTGTGTACTCTACAGAGTTGCAGAATAGTAAGAAATACTGTTAATTTTTCAAACTCAAATATCAAAGTCACATATTCCATTCAGTGTCTTTCACCGCCGTTTAACAGCCTATTCTGTGTACTCTGTACAGTTGCAGAATTATAAGAAATACTGTTAAGTTTTCAAACTCAAATATTAAAGTCACATATTCCATTCAGTGTCTTTCACCGCCGTTTAACAGCCTATTCTGTGTACTCTGTACAGTTCCAGAATTATAAGAAATACTGTTAAGTTTTCAAACTCAAATATTAAAGTCACATATTCCATTCAGTGTGTTTCAACGCCGTTTAACAGCCTATTCTGTGTACTCTGCAGAGTTGCAGAATAGTAAGAAATACTGTTAATTTTTCAAACTCAAATATTAAAGTCACATATTCCATTCAGTGTCTTTCACCGCCGTTTAACAGCCTATTCTGTGTACTCTGTACAGTTCCAGAATTATAAGAAATACTGTTAAGTTTTCAAACTCAAATATTAAAGTCACATATTCCATTCAGTGTCTTTCACCGCCGTTTAACAGCCTATTCTGTGTACTCTGTACAGTTCCAGAATTATAAGAAATACTGTTAAGTTTTCAAACTCAAATATTAAAGTCACATATTCCATTCAGTGTGTTTCAACGCCGTTTAACAGCCTATTCTGTGTACTCTGCAGAGTTGCAGAATAGTAAGAAATACTGTTAATTTTTCAAACTCAAATATTAAAGTCACTTATTCCATTCAGTGTGTGTCACCGCCGTTTAGCAGCCTATTCTGTGTACTCTGCAGAGTTGCAGAATAGTAAGAAATACTGTTAAGTTTTCAAACTCAAATATTAAAGTCACTTATTCCATTCAGTGTGTGTCACCGCCGTTTAGCAGCCTATTCTGTGTACTCTGCACAGTTGCAGAATAGGAAGAAATACTGTTAAGTTTTCAAACTCAAATATTAAAGTCACATATTCCATTCAGTGTCTTTCACCGCCGTTTAACAGCCTATTCTGTGTACTCTGTACAGTTCCAGAATTATAAGAAATACTGTTAAGTTTTCAAACTCAAATATTAAAGTCACATATTCCATTCAGTGTGTTTCAACGCCGTTTAACAGCCTATTCTGTGTACTCTGCAGAGTTGCAGAATAGTAAGAAATACTGTTAATTTTTCAAACTCAAATATTAAAGTCACATATTCCATTCAGTGTCTTTCACCGCCGTTTAACAGCCTATTCTGTGTACTCTGTACAGTTCCAGAATTATAAGAAATACTGTTAAGTTTTCAAACTCAAATATTAAAGTCACATATTCCATTCAGTGTCTTTCACCGCCGTTTAACAGCCTATTCTGTGTACTCTGTACAGTTCCAGAATTATAAGAAATACTGTTAAGTTTTCAAACTCAAATATTAAAGTCACATATTCCATTCAGTGTGTTTCAACGCCGTTTAACAGCCTATTCTGTGTACTCTGCAGAGTTGCAGAATAGTAAGAAATACTGTTAATTTTTCAAACTCAAATATTAAAGTCACTTATTCCATTCAGTGTGTGTCACCGCCGTTTAGCAGCCTATTCTGTGTACTCTGCAGAGTTGCAGAATAGTAAGAAATACTGTTAAGTTTTAAAATCAAATATTAAAGTCACATATTCCATTCAGTGTGTTTCAACGCCGTTTAACAGCCTATTCTGTGTACTCTGCAGAGTTGCAGAATAGTAAGAAATACTGTTAAGTTTTCAAACTCAAATATTAAAGTCACATATTCCATTCAGTGTGTTTCACCGCCGTTTAGCAGCCTATTCTGTGTACTCTGCAGAGTTGCAGAATAGTAAGAAATACTGTTAAGTTTTCAAACTCATATATATTAAAGTCATATATATCGTGTAAGATGAAGAAGGCGGGTAAAAAGGGACGGGGAAGTGGACGTGATCCTGAAAGTTCAGGGCGCGGGTCAGGACGCGGAGAAACTGTGCCTGGTGCCAGAGCACAAGAAAGAAAGACATCCACCATACCTAGCTTCATGTCTGATTTCACAGGGCGTCGCAGGACATCACTCTCGAGGTCCGACCAGTGCGAACAGGTGGTCGGTTGGATGACAGCTGATACTGCTTCCAGTCGGTTAAGCACCACCCTGTCTTCCACCAAGTCCACTCTCAGTAGCCAAGAGTCTGGTCAACATAATCCTCACTCTGATCATCCTTCCTCCCACCATACACGGTCTGGTCAAAGAAGTGATCCCACACTGGGATATAGTGATGAGCTCGTCTCATCACCAATCCTTCATTTGACCCTCTCTCCAAGCACGCTTGCAGAGGAACATGACATCTTGTGCCCTGATTCACAACCTCTAGAGGCTACCCAATCACAAGAAGATGACAGATGTGAACGGCATTTAAGGTCAAAGGAAGTAGTGGATGATGATGATGATGATGATGAGACACAGTTGCCATTAAATCAACCACTATTTCCTTCTCAAGACCTTGTTGAGGAGAATGTTATACAGTTGTCAATGACCGAGTATGTGGTGGGATCAAGACTTGAGGAGGATGATCAGAGTGAGGAAGTGGAGGAGGACTTGGTGGACGATGAGGTGACTGACCCCACCTGGGAAGGTGTAGAGCCGAGCGATGACAGCAGTCCTGAGGGTGAGCCATCTGCAGCACCGCAACAGGCTGGAAGAGGCAGTGGTGTGGCTACAGAAAGAAGGCGGACCGCACCAAACCGGCCCGCAAATGTTCCACGGAGCACCCCCTTGCGTAAATCTACCTTGCCAAGGGGTAGGTGTTCCGCGGTATGGCGTTTTTTTAAGGAAAGTGCGGACGACAAAAGATTTGTAGTTTGCAACCTGTGCCACACCAGAATGAGCCGAGGCATGAACACTAGAAACCTCACCACCACCAGCATGATCCGACACATGGCATCCAAGCACCGTAGTAAGTGGGAGGAACGCCTGGATCGCCCATCTGTGTCTGCAGGCCACACCACTGCCTCCTCTTCCCCTGTTTTCGGTGCCGGCCAATCGCCTGTCGAAGGCGCAGGCCCGCATACCTCCCGCCCTGCACCTGTAGCATCTGAAGCACCATCAGCGACCACATCCACTTCCCTGTCCCAGCACAGCGTCCAAATGTCGTTACCCCAGGCATTTGAGCGCAAGAGAAAATACCCAGCCACCCACCCACAGGCCATAGCACTAACCTCACACCTTTCAAAATTACTGGCCATCGAAATGCTGCCATTTAGGCTTGTGGACACTGAGTCCTTCCGCAGCCTGATGGCAGCAGCTGTCCCTCGGTACGCGGTCCCCAGCCGCCACTACTTTTCCCGGTGTGCCATCCCCGCATTACACCACCATGTGTCCCGTAACATCACCCGTGCCCTGACCAACGCAGTTACTGGGAAGGTCCACTTAACGACTGACACATGGACAAGTGCTTGTGGCCAGGGACGCTACATTTCCCTGACGGCACACTGGGTGAATGTCGTGGAGGCTGGGAGCGACTCGGACCCTGGGATGGCACGGGTGCTACCCACGCCGAGGATTGCGGGCCCTACCTCCATCAGGGTTTCCACCAGCACCTACGTTATTGGCTCCTCCTCCTCCGTTTCCACCTCCGAATTCTCTACACACACCGCCACTCCCCCATCAGCCAGTAGCTGGAAGCAGTGTAGCACTGCAGTGGGGAAGCGTCAACAGGCCGTGCTGAAGCTGATCTGCCTTGGGGACAAACAGCACACGGCCTCAGAGCTGTTGCAGGGGATTAGTCACCAGACCGAGCAGTGGCTCTCGCCACTCAACCTGCAAGCAGGCATGGTTGTGTGTGATAATGGGCGTAACTTGGTGGCGGCTTTGGAGCTCGGCAAGCTCACACACGTACCATGCCTAGCGCATGTATTTAATTTAGTGGTGCAGCGATTTCTAAAAACCTACCCCAATGTGCATGATCTCTTGACCAAGGTGCGCCGCGTGTGTGCACATTTCCGTAAGTCATCTACAGCTTCGGCCGGCCTGTTGAAGCTGCAGCAGCGCTTACAATTGCCAGCTCACCGGCTGCTGTGTGACGTGAGCACGCGCTGGAACTCCACCTTCCACATGTTGGCCCGGCTTTGTGAGCAGCAGAGGGCAGTAGTGGAGTACCAGCTGTTACACGGTCGTCGCCTCTCCGTTCAACTTCCTGTAATCAGAAGTGAGGAGTGGGAATGGATGTCAGACCTCTGCGAGGTTTTACGCAATTTTGAGGAATCGACACAGATGGTGAGCGGCGATAACGCTATTATCAGTGTAACCATCCCACTTCTGTGTCTACTGAAACGCTCGCTGCTCACAATTAAAACCGACGCTTTGCATGTGGAAGAGGTGGAAATGGGGGAGGAAGAGCTTACACAAGGTGATAGCCAGAGCACCCTCACTTCGTCTTCTCAGCGACAATTGGAGGAGGCGGAGGAGGAGGAGGAGGAGGAGGAGGAGGAGGAAGACACGGTTGCCTCCGCTACAGAGGGTAGCCATGGAACTTTAGTTCCATCTCTTCAGCGTGGGTGGGCAGAAGAGGAGGAAGAGGATGAGGATATTGAGAGTCAGCCTCCTGGTGAGGACAGCGAAATCTTGACTGTTGGTACTCTGGCACACATGGCTGACTTTATGTTAGGCTGCCTTTCCCGTGACCCACGCGTTGTACGCATTTTAGACAACACGGATTACTGGGTGTTCACCCTTCTGGACCCCCGCTACAAAGAGAATTTCTCATCTCTCATTCCTCCGGTGGAGAGGACAAGCAAAATGGTGCAATACCAGAAGGTTCTTGTTGAAAAATTGCTCCAAAATTTTCCATCTGACAACGCTGGCGGCAGAGTACGTGCTACCTTGGCCAACCGAGAAGGGGAGAAAAGGGGAGCACACAGCAGTTCCGAGAAAGGCAGGGCAACACTCTCCAAGGCGTGGGACACCTTCATGACACCCCGCCAGCACCCTCACCCTGATGCGCAGCCTAGTGTCACAAGGAGGGAAAAGTTTTGGAAGATGGTGAAGGAGTACGTAGCAGACCGTGTCAGCGTCCTCAATGATCCCTCTGTGCCTTACAACTACTGGGTGTCCAAGCTGGACACGTGGTATGAACTGGCACTCTACGCCTTGGAGGTGCTGGCCTGCCCTGCCGCCAGCGTTCTGTCTGAGCGGGTATTTAGTGCTGCTGGTGGCATCATAACAGATAAGCGTATCCGCCTTTCCACCGACAATGCTGATAGGTTGACACTTATAAAAATGAACAAGGCCTGGATTTCCCCTGACTTCTCCACTCCACTGGAGGAAAGCCCCGGGGGAACATAAACTCACTTTATATATGTTATTTACAATGATGGGAATACTCTGTATTCCCATTCACCCCTTCCACCCCAAAAACGGGTATATGGTTGACTCTTAATGTTCTCATCCTCCTCCTCCTCTTCCATATGCCCTGGGATATAATTTTTATATAGGGCCAGCTCACCAGCGTGCCCTGGGATATAATTTTTATATAGGGCCAGCTCACCAGCGGGCCCTGTGATATAATTTTTATATAGGGCCAGCTCACCAGCGGGCCCTGTTTGCCAATTTTTATATAGGTCAGCTCACCAGCGGGCCTTCTCATATAATGTTTTATTGGGTCAGCTCTCTAGCGGGCCCTCTCATATAATGTTTTATAGCGTCAGCTCACTAGCGGGCCTTCGCATATAATGTTTAGGATGGTCAGCTCTGCAGCAGACCCTCACCCATAATGTTTTAGATGGTCAGCTCAGCGCACGTTTCCCTCTTAATCATGGCCTCAGTTCTGAAAATCAAGGAAATTTTTGGGAGAATTTGCCTCTGCGCACGTTTCCCTCTTAATCATGGCCTCAGTTCTGAAAATCAAGGAAATTTTTGGGATAATTTGCCTCTGCGCACGTTTCCCTCTTAATCATGGCCTCACTTCAGAAAATCGATGAAATTTTTGGGAGAATTTGCAGATGATATACAAGTAAATATACAGCAAATACTGTTTGGTAACAATTTTTCGCCTAAAGTCGTTTTTATTTTCCTTTTTGTGTGTTTTACGGTCAGTCTGTAAAAATGGCGTACTACGGGCGAAAGATCGTTCCCAGCAGCGATGTTGGAGTCCAAGGTGCATCCAGACATCCTCCCTATGCTGTCCCTGAACCATTTCTGTAGTGTTTCCATCTTTTTCTGCCCTTTTCCTATGGACCAGGCACCCTCCCCTCATCAGAGCAGGGGGTGCCTGGTGTAATGCTCGAGTCCTCCCATTGACTTCAATGGGGCTCGGGTGTTCGGCCGAGCACTCGAGCCTCAGGGGGTGCTCGGTCAGAGCACCCGAACATCCGAGCATTGGGGTGCTCGCTCATCACTAGAGATAATGACAAGCTGGAAAAAGGGAGCATTGCTGTCGAAAGCTTGTCCAATAAAAATGGAGATATTATGACATACTGCAATACTCTTTCATTTACACCAATATACTAAAATGGTACAATTAAGCATATATATGTTTGTGTGTGTGAAAATAGTATAATATTTACTATAATACGTATAATGATCAAAGGATCATTGAACATAGCATAATATTTACTATAATATGTATAATAATATGTAATTTACACACACACACACACTAAACTGTTACATTCAGAAACATATCCTTTTGCTTAAAGAACCGATAACAGCAAAAGTCTTATCACTGGAACAATAATAGTCCAGCAAAAACATAGGAATGCTTTATTCATTAAAAATGGGGTGTCTCAAAATAAAATGTCCTTAACTGTGATGGAGTTAAACACAAAAACAACTATGCATTTATAAATATATTAGTAAGATGTAGAGGAATTTACTGCTGTATTCCATTTTTTTCGTTTTAAGATAATGAGTAATTGATAACTTAGAAATTTAAATATCTGACCTGATTCCCCAAAGACACCTCAGAAAAACACACACACACGCACCACACACGCAAACCACCACACTCATACACACAAGCCTGCACCACACACGCAGAACACATGCATATACTCACACATGCACCACACATGCATGCATGCACACACACACACACACACACACACACACACACAAGTATCCACACACATTATTAATGATATTTATTTATACATTGCCAACATATTGTTAAAAAATGTACAAAGAGGAGCAGATGAAAAAAGGATTTTTACAAAATGTACAATCATTAAAAACGAAATGAAGGTCATACTGAGACATTTTATATTTGTTGATGAATTGTCATATTCCCATTGACAAAAACAGCTAATTAACAGCACCATAGGAATCAAATTAAAATTTCCAAAATCTCACTGATTTAAATTGGTCTTTTAACCTCTTGAATGTTAGAGAGGTCTCCAACAAATTTACTTTTTTTGCTTAATATTTATCAAACCAGCTGTGAGTGCTTATAAATAATACTCCATTTGATGCAGACAGTTGGAGGTTATTAAACAAGCAATAATCTTACTCTTTGGGGGATTTATAAAAGTGGAGTTAATCGAAAAAAAGAAGCATTAAAATAACTGTAAGATTGTCTCTGGTACCTATAAAAATATTAAGGGCAATTTAGAGGACATAATGCTTTATAGTAAGTGTAAAAAAAATGGAGTTAGGAAGTTTGTAAAAAGTGGTGCAGTGTATTTATAAAGAAATGTTGCTATTTGCGACAATTTAGCGACATAATTTTCTCCAGACATTTAAGGCTATGTCTGACCGGTTCTTAATTTTTATGGTAACCAGATTTATAAAGGTAAGTAGAATACTTTATAAATACCAACACTCGTAATAAGGAATAGACATTTTAAGTATCCTTTCACAAAAACAAACAAGAACACTTTTCATAAATCTCCCCCTTTGGACCTTACACTCTAAGGAAAACTATAACAGTTGTGGTGCAAACCAACTATGAAGCAATGCACTGGAGCACTCTCTACCAGTAAAAAACTGAAAATTGTGGGAATTTTCATTTGTGTCCTATGGTACAGTTGGTTACCTCCAAAATAACTTCTATTTTCTTTTGTGCATAAGACCTTGTGCTTTCTGTAATCACATGTATTCAGTTTTTTCACTTTCTTTTCCAATTGTCACTCTGCCAGGGAATGAAAGTCAACACACAGGAGAGGACGAATACAGAGTACAAATCTGAGAATCTGGTGTCTGAACCCTTTGCCAATAGCCAATGAGGGATCTTTATTAGGTGTGGTAGCTTGGACGAGGGTTGGACAACCTAAGACCTTCCAGCTGTTGGGGACTATATTTCCCATCTTCACTGTTCAACCATCAGTTGGTGGAATAACCTGGCACTAGTGGTAGACTGGTTTGAAGGCAAACTGAACTATTTGACTGTGTACTGTCTAAATTAATTAAAAGCACAATCGGGTGAATGTATATCTTGATTTAATTCAATAACAAGTTCTAGAATTGGCATTCTATCTCTACACCTGGGTAACATCAATTCAAATTATTAAATTTGATGTGGGCATCATCCCTAGGATACACCAGCTGCTTGCTGTTTGGCAGGAGAGCACTGATAGCGTAACCCCTTGGACGCTGGAGTATCTAAGGTGTTAAATGCCCCTTGAATCCCAAAAACATGAGATCAGGGTGAACCTGAATAAGTCCATAATTAATTAATTTGCCACTCAATGTCCCCCCTCACCAGGCTCACAATGACAAATATACAATGACTCAACCTCCTGCTCGGCACTTATTGTCCTCACCGGGCTCACCATGACAAAAAATCTGGGGGTATTTGTCCCCCGTATCTTACCCCGTCTCTACACTCTTGTGTGCTAGACAAACAGATCATCAAATAGCTCAAACTCTTTTGAAACTAGTGGAAGTATTTTTTCAGGATGCACCCCAGGTAAACTCCTTCTGGACATAATCTTCCAACAAGCGAGGTGGGGGATGTTTTAGCAGCTGCTTCTGTTCTGCTTTATTGGGGTGACTTGCAGTGTGACATTTACACTGGAGACATTTTGATGTTGGCCTTTTGATGCGGGCGACCTTCTGATGTCTCCCTTTTGAGGCAGGCAACATTCTGATGTTGCCCTTTTGAGGGTTGCCATTTAGGTGAAATACAATTGTGATAGCAAACCTGCTGCGTGTATTGTGTATTAGATACATTTATGAATATCTTTTTTCATTTGATTAGATGTTCCTGTCCAGTTCATCTCTGTATGGGTGTCTGAATGATTCCCCTGTTCAGATCAATGTTTTTGATAAAACTTCATCTCTGCCACCCAGACGAGTCTTAGTTTTTGTAACGCACACCACAGAGAGGACCGCGGTCTGAATTCAGAGCACCCTGCTCCATATCAGCCGCGTCACAGGCAGTCTTTACTGCGCATGACTGCGTACTTACAAACTATTTAGTGAATTATTATATAGGATATATTTTTTTTTAGTTGGAATTTAACCTCTCTGTTTCTAGTACAAGCCAATTGCTGCGATTTGGCAATGTTGGGGTTAACCCTGAATGATGGGGATGAGGGGAGGGTGCTAGGGTACATGGAGGATGAGGCAGAGGACCTGGGGGCTATGGTGTCCTCCTGATTTTCTTTACCTGATGCAGCTTTGATTGGGGGGGAGGATTCAATTTTGCAATCCCGTTCAGATTTATGATCAGAATGTGATTGCAGAATTAAACAGATGGAAATATCTGCTGAAGCTAAAAATAACCAGATGACAAATGTTTCTGGGCCAATGGAATCCTGTCCATTATTTTTATATTGGTACCATCTAAAACATATAGCATCCAAGCTAAACCTGAAGTCACATCAAGATTGCAAAAGAGAAAAATGTATGGTTACATATGTAATACAGGTGAGCAAAAAGTCTTATTTTCACAAGGAGTTTTTGAGGAAGAAGTACCATTTTTTTTGGAAGTTCCCACGGATAGAAAATTCATAAAAATTTCTATGTTTTTACTACTTCCAATGAAATTCAAATGCGAACTTGGCAATATTATGCCTATGCTTTCTATCTTCACAACAGTTACCTCTGCAATACTATAAAAACCTGAACTTCCCACAGTACTGTGAGGTTTTAATACATATATATATATATATATATATATATAGGGCCATATGTTCAAAGGGATAATGAGAAAAAATGTCATGTAATGACAAAAATAAGTAATTGTAGGCATGAACGACATATTTTCTATAGAGTATATGACAAAAAACTACTAATGTACATTGTGTACGACACAACTCTAGAATTGACGGGCAAAGGGGCGAGGAAAGGGTGTGGCTAAACTATTCTCCAGTGTTGTATAGAGGAAAAGAAAATTTGTCGTAACTAACAACAAAAAAATGTCTTGCAAGAGACAAAATTTGTACGTTAAGAAAAAAGTGGAGGGAATGTGAAGTCCTGAATGTGAGAATTTTTGTCTTTAGTTAAGACATTTTTGTTGTTAGTTAAGACATTTTGAAAAACATTTTTGTCGTTAGTTAAGATATTTTGTTTGTTGTTGAATACGACAATTTCAGTCAGGACAAACAACATATTTCTGATCACAACTGACACTCTCTGAAAATATTAATGATCCCAAAGACACTGTACTTTGAAAAGCCATTACAAAGGACAAAAGCTATTTCGCTACTTCTTTGAACATATGGCCCTTAGTTTGTATGTCAACCACCACTTTGGCAAGTTTGAAATGCCACTGGCATACTTTTTGGATTTATTGTTGTGCTTTTTTTTTTTTTACTTGTTTCTAACAATTAAGTAAGTCTGCCTTGAGAGAAATAGAAGAACTGCGTAACTTAAAGGGATAGTAATACTTCATTTTAACTTTATTTTATTTTGTAGGCATTAAAAAAACATGAAGAATGATATAAGTCTTATCTCTCAAACCTTTATGGTTTAAGAGATATTCACAAACAAAGTATCCCCCCCCATTCAACCAGATCAGAAGGGAGGTGCCCAGGTAGACTGCAGAGAAGGACAATCTTCAATTAAGATAAGGGAAAAAGCTGAAAAACTTGTCAAGGGGGGAAGGGCTTTCACTGTTTTCATACAAAGAAAATTGTCCCCTTCTGTTATCTGTCTGGTCGTACAACTAGATTCACATCTGAGAAGAGATGGCTTACACTAGGTAAAAGGGGCGGGGAGGGGAAACTGTGCTTGTGAATATCTCATAAACCATAAAGGTTTGAGAGATAAGACTTATATAATTCTTCTTGTTTTCTTAATGCCTACAAAATAAAATACAGTTAAAACGAAGTATTACTATCCCTTTAATTGCTTTAACAACAAAACCAGTGCTGGTGAAGGTGGTGGTGTAAGTGGCTGTGGGTGGGGAACTTGTGAGGACTCTTTGACTCTTGTCACCTCCAACTAACTCTCTCAGTCTCAGATTCTTCATCCTCTATGCTTTGCATTTACTCAGCAGTAGTAGGAGACATTCATGTTAATGTTACTGAGAAAAACATCCCACTACCTGATATATCTAGAACAATACTAATATGTTCCCCTTCACTCTATTCACTTTTAGCATTGCTGCTGCTGCTAGTTATCACACCTCTTATGTACTGCAGGCAGTGTCTCCCAATCAGGCCTCTGGTTGTGCTTCAGGTGGGTTCTCAGTGAGCATGTGCTTAGATGTGATGCTGTTTTCCCCCTGTTCACATATGTGTTAGAGAGACAACATATAGCAACATGTTTAGCTTTTGGGTCCTGAGTGAAGCAGCTCCATAACATAGATTTCATATACTGAGGGGTTTCTGAAGGATGAATTGTATCATCGCTATTACAAGGGATACAAGCATACACACACATGCTATGGGGACAGGGTATCTATCTACCTTTCAGATGACGGTACTTATAAAAAACAGTTAATGATGTTGAATTGATCGCCCAGCAAAAGTACATACACATATTTGATAAAAGTAAAATAAATATTGTGGTAAACATGGTTTTATGCTTTTCACACGCCCTATAATATGTCAGTACAAACTAATGAGTTATTATATTTCTTGTGCTGGCAGTAGGTAATAATTACAGTGTACAGTATTTTTAAAGTGGGGAAAATGTGAAAATGATCCCTATTTTTTCTGTACTTCCACATTCTGGAAACATTTTTACACACTAGCCTAGGGATAGAGAGGCAACCCTCATTATGATGTGACCAGTTATTTACTTTCCAAAATGGAGTGACCTGTCTGCCTTTTCTTTGTCTGTAGTTGCTATGAACATTTTAGCAGGAAGGGAAATTTGAAAAAGAAACATAGTAGGCATGGTTTAACTCTACTGGCAATATGTTTTTTTTTTTTTTAATTTCATTATTGAAAAATAAAACATGTACACAAATATTCATACACAATATTATCACAAAATATATCAAACGCCCCTAACACTTCCCATCCCTTGACCAGAGGACACTTCCAATTCAACTGCCCAGCAAATCCAATAGCTTTACTGGGCCTCAGCAACCACGCTCAGATCATTGGGATCAATTCTCCTCAACCAGCTATCCCTGATATTTCTTTTCCAACCTATGCCTTTTATCCCATACGACATACCCCTTTCCATCTGTATTTGCCATCTAACCTGCCCCAGCACTTCAGCTATCTCCGGAACCAGAGAAGATTTCCACCTTCTTGCCAGACACATTTTAGCAGTCGCTAATATGTGTATAATAATCATCTCATTTTCCTTACTCATCTGCGGCCATTCCAAATTCATCAATATTTTTATCGGGTCTAAATCCAGACCAACACCAGTTAGTCTATCAATCCAACATGTCACCTTTCTCCAATACTCCAAAACTGGACCACAGTTCCACCACATATGTATATAACTGCCTTTATTAACTTCACACCTCCAACACCTATCTGAAGCACCCACATACATTTTGTGAAGTTTATCTGGTATCAAATAACACCTGCTTACCAGTTTAAATTGAGTATCCAATAGATTTAAACAATGCATCTGATTTACTTGAAGCCCTAACCCATTCCTTCACCTCAATTGCTCTCCCAAAGTCCTTCTCCCATTTTTTTAGAACCAGTGGGGGATCTTGATGTCTTATCAAATATTCAAACTTTTCGCAATTAGAAAGCGATTTACGACAATCCTTCATATCAAATAGTTCGTTAAACCTCCTCATTACTTCTCTCCCCCCCAATTCCATATGAGCATTCATAAACCCCTTCACTCTCAAGTACACAAAAACATCTTTATTTTCCAGCTGAAATTCACTCCTCAACTGATGGAAAGGTTTGATCTTGTCTCCTTCAAACAGACTCCCCATATTACTAATTCCAACTCTACACCATCCACAGACCCTCAAATCGTCCACAAAATCATTTAACATTTTCAACTGAAGAGCGGGGCTTATTCTATTTCTCAACTTTAACTGTGTTAAAATTAACTCCCGATTTTTGTTTAAATGTTCCAGCACAGTTGGTATTCTCCTTCCTTCTACCACCTTCTTTTTTAAAGGGGAACTACCACCCCGCAATAACTTTACATTAATTAATTCTTCATCTGGCGACTAGCTGCTTAGTAACTAGTCGCCAGATGAAGAATTAATTAATGTAAAGTTATTGCAGGGTGGTAGTTCCCCTTTAAATCCATTCATCCAAAACCCTGACGCAACACTCTGCAACCCTGTCTGTTCTTTCTCTATAATATACCATTTTTCTTGGTCTACTAGAGAACTGTGTACCATTAACACATGAAATATCCGACTGACAATAACATCTCTTAATCGCCATAACTCCCAACCCTCTTTCCCATCTTTTCCTAGCCAATATACCCCCACTCAATCTAGGTTTCTTCCCTTCCCACATAAAAAGCTGAAAGGCTGTGTGTACCATACCTAACCAGGCACTAGTAAAATCTAACGGGATCATTCTCCAAATATATAACCATTTTGGTAACACATAATGATTCAAGATATTAATCCTGCCTGTCCATGAAAACCCAAACTTCTTCCAGTCCTTTAAAGATTTATTTGTATACTTCAATAGTGGCCAAACATTAGCTTCTATCAAATTTTTAACCAAAGGCATAATGTTGATCCCCAAATATTTAAGATGTTCTTGCTTATATACTAATCCCGTGTTAGATATTGCACTACTTGAGGGTCAACATTAATAGCCAAAAATTCTGATTTGTCAATATTAATCTTATAACCTGACACCTGTGAATACTCATCTAACATTTAAACAATTCTTTTATAGATATCCCAGTTCTTTCCAACGTAAGAAGGATGTCATCAGCGTACAAATTTAACTTTGCCTGTCCATTATGCATACTAAATCCCCTTATGTTTTCATCCTCCCGTGTCACAATTGTTAATGGCTCCAATACCAGCACATACAGCAATGGTGACAATGGACATCCCTGGTGGGTCCCATTTCCTACCGTGAACCAATAGAAAAGAATCCCTTTCCCAATACCCTTATTTGCTTTCAATATTGGAACCACGTTGGCTCTCAGAAGCTCCTCTGTACACTTGCCCAGTTCTGCCACTGCATTAAATAGCAACGCCAGTTCCCCTTTCAATTCATCTTTTAACAATTTATAATATAAATTAGGATACCCATCCGGACCCGGGGCTGTACTCACTTTTAGCCTATCAATTGCATCGGCCACCTCTGAGTCCGATATTATTTTGTTTAACCTATCTGACTGATCTGCATTTATTCTCGGGAGATTCCTCTTCCCAAAATATTCTGATAATTTTCCGTCTGTACCCCCTTGTTGCAGATTATATAGACCCTGATGGTATTTAGCAAAGGCTTCCTCAATATCATCTGGGTTCTCTTCTTCCACCTCTCTAATCTTTGTTATTAACCCACTTTTATTTTCCTTTTTTAATCTAGTTGTCATGAGTGAGTCTGGTCCATTGCCTCTATGATAACACCGTATATTAAACCGTTCCAGCGCCCTTGCTACGTTATTTATTAATTGTTCATTAATTTGCCCTTCTGTTACTTCTATTCTCTCTGCCTTCTCCCTTGTAGGATTACCTTTGTTAGTACTCTTCACATTAGCTAATTCAATATATAACTTAGATGGAATAGGCAGAGCCTTCTTCGAATCATTAGCAGCAATACTTATCAACTGCCCGCGTATCACACACTTATATGCGCACCAAACACTTTCTACCGACACCTCCCCTTTCCCATTTTCTTCAAAATATTGTTTGGTAGGCTCTCTAATTCTTTCTAGGTTCTCTGGTTTTCTCAACAGCTGACCATCCAATCTCCACCCTCGATTTCTTCTATCATATCTATCTTGATAGTCCTGGCAATATGTTTACCCATAACAATGGGGTACCATTTTCCTTGTGGTATAAATAGGTACGTACTACAGTATGGAATTCAAAAATATTAGCATCTTTTGGGTTTGTAAAAAACAAAACAAAACCAAAACACAACAATTTTTGATTTTTCATGTTCTGGAAGCATTTTGCACAACAGCCTAGTGGTAGAATGAGGTGTTTTACCCTTGGTGGAGCTGCTAATCTGAATACAGTAGCACATTCTAGACTTTTGATAAGATTTCAGTAGAAATATAAAAATCGCATATTTTTTCATGTAGCTCTATCTTCTGAAAACATTTGTGCACACTGTTCTAAGGGTGGAACGGCAAATTACACCTCATTTGATGCAGTGAGTTGTTTTATTTCAAACATGCAATGCTGCCTTGTCTATCTTTTCTCATTGTATGTAGTTGTTACAAAAAAGTGCTGATATGTCATTATTATTGTGGTAATGTCACCTCTTGCAGTATGTAAGCTTATAACAATGTTGTATAATTTTTCTTGATGCCGCTAGCTACCTAACCTAATATGGAATCCCATGGTTTAAAGTGATTTTTATATATATATATGACACAGAGAAAATTTGTTTTTAAAAATATATTGCCTGTGGAGTTAAATGGTTTATTGTTATTTTGTGCCTGACATTCAGAATTGTGCAAGATGGAAACAAAAGAAAATTTTTGAATTCCTGATTTTGATAGGAAGACCTATACATTAAAACACAAGGGGATTTATGCACTAAGGTGTGATAAAGTGGTGATAACATGGAGATTACTTCTCCATTGATATTACTTCACCAGTTCCTATGTTATTCTATACAGCCTATGCATTAAGATCTCCAAAGTTGGAGAAATCTTAGTGCATTGGCTCCATAGAATAACATAGGAAATAGAGAAGTGAAATCACTGGAGATGTCACCTCTGCGTTAACACCTCTTTATTATTAGACTTGTGCACGGACAAAATTTTCGGTAAAATTCAAATTCGGACAAATTTTTTTTCTAATTCGGATGATCCTAATTTTGGACCGGGCCTATTCGATTCGAACGAAATTCTGATCCATTCCGAATTATTCGGCCGAATTTAACATGGGTTAAATTATAGCAGTGCGCCTCCGTGTACGCTACTATCATTCTTTGCAGACAGGGTGTGCATTTAGAAAAAGATCCATCCCAAAAACGGACATTGTCGTACATTGCCAGTCTGTGCATGTCACCTCTACTCCAGCATGGGATGCCCGTCACAATGCAAATGTCGAACATCGAGAACCCATGCCTGCCATTCAATTTAGCATATGTTCGAACATCGAAACCCCATGCCTGTCCTTCAATATAGCATATGCTCGAATATCGAAAACCCATGACTGTCATTCAATTTAGCATATGCTCAAACATCGAAAACCCATGCCTGTCACATCCTACTCAACATAAGTGGTCGACTCGAACATGGACAAACTAAATGTCACATTCTATGTTAGTACATGGGTAAAGATTAAGGTTTCATTTTTTGGTACCAGCCTACCCTACTGTCCCTCTTTAGTACCCAAATTCCTCTCTCTCGTTTTCCTATACTGATTTCCCTTCATATCAGATAAGTCTATGTGTATATACATGGTAGTGTTTCATACTACATCAAGAATAAACATCAATGATTGTAATGTGATAGATGTAATGTGTTAAAAAGAAAAATTGAGACATTCTGTTGTGAACGAACTGCAACAGAAGAGGGGTCCACAGCATTGCCTTAGTATAGCAATATCACCGTTTTCCGTGAGTGTGCAATACAGGGCTCTACGGTAATTGCTGGGCATTTCCCAACGTCATAATCAGGAGATGATGGGAGTTGTATTCTAACTACTGTTAGGAAACACATAAGTGATGCACACTCATCTCCCACCTTGAAATTATTTACACACGAGGCAACTCCCCCAAGTAATACCTAGCCCCTTTCCAAGTGAAAGGACTTCCAGAAAGGCTTCAGATCTCTTAGTGACTCACCTGTTATTGCTAGTCAGCGGGACCCGAAGAGTAGGAGGGGGTGATGCTATGGCTGCAGATGAAGTCTGGCACGGTGCTCTTAGTTGGTCATTCGTCACAATGTTGAAGCTCAGCCCGGCCAGCACCTTCCGGGTGGAGACACCTCACAGCAATCTTGTTCAGGACACATCATGCACTGTCGTGCACTCATACTAGGGATCTCAAATGTTTAGACTCATTTCGTACAGGGGGCACCCTCCTGTATTTGTAAAACCTCTCTAGCAAATCTGGGACGGTAGACCTATTTACTCAAGTCTTGACTTTAGGTGGGCGATAAACAATACAAAATAGGCATAATGTTTCACTATCACATAATTCACGTCACTGAAGCAGCCAGCAGGCATTGCCACTGAGTAAGCATAGGGCTGCCCGGCTGCTGACAGTCACACTGATGAGACACCCTGCAACACAGAACTGGCGGAAGCGCACAAAATAAACATGCTATGGGACGGTAAATTGCCGCCCCTGTCAAAGTGCCGCCTGGGTCCATGGACCCACTGGGACCCATGTAAGGGCCGGCCCTGTATTCGAACAAATACATAATATTTTTTTATATTTTGCACAGGAACAAATATTACTTGCTCTTGCAGTGGCAATAACTGGAACTAATGCTGGCTGCCTACCTATGCCTAGCCTAATGCTACCTGCCTGCCTACACAACAACTGGACACTCTCTGATCTCTTCTTCTCTCTCTGAGCTCCAACAACGCAATAAGGAAATGCAGGCTGTCTGTCTGTGTGACTGTGTCATTAGTCCAACCCCCATGATGAAACGAAGAAGGCTATTCAAATACAGACAAAAGAGGGAAGTAGTGCATGAAACGGAGAATGGAATTGGACTGGAGACATGGAGGGAAAATTATGGAGGGAAAGTAATTGAGCGCGCACAGGAAGTACAAAAAAGTCCTGGTCAAAAGTAGTCAAAACTTTTGGAAATTTGTCGATTGCCGAAACTTCCGAAAGTTTCGACGAATTTCGGTCCTGGGCTGTTCGGAGTCGGATCATTTTTTCCGAATGACCCTTGAGTTTCGGATTGGCCGAATGTCTCTGAATGACCCCATTTTCGACGAAATACGAATGTCTCCGAATGAATTCGCACAGGTCGATTTATTATGCCTTAGTACATAACAGCCAAGGGGAGAGATGCAATAAAGTATGATAAAGAGGTGATAGAGCAGGGATGACTTCTCCAGTGATATTACTTTTACAAGTCCTGTGTTATTCTGTGGAGCCATTTCTTCAGCTTTGGAGATCTTAGTGCAGAGGCTCCATAGAGTATCATAGGAACTGGAGAAGTGAAATTACTTGAGAAATAATCTTTACTTTATCACCTCTTTATCACGCGTGGCTCTTGCATCAGCAGAATGACGCTGCAAACTGCTGTGAAGTCTATTGGTACACCTAAATCTTTCTCTAACAAGGATTTGCAAAGTAGTTTCCCATTTCGTTGATATGTAATTTGTGTTTTTGCAGTCCTTACATTTATCTATATTAGGGATAGTAATGTTTCATAATAAAAGCAGCTCTAATTAATCATCATAGTATTTGGGCCTTGGAGAGTGTTATTTCAATTCTGTCAGAGTTGTAGTTCAAGAGTAATTCAATGACAAAGTATCCCCCTTCCGCCCCATTTACTGATGTAACACTGTTCAGCCAGAGCAGCAGGAAGGTGCCCAGATAGATTGCATAGAGGGACAATCTTCAATTAAGATAAGGGAAAAACCTGAAAAACTTGTCAAGGGGGGCAGGGCTTTCATTGTTCTCATAGGAAGAAGGTTGTCCCCTGCTGTTATCTGTCTAGTCTTACAACCAGATTCCACATCTGAGAAGAGATGGCTTACACTAGGTAAAAGAGGTGGAAGGGGGAAACTTTATCCTTCAATTACTCTTGAACCACAACTCTGACAGTATTAATATAACATTCCCCATGGCCCAATACTATGAAGATTAATTGGAGCTGCGGTTTTTATGAAACATTACTATCCCTTTAAACCTCAGCTGACACTTTTCTGCCCATTCACTCAGTTTATCCACATCCTTCTGTTATGTATGTGCTTCCTTTCAGAAATAAGTGTCATCAGCAAAGATTGAGACACAACTTTAAATACCGACTTCCAGATCATTAATAAAAGCAGGTTAAAAGCATTGAGCTAAGGACTGAACCCTGTTGCACCCCATTTACAACTTTAGACCAACTTGAAAAAGGTTTCATTTACAATTCTCTGCCATATATCTTTAAACCTGTTCATTATCCATGCACAGATATCTCATTGCAAACCAAAGCTTTTTAATCTGTGCAGTAACCTGTTGCAAGGCAGAGTATCAAATGCTTTTGCAAAATCCATGTAAACTACGTCAGCAGCAATACCCCTGTCCAAATTACTATCCCTTCATAAAATGCAAGTAAATTAGTTTGACATGATCAGTTCTTCATAAAATCGTGCTGGCTTCTACGAATAATGTTATTGGTTGTCAAATATTCCTGAATACTATCCGTTAGTAACCATTCTAATTAGTGTTGAGCGAGCGTGCTCGGCCGATGCTCGGATCGGCTCGAGCATCGCTCTGCTCGGCACATGGCGGTACTCGTACGAGTACCGCCATGTGCTCGCCCGACATGTTCGGGTGAAGAGGATCTGTGCCGGAAGAGGCACAGATCCGAAGACGCTCCGCTGGACCACCAGGGAATGGAGGTACGGGGGCATTGCGGAGATGAAGGGGGCATTGCGGAGATGAAGGGGGACATTGTGGAAGAGGGGCATAGACTCTATGCCCCTCTTCCACAATGTCCCCCTTCATCTCCGCTATGCCCGTCTTCCACAATGTGCCCCTTCATCTCCGCTATGCCCCTCTTCCACAATGTCCCCCTTCATCTCCTATGCCATAGAGGAGATGAAGGGGGACATTGTGGAAGAGGGGCATAGCGGAGATGAAGGGGGACATTGTGGAAGAGGGGCATAGACTCTATGCCCGTCTTCCACAATGTCCCCCTTCATCTCCGCTATGCCCCTCTTCCACAATGTCCCCCTTCATCTCCGCTATGGCATAGGAGATGAAGGGGGACATTGTGGAAGAGGGGCATAGCGGAGATGAAGGGGGACATTGACCAGGCACCCTCCGCTCATCAGAGCAGGGGGTGCCTGGTTTAATGCTCGAGTGCTCCCATTCATTTGAATGGGGCTCGGGTGCTCGGCCGAGCACTCGAGCATCAGGGGGTGCTCGGTCAGAGCACCCGAGCACCCGAGCATCGGGGTGCTCGCTCATCCCTAATTCTAATATCTTTCTCACTACTGATGTCAAGCTCACAGGTTTATAATTCCCTGGTTTAGCTCTTGCCCCATATTGAATAATGGTACTACCTCTGTTTTCCTCCAATGACAGGAAACTGCCCAATGATAGTGAATCAATGAATATTAATTATAAGGATCTTGCTATTAGTTCCTTCAGTACCCTTTGGTTCATACCATCAGATCCAGGTGCTTTATTCACCATAACCTTTTCCTGTCACTTTGGACTTTGTCCTCAGTACATGATGGAGGAAATTCTGTGACTCCTTTCTATATATAGAATAAAATAATATATTAGCCATGGCATTATCCTCTCACTGTTTTAAGATTACCAATATCAACATTAATATTTTTGCTGTTTAGGCCTTTTCTTGCTCTGTTTTGAAATACTTTTCTCATTTTCAGTTTTAGCTAGCCTTGTTGCTTGTTTGCAGATTCTAGTGCATTCTTTATATTTTTAAAATGATGCATTGGACCCTTCTAACTTAAACAGTTTAAAAGCCTGCTTCTTATTTCTCTTTTCCCTAAAAACTTTTTATTAAGACACATTGGTCTTAATTTGCTACACTTCTATTTATTCTCCAATGGTATAAATATTGACACATATTTTATCTAAGAGCATTTAAAACAAATTCCATCTTTCTTGTGCATTTTTATCTTTGAAGATACTTTCATTCTGCTTTTAGCATTGAAAGATTAACCTTTTTAAAGTTGATTGTTTTGTCCTTGTTAATGTGTTTTTCATAACTATTCTCAGTGTATACCATATTGTGATCACTCTCACTGCTGCTTAAATGTTACCTTATCTGTATATTGTTTACTATTTCAGAATTGTTTGAGACCACTAAGTCCAGCAATTCCTCTTTTCTAGTTGCCCTCTACTATGTGGGATATGAAGTTGTCATTAACCACTCAACCATAATATCCCATCATGATTGTATTTCCTGACTGAGAAGCCTTTTCCATCTGCATTAACAGTTGGGCTTCTTAAAACATCCTGGTATTAATTGGCTTGTAGCAAGCTCCCATTATCATATTTTATTCTTTTAGAAGTATTGATAGAACATTGACATTGACCATTAGTTTGAGGCGGGGTGTCACTGTCACTATCTGACACAACAGTTCATCTCACTAGTGTTAAATCCTACTCTGCTATGGCAACAATATTATAATGTGACTTGTCATCATCTTTAGTGATAAAAGACTTAATACTACTACTGGTGGAACTTCGTATATATCTTTTACAAACAGCCTCCGTAGGACCTTGAGGATCATCATCATGTACTGCACAAGCTGCAGCAACCATAGCTACAATACATTTTTTAGAATTACTTTACTACCACCAACACACTCATGTACTCCCCGATTTTTACTGTAAAGAACACAACAGAGCTATTAGCTTCAAAATGTCTGTTTTGCAATTAGTTGCACAGGGTAACACAGCACTGCAGCACCCCAATATATACTTCCCTTTTTTGTGGCTCACTGTCTTGTCACTTGAATTCTGTCTGAAAATAACATATGATTTATGTCTTTGTCTCTACAGTATGTCACAGTCACTCTCTCAGTCTCAGCTCAGGTAGGATTGCCTGCTTGTCTGTCATCTACCAGTGAAAAAGTATATTTTTCTATTGTTCCTGCCACTATCTACCCACCATTCTACATTCTTTGTACCTCACCTATCCAGAAAACAACTGGCTATCACCTATATTGCTTAAATCAAGCAATGTTTACCCTCCGTGTCTATCTCTACAATAGCCAGTGTCAACATTTCAGATACTTTCTCTCTCTTTCTTCCAAGCATAGGCTGACAACATGCAATAAACTGACACCTTCTTTTATACTGGTGAGTACACTTAGTGGAAATACATGGGAAAAAACAGTTGAAGTGGAGGGAAATTTCATTGTTATTGATTTCAATGCAAAGTAAAAATTGGAAAAAATGGAAAGTCAGCAATTTTGTGTGAATTCCTGAAGAAGGCAGGGAATGCCATTTTTTGCATCAGCATTTGAGGTAAAAACTTCTTCTCATCCTTAACCTCTAAGGACCACAAATGAGTGCACAATGCATTGCAAAGCAGCACATTGCATAGCCCTCTGATTCTGAGGTTACAACATTCAAATAATGTCTACCACAGTTTGCCTTGCCCTTATGGTTTTATAAGAGGTATCAGGCATACAATAAATTGAGATTGTTTCTGCATGTTCAACAGCAATTTTTCAAAAGAAAAAAAATCCTCCATTATTGATGTTTCTTAGACAAATTTTAAATACTTCAGAGGCAAATAACCCCTTGCATAGATTTTATTCTTGTTATTTTAAATGTCATGTTAAATAAAATATTACAGTATTTTAGTGGGGATTATGTTCTGTGAAATTTAATAATCTTGGTATGCATCCTAGTCTCTCCATCCATAACTCTGCTCTCTTAGGCTCAAGAACACAGATAGTGATTTTCTAAAACCAATATACATAATTACAATATTACATCTTGTTGTAGAGGGGTCAATTTCCTTCTTCTCCAGGGAGATTAACTGTAGGAAGAACAAAAGTAGCGTGTAAATTAAATTGTGCCTCAGTTGATACGGAGATAGGATTTCAATTATAAAATAATACGATTTTTTTGTCATTTATGAACTACATTTTTAAAACCCATCTTCAGTGACATCTCCAGAGAGGTTAATATTATCAGGGCTAAATAAACTAGAAGTGTTTGCAGACCATTTTCACACACAGCCAAAGGGGTCTGTGTGCAGTGTTTACTAATGGTAGTGTGCTATCCTCACAGAGGCTGATGCATTAAGAAAGACTGGAGCAATTCTAGAGCAAACCAAAAGCACCACAGGGGACAAATAAACATGATATAAAATGGCTATTTAGCCACTAGAATGTTAGAGTGGTCTCTAATACAATGCTGCACAATGCATTGGGGATCTTTCCAGCATCCAAAGGGTTAAACCCCCCATTAAAATCAATAGGAATTTTGAGAATTTTTCTTTGCCCTCTGGTGCATTTGTGTTGCTCTAGAATTGTGCCATTTGTCAATGGTATATTTCCATAGAATTACTGATAAAAAAAATTGGTTAATGAGCTTGACAAAATTGATTTTGCTGCACAAAATTAATTGTTTTGATGACAAAAATGATTATTTGGCCAAAATGTGTCTGTTTTCACAAAATGGATTGTTTGGTTACTAAGCAGATTTTGTCTAAAAAGACTATATTTTTCCATCACAAAACATATATTGTTACAATTTTTGTCTTAAAGTGTTAGTAATGTCTGAAAAAACCTTTTTTGCATTTAGAAGAGCTTAAAAAGCTGATCTAAATGCAAAAAAATGTATCTCTCAAACCGCTATGGTTTAAGAGATACGGGCGTTTAAAGTTTGATTTCTCCTACTGACAGCTGTAAAGCTGTCAGCAGGAGATCCGTGTCGGTCGACACGCTGGCGCTTGAGAAGTGCCGGGATCTCGTTATTTACCACGAATCCCTTCATTGGAATGGTCTAAAACATGTGCCTAGTGTTCAGGCACACGTTTTAGACCATTCCAATGAAGGGATTCCATGTAAGTAACGAGATCCCGGCATTTCTCAAGTGCCAGCGTGTCGACCGACACGGATCTCCTGCTGACAGCTTTACAGCTGTCAGTAGGAGAAATCAAACTTTAAACGCCCGTATCTCTTAAACCATAGCGGTTTGAGAGATACGGTTTTTTGCATTTAGATCAGCTTTATAAGCTCTTCTAAATGCAAAAAAGTTTTTTTCAGACATTACTAACACTTTAAAAAGGGTTTTGTTGTATAAACGGGTTGGTTTTGTAACAAAATAGATTTAGTAGCATAAAAATATTTTTTTTTGTCACAAAATGTGTCTTTTTTGTCATAAAATGTATGTTATCTCACAAAATTATTTTTGTTGTCATTAAATTTTTCAAAAGTATCTAGTTTTGTTGAAAATAGTTTTTTGTCACAAAATGCATCTTGTCACATAAAATTAACCCTTTGAGTGCCAGATAGGTACATAATACATTGAAAGGCACTCAAAGAATGAATGTTTCTAGTCACAAAATACATTTTGTATATATATAATTAGATAACTGAGCTTGGTGCTGTCCCCTCTCCTTACAGCTGGCAATGGGGGATATTCACTAAGCGGTGATAAAGAGGTGATAAAGTGTAGAGGACTTCTCCAGTTTATCACTTCTCCAATTCCTATGTTATTCTACGGAGCCTATGCACTAAGTTTTCTTCTGGAATCGTGGAGTCCTATTAATATTTGGAATATTGAGTATACATCCTGTTTATGGAATAAACTTCAGTTTGTTTTTAATTGAGATGCCCCACTCTTTTTAATTTTTTAGTTTTGATTTTTACTTTATATGTATATATATATATATATATATATTTTTTTTTTTTTTTTTCTCTAATACACACAATTGTAGACAGTTCAGCCCTTCATCCCAAGGAACTGAAAGGATTTACAACAGCAATCCGGAATGTAGCCAGTCTGATTCTCTCTGCAAGACCATAAGTCAGACGTTATATACGCATCATTCGGACCAAAGGAAATTGTGAGTACATTGACCATTGTGTATCTCCTTGACAAGATTTGAATACAGTGTTTCACTATCAGGCACTTTCTCTTTCTTCTTTTTTATGTATTGATATTTGTGCCACTTGGGAGAGTGAGAATATAGAGAGATAGAGGCCATAGAGTATAGATTGGAGATATCAGGCTATTGCTACTGGGGGCAGATATTTACCCAGATGCATTAACACTGGAACTGGTATATGCCATTTGCCAACCATTTGTGAGTACACACCTGAAGGGTGTTTGGTGATGGTTACGGACCTTTGATCTGACTGATACACACAGGGGTGCCCTTTTTGTATGCTCTTGTTCTTCTGTTGTAATTACACTGAATCAGACTTACAATGTGGCGCACTGTTTGGCGCTTAACACCATGAGGGACTTAACTTCAGTGGCGCTTTGATTATTAGATTCACCAATTTCCGTATTTCTGCATTTTTTAGGCATCACTTGGGAAACATAAATATGAGCTCCTATACTCATTCTGTACTTAATTATAGATATTAGTAAACTCAGTGAGACTCCATGCTGTTTCTTATGTAAAACACACTACCAAAAACATTAATGCAAGAGACTGGCAGAATAAAAGTGATACTTTATTAAGTAACTAAGGGACCTTCATTCTTATTATGCCTGAAGAAGGCCTAGTTGTCTTGAAGGCTTACATTCTAGAGCCACTTAGCTAATAAAGGTATCACTTTTACTCTACCAGTCTCCTGCTTTTTCTACTGCTAACACATTACCACCTTTTACTTAAAAACACTAATGGGAATTGTTATTCATAGTGCAGCATTTAACACTTCCAGTGCCACAGGGGTATGCAACACATATCTCAATGACATTAAAAGGGTTTGTGGTGCTGACATCTGAGCACATCATCTCCACTCCCCAGAGACAATACACTCAGACTTCAGGGTTGTCGAATTGCTGTGAAAGAGAGGGCATCATTACACAGAGCCTTTTAGCAGATATTTTAACTTCCACCAGTGCAGGGGGCAATATTGTTACAGTGTTTGCAATCATATTAATCCCTGCAGTTCCAAAAGGACATATCCATCTGCCTACAGTGTACGTTTGTTAGCAGATCGCTTAGCTTTCAGTACAGCAAGACCTAACCCTTTGAGTGCCGGAGGGGTACGCAACTCATTGCAAAACAATGTGCTGTGTACCCCTCTGGCACTCAAAGGGTTAATATGGCTAGAGTATTTGTAACAGTATTAACCTCTCCATCCTGGAAGGAGCAATTTGCCTCTCTACTGTGCTTTTTAGGTGGCAGATCTCATGTTCCAGCACTACAGGACTTAATATGGTTACAGTCTTTATAACCGTATTAACCACTGAAGTACTGGATGGATAGAATTACATCAACACTGTGCCAAGGCAGATCTCTCAGCTTCCAGCACTGCAGTGGTTAATATGTTGAAAGAATAATGATGTGTAACCATATTAACCTCTGCAGTTCTGAAAGGACAAATCTTACCTTCTGTGCACTATAGCTGACCAGCAGTGCATGGTCTAATACGGTTACAGGATGTTTAATCATATTAAACTATGCAATGCTGTAACCTAAGCAATCTGCCACCTAATTTCACTGTAGGAAGAAAGAAATCCAGGGCTGGATTTATATCCCAAGTGCCTCTAGGCAAGGTACCCTAGCAACCTTAGCTCCACCCATGATTACACCCCTGCACCTCATGTGACCCCACACACAATCCCATCTACTGTTTCCTGGAATAGAAAACACTCTTGGCTTATAACATATAAAGCTTTTAACCTCTTGGTTGCTAGAGAGATCTCCAGTGTGTTGCTTTGCAATGCTTTGGTGCTCTCTCTAGCATCCAAGGTGTTAAATAATAGCCTGTAAAGAGGTAAAAACTGGTGCATTGACATAATTCAGAATGTGGGTGTGGCCAGCACAGCTGAAGCACCCCTCATAATTACTCTGCCTATTGGGAAATCCAGGCCTGAAGGTATCTGACTTACTGCTCCTAGTACTGGTCTCATTCTTCAAATGTATATTCCAATAACAACTGGTACTTTATATTAAAGGGGAACTTTCACCTCCACATGACCGGGTCTCTGTCCTTTCTTCACCCTCAGTACTCTAAATCTATGTTTGTACAAAAGTTCATAAGTCTATCTAAGTCTTGTAAAAGAGATTTGAAGTTTGTACCTCTTGACGTCACATGCGGCAACATCAGTACTGCACTGTACCTTACGGCGCATAAGTCACTCCCACAGGGCATGATCAGTAACCGAGCGCATTCACACTTCACTTCGGTGTGCTGTAAACGGCTCCTAATGTTACAACAAGAAGCGATTCACATTATACTGAGGTTGTAACCTCAGTATAATGCGAATCGCTTCTTGTTGTAATGTTGGGAGCTGTTCACAGCACACCGAAGTGAAGTGTGAACACGCTCGCTGGGGCAGCTGGGAGGGAGGTGGGAGGAGAATGAACTAGTGCTGTGAGCTGTGCAATGCGGAAGTGTGCTGCTAGAACATAAAATATCTTACTAAGTATGTAGAATTAAAAAAAAAAGAAGCACCTTTCCCAGCACTGCTTAACCGTTTAATGAGTTGTTAAAAAAATATCTGAGCTGAAAGTTCCCCTTTAACCTTTTGAGTGCCAGGGAGGTATGCAATGCATTGTGTACCCCTCTGGTACTCAAAGGGTTAATATTAAACTACCTAGCAGCAGCAGAGTGTGGGTTCAGGCATAACGTTCAGTCACTTGTTGGTTTTACAATCTCCATTAGATTTCTGACACATTGATCACATGGGATGGGTAAGTTGTCAAATTAATTAATTCATTATTAAAAGCAAAATGTATTTGGTGACCAAAACAATCAATTTTATGTGACAAAAAAAATCAATATATTTTGCAACAAAAGCATTCCGTTTTGTGAGACAAAATTCGTAGATTTTCCTAACTTCGTAAAGGAAAGTCAGGATTTTATTAAAGACACAGAGGTGGGTATTATGCATTTAAGTCTCAATCTTTACTACTCAGGAGCATTGTTAACAAGTTTTTTAAATAAAGAAATGAACAAAAAACATTAGGTAACATTTAACCCCACCCCTTCAGTATGTAACCAATAGCAATTCCCCAAGGTGTATAAGTGCAGGTACAGGTGTACCAATTTTCTCTTTCTTTGGTGTAGTAGAACATAATCAATTTCACAAGGTAAACTTCTGGATGTAACTTCTAGGAGCATCTGGAAACTGTCTTAGGCATAGATCCATTTAGCCTGATGGAAACATAAAATAGAAAAACGGGTGAGGTTAGACAAAGGGTGGGATAATACTCGCCTCCGTGTCTTTAATAAAATCCTGACTTTCTTTCACGAAGTTAGGAAAGTCTAAGAATTTTATGGCAAGACACGGAGGCTCATATTATGCAAGTTTAAAGCTGTCTTATAACATTAGTTGTTGCATGAATAATAGGTTTAAAATAAAAAGTCTTGAAGGTGGATTCCCTGGACCATTCTGCATCTTTGAGGATGTCTTCCAATCTGCCACCGGACAAAAAGGATTTGGAAACCATAGCTCCTCTAGGGAATGTGCTCCAAATAGGTTAGTATCAATACCTGCAGATTGCATGATCCAGCGAACCCATCTGGCAAAAGTAGCTGAAGATACCGGTAACTGTGGTTTTACAAAAGAAATCAACAGTTGGTGTGAGGTAGTAGATCTAAACTTGGAAGTGGCAGTTTTGTATGACTTAAGGCAATGAACTACACAATGTTGTGGGTTCTGTGAAAAGCTAGATTAGAAGATTTCCCTAGAGGAAGACTTAATTCTCCTGGAAATTAGAAATCTAACTCTGTCTGGTTCATATAATCTATTAGAAACATCTAGATCATGGACGTTAGACACCCTATGGAATGATATAAGACAGAGTAGCATAGAAAGTTTCACCAACAGTTGTTTGAGAGTTAGTTGGTCATCAGTAGGCCAAGAGAAATGAAAGGACAGTATTAACATCCCAAACTTGTGAATATCTGGGAGCAAGAGGTCTGGAAAGTAGTATACCCTTCATGAGTTTACAAACCAAAGGGTTTTGACCTGTGGGGAGGCCGTCGATGTGATCATGGGATGCAGAAATGGAGGACCTATAACAATTAATGGTCCTGTAAGCCTTACCCTGTTGGAAACAGTGGGAAAGGAAATATAAAATAGCTGTTAGATCGGATGAAAAGGGATCCAGACTCCTTTACAGGCACCATGTGCCCAGATTTTCCAACATGAAGAGTAGCATATTCTGGTGCCTGGGGCCCATCCCTCGGAAATGAGAAATAGAGCCGATTCCGAAAGGCCGTGGATAAGGTTTCTATTCCCGAAATATGCCAGGCGAGAAGATGAAGTTGACTTTGAAGGAGCAAGTTGTGTGGGTTCTCAACTGGGTCTGTCAGTAAATGAGGGAATGGAACCAAATAGCGAGGAATGTCTATGGACATCTCTAGAAGTGGAGGAAACCACGGCTGAAATGTCCAAAAGGGAGTGATCAATACCAGTGTGATTCTTTGTCTTCAAACAAGACCCTGGGAATCATGGTAAAAGGGGGAGAAGCATAAGCGCCTCGAATGGGCCAGGTTTGGAGAAAGGCATCCAGGGCCAGAGCTTCCGGGTGTGGTCTCCAACTGAAGAATTTTGGTAGTGGCATGTTCAGTCTGGAGGCGAAGAGATCTATTTCTAATGGACCCCAAATTGAGTTCAATTTTTTGAAAGTTGAAATGTGGAGTGTCCAATTGCTGGAATCCCTCAGATATCTGGAATTCCAATCCGCGATGGTGTTGGATAAGCCCAGTAGATATTCCACCTGAATCAGGATGTGTTACAGCTTACCTTGGTTTCAGCATTATCTGCAGGCATGAGGCTTCAAGCATGCAGCAGGCCTCTGTTTTATGTTTGCTTCCTGTAGTCTCCTCCTGCCTACTTTCTCTCTCTGAGCTGCTCCTCCTACCTACTTCCTGAGGAGGGGTTTAAAGGGCTGACTGAGTCCTGTTGTTGTACAATACAGTTCTGTTTCCTTTGGGCTCTGTGTATGACCTGGCTTGTCTGACAATCCATTCTGGTGCTGACCTGTGGCTCTCTCTGACTACTCTTTTGCCTGCTCCCATTGTGTAGTGGACACCCAATCTGGTGCAGACCTGTGGCTCTGGCTGACTACCTGAACTGTGTATCACCCGGCCTGTCTGTCCATCCATTCTGGTGTTGACTTGTGGCTCTGTCTGACTATTCTCCTTGTGCGTTCCGATTTGGCTTAGTCATCCTTTCTGGTGCAAACCTGTGGCTCTGACTGACTACCCGCTCCGTGTATGACCTGGCTTGTCTGACTACCCACTCTGGTGTTGACTTGGGGCTCTGTCCACTGCGCATCCAGCATACCAACGCTTCAGTGGATATCCTATCTGGTGCAAACCTGTGGCTCTGGCTGACTACCCGCTCTGTGTATGACCCGGCTTGTCTGACTATCGTTTCTGGTGCTGACTAGGGGGCTTTGTCTGTTTCCTCCGTGTGTGGGTCCCCGCTCCACAGACACCCATCCTAGTGTGGACCTGGGGCTCTATCAGACTCCTAGACTGACTTCAGGCTGAGTCAGTGCTAGTCCTTTGGGTTTTTCGAATTACCTCAAGGCTCCAGTGGGATGAGGCCTAGTCTCGGACAGTGTGGTGGATCTACTGGCGGACTGCTATTTCTGATACAGTGCTTGCCTCTTTGATCACACTCTGTGTGTTATCTGTTTACGTGCATTACTGTGATTATTGTAATAAAAGATTGTTTTACTTTACCGTACTGACTCCTGGTTTATTCCTGGGAACCGTGACAGGATGTTTTTTGTCCAGACAGTAGTGCCAGAACTCTTTCGCTAAGTTTGCCAGTATTTTTGACTTCGTGCCTCTGAGATGGTTGATATATTGGACCGCCGTTATATTGTCCATCTTTAGGAGAATGCAACAGTTTGAGATGCTTTTCAAAAAACTTTTGACCGCAAAAGATCCTGCTGACAATTCTAAGCAGTTGATGTACATATCTCACTGTATTGAAGACCATTTCTCCCCGGTAGTGAGATTTCCGTATCGAGCTCCCCAACCCAAGATGCTGGAATCGGATTTGATAATTATCTCTGGGGAAGAACTGAAGATTGCCCTCCCGTTCCATGCCTCCATGTGTGTTAACCACCAAAGAAGCTCTTCTCTCGCCTCGAGTGATAGGGGAATGTGGTCTGAATAACCGAGCCCTTTGCTAAGATGTAATATCTTCAGTCTCTGAAGTGCCCGATAATGTAGAGGTGCCGAAAAAATGGCTTGGATAGATGCTGAAAGCAGACCTACCACTCTCACTAATGATCGTCTTGCGATAGTGTCTGCTCGTAAGATGGACTTGATCTCCCTGAGTATATTCTTTAATTTGTTGCGAGGGAGACGAAGGGTTGAGTTCAGAGAATCCACAAGGAAACCCAGGAATTCGATAACTTGGGTTGGATGGGTCATTGATTTCTTCCAATTTATGAGGAAGCCTAGATCCGTAAGAGTTTGGATCGTTAGCATGAGATGTTCATTGAGAATCTCTTGGTCTTGTGACATGATCAGAATATCGTCCAGATATATGATCAAGCGGACTCCCCTGCTCCTTAAAAAGAAGGTGACGGGTTTCATGAGTTTCGTTAAACACTGTGGGGCTGAGGATAGACCGAACGGGAGACAGGAGAATTACCAAGTGACTCCCTTACAAATTAATTTTAGAAGATTCTGCTGGTGGTGAGCAATGGGTATGGTTAAATAGGCATCCTACAGATCCAACTTTACCATCCAATCTGATGGTAAAAGAAGGTCTCTGAGGTTGTGTATGCCCTCCATTTTGAAATGCCTGTAGAAGACGAAAGAGTTCAGAGTTTTCAAATTTATGACCGGACGTAACCCGGTGTCTTTTTTGTTTACCAGGTTCATACGTGCGGGATTGTATGATAGCCCCTTTCTTTTGTAGTTACAGGATTTCTAAATCTACCAGAAGGAAATCCTTTCTTGAAAAGTGGATAGAAGGTGGAGGTTTGATTTGATAAGGGGTTGCATAGAACTTCTTAATATCCTTGGACTGTTTGGAGTACCCATTGGTCTGAGGTAATTTGAGACCAAGCGTAGAAAAAATGGGTGAGTCTGCCACCCACTTTTTCCTTGGGGGGAAGGAAGGGGAAGGAACTTGCCTGAGTAAGGGCTGGAATGCGGGAAGCCTCTATTGGCCTTAGATCTCCATGTTCTGCCACGTGGAGGGTAGAAAGGGGCTGACGATGAAGTCTCCTGGGAATAGGATCCTTTTGAATATTGTGTGGGGTCTGACGGATATTTAATCTGTTCTCTACCGGACCCAGAAGGTCAGCCAGGAAAGCAACCCCTCCCTTTCCCGGCCCTATCAAAAATCCGTCTGTTAAAGACTTTTTTCATTGAGGTCTGTGCCTTAACTAAGGTTGTGAACTTATTTACAAATTTGCTGAGATTCTTAATAAAAGAATCTCCGAAAAGTAGGCCTTGAGCTTCCGAACCTGCCTAGTTAGCCGCCATCTCTGAGAGCTTAGAAGCAATGCGTAGGAGAATGACCCTATGTCTCTCAGTGGATAACACAGTATTAGTGTTATCCAAAAGACAAAAGGCCCTCTGAACCCAGCCACAAAGGGTGTGAAGGTCCATATTAAAGATCTTGGCTAAAGGGCCCACCAGATCTATTAACTTGTCCTGGCATTGCTTTAAGGACCGTTCCACACCTTTTGTGGGATCTCTTCCAGATTTCGCCATGTATTGGGCCATTTGTGGGTCAAGTATGGGCGTCTCAGTTTTACTGACTGAAGGTCTGGGGCATCCAGATTTAAGCTTGTTCCTGGATTTTGAATCAAAGGCTTTTCTGACCCAGAGATCAATATATTTTGCCACGTTGTCTTTGGGTACTCACTCAGCCAATCTAGGGTGTTTTATAGCTTCTGGGTTAAAAACGGGTTGGCCTTGTTCATCAAGGATAGTATCATTATCATAATCTCTAGTCTCATCAATCTCAACCTCATCCATATCAGATAGATAATCATCTTTGTAGGTTTTATGAGGATGATAATCGGGGTCAGAGTCTGAATCATTAGTAGATGAGGTCAGACAGAAGGAGTCTGGCTTGGACCTAGATTTATTTCGTGATCTAGGTATGACATCCTTCTGAGAAGAGGTTCTTATGTGTGGGTATGAGCCACGATTCAGATTGCCAGAATTACTGGGCGAGTAATCATGAGAGTACTTAGACTCTCTGTCATTGGAGCAATGATTGCTCTTTCTTATCCTTTTCCCCTTTACTCTATCATGAGTGCCTCCAACGAGAGAGGACTCTGATATTATAGTGTTATCAGTAGGCTGAAGAGTGGGATTTGGTAAGGATGCAGAATTAGTATTCCGTTGGAGGACCTCTGCCAAGGACTTGGTCAATGACTCAGTCATTTGAGGCATGCAGGAGGATATGGCATTATATACTGTAAGATTAACAGATTTGTCCATAATGTTGTGAATGTGTTCTTCATTGGACCTGAGAGTCTGAAGTGGGTGAAGCATTATCAACCAAAAAGTGACGGGGGATTTTATTACCCTTAAGGGGAGTGTGTGGGGAAAGATTTTTCTGTGAGACATTTTATACTATTATAGTAGTAATGGAAGTGGTGTAAAATAATATTTAAGATCCAGAAATATGATAATAAAATCTTAATTTGCCAAGGGTATTTGAAAATAACTCAAAACAATAGTGCAGATCTATGCAGAAAGCTCAGGGTAATAGTATTTACCACAGAAGAAAAAATATTGAGAGAGAGGACAGCAGAGAGCGTCTTTTCATTAGCTCAGGCAGCCAGGAAGTGATACTGGCTGCTGAGGTAACTCGCGCATGTGCAGGAGCCGAAAAAAAGGGCAAGCGCCCACCACAAAGATGGCCGCTGTGACTGCCGAACAGAAAAGGCAATGGAAAAGGCTGAAGAGAAAAGCCAGGTAGTGTGGAAAGATGGAGGACATAAATGGAGGGTGAAACAGGGGAAAAGAAAGCCAATAAAGGATGATAGTAATACTAAAAGCTATTAAGAATGTGGGAACAGTAAAAACAGCCGATAGAAAAGTAGTATAGGTGGTGGAATGGTGTATGCATTGTAAATGTAGATTAATATAAGGAATAAGGAATAACCAGTGATAAAAACAATAACCTAGTAAGGGTGTAATGAAAAAAGTACAAAACCCTGATATGAAAGTTACAGTCAAAATGAACAATATAACAATAGTAAAAACAATAAGTGAATAGTGAAATATTATCAGAGACAAAATTTTCACAGGTTCTTATCTTATCTGAGCAGCAAAGAAAGAGAAAATTGATACACCTGTACCTGCACTTATACACCTTGGGGAATTGCTATTGGTTACATACTGAAGGGTTGGGGTTAAATGTTACCTAATGTTTTTTGTTCATTTCTTTATTTAAAAAACTTGTTAACAATGCTGCTGAGTAGTAAAGATGGAGACTTAAATGCATAATGTGAGCCTCTGTGTCTTGCCATAAAATCAGTGTTGCATGACCAAATGTATTTTGTGACCAAAAAAGTCTAATTTTGTGCAACAGTCATTTTTGACACAAACATACATTTTGTGTGACTAAAAAATTGTGGGGCAAAATAATCAATTTTGTGCAAGAAAAGATGTTTTGTGACTACAAAACCTTTTGTGTGAGAAAATATATTTTTTGTCAAAAAGATTAATTTTGTGCAACAAAATGCATTTTGTTTAAAGCAATGTGCTGCATGCCCCACTGTTCCTTAAAGGGTTAATATTACCATATGTATCCATCAGACTACTAGCAACCTGCCATGTCAGCCTCTATGTACATGACATATAGGACTCATTGATGTTATCTCTTTAACCAAGGAGTATGGGAAAATCATAGAGGCCTTTATGATATTCTGGCCGTATAAAGGTAAGTGGGTGGTTATTATTATTACGTGTTAGTGTTCATGTAAAGGAGCACCTTATCCTAGGAATAAGTAGCTTTTAATTTGTTTAATAGGGACTTACCTCTGTAGGGGTCCATCAAACATCATTCAATATGTATAGATACAAGAGCCACTTCTTGATAGGATATATAACCCCTTTAACAGCTATAAGAATATTGATCAAGTGTGATTTCTGTGGGCAGGCCTGTTCCATTTTCTTAATTCAAGTGAAATATATGTCTTTCTGGATAGTGAGAATTCTAATCATTTTGCTGCCTTTTCAGGATTTTATAGATTCTTTAAAGATATATACAGGAGTGGCGCACATAATGATATCTTTATGCTTGCTTTTTTTCTTACATATTTTATTAATATGAAATGTCAAAAAAACACAGTTTAATAAGCTACTTTTGTTGCTATAGTAATGGGATACAAGAGTTTCCATAATTTTTTCTACTCAGGTGTTGTTATTTGCATAAATCCCACCCATTTCTCTCATGTTGCGCTATCAATTTTCATTCAGTGCAGCCGGGTTTAGTTCATGAGTGGAATGTTTAGCCATATGAGTGACAGGGGGTACCCAATGTATTTTTAAGAAATGCATTGAACCCCTTCTGGTATTAGGGTTGCCACCCAGCCGGTATTTTACCGGCAGGTCGGTAAAAAATTGGCTTCTGTCCAATGTTAAGTCTATGGAGGGAATGCCATGGCCGGTATTTTTTTGAAGAAAAGGTGGCAACCCTATCTGGTATTGAAAGGGTTAAAGGAAGAAAGGGGAAATCAGGAAGAAGAAATCAGCTGACATTTTTTTCAGATAATGGTGAAAGTATCAGAACTCATTGTACATGTTTAAGGTTTGTGAGGCCACTTAGGAGTGTCAGGGATAAGCCCCACAATACTATATTTATTAAGAAACGTATTCTTTTTTTTTCACCCATGAGTCACTGCCCCTTTAACTACCTGGATATTGAAGAGGTCACCAATACATTATGAAGCAGCATGTATATATATTTTTATTTACGGTATATAGCACCAACATTTATATTTAGCACTTTATATTCAGTATAGACGGGATACAGTAAGTGCAGCAGTTAAGTGGTTATACAGACAGTTATCATAAGGGGAACAATAAGTGAGTATGCATTAGGAGTAGGAGGCCCCTGCCCTGTATAGCATACAAGGATGGGTAACATACAGATACAAACAGGTAGAGGAGGAAGTGCAATTTTTGTCAGTTCTGATGCATATAATATAAGGTATATATATTATAATAGTGCTACATTTAAAAGGTGCTCTTTTAGTGGATTTGAAGTTGTTGAGGGTTGAGTCTTGGAGAATGCTGGGATTCCATACGTAGGTTATATATATTATAATAGTGCTACATTTAAAAGGTGCTCTTTTAGTGGATTTGAAGTTGTTGAGGGTTGAGTCTTGGAGAATGCTGGGATTCCATACGTAGGTTATATATATTATAATAGTGCTACATTTAAAAGGTGCTCTTTTAGTGGATTTGAAGTTGTTGAGGGTTGAGTCTTGGTGAATGCTGGGATTCCATAGGTAGGGAGCAGCAAGGGGAAAGCCTTTAGTTGCTATACAGAGACAGAAGTTAAAGGAGCAGGGATTGTCCACCATGTGTGGCATGTAGAGGACATTGGTGTTGGTGACCTTTTGTAATATCAGAGGGGTTTATGAACCTCTTCTTAGCTAATTTGCATTTCTTGGGCTCATAATAAATTATTGCTCCCTACAGTATGAATACTGTCGTAACTAACCTCCTGTTGGCATATGGACTGTAGACCACAGATGAGCTATTGTTACCCAGAATACAAGTAACAGTCTTAGCTTCATAATTTCCCAACTGGATCAAAGAACAAAGCCCTTCACTAATCTCATTGTGATTTCAAAGCTTGGCAAGTGTGATTTACTGAGATTTATAATATCAGCCATGTTGCTATTACTTGTTATAATTAAACACATAAATCTATACTTTGAAGCATATGGAAATAAATGCTTTGCAGACGAAACCTAATCTTTTCAAATGGCTGAGGGTTTCCAGATTCCAGCTATATTGTAGAAAATCAGATTTAATTGTTCCGACACAGGAAGATTGCAAGCTCTTTGGTGTTGGTGATTACTTCTCAGCTGTTTATCTTCCTGCCCAAAGAATATAGGCTCATATTTATACAAGCAAACCAGAGTTATTGTGAAGAAAACCAACTATATCATATGGTCCAACTACAAATTCCTGTCACATTAAGTTGGGCTTTTAACCCCTTGAATGCTAGAGAGGTCTTGGAGACCCCACTAGCATTCACAAGGTTAAAAGGCTCTATTCATGTGCATGGGAATTTATGAATTTTTATTTGTGCACTATGGTGCAGTTGGTTTACTCCAGAATAACTATAAAAGTGGAGTGGTGCAATTCTGGGGCAAACAAATGTAACCAGAGGGGACAAAGCAAAATTCTGGTTGATTTAACCCTTTGAGTGCCGGAAAGGAGTCCACTGCATTGCGCTGAAATGTACTAGTCACCTTTATGACAATCAAAGGGTTAATTGGCACTTTTAACTCCTTGAATGCTAGAGAGGTCTCCAATGCATTGTTTAAAACTGAGTTGGAGAACTACCTACCGTTTAAGAGGTTAAACGTTCCCACTTAAATCAATTGCAATCTGGAAAAATGTTCTGTGCCTCAGAAGTGCACCAATCCACTTCTATACATACAGACCATATTTCCTTCATGTGCTCTAGTGTGAATCTCTGGCCTTCATATTATTATACAGAAAAGCAAAGAGGAGCAATTTTGGAGTGAAATAACAAAATCCAAGAGGCCCACTGAAGGATACCTCTGAGAGTTTTTGTTATTAGACAGTCTAGTGGATTATCCTCCAATTGTAAGGGCTTCAGAGAGAAGCAGGCCTCCTACCTACTTACTTCCTCTGAGCCTGCTCCTCCTACCTACTTCCTGAGGAGGGGTTTAAAGGGAAGTCTGAGTCCTGACTCGGGTGCCCTTGTGTTGTTGTTCTACACAGTTGGGTTTCCTTGGGCTCTGTGTATGACCTGGCTTGTCTGACCATCATTCTGGTGCTGACCTGTGGCTCTGTTTGACTATTCTTTTGCCTGCTCCCATTGTGTAGTGGACACCCAGTCTGGTGCAGACCTGTGGCTCTGGCTGACTACCTGAACTGTGTATGACCCGGCTTGTCTGACTATCCAATCTGGTGCTGACCTGTGGCTCTGGCTGACTACCTGAACTGTGTATGACCTGGCTTGTCTGATTATCCAATCTGGTGCTGACCCGTGGCTCTGTCTGACTATTCTCTTGCCCGCTCCTTGTGTACAGTAGACACCCAATCCTGTCTCAGAATTTTGTAAAACTCAGAGGGTTGTCCATCAGGCCAGGAGATTTAGCTTTATGCAGTGAACTAAACACCAGCTCCAGTTCCTGAGGAGAGATGGACGCATCCAGAAAAAAATGCTGCTCCTCTGTAAGTACGGGTAAAGATAACCAGTCCAGGAAGGATAGCCTGGAAGTCCTGTCGTCCACCTCCAGACCATAAAAGATTCAAAATAGGTAACGAATACGGAATTAATGTCCATCGAATCAGTCGTGACTGGCGAATAATGAGGCTGAATGGATAAATGAGGCATATTAACCTTTTGAATGTTAGAGACATTTCAAATCTAGCATTCAAGGGGTTAATTGTCATATTTGAATGAATGTGAAATTTTATTTCTCACTTTATTTCTCAGTGGTTCCAGCCTCTCTCCACAGGGACACCTACCAGGCCATGACAAGGATTTCTCTACTTGTACAGAGGTGAGCTAATCAGAGTATCAGTCATTTAATTAGCTCACCTATGTCAAGCAGGGAAATGCAGAAGACATGGCCTGTTAGGTGTCCCCAAGAAGAAGGCTGGGAACTGCTGGAGCAGTTGGTTTGTTCCACAGTTGTTCCTCTTTGCTTTTTTACACAATTCCCTTTCTTCTCAAACAAATCCCACAACCTTTTCTCTCTTAGTTCCTTTTAACCAGCCATTGAATGTCCCTTCACTGTTTTGGAATCCCTAACTGCTTTCTCCATGGTCTTGACAGGCCATGTCTCTCTGCCTAATGAATGAAAGCATTCCCACGACTCAGACTTGTAGTAAAGCCTTCCTTATTCTTTCTGCGGGCAAAAGAGAAGCAAAATTAGTTTTGTGACTGCAGAGGCCTGATGTATTAAATGCTTCTTGGTACCATCTCCTAAGCAACTTAATGAACTGTGCTGAATCTGCATGTGCTGCTGAAATTCTGAATGAATGTGTCTCAAATAGCAAGGGATCTACCCCAATAGATGCTAGGCACCGCTTCAATATAAATTTGAAGTGGTAAAATGAAAGTGCTGACTGTTCCACATGTCTTAAAAAAAGCCTCCCCCATGGGATTTAACCTTCATGTATTCACCCACTGACCTTACTAGACACACCACATCCCCTTCCTGGGTCCAGCTGACCCACTGAGCCATCTTAGACTTGGGAATAACTCAGTGCACTGCATGAACTGCTAACAATTTGTTTCAAGGCTCAAATTGCCGCAGGACTCAGCCAGCTAACAATTTTTTAAGGCTTAACTTGCTGTAGGCCTGCTAACATTTTTTTCAAAGGATTACCTTGCCATAGATCTCAGTCTTGAAAAACGTTTTAGTAAGCTCAGGCTTCTGCACTTCTGTGCTGCTACTACATTCAGCCACCTAGGGAAAATCTGAAGTTACTCCTTTTAGGAACTTACATGTCCCCAGGTCGTTGAGGATGTGGTGGTAGCAGCATTATTTACTGGAGTTGAGCTGAGGCTATCATTACTACTGCTACTACTGCTGCTTGTCATGTAACTTTCAAATGTGGATTTATTCTAAGGTGGCACAAACCCCTTTAAATCAAGGACACATAAAAAATACACACTACAGGATTGAACTGATCATCGTGCAGTCTTGAGGAATGACGTAAGCACCCCTGATTTAAATATACATGTGGTTATTCCTCTTACAGCAACAACACAGGAGGTAACTATTACTATTGTACTCTTTCTCTCTCTCTCACTTTTGTTTTTACTTTCCACAACCACACTTTCTTTGACTACTAACTAAAACCTCTCAGCATGGCAGAAAACTCCAGGTTTTTATAGTACTGCAGATGGAATTATTCAATGTATTTCTCCAGCTTTTGAGATCTTAGTACATAGGCTCTATAGAATAACAGAGGAACTGGAGAAGGGGTATCACTGGAGCAGTTATCTATACTTTATCATCTCTTTCACACCTTGCATAACTCCCCCAGAAGGCCAGCAGAACAGTTAGTCACTAGACAGCACATTTAGTCATTAGAGGGCCCCAGTACAAACATTTCTTTGGTCTCCTACAACTATTCTCCATGGTGTATCACTAGAAAGTATTTGGCCCCCTCACAACTATACCATGTGCATCTCCTGTACTTATATCCCTGCAGCAGGTCTACAATCATTTTGAGCTGATTTTGGACTGATATTTTACTTTGTACCAGATATTGTTTTTTACTGGGGGAGATGCACTAAGGCATGATAAAGAGGTGATAAAGTGGAGATGACTTCTCCAGTGATATCACTTCTCCAGTTCCTATGTTACTCTATGGAGTCCCTGCACTAAGATCTCCAAAACTGGAGAAATCTTGGTGCATTGGTTCCATAGAATAACATAGGACTTAGAGAAGTGATAACACTGGAGAAGTCATCTCCACTTTATCACCTCTTTATCACCACTTAGTGCATAACCCACCTGGTCTTTTCTTCAGGCGCTTAATAAGACAAAACCACATTGAAAGCATAGTAATGTTTAATATTGAAACTAATATAAGGTATTTTGTGTGAATATTATTTTGGTTGATTAATACACACATTTTACACACATTTTATTTAAGATTATTGTGCCTCCGTTACTAGTGTCTTATCTTATATCCTAAAATATCACTCACAGAATGAAATGTAACTGAAAATGACCAACCAAACATTAATTTGTATAAGTATTTTTAACTGACTTTTGGATCTTCAATACTACATCATAAGTAAAAATATCACCTATGCCAATAATGATGAAATGCTAGAAGACAGACATCAACAAATGCATAATGGGTTTGTTTCCATAAGTCCCACCACACACTACCAGTGAGTTAGTTACTTTGCAGGTTCTCTAGCAATGAAGTCATTGATGTAACACATTTAATTAATTGTTTAGTGCAGAAGATAACAATTAAACAATATGCAATCTGTTTCCTCTGAAGTCTTTTAAACATGGGAGCGTCTTTGCAAGCTAATGAAGGAAGGAGTTACACTTTAACCCTCCAAACAGGAATCTGCTCTGATTGACATCTAAACGTGATAACCTCCTTTTTTCATTTTTATAAATCTGCTCATCACTTAATTGTTTCTACAGCTACCTGGCTGGGTAAAAAAACAAAAAGCAAAAATCAAAACAAAGAAATAGATTTATTTAGAAATTGTTTTAACAGGAAGAACACCTTGGGAGTTGTAGACTAAAGTGTGATAAATAGATGATAAGATAAGGGATATTACTTCTCCAATTCCTATACTATGCTATGGAGGCTATGCATTAAATTCTTTCCCCTTGAGAAATCTTAGTGAATATGCTCTACAGAATAACGTAGGAAATTGAGAATTGATAACACTGGAGAAGTCATCTCCACCTCATCATCTCTTTATCACACCTTAATGAATCTCTTGTATATATGTAATGTAAAGCAACACTAACACCAGAAAATGAAATAGGCTGGTATAATTTAAGTATATTCTTACAGCTAGCATACCTAACAATACATAACAATTCATTATTCACGTTTCAGCCCTAAAATATAATCCTAAATTTGTTTTTTAACACGTGTAAATTGTCCTGTTCAGAGAGCATGTATTTAAAGAGATAGTAATGTTTCACAATAAAAGCAGCTCCAATTAATCTTCTTAGTATTTGGGCCTAGAGAGTGTTATTTCAGTACTGTCAGTGTTGTACTTCAAGAGTTATTGAATGATAAAGTATCCACCTCCCGCCTCTTTAACTGATGTAACACCTCAGAGCAGCAAGACTGTCCGGATGGATTGCAGAGAAGGACAATCTTCGGTACGCATAAGGAAAAATCTGAAAACCTGTCAAGGGGGGCAGGGTCTTCCTTATACTCGCAGTAAGAAGATTGTCCCTTGCTGTGGGCTGTCTAGTCCCAGGACTAGATTCCACATCTGAGGGGTGATAGCTTATACTAGGTAAAAGGGGTGAGGGGGGGCATTTTATCATTCAATTACTCTTGATCTACAACTCTGACAGTATTGCTATAACACTCTTCATGGCCCAAATACTATGAAGATTGATTGGAGTTGTTGTTTTTTGTGAAACATTACTATCACTTTAATGTTGTTTATGCTGTTTATATTGAGAGATAATAACTAACGCCAGTTAATTGATTGTCATTAGTGTCCACTGTTTTTGTATTAAGAAATACTGGAGGTTATGCACTAAGGTGTCATAAACAGAAGATAAAGTGTAGATGACTTCCCCAGTTCCTGTGTTATTCTATGGAGCCTATGCACTAAGATCTCCAAAATATTAATATAGGCTACACAGAATAACATAGGAATTGGAGAATTGGAGAAGAGAATAGTGATAACACTGGAGAGGTCATCTTCACTTTATCACCACTTTATCACATCTTAGTGAATAACCTCCACTGTTTTCTTATCTCTGCCCATTTACTGATGACCATGGGCAATCATTGGGAGCCCTGGAAAAAGCAGGAATGTCTGCTCCCTCAGAACATACGTAATACTAGATTTTAGGCCTCAGAAAACAAATAGAAATTATTTATATGAAGTACAGGGCACTTAAGAGCACATAACCCCTGTTCGTTTTTTGGTGTTATCATACCTTTAATATATCTGCCTAATTTGCAGTAGAGAACTTTATAGGATCTCTGCGGTTACGTCTTTTCATTAATTTAAGTCTACTATCATTTAATTGCTGCTTTCTCCCACATGTGTGACATGCACAGCAGAGCATTGGAATGAATATTCACATTCTGAGACTGTTGTAATCTTGCAGGATTGATTGTGATATAATTTTTTTAACCAAGGCTGTCTTTTTTTTCCAAGGTTAAATAAAGAAATAAGGCAAGTTTTCTTGGCAGATAACTGTTCTCCTTTAATTTAATTCTTATTGTTTAAAGGAACACTTATCAAGTCAATTTAAATGTGATTTCATACATACTGTAAATCCTTGGAGGAGCTGAGTTGTATCAGAGGTCAGTACAATAACAGTATATCAATAGTGCTCATCGGATCTTAGAATTGTGCCATTGCAGATTGGCCTCAAATTGTATGGTAAAACTTGCCTCCTGCTCTGTAAGATTCATTCATTTGTTGAAAGTATTGCTCACCATCTGTCTGCAAATGTGTTACAAATAGAACTGATTTTTTGAAACATTCTCAACCCACATAAAACAGAAATAACATGTCATGAATTACCTAAGACAAATTACTCCCTTGGACGATATAGCTTTACAATACACTGGGTATATCTGTAGAATCCAAGTGGTTAAACTGTAGTATAATGGGCCTTTCTAGAAATTATGGGACTACAACCCTAGTCATCCTTAGCTGTGGAGAACCATAGGTTGCCCAGCCCTGACCTCTGTATAATTGCAGGGTTTCCCTACACAGGTCCATAATCCAGGATTTATGGATTTATCAGAAGTACAGGGGAGTTAATAAAAATAACTGAGACACTGATTAACTCACCTGTGCTTAAAGACATAGTAATGTTTCACAAAAAAGCTCTCCGATTAATTTTCATAGTATTTGGGCCATGGAGAGTTTTATTTCAATACTGTCAGCGTTATAATTCAAGAGTGATTGAATGATAAAGTATCCCCCTCCCACCTCTTTTACCTAGTGTAGCCACCTTCCTTCAGATGTGGAATCTGGTCTCATGACTGGACAGGTCACAGCAAGGAACAATCCTCTTTCTGTGAGTATAAAACCCCTTGGAATAACTGATACAGCATATTTACAGGACACATATTCAAGCTGTTTCAGTTATTCCAAGAATGTAATATGTTAGTTGGTATATCTGCTAGTTCTTAAATTTCTGTACAAATAAAAACGGAATACTCTTTCAATTCGTGGACATCTATATTTTGTATTGGAAGTATAAACCACCAAGCACCACGAAGGAGATCTGTTGGCAGAATACTTTTAAAGTACATTACTATTGTGTGCAGATATTCCACTGAAGTCTGGTTAATGTTAAATTGACAGGGGGAGTCTATTTGTTTGTGGTACTTATAAACCCAGTCATGTTCTTTTTGTTTTTGTGCTCTAGTTGAAATTCAACGTTTACACAACACCGTTGTGCTGCAACTTTGTTCTAGGTGATCTACAGGGACCGTACCAGAATCTATAAGACCTTCCATTTAATCTTCCTTTGAAGAAAAGACTTTTGCTATTGAACAATTAGTTGTGCCTGCTCTTAGTCTCCTATATGTTTATTTAGCACCATAGCACCTCTCTTTGTTTTTGTTTCTTTGGTTTATCACTCAAGGTCTCTCATATTGAAATAAGCCATACAATATTGTCCCTAGTGTTTCATGGTATCCATATATTAGGAGAGTAATTTAAATACTGTCATTTTCCTGGTGAATAAAATCTGGGTACTCCCACTACCGGGAGATGTTTTGTTTCATAGTTCTAATCATTTAAATTGTTTTTTGTTCAGAAAGCTCACCTACAGTTCCCCTTGTGTCATGACATTTATTCTGTTGCGTTCTATGGGACAGGAGAGCCTGGCTGCATTCTATAGAATGTGATGGTAACCATTTCATCACTTCCTTGAAACTACTACTTGACAGTTTGAAAGTATATATCTTTTGAATAAAACAATTGCCTTCAGAGGAAAAGTCCTATAATAAATGTTTTTTGCTTTAAAGGGATAGTAATACTTTGTTTTAACTTTATTTTATTTTGTAGGCAATAAAAAAACATGAAGAACAATATAAGTCTTATCTCTCAAACCTTTATGGTTTAAGAGATATTCATAAGCAAAGTTTCCCCCTCCCGCCCCTTTTTCCTAGTGTAAGCCATCTCTTCTCAGATGTGGAATCCAGTCCATAGACTGGACAGATAACAGCAGGGGGCAATCTTCTTTGTATGAAAAGAATGAAAGCCATTCCCCCCCTTGACAAGTTTTTCAGCTTTTTCCCTTATCTTAATTGAAGATTGTCCCTCTCTGCAGTCTACCTGGGCATTTCCCTTCTGATTTGGCTGAACGGGGGGGGGGGAATACTTTGCTTGTGAATATCTCTTAAACCATAAAGGTCTGAGAGATAAGACTTATATCGTTCTTCATGTTTTATTAATGCCTACAAAATAAAATAAAGATAAAATGAAGTATTACTATCCCTTTAAGATTGGTGGATGGAGAATATATAGGGTTGAGACTGAGTGGGCAGGGCTGTATGGAAAGTACTTGTGATGGCGTAGGAGTCAGAAAAGCATCAGGAGCTCTCTAGTGCCCAGATATCAGGAAGTCTCTGAGGCAAAACCTGATTCCGCAGCTAAGCTGATAGAGTCAGCGCCACGGAATAAGATGGTGTTTATAAATAAATAATAATAATATGGTGCCTTTACAAGGGTGGAGTATAGTTGTGATAACATATATATATATATATATATATATATATATATATATACATTCTAAATGTTTCTGGTTTGCTACCAGGAGGAGTGGCTGGAAAACACTGATTGGTTGAGGAGGAAGCAGGAGACTTAGCCACTTTGAAAAGAAAAAAAAGTCATCCACTTGCTTTGGCTTAGGAGAAGACAGGGTCCGAAGCATACAAAAAAGAAATAAGACCTTATGGTGGGGCATCAGGACCCCTTCTTATACCTCCAGCTAATGATCAATAATTTATATTGATAATGATCAATAGAGGCAATGCAGGGGAGCAAAAGGGCTCCCCTGCTTCCATCAGACCTGAACTACCGGATGGGGGGGTCGAGAAACCCTTTCACATCAATGAGGGAGTCTCTCACATTGCTCTGACAGGATTTCCCAATCCAGCCCACTCCTGCCCTGTAGTTCAGGTATGATGGAAGCAGGGGAGCCATCTTGGGGAGATCAGTAGCTGGGGGACATCAGGAGGGATCCTAATGCCGCACAACGAGGTCTGCTATTAATACAGTGTAACCCTTTCAGTGTCACAGAAGCATCCAACACATTGGAAAGCACTGAAAGCACTCAAAGGGTTAAAAAACAAGGAATATAAATTGAGATAGTCTATGAAGAGGGGTGCAGAGCATGCTACATGCCAATAATGAACACACAATACTTTGTGATCCTGTAGTTGTGCATTCATGTATAGATATGCACATTCCTCCAGTGTTTCTTGATGCAGTTTATGCCACCTCTGAAAAAATATCCTAATTCGCAAAATTGTTAGAAGGATGCAAATCAAATTACTTTATGTGTATGCAATAAATGGAAAACTTAGTAAAACAAGGTTTTGTGACTTTTTTATTGCTTTTTCAGATGTTTGTAAATATATTGTTTAATAAAAAAGAAGCTCAATAGGGCTCATTATCTTTTTCTGCTATCTACACGACCTAGAGGAGAAAGAATGTACGTTTTTTAAGCCCTGTCTTCAATTGACTGCATTTACTGATCTCTTCTTCGTGATAGACAATAGGCTATAACACTTTAAATGTGACATGGTAAACAGAGCTTGTTGATAGCTCACATAAATGCCACCTCGAAGGGAAGAGTGAACACGCTCCCTGGGGCAGTTGGGAGGGAGGTGGGAAGTCCTACGGCTTGGTGCCGCACACAGAGGATGCGTTAGTGCAGTATTTTAGCTCTGTATATCTTCAGTACTAAGTTAGTAACGCTTAAAAAAACCCCAACGCTATTCTAGTTTTATGAAATAAAGACAATAGGCACAAGTTTATATGATGTGAATGTTCCCCTTTAACAACTGGTTGACTAGTAATTTTTCACCTCCTGACTTTATTCTCTTATATATAACGAACATATACCTATTTATATCCTTCTGTTAAACAGATTAAAGGGTTAGCAATTTCCACATTTTTTTTTTACATTTGTAGAGGCTTAAAAAATTATCATTGCCACAAACCCCATCTCTCAAACCGCTATGATTTGAGAGATATTGGCAATGAAAGTTCCCCCTTCCCTCCCCTGCTCCTGTTGTCAGTGTCTAGCTGACATCAGGAGATCCCAGTCCAGGGATCAGCCTGCGGCTCTGCAGCAGAGCTGAAATCCCGTTATTGCAAAAGAATTATTTAATTGGAAAGGTCTACAAAGTGTGCCTGGTTTGCAAGTACACTTTGTGGACCTTTTCAATGATTTCGGCTCTGCTGCAGAGTCTCATCGTGTCGGCCGACATGGATCCTCTTCTGTCTGCTTTACAGATGACATCAAGATAAAGGGAACTTTCATTGCCAATATCTCTCAAACCATAGCGGTTTGAGAGATGGAGTTTGTGGCAATGATAATCTTTTTTAAGCCTCTACAAATCTATACAAAAAAATGTGGACATAAGTAACACTTTAAGAGCTGCTTACATCTAAATAGATGTAGATTCCCTTTAAGTCATCCATTGCAGTGGAAATCATCCATGCTGATTTTATCCCAGGCTGCCCTCATTGCTGCAGTCTGCATCACAAGATGGCAGAAAAGTTTACTTCAGAGACATATCTTTGTAAAGTGTGACCTTATGTTGCCTTGTGCCAGTAGAGCCATTGTCAAGCACTTTTGCTCCCCTCTGCCAGGAAAGCCATTGTCCCCAATGTAGAAGGTTAGCATAAAAGGTTTACTTTAATAACAGACTGTAATTTTCTTATGGATCAGATTATCAAAGTTACCCTATTAATCGAGTGTCTGATGCAGTAAATCAGGTGAGGAAAAGGCCAGGGAAGGGAACAGCCAATTGTTCAGTGCTGTCACATTCTGAGTTTCCATATTCTACAAGTTTTCTGAAACTCTGCATACATTTTTTAAATGCATTAAATGGTTTTAGCAAGAGACTGGTAGAGTACAAGTGATACCATTATTGGCTTAGTAAGTGGCTCTAGTTTTAGCAAGAGACTGGTAGAGTACAAGTGATACCATTATTGGCTTAGAAAGTGGCTCTAGTTTTAGCAAGAGACTGGTAGAGTACAAGTGATACCATTATTGGCTTAGAAAGTGGCTCTAGTTTTAGCAAGAGACTGGTAGAGTACAATTGATACCATTATTGGCTTACTAAGTGGCTCTGGTTATAGCAAGAGACTGGTAGAGTACAAGTGGCACCATTATTGGCTTACTAAGTGACTTTAAGATGCAAGCTTTCAAGACACTATAGGTCTCTTCTTCAGGCATATTTAGAATAAAGGTTGAATACAAGATACATGACATGTTATACACAAATTGATATTATCTTTAAATTCCACTAAAAGTAAAATTCATAGCTCCCTTGTCAGTATAATGTATTCCTTAGGCTCCAGCACAGGAGTCTCTTTGTAGCTGGCTAAGTGGCACACAGATTTATTTACCTTTTGCAGTGTAAATATATTCAGCAAAGATGGATTGTCTATGAAATGTATGGCTTATCCATCCGAGTGCTAGAGGGGTGCACAACCCACTGCTTGGATTGCACTGTGCACTCCTCAAGCACCCAAAGGGCCCAAAATATGTATATTTCATTTGATAATGTAACATAAAATCCTCGTTCAGACCAAGAGTGTTAAACTTGGTTATCAATTTATATTTCCTGATTTTTCTGTTTCTCTAAATATGTTTCTGAAGCTAACATGGTACCACTTTGTACATAAATGGTTTCAAAGGATTAGTTTCTTTGGCAGGATACATTAGTCAATGCAATTTTTCAAACAACACTGGTACTGGAATACTAAGAAGAATAGGGGAAAATCTATTGCAAACTATCTGCGCCATAGGGAACAAATACAACTTCTAATGACATAAAGTGATAGTAATGTTTCATAATAAAAACAGCTCTAATTAATCTTCATAGTATTTGGGCCATGGAGAATGTTATTTCAATTCTATCAGAGTTGTAGTTCAAGAGTAATTGAATTATAAAGTATCCCCCTTCCGTCCCTTTTACTGATGTAACACTGCTCAGCTCAGAGCAGCAGGGTGTGTCCAAGTGGATTGCAGAGAGGGACAATCTTCAATTAAGATAAGGGAAAAAGCTGAAAAACCTGTCAAGGGGGGCAGGGTTTTCACTGCTCACACAGTAAGAATATTGACCCTTGATGTGAGCTGTCTGGTCTATGGACTGAATTCCACATCTGAGGAGTGGGGGATTACACTAGGTAAAAGGGGTGGGAGGGGGAAACTTTATCATTCAATTACTCATGAACTACAACTCTCACAGTATTGAAAAAACACTCTCTATGACAATTAATTGGAGCTGCTGTTTTTGTGAAACATTACTATCACTTTAAATATAGCTTTTAACTCTTTGAATGCTAGAGAGGTGTCCAATGCATTGCTTCACATTTTAGGTTAAAGGGCAACGATCATGTTTTACCAAGTTTGTTCCTATGCACGTAGATTTAGTAAAATAATCTTTACTGCTCTGTGCTACCCCAAAATGGCTACTGTTAGCCTTTTGGATTGGGGACAGGCCAGTAAACTGACCACCTTGGCTGGCAGTGGGACTCGAATGCAACTGGAAGTTTGTAGCTCTAAGTCACAAGCTTTGCTGGGTTGTGATGCAGACCCTTAGACTACAAGGGTTTAATAGAAATCCCATTCTTAGAGGTCTGTTGGAGTATGGGATCACATTCTTATTTACAGTCCATCACAGGGTCAATGAAGAAGCTCCAGGGATCTCTTTCCTTATGAGTTGGTCATCCTTCAGGGACTCAAAGGATTAAAAGCCCAATCTAATCAGTGGGCATTTGGATTTTTTTGGGCATAACTGGGTTGCTCCATGTCCTCTTAGAACTCACTGTGGCACACAATCTTTAAAAGATTGAAACAATGGCTGTTTCCAGTGGCGTAACGAGTTATTGGAGGGGTACCCCAACACAAAATTATTTTCACGGAGTTATAAGATGAACGTATTGGACCCTATTACAAATGGGGCCTCTTAAATTCTGGTATCTGGCACATCTGTACCCTCTGCATCCCTGGTAGTTATGTCCCTGGATGTTGTTACTTCATGCTGGAAACAAGCAGGTGGTCTTATTTATCAACACTCAGTATTGTTCTCAGATTCCAAACACCCACAGAAAAGTATCAAAAAACTAAGAACACAGAAAAATCTGAAGACCTGTAGATGTAGGAAATGTTGATTTAGTGTGGGGCCTGCCCTCTAACCCAGGGTAATATCTAACAGTAGATCACTTGTACACAATCAGCATCTGTGTCAGTGCTTGGGAGAGAAGCAATGCCATCTGGGGCAAGAGCCATTAAAGAAGTTCTTCTGGGATGGGTTTTCATACATAGCACAAAAGCTGCTTTGACTTCATAATGGTGTTAATTGCTGAGAATAAGAGAGCAGAAAATAATTTAATGGAGCTTTCCAACAGCTGGAATAGATACCACAGCCATAGCATCTCATAACATCATATAGTCATCCTATATAATAATTTGCTAATGTATGTTTGTCAGAAGCCGTTATGCTCAGTAGAGACAGCTGCGCACACTGCAGTCATGCGCAGTAGAGACTGCCCGCGACACAGCTGATACAGAGCGGGGCTCTCCAAATTCAAACCGGAGTCCTCTCTGCACACCTTCCTGGGACCAAGTGGTCCCAGGAAGGTGCACAGAGAGGACTTCGGTCTGAATTCGGAGCGTCTCACTCCGTATCAGCCATGGCGGGGGCAGTCTCTACTGCGTATGACTGCAGCGCCGCCACTGACGAGAGCCACTGACTAGCTAAGGTTGCTGGGTGGCACTGTGGCCTGTATATACGAGCTTTTCAACTAGTAGAACTATAATTAATCCAGGGGCATTGACACAATTGAAGAATTAGGGTCATATAAAAATATGCAAAAGAGAATGAATGAATAAATGAATATTTAGATAGCCCACATAATGCAAGCATTGCTTTATAATTTAAGGGATCAGACAATACACAGTTACAAATTCATTGCAATATGATATACGAAAGTGGGTTCATTGCTCGAAAGCTTACAATCTAAAGTGAATAAGGGAGGCATATAGAGTAGAGTAAGGGTTAAGTGTGGAAAAATGCTAGAGTACTAGTAAGGGGAACATAAATACATTTTAATAGCCTTGGATGCATGAGGAAAGTCAGTGCCTTGCAGCATGATGAAGCTTTGTTTAGGAGGTGTGATTTTAAGAGAGACTTGAAGACTGCAAGAGAGGCACAAAAGTGAAAGCTGGGAGCAGGCCCGGCCCAAGACATTGTGCTGCCTGGGTCCAAGGATGAAATGCTGCCCCCCAATCCACGCCCACCAAAACACACCCACATTTAACCCTTTGAGTGCCAGAGGGGTATGCAATGCATTGTTTTGCAATGTGTTGCATACCCCTCTGGCACACTAAGGGTTAAGCCCCAGGTCTTTCAAAGCCAACCAACTCCCCTGGTTACATTCCCTGTTCAGTTAGTATAACGTAAAGACAAATAGAAAAATTGCACTTTTTAGATGGTATTTTAAAACTGTCCATTTTTTTATTACAATTGCAGCAGTGTTAGATAGCAATATTTCACATAGGACAACACTTTAACCCTTTCATAACCAGGAATGTCTGCTCCTGTACTCACAGGGTTAGGAGCAGACATCCCTGGTTATGAAATGGTTAAAGTGGTGTCCTATGTGAAAGATTGCTATCTAACTCTGCGGCAATTGTAAAAAATTGACAATTTTAAAATACCATTTAAAAGTTCTAGATTATATTTTATAAATGTCAATTTTTTTACTTTTTCAACAGTATTAGATAGAAATCTTTAACACAGGACATCACTTTAACCCTTTCATAACCAGGTATGTCTGCTCCTGTACTCAGGGCTGGTGCAAGGATTTTGTCACCCTAGGCAAAACCTTATTTTGCCGCCCCTTATGCCCCGCCCCATTTGTGTCCCTCCCATAGGCGTACCTAACATATTTGCCACCCCCCATGCCATCCGCTTTCCACCGTGTCTCTCCCCATGTCATCTGTCTGTCTTGCTCTCCCTCCATGTCTGTATCCCCCCATGTCTCTCCCTCCATCCCACCCATGACTGTCTCTCTTTCTCCCTCCATCCCACCCATGTCTGTCTCTCTCTTCACCATGTCATACATGTCTCTCTCCTCTCCCCATGTCTCTCTTTGCCATGTATCATCTCCTCTTTTTGTCTCTCTCCTCTTCCAACCTCTGTCTGTCTCTCTTCTCCCTCCATATGCCATTTTGCTGACCCAGGACTTGCCCCAGCACATCAGGACACGTGGCCATCGCCCACCCAGAGCTTACCCCAGCCAACACCCACATTTGTCAGTCTCCCTAGTATCTAGTGGCAGGCAGCTTGATCCTCCCATGCTACTTCTCGAGCTCCCCACGTGGTCTGACGTTTGAGCACTGGCAGGTCACGTGACCCTCGACACTCTGACCTCAGTACAGTGCGGGGAGCGAGAGAGGCAACACGGGAGGATGTCTGTGGGCAAACTGACTGCCTGTCCGCAGAGAGGCTGTTGAGCCAGCTCCTCTGCCGTTTTTTTTTTTTTTTGCAAGACAGAACGTGCCTTGGGGCAGCAAATTGCTGCCCCTGTCAAAGTGCCGCCTGGGTCCCATGGACCCACCGGGACCCATATAAGGGCCAACTCTGGCTGGGAGGGCTTGATACAAGACAAGCTTAGACAAGATTGTCATTGACTGATCATAAGGGGAGAGATGGGATATAGTGGGACAGCAGAGTGGAAATGTAGGACACGATAGAGGAGAGAAGGGTTTTCAATGATAGAGGTAGTATTTATTCTGATTTTCAACATTTGGTAGGCAACCATTGGAAAGAATGGAGGAGGAGGGTGCAGGAACAAACCTAGGTGACAGTAAGATAACTTGTGCTGCAGTATTTTGTATGGATTGAAATCAGAGTTGAGAGGTAGGAAGATAAAAAAGTAGGTTACAGTAGTACATGCAGGATAGTATGAGTGCTTGTATAAGAATTTTAGTTGTAGATGAAGAGAGAAAGGAACAGTTTTTTTGCTATGATACTCAAGAAAAACAGCAGGATTTGGAGATAACATTAATATGAGGAGAGAATGAAAGACCAGTGTCAATTATCACCCCTAGACACAGTCCTTCAAATACTGGATTTATGGTTGTGACATAGACTATTCGAGCACTACTTGGCCCAGTCTAGGTGGGATGAGGAATAGCTCAGTTTCAGGCATGTTGAGGACTACAACTCCCATCAATGACTGGCTGGGGATGATGGGTAATATAGTACTCAGGAGTTAGAGGGCCTCAGCTTGGCCACATCTTCACTTGGATCCAGGAGCCCTTTGTATCATACAAGAAGATGATTACAAAAAGTGAGCTGACATTTTATTTGTTCATTTGAAATTATCACCATAAGTTTTCTCTTTATAGGGAATTAAAATATGACTATATGCTGTACTAGCCATTTTTCTGTAAAATAAATAGTTTATGAGAAATTAACCTTAATGTTTTGGTGGCATAGTCTGGCACTTTATGGTAATTCTCTGTACAGTATGCTAATTTGTTGTGTTTGAGGCCACACTTATCTCCCACTGTGCTTTCACTTATCTCCCACTGTGCTTTCACTTATCTCCCATTGTGCTTTTAGAAATGCCACCTGTATGTGGGCTCTGCCTAGATTAATTTATAGCACAGACTGGCAATATTGAGCCAACAAAGAAACCAATTAAAATAAAGAGCCACATTGTGCCCCAGCAAATAAAGATTAATTTTATAGTAACTACTAGGTACAAATTGCTGGCCCAGTATATAGGCAATCCTTACTTATCATTGTCAATTCACTTTAAGTTCGCTTCTGATTAAGTTAGTTATTCCTTTTATTTCTTGGTTTTGATTTCTTAATTTTGCATATTTGATGACATGGATTCTCTCTTAATAATATCTATTACTTGAAGACCCAACCACATACAGAAACACCTAAATATGGGATCCATTTGAGTCATCTGAATGTATTTGCTCAAGATTCATGCACACCTAACAATCACATGACTTAAGACCCACATGACTTAACCATTTGAGTGCCATTGCTAATTTGTTCATACCATTTATATTTCCTACATTTCTCATCTGTGCTTGGCTTCATTTTAATCTATTATTATTTATTTATACGTTGGTGTTGTTCCATGGTCACTTTATACTGAAAAGACTGGGCCATATGAAAAGTGGAACCACAAGGAACAAATACAAATGTCCCAATGTGTTGGAGACCTTTGTAGTACATTTGATCATCTTCAGAATTGCTGATTGTGCATATGTCCTACATTGCAAAATAGAGATACTAAATGACCAGCGATGTAACCACGGGTGTGTGGGAGGTGTCACTGCATGGAACACAGAGGAGTGTGTTATAGGGAATGTTTGGGAATCATTAACTTTAAATTAACATTTGCAAATATGGGATTTGGCTAAATAGGTTAGTTCTTGATTGGTGCTCATCACACTCTTTGTTGTAGGTCTCCTTAAGTGAAAGGGTATCTCAGGAATGGGCCTTTGCTTTCCATGTGCCTACCTTGCATCACATTGACAAGGCCCACATAGGCCGAATCATACATCTGTGGTTTTGCTGGTTCTTTCGTGCAGAGAGGACTTGCCTGACATTTTGGAGCTGAACTGACTGCAGACAGGACCAGTCTGATATGGATATGGAAATCTCCTCTCTGTAATGGCACATGGTAGTGAAAAACATGACTTGTAGCACCATTGAGAGGCCACCATGTCTTAGAACAAGACACTTTATCAATGGGTGAAAACCCAGGATTTTCAATGAGGGGTTTCTAAAAAAAATCCAAAACCATGACTTTGTCTGTACATAGACCAGGAATGGGACATCTGAATTTCTCCAGCAGTTGTTGGACTACAATTCCCAACATTTTCAGCCATCCAACATTTGAATGATTAGTGGAAATTTAGGGAAATTCTGGAGCAAATCATTTGCACTGTAGGGGAGAACTACAAATTCCAGTGGATTTAAATGGGAATTTTAACCCCGTCAATGCTAGATAGGCTTCCAACACATTACTTCTCAATGTGTTGGAGATCTGTCTGTTATTCAAGGGGTTAAAGTCCCCATCAGTGACATTTTGGGGAATTTTCATTTGTCCTCTATGAAGGATGGGGGGGAGAAAGACCTTTTGAAGTGCTCTTGCCCAGTGTGCAGAAATGGCTATATCCTATATTATAATTTGCTAAGGATATTTGTCAGAAGCCGTCATGCGCAGTAGAGACAGCTGCGTGAGCTGCAGTCATACGCAGTACAGACTGCCTACTCCACGGCTTATACGGAGCGGGGCGCTCCGAATTCAGACTGGAGTCCTCTTTGCGCACCTTCCTGGGACTACGGTCTGAATTTGGAGCTCCCCGCTCCGTATTAGCCATGGCATGTTTGAGCAGTCAGTACTGAGCATGACTGCAGAGCTGCCAGTGTTGGCCCGTGTAGATGGGCTTTAAAACTAGTGTATATATATATATATATATATATATATATATATATATATATATACATACCTTGGTGAATGACTCATAATTGGATATAAATTGTGATAACTAAAATTACTCTGCTTTGCATCTGTTGAGTGACAGCCACCTGAGTGCTGCAGACTTTATAATGTCAGCCTGTCTTATTAGCAATGAGCCAAATAATGGAAACAAATTGTATCACTGATGGGTGGTGTCTTGCACAGACTGAATGAGTGGGTGAAAACGTCAGTGGATCTAGATCTGAACCTCATTTATCATTTGTTGTACATGGGGGAATAATGTCTACGTGGCGAGAGAAGATACCAAACAGATTTGCTCAAATTACACTGAAATAAGGACGGAGATTTCTCCTAGGACCTGCATTCCATATGTTATATAAAATGATCTAATCTCTGGAATGGAGATTTCTCAGTCTGCTGAAAAACTTCAATATTCGCTCACTTCATCCAGCAGCAATGGTTAATAGCTATTTTAAAGAGATATTATTGCAGTTTCATTACACTGTGTTATAACAGACCTTCACATGTAACAACACCAAGATAAGAGTGTTCAAGTGAGATGCAGTTTAACCCCTTAAGGACCAGTTATGAGTACTAACGTATTCAGGGCTCCCCGAACAGGGTGCAGTCACATGGGGAACCCTCAATTCCATGATGTGCCAGGACCGTCACTAGTCCTTTAGGGAAGTTTTCCCATGATGGTCCTGGCAGGTCATGGGTCCTTAAGAGGTTAAACTCAGAATGAGGCTGATGCAATTACTGGGCCATAGTGGACAATTTCATTCACTCATATTGAGTTATGTGAATTTTTATTTTCACCCTAGTATGCAAATGGTTTGATCCAGAATGAATACCCTGTTTGTGCATTTAGCCCAGTGAGAGTTCAGTTTTTATACCTGTCTAATGTCAATCTACTAAGTCACTTGCACTAAAAATGATCCTCTGTACATTTTTTACAAAGAGGGGACAGTGCGAATGTCTATGGGTATTTCCCTGAGTCCCTTCACTCTGCGCCTCATTCAGTGCTGTGTATTAACAACTGATACAACTTTACACCATTTTCCTGTGTATGCAATGGGGGAGGATTTGGGGAACTGAAACACATCAGTAGGAGGCCAATATCCCAGTACAGCAAATGAGCTGTGATGGGAGATTTGTACATTTTCCACCACTATTGATGAATACTATGACCTGCCAGAAGAATGGGTCGGTACATTAAGGAGGTCAATGCACGAAAAGAGGGTGTATGAGTGTACATTAGCTTTTTATGCCAGTCTCTACCACACCTTGCTAGTTCATGCCCCAGAATGCCCATACACTTCCACACTACCATCCTCTTGGCCTAAGAGGTTTAACGAGAACTGTTTTGGGCATAAGCAGCTTAATACATAGGCCTTAGGCCAACATAACATATATTTTAGAGTGGAAACACATTTATAGATTCCTCTGAGATTGGGATAACTACATGTTTTATATTAACATTAACATACTTCACTGAAATGTTATTCTCTGAAATATTGAGGCCAATGTACTGAGAAAATGAAGCAATTCTAAGGAAAACCGACTTCACAATATATTGGACTCTGTAGCAATCGAAGTGTTAAAATGCCCAAATTAAAGCAGTGGAAATTTTAGACATTATATTTGTTCCATATGATGCAGTAAGGTAAATCTACTTCACACTATATTTCACTTTCCAGCATTCACGGGGTTAAAAACTCCATGTAAATCAATTAGTATTTTCTTTTGTCACTTATCAGCCTCATGGTAATTAGATAAAGTACATTGTTTCCTTGGAAACTATAGGAGGCAAGTGTGTAGATCTATGGTTCAGTAAAATCTAGTAGATGTGTCCCCATACAAATGTACAGGAATGATGGTTATATTGTAGTCTAGCATATACCAACCTTCCCCATTGTACTAACAATGACTCGCATTGCAATTGAAGTAACCTTGAATGAGTAGGAGAAATAAAGAATAGAGTTGAGCTGCAGGTGTTTTATGTAGTTTTCACTAATTTCCAACCCAAGGTTGCTTGCTATAGAAAAAAAATACACCAAAGCAAAAATAATGAGTGAAACTCATTGTACAATATGAGGCAGATAGACATTTTTTTTTTACCTTAAACATATTACACCTTTGAGTGCCAGAGGGGTTTGCAACGCATTGCAGAGCAATGCGTTGCACACTGCTCTGGCACTCAAAGGGTTAACCATCAACAGTGAATAACTGCTATGGCAAAACTATAACTGATCTGGCATTGTTACAAATTAACTGAAATCTTTCATTCTAGAATGAAGTAAGCGTTAACCCTTTGAGCGTCAGAGAGGTATCCAACACATTGCAGCACAATGCTTTTTATACCTTTCTGTCATGCAAAGAGTTAAATTGGACCTTCCATCTTGAATTAAATTGGAATATTTGTAAACTTTAGTCAAAACTGCCTATAGATCATGTTAGCTAAAACACCAGAAGATGCATAATGTAGGAGATACTAAAGGGATATTGTGATGGTACAGCTGCTCTGACATTAGTCTCTACCACCAGTGGCTGCACTTAAATTGGAACTGTCACGTTCCACCTTCACCCCCCCAGATTGGTGTAGACCCCTAAAAAAACTTAAAAATGCCCGGGAAACCTATATGATTGTCCCCCATCCTATAAAAAATCGAACTTTATACCTCTTCATTAGAGAGATGGAGAGTGCTGCCATCTTGATTACGATTAGAAAAATTGGCAGTGCTCTCTCTACCCCTTCTGCACTAAGCCTACACACAAGACAGATGAATGCCTCCGCTTGCCTTCCTACCCCCCCGTAGCTCACAAACCTCAGTGTACATCCCCTCCCTCCTACTGCCAGCCTGTTCGACAGCAAACTTTACAAAATCCCCTTCTGCTCCCCCTCACAAGGCAGTGCATGAGTGGGAAGGTGTTTCTGTAAGGGTTGCTGTCCAACAGATTATATATATATATATTATATAATCTCAAACACCATACAAGGCAGAAGCAGAAGCAGAAGGTGATGTCTTTTTCACTGTACTTTTGGTTTCCCAATGGATTAATTATGTTTAGAATACGTGCCCCTGTCAATGGTCTAGTTTAGGATTAGGTAATCTTTGGTTCCCCAGTTTCTAGGGACTACAACTGCTATCATCCCCAACCAGCCATTGACTGGCTGGGAATGATGGGAGTTGTGGTCTCCAACAGCTGCTTTCAAGCAGGTTGCCCATTCCTGGACTAGTTGGTGGAGCATCTGTTGGTGCAGGTCTCTCCAACACAGGCCTTCCTGGGGTCTATTGTAGTCCCTGGCCCTACTCTCGCCTCTTCATGGATAGAGCTTGGCTTAACAAGTGAAATACTTTCCCTGGCTTCCCTGGAAGATGTGTTTAATATAGGTTCTTAATTTAAATATCTATGGCATTTAAATGTGTTTTCATATATATATATCTTAGACTACGGTATATTTGTTATTTTATTTCTTACGTAATATCTTGCATTATACAGTGAAGTTCCCATGAAGTAAAATAATTTTTGTTTTTTATCAGCTTTTATACCTTTTAGTCTAAACTGTATTTTACAATAGTATAAAGATTTAAAGGAACATTAAAGGTTTATATTAGTTGTTATTATTTTAGTTAAAAACTATGGCACCTACTGAATTTCCTTTACGTATTCTCTTTCCTTGTATTAGTCATTCCGTTTCTTCCTTTCAGTTCCAACAATGTGAGCTCCTTTTACAGGTAGTATTTATACAGCCTCTGCTACTCAATTTGCAGACAATTATATAAATTTTGTGTATATATATGTTTTACTGTCTAATCTATTGTGTCGCTAGTTCAATTGAATAGTGTCAATAGGAAGTGAAAACCAGACTCCTTTTTCTTTCCTTTCCTTACTCTTCTTTGCTTTCCTCCTGTCTTTTTATTGTTCTCAACTTAGCTATTTCTATTCCTTGTCCCACTTATTTCTTTCTCTCACTGGAATTATCTTTTTTCTCATGGCTAGGAAAATGACCCACAATCTTGCCCAGCACTTGCATATAACACTGGTTTGGGAAATGGGTGTTCCTGTGAATCACTTGTTCTTGTTACTTAATTACCTTCTTCAAGAATGTAAACTTGATGTGTTCTGTGTTGGATACATGTAATGCCTTATTTATCAATAAAGCTTTGGAAAACAAAGCAAAAAAACTGACAGTGAGTTATTTTGATCATTTGGAGATTGTTCAGTCACAGACTCTTTTTACAGATTGCAGGCAGTAAGTGCTAATATCACTAAAGTGGAAGAAAGAGAAGAAATAAAATGGGTAAATCATATAAGTGCATGTACACATAAAATAAAAAAAAAAGAAAGAAAAACTGCAATTACAAAGACTTCTAAAACAATAACATGACTTTTCCTTTAACACCTTAATGACTCATGACATGCCAGGACCATCATTGGTAAACTTCCCATAAGGACCCATGATGGTCCTGGCACGTCATGGGTTAAATGATAGCAGAGTGCCTCAGTGCATGCTGCTATCATGGTGTACAAGCTGTAACTGAGCAATGCAGCACTGGAGCACTTCGTTTCAGTGCATCTCTCTTCTGCCAGTACACGTGATCACTCCAGGATCGATCACATGTACCGGTATTTTCATTCACAAAGGCAATGTATTTCACACATTGCCTTTGTGACTACTCTCTGCCTCCCTCTTACTATGAGAGTAAGGAAGAGAGAAGCAGAGAGCAGACATAACAGCAAATAAAATCATGCAATAGTTGTGGGTATTAACTCCTTCAGTACAGAGCCGGATTAAGCCTCCATAGGGCCCTAGGCAGGATCCCAAATTGGGTCCCCCTGCCAGTTTGCCCCTCCCCACACTCTTGCCACAATAGTTTCTTGATTTGCCCATTGCCTATAATGACACCACAGATCTTACAATTGAAATCAGACTACACTAGTGATACCACACAGCTTACAATTGAAGTGGGGCTAAACCAGTGATACCACACAGCTTACAATTGAAGTGGGGCTAAACCAGTGATACCACACAGTTTACAATTGAAGTGGGGCTAAACCAGTGATACCACACAGTTTACAATTGAAATGGGGCTACGCCAGTGATACCACACAGTTTACAATTGAAATGGGGCTACGCCAGTAATACCACACAGCTTACAATCAAAATGGGGCCACCCCACTGATACCACACAGCTAATGATGGCAAGGGCAAAAGGAGGGTAGAAAGGAAAGAGGAATGGCATAATGAGGGGAAGCCCCCAATCTGTTTCTACCTCTTTCTCTAACCCCCTAATCTGTTTTCCACTCTTTTTCTGCCCCCTGCTCTGTTCTCCACTCTTTTCCTGTCCCCTAGTCATTTCTCCACTCTTTTTCTGCCCTCAATCTGTTTGCCACTCTTTTTCTGCCCCCCCTAGTCTGTTCTCCACTCTCTTCCTTCCTCTAGTCTGTTCTCTACTATTTTTTCTGGTCCCTAGTCTGTTCTCCACTCTTTTCTGCCCCCCCTAGTCTATTCTTCACTATTTTCCTTCCCCCTAGTCTGTTCTCCACTCTTTTTCTGCCCCTCTAGTCTGTTCTTCACTCTTTTTCTGCCCCCTAGAATTGCCATGGGACCCCCAACCACATTGGCCCCCTCACCCACATTGGCCACCTCCATATTGCCCCCCAATCTCCACATTGCCCCTTCATCTCCACAATGCCCCCCTTCATCTCCACACTGCCCCTTCATCTCCACATTGCCCCCCTTCATCTCCACATTGCCCCTTCATCTCCACACTGCCCCTTCATCTCCACATTGCCCCTTCCACAATGCCCCCTTCATCTCCACAATGCCCCCTTCATCTCCACATTGCCCCTTCATCTCCACACTGCCCCTTCATCTCCACATTGCCCCTTCCACAATGCCCCCTTCATCTCCACACTGCCCCTTCATCTCCACAATGCCCCCTTCATCTCCACAATGCCCCCCTTCATCTCCACACTGCCCCTTCCACAATGCCCCCTTCATCTCTACATTGCCCCTTCCACACTGCCCCTTCATCTCCACAATGCCCCCTTCATCTCCACGATGCCCCTTCCACACTGCCCCTTCATCTCCACACTGCCCCTTCATCTCCACATTGCCCCTTCCACAATGCCCCCTTCATCTCCACACTGCCCCTTCATCTCCACAATGCCCCCCTTCATCTCCACACTGCCCCTTCCACAATGCCCCCTTCATCTCTACATTGCCCCTTCCACACTTCCCCTTCATCTCCACAATGCCCCCTTCATCTCCACGATGCCCCTTCCACACTGCCCCTTCATCTCCACACTGCCCCTTCATCTCCACATTGCCCCTTCCACAATGCCCCCTTCATCTCCACACTGCCCCTTCATCTCCACAATGCCCCCTTCATCTCCACGATGCCCCTTCCACACTGCCCCTTCACCTCCACACTGCCCCTTCATCTCCACAATGTCCCCTTCATCTCCACACTGCCCCTTCCACAATTGCCCCTTCATCTCCAAAATGCCCCCCTTCATCTCCACCATGCCCCTTCCACAATGCCCCTTCCATCTCCACACTGCCCCTTCCACACTGCCCCTTCCATCTCCACACTGCCCGTTCCATCTCCACACTGCCCCTTCCACAATGCCACCTTCTCCACACTGCCCCTTCCATCTCCACACTGCCCCTTCCATCTCCACAATGCCCCCTTCATCTCCATCTCCACGATGCCCCTTCCACAATGCCCCTTCCACAATGCCCCCTTCATCTCCGCAATGCCCCTTCCACAATGCCCCCTTCATCTCCGCAATGCCCCCATCTCCACTTCACCTCCACATTGCACCTTCATCTCCACATTTCCCCTACCACAATGGACCCATCTTCACATTTCCCCTGGTGGTCTAGCGGTGTTACTTGACAGATCTGTGCCTCCTTCGGCACAGATCTCTTTGACTGAAGCGAGATGAGTGAGAGATCAGGTAAGCTGCGGGCGAGGGGGTTGAATCTCCCGGCCAAATGAGGGGGGCCCGGAAAGCCTCATTCAAGTTGAATGAGGCTTTCCGGGCCCCCCTCATTTGGCCGGGCCCTAGGCAGGCGCCTTGTGCGCCTTGCCTGTGATCCGGCTCTGCTTCAGTGCTGGGGCAGGCTGGATGCAGGTCCATTTCTTACCTGCTAAGATCAACTTTTTTTTTATATATATATTTCAAACAGAGCAAATATTTTATTTAAACATAGTATTCATAAAACAAATCTGCTAAGTGTAAAACAAAGATTATGGGAGATTTATTGTTGTGGAGCAATTCAATACACTTATACACACCACCAAGTCTTACCAATAAAAAAGTGGGAAAATAGGGTGGGAAAGAGGGACAAGGGGATTTTCACCCCGGGGGGACAGTGCCCATTTAAAACTGCCCATTTTGTTCGTATTACTGTCAGGTCATACCTTTCATGCAGTCTCCATAAAAATTTAACCCATTGCGCCCAAATGTTAACAAGAGAAAAATAAAAATGGTGTTTTTTTTTTCTTTTCAAAATATTTTTTTACATTTCTTTAACAGTTTTCTTTAATTTTAATAAAATAGATGGTGGGTTATCCATATAATTGTGATATCTAAAGAAAGCCCTAATTGTGTGTGAAACAACAGTATATAATTTGTGCAGCCTTAGAGGGAAAACACTGTTGAACAAAGACATAGTCAAAAAGGTCAGAATTGCTCCAGTCCTTAACCCCTTAACGACCAGCGGTTCTGGGACGTTCCCGTCCCATAAGGACCGTTTTGATCTTTGCCGACATGCCGGTACACGTGACCTGTGGCGCGTATTGGCACGCCGCTTTGGGGCCTAAAAGAGATCGCTCCAGTCTTGGAAGGTCAATTTTAGGCCCTGTTTTTACTTACAGTGCTCCCGGTGGAGCGATGTAAGTAAAAAGTACGTGATGTACTATGACTGTCATCGGTTCTTAAGTATTTAAGGACCATGACAGTCATAGTACGTCACGTAGTCCTTAAGGGGTTAAGTGCAATCCACCCCAGATTTTCCTGGTCCTTAAGGGGTTAATGCCTTGATGGGTCACAATCATCTACTACTACCATTAATCTGGTGATTTTAAAAGAGGTTGTTGGGTTAGCTATTTTTATTTAGAAAACTAGTTTTTCAGTTATTATTAATGTCTAGATTATGCTGATTAACACATGCCATGCAGGCACTTGCTTTCTTAGCCTTACCTTACCCCAGCCTCACTGATACTGTCCAGAAATGCACTGCCCACCATCTCTAGCACTAACAGTATTAAGTGACAATGGGTTAGGAGATAATAATATATGGTTATGACAGGAAGTGACTGCAAGGCATGCCTTAATTACCATAACTGATAAATATAAATCAAGCAATCAAAAACTGTTTTTCTAAATAAAAAAAAAATCACATATACAACATATAAGTGGTTTTGAAAAGCTCTTTCGAAATCACTAGCACAGTGGTTAGGTGATAGTGTCCCTGTAACAAATATGAGGCTAAGAGCAGTAAGTAGATGAAATCATAAGGTCAAGGTCAACCTTCTAATGGAGCTTAATATTTAGCGGACAAGTAGTATTTCTACAATAGACATGCTAACAACTTCATGCACACCCCATCGAATTTCCAAGCAGTCCTGCTAAACAAGCTTTTATTCTACTACATTTACTTGCTCTATCCTTTTATCCAAACAGTCGTCACTTACACGTATTCAGTTTTGTTGTTGAATATGTCATGTGAATCTGAGATATCCACGCTTCCCCTCCTGTGAATAGCAATGTTTCTCTTGTTGCAACTTGTAAAACATCCAGCAATTCTTTCAAAGGGGGGCTGCCAAGTTTCTGCGTCCCACTCCTGTCTTGTCTGAAAACATAAGTGTAACACAACTCCATCACACCTGCAGATCCTTCTTCACAATGACCTTCCACAAACAAAGCATCTTGATGACCTTGCTTCATTCAAGACTTTTATAGTACAGCAAGCTCCATTACTGCAAGGGAGAAAATAATCCCATCCTGTAACCTGACTGCTGGATAGTATCACAGCATAACAAGCACAAAGACAGACAGAGAGATTAGATAGATAGATAGATAGATAGATAGATAGATAGATAGATAGATAAAGATATAAGCATGGGTTAGTAATATAATCCAATCAAAACACATAAAAATCTTCTACTCTGGTAATTTACATTTCTTATATTGGAAAGGTTATATGAATATACAGGTTCATATATGCTATGAAATAAATGCAAAGTTCAAAGGAACCCTGTTTGATTTATGTTACCTTGTCCTTTTTTCTACCTTAACTGAATTTGAGTCCACCAGGAACAAGCATATAGTCTCTGTTCATTGCTGGTTTTAAAATGTCATTATGAATGGAGACTGCTAGAAAGAAAATGAATGGGTTTGAGGTTCAATTCACTAATATTCGTTATATAATAGCCACACATTTTTCACATTAGAACGGATGTTATTTTAATTCGGTTAACTAAATTGTTTTATTCAGAAACATTTCCTTTTGCTTAAAAAGATAGTAGCAGCGAAGATCATTGTAGTGATAATAGTCCAGCAAAAACATAGGAATGCTTAAGTCTCTCAAAATTGAGAATCTCAAAATAAAATGTCCTTACTGCGATGTAGTTAAAAGCAAAAACAAGTATGATTATCTAAATGTATTAGTATGATACTAGTTGAAGAGTCCATTACACGGGCCACAGTACCACTGCCAGCCGGTCGCAGGGCAGTCATGCGCAGTAGAGACTGCCAGCGCCGAGGCTAATACAGAGCAGCGCGGGCAGTCTCTACTGCACATGACTGCATTGTTAACATGTTTTAACTGATTATTATATAGGATAGAGGAATTTACTGCTGTATTCCATTTTTTCCATCCTTACTACAAATTGTTAAGATGGTGAATAATTGATTAAATTAAAAATGTAAATATCTGTCCTGATTCCCCAAACACACCTGTGAGGCACACACATGCACACACACGCACACGCACACACATGTGCACACACACACGTGCACACACACACATAAACACGCACACACACACACACATGCACACACACACATGCGCACACACACATGCGCACACACACACACATATACACACACACATGTGCACACACACACACATACACACATGTGCACACACACATACACACACACACATGCACGCACACTCATGCGCACACACACATACACACACACATACACACACACACAAGGCCATTCCAATTTCCTTTAAATCTTCTGGCATCTCTCCCTGATTTTATTAGCTCAATGTTCCTTCAGCCTTCCTGATTGGCAGGTGCCCAGAGCCCAGCCTCATATTCTAATAGAAGTGGTTCTTCCTTGAATTCTTGCTAATGAAATGGCCACATTATCATCTTGTCTGTAAAGCTTCTGTGTACACTCCTGCCATCTTCTTTTACCTCTTCCTCTTCTATGATATCTTTCCCACGCTTTCCCTCAATCACTGAAATTCCAGGGTGAACTTCCCAGTGACATCCTTGATTTTCTTAAACGTATTCCAAGTATTTCTTTTTTGTTGTAGGTTTCCATCACCTGACATTGTAAACTGATATATGCCTCCTTTCCTGTCTTGTTTGTCACTGAAACGTAGCATTCAGCAGTCTTACACCTTTGTTTTTGCTCCTTCTTTGCTAGCAATCTTAATGACCTAATCTAAGAGCTATCTAGAGCACATAGTTCTGAATTCTATCAGTTAGTAACCCTTCACATATCTTAATCACTGGTGAAGTCAAACTCATAGGTCTATAATTTCCTGGTATAGATTGTACACCCTTTTTGAACAATGGTATTACATATGTTTTCCTCACAAGGCAATATGCCTGATGATAGTGAATAAATAAATATTAAGTATAAGAGTCATGCTATTACTGAACTAAGATTCTTAACCATTTGAGTGCCAGAAGGGCACGCAACGCATTGCAAAGCAATGTATTGCATACCCGTCTGGCATTCAAAGGGTTACTTTTTTTGGATGTATGCCCACTGCTTTATTCACCATAATCTTTTCCAGTCTTGGAATTTGTCCTTTGTAAGCCATGTATGTGATGGAGGAAATTCTGTGAGTCTCTCTATTTGCCCATAGCCTGCCATTGTTGCTTTCTGTCTATATACAGAATAAAAGAATGTGTTTAGTGTGTCAGCCATAGCATTATTCTCACTAGTAATTCACTTGTCTCTGTTTTCAGAGGACCAATATCAAAGTTAATATTTTTGCATCATCAAACATCAGCCTGACAAAGTGGATTTAGTGACTAATTAGCATCCTGAGTGAATTTGTTTTACACTAGTTAGTTTACTTATTACGCAAAGTATAACGCACACGTACACACATGCAAGCACACAAAAACACACATGCTCACACACATACACACGTATGCACGGATACATACACTCACATAAACACACACACATATATATACAGATGCACACAAACACACACATATACATGCACACACATACACACACACACACAAGCGTACATACACATATCCCATATATATGCACACACACACAAAGACACACATTCCACTTACACATACATGAACATACACACACAAACTTACTGGGTTATAAACTGTTATCTAAGAGGTAAGAAGAAGACTCAATAGATTTGTATACAGAACAAAATGGAGAGAACAGAAACGGGAGAGCACCTCCTAGTGTAACATCTCATGGATCGATAACCTACACCACAAATCCAGCCAAATAGATGGATATTCACAAAATTGTTGGCTGTGAACCTACTTATGCAGAACACAGTGACTATGCTTCTTTGGGAGTTGAACTGTCCCAAAACACAGTCTTATACCAGATCTCTGGACTGGGCTGCTCTCGTGATGCACACTCTTTCCAGACGGCCAGGGGATATATGGATGGTTTATTGACTTCTTCATTTATTCATTTACATTTTTTGAAATAAACTTTATTTGTCTGTCTTCAGTGGATGCCTCTCTTTTTCCTTCTGTTGCACTTTTTTCATTTTAATTGGGTGGTATTAAGTATTTACATTTTAGTTCAGTTTGGGACTGCATTGCTAACTTTGAAAGAAGATATTAAGTTCCCTGCTATTTTATGGTGGCATATGGTAACCAGCACAGCTATCTTACTATGGGAAAATTTAGGGAACTTTTAATTGCCATCTGTGGTGCAGTTGATTTGCCACATAAATGATCCCTTTTGTTTTTGTGAATGCATAAAGCCCTTTCCACACTAAATCAATGTCACCAAACTATGGCTTGTGATATATGTACTAGGTACATTAAAGGGAAATTATCATCAGACAGCATCCCCAGAGTAGGTAGAATTTAAAGGAAAACCCAACTGAACTAGCAGGGCTGCACTTTTCAATCCTAATAATCAGCTTGATAGGTGTGTTGGGTGTCAGAGTACTAATTCCTATGGCTGCTTCAGCAGTCCCTGAAGAAAAATTGAACTCTGAGAGGTTGATGTATTAATCAATAATATTCTGCCAATTACCTGAATGTTGTGTGTGCTCTGTGTATAGTGGTCATCTCCCTGTCCCTTTAACATCTACTGCTGTACCTTGACTAAATGCTTTCACTCTCACACACTGCTCCATCCCAACCAGAAATTGCTTTGATTCAACCTTCCACAGTTTCAAAAGCAAACTGAAAGGTTTTTAAAGACACCAGCTATCCTAATATATTAATACCTATCGTACCTATATTAATATCTGTATAACTACTGCACTTAATGTAATTGTCCTATACTGTAATGTAAACTATAGGGCACCAAATACACTGGTTACTGCTATATAAATAGAAATATGCATACACACATATACATAGGAGGAAATTACAGTCAAGTTGATACCTTAATTGGCTAACTAAGGATATATATGATGCAAGCTTTCAAGGCTTCTTAGATCTCTTCCTCAGGCATGTTATACAGATAGATATGAAAACATCACTCTTAAATACAAGTACACATTGCATTGTTTAGAATAGAAATCAGAGAAGATAGCTCAGTCCAGACCCAGGTTCTCTAAGGCTAACATGGTACCAACTCTCATCTTTATGAATTATGAAATAGTTTTCTTTTTTTGAGTGCTCACTTCTATAGGTCTGTCTTTTGGGGCGTTACTCCATCCTTGGCATAGTGTAGGCCCTGTTCCATTTGAACACACATGTATTTAGATAGGATTTTTTTAGACTTAGGATTTTATGTTAATTTCCTCTGCACTTTTTTAGTATGATGCTTTAAACTAGGCACATAGAGGAAAGAGACACCCTAAAACTTTCACCCCCCCCACTCTGTTCTTTACTTGGTGCATCTTAATGGCTTATCATTTCTGAGAGTTTTAATATACTTATTATAAGAGTGTACCATTTTCTTTATTTTTTAAAAGCAAAACCCTGGGATAATTTAACTCCTTAATTAAATTGAGTAAAAGCCCTTTTAAATCAATGGAAATGTAGGGATAGTTTTCCTCAGTAAGGAGTGATTAGTTTCCTCCTAAACTGTTCATCAGTACACTCCCCTAAGAGAGTATTAGTATATAATAGGAATTTATATTATTAACAAACAGAAAATAGCTTAGTGAGGTAATTTTGCCACTGATAGGGACATAAGCTGTTGTGATGATGACTCTGGTTACCAACCCTTATCTGGACCCTATCGTATAAACAGAGCCCTGTAGACAGCAGGGAATCAGGAAAGGTTAGTGGTAGATTTAGGTCAGGAATGGGCAACCCGAGGCCTTCCAGCTGGCCATTAGCTGGTTGGGGGGCACGTGAGTTTTAGTCCACAGTTGGGGGTCTTACGTTTCCAACCCATGGTCAAGAAGAGATAAGTGTGCACATCAAATCAGGTAACATCAATAAAAAAAGGAAAATAAAAAAAAATCATAAAATATTGTTGTAACTTATATGCTTCTATGATGATTGCTGGAGAAATCCCAGACTCACAGGTCTCTACTTTTAAGGTGTTAAAATTGATTGCAAACGGCGGATAAAGATGCTATTTGCAGGTGAAAGGACATTTTGTTCCGGGATTTTTAACATAATGTAAAAAGAAAATATCCCTATTGCCTTGTTGCTAAATGAACATATCACTGGCTTATCCAGTGTTAAATGGTTAATTTGAGCATAATAGAGCTTTAAAACTGAGGCTCTGATGAGTAGTTCAATGGGATGAGAATTAATGACCCAGACATCATTAATTCACATTGAAATGAGACATTCAGCCTAACAGAGCCAGACCTATTTCAACAGCCAAGTTCTTGAAACACTGCAGATTATGCACTCTGAATAGCAAATTAACTTTGGCACATCAATTGCTTCTAAAGTGCAAAATCTATTTAACCCCTTTCTGCTTACAGACTATTGAATACATTTGAATCTAAACTGACATCAGAAATGCAGCTAAGCATGGTGGTAAAACTTCTTAGTTAGCAGTGAAAACGTGCTCAGTGTGAATGCATTGACTGACTAATTCACTGTGGGAAGTGAGTATCCAGTTTAGAATCCTGGAGTGTGGTGGTGATGGGGTCAACCAGGTAGGCAACTCCCCAGCCACATAATTGTTTTACCTCATGTTTCTTACATATGTTATTGGCTTAAAACACATATGGGAGAATTCATAAATCACCCAGTGTAGCTCAGTGTCTGTGCCTATGTTAACACGCTTTTTAAGGGATGTATGTTGAAAAAAGCTGGGCAAACCAGTTGCACCATAGGAGAGATTTTAAAAATTCCTTTTAATTCTACGGAGGTCTCCAAAGCATTGCTTCACAGTGCATTGGGGACCTCTCTAGCATTCAAGGGGTTAAACAACCCATTTAAATCTATGGAAATGTTGCTCATTTTTGGAATTTCTCCCCATAGTGCAATTTGTTTACTCTGAAATTACTCCAGTTTTCTTTTGAACATAAGGTCCTTAGACTTTAATGCAAGCAAGCCCTTATGGAATAAACTGAAAAAAAGAACTGTATGCCAATTTCCTCTGCTCCTTGTTAGTACATGGCTTTAACCCCTTAGTGACAGACAACTTATCTGGTAAGTCCAGGAAGTCATTCGCTATAATGGAAAAAAACCCCTGTCATTAAGGGGTTAAACTAGGCACTGAGCAAACTAATACCGAAAAATGTTCATACACACCCACACTGCCCTCTGATTGGTGAATCCTAATGAGGCCCATGCTTTGTATGTTAATATACTTATTAGAATTTAATATTTAATTTATTTTCTGAAAGCAATGATTTATGACAATGTAAACCCTTACCAAGATAGTAATGTTTCACAAAAACAGCAGCTCCAATTAATCTTCATAGTATTTGAGCCATTTGAGTAATTGAATGATAAAGTATCCCCATCCCACCCCTTTTACCTAGTGTAAGCCACCTCCCCTCAGATGTGGAATCTGGTCCACAGACCAGACAGCTCACAGTAAGGGACAATCTTCTTACTGTCAGTATAAGGAAAACCCTGCCCCCTTGACAGGTTTTTAAGGTGTTTCCTTATGTTTACTGAAGATTGTCCCTCTCTGTGATCCATCAGGGCAGTCTTGCTGCTCTGAGGTGAGCAGTGTTACATCAGTAAAAGGGGCGGGAGGGGGTACGTTATCATTCAATTACTCTTGATCTACAACTCTGACATTATTGAAATAACACTTTATTGCTCAAATACTATGAAGATTAATTGGAGCAGCTGTTTTTGTGAAATATTACTATCCCTTTAATGAGTTGGAGATCTCTCAAGGGTTAAAAGTCCAATTTAAATGAATGGGAATTTGAAGAATTATTTTCCTTTAAAGTTGCTCAGCTTTAGTTTACTGAAAGCTGCTCTTAGGGGCTTGAGGGGAATACTTTATCATTCAATTACTCTTGAACTACAACTCTGACAGAATTGAAATAACACTATATGACTCAAGTACTATGAAGGCTAATTGGAACTGTTTTTGTGAAACATTACTGTCCCTTTAAAAGACTGTTTTGTGCGTCTTGAAAATCTACTTCAGTTAGCCATTAAAGGTATCACGTTTACTCTATATCTCACCTGCTTTTAATTGTTTAGCTGTTAGTGCTTATTTAACCACTGCTTCAGTAGAAACCAGCAGTCAAGTTCTGGAGCAAACCAGATTCACTACATGGGAAAGTAAACTTTTTCGGTGAAAAAAAATATTTTCTGTTGAGTAAAACATGGGTACACCCACTTCTGCTTAGTTGTGATAGTTTATACTCTTTCTTTTTCTTTTTTTTACAGTAACAGTACCTTTAATGGTCAAATTTCAAGTTAGTTATTCTGTTACAGCCAGTGGGAGACCTGAATCACAGACAAACAGTTCTCCATAGAAAGTGTTGGAAATGCTGAGTCATGCTATCAGTTAGAGCTTTCAGGAAGTAAACGTGTTATACATTCACATCTTGACAATTCAATCTGTTATGACATTTGAATAAAACACTTGACAGTGGTGTGAGTACCCTTGTTTTACTCAGCAGGAAAATGTATTTATTTTCATAACAAAAAGTTTGCTGCCCCTTTGCATAGATGATCCATGGGGCGACCCGAAGGCATTCTATGCCTTCTTTAGTGCAGGTGCAGCTATAAAAGCCGCATCCAGTACAGGAGCTTGTAGAATAAATGAACCCTGTCACCGGATCATTCCTAGAAAGTGCAGCGCTGAGCTTTCATCACTGAATCAGTCACCGGGGTCAGGTCTGCCCCTCTAGACTGTAAGCTCTCACGAACAGGGCCCTCTTATCCTTCTGTTCTCCACATCTGATTGTACTATTTAACACCTCTGTATGTCTATTCCCAATTGTACAGCGCTGCGGAATTAGTTGGCGCAAGATAAATAAATAATAATAATAATAATGTTAACACATTAAAGTAAAAGCCTATTTCTTTGGACTTTGACATTTTGCACATTTTTTTAGGTGGTAGTTGAATAAAAGCAGACAGCGCCAATTTTGTTATTACTCTGACATGTGCCAGTTTTGTTTTACTGTGGTTCTGAAACAGAATACTGGCGTAACACGTTTGCAAAATTCACGTTACTTGTTTTTCTTGTAACGCCGGTTTTAGCACGGGTAATAGAATCGAGCCCCTGATCTTGTATGTGGAGAAGTTATGCATGCATGTAGTGAGGTAGTAAAATGGTTAACGCAATTCATCATATTTTTTATGCTTGGGCCTAAGCTAACAAGTTGTTATGCACATTTATTATTAAGTGGGTGGAGGCAACTGACTTACCTAGACTCTGACATGCTTAAGGACTGGAGGGCTCAAAGAACAGAGGGCAGAGCTTATGTCACTGACTCTTAAACTGTTGTATTGCTACCTTTTAAAATATATGAGATTATTTCTTTAAATTGCTGATTCCTTGATTAGTATTAAGTATTAGTCTAAGATTCACTAGATATGGAACTGTCTATCTTTTGCAATCCACCGGACTTACCTGTGTCTTGGTTGATCGATCATGTGCACATGCAAAGTTACACGCTGGTGTTGCATCCATGATGTCTTGGATGTGTCCAGGCTTCCTTATTTAAAATCCAGAATGCTAGTGTTCAGTGCTCAGTTGACTGATGTTCTTCTGGCTAAGCTCATTCACTGTTTTTCTCTCTGGTTCTTCTGGTAATCAACCCCAGGCTTGTTATACTGACCACTGAACTTGTGCTACCTACCTTTCCTTCTACCTGACCATTGACCTCTAAACCTGTGCTGCCTACCCTGACCTTCTGCCTGGCCATTGACCTCTGAACCTGTGTTGCCTGTCTGCACTTATCCGGTAATATTTATTTTATTTCTGGCTTGTTATTACTCTGCATTTTGGGGTTCCACCTGTCCTTTTCATCTTTATAGTATAACTTTCTGTTACATTTCTGTGAAGCTTCACAAACTACAGTATGTTTAAAAGCTAACAAATATTACTTAATTCTGACCATATCTGAGAGTAAAGGGACTTTAATTGAGAGTTTTACATTTGCCAGTTCTGAGCTAGAACTTTTATGCTCTTTTATATATAATGATTAGTTCACAGCAATGTTGATATTATACAATCCATGTCTCCATAGGTGACCTACATGTGTCCTTCATGTTCCCTATTTCTCACAGATGATATTATTATGTTATACACTTGTCCTCAAGGTATCCTGCACTCACAAATTTCCTAATATATTATACATATGTGGCACCAAAAATTCTATGTTTTCAGATATTTGTTATATAATCGTGGATGACATAGTATGTTTTATACATATGCTGTTAGAAAAACATACTTTTGTGAATTTATGTCTGGTTCAGCACAACTATGTTCCATGATCATGTTTTATACATGGGTATATATGTATTATCTGCACTAATAGTTCTATGTTATCCATATGTTGTAATATGTTATACATTTGTCAAATACATATTGTTACAACATATGTCTGCCTATGTACAAATAACTCTATTAGTTTATATGGGGTCATATGATATTATATATCATATACCTATTAGACATGTAATATGTTGTGTATGTTTTATGTCTAATTGTCCTATAACCACGATGATTCTATAATGATTGATGGTACTATGATGTTTTATATGTCTTGCCTTGTAGTAGGAGTTCCATATATGTATTATATTATCTTTGAGGGCACCATTGTCTTACACGTGTATTATTATGAAGGATTATACTATGATGTTTCTTTACATGGCACTATTATGTATTATGTAGTGTTCTATGTGTGCCTTATCTTAAGCAGCACATTTGTTTTTCCATTATCTTCCATACTGTTCATGTGCTCTGGTGAATCTATAATAACAAGATGACAATATGTTTAGGGATGGGCGAAAGTTTTCACCTCAATAGAGAAATGTTCGCAAAAAGTGCAATTTTTTTATTTTTTCACCTAGCTCCTTGCATTGAAATCAAGACAGAATTTATCCCCACCACATGGCAAGTTTCTATTCTTTTCCCACAGGCAAATAAAAGGGTGTCGGGATGCCATTCTGTGTCTGTTAAAGGAAGATAAAGCAGCACATTTTTGAGCTACAGAAGGCAAGCTAATAGAGTGGAATCGAAGCTTAGTTTATGGAATCTTATAGGCAGAAAAACTGTCTTCTGTATTAGGGGAGTCTGGGGGACAGGAAGGGTGAAAGGAGAAGACACAGGCAGCCCTGTTTCAAGTTTTTTCCTCTTGTGGCTGTTATCTCTATCCTATGGGGGCCTGGAGATGTGAAAAGTTGAAAGTTGACACAGATAGCTGTGATCCAAGTTCCTTTTTATTCTGGTTGTTATCTCTGTCAGGGGACTCTTGGGGTGTATGAAAAGGGAGCAAAGGAGAATTATCCCAAATACCCCAAAATTCTGTGTGACTGACTTGGAACGCACGGGCAGAGGTGATCCAAGTTGTTGCCTGCTCTGGCTGTTATATATGTCCCAGGAGTGTTTGTGGGTATAAGAAGGGAACAAAGAAGGCTTACCCCAAATACCTCAACATTTTGTGTGACCAAGTAAACACAGGCAGCTGTAATCTAAGTTCCTTCCTGATCTGGCTGTTATATGTGTCCTAAGGGAGTCGAGGGGTGTGAGAAGAGAGCAAAGGAGAATGACCCCAGATAGCCCCAAATTCTGTGTTACTGACTGGAAACACACAGGCAGAGCTGATCCAAGTTTCTTTCTGCTCTGACTGTTATATCTGTCCCAGGGGAGTCTGAGGGCATAGGAAGGGAGCAAAGGAGATTTGCCCCAAATACTCTAAAAGTGTGTGTGACCAAGTAAACACAGGCAACTGTGATCCAAGTTTCTTTCTGCTCTGGCTGTTATATCTGTCCCAGGGGAGTCTGACGGTGTAAGAAGGGAGCAAAGGATGTTTACCCCAAATACTCCAGCATTTTGTGTGACCAAGTTAACACAGGCAACTATGATCCAAGTTCCTTCCTGGTATGGCTGTTATCTCATTCCTAGGGGAGTCTAGGTGTGTGAGAACGGAGCAAAGGAGAATTACCCTAGATAGCTCAAATTTCTGAATGACTGACTGGGAAGACAAAAGCATCTGTGATCCAAGCATTTTCCTGATCTGGCTGTTATCTCTGGCCTAGGGGAGTCTGTGGAAAGAAACAGTTGAACTGGAAGTGTGTTTTTTTGTTTTTTGTTGACAGTGATAGGGGCGGGGGGGCTGAGTTAATTAAAATAAATAAATAAAATAAAAAATGATAGGTGACAGAGAAAGGGACCCTGTGAGCTGTGACTGAGGCAGACTTATACTAGACAAGACAGAGAATTTTGTAGAGGGCCAAGGCAAAACATTATACACAATCAGTTCTATTGTGTACGTTACAGCAAAAACACATAGTAGTTGAGTAATGTCCACCAAACACACAAGGAGTAGGGGGAAGGTGAAAGGATTAGGAGCAGTGCAGGGACATATGCGTAAAATGGTAGTCCAAAAACTGAGTGCAGCCAAGGTTGCTGCAGTTTGCATAATAAAGAATGGCAATCCCTCTCCTCTAGAGGAAGAAGTAGCTTGCCAAAGTCCCACTAAAAGTTCCATCACCTCCAGCACTGGTATTCTTCATAAATCATCTAAAAGCACTGATAATGACAAGACATTCCACTGTTGATGACAAAGTGCAAGAAGTTGTATCAGCTAAACCAACTGCTGTATATCACAGTGAGACAAACTAGCACAAAACACCTGTCCTAAAAGTAGTAACAAACATTGTGAAAATCCCTCAAAGGGGAAAAGTAAAAAATAAAAATATTTGAGACCTCTAAAAAGCCCAGAGGAATATGAAACTAGTGGGGAAGACGTGGCAATGCTGAGGATGACCTAATGATTAATGGTGATGATTATGTAGGTCTAGAACATATCCCTCCAGCATCCTCCTCTTCTTCAGATGCAGAAGAAGTCGATAGTGAGAGAGATGATGACATAGCTAGAAAGTTAGCAGAAAGGCAAAGGATCAGTCTTCCACCACTGAAAAGGAACACTGTGTCTCTATAAACTGTTTGAAAAATCAACTGGAAAGTCTGACCCTTTCAAGAAAAGATGGCAAAAAGTACACAGTCATCCTGTAAGTCATCATCAGCATCATCACCACTTCCAAGTCCCATTTAGCCACTCACACTAATAGTGTTGAGTAAAAAGCAACAACACAGGTTATCAGCATCTACAGCCTTAGCTTTGAGTGCCTCTGCTGCTCTTGGAAGTGCACCACCTGTGACACAGTAGTAGTACAAATTCAGCAACATCAAGCCCCAGTAGTAGTAGTAGTAGCCTCTCAGGAATCTCACAGACTATCAAGTCCACAGTATGGATATACTTCACTCATGATCCAAAAGTTAAGCATGTTGCTATCTGTTGTCTGTGTAAGAAGCACGTGAGCAGGGGTCAAGAAAGCTGTCACTTAGGCAGCTCCTCAATGAGTTCCAACCTGAAGCGCAACCACAGGTCTGACTGAGACACACCATAAACAGGTCAGAGGTGCCACAACTAACAGAAGCAGAAGTATTCCTGAACATCCCCCACCACCAAAGGTATGCCTTTTGAATAGTAAACTTGCCAAAATGTTTGCAGTTGACATGCTGCCCTTTTCTTTTGTTGAAAACAGAGGCTTCAAAGAACTGATGTTATGTGTTTCACCCTGCTGGAATATCCCAAGCCGCAGTTATTTTTCAAGAATGGTTGTACCAATGTTACATTTGCAAGAAGTTAGTGTTGTGGGGAAACAACAAAGCAATCAGCCTGCAAATAATCTTTTCAAGGCATATGTTGCTGTAGGACTCATAACGTTTACTTTCCACTATTTATTTTGCCACTTCAGCCCACAGAAGCTATTAGGTTATGTGTTTTATTCTGACAGATTATGATATAATTATATTAATGGTCTATCTCTCCATCATGACACTATTCTCAATTGTTGTTTTTTTTTTATATATAAATGTGTCACGGTTTATTATGACTCTCAGACACAAGTTTTAGGTAAAAAAAATCAATTTTATTGAAATAATAAATGATAACTTAGGATGGCAATAACATACATATATATATATACAGAATATAGCACAGACAGAAGGCAGACTCTACCGGTCCTGTCAATATACCGGACAGGACAGTCTTTAGGCTCTACCGGCCTTGCCAATACCGGGTAAGGCAACCTGCAGATGGAATAGCATAACGGTTTTACCGGCCTTACCAAATTACCGGGCAAGGCAGCCTCAATAGATACACAATGTAGGCTCTACCGGCCCTGCCAATACCGGGTAAGGCAACCTCAGATGGAATGTGGCAAAAGGTTCTACCGGCCTTACCAATACCGGGCAGGGCAGCCCAGAGATAATAGCAGCAGTCAGATGGAACTGGCAAATTAGCAGAATCGTTAAGCAGCAAGGCTTTGGAGCAAACCAGCGTCTGCACGCTGGAAACAACACTGAATAGTATAGCCGTTAGGCTTAGCGAGCAAACCAGTGACCGCACACTGGAGTAACAAGCGAGTAGTATAGCCGCAAGGCTTAGGAGCAAACCAGCGTCCGCACGCTGGGACCAACACAAAATTGTTTAGCCGATAGGCTTTGGAGCAAACCAGTGACCGCACACTGGTGTAACAAGTGAGTTTGTATAGCCGCAAGGCTTAGGAGCAAACCAGCGTCCGCACGCTGGGGCCAACACAGATTTGTAGAGCTGATAGGCTTTGGAGCAAACCAGTGACCGCACACTGGTGTAACAAGTGAGTTTGTATAGCCGCAAGGCTTAGGAGCAAACCAGCGTCCGCACGCTGGGACCAACACAGATTTGTATAGCTGATAGGCTTTGGAGCAAACCAGTGACCGCACACTGGTGTAACAAGCGAGTTTGTATAGCCGCAAGGCTTAGGAGCAAACCAGCGTCCGCACGCTGGGACCAACACAGATTTGTATAGCTGAAAGGCTTTGGAGCAAACCAGTGACCGCACACTGGTGTAACAAGTGAGTTTGTATAGCCGCAAGGCTTAGGAGCAAACCAGCGTCCGCACGCTGGGACCAACACAGAATTGTATAGCTGATAGGCTTTGGAGCAAACCAGTGACCGCACACTGGTGTAACAAGCGAGTTTGTATAGCTGCAAGGCTTAGGAGCAAACCAGCGTCCGCACGCTGGGACCAACATGGAATTGTAGCAATGTCACCAACGCGACCAGGCAGAAGGTCGCCAGGATACTGAAGACAGGTGATGAGATGACAGGAACCAGCAACGATCAGTCAGGTCAGAAAACAGCAGAGAAGTTCAGCAGGAACTGCAACACCAGAGACTAGGCCGGAACCAGGACTGGAAGTACTTCAGCATGCAGGAAACACTGGAACAGTAGAGATCAGGAACTCAGGAACACATGAGATCAGGAACTCAGGAACACTGGAACAGAGGCCCAGCTATCACTAGCATAGTGATAGCAAGAAGGTCAGAAACAACACGAAAGGGCACTCAAAGGGTGCCCAATCCAGGTTTAAATAGTCAATAAGAGGCGGGCTATCTGCAGACAGCCAATAGAAGCCCCCTACTGGTGACAGACAAGTAACTGCAGCAAATCACGGGCACCGTGATAAAATGGCACATTTTCATGCTTCGGATTCAGTCTGTGGAGCTGTGAAATCTTGTACAGACCAGCCTGCATCAACCATTCAAGACGCAACCCTCCTGAAGAATTTGCTTTGCTTCATTTCCTTATTGCACTAAGCACACATTTTCTATAGTGAAGCTGTGCATCTAGTAGATGGCCAATTGAGCAAAGGTTTATGATAAATATACAGTTGAACACAAGTCCTTAGGTTTGGAAGTTTTGGTGGCAGACTGGCTTGGTTTGGTAGCTTTGTGACAAACTTGAGGACAACAACTAACTTCCATGGGAGGAAACAGTTCTATCTCACTGCAGGCTAAGTTTCAACACTTCATTTCTTGAAGTCTGATTTTTAGCATATCTTAGATACACACCTGCTGTCAGCCTTCCTCTTCACAATCTTTATCTACCTTATATTTCACTGATTTTTCAACATACCTCAAGCAGATGACTTGACAGTGCTAAATAATTTCCTCAGAATTCCAGTGGAGACGATGGGGTCCATCAGATCTGTCATAACTGCATTCCATCTGGAAGAGCTCCTCTCTTCCTTGGACATCAAAGCTGCTTACTTACACGTCCCTATCAGGCCAGATCACCAACTGGCATTACTAAATTCTAGCACTACCATTGAGTCTGACTACTGTGCCAAGAATCTTGATTAAGATTGTGGCTCCACAATACAAAGGGTCCACATAACAACTTATCTGTATAAGTATTATGGCCATGATCATGGTTGGATCATTAATCTGAAGAAATCCAATACTATATCCAGTTGTAGGATAATTTTTTACTGGGACTGGAGTTCAAAACCCTCTTCAGAAATCTCAGGCATTTTTTGCACAGTGCTTACCCTTGCTTAGTCAAAAAGATCAACTGAACTGCTTCAACTGAAACCTCTACAGCTGAACATTCAATGGAGATGGAATAAACTGAATCACAATCCACATTCCATTATCTTTAGCAACACATCAGTCATTGCACTACTGTTTAAATAGATAGAACCTCTAGACTAACAACTCATTTATGATACCAACTTGGTTGGTAGTTACAACTGATAACATTTGCATTTGAGAGGAGTTCATGGAGCTTTTCACACTTGAGTGATCCTCTGGAAAGACAATCCTATTGGAGTCCATCCGATAATGTGAGCATAGTTACTTCAAAAACTCATCAAGAAAGTTTGGCTAGAGGTTGAGAAAATCTTTCATTGGGCAGAAGAACATGTCCCAGCTATATCAGCAATTTAAATTCTGGGGGGATAAATGTGGGCATCAGTTTGTCTCAGCAGAACAAAGATAGATCTTGGTGAGTGGGAACTAATATCCTGAGCTGGGAATGAACAGAAGTTCAACACCAAACATTTGTTCTTCAGCACAGGCACAAGATCTTCGGTCCATGATGGTGGACATCATATTAATCCCAACATGTGTGCACAGCAGAACCTTGGCATTTACCAGTGGTACCGGGCCAGGTGACATGGTCCCATATGCAATCCAAACCTGTATGGTCATTGAGATCTGAACAATTTAGTTTAGTGTAGAAGTTGAATCACTCTTGAGAAGGAAGGGATCCTATGAAGATGTCAGACACTCCTTGTTAAAAGCAAGGAAGCCTATTTCAGCTAAAACTATAGACTCCTGAGACTTTATTTTTTTTACCTTCTTTTTCTCTGTTTATATTCCATTAGGTTCTAAAAGGGCAGAACAATTATGAAAGCTATCTTTTGACCTATCGAACAAACCGACATAATTTACTTTAAACCAGTTTTAGACTCACAGCTCACTCTACAAGGTCCATCAACACCTCCTACACTATGAAAAGGAAAACATTGGCAGAATAAATCTTTAAAGGGATAGTAACACTTCGTTTTAACTTTATTTTATTTTGTAGGCATTAAAAAAACATGAAGAATGATATAAGTCTTATCTCTCAAACCTTTATGGTTTATGAGATATTCACAAGCAAAGTTCCCCTCCCCGCCCCTTTTACCTAGTGTAAGCCATCTCTTCTCAGATGTGAGTCTGGTTGTATGACAGTACAGATAACAGAAGGGGACATTTTTCTTTGTATGAAAACAATGAAAGCCCTTCCCCCCTTGACAAGTTTTTCAGCTTTTTCCATTATCTTAATTGAAGATTGTCCCTCTCTGCAGTCTACCTGGGCATCTCCCTTCTGATCTGGTTGAACAGGGGGGGGATACTTTGTTTATGAATATCTCTTAAACCATAAAGGTTTCAGAGATAAGACTTATATCATTCTTCATGTTTTTTTAATGCCTACAAAATAAAATAAAGTTAAAATGAAGTATTACTATCCCTTTAAAGCAGTTACCTGGCCTTCAATTCATGCTTTTATGCAATTCTTCAACATTAATGTTTTGCCATCAGCAAGTTGCTGTTCATTCATTCAGTTGAATCTATTTTATCTTCCACCCTGTATTTTGGGGACCTACTTGGGGCCTACCATGGTCCCTGTGTCTCCCATTAGACTTCAGAGAAAAAGGGATTTTTATACTTACTGATAAATTATTGTCTCTTAGTCCACTGAGCGACACAGGCATCTACTCTAATAAAACTTGTAACCTGTATGGGTTAAATTGCCCTGACATTTCTGGTATTTTTACTTCCCTATGTTTTGTTACATGAAATCTGATTGGTGGGCAGAGCCTGGGGGGGTAAATGATGGCTAAGGAGTGGAATGTGTTCATTTCTTGAAACCATTAACTATTTAAATGCCTGTCACCTGGTGGAATGAAATTTACTACAGTTTCTTTGCCCCCAATGGATTAAGAGAAAATATATTTATCAGTAACTATGAAAATCCACTTTTTATAGGTTCACTTTAACACGTGTCTTCTACAAAGTTGAGATGAATGGGGCAAATTGTCAATATTGTGTGCTTTGCAGCTCAATAAGTCAATAGGAACGGATTTTGTCTCACTCTGTGCTGCCCTCAGCATTATTCATGTTGATAAAGATGCTCCTTGTTTGTGACCAGGCAAAATAAGCAGTAGAAATATCAATATTATAATGATTGGCGACAGACGTAAAAGCAATAAGAGGTAATTTGCAGCCACAAAATGCTTCTTGAAAAGGCAGAAAAGTCATCTCTTTGCCTCCCTCCCAATGGAGCATGTGGTCTGTTTTAGAACAATTTGTTCCTATGTCACTATCTCCAGCTCTCAGGCAGATATTCCATGGACATTAAATCTCATGGCATGATATCAAATCTTGTGATGTAATTAAAACAGACATTAAGGAATTGATGTGCATAATGAGGAAATTTGAATGGACATGTTTGCTGAATAAATATTATAAACTGAATCTGAATCCTCTGCTAAAATAAACAGCTAATCAGTGGAATGTAGAAAGTTTACATTAAAATATATTTTAAGTCATTTTACACATCCAATATATCTCAGAAGTACGTCATATGAGAAAAAAAAAATTATATATATATATATATATATATATATATATATATATATATATATAAAGATTGCCTCTAAGTGCAATATTTAAATTAATCAATGTGCCACCACCATGAGATAACCTAATATGAATGGGGTACTCAAGTAGTAAAGAGACAAACACTTCCTCTTGGGATAAAGCGCATGTCCTATTATTCAAACCCCAGGTAGGTTAAGCACTCACTTGGCTCAGGGTTTTATAGCAACATGTTACTTCTTCAGGAGTTAAGAGAAAATGTTATCTCTGTTAAAGAGCTTAGCATCATCTGTAAAAAAGGCACACCTTCCCTTGAAGCCCTCCAGTAATTTATCAAGTTTATAAATATGTCTCTCTCAGAATATTTACAAAAAATTCTGAGAAAATTCACAACTCAGAATATTTTTTTGTACCCATAACTATATACTTCCATTAAGAGCAGGTTATAACCAGTTAAGATTTAATCACTTAAACTGCGTTTATTTTTGGTGCAATTTCTACTCCACTTTTCAAAAAAGTTGACTGACTGGAGTTATGTTGCTTTGTGCCAATTTTTACAGACAATTTCTTAATTACTCCAGTTTTATACATCTCCCTCTACGTCCCTCCAATCCTTAAAGGGATAGTATTACTTTAATATTACTAATCCCCGTAGTGTAGCTATTTGAAAAAGAATTGAATTGCCCCCAGGTTCATCTCTCAAACCTTTATGGTTTGAGAGATAACCAAATGCAAAGTTCCCCTTCCCTCCCCCTTCCCTGAAGTCAACGTTGTACTGACTGCAGCAGAGCCGCGATTGCGTTAGTAAAAAATAATTATTTCCCTGAAACGGTCTTCTACGTGTTCTTGCAAACCAAGCACATGTAAAAGACCGTTTCAGTGAAATAATTATTTTTCACTAACGCGATCTCGGCTCAGCTGCAGAGCTGCATACAACAGACTTCCCCTGCAGTCAGTACAATGCTGACTTCAGGAAAGGGGGAGGGAGGGGGGAACTTTGCATTCGATTATCTCTCAAACCATAAAGGTTTGAGAGATGAACCTGGGGGCAATTCAATTATTTTTCAAATAGCTACAATATGGGGAATAGTAATATTAAAGTATTACTATCCCTTTAAACCTGCACTTCATCCAGTCAGCTCCCCCTGAATTCTGATCCAGACAATTATCTTCATATAATGATTTACTGTGTAGCTGTGCATGGGATTTAGGGCACCTCAAGTGCCCTTCCTTAGGGGTACTCTACGTAACATTTACCCTTCCCAATAACATGAACTAATTAAAGGGTTAGTAATGTGTAACATTAACTAACCCTAATATTGAAGGCATTAAAAAGACAATATTAATGTGCCAAGTCGTATCTCTCAAACCTTTACGGTTTGAGAGACATAATTGCTGAAAGTTCTCCCCTCCTGCCGACGAGCTGTAAAGCTGTCAGCATTGGATCTGTCGGCCGACTTGGCAGCTATTCAGCAGAGCTGAATGAGCGCTATCAAAAAGCAGATACTTCACTGGAATGGTCTACAAAGTGTGCTTGGTTAGCAAGAACACTTTGCAGACCATTCCACTGAAGTATTTGTTCTTCGATAGAGCTCATTCAGCTCCACTGAAGAGCCGCCAGCTGGTGTGGGACCGGGATCTCTTGACGTCAGCTACATGCTGACGTCTGGAAAAGGGGAGGGAGGGGGAAACTTTCAGTGCTTATATCTCTCAAACCGTAAAGGTTTGAGAGATACGACTTGGCACATTAATGTTATCTTTTTAATACCTTCAATATTAGGGTTAGTAAATATTAGATATTACTAACCCTTTAATAGTATTAATTACTAGTGCAAAATTATGTTATTATTAACAAACTGCAATGGATGGATTAATCACATATTGCCAATCAGGTTACATATCCCATACATTTCAATCATATTACTCAAATTACTTTTGCATAAATTAAAAGTGGAGCAATTCTCAAACAAACCAACTGCATCACAGGGAACAGGTATCCATTTGAAGTGACACATGTAAAGTTTTGCGTCATAAAATGACGCATGTATTCAGCCGCGTCATTTAAGTTTTGCGTCATTTAAACTTTATGACGCAAAACTTTAAATGTGACACTTCAAATAACGTGGCAAAACACATGCATCATTTTATGACGCAAAACTTTACATGCAACACTTCAATAGTAAACCCAGGGAACAATAGGGGAGATTTATAAAAAGTGTTCTTGTTCATTTTTGTGAATGGATCCTTAACCCCTTAAGGACCCATGATGGACCTGGACCGTCATGGGTTGTTATACCCTTAAGGACCTATGATGGTCCTGGACCGTCATGGAATTCCGGGCTCCCCGTGCAGCTGCATACCGTTCGGGGAGTCTGAAATCAGATTCAGCAAAAAAAAAAAAAAAAGGTCCCTGGTCTTTAAGTGACTGCTGCGTGCAAGCGCGGCCGGTCCTTAAGGGGTTAAAGAGATAGTACCGTTTCAAAATAAAAGCAGCTCAGTGTAATCTTCATAGTATTTGGGCCATGGAGAGTGTTATTTCAATACTGTCAGCGTTGTAACTCAAGAATAACTGAATGATAGCCACCTCTCCTCAGATGTGGAATCTGGTCTTAAGACCAGACAGCTCACAGCAAGGGACAATCTTCTTACTGTGAGCATAAGGAAAACCCAGCCCCTCCATGACAGGTTTTTCAGGTTTTTCCATTATGCTAATTGAAGATTGTCCCTCTCTGTGATCCATCCGGACAGTCTTGCTGCTCTGAGGTGAGCAGCAAGTAAAAGGGGCAGGAGGGAGGATACTTTATCATTGAATTACTCTTGAACTACAACTCTGAAAGTATTAAAATAACACTCTCCATGGCCCAAATACTATGAAGATTAATTGAAGCTCCTTTTATTTTGAAACATTAATATCCCATTAAAATGTAGTGTATTTATAAAGTATTCTAGTTACATTTATAAATGTGGAGACAGTAAAGAATAAGAACAGGTCAGATATAGCCTTAAATATTTGGTGGAAATTCTGTCTCTAAATTGTTGCAATATTTCTTTATAAATACTCTGAGCCACTCTTTACAAACTTCCTTACTCCATTTTATAAAAAAAAATTTCTACGTGGAGTTATGTCCTCCTAAACTGTCCTTAACCCTTTGAGTGCCAGAGGAGTACGGAATGCATTGCATGGCACTCAAAGGATTAATACTTTTATGACTACCACAACACAATACATTGGACAGCTCTTTGGCCTGCAAAGAATTAAATGAGGCTTTTTTAACATATTTCTTTTGCAATGTGTTGGAAAACACTCTGGTATTTAAGGAGTTAAATCTCAATTTGAATCAATTACAATTTTGAGAAGTTTTGTGTGTTCTCTACGGTGCAATTTAGTTACTTCAGAATTACTCCACTTTAACTTTGCTTATAAGGCCCTTTGCAAATAGTTGCTGCCTTTTTTTAAAAATTTCCAAATAGCCAGTAAACAGGTGGTAAAAAACGAAAACAAGATGGTAACTCGATAAATTCTTCCACCCTTGTTCCTCCTACACCTTTCAGTTTGGCCAAGTTCTCTGTAAACATCTGGCTTTTGTGGTTAAAAAAAGTCACTAGAGGATTATATTTTGAAGCAATCCATACAAGACTCAAACTGGACTCCAAAATAAACATTTAGAAAGAGTTTTTTTGTACTTTTTGAAAACTGTACAATAATAACTATGAACATGACACATAAAAACGAATGTCTAGTGTACGACCTTACAAAATCCCAACCTGTTATTTGATGGTTTAAGGAAACGAGAGGTCGGGATTTATTTAAAAGCACAGAGATGATGAAAATCACCAGCTTCAATCATTGAAATAATATTATTATAACGCATTACTATTTGTCATATTTTCGTTCTACTCTTGTTTCCTTAAAAGCCAATATTTTTAATCGGGGCAGACATGACAGATAGGTCCCAATGTAAAAAAAAAACAAACTGGAGACATTTTTGGGGAAATAAAACAGCTCAGTAGGGAACATGTACAATTTCTCCTTGGTATAAATGAGGGTTTCAATCCCTTCATTGCATGGACACTTGCAAACTATTCAATGGATTAAATTCCCCATTTAAATGAATGTGAATTTCTCTCTGTTTACTATAGTGTAGTTGATTGGTGTCAGAATGACTCATCTTTCTTTGCATATATTGTCAGATCAATTGGAATTTCCATCCGTTCTCTATTGTTTCGTTGATTGGTCCCAGAATTGCTCCTCTCTCTTTGTGTATATTGCCTATAACCTCATTCCCCACTCTCTGCTTCAAAAATGTTTAATCAGAACCAAATGTACATGGATATAAATGTATAAAAATGCACTAGAGAAAATCAGCAATTACAGACCTATTCCATTTATTGTAATAATCAGGCTGAATATTTCAGAGATGGACAATCATGTTATTATGTTTTATTTATACAACTCTGACAGAGGCTAATGTAGTAAGTAAAGTGGGTCAAACCAGCTGTATATAGTGGGGAATTAAGCATTCCCATTGACTTAAATGAGGCTTTTAACTATAACAAAAGCTCCATAATGTGTTGGACACCTCTCTAACATTCAAGGGGTTAAAAGATCCATTCAAATCCAAGAGAATTTTTGGAAAAAAATTGTATTCCCTGTGGTTTACTTGGTTTGTACCAGAATTGCATTCCTTTTCCTAAAGTAAATTAACCTCACTGTCCTGGAAGCTCTTTGAGGCTGATTTAATAAGCAGAGCTGGAGCAAAAAGCTTCAACATAGGGAACAAATGAAAAGTCCTTTTTAACCACATTAATGCTAAAGAGGTCTTGAATGCATTGCTTTATGATGCTTTGAGACATCTTGCTTTGGTTATTCTTAGTACTGATGGGTGAAAAATATTGTTTTTTTCCCATGGGAATTTTTGTGGAAAACTGGTAATTTGCCTCTCTTCCAGCAAAAATTCCCACATTTTGATAAAAGCAAAAATGTTCTCATTTTTGTTAACCCCTTTAAACTTTCTGCAGGAACTTTGCCAGTTCCCCAGGAAACTGTGCATTTCTAAGGCTGCCAGCGCAGTTGGACACTGCTTGGAGTTGAGATAAACGTAGATCTATGGCTGACCTGTCTAGGACAGTGCTGGAGGGGGTGGTATGTGTTGTTCAATGGGTGCAAGAATGGGGGTCAGTGTCTAGTTCTATGGTTACTGTGAGGCAAGACTGGGGGACTGTGGGGAGAATTCACAGTTCCATGGTTACTGTGGAATAAGCCCTGGGGGATAAAGTGAGATTCTGTGGTTACTGTGGGTTAAGGATGGTTAGTCTGTGTGTGATTCTATGGTTAACGTGGGGCCAAAAAATGTATTTTTTGTGGGAATTCCTGCTAAAAAGTAAAAACTGCAGTTCTTGCTGCTTTTTCTTTGGGGCAACATATTTTGCCCATCCCTAATTCATAGTACTTCAGCCTCTATCTATGCAGAATATAGGGTATATTTATTAAGATGAAAAAGTAGGTAGCCAATGGATTTCCTGCCTTTATACATATAAACTGCAAGGGAATAAGAAATTCTATGTGCGTATCAGTTCAAAGGAAAATTAATGCTGTACTTCAGGGAGGGGCAACCTGAGGCCCTTCAGCTCTTGTGGACTACAATTCCCATCATCCCCAGCCAGTTGCTGGCGATATTGGGAACTGTAGTCCGCAATATCTGGAGGACCCCATCTTGCAAATCCTTGTTGTATTTGCTACTTTTACATAGGGAAACAGTGGTTTGTATGACTAGCTGAGATGCAAAGGGAAATCTAAGAAAGTGTGTCTCAGTAGGCATTTAACCTTAGTGAACAGCACAAAATATGGAATTGCCAAAGAATGTTGCTGTCACCCCCTGTTTTGAGTGTAAATGATAATTTTATCCTTAAATACAGAACCCCTGCCATATGCACAACAGAAAAAATGAGCAATTAAGGAATAAATCAACTGCACCATAGGGGAGAAAGCTAAATTGCCAAATTTTCCAACTATTTAAATACATTTTTTATTAACCACTTACGTCTAAAGAAGTCTCCAATAGGAAACAATGTGTTGAAGACCTCTCTAGCATTCAAGAGGTTAAAAGTCTCATTTGCATCAATGAGAATGCTTAGGTCTCCTCTATGATGCAGACGGTTTGTCCCAGGATTTTTCCTATTTCTTTGTGCTGAAGGCCAAATGTGTGTTAGCATTGCAGGCAGCACTTGTGCATTTTAGACTCTGATTTGGAAGCCATTTGAATGTATGTACTGAAATACTGGACAAATAAACATCTCAGAGTGTGCCTGAGAGTTTCAAACCTGGCTACATATTTACTGCCAATTCTCCTTCCTATTTATCCAGTGGAAGGCAAATATAAACCAGACTGAAGCCATTTCCAATGATGTAAAAGCAAAATTAATTCCTCACTGCAAACAATCACCATTTTGCCTAGCTCAGTCTCCTACCTGTGTACCTTGTACTTGTCATTGCTAAGAATGTACTAACTGTATTTTCTGATATCTGCAGTATAAATACAACCTTTCTTGATATTGAATTCCTTGTGGGATGTGCATCAATCTGTGAAATGTCTCTCCAGCATATCAGGGAACTCTTCAGATCCACTACGGAGACTGAAATTTCAGACTTGTTTACTGCTCTCTCGGGACAGAGGCTGATTCTCCAGTTAGGTGAGTTTAGTGGGAACTCTGCCCACTTTCCCTGCCCATCTCACCCACTCAGGACAAATCCAACCACTCAACCTTCTAACTGCATTAATTCATATTAAATCCTGTTCACAGATCGCATCATTTGGACACTGCCATCCCCAGCTCTTGTGTTTCTCTGGGGACAAGGGGAAAGAAGGTTCCAAGGTATCCTAGGTTCCTACTCACTCTGTCTATGCTTATTGATTGTCATTACTCTGAATGTCATTATTGACTATAACAGGGCTCAAAATTTCCACTCGCCACTAGCCAATGGCAAGTGAAAATTCAGCCCTGGCGAGTAGAAATTCAGCCCTGGTGGGTATGTTATGGCTTGCAGTGGCAAGTAACTTTTCAGGTCTGGCTAGTAGCAAAGGACTTAAAATTATAAGCCCTGACTATAATACGACAAGTTTAACTGTGGTTACTATAACTGCCAAGAAAACACCAATTAAAGGAGAACTTTCACCTCTAAAAGACTTGTAGCCATGTGCTTAAGTTATTAAAATGGTATTAGGATTGGTGTGTTTTTTTCTTACTTATTACTTCCTAAGCTATACACACTTCATTATTGGCACGTCCACATTCTGAGGCACACTGAATAATCGGCACAGCAGCACAGGACTTCCCAGTGCTGTAATTCTCCTCCCAGCTGTCCCAGGGAGCTCGTTCACGATTCCCTTCGTAGTGGTGTGAATCACGTCTATCTTTAGAGCAAGCTCCGTCTATCATTATATTGAGGTTGAGAGCTCAGGGTCCCCATGATACTGGAGTTCCCTAGGACTCTCCGGAATCGGTAACATCCCAAACATAACTAAGTGTCAGTGGACACTGAAAAACAATAGCACAGCACACAAGAACAAGAGCCAACCGGGCTCTTGTTCTTAAAGGGATAGTAATACTTTAATATTACTATTCCCCATATTGTTGATATTTGAAAAAGAATTTAATAGCCCCAGTTTCATCTCTCAAACCTTTATGGTTTGAGAGATAACCAAAAACAAAGTTCCCCCCTCCCTTCCCCTTCCCTGAAGTCAGTGTTGTACTGACTGCAGGGATATCTGGTCTGACTTTCATCAGGCAGCTCTGCAGCAGAGCAGCGACCGTGTTAGTGAAAAATAATTATTTCACTGAAACACTCTTCTACGTGTGCTTGCAAACCAAACACATGTAGAAGACCATTTCAGTGAAATAATTATTTTTCACTAATGCGATCTCAGCTCAGCTGCAGAGCTGCAAGCCTGTCGTACGACAGACTTCCCCTGCAGTCAGTACAACGCTGACTTCAAGGAAGAAGGAGGGAGGGGGGAACTTTGCTTCTGGTTATCTCTGAAACCATAAAGGTTTGAGAGATGACACTGTGGGCTATTAAATTCTACAATATGGGGAATAGTAATAAGAAAGTATTACTATTCCTTTAAAGAACAGTAAGGCACAGGAAGTAGTAGGCTCTTAGACAGGCAAAACTGACTGAAGGGCCTTCCTGCCAAAACTGGCTTCAGCAGAAGCCGGAACATCAACACTATAGTATTTGGCAAAGGTTTGCATGGAGGACCAAGTCACAGCCTTGCACAGCTGTTCAGCAGAGGCCTGATTCTTGTAGACCCAGGAGACCGGTGCAGTGTGCTGTAACATGAAAAGTAACAGGTTACTTCCTGAGCTCGTAAGCCTTGTGAATGGTAGACAATCCAGGATGCAATAGTGACCTTGAACGCAGTCTTACCTGCCCTGGGACCCACAGGAATGACAAACAATGCATCAATTACATAAAGACTCAGTATGGTGCTAATAAAACTTAAGACAGTGCACCACATCCAACAAGTGGAAATCCCTCTCCTTGTCAGATTTGAGGTCAGGACAACAGGAAGACAGAACAATCTCCTGATTGATGTGGAACTCAGAGACCATCTTAGGAAGGAATTTCTGAAAGGTTCAAAGAACAAAGCCTGCAACTCAGCAACTCTGCGCTGACCACAGCCAGAAGAAAAGCCATCTTCCATGTCAACAGACATGAAGTAATGGTAGCAAGGGACTCAAATGTAGGCCATTGAAAAAAAAACAAAACCAGGTTAATGTCCAAATGGGGTGTGGGAGCCTTGTAGGCAGGGAAAGCAACCCCCTGAAAGAATACCTTGACATCTGACAAGATAACAATTCATTTTTGGAAAAACACAGAGAGAGAGAGAGAGAGCAGAAGTCTGAACCTTCAAGGTACTCAGACTGAGTCCTTTGTTCACTACATCCTGTAAAAAGGACAGGATCACTGGAATGTCAAACTCCTGTGAAGAAAGATCCCTGTCTACACACCAAGAATGAAAAATGGACAAGATCCTGTGGTAGGCCTTCTCCTCAGGATGGAGGCTTCAACAGCCATGCTGTCAAAGCCAGGATCTCCATGTCCTCCTTCCAGAGGTACCCCTGAAGAAGGAGACCCGCTCTAAGTGGTAGTGGAAACGGATCCTGAATGGAGAGGTAAACCAGTTTGGGGAACCATGCCCTCCTGGTCCAATAGGGAGCAATCATGATGACCGCTGGACCATGCATTTGAATCTTCTGAAGCACCCTGGGGATGAGAGGAATTGGGGGGGGGAGATGTAGGCCAGATGAAAGTGCCACTGAATCTACAAGGCGTCCGTGGCAATGGCCAGAGGATCCCCCCCAACAAGAACAAAACATTGGGACTTTCCTGTTGTTTCTGTTGACCAACAGAAATATCTGAGGTCCACCCATTAGCAACTGAGGAAGTCCGCCAGGATGTTGTCTACTCCTGCAATGTTCACTGGTGAAGATAGCCGGAACATGGTCTTTTAAGCAAGCCAAAATAGACTTAACCTCTGATCAAGTGGGAGTACTTTGAGTACTGCCTTGCTTTTTGATGTAGGCCATGGCTGTGGCATTGTCCGACTGGACACGTACTTGATGACGCCTCAGCTGAAGGGACCAGTACACAAGGGCGAGCTGGATCTCTCCAGGACATTGATGGACTGAAGGGATTCCTCCAAGGTCCATTTGCCCTGGATCTCCAAGTGACCCAAAACCACACCACATCCCCTCAGGCTGTCATCCGTTGTGACAAAGATCCACTCCAGGATCACAAACAGTTTACTCTGCTCCAGGTTGCTTCTGTTCAGCCACCAATGGAGATCCTGTAGGACCTCCGATGTTAAGGAGACTTTCAGATCCAAGAAATCCTGATAGCCATGCAAAGAGTGGATGATAAATCTCTGGAGCTCTCTGGTGTGCACAATAGAGTAAGGTACTGCCTCCATGATGGACACCATGTGGCCTGAAAGTGTCATGAACTTCCTGACAAGAGCCGAGGGCCACTCCAAGGCTTGGGACACCAGATGCATGATTTGCTGAATGGAGTCTTCTGTCAGAAACACCTTCCCCAGACAGGTGTCGAACCTGAGTCCAAGGTTGAACAAGTCCTGAGAGGGAACCAGAGAAGACTTTGACATGATGATAATCCACACATGGTGGAGCAGAATCTGAGCACAGTCCTGGACATGCCTGTCCAGGATTTCCCTTGATGGAGCCTACAACAGCACGCCATTATCACGGTGCCCGTGATTGGTGCTGTTCAGTGTCAGTCACTTGCTGAGTATCATGATTGGCTGTCTGTGATTAGCCCTCCTCACACAGCCTTTTTAAACCCAGGGTGAGCACTTCCAGGTTGCCCTTTCGTGGTGTTTCTGACTCCACTCTGCCTGACCTGCTTGTCAGGCTTCTGGGCCTGTTCCTGCTGTTCTTGCTGTACTTGCTGATCCTGTGTTCCAGTGTTCCAGTGTTCCTGTATGCTAGTGTTCCTGTGTTCCAGAGTTCCAGTGTTCCTGTGTTCCAGCACCTCGCGGGTTAATCTTACTGAGTTCCAGTGTTCCTGTGTTTCAGCACCTCGCGGGTTAATCTTACTGAGTTCCTGAATCTCCTGCTCCAGCCGTCGCTCTGGCGACATTGTTCTTCTTGCTGCTGATCATACTTTGTTGGTTTACTCCACTAAACCTGGTTGCGATATACTTTGTTGGTCCCAGCGTGCGGACGCTGGTTTACTCCACTAAACCTGGTTGCGAGATACATTATTGGCTCCAGAGTGTGGACTCTGGTTTGCTCCACTAAACCTGGTTGCGATATACGTTGTTGGTCCCAGCGTGCGGACGCTGGTTTACTCCACTAAACCTGGTTGCGATATACATTGTTGGTCCCAGCGTGCGGATGCTGGTTTACTCCACTAAACCTGGTTGCAATATACATTGTTGGTCTTAGCGTGCGGACGCTGGTTTACTCCACTAAACCTGGTTGCGATATACATTGTTGGTCTCAGCGTGCGGACGCTGGTTTACTCCACTAAACCTGGTTGCAATATACATTGTTGGTCCCAGCGTGCGGACGCTGGTTTACTCCACTAAGCCTCGTTGCGATATACATTGTTGGTCCCAGCGTGCGGACGCTGGTTTACTCCACTAAGCCTGGTTGCTATATACATTGTTGGTCCCAGCGTGCGGACGCTGGTTTACTCCACTAAACCTGGTTGCTATATACATTGTTGGTCCCAGCGTGCGGACGCTGGTTTACTCCACTAAACTGGTTGCGAGATACATTATTGGCTCCAGCGTGCGGACGCTGGTTTGCTCCACTAAACCTGGTTGCGATATACGTTGTTGGTCCCAGCGTGCGGACGCTGGTTTACTCCACTAAACCTGGTTGCGATATACATTGTTGGTTCCAGCGTGCGGTCGCTGGTTTGCTCCATTAAACCTGGTGGTTAAATTACCATTAGTCCCAACGTGCGGACATTGGTTTGCCCCTGAACATCCAGTACTGTGGTCAGTTGCTGTCCACTTCCTTGCAGTTGTCTGAGTATCCCTGGCAATAGACTCCTGCTGAGTAGACCTCTATACTTATGCTCTATGCTGTCTTAGTCGCCTGACAGCTGGTCTACTCGCTCAGGCTGCCCTGCCCGGTATTGGTGAGGCTGGTAGAACCTTGACGATACCATCCTGTAGGTTGCCTCACCCGGTATTGGCAGGGCCGGTAGAGCCTACTCCAGTACTCCTTTGGGCTGCCCTGCCCGGTATTGGTAAGGCCGGTAGAACCTTGTAATTCACCATCTTTAAGGTTGCCTTACCCGGTATTGGCAGGGCCGGTAGAGCCTACATTCAGCATTCCGTGGGGGCTGCCTTGCCCGGTATTGGTAAGGCCGGTAGAACCGGTATATGTCATCTCACGGTTGCCTTACCCGGTATAGGCAAGGCCGGTAGAGCCTGTCATTAAAACTGTCACTTGGGTTGCCTTGCCCGGTATTTAGGCAAGGCCGGTAGAACCTATTATATGTTATATTACTGTTGTATTGTTATGTATGTTTACCCTACGGGGACTGCCTTTAACTTTTAATAAAGTTAAGTTATTTTACCAAACCTTAAGTCTGAGAGTCTTCAAATCCGTGACAGCCATCCACTGAATCCCCTGAATCCCCACTGAATCACCTGGGTGTGAATGAAGGCAATCAGGGCCTCAGAACTCTGGAAAACACCAGTGGAGTGGAGGTAAGGCCAACGGGCAGAGCGGTGAACTCGTAATGCTCCGATCTGAAAGCAAAACTGAGGTACTTTTGACTGTCCAGGTGAATAGGGATGTATAAGTAAGTGTCCTGCAAATCCAGAGATGCAAGGAATTCACATAGCTGCGATGCCCTAGCACAAGGACTCTATCATGAAGCAAGCATTCTCCACAAAAGATCTGAGGTCCTTGAGGTCCAGAATAGGGTGGCTTCCACCGTCCATCTTGGACACTACAAACATGTTTGAATAAAAACCTGAACCTCTCTCTTGGGATGAAACTGGTACAAGAACTCCCTTTTCCAGAAGAGATTGAGCATCATGGTTGAAAAATCTTTTCCCGACAAAGGAGAACCCTGGACTGGAAGATCCTGAAGGGAGGAAGGGACTTGACCCTATTCTGTACCCTTCTGAAACCACCTGCAAAACCCACTGGTCCACAATGGACTCTGCCGAAGTGTTGTAAAAATGGAGAACGCCTTGGAGGGATAGGGGGAACTGTACCATAGTAGACTTTAAGTCTTTCACCCAGACTGGCTCCTGTTCAAAGCTGGAGGGCCCTGGTGGTGTAGTGGGGGCTGCAGTGCATGAGGGGCATTGATTGTCTAAAACAGTATAAAAACCCAAATACTGCATCCCAGAATAATAATTCACCTTACAAATTCCAAAAAAGGTACTTATCTGGCAGACGAAGGGTTAATCTAAGAAGAGCAAGGAGAGGCAAACTTCTGCATAGGATAAGCAAGAAGGATAAGATTGCGTATGTAAAACCATCAGCCAATTGGAAAGAAGCCAGGGCATTTTGGGAGTTGCCGTCTTTCCCTGTTGCTGTATTCCAGCAATACCTGAACTTACACCCGTGGGGCCCAAGGGGCTCCTGAGCCACTGGGGCATGTGAACCGGATGCTAGGGCATGAGGAGACAAGAAGAATGAGCCCTCTCTTAACTCTGTATTATAAACAGTTGCAGAGATATGTCTGAAATAAGCTTTTCCCATAGAAGTCAATGTACCAAGTACAGCCGTACGGGAAGTGCGCCTTAAAGCAGCCATGCACTAAAAGTTCAAATTTTCCAAAAGTTACCAAAAACACCTAAAGACCCAAGGGGACATGTGTGTGCGTGTGTGTGTATGTGTGGGGGGTGGTAATGAAAATGCATAACCCTGAAAAGAAAACCGAGGAAAAAGCCCCCACACCAAGTTAAACTGTCAGGAAAGGAGTTAACTACCCAAAACGCAGCCATCCAAGCAAAAGAAAAATTAGAGACAAACCAGAATAAAATACCCAAAGTGAGTGCACAAGTTTTAGACTCCAAGATAACCCCTGTATGGAGGGGAGAAAGTGGGGCAAATGGACCAGGGCACTCAAAGTGTTACTTTCCAGTCTTCATCTTCTGTCTTCAGGTTACCATTGTGAAGAACCAGAGCCTCAGAGAGACCAAGTTAAGAGAGAGAAACTTGGCCTGCAAGATGCTCTCCACAGGGCTGCAAGGGTCCACAACAGCACCTGCAAGCTGGACAATCCTCCAGGAATGGTAACCCACCTAATGAGGGAATCTGGACACCCCATATCTAATCATAAAATAAAAAAGAAAATTAAAAAATAAGCAGAGATGTTCCCAGCCTGTTCACTCTGGTGGAAAAATATAAAAACTGGATGAGTGGAGCTAGGGTGATGAGGAGTATGGAAGGCTCCACCTCCAAGACCTTGTCTTTTGAAATGTTCCAGCCTACTAGGAAGGATGTCTCCTCCCCATGGTACCTGTATGTCATATTGGATGATAGAGAAAGTATTTTCATAGGTGACAGAACAGAAGTCAATTATCTTAATTAGATATGTGAAGTGGACCGAAAGGCAGGCTTAGATCTGAGACTCACATTAAAATCAATAGTACTTGAATACTTCACAAGTCTGTCCAGTAAAGAAAACAACTGCCATATATGCACAAATCCAAACCATGTCTACTCACGTACTCAGTTGATGGCAATACATCTTAATAGATAGGACATATTTGTTTGGACTGCCTTATTACATATAGTTCTATGAAATTGATATAATTCATCTATACATATATGCATGATTTTCACATGCACAGTATGCATTAAACCTGGCCGTCTTAAATGTATATAATTCAAATATAAAAAGAAAGAGTTGGGTGCAGAACTGGCAGCAGATCAAAATAATCACATAACTCTTTACTCCACAAGTCTAGGACAGAAACTGACATTTCCAAAGTAGATATAATTTTTCTATAATCTTCATAAGAGCTAGACAATACCTCACTACATGACTGGAAACTGGCAAGATGATATTGAAAACAAGGTAAGGAGGTGCAATATTTAGATGAAAATCTACCGAAATCAATACCTGCTAAACATGTGGGGCTAGATTCTATTACAGGTGCTAATTTTATCACTGCTTTTATCTCCAGTTTTCCCTATAGACTTCCATAGGAAAATGTTTGATAAAACGGGTGTTAACATTTAGCACCTGTAATAGAATCTAGCCCTTAATCTCTTTTTCTGCAACACCTTTTTTTTTATTTTGCAACTCATCCATTGAAAATTGCAGTGAGCTCTGGAACACTGTGATGAGACCTGCATGCACGAGATCCAGGATACAGTCAAACTCCACAACAGAACAAGTTGAAGAAGCTACTGGTTCAGAATGGACCTAGGAGATATCTGCATTACATCTACAGCTATGGCCCTTTTGTTGGATAGTACTGCTAATCCTCACATCAATGCCATCAAATAGATGGTTCTTTTTGTGTGTGGGGCATCTACTTCAAGATATTTTACAAGCACACCTTTATATTTCAGAATTTTGTAGGTACCTCCCCTTTCCCCACAATTATTTAAGATTTGCAACAATTTCAGACATTCTTATTTATTTGTAACTCAGCACTATTACCTGAATTGCTTGAACTCCAAGCAAGATGCATTTCTTCTTGCCTTCTTTTGATAAGAATGGTTAATCTTTTTTTGCTAAATAGAAAAGTATACCTCCATTTTATGCTTGATTTACATCCAGGCATTAACATTTAGGATTTCATTCCACTATTCACAGGAAAACTGTCTAGAAGATGTATGCCAGATCATTTTGTCTCATTGAGAAATCCATACACACATCTAATGCCTTACTATTCTAATGTCTGATATATTGCTAATACAGTCAAGCCTGTACAACTGTGTTTTCTTGGCATTTAAGAGTATAAACAGGCATTATGCAGATGTTCAAAACTTTTTGCATATTTATAGACACTAACTGGATAGGCTACAAATTACTGTGAACATATTAGCTAACACAGAAGTTGCTGATAATCTCATGTGATATCTCTTCCTTAGACACTGTGAGATGTAAGGCCTGCTTATAGTTATATAGAATGAATACTTTGATAAATATCTCAAACCTAATATTATATATTGAACCCCCACATGATTCTTGCATTCTACAGATACAGACATATATGAAAATGCAATAAAAGAAACTCATGTTTTCATGCTTATATGAACTTTAGCCAAGAATACTATTTACATTTAAGATTATTGATTTCATTATTACCTGAAAAAATTCTTAGAAGAAGTTTACCATCTTATTGCATTATACTCCGACATTTCTTGGTGAAAATGTATATGTATTATTAAATTCTTATGTTTGCAAACATACGGCTGCATATATACTCAGCTTGTGCGCTTGATTATTTTTATAAACCTCACTTTGCTGATGTGTCATGGTTGTTTGTATATTATATGGAGAGATGGACATATAATAAATTCATAGCGCTTTAGGGATGGGTATACTGTTCCATTTACCATATATCCTCTTCATAAAAGCTTTGCATTAATAGAAGCTTACAGCTATAGTACTTCACATTTCACTGTGTCATTGTGTGGAAATTCCGGGGTGGGATAGCAGGCCCTCAGATTGCTTGAGATAAATGTTTTTGATCTGAAACCTATTATTATTTAAATTTCCACTTGGAATAAACCATGGAAACCATAAATCATGAAACTATCAGACCACACTGTCTTGTTTCTTTATTAGGTTTTATAAAGTGACCCGAGTTCATCCTCAACCTGAGCCAAGACATCTTCTAACACGTATTTTGAATTGGCCCCATGGGCTATCCAGTGCTCAGATATACAGACTAAAGGCACCCTATACCATCACACTGCAATACTCGATTCTTACAGTGTACCTCCATTGTTCTTTTGTTATTATAGTTTATAACTTTTGCTCTCTACCCATTTCTCCTTGTAATTGTAAATGGGGTAAAAAGATTAACCCACAACACTATATACCAAACATGGCTAGTAGTACTTCATTAAGACTTTATAGATGTATTAAGAAATATACAAAGGAACCGCCACTGATATACAGTACATGCAACTCATAAGTGAATATAAAGATATATTGGTGTGGTCTTAGTGATCTCTCAGCGCTGAGACACAGCCAGCACTAAATGTTACTAGCAAGTATACAGAAGCTCTTTTATACTACACTCAGCTGTTTCAGTTATGTGAATCAGTACAACCTACACTCCACTAATAAAAATAGTATTTTGCGGGTATGCAAATTGGGTATGCATGCATACTAAACTCTAATAGGTGGCAATAGAAACACATAATCCATAAAGTTAGCAACGATAACTATACTGATCAATAACATTACATAATTATAGTAGAAATAAAAGCTTACAAACTTACAAAGCCCCGCAAAATAAAATATATAAAACAATATACCTTGAACGAGAAATCCTAGCCAGTACATATGCTGATTCCCACCTTCCACTTACAAAGAGCTACCAATCAGCAAGCCAAGTTCCTACTAGACATCACATGGTACTTGCTTTTCTATGCATTTTGTGCTGATGAACAGCACTTTCTCAAGAGGCTCACCAAAAATGATACCACTTTGCTGAGCTTATATACCCTATAACATTAATCCATTAGAGACACCTAAATGCAGCATAAATCACTAAATATAGAAAAATCACACACTTTTTTTCAATACAATATTGTTGTATATTCTAAAGAAATGCATTTTATGATATTTTTTTCAACAACAGATACAATAAGATAAAAAGGGTCTGCACCAAAGAAAGCCCAATTACCTCTCTCACAGAACTGTGTAAGGCATCATTATTGCTAAGTCTTTCCTCTCCTCACTCCTTCCTCCACACCCTCCCCTGTCTTTACCCCTTTTTTCCATTTTACCTGTTGTTGATCTTAGTGCCTATTTCATTATTCATTGCAGGTTTATTTTCATACACTAAAGTTACTTTACAATGTTATAAACATATATTCATGTGGGAATTGCACACATCTTTTCCTATTAGGTGGTTTATTGTAACATATTTACAGATATGCTGTGGTTTGAAAGTACTGAGTGTGTTGGATCCTCTTTGCTACATGTTCTGCATTATGCTTTTCCACAGATACATGTTTTGGAAATTGAAATAAAAGAAAGTTTACCATGTAGCAATTTCTTCAAACCCCATAGTATTATACTATAAGTTTTGCCGGTCACCACTAACAATGATACATCTACAGATTAGTTACAAAGAACAAATTATATAAATACCTAAGTACACAAAGACAATCCTCACTTAATTATAGTAAAATCTCAAAGTTTACAGTGGGAAAGATATGAATCAGAATCCACACTAAAATAATTCAGTTGAGATCACAAATAAGTGAAATTCATTTGTAAATATGGTACTTGATATCAGCTGCATTCAGAAGGCTGAATGGTTCATTTGCTGTGTTAATTACTGCAGAAAAAGTGTTAATGTGGTGACAAAAACAAAAGGATCAGGTCTTCATCAATCAAAACATTTTTTGTCAAGGATTACTAATCTGAAGAATTTATTGCAAAATGATTTGGCCAGAACAAGAATTTCCAGTGTTTGGCTCATCTCTAGTTGGGACATGACAAGGGGGCATGCATAAGGGTGCTTAGAGTCAGGCTAAGATAAGTGGAAAATATGTACAATAAGCAATTCAGCTTTTTATAAATGAATATATATATATACTAGTATATATACTAGTTGAAGAGCCCACAGTGCCACTGCCAGCTGGTCGCGGGGCAGTCATGCTAAGTAGAGACTGCCCGCGCCGTGGCTGATACAGAGCAGGACACTCCAAAGTATCGTCCAGCTCTGTATCAGCCGCGGCGAGGGCAGTCTCTACTGAGCATGACTGCAGCACGCACAGCATTCTCTACTGCGCCTGACTGCGTCATTACACACGTTTTAGTGAATTATTATATAGGATATGTATATTGAGTACAGGTGAATCCAAATGTGTATATGACTTGAGGTTTCCCAGTGCGATTGTGTAGAATATGATGAGGAGAGTAATCTTAGGTACCTGAACAGGCTGACAAGGATGTGTCAGTACAAGAGACAGATAATGAGCGTTGGAAGAGGTAGAAAGGAAATATGTAGTAGCTATCATACAGATGCCAAGAGAATGTAGTGTCTGAAAGAGATGGGAATGGTCAACAGTACTGAATACAGCAGAGAGGTCCAGTAGGACAATGACTGAAAAGAGGCATTTGAATTTAACAATATGGATGGCATTACATTAAGGCTACTTCATTGGTGTTTCTGAAGAATGCAAGATTGAAGCCAGACATTTGAGATGGGTGGTATAAATGTGTAGACAGTGTACAAGTATATTGGCTAGATTGAGACTGAGAATTATAAAGAAAACAAGAGTTAAGTGTATGCTTTATATTTATATTTCAAAAACTTTTGACTGTTTCACAGGATTAAAAAGTCCAGAATGCAAAATAATGGCATCAGAAAAGCCAAGAAGGACATTTGTAACCTGTAAAGATGGGTGAACGTATCTTACAGATTCTGAGCAATAATAATTGGTGTTCTGTGCTAGTGCCTGACTAATGTCACACTACTAATATACTTATACATAAAATCCTCCTCTTAATGATGCTTGCACAAGGGGATGGAAAGGCTAAGCATGTGGGCTTTTCAGGCAGCCCTTTTCTCTGTGCCGTCTTTAGGCTCATATACTAAGGAAAGAACAAAGGAAATGGCATGAGTTTACATCATTTCCCTGCACATGCTATGGAGCAGGTATAAGGTGCTTGCTGGTGCTAAAGTTCATTGCTGGTGGATTGAGTCTGCTTGTATTCACTAAAGTGATCATATACTGTAGTGCATATCTTTAAGTTCAGACACTAGTGTTATAGACAAATGCTGGTGTGGCTGCACTGACAAATTCATAAATTCGCACTGGTGATGTTTTCCTTTCTATAAGATATTTCTGACCCCAGTGTCAGGATGGAAGACACTTCTGACAGAGGGAAGATGATATCCCAAGTGACAGAGTGCTTAGTCTGGAGTAAGGATGTATCATTACAGGAGCTCCAAGAGCAGCCTGGGAAGATGAAATTATGATACCCTGTTAGATTTACCCCCAGGAGGGAGACGTAGACTGTTGTCAGATAACCCAGAGTCTCAGCTACTGACATTTTTAAACAATCCTGTTTGGAGGAAGACATTGCCAACTCGAATACTGTATTTCAAGAATAAAAGCATGCAACATGTGATCACCTGGAAGTGTATTTAATTGTGCAGCAATGACAACCTTGTCCTCCATACAGTGATCCAGGAAATGGAGATGACCACTAACAAATGTGCATGGTAAAAGCTCGTGCACCATTAAAAAACAACAGAAATGCTAATACAACATACAGGTGATTTGAAAAGCTCATTCAAGATCACCTGTGTTTCTTAGGTGATGGGGTCCCTTTAAATAAATAAAGTGCTGATAAGTTGTCCCAAACAACTCACATTCATATTTACGCAAACACATTATTGACTCTTTTATGCATTTTGCAACTTATAATGCATTTCTAAATTACTTAATTAAAGTTAAGGTTTAAGTTAATTAAGGTTTAAGTCAATATATATTGGTTTGTCTTCCTAGGTTTGTTCCAGCCCCACCCCTCCTCAAACCTCTCCAATGGCTGCCTATCAAGCTCCGGATATCTTACAAAATCTTCCTTCTCTCATTCAAGACCCTTTTCTCCTCTACCCCTTCTTACATTTCCACTCTAATCTCCCGCTATACCCCATCCCACCACTTACAATCAGCCAATGTCTTCACTCAGCTCATTTTGTTTCTACAGCTCTCTCATGTATCAAAGCTTTTTCTCTCATTACTCCATATGTATGGAATGCATTACTTTACACCCTGCACCACTGCACCTCTCTTTTGGTCTTCACGTCATGCTTGAAATTACACCTCAACATGCTAGAAGGCATTGGCTTTGTACAACTAAAGCTTTTATAAAGTATTTGCTTTATTTGTGTCCACTATCAAGACCAGATCTCTAGCACTGTATTCAGTACCATATGTACTCTGTATGTCTTCTATTAAGACTTTAGATTGTAAGCTTTTGGACAGGGACCTCACATCCAGTGTTTCACTCTACAAATCACTTGTAACGCTCAATTGCCTAAACCCTTAAATTGTACAGTGCTGTGTACACTTGTGGTGCTATATAATTAAACATACTCATTCATATATTGAGAAACTTGCAATAATTAGATGCTATACTTGCAAGCAGTCACAGAAGCAAATATATACTCATATAATCTTGTACTCCAAGCTAATTTCCTGCTTATGTATATACATATATATATACTAGTTTTAAAGCACATGTACACAGGCCACAGTGCCACCAGGGAACCTCGGATGGTGCCGGAGCCTTTCTTCTCAATGGCGGCGCTGCAGTCATGTGTAGTACTAACTGCCTGAAAGCACCCTGGCTGATATGGAGTGGGGCACTCCCAATTCAGACCGTAATTCAGACCAAGCGGTCCCAGGAAGGTGCGTAGAGAGGACTCTGGTCTGAATTCGGAGCGCCCCGCTTTGCATCAGCTGTGTCGCGTTTGGGCAGTCTCTACTGCGCATGACGGCTTCTGACAAACATCCTAGCAAATTATAATTTAGGATATGGAAATAATTAATTCCTTTTATTGACTGACAGATTGATGCATTTGTTTATTTAGCCATTGAGGCTGACATATTAAGCAGACCAGCACCAGTTCTGGAGCAACCCAAATGAATAAACCCTAAAGGATAAATAAAACCTCCATGAATTTCCATTGATTTAAATGGAGTTTTTAACCCCTTGAATGCTAGAGATATCCAATACAAATACATTGACCTCTCTAGCATTCAATGTGATAAAAACCTAATTTAAATCAATGGACAGTTTTATTTATTGCTCACAATGTAGTTTGTCTGCTTCAGATATATCTCCAAATTCTTTTGAACAGAAGCTCCTCAGCACACAACCCATAAATGCACCAAATGAGCCAAACAGATGTACTGTGTATATATAACCGCAGTCGAAATATGGACCTGTTATTCTGCTACATGGAAATGACTGACATTTTGTGTACCAGAGAGGTATCCAATGCTCTCTGGCACTCAAAGGGCTAACTGGTTGACTGAGATTGGTGTATTTGTTTAATTTGCCAATGAGTGGAGTTTGTGCTTATTTAACCCTTTAAATGCCAGACAGGTGACACTCCTGTGGCAATCAAAGGGTTAAGGCCATGCCCATGTGTGTACATTTCCCTGATCACCTTCATTAATGTAAGAGAGTCTCTACAAGTGAGCTGGGATCCCAACCACCAGCTCCAGCTTTTCCTTTAGCTCTGCCATCATAGACTGGCGACTGCAACCGGTCACCGTGAAAGTCTACCTGGTCTCCTGCAATCTGATTTTTATGGAGAAAGACCTGACCCGAAGGATGCTACTCCTGGCCTGTAGGTACACTACCTTTTCAGAGGAGGCCATTGGAAGTGGAGAACCCCTTACAATCAACATAAGGCTTCTCTCATTGTTGCTCTGCAGTCTCCATGGAGATGGGTTTCTAAGCAACGCGTCTCTTCTCCCTGGCGGTGCTGCAGTCACGTGCAGTACTGACTGCCTGAACCTGCTCCGGCTGATACAGAGCGGGGTGCTCCAAATTCAGACTATAGTCCTCTCTGCGCACCTTCCTGGGCCCTGCTCCCTATTAGCTGTGTTGCATTCGGGGCAGTCAGAACTGAGCATGACAGCAGAGCAGGCAGTCTCTACTGGGCATGACTGCACCCCGCACAGCAGTCTCTACTGCGCATGACGGCTTCTGACAAACATCCTAGCGAATCATGAAATAGGATATGTGTTTGTATGTGTGTGCATGCAAGCATATATGTGTACATGTGTGTGTGTCTTTCCCCGCAATACCATAAACTGCGAGTTCTGCTGGTGGTGAATGGGCCCTATAATGCATCAGCTTCACCACAAAAGTATATTAATGTACTAATCTTATGAGTGCCAGAGGGGTACATAATACCTTGAGAAGCAATGTGTTGTGAACCTCTTTGGCACTCAAAGGCTTAGTTTTTTAATAAGGTGCTGCCACTACAAGTACACAATACATGCTTAAGATGTCTCCAGTGCATTACCTGACCATTTAAAAGAGGGAACTTTTGAGAAAATGCACACTTCAGGTCTGTACTTGAACTATTGAAGCCCTGCAGGATCTAACGTTGAGGTCTGGTAACCGTATACTGGAAGGATATTGGGATCAACAAGCAAACATACAAACAATGGAACACTGGGCCATATACAGGAAGCTAAAAAAGGTGCAATGATGGAGCAAACCAGCTGCATCACAGGGGACAACTTCCCCAAATCTCCTTTGATGTGAATGTGACTTTTAACCCACTGAATTCTGGAACAGTGGCACTGTTGCTACGCCATCCTATGATTTATGGTCTACGGACCAGATTTGTCCATAGGATGATGTAACAACAGTGCTACTGTAAAATTTCAAGCCACTGTGATATTGCACCTAAAAAAATTCAACTTTGAGCTGTAATAACTTTGGAATAAAACATCTTTCAGCAGAAAGAGTATACTTTTTTTTACTCAGGGGGATAAACACTACAATATATATTTTTTTACATATTAATTATTACTATCCCTTTAAAAAGCCCCATTCAACTACATGGTAATTTTGTATCTACGCCCTATGGTACAGTTGCTTCAGAATTGCACCCATTCAGGTTCCTGAATATGGCCCGTAGTTGCTAGAAGTGGGTGAAGTGTTATTGAGTTGCATTGCTGTGTTTCTGCAGTGGAATGGAAGTAGGAAAAAAAGCCCCATTCTAGCCCACCCTGTTTTTTGTCCAAACTTTCTTTTGTGTGGAAGCTGCTGGATTTGTGCAAATCTGTTAAGCACATTTGGTCTGTTCACTGCAAACGCCTCCAGGGTATAACTAATTTGGACAGCAGCGTGACAGCATTAATCACTCAGCCTATGACCTCTGTGTCTAGTTTACAAATGTGTTTTTTCTTTTCCAGCTGGAATGTCTGGAATAACAGCAACACACCTGAGAGGGGCTGAGGCTCCCAACAGAAGAATCTAAACTTCCACATTCAAGTCCTGGGGCCCTGCGTTCAATAGAAAAAAATGTACATTGACTATATTGAGTCAAAATAGTTTACCTTTGTTTAACACTTTAAAAACTATAGGGCTGTGAAACTCATTGCTTTCCAATGAGTTGAGCACCAGTTTGGTCCTTAACCCTTTGAGTGCCATAGCATGTTGGACACCACAGAGGATTTACATCCCACGCTCCCCTAGGCAAGGCACACTAAATGCCCTAGATCTGGCCATGACCACACCCCTACTCCTGACTTGACCCCACCACGTCCCATCCACTGTTTTCAGGCACAGAAAATACCTTTGACCTATAACAAGCAAGAACCAAAAAAAGCTTAAACCCCTTGTTTGCTAGAGAGCTCACCAACGCATTGCTCCGCAATGCGTTGGAGATCTCTCTAGCATCAAAGGAGTTAAATAATAGCCTGTAAAGAGGTATAAAACTGATGCAGGGAGACTGAAATTGATCTGGCCACACCCACATTCTATGTGGGCGGGGCCAGCACAGCTGAGAAGCCTCTCAAAATTTGGAGCTCTAGGCATTTGCCTAGTCTGCCTATTGGGAAATCCGGTCCCCTCTCAGGCACTTAACCCCTTAAGGACCGGCGGTCATGGGACATTTCCGTCCCATAATGACCGCATAGGCGCACTTGGACGCGCCGGTACACGTGACCTGTCACGTGTATCGGCGCGTCATTATGGGGCTTGAAAGAGATCGCTCCGATCTTGGAGCGGTCTATTTCAAGCCCTATTTTTACTTACAGCGCTCCCGGTAGAGCGTTGTAAGTAAAAAGTACGTGACGTACCATGACCGTCATAGGTCCTTGAGTAGTTCAAGGACCGTGACGGTCCTGGTACGTCAAGGGTCCTTAAGGGGTTGAAGGATTAAAACGGCATTGCAAATTTTCAGTAACATTTTAAAGATAACTGTATGTTTTATTGTAGATTTAAAAAAAAAAAGAAATTATGTGCCGCAGATCCCATCTGTGGAACCTAAAGATCCCCCCTCTCTCCGAGCCTTCTCCTGATGTCAGCGCTCTGCTTGCAGCAGGAGATCCCGGTCCTGGGACCACCCTGCGGCTCTTCAGCAGAGCCGAAATAGCATTATTTAAATAGAATTACTTCATTGGATCAGTCTACAAAGTATGCTTGGTTTGCTTGGTGTGCTTGGTTTGGGTAATAGGGGGAATCCAGCATTGGACCCCTTGCTCACAGTGCTTAGAGAGATCAGCTACACCTCACTGACGAGGCCCAACAAGGCCAAAACGTACGTCTGGGGTTTGTTGCTTCTCTTGTATATAGAGGAATTTCCTGGCATTTCGTAGTTGGACTGCTGTAAGGGCAGGACCAATATGATATGCTTTAAGATATTTCCTCCCTGTGAAAGGCACTAGTGGGCCAAAATAGATTGCACCATAGAACCTGCAAATTTGTATTGCAGGTTTGTTCCTAGTTGAGCATCTCTGACATTTAATATACATATGCAAATTGCCCTTGGGATTAGTCACCCTAAGCGTAATAGGGGGAATCCAGCATTGGACCCCTTGCTCACAGTGCTTAGAGAGATCAGCTATACCTCACTGAGGAGGCCCAACAAGGCCAAAAACATACGTCTGGGGTTGGCCGCTTCTTTTGTTCAGAGAGAAGTTGCCTGGCATTTCGTGGCTGGACTGCTGTAAGGGCAGGACCAATATGATATGCCTTAGGATATTTCCTCCCTGCGAAAGGCACTAGTGGACTAAAAGAGATTGCACCCTGGCTAGGACACCATTTCTATACAGACTGCAAATTTGTATTGCAGGTTCGTTCCTAGTTGAGCATCTCTGACTTTTAATATACATAGTTCTTCTTAAAGTTCACTATTTTGGCTCTGCTGAAGAGCCACCTCATGTCAGCCGACACGGAGGCTGACATCAGGAGAGAGGGAACTTTAACTCCGAATATCTCTCAAACCATAAAGACTTGAGAGATGGGATTTGCTGCACATAATTTCTTTTTTTTTTAATCTACAATAAAACATAAAGTTATCTTTGGGCATTACTAACCCTTTAAAACTGAGTGAGACTGATGTACTACAAAGGACTGGAGAAGTTCTACTGTAAAGTAGCTGCACTATAGGGAACAATAAATATTCCTTTGAGTGCCAGAGGGGTAAGAAATGCATTGCAGAGCAATGTGTTGTGTACCCCTCTGGCATTCAAAGGGTTACATGGGGACATAAATCTCTTGAATGCTACAGTATTTCTTGAATGCATAGAAATGCATTGGAGACCTCGCTAACATTTGAGGGGTTAAAATCCCAGTTTACGTTATTAGAAATCTTGAAAATGTGCTCCTTATGGTGCAGTTGCATTGCTCCAGAATGACTCCAGTTTTACATACTACACTCAGCTTTTCTTTGGTAACGTCAAAAAAATCTTCTATTTGTTTTTTTTTTTAAACTTAATCCCAGTCAAAAATTACAGTGTTAACATATATGTAGAAATACCATAGGTACATATACATAACAAATATTTTCCAAATAACAATTATTTCCAATGTTTTCTGACAAAACAGTTTGACCACCGTCAATATTCAGAAGTGAGATCATGCTTTGCGTGCATTCATTTAGAAAAAAATTATGCCAATATTGACGTTTCCATTTTTTGAACACAGGACCCTTTTTTTTTCTGTACTTCAAATAAATAGTAATGAATGCAAACACGCTAAACATGGATTCACTTGGAGGCCTTGAAATGTCATAAATGGTTTTTGTACATCTCCAAAAGTTGTAGTGAAAGATTCCATCACCGGTAATTACTGTGACTTAAAGGACAGAAGGGCAGGAATCATGTAAAATTAATCAGTGTGACCCACGTGATTTGACCTTTGTGTCTGATAACCTCCTTAGTCAATGCATCAGTCTTTGAACTATTAGGAAGAAACTAGCTTTAAGAATGAAGTGGAACAAATGATCTAAGTGAGGAGTAGAGAGGAATTGGATTGAATACATAGAAGGAAAGCTATACTATAGGAATTAATCTATCTATCTATCTATCTATCTATCTATCTATCTATCATCTATCTATCTATCTATCTATCTATCTATCTATCTATCTATCGATCTATCTTTTTCATCATATCTGCAGAATCCCACATAATATATAGTGATATTCGTTGATGTCTGCCTTAAGTTCACATCTTCTTAAGACAATTAATATACTTCAATAGTCATTAATGGCTCATAAGGGTCAATTGATAGTGAAACAGTTAGCAGTAGACTACACACAGATCAAATGTGTAACCATCTGCTGTTTGAAGGGCATTTACCTAGATAATTCATTATGTTAAGGGGATAGTAATGTTTAAAAATAATAATAAGTAATATTGTAGATAATGAAAAAAGAAATAGATCGGTGCAAGTCCTATCTCTCAAACCTGCTGTCAGCTGTAAAGCTAGGACGTTTTAAAATTAAACATAGTGCAAACTGTTATACATAAAATAGAGAAGACTCGGAGATAAATGTTATTGTAGCCATTACTATCCCTCTAAGCATATTTTTGGTCTTATTTATGTATTCAGTAGCCCTTCCATGGTCTCTCTCTTTTTTAAATCAGAGGTGGGTCTCTAAATAAATGCAGTAAAGATTCATCATAAATTCACTTAAATACCTTTCAAATATCTGTCATTTTTGTCACTGGGGTCATTGTCCTTCTGAGAAGGTGAAGTCCCTGTCATTGAGTTTAGAGGGAAATGTTTGGATCAGAGAAGATAAAATTACTCTGAACACTTCAGAATTCATCCTGCTGCTATAGCAGTAACATAATCATTAACGATAAGTAAGCCAGCTCCAGTGGCAGCCACACATGCCCAAGCCTTAACACTACTTCCACCATGTTTCACAAATTAAGTAGTATACTTGGATCATATGCAGTTCCTTTCATTCTCCTCACTTTCTTCTTCTTTCCATTACTCTGGTACAGGTTAATCTTCTTCTCATCTTTCCTAAAGACATTGTCCTGGAACTCTACAGGTTTTCTATATAGTTCTTAGCAAACTGTAACCTGGCCTTTCTGTTCATGAGGCTTACCAGTGGATTGCATCTTGTGGTAAACACTCTGTGACTAAGCTGGTGTAGTTCCCTCTCTTTATGATATTTCTATGTTTACTTCTTGTTGAGTGTTCTTCATCTGTTTGACTGCTGAAAAAGGGATTTTCTTCACAACTGCAATCATTCTTTGGCCATCCGCTATAGCGGTCTTCCGTTGTCTACCAGATCCTTTGCTATTGCTGAGCTACCTGTGCATTCTGGCTTCTTACCAATGTATCACACAGTTGATTTTGAAACACTAATTCTTTGTCTATATCTCTGATCAATTTTTTTCTGATTATCAGACTCTTGATGTACTGTATTACTGGGATTGACCTTTCCTTGCACCTCATGTTGAGGGATGACAGCAACAGACTACAAATCCTAATGCCAAACACAGAATCACCTGCACATCTTTTGTTTGCTCTCATGTGCATAAACTAATGATACAATGACATGTGCATGCACCTTGCCAATGAACCGCTGAGATGCCAATTGTCCAATTACTTTTGGTCTCCTAAAATGGAAGGGCTATGTATAAAAAGTGCTGTAATTCTTAAACAGTTCAGAGTTTATGGATGTAAATACTCTGAAATGAAAGATATCAGTCTGCACTTTATCCTCTTAGTCATTGTGTTATTTCAAATCCAGTGTACTGGAGTACAAAGCCAAAACAATAAAACTTGTGTCACTGTCCAAATACTTATAGACTACACTGTATTTTTTTCCATATTAAGTGTTACTTTCTATTTCAGCAAGCCAGTTACAATATATTAGATATTTCTCTAGCAGCCACTAACACCCATTGTATTAAGCACAATTAATATTTTGAGTTCATGTTAACCCTTTGAGGAATGTATTGCAGTGCCCTCTCTTGCACTCATATGGTTAACAGTACTTCTGACAATGTATAATGCACAGGAGCAGTATAATTAGCACATGGTCAACATCAGAGGAAGGTCTTCATATGGAAAATGTGGCTTTAGTTACAGGACAGCAAAGACAGTGTGGATTCATCAAGACTGACTGACAGAACAAAACAAAGTGTTAGGGAACAGGAGTCTAGATTCTAGAGTCATGATCCTTTGCTTTAAATTAAGACTAAACTAACAATATTGATTACAGGGAAAGTGAAATTGGGATTTCAAATGCTCTTTCTACATAAGACACATAGCAACATCTCTGAATAATTCATCTATTGCTTCGTTAGTTAAGCTAGTCATTCTCAGTCTTGTTCCTGTACTGGAACCCTATAATTTCAAATTAAATCCTCATGATAAACCAATAAGCAAAGCATTTTTCTTTTTTGCCATGATTTTTTTTTTCTGTCAGCGCTAAAGCAGAATCTAAGGATTTGATTTACACTATATTCCAGAGATATGTAGATATTATGCAGTACTAGTTATTTTTGTTTAAAGGGATAGTAATGTTTCATAATAAAAGCGGCTCTAATTAATCATCATAGTATTTGGACTTTGGAGAGTGTTATTTCAATTTTGACAGACTTGTAGTTCAAGAGTAATTCAATGACAAAGTATCCCGCTCCCGCCCCTTTTACTGATGTAACACTGTTCAGCCAAAGCAGAAGGGAGGTGCCCAGGTAGACTGCAGAGAGGGGCGGGAGGGGGAAACTTTGCTTGTGAAGCAAAGCATAAAGGTTTGAGAGATAAGACTGATATTGTTCTTCTTGTTTTTTAATGCCTACAAAATAAAATAAAGATAAAATGAAGTATTAGTCTCCCTTTAAAGTGTATTTCCCCATTGCCAAGGTTCAAATGTAAGATATCTCTACAGGCACAAAATGGGTTTCCACTCTGAAAAGTGACTTATTTATGAGTGTTCACAGAAATGGGAATAGCTTGCACAACTCATGATCTAATACAATACACTCTTTAGTTCCACTGAACTGAAGTCACAAGAAACACACAATCCCCATATTTTACCCTACAATTAATAAAAATAGGTATAAAAGTACTGTTGCAAGGTCTCAAGAGTGAATATGGGAGATCCCTATGACAAAAAAACTTTCCCACTTAAAGGTGAATAATAATATGTAAATGATCACTTAATTTGAAGCACCAAAAATTCTCCACTCTTATAAAATTGGCATTGGAGTTAACATATCTGCAAAATGATCAAAAGTAGTATTACTATGTAAAATATATTCAAATTCTACAGAAATAAGAACAAAATTCAAATGCAGCCATTCATCTCTGTTTATCTCATGTTCTATAGCAGCACTAAAAATATATGGTAAATATATTGCTATATGAATGTCCAATAGTAAATACATGGCTATTTGGCTTAATAATAACAACAACAATTAGATTAGGGATACAAATCCCATAGTTGTATTAATATAAACATAACCATATATAAATCATTGGTGATATAAATCATCCATGATGTATAATAATCATCATATTCTGATAATCCTAAAAAAAGAATAAATCAGACCAAAATGCATGTTAAAAAACAGTCCAAACCAACATAAAACAAAAGTAGAATGGAAACAATCGATCCGTGCATGTTTTATACAATAAATGTGATAATGTATTAAATGTAGTCCATGAGGATAAAGTCATATAGCAAATGAAAGTGAGACTATAACTACACAAATGAGCCCAACACACTCTGTAATACAAAAATAAAATAATGGCTGTTACATATGTATAAAACCATTGAGGTGAATCAGATGTGATTAATTGGATATCTCTCCATATTCATTAAACAAAACCAGTGATACAATCAGAATGAATGGTGATGATCAAGATGAAATACTGAATCATTCATGTAGCCGTATCAATATCAGTTCTGTTTAGTAGAACACATAGTTTGGCAGTTCTTTGAAATGTATAAGAGTTTACTTATAGCAACTTGTATTCCTTCCATTAAGGCTAATGAACAATAAGGTGGGACTTTTTATAGTTTTATAGTTAGGCTATACTGGGGGCCTAAGGCATCTTGATGATTTAGCTCTTACCCTTCTTGTCTTTCTTCTCTCTTGGCTTTCTCTGAGTTCTTCTTATCTCCACCTAGCTTTTTTCTTTCCTCTTTGTGATGGCTCACATCTACCATGTCTTAGCTCTTCCCTACATTTTTGATATGACATATGACATTAACTTGGCTTCTTCCCTGTGCTTAGCAGGTAACAGTGCATTTGTAAAGTTATTTTTGTTAATTATTTCATATGTGATGTCATAAATGTTGTCATCAAAAAAGCAGAGGGGGATGTGGAGTTAGAGTTTATGAAAACTTGAACACAAATTTTCACTGTTATACACATTTATGACAATCTGAGCTGCATTATTCCAAATAAACAGAAAGATATAGAGGTAAGGTAGAACAGATATCGGAAAGGCAGACAACAGGATGAAGGAGGAATACAGTGGGAATTAAATGGTTAAGAGAGAGAAGTCTTGAAATTAACCATAAAAAACTGATGATTCAACTAGTATAAATACTAAAAAAGATAAAATGTATTAATACACATTTAAAAATACATATACTTCCAGACTACTTAAACTACCACTATGAATGCAGGAGAACTAAAGAAATCAAATAATTATGTATTTACAAAATGAAATAACAATGAATTGTTAGAGAAACCAGTCCAAGTAATATTCATCAATGGAAAATGGAAAACAGGTTGAAGGAAACCCATACTGGTGAGAATGTACAATTCCATCAGTGCAGTTCTTTTTCTGTGCTTGCACTTTCTGGGTATACATTAGAGTGTATGAATGTTTTATTGCACTCCGTCATCATTAATTAGCACTTTAACCCCTTAAGGACCACTGCCGTACCAGGATCGTCATGGCGGTCCGGCACTTAAGGACCAGTGACAGTCCTGGTACGTCATGGAGCTCAGGGCTCCTGGCGTGACTGCATGCCGCTCCGGGAGCCCTGAACCGGAAGTGCAAAAAAAACAAAAAAAACCCCCCGTGGTTCTCAAGTGCTGGCTGCGAGCCAGTCCTTAACGGGTTAAAGAGAACCTGTAAACAAAAGTAGAAATGAACATAAAGATGAGTAGCACCACACAATCTGCCAAACAGGTCACTTAATCATATTCTTTCATTTTTTCTTTTTTTGTACTTTTGTTTTTAATATGAAGATTAAATAAAATTCTTGTTTTACTGGATTTCTGACAGGCTTTCAATTTCCTGGTTGCTCTGGAGGGCCCAGTGGGTGTACTTATATTCATTCTAAATCTCAATTTTCTATATGTCAACTGTTGTATAACAGGGTTCATGAATCTAAGATGCGGCTGACTCTTTTCAATAGAATGTGTAAATTAATAGATTTTTATGTACAATGTTAACAGTCCTTCACAATTCTGGTGGCATCAACTCTTTAGCTTAGGGATACCATTTAAATATTTCTAAGTCACTGTTGGGTTTTACTATATATATGTGTTTCTAAATAAGTCCAGTTTCATTCTCTCTCGTAATTTATTGCATTGACCTGGAAAAATGCTACCTCTGCCACATGTATACACATACATACATACATACATACTACTTGTAACACTTCAGTGGTGGAAATGCATTTTTTCTTTCCAGTACACAGAAGTAAGTGGTTTTATTGGCAGACACAGACAAATGTTATGTAGAGTAACAAAAACATTACTAAGGGTCATAAGAAAATAAGCTTCAGGTATGAAACAATTAATATCTTGCTGCAGGCATATACAGGCCACTTGGTCCTACTGCACAATTCCTGGATCACTTCACCTCCTGGCTCCCTTACTTCATGTCCTCTGATATCCCTACTCTCATCCTGGGTTACTCCAACATCCCTATAGATAATCATAACACCCCCCTGTCCTCAAACTCCTCTCCTTAACAACCTCCTTTTGGTCTATCACTGTGGACCAGCTCTCCCACGGACAGTGATGATCACTCCCTTGACTTGATCTTCACTAACCTCTGCTCATTCTCCAACTTCTCTAATATCCCCTTTCCCCTCTCTGACCATCATCTCCTCACCGGTAACCTCATCATACCACGCAAACCCATCCCCCCCGCCGTGATCAAGAGCATATGGAGAAATCTGCATACTCTTGATCCACAACAATTTTCCACATCCCTGCAACCTCTTCTCAACCCCATCCTTACACTTACTTGCCCAGACAAAACTACCGCTCTCTACAACATCACTCTCACAACAGCCCTCGACACAGCTGCACCTGCAACTCCACGCCACCCAGGCACAACCCCACTACAACCCTGGCACGCAAGACAAACGAGATACCTCCAAAGGTGCTCAGGCACAGCCGAAAGGCATTGGAGGAAATTGCGCTCCACAGCTGACTTCATACACTACAATTAATTCTCTGTTCATATAGCTCTTCCCTCTGCCTGGCCAAACAGTCATACTTTTCCTCTCTAATTTCTAACCTTTCCTCTAACCCAAAACACCTTTTTTAGCCTTCAAATCTCTTCTACACCTACCAACACAAACACCTTCCACCCACTTCAAGGACAAGATCAAATCTATCAGACATGACATTTCATCACTCCCACCCCCACCCAGCCAGCCTAACCCTGTCACCTCTCCCACATACACACTAAGCTCCTCCTTACCCGTCACCGAGGATGAAGTTTCCATTACTCGCTCAAACCTAACCACATGCCCTCTCAACCCAATTCCTTCGCAGCTCACTCAAGAACTTTTCCCTACTAATTCCAATCCTTACTCACTTAATCAACCGCTCTCTATCAAAAGGCACCTTCCCATCCTCATTCAAACATGCACTAATCACACCCATCCTAAAGAAACCCAAACTCACTGTCAAATTACCGGCCAATTTCTCTGCTCCCATTCGCCTCCAAGCTTCTTGAGCATCTCACATAAAACCGGCTCACTAAATTCCTCTGCTCCCATTCCCTGTTAGATCCCTTGCAATCTGGATTCCGCTCTCATTAATCCACTGAGACTGCCCTCACTAAACTGGCCAAAGACTTGCTCTCCTCCAATTAAAAAGGCCACTACTCAATACTCATTCTCTTGGATCTGTCTCTTGGACTGCCTTTGACACAGTAGATCACCCACTCCTCCTCCAAGCCCTCCACTCCCTAGGTCTCTGTGACACTGCACTCTGCTGGTTTTCATCTTATCTTTGCAACTGCTCCTTCAGTGTTTCCTACTCTGGCTCCACTTCCCCACCCATCCCACTGCCTGTTGGAGTGCATCAAGGATCAGTCCTGGAACCCTTGCTCTTCTCAATCTACACTGCATCCCTTGGAAAACTAATAAGCTCCTTTGGGTTTCAGCATCATCTCTATGCTGATGACACTCAAATATATCTTTCCGCCCCTGACCTCTCCCCTTCCCTCCTGTCCCGAGTATCTGACTGTCTGTCTGCTGTGTCTTCTTGGATGTCCTCCCGTCAACTTAAACTTAACCTTGGCAAAACCGAACTAATTATCTTCCCTCCCTCCACAAACAGCATTACCCCAGATATTACCCTCACAAATAACAACACTACCATCACACAACCCCTACAGCTCGTTGCCTGGGGGTCACATTTGACTCTGCCCTATCCTTCATTCCTCACATCCAGTCAATCTCCAAATCATGCCAACTCCACCTCCGCAACATCTCTAGAATCTGACCCTTTCTCACACAAGATACTACCATAATTCTAATCCAAACACTCATCGTGTCCCATCTTGACTATTGTAACTCATTACTAATTGGCCTTCCTCTCACCCTACTAACCCCACTACAGTCCATAATGAACTCTGCTGCAAGAATAATCTACCTCACTCATCGCTTCTCTGCCACCAAACCCCTCTGTCAGTCCCTACACTGGCTCCCATTAGCATACAGAATTAAATTCAAAACTCTGGTGCTAACTTATAGAGCCCAAACTAACACCATACCACCCTATATTTTATCTCTTATTTCCAAATACATTCCCTATCGCCATCTTCACTCTGCACATGACCTTCTGCTCTCCACAGCTCTTATCACATCCTCCCACTCACACCTATAGGACTTCTCCCATGGTACACCTCAACTCTGGAACTCCCTCCCCCGCCCAATCAGACTCTCCCCCAGCCTTTAAATCTTCAGACGCTCCCTGAAAACTCACCTCTTCAGGGAAGCCTATCAACTGCCTCCATAAACATTACCACCAAGAATCACCCCTTTCCTGGACCACTGCACTCAACAGCACTTCTCACTCGCACCCACTGACTGGCAGTTCATGTGGCAGAACGCACTTACACTCAATAGTACTTTTTCCTTCTGTGTCAAACCTACCTTCTTCTAGACTGTGAGCTCTCACGAGCAGGGCCTTCTGATCCTTCTATTCTTCACATTTGATTGTACTATTTAATACCTCGGTATGTCTATTCCCAATTGTAAAGCGCTGTGGAATTAGTTGGTGCTATATAAATAAAGAATAATAATAATAATTAGTGGTGACTTCACTCCTGGCAGTGAAGCTGCAAAATGCTTTATAACTTACAGTGCCCAAACCTGGTCTGGCTGAGAGAAGAAGAAAAACCCTGGGGTGGTGACAAGCAGTGTTGTGGAGGGAAGCCAATATGTCTGTGCACACTCATACAGGAGAAAGGGGAGATGTAGAGGTGATATTTTCATGCTCTGGTTATTTATTGCACAAAAAAGCACAGCTCGCGTGTACTAGGCTTCCTATACCACCTCCTGTAAACTTAAAAGTTTGTATACGCATAAAAGGTTCACTTTGATGCCAGAAAGTCCTGAATACATGTATTCCAGAATGTGCAGAGAAAATGGAGTAAAATTACTCCAATTTCGTCAGTGCTTTGTTAGGACATAATACAAAGCAAGGTGTAGAGATAAGAAACACAAGAAAAATTTCCATATACTTCCTCACTGGCATCTAGTTGGTGCAATCAACATTAAGAACAATTTTCAGCAAAGTAGTAATAAACTGGGGTTAGGCAGGTATAGCACTAAGGGATTGACTATAGTGCCCACTTCAATGTGTACATCCCTTTACTGTATCAATAATCAGTAATAAAAATTCTGCTTTCTTGAAACCATATTTAACAATTGCAGCCAATTTTATTTTTTAGAATATATGATGTGTTCCCTTGATAATGATCTCTGACATTTTTAATCAATCCTGGTACTTAATGGCCAGACACACTAAGTCATATTTTAGACATATCCCTGCATGGGTGAGTTAATAATGGCAGTAATTCTTAATGACACGCATATAATCACACAGGAATATGTGTAAAACTTGGCCTTTAGTTGCCCATAGGACCAAAGCTGGACATCCCCCCTGCTCATTGTTGTTGTTGCAGAAATATGTAGGACCTGCAGTTTCTGCAGGGGTTTTTACACTTATATTCTTATATCTTTTTATCCATTGTACAATTGGAGAACCTGACTTAATTTTAGCAGTAGTTATTTTAGGATCTTTTTGGATTATATACCAGTTTTATTGGTTAAATTGTATTGTATGACTGCATGGGACCCATCACAATAACTGGTAGTAAAGTTTGGACAGCCACAAGTGGTTGCTAATGACTAGACCACAGCGTTTTAGATGGTAATAATTCTTGGGGTTGCTGCAAGTTATTATATATAAGATTGCTTTAGGATCTTTATACTGATTTCTATTGTAAGTGATACACTAATAATTCGTTTTCTATTGTAGTTTATTGGGAAATTTGGAGATGAAACCAATGATAATTATATAATCTGCAATAGAATTCAAAGTTTCATGGAATATTGCTGTATTTCTAAACATTTAGACCAGGAGTCAGTGCTTTAAATGGGGCTTTTAAACCTTTGGATGCCAGAGAGTTCTCCAACACATATGCAAAGCAAAGTGTAAAATTTGGGGAACTTTTATTAGTTTTCTATAGTGCATTGGTTTGATCCAGAAATCAACCACTTTTACATGAATTTGCAGTAGCCATAGTAGTCTAGTTGTAGTAATGTAATACTTAAATTGAAAAAGGGATATTATCTTTCAAATACTTGTGTTTAAAATATATACTGTTAGTCCAAATTAAAATGCCAAATACTAATACTAATATGCCAAAGAAAGATGACAGTCTGTTTAGGGTTAGGGTTGCCTCTATACTCCAACACGGTTCTCCATTGGCGTAGAATATTGCCCCCCACCATGCTCGATTGAGCTTGATAATTTTGTGGATTATCCAGGTTGAGGAGAGGGGGTTGTTAGGTGGGATATACTGATCTTGGTTGGACAGTAGGAGACATAGGCAATAGTGGCCCCAGGTAAGGTTCTTGTTTTCATTTAATTGTGTTTGTGTGCGTGAGCATGTGTGTGTGTGTTTGTGTGTCTATCACAGTGTACCTTGGCAACCATGCTGCCAGTTACCTTGTGCTTTTTCTCTGCTCTATCTGGTGGTCACAGGTGCAGGAGCGAGTTGCTGTCTCAGGATACTGCGCTTGTTTATATGCACGTATTCGAATTGCCTAATTGATTCCAGCCTTTGTGTGTGTCTATTTAAGCTTCCCGGGACCTAGTGTTAGTCACCCTTATGTGGTGTTCCTGTTAGTACTCGTTATGTTTGTTCCGTCTTGTTGTAACCCTTGCTTGGCTTCTGATTACACTCCGTGTATGACCCTGGCTTGTTTGACTATCCACATCGGTTCTGACCTGTGATCCGGGTTACTATTCACTCCGTGTATGACCCCGGGTTGTCTGACTATCCGCATCAGTCCTGACCTTTGGGTCTGGCTGACTACTCTCTCCGTTTATAACCCTGGCTTGTCTGACTACCCACTCCAGTTCTGAACTGTGGCTCTGGCTGACTATTCGCTCTGTGTTACCTAGGCTGGACTGGCTATTCACATTACCGGCTGTGACTTGTGCTGTCATCTCTCTGATTGCCACTATCTGCATTTACTACCGTGCGGTACTATGCATATACCTCTGGGCACTTGGTCCGACCAGGCAGATCGAACCATAGGAACCATAGAAACTTTTCCAGAATACTGTACATCAGTCTCCACTATTTCAATAAATGCTCATTTTAAGTGTGTCATTTGCTTTTCACATTTCAGTAGGGGAGAAAGTTCATAATCGTTTAACATCTTTCTTGAATAGACCTGCACTTCTCACCCCTTAAATGGAACAAATAGATAAATCTAAATATTATATATAAATAAAAAGTTAATAGTATAAATATAGGTGCAATTCCCTCTATTAATTACAAATTATTATTATCCTTTATTTATGAAGAGACAATGTAACCTGTACAATAGGAACAGACATAGAGATACATTAAAAAGTACAAATGGAACATAGAAAACAAAAGACATCAGAGGTCATAATGGACTTTAGTGAGGTTAGTCGGTTGAGAGACCAATCAGGAGTGAGATACAGTAGTCGAGACTGGACATGATGAGTGTTTGGATTAGTATTTTAGTAGTCTCTTGGGTGAGAAAAGGTTGAATTCTACAAATATTAGGTAGATGGAGGCAGCATGAGTTGGAGATTAGCTAGATGGGCAATGAAGGATAGGGCAGGGTCAAAAGTAACCTCAAAGCAGAGTGCTTTGGAGATTGGTTTGATGGTGGTGTTGTTAACAATGAGGGGAAATATTTGTGGTAAGGATGGTTGGAGAGTGAGGGAAAGTTTTAAGTCAGGTTTTAATTACTTTAAGTTTTAGATGATGGGAAGACATCCAGGAAGACACAATTAGATACATGGGACAAGAAGTGGCAAGGTCTGGGGAGGAAAGATAGATTTTGGTGTCATCAGCACTGAGAGTGCCACTTTACAGTACATTATATGAGAACATTTTTTATAGGAGGCCAGTAATATTAAGATCAACATTTCAAAGTAAATCAGGGGTAGCCAACACTGGTCTTCAATACTGGTTAATACTGGTCAATACTGTCAGTGCATGTTTACAGGACATCCTAACTGTGTGCAGATTTTGGCCACATGCTCTAGTTACTATTTACAAAGTGGATATTGGTATTTACCATGATGTGGAAATGCTTAGAAACTACACTTTTTGAAATTAGCTTCATATAAATTAAAAAGCTCTTGTTTACGTATTGAATGCTATTTTCTTTTGCCCCCTATGGTCTGTTTTATTGTGTTTGTAATCATATATGTTCCCAAATAAACATATCTGACGTTTCACTGCATTGCTATAAAGTGTAAACAGTAGCTGGGGCTCCCAGATCATCAAAACATGACAAGGTCTGTGAAGCTTTAGAAGTAACCAGGGATTCACAGGTCTATGTTGAAACTTTAATCTAGTGCTGACATTCTGCAATACCTTGACAAGGGAGCTACCATGGGAGGGGTAGTAATATAACTCTTTGGAGGAGAAAATGTAACTCAGCACGTGGGGATTCCTAAACATAAAACTGACACTTTTATTTTCTCAGAACATCAATAGCCCACACACTTTCACTATACTGTAAACACAGACAGGATTTAAAAGTCTCACTCAGCCAGGACAGCTTGTGAAGCAGGAAGACCTTTTCTGAGGCAGAACCTCATGGGGTTAATGGAAGATGATTTAATAAGAAGTGAAATGCAATTCCAGAGCAAACCAAATGTATGTGAAAAATAAAATTACATTTGATGTATATGTGGCATTTAACCCTTGAATACTAAAGGGGTCTCCAATTATTGCTTTGCAATGTGTTGGAGACCTTTTTATCATTCAAGGGGTTAAAAAGCCCCATTTAAGTCAATGAGAGTTTGACGGATTTTTCTTTGTTCCCTACGGTACAGTTGTTTTGTTCCAGAACTGTTCCAACTCTTCATATTAACCCTTTGAGTGTCAGGGGTGTGTGCAACCCATTGTCACTCAAAGGGTTAAATCAGCCTGCTTATTTCTTGTTATCTTTGAAGATGAATCCCAGCTATTTCCTGCAGGTATTACTGAATCTTATGGAGCAATTCTGGGGCAAACCAATCACATCATACAGAAAATGTCCCAGTGGTTTAAAAGGAGCTTTTGACTACTTTGTAGCAGACCTCTAAATGGGTTAAAAGCCCCATTAAATTCAACAGGAATATTTATTTCTTCAAGGTTGTTTGCTCCAGAATTGTTCTTTTGTACATTTGGTTATTATTTGATTTAATTGAACAGTTTACCTATTTAGTTGTCCTTCATCTATCAATCCCATATATTTGTATACCATTTTTTGTGCTATAACTATTGAGGTCTATAGCTGGAAATATAATTTTGCTATGTGAAAATCACTACATGGGTGGGGCTTATCTCTATTGAATTTTTTGTTCTGACTGAAGTCAGTGCTTGTTGATCCAAGGAGAAATCTGATTGCCACTTGGAATCAAGAAGGAATTCCTCCCCCCATTCAAAGCAGAATTCAATTTCAGAATTCAACTAGTGAATTCAATTTCATGCCAGTAACCGATAGTGAAATATAGGACCACCTCCTCAACCCAAAAATTAAATTACAATCTGGGCCTTACCAACCAGCAATGCTACTAATTATCACTGCCTCGGCCACTGCCCATCCTATTGCATCCCTAATCAATGCCTCCTTGTGCTGGAGGCCTGCAAAGTGGCTAGAGTTGACCCTATACAGAAAAGTAGTGAAAAAAATATAGGATCAAATTACAAACCAGAATCCTTACTCCCTACATAATCTAAAGTCCTGAAAAGATGTGCCCACATGAAACTATATAATTATTACCGATTATCCAGCTTTTTCACTCTGCTCCAATCAGACTTTTGTCCAAATCACTCAATAGTCATGGCACTCCTAAAAGTATGCAATGATATCCAGACTTTCACTTCTATATAGACGTTCCCATCACCTTTCTTGCCTCGTTTATAACCATTTTTCTGGAACACTATCAGACTACCTGAGCAGTATGCTCACACCAGCTCTCCATACTATCTTTAATCTCCATTCCACTGCCAGGGGAGGGCTGGCAACTTGTGGCCTGGGGGGCAAATACAATCTACTGGCCCATTTCTTCAGTCGCACCAGCCCAGTGTCCCAGCCCATCCCCTTTAGTTACTTTTACTATTGGTATTAATATGTTAAGTAAGGTAAACGAGACCGCATAGCTTACAGTTGAAATGCGGCTACTTAGTGGTACCATAGAGCTTGCAATTTAAGTACAGCAACATGATTGATACCATAGACCTTACAAGGGAAATGGGTTATGCTGTTAGTGTAGCTCTATTTGGATTGTAGCTCTGTGGTATCATTTATGTAGTTCCATTTCAATTGTAAGCTCTGTGGTATCACTAGTGTAGCTCCATTTACAGCAGCAATTGGGAGACTGAGTGAGGCAGTGGCCCACTGGCCCAGACATGTGACCAGCCCAGGGGGCAATTGCCCCTCTGCCCCCCAGGCCAGCCCTCCCCTGTCCACTGCTAAAATCTCGCTGAGCATTCTACACTACAAGAAAGAAACCAGCTGATCTGCCTTCTTTTTCAGAGCCCAGAAAGCCTGGAATAACCTACCTGAAAAAAAATCTGAGGGGTTATGCACTAAAGCAGGATAAAGAGTTCCTATGTTATTCTATGGAGCCAATTCACTAAGATGATATCACCGGACAAGTTTTCTCCATGTTATCACCTCTTTATCACGCCTTAGTGCATAACCCCCCAGATCTTCTCCAAGTGTAAAATCCCTAAAAATAACTGTTTCTTTGTATCTAAAAATATGTAACCAATATATACATTTCTGTTTGTTTATGTGTGTATATATTGGTTATCTATTTTTGTAAATATGTAACATTTTACTGTAAATTATCTTCAAACATACTTAAAAATGAAAGAAATCTCAAAGTATTCTTCCTGGTAAAACATTTTCTAAATAAAAATAAATAAAACATTGACAATTTTCATTTGTCCCCTATAATAAAGTTGGTTTGCTCCAAAATTACTCCCCTTCGTGCCGAATTAATCCTCTTTAGGAACAGCATGGCTTCTATAATTGTCACTAAAAGGATCCTTATGGTGCATAGATATAATTATAATTACGTGTGCTTATGCAAATCGCCTCCAATTACAACCAGCTCCAGAGAGACCATCAATTGTTTAGTAATCAGGATGCCTTTGTACCACAAATAATGTATTTTGGAATTTTTCACTAACATGTGAGTGTAATTTAAATGAAGCAAACACAACTAAACACAATTACTAAATTAACCCCTTAGATACCAGAGAGGTCTCCAACACATTTCAGAAAAATGCTTAAGAGAACTGTAATTCATCCAAGGCGAAAAGTAAAAAATCCCTCTGTTATAAGAGAAAAGATTATTAGGGATGGGCAAAAATTTAGGCCTCAAACCAAAATTGGTGAATAATGGCACTTCATGTTTGGTGAAAACTTCCTGCGAAAAGTGCAGTTTTCCCCCCTTTTTCTAATTCATTGAAATGAAACCAAAGGGAAGATTGAATTTATACACAACACATATCAAATGTTATTTTATTTCCCAAAGACATAGTATAAAAGGGGTATGAGGGTATGAGTTGAACAAGGAATTTTTTTTGGGGGGGGTTGTTGACTCGGATTGCGGGGGACAGTTAATATAAAAATAAAAAAATAAGTACAATAAAAAAAACATAAGACATTGGGGACAGAAATAGCTGAAAAGGGATGTTTTTTGGGGGACAGTTAAAAAAAATAAAAAAATAAATAAGAAATTGACATGTAATACGACAGAGACAGGGACCTCCTGGCGTAAGTCCCTACCACCTCAGGTATATGTGGAGAAAAGCAGTTGGCCAATAATGCTTCTCCACTGCCCCTTCCTCAAAAATCATGGGTATGTTGTTGGAATAGAAATGTTTCCCTTGAGAGCAGGAAGGAACTGTGCCTCTCATCAGCAGCTGCAATGTGCACAGTGTGTGTGGTAAATAAGGGAAGCACTGGGAACAAAGTGCACATCTGCACTCATATCAAATACCTGGCATAACTGTAACCAAACACAATGGCACTTAGGGTCCCCATTGTGAAATCATCCCACCAGAAACCAAGTACTGCTGCTGTCACTATGCCCCTTATCCACTGCCCGTTAAGGACACATGACAACTTGCAGTTTAATAATAATGAGGAACCCTCCCTGCCACCAACTTAGCATATTCTAAGGGATAGAATATCCTCAGATGCTTCTTGATGCCCTGCTTGAGATTTTCCTCCACCACACTGCCATGTGTGGAGAGCATACCACACAATATGCAGTGGATGGATATGAACTGCCACATCCTGACATCTACTGAATGACTATTAACTGGTGCTGGAGGTAAAGATGAACAAGGTGTATCACCAGAAAATGTAGTTACATTATCTTCATGTGCTCAGAACCTAGAACAAGGTGATGGTGAGCCAGGTGTTTTACTCACCATCAAACTTTCAGGCTTTGGCTGATTTTCTCTATTCTTCCTCCTCTTTGATTTCCACCTCACGTCATGTTGCCTTTGGGAAGAGTCATGGGGTACAGCAAAAGTGGTGCCCAGTTTCTTTGGTGGGTGTTTGGCTTTAACATGTTTCATGTAAATGCCATGGTGTTTGTGTTTCAAAAGTATAATCAGGGTGGTTGTGCCAAGGTGCATTCCATACTTCCCCCTTTTCACTGATTTATCACAAACTGTGCACAGTGCCATCTCTGTGACTGCACTGTACCTTCCCCAAAAGAATAATAGTCCTGCACCCAGGACTTCAAGGGGATGGGAAAGGTGGTGAAGAATGAACTCTTTCTACTTATCTTCCAAATTCCCCTTCACTGTCTGGGGCAGAGCATGATGTTGCTGCTGTTGCTTTTACTGCCTCAGAATCAGCACTGCAACTAGGACAAGGAGTATTGCTGCTGCTGGCAAGTGGAACCTGTCCTAGTCCCGCATCACTGGACCCCATTCCCACTGTGTTTACAGGGATCTGTGGTACATTAGCCTGCTCAGCATCCTGCAAACTCTGCAAATCCCTAATCTCACTGCTGGTCCCTCCTTGCTGTAGGTGGCGATAAGAAATGTGACAGAGGGTCCCCTACTGTCTCACTTGCCATTTCCTCCTTATTTATATATATATTTAGTTTCTCATAGTGATAGCGGTCACTATGAGCCTCTCCTGCCTCAATTTTGCTATATAATTCATAGCATAACAGCCTAACACCCTCTCTCTCTCTGTAGCTGCTTGTATTGTGTTCCACCTCCTGGGAAATGTCACGTTTTATAGAGAAAAGACAAAAAAAATATAATCAAAAGGGCAAAAAGTTTGTAGCCATTGAAAAAAATAACAAAACATTTTTGCCAATGGCCGAAAATGGCAAAGATTTTAATAGCTTTATTTTAATCAAATTTTCCCTTTCGGCCACCCCTAATGACTATAAAAGTTGCTAATGGCTCTACAACCTTACCCCCCCCCACTCACACACACACACACACACACAATGATTGACCCACAGCAGGGCCATACCTTCTGGAGGTTCAGAGCATACTAATGTAATAGGCCCAGCATCCAAGTTTGACTAGTCATCTCTGCTGGGGTTTCCTAAAAAAGAGAAATAAGGCCCAGATGTCATTTGCTGCCCTTAAGCTTGGACAATTCGGCCCTTCCTACAAAATTATTAATCAATAAAAATGAGACTAGCTGTAATACATAATAATCATTACTTGACCGTTAGAAATCTGGCATATATTTAATGCTTTGTATGTAGATAAAAGTACTTAAATATATGGTAACATAGTAACATAGTAAATTAGGTTGAATAAAGACACAAGTCCATCAAGTACCTCATACCCCAGCCACAGAGAATTTTATAGCTTTCCTGCTACCAAATAAGTTAGTCTTTATCAGACCTTCCTGATCTGTCTACTAAAAAACAGTATAACTCTGTATGTTTCCTTTTGAAAGAAATGTATCTAATCTTCTTTTAAACGTATCCATTGTATCTGCCATAACCATCTCCTTGGGCAAGGAATTCCACAATTTAACAGACCTTACTGTAAAAAACCCCTTCCTCTGCTGAAGTCTAAACCTCCTTTCCTCTAATCTCAAGGGGTATCCCCTGGTCACCTGTTCAGGCTTTGGAATAAATAGCTCACCACAGAGATCCTTGTATTGTCCTCTCATATACTTGTACAATGTGATAAGGTCTCCTCTTAGTTGTCTTTTCTCTAGAGTAAATAAACTAAGTTTGTCGTTCCTCATACGTCAAGTCATCCATTCCTTGAATTAATTTTGTTGCTCTTCTCTGTACCCTCTCTAGTTTTAGTATATCCTTTTTCAGAATTGGGACCAAAACTGCACTGCATACTCAAGGTGAGGTCTTACCAATGATTTGTACAACAGCAAAATAATGTTATCCACTCTTGCTTCAGTACCTCTTTTTATGCAAGACAGGATTTTGTTTGCCTTTGCTACTGCTGTTTGACACTGGTCACTGTTTCCGAGTTTGTTGTTGATAAGAATACCCAGGTCTTTCTCTAGCAATGAGTCCCCTAAAATGATTCCATTAAGTTTATAATTAGCCTTGGGATTATTTCCTCCCAAATGCATGACTTTACACTTTCCCACACTAAACTTCATATTCCATTTGTTTGCCCAATCGGGACATTTATTAATCTACCTATAGATACTATGGTTTTATAGTTGATATAACTCTTATTTTGGCCCTTAATCCCCTTTTCTATTCTCGGTCTGGCCCCTGAAACAAATGTTTGGTCAACCCTGACCTACAATGTTTCTTCTGTAATTTTTTTACCAAAAAGCCTTTGTTATACATCTGCACAGATAAAGGAATGGGCGACTATTATCGGAGTGTAATATTCATCATCCTCAGATCGCCAATGGCTACCTGAGGATCATGGGAGCTGTAGTCTAATGACAGAAGGTGATATGCAGCTTTGGCCCCCTTGACCTGGACATAAGTGGAACAGCAGCCATCATTTCTCATTATTGGGGGTGTGTGCTGGAGCTTTGTTTCTCTGATCTGATAGCGTCAAAAGAATGCAAATAAGAGTCTTGATTCACTTTTGCTTTACAATCAGATCAGTTTCTTATCTCAACTGGTAGCTGCTAACATCATCACATGCAGCCACTAGCAGCCAATAAGGTAAGAATATCATCAGTGAGCCCCTTTACCGCATCAGAGCGGTGTCCAACTCATTGAACAATGCATTTGACACCATTCTGTCACTAAAAGGGTAAACTGTCAGCATATGGGTCATGAAACATAATGCAGATGATCCCTGGAGCTGCAAACAAATTGCTTTACCTATCCTTCTTTCTTCGTCATGAGATGTTCTGATAACTGGGGGGGGGGGTCTGTGTCAGTACTAGGAGCCATCTTGTTCTGTGACTTTAAATAAGGCCTCTGTAAGAGTGTTATTCAAATTTGTTTCAGAGTGTGTATGTGTGATTTTTAGTGTGTGTCAGCCTCAGACCTTGCCCCAGGGCCTAGGTAATTCTACTTATGCTACTGCCTCACGTTCGCTCACACACACACTTTCTCTCTCTCTCTCTCACTTTCTCTCTTACACAGCATAATGCAACTATTACCTTTTAACTATTCCATTACCTTACCACTTACTGTGCCAAGTAAGACCTGGAACTCATTATATTTTTCTCTTGAAGTTGTGCTTTCCCCCAATAACCGTATACAGAAAAGATCTGGAAGGAAAGCAATGTTTCCCTAAAGCCAAAAAACTGATCTCTTCTGAATCTGCAATTTTTTTCACACAAAAGCCTCATTGTCTGGTAATTACAATTGTATTCTTTGTGCTTGAGACAGTAACAAAAAAAAAGTATAACTGACATACCTGAAAACAGAGCTGCTACACATGTATAAGCTGAGAGATATTAGGAACTCCAGCCAATTTCCCCTAAATCCATCTGACTTCATCTGCTGCTCTGGAGAAACACTTTCAGGACACCTGTCTGATCAGGGTATAATTCTCCTGTGTATAAGTTTAATGATAAAAACATGGCATTCTGCCTTGTGAACAGCAATGAGCTTGAGACCATGTGGAATTTTGTAATAGCTTCAAAACTCTTCAAGGAAAGGGATGTTTTGGGAATAGAGGGGATTCAGTGAGTATAATGTTGCAATTAGGATTTTAAACAACATTTTGATGTCTATGTATTGACAAAAAGAAAAGTGTGCTTTGGTTCAGTGCAATTAATTTTAATTGTCTGCTTGCAGCTGTGTCAACTAAGAGAAGCTTGTTAACCCCTTGATAAATGCATGGGCCTGTCATTTTTTGCTTTAGCCTTAGAAATGCAGGAGACTGGAATTGAAAAAGTGATACCTTTGTTGGCTAACGGAGCAGCTTTTTCAAGTTTTCATGACAACTTAGGTCTCTCTTTCAGGTATATTTAGAATGAAGACTGAATACAAAACAAATGACAGGTTATATATTCAAGCAAATTCTTATTAAATTTAAATTCCATTGGAGGTGAATATCTTATCACCATTGCCTATGTAAATTATTCCTTAGACTCAAGTAGAGACATCTTTTTTGTAGCTGGCCAAGTGATACAATGTTTATTTCTCTTTCGATGTGTGAATAGCTCCAGTGTAGAAAGTTTGTGACTGCAGCCGAAGATACCCAAGGCTATACAATGAATGGGTTAATACTCAGAGTGCCAGCGGGGTATGCAACTCATCACATGCAATGCATTGCAGAACCTTCTGGCACCCGAAGGACCAAAATATGTTATAGTGTGGAATAATGTGACATATTCCTTGTCGAGGTTCAGGCCACAGTTTAAAGTGTTAAACTTGGTCATCAGTTTTTATTTCCAGACCTTTCTGCTGTCTTTCTCAGTGTACGGACATTTCTCAACAGTTCCACCACCCAGAGATCTTTAATTCTGGCACAAGCCCTGAGGAGAAATTGATTTGTAGGACTTAGATTAGTTTGGCACAAGTCCTGATGAAAAATTGATATGTAGGACTTAGACCTCTTAGAACCACAAGCCCTGAGGAAACAATTATTTGTAGGCAACTCCAAGAGAATGGATCAACAGCAGTGATATGAGGCAGATGATGATGGTTCCACTTGCCACTAGCTCCAGTGATGCACCAGGGGCAGTAACAGCACTTCAACTAGCCCCCCCGACCCCCACCAACTCAGGTGCATCTGGAGTAAAGAAGTTGCCCAATAATGCTTCTCGTCCTGAACCTCCTCCAAAATCATGGGTGTTTTGTTGGAATGCACAACTGCAGCCAAACACATTAATGCTTAAAGAGGAACTAACACACTAGGTAAAGTCACCCTGCAATAATTAGGTAGGTGGTGACTAGCTTAATAATAGTTATATTACCTCTCAAAAATAGCCGATTGTAAAGTAAGCCTTAATCTTCTGAGACCGGAAGCCAGGCATCAGTGCAAACATCTTGTCTGCGTGCCTGCGCTGTTAGTCCGGTCTCCATTGCACTGTCCCAAAAGGCACTGGAAGGAACTGGCGGTGCAGACGAGCAGACTGCACTAACCTGGCTGTCAGTCTCGGAAGATTAAGGATTACTTTACAGTCGGCTACTTTTGAGAGGTAATATAACTATTATTAAGCTAGTCGCCACCTGCCTAATTATTGCAGGGTGACTTTACCTAGCGTGGTAGTTCAGCTTTAAGTCTGCAGTGTCAAATCAATCATCACCCCCGGAAATCAAGTACTGCTGTCCGTATGCCTCTTCTCTGCTTCACTAACTACACATGACTGACAACTAGCAGACTTAGTAATAATGATGAATCCTCCCCATCACCAGTTTATTGTATTCTGTGGGATGGACTCTCCTCAGATGCTGCTTGATTCCCTGCTTGCGATTATCCTCCAGCACATTGCCATGTGTGATCAGCAAACCACACTATGTGCAATGGGTGGACACGAACTGCCATATCCTCGCATCTAGAGAATAGCTAACAGCTGTTGGGGGAGGTAGTGATGACAGAGCTGGTGCACCAGAAGTGGTTGAGTCAGAGGACTCTGAGGGTGATGGGGCAGAGAAAGTTGCAACGTCTTTCTGTGCCCTGACCCTAGCGCAAGAAGCTGATGTAGAGGCAGATGTTTCGCTCGCCATCAAACTTTCAGGCTTAGGCTGTTTTTCTCTATTCTTCTTCCTCTTCCATTTCTTGGTGCCTTTGGGGAGAGACAGGGGCACAGCAACAGTAACTTCCAATTTTTTTGTAGGGGTTTGGCTTTAACATTCTTCTCATAAATGTTATGGTGTCTGTATTTCACGTGCGTTATGAGGACGGCTGTGCCAAGGGGTGTCCCTTCCTTTTCCCTGACTTGTCACACATAAATAGTCCCACACCCATGACATCAGGGAGGGGAAGGTGGCAAAGAATTGTCTCTTTCTTCTTTTCCACAAGCTATTTCACTGGCTTGGTCAGAGGATAATGATGCTGCTGCTCCCTTAGAATCAGCACTAGAACTAGGACCAAGATTATTGCTGGCAAGTGGAACCTGTCCTTGTCCCACACAACTACTGCTGGACCCTATTCCCACTGGCCAAAGTGGTCTGTGGCACAATAGCCTGCTCATCATCAGCCTACCTCTGAGACAGTACTTGAGACTCAGCAGTAGCAGGAATTACAGCCACAGCAAATTCCTCAATGTCACTGATGGTGGTGGTGATGTCCATCCCCATTTGCATATCTGTCACCCATTTCTATTTACTTTCTGCTAAAAAGACCTTCATTCTCTCCTCCACCCCAGCTGCTCCACCATCACCCTAACTCTCATCACCACCACCACCCCCACCAGTCTCTTGCTGCTGCTCTATGGGAGTGGGACTGGTTGGCGATGATGACAGATGTGACAGAGGGTCCCCTACTGTCACACTTGCCATCTTTTCAGGTGAAGAAGGCACACTGGCATCACTAGCAGATGGCACAGGCATCTGATGTGTGCTGATGCTAATAATGCTAGCCAGTTCTGCCTTCTTCAACATCATGTCCCAGAAGTACAATGGCAGTGGAATGGGAATCACAGGGTCAGGGTGATGTTGTATGTTACCTTGACTGCTAGTCTGGCAGCTCACTTCCCCTTCCACCTCAGCATTAGGGTTCATACTGGAGCTTGTCCCAGCAGCTGCTTCACAATCACCAACACCCTCACCCTTTCCCCCACCACTCTCTAGCTGCTGTGTGGTAGTAATGGGACTACTTGCAGATGATAAGTATGATTTAAGGTCCCCTGCTGTCACTCTTGCCATCATCTCCTCCTCAAAATAAGAAGACACATTGGCAGCAGTAGAAGCATGGACAGGCAGCTGACCTGTCCTGCTCACATTGCTACTCGCTTCTTCCTGGGTCTGCTTTGCTGATGATGACACTACTTTACCCCCAGACCCCAAGGGACGATGTAGGGGACTGGGCATCATTGGGTCTAGAGAATCAGGACTCCCAGACCCTTACATGCTGGTGGTGGTCACTTTCTACTCCTCTGATTCACTGAACATAACTGTCTTTCCAGCTCCTCCTTTTTTAAAATCTGTGTGCTCATAGTGTTAGGCAACACTATGAGCCTCTTCTAAGATTATTTCACTAAATACATCATTCGGAAATGGTCTTTCTCATTCTCTATCACTCTAGCTGCTTATTTTTCTGTTTCTCTTCCTGGTAACATCATGCTTTGGGCTCAAAAATGCGATGTACACGTAATAAACAAGTGGGAAGTTTGCAGCCATTGAAAACATAGCTAAATATCTTTTGGTGTAGGCAAAAAGGATAATTTTTTATTTTATTTTGAGGGCAGATTTTCCAGTGAAAAAGGACAACCACATGTTTTTGTGGGAACACAATGGAGTTTTCACCCATCTCTACTGTGGACTACATAGACTGTGGGGTTCCTCAGAGACTGCTACTACTACTACTACTACTACTACACCGGGGCTAGATGTTGTTGAAATTGTACTACTACTACTACTACTAGGTGTCACAGGTGCTGCACTTCCAAGAGCAGCAGAGGCAATCATTAAAGCTAAGTCTGTGGATGCTGATAACCTGTATTATTGCTAGTTACTCAACACTATTATTGTGTGTTTCTGCATGAGACTTGGAAGCAATGATGATGCTGATGATAACTGACTGTTTATTTTTTGGCATCTTTGCTTATCCAGGATCAGACTTTCCAATTGTTTTCTCAAACAGTTTATACAGTGCTCTTTTTCAGTGGTGGAAGATTGAGCCTTTTACCTTTCAGCTAGCTTTCTGGTGATGTCATCATCTCTCTCACTCTCAAATTCATCTGTATCTGAAGAAGAGGAGGATGATGGAGGGATATATTCGAGATCTATATCACCATCATCATCATCAGTCATTAGGTCATAGTCAGTTTCACCCACTGCTTCTTCCCTACTACTTTTATAGTACTCTTGGCTTTTAGAGGTCTCAAACAATTTCTTTTTAATTTTCCTCTTTGAGGGATCTTCACAATGTTCGTTACTAGTTTGAGGACAGATATTTTACTGCTTGTTTGTCTCACTGTCAGATGCAGCAGTTGGTTGAGCTGCTACACCATCTTGCACTATGCGACTCATCGTCTTCAATGATATTAGATGGTTTATTAATAGTACTAGTGCTGATGGTTCTGAAAATGTTTATGGGACTTTCATAAACTACATCTTCCTCTGGAGGAGAGGAATCACCATAATTTATTGCAGATGCTGCAGCAATCATGGCTGCAGTCAGTTTTTGGGCTACCGCTTTACTCATAGGCCCATCACTGCTCATAATAATTTTAACCTCCCCCTACCCCTTTGTGTTTGCTAGACATTACTCAACTAGCGTTTTTACTGTAAGTATACAATAGAACTGATTGTGTCTGATGTCCTGCCTTTGATCTTTCTATCATCTAGTATCAGTTTACCTATCAATTTTTATTTATTTAAATTAACTGCCCCCTATACCTATCACTGTCAACAAAAAATAAAACAAAAAAAACACACTCCCTGTTCAACTGATTCTTTTCCCAGACTTCTTTAGGATAGCGATAACTGGATCAGGAAGAAACTTGGATCATGGTTGCACATGTGTTCCTAGTCAGTTACATAGAATTTTGGGTATTTGGGATAATTCTCTCTTGCTCCCTTTTTCACATCCCCATTCTCCTCTGGAACAGAGATAACAGCCAGATCAAAATGGAACTTGGATCACAGCTGTCTGTGTCTGCTCAGTCATTCACAATTTTAGGGTATTTGGGGTAAAACACCTTTGTTCCCATTTAGTCACAAAGAATTTTGGGGTAATTCTCCTTTGATCCCTTCTCATACCCCCAAACTCCCGTAGGACAAAAGATAACAGCCAGATCAGGAAGAAACTTGGAACACGGCTGCCTGTGTCTTCCCAGTCAGTTCTACTGAATTTTGGGGTATTTGGGGTCAAACTCCTTTCTCCTTTCCTGTCCTCCAGAACCCCACCTCCAGTCTACCTAAACTAAGCTTCAACTCCACTTTATTAGATTATCTTCTCTATCTCAAAAATGTCCTGTGTTTTCTTCCTCACAAACACAGAATGGCATGCTGTGAGAACCTGACATCCTTATATGCCTGTGGGAAAAGATCCGCTTTCGAAGTTCCCTCTCCCCTATCATCAGCGTTCTAGCTGACAGCAGGGGAATCCGGTCCCTGAGCAATCACAGGCTCTGCAGTAGAGCCGAGATCGCGTTATGGAAGAAGAAATCCTTCACTGAAATGGTCTTCTGCCTGTGCTTGCAAACCAAGCACACATAGAAGACCATTTCAGTGAAGGATTTCTTCTTCCATAACGTGATCTATGCTCTGCTGAAGAGCCTCTGCCGGTCCTTGGACCAGATTCCCCTGCTGTCAGCTAGAACGCTGATGTCACGGGAAAGGGAACTTAGAAAGCGGATATCTCTCAAACCATAAAAGTTTGAGAGATGTCGCTGGGCTCATTTAATTCAGTTTTTTAAGGGCTACAAGATGGGGATAGTAAAATAGACATATTACTATCCCTTTAAATCAAAGGCAATTTGGGAACTATTTATTGGTCCCCTATTGTGCATATGGTATGCACCAGGATTGCTCCAGTTTTCTTTCTAATTCAGACTTTTTGAGTAAACCAAGTCATTGTATTTGCTGCTATGCTACACTACCGGCCTATGTTTATTTTGTTTTAGCTTCATTTTACTTTCTTTGCTCAGTGAGCAAGTATGGAACATTTCTGCCTGTCTGGGGTTTCTTGGTTCATTGCAAGGGTTGTATTGTTACAGCACCATTGTGTTATCATGAATGCATAGTGTGAATGCTGCATAATTTTGTACTTGCACCTACCAAATGAAGGGTATCCCTGGAGCCGTCAACCTTATTTTCATATAGCATGGTACATCAGTCAGTCATACTTGCCTGACATCATCTGTGCTCTTCCCCGGTCTGGCTGGAAAACACCATCAATCAAATGGTCAACCCAACTGCTCTCAGCAATTTGCAGCACCTTAAAGGAGTTGTGAGTTGCAGCAATAGGTGCAAATACACAGGCAACTAATGTAAAGTGAGTGAATTGTAACTCCTGGGTGGGGAGATGCACTAAGCTGTGATAAAGAGGTGATAAACTGGAGATGACTTCTCTAGAGCGATAAACTATCCTATTCTTATCTTATTCTATGGAGCCAGTGTACTAAGATTTCTCAAACTTAGATCTTAGTGCATAGGCTACATAGAATAATTTAGGCATTGCATTATTTATCACACTGGAGAAACTATCTTCCCATTTGTATTGCCTAATAACATATCTGGATGGAACAACAAGCAAAATCCTTGGAGTAGTTGGTTAATATGAACAACGTCCTGTAATTCTCAACTAACGTTTATTGCATAGAAATGAAACATATTGCAGAGAAATGCACTGTACCCCCCACTGGTCCTGAAACAGTAATAGAAATACTGTGCTGTAAATAGTAATACATTATTCCATTTTTATAATGTCATTTTTGCCCAAAGGACGCAATGCAGTAGAAAATTCCTTTCAAAAAGTGTAAGTGAAAAATACGACCCAGACACATTGCTTCCATAATGAATTCTGCCTGCAGTATTTACAGTTTAGCTAAGCAGTGAAGGAAAGGTTGCACATCTGTTTTATATAATAACCACACACACATCCCCCAGATAACACTATGCCTCTACAGAGCTTTGAATATATCTCCTCTTGTTATGCCAAGTTAATTATGCCCAGTGGTGGCTTAAAATCTAATGCATGCAGTCTATAGCAGGAAAAGAAGATTTGCACCTCATAAACTGACACCATTCAACATTTCTAAACACATGGCACAGTATACACAGGTCCTGTCACTCCGAGGTTCTTAATATATTGGATTATCCATTTGGAATTGAAGGGTTAATGCTAGTTACACTCATGCTATTTAATCCCTTGAGGGTATAAGGGTTGTCCATTGGATTATATATGTTTTTTCTCCCTGCTTTGTAGCTATCAAATGACTGACAACACACAGGTTGCTGGATGCCTTTGACCAAAGTTTAAATATAACAATTTTTTTATTTGCATTCAAAATGATCAGTGCCTGTTTCCTATTACCTCTTGAGTCTGATGTTTAGAAAATGGCTACTGAGTCCTGTGACAAGTACAAAAATGCAATATCATTAACCTTTTGAGTGCCAGAGGGGTACCCGTCTGGCACTCAAAGGGTTAAAAAGGCTTGTAATACACTTGGATACGAATTTAATTCCAATTACTAGCTTATTCATATTTATAAGGTCAGAAAATACATTACTATGATTCTTTTGTCCTCACATCTTATTTCTATACAATATAAATGTTTTTTTTATCTGGGAATCACTACCTCTTTCCTAAAATAACGCTACTTAAAGGGATAGTAATGTTTCAAAATAAAAGCAGCTCCAATTAATCTTCATAGTATTTGGGCCATAGAGAGTGTTATTTCAATACTGTCAGAGTTGTAGTTCAAGAGTAATTGAATGATAAAGTATCCCCTTCTCGCCCCTTTTACCTAGTGTAAGCTGCCCCCCGTCAGAGAGTTCACAGCAAGGGACAATCTTCTTACAGTGAGAACAATGAAAACCCTGCCCCCCTTTACAGGTTTTCACATATGCTAATTGAAGATTGTACCTCTCAGCAAGCCATCTGGACACCACCTTGATGCTCTGCAGTGAGCAGGTTACATCAGTTATGGGGAAGGGGATACTTTATCATTCAATTACTCATGAACTACAACTCTGAAAGTATTGAAATAACACTCTCCATGGTTCAAGTACTATGAATATTAATTGGAGCTGCTTTTATTGTGAAACATTACTATCCCTTTAACTTACTTCATAAAAATAAGATATTCATCAAGGTTTAGAAAAGCAGTGTATCAAATATGTTGCTGTCCTCTTCAGCACTTCACAGTGATCACTGATGGATTTATTCATGTATTCATCAATGATTGATAGCATATCCCTGCTTTGTGTATGTGAGGCAGGGAAATACAGTGAAAACATTGTGTAAATAACACATACTTGCAGAATAAATGCAAAAATTCCAGACACTGCTGTTGCCATAGATGGATACTCATGCTTTAGAAAAGACCGTGCAAAGCGAGGAGGAGGTGTAATCATTTACATACAGGAGCCAATAAACTTTACACTTCTAAAGGACTCTCACAACACTGATTCTTATGAATACATTGCTGGTAAAATTTGTCTTCCATACTCAAAACAAATCATAATTGTAGGCATCTACAGACCGCCAAATACCTCAGCACACACCGTATCTGACATAGCTCAACACCTAAAGGTGATTGCCACACAAAACAAGAAAAGCGAGTTGATGGTTCTTGGAGACTTTAATATTAATTGGCTTGATTCCAGGAATGAAAAATATTGTTCATTGTTTAAAGCACTGAACTTATCACAACAAATATCTTCCCCTACTCGCATAAATCTTAAAACATCCAACCATACCCTGCTAGACTGGATCCTCACATCCTGCGCAAGCAGAATCCAAGATTCAGGTGTTCTAGCAAACGTGTTTAGTGATCACTCCATAGTTTACTGTGTCCGCAAAATAAAACCAGTCAAATCAAATTTCAAAGTCATACTCACGAGATCATTTAGAAAATTTAACCTTCAGTCCTTCCTAAATGATTTAAAAAATTGCTCATGGCATAGATTACATCTAATACCTGACCTTGATTCAGCGATTGACTTTTTTAACTCAGAATTCCTACAGGTCTGTAATACCCATGCCCCACTAAGAAAGGTCAGGGTCAGGGGGGCACATCTACCATGGGTCTCAGCTGACTTGATTCAATTATTCAGTTTCAGAGATTCATTATGGACAAAATTTAAACAATCTGGCTCCCCTCATGATCACACTATATATAGGCAAGTACGGAATACATGTACAAAACAAACAAAACTAGCAAAAGCACAATATTTTAATAACAACTTGGACAATAACATTTCAAAGCCTGCCAACTTTTGGAAGGTTATAAAGAACATCTACAATCCACCTAACCATTCTCACCCATCAAATATAACAATAGACAATGAAACCATACAGTGCCCCCCAGCCATAGCCAATGCTTTCAACAGCTACTTTGTTGGATGTGCCACCACACTGATTAAACAAAACAAAGGCCACTCTGAAGTCCCACTAAGTTCAGAACAGTCACTGGCACCTGCTGCCTGGTCTAACAGTGCAAACGAATTCAATTTCAGGTCAGTAAATGAAAGTGAAGTATATGATCACCTCCTCAACCCAAAACTGAAATCTCAATCGAGCCCTGACCAACTACCAGCAATTTTATTAAAGCTCAGTGCTATGGTCACAGCCCAACCGATAGCAACTCTAATTAATGCCTCTTTGACATCAGGGCATATGCCCAAATCCTGGAAAGTGGCAAGAGTTGTACCTATCCACAAAAGTGGGGATAAAAATGTAGTATCAAATTACAGACCGATATCTCTCCTCCCCACTTTATCTAAAATCATAGAGAAATGTGTACATGTGCAACTACATAAATATTACCAACAGACCAGTTTCTTCACCCCTCTTCAATCAGGGTTTAGACCAAACCACTCAACAGTCACGTCTCTTCTAAAAGTAACCAATGATATCCAGACTGGCATGGAAAATGGTGAACTCACAGGAGCTATTTTCCTTGATTTCGCTAAGGCCTTTGACACAGTAGACCATAACATTCTTATCAGCAAACTCCATAACTCAGGATTGGGTAATAATTCTCTACAATGGTTCCGATCCTATTTATCAGACAGAATGCAGTATGTGTCAGTTGCAAACAATGACTCCCGTCCGCTCAAAATAACAAGTGGAGTTCCCCAAGGCTCCATTCTTGGCCCTCTTCTATTTTCTCTTTTTATAAATGATCTGCCCAAGGTTTGCAAATCATCTTCAGTACACATGTATGCAGATGACACCATAATCTATGCTAAAAACTCTAGCATATCACAACTTGAAACCGAATTACAACATGATTTCTACAAAGTGGAAAGATGGATAACACAGAACAAACTTTTCTTAAACACAGATAAAACAGTCACAATGATATTTGGCACAAAGCACAAACTGCGTAGTCTCGACAATATCCACCTATCCATTGTGACAGAGTCTAATCGTAAATTGGCCCCAGTAGACTCCTACAAATATCTTGGTATGTGGCTTGACCCTAACCTCAATTTTGGTCACCACATTGACAAATTAACCTCTAAACTTTATCCCAAAATAAGTACACTTTATAGAAACAAATTATGTCTAAGTACCCAGGTGAGAAAACGTATTGTACAACAGATGCTGCTGCCAGTCATAGACTATGGTGACGTAGTATATGCTCCAGCGCCAGAAATCCACCTCAGTAAACTTGACACTCTATATAATTCATTATGCCGCTTTATCCTCCAGTGTGACTACACTACCCATCATTGTGACATGCTAAAAGAACTAAATTGGCTAACACTCAAATCTAGACGTGACCTTCATCTTTCTTGCTTAGTACACAATCACTTCTCTGGAAAACTACCACAATACCTAAGCAGTATGCTCACCCCAGCTCTCCATACTAACTATAACCTCCGCTCCACTACTAACAACTCACTGCGTATACCACAATACAAGAAAGAAGCAGGAAGATCTGCCTTCTCCTTCAGAGCTCCAAAAATCTGGAACAATCTGCCGGAAAAAATCACATCTGCACCCAGTCTAAAATCCTTAAAAGCAAATGTTTCTTTATATCTACAAACAGTGTGTAACTGCAAATAATCCCATTATTTAATAAGTATGTATATTTCTGTATGTTTGTATATAATGTCTCACAATTAGTGTAAATATGTAACCTTTTACTGAAAACTATCCAGGACATACTTGAAAACGAGAGAAATCTCAATGTATTCTTCCTGGTAAAACATTTTCTAAATAAATAAATGTGTTTGAACCCATTGCCTAATATGTGATACGTTAGCTTCAAGATGGCGAATAGAATTTTTGGATCTACCTAGAAATCACTGATTAATAAATAAGAGGTGGCCATATATGATGTCTCCATTGCTGGATAAGCTAATAGTTAAGGTGCATGGTAAACCTCTGATTTCCTTATCAATGAGCCATTCAGGATTTGATGAATTTCCCTCTGAAGTGCATTACTGACAAGAAAGAATCTAATCAGATATCCAGACACAGGGACCCTTGAGCTCAGTGATAAAGGCACCATACTAGTTGTCCTAAATTTGTGTTATATTCACCTGTTCACATGGGTAACTATCTCCATGCATTTAGCAACAGAATGCAACTTTATTGAGGTCAGTGCAGATCACAGATGCATTGGACCATGAGGTGATACAGGCCCAGGTTAGAGACAGTCAGTTGTGTATGGTTAAATTCAGTGTGTATCAGTCCATAATGTGGATAATGTATTTAGAAACTGGAGTAATACTAGAGCAAACCATCTGCACCACAGGGGAAATTAAAAGCTACATTAATATAAACTGTTTTAACCCGTTGAATGCTAGATGACTCCAGTGCATTGTAAAAAAATGCATTGGATACCTCTCTAGCCTCAGTAAAACCAATTCTAGTTTTTGAATATGTTACACCTTATTGTATTTTTAGTTTCTCTACAATTAATACAGGGCAGAGATGCACTAAGGTGTGATAAAAAAGTGATAAAGAGGAGATAACGTCTGCAGCGTGATAAGTTCTGAAGTTCCAATGTAATTTTACAGAACCTGTGCACTAAGATCTCACCAGCTTGAGAGATGTTAGTTCATAGGCCCCATAGAATAACATAGGAACTGGGCAGTTTATCACATCGGAAGCATTATCACCTCTATATCACACCTTACTGCATCTCTGCCGTGTTCTTATTAGAATCTTGGATAGGGGATCTTGGAATGTGGTGGCAGTGTTATCAGGTGCCAGTCTCCTTATGCCATCCATGTGAGCATTACCTTGAAGGGGCAGTAAAGGTTCAATATAAAAGCCTTTTAAACTATCATCAACTATGGGAACTAAGTTCATAAACCTAAAACTCACACATTCACTCTCAATTTCCCCTGAAGATCTATGTGATCTGCAGGGCTTGGTGATGGGAAAGGAAGCAAGATCTTTGTTCTCCCAGTAAAAAATCTACCATAGGCACAGAGCCAGATGCTGACATCTCCCATCATGCCATGTTTTGGAGGGCAAAAGGGTGAGTTTTAACCTATGGGAACTTGTTTCCCTTAACTGTAAGGACACAATTTATAGTTTAAAATGCTTTTATATTGACCCTTTACGTCCCCTTTAAGCAATCATATTTCTTTATATATCACTTAGAAATATTTTAACTGAAACATTCATCTATTATAATAGGTATAAAAAAACACACAGGTAACAAGCATACATGCTGAAATAAAGCATGAACTGCTTGATAGGAAAGGGTTAATAGTATTGGTGATTATACTGCAAGATTATTAACTCCTTCCGGCTTGCATGCACCTGCTCTCCAATGTATAATGTGTTATGTAAGCCTTTGTGTTCAGTAACAGCTGTTTAAAATGTGAAAATAGCTTCACATGAAATACATGACACGCAAAGAGATGTTTGTACAGCTATATTAAAACAAATTACTGTCATGCTTGAATTAACATGAATATCAACTTTAAAAGAGAAATGTACGGGGCCACCCAACTCAGGGAGCAGGTAAAATATGTGAAATACATCTGGAGGATTATTTTATAGTGAGAATATTATGTAATGGAACATCCCAGTGAACTCCTGGAATCCAAGGGGTGGGCCTTATGCACAAACAAAAACAGGACCAATTTTGGAGCAAACCAACTGCATCATATGGAGGTATACAAATTACCGAAACTCCAGCTAATCTTAATGGGGCATTGCTTTGCAATGCATTGGAGGACTCTTTAGGATTTCAGCGGTTAAATCAAATGCACCCTTTTAAATAAATTGAACATCTTTTGTCCCCTGTGGTACAACTGGTTTGCTCTAAAATTCCTTCGCTATCATATGTGCATTAAGCCCATAGTATGAAGTTTTGTTGCTTCACAGCATTATAAACAACTTATTTCCAGCCTCACATTGATAGAAAAAAATTAATAAAATATTTTCTTTAAATTAAAGCTGTGGACTTGCTATTCGATTCACTAAAAGATAGTAACCATGGATTTCAGGTTCCAATGTACCTCACCTCCATATTTTAACATTTTGAGAGCTAGAGAGTACATTGCTTTACATTGCACTGGACAATAAATTTATTGTTAACCTAACAATAAATCTTTGACTCCTCAAAGGCACACACCGACACAATAAAAACATATACACAATTCCCTCCCAAGAAACAGACAGCTGTCATGGGAAGGAAGAGACCACAGCATTGATTAAAATATAACAAAATGATAACAATATGCTTACATCCCAGCGTCTGCTGAATGGCACGATAATGCATACCTCACAAGTGTCCCTCTTTAGGAGGGACAGCCCTCTTTGAGACCCAAATTTCTCTGTCCCTCTTTCCCACCCTGGTGTCCCTCTTTTCTGAAGATCAGACTGTGTGGTGGTTATATAGAAGTGTATCACATTGCTCCACAGCAATAAAACTCACATTAATGTTTGGTTAAACTTCAGTGTATGTGTTTATACATTAGTCTGTGTAAATAAAATACTTTGGTCTTGCTCTAAATAATTTATTCAGTTATACAAAGAGGTATCAGAAGGTCATGAAATGACCAAAACATTCTCAGTAATCCTCCTCATACCAGCCGCACCCCCAGCAACACCACCTAAACCATAAGTGTCCCTCTTTGGCCATTTGAAATGTTGGGAGGTATGATGAGGGTACCTGGAAGCTCAAAATATTCCTTGGTGGGGACCCACCACCTACTAACCTAGAAAATAATTGCTGTGATTAAACATGACTAATACACAAAACAAAAAACAGGTGGAGGGAAGGGGATCAGATCAAACAAGCTTCCCAGTGAGGCTGCCTTGCTGTTGAATAAAATTGCACAGGCAGCCATACAGGTTATATTTATAAACAATATGATCCTCCCGGCCCACCACAGAATAACCAGTAAGGACCCATCAAAGGCAAAATATTTCCAAAAGGATGAGACCATGCCTTCACTTTCACAAGGACGAGACTCTTTCTTATCTTAATCTAAGCAGTTGTTGCCTATGAAACAATTCTTTGTTGATTGGCTCTCCAAAATGAATCTTTAATTAGCACTGTATACAATGTCCACGGAGGCAGACATTATTCCGTGTGCAGGACTTGACCTTGACAAAAATGGGAGGAGTTCTGGGATCCTTTAGTCCTACAATAAACTATTATGTCTGCCTCCATGGACATGAGATCCAGTACTAAATGAAGATTAATTTTGGAGATCCAGACTACAAAGAATTGACAATTATTATTTTCTGCTCAGATTATAGTGAGAGTTTATTATTAGGAGTGTTAGTGTTCCTTTAAGGATCAACCTCTTGATTGCTCAACTTCAAATTGATGGGTATCACCATCCAAAATATATCTCATGATCCTAATATTTTCATCTTCCATCAACAGAGAATTGCGGATTATACTTTGGATCTGCACTGATTTCTGTTCATTTTGTGTGACAGAAGAATTTTCCCAGTCATTTATTTAACCCGTTTCATTCTCTGTACAGTTAAATTAATTGTGGATTTCTGGATGTGAGTACTCATGAGCCCTCATTACTTGGAATTGTATGTCTTACATGTACATCATTAAATGTATAAAGCTAACAACGTTCAAAGCAATTTATTAATGAGACAATGCAACAGGGAGTACAGTATGTTCAAGAAGAAAAATGAAAAAGAGAACCAAACCACTTGATTATTTAGTTTGTAAATGTACATGTTACATATGATAAGGCTGGCTTCTTCATCCCTTTAATAACGTCAGTTTTTTGAAAGGTGCATACTACAGGAATGCATAGGAACCTCTACAACCCTAGTCCAAACACCCCAGATTTACCGCCAATCTCCTGTGCTCCCCTGGAAAGCTTCTCACATGTGAGCATGGTGGAGGTGTGGCAGATGGCCGGCCCACATGGGAGTTAGCCATGTATGAATGGATAACACCCACATAGGTCATCCAGTTATCTAAAGTTCCAGTAAGCATCACAGCCTCCAATATCGTCAGTGTCAATGATCTACGTTTTGCCTCAGAATGCATCCATATTGTAGCACGCTGTGTTCCAGTGCTTTCTGTGAGTTTTTCCCTGTCAGCAGCACAATAGGAGGCAAGCTGTTTCATTTTTGAATGCTGTCCTAATGTCACCCATGTGAATTTACCCTTAGTGTATTCTACAGTGCAATGTATTTCAGTAGTCCACCGTGGATTCTTTGAGGTTCATGTACTATGAATAACTGGAGTGAGATGGACTAAGGTTCAATAGGGGTCCGGTTTGGAGATATTGTGGTGTATTTGCACAGATTCCATCTTGTTATATGAACTACAATGTCTTCATTAGCACTTTCCTATAAAGGGCCTCAACATTTCTATGCTTTTGCCATGCATTCACAAGATTTACAATGTTGCAATGTCAATTTTGACAATGGCTTATTTACATATTTAAATGCATCTTAGTGAGCCATTATCATATTCCTGTAGCTGTGTTCATATGTTAATCTGGCTATTCACCACATACACTGATAGCTGGCTATACTGCTGGAATTCATAGTCCCAATTCGCCAACCTGAGATTGACAAAGTTTGAATGTTCCCATAGCTCTCTGTGCAGCCACAGATGACAGTAACATTAGCAAAATCCTGGCCTGTTTCACCAATCACTCAAGTAGCTCAGTTGGTTAATGTACCTACTGTTGAATCTGTTCAAGGCTCAGGTTTGCAGATTCCAATCCTGGAAAGGTCAACTCAGCCTTACACCATTCTGAGGTAGATAAAATGAGTTTGCACGACATACTTGAAAAATGAGATTGAATCTCAATGTATCCTTCCTGTTAAAATACATTCATTTAAACATTGACCAAGCAGAACAGTGTATACATGTAACAATTTATCTACTGGTTCTGTCTTTAATGAACTGGCTGATCAGCTGTTTCAGTTCAACAGCAGACTGCCAATCAGTTAATTCATGTAAACAGAAGACTCTGCAATGCACTCAAAGGGTTAAGGGAAAGCTGGTGGTGTTCTTGGTGCTGAGGATTAAGCACATTCTTCCCCACTTTACCACCCTAATACATTGCCAGCATTATGCCAACCACTAACGCTAGTGATTAAAGTCTCTCCCCTTATATTGATAATTCTTACTGCATATGGTGAGGAGTGTGATTGCCATACCTTAGTGCATTCCCTCCTACAGGGCTGATATAATAAGAAACCTGGAGTCATTCTGGGGAAATCCAGTTGTTTTCTAGGGGACACATAAAAATCCCCAGTTATTTCAATAGGAATTGTTTGCACCTTGAATGCTAGAGAAGTCTCACATCACATCACAAGGGCCATTTTTTTATTTTTTCTTTTCTCTTAAGGTGCAGTTGCGTTGTTCTAGAACTACTCCAAATGGGTTATACACTAAAGTGTGATAAAAGTGGTGATAAAGCAGAGATAACTTCTCTAACATGATACAGTCTCAGTTCCTGTGTTATTCCATGGAGTAGCTGTGCTAGGATCAATCCTGAGAGATCTTGGTGCATAGGCCCTGTAGACTAACATAGGAAATGGATAGTTCATCACATGGAATAAGTTATCTCATTTTTACTACCTATTTATCACACCTTAGTGCATCTCCCACACTACTTGGTGAGTTATAAGGTGATATAAAGAGAAGTTCACTTCTCCACTTCCTATGTTATTCTGTAGAGCCTATACACTTAGATCTTTCAAGGTGGAGAAACCTTTGTGAATAGGTTCTGTAGAATAACATAGGAACTGGAGCGTTTATCACTGGAGAAATCATCTTTGTTACTTTTTTACTACACCTCATTTCCCCACTTCATCTTGGTAAATCAGTCTCACAGAGTTTGAGGTTGATGTTTGATCCCTATGGTGAAGCTGGTTTGCCTCAGAGTTGCTACATATTTGTAAGGGAACTAGGTCTCCAAATTAACAAAGGACGCTTATCTATATGTCCTTCTCTAGACTGACACAGGAACATGTGCTACCCTGCAGTGTGTGTTTTTCATAAACATTCTGCATTCCGTACCCCTCTGGCACTCAAAGGGTTAAAGGGAGGTCTGGTTACATTACATTTGTCTTTTGTCTTCATACACAGAGCCCCTACAAACATGAGCTCTGGCATTTCCAGACGTCAGATCTTTGACCGGAAATCCGGATGTAGATGTAATTCTATTGTTGCAGTGGGCACACTTCATTACAATGCGTGGGTTGCTGTGTGTTTGCCATCTATTTTCTAAGCAGCAGCTGTTTTAATAAAAAGTGATAGGGCGTAAACACTGTTTTATAGGTGCTCAGTCTTCAAAACGGCATTTACTTAGTAAATAAGCATCTTTTGTTGTTTGGAATTTCAATTTGTTAGTGGGACAAGAGTTGGATTTCTTCCAGACAACAGGTTCCTTAAAGATAAAGCAGACTCTTTAACCCCTTGCATGCTAAAGAGGTAACCAATGCTTTGCTTCTCTAGCATCTAAGGAAATAAATCAATTAGAACTATAGGCCTTATTCATAAAGCAACAGAGCAACTCTGGAGAAAACCACCTGCACAGTAGGGAATAAATACATTTCCCCATTGACTGAAATGTGGCTTTTAACAATTTGAATGCTAGTGAAGTCTTCAATGCTTTGCAATTCATTGGAGGTATTGTAACTAGACTCTACAGGGCCCTAGAGCAAAATATCAGGTTGGGGGCACATCTCTGGTGTTGCAAGAGTTAAAGGAATAGTAATGTTTCACAAAAACAGCAGCTCCAATTAATCTTCATAGTATTTGGGCCATAGAGAGTGTTATTTCATTACTGTGAGAGTTGTAGTTCAAGAGTAATTGAATGATAAAGTATCCCCCCTCCCGCCCCTTTTACCTAGTGTAATCCACGTACCCTCAGATGTGGAATCTGGTCCTGGAATAATCTTCTTCCTGTGAGAACAATGAAAGCCCTGTCCCTTGACAGGTTTTTCCCTTATGTTAATTGGAGATTGTCCCTCTCAGCAATCCACTTGAACACCACCCTGCTGCTCCAAGCTGAGCAGTATTACATCAGTAAAAGGGGCAGGAGGGGGATACTTTATCATTTAATTACTTACTCTTGAACTACAACTCTGACAGAATTGAAATAGCACACTCCATGGCCCAAATACAACTGCATGTCTGCACCCTCTATTGTTATGCCCCTGATTGGAGACCTCTCTCTAGCATTTGTTATTTAAATTGGAATTTATATATTTTTTATTCCTTTGTGGTAGGAAAGTTTCTTACCTTGCTCAGAAGGCATCTCTAGAATAGAACATACTGTGAATGATGTCTAAAGATTAGTCAACCACTTCTTTATTATAAAATGTTGGCTAGAAACAGCTTTTTCATAAGGACACATTTTAGGTATTACAGAACAACCTGTTTAAACAAAGAAATACTTTTCTGAATTGTTTTTCTTATCTCTAGTAAAAGAAACAAAAATCCCCTTTCATTAGAGCTTTTTCATGGTTTGGTCAGACTTTGCCTCAGCTGACTCACCTCCTCTTCCATAGGATGAAAGGGGTACTTAAACTTCCCATGCTTCTGAACCTCTGCTTATTCTAAGAGTCCACTCTTCATCTGATGTTATCTCATGTTTCCTGCTTATGTTATTTCTATGAATACTTTCTTTGGATCTCCCTCATAACTTGCCTGTTGATTTTGATTTCTCCAGTTTTGACTTCTCCCTGACCTATCTTTGACTTACCTCTTCAATACTTTTTTGTTGGCCTGGATTCCACTCCCCTGCAGCCTGTGACAGCCTATGGTGTTCATCCATCCACCACTGCACCCAGACAGCGATCTCCTGCCCTCTGCATCCTGAAGCAGCTGGCAAAGGCTATGATCAGTTGTCTCTGTCTACGGCTTCTCGGCCAGACTTCAATCATCATTAAATTCTTCTAATACTGTTGCCTCCTGTTGAGAGTATTCTGTCTGTACCATTGGGATCCCTCTTTTTCTGGTTCCTGAGATTAGCCCTCCTTTCAGGTCTCCAGGTGTGTTCATCCTGGTCTGGCCCCAACTCAGCTGGGGTCTGATATCTAGCTTTGTGGCATGCGACTTTAACTACTTGTCTTTGGCGACTGCAAGGACACACCTGTAACTAGCATGGGACTTTAACATATCTCCCCACTCATCTTTCCCAAGCTTCAGTAAGAGATAAAATTCAATTAACAGTGAAAAGCCATTCCTAAGTTTGGTAACACCAGGACTGTAAGTCTGACTTGTGGAGAAAAGGCCTCATGTCATTGAAAATACTCATCGGATTTTCATTAAGACAGTTTCTTTATAGGTTTATGTACTATATCTAGAATGATTAAAATGAATATGATACCTTAAGACAAATTTCTTTAATTTTAAAGATAATTAAAAACTGTTTTGTAGCCGTTTGTTTTGAATATAAACAAGCCTTGACACATTAACCTTTATTTGTTGGTGGCACAGTGGGGCACTTTATGATAATTAGTTTCTGTAATGCACCAATCTACCACATACTGTGCTTTGAACGTATCTAAGCACAGTCCACACAATGGGGGCATTTCTAATAGCATAGCAGGCAATATATTAAGCCTGAAAAATTACTAATTAGCATATTGTGCAGGGAATTAGCCATCAAAATATAAAGGGTAGTGCCTGAAAAAGTATTTCTTTTACAGAAAAGTGACTGGTGCAAGATATAGGCAGCTTCTAATTCTTGGTAAAAAATAAATACATATGTCTTAGCTTGGCAGGCCCACTTTAACTGATGTGACTTTCTAAAACAGATCCAGTATTCAGGTTGGCACAAAGATTAGCTACTCCATTATCAGACATAAGGTTCTGTTCTTCACATTGTGGTCTGCGTTACTTCATTCCACAGACTTCACGGTTGTCTTTTTTTTCTCCTTACAGAAATCAGGTGTGCTGAATTAAACTTGTTTATAGAATGCCCACTGGAACCGCATTTTAGCTCCTAACTGCCAACATTCCAGGCAGTTGCCAGTTCATGCTGATTCACTGTGTCAGCCACAGCTGTGCTCATTCTGCTAGGTAAAATAGTCAAGCCAGATGACAGATGTTAACCCATTGCTGACAAATGGTCAATCAAAACCACTACTGGAGAGTGGTGGGCTGGTGGTAACACATTGTTTCATCCGTCGTAAACTTAAATTTGAACACATATGAAAGTGGATGAATTATGAGGTATACCAGCTGTATCAAAGGAAACAAATAAACATCCCCAATGATTTAACCCATGTGCCAGAGGGGTATTCAATTCATTACTTTGCAGTAGGTTGGCTAACCCCCTGGCACTCAAAGGGTTAACTATAGAGCAATGAGTTGAATAAATCTGTAGTATTCAAAGGGTTAAAAGTAATATTTAAGTAAATGGAAATTTGGGGGATTCGTATTTCTTCCCTTATGATGCAGTTGGATTGCTCCAGAATTCCTCCAAATCTGTCACTCCCCAGCAGTTCTAGGATTACAATGCTAATCATCCTCAACCCATTGAATGAGGGTGATGGGACTTGCAGTCCAACAACAGCTGGGGATCTGCTGGATGCCTACAACAGTTGTACATCATTTAAAATGCTTATGAACAACATATATTGAAAATGTTACTGGAAGCTGGACTACAACAACAGCTTGCTGCTCAAGACTTCCCAGAAAAAGCCCTCTGGCTAAATGCACAAGTAGTGTGTTTCCTGCATCTGTAAATGGCAGACAGGGCCTTATTCATTAGGGTAAAGTGAAGCACTTCTGTAGCAAACCAAATGCATCATGGGAGACAAATAGATTTTCTCTTTGATATAAATAGGCTTGTTATAGGATGATGGCAGTTGTAGTCCCTTAAAGCTGGAAGCCCAACAATAACTATTGCTGTATTATATAGAACCCTTAAATCTTTGGTGGATCTCAGTTGGGTTCATAAAGTTATTGGTAGGAATGGGTGGAAAATGTCAACACAAAAGTGAAACATGCAAAAAAAAGAAAAGTTGCTTTCCTTCTTCTGTGGGAATTCCACCAAAAAGGGCATTTTTTTCCCAAATGTTGTTGCTTTTTCATTACATTGAAATTAATTCTATAATCCAGTTCCCGCTAATAAAGAGTTTCCCCATGTATTGCCACCATAGTAACTTGCCAGTATAAAAGGTTGTGTCAGTTTACCCAATGATCTTAACCTGTGCTTGGGAGAGAGAGAGAGAGAGAGATGGAGAAAGGTGCTGGATTTGTAACACTATCTGGAGTACAAGCAGACAGGTGAATATATAGGGAACTGGATTTGCTTAATTTTAGGTGTATTTGGGACAGTCATTTGTTCTCTTGGAGCAGGGGTGCAGGGAAGGAGGGTGTAAAGGGGGAAAGGAGAGTAAAAAAAATAAAAAGGGTTACGCTCATAGTAAATTGTAAAATTTACGTTTTGATGGGGCACCTGTCAGGGCCGGATTTGTCATAAGGCAGAGTAGGCATCTGCCTACAGGAGCACCCCACAGAGGGGCTCCTGTCATTGGAATTGATTTTTTTTTTTAATTTATATTTATATATTTTTTTTAAGTGGCGAAACCCTCCACCCGCATGGTAAGGTCTGTGCTGAGAGACCTGTAGCTGCTGAGCTCCTCCAGCTCTTTAGTAATGCAGAGCGCTGGGAGATGACATGAAGACATGAAGACCGCGTGGGAGCACCAGCAGCTACAGGTCTGTGCAGAAGCACAGATCTCTTCTGCCGCTGGACCATCAGGGAGGTAGGAAACGGCTACGGGGGGGGCAAAGTGGGGGCAATGTGGAGCTGATGGGGACAATGTGGAGCTGATGGGGGCAAGTTAGAGCTGATGGGGGCAATGTGAGGGCAAGTTGGAGCTGATGGAGCAATGTGAGGGCAAGTTGGAGCTGATGGAGCAATGTGAGGGCAAGTTGGAGCTGATGGGGGCAAGTTGGAGCTGATGGGGCAATGTTGAAATGATGGGGGCAAGTTGGAGCTGATGGGGGTACATTGGAGATTATGGGGGCAATGTGAGGGCAAGTTGGAGCTGATGGGGCAATGTTGAAATGATGGGGGCAAGTTGGAGCTGATGGGGGTACATTGGAGATTATGGGGGCAATGTGAGGGCAAGTTGGAGCTGATGGGGCAATGTTGAAATGATGGGGGCAAGTTGGAGCTGATGGGGGTACATTGGAGATTATGGGGGCAATGTGAGGGCAAGTTGGAGCTGATGGGGCAAGTTGGAGCTGATGGGGGCAATGTTGATACGATGGGGGCAAGTTGGAGCTGATGGGGGCAAGTTGGAGATTATGGGGGCAATGTGAGGGCAAGTTGGAGCTGATGGGGGCAAGTTGGAGCTGATGGGGGGCAATATGGAGCTGATGTGGGCAGTGTGAGGGCAATATGAAGATGAGGGGTAATGTGGAGGTTAGGAGTATTGTGGAGGTGTCCAGCAGAGATGGCCAATGGGGGGGGGGGCGCTTCAGACTTCTGTGCCTACAGGCTCCTCAGATGTAAATCCGGCCCTGGCACCTGATGCTGCACTTTACCCTTTATTCAATTTGCAAGCTACTGATTCTGAAACTAAAAGGATATACCTGTTAGTCTATAGTGCACTTTATTACAAAAATACTGCATTGCCTGGGAGAGAAAGCAAAGCTGTTGAAGCTTTGATGTTAGCTAATAGTGTAAAGGCAGAAGGATAGTGGAGGAGCTAAACCCTGTCATGTACTTTATATTATTATCATTATACCCATGGTACTGTCAGGTGTTAGAGGAAGAGATGAGGAGGATTGCATGGACATGTTGTTGCTGGTAACTTGTGCAGTAAATGATGATGATCTTCCTGCACTTGAAGAGGCTGTTTGTAAAATTGATTTTAACATTCTATCAATAGTAATAATAAGCCTTTTAACACTAAGGGAGAGATGTTCAAAAAGTCATCATAATGAAAAACTTGTCGGACCATGAGTTGGTGTTAAAAGAAGGACAATATTTTCAGAAGTAAATCCGTCACGTTTGAAAATTCATCTAAAGAATTAAAAATGACGGTAAGAAGATCTCATTGAACATTGCGTTAAAAATTCTGATCTTAAAAATTGTCTTTCATCTTGTCTTTGAAACGAAAATTTTCAAAGAAACAAAGACTTTTTTTGTCTTTGAAACGAAAAACTGCTTCTCAGTACTTTCATTTTTCTTCTCCAAGTTTAGACCTTTTTTATTATGTCGGGAAAAAATGACGTTAATCAGACAAAAAAATGACGTTCAAACGAATAGTTTTTTCTGAAAATACCTTACATTATGACGGTTAAACCACACCCACTTTTAAGACGGCTTTTTCCCTTTGACGGAGATGGCGGAATAGGATGCAAAAAATGACGGAAACATGTCTGAGAATTGACGGATCATGGTGTAAGAACTTTTTTATTCTGATTACAGACAATTTCAGTTACCACCACTTTCTGAACATCTCGCCCTAACAGTAAAGAGAAGTCCCATTGTAGTGATGCTGCCATACTGGTGGGGGATTTATTGATAGCAGTATAAACTGTTGTGTCAGACAGGGACACTGACACTCTGCCACAAACTAGTGGTCAGTGTCTTAAGGGGAAAAGTAAAAAACTTTTCCAGGTTTTAATAACCTACAAGGATATGCAAGTAGTGGGTAGAAAGAGAATACAAATGATGATGCTGATGCTGGTGACCTAATTGTTGATGATGTTGATTTAGAATATGTTTATCCACACTGCTCCCCTTCTTCTGATACCGATAAAGTAGAGACAGAGTGATGACAGTAGAACAACTAACTGCATCTGAAAGGATAAGGCTCAATATTCCACCTCTGAAAAGGAACAAAATGTCTGTTTATAAACTTGTTGAGCTCAACTGGAAAGTCTGACTCTGGACAAGTAAACATGCCTAAAAATACATCATAATTTCGGCCATTTCCATCACCACTTCAAGTCCTACCCTCACCACTAACATTCACTATTACTGAATAAGTAAAAGCTGCAAGTCAACATCAACAACGCAGGCTATGAGTGCTTCTGCTGTTTCTATCATAGTCTAAAAATAGAGGGACACAGGTTTAGATGTAATGTAAGAAAGTTTTACTTCACTGAGAGGGTTTAGATGTAATGTAAGAAAGTTTTACTTCACTGAGAGGGTTGTAGATAATTGGAATAGCCTACTAGCAGAACTGGTAGAAGTTAATACAGTGACAGAATTTAAGCATGCATGGGATAGGCATAAGGCTGTCCTTAACTTAAGAAAAGACCAAGGACCAAAAAAGGTTTGAGGTTTTTACTGTAGGAAAATGGGCAGACTAGATGGGCCGAAATGGTTCTTATCTGCCATCAAATTCTATGTTTCTATGTTTCTATTAACTGGCAACGTAACTAAACCTGATTGACGGTTGATGCTGTCTCGTTGTACTCTTGCATTTGTCATGAGATCAGACTGACAGCTGTCAATTATTTTTTGGATCATGAAAGTTCAAGTCCAAGTATATTTCATATACTCACAGAGTTCTGTTCTATTTGCCCCAATTGCCACCCTTGTTCTGGATATGGGATATTCTATTTTGTTGACTGATGACTTTTTGCTCTTTACATATTCCCCCTTAAGTGTTTGAAAGGTGTTCGCACATTTGGTACCTTTATGTGTATTTTGATTCGTGTTTGAATCCTTGAATGTTCTGAAATCATTGTTTTGTATAATCATTGCGGTGATTTATTAACAGTACACATTGTTGTTTTATATTTTACAGTAGTTTTTTACATTTGTATATCTGCACTAGATGCTGGTTCACAGGGAGAGAAGCCTACTGTTTATAGGCTCATCTGTTTACCAGGTGATCTTAACTATGACTAAGGGCCTTCTGAAATTTGTCAGGTTTTCTGTTTATCACTGTTATACTCCTTGAGACAAGTTTTTATCTCATGTTTCAATAAACTTGAAGAAATTGTATTCAATCTTTGGATGGAGTGTGTTGCTGTTCTTGTATGCTGTATTTCGTCATATATGAGGTGGACTCTCCATTCAATGTGCACCAAGTTACCTGACCGCTACATTTACGTTAAAGTGGCATCTCTCGTACAGGCTTGAGTGAGTGAAGTCCCCTTGACTGTTGTGAAGCAATGCATTGTGCACCTACCTGGTCCTTACATGGTTAAGATTACCATGAGTAGTGGGTGGAGTTTGTTTCCTATGGTCTTACTAGCAACTGTCATGTTACATTCATGGACATATCAACCAGGGCTGACTGAAGATATTTTCTCTTGAATCAAAGAGAAAGGAAAAAAAGTTAAGGGGCCATTAGGATTTTCTGGCTATAGGAAGATAAATGGGGGGTTATTATTAGCTGGTATTAATTCTCCTTTAACTCTCCTTTTTACTGCAATGAAAATTGCCTCATGGTGAGATGCATTAAGGTGTGATAAAGGTGAGATAAACATCCACTGAGAACAACTTTCCAATTCCTATATTACTCTTGAGAACTCTTAGTGCATAGACTCATGGAATAATATAGGATTTGGTGAGTTTAAGTGACTGTAGTTTATTTTACCTTTATATCATAATCGTGCATCTCCCCCATGTTTCTTACTGCAATGACAAATACTCCAAGGGGAGATGTGCTAAGGCAATGGCATCCAATCTAAGGCTCTGAGCTACTTGTAGCCCTTGGGTAAATCTTTCCCATCATGAAATTTTAATTAAATGTAGCTTGCTGTTATTTAGTATTGGGGCAGTCATTTAATGCTCAGCATGCTAGTTTCTGTAGCAAAATTCTATTTAGTTTGTTATCCTAGATATGGATTTCAGACAATAGTCCATATAAAGTCTTATTTTCTGTCTACAAAATGCTATAGAATAACATAGATGTTGGAGTGCATGAGGGGAACATACAGATACTTCAGTGTAGTGATTAGTCTCCAGCTCCAGCAATTGCAATCAAAGGATTGCACTACAGTGTTTGAGCACTATACAGCAGTGGTTCTCAACCCTTGCCCTCAGGGCCAACTTACAGGTCAGGACTTTCACAGGTGTTTTGATCAGAGACTCGTTCAAATTTATTAACTCACCGGTGATCTGGCAAGGAAATCCTCAAATCCTGGCCTGTTAGTGGCCAATGAGGGCACGGGTTGATAACCACTGCTATATAGCATACCAGTGTACATGCTCTACTTTCATTAACACCTTATTGCTAGCAACTCCTGCCCCGTAGCATGTGCAGATAAATATATATCTGTTTATTTACTCTGTACCTTGTCAGTTCATCATGTACAACAAAGTGCAAGGGAAAGGATCCCCCTGAGACACCTATGCACTACCCCACTGCAAAAGTGGTATTAAGGGTAGAAGTTTAGTTGTAAAAACCGTACACAGGCATAGGACAAGAAAATTGATTCCAGCTTCTAGTTTAGCCCAGAATCATATCACATTGATGGGTTTATTGCACCTTCTCACAATATATTGCATATTTCCCACAGTAACATACTCCCCAGGGTTTTTTTTTCCTGATAAAAAAGGTGCCAACACCTAATATATTTAGTACTGTCAAGTAGGATAATGTGCTTTTTATCTTTGGAGAAAAGGTGCCAGTGCTACTCAACATCACAACCTCCCACAAAAAAAGCCCTGCTACTACCTAAACAGAGCTTTAACATCACTGATGTTAGAGTAGAAAGCAATGTATAAGAAAACACACCACATCCTGTGTTACCGACTGCTCCCTGCCATGGGAATCTAAAAGTACCCAGCCCTTTTGTCAGCAAAGCTAACATTTGTCTCTTGGATGAATATTTATTTTCGGATTCCAGTCGAGTGCTTTGACTCATACATCCCATGTACAGTAGAGTCACGCTGGGTGGAGGCCAAATGGTACCTTCCTTTGCATTACACGTAATGTGTTGAGTTAAAAGAACATGCTCATACACCCGGCCACTAAACAAATACAGATCAGTTCAGCAGTGTCATTGTACTCCTTGCTATTTTTCAAAATAAGGACTATGTAGGGAGTGTGAACTAGTAACTTAGTCATTTACTGTAGTCACAATGGGGCAGTAGTATAAAAGTGGTGTAAACAAATGTATCACTATTTTCACATAGCATTATACTGCACAAATGTATAAAGGTGCTTGAGCGCAAATATCCCTTTTCTGCACTGAGTGCAAAATACATTTTACCTCATAATTTGTGGGCGTGACTAAAGTAAGACTTTTGCTGCAGCCAATGTATATATGTTTTTTGCATTTTGCAACATTTATATGATCACATTTTGTCCCTAATTTGTCTGCCATCATCTTCTGAGCCCTTGGTATAATCTAAGTATTGTTAGCTAGTTTAAAAGTCACAATAGAAGAAAAAATGACCAATTGTCATAAAAAAAGCAGCAACTGAGACTTTTTATTGAACTTGGTATACAAACACCTTTATATATATATATATATATATATATATATATCATACAATGCACATGCAGATAAGAACCCATTATTGTATTTGTGTTAGATCAATCTTCCACAATAGGTATTATGAATAAAACCAAACTGAAGCAATTGTAAGCCAATTAAAATCCTCTATATTCTCTTTGATTTAAATGGGCTTTTAAACCCTGGAATACAAACATAGAAACATAGAATTTGACGGCAGATAACCATTTCGGCCCGTCTAGTCTGCCCATTTTCCTACAGTAAAAACCCCAAACCTTTTTTGGTCCTTGGTCTTTTCTTACATTAAGGACAGCATGCTTAAATTCTGTCACTGTATTAACTTCTACCAGTTCTGCTGGTAGGCTATTCCACTTATCTACTACCCTCTTAGTGAAGTAAAACTTTCTTACATTACATCTAAACCTGTGTCCCTCTAGTTTTAGACTATGGCCTCTTGTCCTAACATTTTTACTCCTATGAAATATACTTCCATCCTGCACTTTGTTGAATCCCTTCATATATTTGAATGTTTCAATCATATCCCCTCTCTAGAGGGGTCTCTAACATATTGCAAAGCAATGAGCTGGAGACCTTTCTAACATTCGAGGAGTTAAAAGCCCCATTTAAATTAATGGGAATTTTATTTGTCCCCTTTGGTACACTTGGTTTGCACCAGAACTGCTCCATTTGTCTTGTATACATACATATTATAGCTGGTGATCAGAATGAATGGCTGTACATTTATGTACCTCTTTGTAAATCCAAGGGTTAATCCATGGTAAACATTTTTCAAAATATTTCTTCCACAATAAAGAAAAAAAAATAAAATTCATAGGTTTGAAAATAAGGAAAGAAAAATTCCTACTAAACCTATGCAATACAATTTGTCACTTCTATTTATTCTGCCTTGTTTGGAAACCAGGAACAAATGTGTAGACATAGAGTATAAGTGATGACATTGTCACTCAATCCCACTGAAAAGTAAAGAAATATATTGAAAAATATTACAATCCATCAACAACCACGCACTTCAAAAGGATTGCCCTTGTTAGGGAGCCTTAAACAGAATGGAGTTTACATACACAAATAACAAACCTGCATGGAAACTTTCAGAAGCTGACGTTTATTACTGTATATTTAACCCCTTTGATTGTGGAAACATCTCCAACTTATCACTTCTCAAGGAACAGTATGACTTTGCACTTGGTGAGCAGGGCTGGATTTCCCAATAGGCAGTATAGGCAGCTGCCTAGAGCTCCATATTTTGAGGGGAGCATCAACTGTGCTGGCCAAAGCTATATTCTGAATTGTGGGTGTGGCCAGAGAAATATCAGTGTCCCACTACAAGCTATTATAGAACCCCTCGTATGAGAGATTTCCAATTTGTCTCTCTAGCAACCAAGGGGTTAAAACTTTTTTTTTGCTCCTGCTTGTTATAGGCCCAGGGTATTTTCTGTGCCAGGAAACAGTAAATGGGACTGGGGTCAGGGGTCATGTGAGGAGTGGGGGTATGGCCATGGGCAGAGCTAAGGGATCCTAGAGTGCCTTGCCTAAGGGCACCTGGGATATAAAACTGGCCCTGTTGGCAAGAGATGCACTAAGGTCAGATAAAGCTGTGAAAAACTCTCCAATATATATCTTACTCTAAGGGAGCCTATGCATTAAGACAGTGATTCTCAAATAGGGTGTTACTTGAGACTGCAATGGACACAAGCCAATGGTGCCACTTTTTTCTATGAAGAAAAAATTTGCATGTTGATTTTCAAATTAATATTAATTTTTGTCGTTCTGATTGTGAAACATATAACCTATAAAATGTTTGAAGTGCCCTAAGAATTCGAGACTGCGTGTTAGGGGTTGATCAAAAAAGACTGAGAACAATTGCACTAAGATATCTCAAGATGGAGATACAGGAATTGGGGAATTTATCATACTGGAGAGTTTAACTCCCTTTTATCTCACCTTAATAAGTAATGCCCTTGTTATTTTCCTAGGGCTTCTTAAACAGTAATGTAGTATTGCCTTCAAGATAGTCAGGATAGCAAATGGGCAAACAGCCTTAGGAACAAGGTTGACTGAGAGGTCCATATCACTATTCTCCTTCTTGTCTCCAATGTTTAAAAAGGAAGCAAAATCCTGACCAGGAAATTATAGACCTGTGAGCTTGACTTCCATAGTGGGTAAGATACTCGAAAGGTTACTAACTGACAGTATTCAGAACTATGTGAAGACAAACAATATTATTAGTAGAAATCAGCATGGTTTCATGAAGAACAGATCATGTCAGACTAATTTACTTGCATTTTATGAAAGAGTAAGTAGTAATTTGGACAGGGGAATTGCTGTTGATGTAGTATACTTGGATTTTGCAAAAGCCTTTGATACAGTGCCTCACAACAGGTTACTGCATAAATTAAAAGGCTTCGGTTTGGGTGGTGATATCTGTACATGGATAGAGAACTGGTTAAATGATAGATGGCAGAGAGTTGTTGTAAGTGGAACCTTTTCAAATTGGTCTAAGGTTATAAGTGGGGTTCCACAGGGCTCAGTCCAGGGCTCAATGCTTTTTATTTTGTTTATTAATGATCTACAAGTGGGAATTGAAAGTAGAGTGTCAATCTTTGCTGATGACACTAAGCTATGTAAGGAAATACATACAGAGCTGGATGTTTTTTTCTCTGCAGAAGGATTTACTGAGTGAATGGGCAGAAAAGTGGCAGATGTCATTTAATGTAGATAAGTGTAAGGTTATGCATTTGGGCTGTAGAAACAAACTTGCTACATATACTCTAAATGGGAAACAGAAAAAAAGAAGAAAACTCACAGCTCTAACTCATCATAAAATATCCATATAATAAATATAAATTATATATAAGTATAAAGATGATAGATATAGATAGCAGCAAGAAATGAGAGAGTTCTCCAGTCCCTCTGACTTTAGGCCTAGACCCAAAAGTGAAAACACATACAAACAAAAAATCTGCGCTCCTCTATATACTGTGAATGATGTGTGCCCTGTAATGGGCATATATAATAATCCTTAGTAAATCTATGTGAAATAAGTGAGAATTTCATCCCACAAATTGGCCAATCCGTGTGTAAGCTTACCAACCACGCCAAGGTATCTCACTTTATGGTAAGTCCTACTCTAATACACCTACAAATACTATCTAAATTAGAATTAAAAAAACCCTGAAGAAAGATGTTATTTTGAAACGCGTTGGAGGGGACCCTTTATATGATATTTTGATGTTTTTATTATTATTATTTGTGGGTCCCAGTGTAGTGCATTACAGGGCACATTCACAATATATAGAGGAGCGCAGATTTGTTTGTTTTTATGTCTAAATGGGAAACAACTTGGGAAATCCTCATTAGAGTGATCTAGGAGTATTGATAGATGATTGACTTCACAGCAGTGTGCAGAGTCACTAAGCTGCTGCAAGAGCAAATAGGGTACTAGCCTGCATAAAAAGAGGTGTTGATGCAAGGATTGCTAATATTATCCTACCTCTGTATAAATCCTTGCTTAGTCCTCATTTATAATATGGAGTACAATTTTGGACACCAGTTCTTAAAAAGACATTGTAGAACTGGAAAAGGTGCAGAGATAAAACTGATAAAGGGATTGGAAGATCTGAGTTACAAAGAGAGACTAGCCAAACTGGGTTTGTTTACATTAGAGTAGAGACGTCTAAGGGGTGATATGATTACCATTTACAAATACATTCAAGGTCAATACAAAGAACTATCCAATGAATTATTTATGCAAAGAGCTAGGCTAAGAACAAGAGGTCATCCATTAAAGGGATAGTAATACTTCGTTTTATCTTTATTTTATTTTGTAGGCATTAAAAAAAAACCTAGCGTAAGCCATCTCTTCTCAGATGTGGAATCCAGTCCATAGACCAGACAGCTAACAGCAGGGGACAATTTTCTTCCTATGAAAACAATGAAAGGCCTGCCCCCCTTGACATGTTTTTCAGGTTTTTCCCATATCTTAATTGAAGATTGTCCCTCTCTGCAATCTACCTGGGCACCTCCCTTCTGCTCTGGCTGAACAGTGTTACATCAGTAAATAGGGCGGGAGGGGGATACTTTGTCATTGAATTACTCTTGAACTACAACTCTGACAGAACTGAAATACCACTCTCCAAAGTCCAAATACTATGATGATTAATTAGAGCTGCTTTTATTATGAAACATTACTATCCCTTAATGACTGGAGGAAAAGCGCTTTCAACTAAAACAAAGACAGGTATTCTTTACAATAAGGGCTGTAAAGCTATGGAATTATTTGCCTCTGGATGTTTTACTTGCATATAATGTAACTGCTTTCAAAAAAGCAATGGATGCCTATCTAGAACAGAAAAATATTGAACATTATGATAGATGGCTTCAATGCAGATAGGTTGTTGATCCAGAGATCTATCTGACTGCCATTTGGAGTCAGGAAGGAATTTTTTTCCTTTCTTGGGGCTAAATTGGAAATGGCTTCAGAGGGCTTTTTTTTGCCTTCCTCTGGATCAATAAGGGTGTTTTTGGCATGGGCTGGACTTGATGGATGCATGTCTTTTTTCAGCCTCATCAACTATGTATGTATGTCTCCATGCACACGATATACAGATTGAGAACATAGGCCTTTAAGTCACAAAGTAATGAAAAAAATATATATATTTTTCAATTTTACAGGATTTACAGATTAACAAAAAAAACAAGCTTGAACTATGACAATTTTTTTAGCAAAGTATTTCCCAAAAAAATAACATACAACTTCTCTATCTAAAACTGCTTTCAAACATTTTGGTGGTCATAGAAGGATTAATAGTCTTGTGGTTAAGGATCTGGTATGACAGGTAGTAGACAAGCTTTACAATCTCTAATTATAATTGCATGTCATGATTTGTATAGACTGACTATAAGAGAGGTGTGAGGTAGGAAGGCCAGTGATTTAGTTGACGGGAAAGAATTACAACTTGAGTTATTATTTTACAAGGCACATATCATCTGAGTGTTACTGTAGAAAAAAATCCAAGATCCCAGTTACAGTTACAAAGTGGATGTGAGGGAGGAGTACACATGTGCATAGCTTTATGGATGTTATATTATTCTTGGACCTCAATCTGATAAATTAAACAGCAAGCTTTTTAATGTGTCAGAATGGTGTTATTATTACACTGGCAATGCTTCACTGTGGCCCTCTAGAATACTGATTCCTTGTATTTAGGATTTCCCTGCTTGAGTTAGTTAAATAAATTACTAAGCAACTTATTTTCTCACCTTCACTCAGCAGGGAAATCATAAAGACATGGCCTGTCAGAGGAACTTAAAGATACCACTGTTCTAGGTTTAACTAATATCTAATGTTCTTAGTCTATGTTCAAAATTGTGATCCACTGAAGACACCTGTGCTCCTTACCTGTGATTCCCTGGCAATCACATGGGCCGACCAGTTAATGGAGGTTGTGAGGTGCATTACAGCTTCCAGTAACAATGGTGTGATAACCACCTTGCAGACCAGGCCTGCTGAAACTTGGAAGCATTTAACATAGTATACATCCAGATTGCAGCTAGTTGCATTGTACTATGTGATGAATAGGTAAATATGCTAGAGCCCCGTTTAACAAAATACCAAAATACGTTGCTATTTTTTTATACTACTGCTAAAACTGTCACCAGTCCCTAATTCTCTGCAAAGTAATACATTAAACTTCCCAGATACCCTTCCTCCACTTCTAAAATCCCTTTCCCGGCTAAATACAAGGTCCTGTATTTCCAACAAAATCCTTCGCCTCTTGTTGAAGTCTATTTCATCCTCTGAACCCTCTTACATTTTTGCTCTTATCTCTCACTTCCTTTCCCACTGCCTCTGTTCTGCTTAAGGTTTCTTTCCATCTACCTCTCACACAACTAAAGCCATCTCTAGGCTACATTTATGTACACCTTGTTTCACTTAACCCTTTGAGTGCCAGAGGGGTACACAACACATGACTCAAAGGGTTAAAAATCACCCTGTACCCTCCATGCAACCACCTTGTACTTGCTCTGATCACTCTCTTCCTGTCTCTGTTATTAAATAGATTGTAAGCCTTTTGGGGAAGGGTTCCTGTCCTGATGTAGGAATCACTTGGCTGCATCTGTCCTGCACTAATATTGCAATGATTGTACTAAAGTTTAATGCTCTTAGTCATGTTTTATCTTTTGTATTGTACTGTCATTTTATTCCAGTAAAAGAGATTTGTACATTTATGGTAATATAGAAACAGGCCAGATTTCCCTAATCAAATATTAGTTTGCTTGATTGTAAACATGGGCGGTTTAAGCCCCATGAAACTGATTCGTTAGGAGAAGGTCTCCGTAAGGGGAGGGCACAAAATTAAAATATCTAAAACCTTTATATATTTTTATACATATAAGAAATTGGATGGGAATGTACTTGTAAAAGAATCGATTAGGGTCATACTGCAAGAGTGTAACTGGCATTTCTGGAGCTTTTAAATTGTGTTTTTGTTTGACGTATTCTTGTGTTCAAATGGTTGCGAAAGAGTGAAACCTTCCTTGTTGCACAACATATTATTGTGTCTGCATTTTCCCATGTATGAAAACGATGAAGAAAATTGTGTAAATGTACTCAATTCCATGTGCTTTGTTTAATATGTGGTGTTAAAGAAGATGTAGAACAGTGGTTGGCAACTTGAGGCTCTCCAACCAGACTACAACTCCCATCATTCAGTGGAGATGGGCCTCATGTTGTCAATCACTGGTGTAGAGGAAAGGAACACCACTTGGGCAAATGGCTTTGAGAGGAAATTTTTAATGTAAGTAGCTTAGTTGATTGGCATTATGTAGGCCTATGAGGAAGAAATTGTTTCCAGAGCCTGTTATAGTGTGGAAACAAATGAGCACATACCTCCCAGAAATTCTTAAAATGGGAGCGATAATTATTACTCCATTGGCGTATCATGATTCTAGTAACCAAGGGGGGTTATTAAACACTATTAACCCTTTGAGTGTAATTGTTTTGCAATGCATTTCATACCCTTCTGGCACTCAAAGGGTTAAAACTAGCAAAGATATATTCTGTAGAGTCATTCATTTTGTGTTTATATGATATATTTTCAAATTGTGACTAAGTAGCTTCATTTTTCTTTACAGAGTTAAATATTTTGGAAGGACAGAGAATGGTCAACTAAATCATCACAATGTGTTACAGAATTCCCAGATTTAACCCAGACGGAAAGAGCATCCCATACTTTTATCTAGTGAAAGTTTATTCTTAGAAATCAGTCCAATGTCTTGTTACCAAATAGTGCACAATTTAAAAAGGTCTGCAGAATATTAGTTCATTATATATCACTAAATGATGTAATCCATAAGGTGTCTTCTTTTGTTCCGTAGAACAGATTATAAGGAGGCAAATGAATTGTTCAAGTGCAAGCAATATGCTGTCCTATTTCATGGTGACTCTATGAAATTAGTACTGTGACCCTATTCCACTTATGGCTTTTGACCTTTAGAGTGTAACAGGATGACCAAACTTGACTCAGATAAAGAGGCTGTGTTCCTTTTGCACATCTATGATCAATGGCAAGGTTAAACAGTTACAGAATAATATTCAGCCCATTATTCCCCTTTCTTCTTCCCAATCCATCCCTGACCAATTTAGTTAGACGTAAATGGACCATTGTGAGACATTTCATCTGATTCTGAGGTAGCTTCATCTATAAAGAATCATGTCTAAAAAGAGTAAGAGTAAAGAGCTTCATGACCCCGTCATTTTTATTTCCACATTGGATCTAAAGCAACTGACTGAGGACTTGAGTATGTATGAAAGGGAGATCCAGCACATGCTGTGCTCTAATGGAAACGTATGTGGAAGAGATTACAGTCTAGATGTGGGCCTTATCTATAAAAGCAAAGAGGGCCACAGTAACAGCACCATAGCAAACAAATAAAATGTTCCATTCATTTTAACTCATTGAGTGCCAGAGAGGTATCCAACACATTGCACTTAAAGAGTTGAAAGGGGTTTTAACCCCTTGAATGCTAGTGAGTCCTCCAATGCATTGCAAAGCAATGCATTGGAGACCATGCTAGCATTCAAGGGGTTAAAAAGCTCCAAATCAATGTAAACCTGGTGATTGTTACTTGTTTCATATTGTGCAGTTGGTTACTCACACAATTTCTGCCCTTTGGTTTTATGCATAAGCCCCAGTATGATTAACAGAGAGACTGTGAAGGCTTGATATATTGTAAGCAGACAAGGTAACTTCTAGTGCAACAGAAATTGATGGGGTGGCATGTGGGCAAGAATACCTCATGCGCATACCTGGGAACTCTCCGGATTTGCCCCGGAGACTCCGGTTCTGACAGAGCTTTACCGGGTCTCCGGGGCAGAGGCAGATTCCTCCGGATGTGGAGAGTTTCTATTGAAACTCTGCCACATCTGCTTTTTCTCCCGTTGTACCTCCGTCCCCAGCCTTCTGTGTGACACATTTAACCCTCTGAGTGCCAGAGTGGTACGGAATGCATTGCTTTGCAATGCATTCCGTACCACTCTGGCACTCAAAGGGTTAATCCCCCCCAACTCTCGAGTTAAGCCCCGCCCATTTTTGATGCGATTAACGTCATTTTTGTTACCCCCTGCTGAACAGAGGACTACCCTCCGGGTAGCCCTCAACTGAAAGTTCCCAGGTATGCTCATGCGGTGTCACTTCCTCCCTCTCTTTGCCAGTTTATTTCCAGCTCCCATTCTTTCCATCCTTACTGTTTACTCTGCCGCTGGGTTCTTCTTTTTAGATATTTGAATTCTGAGGTATACAATGGATTGCATTGCAGTGTGTTGGATACCCTCTGACACTCATAGAGTTAATCATTCTCCCTTTGAATTCTTCCACCTCACGCCTATCATTTTTGTTTTGCTCTCTTTCTACTCTTTCCTTGCAGGAAAAGGGTGAAAGAACCTTCAGATCATGGAGGGGTTATTTACCTCTAAAATTCAGTAAGTTGCTTGCTGTCAGCTATTTCATCCTTCATGCCTGTAGCATATGCTGGAACCCACGGCCTTGCCCACTGTTACTTCCAGCTTGTACAAATGATAGCTAAATCTTAACTTCAAGGGTAGCACCAAAATGGCTTCTATCAGCTCCCTTGGTTGGAATGCAACCTAGAAATATGTGGCTCTCACAAACTTCAGGGGTATCATGCATATCCCCTGTATATAGGGTCTGTGCGTCACACAGGTCAATGAGATTGAACTGCAAGCTTTCAGTCATAGAGGCCTCTTTTCAAACACTGTTCTGCCACCCATTGGTCAACTGGGGCTCACAGACCAACCACAAATTCATCAGCAGGTCTGCTCCCATGGGAGCATATCTTCCAGTAAGGGTCTATTGGAGTGATAGTTGCCCTGCAACTAGCACATTCATAGCAGCCTATTTTTTTTTTTTGCTCTGTTGCAAGCACAACATGGTTTCCCCCATCCCTGCAGCATTTTTTAAGTTCACCAAGTGATAAATAAAGAAGAGACATTTTGTACTGGAAGTGTGTTTTTAGAGGCTTGATAAAACTGCCAGGTAATTAACATGTTTCTAATTTAACAGAGCCATACATGCAATGAAAAGTGGAGCGTTTTGGAGCAAACCAACGACATCATAGATGAAATATAAAAATTGCCCAAATTATATTATTTGAAATGGAATTTAACCACTTGAATGACAGCGTGGTCTCTAACACACAGTTATTCAATGGGTTGGATACCTCTGTAGCATTCACTGGGTAAAAATCCACATGTAAATCAATGTAAATGTTTATATGTTCCCCTATGATGCAGATGGTTTGACCGAGAATTGTTCCACTCTGTGGATCAGGACCAAAATCTCCATACTAATTTTGCAGAAAGCTGTAAGACTAGAGTGATTCCTTCTATCTGTAATGCTACATCCGCTTGGCAACTTTTATCAACACCAAGTGTTGCCTTAGTGTTGTCAAAACTTTGTGTCTTAGTTGTTTACTTTGAGCTAAACACAGAGGTGTGCATAACGCTATTTGAAATATTCCAGAGAATGTGGGAGACAAAGGAAAGAAAATAAGGTTTCATTCTGCTGTTGCAGTCTTTCAATAAGCCTGCCAGTGCACAGGTGCAAGAGAATTATCTTAAGCAAATCTCAGTATATTTACCCTTTGTGAGGCTGCATGAGAAATCACAGGCTGGGACAATGACAACTGTCTTGGATGGTTGACAATGAATGGGTTTTCTAACAAGAGAACAGATTCATGGAAGAAAGAAACAGGGAGAGAAAGGAAGTTTCTTTACTTCGAATTGTAAAACACCTCAACAAAGACACATTCTGAACTGCTTCAATGTGCAGCAGTTGTGTTTCTGTGAAAGTTAAAGCATTTAAAAAAGTAACATGAAATGAAAGGAATTCTACAAGAAAAAAGTTCTAGAAGTAAAAGTAGTAAATGTATTTCAGTATACCCTATATTGAGATTATAAAACACAAAGACGAATGCTATTTTAACCCCTTACTGACGAGGGCTTTTTTTACACTAGAGGACAATAGCAATTTCGTCCTTCTTAGTATGTCTTTGTTTAACCATATTTTCCCTCTAATTCATTTAGTCCACCCACACAAATTATATAGTGTTTTAAGGATAAGTAGGGCTTTCTTTTTATTCCACATTTATATGTATAAAAAAAATGAACATTTGGAAAGAAGCGCAACATTTTTATAGGTTTTCCTGTGATAATCTGTGCTTATTTGGTTCATTTTTAACAGAGACTGGATAAAAAGTATGAACTGTTGATCAAAACTCCCAAGTGTATGTTTTAAAGGGGTACTGTCCCTCTGAGGTGAAAATCCCTATGTCCTTTTTTCCCACCCTGGTGTCCCTCTTTTAGGAGATCAGGCTGTGTGGTATGTGTATTTAAGTGTATCACATTGCTCCACAGCAATAAAACTTATATTAATATTGTGTAACCTTCAGTTCATATGTTTATAAATTAGTCTGTGCAAATAAAATACTTTAGATCCCTTGTTCTGCTCCTAGTACCTTAAAAGTTCCTCATTTTTGGCTATTTGAGGCACTGGGTGCTCTGTTCTCTGCTTTTATCTTCCTCACAATCAAATTGAGGAAGAGAGAGGCAGAGAACAGCGACAAAGACGATGTATATTTACATTGCCTTTGTCATGTGACTCCAACGGCACATGTGATCACTGTAGCAGCAATCACATGGGTGGAGCCATCAGGGAAAGGTTGAAACTGACTCCTTCAGTCCTGGAGCAGTCAGCTGGAGCCTCGCAGGCATGATTACACTGCAGCCTGAGGTATGCTGCAATCATTTTACCCGTGACATACCAGAACTGTCACCCATCCTTAAAGGATGGAAATGCATGACAGCCCTGGCATGTCAATCGTCATTAAGTGGATAAAGGGATTGTAACACTTTACACTGAAAAAAAATCATATTCTTTGAGGTGGATCGTGTTTTCCAGAGACTACCCAGTATAGGAAAATAAAGATAATCCCACTACTGAGAGGTGTTTTGTACAAATGTTATTGCAGCTCATTACATTTTCTGGGTGCAGTACCTACATAGCCTGAAATTTTACAGTAGTGTTGTTGCTACAGCATGCTATTAAGGTTTATGGTCAGTTGACCATAGCGTTATATAAACTACTGTAGAAACGGCACCACCATAACAATACTCCACCTAAAAAATTCATATAAGGAGCAGCTACCAGAATGCCACCTGAAAAGTTCATGGAGTCCAGAAAGCATTTGTTGAATGGAGTCTATAACTTGGCTGGAGTACCCTAGAACACAAGGGCCCTAAAGAGGGCAGGAATTAAGCATGATCCTGTTTGAGCACAAGTGCATTATCAAGACAGTGGGGAGCTTGTTAAATAAGGCGAAACTCAGCTCCCTGCCTCCTGCAAATGGATTAAAACAATTTTCAAATGTATTGCCATCTGTTAGGAGACATATATTCTTTGTGTAGTGCTTTGGTTTGCTGTCTGTGGTTTAATCATGTTTGGTGGGTGATTGCAGCGTGTACTTTCCAGGGACCTATATGCCACCTAATGTGTTCCCAGAGACACCGGTCTGTCTACATGTACCTCCAGATAATCTAATCTAGAGGTATGGGAAGACACTCCAGGGAAAAATAGGTCCCACTAGAGTGCCTGATTGGATTATGGGGGGTTTAGACAGAGGGCAGGGGGAAGGATGGATTTGCCCTTCAGAAGATCTGGAGATTGCAGGTGGCTTTACGATTGCACTCCTCCTAAAAAAGTAACTCCCCAGATTCGTTTATTCAGATCTTCCAGCTATTGTGCAGGCTCTGAATTGATCTCCACCTTTGGAGCCAAGTGGGATATTTTGTGTGAGCACTGACCAGTCTGGAGCTCCAGGAAAACTATAAGAACTTTGACCATTCCAGCACAAGGTAGATAGCCTTCAGGATGTTTTTCTGTATCGGTATGGACCTAGATCATGCTTATTTGCTAATAAATGGACTTCGTTTTTGCCAGTTTGTTTCTGCAGATTTTCCATTGTGTTTGCAATGTGGAATAGTTTTGTTTAAAGGGATAGCAATGTTACATAATAAAAGCAGCTCTAATTAATCATCATAGTATTTGGGCCTTGGAGAGTTATTTCAATTCTGTCAGAGTTGTAGTTCAAGAGTAATTGAATGATAAAGTATCCCCCTCCTGCCTCTTTTACTGATATAACACTGCTCAGCACAGAGAAGCAGGGTGTGTCCAGGTAGATTGCAGAGAGGGACAATCTTCAATTAAGATAAAGGAAAAATCTGAAAAACCTGTCGGGGGGGGCAGGGTTTTCATTGTTCTCATAGTAAGAAGATTGTCCCTTGCTGTTATCTGTCTGGTCAAGCAACCAGATTCCACATCTGAGGTGAGCAGTGTTAAACTAAGTAAAAGGGGCAGGAGGGGGATACTTTATCATTCAATTACTCTTGAACTACAACTCTGACAGTATTGAAATAACACTCTCTGTAGCTCAAATACTATGAAGATTGATTGGAGCTGCTGTTTTTGTGGAACATTACTATCCCTTTAACCTTTTGGAAGCTAGAGGCATCCCAACACACTGAAATTCAATGGAGAAATGTCCAGCAATCAAAGGGTTAAATAGATAACCGCTTAGTAGTATTGTAGTGACATCTTCCATTATTAAAATGTATTGTTAAAGTACATATTTAAATTAGTGTACAAATTCAAGTGTAATGCATCAAAAATGAATTTGAACTACTAATCAGAGGTAACTTGGAGTTGAAAAGTGATCATTTGCATTGAGATGACTTCACACCAAAGACAAGGAGCTTGCTTTGCCATTGAGTTATCAAACTGTGTTGCAGGAATGCAAAGTTTAATAACTCGGCTCACTATTCATCTTGGCCCCGGCTTACTAAACTTTCTCACAGCTCTTTCCCCATCTAAATTAAACAAGGGAAGAAAAAGGCAATGTAATGAATGACACTTTGCTAAAAACTGAAAGAACATGCAGAAGAAATAAAGAGGTGCAGATTCTGTTCTCTTCTTTCTTATTCAGAATTCTTTATAAAACCTTCTTCCTATGCCTCCTGCTCTCCCATTCACATGTCAAATGCAGCAGTTGTAATGGGCTGAATGGGACTCCCTGGTGGGAACAGAGTGGCCTTTTAACCTGAAGTCTCAAGCTGTTCCTCTTTATTTTTTCCAGAGCAACTTTTCAGCAGATGTTTTGTGTGAGTGAAGGAATGAGCTTTCTCCACCTGGTCCTGGAGATGGCCTGGGAGTGAATTCATTTCTCTTGCTCATGTCATTATTTTCTAAGCAGTTTCTTTTGATTCAAATTGTTTCCCATGCGTGTGTTAAGGAAATAAATAAAAAAACAACAAAAATGTAATTATTTATGTATTTTACTTCCTTTAAGATTAGTTCTCACCTAAGTATAAAAAGACCTATAATAGCCCTGCATGTCCCAGCATTATCTCAGTAGGGTCATTCAGCATGTTAGAGACCTGAGCACCCTGTTGCTAAACAGAAGCCTGGCCTAATCAGGAGCTAGAGTTGTGAACAACAAATAGAACTATAAGGGAGAGACAGCGAGGCTACTGTACTAAAAATAACTTTATTTTTGCTTTTCTCAAGAATTGCTTCAGTTGTTCTTAGTTACAACTGAGGGGTAGATTTATTGGAAAAATCTATCTATCTATCTATCTATCTATCTATCTATCTATCTATCTATCTATCTATCTTTCTACTACAGGATGAAGGCCTCCTCAGAAAGCCAAGGGTATGTATCATAATCTGCCATGTTGGTCCAGGGTGGGTTGGCAGATATCTGACCCTTCGAGGGGCTAGAACCTGCAACCCTGATATTTGAGCAGATTCCACAGCTGATGCATTCTTCAACTGCAGAGGAAGCTAACCACTGATTGTCACTGATCATCTGCAGAATTTAGGTATCTAAATGGAGCTTCTAATTTAACTTTTCTGGTCAACATTATTGACATCAAGCCAAAATAAGGGTCCCAGAAGAAGTTTTGCAACACCTTGGGGATTAAGCTTTCACACCTTTCAAATCTTCCTCCTGTGGAAGAGAGTCAGTGCTTGATTTAAGTCAATTAATATGGGTCTGTTTGAAAGACATCTAGGGTATTTTAAGACACCACATTGAATTTAGATATTGGCCAAATGTAATCTCCAACACCAGCTGACCCCTTGCCATTGCATTTGGTTCTTGGCAGCATGGACTTTTGTCTGGGGATTCATAGAAATGACTTCACTTGCTGAGTTTCAAGTGATGTACAACGATTAGACAACCTCAGTGGTGGTGCTACAATATAAGCAGAATAAGCTACTGCTTTGGGCTCCCACTTGTTAAGAGGGTCCCACAGCTCTTATACAGTTCTACTATTGAATGTAAACAAAATCAAATGGCAATGTCTTGTTAGAAATACTAGTGCAGGAGTAAAGTGTGTGTGGGAGGTTGTGACATGTTAATTTTTTCCTTAGGCCCCCGAGAAACCTAGAGCTGCCCCTGGACAAACCTTTACTCCTTTCTTCATATTTAGGCCCCCCAGTCCATCTACACTTCACCTTTTTGGCTTATCCATTTCTCCATGTTACTTCTTTTTTGGAATCTCATAGTTATTATACACAATTGGCTGTCCTTAGATTCTTATAGAGATGCTTTTCTTCAACAACTTTATGGTGTTTAAAGGGATATTAATGTTTCAAAATAAAAGCAGCTCCAATTAATCTTCATAGTGTTTGGGCCATGGAGAGTTATTTCAGTACTGTCAAAGTTGTAGTTCAAGAGTAATAGAATGATAAAGTATCCCCCTCCTGCCCCTTTTACTGATGTAACACTGCTCACCTCAGAACAGAAAAGTGGTGTCCAAGTGGTTTGTAGAGAGGGACAATCATCAATTAACATAAGGGGAAAAACCTGCAAAACCTGTCAAGGGGGGCAGGGTTTTCATTGTTCCCATAGTAAGAAGATTGCCCTTTGCTGTGAGCTGTCTGGTCTGTGGACCAGATTCCACATCTGAGGGGAGGTGGCTTACACTAGGTAAAAGGGGCAGGAGGGGGAAACTTTATCATTCAATTAATCTTGAACTAGAACTCTGACATTATTGAAATAACACTCTCCATGGGACAAATACTATGAAGATTAATTGGAGCTGCTTTTATTTTGAAACATTACTATCACTTTAAATAAATCACCTATTGAAGTTGTTGTCTACTTTCGGTATTTGTATCTGTGCCTTATGTTAAAAAAATATTTTTGTTAAAGTATAGACAATGTGAATTTAACCCTTTAAGGACCAGAAGCATCCTACTCATTGCTTTGCAATACATTGTGTACCCGTTTGGTCTTTAAAGGCTTAACCTTTTGCGTGCCAGAGGAGTGTTCAATGCATTAGTCTACAATGCAATGCACCCCCTCTGACACTGAAAGGTTTCAATATTAAGAACTTGTGTGATATGTAAGGTCAAAACAAAGGCTTAATGGCTAGTACAAGAGTTAAACTTGATGGATGGATGTCTTTTCTGCCTCAATATATATAATACACACACACACATATACTAGCAATGTGGGACGGCGTTGCCCATCATGTTATGACCATTGTGCATACGTGTGTGAAATGAACACACACTGATAAATACAGACATATGCAACACACAGGCAGAAACATACACACAGTGAGCGGCAGAAACATGCATAAGACATACACACACACACACACACCGGAGATGCACACATGTACACACACGCAACAGACATGCGCAGACACACATGTGCACAACAGACATGCTGACCCACAGGTAACAGACATGCACAAACACACACACATGCAACAAACATTCAATTTGAGGTGGGGCTTAATTGTGAGTGGGGGCGGGGCTTAACATAAATGTGGAAAAGTGTTAGGAATAGGCTAGGGAAGGAGGAGAAGTGGGAGGAAAATGGAAGTTTACAGTGTGAGCATTTGGTGTACACTTCCCCCTATGGTGCTGGTGTGTCTTGAGGGTAAAAGTTGATACACAACCCTGTGGCAGTCAGTGGGTTAAGTGTGTACCTGATGGCTGCCTGTCCTCTGTCTTGCATGGCAAATATTGAGAGTCATTAAATAACTGAGCAATGAGGGCTTACCTTAACCCTTTGAGGCTTTCTCTTCTATGTGTATGTCTCCTGAGGAGACATAAATTATGCATTGAGGTTTTCTCTTATATATATGTGGCCATAACAGTGTTAGATAAGATAGTAAAAAAAAAGAAAAGGAATCATGATTGAACCACACACCAAATGCTTGAAATGATTGCAAATAAAGATAGTCCCTTTACTGTTGTTGGGTCAGAGATGAGCATCATGTGGCCGGTCATCTATTTTGACCTGCTTGTTATATAAGGTAGACAAGCTGCAATTGTTTGTCAGAACTTTGTGAAATGTCATGCTGGAAATATCTTTAAAATACTTCATTTTTGATGAGATCTGTGCATTGTTTAAGGAATAGTAAAGTTATATGATGAGAACCTGTATATTATAGGGATTTTTCTGCTGTGAAAAATCATGGCCCTCTCACTGTTGGGAGAGATTTAGTTTCAATGTTATAATTATTTAAACTTCTGCTTTTTTATATTAACAGTGCCCTTTGGTGTCAAGAGAGCTCACCTACAGTTCACCTGGTTCAATGACAGTTATTATTTTGCATTCTGTGGGAGAGGGGAGCCTGGGTATATTCCAGCTTCATTACTTCCTGAGAGTTTGAAATAGATTCCTGACAGTTTGACATTTTATAAGCCAGCAGTGAGAATGTCTTTATTTTACTCAACAGGAAAATCAATACATGCTTTTTTTAATAATAAAGCTTTACTACTCCTTTAACTCCTTGAGGATGAGAAGGGTGGACAACACATTGTGAAGCAATGCATTGTACATCCCTGTGGTACAAAATTGTATGATTTTATCAGAAGAAAGAACATAACTGTCAACTTAAAAACCATACTATATACATGAATAATGCTAGGCCTATGTGCAAATATTCAATGTGGTAAATAAAACACGTACAATAAAACATAAATCCATTCTAGTGGGATTGATGGTGGGCACGGCTAGACTACTAGGGGTGGAAGGAAGTGTATGTGTATTATTAATTAACCTCCCAATAAATCATATGGGTTAAAGAGGACTTGTGTTAGGGTGGGGAGGATGCTTGGGTGCACATAGAGATACTACGGAGGGAGGGGGTGGTCTTATCTGGCTGGACAAAGTAGCCTTGGAGAGGCCATTCTGATAGTGTCTAATTGCACAATGGCTGTTTGCTGTGCTATTTTGGTATGTATGCTAAACTAGAAATGTTTGTTTATATACTGGCTGGTATGTGGTAGCAGAAGTTGAACAAAGGTTAGAAAATATCCTTCTTTCCTTCACTTCTGAGTTTCCATTCTAATTAAATGGTATCTAGGCCTTATTTTGTACTCCAGACCTTCATTGGTCTGTGACTGTACAACAATTCCATGCTCAATCAAGTCCCAAAATAGATTTTTAGACCCTCATCTGCCTAACGTCAATTTACTTAGCTACGTTCACCAAATTTCATCACCAAGGGGAGGACAGCAGGGTAGTCTATGGGTGTTTCAATGTGTTTCTTTCCTCTACACCTTGTTTAAGGCAAAGTAGTAAACAAGGTGTAAAAGAAATGGTGCAATTTCATGCCATTTCGGTGGGCAAGCTATGGGCCAGGCAAGTTCTAACAGTGGAAGAGATTTGTCAGCAGTATGCCCTACAGTGCTCATACATTGAAGTGCATATCCTGAAAGGCAACCACTCTCCTTATAGGCTAACTTGGATGGAGCTGCACTGATGAAGTCAGATATTCACCCCTCTGTGATTTCCAGGTATATGAAAATTAAGATAAAGAAGTGCTATTCTGGACAAAACAATTGCACCAAAGGGGGAAATTAAAACTCCCATTGAATGTAATAGGTATTTTAACACCTTGAATGCTAGAGACGTTTCCAGCTCATCGAGAAGCAATGTGTTTAGCATTCAAAGGGTTAAAAGCCCCATTTAAATAAATTATCCTAAACCAAAGGTCTAGATAAGGCACCCTGACAAAATAGTGACAAAATACCAAAATTGCATCTATGTATAGTCAATTTTATACAACCACATACAAACAAAAGAAAGGGGGAGAAACGATACAAGTCCCAAAATGATTTGTTATCACCCTAACCAGGCAGACTGCAAGTGCTTCCAATGCAAAAAAAAACAGCCGATGGCATTTCATCATGTATGGTAAGCAATTCAATTACCTGTGTTATTAAGAAATACTGTTAAAAAAAACCCAGCTAGGTGCTAAGTTTGCCCCATTTGAGCCCAATGAAACACATTACAAAACGCCAAAATGTACCACTCAATTCCATGTGTTAGCACTAAGATATGTTAAGGGACCCACTTTAATGGGTGAAAATCTGCACCCAGTTCTTCTAGGCGCAGAGTCCCTTAACGCATCTCAAAAGTGCTGACGCAGAAATAGAACCTGAAAAAAAGCACATAAAAACCTAAGTCACCAGTGGATATATTGATATGAGGCCCTAAGACCCATATCAATACATCCAACGCAATCCCAAAATGTGTAAATTGTTAGTAGAATGCTTATCCCACTTGCACGCGCAGGGTTAATCCAACTAACTTAAAAAGCAGCCCATGACAAGAAACACTTATCAGTAATCCTGATGTCCTGCGGAGTCTTCAGCACCCTGGTCAGCTCTATAAAGAAGGAGAAGGACAGTGGATGATAGGTAAGCGCTACAGTTGTGGGTATTAGGCTAGCTTTAGGATAATGTAAGGTTACCGTTTGGGAGGGTGACTGTGTGTTAAACTCATGATCTGTTCTTGACAGTGTGTTAAGCACCGATCGTTAACTCTTTTCGTTTTGATGTTTCCATTACTCACGTTATTTAGCATGCATTTTGGGAACTAAAAACACATAACATACATTTGGCCACAGGTCAGTTTCTGTGGCCCAACGTCTGATGTGGATTCATTTGGCAGGGCAATTGAATACCGACGTAGACATTTTTTTTTTGTCCAGTAGCCAGTTTTGCCCTAGCACAAGTTTTAGTGGGATTCATTGAAACAAGGCCTAAAACTTTAAATGCAATGGTGTAAGAATGAAAAGGGTAAGAAAATATATGTGTGTTCTCCTATAAACCCGTGTTGGGTTGGGTCGAGAGACTTCTTTATCCTGTTTTTCTCATTTATTATTGGATGATACATGGAGTCTTTGGATGAATATTTTCTACGTTTATGTAACTGTTTCATATGTTATACATTTATATTGTATTTTACTGAGGTTGTGATTCACTCTAATATATATAATTTTTTGTAGCAGGTGCACTTTATTGACATATGTGTAGCATTCATATACCATGTGTCCATTCATTTTGTTTTATTTATAGGAGAACACACATATAACTTTTACCCTTTCAGTCTTACACCATTACATTTAGAGTTTTACAGTCTGCCTGGTTAGGGTGATAACACATCATTTTGAGATTCAACTCCCCCCTTCTTTTGTCTGTATGGTTGTTTTTTAATTATTTTTAGTTGACTAAACAGAGATGTATTTTTGGTATTTTATCAAGAATAAACGGTATTTTGCAATTTATTTTCTTCCATCTGAGTGCCTCTATAAAGGGTTGCTTTGTGGTCTGTCTGACACTCCTGCTTTCAGGGTGCTTTATCTTGATCTTTGGTTTAGGATGGTTTATTAACCCTTGAGAGCACTGCACTATTTTAGTGGTAATGTATCTATTTCTAGTACTGACTTTATAATAGTGCAAGTAATTTTTTTTTTGTGTACTGACTATTTAAATAAATGGACACTTGCAGAATCTTTATCTACCCTGTTTGGTGTATTTGGCTTGTTCCAGAATAAAATGTCTTTAGCTCAATGAGTACATTAAGGCCATATTTAGTAAAGAAAGAGCAATTCTGAGGAAAACCAAATGCACCACAGGGAACACATTCTGGAGTAAACCAACTGCACAATTGGGCACAGATAAAAATTCTGGCTAGATTAAATTGGGCCTCTAACTCCTTGATTGCTAGAGAGGTCTCCTATGCATTGTGAAGCAATGCATTGGATACCTCTCTGACATTCGATAAGTTAAAAAAGCTTTATTTAAGTACATGGGAATTTAGGAATTTTATCTGTCCCCTATGCAATTTAGTTAGTCTAGAATAACTCCAGTTTGCTTTTATAAATATGGGCCTTAGTGGATACTTAACAGTGATAAATATTCATTAATGTTACATATGTAATGCTGACTAAGGATTGTTGGTGCGTCATTCCTGAAGCTGGTTAAACCTCCACCTAAAGATGTGACATTCTGGGACCAATTAATAATGCCTCCCTGTGCTCACTCCTACCCCCACATGCACCTGGTGTGGTCAGGGTGTAATATACATACATACATACACAAAGAAAGACTAAGTCGTGTTATGACCGACCAATTACACTGGTCATGTTGGATGTCAACAACGTAAAGGGCCTTTGCCCTTCACACAGGACTCAGTTTGTGAACTGAATGTCTGGTGTGTTACAAAGACTTGTTGTTAGAATACAGTACCACTCTTGTTTAACGCCCCTTTGAGCCGAAGATCCAAATTTCCCTTCTGGTGTGCAGAGTTAAGACACTGTATGTGGTTGTAGGCCTCTTCTGTTGTTTTCAAGATTTCTTCTCTTTTTTTATTTTTTTTATTTCAGCCTGGTGGCTTTAAATTAGTGTCTTGTAATTGAATTCCAAACTTGACAGCTGCTGAGTTTAAGAGTATGTATCAGGTGAGCTTGTGCATAAACCACAATGGTGGTAAATTCTCTGTGAAAACACAGCCCTACTCCAGTCAGTTGCTATTGTAAGTAAAATAGTTTGAAACAGCAGCCCCAGTTAGAGTAGTTTAGGGAGGTGCAGTAAAATAACATATTTCCTGGCACTCTTGTAATTTCTTTTTAATTTAAAATGTGTTAAAGCTTTTGCAGATTTAGAGCTTGAGAAGACTAAATATTAAATAGGCTCAAACAAGTTAACCATTCCCTGTGAAACAGCAAATGGCAGTTATTTTTTATTTTGATGTTTGCATTTAGTTCAGACCTTATCAAAACAAGCAATAGGTTTCAAATTACCTGAATTGCTCATAAGGGTCATTTGTCTTTAACAGATTATAAACTGAAACTACTAGATATAGTCTACAGCAGAGATTAAATGAAAATGAAAAACATATAGCCATAACCTACTACTATGTACCTAGGTAAGTCATTTGGTTAAAAAAATTCTGACCCCCTTATCATTAGTGCATAGTTCCCCTTTAAATCATAGACATAGGTAAGTGACCTTCATATAGCAGTTTGGTTTATCAGTTTATATATATTTGTTTACATTATATCTGAAGTTACCTATATTTAGTATACTCCATTTTAGTTTTACTTTAGTTCATACCTCCTCAAAAATATATCCCCAGTCTGAATAAAAATCCCTATATGAATAAGATTTACTCATGGATTTATAAAAAAAAATAAGTTGTGTGCTTTCAGTGTCAGTTTTTGACCCAATGGACCACTGTTGCTTTTCATATGTTATATATTTGATGCTTTTGTGATGATAATCTTTTTATATCTCTGTATTTGTAATATGCATTTTAATCAATAAAGCTATTTTGAAAGAAAGAAAAAAAAAAAAGATTCACTCATGGTATCATTTCACGTAGTAAGATGCCACTGGCCAGATTACAGCAAACCTACAGTACGATGCAGTAACATATAAACAGGTTTTTTTTTTTTTTTGCTGTTTGAAAATGTTTTCACTAGCTACGTCATTCTGATAAATAAAATAAGAGCAACATTAATCCAATAAGTATATATTGTAAATCCCCTTTAAACTGCACTATGAACCATACTGGCAGGGAGGTGAAAATTATTTTTTGTAAATGTTCTATCACTTTGAGTGCTAGATAGGTCTCCGAAGCATTGCTAAAAACCATGTGTTTTGGAGACCGCTGGATCATCCAAGGGATTAAATTAAAATCCGTCAGCTTCAGGGTGGGCTGATTAGTTTTTGATGCCTTCTCCCTGCTCTTTAACATCCGTATACCCATAAATAAATATATAAAATATAGGTTGTTCTATATATAGTATACACCTATATTGATAGACAGATAGATGTAGATAGGTGTAATGATGGTATAATGATGGAGTTAAATATAATATTTGTAGTATATTTCTCAAACTGTAAAGTCTATGACATGACAGAGCTAATCAGACAGCTGTAGGGTAAGCATACATATGTACATCAAAGCTAGTGCAGAGAACATTCTAAAGAATCATCAAAGCAATGGCAGATTGTGTCATGTGGTAACCATGTGGGTCTATTGGTAGAGTCATGGAAATCGCTGTCTGATACTAAAGGAAGTCTGGAAGATTGATTGTCAGTTATTTCAGCAGCACAGCAGATAATGAACTTTACATAATTTCAGGAAAGTGTGAGAAAAAAAACATATAATGGGAGAATATTGCAGCTATGAAAACATTTTTTTTTACTTAAAATACATCAACCTCTAATTAATTTTCTAATGTTAAAAATGTAGTTCCTATGAGAAATAATAGATGGAAAAGGTCATACACATAACATTTCTCACATTTTCTGCACAAGGTATAGGGGAGGCATCCTGGGCTTTTTTGTATCAGTGTCTTAATGATGGCAGAGTGCGTGCACCGGTATGCACTAAAACAGTAGTACAGGTTCCAAGCTCAGAAAATTAGTTGCACCAGCAGATTTGCATATTTTTCCCTTTGTGACATTGAAAATAAAATATAAGGCCATATACTAAAAGAAAAAGATAAGCAGTGCTGTCTCTGAGTGCATACAGATTGTCTGGATCCCTGGAAGCTGTGGTGCAGGGCTGATCGCTGGGTTTGCTTACAGTAGCTCTCATTAAAGGGATACCTAGAAATATGCAAAGTTATACTATCCTTAAGCGCAATAAGTCAGCGGTATTGAAGAAAAAACACATTTTCGGCAGGACCAGAGGACAGACAGAGCAGATATCTTAGAGGAAATGTACCAATGAATCGGCGCTGTCTGTCCCGTTCACTGCCAGCATTGGTGGTGATGTACGTTGGTTACCTAACGGAAGCTCCTGACCACTCAGATGCACAGAGCTTCTCTTGTACGCTCTGTGCAGCCCGATGCTACAGAAGATATGGTTTTTCTTCGATACCACTGATGTATTACACTTAAGGATGGTATAACTTTGCATATCGCTAGGTTAGTAATCTATTCGGGAGGCAATTTTATTAGGATGAAAGTTCCGCTTTAAAATGTAACAACATATATATGTAGGGTTTATCTTCCCGAGTAAAAAAGAGTACTCCTACTGCTGAGAGGTATTTTATTGAAAAGTTATTGCAACTCAAAATTTTTTTTAGTTACAGTATTTCTACGGCCTGAAATTTTACAGTGGTGTGGTTGTTGTACCATACTATGGACAGTTCTGGCAAGTTGACGATAAACCTCCATGAGGGTGGTGTAGCAACAGGCAGTTGCTATATTGCACCTAAAAGAAAAAATCAAGTTTGTGCTTCAATAACTTTTGAATAAAAAATATCTCAGGAACGGAAGTACCCTTGTTTTACCCAAGAGGCTAAATGCTAAAATATATCATTTTCATTTATTAATTGTTAATATCCCTTTCAAGGCCCTCTCCTGGGCTTGGCAAGAGACCTAGGAAAGTATGTGCAAGGTATGGGAGCATATGGGGCACTCAGATATTATGAGCTGCAGAGAACTGGGTTTAAGCTTTATTTGACTGGTTCCCTGTTATCATATTAACACTACATACTAGGATTCCACAAATGTACCTAGACTGATAGATACTACACCAGCATTGGGGTGTAATCCAATGCTTTCTCTCACATTGTGGAGGCCAGTTTTAATGCCTCTGAAAAAAGTGAGTACCATTCTTGTCATCTGAGGTGTTTGGTGAAGGTCAAAAGAACAAACAAATAATGTGTTCACTGCCTCTCTTTAGTCCTTTTTGTGTGTTTAATATTTAATGGAAGAATCCAGTCCATTTTTAGATGTACAACTGAACTCTGAGAAACTGCAAGTGACAAATAATCCTTAATTGTCATTTTGGGGTAACCTTTGGTGATTATGGGAGGAATGCAACCACTATTTACAGTGTACTTTTGATGGCAAAATAATTAGCACCAAAATGTTATTGAATTGTGTGTTTTTTTCTGTATTTTTAGGGAATGTGTTTCAAAAAGTGGGCGTGGCCAAATGTCCACCATTTTGTGAGATAATTAGCAATTGCTCCTAATTTAGCAAAGCAATTAGCACATATTTTCTCATCGTCTGGCTAACTTTGCCTTTAATTTAAGAGCATGTGCTATTCAGTATCAAGCCGTTAATAGGTCTCTTGCAACCGCAAATAACATATAAATTTATGGCTTTTATAACACAGCGAATGTTCCACTTTCTTGCATTCCACCACCCTATGCGTTTACAAGTTTGGTTCTTCTTTTTCCTACAATTATAGGAATGTATATATTTTTCTGTTTTGCAACATTCCTGTTTTGTTAATATTTTCGATTCACTTAGGTGTTTAGTAGCACTCTTATTTTTCTTTGTAGCCAATTACTATCATAACTGCAGCTGTCCAAGGCTGGAGCAACATTTAGGTTGTACAACCCCTGGAAAAGCAGATGCGCAACAGAAACAAATGCCTTTCATTATTGGTTTCATCTGTATACCTTTATGATCTGATGGAGAAAAACAGGGTTTCTAAGCAACTGGAACCTAGTTTGCCTTTGACTTAACCCTAGTATGCTTGAGACCTATCCATCACATTGGAGGGTAAAGGGGCAGTATATGATTTAAAATCCTCAGACCATAAAATTGCTCTACTTTTCATGGTAATGTCCCTCCCTGTGTCCTAGAATTCAGCATTAGCCGAAGGTAAGTAAAGAAATGATACATTAAAGTGGACATTTCACTTTAAGACAATATTATTTTGTTTTACAGAAAATTTAAACCTGCCTTGTATTAGCCATTTCCTAAAAAAGAATTCATTTTTTACACATGAAACTCTATTTTGGTGACACAGTGTGGTATTTATGTTAATTCCCTGCACAGTATGCTAATTAGTTCTGTTCAAGGAAACCTTATTTCTTGCTGTGGTATTAGAAATACCCCTCAGCATGTGGGCTCTGTCTAGATTCATTCATGGCTCAGTGTGTGGTAATATTACCCCAGAATGAAAAATAATTAGTCTAATATGGCAGACTAGCAGATTATCATATACCACCAATAAATAAAGGCTCGTTTCTCAAAAAGTATTACAGTATTATTAGCACATTTTATATGCAGTTTTTAATTTTGTTTAAAATTATGTAAACCCATCTTAGGCTGCCTCAGTGTGCTGCATATCCCTAGTTCTTGAAGGGTTAAATTAATGATTCCTCAAGATACTCTGTTATAAATTCTTTATCAAGGTCCCCTTCTTAATTTACCATGAAGCCATGCATTGGGTGAGTAGGTCAGAAACTCAGTATAAAAGATATCAAAGCTAGCATTCCTTTTTGATGTTGGAGGGAAATGTTTGGGATGGTTGAAGGCTTTATCAATACAATGTTGACTGGTGAAGTGGAGAATTGGGATTAATTTGAAGACCTCTGAGATGTAGATCTCTGGGACTCTTAACTCTATGGATGCTAATGGTGTTTCTAGTGCATTCTAAAGTGATGAACTGGAAAAGGCTCTAGCACCCAAGGGGTTAAATTACATGGAAAGATTAACATACTCAACTTCTTGTATGACAGAGTGGTCTCAACTCATTGCTTCTCAATGCATTGCTGATCACTCCAGCATTTAAGGGGTTAATGGGTAAAATCATTATTTTGCTGTTATTTAATGAAGAACAGGTTTGTATGACTGCACATCTATATAATGGTACTACACAGCCTTTATTGATTAAGTGCAAGAAGAGTGTCCAATGCATTGTCGCTGGCACTCAATGGGTTAAAGGATCAATAAAGTGTTACTGTGGGGAAAAAAACAAATATTATGGGGGTTTGCTATGCTGCTGGGAGATGATTCAGTTGAAAGTTATAACAGTTCAGACTGGAGCAAAGTGTTGTTACTGACACCATCTCTAGTTCCTATGTTATTCTATGGTGCCAATGCAATAAGATTTCTTCAGCTTTGGAGATCTTCGTGCATAGGCTCCATAGAAAAACATAGGAACTGGAGAAGTGAGATCACTGGAGAAATTATCTCCACTTTATCACCTCTTTATTACACATAGTGAATATCCCCCCAAATGTGTCTCCTATCAGCAGGAGTATCCTTGTTTTACTAAGTCAGAAAAGACCAATAATATTAGACAGATGAAAAGACGTGTCACTAAAAGTTCTTTAACATGGCTATCAGACATACTTATGTATCTCATGTAGAAATGTTAACAACTAATCACAACTTGCTAATAAAATATTTAAAACTGTTACTTATACAAGGACAATGCAGAACTAAAAAAGTCTCTAAAGAGTAGATTAATGTTTGAGTGCCAGTGTGTGGTATGCAATGCATTCAAAGGGTTAACGTGCATAAGACTGCATGGATGGCGTTCATTTTTAAGTGCTAAATCTTTTTCTGTGTTCTCCATTTTGTCTGATTCTTGCAGTATTTTGGATGCATATGTCTCTATAGGCCATTCTAGCATTTTCTGTGAGTCCACTTTTAATCTGCTTCAAGAGTAATTAAAATGCATTGTATACCCCTCTGGCACTCAAAGGGTTAATTTAACATCTCAGTCATTACGTAGTGTCAGACAGGAGTTCAATGATTTGAGTACCCATCTTGCAATCAAATGGTTACTAACTAGGCTCAAATCAGTAACAACTGCATTTGTAACCTACATCTGAATTAATGACATGTTCATATATATATAATTTTAATTTCATTACAAAGGTTTGCTGTTTCTTTAACATTTTGGCTTCTATGTATCAGGGACATGTATTACATACATGGAGATACATACAGTAGTTATGTAGTTGATGAGGTTACCTCCCCCAAAAACAAAACAAATGTCAAAAAAAAAAAAAGTCCATTCCCACCTCCCGCAGCTGTTTTTTCAGTCACTGTAACAGAGTGTCAGTGGCCGGAAGTGAGCCAGCATGCTGCATGCTTGTGTGTGTGGGAATCAGAGGTGTTAACAGCTGAATCTAGAACAGAATGTGACAAGCTACATCTAAGGTAAAGCCTCCCAGCATGTAAGGGCATAATGACTTCTTGAGAGGGGTATGATGACATTTGGTGCCCATATGCACTTCCTTCACTTGGATTGATCTTTGTATGTATATTTTTGTACTGCTGGTGTAAAAATCACACAGTGGTCCATATGCACACAGGAATGTGGACTAATACAGGGCAAACCATCGGGAACAAATAAAGATTCCCAGGAATTTAAAGCAGAACTTTCAGGTAGTAATAAGTTGCCCTTTCAATAATTAAACATATGGCGACTAGTATCATAATAGATGTATTACCTCTAAAGAAATCTTTCATCTTCGGAGACTGAAGGCCAGGTTAGTGCCGTCTGCCTGCCTGCGCTGTCAGTTCTTCCGGTTACCATGTGGCACGCTACAATGCTTCTTTGAGGAGACCGGGACTGACAGCGCAGGCGTTCAGACAAGATGTCTGTGCTGATGTCTGGCTTCCGATCTCCTAAGATTAAGGATTTCATTAGAATGTGGCACTTTACAGAGGTAATACATGTATTATGATGCTAGTCTCCATATGTTTAATTATTAAAGGGTGACTTATTACTACCTGAAAGTTCGGCTTTAAAGGGGCATTTTAACCTTTTGAATGCTAGAGAGGTATAATTGTCTCATATGATTCAGTCAGTTTGCGCTTAAATTTCACATCTTTAGTTGACTGAATATGGCTTTTAACCTTCTGAGTGCCAGAGTGGTGCGCAAAACATTGGGAAGCAATACGGTGGGTACCACTCTGCCACTCAGATTAAGAAGTGGAGCAATTCTTGAGCAAACCAAATGCATCAAATGCAAATTCCCACTGATTTAACCCTTCGAGTGCCAGAGGGTAGGCAACACATTGCTGGCACTCAAAGGGTTAAACTCAAAGGGTTAAATATGGTTTAACCCCCTGTTTGTGTTGGAAACCTCTCTTTAGCATTCAAGGGGTTAATTAAAAGGCCCATAAATCACAGTAGAATTGTAGTCATTCTGTAGGGTGCACTAGGTTTGTGCCAGATTTACTTAGAAGTTATTCTTGCAGAATAATTAAATGATTTAACCCCTTAAGGACCAGATCGGTGTGCAATGCATTGCATACCCCTGTGGCCCTTAAGGGGTTAAATGGCTTAAGGACTGCAAGAGCCATCAGAGAAGAGGAGCTCAAACTTTTGCTTGAAGTTCTTAAGACGTCAGCAGCAGTCCTTAAGGTGGTCATCGTTGATCAACCTGAAAGAGTTAAAGGCGTCATTAAGATTGGGCAGGTCTACATAGTGCATCTGTTATATTTCAGTATTCTTTGATTTGTAGTTCAACAGTAATTTAATTATAAAGTATCCCTCTCCTGCCCTGTTTACCTCCTGTATGCCACCTCCTCTCAGATATGGAATCTGGTCATGTGACCGGACAGCTGGCAGAAAGGAACAATCTTCATGCACTGAGTATATGGAGAACCCTGCCCTCTTGACAAAGGAGAGCAGGATTTTCCTTATGCTCACTGAAGATTATCCCTCACTGCTCTCCAGCGTAAAGAGGCAGCATTACAAAGGTAAAAGGGGCAGGAGTTGATACTTTATCATTTCATTATTGTTGAACTACAATTGGAGAATATTGAAATGCAGCTTTACATGGCCCACTGCATATGAGGATTAATCATAGCTTCATTTATTTTCAGCCATCAGTATTGGCAATGACAAAATCTTTGACCATAATAAGTGAGTATTCTGGAGATTGGGTCCCTGTCTTTCAAGATGGAATAAATACTGTTTCTGCTTATCGGCAAGGAACCAAGTGGCTTTCAAATCTGCTTTGAACATGGCCTTTCAAGTCTCAGGTCACAGAATGGAGGTTGATGTTACAAAGAGTACAAGAGTTATGTGCATATATGTATGTATTATATGTATTTGGGGGGGGGGGGGAAAGGAGGCCTTCATCCTGCAGGGGATAATGGCTGCAGCTTAGCTTATATCTATGTGTGTATATATATATATATATATATCTTATATAATAATTCACTAAGTTGTGTGTAACGCCCGACATGCGCAGTAGACACTGCTGCGCGTGCGGCAGTCATGCGCAGTACAGACTGCCTGCGCCGTGGCTGATACAGAGCTGGGCGCGACCGGCTGCCCCGCGACCGGCTGCCAGAGGCACTGTGGCCTGTGTAACGGGCTGTTCAACTAGTATATATATATATATATATATATATGCAATAGATTCTTCAAATCATTCTTTTGTTTTGCTGTAAAGGGGCAATACATTGGGTGAAAGTACAATGGCAATATCGAGCAAAGTCATGCATTGAACCTGTTTATTGTTCCTACGCCTTTCTAATGTCCATTTCCTAAACTATGTACACCAGAATTCCTCCCCTATGTGGAGGACTGTGGGGAAGACTGTGGGTGTCCTTGTTTACAGTTATGCACTAAGGAAGGACAGAGGAAATGGAATGAATCTATACCATCTCCCCATGAATTCTTTGGTGATATTTTTATTGCACCTTTATCCCTTTAAGGATCAGAGATGCAGGGTTGAATTTCTGTTTAGGTAAAGTAGGAGACTGCCAGAGCTCCAAATATTTAGAAGTGTCTCAACTGTGCAGGCCACACCTATATTTAAATTGCAGGCTTGGCCAATGCAATTTCAATGTCCCTGCACCAGTTTAAATACCCCTTTACTGCCAATATTAAACCCCTTGGATGCTATAGAGGTCTCCAGCACACTGCAAGCCAATACAAAAGAGATCTTTATAGCAGTCGATGGGTCCATTTTTTGTGCTTGCATGTTATAGAACTCAGTTATTAGTTTGTGTCATGGAACTGTAAGTATGGTAATGTGAAGAGTGGGGTATATGGCCATGGGTGGAGCAAAGGGTACCTAGGGACACCTGAGATGTAGATTCAGCCTTGCAGAAAAGTGTGCAAAGCATTGCACATCAAAGTGTCAAACTAACCTCTGGTCCTTAAAGGGTTAAAAAAAACTCATTTTCAAATAACAGTGTTTAGAACAGTGAAATAAATTCTTCCCTTAGGACTGTATCTGGGTAGCTGAAGATGATACATTTTGGACCAAACATAAAGCTTAACTGGGGAGGAATGAAAACTTCCATTAAGCAATGAGACTTTTAAACTCTTGAATGCTAGGTCTTTAACAAAGCTTCAAATGCTTTGAAAACCTCTCTAGCATTCTGGGGATAAAAGTATGATTCAAATCAATGGGAATATTGACTTTTCACTTGTTCCCTGCTTATGGTCCAGTTGGTTTGCCCCAGAATTGCTCTGCCTAGGGAGGCCTATGGAGGCCCAAGCCCCAGGTCTTTTTCCTATTTACAGATATGAATCTGTGAAATATGCATTATATACTTCTCTAGCATTCAAGGGAATTAAAGCAATGGCATAACTAATGGGTGAGGGGCTCAGGTGAAAGAAAAGTATTCCCCTCACCCCCCCAAAAATTATTTATATATAAAAGTCTTCTTTTCACCCCCAAAAATGTTATATATACACATCTTCAGCAGTTGTTAATCCACTGCAGGATGAAGACCTCCTCAGCAAGCCTCCAACAAAACCTGTCCTGTGCCTTTTATTGACCTTGTGAACCAACAATTTCATCTACCCAACTTGTCTTTGGTCTTCTTCCTGGGTGTTTAGCATAGAATGGAGTCCATTCCAAAATCCATTTGATCCATCTTCCATCAGGTCTTCTTGCTATGTGGCCTGTCTATTTCCATTTCAGATGCATTACTCTTTCAGTGAAGTCATAGACCTTTGTTCCACATGTTTTTCAATCTCTTTTTGTTATGTCTCTGCATAAACTTAAGTTTTTGTATGGATTTGGTATTCATTATCCATGTTTCATAGGCATCCGTAAGAACTGGGAGGACACATTGATCTGAAACCTTTCACTTAAAACTTTGTCTTAAAGATGTTACTACTAAGTTTTCCAAATGCTTGCCATTCCAATTTTATTCGCTGTTCAGTTTCCACCATGGTGTCTCCATTTGTTGACATTTCCTGTCCAAGGTAAACATAATGATCAATTTCTTCTAGTTCTTGTCCATCAACTGTGTTATGGTAAATTTGCTAAACACGACTTGTGCCTTGTTGGGTGATTTCCTTGTCACGATGCACATTTTGTAGATTAAACTGTGGAGATCACTGGACAGGAAACCAGTATGATGTATGTTGTGAGAAATCAAATTATTTAGTGGCATTCAAATGGAATGGACAGGACTGACCCATCAGGCCTATGGGCGGACAAACTGAGGAACTCCAGCTGTTAGACTACTTTAACCTCAATTGGCCAAAAACAGCTCAAGGACTGCATGTTGCCTACACTTGTTTTATCCACCTCATCACAGAAAGGGGCATTTCAACCCCTATTGCAATGGTTCAAAAGCTGGGTTTTTTGGAATCCCAGGATCCCCAATTCAACTGGACCATAAGCAGAAGACAAATAAAATGTCTCAAAATTTCCATTGAGTTAAATGTGTCTTTTATCTCACTGAATGCTTAAGAGGTCTCCAACACATCTGAAGAAGTTCAAGGGGTATCATAGGAAAAATGTAAGTAATGTAGGACAGTGGCACAAGACAGTGTGTGTGTGTGTTCTTTGACTACCAGTGAACAAGACTGAGGTGTCAAACATTAATGCATGGTTCTATGAGTACCAGTGGACAATAGAATAGGCTGGGTGGTCAGATGCTGACTACCAGTTGAATAAGACAGGGGTGTCAGACAGTTTAGGTGTGGTTCAATAGCTACCAATGGGACAGTGGAACAAGGCAGGGATGTCAGACAGTGTATGTCTGATTCTATGGTCACCCCTAGTGGACAGGTTAACAAGGCTGGGGTGACAGACCATTTATATGTGTTTCTGTGACCACCAGTTGACTGTGGAGCAGGATAGGGTGTAAGACAGTATATATGTGTTTCTACGACTACCAGTGGATTGCTGAACATGGCTAAGGTGTCAGTGTATATATGGTCCTGTAACTACTAGTAGAACAATGCTGGCGTGTCAGACTGTGTGTGTGTGTGTGTGTGGTTCTCTGATTAACAATGCACAACAGAACAAGGCAGGGGTATCAGGCAGTGCATGTAACTAATAGTGAGTGGACAAGTGTGGTTTTAAGTAATGCAATTTTGTTTTCAGTTTTCAGTTAGACTTAACTAATAATATGTATTATAACCTAGACTTAAAGTTGATCTTTCACCTTAATTCAAGTTCGCATATTTGAAAACTGCAGTAAAACTGCCTATGTGTCATGTTAGCCAAAAGAACAGCAAATGTACATTAATGAAATTTTCTTACTTGTTACTATATCCTAATGTATGCTAATTGTGATACCCACGCTGTAGCAATCATATGATAATTAAGCTTTTCAGTGACGTTTCCTATGCTAATTAAACCTTTCAGTGACGCGTTATATGCTATTGAAGCTCTATGCAGTACCAGGAGATTTTTACTTCCACTTTTCCCAGAAATAAAAGTGTGAATATCTCATAAACTATACATCTGCTGGACTTTTGGTTTTGACACACAGGCAGATATGAATGAAGTTTATAGGATTTTTGTTAAAAAATACAAAATATCTACAATCCCAGTTTTTTTTAAGGAATTATAATGCTTAATTTTCCTTGATGACATGTTTCAGCCAGATATATTTAACTTATTGAGGAATTAAATCAAATATTGCATATGTTTTTTGGGAAGGTGTGTGTGTATGATTTTCAAGTACTTCTACCAGCCAAAAAAATCCACCCAATATGGGGGAATATTGGTTATATGCATTACTATAAACTAATTTTCTGTATGTTTGTATGTGTGTATGTGTGTGTGCGCGTATGAGTGAAGGTGTAGGACAGTTAAAGAATAAAACTTTTAACTGTAAAAAAGTTGTGTGCAAACTACAAGAGATCTATCTATCTATCTATCTATCTATCTATCTATCTATCTATCTATCTATCTGTCTGTCTGTCTGTCTGTCTATCAAATCCCTAAGGAGAGGTACATTATCAGTTATCCGAGAGATTAGTCCAGAGAGCTAATCCAGAGTCCTTCCCTGCATTAAAAACTGCATTAAAAACTGCTTATGTGTCATATTAGCAAAAAGAATAGAAAATGTCCCGTTAATGAAATATTTATACTTGTTTCTTTATGCTAATGTATGCTAATATCACAGTTTATACTCTTTATCATATTTTATTTTTAGTCTTCACAGTATGATGTCCCTTTCTGAGCATCTAGCCTTTGAATTGAATTTGAGTTACATGATATTTACCTCCTATGTGGCCTGTACTATCAACTAAAGAGGAAGTGACAGTTGGAGTCCTGCTGTTTAATAGGGCGTCTAGTCCCTGATTGACTGAGCTTGGAATATGTATCACTAACAAGATTTCTATTACATTTTCTATATTAAAAATGTCTTCACATTGCTGCTGAGGATTAGTAAAGAGAGAGATAAGCATAACAATCGCCTCTGACTTTCCTTCACCAAGACAGGAAAATCTTTGAATTGTTGGAATATTGTTTCCTCTTTACAGTACAGTGGAATGTTCCCCAATTGCTCACCATTTGTTTTCTGCATAAGGCCCTTAGTCTAGTCTTCCTATGAGGTAAATCTGTCCCTTACAATGTTTATCTTGCAAGTGTCAATGTTCAATATGTTGCAGACAAGCGGGTGGATAAATTCATGCATAATTTCAGAAAGAAATCATTAAGCTTTTTTTTCTTATTCTACGTTTTAGCTTTTAAGATGCTTTTTGTATAATTTCAGATATTCTTCTTTGTACTTACCATTATTGTTTGAAGTGATCTGGAAAGGAGCCCTCCTCTTTCCTGGGTTTAGATTATTCAGTCTTACAAAGCTATTTCACAGCTCAATAACTCCAAATCCTCTTTGAAATAGTTGGTTGAGTAAAATGTATGAAGAGCTCTAGTTTTAGCATGTCCTGGGCAGAAGTAAAGCGAAAGCTGCCACGTCCATTAAATGAGTCACTGTGGGCTTATATTGTAGTCTAAGGCTAAAGTGAAAAAGTAGAAATCAAAGAATTCAATCATAATTCCATATTGAGATGAAGTTATGCTGCACAGCGGGGGAATCATTGAGGCTGAGCCATAGATGCTTAATTCTCTTATTCCATTTCTGCTTAGATCATATCCTGGCATATCTTATGCTGTATTCCTATTGTGCATAGGGCCATATTCATTAAGGTAAAGAGGAGCAATGCTGGTGCAGACAAAATCACCATAGGAGAGAAATCAAAATTCCTATTGGTTTAATTGGGGCTTTTAATCCCTTCATTGCAAGATAGGTCTCTAATGCATCACATCACAATGAGTTAGAGACCTCTTCAGCATTCAAGAATTTAAAGGGATAGTAATACTTCATTTTGGCAGTAAATAATATTGAAAGTTTTAAAGAAATAAAAAAAAAAAGCATCTATATATTTTTTCTGCAACTTGCAGCGTTTAGGAGCAATTACTTTCTAAAGTTTACCCCTCCCGCCCCTTTTATACATGTCACAGATCAAGCTGTCAGACTTGGATTCTGGTCTTCAGACCTGAAGGAGCATCTGGGAGAGTCAAAATAGGAGTGCATACCTAGGAAATCTTCATGAGGACAGTCTACAAAGTGGGCATGGTTTGAGGAAGTAGACAATGCTCATTAAGATTTCCTTGGTATCCACTCCTATTTTGGCTCTCCAGATGCTCCTTCCAGTCCGCAGACCAGAATCCAAGTATCACAGCTTGATCTGTATTGTGCATACAAGGGGTGGGAGGGGTAAACATTAGAACGCAAATGCTCCTGAATGCTGCAAGAAAAAATACATAGATTCTTTAATTTATTTCTTTAATACATACAAGATTATTTACTGTGAGAATGAAGTATTACTATACCCTTAAAACTCCCACTGAATTTAGGGATTGTTTATTTGCCCCCCATGGTACAGATGGTTTGTGCCAGAATTCCACCTTTTGTTAATATGGCCTTTAGTAAAGGATTTAAAAAGGAGAAGAAGAGCACGTTTTGAGCAAAGCTACTGCACCATAGGAGGCAAATAAAAATTCCCCAAATTTCCACTGGTTTCAATGGGGGTCTTAACACCTTGAATGCTCAACAGAACCTAACACATTCCAAGGCAATGCAATGGAGACCTTTCTAGCATTCAAAAGGTAAAACGTTAATTTTAATAAATTGCAATGTTTGTGCATTCCTTATTATCTAGCTGATTTTCCACAGATACAGTCCACTTTTCTCATTGTACATTATCCTCACTATTATAATAACAACATGCAGATACATCTAACCCACCAAGTGCCTTTTTCCTCAAGTTTTGTTATGGCAAAATATTGTCTGACATATCATCTTCATACCCTTATGTTGGGTTTTAACGTCTTCCGTGTTATAAAGGCATACCTAAGAGATCTAAGGAAAGCTGGTATGGAAATGACACCAAAAAGTGTGAAAGGTTTAATCTGGATAGAAAAAAGAGGAAGGGTGAAAGGTGGGGTTTACCCCCCAAAATAGGAATAACTGGAAAAGAAGTGAGCATACCGGGGTGGAAGAGTGGGTGGACTACTCTGGGGTTCTCCAATACGTGTCCAAAGGCCAATACTGATATTTCTGGTGCTAATTCAGAGAGTTCCAAAGTATATACAATGAGGTCTGCAATGCATTGGAGACATCTCTAAAATCCATGGAGCAATGTAAGGTCAGTTATTAGATCAGTCATTTGAACTGATCTACTTTTGCTGATGTTGTCACTTTGTTAACCATTTAAGGGCCAAAGGGTTTTGCAATGCATTACAAAGCAATTTGTTGCATGTATGTATATCCTTATTTATATGGCGCCACACAGTGTACACAGCGCCTTACAACATTAGTATGTTACAATAAATAAATGGGGATAAAAATATGTGTCATAGTCATAGAAACAATTGGAGAGAGGTCCCTGCCACAAGGAGCTTGCAATCTAAATCGGTAATAGGAGGCAGACAATAGGGTATGAGGGTGTCAAGTGCTGTGAGTTCAAGTGCTGAGTTTGACAAAAAGGTAGTGCATACATAGGGAGAGAGGTAGGGAGCAGAAAGTAAAAAAGGTTTGAGACAGGAGCAGGCAGAGGGTGTGGATGGTGTAAAAAGAAGGGGGCTGCTGGGAACATAAGAGGATATGAGGAAAGAGATGTAAGGGGACTGGGAGCAGAGCATTGAAGGTAAGAACAAGGACTTTGTAATTGATACCTTGCTGAATAGGGAGCCATGTCGGATATCTAAGAATGATGTGAGCAGGTTCAGTTTTTGGGGAGAGTGGAGCTGAGCTAAAGACAGATTGCACAGTGGAAAGATGGGAAGCCGGAAGGGCAGTTAGTAGGACATTGCAATAGTCTAAGCAGGACAGAATGAGGACATCCATAATCACAGAAAGATGAGAATGATTAACTGTATCAAATACAGAGCATAAATCAAGTAATATGAGTATAGAGAACTGGCATTTGGATTTTGCATTCGAAGATCATTAGCCACTAAGCAGAGAGTCCAAAACATTGTTAGATTTGAGGAATTTGGTTATTTGGGAGAAGACAAGGTGTTGTAAGAGTTTTGAAGTAAGACGTAGAAGGGAGACACACATGCACACACATAGAGGACATTAATGTTTGCAAGAATAGGAACACATAGTGAAGGAAATGAGGGTTACTGAAAACAAACAGGGTTCATTCTCAGCCTGACAACCATTCCATCACGTTAGTCATTTATTGTGAAGAGTATTCTTAGGACAGTAGCTTGAGAGTGAGCCTTGTGGCATAGGGAACAGATGTGGATTATCCTGCAAGGACTATAGAAACAACTTTGAGTATTAAAATTGTTTCATTTGGGGGAGTTGTCCACATAGTGGGTTGGTCTGCTTAGGGTTACGGAGGAGGGACTGGGGAAGGTGAAATAAGGGAATGAGATGGCAGAGGGATCAGGGGCTCTTCTTGAGGAAAGTGAGACTGAAGAACAGAGGATACCTGAATGAGTGGAGGACTGGCATGATTTACAGACTGGGGATTTGAGACTGACAAATGTCTAGAGAAAAGTAATTTTTTAGGGAACTCCAATCAGTAACAAAATTGAACTGAGCTAGTACAGAGGCTGCTTTAACTGAAAAGGATAGAAGATAATCGTAAAATGTAGACCCATCAAACTTGTAACTGAGGCCCACTGGCAGTTACATATAATGAATGATCCTATTTTTGCTTCTGTTGAGGAAGCACAGGATCCCTCTGAAAAGACTAAATGATAAAATCAATTCAGAGATGGAAACTTAGCCTATGGTCTTAGATCTTAAGGGTGACGGAGACGTCACCACAACTCACTGCTTTATTCCCTCCTGTGACCTGAGCATCCAACATGAGGCCCGTGGGCCAAATGCAGCCTGCCTGAAAAAATTTACTTAGTGTGGATTTATTATCTTGAATTTTCTTTACATATTTAAAATTAATTCAAAACTGCCAATGTTATGTTAACTAAAATTCCAGTAGATGAAGAGTTTACGAGATATTCACACATATTTCTGGGAAAGAGAAAGGGAACAGATCTTTATTATCATATGAAACATCACTGAAACCTTAATTAGCATATGACATGTCACTGAAAATACTTCACTAGTATATCTGGGCAGTGTTATCTGTACATGGATTGAGAACTGGTTAAAGTGATAGTAATACTTGAAATTCAATACATTTAATTTGGTAGATATTTAAAAAATACATTAATTGCGCCGTTTCTGATCTCCCAAACAATTATGGTTTGGGAGGGATCAGTCTGTATAGTTCCCCTTCCCTCCCCTTGTGCTGACGTCAGCTTTCAAACTTTCAGACAGAGATCCCAGTCCATAGACCGTCCTGCGGCTTTTCTGCAGAGCCATGATCGCGGTAGTTACAAATAAATACTTCATCTGGACGGTTTACAACGTGTGCTTGCAAACCAGGCACACATTGTAGACCGTTCAAATGAAGAATTTCTTTGTAACTACCTCTATATAAACCCTTGGTTAGTCCTCACCTAGAATATGGAGTACAATTTTGGGCACTGGTTCTTAAAAAGACATTGTTAAACTGGTAAAAGTGCAGACACAAGCAACAAAACTGATAAAGGGATTGGAGATTCTGAGTAATAAACAGAGACTAGTTAAACTGGGTTTGTTTACATTAGAGTACAGCCGTCTAAGGGGTGATATGATTACCATTTACAAATACATTCAAGGTCAATACAAAGAATTATTCAATGAATTATTTGAGCAAAGAATGAGATGTCATCCATTAAGACTAGAGGAAAGGCACTTTTGATTAAAACAAAGGCAGTGATTTTTTTACAGTAAAGCTATGGAATTCTTTGCCTCAGGATGTTGTGCTTGCAGATTATGTAACTTCTTTCAAAAAAGCAATGGATGCCTATCTAGAACAGAACACTATTAAAAATTATGGCAGATAGGTTGTTGATCCTGGGAACTATCTGACTGCTATTTGGAGTCAGGTAGAATTTTTTACCCACTTGGGGCTAAATTGGAAATGGTTTCAAGGTTTTTTTTTGCCTTCCTCTGGATCAATAGGGATATTTTTGGCATGGGCTGGAATTGATGGAAACGTCTTTTTTCAGCCTCATCAGCTATGTTACTATGTTAAAACTTAAATGAAAAGCTTAATTAGCATATGATACATCAGTGGGTGCCACAATTAGAATGCATTAGCATACAGTAAAACGCCTGAATATCTCCTCAATTGTACATTTGCTGGTCCTTTGTCTAACATGACACAAAGGCAGCTTTTAAGGCAGTTTTCAAATATGCAAACTTGAAATAAAGATGAAAATTCCACTTTAATTAACTGTAACTTAAGACCTAATTCCCTGCCTGCCATTACTGGACAGTTCACAAATAGATGTTTATTAAATATGAGTGTTGTCTTGATTTATTCAATAAATAAATAAAACAATATTGTTGAATAGCTGACAGACTATAATTCACTGTCGTTATCAATAACAAATTAACGCGGCCCTTACATATATGGCTTCCTGATAAAAAACGTGGGCACGCCTGTTACCTAGTAAGATAATGACATGAAGGAGCAATGACACGATGGAAGGACAAGTTGCTCAAGGGATCAAGGAATGTGGGGGAATTAAAAGGTATAGTTAAAGGAGCAGTAAACTTTTTTAAATGCAAATGTATATATTGTAGGGCTTTGAGAGATGCATACTTCCAAAGTTATTACAGTTTAAATACTTTTTTTCTTTTTTTAAATTAACAGTGCCCTCTAGTGGTCAAATTACAATTAGTTATTCTATTCCATTCTAATGGAAAGGAAAGTCAGTGACACACAGTTCTCCACAATATGTGGTAGAAACTGCCCAGTCACTTCCTGTCAGAACTTGCAGGAAGTAAACTCACAGGAAATTAACTCCCTGATTATTCAAACTCTTATAAATTTTGAATAAAACAACTGACAGCAGTGGGACTACCATTGATCTGCTCAGCAAGAAAAGCTCTATAACATATGTTTTAATAAAAAAAAGTTTACAGCTGCTTTAAGAACACATGTATGTGTGTTTTTTATAATATAGGAAATGTTATATGAAATTGTTTTAGAGAAAGGTTGGACTGTCGTCTGGAGATGAGAAATTCTGAGACTGGTACAGTAGGGCCTCAGGGAATGTGAAGCACTGAACAGGATGCTTATATATATATATATATATATATATATATATATATATATATATATATATATATATATACTACTTATTAGTAAATAACTGAGGATTTAGTTTCACAATTTGGCCAAACCATATTGAGCTTGCCACCCCATCAAGGTCATTCACTATATGGCAAGTCCTACTCTAATACACCTATCAAACCCTGCAAAACACAAGACATACAACTGATTAAAAATGTTTTAATTGCTTTTTAATTGCTTTTAATCAGTTGTATGTTTTCTTTTTTAATTACAGAATTGTTCGACCGAATTGAGGGTTCGATGGTGTTCACTAAGCTTGACCTGTAGGCCGCTTACAACTTTGTAAGAATTAAGGAAGGAGACAAGTGGAAATCGGCATTTAATTCTTCCAGTGGACATTATGAATATTTGGTAATGCCATTTGGTTTATGCAATGCTCCGGCTGTCTTCCAAGAATTCATTAATGATGTACTGAGAAAACTAATGCAAAGATGTGTAGTGGTCTATTTGGACAATATTCTCATACATTCACCAACCTTGGCAGCACATCGAGCGGATGTCGCGTTGGTCTTGCAACGATTGAGGGAGAATCAGTTGTTCTGTAAACTGGAAAAATGCGAATTACACAAATCCCAGGTGACATTCTTGGGTTATCTGATTTCCTCATCTGGGCTGGCAATGGATCCACAAAAACTTTTGGCAGTTCTGCAGTGGCCCTGTCTGGTGGGCATATTCTTGGAATTGGTACCACATGCATTTCCAAGTGAACGAAGAAAGGTAGATTTCATGATTTCACTTTTGTCTGGTAAGGGCACTGGCATGGGCCAATCCTTTGTGGGAAACAGGAAAACCCATTGTATCTAACTTTACGGAATTTGTGGGTGAATTTCGCAGGGTCTTTGATGTTCCAGCCCGAGCAGTATCCGCAGCTAAACAAGTTATGACCATACACTAGGGTGCACGTACGGTAGCTGAATATGCTATAGAATTTTGTTCCCTGGCAGCTGAGGTGGGCTGGAACAATGAGGCACTTGTACTCGCATTTTTGCAGTGACTGAGTGACTCAATTAAGGGTGAAACGGCAGCCCATGAGCTGCCGGAGGAGCTGAATGAATTTATTACCTTCTCGATTATAATTGATACCAGACTCAGACAGAGACCTTTGTTCAGAGAACGTCTGCGTAGGCCTGACACCTCACTTTACTCTCCCACCTAGTCCTCTCTCGCCTCCCATGCCTCCTGGTTCTAAGTCCATCAGGAGTGACCCTATGCAACTGGGGTTCACGCGCCTTTCAGAGAAGGAGAGGGCTTTCCATAGGAGAGAGGGCCTCTGCCTATACTGTGGTAAGGCAGGTCACTTGTTGCGGTCTTGTTCCATCTGGCTGGGAAACACTTGCACCTAGAGTTGTGTCAGGGACAGACCCTGGGTGGCGTTTCACAGTCCGTGGATCATCTGCAAGGGAAACCCATCCTTGAGGTGATTGTATCTTGGGCCGCATCTTCGGTAACAGCTCCGGCCTTAATAGACTCCGGAGTCACGGGGTATTTTATGGATGCTGAGTTTGCAGCCAGCATGCTATTCTATTGGTGCCACATTCCTTTCCACTGGCCATTGAGGCTATTGATGGGAGACCATTGCAACTGTCACATGTGACACATGAGACTTGTCGTTTGTCTCTAAGGGTAGGGGCTCGCCACATGGAGACCCTACAATTCCAAGTAATAAAGTCTCCTCACTATCCTATCATTCTGGGGTTCCCCTGCCTACAGACACACAACCCCAGGATAAATTGGCACACGTGCAACATTTTGTCTTGGTCTTCCTACTGTGCAGAGTCCTGTCTACAGCAGCCTGCCAAGATCCTTTGTACCTCTTCCTCATTACCTGCAGAGTACCAATCTTTCAGTGAGGTATTTAATAATAAGTAGAGGCTAGTACACTGCCGGCACACAGACCATACGACTGTACTACTGATTTGATACCAGGTGCCATACCTCAAAGGGGGCGAGTGTATCCTCTGTCGGTGGAGGAGAATTGGGCTATGGAGGATTATGTGACCAATGCCCTAGCCAGGGGGATTATTTGCAAATCCTCCTCACCTGCTGGTGCAGGATTGTTTTTCATAATGAAAAAGGATGGGGAGCTAAGACCTTGTATTGACTTCAGAGGGCTTAATTAACTAATGGTCAAGAATGCTTACCCCATGCCTTTGATTACAGAATTGTTCGACCGAATTGAGGGTTCGACGGTGTTCACTAAGCTTGACCTGTGGGCCGCTTACAACCTTGTAAGAATTAAGGAAGGAGACGAGTGGAAATCGGCATTTAATTCTCGCAGCGTACATTATGAATATTTGGTAATTTCGATTTATGCAATGCTCCGTCTGTCTTCCAAGAATTCATTAATGATGTACTGAGAAAACTAATGCAAAGATGTGTAGTGATCTATTTTTATAATATTCTCATCCATTCACCAACCTTGGCAGCACATTGAGCGGATGTCGCGTTGGTCTTGCAACGATTGAGGGAGAATCAGTTGTTCTGTAAACTGGAAAAATGCGAATTACACAAATCATATATAACTTAAGAAAAAAATGAAAAAAATGATAGATACTTATTAGGGCACATTTAGTGACAGAGTCAAAACTAAATTAGTTTACAGAGTAATACTGCTTGCGGTGAAAGTACTAAAACGTAACTTTTAATACAACAAAAATCTTAAAACTTTTTTAAAAACAAAAATGAGCGTTAACAGAGCATTGGGAAAGATCCCTGAACACAGGAACATATATTTTAACCAATTCCTCAATAGTGTCCAAGAGGAAATAGACTAAATATATGTGCACTAATTATATATACTCATCTAGATCAACCAGTCTATCTTTAACATCATTCAATCTGGTAAGTAAAGGCTGACTTGCTTATATTGCAGCAATATTATCCCCCACACACACTCGAAGGGTTAATCTCAGAATTATAACTCCTAATATGTCCCCAATATTCAGTGGCTATTAATAGGCATATATTGTTGCCAGTATGCCTACAATTATGGGAAATACAAATTCCTTGTGTAACAACTGAATTAACCCCACTCCAAAGGGTCAATTCCAAAAGGTCACTCCTGATGTTATCCCCAAAGCTCGGTAGTAGCTACATTGAGTTAAAAAAATATATTATATATCGGCACTCTGTATCTATGTCAGTCACGCAGCGTATGCGGACCCACAAAATACCTCGATAGACTGAAATTGTTTGCAACGTTATTAATCTCAATCAGAGTCCAATTTCTAAAGTTACTTCTATCATTTGTGTATTATGACAAATATTACAGAGTGCCGAGATTAAACACCGACTCGCGTTTCACCAACAGGCTTTTTCAAGGATCCCTAGCTCTCTAGCTCTCTAAGCTGGTTCTACCACCTTGCTGCCTTGGCGATCCGTGGGCAGAGATTGTAGCTCAGTGTCAGCTCCTGGGTAATGGACTGTACACTGTCCTCACACCTGTCCCTGGGAAGGTTGGGGAAGTGTATTCGCTTTTGTACTTTTATCTTAATAAACTGGTTAAATTCCCATGTACCTGTGTTGTGTGTTTCTTATCTTAAGTGTACCGTGCCAACCAATAATTTTGATTGTTAACCCTTAAGTTGCCATAGAGATGTGCAGTAGATGTGATCTACAATTGTTCTGGCACACAGAGGGTTAAATTCTCTGCTTTCATGTTATTTACTTAAATAACAAATACCTCACAAGTAGCTGTATGACTGTTTTACATATACAAGATTCAGAAAGTTGTTAATGTTACACTAGAGCTTTCAGCTTATGAAAAGTTAAGGTTATTTTAAAGCTAATGAAAAACTACCAATATGTTTTAGTAGCCATTTGAAATAAACCATTTCTGAGAAATTAATTTGTTGGTTGCACAGTGCGGCACGTCATGCTAATTAGTTCATGGCTGGACCAATATTACCACATTTATGAATTTAACAGAGTCTACCCACTGGGATCACCATTAACAACACAGCTTTAGTCTTGAACAGAAGTAATTTGCATTCTGTTCCACTGATTACCATAAAGTGTCACATTGGCTAATTTCTCAAAAGTGATTTATTTTACAGAAGAATAGCTAGTGCAACTTATAGGCAGGTTTGAATTATCTATAAAAGAAAGTGTAAACTTGTCTTGTAGTGACTAGTCCACATACAAAAAATAATAATAATGATAATAATTGAAAATATATCAGTCTTAACAGACATACTGTCAGCAAAGCTAACATACTAATATGGCTGTTTGAAAATATATATAATTCTGGCCACAAATATGTCATATGGAACCTCTGAGTGGTTTTTGCAAGCAATTCAAATTGCTGAAAATTGTATACCACACACTTGGGTTCAGATGTGGTTTAAAGAGCAATAAAAAGGATTTAAGCTGGCTTCCAACCAACCTGAGGTCTGTTAAACCAAGTGCAGGCCTGTGGACTGGAACTGAAATAGGGTATTCACAGGAATACAGTGCCCTCTAGTTCATAGTCCTTCAAAAGGCAGTAATCATCACTTAACCCTTTAAGGACTAGAGTGGGTGTGCAACACATTGCTATACAATGTGCTGATCATCACTCTGGTCCTTAAAGGTATTAACCACTTGACTGCCAGTAAGGTATCCACCGCATTGCTAATTAAGGAACTAGCAGTAGCAGAACACAACAAGCCCCCACAACTTCAAATGCATCTAGTCAGAGGCTGGCCAATGCTTCACCTCTTCCATCTCCTCTAAAATCAAATGAATGTTGAAATATTATCTTTTCTCTTGAGAACTGAAATGAACTGTGCCTTATCATCAACAACTGCAGTGTGCACAGTGTGTGTGTGTGTGCAATGAAACATTGTGAAATAGAGGAAGAACTGGGAGGTATTGTAACAATTAACACACCTGCACTCTTATTAAGGAACAAGCTCTTCTGCAACCAAACACCTTGACCCTTAGGTCGGAAATGTAAAATCATGTCCCAATTCATCAAGTACTGTGCTGCACTCTGGCCTTTGTCCATTCAGCTAACGACACATAATGCCAAGAAGACTTAATAAAATAATGAATACTCCCTGCCTCCAGTTTGGCATAGTTTGCAGGATGGATTGTCTGTGGATGATCCTTGATACCCTTCTTTTGATTGCTCTCCACGACATTGCCATGTGGGGTCAGTGCACCACCCAGTGTGCAATGGGTAGAGATGAACTAGCAGGTCATCACATCTGCAGACTTGCTATCAGCTTGTGGGGAGGAAAAGATTACACACCAGTGGAGGAAGAGGACCCTGAGGGTACCGGGGTGGGACAATGTGTACATTTACCCACACCTGGAACCTAGCACAAGAAGGCATTGATAACACAGGTGTTATGCTCATCATAAAACTATCAGGCTGGGTTTCTCTTGTCTTCCTCTGGCATTTTCTCAACTGTTTTTGTGCCCCAGGGGAGGACAAGGGGCACAGTGTTTTGCTTTCACACGCTTAACCCATTAAGGATCTTTGACGGTCCTGGTGCATCATGGCTGGATTTGCTTTAAGGACCAATGACGTACATTCAAGGAGTCCGGAATCATAGTCAATAAAAAAAAAAAATGGTCCGTGGTCTTTAAAATGACCGCCGCGTACATGTGCGTCTGGTCCTTAAGGGGTTAACATAAAAGTTATGGTGTTTATGCTGCACGTGCTATATGAGGGCAGATGTGCAAAGGTATTCCCTTCCTTTCCTCTTTTCACTACCTGATCACATGTAGAGCACATTTTATTTACTGAATATTGCACTGTGCCTGTCCCATGGAAAAATATTCCCACCCCCACGATTTCAGTGAGGGGAGAAGAGGAGAAAAATTACCTTCTTCTCCAGCAGCACCTTCACTGGCTTTGGCAGGTGCTGCTGTCTTAGCATCAGCACTAGAGCTATGACCAGCAGTAGTGGCAGAAACTGGAACCTGTTCTAGTCCAGTGTCACTGCTTTATGAACCCAATCCCATGGTGTCAGTGGTGGTCTGTGGCACTCTAGCCTGCTCATCATCATCCTGCTGCTGAGACAAATGAATATGAACAGAAATCACAGCAGCAGCAGCAAACTCCACAATGTCACTGTTGGTGGTGGTGATGCCCATTCCCAATTGAATTTCTTGCTCCTTAATTTTCTTTCTTTCTTTCACTTTCTGCCACAAATGCTCTAATACTCTCTTCCACTCCCGTGGCTCCACCACCCTCACTCTTATCACTACCACCAGTCTCTTGCTGCTCTATTGGACTGTTTGGTGATGGCAAAAGTATAGAGGGTACCCTGCTGTCACAGTTGCCATAACCTCATCATAACCTCATAAAGAGGTACAATGACAACAGCAGCAGGCCCAGGCAGCTGACCTGTGCTGCTCATACTGATGCCTAGTAACCTCTTCCCTGGTGGTCCAGTGGCATGACAGGAGAGGTCTGTGCCACTTTTTGCACAGACTTCTATCAGCAGCTCCCACATGGTCCTCTCTCCGGTAATGCAGAGTTCTGGTAGATGATGTCATCTCCCAGCGCTCTGCATTACTAGAGTGCCAGGGAAAGAGAGAGAGAGCTGCTAATAGAGGTCTGTGCTGAAGAAGGCACAGACCTCAGCTTGTTGCTGGTGACAGGAAGGGGGTGGCGGGGCCTCTGGAGTGACGGGCCCAGTCGCAGGTGCAACCCCTATTGTTCACTGTGTGGTGACATGATGTGGAAGGATTTCTCAGATCTCTCCCACTCCTAGCTGGGCAGGAGTGGGAGTGATCGAGAGAGCTTCCACAGCATGCCACCAATCCCTCCCACGCCTGTCCAGTAGTTTAGGAAAGATGGAAGCAGGGGAACCATGCTGACCCCCTGCGTCTGTCTCATTTGGTCTCTTATCCAAATCGATCCCCCAACACAAGGCCTGAGTTTAACTCTTTGAGTTCCAGGGTATATTTATATGAATGAATTAATATGTTTATTTATATAGCAATAGCAACACAAATTTATCCAGTGCTTTACAATTTAAGGATTTAGACAATACAGGGTTACAAGTGTTTTGCAAAGTAAACACTGGAAGTGAGGTCCCTGTCTGAAAGCTTGCAATCTCAAGTGAATAAGGGAGATATATAGTACTGTGCAAAGGTTTTAGGCTGTAAATTAAGAATGATTTTCAAAAATAGACAAGATAATAGTTTATTTTTAGCAATTAACAAAATGCAAAGTGAGTGAACAGTAGAAAAATCTAAATCAAATGAATATTTGGTGTGGTGTGATATATAGTACTGTGCAAAGGTTTTAGGCTGTAAATTAAGAATGATTTTCAAAAACCAGACAAGTTAATAGTTTATTTTTAGCAATTAACAAAATGCAAAGTGAGTGAACAGTTGAAAAATCTAAATCAAATTAATATTTCGTGTGACCACCCTTTGCCTTCAAAACAGCATCAATTCTTCTAGGTACAGTTTCACACAGTTTTTTAAGGAACTTGGCAAGTAGGTTGTTCCAAACATCTTCGAGAACTAACCACAGTTCTTCTGTGGATTTATGCAGCCTCAGCTGCTTCTCTCTCATCATGTAATCCCAGACAAACTCGATGATGTTGAGATCGGGGCTCTGTGTGGGCCATACCATCACTTCTAGGACTTCTTGTTCTTCTTTACTCTGAAGATAGTTCTTAATGATTTGGCTTTATGTTTGGGGTCATTGTCATGCTACAGAATACATTTTTAACCAATCAGATGCTTCTGTGATGGTACTGAATGATGGATAAATATCTACCTGTACTTCTCAGCACTGAGGAGACCATTAATCCTGACCAAATCCCCAACTCCATTTGCAGAAATGCAGCCCCAGACTTGAAAGGAACCTCCACCATGCTTCACTGTTGCCTGATGACACTCATTCTTCTTCCACTCTCCAGCCTTCGGCGAACAAACTGCCTTCTGCTGCATTCAAATATTTAAAATTTATCTCATCAGACCAGAGTACCTGCTTCCATTTTGCTGCACCCCAGTGCCTGTGTTTCTGTGTATAGTTGAGTAGCTTGGCCTTGTTTCCGTTTCGGAGGTATGGCTTTTTGAAGACCACTCCTGACCAGACGTCTCCGGACAGTAGATAGGTGTACCAGGGTCCCACTGTTTTCTGCCAATTCTGAACTGATGGCACTGGACATCTGATTGTGAAGGGAAGTAAACAAGATGTGTCTTTCATCTACTTCATTAAGTTTCCTTGGCCGACCATTGCGTCTGTGGTCCTCAACATTGCCCGTTTCTTTGGACAGCACATCTGAAAACCCCTGTCTGCCTTCGAATTTTTACCTGGGAGAGACCTTGCTGATGTAGTGTAACTACCCAGTGTCTTGTTGTTCAGTCTTGCCATGGTGCAACCTTGTTAGCTGAGTTTGGCTGTTTCTTATCCAGTTTTATTCCTCTAGAAGTGTACCTAGAAGAACTGATGCTGTTTTGAAGGAAAAGGGTGGTCACTCCAAAAATTGATTTGATTTAGATTTTTCTTCTGTTCACTCCCTTTTAATTTTTTAATTGATAAAAATAAACGACTAACGTCTATTTTGAACGCATCCTTACTTTACAGCATTTTTTCACACCTGCCTAAAAATTTTGCACATTACTGACTATAATTTTATATTTATTTATATATATATATATATATATATATATATATATTAGATATCAAAATGGTCAGGAAGCACTCTCATCTAGGAGGATGAAAACCTGGATGCAGCTATGTGGCCCAAATAGGAATAAAGAAATAACAGCAGCAGCAAGATTTGTTATAGGTAGAAAAAATCAAGGTTTTATTGTCAACGTATCAGCCAGGCAACCTTGCCTTTCTCAATACAAAGGATTACAGTTTATAATATGTCCCCTGTGATTAAATACGTGTATCAGAACTGGCATCTTAAGATGGTGACAACATCATCACTCATGGTCCGAGCTAGTCAGCACTGTGTTGAAATAATAAAAGCAAATGTAAAGGGGACACATTATGAACTGTAATCCTTTGTCTTGAGAAACGTGGATGATAAAACCTTGAATTGTTTCCCTTTCACAAATCCTGAGAATGCTTCTGCTGTTGTATTATCTATCTATCTATCTATCTATCTATCTATCTATCTATCTATCTATATATAAACAAACTGGTGAGGAAAGCACTCACTCAGAAACAACAAAATGCCCAGGTGCACAATCCCTATATTTGTATAGAGGATAAGGAAAGGATGGGGCAGCACCCGTGGGACTTATTAATAGGTTTATTTAAAGAAAAAGTGCTATGAACATGGTCAACGTTTCGGTCCTTATGGACCTTTCTTGAGAAAGGTCCATAAAGGACCGAAACGATGACCATGTTCATAGCACTTTTTCTTTAAATAAACCTATTAATAAGTCCCACGGGTGCTGCCCCATCCTTTCCTTATCCTATATATATATATATATATATATATATATATATATATATATATATTATATTTTTTTTTATGTAATAAAAACATTTCCATTACACATGCTTCTAAAAATTCACAAACCAGGAAACCCAGGCAGATCAATAACAAACTCAACCAACGATTTACCATTGATATGGAATCACTCTATAGCAACATACCCCACCAGGATGGATTTAATGCCTGCCATCGATTACTGTAATCACAGGCCCAAAGCCAGAAATACAGCCAACAGATTATAACTATATTGACATAATTTCTCCTCACACACAATTATTTCTCCTTTAACCAGGACTTCTACCTGCAAATAATGGGATGTGCCATGGGCACAATATGCAAATCTCTTTATGGCTGACGTGGAACATAGATTTCTTGATACACACCACTACAAACGTTATAAATATTGCTGCTATATTGATGATATATTCATCATATGGACAGAAGATGAAGACGTTCTCAAAGATTTTTACAAATCCTTCAATGCATTTCATCCATCCATCCATCCATTAAACTTAAAATGGATTTCTCTATGGAAAACTTGCATTTCCTGGACACAACCATAACTCTCACCAATGACAAACTGCACTCATCTGCAAACAGAAAACCCACAGACAGGTTCAGTTATCGTCACAACTCCAGCTTTAACCCAGCTCACACTAAACAATGCATCATTCACAGCCAAGTTATCAGATACCACCGCATATACTCTGATGCCAACTACTGCAACGCTCATTTAAAAACATTGCATGAGTCATTCAAACAAAAAGGCTATAAAACAAGTATAATCACAAAGAAAATAACATCTACATTGAGAACACATGTGAACACCTGTTGCAATACAAAGAAAAGGATTTCTCTACATGTATACCACTAGTGACTACATACAACCCCGCACTAGAAGAAATACGCAAGATCGTCAAAGTGCTGCAGCCTATGCTAACAGACAATGTAATTTTAAACAACATATTTCCCCAACACCCTATTCTGTCATTCAATTAACCAGCAAACCTGAAACAAAAATGTATCAATAGAAAACTGACAAACACTGCAACAAATCGCACTACAAAATCATGTCAACACATTTGGGAAAACAATACTGCACAACACAACAGAACAATAATAAATATGTCATTAAAGGATTATATTCATGTACATCAGCAAATGTTATATATATATATAGATATATATATATATTTATATATGACACTATGAATGTGAATCTGGATGTTACATTGGTGAAACAGGCCTACCACTTAATCTAAGGAAGAATACACACAATCTATTGAGAAATACCATTAAACAAAGAACCATAATAATAACCCATATTTATATAGAGCCTTTCTCCTAGTGGGACTCAAATAGTTTTCAGCGCACAATATCGGAATTAACCAAATCGGCAGCTAAATAACATATGTTGTTATTACCCCAATCAATGGTATTCATTTTATAGACCTTGGAAGGATGAAGGGCTGACTTGACTCTGCCGGGATTTGAATCTGCTACCTTGAGGTTTGGAACAGGCACTGCAGTCAGGGCATTTATCTCTGAGCTATCAACCATACGCCAGTCAGACATCATTTTACCCAGAGGAACCACTCCATCCATAATCTTGAAATCAAAATACTCAGAGGGAATTTCAGAAATACACAGGAGAGAAAGACTTTTGAATTAAGATTATCGTTTTTCTAACACCAAACACAATGGCCTTAATAAGGACTTGGGATTCCTCACACATTATCAAAACTTCAAATAATACTTCCTTCTAAATTTAATTTATTTAGTTTAGTACATGTTTTACCATATTTCTTGTATTATATTAACGTGCTATTAATATCTATGTATCTATGAATCATTTTCACTTTCTCCCTATGTCTCTCATACTTAACACCTATCCCTCACCCCACATTCCTTTGTTGATAACTTAGGTGATTTATTAATTAGCAGTTGGTGCTTTTATCAAGATCCATGTGAGGATTGAAACGTTGACCATAATTAAAGTTACACATGTTCTTTACGCATAAGACCTGAGAGTGCTGTATATATATATATATATATATATATATATATATATATAGTATACATGACTTACCGTTTCTTCTTATCTGTAATGGTTATGGACATTTTAGTGCAGTCGCATCATTTCACAAAAGAAAATTAGAAGGTGTAGTTTTGTACTTTTGGGCACCCCCCTATGGTATGTCAACCCAATAAGGTACCACTTTTCTTGGTCTGGAAGAAAGTACTGAATACAATAGAAAATGCTGTAGGAAATTGTATTTAAGTATCTTTGAAGTGGAGGGAAATATCCCTATAGCGACACCTTATTGAAATAACTATGCACACCAGCCTAGGGGTAAAAAAGCAAAAATACCATATTTTGATACAAGTGAATGTCTTTGTTCCAAAATATAATGCCTTGTACACCTTTTTACTATATATCCGTGGCCCAAATTCTATGAAGATTAATTGGACCCGCTATTATTTTGAAGCATTACTATCCCTTTAAAAAAAGATTAGATATTATAAACAATAGAGTGGAAAACAAAAAGTAGATAAAAAAATACCACAAACAATATGCAATTAAGTTCTTGATATGACAATTCTAGTCCACAGGATTTAGATAGAATTTTCTTTATAGTAGAATCACATCAGTTCCATGCTGCTCGCTTCCCATTGGTTGGGCTCCCACACAAGTAAAGAAACTGGCAAAGAAAAAACAAAGCGGTGCATAGGATCTACGTGCAGTATATCACATGAATATGTTCCTTCACCAACACCAAACAACAGCAGATCTACTCACATTTTTAGAGGCTATAACTTGCCTTCCAACATACTGGCTTTCACTGGCTCACACTCCAGTACCTTTCCTAATAATCGGCCAGGTAAATTCAAGCTCTTCTAGCTTCACCAACAGAGAAAATAGAAAAATTACCCAAACATTAAATGGTAGTGAAGACTATTATGGTGAATGAAAGGTGCTCATAGCCTAGGTGAATAAATGTCAGAAAAAATATTAGGATTTAAAGAAACCCTGAACACCAAGCACTCAATCTACCTATCAGCTCCTAAGCTTCCACTCCTATAATGGACAGAGTGGGACAGTAAAACTTAACACTTTTTATATACAAATTACAAATAAAGAAATCTTAAAAGTGAAACAATAACAGAACTAAAAATACTGTGATAATGTATAGTATCCATAGAATATATCTGCAGGGACATCTTGCCACTGATTTCTATTAGTACATCACAGGACTGAAATACAAGTCCATTTTATTATAGAAACACTATACATATGCATCTATATCAATTGTTCAAAATGTAATATAGGTAAAAGACTAAAAAAGCCTGAACACTTGTATGTCTGTGCTCTAAAGGATATATTGCCAAAACGATCAAGCTCCAGGCAAAATTAACTAGTCAAATAGTCCTGGTTACTAATGTGTCTGTACCCTAAATAGTATGATGCCGGGGCAATCAAGATCTGGCTTGCCACTAGATATTCTCTAGTCTAAGATATTGCCACTAGACATTTTCTAGTCTAAGATAAGATTAGAGATAACCTGATATTGGTACATCTATGCCCTAAATCAAAAGTAGCCAGTATGGTAAAATTCAGGTTGTCACTTAATCTCTATTAGTTCATAATTGAATTTAAAGATAACTTGCTAAATATACATACATTTTATTATATCTGGACACCTAGATCATACAACTCTGACAGTATTGAAATAGCAGTCCACATGGCCCAAATACTATGAAGACTAATTGAAGCTGGTGTTTTTGTGAAACATTACTATCCCTTTAACTTGGGTGGCTGAATGTTTTTTATCCTGATTATAAAGCAAATATTGCCTTAAAGAATATAAAGCACGCTTATTTGTTTGTTATACTTGTTTTACTATATACCCATGGTTATCAAACCTCAAGGGTAACTCTGCACAGGCATAAAAGTGTAAAGACTTTTTTAGTCCTTTACCTATATTAGATTTTGAACAATTGTTATAGATCTATATATATAGTGTTTCTATAATAATGTGGAATTGTATTTCAGTCCTGTATCATACTAATAGAGATCAGTGACAAGCTGGAATTTGATTCCCCTAGCAAATATATTCTTTGGATCCTATACATTATCACAGTATGTTTAGTTATAGTATCGTTTCCCTTTTAAGGGTTCTTTATTTTTAATATGTATATTATAAATGTTAAGTTTTACTTTCCCACTCTGTCCATTATAGGAGGGGAAGCTTAGGAGGTGATAGGTAGATTGAGTGCTTAGTGTTCAGGGTTTATTTAAATACTAATATTGTTTCCAGCTCCACCAATAGGTATATGTGGAATCCGCCAACCAGATGATGGGTTACACCATACACAACACTGATAACTGCAGAGACCTACTTTATTCAAAACCCCTTTAAAATGCACCCAGACCAATCTTCCTGAGCACCTTTATGTTCCAGTTTCACAGTATTTGTGAATAAAAAGCGCAGCTCTGAACTGCACCCAACATGCACCTCTGCACCTTCCATTCTTTTTCTCTTCAGCTCTTTAGCTCTTACTTAGTGTGCCCCTCCCCTCCCTACATACTCTTGTCACATGACTGACTGGCATACCAGCCAACTGTCCAGATTTACGCGGGACAGTCCCGAATTTATGGCCCAAACTCACTGTCCTGCCCGCATTACTGTTTCTCCCATTTTACCAGGCCTGTTACATTTTGCCCACACACTACCGGCTCCAGCAGCAGCTAGATGTATGGCATGCTGATCATGTGTGTGAGTGCCACCCTGTTGAGTCCTTTAGTCTGCGCATGCGTGCCACACACTTGTTAAATGTGCGCACGTTCACAACCCTGCCATAGTCCGCCTGCTGCAGCAGTGAGTTAGAGTGAGGCTGAGAGCCACTGCACAAAAGACTCTCTCTCCACCCGCTGGCATACCACGCCTCAGCCTGACAAATTATATATTTGAAGTCAGATATCTGTGATCTCTCCTGGTCATCCTGTAGCCTACAGCCTCACGTACACAATATCATTGGCAGTATGTCCGATCACATCGGTGGCTCTCAGACAGAGCTATATTGTGCGGGGGGGTTGAGAGGCGCTGCAGTGCTGTCAGTCTCCTCCACTGTGCCTGCCTAGTGGCATCCTTATACAGGCGATCATCAGGAGGATAGCTTAGCCCAGCTGTCGGAGGTGTTTTGAACTTCAGATAGCCGGACAGCGCACAGATCAGTGGTGTGTTTGAGGAGTGAGTCATGCAGCGCATACTACTACCAGAAGCCGCTGCACACAGTGCTTTCAATACTTAGTGTGCAGTGTTCGCCTCCTACCCCTCTGAGAGAGTAAGTTTGTCAGTCAGAAAAAACACAAACAAAATATACCAATTAACTTTCCACTGACAATGGGTTAAGAAGGTAATTCATTCAATTACCTTCTTAACCCATTCTTATATTAACCCCTTATTTACCAGAGGGGGGAGTTGGGGACCCGTGGCCATGGCATTGTTGTTGCAACTGAGCTCACTGGGCAGACAGCACCAATGGCCCATTAGTATGCAGGGCAAAGCACTGGGAAGGGTCCCCAACTCCCCCCTCTGGTAAATAAGGGATAAGTTAAGAATGGGTTAAGAAGGTAATTACCTTTTAACCCATTGTCAATGGAAAGTTAATTGTGTATATTTTGTTTGCTTTTTTGTTGACTGACAAAATTACTCCTAGGATGATTGTAAGGTACACCCAAATATGCAAAATTGATGAGACACTTATGGAGACATAACCCATTGAGTGCCAGTGCAGCTTTATTTGCTATTCTTTAAAATACCAATAGGGTAATTTCTAATCTTCATAATGGAGGCCTCCAAATGGGGGGGGGGGGTTTGCCATGGGGGAAAAAGTGTCCCTCTTTGGCAGTTTGAAATGTTGGGAGGTATGAACTAATAAGCTATAGGGTGTGTATACCAGCTGAAAACAATAATGAAATTCAAGGTCAATACAAAGAACTATCCAATTAATTATTTATGCAAAGAGCTGAGCTAAGAACAAGAGGTCATCCATTAAGACTAGAGGAAAGGTGCTTTCGACTAGAACAAAGGCAGGGATTCTTTACAGTAAGGGCGGTAAGGCTATGGAATTCTTTGCCTCGGGATGTTGTGCTTGCAGAAATGCAATGGCATTCAAAAAAGCAATGGATGCCTATCTAGCATAGAACAATATTGACAATTATGACAGATGGCTTCAAAGCAAATAGGATATGGATCTGGGGAACTATTTGACTACCAGTTGGAGTCAGGAAGGAATAATTCCCCCCCCACACATTTGGGACTAGATTGGAAATGGCTCCAGTGGGCTTTTTAGCCTTCCTCTGGATCAACAGGGGTGTTATTGGCATGGGCTGGACTTGATGGACGCATGTCTTTTTTTCAGCCTTATCTACTATGTTACTATGAAATACAAATCAATACAAACCAATTAGTCATACATTTTACCCACAGAGAATGGTCCCACAAGAGTATTTCTTTATCCACAAAAGGCCTTCCCTGCTCGTCTTTTAGTGTTAAGGGCTTGCCACTGTCGCAATCTTTATCTGTCCTTTCTGAGTGTATTATTTAAGGTGTATTATAGCACCAATACCTTCACCCTTGTGCTCTTAATGAAAATTCATATATCTCTGATGCATTAAGTTTACTTCTAGGTTATTCCCACTTGTCCTGGCAAATGTCTTTATCTCTCTCCACGTCTCGACATGGACGTTGTTACGATATATCTAGGGATGGTAATCTAGGGCTAAATAAGGAAAGAACATGGGTCACAGTTGCATGTCTCTTCCCACTCAAACAAGATTTTAGGGTATTTTGGATAAATCTCCTTCCTCCCTTCACACTCACATACGGAACAAAAGGAGTCTTCAAACTCCATAAAAGCTTAAACTTTATTTCTTCATCCTAAAACAGCTTGACATATAGACAGGACATCTGAGTATGGCTACCCTGAAATCAGAACACACACCACTATATAGACCATATAATGGTGTGTGTTCTGATCTTGGAGTCACCATACTCAGATGTCCTGTCTATATGTCAAGCTGCAGAAAATTTCTCGCTCAACATTAATTGCCATTTTTCACCTGTTTCAGCATCAGGCATAAAATCTCTCCCAAACCTACTCACATTCTGTCACGCATATGCACACTAACAACCTTTAAAACACATACACACAAAGAGATACATAGGCATGCATATACACACAAAAACACATAGACATACAGACAATCACACATACAAACACACATGCCCACACAAAAAGACACACAAACATACACACACACATGAAAATGTGCATTCCTTTAGTACTGAAAGGGTGCCTGCATCTGAAAAGATATCTGAGTGCGTTTTTAACTGAATATGTGTGCTTCTGATACTGAAGCTGTGTCTGTTTGTGTCTGTCACTGAAAGGGTGTTTATGTGGTGTCTGTGTTGGAATGGGGGCACTTAAACTCACACACTATCACACTTATACAAACGCATTCAAATACACATACACACAAACACAGTCAAACACATGAACAAACCCACACATAGATACACAGAGTGAGACATATGCACACGCACATTCACACATAATCGCACATACACAGACACACACATAAACACACATAAACACAAAGAGCCACACAAACACATATAAAACATAAACACACACATGCATACACACAGACGTATACACATGGCCACGCAAGCACACTCACGCACACCCATACATGTATGCACAAGGGAAGAAAATATCCTTTTCCTAGTAATGTTTCAAAGGACTTTAATTTGAATCCATAGGTTACAAAAAAAAATCATGACTTCCACTTTGAAATGAACCTTAACACATAACTAATTAAAAATGAGCAAATGATGTGACAAGTTAAGCCTCAGAACTGGGTTACCATGAGTTTGTTGATAGACAATAAACAGATCTTTTGGCATCCACACTGACCATATTGCACTCGTTGGCCTGTCTGGAATATGGAGTTCTTTCTGCATCTTCTATGTTTAGTAATTCATTCAGTGGATATCTGCCAGGGCAGCACTCTGTCAACAAACTAAGGTAATGCTTCTTTTCAGAAGGTACAATATAACTCTAATAGGGAATAGGTGGACAACTTGAGTTTTTCTTTCTGACGTTGGATGCAACTTCCTTCATCTTTAGCTGGAAAAACATTTGTCAAGGAAAGTTGTAGTCCAATAGCAGCATCATAGCTTGTCCTCTTGTGTTCTAATGTGATTTAAATTGCAATATAATAGCTTGTAAGAAACAAAAGTTGACCTTTTGGAAAAAAGTGCTGTATCATTGCAGCAGAACATCATTTACATTATGTTTTTAAAGGAAAGGTTAGTATTTTGCATACAAATAAGATACATAACTTTAACTATAATATGATATAGACAACTGAAATTAAAGGGAAACTATGTATTAATAAGGGCTGTATTTTCAAAAGATAAGTGGAGTCATTCAGGGACAAAACCACTGCATTATAAGAAAGAAATAACAGTTGACAATATTACCAGACAGCACTACAAGAGTATCTGGGCAGTATACTCGCTCCATCTCTTCATGCAGCCTAGAACCTCATCTTGACTGCCAACAACTCACTAAGCATTCCATAATGCAAGATCTGCTTTCTCTTTCAGATCTTCAAAAGCCTGCTGTAACCTACCTGAAGAAATCAGATCCTCTGCCAGTCTAAAATACCTAAAAACAAGACTAGTAACAGTATATTAAATGTATGTGATTTTTATACAGCTCATGTGTAAGGTCTGCTTTCGGACCCATAGACCACAGACAGACTTTGCATACTGTAACTTTACTGTATTTCTGAGGGAATGTAATAAAGTTGCGGTATGCTGGACTTTGGTGCAATAGTTTCCTGTGTGAAAATCACCACAATCCAGCATGATACCTTTCACCATGGTCGTCAGACTCAATGTAGCATTACTGTGTTAGTGTTGGTTGTGTGAAAGGGGCCTAATAGAGATCTGTAAGACAGAAGCTGTGATTAATTTATAACATACAACAAAATCAATTCCATAGTTTGTCGCTGGAAGCAATGAAAGTTTTAATATTTTTTAACTTGATCTATCAAGGGCATTGACGTCTACTGTCTAGTTTACTTTTCCTTTCATCTCTGTTCCAATCCTGCTCTGTTTTCCAGAATGTTCCACTATGACAGTTTGAAGTCAGTTTCAGATTTGTACATTATTAATAGTTAGAGATATGCAGAAAATATGATGTTCGTTTGTTTTACCAATGTTGCAATGCTAATTTAAAACTTCAAAAAGCGATTTTACAGAAAGTGTTTTTTTTCTTTTTCAGATTATCAAAGTTCACAATTTTAAACAATAGGCACAGTCTGAATTTCAGTACATGGATTGTATGCTGGGAGAACTGTGAGATAAATCCAGCAATAACATTTCTCACCTGCATTGTGATACAGCCAATAATTTGTAACTGAAAGCAACCAAAGTTTTAATATCATTTCACTTGATCTAACAGGACACAGAAGTCTGTCGGCACTGAGGTTGGTTTAAAACAAGATAACATCTATGTACAGGACAAACAAAACATTCTGATGATAAAAACATGACCCCACTTCCTTCCTTCCCTTTCTTTTTCTTTCTTTCTTTCTTTCTTTCTTTCTTTCTTTCTTTCTTCTTTTTCTTATCCTGCCTTTTTTTAGTGTTTTATCTCAGTATACTTTGACTCTGTTTGAAGTCAGTTTCAGTTTTGTTCATTATTAATAATTACAACAGTGAAAATGCCAAAGATATGATGTATGCCAGTTTGCTTTCCAATGTTGTAATGTTAAAAGTTAAAAAAAAACAAAAAAAAAAGATTTTTTTTTTTTTAATCAAAAGTAACAAGCTTAGACAATAGGCCCAGGCTGAATTCCGGTACATGGATTGTATGCTCCTCACACCCATTCTGTTTGCACTGATTATACAAAGAATAGGGTTAGGAGGAGAACTATTTCCTTTCAGTTACTGTACAAATAAATTCCAATAATGCAAGGTATAAATACATCCAAAGAAGACTGTGAAATTTAACTCCATAAAGTATTGCTTTCTGCCCAAAGGAAAGTCAAACAACAGCATATATTTTTGCATAGTAATATAATAACAATATCATTATAAAACTGCAATGAGACATTTTTGGAGCAATTCCATAAGCCGAAGAGGTGCAACTGAGGAAAAAAACAGCTGCATCGCAAGGAGAATTTTAAATTACGAGTGATTTAAATAAGTTAGGAGTAAAGTAGTGAGAAGAGCTAATTGGATATTGTGTTGTAGGGATGGTCAAAACTTTTCACTTTAGTAGTAAACTTGAGAACAATGTCAGTATTCCTACTTTTCTCTGCTTTTTTCATTGGATCAAAATTAATGATAATAATGTATTTCCTGGCCCCCCATGGTGAGTTTCCCCCAGTATATTCTCTCGAGTATAAAATGGGGTGTCAATTTACTGCATATTATCAGTCTGTGCTTGGGGGACAGAGAGCAGTTTAAATTTTGATTATAAATAGTATAGGCAGACAGACATGCAAAGAGAAGGATCTGTCATTTCTTGATTGGAATATTGGTGGCAGCCAGTTCTCTGTGTGTGCAAAAAGGTAAATTAAAAAAAACTTGGTGACTGATAAGTGACAGTCAGACAGGCAGGTGATCCATCCTACCCAAGCTAACTGAGCCTGAGACTCTACATAAAGAATGAGAGATAATATGTAGTCAGACATAATTCATCATATATTCAAGACAAACAGACAGGTACACACACAATCATATATCTGTAAGAACAAGAAGGACAAGCATATACTGAAATGTGGTGGTGCTGCACCAGCTGCAGTGCACATTATCTTTTACTGAAAGCTGATGATTCTGAAACTCACAGGTCTCTTCTGTTCTATTCTGTTCTGGTATGGTTTCTGCTTCTTGCTTGATAGCTGTGTGAGAAGAGAAATCCACACAATTTGAGCTACAAACAGGCTATAACCAAGCTATATTCTGCAAAATATTTGTTTTTGTGGTAATTTTCATAAAAAAATTGAATCTTTCTCCACCAAAATTCCTGCATACATACAATTTTCTACATTTTTGGGATCAACAGTGATTTTCACACTAGAGCATTGCCATTTTCTGCCTAGGTTATCTATGGCAAGTGAAAATTCCCACTGCAGTACTACTGTTGATAAGTTCTAGAGTGAACAAATCCATAGTTGAAGGTAAAAGTTGCAGGGTGAGTTCTACAGCAGAATAAGTCTTGAAAAAAGTTAGCCTGCTGAGACACTTTGTTCTGCGCTCACAGCACTAACCACCAGCTTATACAGCTTTATAAAGTCATTGGCTTCTCCAGTGGTATCGCTTCTCCAAGTCCTGTGTTGTTCTATGGAGCCTATGCTCTGTGATTTCTCAAACTGTGGAGACTTTAGCGCATAGGCTCTACAGAATAATATAGGAACTGGAGAAGTGATATCACTTGATAAGTAGAATCTGCTTTATGAACTATTTATCCTGTATATCTACCCAGTTCTTTACAACCTCTGTTTCCAGCAAAAGAAAAGAACAGGGCAACATATCAACTGCTAACATTTTTGCATTCCACAGGCGTTCTTTTGGATTATTATTATGCATTCTTTTATTTCTATTTCAAAGAACTCAGAAAGGGTGGTTGTAAGCATATAGAAGAACTGTGTAACTTAATTGTTTTAACAACATGACCAGTGGTGGTAGAGGTGGGCCTATCTGTGGGAGAGGGGACTTTATGACTCTTTTCACCTCCAACTATCTCAGTCTTCCTCCTCTAGCTGCAGTCCTACGTTCCCTCTACTCACAAGTTATTTTACATAAACAAAATAAAGCAACAGGTTTAACGTTTGGATCATTAGTGAATTATCTTCACACTGGACTTTTCATAGACTAAGGGCTTATTGAGGGACTACTACTACTACTACTACTATTACTGCTACAGGGCCTAGATATTGCATTAGTAATAGAAGGTTAGAAATGCTGTTCTGTGTTGCTCCTTGGTCAATAATAGCGAGTGTAACTGGGAGTTGATTTTTAAAGGAAAGTATAAGACAGAGCTGTAAGAGTGTAGATTAATGAAAATAGTGTCTGTCTCTGTCATTGTTTCTTTAAGTCTCTGCTCAGGTGTTGGAATATAATATCCTTCCTGTTTCTGTTACATATCAGTCAAACATATGTTTTTATTTTATTTTCTAATGTCCCTATCACTGTCAGTGTCACTGTCTACAAATCAATTCTCCAATGAACTGCAATATTAAACCTTAGTAAAATACATGATAGAACTGTTAGCATCACAATCAGTATCTTGTAATTAAGGATAATGCACACAGCAGCTGATAAAGCACCCCACACCTAGCAAGTTAAAGAGGAGGAATGCTCCCAAGATGGCATTTCGACCATATCAGGGCCAGAATTCTCAGAGACTACCCTTCATTATCATGGGTCCACTAAAGAGCATGATGCCACACACACATAAACACACACACACACACACACACACACACACACACACACACACACACACAATGTCAATGACCATGCTATGGTCCCTGTTAATGGACTTGCTAGACATAGTTAAAGCAGATATTAACACCTCACCAAAGCTGTGCTCCAGGTCTGCCACCGTGGAATCTATTAATGTGACCTTATCAGAGATCATGAGTAGGTATTGGTGAGTTTTTTTGCCTCAAATGCGAAACAGGATAAAAATGCCACTTACCAGAAAGTGGGTAAACATCTCACAAAATTGTTGATTTTTCACTTTTTCTACTTAGCTCATTGTATTGAAATCAATGGTAAGACTGCCCCCCCCCCCCTACATGGCAAGCTTCCCTTCTTTTCCCATAGGCATAATATAAAAGGGGTGTCAGGTTTAAGTAGCAGGTTGTTCTGTTTGTTAGAGAGTGAGAGATCAGCACAATGTTTCATCTACAGATGACAGGAAAACAAAGGGAAACTGCAGTGTAGATTAGGTAGTCTTTTGTTTGGGCAACTTGGTCTCTGAGTTAATAGAGTCTGGAGGAATCTGGGGGTGAGTGTGAAGGGAGAAAGGAGAGTTAATCATAATGCCTCAAATATTTTTTTTTACTGAGATAGGCAGGTGATCCAGGAGTGTTACTCATAATGCCTCAAATTATTTTCATCCTGAACTGGCTGTTATGTGTGTTGGGGGAGTCTGGGTTATGAGAAGGGAGATTTACCTTAAGTACCCCAAAATAGTTCCTTTTTGAGCTGGTTGAGCCTTTGTCACTGACTGATTGACTGATAGATTATTTAGCAGATTGACACTCAATTCACACGTTCAACTGACACTCACTCCTTCAACAGCCAGAAGAGGAGAGGCTAGCATATTTAATGACTATCATCATCTATACTGCAAAAAAAAGACTGTACAGGCTAAGCGAGGAAGAAACAGTTGCACAGTTAGAGTGGGTTTTTTTGGTAGATGGTAAAAGGGACAGTTAATAAAAAACTATATAAAATATAAAAATAAATATAATAGTTTGACTGATAGGTGGCAGAGACAGGGACATGAGCTGTGACTGAGACAGATACTAGATGAGAGTGTTGTTAATAGCAAAACCTCACACAATCAAATCTATTGTATACTTCACTGATAAAATACATACTAGTTTACTAATGTCCAGCAATCATACTAGGGGAAGTTGTAGGGGGAAAAGAGTAGGAGCAGTGTGGGGACAAATTAGTAAAGTAGTAGTCCAAAAACTGACTGCAGCCATGGTTGATGATGATGATGATGTTGATTTATAACATATCACTCCAGCATCCTCCTCTTCTTCAGATACAGATGATGTTGAGAGTGATTGAGAGTGATGATTACATGGTCAGAAAATGAGTTAAAAGGCAAAGATTCAGTCTTCTACCACTGAAAATGAGCACTGTGTCTGCTTATAAACTGTTTGAGAAATCAGTTGGAACATTTGACTTTAGACAAGGAAAGATGCCGGAAAATACCCTGGAGAAATATTCTCTGCTTTATCACGACTTCATCTCACTTTAGTACATAATCCCCTATCTAGCTGCAGATCTATCATGATTTCTTACTTTTACTAACCCCTCTCCTATGTGAAGGCATGTGATGGTAATACAAGTAAAAGAGTTTCATATGCAAACCCCTGAATTCTAGAAAAGCAGGACCACTATCAGAAATCTTGGTGCCCAGAACAAAGATGCTAGACATGACCATCCCCTCTATCCTTTTATTGTGAAACACTACTCTTGGACCTGGGTTACATGGGTATATTAAGGACTCTGGAAGACCCTCACCTACGTGAAATTAAGGTATTTTGCTTTTTATGTTTCACAAATAAATAAAGCAATTAATTTTAGACATCTCTAACATTCAAGGGGTTAACAGTGTCTTTCTCATTATGTTCCCAATAGGTTCTGCTCCCCACTGGCACTTAAGGAGGTAAATAACCCACAAAATTAATCTAAAGAACCTTATCTGCGATAGTGTAATCTTTTCACACATGGTCAATGCAACTAAAACTTTGTTTGACCTTAGAGGATTTGCAGAATGGTGCAGAGCTAACAGCCCCATAGGAAACATGCCTCCATTGCAATATCCCCCTCTGTAACCCCTTTAACTGAGAAAGAAAAAGATGTGGGAGGGCAGACATTGAAAACACAGGAAGTGTGTTGCACGAAGTCACACACCTCTCAACAGTAGAATTTTAACAATTTGAGTGCCAGAAGGTTGAGCAATACAAATAAATGTCTAGGTCACCCCTCTGGAACTCAAAGTTTTAAAGATTCATGTTGGTTATTGGGGAAGTTTGTTGGAGAATAACTGTATTTTTTTTAGGTTTCTTAACTCCTCCAGTTCCATATCAGTGAGTCATGTTCTTTGCGTTGGCACTGGGGAGTTTAAATGTACTGTAAAGGGGCTAGTACAGGCCTGTCTGCTCCTATCAGTGTCAATTACTGTGAATGACAGCTCTTGATGTTCTCTGCTGTGCATATGCACCAGTTACAGGTGCTATTGATATGATTTAATAGCTTTAAAAAATATACAGTGCTCATTACGGTCCTACTTCCTGCAATTTTGGTGAAAATATATTAGCTATTTTAGGCTTTAGATCTGACTTAACTTTCTCATAGCGTCAAATGATACCATGAAACTACTAATCCAATTTTTATTGTTTGCTTTGCCTTGCAGGGTTTGAAGGAACTACCAATCTGACCTGCAATCTGACATTTCAGCCAATATTGCTGCTGAAACCAAATGTTATTGACAATATAAAACATAAAATAACAGTGAACCTAAGTTTGAAATCAGCTATTGAAGCCCTATTAGACTTCCCTAATAATACCAAGTTGCTTTTTTGAGTGATGCCCTATAGGGGGAACAACTGGCATAAGAATGTTTAGTGACAGGCATAAAAAAAGAAAAATCCCTATGCTTTCTGTTATCAAAATATTAAATCAGGAAAGACGTGATTAATATAAGCTCTGATGTGTAGGGTCTGGAAGTAATATTGTGCATATCGTCACAATAGTGTAGTGATTCTTGTGTTCTCATACCATTGTAGAGATGGACAATCTTGTCCTTTGTTGCTCTGTTCTATCTCTCTTGTAGGCAAGGCAAAGTCAATTAAAGGCATAATGAAAAAATTCCTAATGTGTCTATTTGCCACCTGAAAGTGAACTGTAGATAACAGGTAAGATAAATTTATCTTTAGGTGAAAAATCAGTTTGCAGTTTGTGGTCCAGCCTTATCCCTTATGAACATTATCTTTTGTTGCCTTTTAGATAATCTCTACTTGACTCAATGCTTCTTCTTTCACATTTTCATATAATGTTTATTTATAAAGCTACAAAATATTTCTTTGCTCAGTACAAAATGTGGAAAACACAAACAACATAACAATAAAAGTAGAAAGATGACTATGTTTATGAGAGCATCCAAGGGTTAAAAAATAGCTTGTAAAGGGGTATAAAACTGGTACATTTAAATTTCTCTGGCTACACCAATAATGTGGGTATACCCATAACCGTTGAGGCGCCCCTCAAAATATGGAACTCTAGGCAGCTGCCTACTCTGCCTATTGGGAAGTCTGGCCCTGCTTAGAACAGAAAGCTTAACTTGCTTCAAAATAAACACTGACATTACTTCTAGCCTATTCATTGCTAGCCATTTAGGTAATGTAGACTATATTAATAGACAATATTAATCATACGCAGAGTGTGATCAAGCCAATTGGGCGAAACGCAGAAAGATGAGAATATATTCTCAGCTTTAATATTTACCCTCTCACTTTTTTTGGAGATTTCATGGGCTTATAATTGTTTAAAGACAAATGTCTGACAAATATTACCTCCCCCCCTTTCTTTGCTTCGCTGATCCTTGAGAGCCAGAATTAAGTCATGATTTGCTTTGGGGCCATAAAGATTTTTTAAGCGCCAAATGAAAATTGATTGGGGATTATTTTGCCCCTTGATGTTTATATATATATATATATATATATATATATATATATTTATATATTTATATTTAATTTCATTTTTCTATGAGTATATATTAATTAATTAGTTCTAATTTTGAAATTATAGCAAATCAATGAGGGGATTCTTTGTTTCATATGATTTTTACTGGAATGGCTACCATTTAAAATTAACACTTTGAGTGATAAGTATATTACAATTTGTATAACATTTAGGGCTAGTATGTTAGTGCATATTTAGGAGGTGGCAAGCTGGAATATGCCCCGGAAACAATCAGATAGGGTACAGATATACAGATTCATTATTTTTGAATTTAATTACAAATTCTAAGTTGGTTGACCTATTTCAACAATGAGGCAGTTCTAGAATGTATTTATTTCTGTTACTTAGGTAATGTATGCACAAAAAATTCAGTTCTGGAGCAAAATAACTACATCAGAACAAGGTGAGAACTAAAAATTGCCAAATCTTCTATAGCTTTAAATGTAACTTTTAAGCTTTAGACTACCAGAGAGGTATCCAACACATGTCAAACCAACTGCACCATAAGGAACAAATGCCTTGGAGACCTCTCTAGCAATTAAAGGGTTAAAACATCATTTAATTCAATGGCATCTTTGGTCATTTTGTTGCCTATGGTGCGGTTGTTTTGCCTCCAGATTGCCCTTTTTTCTGGCTTCTGCATACCTTTCATGATTTAGCGATAATTTTTTTCTCTGTCTAATTGTCTCCCAACATTTTTTGTGGTGACAGAATTTGGGAGCTGGTTAAGCAGTTAGTTGCAATATTCCTAGCATCCAAGGGGTTAATGCTTCTACAATATCACCATTCTCCTTCCAGCTATTTTTAATAGTACGTAATCATGCCTTCCTAGCATGGAGTTAATTTGTTAAATTCTGTGTGGGAGTCTCGGGCAAACTGTCAAACTCACTAGAAGAATCATTCACTGTTTCTTAGTGTTGCAAATTACAACAAATGAGTTTTCTCCCGAGGCAATCAAAAATGATAGACAAGTCATTGACTGAAGCAGAAACCTGCAGAGATGTGTGGACGAGACGAAAACACAGTGCTGCCTTGCAAAGTTTATGAATGTTTAGAAAATATTAAGATGGAACTTCTTTACAGGATTAAAAGACAATAACCTTATTATCCTCAAAAATGTCTTAGTTGTGGGGCAATTATATGTTCATATCATAAAAAAACGTAATAATCTGGCAGTATTTTGTAGACTGTGGAAATAAGCATAGTTTCACCAGAAAGTGTATCTTACTTTTTTGTATCCCTTGAGGAATTAATTAAAACTATAGGGGCATCCATTTTGTCACTGAAGCTCTCTCAGCCACTCTAAGTAAACCAGTACTTTTTTAGAAATATTGTTCAAGCATGGACTAGATTGGGCAGTGGAGTGTGTGTGACATCACTTCCACTCTGTGTGGATATGGCATGGATCATGTGCTGGGTATAATGAGGCTGATGTACTAATAAAAACGGAAGCAACTCTGGAGCAAGCCAACTGCAAATTAGGGCATGAATGATCATTTCTCAAATTCACATTGAGACCTTGGAGACCTTCAGAGCATTCAAGTGGTTTAAACACCCGCTTAAATCATTGGACATTTTTTGTCCCCGATGGTGCCACTGGTTTGACCCACAATTGCTCCAGTTCATATTAGTACATTAGACTCAGTGCCACTGACTTGACTCTCATACGTTAAACCCCTTAAAGTGGTTTCCAATTCATTGATTCATAATCTATTGATAATAGAGCATCCAAAGGAAAGTTGTCTTTAGTTTGGAAATATTTTCATTCTGGAAAATTCTTCTTGCAAGAGTTGTTCATTGAGCAAGGAATCACATTTCCAGGCATTGTGCATGGTCATAGAAAAGCAAGTATTCTGACATTTAGGCGTACCCCTGGGACTCTTTAAATTTATGAAAGAGATTGTAGAAATAGCACTATTGAAAGGGAAAGTGATGATTATGCAAGAAATATATGCTACAACTTTTAAAATATTTATATTATCACAATAAAATACCAATAAAAATAATGACAAATCAAAATGTTTCCAGATGTTTTAGAAAGCAATAAAAACCTGAGAAAATGTGGCTTCCTAGTAATCCTGAACACAAGGTCGCATTGACGATGATGAGCTAAGAAGAACTGTAGCAATTCTGCACAAAATAAAAATTCCTCTAATTCACATTAACGTATCCCATTGAGTGCCAGAGAGGAATCCAATGCACTGCAATGCACTCAAACTGGGCAATAAGAGTCCTTCAACAAAAAACAGTCTGTGTTAACACACCTTACTCGTTTCACACTTAGCAGCACTTACTCATAGACTCATGTAATAAACAAACCCATTGTGCTATATACATTTAACACATCACTGATTGGATAAAACCTGGGAAGAAAACAAAGTGACTCCCTCCCCCTCATCCATTAATCATTATAGTTTCTCTCTCCTTAGATGCAACATTTAAAGTAGTGCCTGGATCTTGCAACATTTAGAAACAAACCAGACAAAATGTGTAGAAAGGGAACAAAAAAATTAATAATGAATGGAACATGATCGAGATATAAATGTTGGAGAAATTCCAACAAGCACAAAGTTACTAATAAAAGCCAAACTGAGAATGGACATAGGGATTCCACTATAGCTAGACATGTCTAGGATACTCATAGGGGTAACTTGGCATGCTTTGAATTTCAGGGCATTGAGAGAGTCAGGCTACCATGTAGAGGTGGGGATATCATTAAGATGATCAATAAACATGAGGCACACTGGATCTTCAAGCAGAGGACAAAGGTACCGGAGGGGCTAAATTCCTAGTGGGACATTAGCCACATTCTTTGACCCTTCAATTTTCTGTTCCCTTGCTCTCATTCCTTTTTAAGTAGGGATTGGGATTTGTATGGATGCTCTCTTTTTTCCTTTCCTCTTAAGTCATAGTATTTGAAAGCATTTTACTGAATCATATTTGGAGGCTGGAGTTTAAGCTGCATCTGATACATTGCACTAGATAGCAGCGGGTATCTGTGGGAGCAGCTGAACGAGAGAGTGTGCTGGGTCGGGCCATATAATCTTCATCTCCATCACCATTTGGTGAGTGACTCTATGTTGGGGGCCTAACAGTGGTTGTTATGTGCATAGAGGTACCCTTAGAGGAAATCTTTTGCTTTCTTCTTCAGTAGAGATTGACCGACGGACCCGGTCACTGTTCAGCGACACACAGATACATTGTTGCAAGAGAGGCAGAACGATCTTCTCTGTATTTCTCTTTGCTATATTGGGCTACATTGCAAAGAATCTGTCCTGTGAGTACAATCTACGTGAAAATATATTTTTTATCTTGTCAGAGGTTGCTCTCACATGGTGCGCGCTCTCATTTTTCTTTTCTCTAAAGTGTGCACATTGCGATAGGTGCTGCTGAAGATGCCAGTGATAGAAGCTGACACCCTGAGACAACAATATCTTTATTTTATTTGAGGACTCTTTTGCATTTTATCTCTTCTTATATACTGGCGCGCTGTATGTATTTTGTATTTTTTATTTTATTTTATCATTGGGTTGCACCATAATTGTTACTGTTTTTCTTAAAATTTTGAGTGCCAGAGGGGTATGCAAGGCATAACATTGCAATGTGTTGAGTACCCCTCTGGCACTCAAAGGTTTAATCCACCATCAGCCTCATAATATGGGTAAAGTTAATTGAAATCAAAGTGCATAACCTTGTGGTGTAACACTTTTCTGTTTTCATTTCATTTTCCTTCAATGGAAAGGGGAAACATCTTTCTTATTCCATGGAGGTTCTTGCATGAAGGAAATTAATCTTTTTGCCAATATCTAGCTAAATGTTCCATTTAAGTCTATGGATATTTATAAATAAATGGCAAAAAGATCAAGGTTGACACTGGTCCTCTTAAAACTGAGACAGGGGAATTGATTAGTGAGGATAAGACTGGATGGCACCTTAAACACATTATTTTCTTCTGCATATACAAAGGAAGCAACAATGACAATGACTATGGGCAAACATACACAATCAATTAATTCCCTCCTGCATGTACATGGCTTACTCAGGAAAAAGGCCACAAGAAACTGAAAAAGGTTATAGTGAATAAAGAACTGAGACTTGACGGCATACACCTAAGGGGACTTACGGAACTAACTTAGCAATAGCACGGCTCTTATACTTAAAATGTATAGATTCACTATCATCAGTCAGAGTGTTTAGGGACTAAAGGAAAGCAGTAGCACCATTATTCAGAAAAGAGGGGCAAGATCTAAACCAGGCGATTATAGACCTGTGAGCTTGACTTACATAGTGGGTAATATAATACAAGGGTTACTAACTGACAGTATTCAGCACTATACAATGACCAAAAATATTATTAGTAGTAACCAGCATGGATTTATGAAGAATAGCTTATGTCAAACCATTTACTTACATTGTACTAAATGATAAGTAGTAATATGGACAAGGGTGTTTGCTGGTGATGTAGTATACCTGAATTATGCAAAAGCCTTAGATTCTGTGCCTCATAACAGGTTACTGCATAAGTTAAAAGGATTTGCTTTGGGAGGTGATGTTTGTGCATAAATAGAGGACTGTTTAAATGATAGATAACAGAGATCTGTTATAAATAGAACCTTTTCAAACTAGTCTAAAGTTATAAGTGGGGTACCACAGGGTTCAGTCCCAAGATCAATGCTTTTTAATCTGTTTATCAATTATTTAGGTTTATGTGGGAATTGAAAGTAACGTCTCAATGTTTGCTGATGACACTTAGCTTTGTAAGGAAATACATACAGAGCAGGACGTTTTTTTCCCTACAAAAAGATTTCTGAGTGAATGGGCAGAAAAGTGGCAGATGAGGTTTAATATAGATAAATCTAAATTTAATGTATACAAAAAAAGTGGGTCCCCTCGTACACAATCTCCCAACTCTCCACAATCACAATTTGAATACCAAATCGATAGCATTCAAATTGTGATTGTGCAGAGTTGTGAGTTTGTGTATGAGGGGACCCACTTTAGTTTTTTGGGAACATATAAGATATTTTGTACTTGCTTTTTCCACTCTTGTAAATCAGCTTGAATTGATCTATGTCTCCAGGGATGGTTAATTGGAATATTAAGGATTCTTTACACATTCAGGGTGCAGGAATATTTTTTGTATACATAAAGTTTTTGATATAACACATAAAGTGGTGGTGTTAGTGTATATGTGTTAGTGTATATTTCGTAGCAGCCTTGGTAGAGGTATAAGTTATACTTTTTGTGTAAGTGATACAATTTTTTCAGCACTCAATTGTAACGCAAATTGTCACATATATTTTGTAAATGTAAGTTTAAGTTTATGCATTTCGGCTGGAAATACAAACACACTACATATACACTAAAGGACAGATGTTCAAAAAGTCTTCATAATGAAAAAACTGTCAGATCACGAGTTGGTAGTAAAAGAAGGACAATATTTTCAGAAGCAAATCCATCATAACTGAAAATGTATCATACAGACTTAAATATGACGGTAATATTACTCTTAAAAATCCTGATATCTTGAAACAAAAATGTTCAAGAAACAAAGACATTTTTTGTCTTTAAAACAACACATTTTCTAACAAAGACTTTTTTTTACCAGTTAACTCTATAGTACTACTTCTCACTCCTGGTAAGAGTACTTTAATGTGTCTTCTCCAAGTTCAGACCATTTTTATTTTGTGGGGAAAAATTATGTTAATCAGACAAAAAAGTGACAGTTAAAAGAATATATATTTTTTACATTCCTTACAATGTGATTGTACATTAAACCACACTCACTTTTAAAACTGCTTTTTCCCGTTGATGGAGATGGCAGAATTGGATGCAGAAAATGACGTTAATAAGTCTGAGAATTGATGGACCATGGTTTAAGTACGTTTTAATTATGATTACAAACAATTTTAGTTACCACTACGTTTTGAACATCTCCCCCTAAATGAGAAACTACTAGGGGAATCCTCATCATTACAGAAAGATTTAGGAATACTGATAGGCAATAGACTTCACATCAGTGTGCATTTTCACATAGCTAGCAGGGTATTATAATGTATAAAAATGGGTATAGATGGATAGGATAGGAAAATGATTCTACCTTTTTATAAATCCTTGGTAAAGCCTCATCTAGGGTATGGAGTTTATTTTTTGGCAGCAGTTCTTATTAAAAATGCATAATTGAACTGAAAAAAGTGCAGAGACGTTCAACAAAACTGATCAAGGGATTGGAGGATCTGAGTTATAAAAAGAGAGTTGCCAAACTGGGTTTGCTTATATTAGAGAAGAGACCTCTAAGGGGTGATATGTAAGCATTAACAAATATACTCAAAGCCAATGAAAATAACTTTCTAAGGAACTATTTACTCAAAGAGTTGAGCAAAAGACAAGAGATTGTCCATTAAAACTAGAGGAAAGGAGCTTTTGACTAAGACAAAGGCATGGATTTTTTATAGTAAGTACAATAAAATTATAAATTATTAGCTTCTGAATGCTGTGCTTGCAGGTACTGCTTTAAAAAAATATGGATACCTTCCTAGATTTGAAATTTACTGAGAGTTATGACAGTCTGTTTCAAAGCAGTTAGGCTGCTGATCCAGGGAAATATCCGAATGCCATTTGGGGACTTTTTTTTACCTACTTGAGGCTTAATTGGAAATTGCTTCAATTTTCAAATTTTTTTTGCCTTCCTTTAAGTTGACAGGTGTGATATGCCATGGGCTGAATTTGATGAACTTGATTTTTTTTTACCCTATAAACTGTGTTACTAAGTTACTATGAGATTTGGGGCATTTTTATGTATCCCCTATGGGGCAGTTAGCATGCTCCAAAATCTCTCATCATTTACTTTCAGGATAAAGCCCTTAGAACTGGATTCCACTGCAGGAAATACATGGTATTGCTGGTTTTAGCTAACAAATTTCTATTGAAGCCGAAAGGGAAATTTTTAGATAAAACCAGGAATAAAGTTCTCACCTGCAATGGATTTCAGTCAGTAGAGACAACTAGTGCTTCGTGCCTTTCCTTTTCTACAAAACTGTCCACATAGTAAAATGAGATGCTTTGTTCCCTTATGCACGTCTCTGAGAATACATGAGAAGGACACGTGATGCAGCTATAGTGGATACATTTGGCGTGGAAAAAATAAGTCTATCTAACAACTTCCAGAGATTTCTTGACTGTTTCTGAAGACACCTGTGAGGCATTCAGCCAAGTGTACAATACAGCCAGGGGCCAAACTGTTTTATTTATTTTGTGTCCAGGAGGATTGCTAGAAGGAATCAACCCTGTTTCTAATTAATTTTTAATAAAACATATATTCAATGCAGCAGTGAAATTTTATGGCTTGCAGTTATACAAACATATTTTCTCTTATTTTACCACCAAGGTTATATTGTGTTGATAAGTGACATACATTAGAACAGACAACAAAGGCTTATAAATTTTTTAATCCCTTAGGTTCCAGAGAGGTCTCCAATGCATTGCAAAATAATGCATTTGAGATTCAGCACCCAATGGGTTAAATAAATATCCAATATCTGTACCTTGCCAAAAGTACAATATGAATTTTTTTTTTCTGATCAGCAACACAGGAGGTCTATTGGTCCTGAAACATGGAATATATAAATCCATAAGCACAGCTCAGTTTCTGCTCATGCACATTGACCTACAACTCATGATCCTCCACTCCTGGGTATGTAATAGTGTATGAATGCTTTAGTAGAGATGGGAAAAAAGTCAATTTTTTATGAGAATTTAGATAGAAAAACAATTTGACACTTTTCTGTTCATATACCTGCTCACAGAAAATAAATAGAAAATGTTTGCAGTTTCACAACCAATGAATTTCCCATGAGAACTTTGTTGTTTTCTGCCTATACTTTTCTTAGTCCTGTGAATTCTCTCTGCAGAATTACTACTGATGAACACTAAAGTGGGTAAATTCACAGTTAAAGTTGTTAGATGACTGAGTCCTACAGCAACCTAAGTGTTGAAAACATTGGTAGCAGGCTGAGTTCCTTTGTCCTTTGCCCATGATACAAATCACCTGCTTGTACACCCATGCCCATGCTTTGGAATGTGTCAGTGAGGTGCTACACATGACTTCAGTTCTTTAATTCCTGTTTTCAACAAAATAATAGAGAAACATAGCAACCACCCATATTTTGGCAAGCTTGTCTTCCTCGGGCATGGTTTTGGATTATTTTTGTGCATTTTTTTTTATCTTCTAAGAACTCAGTAAAAGGAAAGGGTTGGCAGCACACAGAAGTGAACTGTCTAACTTTATTGTTAGTGGTCATGGTGAAAAATCTGTCAGCGGGTATGAGGACCGTATAGCTCTTGTCTCCACCAGCTGACTCTGAATCCTCCTCCTTTGTGCTTTGTATTTGCACAACAGCAGCAGTAGAAGACTTGGGTGTTATTGTTACTGAAGACTTACAGTATTATAAGGCCAGGCTGCACAAAACAGATCATTGGGATTCTTCTCAAGGCTTTTCTTTATAACTACTGTACTCTGGTGCCCCTGCAATCACTCAGTGGAGAGCTGTGATTCTATGACAGTGTGCTGTTAAATTGCTCCCTCTCTGAGAACACTGATTGCAAGAAGTGGGTACTTAAACTGTTCATCAACTACAAATGTGACAAGCTTATCACTTTCATTCTAGTGTGTTAAAGCTTAAAGGTTCTTTTTTGTATTACATACAGGTGTCCTGTGTCAAGCTGCCATCCCTGGGGAGTTAATGATATTTTGAACAATTCTTCTGCATCAGTTTATCCCTGGAGTTCAGATGTAGCCCACTTTTTGACCTTCTGCCACATGAGACTTCAGGAGATTTAGGGAAGAATGGAGCATTCATGATTTTTTGGAGAAACGATAAAAACAGGAGGCACTTCCTAGTGAATTAATCTTCTACAGTTTCACCAGACCATCACCTTTTTTGAACTGATACAAACAAATAGACTGGAGGGCACTTATGTGACCACCAGAAAAAGTGATTCTGGAAATCTTTATACTGGTTCCCTCAAAACAGATTCAGGCTGTTCCTCTTCACAGCACAAATATAACAGATAAATTCATAATAAAATACATTGCACTCACATTTTCTGTGGTTGAGACACCAGCTTATACTGGCCAACACAACATTAAAGGCAGGTGGAGATCACAAACTCGTCTCCGCTTGGGGACTTAACACCGGATCTTCCAAGAGGCAAATAAAATATAAAATGTTAAAAATCATGCTGCTCCTTTATCAAAAATGAAAAATGATTTAATAAAATATCGACATCAATACACCACAAACCATATGCGTTTCTTGGCTCAGACATGGCTTTCTCAAATGTAAGGTGTGTATACAAACAAAGGAACAGCATGCAGACAAGATAACTTCTAAAATAAACGCCAAGCTGTATGATTGGATGCAAAAGTCCCAAGATGCAATTATTAAAAGGCAATCTGATTTAACCCATTATATTATCCTTAAAGGGATCTTCCTAAGAAGAATCCAATAATAAAGCCTGGCTACAAGTATATATGATACAGTATACAAATAATTCTCATTAAAACATGCTGACTCTGGAGAGTATGTTGCTCTTATAAACGTGTTCAGCTCAAAAAAAAAAAAGTAATAAAAATGAAAGTAAAAAATAAAAATTCCTGATACCTCCTATTTTGAAACAGATGTATACAAAATTAATAATAATTAATGATAAATAACAGAATACTAATATATAAAGGAATATAAAAAATTTAAAATAAATACGTCCGCAAATATAACTCCCTAAATTCTCTCAATAATCCTCTTGTAGAGATCCTATATCCCAAATATTACATAAACATACAAATTAACCCAGGTGATCCCTTACTAGTTGTGATCAATCACGAATGTCCTTTAGGGGATATATATTATCTTTGCTTGTGGAGGCGTTCTTTCTTCACAGATAACACAATATATGCAAATGAACAGAGAAAAGTCTGGTCAGAATTTCAATACTTATATCACAAAGAAATCCAGTAGTAGCCACTTACATTTCAATTACTTTCATTGCACATCGACTGTCTCCTCCAGCCAAATATCTCAGGAGTCTCCCATTGTCAATAAGGTTAACCCACGATCGTGTCCTCCATACCACTCCGATCATAAAAGGTATAGATACACAAGATCCGGTCAATACAGTATTAATTCAATTGCTCAAAGACACAATATATCCACTCACTTGTTAAATGTCCTTTTTCCAGCGTAGATCCTCTCCGGAAGGTTACATTCATCAAGAACTTTCCATTGCTCCGTTAAATCTTATAAAATAATTCAATCTAAAAGATTGTGATATCCACTGGGTATATTTAAAATTATCTTTATTTAAATATAAAATAAAATAAAATAACAAGGATATCTATGTATCCACTAGTATCTCTTCACAATTCAAACGGACCGATGGAAATGAAGTATCCTGAAGTGACCCGCACTACCATGTACTCCGTTGCCGCGTGTCTTTTATTAACACAAACCAAAGATTCACGGGTTTCTTACTGTCCGTCCTTCACTGGGGTAGACATCTGTACAATACACCCTACGCGTTTCGTGCAAAAGCACTTCTTCAGGGGAAATCACAAGTTTATCCCAACAAGCATCTATTTAATGGTAAATGCCCTAACGTCAACGTATCTGGACGCATTGTTCAAATCAGTTAAAACTTTATCAACCCAATTAAATCACATATCACAATCATTCCAATTAACCCTTACGGAGCTACCATATATCTTTACATTGTTATTAATGGATTTTAAAATTATTTGAAACTTTTAAAACCATCATTAATTCTATCCAATATCTATTTTAAAAAACAATTTAGATCTATACTTATATTTAACCCCTTCGGGGTTAGAGTTTTAAGTTGATGGATCCATTCGGTTTCTTTTTTTGATACCTTCACTACAATATCTTCACCCCGCCAGTTTTTAATAACCTGATCTATAGCAACAAATTTCAGTAAAGAGGGATTTTTATTGTGCTTTTTTGCGAAATGCTCCGACACACTATGTGTTGTCAGACTCTTCTTTATATGTGGCCCTTCTGTATATATGACCCTTCTCCAATATGTGGGTCGCACAACTAGGAGTGTGCATATACGTATAGCTGAACATATAAGAAATATAAAGAGACACGTGGCAACGGAGTACATGGTAGTGCGGGTCACTTCGGGATACTCCATTTCTATCGGTTCGTTTGAATTGGGAAGAGATACTAGTGGATACATAGATATTCTTGTTATTTTATTTTATTTTATATTTAAATAAAGATAATTTTAAATATACCCAGTGGATATCACAATCTTTTTGATTGAATTATTTTATAAGATTTAATGTAGCAATGGAAAGTAACCTTCCGGAGAGGATCTACGCTGGAAAAAGGACATTCAACAAGTGAGTGGATATATTGTGTCTTTGAGCAATTGAATTAATACTGTATTGACCGGATCTTGTGTATCTATACCTTTTATGATCGGAGTGGTATGGAGGACACGATCCTGGGTTAACCTTATTGACAACGGGAGACTCCTGAGATATTTGGCTGGAGGAGACAGTCGATGTGCAATGAGAGTAATTGAAATGTAAGTGGCTACTACTGGATTTCTTTGTGATATAAGTATTGAAATTCTGACTTTTCTCTGTTCATTTGCATATATTGTGTTATCTGGGAAGAAAGAACGCCTCCACAAGCAACGATAATATATATCCCCTAAAGGACATTCGTGATTGATCACAACTAGTAAGGGATCGCCTGGGTTAATTTGTATGTTCATGAAAATCTATTTTGAGTAAGGTAGAAATTTGGGCTGAACCCAGTAACTAGTTGTTTTGATTCCATTTGCAGAAGATAGAGATACAGCGCCGTTTTCTTTTTTATATATTACATTTTTGCCCAAATATTACATGTCTAAATATATTAACACAGTGTGCTTGACAGCCGTGCTGCCCACTCCCTGTGCTTCTCCTCATTGCTGTCTATGGTCACGAGTGCAGACACGTGTCAGTGACGTGCGCTTGTTTATACGCATGGAGCCTACACTCCTGATTGGTTCCCACTAGTGTTGAGCGAGCATGCTCGGCCGATGCTCGGATCGGCTCGAGCATCGCTCTGCTCGGCACATGGCGGTACTCGTACGAGTACCGCATGTGCTCGCCCGCCATGTTCGGGTCTCCTCCCCGCACGTTTTGCGGCTGCTGCGCAGCCAATAAACGTGCAGGGAGGCTCTGACATCGGTGTAATGCCAGCAGCCATGTTGGCTGCTGGCATTACACTGATTGGCTGGCCAGAACCCGTGGTCAGGTGCTGTATAGCACCTGACCATCGAGTTCGGCTCAGTCTGAGCCAGGGAGAGCTGAGGATAGGAAGGGAAAGGCAGTGTAGGGAGGAAAAAAACAAAAATTGTGAAAAAAAAAGAACCAAAAGTCCTTTTTAGGACTACTGTGTGTGGGGGCAGCAGGTTATTTGGTGTGGGGGGAAAAAAACAAAAAAAAAAAAAAAAATATATATATATTCTGTTTAGTGTGCAAAGTTGCAGATTAGAGCACATTCTGTTTAGTGTGCACAGTTGCAGATTAGAGCACATTCTGTTTAGTGTGCAAAGTTGCAGATTAGAGCACATTCTGTTTAGTGTGCAAAGTTGCAGATTAGAGCACATTCTGTTTAGTGTGCAAAGTTGCAGATTAGAGCACATTCTGTTAAGTCTTCAAACTAAAATATCAAAGTCACGTATTCCATTCAGTGTGCGTCGCCGCAGTTTAGCAGCACATTCTGAGTACTGTGCAGAGTTGCAGAATAGGAAGAAATACTGTTAAGTCTTCAAACTAAAATATCAAAGTCACATATTCCATTCAGTGTGCTTCGCCGCAGTTTAGCAGCACATTCTGTGTACTGTGCAGAGTTGCAGAATAGGAAGAAATACTGTTAAGTCTTCAAACTAAAATATCAAAGTCACATATTCCATTCAGTGTGCTTCGCCGCAGTTTAGCAGCACATTCTGTGTACTGTGCAGAGTTGCAGAATAGGAAGAAATACTGTTAAGTCTTCAAACTAAAATATCAAAGTCACATATTCCATTCAGTGTGCTTCGCCGCAGTGTAGCAGCACATTCTGTGTACTGTGCAGAGTTGCAGAATAGGAAGAAATACTGTTAAGTCTTCAAACTAAAATATCAAAGTCACATATTCCATTCAGTGTCTTTCACCGCCGTTTAACAGCCTATTCTGTGTACTCTGCAGAGTTGCAGAATTATAAGAAATACTGTTAAGTTTTCAAACTCAAATATTAAAGTCACATATTCCATTCAGTGTCTTTCACCGCCGTTTAACAGCCTATTCTGTGTACTCTGTACAGTTGCAGAATTATAAGAAATACTGTTAAGTTTTCAAACTCAAATATTAAAGTCACATATTCCATTCAGTGTCTTTCACCGCCGTTTAACAGCCTATTCTGTGTACTCTGTACAGTTCCAGAATTATAAGAAATACTGTTAAGTTTTCAAACTCAAATATTAAAGTCACATATTCCATTCAGTGTCTTTCACCGCCGTTTAACAGCCTATTCTGTGTACTCTGTACAGTTCCAGAATTATAAGAAATACTGTTAAGTTTTCAAACTCAAATATTAAAGTCACATATTCCATTCAGTGTGTTTCAACGCCGTTTAACAGCCTATTCTGTGTACTCTGCAGAGTTGCAGAATAGTAAGAAATACTGTTAAGTTTTCAAACTCAAATATTAAAGTCACATATTCCATTCAGTGTCTTTCACCGCCGTTTAACAGCCTATTCTGTGTACTCTGCAGAGTTGCAGAATTATAAGAAATAAAGAAATACTGTTAAGTTTTCAAACTCAAATATTAAAGTCACATATTCCATTCAGTGTCTTTCACCGCCGTTTAACAGCCTATTCTGTGTACTCTGCAGAGTTGCAGAATTATAAGAAATACTGTTAAGTTTTCAAACTCAAATATTAAAGTCACATATTCCATTCAGTGTCTTTCACCGCCGTTTAACAGCCTATTCTGTGTACTCTGTACAGTTGCAGAATTATAAGAAATACTGTTAAGTTTTCAAACTCAAATATTAAAGTCACATATTCCATTCAGTGTCTTTCACCGCCGTTTAACAGCCTATTCTGTGTACTCTGTACAGTTCCAGAATTATAAGAAATACTGTTAAGTTTTCAAACTCAAATATTAAAGTCACATATTCCATTCAGTGTGTTTCAACGCCGTTTAACAGCCTATTCTGTGTACTCTGCAGAGTTGCAGAATAGTAAGAAATACTGTTAAGTTTTCAAACTCAAATATTAAAGTCACATATTCCATTCAGTGTCTTTCACCGCCGTTTAACAGCCTATTCTGTGTACTCTGTACAGTTCCAGAATTATAAGAAATACTGTTAAGTTTTCAAACTCAAATATTAAAGTCACATATTCCATTCAGTGTGTTTCAACGCCGTTTAACAGCCTATTCTGTGTACTCTGCAGAGTTGCAGAATAGTAAGAAATACTGTTAATTTTTCAAACTCAAATATTAAAGTCACTTATTCCATTCAGTGTGTGTCACCGCAGTTTAGCAGCCTATTCTGTGTACTCTGCAGAGTTGCAGAATAGTAAGAAATACTGTTAAGTTTTCAAACTCAAATATTAAAGTCACTTATTCCATTCAGTGTGTGTCACCGCAGTTTAGCAGCCTATTCTGTGTACTCTGCAGAGTTGCAGAATAGTAAGAAATACTGTTAATTTTTCAAACTCAAATATTAAAGTCACTTATTCCATTCAGTGTGTGTCACCGCAGTTTAGCAGCCTATTCTGTGTACTCTGCAGAGTTGCAGAATAGTAAGAAATACTGTTAAGTTTTCAAACTCAAATATTAAAGTCACATATTCCATTCAGTGTGTGTCACCGCAGTTTAGCAGCCTATTCTGTGTACTCTGCAGAGTTGCAGAATAGTAAGAAATACTGTTAATTTTTCAAACTCAAATATTAAAGTCACTTATTCCATTCAGTGTGTGTCACCGCAGTTTAGCAGCCTATTCTGTGTACTCTGCAGAGTTGCAGAATAGTAAGAAATACTGTTAATTTTTCAAACTCAAATATTAAAGTCACTTATTCCATTCAGTGTGTGTCACCGCAGTTTAGCAGCCTATTCTGTGTACTCTGCAGAGTTGCAGAATAGTAAGAAATACTGTTAAGTTTTCAAACTCAAATATTAAAGTCACATATTCCATTCAGTGTGTGTCACCGCAGTTTAGCAGCCTATTCTGTGTACTCTGCAGAGTTGCAGAATAGTAAGAAATACTGTTAATTTTTCAAACTCAAATATTAAAGTCACTTATTCCATTCAGTGTGTGTCACCGCAGTTTAGCAGCCTATTCTGTGTACTCTGCAGAGTTGCAGAATAGTAAGAAATACTGTTAAGTTTTCAAACTCATATATATTAAAGTCATATATATCGTGTAAGATGAAGAAGGCGGGTAAAAAGGGACGGGGAAGTGGACGTGATCCTGAAAGTTCAGGGCGCGGGTCAGGACGCGGAGAAACTGTGCCTGGTGCCAGAGCACAAGAAAGAAAGACATCCACCATACCTAGCTTCATGTCTGATTTCACAGGGCGTCGCAGGACATCACTCTCGAGGTCCGACCAGTGCGAACAGGTGGTCGGTTGGATGACAGCTGATACTGCTTCCAGTCGGTTAAGCACCACCCTGTCTTCCACCAAGTCCACTCTCAGTAGCCAAGAGTCTGGTCAACATAATCCTCACTCTGATCATCCTTCCTCCCACCATACACGGTCTGGTCAAAGAAGTGATCCCACACTGGGATATAGTGATGAGCTCGTCTCATCACCAATCCTTCATTTGACCCTCTCTCCAAGCACGCTTGCAGAGGAACATGACATCTTGTGCCCTGATTCACAACCTCTAGAGGCTACCCAATCACAAGAAGATGACAGATGTGAACGGCATTTAAGGTCAAAGGAAGTAGTGGATGATGATGATGATGATGAGACACAGTTGCCATTAAATCAACCACTATTTCCTTCTCAAGACCTTGTTGAGGAGAATGTTATACAGTTGTCAATGACCGAGTATGTGGTGGGATCAAGACTTGAGGAGGATGATCAGAGTGAGGAAGTGGAGGAGGACTTGGTGGACGATGAGGTGACTGACCCCACCTGGGAAGGTGTAGAGCCGAGCGATGACAGCAGTCCTGAGGGTGAGCCATCTGCAGCACCGCAACAGGCTGGAAGAGGCAGTGGTGTGGCTACAGAAAGAAGGCGGACCGCACCAAACCGGCCCGCAAATGTTCCACGGAGCACCCCCTTGCGTAAATCTACCTTGCCAAGGGGTAGGTGTTCCGCGGTATGGCGTTTTTTTAAGGAAAGTGCGGACGACAAAAGATTTGTAGTTTGCAACCTGTGCCACACCAGAATGAGCCGAGGCATGAACACTAGAAACCTCACCACCACCAGCATGATCCGACACATGGCATCCAAGCACCGTAGTAAGTGGGAGGAACGCCTGGATCGCCCATCTGTGTCTGCAGGCCACACCACTGCCTCCTCTTCCCCTGTTTTCGGTGCCGGCCAATCGCCTGTCGAAGGCGCAGGCCCGCATACCTCCCGCCCTGCACCTGTACCATCTGAAGCACCATCAGCGACCACATCCACTTCCCTGTCCCAGCACAGCGTCCAAATGTCGTTACCCCAGGCATTTGAGCGCAAGAGAAAGTACCCAGCCACCCACCCACAGGCCATAGCACTAACCTCACACCTTTCAAAATTACTGGCCATCGAAATGCTGCCATTTAGGCTTGTGGACACTGAGTCCTTCCGCAGCCTGATGGCAGCAGCTGTCCCTCGGTACGCCGTCCCCAGCCGCCACTACTTTTCCCGGTGTGCCATCCCCGCATTACACCACCATGTGTCCCGTAACATCACCCGTGCCCTGACCAACGCAGTTACTGGGAAGGTCCACTTAACGACTGACACATGGACAAGTGCTTGTGGCCAGGGACGCTACATTTCCCTGACGGCACACTGGGTGAATGTCGTGGAGGCTGGGAGCGACTCGGACCCTGGGATGGCACGGGTGCTACCCACGCCGAGGATTGCGGGCCCTACCTCCATCAGGGTTTCCACCAGCACCTACGTTATTGGCTCCTCCTCCTCCGTTTCCACCTCCGAATTCTCTACACACACCGCCACTCCCCCATCAGCCAGTAGCTGGAAGCAGTGTAGCACTGCAGTGGGGAAGCGTCAACAGGCCGTGCTGAAGCTGATCTGCCTTGGGGACAAACAGCACACGGCCTCAGAGCTGTTGCAGGGGATTAGTCACCAGACCGAGCAGTGGCTCTCGCCACTCAACCTGCAACCAGGCATGGTTGTGTGTGATAATGGGCGTAACTTGGTGGCGGCTTTGGAGCTCGGCAAGCTCACACACGTACCATGCCTAGCGCATGTATTTAATTTAGTGGTGCAGCGATTTCTAAAAACCTACCCCAATGTGCATGATCTCTTGACCAAGGTGCGCCGCGTGTGTGCACATTTCCGTAAGTCATCTACAGCTTCGGCCGGCCTGTTGAAGCTGCAGCAGCGCTTACAATTGCCAGCTCACCGGCTGCTGTGTGACGTGAGCACGCGCTGGAACTCCACCTTCCACATGTTGGCCCGGCTTTGTGAGCAGCAGAGGGCAGTAGTGGAGTACCAGCTGTTACACGGTCGTCGCCTCTCCGTTCAACTTCCTGTAATCAGAAGTGAGGAGTGGGAATGGATGTCAGACCTCTGCGAGGTTTTACGCAATTTTGAGGAATCGACACAGATGGTGAGCGGCGATAACGCTATTATCAGTGTAACCATCCCACTTCTGTGTCTACTGAAACGCTCGCTGCTCACAATTAAAACCGACGCTTTGCATGTGGAAGAGGTGGAAATGGGGGAGGAAGAGCTTACACAAGGTGATAGCCAGAGCACCCTCACTTCGTCTTCTCAGCGACAATTGGAGGAGGCGGAGGAGGAGGAGGAGGAGGAGGAGGAGGAGGAAGACACGGTTGCCTCCGCTACAGAGGGTAGCCATGGAACTTTAGTTCCATCTCTTCAGCGTGGGTGGGCAGAAGAGGAGGAAGAGGATGAGGATATTGAGAGTCAGCCTCCTGGTGAGGACAGCGAAATCTTGACTGTTGGTACTCTGGCACACATGGCTGACTTTATGTTAGGCTGCCTTTCCCGTGACCCACGCGTTGTACGCATTTTAGACAACACGGATTACTGGGTGTTCACCCTTCTGGACCCCCGCTACAAAGAGAATTTCTCATCTCTCATTCCTCCGGTGGAGAGGACAAGCAAAATGGTGCAATACCAGAAGGTTCTTGTTGAAAAATTGCTCCAAAATTTTCCATCTGACAACGCTGGCGGCAGAGTACGTGCTACCTTGGCCAACCGAGAAGGGGAGAAAAGGGGAGCACACAGCAGTTCCGACAAAGGCAGGGCAACACTCTCCAAGGCGTGGGACACCTTCATGACACCCCGCCAGCACCCTCACCCTGATGCGCAGCCTAGTGTCACAAGGAGGGAAAAGTTTTGGAAGATGGTGAAGGAGTACGTAGCAGACCGTGTCAGCGTCCTCAATGATCCCTCTGTGCCTTACAACTACTGGGTGTCCAAGCTGGACACGTGGTATGAACTGGCACTCTACGCCTTGGAGGTGCTGGCCTGCCCTGCCGCCAGCGTTCTGTCTGAGCGGGTATTTAGTGCTGCTGGTGGCATCATAACAGATAAGCGTATCCGCCTTTCCACCGACAATGCTGATAGGTTGACACTTATAAAAATGAACAAGGCCTGGATTTCCCCTGACTTCTCCACTCCACTGGAGGAAAGCCCCGGGGGAACATAAACTCACTTTATATATGTTATTTACAATGATGGGAATACTCTGTATTCCCATTCACCCCTTCCACCCCAAAAACGGGTATATGGTTGACTCTTAATGTTCTCATCCTCCTCCTCCTCTTCCATATGCCCTGGGATATAATTTTTATATAGGGCCAGCTCACCAGCGTGCCCTTGGATATAATTTTTATATAGGGCCAGCTCACCAGCGGGCCCTGTGATATAATTTTTATATAGGGCCAGCTCACCAGCGGGCCCTGTTTGCCAATTTTTATATAGGTCAGCTCACCAGCGGGCCTTCTCATATAATGTTTTATTGGGTCAGCTCTCTAGCGGGCCCTCTCATATAATGTTTTATAGCGTCAGCTCACTAGCGGGCCTTCGCATATAATGTTTAGGATGGTCAGCTCTGCAGCAGACCCTCACCCATAATGTTTTAGATGGTCAGCTCAGCGCACGTTTCCCTCTTAATCATGGCCTCAGTTCTGAAAATCAAGGAAATTTTTGGGAGAATTTGCCTCTGCGCACGTTTCCCTCTTAATCATGGCCTCAGTTCTGAAAATCAAGGAAATTTTTGGGAGAATTTGCCTCTGCGCACGTTTCCCTCTTAATCATGGCCTCAGTTCTGAAAATCAAGGAAATTTTTGGGATAATTTGCCTCTGCGCACGTTTCCCTCTTAATCATGGCCTCAGTTCTGAAAATCAAGGAAATTTTTGGGATAATTTGCCTCTGCGCACGTTTCCCTCTTAATCATGGCCTCACTTCAGAAAATCGATGAAATTTTTGGGAGAATTTGCAGATGATATACAAGTAAATATACAGCAAATACTGTTTGGTAACAATTTTTCGCCTAAAGTCGTTTTTATTTTCCTTTTTGTGTGTTTTACGGTCAGTCTGTAAAAATGGCGTACTACGGGCGAAAGATCGTTCCCAGCAGCGATGTTGGAGTCCAAGATGCATCCAGACATCCTCCCTATGCTGTCCCTGAACCATTTCTGTAGTGTTTCCATCTTTTTCTGCCCTTTTCCTATGGACCAGGCACCCTCCCCTCATCAGAGCAGGGGGTGCCTGGTGTAATGCTCGAGTCCTCCCATTGACTTCAATGGGGCTCGGATGCTCGGCCGAGCACTCGAGCCTCAGGGGGTGCTCGGTCAGAGCACCCGAACATCCGAGCATTGGGGTGCTCGCTCATCACTAGTTCCCACCTTGTGTAGCCCTATTTGAACTACTCTGGGCCTAGTACCAGTTGCCCTTACCTGGTGTTCCAGTTAGTCTCGTTTGTCTGCTCCGTTTCTCTGTGACTCTTTCATGGCCTCCGATCTCACTCTGTGTATGTCCCCGGCTTGTCTGACTATCCACATCGGTACTACCCATGGCTCTGGTTTATTCCGCTCTGTGTACGACCCCAGCTTGCCTGACTATCCACATAGGCATTGACCTGTGGCTCTGGCTGTCTACTCACTCCGTGTTGACCCTGGTTTGCTTGACTATCCACCAGTGCAGAACAGTGTCTATGGCTGACTATTTGATCCTTGTTGTCACCATTAGTCTGACTACCCACTTGGTTCCGGCCTGTGGCTCTAGCCAACTCTCGCTCCTTGTTGCTGGTTGTCTGACTACCTTCTAGGTACTGAACTTGGTACAGGCTACTGACTCGCTCCTTGTGTTCCCTCCGTTCTGACTATTCATATACGGTACTGTAGCAGTGCTGCCCATTCTACAATTGCCACTATCTACGTTAGTACCGGAGGTAGGATACACAGATCTCAGGGCGCTCGATCCTACCTACAGATGGAACCATAGGTTTTATATTCCTCTCCTCTTTGAGTAGCGCAGGCCTCTACCTAGTGTCTTGTCTGGGTTGTAGACTGTGGGCTTTTGCCAAATTGTACGGGGGTATTGCTGAGGTATTGCCTATTATATTGTATTCTAAATAAAGGTAGTTTTATTTCAACATTACTTGTGTCTGACTTTCTGTTTGTACTGGTTACTGTGACATATATTTGGGATTTGAAATACACATTTGGTGCAGTGTAGTGTATAAACGCACCCACATATTTATACCTGTATGTCACCAATCCTGAATGCCAAATATAACATTTAAATATAATGCCTTCAGGGAAACAAATATACATATATACCCATGTATGTGCCTTCTAAGGAACAATAAATATTAAATCCCAAAGAACAATTTTTTGAAAGCCTTAAAATGATGTGCTATGTGCAAATGATGTTTTGATGCAAGAAATATACTATTGTATTGATGCCAAATAGCACATGATGCTAAATACTCCTGAATTAATGACAAAGTTAGTGAATGTGCTTAAATTAATGGCACAGTTAGCCAGATATAAGAAAATGTGTGTTCATTGCTTTTGCTGAATTAGGCGCAATCACTCACTCTCACAAAATGGCTGTCATTTTAGTCACACCCACTTTTTGAAATGCAGCCACAAAAAAAGAACAAACGATCGCTAATTCTGAAAAAAAGATTTGCAATTCAGTAGCATTTTGGTGCTAATCATTTTGCTATCAAAAGTACAGTAAATAGCGATTGGGCACATTTCTTTCATTACGCCATCAGTGACCATATTTTCTCTTGCAGAGTCTGTGTAGTAATGCAATTAGCTTTGTGAACAAGCATCAGCTGCTTGTGCTCACAACTGAAGCTAAATGGAGTTGCATTACGTAAAAGCTGATAATGGACCACCATGTAATTTTTTTACCATTGAGATTTATTGTAATACAGGATGTACATTGACAGATTTAAAGTGTACCTGTGTAAAAGCTGCAGTGGGTTTTACTCTACAACATTGAGACACTATTCAGGTATTATCATGGTACAGCCCACATTTAAATATCTATGTAATAGGAAGTTATATTTATATAATCTTTATTTAAAGATTTGCAGTTACAAGGGGGATGGAGTTAAGGGATGAGGAAGGAGATGGGAAAGAGAGGGAGGTTTCCTGAGCAAGGCAGAGTATGAAAAAAATGACAACATTGCTGTATACAATGGTACAGAATAGATAATTTAAAGGGATAGTAATGTTTCATAATAAAAGCAGCTCTAACTAATCATCATAGTATTTGGGCCTTGGAGAGTGTTATTTCAATTCTGTCAGAGTTGTAGTTCAAGAGTAATTGAATGATAAAGCATCCCCCTCCTGCCCCTTTTACTTATATAACACTGCTCAGCTCAGAGCAGCAGGGTGTGCCCAGGTAGACTGCAGAGAGGGACAATCTTCAATTAAGATAAGGGAAAAAGCTGAAAAAACTGTCAAGGGGGGGCAGGGTTTTCATTGTTCCCACAGTAAGAAGATTGTTCCTTGCTGTGAGCTGTCTGGTCAATGGACCAGATTCCACATCTGAGGGAAGGGGGCTTACACCAGGTAAAAGGGGCTGGAGGGTGAAACTTTATCATTCAATTACTCTTGACAGTATTGAAATAACACTCTCTATGGCTCAAATACTATGAAGATTAATTGGAGCTGCTGTTTTTGTGAAACATTACTATCCCTTTAAATGAGTGAGCGTGCAGATCTCTTTGGTGTGCTCTTATACAGTATATAGTAGACAGTAATAAATTCAGAAACTTGAAATAACCTTATCATTTATTTATTTATTTCCAGATTCATGGGGGGTTCTGCGTATGCCAAGATGGGGTCATCAAGAGGTAGGTGAGTACATGTGTGAGTTTATTTAAGCATTTGTGTGTGTGTATGTATGTGCATGTGTGTGGGGGGGGAGGGGTCCAAAGTGGTCTATTTATTCTAACTATCTGACACGTGAACCAAGTAGAAATGAACTGGTCTGTTCTATTTTGGTTGTTTAAAGTAGGATCTGCCATAAACCTATTCTTGTTTAATACTGGGACTACTGTGGCAGGGAGTTGTTAAAGTTTTGCTGATTTAATTAGGTAGATAAGGAGTGTTTTCTTGTATTTATATATACTGATATGGTGGAATGATGGAGGATTAGAGATAGGAGGTCATAGGCAATTGTTTGCTTTATGATCACAATAGTTAAAGATTTTTCACAGTAGGTGAGTATCATTGGCCATTCCCACTATGTGTAGTAGTGCCCCTACTATCCTGTGACATTTTCAACATGAATCAGGTACACTAGGAAAGAGTTTATGTAGTATGACTGGGGTTCTGTACCATCTTAACAAGAATAGAAGGTTATGCTTTTACTTGCACTCAAAGAGTAATATAATCAATGATTTACTAATCAGTATTATGTGTCCAGTAAAAAAATATAAATATACAATTTAGAGCAAGAAAATTACAAATAAAATTGATTTCAGCATTATGTGAATATGAGCTCAGAATTCATAAAATGCTAAATACCAATACGTTTAGATAAAAAAAAAACGAATGGTGTATGAAAATATCAGAAATTCTCAGAATTTCTCATTTTAAATGACAAGTGAAGTAATCAAAATTGTTGATAACCATATTGCTTTTGAAGATCATCAAGTTTGTTGTAATTGGTGATACTTTTTATTTTGGTCCAATGTAATAGTTATTAATAGTATACTAAGCTTTAAAAACCACAGAGGTTTCTACTTCACGTGGCTTATTAGAAATATTAACTCTCATTTTTACTGTTTGTAACTTTTGAAAATCATTGTTTTATGACATTAATAAAAAAAAATAGCCATTATTTTTTAAGATTTTTTTATTCTGCTATTTTTTTTCACCATTAGCAAATAAACTCAAGGCTTTTTTTCTGAGGATAATCTGGGATTCCCAGCTCCATTTTCCCCTACAAATAAGAAATACATTATACTATTTTGTATTTAAAAAAAAAACAAAAAACAAAACTTCATATAGTATTGATACCTATTTTTCCAGAAAGATAACCCTGATTAAGCCCCAGAGTTATGTTTCAAAATAAAAGCAGCTGCAATTAATCTTCATAGTATTTGGGCCATGCAGAGTGTTATTTTAATACTATCAGAGTTGTAGTACAAGAGAAATTGAGTGATAAAGTATCCCCCTCCTGCCCCTTTTATTGGTTCACCTCTGAGCAGCAAGACTGTCCGGATGTATCACATAGAGGGACAATCTTCAGTGATCATAAGGAAAAACCTGAAAAACCTGTAAAGGGGGCAGGGTTTTCCATATGTTCACAGTAAGAAGACTGTCCTTTGCTGTGACCTGTCCGGTCAAGTGACCAGATTCCACATCTGAGGGGAGGTGGCTTAAACTAGGTAAAAAGGGCGGGAGGGGGATACTTTATCATTCAATTACTCTTGAACTACAACTCTGACAGTATTGAAATAACACTCTTCATGGCCCAAGTACTATGAAGATTAATTGGAGCTGCTTTTATCTTGAAACATTACTATCCCTTTAAGCATTCTAAGCTCCCACTTTTGTTGATTTATTGCAAACTAGTTGAACAACCTGTGTACACGGGCCACAGTGCCAGCCAGCAACAGCCGCGATGCAGTCATGCACAGTAGAGACTGCCCGCGGTGCGGCACGGGTAGTATCTACTGCGCATGACTGCAGCGCGGGCAGCCGTCTGTACTGTGCATGACAGCTTCTGACAAACATACATTAGCGAATTATTATATAGGATAATTTGTTAAAGTGGGATCATCACCCTAAAAGACAATTAGTTAAAATATATTAGATATGTTTTAAAACACCTTTACATTGTCCGAGCCAACAAATAAAGTTTAATTTCTCAAAAGCTATTAGTTTATTTGCTGGGCCAATATTACCACACATTGTGCTATGAATCAATTAAGACAGAGCACACACACTCAGGGCATTTCTAATAACACAGCAAGTTGTAAGTTTGGTCTCACATAAAACAAATTATTGTGCTGTTTAGGGAATTAGTGTAAAGTGCCACACTGTGCCACCAAAATATAAAGGTTTGTTTCTGAAAATTATATACGTTACATAAAATTGTTAGTACAATACAGATTCAAATTTTAATTCACTGGTCATTTTTTTAACTCCATTTTTTTTAATCTAAAGATTTTTGAATATTACCACATGTAATTACATGATCACTTGAACTTTGAGCTCCTCATTTGGTGAAATCATTGTTCGATGGGAGTTATGTGAAAAATGTGTGCCAAATCCTCTCTGTTACTCCCATATATATATATATATATATATATATATATATACAGTGAGATCACTGGCTACCAAGAAACAGAGCAGAAAGGATCTAGAAAAGAAAATGAACTGCAGGTAGTTAGAAAATGATACAAACACAGAAACAAAACAATTTAAAGGGATAGTAATGTTTCATAATAAAAGCAGCTCTAATTAATCTTCATAGTATTTGAGCTATAGAGAGTGTTAGTTCTGTCAGAGTTGTAGATCAAGAGTAATTAATAAATTATCCCCCTCCCGCCCCTTTTATTGATGTAACACTGCTCAGCTTAGAGCAGCAGGGAGTGTCCAGGTAGATTGCAGAGAGGGACAATCTTCAATTAAGATAAGGGAAAAAGCTGAAAAACCTGTCAAGAGGGGCAGGGTTTTCATTGTTCTCACAGTAAGAAGATTGACTTTTGATGTGAGCTGTCCGGTCTATGGACTGGATTCCACATCTGAGGGGCTTACACTAGGTAAAAGGGGCAGGAGGGGGAAACTTTATCATTCAATTACTCTTGAACTACAACTCTGACAGTATTGAAATAACACTCTCTATGGCTCAATTGCTTTGAAGATTATTTGGAGCTGCTGTTTTTGTGAAACATTACTATCACTTTAATGAGTGCCAAGAAAAGTATCCAACCCATTGCAATACAATGCGCTGCATACCTCTCTGGCACTCAAAGGCTTAATAGCCTAGCAAAAACAACTGTGTCAGGCTATGTCTGTCTTGGAAAAGCTGCTGAGTACTAATAATGATGTGGATATTAGCACTATCATTAACCCCTTAAAGAACACCCGATGCATCGGGGAGGAGCCATTAAGGACCACAGAGATTTTTTTCGTGATGAATTATGGGATGGCAGAGCTGCGTTTAGCCATGCTGGCATCCCAGAATTCCATGACATGCCAGGACTGTCACTGGTCCTTAATGTAATTCCACCATTGATAGTCCTGGCACGACACCAGTCCTTAACCCTTTAACAGTAGTGTTCCAGGGGTGCAGATTCCCCTTAAGGACCTCTTTGATCTCATTTGGCTAGCCGACACATGTGACTGATCAGGTAAGCTGGCTCGCCGAACAAGGGTATGATACTGACTATTCTGGTCTTGGATCAGTCAGTCCAGACTCTGGTAGTGCTCACAGCACTCCCACAGGACCACTGTGAACAAAAACAGGACCATCATCGGTCCCTTAGAGAAATTCTCCGTTGACAGTGCTAGCATGGCATCAGCCCTTAAGGGGTTAAGGTGCTTGTTTAGTACATATCCACTCAACTCCTGCCTTTCTATCTACTCTAAAATCTCCATGGTGTAAACGTTATAAAAATTGCAAAAAAATAGAGACAAAACTCCGAAAAATAGTCCTGGTAAATGCAATAACTAACACTGACATATCTTTTATAGATCCACATTTTTCCTAAACAATAAATTACCAGAAAATGCATAGAAATGATGTAACATCTGCTTCTAGAATGTGCAGAACATGACATTCTCTAGGATTCCTGACTTCTAGTCATAAATATAGATCCACACAATATAACTGCCAAACGTACATTATGTCCTCATATGGTACCATATGCTGCTGCTCTGTACATAAAATACATATTGGGGTCTATTAACTAAGCAGCGCTTGGCTGCTGTTCACCTCACTCATTGATAAAATACACTGGGCATTTATGAGTGAGTTTCTTTCTCTCTGTAGTGTATACTTGTAAATGCTAAATTAGCATCCTCTATAATAATTCGGTAGGATGTTTGTCAGAAACCATCATGCTCAGCAGAGACTGCCCAAACGCACAGAATGCTGGGAGCATGGAATGCTGGGAGCACAGAATGCTGGGAGTTCTGTGCAAGGAGCATTCTGTATTTTTGGCCAGTCTCTACAGTGCATGACTGCATCGACTGATTAAAAATAACACATTAACTTTTATATACAGTTTTTATGTTGTTGTAAATATAAATACAAGAATAGCATGACTGCATATCAGATGCTATAATTTAGATCTAAAGTTTTTTTTACAGATGCTAGACTTAATTACAGGATAGTTAAAGATATATAACTCCATTTTATTTTTATACCTTAACAAGTGTAAAAACCTGTGTACACGAGCCAAGGTCCGGGTGATGTTAATCCTTTGAGTGCCAGAGGGGTACACAAAGCATTGCTTTGCAATGCGTTACGTACCCCTCTGGCACTGAGAGGGTTAAGAGGCCGGTCCTGCTCTGCGTCCTGCCACCTACGCAGTCATGCACAGTAGAGACTGTCCGAAAGCACAGAATGCTTCCAGAACAGAACTCCCAGCATTCTGTGCTCCCGGCATTATGTGCATTCAGGCAGTCTCTACTGCGCATGACGGCTTCTGACAAACATCCTAGCAAATTATTATATACCATATTGTGTTACATACTCCTTTGGCACTCAAAGGGTTAATAGACTTTGAGGCTGTGTATGTAGAAACTGGAGCAATGCTGTGACAAGCTGACTGCTTCATAGGGGACAAATAAGAACTCCCATTAATTTAAATGGGGCTCTGGACCCACTGAATACTAGAGAGGTCTCTATCACATGCAAGGCAATGTATTGGTACCTTTTCTAGTGGTCAACTGGATCAAAGTCCAATTTAAATCAATGGGAATGGGAAGTTGGTTTGCTCCAGAATTAGTCCATTTCTACTTAGTATGTCAGCTTCCTTGAAAGCTTAAAAAAATACTGTGGTTGCCTTCTATGGAATATCTGTGTCATGGGTAGGACTCACCGCAGTATATTCAATGCATGTTTTATTGAGTGAGAGACGCATGTGTGATTTAATATGATACACTCCATTTTCCTATAAACTTGTGTTCATTGAAAGATTCATAGTTTACAGAAAATGTCCCTGCTGGACCACCAATTCGAGGGAAATTAACCCTTTGAGTGCCAGAGGAGGTGCAGAGCAATGCGTTGCATACCTCTCTGGCACTCTAAGGGTTAACTCCTAAAATAAGAAAGCAAGGTCATATCCTTTATTTCTTTTACTCTTATATATAATTTTTTCTTAGATGCTGGATTCATAGAATATAAATCTCAGTTTGGTTTTCCAATGTAATTATAGAAAGCTATGTTCCTGTGCTGTAGATTAGATGCTTACTTATTAAAGGAACCTATCATGCGCTTTCAAAATTAGTTTTTGAGTTACTTTGATTTCTAGATTATGCTAATTAAAGCATGATGTGCACGTCCTTCCTGTCTTACCCCTATATCATCTCTCCAACTTTCTGACACGCAACCTTTTCATTGCTAGAGGAGGTGTAGAATGCATTACTGTGCTGTGTTGGTTAGTGGTGAAGGTAATATAGTGTAGGCGACCATATCTCACACACAGAGGAAATAGCCATTTTTCAGTGCTTCACTGAAATCAAAGCAATCCTGCAGTATGCATTTTTCCTATGCATCCCCGGTTAAATGTGAGGTCTGGTCAGCCTAATGTAGTGGTCATACAGTTCTTAATTAGCATAATCTATACATTTAAATGGCTAAAAACAAGATTTCTAGTTAAATATGGCTAATAGAACATATATGAGATTTTGGAGGATCTTTCAAAACCATCAAAGTGTTTTTAGATGGTAGGGTACCTTTAAGGCATGGGTTACATTTGTATTATGTTTGGTTCTTAATTCAGCTGTTTTTCAATTCGGGAGATTCTATCAAATGCAGTACAGAGCTATTACATTGCCTCACAGATGTTTGACAATAAACCTAATTTCTTCTGGGATGTTGCCATGGGAACATCTGAATAAATACTGAGAGAACCTAAAACTCTCCTGAATGGCTCTGAGATTGTGTCCCCGAAAGGCCTGGAACTGCAAAGCCTGAAGTTGTTATGGAAACTTCCAAATGACTGAAGTGAATGAATAATGTACTGTGTGCAGTAACCCTTTGTTTGCTTGTTTGGGTAAAATATGCAAGGATGACAAATCAGCATAGCAGGTATCTGTAATGCACTTTTTTTAAAACTCAATCATGAGAGTCACAAGATCAATACATTCCCACAATACCATACTGTATTGCCAAAGGGTTCTCAAGTCTGGTCTGATTTGGGGCTTGTTTTCTATGGTAAATGAGACTTCTGTATCAGCTAGTTTATTCAGTGCCCTTTCAAGCCAACAAAGGTTCAAATTCAGCTTCTGATTGTACCTGTTCCTGGGTTTAACTGAAAACCTGCCTGATTTTTGGATACTCTCCAAGGGCTATTTGTATCTACTGCAGCAAGTTCATAGCATTCATCATTTACAAGTGAGCGATGAGTCCTTGTTGCATCAAACTTTTACCATACTTCAGGTCCCAGACTCTGTACTTGGTTCTTCTCTCAGTTTTTCAGCCTCTGCTGTAATTATAGGTCATCTCTATCTTCCACCCTGCCAGTAAAAATCCTGCATCTTATGTAAGGTATTTTATGCATCTTACTGTTTAATGTGATCAATTTGTCAATATTCAGTTTGCTGTCTACGTTCCCCAGGTGCGATTCTTTACATAATCCCCATCCCTCTGACTGACAATTGCAAAAGCTGCATTTAATTAAATTGAAAGCGGGCTCAGGAAACTGGATTTTTTCTCATAATTATTAATTTTTAAAGGGATAGTAATGTTTCACAAAAACAGCAGGTCGAATTGATCTTCATAGTAATTGAGCCACAGAGAATGTTATTTCATTACTGTCAGAGTTGTAGTTCAAGAGTAACTGAATGATAAAGTATCCCCCTCCCGCCTCTTTAACCTAGTGTAACACTGCTCTCCTCAGATGTGGAATCTGGTTGTAAGACCAGACAGATAACAGCAGGGGACAATCTTCTTACTCTGAGAACAATGAAAACCTTGCCCCCTTGACAGATTTTTCAGCTTTTTCCCTTATCTTAATTGAAGATTGTCCCTCTCTGCAATCTACCTGGGCACCTCCCAGCTGCTCTGAGGTGAGCAGTGTTACATCAGTGAAAGGGGCAGGAGGGGGATACTTTATCATTCAATTACTCTTGAACTACAACTCTGACAGTATTGAAATAACACTCTCCAAGGCCCAAATACTATGATGATTAATCAGAGCTGTTTTTTTATTATGAAACATTAATATCCCTTTAAAATGTAAATGCATATAAATGGAAAAGGGGATACTTTAATTGCTGGGCCTCTGCTCTGCTCTCCTCTGCTCAATGCATGCACCAGAGAGATTTTGCAGTGTTTTATTGTGGTGCTGCCCAGCCTCCTCCTCACATAGGGAACCAGTCATGTCGCAGGTGGCCTGTTTATATTATGGAGCCAATGAGGGGCCCAGGTCAAATCAATGAAGTTCCCTCCCCACCTGTTTGGCCGTCCAGATACACAGGTATTGGCTGTACCACAAGATGACTGCAATGGGTAGGCTATCCTGTATATCAGTGGTTCTCAATCTTTTTTTGCTCAAGGTACCCCTGACTCACAATCAGAATTTGTAAGGCACCCCTAATATGTTATAGTAACATAGTAACAGAGTTGATGAGGCTGAAAAAAGACATGCGTCCATCAAGTCCAACCCATGCCAGAGGAAGGCAAAAAACCCCCCAAACATTGAAGCCAATTCCAATTAAGCCCCAAGTGGGTAAAAAATCCCATACTAACTCCAAATGGCAGTGATATAGTTCCCTGGATCAACAATCTGCTTTGAAGCAACCTGTTATAAATCTCAGTATTGTTCTGTGCTAGATAGGCATCCATTGCTTTTTAGAAAGCAGTTACAGTATCTGCAAGAACAGCATCCTGAGGCAAGGAATTCCATAGCTTTACCGACCTTACTGTAAAAAATCCCTGCCATTGTTTCAGTCAAAAGAGCCTTTCCTCTGGTCTTAATGGATGACTTCTCATTGAATAAATAAATAATTGGAGAGTTCTTTGTATTGACCTTGAAATGGTAATCATATCATCCCTTAGACATCTCTAATGTAAACAAACCCTAGTCTTTTCTTATAACTCAATCCCTTTATCTGTTTTGTTGCACTTCTCTGCACTTTTTCCAGTTCAGTTTTTTAAGAAATGGTGCCCAAAATGCACTCCCTATTCTAGATGAGTCCTTTCCAAGGATTTATATAGAGGTAGAATTATTTTTGAATCCAGTGTATCTATACTGCTTTTTATGCACCATAGTACCCTATTTGATCTTGCAGCAACTGTATGACTGCACACTTTTTTACAGAGACTAGCATGTAGTACAAGGTATTTAAGTGTGTATAATACCAGGTCATTTTAGCTTTTATCATTTCTTTAAAAGGATAGTAATACTTCATATGTAAAAAAATATATATTGTAGTGTTTATCCCCCTGAGTAAAAGAAGGGTACTCTCAATGCTGAAAGGTGTTTTATTCAAAAGTTATTGCAGCTCAGAGTTGAAACTTTTAGGTGCAATATCACAGTGGCCTGAAATTGTACAGTGGCGCTGTTGTTACACCATCCTTTGGACATCTCTGGTCCGTAGACCATAAATCTCCATAGGATGGTGTAGCAACAGCAACACTGTACAATTTCAGGCCACTGTGATATTGCACCTAAAAATGTCAACTTTGAGCTGTAATAACTTTTGAATAAAACACCTTTCAGCAGTGGGAGTTCTCTTGTTTTCCTCAGGGTGATAAACCCTACAACATATTTTTTTTTTTTACATTTTAAGTATTACTACCCCTTTAAATTAATGGGTATTTGTATCTGCCCCCTGTGGTGCAGTTGGTTTGGCCTAGAATTGCTTCAATTAAGCAAACTAGGCAGGAGAATAATGCACAGGGAAGTTAAAAAGGGTCTATGTGAGAGTTTCTGCCAGACATGCAACCCAAACTGGGAACTTACTACATACACACCTCACAGCCCTGATAAATGAAGCTAAATAACTAAAACCTTATTTCTGTAAATGCAAAAATGCCCCACACTACACAGGAAATTGTGATTTTTTTTGTTAAGAAGGGATTCTAAGGCTCTAATACAAAAGAAGAAACTTTTACAGATGCTAAACGGTCCCGAATGTGTTAATATAGATAAACTGTTTTATTTTGACGTACTATCCTCTCCGATGTTTTGGAAATGTCTCTTGTGTCCAGGGGTGTCAGAATCACAAAGGTTATAGGGGGCAATTCTGGGAATCCTCTGCAACACAGGAACAAATAAAAGTTCACATTCATTTAAATGGGGCTTTAGCGTGGTCTTCAATGAATTACGTCGGAATGCATTTGAGACTTTTCTAACATTCAAGGGGTTAAAATCCCAATTTAAATCAATGTAAATGTGCATTTGTTTCCCTATCACTATGGTACTGTTGCCTTGTTTCATTATTTTTTTCACTTTTACCTGTGCATATGACCCTTTGGTGCTTCCAGTTCTATTCTAAACCTAATCCTTGTACAAAAACAAGTTAGAGTACAATGACATTTGGATTGGTTTACCTTTCATCTTGTTCTGTTTGAAATGTTATGATTGTGTTTGAATCCCCATTTCCTACCTATGCTAAACATTTACTTATATCTTCTATTATATCTCAGAGCCTTGGAGGTCCAATTAATCTTCATTAAAAGGCCAGAGTAAAGATGGTTCCTCTCTCCCGAGGGCCCTTGGAATGACACACACAGCTCAGTAAATTTTGCATCCAGTGAACGGGTTTCCAAGAAAATAATGGATTCATTATTTCCTATGGAAACTGAAAGCTCTCACTAACAGTTACTGTGCTTGTAAAACACACGTCTGCCAACACAGAGCTGGCAGACTGAAACACATTCTGGGAACCTGGAGGTAGTAAGTCAAAAGTTGTGAAGCCTAGATCCTAGCAACACAGATAAGATGTTAATCGTCATCTCCCAGTGGGAAGACATAGACAAGTTATCCCTCAAAAGGAAATATTGTGTATTCTGCAGTCTCAGAGTTTTGTTGCTTGGGATATGTCCAAATGACAACAGAGAGGAAGCAGGCAACTGAAACATACACTGATGGAACATTATTTTATTCAAGGCTGGCTTGGAATGAATATGCAGTAACAAGCAAAATTTACACATCCATATATAATATGCATTATATATATATATATGACTCAAAATTGCCCTTTGTCCCGTGCTAGACACACACAGGGGTGGTAGTGGGACAGAGTTATCAACTTTTCTTCTTCCTGCCTCCTATCCCGTGACTGCAGAGGTGATTTTAATAGGAGTGGTCAAGTGGGTAAGGACAAAATCACTACAGACACATCATAACTTCATGAATTGTCACAGGATTAGGGAACACATTGTCTGAAGAATTCAGTGAGAAGCCCTGCATATCTCAGGCATATCATTCCCTGCAAGGACCTGCTCAGGTCTGGTTTCAGTTCTTCACTCCACCCTCCTGTACTACATCACTCCCCTCCCTCAGTTCCTTACTTTCCCCTACTGCACTACATTATCCCCCACCCAACACCACACCACTCCCTTCTCGCAGTCCACCATCTCATTCTTGCAGCATATCACTCCACCCAGCAGTCCATCAGAACCTGTCCACATGGGAGGAAAACTATGCTTCAAATACCCTTGAGTATTTGATACTCTGTTTTTGCCTCAGCTTGTTGAATTTCAACCTATATGTATAAACCTGTGAATTGCCTTTCAGCTAGAATGACCCTAACATCCCTAGCTTGCCAAACTACCCATACCATAAAAGGATCACCTAGATCCTTCCTTTAGCTTTCAAACTTTCTGAAAAGTCTACTCTTACCCTGTATAAGGAAATTATCTATACATATCAGACTGTTAAGTACAAACAGAAAAGCAAAAGCAATCAAACCAGTAGGTGCCCTCTAGTATAGAATGGTAAAACTTGTGACTGACCAATAAATCTTTGCTGTGTTATTAGCAAAGGTGATTATTCAGCTGTTAATGCCTGACAGTAACTAATGATTCCATTTCTAGTTGGACAGGTTGAATTGCTCTCTAATTTACTCTCACTCCAAGAATAATGCACCCAGCACACTCTTATCTAACTGCTTTATATTAACCAGCGACTCCTAAGTGTTTTGCTAAGAACGAAACCAAGTGACTGCCTCAAGGGATTTGAAAAAGGCATGTTGCAGAGCAAGTCTCTCTGCTGAAACAGAAGAAAGAAGCACTTTTATATAAGCTGGCCTCTGTTAATATTGTTCTGCTGTTTTATTCTTTTCCAGCACTTTATTGTAAAGTCTGTTTAACCCTTTGTAACATTCAGAAAATGTCTGTTGTGCGTATTTTTAGAAGCATATATTGCAATGCGTTGAATAACTCATGGCAATCAAAGTTTTAAAGTCATGCTCTGAAAAAACATTTTCAACTCCTGGCAAGTCCATCCAGGCAAATCCACACAACCTATACGATGCAAATATTTGTTTGGACCTTCTTACCACCAGGGTCTTTCTGTAATCTGAGGCACTGATCCACCAATATTCCCTGCTATGTTGTGTGCCATGTATGTATGTAAGCATCTTTATTCATATAGCACCAGCTCTTTAGTAACAACTATAATGATAAATGAACACATTAAGAGAATCAGAATTTAGAACACACATTATAAAAGTGTATCAGACTTCATAATATAATAATAATCAATAAATATAATTCCCTAGACTGCATCACTCCCTGTGTGCGCAACTGAACATGCGCCGTAGAGACTGCCCGAACAAAGCATTCATGAGCAGTAGAGATGAACTCTCTGGCCTACAGTCTGAGGCACGGCTGATCTGGATTGGGGCGCTCCGAACGGCCCACCGCCTGTTGCTGCTCCAGGCTCTGGAGCCTCTGGTTGGCACTTTGGCCTGTGTACACGGACCTTCGATACTAGTAATAATAATAATAATAATAATAATAATTATAGGGGGATGCATGTATACTCTGATTTCCTTGCAGAGTCACCATTAGTCAGTTCATAAGTGGCTGGATAATAAGTGGCACTTGCTCACTTCTGAAAGAGCGAGTAGCAGTCCCATGTCAGTCCCATCATAGTGGTTCAGGAAGGCATATTTCCATATAAATCTATATGGCAGACATGCATAGACATGTTCTGCAATAGAATATATTTATATTGCACAAATAGCTGCATTTACACCATATTTTTATATTTTGCTGCCTCACATACACAAGGCAGGGAAATATGATCCATCACTGATAAATAGATTAAGTTATTTTTCAATGATTTCTAGTGTTCTGCTCTTAAAAAATTGGCTTCTGTCCAATGTTAAGTTTATGGAGGGAATGCCATGGCCGGTATTTTTTTGAAGAAAAGGTGGCAACCCTAGCGTTCGGGCAGCGTCTACTGAGCATGAATGCATCAGATAAACATCAGATAAACATACATCGGGCAGCATCTACTGAGCATGAATGCACTGGATAAACATACATCTGGCCTATGTCTGGGCAGTCTCTACTGCGTTTGGGCATACATCTGGCCTTTTATATTACTGGATAAAGTGGAATTAGTGCATCAGAAGAGGAAGACATTGGAAAAGTAATCCCTTCTCCAAACAGTTTACAACCTAAATCATGTTTATGTATAAGCTCAGGAACACACATACTCAACTAATATACATTGTATATTATGAAATATTAACCTTCCTGGCACTCAAAGAGTTAAAGTGTAATGACTCTTTGAAGCAAACAGGTTATTTTGAATGAACTTCCAAATGCACCTATATTTGTGTTAGACATGTTTTATTTTAAAGAATAATTTATGAAATTTTTAGTTTTGTGCAAATGAGCTAGTGCTTCCAGGTAGGAAGTGGCAGTTGGAGAGGGGGAGCAATGTTGAAGTGCCTGCCAGATTTACATAAACTAAGAAATGCATACAGCTTAATATATTCTAAATCATTGCTTTTAAAAAATGGTAAACATAAATATAGGTGCCTTCCAAAGCTCTTTCAAAATCACATATTTGTCAGAAAGTAACAGTTACACTTTAATGCTTGCTCTTTTATGTTAAAAATTATAAAGCAGTCAAATAAATTTCAAATGATGGGAATTATTAGGCATATCAGTACAAGATAAAGCAGGTTAGATTTTCCATAGATAAGTGTTGTAATGTATTCAGGTGGACTGACTCATGCCAGAGGCAGTGACAGCAATTTAACCCTCTTGGGCATTAGAGGGGTCTCCAAGGCATTGCTAAACAATGCTTTGGAGACCTATCTAGCACTCAAAGGGTTAAAGAATCCCAAACAGAATTATCTAGTACAAACATGCTTCTCTTTATTCCTGCCTTCTACATGACCTGACAAGCAGTGTTGATTTCTGTGTCTGGAAGCAAAATAACACGTTCCCTAATTGGAGTAACAGATCGTTTCTCCTGCAGGCAAAGCTGCTCCCATCCCAATCATCTGCTGAAAGGAATGAGGCTTTAGCAAACCTCTAATTTAAGGGAAATGTAGAATGGCTGTTATTAGTAAGACTGCTCATCTGCTAATTATGCTTCAGACAAAACATCTTCTATTAAAAATGATAGTATATGAACCTTCATTAGGATATTGTCTGTGCAGTGAAGATGTAATAAATACAACAGGACTAATAAGTAACATTTTTTTTACTTGCTCAACAGTACAACCAGCTGGGTGAGGTAAAAGGTACCTTTAACATTCACTACTTGTTTAGTTTTTCATGAAGCTTATTGAAGGATTTTTATTCTACACAAATGCATCCATTAATCCAATATAAGGAACTATGTTTACATTTCTGAATACATGTGCTGATATTTACTTAGTCACAAAATCAGTCAGGTGTTAATTTCTGTGCCCTTTGTATCAAAACTGGCAAATAAAAATGTTTTATTTATTAACATGCAGATAAGCAATTCTGTGTGTGTATAGTCACATAAAAATATTAATGGAAGACCTGGCATGAATGAGTCAAAACACATAAAATCCCATTTTTCGTCTAGTGCCTCCATTCAGGTCAGCATGTACAAATGTAACCTTAATTATTCTCCATGATTTTCTTCAATGATCTATAACTTTCTGTGCTAGGTAAACAAAGATCACTATGTAATTCAGTCGGTGTTCCTTATTAAGGCAAGGTGACTAAACTGATAAAGATGGCAGTTAAAGATGGCCCATTTGTAGGTATGGGTGGAAACTCCTGTCTTGTTCCTGCATTTATTATCAGAAGAAATGCACAATGTTCCACTTTTTTCTGCAGGGATTCCTGCGCATAGAAACACAACGATGTTCTGCTGTTTTGCAGATTTTTCTGTGAGAACAGTTCCATTTTCTGCCTATGTTTTCAGTGGTGAAGAAGCTTCCTTCTGCCCAAGTGAGTCCCAGTCCCCCAACATCTTCCCATGGGAACTGAGGAACTTTAATAAAAAGGAGGTCACTGGATAGAAGTATCAGCAGCAGCACAGGTAAACTGTCTGCGCCTGCTGCTACTGCTGTCAGTGTACCTTCAGAGGTGATGGCAAGAGTGACAACAGGAGACCCTCTGTCATTACCAAGTAGTCCAAGAGAGTTGCAAGAGACTGGTGGTGGTGGTAATAAGAGTGAGGGTGCAGGAGCAGCTAGTGTCAAAGAGAGTATGTGAGTGCTCTTAGTAGAGACTGATAAGGAATAGGAGAAAGAGATGTATTTGTTAATGGTATCGCCACTACCACCAGTAGTGACATTCCGACCTTTGCTGCTACTGTAATTCCTGCTGCTTAGTCTTCAGAAACAGATGACCAGGCCAGCCTGATGACCAGACCAGTGAGTCACAGACCACCTTTGTACCCATGGACTGGGTTCAATCAGCAAAGATATATGATAAGGACAGGTAGATGTGGTTTCACTTGCCACAATTGCTGGTCCTAGCACTAGTGCTGATGCTGAGGCAGCAGCATCACCTGCCTCAGTCTTTGCAGGTGCATCTTGAGAAGAAGAAGAAGGCCATTTTTTCTGTATCTCCCAATTATTAAAATCATAGGTGTGGGGCTATTTTTCCCTTGGGACTGGCACAGTACAACCATCAGTAACAGCAATGTGTACAATGTGTAATAAGGTAGTGAAAAGGGTAAAGGAGGGGGCATACCATTGAACATCTGCCCTCATTAAGTATGTGAAACTGTGCCCTCCAAAAAAAGGAAATTGAGTGCTGCTATTATTATGCCCCTTGTCCCTCCCCAAGGGCACAAAGAACAGGGAAGAATTCACACAGAAATGCAAGCAAAATCCTCCATAGTTGTCTTCTTGCTTTAGGGTCAAGGTGTGGTAAAATACATCATTTTCTCTCCTCCCTCAGGATTCTCTTCCTCCTTGGCAGTAACATCATTGCCTACATTTCCACCATCATAGGCTGATAGTGAGTCTGTATATATGAGGATCTTTCAGTTTTTCTCCACCCATTGGATCTTATGTGGTGCACCGACCATACATAGCAATGTCTACAGCAAATCAGGGAGCATCTGCAGACATTCCATCCTACTGAATATGCTATGCTGGTAGCAGGGAGGATTCAGTATTTTTTATTAAGTCTTGTCAGTTGTCAACCACCACCACAGAATCAATTGTCCTTAGTGAAGTAAGCAAATACCATAGTGAAATCAGCACCTTATTTCTTGGGAGATGGTTTAACATTGCAGACATAAACGCCAAGGTGGTGGTTATATTTGTGCTGTTTGCTTAATATGAGAGCAGATGCATAAAGTGTGATTCCACCCATTTCTTCCACTCTTTCACAATGTTTTGACACAATACATGCATTGTAATTGCTGATGATTAGGGATGGGTGAAAAATTTTTCTTAAACCAAGATAGGCAAAAAATGTCACTGCCGACTTGGTGAAACATTTGAAATCAATGGGAAGACTGTATTTCCTTCACCACATGGCAGTATTCTCTTCTTTTTCTGCAGGCATGTTAAAGCATGTCCGGCTCCCCTAGCATACCATTCTGTGTTTTTGAGAGGAGAAAGCAGCACGTTTTTGAGCTACAGAAGTTAGTTTACCGTAAAATCTCAGATATAATATACACCTGTGTATAATAAGCAGGTATAAATTATACCCAGGATTTTAGGGGAAAACAAAGTGCCGATGTATAATGTGCACTCTTGTTTTTCCCTTCTACTACAAAAAATGTGTTTTATGTCCTATTCCCTCCCTGCACCCACCTCAGTGTGCTCCCAGCTTTCACTCACATCCCTCCGGAGTCATCTGTTATGTCTCCACATCTGGCGGCATGCTTGCATTTGACGAGCGCTACTAGCATTGCCCTGTGAAGACCTGTTGATTGAAGCTAATGGTAATGCCCTTTGAGGATCTGAAGTCCTCGCAGGTCACTACCGTAGAGAGACTGCGCTATGCAAGAGTAGAGCTGCCACTAAGGAATAAAACAGAGGCATCCAAGATTGAAATCTATAAGTGTGAAAACAGCATTAATTTTATAACCTGTTATCATTTAATAAAAAGTGTAATCAACTTTATTTGTACAAAAATGCACAGTTATAAGCCTACTGCCGGTCACTGATCAATTTTGATCATATCAATGAGATTGGTATTATTTAATTTATTGAACTGTTCTTGAGAACAACAGTATAGCAAGCAGGTTGTTAGGCTTTACTTGCCTACTATTTCAGGTGTGCTAGCTAATTAGGTAAAAAATATTTTTTGATAAAAATACCAAGAGGCCTTCACCCTGCAGTTCATATACAGAGGTTCTTCACATCACCCAGGGAAGTAATCAAACAAATAAACCATACCACCTGACAAAAGGAATATAAACCCTAAATGAAATGTAGGTATTGGGAGCACTTCTTGGACTGTATAATTCTATAAAATATTAGAACAACAATCTACACTCTATAGCAGGTCACCCAATCTATCAAACCCTACATGATACATTCTGTTGCTATTCTTATGACATCTTATTAATACCTGTTTCCTAGTCTCTATTTTTAATTCTAATCTGACTTGCATGTCAATGTACCATATAATATGAAATGAAAATGACTCCCATTACTATTTCTTCACAAAGTAAATTTTGGGGGCTCCTTCTCTGACCCAGCAGAAGTAGTAATGTGCTACTTTTATGGCCTTAACTTGTATGAGACCTGAGCCAAATGCACTCAAATATCTGCCTTCATATTCTTTGAATTTGAATGCTTATCCCCCCACCGCTTCCTAAATTTCTTCTCTGGAGAACTTACATGTTCCTTCTGACATTACCAGGACTGCCCCAGCATTGTCCACTGTGAAAATAATCAATATAATGGCCCACAAAGGGAGACATCCAGGGCTACCTGTAGAAAACGTCTGGTCCACAGACTCACTAAATAACAATAAAGGTCCAACTGGGTCAGCTGACAATGGATCTGTCAAGGTTCATCTTGAAATCTTTTGACATTTTCCAGTCTCACTAACTATAGAATTATATTTGATATCAAGTGGATTTTGTTTTGGAACTAAGTAAGGTTACCAGATATTATGAATTGGCCGAGATGCACTAAAGTCAATGATGTGGCGAAACAATTTTATTGATGTGCTCAAATCATGTCGACATTTCGATGTAGACATACATTGCCCTATGCACTAAAATTAAGGGATGCAAGGGGAGAGGAGGAGAAGGTCTCCATTAGCATACAAGGTTGTCAAACTGCTTTTGATGTGGAAGGGATGCCCTCCCTTTGCACATCACCAGCAGTACAACAATCCTGGAGTCTGAGAACATTCTTTCTGCTGCCCCACAGTAGGAGAGTGGAGAGGATCCTTTCAGTACCATGAATAGCATCACTCCCTTAAAGGGATAGTAATGGTTCATAATAAAAGCAGCTCTAATTAATCATCATAGTATTTGGACTTTGGAGAGTGTTATTTCAATTCTGTCAGAGTTGTAGTTCCAGAGTAATTCAATGATAAAGTATCCCCCTCCCGCCCCTTTTACTGATGTCACACTGTTTAGCTAGAGCAGAAGGGAGGTGCCCAGGTAGACTGCAGAGAGGGACAATCTTCAATTAAGATAAGGGAAAAACCTGAAAAGCTTGTCAAGGGGGCAGGGATTTCATTGTTTTCATAGGAATAAGAGTGTCCCCTTCTGTTATCTGTCTGGTCTATGGACTGGATTCCACATCTGAGAAGAGATTATTTACACTAGGTAAAAGGGGCGGGAGGGGGAAACTTTGCTTGTGAATATCTCATAAACCATAAAGGTTTGAGAGATAAGACTTTTATCATTCTTCATGTTCTTTTAATGCCTACAAAATAAAATAAAGTTAAAACGAAGTATTACTATCCCTTTAACCCTTTGAGTGCCATAGGGATGTGCACCAAGCATGCATGTTGTGCAGCCACAAGGGAACAAGGCTGGTGGTCAGGCTGCATCCATGGAGATTTGTGGTTAACAGCTGCTCCCCAACCTTGTTCCCTTGCCCACTGGTAGCCGTACAACTCCATGTACACTGCCCGGCCCAGAGAATTGTTCCCTTTCCCACTGGTAGCCACATATCCCCATATACTTTGTATGACCTCCACAGCAGTGGCATAACTATAGGGGCATCTCCATCTGGAGCACGCACTCTCCCTCTGGAACTCTTGTAATACAGGGTGCTCGGAGATGACATCATCTCCCAGCGCTCTGCATTACTGAAGAGGACTGCACGGGAGCTCCAGGGAGGTAGGAGATGGGAGCATTGTGGAGACTGAGGGGCATTGTGAAGATTGAGGGGCAATGTGAAGGGGGCCAATGTGGTCGAGGGGGGCCAATGTGGTCGGGGGGGCATGGCACTTCTTGCACCTGGGCCCAGAGGCTTCCAGTTATGCCTCTTCTCCACAGCCTTGTTCCCTTGCCTACTGGTAGCCACAAATCCACATGGACACTACCTGGGTAAGGGAATAGGGCTGGGGCTAACACACAGTGGTGATGTTCCCCATGCTCCCCCATATTGTTAAGATTTTACATGCTGCCGCAGTTACAATTATATATATTGCTGCCCCACTCAATTAATATTTCACATTCTGCCCCAGTGAACCCTTTGAGTGCCAGGGAGGTGCAAAACTCATTGCTTTGCAATGTGTTGCGCACCACCTTGGCACCCAAAGGGTTAAGATTCAACATTCTGCCTCACACAATTAATATTCTACGTGCTGCCTCACACAAATATTCCACATGATGCCACATTCTAGAACTTTCCCACATACCATATTGCTCCCATTGGAATTGGAGCGATCGTGTATTTATATTAGACAAATGTATTTAGTGCAGGATCCTGCACTATGCACCATTTATTTGTTTATTTAATAAAATCAGACTTTGTGAGGGGCATCGGTAACCCTTGACATTGATCATTTATCCAATAAGATAGCTGATCAGTGCGGCAACCAGGAAGGTGATCGGTGCCTTCCCCTTACTCCTTCTCTTCAACCCAGCATTGAGAATCCTCCTACTCATTCTGGTAATTCATAGAATGCCGAGTTGAAGTGAAGGAGGAAAGGGAAGATGCTGATTGCCTTTCTGATTGCCAGAATTAGGAAGGGTCCAGATGTCCCATGTGAGGTCTGATTTACTTAAACCCCCCCAGAAAGTTTAAATGTCACATAGTGCAGGATTAGAGAGGTGCACAAAGCATTGCAAAGCACTGAGTTTTGCACCTCCCTGGCACTCAGAGGGTTAACTGGGGCAGCATGTGGAATATTAATTGAGTAGGGAAGCATGTCAAACCTTAACTGGGCAGCATGTCAAATCTTAACTGTATGGGGCAGCATGTTGAATATTAACTGTATGGGCAGCATGGGGAACATCACCATTGTGTGGTAGCCCCCCCATACACTGCTTGGCACCCCTCAGCCTTGTGCCCTTGCCAAGGCAGTGTCCATTGGGATTTTTGGCTACCAGTAGGCAAGAGAACAAGGTTGTGGGGGTCACACAGTGTACATGGGGATCTGTGGCTACCTGTGGGAAAGGGAATAATTCCCTGGTGGGGCAGTGTACATGGGGTTGCTACCAGTGGGAAAGGGACCCCCAACTTTGTTCCCTTGGGAGGACACAGCATTTATGAATTATGTGTAGTGTTTTGTGTACTTTTTTAACCATTTGAGTGCACTCAAATGGTTAAGGGAGTGAAGCTGTTTCTGGTGCTGAAATTATCCTCTCCAGTCCCCTACTGACCAAGTGGGGCAGCAGAGAGAGAATGCTCTCAGACTTCAGAATTGTCGTACTGCAGCATCCCTTCCACATTGCCAGCAGTTTGACAACTCTCCATGCTTCTTATTGATTGAGGACTGTTGAAGCATAGAAAACTACAGGGAGATCCCAGCTTCCCAAGGCTTAGGTAGGAAAAGTTAAGACTGTGAACTCTGACTGCAGATGCTACCATCAGCGTTTAGTGCATGTGATGAAGCATCACATTAACATATAAACACCCCCCTCATGAATAAGATAATGACTCATCATCCTTCATTTACATATGAAATTGACTCATTATGCTGCATTTCCATAAGGAAATAGGACATTGTTGATGTGATGAGTAAAAATTTGTAAACCTGTCAGAGGCATGTCGGATTGATGCCAATGTGGGCAGATTTATGTCAGATTGATGGGGATATGATGTTGAAGTCACTTTAGTGCATACTGTCAATGGTCCTTCAACACTGCTCCAATGTCACAGCTCTTACCATAGTTCCTGCGCCATCCGGTGGGGAGCAACTGAGTTACAGGTTCTGGGAGTGACGCTCGGGCCTGCTGCCTGGTCACGTCGGGTGCCTCCCACGACCAACCGTCTCCCCTTCCTATACAATGCAGCAGGTCAGAATGTCACAGGATACGACGCATGTCCCTGACCTCTGCTTCACTTTCAGGTGTGCGTCTGTAGGAATGATGCAAGAGTCTTTATACCCTTGGCTACTTTATACCCCTCCCTGCTATTTCCTGGAGGAAGTTAAAAGGGCAATGGACAGTTAGTCCAGTTGCCCTTACGTTGGTGTTCACTGCAGTTCGCTATTGCTGCCTCTTGATTTCCTGTGTATGACCTAAGCTTGTCTGACCATCCAATGTGGTGCTGACCTGTGGCTCTGTCTGACTATCTGTCTGTATATCAAACCAGCATTATTGCTTCAATTGCGGGAAGATATATGTGATGACAGTAGTGAACATGTGCAATCCCTGTGGGTTGAAATAGTCACTGGGGATAAAACTGCCCAGAAAATATTAGTGGGTATTTGTTATAAACCACCAAACATTGGTGACCTTGAAGAAACACAGCTATTAATGCAAATAGAAAAGGCTTCCCAAATAGGGAGAACTATAATTATGGGGGATTTTAATTATCCAGAAATAGACTGGAAAAATGGAACAGCTAACTCTGCTAAAAGCAGCAAGTTTCTGAACTTGTTGAATGACAATTTTTTGTCACAACTAGTGCAGACCTCAACCAGAGGGAATGCATGTCTGGATTTGGTAATAACTGACCATGAAGAACTTATCTCTAACATCCAAGTAAGGGAGCACTTGGGGAATAGTGACCATAACATGGTATCGTTTGAGATTAATTCAAAAAAACAAGTTGATATGAGTTCCACCAAAACACTGAATTTTAAAAAGGCCAACTTTAGCAGGTTTAATTCATCCCTTGGTCTTGTTGACTGGGATAAAATATTTTCAGGAAAAAACACAGAAGGTAAGTGGAATGCCTTCAAAATAACATTGCAAAAATACACATATAAATTTATCCCTGTTGGAAACAAATACAAAAGAAGCAAATTGAAACCAATGTGGCTAACCAGTAAAGTAATTCATGAAATAAATAACAAGAAAGCGGCATTTAAACATTACAAAGCTGAGGGATCAGCAGAGGCATTTGCAGAATACAAAAATGTCAACAAAACCTGTAAAAAGGCTATTAAATTAGCTAGACTGGAGAATGAAAAAAATATTGCTAAGGAGAGCAAAAGCAACCCAAAAAAATTCTTTAAATACATTAATGGCAAAAAATTAAAGTCTGATAATGTTGGGTCCTTGTTATCTGAAACGGGTGAGATGGTCAAAGGGGACAGAGAGAAGGCAGATATTTTAAATAATTTCTTTTCTTCTGTTTTTACCAAGGAACACCCATTGGACAAGAATCTGCAAACTACTTTTACAGAACAGTCACAGCAAGCATGGGACTGGCTAACACAAGAAAAAGTGTTAAAACAATTGAATGGTGTCAAGGTAGACAAAGCTCCGGGGCCAGATGGTATACACCCATGGGTACTTAAAGAGCTAAGCCAGACCCTGGCCAGACCGATATATCTGATTTTCAGGGATTCTTTTATTTCTGGTATGGTGCCCATGGATTGGCGTAAAGCAGATGTGGTGCCCATATTTAAAAAGGGATCAAAGTCCCAGCCAGGAAATTACAGACCCGTAAGCTTGACATCTGTGGTAGGGAAGCTGTTTGAAAGGTTGCTAAGGGAATATATTCAAGAATTCTGCTGGAACAGGAATATCATTAGCAATAGCCAACATGGCTTTGTGAAAGATAGGTCTTGTCAAACGAACTTGATCGCATTTTATGAAAAAGTAAGTAATAATATAGATGAGGGAGCGGCGGTTGACGTGATCTATTTAGACTTTGCCAAGGCATTTGATACAGTTCCACACAAGAGGTTACTATTAGTGATGAGCGAGCACCCCAATGCTCGGGTGTTCGGGTGCTCTGACCGAGCACCCCCGGAGGCTCGAGTGCTCGGCCGAGCACCCGAGCCCCATTGAAGTCAATGGGAGGACTCGAGCATTACACCAGGCACCCCCTGCTCTGATGAGGGGAGGGTGCCTGGTCCATAGGAAAAGGGCAGAAAATGATGGAAACACCACAGAAATGGTTCAGGGACAGCATAGGGAGGATGTCTGGATGCATCTTGGACTCCAACGTCGCTGCTGGGAACGATCTTTCGCCCGTAGTACGCCATTTTTACAGACTGACCGTAAAACACACAAAAAGGAAGATAAAAACGACTTTAGGCGAAAAATTGTTACCAAACAGTATTTGCTGTATATTTACTTGTATATCATCTGCAAATTCTGCAAAAAATTTCCTTGATTTTTCTGAACTGAGGCCATGATTAAGAGGGAAACGTGCGCAGAGGCAAAATCTCCCAAAAATTTCCTTGATTTTTCTGAACTGAGGCCATGATTAAGAGGGAAACGTGCGCAGAGGCAAATTCTCCCAAAAATTTCCTTGATTTTTTTGAACTGAGGCCATGATTAAGAGGGAAACGTGCGCAAAGGCAAATTCTCCCAAAAATTTCCTCGATTTTTCTGAACTGGGGCCATGATTAAGAGGGAAACGTGCGCTGAGCCGACCATCTAAAACATTATGGGTGAGGGTCTGCTGCGGAGCTGACCATCCTAAACATTATATGCGAAAGCCCGCTAGTGAGCTGACGCTATAAAACATTATATGAGAGGGCCCACTAGAGAGCTGACCCAATAAAACATTATATGAGAAGGCCCGCTGGTGAGCTGACCTATACAAAAATTGTCAAACTGCGCCCGCTGGTGAGCTGGCCCTATATAAAAATTATATCACAGGGCCCGCTGGTGAGCTGGCCCTATATAAAAATTATATCCCAGGGTATATGGAAGAGAGTCAACCATATACCCGTTTTTTGGGTGGAAGGGGTGAATGGGAATACAGAGTATTCCCATCATTGTAAATAACATATATAAAGTCACTTTATGTTACCCCGGGGCTTTCCTCCAGTGGAGCGGAGAAGTCAGGGGAAATCCAGGCCTTGTTCATTTTTATAAGTGTCAACCTATCAGCATTTTCGGTGGAAAGGCGGATACGCTTATCTGTTATGATGCCACCAGCAGCACTAAATACCCGCTCAGACAGAACGCTGGCGGCAGGGCAGGCCAGCACCTCCAAGGCGTAGAGTGCCAGTTCATACCACGTGTCCAGCTTGGACACCCAGTAGTTGTAAGGCACAGAGGGATCATTGAGGACGCTGACACGGTCTGCTACGTACTCCTTCACCATCTTCCAAAACTTTTCCCTCCTTGTGACACTAGGCTGCGCATCAGGGTGAGGGTGCTGGCGGGGTGTCATGAAGGTGTCCCACGCCTTGGAGAGTGTTGCCCTGCCTTTCTCTGAACTGCTGTGTGCTCCCCTTTTCTCCCCTTCTCGGTTGGCCAAGGTAGCACGTACTCTGCCGCCAGTGTTGTCAGATGGAAAATTTTGGAGCAATTTTTCGACAAGAACCTTCTGGTATTGCACCATTTTGCTTGTCCTCTCCACCGGAGGAATGAGAGATGAGAAATTCTCTTTGTAGCGGGGGTCCAGAAGGGTGAACACCCAGTAATCCGTGTTGTCTAAAATGCGTATAACGCGTGGGTCACGGGAAAGGCAGCCTAACATAAAGTCAGCCATGTGTGCCAGAGTACCAACAGGCAAGATTTCGCTGTCCTCACCAGGAGGATGACTATCAATCTCCTCATCCTCTTCCTCCTCTTCTGCCCACCCACGCTGAAGAGATGGAACTAAAGTTCCATGGCTACCCTCTGTAGCGGAGGCAACCGTGTCTTCCTCCTCCTCCTCCTCCTCCAATTGTCGCTGAGAAGACGAAGTGAGGGTGCTCTGGCTATCACCTTGTGTAAGCTCTTCCTCCCGCATTTCCACCTCTTCCACATGCAAAGCGTCAGTTTTAATTGTGAGCAGCGAGCGTTTCAGTAGACACAGAAGTGGGATGGTTACACTGATAATAGCGTTATCGCCGCTCACCATCTGTGTCGATTCCTCAAAATTGCGTAAAACCTCACAGAGGTCTGACATCCATTCCCACTCCTCACTTCTGATTACAGGAAGTTTAACGGAGAGGCGACGACCGTGTAACAGCTGGTACTCCACTACTGCCCTCTGCTGCTCACAAAGCCGGGCCAACATGTGGAAGGTGGAGTTCCAGCGCGTGCTCACGTCACACAGCAGCCGGTGAGCTGGCAATTGTAAGCGCTGCTGCAGCTTCAACAGGCCGGCTGAAGCTGTAGATGACTTACGGAAATGTGCGCACACGCGGCGCACCTTGGTCAAGAGATCATGCAAATTGGGGTAGGTTTTTAGAAATCGCTGAACCACTAAATTAAATACATGCGCTAGGCATGGTACGTGTGTGAGCTTGCCGAGCTCCAAAGCCGCCACCAAGTTACGCCCATTATCACACACAACCATGCCTGGTTGCAGGTTGAGTGGCGAGAGCCATTGCTCGGTCTGGTGACTAGTCCCCTGCAACAGCTCTGAGGCCGTGTGCTGTTTGTCCCCAAGGCAGATCAGCTTCAGCACGGCCTGTTGACGCTTCCCCACTGCAGTGCTACACTGCTTCCAGCTACCGGCTGATGGGTGAGTGGCGCTGCGCGCAGAGAATTCGGAGGTGAAAACGGAGGAGGAGGAGCCAATAACGTAGGTGCTGGAGGAAACCCTGATGGAGGTAGGGCCCGCAATCCTCGGCGTGGGTAGCACCTGTGCCATCCCAGGGTCCGAGTCGCTCCCAGCCTCCACGACATTCACCCAGTGTGCCGTCAGGGAAATGTAGCGTCCCTGGCCACAAGCACTTGTCCATGTGTCAGTCGTTAAGTGGACCTTCCCAGTAACTGTGTTGGTCAGGGCACGGGTGATGTTACGGGACACATGGTGGTGTAAGGCGGGGACGGCACACCGGGAAAAGTAGTGGCGGCTGGGGACTGCGTACCGAGGGACAGCTGCTGCCATCAGGCTGTGGAAGGACTCAGTCTCCACAAGCCTAAATGGCAGCATTTCGATGGCCAGTAATTTGGAAAGGTGTGAGGTTAGTGCTATGGCCTGTGGGTGGGTGGCTGGGTATTTTTGCTTGCGCTCAAATGCCTGGGGTAACGACATTTGGACGCTGTGCTGGGACAGGGAAGTGGATGTGGTCGCTGATGGTGCTTCAGATGGTACAGGTGCAGGGCGGGAGGTATGCGGGCCTGCGCCTTCGACAGGCGATTGGCCGGCACCGAAAACAGGGGAAGAGGAGGCAGTGGTGTGGCCTGCAGACACAGATTGTCGATCCGGGCGTTCCTCCCACTTATTACGGTGCTTGGATGCCATGTGTCGGATCATGCTGGTGGTGGTGAGGTTTCTAGTGTTCATGCCTCGGCTCATTCTGGTGTTGCACAGGTTGCAAACTACAATTCTTTTGTCGTCCGCACTTTCCTTAAAAAAACGCCATACCGCGGAACACCTACCCCTTGGCAAGGGAGATTTACGCAAGGGGGTGCTCCGTGGAACATTTGCGGGCTGGTTTGGTGCGGTCCGCCTTCTTTCTGTAGCCACACCACTGCCTCTTCCAGCCTGTTGCGGTGCTGCAGATGGCTCACCCTCAGGACTGCTGTCATCGCTCGGCTCTACACCTTCCCAGGTGGGGTCAGTCACCTCATCGTCCACCAAGTCCTCCTCCACTTCCTCACTCTGATCATCCTCCTCATGTCTTGATCCCACCACATACTCAGTCATTGACAACTGTATATCATCCTCCTCATCAAGGTCTTGAGACAGTAATAGTGGTTGATTTAATGGCAACTGTGTCTCATCATCATCATCATCCACTTCCTTTGACCTTAAATGCCGTTCACCTCTGTCATCTTCTTGTGATTGGGTACCCTCTAGAGGTTGTGAATCAGGGCACAAGATGTCATGTTCCTCTGCAAGCGTGCTTTGAGAGAGGTTCAAATTAAGGATTGGTGATGAGACGAGCTCCTCACTATATCCCAGTGTGGGATCACTTCTTTGACCAGATCCTCTATGGTGGGAGGAAGGATGATCAGGGTGAGGATTATGTTGACCAGACTCTTGGCTACTGAGAGTGGACTTGGTGGAAGAAAGGGTGGTGCTTAACCGACTGGAAGCAGTATCAGCTGACATCCAACCGACCACCTGTTTGCAGTGGTCGGACCTCGAGAGTGATGTCCTGCGACGCCCTGTAAACTGAGACATGAAGCTAGGTATGGTGGATGTCTTTCTGTCTTGTGCTCTGGCACCAGGCACAGTTTCTTCGCGTCCTGACCCGCGCCCTGAACTATCAGGATCACGTCCACTTCCCCGTCCCTTTTTACCCGCCTTCTTCATATTACACGGAATATGTGCTGCAAATCTGCAACTTTGCACAGTAAACAGAATGTTCTTCTTAACTGCGGCTCGGCACAGTGAATGGAATATGTGACTTTGATATTTTACAGTTTGAACAGTTAACAGAATGTTCTCCTAATATGCAACTTTGCACAGTAAACAGAATGTTCTTCTTAACTGCGGCTCGGCACAGTGAATGGAATATGTGACTTTGATATTTTACAGTTTGAACACTTAACAGAATGTTCTCCTAATATGCAACTTTGCACAGTAAACAGAATGTTCTTCTTAACTGCGGCTACGCACAGTGAATGGAATATGTGACTTTGATATTTTACAGTTTGCACAGTTAACAGAATGTTCTCCTAATATGCAACTTTGCACAGTAAACAGAATGTTCTTCTTAACTGTGGCTACGCACAGTGAATGGAATATGTGACTTTGATATTTTACAGTTTGAACACTTAACAGAATGTTCTCCTAATATGCAACTTTGCACAGTAAACAGAATGTTCTTCTTAACTGCGGCTCGGCACAGTGAATGGAATATGTGACTTTGATATTTTACAGTTTGCACAGTTAACAGAATGTTCTCCTAATATGCAACTTTGCACAGTAAACAGAATGTTCTTCTTAACTGCGGCTACGCACAGTGAATGGAATATGTGACTTTGATATTTTACAGTTTGCACAGTTAACAGAATGTTCTCCTAATATGCAACTTTGCACAGTAAACAGAATGTTCTTTTTAACTGCGGCTACGCACAGTGAATGGAATATGTGACTTTGATATTTTACAGTTTGAACACTTAACAGAATGTTCTCCTAATATGCAACTTTGCACAGTAAACAGAATGTTCTTCTTAACTGCGGCTCGGCACAGTGAATGGAATATGTGACTTTGATATTTTACAGTTTGCACAGTTAACAGAATGTTCTCCTAATATGCAACTTTGCACAGTAAACAGAATGTTCTTCTTAACTGCGGCTACGCACAGTGAATGGAATATGTGACTTTGATATTTTACAGTTTGAACACTTAACAGAATGTTCTCCTAATATGCAACTTTGCACAGTAAACAGAATGTTCTTCTTAACTGCGGCTCGGCACAGTGAATGGAATATGTGACTTTGATATTTTACAGTTTGCACAGTTAACAGAATGTTCTCCTAATATGCAACTTTGCACAGTAAACAGAATGTTCTTCTTAACTGCGGCTACGCACAGTGAATGGAATATGTGACTTTGATATTTTACAGTTTGAACACTTAACAGAATGTTCTCCTAATATGCAACTTTGCACAGTAAACAGAATGTTCTTCTTAACTGCGGCTACGCACAGTGAATGGAATATGTGACTTTGATATTTTACAGTTTGAACACTTAACAGAATGTTCTCCTAATATGCAACTTTGCACAGTAAACAGAATGTTCTTCTTAACTGCGGCTACGCACAGTGAATGAAATATGTGACTTTGATATTTTACAGTTTGAACACTTAACAGAATGTTCTCCTAATATGCAACTTTGCACAGTAAACAGAATGTTCTTCTTAACTGCGGCTACGCACAGTGAATGGAATATGTGACTTTGATATTTTACAGTTTGAACACTTAACAGAATGTTCTCCTAATATGCAACTTTGCACAGTAAACAGAATGTTCTTCTTAACTGCGGCTACGCACAGTGAATGGAATATGTGACTTTGATATTTTACAGTTTGAACACTTAACAGAATGTTCTCCTAATATGCAACTTTGCACACTAAACAGAATGTGCTTCTTAACTGCGGCTATGCACAGTGAATGGAATATGTGACTTTGATATTTTACAGTTTGCACAGTTAACAGAATGTTCTCCTAATATGCAACTTTGCACAGTAAACAGAATGTTCTTTTTAACTGCGGCTACGCACAGTGAATGGAATATGTGACTTTGATATTTTACAGTTTGAACACTTAACAGAATGTTCTCCTAATATGCAACTTTGCACAGTAAACAGAATGTTCTTCTTAACTGCGGCTCGGCACAGTGAATGGAATATGTGACTTTGATATTTTACAGTTTGCACAGTTAACAGAATGTTCTCCTAATATGCAACTTTGCACAGTAAACAGAATGTTCTTCTTAACTGCGGCTACGCACAGTGAATGGAATATGTGACTTTGATATTTTACAGTTTGAACACTTAACAGAATGTTCTCCTAATATGCAACTTTGCACAGTAAACAGAATGTTCTTCTTAACTGCGGCTCGGCACAGTGAATGGAATATGTGACTTTGATATTTTACAGTTTGCACAGTTAACAGAATGTTCTCCTAATATGCAACTTTGCACAGTAAACAGAATGTTCTTCTTAACTGCGGCTACGCACAGTGAATGGAATATGTGACTTTGATATTTTACAGTTTGAACACTTAACAGAATGTTCTCCTAATATGCAACTTTGCACAGTAAACAGAATGTTCTTCTTAACTGCGGCTACGCACAGTGAATGGAATATGTGACTTTGATATTTTACAGTTTGAACACTTAACAGAATGTTCTCCTAATATGCAACTTTGCACAGTAAACAGAATGTTCTTCTTAACTGCGGCTACGCACAGTGAATGAAATATGTGACTTTGATATTTTACAGTTTGAACACTTAACAGAATGTTCTCCTAATATGCAACTTTGCACAGTAAACAGAATGTTCTTCTTAACTGCGGCTACGCACAGTGAATGGAATATGTGACTTTGATATTTTACAGTTTGAACACTTAACAGAATGTTCTCCTAATATGCAACTTTGCACAGTAAACAGAATGTTCTTCTTAACTGCGGCTACGCACAGTGAATGGAATATGTGACTTTGATATTTTACAGTTTGAACACTTAACAGAATGTTCTCCTAATATGCAACTTTGCACAGTAAACAGAATGTTCTTCTTAACTGCGGCTACGCACAGTGAATGGAATATGTGACTTTGATATTTTACAGTTTGAATTCTTAACAGAATGTTCTCCTAATCTGAAACTTTGCACACTAAAAAGAATGTGCTGCTAATCTGCAACTTTGCACACTGAACAGAATGTGCTCTAATCTGCAACTTTGCACACTAAAAAGAATGTGCTGCTAATCTGCAACTTTGCACACTGAACAGAATGTGCTCTAATCTGCAACTTTGCACACTAAACAGAATGTGCTGCTAATCTGCGGCTAGGCACAGTGAACAGAATATGTGAAGTTTTTTTTTTTATATCTCTGCCCCCCCAAACAAAATAAACTGCTGCCCCCACACACAGTAGTCCTAAAAAGGACTTTTGGGTCTTTTTTTTTTTTTTAATCGCTTTTCTTCTCCCTACACTGACTTTCCCTTCCTATCCTCATCTCTCCCTGGCTAAGACTGAGCCGAACTCGCTGGTCAGGTGCTATACAGCACCCGATCACGGGTTCTGGCCAGCCAATCAGTGTAATGCCAGCAGCCAACATGGCTGCTGGCATTACACTGATGTCAGAGCCTCCCTGCACGTTTATTGGCTGCGCAGCAGCCGCGAAACGTGCGGGGAGGAGACCCGAACATGGCGAGCGAGCACATGCGGTACTCGTACGAGTACCGCCATGTGCCGAGCAGAGCGATTCTCGAGCCGAACCGAGCTTCGGCCGAGCATGCTCGCTCATCACTAGTTACTATACAAATTGAATGAAATAGGACTAGGGGAAAATGTTTGTGTGTGGATTGGAAATTGGCTGAAAGATAGAATGCAAAGAGTGGTAGTAAATGGCAAGTTCTCCAGCTGGATAAACGTGATAAGTGGAGTGCCTCAGGAATCTGTCCTGGGTCCTCTTCTTTTTAATTTGTTTATTAATGACCTCCCAGAGGGCATAGGAAGCCATGTATCAGTGTTTGCCGATGACACAAAATTAAGTAAGGTAATAAAGTCTGAACTGGATGTGTCTTCATTACAAGAGGATTTGGACAAATTGAGTAACTGGGCAGGCAAATGGCAAATGAGATTCAATATAGACAAGTGTAAAGTTATGCATTTTGGGTATAATAATAAAAATGCAACATATAGTTTAAATGGTGTTTCTCTGGGGAAATCTACTAATGAAAAGGATTTAGGAGTAATGGTAGACAATAGACTTAGCAGTAGCATGCAGTGCCAGCTGGCAGCTGCAAAGGCCAATAAGATATTGGCATGTATTAAAAGGGGTATTGACTCAAGGGAGGAAGATATAATTATGCCTCTTTACAGGTCCATGGTAAGACCCCACCTAGAATATGCTGTTCAATTCTGGGCGCCCTTTCTGAAGAAGGACATTATGGAACTAGAGAGAGTGCAGAGGAGGGCTACAAAACTAGTAAGGGGAATGGAAAGTTTTAGTTATGAAGAGAGGCTAGAAAAGTTAAACTTGTACACACTAGAGAAACGGCGTCTTAGAGGGGATATGATAACACTATATAAATATGTTCAAGGCCCATATAAAGGGCTTTCAAAAGACCTGTTCATTAACAGAACAGTACACAGGACAAGGGGCCACCCGCTTAGACTTGAGGAAAGGAGATTTAGTCTACAACAGCGGAAGGGTTTCTTTACAGTAAGGACAATAAAGGTATGGAATGCACTTCCGGAGGAGGTGGTGCTATCAAATACATTAGATGCCTTTAAAAGAGGCCTGGATACTTATTTAAAAGAGCATAATATAGAGGGCTATGCACGTTAGTATTGGGATTAATATTTAGTTAGGGCTTGTTGATCCAGGGAGAAATCTGATTGCCATTTGGAGTCAGATGCCTTCTTTTGGGTCAGCGATGGTAAACAGGAATAGGAAAAGGGTTGAACTGGATGGTCTTTTTTCAACCTAAATTACTATGTAACTATGTAACTATATATATATATATATATATATATATATATATATATATATATATATGTATATGTATTGTTATTATTTCTAATAAAGGGGAATTTACTATATACCGTACTTACTCCTGAATTATTCTTGGGTAACCATGACATCCAACAGAACATCAACATTATGAGCCCCCTGTGATCTCTAGCACAGCTGATTTTCTGCAATGGTATGGTGACTCCATACACATGTGCCTATACTTTGAGTATGCAATCAAAATGATGACCTCTTTAGTGCATACACGAGCAAACACTGCTCTGTAACTGTTTTCTAACATACAATGATCATAAATAAGCACGAACTTGCCATCATATTAAAATGCTGACCTATAAAGTTACAATTTATTTGGTTGTTTTTAACCATGCAGCTGAGTCATATACAGCAGTACATTTATGGGAAAGTATTTTTCATGTCTGCTATGTATCAATCACCTATCCTTAGCAACTCTGAACTCCAAAGCCTAGGTTCATCAGATCAATAACAAGAAGCCAGCAGGTCCACAGCAAGATTGCAGTAATCACTAGTATTCTGGCATGGGAGTACTATGTTACAATGGTATGGTGTGTTCTATTTAGAAACATCTGTGTTAGGGATTTGTTAACAGTGAAGTAAGGGAGTGATGATGACACAAGATTACACTGGTTGTAAAGTAAATATTTATGTGTTGCTATTGTTATTTACAACATGGTAAGTCCAGAGACTGTAACCCTATTTCATTCAAGAAGTTGTCACTGGTTTTTATTACTCCATCAGAAAAGGATTTTCTAGTGATTACATGACACGTCTGACTTTGTATAACAGCAGTGGCACACTACCATATAAGTAGAATAAGCAGCTGCTTAGGGCCCCTCACTTGGTCAGAGGGCCCCAGAGCACTAATAGAGTACTGCTGTCACATATAAACAAATTCAGATAAGAATGTCTTATTCGAAACATTGATGCGGGAACAGAAGGGGGCCCCATGTGAATTTTTCACTAAGGCCCCAAAATCCTAGAGCCCCCTCTACATAATAGAAATGTCTGAATATTTTAAAATACATTTACAAGATATGTTTGATGTACTAATATGATTCCACACTAAAGCATAATGAATTTACTGTGGACGCACATGACTGTTGTTTATTTCCTAACCTTTTTATGGGAGTGAATGGACTTTATTGATGTTCCATTGCTCAGCATCTTGTATAACTCTATGTAAACATTACTCAGTGGGTACTAGGGTAACTTTATTTCAGTCTTCTGCACATACTATGGGGGTGTTTGAGGCCTCCTGACATTAAAGTCTTAATAATGGCACATTATGTGCACTTTTGTACATTTAAGAGATTGTAGGCTCTAATGAATGACCTGAAGTACATCCGAGGCTAATGTCTTAGAACAGTAAATGAGCTATGCAGATGATTTTTAAGTTCTCTCTATAACATCTTTTTTTCCTCCTTAACCCCTTGGATGATATGTAGGCCTCCAAGGTATCCAACTGGTTAAGTAAAACGCATATATATATAACTGCTTTCTTCTCAGATGACTTATTCAATTACAAATGTACAATTAGTAAAGAAAATATAAAATGATTGTTAATTACTAAAAAGTATGCTATCCTTCTGAACATATTGACTTTTCACCCGTAAAAAGATCTTCATTGTAGAATCTCATAAATCTTTGGAAGTCATATTAATTTGAGCAGACTCCCCCTCATTGGCACAAATGTTCTTGGCACAGTTATTAGACTGTGGCAGCAGACGAGTGGGTTGTGATTTGTTCAGTGCCAATATAATTTTGCTCTGCTCTTGCAACCAATATTCTGAATGTTTCATAGTGCCTCATCTTAACTTCTGAATGCCACTGATATAGCTGTAACACAGAAACATAGAATTCAATGGCAGAGAACCATTCGGCCCATCTAGTTTGCCCATTTGTCCTACTGTCAAAACCTCAAACGTTATTGGTCCTTGGTGTTGTCTTGTGTTCAGAATAGCCTTATGCCTATCCCATGCATGCTTAAATTCCATTACTGTATTAAACTCTACTACTTCTGCTGGTATGCTATTCCACTTATCTACCACCTTCTCAGTGAAGTAAAAGTGTTTTACATTACATCTAAACCTCTGCCTCTCTAGTTTTAGACTTATCCTAACATTTTTACTTATTTGAAATGTACTTCCCTCTGCAGTTTGTTGAATCCCTGTTGAGTTGTATGTTCATTATGCACTGCCTAAATGTTTTAACTTCTTCACCGCTAGCATGCGCCCAATTCTATTGTCAAAAACCAATCAGAAATAAAGGATAGTTAGTGTTATCCCATTCAATGTTACAGAACTCTTCAATGTATATATATATATACAGTACTGTGAAAGTCTTAGGTGTGAAAAAATGCTGTAAAGTAAGAATGCTTTCAAAAAAAGACATGTTAATAGTCTATTTTTATGAATTAACAAAATGATAGTGAGTGAAAATAAAAAAAAATCTAAATCATATCAATATTTGTTTTATCTTCAAAACACTTGCAAAGTCAGGGATTTTGTAGGCATATAGTTAGTGTATGATTAAACAATTATACCAAACAGGTGTTAATGATCATCAATTTAATATGTGGTTGAAACACAATCATTAATGAAACAGAAACAGCTGTATAGGAGGAATAAAACTGAGTGAAGAACAGCAAAACTCAGTTAACAAGGTGAGATTGCTGAAGACAGTTTAAGGTCAAAAGTCATATACACTGGCAAGACTGAGCAAAGCAACACATCACAAAGTAGATATACTGCATCAGCAAGGTCTCTTCCAGGCAGAAATTTCAAGACAGACAGGGTATTCCAGATGTGCTGTCCAAGCTCTTTTGAAGAAGCACAAACAGGCAACGTTGAGGAATGTAGATGCAGTGGTCGGCCAAGGAAACTTAGTGAAGCAGATGAAAAACAAATCATATTCACCTAGGTGAATATCCTTTCGGATCTTTTCTCCTAGTCCTTTATTACAATATATATATATTCTTTTGGGATCTTTTCAGCGCTCCCCTTTCTTTTCCCCTTTTTTTGAGGGGTTTTGTAATTGGAAAAACAAATCATGCTTACTTCCCTTCCCAATCAGAAGATGTCCAGCAGAACCATAAGCTCAGAATTGGCAGAAATAGTGGGACTGGTACACTCATCTACTGTCCGGAGAAGTCTGGTCAGAAGTGGTCTTAATGGAAGACTTGAGGACAAAAAGCCATACCTCTGATGTGGAAACAAGGCCAAGCGACTCAACTATGCACGAAAACACAGGAACTGGGGTGCAGAAAAATGGCAGCAGGTGGTCTGGATTGTGAAATATTTAGCTGTGGCAGAAGGCAGTTTGTTTGCCAAAGGCCTGGAGAGCGGTAAAAAATGAGTGTCTGCAGGAAATAGTGAAGCATGGTGGAGGTTCCTGGCAAGTTTGGGGCTGCATTTCTGCAAATGGAGTTGGGGATTTGGTCAGAATTAATGGTCTCCTCAATGCTGAGAAGTATAGGCAGATACTTATCCATCGTGCAATACTATCAGTGAAGCATCTGATTGGCCCTAAACTTATTCTGCAGCATGACAAAGACCCCAAACATACAGCCAAAGTCATTAAGAACTATCTTCAGTGTAAAGAAGAACAAGGACTCTTGGAAGTGATGGTATGGGATTACATGAAGAGAGAGAAACAACTAAGTCTGCCTAAATTCACAGAAGAACTGTTGTTAGTTCTCCAAGACGTTCTGAACAACCTACCTACCAAGTTCCTTAACATACTGTGTGCAAGTGTACCTAGAAAATTGATGCTGTTTTGAAGGCAAAGGGTGGTCACACCAAATAATGATTTGACTTAGATTTTCCTTCTGTTCACTCAATATCATCTAAATTGATAAAAATAAACTATTAACATGTCTATTTTGAAAGCATTCTTATTTTACAGCAATTTTTCACACCTACCTAAGACATTTGCACAGCACAATATATATATATATATATATATATATATATATATATATATATATAACTAGATGTTTTTATCTGCAGGAACTCTGGATCCTGAGCCATCTCTTACTGGAATATTAATCGTTTTTTATTTTTTTAAATCTGGCTATATGAACATCCACCTTTGGAGGATTATCCCAAAAAGTAGTTTCTTTAAGTTAAATTGACCATTTATCCCTTTAATTCATGAATGCTTATAGAAACACACGCACACTGCAGGGTTCCTCTGATACCTAAGCAGTCCTGCAGAATTACATTTTGAAGTGTTCCTGATTTATAATTATTGTTATTATTCCAGCAGAAAACAAAAAGTTTATGCCCATCTCTAATCATCTGCTGCAAATATATATATATGTTTATTCCTTTCTACCCTCTTTTGAGGACCCTCCTTTGAGAATGCTTTATGGCTTGTTTATGTATGAAGAAGTAAAGGAAGTTTCTTTATCAGCTCTGAAATTCTGTTTTGTCATTCTTTGAACTCAAGTCATTAAATTAGACATTTCCTCAGATACATTTTCCATAACACTGTTGGGATAGATAGCAATGTGGCAGTACCTTCCAGAGCCTGCAAGAATTAGAAAAACAAATAAATAAAGCTAAATATATGATAAACTTTTCTTTTTTAAACAAATGACAAACATTAAAAATAGGTGCTTCCGAAGGCTCTTTCGAAACCACCTATTTGTTATAAATTGACAGTTCTAGTTTAACACATAAACCATTTAGTAGTAGCAAATGGAACTTTTTCAAGATGGTCTAAGGTTGAGTTCCATGAGGTTTATTAATGATACTGATGTGGGTATTGAAAGTAGTGGCTCAATCATTGTTGATGCCACTAAACTGCAATGAAATGCATACAAAGCAGGATATTTTTTTCTCTGCAGAACACTTTAGATAAACAGAGGGAATGGGCGGAAGAGTGGCAGATAAGGTTGAATAAAGATTTGGGTTGCAGAAATAACATGCTAATTTTAAAATAAATGATAAGCTACAGTAACTGGAGAATCCTTGTTAGAGAAAGATTTAGCAGTGCTGATATACAAGAACAGTGTACAGTTTTGCTCACCACGTTATTGAACTGGAAAAAGTGCTACATGATGTGCCTATAACTGATAAAGTGATTGGAGGTTCTGAGTTATAAAGCAAAACTTGCCACACTGAGTTTGTTTAAATTAAAGAAGGGGCACTTAAAGGGTAATATTATTACCAATTAAAAATATATTCACGGTGAATACAAATAACTTTCTTATGAACTAGTTACTTAAAGAATGATACAAAAACAAGAGGATTTTGATTTACGTATCTGAGCGCCTATAATAGATAACTATTCTGCAAACTCTTCTATATAACCTAAAGGAGGTGCTCTATTCAAATTATCGGGAAAAATATGAAGATATTATAAAAATGATATCAATGACCCATATCTTCCATCACTCTTAACAATGATGTTATTATCACAAATGTATAAATTATCTTATGTATTACAAAAATGGACAAACAGTCCTTTTACCCTTATCACCAAAATACTGTATAACTTTACAGATATATATATATATAGTTATCTCCAAGGGGAAACATGCATACATCCCTTAAAAAGTACAGATTTTCTGCTTTTTCCACGGTATTGAAAAAATGATAATAGTGTAATCCTCTCAAGTGGGAAATTTACCCCATGTATTCCCACCATGCTTGCTGAGTTAGTTTGCAGCTTAAAAAAAAAAAACCTTAAAACATTTTAAGTGGCAGTCAGTGAGCTGGCTGTGCCTGAGTCTTGTCTGAGAATGACTGACAGTTTCTACACAGACACATGTAACACATAATACACTTAAGATAAGACAAATAGTCAACAGGTACAACAGGGACAGCTTCACATATGGTGTTACATACAGTTCCACAGAGAAGAAAAAGAGGGAAAAATATCAACTGTGGTGTGGTATACTCTAGTATTGTACCTGTTGCTGTGTGCTTTATCCTGTATTGCAACTTGCAAGCTGCTGATTCAGAACAGGTCTATCCTGGTTGTCTGTGTATGAATTTACACTGCAGTGCTTGGGAGAGAAAAAGAAAGTTGTTGAAATATTGATGCTAGTGTAGAGGCAGGCAGGCAGAGATGGGGAAGTGGAGTTGCTTGATTTAAGGATTAGTGGTTCTAACCAGTCCTCTTGATATCTCTAGGGAATGTTGGTGTAGTTTGTAGATGGTGACAAGTATTATTGCAGCAGGATTTCTCACTGCCATAAAAAACTAAGGAAGAAAGTTCTCATGGCCATTCCATGGTGGCAGTGAAAAGATATACATTTTAATTAGTTTTTCTTTGTGGGAATTTCTGTGGGAAATAGAATACTTGTGTATTTTCTGCAACTTTTACCATAAGAAGAAAACAGGGCTTTTCTCCATTTCACATTAAGTAGTTTACTAAATTTGCATTAGGAAGGACTAGCACTAAAATATTGGTTCCAGCTCTTGTTTTAGCATGGAATCACATTTGTACATCAATCCCAGGGTTCAAATGAGACACCTGACTGTGCGAGTGCAAACTTAGGAAAGATAGCTCTGTGTACAGAATAAAAAAATATTTGTCAGCAAACATAGCTCTTCCAATATATGTTTCATTCAGGAATGAGAAGTTGTTCTCATGTGCAGAGAAACATAGAAACATTTAGTTTAAGATAACCTCCTGAGGGTTATGCTTCACTATACCTGCCCAGAAATGTTTTTTCTGTAGCACATAACTCTCTGTATCCATTTACTGAGCTCACTAATCTATTTGCTAAGGCACAATAACATATTGGCTCTTGCTTACACTAACACAAGGACTCTGTAATACATTTTTCAAGTACCCCCTTAGGAGCTTTAGTTTATATTTTATCAATTCTGCTATTCTCAGATGTTCATAGGGGTGGTCTAGGGACATTATCAGTAAATGTAATGTACAAGTAGAGTTTTAGAAAATAATTGCAAATACCTATTTTTTTGCGCTCGCCATCTGCCTGATGTCTATAAGCTTTTTTGTACAACAACATTACAACTTTTCTATTCATTAGACAAGGAATGGAGAATGTGGGAGTGTATGGATGTTTTGGGAGAATGTGGGAGTGTATGGATGTTTTGGGGGTGCCATTGCTCTGTGTCAATGTGTGTCTGTGTGCTATGTACAAACTGGCCTCAGAGGAAACCTGAGCAAAATTCATTTTTTCCCTTCTGTTAGCTATATGGCTGTTGGTCCAGGGCTAAACTTCATAGAAGGTCTATGTTGGCAGAAATGTGCAACAAAATATGCTAAATTCATCAGTACATAAGCACAGGTACAATTTCTCGTTTAGCACACACACACACACACACACACACACACACACACACACACACACACACATATATATTTATTTATTTATAATCAAATATAATCACTAATGTTCTCCTATAGTTATCTGTAGGAAAGATCAGACCAAATGAAGAGATTTATTACAGCAACTGGTGGAAGGCAGACTGATATTCCATACCCAGAAAAGCAAGTTTCCTTACAGTAAAACATGAAGCAAAACTCAATTTGCAGCGTACTGTTAGTTTATGCTTGTAACTCCATATAGCTATGTCATAATCACAAGTTCACTTGGCTCTTTCCTCTACAGTGTGTAGGAAAGCAATCTAGAAAGCCCAGATAGGAAATAGCTTTCATATCATGTAGTTCATAAATGTTCCCTTTTCTAGATTAACCTCTGGTAGCAGCGGTGCTTTGCTTGACAAATTGTTGCTATATGTGAGGCTGAAGTACTAATAAAATAGTGTAAATCTTAGACAATCAAACAGCACCATAGGGGAAAAATAACAATTCCCATTGTTTTAAATGGGGTTCTTAACTTCTTGAAGGCCAGTGGTCTCCAATGCATTGCAATGCAGACCTCTCTAGTATTCAAGAAGTTAAAAATCTCATTTAAAGGGGAACTCTCATTTTCAAGAGAGCATTCCAGTCTCACATGGAGGAGGCCTCTGTCACTGGAGGAGGTGGGAATGAGTCAGTACTGGGGAGAGGAAGAGGTGAAGATTGACAGGCTGCGGTACAGAGCTTGTCCTTAACTGACTTCACAGGCTTATTTTTAAAAGGTAAAATCTCGGCTACACTGCGTTACATTAAAAAAAAAACAAAAAAAAAAAACAAGGATGGAAGATTAGCTTGGATAGCTCTTTAAAATAAGAAGTACTTTAACAGAGGTGAGCGTTCCCTTTTAAATCAATGGGTCATTTAAAAAAAAAAAAAAATATATATTATATTCCCTATGTCCATGGAGGTGGACATGACAGTTTCTGTAATTTTTTTTTCCAAACCGAATTAGGCAGAGTGAATTAGCCTTCATATTATGTGCAGCAGGCAATGTCTGAGGTCATGTGGTCCTTCTAGCAGCTGTCTATTCCAAAACCATGGACAGAACACCCACAACTAATAGAAGATGCAACTTCTTGAACAAGAGCATAATGGGAACATTCACAGTGACCATGTTAATGTAAGGGGGAGGGGGCTATTATTAGATGGAAAATATTGCCTTGAAAACAAGTGGTTTATTAAAATGATTGTTATACCCCACTCAGACTTGCAACCAAAGACCAAATTCAAACTAAACTTGGAGATACTCTGATCCCCTGGTGGACTTACCATAAAATTATCCATTGGTACCACTCACTCGCCAAACAGGGTCATGTGAACAGGGACATCACACCCTTTGAGTCCAAACACTGCAATCCCTCTCTGACTCTAAGGCCTGCACAACCCAAACCCTCATTCCTGACTAAATGGGAGGAAGACCTGTCCTATTCTCTAGAACCGGCACAATGGTCCATGATTTTAAGATCTAACTACTCAACATTCAGAGACATAAAATCTACGGAACTTAATTACAAAATTATCACCAGATTGTAGAGTCCCAGCTCAGCTCACAACTATGTTCCCAGCGACCCCTCCACCTACTTGCTGGAGATGTCTTCGACAATCTGGCATGCTGCACATTTGGTGGACATGCCCCCTATTAGTTTCTTTCTGGAAGGCAATTATTCAAATCATTAACCGTCACCTAGATATATCCCTAACCCTTGATCCTTTGCTCTGCCTGTTTTCCTACAAAGACCAACTCTCAAATCCTATTCTTCATGTAGCCTGGCATATCATCCCACCCCTACTGACCACAGCTAAGGCCCTGATCCCTCTACTTTGAGACTACTTGGTCCAAGTGGAAAACCTCCGGTAACTAATTTCCTTCTCTGTCACACTCACAATCTTTCAGACCCCTGGTATTGCATCCTCATTCAGTCCTGTCCTAGTTTATTTGACAACCTGTTAGAGATAGGTATCCAATGAGGCGTAGATGTTTTTTTTACTGTTCTTCCTCTTCCCTCTTTCTATCCCACCATACTACTTTCCTTGGACTCTAACCACCCGTTATGCACACCCCACACCCTTTAACTCAAATTATGTTCCACTCTAGCTTTAGTAAGTCCTTTGAACTCACTGTACTTCTGCAACCAGGCCTTACAGCATTCAACTCAATCCTTTCATTATGTTAAACATTTAGTAGTTAATTTCGCTGAAGGTCATGCTTGCTAATGTCTGCAATCCTGTCTATGTATTGCCTCAAGTTCTCGAATATCCCCCTTCGGTGGGGAGTCCTTTCTCTTATGAACTATATATGTACCTTTCTCTTTCTACCCTGTTTTAATACTCTGTACCCTTCCCTTTACTTTTCAATAAAGATATTTTAAAACGTTAAAAAAAAAAAAAAAAAACGCATTGTTATATCCCATGGGGCTCTGAAACAATAGTGTAGGACTACACTGAAGGCTTTATGTCAATCAGGCAAACATTTTCTACTGAATTCCCTCAGTTAGCAGATTGCAGTGAAAACTAAAGGTGTGGCATTTTCTATGATGGATGGCAGACACACATGGTGTTAGCTGTATATGATTGGCTGATGCTCCTGTGTGGCCTACAATCAATGGATTTTATTATGTATTAATTGTGAGTGTGGACTCAAGGGGGGAGATGCACCAGTCTAAGGAGTAATGAAGAGCTGATAAAGAGGAGATAACAAGGTTTATGCCCTAAGCTGTGATAAAGTGATAACAAGGAAATAACGTGTTCAGTGATGTCATTTCTCAAATTCCTATGATATTCTATGGAACCTATGCACTAATATTTCTCAAGTGGGGGAAGATATCTTAGTTCATTGCTCCATAAAGTAACATAGGAATTGGAGAAGTGATATCACTGGACAAGTTATCACCTCATTATCGCCACTTTATCGCACCTTAGTGGCTCTGCCCCCTGGAGTCCTTGGAGAGATGCACTAAGTTATAAAGAGGTGATGAAGTGGAGATAAGTTCTCCAGTTGCAATATTATTCTATGGGGCCAATGCACTAAGATTTCTCAAATGGGAGAGATTTTAGTTCACTTGCTCCATTTAATGATATAGGAAGTGGTGAAGGGATGTCACTGCAGACTTTGGGGTAGATGCATTAAGGTGTGATGGGAAGGTGATAAACTGGAGATGACCTCTCCAGTGATATCACTTCTCAGATTCCATTGTTTTTCTATGGAAACAATTCATGAAGATTTCTTCAACACTGGGGATTTTAGTACATAGCCTCTATAGAATAATATAGGGCTTGGAGAAGTGATATCAATGAAGAGGTCATCTCTGCTTTATCACCTCTTTATCTCTCCTTCTTGCACAACTTCCATGGAATCTTTCTCCATTTTCCTAGTACATAATGTCCATTTGGTGTCTGAGGAAGCCTCTCATTGTGGTATACTTCAGTGGTATTTAACCCAATGAATGCTAGAGAGATCTCCAATATGTGGCTTTGCAATGTGTTGGAGACATTGTGAGAATTCAAGTGGTTAAGGGTATCTTGAAACATAACATGTGCCTATCCTTTGAAAATATTTTTGTACTATTTGTTTAACCCTTTGCATGCCAGAGCGGTTGGCATCATCATGATGAACATTTCTTGCTAAGCTTTGCTGATCCTTTTTACACTTTATTGTGAAGCCAAAATGTCTAGAACAAGCTGTATTATACTTTTAGGTGATTACAAAAACACACATTTTTTATTTTCCACACTGTAATAATGTTGGAGTTATTCAGAGATGTAAAAAAGCAGAACAAATATTTTAGGAATACAGGTCTGATTATAATCATTAAAATGTCAGAGGAATCTCCACCATATGGATTTATTTCTTTATTTATTCACTACTTGAAGAGCCCATTACACGGGCCACAGTGCCACCGGCAGCTGGTCGCGGGGCAGTCATGAGCAGTAGAGACTGCCCGTGCCGTGGCTGATACAGAGCTGGATGCTCTGTATTAGCCACAGAGCAGGCAGTTTCTACTGGGCATGACTTCATCATTACACACGTTTTAGCGAATTCTTATATAGGATTTATGTTTTACCAAGAACAATACATCGATATTTATCTTGTTCCTAATTATATTCTGGAGAGCTTTTGCAATACAAAGTTAGACATTTATAGAAAAATAGGGAATACAATACATTTTATATACAATTACATGCTGTTTTTAACTGAAAAGTACAGTTATTTTAGGGATTTCAACTGGGAAAATATCTCATTTGCTTCGGGCAGGTTATTCCAGGCGAGACCTGGAGGAGATCATCTTCTTTCATGTAGTTTAGAATAGTTAGTGAGATAATGACAGTGGATTAGAAAGTATTGGAAATATAGAGAGCTGGAGTGATCATACTGTAGTCTGGTAGCTTTATGGAGAAGTGAAGACAGGGTACATTTGGATCTGTGTCATTCAATTTAAATCTTTAAATATATAACAATGATGGGTCATTTAATTACATTGGACAACAAAGTGGCATAATGAGTTATACGGGGTGTTGAGTTTGCAAACATGAAATTGTGACACAGAAGCATATACTACATTCAGGTAGTCAATGACTGGCATTAACATCTGTTGCACAATATGTTTGCTTACCATGGCACAGACAAGATTTGTTTCAAAACAGAGAACCTACATTAGGATAGAATTTAGTTGTTAACTTATTAATGTGAAGACCAAAAGTGAGGTAGAAGGTTAGCCACATAACAAAATATTTGAAGGAATCGACTGGAGCCAAGTTACAGTTAGTTATGATGGTTAAATGTGTATTTATGTAATTTGAATGTTATACTTAATATCATTGTGACAATTATGTCAGTATGTAAGAACCGTTTGTTTTTAGTGATTCGTCTTTTAACATTTGTAGAGAAGTAGCTCTGTAATAATGTCTCAAGTTATGATGTATTTTGATTTTTATTGTAGATTATGGTGTCTACTGCATAAAAGTGCACAGAAGATGCTTTGCAAGCTCTGTACATATCATTCGTAAGCAGGGAAAATAGAAGGGGCTACGAATGAAAAATTGGGGAATCCTACATGCTACGCGTCTCAGATAAACAAGTCCTCATTCATTGGCAAAGGAGCTAACATAAGAAACAGAGAGCACAAAAACGTATTGGCTGCTACATTTTTGCAAAATCACAATGTATACCAAATACACATTTAAATATATGATTCACTCACCTGTAGTGGCATTGGCTGCTTCATTTCTGAGTCCTACAGCAATATATATATATTATATATATATGTCTTGAGAAAGGTCCTTCAGGGGCCGAAACATTGACCTGTTATCTTACCGCTTTATCTTTGTAATAAATTTATTTATCAAATTCCATGGGTGCTGCCCATCTTTTTTACTTTTAATCATTTACATATAGGGATTGTGGTGCAGCTGGGCATTTACGTACGTGATGGGAGAGAGTGCTATCCAATATCTCATATATTGAATATATATATATATATATATATATATATATATATATATATATATATATGTGTGTGTGTGTTCCTACAGCAGTTTTTACTGTAATCATGTTTGTGTCAAATGTAAGCTATCCTTCTCAGTTTACTGATACATGTTACTTATTGGTCATAGCAGTGGTACCAATGTGGTAGATGGTAGAAATCCTTCTTCACATCCCTCCTCCTCCTCGTCTGTGCTGTTGTTAATACATTTGACCTGGCATTCTCTGTCATAGCTTTTGGATCCTGAGTGAAGTATCTCCATGTTGTGAACTTCATGGACTGTGGGGTTCCTGATGGGCTGCTACTACTACTAGGGCTAAATGTTGATGCAATTCTACTGCTACTACTACTAGGTGCCGCACTTCCAGCAACAGCAGAGGCACTCATCATAGCTAAGGTTGTGGATGTTAATAACCTGTATTGATGTTGTTGCCGCTAGTTACTCAACGCAAGTGTGTGTGGCTGAATGGGACTTGGAAGCAGTGATAAAGATGATGATGAGTGACAGGATGACTGTCATTTTTTACATCTTTGTTTGTCCAGGGTGAAAGTTTCCATTGATTTTCTCAGGCACAGTGCTCCTTTTCAGTTGTGGAAGACTGAGACTTCTGCTATCTTTCTGGCCATATCATCATCTCTCACTCTCAACTTCATCTATATCTGAAGAAAAGAAGGATGCTGGTGGGATATATTCTAGATCCGCATCATCATCATCAGTCATCATTAGGTCATCCTCAGCATCAGCATCGCCCGCCGCTTCTTGCCCACTACCCTTATATTCATCTAAGCTTTTAGAGGTGTCAAACAATGTTAAACAATGTCTTTTTACTTTCATAAAGTTCGCTACTACTTTGAGGTCAGGTGTTTTGGTGCTTATTTGTCTCACTGTCAGATGCAGCAGTTGGTTCAGCTGCTACACCTTCCTTCATTATGCCATTGCCATCATCAACACTAGAATGAGACTTGTTGTTATCTTCAATGTTCTTATATGTTTTTGTTTGTACTAGTGCTGGTGGAACCTTGACAAACTGCATCCTCCCTGGGAGGAGAGGGAGGGATCATCATCATTTATTTCACATGCTGCAGCAACCATGGCTTCAGATTTTAACTACCACTTTACTTCCATGTCCCTGCACTGCTCCACCCTTCCCCTTCCCCCTGCTCTTTGTGCGTTTGCTGGATATTACTCATATACTGTGTGTGTTTTTACTCTCTACAGTACACAACTGGATGGATTGTTATGTATTGCCTTAGCCATCAACAAAATTCTTAATGTTGTCTGCTGTCTACAAAGTATGTCTCAGTCACACAGCTTACGTCAGGCTGCGAGGCACCTGCCTGTCACCTAATATATTAATTTGTTTAATTATTTATTTTTTATTTTTTTATTTTGTTTATTTTTTATTTTTTTTTTATTTTTAAGCTGTCTACCCTCTCACAGTCTGTGCAAAACAAGAAAAAATTATAACTAAAAAACAAAATCAACACTTCTTTCCTCAGACTTCCCCAGCACAGCGACAATCACAGCAAGATCAGCAAGCAAATTGGACCCCAGCTGCCTGTGTCTTGCCAATCAGTCACAACGAATTTTAGGGTATTTGGGGTCAACTTCCTTCCTCCTTTCTTCTCCCCCAGACTGCCCCCAGACTCCCCTAATACAGAGAACAAATGTCCTACCTAAAAGACTCTTTAAACTAAGCTTCAATTCCCCTTTATTTGCCTATCTTCTCTACCTCAAAAATGTGCTGCTTTCTCCTCTCACAAACACAGAATGGCATGCTGTGAGCACGTGACACCCTTTTATACGCCTGACGAAAAAGTAGAGAAACATTTCATGTGGTAGGGAAACATTTTCACTGGAAATTTTTTGTCAAATGGGAAGTGCCATTTTTCGCTGATTTTGTTTGATGTGAAAATATTTGCCCATCTCTTCTTTCCAATGCTCCTCATCCCATTCTGAATGTCTTCATTCACATTTTGTCACAGTTTCCTAATAACCATTCAAGAGTCAGTACGGTATAGTAAAATATTGCTTAATGAAAAACGTATCGCACAGTATAAGACAATGGAGAAAGGCAGAGGGTCACAAGCTAAGCTAGCGATACTATGAGAAGTAGTAAGCTGCCAAAGATTTACCTCACTGCTGGAGACTAGGCCAAAGCCACTGGAAGTCTCCACTGGAACCAGGAGCTTGAGCAGGAGCAGGAACAGAAACAGGAACAGGAACTCGATCTCTATGATCCGGGTAGCGAGATAACTATCTGACTCACGCTAGTTAGGGTGGTAGCCACAGATGCCTGACTCACTTCTGCAGTCAGTAAACTATTGAATCTACCAGAGCCACAGGTCTTCACCAGACTGGGTGTCTGCAATATGTAAAAGGACAGGAGAAATAGTCAGCCAGAGCCACAGGTCTGCACCAGATTGGGTGTCTGCTATATACAGGATAAGGCAAGATGATAGTCAGCCAGAGCCACAAGTGTGCACCAGAATGGATGGTCAGACAAGCCGGGTCATGCACAGTTCAGATAGTCAGCCAGAGCCACAGGTCTGCACCAGATTGGCTGTCTGCTATATACAGGATAAGGCAAGAGAATAGTCAGACAGAGCCACAGGTCAGCACCAGAATGGATGGTCAGACAAGCTGGGTCATACACAGTTCAGATAGTCAGCCAGAGCCACATGTCTGCACCAGATTGGGTTCCGCTATATACAGGATAAGGCAAGAGAATAGTCAGACAGAGCCACAGGTCAACATTAGAATGGATGGTCAGACAAGCCGGGTCATACACAGTTCAGATAGTCAGTCAGAGACATAGGTCTGCACCAGATTGGGTGTCCGCTATATACAGGATAAGGCAAGAGAATAGTCAGACAGAGCTACATATCAGCACCAGAATGGATGGTCAGACAAGCCAGGTCATACACAGAGCCCAAATGAAATGGAACTGAATTGTACAACAACACAAGGGCAACTGAGAGTTGGCTCAGTTTCCCTTTTAAAGTCCAGTCCAGGAAGTAGATGGGAGGAGATACCAGCATACCTCATAAAATTCCACTCTGAGTCATTCTTCCACTTTGCGCCAGTAAACGACACATCTCATCATGATGCGTCAACCCAGGTACCGCAAGCAATGCTTGGGAGGAAGCCTCCTACATATTTCAACACTTGTTGGGTCGCCGACAGGACATACGCTGGAACTAGGTATGCTATGACACTTTTCTGCCTCCCTGCAAGCAAACCATGCCACCTCTCACTCTCCTGCCATTCTCCTTCCTAACACCTTCACATTCCATTTCCATGGCCTTCTCTAGCTCCTGTCTCCTGGCCTCCTCTCTCTCACACCCCCTTTTGCTTTTCTTTAATACCTTTTCTTCTCTCTCCTTTCCCTTCCTCACCATGTTCCCACTTCCATCTATCATGATTCATTACAGATCAATTTGGATGGAATTTTCTCTAGATCTTCTGAATCAACTGAAATGAATCACAGGCATCTTGCTCATCTCTGATTTGAAACTCCCTATCAGCTGAGCTAATCCCTTTCACGCTCCATCTCCCCAGAACATCAGTGTTATTTATTTATTTTACTGCCTCATTCTGTCTTTTCACTTTATATATTCCAAATGTTTAGTTGCAAATGCTAGAGCACCACTGCCTTCAGCAGTAATAAACATGCATTTAGCAGTCATAACAACATGATCATTGTGCATTCAGAGTTATTTATCAAACACTCACATCTATAAACTTTGTACTAAGCTATATTGATATCATTATGTTTCCTCTAAGACACACTTTGTTCATGTTTTCAGCCTGCAAGACTCTTACTGAATGCTTTGAATGGCCAGAAGAAATCCATTGATATATTTTTCACATTGATAAATTATCTGCATCTGAGATAATCACATTCAGCTACAGTTTTCCCTTTCATTAATTCATGATTAACAAGAGCTAATTTGGAATGAATGAATGCCTAGTGGCAATGTAAATATTGACAATATGTGGGAAGTGAAGCCTGAGAAAATGCTGAGAGCTGCAAATGATGTAAGAGCAAATGCTAAATAGAACAGTTCACCATGGAAAGGATCTTTTGCTGACTAAAACCTGATACATGTCCCACTGAGTCAGTGCTGCAAAGCTCTCCATTTGGTAGAAAATAGGCACAGCTCCCTCTTGCTTCTCCACTGCATCTCAGTCTGTTGTCTTATATGAGTTCCTTTCCTTTTATATGGACCCACTCAGATTACAGATATAAATACATTTAATAAATAAATGCATTAAGGAAAAAACAACAGCCCCCCCAAACAACCCCCCAAAAGAGCAGGTCTATGCCAGCTCCATCAATAAGCAGAGTAACTAGACGTGCATTTATAGGGATAGTAATGTTTCACAAAAAAGCAGCTCCAATTAATCTTCATAGTATCCGGGCCATAGAGAGTGTTATTTCAATACTGTCAGAGTTATAGTTCAAGAGTAATTGAATGATAAAGTATCCCCCTCCCGCCCTTTTACCTAGTGTAAGTGTCACAATTTGTAAGAACAAGAACTGGACCAGTACTTTAGGTAACACAATTTTATTAAGATACACAATGTAATGAAATTCTCAGCAAACAGTAGGAACATACAATAATCTTGGCAACGTCAGAGCTACTTCCTAGTGGTCTAGTACAGGACCCCTTTAGGCAATAGGGAGGGGATAGGCAACCACAGGTCCGCACCTGCGCAGACAAAGCTCCCAGAAACGGAAATAAACTATGCCACAGGTTCGCACCTGCACAATCAAAGCTCCCAGAAACAGAAATAAACTATGCCACAGGTCCGCAACTGAGGGCACCAGTTGTTGGACGGTAGCAAAGGAGAAGTCTGCCAGAGCCAGTGGTCTGTATCAGAAAGAATATCCACTGAAGCTTTGGTATGCCTAGTCTACCAGAGCAGGTCTGCACCAGATTGGTTATCGGACTAGCCAGGGTCATACACAGAGCGGGTAGTCAGACAGAGCCACAAGTCAGCACCACAACGGATAGTCAGCCAGGCCAGAGGTCATCCACAGAGGAGGTAGTCTACCAGAGCAGTAGGTCCACACCAGAATGCATATCAAATTAAGCTGGGGTCATACACAGTGTGAATAGTCAGACAGAGCCAGAAGTCAGCACCAGAACGGGTAGTCAGAAAGAGCCAGGTAATACACAACACTAAAGATGTTGAATTTGGGGCTAGATTCTATTGCAGGTGATAAATGTTACCACCCATTTTATCAAATATTTTCCTATTGAAGTCTGTGGAGAAACCTGGACATAAAAGCAGTGATACAAATAGCACCTGCAGTAGAATCTAGCCCCTGGTTTCTTGATCTGGCAGCTCTCAGCAAGGGACAATCTTCTTACTGTGAGCATAAGGAAAACCCTGCCCCCACTGACAGGTTTTTCAGGTTTTTCCCTTATGCTCACTATAGATTGTCCCTCTCTGTGATCCATCTGGACACCACCCTGCTGCTCTGAGGTGAGCAGTGTTACATCAGTAAAAGGGGCGGGAGGGGGATATTTTATCATTCAATTACTTTTGAACTACAACTCAGACATTACGGACATAACACTATGAAGATTAATTGGAGCTGCTTTTATTTTGAAACATTACTACCCCTTTAAAGGAGAAGTAACACCTCCTAACAACAACCAACCACAACCACACTTACTTCACTATGGCCAGTAGAATTCTAAAAACCCCTATGAATTTTTCCCTTATAACTTTATTCTAAAGATAACAAATTCAGTCAGTCCTGCATGTCATGACCATGGAGGCTGACATGACAGTTGCTACCAGTTTTTTTCAAACCCTTTAAAAACCTGGGGGATGCTCAACATTCACCCCCCTCTTGTCCTTAATGGGTTAAGATTGCCATATGCAGATTGAAGATGTTATGTCTTCTACAAAAGCACAATGGCAAAATTCGTAGGGGCCATTGGGATTTTATGGCCATAGTAAACAAGAGGGGGACTTATTATAAGGGGGTGTTTCTTCTCTTTTATGGGGGTTATTTTATAGTAGAAATCTCTTCATTAAGCTTAATCAGATTGGAGCTGAGAACATCATGAACTGAGAACTCGTTGTAGTCTATATACTGTAGGAACAGCACCAAATGGAGAGAAAACCGCTTCAGAGGGGAATATAGTGTATCGTTCCCAAAGTGCCAGAAAATGCTCTTCCTTGATATAGAGTCTCTATGTTTAACCCTTTTTTTTTTGAAGATTATTATTTAACATTTCTTTTTCTTGTACTTCTTTTCAGGGTTTATATTGGGCATGGAAAGGGTAACTTTTTTACATCACTGCACAAACAAATTGAGTTTGTACAACAATGTTGATATCGATGTCTTGTGTTTTAACCTACTGATAGTCTGTTGAAGTTGTGTTGAAGATTTCAAAGATTTTTCCATTATTAAAACACTGTAAGCACTTTCCCATAAAAAATTGTAATATTTTCCTTTGGTTCACCAAATTCTGTTGACATTTCCTTGAATGATATTATGTTCTTGCCCTGGAGCAGAAAAGCACATATAAATGAGAAGTCGACTCTGTAACACTGATATTATATCAATCTATCTATCTATACTAGTGTTGAAGGCCCATGTGCACGGGCCAAAGTGCCACCCAGCGGCCTCGGCTGCTGCCCCGGAGCCAGTAGCAGAGACAGGCGGTGGGCCGTTCGGAGCACCCAGCTCCGGATCAGCCGTGCCACCACTCAGACTGGTGGACAGTGCATTGAATCCTAGCAAATTATATTTTAAGATATATATTGATAGATAAATATACATATAGATATAGATATATACATACCTAGGAACTTTTTCTTCTGGACTCCACAGAGTGGGAGTCCTGTGGTGCTGTTGGGGGGTGATAAATGATGCAATTTATGTCAAAAGTGGGTGGGGCTTTATCATGAGTGGGGGTGGGGCTTAAGAAACAGTAAAAAAAAAAAAAAAAAGAAGTGGGAGGGAAGTGGGAGGAACATACAGGGCAAGAGCAGAAGTGGGTGGAGTTTCAATAGAAACTCCACACATCCGGAGGAATCAGCCTCTGCCCCAGAAACTCAGTAATGCAAAGTGAAAACCGTAATCTCTGAGGAAATCCGGAGAGTTCCCAGCTATGGATGTATATTGTTGTATTTTAAAAGCCTCAAAATATGAATTACTATTCATTATATTTTTTTTCATAAAGAATAATGTGAGATGTTCAAAAATGGCAACATGGAGATTTAGAAAAATATGATTTCTTAACCCTTTCAGTGCCAGAGGGGTACGCACCGCATTGCAAAGCAATGCTTTGCATACCCCCTGGCACTGAAAGGGTTAAGAGAATATGTTTCAGTTATTTTGATGCTTTCTTGGTCCAGCAGATTATGCTGGTAGAATGGTTTGAAAGTGATAGTGTATAGTATGACCATTGAGTCAACCACTGAGAAAGAAAAGCTGAAGAGATAGTGTGACCCCATATAAAATGAATGTCAAGGTCATCTATTGTTTCATTTTTCAAGGAGACACATCATACATTTTAATAATAAAATATTTCTAAGACGTTTTCTGTGTAAAGAGAAACTTTCAACCGCTATAAAGTCGCCCTGCTATAATTATATTATTATTATATATAATTTTACAAAACAAAAACCATCTTAGGTTCTTATGCACAAAAGAAGAGATTATCAATACAAGGGCAAATCCAATGCACTATAATGGACAAATACACATTCCCAAAGACCCCAGTTATTTAAATGGGGCTTTTTAACCCTGTGAATGCTAGAGCAGTCTCCAACACTCCTCTCAAGCATTAAGTGGATAAAAGAGGATTTTAACCCTTTGAGTGCCAGAGGGGTACGGAACGCATTGCTTTGCAATGCGTTGCGTACCCCTCTGGCACTCAAAGGGTTAACTAATCTGGAATGTTTTTTATTCCTTGTGGAACAGTGATACAGATGGTTTTCTCTAGCACTGTATACAGTTGTCAATCTCCATATATAAAAAAGAAATTTTCTCTTTTAAACCTCTTCTCTTTTAAAGAGCAGGGGACTTTAAAGGCTGCTCCCTACCATCCGATCCGGTAGGGGGCAACCGTTAAAGACCACTGCTCTTTTTTTTGCGTGTTGAATTCAGGGATGGTAGAGGTCATGCAGCCGCACTGCTATTTAAGAATTCCATGATATGACAGGACCGTCACAGATCCTTAACGTCCGGACCGGCGTGATGGTCCCAGCACTTCACATGTCGCTATGGTGTTAATGTTTCCTTCCTAATTACACAAAGGAGAAGATGCTTAAACAGGAGGGTTTGCCTCATGTAGATCACAGGACATATTTAGCACTGCGGGATAAGTTGGCGCTATATAAATAAAGAATAAAGAAAAAGACGAGGAATATTTAATATTATATTTATAGTGAATATTTAAAATTCAGCCTTTCTATTTGCAACTTGCTTTCTGTTTTGCTGTGTTAATTTTTAATTTCCTCTCATTTGAATATCTACTTAGATAAAGAATCTTTACCCCATGCTGTTTAATTAATAATAAAATAGGCCCATTAATATTAGTCATATCATTCAGAGATGATTCACCATACTACCAAAGCCAAGTTGGATTTGAGAAGCAATTAGTCCTAAATGTCCAGTAACTGTGAGAAAAGAAGCTATAAATCAGTTTTTGTGCTAATGTAATTATGTTTCACTGAAGAATATATTCTGAATAAATCATCTGACAACAATTGGAAAATCTATCAGTTAAGGATTATCATTCTATGGTTCCATAAAAATGATATTAAGATGATGAAAAGCCAAGCATATTTATAATGCATGGTAATTGAGGGATCAGCACCTCTTTAAAATGAGTTCTTGAAGTCATTCAGTACGGATTAGCAACCCTCATAGAATACATAGCAAGTTTTTTGGGTGGCACCTTGCTATAAAATGGTTCTCATGAGTTTGCTTCAATATTTCCATTTGAAGCAGTTGTGAGACAATGAATTATGTATTTATTACTAGTGAATGGTGCACGGCATTGCCAGTTTGATAGGCACACCATGCATATCAGGGTCCCAATGGACCATTACTTTGCCCCTGCCCACTCCTGTGAAACCTGCCTCCCCTGATTCGTTGCATGCAGTGAATCTGTACCCCCTACTGCCTCGGCAAGGGAATACAGTGAACCAGAAACCATTTCTATTTTTATGTATAGACATACACACTAGAGAGGGGCATATACTAATATTATTCCACACAAAAATAGATCCTGGAATCAACTTCCTGCCACTCTGCCTGCCCATCACCTGTCTAATATGCTATCTACGCTGAAATATCTCATAGTTATAATGATTTGCACCAAGGGGAGACCAGCATGGCAGTGGATAAGTATTTCATGAGCAATCCATTCCTTCCCATCTTGCTTAAAGGAATAGTAATGTCAAAATATAAATATACATAGGATTGTTCAATGTAATATTATATAATGCATAGTATATTTTGCAGTGTCTATATCTTTCTATTGTTCTTGTAAATCGAATCAAAAGTTTCACCCTCCCAACCTTTCCATCACATCATGCAGAGTTCATTGAGATCCAAAAGCTGGAATACCCTCCCATCCCCCTTTGTCAAGGGGAGCAGGGTTTTTCTTATACTGACACATACAATATTGTCCCTCTTTGAGATCCGTTCGTTCAAGTGACCAACTTTCGGATCTCGGTGAACTCTACATGACACAATGGACAGGGGTGGGAGGGGGAAACTTTTGACTCAATTTACAAGAACAATAGAAAGATACATTGCAAAACTACTATGTATTATATAACATTACATTGAACAATCCTATGTATATTTATATTTTGACATTACTATCTCTTTAAAACCTTGAAGTAGCAAAGCACAGAGAAAATCTATGTAAACATTACAATTTCTTGAGACTCTACAGGGGAGACGTTCAGAGCTTATCCACATTAAAGTCTTAACCAAGGTGGAGTATTTGTGCTGGTATGTAGTAAAGTGATCTTATGGTCTAGTAAATACACTGAAGAGGTGCAGAAAATAAGCTACATTCATCCATATGTATATACCTGTATATTCTTCTTTTTGCAATTAACCCACTGTGTGCTGTCTCTGTTACCCAATCTGAGTATATTTGTATGCATTATATGGGATGTGCATTAGCAATCTTATATTTACATTTCACATGAGTGTCACTGCATGCATTATCTCTATCTATCTATCTATCTATCTATCTATCTATCTATCTATCTATCCATTATTTTGTTTGCATGCAAGATTTTTGGGGAATATATATGAATTCAGATTTGAGATTTTTGATTGCAAATTGATCTTTGCTCTAAAATATCTTCTGTGAGTCAACCTGTACAGGAAACCAGGCTGCTTTCAGTTGATCCTCCAGTTAGCTGATCAAGGGACATAAAAAGGGGCTTCTGTAGCTCTCTGCTAGAGATGGGTGAGAGATTTACTTCAAAGTAAAACATGAGGGATACAGAACTTTCTACCATCCACAGGAATTCCCATGAAAAGTACAATTTTCCCACTTTTTTAGTTTTTATTTTTTTATTGCATTGAAATCAATGAAAATGCAAGGTCTCCCCCTATGAAGTGTTTTCCCCATATATTCTTGATGTGCTGACTTGCCAGTATAAAAGAACAGAAGAAGAGATGGAGTTTCTTGACTGTGTTACACACATACATTAACTATCTTGTATATCCATACAGACAAGAATGAGTGAGTGAGACAGAGAGACGGAAGCACATGCTGTGGTATGATGGACTCTTTTACTGCATCTGCTATTGTGCTGTATCTTATACTTTATTGCAATTTACAAAAGTAGAGGCAGACAAGCAAAGAGGGTTTGATGATGTTGCTTAGTGACAGGTAGTAGGAATTCTTGCCACCATAAAAAGCATAGTCAGAAATTGGCAACGTTTTTTGGAAATTTTCACTGGCAGTAGCAAAATGTGAAAATCTTAATGGATTTTTTATCTGTGAGAATTTCAATGAAAAAGAGAAAAACATAGTTTTTTCCATGAAAATTCCAATGGCAAAAATAGACTTTTCCCCCATCCCTATTCTGTGGCTGATCCTGTGATCAAACTAAACTGCAACACTTTGATGTCTTGCAGTTCATTGTTCAGGAGATGCATAGGTAGCCCTTACATACTCCAAGTGTCTGGTCTATTAGCAATGATAGTAGGGAAAGTGAGGCCCAAAGCTTAAAGGGATAGTAATACTTCATTTTAACTTTATTTTATTATGTAGGCATTAAAAAAACATGAAGAATGATGTAAGTCTTATCTCTGAAACCTTTATGGTTTAAGAGATATTCACAAACAAAGTATCCCCCCCCCTGTTCAACCAGATAAGAAGGGAGATGCCCAGGTAGACTGCAGAGAGGGACAATCTTCAATTAAGATAATGGAAAAAGCTGAAAAACTTTTCAAGGGGGGAAGGGCTTTCATTGTTTTCATACAAAGAAAATTGTCCCCTTCTGTTATCTGTACTGTCATACAACCAGACTCACATCTGAGAAGAGATGGCTTACACTAGGAAAAAGGGGCGGGGAGGGGAACTTTGCTTGTGAATATCTCATAAACCATAAAGGTTTGAGAGATAAGACTTATATCATTCTTCATGTTTTTTTAATGCCTACAAAATAAAATAAAGTTAAAACGAAGTGTTACTATCCCTTTAATCCAAAGGCTTCACATGCTTAGCTCACCCTCACAGTCATCGGGGGGGGGGGAGGATGGGATTTCTTTTTGGTGATATTATCATTGTATGATAATGACGTTATTTATTTATTTTTTTTTAAAGTCTAGTCAATGTACTAGTTTTTACAGATTATTAATCAGTTTATTCACCTCTAGATTTTGGTCAATTTATTTGACATTTTGTGCTAAGTATGTAATAATTTAAGTGTATATTATGTACTGGGAAATTAGGAGATTGGTCAGGTTCTAGGGCCTTGAGAGGAATGGGGTGTGGCCGTGGGATAGGCTAAGGTCATCAAGGGTAGATCTGGGCCTATCACTGAGAGAAAGGTCTCTAATGTCTGGACTGCACTATGTATATTTTTAAACACTTTCTAAAAGGAGACCCACAAAATAATATATGATTTGGAGAGGTTTCCCTTTCTGGAGCCTGTTATCAGCCCTTACCTCATGTTTTCTATATTTATCATTTGGTCAGACTACACAAACTTCTTGGAATTACTTTATTGTATTATTGACGTTTGCAGACACGCTAAAAGTCTCATATGTAGTTATTTTTTCCATCACTTGTTTGAGAATCAATCATTGATTCTTCCACTGTTTGACCAGATCCATGCTGTGAATCATATTGATCCGCAGCATATGTTTATCCACAGAGGGCAACAGACAGTGGAAAAGGTCAGCCAAAACCCTGAAACATTTTGAAGTTTAAAATAATTATTCTACTCTATTAATCTTTTAATGCCTTGGGAGCCAGATATATAAAGATATGAAAAAGAATGGTAAAAGAATGCTAGATAATGTTCATTCCCCAGAACATCAGTTTTCTATCTATCTATCTATCTATCTATCTATCTATCTATCTATCTATATCTATCTATCTAGTAGTGTGCAAAAGTCTTAGGCAGGTGTGGAAAAAAATGCTGTAAAGTAAGAATTCTTTCAAAAATAGACATGTTAATAGTTTATGTTTTTATCAATTAACAAAATGCATAGTGAGTGAACAGAAAAAAAATCTAAATCAAATCAATATTTGTTGTGACCACCCTTTTGCCTTCAAAACAGCATACATTCTTCTAGATACACTTGCACAAAGTCAGGGATTTTGTAGGCATATAGTCAGGTGTATGATTAAAAAATTATACCAAACAGGTGAAAATGATCATCAATTTAATATGTGAGTTGCAACACAATAGTTAAATGAAACAGAAACAGCTGTGTTGGAGGAATAAAACTAGGTGAGGAACAGCCAAACTTAGCTAACAAGGTGACGTTGCTGAAGACAATTTAATGTCAAAAGTTATACACCATGGCAAGACTGAGCACAGCAACAGGACAAAAGGTAGTTATAATGCATCAACAAGGTCTCTTCCAGGCAGAAATTTCAAGGAAGACAGGGGTTTTCAGATGTGCTGTCCAAACTCTTTTGAAGAAACAGGCAACGTTGATGACCGTAAATGCAGTGGTTGGCCAACTTAGTGCAGCAGATGAAAGACACATCATGCTTGCTTCCATTCACAATCGGAAGATGTCCAGCAGTGCCATCAGCTAAGAATTGGCAGAAAACAGTGGGATCCTGGTACGTTCATCTACTCTCTGGAGAAGTCTGGTCAGAAGTGGTCTTCATGGAAGACTTAAGACCAAAAAGCCATACTTCCACGTGGAAACAAGTCCAAGTGACTAAACTATGCATGAAAAAACAGGAACTGGGGTGCAGAAAAATGGAAGCAGGTGGTCTGGAGACTGGTGAGTGAAAATTTTAAATAATTGGCTGTAGCAGAAGGCAGTTTGTTGACAGAAGGACTGGAGAGAAGTACAAGAATGAGTGTCTTCCAGCAACAGTGAAGCATGATGGGGCTTCTTTGCAAGTTCTTATGCACATCACAACCAATGGCTGTGAGGGAATTTGAACAGAAACTGCCCTTATATAAAGGCAGTCTGTTCAAATTTCCTCAGTGTGGAATGGACATCAGCCTGTAAGGTACTGGGGGTCTGTGATTATTCTGCCTTTCTTCACCTCTGCTGACACTGCGACTGCACACAGCTGCGGAGAAAGATAAGAATAGGATGTATGATCATTACAGATATATTTTTCACTACTGTTAGGGTGTTATTGGGAAACTGTTAATGGGCATATATTTTGAAGACTTGTGGCATGTTTAACTTTACTGACCCGCACATCTATACATATGTTAACCCTCTTAGCCCCAGAGAGGTTGCATTGCGTACCCCTTGGAACTCAAGGGGTTAAACTACATATATATGTGTGGGTGCTTTTTTATACAACACATATTAATATGTATTTTTTTACAGAAGATAGAAGACAGAAGGAATAAAGGAAGAAAGAAGAATGAAGAAAGAAGAGAGAATAAGAAGAACGTAGATGGACAGTAGATGACCAGGATGCTTACGACTCCGCTGGACATCAGGATTATTGGTAAGTGTTACTTTTCAGGGGCTGTTGCTTTGTTACTTAGTCGGGTTAACCCCATGAGTGCCAGTGTGGTTAATTCTACTAACTTTGGACACATTTTTTAGATACATTGGATGTTTTGATAAGTGGCTTAGGGACCCATATCAGTACATCCACTGGGAACTTAACTTTTTTTTCACCTTTTTTTTCATTTCAATTGATGCATCATGTTTATAGATCAGAAAAAAACTGGGACTTAAGTTTCAGTGATAAAGTGAGTCCCTTATCGGATCTTAATGGCTAACACAGTCAATTGAAATGCAAATTGTGGAGTTTTGTTATTTTTAATGGGCTGAAACACCTCTTTAGAGGCAGGCAGGGTTTTGTTTTCTGGCATTTTTTCATACTACAGGTAATTGAATTGCTTACCGTGCTTAAAAAAAATTCCATCCGCTATTTATTTAGCTGTCAGAGGTTACTGAATTGAGGCCTAATTTTGTAGAACCATTCGACATAGAATTGATTCATAGTGGATGTTAGGATTATATGCACAGATCAAGGTAAATGGAAGTTATTATTAGCTTTTACTGTTCCTTTAATCCCTGGTTCGTTAGCTGTACATGAGGACAGTGTTGAGAGCTACTGGATTAGAGGTACCAGTTGATGAATACCTATGTTTTAGCAAAGGGTTAGGTGAAAATTATATGTAAAACTGTGGCCCAGTTCCAAAAGAAGATTAAAAAGAGAAAGGTTGTCACTTACTTACTACTACTTATTTAAAGACATAGTAACACTTAATATGTAAATATAGATATATGTATTTTTATAGGGTTTATCCCCCAGAGAAAAACATGGTCACTCCCACTGCTGAGAGGTGTTTCCTTCAAAAGTTATTGAAGTTAAAACTCAAATTTTTTAGGTGCAATATCTCAATGTCCTATAATTTTACAGTAGCATTGTTGCTACATCATCCTATTAACAGTTCTGGTCAATTGACCATAAACCTCCACAGGATAGTGTAGCAACAATGCCAATGTAAAATTTCAGGCCATTGAAATACTGCACCTAAAACATTTAAGTCAGAGCTGCAATAAACTTTGAATAAAATGTTTGCCCGCAGTGGGAGTATACTTATTTTACTCAGAAGAATAAACCCTACAGTATACATTTTGCTATATATTAAGTGTTACTATCCCTTTAAATGGTAGCTAAGTCTCAATCAGAGGTGTAACTAGAATCTACTTGGCCCTGGGGAAAATCTAAGACACTTACATGGTCTGGAGTAAGACTGAATAACATACCGAACAAACCTTATTTTGAATCAAGTTTGAATCACACGTTGAGACAGGTCTAGTTCCCCACCAGAGCATCTCAGGAGGTCTTTGGTACACAAAAGGTTAATGAAGTTAAGGGAAGAGGCTCTTTGATGCTACTAACTACCTGGCTGTCAGTTGTGTGTGATAATGTCAGCAGTTACCAGCCATGATAGGAAACTGGTCTGATAGTGCAGAGCAAAGGGACCAGCTTCAATACTGGGCCTCTACAACTGCACAACCTGTAGTTATACCCTTGCTGAGAATGGTATGCTTATGTTCAAGAAGATTTCTTTTGTGGAACAGTGTTTCCCATAATGCAGGGCTCTTATTGCAAATGAAATGAAATGATCATACTATTAAAAGATTCTAGGCTAGGACATAGGTATAAAGACAAAAGCAATGCTGGAGCAAACCATTGGTTACAAGTAAATATTCTATTTGACTTAAAGGGATAGTAGTTTTTAATCAGTTGTTATATTGTCGATATTACAAAAAATAAATTTATTGAGGTTAGTATGGTCTGTCAAATCTTTATAGTTTGATAGATATACAATGTTAAAGTTCCCCTCTCCCAACCCTTTCAAAGACATCAGCTGTATGGCTGACAGCATGAGATCCTGGTACTGGAACCGGCCGGCAGCTCTCTAAAAAGAAATACTTCAATGGAATGGTCTACAAGTCTGCTTGCAAACCAGGCACACTATGTAGACCTTACCAATGAAGTATTTATGTTTATATAGCACTATTTGGCTCTGCTGAAGAGCCACCATCGGGTTGCACAATTTAAATCTCCTTCTGTCAACCATACAGCTGACGTCTGTGAAAGGGGAGGGAGGGGGGAAATTTAACATTGTATATCTCTCAAACAATTAAGGTTTGACTGACCAGATTAACCTCAATGAAAAAATGGGATTTCACTTGATACTCTAGGATCAAATGGTTTATAAACCTCATTTAAATCAGTTCAGATTTTTACTTGCTCCCTGAGACAGATTAAGGCTCCATAAGGCCCTAGGCAAAGAGTGTAAGCTTCCAGTGTTTCACTTTGTAAAGTACTTGTAACCCTGAATTGTGTAAACCCTTAATTGTAAAGCTCTGTGTACACTTGAGGCACTATTGGCGCAATGCAATAAATGTGCGCATCTGATAAAGGCATTTTTGTGCGCAGATAGATTTTGGGCATGTTCTAATCCAGGAAGCTGAATACCGAACGCTTCTTGAATTGCACATAAAAAGTAAATTTTTACGACAACAGTACGCAGACTAATAAATTCATTCGCAATAGCAGTTCTTGCATTAGGCGCATTCGCTATTCCACTCACACAGATTCATTAATCCTGGCCACGCTCACAAAAAAAATAAATATGTGCAGCCGTTCGCTAATTTTGATTTTTCATGAGCAATTCAACAAAATCATGCACAAACCTATTCCCTAATGGTCTTCACAAGGGAAATAGCGATTGAGCATGTTTCCTGCATCCCATCATATATAACTAAACATATTCGTTCAAGTACCAATTTGGTCCCCCACATCTTTTGATCTGGTGCTTCTGGCACAGATTGTTGTTTGCAGGTACTGGAATTGTGGGTCTATGTAAATGGGAGCAAATAGATGATGGTGGGGTTTCAACAAAAAGGACATGTGAACAAGATGTTAGAGGCAGAAACATTAGGGCCTCTATATGTGACCCATCACGTGCAGCAAGGGCTGACCATGGGAATAGTCTAGGTTGCCATAATGGATGATTTGGCTCTGCTTGCTGTCTGTGGTACAATTGGTTTATCCCAAAATGTATCCACTTTTTACTTAATAGATATGACCCATACATTTTCTTCAGTGTGCAACCTGTAATTCAGTGTAAAATGTTGACCATTTGAGTGCCATGCCTAGATACCTCTCTGGCACTCAAAGGGTAAGTCCATGTGAGAGAGTCTTTTGGCAGTGGATCTTGTTGTGATTACAACCTTGTATTCACACTGGAGACATAAGTAATAAACAATTTATGCCTGTATAATACAGATACAAAACAAATCACCTCAGTAGAGCTGCAATAAAGACGCTACGGTGGAATGTATAATAAATGTCAAACAAATGGGGAGCTATGAAAAAATTCCTTCTGTAAGCTAAAGCCTATTTTGATTGTGGTTAGGAAGAAGACTTATCTTACAAAGCAGGAGAACTGATATCAGTGAATAATAAAGGGGATATCCAAGGATGGGAGAGTTTAACTCCTCCAGTGCTGCCTTCTTCACCTGCACTACAGATCAATCTGCTAGTTGGTTTCTATTGCCCCTGAGGGGTTAAACATCTGGCCTGCATCATTTTGACAGATCAATAAGCTCTGACATTTGAAGCCCCCTTTGGCAGCAGAAGTGATGATCTGCTGTCAAGGAGTAAGGCCCATGGGTGCATGAAAGGTTTTGAATGTCAGTTACTGGATAACTATTTATATAATGGTCACAAAAATAAAGGCAGAAATTCTACTAATGTAGTGCTTGACAGACAGATAACAAATTAGAAACTTGACCCTTAGAGTGCCAGAGGGGTAGGCATAGGTACTCAGAAGGTTAATAGGTGGAGTTACAAATCCAGGAGATCCAGTAAATAAAATAAGTATACAGTAACAATATTTACAGTTTATCTTATGTAATTCTGCACCCGCAATTCATTATAGCTAGCCAAGCATAGACAAGGGGTGGGCAACCTATGCTTCCACCAGCTGTTGTTGGGCTAAATAATATCTTGTCTTGTTCATTAATCAAATCGAGTTAAACAGTATTTCAGATAGATATAAACATTTTTGCTTTGAAGCCATTATAGATTATGGAGAATATATTAAAGGCAAATACTAGGTAAATGCAAAACAGAATAACTCCTCCTTCCATTTAAGTCCTGAGCAGTGTGTGTGTACGTGTGTGTGTACGTGTGTGTGTGTGTGTGTGCACGTGTGGATACTTGAGTGTATATGCAATTGAATGGCCTAGTCAAAACCCTGAAGTTGTACAGAAAATGAATTGCATTAGCAGATTTATATATATACTAGTGTAAAAGCCCGTGTACACGGGCCGAGGTCTGGGTAATGTTAAGCCTTTGAGTGCCAGAGGGGTACGCAAAGCATTGCCTTGCAATGCGTTGCGTACCCCTCTGGCACTCAAAGGGTTAAGAGGCCGCTACTTCACTGCTCCAGAGATTCAGTCTTGCATCGCCCTACTCACGCGATGCAATCATGTGCAGTAGAGACTGCACGAACGAAGGCAGTCTCTACTGCACATGACTGCATCGTGACAAACATCCTAGCGAATTATTATATAGGCTAGGGCAAAAACACTGAACATATAATGAGCTTATGCTTGGGTTACATTACCCAGTGTGAAGACCTATGTGTGATACACTATCCACTGTAAATTCTTCAAATAATTTTTGATCCAAATGCTATTTTGCAAGACCCAGGAAATCACGTGTGCTACATGTGTTTCAGTTCTATGTTTTGTAAGAAAAAAAGTTGTTCCTTTATCTTTAGACATCCTTTACACAATTTGATCAACATATGGAGCTTCTATCCAACTTTCTCTTTCCCCTGCCCAATCAGCAGTGTACCCCATCAAGACCCAATGTCACTACCTTTCCCTTTCTTCTGCCCACTCCCCTCCTTTCCATCTCCTCTGGTCCACTTCATTCTTTTTCATGTCCGCCAGTCTCATCCCATCACTTCCAGATCATTCATCCACCCCCCCCTGGCGTCTCCTACAATCTGCTCTTCCCTTCAATTAATTTGTTCTCCTTTTCCTCTTGTCCTTCCTTTGCCCTTCTAGAACATCCACAATTTATTCCTGATTGATGTGACTGGATCTTGAATCATTCCTAGATCCCCCTATTCAATTCATGAAACAGATCACACCCCACAAGCTCCTTATCCAATGTGTACCAACTCACTAACAGTCACACAAGAGTGACAGTTCAATATAACATTGCCAATTCCAGTAGAGCAATGCACCTTTACAGGAGATTGGCACAGGAATACAGCAGTACAAGAGACCAGCAGGGGAATATACACAAGAAACCATCAGAATACTACATGTGATAAGGATAATAATACTAAGGTTTACATATCACCACTTTAATAAGGAACATTTCTGAAAAATACATGCTGTAATATTATATTTAAAAAATGCAATGCTGCATTTTTCATACCTTTTGCTTATTAAACTGTGATATGACAACTGGCGAGCCTAGATCGCATTCTTATATGTGACTAGCAGGGCAGCATTTCATTGCATGACACAATGGATTGAAGGGTGGGCAAATGTCACAAAATAACATACAGTCAATCTCTGACATGCAAATAGCTATGGTGGCCCCACATATAATGTAAACATAAACTCACTCTTTGGGTATGAAAGGGAGAGAGAATCTAAACATAAACTCACTCTTTGGTTTGAAAGGGTAAAAGGCAGATGAGGTGTAGGGTGGGGGGAAAGAGGGTAGGGACAGTAGTCCTATGACAGGAAGTGGAAGATGGGATGATGGGATGTAGGTGATAGTGATGATTTGGGAATCAGGTGATGGTGGAATGATATGAATCAGGATGGTGGAGTGATGAGAAACAGAGAATGGTGGAGTTATTAGAAGCAAAGGATAGTGGATTAATGGAACACAGGGAATATCAAGTTATTGGGATAAAGTGACTAGAGGCAGGAGATGATGACATAGTGGATTGCAGAGAATGGGGGGTAATGGGAGGCAGGGGATGATGTGTTGATTTGAGGCAGGCAATAGTGTGTCTTAATAATTGGGAAAAAAGCCCTACCTTATATAAGTGATATTTTTAACTTCTTGTAGGTGATCCAGCTCCAGCTTCCCCACTTGGCTCAGAAGCCAGGTGTGAGAGAGTAAAGCAGAACCCTGAACAAGTGATGAAAGAGTCGACCTGTACAAGAAGGACTCTTTTTTTCTCCTACAGTTTGCAGTGCAGAAAAGGTACACACACACTTGGCACCTCCACTCTGCTATGCATTTTCCTCTCTGCGGAATCCTGCTGCCTCTCAGAAAAGGAGGAGTCACATGATTTACTGAGTATTTATTAATCAGTAACAGAGACCTTTGCTCTGTAGTTCTTGTGTATCCTTCTCCAAAAATACAAAGAAAGCTTGTTACAAGCACGCACCAAGAACAAACAAAATGAAATGTTTTGTTCTAAGGCATAGTGGCCTCTCAGAGGTGCTACAAGCCAGGTTTTTGCTCTCATGTGCCATTGCAGAGAAGAAATCTCCAGGTCCATATCAGGCTGGTCCTAACCACAGGCTGAAAACCATGGCTCACCTTGATCCATTTATTGACAGGAAGCCTCTCTACATTTAGTACCCTGTAAATAATGCTGGTCATATACACCTTTTTAGTGAACAAGAGGTTTTTCTCTGCCATGGAAAGATGACATTAGAGCTGAAAATGGCTCACAGGCTATTTCCATAGTTTAGCAAATCACTTGCATTTTCACTTTCATCTTTTCACAAGCCAAGTTTTTAGAATTTCACTTACCTCTTTGAGTGCCAGATGGGTAGCCAACAAATTATGAAGCAATGTGTTAGATAACACTCTGGAACCCAAAGGGTTAGAAATTGGCTAAATTGCCCAGTAACCTCTCAGAATGCTAGCCAGAGATCTGGACACAGAGTCGGTTAGCCCAATAATGGTAGCAATTTTGCAGTTTCATAATTGGATGCTTTGAAAGGGGGTTTTAATCAATAGATTTCTAGGAAAGTGATCATATAATGTCAAAAACAACAAACAGAACACTTTGTTTAGCCTCCATTTCCACTGGAATCAGTTCCTGTACAGACTGTAAAGTTGGAGTGTAGTGCTTACTGGTATAGTTGGGAACAGGGGCGGATTGTAGGGGAATACCAGCCTGGGCAATTTTTTTTAAACTAGCCCACTAGCTGGTGTTTGTGTGCATTATATATTTATATATATACTCCCACCCCCTTTCCTCCACTTTATCTTCCCCAGCTCTTTTCTACACTCTCATTCCCAGCCTATTACCCCCTTTCACTTTCTACCTACAGGCCCGTTTGCTGCTTTCTCTCTCCCCCAGTCTATTTCATCCCCTCTTCCCTGTCCCTCTCCACTCTCTCCCATTGCTTCTCCCTCTTCCCTAATATTGCTCAGTCAGACCTCCTCAGTTCCCTGCCTTTATTCTACCCATCTCACTCTCCATCTAGTATTCTCCTCTTTTCCTCTGCTTCTCAACACATATTGTAGCTATGTGTCTCTTCCTCCTCTCTTGCATTCCCTGCTTGTCTAGTGTGGGAAGTGAGAGATCCTTGCAGCCTCCAGCACCAACATCCCTATCATTGCCCCCATGTGGTCCCTCTGCAAGGAACGCGAGGGTTGTCACAGAGAGTGCCTGTGCTGGTGGCAGCACAGACGTCTACTTTAAACTATTGTGGGGCGGTCAGGTGAGATCCTTTGATCTCTTCAACTGGCCCATGATCTAGCGGCCCACCGGGGGATGCCCGATCTCCCGAAAGGACAACCCGCATGGTTGGGAGTCTGGAAAAAATATCTTTATTTCTCTGCATTCCAAACTTGCAGTGATCCACAAACTGACCTAAGGGATATGTCTACTATTAGGATTTCTGGAAATAGGAACTTGATGTGCCACCCTCCCTATAGGTTCCATCAGTGGCAGTCCTCCAAGCATAGATAGCAGCCTATCTGGTATTCCAGTAATTTTGACTTTGATCTCAGTTTTCAAAGTTAAGCCTTTTATTCACAATCCCGGCCATGCTCAAGGTGATATACTAGTTCGGAACTGAGTTTAAAGCCCCGACTTTTCTCAGTCTGATTACACATATTCTTGATTTTTAGCTCATGCTCTGGCTTATTTCAATCTTTTTTTATCCTGTCTTGGCTCACTGGTCTGATCCCTCTGAACTGCTTCTCCAGATCCCTGGTTACCAAATCATGGGTTGACTCATGCTCTTATGTATTCCACTCATTGTCTCTGCTCTACCCTTGAGCAGGCCATTACCTTTTGCATATACTACACTGACCCTTCACTCCTGTATCTTTCACTGCCCTGTTAGGATAGTGAGATTTTCTATACATCTCTACTTCCTTTACTGTATCCTACGCATATGTCCTGGCCACTTGGACATGTTCAGAGAGTTATCTAGTTTATATGCTGCCACTGTGATCTAAGGAGCTTTGTTTCCAGCTTGGCCTGTGTTTCAGCCTATGAGCTATAGAGGTTGCTGATGCTGTCTGTCAGTTCTACTGAAGTCTCATTTAATGAACAGGATCATGTGAATGTTCATTCCAGCTTGCTATGCCAGCAGAGGGGAATTAATGTACAGAGAGTAGACTGCATTTCTGTCTATTACCAATAGAGACCTGAATAAAAAGAGATCAGCATTGGCTGTATTTTAGCGTGCAACAGCTAGAGGGAGTCCTGCTTCATAAAAACGAATCCAGCTTTTACAATGGGAGCAGACAGTAAATAGCCTATCAAAACAGCTTCTATCAGTCTTTCTGGGACCAGAAATATGGTAACCTCTTCTGGAATGCAAGCCCAGAGTCTGTAGCTGTAAGCCACAAACTCCTGGTTTTCATGCACAGCCCCCATAGATCTGCTGTGTCTGGCTTTTAAGACCAATGCAGTGGATCTATCGGGGACTATTTTTGCACAGGACAGGACACTGAAATGGGAAACTTGTAGTTCAGTCTCTTCCTGGGGGAACACAGGTTCTTTTTTCAGACCCTGATTCCCCCAGGGGTTTACCAGAACTTACAATACAGCACAGACTTCACTAGTAGGTCTACCACCAGGTGGTGATATTATTTAATAGGGCTCTGTCCAGGTGACTTTTCTTCTGAGTCTTTTCAGTCCTGCTACTTCAAGTGGTTTCTATTTATTCTGCCTTTTATGAGTCTGATCCAAAAGCTTGCTTGGTTCTTGTTGTTTAGTCCTCATAGGCTAAAGTCATACATTCAGAATTAAGTCGTAGGATGCATTGCAAGGGTGGGGTTTTAAGCAGAATAGTTTAAAGATACTGATCCTTAGGTGCTGGTTTCTACAGATAGACCTCTGCATCTGACTTATACCAGTTCTGTCATTGGCATTGAAGCTTTGCTAAGCCTGTTCATGAAGGTGGAAATCTCTGACAGACCCTTATACTGCATAGCAACACCTCCTAGTGCAAGGTCACTTGCAAAGCATTAATTAACAGGGCAACTAGCAACTTCTTCCAGCATTAGGTCACCTAGCAACCCATCTATTCACATTATTAAGTTACCTAGCAACCATTGTATTAACAGGCAGCAGTGAAATTCCTCCCAGTGTCGTAACCCACCATCCCATCCACTGACTGGCCATCCCATTCACTGACAAGCTATATAGTTGTCATCCTTAGTTGCTGGGCACCGTTCAACCTATCCACTAACCAGCTAGCAAATTATCTAATTCCAAGTCACCTACCATTGAAATGCCAACTAGCAACTCCTATCAGTGCCCGGGTACATGAAAACTCCTCTACTGAAAGACAACCTAGTAATACCTCACAGTACTAGAACATTTCATAGCCTATTTACTGACTTATCAGTTAGGAACTCCTCCCAGTGCCATGTTACCCAGCACCCCATTCTATTAAAAACACCAGAGAAATGCTGATGACTGGTTCACATTTAATTCCCCATCACACAATTTTATTCAGGTCTACTAAGTACTCACTATGCAATTCTAATACATGTGTTAACTTTTACATTTTGAAATTAAATAATCCGAATTAGAAATATAACGAACCTCATCCTGTATAATAATTCGCTATGATGTTTGTCAGAAGCCGTCATGTGCAGTAGAGACTGCCCGAACGCTCAGAATGCTGGGAGTTCTGTGCTGGGAGCATTCTGTGCTTTTCGGCAGTCTCTACAGTGCATTGTGTGAGTGACAGCAGTAAGCAGAGCAGGACCGACCTTTTAACCTTTTGAGTGCCGCAGGAGTATGCAATGCATTGCTTTGCAATGCGTTGCGTACCCCTCCTACAATCAATGGGTTAACATCTCACAGGCCTTGGCCTTTGTAAACGGACTTTTACAATAGTTTTAAATAATTCCAAAACACACTGATGCTAGTATACTAAAAAATGGCACAACTCTGAGACAAGTCAACAGCACCAAAGGGGACCAATACATAACCCTATAGATTTAAATGGGCCTTTCAAACCCTTGAATGCTTGAGAGGTCTCCAGTGCCTTGCTTTGAAATGCGCTGGAGCCACTCTAGTAGTTAAGGGGTTAAAAGCCCCATTTTAATCAATTGGGTGTTTGGTCATGTTGATTTGTTCCCCGCAGTGCAGTTGATTTGCTCTTGAACTGTGACACTTTTCTTTGTATGTGAGCATCACAGAATTACATTTTCTAAGTGCATTAAATTGTCAAAGATGTAAAGAAAATGGTTATATCATGACATACAATATCTTTGGAGTGGCTTAACCTATTGAGTGGAAGAGGTGTGTGCAATACATTGCAAAGCTATGCGTTGCACATCCCTCTGGCACACAAAGGGTTAATAGCATTGTTCTGAAATGGGTGCATAGATCTGTACAAGCCTGTGTGTTTATTGTTTTGCCATCCAAGCTGTTGTTTCATTTGACTCACTGTAACAATTGTGCGCTGCCTTTAGAAATGCAATCTGTGGTTGAGAGGGTGAATGGCTAAGTACTAGCTTGATATCAGGCGTACAATGCTTCACCTGCTGCCACTATAATGAAGAATGAATTCACTGGCGGTTTCCATCGATCCAGCATTATAAACACAGCCGCTCTGCAGTCAAGTGTTAGTGAAATCCATTATGGGCTCATGTTATAGATGTGCTAAACCTGTGATTTTATTCTTGCCACAAACACAATTTTACATGACAATAAGTGTTAATAGATTTGTAAACATCTCTCTCAATTTGAATCATAAATAGAAATGGAAAAGCAAAAATCTTTATTATCTGTTTATTACAGAACAATTGGAGCTCAGTTACCTAAACTGTATTTCATTCGTAGGTCAAAATCATATAAATATTATTTTTATTACAATTACAAACTTTAGCAATGCTTTAGATTTGAGTTTATGAAAGATTAAAGTGAAGTTTGAACATTTTTAAGGGAATGTATATTTATTAAGTTATTATTAATTAATAAGGCCTATTGGGCTATAGATACACAAATGTAGACTGGAGACAACTAACTGCCCCATAAGGACCAATTGAAAATTCTCAACATTTCTATTGGTTTAAATTGATATGTTTAACCCTTTGAGTGTCACTTGCAATGTGTTGGATATGGATAACTCTCTGGCACTCAAAGGGCTAAGCGCTTGAAGCTAGAGAAGTCTGAAGTGCATTATTTTTCTATGTCTGAGACCTCTCTAGCATTCAAGGAGTTAAACGGCCCAATCAATAAGGATTTTATTTGCCGCCTACGCTGCAATTGGAGTACTCTGAATTGGGACACTTTGCTTTTATACATACAGCCCATTTGGGTATTTGTCTTTCTCTCGCTCTCTGTCTGTCTCTGTCACACTCCTGCTTTCTCTGAGTCTTTCTCTTGTCTCTTTCTAGCTCTCGTTTTCTCAGTCTCTCTCTTGGTCACTGTCTCTCTTTCTTGCATTATCAGTCTCTCCCTCTGCCCCCTCTCTGGTGGGGGGGGGGGATACTATTCCATACCTAACCAGGCACAGGAATTGATTTTCTAGTGCTACACCTGCCTAGCACCAATTTACTAGGAGACTTATGCCCCAAATTCCCCCCTTAGCACTGCTTATGCCAATCAGAGGGAGTGTAAATGAATTTCGGAGCATTCCTTTCCTCTTCCCCTTGTTTCATACCATGCCTTAATCATTAACCCCTTGAGTGCCAAAGGGGTATCCAACACATTTCAAAGCAATGCGTTGGCTACCCCTCAAAAGGTTAAAGGACAACAGGGGTGTGCAATTCATTGCTTCCCAATGATTTTCACAACCCTCTGAACATTAAAGAGTTAAACAAGGAGCAGATTAAACAGCATAATTTCCTGCACATGCTGTGTAACAGGCTCATGAGGGTGGCTGGCATTAAAGTCTTACTGGAGACTATAAATTAAAAAACAAGCTTGGGGATTTTGAACAAGTTTTCAATATCACATTGTTATTGTAATAGTCATTTGTTTAAAATTTAGAAATCCAGAATTTATTTAGTTTTTTAGAGTAAAATGAAGATATGCCATGCAGACACCATGGGGGAGATTCACTAAGGTGTGATATCATTTCTTCGTTTCCTATGTTATTTTATGAAACCCATTAACTAAAGCATGAGAAATCTTAGTGCGTAGGTCCATAGAATAGCATAGGGATATCTCTGGAGAAGTTATCTCCACTGTATCCCACTTGTTTACATATAACTTTTTCAGTGGTAGGAGAGGTAATCAATGTATTGTTGAGCAGTGCCAATGAGTGGGAAAAGTATTGTAGTGGGAAAGGAGACAGGAAGTGCCCATGCTTTAAATTAGCTTAATGTATACATCTGAATAACGCAAAAACTCATTGTAAATAAAAAATGGCTAATACAACATATAGGTATGTATGTATATCTTTATTTATATGGTGCCACACAGTGTATGCAGCACCTTACAATAGAAGTAAGTTACATTAAAAAAGAGGGGATAAGATAAGTGCCACATTCATAGAAACATTAGGAGAGAGGTCCCTGCCCCAAGGAGCTTACAGTCTAAATGTGTAGTAGGAGACAGACAACAGGATAAGAGGATGCTGAGGTTACAAGTGCTGAGGTTACAAGTGCTGGCTCTGAAAGCTCTCTCTCTCTCTCTCTCTCTCTCTGTCTTTCTCTCAGTCCCTTTCTATCTCCCTCTCATGTATGCCCAGCTAAAGAGGCATGAATTTAAAGTTGATGTGATTTCCCAAAGGAAAGGAAAGCCACGGATTTTACTGGAATTTAATATACTGTAATATAAAGACAGATTTTCATCCTTTATTTAAAGTGTACCCAGCATCAAAAAAGAATTGCCTATTTAATCTACATTTACAGCTGTCTCTACTTTACAATAGCTAAAATGCTTGTAGATGGTATAGATATTAATGTCTTGTTTTAATTCTACATCCTCTTGTGGTTAGGTAATGTCCCCACACTGACTGGCATAGTATGTAAATAAGATTTATTCACACCATTATAGAGAGAAGGAGACAGCACTCCAGGAGGTTCCATATAGTGTTGTTTATTCTCACTGTGCTCACATATCTCCAAACGTTTTTGGTCCCAGATTGGACCTAAGCATTTGCTAGTATATCAACCATTTTAACCTGTTGAGTGCCAGAGAGGTAACAACGCATTACATTGCAGAGCTTTGGATACCTCTCTGCCACTCAAAGGGTTAAGGTAGGCAACTCAACTTAAAACAAGTTTAGTTTGTTGCACAGAAAATGTAAATTTGCCTATATGTTGCACTAGTTATTTTTCTTTAACCCTTTGAGTGACAGAGGAGTATGCAACGTATTGCTGAGCATGCTACTCAGTTAGCCAGTAAAATTATGATATTTACGCTACTAGCCTCCTGAATTTTCTGTGACTAACACAGAACCGCACTTTACCCACATGATTCTAGATACAGTTTGTTATAGCATTTACCACCGGATAAATCCAGACCATTAGAACTTTTGCACCAATTCTCATCACTTCTACAGACTGTAACCTCTAGCGACCCTGATCCTATTATCCTTCTGTTTAGAATATCTTTTAGTGTTAATTGTAAACTATTGTACACAGCAATGCATTGAAGACCACACTAGCATTAAATAGGTTAAAAGTCAGTGGAAATATTGGGGATTTTTATTTATTCCTATGGTGCTTATGGTTTGCACCAGAATTGCACCACTTAACTTTGTACATCTGCTTCACTGATATAAGGATTGCTTTCCCAAATTTATAGTTACAAACGTTTTAAATTTGTCAGCCTTCAGGACATAAAACAGAAGAGACCTGAAGATTCATGGCCAATATAATAGCATTGCTATGGAAACATGTTGACTTTTATCTGAAACACTTTGATGATGTCACTGTTACATTAATAACTTTTTCTCAATCTCACAAAAATCTGACAAAATGTCTTATTATACTAATGATTTATTGTAGCAAACCACAAAGCCTTTGTTATGGGGACCTTTGCACTGCATAGTCCAGTGTAGTGTGTTTACTGTTAAACTGAATGCTTTGCACAGTTAATTAGGATCCTACTTATTTGATGTTCTTATATTTTATTTTTGGGGTAGATATTGAGGCTTATGTGTTAACCTTTTGAGTGCCAGAGGGGTAAACCAAGGGAGCCATAGTGGGTAAAAAAAATGTCCATTGATTTAAGTAGAGCTTTTAAAAATTAGTTCTGGGTACCTCTCCAGCACTCAAAGCCTTAACTCTTTGAGTGCCAGGGAGGTATCAAAAGCATTGCATTATGGGTGGTTTGGCCTAAATTTGCTCCATCTCTACCTCATTACATTTATTTTTTTATTTCTATATCTGAAGATTCCATTAGTGAAATCTGTAGTCCTAGATGGTCTTTAATTAATTAACCCTTTGGATGCTAAAGAGGTATCCAGTGCACTGCAAACTCTTAACCCTTTGAGCGCCAGAGGGGTATGCAATGCATTGCTTTGCAATGAGTTGTGTACTCCTCTGGCACTCAAAGGGTTAAGTTAGTGACCTCTATAGCACTCAAAGGGTTAAAAGCATAATTTAAGACAAAGGGAATTTTTATTTCTCCCCTATAGCGTAGTTGGTTTACCTCAGACTTACTCCCATTCTTAGTCGGTTATACCCATAAAATAACATACAGGGGGTTAGCATTTGCCTAGATGGCTAGATTCCAATAAAAACAACTGGACTTATCACAACACACTATCCTGGCAGGAAATAGTCTGTTACAACTTAAAGACATATTTTCATGTGGATATGAGAAAAATAGTTACAAAATAAACACTCTTCATGTTTGCAGGTGCTATATTCCATTGTGTTAGCCAAACAGATGTTAGGTCATGGGACAGTTTTTGGCACTCTGTGGTTTTTTCATTACAGATTTTCATGTCACTTTTTTAGATGAAGTTGAGCATTACACCACATCATTTCCAAGAACTAGGCTGTGTTTCATTTACAAGCTGTTAATATCTCTGTCTTTGCTTTGGGTTGGCAGCAATCGTATAATAATGTGAAATAAAATGTGACCTTTTTCAATATTTTGAGCTAGAAGGGAAAAAAGAGTTGGAAATAAATGACCTGTATTAACCTTACTGTGCAAACATCTATGAGAGTTAGATGTTACAGTCAAAGCTAATTTTAACCCCTCTAATTCATAATTAATTGCTGTGCTTCTCAAGGAGTTGGATAGTATAGGCTATCTATCTATCTGTTTATCTATCTATCTATCTATCTATCTATCTATCTATCTACCTATTTATCTATCTATCTATCTATCTATCTATCTATCTATCTATCTATCTATCTATCGCTATCTACCTGTATGTCCGTCCATCCATCCATCCATCCTCATCCAACCTATCTCTCTCTCTCTTTCTTTCTGTGTGGCTGAAGTACTAGGAAGAGCTGAATCAATTTTCAGTAGATAATTGCCTTATTGGTAGATCTGAACCTCTGGGAGCAAACCTGCTGATTAAGCCATTGCTGCATTGTGATCCCCAGAAATCCAACTGGGGAGCAGATCTGCAGGCTGAAAGGAAACCTCTATGCTCCTCCATTTGTGATTCGGTAGTTGATGCTGGAAGAGATGACCAGGTGGGTGATGAGTAAGAGATGAACGATTTGTAAAGTAGAATTGAGCCCACTTACTAGACATTAATATAACAACAATAACAAACTACAGGGGAAAGGGTATTTAGATAAGGTAGTAGACTTCTAGAAGACAGAGTAATGGCCTGTTGGAATTGACTATGGTCTTTAAGTTGGTGTCTGACAAAGCAGTGGTTGGTAACCTGGCAGTAGCCTTTAAGCAGGTAGCAGACAGTGGTGGTCAGTAACTTGACTGTGGTCTTCAGACAGTTGTCAGACAGAGGTGATCAGTAACTTTGCAGTAGTGTTTGTCATGCTCATTGTAGGAGGGGATGACCAGTACCCCTTGGGGAAGCTGTTAGCATGCCAAGAATTTAGTGTGATGCTTGGGAGAATGGTAGCCTTTATGTGTTTGTGCTGCAGCAGAAGCTGTAGTAAAGGTGCTGGCTGCAAGGCCAGATGTCTGACCTCAGTTGAGATAGGGCCAGATATGGATAAATACTATTCCAGGGTACTGTATAAGTGAGGATCCCAAAATGTTGAAGGCCAGGTAAACAATCATGAGAAGTGGAAGGAGTATATCTTAAAACCACCTAGATATACATTTAAGGGAGGAACTGACTCAAACTGTAATGCTGAGCATTGGCAAACTGAAGCACTGGATCAGATTCACACAGATCTCAGGTGTAGTAGACTGAATTACTGGAGAAAGATACTTTCTCCAGCTGAATGCTGATCTCAGCTGACCAATGAAGTAAGGTCTGCTTACACAGAAAGCTGGACATAGCTGGCTGATAAACGGTAGTAATGCTTTCTCAGATGCTGAACTCAGCAGACCAATGAACTGTATGCTTACTCAGACTTTGAACCCAGCAGACCAGTGGTTTTCAACCATTTTTTGCCCCGTGCATCCTTCACACTCAATTTACATTCTTCAGGGAACCCCTAACATTTTATATGTCATTTGTCAAAGGCGTTATGAAGGTTACTAATAATATATAGTTATTCTTTTGTCTCAGAATCAGAATAAAAAACAAATATATTGTGTATAAATATGCATATAAAACTGAACGTTCACATTTTTCTCATAGTCTTCATAGAAAATAAGGGGCACCCTAATTGGATGTCAGTGGCACACCAAGCACCCTTGTTGAGAATTACTGCAGCAGACAGAAAAACTATATGCTAACACAGAATGCTAAACAATAAACTGTAGGTATGCATTTTCAGACACAGAACTCCACAGACTGATGAACTGTGGTAAACGTGAAAGTCATAAAGACATAAATCATAAATCAGCCAAATCTGAATTCCTGGTAATATGGAAGGAGCCTGATGATAACCTGTGTAGGTCAAGCACTTGTACCAGCCACCAGCTTGAACCAAGTGTTACTGAACCTTAGTCCACTGGTCTTGTGAGTTGGAAACCAGGGTGTCAGCAGCAGGAACCTCAGAATGGGCTTATACTGGGAAAGGATTGAGGATTATTTCCATTGGCCATGAAGGAGAGCAGAGCAAGTCACAAAAGGAATTATTAAAGGCTACTCTGCCTTGGGTAGAAGGCTGGACCAGTTGGAGTGTGGAGCATTTATGTAGATAGGTCTTGACTCACTGGTTGTTACACTCAGTCTGCCCATTAGGCTGGGCAAAGAATCAGAATCAGGAGATAGACTGCACTCCATTTTGGTGAAAAATTTCTTTGTTAAAGATATTGGCTAGAGACCATGCAGATACAAGTCCAATCAGAGGAACAAAATTGGCCTGCTGGGAGACCGGCCAATAACAACCCAAATAAAAGTGAACTGGTAAAAACAAATCATATGTAATAACTGAAGAAGCCAAAAAAATATTACACCACCTTAAAGGTCATAGGTCAAGGCCAGTTGGTCACTGCAGCCATTTTATTGGGTTTCATATTATCGCATAAATCAGCAGCATATCCTGGAATATTTAATTCATACATGCCTGGAAGACTGCAGGGGCGTTACAAAGCCTAGAGGGCATCATAAGATGCTCATTCCCCAAATTGAGTGTTAAAAGTGGTTTTCCATTCATCTCCACTCCTTATCCATACCAGATTGTAGGCGCCCCTAAGATCCAACTTGATAAACACAACAGCCCCTCTCAGGTGATCTAACAATTTTGGAATTAAAGGTAATGGCCAACTATTCTTGATGGTCATCTTACTGTGTACCATCTTTCTTAGAGACAAAAAAGAATTCTACCTGGCAGGTGATGTAGAAGGCCTAATAAAACCCATAGCCAGATTTTCTTGTATGTACTCTGCCAAGGCCATTGTTTCTGGATCAGAGAGAAGAAAAATATGCTTGTGAGGTGGAAAAGTTCTGAGTAATAAGTCTATGGGACAGTCGAAAGGTGATGTGGTTGAAGTAGGCCTGCCTTCTTAACATCTACAAAATTCCAATAGACCCTAGGTTCTAAGGATTCAATAGACAATAGGATGGCTATGACAGGAGCAATTTCAACCAAGCAGTTTGACTGGCAAGTGGGTCCCTTAGGGGTTACCTGATCTGAAGCCCAGCTGATGGTAGGGTTATTTTTAGAAAGCCAGTGTAAACCCAGAATTACTGGAGCAGAAGGTGACAGAATAACATCTAGATTGATTTCTTTTATGTACAGTACCCTTGTCATCAAATAAGACTTCACAGTTTCCTGAGTGACATAATCAAGATGATACCAAGAACAAGGTAGTTTTGTTTTGCAATATTAGGTGTTTTGAAGGGCCCCACATTTGTCAACAAAAACAAGGACGATAAGAAAGCAATGATAATTAAAGAAGGCGTTATAAGTTCACCTGGTCTAGAAAGTAACTGGAAAATCCTTGAATTGCCTGAAAAAAAATAAGCCTTAGAGTTTTTAGTTCAAGGAATGTACGAAATATTGAAAAAAAGGGCTTAAGAAAAGTGTCTAGCAGGCTTGTCTGCTCTTCATTTGCTTTGCCTTGTCCTAATATAGAAGATTTTTGTGATCAGTTAAACTATTAAAGGCTGTCTCAGCACCCACCAATAAGTACCTCCATTCTTCCAAGGATATTTTAATAGGATGACATTTTCATTTGCCCACATCATAATTTGTTTCAGCATCAGAAAACTTTTTGGACCAGAAAGAACTTTGATGGATCTTCCCTCACTATGGGGAAAGATGTGAAAGGACTGACCTTGCTGCCCCTTCAGAGGCATCTAATTTAATGAAACATTTGAAAGGATTAGAATACATTCATGTAGGTGAATAAAATGGCTATAGGAGAAATAATCTTAGAAATGTTTTTGGTAAGCTTCTATAATAATTAACGAGGCTGTTGACTCCTCTAATTGCCTTAAGGCCTTGACAAAGAAGCAATTTAATGAGAACTTCGATCTTCACTGTGTCAATTTTCAGACCACTGGTGAGATGTTTAAACCAAGGACAGAAACAGAAGACCCTAAAAAAAGTCACATTTTTCAAACCTGGCATAGAGACCATTGATATGTAGGTGATCTATGACTTGAGAAACTTGAACATGATATATTTGATATATTTGGTTTGCCCTAGATTTATTTTACTTTGTCTTTCTACCATAAATGTAATATAAATCAGTCTTTGCCCTAGACTGCTCATCGTATTAATTTAATAAGGCTTTTGGATATTCCTTGTATATTTAATAGATACAATATTTTGGCCCCACATTCTATCAAGCACATTTCATTCCTAATTGAGTATTCATAGGCAATTTTCTACCAGCGCCTTCCTGCACTGAAATTCAAGGCCAGCTAGTATAATTATGACGACTGCATCCTATTTCTGTGCATGTGCCATGTGCTGCAATCAATCTGGATAGCTTTCTTGTATTTATAGCACTAGGGAAAGAATCTCTGCGAATGCGTCTAACATGCTAAAAAGTGCAAGCTTTCAATCTCTCCCTGTAACAGTGTCCAAAATCAATAGAACACACTAAACAATGGAGAAGCATTTAGATTTTAATGTGTGACCTGCAGCAGTCATTCTGACATCCTGAGAGCATATATTAGCATTTTTAATACTGGCAGAGGATCCATAAAAATGTAGTCACTCACATAAGGTTTTGATACATCACAATAGATTCTAGAGGCAGCAAAGTGCTATATCCGATTATTAAGATTTATTAGAATGACTGAAAGACATTCATACTAAATCATCTAGTTATCTTCTGATAACTGGAGGCAATTTATGATTAGTGATAAGAACCATAATAGTAGATTCTGTTACTAATTCATATTATATATCTTATCCGCCATATAAATAACTTCACAAGACAGCATTTTATTTCTTTGCAATATTATATCACATAAAGTTATTTGCAATTATTTATGCACAGCTCTTTCCATTAAAGGATTAAACAAAATAAGAGACTGTTAGTTGTATGGTGTAGTTACCATTTCCATCCTAAACTATTTGTTTGTATTGCTGTTAAGTCCCTACATCTGCATAACACCAATTTACTAAGATACAACATCATCTGTGACAAAAGGGAGGGGACTGGGACAGTCTGTGGGCATTTCACAGAGCTCCATATTAGCACCAAAATTTACACCATCACAATGAGTCATCAAACATGCTCTGAGGCTGGCATACAGAGTTTGGCAGAGTTAAAATCCTACAATGTTGGAGTATGCACCTCAATATACTACAGAGATATATGTACAAATATATATGTATTTATTTATATACTGCCAGTGGGTGTACTTGCCACTTTACAGTTTACATTTAGTACAGAGGGAATACAATAATTGCAGCAGTTAAGTGGTTATACAGAAGATTATCATAAGAGGTACACTAGGAAAGCATATTTTAGAATAGGAGTTCACTGACCCATAGAGCTTAAATCTAGGTATAGGATGGGGGACATACAGATACAAGCAGGCAAAGGAGGAAGTGCAAGTTTTGACAGTTCTGATATCTATAAGATGTGGTTTACATATTATGGTAGTGCTACATTTAAAGTATGCTCTTTTAGCTTGGATTTGAAGTTGTTGAGGGTTGAGACTTGGAGAATGCTGGGTGGTAAGATGTTCCAGAGGTAGGGAGCAGCAAGGGAAAAAAATCTTCAATTCAGAAACAGAGGTAGTTAAAGGATCAGAGTGCCATCCACCATGTGTGGTGCGTAGAGGACATGCAGGTATATGGCGGTATATCAGCGATGAAGTTGATGGGGAAGAGTGCTTGAGTGCCTTGAAGGTAATGAGGAGGACTTTGAATGTTATACTTTGCTTTGTTATGTCATTAATATGGCTGGTGAAGGAAAAGAAGAGTCCAAAGTTACCCCATGGCAACATGCCTTGTCTACAGGGTAAATTATGAAACCCTCAAAAGATATAGAAAACTGAGTTACTGTACAGGATTTAGGGTGAAAGATAAGCAGCTCAGTCTTAGACATATTAGTTTTAAGCAACAATGAGCCATCCAGGAAGAGACAGCATTAAGGCATTCTGAGATCCAAAGCTGAATTTTAGGTGATAGTGAGGGCATGGAGAGAAGGACTTGTGTGTCATCTGCATAAAGATGGTAGTTAAAGCCAAATTACTTTATCAGATAAAGGGTATACAGAGAGAAGAGAAGGGGGCCCAGAACAAAGTATTGGGGTGATCCTATTGAGTGGGGCATAGGAGGTGAGGAGGTGTTGGCATATGACACTAAAAGGTCATTGAGAGAGATAGAATAGGAACCAGGAACGTGCCAAAAAGATGCCAAAAGATTGGAGAACTTGGGAGAGAAGGGTATGGTCAACTGTGTTGAATGCAACTGATAGGTCAAGGAAGATGAGAAAAGAGAAATGTCAATTGATTTTCACAATATGGAGATCATTTGTTACTTTGATGAGGGCAGTCTTTGTACATAAAGTGGGCCAGACACCAGACTGCAGAGGGTCCAGAATGTTATGAGAGTTGAGAAAGGTAAGCAGATAAGAGTGATACAGGGCAGTAGTTGGATTGCTCTCTGACAAAAGCAAAAAAAAAAAAAAAAATTAAATGAGTTAGATAGTGGATCAAAAAGATGCAGTTCTGGAGAATGAAAGGGTGGGATTATTTTATGCTTTGCATAAATTTTCTGATTGAAGAATTCTGTAGAGGCTAGATGGGAGAGAGAGGGAGGAAAAAATTTGAGGGGGCAGGAGGGAGAATCGAAGATGGAGATTAGGCAGCGTGCGTTAGATTTGTGAGCATTTATTAGTGAAGAATAATAGTGTAATTTGGCAGAGGATAGACCGTTGTTCAAGCAGGACAAAAGGAATTTGAGGAGATCATACACTGTAGTGCATACTCTTGAATGCATCTGTTGGTATTAGTATTCACCCTAATAAGCTGGAGATCTTTAAAGCATCCAAGCAGTCAAGTGAATGAACCACTTTCAATGAACCAAATACCAGGTAAATCTATAAACTGTTTGTTCTTCTCTACTCAAGATTTATGACGATCTGTCCTTTACTGACAGAATCCTCCAAATTAATAGTATGCTGCTCATTTGTTATTAAATATATTATGCATAAAACCAAATATAAGCAGATGCCTGTTGCATTAAAATATGATACACATTTCAATTAGGTAGCCTGTGAGAATCTTTCTTCTATTTACTGAGAGTATAATGCACTGTTTTCAAGCATGATAATAAATGACATTGCAGAGACAAATCTGTTCATTACGAGGAATGAAATCCTAATGATTGGATATATAAGCTGTTACAGAAGACTCAACATGCAGTTAATGCTATTTGTGTTGCTGTGTACATGAAATAACATCTGCTTCACTAAATTGGAGCCAGATTCTTTGGCCGAGAGATTCAATTTGCATGAGATTCCAAGTTCTTAGTCATTATGAATAAATATTTTTAACCAATTAACCAATCAGATTTCATGAAGCTGTAAGTTCATATTGCCCATTCATTTATACGAAATTGGGTTATATTAGCAAATTAGTATTTAAAATAATAGACTCCAAAGGAGGAACCAAATCTCTTCATATCTAGCCTCTCCATTTGTATATGCAGTTTAAAACTTCCATTCCAATTTGATTTCTGGCCATCTTGTATTTTCTGGATAACCTTCATTCAGATTTAAAAAGATGTTAACAATTCCTTTAAACCATTGGAAGGTATTGTCAATCCTCAAGAGCTATTATCAGTGAATTCTTTCAGGATATCCTTACTCCTGGTTTCAGAATAGGTAGATAAATTCAAGGCGCTGTGCCACAGATCGATCCACCTCTGTTCAATCGAAGACATCCTGAAAACAAGCACTGCTGCTAGAGCATCACTCAAAAACATCCTGAAAACATGTACTCTTGGTAGAGCATGAGTAAAGGCATTGGGTACCATATCTATAAAAGTTATTATCATAATGATTCAAAAGAGTAATTTGGCTCATTACAAAAAGTTTATTTTTTACTGTGGTACACACTTTACTTTAGTAAGATGCCGATAATTGCAATGGTTAAATAAATTGTGTATCGAAGTATGAAGCACTCTCTTGATCCTTCTTCTCAGTCTTTCTCCTACCCAAAGTACAAGCTTAAATAGTTTACAGTAGAATAAATCACTTTTTAAATTCAGAAGTAGAAAAGTGTTGGGCCATCAGATGCTGGGAACCTCAACTTATATCATTCCCAACCAGCCATTGGGTGTTGGTGGATGAAAGGATTTGTATTCCCCAACAGATGGAAATCCAACAAATGGCTACCCTTCCTCTAATCCAACTCATTATGCGAGTCTTTACATTCAAGTTTCCACTTTCTACATTTCACAGAGATTAAGACTGACCAAGACTAAGAAGGCTATTAACTTACATCTGAGTATAAGGTTCATTTCTTAATGCTTCTTCAATATACCTCTCAATCCTCTAGCTCTCCTTTTCCATATTTTTCGGTTTACTGGCCTCCATATGCAATGTGGCATTACAAATTCTTCACAACTAATGACTTTTGATTCTCCTTCTCTGAGTTCTCCATTTATATGTCAGTTGGCATCCTCCATAGCTCTGTCATGACTGCTCTTATTCAAATCTCTTCACTGGATAAATTAATTCCCTAATTTGTGTCAGTATTATATCTATGCTGATAATACAGACAAATCTAACTCTCCTTTTTTAACAAATCATTTTTCCTCCTATTTATATAATTAATAATGCCCATATGATCTTTAATATTCCAATCCTCCTGAAATATTAAGATATCCAAAATAAGTGTCAGTAATTCCCTTATTCGAAAACCTCTCTATTACATACAATCATCCTTATATTAATAATTCCACATTTTCACCTACAATAATTATTGATTTGTAATTACCTCTAATTCCAAAATCCAGTAGAAGATCTAGTGAATGATGGAACTCGTACAAAATAATTCATTGCAAATTAATAAAAAATATGACATTTTCTATTTTCAGCATTCAGTTAACCCTTAAAGTGTTAGTAATGTCCACAAATAATTAAAAAAAAGGAATCTGATTACCACAAATGCTATGGTTTGAGAGATATTGGCAATCAAAGTTCCCCCTACCCTCCCCTTCTCTTGATGTCAGCTGTAAAGCTGACAGAAGGAGATCCGTGTCGACCGACACAAGGAGGCTCTTCAGCCGAGCTGAAATCCCACTATTAGAACAGAACTGCTTCATGGGAACAGTCTACAAAGTGTGCTTGCAAATATATATATATATATATTTTTTTTTTTTTTTTTTTTTTTTTGCAGGACATACTAAGTAGGTAAAACTGCTCTGACATATTCCTTTTTATTTCTCATTTTCATGTTTTAATTATCTGTCCATCTTTGATTCCTTAATTATTTTAAACATGGATATGAGCACTTCATTTCTTATTCACATTTTAGTTAAAAAGGGAACTGTATTTCCTATTTAAGTCAACAAACTCACAAAAAAGCAACAGGAATTTTTTTTAGGATAGTAAATACAGGTTATTTCCATTCGTTAAATAAATGGTAATATGACCAAGGGAAAACAAAAGAGCCTGGGATAAGTGGACTCTATATAATACATTTTATATCAAAAAGTTGTTTCATCTAGAGTAAAATGTTTACCTGAGGAAGGGCTAAGGCTCAAAATGTTTTGAAGTTGGGAAAGACAACCCTTCAGTAAAGAATTGCACTGTGTTTTTAAACATTAACATCGTGTGCCTATATCCCATGTTAAGGTGATAGACACAATAATGGTGGGGAGAACAAAGCAGTTCACAGATAAATTTTCAGGCCTTCAACATCTTTACTCGCATAATTACTGTTCTGAAATTGCCTCGATGTTACTTACTCCTTTCTCTGAAACATCCAGAACATATCAACTTCCACTGAATGGGTTGCATACATTTATGGGGAGGAATAAATAAATATACAGATCCTGTCAATATGTATGCTATCACTGAAATGAATATTTTGACAGGTGACAGTTCTCTTTAACTAATGGCAAAATTAATTATTTTAAATGTTTTCTCATATATTAGCTGTGTATCTTAATGTTATACATTTACATATATATACATGTAATGGGGGTAATACTATTCTAAATCCAAGGCAGAGTATTTAATCCTTCTGATTTTGGTAACTCCAAAGAAATTCTACTCTAAGTGCACAACTCCAATGTCAGCATGGCACCACACTACAACTGATATTCCCAAAACACACTGTTTTTTTATTATTTTTGACCTGTTGGGTCAAATGTATGAGTTCAGTATTCCCCAATGTAGTTGATTTGCATTTTAGATTGCAAGTATTATCACCTGGTAATCCCCCAACTCAGTGAAGTAATTATCCTCCTATTGATTAAACAAAATATTGTTCATGAACTTTCCAATTGCTCACAAGGTATTTTTCTGAGCGCACCAAGAAAATAATTATAAAAGTCGTAATCTGCTTGTGAAGCAGAGAAGCAGGGCCAATTAATATAAATAATATAACATTCACAAGCTCTATGCCACTGTCTTATAAACCACTGAAATGTCACCAGAGAGTGAGGGAGATGTACAAAACCATTTGGAACATAAATAATATAAAGACCTGGTGGAGATGCACACATTCTCAATAAGGGTCCAGGTTAGTGATATTGTGGCATATCTGAACCACTTGTATTTGCCATCATATCCATGGGATTTCTGATACTACAGTGTTTAGTTATGCAATAGCTCATTTATATGCTTAATGGGCCGTTGGCATGTTCCAGTTGGTGAGTTTTTATGTTAATATGGCTGTTTACCACATGCACTAAACTCCAATAGCTGGTTATGCTTTTGGAGTTCACAGTCCCAAATTCACTAATCTGAGAGCTTCCCATAACTTACTATGGAGCCACAGAGGAAGGTTTTCAGTCTCCACTGGAGAGCAGAGACAGCAAGTGTTCTCCCTTAACCCCTTGAGTACCATAGGCATGTCCAACTCATCGCTCTGCAAAGCTTTGCATATCCATGTTACCCTCAAATGGTTATATAATCAATATACTGTCCCTCTTAACAGATTATTCAAATACACACAGAACTGGCAGATCAGCTGTTATATGCAACAGCTGCTTTGCCGGTACTGTGTTTAACAAAACCAGTTGATCAGCTGTTACACGTCCACAGTGGACTATCCACCAGTCAGGACTCTGTTACACACTACAAGGCAAACAGAGTTCCAGACATATTTTGTCATTGAATTAAACCAAAATGTATCTCTCCCTTTGTTTTGTGCACTGAATGGTCCTGCCCATTCTTTACTCTGATTTACTATGGTCTTTGTATAGTTAAATTGCTGAGTTGTGCCACATGTACCGATGGGGAAGGGGCAGTGTGAGAGTGTATGCCTGGTTTTGGAAATGCTATTGCTCAGCACCCAGAGGCAGGCTATTAAAAAACTAAAACATAAATACCTGCATTAAAGTGGAACTTTCGTGCTACAATAAGTTATCCCCAAATAACTGTTAGTAACTTCTTGTTCATGAAAATAGCATAATAAAGTTGCTTAAGTGCCAGCATGAGTTGGAATCATAACATTGTATGTAACTTACATCAGTGGGACAGCGCAGACATCTTGCCAAAGACTTATCTGTGCGCCTGCGATGTCTGTCCTTGCCTGTACCTTAAGTTACAGTGCAAAATCTCCTTTTGGCAAATAACCTATCTATGTAAAGGCAGGCATGGGCAATGAAGGTGCACAGATCACTCTTCAGCAAGATGTCTGTGCTGTCCCACTGATGTAAATTGCATGCAATGTTATGTTTGCAACTCATGCTGGCATTTAAGCAACATTATTATGCTATTTCCATGAATAAGAAGCTACTAACAAGTAACTGAGGATAACAGATTGTAGCATGAACGTTCTCTTTAAGGACTTGGTTAACTTGTTGCTTTGTTTTGTGCTAATATATACCAAGGCATCTGTACATTTTATTTAGAAAATGTCTCTCGTTTTCATGTATATCCTGGAGAGCTTTTACAGTAAATAGTTACATATTTATACAAACAGGCAAACATTATATATACACATATGCAAACATACACACTAAAATGTATATACAGTTACATATTGTTTTAGATATAAAGAAGCAGTTATTTTTAGGGATATTAGATTGGAAGAAGATCACATTTTTTTTCGGGCAGGTTATTCCAGGCTTTTGGAGCTCAGAAGGAGAAGGCAGATGACATGCTTCTTTCTTGTAGTGTGGTATACTCAGTGAGTTGTTAGCAGTCGTTTATAGGTTATAGTAAGTATGGAGAGCTGGAGTGAGCATATAGCTCAGGTAGTCTGGTAGCTTTGCAGAGAATTGGTTGTATACTAAGCAAGAAAGGTGAAGGGTACTTCTAAATTCGAGTGTTATCCAATTTAATTCTTTAAGCATATCACAGTGATGGGTATTTTAATTACATTGGTGGATAAAGCAGCATAATGAGTCATATATAATATCAAGTTTACAAAGATGGATTTGTGGATGGGGCATATACTACATCCCCATAGTCTTACCAGGGGACTTAAACAGGATTTGTTTCTAAACAGAGCACCTAGTTTGGATGTTAATTTAGCATTAAGAAGACCAAAAGTAAGGCTGGGGTCAAGCCACATAGCAAGATATTTGGTATCGGGGCCAAGTTATGATTAGACTTTGTTACAATGGATAGATGGGTATTGCGAAGATTTCATAGTTTGTACCAAATACCATTGTGACCATTTTGTCAATGTTTAAGAACAGTTTGTTTTGTAGCTATCCAACTTTCAACTTCAGAAAAATTATGCTGTAATGTGCCCTCAAGCTGAGCACTTTTGAATTTTTAGCATAGATTATGGTGTCATCTGCATGTGCACAGAAGATGCTCTTCAAACAGTGGGCAGATAATTTATAAATAGAGAAAATAGAAGAGGACCAAGAATGGAGCCTTAGGGAACCCCAATTGTTACTTTGAGTGGAAGGGAAATATTTTCAGCAATAAGTACATATTGCTTTCTGTCTCATAAATAGGATTGGAACCAGTTTATAGCATGATTATCCAATCCTGTATTTTGGAGTTTACTTATATGTTATTAATATTATGATCTACTATATCAAAGGCTTCTACAAATTGTAGGAAAATAGCTCCAGCAAGTTCACACTTTTCCATGCCGGTCTAAATATCATTGCATACATTTAGCAGGGCAGGACTGTAGAGTGATTTGGACGAAAGCCTTATTGAAGTAGGGTGAAAAAACAGGACACATATTTGTATTTGTATTTGCACGTGGACACATTCCTGTAGGATTTTAGATAATGTGTGTGTGTGGGGGGGTAGGGATATTGGTCTGTAATTTGTTACTACAATTTTATCCCTACTTTTGTATAAAGGCACAACTGTAACCACTTTTCAGGCTTTGGGCATATACCCGGATTACAAAGAGGTATTAATTAGGCATGCAATAGGATGGCCACTGACTGAGGCACTGAGCTTTAGTAACATTGCTGGTAGTTGGTCAGGCCAAGATTAAGATTCCATTTTTGGGTTGAGGCGGTAGATATATATTTCATTATCATTTACTGGCATGAAATTGAATTCACTAGTATCGTTGGACTAGGTTGTAGGTGACAGACTGTTACATACACGTTTCTACTTCAGAATTACTTTTATATTGTGTAATCAGGGAGGTGGCATATCCAATGAAGTAGCTGTTAAATGGATTTGCTATTGCTATAGGGCACTGTATTGTTTCATTGACAAGTTTTATATTTTATGGGTGAGAATGGATAGCGGGGTTACAAAATTTGGCCAGATTTGATATGTTACTGTTCAAGTTGTCAGTAAAATACTGAGCTTTTGCTAGTTTTGTTTGCTTTGTGCATGTATTCTTCAAATTAGACTGGAAAATGTTATGGTGAATAAAGCAGATGGACCTGATGGTATACACCCCAGGGAACGTAAGGAACTTAGTTCAGTAAAAACAAGATCATTATACTTAATATTTATTAATTCACTTTCTTCAGGCATAGTGCCCTGTGATTGGAGGAAAGTGGAGGGGTCACAATCCAAACCAGGAAAAAGTGTTTCTTACTGCATTCATTAGCTACTATTCCTCCAAGTAAAATGGTACCCCATTGATATGAGTTGACATATCAAAGGGGTGCCAGAAGCACAAAACTACAACTACCTGTTTTCTTTTTTTTAAATTGGCTACCTGAATTGAAATTATCATAACTATTAGAAAAATGAAGGAAAAGTCTGCCAGTCATACCATTTTCGAATGTAGACATTCACCAGCATCCAAAAAAGTTTCTGTCTGCCTTTCTGTCCCAGGCTGATGTGCAGAATCATTTCCGTAATCTGGCGCAATAGAGAAAAATGTTTGTGTTTTTACATTTCCACTACATCAAAGTTGCTAAAACTATGGAATTTCTTACTGTATTCAGTGGGCAGTGGAGCCAGGTTGGGGGGGAGGGGGGACAGTATACATGGGGGTATAAGAAGGATAAGGATGCTGGAGATGAGTTACAGAAGAGTGTCTAAAGCATTGCAGAGCAATGTGTTGGACACCCTTCTGACACACATTTTTTTTCTATTTATTTTATATTTTTTATTCATGTATTATATTTATTTATTTTTTTAATTATATGTACTCAGGTCTTGTTGGGTGACATCAGGAGCCCTCCTAATGCCACCCTAGCCATTAATCTCCCAGGCATTAGCAATGAAAGCTCAACAGAGACGATGCAGGAGACTAGCATTGCTACCTTGCTTCCACTCCTACCCGAATTCCAGGGTAGGAGTGAGAGGTATCAGGGAAAGCTTACTATATCCCTGGTGACATCAACCATGTCACCAGGGATAAGAAGGCTTTCCCTGATCCCTCTCATTTCTACCCAGAAGTTTGGGTAGGAGTGGGAGCAGGGTAGCCATTTTGCTCACATACATCATGTCTATTGATCTCCCAGTACTGGGATATAAATATCTGGGTGGGCATCAGGAGGACCATGATGTTCCCCCATGAGGTTTGAGGTTTTTTTTGTTTTAATTATGGCCTATGCAATCCGGTAGTACCAGCATATGCTGAGATTGGTACGGCAGGAATAGCTAGCTAAACCTGCACACTGTACCACCTTGGCATTCTAGAGATGAATAGAGTTTGCATAATCAACATGGGTCATGTTGTTTTGCATAGCTACCTACATAGTCATAGTAAAATCATGTAACACACAGTTTAGGGCTTATGCTCCAAATATTTTTGGCAGGTTTTTCAAACTCAAGACAGAAGAGTGAAGGTGCCTTCTTTTGAAGCAAAGTATTGCACACCCCCTCTGTTGGTCAAAGGGTAATGATTATCATGTGCAGTGAAAAGAGTCTGAGGTACTGTGATTCTTCTACAAGATGTCATGTCTGTCTAAATGGTGATGATATACAGGACTGACTGAAGATGTAATATATTGCGCAAAGACACAGGGGAAACAATCATGGGGCCATTAGGTATTTCTGGCGATAGAAAAGCATATTGGGATTTAATATGTGGAGGTGAAAAGTCCCCTTTAAAGGGATAGTAATGTTTCAAAATAAAAGAAGCTCCAATTAATCTTTGTAGTATTTGGGCCATGGAGAGTGCTATTTCAATATTGTCTGAGTTGTAGTTCAAGAGTAATTGAATGATAAAGTATCCCAATTACGGCCTCTTTTACTGATGTAGCTCTGCTCAGCTCATAGCAGCAAGACTGTCTGGATGGATCACAAAGAGGGACAATCTTCAGTGACCACAAGGAAAAACCTGAAAAACCTGTCAAGGGGCAGGGTTTTCATTGTTCTCACAGTAAGAAGATTGTCCCTTTCTGTGAGCTGTCTGGTCTTAAGACCAGATTCCACATCTGAGGGGAGGTAGCTTACACTAGGTAAAAGGGGCGGAAGGGGGATACTTAATCATTCAATTACTCTTGAAATACAACTCTGACAGTATTGAAATAACACTTACCTTGGCCCAAATACTACGAAGATTAATTAGAGCTGCTTTTATTTTGAAACATTACTATCCCTTTAAGTTATCTCCCCACTTGAATATGCCATATAATACTAGTACTACCCTCAGTAAGTTCCTCTGTGATCTAGATTAGATATTTTTGTATTATAACAAAAACATACACAGGTACATACTATATACTGCAAATCATTGCTGGATTGGAGTCTCTATAACCCAAACTTTATTTTTCTTGCAGTGAGAGAGCCAGAGGAAAACGGAATCACTGGTCAATTAGTGGTTTTGACTCACATTTCACTCTTTAGACTGATTTATTGCTACTTTTATTTAAATGGGTCCCTTCTGACTGAGACATACAATATAATTATGGGATCAGATGCCTAGTATACACTGTGCTACAAACTGTGTGGCCTCAGAGAGCGGAGAGGACACAACTGACGCACTCTGCATCATTTATTAAAATATATTCTGAGTGTAGGATTATTGTCTTTTTTAGAAGATGTTATCTTAGTAAGATTAAAATTAATAATTTTTTTTTGTCAACATCGGAAATGAGGAGACACTAAATTTGTTTAAGGTTAAAAGACAGTAACAGAATCAGGTACACTTTTAAAAACTTAAAGGGATAGTAATACTTAAAATGTAAAAAAAAATATGTTGTAGAGTTTATCCCCCTAAGTAAAACAAGGGCACTCCCACTGCTGAAAGGTGTTTCATTCAAAAGTTATTAATTTTCAAAGTTGAATTGTTTAAGTGCAATATCACAGTGGCCTGAAATTGTACAGTGGCGCTGTTGCTACACCATTCTATGGAGATTTATGGTCAACTGACCAGAGCTGTCCATAGGATCGTGTAGCAACAGCGCCACTGTACAATTTCAGGCCACTGTGATATTGCACCTAAAAAATTCAACTTTGAAAATTAATAACTTTTGAATGAAACACCTTTCAGCAGTGGGAGTACCCTTGTTTTACTCAGGGGGATAAACCCTACAACATATTTTTTTTTTACATTTTAAGTATTACTATTCCTTTAAAGGAACACTAACAACTTGTAATATTAAACTCCTACTTATCTCATTCTAGGAAGACAATTAGCATGAGCACTGCAAATCTAAATCAGTGTGCCCTGGGATTCTAGAATGAAACTTTAATTGATACTTGACACTATGTTCATGATGAAAGACATGATGCTTTGTATGATGACTCATAGACTCAGACTCCTACCACTGGAGGATTCCTTAGATGCTTAAAAGAGGACGACTTTGGAATTTCAGAGTACAGCAAAAGGAATCATATCTGCCTACATAGATATGATATCCAGTACTAATTAAAAATTCATTCTGGAGATCCAGTCCAAAGAGATTTTATTTGCAGTGTCTATGGTCATTTTCTGTCTAGATTGAGCTAAGGGTCATTTATTACTAGGATGTGTTAATGTTCCTGTGATGGTTTACACTGTTCCTGTTACTAGGTTTACTCTGTAGCTTGAACACAGTCCCAATAAGGCAGGACTGGGGCACACAGCCCACTGCACATTCAGCAGGTGTTGGCTTTCATGAAGCTTCTTTATACCTTGTAGTCCTGGCAAAAGATTTGGAGAAGGAGTGCCAAGAGATCATTCACAGTACACTTTCTTTATTCTTGGGCCATAGCCACTGGATCTTAGCTTTATGGTCCCTAACCTTGTCATGAGACCTTTAGGACATGGCTGCAGCTGTCATAGCTTGGCTTGCAGCACACAACTGGAAGAGGGACCCACCCACTTTAGTGCCCAGTCCCAACTCTCCTACTGAGGGCACACCCTGGTCTCAGCTTCCCCATACTGCCTTAGCTAGCATGGGAAGAAACACACATTCAACTCCTATAGGTTATCTATGCCCCTGTATCTGCACAGGTACTACATGCCTTTCCACAGGGGTCAATTTGATAATACTGAATCTATTGCGTAGCTACAGCTAGGCTCCATGGCACCATCCCTCTATACTTCAAACATACATATTAACCCCTTCAATGCTGATAAAAGGTCAACGCTCTGTACTACATGCACACAACAGATTACATTAATATTTGCAAGAATGGGAACACATAGTGAAGACAAGGGGGATTACTGAACACAGACAGAGTTGATTCTCAGGATGACCACCATTCTGTCGCAGTTCATTTAACCCTTTGAGTGCCAGAGGGGTACTCAACGCATTTCAAAGCAATGTGTTACGTACCCCTCTTGCACTCAAAGGGTTTTAGAGAAAAAAATATTTAGTCACTTCAGATGGTAGAGTTCTTTATACAATTCAAGAGGTTCATTGGTTTGACAGAAGGGCCCTAGAACGTGTCCATCACATAACTTCCAGGTAAAGAGTATCACCAATATTTTTATTGAATAGGAAGTTGGCATCAGCAATTTGACTTTCTTCTTGTAAGCCTCTTAGGATGAATTAAAGGGACACTAATGTCCAATAATAAACTTTATGATATTTTGTAAATTGAAATTAAATAAATTATGAAGCACGAATCCCGTCTCGCAAACCTTTATGGTTTGAGAGATATTCACATCTAAAGTTCCCCCTCTCCTGATGTCAGCCGATGTGGAACAAGTGTGCCACAGAAGGGAAAATATCTTATATAATAAAAATAGACATAAAACCGGATTGCCAGGTCTGATTCTCCTGCTGTGGTGAGTTTACTGTTAAACTCTTCCCATTTCTCCTCCTTCTCAAGCTGTTCCTCCCCCTTCTCTTCCTTCCCACCTTTTTCTGCCCACTTCCCACCCACTTTATGACAAAGTGATTACAAACCCTGCCTACCTAATTAAGCCACATCCCCTTTATGATGCAAATTGCATTATTTACAAACCCCTGATCGCAGCACATGAACCCTCTCCAGGGGATCAAGAGGATGAGGTTCTCAGGTATGGCAATAGAGACACTGAAGAATTGGTGTGATACAGAAGAATTCCAAGAGAATGGAGAATTTGGTGGAGGAGAGTGTGATCCACAATGATAAAAGCAGTTGAAAGATCAAGCAGAATAAGTAGTGAGTAGTGACTTTATGATAGGGTGACCAGACCTCACCTCTAACCGGGGACACACAGGAAATAGACATATTTCAGGACTGCACTGAAATCAAAACAGCTCTGCAGTATGCATTTTTCATATGCGTCCCCGGTTAAAGGTGAGGTCTGATCACCCTACTTTATGGTAATATGTTTCTCCCTAAAAATTGCTACACAATTATTTTGACCTATGCACAACATATAAATCAGTAGCATTTTCTTCCAGATTTTTAAAAAAAATCTGTCATTTTTTATTTATTCTAGCTTTACAGCCGGGAGACATTAGTAAATAATTCCTTTTGATTCCATTGAAGGCTTGTAGAATGCATTTTTTTCACCAGCAACCTGCTTAAAAGGAAACCACTTCATCATTATATATAAAAATTACAACTCTGTTTACTGTAAAAAAGGTCTGTAACCCACCGAATGCAAGAGTAGGTGAGGAATGCAATGTGATGCATTCAGTCCTTTGGTATTCCACTTATTAACCCTTTGAGTGCCAGAGGGGTAAGCAGCTCATTGCTTTGCAATGCGTTGCGTACCCCTCTGACACTCAAAGGGTTAAAGAAACATTATCCCTTCGTGTGCTAGTAGGGTACACAACATAGTGCATTGCAATTAATTGGCACACAAAGGGTTAATATCTAAAAATGAAATTGGGTTTAAATTATTTGAAATATCATTAATTTCCCGCTAGTGTTGCCACGCAGCCGGTATTTTACTGGCAGGCCGGTAAAAAATTGGCTTCTGTCCAATGTTAAGTCTATGGAGAGAATGCCATAGCTGGTATTTTTTTTAAGAAAAGGTGGCAACACTATTTCCAGCTAGCACCTGTAAAGTTATTTTTTAATGTTATATCCCTAAAATGAGTGAACTATCCTATATAGATACCATTTGATTATTTGTGTTTGTATTTTGTTATGAACGATAAACCCTAATATATTTTGTTTATTGAGATTAGTACCCATTGATTTTCTATTCATGAAGGCTCTTCATTATATCACTGTCCAATTTAAAGACAATAAAACACCAACCCCACTCAGACACCCATAAAGACTGCTATGTTAAGGGAATTCCTGGAGAGGCAGGAATGGGAGCTCCCACAGAGAACATAGGAGACCCCAGAAATAAGGAATTTTTAGAGATGCTAGAAGTGCATTTTATGTGCCAGTGGCCCCCATTTATAAAAGCAAACTGGAGTTATTGTGGAGTAAACCAGCTTCTTCATAGGAGACAAATACAAATTCCTAAATTCCCATAACCTTGACTAAAGCTTTTTAACCTCTGGAATGCTAGAGAGGTTTCCAATGCATTGTGACATCTCTTGTATTCAAGGGGTTAAAAACACAACAGGAATTTTTTTTTATCCCCTATGAAGCAGCTGGTTTATATCACAATTTCACCAGTTTGCTGTTATACACATATATTAACCATGTTGCCCAGTTAAAAATGGCAATATGACACTCTTGCCCTGCATGACAGCGAGAGATTGTCATGTTGCTTACTGTAAGGTCGCATCCCATAATATACTGTAATGTAGTATTGCACAGCGCTGCTCAAAAAAAAAAAAATGTACTGAACTTACTGACATGGAAGACTTTAATTAATCAGACCATCCTGGGGGGACATCAAGACTCTTCTGACACCTCCTCACTCCCTTGCACAGCACTGCACCTGTTCTCTGTCCACGCTCTGCCTGTCATTCTGGGCTGTTTCTCTCTCTCCCCGCTCCGCCTGTCATTCTACAGGCAATTCACAGACCACAATTTAGGGTCCTATGGGAGCTCTAGGTTCTGGGAGCTAACCAAGGAGCAGGGTAGAGTGAGACAGCCCAGAATGACAGGCAGAGTGGGGATAGAGAACTGGTGCAGCGCTGTGCAAGAGAGGTGGTCTGAATGTCAGTTTTCCATGTCAGTAAGTTCAGTATATTGCATTTCTTTTCTTTTTTTTTGTTTTGAGCAGCACTTTGCAAGATTACATTACAGTAAATTATGGGATGCGACCATACAGTAAGCGACATGACAATCTTGCGCTGTCATGCAGGGCGAGATTGTCATGTCATCATTTTGAACAGGGCGACCTGGTAACTGTATCATTTGGTCACACGCTCTTTCACGTGCGACCATTTAAAAGTAAACCGAGGAAACATTGTTGTAGGAAATTAGACTTGTGTGAGACCCAAGACTTGAGGAAACACTGATTTATAGGACTTTGACTTATTAGAGGCACAAGCCCTGAGGAAACATTAATTTGTTGTAGGAAATTAGACTTGTGTTAGGCCCGAGCCTTGAGGAAATATTGATTTGTAGGCTTTTTTTTTTTAAGAACAATTCCTACTGGCCTAGTGCCAGCAGGTCATGTTGTGTTGGCCAGTGGCCAGTGGCCATTGTCAAATGCCCCGGAGTAATTGCAGAATTTGAAGCTGCTGTTCTTGCTTTGCTGCTGAGTTGTTTAAACAGCAGGAACAGGGATAATGGATGATGAAGGATCCACTTGCCACAACTAGCTCCAGTGATGCGTCTGAGCCAGTAACAGCACCATAACTAGCCCCCACCACTTCAGGTATATGTGGACAAAAGAAGAAGTTGGTCAATAATGCTTCTCCACCTGCCCCCCCCCCCTAAAATCTTGAGTGTGTTGTTAGTACAGTAAGCGACATGACAATCTTGCGCTGTCATGCAGGGCGAGATTGTCATGTCATCATTTTGAACAGGGCGACCTGGTAACTGTATCATTTGGTCATACGCTCTTTCACGTGCGACCATTTAAAAGTAAACCGAGGAAACATTGTTGTAGGAAATTAGACTTGTGTGAGACCCAAGACTTGAGGAAACACTGATTTATAGGACTTTGACTTATTAGAGGCACAAGCCCTGAGGAAACATTAATTTGTTGTAGGAAATTAGACTTGTGTTAGGCCCGAGCCTTGAGGAAATATTGATTTGTAGGCTTTTTTTTTTTAAGAACAATTCCTACTGGCCTAGTGCCAGCAGGTCATGTTGTGTTGGCCAGTGGCCATTGTCAAATGCCCCGGAGTAATTGCAGAATTTGCAGCTGCTGTTCTTGCTTTGCTGCTGAGTTGTTTAAACAGCAGGAACAGGGATGATGGATGATGAAGGATCCACTTGCCACAACTAGCTCCAGTGATGCATCTGAGCCAGTAACAGCACCATAACTAGCCCCCACCACTTCAGGTATATGTGGACAAAAGAAGAAGTTGGTCAATAATGCTTCTCCACCTGCCCCCCCCCTAAAATCTTGAGTATATTAATTTTTCCCTTGAGAGCAGGAACTGGCACTCAAAGGGTTAACTTACTATGGCCAGAAAATCCTAATGGGCCCTATAAGTTTTGTTCCTGTGCCTTTGTTCAAGATAACATCTTCAATACATCCTAAATGCCATGTCCTTGAAACCAGACATGACAGTTGCTAGTAGGACCCCAGGACACAAACAGGAAAACCATTAAATACCCATTCAGAGTTAATTAGGCTCATGCACTAAACCTGGCTGAGTTTGAAAAACTGCAAACAACTGTCATGTCTGGCTCATGGACTTGACATTCAGAACTGATTGAAGGTTTTATCTCTTGAACAAAGGCACAAAAGCAAAATTCATAGAACCCAAAAGGACTTTCTAGCTATTGTAAGGTAAGGTAAATAGGAGGCAGTGGCAGTGTCATTGGACACTCTGGTGGAAAAAACTTTCGGGGGGCCCACTAACATAAAAATATTTTCACAGATGCAGAGCTTGAATTTAATGGACCCTGGGGCAGATGGGACTTTTGGGCCCTTGCCTGTTACTCCCCAGTTACCCCTGGAGGGTGGGCGGTTATTATTGAGTGCTGTTACTTCTATTTGAACTCGAGCAAATGGTCATTTTTAAGCTCTGTTTCTCTTTTACCTGTTGGATGTCAGAAATGTTTCCAACACATTCTGAAGTAATGGATTGAAGAAGCATCTAGCATGCAAGTGGTTCTCATTTCACAACAGGGAGTAATTCTTTGATGCCAGAGGGGTAAGCAACACATTGCAAAGCACTGTGTTGCATACGCCTACTGTATTTAAAGGGTTAATATACTTGCTGATGTATAAAGAGATGAAAGTGGAATCCATATACATTTTGTTGCTCCTAATTGCTGCCTCCTTTCATGACTTTTACACTCATGTTGTTTACGTGTAATAGGAAATCGAAATTAGAATGTATGTATCCTGAGGTGCATTTAGTGCATTTGGTAAAGAGCCACACTTTATTATGTGTTTGGGTAATTAAGACTGCTTATTTTAGTGGTCATTTAAATTGTCTTTGAAACCAGTTTGAAACACTTTGTTACATCCGTGTTTCCCGGCATCTAAATGTAACCAATTAGAAAGTTATTTCCATTCCGTCCTTTATTTCTGCAATACCTGATAAACATACAATTTTACAAAATATGTATATAAGTGGAGGCCTTTCAGGAAAATACTTAACACACAATCCATTACTATGTTAGAATGTATGTTTCCACTCAATAGAGCAAAAGAGAAATTTTTACTAAAAATAATTGAACTTTATTAAAGGGCAAGTATTTTGACTGAGTCTGCTCCAATGGGAATACAAAGACTGCAGCTATAATGTGTGGTCTCAAAACATTTCCTTTCAGCCATTCAGAGTGGGGATCACAAAACTGCCCCCCATGGAAGACAGCACCCAGTAACATGACCTGTAAGTTTGTTTCTCACAGACACCAGTTTTTCAAATGCTTAAAGGGATAGTAATACTTCGTTTTAACTTTATTTTATTTTGAAGGCATTAAAAAAACATGAAGAATGATATGTCTTTTCTCTCAAACCTTTATGGTTTAAGAGATATTCACAAGCAAAGTTTCCCCCTCCCGCCCCTTTTTCCTAGTGTAAGCCATCTCTTCTCAGATGTGAATGGTTGTAAGACCAGACAGATAACAGAAGGGGACAATCTTCTTTGTATGAAAAGAATGAAAGCCCTTCCCCCCTTGACAAGTTTTTCAGCTTTTTCCCTCTCTTCAGTCTACCTGGGCACCTCCCTTCTGATCTGGCTGAACGGGGGGGGGGGATACTTTGCTTGTGAATATCTCTTAAACCATAAAGGTTTGAGAGATAAGACTTATATCGTTCTTCATGTTTTTTTAATGCCTACAAAATAAAATAAAGATAAAACGAAGTATTACTATCCCTTTAAGCCTCAGTACAACCTTAGTGTTCAGCTTTTAAGTACTTTACTATGGTCTATGAATAATCTTACAGCCCAACAAGCTGGTCCATATTTGCAACCCAGGTGGTCCTAGGAAAGACACTCTATTTGCCATTAGTTCCACATATGACCACACACCCATTCCTCACATGACCCTGTCTCAGTCACCTCCACTATTTCCTGGAATGGAAAATACCCCTGGTGTATAACCAAGGACAAAAAAAGATTTAACCACTTAAAAGAGATCTATAAAACAGTACTTTGCAATGCATCTTGTTAGCACCCAAGGAGTTAAATAATTTAATGTTAAGAGGTATAAAACTAGCACAGGGAGGCAGAGATTGTGGCCAGCCTGTTGATGCATCCCTCAAAATTTGGACATCTAGGCAATTGCCTGCTCTGTGTATTTGGAAATCCAGCCCTGTCTTTAAGAGGTAAAATAATCCTGGCCCTTAAAGAGTTAAGGGATTTAATAAAGCTCAGGAGAGAACTATACTGCAGAATAAAAAGAATATTGGAGTAAGAGTTCATGGACTCAAATTTGGGGGTTGGAAAATAGGAGGAGTAAGAAAAAAACACCACAGAAAGGGTGACAGACATGTAAAAAAGCCTCACAGTAAAAGTGGTAAAAGTTACACCAGTAAATGAATTGAAGAACTCTTTGGATAGATATATGGCTGATCTAAGAATTTAATACATCAGACTTTATTCAACAGATAGGGAAGTGAGCCTACTAGGTGGGTTAATTGGTTCCTTATCTGAAATCAAATTCAATTTCTATAATTCCTTTAAAGGGAAACTATTACAAGGTCTGCACAAACAGGCCTGCACCCTTGGGAGCACACCTGCCAAGGAAACTAGGGCCAATTGAGGAACAGAACATAGGTCTGAAAGGAGACCCTTGGTGTACCCTTGTTAGTCCTGCTACCTCATTGGCAGTGCCATATTTCTCAATAGCTGTAGTCAGCAACTACCTAGAGCTCCAACTTTTGAAGGACACTTCAGCAGTGTTGACCACACCTCCATTCTGATTTGTGGGTGTGGTCAGAGAAATCTCAATATTTCTGCCCTGGTCTTATACCTATTTGCACGTTATTGAATAACACTTTGGATACTATAGAAATCTCCAACAAATTGTAGAGCAATGCGTTGGAGAGCTTTCCAGTAACCAAAGGGTTAAAACATTTTTTTGTTCTTGCTTTTTATAGACCAAGGATAGGTTCCATGTCAGTAAACAGTGGATTGGGCTGGGGGTGGGTTTATGTGAGGAGTGGGTGGTGTGGCCATGGGCAGAACTAAGGGCAGCTAGTGTGCCTTGCCTAGGATTGCCTGGGATTGGAACCCAGCACTGATACAAAGGGTTAATGTGACATTTCTGAGAGTGCCTTTTTTATTTTATTTAAATTAAAACATATACTGGGTCAGGGGACTTTAATTGATGGACTTCATTAATTGGGGACTACAAGTAAGTCCCATCATCCCCAACTAGCCATTGACTAGTCAGGGATAATGGGAATTGTAGTCCTCTGCAGCTGGATGTATCAGCAGTTGGAGGTTCTATTGACTACTGCTGGTCTAGGTATTACATGATATATACAGTAGATAGATAGATAGATAGATAGATAGATAGATAGATAGCACTGTTGCAGAGGGCTTGAGATGATGTTTATTACATGAGACAATAGTGGGCACAGTCGCTGAAAATAACTGTTTTTGCCCACCCAATTCAAGCAGTCCTCTATTAACATAATCTTAACCCCTTAATGCCCAATTACATGCCAGGACCGTCACTGCTGTCCTGGCGTTAAGGACTAGTGACAGTCCTGGGACGTTGCAGGTTTGTGATCACACCGTGGCTACACACCTCATTGTGATCACAGATGACTTCCATGAAAAAAAAATGTGCCTTTATCCTTCAGAGAGCCCCACCTCTGGACTGCGTGATCCTTAAGGGGTTAAAGCAATTCCCACTTAAAAGAGAATATTCATATGTGAAAATGCTTTGTCCACAGGCTTAAATTAGCCCAATTACATTAGCCTTGGTATTTTTTTTTCATTTTACCTACCTACTATTTAAATACGGAGACTTGAAATGGGCCACTACCACGTTCTGTGGCACAATCTGTGGCACACTGTATGTGCGGCACAATGAAGCAGGACTTCCCTCCTCTCTCCCAGCTGCCACTTCCCTTTGTAGTTGTATTTATGTGGGCTATCGTTACAGCAAGCTCCGTTTACCTGGCTATTGAGCTTGCGCTCAGTAGAATGGTAAACTAATCTAAGCCCTATTTAACCCTCTGAGTGCCAGAGGTTTGCTCCACCCATTGCAAAGTGTTGGGCACATTTCTGGCTTTCATAGGGTTATATCAATTGGAATTTCTATTTGCCTTCTAAAGTGCACTCGGTTTCCACTAGAATTTCCCCTAATTAGCTTCCTGAATAAGACCCTTAAGGGCCATATGCAGAAGGATTGTAGTGCAGTGCTAGAGCAAACCAGCTGCACCACAAGGCATAACTGAAAAGTCCTATCTATTTAAGTTGAACATTTAGCCACTTGAATGCTAGGTATATTCCAATGCAATGCAAAAACAATAAAAAGACCTCTCTGGGAGTCAATGAATTTAAAGCCCCATTTAATCAATGGCAGTATATTATACGAAGATCATTTTCTTCCTGGAACCTAAACAGTTTATTGTGAGCACTGTACAGATCTGGTACATTACTGACATGTGAAGAACCACTTCTAAGTGCACCAGTCATTCTTCTTAGTGGATTGGAATATAATGAAACTAAATCCTGCAAAAAGTATCCATAGAAAAGTGATCATTGTAAAATAATACAGATGAAGGAGAGACTCTGGAATATGGAAATCCAAAAGGTGCAATTTATATAAAGTAAGATCTAAGGGGGTTATATCAACCAGGGATGGATCACCAACCATTCAGCAAGTGTATCACCTGACAGAAGGAAAGTGATCCCAACAAAAAAGCGTTCTTGGCCTGCACTTTAAATGAATGGATTGGATACCCCTTATCGAATTCATAAGTGTCCTCCTCTGAATTAATTTTCATTGTATTTGTTTGGAATGTGCAGAAGTTCTGATTTTGCCCTCTCATGGATATCTGTGGAAAGGGAACTATTTTCCTCAGAAAGTAAGAGACAAACTTACCTACAGTAGGTATTCCTGCACAGATTTCTGCATTCCCTGATTTCAATATTTCCAAGCGAGTTCCATTAACAGCACAGATTTTCTAATGTTCTCATGTTGACATCAAGATGTATGCATTATACACATATGCTCACAAATACATGAATACACACTCATCCACTCCAGCCTTCAGGAAGGACAAAACAGTAGACGAGGCCTTCCTAACTGCCATGCGCTAAAGAGAGGACAGAAAAACAACACAATACTATTGTACAGCAAGTACTCCTCATTATTTCAATGAATTGTCTTCAGAGACGTGACCACATTAACTGACAGTCCACCATGGTTCTGTGACCTGTTCTTTGTGTTTGTGCTACACAGGAGGTCGATTTATTATATTATCTGTACATGAAGAACATTGTAACAGTTGCTTTGAATATGTGTTGCAGGCCCCTGTAGTCCCCTCCTGATCATATCTCACTTAAGTTACGTTAATGGTGGGCAACATGAGGCCCTCCAGCTGCTGAAACACTACAACTCCCATAATTCCCCACTCAATTATGGGAATTGCAGTGTGCCAGCAGTTGGAGGGCTGCATTCCTGATTTACATTCTCATCATGTCCATCCTCAGTAGCAAACTAAGCAACCTTTTCTGACTTTTAGTCCAGCACTGCACTGCAGACAATGTGATTAAATAAATCCAGTATTATGCACATTTACTCAGCCCATAAAAGCCTCTGATCATTTATCACTATATGTATGCAAGATCACGATGAGCTGTTATATGACTTATTGCTGAATATATTTGGTGACATGATATAAAGTAACAATTCATTGCTCACTTTCTGATGTAAGTTAATTCACTGGCACAACTCTGGAGTGAATCAGCTGCACATTATTACAAATTCCCCAGTACTCATTGAATTAAATAAAGCTTTTAAAATATTGAATGCTCTGTAACATTTGAGGTATTAAAACCCCATAAAAGTAATTGCTCTAAAATTGCATATCTTTATCTTTCTACTTAAATTCCTATCTGAAATGGGCAAAATGTGAATGAGCATTGCAATAAGTGAAACCAGAAATGTGCATTTTATGTGCACTAAAACAATTAGCACATGAATAGTGCTTAAGGAGGGACAGTAAATCGTAATATTGAAAAGTATTACTATTATTAATAATATTATTATTAAAATATTGCAGGGTTTATCCTGCTGATTAAAACAAGGATACCTCCACGGATGAGAATGTTTTATTCAAAAGTTATTGCGCTCAAACTTACGTTATTTGTGTGCAGTATCACTATGGCCTAGAATGTTACAGTGGCACTGTTGTTATGCCAGTCTAGGAGCAGATCTGGTCAGTTGACCATAAACATCTATAGGATGCTGTAGCAACAGCCCCTCTGTACAATTTCAATCCTAGAAATGCAAGTTTGAGCTGCAATACATTTGAATAAAACATATCATAACTATATATATATATATATATATATATATATATATATATATATATATCATCTACAGTTGTAATCAAAATTATTCAACCCCCATTGCAAATCAGGTTTATTGTCAAGATTTACAGACTTTCAGCTGTTTGCAATGAACAAATCAAACAAAAGCAATTGAAATACCTTAACACAACGAATACTTCAAGTGGTTTCCCCAAATTCAACTGAAAATGCAACTTCTAATGATTTCTCCATTCTCAAAATGATTCAACCCCCTGAATAGAATCCCTCACAACAGTAAAAATATGCAAAACAGATGTTGTCTCAAGCACACATGATGCAACTAATCAAGGGCTTCATTTGTTGCACCAGGTGGGCTTGAGCACATGAAAAACCTGAACTGGCTAGGAGTTTGTTGAGTGCCACGTTTGCCTGCATGTTAGAAATATGTCAAAAGAATGGTCCAAAAAGTTAAGAGAAGAGACCATCGCCCAAACAAGGAACAGGATACAAAAAAGATAGTGAAGGCACTGAATGTTCCTAGAGACACCGTTGGAAGCATAGTTCGCAAGTTCAAAGTCAAAGGAACAGTGGTTATACTACCTGGACAGGGCAGAAAAAAGAAGCTATCAACGGCTGCAACCAGATTTCTGAGAAGGCAGGTTGAGAAAAACCCTTCAGCGATTGTAAAAGACCTGCAGCAAGACTTGGTGGCAGCAGGCACCGAGGTTTTAGTGAGCACAGTAAGGCACGTACTAAACTCAGAAGGTTTCCATGCAAGAACTCCAAGATGTACACCACTACTGACCCAAAATCACAACAAAAGTTGACTCCAATATGCTCAAAATCATATAAATAAGCCACGGAAATTTTGGGATTCTGTTGTGTGGAGAGATGAAACAAAACTGAAACTTTTTGGCCTGATGGATCAGCTGTATGTATGGGGGAAGAAGAATGAAGCATATGCTGAAAAGAACACCCTACCTACAGTTAAGCATGGTGGTGGCTCAGTGGTACTCTGGGGCTGCTGTGCATCCTCTGGCACTGGAAACCTGTAGCGTGTGGAAGGCAAGATGGATTAATTGAAGTATCAGGAAATCCTTGGAAAAAACATCATGCCATCTGTGAGGAAGCTTGATTGCAGAAGAAGTCCTGGAAGATTCTATAGCTGCCATCACAGTTACCTAATTTGAACCCCACAGAAAATCTCTTGTGGGATTTGAAGAAGGCGGTTGTAGCATGCAAACCCAAGAATATTACTGAACTGGAGGCCATTGCTCATGAGGAATGGGCTAAGATTCCATACAAACGCTGCCAGAAGCTGGTGTCTGGCTATGCCTCTCGTCTGCAGCAGGTCATAACAGCAAAAGGATGCTCTACTGAGTAGTAGGATTCTTATCATGAAGGGGTTGAATAATTTTGAGACTGGAGAAGTCATTATAAGTTGCATTTTCAGTTGGATTTGGGGAAACTACTTGAAGCATTCGTTTTGTTGAGCTATTTCAACTGCTTTTATTTGATTTGTTTATTGCAAACAGCTGAAAGTCTGTACATTTTGACAATAAACCTGATTTGCAATGGGAGTTGAATAATTTTGATTACAACTGTATTTATATTATTTCAATATTAAACATTACTAATGCTTTAACATCTGAGAGGAATAGATGCAGATAGAAGCTATGCCACTTTGTACATAAGGTGCATTTAATGAATATGAAGTTATTGGGAACATTCAAGAACCAAGACAGGTCGCTGTTTATTAGAGGATTTTTGGGCATTGTTTTACAACATATTATTGGTTGTTACTGGATTGTGCATTCTCCCAAAATGTGCAATTTTTAAAATGTGTCATTCATGAGAAAATCAGCTGCACTATAATGGACAAATCAAACTTTCCATTGATTTAAATGGGAATATTAACCTCTTGAATGCTGGAGAGGTGTCCAACACAGACCTAAGGGGTTAAAATCCCAATGTAAATGAATGGAACGTTTGGAATGTTTATTTATATCCTACTAGTGTAAAAGCCCGTGTACATGGTCCAAGGTCCGGGTAATGTTAAGAGGCCGCTACCTCACTGCTCCACGTGATACAATCATGCGCAGTAGAGACTGACCAAATGCGGGCAGTCTCTACTGCGCATGACTGCATCGTGACAAACATCCTAGCGAATTATTATATAGGATGATGCAGATGGTTTGTCCAAGCCTGCATTGGCTCGTGCAAAAAAACCCACTATATTTAACAATGAAAAGACACATCATAAAAACTACACAAAACACACACAAAAACTAATCTTCTAATTCATGGCATGACTAATGCAATATAAAGGTAATTTTGAAATCTATTTAAAATTAAAGTTGTTTTTAGGTGACAGGATCCCTTAAAGGGATAATAATACTTAATATGCAAAAAAAGATATATTGTAGTGTTTATCCCCCTGAGTAAAACAAAGGTACTCTCACTGCTGAAAGGTGTTTTATTCAAAAGTTATTACAGCTCAAAGGTGAATTTTTTTAGGTGCAATATCGCAGTGGCCTGAAATTGTACAGTGGCGCTGTTCTTACACCATCCTATGGACAGCTCTGGTTCATACACCATAAATCTCCATAGGATGGTGAAGCAACAGCGCCACTAAACATTTTCAGGCCACTGTGATATTGCACCTAAAAAATTCAACTTTGAGCTGTAATAACTTGTGAATAAAACACCTTTCAGCAGTGGGAGTACCCTTGTTTTACTCAGGGGGATAAGCCCTATAACATATTTTTTTTTTACATTTTAAGTATTACTACCCCTTTAACTTCAACTATTCAGTATAGATTTTTAACCAGGCAGTGACCAAGTGCACACAGGTGCCAGAGAGAATAAGACATTAAACTTAGCACTGACAGTCTAGCCATCATATTTAAATAGCTGCTATTTCATGTAATGTGTCTTTAAAGCAAGCTGTTTTACTACCTAGGCATGATCATTTCAGCTGTGGCACTGTTTCCTCTGCAATCCACCCAAGGTGCAAGTTAGAGCAAGAAGCCAAGTTTAGCTAACACAGCCTTAGCTGGCACTGAATGAAGAAGTAAACTAAGAATAACTACAGGCAGCAGGAAAATGTGTCTAAGTAACCAAACGTTTGTTTTCTTTTTAAGCAAGTATCACAGATAACCCACGCGTATGTCTAATGTTATATACTGCACATAAACAGAGGGATGATAAATTATAGGTGGGTGGGCAGGCGGAAGGGCGGAAACAGAGGTTATTTGGATGAGTCGTGCTCTTAACATCAACATAGTGACCATATGTACAGTGGTAGATTATTAAATTAATATTTATCTTTATTTAGCAATACATTACAGCAAACTTTCACATAAAGGATTACTGTACCATATACACAGTCACTTTCTTAATGGGATTCTGTTACCTAATACTTTATTTAAAACTTTGAGTGCCAGAGGGGTACGCAACGCATTGCAGAGCAATGGCACTCAAAGGGGTAACAATGCTTTATAATATGTCCTAAGAAATCATACACTATAAAGTGCCTTGTGAAGAAAGCTAAATAAGTGGCAATTCTGGGCCATACCAACAGCTTCATAGGGGGCAAATAAAAATTCCTGAAATTGGCATTGATTTAACCCTTTAAGTGCCAGAGAGGTACATAACACATTGCTCAGTCTTCAATGGCAAAACTTTATTTAAGGGTAGAGTTAAGTTCTCACCAAATGCACAAAATCTGGTTAAATACAATATGATTTTTTAACTTAAATCCATACACAGATATTCATTGCTGATAACAACAGACATGGCATCACAAATGACATCATCAATTACATACTGATGATATCAAATATGACATCATAAAAAGACACATTACATACAGGAAGTTTTTTTGCCATTGAATTTCCGTAATTTTTCTAAATATTTACTATTAAGAAAAAACAAAAACCCTCTGGACTAAGAGTGCTAACGGTCAAATGGCACCTTATCAGAAAAGCCTCAGAAAGCTACCAGTCTGACTGGAAATGATCAATATCCACTCTGAAAGAACAAATTTGACTGCATAATATTGTCAGGACCGGTTGAGATATGGTTATAGGTTCTGCACTGTTTCAAGGTTTTTTGGTTTCCACTAGCCAAAGATATATTGTTACCTTTAACCTTAATTCCTCATGAGTTGCACACCTACCTGGAACTTAAGGGGATAGTGGTTAAATATATAACCTTTAGATTCTAAGGCTCTTTAAAGTGTCTAAATAACATGAGGATAACACGTTGCACATAATTAGAAACATAGGGAAGAATGAAAGAAACATGGCAAAATTAACAGCACCAAAATGTTACTGAATTGCATGTTTTTTCTGAATTAGCAAACATTTGCTCATTTTTTAGCTAATGTGTTTCAAAAAAAAGAATGTGGCTAAAATGGCTGTCATTTTGTGAAAGGATTAGTGATTGAGTCTAATTCAGCAAAGCAATTAGCACATATTTCCATAAGTCTGGCTAACTGTACCTTTAATTCAAGTGCATGTGCTGACTTGGCCGTTATGTTAGAAACGTGATATTCAGCGTCAAGGCGTTAGAATGATTCTTGCATCAAAATGTGAGCAATCGTAAATAGCACATATATTTATAAAGTAAAAAAAGCAGGTAATACAGACATTTATTTTATTTTATTTTATTTTATTTATACTTGCTGATCACAAGAGGGAATACTTCCCCCCTCCTACAAACAAGTGGGGCAAGAAAGTGCTTCTTGAAGTTTGGGAAAAGCTAGCAATGTTTGGCTCTGGACATGAGGGATCTGAATAGCAAGCAATAGGAACCAGTATCCCATGTCCTTATGCCCATGAGTTTCAAAGTAGGTGGCACTGCAGCAGTAGTTTTGTGATTTCTTCAGAAAGGTGACTTTTTAGAAGCACAGAGTATGTACTGGGGATGCTTCAGGTACTCTAGGGGTTAAACCAGTGAAATAAAGCAGAACTGTGGATTTTTATAACTCGTGCTTTTCATGTGTTATTCAGCAAAAGATTTCCTTCCATTCCATGATTATATGAAAAACATTCCTATGAAAGGCTTCCCTGTTACTTGCTAGCATATTAATAGAAAATGTAAGTCACACAGAATGAATATTAATTAAAGACTTAATAAGTGTGGCATAAATAATCCCCAGTCCACACGACAAACTACCCTTATGTACAAGGAGACACGAGGAAAACTCAATTCTACATGTTATTTTACCTTTAGACTAGGTGCAAACTGTGCTAAACTTCACACAAGAGCACAGAAAGGGTTAAAGGGAAAACAATAACTATTAATAACAGCCCCTGACTTACTTTATTAACATATCTGGGAACTCTCTGGATCTACCCCAGAGACTCAGTTTTTTTGTGTTAGTTACCTCCTCTCAGGGGACAGAGGCTGTTTCTCCAGTGGTGGTGAGTTTCCTGTGAAATTCTACCCACTTCTCTTCATTCCCACACTGTTCTGCCCACTTCTCACCCACTCTCTGCCCACTGCACAATTACAATGCCAATAACCCCCATTCCTGGATATCATGTCCATGGAGGCATATATGATAGCTGCTGGTAGTTTTTTCAAATAGAAGCAGGCAGAGAGTTTGAGCCTACTTAACCCTTTAAGGAACAGAGGGTGTGCCATGCATTGTGAAGCAAATTCTTGTACATCCCACTGGTACTTGAATGGCTAAGATTACCATATATAGTGGGTGTGTCCTGAGAGCAGCTGTCAAGGGCGACATTCACAGTGACAATTTTGGCCACATTAAGGTAATGGGGGTTGGGGTATTATTATGAGTTGTTACTTCTATTTTAAAAGAGTAACCAATCTAAGAATAATTTAAATATAATCTGCAACTTTTTATTTTACCAGTGTATGTTAGGAAGGTCACCAGTTCATTGTTTCTCTTTGCTGTCTCAGGCTAGGGTCGGGCAATCTGTGAACCTGTAGATGTGTAGGACTAAAACTCTGATCTAGTTGGCAGTGATGGTAATTGTAGTCCTTTCCATCTGGGAGCCTCGGGTTGCCCGTTACAGCATAGGCTAAAGTAGACAATTTATAGATTTCACTCCACTCAGAAAAGCAGTCCACACATAGTTAACCTGATGGCTCATAGATGAATATGATGGATGATGTTGTTCTGCTTGGCTTCTCAGATCCTAATGGTACCTACTTCCTGTGTGTATAGATTTTTCCATCAATAATGTTGACCATTTTTTGTCTTGGTTTTCATAATCAGTGATGGATATCCAGTTCTCCTCTGTCATTATATTCTGGATTCTGTCTTCTGTGCAACATTAAGTGATTACTGAACCCTCTAACACACACATTTTTAATGTCTTGAACACAAAAATCTCCAATTTGTTGCTTTACAGTGGTTTGGAGATGTATTTAGTATTTAACTGGTTAAATACCAACTACTATAAGTAGAAATAGTCAAATATTTTATAGGTGGTTCAGTGCCTATAGCAGGGATGGGCAACACTGAAGGTCTCACATTGCCCGCCTCTGGACTATAGAGTCCTCTGTACTACTTAGGTTGAGCCAGGATACATTTTTTGATTTGCCACCCCTGGAGGAAGAGCTTTGGTGGTATGTATGTAAAAGCACAGAAAAAGTGAAAGGGTTCATTGTGAAGTGCACAAATCTAGACTGAGCAAACAGATCTCTCCAGAATTCATAGTCTTTAGGGCCTTATGCAGAATGGGAACATTCTGGTGCATAGCAACTGCTCCACAGTGGACAAATACAAATTCCCACTCCTGTTGATTTAAATTGGGTATTCTACTCCTTGAATGCTAGAATGGTCTTTATTAAATGTGGAGCAATGTGATGGAGATCTCTCTTACATCCAAAGGATTAGATGCTGGATTTAACCATTTCGGTGCCAGAGGGGTGGGAAATATATTACAGAGCAATTCAAAGGGTTAAATCAATGAAAATTCTTATTCCCCCTCTTTAGCTGTCTGAATATTTACCTTACTGCCTCAGGACCTGGTACTGGTAAATGACAGAATCTACTGGGCTAGAAAGTAAGGATGTTTGAAAATTCACGTGAGTAAAAAACCCATAATATTTCTACCTTTTCTGTAACCCAATATATTTCATGCAAGAACTTTGACTGTCTATGGTCCAAGGCATCCTGCCACAATATTGGAGAGGTCAGACTCCATGGTTACCAGTGCAGTGGGACAAGGCTGGTGGTCAGTAGGAGAGGTTCTATGTGGGACAAGTCTTGGGGATCAGTATGTGTGCTTTTATGGCTACCAGTGCGGTGAGCCAAGGCTGTGTCAATATGTGTGGTTCTATAGCTAAATGTGTAGTGGGACAAGGTTGGGGAGGTCAGTATGTGTAGTTCTATGACTACCAGTACAGTGGGACAGGCTGCAAAGTCAGTATGTGTGGTTCTATGGCTACCAGTGCAGGCATTCATTTTGTCTGGATTATGAAAGTAATAGAGATTTGAGGATTAGGGAATATTTGGATCCTTAGTTGATATCAACAACATATTACTGAGTGCAGGCTGAGATATTAATATCATGAAGGTTGTTCATGTCCTTAGATGCAGGTCAGTAACTGATGAGTAAACAACATCATTGATGGACTGACTAGCTGAGGCATGAGTGTAATTGTTTTATTGAACAAGAAAATTAATATTATTCTAGCAGCAAATGAAACAGAACATTTAAAATTCATTGCTCTCAGGGCAGTATGACTCATAGATGAGTGAAGATTTTTTTAACAAAAAATGATGGTTTTATTTTTTCATAGCCTTGGTTTGTTGTTTTAACACCAAACTACAGGTCATTGTCTTGGTTTTCAGGTCACACAAAACATCACCCCCAGCTATGAAGAAGATGAGTACATTGCATTTTACTAGAAAGAGAAGGTGACTGAAATATTTTCTTCTTGCATACACTTCCCATTTGTAGAATTTAAAGTAGTAAAGAAAAAAAAACAAAACAAAAAAAAAACGGTGATTTTGAAATAGCTTTCTAAATCACCTATTTTTGTGCGGACTATTTATTTATTTTTAACAATAATGTTTTAGATATTTAGCTTTATTAATTTGAAAGTACAATCAAAATCAGTTGGTAATACAGAGCAGTGTAGCATACCCCCCAAGTGTCCCTCTTTAGGAAGGACAATCCCTCTTTTACACCCAAATCCCACTGTCTGTCTTTCCCACCCTAATGCCCCTCTTTTTAGAAGATCAGATTGTGTTGTGTGTATATAAGTGTATCACATTGCTCCACAGCAATAAAACTCACATTATTGTTTCTTTAAACGCCAGGATATGTGTTTATAAATTAGTGTGCTGAAATAAAATACTTTGTTCTTGTTATAAGTAATTTATTAGGTAACACAAGGAGGTGTCAATAGGTCATGAAACAGCCTGAAAATTCTCCTTAATGCCCCGCCTTCCGGCCACACCCCCAGCCACACACCCTAAAACAAAATTGTCCCTCTTTGGCAATTTGAAATGTTGGGAGGTATGGTGTAGAATGATGGTATCTGCAGGAATGCTTGCCATATTTGCATTAACTGACAAATAAATAAAGATAAATATCTTAAACTACTGTTTTAAATAAAAAAAAGTATAACAGATATAGTTCATTTTGAAGACCATTTCAAACTCACCTATTTATTACAAAGTGTCATTTTCATTTTAAACTAATAGTTTATGAGATATTTAGCTTTCATATCTCCCCTGTGTTCCTCATCCATGATTGTCCTTGCAAGACAGTCTTAACTCTTGATACAGCATATGCGTGGGAATTCTCATTGTTTGGTGTCATCTTAAAGGGATAGTATTACTTCAAAATTACTATCCCTCATATTGTAGCCCTTAATAAACTGAGTTAAATGACATCAGCGGCATCTCTCAAACCTTTATGGTTTAAGAGATAGCCGCTTTCAAAGTTTCCTCTCCCCTGCTGTCAGTGTTCTGCTGCCAGCAGGAGAATCTGGTCTCTGAATCAAGAGGAGGCTCTTCAGCAGAGCTGATATCTCATTATGGAAGGAAAAATGATTAATTGAAACAGTCTTCTACGTGTGCTTGGTAACCAAGCACACGTAGAAGATTGTTTCAATGAATCATTTTTCCTTCCATAATGAGATATCGGCTCTGTTTAAGAGCCTCCGCCTGTCCCGAGACCAGATTCCCCTGCTGGCAGCAGAATGCTGACAGCAGGGGAGAGGAAACTTTGAAAGTGCTATCTCTTAAACCATAAAGGTCTGAGAGATGCCGCTGGTGTCATTTAACTCAGTTTATTAAGGGCTACAATATGAGGGATAGTAATTTTGAAGTAATACTATCACTTTAACTAAGTTGGATAGGGGCAAGTAGCTTCAATCTGATGGATTTTTATGTGCTATCGTCGTGAAAACTCCTTTTATTCTAGTGAGCGCACCCTTGCCATCTATATAGTGACTTTTACCTTGAAAGACACTCTGAGCGCTTCTATCCATGCTAAGTTGTTTAGTCAGTTTGACACTTAGCATTCCTGTTCTGTTCCTGTCCTTTATTGACCTTTGGCTGTTCTTTAACATATCCTGTCTTTTCCTGTGGTTGACCTCAGCCTTTGTCTGCTCCCTGCCCTGGCAACAAGGACATCAAATATCTTTAATGCTGTGACTGGTTTTTCAAAAGTGGATTCCGCATGAACTCTGTCTGCCCTGACCTTGCTATCTTAACTTCGATTTATCTTTGGCCCCCTGCACATTCCTTGTATTTTCAGGTGCAATGACTATGGTTGTACAAAACTGGAGCTCAACTCCCGGTGGCAACTAGTTGCTTCTTCTGTCCTTATTTATCTCTGCCATCAGACTGCAGGGTGGAGATGCACTAAGATGTGATAACGAAGTAATAATGTGGAGAGGGTTTCTCCTGTGTTATAAACTCTCCAATTCTCCTATTATTCTATGGAGCCAATGCACTACGATTTCTTCAACTTTAGACATTTTAGTTCATAGGCTCCATAGAGGACTTTGAGAATTTATACAATCTCCACTTCATCACTTCTTTATCACACCTTGGTGCATAATCCTCCTGGTCTGCATAACTTTCCTTCGATGTAACATTGAAAATTAGACATTACTCTTAGGCTTGTCAGCTAGATATCATTCTCTGCTGCTCTTTCTTTCATCTAACACTCCCTGCTTCCAGCAGTAGCTCATCTGCACAAACTGACAAACAAATTAATATTATATCATCAGCTATAAACAAAAATTGGCTAACATAAACATATTAACAAAATAAAGTACGGTTGCTACTCGCTGGCAATATCAAATACTGGCTAAATAAAATATATATTGTTAAGCCACTCACCCCGTGGTTTGTTTGTTGGTGAGCCGGAGCTGCCCTTGTCAATCTCAGCAAGATCCAACAGACATGAAGGCACAGTACGAGAGCGCTCACGGCCCACCCAAGCCTCAGAGACCAAGATGTTCCTCCATAAAAATATTTATTTCTTAAAATATAAAATCAAGAAAACACACTGGAACAAACACGATCCGCCTAACGTGTTTCATGAAACAAATGGTTTACTTAATCATGTGATTAAGTGAACCATTTGTTTCACGAAACGCATTAGGTGTATCGTGTTTGTTCCAGTGTGTGTTCCCAAGCTTCCTTATATGTTTTCTTGATTTCATATTTTAAGAAATAAATATTTTTATGGAGGAACATCTTGGTCTCTGAGGCTTGGGTGGGCCGTGAGCGCTCTCGTACTGTGCCTTCATTGCTAACATAAACATAGGTGATTTCAAAAGGTCTTTCAAAAACACTTATTTGTTACAAATGGATAATTCCACTTTTAATAATATTGATGGAGGTTCTTGGAAGTACAATTGCATCTGGTTATGTGTTAATGCTTTGAGTGACAGGGGTTGGGCAATGCATTACAAAGCAATACATTGCCCAACCCCTCTATCACTAAAAGGGGTTAAAAGAAGGAATGTGCAATCACATTCACTTTTTCAGTAAATATATAAAATGAAACATATGAAATACAATATCTAGTTGCTTTTATATAAGATGGCAAATACAGTTAAAAGCCTATCTTAGCTTGATTCTGACGTAAAAACGTACATTAGCATGATTTAGAAAAATGAAGCCCCAAGTTTTGTGCCCCCTATTCTTTTCCTTCTTAAATTTTTTTGATTCAAAAGCTGGAATGCAAGAAAAGTGCATATACGCTAAAGGCATTTTTCAGGAGAAAATAGATATTGTACACATTCTAATCCAGGAAGCAGTATACCAAAAATTTCTGGTATTGCACATAAAAATGAGCTTTTACAGCAACACTCCACAGAGGTATAAAAATGTGCTCAATGGAACTTCCTGCATTAGGTGCATTTGATATTCCACTCAGACAGATTAGTTAATCCTGACCACGCCCACATGACCACACCCACCAAAAAATATGCACAGATGTTCGGTAAATTCAATTTTTTTTTAAATGCGCAATTTAACAACATGATGCACAAACTTATTCACTAGTGATTTTCACACTAGAAATAGAAATTGCACACTTGTTTTGCATTCTGCCAAAAGTTCTTAACCCTTTGAGTGCCAAAGGGGTATGCAATGCATTGCAAAGCAATGCGTTGCATACACCTCTGGCACTCAAAGGGTTAATTTTTACAAATTCCTCAGCTGCACTGGTTTTGTCCCTGTGTTTTGAGTGTGAACACTGGCCAGAGCGCTCCCATTCCCAATATATTGTCCTTTTATCTCCCAGTTTATAAGAGTTTTACTGCACAGTTTATTAAAGTGAAAGTCAGCCTTCTTATTGATTATTTATTCTTCACTGGCCATAGTAAGGTAAGAGGATGGATTATTTCCTTGTTAACCCCATGGGTACTAGAATGGTCTCCAAACATCCTCTGGAAACCAGTTGACTATAGTTGTGCCAGCCCATTCTTTATTTAACCCTTACTACATTATGACAGTTATACACCAACTGGACATTTTTATAAAGTCAAACTTGAAGCAATTCTTGGGCAAGCCAACTGCACCATAGGGGACAAATAATAATTAATCAAAGATGAGGATTTTAACCCCTTGAATGTTAGAGATTTCCATGCATTGTGAAGCAATGAGTTGGAGAGGTCTCTAGAATTCAAGGGGTTATAAGTCCTATTTACATAAATGGGGATGTGTCTTTTGTCTTTGCCCCTATGGAGCAATTGTTTTGTCCCATAATGCCTCCACTTTTCTGTTATATATGTCCCAATGTGTTTCTTTTCTTTCTATTGCTCAGAAATATCACAAATAATAATCACACCTTGCATTGTTTTGTGAAATATTGAGATCTCCATGCAGGTTCTTAAGAAGAGATGTGAGAAGATTAAATACCAGTGGAGAAGTGGTATGCTCAGCCTCCCTGAAATGTTATACTCTCCGAGCTGCATTGGGGTTTATATCTGATGAAGATGCTTCCGCTTCCCTAAAGATTTTCATTACACATTCAGCTTGTTGGAAACTGACAGAGGAGAGCAGGTGAATGTAAATGTGAAAGCCTGCATGAGCCTGTTTTCTACTGCATAATGCAGGGGTGGGCAACATATGGCTCTCCAACTGTTGTAGAACTAAAAGCATCCATCATTCTTTAGACCAGTGATTCTCATTCTTTTTTTGCTCAAGGCACCCGTAACATGAAGTCTGAATTTAAGGGCACCCCATAGATTTTAAAGTTTATTTGTCAAACTATATAGTAAATATAGTTATTCTGAGGTCTCTCAATAAGGAATATAAACAATTGTATATTGGAAAAGAAGAAAACAATGGCTGCATTCCTATTTATGTATAACATGAAGAATTATATTGTGTTAACTATTCTGAGAACCACTGCTTTAGGTGTTAAACCTGAGACGCCCTGAATGTTTTAGAACTTCAACTCCCATCACCCCTTATTGTAGAGGTGAGAAACCTGTGGCCATCTAGCTGTTTTAGCACTATAAATCCAATCACCATTTAGAGTCAGGGTTGGAAATATGTGGCTCTCTAGCTGATTTAGACTAAAAATCCCTAATATTTTGGAGCAGTGATTGGCATTATTGGTTCTGCACCTTTTTTAAAACATAAATTACCATCATCATTTAGATCAGAAGTGTAAACCTGTTACTGTACAACTGTTGTCGGTCAGCTGAGGGGGATGAGAAATGTAGTCCAACAACAGCTGGAGTGCTTGTATGAAGCATTAAATGTGCGCATTATACTTTTGTTTATCTGGTTTTGCTGTACTGTGTAAGCTGTATTCATGCACCAAAATAATCCTTATACCATACCTATGACTGGTAAACATGCAGTACTAGTCCTAAATATCCCCCAGAGTCACATTCTTAAAAATAACATTAACCCTTTGAGTGCCAGAGGGGTACGCAAAGCATACACTCAAAGTGTTAATAATAATAATAATAATAATAATTAAAATTATTTGAAAGTGATGGGTATTCACACACCTATAGCAGAATTTCTGTTTGTAAAGATAATTGTTTTCTACAATAAACATATAAAGTAAAATATGTGTGAAATGCTCACTGAGAAAAAATGAGGAAAAGCATACATTTATTTGTTTGTGGATAATACCCAATCAGGGGCTAGATTCTATTGCAGGTGCTAAATGTTATCACCCGTTTTATCAAACATTTTCCTGCTGAAGTCTATGGGGAAAACTGGAGGTAAACGCAGAGAGAAAATTAGCACCTGCAATAGAATCCAGCCCCAGGAGCTTTATGTTTTATCTCTACTATTGCTATTACAGAAGAGAAATTTCTGTATGCATATCAGTCTGTCACCAGCGATAAGGATAAAGTGTGGTACTGTGTTAGCCATAGAAAAAAAAGAGACTAGTGGGTCAATCTAATCCCCACTGAAAAAAAAAACGGTAGTTTGCAAGCACAGTAAGCTATCTAATAACCGGTGCTGTGAACCACTAATGTGAGATAAAAAATTTACAATGGCCAGCAATATATTGCCCATTGAGAACAATGGAACAGCTCTACCCATTTGTAAGATAGAAAGACAAACCTGTGCATCTCTATACAAGGTGCAAATGTGTGCCCTGTATTGGGTATATAACTGTGTTAGAAAGAATAAATATTTTGTTCCACAATTTGGCCAAACATTGTTAAGCTTGCAAACCCTATCAAGGTACCTCAAAATGTGGCAAGTATCTACTCTAATACATCTGCAAAGCCCTATCTGAATTAAAAACAGTCCCTGAGGAGATGCTGTAATAAATGCGTTGGAGGGGAGGACCCTTTAACCCGTTTGCGTCCGGTGACGTACCCAGACTGTCACGCTGGTTCGGCACTTAAGGACCAGTGACAGTCCTGGTACGTCACGTACTTTTACTCACCGCGCTCCTGCAGGAGCACAGTGAGTAATACCAGGGACTGAAATTGATCGCTCCAAGACCGGAGCAATCTCTTTCAGTCCCTCGTTCGACGTGCCGGCACACGTGATCAGTCATGAGGGATGGCACGCTGAAATTCCCTATCTGGTCCTTAAAGGACCACATACCCCGGGACCGCTGGTCCTTAAGGGGTTAAATATAGTGTTTTGTTTATAGTCCTCTTGGAAGGGCACCCTCTGACTGAAGGCCTATTGAGTTTTCTTCATAACAGGCAAGTCCTTTTTCTACACCTTTTTAAACTGTTGCATGTCTTTTGTTTTTAATTGCAAACACTGGGACACTCAAACATATAAAACACTATAAACAAAACACTATATTTAAAGGGCTCCCCCCTCCAATGTGTTTATTATAACATCTCCTCAGAGACTGTTTTTAATTTAGATAGGTCTCTACAGGTGTATTAGAGTAGGTACTTGCCATATTTTGAGGTGCGTTGACAGGGTTGGCAAGCTTAACAATGTTTGGCCAAATTTTGGAATGAAATCCTTATATTTATTAACACAGTAGTATTATATATGCCCAATACAAGGCACACATTTGCATCTTGTATAGAGAAACGCAAGTTTGTCTTTTTGTCTTGCGTTTGCACTTTAGGTTTAGGCCTAATACTTGGATTGGTAAGGGGTTAAGGACCCATGAAGTGCCAGGCCCATCATGGGTACGCTTCCCTTAAGGACCCATGATGGTCCTGTCACGTCATGGGATAAATGATAGCAGCACGCACTGAGGCATGTTGCTATCATCCTGGTGGGTTCACATTTAAAAGGTTGCACGTAAAAGAGCCTGCGACCACATCTTGCGTCCACCATGTCGCCAGGATAAAAATGGCAACCTGAGAATCTCACACTCCATGAAAGCGCAAGATTCTCAGGTTGCACTATGAAACGTTGCAGGTCTGCTCCTAAGTATAAAGGAAAGGCAAAATAAATGACAGCATGACATCCAGCGCTGCTCCAGGCTCTCTATCACAGGAGGTCAGTGTGAAACCGGTACAGACATCAAGAACTGCTCCGGATATGAATCAAGAACTGCTCTGGATCTGATCAGGGCATCAGCCCCATATGTTGATAAGAGCTGTTCCGGCTCTCTCTTTGCTTGCAGGCTGACAAAGCAGAGCACGCAGAGAGAGAGGGGGAGAGAGATCTGATCCGGAGCAGTTCTTGATGTCTGTGCTGGTTTCACACTGACCTCCTGTGAGCCTGGAGCATCGCTGGATGTCATGCTATCACTTATTTTGCCTTTCCCTTGTACTTTATCAGATCTGCAACGTTTCATAGTGTGACCTGAGAATCTCTTGCTTTCATGCAGTGCAAGATTCTCAGGTCACCATTTTTATTCTGGCAACATAATGAAGATGAGATATGGTCACACGCTCTTTTGCATGCGACCTTTTAAAAGGATACCATCCTGGTGAAACCGAAACAGAGCGCTCCAGTACCGGTGCACTCAGTTTCAGTCATTCACTGTTTTGACAGTACATTTGATCACTCCTACAGTGGTCACATGTACCGGCTTTTTCATTCACAAAGGCAATGTATCTTACATATTGCCGTTGTGACTGTTTTCTGCCACTGCTCTTCCTTACTATGAGAGAAAGAAAGAGAGAAGCAGAGAATAGACAAAATATGAAACAAACTGATAAAATTGCCAAATATGTAAATGGGGTTTTTTAACCTTTCAAATGCTAGAAAAGTCCCCCGTGCATTGCAAAGCAATGGATTAGACCAGAGGTCTATAGCATTCATGAGTAGGGGTGCCTGAAAAGTGCGAAAAATTTCCCGCATGACTTTTCAAGAAAATATGCTGATTTTTTTATTTTCCCGCTAAAAATTTCACCTTTCTGCCTATGCAAACATGTCCTCCTTTTTGCCCTATTTTAAAAAAATTTTCGCCTATTTTAAAAAAATTTTCGCCTATATTTCATATAGACACTACATTTCCCACTGTTATATTACTTCTTCTGAGGGTTGAAGTTTAGAAATAATTGGCTGAAAGTCAAAGTTGTGAGTCCTACAGCAAAATATGGCTTGAAAAATGTGTTAGCATGAAGAATGCATTTGTCCTTTGCCCATAACACTTTCTTACTTAATTGACACTGGCACATATTCATGATGATATCAAGTAATAAAAAAATAAAGTACAACCTACAATGTGGCAGATATGTATTGTAGTGGTGGTGGTGGGGTAACTGGCATGGTGTGATTTGTGTATGTATTTTTACCATTGTCATATTCTATCCTCCTTCTCCGATTATTGACACACATCACTTAGTCATAGCAGTGGCCACATCTGTCCTCCACCTCCTCATCTGTGCTGCTGTTAATACATTTGTCCTGGCTTTGTCTGTCATGTGTGGTTTCTTCTACTACTACTGGAGCTAGATATTGATGTAATTCTACTGCCACTACTACTAGGTGTCAAAGGTGCAGCACTTACAGCAGAAGCACCAGAGGTACTCATCATATCTAACACTGTGGATGTTAACCTGTGTTGCTGTTGCTGGGTACTCAAAACAGGTGTGTGTGGCTGAGTGGGACTTGGACTTTGAAGAGGCAATGCTGCCGATGATGACTGATAGGTTGCCTGTGTTTGTCCAGGGTCAGACTTTCCAGTGGCTTTCTCAAACACTTTATAAACAGGCACAGTGCTCCTTAAAAGTGGTGGAAGAGCCAGCCTTTGACTTTCTGCTAATCTTATAGCCATGTCACCATCCTCACTCTCAACTTCATCTGTATCTGAACAAGAGAAGGGTGCTGGAGGGATATATTCTAGACCAGCATCATCATCAGTCATTATTAGGTCATCCTCAGCAGTATCAGCATCACCTGAAATTCTTGCCCACTACCCTTATATTCCTCTAAGCTTTTGGAGGTCTCAAACAATTTCTTTTTACTTTTACTATAACAAAGTTCCCTACTATGGGTGTTTTGGTGCTTGTTTGTCTCAATAACTGATGCAGCAGGCTGTTCAGCTGCTACACCTTCCTCTATTATGCTACTGCCAGTATCATCAACACTTGAATGCGACTTGTTGTCATCTTCAGTGTTATTCTTATATGGTTCTTTATTTCTACTGGCACTGGTGGTGCTGGAACTAGTTTTGCTGGGACCTTGACAAACTGCATCATCCCATCGTCATCTGCAGCAACCATTGCTGCAGTCAGTTTTTGAACTATTACTTTACTTTCACATCACTGCACTGCCCCACCCTTCCCCCTTCCCCTTTTGCATTTGCTGGACATTACGCAACTACACTGTGTTTTTTTACTGTACGGTACACAACACAACTGATGCAGCTGAATGATGCCTTGCCTAAGCCCAGTCAACTGTCTGTCACTGTCACCTAAGATATTTTTTTTTTATTCTTTTTTATTTATTTTTTTATTTTCTTTTTATTTATTTATTTTTTTTTTTTTTGTGGTCCACCCTGTTGTCTTATTACAGTCTGTCCAAAAAAATTATAATTAAAAACAAAATCAACAACGTCTTTCCCCAGACTTCCCCACTCAGCACAGAGATAATAACAGCGACATCAGAAAGCAAATAGGTCCCTAGCTGCCCGTGTCTTGCCAGTCAGTCACATGGTATTTTGGAGTATTTGGGGGTCAAGCTCCTTCCTCCCTTCCTATCACCTAGAGTGCCCCAGACTCCCCTAATACAGAGAACAAATGTCCTACCTAAATGACTCCCTAAACTAAACTTCAATTCCCCTTTATTTGCCTATCTCCTCTAGCTCAAAAACATGCTGCTCTCTCCTCTCACAGACACAGAATGGCTGCTGTGAGAGTCTGACAGCCTTTTATATGGCTTCAGAAAACTTTCCTGTGGTGGAGAAATATTTTTCTCCCAATTTATTTCAATGGGCGGAAAAGGTGGGAAAAAGCAGAAAAACTGCACTTTTCGCGAGAAATTATTTGCCAGGTGGAAAGTGATATTATTTGCCGATTTCAGTTTGAGGCGAAAATCTTCGCCCATCCCTATTCTTAAGATTAATATAGAGTATATCGAGGGGAATTTGGGGCATGACTGTAAGAAATATACCTGCCTCATGACGGACTAACCCTGACCAACCCAGTGACCAATCCTGTGACTGTTCTCTGCCTCTCCTTTCCTACTATGAGAATAAGGGAGAGAGAAGCAGAGAATAGATAAAATATGAAGCAAAAACAGGCCAAAGTTGAGGGTATTAACCTCTTCAGTGCTGGTGGCAGGATGAATGTAGGTCCATTTATGACCTACTGACAGGAACATTTTTTCTAAATAAATGTGAGCCAGACCAAAGTAGAATATTACACAGAATAATTTATAACACATCTACTGAAGTTTGAACAAACTTTAATGGTAATTTTATTGTTGTGGAGCAATGTAATACACTTATACAAACCACACAGTCTTATATATCAAAAAGTGGGAAACTAGGTGGGGAAAGAGGGACATGGGGATTTTTGTCCTAGAGGTACAGTGCCTCCATAAAACTGCACATTTTGTAGGTATGAATGATCAGTCATAGCTTTCATGCAGTCTCTATAAAAAATTAACCCAGTGGGCCCAAATGATCACAAGAGAACCTACTTTTTTATCGTTTTCTTTATTTTTCAATATAATAAATGGTGGGTTATCCATATAAATGTGGTATCAAAAGAAAGCCCTACAGTATATCATTTGCGAGGAAAAACACTGTTGAACAAAGACCTAGTCAAAAACGTCAAAATCGATCAATCTTTAACTCCAAACCACCCCAGACTTTCCCAGTCCTTAAAGTGTTAATAAATAAACACTGTCTTGGTGGGTTGGTTTGGGCGTATGGCCAGCCTTCTGGTTAATTTAGCCTGTATGGGCTAAACTGATTTTGATATATTCGCATCAACATGACTGGCATGGGTCACTCTTACCTTACCTGTTGCCAACAGGGGATGGCACAAAATACATAACTGGTTGATTATTTAATTTTCTATATCAAGGGCTGATCATGGTTCTGGAACCCGGGTTCAGGCCAGCTGATCTATGGCTACGTCCCTTCATTCATGTATGTTGTCTTTACTTATATGGTTTTGGGTTAGTCAGTCATGAGGCAGCTATATTTCTTACAGTAATGCCCCAAATTCCCCTTGATATACTCTATATGGGGCTTTTAACCAACTTGGGCCTCTTTGGCCTCTATTTGCTTCATATTTTATCTGTTCTCTGCTTCTCTCTCCCTTACTCTCATAGTAGGAAAGGAGAGGCAGAGAACAGTCACAGGATTGGTCACTGGGTTGGGCAGAGTTAGTCAGTCATGAGGCAGATATATTTCTTACAGTCATGCCCCAAATTCCACTTGATTTACTCTATATGGGGCTTTTCATCTCATGAATGCTATAGACCTTTGCTTTGCAATGCACTTCATTCAGAAGGTTAAAACCCCGACTTAAATAGTTAGCAATTTTATTGGTTTGCTTCAAATTTGCTAATTTTTAGCTTCCTGAATATTGGCCAAAGTTTTCATTTGACTGTGTACATTGTGCTTTACAGGGACCCTATCACCTAAAAACAACAAAATACTCTGTCACATCCGGTATCGGTATACCCCAGTGGCAGTTTATGTCAGGGGGTTCCTGTCTTTATCTATTTACATATAAATTTCTTATTTTATTGATTTATTATTTTATTAACTGTCCCCCCAATACCAGTCAAGAAAAACCCCCAAACAAATTCCCTGTACAACTGATTATCTCCCCAGACTCCACCCACCAACACAGACACCCTCCTCAGACCCCTTTTATACCATGTCTTATGAGTTTTTTTTTAATTGTATTTAGTATTTATTTTTTTATTAACTGACCCCCCCCCCCCAATCCCAGTAAACAAACCTTCCCAAAAAATGTTCCCCACACCCCACCAAAACAGGCACCCTCATGCCCATTTTATACTCTACCTTTGGGATAAAATAATATTTGCTATGTGTTGTGTATAAATTCAGTGTTCCCACTGATTTCATTGAAAGCTGAAGAAAAGTCACTTTTCATGGGAAATTATTCGCCAAGCGGGACGTGCCATTATTTGTCGATTTCAGTTTGAGACAAAAAATTTCACCCATCTCTAGTTAATACAACATTTAGGTGATTCTGAAAGCTCTTTCAAAATCACATTTTTTTCATGACATAGTTTTCCTTTAATAAATCTTTCCTTCTGCCTTTCTAAACAGGAAAATGTATCTGGAACGTGCATATCATATCATAATTAGTGTGACATTAAGAGGCAGCTGACAATTAAGGCCCAAACGTCCATATTCATGTTTATGGTTGATCTTTTCATTTCAAATCAATTAGTGACATCAATAAAAAACCTCTCTACTATCCGTCATGATGCTAACAATCTCAGAATGATTCTCTACACCATTAAGATTGAATTTATTTGCTACACAGTCCTGCACAGGCAGACCTGCTGAGTGTGGAATGAAGCTAACACATTTCATTAGTGCCTATGTGCACAGCATGCTTGACAACAATGACACCAAGCCTTCTGCCTATAAAACAATGGTGATCTCGCTCTCTTACAGGTATGTGTGGAAGACTTAATTTAGTTCTTCCTCATGCAGAAAGGGAGCTATGTTTTCCTTTTCTGTGGACATTCTGGAAGTGAGGAAATGCAGATCAAAATGTACATATTTTACCATGCCAAATTCCATGCTCCTGAACCATGTTTCTGAGGTTTCTGTGCTGTCAGGATACACAAATACATACATCTCAACTCACATACACACATGCCACAATGCATGCTGACCTCCAGTTGCAGAAAATGCTGGCAGATATGTACATTCTTCTCACTGTCATCTGATTGTAACTTTAGGCAAGTTATTTTATCTGCCCGTGCCTTAGGCGCTAAAATCGGATTATTATCTCTGTAAGGCAAGAACTGTAAAATTATGTTTGCAGAGTGGTGTGCAAATTGTAGTGCTATATAACAAAAAGGTTAGATTTTTAGAGTCACTGGTGAAATTAAGGACCACTTATTCCTGTAGATATAATTTTCATGTAATAATTTAAATAGCATCTTGCACTTTGCCCAGGGAAGAACATTCACAAGTTTATTTTACAGAGATACTAATCTTTTATTTTGGCTTTTCATATTCTGCAAGTGTAATGTGTAATGTCATATTTCCTATGCTTTTTATTTTTTGATTTTTCATCTTCACCTTTTTTAAACATCCCATTCCTATGCCAAATTCAAGGTTTTGTTGTGTTATGGTGCAATAAATCATTGGAAACTAGATAACACCACAGTTCTAAGAAAGACTGTCTGCTACTTCTTTCTTTGTTATGTTATTCCAGATAGCTTTATGGCCAGTGACTATGAAGCAGGGATAGTGACACAGTGTTACTCTATCCCTACAGTACTGCATGTAATATTTATTAGTATAGAGGCAGAGTTTTCTACATTGTATCCAGTGGTGTATTTATGTTTTGTGCTGCCCTAGGCTAGACTAACCTCATGCACCACCACCTAATCTTCATTTGCCCCACTCCTTCCTTCGAGGCCATACCTCTTCCTGTTTAGGATCCACCCCTTCCTCTGTAAACCCCACCCCTTCATTTTTTGGTGCCATATTTGTCTTGAAACAGCTTCCCAGTGCAATTTTTGCCCCAAAAAGCTTCCCAGTGCCATCTCTGTCCCAAACAGCTTTTCAGTGCAATCTTTGTCACCAAACAGCTTCCCAGTGCCATCTATGTACCCAAAATACTTCCCACTACCATCTTGGTGCCCAAACAGCCTGTCTGTGTCATTGTTGTCTCCAAATAGCTTATCAGGCCATCTTTGTCCCCCAAACAGCTTCCCAGTGCTATATTTGTCCCCAAACAGCTTGCCGGTGCCAACTTTGTTCCCAAACTGCTTGTCTGTGCCATCTTTGCACCCAAACAGCTTCCCAGTGCCATCCCCAAACAGCTTGCCAGTGCCTGAGTGTCAGCTTACCTGGCTGGAGACTTGCAGCGTTGCTCTATGCCTAGTTCCCTTCAGTACATGACGGCATTGCATGCAACTTCAGCCATGCATACACATTCTGCTTGTGCAGTGCCGCCCAGGAAAATTATTGAGTGGGCGGGTTACATACTTGTTGTGATTCAATTCAGGTGGGTGGGGGTGTCTGAGTGGGCGAGTGGGGGCAGCTTTTTATACCGCCTCCTGTAAAGTCCCTGCCTAGGCCTAGTCGGACTATGCCTAGATAAATTGTTGATTGTATCACAATCTTTATTTAAAGTCATTATCACTATTACTACTTTCACAGTTCCTGACAGAAAGCTCCCTAAAAACAGACCAGATAGCTCACTGTCTGGGATAGAAAAGGATAAAAAAAGTAAGACTATAAAAATATATAAAATGTACAGGCAATTTGACTTTACATTTTATGCATTTTCAGGACATGTAAAGTTATTATCTCTTTAAGAATAAACTATGTGAAATGTACGGTATCACATTTTTAAAGCAATGCATTTAAAATGACACTAGGATTCAAGGGGTTAACAAGAATTCCTGTTTTAAATTATTTCTTTTTTCTGGCTTTTGCAAAACCAAATGATTTACCTCAGAAAGCTGAAGAGAATGTGTGAAAATAGAAAATGAAGGAAATCCATGAGAAATTCTCTCCTGGCTAAGTCTGGAGCCATTTCCCAGTTACTGCAGTGATGTGTAACTATGAGTTTCTCTGTGGATATCATTGCTCCTTCGCATAAATGAAGTGCAATTGGCCTTTGTAAATGCACTGGGAATAAAATGATACATTGTACTGAGGAAACAAAAAATCACTTTTCAAGGCAGCAGTGTATTGCACTTCAGTATTACTTACAGATGTCTGTGTTAGAGACCAGCCCAAACATATTTACCATGGAAAGAAAAAAACTCACAGAGCTAAGATTACATATATTATCTATCTATCTATCTATCTATCTATCTATCTATCTATCTATCTATCTATCTTTATATATCACGTGACTGAAGTTGTTGGAAACTTGCAGAGTTGTATTGTGCCCCTATGATTTGATCATCACTGCTGCTGCAGGTCTGTGGTGTTGAGGGCAACTGTGACTGTATGGGTGTCTGCTGTTCCACCACTGGCCTCAGTATCTTGGGGACACAGGCATTGCAGTATACTATTATATCTATTCGACTTAAATGTTGTAGATTCATATTTTTTTCAATGTTTGTTTCATTAAGTATTTTTATGTTCGATTGTGGGGATCTTGGCTGGCTGGTTTATGCTAGCAGGTTGGTGGACACAGTGGATCATTCAGATGATCCCTATGGCACACCTGGTGATACAGTTGCCTTAACAACTTAATTCCTTTGCATACTTATGGTACCCTACTATAAAATGTTTATGTACTTTTCCTGAATGCCTTTGCCTTTTGTCTGGCTTTGATGAGCTAGTGGGGCTGTAGCAAGTGGAGATGGCTGTGATGCACTGTCTCCTGTTTCATGTCAGCTGATGCACCTTGCTATATAAATTTTGTTGAAGTGTGGTCATTTTTTTACATTTTTGTTTCATTTGTATTTTTTTGCCCTTAGGTTTAGAGACCAATGGGAGATTTCGTATAAGTAACTGGTCTTGGGAGGGCTCTACAAGTGACATGTCAATTTTTGATGCTGGTCCTCTTGACTTTGGGTTATACTTTCCGTTATTGTTAAGTGGGTTCCTTTGAGAGCCAGATTAAGACTCCACAGAGCAATGCATTGGACACCTCCTGGGCATCCAAGTGGTTAACTATATAAGAAATGCTCCACATAGCTTATAATTAATATGGTGCTACATAGAGCTTACAAATGGAATGGGGCTGCAAAATTATACCACAGATCTTACAGTTGAAATGGGACTACACCAACGATTCCACAGAGCTTGCAATTGATATGAGTTACACAAGTGATGTCACAGAGCTTACATTTGAAATGGGGCTACACAAGTGATACCAACCACAGAGATTACAACCGGAATTGTGCTAGAATCCATGAAGATATGGATATAAAAATCAATAAATTAATATATAGTGGTCTGATAGATTAGGAATTGGGTATTCATGCCCTCAAATTTATTTTCAATTTAGGCCACTTTATTTACAGGTTGTCTTTCTTTCATTAATTGATTTTATCTTCATTATATTGTGGTATTTTGTTTGTATTCATTTTATTTTTGTTTACATTATATGGGTTGTGGGATACATTGGTGGTGTCATGTTGACATCTCAGACTCTACTTGCACTTGCAGCCTTTATCATTGAGGGTATATCTTGTGGTTTATTCTCTCTTGGTGATTGTCTCGATAAAGATGACAGTGATCACCAAAACATCGACCTAATAAACACAGTTCTTAAGCTTTTTCACCACTTTGAAGTCAAATGTGTGCTGTTTTGTGACTGCCTGATAGCTAGACATCTGTCATGAACCCTGTGTCATTCTTTCTTTGGGTCTGGAGTGTGACCACAATATATATCAAGCTCTCACGAGCTGGGCCCTCTGATCCTTCTGTTCTCCACATATGATTTGTACTATTTAATATCGCTGTATGTCTATCCCCTATTGTAAAGCGCTGCAGAATAAGTTGGCACTATATAAATAAAGATTATTATTACTATTATTATTTCAGTTGCCACTGTTCTCCAACAAGTTTGATAATTTCATAAACCCATCTTGTATTTGGTCTTCTCCTTGGGCATTTAGTATCAAGTCAAATTCATACCAATATTCCTTTGGTCCATCTACAGTCAGTTTTTCCTCCTATGTGACCTGCCAATTTCCCTTTCAGGCTCTTTACTCTTTCACTGATGCCAGTACACCATCTGCAACAGTGATGTACCGGAGGTACACATCCCACGTGCAGTGGGACATAAGAGCATCGCCATTTCACCGCCCAACCTATATTGAGACTGGACACCACTGGATCCAACTTTGCACTTGTGGTAACTCCCCCACCCCTACTGTGCCCAACAAAAGAAAAAAGAACTATCATGCAGGTGGCATGCGGTGTCAGGTTCTAAACCAATCAGCCTCCTGAAACACCTGCAACCTGGGAAAACTAGTGGAGTTGAAAAGACTGAAAACTGCAATCCCAGCCACATGCGTCATCAGGACCCCTGAACAACCATACCACCTGAGGTGTACACCTCACCTGCAGAGTGACTTGCTGCTGAGATAGAAATGAGCTGGCCACTACTGGATGAACATACCCACACTGTTCTCAGCATGGGGGCCCCCAAGTACCCTGACAGGCTGCAGCCTTGTACATGAATTACACCCCAAAAACATGGCCTATATAGAATGCCTGCCTGCAATACCCCCAACTCTAATTGCACCCAGGGATAGGCAGCAAATCTGGACTGCGACCAAGACTTGTGAAGACCACCAGCTTCACACTTTCTTGTCAAAGCCCAAAAGGGAACCCCCCCCAGCCATTGCCTCTGTCTCTGTACCGTGCAGACAAACTAGAATCCCAAACATCTCTCATGACAACCCTGTTCCCTCCAAATCCAGCCCGTACACCCAACAAGCCTCAGTCCATATACAGCTCCAGGAAGAGAAGATGACCTTATGACCAAATGTTGCCTACCTCTGAAATACTTGAACCATCCTGGCTATAAACTTAGAGAAAATAAATACATTATGTGGGACTAGAGCCTTCTCTTTTAGCAAGTGGTTAATTAAATAAACCCAGTGATTCTTCACTTCACCTCAGCAATATTCACCTTGCCACCAATATCAACAAATTCATAATCTTCCCAATGCTTTTCAACTTTGATTAAGATGCCCTTTACTAGAGCTGTGACTTCTGATGGGCTCGAGCCTTGGATACGACATCTGTTTACATGGAATCAAGCCAGTTAAAGCTGTGTTAAGATTCACCTGCAGAAAAGGAAGATGACAAGCAGGTGCTATAACCTTATCTGACAACCCTGGGGCAGGCAATGTGAACAATTTTTTACATGCCTGGGGAACAATTAAGCTGTTTCTTAGTTTTAGCACAGAAACAGAGATAGACCCGGGGCAGCGCTCAGGTCGGCAAGATGTGACCTTTCACTACACAACATGAGGTTCTCGCGCTGTCATGCAGTGCGAGATTCTCATGTCGCCATTTTTATTATGGAGACATGGTTAGTGGGTCATGTGGTCGCACTCTTTTAATAGTACATTTAAAAGTAAACCCTCTCATCCTGCCCTCTTGTGTCACTGCTAGTCACCGGTCCCCTACATTGGAGCAGGTAATCAAAGCTGTCTATGCAGAATGGCACAGCTGTCAATATTGCACACCTTAAAGCCTCACCTCTCACGCTCAGAGCGCATTGTTAGAGGATTTTTTAATGCATACCGAGTTCAACAAACTGCAACCCCCTCCCCATCGCAGGCTGTGCACCCTGTCCCTGTTAGAGTAGGCCGGATCAGCGTGACACTTGCCATAACAAACCCTGCGCACAGTGCACCCCACGTCTCCCTACCCAGTGTACGACATCGACATTTGAATGGAAGGGGAGAAAAAGCTGTTAGGGAGAAGAACAGTGTGTCTGAGAAGGATCAGCATGCACTATGACACCCGTTGCCTGTGCCACTGTTGTAGGCATGTGAAGACCTCATCAGCATACCACCCGCTCCTTCCTGTGGGCTAGCCTGGTGCCTGTCCAGACTCCTGCTCTATAGGTGAATGGACCTCCCTGCAACTCTTCACACCGCTGCCGGATGTGCCCTTTCAGACCTGGCCAAAGAAGTGCATCCAAGGATCAGAGGTCTGCACTCTAGCCGCTGAGGAATCATTGGTTTGTAGGATTCAGACTTGTTTGGCACAAACCCTAAGGACACATTGATTTGTTTTGTTGGACTTAGACTTGTGTTAGCTCCAGTATGTGCCTGAGGCATTAGCAGCACCACAACTAACCCCCACCATAGATATATGTGGAGAAAAAGAAGATGTAGTCCAATAATGCTTCTCCACCTGCCCCTCCTCCAAAATCAAGGGTGTGTTGTTACTAGAATATACATTTTTTCCTTGAGAGCAGGAACTGTGCCTCTCATCAGCAACTGCAATGTGCACATCATGTGTGGTAAATAAGGGAAGGACTGGGAACAATGGGCAAATCTGCAATCACATCAAACACCAGGCATAACTGTAACCAAACACCGCAACGCTTAGGGTCTCCAGTGTGAACTCATCCCACCAGAAACCTAGTACTGCTGCTGTCACTATGCCCATATGCCCCACATGTCAATATACAGTTTAGCATATTCTGTGGGATATTCTGTGGGATAAGATCTCTTCTATTGCAGCTGGATGCCCTTCTTGCGATTATCCTCCACCACACTTCCATCTGTGGTCCTCGCACCACACAGTGGGCATTGGGTGGACAAGAACTACCACATCCTGACATCTACCGAATGACTATCAGGTGGTGGGGATGTGGATCACCAGAAGATGTAGTTACATGATCTTCCAGTGCACGGACCCTAGAGCAAGAAGGTGGTCATGATCCAGTTGATTTGCTCACCACTGAGCTTTCAGTCTCTGGCTGGGTTTCTCTATTCTTCCTCCTCTTTTGATTTCCACCTCTCCTCTTGTTCCCTTTTGGGGAGAGTCATGGGGTACAGCAACACTGATGCCCAATTTATTTGGTGCGTGTTTGGCTTTATCATGTTTCACATAAATGTCTTGGTGTCTGTGTTTCATGTGTATTATCAGGGTAGTTGTGCTAAGGTGCATTCCCTCCTCTCCACTTTTCACTGATTTATTACAAATTGTGCACAGTGTCGTCGCTGATGACAGCACTCTGCCTATTCCAAGAGAATAATAGGACTTCAGGGGGAGAGGAAAGGGGGAGAAGAATGGTCTGTTTTTTCTTCTCTTCCACATTCCCCCTTACTGGCTGGAGCAGAGGATAATGTTGCTGCTCTTGCCACTACTGCCTCAGAATCAGCACTGAAACTAGGACCAGGAGCATTGCTGCTTTCAAGTGGAACCTGTCCTAGTCCAGCATCACTGGACCCCATTTCCACTGTGTCCACAGTGGTCTGCGGCACACTAGTCTGCTCCTCAGCATCCTGCTTCCCTTGCAACCCAGCAGCAGGAGGAGTTACAGCAGCAGCAAACACTGCAAACTCCAAAACTCACAGCTGGTGGTGATGGTGATGCCCATCCCTATGCCATTCCTTCTTGGTTTGGGCTAAAAAGGCCATGATTGTATCTTCCACCCCAGCTTCTCAGCCATCATCATCATTACCACCAGCCTCTCCTTGCTGCTGCTTCTCTATTACAGACATCTCACCTGTTGGAGTAGGTGATGAGAAATGTGACAGAGGGTCCCCTACTGTCACACTTGCCATTTCTTGTTGAGCTGAAGAAGACAGACTGTCAGCACTAGCAGCAGGCATGGGCAGCCGATCTGTGGACATAGTGGTAGTATTATTGCTGCTAGGCAACAGTTCTGCCTTCTTCAGTATCATGTTCCATCTGGACAATGCTGTGGGGGGTAAGGGAACTCCCAGGGTCAAATGAATGTTATGGACTCCCTTGACCGCTAGTCTGGCTGTCCTTCAGTACTTCCCCTACCACCTCAGCATCAGTAAAAGGATCTACTGTGGTAACTCTAGTTCCACCAGCCTCTCCTAGTTACTACTACTAGAAACACCAAACACATCACTTTCTGTCCCTGAGGCTTCCTCCTCACTAGTAGTATGATCACCCTCTCCCTCACTCCTAACAATCTGATTCTGTAGCTGATGGATATTATTAGTTCTAGTAGTAGTGTCATGACTGCATGGGGATAGCAAGTGTGACTTAGGGTCCCCTGCATCATCCCCCCTCATCCTGAGAATCACAAGACAGCCTAGCAGTCACAGTACTGGCAGCAAGCACAGCAATGGCAGCAGACACAGCAATGGCAGCAGTCACAGGCAGCTGACCTGTCCTGCTCACACTACTACCCTCTTCTTCTTCTACCCATGAGCCCTATGGGTAATGTAGAGGGATTGGCCATCACTGGGTCTGGGGAACCAGGGCATCCAGACCCTTTCATGTTAGCACTGGTCACTTCCTCCTCCTCATACTCACTGGATACATAATGGTCCTTCCAGCTCCACCTTTTATTATTATTATCGAACTTGCTGATAGCAGTTACTATGAGCCTCTCCTGCCTCCATTTTGCTATAAACTCATAGCACAACAGCCTAACCTCTCTCTCTCTGTAGCTGCTTGTATTGTGTTTCACTTCCTGCAAAATGTCTCATTTTTACAGAGAAAAGGCAAAAAACATGTATTTAAAGGGGCGCAAACTTTCTAGCCATTGAAAATATTTATTTAAAGCAGATTTTCAAATGAAAAACCAAACAACCACTGGAGACACGTAAAATTTTCCTTTGATTTAAATAGGATTTTATTAGGGTTGGGTGAAAACTTTCGCCTCAAACCAAAATCTGCAAATAATGGCACTTACAGCTTGGTGAAAAAGTTCCTGTGAAATGCTTAATTTTTCCTATTTTTTAATCTAGCACATTCCATTGAAATCGATGGGAATTTACACACAACACATAGCATATGTTATTTTCTTTCACAAAGGCATAGTATAAAAGGAGGATGAGGGTGCCTGTGTTGGTGGAATGTGGGGGAAAGAATCAGTTGAACATGGAATGTTTTTTTGTGGTGGCTGTTTACTGGGATTGGGGGGCAGTTAATAAAAAAAATACATAAATACAATTAAAAACACCCCCATAAAACACGGTATAAAAGGGATCTGAGGAAGGTACCTGTGTTGGTGGGTGGAGCCTAGGGAAAGAATCACTTGAACAGAGAATTACAAAACACATTGGCAGCAGGTCCAGCACTGTCAGCAGGTTCAGCACTGGCTGCAGGTTCAGCACTGGCAGCAGGTTCAGCACTGGTGGCACCAGGGGCAGCACTGGCAGCAGGCATAGGCAGCTGACCTGTCCTTCTCTCACTATTACCCTTGTCTTCTTCCCTTGAGTTTAATTTTTCCCAAGATCCCTAGGGGAGATTTAGGTATCTGTCCAGCATTGGGTTTGTAGTGGTCACTTCCTCCTCCTCAGACTCTGTGGACACATAAGGGTCCTTCCAGCTCCTCCTTTTATTAGTCACTATGAGCCTCTCCTTCCTCAGTTTTTCTACTATCTCACAGCAGAACAGCAGCACCACTTTCTTACTCTGTAGCTGTTTCTGTTTTGTTTCACTTCCTGGAAAACGTTATGTTTTTCTAGCAAAGAATGTGAAAAAAGCATTACTCGATGGGCGAAAACTTTCTAGCCATTGGGAAAAAGGCAAAGAATTTTTGCCAATGGGCGAATATTTCAATGTCTGTATGTGATGGAATGGTTGTCACCCAGAGAATGAAATGGGTCTGTTTTCAGTGATCGCCATTGCCTTAACATGTGTTCCCATTCTTGAAACATTAATGTGCCCTGTGTGTGCATGCATTAGAGAGTGTCAGCCATTTACCAGCATTGAATGGGTTGGTTAGTGTGTATGATGTACAGAGGGATAGTGCCATCCAGTCTAGCTAAACCCATAGATTGTGTTATGAGATAACCAGTGTTGGTCAGATAGAGGGGGGTAGGGCAAATCTGTGTGTGGAATGTGTGTATCTTCCCCCCTCACATTAGGCTAAGCAGAAAGACCTGGTAGATGGGAACTGTGACAACACATCCTGTAGGGGGTGGGTAGAAAAGAGCCTAAGAGACAGAGAAGAGGAGAGAGAGTTGCAAAATGCAGGAAGAGGAGAGAAGGCCTCTCCATAATGGTGGGAGGCCTAGGGTCCATGGGCATTCTATAGGAGTTCTTCCCATCATCAAGTCTCGGCTGATGTTTTGGGAACAGGAGGTAGGCCTCTCCATAATGGTGGGAGGCCTAGGGTCCATGGGCATTCTAAAGGAGTACTGCAGAAACTGGGACTGGTGAGTGCCCTCACCAGAAGAGTTAGAGTGAGCGGGCACTATAGGGCCAGATGCCCTTTTCAGTTGTGGGCTGTAAGTCAAGGCACCTTCAGCCACAGAGAGTACTTTGATGTACCCACAACAAGGATCTTAGGATGTCTTCCCCAACTCCTCTGTCAGGACTAAAAGATACAGGGAACGTTCATGTAATCCAGCAGCATGTGTAAGCTCCAGCCTTAAGCTAAAATAGACTCTGAGTATTATATGTAACCCCTGGCAATATGTGCAACTTTGCTGGCACATCAAGAAGAGAACAGCAGGAGTGTTTAGTTTTTATGTTTTACCCCTGTTTGTTTGCCTGTAATTGTTGTCCTATGTTTGTGTGCCGTGACCTCTCTAATAAATGCAATTTGTTATCTTTTTGTCTGGCTGGATAAATCGCGTACCCCTCGGTCTACCAATCAGTAACCCCTGTACCCCCGTCACACTGGTGGCAGCGGTGGGATATCCAGCTTAGTTGTTCAGGGTGTCTGAGGGCAACCCTGACCACTATGTGTGCTAGTTGTGCCAGCTCAGTAGCGTGGTCACTTTATCACCCAGACAAAAAGACACGGCCAAGGACAACAGTATAGGAACCTCCCCTGTTATTTTTGTTTAGCCTTAGAGTTAGCTTAAGGGATATGCGAGCAAGTACCCTATCAGCACTGCCAGAAAAAATGGCACTAGGGGTGTAGTCTGCATTCAGCACCCACTATGCCCAAGCAATGCAGTAATTTACAGCTTTACAGACTTGCCTGGATGATCCTGTACCTCAAAGCAAAGTGGTCAAACATTGAAAAACAGAGCTCCAAAGCAACCAGATCCAGAGTGAAAATTCAGAATGTGCTGAACCAGTGCTGTGTGCCACATAATCCAAGCATGGACGTAATATGACACAGAGACCATAAAGATAATCCAGTAAGAGACCACTGCACTACCTTCTCAGTCAAAAGGAAAATCTAGTGGAGGATGATCTATTGTAACCCCTGGCAATCTGTGCAACTTTGCTGGCACATCAAGAAGAGAACAGCAGGAGTGTTTAGTTTTTGTGTTTTACCCCTGTTTGTTTACCTGTAATTTTTGTCCTATGTTTGTGTGCCATGACCCCTCTAATAAATGCAGTTTTTGTCTGGCTGGATAAATTGCGTAACCCTCGTTCTACCAATCAGTAACCCCTGTATCCCCGTCACACTGTATTTAAAGGTATTTTCTCACAAAAAAAGCAGACAATAACCCCACTTACAAGCCAGGGCTAAATGGTGCTACCACTGGAAGGTCCCCAGGACTGACCTGAAATAGACATGCTGATAATAAATGGATATAACATGGAATTAGAGTGTATACAAAACTGTACATGAATTAGCGCAATGCAAGGTATCAAAATAAATATTGCATGTTCTAGTGAAGTAGATGAACAATTCCTCTGTGAATGAACTAGGATCCAATCCAAAACAGAATTGTTCCTAGAGTGTGAAAAAACTAAAAAATTAATAGTGGTAACACGTAGATAGTGAATGAAACAGGCTTTGATGGTACATGGGCATAAATTCTATATAACATCCCAAAGGGCTAGACTTATATGTATGGTAGACCAATAAATTGTGCCCAGGACTTAATGAAACATAAAACCACCTGGTGTAAGACAATGAGGGACTGAGACTAAATATACTGCAGGATGGTATAAAATAAAGGAACAGTCTTACCCTGCATGCATAAGAAGCTACTTCAATCCAGTTCTTCTTGTATTGATGTGACATGATGATTATACAGGCTATGTTCAGAATCTTCACCTGGCTTACTGATATCGGTCTTGTAGCTCATTAGCATTTATAGTCATCATGCCACATCAATGCAGATAGAATTGGAGTTAAGAAGCTTGTATTCATGCAGGGTAAGACTGTACCTTTATTTTATATGACCCTGCAGGATATTTAGTCTAGTTCATTGTGAAATTGAACGCATGGTGTTAATGCCACACACAGTTACATTTAGTTTGGACACAACTGTTGCAGACTTAAGGTCCACTAGTTGAGGCTGTTGCAGCCAGTTGGCAGTAAGCTCATCAGTTCCTATTGGAGGCCAATAGATCTATTAGGCTCTGTAGCCTGATTTGATTAGTTGATTGTGGAGCTGCTGTAGTTATTAGGTATTATCATGATGCCCCTGATTGCCTCCAGTGTTGCGTTGCTGTAACAGTGACCTTGCTACTTCCTGGCTGTCGCTCAATGCAAGTCGCTGTTCTTATAGGTCACTGGTAATTGCTGTCATGTCTCCGCCCACCTTCTAGGCCTTAAAGTCCTCAGCATTTCCATTACCCAGTGCCCTTTCGTGGTGTACCTGAGCCTAGTACTGTGTTGATCCATTTACTCCTGGCTTCGTCTGACTACCAGATACAGCTCTGACTCCTGGCTTCATCTGACTACCTGATCCAGCTCTGACTCCTGACTTCGTCTGAATACCTGATCCGGCTCTAGACCCTGGCTTCGTCTGACCACTCGATCCGGCTCTGACTCCTGGCTTCGTCTGACTACCTCCTCCTCTGTTGCTGTCCCGGCTTGGTTTACTGCCAGCCTCGGCTACCCAGCCCTGTCACTGACCTTCTGCGGTCTAGGTTCAGGTGGTTTGTTGCCTCACCTAGCATTCTAGGTGCAGTTTACCTTGCCTTTGGTATACCGTAGAAGTAGGGTATAGTTGCTCTATTTTAACCTGTCTTGTGAAGGATTGAGGAAGTGCCGTGCACTGTCCTCATATCTAGTCTCGTGATGGTTACTACGGGCCATACATATATTAGCTGACATCTGCCTAGTGAAGGGTTGAGGAAGTGTTGCGCACTGTCCTCACACCTGGTCTCAAGAAGGTGGTGGAATTAGAGTTGCTACTTTGGTGCTCCAGTCTTCTGGAGTTTCTCACTCCTGTTGCCTGGATTTACCCTAGCGTTAGGGTACAGAAGTGCTACTTTGGTGCTCCAGCATTCTGGAGTATCTCGCTCCAGTTGCCTGGGTTTACCCTAGTGTTAGGGTAAAGACGTGGGTCCATCTCACACTTGCCTAGTGAAGGGCGAAGGAAGTGTGTGCGCTGTCCTTCCCTGGTCTTGTGAAAGTGAGAGGTACATTGCTGCTACTACTCTGTTTCAATAAAATGTATTCATTCTATCTATACTCGTCAGTGTCTTTATTTCTCAAGTCACTCCGTGACAGGTATACACTGCTATTTCCAAGTTTTATCTGTTTCTTATAAGGATGTCTATTTTGGGTCAGTTCTGGTGTCTTTTCAGTTGTGGCACCATTTAGCACCAGCTGGTCAGTGTAATTTGTCCAGTGGGCACTGCTGATGTTTTAGATATGTGTTTCATCAGTTGCAGATATTGATTACAAATTAATCCAATGGTTATACTGTATGAATACAGTCTTATCTGCTTGTATAGATATATGTATTTTAATAAAGGATACATGGTATTTTAGATCCATTTGGCAGAGTATTACTATTTGGTGCTTCTGGCAGTTTATTGTATATGTTTTAGTATTCTGGTGTTTGTGGTGGAGAAATATTTGTTCAGTCAAGCTGCCATTGCACATATAGATTATGTACATATGCATACACGTTTACAATTAGGCAAAACTAGATAAGTTATTTGCTAGAATTCAATAAAAAAAAACCAGAGTCTCTGGGGAATATCTGGGCCTAGATGCACTAAAGGTCAATGTGGTGTCGGTAAGATATTGTCGATGAGTTCGAATCACTCTGACAATTCGATCTGCACACACATCGACAATATTCACAAAAATTGTCGGATGGAAAGGGAAGGTTGGAGGAGGTTCCTATTAGCATACAGGATTTTTGAAGTGCTGTCGGTGTGGAACGTATCTCCTCCCCTCACACATCACCAACACTACGACAATTCTGAATAGCATTCTCTGTGCTTCCCTACCTAGCCAGTAGGGGAATACACAGAAGGAGCAAAGTGGAGCAAAAGTAGTAATCGCAATGGGACAAAGGAGCTAGGTAAGTAGAAATGAATTAGATCTTACTTACAATTCCATTCCTGAAGCAGCCCTGCACTCTGATCACTTAATCAGTAACACGGTTTGACCCGGGTGACTGATTAAATGATGGGACCGCAGCGCTTTCATTCATTCATTCATTCTTGTTGCTGCCAGCAGCTGTAAAGCCGACAGCAACAAGAATGCTGTAAATGCCTTTGGGGGTTGCCCCATGTATCAGCTATCCTTTTGTATAGCTGATACATGGTAGGGGGGCTATCAGGAGGGGTCCTGGTGCCCCCCATTGAGGTCTGATTGTAAAATATTGGCTTTAAAGTGCATATAGGCTGGAACATAGCCTATATGCGCTTCATGTTTTTACAGTGCAAATGTCGGCCTCATGTTAGGGGGGTGTCATGAGGGGTCATGAAACCCCCCTTGAGGTCTAATGTATATATTATTAATATGAAAACAGTTATTTAATAAAAATAAATGTTAAATACACACATATACAGGAAATGTATACAGTCCATACCTTGCCTGTTAACCCTTTGGGTTCCAGAGGGGTAGGAAACACATGCTAAGAAATGCTTTCCTACCTCTCTGGTACTTAAAGGGTTAATTGTAGAATAAAAGACAGGTTTGACTACTATATGTGAGTCAATAAGGTGAATGTCGGATGGAGTTAGTATGTTGAATATATGCAATATATGTCGACATACTAAAGGGGGGGTGATTGTGCAGTGCTTGGTGTACTATTTCTGTTTATTGTAACCCTTTGCATGCAACAGGGGTGAGTAATGCACATCCCTATGGCATTCAGTGCTGTCCATGGTGCTGAAAGCCTTCTCTGTATTCCCTTACTGGCTAGGTAGGGAAGCACAGAGAATGCTGTTCAGACTGTTGTAGCTCTCCCTGCTGTTACTCCATAGGAAAGTACAGGGAGATCCCAGCTATGACAGCCTGAGGCAGGTGAAGTGTAGACTGTGAACTCCAACAGCAGAGGCTACTATCGGAGTTTATTGAATGAGTCGAAGTGTCACATTATAATATGAACAAACCCCCTTGCATACGAATGTATCTGATTATGCTTCATTTCCATATAAAAATGAGCAATTGTCAATTCGAAGAATATGACTTTGTAGACATGGTGAAGACATGTCAGACTGATTTCGATGTGGGTCTTTTTTTGTCGGAGTTCTGGTGAAGTGATGTCGTAGACACTTTGTGAATACTGAGGATGTGCCTACGACACTGCTCCAATAGAACATCGACATTCGTAACCCTCTTCGACCTTTAGTGCATCCAGGCCCTGGAGATTTCCCAGGCAGGATTAGAGAATACTGCAGGTATTGTGCGAGGACCACAAAACCTAAGATGTGTCCACCTACTTAGAATACTCAATCCCTATCTTTAGAAGTCTACCCACTCCTTCATACTGCATAAAGCCTGAATAATACAACTTTCCGTTATATATTTAGTGTTACCACTGGATTACTGAAGGCCCTTACACTAAAATAGGTTGCACATTTTACGGCAGTGAAGGATTATAGAAATGAACAGTATTTTATAACTTTGGCCCAAATTTACCTTTGGACACAATTCTTACTATACACAAATTTGCATCAGTTTAATTGGGGCTTTTTAACCCTTGAAGGTCTCCAACTCTTTTAAAGCAATGTTTTGGAGATCTCGCTAGCATTCAACGGGTTAATATCCCAATTAAATTAATGAGGATTTTATTTGTCAGTTTTTCCTACTATATAAGCCTCAGGGTGTGCAAATTTGGTTGTTATATAATGTTAGCACTACATAGGTATGATTGGGATGATAAAAGTGAAGAGCACCATCTAACTGCTTGTCTAAGACGCAATAGATGAATCCCTTAACCTATTGGATGCTAGAGAGAAGTCTCCAAGGCACAGCTTATCAATGCACTGGAGTCCATTTGAGATCTCAAGGGCTTAAAGTGGATATGTCACCTTGATTCGAGTCTGCATATCTGAAACCTTCTTTAAAAACTGCGTATATGTCATGTAATCCTAAAGATCAGTAAATGCACAGTTGAGATATTCATACTTGGCAATAAATGCTAATGTATGTTAACTGAGGTACTTGTGTGGTACCAGTGATGTTTCATAAGCTTTTCAGTGAAACTGAATATGCTAATATGCTAATGAAGCCTTTTCAAGGACATTTCATTTGCTTATGGCAGTTTTCAGTGACATTTCAAATGCGAATTAAGTACTGTGCTACACCAGGGAACTTTAACCCTTTGAGTGCCAGAGAAGCAAGCAACACATTGCTTTGCAATTCATTGCATACACCTCTGGCACTCAAAGGGTTAACTTTCACTTTTCCAAGATATAAATGTGTGAATATTTCTTAAGCTATACATTCGTTATACTTTTGGTTAACATAACACATAGGCAGTTTTGAATAAAGTTTTCAGATAAAAAAAAAACAAAGCGACAGGTCCACTTTAACCCTTTATTTGCCATTTATTTTCAAGGTATTCATCAGTACATTGTAATTTAGTGTATTTTTGCAGGGGTGGGTAACCTACGGCTCTCCAGATGATGCTAGACTATAAAACCCATTACTCTCACCTAGCCATTGGGAGCTGTAGCCTAACTGTAGCTGATTACCCAACCCTGCATTAGAGGCCCATGCAATCACATTTGTGTGACTCAGAGACCCCCCCTGTTATGGATAATGTACGTAACCGCATGCTGTATAAAAACCAAGTAAGCCAGCAATGAAGAAACCCACCTTTCACCAAAATGTATGAGTATCATTTTAAGGGCCATATGTTCAAAGGGATAACGACAAAAAATTGTTGTATGAAAGACAAAAATAAGTAATTGAATGCATGAATGACATATTTTCTATAGAGTATACGACAAAAAACTAGTAATGTATACGACACAACTCCAGAACTGACGGGAAAAGGGGCGGGGCAAGGGCGTGGCTAAACTCTTCTACAGTGTCGTATAGAGGAAAAGAAAATTTGTCGTAACTAACGACAAAAAAAAGTCTTTCAAAAGACAAAATTTGTACGTTAAGAAAAAAGTGTAGGGAATGTGTTCTGAATGTGAGAATTTTTGTCTTTAGTTAAGACATTTTTGTCGTTAGTTAAGACATTTTTTAAGACATTTTTTGTCGTTACATACGACAATTTCAGTCAGGACAAACTACATATTTCCAATCACAACCGACACTCTCTGAAAATATTAATGATCCCAACGACACTGTACATCTTTTTTACAAACGACAAAAGCTATTTCGCTACTTCTTTGAACATATGGCCCTAAAAGTATGTTGACTCCAGACCTGAACAGAAGTGTTCAGAAGGAAATTCACAATTCAATTTTTAAAAAAAGAGAAAAAGAAAATAAAAAAGGAATATAGATTAATTTAAGATGTCATATATCACAGATTCTGCAGCAGTGGGAAAATATATTTTATTTTCTCTTGCTTGTGTTTTTCACACATTTTGGATATATGTGTCTCTTCCAGAATACAGACAAGTACATTAATTTCCAAGAGAGGAATTAAAGTGTAAAATGTAAATTTAGTTGACTAAATCATCACTGTCTTTTTATGCCCAGAGACATTATTGATTTAGAGCTATGCTCTTCAGCATAGATCTAATGGATATATGTGTACACTGTGTAAGACTGGCCTGCTAAGGTACAGTAGTGATTAGCTGTTGTACCTACAGACTTAGTGGGCCCCTGCTGTTTTTATCCTTTACATATTTCATGCAGTTTTGTTCTGGGGCCATGCGGAGAATAAGGACAACACATTTTATTCATTATAATCATAGCAACAGTGAGTGAGTATGTATGTATCTGCTTTTCATCAAATTATTCACTTTGTTACCAAACCTGTAAAGAAGACCCTTAGTCTTTGCTACCAATTGTTCATGGGAATGTCCATAGAAAACCTTCAATTTGCTGGAAGTCCCATGCATAGAAACATTTCACATATCAGCATTTTCTCTAACATTAATGATTTTCCCATGGTAGCCTTGCTGTTTTCTGAGAATTCCCTCTACAACACTATAAAAGCCTTCAAGTTCACTCTGTGCTGCATGGTTGCAGACTAGTCGTAGACAAAGGTGTCTAAGAAAGAGACAGAGAGAAATACTGTTGTTTGCTGGACTATATGAGAAAGTGGAATTTGAAGGATTCCGATGTGGAAAACTCCACAAGCAGCAGTAGTTGTAGAAAGAGGAGTCCACTCAACCCAACAGACACCCCACAAAATCCCCGGGGACATTGTGTAATTCTTTTTCAAAAGGTGAATGTTAGGTCTGGCTGTTAGGTATGGGCAAAAATATTTGCCTCAAGCCAAAATCGGTGAATAATGGCACTTCCCACTTGGCAAACTATTTCCTGCAAAAAATGCCGTTTATCTGCTTTTTTTCACCTAGTTCATTCCTTTGAAATCAATGGGAACATCAAATGTACACACAGCACATGGCAAATATTATTTTATTTCCCAAAGGCATAGTATAAAAAGGTCATGAGGGTGCCTGTGTTGGAGGAGTGTGGATAAAGAATGCGTTAAACAGGGACTTTTTTGGGTGTTTGTTTACTGGGATTGAGGGAGGACAGTTAATAAAAAAATAAATCCTAAATACAATTCAAAAAACCCCAGAAGACATAGTATAAAAGGGGTCTAAGGAGGGTGCCTGTGTTGATGGGTGGAGTCCGGGGAACAAATTATTTGAAAAGTGAATTTGTTTTGGGGGGTTTGTTGACTGGTATTCGGGTGACAGTTAATTAAAAAATAAATAAATATAATAAAATAAGAAAGTTGTATGTAACATGATAGAAACAGGAACCCCCTGATATAAGCTGCCACTGGGGTACACTGACACTTGACGTATTTTGTAGCGGATGATTTCTAAGGTTTGTCGTTAGAGGCCCAAGCCCAGAGGAAACATTGATTTGCAAGACTTGGACTTATTAGAGGCCCAAGCCCCAAGGAAACATTGATTTGTAGGATTTAGGTTTGTTTGGAACAAGCCCTAGGGAAACATTGATTTGCAGGACTTAGGCTTGTTAGAAACAAGCCCCAAAAATTGTTTATTTTTTTTTGCAAGCCTATTTTTTTTTTTAAACCACAACCCCTGATACAAAAAAATGCCATACTGGCCTAGTGCCAGCAGGTCATGTTATGTTGGCCAGTGAGCTCTTGCCATTGTCAAATGCCCTGATATAATTGTGGAATTTATGACTGCTGTTCTTGGAGTTGTTTAAGTAGCAGGATGATTAGGCAGCTCAAAGGAAATGGGATCAACAACAGCAGTAACATGTGTCATAAGGTTCCACTTGCCACAACTAGCTTCAGGGATGCTCCTGAGGCAGTAGCAGTACCATATCTAGCCCCCCACCACTTATATGTTATATGTGGAGAAAAGAAGAGGTTGGCCAATAATGCTTCTCCACCTGCCTCTCTTCCAAAATCATGGGTGTGTTGAGAATAGAAATGTTTCCCTTGAGAGCAGAAATTGTGCCTTTCACATCAGCAAATCAAATGTACACAGTGTAAATAAGGGAAGGACTGGGAACAATGGGTGCATCTGCACTCAAATGAAACCCCTGACACAACTTTATCCAAACACCATGACACTTAGGGTCCCCAATGTGAAATCCCCCCCACCAGAAACAAAGTACTGCTGCTGTCACTATGCACCTTGTCCGCTCCCTGTTAAGGACGCATAACAATTTGCTGACAGTGTAATAGTAATGATGAACCTTCCCTGCCACCAGCTTAACATATTCTGTGGGATGGAATCTCCTCTGATGCTGCTTGTTGCCCTACTTGCGATTATCCTACACCACACTGGCATGTGTGGTCAGTGCACCACACAGTGTGCAATGGGTGGACATGAACTGCCATATACTAACATCTACAGAATGGCTATCCCTTGGCGGGGGAGATAACGATGAACCAGGTGGATTGACAGAAGACGTAGTTACTCTAGAGCAAGAAGGTGATGGTGAGCTAGTTGTTTCGCTTGTCATCAAACTTCCAGTCTCTGCCTCACCTCTTGTTGCCTTTCTGGAGAGACAGAAGGTACAGCAACAGCGGGCTCCATTTCTGTATTGGGTGTTTCGCTTTAACATGTTTGATATAAATGTCACGGTCTATGTATCATGTGTGTTATCAGGGCAGTTGTGCCAAGGTTTGTTCCCTCCTTTCCCCTTCTCACTGACTTGTCGTAAATTGTGCAAATATCCTTAGTTGATGCCCCAAGAGAAAAATGGTCCCACACCCATGACTTCAGGGGGAAAGGGAAAGGTGGAGAAGAATGGCCTCTTTCTTCTTCTCCTCCACATTCCTCTTCACTGACTGGGGCAGAGGATAATGTTGTTGCTACTGTCTCAGAATCAGCACTGCAACTAGGACCAGGACTATTGCTGCTGCTGGCAAGTGGAACCTGTCCTAGTGTTGCATCACTTGTTCAGCCCATTCCCAATGTGTCAACAGTGGTCTGTGGCACTCTAGCCTGCTCCTTAGCATCCTGCTGCACTTGCAACTCAGCAGCATCAGGAATTAGAGCAGTTACAAACTCCACAAATTCCAAAGGTTCACTGCTGGTAGTGGTGGTGATGCCCATCCTCATCCCTGTCTCACATCCCTTCTTAACTTGGGCTAAGAAGTCCATGAATGTCTCTTCCACAGCTTCTCCACCATCATCCCCACCACCAGTCCCTCCATGCTGCTGCTGCTCTATTACACACATCTCACTGGTTGGAAGAGGTGATGAGAAATGTGACAGAGGGTCCCCTAATGTCACACTTGCAATTTTTTGTTGACATGAAGTAGGTGAAGTAGGCAGATATGGCAGAACCAGCAGCAGGCACAGGCAGCTGATCTGTGCTCCTGGTGGTGATGGTATTATTGCTGCTATGGAACAATTCTGCCTTTTTCAGTATTATATTCCACCTGGACAATGCTGAGAGGTGAAGGGGAATGGTGTGGGCTCCCTTGACTGCTAGTCTGGATGCTCTCAATTGCTTCCCGTACCACTCCCCTAATGCTAGTCCTACCAGCTGCTTCACCATCACCAACCACATCAACTTCAGCCCCTGAGTCTTCCTCATCACAGTGAATATTAATATGATGATCACCCTCTCTTTCACTCCTAACACTAACAAGCTGCTAGACTTTCTTAGTAGTAGTACTAGTGGCGGGACTTAGGGTCCCCTGCTGTCACACTTGCTATCATCTTCTCCTTCCCCCTCTGTAGAATTACAAGAAACACTGGCAGCAGTTTCAGCACTGGCAGCAGGTTCAGCACTGGCAGCAGGCACATCACTGGTGACAGCAGGGGCAGCACTGGTGGCAGCAGGTGCAGCACTGTGTAACGGACTCACAAACACAAAGGTTTAGGATAAAAACACAGTTTTATTGAATTCACAATATAGTAAGAACCCTCACAGGTCCTGTAGTATACAGACAGTATAAAACAGACACACGACAGGTTAATTATTCAATGCCCACACAGGTCCAGCATAACATGAAGGTACAGACAGTATATACTGACACAGGTCAGGCAAGAGGAGTAAGTTCCCAGGACTCCGGTACTGCAGGAGTTAAAGTTCATCAATGATGGTAAACAGTCCCATGTGTGAAGGTACTGGAATAGCACTTTTACCAAGCTCCAGATCGCCCAAGGTCAGCAAATAAACGTGAACTGCCAGAGCTCAACAGAGGTAGTAATGAGCACTGCTGGAGCAATAACGGAGGCAGCCACTTGCAATCGGAATAGCAGTAACAGAGGTTAAGCCAATGGCAACTACCAGAGCAATCACGGATGCACACACTTGCAACCGGTATGACAGTAATGGAGGACTAGGCCAAAGGTGTACTGCCGAAGCAGTAACTGAGACAACACTGGCAGCCTGCAGGAGCAGTAATGGAGGACAGGCCAATGGCGACTACTGGAGCAATCACGGAGGCACACACTTGCAACCGGTATGACAGTAACGGAGGACTAGGCCAAAGGCGCACTGCTGGAGCAGTAACTGAGACAGCACTGACAACCTGCAGGAGCAGTAACAGAGGACAAGCCAATGGCGACTACCGGAGCAATCACGGAGGCACACACTTGCAACTGGTATGACAGTAACGGAGGACTAGGCCAAAGGCGCACTGCCGGAGCAGTAACTGAGACAATACTGGCAACCTGCAGGAGCAGTAATGGAGGACATGCCAATGGCAACTACCGGAGTAATCACAGAGGCACACAGTTGCAACAGGTATGACAGTAACAGAGGACTAGGCCAAAGGCACACTGCCGGAGCAGTAACTGAGACAACACTGGCAACCTGCAGGAGGAGTAACAGAGGACAAGCCAAGCAACCGGATTGTCTGCTGACTAAGAATGTTGCCAAGGCGACAATAACTGAAGAAACAGGAACGTAGATCAAGCCGGGTCGGTACACAGGAACAGGAACGTCAGCCAGGCAGGGTCAGAACACAGGAGCAGGAACTTCAGCTGGTCCGGGTCGGTACACAGGAGCAGGAACGTCAGCCAGGCCGGGTCGGTACACAGGAGCAGTCACTGAAGAGAAGTCAGGCAATCCATGTCAGTACACAGGAGCAGGAACTGAATAGTAGTCAGGCAGGCCAAGTCGGTACACTGGGAACACTGAGCAGTAAGTTAGCACTGGTACAGGAACACCATGAAAGGGCACCGTGTGGGTGCAGGAGCCCAGTATATAAAGGCCATACTGGGCGGGCTCAACACAGGGCAACCAATGAGAGCATTACATAGGATAACTGACAGGAAAACAATAACAAGGGAGCACGGGCACCATGATACACTGACAGTAGGCACAGGCAGCTGACCTGTCCTGCTCTCACTACTACCCTCTTCTTCCTCCCATGAGATTCATTTCCGAAAGATCCCTAGGGGAGATTTAGGAGGACTGGCCAGAATTGGATCTGTAATGGTCACTTCCTCTTCAGACTCACTGGACATATAAGGTTCCTTCCAGCCCCTCCATTTACCATTTGTAAACTTGTTCATAGTGATAGCAGTCACAATGGGCATCTCCTGTCTCAATTTTGCTACAAATATCACAGCACAACAGCACAGCACCCTTCTCTTACTCTGAAGCTGCTTGTGTTTCACTTCTTGGAAAATGGCATACTTTTATAGAGAAAATATGAAAAACACATTATTAAAGGGGTGAAAACTTTCTATCCATTGAAGGTGAGACACAAATCATTTTTGTACAGCTTCAGCAACCACAGCTGCAGTCAGTTTTTGTAGTATGACTTTGCTACCAGCACAAACACATGCACTTCTCCTACTCCTTTCCCCATGTATCTGCCTCTTGCACTTTGGTGAACATAATGAAAATAGTGTTTATTTTTACTGTAAAGTAAATGACAGTTGGCTGTTAGCATGTGGAATTATGTATTGTCCATCTGAAAATAATATATAATGTGTGTCTCTGACATTGTCAATCTCCGTCATAAATCAAGTCATGGATCTCCTGCCTGGCCCCTTCATCTATCAGCCAAAATGCATTTTTCTTTGTTTTTTTTAACTGTAACTCTCTGTTACTGTCTACCAAAAGCAACTACAATTCCCCCATTGGTTTCAGCCAATTGATCTCTGAATATGGGGTACGTAAGGAGAAAGGAAAGTTAAATAGATAGATAAATAGCCAGTCAGTCTGCCTCATCATCCATGTACTCTTTTTCTGCCTGCCTCTTCAGCCACTTTCTCTTTCTCTCCTAACTTGACTGCAGTGTTAACTTTTACAATATAGTACAGGATGAGTACAGACCTGTTAGCTTCAGAATCAACAGCATGCTGTAAAGGATAAAGCTTGCTGCCCATCAGCTGCTACAGGCAATCAGCACTACTACACCTCAGTATATTCTTGTCCCTCTTGTTCTTGCTAATGTAGGAGTGAGAGTGTGTTAGTACAAAAATGAGGTAAACATTCCCCTGCCATTTTTTCTTGTATGTATTATGTATTTGTGTCTTTTTACTAAGGATGAGTCACTCACTCAGTCTCATCAGAGGCTCATCCAGCTCAGGTAGGAACTTGGATCACAAACCTGCCTAACTGTCACTGATCAGTGAAATAGTTCAGTGATGAGTGGTATGGGGTAGGCATTCTTGGACATCAATTTATTTAGTCCATGATAATCAATGCACGGCCTTAACTCTCCACTCTTCTTTTTAACAAAGAAGAACCCAGCTCCAGCAGGCGAGGTAGACTTTCTAATGATCCCTCTTTTAGGGTATCCTCAATGTATTCCTCCATAGCACAATTTTGTTCGCAGGAAAGTGGGTATGTACATCCCCTAGGGTGCACCACCCCTGGGGGCAAATCAATGGCACAATCGTATGCCCTGTGCTGGGGCAAGGTGCTAGCCTCTCCCTTACTAAAAACGTCACTGAATTGGTGGTATTTGGCTGGCATGGAGGGAGAGGCACACAGGATCTTATTTTTTCTTGTATGTATTATGTATTTGTGTCTTTTTACTAAGGATGAGTCACTCACTCAGTCTCATCAGAGGCTCATCAGGTAGGAACTTGGATCACAAACCTGCCTAACTGTCACTGATCAGTGAAATAAGTCTATCTATCTATCTATCTATCTATCTATCTATCTATCTATCTATCTATCTATTTTTACTTTCCTTTCTCCTTTCATACCCCCACACTCAGAGACCAATTGGCTGACACCAATACACTTATCAAACATCTATCTCTCTCTTTTCCTATTTGCCTCTAGAATCAAAAAATCAGCTGATTTATCTCCCTCTCCCAAAGCACAGACAACATGCAGGACACAGACATTTCTTCTATAAGCATGGTGGTGATACAGGTAGGTAACTCCAAATTGTGGGGCAGGATACCTTATTATCATTTCTATAGAAAAATTGCACTTTTAGTGGTAATTGCCAGGGAAGTTTTATATTTGTGGTCAGGGCTTACAGCTGAGATATGCTGGGGTGATGGATGGTGTAGTGGGTTGCCGGCCCCTGGGCCTACTGGGGCCCCCCAGGGGTGCGTTGATGTGGTTAACCTGTAAGAGGACCAACCTGTATGAAAACCCCTGAAAGAAGGGGAGGGGTATATGGGGGGGATCAAAGTGAATTGAGCTCCATTGGGAAGGGCTGCTGCCCATATTTAAGGGCTTGCAGCCCCTCGCACAAATACAGGTGTAGCAGCTTTAACTTGTGGTCAGGGCTTACAGCTGAGATATGCTGATGTGATGGATGGTGTAGTGGGTTGCCGGCCCCTGGGCCTATCGGGGCCCCCCAGGGTTGTGTCGATGTGGTTAACCTGTAAGAGGCCAAAAAGGAATGAGGCAAAATGACCAGTTAGCATTTGTTGTGAACAATCATGATTAGCCAGAGATACTAGTGCGTGTTGAATTTCAGAACGTGGTTCAGGAATGTAACGTGTATAGCATGAAGAACGCCAGCGGCCCAATTTCTGAATTATGTGGGCTGGAACGCCGTTATTGGAGGCTGCGGAAGCGGCACCAATTCTAAAAGAATGGCCGGTGTAATGATCTGGGTTGAGACCCAAACATGTGAAAATGATGCAAAGATATTTGCTGAAGTTACTGGTTGAGAGAGGTCCGTCGGGTAGAGGCAGCAGTGGGCTACTGTCGGAAGGGGTGAGATAGACTGGGCTAGTGCTTGGAGGTCCAGCATGGGGCATCATCTGTCATGGGTGGGATAGAAAGGTAACTTTATGCCTTTTTTGATGTGGTCGGTTATGGAGGAAGGAAGGAGCAAAATGCAATGGTTATGATGAAAGGTCAGTAGGTTTTTGCTCAAATAGATTGAGGAGCTGTTCTTAATGGTGATTTTCCCCAGTCTTAAGAAGCCGAAAAAAGCCAGATTGACGGCTGCCAGGAGTGTGATATTAGTCTGAGAGTAGAATGGGTTGGATTGAAGGAAGTCGTATATTTTTTTAAATATAGCGCCTGTGATGGATAGGCGAGTTAGTGATGGGTGAGGGTGACTTTTAAAGAGTCCCTTGAGAAAGGTTTTTATCCTATAATTGAAGGATACAGAAGGAGAATGAGGGTATTGAATGGCTAGGTGGTGCTGAATGCCTGCGATATACAATTTGATGGAAGAAGGGCTTAAGTGGAGAGTGTCGTGGCAGTGGGTAGCGAAGGCTAAGATGTGGTCAATGGCAGGTGGAGCAGGGATGTCAAATTTGCGGCAAAAATTGGTAAACAAATGCCAGACGTGGAGGTAATTCCGACGTGTGCTGCTAGCGAGACCACCTTGGATGAAAAAGGAAGCTCTTGAAAGAAGATGATTTAATCCAGGATGAGATCTTGGTAGGCTGGAACTTTGGTGGGGAACTGGTTGGCTGTGGGGTGTAGCTGGAAATAAACCTGTGGGATCAAACATGAAAGAGCGTCAGCCTTGCGATTGAGTTGACCTGGAATAAATGTGCTGTGGATTATAAATTTGTACTTTAATGCTAACCAAGTGAGTCTCCTTAAAAAATTCATGATAGGAGGGGAGTGTGATCTACCTTTGAAAAGGATCTGAGAAGTGGCCATGTTGTCAGTGTAAAAAATGACCACCTGACCTGACCAGCCGCTGCCCCACACCGCCGCCACACTGGATAAATCTCCAGCAGGGGGGAACTAGCCAAGAGCCGTGGTGTGGCGCAAATCTCGGGAGGCCAGGGTTCCGAGAAACAAGCGTCACCGCAAATGCCTGCAAAACCCTGGCCTGCCGACGCGTCCGTGTAGGCCGCCGGTGAGGAGCTGGAAGGTGAAGGAGGGAACATGGAATGGCCGTTCCATGAGGAAAGAAACTTCTCCCACATGACTAGGTTACGGCGTGCCGGGGGGGTCAAGTGTGATATTGCGGTCAGTTTCTGTGGTGTGAGAGAGAAGGGTGATGAGGTATGAAGTGAAAGGGCGACCTTGAGGTATGATGCAAGATGCGAAGGAAAAATGGCCTAGGACTGATTGTAACTGGGTCCGTGATAGGGATGGAGAGTCTAATGTCTCTCTAATGATGGCTAGGATGCATGTGTTTTTTTCCGTAGGTAAACTAGATGTGAAAGTGTGTGAATTGAGTGTGATGCCTAGAAAGTCAATGGAAGTGGAGGGACCGAAGGTCTTACTATACGCCACTGGGATACCTAGTTCCTGAAAGAGAAGTAAGAGTTTGTGGAGACTGGAGGGGGCTCTTGGCAGGGTTCGATGAGCAAAAAGTCATCCAAGTAATGAATGATGCCTGGGCATTTACAGTGATTCTTTAGGAGCCAAACCAGGACCTGTGCAAAGATGTCGAAGATCTTGGGGCTACTCTTAGCCCCGAAGGTCAGTCGAGTAGAAAAATAGTATTGATTTTTCCAACAGAATCCCTGTAAATGCCACAATGAGGGGTGTACCGGTAGTAATTTGAATGCGTCAGAGATGTCAGTTTTGGACTTCCAGCAGTCTCTGCCTCAGGAAGAGATGAGACTGATGGCATCATCGATGCTGGCATATTTTAGTGAGAACTCAGAGGAGGGGATGAGGGAATTGTAACTGGCCTGATTTGAGGAATGTGGGGCTGCGAAGTCGATGATGAGTCTTTTGTTATTAGAGAATTTTTTGGTGGCGATGCCTAGGGGGTTAATCCGCCAGGTGGAAAAAGGTGGTGAGCGGAATGGGCCCAGTAAAAAACCTTTGGAAAATTCTGCTGCAATGAGGGAGGAGACAGTGTTGGGATCGTTCAGGGCGGACTGTAAGTTAGGGCACTCTAAGGATTCAGTGGAGCATGCGATGATGCCAGTGTGAAAACCCTTGGACAGCCCGTTGAGGATATATGTGGTGATGTGCTGATCTGGGTGGGTGGAAATAAGAGACTGGAGAGCTTTGATATTCACAGGACCTAGTAATTTATTCTTGCTTAAACGAGGACAGATATTGCGTGGGTGAGAACGACTGCAAGTAATACAAATATGTAGCATGTGGCAGCTACTGAAAAAACAACCATTAAAATTAAAATTGTTACAAATTGGTGAATTGCCGTGGTAGTAGATAGGGCGCTCCGTCTTGTCCCTAGCTGGGGTGGTGGCGGGAGCGATTTGATTGGATGAGGTAGAGGGCGGGTTGGAGGGCTGAGGTTGGGTGGGTGGTGTGTCAGTGGCGTTAGGGCAGAGGTTGCTAGTGTGGTTGGCCGATTGACAGATGTTGCAAGTAATGCTTTTAAGCCTGGCGAAATGTCTGCAAAATGATTCGTGGTCTAGTATGCTCCAGTCAACGGTGTAATTGAATTGGGTGCCGGCCGTGGCAGCTTTGGAGGCAAAGGATTTGTGGTATTCGAAGAAAGAGTAGCCCCCATACTTGGTTTCCAAATCTACGATTGTGTATAAATAATGATCAAGTTCCTGGCGCCTATGAGGAAAAGCGGAGCACAAAACATCCCGGTAAATACTGAATGCGAGGACGAACTCGGCCACGGTGAGTTTCCTGGACAGATGAGTGTCCTTGGATTTGAGAGTGAATGAGACGTCCCCGCAATTGACTGTTCTGTTCTCCGCTAAATCCTGTGAGGCGATCAGGAATGAAACCAAGTTGACGTGTTTCCCTTCTATGATGTTGCGGCGAAGGTGTTGAGGAATCATGTGGGCTGGTGAGACCCTGGGTGAAGGTCCTACAGGATTACTAGTGACGGGGTTACCTTCCGGTGTTGAAGGTGACGCTCTGTTTTTGATGACGGTTTCGACCGCCACCATCCTCCCCTGCATGTCCACCATAGAGGAACTAAGACCAGTGAGGAGTTGAGTGATATGTTCTAACTGTGGATGCAGGCTGGATGAATGTGTAGAGGCTGATGATGAAGGGGGGGGGATGGTGAAGGCGAGGAGTGTAGGGGGTGGAGGTAGAAGGAAACAGAGGCCTGAACAGTTCAGCTTTTCTGGCCGACGAGGAGTGAGGGATGTTTCTCCTGGCCAGTTCCTCAATGAGAGTCGGGATAGTCCAGTCCCTGAGATTGGGACCGCGTTGATGGGGAATGGCAGGAGCGTCTTGATCTTGGGCTTGGGATCCTGATTGATCTTGCTGCTGCTCAGAGTACGCCATGCTGTGAGGATGGGAATCTAAAAGGGAATGAAAGTTAGACTAGTAAGGTGGGGGACCCGGGTGGTGAGGGGGCCAAGGAGGGGAGGTGTAAAGGGGGGGGTGTAAGTGGGGACTTACCGTGACTGTGAGAAGTCAAGTGCAACAAGGGGAATGAAGTAGCCTTCGGCCTCTGTGAGGAGGTAAGGCGGTTATGGTCTCTTGGGTGTAGGGGAAACAACCTTTGGCCTCTGTGACAAGGTAAGGAGGTACCCTAGAAAAAAGGTAAGGTAACCCTGGCCTTTGATGCTAGATGAGGAAAAACCTTCGGCCTCTGTGATGAGGTAAGGATACGTGACCCCTTGACACTGAGAGAGAGAGACTGATCCTTCAGCCTCGTAAGAGGTAAGGGTCAGTAACCATCGGAATTCCAAGTACCTTGACCTTGGTGAAGAGGTTGGTGCAGCTACGGCTGTGGAGAGAATTGTGCTAATGACCTTCGGCCGCGTTGAGGAGGTAAGGTGAGGCAGAAGTGTGAGGTAGTATGCAAGGGAAAGAGTGAGTGGAGGTCCTTATGGAATGGATATCTATGAAAAATAACCACAATGAGCGAAGGACAAACAGGAAGGGAAGAAAGGGGGGGAGGGTTCGTATTCCTGGAGGATTTGGATGAGAGGAACCCAGTGGTCACCTAGTTGGGTAGGATGACTGGTGGAATGGATCTATGAGCAGATGCCTAGGAAAAATAGACATGAGCATAAAGGATAAAAACATGATATCATGTGAACAGGAAGGTGGTTACCTGGTATGAAGGTTAGAGAGCTGTGAGCTGAATTCCTGAGATGCTGGAGCCGCCTGGAGGAACATGCCATTGATGAAGCACTGAATGAGGCGGTCGAGAGAACAGAGGGGGGCGGGAGGGGAGTCAACCTACCTGCTAGATGACAATAGCCATGAGGAAGCTTGGCAGTAGGCTGAGGAGACAAAGAGAGTTTTTTTGTTGTTTTTTTTGGGGGGAGTGCGTGTATATGTGAAAAAGTGGCTGCCGGAAGGAAGGGGAGGTAAGTGGTGGGAGAGAAAGATGATGTGTAGCACTGAAGACAACCTGTGTGCCAGTATAGCTCTATGGTGAATGAAACAAGTGCTGGAAACCAAAGAGGTCCCCAAATGTGAGGAACCCTCTAGCTGGAAGGGTTGATTTAAAATATGATGCATGTGTTGTAATTTCCCAGTGATGTGATGTGGTGAATGGCCTTGGGTAAACGGGTGTGTTTTTTTTTTTTTTTTTTTTGATGGGATGCAGGACTGAAATGGCTGGAGACCTGAGGCGGCGATCGTGTGAAAAGAAGGGGGGGAGACGGGATGACATCGGGGAGAGAAAGGTGACTGCAGTATCGGAGACTAAAATGTGGAGCGGAAGCCACAGCGGGAAGGAAAAGGAGGGGGAGAGAGAAAAGCGGTAGTGTAGGAAGCTACCGGAAAGACAAGTGATGTATGCTTGAGGAGTGAATAGGGGCTGGCGGCCAATCAAGTAGCGGAAGAGATGAGAGAGTGTGAGGACTGGGCCGAAATAAGAGCGGGGAAGGAGACTGATGGTGAACGGAGGAGGCAGGGTAGGAATAAAAGGTTGATTAAGTAGCTGGGGAAGGAACCGATGGTGGATGGAGGAGGCGGGGTAGGGACAAAAGGTTTTAAGGTAGCCGGGGAAAGAACTGATGTTGAACGGGTTAACAGGATGATGTGTGAAAGAGACAGACGGGTGGGTGGCAATGTGCAGTGTTAATATCGGACAGATGAGGGGAGGGGGGGAGAGATTAGAGACTTACTAGAGGTGAGGTATGGAGGGAGAGCTGAATAGTGAGACGTGTGCTGAATAGCGAGACGTGCGCTGAATAGCGAGACGTGCGCTGAATAGCGAGACGTGGAGAAATCCAGAGTTGACGTTCATCGGATGCTCAACGTGAATTGAGCTCCAGTGGGAAGGGCTGCTGCCCGTATTTAAGGGTTTGCAGCCCCTCCCACAAATACAAGTGTAGCACCTTTAACTTAGTATGTTTCTCTTCTCAGTTGAAAAGTTTTGCCTGAGCCTTATATCAATCAAAAATGACCCTTGATTCTTCCAGCATTAGCAGGATTTTTCCACTAGTCTAATAGCCTGGATTAAAAAAGAACTATTAAAAAATACCCTAGGAAAGTGCAGTAGACAAGTATGAAATTATGCTGTTCTACTTTGGGTCAGACTAGTAGCTTTTCCCTCATGACTTCTTTCTCAGGTGAACCTCACTGATATTTTTCACTATGTCCAAAAACAGAAAACTCAAAATAAAAACTCAAAAGAAAAGGAATATTTCATAGTTTTTGGGGATTTAGTGATGACACAGATCATGGAAAGACCCCACAACATCATCGAAAACGTATTCACAAACAGAAATTTTGAAAGGAGAGGGAAGAATATCTATTTCCCATAGTAACTCATGAAAAATTCACAGCATAGGAGAAGGAAATAACACAGAGGTTTAGCTCTCTGCTCAATAATTATTTGCCTCTAGCTATAGAGCATCACAATATGAACAGTGATGCACCTAGATGAAAAATTAACAGACAGCAAATTACGGAAGCATGCCAAGGCAATTGTACTGAGGGTCCTGCTCAGAATGTTAAAAAGGAAAGTGTGTCGCGGAGCAGTCACGCGCAGCAGAGACTGCCCGCACTGCGGCTGATACAGAGCTGGACGCTCCTTCCTTTGAATAACAATGTCTAGGATCCGTTTTAACTAGCATGTCCCTTAAATTAGCTCCCCTTCTGTAAGCCATCATAGGGGTCTCACTAAAGATGGGGGGTAATGACCGATCCTTCTCCAGCAAGTGCCAATGTTTTTTCATGGCCTCCTGTATTCTATATGAAGCTGGAGTGTATTTGGTGGTAAAAATCAATCTTTGTGTAGATTCGACCTTAGCAGATTGTTTAAGTAGATCATCCTGTGTGTACTTCAATGCTCTCTCCATATGTATGGATAATTCTTCCTCACTGTATCCTCTTTGAACATGTCTGTCTTTAAATTCCATTAGCTGTTGGTTTCCTTTGTCCGGATTACTGTTATTCCTGAGAATACGAATCATTTGAGAATAAGGAACAGATTGTATTGTATGTTTTGGGTGACAGCTAGTTCTGTGTAAAATGGTATTTCTATCTGTTCCCTTTCTAAAGTTGGTAGTGCATATTTGCCCATTGTTCTTAAAAATTGTAACATCCAAAAAGTCAATAGATACCTTACTATATGTCAAGGTGAATTTAATTGGGGAATCCATGTCATTCAATTCCTTTACCGCTTGTAGTAATGAGGCCTCATCATCAATCCAAATTAAAAATAAATCATCAATATAGCGGTAGTAACATATCATATGTTGTTGCCACCTTGGCAGCTTCATATAGAATACAGGAGGCCATGAAAAAACATTGGCACTTGCTGGAGAAGGATCGGTCATTACCCCCCATCTTTCGTGAGACCCCTATGATGGCTTACAGAGGGGGAGCTAATTTAAGGGACATGCTAGTTAAAACCGATCCTAGACATTGTTATTCAATAGAGAATCAATGTTGGTTAACGCGAAAAAAAGAAAAAGGTGGCTGTTTCAAATGCTTAAATTGTACTACATGTAAAAATATGATCACTGGTACCACCTTTAAGGATCCACGATATGGTAAAGACATCATTATTAAACAAAGACTAATTTGTACCTCAACATACATTATTTACTTCATCAGATGCCCCTGTTCCCTATTATATACTGGAAAGACTACCACTTTGTTTAGAGACAGGATGGCAAACCATAGGAAGACTATTAGAGATGCCCTCACTATAGGGACATCAGATAAACCTGTGGCACGTCACTTTGCCCAATTTAAACATACTGTGACATCTATGCAATGCATGATTATAGATCAAGAAGCTGTTCCTCCAAGAGGGGGCGACAGAGGGAAATTACTCCTACAACGTGAAGTACAATGGATAAGAAGACTTAATACAATGGCACCGGGAGGTCTGAATGAGAACCTCTCCTATTGATGTTTCCTATGAAGTTTTATGCCAAGCAGGATAGGCTTCCCTGGGAATTAAGACTAATACCTGTTCTAATCCACATTGGTGGAGACAGATGATGGAACCCCTACATATATGGATGCTGATACAGGGAGGGCCACTCTAATCCACCGTAGGTGGAGGTGGTTGGAATCCCGATTTTCTTCAATATTGAGATTAACTGCAGATATTGTGGACCGATCGATGAACCAGGTACTGTTTATATTATGCTCTAGATTTGGCAACATTGAGATTGGAACTCGATTGATTTGACACACACCTGCTAGGACTTGGAGTGGAAAAATGTGATTGATGGGTGTGTGTGGAGGTAGCGTATCTCTGCATAAGGGATGCGGACCCCACACGGTAGCCCACTATCTGAAATATAGCCGGTAGAGGTGATGGCGATTGTGACAGGACGGGGTCGGGCAGCACCGGTCGGATCCCGCATGTTATATGTCTGCCTTTTTCCTCCTGGCACCACTGGTCTGATTATGGGGTGTGTGTCCACATTTATATGTTCTCTCATGTACCATGATTTATAGACATCTAACGGTTCGTGGACATATAACATCGAAATCCGTATGATATGCAACAAAAATGTACAATATTTGCAGTATATCAGACAGAATTGCTGCTCGTGATATGGACATAGTTTTCAGTCATAGTTAACACTAATGTATTAGTCCTACGTAAGGTAACAAGGTGATGGCAACAACGAGGTTGCAAAGTTTAGACCGAGCTGTTGCAAAATGGATAGATTTATTATATTCAACTATGGTACACATTCCCTTAGGGTTATCCTTATGCCTCTCTCTAACCTATACTATAATATGTAACACATTTTCTAGTTCCAAGCAGAAGCGATATGATGGTGTCATTACTATTGGAGCAGGTGGGGTCAGTGGTAATGGCAAGACCTTGACTGACCTCAATTGAACCTTGCAATGGGGGCTTGATAATTAGATTTAAGATTATGATTTCCATAATTATGAACTAGGAATTAGATAATTTGAAGATAAAGGACTATGAGAGCAGTGTTGGATTGAAAAATGTGAACACATTTGATGCTTTGCAATGTACGGGAGTCCCACACACATGACTGATCAATAGCGTGAGGTTAATTGAGGTGATATCCTCTGGACCCTGATTTTAATTTATTTTAATATGTTTTTGGACACGGAAAGTCTTTGACTTCCCTGTGGGTGAGGACATAACATGGATTATGTATTTTTTATGTATTTTCATCATAGGGTTTATGTGGAATTCCATTGGATGTTTTTTAGGTCACTGGGTATTTATAGGGGGATGGGGATGGCGTCTTGATAAAGATCCATGTGAGGATCGAAACGTTGACCACTGAATACAGCTACTGAGAAAAAGCTTGTCTGAAGTCCTGTGAGTGCTGATTTCTTCTGTTGTGATTATATATATATATATATTAGCAATGTGGGACGGCGCTGCCCGTCAGGCTATATAGGGAATTAATGCACACACACAGATGCAAGACACACACACAGAGACGCACACGCAAATGCACACGCATGCACTGAGATGCATAAAGAGCGACACAGTCATACACGCATACATGCAGTGCACAACATGCAGACACACAGAGTGTGATACAGACATGTAACACACACAGTGAGGAACACACAGGCACACACAGAGACACACACACACCCAGAAGTGAGTCATAAGGGCGTGACTTATGTGTCATTGTAATGAGTTTGTGTATGTACTTATGCCTCACTGTGGCATTCATTCATATAGTTGAAATGCATGTGGTAATTGCACATACTATGGTAGAAGGAGGATCATGCTGGCACCTTGGGAGTGAGTGAGTGTGAGTGAGACTATGGTGGAAGTTGGATCGTGCTGGCTCCCGGGGTGTGAGTGTGAGTGAGTGCGTGTGAGTGCGAGAGTGAGTGATTGCATGTGATTGCATGTGAGTGATTGCGTGAGTGTGTTAGAGAGTGTGTGTGATTGAGTGTGTGTGATTGAGTGAGAGTGTGTGAGTAAGAGTGTGTGAGTGAGAGTTTAAGTGTGTGATTGAGTGTGTGAATGAGTGAGAGTGTGTGTGTTATTGAGTGTGTGTGAGTGTGAGTGTGTGTGATTGAGTGTGTGAGAGTGTGTGTGTGTGTGAGTGTATGTGTGAGTGTGTGTGAGAGTGTGTGAGTGAGAGAGTGTGAGTGTGTGAATTATTGTGAGCAAGAGAGTGTGAGTGTGTGAATTATTGTGAGTGTGTATGATTGAGTGTGTGTGAGAGTGTATGTGAGTGTGTGATTGTGTGAAAGTGTGTGCGTGTTTTTTGTCTGATGTGTTTTTGTCTGTGGTGTAGGAGTAAGTGGCAGCCATTTTGTTTTTTGAGTTACTTGGATAGTGGTGGGCGGGCTGGATAGTGGGGGCAGGCCAACTCCCTGCATGATTTAAACCACTCCCCTATTGAATCACCCAATGGGAGCAGTAACTCCTCCTTACTTAACCCTTTGAGTGTCAGGGGGATACGCAACGCATTGTTATCACAGTTATCTGTGGGAGGTGTCACAGTGTGTATGAAGGGTTACAATTATCTGTGGGAGGGGACACAGAGTGTATGGAGGGTTACAGTTATCTGTGGGAGGTGAAACAGTATGTTTCACCCCACATGATCCTGAGTGAGATTGTGTGTGGACCAGGAGAAGTTATTGATATCCCCAACTTCAGGAGCGAGTGGCAGCTATATTTTTTTTTGTCTGTTGGATAGTGGTGGGCGGGCTGGAGGAGGCAGGCCAACTCCCTGTATGATAAACATGCCCCCATTGAATCAACCAATGGGAGCAGTAAAGTCCCCATTGAATCACCCAATAGGAGTTGTGTCACCTAATGAGACATAAATTATGTAATGAGGCATTCTGTTCAATGTGTGTTTGTTTTCTGAGGAGGCATAAATTATGTTCTGTGTGTGAGGTACCATAAATTATGCAGTGAGGCTTATTCTTTTATATATATATATATATATATATATATATATATATATATATATATATATATATATATATATATGAAAGACAAGGTATGAATAGATTGTAATGTGGCTAGCATTTAAAATGAGTAAAGGATATGCGCTCTAAAAATGTTGTCTACAAGTGAAAATCTGTGTTTAAAAAGGAAATGTTATGCCAACAGCAATACTTGTCTCAGAAAGGCATAAAGATTGTTGAAATGGCCATACTACTTGTGTCAAGTATGAATTGCATGTATAAGTACTTTCACTAATTACATATCTGTTTTCCTATACAGATATATTAATAGACACCCATGAGAACAGGCCTTCAGCACCATCGCTATAGCTGTCATAAAGAAAAGATTTCATAGTATTTCATAGTCCGTTTCATAGTGATTTCATAGTACGTCACTGCCTAGATGAAGAGGAATGTCATGCCCAGAAATAATCATATACTACTCACCAATTGCAATATACAGTGCAAATCATCCATTTAGGTCTGCAAAATCACTTTGTATGTTTTTTTTTTGCACATTGTCTTCTGTGTTTTTCCCATTACCCATCCTCTTGCACTGAAAACTGTCATGTTGTTTGGACACCTCAAAATTGTAAAGATAGTGCAAAGCCATTCAGTTTCTACAAGGAACGGTAAGTTGGGGTATCATGAGCCTCTACACATAAATTGATATTATATTGGGCATGAGAGCTAGTGTTTATTTCCCAAGAATTTTATTAGGGTCAAATATTAAGTTTAAAACAAAAGAGGATGAAAATTAGAACAATAGGTTATGTGCTAAGCAATTTAGATCCCAGTGGTGGCATTGAGATATACAGAACCCATAATTATTTATTAACTCTTCCTTCCCCCAAATCAATTGGTGGGTAGGATCAGTAGGTACCCCCTTTAGCAATTTAGCTCACATGACAGTGGCATGTGATAGGGATTTACATGGTGCTTTGATCCCATAATTAATAAACATTATATCTCAGAAGGTGGGGAGGAAAGGGTGTCATTTATACATTTGGTGCAGTTGTTTTGTATCATTTGAGTCTCTCCTTGTCACCCTTTGTTTTGATGTGTAACCAATTATTTTACATACCTAAAGGAGAAAAAACACTTCCTAGTAGTAACCTACAGTTACTTTATTGCCAGAAATTACAAAATGGCCCCTAGAAATTTGTCCCCTACTTCTTGGTTGAAGAGATACCTTCAGTTCGTTCTGGATATCATTTCAATGAAACGACCATTGCTGGCAGATTACTCAAACAGAAGCAGGAAGAGTGTAGCCTTCTTAACCCTTCAAGTTCCAGAGGGGTGTGCAATGCATTGTGAAGCGATAACCATACAGTGGGTTGAGTTTGTGTCATGTGGTCCTGCTAGCAACTGTCAAACGTAATATCACACAGACCATTAACTATGCTCACTGCACATGGTAATACTAACACTTAAAGTTCCAGAGGGGTGAGTAATGAATAGTTTCCCAATGCGTTATGCACCCCTCTGGTCTTTAAAGGGTCATGTAGACTCATTCACTAAATTCGAAAAAACATCCAATAACCATCATGTCTGCCTCCATGGACATGACATTTAAAACTGATTGAAGATGTTATCTCCTGTAACAAGACAGAAGAGCAAAATTCATAGGGACCACTAGCATTTTCTCCCCATAATAAATTAATTGGGGGGTTATTAGTAGGAGTTAATTGTGACTTAAGGTTACAGTGTTACAACTGATTAGCATCAGCACTTGTTCCCTTTGCAGGGAAATGTTTCCAATGCCTCTCATCCCTTCAAATCTGAATAGTGGGTGCTTTTTGTTTCTGCAGTCAAACATTGCATTATTGTACTCAGGACCGTATGTAACACCAAGGGGTGGGTGAAAAATGAGAAAGATTTCCTTATGACTTTTCCCCGAAAAATGGACAATTTTTCTCTTTTTTTCACAAATTCATTCTCTTTTTCTCCAGTGCAAAATGTTCCTCCTTTTCACCTATTCCAGCAAATTTCTTGTCTGTTCAACACATTTTTCTCCTATTCCAACTTATTTTCACCTAGGTTTCCTATGGTGCAACATTTCCAAGCACAATATTACTTCTTCTGAGGGCTGTAGTGGAGAAATAAGTAGCTGGAAGTTGTGAGTCCTACAGCACTTCCTGATTAAGTGACACTGACACATATTCATGATGATGTCAAGTGATAAAAAAAATAAAGTACAACCTACATTGTGACAGATGTGTATAGTAGTGGTGGTGGAGGACTGGAGTGGTGTGATTGGTGGGACCTTGACAAACTGCATCCACCCCTGGGAGGAGAGGGATCATTATAATTTATTGTACATGCTGTAGCATTTGAACTAACACTTTACTCCCACATCCCTGTGCTGCTCCATCTTTTCCCATCCCCCCTGCCCCTGGTGGGTTTGCTGGACATTACTCAACTACTGTGTGCGTTTTTACTCTCTACAGTACTCAACTGATGGAGTGTGATGTCTTAGCCCTCAATAAAATTCTCAGTGTCGTCTGCTGTGTATCAGGTCTGCCTCAGACACAGAACTCATATCAGGCTCCCATTCTGTTGTCTGTCACCTAATATATATTTGTTTAATTGTTTATGTATTCATTTTTTAAAATTTTATTTTATTTATTTTTTTTTTTATATTGTCCACACTATCTTTTCACATTAGGGCCAAAAAAAAAATTATAACTAAAAAACAAAATCAACAACTTCTTTCCCAGCGCAGAGATAACAAAAGCAAAATCAGCAAGCAAGTTGGACCCCTCTGCCTGTGTCTAGCCAGTCACACCAAATCATAGGGTATTTGGTGTCAGCCTCCTTTCTCCCTTCTTCTCCCCCAGAGTGCCCACAGACTCCCAAATACAGAGAATAAATGTCATAACTAAAAGACTCCCTAAACTAAGCTACAATTCCCTATTATTTGCCTAGCTTCTTTAAAGGGATAGTAATGTTTCATAATAAAAACAGCTCTAATTAATCATCATAGTATTTGGACTTTGGAGAGTGTTATTTCAATTCTGTCAGAGTTGTAGTTCCAGAGTAATTCAATGACAAAGTGTCCCCCTCCCTCCCCTTTTACTGATGTCACACTGTTCAGCTTGAGCAGAAGGGAGGTGCCCAGGTAGACTGCAGAGAGGGACAATCTTCAATTAAGATAAAGGGAAAAACCTGAAAAGCTTGTCAAGGGGGGCAGGGATTTCATTGTTTTCATAGGAATAAGAGTGTCCCCTTCTGTTATCTGTCTGGTCTATGGACTGCATTCCACATCTGAGAAGAGATTGCTTACAGTAGGTAAAAGGGGCGGGAGGGGGAAACTTTGCTTGTGAATATCTCATAAACCATAAAGGTTTGAGAGATAAGACTTATATCATTCTTCATGTTTTTTTAATGCCTACAAAATAAAATAAAGTTAAAATGAAGTATTACTATCACTTTAACTGAAAAACGTGATGCTTTCTCCTCTCACAAACACAGAGTGGCATGCTGTGAGAGCCTGACACCCTTTTATATGGCTATAGAAAAGCAGAGAAAACTTTCATGTGGTTGGGAAGAAAATTTCTTCCCATTGATTTCAATGCAACGATCTAGGCGAAAAAATTGGGCAAAAGTTTTCTCGCATCCCTACTAACACCACAATATTTGGCTGCAGGAACATGAACCAGCCATCACTCAAGTCTGAAGGTAAGAGCAGAACAACTCCTTGCAAACGTTTTGAGCCCCAGTGCAAATAGGTTCTTAAACAGTTCAGTTCTGATCTATTAAATAGACACATATGTCCAATGATATATGTGAATGTGAGACAGTATATAACTGTATTCTCTAGCATGGAGTTAATAATTGAATGACAGAGAATCCAAGACAGAGAGCTGGAGGAGAAAAATCATTGATTCTTAAAGCAGTGGGATGAACCTCTGAACAGTTTCATTTCTTACTAGTTAAAGATCAAGCCAATGAAAAATGAATTCCCATTTGCAACAAAAATGAAACTGCGATGGTGTGAAGATGGATGTACAGAAGCTCATTTAAATCTGTAATAAAGGTTGAGAAATAAACTCATTCTGACCCCCCTCCACAACTGGCTGTTCTTTCACCGAGGAACTGTGAAATCATTCTAAATCTCCTGAATTTGCCATAGAGTCTAGGGGAAGGGGTATATCAAATTCTTAAGTTTCAGTTAATATACAGCTGCTGAGCGAGATGTTGGGAGATGTTTGAGAATGTGGTGGGAACCTTCCTGTAAAACAAGCTTGGACAACTAAGATTAATAGTATGATTTCTTTCCAGCCATGGCTATCTATGATCGCTTGCCAGAATCTATCATTTAACCATTCCTCATGGGAGAGATACAGCTGGGAAACCATATGTAATTCTCAATGCCTAGAAGGGTTGCTGTCCTGCATCTTCATATTGGACTAATGAGAAGATGCTTATGGCCTTACGTATAAAAGACACCTGGAGCAATTCTGGGGCAAACCATTTGCACCATATGTGTCAAAGAAAAGTTGCTATTGATCTTGATTGGCCTTTTAACCCCTTGAAGGTGTCCCTTTTAAACCAATGTGAATTTTGAAAATGTTTATTTGTCCCCTATGATGCACTTAGTTTGTCCCAGAATTGCTCCAGTTTGCTTTTACACACATTTTTTTTTCTTCAACCTAAAGAGCTGTAAATCTGAAGCAAACCAACTGCACTGTGAGGAAAGGGTTAGCTAAAAATTATCATTAAATTAAATTGGGTTTTTATCTCATTGAAAGATTGAGAGGTCTGAAGAGAATTGCAAAGAGATGAGTTGTTGACCTCTATAACATTCAAGGGGTTAAAATCCCTTTTAAATAGGGTTGCCAGACCTTCCCTTTAAAAAGGCTGGCAACACTATAGATAATTAATGATCATTTTTGGAAATTGCTTTAAACTCTATGTGTCAAGATACAGTGTGGTGGGCAACCAATGTGAGGGCTTGTGGGCCCAATGTGGCTCGTCTGACCCTAGGGTAAAGGCCAGCCTGAGATTTTTTTATATATTATTTTTACTTATTTAACCCTTTTAGTGCAAGGCGGTACACAGTGCATTGCTTTGCAATGTGATGTGTACCCCTCTGGCACTTAAATAGTTAACTTGCACAAATTAACTAGTAGTAGGTCTGTATTTTTCAATCCTCTGCCTGACAGTACAGTACAGTTTAAGAATAGATGTCTGTTAACCCTCTAAGTGCTGGAGGGGTACGGAATGCATTGCAAAGCAATGTATTCCATACTCCTCTGGCACTCAAAGAGTTAAATATCAGCATTGTCATATAAATAAATAAATCCATATATTTGAATTTCTGACAGGCTATAATTCACCATCATTATCAATTTAAAAAAAAAAAAAAATCACACTTATGGCTTTTAGATCATGTGGCCCATGACACCCCTGCTATAGAAGCACACTTATAGGGGATTATTATTGGGGGTATCAGTGTATTCCTTTATTAATGAAATCACAGATGGGTGGAGTACATTAACAATCATGTTTTGTTATTTTTTGTTTGCCTTTTGTCCTAGTTTGAATTATAGAGCTGAAAATGGGCCATCATCTACTAGTACTGTTTCATATCTCAGCTTGTGAAGTCCCAAATAATTAATATTTAAGATAAATCATTACTTTTACTTCCATCAGAAAGGATTGTGGGACTTTCATATTGAAAATGCGGACAGTGTGAATACATTTCCTCTATTCGCCTTTTTTCTGTGTTTTGTTATACACAAGGACAAAAGGTCAGGCATGTACAGAAGAAAACATATTCTGCTGCTACTGAATTGATTGGTGTCATTTACACAACAGAAGCTTAGGGAATGGGTTTGGATTTTCAAAACCATTGTGAGGTAGGGATCTGTCATCTGCAAGTATCAGTCACATACATGGTGTCAGTTTTACAAGGTTTTGAAAGATATATGTGGTCAGAAAAAAAAAATCAGGTGAAATTCTGTACCCAAGTTATAAATGCATTTTCAGAGAAGGTAAATGTGTCAGTAATGTACTCTATCTATAAACTGAATCATGGGTGTCTTTCCGTAATAAGTCCAGTGAAAAGATGTTCATGTTTCTGTGCTACATAATGAAAGATCTGAATCATTTACTTGTAAGATTTCACAAGGAATGAATGAATGAATGAATAAGTTTATTTATATAGCTCCACAAGTGTACGCAGCGCTTTACAATTTCAGGGGTTAAACAATACAGGGTTACAGGTGCTTTGTAGAGTGAAACATTGGGTGAGAGGTTCCTGCCCGAAAGCTTACAATCTAAAGTTTATCAAAACACCTTCTGTGTCATTTTTAGGGTGTTGTACCTTTGCATTGTTATTGTCTATTATTTATGAGTTTATTGTATTGTTCTACAAAATAAGCTCTTGCTTTACAAATAAATGCTAAATGGAAATTATGCCCATAGTAATAAGTGGAGCTATAAGTCTCTTGGATTATAGAGACTTATCTGTATGAAGGACACAGCTGGTAATGTGTCCTTACAGCAGTCATGAAAATCTATGAACTTTTTTGATTGGAGTCTAGATAATGATGATTATGATTATTATTCTAATTCTTATTTCATCTATTATTTATAAAGAACCATAATATTCAAAATGGGGATATATGATGCAATGCAAGAAACGCTCACATTGGATAAAGGCATTTTTGTGCGCAGATAGATTTTGCGCATGTTCTAATCCAGGAAGCTAAATACCGAACGCTTCTTGAATTGCACATAAAAAATTCCATTTTATGACAACAGTACACAGACATATAAATTCATTCGCAATAGCAGTTCTTGCATTAGGCGCATTCTCTATTCCACTCACACACTCAAGTATCGGTGAGTACTTGAAATATATACACACACACACATACATACAAACACCACCTCTTGATTCTTGATTCACCCCTTTTGCATCTTTCGCCCCCTCTTGATTTCCACCTTTTATTTCATTATTCCCCTCTTGAGCTCCCTCTTTTTGCCTTTGCTTTTTCTCTCCCTTTTGATGCTCCTTTGTCCCCCTCCTTGACTCCTGATCCCACCCTTTTGCCTCTCTCTCCCTCCTGATCCCCCCTCCTTTTGCCTCTTCTTGGCCCCCTCCTTTTGTCTCCTTATCCTTCCTCCTTTTGCCTCTTTTTTTTTCTCCCTTAGTCCCTTTTGCCTCTTTTTCTCCCTCTTGACCCCCCTCTCTGCCTCTTTCACCACCTGCTCTTCATGCCCCATCTTGCCTCTGTTGATCCCCCTTTTCCTGCCTTACCCTCCTCTGCCGGGTGCTCGCTGTTCTCTCACGGGCCCTGGCAGAGGTCAGGGTTGGAGTGTTGCCACAGTAACCCACAGCAACGCTCCAACGCTGCAGGAGGGAGAGAGGCGACTGGGGAGCATTGTGAGCAGCTCCCCGGGCTCCCTCTCTGCAGCACCGACCCTGACAGAGGGTATCGGTGCTGGCATCGGCCGCATTTGCACGAGTATGAGTACTCGCGCAAATGCTGGTATCTGCACCGATAAAGATACCAGTATTGGTATCGGTGCAACCCTACCTTATAGTGGTGATCAGAATAACGAAAGTGCAGTGGGAATACCCTTGTATTACTCAGCACAAGGATCCCTATAATTAGGGATGGGCGAAAAATTTTGCCTCAAACTGAAATCAGCAGAAAATGGCACTTTACGCTTGGCAAAAAATTTCCAGCGAAAAGTGCAGATTTTCAGCTTTTTCCTGCTTTTTTCGCCTAGCTCATTCCATTGAAATCAATGGAAATATTGAAGTTACACACAACACATAGAAAATATTATTTTATTTCCCAAAGGCATAGAATTAAAGGGGCATGAGGGTGTCTGTGTTGGTGAGGTGAGGGGAAAGAATCAGTTGAACAGGGAATGTATTTTTTTGGGGGTTGTTTACTGGGATTGCGGGGCAGTTAATACAAAATAAATCCTAAATACAATTAAAAAAACCCCATAAAACATGGTATAAAAGTGGTCTGAGGAGGGTGCCTGTGATGCTGAATGAATGAATCAGTTGAACAGGGAATTTGTTTTGGGGGGATTGCTTGACTGCTATGGGGGGGACAGTTAATAAAATAAATCAATAAAATATAATAAGAAATTTCTATGTAAAGTGAAAGAGACAGGAACTCCCTTACACAAGCTGCCACTGGGGTGGACTGATACCTGACTTGATAGAGTATTTTGTAGAGGATGATTTGTTAGATTTGTTGAACTTTGTTTGGCACAAGTCCTAAGGAAACATTGATTTGTAGGACTTAGGCTTGTGGAAACAAACCCCCAAAATTGTAAATTTTTTTTGTAGGACTATGTTTTTTTATTATTATATATTTTTTTCAAAGCACAAGCCCTGTGGAAAAAAGAATGTCCTACTGGCCTAATGCCAGCAGGTCATGTTGGCCAGTGGCCACTGACCATTGTCAATGTCCTCCTGAGTCTGAGTCCATAACTGTGGAATTTGCAACTGCTGTTCTTGATGCTGCTGCTGAGATGTGTAAGCAGCAGGATGATTAGGCAGCTGAAAGGGAATGTGATCAACAATAACAGTAACATGGGTGATGGATGATGAAGGTTCCACTTGCCACGACTATCTCCAATGATGCGCTTGAGGCAGTTACAGCACAATAAGTATCCTCCAGTCTATGTGGAGAAAAGAAGAAGTTGGCCAATAATTCTTCTCCACCTGCCCCTCCCCCAAAATCATGGGTGTGTTGTTATTAGAATAAAAATGTTTCCCTTGAGAGCAGGAACTGTGGTTCTCATCAGCAACTGCAATGTGCACAGTGTGTGGTAAATAACATCTGAGGACACAACTGTATCCAAACACCATGACACCAGAACCCAAGTACTGCCGCTGTCACTATACCCCTTATCCAGACACCACTAAGGACACATGACAACTTGCTGTTCCGTGCCAGCATCTTAGCATATTCTGCAGGATGGAATCTCCTCAGATGCTTGATGACCTGGTATTAATTCTCTTTCACCACACTTGCATGTGTGGTCAGTGCACCACACAGTGTGCAATGGGTACATCCTATCATCAACAGAGTGGCTACCATTTGGCAGGGGAGGTAATGATGAACGAGGTGGACTGGCAGAAGATGTAGTTGTTATCGTAGAGGAAGAAGGTGATGGTGATGGCAAGCTAGTTGTTTCAATCATCATGGAACTTCCAGTCTCTATCTGGGTTTCTCTATTCTTCCTCCTCTTTGATCTCTGCTTCACCTCTTGTTGCCTTTCTGGAGAGTCAGAGGGTACAGTAACTGCGGTGCTTGATTTCTGTAATGGGTGTTTGGCTTTAACATGTTTGACATAAATGTCATGGTGTCTATGTTTCATGTGTGATATCAGGGAGGTTGCACCAAGGTGTGTTCCCTCCTTTCCCCTTCTCACTGACTTTTTACAAATTGTGCACAGTGCCGTTGGTGATGACTGTACTGTGCCTGCCCCAAGAGAAAAATAGTGCCACACCCATGACTTCAGGGTGGAGGGAACAGGTGGAGAGGAATGGCCTCTTTCTTCTTGTCCTCCACATTCCCCTTCACTGTCGGTGCTGGCAGTGGATGATGTTGTGGCTCTTGCTATTACTGCCTCAAAATCAGCACTGCAACTAGAACCAAGAGTATTGCTGATGCTGGCAAGTTAAACCTGTCCTAGTCCCTCATCACTTGTTGACCTATTCTCACTATGTCCACCGTGGTCTTTGGCACACTAGCCTGCTCCTCAGCATCCTCCTGCCCTTGCAACTTAGAAGCAGCAGGAATTAGAGCAGTTGCAAATTCCACAGATTTCAAAAGCTGATTGCTAGTGGTGGTGGTGATGTTCATACTTATCCCTGTCTCCCATTCCTTCTCAGTTTCTGATAAAAAGGACATCAATGTCTCTTCCACCCAGTTTCTCTATCATCATCATCATCATCATCACCACCACCACCATCACTAGTGCTTACGTGCTGCTGTTACTGCTGCTGCTCTGTTACATATATCTCACTGCTTCTTGGAGGAGGTGAAGATGATGAACAATGTGACACTTGGCATTTCTTTTTGACTTGAAGATGGCAAACTGGCAGCAGTAGCAGCAGGCACAGGCAGCTCATCTGTGCTTCTGCTGGTGGTGGTGGTATTAATTCTAATCCTGCTCTACTCCAACATCAGTTCTAGCCTCTTCAGGATCATGTTCCACTTGGACACTGTAGTGAAGGGAAGGTGAGGAGGACTCCCAGAGTCAGAGAAATAGTGTTGGCTCTCTTGACTGCTATTCTGCACACTCTCAATTGGTTCCCTAGCCACTCACCTAACACTAGTCCCACCGGCTGCTTCACCATCACTGTTACTACTACTGCTAACACCATGCATGTCAAGTTCAACCCCAGTCACAGTCACTGTCACTAGTAATATGAGGATATTGATTACCCCCTCCTTCATTCCTAACACTAACAATCTGCTGGACCTTCTTAGTAGTAGTAGTAGTACTAGCACTGGCAGGACTGCTTGGGGATGGCAATTGTGACTTAGGGTCCACTGCTGTCACACTTGCATCATCTTCTCCTCCCCCCCCTCCTGAGTATTACAAGACACACTAGCAGCTTCAGCACTGGTGGCAACAGCTTCAACACTGGCATCAGGCACAGCACTGGTGGCACTGGCAACAGGGGCAGAATGTCTGACAGCAGGCACAGTATTGATGGCAGCAGGCTCAGCACTGACAGCAGGCATAGCACTAGTTGCAACAGAGGCAGCAGTCTGACAGCAGGCACAGCACTAATGGCAGCAGGAACAGCAATGGTGGAAGCAGGGGCGGCACGTCTAGCAGCAGGCACAGGCAGCTGACCTGTCCTGCTCACACTAGTACCCTTTTCTATTTCCCTTCCAATTCCCTTTTCTCCCTTCCTCCTCTTCCTCAGACTCAGTGGACGCAAAAGTGGATGCAACTGCTTCTATTGTGTTTGATTTCCACAAATATGTCATGTTTTTATAGCGAAAAGGCAAAAGCAACATAAATCAATGGGCGGAAACTTTCTAGCCATTGGAAAAATGGCAAAAAATTTTGACCAATGAGCGAAAAATGTGAACATTTTAATCACTAGTTTTAAAGCAGATTTTCCCATGAATAAGCGGACATCAACATGGGTTTCACAGAATTTCGCGTAGGAACACGGTGACAGATTTTGCCCACCCCTACCTATAATATAGCTTTTCATAGAAAAGTTTACTATTACTTTTAGTTAGGTCTCTTTCTTTCTCTCTCTTTCTTTCTCCTTTCCACTCTCTCAGTCATTGCACTTTATCCACAAATGGCTCTCTGATTTCCAAACTTTTGAACTTTGGCAAACTGAATTGCAAATGAACCTCTCATGAATTGTTTTTTTCGAACTGGAACTCAGTTGTAGTTTTCAGTTTTAGTTAATATTCTCATAAAGATATCTATCTGCTCTGTACCTCATTTATCATTAAAATGAAGCCAATCTAGTCAGTCTAGAAAAAAGAACTGCTGCTCTCTACTGCTCTTTGGCATGATCAGGTATTCCTTAATGATCAATCACATTTCCCTGCCTTGAATAAATGCCACCGTTCTGTGACACACACGCATGCATAAGTCCACCCCATAGATTCGGTAGATTTTACTTGTAATTGCTCGTCAATGAATGAGGAAGCACCAAATATAGTTCAGCCATTAGTGAGTTTGAAAAAAGTGTGCGTGGGAGGAAATCAAGGAATTTGCTTGCACATTCTGCCATTTGACATTTCATGATTTACTGTGTTTTATATATGTTGTTTTTTTCAGTTTTGTAGCAAGGTTTCTCTTTAGTCCCAGAAACAAAATTACACAAAAAACATAACTATCTTAGTTATTTTTGTGATACCATTGAAATATTGAAATCCATTATAAAAATTTGCTGGTATATTATTACATTGTTTGACCCAGGTTTCAACATATTTCATCTTCCCATGTCCTACAAATATCTCCAGATAAACAGCCTTATAAAACTCAAATGACAGCAAACACTCTTTTTTTATGTGCTGAAAACCCTATACTAATAAGGTGTGAACAAGAACTAACTCTTTGCCCTGATGCCTTAGAACATTTGCCCCAATAGCTCAGGCTTCTGCAAAGGATGATCTTCCTGTACTTGTGATTCATTCTCATTATTTCCATGTTTTCATATCTAGTGTGTTCATTACACTGCATTATAGTTTATTTTGCAGTTTCTTTAACCCTTTAACTTCATATTCGGTTTTCTCAATTAGCAAAGATGTTATTTTTCTTTTGTATTAAGGATGGGTGTTTTGGGTCTGCAGAGATCAGGTTTCAGATTAAAAATGTGTTTTTTTTCAACAAATACATGGTAGGTCTGAAACACAGGCAGTTTACTAAACAGGGACACATTGAAAGTACAACATCGATGTGCTTCCAGTGCATCGCTGCAGTATATAAAGGAAGGATAATAATTTAGATTCATAATTCCCAACAGATGGTCAATAGACCATATGCTGTTGTCCTTAGTCTATCTTAAAGGGACAGTAATGTTTCATAATAAAAGCAGCTCTAATTAATCATCATAGTATTTGGACTTTGGAGAGTGTTATTTCAATTATGTCAGAGTTGTAGTACAAGAGTAATTCAATGATAAAGTATCCCTCTCCCACCCCTTTTACTGATGTAACACTGCTCAGCCAGAGCAGAAGGGAGGTGCCCAGGTAGACTGCAGAGAGGGACAATCTTCAATTAAGATAAGGGAAAAACCTGAAAAACTTGTCAAGGGGGGCAGGGCTTTCATTGTTCTGATAGGAAGAATATTGTCCCTTGCTGTTATCCATCTGGTCTATGGACTGGATTCCACATCTGAGAAGAGATGCCTTACACTAGGTAAAAAGGGCGGGAGGGGAAACTTTGCTTGTGAATATCTCTCAAACCATAAAGGTCTGAGAGATAAGACATATCATTCTTCATGTTTTTTAATGCCTATAAAAATAAAATAAAGATAAAACGAAGTATTACTATCCCTTTAAGACTCAGAAGGGGAAATGTACCAATATGATTACTCTCTAAAATAGGGATAGGAAAATAATTTTTGTGTGCTGTGCCTGCCTAATGCCTTTGCACAGAACATGAATCAATTAAAAGTCTGCCAATCAGTTAAGTGGCATAAAAATGGAGCCTCGTGTTTGAAACACTACATGGTGCTGTATTTAATATGAGAGAAAAATCAGTCGAATTCAATAGCTTCTTGTGGTGTGAGGAAATGAGGAGAAGAAAAAAATGAAAAGGCAAAATCTATTGTTATAGCTAATGTTAAAGTTCATACTAAAACAGAATCAGACAACTCCTGACTTAAAGTTTTATGAACATTAACTATGCTGACCCCCATCCTTTTTAAATAGCATCTCATTTGTAACGCTATTGCTATAATGAATCATATAAACTGGGATGTAATCTATAATCTTGTCAGTAAAAGTCAGGGTGAATCACATTAGCTTTAACTGTAGTTGTTTTGCCTATTAATATGACAATATAATAAATGAAACTCCTTACCATTCCTTTACTAAATATCTAATTAATTATAAACAGTTAAACTTAACTGCTTAGGTGCTACAGATGCCACATTTCTTCACACCCAAGTTGAGGAATTCGTAAAATAAGAGGTTAGCACTTTGTACACAACTTTTAACACAGGTTGTATCAGTGCATTCAGGTGCACAAGCCTTGACAATACTTTTGGCATCGTTATGTAATGGATCATTCTATGGTTATGCAAACTCAGTGGCTCAACTCTGTCCTTGAAATCAGCCTTGACCTCATCCTTTGCATTGTTTTCAACCAATCTGCACATCTCCAGAACCTGGTCTCATGCTGTATTTACAAATAACCTTTGATGCTCAGACATTAGTCCCTACAGGCACTAGCAGCCTGCTTCTTATATTCAACATAGCTGATGTGCCTCTCTTCAGCTGTTTGGCAGCTCAACTGTAGCAAATATTTCTGAGAATTCTCTCCAATGGTTTAAAGGTTTTCCATGTTCACAAAACACAATTAGACATTGCTTACAGTGAATGCAAAAAGCCAAGCAACATCTGTAGCATATCCCAGGTGCATGGTTCAAAATTGTTTTAATTGCTTCATTTATCATAATGTCCATTTGGGTTAGGAACGCATGCTTATTTTCAGCAGATTCAAAATATTAGGGTCACGTTCTTTCAAAGATTTGATTCTTTTTTTATAGCATATTGTAAGTGAATGCAGAATGGGAACTGATGATTGCTACTTGCCACTGCAACGCTGAATGAATGTAAAATAAACTGTCTGTGGGAATAAAAACTGGTTACAGTGCGTGTTTCAGCTACTGAAAAGGATAATTATGAAAACCCAATTGCAATGAGATTTGGCAGAGTTTAATGATAGCATTGCAGCAAAGATGTGGTTAACATTTTAAGTGCCACAGGGGTGAGCAGTGTGGTGCATTGAAATGCAATGTGCTGGATGTCTTGGGCTTTAAGCTCAAAAGAAAAAGTGAAGCAATTCTGGGACAAATCAACTGCTCAATAAAACATCCTATAAATTTATATGGGGATGTTAACCTCTTGAATGCTAGAGAGGGCTCAAGTGCATTAAAAATGTATTTATTTCTTCCCTATGGTGAGTTTGTATACTCCAGAATTTCACTGCTTTTCTTTTTTGCATAAGCTTCCACCCGATGGAACCCAAGGGGTTAAATTAATTATGGTAAACTACAACTTTCACTTACAGCAGGGCTGTCCAAGTTCAGTTCTCAGCGGCCACCAACAGACCAGGATTAAAGGATCTCCCTGGTTAAGCATAGGTGAACCACTGCTGGCCTGTTGGTAGCCCTTGAGAACTGAACTTGTACAATCCTCGCTTACAGGAAACAAGGATTTTGTGTATTCAGAAATATGTACATTTTTATACCTTGAGGAGGATATGATATTACATGTGCTGCTTTGCAACAGGCTAGAGGAGGCACTTTATTTTGCACACTTTCATACTTTGTTATATCACAGTTTAGTTTCTCATTGGTTGGGGGTAGATTTAACAGATCAGATTGCCATTGATTACATCTAAGAGTACAGGGACCTTCAAACAGGTGAAGAACACATCTAAGTACAAGGACATATTCTGTTTTGATTAAATCATATTCCTGATCAATCACGTGTAATGATCAATAAGGTCTGTTTAAAATGATTGTTGAATTTCCATCAGTCAAATATAGGAGCCCTTTAATGATGTTGAAAGAGTGGCTCATAAAAAATATATATATATATATATATATATATATATATATATATATATATATATATATACAGATATATAAATAGATATAGATATATATTGTGTGTACGAGTATACAATGGCTTCTGTAATGGTGGGTTCACCACTTAGGGAGATCCATAGATGAAAGATTGGAGGCCTTTCAGCTTAATGTGTTTGATGAATTAGAAGCTACTTTTATGGACAAATATAAAAGCAGGGTCTCGTGTTTTGAGTGTTCATGTGTGTCTGTGTTTCATTGATGGATTACTTTCAAAATGTTATATTGAACAAACATAAGAAGTACTTTTTTGTATTGGTAAATATGGAAATTAAAAGGTAAAAAGGCATTTTTTAAAGAAAAGGTTAAATTCTCACTCAAAAACTGAGGATTTCAGGGTTTAGTTTCCATAAACAGCTCAACTGTAATGTTAATTATTAAATACATCACTTGAGATGTCAAGCATTATTGCACCAACAAAGCATGGGGTCAAAGGAAAACATCCTTGAATTTATCAGCTTTTATTGTTTTAAGTTTAGTAAATAAAAATACATTTTAATTTAACAATAAAAAGTTGTATTTAGCCTTTTTGTTGCATTACCATTTTCTGTTATGGAGAGTTTGTGGTATTCTGCCTGCACACATAACATTCAAATTGAGGTTTTAGTTACATTATTTTGGAAAAACATAATAAGCATGCACGGCCACATCAAGAAAGCCTCAATGTGGGCAAAACTGAAGCCGTTAATTCAGCTTGATTTTATATAGTACATATGGGCTGAGCTTTACTACTTTTACTCGTCTTTCTTTACACACTCTTGAGGAAAGTTTGCTTTGCAGTTTGCATTGGTAATACTCTCAACTAAGAAAACTTATGTGGATAGAATAATTTTTTAACTCCATATAAATCCAATACCTGACCTAATTGTTAACTGCCCCACACCACCCCATACCCTTGCCTTATGTTTCATACATGACCCTGAAAGGCATAACAGGTGAAGGTTTCCTGTTCCATATACTCCATTTTCCCTTTTTGGTCAGATCAGATCAGAAAAGGTAAAGCTTTAAAATGTCGATAATGAGACCTTTATGCAGTTTTGTCTTTACCAGAGTTGGGCAACCTATGCCCCTCCAATTGTTGCTGGAGACAAGTCCTATCTTAGCCAGCCATTAGAAAATATAGTACAACAACAGCTGGAGGGCCAAAGGTTAGTCACTCCTGGTCTGAGCATATGGGTCTGCAATTCTGTGTATTGTTGTTGTATAGCTATTGCAATTTACATTTTGGAACCCACCCCCAATATTGTTGGTATTGTTATCTCTCTGGTGCAGAACCATAAACACAATTTTTATTATTCTAAAAAAACAACTTAGCTCTTAAAAAGAGCCAAATGTACAAAAATATAATAAAATATAACTTTATTTGTATAAATGAGTTGAAGCTATATTCTTAAGAATTCAGATATATTGCCTATGCATCATAATATAGCAAACATAACCAATAGATGTAAAGTTGGTCCACCTTTCACTTGCTATGTCAAGCTACAAACTCAGAAAATGCTCTGTCAGGTATCAGTGTCCCCAGTAAAGTAGATAGTGCCCAATGTATAACTGGCAAAATATCACACAGTAAATATAATATTCGTAGGTAAAAATTGGGCACCCAAAGCGCATCAAAAAACTTAACTAGACAAACCATCAACCACTTGACTACATGGCAGAAGCAGTAAAACACAGCAAGTTCAAGGGAGCCACCCACCCAAGAAGTAAAAAAAAAAAAATTTATAAAAGTATATATCTATCGAGAAATCTGTTAAATTCAAATAACATACATACATACATACATACATATGGAGGATAAAACACCCATAAAAATATAAAAGTATATTCTTTGTGTCTGCCAGATGTAACACTTAGAGTCCAAAGCTGATATTCTGGTTATGTGTAGCAAACCCACAGAGAGTGATACCAGTCACTCACCTCAAATCTACTTGGATTGTAATCTGATGATTGGTTTTGATGACCTGGGAAAAATTCCCAAACTACCAGTAGGAAAGGGTGGGTGGGCTAGAGAAGATAGGGAAGCGGGCCAAAAAGGAGAGCAAGCCAAAGAGGAAAGGGAAGTGGGCTAAAAAGGAGAGCAGACCAGGATGCAGGAAAGTGAAATGGGCCAGAATGGGAGACAGTAGAGAGGAAGAATGGAGGTAGAATGATGGGAGAGAAGAAGGGAAAACAGAAGGGTGAAGGAGCGGAGAGACATTGAGCAGACCTGCCTGAAAATGTTTTAATACCTTGATTAGATTACTTCCCTTGACAGAAATGTGCTAGGATTCATGTATCTTAAATTTTTCTAAATTGCAATCACTTAATAGCAAAATAAATATAAAGACAAAGCAGAGATGTAGTCTGGGTTATACTAAACAGCCTGTTCTGTACAAATCCTGAACTAAGAATCATTTCACTCTTCATCTGACCATCCTTGATTTGACTACTCCAACCACAATTGTAAAAGATCTCAACTCTTTCTCATTATAAACAAAGTGCAACATCATCTTTCACCCTAAATTTGCTGTCTCATTTGAATTCTGATATCCCTTACTATCTGGCTTAACAGAAAAGTGCAAAAGAGGCTGTTCTGCTTAATATAAAACAAAAATTAAGCCAAAATTGTGGAGGAAGGGGATTCTATCTCCTAAACAGAGAGCCTCACTTTCCGGCTTTTCCATGTTCAGTCTTGAGTTCCAGTGCTTCTTGCCTGTGTACCTTGTTCTAGCTATTCAGACTGGTTATCTGTGTTTGACCCAGCTTGTACAACTACCCCACTGGTTCTTTGTGTTCGACTCAGCGTGTACGTCTACCTTGATGTCTCTCTGTGTTTGACATGGCTTGAACAACTACTCCTCGGCTTCTCTGTGCTCGGCCCGGCCTGTATGACTACCCTGCCATCTCTCTGTGTACGACTACTCCTACCTTCCGGTCTTTGGCAGGTTTTTCTTGTCATCCAGCTTACCTACCCTGCTTCCATTGCTGAGTATTACTTTAGCTGTATTCTCATTGAGATCTCTGCCAGCCACTTTTGATGTTGCTTGTCTATATCTAGAGGAGAGATGTCTACTTTCATGTGGCCCGCTTGCTAGCCTCACTCCCTAGCGTCACACTCTAGACTGCACTAAAGGAGAGCTTACACTATAACTGATCATCCTTAACATTCACCACCTCATTTGATGGGTGTCATCCAGCTTCGCAGCTGGCACCTTTATACGGCTGAGTCAGCAGCAAGATCAAGCAGTTGTACCCCCGATTACTAGACTCCTAGCACTCTCTCTTCTGTAGGATCCTGTCTGATTGTTACAACTGGTAGCCATAGAACCACACATACTAGCTCCCACATCCTTGGCCCAAATTAGCAATAGAACTATGAACTTCCCAACCTTGTCACATGGTAGCCATAGAACCACACATATTGACCACCAAACCCTGCCCCACTGTCTTGTAGCCAGCACTGGCGTCATGAGGCCTTCCAGCTGCTACTAGACTACAACTCCAATTGTTCTGGCAGGAGCTGGAGATCCTCATTTTGCCAGCCACTTCTGTGAAAACCTTGTCCCTGTGTAACATTAAAATAACACATTCTAAACCCTCAAGCAGTAGCAAAAATAACTATTCATAATGTCCCTTAGTTTTGTCTAACTGTTCTGGTAGCTACAGAATCACATGTGCTACCCCCCAATCTTGTCCCATGGTAGCCATAGAACCACAAATACTGACCTCCCATCCTTATCCCACTGTACTGGTAGCCATAGAACCACAAATTCAAACTCCAGCATTTCCCATTGCATTACCACAGTACCACAAATACTGTGTCTAGCCCCACCCAGAAAATACATCAGTACTTGTAATTATATTCCAGCTTGGAAGTGAGTATCTCAGTGGCTTTTTTAGGATAGGGATTCTTTAGCATGACAAAACAGGAAATACATGGCAAAATCCCTTGGAACACAGAGGCAATAAGTGGGGTTTACAGACTGTGTAATTCTCGCTGTTTCTGTGCCGTTTGGTATTCTATCACTTATGATGTCATCTAGATAATCATGCAGTTGGTCTTGTCTAATGAATTCATGAGTACCACTTATAAATAAATTATTTGTACAGATCCTTTTAGAGATTCCCAATTAATTCACTCAAAGATGCATTGTGAGAGGTGATCACTTCAATCACTTTGTTCTCTTTATAGGATCTTTTAGAGAGTTGGATAGCTATATCAGTTTGAAGGGTGGTTTGGGTTTTATTTAATTCAGCTGTGAGGATTTTTTTATAGTTTGAGGCAAAGATGGTCAAGGTTCTTTTTTGAGATTTTATTTAGTCATTTTGCAGTTGCACTACAACAGACTTGGCCAATGTAGTGATATATTGCCCATGTTTCCATTTCATGGTGCTTAGGAGCTGGCTTTAAGTTTTTTTATGGACATCTCCTAGTTGAGACATGTTACCCCTAGGGTACTAGGTACTATTCAGGTAATTTTCAGTAAGAAAATAGCACATATTGGTATGGCTAAGCAGCCATGTCCATTGTCCACTGCACACTCTCAGTTCTAAAATGGGAACTGAAGCACTTGAATGCTATCCAGGTCACCAGTGCATTAGGAAATCAGTAGGAATGGTTGGAATTTGTATTTGTCCACTGTTGTGTGATATTTGTAGTTCAGATACCTGATATGTGATAAGTAGTTATTCAACAAATTTTAGGGAATATATCCAGATACTAAAATTATATACATATTGCTGAGGAAAATAGAATTGGAAGGAAACCTCAAAACAGTATAAGTACTCAAATAAAGCTTAACTTTTACTATATATTTGCATAAAAAGAAGTAACAGAAAAGAGTAAAAAGTGTGGGACAGGGATACTATTTGTGGTTAAGATATGGACCATTATTGATGTTTTTATTTTATTAGGCTGAAAGGTGTGGAAAATACTTACGATAAATGAAAGCCAATAAAATAAAGTCCAGGATTCTACTGCAACTGGACTAATTAGCCAAATAGCTATTATTTTTTTCTCGCTGATGTTTCTAGATGCTGAATTCTGCAATCACATTTTAAACAGGGGTCAGAACCGGATTGACAATTTGTTGTTATTATTTTTTTTTAACCAAATGTTTCCTATTTTGTAGTGGTGGCGACAGGGGCAGTGGGTTTTTATTACTTTTATTTTGTTTTATTTCTTCAGGTTTGTGGAGAGGAAGACCAGTGCATGGCAAACATAGCTGAACTTCTGACATTCAGGTAAGTATGTGTTTTTGAGTACATACACATGAACAGATACCATACTGGGGGGGGGGGCATTGGTCCAGGAGACTATTGCAAAGTTTTTAAGAAACATTTATATGGTGGTTCCCAAGCCTATATGAAAGTATTAATTTATTTTGGGTCCGAGGACAACCTTTAGATTTTGAGCACTATCAATCCTGATCTAATCAGGATGGAGAAATGGGGAAAATGTTACTTACTCCAGCTAAGGAGGACTACAAGTGTCCTCATCACCAGTTCACCAAACTGCTGTAGATTGTAAGCTTTTGCATGCTGGGCCCCCTCACTTCCATTAGTTTTGATCTGTTTGTACATGGCATTGTTCTTCACTCCCTTAATTTGTAAAGTGCTGACACTAAATAAAGGATGATAATAATATGCCCCATTATATTTTTAACATCCTTGTAACAAAGGTTAATACAGGCACAGGGATGAAATAAAATCCAGTCACTGCACTGGCCTGCAAATATTTTCAGAATGGAAATAGTTCTTTGCTGTAGTGTTGTTAGTCTCATTGGTTGTAATTCATTACTAAGGTGTAAAATACTGTGTGCAGTTGAATAGCATTCCAGTGTGTGCTCTGCCTGCATATTGTTCTGGGTTTTGTAATAAATGATAGCTCAATGCAGTGATAAATAATTCAACTACTTGCAGCACAGGGACATATTGCAGTAATGAAAAGTTTTAACATTTAGGGTCTCGGAATGGCGACAATTTGTTGTTGCTTGTTTGACATTCTATTATTTAAATTGTTATCTAAAATGTCAACATTTGCTTTCCAGAATGTTCACTTTCCTCTTCTGTTCCTGAAACACATTATTTTCCTCACTGCAGGTGATGAAGTCCCTGGACACTGGATGTCTCCAGGAGACAAATGAAATGTTCTGTCTTGCTAACACTGAGCATTCATCTTGTTTGCAGTAAATGCAGTGTCTCTCTGGTCATACCCATGTCTCTGAGCGCTGACAATCTGTCTTCATTTGCTGCAATGCTGATACAGTTGATGTTGCTCTATACAAAGAAATTGTCTCAGAATTTTAATTATGAAAATCACAAATTATTTTATATTGTCATTTCCTATCTTAATTATTTTTGCTAAATGAAAACATAAAAATTAAAAGGGTTCCAATATGCAGAGCTAGATTTTCCAATAGGCAAAGTAAGCAGAGACCTGGAATACAAATTTAGGAAGTTGTACTGGGCACACCCATATTCTGTGGTAATTGTGCCCTGCTCATTCCAAATTACTATAGTAAACAAGTTCCCATGATTTATGGTGGCCTGTTTGACAGATTATATACTAATATGTCTACTTTATTTACCAGTTTTTCATATCTACGAAACAGACCAAGCAATGTGTTTAGAATCCAAGGAGTTAAGATTTTTTTTTTACTTGTATTTTGTGCATGTATCTTAAACCCTTTAATGCTAAAGAAGTTTTCAATAGATTGCTTCACAATGCCCTGGAGATCTCACTAGTCTTAAAAATGATTAACAGCTCTATTTAAATCTATAGGAATGTGATAGTTAGCCCCTAAGGTGCAGAATTGCTTCAGTACTTCTTAGTACACCAGCCTCACTATAAATAACAAACATTTTCCCACTCTAGAATGCTAGAGAGAAACCTGGGAACTCTCTGGATATGCTCCGGGTACCCAGGTTTTCAGATTGAATTACCAGGTTCGTGAGTTCAGCTATAACCCTACCCACTGCCCAGTCCATTTAGCCCACACCCACCTCATTCTGCCCACTTTTCCACCATTTAATGACAAACTCATTCTAACTCATTGCTTCCTGAATAAGTCCACCTGCAATATACAAAAAAGCATCATTTGGACATTACTGTCTTCAACTCTACATTGTTTCTCTGGGGACAAAAAGGTTCACAGGTATGCTAAAGATGATTCCACACATTGCTTTTCCGTGCATCAGAGACCTCTAGCATTTAAGGAGTTAAAACAAAAATCTGTGCATGCTGTTTGGCTTTATTTTTTAATCAGAATGTGTAAAAGGTGGTTGTCTGTTGCAACATCATGCAATTTTAGGTGCTACAACATGCATGTGATGCTAACACAGTAAATGAAGAGAGATCAAACCGGATTGATTTCAGCCTCAGGTGGGGAGCATTTTGAACCTCTGGAATTTACAAGATTCTGTTTAAAAACCGCTTGATAAAGGAATTGTTTCGCTGATAATCAGTGAATTTGCATTTCAACAATACAATACTGGCTACAATAATACTGGTCAGGTTTTTCTGGGTCAAGCAGAACTTCCATGGGACTGATGCAGGGTTGCTAGATTGCCATTTTAAAACGTGACAATTGTGAAAAAAATGCTGAAAGCCTGTATTTTTAACCCCTTAACGACCCTTGACGGTCATAGTTCGTGATGGGTTAAACTGACTCAACGACCCATGATGTACTATGACCGTCATGGAATTCCAGGCTCCCCCCGTGGCTGCACGCCGTTCGGGGAGTCCAGAATCCAAATCAGAAAAAAAAAAAGCTCCGTGGTCCTTTAGTGACCTCTGCGTGCCTGCGCGGCTAGTCGCTAAGGGGTTAAGGAACATTAAAATCTCTGAATAATAAACCACCACCTACTTTAACCTGGAATGAAAATCCTAATGGCTACTATGAATAAATTCTGTGTGGACTGGTTTCTCAGAATTAGTATTTAATTGGTAATGGATATCATGTCCATAGTGGTGGCCATGATTCTGAACAGTACACTCTTCCCACTCCATTCCTTCCTGAGAACACATCGGAGAGAGGAAGTTGGGGTCCTAGAGTCTGCATCAAAGAATCATGTCTGCCTCCATGGGCATAATATCTAAATAAACTAATTTAGAGGAATAAATCCATAGGGAATTTATTCATAGTTGCCATTAGGATTTTTTGGTCCAAACCAAGGTAAGTAGGGGCTGATTATGAGGTGATATTTGAGTTTATTTGTCCAATGCAACCCTGCAGTACACATTTTTCTAAGATGGTTTCTGTGGAACAGAGCCATGTCCAGCACTAGCAAACAGAACTGAAAACCTGGAAAACACCTTAGAAACTTTGCAGTGTCTTGGATACCTTTCTGGCACTGAAATGGTTCATTTTTCTTTGACTATCACTTGGAATCCAAGTATGGAAAGAGAGATAAAATGAACTGTGTAATGGCCAAGGACCAAAGTAGTTAATGCACAGTTTTATAACTCCTCAGCAGCAATGCAATGGTTAGTGATCGCCCTCCCCTCTCTTTGTAAAATGTAAACCATTCACCCCCTACATCTCATTAAATATGCACTGAGGTGTTAAATTAAAGGTTAAATTTACACCTATTGATCTTTAAAATCTATAACCCAATGCAATCAGTCTGTGCTCATTTAATTGGATTCATATTTTTCTCTTTCCCTTTACCACAATCAATGTATAGTTATTTTGTCATAGGGACATCGGAAGGGTTTATGACCTCTCAACCTGTTGGTTGACTCTAACTTAAAGGGATAGTAATACTTCGTTTTAACTTTATTTTATTTTGTAGGCATTAAAAAAACATGAAGAATGATATAAGTCTTATCTCTGAAACCTTTATGGTTTATGAGATATTCACAAGCAAAGTTTCCCCCTCCCGCCCCTTTTACCTACTGTAAACAATCTCTTCACAGATGTGGAATGCAGTCCATAGACTGGACAGATAACAGAAGGGGACACTCTTATTCCTATGAAAACAATGAAATCCCTGCCCCCCTTGACAAGCTTTTCAGGTTTTTCCCTTATCTTAATTGAAGATTGTCCCTCTCTGCAGTCTACCTGGGCAGCTCCCTTCTGCCCTGGCTGAGAAGTGTTACATCAGTAAAAGGGGCAGGAGGGGGACACTTTGCTTGTGAATAAAGTTAAAATGAAGTATTACTATCCCTTTAACCCTTTGAAAGCCAGGGGGATGAACAATTCTTCGATTTGCTTGAATGCTGGAGAGGTCAGCAATATGGATATTGGGTCTCCTGTGTAAAAGAAATCTGGAATGATTCTAGGGCAAACCACCTGCCCCACTGGGGGCAAACAAACAACCCCATTGACCTAACAGGGGCTTGTAACAATGCATTGCAGTTCTCTCTAGCATTCAGTGGGTTTAAAGACCAATTTACATCAATGGCAATTTTTTTTTTTTACAGTTGGATTGCCCCAGAATCAATCCCGCTTGCTTTTATAGATAAGACCCATTGACCTTTTATATTCCCTACCAGACACTACTTAGCAGCTGATTTTCAGATAAATTCTCTTAAGTTTATTTACATATACAAGTTAGAAACAGCTGAATATGTGTACACTGGAATAAGCAGAAGTTCGCAAAAATACACAGATGCAATTCCAGTGATAATTTACACTCTTATTCGTAGTATGTGGAAAATAAAGTTAGGTGTTCAAAAAGACATGTCATGTATATATTACTTGTGGTAAAGCAACCACCCAGTCTGTTGATCCCTATCCCAGTCCTGCATGAAGCTACAATTTGGACTGTCTCTGTCATGCAGAGTTCTGGATTTTATAATGAAAACCATAGCACGAGTCTCCACTCACAGACTTACCACAGGCCTGGCAAGTACATTAAAGATGGAAATGAACAGTATAATACATTTTGGAAAGCTGCATCATCAAAGCTTCATGAATTAAATAGAAGTGAATGGGGCAGACTTCTTCAGGAATATGTACTAGATCTGTGGACAAATCCCCAAAATAATTTCTCCTGCTTTCTCAATGCAAGTTTTCTCTTCATGTCAGGCCACATCCACTCTCTATGGACATTCTCCTATTGGCAGGCCCAACCCACTTTCAGCAGGTGTTCTGCTCCTGACAGGACTTCTCTAGTCTCTGCACATGTTCCCCTATTGGCAAGTACCTCCAACTCACTGTAGGTGTTCCCCAAATACAGGGAAATATATAGTTGTAGTCATTATTAAAGAGCAGCTTGTAATCCATATGATATGTTAAAATAGCATTATTTAAAACTTATGTGAAAGTAGGGTTTGTTGGCATTACAGGCATGCTTAACCATATATTGGCCAAACTATTTATATGACCCACATGTTATTCCATTGAGTGCCAGCGGGGGCACAAATTATCACAGAACAATGCATTGCCTCCCCCCTCTGGCATGCAACAAAATCTCAGATGCAAAAAAGTGAATTAACCATTTGAGTGCCAGAGGAGTATGCAATGCATTGCTCTGTGATGAGTTGTGCACCTCGCTGGGACTCAAAGGAATAACATGAGGGTCATATAAATAGCATGGTGTAAGTTCTAGATTTTTGGGCTAAAGTCCCAGATCTCATTCTTAAAACCCATGTCTTGTTGCAAGCACTGGGAATGTAATAGTGTAATAATATGCTGATCTCTCCAATAGTAATGGTGCTCTTGGGTGGTGGGGAGCACTAATAGTAATGCATTAGGTGAATCTAAGTCCCTAGACCTCAATGCAATTGAGGCGGGAAAAACAGCCAGTAGGGTAAAATTGGCTAACGGCCCATTAGCAAAGAGTGCTATCATAGCTATTCAGTTGCACTACCAGCTGAAACCAAAAGGGACATTAGGCCACAGAAAAGGACTTGTGGCCAAACATCCATTTTGTGTGCAAAGTTCTCAAAATGCACACTAAGTAGCATGAATAATGGGGTCACCAAAAGAAAAAAGCTAACGATCTGTGCCTGACACACTGTCAAGCACCAATTGTTAGCTCAAACATACTTACCCTTCCAAACACTAACCCTACACTACCCCTAACAACAGGGTGCAACAATACTAGCAGTAACACTATATTAACACTTACCTGTCATCCACTGTATATCCTCTTCTTCCATCTTCCTTCTTCTGTTGTTTCTAATCTTCTTTTTTCATTATCTTCTTGCCTATAAAATAAAAATGAAACGTCAATCTCATGTAAAAAAAAAATGCCTCCAATATATGCCATTGTTAACCCTTTGAATGCTGGAGATTGAGGGATTTTTTTTGAGTATAGGTGTGATTGTTGCATGTTTGAATGTGGAAGGAAAGGTTCCAGCCGCAAGTGAGGAATTATAGATGTTGTTAAGGCTGGAAGCAAGAGTAGCTGCAAGAGACTTGATGAGGTTAGAAGGCATGGGATTGGTACATCTAATGGGTGGAGAGGAGGAGATTAACAGAGATACTTACTACTCTGTAAGTGGAGTGAAGGAGCTGAGTGTGACTTGGGTGAGCTAGGAATCTGTGTGGTTGGAGTAGAGGATGTGGAGGGTATGGTTTGGTGAATGGACTATCCCTTATATCTAAAAAAGTCATGTGGCATGTTGGAAAAGGAGGAGCAGTAAATGGCTGGGGCTTTAAACTTGCTGACAGTTTAATAGTAATGATGAACCCTCCCTGCCAGAATCCTAGCATAATCTGCAGAATGGAATCTCCTCAGATGCTACCTGATTACCTGGTATTGATTCTCTTCCAACACACTGGCATGTGTGGTCAGTGCACCACGCAGTGTGCAGTGGATAGAGATGAACTGTCATATCCTAACATCAAAAGAGTGGGTATCATTTGGCGGGGGAGGTAACGATGAACGAGGTGGATTGGCAGGAGATGTACTTGTTACCCTAGAGGAAGAAGGTGATGTTGATGGTGAGCTAGTTGTTTCGCTCATCATGGACCTTCCAATGTCTGTCTGGGTTTCTTAATTCTTCCTCCTCTTTGATCTCCATCTTTCTGGAGAGTCAGGGGGTACAGTAACAGTGGTGCTAGATTTCTGTAATGGGTGTTTGGCTTTAACATATTTGACATAAATGTTATGGTGTCTGTGTTTCATGTGTGGTACCATTGTTGGTGATAACTGCACTGTGCCTGCCGGAAGAGAATAATAGTCCCACACCCATGACTTCTGGGGGGGAGGGATAGGGAACAGATGGAGAAGAATGGCCTCTTTCTTCTTCTTCTTCACATTTACCTTCACTTTTTGTGGCAGTGGATAATGTTGCTGCTATTGCCTCAGATTTAGCACTGCAACTAGGACCAGGAGTATTGCTGGCTCTGGCAAGTGGAACCTGTCCTAGTCCCGCATTTATTGTTGACCCATTCCCACTGTGTCCACGGTGGTCTGTGGCACTATGGCCTTATCCTCAGCACCCTGCTGCCCTTTCATCTCAGCAGCAGCAGGAATTAGACCAGTTGCAATTTCCGCAAATTCCAAAAGCTGATTGCTAGTGGTGGTGATGCCCATCCTCATCCCTGTCTCCCATTCCTTCTCAGTTTCTGATAAAAAGGACATCAATTTCTCTTCCACCTCAGCTTCTCTAACACCACCACCACCACTAGCCCCTACATGATGCTGCTCTATTCCAGACATCTCACTGCTGCTTGGAGGAGGTGACGAGCAATGTGACAGAGGGTCCCCTGCTGTCACACTTGGCATCATCCCCCCCCCACCGAGTACTACACGAAACACTAGCAGCAGGCAAAGTATTGGTGGCAGCAGGTTCAGAACTGGCAGCAGGTACAACACTAGTGGCAGCACATCTGGCAGCAGGTACAACACTAGTGGCTGCAGGTACAGCAATGGTGGCACTGGCAGCAGGGGCAGCATGTCTGACAGCAGGTACTACACTAATGGCTGCAGGTACAGCAATGGTGGCACTGGCAGCAGGGGCAGCACGTCTGGCAGCAGGTACAACACAAGTGGCTGGTGGCACTGGCAGCAGGGGAAGCACGTCTTGAAGCAGGCACAGGCAGCTGTCCTGTCCTGCTCTCACTAGTACTACCCTTTTCTCCCTCCTTTCCCATTCCCTTTTGTCCCTTCCTTCCCATTCCCTTTTCTTCCTTCCTTCCCATTCCCTTTTCTCCCTCCCTTCCCATTAAATTCCCAAGATCCCTTGGGATGATTTAGGGGGACGGGAAAGCATTGGTTCAGTACTGCTAGTCACTTCCTCCTCCTCCGCCTCAGACTCAGTGGACATGTAATGGTCCTTCCAGCTCCTCCATTTATTATTTTTCACCCTGCCCATAGTGATAGGAGTCACTATGAGCCTTACATGCCTCCATTTTTGCAAAATATCACATCAGAACAACACAGCATGTCTATCTTGCTCTGTAGCTGCTTCTATTGTGTCTGCTTTCAGCGAAAACGTCACCTTTTTATAGCGGAAGTGCGAAAGCAACATAAATCAATGGGAGGAAACTTTTTAGCCATTGAAAAAATGGCGAAAAATTTTGACCAATGGGCATAAGATGCGAAAATTTAACCGTTAGTTTTAATGTGTATTTTCCCTTCGAAAAAGAGGATAACAACATGGTTTTCACAAAATTTCCTGCAGGAACACGGTGACAAGTTTCACCCACCCCTAATGGTGGTGTTGTGGATTTCCAGTGATTTGCAGGCAGACTGCTTCAGATGTCTAGAAAAGGCACAATATAAGTTTGTTCCAAAACCAGACCAAGTGATATGTAGTTCAGCTTCAGCCAGTTCTAAATGGTAAGTTAATTCGTCAGAACCTTGAAAGTTATCATCTGCAATGCAATCAAGGCCATAATCTTGCACAGGTGTTCACTAATGATCCTAAGATTATAATTCTAGTTAGCAAGATAGCTATCTAAAATTGAGCTTTCATAATTGAAGCATAATTTCTTGAGCTTGGCAAGGCTGTATTAAATACCTCTATAATATTCTAGGGCTCAATATATTCTTTTCTTCTATATTCCAAAACAAAACCAGCATAATCCGGGGGAAAACCTACTAAACTTTTTGGGACAAATACAAATACCCATTGATTTTTTAACCGTCCCCCATGAATGCTAACAATATATCCATTCAATAGAGTTAATAGCATTCAAAGAGTTAAAAAAGTCAATGGGAATTCTGGGAACTTATGTTTTGTCCCTTATGTTGCAGTTGATTGTCCAAAATCCACCCCCCTTTTGCTTTGAACATGGGGACCTTTGCCCCCACTTGGTGAGAAGTTTCTTTTCCCAATCATTTAGAGCTCATGACTAGCTAGATAGTATAAATTAATAGCGCAATAATAATTTAGTATATACATATTTCTTTTCTTAACCCCTTGAATGCTAAGAGATCTCCAGTGCATTCATAAGTATCTCTACCAACCAAGGGTGTTGTATGTTTGCCGATTCCATAGGGTAAACTGCCTCTGACGGTGCGGCATGGACACGAGACAGAAAGACTAGGGAAAATAAACAGTTTATTTGATGGCCCCTCGTTGTATATCCCATATATAATTTTAATAATAATAATAAGTGACAGGGAATTAGCAAATGTTCTGGTAGGTGAGGTACATGCACAGTAGTAGATCTTGGAATGGAGACAGCCCAGTCTAGCGTGATGTGGATATCTATTGGATGAAGGCAATTTTCATTTATATTATTTAATTCTAGGCATGCAGTCTAAATACAAGGTCACCCACCTGGAGGAAGAAAAAAATCTGCCAGATTTATGATCTCCTCCCTGACACAGTGGCCCTCCCGGTGAACTCATCTGGTAATCCAGATTTCTTCCTATTTTTTATCTCATTTATAAACAAGAGAAAGGAAACAGTAGCAAAGGCTTCATGGGGTATGGATTATAACTGGAGATGTCACCATTTTATTAGCAGAATGCTGTTTAATGAGGCTGATTTACTAAGAGGAACTGGAGCAATTCTGTGCAAACCAACTGCAAATAAAAACTGCCACTGAATCAATCCTTTGAGTGTGTTGCAATGTGGTGGATACCAGTCTGGTACTAGAGGAGTTAAATGGGGTTTTTAACCCCTTGTATACTTGATAGGTTGTCAATGCATTGCTTCACAATGCTTTGGTGTCTGCTATCATTCAATTAAAAGTCAATAAATACAATTTTTTTATTTGTTCCCTACAGTGAACATGGTTTGCACCAGAATTACTCTTGTTCAGTGGTTCCCCAAGTTTTTGACAGCTCCACCTTTTCCACCAAACTCCAGTATTACTCTGTAACCTTTTGCACACACATTTAAATTATTATTAACTTGCATTTTATTTAGCATTGTGTTTTGTAAATTATATAGTAAATTAGGTTGAAAAAAGTCCATCAAGTTCAACCTTTGCCACAGTATAACTAAGAAAATGTGAATTATATAAGTAAGTATTCCCAACTCCAGAACTTCCTGTTTTAGCTTTTACCTTGGTTTGCAAGCACACGTAGAAGACCGTTTCAGTGAAATAATTCTTTGTCACTAACGCGATCGCGGCTCTGCTGCAGAGCCGCCTGATGAAAGTCAGACTGGATATCCCTGCAGTCAGTACAACGCTGACTTCAGGGAAGGGGGAGGGAAGGGGATATCTTTGCCTTTGGTTATCTCTCAAACAATAAAGGTTTGAGAGATGAACCTGGGGGCTATTAAATAATTTTTCAAATATCTACAATATGGGGTATGGTAATAATAAAGTATTACTATCCCTTTAAATGTATCCATTGTATCTGTCATTACCACATCCTTGGGCAAGGGATTCCTCAATTTAACAGACCTCGCTGTAAAAAAAACCCAAAAAAACCTTCTTTGCTAAAGTCCAAACCTACTTTACTCTGTCACTCTGGCTAAAAGAACAGGAGGAGGACCATCAGGACTTTCCAGGCCAGATTCTTAGGCTAAGCCCCCCCCCCGTACACACACACACACGGACACCATCCTGAGATCCTAAATTTACAGGGTGAATTTTCAATGAAACGCTCTTTTCAGGGCAGAAGAGTGGACATTAAAAACTGGAACACAAGAACGCTCATCTGGGTCATAACCCTTCCAGTTCACCAGATAGTGAAGGATATATCTAGAGAAGCTTGAATCCAGAATCTTATCAATAACAAATCCCAAATGTCCATCCACATATACAAAAAGAGGAGGTGCAGAGTTAACAAATCCATTACATTTACAATGCTTGAGCAAAGGAAAATGGAACCTAGGCGAGATTATAAGGTTTGGAGGAATATCCAATTTATAAATTACCTAGTTGATGTGTTGGAGTATCCTAAAAATATCCTAAGTAGTGGGAGTCAAGCCTATCAGAAGGTTGGCGGAGCTTGATGTTCTTCGTTGAAAGTCAGATCATGTCTCCAGGAGCATAAGCAGGTTCTGTAGAGTGATGTTTTTTTCTGGAAAATCATGGACAGTTAGCTTATCTTTCAATTTTATACGCACTTCCTTTCAGAAGGCCACCCTTAGGGAGTTTCTCCCCAGTCAGTGTCATATGCCAATGTGCTGAACTCGAAGGCATATTGAGCCAAAGGCTTTATGTCTTGCTGAAGGGCCATAATAGCAGCTTCTGCAGTAGCTTGCCTGCCAGGGGTGTCAAATACAGATAACAGGGCTGCTCTGAAGGAATCCAAATTTTCTAGGATGGGAGAGGCATGGTCTAAGAGTGGAGAGGCCCAAGCTAGCACTTTCCCTTTAAGAAAAGAAATCATAAAGGTTAGGAAACATAGGCTGATTTCTAAAGTGCAATGCACACTGATTAAGGAATCCCCTCAGCTCTTTGGGGTTGCCTGAGATCAGGCAATGGAATTTTGGGAGGCATATCGCGAAGTTGCTGTGTTGTTGGAGCAGCTGAAACAGAGGTGGAAACCTCCTTATGCTGCAGAAACCCAGTAATAGAATCCAACTTCTTATCTACTTTCTTAGTTTGTAAAGAATGCTGCCAAGTAATGCTCCCTGTTGTGCAACAGATTTTTCAACCTCTGTGGGGTCCAAAGCCATTGAACCTGTATAATCTCTCACTGGCTAACATGATGCAAGGTTGTCCCACAGGGCAGAGGGGGATTACAAGGCAGAACAATGCAGAAACAGCCACTGAGAACTTTGTAGCAGAGAATGAAAAGTACAACTCACTTTCAGATAAAAGCTGGATGATGGGCAGCCAAGGGTTGGCAGAAAAAAATAACTCTAAAGGCTGCTGCTTCTGCAATGTATGCTCATCGTGGTTTAATAAAATAGTGGGTGTTAATTCCTCGAAACTCATTACACTTACTGAACACATTTTAATATTGATTTCTCTTTGTACATCTATTAATGATATTCTTTTGTTTTTTTGTAAATTAAGTACATATTTTTTCAGAATGCTTCTTGACCCATTTTTTAATATTTTCTCATCACTATCAACTAATCAGTTTATTCCCAAATGCCGATTAAAATATTTTCTGGAGAAGAGGATTCCTTTGATGTGAATTCCCTGCATGCGATTACTAATGGCGGTGAACCAGTAACACCCATGTGATCAGCTCTATGAGTACCACTATTCGATTATACAGTGGAAATATTGTTCTAGGGCTCTGTATCTTTAGAATTTAGACTTACCCTCATGTACATCATTTTCTTTGTAGCAGATATTTCTACAAACCAACATGTATAAGCTCCTTGCCAAATGTATTCATACAATCATGACAGACTTCCTGAATCCGCCATTCCCAAACTTCTGACTGTGAACACTTTTTCACAGTGTGCATACTGTTATTGGCAAAGCAACATATAATTCTGGCACTTAAACAAAGCCATGCACCATAAGAGAAGTATGTTATGTCCCATGAGGGAAGCATGCTTCCAAGATTGGGAGTCACTACTTTAGTTCTTAGTAACTTAGATAACTTTATCTACAAATGTATCCATAGACTTCAATGGGAATCTGTTAGGTCCTTAGTGATATCGCCACATCTGAAATGTTATACTATGGTACTATTCACACAGTAAGCTACCAACTCATATGAAAAAGCTGAAGTTCAGCATTTCATATATATATTGCATTCACACAGGAGCAAAGTAAAGATGCAGCCAGGAAGGACTGCATGTTACCCTGTGGGTCCATCTGCAAATCTTTCACCTGAGTGATGCTGAAGTTTCAGTGTTCATTACAACCTCCAATGAACGGTCAATGGCACCATTAAATAATATTAGGCCAGCTCTCAACCCTGACCATTCTGCATTGGGAACATCATTGCAACACAGGGGAAAGGTGAGTTTACATTGTGGACTCCTTTGGCTGGTAGTTGGGTGGAATGCAGTGTGTGTGTGTGTGTGTGTGTGTGTGTCTTAACCCTTTGAGTGCCAGAGGGGTATGCAACACATTGTAAATCCTCAAATTTCAAATGTTACAAGCTTAGATTCCCAGCACCTGCAATGCTGAGCTTGAAAGCTTTTCTTGTATGTCTATGGAGGCCGAGCAAGCAGCCCCCAATAAAATCATAGATGATTCTAAAAACTCTTTCAGTGGTTCTCAGTCTTTTGTAAAGCAAGACACCTCTTAACATGCAATCTGTAATGCTCAGGGCACCCCTAACAATAGCTTAATAAAGGGTAGAATACATAAGTGTGAAGTTCTTATATCTCATTCAGAATATTGTGCATACTGTGTGTGATATATATATATTAACCCTTTGCACATGCCAGAGGGGTATGCAACACATTGCTTCATAATGCATGCATACCCGTCTAGCACTCAAAGGTTTAAAAAAAATGGGGCTCCCAGAGCTGATGCTCATGGCACACCTGGTTATGACCCATTCACCTAAGTTGTTATACTGTGACTTGCCAACTTAAAGGGGAAATGTTCTTCAGAGTGCTTTTCTGTTCTTACTTTCAGTATGTCCATGAACAGATTTCTTAAAGGGGAATAAATAGTTAGAAAAAACATTTCCAAATGCCAAAAAAGTCCTCCTCAATTAATTATGCAAAAAAAAAAAAAAAGGAGGAGCAATTCTTTAGCAAACCAAATGCACAACAGGTGAGAAATAAAAATAAAAAATTTCCAAATTTCCATTTATTTAAATGGGGCTTTTAACACTGTAAATGCTAATGGGTTATCCAGCCCATTGCAAACTATCCAAGGGGTTAAAAGGCCTTTTTTAAGTTAATGGGTGTTTTTTTTCTACCGTATTGCACAGTTTAGTTTGTCCCAGAATTGCTACTTTTTCCATTTCTGTCAAAGGATCTTAGTCCTTATTTATCAAGAAGCAATACTGGAGCAAACCAACTGCACCATGAGGCACAAATGCAGATTCTAATTGATTTAACCCTTTGAGTATCCTTCAGGCATGCAACTGGTTAAATTGGGCTTATAACAAACTGAACGCCAGAGAGAGGTCTTCAACATACTGTGAAATAATGCTTTGCAGACCTTCCCCCTATCATTCAACTGGTTAAAAGACCCATTTAATTCAATGAGAATTTGATGAATTGTCTTTTCTGCACTTCAGTGCAGCAGGGTTTCTCCAGAATTACACATATTAACTTGATGAATAAGACCCATAAGTCTTTACTTACAAGACAGAAATCAAGAGCAATTATTTGGCAAACCAAATGCACCATAAAGGGAAATAAAACTTCCCATTAATTTAAATGGATCTTTTTATCAGAAAGATTTTTATTCAGACAAAAGCAATGTTACAAAACACAAGAGTGCGAACAATGACACAGAGTAAAGGAACATAAACCAGGACACATTCATGTGATATAATAGTGATAAAATCTGGAATAATGGTATAACAACCTATATAATAATTCACTAGGATGTTTGTCAGACTGCCTGAACACACCACGACTGAGTGGGGCGCTCCAAATTTGGACCGGAGTCCTCTCTGCGCACCTCCTAGTACCACTTGGTGAACAGAGAGGCTCTGGGCACCAGCCGAGACAGATGGGTGGCACAGTGGCCCGTGTACATGGGCTTTTAAACTAGTATCTCATAAAGAAATATAAATGGATCTTTTAACCCATTGAATGCAAAGCAATGCATTGTAGGCCCCTCTATCATTCAAGGGGTTAAAATCCTCTTTTAACTCAATGTGTAGTTGGGGAGATTTATTTCTTCCCTATCATTTAGTACAGCTGGTTTGCTCCAGAATTGCTTCTCGCTTCTTTTGTGAACAAGGCCAAGTGCCTATTAAAAGATCAATTTTTCTCTTCAGTGGTGCATTACACAATATGTCCGGTGAATTTTTCTATGTAGAAGAATCCTGCAAGTTCAGAGGTTACTGTGTTAAATATTAAAGAACCTGTATTTGCAAGTAATGATAACTTTTCAGCCAAGGGCATGGCTTTATCTCAGAGTACGAGTGAAATGCCACTGAAGTGTGAAATTAAACACATTTATAGACTCTACAGCCAGTAAGTTTTATCTTTCTCTACCGCTTAGTACAATAAAACACATTAACATCTGTTATCAGAACCTAATATTTGCTATGAGACCAGAAAGCACTTCAGATGCGTGTAGAAGAAAGGACATGTGGATATCTCTGGATGTCCTTTGAAGGCTAATTGATTTACTTAACAAGAAGTTGAAAAAAATCATACACACTGGAAGATAACCTTGGCAAGGTTCAAAACAACTAGTGATGAAGGGCAAGAATGTTTCCAGGGCAACACAACTTGCTATTCTCTTATGCTTGCTTTCTTTTGTATTTATTTTTATTTTTTGAAAGATGATGTAGGTTAGATCACTCACTTACGAGCAAATGGTTAAATATGAGAGATGGAACATAACAGTAACCTATTGGGCTTCACCTCCTTCCCCCCAAAATATACACATGGCTTTGAGCAAGAGTGATCACGCTCTGACACAGTCCCAAGATGCAATTCACCACAGGTGGATCTCTGAAGGTTTTTGCATGACAGGGAAAGACAGAGACCTACTGTATAGTAATTTATTACCTTTTAGTGCCAGAGGTGTTTACAAAAACTGCATTTTCTATCTAAAGGACCTCATACACAGTGCAATTCTATTGACCATTTCCAACCAATCTGGTCCAAATTATCCTGATTGGACAGCTGCTGCATTGTGTATAGGCTACATCAATCAAGTCAGGTCAAGCCAATTGGTGATTTTGTTTGGTCATCCTGGCTTGAAAATGTCAATCACCTTAAGATTAGATCATTGTGTGTGTGTGTCTTCAACAGACCAAACCAAAGCCTTCTTGAATGGGGGCTCTTACATCAAGTCATTCCAACATGAATGCACACAGATAAAAAAGGTTTTGGTCTGTGTGTGTGAATGTGTGTGTGAATGTGTGTGTGTGTTTGTGTGTGTGTGTGAGAGAGAGCAGGAACAACCAGCAAGCTGATCACTCAGCAAATCAAGCTGCTGGTCTGCTCCAGCCATAATTGTCCTGTGTATGGGCCCCATTAGCGTGTGTCCTCTGATTATTTATTTGAGTTGGGAAAAGAAGTACTATGGAAAGGCTCCAGTTTTTTTTGCAACAGATAAACCCAATACACTAAGACACAAAATCAAATGTAAAACAATTCTGGGGCATACAAACAGCACCATAGAGGGCTAAGCAAAAAGTCTTGTTGCTTTAAATGGGGCCTACCATAAATGCTAGAGAGGTCTTCAGTTTATTGCTTCTCAATGCACTGGATACTTCTCTAGTATTCTTTGGTGTTAAAAAACTTATTTAAACCATTTTTAAATTTGGGTTTTGCCCCATTGCTCCATTTTAACATTGCACATAAGGCACACAAAGTCTGAAGCACAGGAGCCAGGATTAATTCCTGTCAGCACCATGTGATGGAAAGCAGGTCTCTTCGTCACTATGCCTCGGGAAGCAAGGCCTAGGGGATCAATGTGCTAAAGGTGTAAAGCACTATAAGTAATTAAGTATTTATTTGCATTCTGTTTTTTATTTGCATCCTTATTTATTTTTCTACTTCATTAAATGTCTGCATGAGAATGTGTGCTAACATTGAAAAGGCAAAGTAGAATTTTCTATTCCCACATGAATAATACATTATGGGTAGAACCAACTGCACCATGTGGGAGAATCAAATACCCCCTTGATTTAAATAGGTTGTTTAACAATCTAAATGCTAGAGAGATCCCCATTGCAAAGCAATGGGTTGGAGACCTTCCTAGCATTCAATGTATTAAACACCCCATTTAAATCAAGGGAAATTTGTGTTTGGCCACTTGGCTTGTTCCAGAATTGCTCCATTTCTTCTTAGCACATCTATAAGCTGCTTCTCGAGTCTGGAAAATGATTGGGAGGCTATATATAACTGAATTACATTTGATTGCTAACCTTTTTGTATTTCAAGTATTGGTATTTGAGGAGTTCAGAGGCACATTCTTAAAAGAGTAATACAGTGTGACAATATATGAACAAGTACTTGCACTATTCATTGCCTCTTTAGGAAACCTCTACAGTAACTCTTCTTAAAATAAGAAAAGGTTAACACTTTGAATGAACAAGCAGTTTTCTAAGGTTCAGGTACTTCATGGGGTTTTCATAAATGTCTATAGTCAAGAAATAAAAAGAATCATAATAACAAACCTTAACAATAATTAAGATTCCCACCATGAAAACTTGCACAAGAAAATAATGTCCATCCTGTGTTCTATTTGTAGATGGACATGATTGGTTGTCTGTTAAACAATCTAGTTTCCTCTGTGTAGGGGCACTCCTTGATCCAAGCACAGGCAGTCCCTATTCATTTCCAAACTTCCAGCTTAAATACAGACTCCCATCCAATGACCTGTTTGTATACCTTCAGGATAAATTTTATGTTCAATCAATCTTGCCCACACTGTGCAAGATGAGTACCATTTTGATTGCCTGCTTCAGGTGAATTATCCCCTACCCTTCACAATCTCAAAGACCTACAGACTTCTCTGGACTGCAAGTTCGGCCTGCTTGGGTCACCCCCATATTAACTAATGGATTTCTGATATTCCGACTTTGACACCTGCCTTAATCTACCAAGGCTTTTTCAGCAGACTGCGGCACTCCCTAGCCGCCTACTTTCATGATGTACCCTATCGACTGCTTCACAGGACTTATGTCACTCCCAAACTGGCACACACCATTGGCCTGTCCAGATATCCTGCCTGTACACGCTCTGGGGAATCCCAGGTCACCCTATTACACACCCTTTACTCTTGCCCCACATTCTCTCCTTTTTTGGACCAAAAGCTTCACCTATACCAATGACAAAATAGGGCTCCCTGTGGACTTATCCACCCCATCCTTCTTGCTGGGGATCTATGACTCCCCAAGGACTCTGACTGTTGCTAAGACTACTTTACTGGACTATATAGTCTTAATCGCATTTAAAAAAGTGATAATCATACATTGGCTCACACCGGAACATCCTAGGCTTCTCCAGTGGCAAACCTGCATGTTACACTTCACAAAACTACACTGGATCTTATCCCTTGAAAAGAAAGAAATACTGGGGGAATTGTTCATTAAAATCTGGGAACCCTTTATTCTCACATTAGCTGCCTCACAGCAGACCAACTTCTATTCCTGGTTCAAACACACTAGATGGATGGACGAGTGGGAACTGAGACAACCAGACCTCCCTGACTTAGACATTGCGAGGGGCAGCGGGGGAGAAGGAGGAGACATACAGCATTAATTTAGAGTGACCCTGGCTTGACATCTATTAATCTCATGTTTGGAGACACACTTATTAGGTTTTGAGTTTGTAGTTTAGAAGCTCAACAACTCACAGTTGGAGTCACAATTCAGTCTGAGACTAGCACAGCTTAGGATGGGCAAACGTCTATTAGTTATTCCCTACTACTTTTACTGACAATGTTTAAATTGTAGACAAATTACAGTGGCTTGGGTGTCCTGTTCAAAAAAAGGGGGGTTAAATATACTGTTCTGCCCAATGAGCTGTTGTTGGGCTTATTTGCATTGTCTTTTTGTAATCTTTCAACTTTGTGTCAATATTAAAGCTGTCATGTATTGTTTGATTGTTATGTATAAAACAAAAATAAAAAGTTTTATATATAAAAAAACATCTAGTTTCAGAGAATGTTTGAATACAAAACCACCAAAGCTGGTTATCTTTCAACACCCATGCATTTGAGGTGCTTATTGTATTACCACTTGTTACCAATTAATACCTTATTCACAATTTAAGATAATTTAGGTTTAATGCAATAATTCTAAGAAATGCAAGAGTCTAAAAAGATATACTCATAATATGAGATCAAAACATAGTGTACGTTATTTGGGTTTGAAATGTACTTGGTTGTATTAACAAACTATCAGAGTTTAGTTCAGATATTTAGGGACTATTTTATGGTACAATTTGTTGTCAGTTTACTTTTATAAAAGCTGAACCCAACACAAGGCTAGTGAATTACCTTCTAGTTTTCAAAAGGAGAATTGGGTATGTTAATTAATTACTATTTATATTACTGATAAATAAAACTGTTACTTTTATACTTCTATTTAAAATAAAATCTTATCTACAATAAATAAATAATTGGGAGTGGTCTTTCAGGTTCCTAAAAGAAAACTAAAGTTCATCTGGCAACCAACATATCTAAAGTACCTTGGAGTGTATCCAGATATATCCTTTCTTGCCTAGTTTATAACCACTTCTCTGAAAAGCTACCAGAATACCTGAGCAGTATGCACATTCCAGTTCTTCATACTAACTATAACCTCCACTCCACTGTTAATAACTCACTGAGTATTCCATACTACAAGTAAGAAATGGATTGATCTGCTTTCTGCTTCAGATCTCTGAAAGCCTAGAATAACCTACCTGGAAAAAGATCTTCTAACAGTCTAAAAATAACTGCTTCTAGCAGGTTCGTGTCACATCTTTGCCAGTGCATGGATTTTTTTGTTTTGTTAACCCTTTGGGTGGCAGAGGAATATCCAATGCATTGCATTGCAATTTGTTGGGTAACTCTGTGGCACTCAGAGGGTTAAGTTGTATTAAAAGGCAGACCTTGAAAGGGGGAATCAGGGCCCCTCCTGATGCTTCCCAGCTACTGATCTCCCAGGTAATTCAGCTGGGAGAGCAATAAAGTCGACACATTGAAGCAAGTCAGCTCCTCTGCTTCCATTCCACCAATAGCCACTGGGTAGGAGAGGGCGGGATCAAGAATCCCTATTAGGTCAAGGAGGGAGGCTTTTTGCCCATTCCTACCCAACTCCGAACTGACTCAGTCCAAAGCTGAGGTGAGTTGGACAGATGAAAGGATTTGCTTTAGCTATATATATATATATATATATATATATATATATATATATATATATATATAAATCAAACAGAGTGACTGAGCAATATATTTATAGGTCAAATAAAAAATGTCCAGATTCTACCCTACAGTCCCTTGCCTTGTTGGAGATGTAACACCCCTGACGTCCCTTCTCCATATTTGGCCCGGTCCCTGGATATCTCTTTTCTGGCAGGAGATCTAGTCTTCATTACCCACACAGACTGGCCTTGAAGACCCATTTTCTCCTGGGCCTCTTTCCTCTCCATACTCCATGACCAAGCCACCCAGCTACCCGAACACTAAAAAAATAGCTACTTGCCATCACAGCGGCCTGAGCGTGTATTTCTAAACTTTGGAAATCATCAACTCCTCCCTCTTTATCTGGCTGGAAGCTCATATAGAAGCACATCTATGACACAGAATGCCTATATTCTCTCTCCACACAGTGACTCCCCTCTTTCTTTCATGGCTTTGTCCCCTGGACTGCCTTTCTCTGCTGCTCCTTGCCACCTCCACACCTACTGTCTACCTGATGGAATACCCCCGGTAAACCCCACCAGTGCACCTCCCTCCCTCCCCCCCACTTACATTTTTTTCCCTCAAACTGTCCCTTTCCTTCACTCTCCCCCCACCAATACCTCTGAACCCTTACTGTTTTCTAGGACCTCTCTGTCTACTCCTCTCTGGATCTTAAACTTCCACAAGCACCCTGGGCACTCTGAAATTTAACTCACTCATTATGCAGAGCCTAGGGCTTGGGCATGGGTAGACATATGCTTGATGTGGCATGGCATGTCACACAGTCCTTAGTTTAAAAGTATATGTATGTATTTGTAAGACTGTATTTGTGTATTTGTAACACTGTTTTCCTTTTTTGTTCAGTCTACTTTGTTATGTTCAAGTCATGAATCTTGTGACCCTGAAGGTCCACAGATCTATAGTATTCTTTTGACTTGTACTGTATCTCTTTTTTTCAATAAAGTATTAGAGAAATTAACAAACAAAACAAACAGAAACAAACTATTTTGCCTAATATGACACACATAGGCTGTCTAGTTTACAAATATATTGACTCCCTTGATAAATTGTGAAGTTGACTATTAAGATATATTGCATATGCTATGGCTTCCAGTTAAACTCTTTCTTTCTCCTTCCACTTTCTTTGCTTTTGTCCCTTCCCTACTCTTCCTTTTAGGAAGAGTAGGGAAGGAAGAGGGGGAGCAGTAGATATAGCTTATCTAGATTTCAATAAAGCATTTGACATTGTCCCTCATAGAAGACTCATAAATAAATTGCAGTGTTTGGGTCTAGATGTAAAAATAGTGAAATGGATAAGGCAATGGCTGAGTGACAGGAGACAAAAGTTGGTAGTCAATGGAGAATATTCGGACGAAAGGAGTGTTACTAGTGGAGTACCTCAGGGATCTGTACTGGGGCCCATTCTTTTTAATATTTTTATTAATGGTATTGCAAAAGGTCTTCAAGGAAAGGTATGCCTTTTTGCACATGATACAAAGATCTGCAATAAGGTAGACATTCCAGGGGGAATAAGCCAAATGGCGAATGATTTAGGTAAATTAGAAGAATGGTCAAGAGTGTGGCAGATGCACTTTAACATTGATAAATATAAAATAATGCGCTTGGGACATAAAAATCCAAAGGAAAAATATACTATTAAGGGTACTGTGCTGTCAGAGACAACAGAGGAAAGGGATTTGGGAGTAATTATTTCTAATGACTTAAAGGTAAGCAGGCAATGTAATAAAGCGGTGGGGAATGCAAGCAGGGCGCTGGGTTGTATAGCTAGGGGCATTAGTAGCAGAAAGAGGGAAGTAGTCATGCCACTCTACAGATCTCTAGTTAGACCTCACCTAGATTATTGTATACAGTACTGGAGACCCCATCTCCAGAAGGATATTGATACTCTAGAGAAAATTCAAAGAAGGGCTACTAAAATGGTGACTGGTCTACAGGAAAAGAAATATCAGGATAGACTAAATGATCTGAGTATGTATAGCTTGGAGGAGAGAAGAGAGAGAGGGGATATGATAGAAACATTCAAATACATGAAGGGATTCAACAAAGTACAGGATGGAAGTGTATTTCAAAGGAATAAAAACGTTAGGACAAGAGCCCATAGTCTAAAACTAGAGGGACACAGGTTTAAACGTAATGTAAGACAGTTTTACTTCACTGAGAGGGTAGTAGACAAGTGGAATAGCCTACAAGCAGAAGTGGCATAAGTTAATACAGTGACAGAATTTAAGCATGCATGGGATAGGCATAAGGCGGTCCTTAACATAAGAAAAGACCAAGGACCAAAAAAGGTTTGAGGTTTTTTTTTTTTTACAGTAGGAAAATGGGCAGACTAGATGGGCCGAATGGTTCTTATCTGCTGTCAAATTCTATGTTTCTATGTTTTACTTTTCTCTGTCCCCTACAATCAGATGGATTATAATAAAGATAAAAAACCTCTTTTAGTGAGCGCTAAATACCACAAAAATGGCTATTAGGTCCTACCAGTCCCAATAAGAAAAAAGAAGAAGAAAAAGTTCAGAAATTTCTTCCAATTTCTCTTCAACTGCGGTGCTGCTCCTCACTTTTGAAATGCTGGCAGAACGACTCTCCACATATATGCAAAATAGACAAAAAAGAGAGAGAGGAAAATCAGAGGCTAAACATTCTACAATATATTGACCTTTCAAAAACACTAACAGTATTCTTGATGACTGAAGCTGAAAAAGCTTTTGACAGAGTAAACTGGACTTTTATGTTGACTGCTTTACATGCAAATGGAATAGGCCCTACTTTCATTTCGTATATTCGTGCTCTTTACACGAACCCATGTGTTAAAATCAGGGTCAATGGACATTTATCTATATGAAACGGAACAAGACAGTGGTGTCCCTTTTCTCCTCTCTTATTTATATTGACTATAGAGACTCTCGCCCAACATATACATAAGAATCCGATGATTTGCACCTCATGCAGACTTTAAACTCTCAATATTTGCAGATGATATATTACTGATGACCTCTGACCCCCTCATGTCTATTTTGGATGAATTAGATCGTTTCACTGCTGTGTCTAACTTAAAAGTTAACTTGAATATATCGGAAGCTTTAGCTATAAATATTCCAGCAGATGCTTTACTCTCCCTAAAGTCTTTATATTATCTTAAATATCTGGGTGTATGTATTCCCTCAAATTTAAAGGATACCTTCCAATCAAATTTTCCCCCACTTGTATCAGCTATACAAAAAGACCTATTTAGATGGAATTCTTTGCATATTTCTTGACTAGGTAGACTGAACAAGATCAAGATGAACATCCTTCTGAGGTTTTTGTATCTTTTTCAAACTCTTCCTGTAGCAATACCTAATGCTTTCCTTGTTAAAGCTTAGAGTATGCTTTCTAAGTTTTTCTAGCGATCCTGCAGATCCAGACTGGGTATCCTTACATTATCTAGACACAAATCATTATGAGGTTTGCGGTTACCCATCTTGAAATGGTATTACCAGGCTTCTTTGTTAGCTTCTCTGCCTGACTGGTACTCTCATATGCAGGACAAACTTTGGGTACAGGTGGAAAGATCATGTCTACTTTAGATCCCCTGCCAGAAGCACTTCTTCCGATCGAGGACCATGTTAGGTCTTCTCACTGCCATCCACTTAGTAATCATATTATTTCTGTGTGGAACATTGTAAATAACAGCTTACAATTGATATCTTTACCTTCTCCTCTCTAAAAGGTTTTTCATTCTTATTCATCCACCCATTCCTTGTACATTCATGATTTTCCTTATTGGTCTGCATCTAAGGATGTCAATATTGGACTGATACTTAAACATTTTAAAGAACTTAAATCCCAATGTTCTCTTCAGTCATCAGATATATGGTCTTACATATGTATCAAACATTTTCTAGATAAACCCTCTTTTAAATTCTGCGTCTCCCGTAAACTGACCGACTTTGAGTTGTTGATGCAAAAGTCTTCTATTCACAAATCAGGAAACCTAGGGAAAATATATGCAATTCTATTGAACAAAAATTCTGCTTCCAAACTACCCTATGCTTTGACATGGGAAGATGAATTGGGCAAGGATATTACATTTCTGGAATGGTTTTCCATTTCTATATCAACTCATTATCTTGAAGTGAACTATAAATTACTGTTACAGTTTGCAAGCAAAACCAGAAGTCAGACGGTATAGTTAATAGAACCTTTATTATGAAAATAATGACAGTAATACAATATATATATATATATATATATATATATATATATACACACACACACACGCACAGTGGGTGACAGAAACGGCGTGTACTGTATCAGGAATAGCAGTCTCCGAATCTGTGCACCACACTGTCCAAGACTAGGCCTCAACCCACTGGAGTCTCGTGGTAAGGTAACACCCAAGAGATACTGACTCCGCCTTCAGTCAGTCTAGGAGTGGAGTCTCAATCGTACTTAACCAAGGAAGCTGCTGACCCAAGTCTGCAGTCAGTAGCTAGGAGTCTGCTAGAGCCCCAGGTCAGTACTAGGAATGATGTCTGAATAACGGAATCAACAAACTGAGCGAACAGACAGAGCCTACTAGTAAGCACCAGATAGGATAGTCCGATGAGCCAAAGTCTTACACGGAGCAGGTAGTCAGCCAGAGCCACAGGTTTGTACCAGATAGGATATCCATTGAAGCGATGGAATGCTGGATGCGCAGTGGATAGAGCCCCAGGTCAACACCAGAGTGGGTAGTCAGACAAGCCTAGGTCATACATGGAGCGGGTAGTCAGCCAGAGCCACAGGTTTGCACCAGATAGGATATCCACTGGAGCATATGTATGCAGGATGCGCAGTGGATAGAGCCAGAGGTCAACACCAGAGTGGGTAGTCAGACAATCCTAGGTCATGCACGGAGCTGGTAGTCAGCCAGAGCCACAGGTTTGCACCAGAAAGGATATCTGAGCCAAATCAGAACACACAAGGAGAATAGTCAGACAGAGCCATGGGTCAACAACAGAATGGATGGACAGACATGCTGGATCATACACAGAAATCGGGAATACTAGAAAATGAACTGCTCAGAACAACAACGTAAGGGGGACTGAGTCAGGACTCAGTCTGCCCTTTAAACCCCTCCACAGGAAGTAGGTAGAAGGAGCAGCTTAGAGGAAGTAGGTAGGAGAAGACTACGGGAAACAAACACAGATAAAACAGAGGTCTGCAGCATGCTTGAAGCCTCGCGGCAGCAGATGACGTATCTGGCAATGATGCGTCCAACCGCTCGTCGAAATGATGCAGGAGCGTCATAGTGAGCATCTCCAGAAGTGGCGGCGCTACAAGGTACTGTGACAATTAATATTTTATTGGTATTACACTCCCTCGAGACTACACCATTTTAACTCCAATAGCAGTCCTCTCTGTTGACATTGTAAGACTCATGTTGGTACATCCTTTCATATAAGATGGTACTGTCCCCTCATTTTGCCTTTTTGATCTATTTGTATTTCCAAGATGGAGAAAGTATTGGCAATCTCCATTCCAAGGGACCCATGGTTGGTTCTTCTTTTTCATGATATACCTCACATCCCTCTAAGTGCAGACCGCTTAAACTTGGATATCCACCACAATACAATATCACCTTCTTAGTGCTCAGTGGTCCTACTCACATATTATAGAGGCATGGACCAGCCTCTCGGTGTAACAGCATTCACTGAATAACCTCCAGTGTAAGTATCTATGTGTCTCACTCCCTGTCCTCTTCATCTCTCTCCTGGATAGACTGGTCTCTCCACACCGTCTTTAAATTCTTATTATATAGACCTTTGGGCTCCTAATGGCCTTCCAAAAAGGACTTTCCACATCTATATTGGTGGTAGAATAGGATATTGCTACTGTCTATAACTTAAGGGAGACAAGGACTCTCTAGGAATTTCTGATCATTAATTATGTCACAGAACCAGACACTTGACACATTTATTACTCAAAAATTAGAAAAATGTTTAATATATATATGTCTAATGTATTGAAAATACATATAATAAGCAAATATACACAAAAAATATAAAATTATGCAGAAAAACAGACACAAATACTACAATATAAAACCTTATTGCCCTATGCGCTACATAGCTATCGCTACATCTTCAGGGGTCTATCAAGTGGCCACCTCCAGATTTACCCTCCATACACCCACATTAATCAAAAGAATATGATGGGATGCCCAGGAGGATCAACTTTAGATTTATGTAATATTGGCTTATGGTAAAAAAATGGTATAGATGAATTGGTTATACTGATAAACGTATGTTCCTGATTTGTTATTATGTTCCTCCTGAGAGCCCCACCTGTTAAGCCCAAGAGCAGTTTAGAGAAATCCTCATCTATATTCCTGTCCAAATATTTATATGACAATTCATCACTCAAAAGTCTTTCTCCTTCCATAATACAATCTGTTGTATCTTGTACTATCAGCTTTTAGGACCATTAAATGTATATTGCTAGACAGGTTAGTCATGGCTTTTCTTTCATTCTTAGACGTATTAAACTTTTAACATTTCTTATTTTTTATAACTTTACTATACTGTTCCATAACCTTTCCACTAAGTTGGTTAGAGTTTATAATACCTATTTCTTTCTGTTGTTCTTCTTCTACTCTATAAGGTTCCTCAGAATCTATTTTTAATTCTTCGAGGATTTTTAAGATGTTTAGATCCCAAACAGTATTTTCCTTTGAATTACGTAGATATCCTATTTTCTGTTCAAAATTGTTGGAAACAGCGGTAGGTGCAAATTTTAAACCTTTGCTTAACACCGCAAATTCATTGAAATCTAAATCTCTACTGGAAAGGTTGTGTATTCCATCTCTACATTCTTTGGTTTTTAAACCCTCCTCCAATTTCTTGCTCTTTTTGATTCCTCTTCTTCCTCTTCTACACTTTCCTCTCTTTTGCTTCTCTATACTTCCCCTGACTTTGAAACGTCTCCCCTGCCTCCGCTGTCCCCATCACTACCCCTATCCCCACCTCCAAAGAAGGGGTGGATGAGATAGGATCAAGGGTGTACCCCTGTGGTAAAACAGGTAAAGTAATCTCTTTCTGTGTTTCTTCTTTTTCTAATACTGCATACCTATTTTGTGTATATATTGTAGTCTCTGGTTCCTCATTTCTAATCTTCTCACTTAAACATTGTTTATTATTATCTGTCTGTTTGTTCTCTTTATTATTATGAGGAAACTGAGGTGTGCATGCTGAATTGACAGATTTGTTTAATTCTTGTTTTGATTGTCTATTTTGTAGTTATAATGATTACTATTCGTGTGATTACCTTTCTTTTTTTTTGATAGTTATATACTTTATCCTCTGAGTAATCACCTTCATCTCTTTTCATTGTATTTTGTTTTCTTTCTTTTAAATATTTTTCTACTTTATTAATTCTATTATTTATAAGCATTTCCATCTTTTTGAACTGTGGGGTATCAGAATAAGGTTTCAGATCTCCCTGTATTTGTTGTATATCTACTTCTATTTTCTTTAAACACATTTCTCTATATGAAATTAAATGCTCAATCAATTTAAACAAACAGTTGTCAAGTATCATAGGCCATCCTTTCTCAAATCAGTATCTGGAAAAGAGGATTTTTTGTTGACTCAACAAGAGCAAGTCCCACCAATTATTAATTTCAGTACTTTTTCTAATTTAAAACATTTCTTTTTAATTTCTCCATTACTATAATTATTACTGTTGGTCATATCATTGTTGAAACTCAGTCACAACTTTGCTTTTCTAGATTCTCTAGCTGGAATGGAAATACAAGCCATATATTATACTTGGAGCTACTCACAAAATATGCCAGAAAAAGTATGTACAGCACAAAACGTCTGCAGATCTACCCCACGCTACAATACAAAACCAAAAAAACAACAACTCTAAATGAGAGCTAAATATCTGAAAAATGGCTATTAGATCCTACCAGTTCCAATAAGAAAAAAGAAAAAGAGAAGAAAAAAGCTCAGAAATTTCTTCCAATTTCTCTCCAACTACGGTGCTGCTCCTCACTTTTGAATCAGTGGCTGAACAACTCTCCACATACAAGCAATGAGACAAAAAAGAGAATGAGGAGCACACTCGCTTTAAGTGTAGACAGTTAAGTGTAGATATGTTTGCATTATTATGTTAACGTTGTTTGTAGTGTTCGGTAAATCCTGTCTGCTATAACATGAAATGTTATAAACCCAATAAACTATAAATAAAAAAACACTGATTTTAATTCCTCAAAATATTTGAAAATATAATTTCTGTTCATAGAGTAACCATTCATATCAGAATGAAGTTAAAATCCCATTTTCTTTCACGTGATTTTTCACCTAGCTGAGGGGTACAAAAAACATAGAAATGACTCACAAAAGTACACAATAAATGTTACTAGAACAAAAAAGCTTATTAATATATTGCATCCTGTAGTGAATTGGTGTGAAACCTGAGGCCTTTCAGCTGGTCTGGACTTCAATATGGATCAGCAGTTGGTTGGTTGGAAATTATACTCCTGAATACTCCTGAATAACCAAATACTGAATACTCCTGAATAACCGGAAGGCCTCAGGTTGTATATCTCTACTGTACGGCATGCTGCCCTGTATCTATCAGCCCTACTGTAATGTTATAGTACTTACACAGACACCCAGATGATCACTTGCTCCCTCAGCACATTCTAGAGAAGTCGAATGATGGAGGCTCCTGCTTCTACTTGTTCACTGACCAATGAATACAGGCTCTGAGGAGGGACAAACTTATTCTCTGCTTCAACCTTGCATTGCGAATGGGCATGTAGAAAGGTGAAATATTAAAGTTTTGCATGTTTAGTAGTCCTACATAATTTGAGCAGGAAATAAGTTTGTCCCTGCTCAGATCCATATCATGAGTGATGGTGGTACTTAGGGCCATATTATCACGGTTCCCATGCTATGCTGTCAATCTTGACTGTACTACCTGTGTATTGGAGGATGCTGATTGGCCCGTCCAGGATGTGCCTTTATACACTGGGCCTTGGGCACTTGTGATTTGCCCTTTCGTGGTGTTCCAGTATCTGCGCCTTGTTGCTGTGTTCCAGTTCTCCTGTGTACCGACCCGGCTTGTCTGAGTCTTCTGTTGATCCTGCTCCGTGTATGACCCGGCTCTGGCTGACGACCCTGCTTCGTGATTGATCCGGTTCTGGCTGATGATCCTGCTCCGTGTATGACCCGGCTCTGGCTGACGACCCTGCTTTGTGTTTGATCCTGTTCTTCGGCTGCTGTTCCTGCTGTGCTCCGGTTCCGGTTATCGCCCAGTTCCAGCCTGCTGTTCCGGTGTACCTGCACTGTCTCGGTCGCGTCCGCGACATTCTGATCTCTGGGTGACTCGCTATTCCTCTCACCTCTCTAGCTGAGATAGAGGTTGCTTTGCCATACTTTGTCTGTCACTGTCTCCGTACAGAACCCGTTAACTCCTGCTGTGCTTCGTAGTCTCCAGTCTTGTGCCTCAGTCATCTTGCCAAGCATACATATATCCGTTAAGAGCCGCTCCTTGAGTACCTCTGATACGCTTCACTACCTTCTGCAGAGCATTGCTGGTCCGGTGTTCGGTGTACATCGGAACCGCGCTTGTTGGCACTGTTATCCGTTTGCTCTTGCTGGGAAAGTTCCGTACGGCACCGGAGGGGTGTCCTGGCTCCGGCCTACATACGTACAGAGGTTACGCTATCCATCTGCACTATCCAGTGCTTGGCTCTCAGTGCTTGTGCAGTCGCTATCACTATTGACATCCAAGGGGTGTCAGGGCACTTTCCATTGGGCACACGCAGAGTTAACTTCAATTCTCAATTAAGGGCAATTCAGGTTCTTGTACTACAGTTTGGCAATAGCACTTCTCCCTAACCCACGGCGATGGTATTACTCAGCTCTGGCACTTCTGCCTTTCTATTCTATTTGAGAGTGAATTCAGCGCAGACCCTTTGCTCCAGCTTTGTTACTCAAGAACTGTGTTCCAGAGACTGACACTTTGCTCCAGCTTTGTTACTCAAGAACTGTGTTCCAGAGACTGCTACTTTGCTTCAGCTTTGTTACTCAAGAACTGTGTTCCAGAGACTGCTATATATCCTGGGCGTATGCCAAACTGGACTGAGCTCTCCTCTTGCACTTGTTAACCCTTTGGGGTTATTTCATATCTATCCATTGTCTATCATATTTGCTGTATTGCATTCACTCTGTTCGTGTTTGCTATTACTGCTATTCCTGTACTGACCCCTAGGGGCATTGTATTACTCCTTGATTCAATAAACTGTGTTTTTACTTTACACCCTAGTCTGAGTGTCAGAAAACCGTTACAGTACGAAAGGGCCATGACCTCAGACGGAAAGAGTGACAGTAATACACAGAACCTCCACTGGAGGATGGATGTTCATGAGCAACGTCTAGATCAATTGGCTTTGACCATGCAAACATTGCTTGAACGTACGGTACATCTCGAGAAACTGAATCAAAATCCGGTGGTCCCCCCAGTGATAACACCGGACAATGCTACTGGGCAATTGCTGGCTCCCTCCAGAAGTCTCACGGTGGCGGCGGCGCCGTTACCGCTCAGATATGGTGGCGAACCCACACTGTGCAGAGGTTTCCTTAACCAACTAGAGATATTCTTAGAACTCACACCCTATGCTTTTCCGAATGACCGTAGCAAAGTGGGTTTCATGATATCTCTGTTAACTGGTAAAGCGCTGGCATGGGCTAATCCTTTATGGGAGCAGGCCAAATTAACGAATTTGTCAGACAGTTTCGCAGAGTGTTCGAGACACCAGGGCGAGCCACCTCGGCAGCTAAGAAATTGATGGTAATTCAGATGGGCGATCGCACTGTGGCCGACTATGCTATAGAATTTCGTATTTTAGCTGCAGAAGTGGCCTGGAATAATGAGGCACTCCTGGCAGCCTTTTCACAAGGTCTATCCGATTCCATCAAGGATGAGATTGCTGCCAGGGAGGTACCTACTGACCTAGATGAGTACATAGATTATGTGATACTCATTGACACCCGCATGCGCGAAAGGTGCTTGGCAAAAAGGGCTAGCTCCAAGACCCATGGGCACAAAAGGTCTTTTAACCCACCCTCGCCTCCCATTCCTCCTGATGGGGCACCTGAAACAGGGGAGCCTATGCAGATTGGATATACTAGGTTATCTAAGGAGGAGAGGGCTTATCGCAAAAGACAAGGGTTATGTTTATATTGTGGTAAGAATGGGCACTTACTACGAACATGTCCGGTACGTCCGGGAAACACACGCACCTAGGGTACCTTGGGGGACAGGCCCTAGGTGGTGTACAGTCGTCCTCAGATCCTTGTTCCACGAAACCCACCATACCGGTGAGTTTTCTTCTGGGTGATCAAGCTGTGGAGGTACTAGCCCTGGTAGATTCTGGCGCAGCAGGCTATTTCATGGACCGGGCATTTGCTGAAAGACACAATATTCCGCTGTCTAAAAGAGATACTCCGCTAGCCATTGAGGCTATTGATGGCAGACCCCTAGAACCAGCACTTATCACCATGGAGACTACTCTCATCACTATGGCTATTGGGGTTCTCCACAAAGAGGGGGTACGTTTCCAAATTATACATTCACCCCACCATGCGGTCATTCTGGGGTACCCTTGGTTGTTGCTGCACAATCCCCAGTTTGACTGGCAAAGATGTGAAATTAAGTCTTGGTCGGAGTACTGCACTAGTCACTGTTTATCTCACCCAGTCAAGATTATGTGTACCTCTCCTTCTGTGCCAGCTGAATACAGCAAGTTCAGTGACGTATTCAGTAAGGGTGAGGCTAGCGCATTGCCGCAGCATCGGCCATATGACTGCGCTATTGATTTGCCCCCGGGAGTCGTGCCACCTAGGGGTAGGACCTACCCATTGTCCGGGGAGGAGACTAAGGCCATGGAGGAATACATCGAGGATGCCCTCAGACGAGGGATTATTCATAAATCATCCTCGCCGGCAGGTGCAGGGTTCTTTTTTGTGAAAAAGAAAAGTGGCGAATTATGACCGTGTATTGACTACCGTGGACTCAATAAGTTGATTGCTAAGAATGCTTACCCCATTCTGCTCATCACAGAATTATTTGACAGGTTGAAAGGCTCCTCTATCTTCACGAAACTCGATCTTCGTGCTGCCTACAACCTAATAAGGATAAGGGCTGGTGATGAGTGGAAGACAGCATTCAATACTAGGTCAGGCCACTACGAATATCTGGTTATGCCATTTGGGTTATGTAATGCACCTGCCGTATTTCAGGAGTTCATAAATGATATCCTCCGGGGCATGCTACAGTCTTGTGTGGTGGTGTACTTGGACGATATATTGATCCATTCTGCTAATTTAACCCAGCACATCCAGGATGTTTCGGAGGTATTGATGCGATTACGCAAGAAAATTGTTCTGCAGACTAGAAAAATGTGAATTTCATCGCTCCCAAGTACCATTCTTGGGTTTTGTTATATCCAATGATGGCATAGCGATGGACCAAGAGAAGTTGGCAGTTGTTCTACAATGGCCATGACCCAGGGGGTTAAAAGCTATCCAAAGGTTCTTGGGCTTTGCCAACTATTATAGAAAGTTTATTCAGAACTTTTCTACCATCACAAAACCTCTCTCTGACCTCAGGCATAAGGGCGCAAATCCCTCTCAATGGTCCGAGGCAGCTGAAATAGCCTTTGAAACCCTCAAAAAGGCATTTGCATCCGCTCCTATACTATCCCACCCTAATCCCACCCTGCCGTTTACGCTAGAGGTTGATGCCTCCGAGGTTGGGGTAGGGGCAGTTCTCTCCCAACGCCCCAAGGAAGGGGGTAACCTGAGGCCGTGTGGGTTCTTCTCAAAAAAACTGTCTAGTGCCCAAAGCCACTACGAAATTGGTGATAGGGAACTGTTGGCTATCATCTTGGCATTAAAAGAATGGCGTCATCTTCTGGAGGGCACTAGAGTACCAGTGTTGATCCTCACAGACCATAAGAACTTGATTTACCTTTCCGAGGCAAAAAGGTTGTCATCTCGCCAGACTCGATGGGCTCTATTTCTGTCCAGATTTAATTTCATAGTCTCGTACTTGCCTGGGTCCAAAAATATTAGGGCGGATGCTCTTTGTAGACAATTCTGCACGGACATTGAGAGGGATGAGGCCCCGGTCCCCATAATTCAGCCAGACAGGATTCTGGCTACTATTCGTACCAGCATCACCTCGCCACTGGGAGAGCAAATATTGGCGTCACAAGCTCGGGCACCCCCTGAAACCCCAGTTGGCAGGTGTTTTGTGGACGAACCTTTTCGTACCCAATTACTTGAGACCTACCACTCATCTAAGGCAGCTGGGCACATTGGCAGAAATCAGTTGGCATGGTCACTATCACGAACATTCTGGTGGCCCTCCCTGAAAGCCGACTGCTCTGCATTCACTGCTGCTTGCACCATCTGTGCCCGTGCCAAAACTACCAGACATCTCCCAGTGGGCCTGCTCCAACCAGTGCCAAATGGTTATCATCCATGGTCCCATATTTCTATTGATTTTTTGGGAGAGCTGCCGAGTTCCAAGGGCTATACGTTTATCTTGATGGTGGTAGATAGATTCTCAAAGATGGCTCATTTCGTGCCCCTCTCTGGCCTTCCCTCGGCCCAGGAATTGGCTTCAATTTTTGCCAGAGAAGTATTCCGCTTGCACGGGGTGCCCAGAGTAATTGTGTCAGACCGGGGGAGTCAATTCGTGTCGAGATTCTGGAGGGCATTCTGTGGCCAGATGGGCATTCAATTATCCTTCTCCTCTGCCTACCATCCCCAGACCAACGGGGCCGCTGAGCGTGCCAACCAGGGACTGGAGCAGTTTTTATGCTGCTTTGTGACTGATCATCATGATAACTGGGCTGACCTGTTGCCGTGGGCAGAGTTCGCCAGGAACTGCGCGGTTAATTCATCATCTGGGAGCTCTCCATTCCTTGTTAATTATGGGTTCCAGCCCTGTCTACTCCCAGACTCATTTCAGTCCCAGCAGATTCCGGCTCCGGATTAGCATGTGGAGCAGCTCCGCTCCACTTGGGCACAGGTACAAAGGTCCCTCAGTCAGTCCTTCCACAGACATCAGCGGCATGCCAATCGCAGACGGCTGCCAGCGGTCTCCTTCCAGGTTGGGGATAGGGTATGGCTTTCCTCCAAGAATCTCAACCTGCAGGTGCCCTCGAACAAACTGGCTCCCCGGTTCATTGGGCCATTCAAGATTATTCGCAAGATCAATCCTGTGGCATATGCTTTGGAACTTCCTAATACTATGCGTATTCACAATGTGTTCCATGTGTCACTATTAAAGCCCTTGGTTTGCAATCGTTATACTACCACTCCGGTGGTTCCTGGGCCGGTGGATGTGCAGGGCCAAGAGGAATACGAAGTTCAGAGCATTATTGACTCAAGGAGATTTAGAGGCAAGTTGCAATATTTGGTCCACTGGAAGGGATATGGGCCTGAGGAGCGCTCTTGGGTCGATCACAAGGACCTCCATGCTCCACGATTGTTGCACAACTTTCACTCTAAATACCCTCAGAAACCAAGACCCTCCGGCAGGGGAGGGGGTCTTTGAGAGGGGGGTACTATCACGGTTCCTGTGCTATGCTGTCAGTCTTGACTGTACTACCTGTGCATTGGAGGATGCTGATTGGCCCACCCAGGATGTGCCTTTATACACTGGGCCTTGGGCACTTGTGATTTGCCCTTTCGTGGTGTTCCAGTATCTGCGCCTTGTTGCTGTGTTCCAGTTCTCCTGTGTACCGACCCGGCTTGTCTGAGTCTTCTGTTGATCCTGCTCCGTGTATGACCCGGCTCTGGCTGACGACCCTGCTTCGTGATTGATCCGGTTCTGGCTGATGATCCTGCTCCGTGTATGACCCGGCTCTGGCTGACGACCCTGCTTCGTGTTTGATCCTGTTCTTCGGCTGCTGTTCCTGCTGTGCTCCGGTTCCGGTTATCGCCCAGTTCCAGCCTGCTGTTCCGGTGTACCTGCACGGTCTCGGTCGCGTCCGCAACATTCTGATCTCTGGGTGAATCGCTATTCCTCTCACCTCTCTAGCTGAGATAGAGGTTGCTTTGCCATACTTTGTCTGTCGCTGTCTCCGTACAGAACCCGTTAACTCCTGCTGTGCTTCGTAGTCTCCAGTCTTGTGCCTCAGTCATCTTGCCAAGCATACATATATCCGTTAAGAGCCGCTCCTTGAGTACCTCTGATACGCTTCACTACCTTCTGCAGAGCATTGCCGGTCCAGTGTTCGGTGTACATCGGAACCACGCTTGTTGGCACTGTTATCCGTTTGCTCTTGCTGGGAAAGTTCCGTACGGCAACGGAGGGGTGTCCTGGCTCCGGCCTACATACGTACAGAGGTTACGCTATCCATCTGCACTATCCAGTGCTTGGCTGTCAGTGCTTGTGCAGTCGCTATCACTATTGACATCCAAGGGGTGTCAGGGCACTTTCCATTGGGCGCACGCAGAGTTAACTTCAATTCTCAATTAAGGGCGATTCAGGTTCTTGTACTACAGTTTGGCAATAGCACTTCTCTCTAACCCACGGCGGTGGTATTACTCAGCTCTGGCACTTCTGCCTTTCTATTCTATTTGAGAGTGAATTCAGCGCAGACCCTTTGCTCCAGCTTTGTTACTCAAGAACTGTGTTCCAGAGACTGCTACTTTGCTTCAGCTTTGTTACTCAAGAACTGTGTTCCAGAGACTGCTATATATCCTGGGCGTTGGCCAAACTGGACTAAGCTCTCCTCTTGCACTTGTTAACCCTTTGGGGTTATTTCATATCTATCCATTGTCTATCATATTTGCTGTATTGCATTCACTCTGTTCGTGTTTGCTATTACTGCTATTCCTGTACTGGCCCCTAGGGGCATTGTATTACTCCTTGATTCAATAAACTGTGTTTTTACTTTACACCCTGGTCTGAGTGTCAGAAAACCGTTACACATATCCATAAAGAAAATTAAGATATTCTAAGGAACATCAACTGTACCTTAAGGAGACAAATAAAAAAGCCCATTGATTTAAAATGATAATGCTTTGGAGACTTCTCTAGGATGACTTTTCTGTTTGTGTTGGCTAATAATTTCACTGTGGCACTCAAGGGAGTGAGACTAGCCCCACTACTGCTGTTGGTAGTTTGGGATGCTTCAGATCTGTTAGATAGCACTGTCAGTTCCTGCGATACCCTTGCTGTGGCCAAAGCCATGGTTAAAGTTGCTAGCTGCCAACCCGTTTGAGCTAGGGCCTAGGTCAGGATGGATTCCCAAATAACTGAAGGAAAAAACAGTAATGGAACAAGTGGAGAGTGGAGTGGATGTGAACCCCAGATATTCGGGTTATACCAGGAGAGTGTAGAGTAGTGGTTTCACCGAGTGGAAGTAGATCACTCTGGACAAAAGTACTCTGACATCCAGTGAGTTACAGACCTAGGGAGGTCTAAGAATTCAGGAAACTGCTGATTAGAGCAATACACAACAGGCAGGAAAAACTGCTGGATAAATACATTCCTATGCACACAGTAAGACTCTACTGATAAAATCAACTTATTACAAGTATGTAGTTCTGCTGGTTAGATTGATGCCCTGAGCATGCTGCTAAACTCAGATGATCAGATTAACTCTTTGTACGCAGGAAGTTCTGATGGATAGATTATATATTCTGTATGTACACAGCCTCTGCCAATCAGATCAACTCATTGAGCACAATTAGATCTACTGATAACATAATCACTCAGCATACAGACAGATTATGCTAATCAGATCAATTCACAGTATGTAGCTCACAGAAGGGACCTGACCAGAACAGCAGGCTGAGACAGAAGCAGAGGAGGCAGCAGAACCCATCACAGGCAACCGGGGGAAGGAAACAGATTGTGGGAGAGGTTACTCACACAAGCTAAGCAGGTTGAGAGAAGGATGGAACAAGACTGCAAAAGCACAGAGGTAAATGGAGGATCCAGGTAGAAGCTAGGCATCAGTGTCCAGTTGGCAGGAAGTCAGGGTACAGTACCAGTGTTGGATATCTACCAGTAACTGTTACTTGGGAAACAACTCCAGCCATCCCTTTCAGTGCTGTCAACTTGTGGGTGTCTCTGCAATCAGTACGTCTTATAACCAGAGAGACACAGGAACACCAGTATTCAAAGTTAGAAACTGTTTAATGGTGACATAAACAAAGATACAAAGTAACACAAATTTCTTGGCTCACAACTCATTTCCTCAGAAGAAAAGTGTTACAAATACTAGCAACTATTATTTAAATCCTGTCCTAAAAGGTCACATGATCTTGTTAAGTTCCTCACTGGCTCTGAAAAACAAAATTATAATTCATTCATCTTGAACCAAATCAACAATAATAAAATTCCTCATCATCACCAATGTTGGAACACAATGAATAAAAACACATTTCTATAAAATAGAAAATACAAACAAAATGTCACAATATACACATGACACATATCTAATATAGTGGCTAACTTGTGAATCTATATATGAAAAGAAAATGTAGCACTACATTGTTAATATCATTTAACTGTTTTCCAATACAAAATGCCTGAGAACACAAAATATTAACTAGAAATCAACATGTGATCATGCACATACACACAAAAATACAAATATTATATGAGCACACATACATACACTGATGAATATAAATTCATCATATCATTTATGTGAAAATCCTTAAACAAAGAATGAACAATGAAAACCTTCTATTTACTATAAATGTGCACAAAATAATAAATTCTACATATGAAACATCAATTAAAACATACTATATATATGAACTGTTGTTTATTTGGGGTTCTCATCATGATATTACAGATTTTGTAGATAAACTTCAAAGTAATGACTGGGGTTTCACATTTACTAGCAAACCTGAAAAATATAAGATAACTTAAAAATGTCAACTCATTTCAAAATTTTAGATAAAAATAGTTATATGGACTATAGGAGTTGTCATTTAAAACAATGGAAAGATAACATTGTATAGACATTTTTTACTCTTACATCTTAATTGTACAGATATTGATTCATTCAATGCCCAAAGCCAGTTCCTTAAAGAGAGATTTATTGATAAAGGTTATGAAGAAAATATATGAAGAGCTGGTCAGAGATGCTCATCTAGGAACAAGCCAGCTATAGAATGTAGCAGGCTCTGTAGCAGTGGTATGCTTTCCAAGGTACAATCTTTTAGTACATTAATTCCTTACACAGAAAGGAAATATCCTAAAGCACATCATACTGATCCTGCCAAAATGGCAATCCTAAATCCCTTAATAATCGGTGATGTGCCAAGACCATCACAGGTTTTTATTCCCAGTGGTCCTGGCATGTCACAGACTTTTTACTTACAGAGCTTCTGTGGGAGCACTGTAAGTAAAAACGCTGTCTGAAGTTGACCCTTTGAGTGCAAGAAGAGTATGCAATGCATTGCAGAGAAATATGTTGCATACCCCTTTGATAAAGCTCTGTCAACTCAGCTGGGAGACTCCACATTTTTTATTGTGTGGTACTTTTAAAGTGACCGTTACTCCTGAAAATGATTGGCTATTTTTAATGTATATTAAAATCTTCCCATATTATACTAGTCAAAAGATAATCAAAGGTTTTACTTTAAGGTATTGATGATTTCCAATCCATGTTCTCCATTCTACGTTGTAGTCATAGTATTTCCTCTTTCTACCAGGCTTTGCATGCAAAGTTGCATATATTTATAGTTTCATATAATGCCAGAAAAAGTGGTGAAGTGACATCATCGGCACATGGGCATAGAAAACCAAAATAAAATGATGTATATCTTTTAAAATCTACAATTTGCTAGCATTTAGGCAATGTCCGATTTACACAGCTTTTATTGTAATAATATCATGAAGTTACAACAATTTATTTCCCCTGATTAAAGATAAGTATAGTGATCCTGAAATGTTGATTTTTTTTTATACAAAACAGATAATTTCTTTACAACAATTGCTTCATTTAGGATTTTCTTTTGCTTAGTTAAGCAATCAGATAGCTGGAAAATAATCTGCATGATGTACAAGGTAGGGAATTTCTTTGGCAATGTCTCCAGGCCATGTCACCTGCTTTCTCCGCTACTGCTTTCCCTCTCTCTCCCCATCCTTCTCCCTCCCCATTAAATGTAAGACTTTCCAGGTCACTGTCATTGTCTCATGCTCTGTCCACTTTCCCTATAGTTCACCCACTTCTCTCTATATCCTACATTCTTTCCCTCCCCCATATTTGGCTCCCTCTCACTTTAGTCTCCTCTATCTCCTGAATTCCTGCACCCTCTTGCTGACGTGCATCCATACCCTTGGCCTCCTGCTCTTACTTGCTCTGACCTTCTCTCTTTCTCCTTTACCTGTCCCTTCCTCACACTGTTTGGAAGGACCATAATTTTCATATCAGTCCTGGAAACAAAATGCTTATCCCTATCCAGGGGATTTCAGAGGCTGCAGTTGTGATAGGGTCCAGCTACCAAGGGGGCCAATCTGCCTCAGGCTACAGTGGATTTTACTTATGCCCTAGTTATGCCCCTAGGAGAATATTTTTGTGTTAGAAATCCCAAAACCCTCTGGGCATGGGCCTCAAAGTAGTACTCTTACAACACCTGATGTGGATTACACTTGTAGTAATGTTTTCTGAGGCGAATGGGGGCACTTTCACATATTCTGTGCTGGAGCAAAATGTTGTTTACTGCCTCTATTCATAACTGAGGTATGAAGCCAGTTTTGGACAATGCTTTCTAATTTTTATTACATTTTTGTTTTACTAAGCTCTTTAGACAAACAGCACTCATGCAGCAGTGTAATGTAGATAGACATGGGGTTAGACAGTGCCACAATCTTTTTCATTCTGAAAAGGAAATGTGTGAAGAGAAGTTGTTTGAGAAAATGTAACATTTCATTCTCTCTCCTGGGTTTCTTCTTTTCTTGTTGCAGACATGTTAAAGAAAAAATGAAATGCCAGGGTCTCATAAATGATTCATATAAGGGGGGAAGACCATTGTAGGCCAGCCTAACATAAACCTCGATCTATCAGTTTGTAACTGAAAAGCAGCAGTGCTTTGAAAGGCCAAACACAGGGTACTCTTGATTTGCAAACGAAAAGGACTTCAAGTAAAAGAAGAAGCATCTGATTCAGATTAAAACCTGGTTCAAGGAATGCATTTCATTTAAAAATTGCCTTTGCTTCTCCATTTGCATCATAATAACTTTGGGCTTTCAAACTTTCCAGCAATACGCAACTTTCAAGCACTGACATTGCATTGCTTAGGTAAACAATTGATCTTGAGACTTATGTATTAAGAAGAAAGGAGCAATTTTGGGTAAAATGACTGTACAATATTATATATAAATATATATATATATATATATATATATATATATATATATATTTGACTTAAATGGGGTTTTCTGAGGTTGAATGCTATTTAAATCTTCAAAGCATTGTATCACTTTGAGAACTTTTTAGAATTGTTAAAAGCCCCATTAAATCAATGGTGTTTACGGTAACGTGTATTTAGTCCCTATGAAGCAGTTATTTTGCATCATAGTTGCTCCATTATTTATCAGTACATTACCCTCAGCACTGAGGGGTTTTATTAATTAGGTGTTTGAATTAGCTGTCTTAACACCTTGGATGTTACCTTGGTCTGCAATGTTTTGCTTTGCAATGGGTTGGAGAACATGCTAACACCCAACGTTTAAAGCAGGGGTGGGAAGAATGAGGCCCTATGGTTGTTTCTAGACTACAATTTCCTTTATCCTGCCATATAATGGGGGTTTAAGATAAGCAACAGCTGAAAGGGGGGATCAATATGCCCAGCCCTGGTTTATGCCATTTGACAGTCAAAGCATTTTTTTCCTTTATAAGCTGAAGACTATTTACTGCTTCCCTGCAGGTATGAGCAAATATGTCACAGCAGGTTCTTATTTGATGATGATTAGGGATGAGCTAAAATTTCCATCTCAAACTGAAATCGACGAAAAATGGCACTTTCCACATGGTGAAAAATTTCCTGAGAAAAGTACCAATTTTCCGCTTTTTCACACTTTTTTTGCCTAGCTCATTCCATTGAAATCAATGGGAACATTACAGTTACACACAACACATAGCAAATATTATTTTATTTCCCAAAGGCATAGTATAAAAGGGGCATTAGGGTACCTGTGTTGGTGGGGTGAGGGGAAACAATCAGTTGAACAGGGGATGATATTTGGGGAGGTTGTTTACTGGGATTGGGGTGAGGTAGTTAATACAAAATAAATCCTAAATAAAATACAATTAAAAAAAACATGGTATAAAAGTGGTCTGAGGAGGGTACTTGTTTTGGTGGGTGGAGTCTGGGGAATGGATCAGTTGAACAGGGAATTTGTTTTGGGGGGGTGGGTTCTTGACTTGTATTGGGGGAACAGTTAATAAAAAAAAAATAAAATTAGAAATTTGTATGTAAAGTGATAGAGACAGGAAAGCCCTGACATAAGCTGCCACTAGGTTGGACTGATACTTGACTTGATAGAGTATTTTATAGAGGATGATTTCTTGGAATTGTTATTAAATTTAGGATTTAGACTTATTAGAGGCCCAAGCCCTGAAGAAACATTGATTTGTAGGACTTAAGCTTGTTTGACACAAGCCCTGAAGAAATATTTATTTGTAGGACTTAAGCTTGTTTGACACAAGCCCTAAGGAAACATTGATTTGTAGGCCTTAGGCTTGTTAGAAACAAACCCCCCAACAATTGTTTATTTTTTGTAGGATTATGTTTATTTATTTATTTAGAGATGAACTGCCACATCCTAACATCAACAGAGTGGCTATTATTTGGCAGGGGGAAGTGACGATGAATGACGTGGATTGGCAAAAGATGTAGTTACCCTAGAAGGTGATGGCGAGCTAGTTGTTTCACTCGTCATGGAACTTCCACTCTCTGCCTGGGTTGCTCTATTCTTCCTCCTCTTTGATCTCCGCCTTGCCTCTTGTTGCCTTTCTGGGGAGTCAGGGGGTACAGCAACAGCAATGCTTGATTTCTGTGGTGGGTATTTGGCTTTAACATGTTTGACGTGAATGTCACAGTGCTAATGCTGATGAGTGCACTGTGCCTGCCCCAACAGAAAAATAGTCCCACATCTTTGACTTCATGGGGGAGGCGGAAGGCAGGGAAGAATGGCCTCTTTCTTCTTGTCCTCCACATTCCCCTTCACTTTCTATGGCAGTGGATAATGTTGCTGCTACTGCCTCAGATTCAGCACTGCAACTAGGACCAGGAGTACTGCTAGCACTGACAAGTGGAACCTGTCCTAGTCCTGCATCACTAGTTGACCCCATTCCCCCTGTGTCCACGCTGGTCTGTGGTACACTAGCCTGCTCCTCATCATCCTCCTTCCCTTGCATCTCAGCATCAGAAGGAATTAGAGCAGTTGCAAATTCTTCAAATTCCAAGTTGTCATTGCTAGTGGTGGTGGTGATGCCCATCCTCATCCCTGTTTCCCATTAATTCTCAGTTTCTGCTAAAAAGGTCATCAATGTCTCTTCCACCCCAGCTTCTCCAGTCACACTTATCATTTCTTAGTGACGTAAAGAAGGCAGACTGTCAGTGGGAGCACTAACAGCAGGGACAGGCAGATGATCTGCGCTAATGCTGGTGGAGGTATTAATTGCGTGCCTGCTCTCCCCCAACAACAGTTCTAACATCTTAGTCTTAAGGATCCTGTTCCATTTGGACACTTTAGTGAAAGGAAGGGGAGGACTCCCAGGGTCAGAGGAATGGTGTGGGCTCCCTTGACCGCTAGTCTGGACGTTCTCAAATGTTTCCCCTACCACTCCAGCTGCTTCACCATTACTGCTATTACTACTAACACCCACCACATCAAGTTCAGCCGAAGTCTTCCTCCTCAGCCTTATATTCACTAGTAATATGAGGATATTGTTGTTGATTACCCCCTCCTACACTCCTAACGCTAACAAGCTGCTGGACTTTAGTAGTAGTAGCACTAGCACTGGCAGGACTGCTTGGGGATGGCAAGTGTGACTTAGGGTCCCTTGCTGTCACGCTTGGTATCATTTTCTCCTTCCCCCCTCCTAAGTATACAAGACACACTAGCAGCAGGTTCAGCACTGGTGGCAGAGAAGGCAGCATATCTGACAACAGGTACAGTACTAGTGGCAGCAGGTCTGGCAGCAGGTACAGCACTAGTGGCAGCAGGGGCAGAACGTCTGGCAGCAGGTACAGCAATGGCGGTTGCAGGTACGGCACTGGTTGCAGCAGGGGCAGCACAGCTGGCAGCAGGTACAACAATGGTGGCTGCAGGTACAGCAATGGTGACTGCAGGTACAGCACTGGTGGCAACAGGGGTAGCACCTCTGGCAGCAGGTACAGCACTAGTGGCAGCAGGGACAGTACATCTGGCAGCAGGTACAGAAATGGTGGCTGCAGGTACAGCAATGGTGGCACTGGAAGCAGGGGAAGCACGTCTTTCAGCAGGCACAGGCAGCTGACCTGTCCTGCTTTCACAAGTACTACCCTTTTCTCCCTCCCTTCCCATTAAATTCCCCAAGAACCTTTAGGGTGATTTAGGGGGATTGGACAGCATTGGTTCAGTACTGCTTGCTTCCTCATCAGACTCAGTGGACACATAATAAGGGTCTTTCCAGTTCCTTCTTTTGCTGCTCATATTGATAGCAGTAATTATGGGCCTCTCCTGCTTCAATTTTCAAAATAAATAACAGCAGAACAGCACAACACGTCTACCTCACTCTGTAGCTGCTTCCATTGTGTCTGATTTCCACAAATATGTCATGTTTTTATAGCTGAAAAGCAAAAACAACATAAATCAATGGGCAGAAACTTTCTAGCCACAAAAGAATTGGCGGGGAATTTTGGATAATGGGCGAAAATCGTGGAAATTTTAGTCACTGTTTGAAAAGCAGAATTTCTTGCGAAAAATAGGACAATAATGTGGTTTTCGCAGAATTTCTCATGGGAACACACAAATAACTTTCACCCATCCCTAATGATGAGGATTTGATGCAGATTCCAGATATTTTAAAAGGGCTTATGTTTGAAAGAAAAGTTGAGGAAATCCAGTGCTAGGGGAGAACTAAAAATTCCTATTTATATAAATGGGCTTTTAACTCCTTGAATGTTAGAAAGGTCTCCAAAGTATTATGAGTCAATTGAGACCTGTCTTGCATTCAAGTGCTTAAAATCCACATTTAAATCAATTGGAATTTTTGGAATTTTCATTTTCCCCAGTGATGCAATTGGCTTGCTCCAGAATTCCTCCACTTTTCTATTGAACATACAGCCCTTACAGTTTAAAAAGAAGGATACAGACAGGTACTATGAAGTACATGCAGGATGAATGTAGTGAACTTAAAATGTGAATCTGGTACTACACCATCATATTTACAAGGTACTTTCAGAACTTTTTCGTACGTGGCTGCATTTTATTGAAAATCTTTTTAATTGTACCAAGAATGCACTGGAGTGACATTCACCCTCCATCCAGTGCATAACAGGAAGTACCTCCACCATCCAAGGATGGTACAGGAAACCAGTGTGTACTAAAGAAAATGTGGTATTTCATATATTGTGAATGCCAGAACTTCCAGAGTGTTCATACATGGTTGCCTATATACTAAAATAAGCAGGTAGGAGAGGAACATCTCCAATTCATTTCAACAATCTGTCTAGAGGACCTGGATAAAATCCCTTATCAGTATGAATTGTTCTGGACTAGATTACAGAGGGTGTGAGGGGATAAATGAGACTGCATGAGGAAGAGTGAGTAAGTAAGCAAGAAGGACGGAACTAGGAGAAGGCACCATATGTGCAACCCCACTCCTCATATAACCTTTCCCCCAGTACCATGCACTGCCCCTGGCACAGAAATACTCTTTACCTATGTGACCAGATGGAGTGATTTAAGACACCTGGGGGGTGGAATCAGCACAGGGCAGTGTGGTGACCTTCACCTCCAGGACTATAACATTTGAAATATTGCTCAATGTATTCTATATTGTGTGGTATAATGTAATAGTGTTTGTGCGGTATTATACTTTAGGTCCTGTAAAGGGATTTGCCAGTGGAAAACTAGTGTACAGAGAAAATAATGGTTAAGCCCAGCACAGTATTCGCTATGTCTGTGTAACTTGTGCTAAGGAATGGTTGGTATGTTGATTGATTCCTGCAGTGCTTCCTTGACCAATCAGGGAGATGTTATTTATGGTCCAGTTAGGATGCCTCCTTTTCAAGCCCTAATTTGTATTCTTATCTTGATAAGAGTGTCTGGAAATGTATGCCATACCTGTCCCAAGCCCTAGTTTGCATTGTAATATATATGAGTGACTGGAAGTGTGTATAAGCAGTGTGTTTAATCAATAAAGCATGTTCTGTTCTACCCTCCTTGTTCCAAGGTTTGGCTATATTTCTGGAGGGGGCTTGGGCTGGGCAATCTCTCATCAGCCACTGCAAGAGAGAATTAACTTGCCTCGCCAGTCTACTGGCGTAGGGCCCCTGGAAACTCCACTTGTAGTTCTGCAGCTAAATTCACTAGCTCTGCCATTCTACCTGAAAGAAGCATCCAGTTGTTTATGCTTGAGTATCAAAGACCACCAGACAGCCAGGAAGTAGCAGGGCTTCAGCCGGCTGTGGAAGAGGGACAGCAGCATCAGCGGTTCAGGAACTAAAGACCCTAAAAGGGACCTGTAAATCCTGGAACCATCACAACCTATAACAAACAAGCACAAACAAAACATCTTAACCCTTATTACTTCAGAAATCCCCAATGCAATGAGAAGCAATCAATCAAAGGGATTAAATAATACTCAGGTGTGATAGTGATGGGTTATATTTATAAATAACTAAAACCACGTTTATAAAAACATCTCTCTGTGAAAATTTGCTAATGAGAATTTTTTTGTCATACATAAAACATAGTAACATAGTAACATAGTTGATGAGGATGAAAAAAGACATGCGCCTATCAAGTCCAATCCATTCCATATCACCCCTGTTGATCCAGAGGAAGGCAAAAAAAAAAAAAAAAAAAACTACATTGAATCCATTTCCAATTAAGCCCCAAGGGAGTAAAAAAAATCCTTCCTGACTCCAAATGGCAGTCAGATATTTCCCTTCATCAACAACCTATCTGCTTTGAAGCTGTCATAATTCTCAATATTGTTCTGTGCTAGGTATTCATTCCTTTTTTTAAAGCAGTTACAGAATCTTCAAGCACAGCATCCTATGACAAAATAATTATATAGCTTTACCACCCTTACTGTAAAAAATACCTGCCTTAAAATACCTTTCCTCTAGTCTTAATGGATGACCTCTCATTGTTAGCTCAGCTCTTTGAATACATAGTTTATGCTATCTATCACTTAATATCAGGTGAAATTCCATTAAGACAGGTAAAAGGTATTGAGATTTAACAGCAAAGCTGCCATTATTAGTCACAGTTAGAAAATTTGTTTATTTATTTATACCTAAACTGAGACTCAATTCCTATTTGGACCTAGCTCATTTTAACAAAAAACAAAAACAAGTCTAGTACTAAACATTACATCCTTACATGACTTTACAACAATTTTGCAGACTTTATTGTACTGGTTTTATAGACCACACCTTCTGTTCTCTGATCAGCCAGGAGCATCATTAGTCAATCTGTGTCTCTATGCTTGGGGTTTTGATACAACAGAAGCCCAACCTAATGAAATGTGGAACAGGCTAATAGTACATTTTCCTTCCCATAGCAATTTCCATGAAATGGGAGAGGTGTTTCTCCTATCTATTTTAACAAAATCATGCTAAAACACTAGGTATAAATATTAATGATTCTCTATGTAAAACCTGACAGAACTATTTGTAATCCCTAATTAGTTTTAATTTGAAATGAACAAGATGTGTAGTTTATAAACCAGTTTACCAGCCATAAACCCAAACTTTGACAAGTTTGCTCCATAACTTTATATATAATATTGCAACAGCATTTGTTTTCTAGTGTTGATAGGCTTAAAAGTGATTTTAGCACATAATACAGATGTAATGGCTCTTAACTGGTTAACTGTGAGTTGAGCACCTCATCATGGGTGATATTATAATCTACAGTTCAACTTCTCTTAGGTAGACAAAGTGATAAAAAAAGTACAGAGTCATTGATAAAAGGTACTATGTCATCAACAAAAGGCATAGGGTCACTGCCAGGTATGATCTGGCTGAAAATCAGCTCTTCACTTCATCAATGCAGTGCTCTGTGGAACCACGGAGTCCTTTTTAAATTTGCTCTAGTTTCTCATGCTGACACCAGAATGGATCATAATCCCATTATATACATGAACACGAATCCTATAGCATAATACTGAGGTGTGTTGCACAGGAAATGAAAGGATTCTTGCAGTGCTCTGCTCATAAAGAAAAGTGATTCTGCAGCTGATTCTTTCCTTATTGCAAACATTACTATAATATCTATGCAGGTCACTGGGATTTACGACGTATTACATTTTCACATACTCAAAGCATGGGAGAGAGAGAGAAAGAAGATTACAGCACACAATGAATGTTAAGTAGATTTTGAGGGACAATACTATGTCCATTAATATAAATATACATGTATTTATTTATTTAGAAAATGTTTTACCAGGAAGAATACATTGAGATTTCTCTCATTTTCAAGTATGTCCTAGAAGACATACTTGAAGAATGCTATAAACTAACCCTTAATAAGAACTATTTAACATTTAACAGGTGTGGTGATCAGAGGCTCATTCATATTGATTAACTCACCTGTGTTCTAACAAGGAAATCATCAAATCCTGGCCTGTTAGTGGGTCCTGAGGACAGGAGTTGAGAAACACTGGCCTAAGGGGTGTCCAGCAAATTGCTTCGCAATGCATTGGGTGCCACTCTGGCACTCATAGGGTAAAAGGAAAACTAGCACCTCCCAGTAATAACTCCCCACTTATATTAATATGGGCAGAAAAATAAATTAGCTCCCCAAAAGGATTTTTTTTACTAGTGATGGATATCATGTTCACAGATGTGTTGCCAGACTCCAGGACATCAAACACCACTCACTGTAGCGTAGAAAAGAATGAAGAAAAGAAGGAAAATGTATGGTCTTAGAGTCCAGTAACAACGAATCACGTCCTATGGGTATAATATCCAGTACTTATTAGAATAGATTACATTAAAGGGGAACTATCATCCACCTTATATTGAACTCCAACTGCTAATAATAATAACGATATGCATCTATGTACTTGTAATTTCAGCAATTATTGCAGCATTAGTGAAAAATAGACCTTTTTAGGCAGACATGCACTGGAAAACAGTGCAGACATGTTCCGTAGAAGGCATCTCTGAGTCTGGGCTGTCTGTCCCCTTCTCCTCCATGATTGGTGAGTTCAATGCCTGGTTACCTTAAGGCACCGGAAGGGACTGACGGCACAGGAGCAGACAGCGCCTACAGCAAGATCCCTATTATGAATTATGAATAAGGCACTATTATACAGAAACATTGTGTTCAATTCTCAAGGCATCTGTGACTGAGAGAATGAAATGAGGTTTAATAATAGATGGATCCAAGTAACAGGGAATCAGTACGTGTATTGGAGGAAGGACTATGAGAGCAGGTGTATGTGGGAGGTGTAGGTGGATTAAACTATCAAAGCAATCCAGATATTGTGAGGGATCAAGGGGACCTTAGTATTAGTGCAGTGAGTAGGCTTGGAGGAAACTGAGAGAGGGAGAAGGTAGAAATGAAAGGGAAAAACACAAGGTTGGGTGGGGAGATAGGGAAAGGAAGGGGATCTTCCATCCACTCTCAGTAATCGCAGAACAAACTCCTGGGCAGCAATCCTTGCAGTCCAGCTAACAAACTTAATGGGATATGTATCAACTAATGCCAAGGGTATCATAGCCAGTGATATGTTCATCATCATTATTATGGAAATGGATAAGAGTCAGACCATCTAGACCATGTTTAGTAGAATTTAGTAAGGGATTTGTTACAATTGCACATCATCTTTTGTTAGCAAGCCTTTATGGAGGATTGGGTCGTAGTTTTCCAGTAGAGTAGAATCAGCGTTTCAGCTGCTTTCATCAATACATGTAAACAGTTTCTATAATTAGGGCATATAGGGAAAGGGAGATGGAGTGTGTATGTAAAGAGACAGATAATCAGGGAGTTGTATTGATGTCCTGAATTATTTTAGTCCAGAAGGAGCTAATGATTGAGCAGGTCCACCAAATGTGGGATGCTTTACCCAGATGCGATAGGCATCACCAGCACATTGAAGAGGCAGAGGGAACAAAGAGTGAGATGCAGGCAGGGTCATTTAGCATCCTGTAAGTACTTTATGGTTTAGTTCCCTGGATCTTGTGTCTCTAACCTTTTTGAAATCAATTTTAAAAATGTAAGGCCACTGATGAGGTTTAAGAGAGACAGATAGTTCCCTTTCCCATTAAGAAAAAAGTAGGGTTTCCGTATGAGGAGGACATCAAGAAGTAGATTATGACAGAAAGAAAGGGGATGGAGAGTCTACAGCCGCTGGAGCCAACAGCATTCAAAGGTAGTTATTTGTCTATTTGTTAGGGGCCCATGTGCTTTTTCCCTATCTATCCTGTGGTGTATCTGGAGTGTAGTCAGCCATTGTAGGGACATATTTTTAAACATGGGGGGATGATGCAATATTGCTTAGCTCAGCATCTGAACAAGCTATTGAGTATATGGAGTCATAATTGTCTAGTTTCAACATTTTTATCAAACAATTTTTTAATCTTAGGTGAAAATCCGGGATGCCTGATAAAGATTTCAGAGGTGAGTGGTATGGAGAGAAGATCATTGTTTATTTTTCACCCAGTCTTGAGAATATCTCCAATAATAGGGTGCGAGAACACTTGCGAGGGAAAGGATCAGTCAGAGGACCACAGAAGTTGGTCCAGATTATAAAGTTCTAATATATTCTTAAAGGGATAGTAATGTTTCACAATAAAAACAGATCCAATTAATCTTCCTAGTATCTGGGCCATGGAGAGTGTTATTTTAATACTGTCTGATTTGTAGTTCAAGTGTAATTGAATGATAAATTATCCTTCTCCTGCCCCTTTTACTGATGTAACACTGCTCACCTCAGAGAAACAAGAGTATCCAGATGGATCATAGAGTGGGACAATTTTCAGTGAGCATAATTAAAAACCTGAAAAACCTGTCAAGGGGGGCAGGGTTTTCCTTATGCTCACAGTAAGAAGATTGTTCCTTGTTCCTCCACATCTGAGGGGAGGTGGCTTACAATAAGTAAAAAGGGGTGGGGAGGGGTATACTTTATCACTCAAACTATAACTATGACAGGCTTGAAATAACACTCTCCATGGCCCAAATACTATGAAGAGTAATTTGAAATTCTGTTTTTGTGAAACATTAATATCCCTTTAAGTACTCTAGTCCATCGTTTCTGGGAAGATTGGTGGAAGTCGAAGATCTTCGCCAGTGTTGTGGACTGATCATATCTATTTAAGTCAGGGATGGAGTCCGATAAGATTGAATGATGGAGTCCAGGATGTTTACAGGACCAGATAAAGGAGCCAATTAGAGAAGTCAGAGATTCAATATGGCATTGGGGTATTTTGATTGGGAGGGCATAAATTGATATAGGATTTTTGGGAGAAACATAATTTTAATGAGTTTGAGGTAGACATTTAAAATTTCAAATTTGTCATAATTAATGCGTGCCTGGTAGAATAAACAGTACTCCTCAAGGATCTTAATGAGGAATGAAATAGAGGATTCTGGAGAAGCTAGAAAGAAGTGGACATCATCTGCAAAAGCTGCAGTTTAAAACTAATGACTTCCTGATTTAAGGCCAGTGATAGAGGGATCGTTCCTCACTGTATTGAGGAGAGGTTCCAGTGCTATTATGAAGATTATTGGGGAGAGGGGGCATCCCTGTCTCCTGCCATTAATAATATTGAAGGGGTTTGATACAATCCCATTCACTAGTGCAAAAGTTGTAGGATGGGGATTTATTTATTTATTTAAAAAATGTTTTACCTGGAAGAATACACTGAGATTTTTCCAATTTTCAGGTTTGTACTGAGTAATATATATATGAATAAAAGTTCAGTATGCCCTGTAACATTCATGGGCCTAAGCCTATGTGGAGAATAGTTTCTGAGAGATAAATCTAGTCCAGTCTATCAAAGGCCTTCTTTGAGTCTGTGGAAAGAAAAATCACTGGGATTTTAGTGCTCTTAGCTAGGTGGAGAAAGGAGATGAACAAAGCGGTGTTGTGTCACTCTTCTTTGCGAGGTATGAAGCCACTTTGATCAGGGTGTATGAGTTCTGGAAGAAAAAGTATGAGGTGTGAGGCGAGTACTTTGAAAAAAATATTAATATCGACGTTTAGAATAGAGATCAGGCAGTAGTAGCTGCATATAGTTGGATCTTTGAAAGGTTTAGGAATAACTACAATGTGAGCAGAGAGAGATTGGGAAGGGAATTGTTAGCCTCTCAAGATCACGTTAAATGATTTGAGTATAAAAAGTGAAAGGTCTGATAGGAAAGTTTTGTAGTAATGCAACATGAAATCATCTCGACCTAGGCAATTTGCCAATGACATTGTTTTAATAGGTCGTTCAATTTCCTCCCCAATTATGTCCTTTTCCAGCTCATCTCCTGCATCCAGATGGAGGACAATTGGCTTTATATAAGAATTCTTGAAGTACCAAGAGAGAATCATGATAGGAGGGGTCGGGATTAGGAATGGGCGAAAATGTTCGCCTCAAACTGAAATCAGAGAATAATGGCACTTTCAGCTTGGCAAAAAATTTCCCACTCAATGGGAAAAAAATATTTCTATACCACATGAAAGTTTTCTTCAGCCATATAAAAAAAGGCTGTCAGGCTCTCATAGCAGCCGTTCTGTGTTTGTGAGAGGAGAGAGCAGCATGTTTTTGAGCTAGAGGAGATAGGCAAATTAAGGGGAATTGAAGCTTAGTTTAGGGAGTCATTTAGGTAGGACATTTGTTCTCTGTATTAGGGGAGTCTGGGGGCACTCTTGTTGATAAGAAGGGAACAAGGAGGTTGACCCCCATATACTCCAAAATTCCATGTAACTGACTGGCAAGACACAGGAAGCTGGGGACCTATTTGCTTTCTGATCTTTCTGTTATTATCTCTGTGCTGGGTGGGGAAGTCTGGGGAAAGACGTTGTTGATTTTGTTTATCAGTTATAATTTTTTTTGGACACACTGTGATAAGACAACAGGGTGGACAACTTAAAAATAAAAAATAAAATAAAAAAATAAAAAAGAATAAAAAAATAAATATCTCAGGTGCATCTGACTGGGCTTAAGCAAGGCATCAGTTGTGTTGTGTACCGTACAGTAAAAAAACACAGTGTAGTTGCATAATGTCCAGCAAATGCACAAGGGGAAGGGGGAGGGGTGGAGCAGTGCAGGGACGTGAGAGTAAAGTAGTAGTTCAAAAACTGACTTCAGCAATGGTTGCTGCAGCGTGTGCAATCAATGATGAAGATCACTGTACTCCAAGGGAGGAAGCAGTTTGTCAAGGTCCCAACAAAACTAGTTCCAGCACCACCAGTGCCAGTAGAAATAAAGAACCATATAAGAAGAACACATTCAAGTGTTGATGATGCTGGCAGCAGCATAATAGAGGAAGGTGTAGCAGCTGAAGAGCCTGCTGCATCAGATAGTGAGACAAACAAGCATCAAAACACCCATCCTCAAAGTAGTAGGGAACTTTGCTACAGTAAAAGTAAAAAGAAAGTGTTTGAGGCCTCCAAAAGCTTAGATGAATATAAGGGTAGTAGTGGGCAAGAACTGTCAGGGGATGCTGATGCTGCTGAGGATGACCTAATGATGACTGATGATGATGCAAATCTAGAATATATCCCTCCAGCATCCTTCTCTTGTTCAGATACAGATGAAGTTGAGAGTGAGGATGGTGACAGAGCTATAAGATTAGCAGAAAGTCAAAGGCTGAATCTTCCACTTTTAAGGAGCACTGTGCCTGTCTATAAAGTGTTTAAGAAAGCCATTGGAAAGTCTGGACAAGCACAGATGTCAAAAAGCACACAGTCACCCTATTAGTCATCAGCAGCATCATCGCCTCTTCAAAGTCCAAGTCCCACTCAGTCACACACACTTGTTTTGAGTACCCAGCAACAGCAACACAGGTTAACATCCACAGTGTTAGATATGATGAGTACCTCTGGTGCTTCTGCTGTAAGTGCTGTACCTTTGACACCTAGTAGTAGTGGCAGTAGAATTACATAAACATCTAGCTCCAGTAGTAGTAGTAATAGCAGAAAGCACACATGACAGTCAAAGCCAGGATAAATATATTAACAGCATCACAGAAGAGGAGGTGGAGGACAGATGTGACCACTGCTATGACTAAGTGATGTGTGTCAATAATCTGAGAAGGAGGATAGAATATGACAATGGTAAAAATACATACACAAATCACACCATGCCAGTCCCCCACCAGCACCACTACAATACATATCTGCCACATTGTAGGTTGTACTTTTTTATTACTTGATATCATCACGAATATGTGCCAGTGTCACTTAAGCAAGAAAGTGTTGTGGTAAAAGGACAAATGCATTCTACATGCTAACACATTTTTCAAGCCATATTTTGCTGTAGGACTCACAACTTTGACTTTCAGCCACTTATTTCTAAACTTCAGCCCTCAGAAGTAGTATTACAGTGAGAAATGTAGTAGCTATAGTAAATATAGGCAAAAAATGTGTTAAAATAGGCGGAAAATTTGTTAAAATAGGCAAAAAGGAGGGAATTTTTGCATAGGCGGAAAGGCGAAATTTTTCGCTGGAAAAGCGAAAAATCTGCATGTTTTCGCGAAAATTTTCACGGGAATTTTTCACACTTTTTGCCCACCCCTAGTCGAGATAGTATCTAAGATTGTAGAGTGATTGATAATATGACAGGAATTATTCTGCTATTAAAGGGTATTGTTTCATCATGTTTCCCACATGGGAACAGATTTGGGACATTTCCAAAGCATGCCTACGTGTTTTTATCAGGCGTGCCAACGATTTACACCACATATGGGATTTAATAACTTGGGCCTGTAGAGTTTAAATCAGACTTGGTTTTTTAAGTGTGGTCTTGTGAGGTAAAGGGATTGTTTGTGGTAGGATTCAAGTGATCTAATCGTGCTAAGCAATTCTTGCATACTTTTCCATCTATCTTTTCTGTTTTGCGAACCCAGTTCAATGAAATGTGCTCTAAGGGTACTGTACTGTCAGAGACAACAGAGGAAAGGGATTTGGGAGTAATTATCTCTAATGACTTAAAGGTAGGCACGCAATGTAATAAAGCAGTGGGGAATGCAAGCAGGGTGCTGGGTTGTATAGCTAGGGGCATTAGTAGCAGAAAAAGAGAAGTGGTCATGCGTCTCTACAGATCTCTAGTTAGACCTCACCTAGAGTATTGTGTACAGTACTGGAGACCCCATCTCCAGAAGGATATAGATACGCTAGAGAAAATTCAAAGAAGGGCTACTAAAATGGTGACTGGTTTACAGGAAAGATATATCAGGATAGACTAAAGGATCTGAACATGTATAGCTTGGAGGAGAGAAGAAAGAGAGGGGATATGATGAAACATTCATATACATGAAGGAATTCAACAAAGTGCACGATGGAAGTATATTTCAAAGGAATAAAAATTTTAGGACAAGAGGCCATAGTCTAAAAATAGAGGGTCACAGGTTTAGATGTAATGTAAGAAAGTTTTACTTCACTGAGAGGGTTGTAGATAAGTGGAATAGCCTACCAGCAGAAGTGGTAGAAGTTAATACAGTAACAGAATTAAAGCATGCATGGGATAGGCATAAGGCTGTCCTTAACTTAAGAAAAGACCAAGGACCAAAAAAGGTTTGAGGTTTTTACTATAGGAAAAATGGCAGACTAGATGGGCCGAAATGGTTCTTATCTGCCGTCAAATTCTATGTTTCTGTTTCTATGTTTCTAATTCACTGTAAAGCAATGCTTTGCACTCCCCTGTGGTTCTCAAGGGGTTAAGATGCTGATAGTACAGACACTAAACTATGCCTTCAAATGACATATTAATGTTATTCTATAAACTGGCCACATTGGCTTTTTACTATTGCACAGTCAGCTCAGCTTTGATAACAAAGTCCTGTGTTTTATAATCAGCTGCTTGGATAAAAGCATGTTCATGTCTTGTTCTCCTGGCACCCATTACTGGAGGATATGCATTTGTCAAAGAGGCTTTAGCTGATATAAGAACATAAAGAAGCAGTAAAATATCTATCTATCTATCTATCTATCTATCTATCTATCTATCTATCTACACAGAGAAAGAGAGAGAGAGATATTCCCCTGCTGAGAGATTTTTATTATAGAGTATTCCCCTGCTGAGAGATTTTTTTTATATAGAATATTCCCCTGCTGAGAGATTTTTATTCAAATGTTATTACAGCTCAACTATTTTTTTATATTAAATTTCAGTTTTCTATGGTGGTCACCTGGTAGTGCTGTTTCTCTCACTTACTATGGAGATCAATAGTCAATTACAAAATCTCTGACAGAGTACAGTTGAAACCATTTAATGCTGCTGCTAATAGTAATATTTTTTAAATGACATATCGCTCAACAGTGGGAATACCTTTGTTTTGCTCAACAAGAGTCACTCTATAACAATTTTAATTAAAAAAAAAGTTTACAGAGAGATGTAATGATTAACTTTAACCTCTTACAATTGGTAGCAAAATGGCACAGCTGAAAATGTGGCGACCCACGGTTCAGTCCTGGGCCACATTTTTGTTTTAATTGTTTATTAACCCTTTGAGTGCCAGAGGGGTTTGCAGCACATTGCAAAGCAATGTGTTCCCTACCCCTCTGGTTCTCAAAGGGTTAATGACCCTGAAGTGGGTATTGAATGTAGTGTCTCAATTTTTACGGATAACACTAAACTGTGTAAGGAGCACAGCCAGGATGTTTTTTCTCTGCGCAAAGAATTGGATAAACTGAGTAATTGGGTGGAGTAGAGGCAAGTGAAGTTTAATATGCATAGATATAAGGTTATACATTTGACCTCCAGAAATAAACATGACACATATACAATAAATGTGAAACTACTTCAGGAACCCTCATTGGAGAGGCATCTGAGAGTAATGGTAGATATAAAACTAAACAGTAAACAGTGTGCAGTGTCATTCAACAGCTCCAAGATCCAATAAGTTATCATGTATAAAATATGGAGTACAGTTTTGGGGCACCATTGCTTAAAAAGAGATGATTGAACTGGAAAATATAGAACATTCCATCAAACCTAATAAAGAAATGTGAAGACTTTAGTTATAAATAAAGTCTACATAAAATAGGTTAGTTTACTAAAGAAAAATGACCATTTAAGGCCAATACAAGGCATTCTCTGGGGAACCCTTTATTCAATCAGCTGAGAAAAAAGGGGGCATCCTTCAAGGCTAAAGGAAAGCTGCTTTTGAGTTAAATGCAGACAAGTATTTTTTAAAACTTAGGGCAGTAAGGATGTGGGACTCCTCGCCCAGGTAAGCTGTGTTGGCTGATAATGTAGTGTCTCAATCTTTGCTAGTGACACTTTGCTGATGTCAATAAGGATGTGGTTATGTTTTTGCTCAGCACAATATAGATGATAATGACACTTGTTCTCATTATAGATAGAAGTGGGACAGGAATTTTTTTACCCACTTGGAGCATAATTGTAGATGGCATCAGTGCTTTTTTTTTTTTGGGTTTGAGTTCGCCTTTCTTTGCATTAACACTTAAGGACCAATGACGTGACAGGACCCTCCCAGATATCCGGCACATCATGGAATCCAGGGGTCCCCGTGTGGCTGCACACCGCTCAGGGACCCCTGAATCCAATGGTGAAAAAAAAAATATGCGCAACAGATACTTAAGGGGTTAAGAAATCCAGGGTGATGTGGCAAAGGCTGAACATGATGAATGCATGTTCTTATTTACCCTTATCACATATTTTACTATATGACCAGTGCAGCCAGTAACATATTGGAAAACTTTGTTCGGATTACAGGCAATCAATCTACAGCCCTTCAGCTGTTCTTGCACTACAATTCCCTTTATCTTAAGCCAGCAATTTACTGGTTTAGGATGACGGGAGTTTTAGTCTAGCAGGAGCTGGTAGGCTGCAGGTTGCCCTTCCTTGATCTAGAGAGGGGTATTAGAGATGGACTGCATATCATTTTCCTCCAGAAAGGGTAGAGGTTAAAAAGAATCAAGAATTTAGAATGTGAAAAAATAATCTAGAGGAAACCAACTGGGAAAGGATTGTTGTTGGATGGAAACCACATATTATGATATAGGTCTGAGAGCTCAGTCTGGCTGATTCCTTCTGTCTGAAAGCTTTCTAGGACTAAATAAAGATAATTCTTAAGGCTGGTTAAATTGGCCTGCCCTATGAACACATCTAGAACACTGTCCAGTTATACTCTCAGCAATATTTTGCCTGTACAAAATCCATAAGCAACAACTTACTACGAAGCAAAGAGCCAGGGTCAGGGTCAAATTAGATCTCAAGCTTCCCTAGGCAAGGAACCTTAGGCTACCTTAGTCCTGACATGTTCACACCCCACTCCCAACATGCCCCACTCTGTTTCCTGTCAAATGACCTATAACATGCGAAAGACCTATTAATCCTTTCTCTGCTAGAAATGTCCGTAGTATGGGTGGGTGAAATCTCTCGCAGTGTTCCTGCGGGAAACTCCACGAAACCATGTTGTTGTCCACTTTTTCATGGGAAAATCTACTTTAAAACTAGCAATTAAAAATTTGTTGCATTTTTTGCCCATTGCCCTAAATTGTTCTCTATTTTTTCAGTGGCTAGAAAGTTTCCGCCCATTGATTTACATTGTTTTCACGTTTTCGCTATAAAAACATGATGTATTTGCGGAAATCAAACACAATAGAAGCAGTGACAGAGATAGGTAGATGTGCAATGCTGTTCTGGTGTGATCTTTTTCCGAATTTGTGGCAGGAGAGGCTCATAGCAACTGTTATCACTATGAGCAGGTTTAAAAATAATAAATGGAGGAGCTGGATGGATCCTCGTTTGTCCATTGAGTTTGACGAGGTGGAGGAAGTGAGCACTACTTAACCAATGCTGGCCAGTCCCCCTAAATCACCCCTAGGGATCTTGGGGAATTTAATGGAAAGGAAGGGAAAAAAGGGAATGGGAAGGGAGGGAGAAAAAGAAATGCGAAGTCAGGGAGAAAAGGGAATGGGAAGGGATGGAGAAAAGGGTAGTACTAGTGATAGCAGGACAGGTCAGCTGCCTGTGCCTGCTGCTAGATGTGTTGCCTCTGCTGCCATAATTGCTGCCCCAAGTGTTAGGGGAAGCATTTGAGAGCATCCAGAATAGTGATCAAGGAAGCCCACACCATTTCTCTGGCTCTAGGAGTCCTCCTCCCCTTCCATTCACTACAGTGTCCAAGTGGAATATGATCCTGAAGAGGCCAGAACTGGTGCTGGGGGAGAGCAGGCTCAGAATTAATACCACCACCACCAGCAGGAGCACAGATCAGCTGCCTGTGCCTGCTGCTACTTCTGCTAGTGCTAGTCTGCTTTCTTCTTCAGGCCCTCTGTCACATTGCTCATCACCTCCTCCAAGCAGCAGTGAGATGTCTGTAACAGAGCAGCAGCAGCACATAGGGAGTGGGACTAGAGGTAGTGGTGATGATGATGGTAGAGAAGCTGGGGTGGAAGAGAGATTGATGGCCTTTTTATCAGAAAATGAGAAGGAATGGGAGACAGGGATGAGGATGGGCATCACCACCACCACCACTAGCAATCAGTTTTTTTAATTTGCAATTGCTCGAATTCCTGATGCTGCTGAGCTGCAAGGGCAGCAGGATGCTGAGGAGCAGGTTAGTATGCCACAGAGCACCGTGGACACAATGGGAATGAGGTCAACAAGTGATTTGGGACTAGGACAGGTTCCACTTACCAGTGACAGCAATACTCCTGGTCCTAGCTGCAGTGCTGATTTTGAGGCAAAAGCAACAGCAGTAACATCATCCACTGCCAGCACAGACAGTGAAGGGGAATGTGGAGGACAAGAAGAAAGAGGCCATTCTTCTCCACCTGTTCCCTCCCTCCTGAAGTCATGGGTGTGGGACTATTTTTCTCTTGGGGCAGGCACAATGCAGTCATCACCAACAGCACTGTGCACAATTTATGACAAGTCAGTGAGAAGGGGAAAGGAGGGAACACACCTTGGCACAACCTCCCTGATATCACACATGAAACACAAACACCATGGCATTTATGTTAACCATGTTAAAGCCAAACACCCATCACAGAAATCAAGCACCACTGTTACTGTAGCCCCTGACTCTCCAGAAAGGCAACAAGAGGTGAGGCAGAGATCAAAGAGGAGGAAGAATAGAGAAATCCAGAATGAGACTGGAAGTTCCATGATGAGCGAAACAGCTAGCTTGCCATCACCTTCTTCCTCCAGGGTAACAATTACATCTTCTGCCAGTCCACCTCATTCATCGTTACCTCCCCCGCCAAATGATAGCCACTCTGTTGATGTTTGGATGTGGCAGTTCATGTCTACCCATTGCACACTGTGTGGTGCACTGATCACACATGCAAGGAGGAAAATCAATACCAGGTCATCAAGTGGCATCTGAGGAGATTTCATTCCTCAGAATATGCTAGGAGTCTGTCAGGGAGGGTTCATCATTACTATTAAATTTATTGTGCTGATACTACCTCAGGTTCATCACTGGAGATAGTCGTGGCAAGTGGAACCTTCAGCATCCATCACCCATGTTACTGCTATTGTTGATACCATTCCCTTTCAGCTGCCTAATCATCCTGCTTCTTAAATAAATCAGCAGCAGCAGTTAGAACAGCAGTTGCAAATTCTGCAATTATGGACTCAGGAGGACATTTGACAATGGCCATTGGCCATTGGCCAACATGACCTGCTGGCATTAGGCTAGTAGGGCAGTTTTATTTTTTTTTCTCAAGGCTTGTGCTTTGAAAATAAATAAATTAATTAAAAAAACATAGTCCTACAACAAAATAAACAATTTTTGGGAGTTTGTTTCTAACAAACCCTACAAATCAATGTTTCCGTAGGGCTTGTGCTAAGCAAGTCTAAGTCCTATAAATGAATGTTTCTTCAGGTCTTGGGCCTCTAATAAGTAAGTCCTACAAATCACTGTTTCCTCAGGGCTTGGGCCTCTAACAACAAATCTAACAAATCATCCTCTACAAAACACTCTATCAACTCAAGTATCAGTCCACCCCAGTGGCAGCTTATGTTAGGGGGTTCCTGTCTCTATCACTTTATATACACATTTCTTATTTTATTTTATTAATTTTTGTATTCACTGTTCCCCCAGTACCAGTCAAGAAACCCCCCAAAACAAATTCCCTGTTCAACTGATTCATTCCCCAGACTCCACCCATCAACACAGGCACCCTCCTCAGACCCCTTTTATATCATGTCTTTATTTTTTTAATTTTATTTAGGATTTATTTTTTATTAACTGCCCTCCAATCCCAGTAAACAACCCCAAAAAAATCATCCCCTGTTCAACTGATTATTTCCCCACACCCCACCAACACAGGCACCCTCATGCACCTTTTATACTATGCCTTTAGGAAATAAAATAATATGTAACTTCAATGTTTCAATTGATTTCAATGGAATGAGGTAGGCAAAAAAAGCGGAAAAAAGTGAAAAAAGAGGATTTTAGTCTTACCTTTTAAATCATTTTCTCTTAGTCCTTACAGGTTACTGGTAACTTTGGGTAGGTGATCCTCCATCCTTCCCTCCATGGCTGCAGCTAGCCAATCAGCTCCAGTAAGATTTGAGACACTAACTATTGACTAGATAGTAGAAGGGAAAAAAGACTCCTGGGAGCTGACACTGAAGGACCTCCATGATCTGCTGCAGGAGAGCCAAGCATGGTCCCTTGACAGGGTGGGAGACCAGTAACCTGTATGGACTAAGAGAAAAGGATTCAACAGGTAAGACTAAATTCCTCTTTTCTCTGTCATCCAATACAGGTTACTGGTAACTCTGGGATGTCCAACCATTAAGTTTCCCAGAGGCGGGAAGCAGGCAAGGCCCAGGCGCAAGGCCCCCAAAGTCACCAGAACATATATGAACCATCAGATCAGAGATAGTCCATCAACAACTGAAGTGTCAACGGACACAAAACAGGGGTAACGGCACCCCAGGAATGTTACACAGCACACTGAACTAGAACCAACAGGGTTCAACAGAGAAGGAAGCACTAAGAACCAAGGAAAATCCTAGACAGGCAATACTGCCTCCAGGATTTTCCTCCCAAAGCTGGCACCAGCCGATGCCAACACATCCACACGGTAGTGCTTCGAAAAAGTGTGCACAGATGACCAAGTGGCCACCTTGCATAACTGATCAGCAGAGGCCTGTTTCTTGTAAGCCCAAGAGGCCCCAATAGATTGAGTAGAATGAGCCGTGACCCTGAAAAGGACAGGCTTCTTCCTCAGCTAATAAGCCTTTCAAATAGTGGACTTGATCCAAGAGGCGATAATCACCTCGGATGCAGGTCTTCCTGCCCTAGGACCCGCAGGAATGACAGAGCATCAGATTGCCTAATAGACTCAGTGCGATGCACATAAAACTTGAGACAATGCATGACGTCTAAGAAGCGGAGATCCCTCTCCTTGTCTGAGGTGGGGTTAGGTAGAAAGAGGGCACCACAATCTCCTGATTGATGTGGAACCACCTTCGGTAGAAATTCCTTAGAAGTGCAAAGCACTGCCTTGTCCTTGTGAAACACTAAATAAGGTGGTGTACAGGACAGAGCATGGAACTCCGTGACACAGCAAACTGACACATTCGCCAGGAGTAAAGCCATTTTCCATCTCAACAGACGTAGAGGAATAGTAGCCAGAGACACAAAGGGAGGGCACTAAAGGACGCCCAAAACCAAGTTAAGATCCCACTGAGGAGTGGGAGACTTGAACACAGGATGAGTATGAGCAACACCCTGGAAGAAAATCAGGAAGGATGGCAATGTGCCAGAAAACAGAGAGAGAGAGCAGAAGTCTGAACCTTAAGGGAACTCAAACTGAGGCCCTTATTCACACCATCCTGCAAAAAGGCCAGGACCGTAGGTAGATCAAATTCCTGAGACAGGTCCTTGTCAGCACACCAGGACAGAAAAGTTGACCAGACACGATGGTAGATCTTGGAAGAAACAGAAAAGTGGTTAATCTACTTGATTGCCAGAGATGCCTCCAAAGTAGATGTAAGTAATGCATTAGAGACCTTTCTAGCCTTCCAAGGGTTAAAAGCCCCATTTAAATCATTGTATACTATGGCACCACTACTTTGGTGTAGAATTGCTCCTCTTTAGTTCCTGAATATGAGGCATGGACTGCACAGTGTACCAAGAGGTGTCCTGTAAAGAGTGATCACTGGGCTATTGCTAATTTTTTCCCCTGTGTTAAAGGGGCCCTGAAGATATTGGGATAGAAAACTTCTAAGCTAGACATGGGCAACCAGAAGCCCTTCAGCTGTTGTGGACTACAATGCTGGCAAGGATGATGGAAGGTGTAGGCTACACCAGATGGAGGGCTTTAGGTTACCCGTGCTTCTTCTAAGCAGTTATTTAATTAATTAAACAGATCATTAATTAAAACAGAATGTGTTTGTAATTGAATTGGAAAATCAATACTTGCCTTTACCTAGAACCATCTATAGGCAGTCATGTGCTGAAAGATAATCAATAGCAAATGAGAAGAAGAAGCATATTGTCCTAGGCAGAGCCTGTGTGGTACACACACATGATTTCTGAAGCTATATTTACTGCACTTGTAGGAAATCAGATGTGTTTTTATTCATAATTTTCTCAGAAAATTTAGGTTATGTTTTTTAAGATGATTAAATGTCATGATCCTGTTGCTTCTTAGTACAACATAATTCAGCATATGCACTGAGGTGTGATACAGAGGTGATAAAGTGGAGATGACTTCTCTAGTTCCTATTTGATTCTATTGAGCCTGTGCATAAATTGGAGCAATTTTAGTGTGTTGACTCCACAGGATAATATAGGAACTAGAGAAGTGATACCAATGGAATAGTCAACTCCGCTTTATCACCTCTTTATCATGCCTTAGTGCATCTCCCCCAATTTATTTTCATTTTTTTCGCGTTTGTGTTACTTATCTCTTCATTGGGCCTCTCCTGATAGCTGCAAGGGATTTATTTACAAAACAAAAATTAAGTTATTCTGGAGAAAACTAAATGTAGCATAGGGGGAAATAAAAATAACCTCTGGTATAAATGGTGAGTTTAACTCCTCAGATGATAGGTCTCCAATGTATTGCTTCACTGTGTGATGAGAACCTCTCATGGGGTTAAAATCCCAATTTAAGTCAGTGTGAATGTTGGAAATGTTATGTTCTCAGTTATGGTCCAGTCGGTTTGTTCTAGTATGTTTTAGAACATCTGCCTCACTGCTTAATGAACATGGACATGATCTATTACCCATCATCTTTACTTTGTGCTTCCCTTCCCTGTGTTTAAACACAACACATGAGCCAAATTCAGGTAGCAAAAGAAGATACATTCTTGAACAAACCAAATGGAACCCGAGGAGGAAAATATCCATGTATTCTGTAGATTTTAGTGTGGCCTTTAACCCCTTGAATGTTTATACCTACAGGATCAATGTGTTGGAGAGCTCTCTAGCATTCAAAAAGTTAAAGGGATAGTAATACTTCGTTTTAACTTAATTTTATTTTGTAGGCATTAAAAAAACATGAAGAATGATATAAGTCTTATCTCTCAAACCTTTATGGTTTATGAGATATTCACAAGCAAAGTTTCCCCCTCCCGCCCCTTTTACCTACTGTAAACAATCTCTTCTCAGATGTGGAATGCAGTCCATAGACTGGACAGATAACAGAAGGGGACACTCTTATTCCTATGAAAACAATGAAATCCCTGCCCCCCTTGACAAGCTTTTCAGGTTTTTCTGTTATCTTAATTGAAGATTGTCCCTCTCTGCAGTCTACCTGGGCAGCTCCCTTCTGCCCTGGCTGAAAAGTGTTACATCAGTAAAAGGGGCGGGAGGGGGACACTTTGCTTGTGAATATCTCTTAAACCATAAATGTTTGAGAGATAAGACTTATATCATTCTTCATGTTTTTTTAATGCCTACAAAATAAAATAAAGTTAAAATGAAGTATTACTATCCCTTTAACAGTCCCATTAAAATCAACAGGAATGTTTATTTGAACAATGAAGCTGGTTTGCTCCACAATTACTCCAATAGTTCTTTAGTTTATAAAGAACTAGGAGTTGATTGCAAGTAAGGTGCGCATGCACTGAAGGCATTTTTCATGCTCAGATAGATATTGTGCATACTCTAATCCAGGAAGCCGTATACTGAACACTTCTTGAACTGCGCATGAAAAATTATCTTTTTACTACTAAACGACTCAGACGTATAATATAGTTCACAAAAGCACTTCCTGCATTGGTCACATTTGCTTTTCCACTCCAGATTCCTTAATTCTGACCAAGCTCACAAAATATAAATTTGCACAACTGTTCACTAATCTTGATTTTTCATGCACAATTCAACAAAATCATGCACACTCCTATTCCCTTGTGGTTTTCACATTGGAAATAGCGATTGCACATGTTTCCTGCATTCCGCCCTAAGAACCTTGGGCTGGATTCTATTGCAGGTGATAAATGTTAACACCCATTTTATCAGACATTTTCCTATTGAAGTCTATGGGGAAACCTGGAGATAAAAGCAGTGATAAAATTAGCACCTGCTATAGAATCCAGACCCTTATGCACTAAGCTAAAAATGCCCAATTTAGGAGTCAACCAACTGCATTATGGCCTAGATTTTATTGCAGGAGATAAATGTTACCTCCAATTTTATCAAATATTTTCCTGTTGAAGTCTATGGGGAAATTTGGAGAAAAAAGCAGTGATAAAATTAGTACCATTGATTAAAATGGGGATTTTTAACTTGAATGCAATGTGTTGGAGACCTCTCTGGCATTCACGGTATTAACCCCTTACATGCACATCATGGGTGAATGTCTCTAAAGAACCCATGACATACAGGGCTCCCGCTCTGCTGCATGCAGTTTGGGGAGTCATGAATCGATTCAGAAAAAAAAAAAAGCTCTGTGATCCTTCAGTGCCGGCCGTGTGCGTGCGTGCAGGTCCTTAAGGAGTTAAAGGGATAAGAATACTTTGTTTTATATTTATTCTATATTGTAGGCATTAAAAAACATGAAGAATGATATAATTCTTATCTCTCAAACCTTTATGGTTTGAGAGATATTCACAAGCAAATTTTCGCATCACTGACCAAAATGGTAAAGTCTGCCATCTATCTGTCAGATTTGGAATCTGGTCCACGGACCGGCTGTAGTTCTACAGCAGAGCTGAGATCGAGAGATATAAGAAGAACTACTTAATTCGAATAGTCTACAAAGTGTGCCAAGTTTGCAACCACACTTTTTGGACCCTTCCAATGAAATAGTTATTTTTATATCTTGTGATCTCGGCTCTGCTGAAGAGCCACCGGTTGATCTGCAGATCTGATTCCAAATCTGACAGCTAGATGGCAGACTTGATCGTTTTGGTTAGTGAGGGGAAACTTTGCTTGTGAATATCTCTCAAACATAAAGGTTTGAGAGACAAGAATTATATCATTCTTCATGATTTTTTAATGCCTACAAAATAAAATAAAGATAAAACAAAGTATTACTATACCTTTAAATGAACTGGTTACATCATGGTAATTTGTGATTTTTTATTTACCCTCTGGCGAATTTGGCATGTTCTAGAATTGCAGCTTTATAAATTGAATCTGTCACATTAGATACATTTAGTTAATTTTAAAGATAATTGTTAATTTTAAAGATAATTAAAAACTGCCTACCAGTTTATGTTTATGAGACATTAAACTTTGTTAGTGGCACAGTCTGGCACTTTATGCTAATTAGTTTATGTGCTCAGACAATATTACCACCCACTGTGTTATGAATGACTCTAGGCACATCCCACAGACTGGGGTCATTTCTAATAACAGAAAAAGTTATGTTTGTCCTTGAAGATAACTAATTCACATATTGTGCGAGAGTTAGCATAAAGTTCTACACTGTGATATGAAAACATAAAGGCAAGGCTGGATTTACATTCCAGGTGGCCCATGGCCAGACACTATAGCTCTTACCATGGTCATACCCCCACTCCTCACATGACTCCACCCCCAGTACCATCCACTGTTTCTTAGCACAGAAAATACCTTTGGTCTACAGCAAGCAAGAATTAAAGGACTTTAACCACCTGGTGCTATAGAAATATCTAACACATGGCTCCACATTGGAGATCTCCCTAGCATTCAAGGGGTTATCTTGTAGAATGTAAAAGAGCATACAACTGGTACAGTGACACTGAGATTACTCTGGCCACACCCACAATTCAGAAAGTGAGTGTGGCCAGTACAGCTGAGTAGCCCCTCAAAATTTGGAGCCCTAGGCAATTGCCTACTCTAATCCAGCCCTGCATAAAGGTTTATTTTTTAAATGTTTACTTTACAGAGAATTAGCTAGTACATCATATAGGTGGATTTTAATTTTCTATAAAATAAACTGAACTTATCTTAGCATTACAGGTCCCCTTTACCCCCATATAAAAGGTACAACATGTCAAGATCCCAGGTTAAGGTTAAATTTTTAGGATTATTAAATGTCATGATCCTGATACGCTGTAAGAAAACACATTTACTTTTTATTTTTTTTTATGTTTTTTGTTACTTAACCCTTTGAGAGCCAGAGGGTTACACAGCACATTGATTTGCAAAGCATTGCTTACCCCTCTGGCACTCAAGGGGTTAAATATATATTGGTCTTCCCAGTTTGATGGCTCCAAGTTGGGAAATGATTTTGGACAGAGTATCAGGTAAGGTTATCTTACGTGTTTCTTATATGATTTCATTTGTTTGGAAGAAGTCACTATGTAAATTGGAATATTGGTTTCAGAACTTTTCTGGAACAAATTTCTTTGACTTATGCAAAACTTCTAATGCTAAACCGCATGTTTTATTATATTTACTGTAGATTGTTTCTTGTGGTAATGTGATCAATGGCACAGTAAATGCAATGGCAAGAAATCATATTTTATGTGGTTTTGCAATAATTCAGTACTGAGTTAATAAGCCTTATTTTATGTAACTTTGACTTTTCCAGTAGCTGTGAATTCTGTTACTATGACTGAGAGATTGAATGCACTGCAGGACAACAGAAACTCTCTGAACTCTCAGTGTTCAGTGTTCTTCACCATGCCATAGTCCTGGGGTTAAGCAAAGCAATGGGTTGTACTCCTCTCTGAAACTCAAAGGCTTAAAAAACAAATTCACTAAACATAAGTGTCTTCAATAAGAGATGCATTTCTGGAGCAAACTAACTGCATCATATTGGAGAAATTGTAACTCACTAAATTAGAAGGGGCGGCTCTTGGCTTTTGGGGGTCCTAAGCAAAAAAATTGCATGAGGCCCCCATTTACTCCCACCTCAGTATTTCTAAGCCATACAGAACAAGAAGGGGCTCAAAACACCAATCTGTGTGATCTTGGAAGCTCTATATTAAAATCACAAATCGCAAATAAAGTACTCACACTTGACGAGACAGGAAGTGGCCATGAGAACAACCAGCAATGATCCAGTGGGGCAACAGCACCGCCCCATAAGGTGAATCAGATGTCCCACAAAAAAAATACTTGACAGAATCCATAAACAGTATAAAAAAATCTCTGTTTAATAAGTAAAAAACAATGCCAAATGGTGATTGCTTCTAGTCATGCCGTATGATGCCTTTTGAAGTGAACAACTTCTTTCTCAAACAAATTTCAGCATGTTATTAAAAACAATGGCAAGAAGAAAATTTGTGTTATGATGATCGCTTACCTATCCCCCATAGGGGACCTAAATCTCCTCCTTAGGCATATCAGAATGGGGCAGAAACAACCCCGCTCTCAACCGGGTACCCTCCTGGAAGTGACCTGCTCAAGCATTCCACTATTGGATCGCACAACGTGCCCTCACGTAAAGCCTATAGGATAGAGCATAGCGATCCAAAAATAGAGCGCATCAGTGAACCTAAAAAAGAAAAATGCATAAGCATATGTGTGGAAATGATAGCTATTGGAAAGTTTTACAAAATATATTAAATAAAGTATTTAAATATAAGGTCAATAAGGACATTAGCCAAAGCGATAGCAAGCCTGACAGATGCTTGGCAGGGACCACCTAAAACCCAATATAAACAGTATTATAATTATAATTAGTAAAATGGATTCAGAATTAATATCTCCAATTACAAAAAATGCTTTTATCAGATAAAAAGATTAATAATAGTAATAATAGACAAATCAAAAAAACCAGCGGTGTTACTGCTGCCAAGAGTTTTATATCCAACTAGTGTAAAAGCCCGTGTACACAGGCGAAGGTCCAGGTGATATTAACCCTTTGAGTGCCAGAGGGGTATACAACACATTGCTTTGCAATGCGTAGCATGCCCCTCTTGCACTCAAAGGGTTAAGAGGCTGGTTCTGCTCTGCGTCCTGCCACCAACACAGTCATGCACTGTAGCGACTGCTTGAAAGCACATAATGCTCCCAGCATTCCTACACCTCCCAGCATTCTGTGCGTTCGGGCAGTCTCTACTGCGTGTGACGGCTTCTGACAGGATGTGTTGATTGAACATAAAAATACTAATAACAATTCAAATAAGTTAATTAATAAAGTTGTTCTTAAAAACAATTGTCACCCCACTAGTGTTTTGGACCCTGAGGTTTTTGATGCCAATACTGGTCAACAGAGTGGTATGGATGATTTTTTAGAGTTAGGCCCTCTCCCCACTCCATAACCATGAACGTTGAAAGATTGGACCTTTTGAGAGAATCCCAATCCCATTTGTGTCCTCCAAGGAGAACAAAAGAGGGATCATGCAGAAGAAGAGGATGTAGTGGTAGAGGTAGAGCCAAACAAAAACTCCAAACAGTAGATATTCTAAGCTGGGTATTTAAAACCTTTCTCCTTGTTCTTTAGACATACACAAGGTGTCTCTATTGAAGCGTGGCTTATCTTTTTGTCCTAGTGCACCTCCTAATTTGTTTGAATTGTTCAAGGACCTTAATGTGTTTATACGTAAATTAACTTTGGAGCATTACTTTAAACTTAAAACGGGTAAGCCAAATTTGATCAGTAGCTCTGAGGATTTGGATTGATTTATTTTGGAAGATCCCATCCCGACGGATCTAAAGGCTAGGTCAAACTTTTACCATATACATTATAGAGGAAATTATGTTGAGACATTCTTTAATTTGGATTTAAAAACTACCCTATCGGTTAATAATCAAAACATCTATTCTAATATCATGCAACAAGAAAGGGTGGCATTGAATAATTTAAGCTCGGACTCCAACATCATCATTAAGCCAGCAGACAAGGGGGTGGGGTATCGTCATTCAGGACAGATTGGATTATATCAGAAAGGCACACTGGATTCTTGTTGATGTAGAGTACTGTTCTGTCCTGACTGACGATCCCTCCCCCCGTACTGCTTTTTCTGATAGAGTCATCTCTAAGTCTGAGCGATATTTTTTGTATGTTAAAGATCTAAAAGTGGCAGTGTATTATCACCTGCCAAAAATCCACAAAGGTCTGGTAGACACTGCAGGTCGACCTATCATCTGTGAATTGTTTGACATCAAACCTCTCGCATTTTATAGATGTTCACCTATGAAGGTATGTTGTGGGGCTTAAATCGTACCTTAGGGATTGCATCCAGTTATTGAACACATTGGGGAATATCCATTGGTAACCAGACTATGTCTGGCTTTCAATGGATGTCCAAGCCTTGTATTCTAATATTAGGCATAATGATGGCATCAAGGCAGTGGAATTTTATTTAGGTTCTGACCCATTGATGCCAACTATTCAGAAAACATTTTTGCTGCATTCTATCAGGTACATACTTACACACAACTTTTTTACCTTTGAGGGTAATTTCTATTTACAGACAAGGGGTACTGGAATGGGGACCAGGTTCTCCCCTAATTTTGCCAATTTGTTCATGGGTCTGTTTGAAGACCATTACATTTGGCAAAACAATCCCTTTGAGGAGAACCTGGTCCTCTATCTATGCTACATAGATGATGTCATCAATATATGGAGAAACTATGGCAAAAATCCCCTTGACTTTGTGGAGAATGTGAATAATAACCAATTAGGTATTGAGTTCACATCCGACATACAATCCTGTAGTATTGAGTTCCTTGATCTCCAGCTCTTTGTGGAAGATAATGGTACCATAGGGTCAAAACATATTTCAAAGAGGTTGACTGCAATAGTCTTTTAGACTTTAGAAGTAGTCAATACAGACTTTGGTTGTCTAATGTTCCCTACAGTAAGTTCATGAGGCTAAGACAAAATTGTAGTAGTTTGGCAGAGTTTGACTATCAGTCTCTGCTTCTTAAGAGAGATTCTTAGACAAACATTATCCTCCTGAAATGATTGATATGGAATATATGAGGAACCAAGAATGTTCTAGATCTAAAACATTGACATAATAAATCTAGTGCCAAAGTATCACACTTTTTAAGTTATAAGGGGATTTATAAATGTGGCAATACTAGATGTGGGACTTACCCTTATATTACAAATAAAGCAAAACATGTTTAAATCTTATATGACAGATGAAGAGTTCAAAATTCAATCTGTTCTGAATTGCAGCACAAGCAATGTGATTTATTTAATCAATTGCTTGTGCGGTCTACAGTATGTGGGCAGAACCACACAGACATTGCCAGAACGGTTAGGTCAACACCAACACAATGCTGAACGTGGGTTTCTTGACCACAGTGTGTCTCGCCACTGCACTCTTATGCATAATTAAGATCCCCCTTGTTTGACAGTAACTCCTATAGAACGTGTGGATTTCAGCGAGGGCTTGGGTAAAATTAACCATAGGGAGGAGTATTGGATGTTTTTACTACAAACCATGGTGCCCTGTGGTTTAAATGAAAGTACCGAGAATATTTATTAGGGTTTATTAGTTTATTCTTAGGACTTTTATATTTGCATGTATGCATTTATATTGCATATGTATGTTCCCACTTATGTTTATATTATTTGCACATTGGTGTATATGTTCTTGGACTTCAGTTATTTCACCCAGAACACCATGTTTTTCTGGTTCTTCATCCTGTGGCAATTGATGTTTATTTAGTATCTTTGTTTCCTTTTTCTTAGTATTAGTAATTTTCTCTTTTAATTCATTATTATTATTTATTTGATGTTACTATTTTTATTTATTTTCAATTATTTCTTCTTATTATTTTTCTTTATTATTTTTCCTTTTTATATTTATTTTGTGATTTTTTGATTTTTCTCGTTATTACTATTATTAATCTTTTTATCTGATAAAAATGATTTTCAGATTTCCCCATTTTTTGTTATTGGAGATATTAATTATGAATCCATTTTACTAATTCTAATTATAATACTGTTTATATTATTGTTTATATTGGATATTTGGTGGTTTCTGCCAAGCATCTGTTGGGTTTGGTATCTCCTCTATTAATGTCCTTATTGGCCTTATATTTAAAAACTTTATTTAATATATTTTGTAAAAGTTTCCAGTAGTTTTTCACACATAGGCTTATGCAGTTTTCTTTTTTAGGTTCACTGTTTCATTGCGTTCTATTTTCAGATCACTATGCTCTCTTTTTGTGAGGGCGTTAGTGGAACACTTGAGCAGGTCACTTTCCGGGAAGGTACCCAGTTGAGAGCTGGGTTGTTATGAAGAGGAGCTATAAGGTCCCCTTTATGGTGATAGGTAAGCGATCATCACAACGCAAATTGTCTTATTGCCATTGTATTTAATAACTTGACAAAATTTGTTTGAGAAAGAAGTTGTTCACTTTTAAACTCGTCATACGGCACAAATATAAGAAATCACTCTTTGGCATTGTTTTTTACTTATTAAACAGAGATTTTTTTATACTCTTTATGGATTCTGTCAAGTATTTTTTGTGGGAGATCTGATTCAACGTATCGAGGAGGTGCTGTTAACCCGTTGGACCATTGCTGGTTGTTCTCACAACCAGCTCCTGTCTCATCAAGTGTGAGTACTTTATTTGAGATTTGTGATTTTAATATAGTGCTACCAGGATCACACAAATTTGCACCCCTTCTTGTTCTGTGTTTCTTTGTGTTCCAAGAGCCCTGGAGGTCCACTTGGTTACTACATGGGAGGCTGCATCTGCTGATAATGTTTGGAGTGACTAAGTGGGCACAGTCTGATTCCCTCATTTACCTGACCACCACTTTCAGTGGTCTGACATATTGTGAGTATTCTGGTGTTCTGGTGGTGGCCAATTGGATCATTGATATTGCACTAGGAAACACCCTTCTCTTTCTTCGGTATTTCTAAGACATGGCCATCTGATTTTGTTTACATGCAGCAGGGGTACTGTATATGTGCTGTGGGGCCCTTCAACCAAGTGGGGGCCCTAGGCAGCCACTTATTCTGCTTATATTGTAGCGTATCACTGATTGAAAGCACTATTGAAATGCTTTTGAAAATATATTTATCTCCTACTCTATAGCTGATTTGCTCCAGAATAGCACCTATTTTGAATTTGATACTTGAACTGGAAACCATTCTAGCATTTAAGGGGCTATAAATCCCAAATCAATGCTATGTTTTATTTGTCATACAAACATAGTAACATTGTTAATGTTGCTGGAAAAAGTCATGCATCTATCATGTTCAGCCCTTGTGATATCACCCCTGCTGATCTAGATGAAAGAAAAAAAAACAATTGAAGGGATTTCCAGTTAAGCTTCAGATGGGTAAAAAAAATTTATGTCCTGATTCCAAAAGGCAGTCGGATATTTTCCTGTCTCAACATCCTACTTGCTTTGAAACCAACTGTCATAATTATCAATATTGTTCTGAGCTAGAAAGAAATTCATTACTTTTTCGCAAGTAGTTACAGTATCTGCAAACACAGCATCCCAGGGCAAAGAATTCCACAACTTTACTGCTCTTATTGTAAAAAAAATCCCTGCTTTTTTTAGTTTAAAATATCTTTCTGCTAATCTTAATGGATGACCTCTTGTTTTTTCTCAGCTCTTTGAGTAAATAGTTCCTTAAAAAGTTCTTTGACTTTGAATATATTTGTATACGATAATCACCCCTTAGACATCTCTTCTCTAATGTAAACAAACATAGTTTGGCTAGTCTCTCTTTATAACTCCTCCAACCCCATCTATTAGCTTTGCTGCATATCTCTGCAGTTTTTTTCAGTTCAATAATGTATTTTTTAAGAACTAGTGACCAAAACTATATTCTATATTGTAGCTTTGGCCTTACCATGTATTTATATACAGGTAGAATTATATTCCTATCCCATGCAACTATACCAGTTTTTATACAGGATAATATCTTACTGGCTGTTGCAGTTACTGAGTGACTCTGCACAATGCTGTGAAGTTTATAGTCTATAAGTTCTCCTAAATAGTCTCCTAAAGAGGATTTCCCATGAAATTTATCATTTATTGTATATGTAGCATGTTTGTTTCTGAAACTCAAATGCATATCTATTTATCTGTTTATCAGTTTTGTGTCATCAGCAAATAGTGAGACATTACTTTCAATAAATACTTGTATCTCATTAATTAATTAAAAAAAACATTGGGCCCAGAACTGTCTACTGACAACTTTAGGCCAACTTGAAAAGTTTCCATTTACAGCTCTCTGCCTTCAATCATTTAACCTGTTCTCTATCCATGCACGTATATTACTCCCCAAGATTAATCTTTTTAAACAGTAACCTTTTGTGAAATACAGTAACAAAGGCTTTTGCAAAATCCAAATATACTACATAAACAGACTCTTGTCCAAGATACTACTGACCTTTCGTAGAATTCAAGTAAATCATTTTGACATGATCTATTCTTCATAAACTCATGCACATAGTGTCCTACAGGAGGATATTGCATTTGGGAAACAGCGCAGACACTGAGGAAAAAAAAATAACTGTCATTGCCGCACAATAAACAAAAAAACAGTTGACATACCAGTGGGCCAGCACTTTTGCAGTCCAAAAACATAGTGTACTAAAATGGAACTTTAGAGTGCAGTGGGAAAGAAATCTGGGAATTTAAATGAATAGTTATGTATGGACTAGGGGATGGACTTCATGTCCCACTGTAATAGACAGAACATCCTGGGAATAAATAATTGTAAAGAGACAGTGGCTTGCCAGCTCCCACAGTAACAGTCCCTTCCCACTTCTGTGATAATGGACATTTCTTTTTTCCCAGAGCTTTGATCTAACCCAATGCATATCATATCATATCTATGCAGGCTGTATGAGTTAATTGCCCCACCCCCATTGTATATTCATATAATTTATTCCAAATGCATGTCATACTTTGTATATATAAACTTATTATTATTTCAGCTTATTTGTTAACCCATGCCTGAAGAAAGGACATTAGTGTTCTGAAATATTGTACTTTCTATATTCTTAGTTAGGCATTAACTCTTTGAGAGCCAGGGAGTTATTCAACTCATTGTAACGCAATGCATTGGATACCAGAGTCCCTGGCAGTCAAAGGTTTGAACTGTATCAGTTTACATCACTCTCTGAATTTCTTTATTATAAGGATAGAGATTTGAATTCAATCAACTTAAATCCCTGAAATTCTACTTATATTGACCTCTATTTCCCACTGACTTTGTCACTGGTACCATTATGCACTGTGAAAGCTGGCTCATGCCCAGCCATTCCCAACAATCTATCTACCTGATTTACTACATGTCGAACACAAGCATTTAGGAGACTGTCCAATTGCAACAATTTCGATGACAGATTATTATCTCTTTCTAATTATTAAATGCTCTACCACCATCTGTCTAGGTCTGCCTGCATCCTGGATCCCCCCCAACAATAGAGTGGCTGCTCTTCTGGCTGTTAGAGAGAATAGTTCTCTCCAGCTAGCACATTCCTGTAACAAGATTCCCAACATCATCACTCAATATAACAAATCTGTTTGGGAGAGAAAATACAGGAGTGTCTGCCCTATTCCTTTGTCCCTCTTTGCCACATCTAGCTGTAACCCATCTAGCAACCTGCTCCTCCTTTATCAGTACTTCCTATGTCAGCTCCTTTCTGCTCAGTAAGCAGTACACCTTTTCAAGATTGGTTGTCTCCAGCTTTCAACTTACCTCTCCACATCTCTAGCATAAATGACCAGTTGTGTCAATACTCATATTATTACAGTTATTGCAAGGTAACAGGCAGGCAGAACAAATGTATACACATTTATTCTGTTAATAAATATTTGTTCCCCTGTTTAATCCACTGTGATTTAATTCCCTGTTCTTCAAATTCCCAACACTTTTGCATGTTTAAGTATTCACTCTCCCTCACCAATTAGAAGCCACCAATCAAAAAGAAACACAACCACCACAGAGATAGAATGCAATCATTCCTACACCAGGAAAAAAAAAAGCTTTTTGTTTTTTAATTCCTCTCTTATCACACTAACAGAATTAGGTTAAAACAGAAAAAACATTATTCTAATAAGTTCACCACAAATATCCCACAATTTGGCTTTTTTCAGCAGCTCAACCCAACTATCCCCTACTGATCAAACCAACTTCCCCTGTGGTACAGATGTTGTGGTCCAGAATTACTCTACTTCATTGTGCATATGGCCCAAGAACTTGGAATTTATGGGTTACGTATAGAAAGGCAAAAGTAGAGTAATTCAGGGGCCAGCCAATATCCATTGCAATCTCTGCTGGCTGTACAGGTGATGGTGATTGGTCACATCAGCCCATAATAATCATCAATGACCTCTCCTGAACTCACAGAGAAAATAAGTCACTTAATAACTATATACTATAGCAGAAAGATGTAAAGGAGACACTGGAACATCTATTAAAGCTGCACCAGTATTTTGATGTTCTCAGAGAACAAATACTCATTACTGTGTAGGCTAGGAATCCCTGAGATGCTTAAAGCCCAAGTAGATGGGCAATGTGAGTTATAAACTCAGTGGTGAGGGGTTATGTTTTATATTTGATTTTAATAATAAACTACTACACTCGGAAGTGGATCCTCTGCTGTTCTGTTGCACCTTTTTTAATGAAAAAGTTATAATCCCTATTAGCTAGTTATTTAACAATTAACTGCACCTGCTACATGAACTATTCTAAATTATCACTGGATGTTTAAAGAGTCTCCTGAATCTGATTCACCTGCTCCAGTAGTTAAACCTGCTTGCCACAGGAAGTTGTCCCTAGTGATATCTTCATTAGGGATACCTTGTGTTAGGTAACACAGGCTATATGCCAACAGAGAGGTTGATGCACTAATAAGAATGGGAGCAATTCTCAGACATTAAAGATAAGCGTTTGGAACAAACCAATTACACAAACAGGGGAGAATGAACAATACTATTTATTTTACTGGGGTCTATAACTCATTAGAGAGGTTTTCCATGCATTATAAAGCAATGATCTTGAACACATCTGTAGAATGCAAAAAGTTTAAAAGCTCAATTTAAAATAATAGGAATTCATGGATTTCGTTTTATTTGTCCTCTGTGGTAGAGTTGGTTTGCTTCAGAATTGCTCATCTTTAGCTTCCGAAATACGAACCATTGTGCTCCTTTTAAATATATCCCTATCACTATATATATATATATATATATATATATATATCAAATATCCATTTAAATGTATCCCTATTTCAGCACTGCATAACCTCTGGTCTTCAAGTGGTTAAGCAAAGGGACAGTCCCTGTTTCCAGTGCCCAAAGGACAGACTCCACAGGCACTCAGTGATGAGGACTATCATGGGGGCTCTGGATGCACAGCGTCAGCAGAGATCTGAGGAGGTTATCTCAAGGTGAGCAGGTCCCTATACACATCCAGATCTCAACACAGAAAGGAAAGAATGCATCTGATTGAATAATTTGGGGAGGAATGGGGTGCTTTTAGAGCTAATACCAGTGTAGTGTTAAGTTGTGTCAGCTATGCCTGCACAACTCACAGACAGTCGGCCATATCTATGTATTCTGTACCCCTCTGGCACTCAAAGGGTTTAAAATCCCATTAATATAAACTGGGTTTTAACCCACTGAATGATATAAAAGTCTTCAATGCTTTTTGAAGCATTGCAGTGGAGACCTCCATAGCACCTAAGGGTTAAAAGCCTCATTTAAATCAATGTGAATTCGGGCAATCTGTATTTTCTGACTGTCTCCTAGTGTGTAGTTGGTATTTTTCAGAATTGCTCATCTTTAGCTCTTGGTATCAGGCCTAACATTTCAAATGGCAAATGTTCTGCAGTTCAGGATTCATTCCGTTCTTCAATTCTCTGCATTTTAGTCTGCTTGAAGAGGTGCAATTACTAGTATGATCAGTGTGACATTTATGAATCACTTTAAAACAGCAAGCAGTAAATGAACTCATCAGCTGAAGATGACTCTCATGGATTTACTTAATGGTGATAAGCCGCAGACCTAGATTTGCTGCATTTGCTCTTTTCTTTCTAAAATACCTACTTCATCTCCATTGAAACAATGACAGTCAGTTAGGCTTATGTGTCCTCTGCACATTATTGTGTAATGTGGTTCAATGGAGAAGCAAGACAATCTAAAAAGTATTTAGAAATACATTTACTTAATATTTTATTCCAGTCATGTATGTTGGGCATTTTTGGTAATTTTTAAATGATAAATATGCGCAAATCAAATGGGAGTACCAGGGTTCTACCTATACATCCACAAATTGCGTGCTAGGAAATGAAGGTCAATTGTTTCTTAAATGTTAGTGTTCAAGCAAGTAATTTTCTGTGCATATATGTATTTTATACAATCTCTCTCTCTCTCTCTCTGTATATATATATATATATATATATAGATAGATATATACACATTTGTGGATGGAAGCACAACTCACTTTAGGAGATTAACAAATGCCTGGGTGCTGTGGTATGGCTGGTAGTATATGGCAAAGAAGGCCTGCAGCACTCACAGGACTTTATAAAGGGTTACGTTATTCAAAATTAGGTCAACATTTCAGCCAGACCAAGCTGGCCTTCCTCAGGACATAGAAATAGTGAAACCATCCTCCTTAATATACCCTCACACATGTAAAACGCCAGGCTGGCTGGTCGCATGCTACACTGACGTCACACTGATACGCGAAGCGTCAGTGTAACAGTGTATAGAAATCAATACAGTATCTATCAAGAAGTAATACCTCAAACCACCAACAAATGTCTTATACAGTGAAAAAAATTATCACATTTTCTTAATATCGCCAGAAGTTGCAGACACCGCTGTATAACAGAGCATAACATGAGTAACGTCTTTTCCTTTTCTCCCCAGTCCCTACCTCACCCTGTCCCTCCTTTCCTCTGTCCCTTTATAATTTGTTACCGATCAATTAGGATGGATCTGGGACTTTTCCAGATCCTCTAGATTGATCTTTAAAATTAATTGTGTTATTTTACTCATAATTAATTTCCAGTACAGTGCAAGCAATTCATTGGAGTCATCTCCAGGATCCATTGGGTTAAGATACTATAATACTGAAGTGATAAATTGTTTCTAAAGTTCCAAACTATTCTTGCATCCTCATGAATTATTTGCTCAAAGATTCTCTATGTCAAGTAACAATTTAACCTAAATTATTCCTTTGCAATTTATGACAATCATTTGGCATGTTACATAATCTTAGTGATTTAAAATCAGATGTTTTGACCTAAGGATCCTGATAGTCTACTTTCTAGAGACTTCCTTCTCATATAAATAGCTGCCCATACTCACCCCACGCCCAATTTATTATGAGCTAATGTCTGTGTTTCCTTCTTCACAAAAGGTCTATAAATAAACCCGTATTTGACTCACTTTCATTTTTATTAAGTTAACAGCTAAGTTATGATAATAAGCCAGTGTAGAGCTGTATGAGGCTGCAAAATTAGTGTCAAATAAATAAATCACTGCAAGACAACTGCAGTATTGTGTTAAATGCCAAAAACAGCAGCTCGGACCAATGAATTTGGAGTTTAAATTTTGCATGATTGATGACCAGATGTTTGTTTCCCCTTATCATTATGCATGTGGCTGGTGAGGCATCTTCTCTAATGACTCATTTGAAAGATTGTATGAGTTGAATGTTAATGAAGATTGTATGAGTTGAATGTTAGTGAAATCACTTACAACCAGGAATACAGTCATTTGTATTCAAGTTATAAATGATCTTTGTGACTAGATTAAATAGGAATTTGGGGCAGATGCATTAATTTATCTCTTAAAGGATGAGATGGTTGTGCATTGCAATTCTTTGCAATGCATTGCACACCCCTGATTTTTGAAAAGTTAAGAAATAATCAGTATAAGGCGAAGTTCATACTTGTGGCTGTGATATTTCCAAGAGTTAACTCTGTTAAATGCCCCCTTTTTTCATGTTTTGGCTTAATCCCTCCAGTATTTTCAGTGCAGTGGATGTTGTAGAGACATGGGTGATGTTTGGTCTATGGCAGGATCAGACATATATCATTGGCTTATGCTCACATATATTGCCCATTCACTGGATGCTGCAATATGCATTGGAATGTCCAGGTCACCCAGGGTGAACAATCTGCACTGCAGCCCATAGTCCTCCATGCAGATCACCTGTACTCAACTTAACTGTGCTCAATGCATTAATGCAGTTGAGTTGCAGCATGCTGCATTCTGCTGCATTTACATGTGTTGAAATCATGAGTATGAACAGCCTAATAGGCAGCTACTTGTCCTAAGGTGATCCCTACGAACACATCATTTAAAATGCAGTGCTACAACTTCACAGGTGTGAACCTGCTCTTAATTACCTGTAGAATATTACTTGAATTAGTGAATTTATAACTAGTGTTGAGCGAGCATGCTCGGCCGATGCTCGGATCGGCTCGAGCATCGCTCTGCTCGGCACATGGCGGTACTCGTACGAGTACCGCATGTGCTCGCCCGCCATGTTCGGGTCTCCTCCCCGCACGTTTTGCGGCTGCTGCGCAGCCAATAAACGTGCAGGGAGGCTCTGACATCGGTGTAATGCCAGCAGCCATGTTGGCTGCTGGCATTACACTGATTGGCTGGCCAGAACCCGTGGTCGGGTGCTGTATAGCACCTGACCATCGAGTTCGGCTCAGTCTGAGCCAGGGAGAGCTGAGGATAGGAAGGGAAAGGCAGTGTAGGGAGGAAAAAAAAAAATTGTGACAAAAAAGAACCAAAAGTCCTTTTTAGGACTACTGTGTGTGGGGGCAGCAGGTTATTTTGTGTGGGGGGAAAAAAACAAAAAAAAAACAAAAAAAAATATTCTGTTTAGTGTGAAAAGTTGCAGATTAGAGCACATTCTGTTTAGTGTGCACAGTTGCAGATTAGAGCACATTCTGTTTAGTGTGCAAAGTTGCAGATTAGAGCACATTCTGTTTAGTGTGCAAAGTTGCAGATTAGAGCACATTCTGTTTAGTGTGCAAAGTTGCAGATTAGAGCACATTCTGTTAAGTCTTCAAACTAAAATATCAAAGTCACATATTCCATTCAGTGTGCGTCGCCGCAGTTTAGCAGCACATTCTGTGTACTGTGCAGAGTTGCAGAATAGGAAGAAATACTGTTAAGTCTTCAAACTAAAATATCAAAGTCACATATTCCATTCAGTGTGCTTCGCCGCAGTTTAGCAGCACATTCTGTGTACTGTGCAGAGTTGCAGAATAGGAAGAAATACTGTTAAGTTTTCAAACTCAAATATTAAAGTCACATATTCCATTCAGTGTGCTTCGCCGCAGTTTAGCAGCACATTCTGTGTACTCTGCAGAGTTGCAGAATAGTAAGAAATAGTGTTAAGTTTTCAAACTCAAATATCAAAGTCACATATTCCATTCAGTGTGTATCACCGCCGTTTAGCAGCCTATTCTGTGTACTCTGCACAGTTGCAGAATAGTAAGAAATACTGTTAAGTTTTCAAACTCAAATATTAAAGTCACATATTCCATTCTGTGTGTGTCACCGCAGTTTAGAAGCCTATTCTGTGTACTCTGAACAGTTGCAGAATAGTAAGAAATACTGTTAAGTTTTCAAACTCAAATATCAAAGTCACATATTCCATTCAGTGTGTATCACCGCAGTTTAGCAGCACATTCTGTGTACTCTGCAAAGTTGCAGAATAGTAAGAAATAGTGTTAAGTTTTCAAACTCAAATATCAAAGTCACATATTCCATTCAGTGTGTATCACCGCCGTTTAGCAGCCTATTCTGTGTACTCTGCACAGTTGCAGAATAGTAAGAAATACTGTTAAGTTTTCAAACTCAAATATTAAAGTCACATATTCCATTCAGTGTGTGTCACCGCAGTTTAGCAGCCTATTCTGTGTACTCTGAACAGTTGCAGAATAGTAAGAAATACTGTTAAGTTTTCAAACTCAAATATTAAAGTCACATATTCCATTCAGTGTGTATCACCGCCGTTTAGCAGCCTATTCTGTGTACTCTGCACAGTTGCAGAATAGTAAGAAATACTGTTAAGTTTTCAAACTCAAATATTAAAGTCACATATTCCATTCAGTGTGTATCACCGCCGTTTAGCAGCCTATTCTGTGTACTCTGCACAGTTGCAGAATAGTAAGAAATACTGTTAAGTTTTCAAACTCAAATATTAAAGTCACATATTCCATTCAGTGTGTTTCACCGCCGTTTAGCAGCCTATTCTGTGTACTCTGCACAGTTGCAGAATAGTAAGAAATACTGTTAAGTTTTCAAACTCAAATATTAAAGTCACATATTCCATTCAGTGTGTGTCACCGCAGTTTAGCAGCCTATTCTGTGTACTCTGAACAGTTGCAGAATAGTAAGAAATACTGTTAAGTTTTCAAACTCAAATATTAAAGTCACATATTCCATTCAGTGTGTATCACCGCCGTTTAGCAGCCTATTCTGTGTACTCTGCAGAGTTGCAGAATAGTAAGAAATAGTGTTAAGTTTTCAAACTCAAATATCAAAGTCACATATTCCATTCAGTGTGTATCACCGCCGTTTAGCAGCCTATTCTGTGTACTCTGCAGAGTTGCAGAATAGTAAGAAATAGTGTTAAGTTTTCAAACTCAAATATCAAAGTCACATATTCCATTCAGTGTGTATCACTGCCGTTTAGCAGCCTATTCTGTGTACTCTGCACAGTTGCAGAATAGTAAGAAATACTGTTAAGTTTTCAAACTCAAATATTAAAGTCACATATTCCATTCAGTGTGTGTCACCGCAGTTTAGCAGCCTATTCTGTGTACTCTGAACAGTTGCAGAATAGTAAGAAATACTGTTAAGTTTTCAAACTCAAATATTAAAATCACATATTCCATTCAGTGTGTATCACCGCCGTTTAGCAGCCTATTCTGTGTACTCTGCACAGTTGCAGAATAGTAAGAAATACTGTTAAGTTTTCAAACTCAAATATTAAAGTCACATATTCCATTCAGTGTGTATCACCGCCGTTTAGCAGCCTATTCTGTGTACTCTGCACAGTTGCAGAATAGTAAGAAATACTGTTAAGTTTTCAAACTCAAATATTAAAGTCACATATTCTGTGTAAGATGAAGAAGGCGGGTAAAAAGGGACGGGGAAGTGGACGTGATCCTGAAAGTTCAGGGCGCGGGTCAGGACGCGGAGAAACTGTGCCTGGTGCCAGAGCACAAGAAAGAAAGACATCCACCATACCTAGCTTCATGTGTAATTTTACAGGGCGTCGCAGGACATCACTCTCGAGGTCCGACCACTGCGAACAGGTGGTCGGTTGGATGACAGCTGATACTGCTTCCAGTCGGTTAAGTACCACCCTGTCTTCCACCAAGTCCACTCTCAGTAGCCAAGAGTCTGGTCAAAATAATCCTCACTCTGATCATCCTTCCTCCCACCATACACGGTCTGGTCAAAGAAGTGATCCCACACTGGGATATAGTGAGGAGCTCGTCTCATCACCAATCCTTCATTTGACCCTCTCTCCAAGCACGCTTGCAGAGGAACATGACATCTTGTGCCCTGATTCACAACCTCTAGAGGCTACCCAATCACAAGAAGATGACAGATGTGAACGGCATTTAAGGTCAAAGGAAGTAGTGGATGATGATGATGATGATGAGACACAGTTGCCATTAAATCAACCACTATTTCCGTCTCAAGACCTTGTTGAGGAGAATGTTATACAGTTGTCAATGACTGAGTATGTGGTGGGATCAAGACTTGAGGAGGATGATCAGAGTGAGAAAGTGGAGGAGGACTTGGTGGACGATTAGGTGACTGACCCCACCTGGGAAGGTGTAGAGCCGAGCGATGTCAGCAGTCCTGAGGGTGAGCCATCTGCAGCACCGCAAGAGGCTGGAAGAGGCAGTGGTGTGGCTACAGAAAGAAGGCGGACCGCACCAAACCGGCCCGCAAATGTTCCACGGAGCACCCCCTTGCGTAAATCTACCTTGCCAAGGGGTAGGTGTTCCGCGGTATGGCGTTTTTTTAAGGAAAGTGCGGACGACAAAAGAATTGTAGTTTGCAACCTGTGCCACACCAGAATGAGCCGAGGCATGAACACTAGAAACCTCACCACCACCAGCATGATCCGACACATGGCATCCAAGCACCGTAGTAAGTGGGAGGAACGCCTGGATCGCCCATCTGTGTCTGCAGGCCACACCACTGCCTCCTCTTCCCCTGTTTTCGGTGCCGGCCAATCGCCTGTCGAAGGCGCAGGCCCGCATACCTCCCGCCCTGCACCTGTACCATCTGAAGCACCATCAGCGACCACATCCACTTCCCTGTCCCAGCACAGCGTCCAAATGTCGTTACCCCAGGCATTTGAGCGCAAGAGAAAGTACCCAGCCACCCACCCACAGGCCATAGCACTAACCTCACACCTTTCAAAATTACTGGCCATCGAAATGCTGCCATTTAGGCTTGTGGACACTGAGTCCTTCCGCAGCCTGATGGCAGCAGCTGTCCCTCGGTACGTGGTCCCCAGCCGCCACTACTTTTCCCGGTGTGCCATCCCCGCATTACACCACCATGTGTCCCGTAACATCACCCGTGCCCTGACCAACGCAGTTACTGGGAAGGTCCACTTAACGACTGACACATGGACAAGTGCTTGTGGCCAGGGACGCTACATTTCCCTGACGGCACACTGGGTGAATGTCGTGGAGGCTGGGAGCGACTCGGACCCTGGGATGGCACGGGTGCTACCCACGCCGAGGATTGCGGGCCCTACCTCCATCAGGGTTTCCACCAGCACCTACGTTATTGGCTCCTCCTCCTCCGTTTCCACCTCCGAATTCTCTACACGCAGCGCCACTCCCCCATCAGCCAGTAGCTGGAAGCAGTGTAGCACTGCAGTGGGGAAGCGTCAACAGGCCGTGCTGAAGCTGATCTGCCTTGGGGACAAACAGCACACGGCCTCAGAGCTGTTGCAGGGGATTAGTCACCAGACCGAGCAGTGGCTCTCGCCACTCAACCTGCAACCAGGCATGGTTGTGTGTGATAATGGGCGTAACTTGGTGGCGGCTTTGGAGCTCGGCAAGCTCACACACGTACCATGCCTAGCGCATGTATTTAATTTAGTGGTGCAGCGATTTCTAAAAACCTACCCCAATGTGCATGATCTCTTGACCAAGGTGCGCCGCGTGTGTGCACATTTCCGTAAGTCATCAACAGCTTCAGCCGGCCTGTTGAAGCTGCAGCAGCGCTTACAATTGCCAGCTCACCGGCTGCTGTGTGACGTGAGCACGCGCTGGAACTCCACCTTCCACATGTTGGCCCGGCTTTGTGAGCAGCAGAGGGCAGTAGTGGAGTACCAGCTGTTACACGGTCGTCGCCTCTCCGTTCAACTTCCTGTAATCAGAAGTGAGGAGTGGGAATGGATGTCAGACCTCTGCGAGGTTTTACGCAATTTTGAGGAATCGACACAGATGGTGAGCGGCGATAACGCTATTATCAGTGTAACCATCCCACTTCTGTGTCTACTGAAACGCTCGCTGCTCACAATTAAAACCGACGCTTTGCATGTGGAAGAGGTGGAAATGGGGGAGGAAGAGCTTACACAAGGTGATAGCCAGAGCACCCTCACTTCGTCTTCTCAGCGACAATTGGAGGAGGCGGAGGAGGAGGAGGAGGAGGAGGAGGAAGACACGGTTGCCTCCGCTACAGAGGGTAGCCATGGAACTTTAGTTCCATCTCTTCAGCGTGGGTGGGCAGAAGAGGAGGAAGAGGATGAGGAGATTGAGAGTCATCCTCCTGGTGAGGACAGCGAAATCTTGACTGTTGGTACTCTGGCACACATGGCTGACTTTATGTTAGGCTGCCTTTCCCGTGACCCACGCGTTATACGCATTTTAAACAACACGGATTACTGGGTGTTCACCCTTCTGGACCCCCGCTACAAAGAGAATTTCTCATCTCTCATTCCTCCGGTGGAGAGGACAAGCAAAATGGTGCAATACCAGAAGGTTGTTGTTGAAAAATTGCTCCAAAATTTTCCATCTGACAACGCTGGCGGCAGAGTACGTGCTACCTTGGCCAACCGAGAAGGGGAGAAAAGGGGAGCACACAGCAGTTCCGAGAAAGGCAGGGCAACACTCTCCAAGGCGTGGGACACCTTCATGACACCCCGCCAGCACCCTCACCCTGATGCGCAGCCTAGTGTCACAAGGAGGGAAAAGTTTTGGAAGATGGTGAAGGAGTACGTAGCAGACCGTGTCAGCGTCCTCAATGATCCCTCTGTGCCTTACAACTACTGGGTGTCCAAGCTGGACACGTGGTATGAACTGGCACTCTACGCCTTGGAGGTGCTGGCCTGCCCTGCCGCCAGCGTTCTGTCTGAGCGGGTATTTAGTGCTGCTGGTGGCATCATAACAGATAAGCGTATCCGCCTTTCCACCGACAATGCTGATAGGTTGACACTTATAAAAATGAACAAGGCCTGGATTTCCCCTGACTTCTCCACTCCACTGGAGGAAAGCCCCGGGGGAACATAAACTCACTTTATATATGTTATTTACAATGATGGGAATACTCTGTATTCCCATTCACCCCTTCCACCCAAAAAACAGGTATATGGTTGACTCTTAATCTTCTCATCCTCCTCCTCCTCTTCCATATGCCCTGTGCTATAATTTTTATATAGGGCCAGCTCACCAGCGGGCCCTGTGATATAATTTTTATATAGGGCCAGCTCACCAGCGGGCCCTGTGATATAATTTTTATATAGGGTCAGCTCACCAGCGGGCCCTGTTTGCCAATTTTTATATAGGTCAGCTCACCAGCGGGCCTTCTCATATAATGTTTTATTGGGTCAGCTCTCTAGCGGGCCCTCTCATATAATGTTTTATAGCGTCAGCTCACTAGCGGGCCTTCGCATATAATGTTTAGGATGGTCAGCTCTGCAGCAGACCCTCACCCATAATGTTTTAGATGGTCAGCTCAGCGCACGTTTCCCTCTTAATCATGGCCTCAGTTCAATAAAATCAAGGACATTTTTGGGAGAATTTGCCTCTGTGCACGTTTCCCTCTTAATCATGGCCTCAGTTCTGAAAATCAAGGAAATTTTTGGGAGAATTTGCCTCTGTGCACGTTTCCCTCTTAATCATGGCCTCAGTTCTGAAAATCAAGGAAATTTTTGGGAGAATTTGCCTCTGCGCACGTTTCCCTCTTAATCATGGCCTCAGTTCTGAAAATCAAGGAAATTTTTGGGAGAATTTGCCTCTGCGCACGTTTCCCTCTTAATCATGGCCTCACTTCCGAAAATCAAGGAAATTTTTGGGATAATTTGCAGATGATATACAAGTAAATATATAGAGCAAATATTGTTTGGTAACAATTTTTCGCCTAAAGTCGTTTTTATTTTCCTTTTTGTGTGTTTTACGGTCAGTCTGTAAAAATGGCGTACTACGGGCGAAAGATCGTTCCCAGCAGCGATGTTGGAGTCCAAGATGCATCCAGACATCCTCCCTATGCTGTCCCTGAACCATTTCTGTAGTGTTTCCATCTTTTTCTGCCCTTTTCCTATGGACCAGGCACCCTCCCCTCATCAGAGCAGGGGGTGCCTGGTGTAATGCTCGAGTCCTCCCATTGACTTCAATGGGGCTCGGATGCTCGGCCGAGCACTCGAGCCTCAGGGGGTGCTCGGTCAGAGCACCCGAACACCCGAGCATTGGGGTGCTCGCTCATCACTATTTATAACATTTTCCAGTGCTAGAACCTTCATTTCTTGAGATTCTGTATATTTGATTGTTTCAAAATCATAACCAGCTCATTTCCCATTTACAAAACTGCACCCAGACCAGTATTTTCCATGTTAGGACCAATGTCCATCAACAAAACATTAAGTATTAAAGGTGTACATCGAATAAGAATCTTACTGCAAGGGGAACACAACATTACTTTTCAGCAGCATTGGAAAACTGATAATTAAATGGCATTTTTGAGACACAATGCTCAATTTTGAAAGCATTTTGGATGTCAATATGTCCACATTGTAGCATTTGCACATAATGCACAATGGATTTGAAACAAGGGAGTGAATGTAATTACCATGCACTGTGCTGCTCTGTTTCACAATTCTGTTCAGACCTCTGAATAAATTTTGTACAGAAATGTGTCCTTCCAGCCAAAGTGGTGGCCCTCCCCTGCTCTAGCCCAAAGGGAATATACATGAGCAGAATGATTTGCCATCCTAAATGATGGTTTACTGGGTCCCAGTGTCTCAGTGTGTGCATATGTAAACTTGAGCTAGATTAACTCTGAATAGGTATGTGTCATCCAGAAACTGTGAGATGCAATATAAAACATTTATTTGGCACAGTGTCTGAATTTTATGCAAGTATCCTGCTTGCTGTTTATGCAGATTATCCTTATAATTTTTTACAGTTTATGGACGGGTTAGACTTAAATTGCTTCACATTTGAATTTGTTATAAGATATAGAGATTGAATCTGAGAGAGCTCCTGCAAGACAAAGAGATTGGGAAATCACCTGCAAGAAAAGACTATAACATTTGCCCTAATCTCTATGAGATTGGAAGTGTTTTCTTGAACCCTGCAAGATTTAGAGACTAGGAAATGTCCTGTAAGACAGACAGAGAAGGAGATTTGCACTAAAGCCAGATACAACTAAAGTGTGCACAGCTATTACCTGACTAGCTGCAATACAGTATTGCATGATAACCACAATGGCACTTTTCACCTTTGACTGTCCTACAAAAAGTGTTGTCTGCTTTTATCCTCCGCAACCCACGTTAACCATAGAATCACAAACTGTCCCCCAGCCTTCTGCCAAAGTAACTATAGAATTGCACATTGTCCCCCCACCCCACCCTTGTGCAACAGTGACCACAGAATAACACACTGTCCCCCTAGCATTGCCCCGCATTATCCATAGAACCACACACATTGTTCATCGAACCTTGCCCAACAGTAACCATATAACCACACTGTCCCAACTGCATTATCCACATTATCTATAGAACTATACACTGTCCTCCCAGCATTGCACCACTGTAACCACAGAACTGCACACTATCTCCCCCAGCATGGTCCCACATTATGTATAGAACCACATGCTATCCCCCTGGTCTTGTCCCCTATAGAACTACATGTACTTACCTCCCCCCAGCATTGTCCCAGCCAAAGTAGCTTATCGTCCAACTCCCAACTGTGGTCTGCTGTACTGGCCATAGAAAGGCACAACTGATTCTACCCCCCTTTCCCCACATCGGTACTTTGCCGGTTCAGATAGTTAGCAAAAAGCAGAACATTTTGGCCTTTATAAATTTTCTCAGGAAAAGTGGCAACTGTGAGATCTGGGATTATTTGCAGTTCCCTGTTTTAATATCCTGCTTCAACCACCATATTCTGTGTTAAATCTTTCTGGTATATGCTCACTGTTGTTAATATCCTGATTCAGTTCCATATTCGGTGTTAACCCTTTCAGGTATGTGCCGATTGCAGCCTTCATATTCTGTGTTAACCCTTTATGTATGATACATTATACCTGCTTACCCCACTTGTTTCATGTGTTTCATTGTGTCACTTGTTTCATTTTATCCATTTACTATCAGGGCATTACCTTTGCAAAATAATTTAAGTGGTCTCACCCATTTAAATTGAATTTGAAGGGAATCCTAGTTTGCTTGAATTTAGCCTCAGTCAGGGTGAGCTTTAGTTGGGTTTGCTTTTGCTGGAGTTGCTTTACCTGGCACCTCTTGTAAAAGGTTCTAAGGATCTGAGAGTTGGACAAAAGAGTTATACAGGAGAGGCAGACACTAGACAGCTGCAGCCAACACACAAAGACAACAGAAGGAGGGAGTAAAATAGGAGAAATAAAAGGGAGGACAGAGGAGATAAAATATGCTTTTCCAATAGATTAAATTATCTTTAAAAACAATCTAAGGTTTGTAATTTTTCCTATTTTCTAAATTCATGTTTCAACCCCCTCCAATTTATGAGACAATATGAAAGCAAACATACAAATTGTATTTATTTTAACCTTTAAGCTTTTAACAGAATTTCTCGTTTATTTCCACACTCAAACTACTCATTTATACCATAAGGTATTAATTCATCATGAACTTCTGCATACATGTGCAGTACTCTCTGAATGCTGGTGGGGAGTGTATTAAACAAACTTACACAGCATAGTATTTAAAGAAAGCTTTCCGTATGTGATCAATGCAAGTAGCGTTCACATTTTTATGCATTTTATTACTTTACCTGGCTAATGATGTAGAATATAACCCTGTCCCTCAAACCATGACAAAAGTCACCTTCGATTTCAAAGAAACAGAACTTTATTTTGTCTTTTGCACCATACACAGTATATTTCTCATAATGGATTAATTGAAAGCTTCGTATTATGTGAACAAACCAAAAATCATTCTACTTACTGTATCATGACTGAGCCCTAAACTGCCAAAGAGAGTCATTTAAATTCAATGATCCTCTTGCATTAGAAAAGACTAAGCAAAGAGAGGATGAGACTTAATCATATACACAGAAAGTTCATAAATTTGATTAAATTATGCTTCTACTTCTACCATATATAATTACATAGCTGTCAAAAAAAACATTTATAATTGTTTACTTTTGCTAGCACAGTCCCTCTCGGATAGGGATGGGCGAAAGTTGTTGCCGTGTTCCTGTGGGAAATTTCACAAACGTTATCTGCTTTTTCACGGGAAAATCCGCTTTAAAACTAGCAGTTAAAATTTTTGCATCTTTCGCCCATTGGCCAAAATCTTTCACCATTTTTTAATGGCTAAAAAGTTTTTGCCCATTGATTTACATTGTTTTCGTACTTCCGCTATAAAAACGTGACGCTTTCACTGATGGCAGACACAATCGAAGCAACTACAGAATGAGATAGATGTGCTGTGCTGTTCTCTTTTGATATTTAGCAAAAATTGAGACAGGAGAGTCTCATAGTGACTCCTATCACTATGAACAGCAAAAAGAGGAACTGGAAGGACCCTTATTATGTGTCCGCTGAGTCTGAGGAGGAGGAGGAGGAAGTGACTAGCAGCACTGAACCAATGCTGTCCAGACCCCCTAAATCACCCCAAGGGATCTTAGGGAATTTAATAAGAAGGGAGGGAGAAAAGGGAATGGGAAGGTAGGGAGAAAAGGATAGTGAGAGCAGGACAGGTCAGCTGCCTGTGCCTGCTGCAAGACGTGCAGCCACTAGTGTTGTACCTGTTGCCAGACGTGCTGCCCCTGCTGCCAGTGCCACCATTTCTGTAACTGCAACCACTAGTCTTGTACCTGTTGCTAGTACTTCACCTGCTGCCAGTGCTGACCTGCTGCTAGTACTGAACCTGCTGCCAGTGCTGACCTGCTGCTAGTACTGAACCTGCTGCCAGTGCTGAACCTGTTGCTAGTACTGAACTTGCTGCCAGTGCTGAACCTACTGCTAGTACTGAACCTGCTGCCAGTGCTGAACTTGCTGCCACCAATATTTTGCCTGCTACTAGTGTTTCTTGTAGTACTCAGGGGAGAAGGAGAAAATGATGCCAAGTGTGACAGCAAGGGACCCTAAATCACACTTGCCATTCCCAAGCAGTTCTGCCAGTGCTAGTACTACTGCTTGTCAGCATTAGGAGTAAAGGAGGGGGTAATCAACAATATCTTCATATTACTAGTGACTGTGAGACTGAGGAGGAAGACTCTGTGGCTTAACTTGATGTGGTTGGTGTTAGTAGTAGTAGTAGCATTAATGGTGAAGCAGCTGGAGTGGTAGGGGAAACATTTGAGAGTGTCCAGACTAGCGGTCAAGGGAGCCAACACCATTCCTCTGGCTCTGGGAGTCACCTTCCCTTCATTACAGTGTCCAAGTTGAACATGATCCTTAAGAGGCCAGAACTGGTGTTGGGGAGGAGAGCAAGCTGAGAATTAATACCATCACCACCAGCAGGAGCACAAATCAGCTGCCTGTGTCTGCTGCTACTTCTGCTAGTGCTAGTTTGCCTTCTTCTTCAGGTCAAAAGGCAATGGCAAGTGTGACATTAGGGGACTCTCTGTCACATTGCTCATCACCTCCTCCAAGCAGAAGTGAGATGCCTGGAATAGAGCAGCAACAACAGCATGTAGGGACTACTTGTGGTGGTGATGATGATGCTGGAGAAGCTGGGGTGGAAGAGACATTGATGGTCTTTTTAGCAGAAACTGAGAAGGAATGGGAGACAGCAATGAGGATGGCAACCACCACCACCACTAGCAACGACATCTTGGAATTAGAGGAATTTGCAACTGCTCCAATTCCTTCTGATGCTGAGATGCAAGGGCAGCAGGATGCCAAGGAGCAGAATAGTGTGCCACAGACCACCGTGGACACAGTGGGAATGGGATCAACAAGTGATGCAGGACTAGGACAGGTCCCACTTGCCAGCAGTAGCAATACTCCTGATCCTAGTTGCAGTGCTGACAAGAAGAAAGAGGCCATTCTTCTCCACCTTTCCCCTTCCCTCTGAAGTCATCATGGGTGTGGGACTATTTTTCTGTTGGGGCAGGCACAGTGCAATCATCAGCAATGGCACTGTGCACAATTTGTGACAAGTCAGTGAAAAGAGGAAAGGAGGGAACACACCTTGGCACAAGCGCCCTTATATCACACATGAAACACAGACACCATGCCATTTACTCCAAACATGTTAAAGACAAACACCCACCAGAGAAATCAAGCACTGCTTTTGCTGTCCCTGACTCACCAGAAAGGCAACAAGAGGCAAGGTGGAGATCAAAGAAGAAGAGGAATAGAACAACCCAGGCAGAGACTGGAAGTTCCAGGATGAGTGAAACAACTAGCTCGTCATCACCTTCTAGGGTAACTACATCTTCTGCCAATCCTCCTCGTTCATTACCTTCCCCACCAAATAATAGCCAGTCTGTTGATGTTAGGATGTGGTAGTTCGTCTGTATCCATTGCAAACTGTGTGGTGCACTGACCACACATGCCAGTGTGGTGGAGGAGAATTGCAATCTGTGCATCAAGCGGCATCTGAGGAGATTCCATCCTGCAGAGTATGCAAAGATGCTGGCAGGGAGGGATCATCATTACTATTAAACTGTCAGCAAGTTGTCATGTCTCCTTAGCTGGTCTGGAAAAGGGGTACAGTGACAGCAGCATTACTTGGTTATGGTGTTTGGATAAAGTTGTGCCCCCAGATGTTATTTACCACACACATACACACTGTGCACATTGCAGTTGCTGATGAGAGCCACAGTTCCTGTTCTCAAAGGAAAAAAATATCTTCTAATAACAACACACCCATGATTTTGGAGGAGGGGCAGGTGGAGAAGATTTAATGGCCAACTTCTTCTTTTCCACACATAGACTGGGGGCTACTTATACTGCTGCTACTGCCTCAGGCACATCACTGGAGTCAGTCGTGGCAAGTGGGAGCTTCATCATCCATCTTCCATGTTACTGCTATTGTTGATCCCATTCCCTTTCCGCTTCCTAATCATGCTGCTGCTTAAACAACTCAGCAGCAGAAGTACAAACAACAGTTGCAACTTAGGAGGACATTAGGCCAATAGGGCATTTTTATTTTTTTCTCAGGGCTTGTGTTTTGAAAAAAAATAAATAAAGAAAAAAACTGGTCCTACAAAAAATAAACAATTTTTGAGGGGTTTGTTTCTAACAAGCCTAAGTCCTACAAATCAATGTTTCCCTAGGGCTTGTGCCAAACTAGCTTAAGTCCTACAAATCAATGTTTCTTTAGGGCTTGTGCCAAACAAGCTTAAGTCCTACAAATCAATGTTTCTTCAGGGCTTGGGCCTCTAATAAGTCTAAGTCCTACAAGGCCTCTAACAACAAATTAAACAAATCATCCTCTACAAAATACTCTATAAAGTCAAGTATCAGTCCACCTCAGTGGCAGCTTATGTCAGGGGGTTCCTGTCTCTGTCACTTTAAATACAATTGTCTTATTTTACTTTATTGATTTTTTTTTTATTAACTGTCCCCCCAATAGCAATCAAGAAAACTCCTCAAAACAAATTCCCTGTTCAAATGATTCATTCATTCACCAACACAGACACCCTCTTCAGACCCCTTTATACCATGTTTTATGGTTTTTATTTTATTTAGGATTTCTTTTTTATTAAGTGCCCCCCAATCCCAGTAAACAACCCCCCAAAAATCATCCCCTGTTCAGCTGATTCTTTCCTCACACCCCACCAACACAGGCACCCTCATGACCCTTTTATACTGTGCCTTTGGGAAATAAAATATGTTTTGTAATGTGTTGTGTGTAACTTCTATGTTCCCATTGATTTAAAAAATCTGAAAATCTGCACTTTTCGCGGGAAATTTTTCATCAAGTGGAAAGTTCCATTTTCCACTGATTTCAGTTTGAGGCGGAAAGTTTTGCCCATCCCTACTCTTGGACATATCCCACCTCCTAAATGAGATTGCCACTCAAAACAACATTATTGAGCTTTTGAATCATGGAGAGTTTAATGTTAATAGGTTGGATCCCAATAATGACAGATTCTATTCATTGTTTGAGGCATAAAAATTAATACAACTAACTAAAAAAAATCCAATCATACTCTAATGGACCGGATTCTTTCTCCCTATCCATGTAAAATCCAAGATTTGGGCATACTGACAAACATAGTTAATGATCACTCAATGATGTACTGTGAAAATAAAGCCAACCAAATCATGTCCAAAAGTAATATTTACTACTAATAGTTTTAGAAATGTAATCTCTAGTCTTTCATAAATGGTCTAAACAACTATCCATGGTATAGAATAAACTTAATACCTGACATAGACTCTGTAAATGACTATTTTCACTCAGTGTTCTTACACATCTGTAATAATTACTCTGACGAATGTCAGAGTGAGGGGGTCATATGGACAAAATTTAAACAATCTGGCCTCTCTGATGAGAAACCAGTTTGTTTAAATGGAATATCCTCACTAAAATAAATAAATAAATAAATAAATAAATAAAATAGCCAAATCTAATAACATATCAAAACTTGCCAAATTCTGGAAGATGCCAAATTTCTGGAAGAAAATAGTAACTGTTCTCACCCTGCAAAAATAAAAATAAACAATGAAACATTACAGTGCCCCATCTCAATAGCTAATGCATTCAACAACTACTTGAATGCGCCACCTCCCTGATCACACAATACAAAAATAATTATGAAGAAGTGCATTGCACAGTGTCTGGCCTCTTTCTATCGGCACAACAATTCTGCTGAATTCAAATTTATGCCAGTACCACTAGTGATATATCTGAACACCTTCTCAGCCAAAAAATGAAATCACAATATGGGTTTGACCAACTGCCAGCAATGTTACTACAGCTCAGTACTTTGTTCACTGCCCATTCCATTGCATTTGTAATTACTGCTTCCTTGTCACCCAGTTATAAACTGAAAACCTGGAGAGTGGCCACAGTTAAATCTAAATACAGCAGAGTTGATAACAATATGATATCAAATTATAGGCTAACATTTTTACTCCCCATATTATTTAAAGTCCTAGAAAAATGTACCCACACAACTCTGCAAGTATTACCTACTAACCAGCTTTTTTACCCCACTTCAATCTAGCTTTTTGTCTAAATCACTCAACAGTCACTGACTTCCTAAAAGCATGCAATGATATTCAGAGTAGCATGGTGAACTTACTGTAGCAATTTTCCTAAAAAGGCCCTTGATACAGGCCATAATATTCTAAAATAAGCTAAAAATTTTAGGCTTTGGTAATCATAACCTAAACTGCTTTTGATCCTACTTATCAGACAAAACATATGTAACGGACTTCGAGCCCAGAGGGCATCTTCCTGCTTTACAAGGGGATCCTGAGCCTCCTTTTTGTGGGAGTTGGGATACATAGCGTTGGCAGTGCCTCCACCGGACTGGGCATCCAGGGCATGGACAGGTTTCCCAGGCAGGAACACAGTAAATAATTACAGCACATAGCAAGAACAGTCAAAACAATATAAACATGTAGTAAAAGATTAGAGTAAGGCAGGTAATACAGTGACTGACTAACACACCTAAATATATCTAACCACTCCCAGCAACCTCCCCAAACCACCTGCAGACCCACCATCTGGCTTCACCCTAATGGCTGATGGGTACCAATTGGTGCACAGAAGTGTTGGGGCCCTTTAAGGAAATCCACAAGATAAAAGCAGATAATATCCACAGGAAGTGTCTGTGAAAAGTTTTATTAGTGTCAGTGATGGAAATACTGCCCTGTCAGCGGGACAGGAGGAGCAGATACTTCTTACCACTCAGATTCACAGAAGAGAAGAAAAGCTCCAAGGACTGTCAGCCATTTGTTATGTCTGCATCCTGTTCCACAGCTCTTCTACTGGATCAGCATAGCAGCGCACACTGGATCAGTAGATTTAGGCCTCACACGCATCTTCACTGCTACAGCAGATCCTTCTCCCTCTGTTTCTCACACTGTTCAATCAACTTCCAGCCTAGGGCTTTTCCTATTCGCTGAATTAATCACATGACCAACATCCTTTGCAGTCAAGTTCTCCATAGACTGTGATAGAAACTGCCGAGTCATTTCCTGTCATAAGTTTCAGGAAGTCAAAGTTCAACAGTCCCAGTCATGCAAATAGGAAAAATGTGAGGGGCTAGACACAATATGTGTCTACTGCTGACAGTGTTTCCCCTACACCAAAAGTAACAAAGTATAACCCAAAGTGGGTTTCCCCAAGGTTTCATTCTCAGTCCACTTCTATTTTCCCTATTTATAATGTATAACAGTTTATGAAACCTCTTCTTTGCACATGTAAACAGATGACACCAAAATCTTCACCAAAAATCAAAACATATCACAGCTCAAGGAAGTATTATATGATGATTTCTATTAACTTAAAATATTCTTATTGAAAATGAGATAATCTGAATGTGTTCTGCCAGGTAAAACACTTTTTAAATAAACATCAAATAAATTAATGAATAAATAAAGAAAGAAAGTATACTGGTTAGTTGCAAATCCTATATTATAATTTGCTAAGTTTGTTAGAAGCCGCCATGTGCAGTAGAGACAGCTGCGCGCACTGCAGTCAGGTGCAGTACAGACTGCCTGAGCCGTGGCTGATACGGAGCAGGGCGCTCCGAATTCGGACCAGAGTCAGTGCGCAGAGAAGACTACGATCTGAATTTGGAGCGCCCCTCTCTGTATCAGTCGTGGCGTGGGCAGTCTCTACTATGCATGACTGCACCGTGCCGTTGCTGGGTGGAACTGTGGCCCGTGTACATGGGCTCCTCAACTAGTATATAAATAAATGAGGAATTAAACAAATAAAGTATACTGGCTAGCCCATGTAATAGTCTGATAAATACAAGTCACTTCTAAAGAAATTGAAGAACTGTCAGACATATTTAAGTAGTGAACATGGACGAGGTAATGTTCACAGATGGGAACCTTAATACATGATTGTAGAATGGCCATTATTAAAACTATTTTATTCCTTGGATGTTAGAGATCTCTACAGCAATGCACTGGAGATTTCTCCAGAATTCAAGGGGTTAAGCAAGAACTAACATCTCCTAAACTCACCTTACTATGGCCATTAAATCTTAATGGACTCTATGAATGTTGTCCTTGTGCCATTATTCAAAAGACTAGTTTTAAAGCCCGTGTACATGGGCCAACACTGGTGGAACTGCAGTAATGTGCTGTACAGACTGTCTGCGCAATGGCTGATACGGAGCAGGGCGCTCCAAATTCAGACTGTAGTCCTCCCTGCGCACCTTTCTGGGACCGCACATGATGGCTTCTGACAAACATCCTTAGCGAATTATAATAAAGGATAACTACTTCAATCAATCCAGTATGTCATGTACAAGGAGCAAGACATGACACTTGCTAGCAGATTTTTCAAAATGAGGTAAAGGATAAGAGGTTATATCACTGGATTATAAAAAGCAATGTGTTGCTCCCCCTCTGACCCTTAAAGGTTTAAGACTACCATTAACAGCAGGTAGAGTTGATGTTCTGTGGTCCAGCTAGCAAATACCATGTCCACCTTTTCTGGCAGGAGTAAGTTAAGGGGTACAATTTCCCCTCTAAGAGAAGGAATGATAAGTACTGAAACAGTTAAAAATACAACTGGGCAGGGGCTGCTCTGTGCATAAACAGTCCTCTTTAACTTTTCCAGTGCTAGGTTACTCACCTATGCCCACCTTAGATGGGACACTAGTGAGGGGTCATTATTAGGAGGTACTAGTTATCCTTTAAAGCAGAACTATCACTCATATTAAAGTTACCTCCAAGTCATTATGCACATAACTATAAGCATGTCCATACTAGCATTACCCTGAATAATTCCGGCGTCTTTGAGAAATCTAACTCAGTCCGAGGCGAACAGGCAGGCATTACCACATCAAGGGACCGGACAGGATGAAGGAGGGCAGGATTTTCCTTATGCTCAATGAAGAGTGTCCCTTTCTGAGCACAATCCAGCTGGCTCAGAGAGACAACATGACATAGGTGAAAGGGGATACTTTAGAATTGAGTTACTGTTGAACTATAATGTAAAATATTGAAATACAGTGCTACATGACCCAAGTTATATAAGCATCAATTAGAGCTGTTTTTTTTCAGATATTACTATCCCTTTAAGGAAGTAATCTGATTGTAATTCACTTACTGACAATTTAAACTGTTTGAGTAAAGCTATTGACAGCAGTGTGGGTACTCTTGTTTTACTTGGATTGATATGTCCTATAACAGGGTTTACTGCCCTTTTAAACTATTGACATTTGAGCTTCTTAGTAGAGGTTTTGAATTTAACTTTTAGGGTAAGGCCGCATGGCAAACTACTTTGTTTCATAGAGTCTTTAACGGGATATAATGTTTCATAATAAAAGCAGCTCCATTTAATGTCCATAGTATTTGGGCCATGGAGAGTGTTATTTCAGTATTGTCATACTTGTAGTTCAAGAGTAATTGAATGATAAGATATCCCCATCCTGCCCCTTTTACTGATGTAACACTGCTCACCTCAGAGCAGCAAGGTGGTGTCCAGGTGGCCTGCAGAGAGGGACAATCTTCAATTAGCATAAGTAAAATACCTGAAAAACCTGTCAAGGGGGGCAGAGTTTTCATTGTTCTCACAGTAAGAAGATTGTCCCTTGCTGTGAGCTGACTGAGGGAAGGTGGCTTACACTAGGCAAAAGGGGCGGGAGGGGGATACTTTGTCATTCAATTACTCTTGAACTACAACTCTGACATATTGACATAACACTCTCTATGGCCCAAATACTATGAAGATTAATTGGAGCTGTTTTTATTTTGAAACATTACTATCCCTTTAAAACCACAGTGCAATTCAACTGAAATCCATACAATAAACCTATAGTTGCATTAAGAGAACAACAGGCATGCCAAAGTTGCACAAGCAGGTGGTTATAGTGGTGGGCAAAGAGCAGGAAACATCATAAGACAGGAAAGTTCCCCTGACTACATATATGTGGACAAGGGGCCAGAGAGAAGACTATATGCTAACTGGGTATATTTTCCATCAGTAGGAAAGACAATGCAGCAGCAGGACACCTCCAGCAGTAAAGAAGAGCAGCAAGGTAGCCCATACTATCGGCATGAAAATTTGTGAATGCAGAACTTTGAGATATATTCCTACAAAGCTGCAAATGTTTTAAATAAACTGCAGCGGGTGACAGATCGATGTCTTGTTATAACAGTGCCTGTGATCTAGCTGTCACTCTCTTCTATGTACAAGGGTGATTTGTTCACTTAGTTTGGCCCGCCCCTTGGTTTCCTTTTTATACCTGGCAATTCCATCTGTCAGGCGCCCTTTCGTGGTGTTTCTGAGCCAGTTGTTCTGTTGCTACGTTTCTGATTCCTGTGTACCGATTTGGCTAGTCCTGACCATTCTCCAGTGTTCCTGCTTGTGTATGACCCGGCTCATCTGACTATCTCCTCCGGATCTCGACTCTGCCTGGCTGATGTTCCTGCTTGTGTATGACCCGGCTGGTACGACTACCTCCTGCGTGCTCCGATCCGGCCTTGCTGACTGCCTCCCGCAAGATCACCTCCAGCGTGTTCCAGAAGTCCCACGTTCCTGTTTGTCGCCGTCGCGACATTATCATCCACTGTTACAGTACTTGTGTGGCTGTCTTGCCTGTTGTTACTTCGTGCAGTGCAGTGTTACTATCGTGCAGAGCTGTGTGCGCCTCCCTCAGACCGCAGTGCTGTGCTACCGCAGAAAAGCCTTGTGTAAACGTGCCTTTTAACCCTACCAGTGCTGCCTCGGTCCCACTCTCCCTACTCCAGTGTGAGCCTCGTTCATAGTGAAACTCTTGCTGAGTTGGCCGCTCTCCGTCGGCAACTCGATACCATCCCAGTAGAGTGTTCACTTCCTAATAGGCCGGTTGGGCGCTTTGGCTCTCTATCTCTCTCGTTGTATACACTGGGCGATTCCGTTATACCGAGTGGTGACAGGCACAGGCTTCAGCACTAGCATTCCGGTACTACTTCTGTTGGGCCTTGGGCCCTGTCTCTCTATACTCAGTCCGGTAGAGTCTGAAGAGGCTTGGGAGCTCTTGCACTGCAGGCCGGTCCGATACACGCCCGTGGGGCTAAGATCACTTGCACCAGCAGTAGCCATTCCTGTAGGTACGCCCCGTGGGGGGCTATTGGGCTCTGCTATACTACACACCGTGGCGAGACAGTCCCTATCCACTTGTTGGTGAACATTTCTTCAGCACAACTTATCTACACCTTGGGCGTGCCAAGCATCCACTTAAGAGACTGATCATAATCAAGGACTTAACCCTTTGTGGTTACCTTAAGCGTAACCTACTCATACCCAGGGCGTGCCAAACAGTTCCTTTGAAACTAATATTTATAAAGGACTTAACCCTCCGGGGTTATACCCCCTCCTTGGTGGTAAATGTGTACTTGCTTTCCGTTTGTGCATTAACTCTGTATTTTCCAGTCACTATCGTTTATGTACAACCAACCGCCACTAGAGGGCGACCTTATGTGTTATTATTACTAAATAAAACTGTGTTTTATTTTTACATACTGGTCTGAGAGTCTTTAACAAAACCGTGACACTTGTACCCCACTCCTTGAAAGCTGGCTTTATGTTAGCTGACATGGTTCAAACTAGGAATGGGCGAAAATGTTTGTTTTAAACCAAAATTGGCGAATAATGGTACTTCCCTCTTGGAGAATAATTTCCTGCGAAAAGTGCCATTTTTCTGTTTTTTTCGCCTCGCTCATTCCATTGAAATCAACAGGAACTTACTGAATTTACACACGACACACAGCAAATGGTATTTCATTTCCCAAAGTCATAGTATTAAAGGGGCATGAGGGTGCCTGTGTTTGTGGAAAGAATCATTTGAACAGTGATTTTTTTGTGTGCTTTGTTTACTGGGTTTGGTGGGACAGTTAATAAAAACTAAAAACTAAATACAATTAAAAAAAACATAAGACATGGTATAAAAGGGGTCTGAGGAGGGTGCCTGTTCTGGTGGGTGGAGTGTGGGGAAATAATCAGTTGAACAGGGAATTTGTTTTGGGGAGGTTGTTGACTGGTATTGGGGGGGCAGTTAATTTAAAAAAATAAATAAATAAAAGAAAAGAAATTGGTACATAACATGACAGAGACAGGGACCTCTTCTCTCGAGAAGGAAAACCCCGAATAATATGTTCTGCACTCCCTTCTGTCACCCAAAAGGTTAATAAGAGAGCTTCATCTCCATGTAAGAGGCAAGCCCTGAATGGTGTGTTTGACTCTGCACAGCCGTCTTTCTTTAATCTCCTTTAATTCTCCATGTAACAGCATCCCTTGTACCACTGACCTTCACTGAACACACAGCGTCTGTGACATTCTTCCTCTTCTATTCTCATCCTGAGATTAGCTGTCTTGCTCAAATTTCGGTTCCCTTGCTCTAGACATTAACCTGTTTACTGCCATACAGGCAGGAAGGGAAAGATTAGTGAGCCACAGAGTCTCCTTCAAACATTAGGACTGATCTATCTATCTATCTATCTATCTATCTATCTATCTATCTATCTATCTATTTATCTAGCTCTTTCTCTGTCTTTAAATAAATATATACTGTATATTTATATATATATATATATATATATATATATATATATATATATATATATATATACACACACACATATACAGTATATTTATATATACTGTATTCATATACAGTACAAATGTGTTTGTTAATACATACTGAAAATCCAAATTACTCAATATCACCACCATTTGCCTTAATGATAATTTCTGTCTGGCATTGATTCTACAAGTTTGTGCAGAATTTTATTATCCACGTTATTCCAGCACTCCTGCAGAGCATCACAGAGAGAATCTAGAGATGTCATAGGGGGAGATTAATTAAACAATGATAAAGTGGAGATGACTTCGCCAGTTTATCACTTCTCTAATTCCTATGTTATTCTACAGAGCCTATTCACTAAGATCTCCAAAGGGTAAGAGATCTTAGTGAATAGGCTCCATACAATAACATAAGAATTGGAGAACTGATGATCTGGAGGAGAATTTTCCACTTTATCACTTCTTTATCACCACTTAGTGAATTTCTCCCATAGTGTGTTTTGCCTTTTCAAATATTTCCAAAGATATTCAATGAGGTTGATGTCTCGTGATTGCTGTGGGAAAGCCATGCAAATGAGCAGTCCTTCTCTTCCTTGGACTTCAGATACACCTAGCAGAGCCTGAATGTGTGTTTAGGATCTTTGCCCTGCTGGAAATTGATCCTCTTCCACACATCTTTAAAGGGATAGTAATACTTCGTTTTATGTTTATTTTATTTTGTAGGCATAAAAAAACATGAAGAACGATATAAGTCTTATCTCTCAAACCTTTATGGTTTGAGAGATATTCACAAGCAAAGTTTCCCCTCCCGCCCCTTTTACCTAGTGTAAGCCATCTCTTCTCAGATGTGGAATGCAGTCCATAGACTGGACAGATAACAGCAGGGGACAATCTTCTCCCTATGAGAACAATGAAAGCCCTGCCCCCCTTGACAAGTTTTTCAGGCTTTTCCCTTATCTTAATTGAAGATTGTGCCTCTCTGCAAACTACCTGGGCACCTCCCTTCTGATCTGGCTGAACAATGTTACATCAGTAAAAGGGGCAAGAGGGGGGTACTTTGTCATTGAATTACTCTTGAACTACAACTCTAACAGAATTGAAATAACACTCTCCAAAATCCAAATACTGTGATGATTAATTAGAGCTGCTTGTATTATGAAACATTACTATCCCTTTAAGCCAGAAGGCATGACATGTCTGTGTAGAATAGAGTGGTACTTCTCTTTGGTCACAGAAGTACTAAAAAGACCATACAAATAAAATTAATATCTAGTGTTAATCATTAAAGCAACAGTAATGTCTCAAAATAAATTCAGCTCCGATTATTCTTTACAGTTTTTGTTGTTATTATCATTCTCTACAATGTGTAATTCCAGAGTAACTGAGTTATAAAGTGTCCCCCTCCTGCCCTTTTACCTACATAACACTGCAAGAGAGGGGCAATCTTCTGTGAGCATAGGGAAAAATCTGCCCCCCTTTGTCAAGAGAGGGTGTTTTTCCTTATGCTCACAGCCAGAAGATTGTCTCTCTGCAAGCTGTCTGGTCTGATGTCAGGACTCCACAACCGAGGGGAGGTTGGCTTACAAATGTAAAAGGGGCGGGAGGGGGATACTTTATAATTCAATTACCCTGGGACTACAGATTGTAGAGAATAATAATAATGCTCGACATGGCCCGAAGACATAAAGAATAATAAGAGCTGAATTAATTTTGAAACAATACTAGCCGTTTAAAATACAAATACATCTCAGATGTGTGCTAGGATATAAACGTTTGAATGAAATATACAGTCTCAAAACAGTTTTGAAAATGTACACGTAAATGGTGTGTTAAGAGGATATTAATATAAATGGCAATTTCACATAAAGATTTAGCAAAGAGAAAAAATTGATTTGACTCAGTGTTAAATAATATATTCCTGGATAATAAATATCAAATGATTACAATATTTCACTACTTTATAATAAACTAGTTGAAGAGCCCGTTACACGGGCCACAGTGCCTTCGGAGCATCCAGCTCTGTATCAGCCGCGGAGCGGGCAGTCTCTACTGCGAATGACTGCGTCGTTACACACGTTTTAGCAAATTATTATATAGGATTATCAAAAAAATAGTTAGTGATGGTGAACTCAGACTTTTGGACCCCTATAATACATACAGTATATATATATATATATATATATATATATATATATATATATATATATAGATAGATAGATATAGTAAATGTTTTAGGCAGGTGTGAAGAAATGCTGTAAAGTAAGAATGTTTTCAAAAATAGACAGGTTAATAGTTTATATTCATCAGTTAACAAAGTGCATAATGAGCGAACAGAAGAAAAATACAAATCAAATCAATATTTGGCATGATCACCCTTTGCCTTCAAAACAGCATCAGTTCTTCTAGGCACACTTGGCCATAGTTTGTTAAGGAACTCATCAGGTAGGTTGTTTCAAACATCTTGGAGAACTAACTATAGTCTAATTTATATCAATGCACACTTTTATTTGTTCCCTGTGATTTACCTTAGAATTGTTCTTTTTCTTTATTCATAGGGGACCATTACTGAATTGTGTCTATTTAATTATGAAAAACAAGCAATATTGGCACGGCTTTGCCAGTGCAGTTAAAATGGAACTTTCACCTCTTTTAAAGTCATCCTTATTTGATTGCAGCTTCACCAAGGTCACATGTTGGATTCCACCATCAGAGGAGGAGGTGGGAACAGGGAACAGCTGGGGAGTGGAAAAAGGTGAACATTGACAGGCTGCATTACAGAGCGGTTCTGCAGCCTGCCCTGAAACGACTCCAGGATGGACCAATATAAAGGCTAATTTCTCAGTAAAAAGAATGATTAAAAAAAAACAAAACAAAAAACAGATTGAACATTTATGGGGAAGCCACAATCGAATAAAGAAGGTGAGAGTTCCCCTTGAATAAAATAAATAAATAAATAAAAATGTCCCATGCAGTTGTATGTATGACTAAATAAACATAGATTGTGATACGTGTCTGGTACTAATAGGTTTAAAAATGTAAAAGTGGATTTACGTGTAGGTCTACCTTGCACTGACATTCGAATAAATCCAGAAAGGAGACAATGTTCTTAACCCCTTTTGCAATTAAGTATATGTATATATATATATATATATATATATATATATATATATATATATATATATATATATATATATAAATTATGCTGTTAGTAGGTCATAAATTGACCAACATTCATCCTGCTCTCAGCACCAGGACTGAAGGGATTAATACACCCAAGTTTGGCTTCTATTTGCTTCATATTTTGTCTGTTCTTTGCTTCTCTCTCCTTTACTCTCATAATAGGAAGAGAGAGGCAGAGAACAGTCACTAAGGCAATGTGTAAGACACATTGCCTTTGTGAATGAAAAATCAGGTACACGTGACCTCTGTTGGAGCAATCACATCTACTGGCAAAACAGAAAATGACTGAAACTGAGCACTCTAGTCCTGGATTGCTCAGTTTCAGCCTCACCAGCATGATAGCAGCATGCAATGAGGTGCTGCTATTATTTAACCCATGACATGCCAGGACGGTTATGGGTCCTAAAGAGAAGTTTACCCATGACAGTCCTCACACATCATGGGTTCTGAAGGGATTATTGACTCCCCTTTCCCTGATGTCAGCACTCTAGCTGAATGCAGGGGAATCCGGTCCTGGAACAAGCCGAGGCTCTGCAGCAGAGCCGAGATCAAGATATTGAAAAATAAATCCTTCACTGGAATGGTCTGGTGTGCTTGGTTGTATGTCTCTGTCTCTAGCATCTGTCACTTTAGCTCTCTCAAGTTCAGCTCAGTGAAAAGTATTTGTTTGTGTACACCCATACACCCTGCACTAAACCTTGTCCATAGCACAACATTCTATCACCACTATTCCTTAAATGAATAGTAATGTTTCACAAAAACAACAGCTCCAATTAATCTTCATAGTATTTGGGCCATGCAGAGTGTTATTTCAATACTGTCAGAGTTGTAGTTCAAGAGTAATTGAATGATAAAATATTCCCCTCCTGCCCCCTTTTACCTAGTGTAAGCCACTTCCCCTCAGATGTGGAGTTTGCCCTTGAGACCAAACAACTTACAGCAAGGGACAATCTTCTTTTTGTGAACATAAGGAACACTCTGCTCCCCTTGACTATTTTTTATCTTATGCTCACTGAAGGTTGTCCCTCTCCGAGATCCATCTGGACAGTCTTGCTCCTCTGAGGTAAGCAGTGTTACATCAGTAAAATGGGCAAGAGGGGGATATTTTATCTTTCAATTACTCTTGAACTACAATTCTGACAGTATTGAAATAACACTCTCCATGGCCTGAATACTATGAAGAAAAGAGATAGTAATGTTTCACAATAAAAGTATCTCTTTAAATATGGAACGCCATTTCCTTCTTTTGCCTGTCTCCTTTACAATAGTTAGCAACAAAATATCAGCTGCTTTCTCTCTGTCTCCAAAGTTCAGATTGAAAATGTGGTAAATTGACATACTGGTGGGCTATAACAGTGGGAATACGTGAGGGAAACTGTTTATATAGGGAAAATGTAATTATTAACATTGATTTCAATGCAAAAAAAAGCTTAAAAAAAGCAGAAAGCAGCCTTTTTCATAAAAATTCCTGAGGAAGGTGTGAAGTGCCATTTTTCACATTTCCCTTTTGAGGTAGAAACTTTCACCCATCCCTAATGTGCATGCAAAATACATACAGAGGAAAACTCATAGTCAGGCTGAGGTACTAAGAACAGGAGAAATTCTGGGGCAAACCAGCTGCACCATTGGGGACAACAAAATGTGCAACATTCCCTTTGATTTAAATTGCAATGCATTGCATTGGATAACTCTCTGACACTCAAAGGGTTAAAAGGGAACTACCACCCCGCAATAACTTAACCTGAAATGAGTCTTCATCTGGCGACTAGCTGCTTAGTAGTAGCGCTAGTCGCCAGCAATATTACCCGGTTCCAAAGATTTTTGGGTTTTTCAGACGGTCACAGGAGCAGGAAGCACGGACATCTCGTCACAGTGACGTCCGTGCACCTGCGCTGTCAGTTCCTTTTGGAGCCAAGTGGTAGTTCACCTTTAAATTAGGCTTTTTAACCCCTTGAATGCTAGCAAATTCTCTATGACGTTGTGAAGGATTAACCCTTTGAGTGCATAGCAATGAGTTTTGTGTACCCCTCTGGCACTCAAATGATTCAAGCACCATTAAAACAAATAGATATTTTATTTGTATCTTAGGGTACAGTTTGCCCAGAAATGCTCTACTTGTTCTTAGTACATCAGCCAAAGTATGAGTTATGCATATATATATATAACCCCAAACTACTGGGCACAGTCATTATGCTTATAGACTGAAATTGATGTCCAGCATCTGTGATAGTCATTAACTACAGATGTTATATTTATGGAGTTGCTTAATCAGCTGAAACAGAATGTTTATCTAATTAATGTCATTGGATGAACAAACGGCAGAGACTCCTAAATTACAGACACACACTTGCACCCAAATGAGTGCTATCTGGTTAAATCAGATATAATGTCAATTTAATACTTCATTTAATTTACAAGAAACACATTTACTAGAAATTGATTGTGCATGAATAATAACAAATATTAATTAAATATGGTTGCAAGATATCTACTACATCTAGATATATGTTTGGACATTTTTGCTTATTCCGTGTTTTAACTATACGGATAGCACTTGTATTTGATGGCAATGTTCATTGATTTGATCTCAGAGCCAAACTGCAGCACTTTAGAGGATCACATTTTGTTGAAAAGGCAAAAATATAATGACGTGATTGACAGCATAGTGATAAGTGAATCCCACACTACTATCCTTGAAAGTGAGGAGTGATATACTCAGAGCAGCATGTTAAATAACGGCTTTATGTATCAAGTGTTCTTGTCTTGATGTATGGTTCTCCACACAACTAGAGGTTTAAAGACTTGCCATGTATTTTCATGGTGGATAAGTAGATCAGGTTAAAGCCATATAAGGCATTTAGAGAAGAAAATGTAAAAGGTTGACTAACATCACTAAAGATTTGGGGCCAGATTTAAAGGCAGTCGATACAAAAAAAAAACAAAAAACAGATGGGTTTTGTAAGTACAGTAAACCATTTAAAGGTCCATCTTATGAATAGCTAACGACAGTTCTAAAATCATTATTGATGTTAATCTTACGTCCATTGAGACCTATGGAACATGGCTCTCCAAAGCCATTTAAAGGAGTGTGGTACTGCTAGCGAACGATAAACTGATACTTTTAATGGGCAAAAGTTAAGACCCAATTTTGTTAGACGTAAAACACATAGCGGCAAAAAAACCACACCTTTGCACAAAATAAAACAGCAGTCCACACAACATATAGCACAAGTATGCCAATGGCAATATTAACACCTAAAAAGATAACACACAAATAATGCCCATGTCCCACAAATTACTGGCAGACACAACACAAAAACCTCACAACACCACAGGGACAAGGCTTTCAAAAAGCAGAAAAACACAAGACAATATACAATATAGCACAGAACACACAAAACATTCTCCTGTCAATACAAATCAAGCTCACTTGTGCAACATCACCAGCCAATCAAGACACAACCTGCACCTCCCAACATCACACTCACACCTGACAGCAACGCAGCAATCAGAACACAGCAGATTTTAAACCATAAACACATAGGCAAACACTTACCTGGACAGCAAGCACCTTCCAATTGGTCATCACTCACCTAATGACTGTGCCTGGACAACACCCCAACACTGTATTAAAGGGACAGCTCACCATACTCACATGTGGCGTGTTTACACTGAGACCACTGAGGGTGAGAGACAGAGCGAGACAGAAAGATAGAGACAGAGACAAGGAGAGAGACAGACAGAGAGAGAGACAGAGAGAAAAAGTATGTTTGCATGCTTATTAATGCGAAGGCTATGGAGAAGGCATGCAAGGGCTAGGGAACACCAACAACTCAAAAGCGCACCTGTTCAAAAGAGTCACAGAAGAGCCCATCCCCAACTAGAGGACAACACCTGCCTGCAGATCCCCAACTGCTGCAACAGGGTGCTCCCCAGCTGCTGCAACAGGATGCTCTGCAGCTGCCACAGGGACCCCTGAAGCAGTACAGGGTTCACAGATAACCACCAAGGCCCAGAGTATACCACACAAGAGTCACAGTCCTGGGAATGACTGATGATGAGGTAATAGACCTCTACAGGCTGACAGCGCACAACATCATTGCCCTATATAAGGTCATCAAATATGAGGTTGATCCAATATACATCCACAACCATGCCCTCTCTGGCTTGCAGAAACTCATGTGTGCAATACATTTTATGGCATGTGGAGCCTTCCAGTCAACAGAAAGTTACGCATCAGGGATATCATAGCCCACATTTACAAAGGTACTGGCTCAGGTGTTGCCAGCCCACAAAAGCAAGGCCAGCAGGTACATCCACTTCCCCACCACCAACATATAGTGGACACATGTTAAACAGGACGTTTATACAAGGGGAGGCATGCCCAGGGTCATGGGTGCTATAGATTGCACACATGTACATATCAAAGCTCCAACATATGAGGTACATCTCTTTATCAACAGGATGAACTTCCACTCCATGAACTTGCAGATGGTGCGTGACTCCAACATGAGCATCACCAATGTCTATGCGAAACATCTCGGGAGCTGTCATGATTCCTACATCCTCCAACACTCATCTGTACATAGAGACTTCAAGAATGGAAGGTATACAGGGGGACGGCTTGTGGGTGAGTTAACAATACAAAATCACACCATATCCACAGGTGTACACACAACACTGCTCAACATGCTCATGACTCACAGGTAGTATGTCCATCTCATACAACATCATCCACACAACTTGTGTTCCCTGTCTCACCATGTCACTTACTTTCCAGAGGTCATTCTCCTCACACCAGTCGGAAAGCCACAAACCAAAGCCCAGGTGAACTACAATGTGGCTCATGCAAGAACAAGGAATGCCATTGAGCTCACTTTCGGCCTCCTAAAATCAAGATTTCGATGTCTGAATCACTCAGGGGGAGCACTACAATATGCCCCAGTTAAGGCTTGCGACATCATCATGGCATGTGCAATACTGCTTAACATTGCTGTAGACACACAACTATTGGATGATATACAGCCCCAACCAATTGTTGATGTACCTGTGGACAGAGTCCAGGATGAGGAGACCCTAAGAGAGGTGCAGATACGAGACAGGCTGATCAGGAACCACTTCTTCTGTGAGTATAACACAGGTATTAACACAATAAATGAATGCCCATGATCAGCCCTGGGAATTTGTGCAAACACACTAACCACAGTATCAATGACTCTCACAGCCCTGGCACTGGCAGCAGTATGGAACCCATGCATCATCCTTTCCATGGTCATGACATATTGTGGCTGGGGATTCTAATAACATCTGCCATTCTTTTGTCCATGTTGATATTGATACTTCAAAGATATTCATGCATCCACCATCCGAAGGTATAAAACATTACTCATGTTCATCATATTCCAGGGTTCAATTGACAGCAACTAACATGAATTGCCATGATCATAGCCATAGCAACCATGGAACCCTTGTAGTGAAAGAGTGTTATCCAATGCAATACATTGGATAATACTCTGTAAAATCAGGGGTTAAAGGGTCATTGGAGTGAACATGGGAGCTGTAGTTTGGTATAGATGAAAAGAGCAGAAGAGGGATGGATCTACAGTGGTAGTGTGTTACACAGCATAGAGGTCAAGAAATCTGGACCAGGTCTCCAGGGCCATCATGCTGACCTGTGTGCGTGTGTGTGTGTGTGCAGCACTCTGACATTGGCAGCCTAAAATCCTTTGTTTCATGGAGCTCTAATGATATACTTGGTGATATGTTGATTTATATCCTGGGCACATATCCGTATGGCTGGTTGACATTCCCTAGTTTCCCCTTATATTGGGTTACAGATGAGTAGACAACACATTACAAAGCAATGGTTTGTGTACTCCCCTGTAATGCCAAAGATTAATGGGATAATGATGGTGTACATGACAACACTTCCATGAAGCTCACCCCTTGATGCTTTAAAGTGCTTGTGTTGGTGATGCAATGTTTAACCTGATATTCACAGCAACCTCTACTGGAACATTCACATATCTACAGAAGACCCAAATATATGTGTTTCCTAACATCCGGGTATCAAACCTGTATAGTAAGAATGCTCATCCTCAGAGATTCAATACCATGTGGACAACACATGAGCAGTTAAGTTGTGTGTCTACAGTATCCTTTTTTAGTTTATATGTACCTTTTGGGTGATCATACAAGTGTTCAATGCATATTGGTAATATACAAACATATGTATGTTTTAATGTAGTGTTAGACACATTAAAGGAGAACCATCACTATTAAATATGTGTCTATTAAATTAAATGTTGGATTAGACATATCTCAATGTGGAACCATACTCATGGCTTGTGTATCCCTCATACATAGGAAGGCATGGCCTTAATCACAGGAGTCCACTGGTTGTTTGACCATGAGCGGACTTTGTGATGCATTCATGCAAGGAGATGATGGCATTGATACACTAAGATGTGTTGTGAGTGATAAAGAGGTGATACGGGGAATATAACTACCCCAGGGATCTCATATTCACAGTTCCCATGTTGGTCAATGTAACCAACGTTCTGATATTGCTCTAATTTGACATATCTCAGTACTTAGGCTACATTGAAAAACAGACTAATTGCAGAAGTGATATCACTGGAGAAGTCAGTTTCAACCTTATCCACACATTAACACAACTTAAAGGATAACCCAATGATCAACCTAACATTTCAATATGTGTGCTGTTAGTTTCATGATCAGAGTGTGAATCACAGCCTATTTGGCTGGATGTTCTATCTTGCCTGTTACTTAGCTAAGTCAAATAGCTGTTTGGAAAACTCCTATAAACCACAACATTTGATGCAACTGAATATTCACAGTGTGGCACCTGTTGCTATGCTAAGAGATAGGTGTCAGTTGTTCAAATTCAACCCACATCATGGCCATACAACAATGTCATGTTGTTTGGCTCCAGTGGTGGATTGCGAGTTGGATTTGGACAACGTTGTGTATGGTGTGTTTGCTAACACATGATAAAAGACTATACAACCAAGTAACCTGGGTAGGAGTTGTGTTCACTGCATTGTTTTGCAATGTATTGGAGGCATCTTTGCCACTTAACCTATCAGTAACCACAAACCTTCTCAGACAGGATTAAAATGTCAAGTGATTTTTTATTTTTTGGGGAAAAATAACAAGTTGGGCTCTTTATTTATTTATTTTTTGTGGGGGACATTGTATTGGATGCCAGAAGGGGATGTCCTGCTTGAATGCCTGGTCACCCTTGTTACTCTTGCTGTTGGTGCAGGGGTTACACTGGAGGGGGAGGTGGTTGCAATGGGCCCCTCTGTAGACTACTGCTCCCTCTCCATTCGCAGGTTTTCCCTGCGGTTCAGCTCCCTGAGTTCCACCAGCAGCTGCCCCATCATATCCATCATGCCGGTTTTGTACTGGAGTGCTCAGAGGTCTGCATGTTTGTTGTGTCTCCAGGCCATGAAGGGTGCCTTGTTCCTCAGGGAATCCCATTGCACCCCCCTGAGGTATCTGTTTGTCCTCTGGAATTCCCTGAGCTGCCTGCTATGGATGACCAGGCTGCATACACTGGTGGAGGAGGATGTGCCTGGTGATTCTGGCTCACTCACATCCTCCTCCTGTTGTTCTGTTGAGGCTGCTGCTGGTGGTGGGGAGGCTGCTGCTGGTGGTGGGGAGGCTGCTGCTGGTGATTGGAAGGCTGCTGCTGGTGATGGGGAGGCTGCTGCTGCTAGTAGGGGGCTGCTGGTGCTGGTGGGGAGCCTGCTGCTGAAGATGGCTGTCCCTGTGTCTGTGTCCCAGCAGATACAGAGTCAGACAATGCCTGTGTTCCCACCACACCCAGGGATTCTGAGCTAGTCAGAGATATTTGGCCCTCCTGTTGTGGATGTGGTGGGGGTGTGAAGTCCTCCTGTTGTTGGGATGCTGGGGCTCCCCAATCAGACCCAAATGTTCATAATCCACCTTGGGTCATACCTGGGGCCATGCTGGGAGCCGTCCAGGACGGCAACTGTTGTCTGGTGGCAGTACCATATGTCCCATAATGAGGTTTGGGCTCTGTTCCTGGTATCCTGTGCCTTCCTGGTGGTAGTGATACTGTGTAATAATGTCCAGAGGAGGACGGCTGCATCCACCTCTCCTGATGCATCCACTCGCTGTAGGGAGCGGGTGGATGCCTGTGTTTGAGTGCAGCTGGGGGAGATTGTGCAGCTGGTGGAGCTGGTGGAGGTGGTGGGGATGGTGACCACCTGCTGGTCCCCTCATCTTCCTCCACATGTGGGAACTCACTGGATGATGAATCTGCCTCTTCCTCCTCCATCCCCTCCTGCTGTGCTGCAGGCCTGTATGATGTGTTGGGAAATTACATGGTGTGATTATTAGTGAGCAGTGACTGAATGAATGCAAGATGATGTCATGATGTTATCCAATGCATTGAATTGCAATGCCTAGGATACCACCCTGGCAATCACAGATTGATGAACTTGACATGATCCTGTACATGAGGTCTGTGCAAGTTCAGTCCTCAAGGTCACCAGCAGGTCAGTAGTGAAGTATTTCTCTGATTAAGCCCTGTTGGTGTGTTGATTGGTACCTTCATCTTTATGAGTGACCCAGCCATGCTTAATCAGAGACATCCCTCATTCTTGGCCTGTTGGTGAGCAAACTACAGTAGTTAATGTTTGGTTCCCATATGTGTCCTGACAATAGTGGATGGTCTAACATCTGTCCTTGCCATCACCACTTCTGAAGATCCATGTGACAACCAAATGTATGACAGGACAGTTCAAGTGAGAGCAAATGATTGCATACACAACACAAAGGACTAGAGAACAACAACACTATGTCCTCGACCTTCACCAATTCCCCTCCTTGCCATTCCCACTCTTCAGTATACATTTGCTTAACAGTATGTTGAATCTACTTGGTTATCATTTAATTCAACAGTGGTTGTTTTGAGGCCTGTATGCTGAACATACACTCAGTTAGTCTCAGTGGTACTGTGATGTGTGACCTGATCCATCTTTATTGAGATTCACTGAGTGGTGATGAAGGCTTGATGACATGGAGGTGAAGTGAGATGATGACTTCTCCAGTGATATAATTTCTCCATTTCCTAAGTTTTTTCTAGGAAGTCTATGCACTGAGAGCGCAATAACTTGAAACATGTTATTGAATGTTCACCATAGATTAACATGGGAATTGGTAAAGTGATGATATGGAAGGGTTACCTTCACCTCATCATCTCTTTATCACCACTTAGTGAATGCTCCCTGTGGAACATTTAATTTTAACCCTGTTGACTTGTCTTTGTTGTCGGTTAACCCTTTAAGTTGCCAATGCATTGTGGACAGATGCCTTTCAGATCCCTCTAGCACTCAAGGGGTTATGTGCTGACTTCCCTGTGGATACATGGGTTGCATTGTGGAGGAACAGTAATGATCTTTAACAGACAATGTTTTGGGAAGCATGGTGAGTATGGATTGTGTCTGATCAGCACAGCAACAAAAGGTTGAACTGTGACTTCGACAGGATTGGGTCTGGTTGAACCTTCCCATTTGTACTTGTATTGTGTTCTTGTTTGAACCTTCACGGTACTGTGTTGGTGCAGTTGTCTGGATCATTGATGGCCATGTGTTATCTGACTGTGTGTGTGTGTGAAAGTTGTGTTGGTTGATGTGGTGTGGGGTTATGTGATGATGCACTTACCGGTAGTGTGGAGACTGCTTTCATCACCAGTGTCCGATCCACCAGGGACCCCCTCAATAGCCGTGGCTGACAGGTTTTTCCTCAGCTTCTCCTCCCCACTGTTGAAGGTGCCTCGGGCATGCAGGGCAACGTCCCCCATCTTGTTCTTAACCACTCTCTTACAGTCTCCCCATAGCTTTTTAATGGTCTGGTGTCACTGTTTTAATGAACACTTAGGCATTTTGGGTAAGGTAAAATTCAGCTTTATTGAATAAATAAAGAACAGAGATGCCCTTAACAGGTCCAGACCCAGACAGTGAGCAAGCACTTCTGGATCTGACACAGGTCAGGGTACAAACAGCAGCAAGTATACACAAATAAATGCAATGGCAGAGAGTGGAACTGGAACGGGAACTGGAACTAACCTCAGCAGTACCAACAAGGAAATGCCCACAAGTGGAGGTAAGTACTGCAGGGCAAAATCCCCAGTGGAACAGAGGAAACAGAGAGAGGCAACAGGACTTGCCCAGAAGACCAGGCAGAGGATAGCCCAAGTGGTAGGTGCAGACTCCCACCTCGGACGTTATGCCCAAAGGCAACCGAAGCAGACATAGGCTGTATAAGTAAAGCAACCGGGGCAACAGTAAAGGCACAGGCGGTATAGGTAGCAAACGGAAGCAACCGCAAAGGCACAGGCTGAATAGGTAGCGCAACCAGAGGCAATCATAAGGCACAGGCTGTATAGGTAGCAAACGGAAGCACCCGCCAAGGCACAGGCTGTATAGGTAGCGCAACCGGAGGCAATCGTAAGGCACAGGCTGTATAGGTAGCAAACGGAAGCAACCGTAAAGGCACAGGCTGTATAGGTAGCGCAACCGGAGGCAACAGAAATAGCCAAAGTCTGGATCGGTACACAGAGAGCGGTAGTCAGCCAAAGCCTGGATCGGTACACAGAGAGCGGCAGTCAGCCAAAGCCTGGATCGATACACAGAGAGTGGTTGTCAGCCAGAGCCTGGATCAGTGCACAGAGAGCGGGAGTCAGCGAAAGCCTGGATTGGTATAGAGCGAGCGGGAGTCAGCCAAAGCCTGGATCAGTACACAGAGAGAGGTAGTCAGGCACAGTGAAATTGGTACACAGATAACGATAGTCAGGAAAACCGGGTCGTCAACGGAATAGGCAGCGAAGACAGGAGCAAGGTCAGGCAAAACCGGATCATACATGGAACAGGATACACAGCAATACACGTCTGGTCAGGAACACCACAAAAGGGCACCCAAGGTAGTGAGAGTTTAAAAAGGCAATTGCTGGGTGGAGTAGAGCCCAGTATCCAATAAGAAGCAGCAAGCCCCGGCAGGAAGTAGTAATGGTGACAGACAAGAAATCACGGCACCATGACATCTGGCTGCAGGTGGATACTGCATTCACTCTGCTACAGATTTTATTCCAGGTAGCCTTCTTCCTAGCAGCCAGGCCAGGGACCCTCTCCCTCAGGAAGAAGAAGATCTCCCTCTCCAAGATAGCCTGGATGAGGGCCTTGTTGTCCTCATAGGTGTAACGAGGATCCTTTGACCTCTCCTCCTCAGCTCAGGCCTGCAAGGTGTCAGAGCTGTGGCGGGGATGTCGTGTCTGTGCTGCCCCTGATTGTGTGGGGTGCCTTTTCTAGCCCGGCTCCCCTCCACCCAACAACACTGGACCTCCCTCTCCCACCCCTACCCTGATCAGGGATGCCCTGCTCTCCTTCCGCCTCTCCTTAAACTCTCCCCATTCCTCTCTTCTGCCCTTTTCTCCTTGCCATCATGCACCCACTCACTCCCAGGAAGTCACACAGTCCCTCACAGACACACTCGATCCCAGCCATTCTCTGTCACTCACTGATTCACACTGTCAAAATAAAGGGTATAAAATGTGTAATGTGTTATAAACAAAATGACAGTGTGTGTGTGTGTGTTTGTGTTTGTATGCATGTATGGAATATGTGCCAAGGTGTATTATCTGTCGCTATGTTGTATCAACTCTGTCCAACTCTCTCCACTGTCCACTCCTTCTACCTCTGTCATATCACTGCTCCTCTCTCTCTCTCTCTCTCTCTATCACTAGCCTCCGATCCTGGGTCCTGTGCTCTAGCTTGCCAAAACTTGAAACACAGACAAGGTGTGTCTGTTATTTGTGAGTGTATACAGATATATTTGAACATATTTGACCGTTATGTTTTAACTTGACTTTAGACGTGTTTTATTGGCGCATTGGGACATATAGTGATGCACAAAAAAGGTGCGACACAGGTTTTTGTGTTATTTGTTGGGCCTATGCTCATTAGCTATTCTTGTAGACTACCTCTCAAATACAATGTACATCATGTATTATTAGTGGTCATTAGGCCTTTTTACATTAACAATGGTTTTAGCCAAACCTTTAAATCTGGCCCTTGGTATCTCTGCAAATTCCAGGTGGCCTTTGTCTCCTTTAAGGTTTGAAGCAGCAATTACATCATGCAATAGTGAAACTAACCATAATAAATTGTTAATTCTAAGAATGTCTCTCTGACAAAGGCCAAACTGTGTTTTGTGGAATCCCATGGTTCACTAAAGAAGTACAAGGGTTTCCATGGAACATATTTTTGTAATGCAAAACAGAAAAAACACACCTGCGCTTCTCCATATAAGTTACCCAAATGTGAACCCAGTATAAAGCATATATAGTACCTGTGCTAATAAATTTGCAAACAATGAGGGTTGTGTTGTATAATTTGACCAAAGTATGTTTAAGTTCACTTATATTGCTAAGGTACACCATTTCAAGTGAGTCCTATATAATACACATTACCATCCCTAATGGAGAAGAATTCTTGTGATTAAATGCATTGGAATTAAAAGCACCTAGTTAAAAACATAAAAACAACATTTCTAATATCTTAATGATAGGCCTAACCTCATACTTGCTTTCAAACAATGTTAACTTGTAATAAGCGGGCAGAGGCCCAAGAAGACCAGAGCTCCATCAGTCCCCTTTATAGGTCTTTTCCACCCACCACTACAGGCCACATGGAACTTGTATATTACCTTGATTGCAAATGGACCTCGGCTAAGCAAGCCAAACAAAAAGCAAAATAATAACAAAGGAGCAGATTTAAACTAAGTGTATTTCATTCTATATCATTTATAGCAGTAAAATGAAATAAAATATGGAGAAAGAAGAAGCTTGAATGATAACATACAAGTGTGGCTTGTAGTGGTGGGTGGAAAAGACCAATAAAAGTGACTGATGGAGCTCTGGTCTTCTTGGGCCTCTGCCCAACATTGTTTGAAAGCAGGTTAGTCCTGTCATTAAGATATTAGAAATGTTGTTTTTCATGCTTGGTGCTTTTAATTCCATCGTGTTTCCTCACAAGAATTCTTCAGGGACAATTTTAAACTTAGATAGGCAAAGTAATGTGTATTAAATAGGACTTGCTTGAAATGAGGTACCTTGACATGGTAAGAGAGCTTAAACATACTTTGGTCAAATTATGCAAAAAAAAACGAACTGTTTGCAAATTTATTAGCACATGTATGATATATGATTTCTACAGGGTTATTTGGATAAATTCTATGGAGAAGTGCAGATCTGTTTTGGCTTGTGGTTTAGGTTTGCCTACGTTGGGGGCTTGGAGAATCCCTTCACTCCTCTATGCATACTTTATTCACTTGGGTTCATATTTTGAATTTTTATATTACATGTATTTGTTATAGTGTGCTAGAACTGTGAGTTTCTTCCCTTCTTTGATTTTGTACAGTTTCGTAATGGCAGACAATGGAACAGAAGGCAATATGTTATCAGCACTACAGCCTAGCCTCTTTGATTTAAAAATAAAATAAATAATGCAAATTTCTGGTAATGTTTAGCTGAAATCTAGTTTAGTCTTTTTTACTAGTACAAATTCTCATATCAATGGATTTACTATTGATAGTGTGCAAATGTACCATGCCAATTCCGCACAATAAGAGGAGGTAGAATCAGCATTCTGTCCCTATGCCTGCCTAACATCAATCTACAGAGCTAAGTGTATTCCAAAATCTTCTCTTTAACACCACTTGCATAAACAGGAGAACAATGGGGCAGTCTGTAGGAGTTTCAGGTTCTACCTTTTCTCTATGTCATGCTTTAGTCAATGGAGTGTAGGCCTTGAGGTATTATAATTCTGTGTTTGTGCAGTATATCCACTTGTATGCACTACAGCACTCATCCACTGTAGAGCATAGTATTAAGTGCATCACTGGAAGATTCATACATTTGTGCCTATGTTAACCCCTTAGATACTATAGAGGTCTCCAATGGATAATAAAGCAATGTGTTAGCATTCAAGGTTTTAAGGGTTTGGTTATTAGTGTTTCAACACTGCAAAAAGTTTAAAAATCCTTAGACTGTTTGGAATATGGTTATGACAGGAAAATCTATAATGAAAAGATGACTTTCATTACACTAAAGGAATCAGTTACATCAAGGGAGGGCAACCTGGGTACTTCAAGCTTTTCAGGGTTACAATTCCATTGGAGGCTGGGGATGATGGGAACTGTAGTACTGAAAAGCTTGAGAACCTCAGATTGCCCACCTCTGTCTTAGATACTACTGAGGGCCTCACAATGCATTGAGGAGCTTTTTTGCATCAAGGAGCTTAGCACAAGTATAGCTTGATAACAATTAAATAAATAAAACAGAAAAAAGTAATTACATGAAAGAAATTTTGCTCACATTCCATCTATGCAAATTATATAGTTTTTGGCAAGTTACATACTGAAACAAGATCTTCTCACCCACAGTTTAGAAATTCCCTGAAACAATGAGGTTAAGAGAAGCATTAATTAGTATTTGCTAGAGGGTCGTAACCCATTAATCTCAGTACTTATTAATGTTAGCTCCTTCCAAAAGCTTCTTTTTGTTCACTTTGCCAGACAGGCTTTCCTTTCAATTTCTGGTCTTATGCTTTACAAAAAGGTGAAACATGTCACGGAGGGGACAGTTGATCCATTGTTCAGATAAGTCGCACAGAAGCAGAGTTCTAGTAGTATGATTTTCAGAAAGTCTGGTTGGAAAGAATGATGTTGGCAATGAAATGGCACCAACTCAGAATTCTAGGCTGCTCTTCAGAGATAATGCACAATCCATAAGTATCACTTTAATTGAAACATGGAATTTAACCTTTAGCTGCCTGAAAAGCTTTGGCAAGGAATCAACTTGGTAATCAAGAGTTATATTGAAGGTTTTAGTTTATCTAAAATGTAGAGTGTTTAGCTAACAAACATTATTACAGGTGTCCAGCAAGATACTATGGGCCTTATATAGCAATGCAAACTGATGAAATGATTGGCCAACCAACTGCAGCATTGGGGAAAAATAATGATTTCTGAAATTCCCATTGATTGGAATTGCTTCATACAAATTACCTGGATGTGAACCTTGTATATAGCAGTTCAAACAACTGTGAATATTTATTTTTTAATATTCACTGTGAAAAAGAAAAATGGTTCAACTAGAACCATGTATTTTGTTAAAGGGACAGTAACACTTATATGTAAAACAAATAGGGTTTATCCTCCTGAGTAATACAAGGGTACACCCACTGTTTTATTCAAAAGTTATAGCAGCTTAAACTGCAGCTGTTGCTACACCATCCTATGGACAGCTCTGGTCAGTTGAACATAAACTTCCATAGGATGGTGTAGTGCCAATGTACAATTTCAGGCCATTGAGATACTGCACCTAAAAAACCAAACTTTAGCTGCAATAACTTTTGAATAAACCACCACTCAGCAGCGGAAGTACCATTGTTTTACTCAGGAGGATAAACTACTAAATGTCACTGCCTCTTTAAGTAATATTTTATTGTGTTATTACCAAGATGGTGTGGTACAATCAGAGTTTAGTTTAACATGGATTGTAATTCTTTGAATGCCAGAGAAGTGTGCAATAAATTGTAAAGCAATGCATTGCACATCCTTCTGGTCCTCAACTGGTTAAAGAAACTATCATAATATAAAAGAGACGATTAGAAGTAGCTCCAGTGGTTGCACTGAGAATTCCTTTGATTCCATGACACAGGTTGCTGAGCTGCAATAAATTACTGTACATAATAAACTTCTAAAGAGGTCACATGGAGGACATATCTCCAAGCACTTTGTATGGAGATTATGCTCTAAGTGGAAGACAAAAAAGCTGTTCATAACTTAAAGACATTATGATCATACACTAGTTTTGAACCATGGGCATTATTCAGCCAGCCAAATATGTGCAATTCTGGGGTAAACCAGCTGTACCTTAGGGGAAAATAGAAAACTCTCCAAACCCCCTTTGATTTAAATTGTCACTTTAATCCACTGAATTCTAGAGAGGTCTCAAAGCAATGAATAGAACATTTTATTTGTCTCAGTGGTGCATTTGGATTGCTTATCTTTAGCTTACTGAATTATACATATTTATACATATTTTTGAAGTCATGTTAGAGAGAAAACAACCACCTGAGAATTGTTTTGCATTCGTTTAAGGGTGCCATGATAAGACTTCTGAACTGAAGTTCATAAAACACCTAGAGTGGGCAGAACTTAATACAAGGGGACATGGCTGACATGATGTGAACAGAAAAGGGAAGAAAAACCGGGGCACCCAGTGTATTTCAATCAATTACAAATCGACCACCACATTTCACCCTATGGTGTGAACTCACAATAGAGCATGTGTTAGAGACAGCTTATACCGAATCCAACTGACCAGACTTCTGGAGAATTCAAGTCTCCAGAAGCAGCATAAACCTCTCAAAGGAATGATGTTCTTGGTAGCTCTCTATAAGGCAAGCTCTCCTTCAGCAGTTTAACAAAAAAACCCATAAAGAATGAAAGCACCACATAGTGTGATATATTTAACAATTCTAAATATATGAAAATCTACTCACTTTATAAAATGTTCAGGACTCCGTTATCAAAGTCCACTGACATCAATGCCTACTGAGAGAAATAACCTGTCTCCATTCAGGTAACTCACCTTATTTATTTATTTAGAAAATGTTTTACCAGGAAGAATACATTGAGATTTCTCTTGTTTTCAAGTATGTCCTGGATACTTTACAGTAAAAAGGGTACATATTTACACGAATTGTGAAACATTATATATACATACATACACATATCAATATACATACATATAAAATATTAACAGTTATTAGCTATAAAGAAGCATTTACTTTTAAGGATTTTAGACTAGGAGAAGATCTGATTATTTCAGGCAGATTGTTCCAGGCCTTTGGCGCTCTGAAGGAGAAGCCAGATTGTCCTGCTTCTTTCTTGTATTGTGGTATACCTAGTGAGTTGTTAGCAGTGGAGCAGAGGTTATAGTTAGTATGGAGAGCAGGAGTGAGCATACTGCTCAGGTAGTCTGGTAGTTTTCCAGAGAAGTGGTTGTGTACTAAGCAAGAAAGGTGAAGGGTACGTCTAGATTTGAGTTTAGTTCTTTAAGCATATCACAGTGATGGGTAGCGTAATTACATTGGCGGATAAAGCGGCATAATGTACATAATATACAGAGTGTCAAGTTTACTAAGATGGATTTGTGGCACTGGAGCATATACTACGTCACCATAGTCTATGACTGGCAGCAACATCTGTTGTACAATACGTTTTCTCACCAGGGTACTTAAACATGATTTGTTTCTTAAAAGAGTACTTATTTTGGGATAAAGTTTGGAGGTTAATTTGTCAGTATGAAGACCAAAAGTGAGGTTGGGGTCAAGCCACATACCTAGATATTTGTAAGAGAGTATGGAGAGCAGGAGTGAGCATACTGCTCAGGTAGTCTGGTAGTTTTCCAGAGAAGTGGTTGTGTACTAAACAAGAAAGGTGAAGGGTACGTCTAGATTTGAGTGTTAGCCAATTTAGTTCTTTAAGCATATCACAGTGATGGGTAGCGTAATTACATTGGTAGATAAAGCGGCATAAGGTACATAATATACAGAGTGTCAAGTTTACTAAGATGGATTTCTGGCACTGGAGCATATACTACATCACCATAGTCTATGACTGGCAGCAACATCTGTTGTACAATACGTTTTCTCACCAGGGTACTTAAACATGATTTGTTTCTAAAAAGAGTACTTATTCTGGGATAAAGTTTGGAGGTTAATTTGTCAGTATGAAGACCAAAAGTGAGGTTGGGGTCAAGCCACATACCTAGATATTTGTAGGAGACTACCGGGGCCAATTTACAATTAGACTCTGTTACAATGGATAGGTGGATATTGTCAAGATTACGCAGTTTGTGCTTTGTGCCAAATATCATTGTGACCATATTGTCTGCGTTTAAGAAGTTCTTTGTTATGCATCTTTCAGCTTCGCAGAAATTATGTTGCAAGATGGCTTCAAGTTGTGATATGTTTGGATTTTTAGCATAGATTATGGTGTCATCTGAATACATCTGTATACATGTGTACTGAAGATGATATGCAAACCGTGGGCAGGTCATTTATAAAAAGAGAAAATAGAAGAGGGCCAAGAATGGAGCCTTGGGGAACATCCACTTGTTACTTTGTGTTGAAGGGAGTCATTGTCAGCAACTGACACATACTGCATTCTGTCTGATAAATAGGATCAGAACCAGTTTAGAGAATGATTACTCAATCCTGAGTTTTGGAGTTTGCTTATAAGATTGTTATGGTCTACTGTGTCAAAGGCCATGGTGAAATATAGGAAAATAGCTAGGTAACTCACAATATCACGGGAAAATGATTCCAATAATTTGGGGATAAAGCATTAAAAATATTAGAAAGTGGCTTAAATGGTTATGCATTTCATGGCTACAACGCTGCTTTCTTAAAGCAAACAAGCAAATCTAAAACATTCCAGTGTACAAATAAAACACTGGAATGTTTTAGATTGGCTTGCTTGCTTTGAAAAAGCGGTGTTGTATACACGAAACGCATAAGCTTTTAAGCCACTTTTTAATATCTTTAATACATTTTCTACATTTGAAGCCCCCGCCTGCTTAATCCCCAAATTATTGGAACCATTCCAGTGATATTGTGAGTTACCTGAATGAAGACGAGTTAATTCTCTCAGTAGGCATTGATGTCAGTGGACTTTGATAACTGAGCCCTGACCATTTTATATAGTGAGTAGATTTTCATCTGCCTATACTTAATTGTGTTAAACATATCACACTATGTGGCACTTTCTTTTCTTTTTCTTTCTTTTGATGGATGACATGATGGAGCTTGTTTGGGGGGCTTTATATGAGACAAGTTAGATGGGAAGGTAGGAGTTTAAGTTAGTGAGTTGGTTTATGGCTAAAGTGAAAGAAAATGAGGAGTTATATATTTTGTATAATTTTTAACTATATAGGAAGATGTGGGGCTAGACCAGGAAATGCTTCCCTTACTATGCTGCATTCAAATGGTCTTCTTAAAATGAATTCTATGGAGACTTTTCCGAGTCATCTCAGAGTGGCTAAAGTCGAGAAGGATGAGCTCTGACTGCAATAGAAGCTGGCCTCTTTTGTGGGATCAACAACAGTATAATTTCCTGCTCACTTGGGACTATGTTCTCATATATCAAAAGCACAAAAGTCTCACTAACCAGAAGCCTGTTCCATTAGCATGCTCTCTCTTCCATGATGTTGCATGTGACCACCACCATAGGGAGGTCTGACAGGAGATTATTGACCATAGGAGTGCTCCCAATCTTTCAGCGTTCAACATTCTTGTTAGACACCTGAGTGTTATGGTTTCAGCTATGTCAGGAAAGGGCCAGGTGTGGTTGGACACTTCTGCTAACAAGTTAGTATATTTTCTATCCACAGACCCTCAGATCCTAGCAGTATCTCCACAGGACCTTGCACTGCAGCACAGAGCAAGCTTGACAGTCACATGCATTCCAACATTTTTACATCATGATTCCAAAGAAGTCTGAGCTTTGCCATCTACAGTAAAGTCAATTGCATCTGAGGCTTCAGTTGGTTTGGCCTCTCTGCAGACACAGCCTTCCAGGGAATCCCCTCCTCCTCTATCTTCTTTTCCTTTTGACTAGAGTCAAGGTGGGGATGAGGGGGTAGAGGGTCAGTTACTAGTAGCATTTCTAGGGGATGTTCTAGATGTTCAGCAATGTCTCCCACTCTAGCTTATCCTTCTCTGTCTTCTCTTTTTGTTTACCTCTTACTCTCTGAGATCTTCATCACTTTATAGTGTTTGATTGGGTTATTCATTATGGTTAGGGTTTGTCACCACCCCAGAAGGGCTGCACATTACACCATTGAGTTATGTATCTGAACCCTTGGGAGTATTTTAAACTTGATAAACCTAGGTATAATGAAAATAAGTGAAAGTATGAGTATCATGAGAATCTGTGAATTCCATAATGTTCCATAATTGGCTTCAGGTCTTTAAAAATTTGAGAATATTGTTGGAAGCATGTGTCATTTTCGTATCTAGATGGAATCTTTGAAGTTTATTGTACTTATTTGGCTTGTCTTGGCTTTGTAATGATGAGTAATTCTGACGAAGGAAGTAACTCATCATTCAATCAGATGGGATCACAGAGGTCCATGTTGTCCTTACCAGAGACTTTAGGCAGGTCAGCAGTGGCAAGGTCAATGGTCACTACTAGGAATGAAGTTTGTTGCCAGTAGCATGCTATTTTTGCAAATGTTCAGGATGTTTGGGCATCTACCCCTAAGTGTTTCAAGCAGGATAGACAGTCCAACAAATCTGGAGAAAGTGGTTTGAAGAGGGAGGCCTCCAGTGAGCATCATCACAATGGCCCGATGGAAAAATAGATATCCCAACAAAGAGGTGGATAAGGCTCTTACAGGGGTTTTAATGAGAGTTCTCTTTTCCTATTTGGACAGGCCTCCAATTGTGAACATTGTACAAACTATGGGGAATTATATCAGAGTTATACCTCTCAGAGCTTTAATAAGGAATATCAGATGTGATTTTTTTAGATGTTCTTTTCCTGGACATTTGCCTGGTCTGGTCAGAGATCATTCAAGGATGGCATTGGAGGTTTGCACAATCAGTTGTGGATTAATGTGAATAGGGCAGTCTCCATATTTGATTGGAGGGGGTTGGGGTTCTCCGTTACTAGCCACTGGAAGACATGGATTGAATTTTTAGGGAAGACTAGGAGCAACTCATCAAGATGGGGTTGGATTTATTGTACTCTGGTATCCAAGATGGAGTAGAGAGTCATAGCAGTCTGTGGAGCAGATGGGCAAAATAAGTTATGCCCTACCACTGTGGCAGGGGTTACCACTAGAGGTGGGCGAAAAGTGAGAAAAATTTCCTGCATGGCTTTTTGTGAAAAACAACTGATTTTTCTCTTTTTCTCCAATGCAAAATGTTCCTCCTTTTCGCCTATTATAGCAAATTTTTTGCGTATTCCAACACATTATTCTCCTATTCTAACACATGTTTTCATATTCTAACACATTCTAACACATTTTTCTCCTATTCTAACACATTTTCTCCTATTCCAACACATTTTTAATATGGTGCAACATTTCCCAACACAATATTACTTCTTCTGAGGGCTTTAGTGGAAAAATAAGTAGCTGGAAGTCAAAGTTGTGAATCCTACAGCAACATACACCTTGAAAAATGTCTTAAAAATGTGCTGAGTGCCTTTGTCCTTTGCCCACAACACTTACTTCCTGCTTAAGTGACACTGGCACGTATTCATGATAATGTCAAGTGATAAAAAATTAAGTACAACCTACAATGTGGCAGATGTATATTGTAGTGGTGGTAGGGGACTGGCGTGGTGTGATTAGTGGGATTTGACAAATTGCATCCACCCCACCCCACCCCAAATTGCACATGCTGCAGACATGATTGCTGCAGTCAGTTTTTGTACTAACACTTTACTCCCATATCCCTGCACTGCTCCACTTTTCCTCCTCCCCCCTGCCCTTTGTGCATTTGCTTGACACTCAACTACTGTGTGTGTTTTTACTCTCTACAGTACACAACTGATGGAGTGTGATGTCTTGCCTTGGCCCTCAACAAATTCTCAATGTCATCTGCTGTCTATCAAGTCTGCCTCAGTCACAGAGCTTCCAGTCAGCTGTCTAATAAATGTATTTGTTTAATTATTTATGTTTTTTATTTATTATTTTTAAGTTGTCCACCATATCTTATCACAGTTAGTACCCCCCAAAAAAATATAAAACTAAAAAACAAAATCAACAACTTCTTTCCCCAGACTTCCCTAGCACACAGACAATACAAGTAAAATTAGCAAGCAATTTGGACCCAAGCTGCCTGTGTCTTGCCAGTCAGTTACACCAAATGTTGGGATATTTTGGGTCAACCTCCTTCCTCTCTTCTTCTCCCCATTGTTCCCCCAGACTCCCCTACTACAGAGAACAAATGTCCTACCTAAATGACTCCCTAAATCACCCTTTATTTGCCTTATCTTCTCTAGCTCAAAAACATGCTGCTCTCTCCTCTCACAAACACAGAGTGGCTGCTGTGAGAGCCTGACAGCCTTTTATATGGCTGTAAAAAACTTTCATGAGGTGGAGAAAATTTTTCCTACCCATTGATTTTAATGTAATGAGCTAGGTGAAAAGGGGAAAAGGGGAAAAGAGGAAAATCTGCACTTTTTGCGGGAAATTATTCGCCAAGTGGAAAGTGACATTTTTCTCCGATTTCAGTTTGAGGTGGAAATTTTCACCCATCCCTAGTTACCACTGTGACTAACATAGTAACATAGTTGATGAGGCTGAAGAAAGGCACTGGGTTTATTTGCCTTTGGTAGTTGTCAGCCCTACTTGTGTGGGTTCATCTGGAAATAGGCTTATCAATGAGTGTGTGTGCCCTAGGAGATTAGTTACTAGTGAGGCATGGAACAGATACCACCATCCTGAACTGTCTTAAGGTTATAAAATGTAATGTTTATAAGCTATGTTATGTCAGTTGAGCGTAACATGAATCCCTTAGGTTACATGGCATTTAATCTACAACAGCGGAAGGGTTTCTTTACAGTAAGGACAATAAAGGTATGGAATTCACTGCCTGAGGAGGTGGTGCTATTGAATACATTAGATGCTTTTAAAAAAGGCCTGGATACTTATTTAAAAGAGCATAACATAGAGGGCTATGTACGTTAGTATTGGGATTAATATTTAGTTAGGGCTTGTTGATCCAAGGAGAAATCTGATTGCCATTTGGAATCAAGAAGGATTTTTTCCCCCCATTCAAGGTAGAATTTGAAATTGCTGTATTGAGGGTTTTTTTTGGATTCTTTTGGATCACCGATGGTAAACAGGAATAGGAAAAGGGTTGAACTAGATGGACGCAAGTCTTTTTTCAACCTAAATTACTATGTTACTATGTATATTGTTATGTTAATGTTATGATGTCTAATGCTCTGTAAAAATAAAGGCCACAGTCTGGGGCCATTAAATATTCAATCCTGAGTGTTGTATCCTTATTTAATAGAGGTGAATCAGCATTGTAAGGTGATGGGAAATGCCTAATTCATGATTTAGCTAAAAGTTAATTACAAAGATGTGGGATAGGTGTGGTAAACACACACACAAACACATAATATATACAGGCAGACATACACATCCAAATCTACAGACAAAAATACTCCTTACATAGACAGAGAGACACAAAGCATAGTCAGAAAAAAAGATATAAATACATGGGGGTCTATTTAATAGATTTGCATTACCACAGCACTGCACAAACTGTTGTTGCTCTTTATTTAATAAAATCCAGTAGTGCCAGTGCTTTTATCCTCCTCCATACATATGCTTTGTGAATATTTCATACTAGTTTTAAAGCCCGTGTACACAGGCGAACACTGGCGGCACAGTCATTCTCAGTACTGACTGCCTGAATGCGACGTGGCTGATACAGAGTGGTGCACTCCGAATTCAGACCATAGTCCTCTCTGTGCACCTTCCTGGGGCCAAGCAGTCTCAGGAAGGTGTGCAAAGAGGACTCCGGTCTGAATTCGGAGCGCCCCGCTCCGTATCAGCAGTGGTGCGGGCAGTCTATACTGCACATGACTGCAGCGCACCAACCGTCTCTACTGCACATGACTGTGTCATGACAAACATTTTAGAGAATTATTATATAGGATCATGATGCGCAAAGGTGTTCTCTGTGCATCTTCTCCCTGTCAGACCTGCATAGTGGCTGCTCCTGGTTCTTTCCCCAGCCCTGAGTGAAACTATTGGATGTTTGGCTACAAGAGTTGTAATCAGCCACTATAAAGGTCTGGTTGAGAGAAGCACATGTATGGAAGAGACAAAAAGCACTGGCACTAGTGGGATTTATTAAATAAAGCTCATGCACATCTATTAAATAACCCCTCAAAGGCTGAAATATTAAGAAATAGTTGTGCAATTATGGGGCAAACCAACTGCACCCTAGGGAATAAAACACATTCCTAATTATTTAAATAGGACTTTTAACACACTGAATGCTGCAGAGGTCTCCAAAGCACAGCAAGAAATGCATTGGAGACCTCTCTAGCATTTAAAGTGTTAAAATCCCCATTTAAATCAATATAAGGGAAGACTTGGAATTTTTTATTTATTCCCTATTCAGCACTTTATTTACATCAGAACTGCACCACATTTACTTAATTCATCATCCTCATAAAACACACACACACCCTCACACAATATTGTCTCCATTAAGGATTCTTCTATATTCATTCAACAAAACAAGAACATTTCAGGTAATTAGATACATGTAAACATCAAGTTCATTATCTCTGCCTTTAACCCTTTGAGTACCAGAGGGGTACTCAAAGATTTAGTATTCCTCTGCCTCTCAAAGGGTTAATCCATTGACTGTCAGAGAGTTCTCCAAAGTATTGAATAGGAAGATATTATTATCCTCTCTGTATTCAAGTGGATAAAGAAGGTAGTAGACATTATGGCACAGTAGGGGAAAATTATGATATGCAGCATTATGATTTTGTCTCTGCTTCCCTAGAGGAAATAAACTCATTATTATTTTTATTGGTTGCTGTTTATTTTCTGAGGAGGTATAATGAATAGGATTCTCTGTTTTACAGGCAATGCTGTTGTAAAGATTTATAACTTCATAAAGATGTTCTGTTTCTAAGACATAAAAGAGCAGCTTATCTTGAGAAGAAGCTGAACTGAATCACTATGAGTTTGCAGAGTAGGGGATCATGTTCACTTACATATACATATTAAGTGAACACAGGCCTGTATTGATCTGTACCCTGCAGTGTGAGATGTACATGCAGAATTCAAGGTTCTGTCAGTTTTGATTAATGTACACTAGGTTGATAGCCCATAGGAGGACAAGTCTACCCCTCCTCTCTGAGATACAAGATGAGGATCTGCTAAAACATGCACTCATCTGGAACCACTTGTGAGTGAACAGAAAATATATCGCTGTCCTTGTTTTTCACCCCATATTTCATGAAAAAGGTCTTATTTGAGTTCACTGCCATGTCCCAATGCTATGCCTTTTCTGCACACATAATCAATGCTTTTTCTTGGTACCAGATAGGCTTTTTATGCATTAGTGAATTCTCAGAAATACCATCATGAATTGACTGTAAGCTGTTGTATATCACTACAGAATCTTTTATTAGAAGGTTATTTACCTATCTCTGGGGACACTTATGAATTAACATTCCCATAGAAAGCCATGTATACTTCCAAATTCCCTGATTCAGAGAAAGACACAAAGGGGCAGAGTGCTAAGAAGACATACACATGCAGTACATAGAGAGATGCACACACAAACAGTGAAGGAGAGTGGAAAAGAGATAAAATACTACAGAGAGAGATATGGAATGAGGCAGAGTGGGAGACCTTTAGAAAGGCTGAGAGAGCCACAGAAATACTAAGACAGAGAGAGACACACACAGACATACACAAAAACATACACACAAAGAAATACAAACACATTAACACTTCAATGACCTGGGCTATTTAGCACTTAAAGGACCAAGTCAAAGTTCAATATTCTTGCTAATTTTATATATATATATATATATATATATATATATATATATATATATATATAAACACACATATATATATATATATATATACACAAAAAGGAAAGTTGGCAGAGGCACTCTCTCGAGTAATGATCTACATTAGATGTTGAAGTAAAGCAAGGTGCATGTCCCAAAGAATATGTACAAAGTATACTCAGCCTGGGCTTCCAGAAATGAGACAGCATACATACAGTCTTCAAAATGATGGTTTAATCAATGCGGGTGAATTTGAAGCACTAGATTAAACCATCATTTTGAAGACTCCATGTATGCTTTCCCGTTTCTGGAAGCCCAGGCTGAGTATATATATATATATATATATATATATATATATTCCTTATTTTTATACCTAAAGATATATATGTGACAAAACATATTTTGCAACCTTCTTCTGCCCCTTGAGCAAAAAATTGTGTTATCTTATGAAAACCCTAACAAATTCCACTAGTTTTCCCATTTATGGACATACACTGTATGTGTAGATTTTCCTACATGCACATAATTTTCTATAACAGACAACTTTTTTATTATACTGACTTGTTTTCTGTATTTAATTTTACTATGAATGGTGCACTCTGCAGGGGTCTGGCCTCCACTGTTGAGGGCTGCAAATGGCTCTTGGGGGTCCCAGATGTAAACTGAGCGTTTAACACTTTCAATTTTATATATATATATATATATATATATATATATATATATACACACACACATATATTAGCCACTGAAACAATAGTATTTACAATTAATCAATTAATAGTGTAGAGACAGATTCCATTGTTTTCATGTTTATATTATAAGGAATCTGAGCATTGTTTAAGTGATGTTTCAAAAGCAATACAACTTCCTCATAGAAGAATGCCAAGTATAGGAATCAGATGTGACTACACTGATGCTTAATGAAAAGCCAACGGCTCTTGGCTGCCAAGGGACCTACCAGCTAATTCCAAGCTGTCTTTTTTTCCAGTCATTTAACACACCAGATTTCAGGGGCAAACCCAATCAGTCTAATCATCATGGCATGAATACACAGAGAATGCATGCCAGGAATCATATCCCTTGGTGAACAAAGGCTAAAATTCAGAGGAATAATCCCAGCATAGATATCAACACTTAGAACTGAAAGACTTCCTTTTCAAACCAGTCATGTATATGCTGAATACCTTTCTAACATCCAAGGATAATGCAGTGTGCCCTCTCATTGTGCCTCCAATTTGTTTCTAATGATGCCTCTGTAGTACATCATTTAACTCCTTAGACAAGGTGTAGTCAACTGTTTTACTTCCAGCTGTTGAGGACTACAGCAGCCATCATCGCCAACAACAGATGCTAATTAAGGGATGATGTGCGCAGAGAGGACTACGGTCTGAATCTGGAGCACCCCACTCTGTTATCACCGCGGCGTGGGCAGTCTGTACTGCGCATTACTGCAACATGTGCAGCAATCTGTACTGCGCATGACAGCTTCTGACAAACAAACATTAGCGAATTATTATATAGGATGACAGGAAGTCCCTGAACAGCATGCCTTAGTTATCACAATCTGTAACTCTAAATAACTCAAAAACTACATTTGCAAATTAAAGTGGATAATACAACACATAAATGATTTTTAAACCCTTTGAGTGCCAGAGAGTTATCCAACGAATTGAGTTGAAATGCCTCTCTGGCACTCAAAAGGTTAAAGGTCTTTCAATCTAACCAAAGCTGTTTATGAATGATAGTATCCATTTAAATCAATAGGGATTTAGGTACATTTTATTTTTACCCTATGGCACAGCTGATGTGCCCCAGAATAGTTCTAGTTCTTCTTAATACATCAGAATCTAGGGCAAATATGGGGGCATATAGTAATATCACTAAAATAGGCTGTGGAACAAATTTGTGTGAGCTACTCCTTCCTAATGTCTACTTACATGGAAAATGTCTTCTTTATGCTGTTTGGACCATGGTTGGAATGGAAATGTGTGGACATTTCAGAGGGTTCCATTGGTATAAAATGTGTTCTTCATTTACTATAGGGAAGTGATGTAAAACTAACTGACATTAAAGGGATAGTAATACCTAAAATGTAAAAAAAATTATGTTGTAGGGTTTATCCCCCTGAGTAAAACAAGAGTACTCCCACTGCTGAAAGATGTTTCATTCAAAAGTTATTAATTTTCAAAGTTGAATTTTTTAGGTGCAATATCACAGTGGCCTGAAATTGTACAGTGGCGCTGTTGCTACACGATCCTATGGACAACTCTGGTCAGTTGACCATAAATCTCCATAGGATGGTGTAGCAACAGCGCCACTGTACAATTTCAGGCCACTGTGATATTGCACCTAAAAAATTCAACTTTGAAAATTAATAACTTTTGAATGAAACATCTTTCAGCAGTGGGAGTACTCTTGTTTTACTCAGGGGGATAAACCCTACAACATATTTTTTTTTACATTTTAGGTATTACTAGCCCTTTAAAGTCTAGGCAATTGCAAACTGTGTGTGGTTTTATGCACCAAACAGAAGGAGTATTAGCTTTAAGCTCGTGTTTAATTGGAGAATATGAACTGCACTGGCAGATTCTTACAATCCCCCAATTGTATCATATCCTAAAATGAATCAGCTTTCCTCCAGGACCAGTTTTTCTAGCACACAAGCATATTAAGGTGTTCCATACTCAGTGGCAGACAGTAGGTGTATAAGTCAGTCCCCTTTACTTTAAGATTGTTGTTGGACCATTTCTCAGTTTTACAGAACTCTAGAAATTTTTGGCTCTCCTTCCAATAAGGTTACTTGACCTCTGTTCAAGCAGTACCAAATGATTTAGACACTTATTTGCTGATCTGGGTCAGGATCAAGTATATTTGTACTAGTTGAAGAGCCCGTTACACGGGCCACAGTGCCACTGCCAGCCGGTCGCAGGGCAATCATGCACAGTAGACACTGCCCACGCCATGGCTGATACAGTGCTGGATGCCCCTTCGGAGTGTCCAGCTCTGTATCAGCCACAGCGCGGGCAGTCTCTACTGTGCATGACTGCATCGTTACACACGCTTTAGCAAATTACTATACAGGATGTGAAAGTGCACAGCAAATCTCGGTTTGATAATCAAAAGCAGAACAACGAAGGAAAGGTATAGCATAATTTAAGAGACCAGTTCTGTGTCATATGCTGACTGAAGAGTTAAAAACTATGAGTCTTTATTAGTTAATTTATTAAAAATATACAAACACACCATTAAAAACAATTCCTGGAGAGTTGTAAGTTTTTGAACTCCAATGTGTTCAGAGGAAACCACTACAGAATGTCATAAAGATGTAATCGGACTAGATATGTTTAGTTAGTATGTCAAGATTGTTGTGCAATACCATAATAAACTGATATGCAGTAGCTATCTCCCTTCTGACTCCACTACCTATTCAGGAGCTAGAGGCAATCTGTGCATCAGGATGAATCACTCTGATCTAATACTGTGCCAATAAAGATTGGCAACTTTTTCCACAATTGTTCTTTACAGCAGGTCACTAGATACTGTATCTCTAATGCTGTCCTGTATAAGGTGTACTGAAGCATGTACTATTATACTTTCCCATTCCACCTCCAACTGAGCAACTTCTGCTGGTGTAAATACGTCTATATCTGGCACTATGCAAATGTCGGCAATCAAATCCTCTACCCCTAGCTAACCCTTAGTGTAGTGAAGTGATTTAGAGGAGCTGCAACAGTATATCCAGTGTAGTGTTTAAAGATTCACTACTTTGGCTTTCAAGCCTATACGGGACAAAAATGTGGATTTTTATACTTACTCATAAATCCTTTTATTTTAGTCCACTGTGGAATGCAGGGACCATAGGTTATAGACCTTGTACACCAGGAAGATGGGCAATTCATTCTCAAACTCTTCCCACTTCAGTACACTATATCCCTGTGACATGAGACTTACATCAGCAAAGTAAACAAATGTATGAGCACTTTATCAAAACTAGCTCTTGTTAGGGCATTCTGATAATTTCTAGTTTTCTCAGGATGTAATACCCTACATCCCTCAATGGACTATGAGAGAATGATTTATTGTTAAATATAAAAATTATGTTTTTATCTAGCATCATTGAGAGATGCAGGGACCTTGGAGGCTCCCCAAAGCAGTTCCAGATTTAGGGGGGAAGGAAAAACCAAATAACAACAACAGAAAAACTGCAGCCAAAATTTGCATCTTGTGATGCAAAAATATTAGCTTTTTAAAACTTAATGAACGTATGAACAGAAGACCAAGTAGCTGCTTTTCATATTTCGTTTACAGAAGCTTGATTTTTAAGTGAAAGTATAGAATGGGCAGTAGTTTGAATGGTACTAGTTTAGATTTAAGTATATATATGGTTTTGTTTAATTGTCCATTTTAGCCATCCAGCAATAATGACTTTGGATGCTGGTCTGCCTTTTCTGGGTCCTTCCGTAACCCCTTAAGGACCAGCGGTCCCGGGGAGTTTGGTCCTTTAAGGACCAGACAGGAATCTTTGACGTGCTGTCCCACGTGACTGATCACGTGGGGCGGCACGCCGAATGGGGGACTGAAAGAGATAGCGCCGGTCTTGGAGCGATCAACTTCAGTCCCTGGTATTACTCACCTCGCTCCTGCAGGAGCACGGTGAGTAAAAGTACATGACATACCAGGACCGTCACTGGTCCTTAAGTGCCGGACCAGCATGATGGTCCTGCCATGTCAATGGTCCTTAAGGGGTTAATTACAAACAATTTGTTTGTGAAAAACATTCTCTAATGTTAATGTAGGCTTTAAGATATTTGACTATATCCAAAATATGACCTATTTCTTCCCCCTGATTGTTGGGATTAGGGACCAAAGGTGTAGTACTATATCTTAGTTAATGATAAAACATGATACCACTTTTGTTTGAATACTTTGTCTTTATTAAAGACTAGGGGGGCTCGATTCAGTTGGGTCCGATGCAAAAAAAAAAAAAAAAAAGCCAACAGCATTTCGTCAACCATGGCAAAGCAATTCCGTTACATGTGCTATGAAGAAATACCTGCTAAAAACAGCACCACATTGATACACAACAAAACGCCAAAATATGCTATTCAGTTCCATGCATTAGCACTAAGATATGTTAAGAGACCAACTTTAATGTGTGAAAATCTGCACCCAGTTTTTCTGGGCATAGAGTGGCGTGTTAGATAATAAAGTGAGTCTTATTCTGAGTGAACAAGGAGTCCTGGAGTCTTGTATTGCTTATGGTCTAAAGTATCCCATCTGATACCCATCTGCGCCAAGTATCCTGAATTGTCGACCGCCTGCTGCCAGCTACCTGCGACCCAACTTCATATGCTGTCAGGACATGGACTCCGTCTTCGACCTTCTTACAGTTCCCCTACACTCTTCCCAGCTATCCTTTGACCGGGAGTAGAGGCCTCACTCTCTACGGCCCATGGTACCAGTTTGCGACACCGCGGAGGTTCGATCGAGCCGGTTATTGCTCGACCGGTAGGAACCAGGCTGAGTAATCCGCTGTCGAGAAGGAAAGACCTGGGAAGGACGGCTGAGGGTTACGCGGTCCCCTCTAGCTTCCGTTATAATTATAAATTAATTACGATGGAAGACAGTGGTTCAAATGGAGGTAAAAGAAGAACTACTAGTGATAAATTAGGTACCATAGATTTCTGGAAGGAGTAATAATGTGAATTACCTCCTGCAGAAAAGTCTGAATTTCTGGAGCACTCGCAACTTTTTTTTTTTTAAATAGGACTGACGAAGCTAAAAGAATAATTTTCAGCTCCACTTTATAAAAAAATCTAGCATAGTAGGTAAATTGAAACAATCTAGATTAAGTTTTTTTATTCTCAGTTAGGGATGGGTGAAAAATTTCTCCTCAAACTGAAATCAGAGAATAATGGCACTTTCCACTTGACGAATAAGTGCCGATTTTCCACTCCCCCCCCCTTTTTTCGCCTAGCTCATTCCATTGAAATCAATGGGAACATTGAAGTTACACACAACACATAACAAATATTTTATTTCCCAAAGGCAAAAAGAAGAAGTTAGCCAATAATTCTTCTCCACCTGCTCCTCCTCCAAAATCATGGGTGTGTTGTTATTAGTATATACATTTTCCCTTGAGAGCAGGAACTGTGGCTCTCATCAGCAACTGCAATGTGCACAGTGTGTGTGGTAAATAACATCTGGGGGCACAACTATATCCAAACACCATGACACCAGAACCCAAATACTGCTGCTGTCACTATTACCCTTGTCCACCCCCTGCTAAGGACACATGACAACTTGCTGACAGTTTGATAATAATGATGCACCCTCCCTGCCACCTTATTAGCGTATTCTGTGGGATGGAATCTCCTCAGATGCCACTTGATGCCCTACTTGCGATTCTCCTCCACCACACTGCCATGCGTGATCAGTGCGCCACACAGTGTCCAATGGATAGAGATGAACTGCCGCATCCTAACATCAACAGAGTGGCTATCATTTGGTGGGGAAGGTAAAGATGAACGAGATGTATTGGCAGAAGATATAGTTACACTAAAGGAAGAAGGCGATGGCGTGCTAGTTGTTTCAGTCATCATGGAACTTTCAGTATCTACCTGGGTTGCTCTGTTCTTCCTCATCTTTGATCTCCTCCTCGCATCTTGTTGCTTTTCTGGAGAGTCAGGGGGTACAGCAACAGCAGTGCTCAATTTCTGTGGTGGGTGTTTGGCTTTAACATGTTTGACATAAATGTCATGGTGTCTGTTTTTCATGTGTGATATCAGGGCGGTTGTGCCAAGGTGTGCTCCCTCCTTTCCCCTACTCACTTGTCACGAATTATTCACGGTGCCATTGGTGATGACTGCGCTGTGCCTGCCCCAAGAGAAAAATAGTCCCACACCCATGACTTCAGGGGGTAGGGAACAGGTGGACAAGAATGGCCTCTTTCTTCTTGTCCTCCACATTCCCATTCACTGTCTGGGGCAGAGGATGATGTTGCTGCTGTTGCTGCTACTGCCTCAGAACAAACACTGTAACTTGGACCAGGAGTATTGCTGCTGCTGGCAAGTTGAACCTTTCCTAGTCCTACTTCACTTGTTGACCCCATTCCCACTGTATCCACTGTGGTCTATGGCACATTAGCCTACTCCTCAACATCCTGCTACCCTTGTAACTCAGCAGCAGTAGGAATTAGAGCAGCTGCAAAATCCAAAATCTCACTGCTGATGGTAGTGGTGATGCCCATCATCATCCCTGTCACCCATTCCTTCTCAGTTTCTGCTAAAAAGGCCATGAATGTCTCTTCCACCCCAGCTTCTCCACCATCATCATTACCACCACCACTAGTCCCTAAGTGCTGCTGCTGCTCTATTACAGACATTTCACTGCTGGTTGGAGAAGATGATAAGAAATGTGACAGAGGGTCCTTTAATGTCACACTTGCCATTTCTTTTTGACCTGAAGAAGGCAGACTGGCAGCAGTAGCAGAAAGCACAGGCAGCTGATCTGTGCTCCTGGTGGTGGTGGTATTATTGCAGTGGTGACAGTACTGCCTTCTTCAGGATAATGTTCCACATAGACAATGCCTTGAGGGGGGACTCCCATGGTCAGGGGAATGGTGTGGGCTCCCTTGACCTCTAGTCTGGAAGCTCTCAATTTCTTCCCCTACCACTCTCCTAACACTAGTCCCACTGGCTGCTTCCATCACTGTTACTAATACTACTAACATCAACCACATCAATTTCAGCCTTTGAGTCTTTCTCCTCACAGTCACTATTAATATAATTGTTACCCCCTCCTTCACTCCTAACGCTAACAAGCTGCTGGATCTTCTTAGTAGTATTACTAGCACTGGCAGGACTGCTTGGGGATGACAAGTGTGACTTAGGGTTCACTTGGCATCATCTACTCCTTCCCCTCCTCCTGAGTATTACAAGTCACACTGGCAGCAGGCATAGTACTGGTGGCAGCAGGTTCATCACTGGAAGCAGGAGCAGCACGTCTGACAGCAGGCACAGCACTGGTGGCAGTAGGGGCAGCATATCTGACAGCAGGCACAGCACTGCTGGTAGCAGGTTCAGCACTGGCAGCAGGCACAGCACTGGTGGCAGCAGGGGCAGTACTGGCAGCAGGCACAGAACTGGTGGCACTGTCAGCAGGGACAGCACATCTGACAGCAGGTACAGCACATCTTACAGAAGACACTGCATGTCTGGCAGCAGGTCCAGCATGTCTGGCAGCAGGCACAGGTAGCTGACCAGTCCTGCTCTCACTACTATCCCTTTCTTCTTCCCTTGAAATTAATTTCCCCAAGAACCCTATGGGTGATTTAGGGGGACTGGCCAGCATTGGTTCTGTAGTGCTCACTTCATTCTCCTCCTCAGACTCAGTGGACATATAAGGGTCCTTCAATTTCCTCCTTTTAGTAGTTTTAAACTTTCTCATAGTGAGAGCAGTCACCATGAGCCTCTCCTGCCTCAAGTTTACAAAAAGATCACAGAAGAATAGCACAACACATCTAAATCACTCTGTAGCTGCTTCTATTGTATTTCACTTCCTGGAATACGTCATGTTTTTACCGCAAAAAGGCAAAAAACACGTAAATCAATGGGCAGAGACTTTCTAGTCATTGAAAAAATGGTGAATAATTTTGGCCAATGAGCGAAAAATGCAAATATTTTCCCATGAAAAATCTGACAGCAATGTGGCTTTCGCTGATTTTTTCACGGGAACACACCGGGACCTTTCGCCCACCCCTAACTGGGGGAAATATATACACTAGATTGTATGTCCAAGGGATTGTTAAAGTGTCCATTGCTGTTGCTTTTGGGTCTCTTATACTAGCACTTAACTTTGGATGTTTTGTGTTTAATTGTGAGGCCATCATATCTATTTCTCGAACCTCCCATCGCTCCATCAATTATTGGAAGATTTCTTGTTTCGACTCCAATTCTCTTTTAATTCTCTAGTCTATTGTCTGCTGACTGAGGTAGTCTACTTCCCACTTTTCCAACCCTGGTATCTATATGGCAGGAAGATTCTGAAAGTAATATTCTGCCCATAGAAGAATTATTTCTGCCTCCATCCAAGTTGCCTTGCTCTTGATTCCCCTCTGATGACTGATGTACACTACAGCCTTAGTGTTGTACAATTGAATTTGAATCGGTAGGCCCTTCAAGAGGGTCATCCATGTTAATAGAGTTGAATATGGATCTCAGCTCTAAAATATTGATTGTAGACAAGTTTTGCTGTCTAACCAGCTACCCTGAACTAAATGATGGGCACATACTTCTCCCCAGCTGTAAAGACTGGTATATGTTGTTACCACTTTCCAGCTGGGAATTGACAGAGAATGTCCCTTGCACCGGATTTTGGTGTACTAGTCACCACTTAAGTGATCGTCTGTTATTTTTTTTTTATATAGATATTTCTTCCAGTATCTTAGTAGTTTCAATTGTAGAGAACATAAATGGGATTCTGCATACTGAACTGTTTCTGTTGTCAATCTCATAGTTCCCATTATTATTATCATTATTCTTTATTCATATAGAGCCAACTTATTCCACAGCACTGGCTCATACATTCACTGACTGGTAGATGACTCTGTCTCAAAAGATGTTTCACTTTTGTTTGTACATCCCTTTGATTACATGTAGTTAGAAATATCTTCATGAGATCTCTATCGAACACTAGACCCATGAAGGTTGTCCTCTGAGAAGAACTCAGTTGTTTTTATAGGATGATTAGTCAACCATTTTGTTTTATGCATATATTTTTTTGAAGAAGAGGTGATGACTGATCTTTGATTAACAGGTTGTCTAAATAAGGAGTCATGATAACTCCCAGAGTCCGCAAATGGGCTATGATTGAGGCCATATATTTTGTGAAGATTCTTGGTGCTCTAGCAAGATCAAAGGGAAGGGCTATAAACTGATAGTGTTAGTTCTGAAATGCAAATCTTAGAAAATAGTAATGTTTTAGCTTAATGGGTACATGTAAATAAGCTTAATTTATGACTAATAATGTCAGTCAATCTTACATTTGAAATTATGAAGACACTGGAATCATAGCCCTTGAAATGTTGAGGTTTTCTTGGTACTGGCATATTTATTACTTGCCTTTATTATTATTTGCCATTTCTTTCATTTGAAGGGACTCTGAACATGTATAAGTTTGTTGGTGGCATGGTTTTGAAGACATTCTGTACTCTCTGTCTGATATGGTTATTCTCTACTGATGACTACAATGTTGGAGCCTTCCCACAGTAGAAGTCTCTAATTCGCCACCTTCATGTGGAAGATGGCTTATTTTCTTGGGATTTGTTTGTTGCTTTTTTATGAATCCATACATATTATGGTTTATCTACCATACAAAAGGAACAATCAGGATTAGAATGTACTGCTTGTCTCAGAAAGGGTCTATAATTCCTAATACTGGGAAACTGAGGTCCCGGTTTCTTAAAATAAAATTCATTTGGATGTTTTGGGGATGTAGAGTACTTTTACCTCTTGTGGCTTTACTAGCTATTTTATCTAGTTTTGCTCTAAAGAGTCAAGATCCTTTGAATAGTAATGCTACCATAGATTTATTTGAAGCTGGATCAGCATTCAACACTTAAAGCCAAAATGTTTTTCTTGATGCCACTGTAGTAGTCAAGCACTTTGCTGTCATTTTTGCTATCGCAAAAGCTGCCTCACAACTGTATATTGTATGATCTTGAAGAAGGCTTATGATAGACAATATGTCTTCTTTGTAATTTTCTTCTTATAGTATTTTATAAGATATTCTATACATAAGTTATTCCATAGCTGTACATGACCAAGCTTATAATTGTCTCTTGAGGATAATAATCTACTTAAAGAGATAGTAATGTTTCACAAAAACAGCAGCTCCAATTAATCTTCATAGTATTTGGGCCAAAGTGAGTGCTATTTCAATACTGTAAGAGTTGTAGTTCAAGAGTAATTGAGTGATGAAGTGTCCCCCTCCTGCCCCTTTTACCTAGTGTAAACCACCTTCCCTCAGATGTGGAATCTGGTCTCTTGACCAGACAGATAACAGCAAGGGACAATCTTCTTACTGTGAGAGCAATGAAAGTCCTGCCCCCATTGATAGGTTTTTCGGGTTTTTCCCTTATGTTAATTGAAGATTGCCCCTCTCTGCAATCCACTTGGACAGCACCCTGCTGCTCTGAGCGGAGTAGTGTTACATCAGTAAAAGGGTCTGGACAGATATACTTTTTCATTCAATTATTCTTGAACTACAACTCTGACAGCATTGAAATAACACTCTCCATGGCCCAAATACAAAAAATGCATTTTATCTAGTTTTGCTCTAAAGAGTCAAGATCCTTTGAATAGTAATGCTACCATAGATTTATTTGAAGCTGGATCAGCATTCAACACTTAAAGCCAAAATGTTTTTCTTGATGCCACTGTAGTAGTCAAGCACTTTGCTGTCATTTTTGCTATCGCAAAAGCTGCCTCACAACTGTATATTGTATGATCTTGAAGAAGGCTTATGATAGACAATATGTCTTCTTTGTAATTTTCTTCTTATAGTATTTTATAAGATATTCTATACATAAGTTATTCCATAGCTGTACATGACCAAGCTTATAATTGTCTCTTGAGGATAATAATCTACTTAAAGAGATAGTAATGTTTCACAAAAACAGCAGCTCCAATTAATCTTCATAGTATTTGGGCCAAAGTGAGTGCTATTTCAATACTGTAAGAGTTGTAGTTCAAGAGTAATTGAGTGATGAAGTGTCCCCCTCCTGCCCCTTTTACCTAGTGTAAACCACCTTCCCTCAGATGTGGAATCTGGTCTCTTGACCAGACAGATAACAGCAAGGGACAATCTTCTTACTGTGAGAGCAATGAAAGTCCTGCCCCCATTGATAGGTTTTTCGGGTTTTTCCCTTATGTTAATTGAAGATTGCCCCTCTCTGCAATCCACTTGGACAGCACCCTGCTGCTCTGAGCTGAGTAGTGTTACATCAGTAAAAGGGTCTGGACAGATATACTTTTTCATTCAATTATTCTTGAACTACAACTCTGACAGCATTGAAATAACACTCTCCATGGCCCAAATACAAAAAATTGTTTACGATTCCCTCTAAATCCTCTAGACTGAGAGTCATTATTAAAATGTTTTCTAAGTATGTTTACCACTCCTACCAGAATAATAGCAAACAAATACCCCTGTCATACTTAATATTAGACTCTACTGATTGTAGTGCCTTCAAGAGACAATGCCCTTACATATTGTGTATATACCACTCCAATTAAATCCATTTTATCTTATCATTGTTTCAACTTTCACCCTATTCCCACAGATGAGGGATATTAGTATATTTGTATATTTTGTCCTCTATATCCCTAGTCCATATGGAACTGAGATATAGAGAGACAGAGACAGGACCTACTAGTCTTCTTAGAGCTATCCAAACCAAGTTGGGGCTACTATATACTCTAAAGACTAATATATCAAAATTAATACTGATTAATTGTTTAAAACAAATAATGCAAAATAATATAAATTAAGTAACTGAAATACATATTCCCTTAAGGTAATGGCCCAGACCTCTCGTGTTCACTTAAAAAACTACTATTAGTCTCATGGTCATGGAGGTATAGAGCACTGAGACTGGATTGCACTGCCTTCTGATGGAGGAGCTCGATACCCCAAGGCTCTTGCATCCCTCAATGATATAAGGGAAATAGTGATTATGATAGAGTTTATTGGACAACCAGAACCAGAACAACATCATTTGGTAGAGTTCTTTGTAAGAAGGTATTACCAGAAAGAGACACAGACATACTCAAATATGTATCCACTAACCAATGATTTAGTCAAACAAAGAATGCATGTGTCACTCAGAAGTAGATCTCATTTGCTTGAGTGAAACTTTGGCTAATGGAACTGCCTTGCACAATACATTGCTGTCTTTTATTTACATCATATATGCCTGAGCCTTCCTGATATTATTTGGCTTTTCCTGACCTTGGTTGTTGTAGTTTACCTGGCACACCCCCATCCACATTGCAAGTAAGGTAAACCAAGTTTTGGACTTCAGATATAGGGGCTGCTAATATACTAATGCAATTCAACACTCAAACAAGAGCATGAACAGACTTTTCTTTTTTACCTTTTCCTGCCTAATGCCTATTTACTAAGCTTGCACCAAGGAGTAGGAAGTGATAATTCCGAGGTGTTCTGTTCCTCCGACCCTTGTTTCTCAACATATTCTTTTAAGGTGCAGAAGTAATCAGTATAAAATGTTCGCTTTGTCATGTGCATGATTGTGGCGTATTTGCATTGTAATGCGCTAAAACATTGGTAGATACCGGCTTACTACTGAAATGTCACGTTCTATTTGGCAGCCATCAAAAGGGCGATATAGTAATGTTGCATGCATCAAGAGGGTGACATCAGAATGTTACACACTTGATGGTCGCCTTGCAATGGTCGTTAAATAGAGGGTGGCATTTCAGTCTTTGTCTTCCTCAATTGTTCTGTCTGCCTCTGATTATGGCAGCTCATACCTCCCCTCCTCTAGCCTGGAGCCTCCTCTAAGTATGTGCCAATCACAGAAGTAGAACCTGCTTCTCCAATATTTTTCAGTGGGTCCATATACAAGTATTAACCCTTAAGCTACCCCTTAGCTACATGACTGTGCAGGGCAACGCTTAACCCCTTGACTGCCAGAGAGGTATCCAATGCATTGCATTGCAATGATTTGGATACCTCTCTGGCAACCAAAGGATTACGTGTGTGACAGCAGATCAGCACAAACTGAGAAGAGGTTTAAAGCTGAAGGAGGACAGTCTTAATCCTGGGGAGATATGAGTTATGTTGTTACTATAACCTTATACAACATGAAACATCAACAATGAGGATACGGTTGATCCACATAACTTAGAGGCACTTATTAAAGCGCCCATTTCTGAATTGAGATAGAACAGCTGATATGTACGGTGGAAAGTGGAGGAAATGCTGCATCTCTCTGCTGACAAAGTCCGCACATGGCAACCTTTAAGAGGGGGACGACATTCTGATGTGATGACATCTTAGTAGGATACCATAAATATCCAGTGCCTTGCAATATATTTATTTATTTTTTTTAATCAGCCAAGTACTGAATAATTTAAAACTCTTTGAGTGTCAGCGAGGTACACAACAAATTGCATTTTGCAACTTGCAAGGGTTAACTGCAATATAAAAAACAAATAAACTAGAGAAACTAAACAAGAAACAATTAATCTCCTTCTCAGACAGACAATGTTTATTCCTTTCTGAAAAAAATATTTAAAGAGACATCAATGAACCCATGCATGCCTTTAGTAAAAGTTATCACCACACCATTAAAATGTAATCAGAGTCAACATAAGTGTTTATTTATATCCAGTATCATTTGAAGAGGATAATGAAAACATTAAAGGATTCATTGAAATGTATACTGAATTCATGAATGATATTAAACAATGCTCATCTGTTTGATGCATATAATTGACTTTTTACTAGCATTCCTGGTGAGGTAAAACTGAATCATAAATTTATTTTTAATAATAAGAACTATAAAAATAAAATATATCTCTAAATAGCTGAACAGCAGGTACTGTATCTGTTACAATTCATTTTCTATATCTTCATACCCCACAAATATATACATAAGTATACCACATTATGCAAACACATTTAGCTCTCCAGTGCCAAAACATCTTCTTCTAAGATCCTTATTTTCAAAATATACATAAAAACATAGAATTTGACAGCAGATAAGTCCCATTCGGCTCATCTAGTCTAAATGTTTTTCCCATGGTAAAAACTAGGGATGGGCGAAAGTTGTCGCCGTGTTCCAGCGAGAAATGTCATGAAAACCACGTTGTTATCCGCTTTAAAACTAGTGGTTAAAATTTTTGCATCTTTCGCCCATTGGCAAAAATTTTTAATAGTTTTTTCAATGGCTAGAAAGTTTCTGCCTATTCATTTACGTTGTTTTCGCACTTCCTCTATAAAAACCTGACGTTTTCGCTGAAGGCAGACACAATAGAAGCAGCTGCAGGGCGAGATAGATGTGCTGTGCTGTTCTGCTGTGATATATTGGAAAAATTGAGGCAGGATAGGCTAATAGTGACTCCTATCACTATGAGCAGCAAAAGGAGGAACTGGCAGGACCCTTATTATATGTCCACTGAGTCTGAGGAGGAGGAAGTGACTAGCAGTACTGAACCAATGCTGTCCAGTCCCCCTAAATCACCCCAAGGGATCTTTGGGAATTTAATGGGAATGGAGGGAGAAAAGAGAATGGGAAAGAAGGGAGAAATGGGTAGTACTAGTGAGTGCAGGACAGGTCAGCTGCCTGTGCCTGCTGCAAGAAATGCTGCCCCTGCTGCCAGTGCCACCATTGCTGTTCCTGCAGCCAACAGTGTTGTACCTGCTACTAGACTTGTGCACGGGCAAAATTTTCGGTAAAATTTGAATTCGGACGAATTTTTTTTTTTCTAATTCAAATGATCCTAATTTCGGACCGGGCCTATTCGATTCGGACGAAATTCTGATCCATTCCGAATTATTCAGCCGAATTTAACATGTGTTAAATTATAGTAGTGCGCCTCCGTGCACGCTGCTATCATTATTTGCAGACAGGGTGTGCATTTAGAAAAAGATCCATCCTAAAAACGGACATTGTCGTACATTGAAAGTCTGTGCATGTCACCTCTACTCTAGCATGGGATGCCAGTCACAATGCAAACGTCGAACATCGAAAACCCATGCCTGTGATTCAATTTAGCATGTTCGAACATCGAAACCCCATGCCTGTCCTTCAATATAGCATATGTACGAACATCGAAACCTCATGCCTGTCATTCAATTTAGCATATGCTCGACATCGAAAACCCATGCCTGTCATATCCTACTCAACATAAGTGGTCGACTCGAACATGGACAAACTACATGTCACATTCTATGTTAGTACATGGGTAAAGATTAAGGTTTCATTTTCTGGTACCAGCCTCCTACCCTACTGTCCCTCTTTAGTACCCAAATTCCTCTCTCTCGTTTTCCTATCCTGATTTCCCCTCATATCAGATAACTCTATGTGTATATACATTGTAGAGTTTCATACTACATCAAGAATAAACATCAATGATTGTAATTAGTGATGAGCGAGCACCCCAATGCTCGGATGTTCGGGTGCTCTGACCGAGCACCCCCTGAGGCTCGAGTGCTCGGCCGAGCACCCGAGCCCCATTGAAGTCAATGGGAGGACTCGAGCATTACACCAGGCACCCCCTGCTCTGATGAGGGGAGGGTGCCTGGTCCATAGGAAAAGGGCAGAAAAAGATGGAAACACTACAGAAATGGTTCAGGGACAGCATAGGGAGGATGTCTGGATGCACCTTGGACTCCAACATCGCTGCTGGGAACGATCTTTCGCCCGTAGTACGCCATTTTTACAGACTGACCGTAAAACACACAAAAAGGAAAATAAAAACGACTTTAGGCGAAAAATTGTTACCAAACAGTATTTGCTGTATATTTACTTGTATATCATCTGCAAATTCTCCCAAAAATGTCATCGATTTTCTGAAGTGAGGCCATGATTAAGAGGGAAACGTGCGCAGAGGCAAATTATCCCAAAAATTTCCTTGATTTTCAGAACTGAGGCCATGATTAAGAGGGAAACGTGCGCTGAGCTGACCATCTAAAACATTATGGGTGAGGGTCTGCTGCAGAGCTGACCATCCTAAACATTATATGCGAAGGCCCGCTAGTGAGCTGACGCTATAAAACATTATATGAGAGGGCCCGCTAGAGAGCTGACCCAATAAAACATTATATGAGAAGGCCCGCTGGTGAGCTGACCTATATAAAAATTGGCAAACAGGGCCCGCTGGTGAGCTGGCCCTATATAAAAATTATATCACAGGGCCCGCTGGTGAGCTGGCCCTATATAAAAATTATATCCCAGGGCACGCTGGTGAGCTGGCCCTATATAAAAATTATATCCCAGGGCATATGGAAGAGGAGGAGGAGGATGAGAACATTAAGAGTCAACCATATACCCGTTTTTTGGGTGGAAGGGGTGAATGGGAATACAGAGTATTCCCATCATTGTAAATAACATATATAAAGTGAGTTTATGTTCCCCCGGGGCTTTCCTCCAGTGGAGTGGAGAAGTCAGGGGAAATCCAGGCCTTGTTCATTTTTATAAGTGTCAACCTATCAGCATTGTCGGTGGAAAGGCGGATACGCTTATCTGTTATGATGCCACCAGCAGCACTAAATACCCGCTCAGACAGAACGCTGGCGGCAGGGCAGGCCAGCACCTCCAAGGCGTAGAGTGCCAGTTCATACCACGTGTCCAGCTTGGACACCCAGTAGTTGTAAGGCACAGAGGGATCATTGAGGACGCTGACACGGTCTGCTACGTACTCCTTCACCATCTTCCAAAACTTTTCCCTCCTTGTGACACTAGGCTGCGCATCAGGGTGAGGGTGCTGGCGGGGTGTCATGAAGGTGTCCCACGCCTTGGAGAGTGTTGCCCTGCCTTTGTCGGAACTGCTGTGTGCTCCCCTTTTCTCCCCTTCTCGGTTGGCCAAGGTAGCACGTACTCTGCCGCCAGCGTTGTCAGATGGAAAATTTTGGAGCAATTTTTCAACAAGAACCTTCTGGTATTGCACCATTTTGCTTGTCCTCTCCACCGGAGGAATGAGAGATGAGAAATTCTCTTTGTAGCGGGGGTCCAGAAGGGTGAACACCCAGTAATCCGTGTTGTCTAAAATGCGTACAACGCGTGGGTCACGGGAAAGGCAGCCTAACATAAAGTCAGCCATGTGTGCCAGAGTACCAACAGTCAAGATTTCGCTGTCCTCACCAGGAGGCTGACTCTCAATATCCTCATCCTCTTCCTCCTCTTCTGCCCACCCACGCTGAAGAGATGGAACTAAAGTTCCATGGCTACCCTCTGTAGCGGAGGCAACCGTGTCTTCCTCCTCCTCCTCCTCCTCCTCCTCCTCCTCCGCCTCCTCCAATTGTCGCTGAGAAGACGAAGTGAGGGTGCTCTGGCTATCACCTTGTGTAAGCTCTTCCTCCCCCATTTCCACCTCTTCCACATGCAAAGCGTCGGTTTTAATTGTGAGCAGCGAGCGTTTCAGTAGACACAGAAGTGGGATGGTTACACTGATAATAGCGTTATCGCCGCTCACCATCTGTGTCGATTCCTCAAAATTGCGTAAAACCTCGCAGAGGTCTGACATCCATTCCCACTCCTCACTTCTGATTACAGGAAGTTGAACGGAGAGGCGACGACCGTGTAACAGCTGGTACTCCACTACTGCCCTCTGCTGCTCACAAAGCCGGGCCAACATGTGGAAGGTGGAGTTCCAGCGCGTGCTCACGTCACACAGCAGCCGGTGAGCTGGCAATTGTAAGCGCTGCTGCAGCTTCAACAGGCCGGCCGAAGCTGTAGATGACTTACGGAAATGTGCACACACGCGGCGCACCTTGGTCAAGAGATCATGCACATTGGGGTAGGTTTTTAGAAATCGCTGCACCACTAAATTAAATACATGCGCTAGGCATGGTACGTGTGTGAGCTTGCCGAGCTCCAAAGCCGCCACCAAGTTACGCCCATTATCACACACAACCATGCCTGCTTGCAGGTTGAGTGGCGAGAGCCACTGCTCGGTCTGGTGACTAATCCCCTGCAACAGCTCTGAGGCCGTGTGCTGTTTGTCCCCAAGGCAGATCAGCTTCAGCACGGCCTGTTGACGCTTCCCCACTGCAGTGCTACACTGCTTCCAGCTACTGGCTGATGGGGGAGTGGCGGTGTGTGTAGAGAATTCGGAGGTGGAAACGGAGGAGGAGGAGCCAATAACGTAGGTGCTGGTGGAAACCCTGATGGAGGTAGGGCCCGCAATCCTCGGCGTGGGTAGCACCCGTGCCATCCCAGGGTCCGAGTCGCTCCCAGCCTCCACGACATTCACCCAGTGTGCCGTCAGGGAAATGTAGCGTCCCTGGCCACAAGCACTTGTCCATGTGTCAGTCGTTAAGTGGACCTTCCCAGTAACTGCGTTGGTCAGGGCACGGGTGATGTTACGGGACACATGGTGGTGTAATGCGGGGATGGCACACCGGGAAAAGTAGTGGCGGCTGGGGACCGCGTACCGAGGGACAGCTGCTGCCATCAGGCTGCGGAAGGACTCAGTGTCCACAAGCCTAAATGGCAGCATTTCGATGGCCAGTAATTTTGAAAGGTGTGAGGTTAGTGCTATGGCCTGTGGGTGGGTGGCTGGGTATTTTCTCTTGCGCTCAAATGCCTGGGGTAACGACATTTGGACGCTGTGCTGGGACAGGGAAGTGGATGTGGTCGCTGATGGTGCTTCAGATGCTACAGGTGCAGGGCGGGAGGTATGCGGGCCTGCGCCTTAGACAGGCGATTGGCCGGCACCGAAAACAGGGGAAGAGGAGGCAGTGGTGTGGCCTGCAGACACAGATGGGCGATCCAGGCGTTCCTCCCACTTACTACGGTGCTTGGATGCCATGTGTCGGATCATGCTGGTGGTGGTGAGGTTTCTAGTGTTCATGCCTCGGCTCATTCTGGTGTGGCACAGGTTGCAAACTACAAATCTTTTGTCGTCCGCACTTTCCTTAAAAAAACGCCATACCGCGGAACACCTACCCCTTGGCAAGGTAGATTTACGCAAGGGGGTGCTCCGTGGAACATTTGCGGGCCGGTTTGGTGCGGTCCGCCTTCTTTCTGTAGCCACACCACTGCCTCTTCCAGCCTGTTGCGGTGCTGCAGATGGCTCACCCTCAGGACTGCTGTCATCGCTCGGCTCTACACCTTCCCAGGTGGGGTCAGTCACCTCATCGTCCACCAAGTCCTCCTCCACTTCCTCACTCTGATCATCCTCCTCAAGTCTTGATCCCACCACATACTCGGTCATTGACAACTGTATAACATTCTCCTCAACAAGGTCTTGAGAAGGAAATAGTGGTTGATTTAATGGCAACTGTGTCTCATCATCATCATCATCATCCACTACTTCCTTTGACCTTAAATGCCGTTCACATCTGTCATCTTCTTGTGATTGGGTAGCCTCTAGAGGTTGTGAATCAGGGCACAAGATGTCATGTTCCTCTGCAAGCGTGCTTGGAGAGAGGGTCAAATGAAGGATTGGTGATGAGACGAGCTCATCACTATATCCCAGTGTGGGATCACTTCTTTGACCAGACCGTGTATGGTGGGAGGAAGGATGATCAGAGTGAGGATTATGTTGACCAGACTCTTGGCTACTGAGAGTGGACTTGGTGGAAGACAGGGTGGTGCTTAACCGACTGGAAGCAGTATCAGCTGTCATCCAACCGACCACCTGTTCGCACTGGTCGGACCTCGAGAGTGATGTCCTGCGACGCCCTGTGAAATCAGACATGAAGCTAGGTATGGTGGATGTCTTTCTTTCTTGTGCTCTGGCACCAGGCACAGTTTCTCCGCGTCCTGACCCGCGCCCTGAACTTTCAGGATCACGTCCACTTCCCCGTCCCTTTTTACCCGCCTTCTTCATCTTACACGATATATATGACTTTAATATATATGAGTTTGAAAACTTAACAGTATTTCTTACTATTCTGCAACTCTGCAGAGTACACAGAATAGGCTGCTAAACTGCGGTGACACACACTGAATGGAATAAGTGACTTTAATATTTGAGTTTGAAAAATTAACAGTATTTCTTACTATTCTGCAACTCTGCAGAGTACACAGAATAGGCTGTTAAACGGCGTTGAAACACACTGAATGGAATATGTGACTTTAATATTTGAGTTTGAAAACTTAACAGTATTTCTTATAATTCTGGAACTGTACAGAGTACACAGAATAGGCTGTTAAACGGCGGTGAAAGACACTGAATGGAATATGTGACTTTAATATTTGAGTTTGAAAACTTAACAGTATTTCTTATAATTCTGCAACTGTACAGAGTACACAGAATAGGCTGTTAAACGGCGGTGAAAGACACTGAATGGAATATGTGACTTTAATATTTGAGTTTGAAAACTTAACAGTATTTCTTATAATTCTGCAACTCTGCAGAGTACACAGAATAGGCTGTTAAACGGCGGTGAAAGACACTGAATGGAATATGTGACTTTGATATTTGAGTTTGAAAAATTAACAGTATTTCTTACTATTCTGCAACTCTGCAGAGTACACAGAATAGGCTGTTAAACGGCGTTGAAACACACTGAATGGAATATGTGACTTTAATATTTGAGTTTGAAAACTTAACAGTATTTCTTATAATTCTGCAACTGTACAGAGTACACAGAATAGGCTGTTAAACGGCGGTGAAAGACACTGAATGGAATATGTGACTTTAATATTTGAGTTTGAAAACTTAACAGTATTTCTTATAATTCTGCAACTCTGCAGAGTACACAGAATAGGCTGTTAAACGGCGGTGAAAGACACTGAATGGAATATGTGACTTTAATATTTGAGTTTGAAAACTTAACAGTATTTCTTATAATTCTGCAACTCTGCAGAGTACACAGAATAGGCTGTTAAACGGCGGTGAAAGACACTGAATGGAATATGTGACTTTGATATTTTAGTTTGAAGACTTAACAGTATTTCTTCCTATTCTGCAACTCTGCACAGTACACAGAATGTGCTGCTAAACTGCGGCGAAGCACACTGAATGGAATATGTGACTTTGATATTTGAGTTTGAAGACTTAACAGTATTTCTTCCTATTCTGCAACTCTGCACAGTACACAGAATGTGCTGCTACACTGCGGCGAAGCACACTGAATGGAATATGTGACTTTGATATTTTAGTTTGAAGACTTAACAGTATTTCTTCCTATTCTGCAACTCTGCACAGTACACAGAATGTGCTGCTAAACTGCGGCGAAGCACACTGAATGGAATATGTGACTTTGATATTTGAGTTTGAAGACTTAACAGTATTTCTTCCTATTCTGCAACTCTGCACAGTACACAGAATGTGCTGCTAAACTGCGGCGAAGCACACTGAATGGAATATGTGACTTTGATATTTTAGTTTGAAGACTTAACAGTATTTCTTCCTATTCTGCAACTCTGCACAGTACTCAGAATGTGCTGCTAAACTGCGGCGACGCACACTGAATGGAATACGTGACTTTGATATTTTAGTTTGAAGACTTAACAGAATGTGCTCTAATCTGCAACTTTGCACACTAAACAGAATGTGCTCTAATCTGCAACTTTGCACACTAAACAGAATGTGCTCTAATCTGCAACTTTGCACACTAAACAGAATGTGCTCTAATCTGCAACTGTGCACACTAAACAGAATGTGCTCTAATCTGCAACTTTGCACACTAAACAGAATATATATATTTTTTTTTTTTTTTTTTTTGTTTTTTTCCCCCCACACCAAATAACCTGCTGCCCCCACACACAGTAGTCCTAAAAAGGACTTTTGGTTCTTTTTTTTTCACAATTTTTGTTTTTTTCCTCCCTACACTGCCTTTCCCTTCCTATCCTCAGCTCTCCCTGGCTCAGACTGAGCCGAACTCGCTGGTCAGGTGCTATACAGCACCTGACCACGGGTTCTGGCCAGCCAATCAGTGTAATGCCAGCAGCCAACATGGCTGCTGGCATTACACCGATGTCAGAGCCTCCCTGCACGTTTATTGGCTGCGCAGCAGCCGCAAAACGTGCGGGGAGGAGACCCGAACATGGCGGGCGAGCACATGCGGTACTCGTACGAGTACCGCCATGTGCCGAGCAGAGCGATGCTCGAGCCGATCCGAGCATCGGCCGAGCATGCTCGCTCAACACTAATTGTAATGTGATAGATGTAATGTGTTAAAAAGAAAAATTGAGACATTCTGCTGTGAACAAACTGCAACACAGGAGAGAAATAAAAAAAAATGCTTGACATCTATACTGAAGAGGGGTCCACAGCATTGTCTTAGTATAGCAATATCACCGTTTTCCATGAGTGTGCAATACAGGGCTCTACGGTAATTGCTGGGCATTTCCCAATGTCATAATCAGGGGATGATGGGAGTTGTATTCTAACTACTGTTAGGAAACACATAAGTGATGCACATTCATCTCCCACCTAGAAATTATTTACACACGAGGCAACTCCCCCAAGTAATACCTAGCCCCTTTCCAAGTGAAAGGACTTCCAGAAAGGCTTCAGATCTCTTAGTGACTCACCTTTTATTGCCAGTCAGCGGGACCCGGAGAGTAGGAGGGGGTGATGCTATGGCTGCACGGCACGGTGCTCTTAGTTGGTCACTTGTCGCAATGTTGAAGCTCAGGAAGATCAGCTGCCTGTGCCTTTTGCTACTGCTGCTAGTCTGCCTTCTTCTTCAGGTCAAAAGAAAATGACAAGTGTGACATTAGGGGACCCTCTGTTACATTGCTCATCACCTCCTTCAAGCAACAAAGAGATGTCTGGAATAGAGAGGCAGCAGCAACAACAGCTTGTAGGGACTAGTGGTGGTGATGATGATGCTGGAAAAGCTGGGGTGGAATAGACATTGATTGCCTTTTTAGCAGAAACTGAGAATGAATGGGAGACAGAAATGAGGGTGGGCATAACCACCACCACTAGCAATGACATTTTAGAATTAGAGGAATTTGCAACTGCTCTAATTCCTTCTGATATTGAGGTGCAAGGACATCAGGATGCTGAGGGGCAGGCTACTGTGCCACAGACCACCGTGGACACAGTGGGAATGGGGCCAACAAGTGATGCGGGACTAGGACAAGTTCCACTTCCAACAGTAGCAATACTCCTGATTCTAGTTGCAGTGCTGAATCTGAGGCAGTAGCAGCAACAGCAGCAACATTATCTGCTGCCACAAACAATGAAGGGGAATGTGAAGGCCATTCTTCTCCATCTGTTCCCTTCCCCCTGAAGTCATCATGGGTGTGGGACTATTTTTCTCTTGGGGCAGGCACAGTGCAGTCATCAGCAACAGCACTGTGCACAATTTGTGACAAGTCAGTGAAAAGAGGAAAGGAGGGAAAACACATTGGCACAAGCGCCCTGATATCACACATGAAACACAGACACCATGACATTTACTCCAAACATGTTAAAGACAAACACCCACCACAGAAATCAATCACTGCTTTTGCTGTCCCTGACTCTCCAGAAAGGCATCAAGAGGCGAGGTGGAGATCAAATTGGAGGAGGAATAGAACAACCCAGGCAGAGACTGGAAGTTCCATGAGGAGTGAAACAACTAGCTTGCCATCACCTTCTAGGGTAACTACATCTTCTGCCAATTCACCTCGTTCATTACCTCCCCCAACAAATGATAGCCACTCTGTTGATGTTAGGATGTGGCAGTTCGTCTCTACACATTGCACACTGTGTGGTGCACTGACCCCACACACAAGTGTGGTGGAAGAGAATCAAAATCAGTGCATCAAGCGGAATCTGAGGAGATTCCATCCTGCAGAAAATGCTAAGATGGTGGCAGGGAGGGCTCATCATTACTATTGAACGATCAGCAAGTTGTCATGTCCTTAGCAGGTCTGGGCAAGGGGTATAGTGACAGCGGCAGTACTTGGTTTCAGTTGTCATGGTGTTTGGATACAATTGTGCCCCCCCACACAAACACTGTACACAATGCAGTTGCTGATGAGACCAGCTGTTCCTGCTCTCAAGGGAAAAAATATATTCTAATAACAACACACCTATAATGATTTTGGAGGAGGGGCAGGTGGAGAAGATTTAATGGCTAACTTGTTCTTTTCTCCACATATACTGGGGGCTACTTATTCTTGTGCTACTGCCTCAGGTGCATCACTGGAGCCAGTCGTGGCAAGTGGAACCTTCATCATTAGTGATGAGCGAGCACCCCAATGCTCGGGTGTTCGGGTGCTCTGACCGAGCGCCCCCGGAGGCTCGAGTGCTCGGCCAAGCACCCGAGCCCCATTGAAGTCAATGGGAGGACTCGAGCATTACACCAGGCACCCCCTGCTCTGATGAGGGGAGGGTGCCTGGTCCATAGGAAAAGGGCAGAAAATGATGGAAACACCACAGAAATGGTTCAGGGATAGCATAGGGAGGATGTCTGGATGCATCTTGGACTCCAACATCGCTGCTGGGAACGATCTTTCGCCCGTAGTACGCCATTTTTACAGACTGACCGTAAAACACACAAAAAGGAAGATAAAAACGACTTTAGGCGAAAAATTGTTACCAAACAGTATTTGCTGTATATTTACTTGTATATCATCTGTAAATTCTCCCAAAAATTTCCTCGATTTTTCTGAACTGAGGCCATGATTAAGAGGGAAACGTGCGCAGAGGCAAATTCTCCCAAAAATTTCCTCGATTTTTCTGAACTGAGGCCATGATTAAGAGGGAAACGTGCGCAGAGGCAAATTCTCCCAAAAATTTCCTCGATTTTTCTGAACTGAGGCCATGATTAAGAGGGGAAACGTGCGCAGAGGCAAATTCTCCCAAAAATTTCCTTGATTTTTCTGAACTGAGGCCATGATTAAGAGGGAAACGTGCGCAAAGGCAAATTCTCCCAAAAATTTCCTCGATTTTTCTGAACTGGGGCCATGATTAAGAGGGAAACGTGCGCTGAGCCGACCATCTAAAACATTATGGGTGAGGGTCTGCTGCGGAGCTGACCATCCTAAACATTATATGCGAAGGCCCGCTAGTGAGCTGATGCTATAAAACATTATATGAGAGGGCCCGCTAGAGAGCTGACCCAATAAAACATTATATGCGAAGGCCCGCTGGTGAGCTGACCTATACAAAAATTGTCAAACTGCGCCCGCTGGTGAGCTGGCCCTATATAAAAATTATATCACTGGGCCAGCTGGTGAGCTGGCCCTATATAAAAATTATATCACTGGGCATATGGAAGAGAGTCAACCATATACCCGTTTTTTGGGTGGAAGGGGTGAATGGGAATACAGAGTATTCCCATCATTGTAAATAACATATATAAAGTGAGTTTATGTTCCCCCGGGGCTTTCCTCCAGTGGAGTGGAGAAGTCAGGGGAAATCCAGGCCTTGTTCATTTTTATAAGTGTCAACCTATCAGCATTTTCGGTGGAAAGGCGGATACGCTTATCTGTTATGATGCCACCAGCAGCACTAAATACCCGCTCAGACAGAACGCTGGCGGCAGGGCAGGCCAGCACCTCCAAGGCGTAGAGTGCCAGTTCATACCACGTGTCCAGCTTGGACACCCAGTAGTTGTAAGGCACAGAGGGATCATTGAGGACGCTGACACGGTCTGCTACGTACTCCTTCACCATCTTCCAAAACTTTTCCCTCCTTGTGACACTAGGCTGCGCATCAGGGTGAGGGTGCTGGCGGGGTGTCATGAAGGTGTCCCACGCCTTGGAGAGTGTTGCCCTGCCTTTGTCGGAACTGCTGTGTGCTCCCCTTTTCTCCCCTTCTCGGTTGGCCAAGGTAGCACGTACTCTGCCGCCAGTGTTGTCAGATGGAAAATTTTGGAGCAATTTTTCGACAAGAACCTTCTGGTATTGCACCATTTTGCTTGTCCTCTCCACCGGAGGAATGAGAGATGAGAAATTCTCTTTGTAGCGGGGGTCCAGAAGGGTGAACACCCAGTAATCCGTGTTGTCTAAAATGCGTATAACGCGTGGGTCACGGGAAAGGCAGCCTTACATAAAGTCAGCCATGTGTGCCAGAGTACCAACAGGCAAGATTTCGCTGTCCTCACCAGGAGGATGACTCTCAATCTCCTCATCCTCTTCCTCCTCTTCTGCCCACCCACGCTGAAGAGATGGAACTAAAGTTCCATGGCTACCCTCTGTAGCGGAGTCTTCCTCCTCCTCCTCCTCCTCCTCCGCCTCCTCCAATTGTCGCTGAGAAGACGAAGTGAGGGTGCTCTGGCTATCACCTTGTGTAAGCTCTTCCTCCCGCATTTCCACCTCTTCCACATGCAAAGCGTCGGTTTTAATTGTGAGCAGCGAGCGTTTCAGTAGACACAGAAGTGGGATGCTTACACTGATAATAGCGTTATCGCCGCTCACCATCTGTGTCGATTCCTCAAAATTGCATAAAACCTCACAGAGGTCTGACATCCATTCCCACTCCTCACTTCTGATTACAGGAAGTTGAACGGAGAGGCGACGACCGTGTAACAGCTGGTACTCCACTACTGCCCTCTGCTGCTCACAAAGCCGGGCCAACATGTGGAAGGTGGAGTTCCAGCGCGTGCTCACGTCACACAGCAGCCGGTGAGCTGGCAATTGTAAGCGCTGCTGCAGCTTCAACAGGCCGGCTGAAGCTGTTGATGACTTACGGAAATGTGCACACACGCGGCGCACCTTGGTCAAGAGATCATGCAAATTGGGGTAGGTTTTTAGAAATCGCTGAACCACTAAATTAAATACATGCGCTAGGCATGGTACGTGTGTGAGCTTGCCGAGCTCCAAAGCCGCCACCAAGTTACGCCCATTATCACACACAACCATGCCTGGTTGCAGGTTGAGTGGCGAGAGCCACTGCTCGGTCTGGTGACTAATCCCCTGCAACAGCTCTGAGGCCGTGTGCTGTTTGTCCCCAAGGCAGATCAGCTTCAGCACGGCCTGTTGACGCTTCCCCACTGCAGTGCTACACTGCTTCCAGCTACCGGCTGATGGGTGAGTGGCGCTGCGCGCAGAGAATTCGGAGGTGGAAACGGAGGAGGAGGGGCCAATAACGTAGGTGCTGGCGGAAACCCTGATGGAGGTAGGGCCCGCAATCCTCGGCGTGGGTAGCACCTGTGCCATCCCAGGGTCCGAGTCGCTCCCAGCCTCCACGACATTCACCCAGTGTGCCGTCAGGGAAATGTAGCGTCCCTGGCCACAAGCACTTGTCCATGTGTCAGTCGTTAAGTGGACCTTCCCAGTAACTGCGTTGGTCAGGGCACGGGTGATGTTACGGGACACATGGTGGTGTAAGGCGGGGACGGCACACCGGGAAAAGTAGTGGCGGCTGGGGACTGCGTACCGAGGGACAGCTGCTGCCATCAGGCTGCGGAAGGACTCAGTCTCCACAAGCCTAAATGGCAGCATTTCGATGGCCAGTAATTTGGAAAGGTGTGAGGTTAGTGCTATGGCCTGTGGGTGGGTGGCTGGGTATTTTCGCTTGCGCTCAAATGCCTGGGGTAACGACATTTGGACGCTGCGCTGGGACAGGGAAGTGGATGTGGTCGCTGATGGTGCTTCAGATGGTACAGGTGCAGGGCGGGAGGTATGCGGGCCTGCGCCTTCGACAGGCGATTGGCCGGCACCGAAAACAGGGGAAGAGGAGGCAGTGGTGTGGCCTGCAGACACAGATTGGCGATCCGGGCATTCCTCCCACTTATTACGGTGCTTGGATGCCATGTGTCGGATCATGCTGGTGGTGGTGAGGTTTCTAGTGTTCATGCCTCGGCTCATTCTGGTGTTGCACAGGTTGCAAACTACAATTCTTTTGTCGTCCGCACTTTCCTTAAAAAAACGCCATACTGCGGAACACCTACCCCTTGGCAAGGGAGATTTACGCAAGGGGGTGCTCCGTGGAACATTTGCGGGCCGGTTTGGTGCGGTCCGCCTTCTTTCTGTAGCCACACCACTGCCTCTTCCAGCCTGTTGCGGTGCTGCAGATGGCTCACCCTCAGGACTGCTGTCATCGCTCGGCTCTACACCTTCCCAGGTGGGGTCAGTCACCTCATCGTCCACCAAGTCCTCCTCCACTTCCTCACTCTGATCATCCTCCTCATGTCTTGATCCCACCACATACTCAGTCATTGACAACTGTATATCATCCTCCTCATCAAGGTCTTGAGACAGTAATAGTGGTTGATTTAATGGCAACTGTGTCTCATCATCATCATCATCCACTTCCTTTGACCTTAAATGCCGTTCACCTCTGTCATCTTCTTGTGATTGGGTACCCTCTAGAGGTTGTGAATCAGGGCACAAGATGTCATGTTCCTCTGCAAGCGTGCTTGGAGAGAGGTTCAAATGAAGGATTGGTGATGAGACGAGCTCCTCACTATATCCCAGTGTGGGTTCACTTCTTTGACCAGATCCTCTATGGTGGGAGGAAGGATGATCAGGGTGAGGATTATGTTGACCAGACTCTTGGCTACTGAGAGTGGACTTGGTGGAAGACAGGGTGGTGCTTAACCGACTGGAAGCAGTTTCAGCTGACATCCAACCGACCACCTGTTCGCAGTGGTCGGACCTCGAGAGTGATGTCCTGCGACGCCCTGTAAACTGAGACATGAAGCTAGGTATGGTGGATGTCTTTCTGTCTTGTGCTCTGGCACCAGGCACAGTTTCTACGCGTCCTGACCCGCGCCCTGAACTATCAGGATCACGTCCACTTCCCCGTCCCTTTTTACCGGCCTTCTTCATATTACACGGAATATGTGCTGCAAATCTGCAACTTTGCACAGTAAACAGAATGTTCTTCTTAACTGCGGCTACGCACAGTGAATGGAATATGTGACTTTGATATTTTACAGTTTGCACAGTTAACAGAATGTTCTCCTAATATGCAACTTTGCACAGTAAACAGAATGTTCTTATTAACTGCGGCTACGCACAGTGAATGGAATATGTGACTTTGATATTTTACAGTTTGAACACTTAACAGAATGTTCTCCTAATCTGAAACTTTGCACACTAAAAAGAATGTGCTGCTAATCTGCAACTTTGCACACTGAACAGAATGTGCTCTAATCTGCAACTTTGCACACTAAACAGAATGTGCTGCTAATCTGCGGCTAGGCACAGTGAACAGAATATGTGAAGTTTTTTTTTTATATCTCTGCCCCCCCACACAAAATAAACTGCTGCCCCCACACACAGTAGTCCTAAAAAGGACTTTTGGGTCTTTTTTTTTTTTTTAAATAGCTTTTCTTCTCCCTACACTGACTTTCCCTTCCTATCCTCATCTCTCCCTGGCTAAGACTGAGCCGAACTCGCTGGTCATGTGCTATACAGCACCCGATCACGGGTTCTGGCCAGCCAATCAGTGTAATGCCAGCAGCCAACATGGCTGCTGGCATTACACTGATGTCAGAGCCTCCCTGTACGTTTATTGGCTGCGCAGCAGCGCGAAACGTGCGGGGAGGAGACCCGAACATGGCGGGCGAGCACATGCGGTACTCGTACGAGTACCGCCATGTGCCGAGCAGAGCGATGCTCGAGCCGAACCGAGCTTCGGCCGAGCATGCTCGCTCATCACTATTCATCATCCATCTTCCATGTTCCTGCTATTATTGATCCCATTCCCTTTCAGCTGCCTAATCATCCTGCTGCTTAAACAACTCAGAAGCAGCAGTACAAACAGCAGTTGCAACTCAGGACTCAGGAGGACATTTGAAGGAGGCCACTGGCCAATATGACCTGCTGGCATTAGGCCAGTAGGGCATTTTTATTTTTTTTTCTCAGGGCGTATGCTATTTTAAAAAAAACAAACAAAAAAAAACATAGACCTACAAAAAGTCTAAGTCCTACAAAGACCTCTACAAATCAAACAAATCATTTTCTACAAAATACAATATCAGTACTGTATCAGTTCACTCCAGTGGCAGCTTATGTCAGGGGGTTCCTGTCTCTATCACTTTACATACAAATTTCTTTTTTTTTTTAACTGCCCCCTAATAGCAGTCAGAAAATCCCCCACAACAAATTCCCTGTTCAAGTGATTCATTCATTCACCAACACGGGTACGCTCTTCATATCCCTTTATACCATGTCTTATGGTTTTTATTTTATTTTATTTAGGATTTATTTTTTATTAACTGCCCCCCAATCCCAGTAAACAACCCCATAAAAATCATCCCCTGTTCAACTGATTCTTTCCCCACACCCCACCAACACAGTACCCTCATGCCCCTTTTATATTATGCTTTTGGGAAATAAAATAATATTTGCTATGTGTTGTGTGTAGCTTCTATGTTCCCATTGATTTCAATGGAATGAGCTAGGTGAAAAAACGGTAAAAAAGTGGAAAATCTACACTTTTCGCAGGAAATTTTTCACCAATTTCAGTTTGAGGAGGAAATTTTCACCCATCCCTAGTAAAAACCTCAAACCTTATTTGGTCCTTGGTCTTGTCTTATGTTCAGGACAGCTTTATGCTTATACAATGCACACTTATATTCTGTCACTGTTTTAACTTAAACCACTTCTGCTGGTAGGCTATTCCACTTATCTACTACCCTCTCAGTGAACTAAAACTTTCTTACATTACATCTAAACCTGTGTCCATCTAGTTTTAGACTATGACCTCTTGTCCTAACATTTTTACCTCTTTTGAAATATACTTCCATTCTGCACTTTGTTCAATCCCTTCATAAATTTGAATGTTTCTATCATATCCCCTCTCTCTTAGAAAGTTATTCCGTGGTAAATTTCCTACACTGTAGAGGACCAATGCAAATTGCCAAAACTCTCATTCATATAAAATGTTTTTAACACCTTGAATGCTAGATGTCTCCAACAGATTACTTCTCAATATGTTGATTAACTGTAGCAATTAAAGGTTTAAAAGCCCCATTGATATCATAGACAATTTTTCCTGCCTAATATGTCACAGTCAGATTTGTTCCTGAATTACAACTTCATTTCAGCATAAGGAACCAGGTAGTTGTGATTATTATCCTTCAAATAACCTTCATTATTGGGGCATCCAGAAGAGGATAGTTTTGTAGAAAAACACAGATGCAGCATGACACATTTCCAGGTTGATGGCTTAGGGGTAGATTCATCAACAGGTAATGTTTTCACAAGTGAAAATATTTGTGAAATATTTTCCAAGGGGTAATATTTATCAAGCATTGCGTTGTTACAGGCAGTTTGCTATTTTAACTCCAGATGTTGATATTATCTCATCTACTCATAAAACCATCTGTACACTGAGAAAAAATTACAATCCCCCCTTCTTGTTTATTTAAATAGGACATTCAACAGCTTAACACTAGTGAGGTCACCAGCAAATTGCTTTGCAATGCTTTACAGACTTTTAAAGCATTAGAATCAATATGTGTTCATAGATTTGGATCTTTGTTGCACTCTGCATATTAGACAAATACAATGTCTGCTATTTAAGCCTAACTTCCAAAAATGAATGAGGGAATGATCAAATATGATTCCATGCAAAACAGGTGTTGGAATTGATTTCTAGCCCTACACCTGCCTAACAACAATTTACAATGCATCTGAAAATGTTCCCCTTAGTATCGCCTGAACCAAGGAGAATGCAGTGGGGCAGTCTATGGCATTATAGACGCAGTAAACTTTTCATATGAAAAATATATATTGTAGGCATTTTCCTGTATGAGTAAAAAAAAGCGTATTTCTGTTGCTGAGAATTGCATATGTGTCACGGTTTTTAAGAACATTCAGACAATTTGGTAAGGTAAAATCAGCTTTATTAAGAATAATAAAGAACACAGGATCCCTTCACAGGTCCAGATCCGGATAGTACCAGGGCACTTCCCAAATCTGACACAGGTCAGGGTATAGATATAAGCAAAACTGGCAATAATATAGAAGCAGGAACAGATGACAGGAACCGGGAACGGAACCTGAACAGTACCACCAAGGAAGTGGCCCATGAGCATAGGTAGGTACTGTAGGGCAGGATCCCCACCAGAAGTTGGGGAAGATTGAACAGGCAACCGGAACACTGAGAAGTGACACGGCCCTGGTGACAGGGGAACACACCGACTGACAATAGTCTGCCCTAGATAGAGACTAGAGAGACTGGAGATAGGACTGACAGAGTGGACAGGGAGGCCCTGAGGCCTGACAGTAAAGGAAGCTCAGGCAGACACAGGCACAGGACTATCCCAGAGGACTGAGGTAGCCACAGACAATATTGACAGGCACAGGCTACTCTTTAGGAGATATAGGTAACCAGAGGCCACACTGACAGGAACAGGCTCAATCTCTGGAGATAGTGGTAACTGAAGGCAACACTGACAGGCACAGGCTCTATCTCTGGAGATATTTGTAACTGAAGGCAACTCAGACAGGCACAGGCCCTATCTCTGGAGGTATAGGTAACCGAAGGCAACACTGACAGGCACAGGCTCTATCCCTGGAGATATATGTAACAGAAGGCAACACTGACAGGCACAGGCTTTCTCTCAGGAGGTATAGGTAACCGAAGGCAACACTGACAGGCACAGGCACAGGTTCAGAAGCTAGCGTAGTCAGTGAGACCTGGAAATACACAGAGAGCTCTATAGAGCCACAACCTAGATTGGTACCAGAGAGCTCTATAGCGCCACAACCTAGATTGGTACCAGAGAGCTCTAGTAAGCCACAACCTGAATTGGTACACAGAGAGCGGTAGTCAGCCAAAGCCTGGATCGGTACACAGAGAGCGGTAGTCAGCCACAGCCCGGATCGGTACACAGAGAGCAGTAGTCAGACAGTCCGGGTCAGCAACGGTAATACGGCAGCAAAGACAGGAGCAAGGTCAGGCAAAACCAGATCATACACGGAGAAGGAATCACAGCAACAAACGTCAGGTCAGGAACACCACGAAAGGGAGCCAAAGGTTAGACAGGACTGAGTTTAAAAAGGCAAAGACTGGGTGGAGCAGAACCCAGCGGCCAATAAGAACCCAGCAGGAAGTAGGTAGGAAGTAGCAATGTTGACAGAACGTGAGATCACGGCCACCGTGATAATATGTTCATATGACTTGCAAGGAAGATGGAAAACCCCAACCATACCCATTCCCAGAAATAATAGACATATACAACTTGAATAGTGGTGAAGGCCACAGCAGAATTTATTAAGTTTATTAACTCATCAATTAATTTACCAAAACATAAAAACTTAACTTCAATCTTAGTTCTTAGACCTGTTAGAACCACCTTTTTTTCTCAGTTTACTAAGAGACCAATAGATAAAAAAATTGTTCCGCCCTAATAGCCAGGAGCTAATGGAACAAAACCTTCGTGGCTAAATGCCCATCCCTAGGCAGGCTTGGTCCACCCCCACGTTTAAGTATTATTTTATTGTGCTCTGCATCCCTATATTAAATATGTCAACTCCTATGTTAGATAAATGCACCCAATCTGTATGGCAAAGGCCTTCACTGCCATTTTCAAGATCCACTGTCTATAGGAAAAACCACCAACCTCAGCGAACCATTTAGCTAAATACTTGTTTATTTTTCTTCTAACCCTTTCCAAGGGCTTCATATATTTATTCGCCAACCAGTAATACCTAGGTATTATTTCGGAAAAGACTAATTTAACATTAGGAAACTTTATTAACAGTTAGCTCAATATTTCTTAAATGTTTTTTTAAATTTAAGTATTATATAAACTGACTTCTCATGACCATTATTGTTACCACCAATATGGATACTTAGGGCCTCAGGGTAAGGAAAATTGGCTATACACCATTCTATTTCTTCCTCCAATTTTTTCAGATTAAGCCCTTTTATTCCATGCCACCAAATCTGACACTGAAAAACATTAAATCCTAGATTTACAAATTTCAAATGAGGACAAATGTATAATTGGAATCTGCTAGACTGCCATGTGCCCATTACTAAGGAGTGAGACGAAATGTGTTCTGAGTCCACACCCAGAAATTTCAATGTCTTCTTTAATATTTTGTAAAACTGAAATTTGGTTAGGGGAGACTTGTCTGCATGAACCAAAAAATATTTTGAACCAGTCGGTCTTATCACCTAATAGTTACTCACTGCCGTCACTGGACAAAAAACACTGTCTCGTATTCTATGTAAAGTAATCCAACTACTTTTACCTAGTTGATCTGTTTTTGATTGTTTGATATTAATAAAGACTTATTCACCTTTTTCTTGTATGTTTTTCACACCCAAACCTCCTTGCCTAAATTATCTGGGGGCAATTAAATCACTTAATCTTAAGGCTCCAAAAAAAGGGTAAAATAAAAGCTATTTGAAACAACCTTTTTTCAAATTCAGAAAAACAATCTGTCATTCTAAGGAGCAAATCAATTGAAACAGGACATCTGGCATCTGGGGTACTTTTTTCTACCTATCATAACCTTTTAAAACTTGAGTCACTATAAAATATCTGTTTGTTGGCTGTTGTCCAAGGAGCCATAGAAAAAGGAGATTCCAAAAAGCCTCCTTCTGATCACCGAGTCAGATATTCCTAGTTCTGTACTGCTCATTATGTAACATAAGTATGAGTTCACATTCCATACAAAAGGATCAGATCCCCTTGAGATGCAAAATCGCTCCCAATCTTTCCAAGCTGTTACGTAAGAGGACCATGTGCTAGGTGCCAGGGACTTCTTAATCAGTTTGAAAAACATTTTCATATAAAGTCCCAAAGATGTGGCGGACAGTCTATTCCCTTTTCGGCTATTTGAGGTACCAGAACTTGAAACTTCTCCAACTGTTGGTGAGAAAATGAATCTGCTATTATATTCTTGCTACCAGGGATGTGAACCAACTTAATCAAAATATTATAGACTAAATGACAATTCTAGATGATGAAGCAGTTTAACTACTTTGGGAGATTTTGCTGAAGGGTTATTTACTGCTAACACAAACCCCATGTTATCATAATGTATTGCAATTCTCTTATTTGACAACTGTACACCCCAGATTTCCATGGCCACTACTATAGGGAATAGTTCTAGCAGGGCCAAGTTTTTGTTAGAGCCGGTAGCCAACCACTGCTTGGGCCACTTTTGAGCATGCCAATTTCTGTTCCAAAAAACACCGTAGCCTACAGCACCTGCTGCATCTGTAAAGAGGTTGACTACCGTTGTAAACTGCTACAAATGTTTCCCAAACTGCTAGGTCCTCTTTGAGATCCCTATTTAAGAGAATGCAGCAACTAGGGTTCTTCAGGCCTGACATAGCTGCTGGCAGCCATCTTGAGAATATCTTTACCATTGGCCTGACTCGGACTGCAAATGCTAGCAACGCCAGAAGAGGCTGCAGCTGTTTCAATCTCAACTTCTTTGCTGATCTGGCAAATTTCAACAAAGAGAATAAGTTAGTAGTTTTATCATTTGGGAGCCTAAACTCCATTTTCACAGAATTGATTGTGATGCCCAGAAAATCTATTTCAGTACATGGTATCACCGTCTTCTCAACCTTCCATCTTCTGAACCTCTCCATCAACTCACAGAATGTTTCAAGTAAAGTGTTATACCCTGAAGAACTGGCTGGACTCACAAATAAGAAGTCATCCAAGTAATGTAATATCCCATCACTACCTGCAATTATTTTAACAAGCCATTCCAGAAAGGTAGCAAAGGATTCAAAATAAAAAAAGATAACGTGCAACCCATGGGTAAACAAGTGTCATAAAAACAGATAACTTAAGAATTGAAAAACCTAATGATCAGAAACACGATGGATGTAACGGCAAGATCCTGAAGGCAGATTTAATCTAATAAAGCTACTTTGCCTAAACCTCTCACTAACCTTACAGCTGCTTCAAAAGAAGTATATGACACTGAGCATAACTCTTTGTCTATTTGATCATTCAGTGATACTCTATCAGGGAATGATAGGTGATGTATTAGTCTAAATTCCCTTTTTTCTTTTTTAGGAACTAAGCCTAATGGAGATAGCCGAAAATTAGGAAAAGGTGAGCGCGTAAATGGGCCTCTTACTATACCCATTTCAGTTTCTTTATATACCTTAGACTATGCAAACTGTGGACGCTCAAGAACTGATTGCAGATTTTCAACCCAAATGAAATTTTCTAACTGACATGCTGGGAGCTGAAAACCTTGATTAATGAGTTGTGCTCTCTGTTTGTTCGGATACATTTCTAACCAAGGCAGCAGTTTAAGCAAATTCACAGGAGTCACCACCTTTCTGAGATCCATCTCTGGGTTGGGCAAGGTTATTGGATTACCTTCTAAAACACCAAAACTTGGGATTGCCCCCTGTGCAAAAGGTGCATTCATGCTTCTATTTATAATTTGTTGAGAATTTACATTGGGATTCATTAAACGCCCAACATATTCCTTTTTCCCAGGTTGACCTCCAAGAAATTATGGTTTATGTTGAAATCCCAATTTTTGAGGCATCATCAGTGAAACCCAGAACCCCACAATGTTCATCCCCCGTTTAACATGTGGGTGAACTGCTAATCTTTGACAGAACTGCTCATCATAATTGAACCAAGCAGTTCCGACAAAGTTCCTAAATGCTGCAATTATAGTGTCCCTATGTTGAAATAGACCTGAACATACGTTTGAGTGCTTTTCGCCTAGTACCGCTGAATATATACAAAAGGCCTGAAGCCAGTTATTAAATATCTTAGGTACTGGCCTTCTCTATTAATCTTCTGACTTTTTTCAGTTTTCACTAGGAACTCTTTAGAAGCTGGCAAAAATGATAGTATGTCTACAAAATCGACTATCACGGTGTCTGTTATTTTGCCTGCCTGTTGCATTACCTGTCTGGTCCCCACTGATGGATGAGCAGCTGAATGGCTGGTCGCTGTCTGACTGCTGGCCTCTCTGTTGTGGGCGCTTGTCACTGACTATTTTGCACCTACGGCACTAATTGGCCAATTGATGTCCTGCCTTCTCTGTTGGCCTTATATGCGACGTAAAGACTAAGGTTCAGTGCCCTTTCGAGGTGTACCAGTGCATTAGCTAATAGTATTCCGTTCTCTGTTGTGACCCTTGCTTGGCTGCTCATTCCACTCCGTGTATGAACCTTGGCTTTGTCTGACTACCCGATCCGTGCTTGAACATGGCTTTGTCTGTCTACCCACTTCATGTATGTACCTCGGCCTGACCTGACTACCCGGTCCGTGTATGTACCTTGGTCTGTCTGACTCACTCTCTGTGCAGGTACTTGGGCCTGGTCTCTACCTCTCCATGTGGCCTCTGGTTAGTCTGCTGCTTTCTAGGACTTGCCAGCGCTCTACGTTTTTAAAGGGGGTATAGACCTTGGACCCTAGCATTCTAGGGGAATGTTTATCTGCTTGGGACCCTAGCGTTTTAGGGTATTGCCTATCTGCTGTGGACCTTAGCATACTATGGTAGCGTGTGCTGCCTCCCAGCCACCTTCCATCTCAGGTAGGCTGTGAGAACTGTAGGCTAGGTTCTCTCCCATTCTGCATTACCTAGTTCCAGTAGTGCAGGCTAGGTTCAGTGTTCAGCTTCTGGATAGTGGACTGTAGCTCTGTCCTCACGCCTGACCCCTGGAAGGGTTGGGGAAGTTTTTACCTGTATATTTTCATTAATCAAGAGGTGTTGATCTTACTGTACCTGTCTGAGTCATTATTTATCTGAGCCACCGTGACATTGCCTTTCCAGATTTTTTCCTTCACATGTAATGACAAGTGAAAGCCTAAAGGCGATGCTTCACACATCATAGCTTCTTTATAACAAGCATCATCTACACCTTTTTCTTGTGTAACAATACTACGCTGAATCACCTCTTTATCTTGCACCTTACTTACTGTCATTACCTTCCTAAGCAGATTTTACCCTTATCCCTAACCAAGGAATTAAGGAGTTTATACAATGTATTTGCAATATTTTCAGCATTAGCATTTTTATTAGTAATGAACTTACCAGACTCGGGAATAGGCTGATTGATTCTGGGTTGATGCTCTTTAGTTGTAAAATTTGTTTCTTCTGCATGGCTTGTAGATGGCTGAGGTGATTAATTCTTGATAGGAGAGGATACTATGGCTGACTTCTTTCTTTTGTACATACTAATTAATCTGCATTTTATTATATGTAAGGTGTGGTTAGTAGCACTTAGTGGAAGTTGGTGAAAACCTAATGGTGTTACTGCTCCCATAGGAGTGAACTTATAAAAACGTGATATTTGCCCCTTCTGAAAGAGAGGTCACAGTGAAATTACAGAGAGCATTAAAAGGTAGTTAATTTGTTGTTGAGTTATAAAGCTTTATTACTAAAAGTATTTGCTTATTTTTTATCCCTTTATATAGTGATGTGTTACAGCCTATAAATCACAGTCAAGTATTTGATACCTTTTTACCATAACACATGTTTGTGGTAGACATTATTGGAATTGTCCTCTGCTGAGATAAAAGAATGATATATTGCTACAGCAGTAACTGTGTCAATGATAGATATCCAGCATGAATGAGAAAAGAAAAGCCCAGGTATTAATGTCTGCATTCCTTGATGTAGCATATTTTGTGTATCTCAGTCACTGGCACTTATATTAAACTCTCCACATAGAACAAGTTTTAGAAAACATAACTGATCTGATATTTATAGGGGGTGATAGGAAGAACTGAAACAGTTGCAATTGGTAAAATCAGTTGCACCATATACAGCAAATACAAATTCAACTTCCACTGATCTACAGTGCATTGGAGACCTCAGTATTCAGATCAATGGGCACTTTTGTTGCCCCCCCATGGTACTTATCCAGAGTTACTCCAGAGGGGAATTCAATAAGATGCGGAAAGAGGTGATAAAGAGAAAATGATTTCTCCAATCAGATCAATCTGCTAGTTCCTATGCTATTCTAATGCAGTGTTTCTCAATCTTTTATCATTCAAGGCACCCCTAACATGCAGTCTGGAATGTTGAATGCACCCCCTCATATTTTATAGTTCATTTCTCAAAGTTCTAATAAAGAGTACAATACATAAAGGTACAGTTATTCTTAGGTTTCACAATCAGAATGTCAACAAAAGCATATTAGGCATAATTATGTCCTTAAATATACATTAGAGACTCAACTTTAGCATTTTTCTCAAAATCTTCATGGAAAAAGTGGGGCACCCTGAGTTGGTGCCCAAGATACATGGCACACTGGTTGAGAACCACTATTCTAAGGAGCCTATGTACTAAGGTTTCTCAAGTGCGAGATATCTTACTACATAGTCTCTACAGAATAACACTGGAATTGGAAAAATTCTCAGTGAAGAAGTCCTCTCCTCTCTACCAGCTATTTATTACACCTTAGTACCTTTCCCCTCAGTTCCTTTTACCATATCAGCTCCTTAAAGACTGAGATAAACCAGTGCATCATAGGAGCTAAATAACAATCCCCACTGTAGTTCTTTCTACCATTCAAAGGGTTAAATGCCTCAGTGGGGATCTATGCTAGCACATGCCTCTACAATAAATCAGATCCTGACAGATATTTCAACATACAGAGATGTGAGCGCTCAATTATTTTAAGCATTAGCAAAATAGCATACAGTAATGTGGGGTAATGTTTATGTCAGCAAATATATACAAACTAATAACAGTCTAAATGAAATAAGGGTAAAGATACTTCATGTTTAGAAAACAAAAAACTAAATATATACAGATACTTTTTATAATTTCTTACGACAAATGTTAAAACATATAAAAATAAATTAAGAGGTGATAGATTTCTCAATAATTTAAGCAACAACTTATCCCTGCAATAGACATGATCTCATATTTCTTTGTTTTGCATCATCAATATGGGTGTGACATTGGATAATATAAGCACTATTGTCTTTTGGTGACATCATGGCCTGTCTTTTTTGATAAATGAAAGCATGTGTTCAGACTTTTCCCTATTCTATTTCTGGCACAAATCATGATTACAGATTGCCTGGGGACATAGAGAATTATAGTCAATAGCAGCTTTATTGTAAAGCTACATTTTTCTATTGCTTTTTGTTTCCACACGCCTCATAAGAAAGAAATTTAATTTTATTTGCATCAACAATTAGAACATCCTACACTTGTTATGCAACGAAACCAGAACAAAACAATGATCTTATTTTTAGTTTACTGTACTTACAGGCACACTAGGAACATTTAGAAGTGTTTGGAATATTTCTGGAAATGTAATGATATTTTTTCAGTAAACACATTTAACTTTCTGATTGCCAGAGGGATGAGCAACACGTTGGGGGAGATTCACTAAGTGGTGATAAATAGCTCATAATGTAGAGATGTCTTCTCCAGTTTATCAGTTCTCCAGTTCTAACAGATCTCCACCTTTGAAGAAATGTTAGTGCATATACTCAACAGATTAAAGGGATAGTAATACTTAGTTTTAACTTTATTTTATTTTGCAGGCATTAAAAAAACATGAAGAATGATATAAGTCTTATCTCTCAAACCTTTATGGTTTATGAGATATTCACAAGCAAAGTTTCCCCCTCCCGCCCCTTTTACCTACTGTAAACAATCTCTTCTCAGATATGGAATGCAGTCCATAGACTGGACAGATAACAGAAGGGGACACTCTTATTCCTATGAAAACAATGATATCCCTGGCCCCTTTGACAAGCTTTTCAGGTTTTTCCCTTATCTTAATTGAAGATTTTCCCTCTCTGCAGTCTACCTGGTCACCTCCCTTCTGCTCTGGCTCAACAGTGTGACATCAGTAAAAGGGGCGGGAGGGGACACTTTGTCATTGAATTACTCTGGAACTACAACTCTGACAGAATTGAAATAACACTCTCCAAAGTCCAAATACTATGATGATTAATTAGAGCTGCTTTTATTATGAAACATTAATATCCCTTTAATATAGGAACTAGAGAAGTGATAAACTGGCGATGTCATCTCCACTTTATCATCTCTTTATCACCACTTAGTGAATCTCCCCCATTATATTGTGATGCATTTCTTACCTCTCTGGGTGATTTAATAAGAAAAAGTGGAGGACTTTTGGAGCAAACCAACTCTATAAAGTAGACAAAAGCAAATTACTAAAATTCCCTTTAATTTAACAGTTTGAGTGCCGTGGAGGTAATCAACACATTGCAATGCTTAATTAAATAACTAGATAAAAGTATATATTCCCTGAAAGAACACTAACATATAAATCACGAAATACAAAAAAGCTTCTTCCTACATCAAACGAGGAAGCAAGAAATTTTGTGAAAAATAGTATTTTTTGCAAAGCTTTCAGAAATGTACACAAGTCACAAAGCACTGTATGTCATCTCAAGCAAGCTTATGGTAACAAACCAAAAAAGTATGAAATATAAATGTCACATTTCCCCTGAGTACAATGATACCCAATATTTATATGTGTACACGTATATGATCTTACCCTGAGCCCAAAATTGGTAACAGTACGTAACAGACTTTCTACTGACATTTTCATGGAGATAACCAGAACACATTATATAATCTGAAGGCATAATTACCCCATAACATCAAAATAACCCCCTAATAGCATAGCTATCCTTAAAACAGATATCCAACTGCATCAAATGAGGGGTTATTTGTCTTTCTACCCCAAGTGTCATGTATACAAATGTTTCCAGAAGTTGTCGCTAATGGAAAAAATAGCCATTATTTTACATTTTTACTCCTTCAAAGGTACAAGACTCACTTACATCTATGGAAGTTACTACTGTATTCATTAGCTGCTGCATTATTGAGAGACATTGCACCCCACTGGTATGAGCTGAACTACTGTGGGGCGCCAGAAGTACAAAACTATACCATCTGTAATCTCTTTTTTCTTCCATTTTTTCAAGTGACTTCCCTGCACTAAAATGATTGTATTAACCCATCACATAAAATGTGGGATCACTTTCCTTTCTACCCCTAGTCTTATGTGTGCAAATGTTTCCAGAAGGTGGAACTAAAGGAAAAAATAGGAATTATTTTAAATGCCTACCCTTTCAAAGGTACTGAAATCATTAAGATCTATGGAATTTACTACCAAATTAATTAGCTTCTGATATTCAGAGAAAAATGTCACCCCATTGGTATGAGCTGAACTACTGTAGAGGGTCCCAGAAGTACAAAATTACACCATCTGCAATCTCTAATTTTTCTTCCGTTTTTTCCAAATGTGACTTGTCTGTACTAAAATTGTTGTAAAAACTATATAAATGAAGGAAAGGTAGACAAAGCATGCTATTTTGGAAAAAAGACAACCAACTGCATAAAATTAGGGGGTCACTTGTCATTCTAACCCTAGCCTCATGTGCAACAAATGATTCCAGAAGGTGGAGTTAAAGGGAAAAATGGGCATTATTATACATTTACACCCCTATTGAAATAATTGAAATGTATGGAATGTCCTACTGTATTCATTATCTACTGCCATTATCTAATGTGTCCAAATTACTACTTACACTTTCATAAAATGCAAGTAAATTAGTTTGGCATGATCTCTTCCTCAAAAAAATAAATACTGGCCCTTACCAGTAATGCTGCTGGTCATTAAACAGTGAATAAATTAATAAATATGTTTATTTATATGGCGCCACAAGTATAAGTAGCCCTTTACAGTTCAGGGGTTTAGATAATACAGGGTTATAAGTTATTTGCAAAGTGAAACACTGGAAGTGTGGTCCCTGCCCAAAAGCTTACAATCTAAAGTTGTGCTGAGATACATACAGAATACATAAGGCTCAAGTGCTGAATACAGTGCTAGCGTCAGGATAGGGGACATCAGTAAGGTAAATAATTTACAAAAAGCTTAAGTTGTGCATAGTCAGTGCCTTCTAGCATGATTCAGTTTTGTAAATGAGGTATAGTTTCAAGCTAGACTTAAAGACCATAAGAGAGGTGCAGTGGCACAGGGTGGGAGGAAGAATATTCCATAGATAAGGAGCAATGAGATAAAAAGTTTTGATACGTCAGAGGGCTGTAGACACAAAAGTAGCTGACAGAAGACTGTCATTGGCTGATCGCAAGTGGTGGGATGGGGTATATGAGGAGATCAGAGTGGAAATATAGGAAGGGATAGAGGATAGAAGTGTCTTGAATGAGAGAAACAACATTTTGTAAGAGATCTTGAGTTGATGGACATCCATTGGATATATTTGAGGAGTAGAAGGGCAGGGACAAACCTAGGTAACAATAGAGTAATTTGTGCTGCAGCATTCTGTATGGATTGAAATGAATGGAACTGTATGACAGGAAGGCTAGGGAGTAGAAGGCTACAGTAGTCCATGTGGGAAAGGATGAGTGCTTGTGTAAGAATTTTAGCTGTGGGGGAAAAGAGGAAGGGATGGATTTTAGCTATGTTACACAAGAGAATGCAGCAGGATTTAGTGATGGAATTAATGTGAGGTGAGAATGAAAGAGCAGTGTCAATTATCACCCCAAGGCACCACGCTTCTGATACAGGATTTATGGTAGTGCCATTTACAGTTACCTGGAAGGGCACTACTGGACAAGACATATTGAGCTTGAGGGGCCTGTAAGCCATCCAGTCTGAGATAGCTGAGAAGCAATCTGTGGCTTTAAATTGAATATCAGAAGTCAGTTGAGGAGCAGATAAATAAAGCTGGGTATCATCTGCATAGAGGTGATATTTGAGATCCAATGAGTTTATAAGATCCCTAAATGTTATTGTGTAAACAGAGAACAGAAGCAGTCCTAGAACAAAACCTTGAGGAACACCAACAGAGCAGTGGATGGGAGAGGATAAAGAGGTGACAGAGGAAACACTGAATGATTTGTTAGATAAGAGGCTAGCCAATCCAGTGCTAAATTACAGCTTCATAAAGAGTGAAGAATTTGGAGGAGGAGCACACAATTAACAGTGTCAAAAGCAGCTGAGAGATCAAGAAGGATAAGTATTGAATAGTGACCTTCTAATTTGGCAAAGTGAAGATCATTGACCACTCTTGTTAGATTGTAAGGCGCCAAGCAGGTTGTGCGTGTTAAGGAAGTCAAGCAAGCTGGAGTAGGCTAGATGTTCCAAGAGCTTACAGGAAAATATCAGAAGAGAAAGCTGTCGATAGTTAGAGGGTGTTACTGTCAGAGAAATTGTTCTTAAGGGTGAGTGTCACTATGGCATCTTTGAAGTCCTGAGGAAAGTATCACGGTGCCAGTGATTGCTGCATTACTGTGTCTATCACCTATAGGGGGCTCCCATTGGCTGCTTGCCTTTAGCCCGCCTCATATTGCCTATTTAAACTAAGCTTGGGCACCCTTTGGTTGCCCTTTCGTGGTGTCTCTGTCTCTTCCATTACCACCATGCTACAGAAGCTTCATTGGCCTCTCTGCTGAGTTCCTGAGTTCCTGTGTTCCTGAGTTCCTGAGTTTGTGCTGTTCCAGAGTTTGCTGTCTGCTGTGTTGGTTCCAGTACCTGTTCCAGTTGAGTCTCCTGTAGTTGCAGTTTTCTGCTGCCGGTCTCCGTTATCGTTCCTGATCCAGTTGGACATCCTTGCTGGTTCCTGTCATTTCCTGAGCCTGGTTCCTGCAGCAGTGGCGACATTGTTCCTCGGTCTCTTGGCGACATACCAGTCTGTTGGTTCCCAGCGCGCGGGCGCTGGTTTGCTCCATTGCCTCACGACATTACACATTGACCTCTGTTGGCTCCCATCGTGCGGACGCTGGTTCGCTCTCAAGCCTTGCGGCTATATTATACAAGTCTGTTGGTTCCCAGCGCGCGGGCGCTGGTTCGCTCCATTGCCTCACAGCATTACACATTGAGATCTGTTGGCTCCCAGCGTGCAGACGCTGGTTCGCTCTAAAGCCTTGCAGCTATATAATACAAGTCTGTTGGTTCCCAGTGCGCAGGAGCTGGTTCGCTCCTGGGCCTCTTACTACTCAGTTATACTGTTGGTCCTCAATGTGCTGTCCAGTCCTAGACAACTATCACTCCATCTATACCCAGGTATTGGGGTACATAACTAACTGATATATTTGGGCTGCATATTATAACTTTACATCTTAGACTGTCATTATCATCTGACAGTTATTGTGGCCACTCCGTTTGACACCTCCTCCTTGTCTGCCCTGCCCGGTATATTGGTAAGGCCGGTAGAACCCTCCATCATTCCATTTTAAGGTTGCCTTACCCGGTATTGGCAGGGCCAGTAGAGCCTACCCTCTCAGTGTTCCTTCAGGCTGCCTTGCCCGGTATATTGGCAGGGCCGGTAGAGCCTGTATACTCCTGACTGTCATTTGGCTGCCTTGCCCGGTATATTTGCAGGGCCGGTAGAGCCACCTTTCTATTGCTTGCCCAGGCTGCCTTGCCCAGTATATTGACAGGGCCGGTAGAGCCTGATTCTGTATTGCTATATCTATATTGCTATATCTACTTGCCATTCAATGTATTGTATGTACGTGAATGAAATCCTATGGGATTATCTTTAACTTTTCAATAAAGTTGTGTTTTTACCTAACCTTACGCCTGAGAGTCGTAACAAACCGTGACAGAAAGGTAGAAGTAGCACAGGAGGAGTCAAAAATTTAATAGGAACAGGGATTAGTGTGGGGGAGAGAGACTGGATGAGGTAAGAGAGGAAAGAAAGCGAGATGCCCAGGAGACCGAGGGACCATCCACATGGCAGTTGATGTCCCCAGAAGAAGAGAAGGTGTGTCTGAAGACAGGAAAAAGGAAAATTAAGATTCAAAGTTAGAAAAGAAGTTAGAAGGTGTATGTAGGAGTTGGTAGGTGGGTGATAGATAACTGCAACCTGTAGAGATACAGGAGCAAAGAAGCAGACAGCATGTGACACAAAAGAGAAGTAGCAGAGTGAGGTGGGGGCAGACAGTGGTTTGTAATGGCAGTCTTTATAAAGTAGCAGTCCCACAACTCCTTCACCTCCAGTTGGGTGTGGAGTGCGAGAGAAGGAGAGGCCATAGGAAATTGCTGCCCTAAAGTGGAGTCAGAGTGAGAGACCCAGGTTTCAGTTAGAGCAAGTAAATTTAGGGAGTCCTGGTTACTATCAGTTAGTAACCTTTTAATATCTTTCCCACTACTAACATCTCTAAAATGTCCTGATTTAGATCTTGTACTATTTTTGAATAACGGTACTGCTTTCCTCCATTCATGAGGCAATATGTCTGATGATAGTGAATCAATATGTGTTACGTACACGGGTCTTGCTATTACTGGATTATGTTCCTTAAGTACTCTTGGTTGTATGTCCATGTGCTTTATTCACCATAACCTTTTCCAGTCTTTTTTGGAATTTTTCCTCTGCAAGTCATGAGTAGGAAATTCTGTGATTATCTCTATTTGCCTGGCATTGTTACTTCTTTTGTATATACAGAGAAGAAAATAATGTTTAACATGTAAGCCATATCAAACATTAAAAACATGGAGAGCTGCCACTCTATTACAACATTAAAATCATTTGAATCTTGTTTGGCTTCTAAGACACCTGAAGAAGACTGCAGGGAGTTGCCTGTCTCTCTTTATCCTCTTCTCTCTCTCTCTCTCTCTCCGTTTTCTCCTCCATCCTTATCTCCTGTTTCCATATTCCTTTCTTCTTCTCACCTCTTCTCTTCCACCTCTCTTTCTCTTACATATGACACCTACATGCTAGATAGTATGAAGACACATAATTGCCAGACTATTCCGGAACTGAGACCCGGTTTCGACTCAACGGTTGTTACTGTCTATTTCTGTTCATTTCTGTATAATTCCAGTCAGTAATGTTTGATTTTGGTTTATCTTTGTTGTTAAATACATCTCATGATGTCCTTTATTAATCATTGAATTGCATGTAAATGTCACTATGTTGTTTTACATTACATCTTATTTTTGTAATGTTCTTTAAAATGATTGAAATTGTACTTGACAATTTAACAATAAAGCTTTAAAAAGATGCAAGCCATATCATTATTCTCACTAATGAATTGTCTCAATTTTAAGAGGATCAATATCAACCTTAATATTATTGCCATCATATCAAACATCAGCCTGCCACAGGGGATTCAAGGGGATGATACACTAAGGAGTGACAAAGTGATGATGGCCTTTCCAGTGATATCCCTTCTCCAGTTAATATGTTATTTTCTGGAATCTATGCACTAAGATCTCTAAAGCTGAAGAAATCTTAGTGCATTGGCTCCATAGAATAACATAGGAAATGGAGAATTTATATCATTGGTGACGTCATTTCCACTTTATCACCTCTTTATACTCATTAGTGCATAATCCCCAATGTCTAATTACCAACATGTGTGAATCAGTTTTATAATAGTTAGGATACTTATAACACACAGTATAATACACAAACACACACATTTCAGTTGAGTAATGATTATTTTCATACGGATGCTTATCCTATTCTTTTGTTGATATTAGTAATTCCCTGTCAGTTTTGGTTATTTCACAAAGAGTGGTTGAAGGGTTATTTTTTAATTCACTTATTTCACATTCCAGCCCACTTAATGCATCAGTGTGACACCAATGATTAATCGACTAATTCTTACCATGAGTAGTAAATCAGTCATATACATTTAAAAAGAAAAACTTGTTTGGGGTGTGGGCTGCAATGCTTGTTTTAGTGTGATGCCCATCCTATTCTTTTTTTATATTGGTAATTCACTGTTATTTGTGGTTATTTAAGCATGGGTGTCTGGTGGAGTATTTTTTTAATTCAAACTTTTTTTCACTGCAATCCATGTATATAGGAAGTGACCTTTTTATTGTTTAACCCTTTGAGTGCCAGAGTGGCACAGAATGCATTGCTTTGCAATGCATTCCGTACCACTCTGGCACTCAAATGGTTAATATTGAAAGAAGGAACATCCTGCAAACTGTCCTTTTAAATATGTTTTCCAGCATAGGTGGCAGTCATGTTGATCATGGAATGTGGTATGTCTATTGAATGCTGGTAGACGATGGAGTGGGTACTCACACTGGTCCTTTTCACATTGCAGGAATCTGATAAATATGTGTTTGTATTTCTAATTATAACATTGTATTTATAAAGTGAGGGTAGTAGAAAGCAGGAGTTTGTATTTGTTGTTCCCTTGTTATGGGGATGTGGAAAGTGATGTGAATCTCACATAAACATACTATTGGTGAGATGATGAGTATACCACTCACCCACAGTTATATAATCTTACTTATGATTTCAAGTAACAAGTAAAACCATACCATTATCAGATTTTGGGTTAACACAGAAGACTGACAAAACTTGGCCCTGATGATATACATCCAGTGCAATGTTAGCAGGATGTCTCTTTTTTTACTCTTTAACAGTCTCTTGCCACAGGCTCAGTGCCACAAAACTGATGTAAAGCCAATGTAGTGCCTTCATTTACCTCAGTAGTGGGAAAACTGATAGAAGATGTAATAAGAGATTATATTCAGGATTGCTTCATGGGAAATTAAATATTTAGCAGGAATCAACATGGTTTTTTGAGGAACAGATCTTGCCAAACAAACCTCTTGAGCTTCTATTAAGTAAGTAGCAACCTAGATAACTCTAAAGCAGTAGGTATTGTACTGTATATTTATGTTTTAGAAAAGCATTTGATACAGTGCCACAGAGGAGGCCTATGTATAAAATAAGGAAATTGGGACTAGGGGATAACCTTTACAAAGGATAGAAAACTGGTTGAAGGATAGGGAACAGTGTGTTGTTGTTAACTGAGAGTAGAGTACCAAACGGTTCAGTGCTTTTTAACATGTTTATAAATGACCTGGAATTAGGTATAGAAAGCAAAATATTCAATATTTGTAAATGACACTAAGTTATGCAGGGTAAAAAATTTAGAGCAGAATGTTTGTTCTCTGAAGAGGGATTTACATAAAATGGCATATTGGGAAAACAAATGGAATATGAACTTTAATGTAGGAAAGTGTAAAGTTATGCATTTGGGAAGAAGTAATCTCACTGCTACTTAGGAATTTACTGGAACAATTTGCTAGAGAAAGATCTGGGAGTCCTTGCCAGCTATAAACTTGGAAACAGTGACCAGTGTCAAATAGCAGTAGCAAGCAATGTCCTATCTTGCATAAAAAAGGGTATTGAAGCAAGAGTGGATAACATCATTTTGCCACAGTACAAATTGTTGGGAAGACCTGGAATCAAACATGCTATGCAATTTTGGGTACCAGTTCTGAAAAAGGATATTCTAGAACTGGAGAGAAAACAGAGAAGATCAACACAATTGATTTAAGAAATTGAAGACTTGAAGTATGAAGTATGAAGAATGTCTAGAAAAGCTAAAGGAGATCTTGTTACTGTATATGTGAAGTCAATACAAGGATCACTCTGGAGAACTTTTTATTGCAAGACCTGAACAAATAACTAGAGGCCACCCCTTAGATTAGAGTAAAGGCAGTTTTAATTTAAGCAGAGGAAGGGTTTTTTTTACAGTAAGGTCTGTTAAATTGTGGAATTCTGGGACTTACTCCTTGTAATTCACAGCTATCCACTGGCTTCGGTGGGTGAAAATGGCTGATTTAACATTGTCACAAGCTCTTAGAGGGGTGAGGAACAAGCTGAGCCCTCTTTTCATGCTGGAGGTACCTGTTTGACCCGTTTTGACACACTGCCCACATCTGGGACTTGCAAAGTGGCTAGGACACAGATCGCCACATAGTGGAAGCTTCCATCACTTAGCCCTCTGTGAGCTGCCCAGACCCATATTTGCCTCCGTTGGAGAGTAACAGTTGCCATGATTGATCCTCCTTTGCTCAAATGGCAGACATGTGTCCTGGATCTCTGCCCCAGTGTTAGGGCACTCAGCTGGCAGCCCAGTTATGGGCCCAAATTCACCTTCTATCTCAAATCAATTTATGATACATTCCAAACATTATTGACAGTGAAGGATATCAAATCCCCTATCTTCTTGCTTCAAAAAGGGAATAGACAGGGCTGCTCACTCTCTCCACTCTTACACAATCTTGCTCTTGATCCCCCTAATACAGAACTTTCTGTGCATGTACAATTTTTGAAAGGAATACACATTGGAACAAGTGAACTAAAAGTTTTGGCTTTTGTTGATGATGTTTTATTGTTCATAAGTAATCCAGCAATGGAAATCCCAGACATACTACAAAAACTTAACACTTTCCAGAAAATCTCTGGGTTTAAAATAAATTTAGAAAACTCAGAAGCCTTATGGTTCCACAATAATGATGACCTAAAAACTACCTTGAATAGCCCTTTCAATTGAGCCACACCTTCTATCAAATTTCTTGCTATTTTTATAACTAAGGATCCATCAGATCTCTACGTCACTAACTTTCACCCTATCTTCTCTCACATGCCTACTGACTTTGCCCAGTGGACCAAGCTCCCTATCATTTATTGCTAAAATAAACCTTATCAAAATGGTCTCTTTCTCTAGGCTTCTGTATGCCTTAAAAATGCTTCCCTTTATGCTTACGGATTCGGATATATCCCTTATAAACAGAAGATTTAAACATTTTATATTGAAAAACAAAAGGCCAAAATCAGGTTGGTTAAACTTGTCAGCAAAAATTCTAAAAGATCTAATCTCCCCAATATAAAATTATATAACATGGTAAATACTGAGATATTCTAAAGATTGGATTAATCGAACTAGGACTTATACAGACTGGGAGAGAGAACAAAACTTTATATGTCCCTTGAACTGCATTTTCTTCTGTACATTTTAACCTCTTTTATCCCAACTTTTTGCATAACTAACCCATTGTTGTACAGCACCATCAAAGTCTGGCAGCATGCAATGTACTATCTACATAAACACAGAGATAGATCCATTTTCCTCCCCTTCCTTAATAACCCACAAGTTGAGGACTGGGGAATGGGACTGCAAATATATTTAAATGGTTAGTCACTTAATAAACTGGAGTCATATAGCTCTACACAATTCCTGAACTACAACTCACATATGTCCTGCTGGCAAAATATATCTTACCATATTTACAAGTGAAACATTGCACTCAAAGCCTGCTGCCAGATTTCCAACCACATCTTGAATCTAACCCCTTTGATTGCTATTGCTATTGGTGTTAGATTCAGTACCTCATTGTTACACAAAAGGATATCTACATGATATGACTGTATGATTAAGAAGGGAGGACTGCAGGGATGGCTAAATGACACACCAGATGTTACAATAGATAGCTTACTTGCCAACTCCATCAGGCAGCTCCAAAGCTCATTTGTCACTTACTTTCATACATTGAAATATAGGCTTCTGCATAGGTCCTATGTTACTCCCATACTCAAATATCACATACCACAGGAAGACTGTATCTTGCACTACCCACCCATACACAGATTTCCTTAGTAAGATATGTCACGTTGACCTATCTCAGGATAATCCAGGCATCCTTCTTGGTATCTATTGGGATAGACTGACTATCCCGACATACACCAGACTCCTTATTGATAACGTACTAATGTTTGTTATCAAAATAATACTTACCAAGTGGAACATGGCCATACTCCCATCCTTTGGCAAATGGAGAGATAAAACCATCCACTTCATAAAACTTTACTGGATACTCTCTCTCTACAAAATAAAGAAGTGGAGGAGGAAAACATTTATTAAAATATAGGAGTCACTCATAGCCACTTTACCAAGGCAACTCCAAAATTGCTTTTTATAACGGCTTCTGCTATATTTCGTGGAAAAGCATAGACTACCTATATAGCCCCATTCGGTTGGCTAATAATTTCCCACAAAATGTGCAGATTTCCTGCTTTTTTTCACTTGAAATCAGTAGGAAGAAAACATTTTCCCCACCAAAAAATAATGTCTCCGCCACACAAAAGTTTTCTTTACTTTTGTACAGCCATATAAAAGGGTGTCAGACTCTCACAGCAGCCATTCTGTGTTTGTGGGAGGAGAAAGCAGTACATTTGTGAGCTAGAGAAGATAAATAAAGGGGAATTGAAGCTTAGTTTAGGGAGTATTTTAGGTAGGACATTTGTTATATATATCAGGAGAGTCTGGGGGGACCCTGGGGGAGATGGAGGAAGGATGGAGGTTGACCCCAAATACCCTAAAATTCCACATGACTAACTGGCAAGACACAGGTAGCTGGGGTCCAATTTGCTTGCTTATTTTGCTTTTATTGTCTATGTGCTGATTTTGTTTTTTAGTTATATTTTTTCTTTTGTTCTGACAGTGATAAGATAGGGTGGATAACATAAAGCAAAAATAAAAAAATAAAATAATAATAAAAAAACATGAATACATAAATAATTAAACAAATAAATATATTAGGTGACACAGCTGACTGGGAGCCTGATGTGAGCTCTGTAACTTAGGCACACTCAATAGACAGCAGATGACAATGAGAATTTTGTTGAGGGCTTAGGCAAGACATCACACTCCCTCAGTTGTGTACTGTAAATAATAAAAACACATACACAGTAGTTGAGAAATGTCAAGCAATTGCACAAAGGGCAGGGGGAGGAGGAAATGTGGAACAGTGCAGGGACATGGAAGTAAAATGGTAGTTCAAAAACTGACTGCAGCAATGGTTGCTGTAGCGTGTGCAATAAATGATGATGATCCCTCTCCTTCCAGGGTGGATGAAGTTTATCAAGGTCCCACCAATCACACCACACCAGTCCCCCACCACCACTACTATAAACATCTACCATATTGTAGATTGTACTATATTTTTTTATCATAGGCTGACCATACCTCACCTTTAAAAATGGACACATAGGAAATAGGCATATTTCAGGAGTGCAACAAAATCAAAGCATCCCTGTAGTATGCATTTTTCATGTGTGTCCCTTTTTAAAGGTGAGGTATGGTCAGCCTATTTTATCATTAATGTTGTACCATAGGAAATAAATGCAAAAAATGTGTTGGAATAGGAGAAAAATGTGTTGAATAGGAGAAAAATGTTTTAGAATAGAAGAAAATGTGTTGGAATAGGCAAAACAGTAATTGGAATAGGTGAAAAAGGAGGAATATTTTGAATTGGAGAAAAGGAGAAAACGTTTGCAAAAAAGAGAAAAATCTTCAGTTTTTCGTGAAAAGTAATTTTTCTCACTTTTCTCAAACCCCACTCTCAACTTTATCTGTATTATTAAGAAGAATGATGGTGGGATGTATTGTAGATCAACATCATCATCATCAATCACTGGGTCATTGTCAGCATCACATGCCACTTCTTCCCTACTACTTTCTTATTATTCTATACTTTTTTATGTTTCAAACTATTTCTTTTTACTTTTTCCCTTAGAGGGATTTTCAGAATTTTCACTGTTTCTTTCAGAAAGAGGACTTGTTACACTCACTGACAAAAGAAGCAGTTGGTTGAACTACTACACCCATTAAAACTAGAATGTGGCTTGTTCACTTCTTTAGTGTTCTTCTGGTGGTGATGGAACATTTTATGTCATTTTCATAAATAGCCTCCTAAAGAAGAATCATCATCATTTATTACTTATGCTGCAGCAATCCTGACTGAAGTCAGTTTTTGGACTACCACTTCACTAACATGCCCACTCCCTGCACTATTCTTTTCTCCAAACCCTTCCTAGCAGGTTTGCTGGACATTATAAAAATAGTGGGGATTTTAACAGTAAAATATAGAACAAAACAGTTTGCATGTGATATTTTGTCCTTCACAAAATACTGTCTCATATATGTTTCTAGAATGTGTCACAGTAGGCCTCAGTCACAACATATATCAGTGACTCTGTCTGTCTGTCACCTGTGATTTTTTTAATAAATTGCCCCTATCTGTCACTAAACAATAAAATAACTTCTGCATCTCCTTCTCCCCCTCTTTGCCTGTCTATCTGCCTGTAGCTATTGTAAAAAAATAATTCAGCAGCTGCTTTCTCTCTCACCCACTGACACTGCAATGTTTACAGTACAGGATGAGGATTGACCATAGTCAATATGCTAGGTCCTCTTTTTATGTTGTAGGTGTCAGTCAGTCAAAGAGGCTCAGCCAGTTTAGGGTAGAACTTGGATCACCTGTATGTCTCTTCTCAGTCAAACATGATTTTGTTTTTCTTTTGGGTATATGTATTTTCTGTCTTCACACTCCCCCAGAGTCCCCAGACTCCCCAAATACAAATAATGAATTTCCTGCCCACAAAACTCCCTAAACTAAAGTTAAATTCAACTTTCTTTGCCTTTCTTCTATAACCCCTGACACCTCGTTTATACTATCCCAGTTGGAAAGAAAGGGAAATGTTCCATGTGGAGGGGAAATTCCTTCCTACCATTTGTTTGAATGAAATAATCAAGGTGGGAAAAAAGCAGGAGAATGACAGTTTTCGTGAAGCATTTCCAGCACGGCGGGAAGTTTCATTTTGTAACTCCTTTGCTTTTGAGGCACAATGTTTTGTTCATCCTTCCTAATCAATATGCACTTTTATTTTTTTTATACCTAAGGAAAAGTTGATTTTGCAGTAGATCGTTATTTTTTTTCTTATTATATATAAATATAAAATTATAATTTGTTTAGTTCATTTCAATGCTCCGGCTCATTTTTTGTTTCTTATTATGGTCTCAAGTAAGTCATCTCTGGAGAAACCTGGACAAGTGGGGTTAATCCTTTGTTGCTCATTAGCTGGTTTTAGTAGCAATATCCACAATACACTGTCGTGGTATTACCACATAATGTGTTTGGTTGCCTCTGTGTATGCGAGTAACCTGATTTTTTTTCTATGAATTTAAAAAGTTGGGATGTTTTTATTACCCTATGAACTGCCCTCTGTTGTTCTTGTGTTTCTACAGGAAGATATATGATCGACTGAACTACATGGGGAACCACTGAGGTATATACCAATACCTCTGGAGGACCAATAGACATTTCCCAAATGTAAGAAGGTACCTAACATGGTACCATGCCTCACAAGAGAGGTCTCAAACATCTTGCTTCACTCTGCTAATCATCTAATCCCCTTTGCTGTTAATTGGGAAAATTGGCCAACATTCATACAGTGAATGGAAGAAATAAAAGAAATACTCATATTATTAATTTCATACAGATGCACATAAGAGAATGCAGACCATTTCAACAATGTATCTGTCATGTTTTTTAGATAATATGAACTTTAACCCCAAATACTTGGTATGACGTGCAAGAAATGTTAAAATAAGGCCTGCCAAAAAATTCAATCCTAGCTATGCCACTTTCATTCATAAAATGTGTTATTCACGTCATGTTTTTGTATATAAGAGAATTTCAAGTAGCCATTTAGGTGCATATAGCCTCAAAATTGGCTCTTTACAGCTTAAGAAGTACCAACCAGTGTATATTATATCCTCATAATGCAAAATCTCATTTCTCAGCATAGGCAAACCTTCCTCTATGCTCAACCAGCCAGTGAGCAGCTGTGGACTTGATATGTTTTACGCTCCCTGGAGCTCAGCAATCACTAATATAATCCATCTTTAGGAGAATGATTCATGCAGAAAATTGCATTGGCAAATACCTCTGGCCAGGTTTGGACTTTCTAACACTGGGCTATAGGGGGGAGAGTTTTATAATTTCATAGCCAGAAAAGGCAGCACTATATTGCAATTTATTTCTGGAATATCTGACAAGTTTTTGTTTGTTTTTTTCTTATGGACCACAGATACTCTTGTATCTGTATATGCATTGGGGCATCCAGTGGGTTAATGAATTATATTATGCCTTGGAAGTAAATGTACTGCAGCTTCCTATTAGATGTCCCAACTGTGAGTATGTGAACTTTTCATGAACGCTTTCCTGTTGCCAATATCCTGGCTACAAGTGTTTCTTAATATGGGTTAAATTAATGTTTGAATGGTCCGATCACAATGAGTTGTAATCCACATGTGTGACCCCACTGAACTTTCTTGTCATGCCGTCATGTTTTTTATTAAACTAATATTTCATCAAGGAAGTGTGAAAGTTATATTACAAAACTATCGCCTATCAAGACTCCTCAGCGTAAAAATACAAGGGAATTAATTGGTCTCTCTTAATATACCAGAATACACTGCTAGAGAACTTTCATCACATCTGATTCCTAAATGGCACTGGGGTATGCATCTGGTTTGCTTTAAGGAAAAGTATACTGGGAAAAAAAGCCTTCATTGACATTTAAATCAACATTTCTAATTCAAGAACATTCTTTCTGGTACTACAATCGTCTGTAGATTATATGAATTCATAAAATATAAAGGTACCCATAAATCATAGTTTCCCCTGTAGATAAAATGGTATGAATATGGAATACTAATGAATGTATGAATAATTCCAGTTATAGTTTTCAATATACAATAGCACTGAGAGCATATAAAGTGTTGTTTCTTAGCCTACAGTGAGAACAATGATGTTTGTGTGCCTTAATCATCAAGCAATAGAGGTACAATTCTGTGGCAAACCAACTGCATATAAAATTCTCATTGATAATAATTGGGCTTTTAACCCCTTGAATGCTATAGAGGTTTCCAACGCATTGCCACTACTGTGCCACAAGGACCCTCCTGGTCTTTAAAGGGTTAAAGTTTATTATGCCGTGTTATAAACAAACAGTATACACAGCAGAGGAGCAGGCACAGGTACATTTACATGCACAAAAGTCTCAATTATATTCACTCTAGTAGCGTGGGGCACTCAAGGACCGAAAAGCAGAATCAAACCAAAAACAAAGAAGGAGAGGGGAAAGACACAGAGAAGAAGTCCTCCCCTATTCTCCTTCTAAATAGCGAGCCCAATAATGGAGGCACTCCGACAAACAATATCCAAAACCATATCATTTTTATTGGTGGAAAATACACACAAATGACAATTAAAAACATTTAAAAACAAGAAAAAGAGAGAGAAAATCTCTTCCTAGCCTACATATATACACACATGTCATGTGAGAAGCAACATATATTAGCAATGTAGTTAATAGATAATATTTTACTCTAATGAAAGCCCCATCAAGCGACATACAAATTAATAAAATCACATTATAGGTGGATACAATACCTATACACCATTAATATCCTTATGTGAAAGGCTCATATAGCGACTCAGATAAATTTAAACCCACACATATAGAAAATAAAAAGCTAATACTTATCCACCAAAATGTAATCCTATATAATCATTCACTAGGATGTTTGTCAGAAGCCGTCATGGGCAGTAGAGACTGTGCGTGCTGCAGTCATGTGCAGTAGAGACTGCCTGAATGCGCCCCAGCTGATACAGAGTGGGGCACTCCAAATTTGGACCAGCGTCCTCTCTACACACCTTTCTGCTTGGTGAGCAGAGAGGTTCCGGGCACCAGCCGAGGCTGCTGGGTGGCACTGTGGGACGTGTACATGGGCTTTTAAACTAGTAGGAAGTAAGAATTTAGGAAAAGATGCTTTGTCCACAGCTGATCATCCCAACGCATGTTGCCAAGACCAACTTCGTCAGAGGATACAAAAAAGTAACAGCTGGAACAATTTAAATATCCCATGGGCCTATGATCTCTCACCAAAGTATCACATGATCACAACAGTAACATTTTATGCTGGACAAAGAATGCAAAACCCATCCTAATGGTATCTATTTCATAAACAATATCCATCTCAATGTAAGCAATCAAAAAATATAAAGCCAAAAGCAAGGTTGTAGTAATCACACATGCGTCAGGGTCAATCCCCATATGCATGCACCAGAAACATGGAGGCTATATTCAAAGAGGCAAGTAAAATAAGAAATGTAACGGCAATATACAACCCCTATCTCTACTGGAGTCTGAAGTTATTACCCTTATCTGTTTGTAAAGACTGGGAATGTAGTTACAACTTTTTATTGCTATATCTTGTTGTAAAGATTGGGGAGGTTGTTACAAGTTTACTTTGTAATACCTATGGTACAACTATGGCCATTTCAGATTTTGCTTAGGTCTGTATGCTAGTGTCTTGTTTACAGATCCTTATACTTGTTGGAGTGAACCAGAGATCTTTAGGTAGGTTTTTAAGAGTATCTGAGTACATGTTATAAATTTGGACTCCAGTAGTGATAGTGGTTAATAAATGTTGCCATTGTACTATTTTTCAAGTGGTAACATCTTCAGTCCTGGATGTCATGTAAGCAGACCTGACAATTGCTGGCAGTTTTCTCAAACTGAAGCAGGCAGAGTGTATGAGCCGACTTAACCATTCAGAAACCAAAGGTGTGTGCAACACATTCCAAAGCAAAGCGTTGCAGACCCCACTTGTCCTTAAATTATAAAGGTGATTGCCTGTGTGCACATGACATTTAGGACTGGCTGAGGAAGTGATCTTTTGAACGAAAGCACCTGGGGTCATTATTATTTTCAGTCATTGTACATTAAGTGGTCATTATTTGGAGGTGTTAGTTCTCCTTTAAATATATCACCCTCTTAGAAGCATTTCACCAGTTTTGGGGTTTGGGATTTTAGTTCAATGCAGTAATTATCGATTGTCACTAACACAAAAGTATAGAATAGTATTTATAGGATCTGTTCTACTGAGAGATTGCTGATGGGAGTTTTTTTAAGTTCTAGCACAGGGTTTGTGCAATGACGTCAAATCATATTCCATTACACTTTGGGTCTTATTCATCAAGGAGGTGCATTCTGGAGCAAACCAACTGACTCGTAAGGATGACATGAACATTCCACTAATCACCTTTTGAATCAAATAGTATTTTTTTGTATTATTTGAATGTTAGAGAGATCTCTAATGCTTTGACGGCCTTGCTAGCATTCAAGGGTTTAAACACCCCATTTAAGTCAATGGGGGTTTAATTCCCCTCCTCTCCCATAATGCAGTTTGATTGCTCCAGAGTTGCACCTCTTTAGATTAATGTAGAAAGCCTCCTGTATGCCAATGAGTGTACATTATGGAAGTGTAGGGGAATTTTGCACCCTGACACATACGATGTAACTGGGTAAAGATGAAATCAGCACTAAATGTTTCCTTTTCCTTATGATCGCTTTAGGTTGGAGTTACAGTCGTGTGAAAAACAAAGTACACCCTCTTTGAATTCTATGGTTTTACATATCAGGACATAATAACAATAATCTGTTCCTTAGCAGGTCTAAAAATTAGGTAAATACAACCTCAGATGAACAACAACACATGACATATTACACCGTGTCATGATTTATGTAACTGGGGGCTGGTGCTTAGTGTACACATGAACACACTTGCCATTTAATAGGCATTCTCCTCCACCATCTTGACCACTGACATTTTTAATCTGACACATTTGTCTTAAATGAATTGCTCTGTCTTGACTTTAAATGGTTAAATACATGTAAATAACACAATATCTCTAAACTCATCAATTTCGGGAAACTCTGCATGAATCATGTTTTTTAATGAATATGTTCGCTCATCCATGGCTACCCCTATTTAAACTGGCTCACTGCCACAGTTGTGAGTTGTTCCAAGGAGCTGGATTACATCCATCCTAACTCTTTTATTCCTCTCTGAAAAGGACTAGCATTGCTCAGATGTAGTCATTGAAATATTGGGAAGGAACTTAATTCAGCTTGATATTAGTGGCATTAAGTGGCCCTTTTAGCAAAGAAAAAAACTCACTCAGTGTGAAAATGCTGAAACATATATCAGTGTTTTTATACTAAATTCAGTGCATATTTTTGCAATCTCTGGATAAACAATTGATTGGTTTATGAAATTGCCAAGGACAGCTTTAAATATTGGCCACTCAGGGAGATATGCAACAAAGTGTAGCATTAACTATTTTTTGAAATCCATAACTTTATGTGCTATTTGTGATTGCTCATGTTTTGATGCAATAAACATACTGACACCTTGATGCTGAATACCAGATGCTCCTAAATTAACAGCACATACTGAATGCAGTAGTGCAGGCTCTGGAATTAACAGCAAAGTTAAATGAATAAATGAATATTTCTGTATACTCCAAAAATTTATGTAGAGCTTTACAATTATTCCTTAAGGACCCATGATGTGCCAGGACAATCACGCCGGTACTGGTACTTAAAGGGATAGTAATGTTTCATAATAAAAACAGCTCTAATTAATCATCATAGTATTTGGACTTTGGAGAGTGTTATTTCAATTCTGTCAGAGTTGTAGTTCTAGAGTAATTCAATGACAAAGTCTCCCCCTCCCTCCCCTTTTACTGATGTCACACTGTTCAGCTTGAGCAGAAGGGAGGTGCCCAGGTAGACTGCAGAGAGGGACAATCTTCAATTAAGATAAGGGAAAAACCTGAAAAGCTTGTCAAGGGGGGCAGGGATTTCATTGTTTTCATAGGAATAAGAGTGTCCCCTTCTGTTATCTGTCCAGTCTATGGACTGCATTCCACATCTGAGAAGAGATTGTTTACAGTAGGTAAAAGGGGCGGGAGGGGGAAACTTTGCTTGTGAATATCTCATAAACCATAAAGGTTTGAGAGATAAGACTTATATCATTCTTCATGTTTTTTTAATGCCTACAAAATAAAATAAAGTTAAAACGAAGTATTACTATCCCTTTAAGATGAGACTTGAAGACCACCAGTAGTATGAAAAAGGAGGTTGACTGCATTGCTGAAATAGACTCAGTCACTAATACCAAAATAATGTACATTTTAGCCATACTTACTTTTTGAAATGCATTTTCTTAAAAAAAGCATATACATTTGCCAATTCAAAAAAGCACAATTCAACAACATTTTGGTGATACTAATTTTTCCTTAAAAAGTACACTGTTAATAAACCCTCACTCATGCTTCTTGCACTCTGCCTTCAGACTCAATTTTACAAACATTTGAAGAATATACATAATGTATTTCATAATAAACAGTTGAAAATAATTACAATCTTCTGTAGCTCAACATGATAGAGGCAAAAACGTTTGGCTCAAAAGAGAAATGTGTGAAAAATATCACTTTTCACTTTCTGTGGGAAATCTTCCAAATAGTGCAGATATGCTTTTTTCCCCTGAACACATACAGACCCCACCAAGTCTTGTGTCACTGTATTTGTATCCATAGAATGACACACACTGACCCACACCACCCGTGTTCAACAGTAGCCGTAGAACTACACATACTGACTCCATAACCTTGTCCCACTGCCATGGTAGTCATATGAATCGACAACCTGAGCCCTTCCAGCTTCTTCCAGACTGCAACTTTCCTCTGTCCCTACCTGTCAAAAGCTGATGGTTAAATGATGGGAGTTGAGTCTGACAGCATCTGACATAGAACCCTACATACTGTCCCCTTACCCTTGTGTCACTGCACTGGTAGCCATATAATGACACATACTGACCCCCAACGTTGCTTCACGGTAGCCAGAGAACCAAGCATTCTAAGCCTCAATCCTGTCCTACTGCACTGATACAATGGCATAGAATTCACATACTACCACTAGGACAAATCCACATGAATCCATAAATAAAATCAACAATCTTTATTTATGGATCCATGTGGATTTGTTCTAGTAGTGGTGGTGTGTGAATTCTATGCCATTGTGTTAATTCAGTAGAGCTTGAAGAGAGGCTCTCTCACAGCACCCACTATCCCAGTGGTCCTTTAAATTCTATCAAGAATTCCCATATATAAATGAAAGTGTGGCTCTTATGCTGAAGAACCGTAATACTGAATGAATATTCACAAGGTTTGAAACTGATTCGAGCAAGAGCTGCTAAATCCACATTTTCTTATTTACTGCACTGATAGCCATAGAACTACACATATTGAGTCTGAACCCTGATGGGATATATTGAGCAGAGGAGTAAGCTATCAACGTTCTTGCAGGAAATGTTATGGGGTTTTAATTTCCAGAAAAATTAGAAAATTGTGGGATATATAAAGCATCTCAGCAACTACTATCTGTACTTCAGATAATGCTTAATGAACAGCTATATTTAGGAATGGCATCCAAAGAGTCATGTGCAAAAGAAGTTGGGTAAAATCATTTGTACCCTACATGGTCATATATAAACACAACACTGGGGACGTTCTGGGGCCAACAACTACACTATTAGTAACAAATAAAAGTTTTAGTTGGTTCAAATGGGTTTAAACCCCTTGGTTGCAAGAGGTAGCCATACTCAAACCCAAGGGATTTTTTAATGAAAATAATGTAATGGTCTTGGTCCAGAAGTATTTCTCTTTGTAGTTATCCTATATAATAAAACTCTAGAGATGTTTGTCAGAAGCCATCATGCGCAGTCTCTACTGTGATCGGGCAGTCTCTACTGTGGAGGACTGCTTCGAGTGGAGCAGTGAGGTATCGGCCACTTAACCCTTTGAGTGCCGGAGGGGTACGCAATGCATTGCTTTAGCAATGTGTTGCGTACCCCTCTGGCACTCAGAGGGTTAACATTACCCGGACCTTGACCCGTGTACACAGGCTTTTACACTAGTAAATATATATTTAACACCTTAAGGACCCATGACGGACCTGGACTGTCATGGGTTGCAAACCACTTAAGGACCCATGACAGACCAGGTCCGTCATGGCTTAAATGATAGCAGCGTGCCTCCGTGCACGCTGCTATCATGAATTCCAGGCTGAGACTGAACGCTCCGAGACTGGGGCGTTCGGTCTCAGCCCTTCTTGCCTTTGCTGGTTCATGCGATCACCGTACCAGCGATCACATGTACCGGCATTCTGACAAACAGAGTCAGCATGCAAAGCATGCTGACTCTGAGTGTCTCGTCTACCTCTGTCTCCCTTGCTATCAAAGTAAGGGAGACAGAAGTAGACGGGAGACACCTAGTGGCAAAATAAAATACAGCAGCTAGGGGTATTAACCCCTTCACTGCTGGTGCATGAGGCTGGCTAAATGCAGGTCAAATTTTGACCTGCAATTATTTACTTATTTAAAAAAAAAAAAAAACACCCTTTTTTTTTTACAAAAAATTTTTTTTTATTAAAAAAAACAAAAACCCATAATTAAACAATATTGCAAGTGGGATTCCTGTGGAGCCATGTAATACACTTATATACACCACCAAATGTCAGGGATAAAAAAGTGTCAAAATAGGGTGGGAAAAAGGGACATGGGGATTTTCACCCAGGGGGGACAGTGGCCACTTTAAACTGCGCATTTTGTAGGTATGACTGACCGGTCATACTTTTCTTGCAGTCTCCATAAAAATTTAACCCTTTGTGACCAATTGATCCCAAGAGAAAATCAAAAATGGTGTTTTTTTACTTTTTTTTTACTTTTTTTTCAGTTTTCATAAAGTAAATGGTGGGTTATCCATATATGTGGGGTATCAAAAGAAAGCCCTATTTGTGCTTAAAAAAACAGTATATAATTTATGAGGGTGGGATAAAAGCCTAAGAGGGAAAACACTGTTGAACAAAGACATAGTCAAAAAGGTCAGAATTGCTCCGGTCCTTAAGGGAAAACGACCTCAGATTTTCCCGGTCCTTAAGGGGTTAATTATCAAGGCACAAACTGAACATTTTTGGGTAAAAAAAAACTGCATCTTATCTACAAAAAGATACATATCAATTGAAATCAGTGGGATTTTTTTTATTTGATACCTAAAAATGATTTGCACCAGAATTGCACCTCTTTAACCTTGTTCATCTTACCCCACCTACTTTTGCACTCTTAAGACTTAAGTGCATAACTCTGTTTGCATTCTTAGCCCACCGTACATGGCTATTTCCTATCCTGTATAACAACAGGGAATATAGTTGATTTCTAAATATTTCTGTCTAGTCTTAGTCACCACATATTGGTTTTGCAGCTGCTACATCTATAATTCACTTGCCGTATGTCCATTAGTCTCCAGCTTCAGTGAATGACCTCAATCCCATTTAAGAATAAGCCAAATTTCTTGCTGATTAAACATTTCCCTCTGGTTCCATTACTACATCCCCATGTGACTTTTTGTGTAGAGTCGATAATCACATACACTCTAGTTTATTTCATCACTAACACTTACATACAGCATGTGCACAATTGCCTTCAGTCATTTCCTACTGGGGCTTATGCATAATCATGTGTTGGTTCCAGCCACACACTAGCAGATTGGCTCCAATGCCTGGAAAATCCAATTGATTTTAGAGATGTTTGTGTCATATTGGCAAAGGTAGCTCATTTCCTTAATACTCTGAGAAAAAATATTGGGGTCTATTTATCATTAAGTTAAACCACCAAACACACTGAGAAGCACACTACTATTTTGGGCTTAGCCATTCACATGGGTTGTTGCTTGCTAGTTTGTCAGTATAAAAGTATCACAATATTATATTGAAATATTACATTTCCATATTCATGGTTATGTTAGACAGTATTTGGACAAGCAGAAGCAGGACTTTTCATTCAGAAAATATTTATGAAAATATAAAGGGCTCAATTCAATAACCTGACCTAAAACTTGCGGTAGGGCAAAAACAGATGCCGACCGACAAAAGAAAATGTCTAAGTCGGTATTCAATTGCCCAACCACCTAAAAACACAATGGACTTTAGGCTACAGAAATGGGCTTGTGGCCAAACATCTGTTTTGTGCTTTAAGTTCCCAAAATGCAGCTAAATAAGTTTTGTTCCTGACATAATGTCAAACACCGATTGTTAACTTATCTGTGATAAACTTACCTGTCATCCGCTGTCCTTCTTCTTCTATCTTCCTGCTTCTCTTCTTACTTCTCTCTTCCATATTCTTTACATGAAACTTGTAATAGAAGAGAAAGCTATAATTAAATGTTCCTTATAAAGTCTTTCCTAGAAAGAATTGTTGATTGTTGACATGTGTCGCTTCTTATTCAGAAATAGTGGGTGTGACTGGATGAGAGTTAGATGCTGAAGTGGTGACTGATGATAATTATTTAAAATATGATGATTGTGTATTTTAGTCATGTTTACCTTGTCTTAAATTTTCATTTAATCTCTTAAAGAATTTGCAAATACTCATATAGCTTATTTCAATTGGTGGAAGGTTTAGCCTTTTCCTTACACCTCACAGCTTTTTTACATATAATTATCTCTCTCAGTCTGTACTTCACCTTTATCAGAAGTAGAAGAGATGGAGAATGGTGAGGCATATTCTATATCAACAGTATCAACACTAATTAGGTAATCTACATCAACAGCAACATGAAAACTATCTTCTTCCCCACTATTTCCAAGTTCTTGAAAAATTTGTTTTGTCTTATTTAATTTTTTTATACCAGAACATTAACTATTAATTTGAGGTTGAGTGTCAGTGTCACTGGCTGACACAGCAGTTTGTCTCACTGCTAAATCATTATCTGGTATGACAACAACACTAGATTGTTATTGCTGTTGTCTTTAGTGTTTTAAGGTCTACTATTACTTCAAGTAGAAACAGCCTCCTCAGGAGGAAGAGGATCATTATTATTTAGTTCAAAAGCTGCAACAACCATGGCCATGGTCAGTATGATTTGACTACCATCAAAGCATCCATGCGCTTTTGGTCCTATTCCTTTCCTGTTACCACTGCCCCTACCACATTTGGTAGACATATTAAATAAACAAAGCTGTTAATGTGTGGAGTGGCTTTTTGTCTGTTGTGACTTGTCTGTTATTTAAAAACAATGTTTGATGTATGTCTCTATCTCTATTATTTGTCACTGTCATTTTAAATCTCAGCTCAGGTATAGGATATCTATTCTGTTACTATCGGTTATTTATTTACTTTTATTTTAATTTTCACTATTCCTGTAAGTGTCCTGTCTACACATTAAACTGTCTGGAGGACTTGAGGCAGTACTCCTTAAATCAAGCATCTCTGCTCCCTCTATACCCTTTTGCCTATACACTAGTAGCTAGTGTAAAAATTTCAGCTGCTTTGCCTTTTTCTAACCATTATTGCAGTGTTCATTTTTACAGTATGGTACTGAATAGAACTGTCAGCCACAGATTCAGCAGCTTGTAAATCACAAAAAAAGTCTAAAATGCAGAGCAGCAAGTGCAGAACCAGAGTCAACCACACCACAGTATATGCTTGTCCCTCTTGTTCTTCTCTGACTGGATGTGTTATGCTGCTTGGATGTGATGATGCCCTTGACTTTAATTTTAACTGCCACTGGGAGCTGTCAGAGACATTGCCATGATAGGGCGGAAATGGTTAATTTTTCTTTTAAACCAAATTCTCTGAAAGTCTGTTTTTAAGATGTGTGTAATGATGTTATAACAATGACTCCATTTTATAGACAAAAGGGGCCTCTCTTTACATAGACGGGAGTAAAAATAGTTGAATGAATTTTACGATTAAATATGACTATCCTGGAGACAGTAGGCCTGATAAGGGATTATCTCATGTGGGAAAGTCTGGTAGGATGACATGACATCTAATGACTTCTTCAATACATCACTGATGACACAAAAATTATCATATCTAAATTTTTATGTGGAGTAAGAGCAACATCTCCAGGCTAAATAGCGTTATTACTAGTGCTTTGGAATTTTTCCATAATAATATGCATGATGTCACTGCATAATGAGAGGAATCTTTATCCAATCAGAGGAGATTCTGTTAAGGGTAATTTTACATTATAAATATGTAAGTTTTGAGAGAGAAAGGGCTTTTTCCTCTTGGTTTCTGGCTCTTCAATTCTGCTTCATCAAAGTATTCTGGCCTAGTTGATAAAGAGATCCTAAGAAACCCTTATTGAACTGGTAACTATATATTTCCTTACTTTAATTCTGCACAATTTCGAATCAAATATATATTTCATCTATATTTGAAGAAACTTTATTTTTCTTATAATTTGTCTTAATTGGACTGGCCAACCATTTGGGATCAATTATAATAAGTTATATTAGCTGTAGTAATTCTGAATTAAGCGGAATTCATTAGTTTATTGGTAATTGTTATATTTTGCCAGATAAGTGTAATATAGTTAAATAGCTTGGTTAATATAATAGATAATATAATTCTTGGTATTCTTGAATAATACATTGTGATTCGGGAAAGGTTATAATAGCTAATATTCTTTGGATTCTTTGTGTATGTTTTGGGTCTAAACTTTTGTACAGTGAGAAGTTTATTTAAACCTCACACTAGACAAAAGAAGTTGTCATTTTGGGTGTGGCATACTATATTTCTAAGTGGATCAATCCTTGGAGTACCCTATCAATTTTACATAAGATTGTTATGGTCATGTTTATGATATATGTTGCATGAAGTTTGGTATACTGTCTAGACATATATTATTAGATTGATTCTGAGTATATTCTTGGTATAATCTATTATTGACTATATTAAATGCAATTTAAATGTTTTATTCAGAAGGTATGCAATATTTAAAATCGGTAGATAATTAAATTATAGTGATCTAAAACTGGGATTTTATTCTAGTTCGTTTCTTTAAATATGGTTATTATATATGGTATAAGGAAATTGTCAGAGGACCTGGCTTAATATTAAAGCTGACTCACCTGACAATATACCTTAAACCTCAATTAGCATAGTTTATACAGTTTCTGGGGCAGAGGTATTCATATATGCTGCTGCCAACTGTATTTTAATTAATTGTAAGGATCAATTATCCTTTACTATGCTGCTGGGTTCAATTATTGTTATCTAATACCTCTGAACATACCTATGTGTGGTGAACCCTTCAATTGCCTGTAATCTTAATGGTTATAATTGTGGTTTGAGTTACTGTATATCTATTGTAATTGCTGGTCACTCATTTATATCATTGTTGTTTATACTTTATATATAGTATATTGTATTTAATAAATTATATATATATTTGCACAAATATGCGGGATTGATTATTTTAATCAATTCTTTACTGTGAAGTAGCGTGTCAATACATAATATAGTGTAAAGTTCTCAAATTGAATTTTATCTATTTATGTGAAGATATCCACCCTAATTGGTTCTCTTGTTTAACCATTTCTTGGATACCTTCGAGAGAGCCACAAAATGATAGGGAATGGTACTACAGTGCAGAGATATGGAACACTGACAGATCGCTGTGCAGTCTTGCTGTGGCAGAGCCTGTGTAAAGGTGCCAACCGCAAGGTTCGAGAGCACAGACCATTTGATGGTCTGTACAAATGGTCACAAGTGGATCTGTAGAGTCTATTGTGAGGCAGTAACCAATAGGACTAGACTAGATACAGAGGACTGACTGCAGCACAGGAACTGAACACTAGGAGAAATAGCTACAATCTGGCAAAAAACAAACAATAATGTGGTCAGGAAATGGACTGGTTGGGCAACAGGACTGGTTAAGCAGTAGTAGATCAATGCAGGTACAAACAGCAAACAAAACCGTGGTAAGGAACAAAGCTGGTCAGTAACTGAAGAACAGAAACAAACAGCTAAAAGCATACACAGGACCAAGACAAACAGGGATTTTTGAGCCAGCACCATAGCAAGGAAGAGGCAGCTCTATAAAGGGGACCAGGTGTGTACACAGGTAGGGAAATGGGTAATCTCTGGACAGGACTACAGAATGTATGAATTTGTGTGTGTAATACAGTATGTCAAGCTGTATGTGTTTTTTGTTTGTTTTCTCTTGAATGCATGATGTATTGTGTTTTGTGTCAGTTTATTTAGTATTTGAGTGTCACTCAGTCTCAACTGAGTCTCAGTCTCAGCCAGATCAAGTTGGAAGGATTAACTGCCTGTCTATTTCCCATTTTCACCTATCAGTCAATTTTATATTTACTACATCTGCGTAGAACAACTGGCTATCACACAAAAACCCTACATCAAGAAACTCCAGCTTCCTCTACTTGCCTGACTGTCTCTTCACTGCTAGCATCAAAAATGTATCAGCTTTCTTTCCCTCTCTCAAGACAGACTGGCAACATGTGGTAAACTCACCCCCCCAGGTGAAATATATAAGAGAAACTTGTTAGACTATTGATTTCAATGCAATGGTAAAATTAGGAAAACTCCACTTTGGGGGAATTCCTGCGTAAGGCAGGAAGTACCATTTTTCACATGAGGCAAGGATTTTCTTCCATCCTTACTAACTATGAGGCTGATTTTGGGAAACATCAGAATAAGGTGTCAGAATCCGATTGCAATAAGAAATAAAGTGTGCAACACACATATATGTACATATATACACGCATATATCAGCAAATGAAGTTTTGCTACTACATACACATATTTAAAGATAAAATAAATGGGCGTGGTTTAGCAGCCGACTTGAATGGCCGCATAGCTTCACAGCTCCTGACTACAGGACTGAGAAAGTTCGCTTTTATACTGTCACAACCTGTGGTATTCACTCTCCAGCGGTGGATCGAAGGGGGATTATGGTCAGAGGACGATCCCTAAAGAATTCTTCACAACTAAACGCTTTTTTCACGAAGAAAAAATCTACTCATCTCGGATCAAACGGAGCTAAGATGGCGGATCTTGAGGCCGTTCAGCCAGCCACGGATGTTGCGCCAAGGACGGAGCCCGTTTTGCCCTCTATTACTCAGGTACCCAATGTCCCTGTTGTGGATACATCACCATCCACTAAGAGCGATATAAACAATTTACTGTCAGAACTGAAACTGTTTTTACGGGAAGAAATCCTTGAAGTCAGAAGAGAAATACTGCACATTGGTGGGAGAGTAGAAACTTTGGAGGAAAATGTGGCGCACTTCTCTTCGTTTGCATCTGAGTCCTCCAAGTCGCTTCACTCTTTACAGCTACAGCAAGCTGACCTGATACTTAAAGTGGACGACTTGGAAAATCGGAATAGAAGAAACAATTTACGTTTGAGAGGCATATCTGAGGAGGTTGATCAAGCTCACTTACCTGACTTTCTCCAACGTTTATTCCTTTCTGTGACACAGTCCCCACAGGACCGTGTCTTCTTGATAGATCGAGCTCACCGCGCACTTAAACCCAGAGGCCCCTCAGCAGACTCCCCAAGGGATGTCATTCTTCGCTTCCAGTCTTACCCGGATCGGGACGCAGTGTACAAAGCATCGAGAGGTACCCCATCAGTACAATTTGAGGGGCATAACATATCAGTTTACCAAGACCTCTCGACCACCACAATCCAGTGGAGACGTGATATGAAACCCATCACTTCGGAACTTAGAGCAAAACAAATCAAATACAGGTGGGGGTTTCCTATGTCCCTTCTGGCTTCGGCTAATGGCACTACGCATACTCTACGATTTAAGGGAGATACCCGAGCTTTTGCTACTGCATTGAATCTTCACCTACCGGAGGGATTTTTCGCTGAGTCGGATCAAGGTCCTGTTGATATGGAATGTGGATCGTCCACCTCACCTTGGAAACCCGCCTCAAAGAAGAGAAAAGCATCAAGGGCGATTCCGCTATCCCCAACCCAGGTGGTGGGTCCGGAGGTGGCGGGATGATTCCCTGGGAACGTTTACAGTTAGACATTCTCCTCTTTGAGGCTCTAAAGGGACTTTCCTGCCGTTCATTCTACCACTGGGATACCAGAGGACTTTCAGGTTTTTACTTATGGTCCCTTTGGGATCTACAGCTTTAATACCTGCAGTTTATTTCTTGCTTAGATAGCAGTAGTATTTTGGTTTAACTAGGGAGATGACTCCCCTGATTGGTTGGGTGCTGCACCCTGTCTCTCTCTTTGCCGTTCTGTCTGCTCCTTTCCTCTTTGGGAGGCGAGGGGTTGGGGGTGGACGGCGGGGGGACGGACGGGATGCATCTATGTGGGAACCGGGCTAGCTTGTTGACTCCATATACTGGTTACTCTGGATGGGTTGATTTTTGGAGAGAGAGAGAGGATGAACGGGAATCAGTTTTATATAGGTTAAGGGATGTTAGGAAGCTGGAAGAGAGGGAAGCGATGGGAGAAGGGAGGGGGAGATCGGGTTAGGAGGAGAGCGGGATAGGGGATGAGTGTGGATAGAGAGGGAGGAAAGGGGTTGATGTGAAGGTCGAGAAGGTATAGGTGTGGGTGAGTGGATAAATTAGAGAGACAATGGCTCTTGGGGGAGTGTACGTTATGATGGACTGTATTTCTTTTTTATTTGTGAATGGGGTGGGTGGGAGAGGCCTTCCTGAGTCGTTAGTTAATTTCTCATGCTTCCTTTGGAAGCCACTGCCTTATGCATTCTCCTTGTGTGTGGCCGGGGATCAGTTTCTGTATTCTCGGCTAGACGGAATGGGGTAGAATACACTGCTTTGCTCTGTTAAGGCTATATTGGCTTGACGTTAATAATCTATGTAGACGCATCAGGTCAGCAGATCCTAATTGGTCGATTAGACACTCGGGAAGACACTCTCCCCCCCCGATTTCCTTATGTATTCCCTCCATTGAGTTATCAGTGTTTTGTTTCCCGAATATTATATTGATTAGACATATATTGCTACATGTCTCATGCTCACCTTTGCTCCTGTCTTCTTTTATGCTGAACCCAGTAAGAACGCTGCACTCTTCTTCGTTTTCTCCTGTCTTCACAGTGTTCTTCCTCTTATCTTCCATCTCGGTAGTACTTGTGGTTCTCACCCAGTCCTACGAATGTTTGTTAACAACCAGGTGTGCCTTTCCATACTTGGTTACCATCCATTATAAATATGTGCCTGTTTGCTTTGCCAGGTTTGTTCTATTGGTTGTGTTCATGTTTTAACTACAGTCCTGTAGTCTTATTTGCTACTCATTACTTTTACAGTTTATGAAATTGTCTTTCTCATTTTCTTATTTTGTTCTCGCCCTCTTTGGGCTCATACCCTTTTTATCGGTTGGATTGGGGGGTAATTTTTATACCTCTTATTCCAAGCGTGAGCCTTTTTCTTTCTTCTATTCTGTTACCTGTCTCTCCCTCCCCATCAACTCCCCTCCCCTTTTTTTTTTTTTTTTTTTTTTACAGGTATGCACCGTGTCCGATGGTTTGCTTCCTTACAATTCCATCCATATGATTCACTATGACCTCCAAAGCTCATGACATCCGCCCTGCTCTGGTACACACATCCACTCTTACATTTTTGTCATATAATGTGAAGGGGTTAAATTCTCCTGTGAAGCGTTCTATGGCTCTTCATGATTTTCATCGCATGAAGGGTGACATAGTTTTTGTCCAAGAGACTCATTTTAAACGATCCAGGGAACTGACATTAACGAATAGATTCTTTTCACAGGCATTTCTGAGCTCCTCTTCCCTGAAGAAAGCGGGAGTAGCTATTCTTGTGCACAAAAAGATCCCCTTTATCCTATCCTCTTCTATTAGTGATCCACAGGGACGGTTTATTTTTGTGAAGGGACTCATCGACTCGCAACTTTACACTTTTGCTTGTTTTTATTCCCCAAATTCGATGCAAGACTCTTTTCTCTCTGCTACTCTTGAAAAACTGGATACTTTTAAAGAAGGAGTGTTGGTAGTGGGGGGTGACCTTAACCTGCCACTCCAACCCTCCTTGGATTGTTCATCTGGACACTCTTCTTATCCTAAATCTTTAATTAAATCCGTTCACAATTCACTTCAGAGTCACAAACTCATTGATGCGTGGCGGATCTGTCACCCTGATCGTAAGGATTTTACTTTTTATTCCAATCCGCATGGCTTTTATTCTAGGATTGATTATTTTTTTTTATCGCATGACCATCTTGATCTTTTGGAATCTGCAGCAATAGACGTCATTACCTGGTCTGACCATGCGCCTATTAGATTAGACATACGGATGCCCAGAGGACATCTTAGTGCTCCTACTTGGCGCCTTGATGGTACTTTGCTACAACAGGAGGATTCGAAAACCTACATCTCCAAAGTCTTAGATCATTATATTGCTGAAAATGTGGACGAAGCTATCTCTCCCTTGTCTGTATGGGCTGCTCATAAATGTGTTCTTCGGGGGGAGTTCATTAAATTGGCTGCCACTCGTAAGAAACAACGTATGGCACGGATCCATCAACTTCTGTCTGATATTGCTCAACTAGAATACAATCATAAGACTTCCGGCAGGGATTCGGACTTATTAAAGCTCACTCAATTACGGTCCCAACTATCCTCGCTACTAAATATCCGCATGGAACGTCTTTTTTTCAAAGCTAAATGCACATTCTTTGAGCATGGAAACAAAATTGGATCTCTCTTAGCTCGCCAGTTACGTCAGAGATTTGCGGCTCATTTTATCCCGTCTATCCGGGACTCTACACATAAACTTGTGCATGACAAAACCTCTATTGCTGAGGCTTTCCGAACATTTTATGAATCGTTGTATAACTTGCAAGATCAAAAGTCATGTCCAGGGCCGACCCTAGAAGCGTCTATTTCGGCTTATCTTGATGCCGCGAATCTTCCTAGATTATCACCTTCGGTCGTTGCCTCCCTTGAAAATCCGATCTCACTGATCGAAATCAGGAGGGCCATTGATGCTTTACCAACTGGTAAAAGCCCTGGACCTGACGGATTTACCCATGTATATTATAAAGCGTTTCGGGACAAACTGACCCCTCTACTCTGCGAGGCATTCAAAGCTCTCCCCACTGAGATAGGACATCATCCTTCGCTGACGGAAGCTCATATTACTGTTTTACCAAAGGCAGGTAAGGATCTGTTAAGATGTGAAAGCTATAGACCCATCTCGTTGCTTAATATTGATATAAAAATTTATGCGAAAATTTTAGCAGACCGTATAAAACCCCTGTTAACCTCTCTGATACATACTGACCAAACTGGCTTTACCCCCAGAAGGGAGGCACGTGATAACACCCGTAAATTGCTGAATATTATGTACTATCTGAGAACTGAGCGAATTCCTGCGGTCTTTTTATCTACTGATGCCGAAAAGGCCTTTGACCGGGTGAGCTGGCTTTTTCTCGAAAAATCCTTAAGAGCTTTCGGATTTGGGCCGTTGATGTTGAGCTTAATTTTTGCACTCTATACAAACCCTTCAGCCCGGGTGAGGGTCAATGGTCATTTCTCTGACAGTTTTACCATAGCCAATGGTAGTAGGCAAGGTTGTCCACTCTCTCCTATACTTTTTATATTACTTATGGAACCATTTGCACAACATATTCGTCTTAAGGAGGATATAGAGGGGGTCCGGATTGGATCTTCTGATTACAAATTAGCAATGTTTGCGGACGATGTACTTCTGACAATCACTAACCCCATCTCTTCCTTGAGTTCAGTTCTTGAAGAAATGGCGTCCTTTGCTGCACTCTCTAATTTCAAGATTAATTCCACTAAATCGGAAGCGCTTCATATGGGACTACCAGAGGAGATGCTGCTTAGCTTGAAACGATTAACCCCATTTAAATGGTCAGATACTCATATTAAATATCTTGGAATTAATTTATCTCCTTCTCTGGACTCCCTATACAGTCTAAACTTTCTACCACTTTTGCGTACTATTCGGAATGATTTTTTGACCTGGTCTAAACTTTATTTATCCTGGTACGGTAGGATAAATGTTATAAAAATGAATGTTCTGCCCCGTTTCATCTATTTACTGCAAACTTTGCCGATTCATATTCCTTCGAACTTCTTTTCCTTACTCAACCGATCTATTTGTCGCTTTCTCTGGAGACAGAGACCCCCTAGGTTAGCCATGCGTTGTTTGTACTTACATAAATCTCAGGGGGGGCTTGGTCTACCTAACCTGCCTCTTTATTACCAATCAGCAGCAATTGCCTCTGTCTTAGATTGGACCCATAACGAAGGAGACAAGGCTTGGGTAAGACTTGAACGTCAGTTATTGGTTCGCTTTGATCCACTTATAGAATTGTTCCTACCTGCTAAGGAGAAGCATAAATCGCTTTATTCGCACCCCATTATCTCGCACGTTTTTGATGTCTGGTCAAAATGCAATAAAGCTGAGGTACTGGCACACTCCCCTTCATTAGTTTCCTTGGTTTTCCATACGAGGCATACCTCATTCTCTCTTCTCCGTACGGATTACCCTGGATGGCAAACTCATTCTGGTATACGCATTATGGATCTTATATCTAGTGGTTCGATCCGATCATTTGAAGAATTAAGAGAGACTTATAATTTATCTAGCTCAGAAATCTGGAGATTTCTGCGTATTAAACATTTCTTAGACCATCCTACTTTAAGATCCCTTAGGACGTCGGTCCCATCCGATTTCGAGAAACTATTGACGAGGATAACGCCTCCAGTCTGTAAACTTGGTAGGATTTACCGCATTCTTTCAGTCCCGAGGAGCCCCTCCAAACCGAGTTATGCACTGGCTTGGGAAAGGGAGCTCAATTGTGTACAATCTCTTGAAAATTGGAAGGATATATGGAAAGTGGCTTCATCGGCTTCCATCTCATCCACTATGTTGGAATCTCATTTCAAATTCCTGAGTCGATGGTATCTAACTCCATCTCGACTTCATGCTTTTTATCCATCGGCTAGTGCCTTATGCTGGCGATGTAAGTCGGTTATTGGTACTCCTTCGCATATCTGGTGGTATTGTTCTAAAATTCAGCCTTTCTGGTCCGAATGCCTAGATCTGATTGCAAAAAGTTTAGATATCTCTTTATCTAAAGACATATGGCAATCCCTCTTTCTGCTACATATACCCCGTTTATCTTATACCAACAAATCTCTTCTCTTTGCAATGCTACTCACGGCAAAGTCTCTGATTCCTCGTCATTGGAAAGATGTTAATCCCCCTACAATTGGGGAATGGGCGAGCTCTGTGAGGTTACACATCTCAATGATGAGGATACAGATTGCTTCTAGATGTGGAGATCCGGATGCGGTAAATACATTCTTTTTATTGTGTCCCTTTTAGGTGTATACCGTGAAGGCGAACGTGTGTGAGTGGTGAGAGTGGGGTCTGGAGTAGGGGCGGGATGTCATCGTACTTTATGGCAATGAACTTTATGAATGCGACTCTTGTTAAGTCATTTCTGGATAAACCTCGGATATGGTGCATTATAGCTCTTTTCCCGGTGGGATTTTTTTTTTTTTTTTTTTTTTTTTTTTTTTTCTTTCTTCTCTCCCTTACACCTGACTCCTTCCTTCTCTCTGTTTTTCCAACCCTTACAGCTGCCACACCCTCTCAAATTATGTAACTGATACAGCTTGCAATTACCATGCAAATGACATGTTGTGTTCTCAGATGCATTATTTTCCTGACTGTAATGGGACATACATGTCTATGCTTTAAGTACTGGATCTTTTTGCGTGGCATCTGTTTTCTTTTTTGTTTTGTCTCCTTATATCTTTCTCCTTGTATTGGCTACTATACAGTTACATGTAATTTGACTTATGTTGATTGCCAATTGATATTTGTAATGCTTTGTTCTTTTCATTCTTCTCCAATAAAGCTCTTTTGAAATTTAAAAAAAAAAAAAAAAAAAAAAAAAAAGATAAAATAAATAATTTTTTCCATTGGATGTTAAATTAACATAAAACAAAGAAGTTATACAGCAGTCATATTTCTCAAGGACAGATTAGATGTTACATGTTTTACTACTATCAAAACATATTCCTTGTCTATCATTATAATAACTTATTGTAATAAAACAAACTCAAAAATGAAAAAAAGAAAAAACAGGCACTCTATCATACATATATTATAATTACATAATATATTTGTGGGAGCACAAGAACGTATCATGGCAGAAACTGTGTAAACTTAAAAACAATTTAAATGTTTCAAATCAAATACAAATCAAGAAATGTCTGTATTCAAAACATAATCCATAATAACATTCAAAGTTGCAGCCCCAATATAAAACAGTTGTAAAATACCCTCTGACCTGGGTTCCCATAAGATAACAAGAACTTCTTAGAGGTGCTGCTTCTTTCTACCTAATGAGACGCAGTGTCTGTATAAATAATGCACTACAATAAAAAGGAAATAGCTGAGGAGAGTACATCTGTAGCATGAACTGCAGAAATACACTCAAATGGGAGGAGGTAAATGACCTGTCTTGTAGCATGTACATGATTCCTATATACCATCTTCAGCATGCTCCACCTGACTTTAGCTGGAATGCTGGCCACTAATCCCAGAGTCTGTCTCTATCTCAGCTGATGGCATCCTCTAGACTTCAATCAGCATGTGCAGGAAGATTCAAAGGCAGGTATACAGAAACATGAGAGTCCACTGAAAGTCATGACTTGCTTCAAATAAAACAGTGGGGTTTAGTAACATGTTTTTGGCCAAAAGCATAGAAAGCTTGCCTGCCCCGTGAAGGTACCCCAGATTCAGGCATGTCCCTATTTGCCTACAATCTTTGAACGTGTATTTGATATAATGCAAAAAAAGCAGTGGTTCCTCCCTGTGAACAAAACACTTGTGATTGAAATGAAGGAAGTAGATGTACAGGTTCCTGGTGAGCTCAAAATAGCTTTTATTAGTAGTATTCAATTAGTTACATATGTGTATGGTCAGGAGACCAGCCAGGACAATATTTTGGCTATATATACATAGTAAACAAAAGGAAGAATCTGAGCATCAAATCCTGACTTTTACAAATAAACAACCTATGAATTGCTACAAATAAAACAGTGGGGTTTAGTAACATGCTTTTGACCAAAGGCATGGAAAGCTTGACTGCCCTGTCAAGGCACCCCAGATTCAGGCAAGTCGAGTCACTTTCTCAGGAGTATTATGAAAAGGGTACTAGTCCAGTCAACTTCCCACCAGTGAAAATTAATATAAAAAGATATGGATTACCTGTTCTGAGTCCCATACTGGGCTGGTCTACCACAATAGGGGATATGATATAATAAAGAATAAGATATATAACAGCAAAAAGGAGGAAAATTTTGCATTGCAGAAAAAGAGAAACTTTCAAGAAAAAAAGAGAAAAAATTTCAATTTTTCACAAAAAGTCGTGCAGGAAAATGTTCTCTCTTTTCACTTACCCCTGTGAACCATTATGGATGTGTGTAAAATTCTGTAGTTGGAAGGAATTCATGGAAAACATTACCTTCCACTTCCTCTCCAGTCAATCATTGATGAATCTGTAATAGGAAGTCTTCTAGATATGGAAATGATTGTGGCTGATATCAGAAGAATATTTTACAGTTTCCTATGCTACAGTTAATGAGGCAGTTCCAGATTTAATAATTATAATCATGTATACAAACAACCATAAAGACAAAACGTTTTGTTGTTGTTTGACAAACATATGGTACTGATGTTCTTATGCAGAAGCTAAAGATGAATGAAGAGCAAAACATAGCACATCTTGGCCCACTTCTGCTTTTTTTCTCATGCAAATTTATGTAGAAACACCTTAATTTTCTACTCTTTCTGCTAGAATTCCCTTCCACCGAAACACCAAGCATAAGGAATGTTCTAAATTTCCTGTCAGAAGTTCTGGTTCCTGCCTATGCCTGCTAGAGCGGAGTTTTCAGACTCTCTCTATAACTTCTAACACAATGGACCAAAGCTGGGCTCAGAAGTCAGTATGTGTGCTTCTTTGGAAACCAGAGCAGTCGTACATGGCTGAGGGGACTGTATGTGAGGGTTCTATGGCAATCAGTGCAGTGGGACAAATCTGGAGTTTGATATGTGTGGTTCTATGGCAGATTTGGGAAGAAACACTATATCTGCTACCAGACTACAACTTCCATCATTTACCACATCAAATGATGAGAGTTGTAGCCTGGCAGCTGCTGGAGGGTCACACATTGCCCATACATATGGCTACCATTGTAGTGGGACATGGCTGAGCATCAGTATTTGTGGGCCTATGATTACCGTGGGACGTAACTTAGGAAGCAGTCTTCATATGTGTTGTTCTAGGCTACTGTGGGACAAGGCTGTGGGGTCTATATGTGTGGATCTTTGGCTACCAGAGCAGTGGGACATGGCTGGTGGTCAGTATATAAACTAGAAAAAAAGCAGAAAAACTGCACTTATTGGGGGAATTCCCACAAAAAAGTGCCAGTTTTCTCAGTTTTGCCCATTCCAAATCTTGTAGGGAAGGATACAAATGTCCATTGATTTAAAAGGTTCTTTAAGCACTTGAATGCTACAGAAGTATTCACTGAATTTCTTCACAATACCTTGAAGAACCCTCTAGCATTTAAGGTGTTAAAATTCCAATACATCAATGGGAATTGGGAAATGTTTTGTAATTTGTTATGCAGTTATGCTTTGCTTTCTTCATAAGGCTCTAAACAGTCATTTTAATTTAAAAATGGTTATTGTACAACATACTTTTTTCTTCATTTGGCAATTTTAATTTGTACAGAAGTCATCAGTAGAAAAACACATGGGTAACACATTTTATACACAGATGCTCATGGTTTCCCTGTAAATGTCTTTTTTTCTGTCTGGCAATGTCCACGGATTATTCTTTCAGCATTTGGCAGTCACCAAATTATTTTTTCAGCACAGCCTCCTTACATCAATTTGCAAATGGAATAAAATTGCACATTTTTTTTTTTTTAGAAAAGTTGTAATCAAAGTAAGCAGTAAGTTTTATATTTATTCGTGAACATAAACCTCTCTTGGTTGCTTTCTCAGCTTGTAATGTCATTTTATTGTAAGATATTCACTAGAGATCCAGATTAATCAGAGACCACTGATTAATTTAATTTTTTGCTATTGTCCCTACAATATAAGCCAAAAGTAGAAAATAAGACATGATTCAATCCATAAATACTGTTGTTTCCTTGTTCTCTACCAACCTATGTTATCTATTTTCAATTTTCAAATGATGCTTTTAAATAGAGATTCTCAACCAGTGTAGCAGAGAATATGGCTTTACTATGATGGCAGACTGCAATGTGAGTATTGAGTTGCAAAGTATATTTGTGTAAATTGTTATGAACAATATGTTTGTTTTTGTTTATTGTGAGACCTAAGAATAATTATATATTTACCAATTTGTAGCCTTCATTATACCCTTGCCAAATGGCCTATAAACAAAAGAAGAGAGAGGGGGAGCATCATAGGTAGGGATGGACAAAACATTTTGCCTCAAAAGAGAAACAGGAGAAAATGGCATTTTTTGCCGAGTGGTCATTTTTTTCGCAGAAAGTGCTGTTTTGTTTTTTTTATCTTCACCTAGTTCATTCATTGAAATCAGTGGGAAGACTGAATTTCTCCCCAACAAGTGCCAAGTTTCCCTTATTTTCCCACAGCATAGTATAAAAGGGGTTAGAAGATTACAGCATGCCATTCTGTGTTTGTGAGAAGAAGAGGAAACAGAGCATTTTTGAGCTAAAGAAGACTGGATAAGAAATTGGAGTTGAAGCTTAGGGAGTCTTGTATGTAGGAAATCTGTCCTCTGTATTAAGGGAGTCTGGGTTACTCTGGGGAACAGGAAGGAGATTGACCTCAAATATCCACTGGGAAGACACAGACAGAAGTGATCCAAATTTCTTCCTGAACTGGCTGTTATCTCTGTCCTAATGAGTCTGTGGACGAGAGAAGGGAGCAAAGGAGGTTTACTGGAAATACCCCAGAATTTTGTGTGATTGAGTGGACACAGGCAGCTGTGATCCAAGTTCCTTCCTGGTTTGTCTGTTATCACTTTGTCAGGGAATTCAGGGGGTGTGAGAAGGGAGCAAAGGAGAATTACCACAAATACCCAAAAAGTGTGACTGACTGGGGATACACAAGCAGAGATGATCCAAGTTTTTTTCTGTTCTGGTTGTTATCTCTGTGCTGTGGGAGTTGGAAATAAGCAGATGAACAGGGAGTATTTTTGGTTGACAGTGATAGGAATAGGGGGGACAGTTAATTAAAAAAAAGAATTATAATAATTTAAAAAATAAAATTGATAGGTAAAAGGTAAAGTACACAACAGACCTGTTTATGTGCTGATTTCTCTCTCTCTCAAACAAACACAGAAATGACATGCTGCAGGTAACCTGACACCCCTTTTATACTATACTGACTAAAAAGAGAAGGGACATTTTCCATGCAAGTGAGGTTTCATTTTTACCTTTGATTTCAATGCAATGTGGAAAAAAGCATGAAATCTGAAAAGTGACACCTTTCGCTGTTTGACTTTAACCCATTGCAATGAGTTGGATACCCCTCTGGAACTCAAAGGGTTAATAGACCTTGCCTTGCAGTGAATATGTAGACCTACTGGGTACACACCAGCTAGAGAAAAGGACTGAATATTTATCCTTCATAAAAACATTCAGTGATAGGGTTCACTTCAGGAGCAGCAATCTACCTCTGGAAGAGTATTGCTTACAAATAAATGTATTTAATCTTTAAAGGGATAGTAATGTTTCATAATAAAAGCAGCTCTAATTAATCATCCTAGTATTTGGACTTTGGAGAGTGTTATTTCAATTCTGTCAGAGTTGTAGTTCAAGAGTAATTCAATGACAAAGTATCCTCCTCCAGCCCCTTTTACTGATGTAACACTGCTCAGCCAGCACAGAAGGGAGGTGCCCAGGTAGATTGCAGAGAGGGACAATTTTCAATTAAGATAAGGAAAAAAACCTGAAAAACTTGTCAAGGGGGACAGGGCCATCATTGTTCTGATAGGAAGAAGATTGTCCCCTGCTGTTATCTGTCTGGTCTATGGACTGCATTCCACATCTGAGAAGAGATGGCTTACACTAGGTAAAAGGGGCGGGAGGGGAAACTTTGCTTGTGAATATCTCTCAAACCATAAAGGTTTGAGAGATAAGACTTATATTGTTCTTCATGTTTTTTTAATGCATACAAAATAAGATAAAAAAAAATAAGATAAAATGAAGTATTACTATCCCTTTAAGGGGGCACAGGATATCTTCCATCACTGGTTTCTTAAATAAAAACAATCCTACTCTAAGTACCTGTTTTTGCTATCAGTCTTTACTTAACATGACACTTCCTGATGTTCTTCTATTCTCTTGGTGTACATCTTGCCATGCTGCCACCCCCTAAGATGCTAATCTGTTGACTTGCTCTTACATATGGACCCTATAAAAGTTGCTCCTGACATTTCATGATCTGCTGATGGTACTGCAGCACTACTGAAACATCTTGAAAGCTGTAATATGCAAGGAAAACATACAAATTATTGTCCCCACTGGATCAACTCTGGAATGAAAATAAAGTAATGCAGCAGGTCCATCCACTGCAACACCACATTAGAGGGTGAAAGTCCCCTAGCAAACCCGTACTGCTCCCAGTGATAATTAAAAAAAAAAAATGGACATAAAATCAGACACATTTTAATACTAATACCAAAAAAGTCAATGCATGAATCAAAGTGACCTTGGAGCTGTACAGTGACATATTTACCAGACTGCAGGAGGAATTACCCTAAAGCTAGATTCTGCTAAGACACTTACTTTACCATGGAAAACCATAGAACTCTTCACAGTTTAAATACTACTCAACATCTAAGCCTCAAACCTGTTGTTGAGGAACATTGGGGAGATTTATGAAAGGTGTTCTTGTCTGTTTTTGCATACGGATTCTTAAAATGTCCTTATTTCCTTATTATAAGTGTTGGTATTTAAAAGTTTTCTAGGTACATTTATAAATGTGGTGACTATAAAGAATAAGAAGGAAAATATTGATGCTTCTTTATAAATTTGCAATGACACTTTTTACATACTTCCTAAAGCCATTTTTTTAAAAATCCATCCTACGTGGTGTTAAAGGGATAGTAATACTTCGTTTTAACTTTATTTTATTTTGTAGGCATTAAAAAAACATGAAGAATGATACAAGTCTTATCTCTCAAACCTTTATGGTTTATGAGATATTCACAAGCAAAGTTTCCCCCTCCCGCCCCTTTTACCTACTGTAAACAATCTCTTCTCAGATGTGGAATGCAGTCCATAGACCAGACAGATAACAGAAGGGGACACTCTTATTCCTATGAAAACAATGAAAGCCCTTCCCCCCCTTGACAAGCTTTTCAGGTTTTTCCCTTATCTTAATTGAAGATTGTCCCTCTCTGCAGTCTACCTGGGCACCTCCCTTCTGCTCAAGCTGAACAGTGTTACATCAGTAAAAGAGGTGGGAGGGGGACACTTTGTCATTGAATTACTCTGGAACTACAACTCTGACAGAATTGAAATAACACTCTCCAAAGTCCAAATACTATGATGATTAATTAGAGCTGTTTTTATTATGAAACATTACTATCCCTTTAAGTCCTCCTAAAATGTTGTTAACACTTTTATAACTTTCAGCCATTTTAACTCTTCTTTTCACTTATCTCCACTTTTATAAATCTCCCCCACTGACTCTAAGCACAATACTCTCTTCACATGTATGAGAACTGATTGAAGTCTTAATCATCTTTTTCTTCGTTTTATAGCAATTTTCCAGTGTTTTGAAGAAAAAAAGGGTTCCTTCTGAGAACAACACCCCAAATAATCTATATAATTTCCACAGAAATAACAATGAGTTCTACATGTAATTTTTCTTTGAGAAGAATAACTAAACACTGCATCCATCTCTGTTTATATTGCAGCCTATCTATTAGGAAAGTCATGTAGTAGATACCCTTGTAGTAGATAGCCATCCCACTCTAATTAATAGTTCTTTGCAGAAGATGAAGACCTTCTTTCTGACCCTTGTTGGTATATAAGAACCTATGGATGTACGTCAGGACTAACAAAAGGAACAGTCTGCATTGTCTCCTTAAAGTACTTGTTCAACTTGTCCATAATCATTCATATCTTCAGCTTGAATTTTAACATTTCCACAATGCACTTCTCCTTTCTTAGACTTCTTGGACCACTAGCTGTTGAGGACTATCTTGCCTACATCTCCAAACAGCCAAAGATTCATGTGCCTTTCATCTGCAACATATCACTTAGCCTCTTTTATGTCAGTTGAAAAGAGGTCCCTCCTGACGTAGTCTCAACTGAAAATAAATTGTTATACACAAACAGATTTTATTTGTGCTATGATGTACCCCTCCTATTACTGAAAATGTTACCCACTTAGCTGCAATGCATTGGAGCTGTCTCTTGAAAACAAGGGGTTAATACAAAATACACTTTTGCCCAAATATGAAAGGAAGTGCATGTAATTAAAGTGGTTTGTTTGTATTATACATAGTTTGGGAGAAATTAAACTCTGTTTGTTGCTGGAGAATTGTGACACCTTATGCTAATGTGTTTCTTTGGTGTGATATTATTACCACATACTGTGCTATGAATTAATCCATTCAGAGCCCACGCACTTGGATCATTTCTAATAACACAGTGGACAATAAGTTTAGCCTAGAGCAGAACTAATTAGCATGCAGTGCCAGATTTAACATAAATTGTCAGCAAAACATAAAAGGCTATCTTACAGATAGATGGCTGGTGCAACACATAGGCAGATTTTGATTATCTGTAAAATAATATAAACTTGTCGTAGGGTGACAGGCCCCCTTTAAAGTAAAGTAGTAACATAGATACAAAATTTACCCAATCGGGTTGTTTTTCTCTTTTTAGAGAATAATTTTCCCAGCTAGAAGACATTTTAAAAGATATAAGAGTACAAGGTTACTAATATACAGAACTTTCTCTACCCTGATAAATTCCCCAGCGCAGTTTCTATATGAGTGTCGGACATCAGTTCCTGTGAATTGGGAAGCTGTATGCAAACCTGGGCTTTATGCTAATTCTTATTTTTTTGGATATCCCACAGAGATCAAGTAATAACAATTACATGGGTCCTTCTGGTGAAAAGATTGCTTGCTTTATTACATTAGTAAAATTCATCCCCTGCCACCTGGTCTTTTAAATACAAACAAGATCCTCAGCTGCATCTCAGCAAACTCCTCATCTCCATGTGTCAAAGTCCATTTAAGAAGTGGGGCATCTGTAACAGCGTTTGGTGTGAATAAGTTGTACAGCCTGTGACATTGCAGGTTAAATCAATATTAACTACGCTTACTGACTTATTGTTTGCACAGCATTTTGCATTTTGCTGTCAGTTTATTCACAGAGCTGAAGGACAAGAGTTTCTTAGCAAATAATGTTGCATCTAAATGTGAGAAAGACTAGTGACCCTTGAAAAACCAGTGCCTCTGGCATGTTTGTGGAGGGCGTAACTTAATTTAAGAGGGTTTAATAGGTTCCAAGATTGAGCCTCTAAAGATGTGTCCTTATTCATTTCCATTATGCCTACCCTAAAAAGCTTACTTTTATACCCAAGTATAGGCATTTAATTAATTTCTCATTCATTCCCATGCTTTTGGTTAATATAGACTAGACTGAAAGTATAGTAATGTATGGCTTGATGCAAGAAATGTTCACATCTGCTAAAGGCATTTTTGTGCGCAGATAGATTTTGCGCATGTTCTAATCCAGGAAGCTGAATACCAAACGCTTCTTGAATTGCACATAAAAAATTTCTTTTTACGACAACACTGCACAGATGTATAAATTAATTCGCAATACAACTTCCTGCATTAGAAGTATTCGCTATTCCACTCACACAGATTCGTTAATACTGACCACGCCCCCCAAAATATACGCAGTTGTTCGCTAATCTTGATTTTTACATGCGCAATTCAACAAAATCATGCACAAACCTATTCCCTAGTGGTTTTCACACGGGAAATAGAGATTGTGCATGTTTCCTGCATCTCAAAATCAGTAACGTAGTTTATGAGGCTGAAAAAAGACATGCATCCATCAAGTTCAGCCCATGCCAAAAAACACCCCTGTTGATCCAGAGGAAGGCAAAAAAAGCCCTCTGAAGCCATTTCTAATTTAGCCCCAAGTGGGTAAAAAAATCCTTCCTGACTCCAAATGGCAGTCAGATAGTTCCCTGGATCAACAACCTATCTGCATTGAAGTCACCTGTAATAATTTTCAATACTGCTCTGTGCTATATACTCATTCATTGTCTAAAGGGGGGTATTTACAATTTTGACCAATTCTTATTTAAAAAGTCACTGGTCCTTAACCTTTTTAGGGTTATGCAGAAGGCAAAAGGCTAGCAGTTCTGGAGAAAACAAGTTGCACTATAGAGTGGGAAGGAGGAGAATACATATACAGTGATACTCACAAATGCACGCATTCACAAACACACACACTCACAGGCAAAAAGAGGGAAGAAGCAGTTGCACTTGCAGGGAATGTGCTACTTTTTTGTGAACAGTGATTTATAGGGACAGTTAATAAAAATAATTGCCTGATAGGTGACAGAGGCAGACAGAGATACTGACATTATTATTATTCTTTATTTATATAGCACCAGCTTATTCAGCTGAGGCTGACTGTGAAAGACACTAGAGATGTAGACTTGTATGTTCCAGTGTACCTCTCTTTTTGTGATACAGAAGAAGTTGGTAGTGAGAGAGATGATGATATGACTAGAAAATTAGTAAAAGTAAAGGCTCAATCTTCCACCACTGAAAAGGAGCACTATACATGTCTTTAAACTGTTTGAGAGATCATTTGGAATATATCACTGTGGACAAGTAAAAATGTATAAATATACACAATCATCCTGTCAGTCATCATCATCGTCACCACTTCCAAGTCCAACCCCCACACAGTCACACACACTATTGCTGAGTAATTGGCAACCCATGTCATTAACATCCACATTCCTAGTTATGATGAATGTTTCTGCTTCTTTTTGAAGTGCAGCACCACTAACACCTACTGCTAGTACAATTGCAACATCTAGTCCCAGTAATAGTAGTAGCTCCTCAGGAACCCCTTCATTCATTATGTAAAATATAAACATTTGTTGTCTTTATTAGTGGCACGTGAACAGTTGGAAAGCAGGCTTATGCCTAGGTACAGCCTCACTGACGTCCCACCTGAAGCATAACAGCAGCTCTTACTGGAAGACACACCATCAACATGTCAGAGGTGCCATGACTAACAGCATAAGACGCATTCCTAAAAGTTAACAGGGATCTGGGACTGTCTGTCTGTGCTGTCAATGTGTCAGAGAGCTTGCCAAGATATCCTTCATTTGAAATAACACCTACGGCTCCTGCTGCTGTCCTTCAAATGCAAAACACAGAGGAGTATGACTGAGTTATTTGGAGGAGATGCCCCATCCAGAGCTTAAAATGGAAGTCCCTGCCAAGTGGAATACCAAATTGTACATGAAAGAGCAGAATAAGGCCATTAGAGAGTACAGAATGCAAAACTGGAAGGCTTTTGAGTAACAATCTATGTAATCTGGTCAGTGGCAACTAAAGTGACCTATGTGAGCTGCTGAAAACTTTTGAGGAGGCCACCTTCCTGGTTAGTTGTATTGGGGCCAGAATTAGTGAGATTCTTCCACTGACAAAATTACTGCAGAAAAAAACTAAGGTGCATGGCTAATACATATTACAATAATGACGACACAAACATGATACAGCTAGTGAATGACATGTTAGTATGCTTTAATCAAGATCCTCAGAGAGCATCCTTTAAAAGCAACGAGGCATACATTCTTGCTACTTTACTGGACCAACTTTTTAAACATACAATTGCTGAATTTGTGCCAAGGCATGAGCAGCATTACTCCGAGGAATCAGATTGTGTGAAAGAACTTAAAGGTGTACTTATAGAGAGATGCACTTATAGATGGTGGAGGGTGAGAAGTTTTGGGCCAAAAAAAGTAGTAGAAAGCCTATTGAAAAAGTAGTAAGCAAAAGGATCATGCTAGCAGCAACAGCAACAACATCAACATCTCAACATTTTTCTGAACACATGGTATCAACATCATCATAGAAGGCAATTGATGTGTCTAAATGGTAACAAAGTTATATTTGTGGTGGTGAAAAGTCTCCAGAGTATGGGTTGGTAACCGATATGAACACTGTATAGGTCCTTGGACTGATTCCACTGCATGTGAGATGATTACAGCATACTTGCAATATAGTTAGCCAGAAACCAAGACTACACTGACCACTGGCAAATAAAACATTATGTGTGGTCAGCACTGATGCGTACTGTTGAGGAACCCCTTTTTTGCCCACCAGTAAGCATTCTGTCTGAACAAATTTCCAATGCAGTTGGATATGTTGTGCTGACTGTAGGATATGACTATCAAGCAACATTGTTTGGAGACTTACATTTCCAAAAATGAACAAGCATCTAATACCATCTGCGTATCAGGTAGTAGAATGCCACATGTATTCTTAACAGCAGAACTGAGGAGGAAGAAAAGGAATTTGGAGGGTTGTCACTATCGGTATCCTTTTAAAAGGTTGGGCACAAGAGAGTGTGCGACCACATGGTGCATTAACCATGTCGCCACGATAAAAATGGCGACATGAGAATCTCGCACTGCATGAAAGCACGAGATTTGCATGTTGCATACTGAAAGGATGCATTCCTTTAACCTGTTCATCCCCCTCCTTCATGACTTCTCCAGAATAATTATACAGCCGGTAGATGCACACAGAGAAAGGGAGAGAGATCAGGGGCAGCGCTCAGCAAAACTAGGATGAAGTTATTGCTTCAAAAAGAGCCTTTCCTTCTTCTCAACGGTCACCAGACGGTAAGGATGATGGGAGTTGTAGTCAATAGCACTTTGTAGAGCTTTGATAAACCTGAAAGGTGAAGCTGCTAGCAGAGGAAATTTTGCTGAGCATGGCCCATTAGTGTTGGAGCTCTGACATAAAGAGCTAAAAGAAGAAGTCAGGTATGAAGATATTTGTCTTAGTAAGTACACAGACTGAAACTTTACCTGAATAATTAGTATATGTAACCAACTCTTTAGATGGACTCATAAGGCAGGTGACAATATGCATTGAATTAGAAAAAGTATATGTGATATGGAGACATTTCAATGCAATAAGAAACATCACATATAGCAGTAGAAAAGTACAGCTACCTTTTAAAAGGATACTGATAATGGCAATCCTCCAAATCCCTTCTCCTTTTACTCAGTGCTGCTGTTAAGAATACATGTGGCATTCTACTACCTGATATGCAGGTGGTATAAGATGTTCGTTCGTTTTTGGAAATGTAAGTCTCCAGACACTGTTTCTTGATAGTCATATCCTACAAGACCACTGATAAATGTTTGTCAATAATCTGGTAATAATGAAAGGTCCAATTGGATACAAGCATGATATCGCAAATATTTTGTCTAGCATTCATTCCTATGAATAATCAAGATAGATATACATTAATCACACCACCACCATACACATCTGCCGCTTTAAGAGTAACTTTCTTATGTATTTTTTTAAATTTATCTCTGTCAAAATAGTGGTTATTATAGCAGCAGGTTTACTGAAAGAAAATCCCTTAAATAAATTTTGCAGGCTTACTGAAAATCAAAAATTTAAAATGCTACAAGGCTAGTCTTAGAACAAATGATTGTGGGCTTCCATCAAGGCAAGTCCTGAACAAAATTATTTACAGGCTTCAGGGTTGCAAAAAAACAAGTTGTATGCATTACAGGCCTAGTGCCAGCAGTGCTAAATGGAGACACCACCGGAAACATTATGCCACTTATTTGCACCCTATAGTAGCTTTTGCTACTGATATATTCCTGCTGCTGAACCATCTAAGCATCAAGAGAATTAGGATGCTGCATGGGCTCATGGGTTCACAGGTGGTGGTTCAGTGATGGTTCCACTTGCCACTAGCCCTAGCTGAGGCAGTGGGAGTAGCACAAAAAGCCCCCACCACTTCAGTTGCATCTGGTTAGAATAAGTTGGTCAGTTATGCTTCTCCTCCTGCAACCCCTCTAAAATCATGGGTGTGTTGGAATACTATTATTTCCTTTGAGAGCAGGAAAGAATTATGCAGTTTGAAAGAAGGGAAGGTCTTGGGAAATCACATTTGACCTATCTGCTCTCATATTAAGTACTCTGCACAATATAACAACCACCTTGATATGGTACTTGTTTGCCCTGCTAAGGACAGAAAGCCTTAGCTTGGTATACTCTGTGAGATTGAATGGCTGCAGATGCTCTCTGATTCCCTGCATTAGATGGCTCTCCACCACATTGCTATTTGCGATTAGTGTACCACACAAGATGCAATGGGTAGAAATGAACTGTTAGATCCTCACATCTACAGACTCCCTATCAACCTGTGATGGTAGTAATGGTGACAATGGTGGTACTTCCAAGGAGGAGAGGACCCTGAGAATTTCAGGCAGACAATGGGGATATTTTCCTGCACCCAGACCCTAGAACAAGAAGACAATGATTATGCACCAAATATTGGTGAGAATGTCGAGACCCAACTGTTATTGCAAATGAGAAAAGCTGCACATCTTGGGCATGCTGTAATTATGGGAAAATTTAACTAGCCAGATATAAAACCGAAGACATGAGATCTATCAGATTGCTAAGTGAAGCTGGTTTGTAAGCATGCTACATATCATAAATGGTGGAAGTCCAGACAACAACTAACAATGTATTGGACCTAGTGATAACAAACAACATGGACATGGTGTGCAATATTAAAATATATGAACATTTGGGAAATATTGGTCACAACATGGTTTTATTTGAGATCAGATTGATGAAGCAAAACTGTATAGATTCAACCAAAACAATTAATTTTAAAAAGGCTAACTTCAAACTGTTAACAGCATCAATGCAATACATAGATTGGGAAAAATTATTTAAAGAAAAAAAATACTGAGGAAAAATCTAAATTTTAGTTGCAGAAATATATTCAACATTTTATACCATTTGGAAACCATTAGAAAAGAAGTAGATCTCAACCAATGTGGTTACATACAAATATAAAGAAAGAAATGGTTTGGAAAATGGCATTAAAACTATTTAAGTCTGAAGGAACAGAAAATAAAGGGAGAGCAACAAAGATAGCAAAAATGCAATTATGTTAGCAAAAATAGATAATGAAACTCGAATTGCAAGGGAGAACAAGACTAACCTAAAAAGATTTTCAAAACATAAATAGCAAAATACTTAAGAGGAAGTGCAATCAGCCTTTCAAATATGGGTGAATTGATTAGGGAGGATAAGGAAAAGGCTGATGTTCTGAATATGTTCATTTCATAGGTATATACCAAGGAACAAGAAATGGTAGATCTTCAACAATTAACAAATACAAAGCAATCCAATATTCAGATACTGGATTAACACAAAACAAGGTCAAGGGAAGACTGGAAAAAATGAAGACTGACAAGGCACCTAGTCCTGATGGTATACATACAAGGGTTCTTCAGGAAGTCAGCACAGCTTTACTCTTTAAGTACCCGATCACCACAGGCTCAGTGCAACAGAACTGGCATAAAGCCTATGCAGTACCTTTATTTAAGTAGGGAACTAAAACAGAATCTGGGAATTATAGACCTTTGTATTTGACCAATGTAGTGAGAAAAATATTAGAAGGACAATAAGGGATTATATTAAGGATTTCACTAGAGAAAATAAGAATATTAGCAAGAATCAACATGATTTTATCAGGAATAGATCTTGCCAAACAAATCTTTTGAGCTTCTAAGAAGAAGTGAATTGCAACCTAGATAATGGTAAAACATTAGAGGTAGTATATCTAGATTTTGCAGTATTACAAGGGAGGCTGGTGAATCAAATAAGGAAATTGGGGCTAGGGGAACTAGTTACAACTGGATAGAAAACTGGTTGAAGATAAGGCAACAGTTTGTTGTTGTAAATGAAAAATTCTACAAAACAGTTAACATTGAAAGTGGAGTACCTTAAGGTTCAATGCTTGGTTGACTTTTTTAACCTGTTTATTAATGACCTGAAAATGATGCAGGGTAATAAATTCTGAACAAGGTGTTTATTCTCTACAGAGGAATTTACATAAAATGGCAGAGTGGACAAACAAATGGAATATGAAATTTAATGTGGGAAAATGTAAAGATATCTATATAGGAAGAAAAAATCCCAGTGCTACTTATGAACTTAATGGAATTATTTTAGGAAACTCATTGCTAGAGAAAGATCAGGGAATCATTGTAGTTGTAAACTACAAAATTGGAAATAGTAACCAGTGTCAAGCAGCAAAAGTCCAGTCTTGCATAAAAAGGGGCATTGAAGTAAAAGGTGTTAATATGAGTGGGCGAAAGGTCTCGCCGTGTTCCATTGAGAAAACCACATTATTGTCCACTTTTCACAGGAAAATCCACTTTAAAACCAGTGATACAAATCTTTGCATTTTTCGCCTATTGGCCAAAATTTTTCACCATTTTTTTATGGCTAGAAAGTTTCCGCCGATTGATTTTCACCTTTCGCTATAAAAACTTGGAACACAATAGAAACAGCTACAGACAGGGGTGTCTGTAGAAATATTTCCAGAGGGGGGCAAAGCCATATTATAACCCCCAGGCCAGCCCACCCAGCCCCTCTGTTTATATGGAGGGAGTAATTGTGGGGGAAGTGCCCCCCTAGCTCCACCCAGATGTCCATGGCTAAAGAGCAAGTTAGCCATGCTGTGTTGTTCTGCTGTGATGTGTTTGGAAAATTGAGGCAGGAGAGGCTCATAGTGACTGCTATCACTATGAGAAAGTTTAAAAATAATGAAAGGAGTAACTGGAAGGACCCTTATGTGTTCACTGAATCTGAGGAGAAGGAGGAAGTGAGCATCAGAGAACCAATGCTGTCCAGCCCCCCCTAAATCAATCCTAGGGATCTTGGGGAAATTAATGGCAAGAGAGGAAGAAAAAGGTAGTAGTGAGAGCAGGACAGGTCAGCTGCCTGTGCCTGCTGCCAGATGTGCTGTCCCTGCTGCCACCAGTGCTGTACCCACTGTCAGATGTGTTGCCCCTGCTGCCAACAGTGCTGTACCTGCTGCAAGTAGTACTGTGCCTGCTGTCAGACATGCTGCCCCTGCTGCCACCAGTGCTGTGTCTGTGGCCAGTGCTGAACATGCTTCCATCAATATTGTGCCTGCTGTCAGATGCTCTGCCCCTGCTTCCACCAGTGCTGTGCCTGCTCCCAGTGCTGAAACTGCTGTCACCAGTACTGTGCCTGCTATCAGATGTGCTGCCCCTGATACAACCTGTGCTGTGCCTGCTGCCTGTGATGAACCTGCTGCCACCAGTGCTGCTAGTGTGTCTTGCAAGGTGGAGAAGATGATGCCAAGTGTGACAGCAGGGGACCCTAAGTGACACTTGCCATCCCCAAGCAGTCCTGTCAGTGCTAGTACTGCTACTACAAAGAAGGTCCAGCAGTGAAGGAGGGGGTAATCAATATCCTCATATTAGTGACTGTAAGGAGGAAGACTCTGGGGCTGAACTTGATGAGGTTGTTGTTTGTAGCAGGAACAGTAATGGTGAAGCAGCCAGTGGGACTTGTGTTAGGGGAGTGGCAGGGGAAGCATTTGCAGGTGTCCAGACTAGTGATCAAGGGAGATCACACCATTCCTCTGACCCTACGAATCCCTTCCCTTCACGACATTATCCAGGTGGAACATGATCCTGAAGAAGCCAGAACTGGTGGTGGATTGTAGGCACAGAAATAATACCACCACCACCAGGAGCAAAGATCAACTGCCTATGCCTGCTGCTACTGTTGACAGTCTGCCTTCTTCATGTCACCAAGAAATGGCAATTGTGACATTAGAGACCCTCTGTCACATTGTTCATCACCTACTCCAACCAGCAGTGAGATGTATGTAATAGAACAGCAGCATGTTAGGGACTAGTGGTGGTAGTGGTGATGACGATGGTGGAGACGTTGGGGTGGAAGAGACATTGATGGCCTTTTGTATCCGAAACTGAGAAGGAATGGGAGACAGGGTTGAGAATGGGCATCACCACCAACACCACCAGTGAACTTTTAGAATTTGCGACTGCTCTAATTCCTGCTGCTGCTGTGTTGCAAGGGCAGCAGAATGCTGAGGAGCAGTCTAGTGTGCCACAGGCCACTGTGGACACAGTGGGAATGAGGTTAACAAGTGATGGGGACTAGGACAGGTTCCATTTGCCAGCAGCAGCAGCAGCAGCAGCAATACTCCTGGTCCTAGATGAAGTGCTGATTCTGAGGCAGTAACAGCAACAGCAGCAACATCATCCTCTGCCCCAGACGGTGAAGGGGAATGTGGAGGAAAAGAAGGAAGGGGGCATTCTTCTCCACTTAATGGGGAATTTCCTCAGTGAAAACTATGTGTCAGAGTCCAAGTTCCATATGATAGGCTCCCTGTCCTGCAGGGAGTCTGAAAAGCTTCAGTGATAGAGAAGGTACAGCAGACTGAGAGCTCAGAGTCTGTATCTTCTCTATCACTAAATCTCTTCAGACTCCCTGCAGGATAGGGAGCCTATCACATGGAACTTGGACTCTGACACAGTTTTCACTGAGGAGATTCTCCATTCCAGTGATCCAAGGCTCCACTGCTCACCTGATTGAAGTCCCTGCCTCTGTCATTCCTAAGAAAGGAAAGAAAGATTGATTCCTCTGATAAGCTGCCTGAACGGAGACGGGTTAAAATTCACCATAAGCCTGATTGTTAGACTTGCATATTTGAGTGTTTTAAGGTATCACACCATTTGGCGCTTTCTCCTGTTTTCTTTTGTTTATGATAATTTTGTGTGCCGCTTGGGAGATCGTGTTGGAGGGAGCTGCCATAGAATTCTACATCTGGAAGCAGTCTCCAATAAGTCCCAGTTGTCTGTACAGTTGGAACTGACGTATGTCTGTCTTCCAACCATCATCTTTGTGAAATTACACCTATTGGTGTTGGTGGTGGTCCATAAAACATATTGATTGATATACAAAGGGACACCCCTGTTTTTGTCTTCTCCCTTCTTCTATCCTATTGAAATTCTTCTCCACTTGTTGTCTATCCCTATTCCCTGAAGTCATGGGTGTGGGACTATTTTCTGTTGGGGCAGGCACAGTGCCGTCATCACCAGTGGCACTATGCACAATTTGTGACACGTCAGAGAAAAGAGGAAAGGAGGGAACATACAACTGTCCTGATAACACACATGATACACAGATACCATAATATTTATGTCAAACATGTTAAACCCAAACACCTACCACTGAAATCAAGCACCGCTGTTGCTGTACCCCCTGACTCTCCAGAAAGGTGACAAGAGGTGAGGTGGCGATCAAAAGAGGAGGAAGAATAGAGAAACCCAGACAGAGACTAGAAGTTCCATGGCGAGCGAAACAACTAGTTTGCCATCACTTTCTTCCTTTAGGGTAACTAAATCTTCTGCCAATCCACCTCTTTCATCATTACCTCCCCTGCCAAATGATAGCCACTCTGTAGATGTTAGGATGTGGCAGTTCATGTCCACCCATTGCACGCTGTGTCATGCACTGACCACACATGGCAGTTTGGTGGAGAAGAAATCGGAAGAAGGGCATCAACCGGAATCTAAGGAGATTCCATCCTGCAGAATATGCTAAGATGGTGGCAGAAAGGGTTCATCTTACTATTAAACTGTCAGCAAGCTGTTATGTATCCTTAGCAGGGTCCGGACAAGGGGTATAGTGACAGCGGCAGTACTTGGTTTCTGGTGTTGTAGTGTTTGGATACAGTTGTGCCCCCAGGTTTTATTTACCAACAGGGCTGGTGCAAGAATTTTTGCCACCCTAGGCAAAACCTAATTTTGCTGCCCCCTTAGCTCCACCCCCTGTGTCCTACCCCTTTATGTCCCACCCTACTTATAGGCCATGGAATAAATATACCTAATAATATACCCAATTTCAGTACAAATATATTTATGTACATATTATTAACAGAACATTTTTATTTTATGATGTTGGCTGTTTTAAGCCTAAAATCAATCATTTGTAGACAGGGCTGCCATTCAAAATTTAGGGGTCCAGTACCTAACCTAACCTAAAACCCAGGGTCCAACAAAGTATATTACATGAGACCTGCAGGACAGTACATTACTTTATGAAAGCAGGCAAGACATTGAGCTGTTGTGGGTCCACAATTCCAGTAATTCCCAGCAAGCTGTCAGGTAGCTTAGGATGCGGTTAGTGTTAGTCCATTTATAGCTGCGGGCGTGGAGGACACTCAGGCTGCCTTCCTGAAAGAGGGGCAAGAGTGAAAGAGGGGCAAGGATGGGTGTCGGGTGAGAGGTCAAGCTGAATATGAGAATTAGGATTAATATGAAGGTTGATAGCAGAGGATGAAGGGTGACAAGCAAACATTGTTTAATGCCTCTGTTACCTTTTTACAGGTTGCTTCTACTGCTGCATTGCACTAGCTATTTCCTTCCAGACAAGGAGAAAGAGAGAGAGAGAGAGAAAGAGAGACAGTGAGTGTGTATGTGTGTGTGTGTGCTTTTAACTCACTGAATGCAAGAGGGGTTGTCCAGTGTGTGTTGCTTTGCAATGTAATGGATACCCCTCTGGCACACAGAGGGTTAAAGCTGTATCTTCACAAAACGTTTTTGAGTGCTAGAAAGATATACAACACATTGTATTAAAACTCATTGGACACCTTTTTGGCACTTAAATGGTTGAAAGAGGAATAATCCTGTAATTAGCATGGAGCTCTCTCTCAAAAAAAACAAAAACAAAAAAAAGACAGCTCCTTTCCAAATCTGTCAGCTGTCGCAGAGATTTATTCTATTTTGCGGTGCTTTGACTGTTTCTCTTTTTTTTGGTGTCCCATCCCAATTAATCTTGACTGGGGGAGAAAGGGCACCAAATGTCACAATATACACACAGAACATGTAATAAATCTCAGCAGCTACATAGACAGAAAAAGGAGCCAAACGATTTGTGATAAGAATGGGCACAGTGTGGGCTCACCGTTATCCCTTATAAATTGGTGGGATGCCGTGGAGGCTCTAGAAAGGAACTCTTTAATGGCAATAATTCTTCTGTTTAACACCTTGAGAACCAGATGGGTTTGCAACACACTGTGAAGCAATGTGTTGTACACTCCTGTGGGTCTTAAGGGGTTAACCTACAAAGTAATTATATTACACCTATGTATTGTGCATGCTCTCCCTTTTAGGAACAAACGGGAGTATGCTTTAATGCTTGGTTAAGCTGTCAGCCCGCCCAATTGTCTCCTGCTGCCATTTGGTTAACTTAAATAAACTTACCTGCTGTCAGCTTCTGCTTTCTCTCTCTCTCTCCTCCATGCTGCACACCTATCAGCAAAACAGATAGTCATCTTGAGTAGAGAGAGCTAGAGGAGGACTGCACAGCAGCATGCACCTCTGTTAGTGTGTAGCTGGAACTTCCTGTGTGGTCACCTCTCCACTCCCATCACTAGACCATGAAGCACAACAGCGTCGCATCACAGGCACAGGCAGCCAGTGAGAGAGAGCACTCCTCTCTCATTGGTTGTAGTGCGACATCATTGAACATGCTAGGAAGGAACTGGACAGAGGGGCACATCAGTGCTGTCAGTACCTTTCACAGTCAGACACAGTCGCTATCAAAGTACATGCAGCTCTGGTCTGCCTACCTCTGCGCCCCTATAGATATGCGTCCTAGGCCTGTGCTTATCTTGTCTATAGGTGGCGCTGGCCCTGTTTACCACACACACTGTGCACATTGCAGTTGCTGATGAGAGGCACAGTTTCTGCTCTCAAGGGAAAAATGTCTATTCTAATAACACACCCATGTTTTTGTCAGGTGGAGAAGAATTATTGTCCGCAGCTAGTCATGGCAAGTAGAACCTTCATCATCCATCACTCATGATACTGCTGTTGTTGATCCCATTCTATTTCCTATTGCTTAAAGACTCAGCAGCAGCAGGAAGAACAGCAGTCACAAATTCCACATCTATATCAGGGCATTTGACAATGGCCAGTGGTCACTGGCCAAAAGGACATGACTTGCTGGCACTAGGCCAGTAGGGCATTTTTTTTTCTCAGGGTTTGTGCTTTTATACCATGTGTTATGGGGTTTTTTAATTGTATCTTGGAATTTTTGTTTTTATTAGCTGCCTCCCAAATTCCAGTAAACAACCCCCAAAAAACATTCCCTGTTAAACTGATTCTTTCTCCACACCTCTCCAACACAGCATCCTCATGCCCCTTTTATACTATGTCATAGGGAAATCAAATAATATTTTCTATGAGTTGTGTGTAACTTCTATGTTCCCATTGATTTCAATGGAATGAGCTATGCAAAAAAAAGCAGAAAAACTGCATTTTTCGCAGGAAATTATTTGCCAAGCGGGAAGTGCCATTATTTGCCGATTTCAGTTTGATGCAAACATTTACGCCAACCCCTAGTTGTTAATATAATTTTTATACCGCTGTACAAATTATTGGTAAGTCCTCGCCTTGGATATGCAGTGCAGTTTTGGGCACCAATTCCGAAAAAGGACATTCTAGCACTGGAGAGAGTACTACTAAGAACAAGAAAATGAATTAAGGGAATGGAGGAATTGACATATGAGGAATGTGTAGACAATCTTGGTTTATTTTCTTTAGAGAAAAGATGACTAAGAGGAGACCTTGTTACACTGTATATGCAAGGTCAATTCAAGGATCTCTCTGGTGAGTTTTTCATTCCAAGGCCTGATCAAATAAGTAGGGGCAACACTTTACGATTAAAGTAAAGAGGTTTCATCTTGATTTTTCCAGTAAGGTCTGCTAAACTGCCTAATCCCTTGCACAAACTTGTGGTAATGACAGACCCTATTGATTCATTTTAGAGAAGATTAGATGCATTTCTAGCAGAATGGAACATACAGGGTTTTACTGTGTGTTAGTGGGTAAAATAGCAAGTTCTGGTAAACAGAGTAATACCCATTAAGGAGTCAGGAAGGCTTTTATAATTCTTATTTTCTTGGATATACTGTTGGACTTGTGTCTTTTAACAACCTAACTTACTATTTCCTGCTGGTAGGGGATTTCACTTGTCTTTCTCTTGTATTTTCTCCCCTGTTCTTTTTGCCCTTCTGGAAGTAGAAGAGTCACAGTGAAATCAGCACTCAACTTCCTTTTTTATGGAGAGGGTTTCACATGCTTAACATAAACATCAGGGCATTTATGTAGCATGTGCTTAATGAGGACAGATGGGCCGAAACATGTCCCCTCCAATTCCTGCCTCAGCATCAGCACTAGTGCTAGTATTAGCAGTAGTGGCAAGTGGAACCTCATAAACCTGTCCTAACCACATATCACTGCTGTTTGAACCCATTCCCAGAAAAAGCAGGAATTACAGTATTGGCAAATGTCAGAATATCACTCTGGGAGGTAGTGGTGATGCCCATTCCCAAATGTAAATCTTCCTTCCAATTTTTATCACATTCTGCCAAGAACACTCTTATACTCTCTTTGACACCAGCTGCTCCATCACCCTCACTCTCATCCCCACCATCACCAGTCCATTGCTACTCTATGATAAAAAATGTGACACTGAGTCCCTGCTGTCACTCTTGTCATCACCTGAGAAGGCACACTGACAAAAGTATCAGCAAGCACAGGCAGCTGACCTGCTATCCAGAGACCCCCTCTTTTTTGTTGTATTTCCCCGTATCCCTAGAGAAGATGTTGAGGGTTTGGGGAATCTATGGTGCCTCTGGTACTGTGGATCTACAGCAAGAAAGCACCAGCTACAGAAGAGGTCACGCTTAAGTCTACAGATTGCCAGGTCAGCTAGCAGACACCTGAGATCCACAATGTGGTGTCCAAGCATCTTCAGTGTTGCTTAGTCAGATGAGTATATGTTTTGCAGATGGGGCACGGAGGGTTATCTGAGGCTGGAAACACAGAATTTGACTGCAGAGAAAAACATTTGAACCATATAGTCTGCCCATGAGTGCTATATTGCTAGTCTGCTAAGGCTATATATTATTAATCAAGCATTGATGTAAAAGACTTCGACCCATACTGCCACATCTGGATACAGGATTTGGTCCAGGAGGTCCATAGGAAGAATGAAGGTTCGATCTGGGTATTAACATAGAGCTCTGCATTAGAAGAGGTGGTAAGGGTCCTTCAAGGGTAAATAGGTTAAATCATGTGACCTCTTTATTTGCTACCTTACTATATCTTTTGTGTTTTGTTGGTTTGCAAGCTGAGAGTGTGTTAATTGGGAGGTGATGCATTGCTGTCTTAAAAGACTGGAACTTTATTAGGTCACATTCCCATTGCTCCAAACCAATTCTCTGTACCGGATTGTATGATGCATTTTTAACTAATTCCCTTTGATTGATGACTTATCCTGTTGCACTGTTAGCAGCATTAATGCTAATACAATCCAAGACTTGAGTTGCAAGTCATCAGGCAATGAATAATTGTGTATTGTTAGCTATAATTTAGTTCAACAAAGCACAGTTGACCCCTAGGATGTTAGAGATCAATTTGCTGGATACCTTTAGAATCCAAGGATTTAAACAATGTAATGCTCCTCCAATATACAGAAAATATGCCCACCACATGAGTAGTTAACTCTTCAAAGACACCCTTCTGAGCCTTAAAGGGTTAAATTAACATATTCAAAATACATTTTTTGTAGTGTCACATTACTTAGAAAATGAATTGTTTTGATGGACAGATGGCTTCTTATTTACTGGAAAAAGTAAAAAATATGCAAATATAAAGAGCTATCATCTGTCAGAGCAAATGGAAAATGCATATTGGTTAAAATCATGCCAGAATCGTTAGATTAAACAATGTTTATTAATCTCTCAGGATATACAAATCTGATTGGAATCTTCATTGTCAGCCATGCTCATGTCCTGTCTACGGGTGACATACTGGAATTCATTTATAAGGAGATGAATGGGAATTTGAGATGTCTTCTAATGCTGTGTCCAAGTTATGTTACCCTGCTAGATCCATTCACTGTAACATTCAGCTTGTGACAGTTGTGGTACCTTATATTTTATCACTCTTTTTTTTTTGTTCTGTTTTCTCCCCCTGCTGCTCAAGAGCTGGAGAATGTTAAACCTTTGAGTGCCAGAGGCGTATGTGTTGCGTACCCCTCTGGCACTCAAAGGGTTCAAAAATTATCTCAGTTTTAACCCTTTGGATGCTAGGGAGGTCTGCAATGCATTGCACAATAAAAGTGTTTATCAATGGAGAATGAACACCTAATAATATCTCTTCCACTTACCTTATTATTGTTATAAAATTCTAATGGCCCCAATGAATTTTGACCTTGTGCCTTTGCTCAATAAATAATATATTCTTTCAGTCCTGTCCTGTCAATGGAAACAGACATGATATTTGCTTGAAGCTTTTCCAGACTAAAGCAGGCATGAGTGCACATCCCTATATTCTTTAAATAATTAACCCTTGAAGTCTATAAGGGTGAGCATAATATTTCTTTGCAATGCATTGCAAATTCCTCCGATGCTCAAGGGGTTAAATATACTTGTCCATGGAGGTAAACCCCGAGATGATAAATCCATTACTCCACCTATAACTGGCAAAAATATGATAAGACAAAAATTGTCAGATTGTAAAATCAAAGTCAGATACAGCCCGAGAGGGGGTGAGAGTAAATGGAAAGGTACCAGAAGCAGCTAAGTAGATAGAAGGAAAAGAGGGTAAGAAGTGGAGGGGGATGGTGGAAGGGTAAAAGGGGAGGAGGGGGAGGCTGGAGTACCCATAACACTGCTGAAGAACCTTCGTAGAGCCAGCACAATCCCAAAATCCAGGAAGAAATAAGCTACCAGCTAAGAGGTGAGAGGCAGAATCACATGGGTCTGGGGTGGGGGAGGGATGACAGAGCATCATACCAGATCAAAAGTACATGCCGTCTGCCATAACCAACAATCCCAGAACCTATGGAAATCCTCAAGGGAAGTGTATGACAAACAGAAACATCTTTCCATAACAACATTGTCAAATTTAGCATGCCAATGTTTCAGTGGGGGAAGTAGGAAACTTCCACATGACCTGGTGTGGTAAAAGTAATTATAAAAGTTATAAAAGTAATAATTTAAAGATCGATTACCGAAACCAAAAAGCTGATAGATGCACAGCTGGAAAGCCAGCGGTTGATAGACAAATATTAGCTAGACACAGTGACTAAGCCTATTTAGGAACTGTACCAAGTAAGCTGCAGTGTTAGGGAAGATAAGAAATAAAGCTTGTTTAAAACTGAAAATAAACGACTGGCGCTCCAGCCCAGAGTGATCAAGTCAAACAAGGTCAGGACATGCTGCCTAAGACTTCTGCATACTTTTCTGGGAACAGCACCCAGCGTGATCGAGTCAAACAAGGTTAAGACGTACTGCCTAAAACTTTAGCACCGGAAGAAGAGGTTTCAAGGCGTACTGCCTAAAACTTTTACACCAGAACAAGAACTTTCAGATGCGACCTGTGGTCTTGAGGTAACTTGGGAGTGTGGCCAACTCACGAGATGCTCTCAATGCCTAAGTCATAGACTGATGGTGCTGCACTGATAAGATTATCAGGGGGAGACAGTGCTAGACTGCCCACCCACTTGTTACGTAACCCTAGGGTATAAAAAAAGGGTATCCTTTTCATATGTCGCATCGAGCACCGTGCAACTTCAAATGTCGCATCTCTTAGGTCGCGTGTCTTCAAATGACGCATTCCAAATATCGCAATGCTAAATGGCGCATCATCTCTTTGGTCCCGTGTCTTCAAATGACGCATTCCAAATATCGCAATGCTAAATGGAGCATTTCATGCTAAATAGCGTGCAACAACAGCGTGCTCCATTCTGTCACTAGAATGGTGCTATATGGGTGCAAATGGCGTTATATGGGCGTAAGGGTACAAGGACGCAAAACATCGCAAAACTGGTGCTATATGGGCGCAAGGGTAAAAAAAAAGGGACTAATGGACAGCAGATAGCGTGCTCACTGAGTTCCAGAGGTACGGACACATAGCCCCGTGATCACCAAGGAGGCTACTGCCTGCTGTGCAGAGACCCCATTGAAGTGTGGCAAGGAACCATGCAGCAAGCATTCCGGGTAATATAGATCCAATCTATCCCTTCCTGCTGTAGCCTAGAATACTAGAAGGATAGATATAGGATAATGTGATATTGAATATTGAATTGTGTAACATCTTTTGTTATGCATATGTGAGTAAATGGGATATTAGTGTAATAAAACCCACCAAATCAGTGTGAAAGAGGTCCTTCATGGCATATGATTGTGCTGCTTCAAGACGCCCCCCTTTTAGGGGAAAGCAAGTGGGAGTAGTGATGTGCTAAACAAGAGGACCCTACAGTCCTCAGACACGTATGTTTTCTATCTTCTGAGTTTTTGAAGTAAACAGTCACTAACCTGTCTGTATAGAAAAGGGACAAAACTCTTATAGGATACTGTGTGACCCAAATATTATAAAGTGTGGGGAAGCTGATAATGTTGAAATAGCATTGTATCTTAGTAATGTTATCTATCTATCTATCTATCTCTAATGTAGCTTTAGAAGAAGGATAATGTGTGACATAGTACTGATTATTGTAGTATTTTAGTTATGAGATATTATTCTAGAACCTGCTATGTGTGGATATGTTATGGTGTGTATTATTGCTGTGTTGTTGAAGTGACTACTGATAATAAACTTCTATTACTTGGTGTACGTGTTCGGCTTATTCCTCTGAAATCGATCCCAAAGGCACTTAAAGTGCAGGTGCATTAGGTAATACACCTGGATTAGGGATCTAGCCACATTGAGCTTAATAAACAGAACCTTGACCTTATATTTAGGAATCCTAAGTGTAACTGAAGGGCTCCAATGAAAAAGACAGAAGCAAGGATCCATAAGCAAGAGTATAATAAGGAGATTAGAAATGTGTGTCAAAACCTGACTCCAGAAGGAAAACAGCTTCTGACAAGACCACCAAACGTGATACATAACGCCATCATGCTCCAAGCATCACCAGATCCTCTTCCCGTTGCTGAAGGAAATAAGCTTTAACATCAGGGGGGAAAACAATCAAAAAGCAATAACAAAAGGAGAGAGGAAGTTAAACAGGGGAGGCTGCCGAACAAGCTGCTTCAAAACAAGATAAAGGTCTAGACACATAGCCATTCCAAAGAACGCTGAGTACCCGATGTGGGACTTACCCACAGAATCACCAGTGTCTGGGATCTGAGCTCACATTGTCCCAATCCAACACTAGAATGATATTTGTTGTTATCTTCCGTGTTTTTAGATGGTTCTTTTATAGTACTGGTTCTGGTGCTTATGGAACTTTTGGTGGGACTTTGACAAAACTGCATACTCCTTGGGAAGAGAGGGATCACTATCATGTATTTCACATACTGCAGCAACCATGGCTGTAGTCAGTTTTTGGACTACCTCTTTACTCCCATTGCACTCCTCCAAATCCTTTCACCGTCTCCCTATCTCTTGTACTTTTGCTGGGCATTACTCATCCACTATGTATGTTTTTACTGTAAAGTACATAATAGAACTGATTGTTTCTGATGTCTTGTTTTGGATCCATACAAAATACTCTATGTAATGTAGTATCAGTCTGCCTCAGTCACAGCTCAGTCACAGCTTACGTTGTCTCTGCCAGCTATCATTTTTTTTTATCTGTCCACCATATCTCTGTCAACAAAAGTACAAAAAAGCACATTCCCGGTTCAGCTGCTTCTTTCCCCTAGCACAAACATAACAACCAGATCAGGAAGGAAATTGGACCACCTATGCCTGTGCCATTCCTAGATTTCCCTGTCCGTGACACAGAGATAACAGCCAGATCAGGAAGGAATTTGGATCACAGATTGTTGTCTTTCCAGTCTGTCACACAAGATGTTGGGATATTTGGATTCAAACTCCTTTCTCCATTCCTATCTCACAGAGTGCCCCCAGACTCCCTTAATACAGAGAACAAATGTCCTGCCTACAAGATGTCCTAAACTAAACCTCATCTCCTTTTTATTAGTCTGTCTTCACTAGCTGATAAATGTGCTGCTCTTTCTTCATCTTACAAACACAGACTGACATGCTGTGGAACCCTGAAACCCATTTTATACTATTATTGTGGGAAAAGAAGGGAAACTTGCCATGTGGGTAGAAATTCAGTCTTCACATTGATTTCAATCCAATGAGTTAGGTGGAAATTCCGAAACACTGCACTTTCCACAGAAAATTTGCAGTAGGCGGGAAGTGCCATTTCTCTTTTGCCCATCCCTATCTACAACATTATTATTATGAATGCACTTTTAGGAGTGCTACTATTGCTTATAGCCATCACACCTCTGATGTGCTACAAGTGTGTTTCCCAGTCAGACTCGTGGTTGTGCTTCAGGTGGAATTTCAATGAGGATGTGCAAAGTTGTGATCCTGCTTTCCCCCTGCTTACATGTTTTTTTCAGGGAAAGCAGACAGCAACATGTTCAGCTTTTTGTTTCTAAGTGTTGTATCTCAATACTGGAGAGTTCATATGTTGAGGGGTTCCTGAGGGACTACTACCATTATTACAGGAACTAGAAGTTGTAATTGTGCCAGTAGTAGGTGGCAGTATTGTTGCACTTTGAAGAGAAGCACTCATAACCAGGGTTGTTGATGTTGATCTGTGTTACTGCTTAGTCAAAAATAGTAAGTGTGACTGAGTGGGAGCTGGACTTGGAAGAGGTGACAGAGATGATGATGGAGATGCTGGAGATGATGATGTTATATTGTTATGCATTTTTAGGCTTATTTATGAGGACATTCAATCTGATTTCCCAAAGATTTCAGAAACAGCTATACTGCTCATTTTCAATAGTGAAAGATTTAGCTTTTTCCTACTTACACAACCCATCCCTACATCCATAAAGACAGGAATAATGTCCTGTTAGCATCAGAATGAGCAGCTTGCAATAAATGATAAAGAGCACATCAGCAGGTGCAGCACCAGTGTTCACCACAGTATATGCTTGTCCCTCTTATTCCTGCCTTTATGGATGTAGAAATGGGTTGTGTAAGTAACACAATATGCTAAGCTGTAACTGTTGTCTGCCTTGTCTTAAACACATTATCTCAAACTCAGCCAGCTGGAGTAGGAGGACCTATCTGATTGTCTCTGTCCAGAGCACCACTGGCTACCACCAGCACTCCTATCAAGCTACTTCAGATCTTGCCTGTCTGTCTATACACTATCTAGAAACAAGTATTCAGCTGCTGTCTCTTTCTCCTGTGTACCAACTGAAAACATGGGGTAAACTGATACCCTCATTTATACTGGTAAGATAAGAGAGCAGGAATACATTGGGGCACTCTTAAATGGTGGAGGAGAGTTACATTATTATCAATGGTTTCAATTTAATGAAAAAAGTAGACAACCTACACTTTTGAGGGGAATGCCCATGGAAGGTGGGAAGTTTTCCGCATGTTTTGTTTTTGAGCCGAACAATTTAGCAGATCCCTATGCACAACACATTTGACACATCTCTCTCAATTAATTTCAGTAGGATGCACCTTTATTGTCTTTCTAGGTATGCCTGACATGTAAGTTCTTTCTTGGCTATTATTGTTATGAAAACTGAAAGGAAAAAATGATATAATAATTTAATGTCCTAAAATTTCTGAAAAAGCAGCAATGGAAAAAATATTGGCTTTGTAGGAAAATAGCCAGTTTTCTTTTAAATGGAAAATGAAATAAATGTTTCAACAGATAAACAGTGGAAAATGAAGGATTTGAAGGACTGAATTGCATAGCATGATAAAATCTGTCTAGGGACAAAAAACATTTTTGGTACATTTTATGAGAACAATATGAACATCAAGGCAGAATTAAAGCAGAAACTGTGTAGGGATTAGCTTTCCAAATTATCACAGTGGATTTGTGCAGAAGCTTACCCTGGAAGCAGACCAGCTCCATGGGTTCTTGAAGTAGATGAAGAAAACTGCATCAGAATAGGCTGGACTTCACAAGCAAAAAGTATTTATTGTACCCAGCAGCAGCCATGGGATGTCAGAGCCTTACCAGAGTCTAGGTCAGACCCTTAGACCCACAACACAAACAGAAGGCTCTCTGCCTGGTTCTATGCAATCAAGTGCAGGACCAGCCAGTGCTGAAGCAGTCACCCTTTCACAGGCTTTGGAAGTTTAGTAACCACTCCAGAGCCAGTAAGAGAGAGCTACAGACTATCAAATGTGGGACATGAAGGGACTGAAAATGTCCAATGAGAAGATGAAACTATTTACCATGTGTCTGTGGGTGAGGCTTGGTCTGTGGATGGAGTCCAGCAGTAAGCGTCCAACAGGGCCATGTCCGGATGTTTAAGGAACCGGCAAGCAGGTAAGAAGTGGAACAGATAATCTGGAACAGGGATTGGCACTGGAGAGCAAGGGCTAGAAGCCATGAGCTTGAGGTATATCCTGTAGTAGCAACTGCTTGCACACAAGGGTTGAACACTAACTTATAAGAGGCCACTGACAGGATGCAGTCAAGTCTAAGGCAAATTACCAACACAGAAAGCAAGCAAGCAGGTGTAGTAATGAACATGCAGTGGTAGGTATCAAGAGGACTAAAAGGACAGGAGGCAGAACTGCAGAGGGGGGGTTACTACTTACTAGACAGAACATACATAGAAACAGATGCAGCAGTGAATGGAAACAGAGAATAAAAACTATTTTCTCACTTGTACAATAAAATGCACACGCCAGTGTCATACATTCACTATGGGAATCAAAACACTGGAACACTAGTCATAAAGACAATATACATGTGCACTGAAGTGCCTGTGAGTATACTTGATATAGGCCTCAGTGGCTATGTCCTTGAAAGCAGACAAGAAGACAGGTAATATCAGAACTGAAGTAAATGGAACAGGTGTGTCCAGGAAAACAGTCAAAACTGCAGTAATAGTAGAACATGATTTTCTGGATTAGATTCTAACAGTAGGTGAGTGGAGTTGGGCTTGACCTTTATTAACAAGCTCTCCTCATCTACACCTTGTATTGGTATAGGTTTCTCACAAAGAGGACTGCGATTGAGTGCTGGGATGGGTATATCCCAGGCCAGTGTCTGAGACTGGAAACTGAAGATCGCCACAATTTCCTCCCACCCAATGAAGTGGGGGGAAGAGTTGGACTTTTTCAGGACACCACACGACCCATGACCCCAAATCCCACATGTTCATTTGTTCTCCCTGTGTCCTCCTCTTCAGTACACCACTGTAAAGCAGTATGGTTGTAGGGCCAGGCTGCATCATCACAGTCTCCCAATGTTCTCTGCCATTTTATTTAACCAGTTGAGCGAGTTGTGGTCTGTACTCACTATAAATTAATGCCAATATAAGTAGGGCTGTAGATTTTTTTGCACCCACACATTTGCTAGCCATTCCTTCTGTACAGATGCATAGCTGACTTCTCAATCACCTTCTTGCAAGTGAGGTAAGCCACTGGATGTTCATCACCTGTCTGTGAACAGCGCAAAGTCTAAAAGCAAAAGTGTCCTTATGCACTTTGCACATTCTGGAGAATTAAAGAGCCATCAGAACAGGAGACTGACTTAGGGATTGTTTCAGGGCACACATGGCCCCTTTACAGACTAATGTCTAGACCGTGGTTGTTTCTTGATCAAGTCAGTCAGGGGCCTGACTAGAGTACTGAAATTACAGACAAATTTACAATAATATGCATCAGTTCCCAGGAATGCCACAACCTGGATTTTGGTCTGAGAGGTGAACCATTTCATAATGGCCTCTGCCTTAGCAGGTTCTAGTTTAGCTTTTTGTTATCCACCAAGTGTCCCAAGAACTGCAATTCTGCCATACCCATTTGGTACTTTTATGGTCAGATAATCAGCCCTGACTCCTGAATCCTGTCCAGGACCTACATGCACAAGGAGCTCCACCCAAACAGAACTGTATATTGTTATGTCATCTAGATATGTGCATGCACAGTGCCGCAACTTGTACAGCAACAAGTCAGTCAGTTGCTAGAAGGTGGTTGCAGCACTTTTCATCCATGGCATTACAAGCAATTCTTAAAGGTCAAACTTGTGATAAAGGTTGACTTGGTTCATGCTTGATCTGAGAGGGGACTTTGCCAATACTCCTTTCTCAGTTCCACCGTGGACATAAACCTTGTGACAGACAGCTGATGTAAATGATTATCAATCTGGAGCACTGATAGTCCATTAGTATGAGAGTAGACCCATATATTTTGGGAATTAGTACCACTGGAGATGCACGGGACTACTGCAGGACTGAGTGCCCCCAAAGATAAGTATTTGCCGAATTTGCCCCCACATAGCTGGTCTTACTGAAAAGGAGATCTGATACTGGGGTCTCCAATACCAGTACCTTCTTCCCCTCCAATAATTCCTGGTCTGGCCGTTCCAATCTTACCAGGTATTTTTTTGGGTCTGGGCTGCTCAGAGATGTGCCTGAGCCAGACTGGTTAGTAGTTCTAACCGGTGAATAAAGTATCACACATATTGGACCACTGGGATATCATGCTCTCTAGTTTTCCCTTCTCACCTGGCTGAAACGACACAAGTGAATGCTGCCTATCATCAGCCATTGATGTATATGCTGCTTGTGGTACTGATAGAAGGTTGGTCTTCAAAGCCGAAGGATGGAGGTAAGGGCAGGAAGCCCCCTAGCAGTCATCTCAGGGACCTGTGACATGGGTGTAGAACCAGGAAAGGAAGCAACATGCATTTCATAATTGGCATAAAATGGATACATATGTGTAGAAGCATGGACATGGTTGTTGTATGAGAATTTAGCAAGGGGAAGAAAATAGATCCATAATCCTGTTGGTATGATGTAAAGTAGTTCTGTTCCAGGGACTGGTTGACTTGGTCTGTCTGCCCGTTGGACTAAGAGCAATAAATTGAAGACAGGTAGATTTAGATAAGAGACTAATAGAATACCTGTCAGATATTTTAGGTGAATATTTAACCCTTGTCAGATGTGACTTCATTTGGAATACCATGAAGTAGGGTCACATCCCAAATTCTCATACTCCTGCATTCTGGTTACATCTATCACACCACTGTAACGGCAGTTTTGATGCAATCATTTCAGTGACAGATTTAAAGAGACATAGGAATACAAAGAAAGAGTAGTTATGTAGTTACGTAGAGAGTTTTGAAATTATTTCATAATTAGAGATGCTGAATCCCTAAGATGTACTTCTTGTGAGCAGATTAATTCAAGTACCTTAATTAAATCGCTCTTCTCTGTCTCTTGATCAATCAAAAGAAAGAAAATCTTGCAAGATTAGTTTTCACTTTTGACACATAAAATCTGAATTAATGTAATCAGCAATCTCTGTTTTGCTATTTAAACATAACTAAATACATCTTTTGTATATTCCATTTTATATCCATTGTTATCAACTACTTTTTGCCCTCTTGAATTACGTATTAAGTATCAAGTTGTCCATAACGTCTTATAGACCATTTAACCTTTTAAGGACCAGAAGGGTGTCCATAAAGTGAAACTTGTGAAAATGACATATCCTGAGAGGATTCTACTCCATATAAGTCCCATGTTGAGACAGGTTGATATTCTCTGTGAGCCTTTTTGTCAGCATACCTCTTGGCTGACCAACACACTTGTGAGTAACCAATTTTTACTTACATTTCACCTTTTGTATTGGTTATACTACACTATTGGGCGCCTTCTTTGTGTGCTTTCTTCTGTACACTTCATGAAAAAGTGCAGTTTTTCTCCCTTTTTTGAAATCCATTTTCTTTTGTTTATATTAAAATCCATGATAATATATTTCCCCCTCTCTTGGAGCTTTCCACATATCAGGAATATATGTCAGCTTCATTCGTGTTATTAGTCTGTAGTTGGGAGAGAGAGAAACAGATGCATTTGTATTGCTATCTATTGTAGGCCGACAAAGGGAGCTTGAGTTGACTGATAAAAGTATTGGTGGTAACCAGTTATTCTTTGGTTATTGGGGGGTGTGAAGGGAGTAAGAAGAGTAAAAAATAAATAAAAAAGATTTTATTCATAAGTGACAGTAACAGTAAGATACACAGGCCTCTATTGAGTGAGTGAGTGAGTGAGTGAGTGAGTATGTGCTAGCCAGATATTTCAGACAGAAATAAATATATGATATGTTCAGAACAAACAAGTACAACTTGCTATACCATGTGTGCTTAAACATACACTCACTCATACATCATCAAGAACAAAAATCGGGACACGTATACACCGACAAGTGATGGTGTTGCATACCTGTAACAGCTGCTGGTGTGGCCCACTGCTTCCTTTACTGCAAAGATTCTGAAGCTAACAGGTCTATTCTCATCCTGTACTGTACTCTAAACATTCATTTTGCCATCAATTTAGAAGAGAAATAAAGCAGCTGCTGAAATTTTAGCTACGTGTAGAGGTAGACAGTTTGAAGATGTGGGTGTGATTTTTTTGTGACAGACTTGGACAATCAAAAAATAAAGCAGAATGGAGAAAAGTAAAAATAAGCTTTTTCAGACTTCATACAACCTGGATTACAACAGAATTAGTGTGGAGAAGTGGATGTTGCTGTTGATGACCTAATTATTGATAATGATAATGTAGATCTAAAATATACCCATCCACTATTCTCAGCTTCTTATGGTGCAGGTGAAGTCAAGAGTGAGAGTAATGATGACATAGCCAAAAAATTAGCTAAAGGAAAAGGGTCTGTCTTCTACCACTGCAAAGGAGCAATATGCCTATTTAGAAAGTCTTTGAGAAATCAACTGGAAGGTTTGACTCTGAACAATAAATTTGTGTAAAAATACAAAATGATCATCTCAGTCATCATCATAAGCATCACCACTTCTAATTCCAACCACAACACAGTTTCACTCACTATTGCTAAGCAGTACCATAACAGTAACTATGAGTGCTTCTGTTCAAAGTGTAGTGATACTGACATCTAATGCCAGTACTATTGTAACATCTTGTCCCTGCAGTACCAGTAGTAGTCCTTCTGGAAACCCATAGTACTGCACTGGAGGTACTTCTCTCATGAGCTAAAAAATAAACATATTGCAATCTGTTGTTTCTGTAAAAACATATAAGCAAGGGGAAAGCAGGATCACATTTAGACACATTGAGTTCCCACCTGAAGCACAAATACAGATGTGCAGAAACTAGCAGCATTAGAAGCACTGGGTCCTGTAGCACATAATAGTAGTGTTGTCAATGTCTTAGAGAGTGGGACAACATTTTCTTCAGTTATAATAATACCTGTTGTTGTGCAAATGCAAAGTGCAGAGAAGGCTGATTCTGAGTTAGTTGGAGGAGGTGACAAGAATCAAAGAGTTCTAACTCCTGTCACCACATTCACCACATACACCGTGAATAGTAATGTTGATAAAACAATTAAGCTATATAGTTCTTCCTCTATGTGATGCCAACCCACACTTACTGAAATATTATAAAGAAGTCAATAAATGCACAAAAATAATCCAAAAGTATGCCTGTGGAATAGCATACTTGCCAAAAATGCTGGTTATTGAAAAGCTGCACTATAATGGGGATGTCCAAGTTCAGTCCTCAGGTGCTAACAACTGTCCAGGATTTAATGATTTCCCTGATTAAATACAGGTGGGTCAGTAAATATGAATGAGCTACTGATTAACCTGGGCTTAATGAGGATATGCTTAACTGCTGGTCTGTTAGCAGCTCTTGTGGCCTGAACGTGGACACCATGTGCTCTATTACTTTGTAGAAAACAGAGGTTTTAAATAACTGATATCATTTATGCACTTGGAATATCTATATGACTGTTCCCTAGGTATTTTACCTATCAGTGGACAACAGCATGTAGAAGAAGGAGTAAAGTCCAACAGAAAAGCAGCCCATAGCATAAACATGCCACTTTGTGCATACACACCTTTGAGAGACAATCTTACAAAGCTGTAGATGTGCTAAATAAAATGAAGTAAGTCAAAGATGAATGGCTTACACCCTGCTTCTTGAAAGCTGTCTTTGTATCTGCTGACAATGGCTCCAATTTAACAGATGCATTCAGAAAAGCAAACACAGTGCAAGTACTCTGCTTTGCACATGATCTAAATATAATTATAACTCGATTCTTCTCAGAATCTGAAGCCCTCAGAGAAATGTTAAATATCACGCATAATATCTGCACAAATGTTAGCTTTCATATTCCTTATGGAAACTAAACCATCTGCTCATCAACAGCTTAAAAGATGTTCCTACTAGAATTCCACATTGTACAGTCGTGGCCAAAAGTGTTGAGAATGACACAAGTATTAGTCTTCACAAGTTTTGCTGCTTCAGTGTTCTTAGATATTGTTGTCAGATGTTACTATGGTATACTGAAGTATAATTACAAGCATTTCATAAGTGTCAAAGGCTTTTATTGACAATTACATTAAAGGGTTAGTAATGTAAAGAAAAAGTTTTTTGCATTTAGAAGGGCTTAAAAAGTTGAGCTAAATGCAAAAAAAGTATCTCTCAAACCGCTATGATTTGAGAGATACGGGCATTTAAAGCTTGATATCTCCTGCTGACAGCTGTAAAGCTGTGAGCAGGAGATACGTGTCGGTCAACACGGAGGCTGTGCGGTATTGACAACGAATCTCTTCATTGGAATGGCCTAAAACTTGTGCCTGGTTTGCAAGCACACATTTTAGACCATTCCAATGAGGGATTTGTTGCATTTAGCTCAAATTTTTAAACTCTTCTAAATGCAAAAAAACTTTTTTTTACATTATTAACCCTTTAAGTTTATGTAAAGAGTCAATATTTGCAGTGTTGACCCTTCTTTTTCAAGACCTCTGCAATGCACCCTGGCATGCTGTCAATTAACTTCCGGGCCACATCCTGACTGATGGCAGCCCATTCTTGCATAATCAATGCTTGCAGTTTGTTAGAATTTGGGGGTTTTTGTTTGTCCACCCCCCTCTTGAATGATGTGTTGGTACCATTCTTTATTCATGGCTGTGTTCTTAGGCAAAATTGTGGGTGAGACACTCCCTTGGCTGAGAAGCAACCCCACACATGAATGGTCTCAGGAAGCTTGACTGTTGGCATGACACAGGGCTGATGGTAGCGCTCACCTTGTCTTCTCTGGATAATGCTTCTTCCGGATGCCCCAAACAATCGTAAAGTGGATTCATCAGAGAAAATTACTTTACCCCAGTCCTCAGCAGTCGAATCCCTGTAACTTTTGCAGAATATCAGTCTGTCCCTGATCTTTTTCCTGGAGAGAAATGGCTTGTTTGCTGCCTTTCTTGACACCAGGCCACCCTCCAAAAGTATTTGCCTCACTGTGCGTGCAGATGCACTCGCACCTGCCTGCTGCCATTCCTGAGCAAGCTCTGCACTGGTGGCACCCCGATCCCGCAGCTGAATCAACTTTAGGAGACGGTCCTGGCGCTTGCTGGACTTTCTTGGGCACCCTGATGCATTCTTCACAACAATTGGACCTCTCTCCTTGAAGTTCTTGATGATCCAACAAATGGTTGATTTAGGTGAAATCTTACTAGCAGCAATATCCTTGCCTGTGAAGCCCTTTTTGTGCAAAGCAATGATGACAGCACGTATTTCCTTGCAGGTAACCATGGTTAACAGAGGAATAACAATGATTTCAAGCACCACCCTCCTTTTAAAGCTTCCTGTCTGTTATTCTAACTCAATCAGCATAACAGAGTGATCTCCAGCCTTGTCCACGTCAACACTCTCACCTGTGTTAACAAGAGAATCACTGACATGATGTCAGCTGGTCCTTTTGGGGCAGGGCTGAAATGCAGTGGGAGTGTTTTTTTGGGATTAAATTCATTTTCATAGCAAAGAGGGACTTTGCAGTTGATTGTAATTCATCTGATCACTCTTCATAACATTCTGGAGTATATGCAAGTTACCAAAATGTAAACTGAGGCAGCAAACTTTGTGAAAATTAATATTTGTGTCATCCTAAAAACATTTGGCCATGACTGTACATGATGAAACAGTTGTATGATTGATGGTTAATAAAGGCACATTCAAGACTTACAGGACTGAGTATATATGATGGTGCAGACATTTACTTTTTGGTGCATGTTAGCACTTCAATATATCAGTAAAGTACTGAAGATTGGTGAGTCACACTAGGCCTTACTTGATGGCCAACAGCCCATTTATTTCAGTAGTGTTAAGACACAACGTTTTGAGATCTATCAGTCTTCTTGCATCAGGTGTCATACTTGATGAATGTAGTTTGATAGACCCTGAAACTTTGTGTCTTAGCATTGATAAAACAAATAGGTTGTTGCCCAGCATCCTTCTCTACTCCCCACCCTTGAAATCTAGGGTGTGGGATTATTTGTGTTGGGGTGCTTCCTTTACTGTGCCCCTTGTTCATCTGTGATGACAGTGTGCCCCAAAATTCAACACAAACATTAGAGACAACCACCCACCCTCCTTCCCATAGCAGGACAGAACTCTGAAGACAACAATACCTAATGTTGTATTTAGCTAGGGTCTGGGCCAAAATAATATTAATATTGTCAACCCAATGGCTAGCTCCATCAGGGACCTTCTCATCAGTGAAAATAACATTGCCATTACCACCAGCATCCAATGAATCTGTAATTGTATGAATATGAATATTTCCACTCATAGCTCATTGTGTGGTGTAATGATATATATGGCAATATTGTGGAAACCAATTTAATCCAGGGGATAAGGGGACATGAACAGATTATCCTCACTGTAGAATATGCCAGGATCACAGCAGGGAGAGGCAATTATTTTTATTGAGTTTTAATGACCCATGGGAAGTGTCAGTCACTCACCACCTCCATCACCCTGTGACTTGTATTTTGTGAAAGGAACAAGAGCTACAGTGAGGAGCAGTTCATGATTTATTCGGAGAAAGTTTAACATTGTCAACATAAACCTCAAGGTGGGGTTTATCTTGGTCTTTTTATACACACTCTGCACATTGTATTTGTTGATAACAGCACAGCCTCACCCTGGCCCCAAGGAAAAATATTCACACCTATGATTTCAGGGGCAGTGAAAAAAGGGGTAGGATTATAGTGACTGCCTGGATGCACTTGAAGTGATGGTGGCTTGTGGTGCCGCTTCTTCCTCAGCACTAGGACTAATTCGAACCACCAACGCAACCGGTAGTATGCTAATGCTGCTGGTTCCACCATCACAGTCTTTATGGATGATGATCGCAGATGACACCACTGATGCTTTTGTTTCCACCACCACAATTTGTGTGTTTGATGATCCCAGAATGTTGAATGCACAACTTCTCATAGGATGCACATGCAGGATCTTGGAGTGCTGCTGCCTCAGCAATAGTACTAGGAGTAGAAACCATGTCCACCACCACCTGTCCAATATCACCCTGGCCCCAAGGAAAAATATTCACACCTTTGTTTTCAGGGCAGTGAAAAAAGGGGTAGAATTATAGTGACTGCCTGGATGCACTTGAAGTGATGGTGGCTTGTGGTGCCACTTCTTCCTCAGCACTAGGACTAATTCAAACCACCAACGCAACCCGTAGTATGCTGATGCTGCTGGTTCCACCATCACAGTCTTTATGGATGATGATCGCAGATGACACCACTGGTGCTTTTGGTTCCAACACCACAATTTGTGTGTTTGATGATCCCAGAATGTTGAATGCACAACTTCTCATAGGATGCACATGCAGGAGCTTGGAGTGCTGCTGCCTCAGCAATAGTACTAGGAGTAGAAACCATGTCCACCACCACCTGTCCAATATCACCCTGGCCCCAAGGAAAAATATTCACACCTATGTTTTCAGGGGCAGTGAAAAAAGGGGTAGAATTATAGTGACTGCCTGGATGCACTTGAAGTGATGGTGGCTTATGGTGCCACTTCTTCCTCAGCACTAGGACTAATTCAAACCACCAACGCAACCCGTAGTATGCTGATGCTGCTGGTTCCACCATCACAGTCTTTATGGATGATGATCGCAGATGACACCACTGGTGCTTTTGGTTCCAACACCACAATTTGTGTGTTTGATGATCCCAGAATGTTGAATGCACAACTTCTCATAGGATGCACATGCAGGAGCTTGGAATGCTGCTGCCTCAGCAATAGTACTAGGAGTAGAAACCATGTCCACCACCACCTGTCCAATATCACAGACATCACAACTGCCACCATCATTACTAATATTCATGTGCAGGGTGGACACACCAGCGCTATGACAATGCTGTGAAATTGATGCTGAGATGCATATAACTCAGCAGTGGGAGTAAATTGGCAACAGCATAATATCACTGCTCATGGTGGTAATACTGCCACAGCTCAGGAAAAGGTGTGAACAGAGTTAGAATTCTGAATATCTCTGCAAAAGCTGCTAGGGAGCAATGCTAGGGTTTGTTGTTTGAGAGTGGTGATGGCCACAATAAAAAATAAATCCTAAATACAAATAAAAAATCCCATAAAACATGGTATAAAAGGGGTCTGAGGAGGGTGCCTATGTTGGTGGGCGGAGACTGGCAAATGAATCAGTTGAGCAGGGAATTTATTTTGAAGGACAGTTAAGGAAAAAAAATAAAAAAAATAAAATAAGAAATGTGTGTATAAAGTGATAGAGACAGGAACCCCCTGACATAAGCTGCCACTGGGGAGAACTGATACTTAATGTGAGTATTTTGAGGATGATTTGTTAGATTTATTGTTAGAGGCTCAAGCCCTGAGTAAACATTGATTTGTAGGACTTAGGCTTGTTAGACACAAACCCCCCAAAATGATTTATTGTGGGGGGGACTATGTTGTTGGGTTTTTTTTTTGTTTTTTGGGGGGTTTTTTAAAAAACACAAGCCCTGAGAAAAAAATGGCCTAGTGCCAGCAGGTGATGTCCTGTTGGCCAGTGGCCACTGGCCATTGTCAAGTGCCCTGATATAGATGCAGAATTTGTGACTGCTGTTCTTGCTGCTGTTGAGTATTTTAAGCAGCAGGATGATTAGGCATCTGAAGGGGAATGAGATCAACAACAGAAGTAACATTATTGATGGATGATGACTTGCCACGACTAGCTCCAGTGATGCATCTGAGGCAATAGCAGCACAATAAGTAGAACCCAGTATATGTGGAGAAAAGAAGAAGTTGGCCAATAATTCTTCTCTACCTGCCTCGCCTCCAAAATCATGGGTGTGTTGTTATTAGAATAGATTTTTTCCCTTGAGAGCAGGAACTGCGGCTCTCATCAGCAACTGAAATGTGCACAGTGTGTGTGGTAAATAACATCTGGGGAACAACTGTATCCAAACACCATGATACCAGAAACAAGTACTGCTGCTATCACCCCTTCTTCAGACCCCGCTAAGGACACATGGCAACTTGCTGACAGTTTAATAGTAATGATGAACCCTCCCCGCCAGCATCTTAGCATATTCTGCGGGATGGAATCTCCTCAGATACCGCTTGATGCTCTGCTTGCGATTCTCCTACATCACACTGGCATATGTGGTCAGTGCGCCACACTGTGTGCAATGGGTGGACATGAACTGCCACCATATCCTAACATCTACAGAGTGGCTATCATTTGGTGGGGGAGGTAATGATGAACGAGGTGGACTGGCAGAAGATGTAATTACCCTAGAGGAAGAAGGTGATGGTGATGGCGAGCTAGTTGTCATGGAACTTGTATCTGCCTGTGTTTCTCTATTCTTCTTCCTCTTTGATCTCTGCCTCTCCTTCCTTTCCCCTTCTCACTGACTTGTCACAAATTGTGCAGAGTGCCGTTGGTGAAGACTGCACTGTGCCTGCCCCAAGAGAAAAATAGACCCACACCCAAGACTTCATGGGATAGAGAACAGGTGGAGAAGAATGGCCTCTTTCTTCTCCTCCTTCACTGTCTGTGGCAGTGGATGATGTTGCTGCTGTTGCTGCTATTTCCTCAGATTCAGCACTGCAACTAGGACCAGGAGTATTGCTATTGCTGGCAAGTGGAATCTGTCCTAGTCCCACATCACTTGTTGACCCCATTACCACTGTGTCCACTGTGGTCTGTAGCACACTAGCTTGCTCCTCAGCATCCTGCTGCCCTTGCAACTCAGCAGCAAAAGGATTTAGAGCAGTTGCAAATTCTGCAAATTCATTTCTAGCGGTAGTGTGAGTGGTGAGGTCCATCCTCTCAGTTTCTTCTAAAAAGAACATCAATGTATCTTCCACCCTAACGTCTCCACCTAGCACAGTGTCCATAGGCAGCCTAGCACTCCTGTGCTTCCTTCTCTTGCTGTGGTATTGGTCGGCATGAATGCCGGCTACTTCTGCATTGCTGCCGTTCACTAGAGCGGACGCAGTGACGTGGGCTTATTTATGGACTAGTGCTGACTTGCCTAATTTTTTCCTGCCTTGGTTAGCTCCTATTTATACTTCCCTGGCCCTAGGAGTCATTGCCCTTACATGGTGTTCCTGCTAGTAGCTCTTGCATTCTCGCTGCAACCCGTGCCTTACCTCTGCTCTGTGTATGATTCCTGCTTGTCTGACTACCCACATCGGTTCTGACCTGTGGCTCTGGCTGACTAACCTACTCCGTGTATGACCCCGGTTTGTCTGACTACCCATACCTCCTGGTTCTGAACCTACCGGGGGGTAACTGATGCAGCTAGGCTTCATGCACCTTTCAGTGGAGGAGAGGGCTCTGTGCAGGAGGAGGGGCCTTTGCTTGTACTCTGGGGAGCCGGGTCATATGTTGCATTCTTGTCCTGTCCAGCTGGGAAACGCTCGCCCCTAGGGTCATGTAGGGGACAGACTCTGGGTGGAATTGCACAGTTGCCAGAGACTTTTCAAAACAAACCTATTCTTGAGGTAGTTCTGTCTTGGGCCGAGTCATCGGTGATGGCTCCTGCGTTACTGGACTCCAGGGCTGCGGGCTTTTTCATTGATGTAGACTTTGCGGTCAAGCACTCTATCCCTCTACTGCCTCGCTCCGCTCCCTTGGCTATTGAAGCCATTGATGGAAGACCTCTACAGCCGGCACACATTACTCATGAGACTCATGCCGTGTCTCTAAGGGTAGGGGCACTCCATGTGGAGACACAGCAGTTTAAAGTCATTCACTCTCCCCACTATGCTATCATTCTGTGTTTTCCCTGGTTGCAGACTCACAACCCAAGAATTGATTGGCAGACTTGCGATATTCTGTCATGGTCCTCCCAGTGTAGGAAGTCTTGCCACCAGCAGCCTACAAGAATATTGTGGACCTCTACCTCCTTACCTGCTGAGTACTAGTCCTAAAAAGAGGTATTCAATAAGGTAGAGGCCAGTATGTTACCGCCACACAGGCCTTACGATTGCAATGTTGATCTGGTACGAGGGGCCAGACCTCCTAGGGGCCAAGTGTACCCCTTGTCAGTAGAGGAGAACAAGGCCATGGAGGATTATGTGGCTGATGCCTTATCCAGGGGCATTATCCGGAAATCTTCCTCGCCTGTGGGTGCAGGCTTCTTTTTTGTAAAGAAAAAGGATGACAAACTAAGGCCATGCATCGATTTCAGGGGTCTGAATAAACTGATGGTAAAGAACGCCTATCCGATTCCGTTCATTAAGGAAAAACTTGATTGAATCAAATGCTCTACTGTATTCACTAAACTTGACTTGAGGGCCGCGTACAATCTGGTATGAATAAAAAAGGGCCACGAATGGAAGACAGAGTTTAACACCCAGAGCAGGCACTATGAATACTTGGTGATGCCTTTTGGATTGTGCAACGCTCCTGCTGTCTTCCAGGAATTCATTAATGATGTCTTAAGAGATCTACTGCAGAGTTGTGTTGTGGTCTATTTGGACAATATACTCATCCATTCTCCTTCTTTGGAGGAACATAGAGCAGACGTAGCCCAGGTCCTACAACTGCTAAGGGAGAACAAGTTGTTCTGCAAGCTGGAGAAATGTGAATTCCATAGATCTCAGGTGACATTCTTGGGGTACATTATCTCCTCCTCTGACCTAGCCATGGACCCACAAAAACTTTCTGCCGTCTTGCAGTGGCCGCGTCCAGTGGGGTTAAGATCCATACAGAGGTTCATAAGAAAATTTTCCACAGTAGTCAAACCTCTCATGGACATGACTCAGAAGGGAGCTAATCCTTCAGACTGGACATCTGAGGCCCTTCAAGTATTTGAGGACTTGAAGTCTGCTTTTTCAAAAGCTCCAATATTGTCCTACCCTACCCTTCACCCTGGAGGTTGATGCTTCAGAGTCTGGAGTAGGCGCCTTGCTGTCCCAGCGCTGGCCCTGGGAAACCATTACTCCCATGCGTGTTCTTCTCTAAGAAATTGTCTAAGACTAATAGTTTGTATGATGTGGGCGATCATGAATTACTCGCTATCATCCTTGCCCTAAAAGAATGGCGATTTCTGTTGGAGGGAACAACCTTTCCAATCCTTATACTGACAGATCACAAGAACCTCACATATCTGTCAGAGGCTGTCTCCACGTCAGGCCAGATGGGCCTTATTCCTCTCTAGGTTCAATTTGTAGTTTCCTACCTCTCTGGTACAAAGAATACTAGAGCAGATGCTCTTTCTCGACAATTTGGGGCAGAGTGTCTTCCGGTACCTATCATTCCTTCCAACCGAATTTTGGCTACGATAAGTATTACCTCTCTGTTGGGTGAGGAGATTTTAGCTGCTCAAGCTTCCACATGGTGGATTAGTCGAATGGGAGATGTTTTGTGTCTGGATCCCTACGTACCAGACTGTTGGAAACATACCATTCCTTGAATGCAGCAGGGCACTTTGGGAGAGATCAACTAATATGATCAATGTCTAGACTCTTTTGGTGGCCCAGCCTGAGAGCAGATTGTTCCGCATTTGTTGCGGAATGTTCCACTTGTGCTCAGACTAAGACTCCCAGACACCTTCTGGTGGGTTTCCTTCAACCCATTCCCAATGGTGAGAGTCCATGGTCACATTTATCTATTGACTTTATGGTAGAATTGCCAGAATCAGAAGTAGTGTTGAGCGAGCGTGCTCGGCCGATGCTCGGATCGGCTCGAGCATCGCTCTGCTCGGCACATGGCGGTACTCGTCGAGTACCGCCATGTGCTCTCCCGCCATGTTCGGGTGGCGGGGATCTGTGCCGGAAGAGGCACAGATCAGAAGATGCTCCGCTGGACCACCAGGGACTGGAGGTACAGGGGCATTGCGGAGATGAAGGGGGCATTGCGGAGATGAAGGGGGACATTGTGGAAGAGGGGCATAGACTCTATGCCCCTCTTCCACAATGTCCCCCTTCATCTCCGCTATGCCCCTCTTCCACAATGTCCCCCTTCATCTCCGCTATGCCCCTCTTCCACAATGTCCCCCTTCATCTCCTCTATGCCATAGAGGAGATGAAGGGGGACATTGTGGAAGAGGGGCATAGCGGAGATGAAGGGGGACATTGTGGAAGAGGGGCATAGCGGAGATGAAGGGGGACATTGTGGAAGAGGGGCATAGCGGAGATGAAGGGGGACATTGCGGAGATGAAGGGGGACATTGCGGAGATGAAGGGGGCATACAGAGATGAAGGGGGCATAGCGGAGATGAAGGGGGGCATTGACCAGGCACCCTCCCCTCATCAGAGCAGGGGGTGCCTGGTGTAATGCTTGTGTCGCCCCATTCATTTGAATGGGGCTCGGGTGCTCGGCCGAGCACTCGAGCCTCAGGGGGTGCTCGGTCAGAGCACCCAAGCACCCGAGCATCGGGGTGCTCGCTCAACACTAATCAGAAGGCTACATGGTCATCCTCATGATTGTGGATAGATTTTCGAAGATGGACCATTTTTTGCCGCTTAAAGGACTCCCCTCCTCTAAGGAGTTGGCTGAAATCTTTGCCAAGGAGGTGGTTCGTCTCCACGGTATACCCAAGGTGGTAGTTTGTGGGAGCCATTTTGAGTGGTGTTTTTGGAGAGCTTTTAGCGGACAGATGGGTTTCCAGCTCTTGTTCTCCTCAGCTTACCATCCTCAGTCTAACTGTGCTGCAGAGAGGTCTAATCAAGTGTTGGAACAGTTCCTTCATGCTTTGTATCAGATCATCATAATAATTGGGCAACCCTGTTACCATGGACAGAGCTTGGCAGAAATAGTGCTGTCAGTTCCTCCTCTCGGAACTCTCTGTTTCTGATTAATTATGGGTTCCAACCTTCTCTGCTGCCGGAGACTTTCGAGGCTCAGAATATTTCTGCTCTGGAGGAGCACTTGAGGGCACTCCTCTCCACATGCGTATGGGTTCAGAGAACCCTGCAGAGGTCCACGCTACTCTACAAGAGACGAGCACACCATAGATGTTTACCAGCTCCAGTTTTCCAGGTGGGAGACAGAGTATGGCTGTCCTTGCGCAACCTCTATCTCCAGGTGCCTTGTAAAATGTGAACGCCTTGATTTGTAGACCCCTTTCGGGTTCTCCATAAGATCAACCCTGTAACCTATGCCCTTGAACTCCCTGCTAATATGCTCATTTTGAGTGTGTTCCATGTGTCTCTACTTAATCCATTGGTTTGTAATCGCTATACTACTGCTCTTGTTTGTCCCAGACCTGTCCAAGTGGGGGGTCATGAGGAATATGAGGTGCAAAGTATTTTGGACTCCCGCAAGGTCAGAGGCCAGGTATAATATCTGGTTCATTGGAAAAGGTATGGGCCTGAGGAGCATTCCTGGGTTGCTAAGAGAGCTCTACATGCACCTGTCCTTCTCCGTGAATTCAACTCCGCCCTTCCTCTCGTGCTGGTCCTCTTCCGCGGGGGAGAGGTTGTTAAGGGGGGGTACTATCACATTATCCCTAGGCAGCCTAGCGCTCCTGTGCTTTCTTCTCCTGCTGTGCTATAGACCGGCATAGACGCCGGCTATTTCTGCATTAAATCAATGGGTGGAAACTTTCTAGCCAGTGAAAAAATGGTGAACAATTTTGGCCAGTGGGAGAAAAATGCAAAAATTTGCAAATCACTGGATTTAAAGCAGATTTTCCCACGAAAAAGCGGACGACAACAACATGGTTTTCACAGAATTTCCCGTGGGAACACAGCAAGAGATTTCATCCATCCCTAGCTGTGAGGGTAGCAGCAAAAGCATGAAATACTTTTGTGTTACAGAATAAGGGCAGAGTCTGAAATAAAAAAGAGGTGTCAAGACAGACTCCTAAAGCAACGTCAGTGCTAGGGATGGGCGAAAATTTTTGTCTCAAACTGAAATCTGTGAATAATGGCACTTTCCGCCATTTCGCCCACCCCTAGTCAACACACACCCTGAGGTCAGGACTACCGGAGATTAGGTGAGGTCAGGTCAGAACTAGCCAAGGTAAGAAACCAGGAAGTACACAGTAGAAAACAGACTAGCAATGCTTGAGAGAAAATAATTAGGGATGGGATGGGAGAAAATTGTTCCCTCAAACTGAAATCGGTGAATAATGGCACTTCCTGCTTTGTGAATAATTTCCAGTGAAAAGTCCTGATTTTACACTTTTTTCACCTAGCTCATTCCATTGAAATCAATGGGAGCATTGCATTTACATACAACACAGCAAATGTTATTATATTTACCAAAGGGATAGTATAAAAGGGGCATGAGCATGACTGTGTTGGTGGGTTTTAGAGAAAGAATCAGTTGAGCAGGGAATGTTTTTTTGGGGAGGGTTTGTTTACTGGGATTGGGGGTGGAGCAGTTAATAAAAAATAAATCTTAAATACAATTCAAAAAACCTCATAAGACATGGTATAAAATGGGCCTGAGGAGGGTGACTGTGTTGTTGGGTGGAGTCTGGGGAATTAATCAGTTGAACAGAGAATATGGTTTGGGGGTTATTGACTGGTATTGGGGGAGGGCAATTAATAATAAAATAAAATAAGAAATTTGTATGTAAAGTGATAGAGACAGGAATCACCTGACATAAGCTGCTACTGGGGTGGACAGATACTTGACTTTACAGAGTATTTTGTAGAGGATGATTTGTTAGATATGTTGTTAGAGGCCCAAGTCCTGGGGAAACATTGATTTGTAGGGCTTAAGCTTGTTTGGCACAACCCCTAAGTAGACATTGATTTGTAGGACTTAGGCTTGTTAGAAACAAACTCCCAAAATTGTTTATTTTTTTTTGTAGGACTATGCTTGCCTAGTGCCAGCAGGTCATGTTGGCTAGTGACCACAGGCCATTATCAAATGTCCTCCTGAGTCCATAATTGAGGAATTTGCAACTGCTGTTCTTGCTGCTGCTGCTGCTTCTGCAGCTGCTGACGACTGAGTTGTTTAAGCAAAAGGATGATTAGGCAGCTGAAAGGGAATGGGATCAACAATAGCAGTAACATGGGTGATGGATGATGAAGGTTCCACTTGCCACAACTAGCTCAGTCATGTGCCTGAGGCAGTAGCTGCACAACAAGTAGAACCCAGTATATGTGGAGAAAAGAAGTTGGCTAATAATTCTTCTCCACCTGCCCCTCCTCCAAAATCATGGGTGTGTTGTTGTTATTAGAACAGAAATGTTTCCCTTGAGGGCAGTAGCTGTGCCACCAGAACCTAAGTACTGCCTCTGTCACTATACCCCTTGTCCAGACTCCGCTAAGGACACATGACAGTTTGCTAATAATTTAATAGTAATGATGAACCCTTCCTGTCACCATCTTAGCATAGTCTGTGGGATGGAATCTCCTCAGATGCCGCTTGATGCTCTGTTTGCGATTCTCCTACACCACACTGGCATGTGTGGTCAGTGCACTACACAATGTGCAATGGGTGGAGACGAACTGCCACCATATCCTAACATCTAAAGAGTGCCTATCATTTGGCGGGGGAGGTAATGATGAACAAGGTGGATTGGCAGAATATATAGTTACTCTAGAGGAAGAAGGTGATGGAGAGCTAGTTGTTTTGCTCATCATGGAACTTCCAGTCTCTGCCTGGGTTTCTGTATTCTTCTTCCTCTTTGATTTCTGCCTATCCTCTTGTTGCCTTTCTGGAGAGTCATGGGGTACAGCAACAGTGGTGTTCGATTTCTGTGGTGAGTGTTTGGCTTTAACATGTTTGACATAAATATCATGGTGTCTATTATTAGGGTGGTTGTGCCAAGGCATGTTCCCTCCTTTCTCCTTCTCACTGACTTGTCACAAATTGTGCACAGTGCTGTTGGTGATGACTGCACTGTGCCTGCCCCAAGAGAAAAGTAGTCCCACATCCATGACTTCAGGGGGTAGGTAACGGGTGGAGAAGAAAGGCCTCTTTCATCTTCTCCTCCACATTCCCCTTCACTGTCTGTGGCAGCGGATGATGTTGCTGCTGTTGCTGCTCCTGCCTCAGAACAAGCACTGCAACTAGGACCAGGACTATTGCTGCTGCTGGCAAGTGGAACCTGTCCTAGTCCCACATCACTTGTTGACCAGATTCCCACTGTGTCCTCGGTGGTCTGTGGCACACTAGCCTGATCCTCAGCATCCTGCTGCCCTTGCAACTCAGCAGCAAAAGGATTTAGAGCAGTTGAAAATTCTGCAAATTCATTGCTAGCGGTATTTGAATTTCTCAAATTCCAAATGCTCACTGCAGGTTGGAGGAGGTGACGAGCAATGTGACAGAGGGTCACCTAATGCCACACTTGCCATTTCTTGGTGATGTGAAGAAGGCAGACTGGCAGCAGTAGCAGCAGGCACAGGCAGCTAATCTGTGCTCTTGGCGATGGTGGCATTATTGCAGTGGTGACAATTCTGCCTTCTTCAGGATCGTATTCCACCTGGACAATGCCGTGACTAGCTTGACCACTAGTCTGGGCACTCTCAATTGCTTACCCTACTACTCTCCTAACACTAGTCCCACTGGATGCTTCACCATCACTGTTACTACAACTACTAACACCAACCACATAAATTTCAGCCCTTGAGTCTTCCTCCTCACAGTCACTATTAATATGATTACCCCCCCTTCATTCCTAATGGTAACAAGCTGCTGGACCTTCTTAGTAGTAGTAGTAGTACTAGCACTGGTGGTACTGCTTGGGGATAGCAAGTATGACTTAGGGTACCCTGCTGTCACACTTGGCATCTTCGTCTCCTTACCCCCTCCTGAGTATTACAAGACACACTAGCAGCAGGCACAGCACTGGTGGAAGCAGGTTCAGCACTGGCAACGAGCACAGCACTAGTGGGAGCAGGTTCAGCACTGGAAGCAGGCACAGCACTGTTGGCAGCAGGGGCAGCACATCTGGCAACAAGCATATCACTGGTGGCAACAGGGGCAGTACTGGCAGCAGGCATAGCACTGGTGGTGGCACTGGTAGCAGAGGCAGCACATCTGACAGCAGGCACAGCACATCTTACAGCAGGCATTGCACGTCTGGCAGCAGGCGCAGCACATCTGGCAAAAGGCACAGACAGCTGACCTGTCCTGCTCTCACTACTACTACTCTTTTGTTTCTCCCTTGACATTAATTTCCCCAAAAACCCTAGGGGTTATTTAGGGGGACTGGCTAGCATTGCTTCTGTAATGCTCACTTCCTCCTCCTCCTCAGACTCAGTGGACACATAATGGTCCTTCCAGTTCCTCCTTTTATTATTTTTAAACCTGGTCATAGCGATAGCAGTCACTATGAGCATCTCCTGCCTCAAGTTTGCTATAAATACACAGCAGAACAGTACAGTACATCTACCTTGCTCTGTAGCTACTTCTATATGTCACGTTTTTATTGTGAAAAGGCAAAAACAATGTAAATCAATGGGTGGAAACTTTCTAACCATTGAAAAATTGGCAAAAAAATTTTGGCCAATGGGCAAAAAATGCTAAGATTTTAATTGCTGGTTTTATAGCAGATTTTCCTGCAAAAAACAACAACATGGTTTTTATAGGATTTCTTGTGGGAACACGGCAAGAGCTTTCGCCCACCCATACAAAATAATCAAGTAGACAGGGAAAGTTACAGCAGGCTTAAAAACCACAGGTAACCAAGCTGTTCTACAGGGCAGATAAAGATCCAAACACAGCCACAAGCACATTCATGATAGGTAACTAATGCTCCTGCAGGACATATCCAGAGGCAGAAAGAGCCACAGGTAGATTCACGATGGATACCCATTCACATCTGCATATCTCTCTCCTGCTCTTCATAGGTTGGAACCCAGAAAGCCTAACTACCATCAGTCTCTTTCTCCTCTTTTGGAGGTGATAAGTGTGACATAGGGATACCTGGTGTTACGCTCATTACAGACACAGCAAAAGCAGACTGAGGCACTGGCAACTGCTATGTTCTGCAACTGCACACAACCATTTCTATCATTACCCTAGGTCCTTGGGTATTTTGGGAGGTGTCAGAACTATCTGCTTGGATGAGTGTGATCCCACTACTACTACTACTACTACTACTACTACTACTACTACTACTACTACTAACACTACTGCTTGTGGATTTCTCCACTTCAGTATCCCTCCAATTCCTCTTACTTTATTATTCAACAAGAGACTTTATTTTTCTCTCTCTCTTTAAATCACATCTGTCTATGTCAAATATTAGACTACAACCATGCAGCACAGCGGCAACTTCCTTATGTTATTAGTATTATATCATGCATTTTCCTGACCATAGAATGCATAGACAGAAAATTATGTACTCACAGGAAACATATTGACAGAAATTCTATGTATTTTCTAGACTTGGGAATTATGGAAAATATGGCAAATTGTGGGTTTTCTACAGAGATTTCTATTAAAAAAATGGGAGTTTCTTCCCATCTCTATCTAGCATTTTTGTAAACAAGAGCATTAACATCATATAGAACAAATTATAGGGCTATAGAAAGCTTTTTATTACAATAGACATAGGTCAATGTATTGGCGGTTATCCACATATAGGAAACTAATTGATTAAGCATTCAAATTACTGCTTTAATACTTCCTCTGCTGATAGTGAAAGACACCCATGAGTATGTCTGTATACATCAGGTGAAGTCCATCCTTAATGCAACCATCCTACAGATGAGTGCATTTGCCATACTCAGCAATCAATGGTGACCTGGGATTATGAGAATTAAAGTTCACCAAGAGCTGAAGAGGTGAGAGAGAGAGTTTGTGTGTGTGGGGGGAGATTAGAGATGATGAGGGGGTGATAACAGACATTGGGGGAGACAGTAGCAGTATATTGGGTGTTAGAGACAGAGAGATAGTGTAGGCACAGAGAAAGTAGAGCAGGTGGTAGAATTTCACAGTAGGAGAGATGAGTCTGCAGATAAAGTAAAGGACATGGGGACAGTGAAAGTGGAGGAATGAGTGGGACAGAATGAATGAATATGTTTATTTATATAGCACCACAAGTGTATACAGCACTTTACAATTTAAGGGTGTAAACAATACAGGGTTACAGGTGCTTTGTAGATTGAGACATTGGGTGTGAGGTCCCTGCCCAAAAGCTTACAATCTAAAGTGGTAATGGGAGACAGAGTACATAAGAGTCAAGTGCTAGTTCTGATGATGACGGAGGAAATCAGTAAATAATTTATAAGAGTATTTATTGCAGTGCCTTCTAGCATGTTGAGATTTTTTCGATGAGGTGCATTTTTAAGTGAGATTTGAAGGTTATCAGCGAGGTGCAGTGGTGTAGGTTGGATGGTAGAGCATTCCACAGATACGGAGCAATGAGAGAAAAAGGTTTGATACGTGACAGGGCTGTAGACACAAAAGGAGCAGAGAGAAGACAATCATTGGCCGAACGTAAGTGGCAGGATGGGGTATAGCGGGAGATTAGAGTGGAAATGTAAGAAGGAGTAAAGGAGAGGTGTCTTGAAAGAGAGAAGTAAGATTTTGTAAGATATCTGGAGTTTGATAGGCAGCCATTGGAGAGTTTTGAGGAGCAGCGGGGCAGGGACAAACCTAGGTGACAGGAGAGTAATTTGTGCTGCAGCATTCTGTACAGATTGAACTGGATGTAGATGGGAAGCAGGAATGCCAGACAGAAGAATGGTGCAATAGTCCATACGGGAGAGGATGATTGCGTGTATAAGAATTTTAGCTGTGGAGGAGCAGAGGGAGTGATGGATTTTAGCAATGTTATGCAACAGAAAGTGACAGGATTTAGCAATGGCATTAATATGAGGGAAGAATGAGAGAGACTTGTCAATTATCACCCTTAGACACCGCTCTTCTGATACTGGATTTATGGTAGTGCCATTTACAGTTACCTGGAAGGGCACCACAGGGCCAGGCATAGGTGGGATGAGGAGTAGCTCAGTTTTAGACATATTGAGTTTGAGGTGCCTATGAGCCATCCAGTCTGAGATAGCCAAGAGGAAATCTGTGACTTTAACCTGGATATCAGAAGTCAGTCGAGGTGCAGATAAGTAAATCTGGGTGTCATTTGCATATAGGTGATATTTGAGAACAAATGAGTTAACAAGATCACCAAGTGTTACTGTGTAAAGAGAAAACAGAAGCGGTCCTAGAACAGAACCTTGAGGAACCCCAACAGAGAGTTGGACAGGAGAAGATGAAGAAGTGGCAGAGGAAACACTGAAGGATCTGTTAGATAGATAAGAGGAGAGCCAGTCCAGTGCTATGTTACGGATTCCTAAGGAGTGAAAAATGAGGAGGAGGACAGCATGAGCAACGGTTACAAAAGCTGCTGAGAGATCAAGCAGGATAAGTATTGAATAGTGACCTTGAGATTTGGCAATGTGAAGATCATTGACCACTCTAGTAAGAGCAGTTTCAGTGGAGTGAGCAGTGAGAAATCCAGATTGTAAAGGGTCCAGCAGGTCGTATGTGTTAAGGAAGTCAAGCAGGCATGAGTAGGCTAGGCATTCCAAGAGTTTAGAGGCAAAAGGCAGAAGAGAAACGGGTCGATAGCTAGAGGGTGTGTTCCTGTCAGAAGAGTTGTTCTTGAGTATGGGTGTTACTATGGCATGTTTGAAGTTGTCAGTAATGTTGAGCGAGCGTGCTCGGCCGATGCTCGGATCGGCTCGAGCATCGCTCTGCTCGGCACATGGCGGTACTCGTACGAGTACCGCCATGTGCTCGCCCGACATGTTCGGGTTGCGGGGATCTGTGCCGGAAGAGGCACAGATCCGAAGACGCTCCGCTGGACCACCAGGGAATGGAGGTACAAGGGCATTGCGGAGATGAAGGGGGCATAGCGGAGATGAAGGGGGACATTGTGGAAGAGGGGCATAGACTCTATGCCCCTCTTCCACAATGTCCCCCTTCATCTCCGCTATGCCCGTCTGTCACAATGTGCCCCTTCATCTCCGCTATGCCCCTCTTCCACAATGTCCCCCTTCATCTCCTCTATGCCATAGAGGAGATGAAGGGGGACATTGTGGAAGAGGGGCATAGCGGAGATGAAGGGGGACATTGTGGAAGAGGGGCATAGAGTCTATGCCCCTCTTCCACAATGTCCCCCTTCATCTCCGCTATGCCCCTCTTCCACAATGTCCCCCTTCATCTCCTCTATGGCATAGAGGAGATGAAGGGGGACATTGTGGAAGAGGGGCATAGCGGAGATGAAGGGGGACATTGACCAGGCACCCTCCGCTCATCAGAGCAGGGGGTGCCTGGTTTGATGCTCGAGTGCTCCCATTCATTTGAATGGGGCTCGGGTGCTCGGCCGAGCACTCGAGCAGCAGGGGGTGCTCGGTCAGAGCACCCGAGCACCCGAGCATCGCGGTGCTCGCTCAACACTAGTTGTCAGGAAAGGTAGCATTGGCAAAAGAGGAGTTAAAGATTTGTAATAGGATAGGATTAGTGTGGGGGAGACGGACTGAATGAGGTGAGAGGGGAGTGGAAGGAGCAGAGGATAGCAGGTTAGTAAGTTCCTCCTCCATGACTAGTGAAAAATAGTCCAGAGTGCTAGGAGGGGAACAAGGTAGGCTAGGAGGAGATATACAAGGTGGTATATTAGCCTGGATGGAGTCCACCTTGGCTTAGCGGTTGTCAGCAAAGTCTTGTGGCTGTATGGAGTTTGTGGGGGAAGCAGATGGAGGGCGGAGGAGGGAGTCAAAGGAAGATAAAAGGCGTCGAGGGTTGGATTTATGAGTGTTGAAAAGTAGATTTTTTTTTGGCAAGGGACAGAGAAGGAGACATATGAAAATAAGGAGCAGTGGGAGATGGTTTGGCAAAGACAACTGGGTGGGATGGGGAAAAAAAACAGTGAAGGAGGCTGGGAAGAAATATAGGTGGCAAAGTGGGAGGTCAAAACACTGGAAGAGATGAGAGCTGAAAAGGAACAGTGAAAGTAAAGGGAAACAATGAACAGTCTAGGTGGGGAAACCATGGAGCGAGAAGAAGAGAACACTAAGGGAGGAGAGATAAATAATTGTAATAAGAGGGCAGAAATCTAGGTGGAGCAGGGACAAAGAAGGGTGAACAGGGAGAGAGTGGTAAACACAAAGGGGGGAGCAGAAAAAGAGAGAGGAAAAGACAGAGTAGAGGGGAGAAACAGAAGGACAGAAAGAAAAAAACAAACTGAAAGAAGTATCGGAGGGATACACAGATATAGTTAAAATCAAGATGTGATTCAAATGCTCTGCCTGGACATGTAGTAAGAGGGGGGTTGGGGGGTATTGGGGTAATGTAGAAGACTGAAGATTAAAATTTCACTCAATTCATATTGCCACTGGCCCAGAATGGTTCTGTCTTTTTGACACTTTTTTGTTCATTAGGTCTTAGAGGTGGTTTATTTTTAGATACCTCCTTTTATTCGAAGACGATGATTAAGATCAAGTTCACCATTAGATACAAAGACATACAATTACAAAAAAAAATTCTTTCTGTAGAACATTGGAATATATTATTTTAGAAAAACATATAATATGTTCAGTAAAATACAGAATTTCAGGTTTGTCCAAGACTCCCGGGTCCAGGTTGCTCTCTTGGATTTCCTTGAGATGACCATGTGAGATAATCAATGTATTAAACTATTTGAGAGGTTGGCTCAGTGGGACCAGCATCAATAAATCCAAAAGTTTTATGGAATTGCGTATGAAAATTGGTTAGTAAACTGCATTGTGTGCATCCTATTATATATATCACAAGTCCGACTGGAGCCTTTGATGTTTTCTTTGGGTTTCCCTGTTGTATATATTCATGTGGTATGTTAGTAGCATGACCTAAGTATATTCCTTTCTATTTTATTTATTCAGGTATTGGTAGGGTTAACAAAATTATTCAGGAAGTATCCATCCCAGAGATTCTAGGACCTTGAAAGAGTTCCTAATATATTGTCTCATTTTATGTTTACTTCATTTGATAGTTTGAGAAGAGTGTGCTATGACTGTGCCTCACACATTACAAGTTTCGTAGAGTGGATAAGCCTCATTAGGTGGGGAATTCCTAGTAATGCCTATGTAATTATTTTATAGATAGAGAATCTGATCCTGTTACCCAACCCAGGAGTATCAGTAGTTGTTCTAGGGTTTGATGCAAAGACATTCTTTTGAGGTGGAGATTGTACTAAGAAGTAAAGCAATTATAGAGAAAACTAACTGCACCATATGGGAGAAATAAAGAGTTCCATTGATTTGTATCTCAGGCCCCCTTAGTCAAGAAGCCTTTGGCACTTCTAACCCCACACACAGCCCTACATATAGTCCTCCCGTTACCCCTCCCCAGACAAATTAATTTTTTCTTGACAGTGAAAACACACTTAACTTACACCTTCCAAATAATAAATAATAATAATGTATAAATTGGGAAATAAACCATGCCCCATAAAACAATAGTCAATCTCTGATGAATTGGCATTGGCATCATGCTCGCCACACCTGTCATGCCAAGGCATGATTTGGCCTTTTGCAGACCTCTGGTATGTATAATTTGTTTGTTTATGTTATTCAAAGTGCACCAATCCTAGGCCATACACTGAATGAGCAGATAATATTGCCAGAACAGGACACAGGGCGTCATAAAATGTATTGGAAGATCTGCTCTGATGGGGATACCCAGGGGACAGCCGCATAATATGAAATAGGGAGAACATGTATATATAGTCTAAAAAGGTTCAATACAACTATATATTCAGAATGCCCAGGTTTTAACCTTTTGTTGGGTACCAAACATGCCAGGGAGAGGGGTTAAAAAAAGCTAAAGACCCATCTCTTTATCAGGCAGTCAACTCATGTGACCATAAGGAACTCTTACATTTTATGTCTGTTTATAGATTTGTAAAGCGCTTTGAGTCTCACAGGGACAAAAGCGCTATAAAAATCACAAATTATTATTATTATGTTATTCTGATATGAGTTACAAGAATTGCCACTTTGCAACCAGTTAGACACAGCATATTTGGTGTCCAGATATTCACACAAATATGAGGAATATGTTTATTATACTATTATAGAGGTGTGCTGTAAATTGCATGGTTTGGGAAGCCTTTTGACTTTTCAAGTAGAACTCTGCAGTAACATCCCTGACAGGCCCCTGATCCTACCAGGTAATACCCAGGGGTCTGGCCTCTTAGAAGCAACTGTGGAATGTATTTAATATGGGTTTGGGATAAAAAACAGGGAATTACTTTGTAACAACTAGAAAGGGAACATTTACCATCTGAAGTTCCCACAAGTGAATGTATGTAGGGATTTCTTGTGTTTCTCCCCTTTTATTTTATGGACTGTTTTGCCAATGTGTAATTGTTATTTCTGTATGTCCTTTATTTCTGTATTTTTGTACCCAGCACAGTGATTAAATGTTCAATTAATCAGCTCTTGTCTCTGTTCTCTAATGTGAACTCACTACTCTGAAGGAAGCTCAGTAGAACACGTTACTAAAGGTTTAATTCAATATGTCTGATAAGTAAGGTGATTTTATACTGTAATTTTGTTGTGTTTGGGGTAACCTAAGACGCCCAGATATAAAGTCTTGGTGGTGGCAGCAAATTGTAGTACTGGGGTGATATTGCAGGAGGGATTTCAGGAGTTAATGTGGTGGTTACTAGGAATAGTAACAGGGAACCAGGGATCTGGTATTGTTACCCCTTTCACTCCCACACTCTCCCCACTGTCTCTTCAGGGCCTATAGCCCATGCTTGTGACACCACCTATAACTCATCACAGTGTGTGTGTGTGAACAAAAAGGCGAAGGTATCCTTCAGAATTTGGAACCCTAGGCAGTTGTCTAATCAGAAATTTGGACTTAATTCCAAAAAGCCAAGAATGCGCTCAGTAACTCCGTTACTCATAGTGTATCCCATATAAAAGAAAGGAAAAATATATCTAAGTGCAATACGTTTATTAAAATAATGCAAATATAAATCAGACAAATGCACACTCACAATAGCATAGTATGGGACCGGCACTGTGTGAGTGCTCACAAAATATACAGCCAGCCAAACGCGTTTTTGTCTGCGTACTGCCGACTTCTTTAAAGGCTAAGGTATATTTTTTGAGCACTCACACAATGCTGGTCCCATCCCCAGTCCCATGCTAGAATTCTCCATTCACTTGCAGTCTCCAGTGCCTCTCTTGCCTGTATGCCTACTGCCAATATCTTGTGTGGTCCAGATCCATCTGTACGTAATACCACTGAATAGCGGAAAGGACAGACTCTGTGGGATTCAATATGAATAAACAGAACGTACTAAGGAGGTCAGAACATACCAGAGCAGAGACAATTGGATTAAGAGGCAGGTGGCATCGAAACCAGTAAGGGGTTCTGGGACCCTGAGATGCTTGTTACCATTTTTTGCTATTGTGAGTGAGCATTTGTTTGCTTTATATTTGCATAATTTTAATAAACATATTGCACTTAGATATATTTTTCCTTTCTTTTATATGGTATACACTATGAATAATGGGAGTTCCTGAGCGCATTTTTGGATTTTTGGAATTATGATTGGAAAGGTGGATTACAAGACCACTGACTTAGAGTTGCTGCACAGGATATCCTGTATAAATTCATAAAGAAAGAATTGAGATTATTGTTCATCCTCATTTTATCTCCATTTCATCTCATATCACCATCCATTATTTCTTTATCATCTACTCATCTTGAACTGTGGTTTGCATACCTTATCCAACGACGGACAGGTATGATTGTATCTAACCTTTCTGGTTTTTAAATTCCAGAACTACTGAACTTTTATTGACTTATACTCATACTTAGAGGGTCTAGTTAAGTGGTTTGCGCTTGCTCATCTGTGTGTTAAGAAATTTGATCTTGCCAATTAGGAAAAACTGTTATGGAGAACACTGGAGTTTGTATAGAATCTCTTAAAAATATAAAATATTAGCAACATCTTCATTATACTACCTGTAAGTTTATCAGCTATTGTTGTTATATCTCCATTTAGTACACAGTCAGATTAATCTGAAACACAACTATGTACTTATGATTCAGTGCAGCAATACCACTCATTTAGCATCAACGACGAGTAATGATATGCAAGATTCAGACCAGGAGATGGATGAATAAAAATGATGAGACTCTGGTGTATTGAGCATCAAGCAATATATGCAGAAAGAATAAAATGATAGTTTTAAGGGTCCTTTTATTGTCATGCTGCAGAAAGAAAAGGCAAAATGATACTCCTGTGGATACTTTCAGGTTTTCTATGGGGTATTTTAAGCAGTTATTTGATGAGAGTAATTCTATAAGCAATTACGTTGAGGAATGGGCCTCTCAGCTCACTGATGGGATAACATTGCCAGCAAGTTGCAAATTTAAGTAATATAAAATAAAATACAGCACACACTTCATACAGAGACTGTATCTCACTGTGTTGTGATAGTATTTGCTTTCAGGAGCTAAAAGAAAATTAAGAGCAGACTACTCTCTACAGATTTCAAAATGAACTTAATGCTTTAAAGTGATAGTAATACTTAAAAAAATGTTTTATATTGTAGCCATTTAAAAAACATTAAAAATGACATGGCTTATCTCTCAAACCTTTATGGTTTGAAAGATATTCACAAGTAAAGTTTCCCCCTCAGTGACCAAAACGGTCAAGTCTGCCATCTAGCGGTCAAATTTGGAATCCGGTCTGCAGAGCAGCAGGCGGCTGTTCAGCAGAGCCGAGATCGAGTGATATAAAAATAACTACTTCATTGCAACGATCTACCATAAAGGTTTGAGAGATAAGAATTATATCATTCTTCGTGGTTTTTAAATGGCTACAATATAAAAAGTATTACTATCACTTTAAGGACCAGAAAGGTGTAAATTTCAATACAAAATAATGTATTACACAACTCTGGGTCTTAAAGGGTTAAGGAGAACTATAGAAACAAGAGTAGGTTACTAAAAATATAATAAAAAAACAGATCAGGTCTCTTGTTGAATAACCATCATTTTCTAACTTTACAGCTCTTCTGCTCAAAGTTCTTCAATGACTTCATTCCTAACAAATGAGGATGTGGCTTTTTTCTAAGATTGAAGGGGTCAATCTCAAAGAGGAAAGTGTATTAAGAAGGCTCAGACTCCTGAGCTCAGATCTACATCACTATACCCTAAAGCACCAACGGAAGACTCTAGTTACCTAAGATGGGCACTTGATACTTCTATATCAATACCCTGACTACTACTAGAATCACAACTGATACACAATTTTAACAGCTGTTAACCTCTTTAATCAGGATGAAGAGTGGCTGTATGCATCCCATAACGATCCTGGTTCAGCAGACACAAAGCCAGCTTTTAAGAAAGGGTTACACGCCATTCCTCTATCACCTGCCCTATTTTACTTAATACATCATGGTTTTGTGGGAACTCTGGGAATGTTTAGGAGTACTTCTGCTGCTGCAGCCAGTTGTGGTACCTCAGACCTGTTGATGGCATGACTCCCAGGCAGACCTGTGGTTGTGCTTCAGGTGGAATCTCATTGAGGAGGTGCCCAGGTGTGAGCTTGCTTTCCCTGTACTCACATGCTTTTTACACAGACAACAGCTAGCAATATGGTTAGCTTTTGGATTGTGTGTGAAGTATCTCCATAATGTGGTCCTCATAGACTGCAGTGTTCCTGAGAGGCTGCAACTATTACTACTGGGGCTAGATGATTCTACAATTGTACTACTACTAGGTCTCACAGGTGCTGTACTTCCAACAGCAGCAGAGGCACTCATCATAGCCTATTTGTCTCACTGTCAGATGCATACGTTAGTTGAGCTATTACACCTTCTTCCGCAATGCCACCAACACTAGAAAGCAACTAGTCATTTTCAGTGTTTTTAGATGGTTTATTAATATTACTGGTGCTGATGATGGTGGAACATTTGATGGGACTTTTAGAAAATGCATCCTCCTTGGGAGAAGTGGGATCACAATAATTTATTGTACATGCTGAAGCAACCAAAGTTGCAGTCTATTTTTGGACTACCACTTTACTCACACTTCCCTGTACTCATTTCACCCTCTCCCTACCCCTTTTGTGCTTGCTGGACATTACTTAACTACTGTGTGTGTGTTTTTATTGTAAAGTACACAATAGAACTGACTGTGTGTGATGCCTTGGCCCTCTATAAAATACTGTATCTCATGTAGTATCAGTCATAGTTCATTTCCCTGTCTCTGTCATTTATTTTTTAATTAACTGTTCTCCTCATTCTATACCTATCACTGCCAAAAAAAAAAAAAAAGAAAAAAATGCCACTCTCTGTTCAGCTGCTACTTTTACTAGACTTAGGAACAACAGCCAGATCAGGAAGAAACTTGGATCATCTCTGCATGTGTCTTCCCTTTCAGTCACACAGAATTTTGAGTTATTTGAGGTAATTCTCCTTTGCTCCTTTTTCATACCCCCAGACTCCCCTAACACAGAGATAACAGCAAGATCAGGAAAGAACTTGATCCACAGCTGCTAGTGTTGACTTGGTAACACTAAATGTTGGGGTATGTGGGGTAACCCCCCTTTAATCCCTTCACCCACCCCAAGACTCCACCAACACAGAGATTACAGCCAAATCAGGATGAAACATGGATCATGGCTGCCTGTAGCTTCCCAGTCAGTCACACAGACTTTTGGTGTATTTGTGGTCAACCTCATTTCTCCCTTCCTGGCCCCAGAGCCCTCTAGACTCCCCTAATACAGAGAACATATATCCTGCCTACAAGACTCCCTAAACAAAGCTTCAACTCCACTTTATTAGCCTGTCTTCTCTAGCTCAAAAATGTACTGCTTTCTTTTCCTCTAACACAGAATGGCATGATGTAGGAACCTTACCCCTTTTGTACTCAATGGAATAAATGGAACTTGCCATGTGGTGGAGACAAAGACAATCTTTCATTGATTTCAATGTAATGAGCTAGACGAAAAAAGCAAAAAAACTGCACTTTTCACAAAAATGTACCACTTGGTGAAAAGGGCCATTATTCTCCAGTTTTTCTTTTGTGGTGAAAATGTTTGTTTGTTCCTGTTACTGAACTTGACTACAGGATTGGCAGATGAGGTTTAATAAATGTAAGGTTATGCATTTGGGCTGCAGAAACTAAAATGCTACTTGGAAACTACATGGGGAATCCTTGCTAGAGAAAGATTTAGGAATACTGATAGAAAACAGACTTTACAACACAGTGCTGTGTCACTAAGCTCTGCAAGACCAAATATGGTACTTTCATGTATAAAAAGAAGCATATATGCTCAGGATGGGAATATAATTCTACCTGTATATAAATCCTTGGTAAGGTCTCATCTAGAATATAGAGGACAGTTTTGGGCACCATTTTTTAAAAAAAAAATATTAAACTGGAAAAAGCACAGAGATATGCAACAAAAATGATAAAGGGGTTAGAGGATCTGAGTTATAAACAGATACTAGCTAAACCTGGTCTGTTTAAATCAGGGAAGAAAAGTCTAAGGGGTGATATGATTTACAGTCACAAATATATTCAAGGTCAAAACAAAGAACTCTTTGAGGAACTATTTATTCAAAGAACTGAACAATAAACAGGTCATCAGTGGAAAGGCTCTTGTGGCTAAAACAAAGGCAGGGCCTTTTTACAGCAAGGACAGTTAAGCTGCTCAGTTATTTGCCTCTGGATGCTATGTGTGCAGATACTGTGGCATTTTTAAAAAATAATGGATGCCTTTGTAGCTCAGAACAATATTGAGAATTATGATAGTTGGCTTCAAAGCAGATATGAGGATGTATCCTATTGCTTTTTGGAATCAGGAAATATTGTTTTCTACCCATTTAGGGCTTAACTGGAAATGGCTTCAACTGAATTTTTTGCCTTCCTCTGAATCAACAAGCGTGATATGTTATGGGTTGAACTTGATGGGTGTATATCTTTTTTCAGCCTCATCAACTATGATAATATGTATTCTACTATGTCACTTTAGCTTGATAATTAAGAATCTAGATGTTGAACTGAGATGTATTATATGTCCTCTGAGCAGCAAGCCTTCAGCTGTTGGACAAAAAGAAGCATTGCCAAGTTCTTTCTAATTCTCTCTATCTTTCCTAAATCCTAGAAATGATTTTGACCTTTAGTAAGATTGCAGCCAAATCATTTTATCTACAACCCCAAAAAATGATTATTGGACAAGATGGATTATTCTTGGGGAGATACAGTTCATGCTTGTAAAGGTGCTGCCCCAGCTGCCCTTGTGATGAAGTCATGAGGAATAATGAGGATAATAGCTTGGTAATTTGGAAAGCAGCTGGTGGCAGCGGTGGGAAGCAGCTGTTCCAAGAAACAGAAGTAATGTATTTCCCATAGCTGAAAAATCAAGGATACTGCTTTAACCCTTTGGATGCTAGGAATGTCTGCAAAGGATTACTTCACAGTACATTACAGATGTTTCAGCATCCAAAGGGTTAAAGGAATGTATAGTTCAAATCTGTACAAAAGCACATAAAAATTAGATATATCATTCTTGGCTGTGCATAGTCCTGAGGTTGTGCTTGGATAACGTGCCAGATTTAAAATCCATGCAATGGTTCTTGTCAGACATTTACATGATTTATAAAACTTACACCTTGATATGAAAGCTCTCCAACCAAAACTCCACCCCTGCCGGAATAATGAAAATAAAAAGATCCATATGTTTGCTTTTGCAACACTCAGGGCCTTTTTGCAAAAAACAAAATGGGAGTAATTCTTGAGTATATCAACTACAACACAATGGACAAATAAAGATTCCTAATGTTTTAAAAGATTAGTAACATTTTATTCTAAAATAAAAACATATATTGCACATATTTTTCTGCTGAGAAAAACAAGGACATCCCCACTGCTGGCTGTTTTATTCAAAAGTTATAATCATTCAAACTATCATAAAGTGATGGAGCTGTTATTATCACATTCTGTGGTGAACTGCCACAAACAACTCCCTTCTCTCATTGAATGATGAACTGTCTTGGCAGTGTTAATGTGTGAAATAAGTAATGAAATAAATAAATTAATTAATTAATTGAAGCAGAACTACCACCTATTTTAAAGTTTATGTCAAATAATTCCCCATCTGGTGACTAGCTGCTCAGTAGTGCTACTCGCCAGAATAATTTCCTGGTTAAATCGAATGAGATATGTGTACAACAAAAACAGAAAAAAGGAAGAGAGCTCACAGCGCTAAACTCATCATAAAATATCCATATAATAAATATAAATTAAATATAGGTAAATAGATGAAAGATATAGATGGCAGAAAGGAATGAGAGGGTTCTCCAGTGCCTCTGACATTAGGCCTAGACCCAAAAGTGAAAACACATACAAACAAACAGACCTGCGCTCCTCTATATGCTGTGAATAATGTGTGCCCTGTAATGGGCATATATAATAATTCATAGTAAATCTTAGTGAAATAAGTGAGACTTTAGCTCCACAAATTGGTCAATCCATGTGTAAGCTTACCACCACGCCAAGGCATCTCACTTTATGCTTTGCAATGCATTGCACTCTCATCTGATCCTTAAAGGGTTAATCTTTTAGTTGCTGCATTATAAATCCTACAAGTTTTGCATATTTTCAAACTGTTGTTGGTGTTTACAGTTAAACGTCAATTTTAGTGACATTTTTGTGAGATATCATACATCATTTTTTCAGCAGAGTCTGCATTTTTAAGACAAGCCAATAGTTTGTTATTATCACCAGCAGTTGCAGAGAAACATAAAACTATACCACTCATATAGCACTGGGGATATTTTTTACGTTTAAATTCATTCCAGAATTCAAATGGTTTGATAATAGAAGATATGCAATGAGTTCTGTAATTTGCAAGAGTGGACGACTCATCTTTCAAGTAAAAGTACATTTTCTCCTTTTTGGGATCTGGGGTGAGGGTAAGAGAGACTGGAAAACTTTATTGTTCCAGTCACACTTCACAGTAAGTAATGTTGATAGATTAAGTAATTATGAATTTGAGGTCTTCAATGAATTACTAATTAATGTGTTGGCAACCTCTCTAGCATTCAAGTGGTTCAAAGACATTGAACCAATGGAAAATTTGAGATTATTTGTTTTGTAATGTGCAATTGGTTGGCAACATAATTGAATCACATTTAAAAAATATTCACTCATAACCCCTAGCTTTCTTATCCTCTTATTTTCAAAGTACTTCAGCTCTGAATCATCTTTTTTGAGGCTAAACTATCATTGGTGCAATATGTACAAAACACTGGGGCCCAGATAAAGTTATGAGCATATTTAAATGCTGACAACAGTCAATGTTTATGATTTTACAGTAGTTTACTGTGAATTGGGGGCTCAAAGATTTTGTACCAGGGCCCTCATTTTTCACTCGAGTGCAATGCCATTGTTACAGGAAGTGTCTGCACACACAGAAGTCTGAACATAGGGCCATTAATAGATAGTACGCAGGTGCTAGAGTGAGGGGCTTGCTGAAATTACCCCTTTGAGTGGCAGAGAGGTACCCAACGCATTGAGCTGCAATGCATTGGTATCCTAAATGTTGCCTTGTATTTGGTGACCAACACAACAACGCATTCAAAATGTCACTACCATGAAAAGGGCAAGATCAGAATCTCACCTGCATCAATAGCGTGAGATTCTGATGTCACAGAGTTAAAGGCCCCATAGAGGATGACATTTCAATTAAGTTGTTTTTACCTGTCAAAACAAAATGCGCATATTTAACTCAGTTATATAGTGAGCTACTCAAAGTAATATGGTGAGCTATGCCTGCCAAAACAAAATGTGCATATTTAACACTCTCTCTCTCTCCCTTCAATGTGTGCAGAATGACAGAGCAGGGCAAAGCATGCAGAGAAGGGGAGAGAGAGCCTGGCACAACGCTCAGCATAATTTAGAAAACAAAAAAACAATCAGATTGAGGTACATTTATAATTAATCACTGCTGGGGTGACACATTTTCTCCTGCCTCCATTACAGGGCTGGCTGCCTCCTGCAGCTCAATCCTCTTCCTCTGCAGGCTGGTAACAGACTCTGTCGCCAGTATTTATTCTATCTTATTTGACAGCTGACTACAACTCCCACCATCCCAATAAAATCTTACTTTCAGTTAACTGTGCACCTTTTGTTTCAGCAGGCATAGCTCACTATATTACTTTGAGTTAAATATTCACATTATTTATGACACTCATAGCTCACTATGGCAGTAGGGAGAAATCTTGTAACAACTGTACTGTAATGAGGCGTTTAACCCTGCGACATCAGAATCTTGTGCTATTGATGCGGGCGAGATTCTGATCTTTCCCTTTTCATGGTCATGACATTTTGAATGCACTGTTGTGTTGGTCACCAAGTACAATGCAACATTTCTATAGTGAATCCAATGCATTGGATACCTCTCTGCCACTCCAAGATGTTAAAATCCTTTTTTTCTATCCCCCAATATGTGATCACACCCATTAGAGTATGCCCTTAAGTGCATCCACCAAGTCTAATTGCAGAGAGGTATCTGTAACAGTGAATTTTTACATTCTCCCCAGTAAGTATTTTAATTCTTGAGCAGCAGGAGAGTTGTCTCCTTTAAGATTAGTAAACAGTTCTGCTGCACTCCATGGCTATGTATAAGGCAGCTCTTCCCAAAACAGAGCACTGTTTTCATCAAATTATCATAAGGCATTACCACAATTTAGATCTAAATTGAGATGTACAGTATAAACAGAGAATCATGAATAAATGGTGAAAAACTTACAAGTGCAACAAGTGACAGTTATGCTACATTGCTGATGAGGAAACCATAACACAGGAGACAACAAACCAACCATTTTTCCAATGTCAGTACTGTGAGAGATAAATAAACATCATCACTTAATATTTAAGATAAAATTATAGGAGAGAAGAAAGGTGAAAATATAGAGAAGAACAGCAGGGGGGAGGAGTAGGCTAGGTATGAGGTTGAAATGAGAGGGTAATGAGGAGGAAAGCACATGTCCGTGATGAGATGAAAAGAAATAAAATAATATATAAGGTGCATACAAAGTGAGTTGGCCATACTCAGTCCACATCAAAATAAATGTTGATAGGACATTGCAGGGTTTTTTTTATTATCTGGTACCACCACCACCAGGGTCTAATTAATCTGCCACAAGACAGTACACAACTTTGATGCTTGTGAGTCAGGGTAGGCAACAGTGAGTTTGGACTTCTGGTTGCAGACATCTGAATATGAGTATAACTATATGGGTGGTACAGTATTAGTGCAATACAATTGTTTATGATATATTGATTCAAATGGGAATATACTTCCTTGAATGCTAAATAGGTCTCCAATGGATTGTGAAGAGATTTGTCAGAGACCTCACTGTTAACAGAGGAATTACTTTTATGAATATATTGCAGCAGATTTGTTCCAAAGAAATTCTCTCTTTCTTTTATACATATACCTTGTAATTAAGCACATTAGCCTGACGGGCAAGCAATGACTGACTTCCCATGCAACCCTAACTCTTTATGGAATTGGGCGATGTGCTTTGCAATGTATTGCACACCCCTCTGGTTAACTGCTGTGCCTCTCCCTAACTTCCTTGTATTCCCCATGTGCCTTCATTATATAGCACAGCTGCTATTTGTTGTCTGCATATTTACTGTTTTCGTCACTTATTTTTAATTCTTCCATGGAAACTGTGTAGTGCACATCCAACAATGACACCCTGTGTCAAGCTTTAACTCTGTTCTCTCATATGTAAAGAACTGTTTATTTTTATAATGTACATGAAAAATGTAAACACAGTTTAAAATTCTGCCCTAAGTTTAAAAAGATAGTAATGCATAGTTCTTATTTCATTGAATTAAAACGTTTGATTTAAGGACTGGGATTCAGTCTATTCTGTGCTTTAGGTTTTCAGTGATATATTGTTATGGATTTTGGAGCATATATCAGTATATATGCTTTATTTTTATATAGATAATATGTAGTGATCTTTGAAAAAAATATTTCTTTCACTATTCTGGTCCTTCTTGTTTGCATGCAATTAGTGCAGTTGTCTAAAAAAAAAACCAAAATGAATACCACTAGTTCTCCATTTTACAGAAACACCTTATATGTGTAGGATTTTGGTAGGCTGGTAGTTGAATGATTAGAAGTGGAGTAGTGGCTAATGCACAAACAAAATGGATGCTTAAGTTCTAATGGCGCGATGCAAAAAAAGTTCGCATCAGATAAAGGCATTTTTGTGCGCAGATAGATTTTGCGCATATTCTAATCCAGGAAGCTAAATACTGAACGCTTCTTGAATTGTGCATGAAAAATTCCATTTTACAACAACAGTACACAGACGTATAAATTCATTCTCAATAGCAGTTCTTGCATTAGGCGCATTCGCTATTCCACTCACACAGATTTGTTAATCTTAGCCACGCCCACAAAAAAATAAACGTACGCAGCCATTCGCTAATCTTGAATTTTCATGAGCAATTCAACAAAATCATTCTCAAACCTATTCCCTAGTGGTTTTCACACGGGAAATAGCGATTGCGCACGTTTCCTGCATCTCACCACAAGTTCCATGCATGTAAGGCTAAAAGTGGCAAAACCTAAGTAGCATCATATCTCTCTCTCTCTCTCTCTCTCTCTCTTTCTGATATGTTATGCAACCTGCAGTGTCACTGAGATGTGTGGCTTATGCAAATTAAATAAGGTAACTGAAAACTTTTCAGTCCAAGAGAAAAAATCCAAGGAGGCACAGATGGATATTAGCCAAAATGGCAGATAGATATAGCCAGGGCTGGATTTCCCAATAGGCAGAGTAGGCGACTGCCTAGAGCTTCAGATTTTGACTGGCACCTCAGCTGGTCTGGCCACACCCACACTCTAAATGATTCTACATTGTGGGAGTGGCCAGAGCCCTGCTTCAGTTTTACACCCCTTTACAAGTTATTTAAGCCCCTGGATGCTACAGAGATATCCAAAGCACTGAATCACAATACATTGGTGATCTCTCTAGCAACCAAGGGGTTAAAGACTTTTTTTTGGATTTGCTTGTTATAGGCCAAGGGTATTTCCTGTGCCAGGAAATAGTGGATGGGAATGGGGGTGGAGCCATGTGAGGAATGGAGGTGTGGCCATGGGAGGTGCTAAGGGCACTTAGAGTGCCTTGCCTAGGGGCATGTGGGATGTAAATCCGGCCCTGGATATAGCTATGCCACACAAAAATAATCTATGCGCTTCACACATGGACACCAAGATGGAGACATCTGACTCAAAGGATGGCCATTGCTGTAGCATAGATCTCTTATAAACACCATTAAAAGACTCCTTAATAAGCTGAGTGATCCAAGAAGACATTCAAGAAGTGGTTAATGCCCGAAAGTGGGGGACGGGTGAACACAAAAATTAGCCTTATAATGTCTCCCCTTGATGGGTGATAGTGGATAATAAAGATTTAATTGACTATACACAAATGCTAGAGATGGTTGAGAATTTTGAGGCCAGTAGGTGGATTTGAAGGACAAGGAGGGTAAGGAGATTTCTGGAGTCCATCCCTGACTCCTCCCAGCTTAAGCAACTTTGTCCCTGATGACCTAAAGGTAGACAGGCAATGTAAAAAAAGTGATGGAGAATGCAAGCAGGGTGCTGGATTGTATAGCTGGGGCATTTGTAGCAGAAAAAGGGAAGTGGTCATGCCACTCTACAGATCTCTGGTTAGACCTCACCTACAGTATTGTGTACATGACTGGAGACCCCATCTTCAGAAGGATATAGATATTCTAGAGAGAATTCAGAAAATTGCTACTAAAATAAATATAAGGATAGAATAAATGATCTGAACATGTATATCTTGGAGGAGAGAAACGTGAGAGAGAGGGGATATGATAGAAATATTCAAATACGTGAAGGGATGCAACAAAGTTCAAGAGGGAAGTACAATTTAAAGGAGTAAAAATGTTAGCGCAAGAGGCCATAGTTTAAAACTAGAGGGACAACTGTTTAGATGTAAAATAAGAAAGTTTTACTTCACTGAGAGGGTAGTAAATAAGTGGAAAAGACTACCAGCAGAAGTTATAGAAGTTAATACAGTGATGAAATTTAAACATGCATGGGATAGGCATAAGGGTGTTCTGAACATAAGACAAGACCAAGGACCAAATAATGTTTGAAGTTTTGACAGTAGGAAAATGGCAGACTAGATGGGCCAATTGGTTCTTATCTGCTGCCAAATTCTATGTTTCTGTGTTTCCCTGAATGACTGTCCAACTTGTAATATAGGAGGGTATGAAGCTTTATAATACCAGAAGCCCAGTTTGCCTGTCTCATATACCTTTGTACCCACAGATTACTCACTTAATATCACTAGTTGCCACTAGGGATGGGCAAAAACTTTTTCCTCAAGCCAAAATTGGTGAAAAATGGCATTTCTGCTAAAAATTTCCTGCGAAAAGTGCCATTTTCCTGCTTTTTTCACCTAGCTCATTGCATTGAAATCAAAGGGAAGAAAAGTTTTCCCCCACCACATGAAAGTTTTCTCTACTTTTCTATAGTCATATACAAGATTGTCAGGCTCTCATAGCGTGCCATTCTGTGTTTGTGAGAGGAGAGAGCAGCATGTTTTTGAGCTAGAGAAGACAGGCAAGTAATGGGGAACTGAAGCTTAATTAGGGAGTCTTTTAGATTGCACATTTGTTCTCTATATTAGGGGAGTCTGGGGGCAATCTGGGGGAGAAGAGAGGAAGGAGGTTGACCCCAAATACCCCAACATTTGGTGTGACTGACTGGCAAGACACAGGCAGCTGTGGAACTGGGGAAGTTTGGGGGAAAGTTGTTGATTTTGTTATTTAGCCTATATATATGTAGACATGGAATAGCCCATAACCCTCTATATTTACAGCCCAATCATGTGTATCATCCCTCCATGTTTCAGTTATACCAATTATGTTCAAATGCTCATTAACCGCCAGCAATTCTCATTTTACCATTTTAACTACCATACTTCTTGTATTTGCCAAAATACAATTAAATCTGAAGTATTTACATATTTTACCCACTACATGCTTTTTTTCTACATCTTCATTTAATAGGAGTTGTTTCACTATTTGCCACATTTACCCCTACCCCTTTTCCACCCCATGATTATTTACTTGGATCCAATTCCTAACTACTCTAGCTACCCCATTTTTGCTATCTATAACATCCCCACCTTTCCTAGTTTAAAAACTCTAAAATCTGTACAAAAACTGATTAAAAAACAAAATCAACAACTTCTTTCACCATGCTTCACCAGCACAGACATAATAAGAGCAAGGTCAGCAAGGAACTTGAACCACAGCTGCCTATGTCTTTCAAATCCCATCAGTCAGTCAGAATGTTGGGGTATTTTGCTCCCTCTTCACACCCCAGACACCCTCAGCACAGAGGTGTAACAGCCAGATCAGGAAGGAGCTTGGATCAGGCTGCTTGTGTCTTGCCAGTAAGTCGCACCGAATTTTGGGGTATTTGGGGTCAGCTTCCTTTCACCCTTCATCTCCCCCAGAGTTTCCCCAGACTCTCTTAATACAGAGAACAAATATCCACCTAAAAGATTCCCTAAACTAAACTTCCACTTCACTTTATTTACCAGTCTTCTCTAGCTCAAAATGAACAAAAGAAGGGGCACTCCTAGAGAAATACAGTATGGTACTGGAACCACCACCTCTACACCACCTTATGTACAAGAGATCCAACTGACTGAGCATGTGGGAGATTCAAAACAGCTCCCACTCTGTCACTCATCCGCTGGATGTTGTATGCTGCTCCTCAAAAAGTTATAAAGGAGTCTGGCACCTTTAAACCAGCACAGAAAAACCACCAGAGAGGGAGCAAAACCACAATACACTTGTTATAAAGTGGTAAATGGAAGGATACTCACAACTTCCAATGAACACAGGTTTGCAACATAAAACTGGTTTATAGCATAAGGGCATTTGTGGTCCGCCGCGAATCGGACTGCACTCAAAGGAAACAGGTCCATCTGCTTTTGTATTCAATTGGAATGATTTATAAAAAAAATGGATAGAAAAGGAATATAATGGCTTACAATAATTCAATATAAATTAAGGGTTACTAGTTTCAAAGCAAAACGATTCTTCTTCAGACCTACAAAATAGTGAATACAGAATTATAAATATTGCTACATTCATTTTATAAAAACATATGATAAAAAAAATCACTCATAGAGTTGTACAATTTGATTCTCACTCTGTATAGACCCCAAGAGCTGTCCATAAACACGGATAAACGGAAGTGACAAAAGGACTCAATTCACACCAAACACAAGAGTCTAGAGCGGACGTCCATGCCTTCCAACAGTGACTCGCAAACAAGTCATACTGCGCATGTGCTGAACAGCGGGTGGAGGAAAGCAAAAAGTCTAGCCATTCTGAGAATAACGCTACATGACTCCACGACACATTCACTGACACCACCAAACACATAAAGTATAATATATATCAATACCGACTGAACATGTTATAAGGATAGCTAAAAAGTATGTAAAATCAAACTAAATAGTGAGTACACAAAAGTGAACAACTTCAGGAGCATACCATAATAATATAAGAAATAATAACAGAGGTGATATAATAATAATAATTGCTCACTTTTGTATACCCACAACACTATTTCCTGTTTAATTAACAATGGCACAACTATCCTTGAAAAATGACTGTGGCATTGGATATTACAGTAATGTGCAACACGTCTTCAGCTCTTTAAAGCTTCTGTTTACAACAAATGAGAAAGAGTAGCATGTCAACCGCCAACATTTTGGCACTTTACTTTCCTCTAGGTGTACTTTTGCGTTATTTTTTCAGATTTTGCCTTCTTTCTAAGAACATAGTAAGTGTGGGATGACAGTACATAGTAGAAGAACTGTGTAACTTAATTGACTTGACTTGTCGAGAGTGGTGATGGTAGTGACAGTATGTGTATGCACTACATGACTCATCATCTCCAAAAATAAACTCTGCATTAGGAGCCGAAAAGCTTGGCACACTATCCGACACATCAACAGTACTTTTTAGCTTAGCTTTTGGATCCTGTGTGAAGTATCTCCACACTGGCTAGATGTTGCTAAAATTATACTAATACCAGGGCTCAAAATTTCCACTCACCACTAGCCAATGGTGAGTGAAAATTTAGCCCTGGCGAGTAGAAATTCAGCCCTGGTTAGTATGTTATGGCTTGCAGTGGCGAGTAACTTTTCAGGTCTGGCTAGTAGCAAAGGACTTCACATTTTAAGCCCTGCTAATACTGGATGTTAAAGGTGCAGCACCTCCAGCAGAAGCAGCAGAGGCACTCATCATAGCTAAGGTTATAAATGTTGATTATCTGCGTTGATGTTGGTTACTCATCACTATTATGTGTCATTGAGTGGGACTTGGACTTTTAATGGTGATGATGCTGATGATGACTGACAGGATAACTGTGTATATTTTGGCATCTTTGCGTGTCCAGGGTCAGACTTTCCAATTGTTTTCTCAAACAGTTTATAGGCAGACAGAGTGCTCCTTTTCAGTGGTGGAAAACTGAGCTTTTGCTTTTCAGCTAACTTTCTGGCCATGTCATCATCTCTCTCACTCTCAATTTCATCTGTATTTGAAGAAGAGGAGAATGCTGAAAGGATATATTCTAGATCTCCATCATCATAATCATCAGTCATTAGGTCATGCTCAGCATCACCCACCACTTCTTGTCTACTACCACTAGGCTTTTAGTGGTCTCATCATCCTCTTTTGGGCTTTGTAGTACTGCTAGTACTACTGATAGTGGACATTTTGCCATAAATTTAACTAAGGACCTCCTTCTCCTCCTCATGAGGAAGAGGTTGTCATCATCACAACTCACTGCAATAGTTGCTGCAACCATGGCTGCACTCAATTTCTGGAGTACCACTTTACTACCACCAATATGTCCATACAATCCTCCTACCCCTCCTTTACCCTTTACTCCTGCTCTTGGAACATTTGTTGAACATAGAGATAGAACTGTTGATTGCTTTTAAGTTAACATAAACCACATGGTTGGAAGTGATATGTGGAATACTGTTTTGTCTGTCTATTGTGTAGTCTGTCGCTACTGCAGTCAGTGTATGGCACTGTTAATGTTGGTCATCGTAGCTTACGTCAAAAAGTCTTGCTTTTCTCTATCGAAGTTTTGTTTTTTAATTTTTTTTAGTTTACTTTTTTAATTGTCTCATTGTCACTAATAGACCTTGTCACAATTATCTTTCTCTCCCACTAAGTACTACTTCATAAAAAATCAATCTCTACAGCTTGCAGTAAAATAATAAAATACAAAGCAATTGCTGGTGCACCAGCGCAGTACCACATTTTCTTTCTTGACTTTCTAACTCTTGTGTATGTATTGGAAAGCAGCTGCATATGGATTGTACAGACAAAAATATGGTACTGAACCCCCTTGCCTATATTTGTCTTGATTGTCAAGTCATACCAGACATATTGTCTGGTGATATATGTCAGTGTAATATCACTCAGTCTCAGACTGAGATAGCTGCTTGCTATCACTCATTCTAACACTTTTAATTTTGGAAATTTTTGCTTTATTTATTTATTTATTTATTTATTTATTTTGGATTATCACAAGAGATCACAGCATGCTGCTTTCTCCCTTGCTCCCCACTCACATAGCTATTGTCTGTTATCTAGCAGTGTCTTCAAGTCATTCAGCCTCAGGAGGACTGGCTGCTTGTCTCACTCTAACACGTTCCTTTTTTTGTGGGGGTTAATGCTCCCTTCTTCTCACCCATACCGAGAAAACAGTGGACAATATCTTCCCATTGCAGCTTTAACACCTCTACAAACAAACAGCTCACTTTATTTTTGTTTGTTTATTTGGATTCAGTTGCCAGAACTCACAGTATGCCTCTTTTTCTCTTACTCCAAGGCACAGACTGAAAAACTGTGGGAAGCTGACACCCTTTAATACTAGTACCAAGGTAATACTCACAGTGTCCGAATAAATTTAATTCTACCATTGAATTCAATGCATTGCAATACATAGTTGAAAAAAATGGAAAACCGGTATTTTTCATGAAAACATTTTCACACTGGGGAAAGTGCCATTTTTTGTCTATTTTGCTTTCATGAGGGAGGTTTCACCTATTATGTATCTTATACTCCTCCCACTGCCCAAACACAATTGATTTCCCCTGACCAAGTGAGTGTGTACACACACGAAACATGTTGGGATCTGCTACTTAGAGGTGGAATCCGATGATTGCCGCTATATAAGTGAAATCCATTGAGTGCTTTTCATTTGGGGCAACAAGTGGAAACCATCCTGTATGATATACCCTTAGAGGCCCTGTCTTTTGTTTACACTCCAGAGATATGGTCTTCCACTATACCAGTGAAATTGTGAGACACGGAGTACATCTACATCCACTCTTTGTGAAGCAGTGAGGAACCAAATTGATGGCCTATCTCTGGAGCTTCAGAACAGAAACAAGCTGATAGTTTTATTAAGGCTTATTGACAAGAATATATCATGTAAGTGCAACATATTACAGCAGTCTATTTAATATCAAGTGGTTGCGCTCAGATTTTTGCACTCACTTTTTATCTCTTACAATACAAAGGTGTTTGCTGGTAATGCCATTAAGAAGACGCTGAAGCCCCTATCCATCACTGATATCTGTACATCACCAAAGACTTTATAAATATACTCTAGAAATATTTTATTAATAAGCATTAGTGTTGTTCTGGACAACTCCTGTTTCCTCTTTTGAAGTGATTCAGACAGATCCAGAAGTTTCTCTGGAAAATTAGTAAAATAATGAAATCACTATATAGAGACTCAAGGACCTGGAAACTGGATTCTACTGCAGATGATAACTTATTGGCTTTATTTTCAAATTTCCCAAAAGTCTTCAGTAGGAATCCATGGGATGAAAACCCATGGCAATGTGTGTTTCCTACAATGGAATCCACCTGTAAGTGGAGAATATCAAGATGTCTAAATAAGGATAAGTGAAAAAAACTATTTATATATTAATGTCAGGTGTCAGATTAGTAACAAACAGAAGAGTTCAAACATTATTCCATTTAATCCTGTAACAAACCTGCACAGTTGTCTGACAAGGTGAATGTTTGGATTTATCCTCTGGCTTTACAAGAACCCATGTAAGACCAAATGCATAAAAGTACAGTAATGCTAGGGCAAACCAACTGGGGGTAACATCCATTTCCCACTGATTTATGTGGAGTGCTTTACTCCTTGAATGTGAACTGCACTGGAGACCATACTGGTATTTAGGTTATTAAACATAACCCCTTGAATTCTACAGAGGACTTCAATGCATTGTGAAGCAATATGTTGGAGGCCTGTCTAGCATTTAAGGGGTTAAAGGCTGATTGAAATCAGTTTGTCAGTTTTTTTTTATTTTCTCCTTATGGAGCACTTGGTTTTTCCCAGAATTGCTCCTCTTTTTCCTTTCCTATATAATAATTTGCTAGAAAGTTTGTAACAACGCAGTCAAGCACAGTAGAGACTGCTGCGCTTGCTGCAGTCATGCACAGTAGAGACTGCTCATGACGAGGCTGATACAGAGCGGGGCAAATTTTGTGAAATCATGAATCAAAATGACCAGCTTATCATGTTTAGGTATGACACATTGCAAAGGTGTTGAAATATAAATCTTCATTATTTATAGAGCTTGGAGTCAGGATGACTAGTCTGAACAAAAAGCAGCATTTCTCTCTACATTGCTCTTCTGCCCTTCATATTAGGATGCTGTCTATCATTATAAGGGCGCAAATGGAGGAGACCCTGGAAATTTAAAAAAGGCATGCTCTTGGAGTGATTTGTGGATTCCTATTAGATTCCAACATGTCTCCCTAATGAAGGGCTAAACTTATTTGTAGGAGAACATACAGAGGGTTTATCAGTTGGCTTACTGCCATCTAGTGGTTACAGGTTTGTTGCAATGGAGTAAAAAAATAAAATGTGTATATATTAAGTGGAAGACTTGACATTGATATAATAATAACACACAATATGAACAGATGTTCATGTGTGGGTTATAACATTCTAGTGCAAAATATTCTGGATCTCACATGTAGGCTTAGGCTTATGGAACTCTAAATTCCAGGACTACTGCTCTGTTACTCATAAACATATTCCTATTAATTTAGAATAACACATGAACACATTTTTTTAATTCTATAAAAATGTAGTGAGGTTAGATTTTAGGAAGTGTAATAATCGATCACCTGCATTGAGTTGTGTTCTTACAGCAGATGACAACCGATATCCCCTTCCAGTCTGCCCATTTCCTGTCTTAGATAAAATACACAGCTTTATACATATCTCAGGAAAGACTCACCACTTTGAGGCTGTTCCATGAATTGATCGCTTGTTCCATAAAGAAGCACTTACATACATTATGTCTGAGGTTTCTGCTCCTCTAACTTCAGATCATGGCCTCTTTTTTCTAGTCTTTCTCTTTTTCAGAAAAAAATTGTTTTTCTCCAAACTTTATTAAACCTTATAATATGATTTAATGTTTCTATCATATCACCCCATCTCATTTCTCTCTTCCAAACTATACATATATTATGGTGTTTAAGTCTATTCTGGTACATTTTGCCAAAAAAACCTCGCTCAATTTTGTCGGCTCTTCTTTGAACTGGTTTTAACTAATTAATGTCCTGGAGATGAAGTCTTCAGACCTTCACTCAATACTCCAGATAAGTTTTGTCAGTAATTTTATCAGTAATCTATGGAGTGACTTTAGCAAATCTGTCTTACTGCTGTTAGTGCCCTTTCCTACATAATCCAGTACCCTGTTAGCTTTTCCCCCTGTATTACTGCATCTGAAATAAAGAAGCATTAAGTCTGTATTCCACTTCTGGGATTATGTACCCTAAATGCATAACTTGTACTTTGCAGTATTATATTAAAGATACAATAATCTCGTTCATGGTTTATTACCCCTGGAGTGTTAACCCTGTCACAGATCTTTATATTGTCTGCAAAAAAGAACACCTTGGGGAAGATTCATTCAAGCGGTGATAAAAAGGTGATAAAGTGGCTATCACTTCTCCAGTTCCTATGTTATTCTATAGAGCCTATGCACTAAGATCTCCAGAGTTGAAGAAATCTTAGTGCATAGGCTCCATAGAATAACATAGGAATTTGACAAGTGATAATCTGGAGAAATCATCTCCATTTTATCACCACTTAGTGAATCTCCCCCCTTACCACACATAAATGTCACTAATGAAATATTAAAAAGAACAGGTGAGAGCCCTGACTTCTGAGGTATACCAGTAGTAACCACCCCCCCAAAGTATATTCCATTAACTATAACAATGTCATCTGTCAATTTTACATTCAATCAACTACCCTTGAATCCACTCAGATCTGCCCAATTTAAATCAAATTGAGTTTTGGAAATTTCCCTTTATCCTCTGTGGTCCAGTTGGTCTTCTCCAGTATTACTTCTCTTTCCTTTTGAGCAAAATGTTCAAGTTCTGTGTACTTTCTTTGGCTGATTTCAAATCCATCATATGTGATATTAGGGATAGCAGGTTTCTAACACATACATGAAATCTGATAACAAGAAAGAGGATATAACTAGAAACATAAATAGAAAGACATATGACGTGTCAAAAGGGCGACCAGTGAAATGCAGAGAAATGTTTTGCTCTACCCTGGCATATAGGATAAACTACTTCTCAAAGTGGGTCATTATAATTTGCCATAAGAGATGAGAGAAACATCTAAAATTTGGTTTGTGGACCACTTCACTTGTATTTTGCTGAAAATATGGTTATTGACAAGTCAATTGAAATCAGTTCTATAGAGGAGAGGGAGAGAGAGAGAGAGAGAGAGAGAGAGAGAGATGAGAAACCCACCAACAGTTCTTCTAAATTGTTTAGATAAGCAATAATGCAAGAGGAATCTATTTTGAATGAGCAATATATATAAAAAAATATATGATGTAAGTTTTTTCCTGTTGAGCAAAATAAGGGTACTCCCACTGCTGATAGATGCGTATCTCCAGAGTTATTGCAGTTTATACTATTTTTTTTGTTTGTTTTCTTTAATCCTCTAGTCCAACAGAAAAGGAAAGAGACTTGTAAATAATAATAACTGGGGGTTATGCACTAAGGTGTGATGTAGTCTGAAAATTGATACTGCACTACTGAAACTACCTTTTAGGGCACAAATACACATTCAAATAAAGTTTTTATGAAAAACCATAGAAACTAATATGGGCAAGTCCAAAATTTCAATCTACATGACTTTCAACAAACCTTAGTCCCTGATGAAAGTTGTGTAGACTGAAACGTTGGACTTGACCATATTAGTTTTTATGGTTTTTAATAATAGCTAAGTTTTATTTAAGCTGTGTGTGCTAGACTATTCTGCTTTTGTTGACTTTGTTACGATAAGTTGGAGGCACCTTGCTACGAGTTGACACAGGTGTGTGAGGCAGATCGACCTACCAGTGTGATCACAAATACACATTTCTGTTGATTTAAATGGACTTTTTTTTTTTTAAAAAAAAAAAAGCTTTATTATGAAAGAAAGGCAGTACAGGAAATAAAGAACATACATCCAGAGTGAATTATACATCCGTCAAGTTGGAAACATAAGAAAGTAACGTATGAGTCCAAATGGAGGAACGATATATGCTTGGTAGAACATGGAGAAGAGGAGAAAGAAGAGCTGAGTTTATATAAAACAGAAAAAGGCAAGCGAGTTTAGTAAGGTAGGATGAGTGTCATAAGAGTTTAGGAGAGGAGATGTAGTAAAAAGAGGGGAAAAGGAGGGGAAGAGAAGAAGAAAAAAAAAGGAAGAAGAGGGATGTATGTCAAAGAGTAACTGCAGGAATTACTTATGACTGCGTGTGAGACGGCAGACATATAACTTAGTTTAAACAGTGAGGGGGGTCGAGGATGTTATGAAGCAGTGTCCTGAGACGTGGTGGCACTAAATCGAAGTTTTAAACCACTGAATACTTGAGAGGTCTCTAACTCATTTTGTAGCAATTAATTGGAGGTCTCTCTAGTAATAAGTTAAAAACACATTAAAAAGTAATGCATTGTGAGACATTTTTATTTGTTGTCTTTTGTTCAACTGGATTGTTCCAGAAGTACATCATGCCTCTTAGGAATATGATCTATAAATGTCATGAACAAAGAGTGAGAGGTATATTGTCAAGCTAGACATAAGCACTTAGCATTGTGTGAACCTAAGTGTTACCCCACAACATTTTATAAGTTAATTGTAAAACGTAAATTATCTCACACTTACAGTACATCACCTTCAATTAATTGTAATTAATTTGAGGATTTTCCTAACTTTGTGAAGAAAAGTCAGGATTTTATTAAAGACACAGAGCCAAGTATTATGCATTTAAACTCCATCTTTACTACTCCAGCAGCAAAAAATAAACAGTTACAGAAAGAAAAAGTGTATACAACAGAATGATATCCCCGCCCCTTAGATAATGCTTATCCAATCACATCACAATAAGCTGTATAACTGTAGGGTCCAATAATCCCACTTCCTCTTCTTTGATGCCGCAAAAAACATCAACTGTAGCAACTTCTATAAGCCACATAAGTGGCTGGAACTCCTTAATGATTCCCCAAATACAGAGGTCGTCTATCCTAAAGGAGAAAAACATAAAAGTAAAAAAGGGAGTGTTTCTTAGGGCGGGATAATACTCACCTCAGTGTCTAATAAAATCCTGACTTTCCTTCACGAAGTTAGGAAAATCCTCAAATTTTATGGCAAGACACGGAGGCTCCCATTATGTAAGTTCAAAGCTGTTGTATAACATTAGCAGTTACATGAGTACTAGATTTGAAATAAAAGGTCTTAAAGGTGGATTCTCTGGACCAATCAGTCGCTTTGAGAATGTCCTAAAGTCTGCAACCTGCAAGAAGTTATTCGGAAGCCACTGCTTCACTAGAGGAGTGTATTTTTTAATCAATACCAGATGACTGCATGATCCAGTAAATCCATCTTGCCAAAGTAGCTGTTGAAACTGGAAGGTAAGGTTTCATAAATGAAATCAGTAATTGGTGTGAATTAGTAGCTCTACATTTAGCAGTAACAGATTCATATGCCTTCAGACAAATAACAACACAGAGTTGAGGATCATGATGGAAGCCTGGATAAAAGATGTCCCTAGACAAAGATTTAGTACGTCTAGAAATCAAAAATCTTACACCATCAAGTTCAAGAAATCTGTTAAAAATATCCAAAGTATGAACATCAGACGCTTGTCTGAGTGAAATTAGAAAAAGCAACATGGTGAGTTTGGCCAAAAGCTGTTTAAAAGAAAACATCTCTTTAGGAGTCCAGGATTCTATGAAATAAAGGATGATATTGACATCCCAAAGAAGGTGGTCTAGACAACTTAATACCTTTCATCAATTTACATACTAAAGGATGTTGACCTGAAGGTAAAACTTTAATATGATTATGACCTGCTGAAATAGATGATCTATAGCAATTTATATTTCTGTAAGCCTTCCCTTGTTGAAAGCAAGAAGACAAAAAGAAACGGGATCCAGGTTCCATTCCAGGCACCAACGTGCCCAGACATTCCAGCATGATTTGTAACATGCTCCAGTACCAGGTGCCCAAGTCTCTGAGATGAGAAGCTGAGCCAATTCCGAAAGCCATTGAGTTCTGAAATTCGCCAAGCCATAAGGTGTAATTGATCTTGAAACAACAGGTTCTGATGGATCCTGAAGCCACTCAGGAAGCAGAGTTAGATAGCAAGGAAAGTCTATGGACATCGAGAAGTGGAGGGAATCACGGCTGATCTGTCCAAAAGAGTGTGATTATGATTGTGGTGACTTGCTGTTTCCTGATCTGGAGAATGACTATGGGAATCATGGAACTCTAGAGTTAACCTAGAACTCTAGAGTTAACTGAGGCAACACAGGCAGGACTCTGGCAACGACAAAGCCCTAGAGCACTAGGGTTAATGGAGGCAACACCGCATGGACTTAGGCATCGACTAGGCCCTAGCACGCTAGGGTTAACGGAGGCAACATGGCAGTGGTACTTATAGTGACTGAACTCTAGTACGCTAGGGTGAGCGGAGGTAACGCAGACCAGACTCGGGCAGTGATGGGACCCTAGCACACTAGGGTTAACTGAAACAACAGACACCAGATGCTGGCGATGTAACGACCCTAGGTCACTAGGTTTAACTGAGGCAACACGGGAAACAGTGTGGCATTGGCTAGACCCAGGTATTATAGGGTTACCGGAGGCAACACAGACACTAGTGAGTACGGGGACTCCCACAAGCTCCAAGAGACAGCAGGAGCGGCAAGCGAGCGGGAGATAGGCACGTAACGTAACCAGTCCTGGACCGGTGTTTCCCCATATAGTATATGGAGGTAATAGACTAGTCCAGTAAGTGATGGAACTAGCAGAACTACCAGGTCGGCACACACGGACTTCACAGCCAGTCAGGAGGACTACCAACACTAGCCCAGCCATATCGGTGTAACGGATAGTCAGTCACTCCTGGTCAGAAACGGAATCAGATACTCAGCCACGCCGGTTCGGTACACAAGGAGTTAGTCAGCCAGTCCTAGTTGGTAACGGAATTGGATACTCAGCCAGGCCAGTTCAATACACAAGGAGTTAGTCGGCCAGTCTAGTCAGTAACGGAATCGGATACTCAGCCAGGCCAGTTCAGTACACAAGAAGTTAGTCAGCCAGTCCAGGTCAGCAACGGGATCGGATCAAAGGAGCATCAGGCACAAGCGTAGTCAGGCGAGCCGGGTCATACACGGAAACAGGAAAAAATAACAACTAATCGCTAGATACGGGAACACCACTAAAGAGCACCTGTATAGTGACAGGAGGGAGTATTTAAAGGCAAGCCCTGGGAGAAGCAATAACACAGAGCCAATAAGAGCCAGCCAGTGTAAACCAGGAAGTAAGAATGTCGCTCAAGGATCACGGGCACCGTGATAGCAGAGTTTTCTGAAAGAGACCATTTCCTTCCTGCAGTGAGGTTTCCGCAACAAGATCCCTAACCCAAATTGCTGGCGTCAGAGTAGATGACATCGGGTGACATTCCAAAAATCACTTTCCTATTCCTAGCCTCTAGAAATTCTATGCTTTGGATAGGTAGAATGAGCAATTTTTTCCAGTTTATGATAAATCCAAGATTGATCAAGGCTTAAATAGTCACATGGAGATGTTCCATGAGCATCTCTATGTCCTGAGACATGATTAACATGTCCTCCAGATAAATTATCATGCAGACCCCTCTGCTTCTCAGAAAACAGATTACAGGTTTCCTGATTTTTGTGAAACACCAAGGGGCCGATGATAGGCCAAAAGGGAGATACGTGAACTAAAGGAATTGAAGGAGATTTTGTTGATCTTGAGCCATGGGAATAGTTAAATAGGCATCATTGAGGTCTAGCTTTACAATCCAATCCGATAGCATCAAAAGATCTGAGGCAATGAATGCCTTGCACCTTGAAGTGCCTGTAAAGGATAAACAAATACAGTTCTTTCAGATTTATGACTGGTTGTACAGCCGAGTCTTTTTTGTGTACAAGCAAAATATTGCTTATGCAACCTGGAATATTCGCTCCTTTCCTCTGTAAACTCTGAATTTCTTTGTCTATTAACTGAGCTTCCTCTCTGGAGTACAGGACAGAATTTGGTGTTAGGGTCTGATGAGGAGTGCAATAAAATTCTATCTGATAATACTGAATTGTCTGTAATACCCATAGATTTGCGGTTATCTGACTACCAGGCTTAGAAAAAATAGGTGAGTCTGCCACCCATTTTTCCCAGAGAAAATGATAAGAGGGGGAAAAAACAATTACCTGAAAAAAGTCATGAACAAGGAAATCGTCTCAAACTCTTGGCTCTCTAGACTCTGCCACATAGAGGGAAGAAAGGAAGGGGAGAAATTTCCTCTCAAAAAATAAGAAGGGTCTTGGTATTTCCTGTTTGTCCTCTAAAGGAACTGACCGACCGGCTGGGAAATGGCCCCTGTTTTTCCGGACCCTAATGAAAACCTTACTGTTGAAAACCTTCTTTATTGACGTTTGGGCTTTATCCAAAGCTGTGAATGTATTCACAAATTTACCTAAATTCTTTATGAAGGTTCCACCAAAAAGAAGACCATTAGCTTATGGTTCTGCTTCCATGGAAGCCATGTCACACAACTTAGGGTCTATTCCAAGTACAATTAGCCTGCTCCTTTCTGTTGAGAGAGCCATAATGCCATTACTCAACAGAAAAAAGGTTCTTTGTATCCAACCTCTAGAAATATTTAAGTCCACTGGGGTATTGTTAGATACCGCTTCCTTAGTCAGAATAAAGATCTTGCTAGTGGGCCAACAATATCTAAAAGTTTGTCCTGACATTGCTTCAGAGATACTTCAACTCCCTTTCTAGGGTCTCTACCAGATTTTGATACATGTATTGAGCCAACTGAGGGTCCATAAATGGGGTTTCGCAAATCTTACTAATAGATGGCCTCAGACATTCAGACTTCATTTGTTTCTGGATTTTGTGTCCAGAGCTTTCCTGATCCAAAATTCTATGTATCTGGATACATGATCTTTAGGTACACATTCAGCTTATCTGGGGTATTTAATACCCTCTGGATTGAAAAGTGGTTGACCCTGCTCATCACGAATGATGTTATTTCCTTGTGTAGTACTGTCTATATTATTTTCAATAAAATTTTCATCCTCTGATATTTCATCAGAAATTGGCCCATATGTTCCTCTGACTCATAATTGGACTCCTCAGTAGAATAGTCCAGAAAAAAGGAATCTGTTTTAGAATGATTCCTGTTTCTCTTTCTCTGCAAATCATCCTCTCAAGCTGAGGTTCTTTTGCGTGGGTTTGAACCACAATTTCATCAGAAAATTGACCCATATGTTCCTCTGACTCATAGGGCCATATGTTCAAAGAAGTTGCAAAATAGCTTTTGTCATTTGTGACGACTTTTCAAAGTACAGTGTTGATGAGATCATTAATATTTTCAGAGAGTGTCAGTTGTAATTGGAAATACGTTGTTTGTCCTGACTGAAATTGTCATATGGAACGACAAAAAAATGTCTTAACTAGAGACAAAAATGTCTTAAAAAATGTCTTAACAGCAAAAATGTCTTTAAAAATGTCTTAACTAATGACAAAAACGTCTTAACTAAAGACAAAAATTCTCACATTCAGAACATATTCCCTCCACTTTTTTCTTAACGTACAAATTTTGTCTTTTGAAAGACATTTTTTTGTCGTTAGTTACGACAAATTTTCTTTTCCTCTATACAACACTGGAGAATAGTTTAGCCACGCCCTAACCACGCCCCTTTGCCGGTCAATTCTGGAGTTGTGTCGTACACAACGGACATTACTAGTTTTTTGTCGTATACTCTATAGAAAATATGTCGTTCATGCATTCAAGGACTTATTTTTGTCTTTCATACGACAATTTTATGTCGTTATCCCTTTGAACATACGGCCCATAATCAGACTCCTCAGTAGAACAGACAAAAGGAATCTGGTTTAGACCGATTCCTGTTTCTCTTTCTTGGCAAATAATCCTCCCAAGCTGAGGTTCATTTGTGTGGGTTTGAGCCACAGTTTTCTGTGCTAGATGTTCTAGCTTTTCCATGGCGAGAACAAGAATGTTCTCTTTTCTGTGAGGAACAATGTTTAGTTTTATACTTCATTTAGCCTTCGATATTTTACGAGTTTCTCTCTCTCTGGTGAGGTGTCAGAAATTGTTTATTGACAATTAATTGAGGTTTTAATACATTTTGAGGAGGCTTATTCAAATTAGTTTGATTAAGGACATCATCAATTGCTAAAAGTTTTTGTTATCTGATTCTTGCAAGAAGAAATGGCAATAGATACAGATTTATTGATAGATTGACCCATCAAGGCTTGAATATTCTGTTCAGTATCAGGCCTTGATGACATGCCAGTTGCCTCTTGCGAATCAGAATTGGAAACATTATCCTCCAACATAAAATGAGGAGGGATCCTATTACATTTTTGTGGAGTAATGGGTGAAATTAACTTTTTTAACACAAGAGGGTTATCGGCAGCGGTACCGTTACCCCTAAGATATGATGGCGAACTCTCCTTCTGCAGAGGTTTCATTAACCAGTTGGAGATATTTTTGGAATTGGCACCCCAGGCATTTCCTAACGACCGTAGCAAGGTTGGCTTTATGATATCTCTGTTGACGGGCAAAGCTTTGGCATGGGCAAATCCGATTTGGGAGAGTGCCAGACCCTGCACACTGAACTTTAGAGAGTTTGTGATGAAGTTCAGACGTGTGTTTGAGGATCCTGGTAGGTCTGCCTTTGCTGCCAAAAGGCTGATGGAGATTCAGCAGGGCGAACGCACTCTGGGCGAATACGCTATCGAATTCCGGACCTTGGCAGCAGAGGTAGGCTGGAACGATGAGGCCTTACTTGCTGCTTTTACTCAGGGTCTCGCTGAACAGATCAAGGACGAGATAGAAGCTCGAGATGTACCCAGCGAGCTGGACGAGTACATTGACTATGTCATGTTAATAGATTCTCGCATCCGGGAGAGACGCTTGGCTAAAAGGACCAAAGCAAAGAGTTATGACCAGCACCAGTTCCTTAACCCACCCACTCCACCAGTTCTACCTGAGCGAACAGCTGACGGCACTGAACCTATGCAATTAGGTTTTACTAGGCTCACTAAAGAGCAGAAGCTGTATCGTAGAAGGCAAGGCTTATGCCTATATTGTGGCAAACCAGGCCATATATTACGCAATTGTCCTGTAAGGCCGGGAAACGAACGCACCTAGGGTACCTTGGGGGACAGGCCCTAGGTGGTGTTGAACAGTCCCTAGAGACTTGCACCACTAAACCCACCATCCAGGTGGCTTTTGCTTGGACTGACAAGGTCATAGAAGTCTTAGCATTGGTGGACTCCGGGGCAGCCGGATACTTCATGGATCAGTCCTTTGCTGAGTTTCAGGGCATTCTGTTATGTAAAAAGGACTCTCCTGTGGCTATAGAGGCCATTGATGGCAGACCCCTGGATCCTGCTTTCATTACCTTCGAGACTATCCCAGTGTCTATGACTGTGGGGGCTTGTCACAGGGAGCAAATCCAATTTCAGATCATTCGTTCCCCACATCATTCAGTTAATTTGGGGTTCCCGTGGTTGCAAACACACAATCCCCAATTTGACTGGCAAAGGTGTGAAGTTAACTCTTGGTCGGAATACTGTAACAAGAATTGTCTTTCTCTCCCTGTTAAGATTATGTGTACCTCTCCAGCTGTGCCAACAGAATATGGGCAATTCAGTGACGTGTTTAGCAAAGGAGAGGCCAGAGCATTGCCTGACCATAGGCCATACGATTGCGCCATTGATTTGTCTCCAGGGGCCGTGCCTCCTAGGGGACGTACTTACCCACTGTCCTGTGAGGAAAATAGGGCAATGGAGGAGTATATCACAGATGCCCTGGAGAGGGGAATCATTCGAAAATCTACATCTCCGGCTGGTGCCGGATTCTTTTTTGTAAAAAAGAAAAGTGGGGAACTCAGGCCTTGCATTGACTACCGTGGGTTGAATAAGCTGATGCCCAAGAACGCCTATCCCATTCCACTTATTACAGAATTATTCGACAGATTAAAGGGCTCTTCGATATTTACCAAACTTGACTTACGAGCCGCCTATAATCTAGTCAGAATTAAAGAGGGTGACGAGTGGAAAACGGCATTTAATACCAGAACAGGGCATTACGAATATCTGGTGATGCCATTCGGCCTATGCAATGCGCCTGCAGTATTTCAGGAATTGATTAACGATATTTTACGTGACTTGCTCCAGTCCTGTGTGGTTGTGTATCTAGATGATATACTAATTCATTCTGCTAACCTTGCCCAACACATTAAAGATGTCTCAGAAGTCTTGCTCCGACTTCGTAAGCACAAGTTATTCTGTAAATTAGAAAAGTGCGAATTCCATACTTCTCAAGTACCATTCCTGGGGTTCATTATATCCAAAAGTGGCATTGCCATGGATCAGGAGAAGTTGGCTGCAGTTCTGCAATGGCCTTGGCCTAAGGGATTAAAGGCCATTCAACGATTCCTAGGTTTTGCGAATTATTATAGGAAGTTCATCAAGAACTTTTCCACGATTGTAAGACCATTGTCAGACTTGACTCACAAGGGCGCTTCTCCCTCTCAGTGGTCTGAGGCAGCTGAAAACGCATTTGTTACCCTGAAATCTGCCTTTGCATCTGCTCCTGTACTGTCCCACTCTAATCCCTCCCTGCCGTTTACTTTGGAGGTTGATGCTTCTGATGTTGGGGTTGGGGCGGTGCTCTCCCAATGTCCTGTGGGAGGTGGAGCTTTAATGCCTTGTGGGTTCTTTTCTAAGAAATTGTCCAGCGCTCAGAGTCATTACGAGATTGGTGACAGGGAACTGTTGGCCATCATACTGGCACTAAAGGAGTGGCGACATCTCTTGGAGGGCACACAGACTCCAGTACTAATTCTTACCGACCATAAGAATCTAACCTATCTCTCAGAAGCCAAAAGACTGTCCTCTCGACAGGCCAGGTGGGCGCTGTTTCTGTCCCGGTTCAATTTCTTAGTATCCTATCTTCCTGGTTCTAAGAATATCAAGGCTGATGCGTTGTCACGTCAGTTCGCTTCTGACACTGAGAGGGAGGAAGTTCCGGTACCCATCATTCAGCCAGATCGGATCCTGGCTACTATTCATACCACTATAACCTCGCCACTGGGGGAGGAGATACTGGCATCACAATCACGGGCACCTCCAGGAACCCCAGTGGGGAAGTGTTTTGTAGAAGAGTCATTCCGTATCCGTCTCTTGGAGACCTATCACGCCTCTAAAGCAGCTGGGCATATTGGTAGGGACCAATTAGTATGGTCTCTCTCGCAATTATTTTGGTGGCCTACGTTGAGAGCTGACTGCGCCGCTTTTATGGCAGCTTGTACCACTTGTGCCCGTGCCAAGACCCCTAGGCATCTCCCTGTGGGCTTATTGCAACCTGTGCCTAACGGAGACCGTCCATGGTCGCATATATCCATTGACTTTTTGGGAGAATTACTGGCATCTAGAGGTTACAAGTTCATACTTATGGTGGTCGATAGATTCTCTAAGATGGCACATTTTGTGCCTCTGACTGGCCTTCCATCGGCTCAGGAATTGGCTATAGTTTTTGCCAGAGAGGTGTTCCGTCTGCACGGAGTGCCCAGAGTAATTGTCTCTGACCGTGGGAGCCAGTTCGTTTCTAGGTTCTGGAGGGCATTTTGTGGTCAGATGGGCATTCAATTGTCATTCTCCTCCGCCTATCATCCCCAGACGAATGGGGCCAATCAGGGACTGGAACAGTTCCTGTGCTGTTTTGTCACCGATCATCATGATAATTGGGCTGACCTGTTGCCATGGGCAGAGTTTGCCAGGAACTGTGCGGTTAACTCATCGTCCGGGAGCTCCCCGTTTCTCGTGAATTATGGTTTCCAGCCTTGTCTGCTCCCGGACTCCTTTCAGGCACAGCAGATTCCTGCTCTAGACGAGCATTTGGCACGACTTCATTCCACTTGGGCACAGGTTCAGAGGTCCCTCAGTCAGTCTTTCAGACGGCAGCAACGGCACGCTAATCGCAGATGCCTTCCAGCGGTCTCATTTCAAGTTGGGGACAGGGTATGGCTGTCATCCAGAAACCTCAACTTACAAGTCCCATCCAATAAACTGGCTCCCCGGTTCATTGGTCCATTTAGGATTATCCGCAAGATTAATCCGGTTTCTTATGCTCTGGAGCTTCCACCCTCTATGCACATTCATAATGTGTTCCATGTGTCTCTTCTGAAACCCTTGGTGTGCAATCGTTATACTACTACGCTAGTGATTCCTGGGCCGGTGGACGTCCAGGGCCAAGAGGAATATGAAGTCCAGAGTATTATTGACTCCAGGAGATTTAGAGGAAAGCTGCAATATTTGGTTCATTGGAAGGGCTATGGCCCTGAGGAACGATCTTGGATTGATCAGGGGGATCTCCATGCTCCAAGATTAGTACGCAGCTTTCACTCTAAATATCCTTTGAAACCCAAACCTCAGGCTAGGAGAGGGGGTCTTTGAGAGGGGGTTACTATCACAGTGCCTGTGATTCCTGTCACTCTCTGTTGTGGATGTCACTGATTTGCTGACTGAGTTTGACCCGCCTCCTGATGACCTTTTTATACCTGGCTATCTCTTATGTCAGTTGCCCTTTCGTGGTGTTCCTGAGCCAGTAGTGCTTTTGCTGTGTTCCTGTATTCTGAGTTCCTGTGTACCAATTCGGCTTGTCCTGACCATTCTCCAGTGTTCCTGCCTGTGTATGACCCGGCTCGTCTGCGGACCACCCTTGGATCCTGACCCGGCTAGTTTGACGTTCCTGCCTGTGTATGACCCGGTCCGGCTGACTTCCTGCTCCGAAGATCGACTTCCAGCTTGTTCCAGTGACCTGCGTTCCAGTTGTTGCTGCCGCGACATTTTCCAGTCCCTGCTGCCCACGTCTGTGCCATTGCCTTGCCTGGTGATTCCTTCGATAGTGCTGTGCCTCGTTCTAGTGCAGAGCTGTGTGTATTCTGTGGGCCTTCCTTTCCTTGCAGAGCCTGATTGTAACGTTGAAGCCTCGAGTAACGTTACAGAGCCTTGCAGTAGCGCTGAAGCCTCGAGTAAACGTGCATTTTAACTCTTGCAGTGCTGCCTCAGATTCACTCTCTCTATCTCCTGTACGAGCCTCGTTGCAAGTGATACTGCTGCTGAGTTGGCCGCTCTCCGTCGGCAACTCTAGTCTAACGTTGCAGAGTGTTCACAAAGCTTGGGCCGTTTGGGCGCTTTAGGCTCTCCGGTGTTGGTTACCGACGAGATCATTGACATAGAGTGTTGGCAGAAAGGCTTCAGTGTTGGCTTATCCGGTTCTACGCCCGAGGGGGCTAGTGGATCTGGCTCTAGTATTACTGCATTCGATTACACCTGAGGAGGCTATTAGCTCTTGCATTGCAGGCCGATTTCCATATTGCCCTAAGGGGCTACTCGCACTTGCACATACTAAAGCAGTTCCTGTAGCTACGCCCGTGGGGGCTAAGTTGTTACCCATTCTGCTTATCATCTACCACCTTGGCAAGGCAGCTCGCTCCTCAGCACCTGATGAACATCGTCTGTACAGCACAGCCTATTTAACATCCAGGGCGTGTCAAACTTCCACATCGGAGACTGACTATTATTTGGACTTTAACCCCTTTGGGGCCAATATCATCCTAGTGCATACTGATTTGCATTTATGTCCATAATACCATTTTCCTTGTATTATCTCAGTTTACATTATCTGTGTATTACCTACCGCCTCTAGAGGGCGTAATTGTACATTATTCACTTTAATAAAGTGTGTTTTATTTTCACTTATTGGTCTGAGAGTCCTAAAAACCGTAACACAATTTTAATGTCCAATGGAACAAAACTCTGAAGACAAAACTGGGATGAAAGATACAAGAAAACAATTCTTTACAAGAATTGTCTTGTAAAAGTAAATTCCAAAAGGACAGCAAAAAAGTATGTCTAAAAAAAGAAATACATACCAGAAAAGTATAAAAACAATGCCAATTATATATAACCAAGTCAGGAAAGGTCTGTTGTCTAGCAAAAACATCTGTAGTGATAAGAAACATCACAGAATGGTGTATACTGGGAAGAAAGGTTTGCACATGCTCAGAAAAGCAGAAAGGGCAAGATGCCCGAATCCAAGATGGCCGCCACGAGTAGGTATATACAATAGAAAACAGGCACTTAACACATGCTATATATCATTTGAAAGGGGAAGAAGAGGGGAGTCGAACCACTATGAAGAAAACTTTAAAAATGAAAGTACAAAGAATAAAAGAAAAAAGAACACAGAGGCATGTTCTGAAGTAGGGAGTATGCTCAAAAAGCTAAAGGCAGCTGAGGTAAAGACAAGCTGACAAGCTGAGCAGAAAAAACCCATTAGAGAAGGGAAATAAATATTCCAGGGATAGAAAAAAAAGGGCAATCCTCACAAGGAAATAAGAGAAAAATCAATAGCCTCAGGGGACCAAGAAAAACTAAGAATGAAAATATAAACAATTGAAATAGATAATATAAATTAAACAAAATTCACTTACACACCAGATAAAATATAATACACATTTTATCAATTATACACAAAGCAAATATTTTATCAAATTTATTAAACAAAACCACAGAGTACTTATCTTGTGCCAGGAGCATCAAAGAAGAGGAAGTGGGATTATTGGACACTACAGTTATACAGCTTATTGTGATGAGATTGGATAAGCATTATCTAAGGGGCGGGGTTATCATTCTATTGTATATACTTTTTTTTCTGTAACTGTTTATTTTTTGCTGCTGGAGTAGTAAAGATGGAGTTTAAATGCATAATAGGACCCTCCGTGTCTTGCCATAAAATTGAAGGTGGTGTACTGTAAGTGTGAAATAATTTACGTGTTATTTAATGGACTCCAAATTAGCGGTGGGTGAAAGCTCACCGTGTTCCCGTGAGAAATTCTGCTAAAACCCTGTTGTTGTCTGCTTTTTCGCTGGAAAAAACAGTAATTAGAACCTTAGCATTTTTTGCCCATTGGTCAAAATTGTTCAGCATTTTTTTCAATGGCTAGAAAGTTTCTGCCCATTGATTTATGTGGTTTTTGCCTTTTCGTTATAAAATCGTGATGTATTTGCAGAAGTTAAACACAATAGAAGCAGCTACAGAGCAAGGCAGACGTGCTGTTCTGTTCTGCTGTGATCTTTTGGAAAAATTAAGGCAGTGGAGGCTCATAGTGATTGCTATCACTATGAGCAGGTTTAAAACTTATAAAAGGAGGAACTGGAAGGACCCTTATGTGTTCACTGAGTCTGAGAAGGTGTGATGAAGTGAGCACAACTGGACCAATGCTGTAGCAGCAGCATACAGGGACTAGTGTTTGGAATTTGTGGAATTTGCAACTTCTCTAATTCCTTCTGATGCTGAGTTGCAAGGACAGCAGGGTGTTGAGGAGCATGCTAGTGTGCCACAGACCACCGTGGGCACAGTAGGAATGGGATCAACAAGTGATGCGGGACTAGGACAGGTTCCACTTGCCAGCAGTAGTAATACTCCTAGTCCTAGTTGCAGTGCTGATTCTGAGGCAGTAGCAGCAACAGCAGCAACATCATCCACTGCCACAGACAGCGAAAGGGAATGTGGAGGAGAAGATGAAAGAGGCCATTCTTCTCCATCTGTTCCCTATCCCCTGAAGTCATGGGTGTGGGACTATTTTTCTCTTGGGGCAGGCACAGTGTAGTCATCTCCAACGGCACTTTGCACAATTTCAGTTTGAGGCGAAAATGTTTGCCCTCCCTATTCCCAATACTTTCAGATTTTGCCCAGGGCCAATTAGTAGCTTAATTAAAATATGTAAGAGAATTGACAGAATAGATGGGTTGATTCATTTTTATCAGTTTCCATGTAGCCTGTCCTTTGATTTTCAGTTAATGATAACAATTTTATGATCACAAGAAGGTAGCACGCTATAAGAAAACCAATATGTCAGAATACTAAAAGGGCATTATTACATAAAAACTACTTTGTTGATTTTGGAAGAGTTTTCAGAATCAGCTGTATGGCATATTAGTCATTGTTTATTTATAAAACTTTTTTATTTATTAATTTAGATGTATAGGTTATGCAGGCTCTTCTTGTCTTAGCCTTAATTTACCTAGTTTCACTCTCTGGCACAGCTCAGAAAAGCATTGCCTACATCCCCTAGTCCTGGAATGGTGAAAAATGACTTGGGGTGATAATGCAGGGCTTAGACAGGAAGTGACTGCATGTGATACAGTAATAATCTATAAATCTAAATAAAAATGTCTAAAGCAACATAGAATTTAATTTCAAAAGTGCTTTCAAAATTACCAAAGTTATTTTTATGTGATTGTGTCCTTTTTAATTATATCATTTGCCATCTACAGTGAATTAGCCCTTTTCGTGTTAGAGAAATTTCCAGTTTACAAAGATTTAAAAAAGGCACAAACAGTTTTGCACATTGGAAAGAGATTCTAAGTAATTTATAATTGCAATGTGGAAAAATTGTCACTATTATAAAAAATAAACCATATTTTTCTCAGTCCACAAAGCATTCCAACAGACTGGTCTGGACTGACTTAACAATCTCGTCAAAAATAAAATGGGATTGATTGCCATACATATTTTATTGGATAGACAATTACAGTTAAATACAGCTCTGTAAAGAATCTAAAGAAAGAGGAATTCTTCATTCACATTTCAGGTACAATCCTAGTGATGATACAGAACTAATTATTTCTAATTCCATTTGACAAAGTCAGCTTGAAAGGGGGTGAACTCATCACCCATTAATTAAGCTGTAAATCTCTTTTCATTCACAACCAGGACAGAGCCAAGAGCTGTGTGTAACTATTGCCTCATTTGGGAAAAAGTGCAAGGTTTCTATTTGAATATAATTACATCATAAAGGACGCTAATTATATTTGAAAGCATTCAATGCATCAATAACATAGAAAATGCGTGTGCCAATAATTTTGTGCATCGTGGACTGGCACAAAGCATAATTACTTTTTGCCTGGATCTTATTCATATAATTAGGGATAACAGAGAACAAGTGATAAAAATGGATTACAGGATATTAACTGGGATCATGTGGTTGGAAAAATGCTGTGTAAAATGTTCTTCTCCCACTATGTCACTTGTAAAAGATTCAAGTTTAACCAATACATTTTTAGACCCTTGAAATAACATGTATTTGAATATCTTTAATAAGTATTAATTTTTAAAGTGGAAGTATATGTAATTATGAAAAATATGTTGTAGGGGTTTACCTACAGAGTAAACAAGGTTGCTTCAAATGATGCAGTGAGGTGGTGATAGCCTTCCTAGTCACCACATTCATCACCTATCCTATTGGATAGGTGATCTATGCCAGAGGGGCATCAGGAGGCATCCCGATGCCCCCAGTGAGGTCTGATTTTCTTTTAAACAAAATAAAAAAACTGCTCATAGTGCAGGATTAAGAGATTCTGAACTATGTACATTTTTTAAAATATACACACGATCGCTACCATACTAATGGGAGCGATTGTGTGTATTGTAAGTAGTATGCCAGAATGGTTAAGCATTGTGGGGCATCATGCCAAATATGGAAGCATTGTGAGGTAACATGTTGATCATATTCATGTGTGGGTGGCAGCATTTTGAACATATTCATTGTGGGGGGGCAACATGTTGAACATAATTTATGTGGGGGGGAAGAATGTGGAACATACTTATTGTGGGTAAGAATAGGGAACATTACCATTATGTGCTAGCCCCATATACATTGACTGGCATCTTGAGTCTTGTTCCCTTGTCCAGGCAGTGTCCATGGGGATTTATGGCTACCAGTAGGCAAGAGAACAAGACAGGGGGGTTAGACAGTGCAAATGGAGATCTGTGGCTACTAGTGGACAAGAAAACAAGTCTGGGGGGGCAGAAAGTATAAAAGGGGATCTGTGGCTACCAGTGGGCAAGGGAACAAGGCTGTGGGGGCATCTGGCAGCCATAAATCACCATGGACATTGCCCAGCCCCCAGCCTTGTTCCTCTGAGCCTACACAACATATGAGACTAAGAAAAATTATTCAGAGCTGAGGGAATGATTGTGTACTGGTACTTTTCAAACCCTTTGAGTGCCACAGGGGTGTACAATTCAAAATCCTATGTCAATCAAAGGGTTAAGGAAGTGATACTGTTCGTGGTGCTGAAAGGATCCTCTCCACTCCCCTACTGACCACGTGTAGAAGCATAGAGATGCTCTCCGACTTCAGGGTTGTCTACTGCTGGTGATGTATAAGAGAGGGCAACCCTTCCTCATTATAGCCCTCCATGCTTATGATTGATTAAGAGCTGTTACTGCATTTGAAACTAGAAGGAGATCCCAGCACCACCAGCCTCAAGTATTTGAAGTTGGGACTATGAACTCTGACAGCAGAGGCACCTATCTGAATACAATAATGACTCGTTATCCTGCATTTCCATATGAAAATGATTCATCATGCTGAATAGGCCATTGTCAATGTAATAAGTGAAAATTTGTAAACCTGCAGAAGGCCTGTCCGATTGATGTTGATGTGGGAAGATTTTTGTCATTTCGAGGGGGATATGATGTCAAAGACACTTTAGTACTTACTGAAGATGTGCCTTCAACACTGATCCAGCAGTATATCACCATTATGAGCCCTCTTTGATCTTCAGTGCATCTCGGCAGAGGATTCCCATCATATAAAGTTGAACAGAGGACTCACCTGAGAATACTGTTCAGAGACTGTGATTAGTTTCAGAAGGATTGATACACTTCTTGCACATTATATTTTAAAGAGATGTACATTTTAGGTGTGAGTGCTCAGAAGGTGGAATGAATATCTGGATATACAGGAATTTTAAAGGTGTTTTTTTTTCTTTGGGTGTGCTTACAAAAACACTGGACTGAATTTGTATATTTGGAAGTTTTGACCAGCTTATGTTGGTTTAAGCACCCCTCCCACAATTGGGTGCAATGTTTCTTGTCTTTAGGATACTATAAAATGGCTATCAGAGAGTCTCTCTCTATATTATGACTAACAATGGCAAAGATACAGCTCTCAGGATAAAGTAAATTTAAGGTTAGTAAATGAGTAAAATAGGAAATAATCAGCTCATAGGACAAAGCATATTAAGTTTTTGAACTTGCCTATAATGGAATATCTTGGTATGGTGGCAATCCTAGCATACTATGGCCATGTTATATGGGCAGTATGTTGTAGTTTAAACAGCTAATTTTGACTAAATATGAATGTGCATCAATATTTTTTTGTTTTTTCTTTTAGGTATTCAGGTGAAAATTGTCTGCATTCCAACTATTTAAATGTATTTTATCTTTGGACTTGCATACAAAACCTGGACTGAAATAGTATATTTGTCAGTTTGACCAGCTTCTATTGGTTCACGCACATCCCATTGTAATGTTTATTGTCTTGAGGACACTATAAATGGTAGTCAGAGAGGAGAGTGTTACATAGTAACATACATAGTAACATAGTTGACGAGGCTGAAAAAAGACATGTGTCTATCAAGTCCAGCCAATGCCAAAACACCTGTGTTGATCCAGAGTAAGGAAAAAAAATAAAAAAAAAAACTGAAGCCATTTCCAATTTAGTCCCAAGTGGGTAAAAAAATCCTTCCTGACTCCATATTGCATTCAGATAGTTCCCTAGAACAACAACCTATCTGCACTGAAGCCATCTGTCATAATATTCAATATTGTTCTGTGCTAGATAGGCATCCATTGCTTTTTTTAAAGCAGTTACATTATCTGCAAGTACAACATCCAGAGGAAAGGAATTCTACAGCTTTACTGTCCTTACTGTAAAAAATCCCTGTGTTGTTTTGGGTCTTACTGGATTTTAACATTTTTTGGTTTTGTGAATGCCATATGTAATTCATGCTGGCATAGAAGTGAATATTAATTTGTGACTCACCAAGGTGAGGTATAATTCAGAAACCTAAATAAAAGCAGCTCTGAAGCAAACCAGCTGAACCACAGGGGAAAATGAAATATTCCAGTTTGTTTAAATGGGATTTCAACTCCTTGAATTTTCAAGAGGTCCCAACAAATTGCTTTACAATGCACTGGAGAGTTCTGTAACATGAAACGGCATAAGAGACCCATACAAATCCCCAGAAGATATATTTGTCTCCAATGGTGCAGTTGGTTTAGTCCAGAAATTAACTTCTTTAGCTTTATTGAATACAGCTCATAGACCTCTGTGGGCAGCAGAGATGAGCTGTGTGCTTTGAAAAGAATGGTCATATAAAAATAAGGTACTGCTTTAAATACATTGGACAACATTAGCAAGTCATTTGAAAGCAACATTATCCTCTCCAAAACCATCACATTTCATCTGAATCCAGACTTGTACCTGTCCCATTCCACCTTCCCCCACTCTACCTGCACTGTAGGGGAAATATCAGATTTCTCACTGATTTAAATAGGGCATTTAACAGATAGATTACTCAAAATTATTCAAACACATTGAGTTGTAATGCCCTGGAGACCTTTAACATTCACAGGGTTAAAAGTACAATTTAAAAGGCAAGTGTGTGGGACAGGATCTCCCATATTCACATCTTGGCAAAGAGTGGTGCTCAGCCCCAGCCCATATGCACTTGAACTTGCACTTGCACTTGATAAGTGAACTTTGGATGAAGAGGAATGGATTAAAAATGGACCTTAGTTGTAGTAGGATATGGATACTTGAATATTCGCCTCCGAGAACAAGTATATTGGACCCTCCATTAATCCTATCTGACCCCTGATAACCTCCATGTCCTGATTCCTGAATTAGAGACTGAGGGGACCATGGAGACTTCTAATATATGAGGGCTGAGATGCACTAAAGGTCAATAAGGACTCAGAACAGAAATGTCGTGTTTTGCACATCTTTGCCATCATATCCCCATCAATCCACTACCAATCTGCTGTCATGAATCTGACACTCCTTTGAGAGACTTACAATGTTGCACTTAACACATCAACAATGGCTCATTTCCATATGGAAATGCAGGTTAATAAGCCATTGCCATATTCATGTGAACGTGTTATCCATTAATGTGGCACTTCTCCACACTGCTCCGATAGTTGCTTCTGTTGTTAGAGTTCATAGTCCCAACATCATGCTGTAGTGATATGTGTCTGCCGATTTGTGGCAAGCACTTCACCTTGGGGATGGAGGCACGCATCGCCATATGAACTAAGGATTAAGTATTCAAGGGGAGGGAGGAAGAATTTCCCCATTAGTATACAGGGTTGTAGAACTACTGGAAATGTGGACGGGATGCCCTCCCTTACACATTCCCAGCAGTCCAAAACCATGAAGTCTGAGAACATCCTCTCTGCTTCCCCAGTTACTCATTGGGGAAGTGGAACGGATCCTGCTTAAGTACCACAAACACCATCACTCCTTTGAGTGACATATTATTCTATCTTAGAGAAGGTATTATTAAGCCAATAGGGAGAGTGGAGGGGATGTTTGTACAGTGGGAGACTATACTGTTCTAACCCTTTCAGTGCCACAGAGGTGTGCAATGTACATCCCTATGGCACTCAAAGTGTTAAGGGAGTGATGCTATTTGTGGTGCATAAGCCTAAAAGGATCCTATCCACTCCCCCACTGAGCAAGTGGGGAACCAGAGAGGATGTTCTCAGACTTCAGGGTTGTCTGCACTTGTTGATGTGTAAGTGAAGGCATCCCTTTGACAACACCAGAAGTAGGATAACCCTACATGATTATGATTGATTGAGGGCTGTTATAGAATAGGAAGCTACAGTGAGATCCCAACATCACCAACCTCAGGCAGGCGATGTTAAGGCTGTGAACTACAACAGCAGAGGCTGTTCTCGGAACTTAGCCACATTAACATGTAAACACACCCATATTAATAGGACAATGGCACATTAACTTGCATTTCCATATGGAAATGAGACAATGTTGATGTGTTCAGTCCAAAATTTTAAACCTGTCAAAGGCACAGTGGATTGGTGGTGGACTGAAGGTGATATTATGGTTAAGGCATACTGCATCTCTATCTCTATCTTGAGTCCTTATTAAGCTTCAGTGAATTTCGGCACAGATAACTTCAACCCTCCCCTTTGCTCCTTCACCCTTCTCCCAACAGCACCTTCACCCTCCTCTCAACCCCCCTTACCACTTCACCCTTTTGCCAATCCCTCCTTCTCTACTTCGCTCTGCTCCCTACCTCCTCTTTACCACTTCACCCTTCTGCCAACACCCGTCACCAATTCACTCTTCTCTCATCCTTGCTTTCACCTCATTACCCCATCATCTGTTTCCTTTCACCTTTGTTTGCAAGACAATAGATGATCCAGCCACAACCCTTTCAATGCCAGCAATAGCACATCCAGCAAGTCTTCTGTTCTGTGCAGAAGGGTGGGAGCAGAGCGAAGTGGTGAATAGGGATTGGCAGAAGCCTGCATGTTTGAGATAAGAATTTGTCTCACCTCAGTTAACCCTTTGAGCTCCAGAAGGGTATCCAATGCATTGCTTTGCAATGGGTTGGTTACTCCAATGGCACTCAAAGGGTTCAGTGAGGACTGCTGCTGTTCTTGGTGCTGAAGTCCCTTTTCATCCCCTCTTCTTCCTCCATTCCCTCCTCAATACTTTGACAACTTTACTCCAGGATGACATGCTAAAGATCATAGTTCCCCCCCACTTGCATTCCTAATTCTTGGTGCATATGGCGATGTATCACCAACGAGATGTGCTGCCAGACATCAACAGATACATATCATCATAGCATTGAACCACAGTGCAAATCTCCCCTTGTGATTTTGTGTTGTCTTAAACAGCCTGCAATGGGATGTCTAGCCCTTGGCAAGGAATTTGATTGAAGATCCTTATCTCACACTCCTGCTGGAAACCCCTGTTGGGACATCCTGTCTTGGGCCTTTAAATACCTGAGTTTAGGTCTCAGTCCATTGCCATCACAGCTTGTGCAAGAAGCTGCAATGTGATTGGAGTGATCTCTGGAAGATGCGTTGTCTAGATGATGTCAGCTACATGCTATTGGATGATTTCCAATGTTCCTCATGGAGACTGGCCTGGCTACGTGATTGGAGATTTGCAAATACATAATCTTCATCTTCTATGTAGCAACCTGCACTGCTTCCCAGGTAGTCTATATCACAGAAATGAACTGTTGTTAGAAAGCTGCATCAATGTAACTAAAGGTGACAGAAATATAGCAGCACACCTGCTATGTTCCAGTCTCCTATATTATGAACTCAACTTCATCTGATTTGCCCCAGTAATGCCATCACTGGAGGGGTGAGGTATGGCTGATGGCTGGTCACATGCTCACCTAAACATGGTTGGCTGATGTTTGCCCACGTCAGCTTTTCATTAGACTTTAAATGTAGCACATGTGAAAGATCTGCCCATGGCACCAAAGTTAGCCATGCAGATCAGCCATTCTGCAACTTTACTGAGTTTGTGCATGAAAGCAGAGAAGATTAAACATGTTAGAGCTTGGCGTGTTCATGCAAGGTGACAGTTGCCCATGTCAAATACACCATAAGCCACCAGAATGCCTTTCTCCAAAAGCAACATTGCCAACACACCAACCTTGTGCTGATATTGCCTTTGAGAATGGGGCTTAATACTGGCTATCCCTTTTGACAGCTGTCTATTTAACTTGCCAGATATGACAAAAACCAAGCTATATTGTTTGTAAACTGCAACTGCCTGTGAAAAACAGACATAAGTGCTACATTCACAGCACATGGTTGTTCTCCCCTATGGGGCAGTTGGTTTGCACTAAAATCGCATCTATTTAGCTTATTGAATATGTCATATCATTTATAAAAGCAATGCAAATAAAAAAGAGTATTTTATTTAATTATACATATAGTGATATCGATGAACCCAGAACATGAAGGGCAGCATATTGGGTGGGGGAACATGTCATGGGAAGGCCTGTAATTTACCCCACTCATGAGCATAAGTTCTCATTCTCATAGATTGATTGGGAGAGTGGCAACATGCCATGGCTCCATGATCAGCTAGAGCTGAAGACACAAGTCTAGGCAGGGGCAGGCAGAAAAGGGAAAGTCGGGTTGGTTGGAAGGTTCAGGTCAAGTACATGATTAGCTATAGAATCCATCTCTTCCTGCCAAGGTCCTACAGCTCCCTTCTGCAGGCAGATCATCCAATGTACTGGTGATATCCATCCAGAGAGTGGGTCACATGAAGACAGCAAGGTACAGCTCATGGGTAGGTCTCAACCCCTCTTATTTCTCTCTGGGAGCTGTAACTCAGGTAAATTATTTGGGGAGTAGGAGTGTGCAGCTGTGTGGAGTGGATTTTATAATTTTCTCCACAAACCTTGTTCTCTCTCTCTAAGAGTCCAGGAAGGTCCTATTGAGTAAGTTATTTTCTATTAGTGTATGCATGTGCCAACAGATATCAAGATACAGTGACAGTGAGTATGCATATGGATTAATTATATCCTCCATCAAGATTTTCATTATTTCTATGGAAATGTATTTGTTTAGATATGACATAAGTTTGGCTACAGATTACACTATGTGATGTCATTCTTTTTTTCTTTCAAAGAGTAATTAACTCATCCTGTGGAGCAATTTCAGGACTACATTTTCATCCATTTGTTTATCTGATTCATTTGTTTAATTCATGTCTATACATCACAAATACATTTGGATCACATGACTCAAAGTGTGTGGTTATAAATGTCACAATGATCTAATGAATCATTGTGACTATATAGTAACATAGTCGATGAGGCTGAAAAATGAGATAAATCCATCCCATGCCTAAACCCCCTGTTGATCAAGAGGAAGGCAAAAAAAAAAAAAAAAATTGAAGTAATTTCCAATTAAGCCCCAAGTAGAAAAAAAATACCTTCCTGATTCTGAATGGAAGTGAATTGATTAGTGAGGATAAAGCTATGGCTGACACCCTAAAACGTTCTTTGCTTCAGTATATACAAAGGAAGCAGCAATGACAAGCTGTGGGCAAACAGACAAAACCATGGAATTTCCTCCAACATCTACATGGCTTACTGAGGACAAGGTCCAAAAGAGACTGGAAAGGGTTATAGTGAATAAAGCGCCTGGACCGGACGGTATATACCCAAGGGTACTTAAGGAACTTGGTTCAGTAATAGCAAAACCATTATACTTAATATTTATTGATTCACTTTCATCAGGCATAGTGCCCTGTGATTGGAGGAAAACTGATGTAGTTCCATTGTTTAAAAAGGGAACAAGATCCAAACCAGGAAATTATAGACCTGTGAGCTTGACTTCCATAGTGGGTAAAATACTAGAAGGGTTATTAACTGACAGTATTCAGAACTATGTGAAGACAAACAATATCATTAGTAGGAATCAGCATGGTTTCATGAAAAACAGATCATGTCAGACTAATTTACTTGCATTTTATGAAAGAGTGAGTAGTAATTTGGACAGGGGAATTGCTGTTGATGTAGTATACTTGGATTTTGCAAAAACCTTTGAAAAAGTGCCTCACAACAGGTTACTGCATAAATTAAAAGGCTTCGGTTTGGGCGGTGTTATCTGTACATGGATTGAGAACTGGTTAAATGATAGATGGCAGAGAGGTGTTGTAAATGGAACTTTTTCAAATTGGTCTAGGGTTATAAGTGGGGTGCCGCAGGGTTCAGTCCTGGGCCCAATGCTTTTCAATTTGTTTATTAATGATCTAGAAGTGGGAAAAGAATTCCATAGCTTTACCACCCTTACCTCTGGTCTTACTGGATGACCTCTCATTCTTGGCTCAGCTCTTTGTGTAAATAAATCATTGGATAGTTCTTTGAATATTTTTGTAAATGAAAATCGTATTACCCCTTCACTGCATTGTATTATTTTCATTACATAGGGCCATATGTTCAAAGAAGAAGTGAAGTAGCTTGTGTCATTTGTAACGACTTTTCAAAGTACAATGTCGTTGGGATCATTAATATTTTCAGAGAGTGTTGGTTGTGATCAGAAATATGTTGTTTGTCCTGAATGAAACTGTCAAATGTAACGACAAAAAAAGTCTTACCTAATGACAAAAATGTTTTAAGTAACGACAAAAATGTCTTAAAAAATGTCTTAACTGACTACAAAAATGTATTTAAAAATGTCTTAACTAACGACAAAAATTTCTTAATTAAAGACAAAAATTCTCACATTCAGAACTTCACATTCCCTCCACTTTTTTCTTAACATACAAATTTTGTCTTTTGCAAGACATATTTTTGTCATTGGTTATGACAAATTGTCTTCTTCTCTATACGACACTGAAGAACAGTTTAGCCACGCCCTTGCCCTGCCCCTTTGCCCGTCAATTCTGGAGTTGTGTCATACACAACTGTCATTACTATTTTTTTTTTGTTGTATACTCTATACAAAATATGCCATTCACGCATACAATGACTTACTTTTGTCTTTCATATGACATTTTTTGTTGTTATCCCTGTGAACATACGGCCCATTGAAATACAGAATTTGGAGGCAGATAAGAACCATTCGGCCCATCTAGTCTGCCCATTTTCCTACTTTAAAAACCTCAAACCTAGGTCTCAATCCAAATGTTGGAGACAGCTGTTTTTTCTGCCGAAGGCATTTTTTCCAGCACAATAAGCTATTTAAATGTGTGTGCTGTGAAAAAATACTGGCAAAAAAAAGAGCCGTCATGTGTTAAAGTTAAGAGGTGTTTTCATCCATTGAAAATGATGAAAACACCGTAAATTGCAATTCAAATGTCTGAGTTAGTCAAGAAAAGGCAATAAGGGACTCAAGTTATTGCAGGAAAGTTAAGACCTATTTTTTTTTTTTAACTTGAGTCCCTCATCGCCTGTTTAAACAGCCGACACAAAAACTTGAAGTAAAAAAAAAACTAATTCCTCAGTGGATGTATTGATATGCAGCTCTAAGCCCCATATCAATACATCCAAAGTAAGAAACATGTGTCAGATGTTAGTAGAATTAACCCTATGAGTGCCAGTGGGGTATAATTACCCCGCTGGCATTCATAGGGTTAACCCAACTAAGTTAAAAAACATTGCATTTTAAGTAACACTTACCATTAATCCTGATGTCTAGCAGAGTCCTCAGCTTCCTGGTCATCTTCTGTCCTTCTTTCTTCTCTTCAATCTTCTCTTCACTTCTGTCTTCTTTCTTCTATCTTCTTGCTGTAAAACAAAAAAAAAAAAAACGTTTAAGTTAAAAGCATACATATCCAGCACACTAATACATAGTTTAACCCCTTGAGTACCAGAGAGGTACACAACGCATTGCAAAGCAATCTGTTGCATGCCTCTCTGGGGCCCAAAGGGGTAAAGTATGCCAGTTGTTAAAATACAAATGCCCCCATGCATAATAAATGTTTTTAATTTATTCAAAGCCAATCGTATTTCCATAAGTAAAATAAAATGATACTCAGTATTCATATATATATTTGTCACTGTCTCCGCTGCTGTGTGAGGCCCCTGAGGCGGCGGCGGAGACAGAATAATGCACCCCCCCCTCTTCTTGTCCACGGGCCGATGCTTGCTCTGGTCTGAGGGAATTAGAATTGAGGCTGCCCTTATATATGGGCAGCCTTACTTCTAATTCTCTCACATCTTCCAGCCAATCAGTTTAAAGCACAGCCGCTCAAAGCTGATTGGCTGGGAGGTGCGTAAGCATATCCCAGGCAATGACTGTGAGAGAATTACAAGTAAGGCTGCCCATATATAAGGGCCTCGATTATAATTCCCTCAAACCGAAGCGGGCATCGGCCCATGGACAAGAAGGGGGGGTGTCGCATTATTCTGTCTCCGCCCCACCTCAGTGACAAATATATATATATATATATATATATATATATATATATATATATATATATATATATGAATGTTAATTTATTTTACTTATGGCAATACGATTGGCTTTGAATAAATTAAAAACATGTATTATGCATGGGGGCATTTGTATTTTAACAACTGGTACACTACTACATACTTTAACCCTTTGGGCCCCAGAGAGGCATGCAAAGCATTGCTTTGCAATGCATTGCGTACCCCTCTGGCACTCAAGAAGTTAAACTATGTATTAGTGTGCCGGATATATATTCTTTTAACTTGAACTTTTTTTTGCAGCAAGACAGAAGAGACAAGAGGAAACAGTAGAGACAAGAGAAGACAGAAGATACAAGAGAAGATAGAAGAAAGAATGGAGATAGAAGGAGACAGACAGTGGATGACAGGTAAGTGTAACACAGATTATTTAACGATTGGTGCTTGAAAGTATTTCAGGCACCGATCGTTATTTTCTTTATTTTGAAGTTCCCAAAACTGCCATTATTTAGTGGCGTTTTGAAAACTTAAAGCACAAATCAGACGTTTGGCCACAACACCAATTTTGTGGCCTAACATCCGTTGTGCTTAATGCCGGTAGGACATTTGAATACTGACCAAGACATTTTATTTGGTCGGTCGGTATCCATTTTGCCCTACCGACACTTTTTTACTCCAACATTTGGATCAAGCCCCTAATTTGGTCTTTGGTCTTGTCTTTTGTTCAGGAAAGCTTTATGTCTATCCCATGCATGCTTAAATTCTGTCACTGTATTAACCTCTACAACTTCTGCTGGTAGGCTATTCCACTTATCTACTACCCTCTTAGTGAAGTAAAACTTTCTTACATTACATCTAAACCTGTGTCCCTCTAGTTTTAGACTATGGCCTCTTGTCATAACATTTTTACTCCTGTGAAATGTACTTTCCTCATGTACTTTGTTGAATCCCTTATGTATTTGAATGTTTCTATCACATCCTTTCTTCTCCAAGCTATACATACTCAGATCCTTTAGTCCATCCTGGTATTTCTTTTCCTATAAAGCATTCAGCATTTTAGTAGCCCTTCTCTGAATTCTCTCTACAGTATCTATATCCGTCTGGAGATGGGGCCTTCAGTACTGTACTCAATACACTAGGTGAGATCTAACCAGAGATCTGTAGAGTCGCATGACCACTTCCCTTTTTCTGTATTTTAACTATCATGCTTCTGGTCTTCTCTTTGGTTTGTGACCTCTCTCTGGGGTTCATTTCTTGGGAATTTTTTCCTTTCACACCTTTTCTTTTCTATGAGTTGGTAGGGCATTACAATCTCACAAAAAACTACTACTACTAATAATAATAACAATAAAAGTTGAACCCAGTGATGAAATATACATATAATCAGCTCTGGGGAAGCTGGGTGGGCTCCACTAATGTCAGGTAATGTGTACTGGGGGTGGTTTGTGGCTTCTGTTGTAAAAGGAAGTCTGATCTTTCTTGTGTGCTGAATTTGGGTAAGAGAACTAAGAGGGACTTTAACAGTCTTCTTGGCCTGCACCCTGATGTAATCTATTTGGTCTGAAATAATTTTTTTATTTGTGCTAGGGAATCTATGAGCCTGGATATGTGCCACATGCAGATGCATAGGGTTATTAGCATTGGGTGTATGTTTGTTTGGCATAGAGTGTTTGAGGAGTCAAATCACATAAAACATGTGCATTGTGTTCAAATAGGAATACATGTAATTTTAAAAGCAATTTAATACTTATAACAACTTTAAAGCATTGCAGATCAACATGCTGGAGATTAGTGTTGAGCGAGCACCCCGATGCTCGGGTGCTCGGGTGCTCTGACCGAGCACCCCCTGAGGCTCGAGTGCTCGGCCGAGCACCCGAGCCCCATTGAAATGCATGGGGCGACACGAGCATTACACCAGGCACCCCCTGCTCTGATGAGGGGAGGGTGCCTGGTCAATGCCCCCCTTCATCTCCACTATGCCCCCTTCATCTCCGAATGCCCCCTTCATCTCCGCAATGTCCCCCTTCATCTCCGCTATGCCCCCTTCATCTCCGCTATGCCCCTCTTCCACAATGTGCCCCTTCATCTCCGCTATGCCCCTCTTCCACAATGTGCCCCTTCATCTCCGCTATGCCCCTCTTCCACAATGTCCCCCTTCATCTCCTCTATGGCATAGAGGAGATGAAGGGGGACATTGTGGAAGAGGGGCATAGCGGAGATGAAGGGGCACATTGTGGAAGAGGGGCATAGCGGAGATGAAGGGGGACATTGTGGAAGACGGGCATAGCGGAGATGAAGGGGGACATTGTGGAAGAGGGGCATAGAGTCTATGCCCCTCTTCCACAATGTCCCCCTTCATCTCCGCAATGCCCCCTTCATCTCCGCAATGCCCCCGTACCTCCAGTCCCTGGTGGTCCAGCGGAGCGTCTTCAGATCTGTGCCTCTTCCGGCACAGATCCCCGCCACCCGAACATGGCGGGCGAGCACATGGCGGTACTCGACGAGTACCGCCATGTGCCGAGCAGAGCGATGCTCGAGCCGATCCGAGCATCGGCCGAGCACGCTCGCTCAACACTACTGGAGATATCTCTATCATTCAAGAGTTTATAATGAGGCAATGATGTCCTTTTTGATGCAAAACCACTCTTTCAGTTTTAGTAACTCCTCTGCATCCAAGGGGTTACATTTTAAAAATGCAATCATAATTACCATTATTATTGATCTGCAATTTTCAAGTATGTTTTGTTGATTTTAAACATTAACCCTTTCAGTGCCAGAGGGGTACACAACACACTGCACATTCATCTGGTACCGAAAGGTTTAAGGCCCTTTTCTACATAAGAAAAGAAGAGTAGATTCTGAGCAAACCAGGTGTACCATAGTGGAGAAATAAAACCTTCCACTGATTTAAGTGGTGTATTCACCCCCTTGAATGCTGGAGAGGCCACCAAAACAATGCTGCGTAATGTAGTGGAGAGCTCACTAGCATTCAAGAGGTAAAAGCTCCATTTAGAGCAATGGAAGTTTGGTTAATTGTAATTTCTCTAGCTGTAACACAGAACATCAAAAGAAAGGGCTGCACTGGGGAACGCCACATAAAGCAAGAGTGTTCATAAAATGCCAAATTTTATTCAAAGTCTTCATAAAATCAAACAGGACAACAAGCTTCCATCGACATACTGGTGTGTACTGTATTTATCTGAACTATGTGAGTCATGTAAGTTTGATGTCCTATTTGATTTTGTGAAGACTTTGAATAAAATGTGGCATTTAATGAACGCTTTATGAGGAGTTAACCAATGCAGCCCTTTCATTTGATGTTCTGTGTTATGGCTAGAGGAAGCCTGGGTTTTGCACGGCAGTGTCCATGTTTGGACAGATCTGGAGCCCGGGAATGGATATGAGATCTGGATAGATGTCCTGTGAGCCGCCAAAAACTTTCTTTGTCCTTCTATAATTGTCATTTTTCCCTAAGATGCAAGTGGTTTGCTCCAGAATCGCTAATCTTTTCCCAATATTTGCATATTCTTCCTGTGTTTTATAAGTAACCTTGAGATGAGATGATTCTCATTGCATAAGTTGACCCTGCTGTCAGAATTTCTTTTAATGACAGACTCGGGTAGACAGAATAAACCAGTGAATCATATGCATTACACACGTAAATCTTAAATTGCTCCTGACAAGTTAAACCAAATCAGTCATTGCCTTTCCACAGCTCTCAGGCTATCATAATTGGGTTCTCTTCAGTAATGTTCTACCATCCATCAACTTCCATCCCACAGATCCATTAGAGATGGTGGAGTTCATCTCCTTCAGATATCAAAATGATATAAAAAGTAAGGTGTGTTAATAGAAAAAAGAATGCCTTCCAGCTGCATATATTTTACAAGGAAAAAGTAGTTGGAGGGCAGAATTGCACAAATCTCAACAGAGCTGAAATTAATGAGTTCTTTGTATGGAGAAATGATATAGGAATATTCTGTAGATGACTATAGCTGTCGGAGTTTACTTTGTAGAAATGTTCTTATTACTAAGTTATTAACCCTTTAACCCCTTAATGACCACTGACCTTTTTTTTTGTGTAACCAATTCCGGGACCACGAGTGGAGAACAGCCACGCTGGGACCCCTGAATTCCATGACATCATGGGTCCTTTAGGCAAGTTCACCCCATGATCTACATGTATGTCCTTAGTCCTTAAGGGGTTAAGGACCAGAAATGTGTAATATATTGCGTCACCATTGATAAATTTACCAAGAATATTATCTAAAATTTCTGAATCCCTGGTGTCTTCACAAACAAAAAGGTATATAGCTACCAGTGTAATCACAGTGCAGGTCAGTGCTCTCCATGTGAAGAATAGTTGAAGAGCTACCAAAACTACAGCCCAAGTAAAATGGGGCACTCAAAACATATACAATAGCAGAGCATTAATGCAGCTGTAGATATTTAAAATACATCCTATATAATTTGCACGTTGCAGTCATGCGCACTACAGACTGCCCGCACCCCAGCTGATACCTTTGGTGTGCAGAGAGGACTACAGTCTGAATTTGGAGTGCCCCGCTCTGTATCAGCCATGTCGCTGGCAGTCTGTAGTGCGCATGACTGCCCCATGGCTGTTGCTGGGTGGCACTGTGGCCAATGTACACGGGCTCTTCAGCTAGTATTCTATATTTAACCTCTTAAGGATCAGAATGATATGCACCACATTCATTTGTACATGTTTCATTTTGTGGAAATTTGGAATTTTGGAGCTGGTCCCAGTTCCCACAAACTCTACAAACTTCCTAAAAATCTGTTCAGTAGAAAAATGTATGTCCACAGAATGGGTCCTTTCCCCATATAACTTTATATGTCATCACATGACTTTCACCAGGTCTACATCCAAATCTACTGAATGGATAGGCAGTAGCAACCAAACATCACACAGAGATAGCTCTTTAGGGGTACTATTCTCTTTCACTTGCCACTAAGAAAGAAAAAGAGCACTCCTTTTGCAGAGATATTACAGATTCATTCATGCTCAGTACATTTTTGCATGAGTGGGTAACATTTTTTGCTCCATGCAGATCACATTCAACTTAAGTGTTTGTTAAATTGATCAAGCTTGTGCAGCATACATGATTTATCGGTAAAATGATATAGAAATCAAAACTGTGATAAGCAGTTAAATTGAATAAAAAAAGAAACACAAAAACCCAGTGAGTTCTACTTTGTCTTATCAGTATTGTTCATATTGTTTCATAATGCATAGTTCTGGGAGTAGTCAGCACTATTTGTTGGATGCTTATACAAAAAGTAAGAAAAAGAGAATGTCTGTGCATCAGATTCAAACTTTTATCACTTTGTAATAATTAAAACTTACTGTAGATAATAAATGGGGAGTTTTCAGTTACGTGGTTGTGGCCACACATGTGTAGCTTGCTTGACAATGCCAAAGTTCAGGTATCTCAGATTGGGTAAGTCCCTATCTTCAAATCTGATGTGAAAGTTGTACTTGTGAAGCGCTATTCATTAGAACAACAATATTGATTAATATTGTTGAAAACGTTTGTCAGTCATAAAAATGAATTGCATTTAATCAAGCAAAATAAAGTTGATTGTGCAAGCACAGAACACTCACCCATTTGAACAAAACAATATGTAAATATGGATAAAAGTATCCGCAATTGCAAACAAGATACTTGATTAAAAAAAATGTTGCCCTCAAGGCAATGTCAATCATACAAAATAATTTAGATAAACCCATTAAAATCACTATTAAAAAGTTTAATATTGTGCACGAAGTGAGCGCAATTGAACAAAACAAAATCAATAAAAAGTGTCAATTATGGACATGAAGGACAATTCTTAAAGCAAAACATTAATTTGAACATACAAAGCAAGCTCAATCAATCGACTGATTAAAATGTTTGTTGACTATGAGTGCAAAATGCTCAGTCTAACAAAACATTCAAGAAAAAATGGTTGTATGCATGAAGATAGCATGATGGAAAAAATACATTAATCATGCATGCAAAGTATAATCCATCAAACAAAAACATTCAATGGAATATGTGTTGATCAACTGCACAAAAAAAATGTCAAAATAGTGAAAATTATAGAAATCTGGAAATGCCGAGTTCATAGAGTTAACTGATTATTCTTTAACGTAATATAATAAGAAATTCTATGGAGTTGAAAGATTTTAGTATCTTTGAAGTGACTGAAGTATTAAAAATTATGTGTTTTTTTCCTATAGCACCCCTTTCTGGAAAAAGTTGTGAGCATTAGCCTAGGGGTAATAGACAGTGGGGGAGATTCACTAAGCGGTGATAAAGAGGTGGTTAAGTGTAGATGACTTCTCCATCTTATCACTTCTCCATAAAAGAAAAGTAACCAATATCCTCAGGGTTGAGCGCTCCTAATATCTTACAAACTTGACTGAATATTGGATAAAGATAATTTAAACAGGAAAAGAAAATAATAAATAATAATAGGTCATAGAATAGCACATGCAATATATATCACTTATCTACAAGAATCCAAAAAGAACTGTATAGGTACAAAATATAATAGGTAAGAGAATGATTAAGTTCAATAATATGGAATAGAATTACCACCAAATAGAATGAAAACGTGAGGATGAAATTAATATGGATGGAATGACCAATAAATGGATTAATTAGTCCAATGGATGATGAAGGTTAATTGATGGAGTTCTTAGTCAGTGCTGCAGAGATCAATGAATAGTGGCCTTGTCCACTAGTAGCAATACTGGGTCTGGAAACACTGAAAAACAGCGCACATGACAAGAAAAAATATTCTAAGTGTAGCAATTTATTGAAACAAAGTAAAAATAAACAAATGTATTGCACTCACAGTAGCCCTTCTTGGGCTTTATGCACATCAAACTGGTCTCTCTCCCTGGACAGCCAGCGAACTGCGTCCTCCTATGCTCCTGTATATAGGTCCCGGTAATTCTTGTTGTTGGAAGGAATAAAGGATGGATACGTAGTGTATCGTTTGTGGCACCAACTCACAAACTACTCCTTTCTTTGATGCTATAATCCATAACAGTTAATGGTCCTCAAATTGTAAAAAATGCCACGCTGTTGCGGTGGAACGTGTCTAAGACACCGTGTTGCCAGTATGCGGGCCAAACAGGGGTGGAGGAAACTCACAGGGGGCGTGGAGACGACCCGGTAAACAGGACAATGTGCTTGAACTGGTCCCAAACGTTTTCGCAGACTCCGCCTGCTTCCTCAGGGGATAGAATGAAAGAACAACAAGAATCTAATACTGGGCTATATATAGAGAGATGTTGGATCTCTAAAAACAACACATGATTACACTAATGCTTCTCCCCAATTAAAAACTTCTAAATCTTCTAAAACTTCTTTTTTAACTAGAAGAGGTATGTTTAAGTGTGGACGCACTGGGTGCAGTTGTTGCTCCCATTTACCGAAAACAAAAATAACTGAATTTACATCCACTAGTACAGGAAAATTATATAAAATCCAAGATTATATTACATGCTCAAGCACCTATATTGTGTATCTTATTACATGCAGTTGTGGTCTACAATATGTAGGTCGGACAAAAAGGAAACTGAAAATACGATTTACTGAACATTTATATAATATTCAAAAAGGTCTGGAAAGCCATAGTCTATCTGACCACGTCAAATCTGCACATAATTTTTCACATGGGGACCTAAAGATTGTAGGCATTGAACAAATACAACTTGGACACAGGGGAGGTGATAGACTATTGAGGTTCAGACAAAGAGAATCATATTGGATATATGAACTAAAAACTCTGCTTCCAAGAGGGCTTAATGTCGATTTTGATTTTATAGCCTTTTTGTGATGCATTGTGAGTCTTGGAGACACAGTCGATAGCTTTCATACAGTGCCAGCAGATTTTTATTCCCCTACACTTATTTAGATTTATTTATTCTGTCACTCTCGCAGTTCGCTGGCTGTCCAGGGAGAGAGACCCATTTGATGTGCATAAAGCCCAAGAAGGGCTACTGTGAGTGCAATACATTTGTTTATTTTTACTTTGTTTCAATAAATTGCTACACTTAGAACATTTTTTCTTGTCATGTTCGCTGTTTATCAGTGTTTCCAGACCCATTATCACTTCTCCAGTTCCTGTTATTCCTTGGAACCTATTCACTAAGATCTCCAAAGCTGAAGAAATCTTAGTGTTTTAGCTCCATAGAATAACATAGGAATTGGAGATAAACTGGAGATGTCAATTCCACTTATCACCATAGTCATTTTTCTTGGGCTGGTAGAAATAACCAACTGCAGTAGGAAATTCCAAGGTTTTTCAAAGATTGTAGTATCTTTGAAGTGGTGGAAATTTAAAAACAAAAAAATAACAACAATCCTTCCCTACAGAACCACTTTATGGAAATAACCACAAACATCAGCCTAGGGTAGAAAGGCAAAAACACTCTAATTTGATTCAAGAGAATGTCTTCTAAAATGTTATGCCTCACATACCTTTCCTTCCTATCTCTAATAGTTCTGAACATTTTAGTGCAGGTAGCCTATTTCAACAAAGAAAACATGTAGGTGTAGTTTTGTGCTTCTGGCACTCGCTACAATATGTCAGCTCATACCAATGGGGTGCTATTTTTCTCATAAAGTCAGTAACTAAGGAATATGGCAGGAAATGCCACAATTTTCAAAGATTTCAGTACATTTGAAGAGATAGAAATGTACAAAAATGCTAATTTTTAACTTTAGCTCTACTTTATGGGAATATTTGTGCACATCAGATTAGGTCTAGACAGGCAGTGACTTGTATTCTTTCTAAAATGGTATGCTTTGTCTACCTTTACCTTAATTTCTGTAATTGTAACAACCATTATAGCACAGGCAAGTAATGTTTGAAAAAAAAGTAAGAAAAATGAGAGATTATAGTTGGTGTGGTTTTATGCTTCTGGGCAGTGGCGTAACAATAGGGGTCGCAAGGGGTTTCACCTGCGACCGGGCCCGTCACTCTCAGGGGCCCGGCTGCCCCCTGCGACCCCCTCGCCACCCGCCCGCAGCACAGCTGATGTCCCGTCGGACAGAGCTCGAGTAATGCAGAGCACTGGGAGATGACATAATCTCCCAGCGCTCTGCATTACTAAGGACCGTGCGGGAGCATGTCACACATACACTGCTAGACCACCAGGAGGTAGGAGGACGGGGGTCAGTAGGGGCAATGTGGCGATGGGGGCATTGTGGAGATTGGGGGGAAATGTGGAGAATGAGGGGCATTGTGGAGATTGGGGGGAAATGTGGAGAATGAGGGGCATTGTGGAGATTGGGGGGAAATGTGGAGCATGAGGGGCATTGTGATGGGGGCATTGTGGAAGGGGCAATGTGGAGGTGGCCAGTGTGGTTGAGGGGGGCCAATGTGGTCGGAGGGGGGCCCGTGGCAATTCTTGTACCAGGGCCCCGTGGCTTCTAGTTAAGCCTCTGCTTCTGGGCTCTGGCATCCCTTCAGTATGCCATTTTTCTCATAAGAACAGTAGCTAATGAATATAATAGGACACTCCATAGTTTTCAAAGATTCCACTACATTTGAAGGTTTCAAAATGTAAATAAATGTCTATTTTTTCCCTTTAGAGACACTTTCTTGAAAGATTTATTCACACCAAGCTAGGGGTAAAAAGAGAATATTTGCTTTTATATAGTTATTGAGCTGTTTTATAATATTGTTACTATGTGACTAATGAAATGTGCATAAAGTTCATAAAGCTGAAAATATAATTTTGTGCTCCTGATAATTATGGGTCTGTGCAGGCCATGCTTGCAGGTAAAACTATATTTATTTGGTCTTTTTCTACTCAGAGGATTCAGGACTTTTACAAATAATTTACATTTTCAAGTCAACATAATCGTACCTTCCAAGTGTCCCTCTTTGAAACCCAATATCTCTGTCCCTCTTTCCCACCCTGTTGTCTATCTTTTTAGGAGATCAGACAGTGTGGTGTATTTATAAGTGTATCACATTGCTGCACAACACTACAACTCACATTAATGTTTGTTAACACTTCAGTATATGTGTTTATAAATTAGCCTATTTAAACAAAATACTCTTTGGTAACTTTTATTCTGTTACACAAAAGTTGTCGGCAGGTCATGAAATAATGTAAAAATTACTTGTAATGCCTCTTTGGTCATCTGAAATGTTGGGAGGCATGCATAACTATTTTGGATATATAGTTTATGATATTGGTAAATTCATTAATATTTTTTACGACATCATAGCATATCAGACTTTGTAAAATGTAGCTTTTGTTAGGTTCAGTAAAAAAGCTGAATTTGTTTTGTAAAAATGATATCCAGTTTTCCATATACAACTAGAAAATTAACAATGGAAATCATACCTAAACAGATGGATAGCAAAAATTCTGAAAATGTGTCCGACTACCAGGGTACCAAAAATTCCCCAAGCCTCCTGCACTGAAATGTTTAAATAAGGTGCCGGGGGAGGGTTTGTGGGTTACAGGGTTAAAGTACTTTGAACTATAAACTGACATTTACATACTTGTAATTGCTTGAGTGAGAATGTGTTTATTGACATTAATGTGATACCATCCAAAGTCGTTCAGAGGAAGTGACTGGTGCTAGGGCCGGATTTACATCTCAGGAGCCTGTAGGCACAGATATCTAAAGTGCCCCCCCCCATTGGCCATCTCCACAATGCTCCAAATCTCCATATTGCCCTCACATTGCCTCCATCATCTCCACATTGCCCCCATCACCTCCACATTGACCTCCATCAGCTCCACATTGCACCCCATCAGCTCCACATTGCCCTCATATTGCTCCATCATTTCAACATTGCCACCATCAACTTCATATTGCCCTCACATTGCCCCCATCACCTCCACATTGCCCTCATATTGCCCCATCATCTCAACATTGCCCCATTCAACTCAATATTGCCCTCACATTGCCCCCATCAGCTCCACATTGCCTCCATCAGCTCCACATTGCTTGCCCCCCATCATCCCCATATTGACCTCACCTTGCCCCCATTATCTCCAAATTAAGCCTCATTCTCTCCTCCCCATCCGTTTCCTACCTCCCTGGTGGTCCAGCGGCAGGAGAGATCTGTGCTTCTGCACAGACCTGCAGCTGCTGGAGCTCCCGTGCGGTCTTCTCTTTAGTATTACAGAGAGCTGGGAGATGATGTCATCTCCCAGCGCTCTGCATTACTAAAGAGCCGGGAGAGCGCAGCAGCTAAAGGCACAGCTTACAATGCGGCGGCATGCCACGCCACTTAAAAAAAAAATCCATTGCAATGGCAGGCGCCCCTCTGTAGGGTGCACCTGTAGGCAGATGCCTACTCTGCCTTACGGAAAATCCGGTCCTGACTGGTGCTGGTTAGATGCTTTCCAACTAGTACTTCAGTAGAGTCTCCTAATATATTACATACATGTTTTTTCTGAAAATATATAGATTTGTGAGCAGAGCACTGTTTTGTCATAGGAATACATTTATCAATCCCTCCTGATTTGGTTCTGAAGAATGAAGACTGTTTCTGGATCTCACCATGGGCCCATTAACAGTGAATTCTTCTAAGTGTACTAAACTCCAATATAGATAAGTATATTTAGGGCTGTGCTTAATAAGCTAAATTGGAACAATTCTGAATCGAATAAATAGCAACATAGGGGAAAAATGAACATTCCAATTGAAATAAAAGGGGCTTTTAACCCATTGCCTACTAGAGAGGTCTGCAAAAGCCGTGCTTTGTATTTTGGGAATGTTTATTTGTCCCCTATGATGCAAAATTGCATCTCTTTATCATATTGAATACAACCCTTAGCCTCTATGTCTATTTTTTCTTTAAACCCAATGCATTGGAATATGTCTCTAGCACCCAAGGGGTTATTTATTGGTGTTTTATTGTTATACATAAGCATGTGTATGGCTCTGCTGAACTGATGGTTCATGTTACAGGAGCCAGTGATGAAAATGTCTTAGAATGCAGCTCTGCTTACAACACCTCGCCCTTCTATCTGAGGAACTATGCAAGGATATCTGGCTCTATTCCTTGATGACAATGGTTTTATCTTCTCTGTTCATTTCACACTCGAAGGAAAGGGATACAGATAATGGGAAAATGACTCTTCCTGGCTCACAGACCATACACTGGGAATTGTACATGCTGGTTCCTGGCTCACAGACCATGCACTGGGATTTGTACTTGCTGGCTCCTGGCTCACAGATCACTCACAGGGAATTGTACTTGCTGGAGCATTTTACTCTAGGAAGAAACAGTGCTACGGAATAGAAATATGAGTTTGAGGGTGTACAGACTTGATATGTAACAGAGTAGGACAAAACTGATTAACCCAATCATGTCTGTCATAAAGAGTAAGGAAAAACTGATAAAACCTGCATTACTATATACATATATTTACTGCTGTAGGAAGAAAATCATTAGTTATTAGTGTATAGCTTGATTATCAATTTTTACAAACAAGAAATATATAAAACATAAATACTGCCATTGTTTTCCTGCTGATTAAAACAAGGCTATTCCCACTGCTGGGATATTATTTTTTTTAAATACTTTTATAAGCTTTATTAGGAAACATACCAATACATCCTATAAATTCTACATGTAAAATAGGAGTTGATAAACAGCAAGTGAAAAAACCCACCAGTAAGGCCAAGAGATGGAGATACCTAAAGAGTGAATGGAGGAGATATGCATATCTCCTCCTTGTGTCCACCCCAGGGTGTATGTGGCACATCTGGAAAAGGTAACGTGAACATGTTCTCCATTATAGCATATATATCCACAGAAAGAGACATATGCTTTCTTGATTTCTGCATAAGGCCCATAACATACATCATCTTTGCTCTAGGTATACGATAGTAACATATTAACATAGTAAATTAGGTTGAATAAAGACACAAGTCTATCAAATTCAACCTTCTCCTCATACCCTGGTAACTGAGAATTTTAAAGCTTTCCTGCTACCAATTAAGTTAGTCTTTATCAGACCTTCCTTATCTGCCTACTGATAAACAGTATAACTCTGTATGTTCCCTTTTGAAAGAAATGTGTCTAATCTTCTCTTAAATGTATCCATTGTATCTACCATAACCACATCCTTGGTGACAGACCTTACTGTAAAAAAACACTTCCTCTGCTGAAGCCTAAACCTCCTTTCCTCTAATCTCAAGGGGTGTCCCTTGGTCACCTGATCAGGCCTTGGAATAAATAGCTCACCGCAGAGATCCTTGTATTGACGTCTCATATACTTGTACAATGTGATAAGGTCTCCTCTTAGTCGTCTTTTCTCTAGAGTAAATAAACCAAGTTTGTCTAATCGTTCCTCATATGTCAAGTCCTCCATTCCCTTAATTCATTTTGTTGGTCTTCGCTGTCCCCCTGCTCAGCTGAACAACCAATGACTGTAAATAAACAGAGAGACACATATAAAGAAAAACACACACGAAAGGGCCATATGCAGAAAGAAAAATAAAAACATTTCAGGGGAAAATCAACTGCACCATAGCTGACAAACAAAAAGTCCCACAAATTTCAATGGGACATTTATTTTTCTTTTTTTGTTTTAAAACACTTTCATGAGAGATTAAGTGATACATGGAGGGAAAGGGATATACATTAATATGTTAACTTGATATTAGCAAACATTGAATGGTAAGAGAGAATATTAGACTTTGTATCTAAGCAAAGACAAAACAGTTAGGCATTATGTTATATTGTAATATTAGAAGACTAGTGTAAAAGCCCATGTACACAGGCCAAGGTCCCGGTGATGTTAACACTTTGAGTGCCAGAGAGGTACGCAACGCATTTCTTTGCAATGCGTTCCGTACCCCTTTGGCACTCAAAGGGTTAAGAGGCCCGTCCTGCTCTGCGTCCCGCCGCCGACACAGTCATGCACTGTAGAGACTGGCCGAAAGCACAGAATGCTCCCAGCACAGAACTCCCAGCATTCTGTGCCTTCGGGCAGTCTCTACTGCACATGACGGCTTCTGACAAACATCTTAGCAAATTATTATATATGATACCTCTCTGTTTGGAAGGGAGTCAAGGATGAAATAAGAAGAGAGAGAGCAAGGAAGGAGTATGTGACAAGGAGAGAGAGACACAGAGAGAGAGAGAGAGAGAAGAAGAAGAAAAAATTAATTATGGCTCATCATGGGGAGCAAGTTAAATAGAGTCAGTGGGGCATTTAACCCTTAGAGTGCCAAGCCTGTAGTGGCTATGGACTTCACCATGTGTACCCAGATTGCAATGCTTATATCAACTATGGACTGGCATTTTGTAGGGCAGATTGTCACTTTAACCCACTCAGGTGCAGAATATATCGCTTTGAGATGCATACAGCATATCTCTGGCACAGAAGTTTTTTTTTCCTTAATTCAAACCTTGTTGAGGGGACACCGAGACTACTCCTTATCCCTACCCCCCAAGGTATTGATCACAAACACAATCAATGATAAATAGCAAGATGCTGAAAATGCATCTAGCCACTGGAGTAGAAAAATTCCGAAAGCTTCTGGCACTGAAAAGCAGGGGCAAAACTACTGAGGCCTAGTATCCAAAAGGGCCCAACCCCATAGTCCAGCAAAGTCTAGTTATGCCTTTTAGCCAATATTTTTTTAATGGGAAGCCCAAAATGTTCGATTTTCACTCTTTGAATGCTAAAGACTGATCTTCAGTGCAATGTGATATGTTGGAGACGTTGCTAGCATAAAAAGCATTAAAATCACATTTTAAATCAAGAGGAATTTAATTAAATGTTTTTTGTCCCCTGTGGTTTTTCCTAAAGCTGCTCCAAATGTCTTTGTGCTCTTGGCCCTGGATTCACATCATTCAATGCAGGTGCAGCTGAGTCATAGACTGTTTTTAAAGTCTGCAGACAGAGGGTACTTACATCATTGAAAGTGGAAGGAGATACATTTAAGTAACTGTTTCAAAGTAAATATGTACAATTAAATAAAAAGAAAGATGAGATATAAAATGTGTTAATATATAAAACCAAAATATGAAAGTTAAAATAAAACAATGCTATTCTTTTAAGCGTTGGCATGCCAGAGGCGTGTCCACACATTATGCATTATTCTGCAACAAATTGGACAATCTTCTGAACTCAAAGGGAGGAATGCACAAATGCAAGAATCCATGAGTGAAACTGATTTTCAACTCTTTAACATTAGCAAAAAACATTATGCAATTGCAGTTCAGGGTATGTGTGAATGCATATGATGATGGGGAGTACACACTCCACTATCATTAAGAGTTTAATGCAAGCAAGCTGCCAAAACTTCCCCCAACCCATGCACAGGAAAGACTGACAATGTCTCTTCATATGTTACTATATAGCAAGAATCAAGGCACTAAGGAATGAAACATCCTGATACTGTACTCACAATAATGAGGAATATTTTCATTTTCAAGGTTAATAATTAGGACAAAGGACAGAGGACAAAACAGGTTTCTTGGCCTACAATGGCATGGAATCACATGCCTCTAATGCTGGGGAGATCAACTGTTGTACCACCATCTGTTGGAAACTACAACTCCTACCATTCCAAAGCAGTTGTTGGCTTGTAGAGGATGATGGAATTTTAGTCCCCAATAGCTGGATATCCAGAAATTGGCTATCCCTGCCCTAAAGGGTTAATGCTGACTTAACAGATGAAATTCTGTTGGCTTGAGAAATGTATATGTGGGATTTGCTGTGCCTTTCCTATGAGCCAGGAGGTCTTTTCTATCTACTGCAAGAGTAACAGAAATAAAGAAATAGACAGACAAAACAGCAATAGGATTATTGTCTAACAACATTACCCAGCACAGCGGGAAATCCAAAACCAGAGTGTAAATTACCACTATTTTTTTTTCTTCAATCCAAGGTCACCGGAAGGAATTGGACATGAATCAGATTTATTTAGTGGCTTGTTTTCCTCTCTATGTTTTTCTGCAGAATTCCCATATGGTGTTTTATTATTTGTCAGAGATTAATGAAATTCATTTGGGAACATCTGTCCAAGAAAGCATCTGCAGCCCCCGAAAACCTCAGCTGCACCACATATGACAAAAACAACTTTTTCATCCACTTCAGAGGAGTGTGGAGAACTTCCCTCAGACCGAACAGGCCTTTCTCTCCTCTCTGCCAACTGTTTCACATTAAGTATGACATCCAACTAACAAATGGCCTCATTTCTTTTGCAGCTGGGATTATTGTTTTTTTTCTCTTATTTTTATTTAATGGTCTTATAGCGAGATGGGTTATGTCGACAACAATGGGCCTTATACAGAAAGCTAAACTGATGTAATACTGGAGCAAACAGACTGCAATATAGGAGACAAATAAAAATCTCCATTGATTTAACCCTTTGAGTGCAGAGGGGTATGCAACACATTGCAGAGCAATGCATTGCATACCTCTCTAGCACTCAGCGGGTTAAAGGGGGATTACAAACTAGCATCTACGAGGTTAAAGTCCCATTTACACCAATGTGTCACTTTATCTTTCTGAATATGCTCTTATATCTGTAGTAAAATATGAACACCCTTCTTAATAATCTGTTTGTTGTTCTATGGAATCTATCCTTCAGCTTCCCTATTTCCATTTTATTCAATTTTAATTGTAATTAGAAATCCTTAAAGGAAAACCCATCAGAACACATTAACACTGCTTATTGAAAGTAAAGGACAGCAATAACAATACTTAGAATCTGTGTAATTCTGCATCCCATACCTATTGAAGATCCCTAAACACAGAACGGCAGAGGTTAAACAGTGGTGCTCCAGCTGTTGCTTGACTACAATTCCCATCATTCTTAGACAGCATTGAGAACCTTTCACTGGCATTCAAAGGGTTAAAAGACAAATCTAATCCTCTGAGTAACACAGAGGTATCCAACACATTGTATTGCAATGTGTTGGACACCTCTGGCACTCAGCAGGTTAAATTTGTGTGAATTTTGGGAATTCATTGTTCCTTATGGAATAGCTGTTTTTCTCCAGAATTGTTCAACTTTTCCAATATGTATTCAGCCCATTTTCATCCGTGGAAACAAACTGTAATTAGATGGGATCAAAGAAAGGGAAGGATGTTGAGGATCAAAATGGAATGGAGGCCTGAGGACTGAAAGGACAGCATTACCAGCAGAGGAGCCCAGCAATGCAGTTAAAATTAATCAAGTTAAGCTTAACAGTGGAGAATGCCATTTAAGGAGTTGCAGCACTTAATTTAATCTTATAACATCTCAACTGTTTTCTTCACATTATCTTCATCTTGCATTTATTGGACTACCTTCAACCACATTCACATCTTGAAAAGCGGACTGTCTGGAGGCATGCTCAGATATCAAACAGCTACTGTAGGGGGATAATGCAATTAAGCTGCTTTTAGTTTGTGCATATGTGGAAGCCATTTGGCTGTTTTACATAATCTCTGTTTCATATATATGTAAACTCTATGATGATATCAAGCTGATTATGCGGGATGCTAACACACACAGCAGAACTGCATTGGTTCTTGTGCAGTCCTAAAGAATGAAAATGTAGAAAATCGTCCCACATTGGAATCTCAAGATGTCACCGGCATCAAAAGGGCGACATCAGAATGTTGCTATTTAAAATTGTGCCTCACCTGTTCAAATATCCTGTCACTCCACTACCCCTGTTATCCCACACCCCATTAAGTTTGCAACTTCATATACCATGTACTGTACACAGTGTGGTGCTCTTTCATTTAAGTACATCTACTAGATACCTGTGCTACTTCACCTTTTTCTGGACTACAACTCCCACTATGTATGTGTGACAGGAGGATGGGTTATGTCACTATAAAAGTTTGGAGTCCAGAAAAATGTGAAGCAGCACAGGTTGACTAGTCAAGTCCAGACTCATCTGTCATTGGAAGAGCCACACAACACACAGCCAACTTCTATCTTTCTTCCCCACTGCTGTGATTCTGATTGAAGTGGGGGAGAAGCTGGTGGGCCACCAAAGCACTTGAGTCCTAGTCCCATCAGGACAAAAATGAACTATCAGGTGTCCTCATCAGCTCAGCAATGTGAAGACCACAGCTATATTACTGCCCTAGAATGAGGAGGAGGAGCACAGTGGAATGCAGCAGCTGCAGTAACTATCACTACAACCTGCCATCGAGAAAGAGCCTGCGGTCTTCACCTTTTACTGTCAACATTATCAACTTAGCCTGTGCCTAAATTTATACACTGTGCCAGTGCAGCTTTCTAAACGGTGTCATTTTGAAGTAACCCTTTTTATGTGGCTGACATCTTGATTTTGCCCTTTTAGTGCTCACCAGTTATGTGATGCCATTACAATAATACACCCAGCAAAGGGAAATTTGCTGTAGGTTCTTGTAGACACAAGGGTCAGGCAGAATAGATTGTACAGCTATATTTTAGCATGGCTGGAATACATGGGGGAAACTCTCCACATGGAGGGGGGAATACTTTATTATATTTTACTTAAGTGCAGTGAAAAAAAGGTAAAAAAAACTGCACTTTTCAGCAAAATTCCAGAGGAAGGCAGGCAGTAGGTTTTTTCACATGCTTCACTTTTGAGGCCTAATTTTTACCCATCAATAATCTTTGAAAGGTATTGCCATGCCTTTTACTCAGTTTAACACAAATTGCAAGATTTATGTTCACTAAGGAACTGAGATAGGCCATAAACTAGCAATGGATCTCCTGATGACATGGGGTTAGCTTGGCAATGCAGCAAGTGCTTGATCAGTTGAGCTGTCTGAAGTACATTATTTTTTTTTCAAACTACTCGTGCAAAACAACAAAAATGGCAATGTCTCAAGCACATGATGAACTTTTAATCCTGATGAAATGTTACCACCTGTGGTGTGTACTGTACCAAAGCCAGTAATATTTTGAAGAAGAAACTGTCAAACAGTGAAGTCATGTAGTCATGCTGATCGCTAGAACATAGCTTGATAGATGCTAGAGATGCAAAGCAATGCACTGGAAATGTATCTAGGATTCAAAGGTTAAATTGTACTGAACACACATGAGGTAAATAATTAACTGCACAATACATCCCATTTACAAGTTATTAGTTTTTGTTCACATAGTCTTGTAAACTGAGAAGAAAGAAGAAACATAAACATTCCCCAAACAACAGATCAGTTGGCAGGGTATTAGCCTATTTTTTCTCTTCCGAATGATCAATCATGGTGATTTAGTAGAATTTTTTCAATACAAGTTTCATTTGAAATGCTTTTAGCAATTTAATCCACAATGAAAAGCTGTGTATATTAAAACAGTAGATGAAAAGCGTAGACCTGAGCAAAGTGTGACCTTCATATAACCTTTATCTTTCTTTATATATTTCTAGCTAAAATATCACAGCCTGAACTGGATTATGTAATTTATATATAAAATCAATATTTACATCTACCTACCTACCTATGGGATTTGTTAAAAACAGCAGGCCCCTATCAAAGTTTTAGTTTAAACTCTAGTTGCGGGTGCTCTACAAGCAGGCTAGATAATTTACCAAGTTTTTATTTTTTTATTTTTTAATAATAGATTGTTTTGAGTTCCCAGCATGTCCTCCATCAATGCAGGCCATGTCTTTAGAACCTCCCTACTTGAGCATAGATGAATTTATTAAAATAAAGGAGTATCTGATTGATTCACTGGAATTGTAATGCCTATGACCACTTGAGTGAGACATATTAAATCATCTTTAACTTTAGATGTTGTTTCTCCACTTGGTTTGTCACTTTTTGATCATCGTTTTTTCCATCAAGCAAGTGAGCTTGAAAAAAAAAAAAAACAGCCTTGTTCAAATGAACATTCTTCTGTATGTACGTTTTATTCAACTGAGCAAGTTCTTGCTCATGTTCTGCAAATGTTTTAATTAATTATTTATTTGATCAAGCTTTGTTATAATCTGACCTTTGTGATTGAAAGTCATCCTTGGACAAGTAAACCAAAATTGTTATCCCATTGTACAAAAACATAATTTGCATAAATGAACCAGTAAGTTACAGTTCAGTATGTTGTTGCATGTTGTGTGTACAGATTGATGCAGAGTACAAATAGCCTCTTTATATTGCTCTATGTGATTGTTATATTTGTGTTTAGTAACCTTTGTTACACCATATGTTTGGTATGTAACATGATGGAGTGTGATGTCTTGCCTTGGCCTGCAACAAAATTCTCAATGTCATCTGCTGTCTATCAAGTCTACCTCATTTACAGAGCTCCCAGTCAGCTGTCTAATATATTTGTTTAATTATTTATGTTTTTTCTTATTTGTTTTATTTATTTATTTATTTATTTATTTTAAGTTGTGCACCATCTCTTATCACAGTTAGTCCCAAAAAACAAAATCAACAACTTCTTTCCCCAGACTTCCCCAGCACAGAGACGATAAAAGTAAAATCAGTAAGCAGTTTGGACCCCAGCTGCCTGTGTCTTGCCAGTTAGTCACACCAAATGTTGGGGTATTTTTGGTCAACCTCCTTCCTCCCTTCATATCCACATTGTTCCCCCTAGACTCCACTACCACAGAAAACAAATGTCCTATCTAAATGATTCCCTAAAACTAAGCTTCAGTTCCTCTTTATTTGCCTATCTTCACTAGCTCACAAACATGCTGTGCTCTCCTGTCACAAGCACAGAATGGCTGCTGTGAGAGCCTGACAGTCTTTTATATGGCTGTAGAAAACTTTCATGAGGCGGAGAAACTTTTTTCTACCTATTGATTTCAATGCAATGAGCTAGGCGAAAAAAGTGGGAAAAAGCTAAAAAAAATCACTTTTCAAGGGTAAATTTTTCGCTAAAAATAATGTGCCATTTTTCGTAGATTTCAGTTTGAGGCGAAAATTTTCACCCATCCCTATCTGGGAGTGAAGGGAAATTATTGAGCTGCTTGTGGATTGGATGTACTGGTCTACATACACTAGTAGTGAGCTATGATTACATTTTGCACTGTATTAAATGCCTTTGTAAAATCTAGATATACTACATCAACTGCCTTACCATTATCTAGGTTTCTAATTACTTCTTCTCAGAAGTACTAAAACTTTAACAACATTAAAGCTAATGAGAAATGACATTCTAGTGTTGTTGCCTTAGAGGAGGAGGATTTAGCAGTGACACCATCAGGCAGTGACAGTAGCACTGTGACCTCACCACAATCTAGCAGTCAATGTTCTATAAAGGCCCCCTAAAGTGAAAAGTTGAAAATAAAATTTTTCAGACTTAAAAAACATAGAACAACACAAAAATAGTTTGTGTGTGGGGGGGAGATGAAGTGGATGATGACCTAATTATTGATTATACTGTTGTTTAGAATATGTCCTTTGTCCTCCCCATTTTCTGATACAGGTGAATTAGAGAGTTAGAGTGATGATGATATGAACAAAATAACTGAAAGGAAAATCAGTCTTCCACCACTGAGAAGTAGCATAATTCCTGCTTGTATATTCAGTTTGGATAGCCTGACTGTGGACAAGTAAACATGCCTAAAAATACACAATCATCATCTTGGTCATCAGTCCAACCCCCATCCTATCTCACACATACACACACTATTGTTTACTAAGCACAGGTCATTAGCATCCACAACGCTAGCAATGATGAGTAGTTCTGCTGCTGTTTGAAGTACAGTGCCACTGACAGCTAATGCTTTTATTATAGCAACATCTAGTCTCATGGTAGTAATATAAGTAGTCCCTCAGAAATGGCTTAATCTATGAAATCTACAGTACAGGGATTCTAAACTCACAATCCAAATGCTAAACATTTTGCAATTTGTGATCTCTATGAGAAAACATGTGAGCAGGGGAAAGCAGGATCCAGAAACATCCTCACTGAGATTCCAACTAAAGCACAACCACATGTCAGATTGGAAGACAATCCAGCAGTACATCAGACATGCAACTAACAGCAGAAGTACTCTTAACAGTACAATGGGGACAGGGGCACATAAAATTAATATTGTAGATATCTTAAAGAGTTGGAAAACACTTTCTTCACTTCCAGTAACACCCATGTCTCCTGCTGCTGTAGTGCAAATGCAAAAAAATGGTGAAGTATTAATCCAAGTGAACAAAATATGAAGCACAGCAAGGAATGAGGGGACCCTCCACAGTCCCCCCTGCTCTTCTATATACAAATTACCTACATGTGAACCCTATTTATAGCATATTATACCAACATTTAAATCACTTGTTCAAAACTGAGGGTTTTGTTGCATAGTGCAGCCAAAATATGTTTAAAGGGGAACTACCACCCAAACACAATGTAATCACTAAGTCTTTGTCTTCCTATCGTTATTAGCAATCCATAGTTAGTTTTCTCCAAAAAAGTGTTGTAAGAGCACTATCTTTATACTAAATTTCTACCTGATGAAGTCTTGCCCCATGAATCTGTTCTTCACATGACTGCTATGGAGCCATTCAGCTCCATTGTACCTCCCTCCATCTTGGCCATCACTCGTACGTCACTGTCCTCAGCACCATGTGACCTGCTGCGCTCCTGGCATCAAGCGCGGTCAGGTCATTTCAGCCTAGTGGGAACAGACCGGTGGTTTATATATAGCGAATGCTTCACATGCACCTGCTCCCACTAGGCTGAAATGACCTGACCGCGCTTGATGCCAGGAGCTTGATGCTGTGGTGCTGAGGACACTGACGTATGAGTGATGGGTGATAAAGGACTAAGATGGACTACAGGAAGTCAGACACGGTATATGCAAGTTGGAACAGTCTATAGACTGTTGGGACATCATCAATGCTTTCTATAAGCACTATTCAGGTGTACATCTATACTGATAAAGGATTGTCCATGTGCTTGAACATCAATACTATTGCTGTAAGGGGCCATTAGCTTACTTATTATATGCATCTTTTTATATACTTTGTTGTCATTTGTTCCTACATGCATCTATGTAGATCCATTTTGGCTACTGGCTCAGTCCTCCTCACAAGTGATTATAGCAGACTTAATTGTGTCCTTACTTTTATAAAACACAAAGATATGATCACTCTCTAGTGGTGGCCTTCCTTATTGCCAGTATTTACATGCCTACTTTGTAGTAGCCAACAAGTACTACCATCCACCCACAACACTTTTAATTCTAATCTTGTGCATTTTTCATGAAAAATGTTGTATTCTATGTATGTGCAATAAACATATCTTACTTTTTACTACAATTAGAGGGATTTGTATGCTCCCCTACTTATTTTAGTGACTGAAGAAAGAGAGCTCACAATACACCTCTTCACAGTCAAAAAACATTATTGCTAAGTTTATCTTTAACCGTTTGTGTGCCAGAGAATGAAGGAGTGGCAGTTAGGAGGGAGAGGTATAGATTGTAAGCACCTAACACACGGTTATTTCAGATAGTACTGTCTAACTTGCATAAACTGACAAATAAATAAAGCTTAATATTTAAAGCATATTAATTTAATTTAAAAAGGGTAACATAATATATAGGAGATTTTGAAAGAAAGAAACTAAGTTGTCACAAGGAGTTACTTGCACTTTAAAATCATCTTCACAGTGACTAAAAAGTCCATGACCAAAACACACTGATAATTAGGTTCTTCTTGCTAGTAGCCATAAAAATCAAGTAACAAAAATACAGTTTTGAAAAACTGCTCCTTGATCTGCAGACCGCAAAATTCACTTCTCAGTGTAGTGAGTTCATATTTCACTCTGCACTGGAGAACTCTAATGAATGGGTTTCTAAAAGCAGTGGAATGAGATTTTGGAACGTATTTTTCAAGATAGGTGCTATTCTATAACAAACCAACTGCACAATAGAAGAGAAATTACATTTTCCACTGATTTAAATGTGGTGTTTAAAGGGATAGTAATTTTTCATAATAAAAGCATCTCTAATTAATCATCATAGTATTTGGACTTTGGAGAGTGTTATTTCAATTCTGTCAGAGTTGTAGTATCCCCCTTCTGCCCCTTTTACTGATGTAACACTGTTCAGCCAGATCAGAAGGGACGTGCCCAGGTAGACTGCAGAGAGGGACAATCTTCAATTAAGATAAGGGAAAAACCTGAAAAACTTGTCAAGGGGGGCAGGGTTTTCATTGTTCTCATAGGAAGAAGATTGCCCCCTTCTGTTATCTGTCTGGTCTATGGACTGGATTCCACATCTGAGAAGAGATGGCTTACACTAGGTAAAAGGGGCGGGAGGGGAAACTTTGCTTGTGAATATCTCTCAAACCATAAAGGTTTGAGAGATAAGACTTATATCATTCTTCATGTTTTTTTAATGCCTACAAAATAAAATAAAGATAAAACAAAGTATTACTATCCCTTTAACCTCCTAAATGCTACATAGGCCTCCAATGCATTTAAATAAATGGTGATTTCTAAAATTTCAGCCATATATTACAGTTTATTTGCTTCAGAATTGCACCTCTAGCTTACACCTCTAGATAGAGGCCAATACTACAACAACATGGAGTGATTCAAATGACCTGTGCCATACGGGACAAACAAAAATATCTTTTGACTTTAATTGTGCTTTTAATTTCTTGAATTTTATGTTGCATAAGAGATCTCTCCAGCTTTTAAGTTTATGGAACCCCCATTAAATTTAAAGGAAATTTGGAAAAACCAATAAACTGACATGTTGGTTTGTTCTAGAATGTCGCCATACTTACATTGCGTATAGAGTTCAAAATATATTATGCCTGCCAGATACCTTTGTACTAGGGTAGCACAAGTGCCATAGGCCCTAAATTCCTTTTGATAGTACTTTATCAAAGTTATCTGAATTTAGTAATCACTAATTTCAGTCTTAAAAAAATAAGCTATAGTATGTTTTAGCATAGGAAAAATATAAAGTTCAAGACCATAGGCTTTCATATGGCTATAGAGCTTACATAACAAACATGGAACTATATTATAATTAAAGGCAAATATCACATTTATAATGTTCAGTTGTACATTTCCCTTTAACCTCCTTAATGATAGAGCAATCTCTTTAGCATTCAAGGGGGTTAATTCAATACATGAACTAAATATTCACATTGATTGACACATATTGGTGTTCCCACTAGAATATAGTATCTTTGGGGAACTCTCATGTATGGGTATACCTGCCATTTGCTGGGGGACTCAGCTGAGGTTCTCAACAGTCCTAGTTTTTCAAGAAGGGACCAATTGAAAATTGTTCTCCATTGGTAATAAATGTGGCTGCTATTCTCACAGATAGGAAGAGAAGAAAAGGAAGATTATAACTAAATGGGGAAACTTACCCTTGCAATAAGTGCAATCTCAATGTGTTAAACAGAAGGACATGTTTAGGAGTCTGTACATCATACAAAAGTCAGGAATATAAATTTACTATTTCTTGCATTTAACTCTGCTGTAGTCTAAAAGTGAACACGGACATATTATTTTGAGTACACTTTTTGTCCAATATGCATTGAGTGGGCTCTCTCTGTGGCTAATCTGATACAGATTTATAAAGTATATTCATTATTTTGTTACCTACAAAATTGGTCAGTGATACAAATTTTGTTGTTTTGGCTCTGTGCTCTAATACGTTGTATTTGAAATCAAACAATGACTAGGAAGATAAAGCGCAGCCTGTGAACTTTAATGTTAGGGTATTTACACCCGTAAACCATGAACCATGTAGGAATTACAGTCCTTTTTATACAGAGTTGCTTCATTTTAGGGGATCAAAAGAAATTGGACAAATAACAATATTAAAGTTATCATATTTAATACTTTGTTGCAAATCCTTTGTATTCAATGACTGTCTGAAGTCTGTCACCCATAGACATCACCAGATCCTGGATATCTTTGCTGGTAATGTTATGCCAGGCCTATACTGCAGTAATCTTCAGTTCCTGTTTGTTTTGGGTCATTTTTTCCTTCAGTCTTGTCTTCAGCAAGTGAAATGCATGTTCAGTTGGGTTCAGGTCAAGTGATTGACTGTCACGGGGTGACTTCGGAAGTAATTTACAGGGTATTTGCAAGTGCAGGTTTCTAGAGGACAGCCACATTCTATCCCCAACTTGGAAAACAGGAGCAGGATGCCTCCTGTGGTCTGCATGCCTCTGGTAGAGCTCAGAGGACCTTTGCAAGGTATTCTGAACCTGTGCCCATGTGGAGCGGAGCTGCCTAATATGCTCATCCAAAGCCGGAATATGCTGAGCCTGAAAGGAGTCCGGGAGCAAGGAAGGTTGGAACCCATAGTTAATCAGGAAGGGAGAGCTCCCGGACGAGGAGTTTATGACACAATTCCTGGCAAACTCAACCCATGGCAACAGGTCAGCCCAATTATCATGATGGTCAGAGTTAAAACAGCGCAAGAATTGTTCCAACCCCTGGTTGGATCTTTCAGCTGCACCATTCGTCTGGGGATGATAGGCCGAGGAAAATGACAGTTTAATGCCCATCTGATCACAGAAGGCCCTCCAGAACCTTGACACGAACTGACTCCCACAGTCCTTGGGAACTCCATGGAGTTAGAACACCTCTCTAGCAAACACCATGGCCAACTCCTTGGAGGAAGGTAGTCCCTGGAGAGGGACAAAGTGAGACATTTTGGAAAAGCGCTCCACTATCATTAGTATGACCGTACACCCTTTGGACACTGGCAACTCTACCATGAAATCTACGGATATGTGTAACCATGGGCGCTCGCCATTCATAACAGTCTGGAGCAGCCCCAGAGCAAGGTGTCTTGGGGTCTTAGCATGAGCACAAACAGAACAGGCCTCCACAAAAGCTGAACACCAAAAGAGCTGAGATACTGACCAGATTAGTTGGTCATGCCCAATATGTCCAGCCGTCCTCGAGGAGTGGTATGTCTCCAGCAGTTTGTTACGGAGAGGCTTGGCTATGAAATGTTTGCCACCACCCTGGGATGCCAAGGAGACGTGATACTAGTGTGTATGGTAGCCAATATGCGATCTGGAGAAATAATAGGCACAGGTGCACTTTCAGTCTCACGGTCTTGCCCAGATTGCTTAGACAGAGTGTCAGCTTTAACATTCTTGGACCCTGGAAGATATGAGACCACGATATTAAATCTGGACAGGAACAGTGCCCACCTGGCCTGTCATGGCGACATTCTTAGCCTCAGACAGGTATGTCAAATTTTAAGACCAGGATTGGAGCAGTCATCCCCTCCAGGAGGTGACACTATTCACAGAGAGCGAGAATAATGGCTAACAACTTGCTATCACCTATGTCATATAGGCTCTGGGCCTTCGTTATCTTTTTAGAAAAGCACTCACAAGGCATGAGGGTCTTCCCAGGCTCGGGTCTTTGGGACAGCACTGCCCCCACTCCTGTCTCTGAAGCAGGGCAAGGCAAGGGCAAGGCAGGGTTAGGATGCGTCAAGACTGGAGCCACAGCAAATGCAGACTTCAAAGCTTCAAAGGCCTTGCTGGCCTCAGGGGACCAAGCCGAGGGATTAGTGCCTTTATGCGTCAGGTCAGTCAAGGGTTTGACTACTGTAGAAAAATTCTGTGAATCCTAGAAATCTCTGTATGGCCTTCAGGCCTACCAGAGGCGGCCATTGCAGTACTGTCGAGAGCTTCTCTTGGTCCATAGCAATGCCGTCAGCAGAGATTACATAACCCAGGAATGGCACTCGATCTTTATGGAATTTGCATTTTTCAAGTTTACAATATAGTTTGTTTTCTCTCAGTTTTTGCAATACAGCAGCAACCTCTCTCTGATGTGTCTCAAGTGTAGGAGAAAGTATCTGGATATCATCCAAGTAAACTACTATGCAAGACTGTAGTAGATCTCTTAGAACATTGTTTATAAATTCTTTGGATACCACTGGCACATTGCACAGCCCAAAGGGCATGACCAAATACTCATAATGGCCACTATGAGTATTGAAAGTGGATTTCCACCCATCGCCTTCTTTGATACAGATTACGTTATAGGCTGCCCATAAATCTAGCTTCGTGAAGACTGAGGAGCCCTTCAAGCGGTCAAACAACTCGGTTATCAATGGAATGGGGTACACATTCTTAACCATCAGCTTATTTAGACCTCTATAATCGATACAGGGTCTAAGCTCCCCGTCTTTCTTTTTTACAAAGAAGAAACCTGCCCCCGCGGGCGAGGAAGATTTCCTGATAATTCCTCTAGCCAAGGCATCAGAAATGGTCTCCATAGCTCAGTTCTCCTCCACCGGAAAAGGGTAGGTGCGACCCTTAGGAAGTATTGTGCCTGGCGTCAAATTAATAGCACAGCCGTATGCCTTATGCTCTGGAAAAGTGCTAGCCTCCCCCTTACTGAATACCTCACTGAACGACTGGTACTCTGAGGGTATAGAGGAGGAGGTACACAAAATCTTAGTGGGCTGCTGTAGACAAGACTTCTGACAGTAATTGGACCAATATATGATGTCACAGGTTTTCCAGTCCATTCTGGGGTTGTGTGTCTGAAGCCAAGGACACCCCAGAATGACTGCATAATGTGGAGACTGAATGTCTTGAAATTGTAGGGTTTCCACATGGAGAGCTCCTACTCTGAGAGAAAGCGGACAGGTCTCATGTGTAACATGGGATGGTACTAGTGGTCTACCATCAATCGCCTCCACAGCCAATGGAGAGACTCGAGGCACCAAGGGAATATTATGCTGTTTAGTAAATTCGCCATCAATAAAGTAGCCTGCAGCTTCTGAATCAATCAGGGCTGGAGTTGCAACAGAGGAAGCTGCACAAGAGATTGCCACCTGCAGGATGGGCTTATTCTGTTCTGGGTCTGGGGACTGATTTACACCACCTAGGATCTGTCCTCTCAGGGATCCTAGGTGTGTACGTTTCCCGGACATACCAGACAGGCCCTTAGCATATGTCCAGCCTTACAGCAGTACAGGCATAGACCTTCTTTATGATGGAAGGACCATGTCACGTTTTGTTTTGACTCTCAGACACAGAGTTAAGATAAAAACACAACTTTATTGAAAAGTTTAAAGAGAACCCTCGTGGGTTAGGCATACACATATAACAACATTAAATTTGTACACGGCAATAGTGAGTAGTGGTACAGAGAATGTGAGACAGGTCTACCGGCCTTGCCAATACCAGGTAAGGCAACCTAGACTGGCACGAGATGGAATAGGTTCTACCGGCCTTACCAATATACCGGGCAAGGCAGCCTGGAGGCTTGCAACAGAGAGGAAGGAGGCTCTACCGGCCTTGCCAATATACCAGGCAAGGCAGCCTAGAGATTGATACAACGAGGAAGGAGGCTCTACCGGCCTTGTCAATATACCGGGCAAGGCAGCCTTGAGACTGGTACAACGAGAGAGGAGGCTCTACCGGCCTTGCCAATATACCGGGCAAGGCAGCCTTGAGACTGGTACAACGAGAGAGGAGGCTCTACCAGCCTTGCCAATATACCGGGCAAGGCAGCCTCGCTAAACCATGAGACTGCAAGTACTGGTGCACAAACAGTGATGACCTCAGCAACTAGCATATTGTTGGAGTAAACCAGTCTCCTATGCTGGGCACACAGAGGTCTTGCCGGGGCTGTATAGGTGTCAGTAAGCACTCGGTAAATAATAGAGCGAACCAGTACCCACGTACTGGACAGACAAGGATCACTGGTGCTATATGGAATGCAGCAAGCAACTGGCTATGCGTGGAGCGAACCAGTACCCGCGTACTGGATTACACAAGACTCTCCCGGTGCTATACGGAATGCAGCAAGCCACCGGTATACTAGGAGCGAACCAGTACCCGCGTACTGGGTTACACAATACCCTACCGGTGCTGTATGGAACGCAGCAAGCAACAGGTTATACATGGAGCGAACCAGTACCCACGTACTGGATTACACAATACTGTACAGGTGCTGATGGGATGCAGCAAGCCACCGGTTATACATGGAGCCAACCAGTACCCTCGTACTGGGTTACACAATACTCTACCGGTGCTGTATGGAACGCAGCAAGCAACCGGTTATACAAGGAGCGAACCAGTACCCGCGAACTGGGTTACACAATCTCTAACGGTGCTGTATGGAACTCAGCAAGCAGCCGGTTATACATGGAGCGGACCCGTACCCGCGTACTGGGTTACACAATACTCTACCGGTGCTGTATGGAACTCAGCAAGCAACCGGCTATACATGGAGCGAACCAGCACCCGCGTACTGGGTTACACAATTTCTACCGGTGCTGTATGGAACGCAGCAAGCAACCGGTTATACGTGGAGCGAACCAGTACCCGCGTACTGGATACAAACGAATGAGAGATGAAAATGTTGCCAAAGGCGATAAGAAGGAGGAAGCACTCTGCAGGCGATCCAGGAGCAGGAACACAGCCGGTACAGGACAGGAAACAGGAACAGCAACCGCAGCCAACCGGACCAGGAATGGCAGCAGGAACAACAGCCCAAACCAGATCAGGAACGGAAGCAGGAACCGAGGAAGCTGTCAGGCAGTAACTCAGGCGATCACTGGAGAGCAGTAGTGTAGTAACGGCCCAGGAAGCTCAGGAACACAGTGCAGGTGCATAGAGACACCACGAAAGGGCAACCAAAGGGTGCCCAAACCCAATCTAAATAGGCAATACTGGGCGGGCTGAAGACAGGCAGCCAATGGAGAGCCCATTCAGGTAACTGACAGGAAAAGGCGGCAATCATGGGCACCGTGATAGACCGCTCCTCCCTGGACAAACGTGAGAAAACCGACTTGCATAGGTTCGGCCCTACCAACCTCAACACTAGGTGGCTTGGGAGGTATAGGAGGCAAGGGTGGGAACTCCCAGTTAGTTACCCTTCACTTGTGGTTCTTGAATGAGAATCTTTCTCTAATTCGGTTATCAATCAGTATAGCAAAGGAGATAAACAGATCTAGATCCTCTGGCAGCTCACGGGCTGCTGTTTCATCTTTAATGGGAGAAGGCTGCCACCAGAGACTCGTTGTTCCAGCCTACCTCTGCCGTTAGTGTACGAAATTCAATGACCAGAGGCCCATATTTATAAAAGCAATGTAGAGGTATTCTGGAGTAAAGCAACTGTACCAGAGGGGACAATCAAAAACTCCTGTTAAATTAAATTGGGCTTTTAACCCCTTGAATGCAAGCAACGCATTGGAGACCTCTCTAGCATTCAATGGGTTAAAAAGCTCTATTCATGTGCATGGGAATTTAGGAATTTGTATTTGTCCCCTATGGTGCAGTTGGCTTATACCAGAATTACTCTAGTTTGCTTTTATAAATATTCCTTAAAAGTGGTTACATGCCCACTTATGTTCCATGTATGATTGTAGTAGTTATGGACCATGCGGTCCTAAATTTAATGTGTTGTTCTTATATTTGCTGTAATCTCTATTTCCTAAATAAAGCTTTGGAAATTAAAAAAAAAGGATTACATGCATTGAGCCATTTCAAGCATATTTTATATTTTTGGGCCACAGAAGTCCCTGAAGACTGCCCTGCAATAAAAAGGAATACTGTATATAGTGAAGTGTATGCAGTAAAACTGCAGCTACAACTCCTTGCAATGTACCAGCAATCACTCTAGCATCCAAGGGGATCCAAAGGTATGACAGATATTATTCTCTGTATCATTCCATTAACACCATTTACTGCTGGGCCTGTGGATTTGTTCCACCAGAGAACATTGTTTGTCCCTCCAGCAGCACACACTTTCTTGATTGCATATTTTAAGAAAGAGCCTTGGGGAAGAGTTATAGAAATCTCATCTGGATTTTTCGAAAACAATATAGCAAAAGCGACAGTTTTTTTTTTAGAGAGGATACAACAAAAGCCCTCTATATTTTTGATTGGGGAGGGTGGATACAATACCCATGGCAGGCCAGGTGCAGACACTTAATTCCTGCAGTCTATAAGTCAATTTATGCCATAATTCCATCAAATGGACCTTCTCCTTGTAATAATAAGAGCCAGCTGCTTGCTGATAATAATAGGGATAAAATCAAGTACTGCTGAGATTATGTTTTCCAGACCACTGGTAGTGTCCTGTGTGAATACTGAGATTAAAGAAAGAAAACCAGTACAATTGTGGAGCAAACCAACTGCAACAGAGGAAACAACTAAAATTCCATAAAATCCCATTAATGTAAATGAACTATTTAAACCCTTGAATGCTAGAGCGGTCATAAAATACAATGGGGGAGATTCACTAAGGCATGATAAAGAGGTGATAACACGGAGATAAGTTGTCCAGTGATATCACGTCTCCATTTCCTACATTATTATATGGAGTCAATTCACTAAGATTTCTCCAACTTTGGAGATCGTAGTGCATAGGCTCCATAGAATAACATAGGAACTGTGACCTAGACAGACCAAATTGTACAGAATACATATACATTTTTTTTGACTTCTGTATAAAGGTCTCCTACCTAAGGAAGCCCTTCTGTTAAATAAATTAAAGCTGTGCAATGTGTTGGACAACCCTATAGCACTCAACCAATTAAGAGCAACGTATTTCTGTAGTTACAGCTATCTTTTAAAGGGTGATAATACTCTTCAGTGGAGACAGCTAACTTCTTAAATGCCAAGGAAGTCTCCCAAACATGTTTTTCACGCAAGGTGCTGTGAAACTTTCTGGCACCAAAAGGGTTAGGACCTTAGCAATCTATGATTTAGTGAATAAATTTAGCAACAGGTCTTAGGAGAAGTCAGTTGTGGCTTAACTACATGCAAGACACTCAGGTCAAGCCCTAAGCTTTTCTTTACCTTTCAAAAACATTGATTTATAGAAAACACATGTTAAAAGTTGAGTATAGACCAAAATATGCATGTGTGATGCTGGATGATAGCATTAGCATAGTTTACAAAAAATTGGCATGCTCAGAAATAAGAAGGCCAGGAATAGTTCTAACCCTTTGAGTGCCAGATGAATGTCCAGTGTATTGCTTCCTAATAGGGAGATGTAATAATGTGATTCCATGCTATTACATGCACTGAAACTAATTCCTTAGTTCTACCCTTGCATGTTACCAATATAACACCAGCTACATGAAGTAAAATTCAGTGTGGAAGAGTATGGCTATTGCAGAGTGAAAACTGGTCAGGACCAGGCTGAGATTTTGCTTTTGGTTTGGGAAGGTGGTCAGATACCATAGTGAAATTGAATTGAGCAGTACTGTTGGATAAGGGGGAAAGCACCAGAGACTGCAATTGCACTTTTCTACATTATTACTTTTGCTTTGTGTAATCTGGGTGGTGGCAAATCCAATAAAGTAGTTACTGAATTCATTTGCTGTTGACTGGGGGCATTGTATTGGTTCATGCAATATTTTTATTGTGTGGGATGGGGGGTTGTAGATATTTTTAATAACTTTCCAAAGTTAGCTGGATTTGGTATGTTACTGTTCAAGTTGTCAGTAAAATATTGATATTTGGCTATTTTTGTTTTATTTTGCAGGTATTCTGCAATGTATTGTTGACAATTTGAACATAAACAGAGCTTGCATGTTTAAATGTTGTCCATAAAGCATATCTAAAATGGTGTAACCCGAGGGGGTCTACTGAAACACAGATTAGATGGGCCCCCCTTACTCTAACCTTCCTGCAAGAACTTTGTGTAAAGATAGCCAACTGCAGAGATAAGGTCAGGTATTAAGTTTACTCTTTACCAGTGTCAACTGCTTAGGTTGTTTAGGAACATTTGGAGATTAAGGTTCCTCAAAGATCTAGTAACAATTACTTTGGGAAAGTATTTGATTTGGCTTTATTTTGCTATTACAATACACTAAAAACATTTGCTAATACACCCGTTTCTTGGATGAAAGGATTCAGTCCAGCAGAGTATGGTTAGATGTTTTTTTATTTATAAAGATGAGAATATTATTTAAGTTCTATGTCTTAAACAAGTAACAACAATCTGTCATTATTGGGGTCCAGCCAATTAACAATAAAGTCTCCAAGAACAGTTTGCTTTTCTTGCTTTGTATGACAGTCTCATAGAGGAGGTGGGCTATGTCTAGGAGGAATTGTGTCAGGGTATTAAGTAGTCCGTAGATCATAGCAACTGAGATTGGTTTTGAAAAGAGTAGTACAATTTTGGCAGCTATGTATTCATATGATGTGGTAGAGGTATATGAGTAATTTTAAAGAGTATAGTTTATAGACTCATGTGTGCATGTTATAATGCCCCCTCCTTGCTTTGCTCAGTCTTTCCTTAAACATGAGTATCATTGAATGGCAATGGCAGTATTTGGTATTTTACAGCTCAGCTAGGATTTGGTAAGGATAAGAATTTTCAATTTATAAACATAACACTATGATTTCATCCATTTTGGGTAATATACTGTATATGCTTAATGCACAAAAGAAAGTTGTTTTAAAAAGTTGAAGTTGCCTTTTGTTTCAGATTGAGGGCCAGGGTTAGATTCTACACCATTTGTCAGGGCAAGGAATAAAATGCATAAAAATGTTGTGCGTTGCTTTTGTTGAGCATATAGTGGAAGTGTGCATTGAATACTGTGACTAGGTGAGGATGTTTTTATCACTCTTCACCAGCACTGAGAGGGTTGTGGACATATATGCAGAAGTCCATAGTGGATAAGTATATTATGGTGTACGTCAGGACTATGATTGTGGGGCTAAAGAAGAAACTGTTAAAAGTGGAAGGGTTAAAACAAATAGCATTAGTATATTCATAGTGGTATCAGAGGGGGATGAAACAAGAACACAGAGAATGGGTGATATTGATTAATTTATTTCCTCCCTCTATTCTTTCTCCTATATTCACTCCCTCCCTCTTTTTTATTTGCCTGCTGTCTTTAGTTGGCTGTGCTGCTGCTGTCCTTCTCAGCTACAGCTTCACTATCTGTATTCATTTTAGACAGGTTAAAATTCCCTTCTAGAATTTATTGACTAGGTGAAGTCTGTTACAAATGTTTTTTCATAGGGAATGCCCTGATTGCAATCAGGTGTGGCACCATAAAACATCTGATAGTAAACACTCATAATGAGACAAATGATATAAATGGGGAGACAGTGAGTAGTAAACACCACAAAGGTTTACAATAGAAGATAGTGGGAAAGCAGGGTTTTACGAGCAGTAGGTACATACCTCAAAAGGTTAAAACAGAAGTTGGAGGTAGAAACAGGAGCTGTATGTACATATCACAAAGGGTTAGAACAGAATATGAAGGTAGAAATAGGATTTTAGGCAAAGTGAGTACATACCACAATGGTTTAAAGCAAAACATGGAGGTAGAAGCAGGATTTTAGAAGCAATGATAACTTGCCACAAAGGGTTACAGGACAATATGGAGGCAGAAGCAGGATTTTTAGGTGCAGCGAGTACATAACACAAAGGTTTACAGGACAATGTGGAGGTATAAAAAAGATTTTAGGAGCAGTGAGTACATCCTGTATGACGAAGGGTTACAGGACAAGTTGGAGGTAGGAGCAGGATTTTAGGAGCCGTGAGTACATACCACAAAGAACTACAAATATTTGTTCCAAGCAAAATTGGTATATTTCAGTTATTTCATATTTATGACATCTCATCTTGGTTACAGCATATTTAAAGGTACCAATACAAAGACCAACATCTTAAATATATTATATTATATATTTATAAATGTCAGACCTCATAGTGGGGCATCAGGACCCCTCTGATGACCCTCCCTAAGCTACTGATCTCTCAGCCAGTTCGGCTGGGAGATCAATAGAGGCAACACAAGGGAGCAACAGAGCTCAGCTGCTTCTTTTATATTTGGAGTACTGTCATAGGAGTGGGTAGGATACCTTACCCCTATTTCAACTCTATTCTGCAGCATAGATAAAAACAGAATGGCAGCTTTACAGAAATACCAGGGTTAGGATGAGGCAATGTTAGCACAAAGTAGTAGATAATAAACAATGTAAAATGGCAGGTTGGTAAGACTAGTATTACAGCTAGGTTATTTTTGGTTTTAGAGGATGAAGACAGAAGAAGGCACAGTAAATTTATTCATTCTGACTGTGCATAGCTTCCCCATCTAGTCAGGCAAAGAGTCTACCTGGGTACTGTTGACCGCAGCTGTCACCTAAAACTAAACATATTTCAATATGGCTGCCAGCCAAAAGCACAAAACATGCCAAAAACTAAACATAAAAATGGTCTGCCTAGTATCAAAACAATAGCACCCTCGAAACAAACTGTTTACTTTAAACCTACAGTTATAATACAACATTAGCAAAGTCTATTTTGGTGTGTGTGCATGATAATCAGTGACAAAACTCAGGTCTCTTCTTCGACTAAAGATTTCAAATCAAAATTAGAAAGGAATTTTGCTTTTTTGCTCCCTGGGTGACTCTTGGGTTCAGAAAGAGTTTAGCTACAGTTATGATTGAATATTGGTTTGTGGAGCCAAAATTTTCATTTCTGTGTAAAAATTCGAAACTCAGAAAAACTGACATACTAATGTTAACAGGAAAAATTCTGGTGCAAACCAGTTGTACCATAAGGGACACAAATATTTAAAAAAAATCTTATATGTTTTAAGAGATAGTAATGTGTCCAATTTTCTTGATTCTTTTACTTTTTTATTAAGTGATTAACATCAGACATACTCTATAAACCATTACAATTCACAAAGAAACTGTACTTAAAAATGTCCCCTTCCACCCAGTTCACGGATGTCAGTTTGTTCATTCAACATCCACAGAGCTCTGTTAGTTGTTGAAACCCCATTTGGGGTTCAAACGGAGGGAGATATTTGCCTTAACACTTTCAATGAAGACTTGGGGAGTGGATAAATACACCACCATACTGTAGCTATACTGGTATAAGTTTCCAACTCCAGTAGAGTAAATGAATGTCCTGAAATGCAAGAACGTTCCTTTACTCACCTCTCCTTTTAGCTATATGTGTTAATGTAGAATTTCTGTATTTGTAGCATAGCAGATTGGATTTAGAATCAACAATAAAAAGATAAGAAAACTGCATACCTGGAGAATAAAAAGCTTTACGAGGTGCCTCTCCAGGAGAGGGAGGAATTCTCACATAACTGCGCACACAGCAATTTTTTAAGTAAACCAATAAAACTGGCAAATTACTAGCTTCCTTAGGGAAACAACATAAATGTGCCATAATCAGTAGCATTAAGTCAGCAGGGGACAGGTAAATATAACTACTGAAATAGTCAATTAGGAATTTCTAATTCCTAGAGAGAATTATTGGATGCCCCAATTACAAGAGAAGAAATTGAACTAGTCATCAAAAGAATTACTGGCAGAATATTATAATATTCTTAATTCCATGACGGTCATAGCACATCATGGGTCCTTAAATCAAAACAACCCATGATGTGCTATGACCGTTAAGGGTCGTTAAGGGGTTAAAGATTGTATTGCTTCCACTCTTATCTCCCTGTATAGGGAAATTTTGCACACTAACACTATCCCCCTTATTGCAGAAATCGTTGTGCTACCCAAAACAGGTAAAGATCATCAACTGCTATGCTCCTATCACCTTATTTCTCTTCTAAGTACAGATTTCAAAATTAGCTCCAAAATTATGGCCAGTAGACTTAAAACTAGGGGTGGATGAAAGGTTCCTGTGAAAAAAAATCCATGAAAACCACGTGGTTGTCCTCTTTTTGGTGGGAAAATCCACTTCAAAAACAGCCTTTAAAATCTTTGACACTTTCCCTCATTGCCAAAGAATCTTACAAACTTTTCGCCAACTTACTTACATGTACTTCACGTTTTCACACAAAAAATGTGACTTTCCAGGAATTGAAACACTATACAAGCAGCTAGAGAGAAAGTGGGTGCTAGGCTGTTTTGTTGTGAGTTATTTAAAGAAATTGAGGCAGAAGAGGCTCATAGTGACTTCTATCACTATGAGCCCTTGGAATACAAATAAAAGGAGGAGCTGAAAGGACTTTTATGTTTCCAGTGAATCTGAGGAGGAGGAGGGAGGGTCCACAACCAGCACTGAAGGGTCTGGATGCCCTGATTCCCCAGACCCAATGATGGCCCTACATCACCCCTAGGTATCTTGGGGAAAACAGTGTCACAGGAGGAGGAGAAAGAAGTGTGTAACAGTATAAGCAGGACATGTAAGCTACCTGTGCCTGCTGCTAGTCCTGCCAGTGTGTCTTGTGATTCTCAAGAGAATGGGATGAGATGATGGCAAGTGTGACAGCAGAGGACCTTAAGTTAAACTTGCCATCTCCAAGCAGTTCCACTACTACTACTAAGATTCAGCAGCTAGAGACTCATAGTGTTGGGAGTGAGGGAGTGGGAGATAGTGATGAAGACTCAGAGACTGAAGCTAATGTGGTTACTGTTAGTGATAGTGAAGCAGCTGGTGGGACTTGCGTGACCACACTACATCCTCCTCATGATGCTGAGGTGGAAGGAGTAATGATGTGGAGAGCCAGACTAGCGGTCAAGGGAGCTCAAAACATCCCCCTGACCCTATGATTCCCCTTCCCCTGGCATTTTCCCTCTGGGACATGATACTAAGGAAGGTAGAACTGTCAGCTAGCAGCAGTAATACCACCCTGAGAACAGATCAGCTGCTTGTACCTGCTGCTAGTGCCAGTCTGCTTTCTCTCCTCAAGAGATAGAAAGTGTGACCATATAAGACCCTCTGTCACATTTGTCATCACCTCCAACCAGTGAAACTCTAACAGAGCATCAGCAGCACCAAGGAGGAACTGATGGTGGTGATAATAATGAGGGTGATGGTGGAGCAGCTGGGGTGGAAGAGACATGGCCTTTTTAGCCCAAACCTAGAAGGAATGGGAGACAAAGATACAAATGGGGATGGGCATCATCACCACCACCACCACCACCAGCAGTGAGACTGGAGAATTGAGTTTGCTGCTGCTGTAATTCCTGCTGCTGCTGCTGAGTTGCAAGGGCAACAGGATGATGAGGAGAAGGCTAGTGTACCACAGACCTCCATGGTCACAGTGGGAGTGGGATCCAGCAGTAGTGATGTGGGACTAGGACAGGTTCTACTTGCCAGCAGCGAAAATCCTGGTCCTAGTTGCAGTGCTGATTCTGAGGCAGCAGCAGTGACAACAGAAACATCATCCTCTGCCCCAGACAGTGAAGGGGAATGTGGAGGAGAAGAAGAAAGAGGCCATTATTCTCCACCTTTCCCTCCCACCTGAATTCCTGGGTGTGGGACTATTATTCTCTTCGATCAGGCACAGTGCTGTCATTAATGACGGTACTGTGCTCAATTTGTGATAAATCAGCGAAAATGGGAAATGAGGGAACAACTGTCCTCAAACATATATGGAACACAGACAACAAAATATTTATATGAAGCATGTTAAAGAAAGGACCAAAATAAAGTCTCTACTGCTTTGCACATCCCATGGTCAGGCACTGGTAAGGGTGAAGAATGAACACCAGAAAAAGGCATACCTTCAAACCCAACCATAATATAGATCAATTTAGAAACTTAGTATCATAGATAAGTAAAGAGAGAGAAAGTGAATAAACACATTCTTCTAATGCAACCAAGTACTTAAAAAAAAGTATCTCACTGGATTTAGCACAATAGACCCCTTCTAAATGTGCAGTATATCCAGTGATGAGACAGAGAGGTCATAATGAGCAAGCCATTATCAGTGAAACATGCTATAACAGATCCAAATAATTGTTTTGTGGCTTAATGGGTTTTTAAGATTTTGAAGCTGCTATGACTTTAACTGGTGGGAAAAATACATATAGAGAGGAGAATTCAAATGAGCTATCTGTAGGCAAAATAATAAATCTGTATTTATGAACTACTTAGGCCAGGAGCTAGACTTCAAGCTTCATGGAAAGAGAAGTGGCATCAGGTCAAAGGAGACTGAACTAGGGTGTCACCTAGTCCTGGAATGGAAACTACATAGCAGGGTATATGCCCACCAATCTCTGAGAGGTGCAGAGCCCTAGGAACAAAGATTCAACACAACCTATGGGATAAGGAAGTGTTAATACCTTTTCCAAATTGGTCTAAAGTTGTAAGTGGAGTGTTACAAGGATCAGTCTTGGGCCCAAAGCGTTTTAATTTGTTTATTAATGATCTAGAAGTGGTTATTCAAAGTAATGTCTGAATCTTTGCAGATGAGACTTAACATGTGTAAGGAAATACATACAGGACAGGAGGTGTTTTCACTGCAGAAAGATTTGGATAAACTGAGTTAATGGTTGGAAAAGTGGCCAATGAGGTTTAATATAGATAAGTGTAAGGTTATACATATGGGCTGCAGAAATAAACACATTACCTATACACTAAACGGGAAACTACTTTGGGAATCCTCATTAGAGAAAGATACTGAGAGACATCAGACTTCACAGCAGTATGTAGTATCACTCAGGTTCTGCAAGAGGCAATAGGTGTGCAGATGCACGAGATGTGAAAATTATTGTACGTCTATATAAATCCTTGGTTAGGCCTCACCTGGGATATGGAGAACAGTTTGGGGCACCATGTCTTAAATGATACATTATTTAACTGGAAAAAATGCAGTGACATGCAAAAAAACTGATAAAGGGATTGGATGATATGAGTTACAGAGAGAGACTAAGTAAACTGGGTTTATTTACGTTAGAAAAGAGATGTGTAAGGGGTGATTTGATTACCATTTACAAATATATTGTGGAAAATACAAACAACTCTCTAAGTAATTATTTACTCAAGGAGCTGAGCAAAAAAACTAGAGGTCATCAATTAAGACTAGACAGAAGTCGTGGTCTACTAATACAAAGGCACTGATTAGTGACAGTAACGTCAGTAAAGTTATGGAATTCTTTGCTTCAGAATGCTAGCAGGTCCTGTAGTTGCTTTAAAAAATAATGGATAATTTTCTAGCTCAGAACAATATTAACAGATAGAATGTTGATCCAGGGTATATCCAACTCTCATTTGGAACAAGGAAGGATTTTTTTTTATCTATTTGTGGTTTAATTGGAAATGTTTTCAGTGTTTTGTTTTTTTTGCCTTCCTCTGGATTAGTGATATAGCAAAGGCTGAACTTGATGGACGTATGCCTGTTTTCCGGCTTTGACAATTATGTATGTAACTACACTAGAGGAAACAATTCGTAATTAGGGAATGGAGGTCTTGAGCTATAAGGAATGACTTGACAAACTTAGTTTATAGGAGAGGTCAGTACAAGGATCTGTCTGGTAAGCTATTCATTCCAAGGCCTGATCAAATAACCTGGGGCCAACTCTTGAGATTAGAGGAAAGAAGGTTTCAAGTTCAGCAGAGAGATGTTTTTTTTTATAGTAAGGTCTGTTAAATTATGGAATTACTTGCCCAAGGATGTGGTTATTGCAGATACAATGGACACTTTTAAGAGAAGATTAGATACATTTCTTTCAAACGCAATCATACAGGGTTATTCTAAGGGGTGGGTGAAAAAGTCCCGTTGTGTTGCCACAAAAAAATCCATGAAAACCACTTTGTTGTCCAGTTTATCATGGGAAAATCTGCTTTAAAAACAATAATTAAAATAGTTGCATTTTTTCGCCTATTGGCAAAAATTCGTCACCATTTTTTCAATGGCTAGAAAGTTTCCGCCTATTGATTTACGTGTTTTTCGCTATAAAAACATGATGTATTCCAGGAAGTGAAACACAATAGTAGCAGCTATAGAGTGAGGTAGATGTGCTATGCTGTTCTGCTCTCATCTTGAGGCAAAATTGAGGCAGGAGAGGCTTATAGTGACTGCTATCAGTATGAGAGGAACTGGAAGGACCCATATTTGTCCATTGAGTCTGAGGAGGAAGTGACCTCTATAGAACCAATGCTGGCCAGTCCCCCTAAATCAACCCTTGGGATCTTGGGTAAATGAATCTCAAGGGAGGAATAAGAGGGTAGTAATGAAAGTAGGACAGTTCAGCTGCCTGTGTCTACTGATAGATATGCTGCCCCTGCTGCCACCATTGCTGTGCCTGATGCCATATGTGTTGCCCCTGCTGTCACCATTGCTGTGTCTTGCTGTCAGACGTGCTGCCCCTGCTACCAGTGCTGTCCCTGCTGCCACCAGTAATGTGCCTGCTGTCAGATGTGCTGCTCCTGCTGCCACCAGTGCTGTACCTGCTGCAAGTGCTGTCCCTGCTGCCACCAGTACAGTGCCTGCTGTCATATGTGCTGCCCCCACTGCCATCAGTGCTGTGCCTGCTGTCAGACGTGCTGCCCCTACTGCCTCCAGTGCTTCTTGCAATTCTCAGGAGGGGGGGAGGAGAACATGATTCCAAGTGTGACAGCAGAGCACCCTAAGTCACACTTACCATCCCCAAACAGTCCCACCAGTGATAGTACTACTACTAAGAAGGACCAGCAACTTATTAGTGTTAAGAGTGAATGAGAGGGTATTCATATTACAAGTGACTGTGAGGAGGAAGACTCAGGGGCTGAAATTGATGTGGATGGTGTCAGTAGTAATAATAGTAATGGTGAAGCAGCTGGTGGGAATAGCATTAGGAAAGTGGTAGGGGAAGTAATGCAGAGCATTCAGACTAGCGGTAAAGGGAGCGCACACCATTCCCCTTACCATGGGTGTCCCCTTCCCCCCTCGGCATTGTCCAGGTGGAACATGATCCTGAAGAAAGCAGAATTGTTACCTAGCAACAATAATACTACCACCACCAGGAGCCTGCTGCTTGCGCTTCCAGCCTGACTTCTTCAGGTCAACAAGAAATTGTAAGTGTGACATTAGGGGACCCTCTGTTACATTTCTCATCACCTCCTCCAACCATCAGTATGATGTCAGTAATACAGTAGCAGCACAGAGGGACTAGTGGTGGTGTTAGTGGTGGAGAAAGTGGGGTGGAAGAGTCATTGATGGCCTTTTTAGCCCAAACTGAGAAGGAATTGGAGACAGAGATGGGGATGGCCATCACCACCAACACCAGTGAGCTTTTGGAATTTGTGGAAATTGCAGCTACTCTAATTCCTGCTGCTGCTGAGTTGCAATGGCAGCAGGATGCTAAGGAGCAGGCTAGTGTGCCACAGACCATCGATGACACAGTGGGAATGGAGTCAAGAGCACCAGCATTACTTCTGGTCCTAGTTTCAGTGCTGATTCTGAGGCAGTAGCAGGAACAGCTGCAACATCATACTCTGCCCCAGACAGTTGTAAGAAATTCTACCTAGCCCCTCTTACTAAGGGTACAATTGTTCTTTTGGGCGGTAATGACGAAGATCATACACAGATAAGGGATAATATTGAAAATGTTTGTATTATGTGCAAAATCAAAATACTGTTACAGTTTGGGTGGTATATACATGAACTGAACAATATCATAGATTATAAGTATGGAAAAGATGGAATTGAATTGGATACCAGTAAATTATATGATGAAAATCTCCTCACACCCTCCAGCACAAATCTTGGTTTCTGGTGTCTTATCTGCTGGGCTCACATCTGGACAGGAATCAGGACTTCTGTGCTCAGGCTGCTCTCATTCTGTTCTCCTCTGCTCTCATGTCCTCTGCTCCTGAAGTTCTCCTCAAGGTCTAATCCACCCCCCAAAAATACTGCTCCTTTATACCATTTTCACATCACTTAGGTCTGGTGTAAACTGGTTAGCTCAACTGACTTTTCTCACCACACCCACTTGCCATTTCATGGTGGCCTCAGAGATATTACTGATGGGGGAAGGCTCCAGAAACAGGTGTATCAGAAGCATTTGTTCCTCTATCTGAAATCTTTGTTTAGTTGACAGAGAAAGTTTTTACATCTGTCCTCCTTCCTTTCTTATATGACCAAGAGAGAGCTTCCTTTGAGTCATCAAATGGCTAAATAAGGAATGCATCCTGTCAAGCCACTTGAAACAACCTTTATTTGTGTAATTGTGTGACCCCCTGCTGTTTGGGACAGCTGAAATTGCACTGGATTCTTAATTAAAGAAACTTATTTCTAATTGTGTATTCCTAAGCCATAATACAGACATTTAACCATACACATGTGTACATACACACACATACACATATATATATATATATATATATATATATACATACACACATATACATATATATATATATATATATATATATATATATATATATATACATACACACATATACATATATATATATATATATATATATATATATATATATATACACACATACATACACATAATAAATTGTATATAATGTCCATATCCATAGAGATAAAGGAGTTGCAATGGCAGCAGGATGCTAAGGAGCAGGCTAGTGTGCCACAGACCATCGAGGACACAGTGGGAATGGAGTCAAGAGCACCAGCATTACTTCTGGTCCTAGTTTCAGTACTGATTCTGAGGCAGTAGCAGGAACAGCTGCAACATCATACTCTGCCCCAGACAGTGAATGGGAATGTTGAGGACAAGAAGAAAGAGGCCATTCTTCTCCACCTTTTTCCTCCCTCCTGAAGTCATGGATGTGGGGCTATTTTTCTCTTGGGGCAGGCACAGCACAGTCATCAACAACTTCATTGTGCACAATTTGTGATTCAGTGAGAAGGGGAAAGGAGGGAACCGGGTTTGGCACAAGCTCTCTTATATCATACACGAAATGCAGGCACCATGAATGACATTTATGTCAAACATATTAAAGCCAAACACCCACCACAGAAATCAAGCACCACTGTGGCTGTACCCCATGACTCTCCCGAAAGGCAACAAGAGGTGAGGCGGAGATCAAAGAGGAGCAAGAATAGAGCAACCCAGGCAGAGACTGGAAGTTTGATTATGAGTGAAACAACTAGCTCGCCATCAGTTTCTTGCTCTAGGGCAACTACATCCCCTGCTGATACACCTCATACATTGTTATCTCGCCCACCAAATGATAGCCACTGTAGATGTTAGGATGTGGCAGTTCATGTCCACGCATTGCACACAGTGTGGTGCACTGAGCACACATGGCAGGGTAGGGTAGTGAGGAGAATTGCAAGCTGCATCTGAGGAGATTCCATCCCACAGAATATGCTAAGATGGTGGCAGGGAGGGTTTATTGTTACAATTACACTGTCAGCAAGTTGTCATGTATCCTTAGCGGGGTGTGGACAAGGGGCATAGTGACAGCAGCAGTACTTTGTTTCAGTTGTCATGGTGTTTGGTAGAATTGTGCACTGCAAAAATTTTCGGTAAAATTTGATTTTGGACAAATTTATTTTTTTCCCATTCAGACCGGACCTGTTCGACTCGGACGAAATTAGGGAATAGTCCGATTATTCGGCTGTATTTAAAAAAAAATTAAATATTCAATAAAAAATTAAACAAATAAAAATAAAAAAACACATTAAACTAAATTAATAATAATATTAAATCTCTAATGAGACAGGAAGGGGTATTTTATAAACCCCTACACACTTATATATGTATATGTCACATCAAATTAAAGCCCTTCCTGTCCTTTAAAAAATAGTATATAATATGTGTTTGTGCAATAAATGAGAAAGAGAGAAATTATGGTTGAACACACACATGCCAAAATTGCTTGTGTCCTTATGTGGTTAATATCAGCACTTTGCATGAACTGTAAAGTGCCTGTTTTACCAGATCTATTTTTAATAGCATGTAGCAACATTGTAATAGTTTCAGGAGGGAAAGCGTCTACCGAATTGCCGAAATTTACACCGAAATTTCAGACTAGGTCCATTTCAGATTCTGATTTATTTTTTTGTGGGTGAACCTTGGCTTTCGGAAAGGTCCAAATGATGCAGAATACACCTTATTTGTCCGATTCCAAAATTAGTCGAACCGAATCGCAGTCTAGTGTTTGGATAAAGTTGTGCCAGGGGTTATTTAGCACACACACTGTGCACATTGCAGTTGCTGATGAGAGTCAGCAAAATTTCTATTCTAGTAACAACATACCCATGATTTTGGAGGAGCAGGTAGAGAAAAATTATTAGCCAACTTCTTCTTTTCTCCACATTTACCTGAAGTGGTGGGGGCTAGTTACGGTGCTGATACTGCCGTGAACAGCAGTCACAAACTCCACATCTACACCAGGGCATTTGACAATGGCCACTGGCCACTGGCCAACACAACATGACCTACTGGCAATAGGCCAGTAGGGCATTTTTTTAAAACAGGGCTTGTGCTTTAAAAAAATAAATAAATATAGGCCTACAAAAAATAAACCGTTTTTTGGGGGCTTCTTTCTATCAACAAGACTAAGTCCTATAAATCAATGTTTCCTTAGGGCTTGTGCCAAACAAGTCTAAGTCCTACAAATCAATGATTCCTTAGGGCTTGTGCCAAACAAGTCTAAGTCCTACAAATCAATGTTTACTCAGGGCTTGGGCCTATAATAAGTTTAAGTGGGAGATGTTCAAAAAGTCATCATGATAAAAAAATTGACAGATAATGAGTTGGTGGTAAAAGAAGGACAATATTTTCAGAAGTAAATTTGTTACATTTGAAAATGTGTCGTAAAGGGATAGAGGGATGCCCTTTATGGTTTGAGAGATCATCGCTCCTAAAGTTGCCCTCCCCCTTCCCCATAGTCAGCGTTGTAGCTGACTGAAGGGAAATCCGGTCATAGATCATCAGGCAGCTCTGCAGCAGTGTCGCAATCGCTTTAATAAAAAAAAAAATTCACTAAAACGGTCTTCTACGTGTGCTTGCAAACCAAGCACATGTAGAAGACCATTTCAGTGAAAGTTTTCTATTTTATTAACGTGATCGCAGCTGTGCTGCAGAGCCGCCTGAAAGTCGTATAACTGGCTTCCCTACAGTCAGCTAGAACGCTGACTATGGGGAAGGGGGAGGGAGAGGGCAACTTCAGGAGCGAACATCTCTCAAACCATAAAGGTTTGAGAGATGACACTGGGGTCAATACATTTATTTTTAATAGGACTTTAATATAGGGATTAGTAATACTTAAGTATTACTATCCCTTTAAGAATTAAAAAGGACGGTAACAAGATCTTGATGATTATTGCCTTTAAAAATTCTGTTGCTAAAAATGTCTGATTTTGTTTTTGAAACAAAAATTTTCAAAGAAACTGCTAACAGTACTTTAATCTGTCTTCTCCAAGTTTAGACCATTTTTATTTGTTTCTGAAAATATCTTACAATATGACGGTAGATTAATCTAAGCCCACTTTTAAGACGGCTTTTTCCCTTTGACGGAGATGGAGGAATTGGATGCAAAAAATGACGGAAACATGTCTGAGAATTGACGGACCATGGCTTAAGAACTTTATTCTGATTACAGATGATCAGTGTACCCCAGTGGCAGCTTACATCAGGGGGGTCCTGTCTCTATCACGTTACATAAAAATGTCTTATTTTGTTTTATTTATTGTTTATTAATGAACTGGCCCCCCAATACCAGTCAACAAACCCCCCAAAAGAAGTTCCCTGTTCAATTGATTCTTTCTCCAGCTTCTACCCACCAAAACAGGCACCCTCCTCAGTCCCCTTTTATACAAAGTCTAATGGGGTATTTTTAATTGTTTATGGATTTATTTTTTATTAAGTGCCCCACAATCCCAGTAAACAACCCCCCCAAAAAAAAATTCTTTGTGCAACTGATTCTTTCCCCACACTCCACCAACACAGACACCCTCTTGCACCTTTTATACTATACCTTTGGGAAGTAAAATAACATTTGCTATGCATTGTGTATAAATTTAATGTTCTCATTGATTTCAATGGAATGAGCTAGGTGAAAAAAGCAGAAAAACGGCACTTTTAATGGGAAATTCTTCAAAGTGGAAGTGCCATTATTCGCAGATTTTGCAAAAATTTTCGCTGATCCCTAGTTATACTGTGATTTGTAGGCAAAAGATCTGGTAAAGACTGACTTATTTGGCAGCAGGAAAGCTATATAATCCTCTTATCTCTGGGTTATGAAGCAAAGGTTGAACTTCATGGACTTGTGTCTATTTTCAACCTAATTTACTATGTTACTATTGGTGCGATGCAAGAAACGTTCACATCGGATAAAGGAATTTTTGTGTGCAGATAGATTTTGAGCATGTTCTAATCCAGGAAGCTAAATACTGAACGCTTCTTGAATTGCGCATAAAAAATCCATTTTATGACAACAGTACACAGACGTAAACATTCATTCGCAATAGCAGTTCCTGCATTAGGCGCATTCGCTATTCCCCTCACACAGATTTGTTAAACTTAGCCACGTCCTCAAAAAAAAAAAATATACGCAGCCGTTCGTTAATCTTAAATTTTCTTGCGCAATTCAAAAAATTCATGCGCAAACCTATTCCCTAGTGGTTTTCACACAGGAAATAGCGATTGCGCACGTTTCCTGCATCACGCCATATGTTATCCTTTAAGCCCCTAGGAGTCAATGCATTTAAATTATAAATACAGTGTTCTTTCAGCTGTAAAAGCTTGTGTTTCGAATATATGAGCACATTAATTTGAAAAGTACATTAATGAAGGAATCAGAACATCAGATACAATAATTGTACAGTTTAACTGAATGTGATGAACTGTTTCATATTATGTCAATTAATTTGAAAAACATGTACAAGGTTGTGTTGGTACTTTGCAAATATCTAAATCTCTAATCTTTGTAAATGGAAAATTAAGCAATATCCTTTTCTCTGAATGTGTTCCAGTTTGGAATTGAAAATCCTATTGTCATGCCATGCGGGTTTGATAGTTTGCACTAATCGGGTTTTATCTCTAGACATCAAGGTGAGTACATGGTTTCAAGCACATTTAAATGTACTCACCTATGTCTGAAAAGTGACGCATATACTGATAATAAGGTCATTCCGTACTCCCATGAAGCGTAAGGATTCATTAAACTTTTTATTTCACAATTTTGGCAGATTCCTAGGAAATATATGTGCGACATCTGGAAGTATGAATCAAAAATTGTACTCCATGGCTTGTATTTGATTCACTGGATTCATTGAGGTCAGTATGAAAGTGAATCGAACCAAGTGTAATAAAGTGAAAGCTATTTTATTTCAACTCACAAATCAATCCTATGATGATTTCCAAGATGACGTGTTCCTGAATATCCTGAAATGTATTTATCATATAAATTAAAGTGCAGTGAACCCAGCCCTATGTACTTACTGGCCCCACTGTGCTGAGCGCTTCCCCAAAAGTTTTAAGTGCATACTGATTTCTGACCAGACCTGGCTATCAAAGCTGCCAAGGAGTGGTCCAGAGCTGACCAGAATGAGGATGCAGGACAACTGAAAAAAGAAGCACGAAAGCAAGTGAAACAGGCATAAGCTTAGCTGTGTTTTGGCTGGCTGACAGGTGTGGGTGGCATTACTCTCACCAGACAGTCCATACACAGTATGACATTGAGTCCATCGCAGCTGTATAGTGCCACTCTTAACAAACGGCTCGTGTACTGGCACTGCAGCATGGCAAAATCAGGGCATGCTTGGATAGATCTTAAAAGGCAGGCTGGCAACTGAGCTGAGCTACAACAGGTGGCCTTTTAAAATGGTGTGTTAAATATGATACTTGTGATACATTCAATATGTGTGTATCACAGTGCCTGTGATTCATGTCACTCTTCCCTGTGGTTCACACTGATTTGTTAAGCCAGTTTGGCCCGCCCCTGGTGACCTTCTTATGCCTGGCCCAGACACCTGTCAGATGCCCTTTCGTGGTGTTTCTGAGCCAGTAGTACTGTTGCTGTGTTCCTGTGTTCTGGATTCCTGTGTACCGAATCGGCTTGTCCTGACTATTCTCCAGTGTTCCTGTTTGTGTATGATCCGGTCCGTCTGACTACCACCCTTGGATCCTGACCCGGTTTGGCTGACGTTCCTGCTTGTGTTTGACCCGGCTTGTATGACTACCTCCTACGGGCTCCGACCCGGCCTGGCTGACTTCCTGCTCCGAAGATCGACTTCCAGCTTGTTCCAGTGACCTGCGTTCCAGTTGTCGCCGCCGCGACATTATCTGCGGTTCCAGTCTTTGTGTGACTACCTTGCCTGGTGTTACCCCGATCAGGGCAGTATATCTACCCGTGCAGAGCTGTGTGTGTGTTTCAGTACGCCTCCCTCATACTGCAGAGCCTTGCTGTTCGCTGAAAGCCTTGAGTAAACGTGCCTTTTAACCCTAGCAGTGCTGCCTTGGTCTCACTCTCTCTTCTCCAGTACGAGCCTCGTTCTCGGTGATACTCCTGCTGAGTTGGCTGCTCACCGTCGGCAACTCTATGCTTCCTTTGCAGAGTATTCACGTCTGTTGGGCCTGTTGGGCGCCTAAGGCTCTTCCTCATTGTATTGCTGGGCGATATCCGTTATACAGAGTGGTGGCAGGCAAAGGCTTCAGCGCTAGCAAATCCGGTAACAACGCCCGTGGGGCTATTGGCTCTGCACGTCCAATTCCAGTATCCGGTTAAGTCTGAGGAGGCTTAGCAGCTCTTGCATTGCAGGCCGGTTCCAGTTACGCCCGTGGGGGCTATTTTCACTTGCACTAGCAGAAGCAGTTCCAGTAGGTACGCCCGAGGGGGCTAGTTGGATTCCTGTTCTGCTTTTTACTGAACACCTTGGCGAGGCAGTCCTATATCCAGTATATGGTGAATTTTGTCTCCAGCACAGCCTTATAACACCCAGGGCGTGCCAAACATCCACATCTGAGACTGACTGTTATCAAGGACTTAACCGTCTGTGGTTATATCCCATTCTACTGCTTAGTATTTGTACATGTAATACGTTTGTGCATTTACACTTGTACCTATCAGTCTACACTGCTGATGTATTATCAACTGCCACTAGAGGGCGGACCTTTGCATTACCTTACTCTAAATAAATTGTGTTTTTATTTCACATACTGGTCTGAGTGTCTTTAAAACCGTTACAGTACGAAAGGGCCATGACCTCAGACGGTAAGGGTGAAAGTAATACACAGAACATCCATTGGAGAATGGATGTCCATGAGCAGCGCATGGACCAATTGGCACTGGCTCTACAGATGTTACTCGAACGTACAGTACATTTGGACAAGCCTAGTCCTAATCCGGTGGTCACCCCAGTCCTGACACCGGAGAATCCACCTATAGTCCCCTCAGCTAACTCGAGAGGGTTAACGGCAGTGGCGCCGTTACCATTAAGATATGATGGCGAACTCTCCCTTTGCAGGGGATTCATTAATCAACTGGAGATATTTTTGGAATTGGCACCCCAGGCATTTCCTAACGACCGTAGTAAGGTCGGTTTTATGATATCTCTGTTGACGGGCAAGGCTTTGGCATGGGCGAATCCGTTGTGGGAGAATGCCAGACCCTGCACACTGAACTTTAGAGAATTCGTGATGAAGTTCAGACGAGTGTTTGAGGTTCCTGGGAGGGCTGCCTCTGCAGCCAAAAGGCTGATGGAAATTCAGCAGGGCGAACGCACACTGGACGATTATGCTATCGAGTTCCGGACCTTGGCAGCAGAGGTGGGCTGGAACGATGAGGCTTTACTGGCTGCCTTTACCCAGGGTCTTTCCGAACAAATTAAGGATGAGATAGCCGCTCGTGATGTACCCAGCGATCTGGATGAGTACCTCGATTATGTCATGCTAATAGACTCCCGCATCCGAGAGAGACGGTTGGCTAAAAGGGCTAAAGCAAAAAACTATGGCCAGACCAGTTTCCTTAACCCACCCACACCAACCGTTCTTCCTGAACGACCAGCCGATAGTTCTGAACCTATGCAGTTAGGGTTCACTAGGCTCTCTAAGGAAGAGAGATTGTATCGTAGGAGGCAAGGCCTATGCCTATATTGTGGCAAACCAGGGCACCTTTTACACAATTGTCCAGTGAGGCCGGGAAACGAACGCACCTAGGGTACCTTGGGGGACAGGCCCTAGGTGGTGTAGAACAGTCCTTAGATCCTAGCACCACTAAACCCACCATCCAGGTGGTATTCGCTTGGGCGGACAAGGTAATCGAGGTCCTGGCATTGGTGGACTCCGGGGCAGCCGGCTACTTCATGGACCAGTCCTTTGCCGACTTGCAAGGCATTCCTTTATGTAGAAAGGACTCTCCTGTGGCAATTGAGGCCATTGATGGCAGACCCCTGGAGCCTGCATTCATTACGTTTGAGACAATTCCAGTGACAATGACTGTGGGGGCCTGTCACAGGGAGCAGATACGGTTTCAGATTATTCGTTCCCCGCACCATTCAGTTATTTTGGGGTTCCCATGGCTACAGGTACATAATCCTCAATTCGACTGGCAGAGATGTGAGATTAACTCCTGGTCTGAATACTGTAACAAGAATTGTCTCTCTTTACCTGTCAAGATTATGTGTACCTCTCCGGCTGTGCCAACCGAATATGGGCAATTCAGTGACGTATTTAGCAAAGGAGAGGCCAGCGCATTACCTGAGCATAGGCCATATGATTGCGCCATTGATTTGCCTCCGGGTGCGGTGCCCCCCAGGGGACGCACTTACCCACTGTCTTGTGAGGAGAATAAAGCTATGGAGGACTATATTGCTGATGCCCTTGAGAGGGGCATCATTCGTACATCTACGTCCCCGGCGGGTGCCGGATTTTTCTTTGTGAAAAAGAAAAGTGGTGAACTCAGGCCATGCATTGACTATCGAGGACTGAATAAGCTAATGCCTAAGAACGCCTATCCTATTCCACTTATTACAGAATTGTTTGACAGATTAAAGGGCTCTTCGATCTTTACTAAACTTGACTTGCGAGCCGCCTATTTTCTGGTCAGAATTAAAGAAGGTGACGAGTGGAAAACGGCGTTTAATACCAGAACAGGGCATTATGAATATCTGGTGATGCCATTCGGCTTATGCAATGCACCTGCAGTGTTTCAGGAATTTATTAATGATATTTTACGAGACCTGCTCCAGTCCTGTGTGGTCGTTTATCTAGATGATATATTAATTCACTCTGCCAACTTCTCCCAGCATATTAAGGATGTTTCAGAAGTCTTGCTCCGACTTCGTAAGCACAAGCTATTCTGTAAACTAGAAAAGTGCGAATTCCATACATCTCAAGTACCATTCCTGGGGTTCGTAATCTCCAAAAATGGCATTGCCATGGATCAGGAGAAGTTGGCAGCAGTCTTGCAATGGCCTCGTCCTAAAGGGTTAAAGGCCATCCAACGATTCTTAGGTTTTGCTAACTATTATAGGAAGTTCATCCAGAACTTTTCCACGATTGTAAAACCTTTGTCAGATTTGACTCATAAGGGCGCTTCTCCCTCTCAGTGGTCCGAGGCAGCTGAAAACGCGTTTGTTACCCTGAAATCTGCCTTTGCATCTGCTCCAGTGCTGTCCCACCCTAGTCCCTCCCTGCCATTTACTTTGGAGGTTGACGCTTCAGAGGTTGGGGTTGGGGCAGTACTCTCCCAATGTCCTGTGGGAGGTAGCGCCTTGAGGCCTTGCGGCTTTTTTCTCTAAGAAATTGTCTAGTGCTCAGAGCCATTATGAGATTGGCGACAGGGAACTGTTGGACATTATCCTAGCATTGAAGGAGTGGGGTCACCTTTTGGAGGGTACTCAGACTCCGGTACTTATCCTTACTGACCATAAGAATTTAACTTATCTCTCCGAAGCCAAAAGACTGTCCTCTCGACAAGCTAGGTGGGCACTTTTTTTGACTCGATTCAATTTCCTAGTGTCTTACCTTCCTGGCTCTAAGAATATTAAGGCTGATGCGTTGTCTCGTCAGTTCGCTTCTGACACTGAGAGGAAGGAGGAACCTGTACCTATCATTCAGCCAGATCGCATTCTGGCCACTATTCGTACCACCATAACCTCGCCTCTGGGGGAGGAGATATTGGCATCACAATCTAGGGCACCCCCTGAGACCCCAGTAGGGAAGTGTTTCGTGGAAGAGCCATTCCGTGTACATTTGTTGGAAACTTATCATGCTTCTAAAGCAGCTGGGCATATCGGTAGGGACCAACTCGTATGGTCCCTTTCGCAATTATTTTGGTGGCCCACAATGAGAGCCGATTGCGCCGCTTTTACAGCAGCCTGTTCCACCTGTGCCCGTGCCAAGACCCCTAGGCATTGCCCCGTGGGCTTACTCCAACCAGTGCCCAACGGAGACCGTCCTTGGTCTCACATATCCATCGACTTCTTGGGAGAATTACCTGCCTCTAGGGGTTATACGTTTATTCTTATGGTGGTCGATAGATTTTCTAAGATGGCACATTTTGTGCCTCTGGCTGGCCTTCCATTGGCCCAGGAATTGGCTGTAGTCTTTGCCAGAGAGGTGTTTCGCCTGCATGGAGTACCTAGAGTGATTGTCTCCGATCGTGGGAGCCAGTTCGTATCTAGGTTTTGGATGGCATTTTGTGGCCAGATTGGCATCCAATTGTCCTTTTCCTCCGCCTACCATCCCCAGACCAATGGGGCTGTTGAGCGTGCCAATCAGGGACTGGAGCAGTTCCTGCGTTGCTTTGTCACCGATCATCATGATAATTGGGCTGACCTGTTGCCATGGGCAGAGTTTGCCAGAAACTGTGCGGTTAATTCATCGTCCGGGAGCTCTCCATTTCTCGTTAATTATGGGTTCCAACCTTGTCCCCAGACTCATTTCAGGCGCAGCAGATTCCTGCTCTGGACGAGCATTTGGCACAACTTCGTTCCACTTGGGCACAGGTTCAGAGGTCCCTCAATCAGTCTTTTAGGCGTCATCAGCGGCACGCTAATTCCAGACGTCTCCCAGCGGTCTCCTTCCAAGTTGGGGACAGGGTATGGCTGTCATCCAGAAACCTCAATTTGCAAGTGCCCTCCAACAAACTGGCTCCCCGGTTCATTGGTCCCTTCAAGATTATTCGCAAGATTAATCCGGTTTCTTATGCATTGGAACTTCCACCCTCTATGCACATTCACAATGTGTTCCATGTGTCGCTACTGAAACCCTTAGTGTGTAATCGTTATACTACTACGCCAGTGATTCCTGGGCCGGTGGATGTCCAGGGCCAAGAAGAGTATGAAGTCCAGAGTATTATTGACTCTAGGAGATTTAGAGGAAAGCTGCAATATTTGGTCCATTGGAAGGGCTATGGTCCTGAGGAACGTTCTTGGGTTAATCAAGGGGACCTCCATGCACCTAGATTGGTACGCAGCTTTCACTCTAAATATCCTTTGAAACCCAGACCCCCGGCTGGGAGAGGGGGTCTTTGAGAGGGGGGTACTATCACAGTGCCTGTGATTCATGTCACTCTTCCCTGTGGTTCGCTCTGATTTGTTGAGCCAGTTTGGCCCGCCCCTGGTGACCTTCTTATGCCTGGCCCAGACACCTGTCAGATGCCCTTTCGTGATGTTTCTGAGCCAGTAGTACTGTTGCTGTGTTCCTGTGTTCTGGATTCCTGTGTACCGAATCGGCTTGTCCTGACTATTCTCCAGTGTTCCTGTTTGTGTATGATCCGGCCCGTCTGACTACCACCCTTTGATCCTGACCCGGTTTGGCTGACGTTCCTGCTTGTGTTTGACCCGGCTTGTATGACTACCTCCTACGTGCTCCGACCCGGCCTGGCTGACTTCCTGCTCCGAAGATCGACTTCCAGCTTGTTCCAGTGACCTGCGTTCCAGTTGTCGCTGCCGCGACATTATCTGCGGTTCCAGTCTTTGTGTGACTACCTTGCCTGGTGTTACCCCGATCAGTGCAGTGTATCTACCCGTGCAGAGCTGTGTGTGTGTTTCAGTACGCCTCCCTCATACTGCAGAGCCTTGCTGTTCGCTGAAAGCCTCAAGTAAACGTGCCCTTTAACCCTAGCAGTGCTGCCTTGGTCTCACTCTCTCTTCTCCAGTACGAGCCTCGTTCTCGGTGATACTCCTGCTGAGTTGGCCGCTCACCGTCGGCAACTCTATACTTCCTTTGCAGAGTATTCACGTCTGTTGGGCCGGTTGGGCGCCTAAGGCTCTTCCTCATTGTATTGCTATCACAGTGCCTGTGATTCCTGTCAGTCTCATCTGTGGCAGATACTGATTTGCTGTGTTGGTTTGGCCCGCCCCCTGGTGACCTTTTTATACCTGGCTAGCACAGCTGTCAGTCGCCCTTTCGTGGTGTTTCTGTGCCAGTTATACTGTTGCTGTGTTCCTGTGTTCCGGATTCCTGTGTACCGACTCAGCTTGTCTTGACTATTCTCCTGGTGTATGATCCGGCCCGTCTGACTACCACCCTTGGATCCTGACCCGGTTTGGCTGACGTTCCTGCTTGTGTACGACCCGGCTTGTATGACTGCCTTCTACGTGCTCCGACCCGGCCTGGCTGACTTCCCGCTCCGAAGACCGACTCCTGCTTTCTACAGTGACCTGTGTTCCAGTTGTCGCCGGCGCGACATTTCTATCTGCTGTTCCAGCTTTTGGTGTGACTGCCTTGCCTGGTGTACTCCGATCTGTGCAGTGTATTTTCCTATGCAGAGTTGTGCGTATACGCGCCTCCTTCAGACTGCAGAGCCTTGCTATACTGCTGAAAAGCCTCGAGTAAAAGTGCTAATTAACCCTAGCAGTGCCGCCTGGGTTCCACTCTCTCGCTACTCCTGTAAGAGTCTCTTTCTCGGTGATACTACTGCTGAGTTGGCCGCACTCCGTCGGCAGCTCCACACATCCTTGCAGAGTATTCACATCCGTTTGGCCGGTTGGGCGCCTAAGACTCTCTCTCTGGTTCATTGAGCGATTCCACTTTACCGAGTGGTGGCAGGCACAGGCATCAGCATTCGTATTCCGGTAATTACGCCCGTGGGGGCTGTCGGCTCTAGCGTGTGTTATCCCGTTGTCCGGTTAAGTCTGAGGAGGCTTGGCAGCTCTCGCATTGAAGGCCGGTTCCAATCATGCCCGTAGGGGCCGTTTGCACTTGCACTAGTTGAAACAGTTCCAGTAGGTACGCCCGAGGGGGCTACGTGGACTCTTGTGCTTCTTCTTACTGAACACCGTGGCGAGGCAGTCCAGTATCCAGCCGGTGATAGTCTTGGTCTCCAGCACAGCCTTATAACACCCTGGGCGTTCCAAACATCCACATCTGAGACTGACTGTTATCAAGGACTTAACCCCTTGGGGGTATACGCTATTCTACTGCTGTGTAATTGTACTTATAAGTCATTTGTGCATTTACCATTGTATCTGTAAATATTACCACTGGTGTTATATCTACCACCACTAGAGGGCGTGTTATTGCCTTATCTTATTTTTAATAAAATTGTGTTCTTATTCACACACTGGTCTGAGTGTCTTAAAAAACCGTGACAATTGCTGGGCGATATCCGTTATACAGAGTGGTGGCAGGCAAAGGCTTCAGCGCTAGCAAATCCGGTAACAACGCCCGTGGGGCTATTGGCTCTGCACGTCCAATTCCAGTATCCGGTTAAGTCTGAGGAGGCTTAGCAGCTCTTGCATTGCAGGACGGTTCCAGTTACGCCCGTGGGGGCTATTTTCACTTGCACTAGCAGAAGCAGTTCCAGTAGGTACGCCCGAGGGGGCTAGTTGGATTCCTGTTCTGCTTTTTACTGAACACCTTGGCGAGGCAGTCCTATATCCAGTATATGGTGAATTTTATCTCCAGCACAGCCTTATAACACCCAGGGCATGCCAAACATCCACATCTGAGACTGACTGTTATCAAGGACTTAACCCTCTGTGGTTATATCCAATTCTACTGCTGAGTATTTGTACATGTAATACGTTTGTGCATTTACACTTGTACCTATCAGTCTACACTGCTGATGTATTATCAACCGCCACTAAATTGTGTTTTTTTTGCATTACCTTACTCTAAATAAATTGTGTTTTTATTTCACATACTGGTCTGAGTGTCTTTAAAACCGTTACACTGTGGTTCTATAGCTTCAAGTGCAATGACACACAGCTGTTGGTGGTATGGCTACAAATGCATTGTGGTCAGTGCATTGTGGTCTATGGTTAATGTTCAACAAGGATGGGGTCTATATGTATGGTTCTATGGCAACTGTGGGACAAGGCTGGTGGCTAGTGTGTGTGTGTGTGTGTGTGTGTGTGTGATCTATGGCTACCAGTGCAAGAAAACAAGGTTGGTGGTCAGTGTGTGTTGTTTTATGGCTACAAAACACAGTGGCATAAGGCTGGTGGATCAATATGTATGGTCCTGTTTCTACCAGTGTAGTGACACAAGGCTGGGGGGGGTCATTATGTGTGTGTGGTTCTATGGAAACTGTGGGAGAAAGATGGTAGTCAGTATGTGTGGTTCCATAGCTACCAGTACACTGAGTAATCATTCTTATACATACAAACTTACATTTAACTGAACATCATATAGATTGCACTCTGAATGAGTTATTCAATATTTGGCAATATTAAAAGAACAAAGTTTATTCCTTACTGGGAACACATAGATAAACATTGAACCAACAGTAACTCTCATGCATTTCTCATACCCTGTACTTAATCATAGACTTCAGTGTATTGGGTTAAGTACGTGTGGTTCTAATATGGCTACTGGTGCAGTGGTACAAACCAAAGGGTCTTATGCATCAAACTAAAGAGGAGCAATTCTGAAAAACCCCAACTGCAGAATAAGGGGAAATGAAATTTGCAATAGATTTAAATAGAGTTTTAACCTTTTAAATGCTAGTTAGGTCATCAATGCATTCTCACTTTTGAAATTTTTTGGAACCCTCTCTAGCATTCATGGTTCTAAAACCCCTATTTAAAACAATGGTCATTTACAGAATTTCACCTGCCATGGTACAGCTGGCTTGCACCAGAACTGCACTTCTAGTCCCAACATGTATTAATAGCAAGCTTTCAAATATTTTTATTGTTTTCGGGGGGGGGGGGTTATATTTTTGTGCATAGCCCCTGTAACAACCCCACAAATTTTTTTGCATCTGACGGCATAGAGCCTAGAACCGGCCCTGGAAAAAAGGTGAAGCAACATTGTGTAACCTTTATCTTTTTGACTGCCAGAGAGAGGTCCAACACATTTCTTCCCAATCTAATGGACCGCCATCTGACATTGAATGGGCTATTATTTGTGAAAACTTCCTGTGACCTAAGATTCTGAAGGCAACAGACTGTAAGCATCTTAGAGCCTATTTTTACTTTGTTACTGAAATATAGAATTTTATGGCATATAAGAACCACTCAGCCCATCTAGTCTGCCCATTTTTCCTACTATAAAAACCACAAACTTTATTTGGTCCTTGGTTTTATGGTATGTTCAGGACAGCCTTATGCCTATCACATGAATTATTAAATTCCTTCACTGTATTAACATCTACCACTTCTGCTGTTAGACTATTCCACTTATCTGCTACCATCTCAGTAAAGTAAAACTTTGTTACGTTACATCTAAACCTCCATAGCTCTAGTTTTACACTATGGCCTCTTATCCTAACATTTGTACTTCTTTGAAATGTACTTCCCTCCTTCACTTTGTTGAATCCCTTTATGTTTTTGAATGTGTCTATCACTCTTCTCTCCTCCAAGATATACATATTCAGATCCTAGTCTATCCTGATGTTTCTTGTCCTGTAAACCATTTGCCATTTTAGTAGACCTTCTCTGAATTATCTCTAGATTATCTATATCCTTCTGGAGATGGGGTATCCTGTATTGTACACAATACTCTAGGTAAGGTCTAACCAGAGGTCTGTAGAGTGGCATGACCACTTCCCTTTTACTGCTACTGTACAACCAAGCACCCTGCTTGCATTACTTTCACCTTTGTTACATTGCCTTTAAGTCATCAGAAATAATTACTCCCAAATCCATTTCCTCTGTTGCCTCTGACAGCATACTACCCTTAATACTATATTCTGACTTTGGATTTTACATCCCAAGTGCATTATTTTACATTTATCAACATTAAACTGCAGCTGCCACACTCTTGTCCATTCTTCTAATTTACCTCAATCATTTGTCATTTAGCTGATTCCCCCAGGAATGTCTACCATGTTGCAAATCTTTGTATCATCTGCAAAAAAGAGGAATAGAGTTTGTTTTTGCTACCAGGTAACTGCAAGAGGTCACAAAGGCTATCAGTCAATGAGTCCAGATCATCACATGCATAGCAATGAAGTTTGGTTTACTTCATTAATAATTCATGTTTATGATATTCCAGGGAAAAATTATCACATGGTCAAGAGACATTGAATTATGTACCATATAGAATTAATCTTTGTAATTTAAAACAAGTAACATTGTGGTTAAAATACATGTGTGGAAGGTCTAATTTCCTCGCAAGAAAATCTAAACAAAAGGGGCTGTATTCCTCCCTTCTGAGCAATTATCTGCAGAGACATATTAAGTGAAACTCCAGAAGTGGTGAAAACATCCTTTGAGGTGGGCCCAAACATTCTCATCCCGAGTTTTGATGTTCCTGCTCCAAATTTCTGCCATTGCCACAATGATGTCACAACTAGGGTTGAGCAAAAAGTGTGAAAAATTTCCTGTGAAAAAATTTTGCAAAATCATGCCAATTTTTCACTTTTCCTGCAAAAAAAAATTGTGTTTCCGCCTATGCAAAAATTTCCTCCTTTTCGCCTATTTTAACAAATTTTCTGCCTATTTTAACACATTTTTCGCCTATATTTCCTATAGGTACTACATTTCCCACTGTAATACTACTTCTTCTGAGGGTTGAAGTTTAGAAATAAGTGGCTGAAAGTCAAAGCTGTGAGTCCTACAGCAAAATATGGCTTGAAAAATGTGTTAGCATGGAGAATGCATTTGTCCTTTGCCCACAACACTTTCTTGCTTAAGTGACACTGGCATATAATCAGGATGATATCAAGAAATAAAAATAAAGTACAACCTACAATGTGGCAGATACGTATTGTTGTGGTGGTGGTGGGGGGACTGGTGTGATTTGTGTATGTATTTTTACCATTGTCATACTCTATCCTCCTTCTCAGATTATTGACACATATTACTTATCGGTTATAGCAGTGGTCCCAAGTGGGGTAGATGGTGGCAACTCTTCTTCACATCCGTCCTCCACCTCCTCATCTGTGCTGCTCTTAATATATTTGACCTGGCTTTGTATGTCATGTGTGGTTTCTGCTAGTACTACAACTACTGGAGCTGGATGTTGATATAATTCTGCTGCACTACTACTAGGTGTCAAAGGTGCAACACTTATAGCAGCAGCACCAGAGGTACTCATCATATCTAACACAACCTGTGTTGCTGGATACTCAAAACAGGTGTGTGTGGCTGAGTGGGTCTTGGACTTTGAAGAGGTGATGATACTGAGGATGACTGACAGGGTGACTGTGCGCTTTTTGACATCTGTACTTGTCCAGGGTCAGACTTTCCAATGGCTTTCTCAAACAGTTTACAGACAGGCAGAGTGCTCCTTAAAAGTGGTGGAAGATACAACCTTTGACATTCTGCTAATCGTATAGCTCTGTCACCATCCTCACTCTCAACTTCATCATATGTTAATTTCTAATTAACATATAAGTTACAAATGAATAAAATGTTTACGACTTACATTTTATTTTTTATTCATTGTGTATTCACCGTATTGTATAATAATGTGAAAGTGTGAAAACAAAGAGTAACAATGGTAACAGTCTTAATTAGACAGTCTTAATATAATGACTCATAAAGTGACTCATTCAATACCAAACGCTGAAATCCAGACCGACATCCCAGCATAGCTGGAGGACCATCTGCGCAAACACTACAAACCTTTTCCCAATATATCTCATGCTTTTCCAGAAATTAACCAGTTGTGTCAAATACATAATGCGCAGTAGTTGTTTCAAGAGGTTTGCAAAAAAGAAACTCATCTTTAAAATTGCCACCATTAATATACCTCACGTAAACCAGTAATTGTGAACAGTTTGCAACATCTGTAGATTCATCAAGCTGGATGCTAAATATTCTAAGTGAAGCAAATTTCATTTCCTGGATTACCCAATCAATAATATCAGCAGACATGTCATCTATTCTTCTGCTGACAGTGTTGTTGGACAAGGAAATTGCACTCAATTTCTTAACAAATTCTGCTCCAATCATAACTCCAACAATGTCTTTGGCTGCTGGCAACAGCAAATCCTTGGCAATGGTGTGAGGTTTCTTAGCTCTTGGGATTCTGAGAGACACCAGATATGAAGCTTCAACGGCTGCTAGGTTTTGCTGCTGGTACTTGCCGCCAGTATCAATTCTGCTTTTCTTGAGGCCATCAGCTTTGTTTTTAAAATACTGGATATCCTTGCTGGCAAAGCTCGGATGACGTTTCAGTTTGTTGGGCTTCATAGATTGGTCCGATAGAACTTCAGTACAAATAACACATTGCGGTTTCTCAATTCCTGCTGCAACTATTGACGTAAAACCATACTTTAAAAAATCATCACTATATTTTCTTTTCTTAACGTTCGTCTCTCCATGATCCATTATCATGGGCTCGCGAATAAAAATATTATATAAGAATAACTTCAATAACACTGATTTCAATTAACCCTTTGAGTGCCAGAGGGGTACGCAACACATTGCTTTGTGTTGCGTACCCCTCTGGCACTCAAAGAATTAAGTCACGAAGTGCTAAGCAACGGCGTATGTAAAGAAAGATGTACCGTACGATGTACCGTGGCGTAATCTGTAATGTAAACAGTTAAAAATAGTAAAGTTATGAGAATTAATAATAGATCAAGCAGTCACAAACTGATTAAGCTGTTACTATCACATTTTATGGATACCTGTAGTGCAGTCAGTAACTCATCTCTCCTATAAAATGCAATAAAATAACTACCTGGACAACAGATTACCTGTAGGTGACCAATCTCTTCACTAGATGGGACTATAAGTGAAAGGCAGGGCCTATATTTGTTGGAGGGGCTGCAAGCCCTTAATAGCAGGCCGCAGCCTCTCCCACGGGACGCATCGTCAGTTGTGCCCCCCCACCAACACTCTTTCTTTAAAAGGACTTATTAAGGTGATCCTCTTTTCAGGTCGCCTTCGTCGCCTCATCCCCTGGGGCTTACGATAGCTCAGGGCGACAGCAACCCTCCATGATTGTCGTGCTCTGGAAGCCCCAACCACAAATGTAAGAATCCCAACAGTCTGGAATCATTTTGGATCTATGCATCTCCCAGAAATGAAGTACCATTTTCTCTCATCAGTAAACTATAACATATGTTAATATAGTTTTACTACTTATAAAAATCAACAGGATTGTTTTTTTTTCCATTTCATTCCTATGTTGTATATTTGTTTGCTGGATAATTATTTTTTTTGACTATCCTAGTACTTGCCAATTAATTTAAGATTGTTTTGGTGTTTGTAGATCATATGCAGATCTCCCATGTCATTCTGCTGCAGCTAGTGATTATACTGCAGAGACCATTTTCAAAACTTTAATAGACATCACTAGGCTCTTGCTTATTGCCTCATCATCATTTGCTTATCTGCATACTGAAACTTTCAGACATGTATAATTAGGAGATTAATGCAAGATAACAGAGGAGATTGCTGAAAAAAATATATACAGTGAGAGAATGCTCTCCAATTGCATTGTTTTCAAATAGAATAGAGTCTATTTTAGATTAGAATAAAAAAAAAAATTTGTATGGTTTTTGGCAACCCCTGGTAAATAGTCAATCGACCCCCAGGTTGAGAACCACTGTATTAACCCCTTGATTGCTAGAGACATTGTTGGAGACCTCTTTAGTATTCAAGTTGTTAAAACCCTATTTAAATCAACATGATTTTTTATTGAACAGTTTGACTACACCAGACTTACTCCAAGTCTCCTTAGTACACCAACCTCAAGGTCTGTTGCTATAAATATAGAAGTTAGTTAGTAAACCACACACACATACATGTTAAGTATAACTGAATCTCTGCTGTAAATTTTAAAACATGCAGGTGGATTTTTGCCACATTAATGAGCAGGAGTGGTTGGATTTGATATGAAGCATGTAACTAGCATAACGGAATCCCTACAACAGAACTGTACAGCCCTCATTCCATGCTCATATAGCTAAACTGAATTAGTCCATCTGCAGCCCAGCTTGGTCTGGTAATACCACATTGTATATACATAGCGGTCACATTTGCAGGTCTGAAACTAATTAACAATGGAATACTTTAGATTAGTCATGTGGAATTTGGCCAGATTTACAAGTGGCTGTAAGTAGTTCTGAGTGACTTAGCCAGTCAAATATGTTCAGTGTTCCTTGCAGGTTTGCAGCTGTACCGATGTTCTGTCTGTAATATATTGCCGAGCCCCATGGCAGACCAATCTGATGTTTCATATTTCCTGTCACTGAGAAGTATTTATGATTAACTCTGTACAGACAATTTAGTGACTTATAGCAATTAACTGTTTGGATACCAGAGGATTGTCCAGTACATTGAAAAGCAATGTGCTGGGTACTCCTCTGGCATGCAAAGTGTTTTTAACCCTTTGAGTGTCAGAGGGGTATGCAATACATTGCAAAGCAATGAATTGCTTACTCTTCTGGCACTCAAAGGGTTAAAGGAGAATTGAAAGGGATATAAAGCATGAGGCCCCTAATCATTCACAACCACGCCCCAGTGGAACCATAACACAGGGCTTTTGTATCAAGTTACCATCCAATATCTTTGCCTCTGTTGTATGTAAGTTATATAATGAAGCTTCTTCTAGCTTATGTTGCACTTGAGCTCATAACAGTTATTGTCATGGATAAAATGTAACACAGTGGCTGTTATTTTTCAAGCTACAAAAATGATGCAGATAATTTTGTGGCTATAAACTGAGCAACATAAAAATGTCATATTTACTAGAAAATAAATGTGATGTTCTATGTATGGATCAAATCATAAAAATTGTAAACCTTAAAGAATACTACCATTTCATAGTATCCACCCTTTGAGTGCCAGACAGATATCAAATGCATTGCATTGCATGAATACCTCTCGGATACTCAATTAAATCCTCCGATTACTCTAATCTGAGCTGAAAATGCTAATTGCCACTATGAAACGATTATTAGATCAGTTCCCCAAAATGTATCTTTAATTAGTACTAGTAACTTATCTTGCATAATTACTCAATTTAACCCTTGGAGTGCCAGAAGGGTATCCAAGGCATTGCCAGATGGAGATCCAAGGCATTGCCATATTTAAAAATATGGTAAAGTAGTAAATGAGCGAAACTTTCTCATGTGCAAACACATTTTTCACTTTATTAACCCTTTTAGTGCCAGAGAGGTATGCAACTCATTGCAATGAAATGTGTTGCATACCCCTCTGACACTCAAAGAGTTAAGTACCAGCCAATAGAGCAAAACTGGAGCCAAGTACACCACAGGGAATACACAAAAAGTCCCAACACTCCATTTGATTTAACCTTTTGAGCACCAGAGAGGTGTCCAGCACATTGCTAAGCAATGCTTTGGACACACCTAGGCAGTCAAAATATTTAATTGTGCCTTTTAACCCCTTGAATGCAAGAGAGGTGTCCAATGCATTCGGAATTAATGCATGAGAACTTCACTAGCATTCAAGAAGCTAACAGTTACGTTGAAATTGGGATTTTATTGGTTCCCAATGATAGTTTGTACCAGAATTGCTCCACTTTATTTTGTATGTATGACCCTATGAGTTAATTAGTATTTGTTAAAGCTCTATGATGTTAACTGAACTGACCTTCAATCACAGCACTGAAATGACTATATCTGTACAGAACACCTATTTGCAGGGATAGTCAATATTTGGAGCTCCAGCTGTTGGTGATTACAACTCCCATCATTCCCAATCAGCCATAGTCCCCATTCAGATGTATTGTATCCTGGAAATAATGTCTTTTCTTTAGTATTCCTAAATGTTCTTCCTGCAATAGACCTCATTCTTCTTATTTCTTCAATAATGGATTTAAAGGGATAGTAATACTTAAAATGTAAAAAAAGATATGTTGTAGGGTTTATCCCCCCTGAGTAAAACAAGGGTACTCCCACTGCTGAGATATATTTTATTAAAAAAATTATAACAGCTCAAACTTGATTTTTTAGGTGCAATATCACATTGGCCTGAAAATTTACAGTGGTGGTGTTGCTATACCATCCTATGGACTTTTCTGGTCCATAGATCATAAATCTCCATAGGATGGTGTAGCAACAGCGCGACTGTAAATTTTCAGGCCACTGTGATATTGCACCTAAAAAATTCAAGTTTGAGCTGTCTTAATTTTTTTAACAAAATATCTCTCAGCAGTGGGAGTACCATTGTTTTATTCAGGGACATAAACCCTACAACTTATACTTTTTTACATCTTAAATATTACTATCCCTTTAACAATGCTATAGTCAAAGGTTTCAGTCAAGAAGGAATGTATGCAAATATACTTTCTTATTGCATAAATGATTAGATATCCAAACATGCATATTCCTACTGTTCCAATAAATAAAACATGCACAATTCTGAGTCTACTGACTTGGTCTGAAGTCAGTAGTGTGTTTTCAATAGTTCTGTTTATTGCCAAACAGCTTAATGACACTATTCTAACTGGTTTCTAATACAACAGTCAAACACAAACAGCATTATGTATAAAGGCAAAAGGAAGCATTACTGGGCCAAACCAACTACACTCTATGGGAAAATACCATTTCTTGTTGATTAGAGGACTCTAATAGCGGTGGGCAAAATTTATCTTTAGATTGAAACAGGCAAAAAAAGGCACTTCCTGCTGAGCAAGAAATTTCCCAAGACAATCTGCAGATTTTCATTTTTTTCCCACTTTGCATTAAAATCAATGGTAAGACTGCATTTCCCCACTACGTGGAAAGTCTGCCTTCTTTTGCTTTTGGGATTGTACAAAATGGTTGTAAGCTGCCAGCAGCATCATGTTATTCAGTAGCTGCTGAAATCCTTGACACTTGCTGCAAGCAAAGAAGGGCAGAAGCAGTTGCATTTGCAGGGAATGTTTTTTTTTAAAGACAGAGACAGATAGGGATAGTTAATAAACAAAAATGACTGTTAAGAAAAAGAGGGACCCTAACATGATCTGTGAATGAGGCTGACAGTAACATATATAAGAGACTTACTTTACACAGTATTTGTAAAGGGCAAGAAGATATCATCACACAAAAATAGTTTTGTTGTGTGCTTTACTGTTAAAATCCACACTAGGGGTGGGGATAAGGAGTAGGAGCAGTGCAGGGATGTGTTAGTAAAGTTAGTAAAAGTGACTGTAGCCATGGTTGCAGCAGTGTGTGCAATAAACAATGATGATTCTTCTCCTCTTTAAAAGTTTCTCGACCACAGTAGTATTAATAAACCATGTTAGGTGAGCTCTAAGATAACTTTAATAAAAATAGCAGAGGGAGCAGGCGTTGAGGAAGGTGTAGCAGTTCAACCAAATACTGCATCTGAAAGACAGAGTACAAACTATATCTCCTGTCCTGAAAGACATAGTGAACATTCTGAAAATCTATCCAATAGAGAAAAGTAAAAATAAACTGTTTGAGACTTTAAAAAAGCCTAGAGGAGATATAAAAGTAGAGCAGAAGAAGTGGTGGGCGATGCTGACAGTGAACTAATTATTGATGATGATGTTGATCTAGAAAACATCCCTCCAGCATCCTTCTCTTCTTCTGATACACAAGAAGTTGAGAGTGAGAGAGATGAATGACATGGCCAGAAAATAGCTGAAAGGTAAAGGCTCAATTTTCCATCACTGAAAATGAGTACTATGCCTGTTTATAATCTCTTTGAGAAATCAAATGGAAAGTCTGACTCTAGACAAGTAAAGATGCCAAAAACTACACAATCATCTTATCAGTCATATTCAGAACCATCACCGCTTCTAAGTCCAACCCTCACTCAGTCACACACACACACTACTGTTGAGTAATAATCCGCAACACAGGTCATCAACACATGCTTGTATACAACTATGCTCCTGCAGCTGTTGGAAGTACAGCACCTTTGGCACCGACTAGTACAATTACAATATCTATTCCCTACAGTAGTTGTATTAGTAGCCCCTCGGGAACCCCTCAGTTTTTAAAGTCTACAGTAAGGAGATCCTTAACTCATGATCTAAAATCTAAACATAATGATATCTGTTGTCTGTGTAAGAAACACGTGAGCAGGTAAAAAGCTGGATCACACCTAAGTGCATCCTTACTGAGATCTCACCTGAAGTATGACCTCAGGTCTGATTGGTAGATATACCATCAGAAGTGCCACAACTAGGAGCAGTAGAAAAACTCCTAAAGGTTCCTGGCATTCTGGGGCACATAATTGTAGTGCTGTAGATGTGTCAGAGAGTGTGACAAGATTTCATTCATTTACACTAACACCCATGGCTCCTTCTACTCTTTTGCAAAAGCAAAACATGGAGAAGTATGATTCTGAATTTCTTGGAGGATATTACAAGAGTCATAGAGTACCCACACCTGCTGCCTCCACCACCTCCACTGCCACAAGTCATGTTGTTAAAGCATTAAAGTTCTTTCACTGTGTTCTGCCATCCCACACTTACTGATTCTTAGAAAGGAGTCTAGAGCTGCACAAAAACAATCCCAAAGTACACCTGTGGAATAGTAAACTTGTCAAAATGTTGGTGGTTGGCATGCTGCCCTTTTCTTTTGTTGAAAACAGAGGTTTTAAAGAACTGATATCATGTGTTGCACCTTGCGTGCATATCCAAAGCCACAGTTATTTTCGAAGGATGGCTTTGCCAGAGTTGTACATGCAGGTAGTGGGCAAAGAACAAAGGGGCTCAGCCTACTAACAATTTTTTGTTTGTTGATTTCACCACTTCAGCACTTAGAAGCAGTAATACTGAGGTGGGAAATATTGTAGTGATAGAAAATATAGATGAAAAATGGTAACTTTTTTTTTTGTTTAAATAATCTTTATTGCAAAGAAAATGCAGAGAATACATATCAATAAAATAAGGTGGCAATATGGTCACAGAGTTAGTAAATACAGAAAATTTAAACTGGGTTGAACAGTTAAATTAAGGTACGGTAAGGAGGGGGTATCCCTCGCATTGCTTTTTTGGTAACCGATCTGCATTGGAAGAAGATTGGTACCTAAAATGCGCGTCTTGAAGCAGCAAGTTCAGGGAAAACAGGATTGATAGACAGGTGTAATCAGGGGCAAAGCTGTGCGGGCAAAGACATAGAAGTGACGCTCAGTGTTATGAACGGATAAAGTTCTTTTTTTTTGTGTTTTTTTTTAGTTATTTTCTATGGGTGGGAATTTTCATGGGAAATGTGAGATATTGCTATGGTTCTGCAAAAATTCCCATGAACATATGTTTTTACTTCTCTCCCATACTTATTCTAACGCATTTTGAATCAATGCACTGGAGTACTCCCTAGCATTCAAGAGGTTAAAACCCCCATTTAAATCAATATACATTTGGGGAATGTTTATTTGTCCCCTATGGTACAGTTAGTTTGCTTCTCTTTTCCTTTCTACTTAAGATCCACACTCCCCTGCTACTGCTTGCTCCAGTTTATACTTCACTGAAAAAACATTTGGCACATTGTGGAATAAAAGAAACAGAGAATCATTCATCCCGCCTTTTTGTGACTATGCATAACTTGATTGAACTTCTATATCATTTTATATTCAAGCCCACTGTTTCTGTGAAGTCTCTGGGGATACACTGTGATTGCTAATTAGCAATGTTCACATTTTAGAAATCTAAACAGATGTTCCCAATATTTCTTTCTAGACACATGTAAAAAAGCCTATACTCTCAGAGGTAATTTCAATCAAATAAGATGGTTGAGTGGATGTTCAAGATCAACTGAAGCCATATTAGCATAATCCATCTAGATTTTAAATTGAACCATATCAACAGTATTGGAATAAATAACTCTTAATTTGTTTGACAAAAGTACATACCTAGGTAGTAATCCTTCACACAGCATTCTGTATCTTCTGCTTGAACCTCAAAGCAAAATTATGGTTCAGAATTGCCAGAAATTCCCATATGTGTGACCAAATATGACAGATGGGGCCTTACTCATCAATATAAAAAGGTGCAATTCTGAAGTGAACTAACTGCAGAAATTTGAAAAGAAAGTTCTACAAAATCCCAAAAGATTTAAATGGGGGATTTTAACCTTCTAAATGTTGAGCAAAGCAATGCATTGGATAGCTCTCTAATATTCAAGGGGTTAAAGCCCCATTTAAATTGATGGAAGGACCCATTTCACCCTATAGTACAGTTGAATAAGGCCTATGGTGTCAGTCTGACAGGAAACATTTGGATTTTTAAAGAGGTGCACATTAAAATATTTTTCTGCAAATGGGGAAGCTGAATTTACCCAACTTCTTACAGCTCCTACATGACTGAAGACTATCAAGAGAGGGCCCAGCCTCTGTAACCTCGGTGTTACATGCTAAGTAAGTAACCCTGCACCTTGATGTCATGCATTACACTGTGTGATGTACATGCTATTTTATTTGAGTGCAGTGTAGACTGGGGTAACTTGCTTGAATTTCACAACATTTCAATAGTGTTAAATAGTTTTTATATCCCACACCTTCACCCTGTAGGACACAGTGCATGATATAATGTGGGGGGGCTGGGTTAGCATCACAGCATTCACTTTGCCTCCTGAGCCTTCCCCATACATCTTCAGTCTCCCACTAATGTTTGAACAGAAAGCTCAAGTCTAAGAAACAAGGGTTCGGAGTTGGTTTGTTCATTTTTTTGTGATATGTGTAAGTATTAAAACATTTAACATAACTGTGTCAGGTTCAGAAGGGTAAGAAAGTTAATTTGATACTTCTCCTGATAATTTCCACTGTGAGCATGTGCTGGTCAGGCTTCTGTTCCTGTATCTAACACCCTGGAGTCCCATCTTAATGGACAACCCCTAGAGTTTTGTGGGTTATTGAGTATATTTATTAGATGCTTTTGATAAAGATCCAATTAAGGATTGAAATATTACCATGTCAATAAACCCACTCTTCATTTTTTATAAGCTTTAGGGAAATCCTGTGAGTGCTGATCTAGTCTCTCCACTACCCCATGTTGGTTCTGGAACCCATATTGTCACCCTATTTCATCAAAAGTGCATTCTGTTATTGTAATAGTGATGGGGTGACAACCTGGGTGCCAGATCCAACATGTGATGGTAGAGAGAATACATCAGCACTCACAGGATTTCTCCAACAATGAAGAGTAGGTTTATTGCAGTATAAACATTTTAATCATTACTTGGATCTTACACTGGAAACTGCTCTACTTTCACCATTTAAAATCTAAATTATGTTTGTAACCCCTGACAATCCCCATTATACATAAACAATCTGAGACTCACATAGCAAAGTCACCCCCTTGTTTTTCAGAACAATGAAAGAATAAGATCAGATTGTATTAGACTTCAGCAGAGATCCAATGCAAAAAAAAAACAAAAAACCTAAAGATCCACCTACATATGTTGCTGTATAAAGGACTACTTCACAGGTAAATAAATAAATACATTATAGACAATTATTCCTATATATGTTTTACCTTTAAGGGTTCTGTGCCTTTAAAAAAGTCCTAGAAATGTAAACCCCAAACTCTAGTAAAGCAACTCCTTCCTATTTGGACGCTACAGTGGGAATAGTTTTCCCTTTACTTCTATGAGTTACAGGACATATTATTTGGTACACAGACACTCTACATGATACAACTTTAACCCTTTCAACAACAAAGGAGGTATGCAACACTTTCTGGTACTAAAAGGGTGAAAAGGTTTGGTAGCCGATAGAGGCAAACTGCATTTTAATACAATGTATTATGTTCATTCACCAAGTAGATGATATCCCTACAACAGTTATGATAGAACTAGTGTAAAAGCCAGTGTACACAGGCCATGGAGCAGTGAGGTAATGGCAGTATGCAGAGCAGGACCGGCCTCTTAACCCTTTGAGTGCCAGAGGGGTACGCAAAGCATTGCCAAGCAATAAGTTGCATACCCCTCTGGCACTCAAAGGGTTAACATTACCAAGACCTGCTCTGTGTACTGCCTTTACCTCACTGCTCCGTGCGTTTGCTCCGCCTCACTCATGCGATGCAATCATGCGCAATAGAGACTGGGTGAATGCAGGCAGTCTCTCCTGCGCATGGCTGCATCATGACAAACTTTCTGGCCTTTTATTAGATAGGATGAGAGATAAATTATTTGAACATGAAAGTGAATATTAATTCAGTGCTCTTTTGGTAAATTCATGTTTTCAGGCTTTGGGCAATGGATTCCTAGTGGATGGGAACTTGGGCGTTGAACTGTTTAGTTGGCTCCTCTTCCCAGAAGCCTTAGAGGTGACACCTTCAGCTCTGCACTATGTTCAAACAGAGCATCTCTATTCCTTCCCTAAATATTATGAAAGTGCAGAGCTTCCAAAGGAATGTATATAAGCATTTGTTTATTCAATGGGAGCAAGCTGGTTCTTCTAAACTTCAGCACAGACGGTGTGAGAAGGAACGGCTCCTATTTAAATCAAAACTCAGAGCCATAACGCCAGACTCTATGCGTTCTGTATAAATAGACCTTAAACCCCTTTACTTATTACTGAAGCGTATGCTACAGGAACAGATGGCAGTGGAATAACCTACCCTCATTGAAGGATTTCTTTTATTTCCTCCTCTAGCAAAGCATACAGTGTAGAATTTGTTGCCACCCGCAGTCAGCAGTCATTTGCTTGCTTTCTTTATTTTTAAACAAAGATTTCATTGAATTTTCAAAAACTGTAAATATTTGATCAAATAATATTCATGCACACATACATATATTTTTTTTCCATTAACAACTGGCTATTTAAACCCTTTGAGTGCTGTAGAAGTATCTAATGCATTGAGGTGAATACCTCTTCAGCAATCAAAGGCCTTTAACCCCTAGGATGCTGGATAGGCCTCCAAAGCATTGCATTGTAATGTGTTGGAGGCCTGTCTAGCAGTCAATGGATTAACCCTTTGAGTGCCAGAGGGGTACGCAACACATTGCTTTGCAATGCGTTGTGTACCCCTCTAACACTCAAAAGGTTAAAGCAATACTTACGGAAAAATACTGGTTGCCATCATTTAAAAAAAAAACGTGGAAACATTCACAGAAATATATGTAAAAGTTTCCATAACTTGTGAGAAATTAAATTAAATAATATTAAATGTGCTGTGTTTCTGCAGGCTTGGGGTAGCAATCTTAAATTGCACTTCTTACTTCCTTCAGGGGGAATGCACCATTCCGCCAGTGCAGCTCATTACCAGTACTAAAATGCTGGCATAAAAAAATCATGCAGCTGCACATTGGGGTATGTATGAGAGCTTATGGTTGTTTTTAGGCATACTAATGTACACTCTACCATTAATCCTTTAAAGGGATAGTAATGTTTCATAATAAAAGCAGCTCTAATTAATCATCATAGTATTTGGACTTTGGAAAGTGTTATTTCAATTCTGTCAGAGCTGTAGTTCAAGAGTAATTCAATGACAAAGTATCCCCCTCCCGTCCATTTTACTGATGTAATACTGCTCAGCCAGAGCAGAAGGGAGGTGTTCAGGTAGATTGCACAGAGGGACAATCTTCAATTAAAATAAGGGAAAAACCTGAAAAACTTGTCAAGGGGGGCAGGGCCTTCATTGTTCTCATAGGAAGAAGATTGTCCCCTGCTGTTATATGTCTGGTCTATGGACTGCATTCCACATCTGAGAAGAGATGGCTTACACTAGGTAAAAGGGGCGGGAGGGGAAACTTGCTTGTGAATATCTCTCAAACCATTAAGGTTTGAGAGATAAGACTTATATCGTTCTTCATGTTTTTTTTAATGCCTACAAAATAAAATAAAGATAAAACAAAGTATTACTATCCCTTTAACGCCAACAAACCACAAACTGTACTCCTTTTGCTTGCACAGAAACTAGAGTGAGATTCATGTTCTTTTCTGCACCTTCCTAGTACACAGCAATAAGCAAGATAGATAGAAGTGAACTCCCCCAGTGGCCTCCCCTAGGTGCAAGCAGTATACACAGGAGAATCTTCAGCATTTAGTATATTGATGATAGGCAAGAGCATCACTAATAGTGCAAATATTTTAGTGCAGAATCAAATTAGTACATCCTCCTGTGTCTTACAGAGTAAAACCTTCTCACTAAAAAATAAGGAGTCTAAAGGAAAATTGCTTCCCTGACAGGCCACCATAAAACATTTACAATTTAATCAATATTAAAGGAACAGTAATACCTCCTATAATAAACCTCTGCTTATCTTAATCTGAGCAGAAAATCCTATTGGCCACTATCAACCAGTTCTGTGTACATTAGTTCTTTAAAGCTAATATTTAATAGGAACTAGATAACATGTTCATGAAGGCAAAAATGATCCTTTATTTCTAGACTCTTATGGGGTTTTGCACTAAGGTGTGATAAAGCAGTGATAAAGTAGATATAATTTCTCTAGTGATATCACCTCTCCAAGTCATATGTTATTATATTATACATAACTCAAGTGGGAGAGATCTTAGTGCATAAGCTCCATAGATTAACTTAGAAATTGGAGAAGTGATACCACTGGATATGTTATCTTATCGCATCTTAGTGTTTCCCCCACTGAATACAAACCTCTCCCTTTTAAGGTTTCCTAAGAAGAGGTCAATGGAAACTAGAATTGTGCAACAATAATCATATCTTACACCCTTTCGGCCACTATCCATTCCACACTGCTACAATCTGCCCCTCTATGCCTCTGCACACCCAATCTGTCTCTATTCAACCTCCTGGCCTTTTTTTCTGTTGCATTTAATCTATTCTCCACTTCAGATTCTGTTTTGTGTACCCCTCTGCCTTTCTCATAATCCATACCTAATACCTAACATCCTATCCTTTCAGGCCTCTCTCCTAACACACCCTCACCTCATACCCTGCATCTCCTATTCCTCCTATTGTCCCTCAGCTGCCCCTTTTTATGTCTCTCTTTCCCTTTCACCCAATCTCTACCCTCCATTCAGTCATTTCAGATTTATTAAGTATAGTTTGTGACATATAATTCCCCAAACTTCATGTAAAAGCTACACATTTTTAATATTTCAATCACTTGAATAAGTACCAGGAAATACTTGGGGTATTTTTCTGTTGTAGCATGTGCTGGGTATTGAATCTTTTCCTGATTTTATTTCTCTTCATTTGGTGTAAATCTGTGATAAAACAATTACAATGAAAAGTGTAGAAATACTTTGGGTTATCTCCTTAAAAAACAATATATTTGTGGGGGTTTATTTTGCTATTGAGGCCAGGCAGGAAAGCCTGCAGTACAGGGGTGGGTAAGCTCTCCAGCAGTTGGGGACTACAACTCCCATCATCCAAATAATGGCTGGTTGGGGCTTACTAAAATTCTAGTCTGCAACACCTGTAGAGCTAATGGTTCTCTACCCCTGCTCTAACAACAATATAGAGAACAGCAGCAGCTCAGGAGTTACTCTCAACCTGTACATATATCACTGGTTTTAAACAAGCAAAAGAGGGCTATGGAATTACAAGACACTCGCCTGTTTCACTCTCTGCATCCAGAGGTTGCAGATCCAGAAGCTGTCTGATACTCAATGAGCAAAACAGAAAAACAGAAAGAATCACTATTCCTCAAAGCAGACCACGCAAAGGAAAACGTTAAAACTACAACACTTTTTTTTGCATGGCTTGTACTGTACTTATGAATTACACAAAGAAAGTATGTTTAATCACAGGTTTCCATGCAAAATGCATAAAGACACTATCATGCTAACTATGCATCAGTATAAACCTAAAAGCCTAATTTGTTTTATCCGTAAATAAAATAAAATATCATGGTTTTAACTTTTTTCTTTTGAGTGGCCCTCTTTGAGGAGTAGCAAGTCTTTCTATTTTTTATGTACTACCCATGATCTAAGGCAGTGGTTCTCAATCTTTTTTTGTTGGGGGCACCCCTAACAAATAATCTAGAAGATTTGGGGCACCTCTGACATATTTAATGTACTTTATCAAGGGCATAAGGGGGGTACAATACATAAATATACTGTTAGTATTATGTCTTTTATTCATAATAACAAAACTAAACATATTGTGCATAACAATTTCTATAAATCTTTATTTAAAAATCCATTGTTGTTATTCTTCATAGGAAATATGGGGCACCCTAAGTTGATGTCAGTGGCACACCAAAGTGCCATGGCACCCTGATTGAGAATCACAGATCTAAGGCATAGGCCCAATGCATATATAAATATATGGAGTAATTCTATAGCAAATCAACTTAGCCATTGGGGACAAATAAAGATTCCTAAAATTCCAGTTGCTTTAAGTGAGGCTATTAACCTCTTGAAATACAAGAAAGTAGCCAATCCATTGTGAAGCAAAGCACTGGAGACCTCTCCAAAATTAAAGAGGTCCAAACCCAATTTAAATCAGTTGGAGTTTTTATTTGGCCCCTGTAGTGCAGTTAGTTTGGTGCAGTTACCTATTAGTTGTATTAGAACAAACACATAGTCACTTGCCTGATCTGAGGTACAGTGATGATGCAGGCAAGCTTAACATGGTTTTGGCCACAAACATGAAACTAAACCTCGCATTTAATATCTATATTCAGTTATAGGTTATTTAATGGTAAATGTCAGGATTTGCTATGGAGACTTTTTTGTTGATCTTTTATATAGGGAGCCAAGAGATATAGTTCTTGATGCTCTCCTGACTGAACATATATGTAACTATATGAATAATACTGATAAACTAGCTTAATCTCTTAATATCTTCAAGATATTGCTTCATAATGTCTATAGCACCAAAGTTAATAACAAACACATATAGTAAAAGTAAAAATGTAGTCTAGCAAAATACCCCTTTACCAAAAAGGAATACTAACACTCCCCAAAAACAGCCTTTCATTTGTATTAATGGCCAGCAAATTCTAATGGCCCTATCAATTTTGCCCATGCACCTTGGTTCTAGAGTAATGAAACATAGAAACAGAATTGATGGCAGATAAAAACCATTCGGCCCATCTAGTCTGCCTATTTTTCTTACTGTAAAAGCCTCAAACCTTATTTGGCCCTTGGTCTTGTATCATGTTCAGGATAGCTTTATGCTTATCCAATGCATGCTTAAATTCCTTCACTGTATTAAGCTCTACCACTTCTGCTTGTAGACTATTCCACTTATCTACCACCCTCTCAGTGACGTAAACCTTTCTTACATTACATTTAAGCCTATGTGCCTCTAATTTTAGACTATGACCTCTTGTGCTAACAATCCCTTCATGTATTTCAATGTTTGTATCATATTCCCCCCTCTCTTCTCTCTTCCAAGCTATACATGTTTAGATCCTTTAGTCTATCCTGATATTTCTTATCCTGTAAACCATTCATCCTTTTTGTAGCTCTTCTGTGCATTCTCTCTAGAGAATCTCCAATACTACATAAAATACTCTAGGGGCTAGATTCTATTGCAGTTGCTAAATGTTAACACCCGTTGTATCAAACATTTTCCTATTGAAGTCTATGGGGAAAACCGGAAATTAAAGCAGTGATAAAAATAGCACCTGTAATAGAATCTAGCCCTAGGTGAGGTCTAACCAGAGATGACCATCTCCCTCCTTCTGCTACTAAGGACCCTAGCTATAGAACCCAGCACCCTGCATGCATGTGACCATATGACCATATTGGTATTTTAATGTGGGATGCTATTGAAACACACACACACTGCTGGTCTTGTGCAGTCCTGAAGAATGAAAATATAACAAGAGTCCAACATTAAAATGGCAATCTGGTTACATTGTCCTAGAGCAGTGATTCTTGGCTACAGCCCAGAGGACACACCAATAGGAAAGGTTTTAAGGGTATCTATAATTAGGAACATGAAGATCATTCAAAATGGCTGAGCCACTGATTACACATCTGTGATGAAGCTTGAATATTCGGAAAACATAACTTGATGATGTGTCCTGAGGACTGACGTTGAAAATCAGTTCAAGAGAGTTCAGTCCTGGATGGAGTAGAGATGGTTATGACAAGTGCTAGCAGGGCTAACTGTCTACTAAATGAGATAGTCTTCTATGGGCTCATGCATTTTACCTGCTTAGGTTTAAAAAAAATATCCAGTGGTTGTCGTGCGAAGTCCAGTAATCAGAGAATGAGGTCCACTAATCTTGCTTGAAACTGTCATGTCTACCTCATAAGTAAGGATAGGTCCAAACCTGGGAATGAGTATCCTGTGTCTGTTATATATGTTCCTGTATTTTTAAACTTGGAATAAAGTCTGTGTATTTTATATACGATATTGAAGCCTGAGTGTGGATGTTTGATCATTTGTTCGTACCTTTGAGAAGGCATTACCCTTTACCCAGCACCTGCTTTATCCAGAGGGGTATCCAACGCTATGCAAAGCAAAGCATGGATACCCCCATTGGCACTCAAAGGGTGAGTGAAAGCAAGGTAGACACATAATGAATTCTTGGATGAGGTGCTTTTAAGTTTCCCCAATATTTAGTGTCAGAACTCACAGACACTGGTTAAACTCAGCTGCTGGATATCAAAGTTGACTATTAACACAGGACACAATTTGTAGAGAAATGCATAGCACATGTGTGACAGAGTTACCAGCAATGGAATTTTTTGTTTGAAGCCTATAGTGTAGTTGTTGTACCTGGACTTGTTCCACTTGGTCTTTATACATATGTATCACTGGACCTTATGTGAAAATACAAAGTAGAGAATTTCTAAGTCAAACCAACTGCACTAACTAAAACAGACACATAACATTTACAGAAGATTAACCCTTTGAGTGCCAGAGATGTATAGAACGCATTGCAATGCAATGCATTGGATAAGGGTTAAAAGGGGCTTTAATCCATTGAATGCCAGAGAGGTATCCAATGCAATAGATTGGAGATCTCGCTGAGATTCAAGGGAGAAGATTCACTAAATGGTGATAAAGAGGTGATGGAGTGGAGATGACTTATCCAGTTTATCACTTCTCCAGTTCCTATATTATTCTATGGGGTTTATCCACTAAGATCTCCAAAGCTGAAGAAATCTTAGTGCACAGGCTCCATAGAATAACAGTGGAAATGGAGAAGTGATAAACCGGAGAAGTAATCTCCACTTTATCACCGCTTTATCACCACTTAGTAAATCTCCCCCAACGCGTTAAAGACCCATTTATATCAATGGGGATTTTATATGTTCCCTTTGGTGCAATTGGTTTGCACTGGAATTGTACCACCTACAAGGACTAATAAGGCCTATTGTATCATACAGTATATCAGAGGTTCCCAACTTTTTGATAGTACACCTCAACCTCACCCTGTTTTTGTTTTCACCAAACCCGGATGATCCCTCTTTTTTATTACAGTAAATAGATGTAACTGTTTGCACATGTATTTATGTTAATAATTTGCATTTTATTCACCATATATCCTTTTCTTTGCTACAGGTGTTTCTACAAACCAATAGATATATGCTCCCCACCAAATGTACATATATATATATGATTATAAACAGACTGTCCTGTTCACAGCTGAACACAGCCTTTCCAAAACTTCTAACCATGATCACATTTTCACAATATGGTTACTGTTATGTTACATTGAAAAGTGGGAAATTAGTGATGAAACAAAACCTTATGTCATGCTGGGAAAGTCTTCTGCCCCCTAGGGATGCATGTTCTCCAGTTTGGGACCCCATGCAGAGAGCTTAGAATTTAAAACTGCAGACACCTCTGCAGTGTTGCAATTAGAAGTTAAAATATCATATGTGGCAGTGATTCTCAGCGCCGGTTCATGGGGTATGCCAACAATCAGGCTTTCAGTAAATTCCAGCACAGGTGGATCAATCACAATGACTGATCCACTGATTACCTACCTGTGATCAAGTAGTTGTATATTGAAAATGCTGCACTGTTGGTGTGCCCTGAGGATAACTTTGAGAAACAACGGTATGTGAATTTGTATTTCAGTTAATGTCATTATCAGAGACTACAGAAGACTTCCCAAGCAAATCTATTTAACATTTCAGTGGTGCGCAAATATCCTTAGCCTGCCCTGTTAGTTGGCATTTCAGTAATCTGTATGCATGTTGGGTAAAGTATGTCTGGCTTTGTAATCATTTATTGAACACATGTTTTTAAACCGCTAGCTTCAATTATCCCTTTGGGTTTAGCTGTGAATACTGATAGGTTTTGTTAGAGTCTGCTTCGTTAGATGATAAATAAGTGCAACTACTGGAAAGTCAGAATCTGGGGGGCTGTAAAGGAAACAAATTGCTTTCTCATACACTACATCTCCATGGAGCCAATGTCCAAGGATATAGCAACAAGAAAAATGAGGTTATTTATTTTAACAGCACTGCCAGTGTAGACTTATAGGCCTTATGCAGAAAGAAAAAGAAGAACAATTCCTGAGCGTAACAAATGCACTGTGGGGGAAGGAATACAAACTCCTATTGATTTAATTGGGGATTTTAACCCCTTGAATACTAGAATGGACTCTAACACATTGCTTTACAGTGCACTGGAAAGCTCAATAATTGGCTAGCTGGAGGGGTGACATCAGGGCTGGCCCAAGACATTGTGCTGCCTGGGTCCAAGGACGAAATGCTGCCCCCCTCCACCAACACACTCCCACATAAATTATGTTTTATATAAATATTAAAAGCCCCATTTAACCCTTTGCATGCCATAGAGGTGCTTTTCATTTGTGATTGTTCATGCTACATGGTGACAATATATAGGAACTTTCTTCAAAACATCCATCGAACTCAACAGCAATTTTGTTATCACACACGTTTATGAGATGGGGAGGCTGAAGAAGGGCAAATACAGAGGTTCTGTGGGCTGTGAGTCTTGTAGATATCAAATGGGTTAAAGCATTCGTAATACTGGACTCTGATCTGTAGCTCCAGAGTCCATATAAACTGCTTATCAGTGCTTTTAAGGTATGGTGGGAACTCTCCTCTATCCCTATACACAGAAGGAATGCCCCTGATATCACTGATCTGTAGCTCCAGAGCACACAGGACCTGCAGATCAGTGCTTGTAAGGTATGGGGAGACCTCTTCTCTATCAGTACACACAGAAGGTATACCCCTGATATCACTGATCTGTAGCTCCAGAGCACATAGGACCTTCAGATCAGTGCTTTTAAAGTGTAATCTGTACCTCCAGAGTGCATTGGACCAGCAGATCAGTGCTTGTAAGGTATGGGGGACTTGTTCTCTTTACAAGACACATAAGGTATGCCCCCAATATTCCTGATTTGTAGCTCTAGAGTACACAGGACCTGCAGATCATTGTGTAAGGTATGTGGAGACTTCTAATCTATCAGATGTACTGGCCCGGAGTGCATATCCTGTACATGGAAGGTATGGGAGGACTTCTCCTCTATCACTACACACAGGTGGTGTGCCTCTCATGTCACTGATCTATAGCTCCAGAGTGCATTGGACCTGCAGATCAGTACTTGTAAGGTCTCGGGGGGGTGACCACTATCAGTACACATAGAAGGTATGCCTCAGATGTTACTGATCTGTAGGTCCGGAATGCGTATTAATTACAGATCAGTGTTGTAAGATTTGGGGAGAGCTATCTGCTTATCAGTACACACAGCAACTCTGCAACTGATGTCACTAGTGAAATAAAAGGGACTTTCTAAGAGGGAAGTTTGTGTACAAACACAGCAATTGTTAGCACAAGCACAGTGCTTGTACTTTAGTTACATTTAATCTTCCCATCGATTTCTTATGAAACTGGTAGGGGCAGGGTCGGCCCAAGACATTTTGCGACATGTTAAGTTGCTCATTTAAAAGCAAACCGTTTGTGGGCACATGCTACTCGCTCCTGCTGCCTGGTGCAGCACAGCCGTGTACACACGGCACTGAGATCTCATGTCAGGACCTTCACTGCGGCCTGACACTTACCGCCTCCCAGTGCAGGGCATTGTTTTCGTCAGAGTGCCGTCTGGGTCCAATGGCCCCACCAGGACCCATGTAAGGGCCAGCTCTGGGTGACATTATGCACACCTGTTACCTCTTCCAGCTAGAAGCAGATTGGCTGAAAGGTGAGGTAACTCCATGGCACATTATATACCCTCTGTAACTGCTCAATCCCAGCAAATGCAGTGTGGAGAACTAATCTGAATGAGGAATGGATATATAAAATATATATAAAATGGAAATATAAAATACAAAGTGTTTGTTCATACTTGCTTGGTCAATAGACAGAGTAGGACACTGGGGGAAGGAATGATTTTATTTATTAGAGGCAGCAGGGTATTAGGGTTTTTTTTTATTCTGCTTTTATTTATCCTGAAAGTGCTGGAGGACCAGAGTGTTGAGGACACCAATGGACCTTCAACATCAAGGTAAGTATAATGCATGTTTAATATGTGGAAAGGGGTATGTTAACACCCTGGGACTTTATTGTATGATCCTGTTTATCAATTTTATTCACTGAAATTCTTAATAACCTAACCAGTTCTGTATGAATTTGATTAAAACGAAATGGGTAAAATACATTTATTAAATGAGTCAGATTAAATGCATTTTTTGCATTGCACAAGTCTATGTTCTATCTACAAATGATAGTGTGATTCTCATCAATATCTGACATTTGTGCCCTACTACAACATTTGTGCAAGGTTTTCAATTTTCCCTTGTTTATTGACCAAGAACACTAAGTGGTGATAAAGCGGTGACAAATTGGAGATGATATCTCCAGTTTATCACTTCTCCAGTTCCTATGTTATTCTATATGGAGCTTATTCACTAAGATTTCTTCAGCTTTGGAGATCTTAGTGCATAAGTTCTATAGAATAACCTAGTAACTGGAGAAGTGATAAACTGGAGAAGTAATCTCCACTTTATCACATCTTTATCACTTCTTTATCACTGCTTAGTGAATCTCCCCCATGGAGTAAATCCAGGTCAAGCCAACTCCTCCATAGGGTACAAATAAAACTAGTTGTTCATTTAAACAGATATTTTAACCCGCTGAATGCTAAAGAGGTCTCCAAAGCAGTTCCACGCAATGCATCAGAGATATCTCTGGCATTCAAGGGGGGAGATTCACTAAGCGGTGATAAAGAGGTGATAAAGTGGAGGTGACTTCTCCAGTTTATCACTTCTCCAGTTCCTATATTATTCTATGGAGCCTATGCACTAAGATCTCCAAAGTTGAAGACATCTTAGTGCATAGGCTCTATAGAATAACATAGGAATTGGAGAAGTGATAAACTGGAGAAGTCATCTCCACTTTTTCACCTCTTTATCACTGATTTATCACCACTTAGTGAATCTCCCCCAGTGTGTTGAAAGCTCCATTTAAGACAGTGGCAATATCTTGAAATACTTAGTTGTAAACTATGATGCAGTTAGTTTACTACAAATACTTTAAGTACAACAGCCTCACTGAGTGAATATATTGAATGCGGTAATGCCAGAGCAACACTTAAACTCTGACTATTTTCTATGTAACCGTGTAATGATTTCTCATTCTGCCCCTAATTTCAGTTATCTCCTTTGGTATAGTTAATAAGAAGAATACTACAGCAAACAGGATAAACCTTACAATTTCTTTGACCATATGGTCTTATTACATTTTTATTTTGGTTGAAATCCAAATAAAAGGTCAATGCATCTCTATAAATCAGAATAATGTGTTTGTTGAAGAGATTTAGAGATGTGAGTTTTTCTCCAAGAATGTATATTAGGCAATAAATTACATTCAAAGCAGAACACATCAAATGCTTTATATTCTTTAATCTGATTATATTTAGTTTCCAAGACTGTACAGTAAACACTGGAAAGAACAAACAAGTGCTGCTTAAAAAAGGTCCAGGCTAAAGTGTAATATGGTGAAGCACAGATATGTGTGGATGTAGGGATGTGTTGATTCAACACATCCCTACTCATCCCTGTGTCACACACAGCTCTACTTTTTCACCATAATACCCTTCATTTCTGGGCTTTTTTGTAAACAGTAGTGTTCTCTGTGGCTACAGATTCAGCAGAAAACAAGGCATTTTACAGATATTCCTGTGAGAAGGCCCTTTGCACATGAGAGTAATTATGGGGGTGCAGTGTATGCAGTTGCAATAGGGCCCAGCATCCAAGGTGGCCCCATCTGCCCCAGGGTACAACAGGCTATAGGCTTTGTGCCATAGTTCCTTGTCTCCTTGATTCTTTCTGTTTGGATTGCTTTCTGGTGTTTGACACAGACTTTACAACTACCCTGCTTTTCTCCTGTGATTGACCCGGCTTGTTTGACTATCCTTTTCTCGCCTGTGATTGACCCTCCTTGTTTGAATAGCCTGTTCTCTCCTCTGTTGTACCTGGCTTGCATGACTACCCAGAAGCCTCTCTGTGTTCAGTCCAGCCTGTACAACTACCCATCTGTCTCTTATGTGTACGACCCAGCTTGTACAACTATCCAGCAGCCTCTCTGTGTTTGACACAGGCTGTACAACTACTCTGCTTCTCTCCTGTGATTGACCCAGCTTGTTTGACTAACCTGCTCTTGCCTGAGATTGACCCTCCTGGTTTGATTAGCCTGTTCTCTCCTGTGTTTGACCCGGCTTGCATGACTATCAAGAAGCCTCTTTGTGTTCAGCATGGCTTGTACCCATCTGTCTTTTGTGTGTATGACCCAGCCTGTATGACTACACAGCAGCCACTCTGTGCTCAACCCAGTCTGTATGACTACTCTGGTTTTCTGCTGTGATTGACCCAGCTTGTTTGACTATCCTGCTCTCTCCTCTGATTGACCATCCTTGCTTGACTAGCCTGTTCTTTCCTGTGTCTGGCCTGGCTTGGAAGACTACTGAGAAGCCTCTTTGTGTTCGACCCGGCCTGTACAACTACCCATTTGTCTCTTGTGTGTACCACCTGGCTTGTATGACTACCCAGCAGCCTCTCTGTATTCGACCCAGCTTGTATGACTACCCTACTTCTCACCTGTGTTTATCCTGCTCTCTCCCTTGTTTGACCTGGCTTGTATGACTCCCACAAGTCTCTCTGTCTTCAACTCAGCCTGTAAAACTACCCAGCTGTCTCCTGTGGTCTACCAAGTGTATACCACTAACAATGCTGTGTGCTGTGTTCAACCTGGCTTGTACAAATAACCCTGATGTCTCTCTGTGTTCGACTCTGCTTGTACAACTACCCAGCAGCCTATCTGTGCTTGACCCGGTCTGTATGACTACCTTTAAAATCTGGATCCTGGTAGGTGCCTCTTCCTGCTTCTACCTACCTAGAACCTGTTGCTGTCTTTGTGCTAGTGGTATGCTCTTGTGTCCCAGCTGGGTGTTGTCCACCTCCTTTTGGCCCCACTTGCTAACCTTGCTCCCTAGCCTCACAGTCTAGCCAGCGATTTTCCCTACAGGAGAGCTTACACTATTACTGTTTGGTCATTCTGAACATTCACTGGCTTCTCCAGTGGGTGTTATCCAGCTTTGCATTTTTTATGGTGGAGTCTGCAGCATGGTCAAGCTTTAGTAGCCCACAGTTGCCAGCTGCACTCTTTAGTCTTTGCCTCCTTGTACTTGCTCTTCCATAGGATCCAACTGAGTTGTGACTGTCAGGGACCATGAAAACAGGGTTAGTGCACATATTTAACACTGTCCCTGCAGCACCGAATGTTCTGTATGCTGTAGAGGCAGGATTTTCTAGATTGTTTAATTTTTTTTCAATGTACCTTTTTTACATTGTCGCACTATCCCTGCTTTAACAGTCCCTGACAGTGAGCTATGTGGAAACAGGTTCAGAGAGTTACCTTTTAGTGATTTATGTATAAACAATGTAAACGGTAGATGAAGATGAAAAAATAAAAAATGTTGGCAATATCATTTTACATATCATGCACTTGCTAATTATATAAAGTGAAAATAGAGAATGACTGTCACTTTAACTTGTACTACACTGCATAATAATATTGATCTCTTCTGCACATTATAGTTATCTAAATAATTATAGAAGGAAACATCATTATCAAGAAAAGACTACATTAGAAGAGATACCATGTATATGTAATTATCGGTGGGCTCTAAACCTTTTTTTAATGGCTTCAAAGATTAGTCACAACAATGGAATTGATTTTATTAACAGATAACATAGACTGAGCCTCAAGAAACCAAAAGAAATACAGCATAAGCCAAATTACACAGAGAATACAATAGGCATAGAAAGTGAGAGCTTTATTAGTAGAATGCCACTTGTTACACTGTTACTATATTCCTGTGAAATTGGCTGAACTCCCAGTACAAACTTCCGCGGCTGTAACTTATTTCATTATGCAAAGCTGCCTTTCTCCAACATCCACGGTTATGGTATGACACAGATCAAAACCTTTCTCCTAGAACAAAGTCGCTACATACAAAATAAACATAAGGAATTATCAAAGGTGTTTTAGGTGAGATCTTTTATTCTAAACAGCACTGGCTATCAATGGGTTAAATCCAGAAGGGTTACATAGAAAGCTCATGCAAGTTTGTTTAGTCATTTTGGCTGCTTGAAATTTCAATTAACTCCTTGACTGGAAAACAGATTCACCCCAGGAACCTCATATTTGTCCCTTCATAATAGACTAACCCTATACATACAAGAGGTCGACAATTCATTGCTTCACAATACATTGGAGACCTCTCTGTTACCAAAGGGTTAACGTAGAACAGTGTAAGTAAAAAGAGAGGCATGCTTTCAGGCAAAAGAAAGTGGATGTATGGCTTTATGGTGTGAAAATGGTGGTGATATAGTAGAGGCACACTATCTGCTCTTCCCACTCTACCAAGGAACAGTGTGAGGCCTCAGTAGGAGCCTCTGAGTGCTGTGTGAGGCCTCAAGGACACCTGTTGCCCTCCCTTAAATTATCTACAGCTTTATTTACTGATATTTACTAGTGTCCAAGTATTACTAAGCTGTGCACAGCATTAAAGACTTACTATCATGATGATGAATGGACTGATGCCCTGATAGGTTAGATGAGAACTGAACAGCAGTCTGTACAGATACCTCAGTATTCCCTTGCTGATTACACATGGACTCTAAACTGTAAGTATTCCATACACATACAGTAATGTGGTACATGACCCAGCAGTTCCATAGACTGTAAGGGGCAGGATTTTATCCCAACCCTAGCAGTCTGGGTGGATGTAGATTTTAACTATTAACATCCAAGTGTCCTAGTCCAAATGCCAGACCCGGGGTCAGTTTCCTGACTCCCCCATATAGCCAGCTGGAGCCATTTTTGGTGCTGCAGAGTGCAGTCCATGTTCATGTACTGCCTATTTACATAGGAACAGACTTAGTATACTAATGTAAATACTTTTAACTTATTAAGTGACACAGGGATGTCCTACACTTTGGGAATCAATGTACTGTACACCACTATGGCACTCACAGGATTAAAAGTGTACGTCTGCTGTTGGGATATGCTTCATATTAAAGTTATGACAGTGTAAACTTGCAATTCTTTAAATTTGTTTCAGGCCAGATGGAGACATTTCCATTGCTGTATATGGATATCTGGTTTCTGCAACATTCAGGTCTCCATAGACAGCAAAAACAACAATACTACCTGTTCACAAAGAATAATGCTGAACTCAAGTTATCCAAATAAAAATGTTCACTTGTATGAAATAATTTTTGAATGAATCATCTTCTATTAGTTTGAGAACCCCCTGTTGCACTCAGAAAAATATATATTGTGAATAACTTAATAAAATGTTAAATTCACATGAATTTCAACTACACTAGCACATATAAATGTTCATGTTGCAGTGCATTAAGGTAATGGAGGGGTTCAAATCCTATATAATAATTCTCTAGGATGTTTGTCAGAAGCCGTCATGCACAGTAGAGACTGCGCGCGTTCAGGCAGTCTGTACTGCGCATGATTGCATCACATGAGTGAGGCAACGGAAGACTGCATCGTGTGGAGCAGTGAGGTTGCGGCCGCTTAACATTACCCGGACCTTGGTCCGTGTACACGGCTTTTACACTTGTAATAATATAATAGAATTCAGAAGTGTGTGGAGATTATTTTAGTTATATTTTATTTTAGTTTACCCATCCTTTGCCTCAGGGAAAGCAAAGCATTGGAGAGAAATGCATTGTAAGCCATTGGAAATGGATGTGTTAATTGGCCTAATTGAGCTATACATGTGTTGGGTAAAGCATTGTTTTTGGTTCATAGCTACCTTTGTATATTTATCAGTGATCAGTTATATTTTCCTGCCATGCATACATAAGGCAGAGAATAAAAATAAAAAATATAGGAAGTACAGAGGCCATTCCTGCTCTTCACACACACATATGCATAGAGTGTATACATAAATATGGGGTCCGTCCCTATCCATTTCTATTGCATACACAGGACTGAAAATGGAGGCTCAACCTGGTACATTGATGAATAGGTAAATGGCTAACTGTGCATAGAAATCAGATGATTCCCTTGTGTATTCAGCCATTCACCAATGGCTGAATACACAAAAGTATCTACTGTGCACTGTAATCCTGTTGCTGAGGGTGTGTAACTGAAGGCCATTCCATGTCAGTATCAGGCATATGTGATTGACTGACACTCAAGTGGGTCAAACAGTTGCTGGAGGGAGTGATGAGAACTTCAGCCTCTAATACTGGTCCATCAGCACAATCCAATAAACTAATAATCTAATATATTAACTGGCTGCAGAGATCGCTTGGATGCAGAATCATACAGGAATCTTAAGGAGCTATTTTAATTCCCAAATTTGGGGCTCTGGAAAAAATCACATCTGGCTTCTCAGGAATTCACCCTTTGGAATGTTATTTAACCACAAAGAATAAATCCAATCCAATAAACGCGTTGGAGGAAGACACAATAAGAGACAAGGAGAGATTTTTATTTTACACTGAGTGATCCAAGATCCAAAATACGAAATTGCTATTATTGGATGAACTACAGCGCTGTGAAGTGGAGAGAGGGAGAGACGCCGAGATTGCTTCGTTCAGAAGATGAAGGCTTAATGTTGGATATACAGCAGTGGCGCGAAGTGGAAACAAAGAAAGGACGCCGAGATTGTATCATCCTAATGCTGATATAGAGGTCAGATCGGAAACGGGCATAAGAGTCAAGTCTGGTAACGGAGTATTGGGCGTAAGCGGTGAGACCGTTTCATATATATTTTGCCTATATTTGTGCGTTGAATGAAATTCTGAATCTGATACCAGCTAAGTGATTCAGTTATAAGCACATACGGGGGTTCTCTATTATTTAAGAGATTTGGCAAGATATAATTTTAATTTACTCCCTATACCAGTGAAGATATGTATGCCATGGAGATCTATTAAGACCTGTTAAAAATATGGAAGAAAAATAAGAATATATGTGCATATTTGTGTAAAGTCCAATATTAACGGAATAGTGAGATATCTTTCAATTGTAGCCCTTTGGTGGATACATTGTGAATATTTCGGGGTGAATTATAGATTGGATGATTGGATCCAATAGTCACGGTGTTATCGAGTGTTGGATATAAAGTTGCAATAAGACCCATAATACAAAAATAGTATTTAAAGGACTTATGGACATATTCTCCTGTTTCTTAAAGTGTCTTATAAAGATTTTTTAACACAATTTATGTGTATACGATCGATCGTTTAGGTAGAGTTTTTTAAAAGGTAGATTCTTCTTGGTGGGTTATAGCACTTTTACGTCCCAAGCCGCAGATATTTCTGGTGTTTGTCTTACATGGGGAGACAGCTATATAGATATCGAAGAGATTTTGATTATCTAAGCAGTCTCTTTGTTTGAGATGTTTTACCAGTCTTTCTGAAGAAGTTGGGAGTATTATGCGGTGTACCACTTAGAGGAATATATTTTTATGGTGCAGTTGCATACAGGGTTTGTTTGATTTTTTATATGCATATAGAATATTGATTGGGAGGAGTTTATGATTTCTTGTCTGGAGTGGTAGACTGGAAGATCGTGAACTGTTATTCCCATCATTTATAATAAGTTTAGTTTATTGGATTGGATTTATTCTGTGAGATATATTGGAAATTCTGTGAATTTTTAAATATATATATCAGGTATTGGGATTGGTGATTATATTGATATAGTCCAGCACACATTCACACACTATCCATCTGAAGCGCCGATTTATTTTGTTATATATACATAAGGATAGCGTTAAGCACAGCCATATAATCTTAGGCTGCTAGACGGATTTTTTGTCCTGATCCTGCATACTAGCGCGACTCTAGTTGGTATTATTTTTAAATTTAAAATTGTATTTATTTGTCCACTATGGTGCAGTTGGTTTACTCCAGAATAACTTCATCACTTTTATAAATATGGGTCATTGACATTGAAACTGGAACACGCTGGTCTCCTACTATCACGGTGCCTGTGATCTTTTCTGTCACTCCTGCTTGAGGTGCGCTCCTATTGGCTGAGCCTGTTTGGCCTGCCCATTGTGACCTTTTTATGCCTGGCCTTTGGCACCTGTAAGGTGCCCTTTCGTGGTGTTCCTGAGTCAGTGTTGCTGTTGCTGTGTTCCAGTGTTCCTGATTCCTGTGTACCGATTTGGCCTGTTTTGACTACACTCCTGTGTTACTGCTCCATGATCTGACCCGGCCCGGCTGACGTTCCTGCTTGTGACTTGATCCGGCTTGTCTGAGAACCCTGCTCTGTGATCTGACCAGGCCTGGCTGACTTCCTGCTCCGTGACCTGTACCGGCTTGCTACTGACCCTGCCATCGTTCCAGCTTCCTGCAGCTTGGTGTCGCCGAGGCGACATTCTGATTTCCACTGTGCTTGTGGTAGGGCTGATCGTAATTGCCTCCATTAACACTTGCAGAGCCGTGTCTCCATTGCTGAGTCTCCATTAACACTTGCAGAGCTGTGCTTCCGTTTGCTGAGTCTCCCTTAACACTTGCAGAGCAGTGCCCACGTTGTTGAGCCTCCGGTTGTACTTGCAGAGCTGTGTGTCTGTTCCTTGAGCTTCCATTAACATGTGCAGAGCTGTAGTCTCCATTATCTGAGCCTCCTTTACCACTTGCAGAGCCGTTGCTGATCATCCGCTGAGCCGGTCTCTTTTAGAGCCTTGTTTAGGCGGCGGCTCATCTTGTCATCCTTCAGTGTAATCGGTCTCCATTACCACGCCCGCGGGAGGCGCTATTGGCTCCAGCTCGTTCAGTGTTAATTCTCTGTTACACGCCCGGTGGGGCTATTAGCTCAAGATCTTGCAGTGCAGTTTGTCTCCGTTACTACGCCCATGGGGGCGATTGGCTCAAGCTCTTGCAATACAGTTGTCTCCGTTACTACGCCCGGTGGGGCTATTGGCTCAAGCTCTTGCAATACAGTTTGTCTCCGTTACTACGCCCGTGGGGGCTATTGGCTCAAGCTCTTGCAATACAGTTGTCTCCATTACTACGCCCGTGGGGGCTGTTGGCTCAAACTACTCTGCAGTATTCTGGCCACAGTTCCTGTTCTGCCTAAGCAGCTATCTATGCCTTATGAACTTAAGGTGTTGTATCATCTAACACCACTTGCTGCCTCATTACCACCTTGGGTGTGCCAAACACCACAAAAGAGACTAATTGATTACTTGTACTTAACCATTGACTACCCTTACTATTCTGTGCCTGTCCTGTGACAGTATATGTAAAGTTCTTCCATCTGTATACTGGGCCTGTGACGGCATCAGTAAGCATATATCTCGCTATTGTTCTGTGTTGCCTATAGAGGGCGATCTTTCTTATTTATTTTTTAATAAAACTGTGTTTTATTCTAACCTGCTGGTCTGAGTGTCTTGAAAAACCGTTGCACCTACAGAGCAAATTCCAGTGGGAATTATTTTCCACTCACTTCTATCACGGGGAAACACAATGCGAGGAAGGTTGCAACTGACACAGTAATGAGGAATTCAGTGCAGTAGTAATGAAAATGTATATATATATATATATATATATACATATATATATATATATATATATATATATTACTGTGCAAAATTATTAGGCAGGTGACGTAAGAATGCTTTCAAAAATAGACATGTTAATAGTTTCTTTTTATCAATTAACAAAATTATAGTGCGTGAACAAAAATAAATCAAATCAATATTTGGTGTGACCACCCCACAGCATCAATTCTTCTAGTTATACTTGCACACAGTTTGTTAAGGAACTCGGCAGGTAGGTTGTTCCAATTACCTTGGAGAACTAACCACAGTTCTTCTGTGGATTTAGGCAGCCTCAGTTGCTTCTCTCTCTTCATTTAATCCCAGACAGACTCGATGATGTTGAGATGAGAGCTCTGTGGGGGCCATACCATCACTTCCAGGACTCCTTGTTTATTCTGTATTTAGTTATTAATGACTTCGGCTACATGTTTGGAGTAATTGTAATGCTGCAGAATAAATTTGGGGCTAATTAGATGCCTCCCTGATGGTATTTCATGATGGATAAGTATCTGCCTGTATTTCTCAGCATTGAGGAGACCATTAATTCTGATCAAATCCCCAACTCCAGCAGACACTCATTCTTGTACTGCTCTCCAGCCCTTTGGCAAACAAACTGCCTTTTGCTACAGCCAGATATTTAAATGTTTTACTCATCGCTCCAGAGCACCTGCTTCCAATTTTCCAAATCCCAGTTCTGTTTTTTCATGTATAGCTGAGTCACTTGGCCTCAAAGGTATGGCTTTTTGGCCAAAGTCTTCCATGAACACCACTTCTGACCACCCTTCTCCAGACAATAGATGAGTGTATCAGGATTAGTGATGATCGAGCACCCCGATGCTCTGGCCGAGCGCCCCCGGAGGCTCCAGTGCTCGGCCTAGCACCCGAGCCCCATTGAAGTCAATGGGAGGACTCGAGCATTACACCAGGCACCCCCTGCTCTGATGAAGGGAGGGTGCCTGGTTCATAGGAAAAGGTCAGAAAATGATGGAAACACCACAGAAATGGTTCAGGGACAGCATAGGAAGGATGTCTGGATGCATCTTGGACTCCAACGTCACTGCTGGGAACGATGTTTCGCCCGTAGTACGCCATTTTTACAGACTGACCGTAAAACACACAAAAAGGAAGATAAAAACTAATCTGCAGCTAGGCACACTAAACAATATGTGACGCTAATCTGCGGCTAGGCACACTAAACAATATGTGACGCTAATCTGCGGCTAGGCACACGAAACAGAATGTGACGCTAATCTGCGGCTAGGCACACAAAACAGAATGTGACGCTAATCTGCGGCTAGGCACAGTGAACGGAATATGTGACGTTAATTTGTGAATTTGCACACTAAACAGAATGTGACAATAATCTATGGCTAGGCACATGTTTAAAATGGCCCTTTTTGTCGCTGCGTTGTAAAATCATTGGCCCTGTGCACCTAACAGAATATGTCAGCTTGTCACTGCACTGTGAAATATTTGTCCCTGTGCACCTAGTACAATGTCACCTTAGAACATGTCCCCCCCCCACAAAAAAATGAAATTCTGCCACCCCCCAAAAAAATTAAATGCTGCCCCCACACACAACAGTCCTAAAAAGGACTTTTGGGTCTTGAAAGAGTTTCAACAATTTTATTCTCCCTACACTGACTTCCTGTGCATCTAGTATTATATGTCACCTTTCAAATATCCCCCCCACAAAAAAAAGGAAATTGTGCCCCCCCAAACAAAATATAAATGCTGCCCCCACACACAACAGTCCTAAAAAGGACTTATGGGTCTTGAAAGAGTTTCAACAATTTTATTCTCCCTACACTGACTTTCCCTGCCTAAGCGCATCTCTCCCTGGCTATGAATGAGCCGAATTCGCGTGTCGGGTGCTATACAGCACCCGATCACGGGTTCTGGCCAGCCAATCAGTGTAATGCCAGCAGCCAACATGGCTGCTGGCATTACACTGATGTCAGAGCCTCCCCGCACGTTTATTGGCTGCGCAGCAGCCGCGAAACGTGCGGGGAGGAGACCCGAACATGGCGGGCGAGCACATGCGGTACTCGTAGGAGTACCGCCATGTGCCGAGCAGAGCGATGCTCGAGCCGAACCGAGCTTCGGCCGAGCATGCTCGCTCATCACTAATCAGGATCCCATTGTTTTCTGCTAATGCTGAGCTGATGGCACTGCTAGACATCTTCCAATTGTGAAGGGAATTATGCATGATCTGCTGCACTAGGTTTCCTTTGCCAACCACTGCGTCTACGGTCCTCAGCGTTGCCTGTTTCTTTGTGCTTCTTCAAAAGAGCTTGGACAGCACATCTGGAAACCCCTATCTGCCTTGACATTTCTGCCTGTGAGAGACTTTGCTGATGCAGTATTGTGTCTTTTTGCTGTGCTCAGTCTTTCCATGGTGTATGACTTTTGACATTAAAGAGGAACTATCATGTTCACGAACATGGTGCTCTAACCTTTTATATGGCACTAAGGTTCACAATAATATAGCATAAAGACATTAGATATATCTTATTTACAATGTACGATTGTATGAATATCCCCATACATTGCATGTAGAGTGCTGCCATCTTGCTGTAACAGAGCATGTCTGTCAGCATTGCCTCCCTCACATGTAAATGAATCCTTTGAGGACAGGCTCCATGCCTGAGTGCATCTCTGGAATTCATTTTTATGCGAGTCACTATATTGGAGACCATCAATTTGTAAATAGCACAGTCCATTTCGCTATAGCAATGCTTACAATGAGAAATGGACTGCCACTTTATATCACTTGCGAGAGGGTGATCGCTCTCTCGCTGAGGATCCAGGACCTGGACATGCATGCATAGGGGCGCGTGCCAGGCCATGTGAACATTTGGGAGGAGAATGGAAGGGAGGAGGGGTTAAGAGCATCTGTGAATCAGCTTGCCCCATTGCTATACAACAGTGAAGTAACAGGTAAATCTTAAATTACACATTTCTCCTATACAACAGAGATTTTAGAAAAATGATTAACGCAAGTCTGGTTAGTGTTTATGGAGGATTCATATAAAGTTAACTTGAGTACTGATGATAGATCTACTTTAAACTGTCTTCAGCAACCTCACCTTGTCAGCTGACTTTGTCTGTTCCTCACCCAGTTTTATTCCTCCACATATTAAACTGATCGACATTAGCACCTGCTTGGTATAATTGTTTCATACACTTGACTATATGCCTATAAAATCCCTGACTATGTTGAAGTGTACCTAGAAGAATTGATGTGGTTTTAAAGGCAAAGAGTGGTCACCACAAAAATTGATTTGATTTACATTTTTCTTCTGTTAATGCAGTTTGTTAATTGATATTAACATGTCTATTAACATGTCTATTTTTGAAAGCATTCTTACTTTACAGCATTTTTTCACACCTGCCTAAGACGTTTGCACAGTACTGTGTGTGTGTATGTATATATATATATATATATATATATATATATATATATATATATATAAACACTGTTCTGTATCTTGAGAAACAACCCAATCTGTAGACTTAGCTCTCAATTTTTGTTATTTATCTGTGACTTAACACTGTTGCCTAAAGCTCTGCAAGTGACTTTTTTAATGGCTGTTTCATTTTTTCATTCTATGTGCATCTTCACAAATTAACTTCAGACCATGAAATAAATGAGAAATATAGCCTAGGGGCTGAGAGTTTCATCAGACAGCCTGTGATGAAGAAGAGGACAAAAAACCTACAAACTGACGTTAAATTAAAAGTGACTGAGATGAAATGAATTCAGAGATAGCAGTTGCAGTGAGACTGGATAACACATACAATCCATTGTGCAAAGATAGTAGGCTGGGGCGTGATGTGATAGAATGTCTACAAGCCTGTCCAGAGACATGTTTAGAATGTAAACTCAAGTGAAACAATTTGTGGTTTTTATCCTGGCTTGGAAAATGGAATCACAAGGAAGCAATTGCAGGTGGTAGCAATTAATTCCAATTTCACACAGAGGTGGGGCTAGTAAATTGACTGGTCTATGAAAGAAAGTTTTGAAACACATATAGACAAGACTGCCATCAGAAATCATGAGGCCCATGACAAGTTGGATTCGCAACTCCCCACTTCCCGTCATTTCAACACCCTTGTATCTTTGACACCACCTCACCCAAATTGAGGTTATTAGTTACCTAGAATGTAGTAAAGCAGTTATTTTGTAGCATAGATGTGGAAAAATAGGTGTCTTTTTCCATTGTATTTAACTAATGTTGAAAAATTCTAGCTGGTCATTTCATCTATAATGAATGTTGGTTAACTATCATTAGAAACTAATTTCTAGTACACTTTTTTCAGTCACGTTATATATTATCACTAGAGGTCAACAGTGATGCTTAGCAGGAAATCAGCAAAAAAGGCTATGACAAAACACTTAAAGGGATAGTAATTGTCACAAAAAAAAGTATTACCTATATGGTAGATACAATTAAAAGAGAGTACTTGCACTTATTCGTATCTCTCAAATCGTTATGGTTTGAGAGATATAGGAAAATAAAGTTCTTTGCTCTCTCCCCTTTCTGGTTGACAAGCTGTAAAGCTGTCAGAAGCAGATTCTGGTTCCTGGATCAGACGACAGCTCTTCAGCAGCGCTGACATAGCGATACCTAAAAATAAGTACTTCATCGGAATGGTCTACAACGCGTGCCCGGTTTGAAAGCACAGGTTGTAGACCATTCCGATGAAGTATTTATCTATAGATATTGTTATATCTGAGCTGCTGAAGAGTTGCGTCTGGTCAAGTGACCAGAATCTGCTTCTGATAGCTTTACAGCTTGTCAAGCAGAAAAGGGAGGGAGCGGAGAACTTTATTTTCCTATATCTCTCAAACCATAACGGTTTGAGAGATACGATGCAAGTACTCTCTTGTAATTGTAATAGTTTATACTTTTTTCTGACATTACGATACCTTTAAAACTGTACTTCTATAGCCCAATAAACATTACCCACATACAGTGTACTGTGTTCTTATTGGAGTTCAGCAGATGCATTGTATCAACATTAAACTCTTGCTTGCCAAGGAGGTCTCCAAAGTGTTGCTTTTTAATACTTTGAAGATTAGTCTAGAATCCAAGGGTTTAACTGTTCGTTGGGTCCCATTTTGCTCAGAGGCCTAAGGCCTGCTTTTCTCCAAGTAGTTAACAAAGGGGCTCACCAGAATGGAAAAATAGTGCAAGTCTACACACATCAAGCCTGGGCCCCTCTTTTGACCTAGGCATCCTTTTTTTTATTTTTTATAAAGCTTTATTGAAAGATGATGTATACATTACACAGTGTCATAAAATAGCATACAAAGGCAAAATTCCTGTACATATGTAGCTAATACACAGAAGAAGACACAACCAAAATCATCAAGGGTAAAATCCCATTAAATAGTCAGACACATCTGGCAATTAGCTATGAAGCTCCCAACTTGTCCCAAAGCACCGTGGACTAAGAACGTGAGCATCATTAGCTTTGATCTAGTTAAGTTAAATTTGAGATCATAGTATGTCTGACAGACAAAAGTAAGGCTTGCAAGGCACAGAAGGAGAGAGAAAGAGTAGGAGAATAAGAAAGGAGAACAAGAGAGGTAGAAAAGAAAATCAAGAGAAAAAGAAAGAAAATAGATAAAGGAATAAGCTAAAGAGAATAATTACTGGTGTCCTTAGGGAGAAGCAGACAAGTGCTCTACAGCCATGGTGCCACAACATAGGAATTAAGTTAACAGCTGAATCAGGTGGTCGGGGCGGGGGGATGCAAGTGAAGCAAGAGCCCAAATTCCCAAGTATTGGGAGCTGTGGGGACAGGCGAGGGAACAGAAATAGATATACATTGGGTAAACTATAAGAAAGGGCCTACCCCTTATAAGAAAACCCTGATATTATATTGCCTGGAACCTAGCATGGATTACCACCCCCCCCTCATTCCCTCTGTTTCCTCATTGTACCAGATTTCAAGGCAACCCAGGTTGCACTCGACGCATAAGCCATAGGTCCCAGATTCGATGGAAGGAGGGCGAATGTCCCGTGACTAAGGTATGAATTTCTTCCAAAGAGACCATTTCATCAACCTTGCAGTGCTATTCAGCCACTGAGGGCAATGTTACTGAGTTCCATCGTGCTGGGATAAGTTGTAATGTTTAGCTGTGTTTGGGAGAAAATTAAAAAGTATAACTTGTGCAGTGTCAAGCTTAGTTCCGGTGGGCAATACACTGAAGAGCAGAATTTTTGTATCCGTGGGCAAAGCCTGGCAAAAGATTAAATTGAGTTCGGTGAGAATCCCCGACCAGAAGTCACTCAATGCAGAGCATGTCCACCAGATATGAAGTGCTGTGCCTGAAGCTTCCTTGCACCTCCAACACAAAGGGGAGTTTGAAGGAAACATTCTATATAGAGTGACAGGAGTGTAGTGCCATCTAGTAAGTAACTTAAAGTTAGCCTCTCTGAATGACAGGTGCCCTATAAACAAGTCCTCGAAATACTGTAAGCCAGTCCTGTATCGACCATGATATATCGAGTTCTCATTGTCTCAAGAAGCCAGGTTTGGAAAGTAGAAAGTCACGATCCATTAACTTATTAAGTTTAGTAATCGAAAGTGAGAACAAGTAGCCAGTTGACAAAGCTTATTCAAAAGGCGTGAGTTGCCTACTATTATGGCCTCATGCTAGCAAATCCGATATGTAGTGTTCCAGTTGGCGATATTGCCAGGCCTGGGAAGTAGGTAGAAAATGATTGCGACATAGAGATTTGAAGGGAATCAACCCCTCGTCAACAACTAATCCTTCCAATGTGTGGATATTGAGAAGTTTCTACTGTTGAAACGGGCTGTGTTCCATACACGGGACAAAAGCAGGATTACCACAGATAGACAAAAGAGGGGACGGAAAGGAGGACAAATGAAAGGGGGCAGAGACCTTCTCCCATACAGCTAAGGCACGACGTGTGATAGGGAAACTAGTCAAGATAGCCTGTCTAGACCTCCTGGATAGCCAAAGAATATTGGAGGGAACCACCTCCTTGTCTAGGGTGTTCAGGACTTTCAGACTATCACGGTCCCCGTGTCTTTCTGTCAATCTATCATGATGTACCTGTGCTATGGTGGAGACTGATTAGCCCGCCCAGGATGTGCCGTTATATGCTGGAGCTTGGGCAATTGTCAGTTGCCCTTTCGTGGTGTTCCTGTTGCTGCGCCTTGTTGCCATATTCCAGTGTCTTCTGTGTACCGACTCGGCTAGTCTGACTCTGCTCCTGATTCTGCTCCGTGATTTGACCCGGCTCTGGCTGACGACCCTGCTCCGTGATTTGACCCGGCTCTGGCTGACGACCCTGCTCCGTGTATTGACCCGGCCTGTCTGCTGTTCCAGTACTGCTCCGGTTCTGTCTGCTGTTCCGATTGCCATTCCGGCCTGTCTGCTGTTCCGGTGCTGCTTCGGTCCTGCCTACTGTTCCGGTTGCTACACCGGCCTGTCCGCCGTTCCTGTACTGTGCCAGTCTTGTCTACTGTTCCGGTTGCTATTCCGGATTGCCTGCTGTTCCGGTTGCTGTTCCGGCCTGTCTGCTGCTTTCAGTTACCGTTCCGGTTCTGCCTGCTGTTCCAGTGTTCCTGCGTCATTCCAGTCGCCTCGGCGACATTCTGAACTGTTTAAGAGACTCACTGTTCCTCTCACTTGTCAGTAGCTGTAGCCTGAGGTTGCTTTGCCTTCTGTTGGCTGCCAAGGTACTCGCTTGTGTACAGAACCATTTAACCCTTGCAGTGCCTGTAGTCTCCGGTCTGGTGCCTCCGATATATCTTGCCAAGCATACATTTTCTGACATAGCCTTTCCTCTGAGTGCTTCTGTGTGTCTCTTATTCCATCAGATCCTTGTCAGTCCGTGTTCATCCTCTGGCTCAGGGCCACAGACATTGAAGGTACATTCCCATTGCACTCCAGAGGGCTTTGGCTCTATTAAAGCTTGTGCAGTCACCATCAGTACAGCACCCAAGGGGTGTATGGGCACAATGCTAATGGCACCTGCAGGGTTATTACTTTTCTAGTTAAGGGCGATTTTGGTTCTGATCATTACAGCGTGGCAATAGCACTCCTCTGTAGCCCACGGTGGTGGTACCGGCTCAGCTCTGGACATTGGGCTCTAGTATATCAACTTGAGAGTGTATTCAGTGCAGTTACTCCACTATCCTACTATTGAGAGACTGGTTCTAGAGACTGCTATTTATCCTGGGCGTTGGCCAATCTTGAATATCTCACCCATTTCATTTATTAACCCTTTGGGGGAATACTCCCTATCCTTCCCAGCACCTGTCATTATCATTGTGTGCATTCACTTTGTCATTATTGCCATTGTTGCTATTTCTGTGCTGGCCTCTAGGGGCCTTGTTTTATTTTCAATAAAACTGTGTTTTTACTTCATACCCTGGTCTGAGTGTCAGAAAACCGTTACACAGCCAAGCTCTATGTTTGAAACCTACACAATTAATTAAAAGAGCTAGGGAGGAAAAATGATAAAGTCACGTAACATTCAACATTCCCATACCTCCTGTTTGTAGAGGGCGATATAGTCAACTAGAGCGCAGCCTGGGCCTTTTGTAGCATCAGACAAATGAGTTAATTAATCATTGTAGCCTTGCGAGGTGTTCTCAAGGAATGGGTATAGGCATCACATTGAAGAGGTATAAGATCTTCAGTAAGGCAATCATTTTTAAGAGATTTACTCGTCCAAACCACGAGAAAAATAAAGAGTCCCAGGAGTGGAACTCGGTAGTTAAATTTTCAGACAGTCTGTCAATGTTAGCTGTGAGGATACTAGAAAGTGAGGAGGATAGCTGCATACCCAATGAAATGGGTGAGTTGGTTAGTGAGGATAAGGAAAAGGCTGATGTTTTAAACACTTTCTTTGCATCAGTATATACAAGGGAGCAAGGAATGGTAGAAGAGCCTCCGCAAGTATCAAATAAAACAATACAATTAATAGATATTGGGTTAACTCAAGGAGATGTCATGGGAAGACTGAACAAAATTAAGACCGACAAAGCACCGGGTCCTGATGGTATACATCCAAGGGTTCTTCAGGAACTCAGTGCAGTGTTAGCAAAACCCCTATATTTACTCTTTAAAGATTCTATTACCACAGGCTCAGTGCCACAGGATTGGCGAAGAGCTAACATAGTGCCTCTATTTAAGAAGGGAACTAAAACAGAACCTGGGAATTATAGACCAGTGAGTTTGACCTCTGTAGTGGGAAAACTATTAGAAGGCATAATAAGGGACTATATTCAGGATTACAACACAAAAAATAAGATCATTAGCACGAATCAACATGGTTTTATGAAGAATAGGTCATGCCAAACTAATCTTTTCAGCTTCTATGAGGAGGTAAGCAGCAACCTTGACAATGGCAAGGCAGTAGATGTAGTATATCTAGACTTTGCAAAGGCATTTGATACAGTACCACACAGAAGGCTGGTGTATAAAATAAGGAAATTGGGGCTAGGAGATAACCTTTGCAATTGGATACAAAACTGGTTGAAGGATAGGGAACAGTGTGTGGTTGTAAATGGAAAATTCTCCAGTATAGTTAAAGTGGAGAGTGGAGTACCTCAGGGTTCAGTATTGGGTCCGCTGCTTTTTAACATGTTTATAAATGACCTGGAAATAGATATAGAAAGCAAAATATCAATATTTGCAGATGATACTAAATTATGCAAAGTCATTAATTCAGAACAGGATATTTTCTCTCTACAGAGGGACTTACATACAATGTCAGATTGGGCAAACATGTGGAATATGAAGTTTAATGTGGGGAAGTGTAAAGTCATGCATTTGGGAGGAAACAATCCCAAGGCTACTTATAAACTTAATGGAATAATTTTAGGTGACTCGTTGCTAGAAAAAGACCTGGGTATCCTTGTCAACTACAAACTTGGAAACAGTGACCAGTGTCAAACAGCAGTAGCAAAGGCAAACAAAGTCCTGTCTTGCATAAAAAGAGGTATTGAAGCAAGAGTGGATAACATTATTTTGCCATTATACAAATCATTGGTAAGACCTCACCTTGAGTATGCAGTGCAATTTTGGGCACCGGTTCTGAAAAAGGATATACTAGAACTAGAGAGGGTACAGCGGAGAGCAACAAAATTAATTAAGGGAATGGAGGACTTGACATATGAGGAACGACTAAACAAACTTGGTTTATTTACTCTAGAGAAAAGACGACTAAGAGGAGACCTTATCACATTGTACAAGTATATGAGAGGTCAATACAAGGATCTCTGCAGTGAGCTATTTATTCCAAGGCCTGCTCAGGTGACCAGGGGACACCTCTTGAGATTAGAGGAAAGGAGGTTTAAACTTCAGCAGAGGAAGGGTTTTTTTACGGTAAGGTCTGTCAAATTGTGGAATTCATTGCCCAGGGAGGTAGTTATGGCAGATACAATGGACACATTTAAGAGAAGATTAGATACATTTCTTTCAAAAGGGAACATACAGAGTTATACTGTTTATCAGTAGGCAGATCAGGAAGGTCTGATAAAGACTAATTTAATTGGTAGCAGGAAAGCTATAAAATTCTTAGTTACTGAGGTATGAAGCGAAGGTTGAACTTGATGGACTTGTGTCTTTTTTCAACCTAATTTACTATGTTACTATGTTACTATGTTACCCACACAAAGGCCTCAGATTTAGAATAATTTATCTTAAAATTAGATATCTTAAATACAGATTCACATCAGCAGTATATGAACCTAAACTGATTGAACTTCTTGGAAATGTCAATTTATGGGGAATTTAAGAGACTATCCAAACCACTATTAGTTCTACTATATAACACCTCCATGATCCTCTTTACTACATTTTTATTATTCCTTATATATATTTCATGATGATGCTCCAAAGTTCTCTGTTGATCGGATCTACAAAAATAAAAATTATTTATTTTTGGATGCTTTGGATAGCTATGATTTTGAAACTGGAGAAGTCCAATTGATATTATATCTCAATACAGATATACCTTGAGATGGAAGAAAATAGGAAGAGAAGGGAAAAAATAAACCTCAGTTTCACAGTTATATAGCGTCCTACCCCTGAATCTACTCACTCAGTCTCAGAACTCAGAAGTCACACATGTGCACAGTGCAGCGCCGATGTTCCTGCTGTCTCACACCACACGCACCCCAACCAGCCAATGATGACGGACCACATTGAGCAAGTACGCACCCCTTTAATTGGCTGGTGGTGGTGCATGTAGGTAGGCTGTGGGCAGCACACTGAGTGGAGTGGATATAGTGCGTGTCTGTCTGGACTGGCTGTTATTGACATAGCCAGCGCCATTGAGTGAGCCTGAGCCACACTGACACAGTAACACTGACAACTGACACTGTACATTATGCTACACTACAGCCACAGCGCAGGAGCAGATGAGAGTGGGGACTCTTCATTGGGGAGGGACACGGGACACAGACCTGAAGGCTGGTGGCCAAATAACATGCCTTGGGGCTGCATTTGTCCCATGCTGCGCCCCCAGTAGATGTGCGCCCTAGGCCAGCGCCTATGTCGCCTATAGGTGGCGCCGGCCCTGCATACATTATGTCATTAGAACCCCCGTTTTACGATCTATAGGGGGGATTTTCGTTAGTATTTTGTAAATATTTTCCTATCATTTTACAAGTGGTATCAAGGTCAATGTTCTTTTTATTTCTCATCAGCACATGGGGGCATGATATTCGGTCTAGACTTTATGTATTTAACATCTTCGACTTTGGAGTTTTGTGTACTGTTATTTGGGATAAGCATTAATAGCTTTTTGATGTAGTATATGTATATAACAGATACGACATTTATATTTTTTGCGACCGTAAGTATTGACAATATATTGTCTATAATGTTTATATGGGGATATCTATTTTTATATATATACAATGTATATGTATATTTTTTCATACTACTAATATCCAATAATTTGGATTTCTACACTAAATCTATTGGACAAACATAGTATATATGAAAATAGTTATCACTGTATTATTACTAATCACTACTTTCTTGGATATCTTCTATCATCTCTGCACATGCGATTTAGTGATGGGATTGGCATCAGTAATGTAATCGGCGTTAAATAAATATTGCTTATAAGAAAATGATTGCTCCCAGTTATCACTGTTTTATTACTAATTGTTATATTTATATCTTTTTGGATATCTTCTATCGTCTCTGTGCATGCGATCTAATGATGGGATTGGCATTAGTAATGTAATCGGCGTTAGCAATACTATCTTTATCAAATAAATATTGTTTATAAGAAAATGATTGCTCCCATTGCCTAAAAGTATTGTCTACAAGAAAATGGTTGCTTCCATTGTATCAACCGCCATATTTTTGGAGACAAATATTTTATAGAAATCAGCCGGTAGGAATTTAGTGCATCGGTTTACTTAAATCTTTCTGTTTATTTCTTTTCATTTTTCAATTGTTGACAGTGCAACATAATATCCTTTGTACTTTTGTATCTTGTATACTGATATCAAGGTGCTATTGCTCTCTTGTACTAGGTACTGTATATGAACCTTGCTGAACTCCGTATTGGAGGTTAATATCCTTTCCTTATTTAGAATAATTAACTGACCAGTATTTTAGATGTCCTCATTGGCTGATGAGATATTTAAAAGCAGTATCTGTTACTACAAGTTTATCCCCTGCCGAAGCCAATCTTGGAGATACGCGTTGGGATGGGTGTGCTTTGAGAGGTTCTATTGTTTCTGGGCGTACTATTGACAGTCCTTTTCCTTGTTGATATGAGATGAGTATTTGTTTTCTCTTTTTTCTAACACTTTAAGGGGATACTTATTTATCTAACCTTTTCACTAGTAATTTTGCATTGTTTGCTAAGGGTTTCACATACTTGGTATTGGTATTGTGTATGTTTTTGGTATCATTCACACTATAGTGGATCACATTTTATTTGCTCATTGTATCTTTTGTGATATATTATTATTTGGGTTTACTGTCTGCATTTATACTATATGTTATTACTATTATTATCAAGTAAATATGTTATTATCTGTATGCATATGAGTATTTATAATGGGTATATCCTTTATTTCTAAACCTCCATTCTTGTTTTTAAATGTTTTTAAATAGATTATTTCCTTTTCTGATTGATATTTTGTACCAGTGAATAAAGATATATATATTTTATTTTTGTGCATGTGCTTTTTTTGAGTGCCTCTATAATAGGACTCTCTTTTTTGGGAGGGATAGGAGGAGGGGAGGGGTGTCTCCTTTTGTTCTTTCCCCTCTTCTTCTCATTTCCATTTCAGTAGTTAAACATTTGCAGGCACACATTGCCATAGCACTGCCCCTTAGTGCATCTCCACTCAAGGGTTTTAAATGCAGCAAACAATAACTTTTTTAAACAAGGTCAACAATTAAACTGTAACTGATGTTTTGTTAGACTTGCCAAAACTGATGGGGTAGCAAGAATGTAGTAGTTATTAATTTGGCTAGTCTAGGTTAGGTAGCCAAGTAGTTACATTCTAGTAAATATCTCTTTCTACAAGAGGGCCGTAATTAGTTCCCTGACTCACAGTTCCATTTGTGGAGCCCATCCAGAACTCCTTCCAAGTCCTTCACTTGCTGCAGAAAAGTGGCAGGCCTCGCAGATTGTCCACTGAGGTCCACTGAGGGGAGCCCTGCCATACCCTCCACTTGCCCACAGTCTATGAATCCTTAAAGGGGAACTTTCACCTGATAAAAACTTTTTACCATCTGTTCAAACACATAAGCAGTATCGGGAAACGTTATTTTTACGTACTATTAAAGATATTTGATGTCCAAGACGAGCACTTCCGCACTCAGCGGCACAGTGCATCTTCGGCACAGCTCTCAGGACTTCCCAGCACTATTACAGCCTCCATCAAATATCTTTAATAGTATGTAAAAATAAAACCTAAGCATAACGTTTCCTGATACTACTTATGTGTTTGAACAGATGGTAAAAAGTTTTTATCAGGTGAAAGTTTCCCTTTAAGACACAGTAGACCTAAGTGAAGCTACACCATGGAGCCTCCTGCATAGAGCACATGCACCTCTCCAACTCTCTTAACCCTGCTCCCACTCCTTTAAATATCTTCCTAGCCCCATTCACAGGGAAAGCATTAAAGGGATAGTAATTCTTCATTTTATCTTTATTTTATTTTGTAGGCATTAAAAAAACATGACGAACGATATAAGTCTTATCTCTCCAACCTTTATGGTTGGAGAGATATTCACAAGCAAAGTTTCCCCTCCCGCCCCTTTTACCTAGTATAAGCCATCTCTTCTCAGATGTGGAATGCAGTCCATAGACCAGACAGATAAAAGCAAGGGACAATATTCTTCCTATCAGAACAATGAAAGCCCTGCCCCCCTTGACAAGCTTTTCAGCTTTTTTCCTTATCTTAATTGAAGATTGTCCCTCTCTGCAGTCTACCTGGGCACCTCCCTTCTGCTCTGGCTGAGCAGTGTTACATCAGTAAAAGGGGCAGGAGGGGGATACTTTGTCATTGAATTACTCTTGAACTATAACTCTGACAGTATTGAAATAACACTCTCCAAAGTCCAAATACTATGATGATTAATTAGAGCTGCTTTTATTATGAAACATTGCTATCCCTTTAAAGGGACAGTGGTTCACTAACAGATTGTAAGATTTAAACAACCAGCACACAAACGTTATGTTGTCTGGCTTGTAAATTAACTTCTCCCCTGGTGAATGTGGATAGTATAAGTACAATATAATTGTATGTTACATCTCAACATAGAAGTACTTGACCAACAGGTCACCACTGGAAACCATAGCACAAAACCTGTGGGAAGGAAGCAGTATTACATTATTATGAGCTCAAAATGCAATTCAAACCATCCTAGCATCATAAATGTCTCTACATACATAATAGAAATGTTCATGTAGAAGAGTGTGGGAAAACCTAGTTCTTCAGACATACCGCAGTGTCCAGTAAGGCAGTTATAATATATGCCAACATTATTTTACATAGTACCTTGGAGAAGAATCCAGGTACAATCCCATTCCATTGAACTCTGAGCCCCTGAACACATCAGTTATTTTGGCCCCCATGAAGAAAATCAAGATCAAAATCCATAAGAAAAGATGGAGGTTGACAATCACATCTTAGATTTCTGTACACAAGTGGGTAACAGCAAACTGAACTACAGCTGTAAAAAAAAAAATCTGCACCACAGGTGAAAAAGGAACATTAACATGGGGCTTTTAACCCATTAAATTCTACAGACGTCTCCAGCACATTGCATGCAAGGGGCTACAAACGCCATGTAAACCTTGGTTTACACTGGCAACTTTGTTGCATGATGTTGTAGCAACACAAGAGTGCTTCTGATAATGATCATATCTGAAAAAAACATGTGTGAGCTGCCCATAGAAAACAAGGATAATTATTCTGTGAAACTTGGTATTGCAACAAAGTTGCTGCAACAAAGTTACCAATATGATTGGTAAATTAGGCCCCAGGAGTGCATGAGTGCTGACTAGTATTTCTTTTGGATTTCAAAATAAATTATCTTGCTCCTAGATTTGTTTTTTTACAGGTACTAACCTTACAGCTCTCCTGAATATATTGGAATTAATTAATTAATGATAATGATCTGTACAGTTTTTTTTATACCTCAGTACATATAAAACAAGTTGAAGAATTTGGGGAGAAAAAGGAAAGTGCCTGTTAGTTTGATTTGCGTTCTTGCTATGGTCTGTGTATTAGGATAGATGGCTTGGGTTGGCTTGCCTAGAGTTGGCATAACAGATTTCTCTAAGCTCATTTGTAGCACAGCAGTATGTCTGCACCAAATTACAACACATTATTACTTTTTATTAGTACATATGGCATGAGTCACATAAAAATGCTAGTTTACTAGATTTAAATTGTGCTGGAATAGAATTCATTTTAGAACACACAGAACCCCTTGTAGTCAATTTTTTATCACTACACTTAACCGTTCATTATTTTATGATAGTGTTTACTAAACATTTGCAAATTAGTCTGAAAGTGATCTCTAAAAATGATTTGTGAACAAGCTTAAAAAAATGTTCATTTTCAAGAGTCATTTATGGATGTTCAACAGATATTACAACTGGTTTCATTAGCTGCAAGTTACAAATTACAGATATGTTTTATGTATTATTGCTTTAACCTCTTCGGTACTAGAGAAGATTCCACACATTTTTTAGGGTTAAAAACAGTAACATATTTTCCAGTGAACATATGTAAAAATAATTTCTTCATAGCTTCTATTGAGCCAATATTTAATATGTACTTACACAGCAACAATGTATTATTTTTACTTCCTCCTTAAAGAAACATTAAAGTTTTATTATGGAAAAATCTATCTGTCAGGACTTTTTAAATTAAACAAATTAACTCTTCGATTTTTATTCTTCTTTATGGGATGGCTTGAGTCTCTCCATGCAAGGTGAACTGAAGAAATGGAGACATTAACTGCAGGGATCTAAAAACCCAAATTCTCATTACCTGGACTGTGAGTTAGGGTTCCCAGATCATCCCTTTAAAAAAATTACACATGAAAAATGCCTGTGGCAGGGCTCCAGTGGTTGTTATGTTGCAGTGGTCCGCATGTATCAAAGCAGCAGGTATTTTATTATGAAGGAAAAGAGCAATCCTGTGCTCTATACCAATATGTGAATGTGTGCCCTGGCTTAGGCATATATAATAATTATTAATAAATATGAGAATAAACATAAGGATTTAGTCAATATTTTGGCCACAATGATGTTAAGCTTGCCACTACTACAAGGTACCTTGTAGCTTGGCAAGTACCTACTCTAATACACCTGTACAGTTCTGTCTAAGTTAAAAACAATATCTTGAGTAAGTATTATATGGAAATGCATAGATTGGAACGGGGTCCCTTTAAGATGACATGAATACTATAATAATGGGTCCCAGTGTGTGTGCCATTAAAAACACCTATATAGCCCTAAAAAAATATCTAGTTCTTGAGAAAGAATTATTTGGAAATGTGTACTATGACCTTTAAATATACCATGAATACTACCTTGTAGGTCCCAATATGTTAGCAATTAAGAACAAGAAAGACAAAACTTTATTGTAAAGGTATAACAGAGGATCCTGCCTTATATGAAACTTCCTTGGCCTGCAGCAAGTGTATACTGGCACATGTGGACTGAACACCTTTCAGAATCACTAGTCCTTTTAAGAGTTAATCTGGCAGCCCTAGGTAACATACAAAAGGGGTTTCATAGAACCCCTTTTGCCCTCATCTTCAGCAAATATGAATGGACATGAGACCTATACATACCCACCCCTTGGCCTGGGAGAAGAGAAATACAAATCCCACTCTATCAGTGGGCCACTCCACCATTAACTTTGGATTTATTTTTTTGTATTCATATGGATGGGTGCAAGAAAGGTGACCATATATAGGGGTGGGTGAAAAGTCCCGTTGTGTTCCCTAAAAAAACAAACTGCGAACAAACTGTGAAAACCACATGGTTGTCTGCTTTTTCATGGCAAACTCCACCTGAATTAAAGCCCTTAAAATCTTCACCATTTTTGCCTTTACTTATGTGTATTTCACATTTTTGTGCAAAAAAAGTGATGTGAGATAGATAGGGTGCTAGGAAATTTTGTAGTGATTTATTTAGTGAAATTAAGGCAGCTGTGGCTCAGAATATTGGCTGGATGACAGTAGCGTAACTATAGGGTTCACACCTGTGACCAGGCCCGTCACTCCAGGGGCCTGGCCGCCCCCTGCGGCCCCTCCGCCTGGTGTCTGAAATCTCCCTCCGGCGCTCTAGTAATGCAAAGTTCTCTGCATTGCTAAGTGGACTGCGTGGGAGCTCCAGGGAAGTAAGAGATGGGGGCATTGTGAAGATTGAGGGGCATTGTGGAGGGGGTCAATGTGGTCAAGGAGGGCCAATGTGGTGGGGGGGGGTGGCACTTCTTGCACCAGGGTCCGGAGCCTTCTAGTTACGCCTCTGATGGATGAGCACCCATTTGAAAAATAAATGGAGGAGCTGGAAGGACCGTGATGCATCCAGTGAGTCTGAGGAGGAAGAGTAGAAAGTGATCACCACCAGCATAGAAGGATCTGGAAGACCTGATTCCCCAGAGCCAATGAAGTCCAGTCCCCCGACACTGCCTTTTGGGATCTGGGGGAAAATAGTGTCATTTTCAGCAAAGGCACAGGAAGAAATGGGTAGCAGTGTGAGCAGCACATGTCAGCTACCTGTGCCTGCTGCTAGTGCTACCAGTGTGCCTTCTGATACTCAGAAGGAGGAGGAGGTGATGGCAAGTGTGAAAGCAGGTGACCCTGTATCACACTTGCTATCCCCAAGCAGTCCCATACTATCCTACACAGCAGCTAAATAATGTTAGGGGTGAAGGGGGGTGATGGTCAGAGGCATGACTAGAACCCTCTGGGCCCTGGTGCAAGAAGTGCCATGGGCCCCCCCACCCCCTGACCACATTGGCCCTCCACAATGCCCCCCAATCTCCACAATGCCCTCATCTCCTACCTCCCAATCTCTGGTGGTCCAGTGGAGTGGCAGGAGAGTCCGGTTGGCACGTTGAGCTCCTGACGGTCCTCTTCTGTAATGCAGAGTGCTGGCAGATGATGTCATCTCCCAGCTCTCTGAATTAGTAGAGCGCCAGAGGGAGATTATGGGCACCAGGCAGAGGGGTCTCAGGGGGTGGCCGGGCCCCTGGAGTGACGGGCCCGGTTGCGGGTGTGATCCCTGCAACCCCTATAGTTACGCTACTGGTAATGGTGTTGGTAGTGAAGCAGTGGAACCATGATCATCATCACCCATATTGCTGCAGTTGTTGATCCCATTCCCTTGGAGTTGCCTAATCATGCTGCCGCTTAAACAACTCAGCTGCAGCAGCAAAAACAGAAGTTGCAAATGCCGCAATGACACCATGGCATTTGCCAGTTGCCAGTGGTCAGTGGCCACCATAACATGACTTGCTGGCACTAGGCAAGTTAATCATATTTTTTTTTTCTCAGGGCTTCTTCTTGAAATATACAACAAAGGCCTACAAATAACAATTTGGGTGGTTTGTTTCTATGATGCCTAAGTCCTACAAATCACTGTTTCCTCAGGGCTGGTGACTCTAACAAGCATGAGAGCAGACAATCATCACTGGATCCTCATGGCTCGTGATTCTAACAATCCTGAGTGCAAAAAATCATCACTGATTCCACAGGCCTTGTGTCTCTAACAAACCTGAGTGCAAAAAATCATCACTGACCCCTTAGGGCTTGTGAGACCCCTTAGGGCTTGTGACTCTAACAAGACTGAGTGAAAAAATCATCACTCATTCCTCAGGTCTTGTACCAAACAAATGTAAGTCCTACAAATTAATGTTTCCTCAGGGCTTGGGCAGCTAACAACATGTCTCAGTCCTACAAATCGTCCTCTACAAAATACTATATCCTGTTAAAGGGATAGTAATGTTTCATAAAAGCAGCTATAATTAATCATCATAGTATTTGGACTTTGGAGAGTGTTATTTCAATTCTGTCAGAGTTGTAGTTCAAGTTGTAATTCAATGACAAAATATCCCCCTCCCTCCCCTTTTACTGGTGTAAATCTGTTCAGCCAGATCAGAAGGGAGGTGCCCAGGTAGACTGCAGAGAGGGACAATCTTCAAATAAGATAAGCGAAACACCTGAAAAAAGGGGGGCAGGGCTTTCATTGTTTTCATAGGAAGAAGATTGGCCCCTTCTGTTATCTGTCAGTCTTACAACTCTATTCCACATCTGAGAGGAGATGGCTTACACTAGGTAAAAGGGGCGGGAGGGGGATGCTTTGCTTGTGAATATCTCTCAAACCTTTATGGACTTATATCGTTCTTCATGTTTTTTTAATGCCTACAAAATAAAATAAAGATAAAACGAAGTATTACTATCCCTTTAAGTATCAATCTGCCCTAGTCACAGCTTATGTCAGAGGGTCCCAGTCTGTGTTATGTTAAGTACCATTTTTTATTTTATCTTTTATTATTAACTGTCCCCCCAATCCCAGTCAACAAACCCCCCGCCCAAAAAAAGTTCTCTGTTCAACTGATTCTTTTCCCACACTCCACCAACACAGGCACTCTCAGACGTCCTTTATACTATGCCTGTGGAAAATAAAATAACATTTGCTATAGGCTGTGTGTAAATTCAGTCTTCCCATTGATTTGAATGCAATGAGCTAGGTGGAAAAAAAAGAGCTGAAAAACTACACTTTTCACAGGAAATTTTCCGGTAGGCTGGAAGTGCCATTATCTGCTGATTTTAGTTTGAGGCGAAACTTTATGCCAATCCCTAACAATATACCCTTTAAATATAGCTTGCTTATGAAAACTGCATTATGCAAGACCACAGAGGATTCAAGTCCATTCTGCATTGTGTGCTTTACAGAAATATACTGATCTTAAAGGAATATCTTATACAAAGCTTAACCGAATAATAATTTTTAAACCAATAAATTAAAATTAAATACAGCAAGGTGGATGTGTCTGTGGCTATGTGAGTAGAGGCACTGGAGACCTGTCTAGCATTCAAAGGGTTAAAAAAATGTAATTTGTTACCAGTGGACAAGGCCAGATTTACATCCTAGATGACCCTAGGTATGACACTCTGTATGCCTTTAGTGCCAAAACATGGCCATACCTTATTCCTCACATGGCCCTGCCGCTAGTTCCACCCACTATGTCCTGGCAGAAAATACCCTTGGCCTAAAACAAGCAAAGACAACACAAAAGCTGTACCCCTTTGGTTTATAGAGAGAGATCACTAATGCTTTAAGGCATTAAATAATATCATATAAAGGGGTGTAAAATTCATGCAGGGACATTGAGATTGCTCTGTCCACACTCACAATTCAGAATGTAGGTGTGGCCATCACAACTAGGTCCCTCTCAAGATTTGGATCTCTTGGCAGTTGTTCAATCTGTGTATTGAGTAATCTAGCACTGCCAGTGCTGCTGTTGGTTTTCCCCCTGAATTGGTTGATGTTTGTATTTATACGTACGGATTTCTATGAAAAGGCAATCTGAATGGAAAAAGATGTCCAACTGCCCAACAATGGGCAAGAGGTCATAAAAAAGTGTCAGGTCTGGCCACCTTCTTCCCTCTATGTGAGGGAACACACTGAGCTAATAACTGAGGTGGGTTTGCCCTTCCCTGGGTAGTGGTAAAGTAGCGGACAGGTAGAATAGTATAGGTGATAAAAGGAGTGGAGTTATAATTAAAAAACTTGCATGTAGGCCTGTGGGTTATATACATATGGCATTCTGTGTAAAGGCAGTTTTAATGGAAATGTGTTGTACACCTAAGTGATTAGCGGTGTGGGTCTTTCCAGATGGATATAGGAGGCAAAGGGGATTCAGACTCCAACCCGCTGACTTTTGCTGTCCAAACTCAAAGGTGCAGTTCTGGAGAAAACCAACTGTACTATTGGGGACAAAAACTATTTCCTGAAAATTTGACTTTTAATCCATATATGTTAGAAAGGGAATGGGAATTTTCAATTTTCACCTGTGGTGCAGTTGGTTTGCTCCAGAACATCTCTTTACAGAACAGAACCTTATATGTCAGCCTGACTAGCTGCTCACACAATATTCACATTTATTAGTCATTTCTGGCACGACACCCTCCTCTGGAGAGCTCTGCAGACCAGGCATTGAGCGCAGATAGTAATTTAACTACAAACTCTTGCTAGCGTAAGATCTCCGGGGAATTCTGTTAACAGTTTTTGCTCTGAAGCCTGCCCGTGGCTTGCAAATTACAGTTTGAAAGGGAATCTTTTTTACTCTTAACAATTGGGAATCTGCTGTGTCTGATTTGTCTAGAAATAATGTATGTTGGAAAGGCATAAAATATTCTAATTTCATATATCAGCAAAGATAGATAAACGGGGAGATTCACTAAGCGGTGATAAAGTGGAGATGACTTCTCTAGTGATATCATTCTCCAGGTCCTATGTTATTCTATAGAGCCTATGCACGAAGATCTCCAAAGCTGAAAAAACCTTATTGTATTGCCTCCATAGAATAACATTGGAACTGAAGAAGTAATCTCCACTTTATCGCCACTTTTTTACCACTTAGTGAATCTCCCCCAACAAATAGTAAAACAGGCTATATGTTAATTCTGCTGAGCAAAACATTAAGATAACTATGCAAGCTTACCACCCTCTCCAAGAGTAATACATTGGTGATGTTATGTAAATATCATACTAAGAATAATAAGCAGGTACACATGGCCTAGAGCTGGCAAAATTAAACGACCTGGGCCTAGATGCACTAAATGTCGATGTGATGTCGGTATGATATTGTCGATGTGTTCGAATTACTCCAACAATTTGATCTGCACACACTTCGACATATTCACAAAAATTGTCAGATGGAAGGGGAAGGTTGGAGAAGGTCCCTGTTAGTATACAGGATTTTTGAAGTGCTGTTGGTGTTGAAGGGATCTCCTCCCCTCACACATCACCAACACTACGACAGTCTAAACAGCATTCTCTGTGCTTCCCTACCTAGCCAGTAGGGGAATACAAAGAACGTTTTCAGAACCATGGCCAGCATTGAATGCCATAGGGATGTGCATTGCTCACCCCTGTGACATTCAAAGGGTTACAATAAACAGAAATAGTACACCAAGCATTACACAATGCCCCCCCTTCAACATCCCCCCTTAGTATGTTGACATATATTGCATATATTTGACATACTAACTCCATCCAACTTTCACCTCAGGGACTGGCATTTAGTCGATGAACCTGTCCTTTATTCAACACTTAACCCTTTGAGTACCAGAGAGGTAGGAAGGCATTGCTTAGCATGTGTTTCCTACCCCTCTGGTACTCAAAGGGTTAATAGGCAAGGTATGGACTGCGTACCTTGCCTGTATATGTGTGTGTGAAAATTTTATTTTTATTAAAAGATGTGCTGAAATGTATTAATGCAAAAATTAGACCTCAAGGGAGGGTGTCATGACCCCTCATGACACCCCCCTAACATGAAGCTGACAAATGCCCTTTGATTACATGAAGCTCATATAAACTATGTGAAACATAGGTTATATGCCGCTTTTATCATTACAGTAAATGATCAGACCTCAAAGAGGGGCACCAGGACCCTTCCTGATAGCCCCCTATCATGGATCATAGATCCAAAAGGATAGATGATCCATGGGGCTACCCCAAAGGCATTTACTGCCTTCTTGATGCTGCCGGCTTTACAGCCACATGCAGCATCAAGAGCTTGAAGAATGAATGAACCCTGTCACTGGGACCTGGATTCCTTCTAGGTAAGTGGAGTGTTGCCCTGTCATCATTGAATTAGTCACTGGGGTCAAATCGAGTGACTGATTCAATGATCAGAGCGCAGGGCTGCTTTCTAAGAATGAACCCGGTTACAGGGCCTTCACATCTACAATAAATGCTCCCTTCAATGAATGACCCCTGTCACTGCGGTTCATTCATTCTTCAAGCTCTTGATGCTTCATGTGGCTGTAAAGCCGGCAGCATCAAGAAGGCAGTAAATGCCTTTTGGATAGATGATCCATGATAGGGGGCTATCAGGAGGGGTCCTGGTGCCCCTCTTTGAGGTCTGGTCCTTTACCCCAAGCCCCCCAACACACTTGAACTATAAACCAGATTATGATAGAGCAAGGGTAGACAATTAAAATGAGCCTACTCTGAAGTTGTTATATGAAGCGGTTGCAGAGATACGTCCCAAACAGTGTTGTCCCATAGAAAGTAAATGGAGCAATGGCGCCTATGCGGTAAAGCGCGCCTTAAAGGCGCAGGACTCAATTTTAAGAAAAGTTAAAGTAAACGTTAAAACATGTAAAACATATGTGAAACATGTGTGCATACTTAGAAAACACTAACACAGTAGGGAAAGTGCCAGAAACCCCCCAAAAAACATGCCAAACCAGCAGACAAAGGGTTAAGTTACCCCATAAACCTGCTCCAAATACCCAACAGACAAATAAACCCAATGAGTGCAGTAGTGCACAATGAGAACTCCCAAACACAAGGTCACTGTGGGACAAGTGGACCTGCAGCACTCAAAGGGTACCTCACCTTTCCTGCAGATCTTCTGTCATCAGATTACCATGCAGCAAGAATTACCTCAGAGGGTAATCCCTGGGGAAGCACTTGTACCCAAGATTTTCCCCCTCAGGGCTTAAGGTCCACCAAAAAGCACTTGGATACTGAGCTAGCCACATTGGAGGGCATTTGTCAGTCATGGTAATCCGCCTAATGGTGGTATTTCATATCTAGCAAAAAAATTAAAAAGAAACTAAAACTATAGAAGAATGTTCTCCACCTGGTGTTGTTGCACCAAGGAACAAATCATTCTGGAGCTGGTTGGCTAAGCTGCAGCCTAGGAGGGAAGGGAGGCTCCACCCCCTGCATACATTTAGAGAAATGTTCCTGCCTACTTAAAGGGGTGGATCGCCTCCCAGAGTTACCAGTAACCTGTTTTAGACGACAGAGAAAGTAAAATTATGTATAATGTAGGCGCAGCCAACCTATCTGGGGGGCCCTAAGTCTTTCAGGTTTCCCAAATCCATCAGGGCCCCCCACATCGCTTGACTCTAAAATTGCTGGACCTTCATCTGTTGGGGATTCCCATCATCCCCAACCAGCAGTCCCCAACAGATGAAGGTCCAGCAAATTTAGAGCTGCTAGATCATCCATGATGTATTGCTACATGATAACCATTGCAGCCCAGTAATTATTGCTAGAGCCCTGCAGGATATATTTGTGTCTATTTTCACAGGGATGATCTGGCAACCATAAGCAACTGACTACTGCTGCTATAGGCAAACTATCAGAAGTGACAATATACCTCCTGCTTAGTGCTTGAGAAAGTAATGTGCTGTCACCAACAATCCGTGTCCCTTCTCACTACCTGCAAATAGGGTTTAATCTACTGAGATCTGTCATATTTTAAAACTATGTTGCCAAAATACATCAGGAAACCTACACATTTAGATTGCTTCTGTAAACAGGAGGATGAAATGAATTTGGTGGTATTTTACAACAACAACAAAAACAACTGTGTGCAGACAATCGGCAGAATCATATTTTTCCATCCACCTCCTAATTTTAACATATTTCCTTTTGTTCTAGTATTCCTATTATTCTAATAAAATGTTCACTCTAGAAGCTTATTAAATCCTTAAATACATTTGGTTGCATTCATATTACTCCTCTCCCTTACATCCACCAAGATACAAATGAAAGGCTTGGAGGGAGATGCTCTAAGAGTTGAAGCAATAGCAAGTGGGGCAGCAAAGAGGATACATTCCAAATTCAGCACCAAGAACATCACCAGCACTCATTTAACCCACTGATTGCAATAAGGATGTGCAGCACATCCCTCTGCAGTGTGCTGCACATCCCTGTAGCACTGAAAGAATTATAAGATAAAGAATCCTTTGCACTGCTTCACAGTTCATTCACAGACACACATAACTAGCAAAACTTGATAAAGTTTTTATTTAGACCAGGTACAGTTTTAGTAGCCCTTCTCTGAACAGTCTCTATTATTTTACAATATAGTGTCCTTCTGGCTACCTTTATGTTTTTGCTACACTCTTTGGCCTTTATATAGATATATCAGATATAGCCATTCCCAAGTCCCTATCCTCTGCTCTTGTTGTCAGCAGAGTACCATGAAGTCTATATCCCATCTTTGTTTTTTGTGTTCTGTATGCATTATTTTGCATTTTGAAGCATTGCAGCTTAAATCTTTAATCAATTCTTATTTAATTTACCTCTCCAGCCATATTACAGATCTTAGTGTCATCTGCAAAAAAAGCATAATTTTTCTTGAAGTCTTCCAGTAATATCACTATTAGAGATATTAAACAGAACAGGTCACAGCACTGATCCCTAAGGGATTCCACTAGTTACCCATTGTTCTTCTGAATGTATTACACTGACTATGAATCTCTGTCTCCAACCCTTCAGACAATTCTTAAAGTGGATGTGTCACCTATGACCAACTTCCCATAAATAGTTAGGTGACACATCCAATACCATAAAAACGTTATTTATTTTATTTTATTTTATTTTAAGCTTCGATTTTGTTTAAATTTAACTTACAAAAGTCTGTGCTGCAGCTACTTCTGCATAGACTGTAGCCCCAAGCTCTGTCTCTGCTCTCCTCCCTCCTCCAATGTCAGAGGCTTCTGTCTGTAAGCTGGAGCACTCTTATTGGCTAGATATTGATCTCTGCCAATGAGACCGCTCTAGCTTACAGAAAGAAGCCTCTGTCATTGGAGGAGGGAGGAGAGCAGAGGCAGAGCTCTGTAACCGCAGAGAACAGCAGTCACCCTGAAGTGGCTGCAGCACAGACTTTTGTAAGTTAAATGTAAACAATATTGAAGCTTAAAATAAAAAATAAATAACGCTTTTATGGTATTGGATGTGTCACCTAACTATTTATGGGAAGTTGTCCATAGGTGACACATCCACTTTAATCCAATCACCTACCTTTGAAAAAATGAGATCCCTAATCCCAACTGGCTTTGTCCAGGCTTTATAGTCTAGGATAGATAACATAATAAAACCCTATACCAGCATACCCCTAGCATAGGGAAGGCAACCTTTGGCTGTCCATCTGTAGGAGACTACAACTCCCTTTATCTCCAACAACCAATGGTTGGCTGAGGATAATACAAGCAGGGCTCAAAATTTCAGGTCCTGAGCTACTAGCCAGGCCTAAAAAGTTACTCGCCACCATTTTCCATGCCTAGCCCCACCCATATCCCCTCCTTTAACCCCACCCATCTCAAGTTCTCTTTGAATAGTAGCAATTGATATTTCTATAACGGACAAGCTAGCTGGTTTCAAATTAGACCACAAATCTTGGAGATCATAAGTCCTAAAGGGTAAACTTCTCCAAAAAGAAAAGTCCCATAAATTAGGCACTCCTAGCAGGAGTTCAAATGTATCACAAATAGATTTTATTGGTACAAAAAAATCACATATAAAGAGCACTTATTTTAAAAACAATTAAGAACAACACCTAAAAGTTAAGTAACCCCAAAAAACAGGCTGACAAAGCCTGTAATAGGTGATACGCGTTGGGATCCGTATCCAGAGGATGTCTCCAGTTTGTCCCTGTGCTATTTCTCCCAACCCTGTGATGAGTATACCTTTGGAACTTATAATTTTTGAGGTTACTTTTGTGTATAGAGGTGTTCACTTTTAGGTGATTATTTAGTTTGATGTGCATTATTATATGTGTGTCCTTTATATTGTGCTCTCACTTGGGAAGTACAATAATTATTATTTAGTTTGATGTGCATTATTATATGTGTGTCCTTTATATTGTGCTCTCACTTGGGAAGTACAATAATATAATAACACTGTCCGCCTCCTCCAAATACTCACACTGTCCAGATCCCCACACTGTCCCCCTCATTCAACTTCACACACTGTCCACCTCATCCACCTCCATGTAATGGCCACCTCCTCCACACACTGACACTGTCCACCTCCTCCACACACACTGACACTGTCCATCACCACACTGCCCAACTCCCCACACTGTCCACCTTCCCACACTGTCCACCTCATTCACCTCCACACACTGTCCACCTCCTCCACACACAATGTCCACCACCTCCACACTGTTTCCCACCCCCCAGGCGACAACACTGCTTTTTCTTCATGCTATCACAGAATGCAGAAATTAACATCTGACAACAAGAACCTGCCCTGCATTATATTGCAACATCCAGTCTTTATGGTTCTTTACCTCAGTCAATTATCCGATTCAGACTGTTGTGCTATGGAGCATGATGCTACCTGCGTCTGTTTATTGTTGCCCCTGGTCTTATGCTCAGTAGCAGCTCAGTCTGCCTCCCATGCTGTCTGCTCCTTCTCTGCTGTTCCCGCTCCTCTTCATCAGAGATGTGAAAAAGAGCAACGCAGAAACGTGCCGTCACCCTTCCTGCTCTGCCCACACACTGTGACTTACTTCCCACTTCTATGATGTAGATTGACAATACAACGGGAACTCTTCACCCCCCCCTCCCCGCGACACCACTATACTCCCCAACCCACCTCCCAAATAACAGGCTGAGGCTGCAGAGAGTGGATCCAGAATCCACTGTGTGACCGGGGCCGGTAAATGAGCTGGGTCAAAGTGTGTGTATATATATATATATATATATGTATAAAAAAAAGCTAAGCAGCGCTGCATAGAGGACGGCGGCAAAGGTGTCACCCCTGTTGAAGATGTCACCCAGTGTGGTCTGCATCCACCGCACCCCCCCCCCTCAGTGATGTTACATCTAGTTAGGTTTTATTATAATCTACAGCTCCCATTATCTTCAGTGAGGGAGAGAGACGGAGCAGCGCTCATCGACATATGTGGCTTATGCCCTGATCAGATCCAGCTTGAGTCTGACTCACTGCTCAGCAGTGCAGCGTGGCGGCTCACATGATGAGTGTGATGCGTCTGTCATCTTCAATTTCCACTCGCCCTCACACAATTTCTCCTCGCCAAATGCGAGCAGGCGAGTGGAAATTTTGAGCCCTGATACAAGTCATAGTCTTCAAAAGCTGGGAAGGTAGAAGGTGTCTACCCTTGCCCTAAATGGGAAACACCTCTTCTATGACTAGATAGATATGAGGAGGAGATTCTTGACCCACCTAATCTGCTATAATTTCCAGGGCACATCATAATGGCTAACTATATAGTGTCCTATTGAAGGTAATACCAAACACACATATTTTAGCAAGGCCCTAAGTTTGCTTTGATTCAATTTTGGTTTTATACACATTGGGAGAGATTTGTAAAACGGGAGATATAAAGGAAGTGTCTGTAAAATTGTTGAGAAGTGACAGCATGTATACATGTTTAGCGACATTTTCGTTAAGTGCTAACTCCAGTCAGTCAAGATTTTTGAAAAGTGTAGTAGAAATGGTCTTGTCCAAATAAGCATTGTGTTGGAATGTACTGTGTTTATAAAGAAATTCTCAAAATGTGCCACAAATAAATGCAGTTTAGTGATTAAGAGCGAGATGTTCAAAAAAAATTGTTGGATCATGAGTTAGTGGTAAAAGAAGGGCAATATTTTCAGAAGTAAATCCATAAATGTGTCATAAAGACTTGAATATTATGGTAAGAAGATCCTGATGAATATTGCCCTTAATAATTCTGATGTTAAAAATGTCTCTGATTTCTTCTTTGAAACCAAAACTTTCAAAGAAGCAAATTATTTTTTTGTCTTTAAAATGACATTTTCAGACAAAGACTTTTTTACCAGTTAACTTCATACTACTACTTCTCACTCTCGCAAACAGTACTTTAATTTGCATTCTCCGCGTTTAGACCTTTTTTATTTTGTCGGGGAAAAAATGACGTTAATCAGACAAAAAAGTGACATCTAAAAAGAATATTGTTTTCTGAAAATACCTTAAAACATGACTGTAGATTAAATCACACCCACTTTTAAGACTGCTTTTTCCCTTTGATGGAGATGGTGGAAGTAGATGCAAAAAATGACGATAATATGCCTGAGAACTGACAGTCCATAGCGTAACAACTTTTTTATTCTGATTACAGGCAATTTCAGTTAACACCTTTTTTTGAACATCTCGCCCTAAATCTTAATGCTAGGTATAACCTGTTCTTAATAGAGGTTTATAGTGACAACTATGTATGTGAAAAAATATTCTCAGTTGTGAATTTTCTGTGATTTTTCTCAAAATATTTTCACATAGACATAAATTTTACTTTACTTCTTTATAAATATGAGCAGCCAGTAATTTTAGTGACAGTTCTTAAATACACACAAAGAAGGGTTTTTATACATTCACCCAAAATTTCAAAATGAGTTGTAAACCTCTCTACCAGTCAGTGGGTTAGAAAGTCAATTTAAGTCAATTAGAATTTGTTTTATTTGTATTGGAGCAGTTTAATTGTCCAATGCAGCATTTCTGGTGCAAACCAGTTGCACTATAGGACACTAATACAAATGTCCAGAATCCCTGTTTATTTAAACAACACTTTTTAACCTCTTACATGCCAGAGCTATCTCCAATGCAATTCTTTGCAAAAATGTCTCTATTATTCAAGGGGTTAACTCAATTAAAAATTTCCAGGGAATTATCTGACATCCTTTTGGAGTCAGCAACAAATTTTTTACCCACTTGGGGCTAAATTGGAATTGCCATTTAAAGGGTCCCCACTGACGCGTTTATTATAACATCTTTCTTCAGAGAATATCTGTTTTTAATTTAGATAGGGCCTCTTTAGGTGTATTAGAGTAGGACTTACCACAAAGTGAGATACCTTGGCGTGGTGGTAAGCTTACACACAGATTGGCCAATTTGTGGGACAAAATTCTCACTTATTTTCACTTAGATTTACTAAGAGTTATTACATATGCTAAATACAGGGCACATATGTTCACAATATATAGAGGAGCGCAGGTCTGTCTTTTTTGTATGTTTTTTTTTTTTTTTTTTTGCCTTCCTCTGGATGAACAGGGGTGTTTGGCATTGGCTGGACTTGATGCAGAGGTGTAACTAGAAGCCTCCGGGTCCTGGTGCAAGAAGTGCCACTGGCCCCCACCACCACATTGGCCCCCCTCGACCACATTGACCCCTTCCACAATGTCCCTCAATCTCCACAATGCCCCCATCTCCTACCTCCTACCTGGAACTCCCGCGCGGTCCTCTTAGTAATGCAGAGCGCTGGGAGATCATGTCATCTCCCAGCGCTCTGCATTACTAGAGCGCCAGAGGGAGATTGTGGGTGCCACACAGAGGGAGTACACGGGCCTGGTCGTAAGTGCGATCCCTACGACCTCTATAGTTACGCCACTGACTTGATGGACGCATGTCTTTTTTCAGCCTTGTCAACTTTACTTATCCCATGTGAAGCAGTTGGTTTGCCCCAGAACTGCACCACTTTCCCTTTGTACGTACGTCTCACTGGAGTATAATCAAATGTGACATAAAAGTACCTAAAAATTCATTTTGGTATTTATAAAGAAAGCTGTTGAGGTCCTAACATGAACTAGGAGGAAACAAATTTGCTAGAATAGCTATTTATACCATATTTAAAAAGTTGCTGTTGTTCATTTATAAATAGCTCCTCACTTTACTTGCATTTGCAATATTTTAATAACCAACCTGCAGAAACATTTAGGAATACGTTTTCTAAATCTCCCCCATTGTGATGAAACCTGCAGAGAAGGTCTGTGTAATGAGTTGGTGACCTCTATCATTCAAGGAGTTTAACGATTTGAGTGCCAGAGGGGTACGCAATGCATTGCAAAGCAATGTGTTGCGTACCCCTCTGGCACTCAAAGGGTTAAAGTTCCATTTAACCTTTTGCGTGCTGGCACTCAATGGGTTAAGTAAATGGGAATTATTCTTTGTTCCCATTCTGGATTGTAGCAGAATTGTTCAACTTTTAACTGTGCATATGGCTCCAAAGGTCATACAGATAGAGTCTCTGATGTAACCAGGATTTAGAAGATGGGTGTGCAACCAGGAGTCCTCCAGCTCTTGTTGGTCTACAACTCCCATCATTATCAGCCCCACCCAACTCTAGAAGAGTCAACTGATATTATATAAGGGCAATTCAAAAAAGTAAGAGATTGTTGAAAAAAAATGGGGCATATGCACAAAACAAAATTTGAGCAAACCAGCTGCACCATAGAGGGGAAATAAAAATCAGCATTTAATTACATTTGTTTTTAACTAGATACTAGCACTGTCAATAATGCACTGCTTTGAAAAATACTGGAAATCTCCCTAACATTCAACAAGGTTTTAACCCCTCATTTCAATACATGGGGTACTTTGGAATGTGTATTTAATTTTCATGGTGCATGGACCATAACAGTGCTGGTAAGAGAATAGAAGATACATGTTTTTATCTCCTTAAACAGTAGAGAGATCATCAACATATTGCTCTGAAAGGCATTGGAGAACTCGCTAGAATTCTAAGGGTTTAGCTGACTTTTTTTCCCCTGAACGAGAACAGAAAAACACTGAAAAAGATTGCTATTCTCATTTTAATCTGGGGGGTTGTAAAACTGTCTGCTAGAATTATGGAGTAAGTTCTGACCTTTTTCTTACTAGGCTTCCTACTGCCCATACCTAATGGCTCTAAAAGAGCATCACTGCAAATAGAGGCCAGCGTGTCAGTAAATATGCCACATTAACTCATCAGACTCAGTTGACACTGTCCCTGAAGACCGATTGTGCATTCCTGAATTCTAGAACCTGCAAGAAAAATATATTATTCTTATCAAGAGCCAAAACTGGAATACCTGCTGGCACATTTATCAAGGGCCAAGTCATAGTTACTTAACTGATCCTGTGCTTTCTTTGGCATTAACATGTGCAATAACCCTTTTAGTGGCAACTGGCAAACATATCTAATTTTTTGGAAAGCTCTCTGACACCTGAGGGATAAGGGGCACATCCTTAGTCCTTTTAATGGAAATGCCATATAATAAATGTGTAAGTTTTGTCTAATACAGTCTGGTGAATGTACAAATCAGCCAGGGCCGCTACACTGGCATTAACCTCTGACAATGACTGCACCTTAGCATATGTACTATAGCACATGATCAGTGTAGCCCATTATTGGCAGACACCCTCCACTGTTGTTAAAACTTTGATGCCAGCAAACTCCTTACACCTGCCCCATATAATGCACAGGAAAATGCGATAAAATTATTATTATTATTAGAGAAAAGGTAGTCCTCCAAACTTCCATATACTGCCCTCCCCTTGATGCAAGTGGCATTAATGGGATACTTTTAGGAGTAAGTAGCTTATAAAATGGTCATTAGGCAGGTGTAGGGCATGGCAATAAATTTCAGCACTTCTTTTTGCACAGAATAGTATTTGTACGTTCATCCCATTGGCACAGTAGGTCCATAGCAGTTTAGTATATGCCTCAGAATAGCCATATGTGAGAAGGTTTAGTTCTTTTTTTGTGATGGTGATTTGTTTGTAATGAAAATATGAGCGCTTTAAAATAAAGGCGCAATCTCAAACACAAATACATGACACATACAGACATACACACTCATACACTCACATGCAGTCACTCACGCAGACACAAACACATAAACATTAGGGATGAGCGAAATTTACCCTCAACACAGAAATAGGCAAAACCATGGCACTATTAATAAACCATCTAAAAGCCCTGAAGATGACAATGAGTCACATTCCAGTGGTGATGGCATAGTGCAAGAAGGTGTAGCAGCTTAACTGATTACTGCATCTGACAATGTGACATGCATAAAAACACCTGTCCTTAAAGTGATATTGAACACTGTGAAAAACCTTCCAAGGGGAAAAGTAAAAATAAAATTGTTTGATATCTCTAAAAAGCCTAGAGGAATATAAAAGTAGTGGGGAAGAAGCCTCCTCCTCTTCTTCAGATACAGATGAAGTTGAGAGTGAGAGAGAGAGATCATGACATCGCTAGAAAGTTAGCAGAAAGGCTCAATCTTCCACCTCTGAAAAAGAGCACTGTGTTTGAGAAAACAATTGGGAAGTCTAACCCTGGGCAAGCAAAGATGGCAACAAGTACACAGTAATCCTGTTAGTCATCATCAGCATCATCGTCACTTCTAAGTTCAAGTCCCACTCAGCTACACACACTAATACTGTTCAGTAACTAGCAACAACACAGGCTATCAACAACCACAGCCTTAGCCTTGATGAGTGCCTCTGCTGCTCTTGGAAGACACCTAGTAATAGTAAAATTTCAGCAACATCTAGCTCATAGGCATGTGCACAGGGTGTGCCAGGTGTGCCCTAATCGGCCCCGTGTGCACCAGCTTTTCAGAAGTTAAATGGCCGTTTCCGCATATTAATGTGACTGCACCACCTGCTTTATACCTTAGCCGATTGCCACGGCTATCTGTTGCTGACTGCTGTGCTCGGGGAGACCAAGGGGGGCAGGACAAGCAGGATCAAATGCTGCAAAAGCCTGCATAAGCCGTCCCTCCTTCGTTGCGGCACCGAGAGGAAGTGATGTCACTTCCTTTCAGCACTCATTACATTGGGGGAAGGTGTCAGGGAGCGAACAGTGGGTGAGGAGGCTGTATTTATGTATGATGCATGAGTGAGTGTGTTAATGTTTAATGCGTGTGTGTGTGTGAAAGATAACTTACACCTAATCATCTATTTAGCACATACACATATACATATATGTGCACGCGCGTGTGTTTGTGCTTTTGGGTGCACACCCTAATGCAATTGGCTGTGCATGCCTATGATCTAGCACCAGTAGTAGTAGTAGTAGTAGTAGTTCTAGTAGTAGTGTCAGCCTCTCAGGAACCCCACAGACTATGAAGTCCACATTATGGAGATACTTCACTCAGGATGCAAATTCTAAACATGTTGCTACCTGTTGTCTGTGTAAGAAGTATGTGAGCTCGGGGAAAGCACACTCACACCTGCTCAATGAGTTTCCACCTGAAACACAATCACAGGTCAGATTGGGAGACACCCCATCAACAGGTCAGAGGTGCCACAACTAGCAGCAGCATACTCCTAAATGGGTACTGTGGTACATAATGGAAGTGCAGTTGATATGTTAGAGAGTGTGCCAAACAGTATGACTTTGTTTTTGGAGATAAGAGTCATAGAGTGCCTACACATACCCCACTATCCCCAACACCTCCACAACTCATGTCATTAAAGCAATAAAGTCACACAGTTCTTCTAATATGTACTGCCATCCCACGCTACTAAGTTCTTAGAAAGTAGTCGAAACCTGCACAAAAAATAATGAAAAAGTATTCCTATGGAATAGTAAATTTGCCAAAATGTTGGTGGTTGATAAGCTGCCCTTTTCTTCTGTTGAAAGCAGAGTCTTTAAAGAACTGATGTCATGTGTTGCATCCTGCTGGAATATCCCAATCTACAGTTATTTTTCAAGGATGGTTGTCCAAATGTTACAGAAGCAGGAAGTTAGAGTTGTAAGCAAAGGACAAAGGTATTCAGCCTGCTAACAACCTTTTCAAGGTGTATGTTGCTGTAGGTCTCACAGCTTTTACTTTCAGATACCTAACTTTCTTGAGTGATGAGGTAGCTAGTAATAAATTGAGTTGCAGAGGCAGGAGCAGTTGCAGGTAGTACTTAGTCCTCGAAGGCAGTACAGAGACAGAGTTGCTGCTGCAATGTGCAGGTTATCCCTAGCACAATATCTGGGAAAGATACCCTGGCCTCTACCAATCTGGCCAGTCATATGATAAATGTAAGCAGGGCATCAGTGTGGGGAAGCAATGATAAGGACCTGGAATGGAGGTTTGATTGAAGGGGAGGTTATGAATTAGGAGGAGGGCTAGAGGGTTACTAAGTAGAGGGTTAAACATTTTGTGTAGAGTGAATATGACATGATTTGGTCAATGAGTGGGAACATCAATCATTCCACGGAATGGAAGGTGAGTGAAAGGAAGATTATGTATTAGAACAGGGGATAGAGTGTTAAGCAGGTAATATGGGTTTTTAGCCCATGGAAATTGTGTAGTGATTTGGACAGAGGGCATAGGGGTCGTCTCCACATGACCAAATCACAGGCCCCTACACACAGCAAAGAAGCATTATTTATGTGCCTAAGCAGGTCATGAAGTTATTTGGACACAAGGGTGCAGGGGACAAAGCCCTTGTGTTCAAATCATTGATCAAGGCAGACATTAGATGTGGGGAATAATGTAGTAGTATGGTGAGGCCCCATCCTATATATACCACCCTCAGCCTGCTCATTGAGGCCATTCCATAATGCCTCCTTCCACCACACCAAGGAGTGGCTGCTGGCAATCCTACACTTTTAAATAATAATGGTTATAATAATAAAATATATAAATAAATACTCAACAGGATTTATGAGATGTAAAATGGGTCACAAATTCAACATTTCAGTGCAAATAAACAGACTTTCGTTAGGACCAGAGGAAGATATATTTATTTGGACCAAATGTTAGTTATGTTGTTGGTACATATTATACCTGAAGAAGACCATTGAGTGCTTCTTTCCTTTTGCTTTATATAAACTAGTAGCCATGCCACCTGGTGAAGATGCACAAACCATTGATAAGGGGACAGGTTGACTTTTGAAAGCCATCCGTGGGTGTGTTTATATGTTAATGTGGCACTTTGCCACATACACTTAGCTCTGATAGTTGACTTTGCTGTAACAGCTCAATCACAACTTTGCCAAGACTGTCTATGGAGTCAAATGAGAGTCTGTTTTTTCAACTAAAGAGCAGAGAAAATGGATGCCCTATTTTAACCTTTTCAGTGCCATAGGGATGTGGTGGCAAACACCTGTGGCACTGAAATGGTTAGAACATTAAAATCCATTGCATAAAGTGAGAGAATGACAGAGAAGCTGAACATTTAATAGTTTCTCTGCTGTTCTGTACTTTCTAAAACAGCTGATCAGTGTGCTATCCAATGATTCATGTAGAAGACTCACAAAGCACTGAACAACGGAGGGGGATAGCGCTCTAAAATATATATAGTTGATTTTACTTGTTCACAACCACTGTGTTAACTACACGACAGAAAGAAAAGAGGTCATATTCTTTCTCTCCCCGTTTGCCACTTAGACATGCTGGGTACAAAGTTGGGTACATTTTTCTCCTCCAAATGATGACATCCCTGTGTTTTGTAATACAATACAGTGCAAAAAAAAATATTGTATTCCATATCCCACAGATTAAAATACAGTAGATAAAGTCTATTCAAGTAGACATCAATAGATTTACCCATATCTAGTAGGAATTCCCTAATATTTAGCTTGTTCCTGATGCCTGAAAAGTGGGAATTAATCCTTCTGAGGAACAGGAGGTGAAAATATGTTAAAAACAATGAGCTGAACATCCCTCTGGTTAAAATTGCTGTAAAGTTTCACTTTGTACATTTTTATTCTCATGCTGAACCAATGCAATTGCTTGGCTTGCATGGTATTTTGGTGTCCTCAAGTGGTAAAAACACAAACTGTACCCATTTCTACAAAATCTATCAAGCTAATAAAACTGTCACACATTGCAGGATTTTAGACAATTTTGAAAAACTCTAATAATGATTTCCTCAGTTTTCTTTATTGATCCACCTTTGAAAATGAAGGGATATCTTTCAGATCTTCATTGTTTGATTCAGTGGTGCCATGTTTTATTGCAGATGATAAATAAACAACTGAATTTTTCCCACAATTCATATGGAAACACTTGGAGATAAAACAGTGTTACATTTATACGTTTATATCCTGCAACATATTCAAGGCAAGTAAGAGATGAATATTTCTGAAGGTGGATGGCTTCACAGCTTAAAGGGATAGTAATACTTAAAATGTAAAAAATTATATGTTGTAGGGTTTATCCCCCTCAATAAAACAAGGGTACGCCCACTGCTAAGAGATATTTTATTAAAAAATTATAACAGCTCAAACTTGAATTTTTTAGGTGCTATATCACAGTGGCCTGAAAATTTACAGTGGTGCTGTTGCTACACCATCCTATGTAGATTTATGGTCTACAGACCAGAGCAGTCCATAGGATGGTGTAGCAACAGCACCACTGTAAATTTTCAGGCCACTGTGATATAGCACCTAAAAAATTCAAGTTTGAGCTGTTATAATTTTTTAATAAAATATCTCTCAGCAGTGGGAGTACCCTTGTTTTACTCAGGGGGATAAACACTACAACATATATTTTTTTACATTTTAAATATTACTATCCCTTTAAAAGACTTGATGTTCAAAAGAAAAGTGGAGGAGTTCTGGGGCAAACCATTTATATTATAGGGGGAACTAAAACTCCCAAAAATTCTCATTCCAATGTGTTGCAGACCTCTCTAACATCCAAGGGATTAAAACCCCCTTTTAAGTCAAAGGTAATATTTAGTTATCCAGGGCAAATGGTTTGCTTCTGAATGTCCCCACTTTTCTTTTGAACATACAACCCAGTCTACAGTGCAGAATAGTGATTCTCATCTCCAGTCCTCTGGACACCTCAACAAGTCTAATTAAGCATAAGTAGTGCAGACAAAATAACAAAGCCACTGATTATCCAACACACAGGAATGTATTGAAATTTGGACAGCTCCATGTGTCCCAACGACTAAAGCTGAGAATACAGGAGTAGAAACCAAAAAAGAAACATACATCTAACACAATGGAAAGATGGGGTGCCAAAGACATCAATATCAGTATGTACCGGAACCTAAAATGAGTACTCATATTAAATACATTGTTAGAAAATCAGCTTGTAATGGAAAATAAAAATAAAGGGAACAAATAAAGTGTCATAAACTCACCAGTGATTTAAATTATGGCTTTTAACCCCTTGAAAGCTAGAGAAGTCTCTAATGGTTTGTGGAAAATTTGTAGGAAACCTGTCTAGCAATCAAGGGGTTAAAAGTACCATTTAAATAAATAAGCGATTTATGAAGATTTAAGTTATATAATACACTTTGTTTGCCCCAAAATTTCACCATTATCTTTGTGCATATGGCTCATCACTTTTAGGCACGGAGTAAGCAAAGTAAGTGCCCGAGGCTGAGGTACCAAGGAGAGTTTGAGCAAGTGAACCATGGGGCAAATGCAAATTCCCAAAAGGGTTGGACTTTCACCCTCAAGAATGTATATGGTATTGTATGTATCTATTAAAACTGTATTTATGTTGCTTTTTATTTTTTAGGAAATAAAAATACTTTAGCAGATATTAGCTTTTAAAACGTATCCAGTGACGTCACAGGTTCCTGTGATACAAGCTGTAATGCACAGTTCTGCACGACACCCCCTGTTCCTAAAATCACCTCTCCCCTCCATCCACAACTCTCCCTCCGCAGCTCTTCACGTGAGTGTGTTTAGCTTCTGTTCATATCAATGTGATATGCCAGCCTGCCCTCCTGCAAGCTCCCATTCAGCTCCCATTCAGGCGCACACAATGGAGGTTTTAGTCTCCAATCACCAATCACAATGAATGAACCAAGGTTTAGTAACAAGTGATTGGAGACTGAAACTTCCACTGTGTGTGCATGAATGGGAACGTGTTAGGGACTGTGGTGTTACCGGCCATATTCAGGTGGAGGATCGAGTCGGATCTGTCTGCTTACACTTCTTGCAGTTTGCTAGGTTCTGGCTGGTGTTATATGAACAGCAAGCAGTGCAAGCACCAGACTAGAGACGGATAAGAATGGCACCAGGCAAGCTACAAGATGCTGAACACCCTCTCAATAGCTCCCTGAATGTATACTTAACCCTTTGAGAGCCAGAGATGTATCCAAATCATTAAAATGCATAGGATAACTTTCTACCACTAAAAGGGTTAATAAACGGAGTCAAGCAGTCTGCCACTGCACTGACGATGTGTAGCCTCTGTCTCCTCATTGGTATCCTAGGCAGCAAGTGGGTGACATAGGATAGGGGGTGGGGTAGAGCGCTGTCAATTATGGGGCAGTCTCTACTTTGCATGACTGCATCGTTACACACGTTTTAGCGAATTATTATATAGGATGTCATCAAGATGGTAGCGCTCTCCTTCTTGCTACCAAAAAGGTGATGCTAGTTTGGGAGGGACATACTAATTTTGAAGGGGAATTTGGAAAGTGAAAGTTCTACTTTAATGACTTTATCGATACAATTGTAAGTGAGAGATAAAATGCCTTTTAACAGAATGTATTAATATACATCAATATTAAACACAGTGGGGATGATGAATTAAGAAGAACAGAGGGAGGCATGCACTAAGGTGTGATAAAGTGAACAGTGCAATAGATCTTCGTGAATAGACTCCATAGAATAACATAGGAACTGGGGAGTTTATAACACAGGAGAAGTCATTTTTGCTTTAAAACCTCTTTACCAGTCCTTAGCCGCCCCCGAAGTAATACTGGAGCAAACCAACTGCAGAACACGGGACAAAGACAAATTACCTAAATACCTCTTTGAGTTAAATGGGACTTTTAACTTCTTGAATGTTAGGGAGGTCTCCAACACCTTTGATTCCCAATGTACTGAAGACCTTTCTAGCATTCAAGTAGTTAAAAACCCCATATAACTCAATATGAATTTTGATTTATCCCAAATGGTGAAGCTGTTTTTTCACAAAAGTACTGGATGATCTTCCTTGTACATTTACCTTCATATTCATATATACACTTAAAGACCATCTTTCCTAGGAGCAGAATGACCACTTGTAACCTTCTACTGAATATATAATGTACATATCTGGGGTATACTATAATTATGGGAGATTTTAACTATACAGATGTAAACTGGAGAAAATTAGAGTTCTAAAGGAAGCAGGTATGTGGCCTTGCTTAGGAATATTAACATGTCCCAAATGGTGGAACAGCTGATGAGAAATTACAATGTGTTGGACCTAGTGATAACAGATAATATTTACATGGTGTCTAATATTAACCCCTTAATGACCACTGCCGTGCCAGGACCGTCATGGCTGTCCAGCACTTAAGGACTAGTGATGGTCCTGGCATGTCATGGAATTCACGGATCCCCGTGCAGGGATCACAAAAGTTTCGCAAAAGTTTTCTCCTTTTTGCCTATTTTAACATATTTTGTGGCCTGTTTCTGATGGGTACATAATTTCCTACAACAATATTATTTCTTCTTAGGGCTGTAGTGGAGAAATGAGTAGCTGAAAGTCAAAGTTGTGAGTCCTACAACAACATATGCCTTGAAAAACATTTTAGCATGAATCGTGCATTTGTCCTTTGTCCACAACACTAACTTCCTGCCTAAGTGACACTGGCACATATTCATGATGATGTCAAATAATAAAAAAAATAAAGTACAACCTAGAATGTGGCAGATGTGTATTGTAGTGGTGGTGGGGGACTGGAATTGTGTGATTGATTTGTGTATATATATACATACATATTCCTACATCAGTTTTTACCATTGTCATGTTTCTGTCAAATAGCTATAATCCTTCTCAGATTATTGACACATATTAATTATTGGTCATAGCAGTGGTCCCAAGTGTGGTAGATGGTAGAAACCTTTCTTCACATTCCTTCTCCTCCTCCTCATCTGTGCTGCTGTTAATATATTTATCCTGGCTTTCTCACGTGTGGTTTCTGCTACCTGATGCTCAGATGGTATGAGATGTTGGTTCATATTAGTCTCCAAATGTTGCTGCTTGATAGCCGTGACCTGCAGTCATTGACAATGTGTCCAGCTTCACTGAAAAGTTGAAAACCCACTCAGACTCGACACTTACTGGAGGACAACTAAGAGTTTCCACTGCAGTACGTGTCAGTCCTGCCCACACACACTGTTTTTTTTGCCAGTAGTCCATGGGGTAATTGTTTCTGCCTAGAATGCAGCTATCCTGCAAGTATGCAGAAACCATCTCATATGCAATGGGTCCACTTTTATTAGCTACATGATGCTGCTGTGTGTCAGTTACCAACCCACACTCAGGGAGCAAATCCCAAAGAGATGTGCTGTCGCCACCACCACCAGCAATGTTGGGTTGTTGCTGACCCTGCTGAGACCCATGAATTGCCCTGTGCCCTCGCTTTCTCCCCCTCATCCCCCACGATATTCCTTGACAGAATCCAATTCCTCAGAGAGTTGCTGCTGATTGTCATGACTCCTTGTGACAAACTGCTGATGGCCCTTTGGCAGAAAACCTGAAATTTTGTGTTTGAAGTGGGGGTCCAGCAAAGTGGCAAGTATGTAGTCTTCATTGTGTTTAATGGACACTATGCGAGGATCTTGTTCAAAGCACGCTAACATGTCCTTTACCAGCTGGTGCATGTCTGTTTTGTCCTTATGGTAAGATTCCTCAGCCATGCTCCTAATTTTTTTCTGCAATAAAAATATCAGTGGTAGAATTTCACTAACTCCTGCCCCAAGGTTGCCTCCTCAATGGGCTTCAGCAGTTCACATACATCGCACATTAGTTGCCAATGGCCAGATGACAAAGAGGCTACCTCCAAAGCCTTCCAACTTTGCATGGTGTACTCACTATTGGCCTTATTCTGCTCATTCAAATGCTCTAGCATGTACATTATGGAATTCCAACTGGTAGGGATCTCCATTTTCAATAGGTGATGAGGCAGGTTGTTACGCTCTTATATGGAATATAGAGCATTGCGTGTACTGTAGGAGTGACTAAAATGGGCACAGATTTTGAGGGCAATAGTAAGCATCTCTCTGAGGCTTTCAGATTCTGCCAAGAATCTGGTCATAACTAAATTTAGCACATAGGCAAAGCAGGACACATGTACCATATCACCTATTCTCAAAGTAGCGATTATGTTGGAGCCTTTATCAGCTGACACATAACCAGCTTTTAAAGAGCATGGTACAATCCACTCCTCTATCACCTGCTCTATCTCACTTAAAACATCTACAGCTTTGTGGAACAGTCTCTCAAAACTCTGCATGCACAGGGTGGCATGTCAATGGTATAGGCTATCCTGTCAATCACATGGAATTTTGGGGTATTTGGGGTCAACTTCCTTCCTCCCTTCTTCTCCTCAGAGTGCACCAGAACCTCCTAATACAAATGTCCTACCTGTACCTAAAAGACTCCCTATACTAAACTTCAATTCCCCTTTATTTGCCTATCTTCTCTATCTCAAAAAACTTGCTGCTTTCTCCTCTCACAAACACAGAAAGGCATGCTGTGAGATCCTGGTAGCCTTGTATATGGCTTTAGAAAAGTAGAGAAAACTTTAAATGCAATGAACTAGGTGTAAGAAGTGGAAAAACTGCACTTTTCACCAGAAACGATTTGGCAAGCGGGAAGTGCCATTATTTGCCAATTTTGCTTTGAGGTGAAAAATTTTCTCCTATCCCCTAGTAAGGACCACAGCATTTAACTTATCAGTTCTTCTTCTGTCTTCAGACTCCCATTATATCAATACAGAACTTCAGAGAAGTTCAGAAATGAGGAAAAGACTTGTAATAAAGGCAACCTCCATGGGGAAATGGTCCAGAAATACATCTGAGAACTGTGCAATCCAACTCTAGGCAAGTCAGTTAATGGGAGCTCACCTAACAAGGGATTATACAGTCCCACATCTAAGTTAAAAAATAAAAAAAGAAGGCTAAAATACAGTGCCAACTTTCCCTTTCCTGAGGCAAGATCACTTGAGACTGAGGGGTGGTGGTAAATCTGGAGGGAAAGAAGGGACTCAACTGTCCTGCCTTTTTTGAAGTGCCCTGCCCTATGGAGGAGGGAATTTTACCCAATGGTTCCTGTGTCTCACATTGGACATAAAGGAAACTTTGTTTATTTACTCTAGAGAAAAGAAGCCTAAAAGAGGGTCTTGTTGAATTTGCGAGATCAATACAAGGATCCCTCTAGTGAGCTTTCATTCAAAGGCCTGATCAGATAACCAGAGGCTACCCCCTATGATTAGAGGATAGCAGTTTTCAACTTCACCAGAGTTAAGATTTTTTATTATAATAATGTCTGTTAAATTGTGGAATTCCATGCCCAAGGATGTGGTAATGACAGATACAATGGATACATTGTCAGGGTGACTTTTGTTATTTTCATTTTCTGGGCTATAATGTGGAAAAGGTTGAACTTGATGGACGTGTGTTTTTTTTAAACCTAAATTACTATGAAACTATGTTCTCAAAAAAAATCCAACTTTCTGTGAGTGTGCCTCAGAACAGTATATAAATGCGAAATTATTTAGAAACAATTGTGACAAGATTTGTGCCATGACAGATGCAGTAAATGTGTCATGGAACACCTGTTGAAGGAAGCAGTGAGCTAGAACAAGGGCTGGTTTGTAATGATCTTACTTTGGATACAGCTTCTTTGATCTGTGTGAGGAATCTTCATCCTGTGTTTGTACTCCCTGTGTGATTGGATACTGGACTGTAACAATGTGAACAGTTGCACTATGATCCCCGAAGCAGCTGGGACCTTCCAGCCTTCTAATTGGTTGAAGCTTGGGTAAAGTTAATTTACATATGAGTAACAGCATCCACAATAATGCAATTGAGATTAGAGAAGCTAATAAAAATAGCAAAAAAACTAACAAATGTGAAAGAGCTATGGCTATCCTGAATTGGTTAGATTGCAAGTAATAAATTATGGTAATGGGGTTTAAAATGGTTCTTATTCTAATATACTATAAAATTCTTCCCCCTTATAATGAAGCAGATCAATTATGTAAATGAGTCAAAGTGCACTGTATACTAAATTTTTTAAAACTTTGAATGTTATGTGGAAAAAAAGCCTTACATTATAGTTAGTTATGCAGGTAGTACATTACATCTGGTACACGGTATTCACACCTTCAAAACCCTTCTGTGCTGGCAATTATGTGAAGTTGAATTCTGTTGTGCCTCTATATTACCCACCCTGCATTATGCATGCCCTGGTCCACTATAAAAATTGCATTTATTGTTATAAAGGTTGTTTGTTTGTTATTCATTAGACCTAATTAGACTATAAGCTGTTTGGTAACAGGAACTACTCTTTTTGTTTCCTTGAACTGCGCTTGGATTCATTTTTCAACAATGAACTTGTATTAATTCCTTGGCACATAGACAGCATGCTCTAAAGTGTCTTCAACATCATATACCCATCTGTCCAACAAAAATCTGCCACATTGACATACATCCGACATGCCTTCACCAGGTTTACAAATTTTTACTCATCACTTCAACAATGGTTTATTTCCATATGGAATGCAGCATAATGCCTAATTTCCATGCAGAATTGCAGGATAATGAGACATTATCGTAGTCAAGGGGGGGGGGGTTATAAATTAACGTGGCACTTCACCACACTCTCTGCTTTTGGAATTCATAATCTCATCCCGAGGCTGGTGAAGTTGGGATCTCCCTGAATTCTCCTAAGTAACAGCTCTCAATCAATCAGAAGCAGGTATGGTTGTGAACTGCTGTTAATATGGAAGGGATGCTCTTCCTCACACATCACCAGCAGTCTGACAGCATTCTCTCTTCTCCCCCACTAGATCAATAGGGTAATGTAGAGGATCCTTTCAGCTCCACAAATAGCATCACTCCCGTAACTCCATCATGCACTGAAAGGGTTAAAAAAGTACACCAAATAGGACATATCATCCCCTCAGCACTGTATCATATTTTATACATGTTGTCCACTCCCAAGGCAACAAGGTTGGGGGTCATGCATGGGGATAAAGAACTAAACTGACTAACACTCAAATCTAGATGTGCCCTTCACCTTTCTTACTTAGTACACAACCACTTATCTGGAAAACTACCGGACTACCTGAGCGGTATGCTCACTCCTGCTCTCCATACTAACTATAACCTCCGCTCCACTGCTAACAACTCACTGAGTATACCACAATACAAGAAAGAAGCAGGATGATCTGCCTTCTCCTTCAGAGCTCCAAAGGCCTGGAACAATCTGCCTGAAATAATCAAATCTGCTCCCAGTCTAAAATCCTTAAAAGTAAATGCTTCTTTATATCTAAAAACAGTGTGTAACTGTACATAATTTTAATATTTTATATGTACGTATACTTATAGGTGTATGTGTGTATATTGTTTCTCAATTTGTGTAAATATGTAACCCTTTACTGAAAACAATCCAAGACATACCTGAAAACGAGAGAAATATCAATGTATTCCTCCTGGTAAAACATTTTATAAACAAATAAATAAATATGCAGCTAACAGCTGCCCTCCAGCCTTGGTCCCTTGCTCACTCATTGCCATGGCAATACACTGCCTGGCCTGCAGATTTGTTCCCTTGCCCACTGGAAGCCACAGATTACCATATGCACTGTCTACCCCCCCAGCCTTCTTCCCTTGCCTACTGGTAGCCACAAATCTCCATGGGCACTCCTGGGTAAGGGAACAAAGCTGGGGGTATGTGGGACTGACACACAAAGGTGTGTGGGGCAGTATGTCAAATATTACTGGGGGGGCAGCATAGCAGAGTTGACTGGGTGTGGGGACAGCATGTCAGATTTCTATATTGTGGGGCAGCATGTGGAACATCACCATTGTGTGGTAGCCCCACATACACTGCCTGACACCCCCCCCAGCCTTGCTCCCTTGCCCAGGCAGTGTCCATGGGGACGTGTGGGTACATGCAGGCAACTGAACAAGGGAGTGGGGGGGTCAGACACTGTACATGGGAATCTGTGGCTTCCAGTGGGCTATAGAGCAAGTCTGGGGTACAGACAGTGTACATGGGGTTCTATGGATACCAGTGGACAAGGGAACAAGGCTGGAGGGCAGCTGGTAGCCACCAATCACCACTGACACTGCGTGACCCCCAGCCTTGTTCCCTTTAGCGTGCAAATCTAGTATAATTATGATGGGATAATTATGCATAGTTTGGTGTACTGTTTTTTAATCCTTCTCGTGCCACTGGAGTGAGCAATGCACATTCATATGGAATTCAAAGTGTTAAGGGAGTTCTGCTGTTCTGCTGTACTGACCAAGGACCGTTGTACTGCTGGTGATGTGCAAGGAAGGGCATCCCTTCCACATCATCAGTAGTTTAACAACCCTGTATGCTAATGGGGGACCTTCTCCTCCACTCCACTTGCATCTCTAAATTTTAGTAGCTATGGTGATGAGTGTCTACATTGAAATGTCAAAGTATTTTAGACCCATATAAATAAACAGTACAAAATATGAGGGTTTCTTTGTGTATTATTTAAGGGTAACATTTCTGTAACTTTCTATTCACGTATTTGCAGAGGAGACCTAGCAACTTGGTTGAGTACTTTGGGCGAGATGTTCAAAAAGTTTTGGTAACTGAAATTGTCTGTAATCAGAATGAAACGTTCTTACACCATGGTCCATCAATTCTCAGACATGTTACCATAATTTTTTGTATCCAATTCCACCATCAACATCAAAGAGAAAAAAGCATCTGTAATATGCCGTAGCAATGTAAGAAGAGGGGAACAACAAGCCAGTTGAATTTGGCAGTCAGAAAGGCTAATCTACTAAGAACATGGTACAACTGTGAGGCAAACCAACTGTACCATAGTAAACATATTAAAATTCCCCGGACTCTCATTGATTCAAATGGAGCTTTTACCCCTTGAGAGGCCTATAATGCATAGCTTCATAATGATTTGGAGACCATTAAAGTTCTCATATGCTTCAGAGGCCTGATTAAACCATTGTGCATTTTTTCTATGGTCCACTTAGTTTGTTCCAAAATTGCGCTGCTTTTTTTTTTTTTACCTGAACAAGCATTTTTGGGGGGGATAAAAAACAAACAAACAACAAAAAACATTACATTTAAATTAGTGTGGAATTTATTTTTCCCTGTTGCTTAACTGATTTGGCCCAAAAATGTACCAGTGTACCTCAATACTTCAGCCTCAGTGTAACCAAAGTGCAAATACATGTTCTAATTCAGCACTTCAAGATCAAGACATCTATATAACACAGTTACTGTGTAATTTGCAGATATGAGGAGGAGATGCCAATACCAGGGGTAGTCTATCACACTAACAGCCAACAGCTTTGTCCAGGCTATGCATCATTACATGGCAAAATGTAGTATTCACAGTAACAGTAAAAAGAGGAACAGTTAAGCTCACTCATGAAGGATAGATAACCACTGGTGGAAAAAATACAACCAGAGAAGAAGTCGGTGCAGATACCAATAGAACACCAGGCTATTAAAAGATAATACTCAAAAATCTCGGTGCACATCTCTTTCATCTGGTGTCTTACATAAACACAGACAGTGTGTAACTTAAATTAAATAAAGTGTATAATACGCAAATAGGAAAATATCAACAAACACCCTTATACAATGTTTAGTACTCACTGTCCGTAATAAGATCTACACATACATTTTCTTGTATACCAGCCTCTATTCAATAAAAGAGTTGTTTTTCCAAAAGGTGTGATGAGCTTCAAGCCCAAAAATATATAAAATGAGAAAAGAGTAGTATTCTCCATCCCCAAATCCTCACACACTGTGCATGCTACATACGGAGTATTAGTGAAATCAGGCATATAACAAGATCCTCAGTCTGCCCACCGAACCCAATGGAGCACGAACCTTAAACAACAAATTGGTCCACATAATAGTGTAATATTTTTAGGATTGGGAAGATATTCACCCGTCCCACTGATCCTACTTACACTCTAGCAGTGTGTCTCTTTCTTATCTTGATATATGATCAGCACATCCGATATCCAAAAAATCTATTTTTATTCTAAAAAATACATTAACCCCTTAATGACCAGTGGTCCAGGGAAGTTACCTTCCCTTAAGGACCGCTTTGATCCTTGCCAATGCTCCAGTACACATGACCTATTACGTTTACCAGTGCGCCGCTTTGGGGTCTAAGAGAGAATGCTCCAGTCTGGGAGAGGTCAATTTTAGGCCCCGTTTTTACTTACAATGCTCCCAGTAGAGGGCTGTAAGTAAAAAGTATGTGACATGCTATGACCATCACTGGTCCTTAAGGGTATAAGGACATTGACGGTCATAGCACGTCATCTGGTCCTTAAGGGGTTAAAATACAAAATGAGCAGTATCTACATGGACTGGTAAACCCACACCCCATAGTGAATTACTGGTAAGGCAAAAGGAGACCCGCTCCTCCTGGATCACCAGACAAAATACAACTTCTGACGTCACTGCTGGTTCTGTAGTTCCGGCTTCAGACAATACAGAAGGGTGCTCAGTCCACTTTCTCACTGAATCCGCCCTATGCATTTTGTACTTAGTACTTCATCAGGGGTCAGTCAGGGAGTGAATGACACTTTTCACCAATTCTGATTAATTAATTCCTGACAAATTTAAATCTATCGACATATTCAGTGGGTTGAAGACATTTCAAATAAAAAATCCATTCAGTTAGAATTAAATGGGACCTTTAGGTAAAAAATATCTTTAACTTTTAGATAAAGAGGTACATTCAGTAAGCGATATGGAATGTGATCAAATAATTATTTAGGGATGGGCAAAAGTTGTCGCCGTGGTCCCGCAAGAAATTTCACAAAAATCACATTGTTATCCACTTTTTTGCAGGAAAATCCACTTTAAAACTAGCAGTTAACATTTTCGCATCTTCCGCCCATTGGCCAAAATCTATTGCCATTTTTTCAATGGCTAGAAAGTTTTCACCCATTGATTTACTTTGTTTTCACACATCCGCTATAAAAACATGACGATTTCACTGAAGGCAGACACTATAGAAGCAGCTACAGAGCGAGATAGATGTGCTGTGCTGTTCTCTTGTGATATTTTGCAAAAATTAAGGCAGGAGAGGCTCATAGTGACTGCTATCACTATGAGCAGGTTTAAAAATATTAAAAGGAGGAACTGGAAGGACCCTTGTGTGTCCACAGGAAGTGACTAGCAGTACTGAACCAATGCTTTCCAGTCCCCCTAAATCACCTCAAGGGATCTTGGGGAATTTAATGAGAAGGGAGGGAGAAACGGGAATGGGAAGGAAGGGAGAAAAGGGAAGGAAGTGACAAAAAGGAATGTGAAGGAAGGGAGAAAAGGGAATGGGAAGGGAGGGAGAAAAGGGTAGTACTATTGAGAGCAGGACAGACATGCTGTCCCTCCTGCCAGTGCCACCATTGTTGTGCCTGCAGCCACTAGTGTTGTACCTGCTGCCAGATGTGCTGCCCATGCTGCCACCAGCGCTGTACCTGCTGCCAGTGCTGAATCTGTTGCCAATGCTGAACCTGCTGATAATGCTGAACCTGCTGCCAGTGCTGAACCTGCTGCTAGTGCTGAAACTGCTGCCAGTGCTGAGCCTGCTGCCAATGCTGAACCTGCTGCTAGTACTGAACCTGCTGCCACCAATACTTTGCATTCTGCTAGTGTTTCTTGTAGTACTCAGGGGGGGAAGGAGAAAATGATGCCAAGTGTGACAGCAAGGGACCCTAAATCACACTTGCGGTGTGTTCCCTCCTTTCCTCTTTTCACTGACTTGTCACATATTATGCACAGTGCCGTTGCTGATGACTGCACTGTGCCTGCCCCAACAGAAAAATAGTCCCACACCCATGATGACTTCAGAAGGAAGGGGAAAGGTGGAGAAGAATGGCCTCTTTCTTCTTGTCCTCCACATTCCCCTTCATTGTCTGTGGAAGCATATAATTTGCTGCTATTGCTGCTACTGCCTCAGAGTCAGCACTGCAACTAGGATCAGGAGTATTGCTACTGCTGGCAAGTGGAACCTGTCCACCTGTCCACGCTTGTTGATCCCATTCCCACTGTGTCCACAATGGTCTGTGGCACACTAACCTGCTCCTCAGCATCCTGCTGCATCTGCATCTCAGCATCAGAAGGAATTAGAGCAGTTGCAAATTCCTCTAATTCCAAGATGTCCTTGCTAGTGGTGGTGGTGATGCCCATCCTCATTCCTGTCTCCCATTCCTTCTCAGTTTCTGCTAAAAAGGCCATCAATGTCTCTTCCACGCCAGCTTCTCCATCATCATCATCACCAGTACCACTAGTCCATACATGCTGTTGTTGCTGATGCTGCTCTATTCCAGACATCTCACTGCTGCTTGTAGGAAGTGACGAGCAATGTGACAGAGGGTCCCCTAATGTAACACTTGCCATTGTTTTTGACCTGAAGAAGAAAGCAGACTAGCACTAGCAGAAGTAGCAGAAGGCACAGGCAGCTGATCTGTGCTCCTGCTGGTGGTGGTGGTACTAATTCTCAGCCTGCTCTCCTCCCCCAACACCTGTTCTTGGACACTGTAGTGAAGGGAAGGGGACTCCCAGAGTCAGAGGAATGGTGTGGGCTCCTTTGACCACTAGTCTGGAAACTCTCAAATGTTTCCCCTACTACTCCAGCTGCTTCACCATTACTGCTACTACTACTACTAACACCAACCACATCAAGTTCAGCTGCAGAGTCTTCCTCCTCAGTCTCACAGTCACTAGTACTATGAGGATATTATTGATTACCCCCTCCTTCACTCCTAATGCTAACAAGCTGCTGTACCTTAATAGCAGTAGTACTAGCATTGGCAGGACTGCTTGGGAATGGCAAGTGTGATTTAGGGTCCCTTGCTGTCACACTTGGCAACATTTTCTCCTCCCCCCCTGAGTACTACAAGAAACACTAGCAGCAGGCAAAGTATTGGTGGCAGCAGGTTCAGTACTAGCAACAGGTTCAACACTGGCATCAGGTTCAGTACTAGCAGCAGGTTCAGCACTGGCAGTAGGTTCAGTACTAGCAGCAGGTTCAGCACTAGCAGCAGGTTCAGTACTAGCAGCAGGTTCAGTACTAACAACAGGTACAACACTAGTGGCTGCAGGATCAGAAATGGTGGCATTGGTAGTAGGGACAGCACGTCTTGCAGCAGGCAAAGGCAGCTGACCTGTCCTGCTCTCACTATCCTTTTCTCCCTTCCTTCCCATTCCCTTTTCTCCCTTCCTTCCCTTTCCCCTTTCTCCCTTCCTTCCCTTTTCTTCCTTCCTTCCCATTCCCTTTTCTCCCTCCCTTCTTATTAAATTCCATCCTGCAGAATATGCTAAGACGGTGACAGGAAAGGTTCATTACTATTAAACTGTTAGCAAGTTGTCATGTTTCCTTAGCGGGTCTGGAAAAGGGGTACAGTGACAACGGCAGTACTTGGTTTCGGGTGTCATGGTGTTTGGATACAGTTGTGCCCCCAGATGTTATTTACCACACACACACACATACACACACATTTCTCATTAAAAAGAGGAATTAAAAGAATTATCAATAAATATTGGCCCATTCTATTAAAAGATTATGATATGAAAAATCTACTCCCTAACAGACCACATGTTGTGTATAAGAGAGCCCCAAGTATTAAAGACAGATTGATCCATAGTTTCAATAAGGTCAAACCTCAAGTTAGATACTTCCAACAAGGTCTAAGTAGCTTTTTTAAATGTGGCAGGTGTAAAGCACGTAAGACCAGCTCTAACAGGACTAAGAAAAATATTAATTTCAAATTGAATGTGACCAGGGAAATTTTTGATGTTCAAGGATTCATTACATGTAACAGTGCCAATTTGGTGTACCTATTGGAGTGCCCATGTGGTATCTAATATGTGGGCCTCACCACCGGACCTTTAAAGATAAGAATCAATGAACATATGTGGAACATCAGATCCCAAACAAAACCATACAGTGTGTCAGAATATTTTAAACAGGCAAGTGAGTGTAATCCAAGTATGTTATTATTTACTGCTATTGAACATATCATTAAAGACTGGAGAAGAGGAGACATTGTCCAAAAAGTTTAAAAAAGAGAAACTGAATGGATTTTTAAACTGAAATGTCTTCAACCTACCAGTCTGAATGTGTCCATAGATTTAAATTTTTTTATCAGGAATTAAACAATCAGAATTGGTGAAAAATGTATATATTGGAGTGGTCATTTACTCCCTGACTGACCCCATATGAAATATGAAACATGTTGAGCAGTGTCGGTGAACAAGTGGACTGGGCACCCATATGCATTGTCTGAAGCCGGGACTGCAGAACCAGCAGTGACGTTAAACTCTGTATTTTGTCCGGTGATCCAGGAGGAGCAGGTCTCCCTTTGCCTTACCAGTAATTTACTACGGTGTGTGGGTTTACCAGTCCATGTAGATACTGCTCATTTGTATTTTAATGTATTTTTTTAGAATAAAACATTTATTTTTTGGATATCGAATGTGTTGATTATATATTAAGATAAGAATGAGACACACAGCTAGAGTGTAAGTAGGATCAGTGGGATCATCCTATACATATTACACTATTTTGTGGGCCAATTTGTTATTTAAGGTTCATGCTCTTTAGGGAGTAGTGTGGAGATTGAGGATCATATTATACGTCTGATTTCATTGATACTCTGAAACTAGCATGCACAAAGTGTGAGGGTTAGGTGACAGAGGATACTACTCTATGATCTGCCTCTTTTCTCATTTGATATATTTTTGGGCTTGAAGTGTGAGATTGAAGATCATTGCACCTTTTGGAAGGAGGACCCCTTTATTGAATAGAGACTCAAACACATACATATTCATGTGTAGTTCTTATTACGGACAGTAAGTACTGCATATTGCACAAGGGTGTTTGTGTGCAGTCACGGACAAATATGCTTTCATTTACACGTCTGTACAATATTGTTGATATCTTCATTTTTGTGGACTAGTATACAATTTATTTCATTTGTGTTACACACCGTCTGTGTTATATACTCTCTCAGTTTAAGTAAGACACCAGATACAAGAGGTGTGTGCAGAGATTTTTGAGATTCACAGTGACAGTGTATAACTATATTTGACATTCAAAATGACAGTAAAGCTATGACTGCAGATTATGATGAAGTGAGAAACTGGCAGGATAAAGGACACAAAAAAGATAAAACATTATTACAAAAAAAGTTTTAGGCAGGTGTGAAAAATGCTGTAAAGTAAGAATGCCTTCAAAAATAAACATGTTAATAGTTTATTTTTATCAATTAACAAAATGCATAGTGAGTGAACATTAGAAAATTGTAATTCAAATCAATATTTGGTGTGACCACCCTTTGCCTTCAAAACAACATCAGTTATTCGAGGTGCACTTGCACACCGTTTTTTATGGAACTTGGAAGGTAGGTTTTCCAAACATATTGCAGAACTGTTCTTCTATGGATTTAGGCAACCTCAGTTTCTTTTCTCTTTTCATGTAATCTCAGACAGACTCGATGTTGAGATCAGGGCTCTGTGGGGGCCATACCATCACTTCCAAGACTCCTTGTTCTTCTTGTTGCTGAATATAGCAATTAATGACTGTGATTAGCTATATGTTTGGGGTTGTTGTCATGCTGCAGAATAAATTTGGGGCCAATCAGATGCCTCCCTTGAGGATACTATTAATTCTGAACCAATTCCCAACACTGTTTGCAGAAATGCACCCCCAAACCTGCAAGGAACCTCCACCATGCTTCACTGTAGACTGCAGGCACTCATTCTTCTTTCACTCTCCAGCCCTTCTGAGAACAAACTGCCTTCTGCTACAGCCAAACATTTCAAATTTTGACTCATCAGTCCAGAGCACCTCTACATAAAGATTTGGATAAACTGAGTGAATAGGCGGAAAAGTGGCAGATGACTTAAATGTTAGGTTATGCAATAAAAAAACATACAAGGGCTGCAAAAAAAAATGCGACATAGTCATTAAATGGAAAACTACTGCTTGTTAGAGAAGATTTAGGATTACTGATAGACTGCACACTGCTATGAAGTATATTGTCTATCTCAGCTTCTGTTAGAGTCAATAAGGTACTATTCAGTATAAAAAGGGGGACAGACGAACAGCATGCAAATATAATTCAACTTGGAAGTGGTGCTGATACTGATGATGACTTACAGGATGATTGTGCATTTTTAGGAATCTTTACTTGTCCAGAGTCAGACTTTTTAATGGATTGCTCAAACAAATTATAAACAGACTTAGTGGTTCTTTTCAGTGGTGGAAAATTAAGTCTTTTCAGTTCTGGCCTTGTCAGTATTTCTCTCACTTTCAACTTCATCTATATCAGAAGAAGAGGAGAATGTTGGAGTGGTGTATATACTAGATCAATATTGTCATCAATAATTAGGACTCCATCATTAGCATTGCCCAACATTTCTTCCTCATTACTTTTAAATTCCTCTTGGATTATTAGTCTCAAGTAATTTACTTTTACTTTTTCCCTAATAGGGATTTTCAGAGCATTCACTACTATTTTCAGGACAGGTGTTGTTACTCTTACTGTAACAGGCAGCAGATGGTTGACATCAACTTTAGAATGGAGCTCATTGTCATCTTCAGTGTTTTTACAAGATTAAACCTTTAACGACCCTTGATGTACCAGGACCATCAAGGGTAAATTTGCTCCAAGGACCCTTGACGGTCCCGGTACATCAAGGGTTAAACTCTCCCATCGCGGCCGCACGGAGCGATGGGAGAGCGTGGGCTGCTTGTTACTAATTGTCCCTATACCGGGACACTTAGTAACAACCAGCAGAAACTTTGTTGCAACATGCGATTCGCTTGATGAGCGAATCACATGTTGCAAACGCTGAATGACAGGGACAGTATTTGTAAATACTGTCCCTGTCATATATCTCTGCCTCCCTCCATCTTGCACACTGCTGAGGTGGAGAAAGACAGAGACAGATTGTGTTAAAGCGTTCCAGATCGTGCTCCAGCGTTCCTGAGTTCAAATCTGTAAAAAAAAAAAAAAAAAAAGATAAAATTAACCCTTTGATCACTGTTTTGCAGTGATCAATAAGTTCCCCCACATCTGATCACTCTTGGAGTGATCAATTTGCTGCAGATCAACATTTGCTGATCTGTGGGACACCCCTCATCCCCCTTGTATTTTTTTATTTTTTTTTTACATTTTTTCTTTTGATTTTTTTACTTTTTTTGATAAAAATTGAATAATAAATATAGTTAGGTAGGTAGGTGGGTAGGTTTAGTGTAGACGTGTGTTAGGGAAAGGTTTAGGGACAGATTTAGATTTAGGGGGAAACCCCCCCCAAAAAAACAAAAAATAAACAATCCCCCCCGAAAAAAAAAAATATAATAAGTATAGTTTAGATAGGTAGTTCACTTGGGTTAGGGAGGTTCAGGATATACGTAGGTTAGGGTAAGTTTTAAGTTTTAGGGTTAGATTTAGGTTTAGGGATAGGGTAACAAAAAAAACAAAAAAAGTTTTTTTAGTGGGCAAAATGCAGCGCAGGTACAGCGTTGAAGAGGCATATGCCTTTTTGGTGCCTGACCAGGGCCGGATTTCTAAATAGGCACACGAGGCACTTGCCTAGGGTGCCCAGTTCTGAGGGGAGCCTGGCAATCACTTTGCGACACCCATTGGCCTGCCCACTTTTGAATGAAATGCCCCAGAATTGTGCATGTAAGGAATGAGCCTGCAGGGGCTTGAGCTTGAGTGTGTCTAATCAACACTGTAGCAACCGACGCACCACGTCAGAACAAACAGCATCATGCTCTGTACCAGCCTACTGTCGCGTCCTGAACTAGTCCTACGAAAGGTAATGACTCAGTCTGAACTAGAACTCAGCATGGTGGTGCCCGACTGTCCATTCATCAATGCATGCAAGGGGATGAGGGGGTTATGGCCATGGCGCTGCTTCACGGACTTGAATAGTACTGTCACTGTGTCTCAGTGCCTGTTGAGCAGTGTCTGTGTGCGGCAAAACCCTGCATTCTTCCTTCTCCACCTATCAGTAGAGTAACCTGGGCTGAGGAGGTCATGTGGCCAATCAACCTCCTGGGGGGGGGGCAGGCTAGGGTTATCTGAAAAGATTTGGTGCCTTAGCTTTGCAAGATCTGTTTTTTTAGATAGAAAAATGACACAGCTCATATTGAGCTTCCCCCCCAAAAAGGAAAATAAATAAAAATCAAATAACATGACGTTTTTGGATATGTCCTTTCCAGTGCAAAATAGAACATTTTTGTAGATAATTTAGATAGTCAATAAAAAGGTGGAAGGGAGGAGGAGGTGTTGAGCTAAAATGTAGAGGCATGTTGACTCGCACTTCATCAGTGATGAATAGAGAAGAAACATGGACCAATTGTTCAGTGTATTCAGTGCAGTGTACCCAGTTGGTGTTCTGACTGTAGCACACACTCTGTATTGCTGTACAGCTTTAGAACATTCATGGGATTCGTCTTTCAGCAGGTTACTCCAATAGGAAGCATCTTGCAGAGCTAATGAGGTCTGTGCTGTACAGCCTTGCTATTCAGCATGGAAGCTAATTTAGGGGTCAAAGTTCAGTTCAGAAATATGTTGTAGACGTCTAGCATTCACACCATTGATTTAAATGGGACTTGTACTCCTTGAGAGTTAGAAAGGTCTCCCATACATTGCTCTGCAATGCACTGGAGATTACCCTAACATTCAAGAGAAATAAACCTAATTTTAATCAAGGGAATTTGTATTTATATTCTGTGATGCATTTGGTTTGCACTATAATTGATACACTTTTTTATAAATATACATACATCCCAAGTGTCCCTCTTTGAGAACCAAATCCCTCTGTTCCTCTTTCCCACCCTGGAGATCATACTATGTGGTGTGTGTGCGTATATATGTGCATCACATTGCTCCACAGCAATAAAACTCACATAAATGGTTGTTTAAACTTCAGTATATGTGTTTTTTACATTAGTCCATGTAAATAAAATACTTTGGTCTTGTTCAAATACATTAATTCAGTCACACAAAGAGGTGTCATATGACATTCATAGAAATGCCCCACCTACCAACCACACCCCCAGCAACACCACCTAACACAAAAGTGTCCCTCTTTGGCTATTTGAAATGTTGTGAGTTATGCTCAAGCATCATTGGGTTGTGCGTGAAATTAACCCTTTGAGTGCCAGAGTGGTATGCAACGTATTGCAAAGCAAATAGCGTACCCCTCTGGCACTCAAAGGGTTAAGGCATATGCAATTACCTATGGCACTGTTCAGTTGTAAAGGTAATATAATTCTCTGAAACTTCCTTATGTGAAGATTAGCCACAAGGATTCACCAAATCCAGGATACTGTTCAATTCCGCATAAGGAATCCTGACTTTTTTCATAGGATTCAGATCTGGATTAATTTTCAGTCCTGGGTGGGTCAAATTTTCATTCCTCTACTTCTGGTTCTAGCACAGAAAAAATACAGCGCTTCTTTACTGGACTGAGAGCTGCCTGTTCTGCCTGCAGGGTTGGTGCATCACAAGCCAAATTAGGAAGCTATCTAGATGGCAGAAGTAGTGGAGTGGCAGCAGCACTTATAAATTTCATAAAACATTGCAGTTTCTTTCATGCTGATTAAAAAAGCACTACTCCTACTTTTGAGAGATGCTGCATTCATAACTCATTATAGACCAAAGCTGTATTTTTTATGAATGTATACATGCAACATTTTTTATGAACAGAACTCTCCATAGACTGCAATACAGCAGTATTATCATAAGACTGTATGGCCGCAGGAATCACAGGAGCACACGTGGGCAGAATTTCATTAGAAACTCCCCACATCCAGAGAATCGGCCTTTGTTCCCGAAAACACGGTAATCAGCAACAGTCTCTGGGGCAAATCCAGAGAGTTCCCAGCTATGCTTGTTACTAACAACAGCTGTTCATAGAATGTTGTAGCAACAGTGACATGACTATGTTTAAGGCCATGGAAGGAGAAAAAATAAAAATTCTCCAAATCTGCATTAAATTAAATGGGGTTTTTAACCCCCTGAATGCTAGAGAGGTCTCCAACGCGTGCAAAGAACTATTTAGCATTCAAGGGATTAAAATCCCCATGTAATTCAATGGGATTATTTCATTATCATTTCTTTAGCTAGTGCGGTTGTTTTCTCCAGAACTGGTACTCCTTATCTTCCTGAATACACCCTATATAACATTACAGCATGCAAAGTGAGCTCCTGTGACCACACCTCCCAACATTTCAAACAGCCAAAGGGACACTTGTGTTTTCTGAGGTGTTGCTGGGGGTGGGGCTGGTGGGCGGGGCATTTCAGAGAATTTTTAGGTTATTTATTACCAATTGACACCTCTTTGTGTAACTGAATAAATGATTTAGAACAAGATGAAAGTATTGTCTTTACACAGACTCGTTTATAAACCCATATAATGAAGTTTAAACAAACATTAAGATGAGTTTTATAACTGTGGAGCAATGAGATACACTTATATACATACCACACAGTCAGGATGAGAAGGCCTGAATTTACATCTCAAGCACCCCTAGGCATAGCACCCTCTGGCGCCCTTAACCTCACCTTGGCCCCACCTGATAACCACACCCCTCATTTAACCACACCCTCTTTTTTGACCAAACCCCTTTTTAGTTACCGGATTCCCTTTGATCTAAACAGGACAGTAGAGGAGGTCTCCATTGCATTGTTGGAGACCCCTATAGCACTCAAGGGAATAAAAGCCCCAGTGATATCGAGGTGCATTCATGTTGGCCCCATGCCTATGAGGTACTTGGTTTAACCACAGAAATGCTCAAGGTGTCATTATACATACAGCTCATTGATCTAAGTTTGGCTTTGTAATTGGTGAATTTAGTCCAGTTGTTTTGTGATAAACGTATAAATACAAACTGGAGCACTCCTGTGGAAAACCAACTGAATTATAAGAGACAAATAAAATATATATTGATTTCAATGGGGAGTTTAACCCTTTGAGTGCCAGCAGAGTACGCAGTGCCTCTGCAATGTGTTGTACACTGCACCACTACAACCAACCAACCAGGGGAGGGCTGGCAACTTGTGGCCCAGGGGTTAAATACAATCAAGCGACCCATTTCTACTATCGTTTGAGCCCACTCTCAAAGCCCACCTCTTTTTGTTAATTTTAAACATGTCATTAATATTGTGAAGTAAAGCGATACCACATAGCTCACATTAAAGTGGGCTAAACTACTGATATTACAGAGCTTACAATTTAAGTAAAGCTACACTACTGATACTATAGAGCTTACAGTGGAAATGGGTTATGTAACTAGTGTAGCCTCATTTGGATTGTAGTTTTGTGGTATCATTTGTAAAGCAACATTTCAATTGTAAGCTCTGTGGTATCACTAGTGTTGCTCCATTTATAGCAACAAGATGGAGACAGTGGCCCACTGGCCCAGACATATGACCGGCCCAGGGGGAAATTGCCCCCCTGCCCCCCAGGCCAGCCCTCCCCTGCAACCAACCATCCATCATTATTTCAGTTTATAGGGATCCTCTGGACTAGAACTTTTAAAATATTTTCATATAGAAGAAAGTATAATATTTACCTCATCTGGATTCTGTTGCAGGTGCTAATTTTATCACTTCTTTTATCTCCAGTTTTCTCCATAGACTTCAATAGGAAAATGTTTGATAAAATGGGTGTTAACATTTATCACTTGCAGAAGAATCCAGCCCCTAGGCAGATAGGTTGTTGATCCAAGGAACTGAGTGCCATTGTGGAGTCAGGAAGGATTTTTTTCCCACTTAAGGCTTAATTGGAAATGGCTTCCTCTGGATCAACAGGGTGATTTGGCATGGACTGGACTTGATGGACGCATGTCTTTTTTTTTCAGCCTCATCAACTAGGACATCAAGAGACTTAAAGGGTTAATAATGCCCGAATTTAAGTTGATTCAGTATGGTAGATTTTTAAAAAATAAAGTATCTGGTGAAAGCCCCATCTCTCAAACCTTTATGGTTTGAGAGATATTTGCTCTTAAAGTTCCCCCTCCTCCCTCCCCTTCTCCTGACATCAGCGCTCTACTAACAGCAGGACATCCCGGTCCAGGGACCAGCTGGTGGCTCTTCAGCAGAGCTGAAATAGCGATCCTTAAAAAGAATTACTTCATTGGAACGGGCTACAAAGTGTGCAGGGTTTGCAAGAACACTTTGTAGACCGTTCCAATGAAGTAGTTCTTTTTAAATATCGCTATTTTTGCTCTGCTGAAGAGCCTCCTGGAGTCGGCCGACACAGATCTCCTTCTGTCAGCTTTACAGCCGACATGAGTGAGGGGGGAACTTTAGCGGGGAATATCTCTCAAACCGTAAAGGTTAGAGAGACAGGACTTTCTCCACCCCAGACACTTTATTTTTTTATATCTACCACACTAACTAAACTTAAAGCGGCACTACCATCAGAAGTAAAATCGCCCGGAACAATTCAATTAATTCATAAAGTAAAATCTGATGTATTGCTGATCATAGACAATGATTAAAGGATTAGTAATGCCCAAATATAAAGCGGAGCTACCATCAGAAGTAAAGTTGCCCTGCAGTAATTATGCAGGTGGCGACTAGCTTCATAAGAGATCATTTACCTCTCACAACAACACAATGCTAGAGAAATCATTAATCTTCCGAGATTGATGGCCAGGTTAGTGCAGTCTGCACGCCTGCGCCGTCAGTCCCTTCCGGTGCCATTCGGAACAGCGCAGTGTTTCTGAAGGGAGACCGGGACTGACAGCTCAGGAGCGCAGACAAGATGTCTGCACTGATATCTTGCATCTGGTTTCGGAAGATGAAGGATTTCTCTAGTATCGTGTTGTTGTGAAAGGTAAGAGAACTCTTGTGAAGCTAGTCACCACCTGCCTAATTACTACAGGGAGACTTTACTTAGCTCCGCTTTAAATTCGGGCATTACTAACCCTTTAATAATTGTCTATGATCAGCAATACATCAGATTTCAATTTATGAATTAATAGAATTGTTCCGAGCACTTACAATCACTTATCCAACCAAATTAACTCATTGAGTGCCACAGAGGTATCCGACCCATTTCTTAAAAGGAAAACATGTTGCAAACCAACTGTTTCTGAAGGACCAAATAAATTGATTGTTGATTCAAATGGGGCTTTTAACCTCTGGAGTGCTAGAAAGGTCTCCAACGCATTGCTTAATAACACAATAGAGACATTTCTAACATTGTAAGGGTTAAAAGCCCCAAATGAGATTTTGTATTTGTTTCATAGAGTTCAGTTGGATTGCATCAGAATTGCTTCACTTGTAGTTTATGCATATGTCCATTTATTGATAGGCTTCTATGATAAAATGGGTTTCCTTTGGTTTGGTGTTTGTAATATAGTAGGAATGGCTTATTTACTGTTGACCATATATGGATAAATAAGTCCAATGGGTGTGGTGTCCATACCTGTGATCAACTTTCAAAAGGAGCTGACTCTGAAATGTTATTTATTAATCTACTTAACCCCATAAGGACCACTGACGGTCCTGACACGTCATGGGTTAAATAATAGCAGTGCACCTTGGTGCATGCTGCTATCATTCTCCTGAGGCTGAAACCGAGCGATCCAGGACCGGATAGCTCAGTCTCAGTGATTCTCTCTCTCTTTTGCCGGTACACGTGATCGCTCCAGGAGAGATCACATTTACTGCCATTTTCATTCACAAAGGCAATGTGTTTTCCACATTGCCTTTGTATCTGCTCTGTGCCTCTCCCTTACTATGAAAGTAGGGAAGAGAGAAGCAGAGAACAGACAAGATACGAAGAAAATAGAGGCCAAAGTTGCTGTTACTGGGGGCAGTACAAATGTAGGTCCTTTTAATGACCTACAGACACCACTCTGTGTATATAAACAATTATTTTGAGCAAGATCAAAGGAATTTATTTACACAATATAATTCAAAAAACACAAATACTGAAATTAAACTAAAGGTTAATGTGATATTTATTAATGTAGAGCACAATAATACACTTTTATATACACACAGCAATGTACAAAAAAATTGAAAATCCAGGAGGGAAAGAGGGACATGGGGTTTTTCACCCCAGAGGGACAGTGCCCCCCTAAAATTGCAGATTTTTGCAGATATAAATTACCGGTCATACCTATCATGCAGTCTACATAAAAAAATTAACCCTTTGGGCACAAATGATCACAAGAAAACCAATAAAAATTGTGGGTTTTTTTACTTTCATCATTTTCTTTAATTTAAAAAAAAATAAATGGTGTGTTTTCCAAACAAGTGTGGTATCATAAGAAAGCCCTACTTGTGCTTGAAAAAAATGGTGTATAATTTCTGTGGCCAAGATAAAAGACTTTGAGGAAAAACTCCGTTGAATAAATACAGTCAAAATGGTCAAAATTGCTCTGGTCCTTAAAAGGACAGTAATACTTTAAAATTACTAATCCCAATACTGTAGGAGTAAAAAAAAGAAATTATTTGCCCCAATGATATCTCTCAAACCTTTATGGTTTGAGAGATATTCACTCGCAAAGTTCCCCCCTCCCTCCCCTTTCCCTGAAGTCAGTATTGTAGCTGACTGCAGGGGAAGTCTGTCGTACGACCGTCCGGCGGCTCTGCAGCTAAGCAGCGATCTTGTTAATAAAAAATAAATCATTCACTTAAAAGGTCTTCTACGTGTACTTTTAAGTGAATTATTTCTTTTTTTATTATCGCGACTCTGCTGCAGAGCCACCGGATGATCGTAAGACATACTTCCCTTGCAGTCAGCTACAACGCTGACCTCGGGGAAGAGGAAGGAGGGGGGAAGTTTACGAGTGAATATCTCTCAAACCATAAAGGTTTGAGAGATATCACTGGCGGCACATAATTTCTTTTTTTTTACTCCTATAATATTAGAATTAGTAATTTTAAAGTATTACTATCCCTTTAAGTGCAATCCACCTCAGATTTTCCTGGTTCTTAAGGGGTTAAAAAGTGTATGTTCCTGTTGTGTAGAGCTTTATTTTGCTATGATAACAACATGAAAGGCAGAATTCTCATGGATCCTGCAACTGGCCAGTCCCATCCAAAGAAAAAATACTGTTGCTGAGGCATCCATTGTGATTTCATCAACTGCCAGCAGGCCTGGATTTATATTTCAAATGTCACTAGGCACAGAACCCTGTGGAGCCCTTAGCCCCACCCCCTTGTTTAACCACACCCACCCACAAAAAATACTGTAACTGACGCATCCATTGAACTTTCAGAAGGTTCCTTGGTAACTCATTATGACATCATAATGTCTGAGCTATAGTAGCCCAGAGTCAGAGAATTCTCTAGCATTTGCTAAACTTTTGCAAGGTATCAATCTTTCAGAAGTGATCCTGCTATTCAGATACTACTGTATCAGTAATCAGCAAGTGAAAAGCGTTTTTAATAGAAAGCACCTGGTTTCAGGAATATGGAGAGAGAGAGAGGGAGAAGAAGGGAGCGCCATACACGGCGTGGAAACATAGAACCCAGTGAGGATAGAATCCTAGGTACGTGACCCTAAGCCACAAATGAGCCAAAACCAAACACTTGTGCAGTGATACACATACAAACACACACAGCTTCTGCCATTATTGTCAATGCAGAGGGGGAATCTTGGTAGATAATTGGCTGTATGTGTTCTACATTCCTGGCTGTGTACTCCTCACTGTGTATATGACTGGGGATAAAGAGGAGGAACTTAGTATATGTGACTGTGTGTGTGTGTGTGTGTGTGTGTGTGTGTATTACAAAGAAGACGAATGACAAGATTCTGTCTAGTACTGGTATACTGTAAAGTAAAATAACAATAATAAATGTATGGTTGTATTTAAGAATACCCTGATTCTCAGATATTCCTTTCTGTTAGTATTAAATTGAGGATATATTTTTCTAACAGACATCAATGAGATCATAAGATCATTCAGTAGGGTCCCTGCTGGGCGAGGCAGGTTGGGAAGACCCAGACGTGCAACACCAGCAGAAAGAGGGTACAGAAGCCGATCTCCTGCACGTCAAATCCCTCAGGTTCCACTTAGAGGAGGAGCAGAAAGCAGCAGCGACAGCCTACACGCACATCAAGTAAGACCTGTCCACACCCTTAGCTCTGAATTACATGGCCGCCATGAAGGACCCCAGCCTCCTCATGTTCCACCACGGCCGGTGAATTCTGGAAGCAGTTCTCATTCACTGCTCAGGTTACTGAGTCAGGTTCCACCAAGACAGACGGTCACTGTGAAAGCGGGAGACCCACCAGACAACTGTGTCATCTGCCTAGAGAACTATGAGATTGGGGAAACAATCACCTACCTGTCCTGCAGACACTATTTTCACCATGAGTGTATGCTCAGATGGCTGGAAGAGAATCCAACCTGCCCTCTATGCCGGCAAAGGGCAGTTTAAGACCAAAGAATCAATAAAGAATGTAAGGCTACGTCCTAGATGGATACGATTAGATAAGCTGGAACACGCAGAAGCTATTTTTAACATCCAGAGAGCAAGACACCAAGAGAAACACCTTGGACACTGCGGTTTTCAAACAAATAAAAAAAAGTGTTTCTTGAAGACAAAACTAGCCACTTGTGTTATTGTACCAAAAGAGTGGGTCTGATAGTGTTCCTTTTGTTAGTGTAGCAGGCATTTTCATCACGACCACTCATTTGGATAAATGTTAGTCATTACGAGAATGATTCCTAGTGTTTATCCTTACGGCTCACAGGTCAGGCTTTCATGATTCTAGGGCAAACCAATTTCAGCACCATAGGGGTAAATAAAAATTCCACAAATATTCCTTGATTTAGAGGCATAGAAATGCCCTTAAGACCTCTCTTGCATTCACTGTATAATTGAACCTCCAGGGTAGTACTCTCCTAGAAGGTACCAGGGCAATGTTGCTAGTAAAGAGGGGCTGAGGCAGCTCAGTTAGTTTGATCCGTGGCTTAAGTACTGATGTAAGAAGGAGGGTTTGGGGTTTTTAGAGCACTGCTCTTGGGCACAATGTTTATTTAGTGATGAATTGCTCCTAAATGGAAAAGGAGCTGATGTGCTAGTGGACAGGATGCTTACAAGCCTGGAGGAGCATTTAAGCTAGAAAGTGGGAGGAGTTTATAGCTAATGGAAATGGGGTAGACAGTGAAGACAGGAACTGGAACAAGTAAAGGGTTATGGGGGTGGAAAACGGGGGGGGGGGTTATATTTAACAGGGAGGAACCCCTATTAAATTCAGATATAGAAAAAGGCATGTAGTTAGTAACCTAATAACCACAAAATGAATGTATGTCGCTTAATACAAGACGTATGTTAAAAAAACAGAAGAGTTGGAAATGCTAGCTGAGTAGTTACATATAACTGGTATTACTGGGACATGGTGGGTGATACAAATGACTGGGCTGTAAATACTGAGCGATATTCCCCGTTTTGCAGACACAGGATTAACACAAGAAGGGAAGGAGTATGGGATAGTGAGATCAAATCTAAATCCAAGTTCAAGGGAACACACAGTTAATGTATGTCAACCTATTCATTTCACAAAAATATGGCTAATACAACATATAAGCAGGTTTTAAGTCTCTAAAACAAATAAAGTTTGTCTGAGGGGGAGAGGTCCTTTTTTAGACAGGGAGTTCTATAAGGGCTGGTTCAACTAGTAGCAACAATCCTATAAGAAAGACAGATACAAAATGAGGATGGACTGGGGTAGCTTTCAGGAAAAATGTGGGTTCACTTTAAAATGGAATCGTGTGATATATTTACCTCTCTCCTCAAATTCTTGTACTCCTCCCCCACAATCCACTTCCTCGCTTCTGTCCCTCCTATGTTCTCCCTCTGCCTTTTGAAGCCTTCTGATGTGTCCTCCATATCTACTCCTCACTCATCCTAACCAACCCTCTTTCTATCACCATCCTCTACAGAATCTTTTCACACTCCTCCCCGGATCACATTTGGGAAATTTCTTAAAAGGAAACCATATTGCAAATTAATTGTTTCTGAGGGAGTAAATACAATTACTGTTGATTCAAATCGGGCTTTTAACCTCTGGAATGCTAGAAAGGTATCCAACACATTGCTTTACAACACAATAAAGTCATCTCTAACATTGCAAGGGTTAAAAGCACCAAAGGTGAATTTGTATTTGTTCCATAGGGTTCAGTTGGATTGCCACAGAATTGCTCCACTTGCACAGAGATCTGCAGAGTGGCATGACCACATCCCTTTCTGGTACTGATGTCCCTAGCTAGGCAACCTAGCACCCTGCCCGCATTCCCCGCTGCTTTGTTACATTTCCTGCCTACATTTAAATCACCAGAAATAATACTCCCAAATCCCTTTCCTCTGTTGTCTCTGACAGCATAGTACCATCAATACTATATTCTGCCTTTGGGTTTTTACATCCAAGTGCATTATTTTACATTTATCAATATTAAAATGCAGCGACCACCTTCTTGCCCATTTTTTTATTTACCTAAATGATTTGTCATTTAGCTTATGCTCTGAGGAACGTCTATTGCAGGTCTTTGTATCATCTGCAAAAAATGCATGCCTTACCCTGAAGAACTTTTGCAATATTGCTAATAAAAATATTAAAAAATATGGGCCCCACTACTGATCCCTGAGGTACCCCACTAGTAACACAACCTTTGTCTGAATATTCTCCATTGAATATAATTCTCTGTCTCCTGTCACTCAGCCACTGCCTTATCTATTCAACTATTTTTTATATCCAGACCTAATCACCTTCTATGAGGGACAGAGTCAAATGCTTTACCGAAATCAAGATAAGCTTCAGCTACTGCTCCCCATGTCTATTATTTTAATTAACCAGTCAAACAAATCTATGAGATTAGTTTGACATGATCTCTCTGCTGTAAACCCATGCTCTTTGTGATCTTACAAGCAATTTAAAGTCAAATATATAACTATTCTTTCCTTTAACATGGATTAAATTAATTTTCTCACTTCTGATGTAAGCCTTACTGGTCTGTAGTTGCTAGACTCTTTCCTGCTACCTTTTTTGTGAAGCAGTACTATATTTTCTACCTTACATAGTAACATAGTAACATAGTAGATAAGGCTGAAAAAAGACATGCATCCATCAAGTCCAGCCCATGCCAATAACACCCCTGTTGATCCAGAGGAAGGCAACAAAAAGCCCTCTGGAGCAATTTCCAATGTAGGTGTGTGTGTGTGTGTGTGTGTGTGTGTGTGTGTGTGTCAAATAGTTCCCCGGCTCAATATCCTATTTGCTTTGAAGCCATCTGTCATAACTGTCAATATTCATACCTGGGAACTCTCCGGATTTGCCCCGGAGACTCCGGTTCTGACAGAGCTGTACCTGATCTCCGGGGCAGAGGCTGATTCCTCCGGATGTGGAGAGTTTCTATTGAAACTCTGCCACATCTGCTTTTTCTCCCATTGTGCCTCTGTCCCCAGCCTTCTGTGTGACACATTTAACCCTCTGAGTGCCAGAGTGGTAAGGAATGCATTGCTTTGCAATGCATTTCGTACCACTCTGGCACTCAAAGGGTTAAGTCCCCAAACACACTTGCGGCAAGCCCCGCCCCTTTTTGACGAGATTAGCGTCATTTTCGTCACCCCCTGCTGAACAGAGGACTACCCTCCGGGTAGCCCTCAACTGGAAGTTCCCAGGTATGTCAATATTGTTCTGTGCTAGATAGGCATCCATTGCTTTTTTGAATGCAGTTACATTATCTGCAAGCACAACATCCCGAGGCAAAGAATTCCATAGCCTTACCGCCCATACTGTAAAGAATCCCTGCCTGTGTTTTAGTCGAAAGTGCCTTTCCTCAAGTCTTAATGGATGACCTCTTGTTCTTAGCTCAGCTCTTTGCATAAATAATTCATTGGATAGTTCTTTGTATTGACCTTGAATGTATTTGTAAATGGTAATCATATCACCCCTTAGACGTCTCTTTTCTAATGTAAACAAACCCAGTTTGGCTAGTCTCTCTTTGTAACTCAGATCCTCCAATCCCTTTATCAGTTTTGTTGCACGTCTCTGCACCTTTTCCAGTTCAGTAATGTATTTTTTTAGAACAGGCGCCCAAAATTGTACTCCATATTCTAGATGAGGCCTAACCAAGGATTTATACAGAGGTAGGATAATATTAGCATCACTTGCTTCTACACCTCTTTTTATGCAGGCTAGTACTCTATTTGCTCTTGCAGCAGCTGAGTGACTCTGCACACTGCTGTGAAGACTATTGTCTATCAGTACACCTAAATCTTTCTCTAATGAGGATTTCCCAAGTTGTTTCCCATTTAGAGTATATGTAGCAAGTTTGTTTCTACAACCCAAATGCATAACCTTACATTTATCTACATTAAATGACATCTGCCACTTTTCTGCCCATTCACTTGGTTTATCTAAATCCTTCTGTAGGGAAAAAACATCGAGCTCTGTATGTATTTCCTTACATAGCTTAGTGTAATCAGCAAAGATTGAGATGCTACTTTCAATTCCCACTTCTAGATCATTAATAAACAAATTAAAAAGCACTGGGCCCAGGACTGAACCCTGCGGCACCCCACTTATAACCCTAGACCAATTTGAAAAAGTTCCATTTACAACAACTCTCTGCCATCTATCATTTAACCAGTTCTCAATCCATGTACAGATAACACCACCCAAACCGAAGCCTTTTAATTTATGCAGTAACCTGTTGTGAGGCACTGTGTCAAAGGCTTTTGCAAAATCCAATCTTCTGGAACTACTCCTGTGAATAGTGATTGACTGAATGATTCTGTTAAAGGTTTTGCCAGAATACTCTTAAGTTATTTTAATAACTTTGGATGTGTCCCACCTGGTTCCACTGATTTATCTCTTTTTTACCTTAGAGACGAAGTAGAACTTCTTCCTCTGTAAATATGCATGATTCCCATGTCTCTATTTCTTGTTTTTAACAGAGGCCCTTTCCCTTCACCTTCCTCTGTAAAACTTGAACAAAACTACTCCATCTTTTGCCTTCAGTCTAAATATGCCTTGTTTCATTTTCCTCCTTTCACTTATATATATCTAAAAATATGTTATCCTCTTTTATTAACTGGGCAATATTCTCCTCTGTGTGTGTGCTTTAGCCTTTTTAAGCCTAGCCTTGTACAGATACCTATCTTCCGCCTTCTAGATCTGCTTATATTTCCTAAAAGCTACTTTCCGCTTTCCTATAGTTTCCATTTCTGCAGAGTACCACAGTGGTTTCCTTTTTATTTTACCTTTACTGACAAGTCTAATGCAATGCTCTGTTGCCTTTAATAAAACACGTTTCAGATAACCCCATTTCTCCTATACTCCGTATAAAGATCCCCATGCTGTTAAAGACTTGCATCAATATTTTTCCATGTTAAAGAAATCAGCCTAAAATCTAGAACCTTTGTTTTAGTGTGGTGCAACTCAGCCTTTGTCCTTATATTAAAGCGGAACTTTCAGATATTACTAAGTCGCCATGCATTCATTAAGCGAATGGCAACTAGCTTGGAAATCCACGTCTTACCTTTATAAAAAAAGCATTCTAAAGAAATCCTTGCTGTTTGGAGACTGATGGGCAGGTTCGTGCTGTCTGCGTGCCTGCGCCGTCCATCCCTTCCGGTTACCTTGTGGTCACTGCAGTGCTACTCAAAGGAGACCAGGACTGCAGGCGCACAGACAAGACGTCTGCGCGGTAGCCTGGGTTCTGGTCTCCAAACGGGAAGGATTTCTTTAGAATCTGCTATTTTTTAAAGGTAAGACGTGGATTTCCAAGCCAGTCGCCATGGCTTAATTAATGCATGGCGACTTAGTAATATCTGAAAGTTCTGCTTTAAAAAAAACACACTGATTGATGATCACTGGAAACCAAACACTCTCCTACAGCTACATCTGATACCAAGTCTCCATATGTAAATAATAAATCTAGTATGGTTTCTTTCCTATTTGGCTCTTCTACTAATTGACTAAGAGAGAATCTCTGTAAAGAATTTAGGATCTCTCTACTCCTGACTGAACCTGCTGCTTGTTTTTTCCAGTCCACATAAGACAGTTTAAAGTCCCTCATAATAATAACCTCAGCTTTCACTGTTAGCTTAATTATTTCCTTGACCAGCAGTTGAGCTAACTCTTTTGCTGGTCCAGAGGGTCTATAGATGACACCTATATGAGCGACCATCTTATTTCCATAGTCTACAGTTATCCAAACTGTTATCTGTGTTCTTCTCCATACCCTGCATAAGATTAACCTTTAAGCTATTTTTGACATAAATGGCAATCCATCCTCGTTGTCTGTTTTTTCTAAATAGAAAGCACCCTGGTATTACTATATCCCAGTCATTTTTTTCATTGTATTAGATCACTGTAATCCCCATTAAGTCCACAACCTAGAGATAAGAACACCCTACAACCAAGGAACAGTGCGGGCAGGCCCAGATTTACATCTCAAGCACCCCTAGGCAGAGCACCCTCTGGCGCTCTTAGCCTCACCCAATTTTCACACCCCTCATCTGTACTGCTCATGACGGCTTCTGAAAAAATCCTTAGGGAATTATAATATAGGATACTATGGATATAAAAAATATAACTTTCACTAAAGCTTAAGTGTAGATCACCTTTAAGATAACACTGCAGTGGGGTATGTGCCAACCCTACCAAAACGTGCTAAAAAGTCCCAAGGGCATATACAGATGTCTTAAACAGTTAATGAACTATATAAAATGTGCAATACCAAGTATAAGACAAACCAAAACAGTTGAAGTGAGAAAAATAGAATAATAATAAATAATCCAACCTCCAATCTCCAAAAAAAAGTAGTCAGTCATCCCTCCAAAGAAAGCCACATATCCCCAAACATATCGCCGCAATGCTTCGACAGGGGCAGGGCCGGATTTCTAAATAGGCACACGAGGCACTTGTCTAGGGAGCCCAGTTCTGAGGGGAGCCTAGCAATCGCCTGTCCACTTTTGAATGAAATGCCCCAGAATTGTGCATGTAAGGCATGCGCCTGAAGGGGCTTAAGCTTGAGTGTGTCTGTAGCAACTGACGCACCACGTAACAACAAACAGCATCATGCTCTGTACCAGCCTACTGTTGCGTCCTGAACTAGTCCTCCGAAAGGTAATGACTCAGTCTGAACTAGAACTCAGCGCGGTGGTGCCCGATTGTTCATTCATCAATGCATGCAAGGGGATGAGGGGGTTATGGCCATGGCGCTGCTTCACGGACTTGAGTAGTACTGTCACTGTGTCTCAGTGCCTGTTGAGCAGTGTCTGTGTGCGGCAAAACCCTGCATTCTTCCTTCTCCCCCTATCAGTAGAGTAACCTGGGCTGAGGATGTCATGTGGCCAATCGAACTCCTTGGGGGGTGCAGGCTAGGGTTATATGAAAAGATTTGGTGCCTCAGCTTTGCAAGATCTGTTTTTTTAGATAGAAAAATGACACAGATCATATTGAGCTTCCCCCCCAAAAAAGGAAAATAAATAAAAATCAAATAACATGACGTTTTTGGATATGTCCTTTCCAGTGCAAAATGGAACATTTTTGTAGATAATTTAGATAGTCAATAAAAAGGTAGAAGGGAGGAGGAGGTGTTGAGCTAAAATGTAGAGGCATGTTGACTCGCACTTCATCAGTGATGAATAGAGAAGAAACATGGACCATTTGTTCAGTGTATTCAGTGCAGTGTACCCAGTTGGTGTTCTGACTGTAGCACACACTCTGTATTGCTGTACAGCTTTAGAACATTCATGGGATTCGTCTTTCAGCAGGTTACTCCAATAGGAAGCATCTTGCAGAGCTAATGAGGTCTGTGCTGTACAGCCTTGCTATTCAGCATGGAAGCTGATTTAGGGGTCACAGTTCAGTTCAGAAATATGTTGTACACGTCTAGCATTCACACCATTGATTTAAATGGGACTTGTACTCCTTGAGAGTTAGAAAGGTCTCCCATACATTGCTCTGCAATGCACTGGAGATTACCCTAACATTCAAGAGAAATAAACCTAATTTTAATCAAGGGAATTTGTATTTATATTCTTTGATGCATTTGGTTTGCACTATAATTGATACACTTTTATTATAAATATACATACATACCAAGTGTCCCTCTTTGAGAACCAAATCCCTCTGTTCCTCTTTCCCACCCTGGAGATCATACTATGTGGTGTGTGTGCGTATATATGTGCATCACATTGCTCCACAGCAATAAAACTCACATTAATGGTTGTTTAAACTTCAGTATATGTGTTTTTTACATTAGTCTGTGTAAATAAAATACTTTGGTCTTGTCCAAATACATTTATTCAGTCACACAAAGAGGTGTCAGTAGGTCATGACATCATAGAAATTCCCCACCTACCAACCACACCCCCAGCAACACCACCTAACACAAAAGTGTCCCTCTTTGGCTATTTGATATGTTGGGAGGTATGCTCAAGCAGCATTGGGTTATGCGTGAAATTAATTCAAATGCAGTTACCTATGGCACTGTTCAGTTGTACAGGTAATATAATTCTCTGAAACTTCCTTATGTGAAGATTAGCCACAAGGATTCACCAAATCCAGGATACTGTTCAATTCCGCATAAGGAATCCTGACTTTTTTCATAGGATTCAGATCTGGATGAATTTTCAGTCCTGGGTGGGTCAAATTTTGATGCCTCTACTTCTGGCTCTAGATCAATGGTTTAGCAGGGAAAAAATACAGCACTTCTTTACTGGACTGAGAGCTGCCTGTTCAGGGTTGGTGCATCACATGCCAAATTAGGAAGCTATCTAGATGGCAGAAGTAGTGGAGTGGCAGCAGGGTCATTTCTGTAAGGAGGCTGACCCACTAAGGAGACGGTACAAAAGACTGGCACAGCTCACCAATTGCACTTCTGTATTCTTTTGCTAAAGGAGCATCTGCTTATGTGCTTCATAAGTACTTTCTGGTGCACAACTCCACCAGCGACCACTTATGTTAACAAGCCATTCACACCATCCTTATAGCATGATTAATGGAAAGAAATAATTTTGCTCTGATATTCTCTGCACAGTTTGTACATAACTTGCTTATTGGGGCATAGGAAGTTGACAACTGTGATATACTCATATCTTAAGTATATATGCAAAGGTGCAGGTTTACGTGTAGAAGATGATCTGTGTGTGGATTACTACATACTCCCTTGAATTACATTGGGTAAAGTCATTTTCATTGATTTTTTTAATTATTGATTGAAGGGTATTTTATTGAACGTGTTTATGTATTCTTTATTTTAAGAAGTGGTAAATAAGAATTTTTGGGGGGTGGGGTATGAAGAGACAAGAAAGAGTTATCATATGTACTTTATTATGGTTAGAGTATTTTTTGGCCCTTTTAACCCCTTAGCGACCCTTGACGTACCAGGACCGTCAAGGGTAAATGTGACTGAACGACCCTTGACGGTCCTGGTACGTCAAGGGTTAAACTCTTCCATCGCGGCCGCACAGAGCGATGGAAGAGTTCAAGCCGCTTGTTACTAAGTGTCCCGGTATCGGGACACTTAGTAACAAGCGGCTGAAACATTGTTGCAACATGCGATTCGCTTCAAAAGCGAATCACATGTTGCAAAACCTGAATGACAGGGACAGTATTTGTAAATACTGTCCCTGTCAGATCTCTCTGCCTCCCTCCACCTTGCATACTGCTAAGGTGGAGAGAGACAGAGGGAGATGGTGTTCCAGTGTGCCTGTAAAAAAAAAAAAAAAAAAAAAGTTTAAATAAAGAAAATTAACCCTTTGATCACTGTTCTGCAGTGATCAATAAGTGCCCTCCCATCTGATCACTCTTGGAGTGATCAATTTGCTGCAGATCAGTGTTTTCTGATCTGTGGGACACCCCCCATCCCCCTTGAATTTTTTTAGATTTTTTTAAAAAAAATTTTTAATTTTTTTAAATTTTTTTTTTTTTTTTTTTTTTATATTAAATATAGTTTAGGTATTTTGGTAGGTAGTTGGGTAGGTTTAGTGTAGACGTGTGTTAGGGAAAGTTTTAGGGATAGATTTAGGTTTAGGGGGAAAAAAAAAAACAAAAAACAAACCCCCCCCCAAAAAAAAAAATATATATAATAAGCGCAGTTTAGATAGGTAGTTCAATTGGGTTAGGTAGGTTCAGGATATACGTAGGTTAGGGTAAGTTTTAGGGTTAGATTTAGGTTTAGGGATAGCGTAAGAAAAATAAAAAAACCCAAAACCCCCCCCCCAAAAAAAAAAAATATATATATATATAATAAGTGCAGTTTAGATAGGTAGTTCACTTGGGTTAGGTAGGTTCAGGATATACGTAGGTTAGGGTAAGTTTTAGGGTTAGATTTAGGTTTAGGGATAGCGTAAGAAAAAAAAAAAAACCCAAAAAACCCCAACCCCCCCCCAAAAAAAATATATATATAATAAGTGCAGTTTAGATAGGTAGTTCACTTGGGTTAGGTAGGTTCAGGATATACGTAGGCTAGGGTAAGTTTTAGGGTTAGATTTAGGTTTAGGGATAGCGTAAGAAAAAAAAAGTTTTTTTTAGTGGGCAAAATGCAGCGCAGGTACAGCGTTGAAGAGGCATATGCCTTTTTGGCGTCTGACTCTGAGGTAACAGACACTGCGTCAGATTTTGACATAGCGCAGTTTTCAGAAAGTGAGAGCAGCTCTAGTGATGACGCTGGGCCTTCTGTCAAGAAAAGACGCACTGCCCCAAGAGCTGCTCTGGCAACTGCCCCAGCACCTGCCAAAAGAACTGCCCAAAGACCTACCAAAATACCTGCCCAAAGAAATGCCCCAAGTGCTGCCCCAAGAGCTGCCCTGGCAACTGCCCCAGCACCTGCCAAAAGATCTGCCCAAAGACCTGCCAAAAGACCTGCCCAAAGAAATGCCCCAACACCTGCCACTCCGGATCCTAATGAATGGGTATCAATTTATGCCCACAAATCTCAGAATTCACAGGCAACCCAGGGATTCAAATTGATGTGGAAGGATTTATCCATGATCATTTTTTTTATTTCATTTTGGGGGAAGACATTTTAGGTGAAATTGTTTCCCAAACCAATTTGTATGCAGCCCAGTATACTGCCGCCAACCCTAAGTGTGAAAAACGCTGTTTTTTTTTTTTTTTTACTTACATCATGGTTTACGAGGGATTGGTGGTAAAATGGCTGTGTATAAAATTGGAAAACACACCTAAAACGAGAGCCTGGGGTGTCTACTTTCCAAAAATATACACTTTTGGGGGGAAATCTTAAAAAAAAGAGCACTGTTACACAGCCCCAAATGAGACATGGCACTAGTAACGCAAGCTGTGAAGATTCAAAGTGTGAACCTGGAAACGCGCATGTTCCAATTTGGCCCCCGTAGCTCCCCCAAACCATGAGAAAGCTATGCATATGGGGTATTGCCGTACTCAGAAGAAGGAGCTGAACACTATTCAATTCAGTTTATAAAATCTTCACCTATTCTGTGCTTGAAATTCACATCAACATTGAAGGCAAAGTGTGAAAAAAGCTGTTTTTTTACTTACGTCAAGTTTATGAGAAAGTGGTGGTAAAATGGCCGTGTAAAAAATTTGAAAACACACCTAAAATGAAAGCTGGGGGTGTCTACATTCCAAAAATATACACTTTTGGGGGGAAATTCTAAAGTGCAGCACTGGAACATAGCCCAAAATGAGTAATGGCATCAGTTAACCAAGATGTGAAAATTCAATTTTTGTTCAAAATTGGGCCCCGTAGCTCCCACAAACCTTGAGAAACCTATGCATATGGGGTATTGCCGTACTCAGAAGAAGGAGCTGAACACTAAACAATGCATTTTTAAAAATCTTCACCTATCATGTGCTTGAAATTCACATCAACATTGAAGTGCAAGTGTGAAAAACGCTGTTTTTTTAACTTACGTCAAGATTTACGAGCGATTGGTGGTAAAATGGCTGCGTAAAAAAATTGAAAACATACATAAAATGAAAGCCTGGGGTGTCTACTTTCCAAAAATATATACTTTTGGGGGGAAATCTTAGAGTGGAGCACTGTTACACAGCCCCAAATGACACATGGCACCAGTGATGCAAGCTGTGAAAATTCAAAGTGTGAAACTGGAAACGCGCATGTTCCAATTTGGGCCCTGTAGCTCTCCCAAACCTTGAGAAACCTATGCATATGGGGTATTGCCGTACTCAGAAGAAGGAGCTGAACACTAAACAATGCATTTTTAAAAATCTTCACCTATCATGTGCTTGAAATTCACATCAACATTGAAGTGCAAGTGTGAAAAAAGCTGTTTTTTTAACTTACGTCAAGATTTACGAGCGATTGGTGGTAAAATGGCTGCGTAAAAAAATTGAAAACATACATAAAATGAAAGCCTGGGGTGTCTACTTTCCAAAAATATATACTTTTGGGGGAAAATCTTAGAGTGGAGCACTGTTACACAGCCCCAAATGAGACATGGCACCAGTGATGCAAGCTGTGAAAATTCAAAGTGTGAAACTGGAAACGCGCATGTTCCAATTTGGGCCCCGTAGCTCTCCCAAACCTTGAGAAACCTATGCATATGGGGTATTGCCGTACTCAGAAGAAGGAGCTGAACACTAAACAATGCATTTTTAAAAATCTTCACCTATCATGTGCTTGAAATTCACATCAACATTGAAGTGCAAGTGTGAAAAACGCTGTTTTTTTAACTTACGTCAAGATTTACGAGCGACTGGTGGTAAAATGGCTGTGTAAAAAAATTGAAAACATACATAAAATGAAAGCCTGGGGTGTCTACTTTCCAAAAATATATACTTTTGGGGGGAAATCTTAGAGTGGAGCACTGTTACACAGCCCCAAATGAGACATGGCACCAGTGATGCAAGCTGTGAAAATTCAAAGTGTGAAACTGGAAACGCGCATGTTCCAATTTGGGCCCCGTAGCTCTCCCAAACCTTGAGAAACCTATGCATATGGGGTATTGCCGTGCTCAGAAGAAGGAGCTGAACACTAAACAATGCATTTTTAAAAATCTTCACCTATCATGTGCTTGAAATTCACATCAACATTGAAGTGCAAGTGTGAAAAACGCTGTTTTTTTAACTTACGTCAAGATTTACGAGCGATTGGTGGTAAAATTGCTACGTAAAAAAATTGAAAACATACATAAAATGAAAGCCTGGGGTGTCTACTTTCCAAAAATATATACTTTTGGGGGGAAATCTTAGAGTGGAGCACTGTTACACAGCCCCAAATGAGACATGGCACCAGTGATGCAAGCTGTGAAAATTCAAAGTGTGAAACTGGAAACGCGCATGTTCCAATTTGGGCCCCGTAGCTCTCCCAAACCTTGAGAAACCTATGCATATGGGGTATTGCCGTACTCAGAAGAAGGAGCTGAACACTAAACAATGCATTTTTAAAAATCTTCACCTATCATGTGCTTGAAATTCACATCAACATTGAAGTGCAAGTGTGAAAAACGCTGTTTTTTTTAACTTACGTCAAGATTTACGAGCGATTGGTGGTAAAATGGCTGCGTAAAAAAATTGAAAACATACATAAAATGAAAGCCTGGGGTGTCTACTTTCCAAAAATATATACTTTTGGGGGGAAATCTTAGAGTGGAGCATTGTTACACAGCCCCAAATGAGACATGGCACCAGTGATGCAAGCTGTGAAAATTCAAAGTGTGAAACTGGAAACACGCATGTTCCAATTTGGGCCCCGTAGCTCTCCCAAACCTTGAGAAACCTATGCATATGGGGTATTGCCGTACTCAGAAGAAGGAGCTGAACACTATTCAATTCAGTTTATAAAATCTTCACCTATTCTGTGCTTGAAATTCACATCAACATTGAAGGCAAAGTGTGAAAAAAGCTGTTTTTTTACTTACGTCAAGTTTATGAGAAAGTGGTGGTAAAATGGCCGTGTAAAAAATTTGAAAACACACCTAAAATGAAAGCTGGGGGTGTCTACATTCCAAAAATATACACTTTTGGGGGGAAATTCTAAAGTGCAGCACTGGAACATAGCCCAAAATGAGTAATGGCATCAGTTAACCAAGATGTGAAAATTCAATTTTTGTTCAAAATTGGGCCCCGTAGCTCCCACAAACCTTGAGAAACCTATGCATATGGGGTATTGCCGTACTCAGAAGAAGGAGCTGAACACTAAACAATGCATTTTTAAAAATCTTCACCTATCATGTGCTTGAAATTCACATCAACATTGAAGTGCAAGTGTGAAAAACGCTGTTTTTTTAACTTACGTCAAGATTTACGAGCGATTGGTGGTAAAATGGCTGCGTAAAAAAATTGAAAACATACATAAAATGAAAGCCTGGGGTGTCTACTTTCCAAAAATATATACTTTTGGGGGGAAATCTTAGAGTGGAGCACTGTTACACAGCCCCAAATGACACATGGCACCAGTGATGCAAGCTGTGAAAATTCAAAGTGTGAAACTGGAAACGCGCATGTTCCAATTTGGGCCCTGTAGCTCTCCCAAACCTTGAGAAACCTATGCATATGGGGTATTGCCGTACTCAGAAGAAGGAGCTGAACACTAAACAATGCATTTTTAAAAATCTTCACCTATCATGTGCTTGAAATTCACATCAACATTGAAGTGCAAGTGTGAAAAAAGCTGTTTTTTTAACTTACGTCAAGATTTACGAGCGATTGGTGGTAAAATGGCTGCGTAAAAAAATTGAAAACATACATAAAATGAAAGCCTGGGGTGTCTACTTTCCAAAAATATATACTTTTGGGGGAAAATCTTAGAGTGGAGCACTGTTACACAGCCCCAAATGAGACATGGCACCAGTGATGCAAGCTGTGAAAATTCAAAGTGTGAAACTGGAAACGCGCATGTTCCAATTTGGGCCCCGTAGCTCTCCCAAACCTTGAGAAACCTATGCATATGGGGTATTGCCGTACTCAGAAGAAGGAGCTGAACACTAAACAATGCATTTTTAAAAATCTTCACCTATCATGTGCTTGAAATTCACATCAACATTGAAGTGCAAGTGTGAAAAACGCTGTTTTTTTAACTTACGTCAAGATTTACGAGCGACTGGTGGTAAAATGGCTGTGTAAAAAAATTGAAAACATACATAAAATGAAAGCCTGGGGTGTCTACTTTCCAAAAATATATACTTTTGGGGGGAAATCTTAGAGTGGAGCACTGTTACACAGCCCCAAATGAGACATGGCACCAGTGATGCAAGCTGTGAAAATTCAAAGTGTGAAACTGGAAACGCGCATGTTCCAATTTGGGCCCCGTAGCTCTCCCAAACCTTGAGAAACCTATGCATATGGGGTATTGCCGTGCTCAGAAGAAGGAGCTGAACACTAAACAATGCATTTTTAAAAATCTTCACCTATCATGTGCTTGAAATTCACATCAACATTGAAGTGCAAGTGTGAAAAACGCTGTTTTTTTAACTTACGTCAAGATTTACGAGCGATTGGTGGTAAAATTGCTACGTAAAAAAATTGAAAACATACATAAAATGAAAGCCTGGGGTGTCTACTTTCCAAAAATATATACTTTTGGGGGGAAATCTTAGAGTGGAGCACTGTTACACAGCCCCAAATGAGACATGGCACCAGTGATGCAAGCTGTGAAAATTCAAAGTGTGAAACTGGAAACGCGCATGTTCCAATTTGGGCCCCGTAGCTCTCCCAAACCTTGAGAAACCTATGCATATGGGGTATTGCCGTACTCAGAAGAAGGAGCTGAACACTAAACAATGCATTTTTAAAAATCTTCACCTATCATGTGCTTGAAATTCACATCAACATTGAAGTGCAAGTGTGAAAAACGCTGTTTTTTTTAACTTACGTCAAGATTTACGAGCGATTGGTGGTAAAATGGCTGCGTAAAAAAATTGAAAACATACATAAAATGAAAGCCTGGGGTGTCTACTTTCCAAAAATATATACTTTTGGGGGGAAATCTTAGAGTGGAGCATTGTTACACAGCCCCAAATGAGACATGGCACCAGTGATGCAAGCTGTGAAAATTCAAAGTGTGAAACTGGAAACACGCATGTTCCAATTTGGGCCCCGTAGCTCTCCCAAACCTTGAGAAACCTATGCATATGGGGTATTGCCGTACTCAGAAGAAGGAGCTGAACACTAAACAATGCATTTTTAAAAATCTTCACCTATCATGTGCTTGATATCAACAGTAGTATTGAAATGTAAGTGTGAAAACTGCAAAAAAACAAAATATTACCACAATTTTGAAATTTTTTTCTGGAAAAATAGCTGCATGAAAAACTCCAAAATTCTCCTGATTATTTACCTTATGTTGTGTAGTTTTCAGAAACATATACCTTTGTGGGACATTTTTGGTTCTGGCACCGTCAGCTAAGCTATGATGCTCACATGCCAATTGTTGAGAAATTACAAGTTGGAAATAATGGCATCCATCTTGTAATATTTACCTTGTAAATGTGAGGAAGTGATTGAAATACTAGGCATATGGGGTATTCTTATATTCAGGAGAAGCAAATGAATATATTTAGGGGTATTTTTTTGTCATAAACTAATTGTATGCAAATCCTGACATGAAAATATAAGCAAAATGTTGTTTTTTTTCAATTTTTTTCCTATTTTTTTCTATTTTAATCAAATTAAACAATGAGGTATTCATATAATTGTGGTATCAAAAGAAAGCCCTACTTGTGCTTAAAAAAACAGTATATAATTTATGTGGGTGCACAAAAGGAATTAAAGAGAAAATATGGTTGAACAAAGACATAGTCAAAAAAGTCAAAATTGCTCCGGTCCTTAAGTCAAATCAAACTCAGATTTTCCCGGTCCTTAAGGGGTTAAACAAGCTGATTTAAGCTTTTAATAACCTCCTGAATATTAGCCATGTCTCCAGCGCACTGCAGAGCTAGACATCTCCAGCATAAGCTCTACTGGGCAGGGACTTCACTACCTCTTATTTTGTCTGTCAAAAGTATTACTGGTTTTACTGTCTTTATTTTATTTTACCCCATTGTACAGCACTGGGGAATATACTGGTAAACAACAATATAACAGTAGTAATAATAATCTAACAGAATAAAATAGAAACATGATTACAGTAACTCCATCTGTCCTCTGTGTTTTCAACTTCATCCTTTCTTGTGTACTAACCTGAGCAATCACTCTGAGTACATTAAACATTATGTGGCAGACAGGTATCCAAAGCATTTCTTTGCAATGTGTTGAATACCATTCTGGCACTCAAAGGGTTAAGGACCAGAGGGGTGCGCAACGCACTGAGAAGTAACGTGTCAAAGTCTTTACTGAAAAGTGAGGAACCCTCAGCTGGTGCCTACTGCACATTGGTTGTGTATCACTGCTCTAGAACGTTCAATGATTTTATTGCATTGCCTGGGTGGGGCTCTCAAAGTACACACGCACACACACTCAGGACCAGTACAGTCACATAGACACTAGCACACAATTCACACTGACACTCGTACATCATCACATTTACAGATTTACACATACCTGTGTTCAAATTGACAGACACACACACAGGCAGTCACAGACACGCACAGTCAAAAAAATTTGCAAAAGTGCACACTAATAAAACTGACACTGTGTGTGTGTGCCACAATAGTTGGCGCTGTACATGACAGAGTGATAATACTTGATGTAGAATGCCTATACTGTTAGATAGAAGAGACATGTAGCACTCATTGCAGCTGTAAGTAATCTGCACTGTAAAATTGAGAGCTCACTGCTAGATTTTTCAGTATTGGGTTGATCTATGGTACCCATACCTTCCCATTACTTGGGTCTTAAACATGGGGAAAGAGCAGGCTACATATCTAGAAAAGGTAAATTATGGTTTCTGTATGTGTGCTATATATACCCCATCCCTATCTATAACATTTTCATCTACCACTGGAAAACTGACATATTACTGTGAAGAATAATTCTCAAAATGGGTTTGGCCACAAAATAGGGAGTGGTTAAGTGAATGGGGTGTGGTTAAGGGAGGGGTGTGATTAGGGGTTGGGTGAAGGCAGGCCTAGGGGCGCCAGAAGGTGTTGTGCCTAGGGGCGCTTGAGATGTAAATCCGGCCCTGCGTCTGACTCAGAGGCAACAGACACTGCATCAGATTTTGACATAACGCAGTTTTCAGAAAGTGAGAGCAGCTCTAGTGACGACGCTGGGCCTTCTGTCAAGAAAAGATGCACTGCCCCAAGAGCTGCCCTGGCAACTGCCCCAGCACCTGCCAAAAGATTTGCCAAAAGACTTGCCAAAATACCTGCCCAAAGAAATGCCCCAACTGCTGCCCTGGCAATTGCCCCAGCACCTGCCAAAAGACCTGCAAAAAGATCAGCCCAAAGAAATGCCCCAACACCTGCCACTCCTGATCATAATGAATGGGTATCACCAATCAATTTATGCCCACAAATCCAAGAATTCACAGGCAACACATGGATTTAAATTGATGTGGAAGGATTTATCCATGATAATTTTTTTTATTTGTTTTTGGGGGAAGACATTTTAGGCAAAATTGTGTCCCAAACTAATTTGTATGCAGCCCAGTATATTGCCACCAACCCTACAGCTTTCGTAGTTAAGGAAGAAATATGGAAACCCATAGACATCACAGAATTTAAACAATTCTGAGCCGTAATAATGGCAATGGGGATAATAAAAAAGCCAAATATTCGATCATACTGGAGCAAAAACCCCATATGTGATACCCCTATATTCCCCAAGACTATGACCAGGTCCAGATTTGAAGTCATTTTGCACTTTATGCATTTTAGAGATAATACCCTGTGCCCCCCAAAAGAACACCCCAGTATGATAGACTGTACAAAATTTGTCCCCTAATAAACCATTTACAGAAAAAGTTTGCCCAAGTATATATGCCCCAAAAAGAAATTAGTGTAGATGAATCCCTAATGAAATATAAAGGCAGGTTAGGGTTCAGACAATACATCCCTTCCAAGAGTTCCAAGTTTGGTGTAAAATTTTATAAATTGTGCGAAAGTGCCACAGGCTACACCCAGGCTTTTAGAATTTATGAGGGCAAAGACAGCCAACTTGATCCTCCTGGGTGCCCGCTTTTATAGGAACAAATGGGAAAATAGTTTGGGATTTAACTTACCCCTTATTAAATAAAGGCTATCAGTTATTCGTTGATAATTATTACACCAGCCCCCTTTTATTTAAGTCTCTTTTTTGGTTTGAAACCGTGGCCTGTAGCACTGTCAGGTGCAATTGCAGGAAGTTGCCCAAAAAACTCATAGATAGCAAACTAAAAACTGAGACGTCCTTATCTTTGTGCCAACAGGAGCTGCTGGCAGTGAAGTTTAGGGACAAAAAAAAGATGTCTACATGCTGACCACCATGCATGAGGACATATCTGTGGCAGTCACTGTTCGTGGCAGGACAGGGGTACTGAGGAAGCCAGTCTGCATCATGGACTATAATAAAAAACATGGGGGGGAGTTGATCTGTGTGATCAACTAATGCAGCCATACCTCGCAATGAGAAAGTGTAGGGCATGGTATAAAAAAGTTGCCATCTATATGATGCAGACTGCTGTACATAATTCATTTTTAATTTTCAAACTGGAAAACCCCAATCAAAAATGTAGCTTTTTACAATATCAGCTACAACTGATTTCCCTATTTTTAATTCAAAGTGCATCAGAAATAATTCCAGCAAGACCCGGGGCAGTACATTTTATTTATAAAATCCCTCCAACTCCCCAAAAGAACAAACCACAGAAGTGCTGCAGGGTTTGCTAGAGAAAGGGAATACGGACAGACACTACCACTTACTGTCCTGATTGCCCTTCCAAACCTGGCCTCTGCCTTGGTGACTGTTTAAAGGAATACCATTCAGGCACAATGCAGTAGTGCTGTAAAGGTTCTTTTATTATTTGGCCACTTTTCCCCCTGAAATATCCTGTTTTTTATTTTTCAAAACACATTCCCTCCTTAGATCTAACACTATCAAAATTTATCTCTGATAATGGAAACACACACGTTCCCTACTGGGCCTAGTAGCTCCTCCAAACCCTGACAAACCTATGCATATGGGGCATTGCCGTACTCAGATGATGTAAATCACCACTAATGTAAAGCACTTAAAAAATCTGCAAATATAATCTGATTGAAATCCAGAGCAACAATAAAATATAAATGTGAAAAAATTGTGTTTCTCTGCCTTACTGCAGATTTTGGGAGGGACTGGTGATAGAGTGGCAGAAAAAAAATTGATAAGATGCAAATAGAATGAAAGCCAGGTTGTCTACTCTTCTACAACTTATACTTTTGGGGGTAAAATTAATTGTAGCATTGCCAAACAGACCGAAATGAGACACGGCACCAGCTGTAAAAATGGCATGTCTGTAAAAAGAAACTAACATGTTCCAACTGGGCCCAGTAGCTCCCCCAAACCCTGACAAACCTATGCATATGGGGCATTGCCGTAATTAGATGAAGGAGCCGAACACTAATCAATGCAGTTTATAAAATCTTCACCTATTCTGTGTTGAAATTCACATCAACACTGAAGTCTTAGTGTGAAAAACACTGTTTTTTTTACGTACATCAAGGTTTACGAGGGATTGGTGGTAAAATGGCTGTGTGCAAAATTTGAAAACACACCTAAAACGAAAGCCTGGGATGTCTAATTTCAAAAAATATACACTTTTGGGGGGAAATCTTAAAAAAGAGCACTGTTACACAGCCCAAGTGAGAAATGGCACCAGTAACTCAAGCTGTGAAGATTCAAAGTGTGAACCTGGAAATGCGCATGTTCCAATTTGGGCCCCGTAGCTCTCACAAACCATGAGGAAGCTATGCATATGGGGTACTGCCGTACTTAGAAGAAGGAGATGAACACTAATTAATGCAGTTTATAAAAACCTATTCTGTGCTTGAAATTCACATGAACATTGAAGGCAAAGTGTAAAAAACGCTGTTTTTTTACTTACATCAAGTTTACGAGAAAGTGGTGGTAAAATGGCTGTGTAAAGAATTTGAAAACACACCTAAAATGAAAGCTGGGGGTGTCTACTTTCCAAAAATATACACTTTTGGGAGGAAATCCTAAAGTGGAGCACTGGAACATAGCCCAAAATGAGTAATGGCACCAGTTAAGCAAGATGTGAAAATTCAATATTTGTTCAAAATTGGGCCCCGTAGCTCCCCCAAACATTGAGAAATCTATGCATATGGGGTATTGACATACTCAGAAGAAGGAGCTGAACACTAAACAATGCATTTTTAAAAATCTTCACCTATCATGTGCTTGAAATTCACATCAACATTGTTGATGTGAAACTGGAAATGCGCATGTTCTAATTTGGGCCCTGTAGCTCCCACAAACCTTGAGAAACCTATGCATATGGGATATTGCCATACTCAGAAGAAGGAGCTGAACACTAAACAATGCATTTTTAAAAATCTTCACCTATCATGTGCTTGAAATTCACATCAACATTGAAGTGAAAGTGTGAAAAACGCTGTTTTTTTAACTTGCATCAAGATTTACGAGTGATTGGTGGTAAAATGGCTTCGTAAAAAATTTGAAAACATACATAAAATGAAAGCCTGGGGTGTCTACTTTCCAAAAATATACACTTTTGGGGGGAAATCTTAGAGTGGAGCACTGTTACACAGCCCCAAATGAGACATGGCACCAGTGATGCTAGCTGTGAAAATTCAAAGTGTGAAACTGGAAACGCGCATGTTCCAATTTGGGCCCCGTAGCTCCCACAAACCTTGAGAAACCTATGCATATGGGGTATTGCCATACTCATAAGAATGAGCTGAACGCTAAACAATGCATTTTTAAAAATCTTCACCTATCATGTGCTTGAAATTCACATCAACATTGAAGTGCAAGTGTGAAAAACGCTGTTTTTTTAACTTATGTCAAGATTTATGAGCGATTGGTGGTAAAATGGCTGCGTAAAAAATTTGAAAACATACATAAAATGAAAGCCTGGGGTGTCTACTTCCAAAAATATACACTTTTGGGGGGAAATCTTAGAGTGGAGCACTGTTACACAGCCCCAAATGAGACATGGCACCAGTGATGCAAGCTGTGAAAATTCAAAGTGTGAAACTGGAAATGCGCATGTTCCAATTTGGGCCCCGTAGCTCCCACAAACCTTGAGAAACCTATGAATATGGGGTATTGCCATACTCAGAAGAAGGAGTTGAACACTAAACAATGCATTTTTAAAAATCTTCACCTATCATGTGCTTGAAATTCACATTAACATTGAAGTGAAAGTGTGAAAAACGCTGTTTTTTTAACTTACGTCAAGATTTACGAGTGATTGGTGGTAAAATGGCTGCACAAAAAAAATTTGAAAACATACATAACATGAAAGCCTGGGGTGTCTACTTTCCAAAAATATACACTTTTGTGGGAAAATCTTAGAGTGGAGCATTGTTACGCAGCCCCAAATGAGACATGGCACCAGTGCAAGCTGTGAAAATTCAAAGTGTGAAACTGGAAACGCACATGTTCCAATTTGGGCCCCGTAGCTCCCACAAACCTTGACAAACCTATGCATATGGGGTATTTCCATACTCAGAAGAAGGAGTTGAACACTAAACAATGGATATTTTTACATTTTCAACTATCCTGTGCTTGATATCAACAGTAATATTGAGAAGTAAGTGTGAAAACTGCAAAAAAACAAAATATTACCACAATTTTGAAAAATATTTCTGGAAAAATAGCTGCATAAAAAACTCCAAAATTCTCCTGATTATTTGCCTTATGTTGTCTAGTTTTAAGAAACATATACCTTTGTGGGACATTTTTGGTTCTGGCACCGTCAACTAAGCTATGATGTTCACATGCCAATTGTTGAAAAATTATAAGTTGGAAATAAAGGCAGCCATCTTGTAATATTTACCTTGTAAATGTGAGGAAGGGATTGAAATACTAGGCATATGGGGTATTCAGGAGAAGCAAATGAATATATTTAGGGGTATTTTTTTGTCATAAACTAAATGCATGCAAATCCTGACAGGAAAATATAAGCAAATGTTGTTTTTTTATTTTTTTGCTATTTTTTTCTATTTTAATCAAATTAAATGATGAGGTATTCATATAATTGTGGTATCAAAAGAAAGCCCTACTTGTGCTTAAAAAAAAACAGTATATAATTTGTGTGGGTGTTCACACAACATATGGTTGAACAAAGACATAGTCAAAAAAATCAAAATTGCTCCAGTGCTTAAGTCAAATCTAACTCAGATTTTTCCGGTCCTTAAGGGGTTAATTAAATCTACCAGAGGTGGAGAAGAATCTTGTTCTCCCTATCACAAACAGCCTCCTAGGGAGCAGCAGGATCATCATCATTCAATGCACTCCCTGCAGCAACCATAGCTGAATGCAGCTTTTGGACTAACACTTTACTAACATGTCCCTGAATTTTTCCTACTCCTATCCACATAACTGCACTCTTTTACATTTGCTGGACATTATCAAAGTAGTGTGGATTTTAACAATAAAGTACATAGCATAGCTATTTGTGTGTAATTATGTATTACCATTTACAAAATACTGTATCTGTCACTATCAGCCTCAGTGACAGTCCACGTCAGGATCCCTGTCTCTGTCAACTACAAGTCAAAATATTTTTTTTTACTTTCCCTTTCTATCACTCTCGCTCTTTCTCAATGCCACTGCAGTCTTAATTTATCATAATACAGGATGAGGATAGACCTTAGTCAATAATATGTTGGTCTCTCTTCTTATGGCTGTTGTATGAGTCAGTGTCAGTTGTACTTGTCTGTCACTTGGGTCTGTAAAGTATATCTGTCAGTTACAGTGGATCAGCTAGCTGCAGAAGGGATTTGGAGTTGGATCAACTGCCTGTCTCCTTTCAGTCAAACAAGGTTTTGGAGTATTTTAGGTAAATCTTTCTCCCTTCACACTTCCACAGAGTACACTAACACAGAGGACAAACTGTCCCACAGACTCCCTAAACTAAACTCCAAGTTATTTGCCTATCTTTAGCTAAATAAAATGCTGCTTTCTCTCTCTCTCTCTTTAACAAACACTGAATTACATGCTGTGGGAACCTGACACCCCTTTTTGTACTATACCTGCAAGAAAAGAAGGAAACCTTCCATGTGGGGCAAAAATGCATTCTTAATATTGGTTTCAGTGCAATGAGAAATGAGGAAAAAAGCTGAAAACCTGTACTTTTCACCAGAATTTTCCTGCTTGATGTAATCACGGGTGGATTGTCCGATCAGGGGATCGGGCATCCCCCGTTGGGCCGGTAGATTATGGGCTGGTGGGGGATCTCACCTCACCATCCCACAATATTTTGAAGGAGAGGTCTGTGTTCCCACAGGCACTCTCTGTGATATCCTTTGTGGTCCTTGTTAACCCTTTGAGTGCCAGAGGCGTACGCAATGCATTTCTTTGCAATGCGTTGCGTACGCCTCTGGCACTCAAAGGGTTAATGCAGAGTGCCAGGATATGACGTAATATCCTGACGCCTGCTCTCCCATACTGCACAGGGACCACAAGGGGGCATCGATAGGGAGCAGCTAGTGGGCTGCTTTTAAAAAAAAAAATGCCCGGGCTGGTATTCCCCAGCAATCCGCTCCTGGGTGTGATCGCCATTTACTGCTGCTGTGTGAGGGAGGTGAAAAATCATATCCATTTTGGGTTCTCAGAAAATGATACATTTGCCGGTTTGAGTTTATTTTTCATTTACATTGAACCAGGTCTATTTGTTCAGATACATTAATCACATATTTTTTCTTCCTGTACTTTGGCCTGGGAGAAGGAGGTTGAATTATATTTCATTATTTTCAAGGCATTATGGACAATTACAAAATCTCGCTACTCTTTTCATTAGATGTGTATCAGTTTATACTGGCAGAGATTCATCACCGCAAATGTACGACTTTAATAAAATATCCTTTTTCATCCATTAAAGTCAAACACTTTTTTGTGGGGGAGGATTTCTCATTGACACAATTCTGTATTTTCAATTCAGATATAACATTAAGACAATGAAAAGTTTCTAACAAAAAGTGTAAAAAGAAACAAAAGATGAACAATTCAAGGACAAACCAAATGTATCATAGGGTTAAATAATAATTCCCCAAAACCTCTTTGATTTGATGGGGTTTTTAACCCCATGAATGCTAGAGAGGTCTCGAGTGCATTGCTTCTCGATCTACTGGAGATATCTCTAGCATTCCAGTGGTTAAATGCCCCATTTAAATCAATGGAAATTTTTATGTACATTCTATGATGCAGTTGATTTGCTCAAACTCTGCTCCTCTTCTGTTGTGAAAATGGCTCAAAATACACTCTCTGGACACAGCCAAGTGTAACATGTGTGTCTACGTGGCAAATGGGTACTGCAGAAGTTTTACATAGTAACATAGTAGATAAGGCTGAAAAAAGACATGCGTCCATCAAGTCCAGCCCATGCCAAAAACACCCTGTTGATCCAGAGGAAGGCAAAAAAAGTCCTCTGGAGCCATTTGCAATCTAGTCCCAAGTTTGTTGAGGGGGGATTATAGTTCCCCGGATCAATATCCTATCTGCATTGAAGCCATCTGTCATAATTGTCAATATTGTTCTGTGCTAGATAGGCATCCATTGCTTTTTTGAATGCAGTTGCATTATCTGCAAGCACAACATCCCGAGGCAAAGAATTCCATAGTCTTACCGCCCTTACTGTAAAGAATCCCTGTTTTAGTCGAAAGCGCCTTTCCTCTAGTCTTAATGAATGACCTCTTGTTCTTAGCTCAGCTCTTTGCATAAATAATTCATTGGATAGTTCTTGTATTGACCTTGAATGTATTTGTAAAATAAGTTTTGCAGTTTCACAAATGGACTAGCCTTAACAAGAAATACAATTTAATAAATCTATGAGGCCTGACATTTAGGGAGTAATGTTCAAAAAGTCTTTATAATCAAAGATTTGTTGGTGGCAAAAGGGCAGTATTTTCAGAAGTAAATCCATCATGTTTGAAAATGTGTCATAAACAATTAAAAATGATGGTGAGAAGATCTTGGTGAATATTGATCTTAAAAATTCTGATGTTAAAAATGTCTTTAATTTTTTCTTCAAAATCAACATTTAAAAAATAGGCTTTTTTTAACCTGTTAACACCATACAACTGATTCTCATCCTATCTAATAGTACTTTAATTTGTCTTCTCCAAGTTTAGACTATTTTTATTTTGTCAGAAAAAACTATGGAAATCAGACAAAAAGTGCTGGTCTAAAAGAATACGACAATATGACAGTAGCATAAACCACAACCAGTTTTAAGACTTCTTTTTCCTTTTGACAGAGATGGCACAGTTAGATGCATAAAATGACAGTAATATGTCTGAAACTTGACAGACCATGGGGTAAGAGCCTTTTCAAACTAATTATAGACATCTTTTTAAAGTGGAACTACCACCTTAACTAAAGTCGCCTTGCAATACTTAGGTAGGTGGTGACTAGCTTAATAATGATTATTTTTCCTCTCAAAAGTGCCCCCTCAGAGACCGGAAGCCAGGCATCGCTGCGGACATCTTGAATGCGAGCCTGCGCTGTCAGTCCCCATCACCCTTCTGTAACAGTTTTATTGACACTCAGACACGGAAGGTTTGGGTAAAATGCAATTTTATTAAAGAAAACAGTAAATGAATAACCCTTGCGGGTCCATTATGTATGCAACAGTATATTACTGACACAGGACAGGTAGTAGTACAAAATACCCACACAGGTCCAGTATATATTTATATATATATATATATATATATATATATATATACAATACTATACTGACACAGGTCAGGCACGATTCGTGTGAGTCCAAATGATGACTATTAGGCCGGGAGGACGAGTAGGCCCTAATAGCGCAATGGCCTTAATATACTCTCTATGCAGAGAGTGACACAATGGCAACCAAGGCAGCAACAGCAACGAGGGACCTGGACAACGACTGACTACCAGAGCTGCCAGAGGAGGACTGCCACAGAGGCACAGAGTGACGCCAATCAGTGACTGCTAAAGCTGTACCAATGTGCCAGACACCAACCCACAAGTGGTTAACGAACGCTCAGACCCAGAATCAAGTACCAGAAGGAGAAAGCGTGAGGCGCCCAGGAGACCAACCTCAACTAAAGCAGTATGGGTCAAGCGTACCTGTGGTGCTACAGCAGGACAGGCGATACAGGATGAGATCACAAGGCACAATACCGATCGTGTTACAGCAACTGGCTGCCTGAGCAGCAACGGAGGCAACAGAGGATCCGTCCGTGGACAGAGAGAGACTGCCGTAAGGCCCACAACCGGTTACCGGATGGGTAGAGACAAGGCCAGGTCGGTACACAGAGCAGGAACGTCAGCGAATCCGGGTCGGTACGAATTCAGGAACAAGCGCTGGTAACAGAAACACCATGAAAGGGCCCTGCAGAAGTGACAGGGGTCAGTACAGTATATAAAGGTATTTACTGGGTGGAGCAACACCATGTAGCCAATAAGACTGACTCAGGAAGAAACATAGTAATAATGTCACCAGCAATAACACGAGCACCGTGTTACAGGAGCTCGGTTTCTGGGGGTATTTGGCATGAAATCTGTGCAGCAACATAGGAGCGTGGAGGTCACTCAGGTTCACTCAGGAATGCTCTTCAGGGCTATAGCCCTTCCAATGAACCAAATACTGCACTCTCCCTCAGAACTGTTGGGAGTCAATAATGCTTTGTACTTCATATTCATCCTGACCTTGCACCTGAATAGGACCGGGAACCGCAGGAGTGGTAGTATAACGGTTGCATACCAGTGGCTTCAGAAGGGATATGTGGAACACATTGTGAATCCGCATGGATGCTGGAAGATCCAGGGCATATGAGACAGAGTTAGCTTTGTGGATAACCTTAAAGGGACCGACAAACCGAGGAACCAATTTATTACACAGGACTTGCAAATTGAGATTTCTGGAGGATAACCATACCCTTTCCCCAACCTGGAAGGAGACCGCCGGAAACCGTATACGATTAGCGTGATGCTGATAATGCTGGAATGAAGCACTGAGGGTCCTTTGTACCTGTGCCCAAGTGGAGTGGAGTTGCTCTATATGCTCATCCAGAGCTGGAATTTGCTACGTCTGAAATGAGTCCGGGAGCAAACATGGCTGGAACCCATAATTCATGAGAAATGAGGAGCTCCTGGACGATGAATTAACCGCACAATTCCTGGCGAACTCTGCCCACGGCAACAGGTCGGCCCAATTATCATGATGATTGGACACAAAATAGCATAGAAATTGTTCCAATCCTTGATTGGCACGCTCGGCGGCCCCGTTGATCTGGGGATGGTAGGCAGAAGAAAAGGATAACTGTATGCCCATCTGATCACAGAATACCCTCCAGAACCTGGACACAAATTGGCTCCCTCGGTCCGACACCAGCACCCTGGGTACGCCATGCAACTGAAATACTTCTCTGGCAAAGACAACAGCCAACTCCTGGGCAGAGGGAATGCCAGGAAGAGGCACGAAGTGTGCCATCTTAGAAAATCTATCGACCACCATCAGAATGAATGAATACCCCCTAGACACTGGCAATTCTCCCAAGAAATCAATAGAGACATGGGACCACGGACGCTCACCATGGTTGAAGCAAGCCAACAGGGAGATGTCTAGGGGACTTGGCACGGGCACAAGTGGTGCATGCAGCCGTGAAAGCGGTACAATCCACACGTAAGGAAGACCACCAGAATAACTGTAAAAGAGACCAGATCAATTGATCCCTGCCAACATGCCCTGCTGCTCGAGATGCATGATAGGTTTCGAGTAGACAGGTATGGAAAGGCTCAGCTACAAATCATTTACCCACTGGGGTTTCAGGAGGTGCGCTGTGACATACCCAGTTCCAAGTGCTGTGACAATACTGCCCCGACCCCCGTTTCAGATGCATCAACCTCCAAGGTTTTCTTGACTATGCTCAGGAGGCATGGGAGGTGAGGGAGGCATGGGTGGAAAACTTAGATTTGCCTGTACCACATTTCTGGCCCGCTGCCTACGGTCCTTAGCCGCCATTCACTCTCTTATGAGGGAGTCAATTAGTATGGCAAAATCAATGAAATCGTCTAGATCGTTTGGCAAGTCTCTGGCTGCCATCTCATCCTTAATACGATCACACAATCCCTGAGCAAAAGCTGCCACCAGCACCTCATTATTCCAGCCTACCTCTGTTGCCAGAGTACGAAATTCAATAGCGTAGTCGGCAACCGTACAAGACCCTTACTGGATCTCCATTAATCTTTTGGCAGCAGAGGCGGCTCTTCCTGGGACTTCAAACACTCTATGAAATGCCCATAAGAACTCCCTGAAGTTCTTAGTACAAGGTTTGTCTGATTCCCACAAGGGGTTGGCCCATGCCAATGCTCGAACCGTTAGCAACGAAAATATTAAGCCCACCTTACTTCACTCATTAGGAAAGGCTTGAGGAGTTAACTCCAGAAAAATCTCTAATTGGTTAATGAACCCTCTGCACAGGGTGGGTTCACCATCATATCTTGGAGGTGGCAGTTAACCCTCTACCCAAGCTGGCCTGCGTCAAGGATTGAGCTCCCGGTGTCGTAACGGGGGAGACCACCGGGGCTTGTACTGGTTTGTCAACATGAGCGGTACGCTCTAGTATAGTTTGAATGGCCAGAGCCAACTGGTCCAAACGCTGCTCATGTAAATCCATCCTCCAATGGATATTTTGTACATTGCCTTCATCTGTACCATCTGAGGTCATGGCTCTTTCGTACTGTAACGGTTTTATTGATACTCAGACATGGAAGGTTTGGGTAAAATACAATTTTATTAAAGAAAACCATAAGTGAATAACCCTCAGGGGTCCAGTATGTATGCAACAATATATTACTGACACAGGACAGGTAGTAGTACAAAATACCCACACAGGTCCAGTATATATATATATATATATATATATATATATATATATATAATACTATACAATACTATACTGACACAGGTCAGGCACAATTCGTGTGAGTTCAAATGATACAGAGATTGATGACTATTAGACCGGGAGGACGAGTAGGCCCTAATAGCGCAATGGCCCTTAATATACTCTCTACGCAGAGAGTGACACAATAGCGACCAAAGCAGCAACAGCAACGAGGGACTGGATAACAACTGACTACAGGAGCTGCCAGAGGAGGACTGCCACACAGGCATGGAGTAACGCCAATCAGTGACTACTAAAGCTGTACCCAATGTGACAGGCACCAACCCACAAGGGGTTAACGAATGCTCAGACCCAGAATTGAGTACCAGATGGAGAAAGTGCGAGGCGCCCAGGAGACCATCCTCAACTAAGTCAGTATGAGTCAAGAGTACCGTGGTGCTACAGCGGCACAAGCGATACCGGATGAGATCACAAGGCACAATACTGATAGGGTTACAGCAGCTGGCTGCCTGAGCAGCAACGGAGGCAACAGAGGATCTGTCCATGGACAGAGAGAGACTGCCGTAAGGCCCACAACTGGACACCGGATGGGTAGAGACAAGGCTGGGTCTGTACGCAGAGCAGGAATGTCAGCCAATGCGGGTCGGTACACAGAGCAGGAACATCAGCCGGGCTGGGTCGGTACACAGAGCAGGAACGTCAGCCAATCCGGGTCGGTACACAGAGCAGTAACGTCAGCCAGGCCGGGTCGGTACACAGAGCAGGAACGTCAGCCAATCTGGGTCATTACACAGAGCAGGAACGTCAGCCGGGCCAGGTCCGTACACAGAGCAGGAAAAATTCAGGCAGAGTAGTCAGGCAGTCTGGATTATATACAGGAAATACACGAATTCAGGAACAAGCGTTGGTAACGGAAACACCACCGAAAGGGCCCTGCAGAAGTGACAGGGCTCAGTATATAAAGGTATTTACTGGGTGGAGCAACACCATGTAGCCAATAAGACTGACTCAGGAAGAAACATAGTAATAATGTTGCCAGCAATAACACGGGCACCGTGATACCTTCATAGGAATTGCACTGGCCCAAACGGCCCCAGAAGAGACTGACGGTGCAGGCACACAGGCTGCAATCTCGGAAGCTTAAGGATAACTTTATTTCGGGGGAACTTTTGAGAGGTAAAATAATGATTATTAAGCTAGTCACCAACTGCCTAAGTATTGCAGGGTGACTTTATTTGAGGTGGTAGTTCAGCTTTAAACATCTCACTCTTGGGCCTCAATTCAAATGTTTGCAGAAAAAGAGCCGGTAGGGCGAAACGGATGCTGACCGACAAAAGAAAATGTCTAAGTTTATATTCAATTGTCCTACATGCCAAAAGCACAACAGATGTTAGGCTATAAATGTCAGTTTTATGCTTTAAGTTCCCAAACCTCAGCTAAATAGCAGCAATATTTGGAACTTCAAAGGAGAAAAAGCTATCAGTGCCTGACATACTGCCAAGCATTGATCATTAACTTACATATGTTAAACTTACCTGTCTTCCACTGTCATCTCCTTCTATCTTACTTCTCTATTCTCTTCTTTCTTCTGTCTTGTATCATCTTTCTTCTCTTCTGTCTTCTTTCTTATATCTTCTGTCTTCTTGTCTTTTAGCTGTAAAAGAAAAATAAATATAAGTATAATTTTTCATCAAATAACCTGCACTTATACATAGTTTAATCCCTTGAGGGCCATAGGGATAGGCGCTGCGCACCTCTCTGGGGCTCAAAGGGTTAAAGATGTAATAGTGTGCAGGTAAATATGAACATGCCCCAGTTATTAAAATGTTTCCAACTGTTTCCAAATGTAGAAATATAAGTATTCTGAAATGTTTTAAAAAATAAATTTAGCTGTCTCCATCAGAACAAACTTAAAAAATTGTGTATAAAATGTTACTTGTGTCAGAAAAATGTCAGACTATGTATTACCGATGTCTTAAGCAAAAAAAAAAAAAAAAAAAAAAAAACGAAAAAAGACTGTAATAAGTGTCCTGCATCGGGTCAAGTCACTTTAACAGCCATATGTTTAAAAGAAAAGTGGACGAATTCTGAGTCAAATCCTTTGCACTATAGGGTCAAAATAAAAATTCCAAATATTTATTTTGACCCTATAGTGATTTAATTGCCGGTTTCTAACCCATTTTATGCTAGAGAGGTCTCCAAAGAATTGTGAAGTAATGCTATAAATTCCTATTTGAATCGATAGGAAATTTTACTTCCACCTATAGTATAAATGGTTTCCCCAGACCTCCTCCACTTTTCTCTTGAACATATGACCTTTAGTAAATCAGCCTTAGTAAATATTTACTAGGGTTACCATATCTGTGTTTTCAAACATAGGCAGGCAATGTAATAAAGTGGTGGGGACTGCAAGCAGGGTGCTGGGTTGTATAGCTAGGGGGGTTATTAGCAGAAAAAGGGAAGTAGTCATGCCACTCTACAGCTCTCTAGTTAGACCTCAACTAGAGTATCGCACACAGTACTGGATCCCATCTTCAGATGGATATAGATACTCTAGAGAAAATTCAGAGAAGGGCTACTAAAATGGTGATTGGATTACAGGAAAAGAAATACCAGGATAAACTAAAGGATCCAAACATGTATAGCTTGGAGGAGAGGAGAGAGAGCGCAGATATGATAGAGACATTCAAATACATGAAGGGATTCAACAAAGTGCAGGATGGAAGTACATTTCAAAGGAGTAAAAATCTAAAGACAAGAGGCCGTAGTCTAAAATTAGAGGTACACAAGTTTAGACATAATGTAAGAAAGTGTTACTTCACTGAGAGTGTAGTAGGTAAGTGGAATAGCCTACCAGAAGAAGTGGTAGAGGTTAATACAGTGACAAAATTTAAGCATGCATGGAATAGGCATAAGGCTGTCCTTAACATAAGAAAAGAACAAGGACCAAAAAAGGTTAGAGGTTTTTACAGTAGGAAAATCAGCAGACTGGATGGGCTGAAATGGTTCTTATCTGCCTTCAAATTCTATGTTTCTATGTTTTCTACGTAACACAACCTGATTTAATAAATTGGAGGCAGGTATAGTGAGCAACACATTGCATATAAGATTCTGATTAGAGGCACTGAAAGATTCTGCCTGTGTATTCAGGTGTGACTCAAATTTATTTAAAAAAAAAAAAATAAGCAATTATGCAGCAAACCAACTGCTCCAAAGATAAACATTTTCTTAGAATCTTGCAATATTAATCCCAATTTGTATTAATGATTGCAGATACTTCCTGTGAGACAATCAATATATGTTGTCATAAACAAAAACCCTAAAGTCTTGGATGCCTGAACATAGAATTTTTAACTGAACATCTCGGGGCTTCTGATCAAACAAAATCTATTTGTATCCATGCGTATGAATTACTAATTTTAGTAGCTATTTTCAACCTAACCCTGTGACTGCAAAAAGTGAATGAAACATATTGTTCTGCTAAGTGTACCTAACCCCTATGGCATAGAAAGGGTAAGGGTTGTTATTTTTAGTAGTAGTAGTAGTAGTTGTAGTAGTAGTACTATTTGTACATGTGATTCAGTCAAAATTGCTTATGATGCTGTACCAGAAATGGTCAGTAGGTGGCGGCAAAACACAGCCACCATAATTAACATACTAACACACAATAAGTGACGCATTTTTGAGACTATTCACAAACTGTAGACAGGATTAATATGTGTACTTAAGCTTGGAAAAGGGGATGGAGAGGGGTGATATGGTAGAAACCTTCAAATATATTAAGAGATTTAATAAATGCCAGGACAAAGCATGAGCAAGTACGTATCATAGACATGGGTTTGACTTGGTCCTCTCTTGAAACCGAAATTAGTATATTCTCTTTCAACTGAGCCTTTCTCTAGGGACCTACCAACACAGGTAATAATCACTCTTGGCCAAAATAAAAAGCAACTGAAGCTTCTTAACACCGGCCATTTCATTCTTTTTTGTCCATGGGATCTTCATAGCTCCTATTACCCTTTTAGCTGTAAACGTCTTGGGACAGGGACCTGTTTCCTAATGTTTCCATGAATGTGACATACATTTTAATGCCATTTTTTGTACTTGTACTTTTGTAACATAAATATACTAAACTGTGTAAGGAATAACATTCAGGGCTGGATATTTTTTCTCTGCTGAAAGAATTAAATGAGTGAATGGGCAGAAAAGTGGCAGATGACATTTAATGTAGATATGTGTATGGTTATGCATTTGAGCTGTAGAAACAAACATGCTACATATACATTAAATGGGTAACAACTTGGGTAATCCACATTAGTGAAAGATTTAGGAACACTGATAGATGACAGACTGCACAGCAGTGTGCTTAGCAAATAGGATACTATACTGCATAAAAAGAGGTACAGATGCACCTCAATATGGAGTACAGTTTTGGGCACCAGTTATTAAAAAATACATTATTGAACTGGAAAACGTGATAATTGATAAAAGGATTGGATGAGTTATAAAGGGAGACTAGCCAAATTGGGTTTTTTTACATTAGAGAAGAGAAGTCTAAGGGGTAATAAGATAACCATTTACAAAAATAGTCAAGGTCAATACAAATAACTCTCCAATGAATATTTTACTCAAAGAGCTGAGCTAAGAATGAGAGGTTACGATTGGAGGAAAAACACTTTAGACTAAACAAAGGCAGGGGTGTTTTATAGTAAGGTCAGTAAAGCTATCGAATGCTTTGCCTCTGGATGTTGTGCTTGCGGATACTGCTTTCAAAAAAGTAATGGATACCTATCTAGTACAGAACAATACTGAGAATTATGACAGATGGTTTCAATGCAGATCGGTTGTTGAGCTAGGGACTGGATATTTAGAGTCAGGAAGGATTTATTTTTTTACCCACTTGGGGCCTTGTTGGGAATGGCTTAAATTTTTTTTTTTTTTTTTTTGGCTTTTTTTTTTTTTTTGCTTTCCTCTGGATCACAGAGGTGATTTGGCATGGGCTGGACTTGATGGGCACATGTCTTTTTTCAGCCTCATCAACTATGTTACTATGTTACTATACTACTGTTGTAAGGGGTTGCATATACTGTGTTGCATCATATAAATAAAGCTGTACATACATAATCATCTTTTACATTCCTTCCTGGAAAGTCTGGCTACATGTATGTCCTCCTTACAAATATTGTCCCACTATATTCAATCTTTGTAATCAAAGGGAAAAATGGATGTCAACTTCTTGAGAAAGATTAATGACTTGGGTATCTCTTTCTTTCTTTCTTAATAAGAGCATCAATAACTTAGTTAACAGAGAAAAGTGTATGTAGTTTCTTGAACTGTGCATGTTTACAGAAAATAATACTATTCTAATTAAAACTTTATAATTCCATAGATAAAAGAAATATATATATATATATATATATATATATATATATATATATATATATACAAAAGCAAAGAACAGGAGAAGCACGCTCAGAAGTCCATGGTTCACATAAATCACACCTTTATGGTTTGAGAGATATTTACAAGCAAAGTTTCCCCTCCCTCCCCTTTTACCTAGTGTAAGCCATCTATTCTTAGATGTGGAATGCAGTCCATAGACCAGACAGATAACAGAAGGGGACAATCTTATTCCTATGAGAACAATGAAAGCCCCTTGACTAGTTTTTCAGGTTTTTCCCTTATCTTAATTGAAGATTGTCCCTCTCTGCAATCTACCTGGGCACCTCCCTTCTGCTCTGAGCTGAGCAGTGTTACATCAGTAAAAGGGGCGGGAGGGGCATACTTTATCATGAATTATGTCATGAATGAGTTGAACTACAACTCTGACAGAATTGAAATAACACTCTCCAAATTCCAAATACTATGAACATTAATTGGATTTGCTTTTATTATGAAACTTTACTATCCCTTTAATGAACAACCCTGAACTACATGGCACTGAAGTATCACAGTCCAATGTCTGTGGGATGTGTATGCAGTCTCTATAGAGAATAAGTGTAAGGTTTCCAAAACATAAGAAAAATTAAGCCATTTTGTTGATTATACAACAATATAGATACATTTTTCTCCTTACTCAATTTCCTGTGCAAATATTTATAGCTACTTCACTATTATAGATAGAGCCAATGTTATTTTATAACTTTATTGCCTGTATTAGCATTGTCCATCTACAACAAAGACAATACCTATACATAGTCCGGAGCTTTGATTTGGAGATCTAATAGGAACTTATAAGAGGAATTTGGACGGGAGAGTTCCAGACAGATAGACTCTGCCCGTAACACCTCTTCATCCTTACAGATACTAATGGAGACCAGCGTCTTTTCAGCCGGACACTGGCAAAGTGAAAGGATGGCAGGGGAACAGGTCATATACCATCATCCAACTATATATCGGGAGTCCAAAGAGGAGGAGTAAGTAAGATGGGAGACTTTCTGCACAGTAGACTTTGCCCGCTACACTCTCTCATTCCTACGGATACAGGAGGGAGCAACATTATATCTCTACCTGTGAGTACACTTCAACCTAAAGGGATAGTAATACTTCGTTTTATCTTTATTTTATTTTGTATGCATTAAAAAAACATGAAGAACGATATAAGTCTTATCTTTCAAACATTTATGTTTGAGAGATATTCACAAGCAAAGTTTTCCCTCCCGCCCCTTTTACCTAGTGTAAGTTATCTCTTCTCAGATGTGGAATCCAGTCCATTGGGACCCTCTGACATAAGCTGTGACTAGGGCAGATTGATACTTAAAGGGATAGTAATACTTCGTTTTATCTTTATTTTATTTTGTAGGCATTAAAAAAACATGAAGAATGATATAAGTCCATAAAGGTTTGAGAGATATTCACAAGCAAAGCATCCCCCTCCCGCCCCTTTTACCTAGTGTAAACCATCTCCTCTCAGATGTGGAATAGAGTTGTAAGACTGACAGATAACAGAAGGGGACAATCTTCTCCCTATTATTATTTATTATTATTATTATTCTTTATTTATATAGCGCCAACTAATTCCGCAGCGCTGTACAATTGGGGAATAGACATACAGAGGTATTAAATAGTACAATCAGATGTGTAGAACAGGAGGATCAGAGGGCCCTGCTCGTGAGAGCTTACAGTCTAGAGGAAGGTAGGTTTGATACAGAAGGAGTAAGTGCTATTGTGTTTAAGTGCCTCCTGCCACATGAACTGCCAGTCAGTGGGTGGGAGTGAGAAGTGCCATTGAGTGCAGTAGTCCGTGCAAGGGGTGAATCTTGGTGATGATGTTTATGGAGGCAGTTGATAGGCCTCTCTGAAGAGGTTAGTCTTCAGGGAGCGTCTGAAGATTTGAAGGCTGGGGGAGAGTCTAATGGGGCGGGGGAGGGAATTCCACAGCTCAGGTGCAGCACGGGAGAAGTCCTGTAGGCGGGAGTGGGAGGATGTGATAAGAGCTGTGGAGAGCAGAAGGTCATGTGCAGAGCGAAGATGGCGGGCGGGAGTATATTTGGAAATGAGAGATGAAATATAGGGGGGTGCAGTGTTAGTGAGGGCTCTATAAGTTAGCACCAGAGTTTTGAATTTTACTCTGTATGCTAACGGGAGCCAGTGTAGGGACTGACAGAGGGGTGTGGTGTTAGAGAAGCGATGAGTGAGGTAGATTAGTCTTGCAGCAGAGTTCATTATGGACTGTAGCGGGGTTAGTCGGGTGAGAGGCAGGCCAATTAGTAAAGAGTTACAGTAGTCAAGACGGGACATGATGAGTGTTTGGATTAGAATTTTGGTAGTGTCTTCTGTGAGAAAGGGTCGGATTCTAGAGATGTTGCGGAGGTGGAGGCGGCATGAGTTGGAGATTGACTGGATGTGAGGAATGAAGGATAGGGCAGAGTCAAATGTGACCCCCAGGCAGCGTGCTGTAGGGGTTGGTGTGATGGAATTGTTGTTATCGGTGAGTGTAATATTTGGGATAAGGCTGGTTGTAGATGGAGGGAAGAGAATTAGTTCAGTTTTGCTAAGGTTAAGTTTGAGTTGATGGGAGGACATCCAGGAAGACACAGCAGACAGACAGTCAGACACTCGGGACAGGAGGGAAGGAGAGAGGTCTGGGGAGGAAAGATATATTTGGGTGTCATCAGCATAGAGATGATGGTGAAACCCAAAGGAGTTTATTAGTTTTCCAAGGGAAGCAGTGTCGATTGAGAAGAGCAAGGGTCCCAGTACTGATCCTTGGGGCACACCAACAGACAGTGGGAGGGGTGGGGAAGTGGAGCCGGAGTACAAAACACTGAAGGAGCGGTTGCAGAGATAAGATGAAAACCAGGAGAGTGCAGTGTCGCAGAGGCCTAGGGAGTGGAGGGCTTGGAGGAGGAGTGGGTGATCGACTGTGTCAAATGCGGCTGACAGGTCCAAAAGAATGAGTAGGGAGTAGTGGCCTTTAGACTTGGCTGAGAGCAAGTCATTGGCCACTTTAGTGAGGGCAGTCTCAGTGGAGTGATGAGGGCGGAATCCGGATTGCAAGGGATCTAGCAGGGAATGGGAGCAGAGGAATTTAGTGAGCCGGTTATATGCAAGGCGCTCGAGAAGCTTGGAGGCAAACGGGAGTAGGGAAATTGGCCGGTAATTTGACAATGAGTTTGGGTCCAGGGAGGGTTTTTTTATGATGGGAGTGATTAGTGCATGTTTGAAAGAGGATGGGAAGGTGCCGGTTGACAAAGAGAGGTTGAATAAGTGAGTAAGGATTGGAGTTAGTAGAGGGGAGAGTTCTTGGGTGAGCTGAGATGGGATTGGGTCGAGAGGGCATGTGGTTAGGTTTGAGCGAGTGAGGAGAAGGGAGACTTCATCCTCAGTGACAGGTGGGAAGGAGCTTAGTGTGTATGTGGGAGAGGCGACAGGGCTGGGCTGGCTGGGTGGGGGTGGTAGTGATGAAATGTCATGTCTGATAGATTCAATCTTGTTCTTGAAGTGGTTGGCGAGATCTTGGGCAGAGAAGTTAGTGGAAGGTGTTTGTGTTGGTGGGTTTAGAAGAGATGTGAAGGTTGAGAAAAGGCGTTTGGGGTTGGAGGAAAGATTAGAAATTAGAGAGGAGAAGAATGACTGTTTAGCCAGGGAGAGGGCAGAGCTATACGAACGGGGAATGAATTTGTAGTGTGTGAAGTCGGCTGTGGAGCGCGATTTCCTCCAGTGCCTTTCAGCAGTGCGTGAGCACCTTTGGAGGTATCGCGTTAGTCTTGTGTGCCAGGGTTGTAGTGGGGTTGTGCGTGGGTGGCGTGGAGTTGCAGGTGCAGCGATGTCAAGGGCTGAAGTGAGAGTGCTGTTGTAGAGAGCAGTAGTTTTGTCTGGGCAAGTAAGTGTGAGGATGGGGTTGAGGATAGGCTGCAGGGAGGTGGAAAATTGTTGCTTATCAAGAGAATGTAGATTTCTCCGCATGCGCTTGATTGTGGCGGGGGTGATGGGTTTGCGTGGTATGATGAGGTTACCGGTGAGGAGGTGGTGGTCAGAGAGGGGAAAAGGGACATTAGAGAAGTTGGAGACCGAGCAGAGGTTAGTGAAGATCAAGTCGAGGGAGTGACCATCACTGTGTGTGGGAGAGCTGGTCCACTGCGATAAGCCTAAGGAGGTTGTTAAGGAGAGGAGTTTGAGGGCAGGGGGGGTGTTGTGATTATCTATAGGGATGTTGAAGTCACCCATGATGAGAGTAGGGACATCAGAGGACATGAAGTGAGGGAGCCAGGAGGTGAAGTGATCAAGGAATTGTGCAGTGGGACCAGGTGGCCTGTATATGACAGCGACACGCAGGGGGAGGGGAGAGAAGAGGCGAAGTGTGTGAGCTTCAAATGTAGGGAAGGAAAGAGAGGGAACAGTGGGGAGTACCTGAAATATATGGTTAGGGGGCAGCAGGATGCCTACTCCCCCTCCCTGCCTGTTGCCAGGCCTCGGTGTGTGTGTGAATTGAAGGCCTCCATATGAGAGTGCGGCAGTGGAGGCAGTGTCTGATGATGTGAGCCAAGTTTCAGTGATGGCAAGGAGGTTTAGGGAATGAGAAATGAACAGATCATGAACAGCTGTTAGTTTGTTACACACAGAGCGGGCATTCCAGAGACCAAAACAAAAGGGGGGGGGAGGTTAGGTGACGGGGTACGGTTATTAGATTGTGAGTGTTGCGTGTGTGAGTGGGTTCTGTGGTCCAAGAGAGAATGGAAGGGGGGCCTGGGTTAGGTGAGATGTCACCTGCAGCAAGTAGGAGGAGAAGGGACAGGGACATAAGGTGAGAGTGAGATTTGAAGCAATGGGTCTTTTTTGCAGGGGTAGAAGGAGATGGTGGTGATAGGGAGCGGAGGAATGAAAAAAGTTCATGGGAGCAGAGAAGTGGTGAGTGAAGAATTGAGGGTGCAATGTGAATGGCGTGACACTTAATGTGGACACAGGAGGAGGAGAGTCTTATGCAGGTGAGAATGGCGATGACAAAACAAGGAGTTAATTTGCCCATAGTTGGGTTAATGAATGGGGCAGTAGAGATGTGCAACAGTCAGTAATCCAGGAGAGTACAGATGACTTGGCAGTCAAGGGTCAATCCACGGAGCAGAGGGTATAGGTGCCAGGGATGGTGAGGAGAGTCAGTAGCAGAACTGCAAAGTACTTGGTGACGGTAGGAATCAGTGCAGGGTTAAATGAAGTAGTCCAATGATGATCAGGAGAGGCAGAAGTTGTAATGGTTAATGGTGGCTGGAAATCCTGGTTTCTTGCATTAGGTGGTCAGTAGTTTCAGTAGAGGAAGCAAATGTCAGTGCTTGGTGGAAATGACTGTTTCTTCACTCTGAATTCAGCTTGTTTACTTGCCTCTTGTCTTTAGGTGGCTGCAGCAGCTGTCTCTCTCTTGTCCAACTCTCTTGCATAACTCTCAGTACTTAGATAAAGATGTACTTTGATAAAGGTGCCAGCTACTACCCCAGGCAAATGCCACCCCTAACTGGACCTGAATATATAATAACTGGAGTCCCTAAGAACACTGAATGACTGACTGAGGGATTTCCAAATTACAAATTGTTTTGGGATGGAAGAGCTCTGAGTGCATTCAGGTGTGACACCATTAAATCTCTGATAAGAAACAGACACAGAGAGATATAGGAGAGGAATGGGGGAGGAAGGCAATATGGAGACTGGAACAGGGGGTCAAAATGGCTAATTTAGATTAGTACATACAACAAGGGGTTAAATGGTAGAGGGAGACTGGATGAGATTGGAGAGAGGGAGACTGGATGAGATTGGAGTTCCAGGTGAAGGGTAGATTAGTACATACCAGGAGACTGTATAGTTAATAAACAGTTGGGTTACAGCACAAGATTTTTAAGCAGACTGGATGGGAAACACATACCAGGAGACTGTATAGTTAATAAACAGTTGGGTTACAGCACAAGATTTTTAAGCAGACTGGATGGGAAACACATACCAGGAGACTGTATAGTTAATAAACAGTTGGGTTACAGCACAAGATTTTTAAGCAGACTGGATGGGAAACACATACATAGAGTGTGAGCTTCAAACATTGAGGTTGATGTAGTAAGACAACAATGAAAGCCCTGCCCCCCTTGACAAGCTTTTCAGGTTTTTCCCTTATCTTAATTGAAGATTGTCCCTCTCTGCAGTCTACCTGGGCACCTCCCTTCTGATCTGGGTGAACAGTGTTACATCAGTAAAAGGGGCGGGAGGGGGATACTTTGTCATTGAATTACTCTTGAACTACAACTCAGACAGAATTGAAATACCACTCTCCAAAGTCCAAATACTATGATGTTTAATTAAAGCTGCTTTTATTATGAAACATTACTATCCCTTTAAGAGGGTATTATATCACCTATACTTCATCTCATCATTATACCGGACTTACTATCACAGACACGGGAGACTCCCTACAGACCACTGGGTAGAGTCCCGTTTTGCCTTTGAACATTTATTCCTATATCCGTTATATACCACAGATACCGGACTCTATTTACACAGGTGGTAAGACCTGTATTATACCGGTTATTGCATATATTGCATATACTGACTTCTACATCATAGTCAAGGATCTATATATGTGGACTAGCTATTATATGTATAAGATTGTTTTATGCATTGTATATTACTGTATTTTATAAGGGTACTCTTTGCTATATTTAGCTACATTGAATATTTTTAATACATTTAAATTGACAGTACTGACAAGCGCTCTTTCCCTTATCCACCTAGGTGGATTTTTTCTTCTTTTTACATCTACAGTTAGACCTGGATATCATGTCCATGGAGGTGGATATGACAATTGCCAGCACTCTTTTTCAACGGAAACTGTAAGCCCCTCTAATACTACAACTAATAATAATATGTCTCCAACACAATTAAGGCTCCATTTAAATCAACAAGAGATTATGGAATTTATGTTTGCCCCCTTTGGTGTAGATGGTTTGCTATAAAATTGCACAAATTGCAGCCTCATTCACCTCTTTATGTTTGAATATTACTGTTCCTTTAAAGGGGAACTTTACCCTAAGAATAAGTAGCTCTTAATTTGTTTATTAAAAGGACTTACCTAGGAAGGTGTCCTCAAAATAGAAGCCACTTATTTCTATATTCTGATTTTGTCTACAACTAAACTGATAATGAGATTGGAGAATCTGAGTTTTAAAGAGACACTGCCAAACTGGGATTGTTTATAATATAGATAGATAGATAGATAGATAGATAGATAGATAGATAGATAGATAGATAGATACAACAAATCCCTTCACTGGAATGAACCATTCCAATGAAGGGAATCGTTGTCAATAACGCGATTGCGGCTCTGCTGCAGAGCCTCCATGTCAACCGATGTCAGCAGGTGACATTGAACTTTAAATGCCTGTATCTCTCAAACCATAGCTGTTTGAGAAACATGGTTTTTTGCATTTAGCTCAACTTTTTAAGCTCTTTTAAATGCAAAAAAAAACTATTTTTTTGACATTACTAACCCTTTAATCTCTCATTTGGTCCCAGAAGTGTGTTACACGTATTGTGACACCCCTCTGGCACTCATAGGGTTAAACGGATCTACAGTAAGAATCTGTATGGCTTGCCAAGTGGCAAAGAAGAACAATCTGACATTCAGAGGGTTAAGCACAACATGCTATGAATTTTCTGTACATTATTTGATGTTTGAACCCAATTTCTGTGCTCTTTCACTAGCCTGAGAAATAGTCATCTGGACCATAGACATGCTTCCTGAGTGCTACATCACTTTCTACCATGCACAAATAAATTCCTTTTTATGTAGCTTGCTGGGTACATAGTAATTAAGAACTCATACAAAATACTGGATGGGTTTTCTTACTCCATATTCTATAATATATGGCATTAGAAACAGCATCATATTGTAAAATAACAAATGTGAAAAATTGCTTGAGAAAGAGCCACCTGGGTCTAGAACAGTGGTTCTCAACCCATGCCCTCAGTGGCTACTAACAGGGCAGGATTTGAGAATTTCCTTTTAAGACCACAGGTGAGTTAATCAATATGACTGAGCCTCTGATCAACACACTTGTGTTCAAGCAGGGAAATTCCTAAGTTCTGGCCTGTTAGTGGCCATTGTGGGCACGGGTTGAGAACCTCTGGTCTAGAACACTGAGCCCTGTATGCTATTATAGTTTGCATAGCTTACAAATTAAACTCATTTGATTATACTTATCAAAAAAACTTCCCACAATGGCAAGAGAACTGTTGTAGCCTTCTGCAACAGTTTTGTCTCTCATGTATCTCCAATCACCTGACATATGTAATGGCCAGCCATTCATTGGAAGTTCAGTAAGGATCACAGAATCCCAAACTGCTAGCGTCAAAGGTTTCCAACATGCAGACTTTTCTTGCTGCAATATTCCTGCATTCCAGAAGGAACACAGTAAAGTGCAGCATGCTGGACTTCGATGTGTTCATTTGGGCGGTAGTCTCCCATGTGAAAGACACCATAGTCCAGAATGTTGCCTTTAACCACGAGCAATGGATCTAATGCAACATTGTTGCGTGGTGTTCCCATGTGAAAGGGAGCAGATATAGGGGGCATTATCAAAATTTTTTAACAACAAACTGGAAGTTAGAATACTGTACTATATAAGACTGGTTTTGTGATAATCAGGGAGTACTAGGCCAAATATATAAAGAAAAGTGGAGCAATTCTGGAGCAAAACCAACTGCACCTAAAATTGTTATTGATTTAAACGGGACCTTTAACCCCTTGCTTTAAAGACATCTCTAGTATTAAAGAGTTAAACAACCCCACTTAAATCAATAGGATTTTTAGTTATTGCCTATGGGGCAGTTGGTTTATAGGGCCCACTTAAATGGGAGCAGTGTAAGCCAAAAAAAGAACACAATAGAACAGAAGTCAAAATTCAGTGGATGCCTGATTAGGCCTGATTATGAGCTCCTTGGTTCACTTTTCAAATGTCGCATTTAAAAGAACGTTCTGCTGCATGCCGCAATCAACATGTTGCCTTGATGAAAAGGGTGACAGCTTGTCCGATGAATTTAAAGAGGGCTGGAACCAGAAAAATTATGGTACCACCACTTTCTGAACTTTCTGAACATCTCACCCTTAGTAGTAAAACTAATTTAACTTTTTACTACAGAAATCTTTAACCATTCAGTGACAGACTTCAATTCAGTTTGTCCCCGTTAGTCAAAAAAAAACCCTGCCAACATTTTTTTCAACCATGGTAATTCAATTACCTGTGCTATGAAGAAATGCCGTCAGAAAAAAAGCATATCAGGCACTAAAGTTAGCACACATTTGACCCTATAGAAACATACTCCAAATGATGGAATTTGCAATTCAACTGACTGCCTTAGCAGTAAGATGGGAAAATCTGCACCCAGTTTTTTGGGGCCTAAAGTCCCTCATCGCAACTTTATACAGCCAACACATCAATTGAATGTGCAAAACATTCCCCAGTGGATGTCTTGATATGGGGCCCTAAGCCCCATATCAGTACATCCAAAGCAGACCCAAACTGTGTCCAATGTTAGTAGAATTAACCTTATAAGTGCCAGTGGGGTATGCTTACCCCACTGGCACTCACAGGGTTAATCCGAACAGCCCCTGAAAATAAATGCTTACCATTAATCCTGATGTCTAGTGGGGTATTCAGCACCCTGGTCAGCTACTGTCAATCTTCTTCTCTATTGCACATATGAGCGAGTGAAAATAGTAAAAAATACCAAATGCTCCAATACATATTTCCCCATTATTCCATTCTGAAATAATATTTGTTTGGAATTAAAAAAAATGTAATTGTGGGCGAAAACTGCATATTCATTAAAATGATCTCTTTTTGTTCTCTGCTGCTGCTTGCAGCAGCAAAAGGAATTGCAAACATAGCTATCGAGCCGTCATCTTGAGTGGGGGATTGAAGGAACCTGCTCGAAGCTGATTGGCTGGGAGGTACATAAGCACATATCCCAGGCAATGGCTGTGATCAATTTTGAACAGAGTCTGGCTTGTGAGGTACTAAGGGGGGGGGGAGTTGCTATGTCCAATTCCTTCTGCCACCACCACAAACACCGGCGGAATGCAAAAAAGGGAACATTTTAAAAACAATGTAGTTTTCGCCCACAATTAAATTTTTCTAATTCCAAGCAAAGATTATTTCGAGAGGAATAATGGGGAAATATGTTTTGGAACATTTAGAATATTCTACTGTTTTCACTCGCACATATGTGCAATGCTTAAACTATGCACATATGAGAGAGTTCTTTTTGTGGCACATCATTTATATTTCTCTTTATTTTACAGTACTATGAATGGAGGACAACGTCCATTATGATTTCAGCTGGTAGGGCAATTGAATAGTTCACTAGCATGGGCCGTTATCAGTTTTGCCCTACTGGCTGTTTTACCACACATAATTGAATTGACTCCATAAAGAGGTCACAACACACTGCTTTGCAATGCACTGCAGAGCCATCTAGAATTCAAATGGCTATTATATGTTTGATTCAATTCAGAGTGACATAGACTCTAGTGTGTCCAGGATAAAAACAAAACAAACAAATATATAAATAAATACACTTTTTTACTGATACATCACAGACAGGCACATGATGCAACTTCTTGAGACTCTGCTAAGACTGAGATAACAAGATATACTTCACCATACATCCAATAAACCATACATTGAAGACAGACTGGAAAGTGACATGTTATGTGTACTAACACAAACACACAAGGATGGCTGTGCAACAGGGGCGTGCACAGACATTTTGGGGGGCAGGGGTACAAATGAAAAAAAGGGCACTTCTCATAATTATTATTTTTTTTTTTTTTTTGTTAAAAGGGCACGAGGGCGCTTTGGACAAAAAGGGCAGGTGCTCAAGCCCCCCTTGGTGTCTATGTGTGCACGTGCAAGAGTTGGAAAAACTACTGGTTAGTGGGGTGGACACAAGACTGGAAAAATATACAGTAATAAAGTTCACCTGACCACGGATACACACAAATATATATATGTGTATATATATACAAAGATGCAGAGAGGGTTGCACTCACTGTTTCGTTGAGGTCTAGTTGACCTGAGTGCTCATCAGAAGGGGCAATGTTCATAAACACATGAGATGGTAGAAAGCACTCACAGGATCGTTTGTAGTAAGTGAAGCAAAAGTGGTTTATTCAATCTATATATATATATATATATATATATATATATATATATTCCATTACTCAAGTGGGTCATAGTTAACAATTATTCTTTATGTATGCTGTAATCATCTCACACGGAATGGGGGTGTTTGTGTGAATCAATTACCAAACCATATTCTTGGAGCAAGTCCTGTAGAGATGTTCCAGTTCCACTACCACAAATGTTGGACTGTTTTGCCTCAGACACATTAATTGCTTTCTGTGACAATGACATTTGTTCTATAAATGATTGTGATGTTGTTACTGATGCTAATGGTATAATCTTTCCTTTTCACTATGCATTTTAGTAGTTGTACACCTATCTCTCTGATTGTCCACAGTGCAAGCTTCAATTTCTTTAACTACATGCTTTCACTGAATCTGATTCATCAGAGTCCTTCTGCTCATGGCTTCACACAAATTTGGAAATTTTATGTTGAAACCAGGGGTCCAGAAATGTAGAAATATATATTCCTCAGTGCTTTTAATGGAGACTATGCAATGATTCCTTTGCTGAAGTGGTGGAGCTTGTGTGCACCAATGACCATGAGAGCTATGTCAGCAGTAGTTTAGCTACCTGAAGGGCCTCACAAGCTGAACAGGTCAACGGAGAGATCCCAGACAAAAAGAGATACTCTGGAGGAAGATAGCAGCTACTTACATTAGTGACAAGGACTCAATCATTGGCAGCGCTCTTCTTTTTTTCTGTAGTAAATATATCATTGAAAGTATCTAACTGATTACTGTACCAACACAACTGACTAGCAAGGTGGCCTTCTAAAAGGCTTTAGGAGCTCACATAAATCAGATATTAGCTGCCCTTAACAAGGTGACAAAGAGGATCCCTCTAAAGACTTCCAGTTAAGTACTCTATACTCACGAATGCCCTTGTTCTGGTCATGAAAATGGTCCTGCATGTACAATATGGAATTCCACCTGTAGACCTCCATTTTAAGATGGTATTGGTACTTGAAGAAACAAAGAAAAAATGTGTTCTTCATAGTGCACTCTAATAAAAAAATAACTTTTTTGTATAATTTAAAATCACTCTGAAAATCAAATTAGTTAAAATATTACAGAGACTTTCTGAAACAAAATGTTCCAGTTATTAGTATTACATACCTCCTAATATTGGCATAGACACGAGACACCAGGCTCTCACTATAGACCCGGAACTTGTGGTGCACACAATTATATAAGTAATAATTAGGAGGAAACAAGACAGAATCACATACATTCCAAATTAGTCATGCCCTACCATACAACCAGCACATTGTGGTCAAGTGATTTATCATAAGAAACACTGAGTGATTGTAAATGAGTATTCTACTGACTTGATTCAGGCAGAGTAATAATAAATTACAAAGCTATATAATGCTAGCTGATTATCCACGGTATCTGTGATATAGTTTTGCAGAAAGCATCACTTAACTAAATAAATATTCCTCCTAAAAATACTGCCCTGATGACCTAAAAAATCATGGACATAAATGAGTAGTAACTTCTCTTAATCATTTTGCAATGCTGTGTGATAGAGATTTAGCACACATCTGTTAAGCAGAAAGTGACATATCTGAACTATGAACAGAAACACGTTGAATAAGTAGAGTAAAACATGATTTCTCAAAAGTCACCATCTACAAAGAGTGCTATGACAATAAAGCATGCAGATCAACAGTGGAAGTAGTTGAGATAACAAGGAAGCAACTCCAACAGCTGATTGAGTAGTTTGTGTAACAAGATGACAGTGTCACTCCATCACATTGCAACGCTTAAAAATAATAAAATACATGAGTCGTGTTGGCAAGTAGTGATGCCCATAACATTAATGGGCAAGCCCCTCGTAACAAATATTACTGATAGCACTCAATTAGTGGGAATCCCATTATTGAAAAATAATGAATAAATTAGTGAATGGAACCACATGTAACAAATAAGGATTAGAGCGCTGTGTATAGGGGACTTTAAAACCTTCAGGTCCAGCCGTGCTGCTGACACTTAAAGGGATAGTAATGATTCATAATAAAAGCAGCTCTAATTAATCATCATAGTATCTGGGCCATGGAGAGTGTTATTTCAATTCTGTCAGAGTTGAAGTTCAAGGATAATTGAATGATAAAGTATCCCCATCCCGCCACTTTTACTAATGTAACACTGCTCAGCCAGAGCAGAAGGGAGGTGCCCAGGTAGATTGAGGGAAAATCTTCAAATAAGATAAGGGAAAAACCTGAAAAACTTGACAAGGGGGGCAGGGCTTTCATTGTTCTCTTAGGAAGAAGTTATCTATTATCTGTTATCTATCTGGTCTATGGACTGGATTCCACATCTGAGAAGAGATGGCTTACACTAGGTAAAAGGGGCGGGAGGGGAAACTTTGCTTGTGACTATTTCTCAAACCATAAAGGTTTGAGATATAAGACATATCATTCTTTGTGTTTTTTTAATGCCTACAAAATAAAATAAAGATAAAACGAAGTATTACTATCCCTTTAAGAACCACAGGGCATTTTTTTTCATGGTTGGATTCAGGGCTTCCTGAGTGGTGTGCAGCGGCACAGGGAGCCCTGAATTCCATGACGTGCCAGGACCGTCAATAGTCCTTAAGTACAGGACAGCAGTAACAGTCCTGGGATTTCGTGGGTCCTTAAAGGGTTAAGAAGGAATTAGGCATACAAATCATAAACATAGGACACTAAAAAGGCAACCTCGACCATTAAAAAAGAGGCAAGTATAGGGAATGGTAGTGTCTCTCTGTCACACTGCAACGCATTATAATAGTGTCTCAATTTATACCAGGTTATCACTTACAGATACACATAACAATTGTGGACAAAGCCACCTACTTGCATTAATATTGGTAGCTATTGATCCAAGATAATCACATTAGTATAAAATTATTGTACATGCTATTAGGCATACAAATTAATCAATTCATCTTTTTGTTTCTTCAATTATCTGATATTGTGTTGACAGTTCACTACATAGCCCCACGAAATTCATAAGGTAGTGTAGTGTCATAAGATGGTGATGAGGCAGTTGGTTATATTCTTGTAAGGGGTATCATTTTAAAAGGCTGCGGCTGCTCACCGCATTAAACATGGTGCATGGATGAGAATTTCGCCCTGCATTTAAGCATAAGATTCTTATGTCGCCTCTTTAAAAGCCATATTGCACAAATAATCACCGTTTTCTGAGAGGTTCATGGGTAACTCCAGTAGGGACCTTTTTGTGAGCTTACATCATGACCCTTCATTACAAGGGACTTGTAGACTGCTAATGGACTGCCTGTGATCTCCTGATACATAATTTTATTCTTTTGTGCGGCACTCAAAGGGTTAAGCTACATATCGAACAAACATATCTAGGATTTTTAATCCTTTGTTCAATATGTAGTTTAACCATTTGAGTGCCACACGAAAAATAAAATTATGTACTAGGAAATCACAGGCAGTCCATTAGCCATCTCCAAGTCCCTGTATGTAAAAACTAGCAAAGTCCTCCTGTATGTATGTATGTATGAACAGTAATTACAAGTCTTACTGCATGAAAGAATTAGCAGTGGCTACCAGTCATACTGTATGTATAATTTAGAAATAAAAAAAAAATTCCCTTTACTAGCATTTGTTAGACGTGGTGCAGCTGTTTCTCACTTACTCTTCTGCATTGTATACATATATGGATTCATCGTCATTGCAATGTTCTAAATACAACCGGTCTTACTAGTGCAATAAACAAATTGCATGTGATAGCTCGTACACTTGTCTGGCACCACCACCTGTGATCACAGGCGTGCAATGCGACTTTTAAAGAGGTAACATGAGAATCTCGTGCTTATATGCAGGGCGAGATTCTCATGTCACCCTTTTCATCCAGGCGCCATGTTTAATGCAGTGCGCAGCTGCACAATATTTAAAAGCGACCGTTTAAAAGTGAACCCTTGTAAGGAATGTAAGAAATTGTGTGCACTATAGGACAGATTTTCTACAGATATTTAGCATGTCTTTCAGGATTTGGGAATCTTAGGAGAATCAATAAAGAATAAGATATTTTTACCTAAGAGTTCCCTGGTACTTTAGTGCCACTATCCCAAATCCCACTCACACTCCCTGAAACCATCCAGAGAAATAGCTAGCCCCATGCTCTCTCTTTACAGTATGCTTATACTCTAGCTAACATCAAAATTTCAGAAGCTTTCACTTTCTCTCCCAAGCACTGCAATGTTTATTCATAGAGAAGTGCCAGGGGACTAGATAGATAGAATATCCTATACGAACAGGATCTATCAGTGCAGTATATCCTGCATTACCAGTGTATATACAACTCAAAGTACCGGGTCTCAATGCTTAGTATATGTCACGGGGTGACTAGGAAATGAACACACTGACAAGTACAGATGAACTTAATATAAAACTTTATTAAGTACAATAATGGCAGGAAATAAAGAACAGGCTGGTGGCAACAAATGACACAACAGTAGTAATGGTAATGACACAAAGTGGCAGCAGATAGTGGCACACCTTCATGAGTCCAGGGAGGAACAGTGGACCCACTTTCCTCACCCTTCACCAGGCAGGTGAGCAGTAATGGAATGGCCCTAGGACTCACACAGGTAGACTTGAGGATAATGCGAGTACACCGCATACACTGTATGAATGGCACACCTTCACGAGACCAGGGAGGAACAGTGAATCACTTTCCTCACCCTTCACTAGGAAGATGAGCGATAATGGAAATCCCTTGGGACTCACACAGGTAGATGGAATAACAGTGTGAGTACGCCACGCATACGGCTGAATGGCACATCTTCACAAGTCCAGGGAGGAACCATGGACTCACTTTCCTGACCCTTCACCAGGCAGGTGAACAGTAACGGAATGGCCCTTGGACTCACACGGTTAGATGTGTGGGCAGTGCAGAGCACTCCCACACACACACAGTTGGCAGGAAAAGGAGCGCACCAATACCCAGATAGGGTATACAATAGACTGGTAGCCAGTACTTAGGCTAGGTAAGGCAACACACAAACCAGGACGGCCACGGGAGGTCAAACACACAGAATGACCGACAAGCACCGCAAACGGAAGCGAGCACAGAGTGGAAGGCACAGGCAACACGGAAACCAAACCGAGGGACGGAATGGCAAGGGAGCACAAAAACGGAGAGTGCACAAAGAGGCAGCCAATGGTCAGAACCGGATCAGGTAGTCAGACGTCGCCAGTGGTCGTAGCCAGAACAGGTAGTCAGCCGTAGCCGGGAGTCAGAACCGGAATGAGTAGTCAGACGTAACCAGGAGTCAGAATCGGAACAGGTAGTCAGACGTTGCCAGGTAATACACAGGAACAGTAATGGACCAACACTGGCAATGACACAGGCTGAGGTTTAAAAACCCTCACAGGTGGGTGGAGTGATGACCTCACCAACATGGTGACCTATAAGAGTAGCGACTCAGCGAGAGCGACAGCTAGGAAGTAAATAATGTCGCTCTATGGCAAAATCTGCAGAGGCAATCACGGGGCACCGTGATAGTATAGCAGTTAGCTGTGCAGGTTAGCGAAAGAAACCCATGGACGATAACATGCCTGAACTGCTATACCTTCTGTTGCAGAGACGCCAGGGCCGTATCATCATACCACTGAGTTATGTAAGGGATTTAAAGGGATAGCAACCCTATATTTACAGTTAAAGTGCCAATGCTTTTTATTAAAGGCTGGAAAAAAAAGACATGCAGCCATCAAGTCCAGCCCATGCCAAATCACCCCTGTTGATTGAGAGGAAGGCAATAAAAATATTGAAGCCATCTCCTTTTAACCCTTTGAGTCCCAAAGGGGTACATAACACACTGCATAGCAATGTGTTGAGTACCCATCTGGCACTCAAAGGGTTAAGCCCCAAGAAGGCAAATTGTAGCTAGATATTTCCCTGCATCTTATCTGCTTTGAAGCTAGCTGTCATAATTCTCAATATTGTTCTGTGCTAGATAGGTATCCATTACTTTTTTGAAAGCATTTACAGACAGACCCTATGTATAATGATAATTGGAGCAATTCAGGTGTTAAACCAACTGCATCATAGGGAGGGGAGTTGCAAAAATGGCCAATAATATGAAGCTTTTAACCTCTTGAATGCTAGAGAATCTCCAATGCATTGTTGCCTTGGAGCCCTCCTCTAGCATCAAAGAAGTGTCCTTTTTATATCAAAGGGAACTTGGGGTGTGGTTAAAAGAGGGGGTGTGGTTATAGGTGGGGAATAGTTGGGGTGCTAGAGGGTGCTGTGACTAGGGCCACGTGAGAGGTAAATACAGGCCTGAGGATGTGTGCACTCCATGAGCTTTGTCATCTCTAACAAACACAGACTCATACTTCACTGTACTTGGAACCATAGGTGATAATGCAAATTAAAGAACTCTGCTTACTCTCTGACACATCTACTGACACGTTGATGGTGTGTCTCACAATAAGATCTGTGATTGTGCTTCGGGTGGGATCTCAATGAGAAGGTGTCTAAGTGTGATCCTGCTTTCCCCCTGCTTACATGTTTTTACACACCCAATCTGAAAGCAATGTGTTTAGCTTTTGGATTGTGTATGAAGTATCTTCATTGACTTCATGGACTGAGTGGTTCCTGAGGGGCTACTGCTACTGGAGCTAGATGATACAATTTTTCTAGTAAGTGTCAAATGTGCTGCACTTCCAACAGCGGAAGAAAATAGTTAGGATTGTGGATGTAGATGATGGTCTGTGTTGTTGCTTACAGCAGAGTTGGACTTGGCAGCGGTGATTATGATGATGACGACTGACAGGATCAGTGTGTATATTTTAGGCATCTTTACTTGTCCAAAGTCAGTTACTTGTCTCTCAAAGAGTTTATAAACAGGCACATTATTTATAAACAGTATGGTGGATTTTAACAGTAACATAAACAACAGAACTGATTGTGTGTGATGTCTTCTTGCCATTTACAAAACACTCTCTCATATACAGTAAGCATCTGTTGCTTCTAGTTTCTCCCAGTCTCAGTCATGGCTCACATCAAGATCCCTGTCAAACTATTTTTAAGTCATACTATTTTTTATATCTTTTTTAATTAATTGTCCCTAACACTGTCTACAAAAATAAATAAATAAATAACACATCTGACATTTCAGCGGCTATTTTTTTTCTCTCTCTCTCACTACAATCTTAATATTTTTAACAGTACCGATGATGATGGATCTTACTAAATATGCTGGCCCCCTTCTTTTGGCTGTTGTATGAGTCAGTCAGTTTTACCTCTGTCTGTCTCTTGGGTGTCAGTCAGTAAAGTATATCTGTCAGTCACAGAGGCACAGCCAGCTTCTCAGTCAAACAAGATTTGGAGATATTTAGGGTAAATCTCCTTTCTCCCCTCACACTCTACCAGACTCCTCTAACACATAGGCTCAGCCAGTCCAAGAAGGAACCTGGATAACCTGCCCATCTCTTCACAGTCAAACAAGATTTTTGGGGTATTTTGGTTAAATCACCTTTAATTATATAGTGCCACAAATGTACACAGCACTTTACAATTTAAGGGTTTAGACAATACAGGGTTACAAGTGCTTTGCAAACTGAAACACTGCAAGTGAGGTACCTGCCCAAAAAGCTCACAATCTAAATGGTAATGGGAGACAGAGTACATAAGAGTCAAGTGATGAATACAGTGCTAGAGTTCTGGTCAGGATAGGGGACACAAATAAAGTAAATAATTTATAAGAGCTTTAGTTGTACAAAGTCAGTGCCTTCTAGCATGTTGAAGTTTTGTTAAGGAGGTATAGTTTCAAGCGTGACTTGAAGACCATAAGAGAAGTGCAGTGGTGCAGGGTGGGAGGTAAAGCATTCCATAGATAAGGAGCGATGAGAGAAAAAGTTCTGCTATGTGAAAGGAGCTGAGAGAACACTGTCAATGGCCAATTATAAGTGATGGGATGGGGTATAGTGGGAGATCAGAGTGGAAATGTAGGAAGGGGTATCGGAAAGAAGGGTCTTGAATGAGAGCAGCAACATTTTGTAAGATAAACATGGCCAAAACTGAACTGCTAATTTTCCCACCAAGACCTTGCCAAACATCTAGCTTCACTATTACAGTTGATGGAATTGATATTGATCCGGTCAGCTCAGCATGCTTCCTTGGGGCCATAGTTGATTCCTCTTTCCTTCTCCCCTCACATTAACTCCGTGGCTCGATCATCTCGCTTCTTTGTCTGCAACATTGCTAAAATCTGCATTGTCCTTTCCCAACAAACTACTAAGACTCTTATACATGCCTTCATTCTGTCCCTCTTAGACTATTGCAATATCCTACTAACTGGCCTCCCTGCTACTCATCTTTCACCTATCAATCTGTTTTAAACTCAGCTGCATGAATCACCACACTCTCCCCAAAAACTGAACCTGCTCACATAATTCTCAGACATCTGTCATGGCTCCCTATTCAGCAGCGCATCAATTACAAAGTCCTTCTTCTTTCCTTTTAATGCTCTCCACACTGCTACCCCTCCTTACATCTCTTCCCTCATCTCCTATTATGTTCCTGACTGCCTCCTTCGCTCAGCACATGACACACTTCTTGTTGCACCATCTACACCCTCTGCCCTCTCCCTTCGTCTTGAAAAATCTCGCTTTCGACTCCATACCTATGGAACTCTATACCCCTCTCCCTACATCTTGAAAAATCTCCCTCTGTCTTTAAGTCTACCCTGATATCTTATCTTCTGGAGCACTTGTAATCTCAGAACTTGACACCCTCTTACCCCGTTGTCTGTCTCCTTTTTCCCATTTAGACTGTAAGCTCCTTGGGGCAGGGACCTCTCTCCTATTGTTTCTATGAATGTCGCACTTATTTCATCCCCTCTTATTTATTGTAACATATGTCTGTTGTAAGGTGCTGTGTACAATGTGTGGCACCATATAAATAAAGATATACATACATACATACATAACTGGAGTATGATAGGCAGCCATTGTAGATATTTGAGGAGGAGTGGGTCAGGCAACAATAGGATAATTCATGCTGCAGCATTCTTTATGGATTGAAGTGGGTGGAGTTGGGAGGCAGGAAGACCAGAAAGAAGAAGGTTACAGTAGTCCATGCAGGTAAAGGATGAGCGCATGTGTAAGAATTTTAGTTGTGGATGAGCAGAGGATTTTAGTTATTTTGCACAAGAGAAAGCATCTTTTTCTCTAACAAACACAAAATTACATGCTGTTAGAACCTGACACCCCTCTTATACTATTATAAACTTTGATTGAGTTAGGGAAATTCAATCCTACCATTTATTTCAATATGATGAGCAATGAGGGAAAAAAAGCAAATATGTATTTTTCACAAACATTTCACTTCCTGCAAGGAGGTGGCAGTTTTTGCTTTTTTCAGTCTGAGGCAAAAAATGTTGCCCATCCCTAGCTGGGATGTCAGACAGTATATATGTGGTTCAGTGTCTTTCAGTGAACAGCGGAACAAGGCTAATGCATCAGCAAGTGTATGAGTGGTTCTGTGACTACCAGTGGGGCAAAGATAGGAAAACAGGCAGTATATGTGTTTTTCTGTAGCTACCAGTGAACAGTGAAACAAGAGTGGTGTGTCAGAAGGTATGTGCGTGGTTCTTAGGCAACCGGTGGGCCAAAGCTGGGGAAGCAGAAAGCATACTGTATGTGGGTTTCTGTGGCTACTAATTCAATAGTTGAACAAAGCTGAGGAAGCAGACAGTATATGTTTAGCATCATGGTTGCCTACCAATAGGCAGTGGGAAAAAGTCTGGGATGTCAGATAGTGTATGTGTTATCTGTGGCTACCAGTGGATAGTGAAACAAGGAATGTGAACCAGACAATGAATGTATGCAAGAAAGATATATAATGCATTGCAAAGTAATGAACTGAACATGCCTTTGGCACATATAGTGTGCTGTATTATTTTTAATACACTTAAATCTCATTACCCCTCTTAATTCCTCTCTTGTATTGACTGCATGCATGATTGTGTAATTGATCAGTACTAGTGACTTGGAAAGTTCTCTCTGCCTTCTTTTCCTCTCTCTCTTCCATCCAACATTCTCTGAACTGGACAATGGGGACATCTGGTCATCCTACACTAGACCTGGATTCAAAGTCCCTGGTAGAAAACTCTCTACAAACAGATCCAGGGAGCTCTCTGTCAAAAATTATAAAGCCTAGGTGAAAATAAAAAACAGTAACAATAATAATAAATAATAAAAGGTAAGATGTATTCAGGGGTTAAAAGTCCTATTTAACTCAATTGAGATTTCTGATTGTATATTTGTTCCATTTGGTCCCTTTGATTTGCAGCAGAATTACTCAGATTTGAAGATATGACACTATGACATTACTTTACCCGAATCAAGCCGAATTCAAGAATCATCTCAGGTTTTTGCATAGCACATAACAGTGCATAGTGTAATATTTTCTGAGTTTTGTCTTGGGCACTGACAGCTATTTTATAAATTCACTTGCAATACTGAATATCACTTTTAGGAGAAACAAGATAGCTATGTTTTCCACAGTGGTTATGCCTTTTCTGCTCACTAGGTGGTAGCACTGCTTCCCATCTTATTAAATAGATGTGTGGTTCTCAAATGTTTTGTTGTAGTGGAACCCTTTCCCAGAGATTTTCTGTGGAATCTGAGCAACAAAACCTAGTAACCCCTAGGATGCCAGGGCATTCCACAGTTCATTCATTTGCAATGCACTGGACACCTCTCTAACATCCAAAGAATTAAGTTAGTATCAATATCAAAAGTATTTAAATGCTATTTTGTACTAAAATTAGTAAAAAAAATATTACATTCTGAAGGTAACATTTATGATAACTATTATCAGGAAATTGTTTTCTTATATAATTGTACCCTTTATAATATTTTATTCTTCCACAGGTCTTCTCTTAGGAACATATGCATACCTGGGAACTTTTTATACAGGGCTACCCGGAGGGTAACCCTCTCAGTGCCGACCTGGGAAGAAAATGACGCGATTCACGTCATAAAAGGGGTGGGGCTTAGTCACGGGGGCGGGACAAAAAAAACCCTGCAAAATGTATCTAAGAGGGCGGGGAGTGGGAGGAACCAGGTGCGACAGAGCACAAGTGGGCAGGGTTTCTATTTAAACTCTGCCCACCCGGTGATCCACACATTGCCCTGGAGACCCGGTAATTCAGTCTGAAATCTGGAGTCTCCGGGGCAAAACCGGAGAGTTCCCAGGTATGGACATATGTTCAAAGAAGAAGTGAAGTAGCTTTTTTCGTTTGTAACGACTTTTCAAAGTACAGTGTCGTTGGGATCATTAATATTTTCAGAGAGTGTCGGTAGTGATTGGAAATATGTTGTTTGTCCTGACTGTTATTGTCGTATGGAACGACAAAATATGTCTTAACTAACGACAAAAATGCCTTAAAAAATGTCTTAACTAACGACAAAAATGTCTTAAATAAAGACAAAAATTCTCACATTCAGAACTCATTCCCTCCACTTTTTTCTTAATGTACAAATTTTGTCTTTTGAAAGATTTTTTTGTCGTTAGTTACGACAAATTTTCTTTTCCTCTATACGACACTGGAGAATAGTTTAGCCCCGCCCTTGCCCCTCCCCTTTGCCTGGCAGTTCTGGAGTTGTGTCATACACAATGGACATTACTAGTTTTTTTCGTATACTCCATAGAAAATATGTCATTCATGCATTCAATTACTTATTTTTGTCTTTCATACGACAATTTTTTGTGTCGTTATCCCTTTGAACATATGACCCTTAGTCTTAGGACCATACCTACACTGACAGGCAAGGGATTTTTCCCCCAGCTATGCTCCTCTATCTACCATTACTTATATTTGCTCCATGGAATCCCTTGCACTTCTTCCGAGAACCAAGTGTGAGCCTCATAACCAATCTTCTTGAATGACTGACCATTCTTCTACCAGTTCCAAAGAATGTTCCCTATAAACTCCTTGCATTGAGATGTTCCCAAATAATAGCAAAGTTATGCAGTGGATACATCTCTAGTGTTCAAAAAGTTAATAAGGTAAGCAGATTTAAGTACACTGAATATTGTGATTACATTTGTTTTTGGCTTAATTATATATGGCTTCAAAACCAGCCATTTGTCCTAAAGAATTATGAGTCATATGATTGTATAATTTTATTTTAGAGCTGTGCACATTTATTTAGCTTTATATTTAGCTTTTATCATGTGCTAGAATTTCGTGTCCAGTAGATATTAAAATATGTTTCTTTTATACCAGAGGCATTATGAGATAACCTTACCTGCCTACAGCCATGAGGAGCTGACAAGGAAACCAAATGATGTAACGTTAATGTAGTGCCTTTATTTAAGAAGGGGACTGAAACAGAACCTGGGATTTATAGACCTGTGAGTTTGACCTTGGTAATGGGGAAATTGCTAGTAGGGATAATAAAGGATTTTATTCAGGATTACATTGTGGAAAACAAGCTTAATAGCTAGAGTCAACATGGTTTTATAAGAAATAAACCTTGCTAAACCAATCTTTTGCTTTTCTATGAAAAAGTAAGTAGCAACCTATATAGTGGTAAAGCAGTAGATGTAGTATATCTAAATTTTGCAAAGTCATTTGATACAGTGATACACAGCAGGCTGGTATATAAAATAAGGAAACTGGGGCTAGGAGATAACCTTTACAATTGGATAGAAAACTGGTTGAAGGATAGGGAACAGTATGTTGTTGTAAATGGAAAATTCTCTAATCAAATTAAGGAGTACCTCAGAGTTCAGCACCTGGTCCACTGCTTTTTAACATGCTTATAAATGCCCTGGAAATAGGTATAGAAAGCAAAATGTCAATGATTCCAGATGATACTAAAATATACAGGGCAATAAATTCAGAGCAAGATGTTTGTTATCTACAGTGCAATATACATAAAATAGCAGATTGGGCAAACAAATATAATATGAAGTTTAATGTGAGAAAACAGTTATGTATTTAGAAAGATCACCTCTCAATACTACATATGAATTTAATGGAATCATTTTAGGAGACTCATTGCTAGAGAAGGGACCAGTGTCAAGCAGCAAACAAAATCCTACTTTGCATACAAAGGTGTATTGACGCAAGAGTGGATAACATCATTTTGCAACTGTACAAATTGTTGGTAAGACAGAATCTCGAATACACAGTGCAGTTTTGGACACCAGTTCTGAAAAGGGATGTTCTAGAACTGGAGATTGAACAGCGAAGTACAGCAAAATTAATTAAGGGAATGGAGGACTTGAAGCATGAAGAATGTTTCAACAAACTTCCTTTATTTACTCTAGAGAAATGATGACAAAGAGAGGATTTTTTTAGACTATATATGCAGGGGAGGGCTGGCCTGGGGGGCAGGGGGGCAATTTCCCCCTGGGCCGGTCATATGTCTGGGCCAGTGGGCCACTGTCTCCATCTTGTTGCTATAAATGGAGCAACACTAGTGATACCACAGAGCTTACAACTGAAATGTTGCTTTACAAATGATACCACAAAGCTACTATCCAAATGAGGCTACACTAGTTACATTTCCACTGTAAGCTCTATAGTATCAGTAGTGTAGCTTTACTTAAATTGTAAGCTCTGTAATATCAGTAGTTTAGCCCACTTTAATGTGAGCTATGTGGTATCGCTTTACTTCACAATATTAATGCCACGTTTAAAATTAACAAAAGGAGGTGGGCATTAGAAGTGGGCTCAAATGATAGTAGAAATGGGTCGCTTGATTGTATTTGCCCCCCGGGCCACAAGTTGCCAGCCCTCCCCTGTATATATGTATATGTGAGGTTAAAACAAGGATGTCTCTGGTGAGCCTTTCATTCCAAGGCATGAACAAATTACTAGGGGGCACTTCTTAAGATAAGAGGAAAGGAGATTTCAATGTCAAAAGAGAGAGGTTATTTTTTTTTTTTTTTTACAGTAAGGACTGTTAAATTGTATAATTCCTTGCAAAGCATGTGGCAATGGTGGATAAAATGGATACATTTAAGAGAATATTAGATGCATTTATAGCAGAATGGAACATACAGGGTTATACTGTGTGTTAGTGGGTAAATCAGGAAGTTCTAGTAAACACAGCAATACCCATTTAGGACACGGAGTCAGTAAGGCTTATAAAATTATGTTTTCCTTGGTTATACTGTGGCAAAGGTTGAACTTCATGGATTATATTCCTCTGGTATATAAAATGCAATTTCAGTGTGGAAAATAAAGCATTTGTATTTGTATCTTTATATTATATATGCACATATGCACGCACCCACATACACACACACACAAACACAGATCTAGAGTTAAGAGGTTGAGAGAGATTTCTTATAAATTCCTGTTTTAGATATATGATATATATTTAAGCCAAACTCAGCAGGAAGAAAATTCCCTGAAAAAAAATATTCTTCAGTGAGCTTTTATTCAGTCACATTACAGTAGTTTATCATAAGCCCCAACTGAACATTTTCTCAAGCAGTACAAGACCGAGGATCAGTTTGGGTTATTATGCCTATATTTGTACTCTGTTTTCTTTAGGTTATAGGATCTGGTGAGTTAGACAGTATGAAGGAGCATCATAAACACCTGAATCCACAATTAGAGGGGAAGCAGCTTTCCATTACAGGCTTGAATGCCATATTTAGAATTCTCTGTTCCACAGCCAGTATATTTGCATACCCACCAACAGTCATTTTTGTGAGCTGGTTAGTAAATGGGCATGTTTTCTCTTTTTACAGCAAATAAGTTAGAGGGAACTTCTGGGTTAATTCTGCAAGTAAAACAGAGAAACAGGAGTGGTCACAGAAATGCACTATAATAAGATTAGATTTAAAGAGCAGAAAAATATAATTTCATGTAAAGAAAATCTCATTATTAGATATATGAGCATTTCTGCAATGTTGGGGGGCATGTATTTGTGAGTAGATTTCCAACAGAGTTCATTTTTTATTATTATTAATATTCTTTATTTATATAGCTCCAACTTATTCTGCAGAGCTTAACAATACAGAGATATTAAATAGTACAAATTGAATATGGAAAACAGAAGCCTCAGAGGGCCCTGCTCATGAAAATTTACAGTCTAGAGGAATGTAGGTTGGACACAGAAGGAATAAGTGCTATGGGGTGTATGTGCCTCCTGCCACATGAACTGCTGGTCAGTGGGTGGGAGAAATAAGTGCTATTGAGTGCAGCGGTCCAGGGAAGGCGTGGTTCTGTTTGGGAGAAAAAAACGTGAACAATGAGGTCATGATGGTGAAGTGGGTGGGAGAGTGATTTTAGAAGGGAATGAGAGTGAGCAGAAGTTGGACAGGCTGTTGGTCTGATTTTGGTCATAACAGTTATGGAGGTAGTTGATAGGCTTCCCTGAAGAGATGAGTTTTCAGGGAGCGTCTGAAGATCCGAAGGCTGGGGGAGAGTCTGATGGAACTGGGGAGCGAATTCCAGAGCTCAAGTGCAACATGGGAGAAGTCTTGTATATGGGATTGGGAGGATGTAATAAGAGCTGTAGAGAGGAGTAGGTCATGTGCAGAGTGAAGATGGCGAGTTGGAGTGTATTTGGAAATGAGAGATTAAATATAGGGGGTGCAGTGTTAGTAAGGGCTCTGTAAGTTAGAACCAGAATTTTGAATTTATTTCTATATGCTAATGGAAGCCAGTGTAGGGAGTGGCAAAGGGGAGCTGTGTTTGAGAAGCGATGAGTGAGGTAGATTTGTCTTAAAGCAGAGTTCATTAAGCAGGAGCTTCAAACTGCATTACTAAAGGGCAGAAACATGGCAAGTTATTGGAATGTCCTTGATTTTGCATAGTTATTGCAGTCATAAAATATCTTTTTGACAGTAATACTTATGTAAAAATAAGGAATATCTCAAAGATGTGCACCTATTGGCCCTTTAGAAATGCAGTTTGGCAACGGGTCTTGAGTCAGAGAAGCCAGAATTCATGCCCCTGTCATCTCCTGATGGCTATGGTCATTTTGATTTTAATGTTCAGATTTAGCTGGCTAGCCACACCTACTGTCCATGATTTTCCAGGTGGGAGTCCTGTGTTCCACATAGATTAAAAGAAAAGGATTTAATGGTAAATTTACTAAAATCCTCTTTTTTTCTTACATCCAGTGTGGAACACAGAAGCCATGGGGATATACCAAAGCATCCACTACAATTCATGTGAGGGAAAGGAGAAATAACTTTCCACTGGAGACCAGTATTCCATAGGACTAAATGGTACCATAAAAACCTCAAATGTCAATGGATACCAAACTTGCTCACCAAACAAATGAAACAAGGACCAGGAGTTCTGCATAGCGAAATCTGGGAAATAAGTCATTATACAGGCACCACTGCCTGAAGGACCTTCTGACCAAAGCTAACCTCAGCCGAGGCCAGGACATTGAAAAGGAAACATTTGGTGAAGCTATGCACCTTACACAACACTTCAACAGAGGCCCAAGAGGTGCACATATTCTTATCACATAGTAGCCTTGTTCCAAGAAGCAATGGTTACTTTGGAGGCAGCGTGGCCCACTGGTAACCCTCAGCAATGACAATAAAGAAATTCAGATTTCCTGAAAGGCTACGTGCAATAAACATAGTACTAAAGACAATGTACCATGTCAAGCAGATGGAGCTACAGCAGGGCAAAAAGAAGGAAGGACAATTTCCTGCTTGACGTGAAAATCCCAGAAAATTCTGGCAGTACTTGTCATGGTTAAAAAACAGAAAGTGGGGTTTACAAGACAGAGCTTGTAGTTTGGCCACACTGCAAACAGAAACAATAGCCAAAAGCAAGGTGTCACGGTTTGTTATGACTCTCAGACACAAGTTTTAGGTAAAAATCAATTTTATTGAAATAATAAATTGATAACGTAGGATGGCAAACACATGTATACAGATACATACAGAATATAACAAGTCAGAATGCAGACTCTACCGGTCCTGTCAATATACCGGACAGGACAGTCTGAAGAAGCAGAATGTTAGGCTCTACCGGCCTTGCCAATACCGGGTAAGGCAACCTGCAGATGGAATAGCATAACGGTTCTACCGGCCTTACCAAATTACCGGGCAAGGCAGCCTCAACAGATTCACAATGTAGGCTCTACCGGCCCTGCCAATACCAGGTAAGGCAACCTCAGATGGAATATGACAATAAGGTTCTACCGGCCTTACCAATACCGGGCAGGGCAGCCCAGAGAGAATAGCAGCAGTCAGATGGTAATGGCAGACTGACAGGATCGTAAGCAACCCAGTGTACATACACTGAGACCAACAGGGATAGTGAAGTCGCAAGACTTTGGAGCAAATCAGCGTCCACACGCTGGGACCAACACAGGATTGTATAGCCGTTAGGCTTTGGAGCAAACCAGTGACCGCATACTGGTGTAGCAAACGAGTTTGTATAGCCGCAAGGCTTCAGAGCAAACCAGCGTCCGCACGCTGTGACCAACACAGAACTGTATAGCCGATAGGCTTGGAGCAAACCAGTGACCGCACACTGGTGTAACTAGTGTGTTTGTATAGCCGCAAGGCTTTGGAGCAAACCAGCGTCCGCACGCTGGGACCAACTCAGGATAGTATAGCCGTAGGCTTTGGAGCAAACCAGTGACCGCACGCTGGTGTAACAAGTGTGTTCGTATAGCCGCAAGGCTTGGGAGCAAACCAGCGTCCGCACGCTGGGACCAACTCAGGAGAGTATAGCCGATAGGCTTTGGAGCAAACCAGTGACCGCACACTGGTGTAACAAACAAGTAGTATAGCCGCAAGGCTTTGGAGCAAACCAGCGTCCGCACGCTGGAACCAACACAGGACTGTATAGCCGATAGGCTTTGGAGCAAACCAGTGACCGCACACTGGTGTAACAAGTGTGTTTGTATAGCCGCAAGGCTTCAGAGCAAACCAGCGTCCGCACGCTGTGACCAACACAGAACTGTATAGCCGATAGGCTTGGAGCAAACCAGTGACCGCACACTGGTGTAACTAGTGTGTTTGTATAGCCGCAAGGCTTTGGAGCAAACCAGCGTCCGCACGCTGGGACCAACTCAGGATAGTATAGCCATAGGCTTTGGAGCAAACCAGTGACCGCACACTGGTGTAACAAGTGTGTTCGTATAGCCGCAAGGCTTGGGAGCAAACCAGCGTCCGCACGCTGGGACCAACTCAGGAGAGTATAGCCGATAGGCTTTGGAGCAAACCAGTGACCGCACACTGGTGTAACAAACAAGTAGTATAGCCGCAAGGCTTTGGAGCAAACCAGCGTCCGCACGCTGGAACCAACACAGGACTGTATAGCCGATAGGCTTTGGAGCAAACCAGTGACCGCACACTGGTGTAACAAGTGTGTTCGTATAGCCGCAAGGCTTTGGAGCAAACCAGCGTCCGCACGCTGGGACCAACTCAGGATAGCATAGCCGATAGGCTTTGGAGCAAACCAGTGACCGCACACTGGTGTAACAAGCGTGTTCGTATAGCCGCAAGGCTTTGGAGCAAACCAGCGTCCGCACGCTGGGACCAACTCAGGATAGTATAGCCGATAGGCTTAGGAGCAAACCAGTGACCGCACACTGGTGTAACAAGTGTGTTCGTATAGCCGCAAGGCTTTGGAGCAAACCAGCGTCCGCACACTGGGACCAACTCAGGATAGTATAGCCGATAGGCTTTGGAGCAAACCAGTGACCGCACACTGGGGTAACTAACAATGTCGCCGACGCGACCGAGCAAGAGGTCGCCAGGATACTGGAGACAGGCGATGCGATGACAGGAACCAGCAACGATCAGTCAGGTCAGGAAACAGCAGAGTTGAAGAACCGCAGGAACAGCAACACCAGAGACTAGGCCGGAACCAGGACTGGAACAACTCAGCAGGCAGGAAACACTGGAACAGAGCGAACAGGTACTCAGGAACACATGAGATCAGGAACTCAGGAACACTGGAACAGAGGCCCAGCTATCACTAGCATAGTGATAGCAGGAAGGTCAGAAACAACACGAAAGGACACCCAAAGGGTGCCCAATCCAGGTTTAAATAGGCAATGAAAGGCGGGCTATCTGCAGACAGCCAATAGCAGCCCCCTACTGGTGACAGACAAGGAACTGCAGCAATCATTGGCACCGTGATAGTACCCCCCCTTCAAAGACCCCCTCTGCTAGAATAGGGTCTAGGTTTCTGTGGGTAATTGGCATGAAAGGCCCTAGTTAGCCTAGGTGCATGAAGGTCCGTACTATCCACCCATGATCGATCCTCAGGACCATACCCTTTCCAATGTACCAGGTACTGTACCCCTCCTCTAAGCCTACGGGAATCAATAATGCTCTGAACCTCGTACTCCTCCTGGCCCTCGACCTCAACAGGTCCTGGCACCACAGGTGTGGTAGTATAGCGATTGCAAACCAGAGGCTTAAGAAGGGACACATGGAACACATTATGGATACGCATGGATGCAGGTAGGTCTAGTGCATAGGAGACAGGGTTAATTTTGCGAATAACTCTGTATGGACCAATAAACCGGGGAGCCAACTTATTAGACGGAACCTGCAGCTTGAGATTTCTGGAGGAAAGCCATACTCTATCCCCAACCTGAAAGGAAACCGCTGGAAGCCTTCTGCGATTAGCATGGCGCTGATGACTCTGAAATGACTGACCAAGTGCCCTCTGAACTTGTGCCCATGTGGAACGGAGTTGCTCGATATGCTCATCCAGAGCTGGAATCTGTTGCGTCTGAAATGAGTCTGGAAGCAAACAGGGCTGGAACCCATAATTAATCAGAAATGGAGAGCTCCCAGATGAAGAATTGACCGCACAGTTCCTGGCAAACTCTGCCCAAGGCAACAAGTCGGACCAATTATCATGATGGTCAGTAACGAAACAACGGAGAAATTGTTCCAAGCCCTGATTAGCTCGTTCAGCGGCTCCATTGGTCTGGGGATGGTAGGCAGAGGAGAAGGACAGCTGTATGCCCATCTGTTGGCAAAATGCCCTCCAAAATCTAGACACAAACTGGCTCCCCCTGTCAGACACCAGTACCCTAGGCACTCCATGCAACCGGAATACTTCTCTGGCGAACACCATTGCCAATTCCTTCGCTGAAGGAAGACCACGGAGGGGCTCGAAATGAGCCATTTTCGAAAACCTGTCCACCACCATGAATATAAAGGAGTACCCCTTGGACATAGGCAACTCTCCCATAAAATCAATGGAAACATGAGACCAGGGGCGTTCGGCATTAGGCACCGGTTGAAGCAAGCCCACAGGGAGATGTCTCGGGGTCTTATCGCGGGCACAGGTGGCACAGGCATTCATAAATTCGGCACAATCGTTTCTCATGGAGGGCCACCAAAATAACTGAGAAAGGGACCATAACAATTGGTCTCTACCAATATGTCCCGCAGCCTTAGAGGAATGGTAGGTTTCAAGCAGCCTAGTACGAAATGGTTCAGCGACAAAACATTTGCCCACTGGAGTTTCATGGGGAGCGGACCCCTGAGAGGCCAGGATCTCCTCCCCTAAAGGAGAAGTGATACTCGTGCGTATAGTAGCCAGTATTCTATCAGGTTGGATGATGGGTGCTGGTGCTTCCACTCTGTCACTGTCGGCCTCAAATTGTCTTGACAGTGCATCCGCCCTGATATTCTTTGACCCCGGTAAGTATGATACAATGAAATTAAATCAAGACAGGAACAGTGCCCACCTGGCCTGACGGGAGGACAATCTCTTGGCCTCCGAGAGATAAGTCAGATTTTTATGATCTGTTAGGATTAATACGGGAGTCTTAGTACCTTCAAGCAAACTCCTTAAGAGCGAGGATAATGGCCAATAATTCTTTGTCACCTATCTCATAGTGGCCTTGAGTGACAGTCAACTTCTTAGAGAAAAACCCACAAGGTCTGAGAGTACCACCTTTCTCGTGTCGTTGCAAAAGTACTGCCCCAACCCCAATATCTGAGGCATCAACCTCTAACATAAATGGAAGTAGAGGATTGGGGTGGGATAACACAGGAGCCGCAGCAAATGCCAGCTTCAAATTCTCAAAGGCATTCTAAGCAGATACCGGCCAACAAGAAGGATTAGCGCCCTTGTGCGTAAGATCGGACAAAGGTTTGACAATGGAAGAAAAGTTCTTAATAAACCTCCTATAATAATTAGCGAAACCCAGGAAACGCTGTATGGCTTTAAGCCCCTTGGGTTTTGGCCATTGTAAGACAGCTGACAACTTATCCTTGTCCATGGCAATGCCATCATAGCCAATTATGAACCCCAAGAATGGCACACTGGTTCTATGAAAGTCACATTTTTCCAGTTTACAGAATAATTTGTTCTCACGGAGTCGTAGCAATACTGCGGATACATCTTTGATGTGCTGTGCCATGTCTTGAGAGTAAATCAATATATCGTCCAGATAAACCACAACACATGTCTGTAACATATCTCTCAGAACATCGTTTATCAGTTCCTGGAAAACTGCGGGGGCATTACATAGCCCAAATGGCATTACTAGATACTCGTAGTGCCCAGCTCGAGTATTAAAGGCAGTTTTCCACTCATCACCTGCTCGAATGTGCACCAGATTGTAAGCGGCCCGTAGGTCCAATTTGGTAAAAATCGAAGCGCCCTTAAGCCTGTCAAAAAGCTCGGTGATGAGTGGTATTGGGTATGCGTTTTTTGCCATTAGTTTATTCAAGCCCCGGTAGTCAATGCATGGTCTTAATTCGCCATTTTTCTTTTTTACAAAAAAGAACCCAGCCCCAGCTGGAGAGGTAGATTTTCGTATGATCCCTCTAGCAAGGGCATCAGAAATGTAATCTTCCATAGCCTTATTTTCCTCACAAGATAATGGATAAGTGCGTCCTTTCGGAGGTACTGCCCCAGGCTGCAATTCGATGCAACAATCATAAGGTCTATGCTGAGGTAGCAAACTGGCCTCTCCTTTGCTAAAAACATCGCCAAACTGTTGGTACACATCTGGTATAGCCGAGGAGGTGCACAGGACCTTAACAGGCTGGATGACGCACTTGTCCATACAAAACTGGGACCAAGTAGCAATTTCACACTTTTTCCAATCAAATTGTGGGTTATGTAACTGTAACCACGGAAACCCCAATATTACCGCATGGTGCGGAGAATTAATCAGTTGAAACTGCTGCTCCTCTCTGTGAAGTGCCCCAATAGTCATAGACAGTGGCATAGTTTCAAACATAACCTGAGGCGGTTCTAAGGGTCTGCCATCAATCGCTTCAATAGTCAAGGGATTTTCTCTTTCAATGCGTGGAACTCCGTGCAATTCAGCAAAGGTATTATCCATAAAATACCCTGCTGCACCAGAGTCAACCAAGGCCAAAACCTCCACAGAGCGTTGTGCCCAAGATAATACCACCTGTATGGTGGGTTTCATTGTGCCCGACACTGGGGACGATTGTACACCACCTAGGGCCTGTCCCCCAAGGTACCCTAGGTGTGTGCGTTTCCCGGACGTACCGGACAGGAATGTAGCAAATGCCCTTTTTTACCGCAGTATAAACACAACCCTTGTCTTCTGCGATAAAGTCTCTCAGCCTTGGTTAGTCTAGTGAAGCCTATTTGCATAGGTTCACTTGTCTCCCGTACAGGTTCACTAGACTTCAATGCCAGGGGAGGGATGGGTGGGCAAAACATGCTACTAGGCTCATTATTCTTTGACCGTAACTTACGATCTCTGGCAATTGATCTCTCACGTATTCTGGAGTCAATTATCATAACATATTCAATGTAGTCATCTAGATCAATAGGTAGATCTTTAGCAGCGATTTCGTCCTTAATGTGGTCATTCAGGCCTTGAGAAAAAGCTGCCAATAATGCCTCGTTATTCCAACCTACCTCTGCTGCCAATGTGCGGAATTCGATGGCGTAGTCGCCTACTGTACGCCTGCCCTGATGTATCTCCATAAGGCGTTTGGCAGCAGAGGTGGTTCTACCAGGAGGCTCAAACACTCTTCGAAAGGATTGCACAAATTCTCTAAAGTTTTTAGTACAAGGTTTAGCATTCTCCCACGAGGGGTTAGCCCAAGCCAAAGCTCTGCCAGTGAGCAAAGTTATTGTAAACCCCACTTTACTACGATCATTGGGAAATGCATGTGCCGTCAATTCCATAAAGATCTCGAGTTGGTTGATGAACCCTCTGCAGAGACTAGGGTCACCATCGTATCTTAGCGGCAAGGGTGCAGAAGCCGTTAACCCTTTAACAGTGCCCCCTAAGGGTCTGGTATCACTCTCCGGTGTCTGACTTGGCGAGACCACCGGGCTAGAGCTAGATTTGTCAGCAAGTACCGTGCATTCAAGGATCGTTTGAATTGCAACTGCCAACTGATCCAAACGTTGCTCGTGCACATCCATCCTCCAATGGATATTCTGTGCATTACCTTCACCTTTGCTGTCTGAGGTCATGGCCCTTTCGTACTGTCACTGTCACGGTTTGTTATGACTCTCAGACACAAGTTTTAGGTAAAAATCAATTTTATTGAAATAATAAATTGATAACGTAGGATGGCTTGGAGCAAACCAGTGACCGCACACTGGTGTAACTAGTGTGTTTGTATAGCCGCAAGGCTTTGGAGCAAACCAGCGTCCGCACGCTGGGACCAACTCAGGATAGTATAGCCGTAGGCTTTGGAGCAAACCAGTGACCGCACACTGGTGTAACAAGTGTGTTCGTATAGCCGCAAGGCTTGGGAGCAAACCAGCGTCCGCACGCTGGGACCAACTCAGGAGAGTATAGCCGATAGGCTTTGGAGCAAACTAGTGACCGCACACTGGTGTAACAAACAAGTAGTATAGCCGCAAGGCTTTGGAGCAAACCAGCGTCCGCACGCTGGAACCAACACAGGACTGTATAGCCGATAGGCTTTGGAGCAAACCAGTGACCGCACACTGGTGTAACAAGTGTGTTCGTATAGCCGCAAGGCTTTGGAGCAAACCAGCGTCCGCACGCTGGGACCAACTCAGGATAGCATAGCCGATAGGCTTTGGAGCAAACCAGTGACCGCACACTGGTGTAACAAGCATGTTCGTATAGCCGCAAGGCTTTGGAGCAAACCAGTGTCCGCACGCTGGGACCAACTCAGGATAGTATAGCCGATAGGCTTAGGAGCAAACCAGTGACCGCACACTGGTGTAACTAACAATGTCTCCGACGCGACCGAGCAAGAGGTCGCCAGGATACTGGAGACAGGCGATGTGATGACAGGAACCAGCAACGATCAGTCAGGTCAGGAAACAGCAGAGTGGAAGAACCGCAGGAACAGCAACACCAGTGACTAGGCCGGAACCAGGACTGGAACAACTCAGCAGGCAGGAAACACTGGAACAGAGCGAACAGGTACTCAGGAACACATGAGATCAGGAACTCAGGAACACTGGAACAGAGGCCCAGCTATCACTAGCATAGTGATAGCAGGAAGGTCAGAAACAACACGAAAGGGCACCCAAAGGGTGGCCAATCCAGGTTTAAATAGGCAATGAAAGGCGGGCTATCTGCAGACAGCCAATAGCAGCCCCCTACTGGTGACAGACAAGGAACTGCAGCAATCATGGGCACCGTGATACAAGGCCATCTTAAGCATCAGAGACTCAAAGAAACAGATGATAGCAGCTCATGAGGAGGCCTCTGGAGAACTCCTAACACCAGGTTCAGGTCCCAGGGAGGTGTGGGATACCTGAAGGTAGGTTGTGCAAAAGTCTTACCATCAGAAAGAAAAGCAATTCACTTCTGAAAAAGAACAGAGAGGGCTGAGATCTGAACCTTATTAGAACTCATACTGGGACCCTAGTGGACACATCATCATGAAGAAAGTCCAGAATAGTAAGAAGACTTAAAGTCTTAGGGGGCATGTACTAATCTGCCCGCCATTCATAAAACAGAGACCAGATCCTATGGTAGGCCTTGGACAAAACAGGCTTTCTAGCCCGAACCATAGTTGTCATGACAGCATCATATAAATCTTTCTTCTTCAGGATATTGAATTCAAAAGCCATGGCATCAAAGACAAACTTTGCTCCTGACAGTGGGCCTTGAGTCAGGAGATCTCATTTGAGAGGAAGGTGAAATGGTTCTGCAGTGTACAGATTGAGAAGATAGGTGAACCAAACCCAACAAGGCCAAAAAGGCAGATCAAAATGACTTGAGCACTCCATCTTGATCTTTCTCTTCCTGGGAATAGGGAAAATGGTGGAAACACATAAGCCAGATAGAAGTTCCATGGAATGCACATCACATGCATCACAAATGCTAGAGGGAACTTCTTCTTGTCAGAGAGAGGTGCCTTGAGTTCCACTGATGGAAGACCACAGCTCTGGACAATCAGATTGAACACTTCCTGATTTACTTCCTAGTTTCTGGCTGACAACTTAGAAAGTCTGTGACTCCATTCTCCACTCCTGGAATGTGAACTGTTGAGGTGGCTGGTACATGAGCGTCTGTCCATTGAGGAAAATCCCAGATCTTCACCCAAGTGGTCTTGCTTCTGGTTACTCCTTGGTGATTTCCGTAGGGAACTACTGTTGCATTGTACGTCTGGAACCTCACTGGTGTTCCCGACAGAACATGAGACCAGCTGCAAAGCTCCAGCCAAATGGCCCATATCTCCAGAATGTTGATTGGAAGAAGACTCTCTTCTCCCGTCAAGCGGCCCTGTGGTTTTAGATGACCCAGGGTGGCAACTCATCCCCTCAGGCTGGAGTCCATGGTGACTACCACCCATTCTGGTATAACAAAGGAATGCCCCACCCTTAGATGAGGATAGTGAAGCCACCAGTGAAGGTCCACATTATCTCACTGAGACAGGGACATGGCATGAGATGGTACCAGGATTTCTTGAGACTGAGTACCCAACTGTGTCTTGAAACTGTGAGCAAAGCATGACCTATGGATGTGGGCTGCCAAAATAGCCATGTCCCATGCAAAGATCATTGGAACAGATGTCTGCTCTCAAAGGCAAAGTGTATAAAACACTGATGGTGATGCAGGGAGGCAAGATATTCTCCAAGACTGGCAGCAGTAACAGATGGCAGAGATTCCATTTTGAAGCCCAGAGATAGCACATACTGGTTGAGACACTTCAAGTCTAGAATAGGACAGCAGCCTCCATTCTTTTGGGGAACCACAGAAAGATTAGAGAAAAATCTGCTGAAGTGTTCCTGAGCTGGAAAGGGGACAAGCACCAGTTTTTCCAACAGGTAAGATTATGGGTGAAGATTACCAGGACTCAGCGAGTCATGTGGAGGTGTCCTAGTCATGCTTAGGTTTCTGAGCAGACCTCTTGTTCTGCCAAGTCTGTTTGGGCTTTGAAAATAAAGCTCAGGTACTTATAAATATATAGTGAACTAAAATAAAATAAGAATAGAATAAGGCTGACTGTAGAAAACAGAAGAGAAAGGCTGTAAACAGAGGTTTACCTACCATACATTATAGAAAGGGTAAAGAAACCAGTACTACTGAAGGCAGCTTTCTTTTCAGTGGGTGCCAAGTAAAACCATAGTAGTAAGGACCACAGCACTAAAAGGGTTAACTTACCAGTCTTCTGTCTTCAGACGCCCTTTACACTAATACAGAACCTCAGAGAAGTTCAGTAATGAGGCATAGACTTGTAATAAACCTCCACAGGGAAATGTTCTAGAAATACTCACGTGAACTGGCCAAGCTAACTCCAGAGAAGCCAGTTAATGACCCCACCTAATGGGGGATCACACAGCCCCAGTCTAAAAACAGTACCAGTTTATGCGTTTGCTAAGGCAGGTCACTTGAAACAGAGGTGTGGGTATAGAGCTGGAGGGAAAGAAAGGAGTCTCCGCCTCAAAGGCCCTGCCTTTTATTGAAGTGTCCTGCCTCCAGAGGAGGAAACTTGAACCCATGGTTCATATGTCTCACATTGGACTTAAGAAAAAAGTGTTTTAATATGGAGCGAAATAATTTCATGTATATATACCGTATTATATGTCAGGAAAGACAGTTTAACCTGCTCTTACATAAAATTGGTTAAAAACTTGTTTATTTGATTAAATGCTTGGATGCTTGGGAGGTCTCCATTGCATTATGAAGCAAAGGACTGGAGACCTTCCTAACATCCAAGGAGATAAGTAAAACTTTTTTGTTTTAACTTTCCCTTAATTATCATAATTTCAGTAAACATATTGAGAGGTTATTACCAAGAAAAACTGGAATAATCCAGGAACAGACAAACTATACTATAGTGGATATATATAAAAAAGACTCCAAATCTCCATTGATTTAAATCTGGCTTTTCATCCCATTAATGTTGGAGAGGTTTCCAGTGTAGTGCTGACATTCAGGGGGTTACAAGTACATTTAAATACCCTGTGGTGCAGATAGTTCTTCCCAGAACCTATCCAGTTCTGCTTCATACAGAATCATAAATAAGGACATTTTCAACCAAATGGATCGTTTGAGCCTTATGTCTACAGGCAAACCAGATTTATCCTGGGGCAAACCAACTACACTGTAGGGGCAAATAAACATTCCCATAGATTTAAATGGGTTCTTTTTACTCCTGGAATGTTAAAGAGGACTGTGGAAAACATTCAGTGGGTTTAAAAGGAGAGTAATGTTTCACAATATTAGCAGCTCCAATTAATCTTCATATTATTTGAGCCATGGAGAGTATTATTTCAGTACTGTCAGATTTGTAGTTCTAGAGTAACTGAATGATAAAGCATCCCACTCCCACCCCTTTTACTTAGTGTAAGCCACCTCCCCTCAGATGTGGAATCTGGTCCCTTGACTGGACAGATCACAGCAAGGGACAATCTTCTTACTGTGAGCATAAGGAAAACCCTGCCCCTATTGAAAGGTTTTTCAGGTTTCTCCTTATGCTCACTGAAGATTATCCCTCTCTACAATCCATTCAGACAGTCTTGCTGCTCTGAGGTGCGCAGTGTTAAATTAGTAAAAGGGGAGGGGGGGATACTTTATCATTCAATTACTCTTGAGCTTCAACTCTGACAGTATTGAAATAACAATCTATATGGCCGTAATACTATGAAGATTAATTGGAGCTGCTTTTATTATGAAACATGACTATCCCTTTAAAACCTCATTTAAACAAGTGGGAACTTTTAGAATGATTATTAGTCTCCTATAGTACAGTTGGTTTTCTCCAGAATAGGCCCAGTTTACATTTATACTTAAATCCCATTAATACTGTTCCTCCAAAACTGTTAGTCTTATTAACCGCAAAGAGCTGGAACTTGATTGACATATTCATTTGATTAAAGTCAGCAAGAGAATGTATTGTGCTCTGCTTTGCTGATGGATAACTGAATTATATGACCCTGCTTTCAATAACAAGCCTCAAATCTGTCAGCTTTTGTTGTCTGAAAGAAAGTTTAAAGAGCTAAACTGAAAAGGACATAATAATATATCGCAATGAAATGTTTGTGTGTCAACCATCAAAATCACATCATCTGCTGAAATATTTATAATGTGCATTAATTTGATACTAAAGAAGCAAAACAGGTGTTTTTTTTATTTTAAAGGGATAGTAATGTTTCAAAATAAAAGCAGCACCAATTAATCTTAATAGTATTTGAGCCATAGAGAGTGTTATTTCAATACTGTCAGAGTTGTAGTTTAAGATTAATTGAATTATAAAGTTTCCCCCTCCTACCCCTTTTACCTAAGGAAAACCACCTCACTTCAGATGTGGAATCTGGTCTTAAGACCACACAGCTCATAGCAAGGGATCATTTTTTTACTGTAAGAACAATGAAAACCCTGCCCCCCTTGACAAGTTTTTCAGGTTTTTCCCTCATGCTAACTGAAGATTAACTACAACTCGGTATTTCCACTGCTTAAAGGTGTTTTATTCCAAAGTTATTATAGCTCAAACTTTAATTTTTAAGTGCAGTATCACAGTAGCCTGAAATTGTACAGTGGCGATGTTTCTACATCATGTTATATAGATTTATGGTCAACTGACCAGAGCTGACCATAGGATGGTATAGCAACAGCACCACTATACAATTTCAAGTCACTGAGATATGGCACCCAAAAGTTTGAGCTGTAATAAAAATACCTTTTCAGCAGAGGGAGTACCTATGTTTTACTCAGGGGATAAACACTAATATATATATATATATATATATATATATATATATATATATATATATATATATATATATATTACATATTAAGTAATACTATCCCTTTAACTACCAATATGCTAGTGTTATCAGATTTCTTTGAGGGGGACAGAGTTAACTGAATCCCTGTCTATGAATCTAGGACATTGGACATAAAGGATGAGTTGCATGTATAAGGGTTAAAATTGACACTCATATGCTACTAACTACATTTTGACTGATGTCATTCCTGCACATGGAAGTCCTTTTACAGTTGGATGCACTGCAGAATGTTTTTGTGTAGACTAGGGACATCCAGACTAAGTCCCTGGTATCATTTATTGTCATTGGATAGTTAGTCCTAGCCTTCCTTCTATTTCAGTTAAATGTGGCTTGTGGTAAAACATAATGGGGTAAATGTATGACTAAACAACGTTCACCAAAAATCCTCCCCTTAATACCAATTCTACCAAGTAGAGGGTAATTGGGCAGTCTCTGGGCATTTCCACCATAGAATGCTTAACAGAATGTAAAAGAAGTTGCAGACAAAATCATGTGATTTAAAGTGTTAGTAATGTCCAACAAAAATGTTTTTGCATATAGAAGAGCTTAAAAAGCTGAGCTATATGCAAAAAAAAGTTTGCTGTCTCCTGCTGACAGCTTTACGATTCGTGTCAGTCCGCACTTCTCAAGCGCCTCCGTGTCGACCAACACGAGACAGCGAACTTTAAACATCTGTATCTCTTAAACCATAGCAGTTTGAGAGATACGTTTTTTTGCATATAGCTCAGCTTTTTAAGCTCTTCTATATGCAAAATACTTTTTGTTGGACATTACTAACACTTTGACACAATTTCACTGTAATGCTAAGGGGCTGGTGTATGGGACTTTCTGGCATTTGAGTCCAAATGCTGGAGAAGATTGTATGCACTACAGCGATCATACACTGTAGTACATGCCCTGAAGTGCAAACACTGACGTTAGAGACTAACTGGCATTAGCGGCTGCTCTGTCAAATTCATACATTCACCCCAATATTAGGCAGAAAAGTAATGCTGAACATATTAGACTCGTTATTAGAATATTAGAATAGTTCATATAGGTTCAAATGTCATGTAATTACACATGGCCTTCTGACCTGAGGACCAAGAAGAAGGTTCAGTTTGGACAAGGGACTTCCTGATTCAGAAGTCTTCTCTGCAACTTGACATAGAGATTACAAACCATCCAAGCATTAAAACTTCATTATGTTCATGATAAAAATGCATCTACACAGGGAGCCTGATGAAGCGAAAGACTAGGGAGTTGAATATACATTTTTTATTTATTGGATCTCTGTACAAATAAACTCTTTATATAAAGCTGTCCCATTGCCTGTTTGGATACCAGATGTCTGATCTCTGGAATTTTTAATCTAAGGCATATATATATTGCCTGATCCTGGTGAGTGTGGTATCGCCTGTGTGCAGGTGGTCTGAGTGTTTAGACATTATTACCCTTAGATGTGGAAAGCAACACATGAAATCTATACAAACATCACCTACTTGATTGAATTACCCCTCAAATTGGCTAATTATAAGATCTGGGCTATCAAAACACAGTTTTTCTGTGAATACAAGCACAATAGATAGGAGCCTTGACACTATAGATGCTAATCTCAGTAGGTTTTTGCGCTCTTCTATTTTCTCTGTATTGGATTGTTTTTGTGGAAGTGCTACTGTGGACACTTAGGAAGTGGCAGCCCTGAGGCTCCTATACATCAACAGACTTGGTATCTTATTGAAATATTGCTCTCTATTGAGCGACCATAAAAATGCAGAGTTAAAAATGTTGCATGAATCTTAAAGGCGATATCAGAATGGCGGGCAAATCAACACTCTAATGAGATGTAATACTCTGTATATCATACACACCACAAATAACTGTCAGTGTAATTAACTAACTATTTTGCTGATATGCACTATGCTACTTGATTTGGCAGTGAGAGGGTTAATAAGGAACCTTGAGGTTTGCCTCATGGAGAAGGCAGTGTGTGGGGTTGTGGAAGAGTATGGAGAACTTCACTGAACACTACAGTCACAACACCATTGTCAACCTTTAAGCATGTGAGATAAGAATGTTGCTCTGTTAATTTGCCCAACATTCTGATATTGCCTTTAAGATTCATGCAGCATTTTTAACTCAACATTTTTAAGGTCGTCCAATAGAGGGTGATCATTCATTAGTAAACCAATAGACATTCGGTGCTCGAAGTGACTGTTCCTTTTTTGGATTGTTTGTTTCACTTTATACAGTATCTTTTGGAAATAGAGGGTATTGTTTTTTCTTTTTCTTTATACATTTATGATGTCCAGTTTGCCTGCAAAGTGAATAGGGGAGTGACTGGAGTGGAGAAGCCCCAGTGATATACCTGCACATATAGCTACACCTTACATCTACATACTGTTAGTGTTTTTAGAGCAAAGATGTGTTACTTTATATAGCAAATATGTTGGGTTAATCATAGGCCCAAATGTAATTAAAAAAGGCTCAGGAACCAGATACATATAGAGCCCACACATATTTCCAATTACAGTAGAATTTGAGGCTCAGTCATGTGTCGTACCTCACTATGTGCATTTGCATAGGAATCAGCTGCACATGGTAAGAACGGAAGTTAATGGCAGGTGTATTAGATAAAAGCTGATAAAGGACTTGGCTACTGACAAGAGCAGAAGTGAATTAGAGAGATCACGTTTCACATAGTACACACTTATTTAGGGGAAAAAAGACAAAACACTTGAAGCTGTGTTACAGTTCCCACTCTTGTTAACAAAAGCATGAGGTGAGTGTTTATAGTTTGTAAGACCATGCTTTGTTGAAGATATAATACATAACATAAGAGTGTAGAGAATGAAACCAAATCACTGCAGTAGGAGGGAAGAGTAGAAGGGAAATTAAAGTTCTCTGAACTATAACTATACATTTCCATGCTTTTTTATGGTTGAGGGAGAACTGTGACATAGGATTTAATAACAATTTGTTATTGTTTAATATCCATACATTTTGGATCCAAGCATCCTTTGCAAGCATAACAAACAAAGCTTTTTAATTTAATATGTTTTGTTAAATCAAGAGTGATTCTTCCCTAATCAACTTTGATTTATGTGCATGATCAACAATATTTTCATTGATATTACTGTGTTTGTTCAACCAACCATGTTCCACCCGTACAACCTACCGTACTTTTTATTCAAATTTTGTGATACTGAGCAACTTCCCATGGAAAGTCCCCAACATATTTCTTCTCCTCTGATTGGTTTACTTTCTTTTATTTATTTATTTTATTTCTTTATGTGGTTCACATTTTAGTTGTGGATCGAACAAGTGTACTATACACTCTTTAACATGATCTTGAGAAACATCCACGTATGCACATGTGCTTAACCCTTTGAGTGCCAGAGAGGAATCCAACACATTGCGTTGCAATATGTTGAAAAGCTGCCTGACACTCAAAGGGTTAACAGTAAATTTGCAGCTAAATATTTCAAGAATGGAAACATCAATTTGTAAGTAGTATGTGAAAGTAAGTAGCATGATATAAGGTTTATCACCAAATTTAATTTGGTGATAAACCTTATATCATGCTACTTACTTTCACAATGATGGTTCAGTAAATTTAGCAGTAGCTCTGGAAAACATTTTATGATGGCAAAAGAAGTTATAATGGGGAAAATACACATGTTGGCTGACGGTCATATTTTTGTTTCTAATATGCAGGGCTTGTGAAGACTAGCACTGATACCTGGATTCATGTTTTTTTCCTTTCTCAATTATTTCCACACAATGAGAAACTAAAACTCCAGTATGCATGGTATTCTCTCTGATTACACAACTAAACTTCTGCTAGTCAGAAAAACAAATGTGTCAGGAAACTCAACTGCTAACATGAATTTCCTAAGAAATGAAAACAATAGGAGCACCATTTTGCAAAAGTCAAAAAGTTAATTTTAATGTCAAATCCATCATTATATATGATGGTGCAGCAAATTGCACGTAGAATCTTCTACTAGTAACATAACAACTAGAAAGTTGCCATTAATGATCCAGCATATCATCCTTTTGGTTAAAAAGGAATTTGTCAGAGTTTATTACATTTTCTTTGCTTTAGAGACTTAGTATATTGTATGTGAAAGCTGAAGCAGGCCTTACCACAATAAGGTTCAAAATAAAACATTGGAGTAAAAGTACAAAACCGATTCCATGCTAAATCAAGCACATGAATCAATTCTGAGTCTCTACTCCTGCATAGTAAATACTGTACATATGCAACTGGTTATAGATATGAGGGGTCAATGAGGGTCAATGTACTAAGCTATGTGATCTTCAGCTCCATAAGGAGACCAAAGGGTGGTTATTTTTGGGTGGTTCTTTCCTTTATAGCATCCTTAGGTCAGTGTACTAAGTATGCCATAGAGGCAATCTTCTATGACATATCCAGGGCATGCTATGAGGGTGTCTTGCAGGGCTTTCTAGCATTAAAGTCCAGTGCTGGTGGAGTGTATTTACCAATATGTATTACATTGATTATACAATCTAGTGTATACCCATAGGTGCAGCCTCTGACATTATAGGTGCCAAGGTGGCTGCAGTGATGAATTTGGACATTCACTCCATTGTTCCCCACACCAACTCTAGTCTTAAAGGGATAGTAATGTTTCACAAAAACAGCAGCTCCAATTAATCTTCATAGTATTTGGGCCATGGAAAGTGTTATATCAATACTGTCAGAGTTGTGGTTCAAGAGTAATTGAAGGATAAAGTTTCCCCCTCCCACCCGTTTTACTAGTATAAGCCATCTCTTCTCAGATGTGGAATCTGGTTGTAAGACCAGACAGATAACAGCAGGGAACAATCTTCTTCCTATGAGAACAATGAAAGCCCTGCCCCCCTTGACAAGTTTTTAAGGTTTTTCCCTTATCTTAATTGAAGATTGTCCCTCTCTGCAATCTACCTGGGCACCTCCCTTCTGCTCTGGCTGAGCTGTGTTACATCAGTAAAAGTGGCGGGAGGGGGATACTTTGTCATTGAATTACTCTTGCACTACAACTCTGACAGAATTGAAATAACACTTTCCAAGGTCCAAATACTATGATGATTATTTAGAGCTGCTTTTATTATGAAACATTACCATCCCTTTAAGAAGCAAGCTGAGCTTCTCCATCAGATGGACCCAGCCTTTGTTTGTAGTTACCCCCTCATATCTACAACAGAAATTAAAGTTCCAGATGTACACTATTTACTACAGAACAGTAAAACAAGTACAATGAGATACAAACATTTTCCTGATTATCTTGGAGCTGGAAGAGACCCACACTGCAGGTGGGGGTTCTTGATACTATGTACAAAGCAGCAGCACCTCAAAAAGACAAATACTTAGTGCTGTTTAAGAACTTACCTTATAATTGTGATGTTCAAAAAAGCCCAAAAGATGAATACTTTTATTTGTAAATATTTGCATCTGTACAGTGGTATAGTTAGGCCTACACTCACCAGGCATTCACCCAGTGCAGTAGGGTTATGGGGGCAGCAAATGTTACTGTTTTAATAATAAAATGTTTGCTTTGCCTCTGCAGATGCTCACTGTCCTCAACTACCCTAAGCAAAGTCCCACACTGACTGGTTTTCATTGAGTGGTTGCAACACCATGATGTTGCCTTACAGTGTAGGTCACAATCACATGTAGTAAAAATGCAAATTATCATTTGGATCATATATATCATCATCATCATCGTCGTCAGCCATTATTGATCCACTGCAGGATAAATGTCTCCTCAGCAAGCCTCCAACAACATTTGTCCTGTGCCTTTTGTTGCCAGTGTATACCAGCAAATCTGGCAATTTCATCTACCCATCTTGTCTTTGGTCTTCTTCTTGGGTATTTAGTATTCAGTGGAATCCATTCCAAAATTCTCTTGGTCCATCTACCATCAAGACTTTTTTCTATGTAGCCTGCCCATTTCCATTTAAGGTGCTTAATTATTTCAATGATGTCACAAAACTTTGCTGACAAATCCATGTACACGTTTTTCTGTCTCTTTTTGTTATTTTTGGAATTTGCCTCTCCATACTTCTCTGTGTAACCTTAAAGTGATAGTAATGTTTCAAAATAAAAGCAGTTCCAATTATTCTTCATAGTATTTGGGTCATGAAAAGTGTTAATTCAATACTGTGAGAGTTGTAGTTTAAGAGTAATCAAATGATAAAGTATCCCCCTCCCACCTTATACCTAGTGTAAGCAACCTCCCCTCAGATGTTGAATCTGATCTTAAGACCAGACAGCTCGCAGCAAGGGACAATCTTCTTACTATGAGAACAATGAAAACCCTGCCCCTCTTGACAGGTTTTTCAGGTTTTTCCATTATGCTAATTGAAGATTGTCCCTCTCTGCAAGCCATCTGGACTCCCCCTTTCTGTTCTGAGGTTAGCAGTGTTACATCAGTAAAAGGGGAGGGAGGGGGATACTTTATCATTCAATTACCCTTGAACTACAACTCTCTGAGTATTGAAATAACAATCTCCATGGCCCAAATACTATGAAGATTAATTGGATCTGCTTTTATTTTGAAAAGTTACTATCCCTTTAAGTTTTTGTATTTCTTTGGCATTCAATGTCCATGTTTCACAGCCACACATCAGGATTGGGAGGACACATTGGTTGAAAACCTTTTGCTTGAGCGGTAAATCTGTCCAAATGCTTCCCACCCCAGTTTTATTCATCGCTCAAGTTCCATCATGGAGTTTTCATTTGTTGACATTTCCTGTCCAAGGTAAACATACGTGTCCACTTCTTCTAGTTCTAGTCCATCTACTGTGATTTTCCTTGGTATGGCAATTTTGTTAAACATGATATTCATCTTTAGAACAACATTTTTACTTTTCTGTTGTAGCTCTTCAATGCGTTCTTGCAGTTCTTCAGGATTACTGACAAAGAATCCTATATAATAATACCCTAGGCTGTTTGACAGAAGCCGTCATGCGCAGTAGAGACTGCCCAAATGCACAGAATGCTGGGAGCACAGGATGCTGGGAGGTGTAGGAATGCTGGGAGCACGGAATTCTGGGAGCACAGAATGCTGGGAGCATGGAATGCTGGGAGCACAGAATGCTGGGAGTTCTTTGCTACTCTTAAACCTAAATCTATCCCTAAGCCTTACCCTAACACTACCTTAAGAGCTGCCCCAGCAGCTGCCCCAACAAATGCCCCAAGAGTTGCCCTAAGAAATGCCCCGAGAGCTACCCTAAAAAATGCCCCAAGACATGTCCCAAGACCTGCCACTCCTGCTGATACTAATGAATGGGTATCACCAGCCAATTTATGCCCACAAATTCCTGAATTCACAGGCAACCCAGGAATTCAAGTGGATGTGGCAGAATTTACCCACGTCAAGTTTTGTCACAGCAAGGGAATACGGACAGATACTACCACTTACTGTCCTGATTGCCCTTATAAATCTGGCCTCTGCATTGGTGACTCCTTCAAGCAATATCATGTAGGCACAATGCAGTAGTGCTGTAAAGGTTATTTTATTATTTGGCCACTTTTCTACCCTGAAATATATATTTTTTTTCTTTCAAAATACATCCCACCTTAGAGCTAACACTATTAAAATATAATGTGAAGCAATGGACCCAAAGTTTTTTCCATGTCTGAAAATGGAAACGCACATGTTCCAGCTGGGCCCAGTAGATCCCCCAAACCCTGACAAACTTATGCATATGAGGCATTGCTATACTCAGAAGAAGGAGCTGAACACTAATCAGTGTAGTTTATAAAATCTTCACCTATCCTGTGCTTGTAAATTCACATCAACCTTGATATCTAAGTGTGAAAACCACTGAATTTTTTACTTACTTCAAGTTTTTCACAAGATTGTGGTAAAATGTCTGTGTAAAAAAAGTTTGAAAGCACTCCTAAAATGAAAGCCTGGGGTGTCTACTCTACAGAAATATACACTTTTAAGGATTAATTTTAAATTGGAGCACTGTTTCACAGCCCCAAATGAGACATGGCACCAATTAAGCAAGATGTGAAAATTCAATTATTTGTTCAAAATTGGGTCCCATAGCTACCCAGACCATGAGAAAGCTATGCATATGGGGCACTGCCGTACTCAGAAGAAGGAGCCAAACACTAATCAATGCAGTTTATAAAATCTTCACCTATCCTGTGCTTGAAATTCACACAAACATTGAAATATAAGTGTGAAAAACGCGGAAAGTTTTACTTACGTCAAGTTTTACGAGGGACAGGTGGTAAAATGGCTGTGTAAAAAATTTGAAAACACACTTAAAATGAAAGCCTGGGGTGTCTACTTTCCAAAAATATGCACTTTTGTAGGGAATTTTAAAGTGGAGCACTGTTACACAACCCTAAATGAGACATGGCACCAGTGATACAAGCTGTGAAAATTCAAAGTGTAAAATTGGAAATGCGCATGTTCCAATTTGGGCCCCGTAGCTCCCCCAAACCATGAGAAAGCTATGCATATGGGGTATTGCCGTACTCAGAAGAAGGAGATAAATACTAAACAATACATTTTTTAAACTCTTCAGCTATCAGGTGCTTGAAATTCACATCAACATTGAAATCTAAATGTGAAAAACGAGGAATTTTTTACTTAAGTTTACAAGAGATTGGTGGTAAAATAGCTGTGTAAAAAATTTGAAAACGCCCCTAAAATGAAAGCCTTGGGTATCTACATTCCAAAAATTTACACTTTTGTAGGGAAATTTTAAAGTGGAGCACTGGTACACAGCCCCAAATGAGACATGGCAAAATTCAAAGTGTTAAACTAGAAACGCACATGTTTCAATTTGGGCCCCGTAGATTCCCCAAACCCTGAGAAACCTATGCATATGAGGTACTGCCGTACTCAGAAGAAGGAGCTGAACACTTAACAACGCATTTTTTAAAATATACAGCTATCCCGTGCTTGATATCAACAGCAATATTGAAATGTAAGTGTTGAAACTTCAAAAAACTAAATATTAGCACAATTTTGGAACATATTTCTGGAAAAATAGCTGCATAAAAAGCTCAAAAATTCTACTGATTATTTACCCTGCGTTGTCTACTTTTCATAAACATATGCCTTTTTGGGACATTTTTGGGTTCTGGCACCCTCAACTAAACTATGATAATCACATGGCAAATGTTGAGAAATTACAGTTTGGAAATAATGGTGTCCATCTTGTAATATTTACCTTGTAAATGTGAGAAAGGGATTGAAATACTAGGCATATGGGGTATTCACATATTCAGGAGAAGCAAATGAATATATTTAGGGGTATTTGTTTTTGTAATGAACTTATAGTATACTGATCCTGACAGGAAAATATAAGTAAAATGTTTTTTTTTGTATTTTTTCCTATTTTTTTCTACTTTTATGAAATTAAACAATGAGGTATTTATATAATTGTGCTATCAAAAGATAGCCCTACTTGTGCTTAAAAAAAGCAGTATATAATTTGTGTGGGTGTACAAAAGGAATTAAAGAGAAAATATGGTTGAACAAAGTCAAAATTGCTCCGGTCTTCAAGTGAAATCAACCTCACATTTTCCTGGTCCTTAAGGGGTTAAAGACAGGGCTATAGTCATCCAGTGGCAGCAGTAGATGCATAACATTTTGTTTTGTTCACTATTATGGTGGTCTCCATCCACCACTGATATGGTTACCAGAATGAAATGAGAGAGCAGAATTTACCAACTTACCATCTACACATTTTAGGTGAATTCTTGCTAATTCATTTGTCCTATGTTTTTTCAGGCAATATTTTCTTTTGAGTCTATTTCCTCTCCCATCAACAGAGGGGAGAAAGCTAACCCATTTGTGAACAATGCTGTAGACCATGGCAGGGAATAAAATTACTGTAAGAATGAAACAATTTTCCCTCATTTCAGCATATCCGTACTTGCTATTTTCTCCTTGTTTTTTTTTCCACAGCCTCAAAAATAAGATTGCAAAAGTCTTTCTGTCTCTGCATTTCCTAAATGGTAAGGTCATTGGGTGTTGGTATTTAGCGGATAAAAAAGGAAATTACTTAATTAGCTTTCAGGAGATGCAGTGGAGAAACACTTAACCCTTTGATTGCCACAGGGGTATGCAACGCATTGCAGAGCAATGTGTTGCATATCCCTCTGGCACTCAAAGGGTTAACCCTTTGTGCCAGAGGGGTATACAATGCATTACTTCACAGTGCATTGTGCACCCCTCTGGTACTCAAAGGGTTTTAAAGTGATAGTAATGTTTCACAAAAAATCAGCTCCAATTAATCTTCAGAGTATTTGGGCCATGGAGAGTGTTATTTCAATACTGTCAGAGTTGTAGTTCAAGAGTAATTGAATGAGAAAGTATCCCCCTCCCTCCCCTTTTACCTAGAGTAAGTCACCTCCCCTCAGATGTGGAATCTGGTCACAGACAGCTCACAGCAAGGGACAATCTTCTTATTGTGAGCATAAGGAAAACCCTTCCCCCCTGGCAGGTTTTTCAGGTTTTTCCTTATGCTCACTGAAGATTGACCCTCTCTGCGATCCATCCAGACAGTCTTGCTGCTCTGAGGTGAGCAGTGTTACATCAGTAAAAGGGGCAGGAGGGGGATACTTTATCATTCAAATACTCGGACAGTATTTAAATAACACTTTCCATGGCACAAATACTATGAAGATTAATTGTAGCTGCTTTTATTTTGAAACATTGCAATGCCTTTAACCCCTTAACGACCCTTGATGGTCATAGTACGTCAAGGGTCGATTTGACTTAACGACCGATGACATACTATGACCGTCATCGAATTCCGGGCTCCCCCCACGGCTGCACGCTGTTCGGGGAGTCCGGAAAGCAACGGAGCAATAAAAAAAATTGCTCCGTGGTCGTTCAGTCGGGTTGCGGCGCGGATTCCCCGGTCCTTAAGGGGTTAAGGAAAGTGTTCACCCTAAACTAAGTCTGCTCATTACAAGACAGAGACAGTGAGTTTAATATACTAATAAGGACTGGAGAGATTCCGGGACAAGCCAAGAGCACCATTGGCAACAAATACAAATTATTTTGTTTTAAATAGTGCTTTCAACCCACTGAATGCTAGAAAAGTCTCCAACACATAGCAAAGCAATGCATTTAAGATATATATAGCATTCCAGTGGTTAAAAGCCCCATTTACCAAAAACTAATACTCAAAGGGTTACAGAACAATTTTGCTCTTTCAGCATACATGCCTTCAGGGAATATGATAAAGAGATACACATCCATTTAACACCCCTGAGGCTCATTAACATTGCTGAGAAACCACTTGTCACCATCAATATTCTTTGAATGCAATATTGTCTATATAACACTCAATAAGCTAAAATGTAGTATTGCTCAAAATCCAGATAACTTGAGTTTTGATAGTTGTCCCTCATTTATCTACTCCTCCCTACAGTTTGATTTTTAATTAGGATATTTAGAGGGTTACAAAAGTTTTTGTGTGCAAAATTGTGGTAAAGCTCATCATCCAATGAAACATTTATTTCAATTATATGTGACTGATACTGTTTCTTAACCCCTTCAGTGCCAGAGGCTTGGGCCATTTCCTGTACCCTGCAGGCCAGACACTTTTTCAGCATTTTTGCTATCCTTCTGTTTATGCTTGATTTCCTCTGGGGATTTTTAGTTAAATATGGAAAACTATACATTGTTTTTTTCAGAACGAATTGAGCTTTCTTGTGGTACCTTACATGAAGAGAATTTTACATTGTGCAAAAAGTTATGATGTCATAATGACAAAAAAAAGTGAAAATCTACTCATTTTGCTAAAATCACATACTATGTATCAAAAACATTTACCTTGATTGAAAAATCTTCAATTATATGAAAAAGCCCCGAGTCCCCCGAGTAAAAAAATACCAAATTTGTATAGTTTTACCTACGTCCATGGCTAGCGTAGAGCCCTAATCACCAGCAGCGCAAAATGACATTTTTAACTTTATAAACTAAAATGCGCATTCTAGGGTCTTTTGGTAAAACTACCCTAAAACAGTGGAATAACTATATAAAACTATATATTTCTGAAAAGTAGACAACCTGCCACATCTAATGAGGGTAACTTGCCTTCTTGCCCCAAGCCTGTTGTGCCCAAATGCTTCCAGAAGCTGGCACTATAGTAAAAAAATGGCATTTTCTTACATTTCTGCCCCTTCAACTGTACTGAAATCTGTGAAAACCATGGAATTTCCAATTGTATTCATTAGCTAGTGCTCTTAGGAGAAAAATGACACCTCATTGGTATGAGTTCACCTACCTTAGGGGGCGATACAAGTACCAAACTACACCTATTGCAACCACTAATTTTTCTAACATTTTCTCAAACATTACTTGTCTGAACAAAAATGGTTATAACAACTAGAGAAGTGAAGAAAGGTACACAAACCATACCATTTTGGAAAGAAGACAACCTGCCGCATGTAATGAGGGGTGAATTACCTTCTTACCCCAAGCCTGTTGTGCCCAAATGCTTCCAGAAGGTGGAACTATAGGAAAAAAATGGCACTTTCTTACATTTCTGCCCCTTCATCTGTACATAAATCTGTGAAAACCATGGAATTTCCAGCTGTATTCATTAGCTAGTGCTCGAGTTCACCTACCTTAGGGGGCGCTACAAGTACCAAACTACACCTATTGCAACCACTAATTTTTCTAACATTTTCTCAAACATTACTTGTCTGTACGAAAATGGTTATAACAACTAGAGAAGTGAAGAAAGGTACACAAACCATGCCATTTTGGAAAGAAGACAACCTGCTGCATCTAATGAGGGGTGAATTGCCTTCATACCCCAAGCCTGTTATGCCCAAATGCTTCCAGAAGGTGGCACTATAGGAAAAAATGGCGTTTTCTTACATTTCTGCCCCTTCATCTGTACGTAAATCTGTGAAAACCATGGAATTTCCAATTGTATTCATTAGCTAGTGCTCTTAGGAGAAAAATGACACCTCATTGGTATGAGTTCACCTACCTTAGGGGGCGCTACAAGTACCAAACTACACCTATTCCAACCACTAATTTTTCTAACATTTTCTCAAACATTACTTGTCTGTACAACATGGTTGTAACAACTAGAGAAGTGATGAAAGGCTACACAAACCATACCATTTTTGAAAGAAGACAACCTACCGCATCTAATGAGGGGTGAATTGCCTTCTTACCCCAAGCCTGTTGTGCCCAAATGCTTCCAGAAGGTGGCACTATAGGAAAAAAATGGTATTTTCTTACATTTCTGCCCCTTCATCTGTATGGAAATCTGTGAAAACCGTGGAATTTCCAACTGTATTCATTAGCTAGTGCTCTTAGGAGAAAAATGACAGCCCATTGGAATGAATAGATATACCTTAGGGGTGCCAGAAGCACATAACTACACCTACCTGTTTGCTTCTTCGAAAATGGCTGCTTGTACTAAAATGTTCATAACTGTTAGAGTCATGAAGGAAAGGTATAAAAGGTATACCATTTTGGAAAATAGACATTCTCCCGCATCAAGTAAGGGGTCACTTGCCTTTCTACCCCCTGGGCTGAAGTGCACAAATATTTCCAAAAGGTGGCACTATGGGAATAAATACATATTTTTTTACATTTCCACCACTTCAAAGATACTAAAATCTTTGAAAACCATAACATGTCCTGCTGTATTCAGTACCTGCTACCAACATGAGAAAAATGGGAGCCCATTTGTGTGGGTTAACATACAATATGTGGGTGCTAGGAACACGTACATAAATCTGACACTTTTGTTTTTTAAATCATCTGCTTGCACTAAAATGGTTATAACCATAATAGATATGCAGGAAAGGAAGAAAACAATGCCATTTTGGAAAGAAAACAACCTGCCGTATCTAATGAGGGGTCACTTGCCTTCATACCCAAAGGCTGGTATGCACAAATGCTTCCAGGAGGTGGCGCTAATGAAAAAAAAGGCATTTTCTTACATTTCTGCCCCGTCAAATGTATGGAGCTCTGTGAAAACCATGGAATTTTCAACTGCATTCATTAGCTAGTGCTCTTAGGAGTCAAACGACACCCCATTGGTATGAGTTGAATTACCTTAGGGGGTGCTAGAAGTAGAAAACTATACCTACTACAAACTCTGATGTTTCTAACATTTTCTCAAACCTGACTTGCCTGTACGAAAATGGCTATAACACCTTCAGAAGTGAAGAAAAGGTAGATAAACTATACCATTTTGGAAAGAAGACAACATGCCGCATCTAATGAGGGGTCACTTGCCTTTTTACCCATAAGTTAGTTGGCACAACTATTACCAGAATGTGGTGCTACGGGAAAAAAAACAAACATTTTTTTTACACATCAGTCACTTCAACGATACTAAAATGGTTCAATGGCGTGGGATTTCCTAGGAGGACTTCTTGCCATCCTAAGAAAAATGGTACTCAACTGCTGTGGGTTGACATACCAATTTGGGTGACTGGAGCGTAGCTACCAGTGAAACAGGAATGGGAAAGCAAATAGTGTATGTGTGATTTTATGGCTAACAGATGAAAGAAGCTAGGGCATGACTACCAATGTAACAGTGTGGGAGGGTGAGGGATTAGGCAGTGTGTGTGGGTATGAACGTAGGAGCAAGGATGGTGGTGATGGTGGGGGGGGGGCAGTGTCTGATAGTGTATATGGGGATATGTGACTACCAGTGTGCACTGTATGTCCCCCTCATACAAAGTTTGATTCCCAGCCTGAATCTAGTGCATACTGGTACTTTTAGTCTACCAGTAGGCAATGGAAACAGACTGGGGGTCAGGCTGGGGAATGGGACTGCCAGTTGGCTGTGGAACCAGGCAGGGGGATACGGTACGTGGGGGGGGGATTGGAGGCATTTTTTGTGCATGCCACAGGGGTGCCCAATGCACTGCAAAGCAATGCGTTGGACCCCCTGTTGCACACAAAGAGTTTTTTTTTTAATTATTATTTTGTATTCATACCTCGTTGGGGAGACGGTATCAGGAACATTCCTGGTGTCCCCCATCAAGGTCTAAAAACAAAATAATGAGAAAAAAAAGTATGTGTGTGTGTCACAGGGGGTCCAACATATTGCAAAGCACTGCGTTGGACCCCCCTGTGGCACATGCATTTTTTGGGGCTTTTCCCCCAATATTTTTGTGTAGACCTAGTTGGGGGCATCAGAACCCATACAATGAGGTCTAAATAAAAAATAAAAGGGGAAAAAAAAAATAATCCTTTCAACACTGTAGTTGATAGTCAAAGAGTTGATCAATATCAGACCTAAAATCAGGGACCAAGGCTTGTGCTAAGAACCAAGGTATTTGGCAGAGCAACTTTTTATTGTATAATATATCCCTCCATGTTAGTAGTCTTACTGAAAAAATAAACAAGATTCATGCACATAACAGAAATGCCAAAGTTGCAGCTTTGCATAATGAAATAGACATAAAATCTTTTTATAAAGCAGATTGTGTCAACATTTACATCTGTATTGTTTATGCACGATTTACAAGCAAAGCTTAACACACCTCATATCAGTCTAACTTGTCTGCCAGGTGTTTGAAATCATGTTCAAAGCAAATTACTGCATCCATTTCAAAGGTCAATTACATTTGTGCTGCTGTGTTCCAGACAAAAATAAGCAGTCAAGTGACATCCTGGTTGCGTGCTTTGTGTCGAGATGTTTGTTCCTGCAATGCTTTTCAACCAGAAATATTCTCAGCCAGATTTTACTTATTTATAAGCTAGTTGCCAGCAACCTCCTACAATACAAGAAATTTGTTGGTATTACTATATGTCTCCCTAACAGCAAGTCACCCAGTCTTCAAGAAGGGATGGCCATAGACTGAACTTAGCTAAATTATTATAAGTAACTAAGAAACTAGATATCTATTAACCCTTTGACTACCAGAAGCAATGTGTTGGGCACCACTCTGGCACTGAAAGTGGTTAAATGGAGGATTATAATGTGGAGCTGTAGAAATACCAGACTAATTATTGGAGGAAAGCTCTGATAAGGGTTATTTTAAAGGACAGATTCAGTTGTAATCAAAATTATTAAACCCCCCATTGCAAATCAGGTTTATTGTCAAAATGTACAGACTTTCAGCTGTTTGCAATGAACAAATCAAACAAAAGCAATTGAAATAGCTCAACACAATGAATGCTTCAAGTGGCTTCCCCAAATTCAGCTGAAAATGCAACTTATAATGACTTCTCCAGTCTCAAAATTATTCAACCCCTTAATGGCAAGCATCTTTAGTACTTAGTAGAGGACCTGGAAATGTATCAGCACATCTAATTGTTACATTTTATTATATGATACACATGGATACATATCTAAGGATAGCATCTAACAAGCACCATCTTTAGCACTGTGACTCTTTGGAGGCTGTGACCTGGGAGTATGCAATTGTCACAGGCTAACTCAAAGTGGTCCAGAAGTGGAGTGGCTCACTCTTGAAGAATCTGAAGTACACAATGTACCAATTTTAGAAAACAAACTGCAGTCAAGAGGTCCATGATAAAGGCAGCCTGAGTTCAGTTCCAAGCAGAGCATCAGTGCAGTTGGAGTTCAAACACAACCCAGGAAATGAGGCCAAGGTCAATACCAGAAGTCAGTTAACTGAAGATGGGCCCCCAGAATCAAGCAAGGCTCAATAACCGGGCAAGCAACAAACAAACAGGCCAGATAAATTAGGAAAACTGATTAATCCTAACACAGAATCCAAGAGCATTCAACAGGCCGCAAAACAGAAAAAAGAGAGAAAGCAAGCTCAAACACATGTGGACACAATCAAAGATGTGAAAAAGAAACAGAAGCCCAACCATGCACAGACATGGGGAAGAAGGGACAGGACACATACATAGTTAGTTTAAGTGGGTGTCAAAACCAGAATGAAGAGCTAGTGTAGACAAATGGAGCAGAAGTATTATGAGCAGAGAGCATTAATATTCAGTATCAAGCTGGATTTGATACACAGAAGACAAGACATTGCAAAGTAAGGATCAAGCTGGATTTAGAACACAGTAGGAATAGATCTCAATAATCTGATAAACAAGAAGAGCGCTGGACTGACTTATAAATGAAGTCAAGGTGGAGCCAGAAGATGCTGTAAGTTGCTAGACTGCAGCATATCCATGAATGACCAGGATATCATTACAATGACAACTCTTGCTGTCCAGCAGAGCTGCTGCCTATTGTGCCTGCAGTCCCGTGTTTTAATTCTGACATAAAGACTTAAAGTATATGAAAATCTATGATGTGACAATGTGTATAATTTCATATTAAGAAAGAAAATCATGTTACGTTGTCTTCAACTGCAGCCACTTTTTGTAAACACAGTGTAAATTGTTGTTAATTTGATTTGTGGTATTTAACCTCACAGAACATGCAATATATCTTTTAACATTGCTATTCAATTGGCCAGTCAGACAGTCAGTGTTAAAGTTCTCATTTTATTTCAATACAATAAATATCATCATGGCACAGCACAAAACAGGATAAGATGGCCTTTCATGATAATGTCACTTAAATGAGCTGTAAACCCTTTGTTTTCAAAAATATGTTACAGGGCTTTCCCTGCTGAGCTGACCTTCCAGCCTTGTCCCATGGTAGCTACAGAACTACATATACTGACCACCAAGCCCAGAGCTGCTTTTAGGTAGCCAGAATAGGTAACACTAGCCAGCTGGTGGGGAATGATGGAAAATGCAGTTTGGCAGCAGCTGGAGAGCCTCACATTGCCCACGAATGATGACTCCAAGCTTTGTTCCATGTTGCCATAGAACTACATATACTAACCCCCCCAGCCTTGTACTACAGTAGCCACAGAACCACAAATACTGACCTCCAGCCTTGTCCAACTGTACTTCTAGCCATAGAACTACACATGTTCATGCTCTCTGACCTTGTTCCATGGTAGCCTTTGAACCACAAATACTGACCTCCAGCTTTGTCCCACTTAACTGGTATAGCAAGAATCCCTTTACTGAGTCTAACCCCTCCGAGGGAACTGGTAAAGTTCTTGTGGAAAACTCTACTTCACAGTACATGTACCTCATATATTAAGACAGCTCATAAATTCTCCCTGCTTCAGTTTTACAAAACTCCATTATATGTCTGTCATGTCTGCTTTGATGGACATGATTTCCAGGACTGAATGAAGATGTTATCTCTTGACCAATGCACAAGGCAAAAAATTCATAGGGTCTATTAGGGTATATGGTTTTAATAAGGTAAGTGGGGGCTATTATTAGGAGATTTTAGTTTTAATTTAATGAATTATGTTCATCCACTAAAAGGTATCACTAACTATAAATAGACCACTTACATGCCAGATTACTGCAATTCTAATGTACATACAGTATATGTAATGGCTAAAATGTATACTGTTTGTAATAGGATGACTCACATCAACTCCAAACTTTGAAACTTGTATCTTCTCTGAATAGGTCCATAATCAGTTTTATAACTTTTTTTTCCAGTTGCACAATGTAACGTGCACAAATAGTGTAGGAATGTTATTAATTTACTACATCTTGCCTAGCAATCAGATTACTAAACATGGAAACATATGTGGAGTAGAATGCATTATATGGAACACTTTACAGTTTAGTTCCACATGAGATATATATTCAGGAATTACATGTCCTTTTAGCTGTATAGCAAGGGAGAAAACCTTCTATGAATCAGATGACAGCTGTAACCCCTTGGATGCCAAGGTCCCCAATTCACTGCAAGTAATGTGTAAAATCCTCTCTACCATCCATGTTTCATTCACTACAATGAAATCCAAAGGTTGGTCTATTTCTAAATGTGTGCTTTTGCATTTGTTGATGTAGCAGGGTAACCCTTGGGTAAATGCTTGTGTACTGCCCCTTTAATGCTATTCATTGGAGTATCAGGTCCCAGTGTTGTGACTGGGAGAGTACCTAAGGGCTTGGTAGTAGTGTGACACACATGACACTAAAACAGTTGTTCTGTACAGGAAGTTCCATATTCTGATCCTTTGGGGCCTGCAAAGCAAAACAAGAGGCAAGTAAGGCAGATGGCTGAGAAGGACATTCTAGAAAACCCTGAGCTAAGCACCGCCTCTTTGAGAAAGAAGAGTTATTGCAATCTGACCTTAAGATATATCAGGAAGCGCAAAGATTGAATATAGTACCAAATACAATAAATCTCACAAAAAGTTCTTAAGTAGGGTATAATCAATCATCCAATGGTAGATCCTAATATCCACTACAAATAAGATCGATAGTGTCTTATATACTATTAGATCCCTATAAGGGATAAATAGTGATATTTATATAGTGGCTGTGGAAGCTGAGACGTGAAGAACAAGTGAAAGGAAACGGAGAGTTGGAAACCATCCTGGGGTTAAAACCAGGAATGCTGGTGTATACTGAGAGGCAGTGACAATCTCAGTCTAAGTGAGTACCCAATTTGGAGCACGTGGTGAAGGTGAAGGGAAAAGAATTTGGAGATACTACACTCAGAGGAGTTCTTTTGCGCTGTTTTTATTTGTTTCTTATTGCAATCTGACCCTACCTAGGTAGACCTAGTGGACTGCTTAAGATTATTTTAATAGTCTCTCTGGGAAAGGAGATAATGGCACTTATGATATTATGAACATATAACAACCCCTTCCACTAGGACACTAGTTATCTTGTTCTTTTGTTAAATAAAGGTGTTAGTTCTGCATGAAGACCCCTGGCACCCTAATTAGTTGGCATACATGCACTTCACACACTGTTACCAAGCAGGATCCTTGACTTCGAAAAAAGTCAGATGGATAGGAGGTATTCCTGAGGTAAGAAGTCAGTACCACTATATAGAGAGAGATTTCAGCTCATTCCTGGTCAAAGGTATGTTGCACTTATTATAGTTAGGAAGTATTATGTCACTAGCACAGTAGACACAGTTTTATGTTTTTTTTATCCAAGTTTATACTCCACTGTAAAAAGTCTTTAACCCAAGGTTAGCTAACACTGGTCCTCAAGAGCTCCAACTGTGCATGTTTACAGAATATACCTGAATTTACAGAGGCAGGTCACTAATTAGTCCAGCAGGGATATCCTGAAAACATGCACTGCTTGTAGCTTATGAGGAGCAGGACTGACTACCCCTGCTGTAGACCTAATGTCAAGCTAATGGAAGGAGAAATAAATTGATTACCCCCTTTCCAAATGCATTAACTTAGGGTTATAAATAAAAAGTAGCAATAGTACAGACTTTTTAACCCCCTGAACTGTAAAGCAATGCTTTGGAAATATCTCTACCATTCAAGGAGTTAAAAGCCTTATTGAGTGATTTGAGAATTTTTATTTCTCTCCTAGGGTGCAATTCCTTTGCGCTAAAATAGCTCTTCATTTCTTTTATACATAAAGCCTGCAGTGTTTTTTGACAGGAAATGACACATAAACTTTATATTTTATTTTCATGCTAATATGTAACATTGTTGACAACATTCCAACATAATTCCAGGGACAGTCTTCTGCAGGACAGTTACCATGTGTCCATAGATGTCCTTATTACAGTGACAAGCAAGCACATTTACCCCTAGGGTCATGGGGAATAGGAGTGAAGTAATTTTGACTTGAGTGCACAAGGGGGCTTCTCAATGAGCACTTCATGCCCAAATCTCTGCCAACAGGAGTTTGTGGGACTGGAGAGATATGGATGTCACATGGCAGAGCAACTTTGTGTGACTGGGGTGTAAAGAGGGACATGGATGGCATATGGCAAAGCAGGGACCTGGGATTAGGGAGTCCAAGAGCAGGGCCGGATTTACATCTGTAGGCACAGAAATCTGAAGCGCCCCCCCATTGGCCATCTCCACTGGACACCTCCACAATGCTCCTAATCTCCACACTGCCCACCATCATCTACATATTGCCCTCACATTGCCCCCATCATCTCCATATTGCCTTCACATTGTCCCCCCATCATCTCCATATTGCCCTCACATTGTCCCCCATCAGCTCCATATTGCTCCCATCATCTCCACATTGCCCCCATCAGTTCCATATTGCACCCATCATCTCCATATTGCCCTCACATTGCCCCCCATCAGCTCCATATTGCCCCATCATCTCCACATTGCCCCCATCAGCTCCATATTGCCCTCACATTGCCACCCCAACAGCTCCATATTGCTCCCATCAGCTCCAACTTGTCCCCCATCAGCTCCATATTGTCCTCACATTGCCCCCATCATCTCCATATTACCCTCACATTGCCGCCCCCCCCCAGTGTCCATTTCCTACCTCCTCCCTGGTGGTCCAGCGGCAGGAGAGGTCTGTGCCTCCTTCTGCTGTGCTGCTGGAGCTCCCACGTGGTCTTCTCTTCAGTAATGCAGGGTGCTGGGAGATGATGTCATGATGATGTCATTTCCCAGCGCTCTGCATTACTAAAGAGCCGACAAGGGAGCTCAGCAGCTAAAGGAGAAGAAGAAGGCACAGACCTCACCATGACGTTGCGGCTCCAGGCGGGGGAGGCAACAAAGGACGATCCCAATAACAGGCTCCCCTCTGTGGGGTGCGCCTGTAGGCAGATGCCTACTCTGCCTAATTACAAATCCGGCCCTGTCCAAGAGATGTACATTACGGATAGCCAAACATAGAAGTGCAGTGGTTTGGACATGAACACTCATTCCCAGTTCACCTCCCTTAACCAACAGTGACCGTCAAGATTTGTGCAGTGTTTTTGACAGGAGTGGTCAAGGCGTCCTGTCAAAATCATCACCAATAGCAGGGCCTATGAGTTTATATCCTGGCCTAGCCATTATAATTAGCACAGCAGTGCCGTAAGATACCTAAAACACAGCATGCTATTGAAAATTATTTAAGAACATAATAAATAAGCAGTATTAAATGGTTGGGGATGGCATATAATATCAATGATTTTAATAATATTAGCACATAGACTTCCAGTCTAATGATCTATTGACTTTGAGGTGGGCAACCTGAGACCCTGCAGGTTTATGGAACTACTTTAATTCCATCATGGGAAATTGTACCCCTCAACAGCTGGAGGGCATCATGTTTCCAACAGGAAGCCAAAACTTTGACACTGTTAACATGGCTTTCTGAAGCCTAAGAATTTAACCAAATTTGAATCTTACAAAAATACTTTAATAATCATCCTTTAATGTGAATTCTCAAACAAACCATGCATGTGGTTTTCACCCACAATTAAATAAACACTCATTGCTATTATGAAATATATACACACTGTAGAATTAAGAGTATGAGGATGCTTTGGCTATCCCTCTGTCTATTTGTCTATAGCTCTCTCTGTCGAAGTTTTACTTTCAATCAAATTGTTGCCAATTGTGCCACCAGGTGACCAGAGCACAACACTGCATTGCTTTAATACTGCCTGAAGGAGAGCTTTTGCCCTTAGACTGATAATTATCCATGGACAGCAATATCAAAAGTGTCATCTGTTAACAAACTTGGTATTTCATAAAAAAAAGTTTGAGTTTGATACTTCTGCAACAATAACACAATAGTTTTCCCCACTGAAGCATCACTTTGGGTGGCAGAGAAGAATGTTTCACACCCCTCTGGCACTGAAATGGTTAATGTAACTTATAAACAGTACTTGGAATTATATTATGAGAACAGCAACCGAAGATTATTATAAGTTGTATCAGTTATGTGGGGAAACAAATAAGTAACATTTAAGACAGGGGTCAGAAAAATTCTGCCCTCCAGTTGTTGTTGCACTGTAACATGAGCAGTTGAGTATAAAGATAGTTGCAGATCAACAACAGCTTTAGAGCTACATGTTCCTGCCCATGAGTTAGAATGTTAACTCCTCATTCCAGTTCCACGAGTTTTGTAAAGAAATATTCTCTGTTGAGCATGAAGAAGAGACACGTCAGCCAGTGCAAGTGACTGAGCATGAGCCTTAACCTTTTGACTTCCTGAAGGTTGTCAAAACATTGCAAAGCAATGAACTGATCACCTCTCTCATACTCAAAGGGTTAAAGCCTCTGCTAGGTGTTTCTAGTATTCCCTTCAAGATAGTAACACTTAATATTAAAAAAAAATCTATAATGCAGAGTTTATTCTGCTGAGCAAACTGAGGGTATTCACACTCCTGAGTGATGTTTTAGTCAAAATATCACTGTAGCTCAAACTTGCATTTCAAGTGCAGTTTTTCCATGGCCTGAAATGTTTTGGTGGTGCTGTTGCTACAGCAGTCTATGGACAGCTCTGATGAGTTGAACATAAAGCTCCGTAGCACTGCACTTTAGCATTTAGTCCCAGTATAAAAGCCTTTATTTGCTTGCAGTTGTCATACAGATCTTGGACATTTTGTGTTATTTTGTTCTGCATGATGATCGAGTAAGACATCTGATCATCAGTATCTATCTATCTATCTATCTATCTATCTATCTATCTATCTATCTATCTATCATGTAGTTCAGGTCATTTAGCAATGGAACACACAGGGTTTTGTTTTTTGCTATCGAAGGTTACATTTATTAATCAACGTTTCAGCCATATGAACAGCCTTTCTCAAGATTACATGAATGTGTGACCTGAACCCTTTTAAACCATGCTTACAAACATTGACAGAGTGGAAAGAGGTGACAAAACTTAATTGGCGCTTCAGTTAATTAGCTGATTGAACACCCGTGGTGATAGAATGTAACAAGCAATATCCTAATTACATTGAAACAGTTAAAATAACATAGTAATATTTTACGCTAAGCTATATTCCTATACATATAAAGAGACTGTGTGAATAAAACTATAATTGTAGCAGTACATATGACATATTAAAAACAATTTACCAGATCCGACTAGAAAGTCAAACAATGAGAGAGAGTAATATCAAATCAGATATATGAACAATCACCCCTGTACAAAAGATGTACCACTAAACATGTGCTAAAGAATGCAGAGTCAGACAAAAGATAAATGTGGATATAAAAAATATCGATATGTCACGTTGCGATATATAACATGGTAGCAATTTAGGCTCCCACATATCGCAAAGCACATAAACAGAGGTACTGTGTCTATACTACTGGTTGAACCCTGGGTCAAATAAGAGCAATGTTCAAATGATATGCTCTGATATCCATACTGTGTGGTACATATTGATGTAACAATGTAATATGTGTATACAGGGTGAGAACAGAGACACATATGATAGAGCTATAACACTGGATAAGGAATAGCCAATTAATCTCTATTATATGTGTCTCTGTTCACTTCTTATATACATATTATACTGTTACATCAATATGTACCACACAGTGTGGTTATAGGAGCATATCACTTGAACATTGCTCTTTTTTGACCCAGGGTTCGACCAGTAGTATAGACATAGCACCTCTGTTTATGTGCTTTGTGATTTGCGGGATCCTAAATTGCTACCATGTTATATATTGCTATGTGACATATCAATATTTTTTATATCCCTATTTATCTTTTGGCCAACTCTGCATTCTTTAGCACATGATTAGTGGTACATCTGTCGTACAGGGGTGATTGTTCATATATCTGATTTGACATAACTCTCTCATTGTTTGACTTTCTAGTCTGACCGGATACATTGTTTTTAATATGTAATACCGACTAGAGCCGCGCTAGTGTGCAGGATCAGGACAAAAAATCAGTCTAGCAGCCTAAGATTAGATGGCTGTGCTGTGCTAAAGAATGCAGAGTCAGACAAAAGATAAATGTGGATATAAAAAATATTGATATGTCACGTTGCGATATATAACATGGTAGCAATTTAGGCTCCCACATATCGCAAAGCACATAAACAGAGGTACTGTGTCTATACTACTGGTTGAACCCTGGGTCAAATAAGAGCAATGTTCAAATGATATGCTCTGATATCCATACTGTGTGGTACATATTGATGTAACAATGTAATATGTGTATACAGGGTGAGAACAGAGACACATATGATAGAGCTATATCACTGGATAAGGAATAGCCAATTAATCTCTATTATATGTGTCTCTGTTCACTTCTTATATACATATTATACTGTTACATCAATATGTACCACACAGTGTGGTTATAGGAGCATATCACTTGAACATTGCTCTTTTTTGACCCAGGGTTCGACCAGTAGTATAGACATAGCACCTCTGTTTATGTGCTTTGTGATTTGCGGGATCCTAAATTGCTACCATGTTATATATTGCTATGTGACATATCAATATTTTTTATATCCCTATTTATCTTTTGGCCAACTCTGCATTCTTTAGCACATGATTAGTGGTACATCTGTCGTACAGGGGTGATTGTTCATATATCTGATTTGACATAACTCTCTCATTGTTTGACTTTCTAGTCTGACCGGATACATTGTTTTTAATATGTAATACCGACTAGAGCCGCGCTAGTGTGCAGGATCAGGACAAAAAATCAGTCTAGCAGCCTAAGATTAGATGGCTGTGCTTAACTCTATCCTTATATATATATATAACAAAGTAAATCTGCGCTTCAAACACATTATCCATTTGAAGCGCCGATTTACTTTGTTTTTAATATGTACCGCTACAATTATTGTATTATTCACACAGTCTCTTTATATGTATAGGAATATACCTTAGCGTACATTATGACTATGTTATTTTAACTGTTTCAGTGTAATTAGAATATTGCTTGTTACATTCCATCACCACTGGTGTTCAATCAGCTAATTAACTGAAGCTCCAATTATGTTTTGGAGCCTCTTTCCATGCTGTATGTGTGTTTAAACAGGGTTTAAATGGGTTCAGGTTTCACATTCATGTAATCTTGAGAAAGGCTGTTCATACGGCCGAAACGTCAATTAGTAAATGTAACCTTCGTTTGCAACAAACAAGATCCTGTGTGTGCCATTTCTACATCCCCTGAACTGTGTGTATATATATATATAATAAGACCTCTGGTGGCTTATCAGGACCCCTCCTGATGCCCTCCTCTACTGATCTCCAAGCCGATTCGGAAAAACGGAATAAATAAATTAGAGGAAAAAAGTTAGTTGCTGTTAAACATGCATTCTATATATTTTTTAATATTACAATGTAACAACTTCATAAAGGAATGTTTGCAGCAGAAGAAGCAGAATATTTGTGTTTAGTCTTCACTCAAGAATCAGGTTGACCTCATGTCTTACTAATCTACAGGTGCCTTTTACTGTTTAGGTGGATGATTTATGAAGGTCTGTTATCTATACCACCAGAATAGTCCTCAAAGCATTGTGCTATGCCCCTTAAGATCCCATTTACTTTTATCACTGTTCTGCATTATTATTGTTATTATTATTATTATTATCCTTTAATAACCATTTGAGTTTCAAAGGGGTGTGCAGCTCGTAGTTTTACAATGCACTTTACAATCCTCTGGCACCAAAGGAATAATATGCACCAAGATATCCTGCAGTGCTCTACAAAAAAACACAATGACACATAACAATTAAAACATGCAAAAGGAAAAAGCCCACAGGACCTGATCAAATGCTTTTACATTCCATTACACAAAGGGGCTTTATACTATCATGCCCATATCATGGGAGCTGAAAAAAAATAAAATAAACAAATATTCATACTGCAAAAAATGTATTATTATACAAAATAGTTGTATTCTTCAAATATTACAAACATTTATAATATGAAAAAATTCTGATTTTCCTCACATTGGCTGGAATTTAGTTTTTGTATTTGGTTAATGTACTTAGAAAGTATATATTTAAAAAACACTTTGCTAAGCAGAAAAGATATGATAGCTTTGTTAACCCCTAACCACAGTTGTCCTGGGGAGTGGATTCCCCTTAACCCCATAAGGACCGGTGTACACATACACGGTCAGCCCTTAAGGACCATGGTGCATATTTTTTTTATGATCCATTTCAGGTCTCCCCGAATGGAGTGCAACCAAATGGGGAGCCCTGAAATCCATGACGTATATGTACGGCATGGGTCCTTATCACACGTTGACCCCATGATGTATATGTAGGTCTTTGGACCTTAAGGGTTAAAGACTGCTTTGATCTCATTCAGAGGACCGGCAAGACTGATCACATGTGTTGTCTCACCTAATGAGGGCAAGTGGGGGAGCAGGGAGAATGCGCTCAGGCTTCAGGGTTGATGAACTGCTGGCGATGTGTAAGGGAGGGTATCCTTTATGTATCTCCAGCATTTTGATATCCCTGCCTACTAAGAATGAATCCTCCCCTTACATCCCTAACTTTTAGTGCATATGGTGATGTGTGTCTCCATTACCAGGGCCGGATTTGCCATAAGGCAGAGTAGGCACCTGCCTACAGGCGCACCCCACAGAGGGGCACCTGTCATTGAAATATTTATTTATTTTTTATATATATATTTACAGTGCTTCGGCGCTGCACACAGTGACCCGCCGCCCGGCCCGCCCCTCGCTTGCTAAGGTCTGTGCCAAAGACTGTAGCTGCTGTTGCTCCCCCTCGTCGGCTCTAATGCAGAGCGCTGGGAGATGACATCATCTCCCATCGCTCTGCATTCCTAAAGAGAAGACCGCTCGTGGTGCAACAGAAGCTGCAGGTCTGTGCAGAAGGCGGCACAAACATCTCCTGCTGCTGGACCACCAGCGAGGTAGGAAACGGATAAGGGGGGGGCAATGTGGAGCTGAGGGCAAGTTGGAGCTGATGGGGGCAATGTGGAGCTTGGAGCTGATGGGGGCAAGTTGGAGCTGATGGGGGCAAGACAGTTGGAGCTGATGGGGCAAGTTGGAGCTGATGGGGGCAAGTTGTAGCTGATGGGGGCAAGACAGTTGGAGCTGATGGGGGCAAGACAGTTGGAGCTGAAAGGGCAAGATGGAGCTTGGAGCTGATGGGGGCAATGTGGAGCTGATGGGGGCAAGATGGAGCTGAGGGTGCAAGACAGTTGGAGCTGATGGGGGCAATGTGAGGGCAATATGGATATGGGGGGTAATGTGGAGATTTGGAGCATTGTGGAAATGGCCAATTGAGGGGTGGGGGGCGCTTCAGATTTCTGTGCCTATAGGCTCCTGAGATGTAAATCCGGCCCTGTCCATTACCAAGGCGATGTGCTCACCACAAATCATCAGACACACATCACCATAGCATAGCCTCTCAGAGCATCTCTCCCCTGGATCTTTCTTCATTAATGATTCTCTTATAATGATCCCATTAGGTTCACAAGAAGTACTTTTATTTCTGTTTCCTAAATTTACATCTCTTCAAATGTTTCTGTATTGAACCTTATGTGCTATATTTGCCTGTCCATTCTTCCACTTTCTCCAAATCCCTCTGCAGAGAAAGCACAATGATTAGATTACATAACTAAATCTTTAATGGCTCCAAGATATGGAATAAAAAAGACATAAACTTAAAATGTATAAAAATATTTTATGTTAATAAGAGTTTTATTATATGTAAAACGTTTATAATTATTAACTGTAACATAACAATTAAAATAAAATGAGTCCTTTAAATATAAATGGCAGTTCCTTGTTCCTGTTAAATATCATATTGCTTTCTGAATAGTATAAGTAAAAACAAACAAATATGAAAATATAGTTTTTTTTATAATTGTAAAAATATCTCATTTGCTTTCTTTTAAACAAGCAGTAATTTTTGATGAAAAATGTATATTATAGGGCTCGTCAATCTGAGTAACACAAGGATACTCCCACTACTGGGAGTTTTTAAAAGTTAATTTTATTGCTGCATTAACCCCTACATTGCAAAGCCTGTATGCCAGACTGATGGGAAAAGTGTTTTCATATTGTCAAGCCCATATGGTATATTAACCTGCCAATATGCCTCAGATTTCATTGAGGGAACATCAGGAACTGGCTGTTTCTGCCCCCTGCTATTGATCTCCTATCTAGTCAAAAAACTTGATCAATACTGGTGACTGTGAAGGATATTAATGCCCTCCTCCTCAACCTAGACTTTCCTGATATTCTGGGCTGAATGGGAGGTGCAGAAATGCCTGTACTCTTCATCACTGATATCAGAGCTAAAGCTGTTGGCTCCCACTCAAGCCAGAACATTGGGGAAAACAGATTTGAATGCCAAAATGTCACCCTCAATTTGGTGACCAACCTAGGAAAGCATTAAATATGTTACGACATGCCTAAGAAAGCAGGGGAAAAGTCTAATTAGCAGAGGAGAATGAGCAGAGGAGCCAGTGTGACACCCCATTGGCGTGATTGCTGGGGCTGTGTGTGAGTACGATCAGTGTAGGGAGAAAGTAGCAGTGCCATTCCATCAAGTAACCCTTTGAGTGCTGTGTCACAGTCCTGCAATCAGGTCGATGGGGCATCATGGTCATGATTGCTCCTCTGCTCATTCAGCTCAGCTTAGTAGACTTTTTCCTTGCTTTCTTAGGCATGTCACCCTTGTCATGCTGGTGAGATTCTCATGTTGCCATTTTCAACTTGGCGACATATTTAATGCGCCCTGTGTTGGTTGCCAAATTGAGAGCGACATTTTAATAGTGAAGAGAGGGAGAAGGAAGGCAGCTAGTGATTTCTGGTTGCCGTTATTGATCACTCACATGATCATGTTCACATTGAGGACAGGAGTTTGTTGAGATATTGGTAATTTTTTATGTATTATTTTCAAATATTCTTACGTTATAGAAATATTTGTGCCTAGGGAGAGAAAGGAATATGGACAAATATCTGCTTTTTAGAATGGCTTGACTTGCATAGCTCTCCTTCATATCTCTAATAGTTTTGGTCATTTTAGCAAAGACAGACAATCCCTCTCCCCCCAAAAAAACAAACAAAAAACAGTAGGCTTAGTTTTGTGCTTCTGGTGTACCCCCTAAGGTATGTCAACCCATAACCATAGGGTACAATAGTTCTTGGAAGAGCAGTGGCTAATGAATGCAGTAGGAAATTCCAGGTTTTTTTATGAATAACCATGGATAGGTATATATGCTGAATAGCAGGGACTTTACAGATAATGTTGTATAAGCTGACAGACATGGCTGTAAGGTATGGCAACACATATTATTCCTTTATAACACATAACTTAAGTTATGCTAAAAATTTAGAGATGTCCCTATGGGAATAAATTCAAATGCAGGCCATATGCCCTTCGTTCATAAGATACCCCATGTCTAGATATGCTTACTTGATGAACTCTTGACTTTCAGATCAACCTATTTAATCTATTGGCTTATACTGTAAGGTATACCCTTAAATCCTGTCGCTGAGGACAGTTTTTGAAATTCATACCATAGATAATGGATGCACAAATCTGTTCTCAAACCCCTTCAACAATGCATGTTTTCAGGATCTCCTTAATTAAACATAAGTGAATATCATTAACTCAGATCCATCAAGTAGATATATTTTTAGTACCCTGCATTTAAGCCATAAATCAAATAAAGCAAATTAAACTGAGCCGTGACATTAATAAAGATGGCAAACCTGTTATTCCTGACACATGTGAATATCAAGCTACATGGTTGAACTTTCAATGAGATAAAATATACAGTAATGGATTATGGATATGGTTTCTTAAAGGGAAGGTATCACTTACTATGAAATATAATATAATAAATCAGGCCTTGCCCACTGCTAGAAAATTATTTAGAAGTTATTAATGAGGAAAACCACTGTGACAACTGCATAGACATTGCCACTCGCCTTCCCTTGTCCCAGTTCAGGGATGAGATGCACTAAGTTGAGATGATGGAATAATTAAGTTGATATTAATTCTCCAGTGGGATAAACTCTCCAGTCCCTATAATATTCTATGTAACCTATTCGTAGGCTCCTTGAATAACATTTGAATTGGAGAGTGTTTCACATTGGGCATTCTCTCACAGGTTTGTCACAAATTGGTGAATAACCCACAGGTCTATCATCCCTTAAGACAGTCATTATGTGTCAGTGTGCTTGGAGTCCTGACTTGTTTCCAGAGAGAGGTTTGAGACATTCTCAGATACATAAAAAGAGATGTGAGAAATCACCATTATGAACCATTTACAGGAAATGCAAATAAATACAACTATGTAATATAAAAATATTTTTTGATAAATTGCAACAAAATTAATTTCCACTATTATAACAGCATCAATTATCTTATTGCTCTACATATGTTATAAATAATTTCCTATTATCAAATCAACCTTTTTTATTTCCCCTATGCAAATGCTTGGTGTAATCACTTACAACTTTCAAAAACAGTAGGCAACATCATTTAATTTCCACAGAAGTAGTCAAGCAGGAAGCATGCTGTCACATGAATAGAGTCTTGCTCCATGTTCATATTCCATGTACAATAAAGCATTATGTTCGACATGTGAAGTATTAAAGAGGTATTGCACAGTTTGTACTTCTTACTAGTCACCAGAAACTATCTGTAGTTGAAATGGGTTATCATAATAACTTTAAGTTGTTTTAAATTATCATGCAAAGTATGCTTTTTCTTAATGAAAAAATAAATAACACACATATCTCTATACATACATACATACATATTAAGTTACAGATCAGGCACTTAGGGGTATTTTATAACCATTTAAAACATTCCCTTAGACTAAAGATCACGCCGTACAAAAAAAATCCGTGCAGCATACTATATAGAAAATCTCAGCCAGATAACACATTAAAAAGTTATATTGTCAGTCATAAATGTTTAATGCATTTCTCAACCATTAAGCTTAATCAGACACAAGAGGTGTTATCCAAAATATGTAAATAATTGTATTTCCACTGCGATGAGTCTCATGGGTAATGAGTTTGTTTTGTATAATGTCTGGCTGGACACAACAACTGTTAACTGTTATGATAATTAATAATACGTTTACAACAAGGAATGGCTCCTAAAATGCCCAGCGTTCATTGATATCAAGAATATCATCAACTGACAAATATGAAAGGGACACAAACATCAAACTGTGGCAAGTCAAACTATCTATACTAGCCATTGTCACACTGGTTGGCAATGATGTTGAAACTGTGCAAAGATTTCAGTTCCATTGGGTTCAAGAACAAAGCATGTTATGGTCAGTACTGCACCACAATTCATGAGAATCTTCTTCAGAGAATGGAATTAAGCTCCAAAGTGACATCCAGGGAAACACTGATACCGATATGTTGACCCACAATATTCAATTGTGCTTTAAAACAATTTCCTAGGGACCCTACCATTCCAAGGTCTACCACTCCTGTCATTGGCTTAGCACTAATCTCTTCAACAGATCCTGTGCAGACAATATTGGAATCAAGAACAGAGATCCATGCTCTAGGATGTCACAATGGCCAGACAGTGGTCTGAAAGAGTGTTAAACAGCATGATACAAAACAGTCTATTGATCATTTCCCAGTATAATGGTGTATCTTTCACAACAAACACACAACCTTTCATTCTGGGCACTCTCACAGCATGCTGAGGAAGAGAGAGAATTAGAAGTGAGGGGAAGAGAAAAAGCAAAACAGATTCAACAAAGCAATGCACTGCAAACTCCTCTTCAACAGGCATGATAAAGATTATGGCATTTAAATATATGGACAGCAGAGTAATTAGGCAATGAGTTTCTCCTTTAAGGTAAACTATACCTGTAGGAATAAATATCACTTAATTTGTTTAATAGAAGGACTTACTTAAGGTCTATGGATAACTAAATATCATCATGAATTTATAGGTTTGTTTAACCCTTTCCATGCTAGAGAAGCCTCCAATGAATTCTTCACTTAATTAGCATCTTAGAGGTTCAGCATATAGCATGCATGGCCATACTGTTTCTTGAATGTTCTGCTGAGGAGCAATCACAGGTCTGGATTAAATTGCTATTGATATATTTATTAAAGGTTCTATCTAAAAATGTCCCCATAAACTTCAATGGGAATCTATCAGAGAAAAACAGTAAAGCTGATGTAGTAAGGAAATGGTGCTATTCTGGACAAAGCCAGATGCATCATGGGAGACACACGTTCCCCATATTCCTACAGATGATATGGTGCTTTTTTAACCCATTGTATTATAAAGCAACATGCTGGCAATTTCTATGGCATTCAAGGGGATACAAACCTCATTTAGCTCAATGGAAATTGTATTTGATCCCTAAGGTACAGGTGGTTTGTTACAGACTTGTACTCCTTTCCTTTGTGGAAATCTAAGCAACAGCTGGAGAAGCTGCATTTTCACCATATTATTTTGGATGCATTGGTCCCATTGATTGTAATTCAGACAGTACTACACAACCCAGGGGGATAATTGTGTAAGAATCCAGCAATAAAAAGGGGCTAATTGCTTCTGCACTATCCAGCAACCCCTTACTACCAGAACAGTTTGAATAATGATACAGCAGCTCCTTGTTGCTGTTAACAAATTGCTTTTCCTTTCTCTCTTTCCCTGTCACACAAAGACCCACTGAGATATTTTGGGGGGTAAATTGAGTAATTCAAAGTTGTTCCTCAACCAAAGCCTTATATTAAATTGCTTCAGATCATGGAATGGAGGGTATAACCTTAACATTTACCCAGTGCCCAACAAATAGGTTCTCATTGGCGTGCGCACAGGGTGTGCCGGTTGTGCCTAGGCACACCCTAATTGGCCCCGTGCGCACTGGCTTTTCAGAAGTTAAATGGCCGTTTCTGCATATTAATGCGGCTGCGGCACCGGCTTTATACTTTAGCCTGTGCTTGGGGAGACCAAGGGGGGTGGGACAAGCACTCGGGTTCAAACGCTGCAAAAGCCTGCATGAGCCTTCCCTCCTTCATTGCGGCGCTGAGAGGAAGTGATGTCACTTCCTTTCAGCGCTTGTTACGTTGGGGGAAGGTGTCAGGGAGCGAACAGCGGGTGAGGAGACTGCAGGCACTGGAACTGACTCGAGTGTGAGGCAGACACACGCAACTTCGCAACTAAGTTACTGTGCGCAGACAGAGGCAGCTGAAGCACAGACGGGAGGCACTGGCAGCAAGGGTTTATTGAATTAAACATGTTTTAATAAGTATAAACTGTTGTTTAGTTTGATATTTATATGAGTGAGTGTCTTGTATGTATGAGGCATGAGTGAGTGTGTTAATGTTTAATGTTTGTGCGTGTGAAAGATAACTTCCATATATATATATATATATATATATATATATATATATATATATATATATATATGTATATGTATATACACACGTGCGTGCACACAAGTGTGTGTTTGTGCTTTTGGGTGCACACCCTAATGCAATTAGCTGCACAAGCCTATGTAGGTTCTAGTTACACCTAGCACAACAGATTTTATTTGGAACCCACAAAGATTTTTTTCTTAGCCACAGTGATACTATACAACAGTGCTACATTTCAAGCATAACCCAAACATGTAGTATTCAGGAAGTTCATGAGCATTGTTTCTAAAATGGTTCTACAGGATATATCTGATTATAAACACTGAGTAATTACTGGTAACTTAGCTTACTGGTGTGAGTACATTAGTCCCGTTATAAACAAGGAAACTGAGAGCTAGTCGGCAGATCCATACTGAAGATATGATTTATTTTCATCACTAAGGGCCTTATGCACAAAAGAAAAGAACAGCAAATCTGGAGAAAAACCTAGCGGACAATAAACATTGCCAAAACACACACTGATTTAAATGGGGAACCTCTTGAATACCAGATTGGTCTCCAACATATTGTTTCTCAAGGAGTAAAAAAAATGTAAATCAGAGGCAAGCTTTACTTATCCCATATGATATCATTCTTTTGCTCTATAATTCCCCCTCTTTCCTTTTGTGCATAAGGTCTTTAGTCTGTTCTTTTACAGCTTGCCACAGCCTCTATATGATTATTGCCTATATTAATTTTCAGGACATATTTTTGTTTCATCTCTACAGGAAGCCTATTCCCTGAATGTACTACTGTTTCTGTAAAATAACATTTTTTCACGATTTCATACCTACTGGAAATATTTTCCTCTCCTTTAATTTATTGAGCTCTTTTAAACCAGATAGGTATCTAACGCATTGCTCCTCTAGCCTCATCTAAAGTGGACTGACACCATAGTGCGACTTAACAAGACGAACCAGATGGAGTTGCCTGGCATTGTCTGGAATACCCAGACTGACATGTCCAAGCCCATCTGGAGCTCCTAGACAAGATACATCTTGCAATGGGGCCTTATGCACGAAACAAAAAAGGAGCAATTCTGGGGCAAACCAACTGCACCACAGGGAATAAATGGAAATTCTCATTTACATAAATGCGCATTTAATACCTTCAGTATTATAGAGAGCATTAACACACTACTGTCCAATGCTTTGGAGTCCTCTCTGGCATTCACTGGGTTTAAAGCTGATTTAAATTAATGTGAATCTGGGGAATTTCGATGTTTTCCCTTTGGTGCAAATGATATGTCCCAGAATTGCTCTTTAGTGCATAAGGGATATTGTACCATATGTATAAAAGTACAGCGGAGCAATTCTGGAGCAAAACAACAGCATCAAAGGGGACAAATGAAACTTCCAAAAACTGCCAAAGATTTAAATGTAGCTTTTTAATTCACTGTATGTTAGAGAGATTTACAAGGCATTGTGTAGCAGTGCACTAGAGACCTATCTAGCATTTAAAGGTTAAAACCCCTATTTAAATTAATGGCAATGATTATGTGATCCCTGTGGTGCAGCTGGTTTACATTTATAGATAAGGCCCTTTGTGAAACACTGGCAGGTCCGCTGGTCACTCTCTCTCCCGCCACTTCCTTTTTCCTTCTTTTTATTTTTATTCCAATTAAAGGGGATCTCTCACTCCTATACAAGTTAGGCTTATTAGGTAGAGTATATAGTGATAATGTTTAAAACTCTATTATTTTTTTAAATGCTATTTTGGCTAAAATTATTACTTACAGAGTGCCCTGCACCCTACTTCTGCATACACTGCTCTTGCCACAGTTGCCACTCTGCTGCTGCTGCCTACTCACTACCCAGCCTCCTCTGATGACTGAGGCTTTCTGTCTGTATCACTATATACTCTACCTAATAAGACTAACTTGTATAGGGGTGAGAGATCCCCTTTAAGCACAAATCTTACTACAGCCTTTTTATCCCTTTCAGCTCCACAGGGGTTATGCAATGTACATCCCTACAGCACTGAAAGGGTTTGTGATGCTGAATCTGATCACATCCTCTCCACTTCCAGAGTGGGCAGGTGGGAGAGTAGAGAGGATGTACTCAGATTTCAGGGTTGTCAAATTGCTGGTGATGTATAAGGGAAGGCATCTTTTCCCTACCCTTCCCTATCTCCAGCAGTTTGACAACCCTCCATGGTAATGAGAAAATTCTCCCCACCCCTTGCATCTCTAATTCTTAGTGAATGTGGCAATGTGTGTCTATATTGCCAAGATGATATTCTTACCACACAACTCCATAGCATCGTTGCTTAGTGCATCTCCCCCAGGTGAAATATCTGGACACCAGATGGCACTTTTAATATAGAACTAAAAACAGCAGTTTAAACTGCAATAACTCTGGAATGACATTTATCAGCAGTGAAAGTACCCTTGTTTTACTTGGTGGGAAAAGCCCTACAATATACAGAGCAGTTCATAAGTATTTCAGCAGTGGCACAAGTTGTTTGGCCTCTGTACTCCAGCACACGGGATTTGAAATGAAACAATGACTAAATGGATACAAAAAATACTTGACGTTTAACTACTGGTTTCCTTTGTGAACTAGTCTTTGCTCCTGCCATTTCTTACATGTTAAAATGTGCTATTTTTATGAGTCTATCTTCAAATTTTGCAATGTTAACTGTTAACATAAAAACATAGTTGATGAGGCTGAAAAAAACGTGCATCCATCACAAATCAGATTTGCCCACATCACCTTCGTTAATTCAGAGGAAGACTAAAAAAAGAAACCAAAAAAGCACCCTATTGAAGTCATTTCCAATTAGGCCTCAAGCCAATTTAAAAAAAATTCTTCCTGACTCCCAAAGGCAATCTGCTATTTCTCTGGATCAATAAAATATTTGCATTAAAATTGTCATTCCCTCCACCAGTGCTACCAGTGCTCTCTCTCTCTGCCTCTCTTTTCTCATTGGACATCACTCTCATTTAAGCCTACCCTTCACTTTGGAACACTGGCTGTTCTTCGAGCTACCTTTGCAAGAGATTCTCTGACTGCCACTCTGTTTCTGTCATTGACTCAGTTGGTCTTGACCTCGCTTCTTGCTCCAATCTTTTTTATACCACACTCGTCAGTCTGCAGTGTTTGACTGTCTGTGTTTGACTTCACTTCCGCCTGCACCTTGGTACTGCATTTCGGATTGGATTTCCTGGTTGTGACCCTGGCATTGTCCTAACTCTGTTTCTGCCTTGCCCTCTTGGCCTAGAAGCCTGGACTCCTCATTAGAGAAAGATTTAGAAGTACTGATAGACAATGGACTTTACAGCAGTATCACTCAGCTTCTTCAAGAGCAAATAGTGTACTAGCCTGCCAAAAAAGAGGTGTAGATGTTAATATTATCCTACATCTGTATAAATCCTTGGTTAGGCCTCATCTAGAAAACAGAGTACAATTTTGGGCACCAGTTCTTAAAAAATACATTGTTGAACTGGAAAAACTGCAGAGACGTGCAACAAAACTGATAAAGGGTTTGGAGAATCTGGGTTATAAAGCCAAACTGGGTTTGATTACCTTAGAGAAGAGGCATCTAAGGGGTGCTATGATTACCATTTACAAATATATTCAAGGTCAATACAAATAACTATCCAATTAATTATTTATACAAAGACCTGAGCTAAGAACAAGAGGTCATCCATTAAAACTAGAGGAAATTAGCTTTTGACTAAAACAAAGAAATGGATTTTTTTACAGTAAGGGTGGTAAAGCTATGGGATTCTTTGCCTCAGGATATTGTACTTGCAGATAATGTAACTGCTTTCAAAAAAGCAATGGATGCCTATCTAGCACAGAACAATATTGAAAATTATGACTACTATTATGATTACTTCAATGCAGATAGGATGCTGTCCCAAGGAACTAGCTGACTGCCATTTGGAGTCAGGTATGAATTTTTTTAAGGAAGTGGCTTTAGAGGGCTTTTTTTTGCCATCCTCTGGATTAACAGGGGCTGGACTTGATGGACTCATGTCTTTTTGTAGCCTCATCAACTATTTTACTGTGTTACTAGTCATTCCCCCACTTGAGCTTTGCTCAGTGTCCTGGTATCTTCGTCTGACTTCCATCTGTTCAACAGTGCTTCACTGCTCATCAGAGTGCGTGCCTTCACCAGCTCTGCAGAGACTCTCGCTGTTAATCAGTGTGTGTGAACCTTTGCCATTGCTGGAATGATTCGTCCTGTTGTCCAGTGTGTACCTTTGCCAGTTTTGCAGATTCTTCCTGTTCAACAGAATAGCAGAGTATGCCTCTTCATCAGTTATGCAGAGACTCTCCCTGTTCACCAAAGTGCAACTGTACCAGTTCTGTAGAGACTTCTCTGATCACCAGTAAGTGCATCTTCTTCATTCCTGCAGAGACTCATGCTTTTCACCATAGTGTGAACTTTGCCAGTTCTGCAGATTGCAAGAGAATCTCTCCTTGTGTCAGTCAAGTCCTCCATCAGTCTAGGTTCCTCTGTGCAGATCCACTCTCTTACCTTACCCACTAGGTTTGCTTTCTTGGACTTGTCCTGTGAAGCATTGCAGAGTACTTTGGTGTTCCTATCCTGCTATCTGGTTTTCCAGCAAGCACCTTTACCACAGGTTTATGCTGCAGCAAGGGTTCACCAGAGGCTGTCTAAGATTGTCAGCATAGTACTCAATTCTTCGCACCCTGCTTTCAGGCAGATACGCATTTGGTCATTAGAAGGAATCTGACAATATATATTCTCAATAATGTTCTGAAATTTACAATATCTGCAAAAACAGACAGATTACTGTAAAAAAATCCCCGTCCTTGTGGTAGTCTTTCCTTTACTTGTAAAAGGATGAACCCCTTGTTTTTTAATTTGAGTAAATAATTCCCCACAGAATTCAGTGTTTTGGTCTTGGATATGTGTGTTAATCATAACATCCCTTAGATGTTTCTTCTCTACTATGAAGAAACACAGTTTAGCTAGTATCTCTCTTTATAACTAACATCTTCAAATCCTTTCATTAGTTTCATTTAAGGTCACATTCCAGTTCAATAAAGAAAGAAACTGTTCAAGAAACTCTATACAGAGGTACTTACATTCCCACATAGTGCATCTATATTCCTTTTTATAATGGTAGTACAAAATTGGCTCTTGCAACAGATGAGTGACACGCCAAGCTTTTGAGAAGTTTATTGAAATCAGAAGAGATGGGTGAAAAGTCAGAAAAATTTCCCAGAGGAATTTTCATGAAAAAAAACATAATTTCCCACTGTTTTGCTAAAATTCCCACACATAGAAAATCCATTTTCTCCTTTTTACCACTGCTAATAAATTTTCTGCAAGAACACCACCTATGTTTTCTATGATTGAAAGATATTCCACCACAATATTACATTTTCTCAGGGCTGAAGTGGAGAAAAAAATAGCTGAAAGTAAACATTGAGTCCAAGCAACATATGCCTTGAAAAAAATTGTTAGCAGGATGAGTGCCTTTGTCTTTTGTCCACAACACAACACTAACTAACCTGTGTAAGTAACAATGGCCCAACCATGCTTGAAAAATAACTGCAGCTTGGGATATTCTAGCAGGGTGCAATACGTGACATCAGTTCTTTAAAACCTCTGTTTTCAACAAAAGAAAAAGGCAGAATGTCAACTGCCAACATTTTGGCAAATTTACCATTCAACATTTGGACTTTTGCATTATTTTTGTGCAGATTTTGACTTCTTTCTAAGAAATTAGTAAGTTTGGGATGGCTAGTAGAAGAACTGTGTAACTTTATTGCTTTAACAATGTTACTTGTGGAGGTGGTGAGGTTGGTGGTGGTATATGTAGGCACTCTGGTCATCTCCAAAAACAAACTCAGAGTCATACTTCTCTGCAGCAGGAGCAGAAAATCTTGGCACACTCTCTGACACATCAACAGCACATTTATTGTATACGCCAGAGCCCTGGGAACATTTAGGAATACTTCTGTTGCACCTATGACTAATTGATAGTGTGTCTCCCATTTAGATCTGTGGTTGTGCTTTTCAGGAGAGATCTCATTGAGGAGATGCATAGGTGTGAGCATGCTTTCCCCTTGCTCACAAGCTTTTTACACAGACAACATATAGCAGCACCTGTGTTGTTGCTGATACATTATTAGTCTATGTGGCTAAGAGGAACTTGGACTTGGAAGCAGTGTTGAAGCTGATTATGACTGACAGGATGGCTGTGTGATTTTTGGCATCTTTTCTTGTCCAGAGTTAGACTTTCCAATTGTTTTTTCAAACAGTTTATAGACAGGCACCGTGTGCCTTCTCAGTGGTGGAAGACTGAACCTTTGCCTAGTCAGCTTACTTTCTGGACATATCAACATCTCACTCACTTTCAACTTCATTTGTTTCTGAAGAAGAGGAGGATGCTGGAGGGATACATTCCAGATCTACAATAATGTGCAAATGTCTTAAGTGTGAAAAAATGCTGTAGAGTAAGAAAGCTTTCAAAAATAGATATGCCAATAGTTTATTTTTATCAATTAACAAAATGATAGTGAGTGAACAGAAGAAACATTTGAATCAAATCAATATGTGACCACCCTTTGCCATCAAAACAGCATCAATTCTTCTAGGTACACACGCATACAGTTTTTTACAAAACTCTGCAGGTAGGTTGTTCCAAACATCTTGGAGAACTAACCACAGTTCTTCCGTGAGTTTAGGCAGCCTCAGTTGCTTCTCTCTTTTCATGTAATCCCAAACAGACTTGATGATGTTGCGATCAGGGATCTGTGGGGGCCATATCATCACTTTCAGGACTCCTTGTTCATCTTCACACTGAAGATAGTTCTTAATGACTTTGGCTGTATGTTTTGAGTAGTTAAATAAATTTGGGGCCAATCAGTTGCCTCCCAAATGGTACTGCATGATGGATAAGTACCTGCTTCTCAGCTACTTCTCAGCACTGAGGAGGCCATTAATTCTGACCAAATCCCCAACTCCATTTGCAGAAATGCAGCCCCAAACTTGCAAGGAACCTCCACTCAGACTTGCAGACACTCATTTTTATACCACTCTCCAGCTTTCGGCAAACAAACTGCCTTCTGCTATAGCCAAATATTTAAAAATTTGAGTTATCAGTTCAGAGCACCTGTTACCATTTTTCTGCATCCCAGTTCCTGTGTTTTCATGCATAGTTGATTTTTTGGTCTTGTTTCCACGTGGGAGTTATGGCTTTTTGGCCACAAGACTTCTCCAATCAGTAGAGGGGTGTACCAGGATTCCACTGTTTTCTGCCAGTTCTGAGCTGATAGCACTATTGGACATCTTCCAGTTGTGAAGGGAAGTAAGCATGATGTGTCTTTCATCTGCTGCACTATGTTTCTTTGGGCGACCACTGTGTCTACAGTCCTCAACGTTGACAGTTTCTTTGTGCTTCTTCAAAAGAGCTTGGACAGCACATCTGGAAACCCCTGTCTGCCTTGAAATTTCTGCCATGGAGAGACCTTGCTTATGCAGTGTAACTACCTTGTGTCTTGTTGCTGTGCTCAGTCTTGCCATGGTGTATGACTTTTGACATTAAACTGTCTTCAGCTGACTTTGGCTGTTCCTCATAAAATAAAAGTAAGGAATCGCTAGCATGAATCAACTGCAATATATAATAAAAACAATTAATCTTTATTCATTGTTTTTATTATATATTGCAGTTGATTCATGCTAGCGATTCCTTACTTTATTTTATGTTTTCAGTTTGGGAGTGTTTGGAGAGCTTATCACTGCATGATTTGCCGATCTGGAAGTGAATATATTTATCTATATACATCAGCACCTGATGGGTTAATAAGACTGTTTGAACGTTAGGTCCTGTGATAACAGACGTAAGAGCTGATGATTGCTACTACATTTGGCTTGTTCCTCAACCTTTTTTATTCCTTCTACACAGCTGTTTCTGTTTCAGTTAATGATTGTGTTTCAACCCGCATATTACATTGATGATCAATAGCAGTGTTTGGTATAATTGTTTAATAATACACCTGACTATAGGCCTATAAAATCCATGACTTTGTACAAGTGTACCTAGAAGAATTGATGCTGTTTTGAAGGCAAAGGGTTAACCCTTTGAGTGCCAGGTATACAACGCATTACAACCTCTTTGGCATGCAAAGGGTTAATTGATAAATATAAACTAGTAATGTCTATTTTTGAAAGCATTTTTACTTTACAACATTTTTTCACACCTGCCTAAGGCTTTTACACAGTACTGTATATGGAAATCTTTCATTGCCTGGTTTGATAGCTGATACTGATCTGTAGCCTGTGTTTTCCAGAACAGCTGAGCTGTCTGTTTTCATATAGATGTGGATCTCTTAGCTTTGCTCAGTAGCACATGTGAATTCCAGACAGATTTGATGAATGCTGTATTTAAAGGCAAAGATTTAAAGTTAATGAACTGAAATAAATAAGTAGACATTTCTTTAACCCCTTAACGACCCTTGATGGTCATGGTACGTCAAGGGTCGATTTGACTTAACGACCGAGGATGTACTATGACCGTCATTGAGTTCCGGGCTCCCCCCGCAGCTGCACGCCGTTCGGGGAGTCCGGAACGCAACGGAGCAATAAAAAAAAATTGCTCCGTGGTCATTAAGTCGCATCCGCGTCCGGATTCCCCGGTCGTTAAGGGGTTAATCTGTGATTTAAGTTTATTCCTGAAGAATGAATTGATATACTACATGTGTTTTACATGTTTTTTATCTCTATATTCAGTCCCTGAGGCATACAATTTTATTTACGATAATGTACATTTGTTTTGATTATGAAATATGGAAAATGCTAGTGAGGATCTAGCTGGAGTTGGAATAAGTAGTTGCTTACATTCAATTGAATATACCACCTTCATACAACCTAATTATATTATTTGTTGAATTAGATAAACATACAAAGAAAGAAGAGGCTTTGAAATTGTCAGCTCTGTTCCAGCATATGGAAATGACAACATAAAAAGAAACACACATTTGGTGGGAGACTACTACTCTGCAACGATACTTTTATACATGATAATTTTCTGTAGAAATTGAATGAAGCTTAGACCAATTGTTCCAATAGTTTAATGGAATTGATAATACCAAATAAGCAGGATTTATTAATGCAGTTACAAATGGAGATCAAGAAAAAATAAACTTTGGTGGTGATACAGAAAGAAGACCCATATTTTGATGTTCTAGATGGAAAACATTCCCCCTTGCTGGAATAAGAGGAGATATCGGTGATGGAACTGAAATTAAAAAAAAGTTCCAGTGTAAGAAAGAGGGCTATGAAGCTAGGAATATTTATAAATGGAATAATTTTCAACCTTAAAGATATAGATCTATGCAGACATCAATTTTGAAAGCACACTCTAGAGATAAGAATCAGCTTTTAATACAGCATGCATGGTATAGGAATAAGGCTGTCCTGAACATAAGACAAGACCAAGGGTCAAATAAGGTTTGTGGCTTTACAGTAGGAAAAAAGGACAGACTAAAGGCTTGATCCAATTCTCCCGGTAAAAAAAAAGTATCATCTGTAGATTTCAGTCACAGTCAGGTATGCAATTACCTGTGCTGCGACACTATTGGAGCTAAATTTGCGCTCATTGGAAGTAATGAGAATGTTTTTGTTTTTGAATTTGTGATGCAATTACATGCGGTGGCTAGTAAAATGTGTTAAGGGACTCACCAAAAATCTCCAACATCTGGTAAAAACTGAAGTTCATGCCTCGCTGCATCTGTCCAGTCTCTCAAAAGTTAATAACTTTTGAACTACCTGCAAGGCCTTATCTGTCATGTCCAGGTTAGCGCTGACTCCTGAGAAGCTTGGAAACATTTGGTGTTGAGTACCCTATCACATGTGCCTAACTACCGACGTGTAAGTGCAGTGTTAAAAAAAAGATTAAGAAATGCTAGGTGACCCATGGGTGTATTAATATTGGGCCCTAAGCCTCATATCAATACATCTGTGCAGGGCTTATAATTTTAAGTCCTTTGCCACTAGCCAGACTGAAAAGTTACTCGCCACTGCAAGCCAAAACATACCCACAAGGGCTGAATTTCTACTCTCCAAGGCTAAATTTTCACTCGCCATTGGCGAGTGGAAATTTTGAGCCCTGCATCCATGGATCCAAAAATATGAGTGAACAGAAAAAAATTAACCCATTTAGATCCAGTGGGGTATGCAAAGCATTGTACAGCGTTGCATACTACACTGGCACTCAAAGAGTTAATCCCCCCTAGAGGGAAAACCAACACATGAACAGTACACACTTACTTATGTCTGACATCCAGTGGGATCTCCAGCACTCTGATCTCCTCCCTTCTTCAGTAAGCTTTTGTCTTATTTCTTCATCTGTTATCTTCTTCATTGTGTTCTTCTGTCTTCTTTTGAAACTTATTGCAGCCTGTAAAAAAACAAATAATCATTAAAATGCTGAAATCCATGTAGGTTCTGCCACCACTGGCTGTAGAAAAGAAGAAATTGCCCCCTCCTGATACATTTCAGTCCGTTGCCCCTGCCAACTGAGAGAAATTTGAACAGGGACTGCCTTTTATATGGCCAGTCCCTGTTCAGATTTCTTCCCCTGCTTTCATTGTCTTTGATCTGGGCTTAAGCAGGGCACAGAGTATGCCCTGCAACAACTACACCTCCCAGCCAGTCAGCTTCTAGCTCATTTCATCATCCCTCCAGCTAAAAAGCTGATTGGTTCCTAGGCAATGGAAGTATAGGAAGAAATTTGAACAGGTATTGGCCATATAAAAGGCAATCCCTGTTCAAATTTCCCTCATTTGGCATTGGGCAACAGACTGAAAGGTATCAGGAGGGGGGCTTTTTCTTCAGGAGGGGTGCTTTATCTTCTTTTCTTCAGCAATTTAATTACTTTTTTTACAGGTTGCAGCAAGTTTCAGAAGTAAGAAGACAGATGAAGATGACACATGAAGAAAGAAGATAGAAGCTTACAGATGAAGAAGGAAGGAGGAAGACCAGGGTCCTGCAACCCCACTGGATGTCATACATCCAGGTAAGTGTTCCAGCTATGGGACATAGGTTAAAGTATAATGTTAGGACTAGTTTTTGTAAACTTTAAAGTGAATGTTAGGGGTAGTATAGGGCCAAGGGGAGGGTTAGTGATTGGGAGGGTGACTGTGTCTTTGAGCTCACGCTCAGTGTTTGACACCGAGTGTTTGCTGTGTCCTTTGATGTTCCCATCTCTCACACTATTTAGCATGAGTTATGGGACTGAATAAAACCATAACAAATGTTGGGTCACAAGTTAAGTTATGTGTCCCAATCCTCGCAGTGATTCCTGTTGGAAGGGCAATTGAATTCCGACAGTAACACTGTGTGTATGCTATTCCATGTTCATTTATGCCTATAGCGCTGGGAATTGGATCAAGCCCTAGATGAGCCAAAAGGGTCTTATCTGCCATCAAATTCTATGTTTCTAGTACTGACATGGACATTTCTGATTATGACTATGATGCCACCTCTGTCCCTTTTATTGCTCCTTCTGCTACATCAACATCTTTTTTTTTATCTCCAGCATGGGAAGACATGGCACCCAAAGTGTTATGAATACAACAGAAGAAGAGTGAAAAGGTTCAAGAAACAAGGAGAACTTCATCCAGGGTGAGGCAATTCAAAAAAAATCAAACATACCAGGCAAGGGGGAAGAAGAAGAAAGAGTATTGAAAGAAGGATTTGCTCCTCAAAGAAGCAAAACAGGACCAAGAAAACAGGACAGTAGTTAATCTCTCCAAATATGAGTTGTCCAACAGTGAAGTAAAGGTTCTTGAAAAATTACTTAATTTTGTCCCAACAAGGCATTTCAGTGTTTTTGAGACTATAATGGATGTGAATAAATTTGTTAGAAAACTAACCCTAACCAGTGATGATATCATAGATATTGGGTTAACAAACATTCAATCCACAAATATCAAAGTGATATCACCAAACTGTCATTCAAAGAGTTAACTTGTTTGATGGATACGGAGAATATCAAACAAGAGAGTACTCGGATAACATTAAATACCACATGTGCAAAGCTGAATTCATTCTTTACTAGAAAGTCCAGTTTCTACCCAGTTTGTTATAAAGGCAATGTTTTGGATGTCTTTTAAAATATGGTTGAGGAAGATCTTACAGATCTGCGTGACAAAAACAAACGTAGTATCCCCAATTTGAGTAAAGAAGAAAGGGAAGCTTTAGTCAAGCTGAGTGAACAAAATCACATTACTATAAAAACTCTGATAAGTTTGGTTCAGTTGTAGTTTTTGATAGAGAAGAATATCATAAGGAGGAGATGAGGAAACTTGTGGATCAAGAAGCTTAGGTTAAACTTTCTACAAGTCCAACAAGAGAGTTTTTTTGTCATGCGTTGTCTGGAAATTAAACAAAGGTCAGCAATATACATTTGGATCAGTTGCAATGTCAAATCACTTTATTGTTCCATACCACATAATTTAGGCATAGAAGCCTTATATTATTGTATAGATCATTATAGTCTTCTTTATTCAGAGTATATCAAAGACTTTTTGACACTGACAGTTGACTATCTACTGACTCACAACTTTTTTCTCTTTGATGGGCTAATGTTATCTGCCGAGGCATGGGACTTCAACTGGGGCAGTTTGGCCCTCATACACCAACATTTATATGGGTTAATTGGAGGAGTCCCGCACATTTCAAGAGGGAAGCCAGTCTAGAGATTTCTATCAGAGGTTCCTTCAAAAAGGATATCCAGTCTGGATGTTAGATAGGGCTTTGGCAATTGCAAAAAAGGAAAATAGACAGGTCCTTTAGAAATATAGAGGTGAAATATAAAGATCCTATGCAACACTGTTGCACTATGAACCAAATCATGGATTTGCTTTTTATATAATTTGCTTGATCTAAAATTTAATATGGATAATATATAGTTACTTTGTTTTCATTGTTGAGCTACACAGACATATGACCTAAACTAGTGGTGTGGGATTGGATAATTGGTCTATATTGGATTTTGATTGTAGGCTGCCTTTTTAAACGTGGAATTTCACAAACTATGAGCTTCCTTGATCATTAGTAAGCACCGTATTGGTGTGAAAAGCATTGATCCAACTCAGTAGTATGTCTGCTTGAAACTTTGTTTCCCATTCTGTAAGTCTCACCTCTGTATACTAGAACTAGTAACGATGTATGTACAGGTCTGATTCTGTCAATTTTGTTACAATAATGATATGCTCTTTTTACTGGATCTATCCAGTCTGCCTTAACCATAGGAGCACATTAATGGTGCAAACAAAAACTTTCCTTTGGAGAAATATAGATATTCTTCAGTTTGAACATTACAATGATTGAACCTTATTGCATTATGCAGTGGTTTTCATGAATGATGTATATGGGACTCTTTCATTGCCTGGTTTGATTGCTGATATTAATATGTAACCTGTGTTTTCTGTTGCAGCTGAGCCTTCTGTTTTCCTGTACAAGAAATAAAAATACTCATTTATTTAAAAAGGACTTTTAACCACTTTAATGCTAGAGAGGACTCTAATGCACTGGAGATCTCTGTTGCATTCAAGAGGGTTAAATGACAATTTATGGAATTATTTATACCCTATGGTGCAATTGGTTTGAACCAGATGTGCCACTTTTCCAACGTTTAACCACTTTTCTACTGTGTTAGAATTCATATACACTGGATTTTTTTCAATAAATTGAGACTTAAGAAAATCGTTTACTGCATGTCACAATAGGGTTTGCAATTAGTTTAGCCAAGAGGGATACATCTCCACACCCTATTCTAATCACTGGTGACTCAACTAGCTGGCTCCTTCAAGTAGTTCAGCACAATTTAACCTCTAGGTAAATATGAGATGTTTGTGTTCACACCTCTTTAGGGAATGTATCCAAGTGAAGCTAAGATGACATTCAGCTGTTGAGGACTACAACTCTCCTCATCCCTAGTCAGCTGTTGGAGGACCTCACTCTTGATATGAAGAGAAAAATCAATGAAAGAACAATACAATATGTGCATTGTTTTAGACGGGGGTTTATATAACCTAACAATGACACCTATAAGTGAACTTGGATTACAGAGCCGAGATCAAGTTAATGAAAAAGAAAGGATTACAGAGCCGAGATCGAGTTAGTGAAAAAGAAATCCTTCACTAAAAAGGTCTTCTACATGTGCTTGCAAACCAAGAACACATAGAAGACCTTTTTAGTGAAGGATTTCTTATTCATTAACTCGATCTCGGCTCTGCTGCAGAGCCTCAAGCTGGTCCCAGAAGCGGATTTCCCTGCTGTCAGCTAGAATGCTGACGTCAGGTAAGGGCGAACTTTGTAAGTGGTTATCTCTCAAACCATAATGGTTTGAGAGATGCCACTGGGGGTATTTTTCTTCTTTATTGAAGGGCTACAAAATAGAGTTAAGTATTTTTTAAGTATTACTATCCCTTTAAGTTAGCCATTTTAACCCTTTGAGTACCCAAGAGGTATACAACTCCATGTAACACAATGCATTGTTTACCTCTCTAGCACTCAAAGGGTTAGAATTAATGCTCTTTGTTGAACCTATAGAGTTTTGTTTTCTCAAAGCAATCTCAAATTAAACCATGTTGTCATCACTGTTTCCCACATGTTGATCTACCTGGCAGATACCATTATTATGACATTTGTTATCACTAGACACCATGTCTAGTGATATCAAAAGTTCACCTGCTTGACACAGGTGCCATGTTTATTACATTTATTATCAATAGATTAAATAAATAATGATTTCTTGTTGGAATTCCCATCATCTGTGACATGTATCTATCCCTAAGCATGCTGGTAAATCTTCTACCATTAGCTGCTGGACAGATCTCATTACTCCCCTTTATCTGGAGTGTTAAATGGATAGTAATGTTTCACAAAATAAGCAGCTCTGATTAATCTTCATAGTATTTGGTCCATGGTGTGTGTTATTTCAATACTGTCAGAGTTGTAGTTCAAGAGTAATTGAATGATAAAGTATCCCCCTCCCACCCCTTTTACTGATGTAACACTGCTCACCTCAGAGCAGCAAGACTGTCGAGATGGATCGCAGAGAGGGACAATCTTCAGTGAGCATAAAGAAAAACCTGTCAAGGAGGGCAGGTTTTTCCTGATGCTCACAGTAAGAAGACTGTCCCTTGCTGTGAGCTGACAGGTCCAGGACCAGATTTCACATCTGCGGGGAGGTGGCTTACACTAGGTAAAAGGGGCGGGAAGGGGATACTTTATCATTCAATTACTCTTGAACTACAACTCTGACAGTATTAAAATAACACTTTCTATGGCCCAAATACTATGAAGAATAATAGGAGCTTTTTTGTGAAACATTACTTTCACTAAACTCTCTCATACATGATTTCTTTCAATTGAATTGTGTGTGTGTGGGAGGGGGGTGAAGGCAGATGTTTTGAACCACCCTGAACTCCATATGAAAATTAGCATGTTGTATGTCACACCTTGAGATGAATGTGAATCTCTTTAAATAGTTATAATCATGGTAGATCATTTTGTGTCTTTTCACTCCATTATATGACAGAACTGATGCTATTACTGATAAAACCACTCGTACCTATGTAATGAAAAGATAAGTGTGAAGTTTACAGTACAAAGGTTTAGCCAGCCCTAATAAAAAAGTAATATAGATTAGTTTAGAACTAAATTATATATTGTATAGCAGTTAATTTTCACTTCAGTACAACTTGGTCACATTTTCCTAGATTGCACGGACATGCCAACAAGGGTAATAAGACAGTCAATTACCTTTTTTGATTGGTAGTCAAATTGCCTATACTTTATACTTGTTTTTTCAATTATATGTCCCTGCCATTGAGCTCACTGACTTTCTGTTTAGGTCTCAGGCCGTAAAATCAGGGATATCTAGTACAATGTTGCAGTCTCCCCACAGCTCTGAGTGATGTATATGCTGTAAAGGCAGACCTTTCTACATTGTTTTTAGTCTTTTTAACTTTGTTACATCCCTCTGCTTTCGCAGTCCCATGCAGAAACCTAAACAAATTCTGATAACTCCCAGTGAAGGACAAAAAAGTGTCAAAAAAAAAAAATTGGTGACAATGAAAAATAAATAAAAATAATAAAAATTACAGGAAATATGACTTTACATATTATGCACTTACAGAATAGATAAGGTCAAAAATGGGGCTGTTACTTTAACCCCTTAAGGACCCACGACGGTCCTGGACCATCATGGGTTGTTATACCCTTAAGGAACCATGACAATCCTGGACCTTCATGGAATTCCGGGCTCCCCGCATGGCTGCACGCCGTTCGGGGAGTCTGTAATTGGATCACTCAAAAAAAAAAAATGTTCCGTGGTCCTTAAGTGACCGCAAAGTACGTGCGTGGCCGGTCCTTAAGGGGTTAAACAAACAAGGGTGTGAGTGTACAAAATTTCCAGCACAGCTTCTTTTATGCACTAAAATTCCCCCAAAAAACATGACGTGTACTTCAGGGTATACACTAAAGCAGGAGTGCTCAACTCTCTCCTCACACCCCCACCCCCAACAGTGCAGGATTTCGGGATCTCCTAGATTAAACAAAAGTGAATGACATTACCTCAGACACATCCTTCAGAATGACAGAACCACTGGTTGTTTCACCCATGTGATGATGTAGAGTGATAGGAATAGTAATCCCAAACAGCAGGAGCACCTGATTTTGCCCAGCTCTGCATTATAGAGTATGAATGTATTAGTGCATACAGGAGCACCCATTTTGCTTTTTATCAACCCTTTGAGTGCCAGAGAGGTATCTGTTGCAATGCGTTGGATACCTCTCTGGCATTCAAAGGGTTAAGACTTTAAAATGAGCAAGCCCCAAACACCAACCCCATAGCATGCACCAGAAAACTGAATAAACTGAAACCAATTTCCTCTGCCCCTTATTACTACATGGCATTAAATAAGAGTCAGAGGAATGGAATGCCTTTAATCACTCCCACTCACTCAGTGGTTAAGGGGAGAATCTGTGATGTAAATAAATTAAAACATAAACAAAAGGCATGTGCAGCACATAAGATCTATAACAATGCCTATTTCACAGCGGAATTGTATTAGTACAAATACCACTCTAAACCACAAAAAAGTATGAGATGTGTGTCAGATTCTTGTCACAAGAATAATACTTTTGATTTGATAAAGGAACACTAACATCTAAAAATGAACTTTGGTTATTAACAGTTTAATGCCTTGTACTTAATGAATACAAAAGCAGTGGGTAGTAATCTCAATAAACTCACCGTCTTATCTCTCATCTCTGATTGCAAACAACACAAACCAAATTAATTAAAGGGTGTCTCAATAGGAAAGTGTACACATGCATTAAATAAAGCAAGTTTAGGTACATAGTAATTTAGATACCTAACATAAAGTAAGGTTTACAGACACTAGCTGTAAGTACACATTATTTAACCCCTTAAGGACCAGGTGGACCAGGAGTTTTTTTTACCCTGGAGGACTAGGGCCACTTTATTTGGAGAGCCAGCACATGTGAGGGATCACATGTACTTCCTCACTGAGATAGAGGCTGAAACTGACTGCTGTTCCAGTCTTGGACCAGTCAGTTATAGACTCCCTGCATGATCACAGCACATCTTAGGGCACGCTCTGATAAAAAAAACTCATGATGTGCTTAATGGACCACAAGTTGTGATGGTCCTGGCACATCCACGGACCGTAAAGCGGAACTTTCATGTTAATTACATTGCCCCAGAATATATTACTAACCAAGAGATATGCAAAGTTATACTATCCTTAAAGGAGCAGTAAACTTTTTTTTATGAAAAAATATATATTGTAGAGATTTTCCTATTGAGTAAAATAAGGGTACTCTCACTGCCGAGAGATTTGTATTTCCAGAGTTATTACAGTTTAAACCCTTGTTTTTTTACATTAGCAGTGCCCTCTAGTGGTCAAATTCTAATTAGATTTCCTGTTAGATTCTAATGGAGAGGAAAGTCAGAAAAGTCAGAGACATACAGTTCTCCATAGAATGTGATAGAAACTGCCTGTCACTTCCTGTCAGAACTATCAGTAAATTCACTTCCTGATTATTTAAACGGCTATAAATTTTTAATAAAACATCTGACAGTGATGGGAGTACCCTTGTTTTATTCAGCAGGAAATGCTCTATAAAATATGTGTTTTCATAAAAAAAAGTTTACTGCTCCTTTAAGATGAATAAGTCTGTGATATTTCAGTAACAACTCATCTTCAGCAGGAACCAGAGGACAGAAAGCACAGACATCTTGGAGGAAATGTACCTCTGAGTCCTGTTCCTGTCCTGTTCTCTGCCAGCATTGGTGGTGATGTTCCATCATGCCTTAAGGCACCGGAAGGGACTGACTTTGCAGGCGCACAGAGCTCTCTTATAAGCTCTGTGCAGCCCATTGCCAGCAGAAGATGAGTTGTTACTAAAATACCACAGACTTATTCAGGTTAAGGATAGTATAACTTTGCATATCGCTAGGTTAGTAATATATTCTGGGGCAATGTAATTTACATGAAATTTCTGCTTTAAGGGGTTAATAGGTGTATCCTCAAAATTTCATTTTTAGGTGTTGGCATTCCTTTAATGTGTAATATGAGCTTTGTAAAAAAAGACGACAGCCTGTTTGTTCCACACATTCTGATTAGTGGGGCTGATGTACTAAGATAAAGTAGTGCAAATCTGAGGCAAGCCAAGTGCACCACAAAGAACAGATAAAAATGACTGTCAATTAAATGGGGCTTTTAAGCCCTTGAATGCTAGAGGTCTAAAAACATTGTACAGCGACGAACTGGAGACCTCAAGTTTTTAACCCCTTAACGACCCTTGACGGTCATAGTACGTCAAGGGTCGATTTGACTTAACGACCGATGACGTACTATGACCGTCATCGAGTTCCGGGCTCCCCCCGCGGCTGCACGCCGTTCGGGGAGTCCGGAACCCAACGGAGCAATAAAAAAAAATTGCTCCGTGGTCGTCAAGTCACTTCCGGTTCCGGATTCCCCGGTCGTTAAGGGGTTAAGGGTTTAAAAGCCTCATTTAACCTGATGGGAATTTGGGGACTTTTTATTTGTTCCCTATGGTGCATGGTAGGCCCCAGAAGTGATATATTTTTACTTAGTATATCAGCCTCAGTGACAGCAGAAAGAGCAGAGCATTTTTTGATTGGTGCATTCTCCTGCATTATCCTGCATTATCCTCTTCTACTTCTTTGAGGTCGATTTTTTACCGGTATTTGGTATACAGTAGACCAGTGTCTGAAAAGCACTGGCAAGCTGGCGTACCTAAAAATAGGATTTAGAAAAATAAGAGTTCTAAGAATGAGAAGCAGGAGTCTGGTAGAGGTAAAATAACACTTTCATTGGCGAACTGAACAGCTTGGAGTACAAACTTTTAAGACCACTTAAGTTTCTTCGTCAGGTGAAAAAGAGATATAAGTGGTCTTGAAAGCTATACAGTCCACCAATAAAGGAATCACTTTAACCCTTTCAGTGCCAGCGAGGTACGCAACGCATTGCATACCTCTCTCCGGCACTCAAAGGGTTAACTGCCCCAGTCTCCTGCTCTATCCATGTCTAGTGTGGAACCACCCTTTATCTGTACAAGCAAATTTTACACACATGGCTTGCACTGAAATATATATGTATATTATTAACAGAGCAACTTGTATTTAAGATTTGCTGTTCCTTAAAAATATCAAAGGGTATAACACAGATCATGTGACATATTATCTGCAATGCTTTGCAAAAGGTGTGTTCGTTTCATTGTTGAATTTGTTTGAGCAAATCATTTCTCATATCAAATTCTTTTCTTTCTCTGCCCTGTCATCACACCTCTGTTTGCCATATCTCGCTGGCTGTCCTCACTGTACGTGACCTGTTCTGTTGTTGTGAAGACGTGTCTATCTTTGACTGCTTCTGCAGCTAATATTAACCTCTTCAGTGCCAGAGCCCTGCTATCCAGACATATTTTAAGCATTTTTGCTATGCATCTCTTTGGTATGATTCCCATTTGTAACATTCTAGTTATTTATGGAAAACTATACATCATTTTTTCAGAACAATTTCTCAGAACGATTTCTCACAAGAACTAACTTTTACATCATGTGAAAAGCTATGATGTCATAAATAAAAATGAAAACATGAACAAAAATGATCTAGTTTGCTAATATCATAAACTACATATTCAAAAGATTTATGGTAGTTGTTGAGTGCAAAATGGTGTTTTCCGCTTTATGAACTAAAATGCACATTCCATCGGTTACCTGGTAAAACTACCACAAAATAGCTAAATAACAATATAAAACCATATATTTTCTGAAAATAGATATTCCACTGCATCAAATGAGGGGTCATTTGCACAAATGTTTCCAGTAGGTGAGTCTACAGAAAAAAAAATGCATTTTTGTTTTACATTTCCACCACTTCCGATGTACTGTATTCTTTTAAAAGTAATGTCATGAGACAAAGAAGAAGAAGGAGCAAGGGAGATATGTGGCAGTTCTGTGGTTGGAGGATGGAGATGCATGTCTCTCTACCCATTGTATCATTACACAGCAACGTATACCAGTAGGAATGTATTGTGGAATGAGGCAGGAAAAGGTGGGAGATGGGCAAGATCACGAGTACTGTTTTATTTCTTTTTTTCATTTGGACCTGAGTACAGTGAATTGTTTGGTGATTGATATCTCTTACTGATTTTACTATTTTGAATAAAGAATTTGATTTTTATTGATGTCCTTGCTATCGTCTATCGTCCGTTTGTCCAGCCTACGGCTTTGTTCATATGGTGTATACTTTAAAGACTTTGGGGAGCCAGGCTCTTGCACATGAACATTGTTGACTTGTGAGTTCTCTGTCTTCACCCTGGAGGATTAATTCTGCTGCTGCTATGTTCTGTTGAGCTGGTTAACAGTTTCTATTATTATTGGTGGGGAAGCAGGAACAGAATAATTAGGGAATATGTGGGAAGGAGGTGGGAAAATTGAGCAAAATGTCCAGCTCTCTGTTTTCATCACTGTTTTTAACCCAATGAGAAACAGAATGTTAAGCAATGCATTGCTCAACCCTCTGGCACTCATAGGGTTAACAAAAACAGCCCACCGTGCCTATTACTGTAAGAATTGGCAGAGCCAAATGCTGAATTTGCAGTCCTTGGAGTGTATTTCACTGCTCTACAGTGCTAATCAGTTTTGTTTGATTATGGTAAACATCCTCTGAGAGCTCAAGCACACACGAAGCAACAGCCTGTACATATGGTTTTGTATGAGCATATAAGCTCAAGCACAATCCATTAGTAACATAGGAGAAAGCATATATGACATCCATGCATATAATATCCTGTTAGTTTCACAGCTTACTCACATTACCAGGAATGGGGTAGATAAAATCAGAGAAGCCTACTCTGTCAGCAGATGCAGCCATGTTAAACCCAATCCCCAGGTACAACCAGGTTTGATTAGCAAGCAGACCATAGAGACAGTCAAGCTTTCTCTAGTGTATGTACAAAAGGGTCATGTCCAGATGGGTCTCCAGGACAAAACCAGCCCTTCAGCCTCCTTTAAATATGGTTGGTGCAGAGCACTGTAATGTAATGCTGCTGCGTAGTCAGCATTCTAGCTGACTGCAGGGAAGAGAGTCGTACGACTTTCAGGCGGCTCTCCAGTACAGCCTGATCGCGTTAACTAAAAAAAAAACTTTCACTAAAATGGTCTTCTACGTGTGCTTGGTTTGCAAGCACATGTAGAAGAACGTTTTAGCGAAAGTGATTTTTTAGTTAACGTGATCGTGGCTCTGCTGCAGAGCTGCCTGATGATCTATGACCGGATTTCCCTTCAGTCAGCTACAAAGCTGACTACGGGGAAGGGGGAGGGAGAGGGCAACTTTAGAAGCGTTCATCTCTCAAACCATAAAGGTTTGAGAGATGACACTGGGGGCAATACGTTTTTTTTACTAGGGCTTTACTATATGGATTAGTAATACTTAAATATTACTAGCCCTTTAAATCCTTAAGTGTGTTTCAATAACCTAATTTTTAGAAACAATAGGCCTCTTTGTCTAAAAGGAGGGGTGGAAATATTTTAGTGAAGTCTTATGAAAATATATAGATAGATTCTAGTCTCTATGTCTGGAAAGAGGCTCACTATCTGATGGGAGAATCTGGGGAGGATGACAGGTATATGAAATGTGATGACCTCCTGACCATCTCACTTGTGACACAGTACAGACCATGTCATCATATGTACAAAATTGTAATATGGTATGGGTGTGCCGTCTTCTGGAATAGTATAATTATTGCTAGAAGAATTTATGACATCATAGTATGAGTTGACTGATCAGCCAAACAGAAAAGTGCAGTAAACATAATATTATAATGATATCCAATCAGAGGAGGTTGGGCTATGTCTTTCTGACTTTTTACTTTTTAAGTTAAGTTTTTTATATAGCTCTCTTGTTTCCTGGCTCCCTGAAGAAACATCTACGAATTCCAAGAGATATACATTTTGACTGTCTGGGAATTATATATATATATATATATATATATATATATATATATATTGTGACGGGGGGTACAGGGGTTACTGCTTGGTAGACTGAGGGTTAAGCTATTTATCCAGCCAGACAAAAAGATAATAAATTGCATTTATTAGAGTGGTCACGGCACAAAACATAAGACAACAATTACAGGAAAACAAACAGGGGTAAAACATAAAAACTAAGCACTTCTGCTGTTCTCTTCTTAGTTGCATAACTTGCCAGGGGTTACAAATAATACTCACAGTCCATTGTAGCTTAATGCTGGAGGTTATTCATAGTCCCACTAAAGGCAAGAGTAGGCATCCTGCCCACTCCACATGCTGCTGGATTACATGAAGGTTCCTTGTATCTTTTAGTCAAGGCAGAGGAGTTGGGGAAGACATCCTAAGATCCTTGTGGTAGGAACATCAGGGTACTCTCTCTGAGTCTGAAGCCGCCTTGACTTACAGCCCACAACTGAAAAGGGGACCTGGCCCTACAGTGCCCGCTCACTCTAACTTTTCCGGTGAGGGCACTCACCGGTTCCAGTTTCTCCAGTACGCCTTTAGAAAGCACCTGGACCAGTCCAACCCCAGACTGGCCCCAGGCTACCCCCTCCATGCTGGGAAGAGGCTCTCTCCTGCTCCTACATTCTCCAAAACTCTCTCTCTGACTCACTTCTCTCTCCCAGGTTTTCTCTACCTACCCCCTACAGGATGTGATGTCACAGTTCCCATCTACCAGGTCTCTTTCTGCTTAGCCTAATGTGAGTGGGGAAGATGCACATTCCCCACACATATTTGCCCTACCCCCGCCCTCTATCTGACAAACACTGGCTATCTCATAGCACAATCTCTGGGTTTAGCTAGACTGGATGGCACCATTCCTCTGTACATCCTACACACTAACCAACCCATTCACTGCTGGTAACTGGACAACCCTCTCTAATGCATGCACACACAGGGGACATTAAGGTTTCAAGAATGGGAACACGTTAAGACAATGGCAATCACTGAAAACAGACACATTTCTTTCTCTGGGTGACAACCATTCCGTCACAGTCTGTCCCCCCTTTCAGATGGGGACCCCAGAGTTCAGTCCACACGGACAGATCACTGGGTCCCCACATATTAACTAATTTCCTATACTTCTATCAATACAGACATCAAGCCTACAAAGCATTTGTATATACAGTACATCATTTGTATCTTTAGTGGCGATAGTTCCAAAACAAAGTCCAGTGATTCAGGATACTTTCCAGGGCAAGACATATCCAATTAGGGTGCAGGAAAAAGCAGGCCCAAAACATTTCAAATAGGCAGATCTTCTGGTGTGGCAATGCATTTTCCTCACACACACACACAATAGCTTACTGCCATCAAAATTAAGAGACTGCTCAGAACACCATCCCACCTAAATCAGTCCAACATAAAGAATCAGAACCAGTCCCATCACAATCAGTCCCCACAGGAGTGTCACTTACCCCTGCAAAGACTTCCAACATTGCTTTTGGGGGTGGATTAACTTTTCCATTAAAATTCCCACTGTAACTGGTTTCTGAATAGAGCATCCTCCACTGGATTGTCCTTTAAGCTGAGAAGGTAGTGCAATGTTCTCTCTGGATTATCCTTCTGGTCTCTGTGTCACATTACTCCCATGCTTAGATTCTGTGGCATACAACACTGGTTTAGCACATTCTGAATTTCCACTCTGGATCTGGTTGCTTGGAGCTCTGTCTTTTGATGTTTGACCACTTTGCTTTAAGGTACTGGATCAACCAGGCAAGTCTGTAAAGCTGTAGATCACTGCATTGCTAGGGCATAGTGGGTGCTGGATGCAGACTACACCCCTAGTCCCATTTTGTCTGGCAGTGCTGATAGGGTACTTGCTCACATGTCCCTTAGGTTAACTCTAAGACAAAACAAAAATAACAGGAGGGGTTCCAATACTGTTGTCCTTGGCCGTGTCTTTTTGTCTGGGTGCTAAAGTGACCACGCTACTGAGCTGGCACAACTAGCACACATAGTGGTCAGGGTTGCCCTCAGACACCCTGAACACCTAAGCAGGATATCCCACAAGCTGCCACCAGTGTGACGGGGGGTACAGGGGTTACTGCTTGGTAGACAGAGGGTTAAGCTATTTATCCAGCCAGACAAAAAGATAATAAATTGCATTTATTAGAATGGTCACGGCACAAAACATAGGACAACAATTACAGGAAAACAAACAGGGGTAAAACATAAAAACTAAGCACTTCTGCTGTTCTCTTCTTAGTTGCATAACTTGCCAGGGGTTACAAATAATACTCACAGTCCATTTTAGCTTAATGCTGGAGGTTATTCATAGTCCCACTAAAGGCAAGAGTAGGCATCCTGCCCACTCCACATGCTGCTGGATTACATGAAGGTTCCTTGTATCTTTTAGTCCTGGCAGAGGAGTTGGGGAAGACATCCTAAGATCCTTGTGGTAGTAACATCAGGGTACTCTCTCTGTGTCTGAAGCTGCCTTGACTTACAGCCCACAACTGAAAAGGGGACCTGGCCCTACAGTGCCCGCTCACTCTAACTTTTCCGGTGAGGGCACTCACCAGTCCTAGTTTCTCCAGTACACCTTTAGAAAGCACCTGGACCAGTCCAACTCCAGACTGGCCCCAGGCTACCCCCCTCCATGCTGGGGAGAGGCTCTCTCCTGCTCCTACATTCTCCAAAACTCTCTCTCTCTGACTCACTTCTCTCTCCCAGGTTTTCTCTACCTACCCCCTACAGGATGTGATGTCACAGTTCCCATCTACCAGGTCTCTTTCTGCTTAGCCTAATGTGAGTGGGGAAGATGCACATTCCCCACACAGATTTGCCCTACCCCCGCCCTCTATCTGACAAACACTGGCTATCTCATAGCACAATTTCTGGGTTTAGCTAGTCTGGATGGCACCATTCCTCTGTACATCCTACACACTAACCAACCCATTCACTGCTGGTAACTGGACAACCCTCTCTAATGCATGCACACACAGGGGACATTAAGGTTTCAAAAATGGGAACACATTAAGACAATGGCAATCACTGAAAACAGACACATTTCTTTCTCTGGGTCCATTCCGTCACATATATATATTACTTAAATCTAATTATTGATACCTATAGAATCATATATTTGTGTTTCTGTGAAGGTTATTCAGCTTATATTTGATCTGAGGAATTCTTTGAATTCTTTTATTAACCCTTAATCTGTTGTGTGTCTATTTTAGTGTGCATTTCAAGGAATTTATTTGTTGTATGCGTGTTTGGGCCTAACTTTTATACAGTGGTAAGTTTATTTAAACACTTCACTAGACAAAAGAAGCCGCCATCTTGGGTGGGGCAACCATATACCTTATATCTGTGGATTATCCCTGGGAGTCCTGTAGGTATAACAAATAGGATTGCTATTGTTATTTATTATTATGTTTTGCATGAAGTTTTGTGGTTCTTTCTAGACAAATATTATTATATTTAATTCTAAGTATATTCTTGGTTTAATCTATTATTGACAATAATAAATGCAATTTATATGTTATATCCAGAAAGTATGCAATATTGAAAACAGTACATAAATATTTAAATTACATTTATCTAAATCTGGGATTTTATTCCAGATAAGTTTTTCTAAATTATATATTTTTATATGGTATAAGGAGATTATTATGAGACTTGGTTTTAAAGTTAGAACCTACTCACATGACAACAGACCTTAATTAGCATAGTTAATACAGATTCTGGGGCTAGTATCCATATACACTGCTGCTAACTGTATTGTAATTAATTGGAAGGATCAATTAACCTTTTCTATGCTGCTGAGTTCAATTATTGCTACCAAATACCTCTGAATACACCTATGCAATGTTTATCCTAATAGTTCTGGTAATACTGGGATATTGGTTTTTGAGTTACTGTATATTTATTTCAGTTGGTGTTCTCTCATTTATATCATTGTTGATTACACTGTATATATAGTATATTTTAATTAAATAAATAATATATATATTTTTGCACAAATATGAGTAATTGATTATTTCAATCAATTCTTTACTGTGAAGTAGCATGTCAATACTTAGTATTGTGTAAAGTTCTCAAATTGATTTAATACTATTATTTTATCTATTTATGTGAAGATATACAACCTAATTGGGTCTTCTTTTTAACCCTTTCCTGTATCTCCTCGACAGGAGTAATCCATATCCTCCTATTAATAGTGACTATGAGGAGAAACTCCAGAGCTGAAACTGATGTGGTTGGTGTTAGTAGTAGTAGTTAGTAGTAGTAGTAGTAGTAGTAGTAGTAGTAGTAGTAGTAACAGTGATGGTGAAGCAGCCGGTGGGACTAGTGTTAGATGAAGCAATTGAAAGCATCCAGACTAGCAGTCAAGAGAGCCCACACCATTCTCCTGACTCTGGGAGTCCCCTTCCCCCTACAGCATTGTCCATTTGGAACATGATCCTGAAGAAGGCAGACTTGTCACCACCACAAAAATACCACCACCACCAGGAGCACAGATCAGCTGTCTGTACCTGCTGCTACTGCTGCCAGTCTACCTTCTTTACGTCACCAAAAAATGGCAAGTGTGACATTGGGGGATTCTCTGTCACATTGCTCGTCACCTTCTCCGACCAGCAGTGAGGTTTTGGAATTTGCGGAATTTGCACCTGCACTAATTCCTGCTGCTGCTGAGTTGCAAGGGCAGCAGGATGCTGAGGAGCAGGCTAGTGTGCCACAGGCCACTGTGGACACAGTTGGAATGGGGTCAGCAAGTGATGTGTGCCAGCAGCAGCAACACATATCCCAGAAGTGGTGGGGTCTACTTATGGTACTGCTTTTTCATCAGGCGCATCACTGGAGATATTCAAAGCAAGTGGAACCTTCATCATCCATCACCAATGTTACTGCTATTGTTGATCCCATTCCCTTTCAGATGCCTAATCATCCTGTTGCTTAAACTATTCAGCAACAGCAACAAGAACAGAGGACATTTGACAATGGACAGCGGCTATTGGTCAATATGACCTGCTGGCACTAGGCCAGTATGGCATTTTTTTTCTCAGGGCTTGTGCTTTAAAAAAAAAATAAAAAAAAACATAGTCGTACAAAAAATAAGCAATTTTTGGGGGTTTGTTTCTAAGAAGCCTAAGTCCTACAAATCAATGTTTCCTCAGGGCTTGGGCCTCAACAACAAATCTAACAAATCATTCTCTACAAAATACTCTATCAAGTCAAGTACCAGTCCACCCATGTGGCAGCTAATGTCAGGGGTTTCCTGTCTCTCTCACTTTGCATGCAATAAATATAAATAAAAAAACATAGTCTTACAATAAAAAATAAAAATTTGGGGGGGTTTGTTTCTAACAAGCCTAAGTCCTACAAATCAATGTTTCCTCAGGGCTTTGGGCCTCCACCAACAAATCTAACAATCCTCTACAAAATACTCTATCAAGTCAAGTGTCAGTCCACCCCAGTGGCAGCTTATGTCATGGGGTTCCTGTTATTTTATTGATTTATTTTTTTATTAACTGTCCCCCCAATACCAGTCAAGAACCCACCCCCCAAATTCCCTGTTCAACTGATTCATTCCCCAGACTCCACCCACCAACACAAGCGCCCTCCTCAGACCCCTTTTATACCATGTCTTCTGGGGGGGGGGTTAATTGTATTTAGGATTTATTTTTTTATTAAGTGCCCTCCCAATCCCAGTAAACAAACCCCCGAGAAAGCATTCCCTGTTTATCTGATTCTTTCTCCACACCCCACCAACACAGGCATCCTCATGCCCCTTTTATACTGTGCCTTTGGGAAATAAAATAATATTGACTATGTGTTTTGTGTAAATTCAGTGTTCCCATTGACTTCAATGGAATAAGCTAGGCGAAAAAAGCAGAAAACTGCACTCTTCACAGGAAATTATTCGCCAAGCGGGAAGTGCCATTATTCATTGATTTCAGTTTGAGGCAAAATGTTTCACCCATCCCTACTCCATATACTATGTTATTCTAGGGAGACTATTATTTAAGATTTTTCCATCATTGGAGATCTTGGTGCATAGGCTCCATAGAATAACATAGGAACTGGAGAAGTCACCTCTGCTTTATCATTGCTTTATAACGCGTTAGTGCATAGCCCAGATTCAGTCCTACATTATACCTCTCCCCATGTGTATATATATATATATACACACACACACACAACTTATTGACACATAACCTTTCAGGTGAACAATGCAGTGGTGGTGAGAGAGAGAGAGAGAATCAATGAGTGTGTGTGTGTGTGTGTTGGGGGGTAATGTAGGGCTAAGAACGGAAGTGCCTACATATGCCTTATCTACCATAATCTATACACTTAAATAACTTTAAAAAAAACTTGCTTTTTAAGTAGAAAAAATGCCTAATGTAACATACAGTGGATTTTGAAAGATCTTTCAAAACCACAATACATGTTTTTAGGGAACATGGTCCCTTGAACTCTTTGAGTACAAGGACATACACTGTACATTCACCAAAAGGTGTTACTACCAGGCTAAAGACATATGTCCAATTGGCACTAATGTCTCCCTCCTTTGTATCAGACCTACTTAGAAAGGCATCAGTTACTTTCAGATGCCCCTCACCTCTGGTATAGATCATCTTCTTGGTTGCAGTATTTATTGCTTACACAATCATGCCCATGTTCATTAAAAGGGGGGGGGGCTCTAATTCCCCAGCAGCAAGGTCTATGTATATTTAAAGTGGAACTGTCACCTTAAAACAGCTTTGCCAATTTTGAACCATCTTGTAAAAACAAGAAACATCCCAGGGCAATGTGTTTCTGGTGATGTGTGGCAAATACATCATCTTGGTGATGGAGATACACATAACTATATGCAATAAGAATTAAATATGCAATGGGAGGAGAGAGAATTTACTCATTATCAAGCAGAATTGTTGAACTGCTGACAATGTTTAAGTGATTTCCTCCTATAATCTGAGTGCCATTAATAATGTAATATGTATGGTAAACATCCAAATAGTAAATCAGCTGGTAGTGAAAATTTGAATTAATGCACATAAATAATAATGAAATGAAGCTTTATGTAACAAAAAAAAAATACATATGAAAGGCCCATGCGGGAGTGAAGTGTGTGAAAAACATAGTCTTTTAATGTGTAGTATACCTACACTATGAAAACCCCCTGATCAAGACTGTACAATTGAAATATCAAGATAATAGCAGACTAAGAAATAAGATAATACCTAGACTAAGAAAAAATGCACAGCAATTAAATATACATAAAATGTGATGGATCCATGATAAAAATTAAAAACTGGATCAATGATAATGACTAGCAATTCAATCTGCAATATACATACCAAATCCCACTGGTGTTTACGATACGAATCATAAAATCAATGCACTAATATTGATGATATAGCTATTAGATCAAAAAATCCCAAAATAGTAATAAAGCAGCAGAAAGAAATCTGTGGTGGTAATGTGAAATAATTCAAAGCTACTGAAGAATTAATCAATATCTATGTCAGGGCTCAAAATTTCCACTCGCCACTAGCCAATGGCGAGTAGAAATTCAGCCCTGATGGGTATCTTATGGCTTGCAGTGGCACGTAACTTTTCAGGTCTGGCTAGTAGCAAAGGACTTAAAATTATAAGCCCTGTCTATGTGGTACAAAGAAATAGAAAGATGTGTCAATGCCAGTGCATGAATAGACTTTGAATAGTCAACAGATGAATTCAATGGTAGATGCTCATGAAGAAATGATCCTAAATGGTCCATTCTAATAAACTGCATGGTGTGCAGGGTAATGCAGAATGCATTTATTTAATGCTTGGCCTGTTATTTCCTAACACATGAGGAGATGGGAGATATATCTACCTCAAAAACTTGTTTAATTGTAACTGTACACTTCAAATATGGTGGAAGTTATTAATGTAGCTGACAATCTGATGCCCAAGATGGTTGCCATGCTACAGCTGTCTGGGTTTGGGCCAACCCCTAGGCCACAGGGACACATGTGGCAGGAGGACACCCAAGGGTCCACATATGAATGGCCAATGGGTTTTGAGCACGTGGGGCTCCTGGGTGAGCCACAACGCCCCAGACAAGGGAGGTGTTCACCCCACCACCACCACCAACGCCATCACCATCACTGACACAGGTCAGCCACCTGGAGCCCAGGGAATACGAGGGAAGTGAGGGGTCCAGGGATCAGCACCAGTTCTCCCCACACAGCACCCATAGTGTTGCAGGTCCTCCTGAGGCACTCCATGGGAGTCTGCTCCCCCACACCACACCACCACCTCCACAACCCTCCAGAACCTCCACAACTGTCACACCAACAGGCACAGCGGCCCTTGATGCAATCTGTGTGGCCATCCAGGGGGAGCAGCTGACGGTCATCAGACAGTGTTTCCGAGCACTGAGATGGGTGGAGCTGACCCTGGGCTGGATCATGGGGTGCCTCAGGGCCATTGAGGCATAGCAGGTGGTGGCAAATACACAGTACCTACAATTCCACACCAGGATGATGGAGGTCCTCGGCCACAAGCTGGTCGAGATGCGGGACTCCAACCGCAGGCAGCATGAGCAGCAGGACATGGGTCAGCCATCACGGGAGGGGTCCAATGATGCATCACCGGCCAGCAGTGATCCACAACCCCCACCACCACCAACCCCCAGACCTCCTTGGGTAACCCTCCAGAGTCGGAGGGAATCCTCCTCTACAGCCCACCCCCGACCCTCCAAAAAAAAAAAAAAAAGTGAGGCCAACCTTGTCCAGACCCTTTAAATAAATCTTTGCACTTCTTCATAACATCTGTGTCCATGCATGTTTCCTATTCAAGATGTTGTTTGTTTGGCAGAGTTTTCTCCTATGCATTGCAAAGCTATGCAGTGAACACAATTCATGCACATCTAACATGGGTGTCAGGTAATGTGTTGTCTCCAATGCATTGCAAAGCTATGCAGTGAACACAATTCATTCACAATGAATGGCGTCACAAGCTTTTACAGCAGGGGTGAACACACACATCACTTACAGACATGTTTGTCCAAGTTCAACTCACAGGCATTTGAAAGCCAAACAACATCAGGGTGTTGTTCCATGATGTGATTTGAACTTGAACAACATGAACACATTAGTTGTATCAACAGATCAACAACATAATCACAATTAAGGGGATAGTAATGCTTAGAATGTTTGAACAAATGTGTGTTAGGGTTCATCCCCCTGAGTAGAACAAGGGAACTCCCATTGCTGAAGGGTGTTTCATTCACAGGTTATTTAAGATCACAGTTGTTTTTTAAATAGGAAAACCACAGTGGCCTGACATTGTCAAGTACAATTTCAGGTCACTGTGAGATTTGATGCATGATGTTTACCTTTAAGCTGAAATAACTTTGTAATGCAAAGCAGGGGGAGTTCCCTTGTTTTACTCAGGGGGATGAACCCTACTAGATAGGTTAATGAAACATATTCAGTATTACTATACCTTTAACTCGTTGAGTGCCAGAGGGGTACGCAACGCATTGCAAAGCAATACATTGCATACCCCTCTGGCACTCAAAGGGTTTAACCCTTACAGGGGAGGGGTGATCAATGACACAAGATAGTCATATGTGATCAGATTTGTAATTGATATGGACACCAACAGGTGATCCCCATGGATGTGGATTCAACGTGTCACCGGAACAAACTTCTGGACCATTAGGTGTCATGCCATGGATGCCTGCAGAGGATGAAAACAAGACTGGAAGGTGCACTACGAACACAACAGTCATGCTATTGCTGATACATCATCATACCCTTGAGTGCCAGGGGGTGTACACAACACATTGGCCAGCAATGTTTACGAGACCTTACTTGCACTCCATGGGGACAGCTTGGTTATTTGACACAGAGTTAACAATCCATTGCATGTCAGGGTGTTGTCTAGCCATCATGACCTTATGGGGTTCGTATCACTCTATAGCAAGCAGACATATGTATATGTGAGTGGGCACACAGTCTGTAAACCAAGACCCATGAAGCAGAGGAGCTATTTCATGGATCTCGATCTACATACTGATGAGGTGTGTGCTCAGGGTCCTCGTGACACACATACATATGTCTGCTTGCCATCCCCTTGATGGACAACTCACATGGTCCTGACACCTAGACAAGACATTGACAAGCAATGGAGTGGCATATTCACTGTGCTACACACAGATGAACAAGTCAGCATGGCAGGCCTTCAGCCGGAGCATGAACAGGTGCAGCAGATGACAGCTGTTGGACAGGGGTGCTTGGAGGAGGAGGGGGATGAGCCCTAGCCATCTCACACCTTCGCCTCCAACGTCGTCTTAGGTACAAGTATGTGTACATGCTGGTGTTGGTCTGTCTCTCTGTCAGTGTCTCTCTCACACTACATCTTAGGAGGGTGGGCTGTCACTGTTAAACAGCAGTAAGGTGATGTTCATGTGGTCTTAATGATGGGACTAAAACAAAGGGGAGAGATCACACCAGCTCTGTACATAACTCTTTACTCAAGATAAAACTGTAATCAGCTGAGGTGCACTCATAGGGATATACAATGATATGAAGAAAGAGAAGAAAGAAACAGGTTAACCAACCGGGGAAAATCACCACCCTCTCCCCCCAAACAAGACACCTAAGAACAGAAGCACACTACAGGAGTATACCAAACCAAAGCTTTATCAGTCAATACAGAATTAATCAAGTGTATACATCGAATCAATTAAAAACCATCCAGCACAGGTCTATGGAGTCATGAAGTCATTCCAACATTGAATGATGCCTCCATAGACTGAGAGCACGTATATGCTCAGCAAACATGCAATACCATGTATCCACAAACAATTCAAAGTGTCCCATTAGCAATGTGCAATATTATCATACATATGAAGTGCAACGTGATAACAATCCAAAACGTATGAATACACATATACTTATCTCTATGAATATAAGTAGGAACACAAGGGGAGATCAAACTGTTTGACTCCTGGAGTCATAGAGATAAGTATATGTGTATTCATACTTTGTTTATTAACCCCTTAGAGTCCGGTGACGTACCCGGACCGTCAAGCTGGTCAGGCACTTAAGGACCAGTGACGGTCCTGGTACGTCACGTACTATTACTCACCGCGCTCCTGCAGGAGCACGGTGAGTAATACCGGGGACTGAATTTGATCGCTCCAAGACCGGAGCGATCTCTTTCAGTCCCTCAGTTCGGCGTGCCGCCCCACGTGATCAGTCACGTAGGGCGGCACGCCGAAACTCTCTATCTAACATTTGCATTGCTTACCTGACGTACAAAACCACCATCGCCAGTTTTTTCTGCCAATGCCAACATTTGGATCGAGCCCTTAATCCTTATCTAGCAATAAGCTTAAATCGTTAGTTATTTTTGTTTACAAAACCATGCTGTGGCGAAAACTACATTGTTAAAAATTAATCTGTGCCTTACTTCCAGACTGTGGTTATAGCTCTGTACCTCAGTCAATCTTCTTCTGTTCCCTCCCCATGCACGGTTGCGTTCCAACCAGCTTACATGGGGAATGCCTCCATCATTGGAGGAGGTTGGAACACGACCGTGCTTGGGGAGGAACAGAAGAAGACTGACAGACTGCAGTACAGAGCGGTAACCACAGTATGTCCTGAAGTAAGGCACAGGCTCATTTTTAACAATGTTGATTTACTCCATAGCATGTTTTTTTTTTTTTTTAAATTAAAATAATAAACGATTCATCCTTATCACTACATAAGGATTAAAATAAGCTCTTTAAGTGCAGCAGTAAGTATTTTTATGTTTTCTAACTAAATACTGTCAGTGCAATGTTTACACATGTTGGTGTTTAACCTCATACTGATCAGATTGTCCTTTAAATATATATATTGCTAATTTGTTTTTATTTTATTGTGCTGGGATATTCTATCATGCCTCATGGAGTGCATAAATCAAAGAGGCCAAGTGGACGCCAGCAAAGGAAAGCAAGAAAGGAAAGAAATAAATCACTAAAAACACTAGATGGATCCATGCTCCAATATGTGAAAAGGCCAGATGAATGCCAGAGTTCATCAAAAGACACTGCTGTTCAGTCTCCAATTGATAAAGCTGATTCTTCAGATGCTAGCATGCATTCTTCAGAAGAGGCAAGGAGTGGAAATGGCAGAATTTGAAGCAGAAGAACAAAGAGTAGAAATGGAAGAATTTGAAGCAGAAGAGAGTGCTGAAAGTCATTCTAGCTATGATACTGAACATGAGATGAGCCACGTTAAGGTGAAAGATTTGAAACTTTTACAGGATTTCTTTATGTGAGATATCAGTTCCAGGTCATTTTCGGTTTGAAATCATCAAAAGGAGAATTGCTTATTACCAGAATAAAGATGGACCTTTTAGTGTTGCCGCAATGCAAGATGAAAAAGCAAAGGGAGATGTGTTCCACATTTCAAATGAGTGGTTTTACAAGATGATGCCAAATAACAAGAAAATTCTGCAGTCATGGATGGTTTACTCATTCGTCAGCAAGAATTTATATTGTTTTTGCTGCTGACTGTTTGCCGTTACTGCTACAGAAAAGACATCCAAATTTGTGACTGGGTTTCAGACGTGGTGGAAACTGAGCCCAAAAGTACAAAACCATGAGACACCCAAAGAGCATCTACATTGCCTTGAAAAGTGGAAAACATTGGCAGCAGGACTTAGGCCACACAAAACCATTCACTCTGAAAATATTTCTGAGATGTAAATGGAGAAGAAAAAGTGGAGGGACATCTTGCACAGATTGCTTGATATCACATTGTATCTTGCCAAGCAGAATATGGCATTCCTTGGCCACAATGAGAATGAATCTTTGTTGAATAAAGGGAAATTTCTTGAGATGGCTGAAATGCTTTCCAAATATGATTCAGTTGTGAAAGAGCACCTAATGCGATTAAAGCAGAGGCGGAGCAAATGTAAAGTAACAGTCTCTTATGTTGCACCAAAAACTCAGAATTAGTCTATAAGTGCCCTGGCAAATCATGTGAAGGAGATGCTTGTTATGGACATAAAGTCTGCAAAATACTTTGTGATCATGCTTGACAGCGTATCACATATTGACAAGATGTCCGAAGTGATCAGATATGTAAAAATCAGCAATAGGAAAGTTGAAGTGAAAGCCTTATTTCTATGATTTTTCCCTCTAAAGGTGGAAAAAAGATGTGGACTTCAGTTCCGACATTATTAAAATTCTCAAGGTTACGATAATGCTACCACTATGGCTGTAATCCACGGAGGAATGCAAGCCATGCTTAAGGAAAAGAACAGAAAAGCTATTTTTAATGGATGTATGGACCATTTGCTGAACTTGCATGGTCAGCACTCTTTTGCTGAAAATGCATTGTGTGTGACATTTTTTCGAACCCTTGAGAGAATGTTTTCTTTCTTTGCTTCTTCCACCCATCGATGGGATGTATTAATTGAAAATATTGGAGTGTCAGTGAAAAGACTATCAACAATACAATGGAGTGCTCACCATGATGCAGTTCAGCAAGTGAAAGAAAAGTTTGATATGGTAGTGGCGGCGATTGAAGCACTTTGTGATCCACATGAAAATTTGGACACAAGAGGTACAGCACAAGGTCTTTCGTCTATTGTCTGTGATTTCACATTTCTGTGCTACCTGTTTTTCTCATTTGATGTACTTCAGGAGGTTGATCTTACACAGCAGTACCTGCTTAGCTCTCGACATGGTGGTGACAAAGCTAGAGGCACTAAGACTTTTTCCTCACGAGGAGCGCAGTCACCTAGTGGAGCATGCAATTGAACAGGTGCTTTTAAAATCAGAGGAATATGGAATAGTAGCAGAGAGAAGAGCCAGGTTCAAGAAGAGGCTGGCAGAATAGCAAGCACGTGGTGCTGGACTCACTGCAAGAAGAAAATAAGAGGGCGATGCTGGAGTGAATTTATTGCTTACATTCTAAACTCAAGATCATATCAAGAGCCATCAAGGAAGTAGCAGCCATGAGTGTGTTCAAGCAAAGTGTCTCATATCTGCCACCGAAGAAGAGTTAAAGTTGCCCATTGCAAAATTGACCACTTTCTATGATGAGGTATCCGAGAGTGAGCTTTTAATATAAATACCAAGGTTGAGAAGACACCTGAAAGCAGCAACGATTGATCTGAAAGAAACCAAAGATTGGGCAATATTAAACATTTTGACATTCATAGCTGAACTGGACTTCATAGAATCTCTCCCAAACCTTTCACTATGCCTAAAATTATTTCTGACGATCTGTGTATCTGTACCTTCACGTGAGAGGAGCTTTTCAAAGCTGAAACTTATAAAAAACTATTTGCGATCTACCATGGGACAGTCAAGACTTTCCAATCTTGAGACATTATCAACTGAAAGTCAATTGATTTTGATGAAGTTATTCAGAAGTTTGCAGATTTTAAAGGCTAGGAATGTTCTGATTTAGTTGAGATGTTCAGTAAATGTTGTAATGCTTGTGTAGTTGTTCCTGTTTATTTTTTTTGTTATTTTATTTATGACTATATTTCCATATGCAGTTGTCTACCTCTTATACATTATTTTGGCTGTATTAAGCAAACTTAATCCATTAATGTATCTCAGGTGGCCCTTGGGAAAAAAAGGTCAAAGATAATCAGATGGATAACCAGGTGGATGACATAAAAACATACAAAGTTAAAACTGAAATCACACTTCTTCCTAAGAAGAAGAAGAAATGATAGAAAGTGTGCATGCATTCAATACTCTTGTTGCGTGGGATAATAGGAATATAAATTTCAAATAGTTTAATTTTAGAAATAAACCTAATATGACCAAGGAAGAAAGAAAGAGTATGTTGAACATAAAAAAACTATACATTCATAGCTAGCAGGCCTGCTAATGGGGTGCTTTTAGTGATGGGTTCAATACATTATGTAAAAATGTGACAAGGCCACATATGAAGTCTTCAGAAAAGATCACACAAAAGAGGATTTTAGTCTTACCTGTTAAATCCTTGTCCTGAGCATGGGGTATAGGTCCAAGAAATACACAACACACCTTTTATGGATTTTGAAATAAGCCGCAGCTTTATTATCTCAAAACATCCTAAATGAACACTTAATATCTTATCCTTTTCCTCCAACCTTGAGCCCTTGCCAATGTCCATCTCTTATAGGCTAACCCAGCCTATACACCTTTGAACCTAAGACTCCAAAACCCCCAACTTTTTCTCCTTAACCGCACCTCATTAGCTGGTCAATGCAACTCAATAAGGCCGGCGTCTAACCCGCGACCAAGTCCGGGTGTCCTTAGACATAGGCTGCTGGCCTACCATCTCCCGTAACCTCTCCCATCTTACTACAACTCTATACATTGGCAAGGGCCCAAGCCGCCACAAGGGACTAACGAGTTAACCTACAAGTTAGTCCCACCCCCTCATAAAGCTACGGCCTCCTCCAAAGCCTCAGCAAGGTCTAAGTTAAAAAAGTCTAAACCCAAATCATTAGGGTGAATACCATCATTTCGAATCAAATTGACAGAAGGATCTTCGAACACCCTATGTCTGATTGCCAGACCACCAATCTCTACTACAAATTTCGAGATCCTCCTAATCAATTTGATCCGGCTCTTGTCTAAAGCCCAACAATTCCTCGCTTCCATCCAGCATCTTCGAGGGAGAATTTCAGACCAAGTTATCTTTGTCCCTGGAAAATGCTGGGTCAGCTTCCGAAAGTCCTCCCTCATGGCTTCCCAAAGCTCCCATCCAGGAATATATCCTAGATCATTACCCCCTAGGTGCACCAGCAAAACCCGCGGGACTACCCCCCCGGCCCGTATCAACCGAAGGACCTCCGGAACCAACTGGGGCCAACACATCCCCCTATACCCGTGCCATACAACCCGGCCTGCAGATAGCGGAATATTCATTTGGAGTCCACTCTCCCGAACCTCAGCTCACCAACTGGCCCAGAAGATGAACGAATATCCAATTATCCATAGTTCCCTGGATGCTGTACCTGTAAGGAAATCAAGCGAAATAAATAATACAAGACCCCCAACTCTTTAAATCCTTATGAGGCCTAACATATGACATAAACCGTTGAGAATCCCAACGCCCAATACGCTTAATGGTTTCAGATCCCAACCCCAACCTAGACACCTCCGTAGCCGCACCTATTCTAAATGAATGTCCACCAAAATCTCAAAATGGAACACGAAGAACTGAAAGACAACGTTTAAACACTGACAGAAACTGAAACCTGGTCAAAACTACACCGTCTCTATGAACTAACAATGATTCACTCAAATCCGGTCTAATCTCTAAATACCGTCGGATACAATGAACCAGGCATGACAATGAACCCGGAATAGAAAAAAGAGTAACCCACGACCCCACCCCCAAAGAATCAGTTTTTGAACGCCGAATACGAAACTCTAATGAGTCATTTCCTAAACGAACATCTCCAAACAATATACCCCCTGGGCGGCCCTTTGACGAGCTCACTAACTCTCCTATACGCAATGCCCCAAAAAAACGCTACAGAAAAGGCCTCCCCAAAAAGAATAACTTCATAAGGATCCGAACATACCCTTTCCAATACAGCCAACAACTTTTCCAGTAACTGAAATGATACCGGACATCTTGAATCTAATGAGTTCTTACCACGACCCTTAAGTGCCTGCTTTACCACAAAATCTTTGGTTACATCCCTCCATCCCCTTAATTTAAAACCAAAAGATAATCCCGACACTTTACCTGAATTCGACGAAGGTGAAATTCCTGTAGAAAACCATTCCCATATCAGCAACAACACGCTATCCCTCCTTTCCAAATCACCATTCAAACCCCCAACCATATTCTCCATACAAAGCCAATCACTCCAAACTGCTGACTACCGCACCCAAGTGGCCGGCGACACAGAATTGTTCACCCAGTCTGCCACTGCACTCCGCCAAGGTCCCACAGGAAAGATGGGCAAGGCGTACCTGTGGCCTTCGCCCCCGGACAGGCCTTCCAAAACGATGTTTCCTGAAAACGAGACAACGCATCAGCAGCCACATTCAACACACCAGGCACATGTCGTGCCCTGAAGGTAACATTCAGTCTCAAACACATTAACACAAAATAGTGGAGCAATGACAATACAGGAGGAGAAGAAGCAGTGAGAGTATTTACCGCCTGAACCACTCCCATATTATCTGAATTAAATAATACCTTACTATCTCTCAATCTATCCCCCACAGTGTCACCGCCACAAGCAAAGGAAACAGTTCCAAAAACAATATATTCTTAGTAAGACCCTTATTTTCCCAGGCCAAAGGCCACCTCTCTGCACACCAATCTACTCCAAACAAAGCCCCAAAACCCATAGACCCAGATGCATCTGTATACAACTCAAAATCCTCATTAGTTCTACCCAATCCTTGCCAATACGACCTCCCATTATAATCTGCCAAAAACATTTCCCAAACCTCCAAATCATCCCGCATATCAGATGACAACCGAATATGATGATGAGGACGAACAACCCCCCCAGTGGCTTGGGCAAGACGCCTATTAAAAACCTTTCCCATTGGCATTATTCTACAAGCAAAATTCAATTTTCCCAGCAAAGATTGAAGAGCTCGAAGGGTCACCTTCTTGGCCAACCTACAAGACACCACTTCAGCCTGCAATGCTTCCAATTTATTACGAGGTAGCCTACATTCCATGGCCACTGAATCAATCTCAAGACCCAAAAAACGCAAACATGTCGTAGGACCTTCAGTCTTTTCTGCCGATAAATTCAAGCAAACCTGTTGCAGGGTAATCAGCAGCTGTCTACAAACATCCTTACCTCCAGGACCCACACACAAAAAATCGTCCAAATAATGTAAAATGGATGAAAAACCAGACTCCCTACGCACTACCCACTCCAAAAATGTGCTAAAGCGCTCAAAAAGCTCGCATGAAATTGAACAACCCATGGGAAGGCATAGGTCGACATAGTAATCATCTCCAATCTTACAGCCCAAAAGATGATGACTCTCAGGGTGTACCGGAAGAAGGCGAAAGGCCGACTCAATATCAACTTTAGCGAACAAAGCCCCCCGACCCGCTTTAACAGCCAACTCCACCGCCCTATCAAATGACGTGTAAGAAACACTACACAGAGCCGGATCTATGGCATCATTAACAGAAGACCCAAAGGGAAATGACAGATGATGAATAAGTCAGAATTTACCCGGCTCTGACTTAGGGACCACACCCAAAGGTGATACCCGAAGTCCCGGAAGAGGCGGTCCAGAAAAAAGGACCTGTCATTCGTCCCAAAGATACCTCAATATTCACTTTGTCCCGAAGAACTCCCTGATGACAAACAGCCGAACGTAAGTTAGTCGCATCAGCTACCCCAAAACCTTCTTGCTCTGGAATGCGGAACCCAAATTCAAAACCCTCTTCCAAAATCCTAGCTGCCTCCTTATTCTTATATGCCCTTAACCATAGGCGCATCTTGTCTACGGACACCGGGGTCACCCCCTTTACTCCCAACAGACCCCCCTTTTTTACCTAACTTCTGCTTTTTAAAGCATCTGTTAAGGGGATGGAAACCTGAACATCCGGAACACTCATGCTTGAACTTGCACGAGCCCCCCCACTTACATTGACCCTCATTGTACTGCCAACAGAACCTCATCTTTTTTCCTGCCGTTGTTTTGGCTGTGGGGAGCCCCAAGCCCCCAGCACCGGACTGAAAGGACTGAAACCCCACTGGGAAACCAGCTGGGAGAGTCATAAGTGACAACCATAGCCCAATGTCTAATTGGTCCCAAGACATCGAAGGACGTACTGCCAACCTCTGTCGAAATTGCTCATCATAATGCCACCATGCCAGACCGCCATAAGTCCTGCAGGCGTTCCAAATGGTATCCTGATAACAAAACGCCCGTATCCAATTTCCAAACACCTTTGGAATTTTTCTGTAACTACACCTTTCCCTCTCTTCCTTTTTCTCCACATCCTTCTCCTCCTTATCTGGAGGAGCTTCATCCAATGGAAGGAGAGAATAAATTTCCACAAATTCATTTTTCCAAATTTTTTCCTTTACATCATTCTTTAAATGAATACCCAAAGGACCAGACCAGCACATATATGCTGCTCCAAATGCCACTGTAGGCACTCCACTCACCTGTGACACATTAAGCGCCACACCCCCAACATTGGAGCCTTGTAAATTAGCATCACCAGCGCTTAAGCCTGATATTGATCCTGCAGAGGCCATGCCCGACCCCCCAGGAGTAGTAAGCACAATAGGATTTTGAAAAACCCCTGTACCCAATACCTGTCCAGCAAACCAGCTCCAAACCCCGATACCCCCATTGTGCTTCCTGAAGGTGCCAACCCCTCCTTACCACTTAGTGCCCTATCCTGCCAAGCCCCCAATACTTGCTGTAAAGTCCCCATTGCATCAGCTCCCCCCGATCCCACTGATCCCATCATGCCGGAAAGTCCCGTACCTGCCCTTGACAAAGGCGCCATCGGCACAGACTGTACACCAGCACTACTTCCAGCACCGGCCTCCACATCCGCGTACCCCATACTGGATGTTCCTGCCAACTCTGCAACCGGATCCACCTGAAACGCAATAAAGAGAAATAACCATAATAACCAGTCTCCCCACAGAGACTCCTCCATCTTTCATGAACTGTTCCATTCTGTGTCATACTCGACACCCAATACCTCATGCCACCACTTATTCTCCCTCCAAATTGCTGCGTCATTACAACAGCATGATTTAACCGATTACCAAACACTCCCAGGGAGAAATAAGGGCCCAATAAAATTAATTATAATAATAAGGACCAAACCATATTAAATAAAATAGACGAAAAGGGGGAATAAGGAAGGGGGGGAGGGAGGAGGAAGGGTTCATTTATTTAGTAAAATAAGGTGAAAATAAATAGGGTGGAGGGAGGGTTAGATGCAAACATAAAAAACAGATAAATTAGGACCAAAGCAAAAAAAACAGTGCGTATTGTCACCTGTGTCAAATCCCGGCTGGAGGCGCCAGATCCGCATCCCCTGTCATCAGAAGACTCCCGCCTTCGCACTTCAGTCCATTGAGAACGAGATACCTCAGAGGAGGACGCCTCACGCTGTCCGGTCAAACTGCTCCTCAATGACGCCCTTCCTATTCTCCTATCAACTGTAATTCCCCTCACAGAAATGCTCCTCGATCCCCGAAGCCTTGGGCTAACACTCCTCCGCCTCAACGGAGAGCGGGAAGGGCTCACTCTTGAAGGCGGATGAGCCCGAGCGCTGCGCACAGGCCGAACCACCTCGTCACGCATTTCAGCCTCCTCTTTCCGACGAGAAAGTTGCTCTCGCAACCATGTACCTCCCCCAAACTCCAAAAGCTCCCGAACCTCTTCTAATAATGAATCAGTCATGACAAATCACAGACACCAAACTCCTCGAACTGCTCCTTCTCCTCTCAAGCTGTTCTACCACAAAAACAGGAAGTGAGCGCCCCCTTATATCACCTCCTCATACGCACTCTGAATAACATTTAAAAGGCCACACACCTATTTCTCCAGCCCAACCCCAGCTCAGACATGCCTCCCCTCCTAAAGTCCGCGGAGTTCTTTTCTCTTAGTGCATTTGGGTTACTGGTAACTTTGGGAAGGTGACCGTCCCTTTAAGTAGACAGGAAAAATTCTTGAAGAGAATGCTGGGTGGAGCCTGCCTCCTCTCCTTAGCTGCATCTAGCCACTCCCCTCCAGTAAGATTTGAGACACTAACAATTGACTAGGTAGTAAGAAGGGAAAAGAAGACTCCTGTGAGCATGAACCCAAAAGGACTCCCATGTTCAGTCACAGGAGAACCAAGCATGGCCCCTTGACAGGGTGGGAAACAAGTAACCTATATGGACTAAGAGAAAAGGATTTAACAGGTTAGACTAAAATCCTCTTTCCTCTGTCATCAAATATAGGTTTCTGGTAACTTTGGGATGTCCAACCATTGACTTTCCCAGAGGTAAGAAGTAAGGCAAAGACCAGGCACAGGGCCCCCAAAGTCACCAGAGCATATATGAACCATCAGATCATAGATAGCTCAACAATAACAACAAAGTGTCAACTGACACAAAACTGGGGTACGAACACTCCAGGACCTGTAACACATCACACTGAACTAGAGCCAACTGGGCTCAAAAGTGAAGGATTACTGAAGAGACGATGGAGAACCTAGATGGGCAAGACTGCCTCCAGGATCTTCCTTCCAAAGCTAGCATCAGCCGATGCCAGCACAACATGGTAGTGTTTAGAGAAGGTGTGCACAAACGAACAAGTGGCAGCCTTGCACAACTGATCAGCTAAGGCTTGATTCTTGTAAGCCCAAGATGCCCCAATGGATCTAGTGGAATGATCCGAAACCCAAAATGGAGCAGGCTTCTTCCACAGTTCGTAAGCCTGACAAGTAGTAGACTTAATCCAAGACGCTATGGTCACCTTGGATGCCGGTCTTCCTGCCCTGGGACCCTCAGGAATGACAAAAAGGGTGGCAGACTGGCAAATAGACTAAGTACGGTGCACATAGAACTTGAGGCATCACACCACATCCAACAAATGAAGATCCCTTTCCTTGTCAGAGGTAAGGTCAGGACAGAAAGAGGGCACCACAATTTCCTGTTTAATGTGGAATTCAGAGACCACCTTTGTTACAAACTCCTGGGAAGTGCAAAGAACGGCCTTGTCTTTGTGAAACACCAAAAAGGGTGGTTTACAAGACAGGGCATGCAACTCCATGACTCAGTGAACAGACACAATCGCCAGGAGAAATGTAATTTTCCAAGTCAGCATACGCAGAGGAATAGTGGCCAGTGACTCAAATGGAGGGTGCTGAAGGATGTCCATAACCAAGTTAAGATCCAACTGACGAGCAGGATTCCTAAAAGCAGGACGAGCATGAGCGACGCCCTGAAAGAAAACCTTTACATCCATAAGGATGACAACACGGCGCTGAAAGAAAATAGAGAGCACAGAAGTTGGACCTTAAGGGAGCTCAAGCTGAGGCCCTTATCTACCCCATCCTGCAAAAAAGACAAGACTGTAGGAAGATCAAAGTCGTGGGAAAGATCCCTATCTGCACAACAAGACAGTGGACCAGACTCTGTGGTACACCTTGGAGGAAACAGGTTTGCAGGCATGAAGCATAGTGGCTGCCACTCCTGAAGAGGTACCCCTGCAGAAGAAGCTCTGCCACAGAGAGATCCAGGAGCTCCGGAAACCAAGCCTGATGAGGCCAGTACAGAGCAATCAGAATGACTGGAGAACCCTCCAGATGCAGTTTCCACAACATCCTATGTAGCATGGGAATGGGAGGAAAGATGTACGCCAGAGGGAAGTGCCATGGGATCGACATGGCATCCACTGCCAGAGCTAGAGGGTCCCACCAGCGGGAGCAGAACAACGGAACCTTCCAATTGTGCCTTGTAGCCATCAAGTGTGTCGACTTAGGTAGTCTACCAGCATGTTGTCTATGCTGGTAATGTGAACTGCGGATATGGCTGGAACATGTTCTTCTGCTCAGGTTAAAATAGCTTTGACCTCTAACCAAGCTGGGAGACTTCTTGTACCGTCTTGCTTGTTGATGTAGGCCACGGCCGTGGAGTTGTCGGACTGGACTCTGACTGGGCATCCCTCCAGCTGGTGCAGCTAGTCGGATAGAGCATGAAATATTGCCCGAAGCTCCAACACATTGATGGGGAGGAGAGATTCCTCAGGAGACGACCGACCTTGGGCATTGCTGTGACCCAGGACCGCTCCTCAGCTGGAGAGGCTGGCATCCGTCATCACGGTAGTCCAGAAGGATATTAGGAAGGGACTGCCGTTCAGCAGATTGGAGAAGTTGAGCCACCACGACAGACTCAGCTCCACATGAAGGGAAAGAGACACCGACACCTTCAGTAGGTCCAGCTGACCCCTGCACACATGGATCACAAACCACTGATGTTCCCTGGTGTGAGCCATGGCAAACGGAACTGCTTCTATGGTGGAAATGAACTTCCCCAATAGAGAGGTCAGCTTTCTGGCCAGAACTGGATAGTAAGCCACAACAGAAGACACTCTGTAGATGATCTGGCAGGCTACCTCATCCATGAGAAACACCCTGCCCTGCTTGGTGGCGAAGAGAAGGCCCAGGAAGACCAGTCTCAGAGATGGTACAAGGTCCGACTTGTCCATGTTGAGAATCCATCCGAGGTGGATGAGTGTGTGAATGCAATCCTTGACCTGCCAATGAGGTAGCTCCAGAGAGGGGGCCTTCAGGAGCAAGTCATCCATATATGGAGTAACTCTGATGACATCTTGATGGAGGATGGACACTAAGGCACCCAGAACACGATAGAAGACCTGGGGGGCCATCGTCAGACCAAATGGAAGAGCAGAAAACTGAAAATGCCCTTGGTCACAAGCAAACCAGAGATACTGCTGGCTCTCTGGATGGATAGCTATGTGCAGGTAGGCATCCTGAAGGTCCAGGGAGGCAAGAAACTCCCCAGGGCACATGGCAGCTAAAACTGTCCTCAGGGACTCCTGGTGATAATGAGTCTTGACCAAAATCGGACGATAGCCGCCATCCTTCTTGGAAACCACAAACAGGGTGGTGAAAAACCCCGAACTCATTTCCAGCACAGGAACCACTTCCTGAACCTCCTTGTCCAAAAGGGTCTGGATGGCGCCATTGAAGAGAAGGCGCTTCTCCACTCCCTGAGGAGTGTGAGAAGGAAAGAATCTGAACGGAGGAAGAGAAGTGAAAGGGATCCTGTATCCTTCTGATACAACTTGCAAAACCCACAATCTGCCACGGTGTCCATCCAGACACTGAGGAAGTGGAGCAAATGACCACCTACTGATGCGTTGGGATCGGGGATCGGCTAGTCATGCTGAAGCAGGTTTGGAAGCTTTGGCCTTGGTGGAGGACTGCTTGGCCCTCCTTCATTGTTTGGGCTTGGAGGAGGAGCGCGGAGCCTAGGAAACTGCCTAGTTTGCGTCATGTTCCTCAGCCTGAAAGGGGTGAAAAAAACGATTTTGCTTGACTGAAGGCTTCTTCCTAGGAACTAGGGGCAGCAGGGTACTCTTACCCCCTGTTGCCTCACTAATGAGGTCCTTAAGCTCCAGCCCAAACAAAGATGTTCCCTGA